>OU026119.1:10007500-15007500 GCA_907269095.1 Blastobasis adustella | reverse complement strand
TTTGTAATGCTGTCCTCTATCGGCAAAGTCTCAAGATTGGCCGCGTGAAATGAAAATAAAAAATAATCAAGTTTAAAAATAAGTAAAATAAAAGGGCAAGGATCGTAATGTCGTCGATGGCGTACGATAGAAAGAGACAGACATGATGAAAGGAAACAGACGTTATATGAAATCATCCCTGTATATAGACAGATATTTATTTGGCCCAAAGACACATTAAAGACTTGAAAAATACAATTACAAAAAGGAATAGGGCAATGCGAAATCTAAAGCGAAATATACCTATCGCAAATCTAAACGCAAAAACCGTGTTTCGGCAAAATGTTTAAATGTCAACATACAGCATTGACCTTATCATTGAGTTCGTCCGTAGTATTTTCATGGCTCTAATATGAAAGAGGGAGAAAGAGGTAATGAATTGATAGAGAAGCACCTATACGAAAGACAAAAATGCCACGGACTAACTCGCGACATTGCCAATCGACTGCGTTTGGCATTTATCATAATTAGCCTATTAGGCCGCCGATCAAGCGCACCACCGGCTAAATGAGCTATGGATGCGCGCACAAACTGGAGACAGTTTAAAATCTTAACAGTTTAAGTTGAGATGTTGCCTTGTGTACATAATGTCACCACAGAAGTATCACGTTTGAAAGTCAATTGGTATCTAGGGATTTGAAGGTATGAATACACATGACACTGAATCGATTGAAGTGCCCCCACCGCGCCGCCAACGGAAACGGTTAGCAAGCAGACAAAGGCCGCACGGTCCAGTTTAGTCCTACACGGACCTGATGGAAAATGGTCACCTATGGACATCAGCACCAGGGCCAGCACCAATGCGTTGCCAACCTCTAAAAAGCCCTCTAAAACTGTGTCCCCGTATCAACATCCAGGACTCGACATTCCCTAAACTAACCAACCTAAACCGAACATGACTCGCCTCCGTCCGAGCGACGATAAGATAAACTACTAAAAATGGTGGGTTTTAAACCTAAAATATATTTACTTACTTCACAAACATAAGGTTTTTCGCCTGAATGTGTCCTCTCGTGATTTTTCAAATGTGGTGATTGTGAAAATTGCATCCCACATGTGTTACATCTGTAAATAGAATATAATCATTTATTAATAAATTAATACAGGTATTTATGACTTATAATTGACAACCTTATAAATGACAACCACATTGCTATTACTCCAGACCACTTCACATACAAAAGTTTCTAGTTTCCTTTATTTCTGACTTAAAATTGTTAGGAAATAAACAGATGGTTGGTACCAAGAAGTCTAGTAACCAATTTAACCGCCGGATCCCAGTAGTTCCAATCACGAGTTACGTGATGACACGTTATTGCTACATTTACGCTGCTGGCTCTACTTTTTGACCCCAAAGCCCAGGATCTAACAAGCAGCGAAAATGTGGACGAATCACGAGCGGCGCAGATTCCTTGAGCCCAATGCTCTTTTCTAGATCCACATATTGGAGCCGGCCCATACTTTCATACATAAAAAAAATCGAAAAGAAGCCCCTTTTAACTTTTGTCACTCAATAGTAACTGAAATGAAGTTACAATTTACGTATAAACTAATAATAGTAAGAACAAACAGTACTATTTACATACCTATAAGGCTTTTCCCCAGTGTGTATTCTTGAATGATTTTTAAGATAAACTGCTTTAGCGAATGCAATACCACAGATCCCGCACTTGAAATTCTTTTCACCAGAATGGAGCTTTTTGTGGGACCACAGTGACGAGTATCTTGAGAAAGAACCCCCACATATGTTACAATGGAAAGGTTTATCAGAATTGGATTGATTTAGTTTGTTTTTATTGCCACCAACGAAGATGATACCAGAACCATTACAGTTCTGACATTTGGTCACTGAAGCTAAACTTCTTTTCTTCACAGGATGATGGCCAGGTACTGAAAACAATAATATAATATAGGTTTCGTAATATAAATTAATTATAACAATATATTTAACAACGCAAACAATGATCACATCACACTCCCAAAGGCCTGCTGGAAGAGATTTCTTTAGAAATAAGTAGCGCCTGTTGTGCCATTTATTACTTTGCCTGTTATTTGCTATGTATTTCTTGTGTACAATAAACAGTTAAAAATAAAAAAATAATAAAAAAAATTTATCATCTTGGCGTTAATGTCCCGGTTGTGCTCTCGAGAACGAGAGCCCGGGGTCCGCCTTGACCATGATCCAGGATTTGGCGATCAGGTAATTACAGTGGAGCGACTACCATCTGACCTCCGTGACCCTGCTACCAAGGGAACCTGACCAGATTGGATCATGGTTACAAATTCAGTTGCCTGAATTTGCAGGTTTCATCACGATGTATTCACTGTAAGAGCATCGGTTAGAATTCAACTAATATACATAACTCAGAAAAGAGTCATTGATACATGGCCGCGGCGGGATTCGAACCCTACCTCTCGCTTACGAGTTGTTATAATAAAATACTTATCAACATATTTTTGTTAATTGCAAGAGGCAAATATTCTTGAACAATCAGAATCAAAATTTAAAGGCAGATAAATGCAATTTCCATTGCATAAAATTCATTTTGCACAGTGACAGGACACAGTTCCTGACAAATGACAATAATATGACTAGAACTACAGTTTTAGTTCTAAATAAAGTGTTCTTAATTTTTTCAGAACACCCTGCTCCCTTAGCTGCTAAGGGAGCAATTATCTGAACAAGACTACATTAGAAAAAGGCCTAGCTATTTTGGACCAATTAAGCATCCTTGTCACACTAAAACTGCACTTAAGAACACATGCTTTTCATATACTGTATGCTTACATTACTCTGGCTAGGCCAGACAATGATCTATCTATCCTATCCTAGAAAGTAAGCATTGCTTGATAAGAGAAATACGAGCCATGAGGCTAACAGTGACAACTCTTGATAGGTGACAACACTTGGCACTAGACAGCATAGCACGACGGTTTTTTCGGAAACGAGAGATCACGAAAACCCTGCGCATTATAGCTCTTTCAATAACTAAGTTTAAACAACCTTATATCACACTTGATAAAGCCCTTCATGTTGAGCAGGCCTGCAAGACCTGCCAATTTGTCACTAGGGCTCCATAAAAATTGTAAAGTTTGATCATGCCTTAAAAGACAGTATTAATTATGTGATACTAACAGGGTTTCTGTTGAGTTTGTTGGTTGGTCTGTGACGTAGCTAGAGGATCCGTTGCTGCCTGAACTCCGCTCACACCACCAACTTCAAATTTTACATTGTCCTCTGATGCAACAAAAATTTGTGTTGTATTCACTGAAACATAATTTGAAATGTTGAATCATTTTATAATTTAAAGTTAATTGATTAATAAACAAAGGTATAATCTGTAAAAAGACAACTTACTTTGATTACTTCTCTGTTGTTCTACAGAATCTTGTGCAATACAATTTTCACATCGTATAAGTTTGGGGCCTTTTCTCTTTGGATTGTTTGGTATAGGATTACCACATGTAATGCATTTTTGAACTTTGTCAATAATAACTGGCTTAGCTGAAATATTGAATAAAGAATGACTAAAGTATATTCTTGTGTTTATACAACCACTTAACATGTTTTAAGCTTATTTGCCCACATCAATAGTGATTGGAAAATAAAAAGAAGTAGGCAATGAACAAAAAGGAAATATGCTCACTGTCTTGTAATTGTACATGATGTTGCTGCTGGTCATTGTGATCTGAAGACAGAATCTGTATGTGTGGAGGCATGGAGACTTCATTGCTGTTGCCTACACCAGTAGCAACTACAGTTATGTTGTTTTCTGGAAATATAATAATAACAAATTGTTACATATGCACTTACAAGTGAAAAAGCTTAAACACTGCAATGGCCATATGGTTTTTGTTTATGTTGTAACTTTATTTGGTGCCATATGAAATGAGAATATTGATGATTGACACTAATCACCAATGTGCCAGGTTCTCTGAACACAGTTGTCATCAAATTTTCTATTTCCATAAATCACAAGAAAAAGTAGCCACTAAAAAAGAATAAGTTGGCATTTATAGTTAGTTATGCGTTATAAGTAAGCATTTGAGTTGATAATTAATAAGTTACAACATTTTTCCTTATATAAATAGTATCCTAACTTAAACATTACTTTTTCAGTCTATCGCACATCTCATCAACAGGCCACAATATGCCACTGCTAACCTTCTCCACATTAGTTTAAGGGGTTTTGCCTTAATCTCCATGCTTGACAGGCAGGTTGAAGATTGCAATGTTGAAAATACTCAACAGTAAATACTACTGTCAATTTCATTTGGGTTCCTAGCTGGGTAGCTTCTCAAGACTTGTAGCCTGGAGAGGTAGCCTTGTAGGACACCCACACCAGTAGGACTACCAGACACCAACTGTCAATTCGCTACACTGAAATCAGCTTTCCATATTTGTGTAACAAACTGCAGGAGTAGCATGGAATAATGTAAATAGACATTCATTGTAGGATGTTGTATGTATGTGTGATGAGTTTCATATTTTATTGTGTTAGAATATTTTGACTTTGCCTCACCTGTGTCTTGATGTATTCTTTTGTGAGCATTGAGTAGAGTAAGATGCCCAAACATAAGTCCACATACTTCACATTTGAAACTAATATTAGAGATTGTATTTTGAATTCCATTTGGTGCAATTTGCATTTGATTTACAAGTGCATAATTATAAGAGAATGGTTGGGCAATATAACAAGTCTTGTCATCACTTGTAGTAAGTTGAGCGATATTCACACCACCAGTCACTGGAGTGCCCCCTGTAGTAGCTGTTCCAATCTTTCCAATCATATTTACATTTGTAGTATAGCAAAACGTAGGAAATTCCTGGAATAATATTAAAATTACATTTTAGTTAAATTATTTTCAATGTAAACATTGGTCAAGAGACAAAAATTAATATAGCACTGTGTTATTGAAATGCAACTTTTTGACATAATGAACTCACCTGTTGTTGGTTTTGCTGATGCTGAGTAGTTACTTTTTGTTGAACATTGTCAGTGTTCTTTCCATTTCCTATAGACTTTTGGTTTGGGTGCTCCTGGTATTGAAGGGTCGGCACTGTGCCGGCTTGCACAGTGTTTGTAGTAAACATGGTTGGAGCACTTTCAAGTCATCAAGATTACTAATTCACTCGAACACTCATGACCATCTAAACTGAAATATAACAACGAAAAGCACCATGTTCATTGCCATTTGTGAACATTTGAAAACACATCTATTTCTCCAAAAGCGCGGTCAAAATACAGAAGAAAGAGAAACTCCAAAACATTCAAGTGTGAAGGTAACAGGGAATATTTTCTTATCAGTCTCTCTACTCGTAAAAAGATCATTCGATGAAAGCCGTGTCTCAGTGAATAGTCGATATATGTAAGAAAAGGATGACGGATTGTCTACAAAGCGCCCAAACAATATCAACCAACGCCATTATGTTTGAGAAAGACGGCTGCCGAAACGGGAATCCGTGAACACAGTAAAGCCAAAAATTAAATACTTAGTAGACGCAAATTAGTACCGATAAAGACGTACTTACAATTTGTTTAATAAATTAATTAGTTTCGTTTTATTTATTGAAATAACATAAATCTAGAGAAAATGCAGGATTTTCTTCTATCTCACTTTCTTGCACTGTTCTCCATCTCACGAAATGAACGAAATGGCGATACAAACAAAATGGCGACCACGCTCACGATTTGCCGCGTAGGGTGATGCGATGTTGCCAGTAAATATGCCATGAAATTCCATTATAAGCAAAGGACACTGTAAGGGTAATGTTGTACAGTTATCAAGTTTGTTACTGCTTCATTACTAATTAAAGGACTTTTACTTAACAAAAAGCAAAAAAAATGTTTAATATTTTACAAATAAAAGAGATATGAACGTTTGAAATCCCTAATATTTATAGTATACCTTAGCCTCTTGTAACTTCGCATTTCGTAGGTAACTTCAAACAAAATTTTTAAATGGTAATTATGCTTTGTCCAAAATAGGATGATAATTTTGACAACTCACCAATTGTTGGTCCTTGGCGCACGCCTATAAAGTTTAGTATTTCTTTTCGGTACAATGTACTAAAGATAATGTTGTACTTCATAGACAGGTACCGCCCCTTTAGTGAAGTGCCATGAATAACAAAAGACAATCGAAAATCGTCATTCATATAAAATAATCGAACATTTAAAATTAACATTTAGGCAATCATTTTTTGTAACTAAACTCTTATTCCTTGTTTGGATTTCACCCTAAGAAACCTTTCACAACAACGATTTCGACTCGCGCATATTCTACGGAATAGGCTGACTGATCTAATAAAATACGCATGTGTCGAAATCGTCGTTATGGAAGGGTTTTTAATGTCGCATTAATAAATTATTAATTCAAAAGAAAATAAATAGTTTATTTTGTATAACACGTACAGAATAATCATGCAACTATCGATTACAAGTTCTATGAGATACATAATCGAATAGATTCATTAAATATTTTACACTACCCCATCCCTACTGAGAACTGTCAAAATTATCATCCTATTTTTGATATAGTATACCTCACAAACTATGAACTATTAAGCTTGATGCTCCTTTACGCTTATTGGTTAGACCACCAATATAATAACTCTGCAACATAATTCGTTGAACTCGGTTTTCCAATGCCAAATGCGGCTTTAGTAATCATTGATTGATGAAAAGATTAGGTAAAGAAAATATATCTCGGGCTAGGGCGTAGTTAGATTTTGCGGCAAAACCTAACTACGGAGTTTTTTGACCAATCAGAGATCGTATTAAAACTCCGTAGTTAGATTTTGCTTATATGCGGCCGGGATCCAAGTCCCGGGCTGGAAATAACTTCACTGATATTTGACGATTAACTGTAATATTTTAGCAGCTGATCCGATCCCTGCAATTGTTTTAGTGCTGTATTTAAAATGATGACATCTTGAATCTACTCGATTGTTAATTAATAAACAATAAACTGTCAAACTCCACATTTGTGACAATGGTGGCAAAGGCGC
Organism: Blastobasis adustella; assembly: GCA_907269095.1. Lineage (NCBI taxonomy): Eukaryota > Metazoa > Arthropoda > Insecta > Lepidoptera > Blastobasidae > Blastobasis > Blastobasis adustella. The sequence continues at coordinate 15,000,449 of OU026119.1, read as the reverse complement.
AGTCGGCTCAGCTGACTCCGTGATACGGAGCTCATCTATAAGCTGGAAAAGTCGCGGAGTCGAATCAGTTTAGATGTGACAAAGTGTGTTGCCATAAAAGGTGTAGACCGCGTGTTGCACACAAGTGCAAGCTCTATGAAAGACCCAAGGTGTACTCTTGCTTACTGAACTATTCAACAAGATCATAGCTACGGGGCTTATACCTGACGCATTTATTACATCAATCTATAAAGGAAAGGGCAGTATGCAAGAGTGCGGCAACTATCAAGGTATCAAACTTATGAGCTACACAATCAAGCTATTTGAACGTATTATAGACCAGAGTCTTCGCCAGGTTTGTTCCTTTTCGGAATGTCAATACGGCTTCAGGCCGGGTTGAAGCACCATAGATTCAATCTTTGCCCTCAGAGTCCTCCAGGAGTTGCACTGTAATTCCAAATTCTTATCTACCTCTGAATTATGCATTTCTTGACCTGCAGAGGGCTCTCGACAGTGTCCCTCAGGAGATAATCTGGTGGGCTATGTGATCAAAATCTGTGCCCGAAGCGTACATTAGTATTATAAAGGACATGTGTGCCAATACTGGGGCCGTTGTCAAAACCATCGTAGTCCATACTAATCCCTTCCCGATTACTTTAGGTGTTCACCAGGATTAAGTGCTGAGCCAAAACAGAGTATATGGCCTGGTGCAACGCGGACACTGAAACCATTCGTATAGGTAAAGAAGCTGTTAATAGAGAGAGCTGGCAGAAGCAGGGATAAGCGCTAGAACGATGATGATGAGTTTTCATTTATTTTGAACGGAGTTTCAAACAGGTAATGTAAAAACAGGTTTTTAACCGTCGATTGTCATACTTCCGCTACCTTAACGGTTGGCACTTACGAAAAAATAAAAATATACTTTGCGTATGAAATGGTGTAAAAAATGATCGATAATAACGCAACAGTGTGGAAAGGACGCGAAACACAAAAATAATCAACACAACGCACATTAGCAACGCTATGCCGCGATAAGATAAACGCTTTATAAATGGGGTAAAATATTATCATGGCTACATATCAAATTTTCTTTTAAAAATTTCTGGATAGCGCAAACGATCAATCAAGTAGGTACGCAACTAAAGAGGTTGCGAAGATTGAACGTTTACCGAGTAACTATAAAATTAAAAAGACTTCCGGTAGGAGATAAACAAAAGTTGCATGCATTTCCGTTTCCTGCCCATTCAATTTTTATTATTCTTAGTAATTTCTTAAATAGGTAGTTACTTCTTTAAATTTTTTAAGTTCTAACAATCTCTGCTTAGATGCCTGACTGCCGCTACACTTATTACCGCGCACGTGCAACATGTGGTGTGCAAAGAGCGTTCAAGTGGAGTGGAAAAATATCCTTCCGTCTCCTTTGCTCTACAACTCCAGGTATTTAAAAGGAATGCCTATCACCATCAATGTACCTACCTCAAAGGCTGGGCACCATTAAAATTTCGGCTCTGCTTAGGTTGCTAAAATGTCCTGGACGACGGGGGTCGCTTTCCATCAGGTGGGCCGTCTGACCGTGGGCCTTTTTAGCACATGGTTAGAGGATACCAAAGGATGCAACTCATACTCCCATCCACCTACAGAGTCCAGTGACTACAAAGCACAGGTTCGTACCTCCTGGTGAAGGTTCCCCCAACCAACTGCCTTTCACTTGATTCTTCATCTTTCTATCCAACGCTGGGATGTTCATATTTACGGCGATCCTATGCTCAAAGATGATTTGGATCTCTTAGGCATCCGGAGACATTGACTCTCTGTGTTCTCTCCCGTCTGCAACACTACGGGGAATGTTTCGAGAAACTGCTCAGTTCCGCCATTGCTGCCAAAGAAGATGGGAGACGCCTGGCAGGCATTCAAGAGTACCTAACGTACCTACGTGCATCCCGAGCCTTTAAATGATCTCCCCCTTTGTTTTCCCTTGCACTGTTTTTTTTTCCAGGTTCATCAAAAGGCATATGTACAGGTGGGTACCTACTTCAAAGGCGGGCACCGCTCCCTTTAGGTTGCAAATACGACAGACGAGTACCAACCTACACGGCTCTTTCGTTACGTACAGGGAAACCAGCTGTTTTCCTAAAGGTAGCTGCCGTGTCTTCAGGCACATTCTATTAAAGGATCTATTCTATTAAAGGAATTCGGAGGATCGATAGACGCCATGAATGGTTGCCTTGTCTAATAAGTACCTATATGCAGCTGGGGGCATTACAGAGGCCCGGAATGCGACAATGAGTCTTACATTAATACATTCTTATTGCTTTTATATAAACATAGCAGAATTCGATGAGTACGGAGAAACGATAGCCACCATGAATGGTCGCCTCAGTCTAATAAGTACCTATACGCAGCTGGGAGCACTACGATACGCATCTGTGCGATACTGATTACTCAATACCATTCGCTATCTGCACTGATCGCTCATGACTTTCCATAGCTCATACTTAAACAATACAATCATTTCCGCATGGTCCAACATGATCTACGACCATCTGTGCGATACTGATTACTCAATATCATTCGTTATCTGCACTGATCGCTCATGATTTTCCATAGCTTATACTTAAACAATCCAATCATTTCTGCATGGTCCATCGTGATCTACGACCATCTGTGCGATACTGATTGCTCAATATCATTCGCTGTCTGCACTGATCGCTCATGATTTTCCATAGCTCATACTTAAATTCTGTGTGACGATCATCTGTGCGACATCAATTTCTCAATGCCATTCGCTTTCTGCACTGATCGCCATTCATATAATATTATTCATACATGCATTAAACTAAGTAAACTTAATCAAACTCAACTAGGTACAAGTAAAATCAAATCAGTTCGGACATATCGTCATTATCACTATTTTCGCTTGAATAACCTTCAAAATTTAACCAAGGATGAATTTTATCAAGTGCTACTACATTCTCATATCTTTTGTTTCCCTTTCTCGATAGCGGAGTATCCTCAATTACAAATCTGTCATTGGGTAATACTTTTAGAATGCGGTAAGGACCATGAAACTTCGGAACTAACTTATTCGATTTTCCTGCATGATCTTTATCAATAATGGTTCTTTCAACCCGTACTAAGTCGCCTTCTTTATACTCAGTACCTTTTATTTCTCTTTTTATTAAAATACTTTTTGTCATATTCTTGTTGTTTCTCTATACGCTTCCTTGTTTTCGATCTAAGTTCGACCATTTTGTCACCAGTGACCCGTTCTGTAGTTTCCATAATAAGATCACTTAACAAATTTTCCGATGAATTCACTAACTTACACCCAAATAGTATTTCCGCGGGACTTTTACCGGTGGTTTTGTTTATAACTGTGTTAATGCCTAATTGAACTTCACCTAAATATTCATCCCATAAATTAGCATTTTTATCATGACATTTAGTACTAAGTGCATCGCAGATGGTACGATTGAATCTTTCAACCTGACCGTTCGCTCTTGGAGTTGCCACTGCATTTAAGATATGCTTAATTTTTTATGTTACAGTGAACTCTGTAAATTTTGCGCTAGTAAAACAGGACCCTCTGTCAGTTATTAGTCTTGAGGGGACGCCAAAATAACTAAATTGCTCCTTGAATACTTTGATGGCGCTCATCGTTTTTGTGTCTCTCACGGCCCGAATATTAATGAATTTAGTAAACGCGTCTATTATAACTAAAATATACATGTTACCTCTTCGTGATCGCACGAATGGTCCTAAATGATCGGCATGTAATGTATGGAATGGCTGTTCAATTTTTGGTATAGGATGAAGCGCTCCTTCCTTGGGCCCACCTGGTGCCTTATGATGAGCGCGTTCCAAGCAAGCCAGTACATACTTCTTTGTGAATTTTCTCATTTTTGGAAACCAAAACGTACTCTTTAAACGTTTTAAAGTTTTCTCATAGCTAAAATGACCAGCATCGTCGTGATTCATGCGCAAGACTTGCCACCTACACCCTTTTGGAACAACCCATCGTAAACCCTCATCTGTAATACGATAAACATAATTACCTTTAATCTGATAATTTTTGCGAATATCTGCCACATATTTCGTTTCATCGTCTTTTAATACCTGCCGTATACGATTTACTTCGCTGTCATTAATTTGAATAGTTGCAATCCAATCATCAACGTTCACATTAAGTACATCCAAAACGCATTCCTCAGCTTCTTCAGTAGGGTCAGTGACAGGGCCACGGCTGAGCGCATCTACGTGTGCCATACGTTCGCCAGGTCGGTACTCTATCTCACAGTCGTATTCCTGAAACTGAACCCACCAACGAGAAATACGGGGAATCAGGTCTCTTTTAGTCAATGTCGTGCGTAAAGCATTACAGTCTGTAATAATTTTAAATCGTATACCTAATAAATATACACGAAATCGATTCAGGGACGCTATTACAGCTAATGTCTCCAATTCAAAAGAGTGAAGTTTTTGTTCGTCACCTGTTGTTTTGCGACTATAATACGCAACAGGACGTAATAGTCCATCCAGGCCCCTTTGCAACAAAATACCGGCGATTCCAAATTTAGAGGCATCTGTATGAAGTTCTGTATCTAATTTCATATCATATAATGCAAGAATAGGTCGTTCTATAAGTTTCTTACGAAGAGTATTGAAAGCGTTAAACTGGTCCTCTCCCCACTTCCATTCAAATTTTGATTTTAATAAATTCGTAAGTGGTCGTGCAATCAACGAATAATTTTTTACAAACCTCCGAAAAAAAACCGAAAGTCCAAGAAAACGCCTAACATCGTGCACGTTTCGTGGTGTAGGAAACTGAGATATCGCTACAATTTTTCGTTCCCCTGGACGTATTCCATCGCCACTAACGCGAAAACCAAGAAAATCCAATTCTGTGCAAAAGAAATGGCATTTGCTAATTTTTAAAGTTAGCCCCGCTTCATTAAGCAACTTCAATACTTCCTCCAAACGCAGAATCCCTTCATCAAATGACTGCGCAGGAATCAAAATATCGTCCATATAAATTATAACATAATTTATATTAGTAAATACTTTATTCATTGCCCTTTGAAAAACGGAAGGCGCATTTGCTAATCCGAAAGGCATTCTTTTGAATTGGTATTGCCCATCCGGAGTCACAAATGAGGTCATATGCTGTGAATTTTCTGAAATGTGAATCTGATAATACCCAGAAGCCAAATCTAAACTAATAAATAAAGAATTACCAGCTAATCTATCCAATTGATCGTCAATCAACGGTAATGGATAATGCTCTTTACGGGTCTTATTGTTTAAAGCTCTGTAGTCAACGCATAACCTTTTATCTCCAGTTTTTTTCTTGACCAATAGTATTGGGCTAGCGTACGATGAATTTGATTCACATACTATATTAGCATCTATCATTTCCTGTACCATCGTGCGAACTAGTTCACGTTCTGGGTAAGCAAGTCTGTACGGGCGATATACCACCGGGTTAGAGTCAATAAGATCAATCTCCATCTCGATAATATTGGTAAACCCTAGTTCCTTTAAATTATCTGAAAAACACAACTCATACTTTTTTAGTAAATCCTTTAAACTTGTAATCTCATGTTCCTGCAGCTGTTTACCGTAGTTTAAAGATTCCTGTGTCTGTTTATTATCAAAATCTAATATATTCACGTTTAAAAAAAAATCCGCGCGTAAGGCGCGAGTGACTAATGAATGTTTATTTAATGATATAATATTACTACTCAAGTTCTGAACAAGCAATGCACCGAATCCATCTTTTAAGTCGTATTCTCCAGGTAAAATATAATATTCATGATTTCTCAGACCACGTAGAGATCCTCTAACGTAAATCGTACCTGAATAGCCTTATTCACCGTTAACCAATATTGCAAACATACTTTTAGGGGGTACAGTGACGTCGCTATTTAATTTTAACGCCATTTTCATATCAGAGTTCCTAGTGAAGATTAACGAGTCAGTTGTTTTTGTTATTATAATGCCAGGTTTCTCAGTAAAACTATGGCCAATAAGAATTGAATATTTTATTATGTTATCGTCGACAATATAAATATCAACCTTTTCTGTGATGTGTTGTATTTTGATATTTACTCTTGCAGATCCTACAGGCATAATCAAATTATTACCTATACCTCGCAGCATAGGAAGTTGGCTATTCAACCAAGAAATACCGAGTCTATTCGCTTCGCTACGCCGCAATAAGGTGCACTGGCTACCCAGATCTACGTAGCCTTCCATATCGTTACCATTTACTTGTAAACGTATCAAGTACTTATTATCATTTATTATCTCGTTTTCAAGACGCATCACGGACTTCTCCTTTGGGTTGATACTCCTTTTTTCCGACTGATTTGGTAGTTTTGGGCAATTAATAGATATATGACCTAATCTATTACATAAAGTACATTTCAACATCTTTTTTGTACACTTAAAACTAAAATGCCCCGGCTCATTGCAATTATAACAAACAATATTCGAATTTGGTCGAGAATAAAATGGTTTCGTGTCACTAGTAGATGTATGTTTCACACTTGAATTATTCAAATGTAAATTTGATCGGTTTTCTAAATTAGTTCTAAATCTATCCGATTCACGAGGCAGTTGTTTTATTGACTGAAAATAATTTAATACTTCCTCAGGTTCTTGACATTTTGCAGCCTTAGCACCTAACCGTAACGAACGATCTTCGATTCCGTACAGTAAACAGTCAACCGCTTCCTTACCTCTAACGTCACACCTATGCAATAAATTTATTTTCTCGTAGTAATATAATTCTAATGATTCGTTAAACTTCACACGTTTTGCTAACATTTCTGTTAACAATTCTGCATAATCATCACTGCATGGGAAGGACTCGATTAACTTATTTTTCCATTCAAGCCACGTGAACGAAATGGATGGTAAAGCTTGGTACCAGGTTTTCGCAACACCTACTAACTTTGGCAAAGCGTAATGAATTATCTGATCATCGTCCCATCTATATAATCTAGCGCATTCATCTACCTTATTAATCCACATATGAATGGTTTGTTCCTTAACCATAGGGTTGAACTCCGGTATGACATTACCTAAAATGGGGAATTTATTACCCTCGGATTTATTAGCTTGAAGAGCGTTTACTAGCATAGATAGTAGCACTTGCGTATCATTATCCTTAAGTTCATTATTATTACATACATGCATAGGGCGTGTCACCAAATCGTCAAATTGGTTACCTGTACCCAAGTCTGGACGTATTATTCGTTCCCGGCTACTGCACCGGCTCCTCGTCTGTCTCCCATTGCGATTAGCGCGCTCGCGCTCGCCGCACCTGCTCGTTGCCTGCTTTCCACTTGGACTACGGCTAACACGCTCACGGCTGCTGCATTTGCTCCTCGTCTGCCGCCCACCTGGACTGCGGGCAACGCGCTCACGGGTACTGCGTCTGCTCCTGGTCTGCCTCCGATCCGGGCTGCGGCTGGCTCGCTCGACATGACGACGCCTCTGGCTCGGCTCCGTTGTTCGCTTACGTCGCTTCTTATCCTTCTTCTTAGAACGGCTCCTTCGCGATGACGGCATTCTATCATCCGATTCACTCCTCCGCCGTTCGTACTCAGATCGACGCGCTTTCGACTTGTTTCTGGTATGACGCCTTTTTCTATCTGTTCGTATTCGTATATTTTCGGTATCCATAAGTAGTCAAATATTTTCTACTGACGTGGGCGTTTCAACAGTGGTTTTCAACTATCCCACTTCTGAGATAAAGGATCTAATTCTTTATCTCAGTAAAAGTAGACTGAAGAAATCAAACTGGGTCCAAACACCATTTAAACTCAACTGATCGTTCACAAACTGTTTATTTGCTTTAAAAGTCTCTATACAATCACTAGTAAAAATACTTGCGTTCTCGTTCACTATTTTTAATCAACTAACTAAGTTCCGGTGTTCAAATATTCTTATACCGACTACAGAACAAAGCACTGCGGTCTCTAGCACAGGACGGTGTTATTGCTTTAATATAAACATAGCCGAATTCGATGAATTCGGAGGATCGATAGACGCCATGAATGGTTGCCTTGTCTAATAAGTACCTATATGCAGCTGGGGGCATTACAGAGGCCCGGAATGCGACAATGAGTCTTACATTAATACATTCTTATTGCTTTTATATAAACATAGCAGAATTCGATGAGTACGGAGAAACGATAGCCACCATGAATGGTCGCCTCAGTCTAATAAGTACCTATACGCAGCTGGGAGCACTACAGTGGCCCGGTATGCAACAATGAACCTTACACTATTGAGTAATAAAAATAATCATCCTGGCGTTAATGTCGGTTTTGCTCTCGCGTACGAGGGCCCGGGGTCCGCCATGACCATGATCATTGAGTAAAGTGGCCTATCTAAGGGCCTGATTCACAACCTACTGATATGTCCCAGGTAGTTTAATTGACATAACATACCTATCTCTGATGCCGTCTCCCAATTCTTAGTTCAAAACGAAAGATACGGCATCACATATCTCTCATCTAAGACATCAGGGACTTGGTAAAAGAAACAGGCCCTGTATGTCGTTTGTTATTTAATTACATAGGACATATCTATTAAAATTAACTAAAAGTAAATAAAATCGAAAAAGTAACTAAATTAAATAAAACAAAATTCAAAAATAGATGTATTTACATTTATTGTGTAGGTGTTTAAAGACATACCTATATTAAAAAATTATTATTCAGATACCAATGATATTGTATTTAATTTAGCACTTTCAAGTCATCAAGATTACTAATTCACTCGAACACTCATGACCATCTAAACTGAAATATAACAACGAAAAGCACCATGTTCATTGCCATTTGTGAACATTTGAAAACACATCTATTTCTCCAAAAGCGCGGTCAAAATACAGAAGAAAGAGAAACTCCAAAACATTCAAGTGTGAAGGTAACAGGGAATATTTTCTTATCAGTCTCTCTACTCGTAAAAAGATCATTCGATGAAAGCCGTGTCTCAGTGAATAGTCGATATATGTAAGAAAAGGATGACGGATTGTCTACAAAGCGCCCAAACAATATCAACCAACGCCATTATGTTTGAGAAAGACGGCTGCCGAAACGGGAATCCGTGAACACAGTAAAGCCAAAAATTAAATACTTAGTAGACGCAAATTAGTACCGATAAAGACGTACTTACAATTTGTTTAATAAATTAATTAGTTTCGTTTTATTTATTGAAATAACATAAATCTAGAGAAAATGCAGGATTTTCTTCTATCTCACTTTCTTGCACTGTTCTCCATCTCACGAAATGAACGAAATGGCGATACAAACAAAATGGCGACCACGCTCACGATTTGCCGCGTAGGGTGATGCGATGTTGCCAGTAAATATGCCATGAAATTCCATTATAAGCAAAGGACACTGTAAGGGTAATGTTGTACAGTTATCAAGTTTGTTACTGCTTCATTACTAATTAAAGGACTTTTACTTAACAAAAAGCAAAAAAAATGTTTAATATTTTACAAATAAAAGAGATATGAACGTTTGAAATCCCTAATATTTATAGTATACCTTAGCCTCTTGTAACTTCGCATTTCGTAGGTAACTTCAAACAAAATTTTTAAATGGTAATTATGCTTTGTCCAAAATAGGATGATAATTTTGACAACTCACCAATTGTTGGTCCTTGGCGCACGCCTATAAAGTTTAGTATTTCTTTTCGGTACAATGTACTAAAGATAATGTTGTACTTCATAGACAGGTACCGCCCCTTTAGTGAAGTGCCATGAATAACAAAAGACAATCGAAAATCGTCATTCATATAAAATAATCGAACATTTAAAATTAACATTTAGGCAATCATTTTTTGTAACTAAACTCTTATTCCTTGTTTGGATTTCACCCTAAGAAACCTTTCACAACAACGATTTCGACTCGCGCATATTCTACGGAATAGGCTGACTGATCTAATAAAATACGCATGTGTCGAAATCGTCGTTATGGAAGGGTTTTTAATGTCGCATTAATAAATTATTAATTCAAAAGAAAATAAATAGTTTATTTTGTATAACACGTACAGAATAATCATGCAACTATCGATTACAAGTTCTATGAGATACATAATCGAATAGATTCATTAAATATTTTACACTACCCCATCCCTACTGAGAACTGTCAAAATTATCATCCTATTTTTGATATAGTATACCTCACAAACTATGAACTATTAAGCTTGATGCTCCTTTACGCTTATTGGTTAGACCACCAATATAATAACTCTGCAACATAATTCGTTGAACTCGGTTTTCCAATGCCAAATGCGGCTTTAGTAATCATTGATTGATGAAAAGATTAGGTAAAGAAAATATATCTCGGGCTAGGGCGTAGTTAGATTTTGCGGCAAAACCTAACTACGGAGTTTTTTGACCAATCAGAGATCGTATTAAAACTCCGTAGTTAGATTTTGCTTATATGCGGCCGGGATCCAAGTCCCGGGCTGGAAATAACTTCACTGATATTTGACGATTAACTGTAATATTTTAGCAGCTGATCCGATCCCTGCAATTGTTTTAGTGCTGTATTTAAAATGATGACATCTTGAATCTACTCGATTGTTAATTAATAAACAATAAACTGTCAAACTCCACATTTGTGACAATGGTGGCAAAGGCGCAGTCGGCTCAGCTGACTCCGTGATACGGAGCTCATCTATAAGCTGGAAAAGTCGCGGAGTCGAATCAGTTTAGATGTGACAAAGTGTGTTGCCATAAAAGGTGTAGACCGCGTGTTGCACACAAGTGCAAGCTCTATGAAAGACCCAAGGTGTACTCTTGCTTACTGAACTATTCAACAAGATCATAGCTACGGGGCTTATACCTGACGCATTTATTACATCAATCTATAAAGGAAAGGGCAGTATGCAAGAGTGCGGCAACTATCAAGGTATCAAACTTATGAGCTACACAATCAAGCTATTTGAACGTATTATAGACCAGAGTCTTCGCCAGGTTTGTTCCTTTTCGGAATGTCAATACGGCTTCAGGCCGGGTTGAAGCACCATAGATTCAATCTTTGCCCTCAGAGTCCTCCAGGAGTTGCACTGTAATTCCAAATTCTTATCTACCTCTGAATTATGCATTTCTTGACCTGCAGAGGGCTCTCGACAGTGTCCCTCAGGAGATAATCTGGTGGGCTATGTGATCAAAATCTGTGCCCGAAGCGTACATTAGTATTATAAAGGACATGTGTGCCAATACTGGGGCCGTTGTCAAAACCATCGTAGTCCATACTAATCCCTTCCCGATTACTTTAGGTGTTCACCAGGATTAAGTGCTGAGCCAAAACAGAGTATATGGCCTGGTGCAACGCGGACACTGAAACCATTCGTATAGGTAAAGAAGCTGTTAATAGAGAGAGCTGGCAGAAGCAGGGATAAGCGCTAGAACGATGATGATGAGTTTTCATTTATTTTGAACGGAGTTTCAAACAGGTAATGTAAAAACAGGTTTTTAACCGTCGATTGTCATACTTCCGCTACCTTAACGGTTGGCACTTACGAAAAAATAAAAATATACTTTGCGTATGAAATGGTGTAAAAAATGATCGATAATAACGCAACAGTGTGGAAAGGACGCGAAACACAAAAATAATCAACACAACGCACATTAGCAACGCTATGCCGCGATAAGATAAACGCTTTATAAATGGGGTAAAATATTATCATGGCTACATATCAAATTTTCTTTTAAAAATTTCTGGATAGCGCAAACGATCAATCAAGTAGGTACGCAACTAAAGAGGTTGCGAAGATTGAACGTTTACCGAGTAACTATAAAATTAAAAAGACTTCCGGTAGGAGATAAACAAAAGTTGCATGCATTTCCGTTTCCTGCCCATTCAATTTTTATTATTCTTAGTAATTTCTTAAATAGGTAGTTACTTCTTTAAATTTTTTAAGTTCTAACAATCTCTGCTTAGATGCCTGACTGCCGCTACACTTATTACCGCGCACGTGCAACATGTGGTGTGCAAAGAGCGTTCAAGTGGAGTGGAAAAATATCCTTCCGTCTCCTTTGCTCTACAACTCCAGGTATTTAAAAGGAATGCCTATCACCATCAATGTACCTACCTCAAAGGCTGGGCACCATTAAAATTTCGGCTCTGCTTAGGTTGCTAAAATGTCCTGGACGACGGGGGTCGCTTTCCATCAGGTGGGCCGTCTGACCGTGGGCCTTTTTAGCACATGGTTAGAGGATACCAAAGGATGCAACTCATACTCCCATCCACCTACAGAGTCCAGTGACTACAAAGCACAGGTTCGTACCTCCTGGTGAAGGTTCCCCCAACCAACTGCCTTTCACTTGATTCTTCATCTTTCTATCCAACGCTGGGATGTTCATATTTACGGCGATCCTATGCTCAAAGATGATTTGGATCTCTTAGGCATCCGGAGACATTGACTCTCTGTGTTCTCTCCCGTCTGCAACACTACGGGGAATGTTTCGAGAAACTGCTCAGTTCCGCCATTGCTGCCAAAGAAGATGGGAGACGCCTGGCAGGCATTCAAGAGTACCTAACGTACCTACGTGCATCCCGAGCCTTTAAATGATCTCCCCCTTTGTTTTCCCTTGCACTGTTTTTTTTTCCAGGTTCATCAAAAGGCATATGTACAGGTGGGTACCTACTTCAAAGGCGGGCACCGCTCCCTTTAGGTTGCAAATACGACAGACGAGTACCAACCTACACGGCTCTTTCGTTACGTACAGGGAAACCAGCTGTTTTCCTAAAGGTAGCTGCCGTGTCTTCAGGCACATTCTATTAAAGGATCTATTCTATTAAAGGAATTCGGAGGATCGATAGACGCCATGAATGGTTGCCTTGTCTAATAAGTACCTATATGCAGCTGGGGGCATTACAGAGGCCCGGAATGCGACAATGAGTCTTACATTAATACATTCTTATTGCTTTTATATAAACATAGCAGAATTCGATGAGTACGGAGAAACGATAGCCACCATGAATGGTCGCCTCAGTCTAATAAGTACCTATACGCAGCTGGGAGCACTACGATACGCATCTGTGCGATACTGATTACTCAATACCATTCGCTATCTGCACTGATCGCTCATGACTTTCCATAGCTCATACTTAAACAATACAATCATTTCCGCATGGTCCAACATGATCTACGACCATCTGTGCGATACTGATTACTCAATATCATTCGTTATCTGCACTGATCGCTCATGATTTTCCATAGCTTATACTTAAACAATCCAATCATTTCTGCATGGTCCATCGTGATCTACGACCATCTGTGCGATACTGATTGCTCAATATCATTCGCTGTCTGCACTGATCGCTCATGATTTTCCATAGCTCATACTTAAATTCTGTGTGACGATCATCTGTGCGACATCAATTTCTCAATGCCATTCGCTTTCTGCACTGATCGCCATTCATATAATATTATTCATACATGCATTAAACTAAGTAAACTTAATCAAACTCAACTAGGTACAAGTAAAATCAAATCAGTTCGGACATATCGTCATTATCACTATTTTCGCTTGAATAACCTTCAAAATTTAACCAAGGATGAATTTTATCAAGTGCTACTACATTCTCATATCTTTTGTTTCCCTTTCTCGATAGCGGAGTATCCTCAATTACAAATCTGTCATTGGGTAATACTTTTAGAATGCGGTAAGGACCATGAAACTTCGGAACTAACTTATTCGATTTTCCTGCATGATCTTTATCAATAATGGTTCTTTCAACCCGTACTAAGTCGCCTTCTTTATACTCAGTACCTTTTATTTCTCTTTTTATTAAAATACTTTTTGTCATATTCTTGTTGTTTCTCTATACGCTTCCTTGTTTTCGATCTAAGTTCGACCATTTTGTCACCAGTGACCCGTTCTGTAGTTTCCATAATAAGATCACTTAACAAATTTTCCGATGAATTCACTAACTTACACCCAAATAGTATTTCCGCGGGACTTTTACCGGTGGTTTTGTTTATAACTGTGTTAATGCCTAATTGAACTTCACCTAAATATTCATCCCATAAATTAGCATTTTTATCATGACATTTAGTACTAAGTGCATCGCAGATGGTACGATTGAATCTTTCAACCTGACCGTTCGCTCTTGGAGTTGCCACTGCATTTAAGATATGCTTAATTTTTTATGTTACAGTGAACTCTGTAAATTTTGCGCTAGTAAAACAGGACCCTCTGTCAGTTATTAGTCTTGAGGGGACGCCAAAATAACTAAATTGCTCCTTGAATACTTTGATGGCGCTCATCGTTTTTGTGTCTCTCACGGCCCGAATATTAATGAATTTAGTAAACGCGTCTATTATAACTAAAATATACATGTTACCTCTTCGTGATCGCACGAATGGTCCTAAATGATCGGCATGTAATGTATGGAATGGCTGTTCAATTTTTGGTATAGGATGAAGCGCTCCTTCCTTGGGCCCACCTGGTGCCTTATGATGAGCGCGTTCCAAGCAAGCCAGTACATACTTCTTTGTGAATTTTCTCATTTTTGGAAACCAAAACGTACTCTTTAAACGTTTTAAAGTTTTCTCATAGCTAAAATGACCAGCATCGTCGTGATTCATGCGCAAGACTTGCCACCTACACCCTTTTGGAACAACCCATCGTAAACCCTCATCTGTAATACGATAAACATAATTACCTTTAATCTGATAATTTTTGCGAATATCTGCCACATATTTCGTTTCATCGTCTTTTAATACCTGCCGTATACGATTTACTTCGCTGTCATTAATTTGAATAGTTGCAATCCAATCATCAACGTTCACATTAAGTACATCCAAAACGCATTCCTCAGCTTCTTCAGTAGGGTCAGTGACAGGGCCACGGCTGAGCGCATCTACGTGTGCCATACGTTCGCCAGGTCGGTACTCTATCTCACAGTCGTATTCCTGAAACTGAACCCACCAACGAGAAATACGGGGAATCAGGTCTCTTTTAGTCAATGTCGTGCGTAAAGCATTACAGTCTGTAATAATTTTAAATCGTATACCTAATAAATATACACGAAATCGATTCAGGGACGCTATTACAGCTAATGTCTCCAATTCAAAAGAGTGAAGTTTTTGTTCGTCACCTGTTGTTTTGCGACTATAATACGCAACAGGACGTAATAGTCCATCCAGGCCCCTTTGCAACAAAATACCGGCGATTCCAAATTTAGAGGCATCTGTATGAAGTTCTGTATCTAATTTCATATCATATAATGCAAGAATAGGTCGTTCTATAAGTTTCTTACGAAGAGTATTGAAAGCGTTAAACTGGTCCTCTCCCCACTTCCATTCAAATTTTGATTTTAATAAATTCGTAAGTGGTCGTGCAATCAACGAATAATTTTTTACAAACCTCCGAAAAAAAACCGAAAGTCCAAGAAAACGCCTAACATCGTGCACGTTTCGTGGTGTAGGAAACTGAGATATCGCTACAATTTTTCGTTCCCCTGGACGTATTCCATCGCCACTAACGCGAAAACCAAGAAAATCCAATTCTGTGCAAAAGAAATGGCATTTGCTAATTTTTAAAGTTAGCCCCGCTTCATTAAGCAACTTCAATACTTCCTCCAAACGCAGAATCCCTTCATCAAATGACTGCGCAGGAATCAAAATATCGTCCATATAAATTATAACATAATTTATATTAGTAAATACTTTATTCATTGCCCTTTGAAAAACGGAAGGCGCATTTGCTAATCCGAAAGGCATTCTTTTGAATTGGTATTGCCCATCCGGAGTCACAAATGAGGTCATATGCTGTGAATTTTCTGAAATGTGAATCTGATAATACCCAGAAGCCAAATCTAAACTAATAAATAAAGAATTACCAGCTAATCTATCCAATTGATCGTCAATCAACGGTAATGGATAATGCTCTTTACGGGTCTTATTGTTTAAAGCTCTGTAGTCAACGCATAACCTTTTATCTCCAGTTTTTTTCTTGACCAATAGTATTGGGCTAGCGTACGATGAATTTGATTCACATACTATATTAGCATCTATCATTTCCTGTACCATCGTGCGAACTAGTTCACGTTCTGGGTAAGCAAGTCTGTACGGGCGATATACCACCGGGTTAGAGTCAATAAGATCAATCTCCATCTCGATAATATTGGTAAACCCTAGTTCCTTTAAATTATCTGAAAAACACAACTCATACTTTTTTAGTAAATCCTTTAAACTTGTAATCTCATGTTCCTGCAGCTGTTTACCGTAGTTTAAAGATTCCTGTGTCTGTTTATTATCAAAATCTAATATATTCACGTTTAAAAAAAAATCCGCGCGTAAGGCGCGAGTGACTAATGAATGTTTATTTAATGATATAATATTACTACTCAAGTTCTGAACAAGCAATGCACCGAATCCATCTTTTAAGTCGTATTCTCCAGGTAAAATATAATATTCATGATTTCTCAGACCACGTAGAGATCCTCTAACGTAAATCGTACCTGAATAGCCTTATTCACCGTTAACCAATATTGCAAACATACTTTTAGGGGGTACAGTGACGTCGCTATTTAATTTTAACGCCATTTTCATATCAGAGTTCCTAGTGAAGATTAACGAGTCAGTTGTTTTTGTTATTATAATGCCAGGTTTCTCAGTAAAACTATGGCCAATAAGAATTGAATATTTTATTATGTTATCGTCGACAATATAAATATCAACCTTTTCTGTGATGTGTTGTATTTTGATATTTACTCTTGCAGATCCTACAGGCATAATCAAATTATTACCTATACCTCGCAGCATAGGAAGTTGGCTATTCAACCAAGAAATACCGAGTCTATTCGCTTCGCTACGCCGCAATAAGGTGCACTGGCTACCCAGATCTACGTAGCCTTCCATATCGTTACCATTTACTTGTAAACGTATCAAGTACTTATTATCATTTATTATCTCGTTTTCAAGACGCATCACGGACTTCTCCTTTGGGTTGATACTCCTTTTTTCCGACTGATTTGGTAGTTTTGGGCAATTAATAGATATATGACCTAATCTATTACATAAAGTACATTTCAACATCTTTTTTGTACACTTAAAACTAAAATGCCCCGGCTCATTGCAATTATAACAAACAATATTCGAATTTGGTCGAGAATAAAATGGTTTCGTGTCACTAGTAGATGTATGTTTCACACTTGAATTATTCAAATGTAAATTTGATCGGTTTTCTAAATTAGTTCTAAATCTATCCGATTCACGAGGCAGTTGTTTTATTGACTGAAAATAATTTAATACTTCCTCAGGTTCTTGACATTTTGCAGCCTTAGCACCTAACCGTAACGAACGATCTTCGATTCCGTACAGTAAACAGTCAACCGCTTCCTTACCTCTAACGTCACACCTATGCAATAAATTTATTTTCTCGTAGTAATATAATTCTAATGATTCGTTAAACTTCACACGTTTTGCTAACATTTCTGTTAACAATTCTGCATAATCATCACTGCATGGGAAGGACTCGATTAACTTATTTTTCCATTCAAGCCACGTGAACGAAATGGATGGTAAAGCTTGGTACCAGGTTTTCGCAACACCTACTAACTTTGGCAAAGCGTAATGAATTATCTGATCATCGTCCCATCTATATAATCTAGCGCATTCATCTACCTTATTAATCCACATATGAATGGTTTGTTCCTTAACCATAGGGTTGAACTCCGGTATGACATTACCTAAAATGGGGAATTTATTACCCTCGGATTTATTAGCTTGAAGAGCGTTTACTAGCATAGATAGTAGCACTTGCGTATCATTATCCTTAAGTTCATTATTATTACATACATGCATAGGGCGTGTCACCAAATCGTCAAATTGGTTACCTGTACCCAAGTCTGGACGTATTATTCGTTCCCGGCTACTGCACCGGCTCCTCGTCTGTCTCCCATTGCGATTAGCGCGCTCGCGCTCGCCGCACCTGCTCGTTGCCTGCTTTCCACTTGGACTACGGCTAAAACGCTCACGGCTGCTGCATTTGCTCCTCGTCTGCCGCCCACCTGGACTGCGGGCAACGCGCTCACGGGTACTGCGTCTGCTCCTGGTCTGCCTCCGATCCGGGCTGCGGCTGGCTCGCTCGACATGACGACGCCTCTGGCTCGGCTCCGTTGTTCGCTTACGTCGCTTCTTATCCTTCTTCTTAGAACGGCTTTTTCGCGATGACGGCATTCTATCATCCGATTCACTCCTCCGCCGTTCGTACTCAGATCGACGCGCTTTCGACTTGTTTCTGGTATGACGCCTTTTTCTATCTGTTCGTATTCGTATATTTTCGGTATCCATAAGTAGTCAAATATTTTCTACTGACGTGGGCGTTTCAACAGTGGTTTTCAACTATCCCACTTCTGAGATAAAGGATCTAATTCTTTATCTCAGTAAAAGTAGACTGAAGAAATCAAACTGGGTCCAAACACCATTTAAACTCAACTGATCGTTCACAAACTGTTTATTTGCTTTAAAAGTCTCTATACAATCACTAGTAAAAATACTTGCGTTCTCGTTCACTATTTTTAATCAACTAACTAAGTTCCGGTGTTCAAATATTCTTATACCGACTACAGAACAAAGCACTGCGGTCTCTAGCACAGGACGGTGTTATTGCTTTAATATAAACATAGCCGAATTCGATGAATTCGGAGGATCGATAGACGCCATGAATGGTTGCCTTGTCTAATAAGTACCTATATGCAGCTGGGGGCATTACAGAGGCCCGGAATGCGACAATGAGTCTTACATTAATACATTCTTATTGCTTTTATATAAACATAGCAGAATTCGATGAGTACGGAGAAACGATAGCCACCATGAATGGTCGCCTCAGTCTAATAAGTACCTATACGCAGCTGGGAGCACTACAGTGGCCCGGTATGCAACAATGAACCTTACACTATTGAGTAATAAAAATAATCATCCTGGCGTTAATGTCGGTTTTGCTCTCGCGTACGAGGGCCCGGGGTCCGCCATGACCATGATCATTGAGTAAAGTGGCCTATCTAAGGGCCTGATTCACAACCTACTGATATGTCCCAGGTAGTTTAATTGACATAACATACCTATCTCTGATGCCGTCTCCCAATTCTTAGTTCAAAACGAAAGATACGGCATCACATATCTCTCATCTAAGACATCAGGGACTTGGTAAAAGAAACAGGCCCTGTATGTCGTTTGTTATTTAATTACATAGGACATATCTATTAAAATTAACTAAAAGTAAATAAAATCGAAAAAGTAACTAAATTAAATAAAACAAAATTCAAAAATAGATGTATTTACATTTATTGTGTAGGTGTTTAAAGACATACCTATATTAAAAAATTATTATTCAGATACCAATGATATTGTATTTAATTTAGCACTTTCAAGTCATCAAGATTACTAATTCACTCGAACACTCATGACCATCTAAACTGAAATATAACAACGAAAAGCACCATGTTCATTGCCATTTGTGAACATTTGAAAACACATCTATTTCTCCAAAAGCGCGGTCAAAATACAGAAGAAAGAGAAACTCCAAAACATTCAAGTGTGAAGGTAACAGGGAATATTTTCTTATCAGTCTCTCTACTCGTAAAAAGATCATTCGATGAAAGCCGTGTCTCAGTGAATAGTCGATATATGTAAGAAAAGGATGACGGATTGTCTACAAAGCGCCCAAACAATATCAACCAACGCCATTATGTTTGAGAAAGACGGCTGCCGAAACGGGAATCCGTGAACACAGTAAAGCCAAAAATTAAATACTTAGTAGACGCAAATTAGTACCGATAAAGACGTACTTACAATTTGTTTAATAAATTAATTAGTTTCGTTTTATTTATTGAAATAACATAAATCTAGAGAAAATGCAGGATTTTCTTCTATCTCACTTTCTTGCACTGTTCTCCATCTCACGAAATGAACGAAATGGCGATACAAACAAAATGGCGACCACGCTCACGATTTGCCGCGTAGGGTGATGCGATGTTGCCAGTAAATATGCCATGAAATTCCATTATAAGCAAAGGACACTGTAAGGGTAATGTTGTACAGTTATCAAGTTTGTTACTGCTTCATTACTAATTAAAGGACTTTTACTTAACAAAAAGCAAAAAAAATGTTTAATATTTTACAAATAAAAGAGATATGAACGTTTGAAATCCCTAATATTTATAGTATACCTTAGCCTCTTGTAACTTCGCATTTCGTAGGTAACTTCAAACAAAATTTTTAAATGGTAATTATGCTTTGTCCAAAATAGGATGATAATTTTGACAACTCACCAATTGTTGGTCCTTGGCGCACGCCTATAAAGTTTAGTATTTCTTTTCGGTACAATGTACTAAAGATAATGTTGTACTTCATAGACAGGTACCGCCCCTTTAGTGAAGTGCCATGAATAACAAAAGACAATCGAAAATCGTCATTCATATAAAATAATCGAACATTTAAAATTAACATTTAGGCAATCATTTTTTGTAACTAAACTCTTATTCCTTGTTTGGATTTCACCCTAAGAAACCTTTCACAACAACGATTTCGACTCGCGCATATTCTACGGAATAGGCTGACTGATCTAATAAAATACGCATGTGTCGAAATCGTCGTTATGGAAGGGTTTTTAATGTCGCATTAATAAATTATTAATTCAAAAGAAAATAAATAGTTTATTTTGTATAACACGTACAGAATAATCATGCAACTATCGATTACAAGTTCTATGAGATACATAATCGAATAGATTCATTAAATATTTTACACTACCCCATCCCTACTGAGAACTGTCAAAATTATCATCCTATTTTTGATATAGTATACCTCACAAACTATGAACTATTAAGCTTGATGCTCCTTTACGCTTATTGGTTAGACCACCAATATAATAACTCTGCAACATAATTCGTTGAACTCGGTTTTCCAATGCCAAATGCGGCTTTAGTAATCATTGATTGATGAAAAGATTAGGTAAAGAAAATATATCTCGGGCTAGGGCGTAGTTAGATTTTGCGGCAAAACCTAACTACGGAGTTTTTTGACCAATCAGAGATCGTATTAAAACTCCGTAGTTAGATTTTGCTTATATGCGGCCGGGATCCAAGTCCCGGGCTGGAAATAACTTCACTGATATTTGACGATTAACTGTAATATTTTAGCAGCTGATCCGATCCCTGCAATTGTTTTAGTGCTGTATTTAAAATGATGACATCTTGAATCTACTCGATTGTTAATTAATAAACAATAAACTGTCAAACTCCACATTTGTGACAATGGTGGCAAAGGCGCAGTCGGCTCAGCTGACTCCGTGATACGGAGCTCATCTATAAGCTGGAAAAGTCGCGGAGTCGAATCAGTTTAGATGTGACAAAGTGTGTTGCCATAAAAGGTGTAGACCGCGTGTTGCACACAAGTGCAAGCTCTATGAAAGACCCAAGGTGTACTCTTGCTTACTGAACTATTCAACAAGATCATAGCTACGGGGCTTATACCTGACGCATTTATTACATCAATCTATAAAGGAAAGGGCAGTATGCAAGAGTGCGGCAACTATCAAGGTATCAAACTTATGAGCTACACAATCAAGCTATTTGAACGTATTATAGACCAGAGTCTTCGCCAGGTTTGTTCCTTTTCGGAATGTCAATACGGCTTCAGGCCGGGTTGAAGCACCATAGATTCAATCTTTGCCCTCAGAGTCCTCCAGGAGTTGCACTGTAATTCCAAATTCTTATCTACCTCTGAATTATGCATTTCTTGACCTGCAGAGGGCTCTCGACAGTGTCCCTCAGGAGATAATCTGGTGGGCTATGTGATCAAAATCTGTGCCCGAAGCGTACATTAGTATTATAAAGGACATGTGTGCCAATACTGGGGCCGTTGTCAAAACCATCGTAGTCCATACTAATCCCTTCCCGATTACTTTAGGTGTTCACCAGGATTAAGTGCTGAGCCAAAACAGAGTATATGGCCTGGTGCAACGCGGACACTGAAACCATTCGTATAGGTAAAGAAGCTGTTAATAGAGAGAGCTGGCAGAAGCAGGGATAAGCGCTAGAACGATGATGATGAGTTTTCATTTATTTTGAACGGAGTTTCAAACAGGTAATGTAAAAACAGGTTTTTAACCGTCGATTGTCATACTTCCGCTACCTTAACGGTTGGCACTTACGAAAAAATAAAAATATACTTTGCGTATGAAATGGTGTAAAAAATGATCGATAATAACGCAACAGTGTGGAAAGGACGCGAAACACAAAAATAATCAACACAACGCACATTAGCAACGCTATGCCGCGATAAGATAAACGCTTTATAAATGGGGTAAAATATTATCATGGCTACATATCAAATTTTCTTTTAAAAATTTCTGGATAGCGCAAACGATCAATCAAGTAGGTACGCAACTAAAGAGGTTGCGAAGATTGAACGTTTACCGAGTAACTATAAAATTAAAAAGACTTCCGGTAGGAGATAAACAAAAGTTGCATGCATTTCCGTTTCCTGCCCATTCAATTTTTATTATTCTTAGTAATTTCTTAAATAGGTAGTTACTTCTTTAAATTTTTTAAGTTCTAACAATCTCTGCTTAGATGCCTGACTGCCGCTACACTTATTACCGCGCACGTGCAACATGTGGTGTGCAAAGAGCGTTCAAGTGGAGTGGAAAAATATCCTTCCGTCTCCTTTGCTCTACAACTCCAGGTATTTAAAAGGAATGCCTATCACCATCAATGTACCTACCTCAAAGGCTGGGCACCATTAAAATTTCGGCTCTGCTTAGGTTGCTAAAATGTCCTGGACGACGGGGGTCGCTTTCCATCAGGTGGGCCGTCTGACCGTGGGCCTTTTTAGCACATGGTTAGAGGATACCAAAGGATGCAACTCATACTCCCATCCACCTACAGAGTCCAGTGACTACAAAGCACAGGTTCGTACCTCCTGGTGAAGGTTCCCCCAACCAACTGCCTTTCACTTGATTCTTCATCTTTCTATCCAACGCTGGGATGTTCATATTTACGGCGATCCTATGCTCAAAGATGATTTGGATCTCTTAGGCATCCGGAGACATTGACTCTCTGTGTTCTCTCCCGTCTGCAACACTACGGGGAATGTTTCGAGAAACTGCTCAGTTCCGCCATTGCTGCCAAAGAAGATGGGAGACGCCTGGCAGGCATTCAAGAGTACCTAACGTACCTACGTGCATCCCGAGCCTTTAAATGATCTCCCCCTTTGTTTTCCCTTGCACTGTTTTTTTTTCCAGGTTCATCAAAAGGCATATGTACAGGTGGGTACCTACTTCAAAGGCGGGCACCGCTCCCTTTAGGTTGCAAATACGACAGACGAGTACCAACCTACACGGCTCTTTCGTTACGTACAGGGAAACCAGCTGTTTTCCTAAAGGTAGCTGCCGTGTCTTCAGGCACATTCTATTAAAGGATCTATTCTATTAAAGGAATTCGGAGGATCGATAGACGCCATGAATGGTTGCCTTGTCTAATAAGTACCTATATGCAGCTGGGGGCATTACAGAGGCCCGGAATGCGACAATGAGTCTTACATTAATACATTCTTATTGCTTTTATATAAACATAGCAGAATTCGATGAGTACGGAGAAACGATAGCCACCATGAATGGTCGCCTCAGTCTAATAAGTACCTATACGCAGCTGGGAGCACTACGATACGCATCTGTGCGATACTGATTACTCAATACCATTCGCTATCTGCACTGATCGCTCATGACTTTCCATAGCTCATACTTAAACAATACAATCATTTCCGCATGGTCCAACATGATCTACGACCATCTGTGCGATACTGATTACTCAATATCATTCGTTATCTGCACTGATCGCTCATGATTTTCCATAGCTTATACTTAAACAATCCAATCATTTCTGCATGGTCCATCGTGATCTACGACCATCTGTGCGATACTGATTGCTCAATATCATTCGCTGTCTGCACTGATCGCTCATGATTTTCCATAGCTCATACTTAAATTCTGTGTGACGATCATCTGTGCGACATCAATTTCTCAATGCCATTCGCTTTCTGCACTGATCGCCATTCATATAATATTATTCATACATGCATTAAACTAAGTAAACTTAATCAAACTCAACTAGGTACAAGTAAAATCAAATCAGTTCGGACATATCGTCATTATCACTATTTTCGCTTGAATAACCTTCAAAATTTAACCAAGGATGAATTTTATCAAGTGCTACTACATTCTCATATCTTTTGTTTCCCTTTCTCGATAGCGGAGTATCCTCAATTACAAATCTGTCATTGGGTAATACTTTTAGAATGCGGTAAGGACCATGAAACTTCGGAACTAACTTATTCGATTTTCCTGCATGATCTTTATCAATAATGGTTCTTTCAACCCGTACTAAGTCGCCTTCTTTATACTCAGTACCTTTTATTTCTCTTTTTATTAAAATACTTTTTGTCATATTCTTGTTGTTTCTCTATACGCTTCCTTGTTTTCGATCTAAGTTCGACCATTTTGTCACCAGTGACCCGTTCTGTAGTTTCCATAATAAGATCACTTAACAAATTTTCCGATGAATTCACTAACTTACACCCAAATAGTATTTCCGCGGGACTTTTACCGGTGGTTTTGTTTATAACTGTGTTAATGCCTAATTGAACTTCACCTAAATATTCATCCCATAAATTAGCATTTTTATCATGACATTTAGTACTAAGTGCATCGCAGATGGTACGATTGAATCTTTCAACCTGACCGTTCGCTCTTGGAGTTGCCACTGCATTTAAGATATGCTTAATTTTTTATGTTACAGTGAACTCTGTAAATTTTGCGCTAGTAAAACAGGACCCTCTGTCAGTTATTAGTCTTGAGGGGACGCCAAAATAACTAAATTGCTCCTTGAATACTTTGATGGCGCTCATCGTTTTTGTGTCTCTCACGGCCCGAATATTAATGAATTTAGTAAACGCGTCTATTATAACTAAAATATACATGTTACCTCTTCGTGATCGCACGAATGGTCCTAAATGATCGGCATGTAATGTATGGAATGGCTGTTCAATTTTTGGTATAGGATGAAGCGCTCCTTCCTTGGGCCCACCTGGTGCCTTATGATGAGCGCGTTCCAAGCAAGCCAGTACATACTTCTTTGTGAATTTTCTCATTTTTGGAAACCAAAACGTACTCTTTAAACGTTTTAAAGTTTTCTCATAGCTAAAATGACCAGCATCGTCGTGATTCATGCGCAAGACTTGCCACCTACACCCTTTTGGAACAACCCATCGTAAACCCTCATCTGTAATACGATAAACATAATTACCTTTAATCTGATAATTTTTGCGAATATCTGCCACATATTTCGTTTCATCGTCTTTTAATACCTGCCGTATACGATTTACTTCGCTGTCATTAATTTGAATAGTTGCAATCCAATCATCAACGTTCACATTAAGTACATCCAAAACGCATTCCTCAGCTTCTTCAGTAGGGTCAGTGACAGGGCCACGGCTGAGCGCATCTACGTGTGCCATACGTTCGCCAGGTCGGTACTCTATCTCACAGTCGTATTCCTGAAACTGAACCCACCAACGAGAAATACGGGGAATCAGGTCTCTTTTAGTCAATGTCGTGCGTAAAGCATTACAGTCTGTAATAATTTTAAATCGTATACCTAATAAATATACACGAAATCGATTCAGGGACGCTATTACAGCTAATGTCTCCAATTCAAAAGAGTGAAGTTTTTGTTCGTCACCTGTTGTTTTGCGACTATAATACGCAACAGGACGTAATAGTCCATCCAGGCCCCTTTGCAACAAAATACCGGCGATTCCAAATTTAGAGGCATCTGTATGAAGTTCTGTATCTAATTTCATATCATATAATGCAAGAATAGGTCGTTCTATAAGTTTCTTACGAAGAGTATTGAAAGCGTTAAACTGGTCCTCTCCCCACTTCCATTCAAATTTTGATTTTAATAAATTCGTAAGTGGTCGTGCAATCAACGAATAATTTTTTACAAACCTCCGAAAAAAAACCGAAAGTCCAAGAAAACGCCTAACATCGTGCACGTTTCGTGGTGTAGGAAACTGAGATATCGCTACAATTTTTCGTTCCCCTGGACGTATTCCATCGCCACTAACGCGAAAACCAAGAAAATCCAATTCTGTGCAAAAGAAATGGCATTTGCTAATTTTTAAAGTTAGCCCCGCTTCATTAAGCAACTTCAATACTTCCTCCAAACGCAGAATCCCTTCATCAAATGACTGCGCAGGAATCAAAATATCGTCCATATAAATTATAACATAATTTATATTAGTAAATACTTTATTCATTGCCCTTTGAAAAACGGAAGGCGCATTTGCTAATCCGAAAGGCATTCTTTTGAATTGGTATTGCCCATCCGGAGTCACAAATGAGGTCATATGCTGTGAATTTTCTGAAATGTGAATCTGATAATACCCAGAAGCCAAATCTAAACTAATAAATAAAGAATTACCAGCTAATCTATCCAATTGATCGTCAATCAACGGTAATGGATAATGCTCTTTACGGGTCTTATTGTTTAAAGCTCTGTAGTCAACGCATAACCTTTTATCTCCAGTTTTTTTCTTGACCAATAGTATTGGGCTAGCGTACGATGAATTTGATTCACATACTATATTAGCATCTATCATTTCCTGTACCATCGTGCGAACTAGTTCACGTTCTGGGTAAGCAAGTCTGTACGGGCGATATACCACCGGGTTAGAGTCAATAAGATCAATCTCCATCTCGATAATATTGGTAAACCCTAGTTCCTTTAAATTATCTGAAAAACACAACTCATACTTTTTTAGTAAATCCTTTAAACTTGTAATCTCATGTTCCTGCAGCTGTTTACCGTAGTTTAAAGATTCCTGTGTCTGTTTATTATCAAAATCTAATATATTCACGTTTAAAAAAAAATCCGCGCGTAAGGCGCGAGTGACTAATGAATGTTTATTTAATGATATAATATTACTACTCAAGTTCTGAACAAGCAATGCACCGAATCCATCTTTTAAGTCGTATTCTCCAGGTAAAATATAATATTCATGATTTCTCAGACCACGTAGAGATCCTCTAACGTAAATCGTACCTGAATAGCCTTATTCACCGTTAACCAATATTGCAAACATACTTTTAGGGGGTACAGTGACGTCGCTATTTAATTTTAACGCCATTTTCATATCAGAGTTCCTAGTGAAGATTAACGAGTCAGTTGTTTTTGTTATTATAATGCCAGGTTTCTCAGTAAAACTATGGCCAATAAGAATTGAATATTTTATTATGTTATCGTCGACAATATAAATATCAACCTTTTCTGTGATGTGTTGTATTTTGATATTTACTCTTGCAGATCCTACAGGCATAATCAAATTATTACCTATACCTCGCAGCATAGGAAGTTGGCTATTCAACCAAGAAATACCGAGTCTATTCGCTTCGCTACGCCGCAATAAGGTGCACTGGCTACCCAGATCTACGTAGCCTTCCATATCGTTACCATTTACTTGTAAACGTATCAAGTACTTATTATCATTTATTATCTCGTTTTCAAGACGCATCACGGACTTCTCCTTTGGGTTGATACTCCTTTTTTCCGACTGATTTGGTAGTTTTGGGCAATTAATAGATATATGACCTAATCTATTACATAAAGTACATTTCAACATCTTTTTTGTACACTTAAAACTAAAATGCCCCGGCTCATTGCAATTATAACAAACAATATTCGAATTTGGTCGAGAATAAAATGGTTTCGTGTCACTAGTAGATGTATGTTTCACACTTGAATTATTCAAATGTAAATTTGATCGGTTTTCTAAATTAGTTCTAAATCTATCCGATTCACGAGGCAGTTGTTTTATTGACTGAAAATAATTTAATACTTCCTCAGGTTCTTGACATTTTGCAGCCTTAGCACCTAACCGTAACGAACGATCTTCGATTCCGTACAGTAAACAGTCAACCGCTTCCTTACCTCTAACGTCACACCTATGCAATAAATTTATTTTCTCGTAGTAATATAATTCTAATGATTCGTTAAACTTCACACGTTTTGCTAACATTTCTGTTAACAATTCTGCATAATCATCACTGCATGGGAAGGACTCGATTAACTTATTTTTCCATTCAAGCCACGTGAACGAAATGGATGGTAAAGCTTGGTACCAGGTTTTCGCAACACCTACTAACTTTGGCAAAGCGTAATGAATTATCTGATCATCGTCCCATCTATATAATCTAGCGCATTCATCTACCTTATTAATCCACATATGAATGGTTTGTTCCTTAACCATAGGGTTGAACTCCGGTATGACATTACCTAAAATGGGGAATTTATTACCCTCGGATTTATTAGCTTGAAGAGCGTTTACTAGCATAGATAGTAGCACTTGCGTATCATTATCCTTAAGTTCATTATTATTACATACATGCATAGGGCGTGTCACCAAATCGTCAAATTGGTTACCTGTACCCAAGTCTGGACGTATTATTCGTTCCCGGCTACTGCACCGGCTCCTCGTCTGTCTCCCATTGCGATTAGCGCGCTCGCGCTCGCCGCACCTGCTCGTTGCCTGCTTTCCACTTGGACTACGGCTAACACGCTCACGGCTGCTGCATTTGCTCCTCGTCTGCCGCCCACCTGGACTGCGGGCAACGCGCTCACGGGTACTGCGTCTGCTCCTGGTCTGCCTCCGATCCGGGCTGCGGCTGGCTCGCTCGACATGACGACGCCTCTGGCTCGGCTCCGTTGTTCGCTTACGTCGCTTCTTATCCTTCTTCTTAGAACGGCTCCTTCGCGATGACGGCATTCTATCATCCGATTCACTCCTCCGCCGTTCGTACTCAGATCGACGCGCTTTCGACTTGTTTCTGGTATGACGCCTTTTTCTATCTGTTCGTATTCGTATATTTTCGGTATCCATAAGTAGTCAAATATTTTCTACTGACGTGGGCGTTTCAACAGTGGTTTTCAACTATCCCACTTCTGAGATAAAGGATCTAATTCTTTATCTCAGTAAAAGTAGACTGAAGAAATCAAACTGGGTCCAAACACCATTTAAACTAAACTGATCGTTCACAAACTGTTTATTTGCTTTAAAAGTCTCTATACAATCACTAGTAAAAATACTTGCGTTCTCGTTCACTATTTTTAATCAACTAACTAAGTTCCGGTGTTCAAATATTCTTATACCGACTACAGAACAAAGCACTGCGGTCTCTAGCACAGGACGGTGTTATTGCTTTAATATAAACATAGCCGAATTCGATGAATTCGGAGGATCGATAGACGCCATGAATGGTTGCCTTGTCTAATAAGTACCTATATGCAGCTGGAGGCATTACAGAGGCCCGGAATGCGACAATGAGTCTTACATTAATACATTCTTATTGCTTTTATATAAACATAGCAGAATTCGATGAGTACGGAGAAACGATAGCCACCATGAATGGTCGCCTCAGTCTAATAAGTACCTATACGCAGCTGGGAGCACTACAGTGGCCCGGTATGCAACAATGAACCTTACACTATTGAGTAATAAAAATAATCATCCTGGCGTTAATGTCGGTTTTGCTCTCGCGTACGAGGGCCCGGGGTCCGCCATGACCATGATCATTGAGTAAAGTGGCCTATCTAAGGGCCTGATTCACAACCTACTGATATGTCCCAGGTAGTTTAATTGACATAACATACCTATCTGTGATGCCGTCTCCCAATTCTTAGTTCAAAACGAAAGATACGGCATCACAAATATCTCTCATCTAAGACATCAGGGACTTGGTAAAAGAAACAGGCCCTGTATGTCGTTTGTTATTTAATTACATAGGACATATCTATTAAAATAAACTAAAAGTAAATAAAATCGAAAAAGTAACTAAATTAAATAAAACAAAATTCAAAAATAGATGTATTTACATTTATTGTGTAGGTGTTTAAAGACATACCTATATTAAAAAATTATTATTCAGATACCAATGATATTGTATTTAATTTAAATGTAAAATGTAAATTCTTTATAATTCCGTATGAATTGTTTTAAGTGTTAGGTACTGTGACTTATTATACAAAATACACCCGTAACAGATTACAATTGAAAGGTACAAAAATATTTACATATAAAAATAGTTATAATAAAAATATACACTAATACCTACATCTTAAATATACACTAATACATATAAACTGTGACCACATATTTTGTAATGTCAGAAATGCAGGAACGGGAAATGCAGAAATGGGAGGGAAAAATGCAGGGACATATAATAGGTACCCAATAAAGTTATCTTACATATTCAATGAGATAAGTCGTCGGGGATAGGAAGTCGCAGTCATGATAGCTAGTAATTAATTTCGATTGTTTAAACACAATGCCTGTGCCGACACATTCCATATTATTATGTCGAATACATAATCGATTGTGGTTTATTCCTTTTCTTCTTGCTTAGAGAAGTATTGTTCTATCATTTTAGGATTTTGCACACCACGCTTTAAAATGTCGTCAATTATGAAGGATAGTCTATTACTCCAGTTCCGACATGTCTCGTTTTTTATTTTACCTTTAAGTAAATTAAATTCTTCGCACCAAAAATTCTTGATTTCACCAACCTTTAGGCAGTCACGTAATTTTTTTAACGTATAAATAAATAAATACGATAAAGACTTCTTTGACCAAAATGAATCATCGACATTTTGAGTCTCACTTAACACTAACGTTTTAATAAAATAACTAGCTAGCTGTTTAAAACCCTGCACATCACGTATTAATTTTAAAAGTCTTATAACACTTTTCAAATTATTCTTGTTATTCAAATAAAACTTCTCTTGGTACGGAAAACTCAATCTCCAACTAACGTCGCATCCTGTGGGTTTCGGTACGATAAAATAGTTCATTCTTTTAGTTGATTTCACTCTTTCAAAATCCACTTTAGAGCCTTTAGGCTTTTGAGGCAAGGTAAATTCGAATGTAGGTACTAAATCCACGTCAATCAAGCCATTAGCAGTTATGATAGTCAGAGTAACAGCAGGGCCTGAAGTTCTAGAAAATATTTCATATCTTTTCTTTTCTACAATTAGCACACGTTTGTCTTGGTCTATCGGCAGCGTGTGTAAAGCGGCGTCGACAACGCTTTGCATCCACGATCGAAATCTACTAACAGACAAGCGATACTTGGTGTCACACCACATTCGCGTCTCTGCAAAGCCTTTTTTAGCCATCTCGGGAATTTTAGACAACCGCCGGAATTCGGATGGCATAACCATAGTGGTGTAGGAGTTGTCGGTATCAGTTGCGTCCAGGTTAATTTTCCTGTAATTAACAGGTATCTTCAGGATGACATTATAATCGTACTCATCAGGTTTTCCAATTCGCAAGCCGTCAAAATTACTGCCCAGCAGCAATAGTCTCGGATTCATTCTAGAAAATAAACTATTTTCAGTACGCATTATTTTGACAAATTCATTCAGTACACAAAGTAGTATGCTGTCATTAATTTTTTTCTCCCTCTTTTTAATTTTTATGTGATTACGATTAATCGTATGAAATGCTTCGTCGAGCGATTTCATATTAGTTTTGCGTGAATTCTCCATTCTGAAACAAATATAACATTATACATTATGAATATGACTAAAATCAGTTTCTTAAGGTGAATGGGATGTGGTGATCGCCAGAGTTAAATGTAGAACCAACTCTATCCATAGACGTGTGTCGTAAAAGGTGAGTAACGTCACAGGGCAGTCAGTCCACTGATTACCACTGGAAACCACAAAATAGGCAGCAGCATTTCCTGTTAGTCTCCAACCCGCCTGTCAAGCATGGAGGTTATCGCAATAATATCATCTTTGTGTTGGTTGTGCTCTCTCGCACGAAGGCCTGGGGCCCGCCTTGATCATGATCCAGGATTTTGCAAATCAGGTAATTACAGTGGAGCGACAGCCATCTGACCTCCGTGACCCTACAACTAGAGGAACCCAACCAGATTGGATGGTTACACATTCAGTCGCCTGACTGTGTAGTTTTCATCACGATGATTTCCCTCACCGTAAGAGCATCGGTTAGTGTTCAACTAATGTACATAACTCAGACGAGTTATTGGTATATGGCGGAAGTGGGATTCGAACTCGGTATCTCTCGCTTGCGAGTCGGATACCTTTATCACTAGGCCACCGACGAAACTCGTGGAGGTTATAGCAATGCCCTGCACTAATGTGGAGGAGGTTCAATTCCAACAGTGGCCTGTTATAGACTGTTAATGCATGCACTATTATCACCCCTATTATTACCCCTAAGGATCTAGGTCAGCTCAACAGGTGTCTGTCGGAGTCGTGCTATCTTAAGTTTTGGCCTGATGCCGTTTCTGTTAATTGCTGTGTTTAAAACATATGCCCATTTTTGGACCAATTATCGACTATCTTCATTTAAAATACTTATTTTGTTAATTAATATGTTACTATCCGTAGTTTCCATTAGCATGTTTAGCTAATTGCAACATTCAGTCGTCCCGACAGAAAACAAAAAAAAAAGTTTGAAAAGAAAATAGATGCATACGATACTCTGTGGTTAGGTGCAGCCACAGAGGACGTATCCAAAGGTGCAGCTCTATGAGAGTAACCAACTTACTTTGTATGCACCATCAAATTATATGCACTTATATGATGATAAGCGAGCGTATGCGTATTTTTGTCACAGCGTACTTCTCACACAGTATTGGTAACTTTATGAACTTTAAACTTTAATGTTAACCGTTTTTACAGAGATATTGACATTACTATGTTTAAGCACACTCCTCGTAGTTGGAGTCACAAACTATGAACGAGTAAATGTAAATGACTGCCAATGTTATCCTGAGTCACACACTAATATACCTATCGCCCCCCGCGCCGCCCCCCGCACCGGCCCGGCCACGATACAGTACGGGAAAGCCCCGTAATACTGAATTGGGCATCTAAAAAGCTGTCAAGTCAGGTTCGTGTAGCAAGTTTTGTACAATAATAATACTGTCATTACTTTATTTAGATACACATATCATCTTGGCGTTAGTAGCAGAGCCTCCTTAGCCGAGCGGTTAGGGTATCCGACTCGTAAGCGAGAGGTACCGGGTTCGAATCGAATTCGAATTAGTTGAACAACCGATGCTCTTACGGTAAGGGAAAACATCGTGATGAAACCTAAAACGTGGATGGTTACATGATGGGATGAGATGATTATTTTTTTATTATCATCTTGACGTTAGTGTCCTGGTTGTGCTTTCGCGCACGAGAACCTGGGGTCCGCCTTGACCATGATCCAGGATTTGGCAGATCAGGTAATTACAGTGGAGCCACTGCCATCTGACGTCCGACCAGATTGGATCATGATTACACAATGAGTCGCCTGAATGTGTAGGTTTCGTCATGATTCGACAGGAGTCTCGACTGTTTGTCAACAGAGACGACCACGAGCAGGTGTGCTTGGTTTGGGCCCATGAGACTGTGGTAGGGTCCTACAGTCCCCTAAAATATTTTATTATCTATTCTATACTTTTGAGTGCTGCTATCTTTTTAATATGATATTGGTAATTGAAAACACCAAGCAAAATGGCTAAGACTGGATAGTATGAAGTTATAAGTTTTTAGTTTTTTTTTTCCTTTAAGGCACTAAAGTTATAAGGGTTCCGTTTTTCTTATTTTCGCCACGGATCTCTAAAATGCCGTTTCTCTCAGCCGTGTTGAGACCTAGCAAAGCAAAGCAAAAGTAAAGGGAATTTCCCACGCGCTTTTGTTTCGACCATAGAGTACTTTGTATACCTATACCGGAAACGAGCGGATGGTTTCGACGCAAACGGGCGACTGTACCGATGCAGCAGACGCGCGACTGTATCGATGCAGCGGACGCGCGACTTAATCGGTCGTGTTGCAGAACCTGTCTACAGACTAAGTAGAGATACCATAACTTGTCTAGGCGACAGAGCTCGCACCGCGAGAGGGACTTTATTTCCTTCTTGCAGAACTACTAAGGAGAACGAGATAGCAGGATAAATGTCGTGCCGTCTATGTAGAAGTCTAATAAATTAAATAATATTATTTCAATCACAATCATTGGGAACCAAATCCCAAAAACCTTTTATAACATGCGAAGGTAAGGGTGGATGTTTGGATTTTTACCTAGCTAGTTTGTTACTCTTTCACGCAAAAACTAATAATGAAAGAATAAAAAAAAACTGACAATGTTGTGCTTCAAACCTCATTTTGCCGATATCAATTTGGCCGTGTTGTGTCCATAGTAGAATAGCACCAACCCCTTACACTCGTGGGTGTCGTACAAGGCGACTAATGTTTTCGAGGCAAAAGATCTAGAGTCTCTGTAGACTCGAAAATGGGCAGCAGCGTTTTCACTGCGGAACACTGCGATCTCCAACTAGCCTGTCAAGCATGGAGAGTATGGCAATAACCTCCCCCTTTCGTGAGACAGACCCTAAGTCCGGCAATTGACTGTTATGGGCTGTGATGATGATGATTATGATGAATGTAGTTTCTGCGGGAACACGGCACAAATGAATTTTACGCGGACGATGTCGCGCACAAAGGCTAGTGTTGAATAAATCATTCTGTAAAATTGTTTTAACTTCGGATGCTTCCGTCAGGCATAGCTAGGGTCTTATGGGAGACCGCCCACTGTGACTTATTGTGCATTTGCCACGTAACTAAGCTACTCCATCATTATTGTCACGCTGGAGAATTTATCGATGTGAAGGAGACTGTAGTTGCTCGGTTAAGATTAAGGCCCTCCGCACATGAAGCTACTCAGAAAAGACGAAACTAATCCGTAATTACAATTACAAACCAATTACAAACTGTAACTCGCACACGACGCTACTCAAGTTGCAAGGTTTTAGTCATTTCTATTATTTTTTCTCACGAAAGCGCACGCTTAACAAGGGGAAATATTTGAAAAAAAAAAAGAAACATGTCGAGTGGAGCGAGCGAGGATGACGACGACATTGTATTATATTATTATCTTAATAGACGCCGAAGGAATCCTCGAAGGTTTTGGATTCACCCGTATATTCGAAATAATGTGAACTGCAGATTGTCAGTTGCAGCACAAGAGCTGCGAGAAACAGATAATAAATTTGTGGGATTCTATAGAATGTCCAAAGATAGCTATTTAAATTTGGTACAATTAATATCTCCTGCCATTTATAAAAAAAATACTAACATGCGGGAGTGCGTGAGCGCAGAAGAAAGAATTTTAATAACTTTGAGGTAAGATTTTTATTTATTTACTTGTAATTCACAATCACATAACTTAGTATTAAATTCTTAAATGAACTTTTAATCACTATTTGTATTAAGTAGAAGCGGTACTGATTCATAATACGACAAAATGTGATTATTGTATGCTGGTGTGGCTTGCTGTTCATTTGATACAGGCAGTTCTTGCGTAGAAAGAGAGACACCTTGTGTATCAAAATATGCTGGTGTGGCTCGTTGTGGTGGTGCCAAAGGTTTCGGAGATTCTTCTAAAATTTCATCCACTAAGGCCAGCACTCTTCGCTTGAAGGTTCTCGTTTGACTGTCGGACATTGCTTTCATGTCTGGTAGTAAGCTTAGCAAAAACATCCGTTTAGGATCCTCTGTGTCTTCAGCTTTTTTTTCAAGTTTAGCCTTTCTGGCTTTGAAGTAATCAATAATACCGTCATCGACAGTTGAAATTGGTTTTCCTTTACGACGATTAGAGCGGATGTCAGTGCTGGGCGCATTTGATCTGGATGAAGGGCATGACATGGGAGACAGTGGTTGATTTGATATAGGAGAAGATACAGGCAGAGGGCATGACATGGGTGATGGGATATTTTGGGATGGTGATGGGGTGTTTTCGACTGGTGATTGCATGCTTTGAGATGGTGATGGGATGTTCTGTTGTAATATGGATTGCGACTCATTTACTTCTTCGTTATCTTCTTGCTCCATCACTTCCCTAATAGCTTGATGAGGAACATTCCCTGATACGGTATTTTTCAGAACTTTGATGTATGGGATTGAAAATTGCATCGCATCGGCCAAATAATACGATTTCTTATTTTTCGAGGAAGATCCACTTGGAGCTGGTTTTATGTGCCGAACGAAAACAGTTCGCAAATTTTTCCATTTTTCTTTAGCTTGGCTTTCTGAAACAAAATTAACAAATTTAGTCTGATTTTGTAGGTACTTGGCAAGTGGAGATTCATTTGTAAATATCAGCTACTATTTTGCAAGAGGAGACAATACAGTTGCACAGATAATCGCTGAAACTACAATTATTATTTGGAATGTTTTAAAAGATATTTTTATGCCAATCCCGAATGTGACCCAATGGAAGAATATATCAGAGCGCTATAGTTTGTTGTGGAATTTGCCTAACTGCATCGGTTCTTTAGATGGGAAACATATTCGAATAGAGAAATTCCCTAATTCGGGATCAAATAATTTTAACTACAAATCATTTCATTCTGTCGTCTTGATGGCCTGTAGTGATGCAGACGGGCTATTTACATTAATTGAATGTGGCTACGCTGGGAGAAATAGTGATGGTGGAATATTTCGTGCTTCTGGTATCAAACAGTGGCTAGAAAACGCTGCTAATATTCCCGCACCTTCAAGATTACCAAACGACGATAAGGAATTTCCTTACTATTTCGTAGGTGATGAGGCGTTTCCATTATTACGCTATCTGATGAGACCATATCCAAAACGAACTTTGAATAATATAAAAAGAGTATTTAATTATAGGCTGAGTCGAGGAAGAAAGACTGTACATTTGGAATGATGGCTGAGAAATTTGGTGTTCTAGACAGACCTATACGTTGTCGAGATCCTCAAAAAGTTACAAATATTGTAAAATCTGCGTGTATATTGCACAATTACGTACGTAGCAGAGAAGGTATTCAGTACAAACCACAGCAATTTGAAACAACTGACTTCACTCCTGAATCAATACCAGCTCCACAAAATCTTCAAATAACTCCACTATCTTCAGCTTATAATCTCAGAGATTATCTGGCAAATTATTTTATTACACCACATGCAGCATTACCGTGGCAATGGAATCATATTTTGTAATAATTAAAAAATACTTACTTACCTGTCAAATTAAATATTTTTCCCACTTCACTCCATGCCCTTTCTGTTACATCCTTTCGTGAGTAATCTGATAGTTTATAATTATATAAGCATGGACGCTTTTCCACTTCCTGAACAAATTTTATATTTAATGTTTGGTCGTTCATTTTCACAACAAATCTAGAAAACTCTGGTAAACCGTAGCGTGGCGACCGGCACGACGCGTCATGCGCGATCAGTTGCTAACGCGTTACTAACCGGTTAGTGACTAGTCGCGTCGTGTGCGAACCTCAATGAGAATGTATGGGCGGTGACGC
This sequence comes from Blastobasis adustella, assembly GCA_907269095.1. NCBI lineage: Eukaryota > Metazoa > Arthropoda > Insecta > Lepidoptera > Blastobasidae > Blastobasis > Blastobasis adustella. The sequence goes on along the minus strand of OU026119.1, from coordinate 14,963,017 downwards.
TGAAGCAACTTGTTAGTAATTTGAGTTTGTAATTAGTTCTTTTTGAGTAGCTTCATGTGCGGAGGGCCTAATAATAATTACTGTTTGTTGTTAGGTGCCGCACTGTCAAGGCGACGGCAACGCAACGGCGATTTTGTGGAAACAAATATATGAAAACGTATGATGGTGCCGCACTACTGCCAGGTCGAGTTTGCTGCCAGTACAAAATTAATCGCCGTCATGTCGCAGTCGCCTAAGCAGTGCGACCTCGGCCCTAAGGCCAAAAAAAAAAAATTACTTAGGTAAGTACTTTAAATTTTGCCTTTCACTTACCTAGTTTTCTTCATTCATGGGATACACTCTGATCACGTTTATCAAATTCTTGTTTAAATTTATCCAGAGCTTCATTGATAGTTTTGAATTCAATTATTTCTATATCATCATCCACAGGTTCTGGCTTATTTTTCTTCACTGAGAAATGTCAATATTGGTATAATATATCATTACAGAAGTAATTTATTTTTAACACAATAATAGTGCAGTGTATTCTATGTACATGTGATTGTTAACATAGGTAAGTTATACATAATTTTCAAAATGTATATTTGTACACAGACAATCAATCCCTTAACTGTATCTTTTGCTAAAAATCCCAACTCAAAAACAAAAGCCTCAATGTTGAGGCCCAACCACCATATCAGGGGGCCAAGCCAACCAACATGCACGTAGTCCCCCTGCTGGCAGACAGGCGAGGCTCTGGCAAATCGGATTTTCGTTAAAAGGTTGTGCAGGTCAGATGGAAGTATCCATACGTAAAAAGATGAAACTCCACAAAAAATTATGGCAGGTATAACGCGGATAGGGCGTCGCTCGCCGCAAAACGGCGCGCAGAAGGATCGACAAGCTAATATACCTGCCACTCCGAGTGGGGACAACGGGGTGGTGCTCTTTAAAGTTTCAGGACGGCGTCTTGGACGTAAAGCGACCGCCTCTTTGGTTGTGGAAGGAAGAATTCAGACAGCTATGCTATCGCACGGATGGGGAGGACTAGGGGCCGACGCAGGCTTGACAAGGAGACCTGGTGTTGGAACGACACAGCACAGAGGGAGACTAGGGTGAAGAAAGCAATCTTTAAAAAGTGGCAAGCGTCCAGATCTTTTGAAGACAAGCTGCGTACAGGGATGCCAAACGTGGCACCAAAGGAGCAGTATTCAGAGCTAGACGAGACCACTTACGTCCTTACGTACGACAAGTTAGAATCGTCTGAGGTGCAGATATTCATTTAAAAGTTTGGAACAATCTAGGCGGCACAGGACATCTCCACGTGTAAATCACCCTCATGGTAACCTGTTATGCAACAGCGCGGAAAAGGAGAGGTAGCGCTCGTATTTCCACGAGCCACGAACAAGCAGCATAAAGACGTACAACCGCCGGACCTAGGGAGGGCCGAAACAAAGACTTCTGCCACTGATAACGCCTGAGCTATATCGCCATACCCATACCACAAGAGCCCATCTCTCGTGGTATGGGTATCCTTACCGATCTTTATAATCGCATCCTCACCGGGAAGACACCCAACCGATGCGAGGATTTGTGATCCAAAAATGCCGGTAAAGCTGAAGGGACAAGTCTATAAGACAATAATTATAGGACACTATAAGGCAGCGAGACTAGGCTGCTACTAGAGCTTATATAAGAGATGCGCGTCACGGAAATGCGGTGGATGTGTGGAGGCCACGAAAAGATCGCGTCCGTAACGCCCACATTCGCGGTAGCCTTAGCGTCCGTGACATCGCAGACTAGCTGCAAGAGTGCCGCCTTCGATGGTATGGCTACGTCTAGCACAGACTGGCAAATTACATAGGAAACAAATGTCTGGGTATGCCACCCCTGCCACTTACGGGAAGGAGAGGCCGGCCCAGGAAGCAAAGTCTTGACGTCGTTAAGAATGACGAGCGAACAAACTCACCACCAAGGGTGCCGAAGACCAAGCAAAGTGGACCACGGAGAAGTAAGAAGGACCCCAGGCTTTGTGGCATGCCGTGCGAAAGCGCAACCGGGGTTTAACGCAAAAATGATGACTACATGCTTGGTCTAGCCGTGTGGTGTCCGGCAGAGTAGAATAGCACCAACCCCTTACACTCGTGGGTGTCGTACAAGGCGACTAACGTTTTTGAGGCTAAAGATCAAGAGTCTCCGTAGGCCGGAAAATGGGCAGCAGCATTTTCCATTATTATATTAATAGCACTGCGATCTCCAACCCGCCTGCCAAGCGTGGAGATTATGGCAATCAACCTCCCCTTTCGTGGGAGAGGCCCTAAGTCCTGCAGTGGACTGTTATGGGCTGTGATGATGATGATGACATGCTTTGTGCTAACAATAAATGCAAAGTGTTGTACTTACATGAACTTTCTTTAGGCGTAACATGGGTACTTTTCATAGCCAGTGATTTTTGAGTTTTAAATGCATACTTTAAATTCTTGTCTGGTAATTTATCAAATAAAGAGTCTTCAGTTTTTGGTGTAGGATCATCTTCAAAGAACATGTATGTCCCTAATGAGTCCTTAAATTTGCCTAAAAATTTAATAATAATGTTAATTTTTATTTTAAATAATCAAGTTTTCTTTTTTTCATTATATTTTGTAACTGTGAAATTTATTATATAAAATACTTTACACAATGTCAAACTTAAAACTAAATCAATGTCCATATGAATTAAATTACTTTTTGTACACTAGTTCCACTTTATTATACAAATTTTATTAAATTGCAACCGGTTTCGAATTACACATCTTCAGGCAATGATTTTACATTTTGTTTACAATCTATATGTAGGTACCGACAAATAATAATTTAAATTGATGTGGGTACCGACAGTATACAACAATGTTAGGATGTCACAGTGCAGAGAAATGTACAGTATGTAGAAATAATACAAACTACAAGTAGTACGATATAGGTATGTCAATTGTTATACATTTAAATAAATGGCAACAAATATAAATTATACCGAAGGTATGTCATTTAAAATGGGTGATGTCGATAAGGAAATTTGGTCATTAATTATATTATCCTCCTTCAGTCTGTTCACTTCTATAGCTTCTAGTCCATCCAGTCTACGTCCTTTCCCAGCTATATGAAGGTATTTTATGCCATTATCTGGGTTAAAAATATGGTTTTGCTTATTAAGGTGTTCCGCAAAGGTCGAGGTTTGTGTTTTTTTCTCCAGCTAGCTATATGTTCTTTAATTCTTGTTTTAGACTTCCTTCCTGTTTGACCTATGTATATTTTAACACATGTCTCACATGTCAGACTTGTTATTTGTATTATGTTGACATACTGTACATTTCTCTGCACTGTGACATCTTAACATTATTGTATACTGTCAGTACCCACATCAATTTAAATTATTATTTGTCGGTACCTACATATAGATTGTAAACAAAATGAAAAATCATTGCCTGAAGTTGAGTAATTCGAAACGGGTTGCAATTTATTAAAATTTGTATAATAAAGTGGAACTAATGTACAAAAAGCTATTTAATTCATAATAATGGAGTTCCATCATGAAGTGACAACACAGTGTTAAATATTTAAATATCCATAGTTCACTTCATCAAAATTTACATTGCACCACTCATTGCCATATATTTTTCTAATATTATACTCAGGATTATTGACAGACTTTTTTAACTAGGTATGTATTATATATATTGAGTATTTTTTAAATATGCAAGTACCTAGTTATACTTTTATTTATTGCATGATCTGATCTGATTGGTGGGATCATGCGATTGGAGATTGGCGGTACCATTCCTGATTGTATTGCAGCAAGTTTTGTTTGTTATACCAATTACCGGGTAAACAAATTGGTACTAACACAGAAACGCAGATAAAGAATAGTATGTAATAATTGCCCATTGTCGATTTTTGGGCACAGATCTCTAATAAAAATGTCAATCTATGTTCACCTGTAAAAAACGTCTCATCCATTTGAATTATAGGTTTATTTTCAACTAAACCTAACATATGGACACTTCTATATTTTTCAATATTTGTACCGTCTTCAAATTCCGCAAAAATCAGAATTTCTTCTTCATTATCGGAGGATTTATCACTCATTCTCTATAATAAATTTTGCGTATTTTGCGTAATTACGTGCCTCAAATTTTGTATTTTAGGTACTATTTATACCTTGGAACTTCTAAGAGCCCGAGCAGTCACTCTGAAGTCACTCGCAGTCTCACTGTGCAGAGTACGAAAAGAGAATACACAATCACCACGCTTAGGAGGGTTATCCAGGAAGTAAATGTAACAAGCAGCTGCTGTCCGCAGCTGTTCTGTCCCTGTAATGATACTACGTAGTAAAACGTAGTTTTTATCTCATCTCTGCTCCGTAGGTACAACAAACTAGAGAAAGTTTGTGCTAGAGAACACAGAAAAACAACTCGAGCAAGGGACACGGACAAAACAACAAAAAGAAATTATTGATTAACAGTCCTTTTTGACAAGTTGATGAATTGAATAGATTGACAAGTACGACAAAGATTTTAATAACGTGAAGGAGGGCGTTACGTTAGTTCTAGAACGTTAAAGAACGTCAGTGTTGTTTTCACAATAGCGGAAAATTAGTACTTTTTATGGCCACATGAATATGATCAATTGCGCACTTTTATTTATAATAATTATTGGTTCTAGATATAGAGGAAAATGTTTGTCGTTTTAAGTTGGTTTTTATATGGCTGCTTGCTTCCATGCCCTTGCCAATCTTTTTCGTCTATATTGGTTTTGACCGTTTGAGAGGGATGCCACCTAAATTATATAGATGGTTTTGGTAGGTTTTATTCAAAATTGTGTTAATAAACTTTACAACTGAATATTAACAAATATATTCATAACTAACAGACCTAACATAACACTAATTACAAATATATAACTAACTAAATAATTCAAACCTACAGATTTTGTAGGATACTATCGACTTATTTTCTTATTTCAGTCGTTTTTCCATATTGATTCCGAGCACTTTGTCAATCGATTGCGCGTGGCAAGGCGAGTCCATCGTCTTACCGTAAAGTTTCGATTACGAGTTTGTCCTGTCAAAGCCATGTATGTATAAAGGATTTGGTTCACTGGTTTGTGTGTGTACACTTAATTCCTATTACATAAAGTTCATTATGATATTCCGAATAAAAATGTATAAATCCATAAGATACTTAAGCATTAAATACATGCCACGTTAGATTAATGTTAATAATTGTCATCATCCTAAGGCGTTATCGGTAGGCAAGTCCTTAATTCATAGGGAAGTTAGGTGCCATCAACCACCATTTCTACCGCTAGGGGTTTTTTACAGTGATACGTGGAGACGTCTATGTTTGCTGTACCGCTATGACTATCGATCGTGCCAACTTGAAAATGAGTTAGACGATTCCAAATTATCGGACATAAGTAATCTCCTCGGGCAGGCCCTTTTGGTGACAGTATGTTAGGCATCTCTGTACCTACGTAGCTTTGCTATTAGGAGATTTGGACGCTTAGACAGCTTTCTTAATTCTAGTCTTGGTCTGCAAGGCCTATTGTCTAACACAGTCGGCAACAAAATTTTACATTAAATAATTCTACACCACGTTTTTTGCGTTGTCAACTGGCAATAGCGTCTACCAAATTGTAGTAGTGTAAGATTATTATATGTCAAATTCAGTTGTCCAATAAGAAAGACAATAGGGGCCTGAACTGTGTCTTTCCACCACCAGGTCTCATTGTCAAACCTGCTTCCCCCCCTAGACACCCCCAGCACCGTTCTCATCACCCGTGCGGTAGCTTCCTGAGTTTTGTTGTTTGAGTTTAACGTTTATCGCAAATCTAAGGTCGCTGACAGTAGCGGCGAACTCATGGGCCTTGTTCGACACTTTAGTCTCTATCGAGAGGTTGTATGACTGTACAACAGTGGCGGACTAACAGGGGGGCGGAAAGGACTGCCCGGTCCAGGCCTCGCCCGCCCCAGGCCGCGTATCTCTAATCGCATGATACCATTACTCAGGAATGACGTCACAACATGCATTTTGGAGAGGCCCTATCTATCCCGTGAAAATGTACGATTTTAAACGACCACAAAGTAGATAGTAGAGATAGAATAACAAATTTAAGCTGGCCCATATTAACTTACGTGTCGATTTAATTAATTACAATAATTTATATATAGAAATAGAAATATAAATATTTATTTGCCTATAAATTAACAGAATTGTATAAAAGTTTTTAAAATAAAAGCTTCTAATAGACAAAAAGGTCCATGACTAAGCGTTTGGGTGAAGGTGAAACCCACACCCGCTGGTATTCTGTCATGGCCAGACTTAAGACTAAAAAACTAAAAAATTAATACTAAAAAACTAAAATTAACAACATTAAGTATAATATACACATCATCATCATCATCATCCATGTATGTATGTATGTGTGTACTATATACAATTATACTCGTACAATTAATATGGCACAACATATTAAAATACACTTTAAGTATGTCATAACATGTCATATACCTTGGTACAATTTTCAAATTGTCTTGTTTTTAGCAGAAAAAGAGCCAAAGTCGACCATGGACTACATAGAGCAAAGAACGGGAGTAAATGACATTTTTTATGTTCCGTTTTACTGACACAGGACACTAACATATTTGTCACGCTTTTTAAATTTGATTTAAAAATAAATATAATGCTGCAGACTACATTTGATGTACTGAAAATGATCAAATCCTAAACAAGACTTTCAAAAATATGCTTAGTATCTATATAAGTGGTGGTTTAGAGTTGGGAAGTCCCATACATATAAAATACGAATAAATCAATACAGCCTGTACCGGTTATTTACAATTGTTAAAATAAAAATTTAAAGGTTTTAATAAATTATTTAAAACAAAACAAACATCGATTTGACGTTCGTTTCATGGACGCTAGGATCGAGAATGTACGTAATTCAAATATGAAATTGGTTTGTATTAAAATGGAACATAGTGTCTACTTACATAAATATTTTATTTACATTTCTTTCAACCATTACGTTTATATTAATAAATTTAATTTTTAAGTTTAGTCTTAATTGGCTGCATGTCATGACTGCCACAATCATACAGATTTTAAAATGATAGTACTAAAGCTGTAGGTGCGCCATGTATTGATGCTTTTTGAAACCAAATGACATGAAAACTGCTCATTACCAAAATTGTCGGGGCGCCATCTAGCGAGTGTTGGAATGCTTTAGATACTTATTGGAAAACTGCTCATTCCAACCTAGATCGGTCTGTTTATCGTACAAATTTGATTCATGTACTGGATACTCTGTTGGTTGGCATGTTGGCATTGCATGTTTAATGTCTACCTAGTCTGTGCTTCGTTTCGTGACAGCGTTGCCAGATCGTGCCGTTTGGTGCGATTTTCGTACTATTTGGCCGACTGTCGGACCTTTGGCGTACTTAGCTCCATATTGTACTATTTAGTACGTTTATACAAAATGCTAAATTTAGCTGAAAGGGGTGGTCACTTTGCCTTTCCTGTCCGCAAAATAATGGAAGGAAGGGTTGATTTTGACGTGTTTTTGCTTTTTTGCTCACTGGCACCACCGGCGAGTAAATAAGGTCTTGTCTTATCAAAATAACGCCGTTCTATTGGCTGCAAACCCCCCCTAACGCCGATAAAATAGAAAACAAGGTAAACCGTACCGTTTTAGCCATTTTCGTACTATTTTAGGAACCCGGACGTACTGTTTTGGAAACTACTGCTGGTAACACTGCTTCGTGAACAAGTTTTTTTTACCAACACCAAACCATATCTCCCAGCCCCAGCCAGTCAGCCAGTGTAAAATAGTGATAAATCACTTTAGAACCAGTGAATATTTATTTGTAAAAATGTCTGACTGGGACACAGTTACTATACTTCGCAAGAAACCACCAAAGGCGTCTGCTTTGAAAACTGAACAAGCAGTAAATGCAGCACGTCGACAAGGCATACCAGTCGACACTACACAAAAATATGGTGCAGGAACTAATAAACAACACGTGACAACTAAAAACACAGCAAAACTTGATAGAGAAACTGATGAGCTACGCCACGAAACGGTATCGTTGGACCTGGGGAAACTTATAATGCAAGGAAGACAGGCTAAAGGGATGAGTCAAAAGGATTTAGCTACAAAAATTTGCGAGAAACCACAAATTGTCAACGATTACGAAGCTGGTCGTGGCATTCCGAATAATATTGTTCTGGGTAAGATAGAAAGGGCAATTGGTATACGACTTCGAGGAAAAGACAGAGGCCTACCGCTACAGCCTCCTGGAGGAAAGAAATAACGGATTCCCTGGGAGGCGAAGATTTATCTCCGATATTAATTATTGTTTATCGCATAATATCTATTATTATCTCACTTTTGCTGTTGGATGTGTTCTTTTTAAAACCTAGACTAAAATTTATAAAAATGATGTAAGCATTTATTTTCCTCTGTAATCTAGAATGTTCGTTCTGTCTGTGATGATGAAATAAGTTGCCACCTTGAAAAGTTCAATTTTTCAACGATTGAGGATTATGGATGTGATACGCAATAAAAGAAATAGTTATGTACATGTTTTCTTTTTTACTCGAATTTAGGCCATTTCATCAAATGAACAATAATAATGAAACAGTGCAAACTAAACTATGCACAATGTTGTGAAATGTACAACAATACGAAATATGAACCCTGCTAACCCTGTCCGTGCTGTCAAATTGTCAATATTATTTTTGAGTTTAGGTTATGTTATTATGGTGCGGTTACATGCCGCGCTCAGAGAGTATAGAACACAGATTACTATATTATATATTACCTACGGTATAGAAATATTGCGTTTACATGCGTCTGAACTGAACGCATCGCAGTGCCACGGACCAATACTCAAATAAACATTCCATGGAGCAATACTCGCCTTGAGAGCACTTTTAGGATGAAAGCACGCGCGCGATTGATTTGACGTTTAACAACATAGCTAAGTTTCTATCCTCTTTGAACAATAACCAAAATCGAGATTTAAGCGCCTGTTTTCCTATTGTTTCAAGAGAATGTGTGGAAAATAACATAACATTGTAAAGTAACAAGTATTTAACTGATGTTGTTGATATAAGCTTGTTGTGTAATAAAATCTCCAAAGTTATTTAGTTTGTGAAATTTGTTAAAATGTCTTTTTCTTTTGGATCCAATACATCTACTCCAGGCTTTGGGACTACATCTAAACGTAAGTAATTTCAACCGTACTCGCGTTGATCTTATGGTTACCTACAGCTAACGGAAATATCTAATCGGAAATCTTCTAAGTGGCTGTTCTTTTTCAAATTCTTTTGTGATGGTTTTTTTTCTGAGTGAATTTTATCATCACAGATCAATATAACTCCTAATATAACACATTTGCAGTGTTTACTGAGCAAAATTATGGTGACAGTTACCATAATATAAGGTGGGTTTCAAGTTTAGACTTCATACCTAAACCGTTCGACAGATTTGGTTCTAAGGACATACATGGCAACTTGATAAAGGACTTAGGGGCAGGACACAGATGTGTTTGCCATAAAAGGCCTGAATGATGTGTTGCTTACAAGTGCAAACTCTTTTAAAGAGTGTTGGGGCTGTCATATCGAGTGACTCTGTCACATAACTATAAGCCACCACTGTAGCTTTCTCCAAACTATGTATTAAGCCTGATTACCCTTAAATCCTTTGATGAGGTGGATATGTCTCTGGTCTGTATGAAGAATTGGAAAGCTACTAGCCATACGTAATGCAATACCCATAGAATCCTGGAATATAATGAACACCAGGGGATCTAAAAAGGCCATTTTGGATGAAATGTCAGGAATATGATTCATTTGGTGAATTCTAGTAGAACATAAGCCGTTCCTCTGAAAATCTTAAAATGACTTGACTATACTTTGTCAAATATAGGATGATAATTTTGACAGTTCACAGTAGGGATGGGGTGGTGTAAAATCGTTAATGAATCTAATCGATTATCATTCTCATAGATCTTGGAATCGATAGTTGCATGGTTATGCTGTATGTGTTATACAAAATACACGATTTATTTTCTTTTGAATTAATAATTTATTAATGTGACTGAAAGGTTTCTTAGGGTGAAATCCAAACAAGGAATAAGAGTAAATATTAAATATGTTATGTTATGTTGTTAATATGTTAATATTAAATGTTCAATTATTTTATTTGAATACCTGAGAGAGTTGTATCAGCACCGAGTACCAACGCCTTTAAGAACCGATTAGACGAATATTTGAGGAATATCAAAATGAATTAATTGATAATGTCAATGGGTTGAGGATAATGGGATACAGACATATCAGTTGTTCCAACTGCCTGTCTGTTCAGGAATAATAATAATAATAATAATACCGATTTTCGATTGTCTTTTGTTATTCGTGGCACTTCACTAAAGGGGCGGTACCTGTCCATGAAATACGACAATATCCGTAGTACATTTTACCGAAAAAAAATACTTCATAGGCGTGCGTCAAGGACCAACAATTAGTGAGCTGTTAAAATTATCATCCTATTTTAGACAAAGCATAGGGAATGCAATCCCGCAAGATAAATTCAATCAAGGTATTTGCGAGATTGAACCATCTTAGTCCCGCTGGATCCAGGTATTGGCGGAATCCCGCAGGGTGGACTTAGACCTCAGAAATCAATTGTAATAAATACTTTATAGATCTCGTTATTTTAAGCAAAACTAAACGAGCTTTTTGGTATACATTTTATTTGGTTTATTATTACTTTTACTAAGATAACAAGACTATTTTTAAAGTTCCAAAACAATGAATATTCAATTAATAAAACGCTGCTTTGGGTCAAAGTACAACTTGTATCTGGCATAAAAAATGTAAACTGAAATGATGATGACTGAAAAAATTTGCTTAGTCCATCAGGTAGATATCAAAATTAGTTAAACAGAAAATAAAGCTGAAATAGTGAGGAAGCGTGACGTCATGCCTGAGGTGAAATTTTACTCAGAAGTGAATGTTGACCCCAGTCATCATCCCTATTCTCTCACCCGCGCCCTGGCATCGCTTAGCCAGCTCCCAGAGCCAGTCCACTTTACATGCCGCCGCTTAACATGTATAAACCACGTTTCAGTCTAATCCTGCCAGTCTAGCGGAATCCCGCAAAATTTTCGACCACGATTAGTCCTGCAAAATGTATTCGGGATCCCGGTATTGCATTCCCTAGGCTTGACCTATATGAATCATAATCAATTCATTTCATTTACCGAATCATAGTTGGCTCTGACATTGTTTGGCATTGAGAAAAAATAGTTTTCTGGTTCTTACGGTTTTCTTTTCTAATATAAGAAATATTAGAAAAGAAAACCGTTTAATAAATACTAAACACCTGATATAAATTACTCACATATTACAGTAATCAAATTTATAATTCTTAACAAAATTCAATTAATAGTAATTTCATCTCATCTTGGCCATGTCCTGATTGTGCTCTCGAGAACGAGGGCCCGGGGTCCGCCTTGACCACGATCCAGGTTTGGCGATCAGGTAATTACAGTGGAGCGACTACCATCTGACCTCCGTGACCCTGATACCAGGGGAACCTGACCAGATTGGATCATGGTTACAAATTCAGTTGCTTGAATTTGCAGATTTCATCACGACGTTTTCCCTCACCGTAAGAGCATCGGTTAGTATTCAACTATTGTACATAACTCAGAAAAGAGTCATTGGTACATGGCCGCAGCGGGATTCGAAACCGGTACCTCTCGCTTACAAGTTGGATACTCGACCGCCCGGTTCAATTAAAAGTAATACTCAATTATAATCGTCAATTATGATTGCAATTAAAAGTAATACTCAATTATAACTGGAAACACTATGAAATGAATGTAAAACATGAAGTTATAAGGAGCGGGAATGTTGAGTAATTTTTTTCCAACGAAAGAACTGAATTTGAAGTAAAACTATCTAAAGTAAAGCTATGAAGTAAAACAAATAAACACATTGTTTAAATTCTCTAAATATATTTACAAGACTATAATCAAAATATTTGCAAATAATATTATTTATAATTTCCAGTAAGTAAAAACGCTCCCGTATTATCCGAAGTTTCGATTTCTTTTTTACTATTTTGTTCGTGCCAAAATGTGTACAGGTGCACAGGGTGGAGACCTATGCAAGCCGAAGCTGCATGTTCATGAGGCTTTTAATACCAACGCGGAAAAACAAACGTGCGTTTTTGAGATATTGAACGTCAAACTTTCGAAGGTTTATATACGTAAAAAATCATGTTGGAAGATGTGCACAGTCATGAGACCTTTACAAATCGACACTACTACCGAGACGCTTGATACCCATGAGGCTTTATATACCAATGTGCAAAAAAAACTGTTTCGTGGTTTTTGAGACATATAATGTCAAAGTAGGGACTAGTAGTTTATGCATGAAAAATACCATGGGCGAAGATGTGCACAGGCAGACACCTTTACTAACCAATGCTCGACATCCATGAGGCTTTGGTTACAAACACAAAAAAATCCGTCTCAAAAAACAGAAGGGCGGGACGGATGTCTTTGCGCGTTGGTAAATAAAGCCTGCAGCATCAGCGAGCATATACGAGTATCTCTGCTCTGTGCACTTGCTTGCCCATGGTTTGCCTACTGTTTCAAAGTTTTATGAACAACCGATACTTAGACATTAAATATCTCAAAAGCAGGATTACTATGGTCCCATACAAAAAATAATGCATTTAAAGAGATCTTCGAAATGTAGTATGCGTCAATCCTATGCACATACTTTTATTATTATACAAACTTTTTGTAGGTACAGTTTGTCCAGTTTCTTTTGAAACAAATATTTTGCTCATTCCAGTAACTTATAAGGATTCTGCTATTTGACATAGCTACCGTTGGACTACATCAAATGGTTTTTTTATCATCGTTAACATACACAAACATGAGCCTTCTTAGGATTAAACTGGATGAGGTTTCATCTGCTCCATTCGTAGACCTGCTCCAGGAAGGTCTCCATTTCAGACACCATTTTGACTCTACTGGCTGGTTGAGAACCACATCAGCGAGGAATATATGTACTAGCTGTATAAAAGGCGTCACCCAAGGCAAAAATATCGCTGATATGCAACATATCATTAATTACCATTGGCCTGTGTCCTCTGTCCGTATAAAATTCGGTTATTACGTTTATGACCCGTTCCCTCGGGAACCACATTAAATTTCGGGATAAACTATAGCCTATGTTGCGGGCTAAAAGCTACATTACTGCCAAATTTCATTAAAACATACTAACAAACTTTTGCATTTTACGCATTTATAATATTAGTATTTGTACTAGTAAGATGGGATAGTAGGAAAGGAAGTAGGGTAGGATATGCAGAATGGACAACATAGGCGACAGCACACAATGTTGGGGAACTAATTCATTTAGAGTATCCGAGAATGACCCGACAGCGACGACTTGTATACTCCGCCTGGTACAAGAAACCGGAGACCCACTTGCGTAACCCCTCGGGAAGCCTATAGACTGCTAGCTTCGGTAGAAGTGCCTTATGCCAGACTCGTGCCTCTGCGGTGTCCAGGTTGACGACCAACGTTTACTCCTTAACCTCAATGGCATCTGTCTGGTGGTACAGCGATCTCAGCGATATAAGGTCACTGGCACAGAGATCTTAGCGGGAACCATTTTGAGTTGGCGGTTGCTAATCAGTTGGTTTCCCTATAGTCTAGATAACTGATCAGCTTGGCATTCATTATGCACTTACTCCATTACTTTGAAGGATTATTTTCTTACGGTGAGGAAAACCATCGTGAGGAAAACTGCATATTTATTCGACTGAATCACTGAAAAGGTCACGAAGGTCAAGCGGCAGTCGCTCTACTGTAATTACCTGATCTGCCAAATTTCAAGGTCGAGGCAGACCCCGGGATCTCGCGCGCGGTACCACAACCGGAATATTGGCGTCAAGATATTTTTTTAATTGCCGGCAAGCAATATTCCATTCCAAGTAATCAAATAAGCCAATGGAACCATTTTGGACTTCACATAGAATTTGGTGAATTATGCCGGTGTACTGACTTAAGTTAGTTTTTCATCGAAACATTTATTTGCGTCGTCTGTCTCATTTGCCCACAATATCTGCAACATTACTAAACCCTCTGTACTTATTAATATCTTTTGTTTATAGCAACATTTTCATTTGGAAATACCAATACGGCTACAACATCGACTGCTGGATTTGGTGGGTTTGGAACTACAACTTCGTCTGCTGGCTTTGGAGGTTTTGGTGGCGCAGCTACGAGCACAGGTACCTATGTAACTCGTCCAGGAAATTACTTTATCACCATAAGGTTGATTAACAGTCTCAACCTGGGCGATATTTTAGTTTCAATGGAAGTGTTGTCAAAACTGACGAACCACGTTCTTGACTTGACTGCTCTTCAGTTTGACAGCATTTCCTTTATTTATACGTTTAGGTATTATGGATAGTTCAACTCATTTTGGGCGTTATGTGTAAGAGAGCATTAAAATTCAAAGATGAGGTATTCGTGAACACAATGCGGCGCGCGCATTGAGTTACAATAGGCAGCAATTTTTAAACAAATTCCTCTGTACACATTGGACTGCAGCGCAAACGTACGTGTAAATAGAATAGGTTTACTAGATGCTAGGCTAGATGACGCTGTTTGAATTTGTCCAAGAATTTTTTCTTTTCTTTAAGGTCTATGGCCTCTAGTCTTTTCACACCTCAGCCTTAGGCTTACACCAAATATTTAAACACATTTAAGAATAACGTTAGTATGATTTTAGGCTTAAATGTGATTAAGATCTTTTTTTTGCTACTGTGCACGTCTTAACTGCATTTAATTGTCACGATCTCTCTGCTGTAGGCCTGCTGGAAGAAATTCTTTATAGAAATAAGTTGGCCTGTTGTGTCTGATATATTCTGTCATATAGTTTTGTAACAATCTTGTATACAATCAATGGTTAAATAAAAATAAATAAGAATATGGTGCAAACCGCCCTCTTGTATACATCAATTTTATCATCCTAAGTATATCCGATCCATATACATCGCAATGTTTTCGCTTTATAGTTTTCTTATTTCAGCAACGCCATTCGGAGGCCTGAACACGGCTCCTGCGACAACTCCATCACTCTTCGGTGCTGGGTTTGGAAATACCGCTGCTAAACCTGCTACAGGTAGGTACATACTTGTTTTCTTGTAATATTAAAAAGCGAAAATGTTTGTAAATGGACGAATGGGAAGAATGTAACTGGATTTTGCCTACCGAAACTCGTAGATCAAAGTGGAATGTGTTGCTTTTAAAATAAGCACGCATTTTGGGACGCCGAGGATGGCGTAAACGCAAAAACGTATCTATTTTGATATAGCCAAATACAAGTCGAACTCGTACCTATACAAATAGTTCAGTACCATTAACACATATAATTCTTATGTTAGCAACAAGATTGTGATGCTTTAATGTGCGAGTCATCTTCACGATTCTTCACGATTTACGCTTCCGAAAAAAGCATATACCTTTCTTGTAGTTTTCAACATTTTTTAAATATATTACTTGTTATTACTATCCCCTATCCCTTAAATCAGTTGTGTCCAGGCATTGACTTATCAAACAAATATTGGCGGGCCGGAATTATCGTAAATTATCTTTTCTATATTAAAAAATTGCAAACTCAAAATGTTTAGGCACTAATATTGTTTAGTACCTATAAAAACTTTATTCTGTTTAACTACTATTAATTCCATTTGTTTGTTGAAGTAGTATTATATCTATTATTTCTAGTAGTCTCTGCCTGCCCCACGTATGGGATGGATGTGTAGTATCTATGTAGCGATGTATGTGTGGCACATAGAAATCAGTTGATGAGAGATGGTGTGGCAAGCTCACCATCGTTATCTAAAACCCTTATTTACGCTTTTTAAGAATCTAAATCGGCAAAGCGGTTTTAAAATGGCTATTTAAGTTCGCTAATTACGGATCTTACAATGTTCACTGGAAACAATGGTTGATCAGTAGGCTAATTACGTAACGCTGTTGCCAACAATTCTGTTATTTGAATAATTGAAATTGTTACTTTCGCGGTTCCGTATCATCGATTTCATTGGTTCAGTGGCTAACAAAGTTCCATTGCAATAAACTGAAACTATTAAACCGATGAAACGTAATCGCAAAAGTTATTATACTTGCATACAGGTATATCCTAGTTTAGGAATCAGAATATCCTGATCTTATGTTAAAACCTTACACCGATCTTCCAACGAATGAATCTCATATTAGCATAAGAAAAAATGTACTCTATTTGGTAAATAAATAAATATTATTAAATAAATATAAATATTGTTGTAGGGTAATCCCCGGAAAACCCGTGCGAAGCAGCTAGTTATATTTATAAAGCGATTAAAACCGGTATTTTAAAAAGGTATTCGGTAATCCTTTGGATTTAGTACTTACACTGTATTTTTTAGATTCGAATTATGGTCTGCAACACTAATCCAGGCGTTTAACAATAATTCCTCATTGAAATGGATGCATTCTATCTTGTCTTAGTATGTACCTTTAATGACAGAAATATATTATACTACTTACCTTGTTTCAGGATTTGGTACTGGAGGTTTTGGTGCAAATACCTTTGGTGGGGCCACTACTTTTGGTGCCGGCACATCAACCTTTGGCAGTACCGCACCCACGTTTGGCACCAATACCCTTGGGGCTAACACATTTGGTACTGGCTCCACGTTCAATACATCGTTTGGACCCAAGCCGGCAACAACTGGCTTTGCAGGGTTCGGCACTGGCCTAGGAACTACTAATGCATTTGGACAACCGCAACAGGTAAAAGACACTAGACGATATGTTTTTAAGAACAATGCAAACCGTTTAAGTATAGGCACCTCTTCCAGTTACTGATGAATGCAAATAACATCATAAGCGCTACTTTTGGTCTAATTTCAATCAGTGGACATACAGCGTCCTGTCGGTATAGTATAATTTATGATGAATGCGTTATTTTACTGGAGGCTTATTATGAAAGTACCGTTTAGATGCAGTAGTGTTATAGCCATTTCGCGAAAGCGCTGTGCATTAAGCTTACATCTTCCAGATTGTTTTGACATTACATCCATGCTTGGCAGGCGGGTTGGAAATCTATATTTTCTAGTCTAAGGCAGGGTTTGTCAAATTGAACCCCTGTAAAAGTTCTCCAACGGCTGCGGCAACCCCTAAACCCATCGTTCACGCAAAAGAAGAATATGTATAATCTTACTCTGATAGTCGGTTTTCGTCTTAAACGGTATTAAGTAATTACTTACATTAGTTGGCATTTTGAGTAAATGAATTGTGTTTTACGAAGTTGGCGTTTTACAGAAGTAGTAAAATCAGACTTTGGCATTTTACGTACAGTATAAGGCTTTCTATAGCTTAATGATAAAACATAAAGCAGTTAAATCAAAAGAAAACCACAAATCGCCGCTAGACAGATGGCGTTGTTTTGTGATATCATTAATTATCTTTTTCATTGCTTTGTCTCATTTTGGATACATTTACATGTACACCAAAAACGCCAAACCCTTGCAAATATGCACCGAACGGGTTACATAAATTTCGTGCTGCTTTCTCTAAGATCCTTCTACGATGTCAGTGAAAATGGTTGTCTGGAAGAGATCGCTTTTAGCGATAAGACTGCCTTTGTACTATATTATTTTACTGTAACAATTTTCTACTGTCCTTGTATGTACAATAAGGAGCTATAAATAAATAAAATTTGTATGAAAACCATGCCCTTCGAACCCTCAGCAACCGGCGGTGGCTGGCCCTGCGTCTGCGCAGGAGGCGCTTGTAACGGCCGTGTTCAACTGCTGCGTTTTTGGCGACGAGCGCGACCAGGTGCTGGCCAAGTGGAACCTCATTCAGGCGCAGTGGGGCACCGGTGAGGATAACTATTGTCTTTGATACTTCATCATCACCGCCTGTAACTGCCCACTGCAGGATTTAAGGCCTCTCCCACGAAAGGGGAGGTTATCGCCATAATCTCCACGCTGGGCAGGCGGGTTGAAGATCGCAGTGCTTAAATATAACAATGGAAAATGCTGCTGCCCATTTTCCAGACTACGGAGACTCTTGGTTTTTTGCCTCGAAAACATTAGTAGCCTTGTACGACACCCATGAGTGTAAGAGGTTGGCGCTATTCTACTCTGCCGGAAACCTTTGATAATTATCTTGGTAAATATATCGGATATTTATCAGATAATTATCTCGGACATCTCTTGATTATTGCGAGCATCGCATCGGCAACTGCTGTTTTTTGTTGAACTAAAACTGAGTCTAATGTTAGCACCAGGTGCTGGCCAAGTGGAAACTTGTTCAGGTGCAGTGGGGCACCGGTCAGGGTGGTTTTCTACGTATAGACTGTGAGGGCTACGTAGGTTAACCTATGATTTTTTCTGAGACTCGATGACGTAGGGTAACCTACGGTGCCCTCACAGTCTAATATATATTATATATACTAGCTACAGTAACTATGGCAACAGAAGTTTTAAGGTCGGCAACGCGTGGGTGGTGCCCCTGGTATTGCAAACGTCCATAGGCTGCGGTGACTGCTTACCATCAGGCAGGCCGTAAGCTTGTTTGCCACCTTAGTGGTATGAAAAAAAAAGAACGCGATACGACATGTGTAAGCTAACCGACAGAAAAATGTCTTAAGCCCCCGACCAAGTATACTAATTATACCTAGTCAAATCTTTTCTAACCCAATTTTAATGAAATAAAGCTAATATATTAGTTTTTCTGGCTTTAACTGGCTTTTAAATAAAGAAAACGGTTCGAATCGCACCGTCGCGTCATTGAGTTGGATTCCAATAATTGAGTTGCAATGCAATAACTAAGTATGGAAGCCCATTATTTGTTACATCATCATTCAGCCTATTAGTCCACTGCTGCACATAGGCCTCCCTCTATGACCGCCAATGCACCTGCCTTTGGCTTACTGCAAATAGCTTCTGTCAGGCCGGTGGGCGTTCTGCATTACGCTCGCCAGGCTATGGTCTCCACTCAACTAGTAGCAGTACTCATTTTATAGCTTTTTAAAGGCTACTTCGAGTCTAGTCGAAATTCAGCATCGCAACTCTTGCCCTCGAGCTCGCCACTCCCTAGGTGTGCCTCTTAAAACTCTTGGCGAAGCGAGGTTGAACCCTGAGACTGGTTGAACAGTCTCAGTAAACAATGAGGTTTTTCGTGATTTCAGATGGCGTAAGGTGGTCAGAGGTGTAAGGTCTGTTGTCAAAATACTGTCGTGCTATTGGACAGAAACAACTGCTGCAAAATGATGAATCTTGTCCAGCCAATGAAAGGGCTTTATTTTGACATCAGACTTTACGTCGCTGTAACGCCATCTCGTGGATTTTTGTATCTCTAAAACTGTCATTGGCACCCTTTGACTGTATGTTATTATATGTATTTAGGACATTGCACATTTCAGCGTTATGCAAATTGTAGTAAATAAAACGTACATCTCATGATCAAATCGGAGATATTTTGAAGAAAGGTCAGGCCAAGAGTTCTCAAAACCGACAAAATGTAGAAAAAGATTAATTAATTTAAATATCATATATATTATGGGTGTGTTTAACAAAAAGTATTTAAGTACTTTATTAGTTTTCTAACACCCATAACACAAGCTTTGCTTACTTTGGGGCTAGATGGCTCTGTGTGGATTTGTCAGGACTATAACAAGTGGTACAATGTGGTCTCGGCCGCCTACCCGGTCTACGAGAAAAAAAGGCGTGACGGCATATTAAAAAGTCTACGAATCGGAAACGCAAGTCCTGACAGCTAACTGGTACCCCAGGCAAGGCGTACTACAGCAGCAACGCGCCGCCTCTCGAGCTGAACGAGCAGAACCCGCTGTGCCGGTTCAAGGCGGTGGGCTACTCGCGCGTGGGCGGTCGCGAGGACCGCGAGGGACACGTCGCCCTCATGTTCGCCAAGCCGGAGGCGGAGATCAAGTGAGAATGGGTTTCTTTTTAATATATACGTACGTATAGGTTGATAGGCTGGTTTCACAGCTGTATTAATGAAGTAGTGGGATTTCCGAGGCGGTGTCTCTGTTGGCTCTACGCGGAACGAGTCCGTACGGAACAGAACAATTCGCGTCGCTGTGAAACTATGTTCTAGCGCCTCACAACTGTCTCTGCTCCGCGAGCCTGTATTGGCGCGGTACGGTTCTCTCGTACTGCTGTGAAATCAGGAGCGGAATTGTTGATTGGTATACAGTGACCATGTCCTGGGTAACTACCTAATAGCGTGAGGTATTACACACATATTTTGTAACAGAGTTGTGCTGTGGGAATTTCTATATTGTAGTCTCGTCTTCAGTTCGCGATTATAATATATATATGGGAGATTCTAAGTGTCCAGCTGAATATTAAAAATTAAAATAAATAAATTGTCATAAAAATATCGTTTGTGTACGAGTCGCTTACAATTTCATGCAAGTCCTTTTTCAATCCTTCTGACATTTAAAGACATTTCTGACATCAAAAGCAATTGTATACGTACATTGTACAATCGCATAACTTCAGAAATATTTTCGATGATTCTGAGAAAAACGCATCAAAACAACCAAGAGAACTCAGCTATGTACTGTCCAACGAAGTTCAGATTACCTACATGGCGAGATGGCGGTCAAATGCCTGTCTAGGCTAATACACAAAACTTGCCTGATCTGCTAAATTCAGGTTCATGGTCAAGGCAGACTCCGGGCCCTAGCACAACCGAGATATTGACGCTAAGATTATTATTTTAATCGTATGGCCCATAGTTGACATATCTGTCCATCCCTTCCATCCTATGTAGCCCAATATAAAATACCCCTGTTTTCCAGACAATTACGAAAATACTTTAACAAAACATGTTTCTCACAATGTGAATGTATCTTTTAAGTTAATTTGTCGTGTGATAATAAAATGTTAAATGTTTATTTTTGAATGAAACATACGAGTTCGCCTCGCATCTGGCCGGTTTTATTATGTAGTTACATATGTTAACTGTTTTGTTACCTGCTAAGTTGAACGTTACTAATTAAAACTTTTGTTTTTTATAACAAAACGGGCGGCGGGCTACGTGAAGAAAAGTGGTTACCACTTCCTATGGGCGGACATTAGCCACACCAGAGGTATCCTCAATGCTTTGCCCACCAAATACACATGCAATTGCTAGGCCTCTCCACTGCTAAGATATCATCGAGTACAAGAAAAATTCTACTTTGTAGCAATAGTAGAGGTTTAGGAAACCCACAAAACTATGTCTGACCAATTAATTAGCTTTAGCCAAAAAAAAAAAATATGTTGTGATCTAATCTTCTACTTTTCTTAGCGGCAGTACCGGAAAAAGCGGTTGACCTCACATCCTTGTGGCAGTTTCGCTTTTCAGACACATTAAAGTCACTTTTCTTTTTGGTGCACGGACAGGCCAACGTTTTGTGTGTCCTTAAACCTCTACTATATTTTTCTTGTACTCCATGACGTACGATAGCCTACGGATATCCCGCTATGTCCTACCTATCTTACTATACTCTAC
This sequence comes from Blastobasis adustella, assembly GCA_907269095.1. Taxonomy (NCBI): domain Eukaryota; kingdom Metazoa; phylum Arthropoda; class Insecta; order Lepidoptera; family Blastobasidae; genus Blastobasis; species Blastobasis adustella. Next base: position 14,941,389 of record OU026119.1, on the reverse strand, counting down.
TACCTGTTTATATTTACAGGAACAATCAACAGGCTCTCACCAACTCGCTCTTCAGTCTCTTGGGGAATAAACCAAACTTGGTCGTCAATATTGAGTCGGTGAAGGCTGTTGCAGAAAATAAAACACAGGTGCGTTAGTAAACTATAATAAGTAAAATAAAAAGAGAGAAGTAATTTTCTTATCAAAATAATTTTGATTACATACATATACATGTAGGTCGTATGGAAACATATTGTTCTCCTCCTCTGAAACGCAAATTCCTTTGCTGCAAAGATGGAGCATGCCTGTCTAGGAACAGCTTATTCACTTTAGCCTTTAAGGTGTCCAGGCACGGGCCTAGCCAGGATTCTGTGTAGGGAGGTGTAAGCGCAAAAAAAAAACAAAGAGAGAGCTTTGAGAAAGCTCTCTGAGAATGAACCCCCTGCCCTATACTGGCTACGCCCATGTGTCCAGGTTATAATGATCAGGGAACACTCGGAGGCAACGTATTCCATTCCTCTGTGCGCATTATAAAGGTTAACACTTACTATGCGTGTGCGCACGATTCATCTGGCCGGTCCATTTACGCGCTACGATACTTAGCACGATGTAGCCTTCCTGCTGTCGATGTCAATCCATCGCTTCTTGGGTCGCCCACGATTCTTGGGTCGCTCTTTCAGCACGCTGTAGCCTTCCTGCTGTCGATGTCAATCCATCGCGTCTTCTGGCTGATATGATGATGATGATCTCTTGGTTAGGTATAAGTTGATGTGTGTGCATGTAGTACCAAAAAAAAGCTTTTATTCTGTCCCACCAGGTGGTGATATGGGTATCAGACAAGGGCTCCGGCGGCGCGGCAGTGGCGGCCGCCGAGTTGTCCGCGTTCCTCTCGCAGGGCGCGGCCCGCGGCTCCCTCGCCGCCGCGGGGTGCTCCGCCGCCGCCGCGCTGGCGAAACCGCAGCCGAGGGCGCTGCATCAGTACTTGCAGCACCCGCCGCCTGGTGAGTTACTATTGGGGATTTGAGTGACACTAGTGACAGATGTCATGGTTTGGCTGGAGACGACCGACTGTCAGTTGCAGTTGATTGAATCTAGTCAAGTCCCAATTGAGGTGATCAGCCCAGTGTGCTGTACAGTATGTGTGAGCTGAAACGAGATTTAAGGAGGATTACCATCTGGTGTACCACACTCACTGGATGTGTTTCTCATCTTGGTCCGGTCAAAATGAATACGTGGACAACGAACTTGTGGTTATTTGTGGGTTATTTGTGCTATATTTATTTTGACCCCATTGCAAAGTTCTTTATTACGTGCAAGTGATATGAGTCTCGGGCAATTGCGTTTATTACTTATAAGTTGGCGCGTAGCAAAGAATGATGTATCAACAAAAAAGTGTGAAAAAAGGGTGAAGACGCCTCATCTTATTCTGGACGCGATGTCATTTAACTAAAAATTACAAATCTAAGTTTAGTTTAAGGTGGTTAGACACCCATACTAAATAGTAATGCCGGATCAAGGTAAATGAACCAGTGGCGCCTTTAATCAGTGTGGGAGTATTAAGGAAATTCCTTATAGTAACCAATATTATGACACTACTACCTTTTACTTACTCTAACTGGCCAAAGGTATGAGTATAAATGAAACCTAACAGATTCGTACGTCCATACTTAAACTAATTTATATTTGTTATTTCAGGAATGGACATGCGGCTGTGGAAACAAGCGCAAGCCGACAATCCTGACCCTGAAAATTATATTCCTGTTCCAATTATTGGATTTTCTGAAGTAAGCATAACATAATATTATTGATGACGCATGAGATCATGCGTGCCATTATCGGCAGTTACAAAAAAAAAAACCGAAAATATCATTGTCGTCATATTTTTATTTAGTGAGCTAGTTTACTATACTCCCTTGTTTTTGGTTACTCCCTTTAGTTTGGTGTATATACTCGTAGGCGAGGCGAAGCATAGCCTGATCGTTGAATGACCGTTTTCATTCTACTTTTCAAATGTAGAATTTACCTATGCCATCTATTAGATAGTCTAATGAATTTTTAAAACTAAAATCCAGGAAATTGGCGGCAGCGTTTTCTGTTGTGTATTTTAATTATTGCTTTCTCCAACTCGCCTGCCAAACGTGGAGAGATTATGGAAAACCCCCAACAACCTACTCCAGGTGTAGACTGTTATAGGCCATTATTTCGAAAATAATTATTTCGCTAAAGTGCTAAAACACTTTTTGGCGAATGATTACCTTTTATCGAGGAAAGTATATGTACATAAACTCACTCAACCTGTGAAGTCGAAACGTATCGAATGTGTACCTTGCCTTAGGTCAATCCTCCAAATGCAAATCCTGGATGCAAATAAACCAGTTTTATGTACCTCGTAAATCCGCTAAAACAAACGAACTTGGAACTTGGAAACTTTGGCTTCAGTTTTATAAGCAACTAAGCAATGAACCCCTTACACTCATCGGTGTCGTACAATGCGACTAATGTTTTCGAGGCAAAAGATCAAGAGTCTCCGAAGTCTGGAGTAGTTTTATGGCAGCAGCATTTTCCATTGTTATATTTATAACACGGCGATCATCAACCCGCCTGGCCTAGCTCCTCGATAAACTTACTATTCTCAGTGCATTTCAATTCAAACTAAAGTAATTATTGATGCGTGTTGAGTGCTTCATCATCACAGCCCGTAACAGTCCACTGCGGGACTTACGGCCTCTCACACGAGAGGGGAGGTCATTGCCATAATCTCCACGCTAGGCCAGGCGGGTTGATGATCGCAGTGTTGTAAATATAACAATGGAAAAAGCTGCTGCCCATTTTCCAGCGTACGGAGCGTCTTAGATCTTTTGCCTCGAAAACATTAGTCGCCTTGTACGACACCCATGAGTGTAAGGGGCGTGTTAGTTTAGATCTATATTTTAACACTATGTCATTGAATATGTCAAAATCTATATTAGGAAACTTCCTCATTGCGCTGGCTACCTTATCCTTCAAACCGGAACCTAACAATGCAAGCATTGTTTCTTGGCGGCAGAAACAGATAAAGCGGTTATACTTACCCAGGAGTCCCCTCAGGCTTGATAGAGTCCTACCACCTGATACTCTGCTGGACACCACACGGGCAAACCTAACCCCCCCCTCCCTCCCTCCCCCAGATAAAGTTCCGCGCCCGCTGCCAGGCGGAGGAGGCGGGGCTGCAGGCCACGTACCTGAAGCGCGCGGCCGAGACGCTGGGCGAGGTGCGCACGCGCCGCGCCGCCGCCGCCGCCCGGCTCGCGCAGCTGCACGCCCGGCAGGCCGCGCTCAGGCACACGCTGCTGCAGGTACCTATAGTGATTCAATACAAGCTGAGATAGGTGTTCAGCCGCGAGATAGGCAGGCCACGCTATGCAGTTAATAACACTTATTGCCACCGCTGCTACAACGGGTGTTTAGCCGCGATCTGTAACCGCGGCCTAGAGACGACGCCGACGCCGAAGTAGGCACTACATGAGCGTCAACGCTGGGGTACACGTAGCATAGGTTCACAGACAACCACCAACGTTTTGCGGCTCTCCTAAACCTACAATGTGGATTTTTTCTTGTACTCGATGACGTAGGATAGCCTACTAATAGAGACATGGCAAGTGATAGCCGTCCGCAATATATTATGTGATAATAACCGCGGTAGTTTAAAACATTTCCAAATACCTTGACACAGCCCCATACGAGCGTAATTTTGTAAGTTGAAGCGGACAGAATTTTGGTCGCAAAATGAATTCGGAATAGAATGAAAATGACATCAATTCGGAATTTGATAGAACGAAAATGAAAAATTTAAGCGCGACATAAATGTGACCCACAACTTAAAAATTACTTCGCTCAACCCAGTGCCAGGTGTAGAATTCCTAGTCATGGATTCAGACCGAAATTCGAGGGGTTCTCGCAAAGCGATCTGCCTTGCGTAATGCGTTACACTAAACGCAACGCTGCAAGCTACTCTGGAGGCGGGATGAGGAAAGTCGGTTACTACAAAGACGTTGCAATGTCGGTCAGAGACGGATCCTCTTGTAGTTGTTAAAGGAAGCAAGCCGACATCCATCTTAACAGATTCACTGTCCACAGACCACATGACAGTGACGTCACAATTGTCATGTGGTCTGTGGACAGTGAAAGTGTTCGATTTTCACACCTTATTTTTCCATTCTTTCATTCGTTTGAATATTTAGTAAGTAAATTATGGTTTATACTCGTAAGTAAATGTATTCAATGATGCGCAAAATGCGTTTTTACAGGTTAATGATTTATAATAAAGCAGTTATATCGAAAAGCCACAAATGGCCGCTAGATGGCGTTCGTTTGTGATTTCATTATTATTCTTTTTCATTGCTTTGTTTTATATTATAAATCCATTTCACGCTCATTTGGATACATTTACTAACGGCCAATTGCACAAACATACATTTAAAAGTCATACCCTTGAAAGAATGGATAAATAAGGTTACACAAACACAACAAAGCAAAAACAATAAATATATCATTTGTATAAAAAATATTCCCACCCACGGTTTACTTACGCAGGTGTTATGATTGTAGATCACAACTTAGTAAGAATATTTATGTTTTGGTTGTTATGGATGCTGTAGTTTTTTAATTGTGATGTAGGTCACCTAGGTTTTGTAAAAAAAAAAATTCTATCCATACCTAGGTTGTCTGGAGGACATCACGTTACTGCTAAGACTGCCCTTTGTTCTGTTCTTTAATGTATCTGTCAAAATATGTATGTCATTTGGTGTGCAATAAAGAGTTACTGTTATGTATTGTGTTGCTTGCCATTGGGCGGTGACGACTTACCATCAGGTGCCCCGCTTGCCCTTTGCCTTTGTACATCCTCTTCAGTTGTGAAAATGATGATTATTTATTTATAATTATCCAAATGCTTCAAGACGTAAGTTGTAAGTAAGTGTAAAGTTGAAATGAAACCAAAACGTCTGCAGAGCCACTACACTGTTTACATTTAGGTACTTCAATATACATAACATTAAAACTTGATGTTACTACTGCTTAACCAATAACTGCATATATTTATACATTTTTTATAACCAGTGCCAATGAGAACTTAAAACCAATCAATTGAAGAAGAAGTAATCAATTGATTTTTTATGTGTTACGGCAGACAAATAGGCAAGCAGGCCACCTGATGGAAAGTGGTCACCGCCGCCTATAGACATCAGAAACATCAGGGTAGTCATCAATGCGTTGCTGGCCTCTGAAGAGACCTCTCATATACCTCTTGAACGATCCCATGTCATTATTATTATTATATATAAATATTGATGTGATGCTGATGCCGTCTCGTGTCTCAGGTGATAGCGCAGCAGGAGGTGTCTGGGCGTGTGGGTGCGGCCCTCAGCCCGGAGGAGGAGGGTGCACGTGCTAGATTGCACGAGCTCGCTTCGCATCTCGCTGCACCGCCGTTGTACAACGTGAGTATTATTATGTTTAGTGGGCTTTACAGGGCTAAACGTCCTCGTAGCCTTTTTGGTATGCTACACAGTGGTTCTGGACCATATGTTGTGAAAAAGCCAGCCTTAGCGAGATCGTCTGCAATTTCATTGCCGCCGATCCCTTTATGTCCTGGAACCTAACGTAAATTACTTGGTTTTTCTCACGGAGGAGAGTTCTCAAGGAGTTGAGAACATTTACACAGTTTAGCAACAATTAAGACTTAAAGAGTTTAGGCTAATAGAGCCACTGTCTGAGTGTATATAAATACAATGGTTAACGTAATGCCTTTTGAGGTTTATGTCGTTACGTCGTAGGTGTTAACGTGAGTATACTTGACTCACGCCGTGGCAGTAACTAGTCGTATCTTCGACGCTCTGTAACTATAGCCTGGGGCCTACTTAGTGAAGGATACTCCTAGGACTAGTCACCTTGCACGACACCCAATTGAAGGGTCAGTGATGCAGGTGATAGCGCATCAGGAGGTATCATTGCTCGTGGTCGCAGCCACGTTAGTTAGCCCGGAGAAGGAGCCGCAGCGCCGCTGTTGTACAACATGAGTAGTTGAGACCTCAGTTGACGCTCTTTTATTACAGCCTAGGGTCTATTATATATTGAAGTACAAGTTTTTTGTTTTGTTCACTATAATACGGGGGTAATTTAAACGTAAGCAAAAAAAGAGTAGGTAAGGGTAGAGTAGGTGTAGGGTAGGTTTAGGGTAGGTGTAGCCGACACACAGCGGAACGGTGTAGGGGCAGGTTTGGAGTGTACACGACTGCTTCGCGATGGGCCTTCGGGCGCGGTGGAAGGGTTCCGGTTGCGTTCTCTTGAGATCCCGGAACCCATCGAACTACACCGAGGTGGACAACCGTGGGCAGCTTTTAGTGGGTAGAATTCAAATGTAGCCCAGCTCTTTCCCTGTGGGGCTGGGTACCTGGATCGCAGATTTTCTCCGCGTTACCAAAAAAAAGTGGGTAGGTGCACGGAAGGTGTAGAGTAGGGTAGTCTTAGGACGCCACGCGAGCGATGTCGCCCCAGATCCACTACACAAATCCGTAGCAGAACTAAGGTAACCGACATATGTGCCAGAGTCGCAAAACTTAGGTGAGAATGGGCTGGTCACGTAGTTCGCAGTAGCTATGCCGATGGGACGGAAAGGTTTTCGAGTGGCGACCACGTACACCGGTACGTGGTGGTACCGTATAGACCGTATCGTATCGTATGAGAGTACCTAAGATTACACGTGTATGTTTTATATAAGCGTACCCATAGTGGGTCCACCACGTTAAAACTTCATTGTATTTAATTCGTTCGGCGTTCAGCGTAAACTATAATTCTCTGCGTCATTGTTCTATAATGCGTTAAATCCACGGATTTAACTCCAATTAAACGATTGGTTCCAAATATTCGACGTATCTGTACTGGGGTCTAATCCGATTAGGTATTATAGTGAAATATGTTATCAAAATATATTTTTAGCAGCTGTTGTTGTTTACCCATTGTTGTTATCTATAGTTAAAAATGCTTCGTAAATATTTGCTTAACCGGTGTTTATGGTTGACATGTTTGGCACTAGACACTTGTCGCCTTGGGTGACTTGGAAGCGGTGGCGGCTGGCGTGATGTCAGCCAAGCCCTAGACCGGCGGGCGAAGGCTGCCGGCTTATCTTCTGATAGCGATTGGCCTTGTCTGGTCCAAAATATAACATGAATTACTCACGTGATAGCACACATTTGCATCTAGACTTCTATTTTTAGAAAATTTTCGTTTTTGTAACATGTGTTGGTCGCAAAGTTTTTGCGGATTTTAAGACATATTCAATAATTTATTTAGCAAACACTCTGCCACGTAATCGCGTTCAAAATATACAATGCAGTATCTAAATCAAACAGAAACCTGTTCAATAAGAAACCAGACACCGAAACAGAATAATGTGTGTACACAGTCATGCAAAGCGTCTGACAGGTCCAGTTTTAACCAGTATAACTGTGCTGTTTTTACGTCTGTCTGTTATATAAAGAAGCATAATTTTAAACATTAGTATTGCCTATTGTCGTTTGTAATTGTTATATAAAAAAGTACTATGTTATTGTCATCATTGTGTAGTAACAACAACTGAACGTTCACCACGGCCGCCAAAGATTTAGCGAATATTAGCCGCGGTGCTAACTTACCATCAGGTGACTCCCTGTTATAAAAAAAAAGTGTGTAAGACGCATAAAATGATGAAATAACGCAACCAGCTTTTATGGGGCTGGATTAATTAAATACATAAGTTATTCGCAAAAACTATTACTGCTAACTACGTAGGGAAAGTAAACAGTTTCTCTGTCATAAACTTAAGCCTCCGAATACGGCCCATTGTGGCGGTGGCTTATCTCAGCGTATCTGTTATCTCCAGACTGCTGCGTGGTGGCGCTCGTATCAGCGTTAGGGTGGTACTGATAATGATTTAATTACGTCTTACAGGTTTATCGTAATCTGATTGTTAGACAGAACTTTATATGACAAATGTGTTATGGGCCGTGACCCCAAAATATATATTCAATTGGTTATTAGCAAATATTTTTCCACGCAGATTGTGTAATTTTTCGAAAATAGATACTTAAAATAGTAGTCCGGTCAGATCGAAAGGTACACAAAATTTATGTTATGTATGCCACCATAACATATTAATACCTATTACATGCTTATATAAAGGATTTGTTGTATATTTCTTCCGCCAAGTTTCGGTTTGAAGGACAGGTAGCTCAATTACAGGCATAAGGCATAATATCTTACTGATAATAATGACAGCGCACCTGCGGTGTCCTGCACGGCTTTGACACGTGTGCCCGCGACATAGCTCGCCTCAGACGCCACAGAGCCTCTGTTTCCTTCTCTCAATACTAAGATGAAAAAGATAGCAACAGAGAGCACACTTGTGCTAACCGTGCTGTGTAAACATATGTGTATGAATCGTGGTCTGTCTGCTCGTTTTTAACTATTTCATGAATTATCATAAAAATGATTCGTGAACACTAAGGATACATTTCTGCGCCCTTTTAAGACGAAAGGATGACGGCAAATGGAAGGGAGGAAGAATTGCATACGGTTATTCCATTCGCAAATCAGAAACTTTTACTTGGAAAATTATTACCAAGTTAGGCACGTCCACTACGTAACTAAGGCCTCAAAAGCCGGCACAGCATCCGCTCCTCTCTGTTTGCCGATTTCCTGGACGAGGGTGGCCATTTTCCAACAAGTGAACCGTCTAACAGTGCCTATCTAGTCGATAAAAAACATCAATTAGACATCATCGTTACGATATTCATTGATGACAGTTAAGGCTATTTCTTCGCTTTCCCCTATTGCATTGATCCGCGTTCAGGATTGAGGTAATTCGTTTTTGATTATCGGCTTTAGAATTCTATCGATTCATTCATTCCGCTGCCTATAGAATTCTATCAGTTCATTCAATATACCGTATTTTTATCAATTGACACGACATTTTATCGTACACATATCTGTTAGTGGAATCTTGATGGTAATTCCAAATGGAACTTTCCATAATTCTGAAAATCTTTCAAAAGATCAGAATTTTTGCCAACAGCAATTGCGAAAGTTCTGGATGATATAAATTCCAATTTGTGTCTCAAGGTGAGTTCTTTGGCTAGTGTGTTTTGCCTGTACGTGATCTACGGAATGGAGATGTGGTCGCTCACTGTTGGCTTTATAAGAAATCTCATTGTCATTTAAAGCGTAATAAAAAGGTCTCTGTCGGCGTCCCGGCGCTCGAATCAGAAACGGCAGATGGGGAATCTGTTAGTTATGCTCAGCAGTCTTTCGGCTAATATGATGAGGATGATATAAATTGAAAAGACTTAATTCAACAATGTACAAATAGATTACTCAAAGCAAAGTAAGGGCGACTTGTAAATTTTAATTTTAAGGCCTGAATTCCTAGGCTTGAATTCTTGTGTGGTGTTAGCATGACTGTTGAATATTTTGTAAGTTTAACAGCCGCACACTTTCTAAATTAGACCATATAAACTTAGATTTTTTCGAAAACCCGAATTTACCCTGTATTAATGTTACTTTTAAAGTTAATTAAAGTATGGATCATTTGCTAAGTTAGGGCATTCGCTGAAGAAAACCAACTTCAATAGCTACAGACAGTTATGGCTCTGGTTATGGTTTGCACGTCCATATGTTTTTGAATCCTCACTATAAGCTCTTCAACAATGTTTATATAGGCTCTAGCTTAGCCAAAGTTAGAATATTAGGAAAGGATTCACACTTTATTTGGGTTTAAAAATCACTTTCAAACAGGGCACATCAGGCTAATCAATCAGAGTTTTCAGAATAACCAGACCACCCAGCCTTAAGGAGATATGAATAATCCGAGAAAAAATTGTGGTTGAAAAGAAACCAATCTATATTATATTGGCAGTTGGATTATCGTTAAAAAGGGAGTCCTTTGTTTTATACAAGGAAGAAGTTAACAAGTGTCTTAAAATGTATGAATTTGCAAAGTGAATTTTTATTTCAAGCGTTACATTAATGTCTTTATCTTGTCCCGCTAAGACTTTGACCTTATCCTGCAATGGCAATCTTATTTGGACAGTGTTATCATATCGTGCTGGCATGATGCCTGCCAAAGCAGATTTTACTGGATTTCCGAATTCATGCATGAAGTCGTGAATTTACTTTACAGCGCCATTACAAAACAAACGAAGTCTATCTCTGGGTAAATATTGTTCGTGACATTGTCGCACACAGAGTATGCCACCTACAGCAAACTGGATATGACCATGCATGAGGCAATACACGCGAAGCATTGCAAAGCAAGACATGACTGTCCAACAATGTAGAACAATTGAAACTCATTTTACAACATTTGTGACAATAAGACTATAATGTATATTTAGGTGACACCAGCTACGCCATTGGGGCTTTATTTAATTATCACTTGTTGGCTCACAGACGAGCAGCGCCATTAACACCAGGCGCATGGCAATAAACGGTTATCTCTCAACTGGTTATAACCAGATCGTCAGGTGCATGTCATAAGGTACATCCGTGATCGATGAATGTACAGCGCTGAGATTAGCCGGGGCGATTGAGCATACTGAATGCTGATACCGTGGACGGGAGTGGCATAGTGCGTCGTATTTTGGGCACTGTAGACAGAATTTTGGCGTGACCAATGTATAAACAGATAATCTTAAGTAGCGCAAAGGTTAACAGAAAAGCGTTTTTTTGACTGGGATAGAATGGGGAATCCGAAACCATAGAAGATGAACGGAAACTATCTAATGTGCTTATTACATTTCACTAATTTCAGTAACTAAATTCAGAAGCAAAAATCGTGACAGCAAATAAAAGTGGAATGTATTGCTCACAAAATAAGGTCCATGACATAATATGAGTGATACAAAAATGGACCTTATTTTATAAGCATTAAATTCCACTTTGATTTGCGCTCACGCTTTTGGCTTCTGAATTTAGTTACTGAATTTAGTCAAATGTAATAACCGCATAAGGCACACTTGTTCTTTTGTGCTTTAAGTATTTGGCCGATTTTATAATGCTGATCGTCTCCTTTTCATGCAAGGATTATTTAATTGCATGGAAAGCAAAACCTGGACAGCGGCAGTTGGATTTCATACAAATTTTTCATATAATTTTTCAATAAATGCAAACAAAATATAAGTTTAATATAGAAGAGTATCAATATTCTGTGCTAAAAGTAAACAATGTTATAAATAGTTTTCGGCTGTGGACAATCACATTTGACCAACTTCGACTACTCAGATTTTCTATATAAAATAAAATATATATCCTTAAACTAGCGACCCGCCCCGTCTTCGCAAGGGTCACCTTAACAAGTGATACACCTAAACCGTCCTCATGAACCACTCTGTCTATTAGTGAAAATCGCATGAAAATCCGTTTAGCAGTTTTTGAGTTTGTCGTGAAAAGACAGACACAGACGCGGCGTAGGGTTGTTTTATAATGTTTAGTGATGAAACGAGTCGATCCGCATTGACAAAGTTGGTCAATACTAATTAAAATTTTTACATGTTATCATCATCACAGCCCGTAACAGTCCACTGCAGGACTTAGGGCCTCTTCCACGGAAGGGGAGGTTATTGCCATAATCTCCATGCTTGGCAGGCGGGTTGGAGATCGCAGTGTTTAAATATAATAATGGAAAATGCTGCTGCCCGTTTTCCAGACTACGGAGACTCTTGATCTTTTGCCTCGAATACATTAGTCGCCTTGTACGACACCCATGAATGTAAGGGGTTGGTGCTATTCTACTCTGCCGGACACCACACGGCAAAGCGTGTTTTACATGTTATAGTTTGCTAATAAAGGTAGTTAGTAGTCAATAGTTATTAATAGTTTACTTGCCTAATAGGTTTTACAATAAAGGATACTTCAGCGTAGAAGGGAAGTGTTCCGAGAATTTTCTGTTACACTTAAGCGAATTCTATTTTCTAATCAAAGTTGTTAGCATTATACAGGTGTGTGATAGATTCCTATATCTATCTGTTTCCTGATCTTTGTACTTCAGAATTTGTCTACGTCATGAAGTGCATATCACTTTACAAATATAATAGATTTATACTATTCAATAAAACAGAGAATGTTTTATCATGGACACCACAAAAAAATACCTCCATACACATACACAGGTTACGCCTTTGCCCTTTGTTTACAACGCTACCGGGAGCTGATTCTCGCGCTGAGAATTCGATATTTTCGCTAGCCAAAAAACTGTTTTAAAAAATCACTGAAATTGATAGAGAAAATATGTTTTGTCTGCAATAGACATTTCAATGACATTATTAATGGAGATAATTGTCTAGAAAAAAAATTTGTATTCGAGATGTCACAGTGCGAGAATTAGGCCCCTACAGTTTTGTAGGTGTAGAAAATGACCTTCTCGAGTGTTGCGTTTACCGCGGTTTGCGGAGGCGGATGGGGCTGAGTCTCGAGTGGCGACCCCGTACTGCCAATCGAACTGTGGGACGGCTCCTCACGAGATGGACTGATGATATCATAAAGGTCGTAGGGAGTCGATGGATGTAAGCGGCACAGAGATTCGGTGTGACGATTATGACTCACACTAGTATGACTCGCGCACGAGGGCTTGGGGTCTGCCTGGACCATGATCCAGGATTTGGTATATCAGATAATTATAGTGGAGCATCTGCCCTCTGACCTGTATGACCCTGTTACCAGGGGAACCTGACCAGATTGGATAAATTTACCCTCACCGTAAGAGCATCGGTTAGTATTCAACTAATGTACATAACTTAGAAAAGAGTCATTGGTACATGGCCGCAGCGGGATTCGAACCCGGTACCTCTAGCTTACGACTCGGATACCCTAACCACTCGGCCACCGACGCTCCTACTACACTAGTATGTATGCCGTACATTAAATGCAAGAATATTAAGCTATTCAATTTCCAGGGGCGGCTGAACGAGTTGCTGTGCGCGGTGCGGCTGCAGCGCAGCGCGTGCGCCGGCGCGCCGCTCGAGCGCTACCAGCTCGACCCTGGTAAGAACACACACCTACTTACCCAGCTACCTAGAGATAGAGACATATTTAACGAGCTAGACTTGTAGCGTGGCAACATGCTACCTGCTTTGTATTGTGTGTCATCGTCTTTTCATTTCTCATCTTCGTAGTTTCTCTATTTTCTTTTAATAAATTTTAATATTAATAATTGTTTTACAAAAAAAATGGCGTTGGCTTTTGATTTGGCATTCATATTTTTCAGTTCATTAGATGCTTTCACTTTGATTATATCTCTTTTCAGTGTTATTATTTTTGTCAAATTTATTATTCGTTTAGTATTTTATCAGTAAGCTTCTGGGATACCACATAAAGCAGTGTTCAAAATTGATTCTGTACTTCATCATAATTTCGTGTTTTCACTCCAACTCCCTCCACAAATTTAACGTCTTTCCTTCACACTTTAACATGGGGTTCTTCAAACGCATGTCTACAGGTAACCTCAAAGGCCGGCACGCATCCGCTCCCCTTAGATTGCGGATGTACTGGACGACGGTGGCCGCTTTCCATCAGGTGGACCTTCCGTCCGCCTCCCTAGGCAATAATATTAATAATATATATATTCAACATGGGCTCAATTCACATTACGGTCGTCGATGTAGCGCCGCAGACTACCATTACCGCCGTTGCAACTTCTTTTTAGCCAGGATCGACAGTGGCGAATCAAAACAGCCAGAGTGATAGTCAGTTCTGACTCATCATTTTAAGGAGATAGCTTCACCACTGTCACTCTAGTGTAAATTGAGCTTTAGGACACGAGTGAATAGTTTTATCGAGTTAGAGATTAGTTTTATCGAGTCGTGTCGAGAGCTTTGGCTTTGAACTCGGTTGAGTCCAGGGTCGACTCGACCCTGTACCAGCGAGCTTTTGTAGTACCTACGTACGTAGATACAGATGATACGATCGCCACGTGCTCTGTACTTTTGGGGGCACGATAAGCCTTCGGTACAGGTTGGTATTGATTGATAGAAAACGTCATCCACGTCGGAGGGCTTTGGGTGATATCTCACGATGAATGAATTAATAAATGACACATGGTGTGTTTTAATCCTGGCTAGATGACATCCTATTATTTTACTAATTAAAATCGTTCAGTATAATTGAGTAGTATTACGAATGCTTCCTCTTCCATCCTTTGTAAAATGATTTGCTCCATTGATTTTTCTGGTCGTGCAAACAAAACACCACTCTGTCTCTGACGAGTTAATTATTACATCGATACTTTATTCCTTAACGACCCGTAACTATGCACTAAATAGTTTATATGCAATAGAAAGAGCTCGAACAGTTTTTAACCTAATAATCAGAAATATCGTCATTGCGTGGTACATCCAAGGTGACTGATATAGTTCAGAACTGTACAAAAGACGTGGCAATGGGCAGGCTACCGTACAATTGTTGGCCGGTGAGTGAAGGTACCCGAGTGGCGACCACGGTCTTGCAAGAGCAGCGTAGGGCGCCCACCATTAGGTGAACCTTGTCAGGGTTTTAGGAAGCCGATGACTACACGTGGATCAAAGTCGATGTAAAAGAATCGGGATGATGACTGGGTCAAAATTTTTTATTCTGGGTTGTCTGTCAGTTAGATTATAAAAAAATGTTAGACACATATTTTTTATTATTCAAATCAATAAAAAAGGACATAGGTAAAGCGCATTACAGTTTAGGAGTGTGAGCTCGTGACGTAACTTCTGAGTAATATTTCACCTCAGGTGTGTCGTCACGCAACATTTCAACGGCTGTATCTTCGTTATTTTTGTTTTGAGCAACAAAAGAAAAAATACGGGTCCAATATTTTTTGGTAATCTACATGACGGACTAAAAAAATTCTTCAGTCGTCATCCCTATTGGAAGAGGCCTGTTCCCAGCAGTGGTCGTCCTGCGACTGAGATGATGATATTGTATAATAATATTGCTTGTTTCGTAACTCGCGGTATCTTTGGAAAGAGACAATACTTTTATAAGCCTCGACAATACGTCATTGTCTTCGCGGCCAATCCCGATTTCTGAGCGTCGACTTTCCTACTTTGGCTCTCGCATCTGACTCGTCGATGTCAATCCATCGCTTCTTCAGCCTCTTTCCTGGTACTGGCTGGTTTAGCTATAGGCTTCGATAATAATACCTATGTACTAATTCTAAAATATATCTTGTTCAGGTGCACAAGAGGATTTCAAGCAGTTCCTATCGCTGCAGCAGCGCGGCATGGCTCACCTCATGGACACAGCGAAGAAGGACCTCAGTGCACTCAATATTATAGCCGAGGGAATGTCCCGGCTAGTACGCGGGTGACATACGACCTCATGCTCTCCAGCTCTGACGTATGTGACAAGTAACTAACTATCACTTTCCGATAATAGTTCATAAGGCTGATTGTTAAGTTGTAACTATAATTGTGAATTGAATGTTGATCATAATTAAATACTGCCAAAATATTACGTTGAGTTTTGTTTGTATTTCTTTCATTAGATTAGATTTCGATATCAAATAAGTCCATTATATGGACATCTATCACTGCATTACATTTACATTACTCAGCATAATGGCTGATTATATCGACGGTTTCATTTTAATCGGATTTGACAATTTTCAAGAATATGTAAAATTTCCGTCCTTTTTTCTGTACAACATGGCAATTTTAGACCTATTGTGTCAGAAATTTGTAAATTTTTCGCTTAGCCTTAAATGAAGGTAAAAAGTAGTGAATAAAAAATATGTTTAAGTTAAATATGGAATAATTTATTTAAAATAATAATACTAAGTTTTAGTGCTTAAATCTAATGGCAAGTCGGAGCGTCTGACTAGATCCTCAATAGGCTTGCATTCCAGCCTTTTGGTACAAATTAAATTTAAGGGCATCTCATCCATTGCGCGTCTTTCTGACGTTTCGTTTATTGGCTGCTCCTCTTTCATTATCACGTCTTCAACAGTGGGCTTAGTGTCGTAAGAGTATATCTTCTCGATGACAGTCTGTCTCAATACTGGATAGTTGATACTGTTTGTGTAGTAATTCTTGTACGTATGCTCGTACATTTGTGTGTACTCTAAGTAGGACATCTCACTCGAAGGTACGCGTATCGGGTACACGTGTTCTAGATGTGGCCTCATGTAGTTCATCTGGTTTAAATGGGGGTATCCGACGGGCAGTCTCGAATGTTCGGTTACGGTGGGTAGGACAGGGTTGTAGGGGGGGATTGTAGGCGAAGTGGTGGAAGGGGGGCTGTATATCCGTGGTTGCGCGCCCGTAGTTGTGAATATTGAAATATTCTCCATTGTGGGTGAAGCTATAGGACTTCTTGTGTCCTCGGAGGACTCCTTCTTTGCGGCTTCCTCTGTAGCGAAGTGCTTATAGGTTTTGACATGTTTTCGGAGGCTGGAGGGGTCCGTGTAGCGCTTGTTGCAGCCGGGCACCTTGCAGCAGTAAGGCTTGTCGACCGTGTGAGTCCTTGTGTGCTTGAACCGGTCGCTCGAATTGGAGTACGCTTTACCGCATCCCTGTGGACAAAGAAAATACACTGTTAAAAACATTTTCAAAATCTTTGTTATTTATCAAGTGTACAACTGTTGTTAACAAACTTGCTCCATTATGCCTCTTATTGATAGTAGCAGAAGATGAGAAGTGTACGATATCGATAGCCTGTACAATGCTTACCTCATAAGGGCAGACATAGGGTTTCTCTCCAGAGTGCGACCTTAGGTGAATCTTCAGGTTCTCTGCCCTGGAGAAGCTCTTGTTGCATTGGTTGCACATATGCGGCCGCTCGTTTGTGTGGGTGCGGACATGCACCAGCATCTTGTATCTATTGGACAAACACACAGAACGTTATTTGCGATGACCATAAATAAAACAACCGTCACGGCAATGATAGAGCACGATTGCCTCACATACATCCGACTGATAGTATTAATGGTTGATAAATAACGATAAGCTTAGTCATCGTGTGTATACACAGGTACGCAATTAGGGCATCCTTGTGTGATTCAGTATTTGTTTTCCAGGTTTGTTTTGGATTGTTGGAATTGCACGACCTAGTTTCCCCGAACTGTGTAATCTTGCTTGGCACCTTCAAGGTTGGAGGCGAGTTCCATCGCCGTAATCGTTCCACCATCCGTAGAGATGGTTGGTAAATGCCAGGCTGAATTTGTACTTGTAAAGTATAGTTAAGACTCCCCAAGCTTCCATTCCTAACTGAACTGAACACCAGACACACCTATCAGGGATTTGAGTGGTTGTTACAAAACATGCTTGCTACAAAATGTTACGTTACTAAAGATCAATAAAAAAAATAAAAACTCACCGTGCGTTAAATCCTCTCTGCGGGCGCGCGCATCCTTTCCATCCGCAATAAAACAGTCCGTCGTGGTGCGCGTGCGCATGGTGTCGCGCGACGTGCGCTGACAGTCGCGCCACACCCGGTAGCCGCGCGCCGCAACCGCGCCAACGGCACTCGTGCCACTCCTCCTCACCAGCCTCGACGGCACGCTCAGGAGACGAGCCCCCTGACGATTCCTCATCTTCAATCTGGAAATGGAAGGCTTTGTCAGAAGGGTCGAAGGGTCAGGTATTCCGGAGTGGGTGGGTTTAGCCTGGTTACGCGGTCAGTAATGCCTATTACAAGAAAATTACGAAAATTGAAGTATACAACGTAATTGTCGAAATTATTCGCAAATCAAACGCCTAGTAAAATAACAATAACATTAGGCACGTACAAACAAACGCACCTAAATACGGAAGTTACCTCAACAGTAGCGGAATAGTAAACGAAACGTGAGGGGCGAAAGTTTGAAAACAATGGTCACCTGTGGCGGCAACGGCGGTAGGGCTGTCGGCCTTGCGAGGTAGGGCGCGAACCGGTCGGGCGGCGGCGGCGCCCAGCGCTCTACTCGGCACCCCGCGGCCAGCTCGGGCCTCCATTGTGGAAACACCAACATCACTGCTCAGCTCAGGTTCACTTCGCACGAAACGGTCACGGCGCCGTCCCAGCGGACAATGATGGCTGCCGGCCGCGCCGCCTACTTATAACGCCGTCTCGGAATCACAAGCCACTGATAAGCGGCCCAATCCCCCGCGATGCTGTTTTATTTACGGACTTTACCTATTAAGTAGGTACTAGGTAATTCGAAAAGGTGACGTGTTTTATGCGCTTTGTCCGAGGGAGTACCTAATTTTTTTTTCCTTTGTGCCCTTTCACGTGAAATGGCTATTTTGGGCTATAGTTGGTGCTGTGCAATAAAAAGAATAACACGAAATAAAACGCTAAATTCGACACATTGTTCAAAGCACAGATCCAGAAAGACACTACTTCGCAGTAAATTTTTGGCCAAGAACTGTAGTGTGTGAGCCTGACGGGTGGGCTGGATGCGAGAGGCGAGTGTGAGTTATCAGTAGCCGCCTGCCGCGGCCTGCAACCAGTTATTACCGGTGCGATAGTCCCCAGTTCAATAGGTGACTGATAGGCCGCTTGGAACGACCCCTATACTGGTTCATCGATACGTCTTCGCATACGACGGGCTCTGAATTTGTGTTGAATACAAGTTATATATATATAGTATCTAATGTATTACACAGTAATGACACAATTACGTAGGTAGCTATTTGTAACTTAGAGTAACAAATGACCTCTGGAAGGGAAACAGTGATTTTCATACACACATGAGGCATAAAAAGCTGCAGCTGCTGCTAGCAGTAAAGGTTACACGTGGAGGCTAGTTGCGGCAAGCTGAGGGCAGGGTGCATTCGCGCGTGTATGTCCAGTAGTGGAATACTTAGTATAGACGTAACTCATGTCGTCAAAAATGTAAAAATGTGGTGTCAGTTTTCCTTTTCGCATTTTTCCTTCAATAATCATCTTGGTGTTAATGTTTCAGTTGTGCTCTCGCGCACGAGGGCCCGGGTCCGCCTTTACCATTACTTGGCAGATCAGATAATTACAGAAGAGCGACTGCCATCTGACCTTCGTGGCCCTGTTAACAAGGGAACCTGACCAGATCGGATCATTGTTGTACCTTTAGTCGCCTGAATATGCAGGTTTCATCACGATGTTTTCCCCCACCGTAAGAGCATCGGTTAGCATGCAACTCAGAGAAGAGTCAGTGGTACGTGGGCGCAGTGGGATTCGGTACCTCTCTCTTACGAGTCGAGTACCTAAGCCACTCGGCCACCGACCCTCCGCTTCGCATGTTTCCTGCAATATGAAGCTTTTTTGCAGTTTATTACGTAGCACACAGTTATAACCAATTTAGGTACTCTACATAAAGGTAAAGAAGGTATTTAGATAAGTAGGTAAAGGGTACCTTCACTGCGTTTTTCCCCATTTAGTTGTTTTAATTTTAATTGTAATTTATAAGCTTCTAAAACACTTGGCCTTAAGGTAAACCTTGTTTCATAGTTACACGGGTAGCGGACTTTGCCCCTATTTAACAGGTAACTGAATCAATCAGTCGCTTAGACCCGGATTTAGTCTATAGATAGGCAGATACACCGATGTGCAGACTGATAATGGTTTTGGTGCGCAATTCATGTTCTAGTTAGCTGGACAATACATTTAAAACTACGATTTCAAAGTTACGCGTCTTTGTATTATTATAGCAGCGTACTTGTGAAGTAAATAACAACAGCCCATCGCAGCCCATTGGTGGATATAGACCACCTCCTAGACGACTCAGTCCTAGACTCAGACTCAAGAGATGACTCTATCTATCTTAAGACGTCTTCCTTAACTGTTTTCGGTTCTATACCTGTCAACCTACACCGCCAAAATGTGGTTGCTGACACTGAGACTAGACCCCAAGTTTAAGCTTTAAGTTATGTAGTTCAGCAAGCTGATTTTATTATCAGTAGGTTGTAGATAAATTTCCTTGTATGACAAGCTAGATTTCTTTCGTAATATGACGCAACTCTTAAAATGCTATCGTATGCAGGTATTTCCGCATATTGTCTAGTATTAGTAATCTGTGCTTACGTCCCATTTCGTCGCTAAATTCGCAGCTGGGAAATTAATTTCCCTTTCTATTCCGTAGCCGGCTATCAAATGGGAATACTTTGTTTCACTAATAACAAAATTACCCGAGAAACGGAGGTACGTCTTTCTTGAGTAACTTCGAGGATTATACCATCTTTTCTAGTTAGCCCAGGAACAATAACATAATGTGGCCTTGTTATGTCCCGTTATTAAGTTTTTCCAGAACGCGGTCCGCCTAGAAGCAGAATAAAGAATGACCTGGAGATTGTTCATAATTTCGATAGCTCCTCAACACCTCGAAGGGTAGACAGTCGATTGGGCATGATTCATACCAGTAATCTACGGAGTTGAAGGCATTCCTATAATCCTGCAGCTGTAGTTATGTGATTATAATAAAACTACGTGCCAATAAGATCCTTTGCTCTTTTTACCATGTCCTTGGCGTCATGGCTTTGATAAAACTATTGAATGATATGATGAATGAATGATGAATAGCTATCTAAGTATCTTAATAATATCCAAGGTTATTGGTTTGTACACGTTAAACGCACCTAAGCTAAGGTTTTGAGCTTATCAGCCCATTATGTCAGCACGTGTTAACGTTAACGCACGCGAGTGCGTGCAATGTGCGCGTGTTTTGGCAGATGTAGGTACTATAGTTAACCCACTTAGATTTGGTATAGCTAACAATATGGTATGTTTCTGGTACTCCATTAGCGTTGCAGTGCTTAGGCTTTTTATGTTTTACAATAATTTCAAGTAAGAAAGTACCTTATTGTGTAAAACGTGATTTTAACTCTGCTCTGTTTAGGTAGCGATAAGAATAATGACAAGCTGTTCCCTCAACAATCGTGATGTGGGCAAATAATTCGCTGCTTATTATTACTACATCTACGTCTTTTAGCGAGTTAATACTCGTGCAAAGAACAGAATATGTGTTCTGAAGGCGAACCAACATTGTTATCAGTGGTTCTGTGAGTGTGTGCGTGCGTGAGTCGGCGGCGCGCGCGTGTGCGTCGGCCCCCTGCGGCCGGCGCGTGCGCCGGTTCCAGCCGGTTCGCTTATCTCCGCCTGTTGTCGTCTGCACGGGCTTCTTAACATACAATAATAACTTAATAATGATTGCTTCAATTTCAACAATATTTCTCGACTAATTTATTGGTTATTACGCCGACGTATTAATTGGTTCGCTTTTCAAATTTATCTCTCTGGGTTCTTTCAAGTGTAGTTTTCTGGGTAGGTATGGGTAGGTAGGACCTGCCTATACCTAACTACTTACCTGTATAGATTTGTTACACTTTCCTTTTTATTTGTTCATCTGTTAATAGTTATTCAGCGACCATCGCGTCATGTAGATAGGTACTACCCAATGAGAAACGAGTAATCACAGTACTTAACTCTTTTGTATATCTAAGGTCTATTATAGATACTGTAGCATGTGTGCTCGGGCAGGCCCTAGGTTAGGACGGATCCCAAGACAGGTAGGCGTTCGGAGGCCTCATGTCTGGATGGGCTTTAGGTTAAGTAGGCTTCCGGGTGAGGTTGCTGCTCCCATAGGGCAGCCGGGGCTTTAATCAGTTAAGTAGGTTGAAACATGTAGGAAGAAGGTCGGTAGGCTTAGAAAGTTCGGAGCAAGCAGGACGTAGGTCTTTAGCCTGTCTCTATGAGCACACATATCACTGGCTAGGTAGGAATTCAAATGGGTTCCATTTGAATTAGATGTTAGTTGTCTTTTGTATTTTATAGCATTCTTCAGTATACTTTCACGAATATAACTTCAATTAAGCAGTTACCAGTTTTTATTTAAAATCCCTAGATCCCCGAGTGTTACAATACCTACCTGCAGAGGCGACCCAATAACTGCGCCCAATCAGCTCAATAACACGCTGATACCGGCTACGAATATGCCCTGGTACAAAATTTAAAGAAAGGGTAAGTCCCATGGCAATTCGACTCCATTGAAGCAATCCTAATTACATATTAGTTTCCTTCAAATATACCTAGCTAGTGGTCTAATAGCTACAGTTCACAAAAACGTCACAATAACTAGGTATCTCCGTTCCAGCGTGTTTGTTGCAGCGGTACGCTATCGCACGCCGGCGGGGGCATGCGGTCCCTCTGCACCGGTTCGATCTGGTTAGCGGTTATCGGCGCGCCGTCGCCGAACAACGAAAACACTGTTTCATCATCAAATACACCCAACCTTTTATCATAATTTGCAATATGGAATACTTAATGCAACCCCTTATGGGGTGTTCCTGCGACGCAGGCTAACATCATGTTATAGTGTATTTGACAGTGACTGTGAGTCAGCAGTGGGATAACCAAATCATAGTTAAGATTTGAAGCGATAAATATTTGTTTCTTGCGTAACAATTACACGTACTGAAGCAGAGCCAAATACAGGAGGAAGAGATTGATGTCGTGCGAAACCGATATCCGGTTAGCTAGCAGACATACTTACCTACGACTATAGTCTATTGAATAGACTAGTAGCATCATCATTATCCGAGCAGTCAAATCCGGTTGCTGCCAGGGCCCGCTTTCCTACTTTGTTTTCTTCACTTTACCCGATCTTCGGCTGCCGATTGAATAGACTATTATAACAGACTCTATTCTACCGAAATGTTCTTTGAAGGTGACCGAGACCTTGTAGTCGGAAATGACTAAAGGTGTACGCGGATGTCTGGACGGATTATAGAAAGTGTTACATGCCTATATTTTGGTCGGTCCACAAAATCTCGTATCTTACACGAGTACTTACACTTCATGTTATGATAACATTTATTGCACTAATCTACTTCGTCTAGACGCTACACGTCATACCTGATAGATATGGCCGGATAATCTAAATTCGGGCGTTTTAAGGTGACTTTGTACCAAATGATTTACTCGATCGATCACACAGGTAGCAATATCAATATTGGAGAGCTGCTTTGTATTTTACACAAATCATTCTACGTGAGGTCCAGTTCATTTATAAAGTACAATGTTCAAAGGTAAAGATATTTATTTATTCTATTATTATCTAATAAATAACGATTAAAGTACAAATTCCAAGGATTTTGTTCGTGCATAATTCGATCACTTTCTTTACGATAACATCTTTCGAGGTAGGCAGGACTCAGGGTCCCAATTTAAGCTATAGCCAGGTACATTGGAAACAGGAACGTTTCAGGTAGATACTAAAATGCTCTTTGCAAAACTTTCCACCTTGGGAACCGTATCGCATCGACCTGCTATAGATGCCTATTACAGGCATCCATTACATATACAAAGACAGACAGTCTAGTACATGATTGCTGGCGATGGCGGCTGATAAGTGATAAGGCGGTAATCTGTCGTGTCTGCTCACGCATTGCGAACACGCTTTGACTGCATGATATGAGGACGTACATACTTGGAAACTACGATGAAATTGAAGCCTCATGTACCTTCTCCATAATACACTATATGCATCTGTTTCTAATTAACCTAACCGACAGAAAAACGTCGGAAAATCCAAGACCAACTATTTCCTAAACTACTGAACCACTTTAAATTAAGCTAAGAACCATCTCTTTGATTAATTGGCTTTCAAATAAAGAAAACCGCGTCAAAATCGGTCCATTTGTACGGGAGCTACGATGCCACAGACAGAAACACTTACATACAGATACACACGTCAAACTCAAAACACCCCTCTTTTTTCGTCGAGGATTGTGGAAAATGGTATTAGACGTATAAGGTGTAAGCCGTGTCCGGTAGAGTATGTTAGCACCTACCCCTTTACTTACGGGCGTCGTACGAGGCGCCTACTGTCTGAGAGGCTAACCGGCTAGGACTTCCGTAAGTAGATCAGAACATGGGGGAGACCCATGGTGTCTTGTGTTGAGTATTTCCTAAACTGCAAGCTCAAACGGGGTAGAGTTATGTCAAAACTCCGTACTAATGTGGAGGGTGCTCAAGCTTGTTGATATGATCAAGTAATATTTAACATCTGTTACACATAGCTCGTAAATAGATATTCGTACAGCTCTGAATGAACATTGGAACAGCTGTGTCATCAGCACCAGGCGGGCGCATACCAAATTTGGCCAACTCTATTGTCAAAACACGCGACCACCACGTTTCTTCACGCTTGGAGCTGCCCGCGTGTAGTAGACAGACTGACTCAGACTTGTGCTCTTTTAGACGACAATCGGGCACTATACCTACGGCCATAGCATAAATGTAATTTAAAACTAAAAATTTGCATACTCTCCGATTCCAACAATAACAGAAAGACACAACTACGAGTATGTAGGTACTTAAGCAGAAACTTGTATATACCAATACACGGGTATTGGTGTATGTGTGTGTCTGTGACATCGTAGCTCCCGAATGGCTGGACCGATTTCAATGCGGTTTTCTTCATTTGAAAGCCAGTTTAATTGAGATGGTAGACTTGTATTTGCTCCATATGTGTACCTGATTTAGGATTTATGTGAAGGGTGACGGCCGAGATAGGAAGGTGCCAGGAACAAATGTTGTTACATTAGAATGGGTTTAGCTGTTTATTAAATATTTTACGGTACTTGGTCAGGTTTTCCTGTCAGCTATCTGGCTTATTGACCTGAGGTCCATCCTGGTCTGCCTAACACATGGTCACCCATAAATGAATATTTTTATCCCGATACCATATATGGAAATAATGTGTGTGAAATCATGCTTTGTGTGTGAAAACTCGTGAATCACCTTGTCAAATTGGTGCAAAGTCGTATGAAGATCCGTAAACTACTGTCCTTAATCAATATTTTATCATTATCGCATTGATATAGGTATATTAATACCTGTGCAGGGGGACTTTGATTTGGAAGTAGAAGTAGAGCTTGTCTAAGCTGAAATGACGCGCCCCACTACTTAATTAGTTGATTTCGATGTGTTAGTGCAAATATTAATAACGACACTTCATCTGTGTGGGAGCGTGAGAGCGTCGGTGGCCGAGCGGTTACAGTATCTGACTCGTAAGCCAGAGGTCCCGGGTTCGAATCCCGCTCCGGCCATGTACCAATGACTGTTTTCTGAGTTATGTACATTAGTTGAATACTAACCGATGCTCTTACGGTGAGGGAAAACATCGTGATGAAACCTGCACATTCAGGCGACTGGATGTGTAACCATGATCCAATCTGGTCAGGTTCCTTTGCAGGGTCATGGAGGTCAGATGGCAATCGCTCTACTGTAATTATCTGACCTGCCAAATCCTGGATCAAGGTCAAGGCGGACCCCGGGCCCTCGTTCTCGAGAGCACAATCGGGACATTAACGCCAAGATGATTTTATCTGTGTGGGAGCGTCGAGTGCTCCGCGAACCGCGAATCGAACGACGCGTGCTCCTACGTTTAAGTCTCACCGGCAACTGAATGACCAATTACAACGGCATTTGTATATATATTGCGTCCATATTTTAAATTTGCTTGTGTGCGTTAGTGCGATAGTGGGGCGCGTCATTTCAGCTTCGACGAGCTCTACCTATAAATCATTACTCAATGCAGCTCGGTTCAGCTCAGTACCTACATCAGTGGACGTCATCAATACGTACAAATGAAATATCTACCTCAGCTCGTGACCATGACGTATGCAACTGCGTCGAAATATCGAGGTAAAAACAATATTAACCGTGGTAACAAACGCGATAATATGAGTAGTGAAAATATCTACCTATTTATATTTTTTATACCGCTTGCTGTATGGAGCGTCGGTGGCCGAGTGATTAAGATATCCGGTTTAGGTAACCGATGCACTTACGGTGAGGGAAAACATTGTGATGAAACCTACAAATTCAGGCGACTGAATGAGTAACCATGAACCAATTTGTGAATCTGACCACAAATTGGTTCATGGTTACTCATTCAAAAACCTCCGCCATTCGTGGGAGAGGCTCTAAGTCCTGCAGTGGACTGTTATTGGCTGTGATGATGTGTAAACCAATCTGGTCAGGTTCCCCTGGTAGCAGGGTCACGGATGTCAGATGGCAGCCGCTACAATGTAATTACTTGAATTACCAAATCCGGGATCATGGTCAAGGTGGACTCCGGGGTCTCGTGCGCGAGGGTATAACGGGACATTGGCTTTATAGGGTTCTCTTGTAATACAAGGAACCCTTAGAATCCTCCTCCATGTAGGTACCTTCGTGTAAAGCGGGGTTGAAAACCCCGTTAAATGCTATTTTTATGTGTTTCTCCGTGTACAAGTTTTCAACATAATAGTTTTAAGAAAACCGAAGTTAAAACGAAAATTATCACAGCTAAGTGGGTTCTTCAAGTTAAACTCAAAATAAAAATAAAACCGTGAAAATGGACGCGTCTGGATCGCGTGGGGGTTCTAATCTTGTAGAACCCCCGATATCTTGAATAAACACTATTAGGCCATAACAAAACTTTACTATTCAGTTGGTCGGTTAATACTAAAAATTCATATTACTAACCGACAACTAGGCTGGTTGTTGGATATGAAAAAAAATTGGAAAAGTGCTTTGTCGGTGAGGAATAGACGCTAAACAACTAACTAAAGTAAATTAGTAAGTAAGTAAATATTTCGAACATATATAGCAAGAATAATTTAGTCAAATGTCCCAGAAAATGTGCAGTAGCGTTTTCTGATGTGTATTTTAAACACTGCGATCACTTATCCACCCGCCAAGCGAGGAGATTAAGGCAAACCCCTCCACGTATGTGCACGATACTCGAGTCCAGCAGTGGACTCGTATAGGCTGTTGAATGATAGAAAGAATAGAGTATACATTATGGTAATATAAAGCATAAAGTATACATATAAATAATTGTATAGAGTGAAATGGCGATTGCTCCACCGACGATAGTGAGGCTCTTATGCTCGATTTAGATTGATCAAGGACAGTATCGAGTGACAAGTACAAGTGCAGTGGGGAGTGGCGACCCCCCAGACTGTATACACTACAGCTAGTCCAGTGTGAGTAGGATCCTACCTATATTGCTACAAATAAATTCTCTCCGTACGGCCGACCAGCCACAAACTATACGTAGTATTAAACAAAGTCGCTTCCCGCCGTCTGTCTTTATGTATCTATGTACGCTTAGTCGCTTAGATCCTTTAAACTCCGCAAGGGATGAATACGGTGTCAACGATAGATAGAGTGATTCAAGCGAAGGTTTATAAGCAAGAAAACAAGGGTATGTAGGGGTAAGGTAGGTGCACCGGGCCAAAATTTATTTATTTATTTATTTAAAACTTTATTGCACGATAACACAATTGGCGGACTTAAAGCCATTAAGGCTTTATCTTCCAGTCAACCAGTAGACCATGCAGAAAGTGTGTAGTAGGTGCTTTATAAAGCGTGATGATAGATTGGATACTATAATATCCAACTACTATCACGCATTAGGATAATATAATTTTGGCCAAAAGAGTATCGGCGTTTCCGTGGGCGACCATGAGTCTCAGGTGTTACTGATGTTGATGTGACACTACGGGTGTCATAACATACCTAATTGTTAGTGTGTGTATAGTCTGATTTAATGTTTTTTTTGGTTTCGTTTCTTTTACCCTTATGAATGAATGAATGAAAATTCTTTATTGCTCATACACAAATATAACAAAAACAATGGAAAAAAAAAAGCAATCGGCGCCCTTATCGCTTAAATAACTGGAAAGACCAGACTGGAAGAACCAGGCAACCTTTGACACCTAAACAAAATATACTCTAGGATACTTATATCTTGGAGACTAGGATCTTATGTAGGTTATATTTGTGTGATTAATCGTTTTCTGCATTAGTTTGTGTAAAATATTTTTTTTATCACATAGGTGGTAAATAAGCTTACGGCCTGCCTGATGGTAAGCAGTCACCACAGCCTATGGACGTTTTCAATTACCCACGCGTTGCCGACCCTGTAAAAAGCTTTTTACCCCTTTCTTGAAGAAAGTTGTTTTTTTATTGATGTATCATATATATGAGTATTTGTAGTGAATGAAATTTATAAATAAATAATTAGACACTGTACATTGTACAAAATGGCGAGTCAAGCGCCTCACGGGCGTGGGATTGAGCGGGCGTACTTGCAAGCCAAGTTGACTCGCTACTGTTCGTTCGCTTTACACCACTGTACTTACACAATACACTTGTCAACTTCGCTAAAGTTTGTTGTGTGCTGTTGAATAAAGCTACTTCTATATTTATTTCTGCAAAGTTGAACAAATGTAAATCGGGCATTAAATTTTTGCCGATCACACTAAAAACCGTTAGTTGCGGAGTGTAATTAACTTTCCTCTTTGTAATTTTCCTACTTATAATTTCCTGCTGGCAACAAAATCATTTTACACTGATCAAATAATTTAACTGCGACTTTTTATTGATCACCTAATGGATAACGGCGGACCTATACCTAATTTACTTCCGATTACTATTATGCAATAAAAATGTGAGATGCGCAATTTACGGTGCATTTATTTTCCAGAAGTCTTTAACTTCTACTAATGTGGAGAATTTAAGTAGCAGTAGGAACTTAAAAGCCGTACGATAAATAAATAAATGTGGAGAAGGCTTATGTGCCTATCCTTAAATAAATAAATGTGGAGAAGGCTTATGGGCTATGGCCCAGCAGTGGACTGCTAACAGGCTGATGATGATGATCTCCAACCAGATTGCACGCGTGGAGATTATGGCAAAATCTTCGGATGGATTACGCACGCAGCACAAGTAGACAGCAGGCGCCATTGACCACGTGAACAATCTTACGTGGAAAAGCTACTAAAAAAGTGCCTATCTACTAGCTAAGTATCAAAACCCCCTTACCCCGGGAAATCCTAGAGTCACAGAAACGCGTTTGGTGCCGGACCTCAAACTGTACCAACCTTTCTATCGTGTCTTCTTCATTATCTTAGGAGTCCCTTTAGGTAAATATGACCTCCATCTTTGGTGTCCTTTAGGTAAATATGTCATCAGATAAACTATTCTCAGAACAGGTACAGTACTCTACCTAAACTTTGCCATAATGGTTAGTAAGTACACATATTTATTTTAAACAAGTCACGCGCTTATCTATCAATAAACTAGTTAAGATAGTTAAAGATATAATTTAGACGAGTAGGTACTTACCATATCGGGGCAGCCGGTCCAAATGCAAGGAGGGTGCTCCAAAGGGATGCTAGGAGCAAGTTCCAATATTGAATCGAGTGACGAAAGAGAAGTGTACCGCCGGTCGGTGGCGGGTGCACCGACGGCGGCCGGCCACCACTGTGACGTGGTTTCCCGCCAAAAGACACGGCGGGTGCGACCACACGCGAACTACGCCAAAATAAAGACTCCGAAATAGCCGCCGCGATTATGCCGCGGCGGAATTAAAATAGTCATACATACATATACATACGTGCCGTACGGTACGCGGAGCTTTCCCCCCAACAGAGTTTCCATCGGCAGAAATAAACACGTGCACTGTAAGCTGGCTGACTTATGTCGGAAGGTTTGCTAGGCAAAAGTTACAGTTACTGATGTTTTCGAATTTAATTAACTGCAACCGAGTCAGATGGCGATGCATCGTGCGATAACGTTTGCCTTTAATTCGCAGCGGAAGTGTGATACGTGACGTCGAATTCGTTACATCGAATCACGTGTTGTCTGAAATTCACCACTGCGGATCACGTTAGCACTCCAACCCTTACACTCGTGGGTGTCGTAGAAGGCGACTAATGTTTTCCATACAAAAAATCTTACGGAACCTACGGAGGCTGGAAAATGGGCAGCAGCGTTTTCATCGTTATATTTATAACACTGCGATCTCATACCCGCCTGCCAAGCGTGGAGATTATGGCAATAACCTCTATTTTCGCGGGACAGGCCCAAAGACCTGCAGTAGACTGTTATGGGTTGTGATGATGATACATTTTTATGCCAAAATCAAAATTGTAAACCGTTCGACTCCAGGCGTGTGATTCAAAAATAGAGCCCCAGGAGCGCTACCAATGCATTGCCCGCCTCTAAAGAGACCTCTAACATACTTCTTGAATGATCCCGTGTTAGTCCAAAGAAAAAAATGTGGTTGGGACCTGCTGTTTGTTTGTTTGCTTGTTCAGTCACCTAATCTCAAGCCGCGAGCTCAAGTGTAATTTGTCTTTTCCCTTAACATCTCAGACTGATTCTAAATAATTAAATATTTAGGTAGCTAGATAAGTTGACGTGACGATCAACGACCATCGGCGTACTTCGGCGAATGTTAGATAAATGTTGGTTACTTAAAAACTTAAATAAAACGTCTAAAATATTAATGAAATAGCATTTTTTAATAAGTATTTTTAATAAGCACATTGATATTTAAATTTTCCTCACATTTTTTATCGAGGTCTATAAGTTTATCTACTGAAGCAATTCCAAGTATAACATTAATGTATTGACCTAGGTGTATCCTTTAAGTACATATCACAATATTTATTCGTGTAATATTCTTAATGTACCTACCTACTTTCTATAAATTTATAGGTACTTAAATAACTGTTATTTATAATGGTAAATTTATATACTCTAATTAATTTAATTTAATTTAAGTATATAAATATAGTATATGTATAATATATATATAAGTATAATTTAATTATATTTTATTAGATTGGTTAGGTAGGGTAGGACTACCCAACCTATAAAATATAATCTCTAATAAAATATAATTAAATTATACTTACCCGCCACCATTCAACGTTTAGTTAAGTCTACATTTAAGTAAGCGTAACAAAGTTATAGCAAATTAATATTTTCATGACTACGTATCACGTACGTATCTAAAGTAAACCTAACATTAAGTATATAAAATGCCAATAAATGCGTTACATAAATAACTAACATTAATACACTTTCCTTTCATTTTACTAGCTAATTTTCGATCAACTATATCGAAATTTCTAATAAGTGCGCCTATAGGTATATTCGACTCGCCTGTAGTATAAATATATTATTACAGCACCTTTGTATGATAAAATTAATGTATTATCATTGAGAGAGATAGTGATGCATAGATAATTTTAATTATAGTTACTTACATACTATAACTTTAAAGAAAAGAAAAAATAAATAAAAAGGTGTGTGGTGCGTTTGTATTGTGTGTAAGTGTGTGTGTGTGTGTGTGTGTGTGTGTGTGTCCATCAGCCAACAACTCGCAAAATAGCCTCGGTTTCGTCGTAGTTCATATTTTGTAAAAGTGAAGTTATTTTGTGTTTAACTTCGAATTTAGCTAACGTGTAAATTTGTGTTTGTCTATTGATTCTATTGTAAAGAAATGGACCAAGGAATAGAAAAAATTTTTGAGCAAAGCTGGTTGACACTAGCTTTGGACAGAAGACTATGGGACGTCTGGAGTTGAATGTGATATTTGAAGTAGGTGCACATGAGTGTTGTTTCAGAATTATATTCAATATAAACAGTTGTCGGACAGACAATACTTCATAATTTTGATATAGTTCAAATGTAGGAAATCTGTAAGGGCGGAAGGTACTAACTTTAATAATAATTCGTTGAGCTCTTTCTAATCTAATTAAATTTGTTTTGGACGTACCACCCCAGACAGTGATACAGTAAATAATAAGCGATTGACATAATGAGTAGTAAATCGATTTTAATAATTTTTCATCAGCAACGTGACGTAGCGTCTTAAAGATATAAATTAACTTTCTTATTCTGTTTGTAAGTAGGTTGACGTGTGGTTGAAAGGTGAGCTTATGGTCAATTAGTATACCTAAGTATTTGTAACAATCAGTACGTTCTATTTTCGGACAATTACATGACGGGGTAGAAAGGGAACAAGAGTGAGCAACTAGATTTAAAGGAAGAACAGGCAAGCGTTGATGATCCGTCATGGTGAAAGTTATATAATTCGACTTTTGAGTGTTAAGAGTCAACTTATTTTGACACAACCAACTTGTGACAACGTTGAGTCCTGATTGGGCACAGTTGAATACTTCTTCCCAAGAATTGCCATTAAAAAGGATAGCAGTGTCGTCCGCAAACATAAGGATTTTACCATTTACTAAAGGAAGGTCACATAGTCCATTGATAAAAATAAGAAATAAGGTAGGGCCTAGTATGCTGCCCTGTGGCACTCCGTGCGTAATTGAAAGAACGGTACTGATGTGCTCGTCTATTTTAACACACTGGGTACGACTGGAAAGGTAACTCTCAAATAATTGCAATTGTATACCTCTAACGCCAAGACGTTCCATTTTTGATAGGAGTAAGGGTAAAGAGACGGTGTCGAACGCCTTAGTTAAATCTAAAAATATGGCCAAAGTCTTTCTCTTATCGTCTAGGTTTTCAACCACATAATTGGTGAGCTCATGAACAGCGTCTGCAGTTGACTTGCCAATTCGGAACCCATATTGAGCTGATGATATCAAGTTATTGCTTTCTAGGTATGTAACTAAACGCTTGTTCATTAATCTTTCAAGAATTTTAGACAGAGCTGTCAATACTGAAATGGGTCTATAGTTATTAATTACACTCTTATCTCCATTTTTAAATATAGGATGAATAAGGGACTTTTTGAACGCTGTGGGGAAGATTCCACTACTGAGAGAAAGATTACAAATGTGAGTTATGGGGGTAGTCAATATATCTTTGTGTTGAATAATAAGATTACTAGAGATGTCATCCCACCCTGCCGCACAGTCACGTTTCAAATTGGAAATTATTGCATAAATTTCTTCGCAGTCAGTAGGTATCATAGCCATAGAGTGGCAGGATGGCATGGACTCATTTGGAAAATCTGTTATAGCGTTAGGGTCATGTATAAATTTTTCGGCTAGTGATTTACCAACGTTAACAAAGAAGTTATTCACATCGTTAATTGATTGCTCTTTATCGATAAGCTTTGTTGCAAAATGTTTAGGTTTCGTTCTGCTAGATATGTTATTGATAACTTGCCACAATTGTTTACGATTTTTACCTGCTGTTTTTAACTCATTACGTTCAAAATGCTGTTTAGTTTTCCAGAGTATGCGATTGCAAAAATTCCTGTATCTGAGGTATGTTAGTTTAAAAACTTCATTCATTGGAGAGCCTTTATATTTTTTGTGAAGACTGTCCCGATTCCTTATACAACGTAGAAGACCTGGGGTTATCCATGGTTTTAGTATACGTTTACGTTTACTTGTGGTTATTATTGTTGTGTTTGCATTAATAACATTTTGCAATTGTGAAATCAAATAATCAGTAGCTTTATTTGTATCTTCTTCCCGATAGATAGGAGTAAAATCAAGGTTTTTTAAATCACTGGCTAAGGCGTCGTTGTTGAGTCGAGAGTATGTTAATTTAACTTTGTTATCAATGCCACTCTGTTTAAGACATAGCAAGACTGTATAATGATCTGTTAACGTTGTTTGAGCAACCAGTACTTGCACTGAATGTTTGGTTCTTACAAAATAGTGATCCAAACAGGTGTTACCGTGAGTAGGTAGGGTATGGGCAGGCAAAAATCCATGAAAGGCCAGCATTTCTAGGTAAGTCAGAGAACTGTGATCATTATTATTTGTACGGATATCAATGTTAATATCGCCGTTTATAATAACTGTCTGATAACTGTTAGACGTGCAGAGTAAATCATTGAGTGACTGTAAAAAATTTTGAATGTTTGTGTGCGAGGGTGGTCGGTATAATGATATTAATAATGTTTGATTATTTATTTTGACTGTTAGACAGTTAGCGTCAGTGACTAAAGGTTCATCAAAGTACGCACTAAGCGAGTCATTAACATAAATTATGACACCTTCATTTTGGGTGGCGTGATTTATGGTTGCGCAATTGTTGTAGCCGGCTATAGTTGGTATATTGTGAACTCGGGGCAACCAACACTCTGTCAACACTATAATATCCCATTTAATAAGTGATGCATGCAGGATTGTTAAGAACCCAGTAAAATTTTTATTTACACTACGAATATTTTGGGTTAGAACTAATTAATAAAGCTAAAGCTTCAGTAATACAAAACCTGGCATGTTTATTGATATTTCGAATACAAAAAGACTGGGCCATGTGCATACATAGTACCTTGAACCAATATGTGCACAGGCAACCAACATGTGCACAGGGTAGAGACCTATATAAGCCGATGCTGCATGTTCATAAGACTTTAAATGCTCATGAACACTCGGCATCGGCTTGCACAGGTCTCTGCCCTGTGTACTTATTTGCCCATGGTTTGCCCACAGTTTTAAACATTTATCAAAAACCGATACTTTGACATTGAATGGTCTCATACATAAAACTATGCATTTTAAGAGGAATTTGAAATGTAGTATGTGTCAATCCTGTGCACATACTTTTATTCCTAATTAAAAAAAATTCTTGGTCTAGTTTTCCCAGTTCCTTTTACAAATCCATAATTAAGTTCTTAAATGTTTAAATAGACCTATGTTAACGATACATTATTAAAAATGTATTAAAAT
Organism: Blastobasis adustella; assembly: GCA_907269095.1. Lineage (NCBI taxonomy): Eukaryota > Metazoa > Arthropoda > Insecta > Lepidoptera > Blastobasidae > Blastobasis > Blastobasis adustella. The sequence continues at coordinate 14,906,959 of OU026119.1, read as the reverse complement.
TTATGACAAATAGTTAATTTTGTAAGGCTCCATTTAAGCCGACGACTTAACGAGCATACATGAAAAGGTTGAGTTTAGAGGAAAGCGCACCCTGGCAGAGACTGGGGTTGATCGCTCCAAAAATATTGGAAAGTATTGGAAAGCACACCTTTATTTCTGAGATTAAAAAAAAAATTGTTCTGTATCGCTCAGATAATGATGATGATCATAGTCTCCTTCATCTTACTGAAGAAGGCTATGTGATGATGTTTCTGTAGATAGAACAAAGTAAAGTTGAATTACGTCCGGCAAGTTCGGGCAGAGTATACAAGAGTCAATCGACTTAAAAAGGATAACTCTTTAGTTAATACTTTAAATTACTCATTACATTAGAATTAAGTATCTATTTTTTTCTGCTAGTCACGAATAAGTTGCGTCGAAACGTTTCTGTAACAGACTAGCTAGGTCCAGGGTGCCATTTTGGGGTTGGTCATCTGAACTCTCGGTGGATAATTTCAGGGGTGGCAACTTGGCGTCGTTGTCGGGATGGCAGAAGAAAGCCACGCAGCGTCGGCCGTTGGCGCGCACGTAGCTGTCAGCAGGGACCACCACCCGGTGAGTCTGTGGAATACATTACTGATTATAGTATCGGCATTTGATAGTCTGTTTATTTTCCGAGTGTTTGTGGCTTCCGAAGCTGCCAACGACAATTTCGATAAAAAATATTGTCTGACTTGACTACGAAGAGCAGCTTGTCAATTTGATCCTTAGGGCCCGTTATATACGTCATTGCTTGCAAACCGGACAGAAAACGCGTCCGCATTGTATCCGCATAGTTATCGCGTAGGAACAGACCACAAAGCGTGCAGTATGCCCTATTAGAGCGCACACGACGCGGTTACGTGGCGATATGCTGTAATTGATTGCTTTGCGATAAATATGCAGTTTTATGATGACTATGCATCCTGAAACTGCGCAGCAGATTGACAGACCGATTTTAATTTAATTACGGGTGTACCCTTTTTAAGAGCGTCGGTGGTCGAGCGGTTACAGTATCCGACTCGTAAGCCAGTGGTCTCGGGTTCGAATCCCGCTCTGGCTATGTACCAATGACTGTTTTCTGAGTTATGTACTCGTACATTAGTTGAATACTAACCGATGTTCTTACGGTGAGGGAAACATCGTGATGAAACCTGCACATTCAGGCGACTGGATGTGTAACCGTGATCCAATCTGGTCAGGTTCCCCTGGTAGCAGGGTCATGGAGGTCAGATGGCAGTCGCTCCACTGTAATTACCTGACCTGTCCAATTCTGGATCATGGTCAAGGCGGACCCCGGGCCCTCGTTCTCGAGAGCACAACCGGGACATTAACGCCAAGATGTTTTTTTTTTTACTGGCGTACCCTTTTTCTTAATAAATAATAATAATAAAGTAATTTGACCCGGTGGCCAAAACTGAAACTATGTGTCAGCAGTAAGCAATTTTGATATGAAACTTTCAGATAACTTTGTGGCACTCTAGACGAGCACTGTGAGAACTATCGGCTGTATAATTTTTTATTGTACTGTGTTACTATCGATGGTATATCAAATAAATAAACAAACAAATAATGGGGAGTGCTCTGAGGATGTCTCATGTCCATAGGCGGCGGTGACCACTTTCCATCAGGTGGCCCGCTTGCCTGTTTGTCTGCCGTATAACATAAAAAACAGCTAGCTTACACAAGTATTGTTTGTGAAAGTAATATGTTCGGGGTACTCTGTAATCTGTATAATACAAAACAATCCTGGATCTCTCTGGATTGAGTACTCTTGTATAAGTAGCGGTCAACTGTAGGCCTTTTAAAAGTCACCGCCGCCTATGTATCACCTATATATCAAACCTAACCTGACCATGTTTTTGCTCCGGCCGGTCTGAGTCCAAAGCCTACAAACCGGCCATGGTAATTCATGTCCAGGGGATAGGCTCTCGGAGAGTGGGACAGAGGGAGTCGGTCGATGTCTTGTATGAGTCTAGCACAGAGCGCGTTGATGTCTTTCGTATGAAAATCTTACAGAGGTCGCGTTGAAGTCTTTCGTATGAAAGTCCTACAGAGGTTGCGTTGATGTTTGTATGAAAGTCTTACAGAGGGCTGCCGTTTCTTACATAACTTTCCCTTTAAATTTTAAAAGTATAGAACTACCCAGGTGGCCTAAGAGGATTTGGTTAGGGTAGGAGGAGGAATTTGGTTAGGGTAGTGTTATGACACTTGTGACAAAGCGTAGAGAAGCCACGCCTCCGTTGATTCTTGCAAAGGTCAACCTTTGTTCTTTTGACGTAAATTCAATGAACGTCTTCCTCGTCGTCCCAACGGGCATTCCAGAAAAAGTGTGTCACGAAGGATGTGTACATTTGAAAGCTTCATACTTCTATAGTTTAAAATTTAGAAAACTTTTAGTTATATCGTTGTGAAGATCCATCCTGCGATAATACAAAAGTATGTTTGACCTTTTATACGCCTCATCATAGAAGTGAGCACTGAAAATGAAGTGTCGTGCTGGTGCCGTTCGTACAACTCTCATTAGCATCAAAATTTCTTGTTTAGTTTGAACGAGCAAAAAGTAATTTAATAGATTATAACTTAAGGTCATTTTAAAGTAAGAAAAATTATTATTGTCTAATTACAATCATATTACCACGCAGAAATGGCGACACCGAAACTTAGATAGAAAAAAAAGTAAATATGGGAACTATTCCCGTTTGGAACCGACCAAAACCACTTTCAGATGTAAAGAGATACCGTCTTCTCGTTTAAGAAAGAAAGAAGCCCATAAGAAGAACATAATATCGAACCAGGTTGGCGAAAATGCAGAGCGGCGAATACGAAAGTCGACTATTTCTATTTTAGTAGTCATCCACATCATCCGGCCATTTTTCTTTGTCTAAAATAATTTTCATGAAAATATGTTTATCATTTGAGAACTTATGTGAACTAATTGTGTGAAATAATGGGTAAAAGTTTGCAATGCTGACTGATTACTGTTCAATACTGGTTCTTTCGACTAAGTACTTATATTATTAAGTGATAATATACATATTCACGAACAAAATGTGGGGCCCATGCAGAGATCGCGTTGATGTCTTTCGTATGAAAGTATCGCTCTCAGATGTTATTGCGTTAATGTCTTTTGTGTGAAAGTCTTTGCTCGCGTTGAAAGTCATACTGTGGTCTCGTTAACATGTTGAATCGCATTAATGTTTTATATGTAGACGACATTTCAGTGTAGAATTCGTAATGCGGCCTATAGCTGAGTAGGTAGAGAATTATGTGCGTTAACCGACTTAGCATGGTTTTAAATTTTTACCTCATCGCGCTCGCCTTCTAAGGCCTGTCTTTTCTATCTCTAGCAACTTACCACGAGTGTGAAAGAGACAGGCAGCACACGCGAGCGCTTGTGTGGATGCGGGCGGTTCAAAAATGGCCCCCCTTGAATTTGGATTACTTAGCTTATAGGTACAGATATCGGCAGGAAATAATCCACATCGTCGGGTTAGGCTTGTTAGCGTCGTCTCTGACGCCATACAAATTATTTCAAAATCTGCCATAAACTTAGTTAGCTTATAGGTACAAATATCGGCAGGAAATAATCCACATCGTCTAGTTAGGCTTGTTAGCGTCGTCTCTGTCGCAATAGCCGAAGCCGAAACAAGCCGATGTGCATTTTTTACCGTCTTGTACTGTGCTCGGTTTTTCGGAAGAACTTTTTTACCTACAGTTACCTACTTCTTGGCTTCGTACGGTTATGCGTATGCGATCGATTAAGATGGAAAGAAAGCTATCCGAAAACTATCTATCGGATTTTCTGCCAAGGCCTTGAGGCCTAATTCCCGCGCTGTGACGAATTCTACATTTTCTCTACCTAAAAATCTCTATTAAAAATGTAATTTAAAACTATTTTTTATGAATAAAGGATTAGCGAATATCGTTAACAATTAGTTTTTTTGCCTGCAATAGAGATCCAGTGACGTTTTAACAGGTATTTGTGGCCAAAGAAAATGTGGAAAGCGCAAGAATTTAGTTCACATATCATCCACACTCACGCCCGTATTCAGTTAGGTACCAAGGTAGAGACTATCGAGTGCCACAAGCTACGATCCTGACACACCTGTTTTGAGTCTTCTACATAATGTATTTACGCCGGTTGAGGGTACTACTGACCATTTTGAATAATAATTAGTTCATCACCATTATAATGGCGTTGCCGGATGGTAGGATTCTGAGTATTGTAAGTTCCCCCTCGTCTAATTAGTTATGGAGATGATATTTTACAATGGATATGGTAAGTATTGGTATAACAAAATTATTTTTGGACCGTTGATTATGACATGAAAATGAAACATTATTTTGTACTTGGGAAACCACATTTATTTCAATTTAAAATGTAAACCAAAATAAGATATAATCGAATAAAACATCACCGAGGTAGGCTGTGTAAGTTAAGTAGGTAGATAATCCGTGTATAATTATTCCATTCTGGAATTTACAAGAACAACGTTTTTAAGGCCGGTAATTTTCTTATAATAAGTACCACACATAATATGAATTAAAACTAATTTATTTGTTGTATGTAAAAAATTATACTTGTCATTATTCATTAATATTTTGCTAATTTTAAGATACTGGTAAAATTTCCGCAATTTATTAAGATAGAGCCGGTATTGTGCGTATCTATAACGCCTTTGAGAGTAATAATACAATTATCTAAAGTCTAATTCCCAATACGTAATAAAATAATACGTCACACTTGCTAAAAAAGCTATGCGACCGTAAACTGGGTTTAAGTACCTGATTAAGCATCGCCTACGTCATCAATTGTCATACTGTATCGCCTACGTAATAAAATTGTATAATTTCGATGTTCGAACACAAGGTTTGGACTTAAGTACTTAATTATAGACAAAAATTGAGCTATCAAAATTATCACACAATTTACACTGCGTTGATTAGTAATAAATACTCAAAATACCTATTTAAAGTAGATAGGCCTCAAGGATCTGGGACAGAACAACATATAAATAAACCTATGGTTACATATAACGTATAATTGGATTTAAACTTACAATATAAAAATGCTGAAGCAAGAATACAATAAGTACAAGAAGGTACAGAAAGCACAATACTATAATGGAAAGTCGTACGTAGACACACGCCGCTAATTGCTAATTTACTAATACAAAGACAAAGGTAAAAATATAACACTCATGAAAATCGCTCGCATGTTACGCTCCTAAGCAGACACACATTCACAATAACGTGAAATGCTTAATTTTAGGAATGATATATTTACTGAGTCTTTCAATTGTTTTGTAAAGCAAACTAATTGTCATTTGTTTACCTTAACTAGTTTTAGAGAAATCAGATGCACTGTGTGTGCGGTGGAGAGAAAATTGTGGAAATAAGATTTTTATATTATGCGAATAGGTTCTTGTAAAGTGTCAATCGTTTCCAAGTAATAAGCCAAGGACATTGTTCAATTAGAATCGTGTACATAATCATGAGAACTTATTTCCGCCAATTTCTATTTACGATCACACACTGCACTTGCTCTCGTTAGTTATAAAAATACCGTCCGTCTGCCAGGCAAGAAAAGCAACAATAAGCAAATTATGTAAATCTGTTATCTGTTGACCATTTGATAGAGAACTGGACAAAATAAATTGGCTCCAATTTTTGAGTCTAAACATTTTGAATGTTGACTTTTACGATACAACCAATATAGTAACGTTCGTATGATTGTGGTGCTCAAGATATTTACTAAAGGTTTCAGTGCCGATGATGAATCTCAATGCGTGAGCCGTCAATTTGAAATAAGTCCTAATTGAGGTCGTCGGAACTAGTGACTTAAGGAGTGAGACCACCGCGAGAGCACAGGTTATATAGTAGCAGAGTCCCAGCGAAGGCTACGGCGCCGTGTGTCGTCGCGCCAGCGGCTGCTTCTCCGGATGTCCGTGCCCGTGCGCTAGTCACGCGTACGTCTCCCGGAACCGCTTCTGTAGGTGGTGGGCGGCGTTCAGCAGGCGGTGGTGCAGCGTGATGTGCACGTGCGGCGTGAACTTGGGCGGCGCGGGCGCAGGCTCGCGGTCAGGCAGCGTGGGCAGGATCGCCTCCTTGTCCGGCACGCAGGTGAACGCCACGCCGTGGCAGCCGCGGGCGCGCGCGTACGTCCCCGCCGGCACCACCACGCGGTGCATCTGCCACAGGAACAAGTTAAACCACATGCTTACCCAAGCTATTACGAGACAGAACGGCAGGACAGCGCCGTAAATGCGCACCACAGACGATCAATACGATGAATTATGTGATGGACTAATGAATTGATTGCCATGCTTAGTTATTTATTAGCTTAAATTGAAGTGATAACATGTAGTGGAAACATAACAAGAATAAAGATTTGGTTGTTTACCCTTTGTAGAGTGATGTTCCGATATAATTTTCTTTGTGCAGTGTCCATAAATTACGATTGACATAGATTCGTTTCACACTACGTTATATAAATCACAGTAGGTTCTTGTTTTGGTCATTTTCCAACATCAGTGAACGCGAAGTAAGCTTATGTTAACCGCAATTTTTGTTACGTTTTTGAGTCACTACGCAATGTAAACTTGTGTACCTATGCCTACTAAACTAAGTAGGCTTATATGCATTAGAATTAAAAAAAATACAAGTACGTAAAGCAGTATCTAACTTTGCACTGTATAAAATATATTTTTTATGTCATACGGTAGACAAATAGGCACTGATGAAAAGTGGGCACCACTGCTTTTGGATATTAGCAACACCAGGGGTATCACCGATGCGTAGCCTCCCTCTAAAAAACCCGGAAAACGTTGCTCCGGCAGCAAAAACGCCAATGCTGCGACTGCCAAAGCCACGGTTCCCCAATCCTCATGGAGCACTGGAGACCTTACTCACGAGGCAAAACATAAAAAATAAACATCTTGGCGTTAATATCCCTGTTGTGCTCTCGCGCACAAGGGCCCGGGGTCCGCCTTGACCATGATCCAGGATTTGGCAGATCAGGTAATTACATTGGAGCGACTGCCATCTAACCTCCATGACCCTGCTACCAGGGGAACCTGACCAGATTGGATCATGATTACACATTTTGTCGCCCGAATGTGCAGGTTTCGTCACGATGTTTTCCCTCACCGTAAGAGCGTTAGTATTCAACTAATGTACATAACTCAGAAAAGAGTCATTGGTACATGGCCGCAGCGGGATTCGAACCCGGTACCTCTCGCTTACGAGTGGAATACGCTAACCGCTCCTTACGAGGCACAACATTATATTATTTAAAATAGTATTCGGCAATGTAGAGGTACTTTTCCAGTCGCACGGCTCCAATTCGAACGGGAAATCCCGCTGTATCCTACCTCTTAAAAAAGTAGGTATAAGGTCAATCAATACTAACCAGTGCGGGGAGGGCGTTGGTAGTCCAGGCCGCCAGCAGTTCCCCAGTCTGCACCAGAATCGCACCGGGTAGGTGTCCCACGGACTGCCACTTCTCACTGCCATTCAGCTTTACCTGGAAACCAGCATAAATGAACAATATATAAAAAAAATCTTTAGACTACAGGTCGGTTCACCGTCATCATCATCATTTTTATCATATCAGCCGGAAGACGCCCACTATTTGGCATAGGCCTCCAACACAGATCTCTACAAAGGCTGGTCTTGTGCCTTCCGCGTACGGCTGGTACATGCGATATTTACCAAGTCGTCGGTCCACCTAATAAGAGGCCTACCCACACTGTGTCTTCCGGTACGTAGTGGCCACTGGAGACTTTACTGCCCCATCGGCCACACAGACACACATACGGCCAGACAGATGTTCACCGAGCTATGTGCCCTGCCCATTTAAGCTTGCCAATTCGTGGGGCTGTTTGTGGCCGTAGTTCGCTTGCGGATCGACTCATTCTTAATTCGATCGCGCAATGAAACTCCGAGCATAGCCCTTTCCATCGCCCTTTGGGTGACAGTGAGCTTTCTTATTTAATAAGGCCCACAGTGAGCGGCCACGTCTCTGTTCCGTACGCCATAAATGGCAATACAAACTGGTCAAAGACCTTCGTCTCGAGACACTGAAATGTGTTCGAAATTAATGCAGATACTTAATCAAACTGTCGCTCATTTTTAATATGAAGCGAATTACTTATCTAAATTGTTATTATATTTATTGTTTATGGTGAATTGAATGTCATCTACTCATGTACAAAAATATGTAATTGTTAAAATTAGAGAAATAAGTGATTAGTTAATCGTTCGAATTGCGGTTCTATAAGTTAGAATTAGATTGCGCCCCACCATATATGTATATCTGGTAGGTACGAGTAGCTTGTAACTTAGGCCAGTCCAACACTATCTTCCAGATCGGTAAACGTATCAGAGTATCATAAAACGAAAAGCTTCTGCTAGTCTATTCAGAACCTTATCAGCGGGTGGTAAAACTCCCTCCCTCACGTGAATACCAACCTCAAGCCCGCCCTCCGAATCCTGCGCAAGCAGCGTGAACGTGCCGTAGTCGGCGTGCGCGCCGCACCGCGTAACAGGCGCTGCGGGCTCGCAGCACGGGCCCTCGTCCTCGGGCGGCACCGGCGGGTAGTACAGCAGCCGCATTGTGGACGGGTTCGCGCCGTCGCTCTGCAGCATGCCGGAGTGGCAGGCCAGCAGAGTGGCTGGCGGGACGCCTGGAAGGAAGATGGTGAGGTTTTAGTAGTGGTCGACGAAAAGTGTGAGACTGTCGTGGCTAGGGATGGCAGTGGTAAAACAGTCGTGTCAAGTCAGGGAAGATAGTATGGGTATACATCGTGGACAGGTTCGCGCCGTCACTCTGCAGCATGCCGGACGGCCCGCCTGGACTCTTCCAGGATTCGTCTTCCTAGACGGCGCGGTTTTAGAAGTGATAGCCAGTCTTATCGCTTCTAAAAGCCAGTCAGTGGACCTTTGCCTTATTTTATACAACTGCTATCCGATGGCAGTGGTAAGACGTCGTCAGGGAAGGTGGTGGAATGGTGGAGGGAAGACAGACGGAAGAACAAAGAGGGTTGGGTATGGGTGATCCGTATAGATAGTGAAATGTTTCGGATTGTTAAAATTATGTCTTCGAATCGTACCTACTCTGTGAAAATTTAGGAGTCCGTATGTATCGATAGGTGAAATTTATTTTATCCAATAAACTCCAGTTAGAGAGCCCGTATTTGCATGAAAGTAGTACCTAATATCCTACAAGCAAGTGTAGTAGCCTCTTTTATGAATTAAACAATTATAAAGCTAACATAAAGGAGGTTATGAGCTAACACAAATTGTTGTGGCGCCATAAAGCTAACTAATGCCAAAATAGATTAATTGTTCTAGTTTAAAATGGATCCGTTCATTATGAAGTATACATGATTATACTTATAGCAATGTAGCGCGAGACCGACCAATTAAGACCAAAACACCAAAATTGTAGACTATATTTAAATCACACGGCAACAATTAACCCTGGTGAAGAGCGAACGGCGAGTTCGGCTGATTGGAAGTTTCGCTAATCATAGTACTTAAGTGCCGTAATCGTGATAGGACTCTATCAAGTCTGAAGGGTTCGCCTGTATGGATATCACCATCATATCTATTCTATCGCCAAGCTTGTGTTTGCATTGTTGTGTTCCGATTTTAAGGATAAAGGCCTAACATCTAATGTTCTAATAGTTACAATCGAAAAAATGTAACCCAAACAAGGCTTATGTCAAAATGCTTTTGACATGAGCAACAAACTTATCTGACTCGGGGCCCTATTTTTGCATAGCTCGCTTCGATTAGAACGTTTCTCAATTTTGATTTGAGGCATGAAAATGTCAATATTTTTATGCATGGAGCTAATTTTTCTTATTTTTAAACGGAATTCTTTAGGTGTTGCTTATGTGATTGAAAAAATATAAAATTTTTCATGTCGAAAATCAAATTGAAAACCGATCGAATCGAGGCAAGCGATTAAAAAATACAGCCCCCGGTGACAAACGTCGCTAATGTCAACGACATTTCAAAATGGCGACACTTATTTCAGCTTTGGCCACCGGGTAGATAGTTTGTGGAGTTATATAGGGCTTCTGTCAAGTTACACAGAAACTAAATAAAAGATTGTAATAAAAAGGGACTCACTGACAACGCCCATATTATTTGAGTTATCGGTAATTAGTATCGGCTAAAAGGTGGTGTAAGTTAAAGTCTGAGAAACAGTCAGTTGAAGATAAATTAACTGCCAAAAGCTTACGTAACTTTCTAGATATAAGATATTAATAATTGTACTCAGCATGACGTTGGCGAAATCATCGCCAATTAGGCGCCTGCTGATACGAGATCGCTACTCGTTATTAATTCTTATTGTTTCTCACCATGACAAATATCAAGTTATGCTATAAAATAAATAGGTATCAACATAACCTTAGTGACAAACTACCAGCCAGATAGAAGGAAAGCGGTACCTAACTGTCGTGTCCATAAAAAAATACTTTCTTTATACACACATCATATTGGTAGTGTGGTGTCCGGCAGAGCAGAATAGCGCCAACCCCTCACACTCGTGGGTGTCGTACAAAGCGGCTAATATTTTCGGGACAAAAGATCTATAGTCTCAGTGGAAAATGGGCAGCAGCTTTTTTTCATTGTTATATTTATATCACTGCGATCTCCATTACGGCAATAACCTTCCCTTTCGTGGGAGAGGCCCTAAGTCCTGCAGTGGACTGTTATGGGCCGTGGTGATGATGATGAATAAAGTTATTTGACCCGGTGGCCAAAACTGAACTAAGTGTCAGCAGTAAGGCTGTGATGATGACACATATTAAAATTGGCTTCAATGTAAAAAGCAGGTGTAAATTACCGAACGCGTGCGCGAGCGCCTGCAGCAGTACCCTGGACAGGTTAGTGAGGTCCTGCGCGAGCGGCACCGCGTGCTGCGTGAACTGCGGCACCTCCTCCTGGGCCGGCATCGTGGCCTCCGACAGGGTCGTGATGTTGAACGAATGACGCAGCTCCTGCGGTTAGGAATTATGGTATGGTTAGAGCGCTTTCACGTATAGGCAATTACAGGCATGGGGCGTTTCATTTTAGTCCTCACAGTGACCTTAGTGAGTTTTAGTACTGCGGTTTTGTGATGTGTTTGCTGTTGTGTAGCATCTTTGTTGCCTGCAACTTAAATGCTTGAATTGTAGATGTTATGGGTGACAGTTACCACTTACAATAATCTTGGGGTTAATGTCCTGATTGTGATTGGCTCGGGATCCGCCAACACCATGATTTGGCAGATCTAGTGATTACACTAGAGCTACTGCCATTTGACCTCGGTGAGCCTGTTAACAGGAGAGCCTGATCAGTGTTATTTTTAGATGACGAGAATTATACTCTTCAATGTGAGAGAGTGAGACTAACTCGATGCTCTTACGATGCGGGGGAGCATCGTGAGGAAACCTGCACATTCAGATGACTGAATGTATATCCATCCAATCCATGATAAAATCTGGTTGGGTTCCCCAGGGACACGGAGGTCAGATGGCAGCCGCTCTACTGCAATTACCTGATCTTCCAATAGTCCTGAATCATGGTAAAGGCGGACCCCGGGCTCTCGCTCGCGAGGGCAAAGCCCGCTTTGTTTTGAATGTTACATGAGTTTGACGTGCGCCTTCTCCAGATCAGCTCATCCTAGAAGATGGACTATACCGGATTAGCCTCCTGGTAGAATAAACGAGTCAATGCGAACTCTAAATAGTTCAATCCTCATCCAAGCCATCTCACCAGCCACAAGGTGACGAGTCGTGTGAGCTGGCGTGGAGTTAATGTTTTTCTGTCTAAATTTTAGCCAGGCGGGAGGTAATCGGGAGATTGTGATTGTCTGAGTTCTCGGAGCATTTTGCTTGTGTTCTTTCTTTGAAAGTTGTCGTGTTGTTCCACGCGGGAAGCATTCATAGGGACTATAATATAGATAAGGGGCAATTAATTTTTGTTTTTTATGTGTGTATTTTGTAAAGTATTGTATGATAGAAGTATCAGCTTCTATCATGAAAAGTTATCCTTATAATTGTACCTCTGGCAGCAAGCTATTTTTGCTGCCACATAAAATCTCTACATTACCTTCTTAGTGACATCAAACTGCTCCATCCCCGGGCGTACGTAACCATGGTTGCTTTCAGGGTTCCGCAAGTACTGCGCTTGGCAACCCTCGGGCAGAGCGCAGAAATTGTCCAGATCCGCGTAAACCGCTTTCAACTGGAAAATAACAAGTAAAGTTACAGTAAAGGGTATACTAACCGTTTGTGGACGCGATAACGTACGTAACGGCGTTTTGAGCTGTTATCGTGATTTAATAGTAGTTCGTGGTATTTTCTCAGGATATTCCACCAATGAGGAAAGACCCAGTTTTCCAAGTACTAATGGTCTTGTATAACAAATAAAGAAAACGTTTATTTTTAACGCAACATGGTAAAATGATTCATCGGTATACAAGAGTACCGAGAAGTGAAACAACCACTATAAATATGTGATATATGAAACGGTCATTGTTGTGTTTATGTAAGACTGACGATTGATTAACTGAGTTTTCGTTTTTAAATAGATACAAATTTTGATAGAATACATAAATAAATATGCTTTGACAATTCTCACAGCGCCACCTAGCCCCAAAGTAAGCAAAGCTTGTGTTGTGTCTGTGAAATTTATATATTTTTAAATACATACTAATTAAACATCATTGTATTAGGTATGGGCTAAACGCTCAGACCAAGGAAACCTGAACGTCAAAATAACCACTCTGTGGGGCTTCCACATATCCTCGTGCACATGCCATATCGGTAATTAGTATCCTTGCAATTTGGAAGGTTGACGACTGGTTGTTCCTGTGGTTTGTGATACCCTAAGTGTGGAGTTGGCTATCCCGCTCCCGACCTACTTACCTACCTCAACAAATTTGATAAGCTGACACATTAGGTACTCCGTGGCATCTCCGTGGAATTGTCGTTGTAGTGAGATAATGAAACTTGAATGACACGATAGAGTAGGAACTAAGACAGGCAATTATAACACTGAATAACTTGTAAAATTTTCCCGATGGCGGTGTATGAGGAAATTGAATGAAACAAACAAGTTGACGAAGTGGGAAAGGTGACGAAAAAGGAAAGTGGACGAAGTCCTCCTGATTGTTTGTCAACACAGGACGTAAGTCGGGAGCATAAAGTTGTGAGTAATGGTGGGGTGAACACTCCTAATACCTACTTGATACTATACACAAATGAGTCACAGATTTTGTAGGTATTTGATTCAAGCTTTTGTTGGAAGTGTTTCCGTCCTTTATCTCTACCTTCATGGTCGGGAGTTAGCCATGAGTGCCCATGAAGATCATTAAGAGGTCACGTAATTCACCTTCTCCTCAGCGATGCCGTGGTTGACCAGCATAGCCAGGCCCTTGGTGCTGAGCGCCGCGAAGAGCTGCTGCCCGATGCGGCGCACCACCGATTTCATGGGACATACATCCGTGCCTGGAACAGACGGGGAACAATATTAAATAAATAAAAGTAATAATATCGCTAAAGATAAAGATTATTAAATAGAAGCCGATGGCGAGATACTGTGCGCAACAAAGTGATGCATGGCGGTGGTCATTAGCCTCAGCAGTGCGGCATATGACGCAAGGAGATTATAATAAGACAGAATGTGGCCATAAGGGCAAGGCGGAATAAGAGGAATAAAGAAAGGTGGATCATGTTGATGATTATTATAGAAAGTAAATATGGAGCGTCGGTGCAGGCCTAGTTTATAAGGGGTCAGACTCGTAAGCGAGAGGATGATTCTTTTCTGAGTTATGTACACATACCGATGATCTTACGGTGAGGGAAAACATCGTGATGAAACCTATACATTCAGGTGACTGAATGTGTAACCATGATCCAATCTGGTCAGGTTCCCCTGTTAACAGGGTCACGGTGATGTTTTTTTTAATTACCTGACCTGCCAAATGCTCGGTCATGGACAGGGCGACCCCGGACCCTTGTGTTTATTAGTGTTTTTTATTCATAAGGTCTGTATAGTATGTATGTGTAGATAATATCGAAAGCAAGCACGCAAATTATGAGAGCGATGTTTTTGCAAGAAATTTTGTGTAGGTACCACTTTCTATTAGTCAGCTTTCTAATCAGGACGATTTCGTATTTAGCAAGTGAAAGACGCGGTGAGCAGAGGAGAAATTAATTAGTATTGAAAACTACGCGTTTGGTAAGCAATCCGTGACTAACAGTAATATTTTTCAGTCTAACAGATAATGTATAGTATTCTAACAAGGTACATTTCAATTCACGTTTGTCACGGCTCTCGTTTACTCTTGTAAGTATTTTTGTTCACAAACTACAAGTTCGTTTAAATTTTAAAAATGTTGCATTCACGTTGACGCCTTGAGTGCTGTGACCTTTGTATTTTTGGCGTGGCAATAGCGCAGTCGACAGTGATTTAGAGAGGGGATATCTGACATTTGACTATGAATTCTAAGTTTATTTTAGTAGTTCATGGAGTATACGGTACACAGATACAGACGCGATTGTTAGTAAACCGTTTCAGATTTTACGGAATAAAGTTCTTACAAAATGTCGTCCCCTTTCCAAAAGGACTATTGGCAAACGAGCTCATTTATCAGCGCCGAATGTGGCACACCAGCCAACGGTTCACAAAAACGAAATTGACAAATGAAAGTGGCACTTACGTACGTTACTTTTACCGCTATGCCGTCGCGTCGTTCAAGAATATGTAACAAAGACTTCGTTCGTTTCATAATTCTTGCGGTGCTATTGCGGGGTATATAACGTACGGTGTTTTTCTGTGTTATTAGAGAGACATCGTGTATTAATAAATAAAAATACGACCCGTTTTCTCAGTTAGCCGAAGGTCCGGCCCTGACACCGATACGGTGAAGCATATTCTGCATTTCGGTGTCATTGTTGCTTTCGTATGAATGTAAATACACGGATAGGTATATAGGTAGGTTAATACGTAGTGTATCTAGATGTTTATGGGTAGGCATCTGCTTTATTTCCCTAGGGGTAGGCAGAGACACACTTGCTACGGCGCTGACATCAGTGTCTTGCTTGTTCCATATTCATCAACCATTTCAAAAGCTCAATCTTTAGGTTTAGGTTACTGACTGACTCTATACAATAGGCACAGGCTGTTTTTTTTTAATTTACAGTTACAAGTTAGAGACTGGTGTGGGTGCAATAACCAACCTACGCCACGGAGCCTTGTTAGAACTAAACGCAGCGACCTTTTTCGAATCCGACATGCAACCAGTGGATAATTTAAGCCTTATTGCTGCTTAAGTTGTGCCTTATTACAATGGATACTAACTTATTTATAGTTTTTATTAGTCAGCTATTGTTTCTGGTTTACTTATTGCGGGCCTTTATGGGTCATAATGAATTACTGGACTCCCACTTGGCTGTATTTGCCTAATTTTAGCCATACTTAGATATGAAGTAGCTTTTATCATAAACTCCGAATTCTGTACTTCTGATTGGCATCCTACTTTTTTTATACTACGCACCGACAAATGAGCTGACAGCCCACCGGATCATCATAATCGCTACTACTGTGTACTATTAAATTACCACTACTGACTGGATCTGCCATTGACTAAATGAATAAATACCTACATTGTGCATATCTTCAAAGGATATTTTAGTAGATAGTGTATAGTAAAATTCGTTATCAATTATGTCCAATGCCTGCGCTGACAAAGCGAAGCGCTCATGCAGGTATCATATCACAATGAGAAATTTCTCTACAATAATGAGTCAGACCGCCACAAACTTATCTAAACCGGTGACGGCGGCGGCGCTGTTGTTGACAACATATGACATTTCAAAACGGCGACAAGCAGTTCCAGTTTTGGTCACCCGGTCAGAGAAGTTTGTGGCACTCTACCTATAATGAACCGATGCATAATTTGTGTGTCGGTGACGTCAAGCTCGCTCGTTATCGTGTCACCATCAATGTCGCAATTCGCTATCCAATTCACCATAAATCATATGAAATGCAAATAGGGTGACGGATGGGCAAGTTATATAAATGAGTGTTAGAGATGACATATTAATTGCTTTATAAATAACTGGCGACCAGCCCCGGCTTCGCACGGGTTTTCTCGGTGTTTTTATAACGGTAATACCTACACGTGTATTATCTAATTAGGAAAAACCTTCCAGAATAAATTCTCTAACTGATGGTGAATACCGCAAGGAAATCGAAAAAACGACAGACAGAAGTGGAAAGGACTGTTAAGTCAAGTCAGGCTTAGGGTGTCGCAAGTACGCTGCCAGTGGCAGACTGCCATTAGAGTGCGGTCGCTCATTTAGTTATTTTGTAACCAAGGGAAGACAGACATCTTTCTATTTTTACTTTTAGACATAGACATTGATTTATTGATAAAATTCTTTGCAGGTAATTAATTGCTATTGTACTAATTTCACAATAATTTATTCAAATTAACTATCGTACCTAACCGTTTCGAAATGTTAACAAAATACGACGATGATTGACGATTTTTTTAAAAGTTCAGAACCCTAAATATCTGTTGGAAAACTCTACTGTGATGAGGCGGGGCTTACTTTAAAATCAGCTGGCTCTTTTAGCCTACTAACCGTAATAGCCTTTGTCGGAACTTTTCATGTCGTGGATTAACGAACTCTAGATAACAACCATTATTTATAACCTACTCACACCGTGTACCTTAGAGTACCTACTTACGGCGCTGTACCTATGTAAAAAGATTTACAACTTTACCTTATAGTTTTTAGATAGAAGTATTGGATTATCATCATCCTGGCGTCATTCCCGGTTCCACTCGTGGGTTTGAATAATTAAATAAAGATACAACTTTTTTATTCTATTCTATTCTATTTTATTTATTCTAAAGTAACATATGTATTGTTTTTTAATCTAAAATCGGCCTCGTGCCTAAAAACAAACAATAAATTATCTCTTAAAGTTTCGGACTTATCGTCGTAGATTGATCGCCCTGTTACATAGGGATTATAGTAATACGGTACCTACCTAAACAAACAATAGAGTTTTCAAGTTGTAATCGCAGGAATGTGATGCGTTGTAATTTATTTTGCAGACCTTACCTTCAATACCTACTGTGGATGCTATATTTCCCGTTCGGCTTTCAAGTCTTGGAGGCGAATCTATCCACTAAGCTCTTCTGATGTAGCTATGTAGTAAGAGCAAATTGGATAGTTTACCTCTTATGAATCACAAAACGAACGATGTGAGTGGAAGGAACCAGTATTTTCAGGAAATCCATAGGTATTGGCCTATGCCAGCAGTGAGAGGCCTGCGGCAGATACTTAAGACAAATTCACGAAATTAAAAAAAATCTAACAAAAAAGTTCGATAAAACACACAACATTATGCAATTATGATCGTGACTTAATAATGCAAACTGTTAAGACAAACAGACCGATATTGTATTACGTAAAGGCAAGTCTGACGCGTTACACAGAAGTTATTTCAATACCTATCAGGAGTTGAATTCGTGAAACAATTACGTACGATACGACATAATATAGGTAGGTACCTACTTACTTTATAGTATTGTAGGTACACTACACACAGTGCGTAACAACGGCTCGTTATCGGCGCAGGCGCAGCCGGGCGGGCCAAGGCCTGACTCTCGCTTGCCATATTGTAGCTGATATTACCTAATACCCTTTGGGGATCGCAGCACCTTTGGATTCAAACTGAGCTCCTCAAATAGTCTAGTTGCGATTTTTAGACTAGCTCTTATATTTTTTAACTCCGGGAAAAAAAAGGAAGTTGTTAGGTTGAAGTGTACCTGTAGATCTGTGGGTCTGTTTGTGACACCGTAGCTCTCGAACGAATGGACCGTTTTAGATGCGGTTTTCTTTATATGAAAGCCAGTTTATTCGAGATGATTATTAGCTTTGTTTCATTAAAACCGGTTATGTAGTTTAGTAAATATTTTAGTTTAAGTAAACTCGGTCGGGGGCTATCCGACTTATTCGGTTAGGTTATTTACCTCGAAATTTCGACACAGTGGCATGCGTCATAGTCATATCATATGTACTCCTATACGTACTTGGTGCGGGGTTTTCCAAAGTATCCTTTCAGTTAGGTTTTTCTCCATTCAAGCTGGGATGAGTTGCTACTTACTACTTACTTGCTAGTGATATAATTATAGGTATGCGTAGTAGGTATATAAACCCGGTTACAGTATGTGATATTGTAACCAAACCTTGAGGATTTCAGTACTAAAATTAGTCGTGATGATAATTTCCGCAAATTAACGATGAATGAAAAATGAACGTTACCCACCTAATGACGGCGCGGTGGTCATGTGTTGTACGTAAAAATACTAGGGATCGAGCGAACTTAGTATGTCATTGTATAAAGTTTGATAATATTTTGATATAAAAAGTGGTTGTGGTTTATTTAATCTCCGTATTACTATTTTATCACAGGTTGCGTTTCTTTGCACATGTCCAAATTTTTTACAAAGTGGAAACTATCGTCAGTAATAAGTCAACGAACGACAGTATACTTACTCGCGTTATTTCCTACCTGTCTAGCCAGTTTTAATTATATTAAGTTAAAATAGTGTTGTTGGTGTAACTGGTTCATTGTAATGTTGTAGTTTTAATGCATGCCCATATTCGACTGTACAATTAAAACACCAAATACAAAGACACCCGGAAACCTGCGCAAACGCAGCTCTCACGCGGCGCTCGCGCCGATGTAACCGCGAAGGCCGACGGATTTCATTCCATACACTACATGACGTATTAAACTACAGACAGATTACTTGAATATTTGTACTTGCTGTTTCTTGGTAGTGTGACGGCATGGGTAAACGCCAGCGCTGAATATCAATGGAATCGTGTACCTACTGCTTTAATCCTGCTTATCTAATTGTTGTAAGTAGGTGCAGCTAGATATCTAGATAGGTAGAGCTTACCAGGAACATTGCCCAAATATAGGGGCGGGGATATATTTGACAACGTAATATAGACCTACGAGACCGGAATACTGATACAAATGAATAAATCTAAGGAATTAGGCCATCACCAAGATATAATATAATCCATCACTAAAGGTCGGCGGTGGCGTCATGCAGTTATGCGTGAAACGTTAGAGTATAACTCCAATGACTTATACTATATTATGGGTCTTTGTAATAGGTCGGTACCATGGGCTTATCATATTTAACAATAATAAGTCCATGGTCCGTACCTACATCGACCAATATAATACAGTTATTGGTCTTTGGTACATATTAATTTCAAACGCGTAGGCGCTCCGGCCGGTTGCACAGTCGCGGATAATGAGCTGATTGTGAGAACGTGAAACTGATTAGAGTAAGGATCGTTCCACTTTCTAAATTTATTTTTACACGCAGCTGTATACGAGTCTTCTTTACAAACACTTATTTTGAGTTAAACGTAACTTTAGTTCAGACCGTGAATTACTTTCACCGACCATTTCAGAATTACTTATTAATCAACCTATTTTACTTACTAACGTTTTGATAGAATTGCCTGTAAAGTATATGTATTTCCGTTAAGTGCCGGAGTTATCTTTACAAAGCTGTGCACATAGTGCTGTTTCAACTCTTAGGACGAACATTTCCGGACTAAATATGTCACGGAACTTCTAGAACTACCTAACTTCGCCTCTTTTTATAAAGTAAAAAGCATAAAGAAACCCTCCCTAATACTAAGGTACCAAACCATAACTTTTAGCACATATAACTACGTACCTCTGTTTTGGTTTAATAGGTAGTTAAAAACTAAGTAGGTAAATATCTAAGTAAACTATTAACTTATCTAGTTTACTTAGATATTTACCTACTTAAAAAAGTTAGAAATGACGAGACTGATAAATCCTGAACAGGTAAATCTGTTTGTTTATATTTTCCACATTATCCTCGTTGTGCCACGTACTTTTACAAAGCAAATTATCTCGAAAGATGAATAAGAAAGAGGAAAAGTCCAAAGGCTTCACCTATTGGTACACTTTTATAAGGAAAACTGGCATGTGAAACCACCAACGCGACCGTCACTGCTAAGCAATGTCAGGTTTTTTCAATTAATTGCCTAGTAATCACCTAACACGGTTTCCGCGCTTTTACCACAGAAAGAAATACCTACATACTTTTACCTGTTTGTTTATTCACGTGATCGTTATGTACCTATGTCGTAGGAACTGGATGATGCGCTGCCTTTTTCTCCTCGTTTTTTCCGCTAACTGTATCTACTTACTTAGAGAAATAGGTAGGTACTTAGGCACCTACATATACCAGATGGAACGGGTTTAGCCGTTTAAACTGTATAAATTGGTGAAATAAAAATGTCTATGTTTATCCTTACACTTGTCGGCACGTGATCTGTACGTGTCTTGCTGGCTGTTACGACTACGCTAGCCTACGTCGATATACGAAGCGACCACCTGACTAAGCCAAGATGCATTCTGCAATCGTTAACTGTCAGTGTCGTGTTTCAAGTGGTACCAAGTACTAGTGCACGACAATTCCATAACTGTTTACTGTTTAGTACTCGACCAAACCATATAACTACTTACCTAAGATAGGTCCATTCTTAAATTGCAAATTGTGGAATTGGATCTCTGTATATGTTTATTTTTTTTTGTGTCCATGTCTTTGACCAATCACAATCACGCCCATTCTGATTATGTGGTTGCATGGTGCACCTATTCACCTATTCTCACGAATGTTTACAGTTGAGTTTTACGATACCTTGCACGTGTGCCCAGCACGCAACGTGATTGCTTATCACAGTACAAGTACACACGCTCAGCCATTAATCCTTCAGTCACCATTTTCGGTCCTACATCGCAGTAATTTTAATTTATACAATTAATTGGATCATACATATAGAATAAAGGCTCGTCCTGCTTGTCTGAATGCGATACCTAAATTCCGAAAGTGCACAAGGAGTAGTAGGAAGGCGGACTCCGGTTGTATCATTTCGATGTAGTTAATGGGAATAAAATTAATTTAATAACTACGAATTGTAAAAGAAAATTTTTCTTTTTGAATGGTTTTCGTAGCTATTAAATGAAAAAGTAAATTATCCATTTTGAATGTTGTCGAAGTTTGATGACGTAGCTAGTTGCTACGATATGCTGTTCCGTAGCTGATGCAATATACCAACCTATTTCTTTTAAATCTCTTTGGTTCTAAACAATATGAATTTAAAAAACCGGCTAAGTGCGAGTCGGACTTGCATATCTAAGAAGATTTCCAAATTGAAAAATATTAGTATTTTGTTAGCTAGAGCACAACCGTGATTGATACCAAGATGATGAGGATTATGGTGCTGTATATAAAGTAGAGCCAAATTAATATCCAGTTCATTGTGGTTTGCGAACAATTTATGGTTAATATATACTCAATTTTTAAAAGGAAATTTATTTATTTATATCAACTAACATAAAAATAAATACGTACAATAAAAAGAAAAAGAAATTACCTAACTTTAAATATGTAAAAAATGGGTTACTAAATGGGTTATATTGCAATATACGTTTCATAGCGAAGAGCGATATTGCGAGATTTTTGACACAAAACATAAAATAGCCCACGATTTCACACTGGCATTGAGCAAGCAAGAGATTTTCTCATTACTTACGTTGTCAGAATTCAACAGTTAATATTTGACAATAACGAATCGTGTAGGCAGCAATGGATAACATTTTCGTGGAAAAACACATAGTTAACATAATTTGATCATTTTCATTAGTGCTACTTAATCTACGCACCTAGTACCATCACAACTCTGTAGGTCAAAATTTTAAGAGGCATGATAAACAAAAAAACGGCCAAGACGTGCCAGGCCACGTGCAGTGTAGGGTTCCGTAGTTGCCTGCCAATATGCATGCTTAAAAGAGGACTTTTTAATACTATAAACACATTACGAAGTTACGCACGGTACAACTTGCATGAAATATTTTCTAATCCAACTACACTTTCTAAATTGGTTGAGACTATATTTTTGTGATTTAACCACAAATGTACAGTTTTCGGATTTTTCCCTTTACTTGTGCTACATGGCATTGCTTCTTACCAATTTTCATTATTCTAAGTCAACAGGAAGTACGTTATAGGTTTTGATTCCTTGCGAACGTCAAAATGTGCGGCATAAACGAAGCATATAAACACCCGTATCGTTTTATTGCGTAGACTTAGAAGTTTAATATTTTCACTGCTCCAAGGTATTGCAGACCTGATTATTTGATATTAATATTAGCTTCTCTTTGAGGTACGGAACCCTAAAAATAACAGACTTAACAGGTTTTAAATAAATACTCATCTATATTTACTAAAAATTCAATGAATGTCTTTCCAAATCAAGTTCGGTAGGTACAGGTAGATGAACAATCAAACAAACGCCTTTGCAGTAAAAATGTATAGGTTACTAGTAAAACATAGGTATACAATAGTTATATTCTCAGTGTCATCTCATAAATAATTACTAAGAGGGGTTTCTGTTACAAACACATTTTACAAGTAACGTGTAGGTAAGTATCCTTGTTTTTTATTGACGCAATTAAGAGTAATTATAGAGCTATGTAGTGGAGTAGCTAGTCAACTATTTATGTGACTATAAGTACCTAGGCACGTAGATAGGTATATAATGCATTAACACACTTGTGGTTAGTGTGTTTGTCTGATTCGCTACAATGATTTACAGCCAATTTCACTTTACGTTTGTAATTTAGCTTACTTTGACGTTAAAATTCTTTAACCAAGGCAAGTATTATTACCGCACTCGTGCGGTAAAACAAATACATGTACGGCAAAAAATATAATATTTAGGAAAATTATTACAGTATAGGTAAGGCAAACTCTATCTTTAACCCCAAAGACTATTTTTAACCCCTGACGAAAAAAGAGGAGTGTTATAAGTATTACATGTGTATCTGTAGCTTTGTGTATCTGTCTGTGGCATCGTAGCTCCCAAACCGATGCACAAATTTCAATACGGTTTTCTTAGTTGAAAGCCAGTTTGATCGAGGTGGTTCCTGGCTTTGTTTCATTAGAGTATGGGTTATCACTAGTGAAATATTTCAAAATCTTCTATACAATTCAAAATATTTCATAATATTAAAATCTTGAAATATTTAAGACTTAGTCGGGGGTTATCTGACTAGTTCTGTCGGTTAACTGTTAGATTAAATCATTCCATCAACAACACAGTCCTATAAACGAATTTCAGTGAACCAAAAGCATATTTCTGTAAACTTTCTACAGCTACTTGTTATATTTCCAGCTAGTCTCTACCGCCGAGCGATTAGGTAACTTTGGCAGGTCGACGTGACTCCGAGATAAGTGTGTCAGTCTACAAATAGCCAATCAGCGGGGAATAAGCGGCGGACCACCGTACGCGGTGAAACTGATCCCAGGCACCATCGGACGCTGTGCGCCATACGTAGGGTTGGCAACTTTTTAAAAACCAAATATAGTGTTTTCGGATCTACGTACAAAGGACCAAGTTTGAGTTCAAGTGCGTAAAAAGGAGCCCATTAACCTAAACCTAGTATTTTCGGATTCAGTAACTATAAAAATATAGGGGGATAGAGTTATCTAATAATAAAATATATTTCTTAGGTGATGAGTAATCTTAAGGAACGCTTTATAATTATTAATGCAATCTAATTCTAAATTATAACCCAACATTAATTCAACTTTTATGAAAAGTATCAGTAAGTACTCGCAGTTAACTTCCAAGATGGTGTTTAACTGAGTTATTTCTGAATTCTTAACAATAAAAATTCAGGACGCATTCCGTTTTACGGTAAGTGATACTGATAAGCGAGTTTTCTGATTAAATACAGTGATTTCGCCTACTATATAAAAATTTTAAAATAATAGTAGGCGGACACGAAAAACAGTATATATTAAATAGTAGGGTTGGCAACCCTAGTCGCACCGCGAAACTGATCCCAGTCACCATCGGACGCTATGCGCCATGCGACAGAAATCACATATAGGTAGATAGCTACATACATCGCATCGCACCGTCCTAGCAACAGCAATTATGCCCATATCGGAGCGCCAGTGGCATGTGCCCTTATCGTCTCTTACGACGAAATATGGTATGAGTCAGCGTATTTCATATTAAAGTTACGGTACATCCTGATTAAGTAGTGCTGCTTTTTAAGCTCCTCATTAAATTACTTCGAAACCTGTTTTCTTTGTGAGTGCCTAACTGTTCGTTTTGAACCCCTAAACTTATAGATAGGAATTTTTGATTTTCCAGGATTTTGTTCTGGATTGAATACCTACCCTTCCAGCTACGACAACTAAGTCCAATAAGTGCCACCATATTACATATTTGCACGCACGACATTCGTATTTGTTATATTGCATTGGGTATGTAATACATTGCATAACGCAACAAGTTTGTTGTTGCAACTTATTACAGTACCAATATATTTTTAATTACAATAGCGATCGTTTGATTACAATGCAGAATTCATTAATGGTCTATCTGGGTTTACCTTTTGATAAAACTAAAGAGTCAGCTTTTTATAGTTTACAAAACAAGTTTTAATCGTTGTAGTCTTTTAATACTACCGTGAATCTCGTCTTGTCGCACCGCTCTGGGTTTAACCTCAGTGCAACTACCGAAAAGAGGGAAAAATTTGAAAAATAAAGTTTAATAATGAATCAAAACAGTTTTGTTTTCGGTAAAGAGGAAAATGAATTTTAAACTGAATGATACCTATAATACACTACCAAACCCGCACCGGCTTGTCACGGGTATTAACCCTAACAAATTGTACACCTAAACCTCACTCATGAATCGCTCTATCTATTGGTGAAAACCGCATGAAATTTCGTTTAGTAATTCTTGAGTTTATCGCGAACAAACAGACAGACAGACTCGGCATGGGCCTTTTTTTTATGATGTAGTAATAAAGTTTTGATAATTTCGGCACTCCTATTGAGATATCTATTCCTTCAGTTTACACCTGCCACGCCTTCACAATTAACGCCACTGAAAATAACAAATAATAGTCACTACTATCGTTGATATAATAGATACAACAGTTTTCCTGTTTGTTGCGATAAGATTGTTTTATTTGACATGTAATACAATGGCAATGCTCGCTGTTGATTCTAGGCTTACGCGGATCATGCGACTGACATTTGCTCGCTGTGTAAACTGATCATCATAAATCTTTGTGCCCCATCCAGGGCTTACTGACAATAGGTACTTACTAAAATTATGTCGCAAGATAGACTGTTATTGAAGTGCGTTAGGTAGATCGAGAGACACAAATTTGGTGTAACAGATGTTAGAAAATTCAGACAAAACTTCGATTGAGATGTGCTGCCTCTAATTTTTCAATTTGATCAACTAAGATTTATATAACGACTGGATACATTTCAGACAGGTGTACGTAATACTTACCTACAATGAAAAAAAAGAAACTGTAGGTACTTATTATAATACGAAAATATAATTTAAGCAAGTAGGTTATCTACCTTTGTATCTAGCTATGTAAGTGGGTGTGCAAAATGTTGGGGAAACCTATCTATCTTATCAACTAGCTATGCCGGCGCGACTTCGTTCGCGTGGCGTCCTAACCCCTACTCCTAACCCACTTTACCACTACCTGCCCTTTTTTCTTACCTATAAACCTTCCTCTTGAATCACTCTATCTATTGATGAACCGCATTAAAATCCGTTGCGTAGTTTAAAAGATCTAAGCGTATATAGATAGATACAGATGGCGGGAAGCGACTTGGTTTCATACTATGTGTGGATATAGATGGCATCAATTAAGTAGGTACCCTACCCATAACTAACACTCGCAAGTCCACATGCATCATGCATGGTGTGACTAAGTAGAACGTTTTACCTCGGTAGTCATGGAATGTGCAGTACAATAGGACTCTACATACAATACATCCGTCCATTTTTCCATGCAACAGTTTATTTAAGAAACATAAAATAAGTAGGTACGTCCCTTCCTGCTTAATAAGAAGAAACATTAGCTTGGTTATTCAGTGCCTCTACACTATTGACACGCGGTTTTAGGCAAACCATAGATAGGTATTTCATCTAATTCACACCGATTTATGCCAAGTTTGTAGAGCATACGGATTTATTTAGCTGATTAGCACCCTACTCAGGATATTTGCTTCGGATATTGAGTTTAGCGACCTAAAAATCTTTATTGCTGAGGAACTGTGGATAACGTTTCGTAATTACCTACCCCATTTCCCAAAATCGCTGTTTGTTGCTAACTTACGGTACCTAGACTTATATATGAAACCGGAGCAGATATCAGCGATTGTGTTGAGGGGACTCATAGCTTACGTAGACAATTGGTTCTCTATCATTCGTAGTACATATAGAGCTCAAAATAAATTAGTAAGTAGTTTAAACAATAGCACGCAGAAGTAGATAGATATTTATAAGGGGAATAAGTACCATTGAACGATTACAATTTTAGATTTTTATCTTTTTACGACGGTGCGGCAAAAAGTCACAAGGTGAGTTGGCAAGGATAGAAAGTGAAATCGACTCGAAATAGACGAAATTAAAAACCGTTCACATTGCATTCCGTTATTTAAGTTGTTTTGTTGTTTATTTACAGTAGGTAGGTACTGTATTTATATCCTACATCCTGCATACCTTTTTTACGTAGACACCAGTCGCTTTTTGTTACTTAAGTAGGTACAAACCTTAGTTCGCGCGGATACTAATCTAATGGCACCAACGGGATTTAATAAGGCCAGCTACTCTAAACAAGTTACCGCACGAGTGCGGTAATGTAAAAAAAAAACAACCGTGTTTAATAGGCTACATTGTAAAACCAAAATTGGGTAAATAATTATAAGCAAGTGTGAAAATTTGAAATGCTTACCTCAAGTCGGTACCTACCTAGGTAGTCAATACAAAATAGAAGGAAATTTTATGTTTATAAATCCCAAATACAAATCTAGAAGGACGCTGCGCTAAATACGAAGAAATGGATATACCTATTGTTAGAATATTAAATGTTTCCTTACCGCATGTGTTCTACAAGTATCAATGGCAGGCCTTTTTAGCGGAAACTGGGCGTCGAGCGGTGTCTCTAACGGTCATCTGGCTGGTTTGTCTGCCAGACTGCTGTTTAATAATAAGTATGTTTATCTTTATCGTGCATTAGCTTAAACAAAATAAGTATTATGTTGATGGCATAGCGTCCATATGGGCTTTGCTTGCAAAAATCAGTAGGCTGGACATCATACCGATCGCTATTAAAGGGAAGGAAAGTGAGCACTTTAAACACTTATTTACGTAGGTAACTGCTTGGTTGTGGCTAATGTCATTGGTGCCAGCTAAGTAGGTGTGGCGTAGACAAGACCATACGATGTGAGGTTACCCCACTGGGGTGCATGTCATTATTTAATTTCTATCGAAACAATGGCAGTTGTCACGCGGTTTCGACACCAGCGTGCCTCACCAATAAATCGTTACAAATCGTAGTAACAAGGTGCCTTACCTTTTATGCGTAGATTTTAATGCTCATTAGATTTAGATTAGTATGTACCTAACCAACTAATAAGGTATTCCAATGATTCATCGATGTGTCCTCGGAAAAAAAACTGTTATTCCTTTGCTAGTTTCGGCTTGTATGACAGAGACGACGCTCTACGAAGTTAAGTTGCCGTTATGTTTTTATGTAATACGTCAGACAAACAGGCAAGCAAGCCACCTATTGGAAAGTGGTCACCGCCGCCTATGGACATCAGCAGCACCAGGGGCGCTACCAATGCGTTGCCCGCCTCTAAGGAGATCTCTAATATACCGGAAGGATCCCATGTCATAGTCCAAATAAACAACTGTATGACGTCCCAGCTACAACTGTAGCTACAACTGTAGCTGGGACGTCATTCCACATCCGAATCGTGCGAGCGAAAAACGTTCTTTTGAATCTTCGCGTGGACACCACTAGAGGGTCCACGTAATGGGGATGAGTACCATGGCGGGTGGTGCGATTGCGGAATTGTGCATTATATACGATGGTAACCATCTGTACCACCTTTCTACCACATGTAAAGAACACGTCGAGCGTGTGCGCCTACAGGAAATACAAACAAAAACTTTTCTATTGTTATTTTCATGACGTTCAACCGATTAATGACGATTGTTGGTGGTTCGTAAGTAGTTTGACAAACATGTTAATGTGAAAAGCAAATTCGGTGTGCACAGATGGCCAGCCAGTCACACAATGGATTTCGTACGTCAGTAGGATGTACAGCATTTAGCCGAGGACAATGGCTGGCATGCCAACGACGGTTGGTATGCTTAAGACATTCGAGTGTACAAATATGGACAAGCCATACCTACGACTCAAACGTTAGCCAAACATTTATATACACGTCAAATCATGTGGAATTCCATTTAAAGCAATTCCAGGAAAAATGGAGACCATAAACATACCTAGGTATATTTTCTCATAATTTTGTCTGATAACTTCTTGAAATAACCTATCTACCTATAATTTTGTTGTGTATTTTTGTGTGATAGTTATTTCTATGTGTGTACCAACGCGTGTACGATTTAAGTATATACGTATACAACACTTGTGTCAGCAAATGTCGTGGACCGTGAAGGTGAGACAGGCACAGACGTAGGTACCTATCAGATAAGACAAAAAAATTAAGAATTGTTATTCAAATATTAGTCGATGTTTTTCATTTGACCGTTACTCAAACTACTACGTTAACTACTCCAACATCATCATCAACTTGACGTCAGTCCAGGTTGCGCTCTCGCGCTCGAGGGTCGGTGTCCGCCTACCTGCTTTACTTTTTCCACTTCGCGCTGTCTTTGGCGTCCGTGGTGGTAGTTTGTTGGTACGCATGTCATGGTTATCGATGTCAAGCCATCACTTCTTGGACCGGCCTCTCCTGCCCATGTCTACTGCTGGCACCGCCAGACATTTGTTAGGTTTGCCGGTCCACTTGGTCCTAGCTACCTGTCCAGATTGAGTGTCTCAGAGGGATCCATGTATAACCTCACCAAAATAATTCGGTTATTATAAAGCATTAGACGCATTATTAATTTAAAAATCGTAATCCTGTGCATCACGCAATTTTTTTAAACAGGTACGTGTTTCCTGCGGCTGCGATATTGTAGAAGGAAAGTTTATCAAATTGATTGGTGGCCTACGCAAGGCTGAGTAGGGAAGTTGACAGTTCTTTGTTAAATGATTGAAGAACGTAAGAAGGTATATTGATGCCACGGTAGGCGGCGGGTATCTTGTCATTGTAAAATTTACGTTTTCCATAAATTTTAAAACACGATTGCAAATGACTAATTGCAACTATTCATTATTCTCACCCTTAATAACATTATTAGCTGTCCGATACTATCGGAGAATGTCACATATTATACAACTTTATAGAAAAAAAAAAAAACAATGTATATAAACTAGATAAAAAACTTATAAGTAAAAAACTTAAACTAGCTGTTTAACCCACTCCTTGCCATTCCCGGTGCAAAGGTGCCCATACCACTAGCAGCGTTACCACGCTGAATGGCGATGACAGCCTCTGCAACAGGAATGACCCAGAGCGGGGGTCACCACCCCTCTCCCTCATACGACGGCCAACGTCTTTGAGAAACACCCTCGCTTCCTCACACCAACACCCGGTCGTTTCCGCTGCGAGAGGGACAAACAACGAAGTTGTACGGATATCTAGTTTTAAGTTAATTTTTTGATTATGTAAATTATATTGACAGATATATAAGTATTGTATTTCATATTTATGGTAGGTACTCACATTAAAATGATCTTTGCAATTTATATAAATAGGTTATCGATAAAGTTAAATCTATGTTAATCTTAGATGGCGCTGTGTGAATTGTCCAATCATATTTATTTATTTATTTTCTTTTTAACGAAAGCACGCCGTTTATTAATTCACAGAATTATCAATTAAAATGACAATAATGTCTATTATAGTAGTTTATGCAACTGTCATATAAAAGGGGGTATTAAAACATGAGTGTCTGTTTATCATACGAGGCGTAACCGAGTATGATAATAGTTTGACACGAGTGTTTTAATACCTAATTATATGCAGTTGCATACACTACTTTATCTACACTCATATTTTCATGTTAAAATTTAGTACCTATAATTTTTTCAACTTTGCTGGAAGTAACTGCGAGTCAGTTCTGTTGTATCTACGCGTCGAGGATATCAAGCGAAATTCACTTCACTACTTTCACATTTATCTATTTATTTGCTTCAAACAAGAAAAAACATTCACAAACACAAATTACAACAATTAGAAAAAATATTCTGTTTAGCGGGAAAATAATTCCAAATGTACGCAATCACAACCACAGACTATGAACTGATCACAAATATAAACAGGAATTTTGAATTTGTTGAAGACATTTAGGTATTCAGCCTACATTTAGCCGTGTCCCGGCGCCCGACAAAAATTTAAAAAAGAAAAGTGTTGCATAATTATTAAAAAGTTATTTTTCGATACAGCTGTATTGAAAATAGTATGGGAAATGCTGTATCGAAAAGTAATTTTTTAAATTTTTATAGGCTGGCGTGAAAAAAGTGTATCCTTAAACAACTTTTTTCGAATATGTAATTGGAACATTACGCTATGAGTGTAGATAAAATTTATTATTCGTTAAACTATAATATTATGTCCGGTACTATACGACCTTCCCCTAGATTTTGCACTGTCTGGTTTGTACGCACGTCCAGTGATGCAAGCTCATTTTATACTTTTTTTTTGACAACCTGGGAGGTTCAGTTGGTTAACATGCCGGTCGCCACGCAGAGGTCCGGGGTTCGATTCCCGACCGAGCAGAAATTGAAATTATGAATTTTAATTTCTGTTACGGGTAAAAATTTGTATCTATACTATAAGTAGTTTATCAGTTACCTAACACCCATAACACAAACTTTGCTTACTTTGGGGTTAGATAGCGCTGTGTGAATTTGTCTAAGCATATACTTGTGGGTGGGAAAGTTGATGCGCTGCCTTCTGTACTATTCGGACACATTTCGTTATTCTTATCAACATTTCCTATGTGCACAGTATAAGACTATGTAGGTGGTCTGACAAAATAATACCTACCTACATATAGACTTAAAGCATTCAATTAGGTACTCACATGGCCTTCTTTTATACATAGGATAAATAAGTTGTTTCTGTAGAGCCTTTAGTGGGTACTTAATTAAATAACGAGTCGACAAACTTCTCGGAAGTAACAACGCACTCAGTTTTGATATTGTTTGGATTAAATGACGTCGAGACATCTGTAGAGCACATTACTGTAAACTAAAGACTTATTATACAACTTATAACGCTACTTAGGTACTACTATGGTCTACTTTTGAAAGTCGTTATTTAAAAAAGTAGTGTACCTACCCTAGCATGGTGTATCCCTAACTGACGATAGAAACATGATCACAAACTTCAAATTTAGCCAGTGATATTACTAGTATGTTGCTTTTCTGCAATGTGAACATAGAAAAGGCAAATTTGTGACTTTTAGACTTTCCCAACTCCCTTTTTAACTCTGTCTCTGTGTGGAACAGTTTTAACCGTCTGCTGTAAGCTCAAATTTTATTTTAGCACGTTTAACACACGTGGATAGAGACTTTGTTCTCGAGACTGTGGATGAATGAACTTGTATGTATGTCAGATGGATCGTGTGTGGTCATATGAATCAGTGTGGTTTGTTTATGATGGCGCCAAACGCCCTTTAAGCCGGTGGATTGAATTAATAAAATATAAGCTTTATTTCGGCAACTCAAAATCTATTACAATATTCAGTGTCTGGAATATATTTTTTTATTTTGCTTGTTAATACAAGAGATTCCGCTTTTCCATAGCTAGAAATATTAACTGTGTATATAGTTCCATATAGGTATAGTATAGGTAGCTCTAAACTTGGATAAAAATATGAAGTAACTATAAGGATAGTTTTCCGAATAATATCTAAGTAGTTTCTATCTCAAATATTTCGTATCTTATCGCAGTTTTGTTTGTGCCCTTGACTTGCCACGAATTAAAATAATGGATTAGGTAGATGTATACTACGCGGCCCAAACCAAACCCATTATTCAGATCTCAATGGCATGCCAGATACAAACTAAAGGCAATCCACTTTGCCTAAGGAACGGCAAGGTAAGACCGCCACTGCCACACAAGACTTTTCCTTGATTTTCTATAGAGGGAAGTGGTTTAGAGGAAAACAAGTGCGCGTCTTTCCGTCGGAGAACATTGATGAATGCGATGTCATTGCAATGTTATTTTGAATAAGTAACATAGGGCGAACGCTGTTAGATGAAAGGGAGCGTATCAACGCAGCGACTTGACAAGGGACGCGATGGGGCTGCTAGGGACCGGTCGGCCGTTGCCCTTCGCAGCGCGGTGTAGGTAGTTCTTTTTTGTGTCTATTTTAGTTTGCCAGTTTCGTTTTTGTTCGCCTCAAACAATTTCTAGAATAAATACGGCCCCTTAAATACCAACAACCAAATCAGGTGAACAACTGTCATCTCTATTATCGGCATTAGTTATCGTAACAGTTGATTGATTGATTAGTAGGTACAGAACTTCGTATGATAACAAATTATCATATCAATTGCAAAATTTTTGCGAATGCGTAATATGTTTTTTTCCGAAATGAAGAATGTATAGTATAATTGACACGACAGGAACGGTAGAAATAAAAGATTGACTTTTCTTTGTTGTGAGATTGCTAGGCACTTGAGATGATTCAAAGAAATGGGACGAACTGAATCACTACCTAGGCACTACTGTAGTAGATGGCGATTAGATTGGCGTGCGTATGACTCACAATTCGCTTACTAACAAACCAAATTGGTTTGCGTGCGTTCAGTCGGCCTTTACTCATCAGTTAAACATACACAGTAATTTCAGTCTTTGTAGATACTGCACCTCGTAAATCCTGTGACCGTCTCATTTCCGTTAAATGCGTCAATAACTAAAATGGAATGAGTGGAATAATGAGTAAGAAAGTTTATTGCATCCAACCATGTGTAGAGTGTGGATGTGCACTATACAGTTATAGGATCTAGTGGGGTCTACGAACTCGGTCGAGAGCAGGATGGATGCAAGTTTGTGTTTAATGACAACAAATAAAGCAACGAACGAACGTCACCGCTGCACAGCTGTCGGCGCGGCAGACACGCGAACCCGTCTAACATGAGAGGATGCGGCCAGGTAGACGACTCCTTGTTGTTAGGCGG
Source organism: Blastobasis adustella (assembly GCA_907269095.1). Classification (NCBI taxonomy): domain Eukaryota; kingdom Metazoa; phylum Arthropoda; class Insecta; order Lepidoptera; family Blastobasidae; genus Blastobasis; species Blastobasis adustella. The sequence goes on along the minus strand of OU026119.1, from coordinate 14,873,632 downwards.
GTTTTGTTATTTAAGCATCATGCAACGCTCCTAATAATAATGAGGTATTTTAGTTTATACATATGTGGGATGGTGATAATGGGCGGTGGTGGGAGCGGCGAGGCCGGGGCGAGGCGACGCGGAGGAAGGAAGGCAGCTCACCTATATGCGCGAGGTCGATGATGGGGATCTCGCAGCGCGAGAGCAGCGAGGGCTCCTGCGGGGCCGCCATTGCCGTCGCCGTCGAGTGCTGGTGCTGCTCTGAAAGTCGCTCGACGCACACCGCTCACTCAACTCCTTATCACTCGACTCCCACAGTCATTAGCAATTAGCGATCGCGACACCGAACGATAATAAAGGAATACTATAGATAAGCACTTAGAACACCGTACTAAACAAACTTACGTTAAAGTTTATTGAAATTGTGAATGGTCTTTTGATTACCCCTTGTATAGAAGCGTTCAGAACTCATTTGAATAACCTTGTAATTCCTGCTCGTGGCGTTCTGCGATCTGACGTAGCAGCAGTAAGCTATACTGACTTGACACATTAAAATTTGGTTTCCGTTGCTCTCTCACAATAAGTAACGTGTGGAAAACGTTGCTCCCGCGTGCGACCCGACGGCGTCGTGCCCCCCCTTCCCAGCTGGCGAGTTCCGAATGTCTCTCGCGGAACGAACTGGCTCACCGCGTACGATGAGCGATACCCTGGCGTGTTGTGGCGGCTCTCACTTGTATATCATCGCGCAGACTTTCGCAACCGAGCGGCGTGTCGAAACGGCTTGTACTGGGGCACAATGCGGCGCGTGGGAGCGTCGGGCGAGCGCGCGGCGCACTCAGCTCAGCGGTCCGGGGGCGACTGCCGCGCGGCCGGCCGCCGAGTGGTCGCGCGCGCCCCCCGCGTCCCGCGCGCCGCGCGCCACCGCCGACCCTCACCCATCCATGGCTCACAATCACTCCTTCACGCAGATGACGATGGATAATCATTTCTACCAGCCTGTTGCATGCATTGTTAAAAAACGTAGCGCCATCTTCCAATGCACGCTCTCTTTGATGAGGTTATGTTTTGTTCTCACTGGCGCCATCTAGACTTAACACAAGTTTAGTTGCAAGTAAAATACTGTATTCGTTTTATCAGTTGATTTAAGATGTTGGATCTGATAAACGTTGTTTTTACGGCCCAATTAAAGATTTTCGCAATTCGGCCCACTTTCTGTGGAGAATGATGAATGAAAAGTGATTTATGCAGAATCGTTTTATCAAAAATAAATTAGTACAATAATCAAATACTTAAAAGTGAGATTGTTTTATTTATATAGAGTTGTGTTGGTATCATTAATTTACAGTTGAGTTGTTTTCACTTGAGGCACCGGTCGAAGTAGGAGGAGCCGACGTATCCGCCGCGCATGGCCCGCTGCACATGCTGCTCGAACAGTCGCCGGTTGCTCTGCAACTCGTCTGCCGCCTCCTTGTTCAGCGGGTCCTCGGGGTTCGGCTCCTGAGACACAATACTAATGCTCAACACTGTATGTCACAGCAATAGCCATGAGAAAACCAAATGAGAAATTGTAGGGATACAAATAGTTCATTATCTATGTAATAGAATTGTTTAGTCATACATGCATAATTCTGCTAAAGGCTTTTTTAAATGCCTAATTCTCTAAAGAGATGATTGATTGAGCGTTAAGTAACTTCTTCATCGACAAAACGCGTCTTAAAATCTAAACTGGCAACAGGTACGGTCTTCAAATTGGTATATGGTTAGCTCGGGTGGTTTATTACCACGTATAAATTTGAAGCGTAATCTCCAATGTAGGTTTATCATCAAATTTGGAGATTTTCGACTTAACACGTTACGGCCTTATGGCGGCTTACGATCTTTAAGACTACGGTTTGAGTATGTAAAATGGGGAGAACTTTAACAATATCATAATGCCAAACGGTAAACTTTTTAGTAATTTGAATGTTCACAGGTGACCATGCTCAAAGCAGTAGTAATTGTTGCCCAAAACCTAATTCATATTTAGGACGAAAAAGGAACACTATTTATTCATTTAGTGAGATATTCATAGTTAACACAAAATCATAGGTTCTGAGGATTAGCAACAACTACAGAAATAATATTAAGGCAAATATTAAGGAAAAAAAAAAATACAAACCAGGAATAAATATTGTAGACCATACACTATAGAGTTAACAGTGAGCACTGGTTTCCAGTCTTCTCTGAGTATATTGAGGCATACATTGCCTTCCAGGTCTATATTTGGGTGGTACACAGCTGTCTCACATTTTACCTTGGGCGGTTCATGAGGGTAGTTTGGTCCTACCTGCAGCAAAATAGGAGATTAGCAAAATGAATGATTACATGTCAAAATAAACTAAACAGTTGAATTTTAACTAGATACTATAAAGAATTTAACATTATAAAGAATAATAATCATCTTGGCGTTAATACCCCAGTTGTGCTCTCATATGCGAGGGTCCGGTGTCCCCCTTTACCATGATCCAGGAATTGGTAGACCAGGTAATTACAGTGGGTAGGCTGCCATATTACCTTTGTGACCCAGTAATAGGGGAACCTAACCAATTTGGATCAGGGTTACACTGAATGTTTAGACTGAAGAATATTAACACATTACCATGAATATAATAAATCTATGCATTTTTACAATTGAAAGCAATATTAGATTTATCATAAGTGGTCCCTTTAATTTTTTATTACTGACAATTCCAATATTTTAATCAGAAATTTTTAATAATAAATTAATCTATAAACTGCACATTGTACATATGCTTAGACCAAGTTATATATTTGCTCATTGATTCTCCATACAATGGATCATAGTCAAGGAGGACCCCAGGCCCCTGTGCAATGTCAGTTCATAAGATCATAACAACAAGATCATAACTGTGAAATGTCAGTCAGTTACCTTTTCCTTTATCAATATTTAGGCAAGTTAGACAAGGAGTCACTCCATTTAGTTTATCATCGCAACATCAATCAATTGTGCTCTTGAATAGCTCTTTTTACAGCAAATATGTTATTCAATTCAACCTTTTATTCAGACCACATTTACATTAAGGATCCTCTCAATTTATAACAAGCATGCATATAATAATACTTATAAATCATAATAAATATAAATAATCATCATTAAATTATTGGTCTGTTTGTCTTTCGACAAAAGCCTCCGCCAACTCCTGCGATTTCTTATGATCTGTTGAATCTCTTCCATATTTCCTCCAAATGTTAGTTATTTCCTCAAAGTCATCTTTCCATCTTCGAAACTGTCTACCATACCATTATATATATCTTTCCATTTCTTGGATATCAATTTGTAAATCTTTTGCTCTATTTATCTATGCCTCATAAAATATTTAGTTTCTAGTTTAGCTACACTATTATATATAAATAAATCAAACAGTGTACTTACTTTAAAACTAAATACAAATCTTCCTCCTCTGTAGAAGCCTTCATCAGGACAGATTATTAGTTTAAAGTTAAGTAAATCATCTGGGTCAGGAAACTCTGTACAGCATGTTTTTGGCAGATTTAATTCATTTAAATCTGAAAATGAATGTGTCTTAGTAATGTCACATACTTAAAGATACAGTTATCTTTGGGTTATCATCATCATTCATGAAATGATATGTGCTTTACCATTTGTCGCAATACCTTGTTTTAGAAAAGGCAAAGCATAAGAATAAAGAGACGTAGACAAATGTAGAAGCCTGGAAGTTAATTAAAGGGCTTGACTACTTTGAGTCATATAGAGAAATCATCATTTACCAATTGGAAACATTTCACTCTATCACGCACCTTTTGTAATTCGCAACTGTGCCGCAGATGCCTTTTTTTGTGAACCTCCTGCTCTCGCTGTGCCTTCTTCATCTTTCTTTTGTTGTTTTAGAGAAAATAGTTTTATCATTGTCCTAATCTAATCGATAGAATTAACGAAATATTATTTGAAGAAAATTACAATTTATTTTATTTTGACAACTACTTTTTTAATATTTTTTTTTCTGACACAACACACATAAGGCCTAGCATCCAGCGGATATGCAAGCCAAATTTATTGGCTGGCAACAGTGGAAACAAAAGTTCATAGAGAAAAAATTGTATGTACAGAAGCAAAAGTTAGCGTTAGATTTTTTTTTTTAAAACCATCCAAGACCCGCTGAATCGCCCGATTTTGATGAATTTAGTACCTAATTAGTGCTAACTATTTAGTACTTCTACGGAAATAATTAGTACCTAAAGCGTTTCAATGTTATGGCGAAAATTAAAGTGAACGCCATTCCGACGCCAGAATGGCGGGATGATTATCATCGTTACGGGTTGGACTCTGAACCCTAGGTCAATATATAGTACCAAATTGGTACATACCGAATCACGTAACACCATCAGTACAGGGCAAAAATAAAAAAATATTTACTTCTAGGTAAAGCTTGACCGGAGACAGAGGTGACCTGTCTGGTTCTACATTTTATGTAGCAACACCGAAAAGATGTAGTATTCTATGACATAATTCGAATGTCACCAACAATAGGACATGGATAAGAAGGAACGTGACGGAAAAGAAACTAACATGTCCCGATTGTGAAATTAGAATAATAACGTTTCGGAAAAAGACCTAGCGCCCTCCTTCATGGAATTATGATTCTTGTCAAATAAGTCAACAATAACATTTGACGTGGTAGACATTGTCAACAAACTTATAAACCATAGAGAAAAATTTTGGTATAAACCGACTAATTTTAAATGGTGTACAATAACGGAGACAGATTATTAAGGTTATAGACTACTCAATAGCGTCAAGTTTTATTTCCTCTATATAGTTTATTATTGCCAGTAACATATTGTAGTATGCTCATTTTATCCATAGAGAAAAAATTTTGACTTATCATATTTAACAGGACTGAGCACTCTTCGGGTAAAAACGAGCCGAGCAAGAGGTGTAGAACATATGTTGTTTGTCTCTTTTTAATAGGGTGACCACATATTTTTATTTCATGGAAAATTAATTGATAAATATCTATCTATCATTATCTGTCTAATAAGATCTACGTGCATATGTTATTTATACAGTGACAGCTTATTTTGAACTGTGGTTTGGTCGCACCTTTCGAAGTAGATAATTCTAATGGTACAAGTTTTCTCGTGTTTCATTCTATCATGAATTTATGGTAAACCCAGTCGTTAATTAAAATAACTTAAATAACTAATTTTATTTTTACCTTATCTATAAAAATATATACTCTGTAATTCTTTTTCAATTTTTGATATATTGCTTCTTATAATCTGGATTGTTGGGCGGTATGGGCGATGTGAATGTTTCAAAAATGAGCGAGCATAGCGAGTTCGAAATTTTTCAAATCTTGTCTCTTAAGAACTGGTGTGAACACATTAAATGTTTGGAGAGGGGCGTACGATTTAAAAAAATTGCGAAATCAATGTTATTCGGATTTTATTCTCAAAAAACACCTGAGCAAACTAAATACAAGTAATAAACTATTGAAAGAGCGAGCGTAGCGAGCTCGTTTTTTTTTAACCTTGGCTCTTAAGAACTGGTGTGAACACATTAAATGTATTGTATTTTAATTACCCTTCCTGAGTCTAATGGTAAGAAAGTATGATTCATGATCTAGAAGTCGCCAATTATTAATTTATTTGTCACAAAATCGAATCTATCAAAAACGTCGTTTGTGTTATGTTAGTTGTTATAGACCATCGCGCACGAGTCAAACGAACGAAGCAAACGTGCCGCGGCGAGTTTCAGAACCAATTAACAGGCGTTATTCGCTAATTAATTGACTGAATGTAAAACCAAGATCCAATCTGGTGAGGTTTCCCTGGTAGCAACTGGTGTAATTACCCGATCTGCCAAATCCTGGATTATTATTTTATAATATGATCATTAATTCATAGTCCTTTTAAAATTTGCTCAATAAAGTTTTGATTTTCTAATATGTAACCCGACGCGGCGCAGATAGAGTAATTATTAAAAAAAAATCGAACTCGAAATTTTTAAAGAAAGAAAGAAAACATTTATTGCATGTACCTAGACACCGCGTTTTCTAATTTTGTCTCGCGAACATAATACAAGTAACAAATTAATGAAGGAGCGAACTCGGAGTTTGACTTTAAAGACGCGGTGCAGGCGGCGTGTACCCACAAAATCCGCCCCTGACTACACAGCGCGTCTACACTACAACTATTCATCTAAAATATTGTGTTGTTTGCTACTGAGTACCATGCATGATCCAAAACTTAGCCCTAGTTACGCTACTGGCGGCGAGCCTTAAACAGGGCCAATACTGTTATAGGCAGTAGACGACTTTGTGAGGTTCGCTGTAGAGACTGTGGGCCCGCGGTGCTCGAAACAGGATTAAAAACTGTATCAGGATTTGGGGCTTCGGTTGGGGCGTAGGGTCTTGTCCCACGACCTGGACACTTTTTGGGTCAGCAAATATCATATCATATATGTCGTAGATTAGGGCAGACTCTAGCAGGGGAGAGATCCATCAGAAGGTATTTTCGGGATAGTAGGTTGAAATGAGGATCAGTCGAACAGTTTAATAGTGAGGTAATAGAGCATTATTACAATAAAAAAAGAAACAAGGAGAGAATAGGAGTAATTCAGGATAATTTCAGTAGCAGATAATAATGTGGGACTACCGAACCCGTGGATCACTGGAAGACCCGCCACCACCCATGGCCTCCTGCTTGGCCGAAACCCAAAGTGCGCCAGGTAATCTTTTCACGTGCGCCCTTGTACAATTGATATTTGGAAGTCCCTTTTGTACTCACACTCTTCTTTATGGACTACGGCTATATGCGACGTGAGGCATTAAATCAAGACTTCTCTCTTCAATGGATGAGCAGCTAGTTCCATGTATTCAGTCATTGACGGTCGGATGCCAAGTGTTCGTTGCGGCTGTGCGCCGATTATGACGTCTTCACAGTATTTCCAGCTATCCACAAGGTGGCGCTTCGATTGACGTTGCGGTTCTTAGTCAAACAGATGTCTAGGCGCATTGCCGTCTACGACATATATATTATATCTGTCCATCGGCGGAACATTTGACTATATAATACACTGGTGGACTGAACAATTTTCTCTTAGGTTTGTTACCCCACTTTTGAAAAAATAACGCAATCTAGGTAGCTTTCATTGTAATTTAATTTAATTGTAATTAAGTGTGGTTGTCTATTGAAAGGGCTAAGTGGTATCCTTTCAGTATTCGACTATTTGTTTAAAAATGCGATACAAGTTGAAAAGAGCAAATGTCAGGCAACTCTTAGAGTCGAGGTTTTAGTCCACCACTATATAATAAATATAACTACACTACTCCTTTGCAAAAAAAAGTAATTACTTTTAAGTTTGTGATTCCTCGTTTGTATTTCAGTGAAATTATGTTTGTGGAAGGTTTTAATGTCTCTAGCACAGAATTTCGTATCGGTATATCCTGGGGCACCAGACCATTCTGGGGTGCCCCCCCCCCCCCCCCCCCCCCCTTCCTACGCCTTTTCACCATTTTAAATTGTTGCAAAAATATAAATTCGAATCAAGCTGTCACGCATCCATTACAATTTCAAAGGGTTACCTGTAGAAATAAAAAGTATGGCTTCTTGGTTTTAAAAAAAGATTGTGTTTGAAGTTTGTACGTAATTTCTTTATTGCATAATAAATAAGTACAGGAATTACAAAAGTCAAATTTTACAAAGCAAAGGTGCAGGAAGGGCAAGATTTCATGGAGTTATTAGAGCACAAACTTTCAATGAACGACATTTTTTTAGTCTGGCAAGATAAAAGAGCGGGACTAACCACCTCTGTTCTCGCTGTCCCTCTTGGCTCGGGTTAGCCTCTTTACCCATGCACAAAGCAAAATAGATAATGATGTATGAATATAAGGTGGCTTTTCGTAATTGTAATTTTGTAGATATTTCTGTCCTGTTAAAATGATAAGTCAATGGTCGTAGGGTAGTAGTAGTCGTAGTAGTAGTACTAGTTTGTTTGTGGTATGGGTTGTTTATATCCTCTTTGGTTTGGGTTAGTTTGTGATTTGTGATGTGAGCAGTGTTGCCAGATCGTATCTTATGCTACAATTTACGTATTATTTAGCCGACTGTCGTACCTTTGGTGTACTTTGCTCCACATCGAACTATCTAAACGTTTTTACAAAATGCTAAATTTAGCTGAGGGAAAATAATGGAAGGAAGGGTTGATTTCGCCGTGTTTTTGCTCACTGGCACAACCGGCTAGTAAATAAGGTATTGTCTTGTCAAAATAACGCCGTTTTATTGGCTATAAAATTTAAACCGTACCTTTTTAGCTATTCTCGTACTATTTTAGGAGCCCGGACGTACTTTTTTGGAAACTAATGCTGGTAACACTGAAAGTGAGTGATGGAAGAAAAGAAATGCAAAAAGTGAAATAAATCGCACTGAACCGAAAGATAGCGTTTTGTTTTGGTTTATTCTGTAAATTGGTGAGATGTATCTATTGAGTGCTTATGATTTTTTATAAATAAACTTAAATATCCCACAAAATGTCTAGTGAGGACGTTATTGAAGTAGGGTCTTCTGAAGATGAAGGCGAAAGCTCGGTGCCCAAGAAGGTACCATCACCACCTATCGTTAGTACCCATTTTGTGACATGTATTTGTAGTTTACGCTTTCGATTTCGAATGTTCATGTTTTATTGTTTTAGGCAAAGCCTCGGCAGCGCCAGCGACCTCATAATGCTATGGTCCACATTCCCGGCAATCTTCAGACAATAACCAACAAAAATAAAACGATTAGCACAATGGTTAATAAAGGGTTAACGTTAAAGAAACTTGAACATCCAATTCCTATAACCAGAAACATTAAAATGAAAAATAATAGCAAAGCTGTTCAAAAAAATATCCACCACTCCAACCGAATTATACCTGTTCAGATATCAACTCAACCGAAGAATAATATCAACCCTGTAAGCTTGATGAAAAAATTAGATAGGACTCAAATCGTAATAAATAAAGTGTCCAGCAATACGAAAATACTCAGAGTGCATGGTAATATTAAACAGCCTAAAAATGCTATTAGAGTGAGACAATGCGGTAATAAATTGCAAATTATTAATCCTGTACAAATTTTACCTCCTAGTATTACTGTTAAAAAAGCCTCCAGAAAAAGACCTCTTTCTGCATCTACTGTATGTAACCCACTTGCTACCAACAAAAAAATTAGGCCAAATTCTACCACTACATCGGGAGAAGTACCTACTGTGGAATTGGATGACGATGATGATAATTCTAAAACATCAGCTCCATTGTGGTACATAAGGCCAGAGGAACAGAGTGAGGCAACTGAAATTATGAACAAGAACAATGCTGAACCTCAGACCTCTAAGTTTCTGGAGATCACTATAGACGATAGTCCTGTAAAACCAGCACAAAAAAAGCAAACTTATCATGTAGTAGAAGAAATACCAATAACTATAGATGATAGTCCAGCTAAGGTACCCAAACAAAAAGCAATGCAAGTTAATAGTGCGGTGAGTGATGATGATAAGGACGAATCAGTTAAAAGTCCAAGTAGGAAGAAGAAATTGGAATATCCAAAGGAAGTGTTAGAAGCCCGTACTATTGAAATAGAAATCGAGCCAATAGAAACTGATGATTCTCCTGATCCACATGTTGAAAATGAATCTAATTCAGAAAAACACGATATGGAGGATAAAGATATTGCTAATGAAACTATTATTGAAGTGGCAGAATCACCTGTAAAGCATATACAATGTGAAAAAACAACAACACCAAAGAAAGGAAATCCTGAAGGTGAAAGTAATTCAAATACTGTCAAGAATTCTGATCAAGATAGTGAATTTCACCCTGTGTATCAAAGTTTCATTAACAATTGCTTGATGCTGGACACTTCTGATGACATGAAAAAAATTGTTGAGAAAAAGATCAAGTCTTATTACAGACAGGTCCCAAAAGAATACACTGATTCAGAGCAATTTATTGAAATGGTAACTAGTAAGATACTTTCTATGAAAGCTGGACCTGAAAAATTATATTTGTATATTAAAGATATAGTGGATGAATTAAATCTTCAGCGGAAGGCAGCTAAAGCCCAGGCATCAACTACTACCAAAATGAAAGAAGGTAAAATTAATGCCCACATTCATTCAGTTTATTTTATTTCATTTTATTGATAGAACTGGTTATCATTTGGTAACAAATTTTGTGTATGATAAAGACAGTAGAAGTTCTGTAGATAATTACTCTAAGCCTATCTTGCACAGTATTCTTAAACACGCTTAAGAATGACATTTGAGGTTTTTTTTTATGAAATTTTTTGTTAAATTAAAGGCATTAAGGAATTTGGTGCAAGCCGCCCTAAACATTGTACTGTAATCAACTCCATCTATTTTCAGACTCTGAGTCATTTTTGTATGGGGAGGATAGTGAGTTTGATGCCAAAAGACAGAGACAAATCAGGAAGCTTGAAAAGACTTTAAAAAAATTACACAGAGCCATACAAAAGCTGGAAGAACAGGAGGTTGACTTTGATGATGAAGAAGATTCAGTGTATCTTTTAACAGAAAGGTAAATGTGTATATTTTAAAAAGAGTAATTTAGCAGTTATTATGATGTGTATTTAGAGATTGAGAGACTAGATAAATAAGGCACTGCTTTCTATAGTTTAAATGATTGGTAATGTAATTGATTAAGTTGTAATTAATTAATTTGTTTTATGCAGTGATGAAGATAGTTCTTCCCATTCTTCCCATAAGGAGGCTGGCAGGTATAAGGGAAACCACAGTCTAATATTGAAAAGGTGTGTGGTGAGATTATAAAAATTTTAATATACCTATTTATTTACATGGGCATTGTCATGATGCTAGTAATTACAGTGATTACCAATAAAACTATGAAATAGTGTTTATTGTAGTTAAGTATGTGCAGTGCATGCTTAGTATTGCATATTGTGGACGACGTTACAAAGGCGGGTAGTACAACCTCAACATAATATGGACTAGGACTATTCTGTGGCATACCAAAAAACGTTGTCAAACTGACCGTACAGATAAACTGCAAAGAGCAATAATTAGAGCCCTGAAATAATCAGCTGGGCCTGACACACTAAAGCATTAGCTGCAAAGCATTGGCTTCGACTAATCAAAGCCTATAATAGAGAGGGCATGGCCAAGAACTATTACTACTTAGTAGGAATAAGCTGCATATCCTGGTGAGGGCTCTGACTGGTCACTGTGGGCTGAACCAGCACAAGTTTAACTTGAAGATCAGCAGAACGAAGTACTGCAGATTCTGGCACTTGACATGCAAGTGCGAAGCCCTGATGCGCAAAGGTAGCATCCATCTCGGTGAACACCAGCCACTACCTGATGAGATGCACAATATCAGTTCTAAGAAAATAATACAGTTTCTAAAAGCTGTGGGGATATCACAGAATTATAAGTCAGAGGTGATCATAATAGATCAGCAATTGTTGCAGTGATACTATGACCTCTAGCTTAAAAAGCCCACTTCTTAAAAAGTAAAACTATGATCAACATCTATATATTTTTATAAGAAGGTTTATATGTATAATATATGCATATTATAATAACCCCAAGAAAACCCGTGCGAAGCCTGGGCAGGTCACTATAAAGTTTGCCTACGGAACAATTGGGAAACCAGTCATTTCTAATTATTAAAACATAAATGTAAACTATAACATAGAAGTTTATTCATATTGTTAATATAAAAATCTAGCTACATAAACAACAGTATTGCAAACTGGTATAGACTTTATGGAACAAAAATATATTAAAAACAGTTTCAATATACACATTAAAAAACTTTTGATTTTGATTAAATACACTTCTTAATGTATGTTCCGGATTTCCTACCGCGTACGTAAAACATTATGTTAAATACACTTTAGTGTTCATTCGACTTCATAGAGCTATCATGTGTGGTTTATTAAATATCATTGCCTATGTAAGTTACTAGTTACTTTTGCTCATGAGTGTATTATCTAATGACTCTGCTAAAACTAAGAGAAAATGAATGACAATTTCACAATTTTAATGGTATTCAAAACACTGGTGCTTTTGTTGTTAAAAATTGTTTGTTAAATGACATAATATTTTTTTGCTATTAATTGAAAAGACACCAAGCACACAACAGACAGACCCCAATTTGTAATAATGGTAACCATATTTTATTTCTGTTAGAGCCCTTACTACATTGTTTGTTTTAAAATTGTATTTTTTTTATTGTGTTAGCCTCAGAATTGGTTGTCTGTAAGTGGTACTTAGTTATAGAACATTGATTAACTTTTAGTTTTCTTCATTGCGTAAAATATTTCTACTGTTTATTTAATTTATTTTTATAGCTGTCAGTGCCTAATTTATCTAGCATGTTTGTGTCACTGTTCAACATTGATAGGTTTACCAGATTGTTGATACCTTTCAGGTACAAAGAAAGGATGGTACGGGTACATGCAAAATTTTGTCAGTTGACAAATACGAAAATGCCTTCTGAGCCTCGGATAGTGATTGAGGCCCGGCCTGGGCAGCCTTCAGGGCCAGCAAAACGCCTCGAAAAGTGGATCAACAAAAAGGTTCCGGGGGGAACTCCATTGCCATTTCCAGATTTTCATGACGTACTACGTTGTGTTCGAGACGCGAATGATGACGACAGACTGGGATGGAATGACGTTGATATCATGGAAGCAGGTTAATAAAATTTCTATATTTCCTTTAATTTTGTAGTTGTAAGTAAAAATCATCATCATCATCCTGGCGTCAATTCCTGTTGGGCTCTAGAGCTACGCGCAAGAGCCCGCTTTCCTACTTCTGCTTGTCCGCTTCAGTTGGTGTTTGGTGACCCTGGTGATGAGTTTGTTGGCACGCATGTCTTTCGGCCGTCTTCCTGGACTTTTCCTCTTCATCTTTTTCCCCAACGCGCGGAGGTGGCATAGACAAATATTTGTTCATCACGTAGTATATGTACGCGATACGTGGTCATACCTTCCAAGGCTGAACTCTTCAGCTTATCTGCGATGTCACGTACGCAAAGGCTACCGTGAATGTGGGCGTTTCGCATGCGGTCTCTGCGTGAAATTCCAGACATCCACCGCAACATATTTATTTCCGTGATGCTCAATTCCTGCTTAAACCGCTCCGCCAAGGCGGCTGCTTATGATAGACGTGCGAGTAAGTACGCGTACTTGTAGCTCGACGCATTGGCGTATCTATGACTATTTTCCAGGGTGGCCTGGTCCCCAGAGGTAGCCGATATAGCAGGTCAACCCCCAATGTACAGTCAGTTAGCACGATTAGCATCATAATTCATAAAAAGCTTTATCTTGTCGCGGTAACGTAATGTCATAGTTCATATGTTTGAATAGTAAACTGCAGTACTTAAACTCTCACATGAATGTATTAATAGCTTTATAGCCAACGCTATAATTAGCTTTGTATCGCCGTAAACAACGCGATAGATACGACGCCCACTAATGGGCATAGGCCTCCTCTCAGAGATCTCCACAAAAAGCGGTCCTGTGCCTTGTGCATTCAGCAGGTCTGCGGTCTTTACCAAGTCGTCGGTTCACCTTGTGGGGGGCAACCCACCGCTACCAAAGTCAACCAACCGCTGCGTCTTCTGGTACGTGGTCGCAACTAGAGAACTCTACGGTCCCATCAGCCATTTGTTCTGCGTGCTATATGCACTGCCCACTGCCATTTTTTAAGCTTGGCAATCCTTCGGGCTATGTTGGTGACATTAGTTCACTTGCGGATCTCTTAATTTCTAATTCGATCGCGCAATGAGACTGCGAGCATAGTTCTTTCTATGCCCTTTGGGTGACAGTGAGTTTCTTAAAAGGTCCACAGTGAGCGGCCACGTCTCCGTTCCATAGGTTCCCTTCACTGACAACACACATTGGTCAAAGAGCTTCGTTTTGAGATACTATGGTAATTGGGACGAAAATATATATGGCGTAGCTTCCCGAACTCTGCCCAATCGAGTATTTCTAGAAATTTGACCTATCTAGCTGGACTAGGCATGTATAGTCGTTAACAACTTTAAGTAGAGCGCTTCCAACTATCACTGGAGTAGGCACAATATGGGCATTAGACACAATTTTCCTTTTACGTCACAAGGTTTCCATGACAACGATATCATCAGCAAATCTAAGGTGAGTGAGTTATTCGCCGTTAATATTGATGCCTAGTCCGTCCTAGCCCAGAAGCCTGAAGACAGCCTCCAACGCAGCGGTGAAGAACTTCGGTGATATGACATCACCTTGTTTACACTCCTCGCGACAGTTGAAGAGGCTATGAGTTCAGGTCCTTGAGACGTACTGACATAGTGGTGTTTTTATACAAATACTTTAATGCTTCGATATGTCGATAGTTTGGCATTGCACCTATATCTGTTTTTCTCTACAGAATAGAGACTAGAGCACAGCCCAGGTTTCGATCGAATCAAAAACGTCAAGCATAAAGGTTGATTACGCTGAGTCTGACTGAGTCTAAAGTTCTGCAAGAGCGTCTTATCACCCTCCTTTCCCTCCCTTCTTGAAGAACAATATCACTATACTTCTGTGCCTTGCTTCCGGCGTTTTCCCCTCGAAGATGACGGAGTTGAATAGTTTCTGAAGGGTCTTAAGCACAGGTCTGTTCTGGTCTGGACATTTTCACCCAGCGTGTAGTTGTTTTTGAGCTGTTTGAGAGTCATACTAATGTCATACAGGATGATGTCCGGGATATCTGCGGTATAATAACCGTGGAGACAGTTTCTTTTCTGTTTTCTATAGCTATCACCACAGAACAGAAAAGTAGGTGTTTTTTTGTACCACTAAGGTGGCAAACAAGGTTTCGGCCTGCATCTGCAAGTTTCATAATCTGATTGTAGTCGTCCATATTGACGCACTCTACTAGGCATTCGAAACACAAGTTAAAAGCTCTCTGGGTTTTCGATTTGGATGCGTACAGGCCGGCGCGTAGACTTCATCAATCTCGATCTTTCGAGCTTTAGATATAGATTCAATGTGCCTCTGACCATGTGGTGATCACTGCCAATTCTTACTCTGTCGACCGCCGAGACACTATTGAATATATGCCGTTTCCTAGATAAGATGAAGCAATATTATTTTTTGTGACACCATTGGGACTAACCCACGTCCATCTGCGATGTTCCGGCTTCCTAAAGAAGGTGTTTATCAAATAGAGTCTATCCTTATCTATGATGCCGGCCAGCATCTGGCCACGGGCGTTCCGATTTCCAACTCCAAATTGCCATACTCTGAACTCGTCTCCGTTTTGTATGCCCAGTTTCGCGTAGACAATTTCCATGACAACGGTGTAGTGTGTCTTGGAGGAATATATGGTTGTGAAAATATCCTCATACATAGCCTGTATGACCTTCAACGAATACCGCTTGGTAATTCTTAATATAAGGTACGCTACCCTTGACACACTCGATTTTTACAACGTTTTCACGAGGGATTTGTGGATGAGGAACCCGATACCGCCCAGGGACAATTGGTACAGTTGACCCTCCCGGAAATAGAACAGATTTCAGGATTATCGAGTCCTCCTCCTTCCTTCGGACTTCCTCCAGTTCCACTGACTACACTGGTACAACTTTTCGTCGGTCCGCAGTGTCTGGACATTGTATATAGCCATAATAAATAAATAATTATTTAGTTCGGAAAGAATCCATATCAGTTAGGTACAAATAATTATAGTAGGTACATTTATTTATTTATACCCCTACACTGCCACGCCCGACGCATCTACACTACCCTACGGCAATATGCAGCTGCAACCAGCGCCGCAGCGTAGGAGAATCCCACCTGTTGGCCAACATGTTCACGATGCCATTCGGACTATCGCCAGACCGCCGCTATAGCGATGCGCACCGCTTGCGTATGATGGTAAAAAAGCAATCTGTCCGTGCCTCCGCAAACATCGCCGAGGCACTACAGTATCGCGGCAGCCCTATAGCACCCTAAACGCGTTGTTGTACTGGGCCATAGCTAGGTGTCGTCGTTTGTGGTAGCTTGGTCTATGCCGCTGATTTTTCGCACCCACTGCCCCGCTGTTACCGTGACCGCTACCATACCACCTACCGCCGGGGACTGGGTGCCGTGGCGTAGGGAGAAATGCTATAATCGCTAATCGGCTTGGCGATCGCAGTAGGTACTTAGATACACAGAAGGATGCTACTGCCCATTACTGGCTTATCCCCTTACTTAGTCGCCCCTTACGACACACAAAATTCAAGTGTAGAGTTTATGTAATTGCTTAATAAAATTATTTTTGTGACTGCAAAAGTAGGTAAAAGTAAGTTTGTAGATTTCTCGGTTGTATTTCATTGAAATTGTTCTTATGTGAAGTTATTTATGTATCCATCCTAGAATTTCGAATCGATACATCCTGGGGTGGGCACCAGCCTGTTCTGGGGTGGGCACCTCCCTTCCTACGCCTATGGCACGACGACCTTGCTCACTCGTGTAAAGTGTGTCAGCCTAAGTAGGCGTACTTTAAAACCGCCGAGTAACTTCGCCGGTGATCCAACATGTTTGCTCGCGGCTTGCGGCTTCGGCTCGCTCGTCTGTCAGCGCAGCGAGCCGCGTGCCGCCATTTTTTTGGGATGTATGTCGTGCAGTTGTGTTTTATACATAAAATTAGTTTAAGTTTAATTAACTTTATGCTTTTCTGTTGCAAAAGTGACTGTTTTTCGAAGCAATAGACTCGAATTATTTAGTGAATTCATAGAAAAACGTGCCTACTGACTTCGTGAACTTAAAAACCGCGTACTTTAAGCCCGTACGTCTATCACCAACGTCGAGCCGAGTAAGCTCGCGAACTTAAAAACCGCGTACTTTAAGTACGTACGTGTATTGCCTACTTTAGTCTCCAATACTGTTTAATATGAAACATGTTAAAACCCCTAACTTGGAAATCCATAAGTTATATAAGTGAGTTATGGAACTTCTAAGCCATAACATTAATTCGCATGACAGTAATTGTTTGTATTTGTAATTATAACAATCCACAATATAAAAATATAGTATAATACACTCAGCGGCCCAAGTCCTTATCACGAATTTCTGGCGATTCATGGCCAACGATACCAATAGCCGCCTGACGCCTCCGCCTGATCTCAACTGCGGTCAGGAAGAGGTTTCTCAACATTTCTAAGATAATATATCGGTCGTTGCGGGTAGAGGAGAGTATACACCTTATTCTTCCACTTCCTTATCGCCGTGGTGCCGCTGCCGGCGCTAATGTCATTTTTATGGATTTAACGTGCCGCGCCGCACCGCTCAAGTGCGTCTCCATACTTACTCATATAAATGAACTCTGCCGCGACGCACCGCGCCGCGCAGCGTAAGTGCGTGTGGACCATAAAAAGTAATTCTTGAAGGGCCACAAAAAAATTTAAGAAGAATTTTTACCTCTTGGATTAACTTCGACAACTGTTCTGGCTCACATTGTTAGAAAACGGAAGTGGTAAGATAACAGTAACTCAACTACACTGGTCACTCGAAACCAATAAATGACACTTGGTTTGTTGACAAATTAGTGTAATGGACTTGGGCCACATTTTGTCTATTATTTATCTATTTGCCTTAATCATAAATATAATAATTTTTAAATCTATATAATCCATAATTCTGAAATAAATAATAATTTAAGATGATTTTTTATTTCAGCTAGAGACCTGTTTACAAGGTGCGGCAGGAAATTGCAGCGTCGTCGTCAAGAAAATGAATGGCGTATTGCTGTATCAAGGTTGTCAGTTGACATAGACCCTGCACAAGAAAATAATGAACTCAAACTAAAATTAGAAGAAAATAAAAAATTGGCCAAGACTAAAGAATCTGACGTTTTTAACAAGTAAATATTTTGATACTTGTTTTGTATACTATTTCGATTATGACTTGTTTACTGCACTAACCATACAATCTGGTGTGGTAGAGGGGGTAGTGTGTGGGTGGGTACCATACACGTAAATGGGGCTTGGCCTTTATTTCAATTTATTCATTTTAATATAGTTTAATTCAGTTCTAAAATAATTTAATTATTATTCATTATTTACAGATATGCTGACAGGCAAAGTCAGTTGAATTTGGAAGCGCAAGAGATTGGAGACAAAGAAGCAGAGGAATCACCTGTTGAAAGTGAGGAAGATGAGGAAAATGAAGAAAATTCTACATTAAAGGACAAAGAACAACGTAAAGAAAGATTGAGACGCCTAATAAAAGAGAAATCTAAAAAGGCGGCTGAAAGCAAATCATTTGAACCCAAAGATGATGATCCAAATTGTGAAAAACCCACCAATGCAGATAATAATGAACCTGTAACTGACGTGAGTAATGAACCTGATAAAGAAATTGAGTGTACTGAAAAGGATTCAGTACCAAAAACTGCGGACGATAATGGTCTCCCAGAGCAGATTCAAAACCCAGAAGATGATAAAAATAAGGACGTTGAAAATATACATACCATAAGCGACGGCAGTGACAGAATTAACTCAGATATCGATGAACTTAATCTTTTACATAAGTTGCATTCAGAAAATGAAGTTAATAGTTCCACAGTAGATTCAGGTGATACAGATACACCTATAGACATATCTGATAATCTGAATTCTGTTAGTGAAAACGAAAAAAGAGTAGCAAGTGATGTAATCAGCATTGAAAATTCGAGTTACTCTGAGTCAGAATTTCATTCAAATCAAGATAATAATCAGGATAATGAATTATCTACTAAAGAAGTGCCAAGTTCCAACATACCAAGAGAAATTACGAAAGAAAATTCTCAAAGTCCATCGAAAATAACAGCACAGACTAATAATGAAGAATATGGCGAGTCTATGGGTCTTATACTGTTAGCATCTTCGGATGATGAAGATATTGTAGAAAAAGTAACAAATGACATTCAGGACGATTCTATATCAATTAGAGATACAATCATACAAGATGTAGTAAGTAATAATGAAGTCACAGCTACAGCCGATAAAATTACCGACGTAGTTAATGAAATCAATGAAGAAACCATTGATAGTATTTCAAGTACAGAGAAAGAAGTAGAATTTGATACAGCAAACAATAATCAGAAACTTGCCGGTGAAGATACTGAGATGGATGTGTCTGAAAGTGTGACAAAGTCGAGCGACGAAGGGCCGAAGGCAATGAAAAATGTTGAAATGGAAATGGATGTTGACAGTGAGAAAGTAGAAGTGGAAAACAACGTTAGTATAGATGGTCAGTTCCTAGAGACCACAAAAAAGACTAAAGGTAAAACAATTAAATCGAATTTAATTGAAATGAAAGATACAAGAGCTCAGGAAACATGCGATCAGGATCACCTTGACAAAGAAAATGTTAATTCTGATAATGCAAATGAAAACGAGATGGATACATTTGATAAAGCATTACAAGATCTTGAATCAAATTTGTCGTCAACAGAATCTTTAACAAATGGATTACTATAAGAATCCGGTAGAAGGTCATCTAATATTTATATGGAAAATTGAATATTACATACTTACATTACGTTACGCTTTTTCCCATAGGGGCAGGCAGAGACTGTATTGCTCCAAAAATTTAACATTAGGTACCTATTCTTTACGTTTATAATGTAATAGAATAAATAGAATTGATTGAGTCATATGTTTGTAATGTTTATACTTATAGTTATTGCTCAGCAATTTCTTTGCAATTATCCGCCAGGATCTTGAATTTCTTTGCAATTTTATTCTCGTGCCCGACCTAGGAGATAATTATATATAACCCATAGTTTAGACTTCAGTCTTATTAATGTTGAAATTATGGGCTGGCCGATTTTGTGTATATTTGTTTTTATTCCATTGTTATATCTAAAGCTAATAATCTTCGTCAAAAATAATACAAATTTT
This sequence comes from Blastobasis adustella, assembly GCA_907269095.1. Taxonomy (NCBI): domain Eukaryota; kingdom Metazoa; phylum Arthropoda; class Insecta; order Lepidoptera; family Blastobasidae; genus Blastobasis; species Blastobasis adustella. Next base: position 14,853,722 of record OU026119.1, on the reverse strand, counting down.
TCGTTTATTGTACAAAAAAATATTTCGTCTTCATTTTAAAAAGAGCTCTCTGTTGCGCAAGTGTTTTTTTGATAAAAATAATGTAAGTTTTGGTGCTGTAGAGTGTGTGCAGGATAAATCTGTGCTTAGGTATAGCGTCATTGAGGAGATGTTTTAGTTATCTGTCTGTCAAATTCAGTTCGATCCGAACGCAATGATTACGCGCACTCTAATGATTTACAAAACTTTTTTGTCAATAGTTGTTTGTCTGCACATAACATTTGTAAAACATTATTTTGTCAAATGATAGGTTACCTACCGATTATTTATTAGAAAATGAAAGCAGAAAATTGCAACACTTCAAATTAATAAAATGGATTATTGAAATAGGATTAATTATTCTGTTATCAAACGTCAAAAAACTACGGGAAAACAAACAAACAATTGTACCGTTTGAAGAAAGTTACATTGATTTTGGGGAGATATGGACTGCCAGGCACTCTATGTGAACCAGCGTATCTGCCACTGGGCGGTCGGTCTATGACGCATGAAATCGGCCAGTGCGCACGAAATCGTGATGCGTTAGTTTCCACCAACAATGTGAGCTCTTAATTGTTGTAGATATTTATGCGTGTTTTTGTCATAGCACATCTGTCGACGTCAAGAATACACATTATGTTATAAGTTTGTTATGATTACTACGCTTTTGTAAGCGTTCTTTGTAAGAATCTGCAATAGTTTAGTGGTTAAATTGCTGGAAGCATTGAGGGCATTTATGAATATATCATTATACTTACACATATGTATCTGACATTTGAATTTATGTATGCAGTTATAAATTATTACTTAATATTTCGTGTCTATGAGTTTTAACTATACATATATGTTGTAAGTAGAGGTGTCTGACCGTTTACTTTAAGGTTGTCATAAGGATAGTTTTAAAAGGATTACCAGAAAGTTTAAAGCAAATAAAATAAAATGAGTCTGATTGCAAAGGCAAGGAACGATATTCAAGCGCCTCGGTTGTTTTTATTTGCAATATACTTTCAGGGATGCCACATATAATAAGGAGGATATGTTTATGTGTGATGTAGCTCGCATACCTAATAACAATGGACAAGGATCTTGCTGAGTTCCTTGTCTTACAATAAATTAAATTCTTAAATAACAAACATTTATTTATTCTTAATCCAAAATTACTGCTTTAGTGAATATGAGAGATTTTTCTTCTGAAAAGGCTAAGTTTAAAATAATTTGTGAATAATGAAAGAATTTGTTGTCTCATGCTGTTTGATGGCTCATATTGGGCAAGCACAGTAAGTTTTAACTTTGACAATTTTATAGGACATATGCCACAAGAGATAGTGTGCAACAGGTTCCGGGATGTATCTGTTCCTTTTATACCGCTTATTTTATTTCTTAATTTTTTTTTCATCTTTCTAGAGTTATTTCTACGTGGCAGCGTATATAACAGCTAGTCAGCTGCAAATGTAGCCACGAATAGACATGCCGTGGATTAGGAAGTTTCCTAATATCGATATTGCCATATTTAATGACATAGTGTTAAAATATAGATCAAAACTAACAAGCCAGTGAAAAAAATTTTGTAATCCGTCCATAAATGACTGGGTTATACAATATTTAAGTCGACATATTTTTTCGCGATATTATTGCTGCTGCGATCTAGCTGTGACGTCACCAGGCCGTCATCCCGCCCGCCACTATGAAACATAGCCATACACTGAAACTAGTGACTGTATCTTCGGAACCGTAATAGCTAGACACTTGAGTTATTCACAGAGTATGTGTTACTATGGCCGCTATAACAACAAATAATAATCGGTCACCCATCCAGTTCCCGGATACTGCAAGCATTGCTTAACCTCGGTTATCAGTCTCGCAAGCACGCTGCCACTAGACCAGTGCCGCTCTCCCAAAGTGGGATGTATGTAAGTTCAACCCCTTTTTTTTTAAACGTTTTTTTCATTTGGCTCAAATTTTATTTTTATTGTTTGTATTTATACATACAATATAAAAAATTTAGGAAACTTCCTCATTGTGTCCATACCGAAACGGACGTTAGCCCGTTATTTAGTAGTAAGTCAATCGACCCCCGAGACTGTTTAACCAGTTTCAGGGTCCCCAATAAATATCTCTATACCTACCTTAGTTGTACAAATTGTTCTAAACTGTTTGTTCCTAGCCACTTTTTATGCTTATTGTACTAATAAAATACTCGTAAAGTTTTACAAAACTATAAACAGTGGTGGCCATATAATAATTATGACTGGTTACATCAGAATAACAACACTTCCAATACCTTTAAAGCACATTTCGATTCGAGCTTCCAATTTTATTCGGTATGTTTTAAATACCTTAATTCGGACTGCTTTATCTTTAAAAATGTTGAAATCAATGATTGTACATCAATTTCAGTCCTTGAGAAAAACATTACCTTCTATTAAAAACCGATAAAGACCAAAAATATACGGCAGTTTTTTTAAGGAAACATTTTTTTTGACTTGGAATATAATTAAATACACTATTTTCTACATGTCCACCAATTTTCAGCTTGTTATTTGAAACGTTTTGGGTTTGGACAATTTTTGTCTATTTCGGTCGTCGGTCCATCTTGTGGGTACGTGGTCGCCATTCGAGAATCTTACTGCCTCACCAGCCATCTGTCTGCGAGCTTTGTGCCCACTGCCACTTCAGCCTGGCTATCCTTCGAGCCATGTCAGTGATCTTAATGGTAAGGCCTATACTCCGAGTATAGCGCTTTCCATTGCCCTTTGGGTGAGAGTGCAGTGAGCTTTCTTATAAGGTCCACAATGGGCGACCACGTCTCCGTTCCATAGGTTACGTACATACTTTTTTTATTAAGTTTGTGTTTAATTATTATTACCAATTTAGGCATTTTAGTCAGTGTGAGCTTGAATTTCTTATTCGATTATGTTTGCGGGGGCCTACAAGCAACCGGATGGGCACTGGTGTAGACACTGACCATCTAGATACTCTATTCACTTCCATTTATTTGCAGTAAGATAGATCTCTCTTTTGTGGATTTGATATCAAAACTACAACATAGATCAGTCGTCACAACATTTATTTACAACTAAGTAATATATTTACATGGTCCACACTTAAGTACTTGGCTGGCAGTACATATTATTCCTATTTACAAAATATTATGTTACACGTCATGTGAAACAGATGGGGCCCACAGTGAATGCGAACTGGTGCTTCGCATCCGTGAAAGACAGCGGTAGGAAGTCGCTGATGGGCAATCTTTCGGTTCTTGAGGTCTTTATCTCCATCACTATCTCTCCAACTCCGTCCTGCGAACATGAGTGAATCGTTACAACATCGGTAGGGCAATAGGGTGTTGGATCGATTGGTATGTGGTGTGGTAGGTATAGAACTCAATTGTATTTTTGAGGGAATATAGTTTTGGAGTTTTGGGAGTGTGTGAGAAGTCTTTCTGTTCACTGCCATGCCGTGTATGGGACCTATATTCTACCAGGTAAAGAAAATTTGGTGGATCTTGGGGAACGAAGGGAAACCTACTTGGAATCAGGCGTGGTTCCTGCCCCTTAAAAAGGTTGTGGGCACGACCACCTATGTTACTCTGGCACCTTCTGGGTCTGGGTCCTTGTTGCTAACTTAAGATTTATTTGTGAGTCCAATTTGCATATGATATGACGCCACAAATTTATCTGACCCTGTGACCAAAACAGGAATTAAGTGTCTACTCTGAAATGTCATTCTGTTGTACTGGTTTTTTAACCTTACAACACGAAATAATACCTTATAATACGTTAGCCTATGGACCTAAATTAGGGTTGTGGGCATGCCCATCGTGACCACAACGGTGGATCCGCGCTTCTCAGGCAGGGAGATGTTAGCAAAGGAGATGAATACAACGGAAACGGAAAATCGGCGCGTTTGTCGGTCTTCTGCAGGTTGTATTTCGGAGAGTGTGCGAAGCAGTGTCACGACGTCATTCCGCCGGCCCCTTTTCGCCATCGGGAGACGCGATTCTGGCGAGCGCTTCATGCTTATGTAGTGGATCTTCCAGCTATCCGCACGAGCCGCTTTAGTTCAGCCTTCATAATGCGTACGGCTAAGAAATGAAACGCATTACCCGCGAGTGTGTTCGTTGATTATTATAATCTAGACGCCTTCAAGGCCAGAGTGAAAAGGCTGTTCCTAGACAGGCATGCTCCATCATCGGCCGCATCGTCACTTACCACCAGGTGAGGTGGCTGTCAAATGCCGGGATAGTCCAATTATAGAAAGAAAAAAAAAACGCTTGGCTCCAAATTTTTATAATAATGAATAGGTTGCAACTGACGTGTGGTCAGTCCCATATCCCTATTTGCACATTCGGCACAACTCAACTGGCACCAACCGAGTGAGCCGTGGGGGACAATCAGAAAATGGGACGCAGATTTTTTTGTTGTGTGTTTTCAACAACGCGAACTCTGACCTTCGGCTTCTCAAAACGTGTGGAGGTTCGAGTCCATCTGTGGCCTGTGTAGTTACGATTTGTTAGTGATTACGGTGTAGATACCCACTTTGCATTCATCCTTCAGTATCTGAGGTTCTTTGAATTCCGCAGCATTGTTTCCTATAAGCTTGATATTGTTTATCCTGGTCAAGTCCGCTGGTATGTCAGATCTGAAAAATATAATTTTTTTATTACAGGAAACTGTAGGACAGCTTCAAGTCAGGGTACAGTGGATGATGCTTGGTAGCTGAAAACTAGGAAGTGTAAGGTTTCCCAATGGAAATTGATTTACCTTTCCAGGATTTTAGTATTCACGCAGCTGTATGTGAAATTTTGTCTGGCTCCGCTAGACAGTAGTCTTAAGAATCTGAGTTGGATGAAACCGGAACCCTCTGCCTCGTATGTAATCTGCAAGATAAGTCAACGTTAACGTCGTGTAAATACAATTGTAGTGCATTTTTGTACTGCCTTCCTAGTGACATATGAACCCCACAAAGCGCAAGTTTCGCCCATAGCACTTTCATTACCTACAAGACCGTCATGTCTTATGGCTGCAATTACTACCTAGATTTGTAACTAGATAATCCTGCTCAACAACAACCTAGCAAGCATTTGCAGACAGGCAGCAAGCAGGTGTTACCTTCTGTATCCACCAATAAGGTAATTTTAACCTAGCACAATTAAACCAAGCGATCGTCTGCCATGCCCGTCGTTGGGCATGACAATCAGGGTCGTTTGTCAGTTGTCTAACACCCATAATACAGGCTTTGCTTACTTTAAGGCTAGATGGCGCTGGGCATGGGATTCCCTATGAGATTTCCACAAAGACCGGTCCAGTGCCATCCTATGTTGGGGGATGCTTACCCGGTATCCGCCGTCGAGTTGCGAGAACTTCTGCGGGTTGGAGTCGCCGTTGTAGACAGCGGTCGGGTCCCGCGCGTCTGGGTAGATGCAGGTGCTGTGGCCGCGGCAGTACGCGCGCACCGCCCGTCCGCTCGCGCCGCCGCCGCGGGCGTCGATCCAGTAGAAACCTTCGTGGAGGATTTCGGTACATGATTTAGGATTAATAAGAGTGATATCCGGTTCTCATTAGAGCCGTCGGACCGGTATCTCCACCTTACAGAATACCGTAGCTAAACGATATTAAGTACCTAGATATTTTAAATTGGCCCGATTATCTCTTCGTGGGTCGAAAACGAAAAAATGAGGTCGAAAATCCCCGATGTTAAAACGTCACTTTTGTTTGTTATTTTTGTAGTTCCGAAAACCAACACCAGAGCTTTATGATTTTCGAAAATTTACATTTCTCTCTATTTTCTTAGATTCATACGGTCCACTATATCAAAACGTCCACTTAAACAGAAGTCTCTGAACACATGTCCCACAACCTTTCACTAAACTGTCTCCCCAACTCACCATCCGTCAAGTTAGCGTGCGTGGTCCTCAGATCGCGGCACGAGAGCGCGGGGTTCTCCCGCGAGCCGCGCGGGCGGCGTGCGGCGTCGAGCGCGGTGCGTGCCGCCACTACGCCGTTCAGCACCTCCCGAGCCCACTCCACCTCCTCGTCTGGAGAGAAGGGTTAGATTCGGGTATTTATTGGTGTATTTGCTATTGGCTGCTAGGGCAACGGGTCCCGGAATTTTAGGGGCAATGCATTGGTGATACATATCACTGGTGTAGCTAATGTCGATAGACCTACTTACTGGTACAATAGAAGTATCTACATTTATTATGTTATTGCAATGGCTAGTCCAAACGCAAGCTTGTGCCATGGACGAATTTGTCCATGAACACGATAGGGAAGTAATACAAAATGCGTATAAACTTGATCGAATAAGTAAGTTTAAATATTAGTAGGTTGAGCGCAATCAGAATGGGAGAGAAAATTGTCAAAGTTAATTGAAACCAAAGGTGCCCAAGAAATGTCTTTTGAATTTACTTCGATTTAGATCGATAAATTATGAGACACCTAACAAAATGATACTTTTAGGTATTTAATGGCATCGTAAATAGTACGATCTGTCTGTTAAAAGGACTCTGAAATGTGTGTAGACATCAAAATTAACCTTCTTCTAAGTTATCCTCGGTGGCTGATTCCATTGATTCAGGATCCACACTTCGTCGTCGCCTGTACGAAGTGAAGAGCTCTGGTGGTAATTGTGGAGCTGGTGCTGGCGGCCCAGGCAGCCCCGGGGCTCCGGGGGGCCCTGCTGGGCCAGGCCTGCCCTCAGGCCCGGGTGATCCTTTAGGCCCAATAGGTCCATCAAGTCCACCTAGACCGACGGGCCCTAATTCTCCTTTTGGTCCTGGAGGTCCTACGGGTCCCTGTGATAAAAGTCCATTGATTTATTTTTTCTTACTTTAATAAAATAATGTAATCTTTACTATTGTTTCTTGTCTTACCAATTCGCCTTTTAGCCCTGATGGTCCAACTGGCCCGACGTTCCCTTGTTTCCCCGTTTCTCCTTGGTCTCCCTTTAGTCCCATAGGTCCAGTGTCGCCAATATGACCTTTAGGACCACGATTTCCCTTTTCTCCTCTTGGTCCAGCCGGGCCTGGGGGTCCGAATTTTCCGGGGGGCCCTATGGGGCCGACAATACCTGGTGTTCCTGGGTCACCCTAAATTTGCACATGAATAATTTATTATTATTTTGAAACTAAAATTCTGTTATTATGTGGGTACCAATAGTCAGTTACTTACGTTTAAGCCAGGCGGTCCACGTATACCTCTCTGTCCTTCTGGCCCTGGTAGGCCCGGTGCTCCTGTAGGTCCAGGTTCACCAACCGAACCTTTGAGACCTATGTCACCTTTTTCGCCTGGTATCCCAGGACTTCCTTGAGTTCCAGCTGGACCTTCTGATCCCTAGAAATTATTTAATTTAGTTACATGTGTTAGGTACTTGTTTTACAATTATATTATTTAAATTCAGAAAAGAGAAATATGGTTGATTCTCTTACAGGATTTCCAGGTAAACCGGTTTCTCCAACTCTTCCCGGCGGCCCCACTGGACCAGTCGGGCCTGGCGGCCCAGTACTACCTTCAGGTCCATCCGCACCTGGATCACCTTTTACGCCTGGAAGTCCAGATTCACCTCTTTCTCCTGGCAAACCTACAGGTCCAGCATTTCCTTTTGGGCCTTCAGGACCCACAGGGCCTTTAGGCCCTGTTTCTCCTTGCATTCCGGGTGGACCATCGTCTCCTTTCGGTCCAACTAATCCTCTTGGTCCCTGGAAGATGTGTTTAAATCAAGTAATTTTCGATATAATATACTAACTACCTTAATACCTACATTTTAATGTCAAAACTAGGTAACTTGATGTGCTGTCTTATGTGTAATGGCGGACATCGATTACTTATTAAAGCTGGTCGTCACTAACAACATTTTAATTTTTTTTCATCTCACCAATTTGCCTTCAGGCCCCTGTACTCCAGGTAGACCCTGCACTCCTGGGTTGCCGATATCTCCACGTTGTCCTTCCGGGCCTCGTGGACCAGGTTCTCCTGTTGAGCCCTTAGGACCACGTCTACCTGGCGCTCCCGTTGGACCGGACGGCCCAGAGGGACCTGGAAAATGTATTTGTTACGGAATAATTGCAATAAATAGGAAATGCAGATAGAATAAAGGCCAATATATAAAAAAATTATCCATACCCATAGCACCGACATCTCCAGTGTCGCCTTTTCCACCCTGTTGACCCTTTTCCCCTTGTGGCCCAGGTGGTCCAGCTGGTCCAAGTGGGCCACGTACGCCATCTGCTCCTTGCGATCCTGGTGGGCCGGGATCTCCTTGAGGACCTTTGTCTCCTGGAAGGCCTACAGGTCCTGACTCTCCCCGAAGTCCTTGGATGCCAGGTGATCCTGGTGGACCCTGTTTATACCAAGTAAATTATTATTGAAACTTATTTTGATTTTAGACTTTAGATAGATAGATAAATTCTTTATTGCTCACACAAGAAACACTACATTAAAGAGTTCCGACAAAAACCATAACTAGTTGTGGGCAAAGGCGGCCTTATCGCTGCAAGCGATCTCTACCAGGCAACCTTTGACTTTTGCTTAGTCATACTTACAAGTTCGCCTGCTGCGCCTTTAAATCCCTTTTCTCCGGGTGGTCCAGCTTCACCTTTATCGCCATCTTCGCCTGGCTGCCCAACTGGCCCTGGCGCACCAGGTAATCCTCTTGGCCCGCCAAGACCATCTCGGCCGATGGGACCTTTAAGTAAATATATTTATAAGTATCAGATGCTATAATCTAGGCAAAGAATATAATTTTAAATATTAGCTCAACATACCAACTGGACCAGGTTCTCCAATTTCTCCTTTTTGACCACCCGCCCCTGGAGAGCCCCTAGGCCCTTCCCTTCCTTGGGGTCCTACGGGACCTTCATTTCCTGGTTCGCCCTGTTCTCCTTTATCACCTCTTATGCCTGGTGGCCCAGCTGGACCAAGGTCCCCTTTCGTTCCGGGATTTCCCTGAAAATATAAAACGACAAGTTTATTATTTATTGTACTTAAGGCCCTTTAGTAAAATAAGGCGATTGATATTGTTTGTTTACCTGAGGTCCAGGTAAACCAGTTTCTCCTCTATTACCAGGAGGACCAGCGGACCCTGCCGGTCCAGGTTTTCCTTCTGGTCCAGGGGGGCCTGGACCACCTTCTTTTCCGACTTCACCAGGCGCACCGATTTCTCCAGGTGTACCTGGGATACCTGACGACCCTTGAGGTCCTGGTGGTCCGGGTTCGCCGTTTGGTCCCTGTGGGCCAATCTGCCCAGAAGGGCCTGGCAGTCCCGTAATGCCAGATTCTCCCTGTGGATACAACGAAATTTGTTTATTAAATATACCGCGATTTTGTTTCTGTTTTTGTTTTTGCTATCGAAATAAAATTACCGTTGGTCCTCTTTCGCCTGGAGGTCCAGGGAGGCCAGGTTTTCCATCCGGACCTTGCGGTCCAATGGCTCCGGGAAACCCGCGGACGCCTTCAATGCCTTGAGCCCCTCGTTCTCCGACAGGTCCGGGTGGGCCTGGTTGTCCGGTATCACCTTTTGACCCTGGTGCTCCATCTGAACCACGGCGTCCGCGTGGTCCACGGTAACCCTGTAGATAAAATGTCGGTCTTATATTACATCTAGACGATGAAATAAATACAATAAACGGTTACACAGGTGAACTTATCTCTAAAAGAGATCTAAAAGAGAGGTTTTAAGAAAAGTCAATTTTACCAGGAAGCATCAAGTACGTAACAAATGTATGAATTACTTACTCTAGGTCCTCCTTCTCCACGATCGCCTTGAGGTCCCACTAAGCCCTGAAAAAATATAGTATTTCGAAGTGGCATTAGAAAGTGACGAACATTATTTAGTATTGTCAGCTGATTTTTTTATATTGTGTAATCTTTTGTACACAATATTTTTGATTAATTAGTTACCATCAGTCCTTTTGTGCCTCTTCTGCCTCGTCTTCCTGATGCTCCCTTGTCCCCTTTCTCTCCTTGCGGACCTGGGTAACCTGTAGCTCCTTGAGGTCCGGTAGCACCTTTTTCTCCCACTGGACCGTAGGGACCTGTCTCTCCTCGAGGTCCCTCTGAGCCCTAATTAGTGGGATGACAAAGAAAATGTAAATTATGATTATATAGTTTTAACTTCGACTAACTGTTCCACTATTTCCGTAGGGTTGAATTAGACATATAATCTGTCCAGATTGACTTGTCTTATTTGGTTAAGGAAATTATGTATTTATTGGAGTGCAGCAGTATTTGTTGAAATTCACATTCTATGTGTTTCTTATATAATTCAAGACATCTATACGCAACGTACGTAGCGTAATTGATACGAAATGTCGTAATTTAGGGCATTGTTTGTTCACCAAGTAAGAAACTTGTCTTGACTTGTCTTGTCTGACTTCAGTATTGACAAAATTTTGTCACATTCAAAAAACTTAAAACTAACAGTAATAAGAAAGCAGGGCAGGGTATAAATAATGTTACTTTGTATCGAAGCCTGTACTAACGAAGATGCATACAAAAGCTAGTTTGTATAATTTCGGAATCGTCGATAAAATGAATTGCAGTACTTATGCTACATTGTTTACCTTATGGCCTTCGGGACCTTCAGGACCAGAAGGCCCAGCTTCTCCAGGGGGCCCACGGTCGCCTTTTGAGCCCATTTCACCCTTTTCGCCTTCAATGCCTGAAATTTGAATTTTATAAGTTTTCTGCAGCAGGGTTGGTATACCTAATATATTATTACGTTAAAAAAATGTATACCATCTTTAAAGTTAGGGTTGGTATACATATATTAAATAGTGACTAAATAATTAAATTACCTCTTATTCCTTTGTCTCCTTTATCACCAGTTAATCCACGAGGACCTTCATCTCCTTTATGACCACGGACGCCAGGAAAACCCAGCATGCCCTAAAATTGAATTAAACGTAGGGAAGCATAAGCCATTGCCTGTAGTAAAATGAATACATACGTAGGTATCCTATAATGTTGTAAAAAGTCATACTCACTTGAGGTCCTTGAGAGCCAACTTCACCGGGTGCTCCTTGCTGCCCAGGATTACCAGGTGTCCCAGGAGACCCTTCAGGGCCTGGAAGACCTGATATTCCTTGTTTTCCTTGAGGACCCTACAAAAATAAAACCTGGTTATCTACTCTGTATTTCGACGTATCTATTTAGGTACTTAATTAATTTTAATTAACCTGTAATCCGGGAACGCCAAGTGGACCCTGGGGACCTGGGGATCCTGTCGGTCCCATTGGGCCTGGATGTCCTTGAGGCCCCGGTGGCCCTGGTTGACCGGAAGCACCTTTAGACCCCTGAGGCCCTTCATTACCTGGTATTCCTGGATATCCAATTAAACCGGGAAAGCCTCTAGGGCCCATGAAACCTCGTGGACCCTGAAATAATCAAAAAATCAATAAAAAGTTCATTAGTAAATAAAACAATGAAAGCTTCTCCATAAAATTAAGTATACGATTTAAAACAGTTCCTTGTTCGTGGATCTCATGATATGCCTATTATGACATGAATAGGATTATTTTTTATCGCCAATATTGGTGACTGATGTGCCTCTGCTTTAATTATGGGGCAAATGTAGTCAAAAGGATGATGAGACTTCAAATTTTAACATAAGAAAGAATTGAATTCATTAAAATCCAGCAGCATTTAGTAAGCATTCCCTACAATATAAGCGTAGCTTACAAGTTCGCCAGCAGACCCTGGCGCTCCGATGGGGCCGTCGTCACCCGGGGGTCCATCGGGGCCCGCAGGCCCAGGTTCCCCTAGCTGGCCCGGTGACCCGCGCTCGCCCTTATCGCCAAACATGCCCGGCAGTCCAGGGTAACCCTGTTCGCCCTTGACGCCCGAAGCACCTGTGGACCCGCGTTCTCCGTCGCGGCCGGCGTGACCCCGACGCCCTGTGCGGCCAAGAGGACCCTGTAGACCACGAGGCCCTGGCGGACCCTGTGGGGGAAAGGCTGGAGGTTTAAGTAGGAAATTAAAAAAGTTGTGTTGCGAAAAGTCGGTTACAGAATAGAGGAGTTAGGTAACTTTTGTTCACTCAAGGGATGATTACTGCTATATAGGTACTGAATTTATCATAAAAGTATATGAAAATAGCCTTAAATACAAACAACAGCAACAAACATAAAACACGAAGTTATAATCACTTAAAAACATGGGACTTATAAGACCCTTAAATATCTTTGTCTGTCTCTTTCTCGCAAAACGGAGTATATTGATTGATCTAATGCGCTTATTACTTTTGACTAAATTCAGTCGTCTAAACTCAGAACCAAAGAACGTGATAGAAAATCAAAGTGGAATGTATTGAAATAAGGTCAATTTTTTTATCATGCCTTTTGAAAAGCGGAACGACGCGTAACATAATTTATGTAGCGCTAAAGTTACGTGTTCTTTAATTTTCGAGACATACTTGCGACGTAACGTGTATATATCGACCTCCCTGTACACTTAGAAATTTCAAACGTTCATATCTTGATTATTTTTAAAGCTCTTTAAACAAAAACTTCATCTTTTGAAGATTAATAAAGAAAACTCAATAAACTTACCGGTTCCCCTGGATCTCCCGTTTCGCCCTTGGGACCTTCAGGGCCTGTTTCGCCCTCAGGTCCCGCAGGTCCGGCTAGACCCATCGGTCCCTCTGCACCGCGCATTGCAGCCTGATGGAAAACAAAACGATTTTATAGTACCTATTTACAGATAAAACGAAAGTTAAAGTTAGATAAAAGTTTGGATGTGATTTGCAGTGATCAGCAAATTTATTACCATATGTTGTGTAAGCATCTGTCTAAGTGCTTCTGATTGTGCATCAGGCCCCTTTTCGTTTCCAGCTTGATGTAACTGCAAAGTAAGCATTTTAGTGTATTTATTACGAGGAGTTATTTATACTGTATTATTACGCAGCATTACTTCTTAGAAATGAGAATTTCCGGTTAATTATGTATGTTTCTTCTCAATTAAATTTTACTCAATCCTATTTAGAATTATACTATAGGTACGACAATAGTTAAAAAAAATATTAGATGATTAAATAGATTGTCGCAAAAAATTCTTTAAAGTCAGTATATCGGGAAAAGAAATTATGTTTTAATGTATCTACTTACATAATTATGTATAATATTGAAACATTAAAATGACTAATTAAATAAATAAACATACCGGTACTACGAAAACATGTCCAGGTGGTCCAGGGAATCCTTGTAATCCTTCAGCGCCAGACTTTCCCGATTCTCCTCTAGGCCCCCGCGGGCCTTGCGGCCCTGGGGGCCCCGGGTAACCTCGAGGGCCCATATAGGTACCAGTACTTCCATAATCGTACTCAATTTCCGTTGAATCATAAACAGTTGAGTTTCCCTACAAAATATTAGCGAAGTGAGTTCATCGTTCTCCTTTTTGTTTTACCAACGACCTTTTATTGTATCTACATAGAATAAATTGTGGTGTATTTTTATACCCAATTACTTTTATAAAAACAAAAAGGTTTGTATTCGTGAGAAAATAATCGTACACAAGACTCTGCATGTCACGTAAAAAGGTGTATTTTCGCTTGACGAAGGGCGCCACGGCCCCGGTGCCGATTAAATTATCATCATCGCCATTTCCAAGCGATTTGCTTCTGAGTTTTTCTCACCTGATAAACGTCCGGAGGGTGGGTAAGCCAGTCAGTGTCCTCTGTGGTGGTCGCGACCGTGACAAACGGCGCCTCGGTGATTACGATAGTAGTAATTTCCGTTTCGTCATCGTCCCCCCGTTTCAACTGTCATAATAAAAGGGAAAAGTAACAATAGGATTATCTGCCTACCAACGGAAGGCCGAGATAATTTTCATAGACTGAAATAAACGGCATTCCCTTTTGGCAGCTAGCAGGGTTGAATGATTAAATATTCACGCAGGTGTTTCGTTCGAGGCGTTATCGATTTGTTTCGCTCGAGCGAATTAAATGTAAACGTATTTCTTTATTTTCGACACCTACGTGAATATATATGAAAGAAAGTGTTGCTATTAAATGAGAAGTTGTTTCACTCACTCTGTAAGTTGATGTTTCTGTTTCCGTGGGCTGAGTACTTTCGGGGGCAGGGAAGGTGGGCGCGGGCGGCGGAGCAGTTATGGGTGGCGCAGTTATTTCCTCTTCGATAAAACTGCCGAAAATGCTGTTTTCATCTGATAACAAATTTGTAGTTTTAGTATTCTATTCCTACCATTTCCTTCAGGTTCCTTCGGTAGCAGACCGATGCGCGCGACGTGTCATAAAATACTTATGTTTTAATTTTATGGATCGACGTGAATAAAGTGTGTCCTTATACAACATGTTTCGAGTTTATAATTGGAACATTGATTAAATAAGTAGAGATAAAAACCAATTAATAGGAGAATGAATATACCTGTTTCAGTAGACACGGGGTACGCCGCCGTGGCGCCACCGCTGCCGCTACCAATCTGGAACTGCGGCCGCGCCGTGCTAGGGCCTCTGTTATAATAAAGGGATTCGGATCTGTTTCTTTGGTTGTATACTCGATTTCTGAAAAAATTCTGTCGCGTCGGCTGTTCGACGTTCAAGGCATAGCGGTGCGTGGTTGCAGGGTAGATGGGAGACGGTGTAGCGAGTCCAGACTGTGCAGCGATACCGAAGGCGCCTCGTGCTTCCCCGAAGCAGTTTGGAGCGATCGTCACGCACATATCGTACGCGGTGTCTGGCTTGTTGGAGAACTGTAGCAGTTCTATGTCACCCTGTGGATGGTAGGGAGAAGTATTGGTCTTTTTATGTCAGTTTCAGGAGGTTCAAGTCAACAAAGGAAAGGGTCAACTATAATTGTATAAAATTTTTATGAGCTTATTAGATAATTTAATGTAATTGTAGAAGCGTTGTATTCAGGATGTTGTTCTCTTCAAATGTTTAATTTCTAACGATATTCTTATGGCAAGAGACAATATTGTTGTATTAAGATTAAGTTGGGCGCCAATTATTTTTTTGCAAAATCGTTGCGATGCTAATCGTGATATTCATAGTAAGTACTTGTATTATTTGCTTGAAACGACCCTTAGCCCGGCTTGCACCAAATTCTTAAACACGTTTAACGTTTTTTTGTCTGACGTTTTTTGTTTAAGTATCAGCTTAGATACGTTTAAGAATTTAATGCAAGCCACCCTTGGGGACCGATTTTGTCAGTTATCAAACAAAATAATTGTCTATTTGTTATCTGGCCCTCGTCCTACACGTAGGTATTTGTTAAATATTCAACTTCAGATGATACAATATTTTACGGGTGACCTTTTCTACCGCGGCGGGTTGGATCGGCGGTACATCTGTTTATATTTGGAATTTATTATGTTACAAATACCTACAAAGTAGCTACTTGCAAGACCCTTTCATTCGTGAGTCGAACGAGTATGAAGGAATAAAAGCATGGTCATAGGAAGAAATTATTTCAAACCCTAGCAATTAATAGTTACTTAAAGTTTTTTTGTAAAGGTCAAGAAGAACGTAGGTACGCTTTAGTAATTAAGTATGCTCACTAGCATACATTATAAGTATAGTTACTGATGGCTAGAGAAGAAAAGTTAAACTTCGGAAGAATTTTCGTGCCAATCAACAATTTTATTCCTTATTTGTCTTTCCAAATTTTTAATTCGCTGCGCGCGCCGATTTACTCATTTATTTTTACTACAATAACCCAAGGTTAATTTAATTTAAAAAAATTCCAAGCTTTATATGCTACGCTCGCTGATTCGTTCATTTGCACGACTAATGTCCAATTACGAAAAATAACAAATGGTCTAAAAAAGTCCAATTATAATAATGTCTTCTGTTACTAGCTGGCGCCACTTAGTTCGCGTGTTGTCCTACCCTATAAAATTCCTCTTGAATCACTCTGCATGAAAATCCGTTCAGTAGTTTTCAGTTTATCGCCAACAGACAGAGGTACTTTAGTGTATAGTGATAGTGGTAGTATGTAGTGATAGTTTTCGCTATTGCTAGTCCTACCTATCGACGAATATAATTAATACCGTGAGTTTGTGTTTTTGTGGCGCTATTTTTATAATAACATTTCGACCCGCCCGTCTTCGCACGGTTTTTCTCAGGGATACTCTATTATAATATGTATGTTTTATATACATAAACCTGCCTCATGAATCACGCTGTCTATTGGTTAAATAGCATGAAAATCAGTTCAGTAGTTCTTGAGTTGCAGATAGACAGACGCGCCTTGGGGCTTTGTTTTTACAATATGTAGTGATAGTGATGATTAAGATGGTTTCTAGGGCCTAAAACGCCAATAGATTCGAGATAGCTGCACTGGCTTATTTATTATTTATTTTATTTGTTAGAAACATCCACAGCTTAAATAACAGTAATGAATCTAGCTCCTGAAGGAAATTCAAAAGGCCTTCCAATCCCAGGAAGATCTCCTTGATCGTGGTTGGATATCTTGGCCACTTTCCATCAGGTGGCATGCTTACCTTTTTGTCTGCCGTATAACATAAAAAAAAACTTAAATGTAGGAAAAAAATTAGCTTGTACCTCATAATGCTGTTCAGGAGTGCGTTGCTGTCCCACGATGAGCACGCCGGCCAGGTTGAACGTGCTCCCCGGGCGCCGGTTGAGTGGCAGCGTTCCCCGGACCTCGCAGTCCACCAGCAGGGTCGCCGAGTCGCCCTTGATGCTCACCGCCAGACGGTGCCAGCTGGAGATCAGATGTAGGGCTCAGAACAATAAAGTGACTAGGATGGCTCCTTTATCATAGATTGAGCAGCAACAAACAAAAAATTTATAATCTTAACTGAGAATACCTGTGATGCCGTATCTTTCATTGTGCAAATTAGAAATAAATAAGTTGTTTATTTTCGTAAAACACCTGTTACATTTTTCTCACAAGTCGCCAAACCATACAATAGTTTAAAGGCAGCCGGCATTACAGATATCTGTCAAATATGATATCCAGAACTTATCAATAGGTTGTGAAACATGTCCTTAGGCCATTTTAATTAAAAAGAAAAACAATTACCTATCCCAAACACTCCAACAAGTACTAAATTCTAAATTCAAACTGAACTAAATTCATTGATAAAAAATTAACAAAAAGAGTCAGTTAACCCACTATATGTTTTCATAACATTCAATACGACGAAATTCGCATTAGTGCCTACCCCACCTAGTAGAATAAGGGCGGGGGGATGATGATGATTTGGCATTGTAGTGAATATTGAATACATAAGGAATTGCGCAGACGTAGTTACAAGAAAATCCCGCTATCTGTAAACACTAAGCGTCCAAAGCAAATCGAAATTTACTCCCGCATTACCAGCTCGTGGTGTGCCGTAGACATTAGACACAAACGGTCCAATAACCTGGCAATCACAACGCCACTCCGCCAGCCTCGTGCCAATAAACCAATTAGTACGTCATGATTTGGTTGAATTTGCGAGCTGGAGGGGTATCAAATGTACTTGAGTGTAGCGGGCGGAGACGGCGGAGTGCCTCCGCGTGGGAAGTTCGATGATGCTTGCGACAAACGCGGTAATGCGTTCTATTCTCGTTCTATATTTGACTTTCAATATCACTTGAACTTGTTCAAGCTTGCTAGATGGGTGAGTACGTATTGCTTTGGTGAGAATTTTTTAATTGTTTCTTTTTTTGTATTTATTCGCCCTGGTACGTTGTACAAGTTTTTATTGGGAATAGTTACTTAGAAGGTTGGTGTGGTAAGGTATAAAATCCATTTTGGCCGACAATGTTGTTCGGGTCCGTGCTCCAACTAGATGGAGACCTGGGTGAAGCCTACCCTCTTGTAAATTCGTAGGTTTTGCAATTTTAATGACTAATTTTCGTTCATATTCATAACGGACCACAAAAGGGATCACTATTTTTGTGACCATGCCTGTTCTATTGGAAAAGTAGGAACATATGTATAAACCATATACATGGTTCGTCACTCGAAGTGTTACCAATGATTTTTTTTTTTTCCACAAATGTGACAAGCTTATGGCCTGCCTGATGGTAAGCAGTCACCGCCGCCTATGGACGTTTGCAAATGCTCTATTGTTGTCAATATTGATATTTTTTGTTCGATAACTTCAGTACATCCACAGAACAGATCACTAGGACATCGGAAACAACATTTAAATTAAGAATTCGTGCGTTCGTATTTTGTCCTATTCTCGTCAAAGAGCGATCTTTAAAGCGTCTATAATTGTTTAGGTGACACTTTGGCCTCATGAGTGTACTTATCGCAGAATCCATTGGGTTTAGGTGGGCATTATTGTGACCATTGTTGTGAAGAAATAAAGTTGGAAACTTTTTCTTGCATAAAAACGACAGGTTAAAGAGCTATATGGGATAGTGTCGTGTCTGGTAGAAATATCTGATAATTTCTACCGAGTTGCTTACCTGTTTAAGGTAACAAAGCATCATTTGAAATCTTTTCACAGATTTGTAGATTTATCTTTACGCCCTGTTCAATGAAATCGAGTGGTAAGCGTTCCGTGCGTCAGCGTCAGCATTAAACTACAATTGATGCTGACGCTTGTTTTCACAGAGCAATTCGCTTGTCTAATTTTACTTTTGATTTAACAAATATTGAAAATAACAAATTTCCAAGCCAGTCACGTTCGCACAGCGTGTGAAATCTTCTTGAATAAGCTCGGTGCTGTTGTTCGCGCTAAGGGACACATTAAACAATGACATATTTATTGAAAATTTTGTCATGTGTTTTGGATATAAGTACTGAAGTTTTTGAGTACGGAAGATCGAAACTGGCTTAATAACAGCGTCTTTTATTAGTTACACTTCGAGAAGAGGACCCTGTAGTTAGCCTCTCACGATACAGTACCTACATCTACGAACATTTACACAAGGCACCGGCGCTCCTATTAAAAACACGAAGCACCTAGATACTTATCCAACTATGATATGCTCATAAAATTACTTGAAAAGTTGTAGCTTGTATCAGCGTAGTCGCGGAAATCGCCCGAACACCTACCCCAACCTAACATGAGTTCTTGCAGCTCAAACAGTTCCTACGTCACTTACTTGCCATCCGCCACATTAACCCTGTAGGTGAGGAGCTCGTTATCAGGTGGGTCCCCGTTGGTGTCCTCGTAGAACAGCTCCACCATCGGCCCCACCTCCAGCTGGAGCTGCTCGTCGCCAGCATCGGAGTACAGCACGAATAGACTGTTCTGTCTCGAGCCTGATGGACCGGTTATATTTTCGTGTTAGAGGAAGGTAAGTGATGAACCATAAGTGGTCCATAAGGTGGACTGACGACCTGGTAAAGATCGCAGGTACCAGCTGGATGCGGAAGGCACAGGACCGGCCTTTGTGGAGATCTCTGGAGGAGGCATGCCCAGCAATGGGCGTTTTTCGGCTGATATGATGATGATGATGATGAAGTGATAAAAACAACCATACAAACAATCTTCTGTATCACGCTTCAATTTACACACGGGGCCGCTACGCGGTGGCTACGCGATCGCTACGCGTTAGCTACGCTACGGCTTCCATTACACCAATCTTAATGTAAGACTCTAACTCAAAATCCATTTTTGTGTTACACCTATTGAAAAGCAGAGCTATGCGTGACATATATAAGTAAAACAAAAATGGACCCTTTACTGTGAGAAATATATTTCACTTTGATCTTGCTATCTGAACGTGTAAGGGTCCTACATGATGGGTGGAGTAATCGACGCTTTAGCCATAGTAATTTAGCGGTGGTGGCGGTTCTAGTGACAGCCGACTGTTTAAAAAATAACAATTGAATTATTAGAATGATACTATTCGAAAAATAATTCGGTAATCTAATAAAATTTAATGAAGTTTTTGAATAATTTATTCATTTCAATGATAAGAGTAAAGTAATTATTCCAACGATTTCTATTTTTGTGAAGGGAGGTAACCAAACACTCACAATTTAAATCTGTACTGTAAGATTCACTGAATATGTTCTATTTATATACGTTCTATTTATAAACGTTTACTTACAAAAAATAAGAATGTTTCATTTAAATTTCGATTGAAGAGCAATTCAGATTAGGAATCCACGGAGGGTTCCACAAAAAAGAAACGTTCAGTCATTTAATATTCAGCGCCCGCATTGACGCAAACGGTTGATAAAGCAGATAAGATTTGGACGAGTCGAGACTCAATCTACGAAATCAATTGTCTCCTTAGGGATTTGTTTGTGGACCGCAGGGCCGGGAAGCGAGGGGAAGGTGAGTGCACTCCAATCAGATTTCGTAATTAAACCCGATCGCTACAATTGGGAGGCGTGTATTCAATTTCGGGACGAATAGGGTAAAGTTATAACATATAATTGAAATAACAAACATCTGCATACCTGTATACTTATCAAGTTTAACAATAAAGACAATTCTAATTCTAAATGGATGTAAAATGATTATAAGTAGGTACCAATTAGTTTGTTTGTGTACATACCGTTATATGCATATTTTGTTCAATGTATCTACAACTACGGAAGCTACGCTTTCTAATCTGGTCGGCCGGCCGGTATCAAAAGAAAAATGGCATGGATAACTTTGTAGTACTTCCGTCCGTCCGTCTGTCTGTTTGTCTGTATTTCTGTCTGTCTGTCAGTCTGTTTGTATGTCCGTCTTTCAAGATCGATTTTCTCGGACACGTGAGGTATCAAGCTAAAATTAATACCAAAATTCAGGTCTGATATCCATTGGAGCAACGAAAAAATCGAACTTCTAAGTCAACGAAATCAACAGATACGGTCGTTTATGCTCCATTTATGCCACATATTTTGACGCTCGTAAGACAATCGAAATCTCTAGGATACTTCCCGTTGACCTGGAATCATGAAATTTGGCAAGAAGGACATGGCATAGCTAGCGCAAGGAAAGTGAATATCAAATATCACAAAAAAATAGTCAACCAACTTATAAAGTGTAATTGTAGGGAAACGAGGTACATTTGTAACTTTATATTATGTTTAAAGCATCAAGAAGCTATTAACAGGCAACTACAGAACCCTATATTGCACGTGACCCGACACGTCTTAGCTGGTTTTTGTTACTTTTTTGTAGTCTTTTAATAAGAATCAAAATCAAGATGACTAATAACGAATAAATGTTTCAGCTGATAAAAAAGTTAGTTGCGAGACCAATATTAAGTAAGTGGAACTCTATTCTATTGTCTCAGCCTATCCACACGGTAAAGAAGAGTGATGTGTAAGAATAACCGCGACTTTCCTTTGAACTATGTCATGGAATCTTCCAGATGGCCACTGAAAACCAGCGCAAAATGCGTCAAGCCGCCACAATATTATGCTGAGGCCCAGTTGCACTGGAAGCCGCGACACGGAGTTTAAATTACTGGGAATAGATAAACTGTAGGTTAACATCATTTAATTTTAATTATATGTGCGTTTTGTTCTTATTTAGTTCTTCGTTATTTTTCTTGTAGCTAATTGTCGTGTCGTGGTGACTATGTGCTATAAATATTTTCTTTATTTCTTTAAAGGTGTCATTTAAAGAAATAAAGAAACGCATTGGTGAAGCCCATTGTGTAGCTGCTATCCATTAATCAGCGGTGACCATTATCCATTGGGTGTTTCGCTTAGAAACAAAAAGCCAAGCTCACCTGGGGTCCTAATCACGGCCAGGATGGAGAAGTCTTCCGGGAATGTGTTGTAGAACATGCCGGCGGCTGGCTGGTTTATGGAGGCGTTTTCGTTTAACGCGTACGCGGTCAGGTGCGCGGGCGCAGGCTGGCAGCGGCCCGGCGCGCGGGAGACGCCGTCCGGGAGCGCGTGGCCGAGCTCCCGCAGCTCAGACAGCGCGTCGAAGATCTCCAGCTTATCTGAAAAGTCGATTCGGTTATAGGACTAGGCAGGAAAGTAGGCAGAAGCCGGGACTGACCGCTCGGATGATGATGTTGCTGATAAAAATATTCGTAGGGGCTGTAGTAGTGCGTTTTTATCGTGGTTTTTGTAGATAAAATCGGAGGGATTTGGGAGATTAACTACCTTTAGAATGGTTATTTGGGGTATTTTTTCAAGTAAATAGGATGGAACAGACTTTTCTAAGATGAGGACATCTAGAAAGTTTCTTAGGGGAGAGTTTTTTCACTTAAGAAATTAATTATTTAGATCAGGTTAGGTATAAGCAGTTGTAACAAAGAGCAGAGGACTCCATTAACACGGAGCAGTATCGACATGTGTACGCTGTAATGGTATTAAGGCTGTTGACAAAAAACCGTGCAATCCTAGTCTAGTGAGTTTATGATATCACGGCTTTGACAATATCCTTGCGACATGAGCATCATAGAGCAAACCCGAGAACATAGCTATTATTTAAAAAGCGTACACCCCCCAATATAGTCACTCGCTTAACTATTTGATTATTATTTCTTCGAAATTGACTCATTGCTTCCAATAATGCGCCGTTGTTTTCGTTTACCAAGTAAAATTATACACTTTTCCATATTTCCATGTTATCTGGGTCAAAAATCAGTGCTCGGAGCTATTATAAATACGTTAGAATCGTCGTTAGTCATCCTTTCGTAGTAACTTATTAAGCTACACATTAAATTAAATTACCTATATTTATAGCGCAGAAGCGGCCGCCTGTAGTAGGAATGCTTCAGACGCTATGTTACGTGCGTAATGGACACTCATCTCCCAAATTAATGCGCGAGCATGTCCCTCGTAAGCAAAAAAGATGACAAATAAATAAGTAAATAACTCACCGTCTCCATTTCCACCGCAGAGTGCGCAAAACAATAGGAGGAGAAATCCTCTCGCATGTTGAGCCATTGCGGCCCGAGTAAATATGTTGGGGGATTATGTTTACATTAGGTCCCATCCCGGACGTTTCTGGGAGAGGCTAAGGAGCTCCGCTAGGGAGCCCCGGGGCGTGACATTGCGCAGCGCTCGCCGTCTCAACTGCCTGCCGCCGCCGCGCGCGCCTTCACATCGCCTCGCCTCGCCTCGCTTCGCCTGGCCACGCTATCTGCATTCGTGTCAAAACAATAAAGATCAATGATCGGCCAGATCTCATCAACCGGCCGATGACTAGGCATCTATAATTATTTATTTCCTCTTGATACTTTAGATCTATCAACCATTCTCGTGACGTGTAGTGTCCGACAGGGTACCACCCAGGGGCTCTAGTTTTGAAACACTCGCTTCAATTCGAACGGTTCAGCATTTTGATTGTCGGCATGAAAAATATTTTTTTTTTCATATTACCTACACTACAGCGAACAGTTCAAATATAAGGAAAACTAGAGCCATGAATAAGAGACTGAATTCTTTGCTGAAAAATTAAATTCAAAACCGTTTATGTCGAGGCGAGCGGTTCAAAAATCCTTGGGAGATGCAAAACGCGACTAAATTCTCAGAGACTAACCAGCTAGAACCTCCGTACACTGGAAATTGGGCATCAGCATTTTTCACTTTTGAGGGTTGACGTCAGGAAGTCGGCCGGTCCAAAAGTACGAAGCCAAAACTTACAGCATGACTCCGAGACACATGTTGCGCCGACCCCAACTCCTGGGCTAAGGCTTGTGGAAATTTCCCGAAATGACATAACAAAACCTTACCTTGTTGTTGTGTTCAATATTTGATCTGTACAAGAAATCGTTACTGCCCTTCTAAAACAGTTGTTCGATTGACTTCCCGTAGGTAAACAGCCGAATGAACGTTTAGTCGGGCCGTTTATTTATAGAAAAGGTTGGTGTTGCCTGAGACATTTGTTTCTACAGGATCTAATTCAACGCGTCGCTGCAAATAATCTGAGTGCTCTGCCAGTCCGAGACAACTCGATGGGCCGCTTTTAGAGAATCCTATGATTGTGCTTGGGAAGAATTTTTACTATCTAGCACAATGCGAATGTTTACTGTGATGCCATAATACTTACCTATTATCTATTCTTCGCAATATGAAGCGAGTCTCACGACTGAGAAACATACTTTTATTTACACATTAATTTAACATACTTGTACCTATTTCAAAATAAAAGTATCTGTAAAAAACTGCTTTCAGAAAAAATAGAGTATAATGTAGCACGAACACTATCTAATAACGAGTGTCGGCAGTCATTGAGACAGACCTTCAGTAAACTAAAAAATGGGTAGCAGCATTTTCTAACCAGCTTGCCGAGCGTTGAGATTATGGCAATGCCTGCCACTGATGTCGAAGAGACTCAGTCTAGCAGCGGACAGTTACTCTGCTATTGATGAACCAAAAATATAACACAGAACGCTCTGTTAATTAAAATAATAACTGAAAAACTGATAGTAAAAAAAAAGTTGTGAGTTTTCATGTTGATTACACTACTGAATACAGTGATCTATCAATGCTATGCAGACCGGCCTCGTTTTGTGTACTTCACCCACTAATAACGGAGTCACGTAACAAACGTTCGTATTCTGGGGTTCCAGTGATTATCTCGGTCCTTACCTTAATTTGCCTGTTAGGCCTAAGGGCTTTGGGTCCCAAAGGTCGCAGGAGGGCTCCGATTGGGCTCCTTAAGGCCATATCATAGGGCGCGACGACCCTCTCATCTTATCAAATCGCGCGGGCTCTCACGGTTACAATTAGGTGGATAGGTTACGTGTATAGGTACGGTATATGCAACTCCATTAGGTCTCTCACTCCTATGGAATTACCATTGAATAATTTGGGAGCTAGCATTAGGTTATATAACCATAGCAAAATACAGGTACTTAGTGTTTTAGTTTTAACAGGATCCATCAATTAATTGAAATAAATAAATAATCATCTTGGCGTTAATGTCCCGGTTATGCTCTCGCATGAGGGCTCAGGGTCCGGCTTGACCATGATCCAGGATTTGGCAGGTCAGGTAATTACAGTGGAGCGACTGCCATCTGACCTCCATGACCCTGCTACCCGGGGAACCTGACCAGATTGGATCATGGTTACACATTCAGTCGCCTGAATGTGCAGGTTTCATCACGATGTTTTCCCTCACCGAAGGAGCATCGGTTAGTATTCAACTAATGTACATAACTCAGAAAACAGTCATTGGTACATGGCCGGAGCGGGGTTCGAACCCGGGACCTCTGGCTTACGAGTCGGATACTGTAACCGCTCGGCCACCGACGCTCTATAACCATAGCAAAATACAGGTACTTAGTGTTTTAGTTTTAACAGGATCCATCAATTAATTGAAATACACACTATTATTCAGCATTTACAGGTTAAGAGAAATAAATTGCTTTTTTTTTTAGTGCCGTGCTTGTTTTTTTTTATACATTTAGGCATGTTCTTTTTATTAATCTTTATATATAGAGCGATTGCGAGGAGTGTCGGTAGCCGAGTGGTTAAGGTATCTGACTCGTAAGGGAGAGGTACCGGTTTCGAATCCCACTGCGGCAATGTACCAATGACTCTGTGGCGACATCTATCGCTCTACCGCTCCAATAGGGAAGACTCAACGATACTCACATTACGAGTACACGAACACAAGGTTGGCAAGCATCTACACATAGATGGCGCTGACCGTCCTGCATCGCGCTAGCGAAATAAACCAACTCCGCGGCATATATACAACTTCCGACGATCCAATGTCGGATCCTTGGTCCCCTGGTCACAATACCTGGCCAGGTGGGTAATTACCCTTTTCCACCTTCTCCATCTTCGCTTGCCAACATTGGCGGCCCTTCCACCGCCAAAACTCTTTTCTGAGTTATGTACATTAGTTGAATGCTCACCGATGCTCTTACGTTGAGGGCAATACGGGTTGCCTTTTATATTTCGGGATTAGAGAACAAAACGAAATATCAATCATCGAAAATCGCTTTATTGTTTTTCAAAATATTCTCCATTAAGATCTATACACTTTTGCATGCGTTTGAATCAATTGTCGAAGCACTTTTGCCACTCTGATTGGGGTATCTCCAAAACATGCATTCTAAACGCATCAACCGCTTCATCAGGTGTCGAAAAACGTCGACCTCTCATTTTATTTTTGCGTACGGGAATAAAAAGAAGTCATTCGGTGCCAAGTCAGGGCTATACGGCAGATGACTCATCAAATCGATGTTTTGAGTGCTCAAAAATGCAGTTGCTTGAGCCGATCTGTGAGTGCTCGCATTGTCGTGGTGAAGAGTGATCCGTCTTTGGCGGTTGGTTTTCTTGATAAACAAATGGTAACCAAATGGTTGTGTACCACTCTGAATTGACTGTTCTGCGTTGTTCTAGTGGTACGGTTGCGACATGTCCAGTTTTTTTAAAAAACAGGCGACCATTTGCTTGGAAGTGCTTCGCGCGCGAACAACTTTTGTTGGATTTGGCTCATTTTGAAACACCCATACAGTCGACTGCTGTTTACTTTCGGGCTCATACGCGTAAATCCACGATTCATCACCTGTCACGATGTCATAGACGTGTTTCGAAGCACCGCGATCGTATTTTTTGAGCATTTCTTTCGACCAATCGACATTTTGGACGACCTTTACGAAATTCGTCTTGGATTGAACTACGACCTCGGTTGAATTCACCATACCATCGATAAACACTGGTCCTTGATGGAGCTTCAGCGCCAAAAATTGAATTAAGTTCATCGATGCACTGTTGTTGAGTTAATCCACGTCGAAAGTTGTAAAAAATAATCGCACGAAAATGTTCACGATTTAATTCAATTTTTTGGCTGAGATGAATCATTTAAGTCCGGATTATAACAAGCGTCGCCGACGCTCCTCGCGTCGGCGACGCGCCTTGCTGTCAGGCGTCACTCAAAATTGTATGAATTACAAATGCGCGCGCCGACGCGGTTCGCGTTGTAACGTAGCACTATCCGACGGACAGTGCCAGGCTCAGTAAATAATAAAAACAACTAATAACAGGGTAATGGGTTTATGTACATTCAGTCCAGAAACTATAATCAACTAAACAAGAAATTTTTAAAAAGAATTTAAAATGCTAAAAGTACGAAAGTTCACGAAAGTCCACAACTTATGCCCGGGCTGGATCACTGCGTTCACTTTTGGTCGAAAAGTACAGTTTGCAGATTGACTTAGAAAACTTCGAGGATAACTTTTATGACATCACGTGCATAATTTGACTTTGGAAACTTCGAGGATAACTTTTATGACGTCACGTGCGTAATTTGACCGGTCGATTGGTATTTAATTTTTAGTTTCTGAAGATAGCTTCTTCTAGCTATGATTTAGTTCACCTTCTAGTTCGAAGGCTGGGAAGACTCTGCCCACTCATCCGCTGCACTCTCTATCGCAGGCTCGGGTCTTCATTTAAACACGTTCGAGAACGCATTTGGCACAAAAGAAGATATAGTCTTCATGGCCAGTACTCGTAGTCGGCCAGCCAGTTTCTGAAGTGGTCAATATTTATTTTCGGACGACCTCGTGTTTAGCAGCCAAGGATATAATCCATGAAGATATGATGAATAATTGGATCCAGCAAATATCTAGAATAAGGGGAGCACAAAAAAGATTAAAATCTCCGCCATCTATGGACTGTGTCCGCATGACAACATATGACATATAAAGAATAAAATAATAAAAGATTAACGTCAATTTGGAAAATGTGCTATTTTTAATTAGAAAATAAATATTTGATACGAAATAAACCTTCTAATGTGATGGAAAAATGACCCCCGTGGCATGGGGGCAAACTTGGATATATAAAAAAGAAAAACAAGAAGATACAACGGTAAGAGTCCAGACACGCACCCCAATACCCTTGTATTTGTTCAAAAACCCTCATTACTTTTACCAATTGGATATTTAGGATACAAGAGATCATTTCCCCAAAAGAAAATACTCTAATCGAAGTTCGATTCGATTCAAAATATTTGTAGAACGTAATTACAACGTAGTCAGAATTTACAGTATTAACTAATTTTCCAGGCAAAGATGATGAGCATTCAGAGCCTGAAGGGCCAAACCCAAGAATATACCAATTATATGTATAAAAATGGACAATAAAAGTGTCAACGTGCTGAACAGTTATTTAAACAGGAGTAACCGTAAGTACCTTCAGGGCAAGACCCTACAGCGTCAATAACGCAGGTTGCGTCGGCGACGCTAGTAAAACGCAGGTCGCGTCGGCGCGCGCCTGATCGCGTTCACACAATTTTAAGTTGACAAGATGCGTCACGAATTCTAAGGCCCGGCACAGACCTACCGGTTAGGGCCGGGCTGGGCCGGCCCGGGTTCAACCTGAAGGTCATATTATTTTTATAGAAAATCACCCAGTTGAAAATTCAAACCGGTCAGAAAGAGGTGAGGCTTGCATATAATCTCCTTATAATCGGCATATACAGCCCATTAGCTTTCCGGGCCGGGCGATCGGGGCGGATCTGTTATCATCAAAGAGATTGGTATACCTGGGAAAGGTATATAACTCTATGGTTGACCCTTAGTCCACTCGTTCCTTAAGAGATATGATAGTACTCGTTGACAGCTGTCAACCTTAAAGGGGTTATATGTCTGATTCTATTGGTTTTAGAAAACTAGTTCCTATATAGACATGATAGTACTTGTCGAGATCTACATTTCGGGTGACAGTTTGAGGTTTGACGGCTCTCTTACGAAATGTAGATTTCGACGAGTATCTACTATCATTTCTTTATAGAAATTAGTCTTCTAGGACCTATGGTTCTCGAGTTATAACAGTTTTCAATTTGATAACTGTCACTTGAAATGTATATCTCGACGAGTGATATATTTTTTCTTTAGAAACTAGTGTTCTAGGACCAATAGAATCAAAGTTGTAACGGCTTTAAGTTTAACAGCTGTTATTCGAAATGTAGATCTCGACGAGTACTGTCATGTCTATATAGGAACTAGTGTTTTAGAATCAATAGAATCAGAGATATAACCCCTTTAAGTTTGCCAGCTGTTACCCGAAATGTAAATCTCGACGACTACTATCATATCTTTTTAGGAACAAGTGTTCTAGGACCAATAGTTTCCGAGTAGAAAGATAGTAACATTGGGCTAGACCCTGGTCAATCCCCAGGCTAAACATAGCCAATTCTTGACCCGAGTCAAATTCATGTATTCACGAAGACTAATGGCAGTAGACCGATACTGCCCACCCGCATTAATTTTCTCCTCCTCATCCAATTTACCTTCTTTCCTTTTTTTATTAGTTTTCGCGCCAATCAGTAAGACGAAGCACATTAATTCGTCGTCGTCCATTTCTACCCGCAAACCATTCCCGGCAAGCGCTTGATTACGATTGAATGAACATTTTAAGAATGTGTACCGGTAGGGCCCGGCCCTGACCGGCCCTGACCTTTTCTGTAGGTCTGTGCCTGCACAAAAGCAGGGCTTTTACATCAACAGGCCAAGGAGTTTATATACTGAAAAATGAGTTTGGCTAGAGACTGGGAGACTGGATATCACAAAGAGTTATATCCATAGAGTTAGATACCTCGTATAGTAACTCTATGGGCTATTCATTATAGACCCTTACCCCACACAGGCGTGGGCGATGCGGTCGCGTACTATTGGACTAAATGCGCCCGCGGACAGACCATCATTATATCAGCCAAAAGACACCCACTGTTTAGCATATGCCTCCCTCTGAGATCTCCACAAAATCCTGTCCTGTGTGTCCTGTCCTGTCCTTCCGCATCCGGGTGGCAGCTATCGCCCTCAGATTTATAGCTAGCAGTCGCCTCTAGATATTTTGTTATTACAAAATATACAAAATACCCTTTCCCTTACCCTTTTTCTTCTTTACCTGCATTTTCATTTCAAACTTAATTTCCAAGCCAATCCAAGGTCTGCCGTCTTGGCGGACGTGTGGTGAGAGCATTATATAGAAATCTTGGGATGAGAGGCATTTTTAATGGGCACCATTAAAAATTACTTTCCATTATTACAACTCCTGTGTAGCCAGGATCTACAGCTGCCACTACACAAAGGTCCTGAGTTTTGACACTCAGGCGCGCCCATAGAATGCGCCCGAGCACAAGCTAGTCCCAGTACTGTCTTGAAACCAGCAACAAATTTTATTACGAAGTTTCGGATAGGATTAGTAAGGATAGTGTTTCCGCCTTCCATCAGGTGAGTTGAGGTCAAATGCAAGCCTATTGTCAATAAAAGAACAAAATAATAATAAACTACACCCGAGTTACACCGGTCAGAGGCATTCCTAACCTCCGAAAGATAGCCAATGCACCCGCCCATCATCATAATAATCACATGCATGACCTGCGCAGTGGCGAAGGCGGATGTCACGACCACCCGCTTGCAGATAGCGTCGTGGGTTCCCTTTAAGAACTACAGATCGCCCCTGTTTGGGGGAAGCTTTTTGTGACAAATAATTGTCATTAATATTTCGCCACAA
Source organism: Blastobasis adustella (assembly GCA_907269095.1). Classification (NCBI taxonomy): domain Eukaryota; kingdom Metazoa; phylum Arthropoda; class Insecta; order Lepidoptera; family Blastobasidae; genus Blastobasis; species Blastobasis adustella. The sequence continues at coordinate 14,823,397 of OU026119.1, read as the reverse complement.
ACTTATCTGGCCCGGTGGCTAAAAGCTGAACTAAGTGTCGCCATTTAAAAATGACATTTTGTTTGTCAACAACAGCGACGCCGTCACCGTGTCGTGTAAGTTTGTGGCACCTACCATTGAGAAATTGCAAAGTAAAAAGTTTGGCAAAAATATCTAACTTATTAATAATCAGCTGTTGCCCGCGACTTTGTTCGAGTGGAAAGCTCATTTTCAACCCATTCTATCAAAACCCTATGTAAATAGTTACACATAAATCTGTGATCATCTTAAAAGGATATCTGGTGAACTGGTTCGGCACTGAGCATAAGTAATGACTTTCAAGGTTATATTTTACTGTTCAGATTTATTTTGCTGAGTCCGTTACCTAGTTTCGGTTTGGTCAAATTCAGCAAAAGCATAACAGGAACTCAGAGTCACAGGTTATCAGACTGCGCTAGTAGGCCAGGTTCACGAAAGAGTTTAGATCTTAGAAGAGTATAAGTTTGCGCTTTCCTATGGTAGTATTCTACACAATCTCGTCTCCCTCCCTTAACACAAGCTTTGCTTACTTTGGGGCTAGATGGTGCTGTGTGAATTGTCCAAGTATATTTATTTATTTATTTAATAAATTTGATTGATAATATAGATCTGAGGTCAACATAAATCGGCAAAGTCAAAATCTCTGAAACAGTCTACATCTACATCTACTTAGTTGACTAAAGTTTCAGCCAATTCATCTAAACAATTATTTTATAGCATTTTTATCGAACAAAATGTGTTTAAATTGATATAACTTTTTTAATTTACGAACTCAAGTAAATACTTAAATAATATATTAAACAAATACTAAGTTTTATGTGAAAGTCTAATGAAGGACCACAATACGTTATTAAATGGTTAAGCCGCACCCAAAATGGTTAAGCCGTTTCTGAGGTTAGCGCGTACAAACGCACTGACAAACAGACAGCACTAGGTAACATGTTTAGATGGTTGGTATTTCTCCAGTTACATTCTCTACAGATTTTTTGTACTGAAAATAGAGACTGAGCATAGACTTCTAAACTGCTGTCAGTATAGAGATCTTATATGAGACTGGCCAATTTAAAAAAATTACTACTGACAACTCTGACAGTACAACTACAGAATTTTGAAAGAAATAATTAGAAGTTTGTCGAATAAACGGAGTTGATACTGTTTAATTTTTTTATGTATCCACTAAAACTTTTTTATATTTTAAAAACTTATCTGGGCTGGTCCGATATGTAACCTAAAGGGTAGATGCGTTTTAGAGGACTGTGCCACAAAATAGAAAACTATTAAACGATGTCTTTTATAATCATGTAATTAATGTTGGACTTTATAAGACCGCGATGCACGTTACTGCGAAAGATAATCACCTCGATATTCCTACATTTCGATACACCCTTACATATTTTCCGCGTCTGTCCTCATGTAACTTGTACTAAATAACGCAACGGATTTTGACGCAACTTTCACTATCATTTAAATAATAGAGTCTGTAAGCTATACCTTCATCTCTGTAACGCTGAACCGGTCACAGGCGCTGTCCTAATTGGCAACGATCGTGCGACCAACAGGAGAACTCAGAACCACCCGTCGCACGACCATTTATCAGTTACGACAGCGGCGTCTAGCAGTGGAGTGATATGGATATGCGCAAAGATTAAAAATACAAATTTTTGTAATTTGTAGTTTTACATAACATGGCCCAGCTAACTGGCATGCGCATAGTACAGGACACTACACCCATTCTTATAATGCTTTTACGGCATCTACCAGCAATAGAATGACAACTATAATTTTGAATAATGACACAACGCGTGTCCCAGTTAGGGCGCTTCGTCAGTAAAAATCCAGGCCCCAGGGCAAAGGTCAAATATTAAGGGGTCTGACTGCGAGAAATACTGGGTTCGACCCCAGTGCCGCCATGTAGTTAGGTAAGGTACACGAGGTAGTTGAACACTAACAAGTATCAAAACTAAGGCGTTGTACTAACTTATGAAATCTAACAAAACATGTAAATATTATTGATTTTCGTAGAATTCGGCATCTTTCTCCTGCTGTTTTTGCTCAGATTTGGAAATTATGCCAAAACAATATCTTCTGCGATTCGGTTTTTAATTGTTTTATTCAATTTGAACATTTTCAGGGTCACACATTTTGTTTAAGGTTCCTTCACAAAGGCGCGGGGCGGTACGTTTGGAAACGCACCCGCAGGCCGCCCGCCATTCATACAAGTTTTACATCATTGACTTTGGGCCAATTTTTAGATATTCCCGATAATTTCCTATACAATACTTATTCTCCCAGTTCCCGCGGAAATTTGTAAAAATCCTTTCCAAGCGGCTTCTCTGTTTCACTCACACCTATAGGATAGGATAGAAGTGTAATGGCAAGTGCGTGCCGTGCCAACATTAGAAGCTGTTTAATTGTATTGAAACTTGAACAATATCTAGCAGAAAGTAAGTGCGTATTTTAGCGGTGACCATATTCGATAAGGAAAGATTTATTTACGAAATTGAGAAGCGGCCATCCATTTGGGATTGTCGGCAGGCGTCATATAGAAATAAGATAATAAGGAGCAATGAATGGAATGAAGTGTGCCGAGAAATGTTTCCCAGATGGTGTGATTGGAATACGGAAATAAAACAAAAAAAAGGTACTTAAATAAATGAGTTTCATTGATTTTTCAAGTTACAGAAAAAATATTTACAATGAGAACAAAAAAATAAACACTAATACTAAAATATTAACTATTAAAAAAATCATCTACACCGCTGTTCCCCAGAATGGTGCCCAGAAAGCTAGCTGCGTTGTCTCATTGGATAGTAATGCTTATCCTCTATCCGAGGAACGAGCCGCCTGTGGTGTGAATTAGCTTTTTGCTTAAATCTTGAAAAAGCTCCAAAGCGTCAGGACCCCAGGGTCCCAACGTCTCGAGCCTAAACGGCTGAAATATGAAGTCATGGCCTAGGCTTTCATATTTCCTCCGTTTGAGGTCCTCAGCAGCAGAGGCCGCAGCTCCAGTGCAGCGAGCAGTAGAGGTTACATGGGACGGCGCCAGAGTGCCCTCCCACGTTTCCAAGCAATGAGCATCATGCCGTCATGCCTCATGCCATCGTCATGTACGTTGACGGTGACAAGCGCCCTTCGGATGATGTCATTTATTGCCGCGTACAATGTCATCAGCGTACTTTATAAGCAGAGGAGGCATGTCTTGAACTTCCGCTGAGAGGGTATCGAGCACAATTCATAAGAAGTGAGGGTTCAGCATTGAACGCTGGTGAACACCTACAATAATCGGGAAGGGATTAGTATGGCCTACGATCGTTTTGACGACGGCTCCAGTATTGGCATACATGTCTTGTATAATACTAATTTATGACTTTAATCTCAGAGCCAACCAGATTATCTCCCGAGGGACATTGTCGAAAGCACTCTGCAGGTCGAGAAATGCATAATGCAGAGGTTAATTTTTTACTGCAGTAGAACTCCTGGAAGGGTCCTCCAGAAGGGTAAATATTGGATCCATGGTGCTGCAGCACGACCTGAAGCCTGTAACGTAACACTGTCCGACGGACAGTGCCAGGCTCAGTTAATAATAAAAACAACGAATATCAGGGTAATGGGTTTATGTACAATCAGTCCAGAAACTACAATCTACAAAACAAGAAATTTATAAAAAGAATTTAAAATGTTAAAAGTACGAAAGTTTTTACGAAAGTCCACAACTTATGCCCGGGCTGGATCACTGGGTTCACTGTTGGCCGAAAAGTACAGGTTGCAGATTGACTCGACAGACTATTTAATTTAGAAAACTTCGAGGATAAACTTTTATGCAGACACGTGTATAATTTGACCGGTCAACTGGTATTTAATTTTTGGTTTCTGAAGATAGCTTCTTCTAGCTATGATACTGATCCACCTTCTAGTTCGAAGGCTGGGAGAACTCTGCCCACTCCTCCGCTGCACTCTCTAACGAAGGCTCGGGTCTTCACTTAAACACGTTCGAGAACTCATTTGGCACAAAAGAAGATATAGTCTTGATGGCCAGTACTCATAGTCGACCAGCCAGTTTCCGAAGTGGTCGATATTTATTTTCGGACGACCTCGTGTTTAGCAGCTAAGAATATAATCCATGAAGACATGATGAAGAATTGGATCCAGCAATTATCTAGAATAAGAGGAGCACCAAAAAGATTAAAATCTCCGCCGACCATGAACTGTGTCCGCATGACAACATATGACATATAAAGAATAAAATAATAAAAGATTAACGTCAATTTGGAAAATGTGATATTTTAAATACTAAATCAAATATTTGCCACGAAAGAAACCTTCTAATGTGATGGAAAATTGACCCCCGTGGCATGGGGCAAACTTGGATTCATAAAAAAAGGAAAACAAGAAGATACAACGGTAAGAATCCAGACACACACCCCAATGCCCTTGTATTTGTCCAAAAACCCTCATACTTTTACCAATTGGATATTTAGGAAACGAGAGATCATTTCCCCAAAAGAAAATACTCTAATCGAAGTTCGATTCGATTCAAAATATTTGTAGAACGTAATTACAACGTAGTCAGAATTTACAGTATTAACTAATTTTCCAGGCAAAGATGAGGAGCATTCAGAGCCTGAAGGGCCAAACCCAAGAATATACCATTTATATGTATAAAAATTGACAATAAAAGTGTCAACGTGCTGAACAGTTATTTGAACAGGAGTAACAGTAAGTACAGCTTCAGGGCAAGACCCTACATATTACCCCAAAAACCCGCGGAAAAAAAAAATTTGATACTATAAAAATTTTTTTTAGCTAAAGTCCAAGTGAGTTATAACCTGTTTTAGGCAGTTAAAACAATGGCTTATTTAAGGAGTTGTTAGCCACTCCTAGTAATTCCTATATCCCCTTTGAGAGGTTAAAGATTACCCAAACCCTTTAGAGGGGTTAAAGTAAACAAGAACTCCCTAACCCTTTAGAGGGGTTAAAGTAAACAGAAACACCCTAACCCTTTAGAGGGGTTAAAGTAAACAGAAACACCCTAACCCTTTAGAGGGGTTAAAGTAAATAAGAACTCTCTAACCCTTTAGAGGGATTAAAATATAGAGATATCCCTAATCCTTTAGAGGAGTTAAAGTATAGGGACAACCCAAACCCTTTAGAGGGGTCAAAGTATAAGAAAGAACCCTAACCCTTTAGAGGGGTTAACATGTAGAGGGAGAAATAAAAAAATATGGGTAATATGTAGAAAATCCCCTGTTACAACAAAAGGAAAAAGAACATTAAAGTATATTAATATTTTTACAATGTTAAAAAAAAACTAAAATCTTTAAATATTTACAGAAATAAAAGAAAACAAGAGAAAAAGAAAAAACAAGGTTATTATGGAAGTGTTCAGTAAATGTAAGAATATGTTTATTAGATATTTTGTAGAAGAAAATATTGTATCAATCACCATATAATAAGAATGAAATTGGAATATGAAGTTCAAATAAAATAAAATTTGTAACATGTTTATATTATTTTCCCTAACATTCCAACATAACAGTTAAAAGTTTATTTATTTTTAATAAAAGAAAATAAAGTAAAACTTTTCCGACTGTAAAATATTATGAATAAACATTAAATAAATACAATAGGATAAATATTAATATGAATAAATAAAAAGGGTGACTCAAAGATTCGAATGTTCTGTGCGACGTAAATCTGAGTCACCACCCGCTCAGAACGAAACGTGTAGGCTTTAGATAAATGTCACAATCCGCAGTCAGTGAAAGGCTAATTTTTTTACCTACCACACAGAACACGCGAAAACTTGATAATCAATAAATACGTTATAATAAATATGTTTTATATTAATGGAAATACACGATGACCGCAAAACGGGATTCAACAAGCACATCTCATTTGCGAGCGCTCGTAGCATCCACAACGAGAAGAATGTACAAGAGGACAGGCGGTACCTTACACAGGATTGAAGAGTCACCAACCGCTCTAAGAGGTACAGCATAAGGCTTTTTTAAAGTGTCACGAACCGCACCCGGTGTAGGCTTTTTTATCTGGACGGTCCTACCCGTCACGAAAACAAAATTAAACTAATAAATATTTGAGGGAACAGGCGGTACCTAACACGGGATTGTAGAGTCACCAACCGCTCTAAGAGGTGCAGCAGAGTGCTTATTTAAAGTGTCGCAATCCGCACCCGGTGTAGGCTTTTTTATACCGGCGGTCCTACTTATAACCCAGGAAAAATAAACAAAAATATAATAAAGCATAGTATACTAATATATATTGCATATAAATAAAATACTCTACAGTCTTTAAAGAAAAACAGTCAAAATTAATAAAAAAAATGTAAGAAACCACTATAAAGAATATAAGAAAGAGAGCCCACGATATAACTAAATTAAAATTTATCATGAATAGTACGTGCCATGATTATACTGTAATTGCCAAAATTAGAGCCGAAATACTAAATGACTTTATAGACAAGTGTGTGTCTTTTTTAGAATTTAGAGAAAAAGCAAGTTAGATATGTAATAGGTATGTATATGAGTATGTATACGTTGACACCGCCAGAGGGTAGCCCTGGGACCCGATGCCAACGTAAGTATATAAGTATGTATGTATATGTTAACACCGCCAGAGAGTAGCCCTGGGACCCGATGCCAATGTAAGTATATGAGTGTTAAGTTATGTAATGTTAAGTAATATTTTTAATGAATATATTTCAATATATATTTAAAGATTTTATGGACACAAAATAATTAAGAGTGAACCGACTGAATAATTATGAATGAATCTACTAGACTAGACTTCTGGACTGAAAGACCACAGTTTACGGCGCCAAACTGTAACGTAACACTGTCCGACGGACAGTGCCAGGCTCAGTTAATAATAAAAACAACGAATATCAGGGTAATGGGTTTATGTACAATCAGTCCAGAAACTACAATCTACAAAACAAGAAATTTATAAAAATAATTTAAAATGTTAAAAGTACTAAAGTTTTTACGAAAGTCCACAACTTATGCCCGGGCTGGATCACTGGGTTCACTGTTGGCCGAAAAGTACAGGTTGCAGATTGACTCGACAGACTATTTAATTTAGAAAACTTCGAGGATAAACTTTTATGCAGACACGTGCATAATTTGACCGGTCAACTGGTATTTAATTTTTGGTTTCTGAAGATAGCTTCTTCTAGCTATGATACTGATCCACCTTCTAGTTCGAAGGCTGGGAGAACTCTGCCCACTCCTCCGCTGCACTCTCTAACGAAGGCTCGGGTCTTCACTTAAACACGTTCGAGAACGCATTTGGCACAAAAGAAGATATAGTCTTGATGGCCAGTACTCATTGTCGACCAGCCAGTTTCCGAAGTGGTCGATATTTATTTTCGGACGACCTCGTGTTTAGCAGCCAAGAATAAAATCCATGAAGACATGATGAAGAATTGGATCCAGCAATTATCTAGAATAAGGGGAGCACAAAAAAGATTAAAATTCCGCCGACCATGAACTGTGTCCGTATGACAACATATGACATATAAAGAATAAAATAATAAAAGATTAACGTCAATTTGGAAAATGTGATATTTTAAATACTAAATCAAATATTTGCCACGAAAGAAACCTTCTAATGTGATGGAAAAATGACCCCCGTGGCATGGGGCAAACTTGGATTCATAAAAAAAGGAAAACAAGAAGATACAACGGTAAGAATCCAGACACACACCCCAATGCCCTTGTATTTGTCCAAAAACCCTCATACTTTTACCAATTGGATATTTAGGAAACGAGAGATCATTTCCCCAAAAGAAAATACTCTAATCGAAGTTCGATTCGATTCAAAATATTTGTAGAACGTAATTACAACGTAGTCAGAATTTACGGTATTAACTAATTTTCCAGGCAAAGATGATGAGCATTCAGAGCCTGAAGGGCCAAACCCAAGAATATACCAATTATATGTATAAAAATTGACAATAAAAGTGTCAACGTGCTGAACAGTTATTTGAACAGGAGTAACAGTAAGTACAGCTTCAGGGCAAGACCCTACAAGCCATATTGGCATTCTGACAAGGACTATTCCTGGCAAAGTCTCTGGTCTAAAATACGTTCGAATAGCTTCATTGTGTGGTCCCTAAGTTTAATACTTCGATAGTGTCCGCATTCCTGCAGACTACCTTTTCCTTTATAGATTAGCGTAATAATATTTACCCATTAACTACGATGTGCATAGGCAGTCTAACGTTTATTGAGTCTACTAGTCATTGATACAACGTGGCATATTTTATGTACTTGATGACGTAGGATAACCAACGGTGCCGTCACTATTATATTATTAGCAATCATCACAATTTCTAAAGGGGTATTCCCGGCTTCTGCTAGCGTCCGCTTTCCGACTCTTTGTTTTCCAATTCGCCCCGTCATGGGCATTCTGGCGTCTAGAGGTGCTGCGCGCCGAGCTCCTAAACGGAGAGCAACCGGCGCGCGACTAGACTGATGGCCATGAGCGCCTGCTATGCCAGAAGAAGCCGAGCAAGACTCTATTGACCGACGGTCATTATCCGGTCGAGAAAAAGCCGGAGTACGAGGGATACTGCGACTGGCAACTGGCGACTGGCGACTGGCGACTGGCGACTGGCGACTGGCGACTGGCGACTGGCGACTGGCGACTGGCGACTGGCGACTTGGGACTGGCGACTGGCGACTGGCGACTGGCGACTGGCGACTTGGGACTTAGAATTTATAATTTAGAATTTATTACGTTAACTGCACTGCAACGACAATTCTGAACGCACTGTTGCGACGCGATATTGCGCGTGACTGCAGACAAAGATGTGTAGTGTTAGGCAGGACAAGGTTTTAAATAGAGTTTGTAGTAGCGGTCCCTAATTTTATTGTTTTAAGCCAGCAATTTCTAAAGTTTAACTGAAGTTCGGCCGTATATACCAGGAACCCGATCCCATATGTTAACAGTTCGTCACAGTTCGAAGATAGATGACTTTTTTATCATGCACGTAACTATTTGCGATAAAGACGTTCTTCCTTGTACGAAACCAGTTGCGAACATAAGTCAACATACACATACCGTGGACAGTATTACTTTTAAAATCTCATACACCTATGTCTGAAAGCTGAAATAATCATATCATCAAAATCGAACCATGTTAAGCATGTGACACACGATTCACGATTCACATTATTATCGCACCGGTTCGGCTGAATGCGGTGCAGGTGGTGCTATTCAATCGTATGGACGGTGCACGCCATCATCAAACCTGTCTGTCGACGCTGCGTTTCTCAGCACAAGTGCATATAGACCTTATGACTATTGACATCTGAAGGTTCATACCTGTTTAAACTGTTGACATCTTGTGTTTGACAGCCCGACGCTACTTGCGTCGGCGACGCTACTTGCGTTACTGACGCTCCTCGCGTCGGCAACGCTTGTTATAATCCGGGCCTAACTGTAAACAACACAAATAGCGCCCGTATGTCAAAACGTTCTAACTACGTATAACCTCAAAAATGTCAAACTTTACGATACAGCTGTCAGTTGCCAGATTGCACCACTAGGGTTGTCCAATCCCGAAATATAAAAGGCGACCTATGTACATCGTGATGAAACCTGCACATTCAGGCGACTGAATGTGTAACCATTATCTAATCTGGTCAGGTTCCCCTTGTAGCAGGGTCACGGAGGTCAGATGGCAGGAGCTTCACTGTAATTATCTGATCCGCAAAATCCTGGATCATGGTCAAGGCGGCCCCTGGCCCTCGTGCGCCAGAGCACAACCGGGACATTAACCCAAGATGATTATTATTATTTTTATAGAGTGATTGTGACTACCTATGCTAGATTTAATTTGTGGCAGTGATAACCTTTACCTAGCTACATTAGAGCCGTAATAAAGCGAAACCCTTTGCAAAACCAAATCGACCCATTTTAAGTTCAACAAAACCCCTATTTTAAATGGTTTTAAAATGTAACAGTTTATTTGAATTTGGAATTACGAGTTAAACATTCGAAAAAAGTTTTAGTTATATTTTGTTTCAAACGGTCCTTGTGCACCTCAACCAGCACAGTTTAAACAACCTCCCTAACATTAAGCCGGTTGCGCTGGTTGCGTTTTCGTATGAAACGTACGAATATACCCAATCTACACGGAGCAACGAGCAACACAACATGGATGGAACATGGAGTTCTTCAAGAAAGGGGTGAAAAGGTTTTTACGGGGGGTAAGTGTTGCCCCTGGTATTACAAACGCCCAAAGGCTGCGGTGACTGCTTACCATCGGGCTGGCCGTAAGCTTGTTTGCCACTTCAGTGGTATAAAAAAAATCCTCCGTGGTTAATAGGATCTCGTAAAAATAGAGCTATGAACCAGTCGTAAATATGTATGTATGTAAACTCTTTATTGTGTATAACTACATAAAGAACAATAACAAAAGAAAATAAATATACATTGCAAAGGCGGGCTTATCCCACAATGGCATTTCTTCCAGCTAACCTTACCTTGGATAGTCCGAAATGAGCTATTTAACGAGCGGTGGTAGCAATATCGATATTGTGCAAATTTTAAGTACGTAATACGTTCAATTCATACAAATTTTGTTCATGCGTTTGTACGAAGTAAGATAAGTAGATACATCCGTATATAACCGCCACCAACCTACTTAACTATACACAATGTTGGCGGGTAACCCGTTTGGATAATTAACTCAGATCTAGGCACCTAATTACATCGGTGACCTAAATGGCGACACGTATGGCGTTGGTGATGCAGACATATCTACCTAAGCCGTTAATCAAGATTTATGTTGCCCATTCCGTTTCATGTACCGGTCTTCGTAGAAATCTGTTTGACTTTAAGACATTGACTCTGTATGAATACTGTCAAGTCCTTAACATCACACTTAGACATAGAGCCTTTCCCACGAAAGGGGAGGTTATTGCCATAATCTCCACGCTTGGCAGGTGGGTTGGAGATCGCGGTGTTATAAATATAACAATGGACTGCAGCCCATTTTCCAGCCTGCGGAGACACTAGATCTTTTGCCTCGAAAACATTAGTCGCCTTGTACGACACCCATGAGTGTAAGGGGTGGTGCTATTCTACTCTGCCGGACACCACACGGCCTCACGGTTAAGTCCTTACCGTTCGGCAATTAGTTATACTACAAACATTCATTATACAGCAGTCCCTTACACTTATCGATCTAGAATCTGGCTCCGCCAGATGTAATCACCTAGTTGCTCATCTATTCCCTTCAATACAAGTTAAAGTCACCGTTTCTTCTGCTTCCATGGACCCTACCTTTATAATAAGCTTCATAGATCACTCCGCATACATTCTTTCACAAAATACAAATCCAACACACATACTCCAACGGTATCTGTGTATCATGTGTGTTCGAGTTCAGAATCTCATATAGTGACACTGAAGAACTGCTACAATCTGTAGCACACTCACGTACTTAAACACACAAAATCTCTAACACAAACGAACATACTTACATTGTACTTTTATCCCTAGTACTAGTTATATTTTGTTTCTTTTACTAGTAGCTGAAGAAAGCTGGTAATCTGGAGCACGGGTAGTAGGCTTACCAGAACCAGCCACACTTATCAGATGTAAGGGACAGTCATTAAAAATTTCTCATTTTCATTTTTTAATTCTTCATTTCTTTTCAATATTTAGATACAGAGTATATATTAATCGCCGATATTCCAGTACGGGACTGCTTGCAGCTCCCTGGTCTGTATGACTGACTCTTGCTCTGTCAGGGGTGGAGACAAGATCATTTCAAAATATTGGCCGAAGAAACTAATAAATCTTTTAGATTTTTTTTGGATATAGGCTCGTCTCTTAGAGGTTAATGGAGCAGGGGGAGACTCACTCCAACGTATACTTGACCAGGCTTTTTAGCGAATGTGCATTTCATTGCACGAAATGGCCCACCACCACCCATGATCCTACGGACCACTCAGTCACACGTACCGCGTAACCGAATCACGGGAGGTGCGCGCAGTTCTTACCAGTGGCTCTTTACCACACACGCACTGCTTGACTTCCTACAAGTTTTTTATTAGTCCTATTTATATTTTATCGCTCAAAATAATTGAAGACGCACGTGTGCAGCTCGCCACCCCGTGGTGGACTAGCCGTTGCTGCAAGCATAAAACGAAAGTAAAGTAAGATGGAAAGTATTTTCACACCTATGGCTATAGGCTTAGAAATGAAAATATCGGCAGCAGATCCAAGGCTAACCTTGAACTTGAGAACAAATCTAGTAAGCTATAATGGAAATCACGGGATCTCTACCGTTTCAAATTGTTGGAAACAAACGTAGTTCACTGGGCTACGTACAAGTTTCTTGAGAGGGAAATACCCGGAACTTAAGACATTAACTTCTCATTTGCCCCAGTGTGTAACACGTTCCTTTGATAGTGGAAATTGGCACACATGAATAGTTTATTCGAGAAATACTTCAATGGCATTTTAATTAAATTAATATTAAGGACCGTATATTGATATTTACAGGTTTATGACCTTTTTAGCTTTTTTTTATTGACAGCGCCCCTGGTGTTGCTGATGTCCATAGGCGGCGGTGATTACTTTCCATCAGGTGGCTCGTTTGCCTGTTTGTGTGCCGTAGTACATAAAAAAAATACTTACCAATGACATAAACTCAAATGCATGTAGATCTTTAACTCCAGATTAAGCTATTTTGTGTTGTGGTATGCCATAAACTTTTGAGCATGGTTTATTTAAAGATGTAAAACAAAATCAAAACATGCTTGTTTATAGAAGGTACCATACAGGCCTTAGTTTCATAGCTTTAATAAACAGTCAACCGAAGCATCTATATTCTTTAACACAAATACAAAAATGAGTTAAAATTAAAATACTGAAAAAAAGCCTGCCACGAACCCGAGACCATTTGCATCGCTGCCTACGCGTTGTCAGTTCGTCACTTACTCGAAGTTTTCCGTTAAAATTTCAACAGATCGGTCGATATTGGATTCGAATCACCTTGGCTTACTTACAATCGGAACGAGAATGAATGGGGAGGGCCATTAAGCCTTTATACCTACTGCTTTTGTAAGTACATACATAGTTATACGAGTAAGTACAAAAGGCAGCGCATCACATCACATCGTCCTACCCACTACTACTATAAATGAGCTAGGGTCACTATGGTTGCGTGTATAAACCGGGGACAGTCTAAAGTCTAAACAGGATAGGTTGAGGTACTGTCGTGTGTACATAGTTACGTTAGTCGTATAAATTATTTTTTATTATAAAGTTTTCAGGTAGCCGTTACTCTCCAGCGTACACTGAGTAAGATACTCGTATTTAGTTTATGTCAATCGTCTAACTGTTGCGTAATACGCACTAGATTTTTTCAATTCTACGTTGTGACAAACGATCAGACAGCCTATCTGATGGTAAGCGGTAACTGTCGCCCATGACATCTACGATTCATGCAGTGAGCAACGCGTGTTATGACGCTATGACGCTGGTTGTGCCGTGGCGTGCAGAAGCCATGGCGTTGTATACGTATAATTTACGCTACTACATGGAATCGATACTTTTATATTATACAATAAAAAAGATAAATACTATTTAAACTATTGTTACTAGGTATGTGTTATCCGAAGTATCAAAAAAACTAAAATTGTAACTGAAATATATGCATACTATAAGTACTTAAGTAAAATTACTATATTTTACTATAAGGAGATTTCGCAGGATAGGAAGAGGTGGCGATCTCTGATGTCGGAGGCCAATATCCACTTTTGGTCACTGAGCCAGCGCAGTAAGTAAGTAACTATGTCAATTACCTATACCTAATTAGATGTAAGAAAACCAGCACGTCCCGGAAAACACACGTCTCAATTATTTTTTGAGGCTCGAAAAGGTAAGTTTTATATTATTATTATGTTTGAGTGTAAAAATGCTATAACTGTTATATAGAATTATTTATTCCAGCATTTGTAGCATCTTGTTTGATTTTTACAATAGACTGTTGAATTACTATAAAGCACCTTTTTTAAACAAAACCATCCCGGGAAATACCATCTGATGGACATATTATCCCATCCATGGGAAAGTGACCTTTTCCCGACAAGTATATTTTGAGTTTTTCTTAAAAGAATATAAAGTTTATGTAAAGTATCCACTGAAAATGTTTAATACATTGTTATTTCTTAAAAGTTATTATGAAAATTGATAAGAAAGAGTAGGAATGCTGACTCGGATGATAATATTATCCGAATCTGGTCAGTAAGACAGATAACAGACCAAACATAAATAGCGCGGGTGTCAACAACTTTAATATTAAAAAAATTTACAATTATGAATTGTTTTTATTTTTTACGACCTTCGGGTGTGTTTCCTTGAATAAATCCTCATTCAGCAAATTTTCATAAATTTTATGTACAGTTGGGTATTTCTTGATGTCCAGTTCGGGGTATTTTCTGAAAAATGTAGGTTCTTGTCTTTTATCCATGTTTATAAAGTTCTAGAGATTGGCACCCCGTGATGTTATTGTAATATGGTCATTATGAAACTCTGCCTATTATAACTTTTAGTATAGGAAGATAGCGAGAAAATTTTACTTTGGATTTTGGGCAAAATGGCAATCATATGAAGAAAAAAATAAAAATAAAAACTTTTGAAGCACTTCGAGTGGGTTAAGACCCGAATCCAGATAAGATGATAAACCATGACTAGGACGCCATAGCCTCAAAGCAATCTTATCTGGGGTCCTATTTACTTGCCCTGGGGACTTATTTTTGTATCATAGCCTCGATTCGAACGGATTTCTATTTTGACTTTCGGCACGAAAAATTCAATATTTTTTAAATCACATTAGCAACACTGAACGAGTACGGCTCAGAAATACGAAAAATCAGCATCATGCATCAAAATGCATAAAAAGGTTCGAATCGAGGTGAACAATTAAAAAATAGGGCCCCTGGTCTCGAGTTAACCATTTTTACGAAGTCATCAACGCGTTAAAGTAGGAGAGAAAGACCAACTTGGGGTTAATAATACTGGTAGGTATAATAAGATACCTATTGACTGCGTTATACACTTGCGGCACAAGACACAAGTCCGCCATTGTGAGCTGGTCTCCGATGCAGAAGCGGCCAGATGTTTTTTTCAGAAGATCTTCAAGCGTCTCCAAGCCTCTTTCGGTCCAATGTTGAGCGAATAGTGTAAATTTCTCGGAAGATCCCAATTGGGCTGTTAGACCTGGATTCTGGAGGGGCTGGATGCCAGATACAACCGTCTGGGGAAAAACATAGGCAAATTAACTTTTACCTAAGCTCTAAGGGATGTGACTAAGGTTGGTTAAAGTTAACAACTGCAGGTTGGGATAGTTATTGCCAAAACTTTGAAGTTCCTGCTGTCTACGTATTATAAATGGACTTAGGCCGCGTTTGCTTATTAGGTAAACCTAATAATCAAAATTAACATGATATCATCACAAGCAATGCGCATTACGGCCCTAAATAATGTACATCGGCTAATTCTAACGTCTCTGTCGCACGCTTCTGAGTAGGTTTATGTATTATATATTATGTCAAAACTATTCTATGTGCGATTTACCGCCGATGCTTGTAAACTTGGATTTCGGAACATTAAAATACCCTTGTTTATAAAGTACATCATCATCACAGCCCGCATCATCACAGTCCACTGCAGGACTAAGGGCCTCCCCACGAAAGAGGAGTTGATGCCATAATCTCCACGCTTGGCAGGCGGGTTAGAAATCGCAGTGTTATAAATATAACAATAGAAAACGCTGCTGCCCATTTCCAGCCTACGGAGTCACTAGATTTTTTGCCTTGACAACATTAGTCGCCTTGTACGACACCCACGAGTGTAAGGGGTTGGTGCTATTCTGCTCTGCCGGACACCACACGGTCGTACAAGAACACAATAGTCGATTATTATAAATCAGCCAACCTCGCAAATCTCCCTCATTCTGGCCTTGAGGAGGGGAGTGTTCGGCTCTAACGTAGGTTCGGGGCGGGTCTCTTCCAAGTACTGAATAATAGCCATGGATTCCACCAAAGTTTCTCCATCTGTGGAATGTAAACATATTGTTGTTACGGTGCACAAGGCAGGAAGTCGGACCCTGGCAGCAGCCGGAATTGACCGCTCGGATGATGATGATGGGTTCCGCACGGTATTAGGTACCTACTACGACAAGGTTTATTATACTCTCCGTAGAACATTAAAATATATCAGTACTAGGTCTTATACTGAAGACGTATAAAGTACGAAATGCGAATTGTACCTATGCTGGTTTGACATGGTGAATGCCAAATATGAAAGGATACCTCTTTTTTAAACAAACAATTATTTATCTATCGTTGTATTATTATATCAGCCAGAAGACGCCCACTGCTGGGCATAGGCCTCCCCCAGAGATCTCCACAAAGGCCGGTCCTGTGCCTTCCGTATTCAGCTGGTAACTGCGATCTTTACTAGGTCGTCGGTCCACCTTGTGGAAGGCCTACCCACGCTGTGTCTTTCGGTACATGGACGCCACTTGAGAACTTTACTGCCCCATCGACCATCTGTTCTTCGAGCTATGTGCCCTGCCCACTGCCACTTCAGTCTGGCAATCCTTAGAACTATGTCGGTGACCTTGGTTCGCTTGCTGCTCATCATTTCTGATTCGATCGCGCAACGAGACTCCGAGCATAGCCCTTTCCAATGCCTTTTGGGTAACAGTGAGTTTTATATCGTTGTATACATATATTATATATTATATAATATATTATGTTATATATTATCGGAAATGTGTGAAACCTAGGCATTGTAAAATTTCCTTAGAAATGTATACAATAAATAAATAAAATAAATAAATATTCGTGGACAAATTCACACAGCGCTATCTAGCCCCAAACTAAGCAAAGCTTGTGCTATGGGTGCTAGATGGCGAGCCAATTTAGGAAAAATGTAAAATGATTTGTCGAATGTTCACATTTCCTATGAAATATATTTATTTGCTAGGCATTGTATACATTAATGCCGGCTACCATTAACATGGGACAAACAAAAACATTCAAGTCGTACTCGCAAGATCAACTCTTGATATTATCTATCAGATAATCTGTTGTTCCATACATTCGCCGCGCGGCAATAAATTCTTAGAATGGTTTTCTGATTATGATCTGATTTACTTTTGCCCGATTACAGGGTTGGCCTTATGATAAAAGTTGTTCGTAGCTCCTTTCCTGATAACGTTGTTGTAATCTTACTCAATTTTATTTTTGGTTATGTACAGTCAACCGCAGATCAAGCGTTACACTTTGACCTTTGGACCGTCTTTATGCCGACGTATTAGAGACTGTTTTTGCAGTGTAAGTGCCTCAATTACAAAGATTAGTCGCACAAACCACTTTGTTGCAACCTTTATTGTGCGAACCGCAACGGAAATCTCTACTGTCTTTTTGATAAATACAACCTGGGAGTTTTCAAATCCAAATTAAAAAGCTCCTTTTTTGATAAGAATGCTTCAAGGCAGACCACAGTGTTGCTTAATATGAGACGTACCAAACTTTCTGTAGTCCACGCGAACGAAGTCGCGGACACAGCTAGAGTTCTTACTAATTTCGTTGTAAAAGTCTATTTGTTAATTTTCACACATCGATACATCGATACGTTTCCGTAGAGATCACCAGTGGTTTTGAGATGTTTTTTATCTAACAAACTAATTAATTAATATTCTTTCATAGTTTAAGATACATGCAAGTCTCAAGTGCACATCTATTCCAGTCCTTCGCCGCAATTCCCTGCTGCATTACTCCAAACTCTAGTGAAACACTTAAGAGGGGTGGGCGGCGTAGTTACGCCGTTAAAACTACCTTACAGAGACTGAGACACGTCTTTGATCAGTGTCCCGGAGACTCATTGACCACTCGGGGAACGCTGCTCAGGCGTGCGCCTCAAACTACTAACAAATATGTCATTGAAGAAGGTTAACCCTCTGTAAGCTCCAACTATCCCCTTTAACACTGATAGGGATATCCGGCGTCTTTCGACCAATATCTGGTGTAAATATGTGAATATGCTAGTGTGACCTTACATCCAATAACATTGATCACTTAGCATATCAGCAGTAAGTACGGAGTTACCTGATGTTATGCCTAGTATTCCATATAAACTAGGTGATTGTTAGGTGTAGTCAAAATACATAATATTTTATTAAAAAATTTACTTATTGATGATAAAATTACAATGTAATTAAGTCAACAACAAACCACTGTACTCAAAAGAAAAATTATTTGTGAAAATATTCATTACCAATATTTTAATTATGAAAAATATGGAAAATAGGACAACAAGCATAATATTTCTTTTATTTGAAGAGTGAAACTAATAATAAATATTGATTGTAAATAATATTAGGTTAGGGAAAAAGTCTTTTCGCATATAGTATGTATGAACTTGTAATAAAACCTCTTTGGCTATACTATTTGTACCTGGCTGGTTTTGTAATCACTTAAAAGTTGAAATTTTAAAGAATAAAAATGCGTGACTTTCATTTGTTTTTCTTTCTGTCAAGATGAGTGAATCTAATGAAGAAATTAGATACATTTTAAAATTTTACTACAAAAAAGGTAAAAATGCAAAGCAAGCCGCGAAAAAAATTTGCGATGTTTATGGACCTAATGCAGTGTCTGTGAGAGTAGCACAAATTTGGTTTAAGCGCTTTCAATCCGGAAATTTTGATGTCAAAGATGCACGTCTCTCTGGTCGCCCTGTTACGGATAAAATGGATGCTATTTTTGAAAAAACGGAGTAAGATTGGCATATCAGTAGTTACGACGTAGCTGAAGAACTGGGAATTGACCACAAAACAGTTTTGGCGCATTTGAAAAAAAATGGGTACACAAAAAATCTCGATATTTGGGTACCTCACGAGCTCTCTGAAAGAAACCTAATGAACCGTGTACTCATTTGTGATTCTTTATTACGACGTAATGAAACCGAACCATTTTTGAAGAAATTGATAACTCGTGATGAAAAGTGGATCACGTACGACAAGAACGTGCGAAAAAGGTCATGGTCAAAGACCGGTCAGGCTTCACAGACTGTGGCGAAACCCGGGTTAACTCGCAACAAGGTGATGCTGTGTGTGGTGGGATTGGAAGGGCATTATTCATTATGAGCTGTTACCACCAGGCAGGACCATCGATTCAGAACTCTACTGCGAACAACTGATAAGATTAAAGCAAGAAGTTGAGATTAAGCGGCCGGAATTAATCAACAGAAGGGGTGTGATTTTTCATCATGATAACGCTAGACCTCACACATCTTTAACCACTCAGCAAAAATTAAGAGAGTTTGGCTGGGAGGTGTTAATTCATCCGCCGTATAGTCCTGACCTTGCACCTTCAGATTTCGACCTGTTTCGGTCTCTTCAGAATTCTTTATCCAGTGTCAGGTTAACATCACGAGAGGACTGCCAAAACTACTTGACGCAGTTTTTTGATCAGAAGCCCCAAAATTTCTATAGCAATGGGATCATGTCCCTACCTATAAGATGGCAAAAAGTTATCGAACAACATGGTACCTACATACTTTAGTTAAATGTAAATAAACTATATTAAAAAATGTTTTGAATTTTCATATAAAATGCGAAGAAACTTTCTCCTCAACCTATTATGTTAAAATTAATACTGGATTTCGAAAATATAATATGTTCAGATGCTCATAAGCCCCTTAAATAAAATAAAAGATATTATCATAATGTTTTTATAAGGGTTTGAAAATACCCCTGTTAATTTATCGTCGGATTTGCTTCTTAGACCAGGTGTAATTTTGTACAGGGAGTAGTTATCACAATCAAATGTTAAGCACCAATTAGCTTCATGTTGTCTAACTATACCCACAAAGTTTCATTGTTATCCGATTTGACATTTCCGAGAAATTGTAATTTTTACTTGTGTGAAAATTACATTTTCCGTTATTTCCCCTTACAAAACGCCAATTACATAAATAAGTACCTAATATTACGATGAACTCTCTAGAAACCTGAGGTAAAAGTAGAAGTAAGCTGCAAGTAATTTCTGTTGCTGCATCAAAGCAATATAAGCATAATAAGAGATAGGTATATTACAGCGGCAGTTCATAGGTACTGCATGTATTATAATATTTCTCATTCTTATGATGTTTTACACATATAAAATGCAATAAGAACTTGAGATCCTTTAAAACATGTTTCTAAGTCTTTAATTAAATTATTAATATATTGGTAGGTAACACAATCGAGATCAGTAGCATCTGAAACTGGCAAATTCAGGCAAAACGTTTTTCGATTTTGGGGCATTACTTGCAAAAGTTTATCTATGATTGCATATTTCGTCGATTTAGAAATTCCTCTGGAAGGTCTTTTACGAGTGAATTCAGATAATGTTTTACTTATCGTGTATTTCTGTTGACTTTCCACTGCTACCTACGTGTAGTTACTTGTGATATAATTAGATAGTAATGAATGCATAAAGTGAACATACTTCGCATGCTACAACCACAGCATGAGCCCTTACTGCTAATATGGTTAGCAACCAACAATTAAAAAATTAAGAACTTTTCTATTATATTCGCATTATGAGCACATACTGCTAATATAGTTAGCAACCAGTATTGAAAAATTCAAGCGTTTGCCTATCATATCCGCAGTATGAGTACTTACTGTCGATATAATTAGTAACAACGTAAACAAAATTCAAACCAGTACTAGAAAAGTAGCCGTAAGTGATTTTACTGCTGTTATAATAAGGAACCCATGACAATAAATGCACTTACTGCGTTTATGGTTACTAATATTTATGGGTTCCCGTTAAGTTACAAAAATATGAGTTAAATCAGATTGTAAAGTTTTTCGCGCTGATTCCGAATATGTATTTAACTCATTTTTGTCAAAATTTGACTTACTGTGAATATCGTTAGCACGGCAGTCTGGCTCATTGAGGGTTATAAATTCAAATAGGCAGTCAATAACACAACATTCAAAACTCGTATTTTTACTAAGTCGGCACCCACTCCACTATCTTCGAATGATATGTTTCTTCAACGTAAAATATATTATTGTAGATATACTGAAAATTTGAACATATTCGTATACGACATTAAAGTTGACCCTTGCATCATCAACACGAGGCGTGCCGGGCTAATTAACCTTTTGGTCACAACAAGACCTTGGTTTGTGTTATTTGAAAGTAATTTGGGGAGGTCAGCAAGGGGATTGATTGAAAGACACAAATGGGTATCGATTGCTCCACCGATGGGGGTTAAAACAACATGTTATCGGGATACCCGCAGTTGCTATAGTTTCATACCTGTCTGGAAATGATCTGCTCGACGCTGGATGAAGCCATTCGTTTTTATAGACCGCGCGAGGGTGACCCAATATTTTTGCAATGTGAGAAAGAATTTTCAGACAATGGGAATATCCATATACCATTCCGTTACCTATTTATTTTATTATGCATTCCTGTTGGGAATATTCGTAGAGCATTTGTGGTCTGGTGGGTCTGAACGAGATATTTTTCACATTCATATTGAACAAGCTCCTTTTCAGGGTAACGTAGCGAGCCAAATTTTCGTTGTCAGTCAGTACCTACCGATATTTCAATGATGAAACCTATAAACACCTACCCTGAACCTATTTTCAAATGATCGATACATTTTATTTATTTGTTGTTTAAAGACTGTTTAAGATGTAGAAAATCTATGGGATGTGCTTTCGCAACCACGGTCCGACTGACTGACATGTTATTAATTTATTTGTATTTATATAATTATAAAGTGTTGGTGCGAAGAAGCGATATCTTTCGACAAAGATGTGGGTCGGCGAATATGGGAGAGGAGCGGCGACCCTCGCTCTGGGTCATTCCTTTTGCAGAGGCGGTCCATCGCCATACAGCATGGTAACGCTGCTAGAGTTATGGGCACCTTTAGCGGAGGCCACGGATAACGCTGTATTTGTGTCGGAAAACTATGGCTATGGTCCTAGTAAATTTATCCCGCCACGAGCCGACACGCCCCAACGGGTGAATAATGGCTGCAGCATTACAAGGGCTACCTCTTATAAATTTTATCAGAGTAAGACTAATGGGAAAATAAGACCAGCGAAGTCTTACTTTATCGGTAGTAATTGGGAAAGAAATTCACAGTAGTGCAACTGGCAAGACTACTTCAGACTACTTTGAACTGGTTTGCTAATAATTCGACTAGACACAATGATCGATATTTCCGTTTAAATGGTTTGAATTGCAGAATTTCTTCTGTGCGTTCATATTTGACACCGCTTGTAAGTCGTGTGTCTCAATTGGCCATCGAGAGAAATTAAATTCGTGCGGCATTGCTGTCTCATAGACAGATAATAATGACCCAAATAGTGCCCAATTCATTGGATACTTTTTCTCTATGCGCACGAGTTGGTGTGGCGACACATCCATTAGATGGTAATTCGTGAAGTTATTGACCGTCTTATTTAGGTAATGGCGTACTCTAGACACTTGATGAACGGTCAGCGTAACTAGTTCGCGACGCACTACTCGCATAAAATTCCATGAGAAACTTTTTTTTTATGTAATACGACAGACAAACAGGCAAGCGGGCCACCTGATGAAAAGTGGTCACCATAACCAAAGGACATCAGCAGCACCAGGGGCGCTTAGGAGAGTTTAGGTTGTAATTGTAACAGAAGCTTCTCGTATGGCTCCTTACCTAATTCTTTACCGACTTTGCCGAAGGTACGCTCTTAGAAAACTGTACAAAAAGGCGCTACCCTCAGACCAAATAACAAATAGTACCTGCATCACAGGTTGTCGGAACTAAAAAATATTAGAGTTGTTTGCAATTGAGCTGTTCATTTATTTTTCTGTTCTGTCTGTTTTTTTTTTGTTCATTTATTTATTGTAATGTATACTAACTTACATAGGTAAGTGGACAAAGAGAGGTAGGAATTCGGACCTCAGGCCCTCACGCGCGATATCACAACAGGGACTGACGCCAAGATGATGTTGATGATGATAAATGACATAGGTATGTAAATAATATTTTCTTTGGTATTTTAAAATCAATTAAACAATGTTGAATATAAAAGTTTCTTTCACATAAGCGTCAGATAATTTCAAAGAATTTTTTTTTTCCTTCTACTATGAGTAATTGCAACTGCTCGTACAACTTCAAGTTTAAATTCTATTATAAAAATAATTGGGGTGGCTGAAAGTCAGGCTATCATCGCTATTTTTTCGTGAATTACATTCGTCTGGGTCGCCCTCGGCCAGATGTAGTGACGGTAGTACGGCAAAAAAGGAACAGGGTGCATGATTTTCAAATTTAGAGTTCAGAAATCTATCAGCAGTTTTTCTCGTTCAAATCCAACAACAAGTTTTGATGATACCGTGAGTGTAATGAACGGCACCCGCACGACACTTCATTTTCAGTGCTCCCTTCCGCAGTTTATAACGTCATAGCGGAAAGTGGTGGAAAGGTCAACCATATATTTTTGTATTGTCGCCGGATGGATCTTCACAACGATATAACTAACATTTATCTAACCTTTAAACTTGAGTAGGAAGCCGTGAAAGTACTCATTTATGTGACACATGTTTTCTGGAATTCCCCTTGGCACCACGAGGAAGACGTTCATTGAATTCACGTCAAAATTATTGTACCTACCGAAGGCTTCATTGTGTTTTTTCACGTCTGCCTACGATCTTTGCTGATGCGAATAATTCCATCCTTAACTTACATACCTATCGGGGACGATATAGTTAAATGAAAGTTAATTTACACAGGTAGGTATCTCAAGTAACCCAAGGAGTGACGGAACTTGGTTATGACCTATTCGTACTGAGAAATTGTTTGAGTTTAAATTCTTTTCCATAACTATGTAAGAAATGGGACGAAAGGCTTTTCGCCTGTGTTGAACAATACGGTCTCTATTCCGCCTGTAATACAAGACTATGGCCAGTCTCCCCGTTATTATGAAGGAGGCTCAGTATCAGCAGTGCACTGACCACACATTGAAAGTAGTTTCATGTGTTCTGTGTCACTGGAGGACTATTGATGTGCTGAGATACAAATAGCCGAAATGGTCCTGCCAATCACTACATACGTTTATCAAGCTGATGATCTGACAAAGCTTACCAACGAGGAGCATTTAATTTTTATATTAGCCTGGGTAGTCTAATTAAAAAAAAAAGTAGATATTTTATACTATAAAGTCTATCCGAAGCCATGGGCATCAAAGTATGCTTATAGCTATCCAAATACGACCGATGATGGCCATTATGAGTGCACTCGATCGGCCATCGAGCCACCGCGGCCCATTGTCACTTACGCCGATGACGCCAGCGATTATTCAGCCAATATTATTAACCTAAATACACTACCAACCTATATAAATGGAGATATTGTAGTCTGTTCGTATTTGAGGCACTTAACGGATCTACGTAGTACAGTGATTCAAGTAAGAAGGGCTCGTGGTACTACTGATATGATGCGTAGTACGAGACTGTTAGAACTTGTCCTTCTTGTAAGTTTGTAAGTATATTCGGATACTAGTGGACCTGGCGCGACTTAGTTCGTGAACTAAGTCGCGTACGCGAGATGAGGTAAGGTAGGTACTTTACCCCTATCTGCCCTTTTTTTCTTGTTTATAAACTTTCGTCTTGAACCACTCTATCTATTGTTGAAAACCGTTTAAATTATAAATCTTAAAATAAAAATATAAAAGTAAAATTTGTTTCGCAGTTTAAAAGATCTAAGCGTAAATAGATACATATATTGGGATAAACGGCGGGAGGCGACTTAGTTTTATACTACCTATGTATGTACTCAGTGAACTAATTATTTATACATACATAGGTAATGTATGTATAAATTACTCAGTGAACTGACAACTCCATACGAATATCGTTGATTGATTTTGACTAGAATCATGTGTTTCCTTTACTTTCCAATATCACTTCTTAAGTTGTTTGCTGTTCGGCATTGATGCCTCTGGGTATACAGTCGCGTATTTACAAACAAGGAGTATGTTCTTATTTTCTTTCAACTTGTAAACTTTTGTTAATATTACACCCTATAACTGTGTCAAAATCTTCCTCACGAAATACAAGTATTCATTTAGGAGACATGAATTAAATCAGTTAAAACATACGGTTAGCAATACGATGGATGTATTTTATTTTATTTTATTTATTTATTGCATACACATAACAGATAACAGCCACTTAAGAATCTTATGGTTATAACAATTACAAGTTCAGACTGAAATCCACTGAGAATGTGTACTATTTAGAATAAAAATAAAAAGTACATGCTCCTATTCTACATAATTTACAAAAAGAAAAAGGGTAACACAAATATTCCAAACCAAATTCAAAAACCAAAATACAGTTAAGGCAACAACGATGACCACCATCAACTAAAAAATGTAGTTTGCAATTTATTTCATTCATTCATTCATTTTTTTATGAAATGGCAACGGGTCGTTCAACAGCTTGACAACCATTATTGCCAGTGTCAAAGTGCAAGGAAAACACACTGAAAAAGTTTGACCGGTTTAAGAGAAAAAAAAAAAAAAAAAAAAAAAATACATTGCATTACCCATCTGTGGCATTGCCTGAAGCCAAGAAACATACATAATTTGGATAATATACAAAATATACTGCGGTGTAGAGACATCACAGGACATCACAAAACATAAATATTAACATTTATGTTTTGCGACTTTATTAGAGTTTAATATTATAAGAACAAATATATTTACAGATTAATCGAATTACTGGAGCATTTGTATGAATAAGTAACGATTTAATATTAGTTGGCCTTGGTACATTAGAAGGAAGCAGGTCATAAAGGGAAACTGGTTGTAATGGGCAGTTGAAAAGGATGTGATCATCGGTTCCAATATCCGTACCACAATCACAGACAGGGGAAGGACGAATTCGAAATTGATGCAGACGCACAGGGGAACACGTATGACCTAGTCGAAGTCTACAGACAACCGAAGTGGCCCTTTTATCAACCTTTTGGAAGTTAAAAAACCATGGTCTTGCTGGAATATCTGGTTGGATGTCGCCATAGTGCCTGCCCTTAAACTGCCTAGAACGCGTCCAATCTGTCAGCCAAGCAGAATTTAAATCCGTCTTAGCTGAAGAACAGAGGTCATGTGGGAATAAGTAGTAATGATCACGACAACCTAAATTAACCGCCTCTTTAGCAAAACGATCCACTGTCTCATTGCCCTGGATGCCACAATGACTTGGGATCCAGGCCAATGTCACGTCGAAACCAGCAGAGTAACAGTCGAATAGAGATTGTCTAATGTGCAAAACTATAGGAAAATTCCTGGAGCAAAACGGATTAGATGAAATTGATTGTAAACAGCTAAGAGAGTCAGAGAAGATAACAGAATTGGAAATTTTATGTGACGAAATGTACCTAATAGACTCCAATATGGCGACAGCCTCACCCGTAAAAACTGAAGCAAGAGGCGGGCACTTAAAATTTAAAAGAATCTGATATTTGGGGATCCAAACAGCAGCACCCACCTCCCCGTCGATATTCAGTTTGGAAGCATCAGTGAAAATATGAATATGTTCCCTCCAATGGGAATTTACAATTTTTGAAAACAAGGCATTGGCTGCTGGATGATCCTTATCGATGCCAATATTCAGTAAAACTTGAGGTTCAAAAACTAGGGATTGAAAAGTGACTGAAAAAAGAGGGTGCAGAGATTTTTGGAAGCAAGGTTGCGGAAGGTCGGAAATTTTTTGAAAACTTTTTCTAGACAAGGAAAAACTTTGTAATACCAGTATCTATTACCTGGTATGATATTTATCAAGGCATGCAACTTAGGTAGGAGAGGATGAGAGGAGTTCTGGACAATTCTAAAAAGAAATCTGTCACTGAGGAACGAACGACGAAGGGATAAGGGTGGGTCTACAGCCTCGACTTGCAGGGCATTAGTTGGTGAAGATTTCATCGCACCTAAGATAATACGCAAACACTTGTACTGTACTTTGTCTAAGTTAGATAAAGCTACTTTACTGCAGGGCTCCAGTATAAACGATCCATAGTCAATCAGACTACGAATTATAGCATTATAAACCAGTTTTTGACAATAAGGATGGGCTCCCCACCAAACACCCGACAAACAACGCATAACGTTGCAATTTATTTCGAAATCGATTTATATTATAGTCGAAGATGTCAACATCAGTATTATTATCTAGTAACTCATTGTATTGACGACACATTCGAGTTAAAGGATTGTAAAAAGAAGTGTTGTTTAAATAAACCTGTATCATAAATAGTTCAGGGTTCCTAGTGCGTTGGTAGGTATTAAATTTAATGTTAGAGAGGAGAAGGGGAGAATCAATATGACTGTGAATAATTTTATGCAACATAAGCAGCCCGTGGAAATTCCGTCGATCCTCAAGCGAGCTTATTTTGAATTTGTTTAAAAGTTCGGGATAAGTCCTATGAGTACGGTTTAAGTTGAAACGGTACGATATTAACCTAAGGCATCGTTTCTGTATGTTCTCAATCCTATTTATATGAACAGCATAATAAGGTGACCATATAACCGAGTTATATTCCAGAACACTGCGCATTAGGGAGCAAAATAAATAAATGAAACTGGTAGGTCTTTTGAATTGTTTCGTGATACGGGCAACAAAAACCAATGTACGAGAGCACTTCTCGGTCATTGTATCATAATGTGATTTAAAAGTCATCTCGTCGTCAAAAAATATGCCTAGGTCCTTAACAACATATTTTCGTTCAAGTGGATAGCCGTTAATAGTGTAATAATTTAGTATCCTATTAGTTTTTTTTGTAAATGATATAACACTACATTTATCGAGATTAAGCGACATTCTATTGATAATGCACCACTGAGCTATAGTATCCAAATCTCTTTGTAAGTTCATAGCATCAGCTAAAGAAATTATAGTTGAGAATATTTTGAGGTCGTCTGCATAAAGTAGTGTAGGACATGACAGATTATCGATTATGTCATTAATAAAAGCAATAAAGAATAAAGGTCCGAGATGTGATCCTTGGGGAACCCCAGAATTAATAAAAATTGGCAAGGAATAGTCCCCCTTAAGAGCGACGAGCTGACTTCTTTTGTACAAATATGAAATTATCCAGCGCAATAAGTTCCCATGAAATCCCAAAGCATTCAATTTCTTGCAGAGTATTCGATGGTCAACTTTGTCGAATGCCTTGGAAAAATCGGTATAGATTGCGTCAACTTGAACACGCTTAGCAAATGCATCACAAATATATGTATTGTAGTACAAAAGGTTACTAGTGGTTGACCTTCCTCTGAAAAATCCATGCTGAGAAGATGAGATCAAGGGCTTCAAGTGAAAATAAAAAGCATCGTAAACAACTGATTCAAAAAGTTTAGCGAAACTTGAGAGAATACTGATTGGACGATAGTTTTCGCAGCATGACTTCTTACCCGCTTTATGTATTGGAACCACATGAGCAGTTTTCCATATGTTTGGGAAGATACCAGACGCAAGAGATTTATTAAAGATAATTGTGAGAGGAACACACAGCTCTTCTCCGCATCGTTTGATAATTAAGGGAGGAATTCCATCTGGTCCAGAGCCCTTATTGACATCCATTTTCTTAATTTTAGCAAGGATTTTAACGTCTGTTATTTTAAGTTTACTAAGGTTATTACCTGAATCTACAACAGGGTCATCAAACGGGGAGCAGTCATCAGAGTCAGTGGTGACGGGGTTAAAAACGGAGCTGAAGTATTTTGAAAACAATTCACACACCCCCTTTTTGTCGGATGAGGTTAGGCCACCATAGGTCATAGTCTGAGGAATTGAGTTAGATGAACACTTTTTGCTGTGAACATATCTCCAAAAGCCCCTAACGTCATCGTGCAATGAGTCCTCCACCGAAGAAAGAAATTTGGCATAACATAATTTTATAAGTGATTTACTACGACTCCTTAACAAAGCAAAAGCGTCGTAATCGCGAGGGTTTTTATACTTTTTGTATAGTTTGTGGTACTTTAATTTTTCAGCAATACATCGTTTCAGCGCAGGTGAGTACCAAACAGGAAAATTATCCCTTTGCGGGGCAGTGAGCGGAGTATGTTTTAAAATTATGTCATTCAATATTGAATAAAATATATCAACGTCGTCGTTTACATTTTCCGCGCATAAAATAGCTGACCAGTTTACTTGATCAATGTCAGTTTTTGCGGCTGTAAAATCACATTTAGAAAAATTAGGTCGCCTTGGTTTTTTAGCAGAAATTTCTTTTTGTGGGGTGCATGAGATAGGGACACTAATTTTAAGTGCTGGGTGATGGACATCCTCCTTACTAATAGCATTTTCATCCACAACGACCAGGTCATTCAGTGTAGCAAAAACTAAATCAAGATGTCGTTTATTAGCATTTGAAATAGAGTTAAATTGACTAAAATTGCAAAGAGCGACAGTTTCCAAAAGAATATCAGCTTTAACATCTTGGGGGTTAAACGGAATGATTGCGTTAGAGCTAGGATCCTGTTTCCAGCAAAGATTAGTGGTATTAAAATCGCCTATACATATAAATTCCTGGGAACTGCAATTCAATACCACTTTACACAGCGAGCTATAGAAATGTTCAAGCAGTTCCCTGGTAAGATCTGGAGGTAAGTAACAGAGGCATATGTTGATTGCTTTGCTTTTAGAAGAATCAGATAATATAGTCAACCATAAATCCTCGACGTCACTCTCCCAAGCATTCTGTCTTATTAGATTGTATTTTTTTTTAATAGCAATGAGTACACCCCCTCCATCTCTTTTAGATATACTCGAAGTAAGTCGATCTCTTCGGAAAACATTATAGCGATTGTCGAATAATTCGTCATCAAATACAGATGAGTTGAGGTTTGTTTCCGTTAGACAAATAACGTCATAGTTGCTGCCCAATACATTCAGATAAACATCATTAGTCTTAGATCTAATTCTGTTAACATTTTGATAAAATATTTCCATAAAACAAAATTATAGCTACTGTCAAAACGTTAGGAACAAATTTTAATAATACAAACATAAAAAACTATAAAAAAGAAAAAGTTGATGTAAGTTTTAATTATTTCAGTTTAGCCAGAGCATCTGCATTTTTTATAAGTATTGCGCTTGAAGAGTCCTCTTGGCGTACATAAATTTTGCCAAATCGTACCCAAACATACTTATAATTATTTTCTTTGGCTAGTTTACGAGTTTCAGCGTAAAGAAATTTCATTTCCGGCGATAGATGTTCTGCTACGTAAACTTTGCATTCTGGTCCTGTTAATCCGAGATGAGTAGAGTTGCAGCGCTCTTTTGGGTGAGACTTATTGTAGCGATGAAAGGCAGATATAACTTGATCTCAAAGCCGGGGCGATTCCAATGTAACCAATATGTTGCGGGGCCGAGATGATTGATTCTTACTTGATACACGTCTGCAAGCACGGATAGAAG
Organism: Blastobasis adustella; assembly: GCA_907269095.1. Taxonomy (NCBI): domain Eukaryota; kingdom Metazoa; phylum Arthropoda; class Insecta; order Lepidoptera; family Blastobasidae; genus Blastobasis; species Blastobasis adustella. The sequence goes on along the minus strand of OU026119.1, from coordinate 14,792,852 downwards.
AGTTGTCAACTGCAGCGTTAGTGAGATCGCACAGTTTTTTAAACAAGGCAAGCACATTCTCCTCGTTACTCTCAGGCACCTCATGAATCTCCAAGTTTGACGAACGTGAAATATTATCCATGGTCATTATCTTTTCATTAAGCTTTGTTAGTGATTCTTGGAGTTGAACATTTTCGGACTGAAGTTCCTTTATTATTTTAGACGTTTTTGAAAGTTCTGATTTAATATCGTTTTGTTCGGCTGCCAAAAAATCTGTTGTTTGTGTGAATTCGACTTTAAGATTATTAAACGCCGAAGTAACAAAATTCCTCATTGACGTCTCAATTGTCTTAGATATTGATGCTTCAATTATCTGAAGCCTCGATTCCAGCTTTGTATCCAATAATTTTCCAAATTCATCAAGCGTAATAACCCCACTAGGACTTTTAGGGGGGTCAATATTGGTCTCCTCACAAAACGACATAGACACATCCATAACTTGCGTCTTAGCCTGCCGGATTGGACTCTTTACATTGCGTTTACGGCGATCAATACTGGAGCATACACTGCAAATCCACATGTTGGAAGCCTCTCGAGAAGCCGCTGGTGCAATATTTACACATTGGTAGTGATAACAGCCATTACATAATTTACATGATATAAAATCATCGTGCTTAATTACATTAAGACACAATAAACATTGCATGTTAGTGGATTATTGATTGTTACTTTAGAATAATTAGAGTAATATGAAGTGCAGTTTACGCCCTCACAGAGACAAACGCTGGTCCGCAGCTACTATGACTGTCTGCATCGGTTGTTTATTCTATGACGCGACGAGGCGATGACGCTGCCACAGCCCGAAGTCGGACGGCGCGCGCAGATGTGATGCTTATGCGCTCCGCTTAATTGCGAAGATCGCGCGCACTGAGCGCGGCCTACCGTCACGGGCACAAAATCTCAACGATGCACTGTGTTTATAATCACTAACAAGTTTATCCTGATTGCACTGTGAATTTATAGTTTTATATGAAGAAACTGTATCTTTAGACACTAAGATTAGAGTGTTATAACTTTTAATACTAGATAAATGTTTTAAACACTTTTAAATGAATTAAAGGAGCAGCGGTACTAACAACGAGTATTAACAAGTCGATCGCGACGTCAAAGATTGACAACGTTTTTGCCTATTACTTCTATGACATAAATTTGAGGTTTATACTAAATTTTATTACTGACTAACAGAAAAATTACCAATACTTGATGTGGTAATTAAAATACTCAACGGTTTAGTTAATTGCAATCTGTAATCAGGTGAAAGCCGTTTGTAACGACTTGTATTTACATAAGTGTGAGTTAAACATCTTACTAGGAGAAAGACTACGTCGTTTCAGACATTGCTGGGGAGACAAAATAAGGATTGGATCTACAAGTTTGTACATTGGCTTCTTTGCCGGAATTTATTTATTCATCGCAAATCTTCTCCTCGATTGGCAGGGATTCGAGTATTAGGCCACGTTCAGTGTCTACTCTCCGTGCGCTACTCTTCGCTCTATCGGCGTTGCTGAGGCTCTATTTTTGAATCACTCGCCTCGATTCGAACGCTCTTTAATTTTAATTGTCGGCATGAAAACTTTAAAATTTTTGAAATCGCATTGGTAATAACGAAAGAGTACGGTTTAAAAACTTTTACAATTCGTCCACTGTACAGTTTTAAAAATACGTTACGCCTAACCCATTTCGATTTCTCTGTTGATACATTTCACCCATCTTATAATATTTAGTTCGTGTCATTATTTAATTTTTTTGTTATTTTCAAATTCTGGCTTCTAATGGTTGCTTTTGCGTATTGGGATAGCGGGATATTCCGTTCGAATTGAAGTTCGAACTGGGGAAGTGATAGGACCAAAAGAGTCGCTGAGACAAGGAATGGGAAGAATATTTACCTATCGTTCTCGCAATTTATAGTTTAGATATCCGTTTAGAATGTTGCCGTACCTAAGTAAAGTAAGTAAAATCTCTTTATTGCACACACAAAAGTTAAATTTACATAACAGCTTATATGCGCGCAAAACCAACAGATTATATGCGCGCAAAGGCGGCCTTATCCCTTAACCGTATAGTATAAACGACAAAAGTATCTATCTACGACGAAATTGATTTCGTCTGCGTGTACCTATTTTGTAAAAATAATATCACGGCCTTTCACAGGTCTACTAGTCTTCCGGGAAATCACCCGCCGGGAATTCCGTCCGGGAAATAACCTGCACAGTCCGCGACAAATTAAGACAACGATTAAAACCCTCGGCTTTACAATATTGTAAAAAAAATTAGGCAGGAAAAAAACGCCGAAAACCTTTTCCACAAAGAATCGGGCTACAAATTGGATATAATCAGGGACACGTGTTCAGTTTTCCATTCGCATTACGCAGCAGATATTGGCAGGTGGTTGAGAGCTTTTATCAACGCCACAGGCCTGGGGCCTGAACAACCGAGCTTATAAGAAATTTTATACACCAGTGCGTTCCAATATTAAAAGCCATGACGTCATTGTGCTGGAATAACCGATTTGTGCAATTTCAGTTACAAAAGAAAGGGTGAAAGGTCGCCAAATTTATTTTTTCATGCTAATGCCCACGTAAAACGATTCGTAATTTTGGTTAGTTCCCATTTGGGATTCAGTTGATGTCTATTTGCTGTTTCCGTTTGGAAGAGGAGATAAATAGCGGACGGGATGACTTGGAAACATCTTCGAGTAAACTATTAATTGAGAATGATTAATCAACTATTCATCACTTTAATAGTGATGGTCCAAGAATAGGTTTTTGGTCAATCTTTATTCGTGTTTTCGTTCAGATCAACGATCGAATAAGCGAAAGATAATTTCAGTAATCGTAGGTCAACTCTCACTGGGGCACTAAATAGAGCACACTGAAAGTTATGCGCTCGTAGTCGCTTAAAAATCTTTGAATTTCGAATGAATAACATAAGAAAATTTATTTATAACAAATTGGCGAAAAATCGCGTGGCAATTGTTTTTTATCGTCGTCCGTAGCAAAAATGGAATTAACGCGAATTTTTATCAATAATCGTAGCTTAATGTTCTAATTACATACTCGAAAACAGATGTTTAAGGATGACATTTTTTCATGGCAATCTAAAAACTTTTAAATAGTATTTTATGATACAGCATTTCTAATATTATTTTTATTACAGCTTCAGTTATCATAAAATAACTTTTCAATTATTATACAAAACTTTTATTTTTTAATTTTTGGTCGGGCGCATATATTTTTCGCATTGTTGCTGTTTGTGATTGTAAATAATTTTATTTGTTTGCTGGAAATGAAAATTTGAAAGCTGTTCGACACGAAGCGAGTGGTTAGAAAATTGAGCTCCTGCAATCAGGGGCTTATCAATATAAGCGATGATGCGGCCAAGGATGAAACATGCCTGTGTGCTTGTTCATCATCACAGCCCGTAACAGTCCCCTGCATGACTTATCGCTTCTCCCACGAAAGGGAAGGTTATTGCCATAATCTCCACGCTTGGCAGGCGGATTGGAGATCGCAGTGTTTAAATATAATTATAGAAAATGCTGCCGCCCATTTTCCAGACTACGGAGACCCGTTTTGCCTCAAAAAACATTAGTCGCCTTGTACGACACCCAAGAGTGTAAGGGGTTGGTGCTATTCTACTCTGCCGGACACCCCACAGCCATGTGCTTGTTGCTTACCTATAATAAGAGCCGGAATCTTCTGCGAGGGGCTGATGGCGCGGTAATTGGTGGTGAGGTTGGCTTGAGAGGATCCGATGTCCACGGAGCGTTCTTCATAGGCCACTCGCTTGTACTTCAGGGCCGCCCGCACGCGCCACGCGCACGACGAGGTCCAGAATGCGTACAGGACAGTGCGGGACTCCGACTGGATATCGGGTGAGATATTGGTGTAAGATCCGGCCATGGAATATCTCTCATTTGGTATTCAAAAAAATCTTGGTGTCTTGTTGGTGGTATTCAGAAAGAATATTACTTCATTAAGAAAAATATATGGGTTGTCTACTCTCGCCCTGGTCCGTCTATGGGGTTGCCATGGAAACAATCTACCCTCGGTATTTCTTTCCCCTATCCAACCATATATGGTAAACATTAATAAATGAATGAAAATTAATTTGCGAATGTTCACCAATATTTTCGTATGGACTACCGTTAATTTGACATATAATTCGATTAAATACCGTTAATTTGACATAGAAGGACCAGGGTGAGAGTAGACAAGTCTTACATTTTTTTATTAATTGAGTAGTATTCTTTCGTACAATGCACGATTTTTTTAACAGATGAGGGAAGACATTACTATGGCCGGATCTCCTACTATATGGATAGGTACAACCCTACGTAAGCTTGATACCTTTTACTAGTAACAGGCATCGAAGTCACAATTCACTGAAGTAGAGTACGCGCGATAACTTGGCACCTTAAATATGGCGTCCCTATCAAAGTTTTTGTTGGGAGTTGTCATAGTTGTTCTTGTTTGTTGTCTGGTAAATCTTTACTCTTTCAGTCGCGAGCCCGGTTATATTGCGAGCACTCTTTTAGCGTATTTTGTCAAAGTGCCAATGTTAGGTACGGCAACACCGACATAGCTCATAATCTCTGTACGACGAAACCTCGGTTTATGTGACTCAAATTAATGATACGGAATTAGTGTAATATCACAAATCGATTATGAAGTACCGAATAATATCTAAAATTTTGGCGTTCCCACTATAAGATTGTTGATAGTACAAGATATGATAGTACACATGATAGTCTAGAGCAATATGACTTACCTACTGATTGTTTTTGTTATTTATTTGCACTTGTAAGCCCGAAATCGTTTTCGGCGCTGTCCTAATTGGCAACGGCCGTCGTGCGACCATGGTACGACGGACGTCGCCCGACCAATAGGAGACCGCAAATCCGTCCGTCGCACGACCATGGTCGTACAACAGTTGCCAATTAGGACAGCGCCTTCGATTGATAGTGATGAAATGGTAAATCGTTGTTTATGTAGGTAAATAAATATGTCGATTTCTATTAGAAAAATTATTTTCATTATCGAGAAACTGCCCCGTTAAGAAAATGATGTCGACCTTAAGAGATAATAGTCTCACTGATGGAAAACGGTCTAATCTCAAACTACTAAAATGTATAGTTGTGGTCATCTAAACGGATATAATCTCGAAGCCGGTACTTCGAACATTTCAAATTACAAACAATAAATGAAAACCAGCATATCCGAATTTTTTTGTATCCAGCTAAACTTAAGAGTTCGACTTTACCGCCATGTTATTTCTAATATCATGTTATATACTAAAATTTAGCATTAAATTTATGTAATTAATGCAACTAAACAGGTACCTTAGTACCTATGTTTACTTACCATGGCTGATGTTTATGATTACTTAAGAAGATCAAACGAAGACACAAAACAATAAAATTACTTATTCTTTTCACGTTTTAAACACTCCAATATACAATAACTAATGCGGTGAGTTGAAGCTGATATGAAGGCAAGAATCACCGAAATGAAGATAAAATGTATTAAGGGAACAAAACAAAAAATATAACCTATACTGTAATGTCAATGGAACTATTGAGTTAACTATCAGCTGTCAAAATAACCTTGTACAGTGCCACCAACTTATCTGTTCAGTATACAAAATCAGAACTATAAAGACCATTTAGAAAATGTCATTCCACAAGCCTCACTAGCGCCGCCGTCTGTTGAACAGATAAGTTGGTGTCGTTGGTGACACTGTACCTTGCGCGTGAGTTGTTTGTAACGTTATCTCGTCGTTATCTGCGTACCTACTCACTTCGAAACAATGTCCGTAGATGGCGCTACTGTCGGCCCATTTTTTATATGAAGCGATACCTAAATTTAAAAACTTGGCAGATTCTTCCAGTCTTTTATATTTTTACGCCTGAATACTCGTAGAGACTCCAGTCTGTCAGCATTCCGATTCTTTATTCGGAGAAGAGTCGTCTTGACTTCTCGACTTAAGTTCTTGATGCAGAGGGAGATCCGGTTGCTAAGGTGCTTTATGTTACTTGAACGGCAGTTTGTGGAAATAAGAGCACCATCTCTCCTTTACCGCGCGGTCTTGACCAACTTGTAAATGACTGCAAGTTTTATTGATCAAGACTAACCAAACCACCAAACAGGTATACAAAGATAAGGGTTCCCCTTCGATTTTTACGCCTGTTTATATAAATTTGATTAGTATAATAATATACAACATATATTTTTCAAAACCTATAATTTTAATTTAGATAATTTGTCATTTGTCATACATATATAGTTTGCCAAATTTTCATATGATATGATTACTTAGCCTAATGTATATTCAGTATACCTAATTATATTTCATCCTAATATTCATGCAAGTACAAACGCAGTGGCTCCGGCGCTTCGGGCAGCCTCTCCGCCCTTGCGTACGAAGCGCAGGCAGCCGAGCGAGCCGTAGCGGTGGAGGCTGGTCGCCAAAGGCTGCCCTCTGTCCGCACCTCCGGTATTTATTTGTTCTATGCCTCCGGCTCTCTAAAATACTCTATTTAGCCTGGCTTGCACCAAAATCTTAAAAGCGTTTAAAAATTACGTTTAACGAAGTTTTGTATGAAGTTTGTTGTTTAAGTAGCAATTTAAATGCGTTTAAGAATATGGTGCAAGCCATGGTTAGAGCGTCGGTGGCCGAGCGGTTACAGTATCCGACTCGTAAGCCAGAGGTCCCGGGTTCGAATCCCGCTCTGGCCATGTACCAATGACTGTTTTCTGAGTTATGTACATTAGTTGAATACTAACCGATGCTCTTACGGTGAGGGAAAACATCGTGATGAAACCTGCACATTCAGGCGACAGGATGTGTAACCATGATCCAATCTGGTCAGGTTCCCCTGGTAGCAGGGTCATGGAGGTCAGATGGCAGTCGCTCCACTGTAATTACCTGACCTGCCAAATCCTGGATCATGGTCAAGGCGGACCCCGGGCCCTCGTTCTCGAGAGCACAACCGGGACATTAACGCCAAGATGATTATTTTTTATTTTTTATAAGAATATGGTGCAAGCCGCTCTTAGAATCGTAGCGACGGGTCTAGGTGAAGTCGGGGTTGACAGACTTCGGGATTGGCAGAAATTTATTAAATTATATCCTCCGTTTCCTTTCATACCCCACCCCCTTTTAATTAAACAAAATAATTGCGGGGGGGGGGGGCACCACCATCTCAGGGGCCCAAGCAAACCTCACCTGCTCGTGGTCCCCCTGCTGGTAGACGGACAAGGCTCTGGCGAAAAGGCCAGCCTTATAGTCGACGCATATAAAAAGCCAAAATCCCAAAAAAAATATGGCAGGTCATTTAAAGAAACCGGACACGGATAGGGCGTCGCCGCAAAACGACGCGCAGGAGGATCGGCCTACTTCTGTATTAAGTCGGTTAGGGCGGGCCCGGTTAAAGCCGTTAGCCCACAAGAAGGTCCGCTTCGCGACCTGGAACGTTGGCACGCTGACCGGACGGGTGCGTAAGCTGGCCGATGTACTCGCCAGGCGGAGGGTGGCAGTGGCGTTCGTGCAGGAGACTTGTTGGAGAGGCAACAGGTCCCACAACATCGGGAACGGCTACAAGCTGATATACACGGGCTCTTCGAGTGGGGACAACGGAGTAGTAGTGGTGCTCTCTGAAGAGTTTCAAAACGGCGTCTTGGATGTGAAGTCTTGCGTGTGAGCGACCGCCTTATGGTTGTGGGAGTGCTTATCAAAGGGGTCGTGACCAATTTGATAAGCGCCTACGCTCCACAGGTCGGTTGCAGTGACGCGGATGAGGTGCTGTTCTGGGAGCAAATCGGGGAAGTACTGCGAAACATTCCGTTGTCACAGGGTATTGTTGTGGGTGGCGATCTAAACGATCACATGGGTGAGAAGTGTTCACGGCGGTTTTGGTTTTGCGAGAGGTAACGCCGAAGGGGAAGAAATTCTCCGGATGTGCATGGCTGCCGATCTGGCCGCCGTTAACACGTTTTTCCAAAAGAAAGCCGAGCATCTGATTACCTACAAGAGTAGGAGGAGCGCTACCCAGATCGATTACTTCCTCACTCGGAGAAACAATATTGGCAAAGTGGCCACCTGTAAAGTCATACCCGGAGAGAGTCTTACTGCCCAACACCGGGTCCTTGTGATGGACTTGCGCGTTAAGCCCCGAGGCAAATACCGGGAGCAGTGCCGATGCCAAACCCTGTGGTGGCTGCTTGAAGGAACCAAGTCCCATGAGTTCGCCGCTGCTGTCAGCGACCTTAGTGTTGCGACAGACGGTGAACCCGTTCAACAACTCTGGGACAGAACGGTGTCTAGGGGCGGTCGCAAGCTTGACAAGGAGACCTGGTGGTGGAACGATACAGTCCAGAGGGAACGAACAGACCAGGTTGAAGAAAGCACTCTTTAAAAAGTGGCAAGCGTCCAGATCTTCTGAAGAACACGCTGCGTACAGGGATGCCAAACGTGCCACCAAACGAGCGGTAGCCAGAGCCAGACGAGACCACTTACGTCCTTTGTACGATAAGTTGGAATCGTATGAGGGACAAAGCTCATTTACAAGTTGGCACGATCAAGGGTTAAAGCGGTACAGGACATCTCCACGTGCCGCTGTGTTAATGACCGTCGCGGTAACCTGTTATGCGATGACCGCGTGGTAAAGGAGAGATGGCGCTCGTACTTTCACGAGCTGCTCAACAAGCAGCACAAAGAGGTGCAACCACCGGACCTCCCTCGGAATCAAGGACTTGTGCCACCGATAACGCTTGATGAAGTCGAAACTGCCCTTCGCCGCATGAAAAACCGGAAAGCTCTCGGACCCGATGGAGTCCCTATTGAGGCGTGGAAATCGATGGGCTCTCGTGGTGTGAGCATCCTTACCGACCATTATAGCCGCATCCTCCTTACCGGGAAGATACCCAACCAATGGAGGCTGAGTATAATTACTCCAGTCTACAAGGGCAAATGCTCAGTGCGGGAGTGCACTAACTACCGCGGTATAAAGGTGATGTCTCAAACCATGAAGCTCTTCGAACGCATTGTTGACGCGCGGATGCGACGGGAGTGTACAATCTCGGAATGTCAGTATGGGTTTCGGCCGGGTTGTGGGATCATGGATCCTATATTTGCCCTTAGAACTCTCATGGAGGGACACAGATCGATTCCGATTCAATAGTGAGGACTGCTGTTGGTGACACCAACCCGTTCCCTATTACCGTTGGGGTACATCAGGGTTCTGTGCTCAGCCCACTTCTATTCAACGTGATATTAGACGTACTGTCGGACAGCATACGAGACTACCATGAGGTGCCCCCGTGGCTTCTCATGTATGCTGACGATATCGCGCTGATAGACTCGAACAAGGGGCGACTAGTCCAACGTGTAAATAAGTGGAAGGAGTCACTTGAGAACGGCGGTCTGAAGATTAATGCGGCGAAGACAGAGTACATGGCCTGTAAGGCACTCCGCACATGTCGCGACATGCATCATGCATGTAGGATGCAAGCATCCTACACGTCGGATACATGTCGCGTGTGCGAAAAAAATAATATATTTAGTCTGCGCACATCGCATGCTAACGACATCGTAACGACATGCAACTTGACACTGACATGACACTCACTGCATACTTGTCTCCTAGGGATGTTCCAGTTTTTGTTTAATTGGAGCTAAAAACTAGAAAGCTGTGACCCGGTATACAAATGTAAGACCCTTATTGAATAAATATTATGTAGTGTGAAATAAGGTACTTCTGATATGAAAATTGGTCCCACATGCTTTTCAATTTTGATTAAGTAAACCTAAATTTACATATATATTATGTATTGGTACTATTATTACATTTACACAACACTCACGCCCGTGTCCCATAGGGGTAGGCAGAGACTATCGAGTGCCCAAGCTTCGATCCTAACACACCTCTTTTGCTTCTTCCACATTCATACATCTTTTCATGCATTTACGCCGGTTGAGGGTACTCCTGACCTGCCCTTATTGGAGCTGGTCATTTAGTTGATCAATATAATGTCCTTCTTGGGCGCTCTTTCGACCCTTCCATTTACATTCATACGATAGATACCATTCGTATGCTGTTTTTCTGCCATCCTCTCCACGTGTCAAAACCATCTCAGCATACCTCTTTCAATCCTAGTCATCACATCATTCTTACGAACTTTTATCGCATTACTCCACATTTTATCAATGATGATGACCCCACACATACTCCTTATATTATACATTAAATATATTGTTATTTTTTATTACACTCCTTTAGACATGGAATCATGGACAGAATGGCACAGATCGATTATTACTCTTCAGGAACAAGAGTTCTGAGATCAATAGTTTCCAAGTTATTACACTTTTCACGTTGGACAGCTGTCATCCGAAATGTAGAGTTCGATGAGTACTATCATTTCCCTAGAGCAACTAGTGTTCTAGGACCTTTAGTTTCCGAGTTATAACTGTTTTAGGTTTGACAGCTGTCATCCGAAATGTAGATCTCGACGAGTACTATCATTTCTCTTTAGAAACTAGTATTCTAGAACCTTCAGTTGCCAAGTTATAACTGTTTTAAGTTTGACAGCTGTCATCCGAAATGTAGATCTCGACGAGTACTATCATTTCTCTTTAGAAATTAGTATTCTAGGACCACTAGTTTCCGAGTTACAACTATTTTAATTTTGACAGCTGTCATTCGAAATGTAGATCTCGACGAGTACTATCATTTCCCTCTAGCAAGTAGTGTTCTAGGGCCACTAGTTTCCGAGTTATAACTATTTTAAGTTTGACAGCTGTCATCTGAAATGTAGATCTCAGGGTGTGCTATCATTTCCCTTTAGCAACTAGTGTTCTAGGACCTTTAGGGTCCGAGTTACAACTATTTTAAGTTTAACAGCTGTCATCCGAAATGTAAATCTTGACTATTACTATCATTTCTCTTTAGAAACTAGTCTTCTAGGACTAATAGTTTTCTAGTCATAACAGTTTGAAGCTAGCGGTACGCTTGATTAGAGTCGCTTTGGGGGGTTGGGGGATCTACTAATCATTGCTATTGTCTGAGTTCTCGGCTGATTTATTTGATTTTAGTCTCAAACGATGGACCGTATTAGGCGCATAATACCATCAGCGTAAACACCAACTCGGGATTTTATTGCGTATTGCGACTTTTTACAATTAATTACGTAAAATATGAAACACGCACATTGCCACAAATGCAAAACACCGACCTGGGACTTGTGAAATTTTTGCAATCAAAATGGCGGAAAGTACAACAACAGGCCGACATTTCGTACCTTCACTATCCTGGGTACAAGTTCGAACCCAAGTTCTTTCTTCACGCTGGTGTGTGCCTACTCGTCAAATTATTACTCACCACACTAAGTGAATGGTGTTATAATATTTTGTAAGTTCTTCTGGTACACACAATTATAGTGCTATAAGAGAGATTTAATTCTGAAAATCACAAGGCACTTTATATTTTCGCAAACTGACTTTCAGTTCCGAGATATTTAGGCTATAACGAGGAAAATTAGGAATTTTCGCCCCAAATGACTGACGTAAGTTAGGTATCAAAATTATTAGTACTTAATGTTGCTGGAAGAACGCCGAGTGACTCTATTACCTGACACCTGGTTTGCTGGGCTTGGTTGAACGGTTCGTGAGATAATGGTATGCCGAAAGTACATTAGATTTAAAAAATAGTCGTGACAGGGTACTGAGACACATTATTATTATTATATAAATTATTCCTTCAATAATGCATACATTTTCTATATAAACTCCAATTTAGAGCCAAAACTGAAAGTTCGTCTCAACACTAGTTCATAATGTAGCATGACGGGGGGACTATTGTCTAACTCAGTTGCAAACTGAATTTGAGATTAGATAATTCTACACTATGTCATCTACATTATTATCTACGGCCATAGCGTCTACAAAATTAGAGTAGTGTAAGATTTTTATATGACAAATTCATTTTTCCAGTGAGTTAGCCCATAATGACGTATAAAATAGCCCAGCAATGACGAATAAAACCAGAGGACAGGAGGCCATGAGCGTGCCGATTGACAGCCGTTTATCCATATTATTATTATATACTAACTGTTGCTCGCGACTACATCCGCGTGGGCCTCTGAACATAAACAAAATACCGATCCTTCAATGACAATTTAAAATGAACCATACATCTCGGGTGGTCATCTTGACGATAATGTCCCGGTTGTGGTCTCGCGCGCAAGGGCCCGGGGTTCGTCTCGATCCATGATTTCGCAGATCAGGCGATTATAGTGGAGCGACTGCCATCTGAACCTGACCAGATTGGATTATGGGGCTTGAACGTGCGGATTTCATCACGATGTTTCCCTCACCGCAAGGACACTGGTCAGTGTTCAACTGATGTATATAACTTATCAAGAGCTATGGTACATAGCGGCACTGCTGTTCTAACCCGGTACCTCGGGGTACGTGTCTTACCCCTTAATCATTAGGCCACCAACGCTCTCATCATTATACATCTCATATATTGAATATAAATGTAAAGCAGGTGAACTGATAATAGAGTGTGCTGTGAGCCCGGACGCATTTAAAGGTTTTAGATATGGTACCAACCTCGATTTACGGTATCGCTGCCCTTGGCTATTATTAATAGATGTACAGGTAGGAGAGAAGCACAGGAAAGCTCTTTTATGGTACGATTTTTTCTAAACATGTGTTCAACAAATGTCCAACCCTTGTTTAACTTTTTTGTGGTAAGACTGTATAAATATTTACCATCTCTGTCAAAAATACGTTGACCTCTCTAGCTATTAGATCATTCATGCGCCAATCAGTGGACCTCTAGAAAATACTATACGTGTAACGCACCAGAGATTTTTATTGCTGGTTTATTATTTCTCAAGCAAGTTTTGATTTGTTTTATAGCCTAAATATTGGCCGAGGATATACACTATTGCTATACAAAATTTCAATTTCGTTCAAACAGACAGACAGACAAACAAAAAATTTTAAAATTGTCGTAACGTGTTCAGGTGGTTGTTTTAAGTCGCTCTGGATGGTTTTCTTTCGACTATCTTCAATGTACAGACTTTTTGTCTTTACGATTTTATTATATGTATAGATATTTTAGATTAATTTTTTGTAACACTGATGAAAATCGCAGGTAAAATCCACACCGTGAAAGCCGCCTTAGCGTACCTACTTAATTTGAATGAACCAATGAGCACGTTGTTTTCAGCCTCAGTACTTTATAGTTGAAAAAAATAGGGTATAGTAAGCCATTTTTCGATACAACTTTAGCATACTCGTACCTGTGACCGTTCATTGTCACGGGTACCTCTTAAAGTGCAAATAATATGGTGATAATTGACTAAGAAGACCGCCTGACCAATTTGGGTAACAGTAAGTGATAAATAAAAAATAATAATTATAGTGGAACTTGTATAAAAATTGTTTTAATTCTAACAAATAAATAAACATTTGTCTTAGACTCACATATAAAAAAAACCTCACATATAAACTTACCTCTTGTATTAACGTTGAAAACAGTTCTGGCACCGATTGTTAGCAAAGTGAGTCATAGCACTAAGTAGATAAACTAAACAAGTTGTTTCAAATCTATATGCACGACTAAACATCTCATAAATAACCCATAGTTTCTTTATAAATTTGCGAAAAGCACTTGGACACATTTTTGTGCTGCTGAGTGTAGGTATGTATAAGATAAGATAAACTATGATGCAATGGAATTTTATGTATAGTTCTTCTAGTTTGTGCACATCTGTTTCACGCATTACTTGACATTGTGCTCTCTCCTCTTAAAAGGAGCTTTTTCTTTCGTCATTGCATCACAGGTACAAGGATCATTTGGCATTTGGATGAGGGCGTGAATGTCAAACATCAACTCCAGCTGTCTGTCAAAAATGACGCTTTACAAGATGGCAACGTTAATTCTGATTTCGGCCACGTGCCAAATAATCTTTGTAAACCGTCACTTAACAGTGCCGCGTCGTCTTCGGAGTAAAAGCGTGCTGCATGCGTCCTGCATGCATCCTGCATGTGTCCGCCGCGTCGCTGTCGCGTGGCTGTCGCGTGGCTGTTGCGTGGCTGTCGCGTCATGTGCGGAGTGCCTAACAGTGCAGATCCAGTACCCTTGCGCATAGGCGAAGTTGAAGTCAAGCGCACAGATCAGACCAGATACCTGGGATCTGTACTTAGCGCGACATCGACAGCGACGTTAAAGCCCGAATATCCGCAGCTTGGGCTAAATGGCGGGAGGTGACAGGTGTCATTTGTGACCTTAAAATAACCCGATAAAGCTGAAGGGACAGGTCTATAAAACCATCATTAGACCTGCTCTCCTATACGGCAGCGAGACTTGGCCCCTACTAGAGCGACACAAACAAGAGCTGCGCGTCACGGAAATGAAGATGCTGCGGTGGATGTGTGGAGTTTCACGAAAGGATCGCGTTCGAAACGCCCACATTCGAGGTAGCCCTGGCGTCAGTGACATAGCAGATAAGCTGCAAGAGTGCCGCCTTCGATGATATTGCCACGTCTTGCGCAGACCGGCAGAATACGTGAGGAACAAATGTCTGGCCATGCCACCCCCGCCAGGCAAGGGTAGGAGAGGGCGGCCCAAGAAGCGATGCGATCAAGAATGACATGTGTGCCAACAAGCTCACCACTAAGGATGCTGATGACCGAGCGAAGTGGGCCAGTAAGAGTAGGAAGGCAGACCCCGGGCCCTCGCGTGCCGCGAGAGAGCGCAACCGGGACATAGCGCCAAGATTATGATGATGATGATGATCTTTACATCGTACATATAAAACAAAGTCACTTCCTGCCGTCTGTCCCTCTGTATGTACGAGTATACACGCGCACATCTTTTAAATTACCTCCCTACCTAGTGTAACCATGATTCAATCTGATCAGGTTCCCCTGGTAGCAAGGTCACAGAGGTCAAATGACAGTCGCTCCACAGTAATTACCTGACGTGTCAAATCCTGGATCATGGTCCAGGCGGACACCGAGCCCGCGTGCGCGAGAGTATAACCGGGACATTAACGCCAAGATGATGATGATGATGACCTACCTACGCAATTAAAATCTGTTTTATGCGGTTTTCATCAAATAGAACGATTCAAGAGGAAGGTATACGTAGCTAGTATGAAATAAGATATTTAAATGACTAATTATGTTTGATAGGTAATTATTATACCAAATGGCTGTTAGATCAGGTAATGTTAGCACAAATGACTAAACATGTATGTAAATTAGACCAATTGAATAGTTACATCAATCGTCATTAAAGAATAACCGTTGTATTTCAAAAGTTGATATAAAAATCGAAGGGGATTCGATAACAAGATAGGTTGGCATCTAAATATTTTACTTTAAGTACCTAACTTACCCATATTTGTTATAAATTCACAATGCATTTTATATCCACAGCAAGCCTACAAGCTTTAAAATTCCTTGAAACAAAGTTGAATCATAAAAATTTCGCCAGATGCTGAGTTTTACGAGTTTCAATGTTCAGATTTACGTTCAAAGAGCGCGGGCTTAAAGTTTATATTTCTAAAATATTGAATGTTCTGATGTTATTTTGTAAGTACAGTAGATAGTAGCCTTTACTGGGGACTTCCTAGGGTTGATTTTAGACATTTTCATGTTATTTTCCACAAAGTGACTGGGTCTCGTAAAAGGTGACTAGAAGATATCTTAGTTCGGAAAATGGGCGTTTTCTGTTGTGTTTTTCAACAGCGATCTCCAACCCACTTGCCAAGTGTGCAGAACATGGTAAACCCTTCTAAAGATGTTGAGGTGGAGGAGTCTCAAGCCTAGCAGTGGGCTGTTATGGTCAGTTGTCAGTTGATGATGAGGATGATGACGATGAAAGTTTGGATACTGGAATTGTATCACCTTTCATTTATAAGTATCTACCTAAAACAAAAATTACGAGCACCCGATGACATAATCGTCGTGTAATAGGTACATATTAATGAATAATAAAAAATAATGTTAGTGTTAATTTCCCGGTTATGCTCTCGAGCACGAGGGCCCAGGGGTCTGCCTTGACCATGATACAGGATTTAGCAGATCAGGGTTAGATTTTCAGATCAGATTATTTTTGAACCATGCGAGCGCTCGCCTTCTAGTGCCTGTCTTTTCTATCTCTACCAACTTACCACGAATGTGAGCGACAGGTAGTGCATTCGAGCGCTCCCGTGGATGCGAGCGTTTCAAAAATAGGGCTCCAGGTAATTACAGTGGAGCGACTTCCATCTGACCTACATGACTCTGCTACCAGGGGTACCTGACCAGATTGGATCATGGTTACACATTCAGTTACCTGAATGTGCAGGTTACATTACGTTTTCCTTCACCGTCAGAGCATCGGTTAGTATTCAACTAATGCATATAACTCAGAAAAGAGTCATCGGTACAGGGCTGCAGCGGGATTCGAACCCGGCACCTCGCGTTTACGAGTTAGATACCCTAATTGCTCGGCCACCGACGCTCCATATACGATCCATACACGCTTCGTACACGCTCTGTACAAGCTAACAAATAGGTTATTTTAATAGGCAAGTTACAGAACGTAGCTTCCAACGTCTGCCCAAAGTGCTACCATTAATAACCACAATTGGTGGCATTAATTTAACTAGAACCAATTTTGCTTGAATCATTTTGCGCGGCGTAAGTGGTGGTAACTGACAATTGCTACAACTAGTCTTGGCTTACAATGTTCATATTAGTTATTGTAAGTCTGTGCAGCGACCGCGTTAGTTTCTGCAAAATTCAGAAGTAGTCAGCTCGTCGGATTACATAATCTTAGATTTTCATAATGTATGACTCGTAGGTACCTCATCATAACAGCCCATAACACCTCATGAAAGGGGAGGTTATTGCCATAATGTCCACGCTGGGCAGGCGGAGATCTTAGTGTCAAAAATATAACAATAGAAAAAGCTGCTGTCCATCTTCCAGCCTACGGAGACTTGTACCTGCTTAACACAAAACATGCCAACTCACCACTAAGGATGCCGAAGAGCGAACGAGGCGGAAAAGGAGAAGGTGGATGAAAGCACAACCGGGCTTGACTCCAAGATGTCGGTGATGGTGCTGAACTGCTGAAATACCTACACATGCGCGATACCAAATATATTGTTACATATATGCATCGCTTTGTTCCTTTTAGATTAGATTTATTTCGAATGGACGACACGAGGACGAGATGGGCGGACTATAAAGGTCGTAGGGAGCCGATGGACGCAAGGGTCTACTTTTGAATCGCTCTCCTCGATTTTAACGGTTTTCAACTTTGATTTTTGGCACGAAAAATGCCGATTTTCCCTATTATTTAACCGCACTCTTTCGGTGTTGCCAATCGAGGCGAGCATTTCAAAAATCAAGAAAGAAAGAAAGCAACGAATAATTCGATACCTAAGATTAGTCAGTCAGTGTAATTTGCAATGGAAATATTTCTCACAAGTATTAAAATCAATTCTTTCAGTAAACGTTGCACAAAAAGAGAATTGTTACAATATCGCAATGCAAATTTGAATTTGCAAGGCAATGAGCCACGAATTGTTTCGGCGGTTGTTTTTTCTGAGCAAGTCGATTTATTCGTACTCGCTAACCACAACAGAGTGTAAGAAGTGTGTCTAACTTTCTTGTATTATAGTAGGTATTGGTATGTAAAGTTTTGGCACCGTTATGTTTTTTGACTACGCTGGGGTCTAATTCTCGCACTGTCACATATCATATTCGTCATTTTTTCTAGCCAAAAATCTCCATTAATAATGATATTGAAAGATTGCAGCCAATGAATATTTTCGGAAGTATCTTGGACTGTCATATATTGTCGAAGACCAATTCTAATGACGTATTGATACAGTTTTTTGGCTAAAGAAAATGTCGAATTTGAGATGTCACAGCGCGAGAATTGCCCCTCTGATGTGTATTGCTATGACGCCAATCAGGATCAACTGACTAAACTGAAACGTTTTATTTATGGTTTAGGCAAATACGACCACATTTTCCCCCGTAAATTGCGCGTCCTTTCTTTTCTTTTTTTAAACTGAAAGATCCAGTTGTACCAGAGTATTTGAAATGTAAATTTCAATAACTCTGCGATATTCCTTGTTTATTCCCCCAAGGAGATTACCAAAAACAAATGCTTCCCTGCATATAATAGGTCCTAAGGTCTACAATTACTTACCCTGTGACATAATGGATGCCACCTCGGACAAGGTATTCGCTATGAAACTCAAAGGCCTAGTGGTTGATATGGCCCCATACACAACTACTGAGTTCTGTACAAACATAAAATCGTTGACCCAGTCATGAAACATTGGTTTAAATGTTTTATTTTTTTAAATAAGAATGCGTTGACTTAATTATATTTATATGTAATTGTATGATGAATTAGATATTGTAATAATTTATTTATTTGTTCGTATGGCATTAATAGCCGAGTCGCTAATTATAACCTAATTGTATTAATGAATGAACTATAAAATATGATTCAATTTATAAGTAATAGAATATAATTAATATTTGTACCTAGACATATATTTACCAATATATGCTTCTAGAAATATAAAAATGACATGTAAATATTACTATTTATGAATAAATATATGATATGATCGCCTTTGCATTATAAACTGTATTTTTATTTCCTGTAATGTTATAAATTGATGCAATAAAGAGATTACATACATACATATAATATGATATGATACTTTTACCTTACACCTTCATGGATATCGTCCAATTGGCATGACGCTGCAGGCTTGAGCCAATCTGCAGTTTGGCCATATACCTTACATCTTCATTCCTATATGCCTACCGTACTTGGTTGTCCAAACGGCAGTGACGGTGAAGCCATGGCGTCACATGTAACGGATGACGGTATTTTTGACTGTTTTAGGCATTATTCTGGTAAATAAAAAACAATAATCGCCAAAAAATATTTTTGAGCCTGTTTACACCTCAGTACTATTTTTTCTGAAATATCTTCAATTATATACTGAGATACTTCAGAGCGTCGGTGACCGAGTGGATAAGGTATTCAACTCGTAAGCGAGAGGTATCGGGTTAGAATCCCACTGCGGCCATGTACCAATGTCACACACGGTCAATTATACTTAATCCAATCAGCAGTTTGATGCCGATTGGACGATTGGCATGAACGTGTATAACACGAACGGTGTGACATAAATAATCAAAGTTCCTGATATGTAACGTACGATTTCAATCGGTAAGCATGTAGCTCTAATTACAACAATTTCTCGAGTAAACCACCTGTTTACCGGATAATGAAGATCCATCATAAGCGAAGAAAATATAATTTAATTTTACCAGCACTTGAGTAGAGCCATTATAAATCATGTTTATGCCAATTGTCTATACTTTTCATTATCCTTTCAATGGTGACACTGCCAATGAGTTTTTGGTAAACTCTCCACCGTATTTATTTACTTCTGAAACATGTTTTCGAAAGTCATTGGAAAATAATTAAGCGGTCCAGCGTGTTATTGTATCATTTTTGCCCACCTGGCGCGCAACGTGTTGAACATAACATTTCCTATATGTTATGTTGTATCATATGTTAATATGACGTCGGTGGCCTAGGGGTTCGAATCCCACTGCCGCCATGTACCAATGACTCTTTTCTGAGTTATGTACATTAGTTCAATACTAAGCTCTTATGGTGAGGGAAAACATCGTGATGAAACCTGCAAACCCAGGCAATTGAATTTGTAACCATGATCCAATCTGGTCAGGATCCCCTGGTAGCAGGGTCACGGAGGTTAGATGGCAGTCGCTCCACTGTAACTACCTGATTTGCCACTGTACTTACCATTACCTGATCTGCCAAATCCTGGATCATGGTCAAGGCTGACCGCGAGCCTTCGTGCGCGAGAGCTCAACAGGGACATTAACGCCAAGATGTTTTTTTTAAATGCGAGAGCACCTGAATCAGAGAGATCTCTCATCATAAATAATTGCTCTTTCAATTTTACTAACAAACAGAAACTTGAATATGAAAATTGTATTTATTTGCAATATTGCGGCTGCATGTCGGAGTTTTATTGACTGCGCCAGCCGGCGCCTCTCGGCATAAATCAACCCAGTTATCATATCCGTCCTTTGACAATCCACGGCTTTTGTATTTTAATAAAAACATATTCAGCATTGAACTGTTTCCAACTGATGAAATGTATGACATTACATATAATACTTATGAGCAATCCATATGCGTAGGCATTTCTGACAAATACTATTCAAGATATTGAAAAAGATGAAGATGTGACTGCTTGTGAAATAGTGGTTGCGGGTGAAAAAGTGGAACAATGAAAGAGTTTGTATATTTAATGTTTAAGAGATATGTAAAGTCATAGCCTCCTTCATCTATGGTAAAGTGCGAAAGTGATGTCAAAAGGAGATCAAATGCTGGAAATATGGTGGCTATACGTAATATTTATGAACCGTCAGAAGCTGTCTAAAAAGCCGCGCCTGGCTATTCATATAAGCGCAGAACAAGCAAAAGTTGGGTGTAGAAGAAGATGCACGAAAGTAGAACAAATACAATAGTAATGAGATCGTTAATAAGTATGGAAGGAGTATAATTGAAATATAAATTACGGAATAGTGTAATAAGGGAATGTTTTAGAGTTAAAGAAGATATAGTGACTAGGATAGAAAAGGGAATGCTGAGTTGGTTTGGGCATGTAGAGAGGATGAATGAAAGCAGATTAACGAGAAAGATATACATATGTGCAGGAATAAATGGTCGGAAGGGAAAGAGCCAGAGAGGGAAAGAGGCCTACGTATCACAATTAAATCGTAGATATTATGTTTCTTCGAAACACACAGCGTTGAGTGAAGAAGCTGTCTAAGATTTTACCTTAATAAATGATGCAAACATCCATCCGCATATTACCTCCTTATGTCACCCATTCCAGCAGCAGTGCGGCTTTATTACTTTCATGTAAGCGCGCTGAAACTTGTCATAACATGTTTACCTCATAGCGTCTACAGATTTTGACGGCAATTAATGCAAAATCTTATATTTATTTAAAAAATAGTTTTTATTGCTTATTTCGGTGCGAAATACGTATTGATGGTGTTGTGTAATTTGGTAACTGTGTTTCTGATGTATTTTTGTGCAAAAAGCGTGCAAAATCGGTAAGTCGTTCTGAAAATACTAATGCCGGGCGGGTGCTCCGGACGAAGCTGTGTTGCTGCCTGCTGGACATCCCTCATCGTCTTTTAGCCAATGATGAGGCGGATGGTGCGAGCTCAACATCCTCGGAGGATGAAGGTGTAGCTTCCGCGCACCGCAACGTCCGTATATACTTGCCACCCGCGCATCGCCTTTCTAAATAACTTATTAGACAGGTTAGTTACATCTTGCACAGTTACCTCTTACTATATGTACAAAATGTTACACAGAAGAGGACTCTTAACCAGTGTAAAAAAAATAAGTAAACCTTCCTGGAGCTAGTAGTTTACATAACATGTGAGAGAATGACAAACAATTTCTTGGTAAATCCCATGGGATCTTCTGAGAAATTATGTAAGAGCTATAATACTAATTAGTACAGAATTTAATAAAGAAGTAGTTGAATTGAAGACTAATAAGAAGGTTCATAGATCTTACTCGCTTACAACAATTTGACTCACCGGCTTGGATGAGGCATAATCTTTCCCGGCTTATGCTAGGGTATGCTTGGAGCAGAGTTCATTATAAATCTACCATAAGATAGAATACCTAAAGCGACACCAGGATTTGCGCAATGTGATGATAAAAAAAATTAAAGTATATGAAAAGATCTCTCTCACATTTATAAGACTATGGACTATTTAGCCATGACAGAGGAAGTTTTGCCCGACCCTGTGTTTGAGAGACCTCTCAAACATAGGCCTACCAGTAACGAGTTATTAAAACAGAACCTAATAAATTGGGCAGCGGCTAACCCGCAGAACTAAATCTCAGTTCTCTGTTACATATCTCTTGGCCCAAAGTTAAGGTTAAGAGCTTTCTGCATAAGTATACCTCTAAGTTCAGAGGATCTATGTAGCCGGGATGCTCTTTCACCTCTTATTCAATTCCTGGGAAATATGCAGACCTGGTTAGATGCTCCAAATTACTTTAGAAAATATGAAATAATAATAATTATAGTTAAGTACTGATTGAAACTCAATAAAGAATAATAATGCACATGTTGTGCAGGCAAATACAAATCCATTTGGAAGTAATCCATTTAAATGGAAAATAATAACGGGTAATCTATGTACCTATAAATCAAACCATTGCAATTTCCCATTTTTGGAATACTTACTATTCACTTACTATGATGGTACAGTGACCCAAAGTGAGTTTGGGTACTGTAGGAATAACAAATCTTTTAGATAAAAAAAAATATTTTTTTTTTCACCTTATTGGATATACATTTTAAACTGATAAGTCAGTGAGTCAGTAATGTATGCTTGCTTCCATATCCCAATAAATATTTATTGTGGCCATAATTATTACTAAGAGTTAATGTGGCCTCATGAGGGCCGGTCCCCTGAAGGTTGAACTCCGACTGTTTGCAGCGGTCACCAATAATAGAGAGGTAGAGATGCGTCTCTCTGTCTCGTCAGTGGTCTATCTTGCCGATTTTCTAATAGCCCACCAGAACAGGGTGGCACTGGAAAATCAGATACAGTGGATCTTTCAGAAATAAATTTCTGAACCAGTCCTGGAGTGGAATACTTGGGGCTCTACCTCTACTTGTACACAATACAGTGATAAGAATAGGATAAATTATAGATACTATCTAGGGATACATTTTTAATATTTAGCTAACCTAACTATTCCAAGGGTGTTTACATTGTTGTCGGACTCAGGTCTTTCTGAAGTCTTTGGACAGGGCAGACCCAAAGAGAGGAGGTCGATGCCATTTTAAGTGTTATTTGAGATTTTTTGAACGTGCTATAATTCACAGAACAGCAAGTCTCCCAACAAGAACCCAGTAACACACTTACCTCCGATGCAGCGGATGCACGTTGGGGAGCTCACCTAGACAACCTTAGTCTGTTAGACATCTGGACACCAGAGATGATGGTTTTACAATCTGAAGGTGATGTTTGCCGTATATGGAGCTGTAAGCGTACATGAAGCAGGCCTTCAGTGTGCAAACATTCTAGTTCAGTCCATATAACAGGACATTATTGTATGTAGCTGCAGGTTAAATCATCAGTTTTAAACACCTGACAAAATACAGAATTTGTATGCAATATAGACTTGTGAGCTTATTGTCAAATGGGTACTTCTTAATGTTTTATGTGGCTTAAAACATAAATAATGGGATTTTTGACGTGATAACGTCTTATAAATCGATGGAGCCGGCTGCACGCACGAAAAAACATGACTCATGCGTCGTTACCGTCGTTACCTCGCTGCAAGCGAGAGCGCGGAACGAGCGACAAAGAGGCACAATCGGCCTCCGCGTTCGGCAGCGTTCGGCAGCGTTCGACATCTGTCTCTCTCCTACTTGAGTGAGCGATGCGTCCGCGTGGACAGTCAATTCAGGAATCTTGCAAACTAATAAATAAATAAAGTGAAAAATAAAAATAATTTATTTCAGACCGATTGACCCATAAATTGCATTACATGGGTATTATGTCTAATAACTTGAATATGCATAATGCAAGGACCTGAACTTGTGCCACAGTGTTATCCTTTCGAGTAATATTGGTTGCAGAAATATCCAAGTGTATGATTAGGCAGATGTGTTCCTGAGACTAAAAGAAGAGTCAAATCCGTTCTTCTTGACATGTCATGTAGTGTGCATAAGGAGATGGTGGACAATTAACCAGTAATATAATAGTTTCGTGTCCCATACAGGCACTCTCTTGGGTTGTGGTTTACTCAGAGATATTAGAATCATAGCTTTTAGAATCTTCTGCACATAAAGGTTTATCATTTCTCATTTAATGGGGCACATTTGCGGAAATAACCAACTCGTATGAGAGAACTTACTGTAAAGGAGATTGTCTTTTAAAAATAAGGTAGCTAGAAATATAACTAGCTCCTGGCCTTCAGGAGGTTTAGGGTAATGTAATGTGAATTAAAAGAAACATAAAAAATAGGGAAATAATTTCTAAATACCAGTCCCTCTAAATCTTGATTTATGGAGAACATGGAGGCACCAACAAGGAGTTTGCTAAAGAATAACCCTTAGACAAGTAGGGAAAACTGGAAGAGTTATATAATGTACAAAAAATGTACTGTCATCAGTTTGGCAGAAAAGCAGACTCAGCTCAGATTTCATGTTGATTTTTACTTTTTGTAAGGTATTCATTACCTGATTTAAAACCAGAGACTTTTGTGGAGTGATTAACTATTATGTGTAATTACTGTTAAAGGTACTATTGTTTGTAAGGACTTCCCTGATAAGACTCTATAAGAGTCAACTTTACATTCTTATGGTTATTGTTAAGGTTACAATAGTTGCTGATGTCATTAGCAATATAATTTGTTGCTTTTTGGGATTTCATATAAATTTATAAAATTTTAAAAGGAAGCGTGGTATTTGAGACATACTAAAATGTTTTACGTTTCAGAATACCTAAACTAAACATTAGAATTATTTATTATTTCAGTTATTTGATCACATAGCGTCTGCAATCTTCTTTCACCAGCAGTAATCAAACAAGTCTTCACTTAACGCTGTGTGTTTCGAAGAAACATAATATAACTGTTTTGCATTACAACAAAACAGATGTTATGTGTATGATATACACACAGCGTTGCAGCAAGGTTCTTGCTGGTGGATCATGAAGACTTCTATGAGGTAAACATGTTATGACAAGTTTCAGCGCGCTTACATGGAAGTAGTAAAGCCGCACTGCTGCTGGAATGGGTGACATAAGCAGGTAATATTCGGATTGATTGGTATGTTTGCATCATTTATTAAGGTAAAATCTTAGATAGCTTCTTCACTCAACGCTGTGTGTTTCTCATACACATCATATCTGTTTTGTTGTAATGCAAAACAGTTATATTTTAAAGAACGGTCAGACCAAAAGTACCAACCTCAATCTCCTATGTCCTTATAAGAAATTGCTCTTCCATTTGGATTGCTCACTCTGTACGTTACCTAGACCTATATTTGATTGAGTTGATTTCAAGGTTGTCTGGTTATATGTAACTAGGTTCAAGTTATGTGTTAGATTTATTAGATGTTTATTTTCACTTGATGTATGCAATAAAAGTATAGATTAGAAAAAAGTTTTTCTTTATTTTTCTTACATACTTTATTGCATTAAAATTTATCGAAACCTTTGATCGAGGAAGATGGAAACCCAAAATTTAATGGAACAAAAACAACATATAAAGCTGATATACACTGTATTTATTTACAGATATATTGAATACATATTCACTTTATCCTCACTATGAAATTCATAAAATATATCGTGAAACGTTATAGACACGATAGAACAAGGTCATTTTATGTATGGAAGTAAACTTTTAAGCGCTCGAATAAGAAGCCTGAAAAATAATTGTTTTTCCTCATTAATTATTTAAATAACATACACAAAAATAAATTGTCATCTCAGTTAATATACTTATTAATGTATAACGACATATGTAGATATCGTAAAAAGTATAATCCACTACGAGCTATAAGACAGTAACGATTTGGTCTTTTTATTGTACTTTTCAGCTTCTGTGATTCATTTATGATTAGAGACGTAACAAATAAGGAACATTTAGATGTCGGGGTCTCAGCCCCACCGCAGGGGGGAGCCCGGGGGTCGGCCCAGTGTGGCACGGGTCTCCACACCGCCCCCTTCGCCATCCCCCAACCCGTAGAAGGCGTGAAGGTGTCTCCTGTGCTGCAGCTCATGGCCCTTCGGCGAGAGACTCTGGAGTCTGCTCCACAACGAGAACAATCTTTTGTTCACCGTTTTCTTCTTCTCTCCATTGTCCCCTATAAAGAATTTTACAACATAAACACTCTTTCCCTGTAACTAACCAAGAAACTATGAGATTTCAGGATCGTAAAAGTTAAGCTTTAATAATTTACTAGATTGTGTAATTTACTAGCGTCTAGTAAAATAAATCAACTTATTAGATGATAAGTAAGTAAGTTGGAAGTAAGTTTACTACTTAATTAACATTATAACTGATATAATCATGAGAGTTTAGGAATGTGATGCTTCTCTTTTGCGAGATAAGTGGATTATCGTATTTTATTTTAATACGTACCGAGTATTTCAGCTTCTTGTAGTGGAGTGCCTTCACGCTTGACTTTTACAGCTTCATTAATAACTTCATCGGTTAGAGCCTCTTCTGCAGTATTATATGTTTGTGCATTATCGTGTATAGAGGATAGATCTAGATATTTTGTCGAGTCTTTATTTTTCATATTGTCATCTAACGACGATAATTGTACTTTGAAAATTAGTAGGGGGTTAGTATCTGCCATGGGTGCGTCATAAACATTATCGGTCTCTTTGTTGCCATCTAAAACATACTCGTTCGTTGCAATGTCGCCCGCATCTATCTCGGGCACCTCTGGTGAGTTATTATTTGTATTGTAAGGGTCGTCGGGACTTTGTTTACTCGTTTTGTAATCATCAAAGAGAAATTCGTGGAGACGGTCTAGCTGCCGCGGGTAGTTGTGCCATTGTTCTTTTCTGAACCCTTCGCCGTCATAATTATCTTCAGTCCCAAATACACTGTCGTAGCTACCATCAGCCCGGTTATTGTTTGTGGTGATGTATTTGTTAATTTTCGTTTGAAACTCTTTTGCTGGCGACGTATCGTAGGGCATATCTTTAAACGAACTTCTCAACGACTCTATTGTATTGAATCTATTACTAAATATATTGTCATCTTGTTGGCCATCGATTACGCGTAAGTTCGTCCGCTGCAGCTCGGCCAGCATTGGAAGAACATTGCTTGAGGAGAGCGCCACCGCTGCGAGCAACACCGCGGGAACGAAGAAGTGTCGCATCTGGAACAAGAAATTTTGTACTTCGTTAACAAGGAGGTCTCTAATTTGTCACACAGAGGCTTCCGATGCTGTTGTCTGTTTGGATTTATCATTTTATATGGGACTCAGGCACAGCTTTAGGCATCTTAACAGATTGAAGTTCACGATGTGTTTGACTAGAAAATTGTGAATGGAAATATAAAGGAAATCGCAATCGCAAAGCGCTGATTGGGTCAGCCTTGATCTATCATTGTGAGCTGAAAGAGAGTTCTCAGTCTTCATTGTTAGAATAAAACATTAATTTGCAAAAGCCATCGTATGGTACGATTACGTTTCTAAGTTCGTTAATTAATATTCAAATGTCATCTGATTTAATTTGCTTTCGCTTTGTTTGGAATATTCATAGGCAGGTCGCTACCGGTGATGGAGGCGTATTGTTGTCCCTTGATTAGCATATCTTTTAGGCTTGCGCTTCTAATAAAATTTCTACGAAATCAGGGAGAGTCTCGATGTAATCTACAAAGTTAACTTTCTAAATGCCGGTAAAAATGTATCTTGCAAAAGTTAATCTGGAAAATTCTTCCGAAAGGCCATGACAAATGTCGCAATTAGCAGTTGAAAAAAAATTTGGTCCGATAATAAATCTGAATTAGGTACTATTCATTCTAAAATACCATAGTATTTTTAACCACACCATTGTTTCCCTCGAGCCCTGAAATTAATATTCTTTCTTTTGTCACAAAAACGTAGACGTAGAAGTTTCTCTTTCAGAGAAAAAAAAAACTAATTTCGGTACCATAATGTGTTTTGATTAATTATTTTATTCAGATCAGCAAAATGACTCAGTAGTACTATGATTGTCACTGAAAACTAACAATTTTAATTCATCATCATCAGCATCATCTTGGCGTTAACTCCCGGTTGCGCTCCCGCGCAACATGAAGGGGGCCGGGGTCCGCCTATTAATTAAATATATATTATAACAAAATAACTGCGCAGCAAGCTCAGTGCGGAGGGAATTCGCATTACTTTTAATATATTTCTTATTTATTCTTACTCTAGCAAACATAATATCGAGTTGTGTAAATATCTAAAGGAATTTTTTTTACCAAATAATCAAGGTCTGTGCGGAGGAATACGTGGATAAAATGTACACATTAATAATTCTTACTCTGTAAGGAAATATAATATCGATTTGGGTAAATTACTGATGAAGAGAAGAAGTTTTACTTGCAGATAAGGATGTTGTTTTTGATCCATAAACAATAACATCTAAGATTCACTTGTTTCTCAAAGCCCTGTCACTTAAACGGTCCTACTTCATACCGTGATACAACACCATGACCATTATTGTTAGCGTAAGCTACCCGAGTTCATTCTATCTGAGTTCATTGTAATGTGGCCATACAATACAACACCTCTATTCAAAGGTATTTATACATATACAAAGGTATTTATACGTATACAAAGAAGACTTTGTTATTGCCATTTAACATTTATATTTCACATGTTTTTAAAATCAACGGCATATACGAGAGGGGCAAACCCTTCAATTTACGGGCGGTGCTCAAAATTCTTTGCACATTTTTATGGAAGCATTTTGCCCTAAAAATAGGTAAGTAATGTGATTTATGCCGTCATAAAATTTACGGACGTTTTGTTATTTATATTAAATTGATCCATTTTTTCATTCGCTTTTTTCGCTTAGCTCTTCAATCAGCAACGATTATTTGTTGTGCTTATGCCTCGAAATTTCGAAGGTAGACAATTAATTGTAAAATCGACGACGCTCACTCTTTACTAACAACAGCCAAATATAATTTATATTTATTATTTCCTGGAATTATCCTATAAAACATCGTGCATCGATGACGGATGATGGATGACGTCGTCAATCGTCATCCTTTGAGTTTACTACAGTGCGTCTGAATGTCTAATAAGTTACACGTTAAGCTATCGCATTGTCTCCAGTACTATTGCTATCAATATGTTGTTATAACGACTGTATATGTTATTGACCAAGTGATTCATCCGGACTCACAATACCCGGGCGGTATGAATAATGACAAGTCAATTGGGTTAATGTATTTAATTAATACTTATTTAAAATTCATTATTTATCACATTGCCCGGCAATTATAAATATTGCTATATAACTGTTAAGCAAACTGATGATTAAACTACATTAGGCAACATATTGACCTGGTTACTGGCGGCTTCGCTGCGCTAGTTTTTAAATGTATATTCAGAAAGAATTTAGATTTGGTTCTGGCACTCGCTGGCTCTTGCCGCGGTACGCTCGCTTCGCTCGCTCGCCTCGTGCACGCCTCGCTCTTCGTTTCGCTCCTAACCGTATGTGACAGAACGTCATTTTATAGATTCGGTATATTGACAAATTTTCGATCCCAATAAGCCTCTGTTCTTTAAGTGTATTCATATTTCCTGGTCAATTGAATGATTTCAATAGCTTTTATCACATTGTCTGAATATTTTTTATTTAACAGATTTTACCATAGTGCCCGGGCATTATAAATAATGCCCTGTTTATCATATTGCCCATAACATACATAAACATAAGCGCACCTACACATGGTCTTGTACTTGGTAGCGCGTTATTATGTGCTCGGAGAGCATGCAGGACAACGGCTAACCCACGTCAACGTCAGCCCTAATTTGATTGAGATTTCAGACCCTGTCTTATATTCGTTTTAGGGACCCTCCTAACAATCTAGAACGGGAGTTAATATATTCCGTATTTGTATAAAAAATATATCGCAAACCGTATTTAGAGTAAACTCTGATTTTCGAAAAGCCATCAAATAAGAATTGTTATCTGCGCCCATTTAGTAGATTAGCATATCCATCTACCAACGTTATAAATTTTTATTTCAATATTAGACCTTTAGGTACCATGCAGATAGCGAACCTCATGACACGTTATGACCGTCCATTATATGAACCGACAGACCACTTGTCCACCTGGTTGGTTAGGAAACTTTTTTCTTAACCAACAACGTCTGTAGGATTTTTTAACTTTCCACTGGTACTGGGTACAACTATTCGGACATGAAAAAGCAAAACTAATTTTTTTTTCAAAATAACTCAGTCACTCAGTCAGTTTCATATTTTTGAGTGATCAGATTTTGAATTATTTGGTCGCGCTGCTCTCACTAATTTACGACTGCCAAAAATTCGGTTATTATTTTGAATGATTATTTATACTTTCCAAATAACTCCTAAACCGGGCGTCCGATGAAATATCGACAAGCTTTCGCATTTTATGATAAGGATTAGGATATAGAGCATATTAGGTAGGTCACAGCAATACAATGCAACTATAGTAATAAATAAACTAAATTAATATAGTGGTGAACTAAAAAATCTACTCAAGGTTTGTTGCCTCACTTTTGAAAAAATAATGCTTCTCTATGCGTTATATTTATAACACTGCGATCCCCAACCCGCCTGCCAAGCGTGGAGATTAAAGCAATAACCTCCCCTTTCGTTGGAGAGGCCTTAAGTTCTGCAATGGACTGTTATGGGCCGTGATGATGATAATGTAGGTAAGTATATAAAAATACTCAAAATATGTTTGCCTGCATGCATTCATTCTTCATAATTGAGCGCAATATACAGTGATTCTCGAAAGGCTCACATTCGAGACCCACACATTTATAATAACTTCAGACAAACTAAAATTGAAAATGTTCCTAATTATAAAATTAGGAACATTTTCAAGAACAAGAGTTCATAAGAACTGTTTAGAGGAGCGTCAGTGGCTGAGTTGTCAGGGTACCGAATTCGTAAGCGAGAGGTAACGGGTTTCAATCTCACTGTGGCCATGTACCAATGACTCTTTTTTGAGTTATGTACATTAGTTGAATGATAACAGATGCTCTTACGGTAATTATCTGGTCTGTTAAATCCTGGATCATGGTCAAGGCGGACCCCGGGCCCTCGTGCGCGAGACAACAACCGTGACGTTAACGCCAAGATGATTATCATTACATTTTATAGTCTCGGACCCGGTGCGACTTCGTTCGCGTACGCCTATTTTATTCCTACTTATCCTTTTTTCGTTGCTTATGAACCTTCCTCTCAAATCACTGTATATCTTGTTGATGTAGTTTAAAAGATCTAAGCGTACATAGGTACATACGTAGATACATAGGGACAGACGGCGGGAAGCAACTTTGTTTTATACTTTATATAGATTACTAAATATAGGTCATTTGTTATCAAACATGATAGGTTTCAAAAATAAAAATTCTAATCCTATACAAATAACTACTGCCCCCCCCCCCCAATGGGAATATTTTTAAAAGAACTACCGCTCAAAATGATTATTTGCATTAAAGTACCCGTGTACTAAACGGCTATCCTGTAGCCTGACCACTATCAAATTGTACGACACCCGCGAGTGTAAGGGGTTGCTTCTATTCTACTCTTGCGGACACCACACGGCCAACTATACCTATGTATTATTATCTACTTATTTTAAAATGCCGCATAGGCCGACAAAACCTTTAATCGATCTCATAGCCTGTGAAATCCTCCATTCAATGGTCCGCGAACCAAAATTTTTAATTGAAAGGAACAATGAGTACCTGAATAAACAGTCATGAATATCTGAAACGATAAGAGAACTTTCTGTTCCGTCGCTTTACATTTTATTTATTTATTTTTATTTTACCATTTATTGTACACAGGATTGTTAGAATCTGTATTATTGACTCTAAATTATATTTAAATTGCAATGTTTATGATGATGAATGACAAGACATAATATTTATAACATTTTATGACAACACAATAACGCCTTTAGTGCAATAATGTAGTTCATCTAGTAGTTAATTAATAGTTTTATTTAAGTATTCAATCTTCAGTCATTTTCATACTACAATTTAACAATTTTAACGACGCTCTGTCCGCTCTTTAGTGGTTCGAGGTGTGTGAAGTTCTTCTTACTCCTATGTGTTCTTACTCTATGAAAGTGTAGTCAGTTTATAGAAAAGGGTTGGGTGAGCTTAGACTGAAAGAGAAAAGTCCTCTGGTTATTTATTATCTATACTGCAAACAGGACGAGTCATAAAAATATTTTAATAAAAACATATATAAATAAATAGGTATCTAGCCAGGTAGATTTGTCGTATTTTAAAATGCATTTCTCATGATTTCCATTCTAGATCTCAATTTTCGCTGTATACTCTTGCTTGCTATATATGCTTGATGTAAGTGCCCCGGTTGTGAAAGCGCGAGGGCCCGTGGCCCGCATTGACCATGATCTAGGATTTGGCAGATTAGGTAATTTCGTACAACTCATATGTATATACAACAGTAGCTACAATCGTTAACTACAAATCGCAGCACTTTCTGTACTGGAATTAAATCAATAAAAAAAAAGGTTGCTATATTTTTACGAGCCTTTTTATGTCCATACATTAAGCTCGCGAACTCGGTTTCCGCCCCACAAATGTGCCGACGCGTGGTGCATAAAATTATTCAATTTGGGATTCTAATGTATTGTAGTAATGTGTAACTCTGTTTGAGCTCTGCATTTGTACAGATCTTATCTTGACGTCGTAATCCCAGTTGTACTCTTGCTCGCGCGGGCTCTTCGGCTCCGCTGTCATTATATTTTTACAGTAGGGCGACTGCCCAGGGTAACCTGACTAGATTAATTGATCATGGTTGTGCATTCAGGCGCCTGAGTGCGCAGTTTAATCACCATCAACATCCAAAGCACCACCTAATAAAGTGTAAGACAACATTCCTTTTTGTAACACTCTACCAAGAGGTGGTTTCTCGTTCTTGGTTCTATCGAGGAATTAAGCCGAGACTGACTTCTTACTTATATTCCCAAGAATCCCAGTGGTTCCAGTCGCTAATTCCATGAAGGAATTATACACTAGTTCTATTCTATTATATTTGTATGATTTCGTTGCTACATCATATCGAAAGTCCTTTTTCGACACACATTGATTTTTTTCTCTTGAAAGGAAGAATTCCTCTTGATGTTTGCCTTCTCGATGAATGAAAAGCTTACCCGTTTTTGCGCAATCGATATATCCTTTGAGAAATAATAATATTTTCTCAAAATAAATACATGTAAATCCCTCGCTCAAGACCTACAGAAGAGAAAGTGCGATCGACTCATTTAAATGAATCCACTTCGCATTTTTCCATTACTTAGGCATTCTAATCCTGAATGTAAATTCCCATCTTAGTAGCAGATTACAACGCTCTGTGAAATCTCTCACCAACATGATGGGAAAGCAAATTAACGGCTTTTGTCGCGAAATTTTGTTATTAAGACAAGCGGCATTAACGAAAGCGCTTAAGATAGCACCGTGAACCGTTTTAAGACCTCCATAGCGTTATATACTTTTAAATGTCACTGATATGAACTAGCTGATGCCTACGAACGTAGGCGATACATTAAGAATTGCCACCTCACGTAGAGTTGGTCCCCGATCGATTAACAAGATCGCCTGAGTAACTTAAGCAGCAGTATATTGTAATAGATTCTGCGAAAACAATAAAATATTTCAAGAGGCAACAATAAAAACCGCTAAATGTATAACAAGGTCGCCAGTCCAATGAAAAAATATAATATGTAAAATATACTTAAACAATGAATGAGCGAGAGCGTAGCGAGATCAACATTTTTGGCATTTTGGGTCAACTTCAAAGTTTGGGTTATTGTAGTTATTGAAATAACTGAAATCAATAATTGAGCGAGCGTATCGAGCACGAACATTTTGTCATTTTTGCTGTTATGATTAAAATTTAATCCATGTACCTAACTGAAATTAATGAATGAGTGGTCACTGTCAGATTAGAGAATTGGTATTAAGGTTCAAGAAATAGCCAACGATTATGCGCAAACCACGCTTACCGTACGTACAATGAAGTACAACTCCACGGTTTTTTGAAGGTGCTCCGTGGAGGAGCGAAACAAGTCTCCTGGTTTACCTGTGACAGTGTAGTGGTGGCACTAGTGGTGTAGTGTGGTCAGTTATTGGCAGGTGGAATATCCAAACATACATCCATGCTACATCATCATCATCGTCATCAGCCTGTACACTCTGTAGGTTCGTCGGCAGATAGCCATTTGTAGCTAGCCCACTGCCACTTTAGCGTACTAATTCTGTGCCCTATGCTACATATTCATTTCTTAACAGTCAAAGAATCGTCATTATAAACTCTAACGAGCAAAGAACGATTCGGAGGGAGTTTCTAAACTCGCATTTAAGCCCTCGTGTGTGACGTCATCGTACAGGTATTACTTACTTCGTATTGTGTAATATGGCTATAATATAATGCTGGGTTGTATTGTGGCAGAATTATATTGTGGAGTGTATCGGGTTAAGTGCCGAAAGGGCCCTCGACGGGTCGAGCCTCCTTTGGCGGACTTATTGAGTTACCGCCATTGACCGCGCCAAATGTGATTTTATCTGTCGACGTGAGAGGTTTTGATTCGATTTAGGTTTAATGTTAGTATTGGCTGTTACAATATAATGTGTTACCTACTTCTGAATTTGTAGCGAGATGGTTATCTCGCTACAATGTCAGAATTGGTGGCATGATCGTTTCAGTTTCTGTAGCGAGCGTTCTGGGCTACGAGCCCGCTATTTACTATGGCTCGATCGAATTCTAATTGAATCGCAGTCGCAGCTCAACTGGCTGTTTTAATTGTAGCTGAATACCAAAAACGCGTACTGCCATTTTGCTAACCAATTATAATTCGATCAGTCATTAGTAAATTAGCATCCGAGGCCCTCTTCGGTTCGGAGGGGCCGAACTCATAATCTAATTATTTTATTTAGTTATGTCTTACATTTTGTTATGTGTAACATCTTTCCTCTTGCTTTTGGATCTGTATAAGTGATTGTGGAAAGGGACAAAAGTCGTCAAATCCGGAAGGTGGACCGTCAGTACTTCCTGCAGACCTAGAATCTTGAAAGGCAAGCTAGGTCTTTTAACATGAAAAAGGGAAAACTACGAAGACCGTGATTCAATAATAATAATAAAAATGTATCTCCTAAATAATCCATTTATTGTACACAGAACGTGATTACCATTTGAGATACTCGATGGCGCTCATTTAAATTTTGCGGTAATTCTAAATAATTTTTAGGGTTCCGTATCTCAAAACGAAAACGGAACCTTTATAGGATCACTTTGTGTGAAGCTCCAAGCCATCTGATATCAGTTACAGGTGCTTTTTCACACAAGCTACCTCGAGAAAACGTGTTCAATCTATCACGATTTGTTGATTACATGTATGCAGATGCTCGAATGGCCCTAAGCGGAATGGAAGTGTCACTCTCACCACACTCTGCTCCCTTCTCCTTGGCTACATGGTCAGCGATATAACTTTTGAATAGAGGGTGATAGCTGAACAATCATTAACTCACAAAACTTTATTTCCCTACCCCCCTCGTCGAGACGACTTGAGGGGAAAAAGGGGGAATATGTAACACTATTACTAAAGAAACCCTGATTACTACAGCGAATCGACACTAGATGGCGCTGCCCGTATTTTACTTCGCGCTAGCGAAACGTTATGGTTCCAAAAGTTTAAGTTTATTTGTTTTGTACCGAATCTGAGACAGATGCTCGGGCCTTGCTGTGTACCCAATTTTCTGTATTTGCGTAGGTTCGGGTTTGGATACACCTACCAACCAACTGTAGTAAATGCATAGTAGTACTATCCATTTGTTAAGGGCAGTATAAATCGCGCATCGTAATAAACCTACGAAAAGAAGAGCCCATAGGCTTCGCTGGCTTGGCCATATAGAGAAGATGGGAGAGGATCGGACAGGTATCTTTTTTTTTTAATAGTTGGAATAGCCAGGCATTTGATCACCTCACATGGTGGTAAGTGACGATGCGGCCGATGATGGAGCATGCCTGTCTAGGAACAGCCTATTCACTCTAGCCTTGAAGGCGTCTAGATTATAAGTATAGTATTGGTATCGCTGGAGTGACGAAGTGGAAAGAGACCTGTTGAAACTCCGGGCTGACTGTTTGACGGCAGGAGGTGGCACAGGACAGAGTGGAATGGAACATCGTAGTGTCGGAGGCCAAGACTCATTTTGGGTCGTTAGGTCAACATTGTAAGTTAGTATAATAAATTTACATTACGTTATTTTATCTCCGTGTTTCTATCGACAAGTTGTCCGTTATATAGGTAAGTAATAATATTTCTTCTTCTAGATCTCACTTCACTTGAGTCTCAATTGTATTGATATTTTTTTAGTATTTAGATTGCATAACAGTAGATATACAGATGTGAGAAACAAGCTATTCGGTGACGCCTCTCGCAAGATAAACAACACACACTGTTGTCTTGGCTGACATAAAATTTCTCTCTTGACACTTCCTTCAATATTTCCAAATATTTATAGCATTTTATTTCGTCTTCTGTTTCCCTTTATTATCTGTTCTTCCATCAACAGGCAGATTTAATCTGAAAAGGCTTGCTCGTTTTTTATTAAAAGATGCATAATGCTAAATACATAGACTTATAAAAGTAGCCAGGCGTTTGACGGCCGTCTCATCTCGTGGCTAAAAAGGAGAATAAATTAAGTTACAAAACAATATGAGTACCTCTCTAAATCTAAATGAAGCAGTCTGTAGCACTTGTAGTTACATTTATTTTCCTAAATTCGAAACACAGCTATTATTAAACTCGGATGCGCCTTACAAGTATTTATAAAGTACGTCTAAGCTTACAAGTATGTGCCTTCATTGAAGAGTTATCGTAATCCCATCGAAGCTTCGTACAATAAAGCGAAAATGTCAACACAAACAACAGCTTTAGCCAAAGGATTTAACTCAAGATTACGGCCATTATGTGTTAGCACGCCAGAGATTGACTGCAAAGTTGACAATCTCCGCTATTCATCCTACACTAAAGGCCTGGTGTCACACGTGCGTAATTTACGACTTCAAACCGGCAATTTCATTTATATCTCTCTTGAGCTTCGTCGCTAGCTATAATTGAAACAATGGGGGATTTCCAGATATCTACATTAAAAAGTTAAAAGTAGTTCGGCGGTGCCTCGCTAGATGGCGCTGTTTAGACAGGATTTTCAAGTATTGAATTTGGTAATCGAAGTTACTCGGAATGGTGTTTCGTGAAAAGATACCTAATATGTATATTTTTTGTACATCTAACGGTCTCATTTTGATTTGTTTTTGAGAATCGTGTCCAATTGACACGATATTACAATTATTAGAACTATTTTTTTCTTTATTCGGGTCTCGGAAAATCCTCCATTAAAACGCGAACGGAATTCTCATCATCAATGACTTAGTAAGGTAAAGATTAGAGAAATCGCTTTTACAAAACAACGCGTCTTTAATCCGTTCTAAAGTTGTTTCGCGCAGGTGTGAAGACAGAACGCAATGTTTAGATTAGTGATTTGATACTTCACTTTTTATTTAAATAATCAATCATGTTCAACTATCCTCTTATGCCTGTATTATGTTACAGAGTCGCGAATTTTGAAGTTTGGCGCGATTTGTACTAAATCTGTTGTACAGCGGCTGTCATGAGATGGTATGTCTTATTGCAGGTTTCTTACTCTTAACTACTCTTTACCGTTGCTTGGTACCCGATGACGATATCTATATCATATATTTAAATTATTATTATTTACTCTTGCCTCTTCCATACTGAGAGTCGGTGGTCGAGTGGTTAAGGTATGCGACTCGTAAGCGTGTGGTACCGAGTTTGAATCACCAAGGACTCTTTTCTGAGTTATGTACATTAGTTTAATGTTAACCGATGTCCTTCCGGTAAGGGATACTAATCGTGATATAACCATGATCCAATCTGGGCAGGTTCCCCGGTAGCAAGGTCACGAAGGTCAGATGGCAGCCGCTGCACCGTAGTTATCTGACCTGCCAAATCCTGGATCATGGTCAAGGCGGACCCCGGGGCCCCGAGCGCAACCGGGACATTACGTCAAGATGATTATTTTTATTTTATACTCTTGCCAAACAGATACCCAGAAAATGCATAATAAATTGTCTACGTAATAACTCTACGTCTTCGCGAGCGCGGCCGCCCATTTTCCGTTTCCGCAAATTGCTGAAATTTCAACCTAATCAATTTTAAGCTCTTATTTTTTAAAACCCGTAGTGCAAATAAAGTGTTTTCAGGAAGTTGAATGAGTTATACAACTGGTATTTTTCTTCTTCTGGTTACTGGAACGCAGTGAATTAGGACAGGAGCGTCGTTGGCCCTGTGGTAACGGTATCAGACTTGCAATGCGAGAGGTACCGGGTTCGAATCCGACTACCGCTATGTACCAATGACTTTTATCTGAGGTATGTATATTAGTTGAATACTAACCGATACTCTTACGGTGAGGGAAAACTTCGTGATGAAACCTGCACAGTCAGGCTGACTGAATGTGTAACCATGATCCGATTTGGTTGGATTCCCCTGTTAGCAGGGTCACGGAGGTCAGATGGCAGTCGCTCCACTGTAACTACCTGATTTGCCAAACTCTAGATCATGGTCAAGGCGGACCCCGGGCCCTCGTACGTGAGAGCATAATCAGGACTTTAACGCCAAGGTGATTAGTTTATGATTAATAATGTAAATTGTTATACATCCACAACTTTTTAAATAGTATAAAGTAATGGTAGTTGCAAAAAAACAATTGTGTAAAATGAGGCTAAGGTTCCTGGCCAAAAATATCTTTATCTTAAAGTACTTAGATCTAAAATTTGATCAAGTTTCGGCCATAATTTTATTGTTTGGATATGTAATTTAGGTAGAATAAAATTGTGGCAAAAAAAAAACTAATTTTGATTAATAATAATAACGGTATTAGGAAGGAATAAATAGAATTAGGAAGAACAGATATTCTCATCAGTTAGATTCATTTCATGGCTTTTTATCGTTGTAAATCATTAGATATGTCTCATAAACTGCCGCGGCTTCTTAATTTTAATTCACTTCAATATAGTTGCTTTATTTCCAAAATCCGTGGCCGTGTGGTGTCCGGCAGAGTAGAATAGCACCAAAACCCTTACACTTGTGAGTGTCGTACAAGCCGAATAATGTTTTCGAGGCAGTAGATCTAGTCCCCGTAGGCTGGAAAATGGGCAGCAGCGTTTTCCATTGTTAAAGTTATAACACTGCGATCTCCAACCCGCCGGCCAAGTATGGAGATTATGGCGATAACCTCCCCTTTCGTGGGAGAGGCCCGTAGTTCTGCAGAGGACTGTTATAGGCTGTGCTAATGATTTCCAAATTCCAATACTTAGGTACACCATTAGCATAATCGATATTGTGCGCCAGCAAGCAGATATATTTTATCTCGCCGCGACAGACCAACCGTTCAAATACGATGTGATTGATGAAGCCGCGGGGTCGTATGGAAATCTATGTCGCTTTCGAATAACACAAGCACAGCGGGATGATTGTGTCGCGCTGTCGGTTTTGTTTCGTTTTCGTGTAACTTTTGTCGTTTATGAGGTACAAAATTACCAATTGACCAAAAGGTATTCTCAATGGTTCTCATTAATGGAAAGTGACATGCTATGAAACATTTCGTCCAATCAGAAAATAATGAAATTCAGCAGTACCTACTATCAAAATTAGTTCGTTTTCTTACCATGTTACAACTTATTGGCGCCAACTTAATTGACAGATATAACGAGACGGCGGAAATTCACCTTTAATAAAGATTTTTAGCGTGTAACAAATCCCTAGAGTGTAATAAAGAACTGTATTAGTATAGTACTTACTTACTACAATTAGATATTATTTTTATTCCTTTACAGACAATAAGCAAAAAAATACCATAAATTTTTTTTTGAGAGAATGTTTCATGCGGCGATGCTTTTGACACCGCGCAGTGCTGTGCTAGTTTGGTGGCATCGATCACAGTTGTTCTTGTTGAATACAAAATTGATAGACATCTAGGACAGCACCTCAGGCTTTAAAGAGTAATAAATTGTGCAATACCTACCACGGACTAACTCGTCTCGTCAGTTCAGTTGTCAATGAAAACGAAACAAATACGTACAAAAAGCGATAACGACAGAGGTTTACAGTAACACAGCGCAGATGTGCGAAGGGAGCGGAAATCACTTTTGTCATGGCAGCAATCACATCTTCACCAGGCGCCTGCAATCTGATAAAGATCCCTTTGTGTGAGATATAATGTAGATGATATCTCCCTGTTACGCTGAACTATCACTTCTCTAAGATCAATGTGTTGCCGACTCTTTACCTACAGATTTTCCTTTTAGGTTTTCTAAATTTGTGTATCAGACAGTAGAAAGGATTTCGCACTACAATATCATTGCGGTAGCGGCTTCAAGAGTACTTAGTTTATGTTTACTCTAATAATAATAATTAATATAGCTTTCATTTCAAGCATTACAATGTTCCCAATATTTAAATTTTTCTGTAAATATGACGCTTACCTAAGAGCGGACCCGACTGGCAGATTTACCGCTAACCATTGAGCCAGGATTTACCGTGAGGATCAGTCCGCAGTAGGTTAGCAATATAATTTATGTGACTCTGTGTCAGGTGGCGGCGGCGCGCACGTCCGTCACTGCAGACACAGCAATATCGGCCACGAGCAATGAGACCAACATAATCCGGACTCAGCGCATTCCTTCTCCGAAGCACCAAGTCGTTACGTCTGAGTACAGTGACATCGGCTCTCAACTAAATATAGCTCTGAACTCTGGTGACGTGGATGTGCTCAAATGTCAACTGCGACAATCTGTTGAGGTCCCGTGTCACGAATGACGGAATATCTACGGGATAGGTGTCCTTGAAGAAGATGTCCAGGCGGTCCTTCTTCGACTCTCCCTCACCTCAGCGCGCGGCCAGGCGAATCTAAGCCACCCGGGATGATTGGAAAAGAGTACGGTACGGTAAAGATACGGCCACCATGATAAAATAAATTTAAGAGTTTTCCTAAAATAACCGAGCGATCGTTTTTATGGTAGGCCGCACCAGGTACACCATCACAGCCACGGCGCGGTTACCAAAAAATCGTTTTTGCATTGAAGGAATTTTTTCACAAGAAAAAGTTATGAACATAAAAACTGTCACAGTTGGAAGGTTTCTCCATCTGGCACATGCCTCGTCGCTCAGTTCCTCTGTATTATGTGGTAAGGTATTACCACTAGATCAGTCTGTTAGTAAATGATACCGAGTTTCAAATGTGCTACGGGAATAGTTTGTGATGTGTTGTTGTGTGTGAATAAAAACGTATTCTATTCTATTCTATTCTATGTACGACAGACAACGTACCTAAATTATGTTGATAGGACGCCCATACGGTGAGTTATCCTATAGCTATACTTTGTGGATATCTCTGGGGGAGCCCTATGCCCAGCATTGGGCGTCTTTCGGCTGATATGATGATGATGATGTAGCTATACTCTCTGACGTGCTCCCCCGTACGCATAATAAACAATATGATTACTTTTTCGGAAAATTATAGACTTTGTTTCAATCAACCAACAGCTCTACTTACCTACTCTTGTTTGTTTTAACCTCAGACGAAGCAAAGTTCAGACTTTCTGTCTTTTAATTATCTGTCCTATACAGTTGTTCAACCTACTCTAGTGCTCCCAAGATAAGTCTGCACATAAATTAGATTATGACGTCCCAGCAGTATTTAGTTGGGAGTTGTTCTTGTTGGCTGTCTGTCAAATTTTGTTTCATTATCTGCCGCGAACAAAGTGATCTTTACTTATATACAATATAATACGTAACAAAAACCTCTGCCAGGTCCGTGAAGGTATTTATGCATTGTTTAGAGTCTATTTATGTATGTAAAACAGTCGCGTGTCCAAATCGTTACGACAATAAACACCGCCTATTATGTGGGGCAAGCGTTAGGTAATGTGTCGATTGTAGATCAACATCGTTTACCTAATTTGTAGGCTAGGCACAACTAGGGTTGCCAACTTTTTTAAGACCAAATATAGTATTTTCGGTTTCAGTAGCCATAAAAGAATAGTAGATAGGGCATTTAAAAATAATATATATATAAAGATAACATACTTATTATTTCTTAGGTGACGAGTAATTTTAAGGAACACATTATTATTCGATCTAATTCTACATTACAAACCACCATTAACTCGGCTTTTATGATACGTTCTGGCTCTGTTACGTTCACCTTTAAACTTTCCTGTTCATCATAGAAATGGGCTAGTTATAAAACTTTAATAGAAAATCTATATTCACTAGAGTTACCATCGGATAGCAGTAATTGCTGTAGCTATTTATCTTCAGTAAATAGTTAGATGGTCCAGGTTTTATTAAGTTATTTCTAAATTTAAGTTGCTATAATTCATATTTTTAGGACTTATTTACGGTAAGTGATACTGATAAGCGACTTTGCTGAAACACTATAGTAGTTTCGCCTACTATATTCAAACTTTAAAATAATTGTAGGCGGACACCTGAAACAGTAGGACACTATATTATATTGTAGGATTGGCAACCCTAGGTACAACAAAGATTTCAATTACAATTGTGTTATCAAAATAAGCTATTATTAAACGAAATATCGAACACAACATGTATGTCAAGGAGTAAAATCAGCATCTTGGCGTTAATGTCCCAGTAGTGCTCGCGCACGAGGGCCCGGGGTCCACCTAGACCACCAGATGTTTCAAGAGTACTAACAAAATTTGTTCTGTACTCCAGTGGAGTATAATTCCAAATACCTTTAACACATTGTGACTCCTAACTGAGTGAGTAGTGAGGCGTTTCGGTTTTGGCCCTTGGGCCGAAATAAAATTAATATTTTTCTTCTGGCTTTTAGGCACTTTTTTCACAGTTAACAATTTTTGGTAGAATTAAGTGCCAAAATACATAAAATCTTAATTCTTCCACAAACATAATAAATTTACCGTCCCAATCGACAGATTATTCTATCATCTCAGTTGTTCCGGCCCGCGGGGCAAAACCAGGCCGAGCCGAAAAGCCTGACACTCCACTTTTATTATATTTCACGCTTCCACTTTCATTGCGCTCGGGCGTGAATTAAGCCCGCATTTGAATCCCATTGCGGTTAACCCGACAGATTTCGTGCGTGAACCTTTAAATAAGTATTATTATTGTCACACTATAATCGTCCTACTGTCGTAGA
Organism: Blastobasis adustella; assembly: GCA_907269095.1. Lineage (NCBI taxonomy): Eukaryota > Metazoa > Arthropoda > Insecta > Lepidoptera > Blastobasidae > Blastobasis > Blastobasis adustella. Next base: position 14,749,645 of record OU026119.1, on the reverse strand, counting down.
AAGGTTTTAACAACCCAGGTAGTAAATCGGTTATTGTCGGGAACCGAAAATGGTAATAAAATAAAATACACAAAGTTCAAAGTAGTAGGAGGTGTAAATAAAATAAAAAAGCCTAACTATTTTACAACGCAAACCCATAACCGCGATGTAGAAATATCTGAGCCGTGGAAACCAGGCGCACATATACCGGGAGTTACCTAAGCGCCTGGTTGAAATTACGAATCACCAGAATCACTTTTCCAGAGGGGACCTTTTTAAATTCGGGGGACCTGGGTCAAATTTTTATCTTTAGTTTAGTTAGAAATAAGGTTTGTTTTTGTTAGAGTAACACTTTTTTTAGATATTAATAATTGTATTTTATTCATCATCATAGCCCACAACAGTCCACTGCAGGACTTAGGGTCTCGCCCACGAAAGGGGAGGTTATTGCCATAATTTCCATGCTTGGCAGGCGGGTTGGAGATCGCAGTGTTATAAGTATAACAATGGAAAACGCTGCTACCCATCTTCCAGCTTACGGAGACTCTAGATGTTTTGTCTCGATAACATTAGTCGCCTTGTACGACACCCACGAGTGGAAGGGGTGGTGCTATTCTACTCTGCCGGACACCACACGATAAATTTATTATCGGTATTTTATCTTTGTCTAAATAAATAAATTTGATTTTAAATCAGATTTTTATTTATAAAAATTGCCTATCCGACTTAATAGGTGCAACGTTTCTTCGAGAAGTTACTGATTAGTTGTGACTAGTGTGCATTAGTTTAAAGGTACCTTAGTTTTCAATCCAAAAACGTTGCTGCTACTGTTGCTGCGGCTAAGTTTTTAATTGATAGGTACAAATTCATACAGCGCCATCTAACCAGAAAGTAAGCAAAGCTTGTGTTATGGGTGTATATAATTGATAACTTTTATGCTTTTTTTATTACATACTTATTATGCATGAATCTTAATTTCTGTTACTGGTCTGGGCCCGTAACAGAAATTAAGATTCATCATTCCATCGGTATGTTAACCAACTGAACCACCCAGGTCGTCAGAAGAAGAAGTAGACTGAACACATGCATAACGTTGTCAGGCTTCACTAGTTCATTTCCGGCCGAGTCTGTGTGGTCTTACATTTGTTCCGAGCGACAAATAGTCGGAAATTTGCTAACGAGATGAACTTTGCCAACGCTCGGCCGACTGTGGCGGATACGCTGAACACTCGTTGGGAACTGATTTACTTGGTTATGCAAATAGCAATTAGGTATTTATTATATTAATAGGGGATTATACATTTACTTAGCATATTTGCGATGTTCAGTAAAAAATTCCGAACAGACAGCAATTAGGTACTCATTCTATTTATAGCGGATTATTCATTTACTGAGTACATTTATGTTGTTAAGATAAATTTCATCTACAAGCTATTGAAGCATCGCATTAATTTACAGCGTTTCACACATTAATTCATAAGGCTGCACATTTATTTTAATGATGTAGTATCGGGCTTACAGATTACAGATATTTTACATTAATTAAGTAATGACAATCATGTTGAACGATATATTAAGGTAAAAGCACAGAGAAAAAAAAATTGACAGTCTAGAAGGTAGCTGACTTTCCAAGCTCTTTGGTATAAGCCATGCTTGCACCAAATTCATAAACACGTTAAGAATGACGTTTTAAGTCGCCAAGTAACTTCGCCGGCGTCGCCGTAAGTTTAAAGACGCCATAAGTCATCATCATAAATTTGGCGTTAATGGATCCGGGATCGCTTCTTGGGTCGGTCTTCGCTTCTCGTGCCTATGTAATTTCCCGGTCTACGCAAGATGCAGCCATGCCATCGAAGGCGGCATTCTTGTAGCTTACTGGGATGTCACGGACGTGAAGGGTACCGCGAAAGTGAGCGTTTCGGACGTGGTCATTGCGAGAAACTCCGCTATACCTGTACACTATACATTCTAGTCTACTACTACGACGTTTATTTATTACGTAAATAATTATTACCTACGTATAATTCATGAGGTTTACCAAAAAAGCAAGTCATTTCGATAAAAATCTCTTAATATTTGTACAATCGGATATCATTTGTGATGAAAATATATGCCCATGTAAAATTAAACCATATTAGGTATTGCCATTTCCTGTTCGCAGTTCCACTCGATCTCAGGTGGGAGAACCGAAATACCTACTTAGTTTACTTTTTTCAAATCTACTTAATTTGTGTTTATATTTATGTTTGTTCCTATGGTTATGCACTGGCTTAAAATTTATTCTAATTAAGCTATGAAGCTTTAAGTCCGCCGTTGTACGTAACGTGCATTAAGTTTAATTAAATAAATATCCTGAAAGAACTGGAATATCCCTTTAATGTATATCATTTTGGCATTCCCTGCAGCGCCCCGTAACACAGCCACTGTGACCGTCCTACCGACCAGGTTGGTAAAACTCATGCAGAAAAAACTGGCCGTTAAACCACCTTTTTCCACCAAAAAAAGTGGTTCCGAGGGATGACTTACGTTGCGAAAACGTTAAAAACAAGGCGAAGTGATAATGATCGTCTGAATTAAAAAATTATAATAAGTGAAAATATGAACTATATGCATTAGTAATAAAGAACTAACAAAACATCCGGTTAAGTGTCATATGTAGGTACATACATTAGTAGGATGCAGTATTTGAATAAAAAATTCTGACTACTGTCGTAACTTGAGTAATTTCTTGCTAAGTGTCCTTTCTACGCATCGTAGCTAGAACATTTTTCATAACAAAATTGTTGATACGCGCTTCTAACAGTGTATATCTCCTAAATGGTTAACGATAGAGAAACGACTATTAAAGGGGACTTGTAGAGAAAAATTCTACGAATACGATATTGGTGTTAATGCAGATATGACAGTTAGCAAGGAATGCGACTAGGTATAACAATCATGTTGAACGATATTTTAAGGTATAAGTCATCATCATCGAGTTTACGTTGGTAAACGGTAGTTGGTAGAGTGGAATGGAGCTTCTTAGTGTCAGAACCAAGACTCATTTTGGGTCGCTGCGTCATCATAATAAGTAAGTAAGTATTTGTAATAAAAATATTTAAAGTAGTAGTTTAAATAAGTTTTGTATTAAAGGTGATGGATCCTAGTTATAAATATACTAATGCTTTTACAGAAAACCTGTATTAAATTCATACATGCTAAATATAGCTTTCAGTCATAAGAGTTAACGTAATTAATTGCCTAATTAGCTGTCTGCCGGTGTCACGTGGGGCGAAATAAAATTAATAAAGCTGAAGGGTGAAGGCTTGGAGCCGTGAAGCCCAGGCGTTTTGCAAAATGGCGCGGCAGTTAGCAGCACGCTGGCGGAATTAAAATGCCACTGCGTTGCAAGTAATCGGTCTCGACCATTTGTCATCCTTTCAACGGAATATAATTACTCAAATACCGACTTTGAACCGAACCATCAATCTTCAGCTCGTTTCGGAACAAGTACGTAACGTACAATTTGCTGGAAACATTATTCTTTAGTTCCAAATTGCGTTGCATTGCAGCTGCTTTGTTAAGAATACAGCTACGTTTCAAGTAGAAAAGAAGAATCCAACAATAAGATATTATGATTATGATACCTTATCACCTTGTCTCCTTAGTATGTATTAAAATGCCCATGTTTCTTGCCACGATCCGCGAGTTATCCGAATTTTTCGTGCCCCGTCCGCTATAAATATTTACGTAGCTAGACAATACACAGTACCGTCTCTTAAGGTCTCTTATGGGATGGCAACAATCATATAAAGCCGCTGTTAAAGCGTTCATTTGAACGTCCCGTATTTGAAGGTTCCAAAACCTCTCTTAACAGTCATTGTGCTCGACGAGTGTATCCATTGTGAACCATTTGAAAGCATGGTCCAGCACTCATGGTCTCGCTGCTCCACTCTCACTGCGTTACGAGTCATGTGTGGCTGATTTTTCTTTCCCTCAACGTTCCACACTTCGCTTAGTTCGCGGTAACGCTCGACCGAGTGGAAATACTCATATCTCAAGGTCCCTCGAGTAAATGCGCAGTTCAGCCTGGCACACCAGACTGTACCTTAAGCTGAAATACGCGGTGACTTAGGTATACATAAGGTATACGTACTCGTACTTCGCCGACTTTGTCGTTCAGCGATTTACGTTTATCTGTCGGTTATTGAGCAGGGAATACTTTTGTTCCTAAAATTCTCCGGCTGCCTCGGGGAATAAAACACAATTTTATTGTTCATACCAAGCAAATTTATAGAATCACGCGTACGTAGCAAGCACATGAAAACGCCTAACTTGGACTTTAAAAGCTTCATCTCGAAATAACTGGACTCGGATAATAAGCATTCTTTAGAAGGGCTTGCGGTTAATTAGGGATACAAATTTTGTTTTCGTATAGCCGCGGCGCTTTTGTTGATTGCAGGTACTTACTTATACAAGAGTAAAATTAAGGATAATTATTTATTCGTAGGAAGAAAGCCAAACATTAATTTATAAGCCGAAATAGCTGCAAAACACAAAAGAAGAAATTTCGATAACGTTCTCGTTATTGCTCATTCAAGTGGAGGTTTGTTCGTCAAATAAGCGCGTCTCAATTACCGCGTAAGTCGGCTTTATCCTCGCAAATCATCCACTCACAGAGCGGCGGGTGTAAGCCGGCGTGCGATTGTTTATGTAATTGTGTCGTTTCGCAAAACCTCCACGCAAATTAGCCGCTACAGTGGATTGCCGCTCGACGAGGCGCGCTAAGAACCTGCCCACACTGTGCGTTGTGGCACCTGAGCGGTGCTTTATGCAGTAACTTCAATAGATATCTTCATACGTTCGTTATTAATCGTTAAAAAATATATGGCCGAATGAAATTTACATGCTGTTTTTGTAATCATGCAAACCATAAACACAGTGCTGTGCGCAGCGCCTGGGCACACTCGGTGGCAAACGAGCAGGAAGTTTATTTTGAAACTGCTCCCCTTAAGTCGAAAGGTTTTTAAAGGGCATGGCTAAAAAGTCAAAGACAAAAAACCCAGAATCGCCTGCAACGAAATGAATAAAAATGGGTTCACAATAGTAAACCCATTATGTTTTTGAAAAATCAGTCTCCTAAACAATGTAGTATAGAAGTGATTACACTGTATGAGAATCATAGTTATATTGATTTATCTTGACTTTTATTTTATCACTATCACTTTATTAAATGATAATACTTATATTAAAAAACGTTAAAAAATAATATAACTCTTTAATACATATTTTAATACTTCGTAATAACATTTTAATTCAATAAATAAATTCAAAATAAAAATCAATTGCTATGTGTTAGTCTCGCTAAAACTCGAAAACGACTAGACCGATTTGAATAATTTTTTTTTTTATTTGTTCGATATAATATAGAGATCGTTTAAACTCAAAGACAAAAAAGGGTATGTAGGGGCAAAATAGTAGGCTACTTTACCTACCCTTTTTTTATTTCGTACAAACGACCCCTGTATAACCAACAAAACAAAAAAAAGAATTATTTAAATCGGTCCAGTGGTTTTCGAGTTATAGCGAGACTAACGAAGAGCGATTGGTTTTTATGTATGGAGATTGTTTCATTTATATCTAGTATACCACATCGATTTTGCAGTAAATTATTGTAATTATTATTATATATGTTTGATGTACAAATCATGAATATAAAAACGGCATATATGAAATTTCAGGCAACTCTGGGTTTTTTTAGCCATCTCCTTTGATATGAATAATGTTGTTTTTTTAAAAAAATACATTATCAATAGCGGAAGCAAACGGTTAAAAAATAGGGAGAATCAACGCTGTTATCGAAATGTTCAATTTCTCATGCCGAAATTCCAAATGGAAAACCGGGCGATTCGCGGCAAGCGGTTCAAAAATTAATAGAGCCCCAGATCTACGATTCATGCACTTATTTCATGCAAAGAAAATACTGATCCGGAAGTGAGTTGTAACTGTAAGTACTAAGTATGATATCTAGGTATGCCAGATACCGCTAATCCTTCAAACGAATGCAAGCATTTTTGATTGGCTGCAGAAATATATAAATCCAGACGGACTCCTCAGGCGCTGTCCTAATTGGCAACGTTCGTACGACCATGGTCGTGCGACAGGCGGCTTTGAGGTCTCCTATTGGTCGAGCGAGCCCGTCATACGACCATAGTCGCACGACCGTTGCCGATTAGGACAGCACCTTTGGACAGCCTCAGCCTTGAAAAAGTCGTACGACAGATAAATCTTTGCAGTTGCAGCCTCTAACGCATCGTGTGAACTAGCTCTTACTGGGAGGGGCTTGTTACACCGGTTCAGTGAAGCGGGAAGCCCTAGTGCCCACACTTCTCAGGCTGTTAATTAAAACCGTGGTGGGTGAAAAATAAAACGCTCAGCTAGGAGTCCTCATATCAGGTTTACAGGGTTCGATTTAAGGGTTTCGTACGCTAATAGCAGGTGAGGAGGGTGGCGTGCATATCGTGAGGGTTTGGGAGTATTAGATGTGAAACGTCTTTAAAATCACTGAGTACTTAGTCAAAAAACTGGACCGTAAAGGCGGGGGAGGGTCTCTGATTTGAATGATAGAAACGCGCGCTTCCGCGTATTTCTCGTTATCACAACTCTCGTGGTGATTATTAAAATTGTTTACAACAAATATATGTGTATATATAAGCAAAAAGTGTAAAAAAATATGTAAAAATTAAATATGTCAGCCTAAGCCCGTGCAAGAACCAGCGAGAAATACAAATCACGGTTATCGTCGGAAAGAGGGGTCCATGGGCCACACGTACCCCAATTTCCGGCGCTGAGCCAGCGAGGCGGTTTTGAGAGGGTCTCAAAGCTGCCAAGGTAAAGGTGTATTCCGACACAGCCCCGATTTGTTTAATCATAGACTTCGGGAGCATCAAAGTCAGCTCAGGAACCGGCAATAGTAGAATACAAACGTCTAAGAAGTATTTACCGTCCAGACTTGTCTTAATTGGATAAGACGAAATCTCGTAAGAAAGCTAATAAAGACCGGAAGTGGGCTTACGTAAGCCAATAGCCAACGTACAAGAATCAGAACCGCCAAAGAAAAAAGGGAAATTCCTCACAAAAAATATGACAAACCCATCAAAAGCATTTTTATCTGAAAATTCGCCAGGTTTCGTGGGAATAATATATGAGATCTAAGGTGGAGCCAAGTCTGACAGTACTTTTTGAAATAAATATTCTGCAAATTGCTCCGTCGTTCGCTTTAAAACACATCGAGTAAATAATTATAATAATACTTGTATTTTATTGGATCTAATTTATAAAGATATTTTTATGACTTGGCAATCACTTATAGAAACAACACCACAAAATAAAATGTACAAAGTAAGAAAAAAACAATTGAAACAAAATTACAATAGAAAGGCAACCAGAAAAAAAAAAGTTTTTTATATGGATATATATTAGGTATATATAATTACTTGGTACTGCAAATGGCCGCGATAACTGCGGGCCATCCATCAGGCAGGCGTAATCTTGTTTGCCACCTTAGCTTATGGTATAAAAAAAGCTTAATGGTTAAGCATTAATGGTATAAAAAATGACCACCGCGAAAATGTAAAGTAAAATCTGCAAATGGGTAATTTTATATTTTGTGTAGGTTCATAGTATAACTTCGATATAAAAAGCATTTCGGCGAAATACCAAAAAAATTGTAATGATAAAAATGATTAAATTTTTTTTAACCAGACTAGCAGGTCCCTAGTCCCTACCACTAATTATGATCTTCTTCTTTCTACAGGTATTCATTATTATCGTATAAATGTAACGTTTTACCCAGAGTTAGTTATTATCATTAGGTCCATAACTAATGGTAAGTTTATCTCTTGGTATGTCAATTGAAATTGTATGAAATTAAATAATTAAGTTCTTCTACTTGATGAAACGAATAATGAAGATTCGTTTATACGGAAATGAAGATGTTGCGGTGGATGTGTAAAACGCCTACATTCGCTGTAGCCTTGACGTCCGTGACATTGCAGATAAGCTACAAGAGTGCCGCCTTCGATGGTATAGCCCCGTCTTAGGTAAACCGACAAATTATGTAGGGAACAAATGTGTGGCCATGCTACCCCCGCCAGGAACGGATAGGGGTGGCCGGCCCAAGAAGCGATAGTTAGATGTCGTAAAGAATGATATGCGTTACAACAAACTCACTATCAAAGATGCCGAAGACCGAGCGAAGTAGATCAAGAGGAGTAGTAACGAACCATTGGCCTTGGCGTGCCCCGCTACAGTGCAACAGGGATTGAAAGCCAAGATGATAATGATGATTCCGGCTACATACTATTTACATAGCTGGCTGAGAATACCAATAAAAAAATAAAGAAGAAAATGCTCACTGCTCCGCGCCTCGCACCCTCGCGTTCATCACATAAAAATCATCCTCCAACCTACTACACTTACCGCAGGCCATATACTAGTTAAGCTGTCGAATAGAGTGATGGAATACCTATGTTATTTATACTGTACTACGTATATTCAAAACCTATCAAAGTTTGGGAGTTGCGAGATCCGACCCGTTAGCTAAAACACTACTAACGCTCTCGATGGTTCAAAATAAGATAAAGCCGTTTAAATTACACAGCCACAGATACTAAAATAAAGTTTGTCGAAGTAAGTATGTAAGGTAAAATTGATTTAAGTTGGTACCAAGTTCACAGCGAAACAAACTTTCTGAGACTGAGTGTGAGCAAATAAAACTTTGTTGCTACCTGAAAAAGGCATTCGTTTTTTTGCTTCTTAAGTTTAACTTTGGGTTAAAAAGTGGTAAGCTATTCTAAGGGTTTCCATGAGTTTGCTTCAATACCAAAGAAGTTATTAGGTATAGACAGGTCAATACAAACGGAGGAAATCAGCGTACCTATTATAGTTCTACATTATAGTGCATATGAGCAGAGTGACATAAGTAATTCCACAGTCATTCCATTAACTTTATTGCGTTCTGTTAGTATACAGTGCGGTTGCTAGGCAACGGTCACGTGCAGGTTACGTAGCAGATAGTGTGTTTTTATCAAGCAATTAATGATAAAGTCGATAATACACACGATTATCCATTGCATTGTGTTTACTAGAATATAAAATAAATCAATGTTAAAAGCACACACAAAAGCATTGTGGCAGAATCAGCGTCAACAGACAACAGGTTGTAGTAGCAAGTAATCATGAAATCCTAAACTTGTGCCTCTGAACAAAAATCAAAATAAGATAGGTAATTTTGAATTATGTGCCTCTCAGATCAGGCTCCGATACTAATAACGCAGTAGCGACGACTTGATAAGTAAAATTACTTTGTAACAGCTTTAGAACTGTTCATACTACTACTACTACATACAGTAAATTTCTCCTGTAGGTATATATCTACATATAAAATCGTATAGTGACTGACTACGGTTTTATATTCCTTTGTGTTACAACGAAGAGCCGAAACCGCATTTCACAAAGATATTTTGTTAATTAACGTAGACATCCGCTAAGAAGGGGTTTCTAAAAATTAAACCCCTTAAAACCAAAAATTTTTATCGGCTTTCACTTAGAACGGGAAATGAACTGAAAAATGTAAAAGTGGTACAAGCTTTCGAAATCGCGGGTTTTTAGCCGAAATCGCGGAAAAACCTAGTTACAACATAAAAAAGCTACGTTTCGGCCCAATTAAATTATGTTTTAGCCATAGCAATTTCGACGCCATTCTATCACACAAACAAACAAACACGTACTGGGCCAGATTAGATTGATACCTTATTAGTGGACTCGGCGTGACTTCGTTTGCGTAGCGTCCTACCCCTACCCTACATTAACCTACTCCTACACCTACCCTACACCTAGTTTACCCCTCATACTCTTTCTTCTCTCATTCACTTGAATCACTCTATCTATTGCTGAAAACCGCAATAAAATCCGTTGCATAGTTTAAAAGATCTAAGTGTACATAGGGACAGACGGCGGGAAGCGACTGTGTATTATACTATGTATATAGATATATCTAAGAAGACGTCTCTTTTTGACATGGGGTTCAAAAACGGACAGTTTCGATTGCGAATTTGCAGGGGTGTGAAGGCCAGTCAGACTGCCGTCCGATATTCGGATACATATCTATACGTACGCGATCTATTATTCACTTAGAAGTTTTTAATAAATTAACGATTAATTTACTCGTTTCAAAGTTAACTACTAATATGATTTGGCGTTAATGTCCCGGTTGTGCACTCGCGCACGATGGCCCGGGGTCCGCCTTGACCATGATCCAGGATTTGGCAGGTCAGGTAAGTACAGTAGAGCGACTGCCATTTTTATTCAATTCAACAGAAACCCACCAACGCCAAAGACAGAGCGAAGTGGACAACAAAAGGGACACCGGGCCCTCGCGTATCACGCTAGAGCAGAGTTAGGGTGATGATGATGATGATCATAGCTTGCAGAAACGAATATCAATGGAAAGGTCACCACGTAGGATGGCTCCCCGCGAGTTGGTCGAATGATCTCGCTAAGGTCGTGGCGAGCCGTCGAAAACCGATCTGTATGGGTGAGGTCACATATTTACTTGCCACGAGGTGGCTGGCGGTCAAATTCCTGGCTACTTATTTTAATAAAAGGACGTGAGGAGATACCTACCGATATTCAGCAGAGGACATAAATAATATGAATAGGAAATAAATATAGTTTAAATGTAGAAGTTATCCTGTTTAAATATAGAAGTTATCAAATACAAATACGTTACATGTGGGTAACGAATTCTAATATTTGAGTATACGCCACGGTTTAGGAAGACAAACTCAAGTCGTAAACAGATATGAACTTTACTAACTAATTTTAACTTGACTTTACGAGGGTCAAAACCACAGGGTCTGAGTTGTAAGGTCAAAGTATTTTAAAATTGAACATTTTCATTTTCAAATTGCAAATTACAATTAATTTAAATATTTTAGAAGAAAAAAGCAATATTTATAAATTATATTATTTATAAAACATTTTTTATAATTTGTAGTGTTCCTTTATTGAAATATGAAACTAAATTGCACTGATAATGGAATCAAAACACATATGGTTATAACACGTTTTAAGAATTTGATGCAATAAATTCGGTTGAAAGTGGATGAAACGAAAACCTCTTGTAACAAAACTGATGGGAAAGATAAAGGCTGTCGGTTAGAACAGCACTTGTCGGCATACTGTCTGCTCTATTGAAGAGCAAGTTTCATACTCGTATACGTCCGTGTTGTACGCGGCATTCCCATGGATAAATACTATAAATCCATTCTTCGTCTTACTAATAAAATTTGTTCATTCGTTGATCAAACGTTGAACGCTCTTTTAATGAGTGTGACAAGGTCTATTATCACATGTGCAACAAACTTTTAAACCCGGTGACAACGTCGCTGTTGTTGGAATTGGCATGACATTTCTAAATGGCGACACTTAGTTCCAGCTTTGGCCACCGGGTCAGATAGTTTGCGGAATTACACAGGACTTCTGTCAAGTCACCACATACTTAGGTATTTGACCAAGTGACCAAACCTGGAACTAAGTGTTGCCAATTGATGTGTAATTTTTTACAATACTAAATTCAACAACAGCGACCCTGTCATTGGGCCAGTTATAATTGTACACACGCCGTGTACCTATCGACGGGGAAGTAAACAGGTGTTCAACGCTCTTTGATCAGTACATTAATATTAGTAAGGTCTATCAGAAAGGTTACATGATCTACGCATTTGTTTCGTTTGTTTTGCTTCAAATAAGTGTCTTATTACATAGTGTACAGGTTCACTGTATTATAAACTATGAATAATATAATATAAATAATACAGTATGTATAAATTGTAATACATGATTACAATTTATGCGTATGACTGTACTACGCCCGGCCGAATACCACAATCTGCATACTATGCATTGCCCCAAATTCATTGTTGGTAACTAATTCTGTATGACAAATAAATCAGTTCTTAACCGGACTCGTGCAACTCGGTCTTATCATTTTATCATCCCCTGCAGATCGTTTTGCACCCTATCATCTTAAACTAGTGGTGGATTACCTCCAACACATAGTGTTACACAAAAAATGCATAAAATAAAACAGTAGGCATGTATTTGTAACTTTAGGAAAGTGTTATTGTTCAGCACAGGAAAAGGTTAACGGTTTGCTCCGCATATTACAACCTTTTTCATATTATTATTTGATCAGTAAGTAAGTGTTTGAGTAGGTATCTTGGTGGGCGTTACAGGAATTTCAGGTGGTTTGAATATTTAAAATAATTTCGTTGTCGTAGTTTGTTTACTGTCGTTTTCTAAATGGTTGGAAAAAACTTTCTACCGTTAATAGTTTCATTGTCACACGATGGAGTGAATAGGCTGTTCCAAGACGAGCATGCTCCATCTTCGACCGCATCGTCACTTACCAACAGGTGAGATGGCGGTCAAATGCTTGCCTTGATAATATTAAAAAAAAAAAAAAAAACGATGTTACCGAATAGCCTATAATAATTAAAGCAGTAGATTTACATTATTGCTCTAGAAAGATTTGTAGTAGTACCCAATGGCCCGAAATGGAAATTACTCGCGTTTGAAGTTAGTTACTTACTTGAGTTGTAGGTTATTTAGGTTTATACTCGTAATTTTGATATCAAGACGTTTTTATTGTTAATGTACTTTGTGACGAACTGAGGGGTTCAGTTGGTTAACGTGTCTGCCACGTCGAGGTCCCGGGTTCGAGACCCGGCCGGGCAGAAATTGAAATGTATAAATTTTAAATAAATTGAAATGAATAATTTACGCGTTTTGGTGTTAGTTGTAAATAGTCTATCAACACCCATTACACAAGCTTTGCTTACTTTGGGGCTAGATGGCGCTGTGTGAATTGTCCAAGTTCTATTCTTTTCAAATACGTGAAAAGAAAACTCACAAAGACTTTTACAATATTAGGAAGCTGCTGTGAGTAAGGTTAATATTTTCTTCAATTTTACACATGAATATCAATGCTAGCTGTATATATTGAATATATTATGCTTATATTGACAAATTCAACATTTCAAGCTTCATTAGACAGGGCCTCGGGCATCGCAGCAAGGCGGGGATAATCACGCACCCAATATTCCCGAAGTAGGTGTCCAATATTGAAGTTAATGGAAACGGTTCTAAATCCCTGGGGAAGGACTAAGGAGGCAACCAACCGATTAAAGTGGGAAGCGGCAAACGAATCTGGACGATTACACTTTTTTCCTCATCTCATTTGGTTTAAATTCGCGGTAAAACGATATTTTAGTGCGTTTTGCAGCCGTAACGTAAGACTGGAATTATCGATTTGTATGCGATACCATCTTCAGGAAAACGTTGTTAAAATGGGAAAGATGACGCCATTTAGTATTATGAGTACTTTCAGTTTTTTATACTTTTGTAGCTTACATTATCTGGTAGTAAATAGTTCTCGTCCCGTAAAAATGACTGGAAATATAAATGAAAATTATGAGAAAGAACACATCCCCTGCATTTGTCGTTCAGCGTCCGTTTTACAAGTGACGGCAGCTAGGATTCTGAGGAGTACCTCAGAATTTCTTAATTTCTTCTCCAAGCAACAATCTTTGCATTTTTTAAGGTAGCCAGCAAGTCACAGGCATGAGGCATGGCATCTTACCAACTGTCTGGTCTTGATATTAACTTTAAGGTTTGCAGAGTTAGGTAATATATTAAGAATTTTTGTTTGTGTTGTGGATTATCTTGTGACAAAACAGATAAAACATATCTACTAACGTCAATTTACAAAGTTGTTTAAAACTACGCGAGGGATTTATAGTCTGATTCACCGGATATGTTTAGGTAGAGGTATACAAGACGGCACATCGGAGCATCGGTGGTCTGATGGTTAAGGGGTACGAGTCGGACCCCGAGGTCCCGTGTTCGAACCCTAGTGCCGCCATGTACCAATTCCTCTTTTGTGATGCTCTTACGGTGAGGAAAAAACATCGTGATGAAACCTACACTTTCAGGCGACTGAATTTGTAACCATGATCCAATCTGGCCAGGTTTCCCTGTTAACAGGATCACGGAGGGCAGATGGCAGTCCTTCCACTGTAATTAATTGATCTGCCAAGACCCCGGGCCCTCGCGCGAGATCGCAACTGGGACATCAACGCCAAGATCACCATACAAGACAGCATATCAAGTAACCATATTATGTAGCTGTTTATACATAATCGGGGCGGATAATAAAATAAATAGCACAATGATTTTCGAAATACTTACATGCTCCTTTTCAACTAAAGTACCTACGTTTATATCTCTACATCTGAATAACACCTGTCTCGTAATAATGGCGGTGACAATAGCACAGGAGTTTCGTTTCCTATATTAGTCACCAGATTTTTGATGTAACCACGGACAAATACTGTTATAATAATAGACGTAAGTATACCCAGTAAAAGTATTTACACAAAAAAATATTATTTATAACTATTATTGAATACGAACACTATAGTGAACGAGTAATAAATTAATATCGCGTCTGCCAAACGGATAAGTGGAAGAAAAACGCCTCCCAAGCCAAGGTTTGCGGTCCATATCTCAGTCAAATGCAGTTAGTTGCAATCTGAACTTAATGAGATGGCGGGAAATCTTGTCAGCAGAGGTCTCTCGCTCTCCCAGAGTATCTCAGTTTATTCGCTTCAAACGGAAATGTACCTGCGGCAAAGGCACTCCGCATAAATCAAACCTCTTATTTATGGGACCTTTTCGTCCACTCAGGTCTTTCATTGAAGAGAAACAAGAAAGTATTTGTTGCCGATAAGGGATTTGAATGATACTCCTAATGGAATCGGTGAAAGAGGTCAATTGTTGGTTGTATTGTCACGCTATGCTAAATTACTGAAGAACAAATTATGTTCTCTTAAGTACCTATTACTTTCCTCAAACTTGATAGAATTTTTTCTCTTTAAAGCTCCTAATCATGTAAAGTTCGTATAATAAGTATTAGGACATTTTCGATATTTACCCATATAAAAAAACCGATTATTTTATGTTTCTTCGGAAAATAATAAAATTGTAAATGGATTGGTGAATTTTGTTGCAGCTCACCATTTTTCGATATTTTAGTGACATACCTACGTTATAGAAGTACATAGGCCCCTTATTATTTTCCATTTAGCAGCGTATTAAAATTTTCAGAATATACAGTCCCGTCCATTTTAGAATTTAAAATCATACCTGCTGTACTTTTCAGCCAAGTTAATTAATCACAGACGGATAACTTTTAGGTAATGTTTATTTATTTACGTATTCCAGAGAAGCGGCTTCCATTTTGAACATTTCCCTACGTAAATATAATGAATTATTAATTATAATTACAAATACGTGGTTCCATAGAAATAATTGTATTACACAATACCGTTTTGTCAGATAATTATCTCCACTCCCTTATCGAGTAGAGTTTTGAAATCTATAGGCTCCCTAGGGCATGTTCTTAGCTCCTGCCTCTAGATCTGCTAAGGCTTTTCAGTCAGGCTAAGGTTCCTAACAACAATCATAATTGTAGGTAACCAGTGTTATTCATCATACCCATCAATAACTTATGCGCTTATTACACCTGGCTTAATTTAGTCGGCTAAATTCAGAAGCAAAAAGTAAAAGTAAGTCAACATAGAATTATAGAATAAGATCCATTTTCGTATCGCGCCATTTGAAAAGCAGAGCGACATAAAATAAGTTATACAAAATGCTCTCACTTATTTTGCTTATGAATTCAGACGCTTGAGTCTAGCCAAATGTAATAAACGCAATAAGCAAGTTTAAAAAGAAGAGCATTTGAACTCGATATCAGTGTCGGGGCAGACGCAAATTATTAATGCAATTAATGCTTCATTAGTGCTTAATAGTCCCCGGGCCCTTAGCCGTCCATTAGGTTAGTAAAGAATTGAAATTGAGAAAAGAAATCTTCATCGGCATGTATTACTTAGGAAAGATAGCGAAATAAAATCCACTCAAGTAACGTGGTATGTGATATATTATTTACGTCATTTATAACACATGCGAGCTTCGAATACCTTTGAATGTGATGGGAAGACACTCTTCTCATATAATATGTACCCTCACGTTTTACGTACGCGCTACTAATACAAACATTAAGCGAAAATTGCTACAGAATTAAGTTGTGTTAAGGTGATGAAATGCCGTAAAGTCTTTATTATGGCTGATACTCATAAACTTGTTAAGTTTATAAGTTAGTTTACGAGTATTGTCATGTTGAGCACTTTGTGAAGTAGGTGCTTGTATTGGGTTGTAAGATGGCTGTTTGAGCTTAATTTTCTCATTCATGTTTATGGTTACGACGCTCATTACGGATTCGTTTTTTGTAGTACACCTGTTTTATACTACTCAGTGGCAAATGTGCAGGCAGTCAACGTGATGGAAAGCGGTAATTGTCGCCCATAATTTTTACTATCCATGCACTAATTTCACGTAACAAAAATGCAGAATCACAGGTGTTGTCTCTGTGAGGACATGATATGCCTCTTGCTTGTAATTTTGATGGCAACCTTATCCTTCAAACCGGAACACAACAATTAGCTGTAACTGTCGTCCATAACACCTACGATCCAAGCTCTTAGATTTTATATAATGCAAATACAGAGCGCAGGTCTTGCCACTGTAAGGACTATCGTGATATGCCTCTCGCCTGTAATTTGGCTGGCTATCTTATCCTTCCGGAACACAACAATTGGCGGGAGGAATAGATGAGGAGTCGTACCCAAGTAAGTACTCAAGGCGGACTCCTCAGGCTTGGCAAAGCCCTACCACCGATACCTTAGTCCTACCACCCGCGTAGAGCTACCTATTATTGGAGCAAGTAGAATAATTGAAAAAAAAACAATTATTAATAATTAAAACGATCCTTACTCTAGCAAACAAAAACCTTAGTAGAATTATTGGTTATAAACATCGTTGTACAGTTCCAATTGTTCTATTAATTAATTACAATTAATTGATAAATATAACTTAAAATAAAGGAAATATTTAGAAATTATACTAGGAATATCCGTTCATGATGCATCGCGTCCCAGGAGCATGGGTGTTACGTATTCCTTAATTTAAATTTTGACATTTGTGTTAAAGTAATAATTGTAAGCTTATACGTATATCTAAGTTGTTCGTAAACATCCTCCCTTAAAACGTATCAAATTATAGGTTCCGTAATTGTTACGGGCTGTTGATGTGATGTGAAATGTACATATTACATTATCAAATGGACTAGGTGGGGTACCTAATGGGCCTACTTTGTTGTATTAGGAAGCGCAACCAAAGCAATTTTTGTTAATTTTAGAAAAACGAAATTCCCTTTTACTTTGAATATTATCCTTATTATATTATTATTAACTTTTTTGCGATGACAAGTAATTTTATAATCTCTTTTACATTCATTTTTAGAATACTAGTGGACCCGGCGCGACTTCGTTCGCGTACAACTACTTTACACTACCTACCTTTTTTTCTTACTTAAAAACATTTCTTTTGAATTACTGTATGCATTGTTCCTAACCACATTACAATAGTTGTGTAGTTTAAAAGATCTAAGCGAACATAGATACATAGAGACAGACGACAGAAGCGACTTTGTTAAATTCTATGTATAGATTATAAAATATTTTTGTACTGTGGTATTCCGCAGCACAGTGGAACTGCCACAACCTTTTCTACCGGGTCTCGTAAAAGGCGATTAATGTCCTTAGAGCCTAAGTAGGATGTTTATAGACAGGAAAATAGGCAGCTGCGTATTGTGTAAATTCTGCAATGTCTAACCTACCTGACAATATGCTCCACTAATGTGGAGGAGGCTAGGTCCAGCCACTGTTATGGGTAGGTAGTTGATATTTATAAAGGTTCTTTAAAGTATATCAAGGTCCCAATTTGTTGGGCTCGTTCAAAGGAGCTATTACATTATGTTTGTCCATACAATATTTTCTTAAGCTCGAGATTTAATTACTTCATCTCGTAAATTTTATTTATTTTTCTTTTAAAACATCTTCATTAATTCCGAAGTAGGTAGAGTATAGTGTTGGTATCTCTGGCTTGAATGGTAGCTGGCTGGAATGTTTGAAATATTTCTTTTTTTAAATAATTAACAAAAAACCTTTTTGCGGCATTCGGAGACGTGGCTTAATGAAGGGCGCGTCAGGCTCGGAGCAATATGGGCGCGGATTATTTGCCTAACCTGTCGGCCAGGGTGTAGCTTTGTGTAATTATGTGAAGGAATGCTCACAGTCCTGCGCCTTCTGCCGTTTAAATTAAGGAAAATCCCTGTAGGTATACCCTGTACTTACATACCGTAGGTACCCGCGATTTTGAATCTCTTCTTAAACTTGTGAAATAAAAAACTTTTGATTTTGCGTAGTTTGTAGCTGCAGTTTCAATAATCAATTTGAAGATAATGTAATTTGAGATAACAAGACCAATATAATATAATAAACATATAAATTACAATAAAACTTATAAACACAATAAACTTATACATAAATAGTAGCATTAGGTATATAAAACTATACTCATTCAGTTGAAACTTGTGTACTGAGTTTATAGTTCCCAATTACGTTAATTATGAAACAACCCAGATTTGCCTGCCAGCATTGAAACGAGCGTCGGGGTTGCAATGTTTTGTTTGATTTACTAGGCTCCAGACAATTATCTCGCATGCATGTTCCTTGTCGTACGTTTGTCTTTATTCAGAAAGCAATTAAGATGTGTGATATACAGATATTCGCACGTACGGGCTCACGCATAGGCATGCTTCAGCTGTCTCAGCTTTAATAATGGTGAAAGGACGGCCTTTTAATAAGTTTTGTGTTTATCTACCCTCCGACTCGTGACCTGGGCTGACCGGCTGCCTAGTTCGGTCGATGTTGTATTTTATGGACTAGCTTTTAAGTGGACAGGTCTGTGATTCCACGAGCAGCATTTGTTGTATGTTAGATCGTAAAACGACCCCCGGTAAGTGCTCCGCACGCTATAAAGCGTACATAAAACCACCGAAGGAGTCAGGTAAGATAAGAATGCAATTGTAGTTACATGGCGCCCGACATGGGACTGGCCATAGGAGAGCTGTTGTAAAAGCTCGAGTTGTAAAAGGGAGTCTATATTTTAGGAGTCGAGTATATTTTAAGATTCAAAGATTCAAAATATTTATTTGTAAAAGGTATTACAGATGTTATCATTATCTTCAATAGTTTCTCTATCCTTTGCCCGCATGCTGAGGCGTACAAATCTTTAAATATAATTGTTTCATTTTTCATTTGGTAAATATTAATATCTTTTATAAATCATAATTTCAACAAATTTGAATTTCAAATATAAGTTATACAATAATAAATAAATAAAACCATGTCATACAATTAAAATATTCCGTCAATTCATAATATGCCTTATCTACTGAGTAAGAATATAATTTATTTTTAAATATCATAAAATCTGTACAAAGGCGTAAGTTAATTGGTAACTTATTATAAATCTTTGGGGCTAGT
Organism: Blastobasis adustella; assembly: GCA_907269095.1. Taxonomy (NCBI): domain Eukaryota; kingdom Metazoa; phylum Arthropoda; class Insecta; order Lepidoptera; family Blastobasidae; genus Blastobasis; species Blastobasis adustella. The sequence goes on along the minus strand of OU026119.1, from coordinate 14,730,113 downwards.
ATGTAGAAACTTTTCTGATAAAGAGTAGTTTTGCATCCATTTTGCATCAACTGATCGTTACGCCTTAAACTATTTACTCTGGAGAACAAATTGGGATTTCGGCGAATGAAAAGTGCCGTTTCGTAAATGTAGATAGATGTTAAAGTTAGGATCTTTAACTGCTTAAAATATTCTTTGCAGCTATCTGTACGTTTTAGACCACACATGGCTCTAACACATCTTTTTTGAGCTCTAAATACCTGGATAATGTTCACCGCATTACCCCAGAAAATAACACCGTATCTTAATGTCGAGGCCACATATCCATGATACGATGATAAAACAGCTTTACGGTTTACTATTTTATTAAGGTTGTAGAGCGCATATGAATAGCTACTTAATTTATTACATACGAACTTTAAATGCGTTTGCCATCGCATGTCATTGTCAATATATAGTCCAAGAAATTTTGTTGTGCCTGTTTCTCCTAACTGTATATTATTATAATATATACTGCTGCCAAGCTGCTAAGGAGTCCGGTAAGGTAAGAATGCGATTTGTGTTACATGGCGCCCAACATGAGACCAACCATTGAAGAGTATTAATAATTTCAATTTCCACACATCGGAAAGGATACGAACGGATGCGGCGACGGCCGAAAGGAAACGTAAATTAAAACTAAACTTTTATACGTACGATTTTGTTACTAAACCAATGAATAGGCAATTTTAAACCTACTTTGTTAATTTTCACGCCAACGTTCGAGTCACTATAAAAATTACTTACTTTGAGAAGTAGTCAGTAACTATAGTAACGAAGTTACTGAAGTAGATGAGAAATGGTTAGCTTTGGATGGCTTTACACAGCTTACAAAAAAGCGTTTTGGGTTTGTACCTACTTGACAGTTTTATGTTGATCTATGTTTCGCTAGAAGAAATGTAGAGCCCCATTTCAGCTGAATATAATGACGTAGGTATGACATTGGTTCACGATGAAATAAAGAGCGTCAAGGGGTTCCATTCGGCTTTCGAGACTGTTGTCGACTTGGCCAATCCGCAGGACAATTTTTTTATAAACATGCGAGCTTGCTTGCGATGTTGTCATTCGCCGTAAATACGTGAAACGTACGTAAAATCTAGAAGTCCCTACAATATCAAGATAAAACCCATTGATGGAGGTAGCGGGATTTGGGCCTGAGTCATCCGAGGCGGGCATTAGAGGCTGTTCTCAAGCTATAGTTTTTGTACTACAAATACGAACCCTTTTAAATATCCCGTAAGCATGAGGATGACGAATTAAATAGGTGCCTATACCGCCGGTATTAGAAAAGAGGTCCCGCGGGAGACCCAAAAGCGATGGATTGACATCGCTGAGTCGGAAGCTAGAGCAATTCTTACGACGTGAAGATTCTACAGACCGGGTGACGTGGATTGACCCTTCGTATATGTGTGTTTAAACAAAAACAAGATTTATTGAATATTCCTTTAATGTACTGTTATGATGTGAAATATTTTTGGAAGCTGTTTTTAATAAAAAAAACCTGTTCTCATCTTTTGTTGTTTGTGAAGTAGCATTTTTGAGGCGTCTCAGTGCGATACAATATTTATTTATTTTATTTTACAGTTTATTGCACACAGTAAAATACATAGAGAAACATCATACATATAGACGACACAACAGGCACTACTTATTTCTAAAAGAAATTTCTTCCAGCAGGCCTACAGAAGAGAGATGTGATAAGTAAAGCAGATCGACGTGCGCGATATAGAATACATACTAAAATACTTAAACATAATGAAGTTCTCAAATAAAATATAATAAATATAATATAAACATATAATAATAATATAATATATATTATAATACAATACTATGCATACATATCTATGTACAACTAGACAGAGATAGATAATGTTCCTTGACACGCTTTTTAAAAGTCTGTATTGACGGACTGTCACGCACCTCATGTGGAAGACAGTTCCAAAGTCTCGCAGCATGAACAGTAAAGGAGTAGCAAAAGAAATCGGAGCGATGGATAGGGATGGCCAACAACGATTTGACATTAGAGCGACAGGGTTTGTCTTGGTCTCGGGAGAAGTGAAAGAGGTTACGGAGATATGAAGGAGCAGAAGGATTGTGCAGAACATTAAAGAGGGTTGAAAGGATGTGAGCATTCCTGCGGTAGCGTATTGGTAGCCATTTGAGCTGTGTTCGGAAAGAGGAAATGTGGTCATACTTGCGTAAACCGAAAATTAACCGTATGCACACATTTTGGGAACGCTCAAGTTTGTTTAAAATCTCTTCTGTGGCATCCAGATAGCAACAGTCCGCGTAGTCAAGAATAGGAAGAAGGAGAGTTTGTACAAGGGTGATCTTGGTTTTTTGTAGTAAAAAGTTTTTGAGACGTTTAAGCGAGTGAAGCGAGAAATGTATCTTCTTGCTGATCTCATTGATGTGAGGGAGCCAGGATAGAGTCGATTCAAGAATCACTCCAAAGTTTTTAGCAGATTTACTGCACTGTATAGGCGTCCCATCATAAATCACCTGAGGGATATCATAATCAGAACCAAGTCGTCTGTACATGCTTGGGCTCCCTATCACTAAAGCCTGAGATTTCTTGGGATTCACTAGAAGCCCAAAGGCCTTAGCCCAGGCAGATATGCGTTCAAGATCCGCATTGATTTGGGCAAAAGCATCTGTAACATCAGCGATTTTGAAATGCCGATAAATCTGTAGGTCGTCAGCATACAGATGGAAATTTGAAGAGATGACAGGAGTGACGGTATTGATGAATATGGAAAACAGGAGTGGCGAGAGAACACCGCCCTGCGGTACCCCGCCGCCGAGCTCGCACCAGTCTGAGGAGACCTCATCATGGTGGATCCGCTGGGAACGACCACGGAGATACGACTCAAACCACTCTATTGCAGGAGGAGAGACGTTGAGGGAGCGAAGAACAGCGAGAAGGACATCAAAATCAACCAAATTAAAAATATTTTTGGAAGGTAGCACACTATTAACCACTTGAGCACCGCGGCTTCACAAGGCTACCCACATATTCACATTTTGTTGAGTTGAATAATACAGCACACATTATTGTAGATAGATTTTCATTCGATATTAGAGGGATTTTTATGATTGACACGAAATAACAGGTGAAAGATCTAAATGGGTATTGTTTCATGTGAACGGTGCCAGGTGCTATTTTACATTATGTTACGCTTAAATTCAAACCATCCAATGTTTCGCTTAAATTAAACTACAATGTAAGGGTAAATGGACCTGAAAATGCAAAGCAAAATGCCTCTTTCATAAATCTAAATAGGTGCCAGTGTTTCAGAACAAAACTAAGTGAATGTATTGTTATATTGTGTAGAGCTAAAGATAAGGTATGATAAGGAGCTGGTTTCCGAAAACTGACATTAAATAAGCTGATTTTCAATGCTCATCAAAAAGTTATTGGCACTGATAACTTTTATTAAGGGTGGCGTAGTCTGTTGTCTTTATTATTTCACGCTTTTGCTGAACTGGTAATTGATTATTTGTTTGTACTATTTCTTGTGTCGTAGTATTGATCAAAGTTTAAAGGTCGTACAAGTAGGTACAGGCTTTGATGTCCTTTCAAAACCAAACCCGCTGACAATAGTAGATTAAATATTTTAGGAATAAAGCAGTGTCTTGAGTCAATACAAACTATAAATTAAATGAGAAATTATAAGTTCTCATACGAATTTTGACATTCCAAATTCAAATCACTTTATTCCCTAGGGAAGATATGATTTATTTACGATGACAAGTTCGAGCAGGAGATGTGAAAAATCTATTGCAGCAAAAGCAGGTATACGCATATACTCAACACTGGTTAACGTATTGGCAAACGTTATCTACGTTTAGTACGTGTCTCAGTGAAATCGAGACCATTATTCCCCCGTACAAACGATTCGTCTGCGAAGAACGGATGGGCCGTAAAGCTGTCCACACTTGTGCTATTGGATTCTGATATTGATTGCCCATTCACACTTTATTGGTTAGCGTTCGAGACGAGAAAGAGTAGTCATTTCTCGGTACGATTTTAAAAGTGACATTTGGAACATTGATAGTTGTTTGGCTGTGGTTTATGAAAACGCTGATTTTGAGTGAGAACCCGTTTATACTTCCTCGCAAAATTTTACAGAAAATGTATACGCGTCATGCTCGCACAGATACCGCGTATATTGTAGAGGGTTCCCATTGAAAAAAGAGCAGAAAAACGAACCATAACAGAAGGCGGGATTGACCGCTCTGATGATGACAATGATTTTAGTTACAACAAATAAGTAGACACTTCACGATACGTGAATGCGTCATCAAAAAGATTGGAAAGTTACCTTCATGGCAATTTTATTTTTCCCTTGTGCTATCGATACACATTTAAAGGGCAGTCAAATGTAGAATCAATATTCTGTGTTCAAGTGAAAAATATCCTACAAACATGTGCGGCTATTATAGCAATGGATAATGACTATTTGCCTAATAAAACGCGAGGTAGATAGACACACTGAAAATGCTGTTTAAATGGAAAATGTTGGAAATTGTTATACACTGAATGGGAAACATGTGCTGTAAATTGTTAAACACTAAAGTAGATGGAAAATTTAACTAGAAGCCTGCTCGCTGTTAGACAGTTCTCCTAGATATTGATGGATTTATGACCCGTTTAGCACAACCGCGAGGCTGCGATGTTATTTATTACATCTACTTAACGTTTATTAATTTATTACATCTGGTTAACTGTTAAGTCTTATTCCAGGATCAACGGGTTATAGCGACCTTCTTTTGTAGGTGGAGGCGTTGTTTATACTGTACTCTAAGTATAGTCTCGTTCATACGTGCAGATCATTTAAAAAAAAACAAAATTGTAGCTACTGTCATATACAGGATATTACGTACATTGTTAAACATTTGGTTTTATCTAAAAGCGGGCCTATTAGCTGTCCCGTGGGCACCAATAACTCATTACTAAACTGCAGGTTTTTAAAATTTAATAAATTGAAAATCGCTTTAATGAATTTCCGTACTTCCGTATTTCCGTTGTTATAAATTAAAATTACAATGTTTTTCGATAATACAACATCAAAATTGTATTTTGAATTTAGTACGTATTACTACACATAGTACAATAAATTAAAAAATATTTGCACATGAAACTTTTTTTAAGCAAAAAATCCACTGTGTCTTTTAAAATCATACCTGACAAAGTGATTTTGAATTGTAATAAACAAATAACTACAAGCGATTTCGATATTAGTTATTTTAATTTTAAAATATTTTCTACTTTATTCCCTTTCACAGTGTGCTACATGCTATAAATCCCTTTAACTGCTGCATAGGAATATGAACTTTAAGTTGGTCATGCACTTATGAACGCGACCGTACATGTGTTCCTATAAATATGAAGAGAATATATCGGTAAGTTTAACTACTATTGGTATTTGTATAGAAGGTGATGGAGTAGGTAACTAATGTATCATCGCATAGATCAAACAAAGAAAATTGTTTCTTGTATTATGGCTCTAACCATTGGATTTATCGATCTAAAAGGCTGCTACGTGTCTAGAGGGGACGTAACAATGCTAAGAAAGTGTTTTAAAATGTGTTTTTATGACAACTACAAAAATATATACTTGTTTTGTAAGTTATTTACCTATTTTGACAAATTCATGTTTTTCTAATGGCTTGTGTCTTGACAAATTTTATGATTATGGGTGTAAATCAAATCAAATCAATCAAAATTTCTATATTGAATAAGACATTAAATATCAACATAGAGTTCTTCAAGAAAGGGGTGATAAGGTTTTCACGGGGTCGGCAACGCGCGGGTGATGCCCTTGGTGCTGCAAACGTCCATAGGCTGCGGTGACTGCTTACCATCAGGCGGGCCGTAAGCTTGTTGTAAAAATAAATTAATATAATTATAAATTTTATTTACTTATTTTTACCACCTTAGTCGTAAAAATAAATAAATAAAATTTCTCTTTCAATCGTCAAACGCGCGTGTACTCGAAGTGCCCCCACTTCAGAGCTTCGGAACCCCAAAAACGTACATATACCGTACATGACGTCATAAACACGTGTCGCATAATATAAATCTCATACAACGTATTTGTTTTTGATAGCTCGTAAAAAGTTGCTGAATTGACTGCGAGTTATTTATGTACCGTATTGCGAACAAAGCCCTCAAGCTGCGTACCTAATACCTATAGGTATAGATGTAATTTCTTTTCCCGGAATTCTGTTATTTTACAGAATGTTTGAAATTCTATATTTTTGTGTAATTTCGCAGATTTCGTTTTTGATCATTGTTATTTTTTAATTCCGATTTCGTGAGAGAAACACGGCCACGATCAACTTCTGCGTACCAACGGAAATGAGGTGCTTCCCTCCCAAAAGCATTTTGAAGACGAACATGCAATCTTGCGGAGACAGTGAAATTTTAAAATCGTACAAAATAATCGCAGTAAAATCATTTCGCGTTAATTCCATTTTTGCTACGGACGACGAACTCCAACATGTCATCAAAAACAATTGACACGCGATTTCCCGCCAATTTCTTTTTAACCATTGATTGCGTTTTTTATGTTTAAAAGATATAACATTCGAAATTCAAACATTGAAATACACAATTAATACGCACTGCGCTCTATGTATTAATCAATTTATCACATTTAAGATTTTAATGAGCCAAATTTATTGCTTTTTAAAAGGAGCTCCCAAAATGTCCGCGAGACAGGCTAAATTACAGCGTCGACTTCTAATTTCTGAAGGTTTCCGAAGCATGATTAATTGAGTTCCAGATACAGCGAGGCGTTACCAAAATAATGAACAAAGAGTTAATGAATTAGAACAGAGAGCGTTCCCTTTACAAATTTATAGTCGGTCATTAGGCTTTGCTAATTGCCGGTTTTGGTATTTGCGGGGAATGTGGCGGCCATCGCTGGGGCTCGTTTCTCGCGTACTGCGCCCGCCGCCTGCGCACCGTACAGTAGGCTGCAGTTACGTATACATTTATATAAATAAAATACAAAATGGGACTATAAACGGTTATTTGCGTGTCCAAGTCATATCCACGCTCGATTATTCTTAAATTAGTAGGTATAAAATGAAGTCGCTTTCCGAATTTGTCCTTCTAAACCATGTAACGTATTTTGATGCGGTTTTAGATAATTTCATCCGAAAGAAACCTTCCGGATGATTATACTATAAACAAATCCTAGAAAGCACGTACGAGGCCGCGGCGGGTAGCTAGTTACTTACATAGGTACTTCAATACATTTTCTCACAATTGTGTAATTTATAAGTAACATAAAAGATTACGGTTGTAATGTGAGATTGTATAAAAAGTTGCGGTTTATGTTCTTTGAGTTTTATAATTTCAAAGTCGCTTCCCGCTGTCTGGCCCTCTATATGTATATCGGTGTTTACGGTTCTCAACATTAGATAGAGTGATTCAAAATAAAGGTTTATAGGGTAGGACAACATGCGAAGGAAGCCGCGGCGGACTAGCTTGTCTAATTATATAATACTTAACATCGTGCTCTACTTCTGTCTTTTTATATTGACACGTACCTTTGCACTCTGCAGCCCACTGTACACCGTTCTCGCAGCGCTCTCCAGCTCATTTAGTAGCTGGTAGTTCTTCGTTAAATTTAATTCGCTGGCCGCGGTGGCCAGTCACGTAGCTGAAGTTTATTCACTTAATTTCACTAATTACTTACTGAGCTATCCAAAGTATTAGCTTGTAGGTTTAATACCGAGTGCACATTTTATTGTAAATAATTAATTGTAATACCTTTACATAGTATAAAACAAGTCGCTTTCCGCCGTATGTCCCTATGTATGTTAATACGTACGCTTAGATCTTTTAAACGACGCTTCGGTCTGTAATGCGGTTTTGAACAATAGATAGAGTGATTCAAGAGGAAGGTTTATATGCAAGATAAAGAAGAAGGGTAGTCCCGTAGTATACTAATACATTAAGATTTAGTGATAGTGGTGATACGCCGCGGTTAATGTTCAATACTGATTCCTACAATTGCAATATTTAATTTTTTTTGCATTTCGTCTCCAATAGTAAAAAAATTCTAATTTGTTCCTTAAACTTTTATAATTCTATATGTCAAATAAATCCGGCAGAGTCCGGCAGAGTAGAATAGCAATAATCAGTTACACTCGTGGGTGTCGTACAAGGCGACAAATGTTTTCGAGGCAAATAATCTAAGAGTCTCCGTAGGCTGGAAAATGGGCGGCGGCATTTTACATTGTTATATTTATAACACTGCGATCTCCAACCCAGACCAAGCGTGGATATTATGGCTATAACCTTTCCTTTCGTGGGAGAGGCCTTAATGCCTGCAGTGGGTTCTTATGGGCTGTGATGATATTGCAATTAACAAAGGTTCTAATACCAAACGGCCGGTATCGCAGCGTGCGAGTGGAGCTATTAACGCTAACACCATGTCAATATCAATCAAAAAGTTGTTCCCTCCAGTATTAAACAGCATTTAATACCAATTCCGAACCCCCATCGGTTGGATTATCTGGCAAAGGGCGCCGCAATCAAATTTATTGACGAGCAATCTCGTGGTGTTATCGCGTACACTGCGCCGCTTATCGTTTATTTATTTGCCACTCAATGTGGTAGCTACAACATCCGTTATTCGTCAATGTAGCTTTCCTAACCGTCAACGTCACGGTGTACAGTTCTGCAGAGTTCATGTACACTAAGTAGGTATTAAACCCACAAGCTAATACTTTAAATAGCTTCGTAGATAATTAGTGAAATTAAGTGAATAAACTTCGGTGAATTAAATTTAATGAATTAAAAGAAACAATAGCTACTAAATGAGCTGGTGAGCGCAGCGTGTGCAGAGGGCTGCAGAGTTCACGTACGTTTCAATAGAAAAAGACAAAAGTAGAGCACTACAATGTTAAGTGTTATTTAATTAGACTAGCTGGCTTCCGCGGCTTCGGTAAGTAGTTGCACAAAATTCTTAAACACGTTTAAGAATGATGTTTAGATATCTTTTGTATTAAGCTTTTTGTTTAAATTATCGGCTTAAATGCGTTTGAAAATTTAGTGCAAGCCGCTCTCTTAGTTACGTAGGATAGGCTGCACAAAAAGCTGTCCTTTCAAATTCTGTATCAGACCCGATATCGTTGCAGGCCAGTCCCTACTACTTTATTAGTGTGTTTCAAATGAAAATGGAAAAATTACGTTTTCTTTTTCGTCCTAATTGAGGTTAATTAATAAATTAACTCGTAATAAGGCGCGACGTTGAAAAGCTATTCTTGTTACAGGGAATGTCACCAGTCTGTCATCTAAATATAGGGAAAGGTGACTGACTGTTTCAGCGCATGGTTCGAAACTCTGGACGAATTCGACGTTATGCAGATAGGTATTATGACGTAGGCATCCCCGGATTTTTAGAAATTCCCAAGGGACGGGGATAAAAAGGGTTGGGGTTTTACGAGAAATCGACAAGAAATAGAAGACATATTTGTGAAAGGTAATAAAGGTATAACGTAGTGGTTAAAGGAGCCTACTCGTAAACGAGAGGTACCCGGTTTGAGTTATGTACAGTTTGTTAGTTGTTAGTTGATATCCTATTGGTCGGGCGATGACTGTGTGCAATCAGAACATCGCCTTACGGTGAGGGAAAACATCGTAATAAAACCGGCACATTTAGGCGACTGAATGAGTAACTATGATCCAATCTGGTCAGGTTCCCCTGGTAGCAGGGTTGCGGAGGTCAGATGGCAGTCGCTCCACTGCAATTACTTGATCAAATCCTGTCAAATCCTGGATCATTGTTAAAGCGGACCCTGGGCCCGCGCACGTGCGATCACAACCGAGACATTTACGCCAAGATGATTTTCTTTATTATTTGCATAAGGTAAGTTAAAACCACTGAGGGAGCTTCCGGATTGCATCAGATCCTAAAAATGCTGTCAGAGTTACCTCTGACAACGATGCTTGCTTTTTGACAGCTTGCGCTCTAGATAGATATAAGAGTGTTGTCCGAGTTTTCTATAATCCGCCAACGTTTAAGTTGTCGCTTGCCATGGACAAACTTTTATTGTACCTACCCTATGTCTGGACGTTTTTATAATTAATTCCATTCTTTATTTTATATGGTATTGGCATTCTAAAAGCAGCGCTCTCGTAAGCATCGCTGTCTGTGCTCGTAAATTACAAAAATTGACTGAATCTTAATTGCACAGGTGATTGCTCCAGTCCTAATCTAATTGCCGTCTACACTTTCAATCACGCTTCTAGATTCGCGTTAGGACTAAAATTCAATTAGGGATTGATTAGTGATTTGTGAAAATGGCAACCCAATTTGAAGATAAGTATAAGAATTTCGTGACTTAAAATTGACCTATACGTTACTTCAGTTGTCGACGCAGACATAAAATGTATGATAAATGTGATAATTTAAACTTGATACTGACTTGAATGGAAACGCAATGTTTGCGGTCAGATATATGGTTTTTTTGTAGCTATAGTGATACATAAGTATAGGTATAAAATACTTAGGTGGAAATTAGCTATTAACGTGACAATAGTTTTACTATTATGAATCGTTTTGATTGATGCACTTTGTGCGTAGGCGCTTAGATCAGTAATTACCGAATGTCTATTGAGTTAATTTTCAATAGCTCTTGTAGCGAGGATCGGTTTATACCTTACGGGTCGTTTTGTCGATTCGTAATTTCGTTCAATGTCGAAGTTAATGAACCAGGGATAGGGGAAAGAAAAGTCACCGGTCGCCGGCTTTTTTAGGGTCGCCTCGTTGGGGTGGCGGCTGATGAGGGCTAATTAACCGCGAAAGAAATATAGTAAAATAATCATCTTGGCATTAATGTCCCGGTGATGCTATTGCGCACGAAATCTCAGGGTTCGCCTTGACCATGATCCAGGATTTGTCAGATCAGATAATTACAGTGGAGCGACTGCTATCTGACCTCCGTGGCGCTACCAGGTGAACCTGACCAGATTGGATCAAGGCTACACATTCAGTCGCCTGAATGTGCAGGTTTTTGCCGTAAGCGCATCGGTTAGCATTAAACTAAAGTACATAACTCAGAAAAGAGTCATCGGTACATGAGCGTAGCACGATTCAAACCGGGTACCTCTTGCTTACGATTCGGATACCTTAACCACTTGGCCACCGATGCTTCTAAACCACGAAAAAAAATTACGTAATGTTTAAATCCAGGTGAAGCGTACTCACATGCGAACAAGTCACATATTTGCGATCTGTATCGCATACCATTGCTAATGGCATTTATTTTGGAAGATCAAACGCTCAGATTTCGAACGATTTCCAAATAAGTATTTCGGTCTTGCTTACTTCAATCAGATTCGTATCAAGGGAATGAGTTACACGTATGCATGAAAAGGAATGACTTGTTTTATTACTTATTAAAATAATATAATGAAATAGCTATTTTAAACAAATATTCGTGCGAGATTTTTTTGGTATGTCTTAAAACCTTATTATGAAGTTGTTAGATAAATTTATCTGAAATTGTTATTGAAAAGTTGTAACGTAAAGGCGAGGTTCCACGGTCCATGCTTCTGCGGATTCTCACGCACGGCGAACGACCACTGACGGCCACTGACGCAGTACCGCAAACTTATCTGACCCGGTGGCCAAAACTGGATCTAAGTGTCGCCATTTTGAAATATCACTTTGTTGTCAATAACGGCGACGCCGTCACCAGTCCAGATATAAGTTTGTAACTGGTCTGCGCTACTACGCACGACACCCTTTCCACGGTGCGTCGGTGTGGGCTGCTCCGTGTGATTTCGCAAAATCACGCATCATCGAAACTGGCCCTAAGCTATTGAATTATCGCGATTAAGCTGCTGATTATTGCTTGCCCCCTTTATTTTTTTATTTCAATATTTATTTCACCTATTATAAAATATTTTCATTGTAAGGTACAATGATATGGTGCATAATAGCGTCAGTGGCATAATGCATCGCGTTCGCATTTGTAAGCGGAGATACTGAGTTCGATCCCCAGTGCCGTACCAACATTGAACAATAACTCTAACGGTGATGAAAAAAATGGCGAGGAAACCTGCACATGTATAACCACGATCCAATCTGGTCAAATTTCCCAGTTAACAGGGTCTACTACTCTCAGGTTCTACTTGCTCTGCCATAACTGATGTGTCGAATCCTGGATCATTATCAATGCGGATCCCGAGTCCTCGCGCTAGTAAACAACCGGGATATTGACGCCTAGATGATTATTATTTACGGTACAATCATAAAAAAATATGATTTTCGTTTGACTAAAAATCTTACGCTAAGTATATTGTATAAAAAAATATGATTTTCGCTTTCGTTTGCCTAAAAATCTTGTGCTTGTATTTCGTCAACCTTGGCCCGAAACTTTACCCGTATACAAAGTTAAAGTTTGCACTTATCTGATGGTAGTTAGCCGACTCAATGTTTAGCAAATAGGTAGTTAAACCGTAGACTGTAACGGTGTAGTTTTATGAGGTATCTGACTAAGAATTACGTCTGTCCTTGGCACGGTTTTGTCGGTGGAAACTCCCCCAACACCAGTCATAAAGCAATCAGTAATAAGTACTCGTGGAGGGATCAGTGGACTGCAATCATGGATTGTTTTCGATTTAAAATCAATTATAGATATTATGAGAACAGTTACTGTTAGCTCAGAATAAATGTTTGAGCAAATAACATTGGTTAAGTAAATTAATTCTTGCTAAGCAATTTAATCTTGAGAACTTCAAATGAAGTACGCAGATAGCAAAATGTTAATGCTGTGTAAAATATTGATCTACAGGGGCTCTAGTTTTGAATCGCTCGCCTCGATTGGAACGGTTTCCAGTTTTGTTTTTCGGCATGAAAAAGGCAATATTCTTATATACACATTTCAACAGTTCAAAAATCAGGAAAATCGCCATCCGGCATCAAAATATCGAATTTATCATTCCGAAAATCCAAATTGAAAACCGTTCGAACAGAGGCAAACGAATGAAAAAAAGCGTCCCTGGAGTTAAATAAAAATTTCCAATGTGTAAAATTTTAAAATAAGTTTTATGTAGGTATTGTGTACTTAAATCATATTTTTAACAATTTAGTCTTAAAGCTTTTCTATAGAAACGATATTGCTATCTTAATACAAAGCTGTTACCTACTCCATTCAAAAATCCCTTAAGCGGTTTATAAACTTATAGTTAGATCCAACTTTATTGGTATTAGTATGGTTAATTTTATAAACAGCTACAGGCAAAGACCTTTGGTGCGTTGAAGCGAGTTAATCAATTGAGCGCCTAGACCAACCATCCGGAGATAGAAACCACGTACCCGACCAGACATGTTTACAACATTTTTGTTCCACTTAATTGAAATATAAGTGCTTGGCAGTACTCTGCTAAGCTTGAAGAGTCCACGTGCATGGAGGCACCATCCCCAAATGTATTTCTGCCAAGTAATAGTGCTGTTGTGGGCATTGTATTCCGGTTTGGAGGGTAAAGTAATTTGGTACCTGTGGTCCTGTGGGCTACTGTCAATCCACAATATTATTTAACGTTCGTAGTATACGCAAATATTAGGATTAGTAAAATGATGATTAGAACTACAACTGTCACTTGAGTTATTATCATAAGGAATTACTTCAACAAACCTTCCTTCAAAGACACTCTTCGAGAACTACATTTTCTAAATTCTTTATATTATCCCAATTTAATATCTTTCCTTTCTTTCTTTTCCTTTAGCGGGCGACCTTAGTTAGTGGCTTGGCTTGAATTGGTACTTGAGAACGTTTCGCTATCTTGTTCATGTTGGTTTTTAGTTTTTTATTTATCCTTCAAGTTTCGGTAGGCATTTGAAGGAACTATTTGTGTACGAGCAAGTCAGTACGTTACTTAGTCACGTTGCAATGACTGCAGCGCTTTACTTTCTTTAAATACTCTGTATTTAGATATTATTATAATGACAATAAACATATCCAACGGATCACTTCACATGTCATTCAACCAACCACATCAACAAATTTAATGTAGGGTTTAAGACTCTACAATTTATATTTGTAATTATGTAACGAATTTTTTTATCGTATATTTTTTTGCACCGCCTGTAATTTTCATTATAAGATAAAGCTACGAAGGTTTTCATCCACCCTTGTACTATATTGCGCATAAAGTGTTAAATAAAAAATAAAAAAAACGAGTTTTAAACTCAAATTAATATAAAATTCTGATAGCAGGAAATATATTTTTTGTACGAACTTTTTATTACATACCTATGAATTGTAGGTAGACTCAGGTTGACTCTTTTTACTTATTTTTGTCTAAACTACATATTTCTCGGAACGGATTTTCATACGGTTTTCACCAATAGACAGTGATTCATGAGGAAGGTTTAGGTGAATAATTTGTTAAGCTAAAAAGTTAAAAATAGCAGTCTATTGTAAATGTTGTAGTATAAAGTAAATATCGGCATAATTTATCCAATCTAGGCTGCTGTATAATCACACAAATAACTGTTGTAGCGCTTATGAATAGCACCAATCATGTCATGATTTATTATTACCAATTTTTGTTTGAAGTCTTAATTCGTTCCCCACGCTTAGTTAAAAATCCCGCCTGTCGCCGAATATTTTGCTAATTAATAATAGAGTACCGCAAACTTTATTTTATAAACTCTTCAATGCAGGCGTAGTCTAGAAACTTTTTAATTAGTTCGCGGCACGATATGTATTCTGCATGTTATGATAAATAAAAAAATATTTTAATAGAGTTTTTTAATATAGAGAATATATTTTAATAATATTTTTAGGTATTTAAGAGGAACTTATAGCAGTTATTTTGGAAACTGTGGTGACAAACCCGATATGCGTGACGATGTATGACTTAATATCTTCCACGCAGTGAACCATTAAATTGTAGGTAAATACTGAAATGTAGAATAACATAAAGAGGTGGTGGAGTTAAAATCGATAACAATTAATAAAATGGATTATTATCCCAACTTACCTTCACAAACCGCTGCGAAGCACAAAGAGGGAACAGCTACTACTACAAATATACTACTTTTCTATTAAGTAAACACGTCGCTACCAAATTATTCGTTAACCGACGGAACTCTACTGGCTACTTTTAAACTTTTTACTAGTTTTTATAAGTAAACTTTAAGTAAGTATTGCTTTGTTGTGTCACGTTTAGCGAGATGGTTCGAGCTACCATACGGAGTGGAGCGCGGGGTGCTCCCGTGGTCGCATTCTGGGCGGTGTGCCGCCTCCGGAGGCGCGTCGCGGTCTGTCGGCCGCCCAGCCCCGGCCGCCCAACTCGGCCAACTTTGCCGCGGCAACTTTGCGCGAACTTGTGCGTCGCAGGGAGGCGTGTTGGTCGAAAACCCGTTAATAACGTGGGTTTTTTTCATGGAATTTTTAGTGGCTTTTAGCTCATTGAAACAGTGTAGGGTCAGTTCACTGTTAATATTGATGATAAGGAGAACAGGTGCACAGACCGCTTGTGGATACGAACTAGCAATGGAGGCTGTTTTATCGGTGGCACATATTTGTGCCATTTGACGTGGAAACCCTTGAGCCGTGGGAACCAGGCGTACCCCACATTCCTTATATCGGAAACTAACCCAAGGCTGGCCTCTATTGGGGTCAGCGTGCCTCTCATTCAGCGGGGCAACGCGACCAGCTTTTCGGGCACTTTTCCGTAATCTGACCTGGGTAATTTTTTTTATCTACATAGCTAATAATTAGTCTAGGTATGTGATTTGGTTAGGGTAAGGCTTTTTCTTATGTTTCGGGTAGGCAGTTATAATTTACATGAAAAAAAATTACAGTTTTTTCAAAGCGTTTTTATGTTTCTGTAAAGAAAATACATTTATTTTTTCAATTTTTATTTGTGTTTTAGTATACTAGTGATATGTAGAAATACATTGCAGTGCGAATATTTCACGTGTGACTTTGACTAAACTTTTCTCGCGCTGCATACTTCGCACCTCCCTCTATTTGTCACAAACGAAGGCCAATGTATTCCGCGGTAGCCTTATTAAACGTTTTTTTAGTGTTGAAAGTCGTTTTTTGTGTATCCCATGACAATATTTTCTCCTTGCCAATAGCTTTCATGGACATAAATGCTTGAGCAATGCATTTCCAGCTAATTTTAGTGATGTTTTTTGAAATATCAACCCTCGATTATCAAATGCTATGTCCGGTATATCCCAAAATGACATGTGCCAACATTTAGGAGACTTTCGATCCACACAGTACAGTCCTCTCTATCTGTCTGTTGTGTCAACTCCTCCCAAGTAAAAATCAGGTGTCGACGAATTATGTCCATGAAGGCTGATTTCCCCATAAGGTTTAATAAAGTGTATTAGTTCTTCATTTTTCAAGTTGAGAATGTTATCTCTTTGTGTCCCATATAAGTTACTGTGATACACAATTAAATCAAGTACATCTATAATAAGGGTTAGGAATTTTTATGTAGGCGTAGAACATTCAGCAAAATATTCTTCAACTACTCCTGTGTTTGCAGAACATTCTGGCAAATAGGTTTCCACGTCACGTTTCTTCCATTTACGATTAGGCATTCCTCAAAACATCAGGGTATTTTTTTTTTTTGGATTGAGTATTTGCAGATGCAATGGTTTCCTGAGGAATGGTCTGTAAGTTATTTTATGGGCCAGTGTTGGAAACAGAATTAGCAATTACCTCTTGGTTTATGTCTGCACATCGATCTTTGTTCTGATCTGCTGCCTCATTTACCAAAGCAGGTTCAGCTTAGCGCAGTAATTTTTCCAAGGCAGCCTCACAAATGTCATAATTGGTTGATGAGGATAGTTGCATATTATAGGCGTTTTCGTCATCAGACAATTCCACATCGGAAGGTTCGTCACAATCAGGAATCATTTCTAAGAGTAGTGCTTCAGTTAGAGCCATATTTGTTATATATCCATAACAAAAACCTGAAATACACCATAAAACGTGTATTATTATATATTCTATCTAATCACAAAAATATTAACCAAAAGTCTCTGACGGTACTTATTAATTCTCAAACATTTTCATCGTTTTTTCTACCACGAGACACTAAAAGAAAATAATAAAAAAACAATAATTGCATAGTAAAATCTTCAATATATTGAAATAACATAAAACAATATCACTTACCTTGTATTTTTCAATTTTAAAATTAATTCAAAACAGAGGCAGTGAGGTGTTGTTAAAACTTAAACAGGTGGCGACTTGAATGTGGTATTTAGCGGCGACAATTAGACGAAATTGAAATAAATCGCTGTGTAAGGCTAGCTTAGAGGTATGCAAAAGGATCGTCAGGTTCCAATACTTATTACGTGATCGTATTGCCGAGGTATTGGGTAAAAAATCACCGGGTAAGAATTAGTAACGTCAGTTAGGAAAGGGTTTAACTAGTGAAAATAAAATTTACACTATTTAGTACATCTTGTTACTTGTTATAATTTAGTATCATAGGGAAACAACGTGTAAACCGAACAAAAATCACAGTAGATACTTCAAAACTTTGCAAAAAATGCTCAATTTGGTGTAAGTATCGAAGAACCCCGTATGTAATATAGTAACCTCTAAAATACCCACTAGGTGACAAACAAACTTACGGCGTCTGATGGTAAGCAGTTACCGTAGCCTGTGGATTAGAGATATCACCTCCATAATACCTTTTCACGCCTGTAAAACTCTTACCTGTCATGTTATGTCATTTAACTCTATGTTGATTATATCAAAAAATTGTGACAAATTAAAATATATACATATTTTATAAACAGCACTATTTAAAAAAAAAATTGAGCAAGTTACTGAGGCTACTAACTCACATAACACAGTCAATAAACTATTTTTGGGCAGTAGAAAAAATAAATCTTTAATTATTTCAAGGAATATTTTCTAAGCTATTTTTGCTCCCGTTTTATTGGAATCGCGGATGGAAAATACGTCAAGTTAGCAACCTCACAAATGGAATATTTCGGCTTTTATTGAAGTACTATTACACTATTCATTGTCATATAAAGCATATTGATCAATACCTACAGTATTACTTAGTGAAACTATTAATTAGACGTCTAGTGAGTAGCCTACGGAAATTGCTCAATTTTTTTTTTAAATACGCAGTTAGAGCTTGTCTAAGCTGAAATGACGCGCCCCACTACTTAATTAGTTGATTTCGATGTGTGAGTGCAAATATTAATAACGACACTTCATCTGTGTGGGAGCGTCGACTGCTCAATCGAACGACGCGTGCTCCTACGTTTGAGTCTCACCGGCAATTGAATGACCAATTACAACGGCATTTGTATATGTATTGCGTCCATATTTTAAATTTGCTAGTGTGCGTTAATGCGATAGTGGGGCGCGTCATTTCAGCTTAGACGAGCTCTACAATATTTTTATGGAATACCTACTATTTGTCATAATCTTTTCTGACATAATAAAAACCATGAAATTTCATGGTGAGGCTGCTAACTATATTTACATGTTGACCTCTCCTTTAAAATTGTTAAATCATTCAACTGAATTGATTTATTATTTATTTTCTTCTGATAATACAGGCCTACCTCAATTTAAATCATGATATAATATATTTCGGCGTAATATTCCATTAAAGATAGAGCTTTTATGTCCTCTAGGGTCAAAGTTATCCATGTACTGAAATCAAAGTCACCTACGATAACAATGTATCAGTATCGCATTACGTATGTAATGGTTTTATCCATGGAAAAATAATGATTTACCTACGACGCACAACCATAGACAGGTATTGTGAATATAAATAATGATTCATGAATACGTTTTACGCAGATATTGAATACAATGGAAACAGGGCAACGACTTGGGGTTTTACGCGCGTAATGGACTACATTATAGGCTTTTTTTTCTCCTTTTCTATTGCAATCTGTCCAGGTAACATTCAGCAATACTTGTGTACATTTCTAGTCATGCAAGGTAAATGTCCTATGACATCTCCTTATCATTTAAAATTCGAGTAAGTCTTGCGGTACTCTTCTCTTCAGTCTCCGAGCTCTCGGGAATATGTCATCCATAAGGTGGAGGGTTAGTTAGGGTGTTCCTGCAGTCTCTTTTGATACGTTTTGGCTGTGTCTGTTACTACTTCCTTTACGGGTTTTATGCCAAGGTCGTGGTGAAGTCTTTCGTTTGTGACATACCATGGTGCGTCCACTACCATTCTCAGCATTTTAGATTGAAATCTTTGTAGGATTTCCGGGTTTGAGTTGGCAGTCGTTCCCCACAGTTGTATACCGTACGTCCACATTGGTTTTTATTATAGCCTTATTTAATAATAGTTTATTTTCCATTGATAGTGGACTGTTTTTATTGATAAGCCAGTACATCTTGCGCACTTGCTGACCCATTGCTAAGCGTTTGGTGAAAATATGCTTCCTCCAGGTCAATCGTCGGTCCAGGTACATTCCAAGGTATTTTGCCTCATCAGCTTGTGGAATCAGTAAGCCGTTTAACGTTACAGGCGGACAAGTCTGTCTACGGGTGATAAATATAACTTGCACAGATTTAGATTTATTCGCTTTAATGCGCCAGTCTTTCAGCCATGTTGTTATTTGATTTAAACTGTTTTGAAGTTTATAAGAGGCTTGACTTGGTGTATCGCCGGAAGCCATAACAGCCATATCGTCGGCAAATGTTTCCATGATGACGTCATCAGATATTGGCAAGTCTGCGGTATAGAGAAGATACAAAGTTGGTCCCATTATGCTTCCTTGCGGCACTCCTGCTTGGATTTCTTTGAGCTCCGTTATTGTTTCTCCATGACTGACAAAGAAATGTCTACCAATCAGATACGATCTAATAAAGTTATAGAATTTGATAGGCAAAGTCCTCTTTATTTTGTATAATAGTCCACCATGCCAGACTTTGTCAAATGCCTGAGATGTGTCCAGGAAAGAAACTGTACAAATGCCTTTCTGTTCAAATGTTATGGGTTAATCACAACGTGAAATTATAAGCAAAAAGAATTCTAAGTATTCGTATATTTAAGTATTCAGATTCTACTTCAAAGGGTTGTTTCGATTGCGAATAAATAAAATGAAATGAAATGATTGCAAATTGGGTTTGTATGGTAAGTTTAATATATCGTATGTAACGACTTTTGCTAGGGCCCTGTGTAACCTTGTATATTCGCTTTCAGCAGGAAAATTTGTTCAATATTTCACGGCTTTTTACTTAAATAAATCTACAGAAATAAATCAATTTATAAATATTTCCGCCCCTTTACCCGACGGAAGTTAACAATGAAATACCATCCGGTCCTTTATTTATTCCTGAGTGGAAAATAATATTACCTATATAAAACGACGACATCCTTTACCCTAAATAACTTTGCAAATAAAACTGAGTTTCGCATCACATTCCCACCCCTGCCAAAAATATTTCCATTTCTCGATTATCCAACTGAATAGGGCACGAGGTCTCCAGTTGAGTAGCAAAGTATACCGTTTCCCCATGGATAACTAAGCTATCAAAATATAATATAAGAAACGAAAACGCCGGCCACAAGCGCGCCCGCTTCGCGTCCTAAGTCCCGAAATTGTACAATATCCGCAAGGGATCCGACGGTCCCTCGTTGGGCTGCAAGAGAATTTCCACGTACACAAAAAGCTGTTTTGTTGCGAAAATTACTTTGCGTTTCGGCGGCCGGAAAGGCATTCGCCACAACGCAAAAAGATAACTCGCCGTGTGGGATGCATGTGCCGCATAATGACGGAGCGTCGCGTCGGCCCGCCTAATCTAAATTGCTACGTGTTGACGTAGGCGCGTAGGCCTGAAACATTGGCGAAATTAAATAACGCATACGCCGCGGAGAGTAAACATTGTAGTGGTAAGTAAAATCACACGTTTTTTCCGAAAAATTAAAGCCGCAACGCAAAAAGCGTTGCGGCTTTAATCCCAAATCCCAATGGATCTTGGAAAGATAATTATGTAAAAGATTATAAATGCTTACATAAAAGATAACGTTTAATCAAAAGAAATATTTACATGACAGAAATAAAATGAATAATACTAATACTAATTAAGATGAAAAAATCTGAATATAAAATAATATTTACAAATAAAAAACTTGTTCCAAGTCCCTTGTTGAAGGAATTGCTCCCAAAAGACTGGCCGCATTGCCTTACTGTATCGCGAGGCTGATGCTAAATGCTTAAATTATGTTTCCTTCCCTTTTGAATTTAATCCTCTCACATCTCTCCAAAAGCTGTTCGTATCTTTTTACGTTTTATTGTTTTCTAAAAAAGGAACTGTCATGTGCACTACACCTTTGTCGCGTGGGTCCGAAGGACTCCATGTTTTGGGTGCGCTACGGAGACCTCTTTTGCAAAACCAAGGTTTGTCTGTGTTAGGAGTTTATCGCAATAAAACTACTTATGTACGAAAATAGCAGGTACCTAAAAAACCCCGACTGCTATTAAAAGCTGACCAACCAAGCGGATTGTTATAAATAAATACCTTCTTGATAGCAGGCGGGACCCATATTCGTATGGGTAAGGTTTGATATTTTATAAGTACCGCCAAATATAGAATGGGTCCCCGCCTACTTGTAAGATTTAGAGCTTGTCCAGACGGGGCGAATTCGCCGCGAAGGAAATAAAATGTCCCGGTGGTGCTCTCGTATTGTTAATATTTATAAAATCAAATTGGTATCAATGAGAATTTCACACGCGACGGCCCGGGGTCCGCCTTGACCATGATCCAGGATTTGGCAAATCCGATAATGACAGTAGAGCGACTGCTATTTGACCTCTTTGACCCTGTTAACAGGGGAACCTGACCAGATTGGATCATGGTTATACATTCAGTCGCCTGATTATGCAGGTTTCATTCCGATGTTTTCCTTCACAGTAAGAGTATCGGTTAGTGTTCAACTAATACATAACTCCGAAAAGAGTCATTGTATACATATCCGCACTAAGGTTCGCACCTATAACCGGTAACTCTCGGTGCTTACGAGTCGGACCCCTTAATCATTTGGCCACCGACACTCGTGGCTGATTCCTATATAGTGCTCTATTTTTTACTACTACTAGCTATCTAGCCCAATACAATCTTGTATTGGGACCGTTATATCATTACACATACGACTAAACTTTCTTACCTAATAAGCCTGATATCGTTCTGATGGACCGGGTGAAGTGGTGTGTGTTCGACAACGGACATAACTATCCCTTTCGATGAAAACCTCGTGAAAGCCCCGTCGGATAAAAATATTATGTGTCTGATACACAAGTTTACCGATATCACATGTTAATCTTAGCGTCAATATCCCGGTTGTTTTCTCGCGCGCCCGGGCAGAAGGTCCGCCTTGACCATGATACCCTCAAAACATAGAGGATTGTATTACTTTTCTTTCTGTAAAGGATAATAGAATCTGAAACCGTTACACAGTACATTGACAGGTCTGTCAGGGTATTCTTTTACAGGTACTGTGTGAGTTTCACAATTAGTGCAACAAAAAGCTCTCGAGGCATTGGCGGCTGGCGGCATCCACTTCTTCACTTATGGGATTGCATAAAAAACCTGGTTTTATATTTTTAAGGCAGACAGGTAATAGTAGTTTATGCAACTGTCATATAAAAGGGGGTATTAAAACATGAGTGTCTGTGATAATAGTTTGACACGAGTGTTTTAATACCTAATTATATGCAGTTGCATACACTACTTTATCTACACTCATATTTTCATGTTAAAATTTCGTACCTAAAATTTTTTCAACTTTGCTGGAAGTAACTGCGAGTCAGTTCTATTGTATCTACGCGTCGAGAATATCAAGCGGCGGGAAATCCACTTCACTACTTTCACATTTATCTATTTATTTGCTTCAAACAAGAAAAAACATTCACAAACACAAATTACAACAACAAGAAAAAATATTTTGTTTAGCGGGAAAATAATTCCAAATGTACCTACACAATCACAACCACAGACTATGAACTGATCACAAATATAAACAGGAATTTTGAATTTGTTGAAGACATTTCGGTATTCAGCCTACATTTAGACGTGTCCCAGCGCCCGACAAAAATTTAAAAAAGAAAAGTGTTGCATAATGATTAAAAAGTTATTTTTCGATACAGCTGTAATGAAAATAGTATGGGAAATGCTGTATCGAAAAGTAATTTTTTAAAATTTTATAGACTGGCGTAAAAAAAGTGTATCCTTAAACAACTGTTGTCGAATATGTAATTGGAACATTACGCTATGAGTGTAGATAAAAATAATTACAGCCACAAACGCTGTGACCTGAAGTTAGAAATGGCTACAAAAGTAGCTAAAGCGCGCGACGGAAATGTTGTGGTCGGTAGTCGACACAAATGGCTAATGGCCGCTACTATTTTCTACCCTTTTTGCTGATTAAAAACATGGTAGAAGAGGAAAATATCATCGGATTTTATGATAAAATACAAGCTGTCTATCGTTTCTAATAGATGTGTTTAGGTGTGGTTTTTGGATGTAGAATTCATGGGAACCGATCCGGTGGGCAAAAAACCGATCCGGTTCTTCATAAAGCACTGACAAGAGACCTTATTCACAGGCAGATATTACTTTTATTTTTGATTTTTTTAGGATAATTTATTTGTTTCAAAAACAAAAAAGGTTTACAAAAGAATTTATTTGTTAATTTTTTTTGTTTTTTTTAAGTTGATTTTTTACTTTATTATTATTAAAAATACTTAGAATAGATTACGTACCTTATTAAATTTTATAAAAGGAATAGTTTTACTGTACGTACAAGTACGTACAAAGTATCGAAGCAATTAAGAAAGGTCGATAGTAGATTAGCAACATTTAATATCTAATATCTAATAATGTAATTATTAAATTATATGACATAGTTTAAGGTACTTGAAAACTTGTAATTTAATGAGGAATGAAAAAAGAATGTACTAATGTTGACATGTAAATTACTAATTTATGAAATAAATAAATCTAAATCTAAAATATGCAAGCTTGCCGCCTAGCTTGGACCAAATAGCGGGAGCTTACGGCAGTCACATGTCACCCTAAAATCCCTATCATACTCAAGGGGCTTATATAATTAGACCTGTAATGCTTTATGACTGCGAGACCTAGCCGGCGATGAAGAAGCACGTCCGCGATCTTCATGCCGACGAAATGAAATTGCTTCTGTGGATGTGTAAATATGTGTATGTGTCTGTAATATGACTCGACTGAGTGCGTAACGAGTACATCCGTGTCAGCCTTGGCGTGATAGACATCGCGGACAAGATTGAAGAGGCTCACCTGCGCTGGTTTGGTCACGTGCTGCGTCAGCCCCAGGGTTACGTGGGAAACAGGTATTTAAACCTGCCGGTTTCAGGACAGAGATCCCGCGGCAGGCCAATGAAGTGATGTATTGACATCGCCGAGTCCGAAACGAAAGCCAGCTTACGACGGGGAGATGCTGAAGTCCGAGTGAAGTGGTGATAATGATGATGATGATGAATCATCAGATTGGATACATTCGACCACAAAGATAATCAGCATTTCCAGAACCTTTTTAAACAATTAAAAAAAAGAAATGAGAGAGTGGCGCGAGTGGCGACTTTCCGCGGCCTTCCTCGTTTTATTGTCACAGAATACTAACATCTATGTTCAGCACTGGCCGTGTGGTGTCTGGCAGAGTAGAATAGCACCAACCCCTTACATTCATGGGTGTCGTACAAGGCGACTTATGTTTTCGAGGCAAAAGATCAAGAGTCTCCGTAGTCTGGAAAATGGGCAGCAGCATTTTCCATTATTATTTTTAAACACTGCGATCTCCAACCCGCCTGCCAAGCGTGGAGATTATGGCAATAACCTCCCCTTTCGTGGGAGAGACCCTAAGTCCTGCAGTGGACTGTTACGGGCTGTGATGATGTTCAGCACAAGTAAATGGAGGAGTTCGACTACTCTCTCGGACACCACAGCAATTATACTTAAACCCACATCAGTTAAGATAACTGTAGTTTAAATCAAGCTTAATTGCGTAGCCAGACAGCACTAATATAAATTAAGAATAGATGACCCCACCTGGATATTACCCTATAACATAAGTTAGGAAAGGGCACCTCTTCAGGAAGGATTGCTTTAGGCACTTGTGCGTTTAATTGTAAAGGTAATCTCTGAAACTAACCAACTGATATTAATGATTCCATCAGTGAGAGAAAGTCCCGGTATTCTAACATAGTTTTTAATTTTGAAGCATTTCATTTTATCTTCATAGAAATAAGATTTCAGAAATCTCTACATTACTTATACTAAATTGAATTAAAAAGCGCTGCTTGCCTTTTTGATCAGTCTCGATGGCTGGGGCAATAGCTGGTATGAAATACAAAGAAATAGAATTATTAATTATCGTATCATGTATTTTCTAAATACATTTTTTACAATAATATATATGACTAGTTAATTATATTTAGTCCAGTTATGCATTAAATTTACATTTGAATCAATTAAAATGTTATTATGTACATACACGTACAAAATATGTATATCAAATTACTTAACCTATAATCTTATATATAAAAAAATATAAAAAAGAATTACTTATAACTAATTTTACATTTCTATTCATTATTGTACTTGTAGTTAAGCAAACGTGAGGCTTACACAGAGTCTCTAACTAAATGCGTCATTCAGCCCCTGTGTAACCTTATATTTGATAAACAGTACAGTCGTCTGCAGAGTGAGGAGTTCGGCAACTCTGAACGTGGTAGGTACCGATTTACCACTTATAAAATAAACTCCCTAATCTACGGGCAGATGTTTACGAACATCGTGTATCAAAAGATTTTTCAGATAATTATTTTCTGTCGCGAAACATTCGACGATGTCGAAATGGTCCATCTCGTCTTTAATCTCCAAATACATGTTTTGCGTCAAGCAAGTGTTCAGGAGGAGCTCGTAGAACTCCCTGGACTGTCGTTTGAAGGTCGGGCTATCGTGTTGACCCGCAATTATATATATTCGTACTCTTCTGGCTTGCAGGTGCGTGTAGCAGTCGAACATGGGAGAGAGGGTGCTAGCCCATTCGCTCGGGAGCTGGACTAGCTCGTTGACGGAGGTGTGGACCAACTCTCGTAGGTCATAGACTCCTGAGATGAGAAATGCGCCTTGGAGACGTACGGAGCCAGGGGTGTTGTCCAGGAAATCAACGTTCGACAGCAACTTGGCCACCAGATGAGCCCCGGCTGAGTGGCCGGCGAAGTACACGCCTCTGTGAAAGAAAAAGCGTGTATGTGTTTAGATGTATTTCCTTTTCACCAGGATTTGACAATAAGCCTGTATACTCGGGCGGTTATAGGCTACTAAAGTGATGCTAAATGTATCATCGTCATCATAGCCCATAACAGTCCACTGTAAGACTTTGGGGCGTCTCCCACGAAAGAGGAGGTTGGAGATCGCAGTGTTATAAATATAACAATGGAAAACGCTGCTGCCCTTTTCCCAGCCTACGGCGACTCTAGAAGTTTTGCATCGAAAACATTAGTCGCCTTGTGCGACTATATACTAATATCAGTTTAGATAACTGATACAAATAATAATATTAACTTTATGAGTACGTACAATCTTTGTTTTGTTGATGGCGTAGTGCGAATTTGTCAATGCAAAAAGTTTAGAAACTGTAGGAACTGCAAGTGTATATGTGGTAGGTATCTCTACAAAACCGTAACGTGAAACGAAACTCCTTTTTACCTGTTACAATTAGACTTGTTCTAAGGGAGCTGGACCCATTGTCATGATGAGGGCGCTTTGTCTCTATTAAACAGTATAAGAGTAAATAAGGCATAGGTAGGCAGGAGTTCTAATTTGAATTTACAATGGCATTACCTACGCTTCATTCACTTCAACACACATAAACCGATCACACGTACCTACGCATATACATACGGATCAATTTCTCTCTACCTCTAATTTACATAGTTATCTACCATCAATATGCGGGATGCAAGGTGATCCATACTGACGATCGATAATAAGCTACATTTGCATCTAAATAACTTTCCGAATGCGGGTCAAGCCTACTAAAAACAGTTCACTGAACTTCATAAATGAAGGATGATGATCTTTATCTTATAGGGTAGCCGTGGTCGCATGCCATCTTGCCACAGTAGGTTTTGTAGATCCTTATAGTCATTCATAGGCATTCATTCATGACTACGGTTATCCTCTAAACATCCCGATCCCATAATGAAGAATATGTTTAGTTTAGTACTTTCAGAGCCTGTATTTCTGTAGGCAGGTTTTCAATTTTTAGATAGGTAGTCTTTGAGTTCATACAACGAACCCATCGGAGCCATTGTTTCCGAGTTCTAGCGTGGCGGCGAGACAGGGTCGTAGCTAACCACTATGGCACACACACAGCACATTCGTACACAGTAAACCCACCTGGAGCCCATCTTGTCCGCGTACTCGAAGACGAACTTCGCTGCGTGCTGTATCTGACTGACTATCTCGGGCAGCGTGGCGGCGGGGCAGAGGTCGTAGCCAACCACTATGGTCTTCACTCGTACGCGGTGCAGCGCCGGCGCAGGATAGCGGGAGGACTCGCGGCTCAGCTCCTGCCAGTAGCCTCCGTGCACGAACACCAGGATCGGTGAGTCTGGGGAGGCGAAACGAAGTCGTTTAGGGCTGCTTTTCTTTTTTTTTCAGTCGGCCTGGGTGGAGTGGGTGACGGCAAGTCGTCCGTAAAAGTCGTGTACCTACAGGTTAGGTAGGTAAAGGAGGTAAGTTTTTCATACAAATATTACGTAACCTTTTATATAGTTGTTAAGCCTGCAATGATAATGCTAATAAGAATAAATTAATAATTTAATATACATTCGTGCAATGGTTTGACGTTTTTAATGTATGTTTGTACAATTGGCCGCGA
The DNA here is from genome assembly GCA_907269095.1 of Blastobasis adustella. Taxonomy (NCBI): domain Eukaryota; kingdom Metazoa; phylum Arthropoda; class Insecta; order Lepidoptera; family Blastobasidae; genus Blastobasis; species Blastobasis adustella. Next base: position 14,702,170 of record OU026119.1, on the reverse strand, counting down.
AATGAATTTCTACATGTTAATAATATAAAACAAAGCAATGAAAAAGAAGAATAATTGAATAACATAACAACGCCATCTAGCGGCGAATTGCGTTTTTTTTCGAGTTAACTGCTTTATTTTATTATATAATTAAGCTATAGAAAGACATTGCACTTAATTTGATACATTTACTAAGAGTATAATCAAAAATACAATTGATGATGATGATAATTCAATAACTAAACACACAAACGAATGAAAGAATGGTACCTAACAGAAATTTATAGTGGAGGACGAATCGCCGTAACAGGACCCGGATAATGGACTGCTTAAAAATATATTCAGTTAGGTACTCTCTCGTTTTTTTTTTGTTAAAGGGATCGTCTAAATAGCAACTCGTCTAAAAAGCGACTACAAAAAATAAATACTAAAAAGCCAATAAGGTAGGTATAAGTCAAGTTATGTGGCTTAGCAATTAGGTAATTGTTAATATTTTAGTCAAAGATTGTATAAAAACTAAGCACCTCTAAAGACAAATGGAACATACTGGCCACTGTACTTGGTTCAAATGCGGTTTACTGATTTACGGCGAGTGGAGCCAGTGCAGTTCCCCTCATTGCGGTCTCTCTGAAGTGCGTTCTCTAAAAGCCCACGTCCAGATGAGAAGTCAAAGTGACCTATTAGTAGCGTAGAAAGTATACCTTTTTTATATGCTACGCAGTTACAAATGAGCCGACAGCCCACCTGATGGTAAGCGGTAACTGTCTCCTATAACATCTAAGTTTCATGCATTTAGCAACCGCAGGTGCGTTGTCACTGTGAAAACTAAGATGAAATGCGCTGGCTACCTTACAGTTCAAAACGGGACACAACAATGCAAGCATTGTTGCTTGAGGGCAGAAATAGATAATGGTACTCTCCCATGGCGGTGGTACTCACCCAGGGGGACTACACAGCCTCGATAGAGTCCTACCATACCTAATCTAAAGATACCTATTGGACGAGTTTGCAAGTAGTATTTCTTCCTCGACCAAAACCATGATTATGATAATGTCGCGGTTACGATCAGCCATTTTTAACCCCCGACGAAAAAAGTGAGGTGTTATACCCAGATACACATGTCAAGCTTATAGTTTGACATGTGTATCTGTGTGTTTGTCGATCTGTGTATTTGTGTGGCTCACTGTGGTGTCACTGGTGTCATAGCTCCCGAACAGACAAACCGATTTGGATGCGGTTTTGTCCACGTGATAGCCAGTTTAATCGAGATGGTTCTTAGCTTCATGTATTTCATTAAAATCTGTGCAGCCGTTTTGAAAATATTTCAGTATAAATAAAATGTAAACCTGGTCGCGGGTTATCCGAGTTTTTATGTCCGTTAGGTTATAATATATTTTACACATTGTTTAGCAAGTACAATTATGCTAGATCATTGTCACGGGATTCGTTAACAAAGGTGGGCGATAAAGACCTGTAATATATGTTGTAAGAACCAATATTATATTGTCGATGTAGTTAATTATCATCATCATCATCATCACAGCCCGTTACAGTCCGCTGCAGGACTTTGGGCCTCTCCCACGAAAGGGGAGGTTATTGCCATAATCTCCACACTTGGCAGGCGGGTTGGAGATCGCAGTGTTTAAATATAATAATGGAAAATGCTGCTGCCCATTTTCCAGACTAAGAGACTCTTGATATTTTGCCTCGAAAACATTAGTCGCCTTGTACGACACCCATGAATGTAAGGGGTTGGTGCTATTCTACTCTGCCGGACACCATGTCTTATTTCTAACTCTTCTACTTAATTATACCTAGCAATGGCAGAATAATCTATAAATATAATAATATGCTTTGACAATTCACGCAGCGCCATCTAGCATACAGTAAGCAAAGCTTTTGTGGGTGCTAGATAACTGATAAATCACTTATATACTTTTAAATACATACTTATTATACATATTATATGTATACCCAGACCCGTAACCAACTGAATCACTCAGGTCGTATTCACACTTTATAACAGTAGTAGATGACTTTTTTATTTTTTTAGGTTTCAGATTTTAGTTTATTTGTTATGGTTTTGTAAATATTTTGTTTGTACCCATGTTAATAAACTCAGCTACAGTAGTTTTTGTATTTTAAACCTACGTACTAAATAAATACTTTATTAAAATAATAACTCTTATTGTGTGCATTGTTGTTTTCAGATAAGCACAGGTGTACAGAAGGGGCAACACCCTTAATAAAATAACAAAATAGAAGTCATATTGGTACTTATATCGATAATCGGGGTCAAGCGGGTAAGGTATTCACTTATTATAATTACAATTTTAAACACTAGACTTACTTATAATTTAGTAATAGTAAAACGGGAAAAAAATATTTTGTAATTTCTTAAGACCCGACGCTCTTTATTATCTTGGCGTTAATGTCTCGGTTGTGTTCTCGCGCACGAGGGCTCAGGGTCACCCTTGACTATGATCCAGGATTTGGTAGATCAGGTAATTACAGTGGAGCGACTGCCACCTGACCGCCGTGACCCTGCTACCAGCGGAATCTGATCAGATTTTATCACGGTTAGCCGACGCTCTTACGGTGATGGAAAACATGCACATTCAGGCGTTTGAATGTGTAACCATGATTCAATCTGCTCAGGTTCCCCTTTACAGGTCACGGAGGTCAGATCGCTGTCGCTCTACTGTAATTTAATTACCTTATCTGCCAATATGTCTGTGCCTGAGCCGTACATTTGTATTATACTGGACATGTATGCCAATGCTGGAGCTGTCGTCAAAACCATCGTAGGACATACTAATCCCTTCCCGATTACTGTAGGTGTTTACCAGGGTTCGGTGCTGAGCCCTTTCTTGTTTTGCATTGTGCTCCCCATTGGGCACCCCCTCTCAGCGGAAATTCAGGACATGCCTCCCTGGCTTATGAAGTACGCTGACGGCATTGTACTGGTGAGCAAGCTTAGGCAGGACCTTGAGACCAGGGTAAATACGTGGAAGGATGTGCTACAAAACGGTGGTTTGACGCTGAATATCGCCAAAACAGAATATATGGCCAGCTGCAACGCGGATCCCGACAACATCCGTATAATGTTTTTCCTCACCGTAGGACCATCGGTCAGTGTTCAACACAACCCACACAGACAAAGTGTACATAACTCAGAAAAGTCATGGTATAGGGCGGCACTAGGAATAGAACCGGGGACCTTTTGCTTACAAGTCTTACGCCATTAGGTCACTGTGTTTCATATTTGTGTATGAAACACAGTGGCGAAAAAATCTGTCTTTATTGACAACTAGTGGACTAAAGACTACTTTACCCCTTACCTACTTTTATTTTTCCTTACTTATAAATCTTCCTCTTGAATCACTCTATCTATTGTTGAAAACCGCATTAAAACCCGTTGCGTAGTTTAAAAGATCTTAGCGTACATAGATACATACATAGGGACAGACGAGGGAAAGCGACTTTGATTTATTCTATATTCCATGTATAGAAGATTTAGATATCCTAGATTTCTTTGTTTATTGATCTATTTGTTAACGAAACAATGCCAAAACATTTAATAAGTATTCCCATTGAATTTTCTAACCAACGTCACCAAGGGTCTTGACATTACATTTTTTCCTAGAAATAAATCATTTTTTCACAATGACCGACATTCGTAACTAGATTCCCTTGAGGCGACTATTGTGTTTTATAGCCGAAGGAGGAAAGTAATTTTGATTTGAACGACTCTTCAGCGATTATTATTTATTAGTTTCTTCGTTCTTTAAATCGAGTTATACTTAGGTAGGTATTTTCTATGTAGTTAAGTAGGTATGTAACTTCGCGATGGATACGTCAATTTGCTTTAGGTAAAGTATATTTGCTTACTTATATGCACAGGTGTGTTTGACATTGGTAACACGTTATGTTTTGATTAGCAATCTCAAACAAAAATCCTTACTAGTACTATTATTGTTTTTTAGTCTCATTACCTATTTCAATATCATGTTTACATTTTAATCACAAATACTCGTAATCTCAGCACTTATGGATATCTATTAAATGCAATAATAGGAAGTATCTACACCTACTCATTCTTTTATTGAGTGCCGCACTCGGTCTGAAAGTACTCAAGGGCTCTTGATATTATGACGTCAGTACTCTTTTACCGATTATAGTACGTAGGCGTTGAGTTAAAAAAAATAACTTGTTAAATGTGCTTAATGTTTGCTTTTTTTATTCACTGAATTGTGAAAATTCACTACCTAATGAGCAGTTTTCTAATAGGTATCTAAAGCATTCCTAATCACTCGCTAAATGGCGCCCCGACAACTTTGGTGAAGATTGCTAGCAAGAGGATATCAATACTGGGTACGTTGTACTGGATAACTTCCACAATTTTAGAGGTTAAATTATTGCTAATAAAACAAACATCAATTTGATTGAGCCAATTCGTTTCAAATATGAAAGATTAAAATGGAACGTTGTGCCTACTTATATAAATATTTTATTTACATTTCTTTTAAAAGTTATATTTATATTAATAAACTTTTTTATTTTAAAGTCTAGTATTAGTTGGCTGCAAAAAAGCTTCAAAATTAAAAAGCGCCATCTATTGATGCTTTTTTAAACCAACTGACAGTACCTACTGGCAAACTGCCCATTGGCCAGTTTAGAAATTCAGCGGTGACCGCTTTCCATCAGGTGGTCCGCTGGCGTGTTTATTTACGAACTCTACCGATTGACATAAAAAATTTAACTGCGAACATGTGTCAGGAAGGCGGGCGGAAAGTTGTAAGTTTCGGTGTAAGTAGGTAAATAGGTACCTTTATCTATATCTTTTGTACATATTTCAGTTACCTAGTACTACAATTACAGGCACGATCTTAGTCCTCACAGTGACGACAGTTACCGCTTTCTATCAAGCAGGCTATCAGCCCCTTTGTTACTGAAGAAACGATGACTTACGTGTAATATGCAAAATAAGAGTTTATATTTGTATAGGTATAGTTCGCCACAGATCGAGATGGTAGTTGAGATTTGAGTTGAGGTTTGGATGGGGGAAGCCCCATTTGGATTCACACCGACTTCTCTATCTTAGTCTTACCGCTGCACGAGTCATTGACCGCGTATATCTGTTATGGACCAAGTTATTACTCCGGGCAAGTCAAATCGGGCAATGTAATTAACAGTTATTTACAGTTCGGCATTATAAAATGCCCGCCGAGCAATGTTAATAATAATTTAAATAACATATCGATTTCGACCTCGCTTACGTTTTTATTGGAAAAAGAAAATAGTGAAAGTTAATTGTTAAAAATTCCTCTCATGAATTTGCCAGGTATCAGGTATGAGCGTCGGTGGCCGAGCGGTTACAGTATCCGACTCGTAAGCCAGAGGTCCCGGGTTCGAATCCTGCTCCGGTCATGTACCAATGACTGTTTTCTGAGTTATGTATATTAGTTGAATACTAACCGATGCCCTTACGGTGAGGGAAAACATCGTGATGAAACCTGCACATTCAGGCGACTGGATGTGTAACCATAATCCAATCTGGCCAGGTTCCCCTGGTAGAAAGGGTCATGGAGGTCAGATGGCAATCGCTCCATTGTAATTACCTGATCTGCCGAATCCTGGATCATGGTCAAGGCGGACCCGGGTTCTCGTTCTCGAGAGCACAACCGGGACATTAACGCCAATATAATTATTTTTATTTTATAATTTGCCAGGTATCCGCGTAAAAGAGATTTTATATCAATTGCTAGACAAACAGGCTAGTAGATCACCTGATGGAAAGCGGTCACCGCTCTGCCTATAGACATTAGCAACACCAGGGCTATCACCGATGCGTTGCCCACCTCTACCATAAAAAGTTTGCAGCGATGATACAACCTTCAAGGATCTCGTGAAGAAATTTTTTCTTAAAACTTGATGAATGAGCTTTATTTATTATATATATATATATTATATAGGTTTATTTATTATATTATAATTATTTATGTATATTAGTAATTATTAATTTATGTACTGATATTAGTATTTTATTAGTATATAGTCTGCCAATATTTACATCCTCATATGTATATATGGGGTTATATTCGTTAAAGTTAATTGTTTTACTCTTGATTGCCTTCCCCGCTCATCAAAGGTCTTCTCGGCTTATCAAAGGTTAGCTGGAAGAAATCCCGTTGTGGGATAAGCTCGCCTTTGCATTATAAACTGTATTTTTATTTCCTGTAATGTTATAAATTGATGCAATAAAGAGATTACATACATACATACATACATACATACCACTGTCAATTACTGCTCCTCGGCTCTCCCTCGCGACTGTTTGATTCGGAAATTTCACCTAACTACGGAAAATGTTCCTCGAGCAGAAAGTGAGTAAATGCTAGATAGACACTGCCAAATGGAGGCTCCCCCCAAGGAGGGTTAGGTTAGGTTAGTTCCCAATGCTCCATACGGAGCATTGGGAACTTTACTTAGTAATAAGAAAAACTTACCGTCTGGTAAGTCTGTGCCCAGTATATCCAGCTTCTGTCCAGGTGTCGACCCGTACTCGATCTCCAGCTTATGGGGTACTCTGTTCAGCGCTTCCTCGCTAGCTGCAACATGAAGTCAAAATTGTTTGTGTTAAGTCGATCAAGTGGATTTTGACTGGGGGCGGCTTGCACCAAATTCTTAAACGCAGTTAAGCTAATACTTAAACAAAAAAAACGATAAAGTGTTTCAGAATCACACACGAAGGTAACTACAGGAAACTATAGGTAGGACTGGATAGACCAGACTATAAGCTGGCCTACATTTTCCTAAACAAAATTTAAAAAAAGTAGGCTACTAGGAATTGTTACTAGAAAGTAACATGTTATGGGCGACAGTTACCTACCGTTTTCCATCAGGCAGAACCTTTAAAGAACTGTTTATATTCTAACAAAACAATTCATACAATGATTGTGTATTAAAAATAACTGTGTTTAAGATGGAGCCCAATTGATTACAACCCAATTTATTCATTTCCTGGTGTCCGATTAAATATAATAAAATTAAAATATATTCGTAAAATAACTTGTTTTGTGTATTTTTTAGGCCACAAAACAAAAATAAATGGAATAAAAATGAAGGGCATCGTATACTACTGTATGATAATGACTGGATAACAACTGGGGCTCCCAAATTTCGATTTAAGCCATTACAAATTGCAATTTGAGATGGTGTTATAGGCTGTTTGTTTCGGTATTTCTAAGTGTAGGTAGGTACTTGAATTTTCATGTTTGTCTCACTTGTAAAGGTTACATTATTATCTTACATCTTCGAAAAAATCGAGGATATGATATGATAATCTAACTAGATATTCTGAATCGGACAAGATAATCGGAAGATATATCGAAAAAAGGAATAGGATATGAGGTAAAGAAGAAGTAGTAAAGTTGAACTTAAATACCTAATAAGGACACAAATCATCACCACCACCAAAACCACATCACACATCCCCTATTTTACTTTACCAATTGCATGGTGGGAGATCTTAAATGAAATAGTTTATTTAAATACTGTCCATGTCAGCCTTGTAGGTCATCATCATCATCGCTAAGTCGCAGTAGTCGCTTTTGTTGACAGGGTGTGCCACAGCACAGCAATTCCGAATCGATATATAAATTTTGTAATTTGTTATATGTGTTTTTTAATTGTATGATTATTGTTTATTTAAATTATGTGATTGTTGTAATGTGGTGTCCTTGTTCATCAATAAATTTCTTTCATTTCATTTCATTTCATTTCATATGCAAGCGCCATAGTTTGCCGAAGACCGGGCGAAGTGGACAAAAATGAGAAGGAAAGCGTACCCTGGCACAAGCCGGGATAAGCGCTAGCATGATGGTCCAAAAGAATATTGGAAAGTTAGCTTCTAGAATGGTTATATTTTTTCTGCTCTGTGATGATGATGTTGATGGTCAGCCTCGTAGGTGCGTAAAAGTCCTACTTTTTATACAAAACAGGGGCCATCACCGACTAAAGCTAGCAGCTAATGTAACATTCTAAATGCAATAGTTTGTCACGAAAAACTTACTGAATGGATATTGATAAATTTTGAAGCAGAATTGCTATAGTAGTTGGAATCAGCAATAATGTGAACATATTCTCACATTACTTTTACCAGTATCTACAAAAGCTTTATCAGCAAAAGCAATAAAAAATTTCAATGTACGGTATTGGCACAGAATATCTATACTAACGTAAGTCTTAGCCATTTCTCAGGTAAAATGCAATGTCAATGTCAGGGCCCGGTTTGAAGCGTATAGCAAAAAGCCAGTTAAACGAAATATCATTCACGCTGGCAGTGCACTTTCGATTCTTTATCTACTTATTTTTATAGATATTTCAACTCAGTTGTTCGCGCGGCCCTATGTGTGGGTAAACCGTCGTCTCGCTCGTCTCGCTCGTGTCCGAGCAAGACGTACGACTGCCGCGTCACTGCCACATAAATGAAAGCTGTATATTTACAAGCGCACGCACACATAGCGCCGCGCGCACAACTGACTAACAGCATTAAAAGTATTTCTCTAAAAACTTTTTAAACATTCGTTTCCCTTAACCTTCTTCATGGTGTATTTCATTTTAATACCTAAATGTAGTGGTACTGTTAGTTCGTGTTTGTGAATAGGTTTATAGAGCATTAAAATACATTTTGAACATTTAAAAATCCGTTGATTCTATTAGTCCTACTAAGGTAATAAATACGATCAAAATGTATTAAATAAGAAAGGATGGATGTTTATTACTTTATCACGCTAAAACTCTGAACTTTGTAGTATTGTAGCTTAACCATAGCTGAACCAGAATAACACACAGGCTATAAATTCAATGTACCTATCTATAACAACTAGTTCCCGTGGAAACTCGGCCACGGCAACGCAGTCGCTGGAGCCGATTAGCAAGCTGCACAGAGCAAAAAAGAAATTTCGCCGTGATATTATTATTATTACAAAACAAAAAGAAATCCTATTATCATTGACACCTTGAGATAGAGGTAAGGTGAGGGACTATACTCGTTTGTGTAACTACAATCCAACCTATCAAACCTAGTCACGAAGGTCAGATGGCAGTCGCCCCAGTGTAATTATCTGATCTGCCAAATCTTGGTTTCGTAGTCAACGCGGACCCCGGGCCCTCGCGCGTGAGAGCACAACCGGGACCCGGTTATGATTGTATTACCCACCTCCATTGACGAACGTGACATGGTGCTGTAACACCTGCTGCGCAGTAGGGAATCGCTGTGACCAGGCGCAGGGCGAGTATTCCCGCTCCAGGTCCATGTTATCCGTGATCAGAGACATCTTGATCCCGGGCTCCTGGAATGAAGACCACACTAAATTCTGGTTCTGAAAGTCACTGTGCCGTGACCAGGGATCCAGGAGTTCTAACGAAGTGTGTAGCCCATTGTAGATTCCGATAGGGTGCCGTGACCAGGGTCTCATCAAGAGTTCCACCGATAAACCCAACCCGTTATAAATTGTTATTCGATTTAAATTCCACACTTAAAATTCAAATATAATTTTTACAATAGGTAAGTAACAGTTTTTGTTAGTAAATAGTGATTTGCAAGTCTGTAAAAAAGGAGGAATTTCTCAATTGGAAGTGTAAATGTATTAGGTAGGTAATCACTTTTTACTGTATGCACATTCACGCGTAATTTGATATTACATTTCCTTATAATAAGAAATGTTCTTTGTACCTACTACATACCTTGCTAACTTATGTAAAATTTTTGTAAAAAATTGAGATTTCAAAGTAAACTCAAGCAGTAGGTAGAATATGTTGATTCTATTGTTATATTTGTGTGATAGATACATGCAGCGAATAAACGTGATTCATAACTCAATATTTACTTTGTTCTAATAATAGGTTACTTACAATACGAGTATAATAAGCAATGTGATAATAAATGATATGTGACATAATATATTCGAATGTGCTAGTTCTCTGGCTGCCGCATATTTATTAGTGGAAGATTTAAGGTCCCGATTACTAAGGGGATCTTGCATTTTTGAGACAAAGCAAACCGCTTGGAACAGGTGTTCCTGGGGGTGATCTAAGCTGATTTAGCCCGGTTGCCACGTGGTTCTCCCCAGCAGGTGCGCAGGGGAGGGAGGGAAAAAGTACGTCCGGCACGCTTCACTCTAAGCTTCATATCTGCATACATTTAGTCATGATATCAAGTTTGGTATCTTTTTCTTATAATTCAAGAACGACTAATTCATTTCTGCAATAAAAAATTCACTCACCTATACAAAAAAAACGATAAATTAAAAAATCTAAAATTTTCTCTTCACTTTTTTTTCAAATTTACTCCCTATAATCAAACTATAAGGAATACCTCCAGAAAAAAAATACTTGTAAATAGCCCAGTTATCCTGTTATACGGAATAATGAACTTGTCAAACATTTTAGTCTAAACACTGTCAAAAAAAATGTTTTGTGTCGCGTGGCGGACCTGCGTAGTAAGAGAAGAGCGTTATGCATTTACTTTTTGTTATGTTTAGATAAGTTCTAATAAGTAGTTATTCTTCTAGTTGTAGATTAGATAAATAAATGATTTCTGGACGAGATAAATATATAGATATAAATTAAATAAATCATCATCATCATCATCATCAATAAATATGTTGGGAAAACTTTCGCCACTAGAGTTATTATAAATGTGATAAAATTAATCTAGGAGGTGTTTGACAAGAAAACGCGGGTGTGAATACGGTGTTTATTGTTTTTGCCACTACATGCACATAGGTCTGCGCATTTTAATTCTCTGTTCATGCAATTGCAGCATTCTGTGCATTTTGTTTTGCAGCGGCAACGAATAAGCTCTAAACAAGCAGCAGATGCCGCAGATAGGCTTGTCCATATCGGCTCCCAATAGCCTTTTGTTTGTCCAGCCCCAGTCAGCAGGGCTTGGCGGCTGAGGAGTCCCCAAACAAAGCCTCCTTGGTAAACTGCACGGAGAAAATGTTTATGGAGTTTTCTCTTCAGCAGGTAGACTTAATTTTGTGTGGTTCGTACTTGTCATACAAGACAATAAAAAAATCCAATATTGGCCCTGTCTGCTAAATGTTGATTTGTTGGCGTATTTAAATCCCTCCATCACAGCAGAATATGCGCTTCAAACTTAAAACACGCTTTTTTCCCTTTCCACACAAGAACGAAACAAAATCGGTACCTGAAAAGGCGTGAAAGAATAGCAAGACTTCTGCCTTGTCTGGTCCTGTAAAATAAGTTGCATATCTATGCGTTACAAATAATATAGTTCCGGCACTTGTATTATACATGCAACTGAGAGAACAACAACATCAGTATCCACTGCGAGTAACATAAGTATTTTGTGACCTTGGGCTACAGCGCATTATTATATTATTATTTCTTTTGTGACGTTCAATAAGTGTATTTTGAGTGTACCTATGTTGAATAAAAAAAAAAAAATTTGAATTTGAATTTGAATTTGACAGCATCAGTCACATGGACCATCAAGTGCGTGTCTGCTTTCTCATGGTTGCATGGTTCTAGCTTTTTTGTCTCTGCTACTAGGGGTCTAAATAAAACGCTCTTAATGGTATCTCTTTTTCGAAAATTTAATTTGGATGACGATGTATAAATATACAGTACCTATGTGGCTATAGTTGTATAGTTGTATAGCCACATAGGTACAAAGAAAATTATTCTTAATACGGTAATGCACTTATCTCCATCTTAATAACGTTATTATGTTTGTTTTGTTTATGTTTTCTAATTAATATAAAAATGTTGATAAGTATTAATTTACAACCTGCTAGATACCTACGTACCCACATATTTTGCTTAGAATTATAAATGTTGAACAATAACGATAGCGCGCGGTTGGGTTTACATGTAACAATGAAAATTTACATACAGTGTCCGTAAGCGACGAGAGCCCTAGGAAAGGTTTTTGGAAATTCTCGCGGGAAGTAAGTAAAGTAAGTAAGTAAAACACTTTTATTCTACTCAGACACACGGCATAAATATCTTAAATCTGAAACATAAATATCTTAAATGTGAAACACACACACATTCAGTACATGAAGCGGGATTGGTGGCTATTATATAAGCCTATAATTCATTAGGTACATTGGTCAGCAGGAAATAATGCACATCTGCCAGTTTCGGCTTTATATTTACTCACAAGCGTGCGACGGAGACGACGCTCTTCTATAGGTTATAATTAGATACTGCTGTTAATGTCATACGAATAAATAAATAAATAAATTCAAACCCGTTCTGTCAAGTCCCCGTTTGTCCAGTTAGTCCCCGTTCGTCCATTTCCCAGTTCGTCAAATCAAGTCAAACCCGTTCGTCTAATTCCCCGTTCGTCTAATCTGCCCCGTTCGTCCATTTCCTAGTTAGTCACATTAAGTCAAACTCGTTCGTCTAGTCGGTCCCCGTTTGTCCATTTTCCGGTTAGTCAAATCAAGTCAAGCCCATTCGTCTAGTCGGTCCCCGATCGTCCATTTCCAATAGGTCAAATCAATTCAAACCCTTTCGTTTAGTCGGTCCCCGTTCGTCGCACGCAACGGATTTTAATGTGGTTTTCACAATAATTTAGAGAATTGCTTCCGAAAGGTTTATTATAAGTATGTAAGCATAACACATACATATTATAATAAACACCCGTGGAAATCCGAGACAAACAAAGTTGTTGATTGTAAATAAGGCACATTGGCTAGTTCGGCTTCGTAGAGTATATGCTATGCCAAAACTAGCCGATGATGACTCTAGTGTAATGACTCTCCTTAGGCTTGATGTCCACTCGCGTGGTGCAGTGCACTGTCACAGTGACAACCAAAGAAACGGTAATGTTATTCTGGATTTTCAAATTAGGCAATGTTCGCACGAGAGATTTTAAGTTAGGCAACGTTTGCACGAGAGCTTTTTCGATCCTTTTACGCACGTTATTTTAAACGACTCGCATAATTATTGACCATATGTCTTCTCGACTGTGTGTTCACACGCAGGCGTAAAAAGTGAATGGAGATTTTTTAAATCTGCCGACTCAAATGCAACCAAGAGAAACGTTCGAAAAGAATATCATTCAGTTTGGATTAAAACACTGAAAGTGCCGGCCCGAAAAATATTGTGCAATTTTCAGATACAGCATACAGTTTCTTTCATTTTTTACTATGGTGCCAAACCTGTACGCCCACCACTACCACTATGTACCACTGGGCGTACAGTAGGTACTAAGTATCGCTATTCTAAAAGCCTATAACAATCGAACCGTCAGACGTGCAGATTTGACGTCATAGTAAACAATGTTAAGAACTGTTTTCTCTATTGGAAACTAATAATTTTGTTCTGGCCTACACTTAGATTTTTGATCTAAAAATGTATGAAACGCGAATGTTGATTTATTTAACTAAAAAGTATAACGTCATAAATATGTAAAGAAATTGGACCACCTCGATTGGTCTTCCCCGAATACTATGATAACTGATACTTTTTACCCGACTACGAGGAAGTCAAGGAAAGGTAATGAAGTCTATGTATGTATGAAGAAGCCACAGAGATTTGTCAGGACTGTAGCAAGTGGAACAATGTGTTCTCTGCCTACCCCTACGAGAGAAAGGCGTGACTGAATAAATGTGTGTCATTCAAAGAATTTCTTTAAAAGAATGTTGATCTCGACAAGCACCATCATTTCTCTATAGGAACTAGTGTTGTAGGACCAATAGTTTTAGTGTCATTACCATTTTAAGTTTGACAGCTGTCATCCGAAATGTAGATCTTTACGAGTACTATCATTTATCTTCAGAAACTAGTGTTCTAGGAGCGATCGTTTTAGAGTTATTACAGTTTTAAGTTTGACGGCTGTCATCGGAAATGTAGATATCGACGAGCACTATAATTTATCTTTAAGAACTAGTGTTCTAGGACCAATAGTTACAGAGTTATTACAGTTTTAGGGTTGACAGCTGTCAACCGAAATGTAGATCTCGACGAGCACTATCATTTCTACTTAGAAACTAGTGTTGTAGGACCAATAGTTTTAGAGTTATTATAGTTTTAAATTTGACAGCTGTCATTCGAAATGTAGATTTTGATGAGCACTATCATTTCTCTTCAGGAGCTAATGTTCTAGGAGTGATCGTTCAAAAGTTTGACAGCTGTCATTCGAAACGTAGATCTTGACTAGCATTATCATTTCTCTTTAGAAACTAGTGTTCAAGAACCAAACACGCCATATTTATAATTCGGGATGACGAAAGGACCACGAAAACGAAACGAATACGATATTGGTACAGAATTAGAAAAAGGGGAGGGGCTTACAAATTAGCGGTTAAAAATTTTTTGGTGCGCGGCGCTCCTCTTCAATATGCATCGGCACTTACGCAGTCGGGTAAATACGTTTAACTACTTAATAAGGAATGGTCTGGTTACCGATCTGGTTACTTACTTGTGTCGGGCTATCTCGCGAAGGTTTCAGGGTTAACCGCTTCCAAACTGGTTTAAAAATTGTCTTCAAAAGCCATTTTATTGATAACATTTTCGCTATCAGCGGATTAAACGTATATCACGATAACGGACAAAGTAGTGACTGTCTTTTCTTTGGTTATCTGGTTGCGGCTGTGTCATTTGTGTGATAATTAGCGAAGTGATCCAACCAATCAATGTTGCAGAATAATTTTATGATTAGGTACTTAATTGTAGTAAATACTATGGAAATGTCGTGGTAGAAATCATTCAGTGCTACACTGGTGAACTTAAAACCGAATTTACATTGGTTGCACGACTAATAACCAGAAAAATAACTTAAATTTATTAAAATAGATATGAAATATTGTTATCATTTGAAAGGCCTAAGAATAAGTCGTCTTTACAGTAGGTACTTATAACAATAATAGCTGAAAAGAAAAATCTTTTCAAAAGTCAGGTAACTAATCTTGAGTCGTTTTTTGGTTCACCACTATATAACAAAACGTCAGGATATGTCCCGACATATTAGGATTTTTTGGTCCCTATCAGGATTCCGGCCTGAACCCTACCAAATTACCACATTAATAGTTTTATTTATTTTTGTTGTTTTAGACATATAAACACCTATTTTACTCCAAATTACAGCTTTCCAAAACAATTATGACAATTTGTTGAACGTGTGAATTTACCCCTACGCGTGATTTTTATTTTACCCCTACCATTAACCACCACATATATACCACATTGGTCCTTTTGATGCAAACCAAAAACGCACTTCGTGTATCTGTCGACATAACTGGCTTTTGTCCGCGACTTCGTCCGCGTAAAATTCGGTTATAACGTTCCATACCCATAATTTTTTTTATTTGATATAAAAATTTGAGTCAAATGAAACAATACGGTGAAAAATTTTTTAAATATCTCAAGAAACAAAAAATTTATGAGATATTAAAGTTGCGATTGCAAGAATAATTTTATTAGGTGCGCGATTTCGTGCGTGACGTGACCAGGCCGGCATCCCGCTTGCCACTATGGAGCTACCCATACACTGAAACTCTTTGTGACTGTATCTTCGGAACCGTAACTAGACACTTGAACTATTCACAGAATATGTGTTATTATGGCCGCTATAACAACAAATAATAATAATCGTCATTAATTTAAAATAAAGAGTGGTCTCCATAGATAAAACGTGATTTTAATGGCGTTTCAGAGATATTTAGTTTTTCTGTATGGCCTAGATGGTAAAACTTACAAGCATCACACTTTGGGAGAGCGGCACTGGTCTAATGGCAGCGTGCTTGCGAGACCGATAACCGAGGTTAAGCAATGCTCGCAACGTTCGGGAACAGGATGGGTGACCTCAAACATCCAAATATCCTTACAAACATTCGCATTAGTAGGATAATATGGTGCGTACGAAAATGATTTCATAATTTATACACATTAAAAAATCATCTTGTCGTTAATGTCCCAGTTGTGCTCTCTCACACTAGTGCCCGGCGTTTGCCTTGGATATGGCAGATCAGATAATTACTGTGGAGCGGCTGCCATCTGCCACAATTTATACACATTATATATAAAAAAATCTACAACATTTTGGGTTTGAAAGTGTGCGAGTGAACCGGTAAATGTCAGAGTCGTAAAAAGTGTTGTAGGCAAAAGAAGGTTCAGTTCACTTGAGCAAATATAATAGGACCACGGTAAGTCCGAATCACTTAATAAAAAATAAAAAAAACTCTGTATGGCAACTTGTGACAAGTTTTTTAAAAGTAATAGAACGTCATTAATAAAAGTCATAACAAACAATTTGATTTTTGTAGGATTGTTTATTTTCGTGAGTTATGAAAAATATTTTTATAAATAATGGGCAAAACAATTAAAAAGGAAGTGAGAGCGATAATTTTCAGCATGATTAATAATTTAGTCAAACTAAAAGTACAAGTTCAAGCCAAATATCTGAATGTTTACAAGAAGGACTGACAAGGACAGATTATCCCCAGATTATTGCCATATCCACATTTTATAATTTTTACTACTGTCAGTCAATTCGGACTTTTCAGGTTTATTTACTCATGTATTATAAATAGTGTGAACAATGGGTCTGCAATTTAAACAAATATTTTAACATATATTTTTGAGATTATTGTAAGTAGATATATTTTATTTTATAACATGTTTTTAATATGATAATATTCGTAATTACCTAAGCATTGCTTACCTGCTTGATATGGATTGTGTTCTTACATTAATTTTTAAATACAATTCAATGAAAAGCACGTTACTGGTACTAGGTAGGATACCTACTCTAATCATAAGTACCTACTTACCATTACCAGTTTCTTAACTCTATTGTGTAGGTAACTTTCTACTGTTTATTGCCTAAGTAAATAATTGCTATTAAAAGCAACATAACTTAGAAGACGAGAAAGTAGATATAGGGAAAAAGTTGCAGTATAAACGTCGCAGTAAATAATGAAGGTATTAACTAAAGTAACACTTCGAATATAAATTTTAATTGTGTACTGTCCCACTTAAAACTGGTATCATTATTTTCTTCGAAACACTTGAATATGTCTCATTTATAAGTCTTGAGAGACAAAAACAAAGCTAACAAGCAAATTGAAGAAGAAAATAAACGTAATTTGGAGGAAACAAACTTTCAGTTTGTTTGTTGTTGGGACTGGGACCGTTTTTAGGTTCGCAGTTGAGGACCATGTTTGAGTTGGTCATTTAATTGCATTGACCACCGTCTTTCGCTAGTAGAGTTAATTTTAGACGTGCTTAGAACTTACGTATTGCGTCCGATCTAAATCCGTGAATATATATAATTTTTGAACCGCTCGCCTTGAGTCAAACGGTTTTCAATTTTAATTTTCGACGAGCGGTCCAAAAATAGAGCCTCTGTATTCCTACTCGCATCAGAATACGAATTTATGATTATTCTACTTATTTAGAAAACTCAGATAGAACTCGGATGTTATCTAGAACGTTACCGCTGTCAAGAATCCATAAAGGCTCTACGACGACGTATAGGTACAATAATTTTATATAACCAGATGCAGTAATTTAGTTCAGCACCTAAATTCCGGATTTGCTTAATTTTAGATAGGATAAATACTTGCAACATACCTATACCACGCATTGATCACGTCTTCTTGTCGAAAATTCTCTGTATCTTTTTCTTCTTTTACTAATATAAATAAATGCTTAAACAATTCACACCGCGCAATCTGGCGCCAAAGTAAGCAAAGCTTGTATTATGGGTGTCAGATAACTGACAAACCACTTATATTTTTTAATACATACTTATTATACTTACAAGACACATACCCTGATACACTGAAGCGGCAATGGGCAGGAACGGTTCACGAGTGGCGACCACATACCGGCAAATGCAGTGTTTGACGGCGCGCCACGAGATGGACGACCTTATAAAGGTCGCCGATCGGTGTCAAGGGTTGTGGGGAGGCCTAGGTTCTGCAGTGGACGTCCTGCCTAGCGGCTGAGATGATGATGATACTTTTAGCACGTATACCTGATGGTCACAATTGCCAACCTAAGGTGCAGGTAAGTGGCTATTTAATAAACCTTACGGATTTAACTGCATTTGGGTGCTACATGGAAAATTAACGGAAATAATTTGTCTACCTATTTGGGTGAAGTCACAAGCGGAGGCTAGTTTAATATTCTTTTTTGCTCCAATCGTTGCTTGAACTACTTGCTCATCATCTTCATGGTCTGCTTTAATTGCCAAACCGTTTAAGAACCAATGGCTAATAAATTGAATAATTCATTAACTGTTTAACGAAACCGCATTATAAAAACCCAAGATTTTCTGTCTACAGGTTTTTAAAATAAGCCTACAGATATTTTAATTTGTACGCCGAAAGGCCGGTCGCAGCGAAACCTTTATATTGTATTTTATAACAACAATTCTTACCTGTGTACCACAAATAAATAAAATAAAATAATAATAATTATCTTGGCGTTAAAGTCCCGGCTGTGCTCTCGAGCACCCGTATCGAGGGCCAGGGTCCGCCTTGACCATGATCCAGGATTTGCCGATCAGGTAATAACAGTGGAGCGACTACCATCTGAGTTCAGTGACCTTGCATTTAGGGGAACCTGACCAGATTGGATCATTTGCCTGTATTTGCAGATTTCATCACGATGTTTTCCCTCACCGTGAGATCATCGGTTAGAATTCAACTAATGTACATAACCCAGAAAAGAGTCATTGGTACATGGCCGCAGCAGGATTCGAACCCGGTACCCGAGTCCTTTGGTCCTTACGAGTCGGACACTCAACCGCTCGGCCACCGACGCTCCGTATAACAAATAAATATATTCTATTCTATTCTATTCTATTCTAGGTATGTAAAATCTTAAGTATAACCGAAATATCTGAATTCTATACCTTGCTATAGTTAACTAAATTCTTTACGTCGATCGTTATTGTGACCAATTCTTACCAGTACTTATCCGGTGCTGTTTCGTCTTCGCACAATTGGGTTTGATTCTTAATCGACTTCACAGAGCAAATGCTATCGGAGTAGTAATTCCTCACACGTCATTGCGAATGTTGGATGTAGTAAACAGATGGCCATACAGACTCTCTATATCAACAGCGATTTTGGTACTAAGAGTGTACTTTATTATATCACGGCTTCCTTCTAAAATCAGTCAACGGAAAAGACCGTTCTGAAGAAATTCCCTAATTACCTCTATAGATAATTATTGTCTTATTGGCTATCAAACCGCGGAAACCACATTAAAGTTGGTTAAGAAAGTAAGTTATGGACTGATTTGTAACGCCAGAAATGTATGAGCGTATATGGAAAGATTTGGGATCGTTTTGGTCGCAAGTGTATATTCCGCAAAATAGATGTAGGTACAATTATATTTTTTTACTCGAATATTAAAGATTAAAATATAGAGCAAAGGGAACATCAAGTTTCTGCATAACTGCCTATTATGCAATGCTATGCTATTTCAATAAATATGGAATAGAAAGGCAAGGACAAGGGTGGTAATGTGCCACCATCCAGGATTTCTCAGGCTTTCAGGAGATTTCCGATTTTGCAAGTTAGACAATCATAATATTATTACTCCAGCAACATGCTAAGTCGCATTATAAACAGACGTGAGTTATAAACCTAAATCTCATATGATAACACTTGTTTTGCCCTAGTACGACGATACATGAGCTAATTGTTTGTTAATGTTATTAATAACGACCTATTATAATTAATATTTATGTTCTAAATTAATCGTAATGTATGATGTAATTGCTTCTAAATGTAAACCATGTCAAAGATTCCTATGATAATGTACGTTAATAGTTAAAATTACATGGCCATAGTTGATGGTACATGTATTTACAAAACACAACAAACAAATAATAGATAGACCGTGTAATGACCGGCATATAAATAATAATAAATAAATTTGTTAGGACAATTAACACAGCACCATCTAGCCCCAAAGTAAGCAAAGCTTGTGTAATGGGTGCTAAACAACTGATAAACTACTCCTATATATATATATATAGAATAGCACCAAACCCTTACTCTTGTGGGTGTCGTACAAGGCGACTAATGTTTTCGAGACAAAATATCTAAAGTCACAGTCGCGATCTCCAACCCGCCTGCCAAGCGTGGAGATTATGGCAATAACCTCCCCTTTCGTGGAAGAGGCCCTAAGTTCTGCAGGGAACTGTTATGGGCTGTGAAGAAGACATATTTATAACACCCATATCCGTAACAGAAATTAAAATTCATCATTTCCACTTCTTCCCGGCCGGGAATCGAACTCGGGACCTCTGCGTGGCGGACCGTCGTGTTAACCCACTGAACCACTTAGGTCGTCTCCAACCCCATTCATTTATGGGTGTGATATCTAGACATAGTATACAATAAAGTCGCTTTCCGCCGTCTGTTCCTATGTACGCTTCGATCTTTTAAACTACGCAAAGGATTTTAATGCGGTTTTAAACAATAGATAGAGTGATTCAAGAGGAAGATTTATTGAAATCGTTTTTTTTTATTTTTATTCTCGTGTTATAATATTTTTATACCCCTTAGGTGGCAAGTAAGCTTGCGGCCTGCCTGATGGTAAGCAGTTACCGTTGATTATGGACGTTTGCAATACCAAGGGCATCAGTAGCATGTTGACAATCCAGTCTTTTTTCTATCATCCCTTTTGAAGAACTCCATGTTGTACTCTCCAGGCAAGTTTCCCCTGGGAGCTACTAACTGATATATACTAATAACATTGTAAAGGGGATATATTTGATTGTTTGCCGGTAAATTTGAATGTTTGTAATGGATAAACTCAAAAACTACTAAACCGATTTACTACAAAAACTATTAACTCAAAAACAAAGACAAAAGTAGTTTACACTCATAGCGTAAAGTTCCAATTACATATTCGAAAACAGTCATTTATGGATCGCCAGTCTATAAAACTAAAAAAAAACGAATAGACGTGATTTTATGCATAGAGAAAAAAATTTCTATACAGAAGCAGAGAGTACATTTAGAGTTTAAATATGAGACAAAATGTCACACATCTCTATAACACACACACTAATGCAAATGCAGGGACGGAACAAGGCAGCCCATCATGAGTTATATTTTGCTACGACTTTCTACTCGTAACGAACACAAACAAATCTGACTTGTTGTTCGCTCCAGATGACTATGCAATATTTTTAAGCTTGTCCTTATATATTTTAATATTGACATTATGATAAAAGGAAGGTGTCTAGTGAATCAAAGCCATGCCCTGATACCTACCACCGTCTTTTCGATCTCTCGATCCTACATACCGTGAATCGGCAGTGCTTGCTTTAGCAAAAAGGAGGGTTATGATTTTGACCGGTATTAATGTTTATTTGTTGCCTCATAACTTCTAAACTAAGTAGGTACCTACCTACTTACTTATAGTTAAAAGCGTCTTCATTGTTCACAGGTTGGCCTATGTGACTTCACAAATTTAATATGATGCCCTCTAGAGGACATAGTCATGAAAAAAATAATAATAATGAAAAGGATAGATACATTAATATATTAAACAAGCAGCATATTCTTTATTTTCAGTAAAAATTCATATTATGCTGGTGCAGCAGGACAGAAGGGACTTGCATCTAATTATTATCTTGTTCTTCAAAATGTTTACAACGCAGCACTTCCAATTTGCAACCCAGACATAACCATGTCTGGTCTTTAGGAAACCTAGAAAAACAAATATTTATGTAAATAAACGTAAATACGCGATTAATCCGTTGTTTCATATAATGCCTGAACATTTAAAATGTCATCTAGGTACATTTTTGGTATGGAACCCTGATACATATAAAGTTGTGGACCGCTATTCACAAGATTTGAGTAATAAAATACTATACAATAAATACTAAGTCCGACCCTGTTAGCATCAAAATATTTTCGTACCTATTTAGACACCGAAATATTGCTCAATTTGCCAATAATTTTAAATCTATCTCTAATGGCATGTTGTTTTAAGGTAAAGCATTTCAATTAATACAAATTCACACTATTTCGATGCATATTTTTGTCACAATATATAAAATTTATTTCGGATCGCCTCGACCACGAATGTTTACTTACCGGTGAAAGGATAATCCAGGTGTATTTCCATACTTTGCGCTTTCACATAAATGTGCACTAAATTACACACAAAATTACAATCTTTTAAATGGTTTAATTTAAATTTTATTAGGAAATTATAAAATGTACACCGATGTTTCAAAAAAAACGTCAGGTCGATAGGCCCTCGAGCAATATGTCGAACGTTCAAAACATTGCGCACGTCATTTTCCGTGAACTTATTCCAAGGGATGAATAAACGGGATAGCAAGATTCATAATCATTGTAGAGCGAGCGAACAGGGAATATTTGTGATTATGTTTAGTCTGGTATGTCTGTGATTTTATGTACAGAAATAGATATAGATAGAGATATAAACCATAACCAAAATAACTGAAATATTTGATACTCTAAATGAGCGCAGCCCATTACTCATTTTAACCGATGTAACTTCAGTTTAGCCAGGATCTACAAACAGACATTAACTACAGATTTAATGAATGTTAGAACTAGGTAGCTAATGTAGTTTTGATATATTTATATGTAAGTACTTAGATACCTGTGGCTTCTAGCCGAGTTCGGTAAAGCCACCACAAGAAATCCGATACGCTACTTACGCGGTACAAGTTGATATCTAGGTGCCTACCTATACATTATTACCTATATAGGTATTAGTTTTGTGGTTAGGTTACATTACAAGGCAGTATTATGTAGGTAGGAATATTGTATAATGTAAGGATGTGGTTATAAAAGGCGTTTGTATCCACTTCATTTCTGATTGGATGTGACAAATGCAATAAAATCTTTTTTTTTTTAATTTATACTTCACGCACAAACAGTACAATGGCGGACTTAAAGCTAAAATAGCATTATCTACCCGACTACCAGGAGAGATAATCGAAAAAGGGATGCGATGCAGGAAGACTACAAGCAAAGATTACACATAAGCTTATTCAACTACAATGAAATAACAGACATTTACAAAATACACTAATAGTTAAAAGTAGCAATCATACTGATACTGAAATATTCTGTCTTGATAATAACTTAAGTGTATTGCTATAATCTTTTCTATCACCGCCATCTGCGGCGTAGTTTGTAAGAGTAATCTAGGACGTATACAGTGCATGTTTCTGTGTTGCTGCCACGGGAATTTTTGAATAAAATAATAGTGTATTCGATTTTTACAATGTCTACTATAACTTCATTTATAATCTTACTAATAAATGCGATAGTTTGTAACGATGTTTGGATGGAAGTTTGTTATACCTTCACGCAAAACCTACTGATCAGATTGGAATCAGGCAGCATTTGAAATGTATGCTATAATTTATCCCAAAATTCAATGTGATTCCAGAGGGAACAGGTCCCGAAAGTTACCTTAGTATAACCGAATATGATGCGGACGAAGTCGCGGGTAAAAACTAGTAATATTGTACTGAAACAGGAAAATTTTGGTTGTTTGTAAGTTTGGATGTTGGGTTGATCTCCGAAACCACTGACAGATTTCGTAAATTATCATAGGGTAGTTTTGAACAATGGAAAATGTTTTCAGGTTAGATATTCCGAAACTACTGAAGGGATTCCAAAATATCTTTTTGTATGTAATACCTACTTAGATAGCAATCTGAGGAAGGACAAAAAAAACCTGATGGATGTTAAATAGGGGGACAAGACAGGCATTTGACGGCCATCCCATCTGTTGGTAAGGGACAATGCGGTTAAAGATTATTCGCCGAGCCTATTCGCTCTAACCTTGAAGGCGTCCAGATTATATTGATCAGGAAACACACTCACGTATTCGAGTGTTATACTAAATCTCGATGTTTAACATAGCAATGTGTTGCGTACATTTAGTATAAAAGTTCGAATTACTTAATTGAGAATGTTCATCATCGCGATGTACGGAACTTCGAAAAAATATGTAGGTATTGGCAATTTCGAAGTTTCATAGATAATTTTTCGAAGTTATGTACCAGATGAACATTGTCAATTAAGTAATTCGTACTTATTATACTTTATGAACTCAGTACATCGCTATTTTGAGCTTCGAGATTTAGTATTTATTACACTCAAAAGCTTGGTGTTAGGAATACCTAACACCATCTGAAATATTGGTGTTAGGAATACCTAACACCAAATGAAATCTAAGCTCGCTGTTTGCTAAGGAATATCCTAGGGCGTTAACTTTAGCGTCGCCTAAGTTTAGTGTAATCGTGCAACAATTTCTCAAATTATGTATACGACAAGGCTAGGTAGTCCTAAAGATAAACAGAACAGAACCCTAAAAAACTTTCAACAGGCAGGCGTAAAAGTTATATCTAGCATTTTTTGTCCATTATCAGTGACAACAGGCATGACGACCTTGAAGTGGCCTAAGCTGCCGCAATTTCCGTATTCATCATGCCACATTTCACAGTCCCCGAGGTACTATACAACAGGGTATAAATAAGTCCAATACCACTAGTGATACCAACGTCCAAGGCTACTGTAGCTGCTTGCGATCAGGCGACTCGTGCCCTTGTTGGTGGCAAACACATTAAGAAAATTTTCATTTGCAGCGTCAGCAACAAACAGAGTGTATCGTTAGTCAAATTAATCACCCTCTTGGCGTTATGTCCCGGTAGCGCTCCCGCGTGGCACGCAAGGACCCGGGGTCCGCCTTCCTACTCTTCTTGGTCCACTTCGCGCATTGTTGGTGTTGAGCATTTTGGCACGCATATTCTTGACGACGTCAAGCGATCGCTTATTGGGCCAACCTCTTCTTTTCGTGCCTGGCCGGGATAGCATGGTCAGACATTTGTTACCTTCGTAATTTGCCGGGCTGCGCAAGACGTGGCCATATCGTTAGTCAATTTAATTGGTTATAAGAAGGGCCATTAACTTCCCTTAGGCTCTAAGAACGCATCCTTCAGCACAAGAATTCTACTTGTTTATTAAATGCTTCATCATCACAGCCCATAACAGTCCACTGCAGAACTAAGGGGAAAGGGTAGGTTATTGCCATAATCTCCATGCTTGGCCGGCAGGTTGGAGACCGCAGTGGTTTAAATATAACAATGGAAAACGCTGCTGTGAAAGCATGAATGCTTATTATTTAATAAATGAAAACTTCTGTGGTGGGCTCTGTGTGAAGGGAGTACAAGTAAATTATATAAAACTAATAAGAGCGATGTTTGATTAAGCAACCACTGACATCCGGTACGAAGGCGAAGTAATCGACAAATTCAATGTAGCGGTAGGCTTACAACATGAATCCGTATTTGTTTCTCCTATGGATGCACTAACATCGGACATTCAGGAGGAGGTACCCTGGTGTATGTTATTCGCTGACATTGTACTTGTCGGAGATAATACACTCGAGTTCGAGGCATATCCGGTTTATCTCTGTCAGTCTGCTTCGACTTTCGGTACTTCGGGTCATTGATCTAGAATGATGGTGATATTGACCGGGACAATTTATTGTATGTTTATGTGGTATAAACGAGGTAGTTTTTCTAAAATAAACCTTTAGTATCACGTTATTGAATTTAAAAGCGTAAAAAAGGCAATACCGAGCCCTCGGAAAGTAAATTGTAAACAGGTATTTTTTTATAAAACAGCAAATGTTATTTGAAGTAAATGTGTTTATCCAAGGAAACAAAGGTTCTTTTAAAATGATTATTGTAAGAAGCCCGCGGGTATGTTTCAGTTATTCAAAATGAAAAAAAATATGTTATGCGGTGATTTATAAAGTAAATCATGTAAGAAACTGTTATATTTTAGTGGATACGTAACTCTCAAATAAGTGCCCAATGCAGAGTAAATTTTTTGAGACGCCCAAAGCAAGAGTTTAAAAATGTATGGAAATAATAAACATTTACATAACCTACACAAAATATGTTTTATGTTTTTATTGTGTTACTTAATCTATTCAAGGAACATTCATAAGGAAAAAATGCATTTGAAGTTAGGTGTGTGTTATGCACATGTACCTTACTTATGCTCTTTCTACATGATGATTGAATCTAACATTACTTGTAAATTCTACATTTTTAAAAGCAATTTATAGTTAGTACGTGACAGCAGATGTTATCTAAGTGTAGATGCAGCCTGCAATGAAGTATTCCTGCGTATTAGGTAATTAGGTAAAGGGTAGTATGGCAGTTGGATAAGGCCCTGAAAAGTGCAAAAGTTGAAATTTTTTAATCTATTAAATACCTGCTATCTAAGTACCTCGGAGAAGGAAAACCTTTGCTTCTTCGTGTTTTTAGCTATCGTTGTACCTTAACCTGTTTGGTTATAAATATTCAGGGAAAGTAAGTATTTACATATCTGGGTTGTTGTCTGTAATTATCGAAACCGGTTTGATGCACCTTGGGTTACACCTACCCAAATATGGTAACCTTATATATGGTTATTTCACCTAATCGTTTTTGGAACGTTCCAATCTGTGGTCAAACTACCCGAAATATTCTGTCGGATACCTGAGAAACGCGTGTCGGAGATAATGTTTCGCTGCGGTTTGTGAGTAGTCTTACGTACGAAATCCCGAATACGAGTCCCTACAACCCTACAATTTTACTTTCTGGTCCAGAAAACATCGTTTCGACATTGAATTACGCTAGTACCTATACCTATAGAAGTCTTTGCGTAAGTATTGATTAATTTTTCATGATCCATTTCTGATCAAAAGAACAAGAATTACAAATAAGTATCTACTGTATATAGAAATCTTTGCTACTTAATATTAAAGTTTGCTTGCTTAGTACGGATTTGGATGTAGCTTACCTATGGAGGTAGCTTATTTGACCTTCGGGAAGGGTACAGGCTGCTCATCGAAATTTAGGTACCTACGCAGTGCCAAAACGGGCTTGTTTGATCTCGACCACTATAGTCAAGCGCAAGACAAGTATTTAAATGATTTTATAAATACTACATTACAGTATAGTGTTAATGTAGTTAGACAGGATACACACACCATGACTGAGCCGATGTTACAACCTTTCTAGGTTATATAGGTTAATATAGGTCCTACCTTCTGGTACCTTCTGGTCCTACCTTCTGGTAGTATACTTGGTTGGAGCCATGGAAGAATAACCTTCATATAAAAATGCAATTCATGACTATTTTATTACAGATTTCAAGGTTGGAAGGATGGATGTTTGGATGTCTGTTACTCCTTCACTCACAAACTACAGAATGGATTTTGTACAAATTTGGCAGTAGCCTAGACTAGCACATAGGCTATAATTTATCTCTAAGTTCAATGTGGTTCCAGCGGTGCTGGATCGTAATAATAGACTTTTACGAGGAGAAGTCGCGGCAATAAGGTAGTATTGTAAAATCTAAACAACAGTCTCCTAAGGAGAAATTTGGCCCCTCTCTAGCCGAGCATACATCATTTTGTCATAGAGAAAAAAAAGCTATGCATTTTAGTGACAGTGTCGTAAGAAATTAGAAGATTCCTACAGCACAAGTACAAACAGGTTGCGCAGGTTGGTTGCTGTGGCATGATGGCACAGCTTTCCCGTTTTAATATAAAATACGAGAATATGACTTTGTCCTTATACAAGTGGGTCAATGATTAAGTGTTATTACTCAACAACTGGAGGAAAATATTGCAACTCCTAGGGTTCTTGGTAGGTACTCTCTAAAGTGAGATTTAACTTTCTGCACTACGAATCGAATTACGAGGCTCACAAGCAGATGTGTCATTTGTAACTAACTAGCAATCCGCCCAAGCTTTACGGATGAAATTAGATAAATGACAGTGAAATCCACATTAAAATAAGTTACTTGGTTCAGGAGTTCGCGGATATGCCTACAGACAGACAGACATGGCGGAAAAGGATGTTAAAGACCGGCGAAGTGGAAAAGAAAGAGTAGGAATGCAGACAGATTACTGTCATAATGCATCATTAATTTCTACCAAACTTCTTGGATCTACTGAACCTGGCTAAACACGAGAGCTACAGCAGTAGTCGAAATGAGTGGTGGGTAAGCGTTTGACCGATTTTGTACCTATATAACACATAATAATTATAGGTACCTCTATATGTAGATAGCTACTTCCATGGCATACAGCATGTCATTCGTTTGTGTATGTTGAAGGAAGGCTTCTACTGAAAAGGAATACTAAGAAATACCGATAAGGAAGCAATCAGACATGCCCAAAATGGATATGAAATTAAAGGTTTTTTTATAAATAACTACGTATATATATTTAAATCATCATCATCATCATAGTTCGGTATACTTGATGGTGAGTTTGATGGCACGCATGTCGTTCTTAACGACGTCTAGCCATCGCTTCTTGGGCCGGCCTCTCCTTCCCGTGTCTGGCGGGGGTGGCACTGCCAGACGTACGTATTTTGACGACCTGAGTTGACAGTTGGCCGGTCATACCGGTCGCCAAGCAGAGGTTCGGTTCCCGGCCGAGCAGAAATTGAAATGTAGAATTTTAATTTTTGTTACGGGTCTGGCTGTAGTATGTATAATAAGTATGTATTAAAAAAAAGTATATATATAGTTTATCAGTTATCTAATATCAATAACACTATGTTTGCTTACTTTGGGGCTAGATGGCGCTGTGTGAATTTGTCCAAGCATATTTATTTTTTTAAGATGTGGCCGTACCATTGAAGGTGGCATACTTGAAGCTTATCTACGAAGACACGGACGTGAACGCTACCGCGGATATGGACGCTTCGGATGCGTTCTCCATTTGGCCCAAGCAGATATTCGGGCTTTGACATCGCTGTCCATGGCATCGACTGCGACTGTTAGTACTTATACTAACCCCTGACCTGACCTGAGTATCTGAGTATCTGACCTGATCCGATCGCTTGATTTCCTCTTCGCCTATGTGAACGGGTAGGGTTTCTGGGCCTTGAGTCCGCTAATTTACTAATGGCTCGATCGAATTGTTACTTTCAATCGCAGCTCAATGGCAGTTTTTCGCGTTTTTGATCTTCGCGTTGGATTCTGCAATTAAAACTGCCGTTGAGCTGCTCTTAAAATTAACGGATTCGACGCCCAGTCTCGTCATACATACATACATGGCGTGCAACAGCAAGCCATGTATGTATGATGAGAAATGGATTAAACGTTTGACCCAGTTTAGCGGGCGACCCGTCTAATCTACGAACAAATACTTTTCTCTGTAGGCAGTTTGGTACCTATAATAGGGTTGCATGATAAATTTGTTAAAAAAATTGTTACTGCTAACAAAATTAGATAGATAGGTGCCTACTCCACGTGCCGCCACAGAAGTAGGTATCTAACCTAAAATAATGTTATCAATGTTATTTATTTACACTAACTATCTATAAGTACCAAATTACGCACCTATATAAAATAAATATTTTAATGGTGTATCTGTTAGGACACAAGATATACAACACGGTCACTTCATAACTTTCAATGTGATTTTATTGTTATACGTTACAGGAAAAGGTATAATGTATTATATATTTCTGGAAACCTCGTCTTTTGAAGAATATGAAACAACTAATATGTATTTAATATTATGTTAACGTTTACTTTAAAACAATTGCAAAACAAAATATGGTGAAAAAAAGTTTATTTAAAGTTCATCGAGACTTTGGACAGTTGCCCACGTTTACCCCTGCTTTACATTTAATGTTGATTTGTAGCCTAGCTGCGTATATTTGCGGTTTTCGGAGTAATTAGTAAAAATGTGATAATAGTCAGAAAACGAAAAACCGCTCGCTATCTATTGCGGTTTGAAATGTTGTTGTTTACATCAATAGTTTGCGGTAAGTTTTGTAATTTAATATCAATGAATTAAGGCGTTTATCTTTTTTGCACTCATGTTACGTGTGAAAATATTAATCAACAAGATGCACACAACCCTCATATTTCATATCTATATATATAAAAGAAGTCGTGTTTGTTACAACACTTATAACTCGAGAACGGCTGGACCGATTGCCATGGTTTTTGATTTGTTGGATTTGTTTCCGTCCCGAATAGCAGAATACATCTTAAAAACAATGAAAACTCGATATGTGTAATGAATACTTAATCATTTCAAAAAGTGTAAATGTCTTTTTATAGGTTGTCTATGATAGGTTGTCTATGTTATCTATGTTTGAAAGTTCAGGCACTGTCATAGATCTAGGATAGTATTTGGTGGTTTTATGCGAGTGCACATTTTAATAACAATGCCGCGTCCTAGAAGATCTAATCTTTCCCAGCGAAGCCGTAATGCAATTAGGCAACGGAATATCGCGAGTCAATTATCTGATGGAGAACGAGAAATTGCACGAGAACAGCGCCGCGTTAGTATGGAGCAAAGAAGGGCCTTAATTCGTGCTTCTCAAACACAAGAGCAAAGAGAGGCAGCCCGTGAAACGGCTAGGTTAGAAACGAGAAATCGTCGAGCTTATCGTACAGATGAACAGAGGAATAATCTTCGAAGTGCAAGAAGAAATGGTTCAAGTATTGATTTGAATCGAGCAGCGTTTCTGTATGATTGCACCATCGACTACAGCTTGCATCGTTTAGTTTGCATTGGTCCAATGGACGTTGTTTGCCAGCATTGTGGAGCATTGAAGTTTGCTGGTGAAACGCCTGGTTTGTGCTGCCTTAGTGGTAAAGTGAAATTGCCATTATTGGTCCCGCCACCAGAGCCATTGTGCTCCCTGCTTTATGGCGAAACACTAGAATCACGAGAATTTCTAGCGAACACTCAAAAATACAATGTCTGTTTCCAAATGACTTCATTTGGGGCGGAAATTATCGAAGAACACGGATATAATCCGACATTTAAGGTAATTTATTAAACTTAATTTTCTAACATTGTAAATAAAATCTGCAATGTAGTTTGTTAGATTTCTGTATTTGTCTCTGAAATATAAATGGCATGTTATTATTTGAAAAAAAAGGGTTTGTAAAAAAAGTGTTTGTAAATCTAACTATAACTATGGTTTTGACTTTACAGATTTAAGGCCAGATTTGCCATCGCATTGGATCATTGCAACCTATAGAAGATGCACAGCATAAATTCTTGCAAATATACTTCATGGGCAATATGGAAGAACAACTTGACCGGCGTCAAGGGATCAACACAGCTACGAAAAGAGCAATTCTCCAAGATCTGCAGCAAATGCTTCATGAACATCATGCATTGGTCAGGCTGTTCAAGACTGCTTTAGAGCGCATGCCAAGTGATGACTATAAAGTTGTGATCAGAGCAGATAAAAGACCAGCTGGAACACATGAACGCACATTTAATGCTCCAACAATCGATGAAGTGGCAATCCTGATTGTTGGTGAAAACTTGGAAACACGTGATATTGTACTTACACGACGCAATACTGGGCAACTACAAAGAATATATGAAACACACCGTTCATATGACGCGTTACAATACCCGCTGATCTAATTTAGGCTTTGATGAACGTAAAACAATGAGACCAATCGAGAACATCCTTGCTACGTCAACAGAGTCACGATCCGCATAGAGGGACCGATTGAGGAAGAGTCAATTAGCAGCAGCACCACCATAACTATGCTTACGTACTCAATTTAAAAAATATTAGGACTATGCTTTCAAATATTTCTTATTCTTGGTTCTAAAAAGTAACACGACATTCATTGACTGTTAGGCGGTACGAAGTTCGCCGGGTCAGCTAGTAGTATATAAACAGTTGTTTCATTACATTGTAAATAACAAAATAGTGGTGAATTAACAGAAGTGTAATTGTTACGAATACAATATAACTACGTGTTTTGTTGACTCTTCAAAATGTCTACTTACAGGTGTCCTAAACGTGAAATAATAATTTCGTATATCGAAGGAGGAAAATCATTGGAGGCACTATCAACAGTTTTAAAAGAAAATTATCATGTATCTGAAGACAACTTATGTTTTATCCTCAGTGATTTTCAAAGACATATTATTCCGCTTTTAATAAACGATGGACAGAAGCTTCACGGAAAAAGGATATATTTTTAATGAAAAACAGTAATTGGTTGGAATCAGAATATTCAGTAACTTTACCGAACTCTGAAGACGTTACAACCGTCTCCACACCATCTACTTCTTCTGGAAAAAGTGAGAGACCGTGCGTATCTTATCCAGACTTGTCACAATCCAGTTAAAGAAGAAAAAATACTTAATGAATATGGATTTAAACACGTCTATAATGCATATCTTCAAGGGTTACGTTTGATAGGAGAAGGAACAGAAGCTAAACTTGTGGAAACATTAAGGTTTGCTGACAGTGAAAATAAGAACTTATCTAAGATCTTAGTTAATTAACGAGCAAATGTTGTAACAGGTAATGTTGTCTGGCAAAATCCGGTACCTTCATTTGTTCGTTTTTGCCGGCCTATATTAAAAGAATTTTGCAAAGAAACTCCCGAGAAAACTAAAGCTGTTGTGGATGAAATAAAAGGTCAAATAAATTCTTTGGGTCCATCATTAATTAACAAAGAAGGTGAGGGAGTGCAAGTGAAGCATGATCTCTTTCTTACAATGATAAATGGCAAAGTAGCTCAGGTATTAACAGATACGCCTTTGGGTTCCACATGTACAATATGTGGAGTTACTCCACGGCAAATTAACGATTTGACTAAAGTGACTGCTAGGCCTGAGAATGAAGATTCTTATCAAAACGGACTGTTTACTTTGCACGCCTGGATTCGTTGTATGGAAATGATTTAATATATTTCCTATAATCTGTCTTTCCAAACATGGTCAGCCACAAGCGAAGAAAAGAAACGACTAAAGCAAGAGAAGAAAACCCTGGTACAAAGGCGTTTCCGTGAAGAGCTAGGATTATTCATCGACAAACCAAGACAAGTAAGTTGTAATTCTAATGACGGTTGTACTGCCAGAAGATTTTTTCACAATGCAAGCTGCTCTGTTGAAATTACAGGTGTGGATATAAATTTGATTAAACGACTTTACATAATTCTGCAAGCTCTTTCATCGGGTGTAATGATAAATGCTGAAAAATTTGGCAGTTATGCAATGGAGACTGCCAGGATCTATGTGAGCAATTATGAATGGTACTACATGCCATCTTCAGTTCACAAAATTTTGATTCATGGAGAAAGTGTCATAAAGCATTTTGCAGTACTTCCTATTGGTCAACTTTCGGAAGATGCACAAGAATCTCGCAATAAGGATTTTAAAAAATTTCGTCTACAGCATGCTAGAAAATGCTCAAGATCCGCTGCATAGGAGGATGTATTTCATACTCTTCTTTATACTTCAGATCCTTACATAACCAGCATTAGAAAACCGTATACTAAAAACGTGAAGGAACTTGATGAAGATACCTTAGATCTTTTGAAAGTGAACGAATTAATTTTAGATCCCGAAGTTCATCAAATATAAATAACATAACATTTAGTAAACATTACAATTAATTAATTAATCTGTGTTCGATTTTAATCACAACATTAAAAAAAAAAATGTTTTTATTATTTAAATTGATTTGTATTTTGATGTACTATATGATATTTGGTTTTTGTAAACATTAAAATAATAGTATTCATTGTTAAAAAATAAATATTGGACATTTTTGATAATTTTGTATTTGTTTTATTTTTTAATGTATGATTTTAAATTCAATCATAATAAATTACATTCCATTTAAAGCCATATACACTATTCTATATTTGTGCAAAATTTTAGAACATAATATTCAGAAATAAAAAAGTTAGATTTTTAATCAGAAACAGACCTTTATTTTCCATAGTGCGGTGTATTGAAATTAGATTTTTAAATTCTTATTTCTATTTATAAGACAAGTAGGTAGTTGGTCCATTAGCGGTCCGGGGATGTCACCCACGTTGAGTCCCAGACCCTGCTAATATTCGACTACCCTAGAGGGATGCTGGACATAAATTACGTGGGTACCCTACGCCACTGGGTAAATGTACGTAATTTATGTATTTATTTTATTTTTATTTTTGATAAATAGGTACAATAACAGACAACAAATTAATTCCTGTTAGTTAAATAATTTTCGAAATCGGACCAGTAGGCGTCATTTAACTAAGAGCATTAGTATAATATAATGCAGTTCGGTCACGGTCTACAGCTTATTTACGTCAAGACCGTGGACCAGAATCCCTTTTAGTGTCAGTCACCTCAATAGCAAGAAGTGCGCCAATGATAAATAAAATGCCACAGAATAAAATATGTCAACTTACCCAATAAAGCTGGCGGAAAACGTGAAAACTATTCGGTAACTGTCAATACTAAGTGAAGCGAAGGGCAGGTGAGTCAACTTGTTTGTAAACAAAGAGGTGGGTCGCGAAATGCGCGTGCGCAACCGCCGGTGGTTCGAACGTGCCCGTCTCCACGCCGGGCCCCGACTGACTGCTTGCGACTTGTTTTGCTCAGCCTACACGATCATTCTTTATCTAATTATAACCTACTGCCGTCCGTCCGTACATCTACCTTGTCTCTGATAAAACAGAACACTGCACTCGCAGCTGCAGCCACGACTGACTTAACTCAGTAAAATTTACAATGGAATTAATTCGTTACACAAAGTCGTTAGTTGGGAATAGTTACAATTTGAAATTAAGTGCCGCGACGATGTTGACTAGACTTTTTTGATTCGACGACAAATATGTATTAGGTATAGTTAGTTATTATAGGAGACTATACCTAAATACGAATTAAAATGCCTAGATAAAATATTTTTTCACAGAATAATGTTATGTGGAGTAGAACCATAAAATAATAACTTGTTAGACTACCTACCTAGTTATCAAAAATAATCTAGATGATATACAATTTGTGCTTAGCGATCTAAAATTGCACATAGTATATACCGTGATAGTTATATAAGGTCTGGGCGCCAAATAAGGCTCACCTAATTGAATGCCGCATACATATTTAAACCTTGTATAGGTAAGGTTTAAGGTTTGTAATCGCATTACCGTCAATTGACCAGCGGTCTGCCATTTTAGCAGCGGCAGGATGTTACTAGATGCCGACGACTCAACAAGCGGTGAGTAGTAGGTACAAGTAGTAGTGTATTAGTTCTCTCAAGGAGAGGCAAGG
Source organism: Blastobasis adustella (assembly GCA_907269095.1). Lineage (NCBI taxonomy): Eukaryota > Metazoa > Arthropoda > Insecta > Lepidoptera > Blastobasidae > Blastobasis > Blastobasis adustella. The sequence goes on along the minus strand of OU026119.1, from coordinate 14,667,061 downwards.
ACAAATGATCATATAATAGGACCACGATAAGTCCGTATTAACCGACAGTAGTAAAACTTATAGAATGTGGATACTTTTAGTTTGTCTAAATTATTAATCATGCTGAACATTATCTCTCGCACTTCCTTTTTGTTTTGCCCATTATTTAATAATATTTTTTATAACTAACGAAAATAAACAATCCTACAGAAATCAAATTGTTTGTTATGATTTTTATAAATGACGTTTTATGACGTCTAGAAAACTTGGCAACTTATGCCATACAGAGATTTTTTTTAATGAGCGATTTGGACTTAGCGTGGTCCTATTATATCTCCTTGCAGGCAAGAATTTTTTTCTATGGTCCAGATGGATACGTGGAATCTCACGTTTATTTCTACTTGCGATTTGACTTCTGTGATTGTGGTACGGATATTGGAACTGATGATCACATCCTTTTCAACTGCCCATTACAACCAGTTTCCCTTTATGACCTGCTTCCTTCTAAAGTACCAAGGCCAACTAATATTAAATCGTTACTTATTCATACAAATGCTCCATAAATTCGATTAATCTGCATATATGTATATTTGTTCTTATAATATTAAACTCTAATAAAGTCGCAAAACATAAATGTTAACATTTATGTTTTGTGACGTCCTGTGATGTCTCTACACCACAGTGTATTTTGTATGTTTTCCAAATTATGTTATTTCTTGGCTTCAGGCAATGCCACAGATGGGTAATGCAATGTTTTTTTTTTTCACTCTTAAACCGATCAAACTTTTTCAGTGTGTTTTCCTTGCACTTTGACACTGGCAATAATGGTTGTCAAGCTGTTGAACGACCCGTTGTATAGCTTCCTTCATCTTACAAGCCATGCGCAGAAGTTTGACAACGTCGCATTTTTTATTTTGAGTGAACGTGAAAATGACTGCAAAACTATTGTCACGGTCGTCGTCGTTTAATGTTATTACTTATTTAAGTGAATAAGTATATGAAAAAGTATATGCATTAGTTCCATAATACGAAATTGGATAGATGCTTGCAATATTTACCTATCTACAAACTTGCAATTATATTATTCTAATATTATAAATGCGAAATATATTGGATGTTAGGTTTTGTACGTAACGGATGTTTGTTACTCCTTTACGCAATAATTACTTAACGGATTTTAATGAAATTTAGCAGTAATATAGCATATAGGTTATAATTTATTCCGAAATTCAATGTGGTTCCCGCCGGAACGGCTCTGGAACGTTGTAACCGAATTTTTCGTGAACGCAGTCGCGGCTTAAAGCTATTATGAAATAAAATGGTCTTTGTCAGCCAAAAGATTGCCCAATTTATTCATTATAAAGTATAATACATTTTATACATTCTTATTTAAGTACCTAAGTATGTAAAAACTGACAACTTACTTACTTATTGTACCTATATACTTTTTCAACGCTGCCATCATCGTGGATAATCAAAGATCATGGTTTAAAGTAGTTGTGATAACTTTCACTGGGCGAATATGTTTGCTGGTCACAAAAGATTCTACGGTGGGACTCCAGCATGCTTGGGGAATAGCAAACGTCCATTTGTTTATTAGAATTCATCTTTTGGAAAGAAAAACGTCGGCACATCTTCATCCCCATTTTTAAGGTTTAATCATAATTTTACTTGTATTTTTCAAATGTCACAACGCCTATGCATCTGTTAAAGAAAAATTACGAATATAAAACAGAATTTGATATATGAAATAAGTAAAAAACTAACAACAAAAATAGTCAATGATTGTTTTTTTTTAAATCGTATTTAGCAAATTTTAGCTCAATTATAAATATATTTATTTTTATTTACCTTCGTAGGTGGTCCATACTGGTGGTATTTACAGTTATATCAATATAAGTATATTATCTATTTATCATCATAAAATACATAATTTTCCGCACATTGATATGTAAACAATGAGTAAATTGATTCATAGCGATGTTGCCGTTCCGTGCTACAGCATGGCTTGTCAGATAAAGGAGACTATGCCCGTTGCCATTTCATAAAAAAAAGTGAATGAAATGACTTCATTCTGCTAGAAATTATCAACAAGACTCAACATTAATTTTTCTGGTGGAAGAATATAATTTCACGTATAATTATAACTATAAAACAATATTCCTTTAGTTCTATGTAGGTTAACAGTTAGTGATGTAGTGATATAAGATTAAGTACTTATATTTTTCTATGTAAACATTCAATTGCGAACCTTTATTCCTCAAAGAAATTACACCGCCGCTGATGCATTCATGGATCCTACGGTTATAGTTACAGGGTAGGCTTTCTTTACTGTTACTTACGTATCTTATATCAAGATTTTTATACCTACCAGGTCCGCCTGATGCTAAGCAGTTACCATATCCTATGGACGTTACATTGCAGGAATATCCCTCTTCATTTATAGGCGTAGTGATACCACTATATTATACCGTGTTGCCGATTTTTTAAAACCTTTAAAGAAAAACAACTTTAAAGAATGTTCATATACTTCTTGAAAAACTCCATGTTGAACTCACTTGAAGAACCTCAGTATATAAAGATAGTTTATTAAATATTTCCTTTAGTTTACTACAACAGGCCGTGAAAATCCAGTGCTGGATTCGAACCTGCGATAGAACTGCATAACCAATCACTTAAGTATTTTGTTTATTTTAAAATTTCTCGTGGGGGCCGTGCTACGCTGTGATTGCTGGTACGTGGTTTTCACTTGAAAACCATTTCGCGCTATCGGCAATCGTTCTGCCAGCCTTGGCTAGCTCATTGCCGCTTCAGTTTTGTGACAACTCCTTAGTCCTGCTACGGATTTATTTATAACTCTATTACATCATAGGTGCCGTGACGTGGGCACTTACAGTATGACTTGTGTTATCTCAGCGTACTATGCAGCGTGTTATGCTTTAAACCAAACTTACCGACATATCGCACAGAAATAGGCTGTGCCAAAGAGTCGAAACCCTGGGGTAACCAAATAATTGAGTAGAGACCGCGACTAGGCGGAGCGACGATTTCCGAAACGCTGCAGGTGCATGCCGGATGCGACAAGCTGAGGATAGGGTGCATTTCCGCTCATTGGGAGAGTCTTAAATCCTGCAGTGGACTAGTACAGACTGATGATGACGTTGAGAAACTCCAGGCATAGCCCTTTTAAGGCATAGAATTTACGCTTTCCAATGAGGCCCTTATAAGACTCTAATCTCAGTTTCGTGTCTCATTACTGAACATGCACTGGTCAAAGACCTTATCGCAGTCCAGCTCTGCCTGGCATTGTCGGGCGCTGCCCGGCTCTGTCTGGTAATGTCAGGCACTGTTCGGCCGTGGTCGGGTGGGCGGCGTGGGGTGGACACCAACGTGTCCCTGTGTGTTTCCTTCCTATTTTCTTACCCCCCCCCCCCCCCCCCTGTGTTTGACGTATTTAATGTCCTAATCAATAAAGAAATTTTGAGTTTAAGATTGAGTTTATCTTGAGACGGTAAGGTATATTTGACGAAACGATTTACACCAAAACGCTGCTCAACTGAGTTGTGTGACCCTTTTTAAACCCTTTTCTCAAGTTTAAACTATCTAATGGACAGTTTGTCCTAGGTAGACATATTCGTCGATATGTGTGGAAGGCTTGGTGGGAGGCCTAGGTATGTCCAGTATTGGGTGTTCTGCATATAAATAGTAGTAACTTATTTAATATTTTTATGTGTAAGTAGTGTTTTTGTTGAATCTAAGAGTTTTTGTTACAGTGTAGAAATTTTGCATTTAGGCAGATAGATGAAAGACATGTAGGTACATTATGTGAACTTATGTGTATCAAAGGCGGTGATTTAACCAATTATGTACCTAAAGCATCAAACACATTTTCCCTCTTCTGTTGCAGTCAGAACTACGCACCCAAGAGCACCTACGTGTGGCTAGCTCTTAACATCGTCGTTGTGGTCGCTTGCATCGTCACAACCATCTTGCTCATGCTTTGGTCTTTACGTAAGTACCGATACCTCTTCATATCTGTGTGTGTGAAGATACCTTACCTAAATAATTCTTACGACATACGGAATGCCCCCAAGGAACGACCGACGGTGACGTCCAATTTAGCCCACCGGATCTATCTTGAGCTTAGGGAACCAGTCGCGCTTTTAAACGTATTTATTTACCAAAAGCAAACCGCAGCCGTTGTCATATGCCGTCTCTTACTCATGAAGAAGAGAGATGGCTTGTGACAACGGTTGCGGTTTTGGGAAATGAATAAGTTCAAGTTGAGCGCTAGGCTCCCTTATAAAAGTAAAATGTCCCATTGAAAACGGGCGTTTTCTCAGATATATTCCTCCCGTTCTGTTGTAGACATTCTGTTTACAATTAAGTCTCTGTCTCTATACCAAGTTACATTATATAAAATACGTTACATATATTAAGCTACAAATAAACGAAATTACAGGCATTAGGCGTTTCATCTTAGTCCTCACAGTGACAACGGTTCTGCGGTTCTGTATTTTTTTTAACTGCTACCTAAATGTATGAATTGTAGATGTTATGGGCGACAGTTACCATTTACGATCAGGTGGGCTGTCTGCTCGTTTGTCACTGAGTAGCATAAAAATACATAAAAACCAAGTTAATCTACGGTTGCCATAAGAACTTATCCACATTGACACTAACAGTCATACATTAGTAATAACTACCCATGTGTATTGAGGTTTAAGGGGAGTTTACCAGTATCAAGGGAGACACCTTTGTTTTTCTGTATCCAAGAACAACTTCCTGTTTTTACTGTCCCCTTTGGTAATGCAACACTACAACCATGTACCTAGGTCTACATCATGAATGATGTACATAATCCACAATCATCACAATACATCATCAAGAGCAACCTGTAATAGTCCATAGTTGTACTGGACGCGGTCTTAATTGCAACGCGTTAGTAGAGCCCCTGGTGTTGCTGATGTCCATAGGCGGCGATGACCACTTTCCGTCAAGTGGCCGCTCGCTTCGGCAGGTCGGTCGGTCGGCAGGTCGCTTGCCTGTTTGTCTGCCGTATAATAGTATTATATAAAAAACAACTTGAACATCATCCTCATTCGAGAGGATTTTGCCACGTCCACGAATCTGTTCCACATTTGACAACCTATCTACGTAGCAGTGTTGACAACACAGAACAGAAAATGTTGGTGCCTATCATCTAGTCATAGGCTCAATTCATAGCTGGCAGCGACTGTCAGCAAGGGTAGCGATCGGCTGGGTCCAGCTCGACAGAAGAGGCTGCCAGAGGGTGCCTATAGGCCGCGCCTTCCTAATACCGGAGTCAATCCGGTATACCGGTTTTTTGAACAGGCCCAACCTCTGGCAAATACAGTTTACATTTATGTGTGCGCCGCCAGCGGTCTCTGCCCCGCAACCCAGGCCGAACTTCAAACGATACCTAAAGCTTAAAATATTGTGTCATTCACCCCGCTACCACTCCGATGTTGAATTGTATAAATATGTTAGATACGCAACCACAGGGTTGTTAATGAAACACAGCTTTTTATTTTATTTATGTACATTAAAATTATTGTAATGTTTAATATTAAGACATTCATGAGCGTTTGTAAAAAACCTAAACTGAATAAACATGATTTGATTTGACAGCTGTTAGCACACTGATTGTATTGTGAAGCAACATTGATATTTAACGGTACAAATGGTAACATGTAGGTACCCACATACACAACAATCCTCCCCTTATTACACCTGGCTAAATTCAGTCGACTAAATTCAGAAGCAAAAAGCGTGAGAGCATTTCAAAGTGGAATGTATTGCTTATAAATTAAGGTCCATTTAGGTATCACGGCATTCGAAAACCGGAGCGACACGTAACAAAATATAAATGATACAAAAATGGACCTTATTCTGTAAGCAATACAATCAATCCACTTTGATTCTCACGCATTTTGCTTCTAAATTTAGTAACTGAATTTAGTCAAATTTAATAAGCGCATTAGCTTAACACAATACCTATCTAAAAATAAAACTTAACATTAATAATCTTGGCTACGTACGAGCTATAGCTTCATACAGAAGAATTGCCTGTAATCAACCTTATTTCTGGGACGTAACAACTTTCCCGTTTCGGGGTTATTTCCTGGTTGATCCTCCTGGTGTATCAAATCGTATGCCTCGTGAAATTGATCTTCAGGATCTTCAGGTTCACTTTGCACAGAGTGGTCTGTTGGTTCACTTGGCTCATCCCTCACTTCCTCTTCCTGCGGCGGCTGCTGTGGCCGTGGTGCTGGGCTGGAGGCCTGCGATGACGTAGATCTCTCCGCTTCAAATATATCTTCTAAGGTCAATGGACTTTCCCAAGTTGATGACGTGTTATCAGTCCCTTTTTACGGTATTAGATGATTTTTGTGTTTTTTAAATGTGTAGAACTAAAACAATCTTTGATTAAATAAACTGTTTTCCCAATTTTCTTAACAACAACACCTTTATGCCAAGATCCGGTCGAATTTAACAAGTTCTTTTTATATTATCAAACTGTATCTCCTTCGACAAAGCATTGCTTGTTGGAACCTCCGTATGCCTTATTCTGCAAACACTGTTTACGTTCCACGTGCTTAGCGAGGGAGGGCGATGACTGCGCCGGCGGCGATTCTTCCACGAGCAAGTCGAACCGAGAACGGAGCTTACGGCCAAATACCAATTCGGCAGGTGAAGAGTTTGTCGTACTATTTATAGAATTTCTATAATCGAACAAGTATTTCAGCAAGTTATTTTGTTTCTCCTTTAGATTCGAACTTGTTAAAATGCTAGCTTTAATACCTTTTTCCAATTCCATTTAAATTACAAATTTAAATTACTCGAATTCCTTTGATATAAAATTTGTGCCGTTATCACTAAAGATGGAACTATGGATGGACTATCCGTGGAACGTTGAATCGAGACATAAATTCATTAATTTTATTTATCATTTTACTAGTAGATGTGCAATTCAAATTATATGCTTCTACCCACTTCGAATGCGCGTCAACAATCACCAAGTAGTTGGCGTTATTTATCTGACCCATCATGTCGATGTGTATCCTACAGAATGGTTGCGAAGGGTAGAGCCACAATGCAATGGTGCTCGGCCTGGTAGTTGCCGCAATTGGATGCACACGTCGCAGCTTGCTATCATATTTTCTACCGCACTATCTACTCCTGGAAACCAAAACCTACTCCTAGCTTACGCTTTCGTTTTTACTATTCCTAGATGTGACTTGTGTAGTTCGGCAAGGAAACTTTTCTGTAATGATCCTGGCACCACTATCCTATGGCCTCGCATTACACAATAATTTTCCACCGATAGTTGATTTTTACATAAAAAATAAGGCTTTAACATTGAATCATTTATCCTATTTGGCCACCCATTCCTTATAAAACTAGTAACTTTACGTAATGTAACACTACCCTTTGTATCGTTAATTCACTTATTACGAGTGATAGGTAAACTACTATCTATGACGAAATTAATATACGACGCCCGATCCTCTACAGCGCTCGCAGTAGGGACCCACCCCTCCTGGCGTGACTCACCGGTCTCCGGCAAACTCGCGCGCGACTGGTAGTCCGCTATATGTCCGCTATATTACACGATACTGGCCGCTCGGTTCCGTCGCCTTCGATCTGGGATAAGACAGCCCCGAGACCCGTTGGCAATGCATCTACAGTCAAAAATATTTGGGCATTTGAATCAAAATGCGCCAAAACTCTGTCAGAGAGATCTCCCTTTAACGAATTAAACGCCTGTGTGTGTTTATCCGTCCAGACCCATTTTACACCCTTTTGTAATAATTCGTAAAGAGGACTGAGTATTGATGGGCATTTGGAACGAAACCAGGATAATAGTTAACCAACCCTAAAAATGATTGCAATTTATTTACGTTCGTGGGTAGCGTGCATTTATTATTGCATTTACCTTGCTTCGCGATTTCTCTAACCCATTTTTACTAATCGTGTAACCTAAATACTCGACCTGGTCCTCAAAGAAAACACACTTCTGTTTCTGTAGGGTTAAGCCCACATCCTGCAGCCTCTGCAAAACGGCATTCAGTTCCTGTAAATGTTGATATCTATCTACACCTGTTATTAAAATGTCATCCAACATGCAATTAACGCCGTCCATCCCCACACACTCATCCACAACAAAATATTTATTCAATAAAGACTTATTACACATTTAACAAGTAAATACTGAAGCCTGTGGTAGTTAAAACTGTGCTACAGGCCTCAGTTCTTCCCAAATTATGCAGACAAGTTATTGTAGGTTGCAGATAAATTATTGTAATTACAGTTCTCAACAGTTGGTCTACTAATAATACAGATGTAAAGACATTGGTATAAATACAGTAACCATACTATAGACGTATCCTAGAGATGAAACGAGTTACATTACATTTAATGCACATCAGGTGGTAAGACTCTGTCAAGCTTGAGGAGTGCGCCTAGGTGAGTACCACCGCCTTATCTATTTCTGCCGCCAACCAACAATGCTTGCATTGTTGTGTTTCGGTTTTAAAGATAAGGTAGCCAGCTCAATTAAGGGCATGAGGCATTTCATCTTAGTCCTCACAGTGAGAACGCACCTGCGGTTGTGCATTTTTGTAGCCTGCCGTTGGCCGTGTGGTGTCCGGCAGAGTAGAATATCACCCACCCCTTACATGCATGGGTGTCGTACAAGGCGACTAATGTTTTCGAGGCAAAAGATCAAGAGTCTCCGTAGTCTGGAAAATGGGCAGCAGCATTTTCCATTATTATATTTAAACACTGCGATCTCCAACCCGCCTGCCAAGCGTGGAGATTATGGCAATAACCTAACCTTTGGTGGGAGAGGCCCCAAGTCCTGCAGTGGACTGTTACGGGCTGTGATGATGATCTATTTCTGCCGCCAAGCAACAATGCTTGCATTGTTGTGTTCCGGTTTCAAGGATAAGGTAGCCAGCGCAATTACGGGCATGAGGCATTTCATTTTAGTCCTCACAGTGAGAACGCACCTGCGGTTGTGCATTTTTGTAGCCTGCAACCATTGATCGTAGATGTTATAGGCAACATTTACCGTATACCATCAGGTGGGCTGTCTGCTCGTTTGTCACTGAGTAGAATATATTTTTTTTTGAAACATGTAAAAAGGTAAATCCCCCGGTTATGACGGTTTGAGTATTTAGCTTGTTCACTTGCCTAGAATGCTTACAATGCTGTATACTTTTTGTGTAAGACATTGTTATTTACCACCTAACCTAATAAAAACTGTTGTGGTTCCCATAGTCAAACACTCAACTAGCGATTCGAAAAGAAAAAGACGAATAAGAATAACTGTAGACCAATATCCCTTGCCACAATATTGGCTGAAGTATAAGATAGTACATTGGAGTGCCATCTACATAAGTGTAAAAGTCTGCAGAACACACAGTTTTTGTTACGTGAGGGTATGTCTGCGGAAAGTGCTATACTGACCATGCTACACAGTAGACTCATCATCATCGTCCTAGCGCTTATCCCGGCCTCTGCCAGGGTCCGGTTTCCTACCCATTCCTCTTCACTTCGCCCGGTCTTCGGCATCCTCGCGTTGTAAGCAGTAATACACAGTAGACTATTATAGGTAAAAAGAAAAACACCCCAGTGTATGCACGTTTCTTAGATTTGTCCAAAGCTTTCGAACGAGTATCATATGATAAGCTTTGGACAAAGCTAAGGGATGTGGGTGTCTAATCTGAAATTGTTAATATACTCACACTGGTGTTATACCAGTGTGAGTATAAACATAGTTAAATGGCGTAACACTTTGTCAGATGAATATTCCTTGGAGTGTGGAGTGAGGTAGCCTAACTTCACCATTAATTTTTACATTGATAAGATAAACTCATTGCCGGGCTGAGAATAACATGTTGGTTGTTTCATAGATAATGTTTTTGTAAATAAGATTAGTTATGCAGATGATATGGTGCTCAGTCTTTGTCAAGCTTTAAGAACACGGTTTAACGTAAATGAAAACAAAAGCGAATTTATGGGTTTCAGAGGAAACTTGAAAACGGAAGGTGGTACACTTCCAGGCGTTTTCAAGTTTCCTCTGAATTTCTTTTAAACAATGTACCATTTGTCGTGTTGATAAATTTACTTACTTAGGGCATGCTGTAACTGATACTTTGAAAGTTAACTGTGAAATTGAGAGAGAGTGCAGAGCTCTTTCTGAACGTGGAAATATGTAAAAGTATAGATTTGGTCACTGTACAGGTGAAGTAAAACTAATGTTGTTTAGAGCTTACTGTCAGGTATTTTACACAAGCTCTCCCTGGTTTAAATTTACCAAAAATGTATACAATGAATTGCGTGTACTGTATGACAACATCTTCAGATCTCTGTTTGGGCTCCCACGGTTCTGTAGCGCATGAGGTATGTTCGCTGATGCAAAAACAGACGACTTTTACACCCTGATGAGAAAAATATCAGCATCCATTATTTGCAGAATGCGAGCATATACAACAGTGTTCTGAGGATATTAGATGAGAGGTTAGTCTCACCATGAGTGTGATTTGTGCTTGTAGATTCGCGACATAATGGCAACAACATACTTACCACAGTTACTTGCCTAGTTTTATACGATCTACTAGATTTTTAAGAAATTTAACTAATAGTCTAAACCAAATTTAACTATGGACTATCATGGTCTGAAAATAAAGATATTTTATTTTTATTTATTTTATTATACTGCTTGCAGAAATCATCTTCCCAGAGCCTGAAATTTCCCCAATGATCCTGGAGTACACGCTGAGGGGAGTGAACAAATCGTTCATGCGAATGTCGGTTGAAGATCAACTGATTTTAGTTCGTAAAATGCAAGAGTTTTATTGATTTAACCTGCTTAAGTATTTATAATTAAATAATGCATAATTTTTGAACTGGTTTTTTATTTCAATAAGTTTATTTAAAACATATTGTTGTCACTACTCCAGAACCTTTCCGCTCCATTAGCCATCGGTTCTAGAGGCTACCTGACCTGCCTTTACTGGTCACCTTAGTTCTGCAAAGGATATGGACGTAGAGAGAATCCGAGTATAGGTATCTCCATCACCAGCTGTGAGATGCTGAGCCTTCTTAAGAGGACCTTGAGGCACCACGTCACCAGTCAGTTAAAATTTGTTAAGATTATGTAGATGCCTATTTTGTGTCATCATCATACATCAAAAGCTATTCATAGAATTTTGGAAGACTTTATTTAATCAGAATTAAGGATGACTTACGATGAGAGCGTCGGTGGCCTAGTGGTAAAGCTATCCGACTCACCCGAGTAATCCGTACCCTGAGGTATCGGTTTCTAATCCACCTACCGCCATGTACCAATGACTCTTCTGAGTTATGTTAACGTTGAATGATAACGGATGCTCTTACGATGATGGAAAACATCGTGATGAATCCTGCACATTCAGGCGACTGAATGTGCAACCATGATCTAATGTGGTCAGGTTCCCCTGGTAACAGGGTCGCGGAGGTCAGATGGCAGTCGCTCCACTGTAATTATCTGATCTGCCAAGTTCTGGAATAAAAGTAGGTATCCAATCAACTACCTAAAGCTAAGTTCAATAACAGGTTACCTACTTATATGACACTAATACGAATTTTATCAGCTGTTTCTGAGAAGCTATTAACCAAGTATAAGAACCTAAATATACATGTATGAATAAGAATTCGTTTAAAATAGGAGGCAAGTAGATATGGTAACGTTGAAATCAAAACGTTACCATATCTACTTTAGTTATAGGTCCGTAGATATTGTAATCAAAATTCTTATGTAACAGCATACTAAACGAAAGTCCGGTACGTTGATAGAGTACGTATCCTATGCCAAATGCACAACATTTTTTTATGAGGGTCGCTCCTCGTCTATAATAGTAGCAAATATTTCTAAGTCATTGAGGGTAGGCAAGTGCCTACTAGTACAGACTGACATGACTTTTAAAACATAATATAGAGGGCGTTTTTTAAATCTTTGGTTTTCAAATTGAAATATGTCTAACAATGAAAATAAAATATAAAATATATATTCAGAAATTACATTCAAACGTAAATGGCATTTCATTATCTTTCCAATAAAGTTAGTTTCACTGATATTAAATATATGTATTCATTTGTTATCGATTTAAAATCCTAACCGTTAATAATATACCCTATAAAACACAACAAATTAGTTGAACAGAGCTACGACTGATCTAAGAATTTTTATTAAAGCGTATTTGGAACTCTGTAACAAACCGAATTTGGACGTCACTTTCCTACGACGTCCACTTCCCTCGAACGGCCACATCCCTGAACGTCCACTTCCCGTGAACAGCGACATCCCTGTTCACCCATTTGGCTCAAACGACCAATCTACCCCGGTATAGGTGGGAGCTCTATTCTTACGAGACAAACACACAACGTGGTGGTGGTGTGGTTGATGTTTACTTATGCCCACCTGACACACACTGTTCAGTAAGGTAGGCCTAACTTCGACTAAGTACGGATATGTGGACACAAGGTCATGCGACTTGCATCACCACCTTAAAATTCGTATTTCTGTGCAGCTCTTAAAAGGGTTTATAGCATGTAGAATACTGTTCGAAAGGGAATAAAGCAGGAAATATCTTAGAAATGATTTTCTAAAAGTGGTCATGACGTGGGAAGACGTAATGTAAGCACTATATACCGACTACGTCTCCACCGACGCCCTACCATTTCTAACCATCTGGACGCTAGCAGTACCTAGATAACCGTGGTGAAGATAAATCATCGTCATGGGGAACGTCGTGAAGCTCCTACCGATGTTGACGCGGAATGGCAAAACCGCTGAGAGTCTCCGATGGTGAAGTATTTGGGAGTGCTGATCGGCAGGAAAGCTCACGATACGCCATAACGTCACGCACGTCGTCTCAAAAGTCCCAGTCCGGGCGCTTCTCTGCCCGTTGTTAAAACCCCGTCACCCTCTACGAAACAAGATTGGCGGCTACAACATTTACGTCAGATCCTGGCTTACGCACGTGGTTCGTACTAGTGGCAAAACACAACCGCAAACCGCTCCGCGCACAGCAGTCCGTACACACCCCTTGCTTCGTTAGCAACGCCACCATTTCGAGAGACGGGCGTTGAAAAGCTAGACGACTTCGTAGGATATCTAGTATCACGTAGCCGTAGCTTTCAGCAACTAGCAGCACCCCGAATGCTGGTCTCTTGTGGCCAACGGGCTCCTCACTAGCGGCGTGGAGACACCAGTCAAGATCACCGGTTCCACGTGCGCCCTAGAGTTTGACCTCTTAGATAATAAGAGGGCTAGCCGCCGCTGGTAGTTGGGCACCCGTCCGATGCGACGCTCTTCCTTGCCGATGGTTTAAAGACCGATAAACGCTAAAGACGTACTTTCCACTAAGTACTTTCCGTGAGTACTCCGTATACGTGCAGCACGTATCCGAGGTAATTTAACCATTCAAAGGTACTAGACGAATCACTAGGCAATAGCGGCGTCTAAACATAATTGTACTTAGTAGGAATTCATCATCATCATCATCATTTATTTTTATACCACTAAGGTGGCAAATAAGCTTACGGTCTGCCTGATGGTAAGCAGTCACCGCAGCCTATGGATCGTCTAGGCATTCATGTCCCAGTTATGCTCTCGCCAGCCAGGGTCCGGTGTCCGTCTTGAATATGATCCAGGATGTAGCAGATCAGGTAATTACAGTGGAACTCCGTGACCCCGTTAACAGGGGAACTTGACCGTGTTGGATCATGGTTATACATTCAGTTGCCTTGAATGTGCACATTTCATCACGACATTTTCCCTCACCGTAAGAGCATCGGTTAGTGGTCAACAAACGTATATAACTCAGAAAAGAGTCATTGGTAGATCTCACTCTCACTTACGAGTCGGACTCTTTAACCATTAGGTCACCGAGTGGTCTGCAAATGAACTAAGTATTGATCCTATAAAATTATTTGATACCATTTGCCACCCACAGTCAATAGTTATCAATCACTCACTGGTTATCTATTGCGCCTTTTCATACCAACAGAGGCGTATTCCACTTTCACACTTTGCAAGGATAACATTCGATATTTTATATATTCAGTGATGCAGAAACACAGTGATTGAAATCGGTTAAAATGAGAAACATATTCATTTTCATATTCCTAACACAATGCTGGTACGAAGGTTAGTGTAATACTACACGTAGGTTTTTATTTCAGTTATACGATGTTTTTTACCCGACGGGACATGGGTAATAATTAGACATGTGTCGACTAGTTGAGAAAACTGACTATTCGGCCACATTTGTAGTCGGCGACTAGTCGGCTCTTTTTTTACTTAATTTTGATTATAGGATCAACTCAAAATAGTCTTTATTTTCGTGAAATCCTTTCGATGTAAACTAGAATTCACTAGCTTTTCCTTGTATGAAAAGTTGATGAATGTGGAGCAAGCAACAGTTTGTCAGGCGGTAGCAAGTGGAACAATGTGGCCTCTGCTTACACGATGTCATATTATGAACTTCGCCTTAAACAATGGTTCGTTCGACATTACAATGTAATGTCGGTATCCAAATTTTTACTCTACCGATACTTCCTTATCAGGTGATAGGACTCTGTCAAACCTGAGGGGTCCGCCTGGGTGAGTACCACCGCCTTATCTATTTCTGCCGCCAAGCAACAATGCATGTATTGTTGTGTTCTGGTTTGAAGGATAAGGTAGTCAGCGCAATTATAGGCATGAGGCATTTCATCTTAGTCCTTACAGTGACAACGCGGTTCTACATTTTGTTGTCCATGACCTAAATGTATGAATTGCCGATGTTATGGGCGACAGTTTTTTTATCAAATTATTTCATTCCATAATGACATATTTTATTTTTGAATAAGTAGTTATTTATTGGGATTTTATGAATTTAATTGTTGAAAGTGATATTGTACTAATTATTTTATTTTCAATTTTATTTTTATTCTCTAATCACACATATTTTGTTTTATTGGATAATTAATTGTTCTTAATTATTGAAACTGACATTATAATAATTATTTTTGCGTTATCGATGTTAATTCAATTATTATAAATTATTGCATGCCAGATTCTGGCTAATTGTGTGAAATGTTAATTAAGATCTATTGTAAACCACATTTTACGCAATAAAAATATATTCAATTCTATTCTATTCAGTTACCTCTTACCATCAGGGGGGCTGTCTGCTTGTTTGTCACTGGGTAGCATAAAAAAACTTCCGCTGTACAGAAAAGTCCATCCGATAGATAATTAGGTTTAATTTAGTTGTAAGTATCTAGTTTTAGTAAAGAAAGAAAGAAAAAAGGAAAAAAAAAATGCTTTGGAAAAGAGTAGATAACAATAGTATAAGTAAGTAGTTTAATAAGGATAAATATAATATGTAGTTTTTTATTTTGTAAACATGGTTTTTCTTGTAGGTAATATTTAGCACTGATATAACTCGAACTCGAAAGAACTATTGCAATGACAACCCTACAACCTAACCTACCGCTATGTCCAATTGTCCACCCTGCCGTATTGTTCTGTACCGAACTGTACGCCAAGCAAAATATATAGTCCATCGAAACGACCATCTATAAAACCCACATAAAAACGAGCCTCAAAAACCGAGGGTCAGAATGGGGATCAGTATTCTAGTGATGGTTGGACTTAACGCCCTCCTCTACACCGGACCAGCAACACCAGTAGGAACTCGGGGGCTTTAGGATCAGATGGGGATAGAAGTTACTGTGCAGTAAGGATCAGCGCCAATGCCGATGGCCTAACTTAGTAACTTTTTAGCATTAGCCTAGCGTCATCAACGATTCTGATAGAGAAATGAATATGACGTAACAAAAGACGCGCCATTTACAACAAAATTTCTGGTCTGTGTCTGTCTATGAGACACATAAATAATTGAATGAGCTATGACACTAAAACATTTAAGTATAGCTTCAGATAACAACTGATGATCTTACATGCATACATAAATGTAGGTAATCTAAAAAAATGTTGAATTGCATATACAAAGCGTTCAAAGCTAGCGACGCTCTCGATGATGTTGATTTTATATGAATGTAAGTACCTGTATGAACCAATTTTCTATTGCTCTAATTTAGAGCGCGGTTAAAGGGTTATCATAACGATAACATTAATTACACATTTAATACATACATACTCGAATGTCATTTAAATTATGGCCAAACAGTTCAACACGGGAGAAGCCTTCGTTGATGTCTTTTAAATGTCTAGTTCCAGTTTTCTATTGCTCTAACTTTGATCACGGATAGCATGCTATTTAGGTTACCTACCGTACCCAAAGGGCAGTAAAGTCTAGCCTTAAGTCTGAGAGCGTAGGTGGCCCAATGGTTAAGGAGTCCGACTTGTACCCGGAGGTATCTGGTGGAGGTACCCCGGTGCAGCCATGTACTAATGACTATTTTCTGAGTTATGTACATTAGTTGAACACTGATCGATATTCTTACGGTGAGGGAAAACATCACTAGAGAGTAACCGTGATCCAATCTGGTCAGGTTCCCCTGTTATTAGGGTCACGGAGGTCAGATTGCAGTCGCTCCATTGTAATTACCTGATCTGCCAAATCGTGAATCATGGTCAAGATCGACCCCGGGCCCTGGTGCGACATTCTAGTACAGTAGACATTCTGACAGTGGACGTTATGATACGTTAGGTGACTAGGAAAGTTTTGAGATACATAAAAAATAGCCTGAGCTTAATGTGGGGTAACTACGTAGCGACGTAGCACCTCGTAGCATTGCTTTGAGATTATCCGTGACCCGAGGAGACGCAAGTTCAAGTGACCCTAAGTAGTATAGTAGAGCATGATACGCTTTAAAACCGTAAAATATCTTTTCTTTTTCAGATTTTACGCTAGATGCAATAAATGGAGAGGAGTTGGTCGCTAGCTCCGCCCCGGACTTCTCTTACATCACACGGGACATGCTCCACATGTCACTTATGGCAATAGGCGTTTGTTTAGCTATTATAATTGTATTTGCTTTTCTGATAAAAATTTATTAAAACGACAGGTATTTTGTTTTACTGGAAAGTTCATTAGTGGTTTACTATGATGGGTGAATATGGCGTAGGTTGATCTACTTCCCACATTTTCGAACACTACGGGTTTTTACGCTTTGTACCTGCCACCCCCACTTTTATGAGGTGTGAAAGAGCTGCCGCTTTAGGAAAAGAATCAGTTGTTACTAACCACAAAAATTATCAAAAAATCTGTTCCATTCAGTCTAGAAATTATATATTTTTAAATAGCAAAGTTTTCACAGACGCCTTTGAAGAGCTATAATTTTCATTTTCTAACGGCCGTTTTTGACATGCTTTAGTAAAAATTTTAGCTACTTGTAGTAGCAGGCACAGATATCATTGTGCTTGTAGGTACTTAAGACGTTGCTTGTAAAAATGTCGCGGTTTAAAAATAATTCAGTGCTATTTCTAAACATTTCATTGAAGCAAGATGGATCACGCGCGTTCTGCGGTCGTTGTCTTGTATTACTTTAGGTACGTACAAAATCAGATATTTTTTACAACATAGACATACGTTACATGGCGTTCAGGGGCCTAATTCTCGCGCTGTAACATCTCGAATTCGACATTTATTCTAGGTAACATATCTATTAAAAATGTTATTTAAAATATTCGACAATAAAGGATTAGCGAAAATCATTGAGTATAAGTTTTTTGCTTGCTACAAACATTCAGGGACTTTTTAATAGATATTTGTGGCTAGAGAAAACGTCGAAATATAATCTCGAAAGCGCGGGAAACGCCCCCCCCTCAAGCAAGAAGTGATTATTAAAAAAAATTAAAACCGTCGACTCGAGGCGCGCAGATATAAAATACAGCTCCAACGATCGATCGCAGAATGAGAACGCGGAACGCTCCAACGCGTGACCGCTTTCTGTCTGTTAGGTCCCTTACTCCAGCCTTTATAATTTTCACCAAGCCTTCCTTTCCTTTGTTGCCCGTCGTACTACCAGTGTTACCACGTAGTTACCATTAGTACCACGGGTTAAAAAAATTCCCGTAAGCCATCCAGTAAGTATATAGTATCACGGAAAGGCATCCTCCGGTAGCGGTTGGGAGGAAGGAGGTGAATTCTCATAGAGTACTGGCCGGCCGGCCGGCCGGACTTAGGCGCCTACGTGCTATACACCCCCTGGGAGGACCTATAGCCGGGCAGGCTTTTCAGGTTTCATGAGAAGCAACACCCCATGGGGATGGGGTGTTACTTTCGCAATTTATTGCAATAATAAATTGATGGTAATATTTGGAAAAGGACAGTATAGTTCTTTCAACTCGTGGTAAGTTTAGTTAGAGATAGAAAAGACAAGCATTAGAAGGCGAGCGGTCGCGTGGGTGCAAGCGGTTTCAAAAATAGGATCCTGAACGCATCAAGTGCAATTTTTTATTTGTTGAACAGACTGATGTTTAAATCTAGTTGTTTACATGTGACCAGGGTGTTCTATTGAAACAGAAATCCTTAAAGGTTTACCAATAACTTTGACGATATAAATAATCTAGTTTAGGGGACAGGTAAACCTAAATACCTACAGCTCTAAACAAAAGCAATTAAAACAAACTCATCGATTTATTTATTGTAACTTTATTAACTTTAAATAAATAAAAAAGATAGTACAATGTTTGCAATAATAACGCTGGCCGTGCTATAATCGTCTACGAAATAGGTAAAACTTTAACATCCTTACGCAATCGTAACTCTTAATCTAATAAGGCTACCCTTAAATTCTACCGGCTGCCACCAATAATCGGCCGTTATACGCATTTTATAATATAATTATTGCTTAAATAATTTTATATAACGCTTTCATTGCCATCTTGTAACATCGTTTAACTATCAGACTTTACTGATTTTATTATATGTAATCCGCGAACTACTATAGGCAGGAACTGTGAAAATTACAATTGTTTTAGTCGGCGATTACATGTATTTTTGACCATGAAATGTTTATTTTTAAATAATAGGTATTACTATAACACAAAATTTGTATTAGAACTATATTATATTTAGATAATATTGGAAGAAATAATTGTGGTTTAACAACAATTTTATTTTTATTATGTTCCATTCAATATAAGCAGTCTTCTACCTTCGTTATTGATCACATCGATTTAACGATTTACCAACGACTGTAATAAATGTAGTTAGAGAGTCTGTATGTAAAAATATTCTCACATATAATTCAATGAAAAAAATACTACTTTATAAAATTTAATTCACAACTAAAATATTGTTCAAGTTACAAATACGAAACTCATAAATATAGTTAATATAAATCTAAATCGCAGATTAAAATAAAACCCACTAAATATAGGAGAAGTTGAATACAAATGATTAGATATGAAATTTTCTTTTGTTACATATTTCATAATTTCTTTGACACGTGTATTCTATATTCTTCATAACTTACATAACTACATAGGCATATTATTGCGACAAAGTTAGAATCTAGATTAAAAAAACTTCGCATTTAATGCGTTGAATATTTGTCATTAGGTCAGGCTGGTTATATTATTATTGACAAATAAATTCAAAATTAAAGACGATACCACAACGTAAGCAATTCTCCAGGCTCCCTAATACATCTACAGCAGTCGTACGCTGGAAAACAACGTATATTTTGCGTCTTACAAAAACGGTAGGTAAGAAATATTCCAGGTATTTCTTTCGCTGAATATTTGAAATTTATAAAAGATAGCTCACTCCCCTTGCGGTGCCGCAAAGGTGTAGCTCCCACCGTCCAGGTGTAGTAATTTTGAACCGTTCGTATTGGAAACAGAAATATATGTATCTATACAAAATACCAGAAGTATATAGTATACAGTATACCAGAAGTTACTAATGTATGTAACCAGAATTCATAGCCATAGCAAACGCTCTTGGTTCGATAGGAACGTGTAACATACTATTAATTACAATATATCGTAACAAACACCAACCAACACAACAGATAAAGTACAAAAAAATATTCGATAATAACTTTAAAAAAATATTTGCAGTGGAATGTCTCTATGAGACATACCGTTCTAGCAATGTCACAGGTTGGTGCCACTGGCTCACAACTGGAATATAGCTTGATCGAGGCGTTTCTCAAATAATCTAGATTCGTAATAATAGTAAACAATATATCCATGATTAAATTAAGCTCAAGCTATATTGAATATAATACTATTCGAAGCCCAAGCAAAATTTGTACGTGAATACACTTACAATGTCATGTATAGTACAGTATACCTTATGATATGCTAATGATATGATAAAAAATCTACACTGGGTCCAGCCAGCAACCAGAACTTTATTATAAGTATTATAAATTATGTTTTCGTCACCATTTTAACTATCATGCAATTAATTAATCTTATCTATATCACTACCAGTATATTGATAAGGCATAACTGAATATTATTATTAATATATTGTCAAATCTATCAGGAAGCATGTTGTCTTAATTAATAATTGATGGTTTCATTGACTCGATTTCTAAGCACGTTGATTTGTGTGCACGCAATGCATAGGACAGAAAAATAACACTATTGCTGTAATGTAGTAGTCGTAAAATTAATATAGGGTCGTTGAGTTTATTGCGCGTTCATTTTGTTAAAAAGTTTTCATTTTATTACTTCAACTAACTAGATATAGATCATGAGCAAAATTCTCACAAATAAAAATATTAAATGGACTGATCAGTCAACTCCAGTTTTTTACTGGCCATACATTGCGTACATGAGCAAAGTTGATATCTTATTGTTACAATAGTTATAATCTAACTACAATGGTGTAAAGATTTAACTAACATTACTATTTCAATATCGTTACCTATGTAATTATTTATTTAGTCCTTGGTATATCTTAGTTTTGAGAAAATGCAAGCACGAGACTTTAATTTACGTATTAATAGGAAACATTGTTTGATGAGATTGGAACACACTATAAATTATTTAAAACGTTTCTTTGAAATAAGAAAAAATGGAAAACAATGTTCGTGCCAGCAATATCTCCTTTAATTTTCAGTGTATTTTTATAACTTCTTTCATGAAACATCAAACGCACTTGTTGGTAACATATGTAGATAAGTGCTTTTCTCCATATACCTATGGCGTATGCAATATACGTAGTCATTACGTGCCTACTTACATTTGCATTGGAAACGAAAACGGAAGATATCAAGTTGCATATTTTGCACCATTTAAAAATTGCCCACAAATGAATACACCCAAATGCATATTAATATACAAACACGTCATTTCATTTTTAATCGTAAACATTATAAATCTAGTTTCTACCTTACAATCAAGTGCACTTAATGATTTCTCACTACTGGTTTAATTCCAATTGTTCCAGCTTTTATTATATATTATCTCTATAGACTCAATACTGGTTTAGCCACTTAAAGCAGTCTAAAGTTTTCCTTACCTTTGGGCGATTACCCAACAAACGATATTGATTAAACGACGTATACACGCTTGTAGGCGTACTTTTAACAACTAAATTTAGATATGATCTGAGCACAATTTGACTTCATTCTAAAGAACCAATTAGAAAGCTTATTGATCACATTCGATCTTTAATTTCTAAATGGCGATTGACTCGCTAATTTGACTAGCAAAATTGTATCGATGTGCGTGTTCAACCATGAACCTACTCGTGTAAAAACTCTTGTGCAGCGAGCAACGATCAGTTGTCTACGTTTTCTCTGAGCTTCTTGCTACAAGGCGTCAATACTTTGGTCATGGACGGAGATCGCGATCACTCCCCATTTTATTTAATATTTAATTTGCGTAAGGAGCGTTTCCTTGTGCAATATTAATACATTTCACTTCAAGTTATTCACGACATTTGGAAATTCCTTTAAAATTATTTACATACATATTTATTGTTATTTTTGGTGTTTTCAGTAAAAAAGAGTATTTCGCATTTCACTCATAATATTAAATACATTAGAATTGTCAAATAAATCGTTAGCTGTCATCTTCGCACTTATCTTTCGAAAACAAATAAAAAGCATAAAGTTGTTTGTCATGTACAATAAATATCATAATATAGATAATACAACGAGACTTCCATATGTACAGTATTAGTCCTTGCTTTATACGTATCGGGAGACCAACCGCCTAATACAATGATATCATGAACATATATTATGTACTTACATAATAAAACTAAACTTATAATACAGTGTACACTGGAAGCATCAACAATTTGTCAATTCCATGAGTGCTCAAAATATTAAATTGCTAAGCCTAACAATTAATAAAATGCGTTATATGTTAAGTTTGAAATTGCTTCATGATAATATTTGTACATTATATTTCAATTTAAGCAATTTCAATCTCATTTTTATGGTCCATCTTTTACGTTTTGATATAATAACACCCTCGGTGCCTTACACAACCTGAGCTCACTAATTTACATGTTCGCATTATTACTTCACACAACTAGAGGCTGTCAAAGCGCGAACACCCTAGGCCGCTAAATACGTGGAAGAATTGAAAAAGGTTACTGGAATACAATCAGTCTTGATGATAACTCAAAACGTGGAATTGCAATAAAAACTTGACACCTAAATAAATCTATGAAAAAACTTATAAAGTAAATAGTAAACAAATTACATAAACTATTACAAGAAATAATTATAATGAAGTGTATAAATAGAATATGAATCACTTCTGCGAAAAAAATACGTAAGTAGGTATAATATGTACCTACGACTAAAAAATATAAATATTTCAATAAATGACTAACCTTCATTACAAAAAACGTCGATGATTTATTACGAAATTCATGTAAAATATTTACCACTCTTGTGAGAATGCATTTAGCATTTGCTTCTTTACGACTTACTGGCGTCAGCTTAGCTGATAGTCTAATACTGCAATTATGAAGCTTTTATATAATATTTTTCATGTTTCGTTTCTCTACACCTACTGCTACAAAGGAAATGTCTTGCAATAGCAAGCCACCTTTATTACTTAGTTCAGTGACAGGCATACCTGAAACAACAAAAAAAGTCGCAGATTATTTACTAAATACCTTAGTGTCTGTTGTAAGAGCGTCGGTGGCCGAGCGGTTAGGGTATCCGACTCGTAAGCGAGAGGTACCGGGTTCGAATCTCGATGCGGCCATGTACCAATGACTATTTTCTGAGTTACGTTAGTTGAATACTAATCGATGCCCTTACGGTGAGGGAAAACATAGTGATGAAACCTGCACATTCAGGCGACTGAATGTGTAACCATGATCCAATCTGGTCAGGTTCCCCTGGTAGCAGGGTCACGGAGGTCAGATGGCAGTCGCTCCACTGTAATAACATGACCGGCCAAATTCTGGATCATGGTCAAGGCGGACCACGGGCTCTCGTGCGCGTGAGCACATCCGGGACATTAACGCGAAGATGATAATGACCTTAGTGTGTGTTGTCGAGAGGTCTGGATGTTTATTATAGTTTGTAGTAGATAAATGGTCAACCTAGTGCTGTACGTATCACAGATGTTATTGCCTACCTACTTTGTGATGTGAACGACGATTGGAAATTGGATATAATTAGTTCTCTTCTCATGTAAGTGACTATTGTAACATTGTCTTAATAAAAATAAATGTCTTTAAACCTAAGTCTTTTCATAGGTTAACGTTACACATAATATATCCAAGGTCCTAAAGCCGATTCACCTATGATCGTTAGACTTAATTTCAAAAAGCTAAAGCATTATACGCCCGAGTTAAAATAGTCTAAAGAAGGATTAGCCTAAACTAGATTCCTAATGAAGTTATGATCTAAACCAGAAGCACCAAAGTGAGTTTATTTTATTATTATTTTGCAAACACGTAATCGGTTCTGAAACTAAAAGCAGACGGGACGAATAAGAGCAGATGTTATCAACAACGATATGCTTCATCTAAATAAATAAATAAACTTGGACGAATTCACACAGTGCCATCTTGCAAACTAAGCAAAGCTTTTACTATGGGTCCTAGATAACTGATATACTATTTAATTATTTTTTTAATACATACTTGATATACATTTAACTACGTTAACGTTTACGTTTGCTGGTCCAAAAGTTCGTTTTTGTATCGTTTAAATGCAAATTTTATTACAAACTCCTTAGCTAAAAATCCCTAGCCGGCGACCTTTACTTATTTTCGATCGATTATTAAAAATAAAATTTCTGTCCCATACAAATTCCTACTATTTCGGTTACGCGAGAAGCATTTCGTAGCAAAATGAATGAATGAATGTATAGCGCTTTATTGCACAATCAAAAACATACAATGGGTACTTAAAATTAACAGCAGGAGAAGCAACAGGCGGCGGGCTGTATTATGATTACATATATAAGCATGGGTTAACGTATAAAGAATCACTTCAAGGAGACTCGATCCCAAATAATGGAAACAGGGAACGACAAAGAAGACTACATATTATAAAACAATGTCCCGTGCAGCGTCTATCGATCGGTCTGTCTGTCATGATTCTCGCGATATACCCAAAAACTACTGAATGGATTATCGTGGGATTCAAAGTGGGGGACAAAGTGATTCATGAGGAAGGTTTAGGTGTATAATTTGTTAAGGTGCGAAGCCGGGGCGGGTCGCTAGAGATATACATGTACAAGTTAACAATTTAGTTTTTTTTTTCATTTACTTGAGCTATATAAGCTTGCTAATTTCCAAAATTCATAGTTGTACGTTATCGGTAAATACCGTTATATAGTTTGATAAAGTTACTCTATGACTATCAAACTTTGCTTGATGTCATATGACATGGTTATGGGTTCCCCTATCTTACGGGTCCAACCTCATCTGCTCGCGGTTTCTCTTCTGGCAGACGGATGAGGCTCTGGCGAGTCGGCTGCATCCTAAAGCGCTGTCCTAATTGGCAACAATCGTGCGACCATGGTCGTGCGATGGGCAGTTTTGAGGTCTCCTATTGGTTGGACGAGATCCGTCACACGACCGTCGCACAACCGTTGCCAATTAGAACAGTGCCTAACGGGTTATGCGAGACGGATAGGAGTCGCCGCACGTAAAAAGCCAAAACCCCGCAAACATTATGGCAGGTCTAGTACAGAAACCCGACACGGATAGGGCGTCGCCGTTTAACGACGCGCAGACAAATCAAACAAGCTGACAAAGCTAGTGTTGCCATTAGGTAGAAAATCCAGGCAGAAATCGAATGAACCAATTAATCCAAATAAAAAAGATCCATCTAAAAAATTAGTACGACAGTCTTTTCATAAGAGCATGTTTATATCGAAAACATCTCATTCCAACTCAGAACCAAGAACACCAATATCTCACGAAGTAGAAAGATAAGCACTCCAAAACAGGAAATCATAGATTAGATAGAGGCGGATTATAAATTCACGTAAAAGAGGTAACATAGAGCCCTTAAATTTCAACTTCAAAAACTTGGAGCCTCATGAAAATAATAAACTCGTTTAGATATAAAACATGTTTATCACCAACGTATAAATATTGAATATCCCCGAAAAGTTACATCTGTACAACAATGTACCCAGTGCCAACATTATGGGCATACAAAAGACTACGGTATGCATCTATATTGTTGCGTAAAATGTACAGGATCCTATGAAACAACACCAAACAACCAGCTATTTGCTGCTTTTGCAACAGCAACCATCCAGCAAACTATAAAGGTTGCCAAGTATATAGAGAAATGTATCACGTATTTAAATTTAATAAAAATACCAAAAAGACTGATACAGTTAAGGATACAGTAAAAATGAAATGGTTCCCGATAAACCAATAGAGAACAATAAAAATAAAGAATTATACAGCAATGTACTGAAAACCCTACCTAAAATATACGTAATATAAAATACGCAGATTGAAGCTGGCATGAGTATAGCATAACAGTATCATCAACTTATTCAACATATGGGGAGCTTAGTGAACCTCATCATGACACTCATTAACAAAATGCGGTAATGGATACCCTATGCATTGCAACATTGAACACAAATAGCATGTCTACTAAAAACATGAAATAGAAATACACTAAGGCTACAGAAGATTGATATTTACAACAAATAATTTGTACTTGATGGATACCACTGCGCAAACCATCCTGATGGAACCTCACATGGGCGAGTGGGGGTCTTAATAAAAATAAACATAAAATATCACTTACACAGCCATTACCAACAACCACATCTACAAGCTGTAGCAAGAGAGATGAATAACAAAACTGACTGGAAAGCATTCTCAGAATTTCTGCAAGAGGAAATTAACTTAAACATGAAACTTATAACCAAAGATGATATAGATGAGACTAATTACTTTATAACTAATAAAATACAGGAAACAGCTTGAAAAAATTCACCTACACTGCCAAATAAAGCAACAGTGTCACTAATACCTTCAGATGTGCTAGACAAAATACACATAAAAAAGAAGACGAAGATGAACCAAGTGCAAGTGTGCAGAAACCCGCAGGACGAAACTAAACAATAGAATAATAAAAGAGCTAAACGAACTCATCGACACCAATAGCAATGAAGCCCTACATCATAAACAACTATCTACTTTATCAGTTTCAAAGCCGATTATAAAGATCCTTTTGGAAGATTACAAAGAAAACTTATCTATAACGTCGGTATTTGTGCACTGCACTAGATTGCCTTGAGCATGGATCAATATTTTTCCTAAAATACTTCATACTTTCAGACTTAACGGTGAAGTGAAATCAATCCCTCGTTTTGTTTTAGTAGACTCTTGGCTTCTAGCTCTGCAATTAACTATTGCAAAAGATGGCATATTTTTAATATATTCAGCACAGCTTTTTGATTCGCGCTATGTTGAATTCTGCGAGCGACCGCGCCTTTTGAAAGAAATATGGACATCTGTTAATAGTTGTGGCGCGCCTGCCCCGCCCACTTGCCTTTCTAACTACTTTCATGTGTTCTGTGTGTACCCCTACCCTACCCCTTTCCTACCCTGATATTTTTTCGAATAACTTTTAACTCGAATAGTATAAAGATGGTTTTTGTTAAACTCAAATACTAAAATAGAGTATAGTAGAATAGTAAAATATCTTATCCAGCTATGGATGATAAATTATTAAAGAAAATCACAATAAAATCAAACACTTACCAGCATTAAATATTAGAATAGTGTGATTTCCTTTTCAATAAAAATCACAACAGGTTTGGAGTATTGAAGCAGATCATTCTTTTACAATATAATCATCGAGTGGGTTAAATGTCTTGCTTGTCAGATGAGATGCATTGTGTGCAAGTCGGTAGCCCCACAGTTCCATCGCCTCTTTGCATGCCACCTGAAATACATTAATTAAATACAAAAGTAGATTTTAACCTAGTTCTAATTAACGTATTGACTTTAAATTTTGCAATTTAGTATCAGACCTGATGATGGAGATGTAGCAGTTGACACTCTGTATGATCTATAGTCTGTGCTTCATCAACTATTATAAGTACCTATCTACCTCATCATCATCATCATCATCATATCAGCCAGAAGACGCCCACTGCTGGGCATAGGCCTCCCCCAGAGATCTCCACAAAGGCCGGTCCTGTGCTTTTCGCATCCAGCTGGTACCTGCGACCCTTACCAGGTCGTCAGTCCACCTTGTGGAAGGCCTACCCACGCTGCGTCTTCCGGCACGTGGCCGCCACTCGAGAACTTTACTGCCCCATCGGCCATCTGTTCTTCGAGCTATGTGCCCTGCCCACTGCCACTTCAGTCTGGCAATCTTTAGAGCTATGCCGGTGACCTTGGTTCGCTTGCGGATCTCCTCATTTCTGATTCGATCGCGCAAAGAGACTCCGAGCATAGCTCTTTCCATTGCCCTTTGGGTAACAGTGAGCTTTCTTATAAGGCCCACAGTGAGCGGCCACGTTTCGGTTCCGTATGTCATCACTGGCAACACACATTGGTCAAAGACCTTCGTTTTGAGACACTGCGGTAATTGGGACGAAAATATATGGCGTAGCTTCCCGAATGCTGCCCAACCGAGTCGGATTCGTCGATTGACCTCTTTCTCGAAGTTGGACCTACCTAACTGAACTATTTGTCCTAGGTATGAATAGTCGTCAACAACTTCAAGTGGAATGCCTCCAACGGTCACTGGAGTAGGCACAACATGGACATTCGACATAATTTTCGTCTTGTCCATGTTCATTTTAAGACCTACTTGTTGAGAGGCACTACAGAGGTCATCGAGCATTTTGCCCAAGTCTTCCAGGGTTTCAGCCATGACTACGATATCGTCAGCAAATCTGAGGTGAGTAAGGTACTCGCCGTTAATATTGATGCCAAGTCCGTCCCAGTCCATAAGCCTAAAGATATCCTCCAGTGCCTATCTACCTACCTAAGTGTAATTGTAGATGTAACGTGTACATGTGGTGGTACAAAACACCCTCTATGTTCTAGCTGGGAAATGCAAAGCTACTTTCGACCACTACATGTTGTTTAAAAAAGTAAAAGGTGTGATGTAATGCACACAGATTAGATGATTTGAAATGAGCCTAGATTAATTGTAATTAATCAAATAGATCTACTCAAAGTTAACAATATAAACAAGAACATACCTGTATGTCATATACGTCAGTATAATTTAGTGCATTTTTCCATTTAAAAGGCACATCACGGGATACCCTGTAGGTAACACTTACTCCCATCATCTCTTTATTTGTGTGTGAGTTAAGAAATTTATCAATTGAAGGTGTAATGCTCAGGTTGAAGAACTTGAATATCTTATGAGTAGTACTATTGGGATTCAATGCCAGTTCTTCATAACGTTGCACCCTGTAAAGTTAAAAATAGTATCTTATTATTTTATCAATTGTAGATAATATAATAATATATATTTAAAAAATGTATACTTAGAAAAACTATATTAGGAGAGTATACCCACAAACCAAAAACACTGCTTGAATTAAAAGCTAAGATTAGAAAAGAGATGTCAGCAATAATCTCCCAGTCATGGTGCCAAAGAGTGTTTGAAAATTTACATGGTTGTTTAGAAGGATGACGCATCTGCGACGGTAGGCAGTCATTTAGAATAACAATTTAAATTTCATTATTTCGCATTTAGAATATAATTTCATTGTTAAGAATAAAAATGTAAATTCCTATCTTTTTGCTATTTTATAAATAAATATTTTTTCAAATAAGTAGTATGTATTGTGTTTTTTCTATAAATTTTTAAAATGTTAACCAATTCATGGCCCACCCGGTATAATATCAATATGAGACTTTTTATCATACAGATAATAATGAATGATTGTTCAAGGGATCACAAAAGAACAAATTGTATTCACTAAAGATCAGTACTTCAGTCTTGTCACACAAGAAGTGATTATGTTAGTCATATTAATAGAACATAACTGAATGAAATGAGACTTACATGACTCTGTTGGGGTAACGTTTCAAAAGCCTTGCTGCTGCCACATAGTCACTGATCATATCTGCACAAAGTAATTCTGGTTGCCAGCAATCAGGAGATGGTTGGCAAAAATCACGATGTTGCCTTGACTGCATAACTCCACGTGGATCACGAATCAATAACAGCAATTTCACATTAAGGCTAAAACATGTTACAAAATTGTTATATACCTTCTAGAGAATGGTAAAGATTGGTCAATACCATGGTGTTTTAGGTTGTCATTCCATTATAACATGTAAATTCCGGAAAGTTAAAACTAGAGAGAAAGGGATTCACTTACTCTTTATTCTCCAATAACTTATGAAAAAGACGGAGTCTGACACGAACTATTTTCATACTTTGGAAAGGGAATAGCTTACAAAATTTTCCTGTGAATTCAGGATCAAAACACAGTTGTTTCTTATTTTTACAATGGTCCCATAGTCTATTATTATGGCTGAATTGCCATAGATGTGATTTTCCATAGTTAAAATAGTCATCCATATCTTGAAAATCACATTTCAACATATTCTTAAGGTATTTTAGAGCTTTATCTTCATGTGGTGGCCCTCTGATCTGTATGATATCATAACTTAATAGAGGTTCATAATGATAAAAATTACCAGGTACAGCATTCAAAATTTCACCCAAAAATGTAGTGCCTGAACGCCAAGTTGAAACAATTAAACTTCTTAATGGTTGTCCACCTTCTTCAATCAATAAATCTTGCAGTTGATTAACGCCTGAATGTGTGAAATTATAGTTCATCAAGTCAGATTTAATTTTCGTGCGTGTATTTTCAAATAATTTGTCAATTGCCAAAGACCCATCAGCAGGGTTTGTGGGAAGTGCTTGTGGATATAGACTGTCTTCGTCCTCTACCTTTAAATTTCTGCCATTTCTACTATTCTCATAGGATGGATGATAATTGGTGTTATCTGTATATCGACTTAAAGCAAGAATCAAAAGAACACTGATACCGAATGCGAAACATATTGTATAGAAGTTGATTCGCCGCAACATCACGCCACTGACACAATTTTCCACCATATGAATGAAATCTAAATAAATAACTTTATTTTTAGTAGGCTGGGCACTATTATGTTACGATCAATATCATTATTTTAAAGTTTATTGCGTGGTCTAAATCATAATTTTAAATTCCGCATTTCCGCGGAAACACCGCATTGCACCTTCACTGCCATTTTGAAAAACTGACGTATGTATGTGAAACTTCAGTTTGACAAATAATTGTCAATATTGTTTCCTTTTGAATTTTGTCTTGGCAAAGGCTTGTAAGTTTAAATGCCACAGGTAAATATTATTAAATTATTTTAATTATTTAACAAGTCAAATCAACAATCACTAGCTTTACACTGCAATAATGTTACCGCGTTTCTCTGGCCCTTTATAACATAGGTATAAAATTGGTTTAGGTATATCTACTTAAAATTGCACACGTCCACTCGCAACGAATGCATTTCTAGCAATGGCATTGAAAGTTGATCGTCTAACTTGTGAGCGTAGGTTATCTCTTTATAAGCTAGTTAGATATGGGTTTATCAACTTTATTACTATACAGATCGATAAACTTTGTTATTTGATTTAAAAGGTTTGCTAAGTGTAAAGTTACTTAATTATCTTTATAACTAGGTATTGCATTTGTGTCCTGCATTTCTATTTATATTCCTTTTATGTAATCTAATGAAAGAAGTAAAGACTGAAATGGTCAAAACATATACAGAAGCTAAAATTGCTTACCGTGGTTGTTATTTCTTGAAACTTTTCGTTTGTTTGTTAAAAATAGATAGGTACCTTCTTCTTTTTTAAGTATCTTTGAAAGACTGCGTGGGTTTTCTATATTGATCTCAAACTATTTAAATTCTTCTTTTCAATGTGATTATTATTTCTAATAAGTACAAACCTAACTACATTATTTTTAAAGCCTAAAAGTTTTAATCTCATAAACCTATTGATACAATAAACCAGACGATATTATTTATTCATTTCCTGGAAGAGTTGGCAAAAATTCATTTGTTTATAATAAAAACAGCTGCTGTAATAAAATGCACATATTCTTCTTAATTACTATACTTACTAAAGTTCAGGTGAAATATCTTTATTTACGTTGGTTCCTTACTAATATTGCAGTATGTGATCCCATTGCAGCGCTTTGCCGCGGCTATTATCTATTCCCTTGGCATAAACGCAGTACTTAAGTAACAGAACTCACTGCGGTTATGGGTTGTGAACGTGTACATTTTACTTGACGTTTCCACTACTCTATTTATTTTGCGGTAATATCTCCCTTAAATAATTAAAAATCTTCTAAATATTTTAATGTTAAAATCATAATCTGTTCGCTTTCTCTACCAGAAAAGTAATTTCAACCGTTCTTTTTGTCAAAACAAAACTTGTTACATAAAAAATAAAAACCTGTACTGCAAACGCGTTTTGCTCAAAACTAGGAAAATGCACTTACTACGTTTTATTTTGTGCGGCAGAACTCCTCCCCTAATCTTTAACCCCTTTTCCTCTGCGAAATGCCCCTTGAAGTTGTTTTTTTCATTTTACAGTGAAATAGTAACAGATAGGAATAAATTGTTGAACAAGAAGTTGTGGAACATAAAATTTCCAAAACATTATGCTAAATTAATATCGACATACTAAGTAGTTTTTGAAATAAAGCCTTACATCTTGCATAAAAAAAAAAATGTTTTTCTTTACTTTTCATCTCAGTTTGTAGGAAATTGACAGTGTTATGAGAAAGTTGTCGTCAACCATTTTAAAGTTTATGAATTTACCTAGAAAACGATATCTAATTCATAGTCGTGATTAATGGTTCTTCAGATACACTTTACCGCGACTCTAGAAGACCATGTGTCAATGTTTTTAAATTTAAAGTAAACAAATACAGATACGAGCATTTGCTCGTATCTGTATTCTGTTTAAACTATAAATAAGTTAATCTACATTAAATTACCTTAACTACTTAAATAACAACGATAAGTTGAAATACAGCCTTCGGTATTGAATAAAAAAGTTAAATAATAATATTTTTTCTTCTCCTTCTCAATTTCTAGGAAAGTGACAGCAGCTACTAGAAAATTATTACAGGCGTTTCATAGCTTATGAATTTATCTACAAAACGACATCTAATTCTTAAGTGTGTGTACAATGATTCTTAATGCTACAGTTGACCGCGAGGAGGTGTTCTCAAGCAGATCATCTCTCGCGATGTAAAAAAATTATATTAATCATATTTGCGTTTTGTCTCGATTGTGCTCTCGCGCCCCGAGGACCCGGGGTCTGCCTTGACCTTTGTCCAGGATTTGACAGATCAGATAATAACAGTGGAGCGACTGCCATCTGACTCCCGTGACCCTGTTAACAGGAGAACCTGACCATATACCTAATCAGAATAGAGTATTTTGTGTTTGTATTTATTTGTTTAATTCATTGTAAGTACATTTTTAATACTAATTAACACAAAAACCGGGTGGGTTTGTCTGAGTTGCCATTTAAATATGCTTGGACAAATTTATTTAGCGCCATCAAGCCCCAAACTAAACAAAACTTAAAATAAAACCAATTTGTAATATTATGGAAGGGCTCATAGTCAAATGTTGTAGAAGAAATTTGTTCAGCATGATGAGTTGAATACCCAATAAATCTACATAAACTACATAAAAAGTCAATAAAGGACATCAGTTTTAATCTGCAACCCTCGCGGTCGATCGGAAATACGTGCGACTTGGAGTGCCTTAGGGCAACTGATTCCACAAGACGGTAGTTTTCACATTGTAGGACTCCTTAAAATAGCCTGATCGGGTAAACATTGGCTTCAAAGTATTATCGAGAGCTGATCGTAGATCCCGGACTTGGTCAACACTCTGGAATTAAAACCATCCCTAAGATATTTGGGAGAACGGGGATCGATCGAACAGTACTTTGTACAGCAGTACCAACACATGCTCGTACCGTCGCAGTCTAATCAGAAGCCACCGCAGCTTTTTACGAAAATCAGAGACATGGCCGATTTTCTGTAGACACTCAAGTTTGTTAAGAAGTTCCCCATTGAGGTTAAGGAACCAGACGTCTCCGTAGTCTGGTATAGGATGGGTTTTCTTGCCCCACAACGTTTACATTTGTATTTTAGATTGTAACTGGCCCTTCAAGATTACTCAGACGAACTCGGACTATACCTACATACCTATTCCAAACCTTTTCTCTAACAAACTGCGCGTTACCCAAGGTACATAAACAGCTAATAAATCCTTCCAAATGCTCAATTAGGTACAGATTTCCATTAGGAACCCAAACCAGGTAATTCAGAGCTGATGTCATAAAGCCTCGACATTCAATCTTTTCCGCATTTACTAGTGTCGTAATTTGTTTAATGTTAATTAATTTGTCTAGCAACATTCGGAATTGTAGGGCAACACCTGTGTTTGAAGGTGATTGGCATAGCTCCAAACGTCCAATAGGAAACGTTGGCCAATCACGTTCCAGCGCGGGTGTTGCGCGGAAAATTAGAATATGGCACGTCCAGAGGGTGATTCGATTGCGGGGAGTTGAAGAGTTCAGTCACCTAGTTGATAACGCAACTGTGTAGCTGCTAGTTTACAGTTAAGAAATTGGATATAAGTATTATCCTCAAATTATAATCAGTTGAACCTTATATTGAGTTTTATTCATCAAAACTCAGAAGCGGGAACGTGCTCACAAAAAGGTACGTGAATACTATATTCAAATTGATATTAGGATAAAAGAAAATATTTAGATGTGTAATGGTCATGCATTTGTGCTTTCGGAAGATTTTTCTGGATAATATGTGATCCTACCGCCTTTAGAAAAACGAGTAGCAAAGTGCTGGTTTGGTATTCGGTTATGGCGACTCCATGGCAATACCTTATTGGCAATTCAATGTCGTTGAATCATTCTGATCAGGGCTACACTCTGATAATAATTCCAGCGATTACTTGAATTGGTTGCTTATGTAGTTGCGTAAATTATTCATCTACTTCTATATGATATTAGGCTAAAGCTACTCTTTGGCAATATCATGTTGAAATAACGTCGTTGAATCGTTTGATCAGGGCCACTCTCTGATAACGATGTGCAACGATCAATTGGATGATAATTTGTGTAAAATTGCTATTTGTTCGTTTACGGGCGACACATTTGGTTGGGGCGACTCCCTGACAATGTGATCGCTTGTGAACGACTTGCTTAAATTATAAAGTACTGAAAATATTGATAAGACCGAGAAAGTATAAAGGCATGACTTGTCATTAGTGAACAGTAGTGAATACCTGCTTTATTATTCTTTCATTGTTTTTTTTATTTACCCGTTTTATTTGATTTAGCATAAGGGCTATGCGCACCCACCGTAGTTGGTGGCTAGGTATGTCACTAGTAATCACCAAGTAGGTATTGTACCGCATGTGATTTTCAGGCAGGTTAGTTTTTATTAAGTGTGAATAGCTATGTGTGCCACTTCAGTAGAGGACCATGTGTGTCCATACCTACATCTATGGCTATGTACGCCACAATAGGGGACCAGGTGTGTCCTCGAGAGGCCATGTGTGCCGAATGGGATCATTAGGCGAAGGACCATGTGTGTCCATACCTACATATATGGCTATGTACGCCACAATAGGGGACCAGGTGTGTCCTCGAGAGGCCATGTGTGCCGAATGGGATCATTAGGCGAAGGACCATGTGTGTCCTTGTCTAAGGTTAGGGGCTATGTATGCCTTGTGCCAGCGTGTGAAATATTAAGCAAGTAGCTATTGAAATGATTATCTGTAAATAGCTACTTTGAATAGTGATTTTAAATTTGCAACGTAATTAATTTTATGCTACACCATTTTGCACCGCAAGTTGCGCTTCGTTTCATATTTTCATCGCTAGCTAAGCTTTGCAGTGTTTGCTAAGAATGATAACTGAAGCTTTTGAATACTATGTAGTATAGGTGGAATGTCAGTCGAGTGCCTACTTGAAATTAATTTAGGACATTTTCCCGAGGTGGGGATGGAGAACAAGGATGCAGAGATTCGCCGAAGTCGCACTCGTTCGAGGCTGAAACGAAGAGCCCTAACGCCATCACCCCGAAGGCAACGCCGTTGCGTCAAGACGCGGAAGGAGGCGTCCTCCAGCGCGTGGGTCGTCGAGGAACTTCCACCATTGTCGTCGCTCCAGCCAACCGCGCAGCTTGGACCTCGAGTGACGACGGCCGCAGAAGTGTCAGTTAACGAGGTACTTCAGCTTATCAATACTTTGTGTAAGAATGATAAGGAAAAACCACATCATCTTGGCAATAGCCAGTTAAATAATGTGATCCCAGAGTTTGATCCGTCTAGTACTACACAAAGTATTGAAAGCTGGATTCACAAGGTGAATGAGTGCGCTACTATATATGACTGGGATGAGAGGCAAACCATACATTTCGCACTTCAAAAATTGGTAGGGTTAGCAAAAAAGTGGTACGAATCACTACCCTCGGTAGTATTTACTTGGGATGAGTGGCAAAGCAAGATTAAAAAAGCCTTTCCAAAAGAGCGAAATTATGGTGCACTTCTCGAGGAAATGCTAGCGCGCACAACACGTAGGTCGGAAAGTTATAGCGAATACTTTTACGATAAATTAAGTTTAATTAATAGATGTGAAATTGTAGAGAAAAAGGCAGTACATTGTATAATTCATGGTATTTTAGACACGTCCGTTAGAAATAGTGCTCAAGCTTTAAACTGTGCTCAACCGGAAGACTTATTGGATTTTCTCAATTCTCAGAAACCTACCGATTCCGTGTTGCCTATAAAGAAAAAAAATGAGTTTTCCTCAAACCGGCAAAGCGCTACCCCTTCTTTAACCCTAGGAAACCCTATGATTTGCTTCAATTGTCGCGGCAAGGGACACTCTTTTAGTAAATGTCCTAAACCGATTACAAAGTGCCAGAAATGCAACAGAGTGGGTCATGATTCTGCCACGTGTACTCTTCACCCTTTGGTTGGTTTAGAGGATAAAACTCGCGTAATAAGAGACGTTAAAAAGACTATGAATATCTCTACATTATATAATGGAAATGACAAGTTCTACAAGCGGGCTACTGTTAACGGTAATGATTTTGTAGCTTACATAGACTTCGGTAGCGAGTGCAGCTTGATGCGCGGATCGGATGCAGAGACGTTATGTTTAACTAAATCGTTTAATAATTTGCCTGCCATCAAAGGTTTCGGAAATAGTTCGGTTACACCTCTTTATAAAAGTAATATTACAGTTAAAATTGATGAAGTTGAGGCGCGGATAGACATACTTGTGGTCAATGACAAGTTTATGCAGACTCCTATTTTAATAGGGCAAGATTTTACGGAGTTACCGTCTGTTAATGTCATTAAAGATAATATTAGGCTTAGCTTCATCAACTACTTTGATGATGAATCATTTCCAGATAGAGCCGTCAAGTTAACCTCTTCCAACCGGTCTGAAATTGCAAGTGTAGGCTTGGTAGAGATTCACACCGAAAATTCCAAATTTAGTGGTGATGTGCTGGTGGACGGTTATAGTTGCACCGAACCCGGGCGGGAATATCATTTACATCAAGGTGCTTATAGTGTCACTGATGGCAAAGGCTATCTGGTAATAACCAACCTAGCAAATAAAACACTGATCTTGGATCCCGATCAACTTATAGCGCGAGCAACACCATTTGTTGAGAGAAAAATTTGCCATGTTAATAAAATCTCGAAAAATATCACTTTAGAGCCTCTTAAAAAGGCAGACATTCAAGTTGGTAAAAATGTTAGTGTTGAGATAGTGGACAAACTTTACAATCTTTTACAGTCCTATCGAGACTGTTTTGCTTTAAACACTAATGAGATAGGTTGCGCGAGAAACATCGAAATGAAAATAGACTTAGTGGATGATCGGCCGGTAGTTTATCGACCGTATAGGTTGTCCAACTTCGAGAGGGAACAAGTCCGTTGCCTTATAGATGAGCTTTTGAGTAACGATATTATTCAAGAGTCAAACTCTGATTATGCCAGTCCGATCTTAATGGTAAAAAAGAAGACTGGAGAACAACGTTTATGTATAGACTTCAGAGCCTTAAATAATAAAACTAGAAAAGATTGTTTTCCCTTACCCCTGATCGAAGATCAGCTATCAAATCTTAGTGGCAATAGGTTTTTTTCAACATTGGATCTCGCGTCTGGTTATTACCAGGTGCCTATGGCGGAAGATAGTCGGCGGCTTACGGGCTTCGTGACCCCGGATGGCCACTATGAGTTTAAAAGAATGCCATTTGGGCTCGCGAACGCTCCGGCGGTCTTTCAAAGACTAATTAATAGAATGTTAGGCTCAAAGCGGTTTGATTCCGCCCTGGCGTATCTTGACGATATACTTGTGCCGTCACCAGACATAGACGAGGGGTTCGCACG
Source organism: Blastobasis adustella (assembly GCA_907269095.1). Classification (NCBI taxonomy): domain Eukaryota; kingdom Metazoa; phylum Arthropoda; class Insecta; order Lepidoptera; family Blastobasidae; genus Blastobasis; species Blastobasis adustella. The sequence continues at coordinate 14,629,139 of OU026119.1, read as the reverse complement.
GTTGGAGGACGTACTACAGCTTATTCGCGAATACGGTTTAACATTAAAATTATCGAAATGTAGATTCTTTGAGGAGACAATAGATTATCTCGGTTACGAAATTTCCGTTGGTGGAATTAGACCAAATGAACAAAAAATTCTTGCTGTGAAAGGTTTTCCCATCCCCAAAACGGTTCATGAGGTACGACAGTTTTTAGGACTCGCCGGCTACTTTCGTAAATTCATAAGAGGGTTCGGGGAAATAGCTAGGCCTCTCACGAATCTATTAAAAAAGAATAGTTCGTTCATTTGGTCTAAGGCTGAATCCGACGCTTTTGATCTTTTAAAAATTAAATTAATTGAACGCCCTATACTTTCTCTGTATAACCCAAAACTACAGACTGAGCTGCATACGGATGCAAGTGCTCTTGGTATAGGAGGAATTTTATTACAGTGGCAGGAAAATCCGCGTGAATTAAAACCCGTGGCTTACTTTAGCCGTCAAACGACGCCGGAAGAAAGGCACTTACATTCGTATGAGCTCGAAACACTAGCTATCGTGTGCTCTCTAAAAAAATTTAGAGTATATTTATTAGGGACTCGCTTCAAAGTGGTGACAGATTGTCACGCTATAAGAACGACACTCACTAAACGCGATTTGATTCCTCGTGTGGCTAGGTGGTGGCTTCAGATATGCGACTTTTCGTTTGACATTGAATATCGTCCGGGAGCGCAAATGGCACACGTAGATGCTCTAAGTCGCAACACAAACTGCACTGACACCAATACCCAAGATAATTACATAGTTACAGTGAATCATATAGAAACAGATCAGTGGCTTCTGACTATGCAATTATCCGACCCAGATATCGCGCGAATTAAAAATATTTTGCAGCCTGACAACAACGAAACGATAAAAGAAATTAAAAAAGATTATGTTGTCAAAAATCACAAAGTGTACCGAAAAGTAGGGAACAAGCAGCTACTTGTCGTTCCACGAAATGCGCGTTTACAAGTTTGTAGATCAAACCATGACGAAATAGGTCATTTAGGTACCACAAAAACAATTGAGAAAATCCAAGATCAATTCTGGTTTCCTAAGCTACGTCGTTTTGTAAAGAAATACCTAGAGTCTTGCATACAATGTGCATATAATAAGGATAGTGCAGCTAAGCAACGAACAGGACATTTGTACCCAATCCAAAAGGTGGATATCCCCTTCCACACGGTCCATATCGACCACTTGGGACCCTTTGTAAAGACTAAGAGCGGAAATTCTTACATTCTAACTATTGTAGATGGATTCACAAAATATGTTTTCGTAAAACCAGTCAAAACAACAAAAACAAAACACACATTGAGGGTTCTAGAAAACATATTTTGTGACTTTGGTTTACCTTCGCGTATAATTTCTGACCGAGGCACTTCTTTTACTTCACTAGTATTTAAAAAGTTTTGTAATAATTATGGTATAAAACATGTACTGAATGCAGTCGCGTGTCCCAGGGCCAATGGCCAAGCAGAGCGTTTTAATCAGACAGTTTTAAATTCTTTGTGTAAACACAATTTAGGCCAAGATGAACGCATCTGGGACACGTGCTTAGGGAAAATACAGTGGGGCATTAATAATACAATTAATGCTACCACTCGAAAAACCGCATCAGAGGCTCTATTCGGCATCAGGTTCCGAGACAGTTTAACTAATAAACTTAATGTTGGAGCTGAGATCGCTTCCGAATCAATACAAGAGTTGCGAAGCGAGGTCAGTGCTAACATTCAAGATAACCAAGAAAATCAAAAGCGCAAGTACGATTCCGGTAGAGTCCCTGCTGCTGTTTATAGAGAGGGAGATCTTATAAAAATCACTCGGACCAATTACTACAATAAGGGTAACAGTACAAAACTATTGTCAAAATACATTGGTCCATATAAAATTGTTAAAGCGTTAGGTAATGACAGGTATCAAATAACCGATATTCCTGGGTTTAGTAATAAGAAAAATAAGTTTGAGAGCGTGGTTGCGGCGGACAGAATTAGGCCTTGGATTAATGTAAAGTCAGGGATCGCTGATGATGATGATCAATCTGGTGAATCGAGCGAGTCATCTGATTATGAAAGTGAGGATGATGTTCCACTATCCGAAATGCAGCGACTCTCTAAAACTAAATTTAATACTTAGATAAAATTGTTATTTCTTATAGGATGTAATGACTTTTCCGAGCTGATTAAATTTTACATAATTTTGTAAATAAAAGTATGTATAATTTACTTCTTTTTGTTTAAAATTCATGAATTACCTTAAATTTAGTTTTTAACTATTGTTACTTTAAGCACCTGTTTATTTGATTTTATAAGTACCTAAGAAAACATAACTGATGTGACTGTTTCATTTTACAATTTGCTTTTGCCGAATGTCGTAATTTATACTTTGTTACTTATCTGATAAATACTGATTGTTATTGTAGAATAAATAATAGGAGTAAGAGTGCACCGAGACGTTGCACGGTAGGATGGCCGAATGTCGTAATTTGTTTAATGTTAATTAATTTGTCTAGCAACATTCGGAATTGTAGGGCAACACCTGTGTTTGAAGGTGATTGGCATAGCTCCAAACGTCCAATAGGAAACGTTGGCCAATCACGTTCCAGCGCGGGTGTTGCGCGGAAAATTAGAATATGGCACGTCCAGAGGGTGATTCGATTGCGGGGAGTTGAAGAGTTCAGTCACCTAGTTGATAACGCAACTGTGTAGCTGCTAGTTTACAGTTAAGAAATTGGATATAAGTATTATCCTCAAATTATAATCAGTTGAACCTTATATTGAGTTTTATTCATCAAACTAGGATTTACATTTCTTATTTTCGGTCGTACCTATGACAGGATCTAGTGTGGATCTTTCGGTCTATACCACACTCATAGGCTCATTAAATAAGTCCATGACCACACTACATTCAAAATACCTACAGACACAAACCAAACTTTAAAAATCTTCAACTACCACCGTCCACTCAATAGGTCGATAACGATAACTGTCATTCAAAACGTCACTGAGCCACCGCCATAATCGATGAGTGATCGATCGCTAATTAGGATCACCCAATCCTAGGTTTCGATCAGTAGGTAGTTCTACCTACTGATCGAAATCGGAAATCGAAATCGGATTGTCCTTCGAAAATCTACACTATAGTTGCAACGGTAAATTTTATTTCCTTATCTACAAAATACAATATAGACACTGATTATTACCTAAATGTTATTTTATTCAATAAGGCATTTATATATTAATTATTTTAAAACACTCAATAAGTCAATATTTCGAGTAGTTGGCGAAGATGACCATTTATTTGGATTATTCCGAATTATACCGATATCTACACCCCCATTAGCATTGCGAATTGTAAATTTATTACATTTACGCTCAATTGATTTACGATCTGAATTAATAATTTATATTTTAACGATAGGTATAAACTAGTCATAAATATTTTTGCGCAATCCGTAACAAATAGAATCTGAGGGGCGTATAGAAAGTAAATAAAACAATGTTTGATTAAATAAGACTGCATATCCAAACCAATTTACTTACAGAAAAGATTTTACTTTTATTTAAACCAAATATAGAACTGTGTAAGGAGCATCGGTAGCCGAATGGTTAAGCTATCTGGCTCGTAAGCGAGAGGTACCGGGCTCGAATCCCACAGCGGCTTTTAATTGAGTTACATAATTTACTTTAATTAGTTGAATGCTTACCGATGCTCTTACGGTGACGGAAAGCATCTTGATGAAACCTGCACATTCAGTCGCCTCAAAGTGTAACCATGATCCAATATCATTAGGTTCCCCTGGTAGCAGGGTCACGGAGGTCAGATGGCAGTTGTTTAAATTTTGCATTCACATGACAATAAAATGACGTGGTTTCAGTAAGCTGATCTGATGATGGAAACGGAAGGTGGCTGCGAGAATCCTACATCATCGTCATCATCGTCCTAGCGCCTATCGCGGCTACTGTCACGGTCTGCCTTCCTACTTATTCTTATCCACTTCGCCCGGTCTTCAGCATCCTCGCGTAAGCCGTTGGCTCTCGCATCCGACTTAGCGATGTCAATTCATCGCATCTCGGGTCGCCCTGGGGCCTCTTTCCTGATACCGGCTGGTTCAGGCACCTACTTCCCAAGTATCCCTGAGGTTTACGCAACACGTGACCAAGGTTGCAGGAACCCAACATTTGGTCGTATTTAAATTTTGCATACGCATCTAAGTCGGATGACCATTAAATATTATGGTGTCTATGAGCTGATCTGATGTTTTAGATGGAAGGTTGCTAAAGGAACACTAAAATAAAACAATGCAATTGGTTTTTTTTCCTTGTTGTATAACTCGTTTGAGTTTAGACTCGTTTTATTTGCCTTGACCAAGACTAGTTTTAGAAAGTAGCCGGGTTCCTGGGCAATGGAGCTGGAAGGTGGCCAGAAGGTTCCAAGTGCGTTAGTATCATACGTTGTGTATTATATGGTATCCGACTTACTCTCATCCTGATAAAAAATTGTATTTATAGCCTTAACATTTTTTGTATCTAAAAATTCACCTAACGTCTAGTCACCTAATTTATAATAGGTACTTGTATTTATGATATTTCAGTGGCAAAATATCATAAAGTTAGTAGGTATGTAGCAGAAATATTTACTTAAGTTTATGTATAATTGAAATTCTTAACTTCTAGGTACCTAATAAAATAAAACAACTAGGTATTTCAATTATGGTTAGCTATTTAAATTTTCACTAATATTGTAATGTTAAACACTTTTCAGAGATAAAAATCACGCATACATTAAATTACCATTTCAATGCAGAATAAGGGCTTAAAACGGAACCCTAGTGAACACCTACGGTAGTCGGGAAGAAAAGGATTAATACCTACCGGTCAGTGGGTTTGACGATGTTCCCTTGCAATTTTTCTACCTATACATACTGTAATGTAGCTGTTAGCTTTCCAAAAATATATGTCGTAGACGGTCATGAGCCTATATAGTTATTAGTTGTATTCGTAATACTATAGTACGACAACAGTTCGACTTATAACAACTGATATATCGCCACTGGTATATTGCCTGCGGTAGATGAGATAGGTGGGAGGGTGATTTTTCGTTGATAAACGCCACAGAGCAAAAATATAAAAATTGCCAGTCTATAGAGAACTGCCAGTCTATAGGCTTCGACGGCTTTTTTATACTAAAAATGCGTGCCCGGTCAGACACAAAACAAGGAAATCTCTTTCATTTACTGTCAGCAGCCAACAAAAAGGGCTGTCCACTCTGTCGATATTTTTGTTTCATGTATTGTCGATATCGATGTAATAAGAATTATGCATAAGTCATCATCATCCTTGTGGTCAATCCTGGCTTAAGTAGGTACTTGGCATAAGTAGGTACCCTTAAAGTATACAATGTTTCCTTGCAGCTTTTGTCTTGTTCCTTTGTGTATTTTGTTTGTAAATTAGCCATTTAGGCGGCCACATGGCTATAAATATATTCAAACATAATCATCATCGTCCTAGCGTTTATCCCGGCCTGTGCCAGGGTCCGTCGAGCACAATGCAAAACAAGTAAGGGCTCAGCACATAACCCTGGTGAACACCTACAGTAATCGGGAAGGGATTAGTATGATCTACGTTCGTTTTGACGACAGCCCCAGTATTGGCATATATGTCCTGTATAATACAAATTAATGCCTCGGGTACAGACTTTGATCTCAGAGCCCACCAGATTATCTCCCGAAGGACACCGTTGAAAGCCCTCTGTAGTTCGAGAGATGCATAATACTACGGTTGATTCCTACTGAAATGGGACTCCTGGAGGACACTGAAAGCAAAGATTGGTGATGCAGCGCGGCCTGAAGCCGTATTGGCATTAAGACAAGGAGCATTCCTGGCGAAGTCTCAGTTAACAAAATGCTTAGAGCAAATTCGGTGCCTACTCCCAAGTAAGTAACTACTAACAATTATTTTATAAATTCATTTTTTGCCCTCTACTAACTCAAACTGAACAAATACCTGCAAAAGTTATGAATATGTTTTAATTGTGTGTTGTTTTCAATCTCTGCCGGTCCCACCATCTGGTTCAATATTGGACCATACGTGCATTTTTTTATATACCATTATTTATCCCCAAGGACTTTATAATTATTATTTTACATAAAACCACGAACGATAGGCAAAGAAATTGGACATAGAGGCACTTCCATGGAAAAATATCTGGTTTTACTTTCCTTCCTGTCACTAACCTTCAAGACCACAATTTTTTTGTCTAAGCCACCCAGACTTAAGTAATTCTACATATTGTATTTAGTGACTACTCTCGGTATGTTAGAAAAGTGTCTCATTATTTTATGATAACGACACGCGATCATGTCAATGTGATATTATTTGAGCGCAAAAGGTAGAATTTTTTTTACATGTTATTTACTTTTACCCGTTTTTGTTCAGGGGCCCTAAGGACTTTATGACGTCCCTTGATACAGACCAAATCTTGGAGATGAAATTAAAGATCATAAATGTAAACACACAACTGTCAATGTCAAAGAGACTATCCAGGGGTATAAAACCTTTTGTTTGCATAACCAAATGGTTATGCATCGTGCATACTTTTCAGTGTACTTTAAAATGGCTGGTAAACTTTCGAAAACGAAACAAATCGATTTACCCACATTTATTCAATTTATTTGAAACGTAATAAATAACTCGGAAACTGTTAGTCCAAGAAAACTAGTTAGAAAACTCTAATATTAGAAAGAAGTAGCCGCCGCTTTGAATCTTTATTATTTAATGTATTATAATTTGAGAAATTAATTAAATATGTCTTGGTGTCGGTCAATCCGTTACTTACCAAGCCTTTGCAATAATGAACTGTAACAACGGACCAAATGTTTAGAATTTCTTACTAGTGGCATAAAGGAAAACTACCCATATTTTATTGAAACAGTATTCCGGCAGTGGTGCTTAAAGTATGTGCTCCCGAATTGTTTCCTGCACTAACGCGCCTCTTTTCGCTTTCAGGCTCCACTGGGATAGTCCTGTCATCTCTGTCTGGAATACTGCCCGCGTGCACCCTATGCCCAAAAAGGGCGATCAGATCCATCGAATTACAGGTCTATCGCTACTACCTCCCTTCTCTCCAAGTGTTGGAGCAAGTTATAAACACACAGCTCCTTAGTTACCTAGGAGAACACGATATCTTAAGCGACCGTCAATATGGTTTCCGACATTATCGCTCAACGGGTGATCTTCTAGTGTATCTTACACACCGTTGGGCTTTAGCTGTTTAGAGTCAAGGTGAGGCAATGGCTGTTGGCCTAATTATGGCGAAGGCTTTCGATCCGGTCTGGCGTAGCATCATACGAGCTTCCCGAAGGATTGTGCAAATGGGTAACTAGTTTTTTGTGCAATACAGCAGATGCATGAAAGCCGGAGTTGAGGGCTTTTGCTTCGATGGCTTGGACATTAACGCTGGTCCCCCAAGGCTTATCAATACTTTCAAAAATAGTAATATCCTAACACTTACTTGTATATACATACTGAAAATATGTATGTTTATTAGATAAGAAAAATAGTCATTATTTCATAACAAAATTGATACACGAATAAATAGCCGAGATATATACAAATATAATTTATGTATTGAACAGATAAATAATAGAATTTTCGAAAAAAGTACATACATAAGTGCCATACATTTTTTTAATAATCTACCACTAGAAATAAATATGTAAGAAGGTAATAAGTTTAAAAACAATCTAGAAAAGTGGCCCAATTCTAAAACTTTCTACAGCTTAAGGAATACTTTGACAAATAAACATCTACTATTAACAAAATAAGTAGGTACTTACCTACCTTACCTATTCAACTACATTTTTATTTAGAACTGTTTAGTCATAATATTTTAGATTTTAGTGTTCAATTTAATGGTGTTTTGTTATCTCTTGGATCAAACTTGCACGTAGTTTTTTTTTTTCTTTGTGTCGTTACGTAGGTATGGCATGTTTATGTTTAGGTGCATACCTATAGTTATAGTAACATAAATGGTGTTTTGTCAACTCTTGTACATTATCATAGTTTATTTAACTCATTAAGTTAACTGTATATGTTGTTGTAGTGTAAGCATATCTAACTATTGTATATCCGAAAAGGATAAACTGGCCCATAGGCTATGTTGTTGCAATAAAGTTTTTACTTACTTACTTAAAACGACGTAAAGAACGACACATTTTTAAAGACGTTAACACAATTGAATGAAAGCATCTTACAAACGAAAGTAGTTAATACTAACGAAATCTGTTTCATTAACTGTCTACTATAGTCTACATGTTACTTCTTAATTTAATTTGTTGCGGATAAGTCAGTTCGTGGTTCGAAGCTAGTGAGGTAATGGGAAATTAATTTCTATTATCCGCGGACCGTGTCTGAGTGGCAAAACTCAGTTGCTCTTTTATGACGCTACTATCAGTAGAGATATCAGTATAATAATAATTCCGATGTACGATTCGGGCAAAGATTCGGATCTTAGAGCCCACCAGATTATCTCCCGGAACACTATCGATTTAGAGGGCTTTAGATTCGAAAGCCCTCTGTAGATCAAGAAATTTGAAATCCAGAGATTGATTCCTACTGCAATGGCCTACTAGAGGAGTAACAGGTCAAAGTTTGGATCTATGGTGATACAATGGCCTTGGCCGTATTGGCATTCGGACAACATTTCACAGTATGGGTTCACACGAAGGAATATGCTGATATTCATAAATTATCTACTCATACTGCATTGGTAGCCGCCTTTCCTTCTTATCCCTTTTTCACCATCTTTCAATATATAATCTTTATGGACTCTGCAGCACAATGTATAAAATTATTGTTACAGGTTACATGTTTTTGTAGGAGCATACCGAATCAGATTATACGTTCTGAGGGCATCATCATCACAGCCCGTAACAGTCCACTGCAGGACTTAGGGCCTCTCCCACGAAAGGGGAGGTTATTGCCATAATCTCCACGCTTGGCAGGCGGGTTGGAGATCGCAGTGTTTAAATATAATAATGGAAAATGCTGCTGCTCATTTTCCAGACTACGGAGACTCTTGATATTTTGTCTCGAAAACTTTAGTCGCCTTGTACGACCCCATGAATGTAAGGGGTTGGTGCTATTCTACACTACCGGACACCACACGGCCATAAATCATATATCAATGCTTGTAGAATAAGACCAAGCTAAGTCCAAATCACTTATTTAAAAAAAAAATTAAAAAAAAAATCTCTGTTTTTCAACTTATGACAAGATTTTTAAAAGTAATAGAACGTCATTCATGAAAGTCACAACAAACAATTTGATTTCTGTAGGATTGTTTATTTTCGTGAGTAATGAAAAATATGATTAAATAATGGGCAAAACAATTAAAAAGGAAGTGAGAGTGATAATTTTCAGCATTATTAATAATTTAGTCAAACTAAAAGTACAAGTTCAAGCCAAATATCTGAATGTTTACAAGAAGGACTGCTAGGGATTGACAAGAACAGATTATCCCCAGATTATTGCCATATCTACATTTTATCATTTTTACTACTGTCAGTCAATTCGGACTTATCGTGGTCCTATTATAACACATTTTATTGGGTTCAATTATAATAAGCAATGTCCACCTGCATGAGATGCTTGAGAATTTAGATGCCACTAAAATAACATCGTAGGTGCGCATATGCGCTGAGCTGCACTACGCAGCTCCGCAATGGCCTAGTATTGCTTTGTATGAATTTAATGTGTCGCGTAGCGTCCATTTGTATGTGGCTGATAATTTTCAATATCAAGCTATAGCGATTGTATCGCCTTCTCCTTGGTCCCGTGCGTCTTCGTCTAATTAAATCAGAGGAAGCATCTTCTTCCCTGATCCGCTCAGCCTCTTTCTGCGTCATCACTTCCTCGCAGAAGGTGGCCACAGTTTGCCGATTTCTATAAATACTTATACTTATACCTACAGAATATACTTCGTAACGACACAGGCGATAATCAGTATTTTTGTAACTCAATACTCCTATCTACCTGTCAAAAGTAAAGTGTACCTAATCCGTTTATTGTTACAAATATACACGACACGTGTCTAGTATGAATCATTATTCCGTAAACTGGCCTTGCTTTTTGATGTTTGGGTGAATTACAGGTCTGACCGCAGTACCTAACGGTGAAATTTTTATTTACGAACAATATATAGATATCCGGTTATCTCAAATTCTAATAATCATTTGACCCAATTAAAAAGTTGACATCTTTCCACGAATTACGACAATATCCAAACAATATTTATTGTTACCTATGATACTGACCGCCCACGCAATATGATGTCGCGATTACGTAGGTACTCAACACCTAGATAAGGAAAAACCGAACAGTAACTTGTGAACATTCGGTCTGTTTTGTTTTATCTAGGTAGATGGGTTATCTTTCAATAACCAAATTAATCATAATTATAGTTATTCTTGATCCTAGTTATAGTTAATCCTGCCGATACCCATATCCGGTGTTGATAGACATTCTCGTAAAATAAATTAAAATACTCTTAACGATAGATATCCGATTTGCAAGCCCCAACATTGTCGACATTATTGATAAATTAGGTAAATGGCATTATTTCAGTATTGGATCGGCAGCTCGTTAGTGACACCCTGACACCTCTGATATTTCAAACGTCCATAGGCTGCGGTGACTGCCTACCATTAGGTAGGCCGTAAACTAAAAAAATTAACTGAACCAATATAAAATTACTGCAATATTAAAATACCCTGTTCCAAAAACTAGTGAATAAACCTTGAAGCTCTATCATTTTGAACAAAAAGGTTGGACTGATTCCGGCGGCAATTTTTTCTTTCATTAGGTCCCTCTGAATATGTTCTGAAAATTCCTGGTGGATCCCGTCTACGCTTCCGTCTCACCCCTCTAATATCTCCTATATATTTTTATCTCAGAAATGATTGAAGTTAAAACAAAGTTGTTAACGTAACTTTATAATAAAATAACCAATCAGTTGATACTACATTCATTTCGATGTGTGCAATCTCTGAATAATACATCAAGACATTTCACAAAATTTGTTTTTGTCTAGAACCATCCTTAGTACTTACTAAATTTAACGTACACGGGATCCATGGGAGACTTTCAGGATATGTTCAGGGGCACATTTTTAAATGTTTCCGCCAGAATTAGTACGACCTTTTCATACAGTCCGAATTTCAAAATGACTGGGCTATTGGCCTGCTGGTATAACTTATTACCAACCCACTATACCTACTTAGAGATCAAAAAGTCTGTACAAGTAAATGTATATTTTATGATCAACCGTTTTGAATACATCGATAAGCAATTTAGATTAAGATCTGATATGTATTTACCGAAAATTTGAGTGCATGGCCGGTGCGTCGAGTACTACTAACAATTGCAAGTAAGCCAGTGGTTGATCTTAGCTTCGTCAGAGAGCCACCCCGACTCAGACATACCCTCCCCAAACGTTTTCCTTTGGAATCCCATGCTACGCCACAGCAACTCAAAAATTAACATTTTGTTCCACGCACATGCCATCATGATATAAACAAATATATTAATGAGAATAGTTTGATATTTGTCGAAATTTAAAATGTAATAAGTTAATAATATTGTCACGACAATATTGATATGGCAGAAATAGAACATACAATTAGTGATACTTTTATCATTTAATTCGGTAGAAATTTCTTATCGATCAATTTTAAAGTGGACACGTAGTCATGGAAGTATGCGTCCTCATGTATTAAATATTGTATAAATTGTAGCATATACTCTATAAGTTTCAATACAGCAAAGATTAAAATTAGTCTTAGGAGCGATTTTCGTGCCATGACATCTCAAATTCGACATTTTTTTCTAGCCAAAAACGTCATTGAAATTGATGTTCGACAATATACGACTGTCGAAGATAGTTAAAAAAATATTTTTTGTCTTCAATAGACATTTCAATGTCATTATTATTTGGAAGATGTGAGGCTAGAATAAATGTCGAATTTGAGATGTCATGGCACGAAAATCGCTCCTAAGACTAATTTTAATCTTTGCTGTATTGAAACTTATAGAGTATATGCTACAATTTATACAATATTTAATACATGAGGACGCATACTTCCATGACTACGTGTCCACTTTAAAATTGATCGATAAGAAATTTCTACCGAATTAAATGATAAAAGTATCACTAATTGTATGTTCTATTTCTGCCATATCAATATTGTCGTGACAATATTATTAACTTATTACATTTTAAATTTCGACAAATATCAAACTATTCTCATTAATATATTTGTTTATATCATGATGGCATGTGCGTGGAACAAAATGTTAATTTTTGAGTTGCTGTGGCGTAGCATGGGATTCCAAAGGAAAACGTTTGGGGAGGGTATGTCTGAGTCGGGGTGGCTCTCTGACGAAGCTAAGATCAACCACTGGCTTACTTGCAATTGTTAGTAGTACTCGACGCACCGGCCATGCACTCAAATTTTCGGTAAATACATATCAGATCTTAATCTAAATTGCTTATCGATGTATTCAAAACGGTTGATCATAAAATATACATTTACTTGTACAGACTTTTTGATCTCTAAGTAGGTATAGTGGGTTGGTAATAAGTTATACCAGCAGGCCAATAGCCCAGTCATTTTGAAATTCGGACTGTATGAAAAGGTCGTACTAATTCTGGCGGAAACATTTAAAAATGTGCCCCTGAACATATCCTGAAAGTCTCCCATGGATCCCGTGTACGTTAAATTTAGTAAGTACTAAGGATGGTTCTAGACAAAAACAAATTTTGTGAAATGTCTTGATGTATTATTCAGAGATTGCACACATCGAAATGAATGTAGTATCAACTGATTGGTTATTTTATTATAAAGTTACGTTAACAACTTTGTTTTAACTTCAATCATTTCTGAGATAAAAATATATAGGAGATATTAGAGGGGTGAGACGGAAGCGTAGACGGGATCCACCAGGAATTTTCAGAACATATTCAGAGGGACCTAATGAAAGAAAAAATTGCCGCCGGAATCAGTCCAACCTTTTTGTTCAAAATGATAGAGCTTCAAGGTTTATTCACTAGTTTTTGGAACAGGGTATTTTAATATTGCAGTAATTTTATATTGGTTCAGTTAATTTTTTTAGTTTACGGCCTACCTAATGGTAGGCAGTCACCGCAGCCTATGGACGTTTGAAATATCAGAGGTGTCAGGGTGTCACTAACGAGCTGCCGATCCAATACTGAAATAATGCCATTTACCTAATTTATCAATAATGTCGACAATGTTGGGGCTTGCAAATCGGATATCTATCGTTAAGAGTATTTTAATTTATTTTACGAGAATGTCTATCAACACCGGATATGGGTATCGGCAGGATTAACTATAACTAGGATCAAGAATAACTATAATTATGATTAATTTGGTTATTGAAAGATAACCCATCTACCTAGATAAAACAAAACAGACCGAATGTTCACAAGTTACTGTTCGGTTTTTCCTTATCTAGGTGTTGAGTACCTACGTAATCGCGACATCATATTGCGTGGGCGGTCAGTATCATAGGTAACAATAAATATTGTTTGGATATTGTCGTAATTCGTGGAAAGATGTCAACTTTTTAATTGGGTCAAATGATTATTAGAATTTGAGATAACCGGATATCTATATATTGTTCGTAAATAAAAATTTCACCGTTAGGTACTGCGGTCAGACCTGTAATTCACCCAAACATCAAAAAGCAAGGCCAGTTTACGGAATAATGATTCATACTAGACACGTGTCGTGTATATTTGTAACAATAAACGGATTAGGTACACTTTACTTTTGACAGGTAGATAGGAGTATTGAGTTACAAAAATACTGATTATCGCCTGTGTCGTTACGAAGTATATTCTGTAGGTATAAGTATAAGTATTTATAGAAATCGGCAAACTGTGGCCACCTTCTGCGAGGAAGTGATGACGCAGAAAGAGGCTGAGCGGATCAGGGAAGAAGATGCTTCCTCTGATTTAATTAGACGAAGACGCACGGGACCAAGGAGAAGGCGATACAATCGCTATAGCTTGATATTGAAAATTATCAGCCACATACAAATGGACGCTACGCGACACATTAAATTCATACAAAGCAATACTAGGCCATTGCGGAGCTGCGTAGTGCAGCTCAGCGCATATGCGCACCTACGATGTTATTTTAGTGGCATCTAAATTCTCAAGCATCTCATGCAGGTGGACATTGCTTATTATAATTGAACCCAATAAAATGTGTTATAATAGGACCACGATAAGTCCGAATTGACTGACAGTAGTAAAAATGATAAAATGTAGATATGGCAATAATCTGGGGATAATCTGTTCTTGTCAATCCCTAGCAGTCCTTCTTGTAAACATTCAGATATTTGGCTTGAACTTGTACTTTTAGTTTGACTAAATTATTAATAATGCTGAAAATTATCACTCTCACTTCCTTTTTAATTGTTTTGCCCATTATTTAATCATATTTTTCATTACTCACGAAAATAAACAATCCTACAGAAATCAAATTGTTTGTTGTGACTTTCATGAATGACGTTCTATTACTTTTAAAAATCTTGTCATAAGTTGAAAAACAGAGATTTTTTTTTTAATTTTTTTTTTAAATAAGTGATTTGGACTTAGCTTGGTCTTATTCTACAAGCATTGATATATGATTTATGGCCGTGTGGTGTCCGGTAGTGTAGAATAGCACCAACCCACCAAATAGTTTGATATTTGTCGAAATTTAAAATGTAATAAGTTAATAATATTGTCACGACAATATTGATATGGCAGAAATAGAACATACAATTAGTGATACTTTTATCATTTAATTCGGTAGAAATTTCTTATCGATCAATTTTAAAGTGGACACGTAGTCATGGAAGTATGCGTCCTCATGTATTAAATATTGTATAAATTGTAGCATATACTCTATAAGTTTCAATACAGCAAAGATTAAAATTAGTCTTAGGAGCGATTTTCGTGCCATGACATCTCAAATTCGACATTTTTTTCTAGCCAAAAACGTCATTGAAATTGATGTTCGACAATATACGACTGTCGAAGATAGTTAAAAAAATATTTTTTGTCTTCAATAGACATTTCAATGTCATTATTATTTGGAAGATGTGAGGCTAGAATAAATGTCGAATTCGAGATATCACAGCGCGAGAATTAGGACACTGTGTGTAGTTTGACAGATTTCCGCAGCAATTCTTCGTTGCGGATGCGGGAGAAGTGGGCGGAGTACTCTTATAGAAACAGTAGGCTCAGAGGAAAGCGCGAAGCGAGCAAGACAAGTGTGGGCCTCGGCGGTGAGCATCTCTAGCAGGCGGATGTTTACAATGAGCGGCAGGACATTTTCTCACAACTGTCCCTGGAGACAATTCTAGCTAGTACACTTCAAAGCCATTTTAAAGTGGTAATAAAAAGGAATAAGTCAATGCGTTCTCTATGTTTTTTGGACCTTTATAGAATAGAATAAACTTTATTGCGTAAACTGTATAGATAGATAGATAAATTCTTTGTTGCTCACACAAGAAACATTACATTAAAAAGTTTTGACAAAAACCATAACTAGTTGTGAGCAAAATCGGCCTTATTGCTGCAAGCGATCTCTACCAGGCAACCTTTGTCTAAAGAACCGCTTGATACACAGGCAAGTCAACAAAATGAACTTATACTAGCGAACTTACACTTAATACAAAGTAGATATATACACCTACATGCTAATATACACATATAACAAAACTATATTGGGGTGAAGCCAATCTGGTGGTGTTCAACGCAACCAAAACACAGGCGTGTTTGTTTTCCGCCAAAAGGAGTCCATTCCATTTAACTCCAACTTTTCGGGATGTTCCTGTGGAAATTACCGACAACCTACAGCTTCTTGGCGTTGAGCTATCTGCAAATCTCAATTTCGGTCCGTACATCGAATCCAAGGCTAAGACTGCAGCAAAAAAGCTTGGTGTCCTCTCGAAGGTTAGGCGGTACTTTACATCAAAGCAGTTGCTTCAGTTATATCAAGCACAAGTCCGATCCTGCATGGAGTACTGTTGCCACCTCTGGGATGGATCAGCCAAATATCAACTAGCGGCTTTGGATTCGGTTGAAAAACGTGCAAAGAAGATAATTTGTGACCCGCAGTTGGTTGAGGCTAGGCTGCAGAGCTTCGAACATCGGCGTAGGGTTGCGCGTCTGTCGGTCTTCTACAGGTTACATTTCGGAGTGTGCGAAGCAGCTGCACGACCTCATTCCGCCAGCCCCTTTCCGCCATCGGGAGACGCGATCCGGGCGAGCGCTTCATCCTTATGTCGTGGATATTCCAGCTATCCGCACGAGCCGCTTTGGCTCGACCTTTATAATGCGTACGGCTAAGGAGTGGAACGCGTTGCCTGCGAGTGTGTTTCCTGATCAATATAATCTGGATGCCTTCAAGGCTGGAGTGAATAGGCTGTTCCAAGACGAGCATGATCCATCTTCGACCGCATCGTCACTTACCAACAGGTGAGATGGCGGTCAAATGCTTGCCTTGTATAATATAAAAAAAAAAAAAAAAAACTAAAATATATATAGACAATACACCTACATAAACTACATAATAAATTGCCAATTAAGGACATAAATATTCATATGCCAGCCGAGAAGAGATTGGAGTGTCGAATCTCTTTAGGTAACTGATTCCACAAGACGTTAGCTTTCACAGCTGTGTAGTTAAATTACTGCAGATAGTTTTGCAAATAGGAAGTACAATAGTTTACCCATAGCGGATATGCAATTACAATGCAAGCAAAGTTACAATTTGCTTGATTAAACTAAAAGGGCATTTAACTAAAATAGACATTTCTGTCATAACAAATAGAACGTACTAACTGGTTACTTTTGGGGTTATTCCCCTCACTACGACAAAATATGGTCCTTTGACCATGGATCGTGCAACACTTCGAAATATCTAGGTGAAAATTATCAACACCGTGGTGATAACGCGATGATTTTAAATATTCAAGTGTCTAGGTTTAGAAAATATCAGAATTATCTAATTTCTATTTTGAACCGTAAAATTTAACAATAATAATGTATGCTGCTTTTGAATAGCTCTGACTAAAGTTCGAGTATCGTTGGTGATCCTTTATAAAAATAATATGAAGGTAAACTAAAAAGTGATTTGGTTGAATTTTTAACGTACTTGGCCCAATCTATACCAATCCATCTATATTATACAGAGAAAAGATTTGATTGTTTGTTTGTTTGTTTGTAATGGAGTAACTCAAAAACTAGTAGGTGTAGGGCAGGTGTAGGGCAGATGTAGGGTATGTGTAGGGTAGAGTAGGGTAGGGGCAGGGTAGGAGCAGTGGTAGAGTAGGGTAGGGTAAGGGTAGAGCAACGAAAGGTAGTAGTTGGACAACACGTGAATGAAGTCGCGGCGGGACAGCTAGTTATTGAATAAAGTAGAGATGCCACGAATATTCGGCTACAATTCGGTATTTGGCCTGTTTGGCCACTTTTTTTAGTATTGCGAACTACTCGGTCGAATACCGAATACCAAATCATGAGAAAAAAAACACATATTATTCAAAGCTGAACTTAACCACCAATCAGACATTCTGTACTTATTAGGTAAGTATAATTTATCAGTTTAACTGGGATTGTAGATATCTGTTTGATTTACGGATGTCGTACAAGGGGACTAATGTTTGTGACTTGTGAGGCTACCCATTGTGAGCAAATATCTACATAGCAACCTTATTGATCGAGTACCTATTTTTAATACTGCTATCTTCAAGCCGCTTATCAGGCTTATCCATAGAGAAAAAAATGTATATACAGAAGCAGAGTACATTTCGAGTTTAAATACGAGACAAAATGTCACACATCTCTATAGCACACACACTAATGCAAATGCAGGGACGGAACAAGGCAGCCCATCTGCAGATAAGTTATATATTGGTACGACTTTCTACTCGTAACAAACACAAACAAATCTGACTTGTATTTAACTCCAGACGACTTTTTAAATTTGTCCTTATAATTTAATTTTGTAATTATAATAAAAGGTAAGGTGTCTAGTGAATCAAACCCACGCCCTGATACCTACCACCGTCTTTTCGATCTCTCGATCACTTCTTGCTTTTGCAAAAAGGAGGGATATGATTTTGACCGGTATTAATGTTTATTTGTTGCCTCATAACTTCTAAACTAAGTAGGTACATACTTACTTATCGTTAGAAGCGTCATCATTGTTTACAGGTTGGCCTATGTGACTTCACAAATTGAATATGATGCCCTCTAGACGACATATTCATGAAAAAATAAAAAAAGTGAAAAGGATAGGTACATTAATATATTAAACAGGCAGCACAGTCTTTGTTTTCAGTAAAAATACATATAATGCTGGTGCACCAGGACAGAAGGGACTTGCATCTAATTATTATCTTGTTCTTCAAAATGTTTACAAAGCAGCACTTCCAATTTGCAACCCAGACATCACCATGTCTGGAAACCTAGAAAAACATATTTATGTAAATAAACAAAAATACGCGATTAATCCGTTGTTTCATAAAATGTCTGAACATTTAAAATGTCATCTAGGTACATTTTTGGTATGAAACCCCAATACATATAAATTTGTGGACCGCTATTTACAAGATTTGAGTGTTAAAATTCTATACAATAAATACTAAGTCCGACCCTATTAGCATCTAAACATTTTCGTACCTATTTAGACACCGAAATATTGCTCAATTTTCCAATAATTTTAAATCTATCTCTAATGGCATGTTGTTTTAAGGTAAACCATTTCAATTATTGCAAATTCAAACTATTACGCCGCGACCACGAATGTTTACTTACCGGTGAAAGGATAATCCAGGTGTATTTCCATACTTTGCGCTTTCACATAAATGTGCACTAAATTACACCGTCTTTTAAATGGTTTGATTTAAATTATAAAATTTACACTATACTACACTACGATTTAAATTTTATTTATAATGATTTCCTAAATTATAAAATTTACACCGATGTTTCAAAAGAAACGTCAGGTCTAAAGGAGCTTCAGCAACGTGTCGAACGTTCAAAACATTGCGCACGTCATTTAATTCCCGTCAACGTAATCCCATAGATGAAAAAACGGGATAGCAAGATTTATAATCATTGTAGAGGGAGCGAACAGGAAATATTTGTGATTTGTGTCTAGTCTGTTATGTCTGTGGGCTTATCAAACTTTGGCAATACTCACTAATAATACGGAGCATGCTCGAACGAGCAATTTCATTAGTGCACTAAGGGTTTATACCCAACATTCATTTCCATACATATGCCCCGATACCAGCACGCCATTCGTGTCTTTTGTACGACAGCTTAGCTACTCACTACCGCGTGCACAGCACCATTCAATTTATTCCCTAATCCCTGCTGAGACTCTCCTTTCAATATCCCCGTTCGCGCTTCCCATCCCTTGTTATCATACTTCGAAAATACACAGTCTTTCACTCGTTCTACTCTCTTCGTAGTGTAGTTACTACTTACTACGATGACGCAGCGATCCAAAATGAGTCTTGGACACTAAGAAGCTCCATTCCACTCTGTCTTGTGCCACCTCCTGCCAACAATCAGCCCGGAGTTCCGACAGGTCTCTTTCCACGTCATCCCTCCAGCGACACCGGGGACGTCCGACTGTACAAAACGGTCATTAGGCCCATCCTAATGTTTGCGAAGCTTGGACCCTAACACAGAAGGAGGAACAAAAGCTTCTCGTGGCGGAAAGGAAGGTGCTGCGAAAGATCTTTGGCCCAGTGTAGGAGAGTACAGGAATTGTAGAGTCCGGAAGTATAAGGAGCTGGAGGACCTGCTGGGCGAGTCTAATATTATTGGCGAAACAAAAGCCCACAGGCTTCGCTAGCTTGCCCAAATTGAGAGGACGGGAGAGAAACGGGCAGTTAAGAAAGCATACTTAGGACGACCCAGTAGTCGACGAGTGTAGTTATGAAATAGTTTCAATGCGCAAATGTATTGTCACTGCCCGTTATTACTAAACTTACCTAATAAACTTATCGTAGTTCAGTGCACTGTGTCCTGGATTCAGTAGACGGAAGCGAGCCTTAGGGTAGACAATTAAAATAAACTTAATTAAATCATAAAACAATTTATAATCGCACTAAAGTGGCATAGGTATTTTCATTCAACCATAGCTTATACTTTATAGCCCACAATATGCATTTTGCCGAAAGTTTCGCCGAGGTAAAACCATAATCCGACCTCAGTGATGACGAGAATCAGCAGCCAGGCTTGCTTGACAGTCATGCTCATAAAACTTCTAGACGTAATGAATTTCCTAGCCTGTACTAATTCTTGTTTCAGTTGCTGTGAAAAAAAAATGGTTAATTAATAGTGACAGGGAAATTCTGAGATCAATATCTTAAACAGCTGTGCAATGCAATGTGGGGGCGCCGTAGGTAATCCTATGTCATCGAGTACAAGAAAAATTATAGTCACCAAAAAGAAAAGTGACTTTAAAGTGTCTGGAAAGCGAAACAGTCAAGAGGGTGTGAGGCAGACCAGTTTTTATTACTTATAGAACCCACACAAGTTTTATCGCTACGAAAAGCCGAAGTTTGGGACAGTCATAATTTTTTTTGTGCCGGGTTGTGCACGTGCAGATTAACGTTTGGTAGGTCTCCAAATGTCTACTGTCGCGTGTGAAAGTGAAATTTTTATTTATTTATTTATTTAAACTTTATTGCACAATAACACAATTGGCGGACTTAAAGCCATTAAGGCTTTATCTTCCAGTCAACCAGTAGACCATGCAGAAAGTTAGTAGTAGGTGCTTGATAAAGCGTGATGATAGATTGTAATTAACCTAAATACAATACTAACTACATCAAGATAGAATAAACATATATTATATTATACATATAATAAATACTATACATACATACATAATCTATAAATAAAGATACTTTAAATAAATAAATGTTTCTTGTACTCGATCACGTAGGATGACCTACGGTGCCCTCACAGTCTGCTACTTACGTTCTGTTATATAGTGTTTATGTCATCAATATGTTTATTTAGTGTTAAACTATTGCATCGCGAGCAAAAGTTGCCGACTCATAATGGTATTTCAAAAACACACCATAATTTAACTAATTCAAACTAACCCTGTCTACTTTGGTAATCTATGTAAGTAGTACCTTAGTTTTCATGCGTAAAACGCTGAATAAACTACTGATATATAGCAACAGGGTGGACACAGGCTACTAATTTTTATCTCCAAAAATCATCGATTTTTGCGCTGACGAAATCGCGGGAAAGCTAATGAAATTATCACAAACCAGCCAGAGAGTAGCACTCTCAGTAGTTTTACCCGGTATTACGCCCATGTATACCAGTTTTCGCGGATTTTTTATGGTATACCTAGTAACAAATGAGCGGACAGCTCACCTGATGGTAAGCGGTAACTGTCGGTCGCGAATAACAGTCTGAATTTTATTTTTATTTCAACACAATACTGCGAGTATTGTTTCAACCCCTCTTGTAGGAACTTTTAGTAATTCAATCTTATTACTATTGTCTACGCCTCCTACGTCCTACCAACGCGTCCAATACCACAATCTAATTCTGACATAATTTCTCTGGTAGAATTTTCAAACTGCCACCAACCCGTCTGCAGCTGACTTAGGAAAATCTTTTGTTCTTAGAGTAGCCTAGACGTCAATAAAACAATTAATTTATAACAAATATGGTAGTTGTTAGTGACTTTTGTTGTATAGAATAGGAGTGTGCTGCTATGATGTGTTAAGTGGTTTGTCGATAAGAAGCGTGCAAGTTGTAAATGCCCTGTATACCTGAAAAGTTAGTTCGCGCTTTCTAGAACATGTACTGCTATTGTCTTTATTGTAGTGTGTTACTATCGATGGTATATCAAATAAATAAGTAAATATACTTACAGACATTTCACCGGAGCTACTCGGTGGAGCCATTTCTAAAGTATAAAACCCTTTAGCAACTCTCATTTTCTGTGCTAACTTAGACTTGGATAATGTCTCAGCTTTTTCTGCAACAAAAACACAATACAATTTAAAAATGGAAAGGCATCAGGCAATTCATCTTAGGCTTCACAGCAGGCAACGTGTTGGTGGCGCCTCTCGTTGTTTTTATACCACTAAGGCGGCAAATAAGTATACGGTCTACCTAATAGTAAGCAGTCACCGCAGCAGTTACTGATGTTAATATGCGGCGGTGAACACTCTCCATCAGGTGGCCCGTTTGCCTGTTAAGCTGCCGTGCTAGAATAGTCTGTCTTACTAATTGCACGTTTTGCCACGTGTTTTTATAATACCTACAAGATAATAGCTTGAAGATATATTGATGCGCATCAAGATAGTTATCTATAAAATTTAAAGGCAGCCCGTGATTTCCATCCCATATAAGGTCAGCGTGGCGGATTTTGGTTTACCTAACTCTGTTTAGACCACGATTAGAGTCCAACCCCATGGGAATCTAGTCTATTTATTTATTTAAAACTTCATGCACATTACAGTAAACTGTCTAAACTGAATTAAGTAAGCCACATAATGTGCGTGACAGCCAGTCACTGTCTATATTTAAAAAGAGAGTCAAGGAGTATTATCTTTCCCTGTCTAGTCCATAACTTATATATTTATGTATTTTAGATAGCTTGTTTTAATAATATGTCTAGCTTCATATACCTATATATTATAATATAATATATTTATGTATTTATATATTCAATTATTGTGCACGTCGTATCTGCGTTAATTTAGTCTAACATCACTCTTCTGTAGGCCTGCTGGAAGAAATTTCTTTTTAGAAATAAGCAGCGCCTGTTGTGTCTTCTATACTGTTATATTTCTCTGTATATAATTATTGTGTACAATAAACAGTTAAATAAAAATAAATAAATAAAATAAGCCCACGACGGCTGAAACTATTCTAATGGAAATTGGAATTAATAATTTTTAGGTAGTGCTCGTAATAAATATGTTTCTCATGTATTGTATGTTTACCATATGAATAAATAAATGAAGTAGAGTACGATCTCTAGACGGCGTGGTAATAATAAATTTTAGTCAAAGTAAACTCTTAAACAGTCCTCACAATGAAATCCATAAGCGTTGAAAGAGTTAGAGCGATTCTCTCTAATCTAAGCAGTCGAAGCAGTCCACAAAGTGATTTTTTACCATTGCAGGGCCCCCTGGCGAGTTAATACAATAGCACCCATCTAAAAATCATAACGGATTTATGTCAAATACTCTGCAGTAGATCTTATCTAAATTAGTTTAACCATGTCCAAGATAAACGGAAACATTTGTTTCCTTAAAAAAATATTGATTGCATCGCCCCACAACACCCTTTATAAGAATCATCGCTGAAGAATCACAAACCCATTATCGAAAACCATATCTAAATCGGATATAAACGATAACATTGAATTGCAGAAACATACATACAAACACACAACCTATTACCCTAAACGCATATATCATCTCCGGTCCGTCGTGGGTTGGTGTGAAGAAAATTTAAACGCGGCTAACTTTCTTAATGGTTGTGATGCAGTTATAAGTAAGATGGTCATGTAAAGTACAATAAATATATAGACATATATTGCTATAATAAACTTAAAAACCGCCTCGTGTATTTTGGAAACTATGAGCCGTTGAAGTTTTGAAAATTGAAGACAACTAAGAGCGATGCATAAAAAATCGAAGAAAATAATGCTAAAACCTAATATAATAATGCTAAGAACAGGCTAGAAGCGTCGATTAAGTAAAAAAATCATTGCTATCAACCTAAGAGAACCCATAACAACCAGGCCTCCAAACTTCCTATCTGAGATTAAAATTTTGATACATAAGCCCTAATTAGCCCAAATTTCTATAAAAAAGCTGAAGGATACCCTGTGTGAAATTGAGGCACGACTCGATCGCGCTTCCGTCCATTTTTTTTTAATTTTTTTTATTAGTCTATTCTATTTATGTATTTATAGCTTGGATCCGTGGTTTGGACACAATCTATAACACGGCTGGCAGTGAGTGGGCGCACAGAACTGAGGATCGGTCTAGTAGCGCGTATTGAGTAAAGTCTGTGGTATGACCGACAGTGAGCTGCAATGGCCGTATAGTGTCCAGCAGAGCATAATTTAGCACTAACCAATTTCGAGTGTCGTACCCACAAAACGACTGAAGGATCTATCAGACAGAAGGCGATCACGCATTCGCGTTCTGCGTTCATTGTCTTGTGTCACGTTAGACATATCCACACAGCAGGCGTTCTGACCGCGTCGGTCGACCAAAACAAATAACTGAACTGTCGAACGCAGAACAAGAATGCTGATCGCGCGATCGCGTGACCGCTTTCTATCTAATAGATCCCTAAGGATTTAATTAAGAGGCAGATCAGCTAGGTCCTCTGTGAACCAGGAGCCCTATTTTTAAATCGCTCGCATCCACACGAGCGCTCGCGTGTGCTGCCTGTCTCTTTCACATTCGTGGTAAGTTGCTAGAGATAGAAAAGACACGCATTAAACGACAAGCGCTGGCGTGGATGCGAGCGGTTTCAAAAATAGGACCCCAGGAAGCTGTAGCGTTTTCTGTTGTGTGTTTTAAACACTGCTGTCTCTAACCAATTATGTGCAATTATCTATTATTCCAGACAGGCGTGGAGATAACTGCAAAATATTCCACTGTGAGTGGAGGCGGCTTAAATTCAACAGAGTACTGTTACAAGCTGCTTATTTGATATAATGTGATGCGTGAGCTGCAATGGGCCGATGTCGAACGCTGCTGACATATTGTTGTTTTATTAGATAAAACTATTTACCTTTTTTTTATTCAGCTATAGGTATTAATAAACGTACTTACCTAATGTTCTTTGCTTATCAGTGAGTTCAAATATAACCACTGATAATATTAATCCTTTCATTTAAGTGTCCATCGTTTCGTTTTTTCCATCGTATGGTTAGGTAGGTAATTGATTCATTATCAATACTTGTCAAGTATGGTCCTAAAGTTATTACCTCAGTCGTAGGAGGTATAAAGAACATAGGCGTTCCCCAAGGCCTCCATCCGATCGCATAGTCTGTAGAACTTAAATTAATGGAATAGAATAGAACTTTTTTTTTTTTTATATTTATTTAGTAAAAACATTAACATTACCTTTCATGCCGTCCAAAAGCTTGTTCACATTCTGGTTGATAGTAGGCCTATACACCTCAGCTAAGCCGTTGATTGTAGTCAATCTCCTCCCTGTATGCAAGTGTTTTGTTATTTAAACCAACGTTTATAATCTTACAAACAATGTAATAAGGTAAGGTAACGAAATAATAATCAGCAAGGGACTTACGGTATAAATTTCGCGCTATTGACGATATCTTCATAATTGATAATATTACACTACAGCTGGCAAACAGTTGAATACAAAATTCTTAATAGATGTTACTAATTTAGATCTTCATTATTATATTCAGTATTAAATCTTTAGATTACAATTCATTGAGTGTAGCCCTTGCTCGTGAAAATTTACCCAACTTATCAATATTTTGAAAACTTAAGTCAATAATAGTTGACAGCTCTTATTATTTTACATGTCTTATTATTTTTCTTAAGATACTGTAACCTTTTTACGAACGGGTAGAAAACCTCAAAGAAAATGTTATCAAATTGATTGGTAAAACCCACAGACATAAAAATTTTTTCCCTATGGTAAAACCCTTGTAAAAGCCATAGATAAAATTTTTTATAATTTTATGTCTGTGGTAAAATCACGGTAAAATATTTAAATACACTAAACTAGCGACCCGCCCTGGCTTTGCACGGGTATTTTCGATTTTTATTAACTTTACCTACCGAAAATGTATGTAATCCGTTATTGTATATAATTTCCAGGAAATGTATATATTGCCTAAAACCGACTGGAAATGAGTGAAAAAACATTAGTACACTTTTCATAGGAATTTCTCAAAAATTTGTCAAATATCCGAATTTATCTAAAATGATCTTCAATCACAGAGAGTTTGGTTGAGAGGAACAAAGCGACGACCATTTATAAACATTTCGGAGTAGCATTTTAAAAAATAGCACGTATTAAAAAATGACTCTTGATTGCGGCTAGGACTCCGAGTGTTTTTGAGCGCCAGTGCAATGGAATTTAGCCGTCTTATATTGTAAAAATAACCTCAAAACATACATTTTGGTTCGCCATAATGCCAATTCCTACATTTCACACATTTTCGATAAACCTTCCGGAAGACATTCTCTAAGTGATTGTGAAAACGGCAACAAAATTCGTGGAGTGATTTAGGAGGAGTAAGCGGAAATACAGACATACACACAGTCAGACAGACAGACAGACACGGCAAGCGACTTTATTTTATAATATGAATTATAGATAATAAGTAGGTACGGATTTAAAAATATAAGTCCTTGCTAGACAGAGGTCCAATAATATATACATAAAGGTGGACTATAGCAATACTATTATAAATATTATTGTAGTCTTGCCGATGAGTAAGGGCTCCAATGCTTTTGGGAATTTGGGAACCGTGGCTTTGGCAATTGGGGGAAATTTGATTTCCTCCTGGTGTTGCTAATATCTACAAGCAGACGGTTATCACTAACCATCAGGTAGCCCGCTTGCCGCTTTTGTAGTTCCACTCACCACAAATCAATACAAATAAATGCTTTCCTATGACAAAATATCCTAGCATGCTGTACAAGCGACACATTCGACTTCAAAGTTTAAATAGGTATTTCCAGGACTCTCCCAGTATAGGTTATTTACAAATCACATATTTTTCTAGAAATTTCCTATTGAACTCAAGTGTCGCACGCCGCAGTACACGCCAGTCCCGTGATCGTGACGCATGCAACTTTAAAATGTATGATATAACAAAGTTTACAAAAGTATAACCTATTACTTCTACACATATATAGTATAAAACAAAGTCGCTTCCCACCGTCTGTCCCTACGTCTGTATGTATGTATGTTTGCTTAGATCTTTTAAACTTTTCGATAATAGATGGAGTGATTCAAGAGGAAGGTTTATAAGCAAGAAAAAAGGGAAAGTAGGGGTAGAATAAATACTTTCACGTGCGAACGAAGTCGCGCCAGGTTCACTATATGTGATAAATAAATACATTCACGTGCGAACGAAGTCGCGCCAGGTTCACTATATGTGATAAATAAATACATTCACGTGCGAACGAAGTCGCGCCAGGTTCACTATATGTGATAAATAAAAGTAGATTCGGAATATTAAAGTACGGCTTTTATACAAATAATAAAACCAAAAGTTAAGCATTGTCTTACAATGCGAATATTATTTCTTCTTTTTTTCATCCGGTTTCTTCGCCTTCGCCTTTGCCTTATCATCTGGTTTCTTTTCTTCTTTGGCCTTCTTAGCGGGCACTGCTTTGCCCTTCTCGGCTGGAGCGGCTTTTTTAGCTTCTTCTGCTTTTTTCTCTGCTGCTGCTTTGGCCTTCGCGGCTGCAGCAGTCTTTTTAGCTGCCGCTTCTTTTTTGGCTGCTTCAACTAAAGCTTTAGCTTTTTCTTCAGCAGCCTTTATTTTAGCTTCCGCTGCTTTTCTCTTATTTTCCTCTGCAACGTCTATGGATCTGATACCGTCTTGTAATTTTGATTGAACTGTATTAGCTATACCGGATGCTATAGATTCTAGTTTCTGCCCAACAGCTCCATTAAAGATAGCATGGGTCATTGGCGGTACTACCTCAATTTTAGCATATTGCCACGCCGTTGACACCGCTGGTCGCACTGTTTTACACACATCTAGAATAAGAATATTTTTTAAATTTAAGGAAATTATAGAATATAAGGACCCAAAAAAAGTAATTTAAAAAACGACTTTGTTATTTTTGTTCTTTTTTTTATGTTCTAATACGGCAGACAGATAGGCATGCGGGCCACCTGATGGAAAGTGGTCACCGCCATCTATAGACATCAGCAACAACTCCCCTGGTAACTGTTACCAATGTGTTGCCCGGCTCTGAAGAGTCCGGTTCGGGGGTCGGGAGAGAGGTTTTGTAGCGTTTAAGTTCATTCGCGTTCTTATAACAAATAATTCTATCTACCTATTCTTACTAGAGACCATTTTCAACACATAGATATCAGAAATTGCTAGCGCCTGTTACACAAGGGTAGGTATTTAAGAAAGTGAAACACTTAAAACTGTATGGACAATATTTATTTTACTGTACGGACAATATTTTATTTATTTTTAATTTAGATAGTTCGTTACTTTTCTTTAGTTTTCATCCTGCCTTTAATTTTCGCTAATTCATTTTGAAGGTATTGTTCTTCTCTAGGCAACATTAGGTCCCGATATTTTTCTATTTGAATATAGGCGTAGCCCATAGCCTTTTCGACGACGCCTTCCAATTTGGGTACCACAGGATTTTCGACTAAGATGTTAGCTTTTGACTTGGCTATTGAAGTTTTAGCTTTGTTCCATACATTAGCCAAAATTGGATTGACAGTTTTCAGAGAAGCTGTAACCAATAAGAAAGTTATTAAATAATGAGTTTGGCATCTAAGAATTTAGTCTTGTAACACTTTTTAATTTAACTACTAGATTTAAAAGCATGAGTTCGATTGATTGGCTACAGTTTCTTTGAACCAATTTTGACTAGTGAAAGATATTTGTAAAACACTAGTTTTTGCCCGCGACTTCGTCCGAGTAAAAATAATAATAATAATAATAAATCTTTATTTTCTCCACAATAATCATCTTAAAATCGGTTGTAACGAGTTCATACAGGAATTTCTGGATTTATTTTGGGATATAAAGCTACAATACTGCCGAGTGTTATCAAAATCCATTGAGTAGTCTGAGTGACGGACCTCCAAACATCCTTACAAAGTTTCTCATGTATAATATTAGTAGAATACTTACTTAATGCTAAATCGAGTACTATCCTTACTGGTCTTGCCATTTCCACTTAATTTCCTTTGTTTGTTTCAAATATTACATACGTAATTTTAATTTCCCATCGTTTAGCATTATAAACACGTTTTGTCGAAAATACCTGTGATAGGTCAGTCAGATTGACAGTTTTTTGAGATTTATATTACTTCAAAGAGATTTTGAACCTTCAATCTACTTGGCTTTTTCATGGTTCACAAATTAGGTGAAGGTTTATATCAAATGTGAGGGAAAACAGTTCATACAAGACAGAGATCATCTCAAGAAGTATAGAAAGACACGAAGAGCGTTCTTAAGTACAAGCTTAAAGTACGCGGTTTTTAATTTCGCGAACTTACTCGGCTCGACATGGATGATAGACGTACGAACTAAAAGTACGCGAGTTTTAAGTTCACGAACTTATCCAGCTCGCATTTTTGTAAATTCCGTAAATAATTCGAGTTTTAGCCTCGAAAATCAGTCACTTTTGCAACAGAAAACCATAAAGTTAATTAAACTTAAACTAATTTTATGCACAAAACACAACTGCACGAGATACATCACAAAACAATATCGGATCGCGGCTCGCGGTGCTAACAGACGCACGAGCCGAAGCCGCGAGCCGCGAGCTTAGAGCAAAAATCAAACACTTTGGATCGCCGGCAAACTTACTCGGCGGTTTTAAAGTATGCGCACTTAGCCTGACACACGAGCGAGCAAGGTCGTCGAGCCACAAGTACGCCACGAGTACTTACTCGCTCGTCTGTCAGCCACTTTAAACTTAACTGGGGCCTCGCATTTTTCAGCGTAAATAATTCGGCATGATGCTGGTTTTCCCTACTTTTGAACAGTAGTTTTTCGGTATTGCCAATGTGGGTTTAAAAATACTGAATTTTTCATGCCGAAACTGAAATGATGAATTTCAATTTCTGTTACGGGACTGGATGTTATACGGATTAGTATATTTTTAAAAGTATAAAAGTAAATAGTTTATCTGTTGTCTAGCACCTAGTATAGATATTTTGTGCTGGCACTCATAACACAAGCTTTGTGGGGTTAAATGGCGCTGTGTGAATTGTCAAAGCATAATTTGAAACTAAATTTATAAATGTGTAATAATAACCGATAGTTTGAAACAGTACGT
Source organism: Blastobasis adustella (assembly GCA_907269095.1). Taxonomy (NCBI): domain Eukaryota; kingdom Metazoa; phylum Arthropoda; class Insecta; order Lepidoptera; family Blastobasidae; genus Blastobasis; species Blastobasis adustella. Next base: position 14,598,986 of record OU026119.1, on the reverse strand, counting down.
TAGTCAAAGTGGTGCTAACCGCCTATATGACTTTTTGCTGTTTTAACGAGACAAACCTGGACATTCAGGCGACTGGATGTGTAACCATGATCCGACCCGGTCAGGTTCCCCTGGTAGCAGGGTCATGGAGGTCAGATGGCAATCTCTCCACTGTAATTATAGATCAAGGTTACACATTCAGTCACCTGAATGTGGAGGTTTCATCACGATGTTTTCCCTCACCTTAAGAGCTACCACAAACTTATTATTATTATTATTCAGTGGCGTAGCGTATCATGGCCCCGGGCGGAATACGAAAGGGGCGGCGAAAAGCGCCACGATTTTTTCAATAAGCAAAAAAAAATTTACTCCAAATCGCGCCCACAATATTACGTGCCAAGCAAAGCTGTAAGGGTGCACAAGAGAGCAGGCCAAAGGAAGTCGAGTACCGCCCGGCGCCCGGCCGGCCGGCGGCGCGCAGCGGCGGCACCGAGTTTTCCCGAACACGAACGAACTAACGAGCGATAGCGAGTACGTACTCAGTTATTCAATCCAACAAAACAATAACAGAAACACATAGAAGAAAAAATTCGCTTCGCTCAAATGTAGATATGCAAAGCCCCCAAAATTATCTGATCCATCCGAAAATTATGCACATATCAAAAAAGTTCGAGCTCGTTAGGTTCGCTACTCAATCGTTTTAGGTACATTTAGGTCAATTTTTTCAAAAAAAAATTTTAATTTGCGCCGATTTTGCGCAAAAGACGTCAACATGAGACGTCATACTGGACTCTTTCTTTTTACCAACAGTTCGAATCTTTCCTCATTTTGTGACATAATTCCATAGCCTCCTTCATCTTACGGAGGCTATGCATAATTCACTAATATATATCTGTCTACCTTTTTTAAGTACAGATAGGTATAACGCATGTGAATAGAAATTCTACCTGGTCAAAGAAAGTTTGACCGCTGATTTTTTTATTTTTTTATTTAACAATTTATTGCACACAATACAGAAATTACAAAAATGAAAGACTACACAACAGGCACTACTTATTTCTAAGAAGAAATCTCTTCCAGCAGGCCTATAGAAGAGAGACATGGTAGAGTATAGGGGATGAGACGTGTGCAATTATAATAAAAAAAAAAAATTATAAACTACATAAATCATAAATAAGATACTAAATACACACAATAGTATAAATATATATAAATATACACATACACATATACGTACTAAAATATATGTACAAGCCTGATGTACAAGCCTATCGTATTCCTTTCGTTTTCGTAATCCTTTCGTCATCCCGATTTATAAATAAGGCGTGTTTGGTTCTGAAACACTAGTTAAACTTAAAACTGTAATAACTCTGAAACGATTGGTCCTGGAATACTAGTTTCTAAAGATAAATTATAGTGCTCGTCGAGATCTACATTTCACATGCGTTTTGTCTGTACTTAAAAAAAGTAAGCAGATATATGTGAGTGAACTATGTCACATTAGGAGGAAAGATTCGAACTGTGACGTCTCACGTCGCTGTCAGCTGCTGACATCACGCCGCACGCTGCACGATGGGGGCAAATTTTAAAAAATGCAGAAAGTATGCATACATCAGAGCTAACGTTTCAGACTTGGATTTGCCCCATTTGGCCCACTGCTGCAGAGAGGGTTTCCCGTTCGAAATGGAGCTTCCCGACTGGGGAAGTGAGGAGAACACCGCATCCAAACAATACTACTGTAAATAGGTACTGTGTTCCTGCCGGTGTGCAGGGCCTCGAGTCTGCAAAACTAATGACTCGATCGAATTGTAATTGGATCGCAATAGCACTCAATCGCCGGTTTATAAGTTTTTGGTATTCTGCTACTAATAAAAGACCAATCAAATTCGATTGGTTTTACAATCGTAGCTCGATTCGATAGTATGACAAAACGGTACTCTCCTCTTATTTGACAAGGGTCTTCATTGCGGACAATTTAATTTACGTTTACGTAATTAATAATAAAAAAAATGGCAAACTAAATAAATTAAAGTAAAGCAAATCAATCGTGCAAATTTCACGTTTATTTGTTCAGTGTCTTGGTAGGTAAGTAGATTTTAGAAGGCAATATCAAGGAGAGCGTCGATTCAGAGACGATTCGATTACAACTCAATTGCGTTTACCTACAAGACAATGCTGATACGTGTATATCACTGCACTTTAAGTCATTATTGATAAAACTAGCCCGATATTTCGACACATTTCGTTGTATGTGTTATGTGATATTTTAGTTAATAAGTACCGGATGTACTCATCGTTCAGTAATATCAATTATTCGTTCTGTAATTTGGCAAAATGTTTTTGAAAGTATTTACAATATTAATTATTAATAATTTAGTTGGTCTCAAAATATATCCAACTTTAAATAACAATTAAAAAGTAACTAAAATATCATATAACATAACACAAGCATCATGGTCACGGGACTGCTGGAGAAAAGCAGTTCTCCATTAGGTACGCCGTATAAACCCCCAAATTACATTTCTATATATAATTTGAAATTATACTAATCAATTTGCTATTAGTAGAACCTTAGGATCTGACTGACCTAATGCTACCTCCTCACTCTGATGGCCTCGCGAGGCGACCTCGCGTGAGGTGACACGAGGCGAGGCAGGCTCTCTTTACTCTCGCGAGGCAGGTACTTTGTATTTTGTGCTGTGTTCGGGAATACTCGGAAGGGAATCGCAAGGCAAGGCGACCGATTACACTCTCGCCTCGCGAGAGTTACTAAAATTATATTTCCATTATTTCAGTCGTTTGAGAGTTTAGTAATTGAATTATGGTTTATACTCATAGTAAATGTATTCAAAGGTGCAGCAAAAGGTTTCTAAAGCCTAAAATAAAATAAAGCAGTTAAACCGAAAAACCACAAGTCTAGATGGCGTTGTTTTGTGATTTTCCTTTTTCATTTTTTTTATATTATTATCATGTAGAAATCCATTTCACGCTCATTTGGATACATTTACTAACGGCCACAAACTTACATTAAAAACGTAGTTAAAATAATTCCCTAATTCCTGATTACGAATAATTTTCAAAAATTTGAATATCACCAGGAAAAAGATTATTCGAATAAATTGGTCTAATCTTGATGTACGGATGTGAGGCTTGGACACTGACATTAAAGGAGGGGAACAAGTTATTGGTCGCTAAACGTAAGATCTTCCGGAAAATTCTTGGGCCAACAAAGGGAGAGGATGGCATGTGAAAGAGGAGGTGGAACAGCTTATTTCCGAACCCAATATTCTGGGAGAGATCAAGGCCGCAAGGCTGCGTTGGCTTGGCCACGTGGAGAGGATGGGGGAGGATCACGCCGTAAAGAGAAGATATGTGGGTCGGCCGAGCGGACGTCGACATGTCGGGCGACCCAGATATCGCAGGATAGATAAAGTTCTGAAAGACCTGCACGCACTAGGAATCCTCGATAGGCATAAAATGGCGCGGGATAGGAAGAGGTGGCGATCTCTTGTATCGCAGGCCAAGATCCACTTTGGGTCGCTGAGCCAGCGTAGTAAGTAAGTAAGTACAATAAAACGTATCGGATAACCAACAAGCGATTGCAGATATATTACGCCATTCGTAAAATGACGAATTCTACGATGTCCGCAATTAAAAATGCTAGTAAGACTTACATTCGAAAACGGAATTAGTTTCGTTTGTTATAATTGCTGACCAAGCACGGGTAAAAACGACCTTGACTGATAGCGAGGCCTTGCAATGCACACAGGTGCATCAATCGCCTTGTCCTGTGCAAGCGCATCGCTCACCGTCCCTCTCGCACGAGCCGCTGGCGGCATATCGTTCTCTCGCACAGCAGGTACCCACGTGGAGGCCCGCACCTCGGTTTCTAATAACGAAACCGCAGTGCAAATAGGTGCATCATTGGAAGCAATGACTAAACGCGGCACGTGTAATGCGCTGATTACATTTGACTAAATTCAGAAGCAAAAAATGCGAGAGCAAATAAAAGTGGAATGTATTGCGTATAAAATAAGGTCAATATTTGTATTATGGCTTTTGAAAATCGGAGCAACACGTGACATAATATAAGTGATACAAAAATGGACCTTATTTTATGAACAATACATTCCATGATTTGCTCTCACGTTTTTTGCTTCTGAATTTAGTAACTGAATTTAGTCAAATGTAATAAGCGCATAAGTGCGAAGAAGTGACAGCTGTTTGATGCGCGCCCGAACGCATTAGACGGTAAACAAAATAAGGATGAGAAATGGCAAACTGTTCAAAGAAGAAGTAATCGCAAGGAGTTGGAGGGCTGTTTTAAAGCTGCGAATACGAATATACCGCTCTTTATAAATAATGTACACTTGCAAACCTCGGAGGATGATATAAGAGAATATATTTAACGTAACGTATGTGATGCTTAGATAAGTTGTTGTTGTTCTGGTTTTAGATTTAGAGATATTATGAAACACGATGATTATCAAACAAATCAATATAATTCAAATCACTCAAAAACTACTCGACTTATAAAGAGTAGAACGAGTATTGGGTTACCCTTAATAAAATCAAAAATACTAAATTGAAATAATACAGCTCATTTAAGGTATTTGTTCCTAAGCATAAATTAAATATGTTTATTTATCGTAAGCAATGGCCAGACGTCATAACATTCCGTCGTTTTATTAAAAACGAAAACAAGATAGGGAAAAGTCTGTTGATAGCGAACAAAATATTAATTAATAATGGTTAATACAACAGCAAGTTTAATCAGCTTTAACTGCAAGTCATTTAAGAGATCCTTGGATTGTGTTAAAATGCTCAGTCAAAAGACAGATATAATTGCACTACAAGAAACCTGGTTGATGCCATACGAAATACTTGAGCTTAGTAAAGTGAGCAGTGAATTTCGTTTCTGTGGAAAATCAGCTGTAGATACCTCAAGTGGGATAGTGCGTGGGCGGCCGTACGGAATGTAGCACTTTTATGGAGGAATAGCAAGTATAGTTGCGTTAATAAAATTACTTGTAAAAGTGACTGTATTGTGGCGATCAATACATTTGAGTCGGGACGCTCCGTGTACAGGCCTACAGATTCATCCGAGAACTTTTTGGAATATGTGCAGTGTTTTAGTGAAATAGCCGCAATAGTTGACGGTAACAATGTAGAAAATGTGTATATTATGGGCGACTTTAACGCACGTCCCGGGAAAGCTTTTGGTAACGAACTGCAAAATTTTGTATAGAATGCAAGGGACGGCACAGGTCTAACCGTGGGCGTGTGACCGTAGGGTGGAACAGATACGTACGTGCCGCTCATCGGGACGCTAGGGATAAGTCTTAAAACTGGGTGTGGCATGGTCGGCCCAGAGCTGCTACATATAGTATACAACGAAATGTATGAATCTAGAATAGTATTTATAAAAAAATCAAAATTAATGTTCTAGCATCGAAACAACAACAAAGATTTCATGGGATTTTGGAAGCACACAAAAAAGTCCAAAACCTAGCGTCCCGATTAGTGTTGGCGGCGAAGACGGTTCCAAGGACGTAGCGAATATGTTCAGACGGCATTTTCAAGTAGAATCTCGGCCAACATGTTGCTCAGTCCATCGATTGCGACGCTCAGGAGGATGATGAGAGTGTGTGAGGAGTACGCGAGATTGCATGGGCTTTCATACAATATCACCAAAAGTCAGCTCTTAATTTTCAAACTGGAAGACGTAGGGTGACGTGTGTACCACCTGTGCTATTAAATGGTGTGCCTCCTTGTAGGGTCATAGAGTTCAAATACCTCGGCCATGTGGTTACTGAGGATTTGAAAGACGATGGCGATATTGGTTGGGAAAGGAGAGCGTTGGCAGTCCGCTGTTATATGCTGGCTCGCAGGTTCGCGCGCTGTAGTGTAGAGGTAAAGATTACCCTTTTTAAGGCCTTCTATCAAACGCTGTACACGTGTAGCCTGCGGGTGAGATATACGCAGCGGGCATTCAACGCTCTCAGAGGACAGTACAATGACGCCTTCAGGATGTTGTTGGGGCTTTGTTTGCGCATGCGCACATGGACGTGTTCCACACGGTGGTGCGGCACCGCATCGCTTCGCTTTTGCACAGGGTGCGGGGGAGCGAAAATACCCTCTTGAGGGTCACCAGTGATAAGACAGATTGTCCTACTCTGAGACATTGAATACAGGTGCACGCGCAAGTGCCTGGTATTCCAGATGGTAAATACCTCAATTAAATTCACAGATCTATTATTCTTGTTGTTGACATTTTGAACTCAAAATTATGTAGACTAATTTTGACATTGTATATGTTGCTTAGATTCTAAATTATTATTACTTTGACATGCCATATTCAAAGTTATCTAAATTGACATTATTCTGACATACGTCGTGTGTTCAACAAGTATCGCGAATTTTGTATTTTTACAAAAATAATTTATTTATTCATGAATATCTATTTAGTCCCCTTCAAAGTATTCCCCCTCGGATATAATGCACTTGTGCCAACGTTTTTTCCAATCCTCGAAGCACATAAAAAAAATATTTGTTGTGATCTTGTTCAGCTCCTCCTTCGATGCCGTCTTTATCTCCTCAATTGTGGCGTAGCGTCGTCCTTTCATGGGCCTCTTCAGTTTTGGGAACAGGAAAAAGTCACAGGGTCCAGGTCTGGGGAATACGGTGGCTGCGGCACCATTACTGTGTTGTTTTTAGGCCAAAAATTCGCGTACAAGCAACGATGTGTGCACGCAATTTTGGCACGAATTTCGCAACGACCCGACTCATGCCCAAATCATTGGTTAAAATCGAATGGCACGAGCCAATCGATATGTTTAGGTCCTCAGCAACTTCTCTAACGGTGATTCGACGATTGGCCAATACTATTTTCTTCACTTTATCAATGTTTTCGTCTGTTGTTGACGTGCTCGGGCGTCCAGCACGCTGTTCGTCCTTCACATCTTCTCGGCCCTCTGCGAACATTTTGTACCACCGATAAACGTTGCTTTGGTCCAAGGTAGCTTCACCATATGCCACAGTCAACATTCGGATTGCGTCCGCGCACTTTTTTTTGGTTTTTCACACAAAACTTAAAACATATTCTTTGATAAATTTTTTTGAATATACAAAAATCGAAGACGAGCCAAAACATATCCAAGCAAAACAGCTTTCAAAAATTAACTAAACATTCAAATTGGCCGACGTTGTGAGCATAAGTAAGTGACATGAGTACCAACATAACGCTACAAAAAAAATACAAAAATCAAATATACGTAGCCCGCGGAAATTCAAAATTCGCGATACTTTTTTAACAGACCTCGTATTGTACTGTAAGTTACTGCTGGCATTATTATTTTGGATCGGATATTTAATTTTAAATTGTGACATTTTAATTTTAGTAATAAATTGAATTTACTAATGTAGTAAATTTAATGAAGAGAATGTAAAAGTGAATTTAATGAGAATGTTTCCATCATCATCTAGGCGTTAGTGTCCCGGTTGTGCTCCCGCGCACGAGAGCCCAGGGTCCGCCTTGACCATGATCCAGGATTTGGCAGGTCAGATAATTACAGTGATACGACTGCCATCTGACCTCCATGACCCTGCTACTAGGGGAACCTGACCAAATTGGATTATGGTTACACATCCAGTCGCCTGAATGTGCAGGTTTCATCACGATGTTTTCCCTCACCGTAAGAGCATCGGTTAGTATTCAACTAATGTACAGTCAAGAATATTTTACTAACACTAATATGGGCATTGTCTGAAATAAATTGATTTGATTTTTATTTATTTATAACTGTTACAGTACGACGCACAACTCGCAGAGGAGCTTCATCAACCTGGTCTTCAAATTTATCATCACAGCCCATAACAGTCCACGGCAAAATTTAGAACCTCTTCCATGAGAGCGGAGATTATTGCCATAATCTCCACGCTTTTCAGGCGGGTTGGAGATCGCAGTGCCGTAAATATAGAAATGGAAAACGCTGCTGCCCATTTTCCAGCCTACGGAGACTCGAGAACTTTTGCCTCGAAAACATTAGTCGCCTTGTACGACACCCAAGAGCGTAAAGGGTTGGTGCTATTCTACTCTGCCGGACACCACACGATCTTCAAATTAAATAAATAAATAAATATCCGTGGACAAATTCACACAGCGCCATCTTCCGCCCAAACTAAGCAAAGCTTGTGCTATGGGTGTTAGATAACTGATATACTACTTAAACACTTTAAAATACATACTTATTAAACATAGAACACCTAGACCCGTAACAGAAATTAAATTAATGGTATTTAATTGACTTGGACGTAAAAACAGTTCCAGGTATACACATAAAATATTTATCTACACTCATAGCGTAATGTTCCAATTACATATTCGGAAACAGTTGTTTAAGGATACACTTTTTTCACGCCAGTCTATAAAAATTTAAAAAATTACTTTTCGATACAGCATTTCCCATACTATTTTCATTACAGCTGTATCGAAAAATAACTTTTTAATCATTATGCAACACTTTTCTTTTTTAAATTTTTGTCGAGCGCCGGGTCACGGATAAATGTAGGCCGAATACCTAAATGTCTTCAACTAATTCAAAATTCCTGTTTATATTTGTGATCAGTTCATAGTCTGTGGTTGTAATTGTGTACATTTGGAATTATTTTCCCGCTAAACAGAATATTTTTCTAATTGTTGTAATTTGTGTTTGTGAATGTTTTTTCTTGTTTGAAGCAAATAAATAGAGAAATGTGAAAGTAGTGAAGTAAATTTCGCTTGATATCCTCGACGCGTAGATACAACAGAACTGACTCGCAGTTACTTCCAGCAAAGTTGAAAAAATTATAGGTACGAAATTTTAACATGAAAATATGAGTGTAGATAAAGTAGTGTATGGAACTGCATATAATTAGGTATTATATGACATAATAGTATATAATAGTAGTTGCATAAACTACTATTATAGTTATAGTAAAAATGTAACGGTGTATCTATGGATAACTGATGTCATTCTGACTTTTAGGTGTACCAGGAGCCGTATTACTAGCTTTTTTCATTATCATCGTCCTAGCGCTTATCCCGGCCACTGCCAGAGTCCGCTTTCCTAAGTCTTCTCCACTTTGCCCGGTCTTCGGCATCCTCGCATCGTAAGCCGTTGGCTCTCGCATTCGATTCAGCGATGTCAATCCATCGCTTCTTGGGTCGCCCACGGGGCCTCCTTCCTGATACCGGCAGGTTTAGGCACCTATTTCCCATGTATCCCTGAGACTTATGCAGCACGTGACCAAACCAGCGCAGGCGAGCCTTTTCGATCTTGTCTGCGATATCCCTCACGCCAAGACTGCCATGGATGTATTCATTACGTACTCGACCGAGCCGTAATACTAGCTTTTCTAGAAGCTGTTAATTAGTTAACCGGTTCCGGTGTGTTCGTAATAAAAACTTGCAAGTAAACTTTGTTCCACTTCCTCGTTTCTGGTTGAGCTGAAATTTTCCATGCTTAGGTATAAAAGTTTGGTGACAATGCAATGTTATGATACCATCGAGCTGATCTGTTGATGGAGACGGAAGGTGGCCATAGCCACTCCTAAACTACGCATGATAAACCTGTCTGTTTGGGCTGCTTGCTGATAATAGAGAAGATAATTTTTTTTTCATAAAATCTTTTTACGAGTATATATTTTTTCATTTAAGAACCTGTTTTTAAAGTTTTGAAGGCACATTGTCAAACACTCAACCTGATGGTAAGTGGCCACCGTCGGCCATTTGCAAGGGAGCGGATGCGGTGCCGGCTTAGAGGCCTTTTGATCTCCATGTTTAGTGCAAAGGAAAGTTTATATTCGTGTAAATTTATTAACTTCAGAATGATAGATCTTACATAGGTACTTATAGAGAGATTTTTATTGTGTGCACCGTTCAAAACGTCGGCTCATATTTACTCTTTTTAGGCACACGGTCCGACCACAAAGTAAAAAACGGACCGCCCCAAGGTCCGACGGTCACAATTGTCCCCGCGACATAGCTCGTGCCGTAAAAGAGTCTTTGTTTCTTTCCCTCAATACCATGATGAAAGAGATAGCAGTATCTACACTAGCAGCAGATACAGTATCGCACCTTTCTCGCTTGCCGCGCGCGAGAGAAAACTTGTGCTAGCCGTGCTGGACATCTGCAACCGAAGGGGAGCTTCTGACTTTTGAATCAAAATTCAGATAACACAATGTTCAATTTTTGCTTTTCTTCAGAGTTTAATAATGACCTTAGAAGTTCTCAGTACCAAGTCAGTATCTATATTTTCTCACAACAAGACAACAAGATCACGTGTACTGGCATAAGCCACCGCCGAACTATGTAACACTTTCGCTGCCCTCGCTAACGTGACTGTCATGAACATTGCCCCGATGCGGTACCTATTACACAATACATTACACATTTTTCAACACCGACACCTAATTAGCACTGAGTGTGGTCATCCATAGCTGCTGTTAGAGCTTTCGTGTGAATAAGTACAATGTACTCACCTGTGTACGTTTAAACAATCACTTTGAATTTCTGTAGACGACGAAATTGTCACAGAATATTGCTAGCATAGTTTCGCTAGGCGTTCTACTGTGCGGTGGTATTTAGTCCCGTTCTTTCCATCGAATTTGCAAATGCCGTCCTTTTGCCGGTAATGGAAACGAAGTCGTAAATTAGGTACGCTATGCAATGGAAACTAAACTATTTATTCAGATAAGTAGAAAAATAAAATTATATGCAGTAGAAATGAGAGCGTTACGAAGTAGGTTTGGAAGAATCGAAGGTTTTAAACTATCGCGGTTATTATCACACATTTTAAGGGTATGTTCTGGGTTACCAAGTAGGTTTGGAAGAATCGAAGGTTTTAAACTATCGCGGTTATTATCACACATTTTAAGGGTATGTACCGCGTACCTTTGTTGACCAGTAACCCGGATATTTCGATGACAGCTCGGAGTCTCTTTTCACTTTATCACTCCACTTACATAAAAAAATATTGTTGATATTTATACTGTACCTGAAATAAGTAGTAGAGAGCGCGACCGAACGGTAAATTCAAATATCATCATCATCATCACAGCCCGTAACAGTCCACTGCAGGACTTAGGGCCTCTCCCACGAAAGGGGAGGTTATTGCCATAATCTCCACGCTTGGCAGGCGGGTTGGAGATCGCAGTGTTTAAATATAACAATGGAAAATGCTGCTGCCCATTTTCCAGACTACGGAGACGCTTGATCTATTCCTTCGAAAACATTAGTCGCCTTGTACGACACCCACGAGTGTAAGGGGTTGGTGCTATTCTACTCTGCCGGACACCACACGGCCGAAATTCAAATATATGGAACCATATATGGTCCATGTATGATAAAGAGTATCCTAAACCGACGTTTATGTACGAAAAGGTTGCGTGAAGAAGCGAGAGAGGTTTGTCAGGACAGTGGCAAGTGGAACGATGTGGTCTCTGCCTTTCCCTACTAGAGAAATGACGTTATGTATGAATGTCTGTATGATTAAAAAACATTCACCATTCCGGGAAATACTACCTACAGGCAACTGAATGTGTAACCATGATCCAATCTGGTCAGGTTCCCCTGGTAGCAGGTTACGGAGGACAGATGTAATTATCTGACCAGCCAAATCCTAGATCATCGTTAAGGCGGACCCCGGGCCCTCGTGCGCGAGAGCACAACGGGTTAGTAGACGATTAGGAGACCCATAAAACGCTAGTCTATTCGCACACAACCTGGCACAAAGATTTTCTTGTTGACCAGATCTTCGAATTTTCGTAGGAACCTAGACATAAAAAAACCGATCTGCCTCACATCCTCTTGGGTTTCGCTTTGCAGCCACATTATAGTCACCGAAAAGAAAAGTTTTTTTTTTTTTTTTATGTTATCCGGCAGACAAACAGGACCACCTGATGGAAAGTGGTCACCGCCGCCTATGGACATCAGCATCACCAGGGGTGCTACCAATGCGTTGTCCGCCTCTAAGGAAACCTCTAATATACCTCTTGAACGATCCCATGTCATAGACCAAAGGGAACACCGTAGCTGGGAGCTCATTCCACATCCGAATCGTACGAGTGACTTTTATGTGGCTAAAAAGCGAAATTGCCAAGAGCATGGCAGACCGTTTGTATTTTTACATCAAGAACCCAGTAAAGAGGATATGTAAGTACTATCACTACACAAACTCGAAGTTTGAGTCACTAAAATATTTTGTTTTTGCCAGGTGGTGCATTTGCAAACCAATGTTTTGTGGTCAAAACGTCTACTATCGCTACAAAATGGATTTTTTCTTGTACTCGACGACGTAGGACAACATACTTTGCCCTCACAGTCTATAAGTAATTGACGATACCTGTCACGGGCTTTCGGCCAAGGTGAGTCAGCCCAGCCGTACTAACATTTCGGCTGTGCTTTTTCCTTCCCGAGTTGTTTTTGTCGTCCCAGATGCCAGGTTCGTTGCCTTCGGCGTCTAACTGGACAAGTTTTTGTCGCCTAGCTCTCAATAACCACTCAATATGACATAGCGGCTGTGGCGCCACAATGTGCGCTTACGTTTTTATCTTTAATGGACTCTACGATCTCTTTTAGGATGTGGGCGGCGGTTAACGAGGTTTTTAAGCGCCTCACTGGGGTCGTTGGTTCGAAATGCGCGAATAGCTGTACCTAATGTGTACCGTGTAATGTGTAGCTGTACCTAGTGTACTTGTCCGTGTTATTGTTAGGTACCTATTTACTTAAATCCACGCAAGGAAATTGATAATGAAATGATAAAAATCAAAGCAATTATTGCGCTTTTATGGGCTTGTAAACCTTGTCAATTTAATGTCTTGATTAAATCGTCATCCGTCTATATGTTTAAAGTAATACCTACCATAAATACAGATAGATAAACACTTTATTGCTAATTCAGAATATTAAAAAATATTAAACAGAATACAATAGTTACAGTAAAATCAATGAGACAGTTAAGCAAAGCCTTATCGCTACAAGGGATCTCTTGCAGGCAACCTTCACAGAAATACAGAAGAGAAATCGAACAGCACATAGAACTGAACATTTAACAAATATTAGAACAATCAGTCAAGAATACATAATTACAAAACATACATATAAAAAGTTTTACAAAAAAAAATTATTGTATTAAATTGAAAACAAACTAATTACCATAAATTAGTAAAAGCTTAATTGAAGCCTTCAAATTGTAGCGAAGCCGTAACTGTTAAACAGGTTTAATGTAGCGCGATTTATACCATGATGATGTCCTCCTCGCCGTTTTCGGCTACAGCGACTGCTTTAATTCCTCTGTTGTTGGCGGTCGTGTGCTCGCCGTGGCTTACGTAGCCAATCTTCACACAGATCCTCGCACATTTCGGGCATGTGAGCACACCATAGACATAATTGTAATTAATTGCCGCAGGTGGTCGGGCTTTTAATTCCTCGCGCTTTTTGTCGAGATCTTCAAGCCGATGCTCTCCAAAGTCTCGAATTTTGGATTTAACCAAAGTCCTTCACTCCGGTCTCTCAATGGCTAACTTCTCCCACTTAGAGGTTTCTATGCTGCACTTCTTCATGTGACGCTTTAACACATCCTTGTTGACCGCCCATTGTACTGTGTCTTCTTGTATTTTCTAATATTTTTCCTGCTGGACTTGACCTGCCTTGGCTGACATGGAAGTCATGGAAGTAGCCCAATATTGCGACGCATGGTCACGGGACGATGGAAAAGTGTTGGTTACGCGTTAGGAAACCCGGAATATACCTTTACAATACGAGTATGTGATAATAACCGCAATACTTTAAAACATTCTTAAAGAATTCATTTATCCAATTACTTCATTCAGTTATTAAATTAGTTACGAATGAATCACGGGTTTAGGTTAGTGTCAGTAAACAAAAACAAAACAAACAGTATTGAAAGTATTCCATGATTGCAGGCTACAAAGTGGTGGTGGCAAATCGTTCAGCATTCGGTGACTGCGACTTGGTTGGTAGGTCCCGCGATGTCGACAAATACATGGTGCAGGTGTAATGTAAATAATATAAAAGGATTGGGCTTAAGACGGAGCCCGGACACCCGATAGCCCAATATATATTGTGTCCGGCAGAGTAAAATAGCACCGACTAGAATAGCAGTGCAAATGGCACTCGTTGTTGTCGTATAAGGCGATTAATATTTTCGAGATAAAATATCTAGAGTCTCCGTAGGCTGCAAAATGGGCAGTAGCATTTGCTTTGCTCTGTTTATAAAACTGCGATCTCCAACTCGCCTGCCAAGCGTAGAGATTATGGCAATAAGCTTCCCTTTCGTGGGAGAGACCCTAAATCCTGCAGTGGACTTTTATAGGCTGTGATGATGATGATATGGCTGGCCATGCTACTCCCGCCAGGCATGTAAAGGAGAGCCAACAACCACTACGGATGCCGAAGACCGAGCGAAATTTACCAAGAGGAGTAGAAAGGCGGACCCCAAATAATAACAGTTGTCCACTGCGTTTTTCGCTACCTTGCAGTTCGAAACCATGTGAATATTGAAGGCCTAAGGCAACCGTGTTACGGGGGCCTTAAGGGGCCCCAAGGCGCAGATGACATTGCGCTTGGCGTGACATGGCACCACGCGGTGCCTTGATGCGGTTGGACCTAACCAATAACGCTTTGATATATCACTTTTGGGAGAGGGAGTTTTACATAGGTACTTAAATATTTGTGCCCCTCTTTATTCCATTGTTTTACGAGTTATATTTGAACATAGCTCTCAAACATCAGAAAAGATAGCAATCTAATGGTAAGTAGGCACTAGTCAGAACTAGATATATTACTTACTGTTTACTAGCGTTTTATGAAGCTACAGTCCCATAACATAAATTCTTAATAACACGTAGTTTATGTGAGGCCCTGAACCACAAACTGAGGTGAATTGAAGGTCAGCTGGCGAAACTACACGACATTCGGTAAGAGTGTATAATACTAGTTGTTTGCTGTTTAAAACTCAAAGGACCATCCTTTGCGTGTATGGTCATATACGTTTCTGGTACAATGCGTCTACAGGGATCCGAATCGGCCTTCGAGTTTTGGCCGAGTTTTCAGTCAAGTTGAAAAGACTATTTACACAGCTTCAAGGCTGATCTAGAAGGCAGGTGATACTAATATTTACTGTAGTATCATAGAATATATTTGTCTATAGTGGATGGACACAGACAAGATGGTGGTTACGCATCTGAATAATGTCTGGTTTTGTGTAAAACTTTGCCAGCTTGCTGAATAGTAAACAATAAACAAAAGTTAAAAGTATTGACTGTTTTATTGATACACTGACATAGTATAACATAAAGTCGCTTTTCGGATGCGGGGCCGTGGTCGGGCGTCCGACCAAGGTCTTCTCGCCCGTGCATCCGAAAAGCGGCTTAATAAAAAAACTAATTTTTTACTCTAGGTAAAAAGTTGTATTTCGTATTCAGAAAGACGAAATATTTCGTATGACGCATCTTGGCGTTAATACCCCGGTTGTGATCTCGCGCGCGAGGGGCCTGGGTCCGCCTGTTCGTCCGGGGTCCGTCGGTTATTTAATACTTGATGCTTTTCTTCTTTTTTTTTATGTTATACCTTATACAAACAGGCAAGCGGGCCACGTGATGGAAAGTGGTCACCGCCGCCTATGGACATCAGCAACACCAGGGGAGTCACCAATGCGTTGCCCGCCTCTGAAGAGACCTCTAATATACCTCTTGAACGATCCCATGTCATAGTCCAAAGGAAACACTGTGGCTGGAAGCTCATTCCACATCCGAATTGTACGAGCGAGAAACGTTCTTTCGAACCTTTGCGTAGTGACCAACAGAGGGTTTCTGTATTCCCGGTATTCTTAATTAATACTAAAACAATTTTTGTAAGGGAAGTTGTCCTGTCCATGTTTTAATAGTTCGAAGTTTATTTTCTACTTAAAGCTCATATTTATGTTTATAAAAAGCACAAATCCTGTGAAGTTACATCTCCCCGTGAAGGATTTCCTACTCATTCTGAGTGAGATTGCCCTTGGTGAAGACTTGGTCAGTCTGCAGCATAGTGTCTACCTTGGAGTCTTTCGAATGTATCATAAAAGGATCCTGAAAGCCGCTAGTGAGTGCTTCTTTTACAGTATTTGTGCATCAATTAACTTTCTTTTCTTGCCATACAGTCCACTTGAATAGGTATTCAATTACCACATTTAACAGAATTACCCAGAATAGGCAGAGCTATCGGTTTTTAAACCCGAGCAACAGGCTTCCTGGAAGGAAGGAGGTTCTAAAAGGAACATTTTTTGGATTCTTGCAACAATCCTGATGGAACCTGGACATTCAGGCGACTGAATGTGTAACCATGATCCAATCTGGTCAGCTTGCCCAGTTAGCAGGGTCACATGGCAGTTACTCCATTGTAATTACCTAATCTGTCAAATCCTGGATCATGATCAAGATGAACGTATTTTCTGTATTTTTACGGACTCATATGGGATGAAGATTATTGGCCGTGTGGTGTCAGGCAGAGTAGAATAGCACCAACCCCTTACACTCATGGGTGTCGTACAAGGCGGCTAATGTTTCGAGGCAAAAGATCAAGAGTGTCCGTAGTCTGGAAAATGGGCAGCAGCATTTTCCATTGTTATGTTTAAACACTGCGATTTAAAACCCGCCTGCCAAGCGTGGAGATTACGACAATAACCTCCCCTTTCGTGGGAGAGGTCGTAAGTCCTGCAGTGGACTGTTACGGACTGTGATGATGATATGGGATGAAGAATGGGATGGGATAATAAAACTTCTCACATAGATGTCTGTCATATTTCAACTGCTCTCTATCATATTTTAAAGTCGGAGCTAGTAGGACCCCACTAGACAGATTCGCCCCAATCGGACAAGACTAAATGTCGTCGCTGTTGACTTTTGCCTCTGACTCCGTTACTGTGCTATCGTCTGCGTACCCAAAGGTATCGGATACAAGCATACGGAGAAAAGAGTCGCGGACAGAACTGACCCCTGAGGAACTCCCGCGTCGGTAGCCTGAAGATCAGACGTGTGACAGTCGAGAACTACACGTTGCAGTGTGCCTCGGTGTAATGTAGCATTTATTTACGTTTTCACTTTATACAATCAGTGCATCAAAAGGTCTACATAGGTACTTACGCTGCTCAATCACTTTATTTGAGAAAACGCAGCGTATCGAACCCGTGATTACCCGTGGCTATTACAATACCACATTTTATACGGACCGAGTAACTAAGTGTTACCTTCCGCACATAAGACTGGAGGTCAATAAAAAGCAACGGTGGTTCGTATGAGTCCATGTAACAATTTTGATAGCTTCCGCACTTTTAAGAGCCATGCTCAATCAATTTTCTCGGTGATACGTCATGACGTAATGACACGCAAAACGTAGGTACTCATCTGTCTGTTTACATGAGCTAACGTGAATCGTGCCTTCTGCAGCTTAAGCCTTGTATTTAATGGGGTCATGGTCGTTATTTTGTATGCCTACCTATTTAAAAAGATATGGCTGCCAAATTATCATGTCCAGCCTTCGATTAATTTGCCATTCGTGATTATTATCATTGAAGTGTTTGTACTTCTAATTAAATTAATCACCTTACGAAATAACTATAGTAGTATACCGCTATTAGTATTAGCATATCAATAATCGAAGTTGAGTTTTGAGTCATATCTCCCTTTTGGACAAAATAATTCCATAAAGGTCTTGAATCGGACTTGCTAGCCACATCCACCAACGACACTGCGACCCTTACTGTGGGTTAGGAAAAATACTGCTCTATAGAGTAATCGAATCGAACAAAGTGTCTAATTCATATAAAAATCACGAACGGGCTTCAGTGAGAGTTAGTATTTGTAGATTCAAATCATGGAATCTTCAGTGAAGGTACTCCTCGCGTCCTGCTGAGGGTCGTGAATCCCCTGATGAACAGTAATTTCTGCTTTACGATGTCTCTCCCCCGGCATCTGTCCTTAGCATCATTGAGTGCATCTTGCAGCTTTATGTTGAGCGTTGAGCAGATTTGGTCGGACCATCTAGTAGGAATGCAACCTCTCGGCCGTCCGCCATCGATCTTACCTGTCACCATAAGCTACTCGAGATTATTGCCACCTTTACGGGCGAAAAAATTATAGGATCCTTCCCAGGCAGACAAGTCAGTGTAGGTAGCAGAGCAGTTATCATTACCATTCAAGGAAATTTTCCTTTGCAGCTTCAGCAACAGGGTATTTGGTTCATCTTTAGCTAAAATGAAGGGGGCATTAGCTGTCTCTTATGCTCAAACAACTCGACCTCGTCCAAGGTATTTTTATAAAAACATGTGATTGTACCATGCTTTCCTAGGTCTTATGTTGTAGCCACAAAGGTGAAAAATCACAAGGAAAGGTCCTTTTGGTGCCAAATCCAATTTACGGCTGTATCCTCTTCGAGTGATGCGTGCCATTGGTGTCAAGCATAAATTAGACTTCTGTAAATCTTCTGTGATTGCTCATGTCTTTTTCGATCCCACAGAGAAATCTGGGTAAGTACACAAACAACCTATAAGCATAGAGAAAAAAAATACTACGTACAACTATAAGTATACTCATCTATTGTAAGAGCGTCGGTGGCCTAGTGGTTGAGGGGTCCGACTCGTAAGCGAGAGGCACCGGGTTCGAACCCAAGTGCCGCCATGAACCAAATACTCTTTTCTAGAGAGTATTTTCTGAGCTATGTACTACATTACTACCAAGTAACCTGCACATTTAGGCGACTGAATTTATAACCATGATTCAATGTGGTCAGCTTCCCCTGTTAACAGGGTCACGGAGGTCAGATGGCAGTCGCTCCACTTTAATTACCTGACAGATCAGGTCCAGGACGAAGAAATTCTGGATCACGATCAAGGCGGAACCGGGCCCTCGTTCGCGAGATCACAACCGGGATATTAACGCCAAGATGATGATGATGATATTCCTCTATTGTAATTTTAACTCCTCCACCAAAAACGATGTTGATAAAGCTTGCGCACGTTTTACGATCCAACCATAAACCCTAGTTTTAATTTTATCAATGTTCAAGCAAAAGATCGTTATCTCTAAGCTTCTAAAGACGTATGCACATAAGACGACAATTTACAGTTGGGCCGGAACCTGTACCATAGACGCTGAGCCGTGTTCTGGTTGTATACCGGTCATAATAACATGCGATAACTTACATATTTTAGTTTTTAAGTGCCCATTTCAGTACCTATTTTCGATTTAACCGTTATAACTCCTTTACTAAATAATATTATAGATGCGAAAGTAATTTGTACCTATGTTAAGTTTTGTCGGTTGAACAAGTTTTGCTAAAGACAAATAAATAATGGAATCCCGGGAAAGTACTGTTACTTTTATCCCGACATCGACTGTAGTTCCCGCGGGAACACATCATACCCGAACTATACGCGAAGATGCGGGCAAAAGCTAATTAATAATAAATATTTGAAAGTAAGTAGGTTTTAGATACCACTCGTCGTTAGCTGATACGATTTTAATAATAGTTATGCCCAGGAAACGGAGAATTTACGCGAAAACTTTTTACACATGTATGGAAAATGATTTCATTGCGATTTCGTCGCAATCAATCAAAGGCTAAATTTATACCAACGCACTCAAACCCTCCAAAGTCTATTAGAGAAAAGTGACTGAGAGTTCGACAGAGGAACACCATCACTTGATGCAACCAAGATTTCCTGGTTCCTGGAACCAAGGTTGCCTGGAAGAAATTGCTTAAAGCCGTTGCTTCTCCTACTGTTCATTTTAAGTACCCATCGTATTCTTTTAAATGTGCAATAAAGCGTTATTCATTCATTCAGATGCAGATGCAACAGTTATATTAATGGTAGAGCAATTAGAGCTCGATTATACAGTATAAATAATTATCTAGATGGTTCTCTATTACCATTACTGGTATGTGTAAATAACGCAATATGGACAAAGTCCCCCTCATTCCCACCGCTGGAACTCCTACTAAGCCGGCCCTTCATCTGTGGCGGCAATACAAATCTAGTAGTTTAGACACAGATGTACTATGTTACTACTAGCATAGAGAATTAAAATAGTACGTACAAGTTATACCTAGGAAGATAAAGATACAAAAGTATAAGTTATACTAGGAAGATTAACTACATTTGGCTATTACAAGTGCTATACAAAGATGAATTTGTACAAAAAATCGTGTTAAAAACAACATAATGCGTTTGTGTTATTACGAGAGCCTTTACCACGTTACAAGTCGTGACGAAGAAGGCCTCTGACGTCACGTTATGGCGCTATCATCACATCCTCAATGATCTCACGGTTCGTGATAATATTCATGGACGAAGTTTTTTCGTGTTTAACAATAATCGGGCATCATTATACGGGTATGCAGGATGTTAGCGTCTTGTGTCTAACTGAATGATATAAGCAGGTAGTGAGTTATAGCTTTTGATTGGTAAAAAAATGTAGGTAGTAAATAAAGGTATGTCATCGGCAATGTCCTTACGCGCGTATTAAATTTGGTTAAATTCAGTTGTAAAAAATTTCTGAATTTGATATTTTCCTAATGCGCTGATGCTTCTGAATTTACTCGACTAAATGTAGTCAAGTGTAATAACACCTGACTAAATTCAGAATCAAAAAGCGTGAGAGCAAATCAAAGTAGAATGTATAGCTCATAAAATGAGATCCATTTTTTGAAACGCCTTTTGAAAAGCGGAGCGATGAGTAACACAATATAAGTGATATAAAAATGGACTATATTGTTAATGTACCTACCGCATTTACAGAAAATAAATGATTCTAATTCTAATTCTAATTTTATTATATGAGCTTCGATTGCACTCCACTTTGATTTGCTCTCACGCTTTTTGCTTCTGAATTTAGGCTACTGAATTTAGTAAAATGTACGCATTAGGAAAAAATCATCGTCACAAACACAAGCGTGATGTCGTCTTGTTTTTTCCTTCGAAAAGTCACCATCGTTTTAATCACTCCATCGATCACACAAAATATGTTAAGAATCTGACGTTATCGATAAGTTAGTATTCACCCGATTATGATACCATCGAATGGTATTATCAAGGAAGAAAATGTTTTATTTAACAACTTGGTAATGGCAAAGCGATACTCGATTATCTTACACAAATATTGATTACCTACGCTAGTAATTTTGTTTTTTTTTTATTAGACTTGCCAGGCATTTGACCGCCAAGTGAGAACCTGGTGACTATCTCTCAGTGTTGCCAACTCAGTGGATTTTCCACTAGATCTGGTGGTTTAGACTTACCTTTTAGTGGACAAATTTTGGTTTTAGTGGCTAGTGGATTTTTCTAGTGGATTCGGTTGCTTTAGTGGTAAGGTACAAACAACCACTAGCACGATTTACATATGTACTCGAACGTTTACGTTACAAGTGTATATTTTTTTGAGTGTGAGAAAAATTAGGGGGGTGGTTTTCGGGGTTTCTCCGAAAATAGTTTGTCAATTTCTTGAATAATTTAGATTATAGCCAGAGAAATTTATTCTGCAAAAGCAGAAATCGTAGCAGAAACCGGTTCTCCTAAAGGTTGCCTTTAAGATAGAATTTTTTAGTACCTACTAAACAAAACTAAACTATATTATTAAAATATAAATTACAATGTTGTTATTTCATTTTGAATAATATTTAGGTTTTATTTGTCTGGCATAATATGTTTGTGGTTTTCCTTGTGGTTTGAGGGATCACCAAATTTAGTGGTTTTGGCAACACTGAAAAAAGAAATTTTATAAGTAAATGCTAAACATAAAAATCTCCCTATACAAATTGGCAATAAGTTACCCATGTTCATATATTGCCGTTTTCCTTCCTAAAGCCTAACTAAGCGTGAAGCCAGCTTTCTGGCTACAATTCCGGGAGGCAGAGGTGTGGACAACTTTTTATTTTTACAGTGTTTTTAAAGTTCACAACCGGCCGTCCGTTACTTTTTGGTTGTCCGTCTATCTGTCTGACTGGCTGGTTGTCTGACACTCAAAATCAATTTTCTCAAGAACGGGCAAAGACCTTCTGTCCGGTGACCTCATTAAGCTGATAAACAAACCATCTAAAAGATATTGCCATCTAAATTTGATCAGCAAAACATATTGACTTCCAGTAGACTTCAATGAAAGCTGGTGCGCCTAAAGTAGGTACACCTACACAATTTTTGCACTCAACCGATAAATAAATATTATTATTACTGACTTAAATTTTTCTCATCGTCGGTCGCAATAGAATCCTGAGTAAACGATTGAACGATTGGCATCTTCTTGGGCCCCTGTTTGCGAAGTACCAAATTGAAAGTATCTAATAAAATAAATAGAAGACAAAGCTAAATAAACACGACAGTTGCTACATACTTGTTCAGCTGTGCTTATGCAGCATTATTGATAATTTCACGCCCTTCGGAGGCAACTAAGCTCATAGCATACGCTTATTATAAATTCAAAACAATGGGTTCGGTTCAGCCAGGAAGGTTATAACATAATATCACAAGCATAACTTTAACATTTGTGATCATTCAGTCGGAACTATCACTATCTATGTTTCGACGTCACTTCCTGCGTTTTGGTGCGACCATTAGTGAATAGCACGGAATTTAATAAGTGAAGTATAATAATGTGCCCGTCTGTGCTACATTCATTTACAATAGCACGGCACATTCAATATAGAATAGTTAAATATTATTCATCGTCACGTCTTTTACAAGATTGAGTTACAACTCATTTTAATTTCCATCAGTATTTCTCAATTACCCGTTTTTCATCACATTCTCACGGGAATTTGAAAAACTCTTTTTTTATTATGAAGAAACCGCAACGCACCCCTGACAGCCAAAATGTAAGACCGGCCAAGACTGCAAGTGTCGTGCCAGTTGCAGTGTAGGGTTCCGTATTTGCCTGCCTGATGTGGAGGGGCTTCAACTTGACTGTTCATATTTTTTGCTATTTTTTTATTGCCTATACGCGGACGGACAGTCCACCTGATGGAAAGCGGCCACTGTCCTCCAGGATATCTGCAACCTAAGAAGAGAGGATGCAGTGTCGGCCTTTCAGGTGCCTATAGAAAAGCCTTTTGAAGAACCCTATGTAATAGTGCTGCCCCATGTAAAAGGAAAGACTTCAGGAGGGAGTTCATTCTACATCTTGCACGTGCGTTTGATAAGGTTTGGTTTGGGAATAGCGGTGTACTTGCGTCATGTATTTACCTACTTTGTTTTCCTATTCAAGACAGAACTTAAAACTTTCAAATGGATTAACAAATTGTAATTAAGTAAGTAAAACAATAAATGTGTGCACGCACGTATGTATTTTGGAAGATTAGATTAGATTATATCGTAATTATTAGATTATAAGGTAACTCCAAACGGTAACGTTTAATTAATGGAAATTATTAAAATTAGTGTTGCAAACGATTTCCAAACGACCACATTAGTTTTAACAGCCTTCGTACCAACTTTCCACGCGGTTTGAAATTTACATTGCTTAACTAACCTATCCACGATTCTTAGGTCAGCACGTGACAGTTCCAATTTCTATTTCTTACCTTCAGAGCATTTTCACTTTGTTGCTAGTGTTCATGAGACCCACATTTGTGGTAGTCTTGGTGTCTGTGACATCGCAGATAACTTGTATGCATCTGCATGAGTGCCGCCTTCGATGTTATGGCCACGTTTCGCGCAGACCGGCAAATAATGTAGGGAACAAACATCTAGCAATGCCACCTCCACCAGGCACGGGGAGAAGAGGCCAGCCCAATAAACGATTGGCTTGACGTCGTTAGGGATGTCACGCGTGCCAACAAACTCACCACTAAGGATGCCAAAGACCGAGCAAAGTGGACAAGAAGAAGTAGGAACTCGGACCCCGGGACCTCCACGCGAGAGCACAACCGGGATTGTCGCCAGGATGATGATGGCTAGAGTTCAGAGAAGATTCATTTTATAAAAACTACTTTTTTATCAAGTAAAATAAATAGATCAGGAAAAAACGTACATCCATCTATGAATTATAGAAATCGGTTCAGTAGTTTTGAAAATTACCCTAACATAAACACTTTTCCTCTTAATGATATTATAATGTACTGTAGTGGTTTACAGTACCATATCTGCATAAAACATTACATTTTGAATCATAGAGTTAAAGAAAAATCGCATCATACAACAAATATTTTCACAATTCTGTCTGACCACAGCGTATCCTAATTAAAGAGGACGTACGCAGCGCAGATAAGCAGCATAGTTTGAGATTCAAGTTTTTTTATATCTACTTGAATATTTTGCTACAAATTATTCACGATAATAATTCCTCAGATATTGCGACAGGGACTGGGTGTGGATCCGATCATCCATGTCCCATTATAATTGATTAATTTCACTATGGTAATGGAGCAGGTAACGAGTGCCTGTGGCGAAAATGGCGTCCATCCATCACTTCAGCGCAGTCATTAGACCAGCCAACACAGAATAATAGGCGTGTAATCGTTTTGCTATATTTTATTCACGCATATTGTTATTCATAGTGAACATACATACATACACATTCACGCGCGTGTACCATAGTGGAAAGCAAAGACTATTGAGTGTCACAAGCGACGATCCTGACACACCTCTCTCGCCTGTTCCACATTAACAAACTTCTCCAAAAAAGGCAGGTCGGGCTTCAACCGTTTTAAATGTATGATTATAAACCATTCACCATCATTTGCTACAGTAAGTGTGAGTAGCTGAAGTTAGACGAGGTCGTACCTACTGAGATAACGATGACGGTACGGTGAGGTCAAAAATACTTATCACCCATGATAACATCACAGTATTTCATGATAGTGATAGTGAACTAAAATTTTACAGACGAGAAGTCTTTACAAGTCAATTCTAATGATTTTAACTACATTGTTTTAGTCTTTTGTTTGTTATATTAGTCAAGGCGAGTTGTCAATTAGACACCGGATGAGGTAAGAAGGTTCTTTTTGTTAACAGCTTATCTGCGCGAACGGCTACCGGCCTTCGGACCAGAGGTCGACACAAATAAGTTTTGAATGGGGCATTTAGACGACATTGTTTTGGCACGGCGTCACTGCTGAAATATGCTGATGACATACGCTGATGGCGTAAATGTGTATACCTACGCTTGCTTGAGTCGCTTGTCGCTGGAATTTTTTGAGCACTGCACAGCAGTTTGGTTTTAGACCGCAACTCTCCACTGATTCAGCTATACTGTATTTAAAACACACAGTCAATTACTATACACAAAGGCGTATGCTAATTTACGCATGCTTCTTGGACTTGTCAAAGGCATTCGATTTAGTTTCTTATGAGGTGCTTTGGCGGAAATTGAGGGAACATACCAGTGCTCCGACAGATATAGTGCAGTTGTTGAAATAATGATACGGTAATCAGAACAACCAAGTAAAGTGGGGTGGGTCTTACTTTGACGAGTATAGATTAGAGTGTGGGGTTAGGCAGGGTGATCTATCCTCGCCTAGCAACACCAGGGTCGGCTGCTCGATTGATGGTAACATCAACACAGATGACATGATATTGCTGAGTCCGTCGATCAGAGCTCTGAGGAAATTGGTTCACATATGTGAGGAATATGCAAGGACCCATAGTCTCAGGTATAACACCGATAAGTCTGAGCTTCTAGTTTTAAAGCGGGCAACAAAAATCCTGAGAAGGTGCCGTCGGTCACGCTTGGTAGAAGGCAGCTGAAGCTCGTCTCGCGGTTTAAGTACCTGGGACACTGTGTCGCTAAGGATCCGTCAGACGATGCAGATATTGAGAGGGAGCGGAGAGCACTGACTGGACGGGCGAATATGTTGGCTTGTAGGTTCGCACGTTGTACCAGAGACTCAATCACTTTGTTCACTTTGTTCAGTAAAGGGTAGTGTATATACAAGCGCTCTTTACTGTACCAAACTGCTAGACGGTTAGATTTAAGATTTTAATTTTATTTATTTTTGTTTTATTTATATAAAGTATTGAATTGAATTGTAGCAAAGATACATCGAGCAACAATAGCTTGGAGCAGAATGCATTTTCACTCCTGCTTTGAAAATGAGTTGACTGTTAAATTCAGTAAATTAATCCCGGTAGATACCCCCTTAGTTTGATTAGCGGCTTCTTACTCTTTAGTTGGTATTAAATGAATTTTTACAACAGACTAGTTTATGAAAGAACAGGTTAATCCCGGCTTCGCAAGCGTCGAGGAGGGATATTAGAAGGTAGCCTTCCTTCTTTATTTCTTAGCCAAAAAATTGTTATTTAAAACGTAAAGTAAATGTATGCAATCTTTCTAGCTTTGAGTTTCCCTGTTTAATGTTGCCTATAATTGGCTTATAGCAATATATTACCCGCTAATAGTACATTGTGGCTAAGCTGAGCGTGAATTGGTTAGTGAGCAGTGAGCACGTGTTTCTGTACAGGGAAGTGCACCTGATCCAGCGACTGAGTGCGGCTGGACGGTCTATGAGGAAATTGTGCAATACGATTTCTATTACAGTGGCTTCCTACTCGCCGCGCTCCCGGAAGTCTGGCTGACTGTGCGCAGGATATTAGACGATAGACACAACGAGCCCCGAGGTAATGTGTAGGCGACTAGAGCAAAAATATGTATTGACAACCGTTTTGTTGCACCACTTATCACTTTAACGGAGTTTTGAGCTAGCTATACATATACTTCGTGTTCTCTGTATATGTACTTTATCAAACTAATCGTAATATAATAGCAAGTAAGTACCAAAAGGATTACCAGTTTACAATGTAAGAATAACCTAAAAAAGCTCTATTAGTCATGTTGATGTACAATGTACTTCGAGGTGTTCATTCCGATTTACTGGCTTTGTAAATCGCAGAACAGACTGCGTAACGTCTTTCAACAGCTTACGAAATGTAAACGATATTACTATCCACCCACTAAATATTGTGCCGAATATTATTTCAAGTGGGATAAAAGCGCGCGAAGCGATTCTGAAATCTGGTATGTGTCGAACTGTCGCGTCGTTAATAATCGCCGGTCGCGTGCTTGCTGTGCGTTTTTGTACTGCATTCTAATAAAGCCGCGCGCCGGTCGGCACAACGCTTCGTGCACAACGCGCCTTCAATGGGTTAAGTGGAGTGCGCCAGACTGTGTTTGTCGCTAATCTTAGCCGGGACAAAAACGGCGGGCTGCGGGCTCCAAGTGCGCACGGGCACAGGCGCGGGCACGGCACGGGCACGTAGCCCTTCTTTCTCTGGCGGTCCCTCGTCGCAGCCCGACCACGCGCCCCACACAGGCCCGCCGTCCGCACGCAGGCCAGTCCGCCGCGCGCCGCCGCAGGGGGCGTCTGTGCCGTCCGCGCTCCGCCCCACAAAACAACACTTGTGTCATCGCAATATACAAAACCGTAACGCGCGATACGTCGCTACTACTCACATTTCGGAGTGTTTTCGGACAGTGTCATTAAACAGACTCGGCTAAGATTTGCCCAGTGAATGCGCCCTGGCTCATCCTCCACGCAAATGCTGGTTGGGACTATTTGTGGCGAGAAAAATAAACATAACACTCCGGTAAGTTTATTTATTGGATGTGTATTAGTGGTGTCGTTTTCACTTTTACATTATTTGTAGTGTTTTACTATGTATAGAGAGATCTAGAGTGAATGGAAGCTCGAGTGACCGCTTGCGGGTTAACAGTGATTTAACTGGTTATGTTAATTAACTCCGCTAATAGTGTTTTGGTTTCGTTCTTATTAGATAGAATTTATTCGACCGGGGAAAGCGGAATTACCGTGGCCAACGTGCTGGATTTGCAAATAAGTAGGTAGATAAATGTTAGAAAATCTCAGTAACTATATGGATATAGGTACGAGTAAGCGATCATGCGACCAGATGATTGTATTCGGTGATATGTTTCTTTTATTACAGACGTACATACATTACTTACGTATATATGTAATTTTTGTGACACGTATCCTACGTAACTGTGTGGATAAAAAGCTTGTAAAACTATGCGTCAGAACTACGACGATTTAACAAATTACCTAAGTTCTACCTCGGCAAAGTTGAAAGTTGTCACGATAAGAAGGCGCAGTTACTTTACCCAGATGGGTATAAAAATATGTTTTTGGCCTGGCTAGAGTCTAGCTAGGCCAGAAATATCTTTGGATAGACCATATAGTTCTAATCACAAACAGGAATCTCCCTAGATAAGTACTATCTATAGGTATGTACTTACACTATCTCCAACTGTTGAACAGTTGAACTATTGATCCTCAAACTTAAATAAGTAGGTAAGTACCTACGAGTACTTCTTAGGAGCATTCGGAGTATTTCGGAGCATCACGGCAAAGTGGTATGGAGTGGGTTCTGATAGGATTTTGATATTTTTATAATATCTTTGCGTTTTTAATTTGATAATTATTTTCATTTAAACTACATTAGTGATTACTGGTGAAGGATCAGACAATTCATGAATTGCCCCCAATAAATTGCAGCTAAAGCATACAGTGCAAAAAGCTGGTGGATTTTAAAGATGAAAACGGATACTTCATTAATATTCTACTCACAAGCCTTTCAAACGGAAAGCTACAATAGGCTACCTTACACTTCATCAACAATACCAGTTATAGCCATTGTTCTTCCGTTGCAGAAATATAATAAGTACCTACCTACTACCAAGTTTCCGGAGATTCAAAACGATACTGAAATAATGAATCCATGCTGTTGGTACCTCTTCACCATACCTAACATTAATGTCGTGTTAGACTCCATTAAAATCGTTAATTAATATTACCTGCTTATTACCTGTTCACTCTATTACGTAAGCTGGCACTTCGTTACGTGGCGTACTGTTCACTTAATATTGTGAGTTTTGGCAAACAAGGTACGAGACTCTTTTCATTATCACCTCAACAATCAAGGTTGCGTGCGACTGTATTTACTACCCGTTTGGTCTGACCTATTGCCTATTTACATGTACATATGTGTCGAATGCGTCAGAACATTTTATTATGGTCAAAACATGAGATTACAGACAGAATGACAGACACAAAAAGCGACATTTTATTACGTTAGGAGCCTCGGCCGAGTGGGTAAGGTAATCGACTCGTAAGCGAGGTATCGTGTTCGAATCTCACTGCGGCCATGTACCAATTACTCTTTACTGAGTTATCAAGGTGACGGAGGTCAGATGGCAGTCGCTCCACTGTAATTATCTGATCAGTCAAATCCTGGATCATGGTTCAGGCGGACCACGGGCCCTCATGCGCGAAAACAGTATAGATAATTATGAAGGATTAGGAAGGTATGAAGGAGTAGGAGATGCATCAATAGCAACAGAGCATGTTTTATCAAAGGGGGCTATTTGAACGATCATTTAAAGTCACGAGATATCTCATTGACATAATCTAAATATGAAAGAACTTGGTCTCAAAGATATTGTCATAAAATAAATTGCACTGTTTCTGCTACGTGTGTAGAGCCACAATCCATACGGAGAGTAATTAAAAGTGTTAGGTATTGTAGGGGCCTTGTACGGAAGTTATAAAATGTTTTATACCTTATTGTAATAGAGATTTAAAGATAGAACACGTGGCCCTTACCAGGTCGATTCTACATTTGGAATTTCGTTTAGGACTTTCAGACTTTTCTGTAGGTTAGTTACCTTTGCGTTAATAGGTAAAGATCGTATTTATCTTTATCTAATCGTTCTTTGACTATAAGTAGCGGTTCTCTCATAGACAACTCACAACCGCTGGTGAGATTTAGAGGATCTCCCCCGAGCGCGGAATGCATATAAAGCTCGTAACAAACTTAGATTGATAATATTTCAATATTACGCTATATCACAGTATCAAAGAAAAATAATTTTCACACAAATATTGAATCCTGTATAACTTTGAAACAATATATTTTAACGCAAAGCTAACAAACCACAGCATAGATATTGTTTTCTAGATCACGTATACGAAATTTCATTGCGTATACAGGATTACAGCCTGTAACCCTGTATATGTTTGTATGGAGCGCGCTCAGGGGAAACTAGGCTTAATATTTAAGTGGTCCGTAGGGCATCTAAATAACTTAACATTCCCTACAGATTATACAAAGTTTTCAGCTTTTTCGGCTTTCAGATTCCACGGACTAGACTTTCTAGGACCGAAACGGGTGATTTTACGTCAAAGTGTGATTTCAATGCCAAGATCAACCACGAAAAGCAGTTGCTTAAACCCAATGCACCACGATTCTACGAAGTTTTATTACAAAGAATCCTGGGACCCTTTATAAGAACGCTTTCACATATAGGCGTTTTAGTCACGCGGCAACAGCGCTGCACCAGCAGAGCCCTTCATATTACAGCTAAACATTCATCATCAAAGCCCTTACAATCCATTGCAGGACTAAGGGCCTCTCCCACGAAAAGGGAGGTTATTGCCATTATCTCCACGCTTGGCAGGCGGGTTGGTTGCAAATATAATAATTGAAAACGCTGCTGCCCATTTTCTACCTACTCTACGGAGACTCTAGGTATTTTGTCTCGAAACATTAGTCGCCTTGTACGACACCCACGAGTGTAAGGGGTTGGTGCTATTCTACTCTGCCGGACACCACACGGCCAAACACGGGCGCTATAGTATCGACTAATACGGGCGCTAGAAATAATATTTTGATAATATCTCACCCGGGTGTAGATAACAGCACGAACTGTTGAATCATAGCATGTCTTTAAGAGACCCTGATTGTTCTCGATTGAGATAACAATTCAATTATTTTTAATTCCTAAACTGATTAGCTTTATATAATTCAATAATAACGGAGGTGAGTTATGAGAACCGAAATTTCTGAAGCTGTTCTACTATGAGCGGTCTATTGTGTACCGGACTAATGGAATGTTGAAAACTCATCTTCATCATATCAGCCGAAACACGCCCACTGCTGGGCATAGGCCTCCCCCAAAGATCTTTACAAAGGCCGGTCCTGTGCCTTCCGCATCCAGCTGGTACCTGCGATCTTTGCCAGGTCGTCGTTCCACCTTGTGGGAGTCCAATTATGAAGAAGAAACTATTTAAATATTATTTAGAAAAAAGTTGCAGAAAGGAAACAACGTTTAATTAAACATATTCAGAAGAAATTTAAAAAACTGACCTTAGAAGAATTTCCAATTCATTGAAGAACATCGAAGAAATAACATCATCGGAAAAAAAAAAGTGTTGTATGCAGCCGGGAGACAAAACAATATCATATTGCGAAAGACAACGATGTATGCAGTCCGTGAAGTAGCCACAACCATGCTGACATCGCTAAGCGTGCAGTGCGCATCGCGACATGCACATTCCGATTTCCGATGCAACGTGATTAGGTACATCTTTCGATTATCTCATTACTTTCATTGCGGACTTAATTTAACAGCGACATACAAATTAACCATGTTACCTTGCCTGGTTAACATGTCGATATGGTTATGAATGAATTCATAGTGATTGAGCCTACATGGAGATCTATTGTTGCACTCAGTCTGAATTTGCTTACTACGTGATTTACTTGTTTCAAATATTACTTAATCACTTATTTAATTATATAATAGGTAAGAAAAGTCGAATAAATTACTTGTATTGAAATTTATGAAATTGACTGGATTTCAAACCCCAGCGCTGTCATGCACTCTTTTCTGGGTTACTTACTTGAACACCGAATAACCGATGCTCTAACGGTGAGGGAAAACATCGTGATGAAATCTGCACATTCAGGTGACTGAATGTTTAACCATGATCGAAACTGGACTGCCATTTAACCTCCTTGCAACAGGGTCACGGAGGTCAAATGGCAGTCGCTCCACTGTAATTACCTGATCTGCCAGATCCTGGATCATGGTCAAGGCGGACCGCGGGATGCGTGCGAGAGCGAAACCTGGACATTAACACCAAGACGATTACTTTTTAATACTTAAAACTACATTCAAAATCAGTTAGGCTAGACAGCTTCAGTTAGGTTAGCTTGTCTTAAAATATTTAGGCCTAAATTGTATGTCTTAAAAGCGTAGGACTAGGATAAAATTATTTGGCCTAGGATACACTCGAATGAGAACTGGTTTAGCCGGTAACATATAAAAATATCATTGCTGCTGACTGTACGTATAGGTAATATCTACTTGACGATGGTTATAATTTTTACAATAATTAACTTTTATAAAATTGCCTGTACTTTCTCATTGGAGATTGAAGAATTTTTAAATTAATTACTATAGTCCGATAAACTTTCTCGATATTTGGAATAAGTGTGCATTCATAGCATCATGTGCAAGTCCCAAAATGCAGTCTATGCAAAATGTGCAGATCTTCTACATAAAATTGAGAAGAACATTACTGTAAGAATTTTTACTTTCCACTAGCACTTTTCCAAAAGTTCTACTGGCAGGGTAGCCATCAATTGTGTTAATGAAAGTCCGAAATATTAAGATATGTTGATATGTTTATTTACTAAAGGTTACATGGAGACTGCCTAATTAGTACAGCCATATTGATGATATATGATTACAAGTTATTTATGTACATTACAAGTACATAGGTAAGTAGGTAAGTATTACATACATTTCATCACACACACTACATAAGTATCTAGTTGTATCGTAATCATCATCATATCAGCCTTTAAATTTTAAAAAACATGTGGTGTTTATAGTACGTATGTACAAAACAAACACAGAAACTCAAATATTAACATTAACAATTCCTAACACTTACACTATAGCAGTTTGTAATTATTACAAGCCGTGTGGTGTCCGGCAGAGTAGAATAGCACCAACCCCTTACACTCGTGGGAGTCGTACAAGGCGACTAATGTTTTCGAGACAAAAGATCTAAAGTCTCTGTAGGCTGGAAAAAGGGCAGCAGCGTTTTCCATTTTTATATTTATAACTGCGATCTCCAACCCGCCTCCCTTATATATTAATCTTGATATAATATCTAAAAGCATAAAACCAAGCCAGTTCCAAAAAAATTCCAAATCACAACTATTAGCATAGGTAGGTACCAAATTGCGAGTCCGAAAAGTCCCTAGCAACAGCATTGGGGTATACCGGCGGGAGTCTCGTTACGGTTGGATCGCGCCCCTCCGACGTGTCGCTCCGAATCAATAGACCGACACGCGGTGGCCAGACTTGCGTACACACAGCAGCACGTCGAGTTACCTATATTTGTGCGACACTGGAGACAAGTACACATGATGGACTGTGACATCGATGATTGGGTAATTTCATGTACCGCAAGTGTGATGACAGTGTATGGCAACGATGTACAACTAAATAAATTGTCTGCGTGAAAAAGTTCCGAAATTCCAACTATAGCGTCGCCAAGTCGCCATGTCGCGTAATATTGTAGCAAATATGAAAAATTGAGCTGGCTACCCTCGGTCCTTCATTGATTTAAGTAGGCAACTAAACTCCATTCATTACGATCATTCCACCTTTAAAAAACCAAACTGACAAAAAATTTCAAATCAGAGTGCTAGTGCAGTCATACTATAAAAAAAGAGTTAACTGAACCTCACTATATACATATATGATTACAAAAATTACTGTGAAATCTGTCCCGATGAAAGATAAGATACCGCATTGAATCGGTCCGGATTGGAAAGAGAAGATAAGATTTCGTTGGCAATACAGCGTTGCAACGCGGCTTCAATAATGGGCACTTTTGAGCGTGGTGCTACTTGTGGAAGGCTATTCGAATAATCACAGTCATTATTTGACGATTTTTGTGACTTATGCAGATTATTATAATTATGTTGCTGGTTTTTACCATTTCTTTGACACTAATTTATTTACTACCCCCATCAACTACTCTAATTTTAGACGAAGCATTATAATGATACGACATTTATTGACATTAATTTAACGTGACATGTATTTAATGCTTAATTATCTTATGGATTTGTAAATTTGTATTTGGAATATTAATAAACTTCAATTTTACTATTCGAATTTAAAATATACGGCGGGTACCTCTTAAATCGGGACACAACACTGCAAGTATTGTGGATTTGTGGCTCAAGCCAGGGGGGGCGTTCGGAGATCGGCACCGCCCTACCACCAGCACACTTTATAAAATACATTTCTATTTGAACTATTACAATCATGGCCATAACAAGGACCTCAAGGGTAACTTGAGCTTCCGCCTTGTATACATCGAGCACTCTACATGGTACGAGGTACAATCGAGCCTCAATGAGAAGATAGCCGTAATTGGGCACGCGTGCTCTAAAAGATTACCACTATAACGTGTCCAGTTATTTTCCCACATATTAGACCCTCTGCTTGCACGTTGTGTGTTTAGATAAAGATGAAATATTTGCAATTTATGTAAAGATAATACCTAAGATGTACCTAAAAAAAATGGGCCCACAGAATACCAGCGCTGTTAGTCGCTTCTTGCGCCTCACAGCACATGCTCAGTGGGTACCGTTTATGCTGGCCGACTCGGAACAGACAGTGGCATAACTATACTAATTTGTTTGAAATGTTCTTATTATTAAATTTCATTTTGCAATAATGTAACTATTATTATCTCGTGGAGTGCTATAATAAATGTCTTTCTTTCTTCTTTCTTTCTAAAGCTATAAGGAAAAGTATTTAGTATACAATACACATTATATCAAGTACACTATACTAACTTGGAGAAATCTTCTGCCAAGCCACACATCCATCTAATCGTAGCTGTTTAAAATTGCTAATGGTGTAATCAATATTAATTGTAACCTATCATGCCGACTGCCCGTAATGAAGGGATCATTCCATTCCAAGGGATTCATTTTAGCGCTAAATATAGAATAAACACAACAGCAAGCCCGTTGCTCACCCAAGCGTAGCATTTCGCAGTCGCCTTCGGCATTATTCTTATTGGTCAAAACAAAACGGTTGGCCTATTCATAAAATCACTGAACTGAAGAGCCACCCAGCTGTGATCCTACGTTTGTAAGCAGGATGTTTAGAATAGATTGATTTGAAGGGTCAATTTTAACTGGTGCGGCCTGCGGACCTACACAATAAACGGTTTGAACCTTCGCCGAGGTGCATTAAAAGTCAATCGTTTATGATTTACTTACCTAAGCAATACTACTAGGATTCAAGGAGTGTCGTAGAAGACGTTTATGCTGATTGTTTTTTCGCCTTATTTTAAATTATGGTTGTATCAAGGTGCCTTTTGGAGAGGCACATCAATTTCTTAAAAATGTAGGAATGTAATTTTCTGTGTTTGTCATCTTCTCAGTAGGCCAATTTCGAGGGATGTCATTTTAATTTTTTGGTATAGTATGTATGATCCTCCGGGTTTTAATTTCGAGGGTTCGTGAATTTTAGCTTTTCCTGCGGTGTAGTCATGACGATTGGCCATTGATTCACCGCCAAGGGTATCTAGCCGTATTTCAAAATCAAAATTGCCTTCTGCACTCTAAAGCAATAGTAAACGTGAACTTGTCACAATCCAGAAGATTTTTCAAATCACACAAACTTAAATACCCTCATACATGTCTTTCAAACTGGTATGTACGAGTACAAGTACCTTTGAAGTCGACTCCATAATTAAGTGAGGAGTAGTACGCATTCATACTCATATTAAAATAATAGGCAAGGCGCTGTAACTGTTACAAAAATAACTAGCCTTACGATATAAATAGTAACGATTTTAGTGGTATGAGTCACGCCCCTAGTCCGGTATTTCCACTAGGCAGGACGTACGTTCTAGTGAACAACTAGTCAGAGTAGTCTCTGTAACTACTAAGAATAAATTATAACACTTACTTGGTATAACTGTACTAAGAACTTGTGACGTCACAGCCAGCAGCATCGATCCATCATTCTATCGACGTCCTTTTAATTTGTAGTAGGATCATCGCCAAAGTGCACAGCATACTTCAACTGTGTCCCAAAACAGAGTAAAAACACAATGATTTCCAAAAAAAACGTCGAACAATTCTGGCAGTGGGCTAATAATGTGACAATACCTATGTTACAAATTTCAAATAGTTTACAATAAAAAATTTAAACAAATACAGGAAATACGGGCGCCGACAGTACGTACTTCGAGTCGACACGCTAAGAAGAAGAAGTAGGTATCTCCACTTATCTTTCACAGCTTTAGGTTTGCTAGACTCATTTTACTACTCTACAATCTAGACAGTCACTCAATTAAATTATATCTACTACATCTTTTCTAGGTTTATCGTTTTGCACTTGGCAACTTGAAGTAGTGGAAGGCGCTAAAAACTTCTTAGATCTATGAAATTAGTAGTGCATACAACTAGATATCTAATATGACTAACAAACAAATCGTTTGGACTTTTTCTAGGTACAGTAGTGCTGGCGCGCGCTTATATCGAACGTACATTGACGTAGGTAATAATTATGTATTCAGAAATTCATATCCAATCTAAAGTTACATATATAATTATTCTTGTTTTGTCCTAATTTTTTCCCTCTTCTATGATCGATCACTCTATACTTAACTAAGTTCGATCTACAAACTTATAATTATCTTTCTTTGTGGTTTGGAGCTAAAAATAAAGTCAGTTTTGTTTATTATATTGAGTTAGAAATCTATACTTTGTATTAATACTTACCACCACCACTAATACTTACCACTGTGAAGGCCATACATAAAAGGTTCCGCTTTGATCAATTGTTTCGTCTTTAGACGGCTTCTAGATACATTAAAGTCATACCCACGTTCATTAATTTTTCTAACTTAATAAACCAGTTTTAGTCTATAAATCGATTAGACAGAAGACCTAGAAATACTAGTGTCTGCATAAATCAAAAGAATGTACGCCTTTAGTTGTGATTGCGACATCATCATCACAGCCCATAACAGTCCACTGCAGGACTAAGGGCCTCTCCCACGAAAGGGGAGGCTATTGCCATAATCTCCACGCTTGGCCAATGGGTTGGAGATCGCAGTGTTATAAATATAACAATGGAAAACGCTACTGCCCATTTTCAAGATTGCGACATAAGTAGTTGATAATTAATAGAAAATTCTGCATACCATTACTTACCTACATAAAATTACTATGCAGATCAAAAGGACACGCCGTACATCAAACTTTTTTTTTATGTCATACGGTAGGCAAACAGGCAGGCGGGCCACCTGATGGAAAGTGGTCACCACTGCCTATAGACATTAGTAACACTAAGAGTATCGCCAATGCGAAGCCCACCTCTTTAACAC
Organism: Blastobasis adustella; assembly: GCA_907269095.1. Lineage (NCBI taxonomy): Eukaryota > Metazoa > Arthropoda > Insecta > Lepidoptera > Blastobasidae > Blastobasis > Blastobasis adustella. The sequence goes on along the minus strand of OU026119.1, from coordinate 14,561,746 downwards.
GTTGCTCTGGCAGCAAAAAGGCCAATGCTTCAGCCACGGTTCCCTAAATCCCACAATACTATTTAAAAGAGTATCGTTTAGCTGCGGTATTCAGTAAGGCGGATGTACTTCCCCAGTCAAACTAGCGTTATCTACAAACTTGATTTTATATTTTCCACGTATTACCTACGCTGTTTATATTGTTGAGTGGTTCATTATCTTAAGAGATATCGTAAACCCTTCAACGGTATACTTAAAAGCCCAATCAGCTACATTAATAGGTTATTCTAACTAAAACAAGCAGATAATGTAAGACGCAATCACGAAACATAGTTGCCAATTTCTAAACCACATTCTGATATACTTAATATCCAGCGTTCACTCTTTCTTTCCGACTGCTATTTCAGCACTGGTTGAACGATTAACCAGTTTTACTTTCGTGATGAACAGTTGAATAACAAGAAATGGCTCAAGCAGCAAGTAACTTAAAATGCGAAAAAAACAACGCTCATACTTATCGCTCATCGCCGCCTGAACGCCACATGCAAAAGCTGGGACAAAAATACATCAGTTCTGTTAAATATGGGAATACCATGCGTGTGTGTACACAGGGGAGAGTAAACTTAATCCTACTGCGTCACATATATTTTTATAATGCATTCAATTTTACTCAATAATAATCAGATTACAGGGAAACTACGTCCGATAAGCGTGTTTCCACACAAACCCGTCGATATTACGCGGATGCTCTAATGAGTTAAACGCCGGCTCTCGGTACTAATACTAAACGCAAAGTTTTCCATTCTATACAATATAGCAATATCAATAGCAAACGCCTTCACCGTACGGGCCTCCTCGGTAAAATAAAGCATGCAGGGTGCGTTTAGGTCATTAGTGGAACGCAGGCGTTTGAGGGCCCGAGCCGCGGTGAGCTGTTTAGATAACTGCGCGTGCGCCGGCCCGCCTGCATTCCTCGCGACTGGCAGGGAATTAGCTATAACTTATTTAAAGCCCCACATGGCAGCGGCGCCATGCAACCGACATTATACTTAGCGGGCTCACGGCACTCAGTTCCGTGACTTTTTTTTATGGAAATAGACTTGCATTTGATACTCACCTGGGAAGCGACGATGAGGTCCACTATAGCATTCTTGTTCAGAAGATTCACTTTTGACTCGATGACCTCAATGTTATACTTTCGGGGACTCCAGCCAGGGTCGCAGACTGTCAAGTAGCTGTAGTCTGTACAGGCTAATGTTTAAAAGAGGGTTTTAATTATTTTATTGTAGTAAATATAGGTAGGTACTTCGAAAGTATTATAAAGAAACGATTTCGAAAATTATCAGGAACACACACTGTTAAATTGACTAATCAAATATATCAAACTGTATCAACGCATCCACCCCCTCGTGGGTGTCGACTAATGTTTTCGAGGTAAAAGATCTAAAATCGCCGAAGGCTAGAAAACGGGCAGCAGCGTTTCCATTGTAATATTTATACCACTGCGATCTCCAACCCGCCTGCCCAGCATGGAGATTTGGCAATAAGTCCTGCAGTGGACTGTTATGGGCTGTGATGATGATGATGAAGGGGTGAAACACTTGGGGATGAAGGTATGCGTAATATAGTGAGTGCCGCCTAATCAAGTCGCAGAAAATTCCTATTTAGTTACAAGTAGATAGCCCACTTGCATAGGTATGTTATTAAAAAAATTAGATTCAGATGCGAAAGCTAATTTGATTCAAACGCTCTCAAGTCTAAACTGCATAATGTACAATTTACCATTTAACGTATACCTAACTAGTTATTTTCACAAAGTACGCTAATAATTTGCTAATAATCACAATCAGAAGTACGTTACTTGCAATCACAGATCGACTCATTAATTTGTATTCGTTGAGTTGTACGAGTCTGATATTATGAGTCATTGTAACTGGTATCAAGTTCTTATCAAACGTCACTACGTAGTTATACAGACAGTAATACAGACAGCACAACCACTAACATCCGTCGTGCCGTATATAGGTAAGGGGTGTCCTTACCATCCCTTGAAGGTACTACCTGTCTATTGGTACTACTGCCGGTGCTACTGCTTCGTCCCAGACTAACCCACTTGCAGATGTTAATCACTTTACCTATAAATGCTAACGTTGCCCGTCATTTGTATAACAAAGGTTTTAATGGCTAACAAACATTGCAGGTGGATTCCTCGTATGCAGTAAAAGTTCCGGTGTCAGTTCTTCCCACCTTTCTTCTGGCCGGAGCTTACGTAGCTCGAATCTTTAAAATAGGAACTTTTAATTTGACAATTATTTTCCAAACGTCTGACAATAATTGTGGTCGTTTAAAATAGTAATTGGTTTATAATATCAATGTAATTTATTGATGGTATTTAACATAATAGTACGTATCTCGCTGATACAATCCCGCTAAGGTGATAAACAAGGTTTAAACTTAAGCAGTCCCGACAACCATTGTTGGTGAAAAATCGCATTTACATTGAAAAAATATAATAAGTTTTAGAAAATAGGTAATTTGTTTTCTTAACTGTGTTTCTGCTCTCACTTATTACATTGCTCCCGAGTGGAAGGATAGATTTTTTTAAAAGCTTTTTCGATATGCTTATACTTAGCTTTGTCTCTTAGAGCGGGCTATCGCCGACCGTGTTGCTCTAAGATAATAAATAACCAACTAGACTAATCAACTACACTGGCTCCATGGGGACCGGCAGCCCATAGTTAAAGAAATATCAGCGTCTCTCGTCAAGGAAACTTGTGGCCAAAATGCTGGCCTTTATGTGGCATAGCTATTCAAGGAGGCAATGCCACCAGCATTTTGGGCACGTTGCCTAATGGCAGCGGTTTATTAGATTAGTTTTTCTTTTTACTGTTATTTAGTTTTAGTTAGTTAAGTTTCAGTATTGTTCAAATTTCAAATGATTGAATTATTAATAAAAAATATCACATTCAAAATAAAATAAAATCGCATGAATATCTAAAAAAGCACAATTTTAAATAATTCACCTCTTGGGTTTATTTTTGATAGCGTCAATTTGTTTACATTTTTATCTTGAATTTCATCTCCGCGTTTAGACTAACAGCTCAAAAGGAAATATCAGAAAAATCTCTACGCTGACGTAAAAACACCTTTGTTTAATTTATCGAGCAACGTTTACTTTTGCTGAAATGGTGCTTAGCCAGTGCGGTCAAGTTTCAGCGTTTGCGCAATTTGACACCCTACTAATTGGCAACAGACGCGTATTTCCAGTGTCCGGAATTTACAAAACACCACCCATTGTATCCGCAACGTGGAAATGGGAATCTTACACCAGTAGGCTAATTACGTAATCCTGTTGCCAAAAAAACTCTGATTTCAAAGATTGAAATTGTTTTGCGATTACGATGATCGATTTAATAGTTTCATTTTATTGCAATGGAACTTTGTTAGCAACTGAACCCATAAAAATAGATTATACAAAGTAACAATTTCAATCATTGAAATCAGATAATTGTTGGCAACAGCGTTATGTAATTAGCCTACTGTATGCGGTATGCGGTATGCGGATCAATGAGATGCACTGTACCTACATCCGAGTTCTGTCGTACTTTCATGGCGTTTCTAACAATTCCGCTAATACCTACCTATATTAATAGGAGAGGGAGAGCCATTAATACATATTTATTTAAGACATTATTATTATTGTTATTTATTATGCTTGTGCATATATAGGACAGGCTGATGATAATGACGATAAAAATTCGATGTTTCTTTTCGACGTTACGGATTACGGATGAGCCGGATGATAAGATATTTATCTACACTCATAGCGTAATGTTTAAATTACATATTTGAAAACAGTTGTTTAAGGATACACTTTTGTTCACGCCAGTCATTAAATTTATAAAAATTACTTTATGACCATACTATTTTCATTACAGCTGTAACGTGAAATAAATTTTTAATCATCATGCACTTTTATTTTTTAAATTTTTGTCGGGCGCCGAGACGCGGCGAAATGTAGGCTGAATACCTGAATGTCTTTAACAAATTCAAATTCAAAATTCAAATTTTCATGCATGCATGTTTGGAATTATTTTCCCGCTAAACAGAATATTTTTCCTTTGTTGTAATTTGTGTTTGTGAATGATTTTTCTTGTTTGAAGCAAATAAATAGATAAATGTGAAAGTAGTAAAGTGCATTTCCCGCCGCTTGATATCCTCGACGCGTAGGTACAAAAAGTTGATAAAATTATAGGTACAAAATTTTAACATTAACTGCATATAATTAGGTATTAATACACTCGTGTCAAACTATTATCATACACGGCTACGTCTCGTAAGATAAACAGACACTCATGTTTTAATACCTCCTTTTATATGCCAGTTGCAGAAACTACTATTATGACTAACGTGTAATTTCGCACTGAAAAAAGTTTTCGGAAAAATGAAATAATGTATCTTTTGAATAAAATTAGTCATCTTTAATATTTAAAGCAAGTGCCTTCTCTCCAGGTGAGGTTCCTATATTGCAAACTGTACAATAGACCGAAAGACCTGACCATAATACCCACAGAAATTATACAAAATCTCTCCTCCAAGTTGCATTTAGAGAACAGAAAACATAGCTACCAGGAAAACGTGAAATGCGTCGCACATAAAACATAGAGTATCATTGATGACTTCATCATCGGTCGTCTATAAGCAAACATCGTAACTGCACCATAAGGGGACAGTTAATGCTCGCGTGTTTCGCCAACAAAAACTCTCGTTCTTCTTGCCCATTAGTCAAGAGATATGGTAACGGGATTCGGAGGGACGCGCCAGCATTCCTTCCAAGTTTGGTGGCGCCCGCGCCGGAGCATTGCGAGTAGTATTATAAAGTACGTACTATCATTAAAACTGTGCTCAAGGTTGCAATAGAACGCACTGATGTAGATAATTGTTATAGATAAATGGTTTATCTTATCTTCATTGACCTAGTATGCAATTATACCTTGATAGATATTTTATTTAACCTTAGCATTTGAGTCATTCGAAACCGATCGCAATACATTATTTTATTTTAATTATAGTGGAACTTGTGTAAAAAAAGAGAATAGAATTAAAACAATTCTATCATGCAATATAATATTTTTTCAAATTCTACGTAATCTTAAAATTGCAATATTTAAAAAAATAATCAAATAATTATTTTTTCCTTTGTAACCTATCAGGAACCTTACAACAGGAATGATGATTCGTTTAGTATATTCTTTAAACCTGGACAAATAGTTATTTCAAGTAACGATCTATAAACGATGGGTTTTACGGTGCACATGGGTATTGGCACTATATCAAGCTGTTGCGTCCCGGTTAAATAGAATGTCCCCCGGGCGTGCTTCGATCAAACATAGTTTATGCCACGCGTAATTTTGCAGACGTGATTCAGACATTCTATGATTGTGGTTTTTCAGATTTTCGTAATAATATATATTTTTCAAAGTTAAACGGAATTTAATACAAAGATTTCCATACAAATTTTAAATCCTGCGTAACTTTGAAACAATATATTTTAACGAAAATCTGACAAAACACAAGCATAGATATTGGTGTCATTGGCTTTTATAGCGTAATATAGAAAATATGATCAAATTACGTTTGTATGGAGTATAAACTTAAAAAGGACAATTTTGACAACAGTACAAAACATTATTTAGAAAATAGGCTTTTGCTATATACAAAATATTTTTGAAGGAATAATTAATTTGATTAAGTAATTATCCAAGTAAAGGCATTGCTAATAAAAGAATTGAAATTTTTAATGATTTAACTCAAATAAATATCTTCTTTTTGATGCGTTTCCATTATTATCAAGACCTACCCAAAACTATAGTAGGGCCAACGAAAAGAGAATAATTGTAAACAAAAGTTCGCGTGCTGTGGAGTAGGATCTAGCCTAGTTTTTGTTCCGTGATTGCGATAGACGTCAAAATTGCAAGTATTTTTAATGACATGCATACAGTAACGAAGTTGTTTGATTACAATCTTTCTCTCCTTTCGTTGGATGTACTTTTCTATAATATTTAATGATTAGTCCCAATAAATGATTGTGGGCGAAACGTTCCTTGGCAAATCATTAATTTGACAATAGTTCATGTGTGACCAGTGAGTCCAGTGCCATTTCTCTGTTGGTATTGACGAGCACCGTCAACAAACACGTGCAATGTTGCGCAAAATTCTCTTACTCAAGTAAAATGTCATGTCAAGTGCTGCGCAGGGGGTTGTACGGGCGCACGAGGGGTACACTTGTCACAAAAAATAAAAAGGCAGCTTGCAAGGCAAGTTGACTTGCTTCTGTCCGATCTGTTTACCCCACTGTACTTATATTACTTTGGGTGCGTCGGTGACTGATCAGTGAGGGTATTTAACTCGTAAGCGAGAGGTACCGGGTTCGAATCCCGCTGCGGCCATGACCAATGATTCTTTTCTGACTTATGTACATTAGTTAAATACTAACCGACGCTCTTAAGGTGAGCGAAAACATCGTGATGAAATCTGCACATTCAGGCGACTGAAAGTGTAACCATGATCCAATCTGGTCAAGTTCCCCTAGTATCAGGGTCATGGAGGTCAGATGGCAGTCGCTCCACTGTAATTACTTAGATCTGCCAAATCCTGAATCATGGTCAAGGCGGACCCGGGCCCTCGTGCGCGTGAGCACAATCGGGACATTAACGCCACGATGATTATTGTTTTTACTTATAATACTTTGCTAAACACTTGATCAATGTAAATCGGGCATTAAAGACAGCTATCAAATATTCGTGTACCTTCGGGAGAGCAGAAATCCTTTAAGAGAAAGGCATTAACGGTCTGTAAAAGTACCTAATAAGGGAAATCCTATCTTAGGTCTTAGATAGAGTCGTAAAGTATAGCAGTACTTACATTTTAACTGCTACGTCTTAACGATGCATGGGGACCGACATAAAGTTAAATTTAATCATGTGTCACTCACCGTGAGGCAAAACAGTTCTGTTAAAAACACAAAAAAAATAGTTCAAAAATTAAAAATCCGGCTGCTTTTAAAAAACTGAAAAGTTAAAGACAAGTCGAATGTTGGTAGTAAATGGGTGTAGGTGCAAATATTAGCTTAATTTAAACTTGAAAGCAGGCGAGAACACCTAAAGGCACTTGGCATTTGGAGATAAATCTAACGATACCATAAGTGTCAAAATCAAGCTTTGGAAAATACGAGGTAATAAAGTTTACAAACATACATACATTTAAGATACGCGCAAAAAACATAACATTGGCAGTCGTGTAAAAAAAAGGCATTTCTCGGATTCCGATGCAGTGCGTGCGCTCAAAGTCGATTGTAAAATAAGGCAATTTAATTCAAAAGTCAGTTCTTAAGCTAACAGAAATATAAATAACTAATTTATCTCGATTTTTGTGAGTAAGTCCCTTATTGAACTGATTTCTTTTTTTTGCCTAGAGAGGCCCTGATGTAAAACGGCCACCGTCGTCCAATACTGAGAGGAAGCAGTGTGCTAGCCTCTGAGGCCAATTCAATTTCTAGAAAGTGGATAATAAAAATATCAAATTGTTGCGTCATTACTACTTAGCTGAACTAGGTAAACGAGACTAGGTAATTCTTTTATCGCTCTAAGGCTGAACTTCAGCTGCAGGTAATAAAGTAACAAGGTCGATTGTCCCCTGCAGTTATATTCTGACAGATTACAGTCTCAGCCTTATCGATATTTTATTTGCACAGGAACTTTTGTCACAGCTGATAAAGCACTTTCTTGACCGACTGTACATGGTTTACTGGTCATAGTAGAGACTATTTCTAGTCACATGTACGCCTCAGCAGAATTTAAATTAATAAGTTGGTGTTCACTTTTGGTATATTTAAAATAAAAACTACCGTTTTTAGAAGGTAAAAAGAATCCTGGAAGCCGCTGGCGAATGTTTTATTTTGCAGTATTTGTGCTAACATAACCTTAGTTTTTTCATCATATAGGTAGTCTACTTACATAGGTATTCAAATATAAATGGGTATTTCCTTTTTCGGAAATACTCAAACGCAACAGAAATGTTCTAAAAGGAACCTAATTAGTTATTAAATAAATATCTCCCTGTCCGCCCATGACTTTGTTTCGGATTAATAGTTCCGTTCGGTGTAAAACATAATAAAACGCCAATGTCAGTCCTACATCGAATTGCTGACTAATGTCCAATGAAATGCTGGTTTTACTGCAAAACTGTCTGTCCCATTTCACTGACACCTGAGAACAATGCCCGCACACGTTGAGTACTCGACTCACGCGCAGATTGCAAACACGATCACGCTACTTACGTTGAGCCCTTAGCCGTAAATATATTATTCAAAATGTCATACATTTATGTCAACGACATAAATAAAAAGCCATAGTAACTGATGCCCGTGTCTAAATCCTATATATAAGGAATTCTAGTAATATTGTAGTAATTAACTCTCCGACTTACAAACTATCATCACTATAGTGAATTTGAGCCACATCCACAATCATCATCACAGCCCATAAGATTCCACTGCTGGACTTAGGGCCTTTCCCACGAAAGGGGAGGCTATTGCCTAAATCTCCACGCTTGGCAGGCGGGTGGGAGATCGCCGTGTTATAAATATAACAATAGAAAACGCTGCTGCCCATTTTCCAGCCTACGGAGACCCTATCTCTCTGTCTTTGGAGTCTTTGGCCTCGATAGCCGCCTTGTACGACACCCACGAGTGTAAGGGTTCGTGCTATTCTAATCTGCCGGACACCACACGGCCATCACAAACGAGGCGGAAAATCGTTGATCTCATTTCGTTCATCCTCTCTGTGTGACCAAACCACTAAGCGTTCCTTACTCTGTCATTATTACTCCAGCACGTTCCCTAAATTTCACTATTTCGTACAAAAATTCAGTTGTTTAATAGAAGAAGAACGTACCAAAATGTGTCGTTATCAATGTGGCCAGGAACAAAGCGATAAAAACGCCGTTTAATTGTGTGGTTGCATATGGTTATTAACGATAAAATGTCAATGTGTACTCGTTAGACTGTTAAAATTTTAATTCCATTTATGATAGAAACAGTAGGAAGATAACGTTATACTTTTAAGTAATTTATTTACAGGGAAACGGCTAAATTCCCTCCGGTCCATTGCATTTAGATCGCAAGGGACTATACCTACATAGGTAGCCGATTTAATACCTAATTGAATTTGCTGAGTATTTTAATAGCAGTAACGACCACAACCTTCTTCGAGCTTAACTTGTAGTAGAAAGCTTACTGTCTTCCTATCGTATCAGCCTACAGCCGAACCCGAATAGTATTTTTTTCACATACCTTTGTCTTAAAAACCGCAATGTGTTGTAAATCTCACGGTAAGAAACGAGTGTGGAGCAATATATAAAACAATAAATCCCAAAAAGCAGACCTAGCAAAATATAATATGGCTAAAGATAGATAGTCTGACGGCTTTTATCTTGCCACAGACACGCCCTACACAGAAATTGAAATTGAAATGGTACGCATGACAACGAGGTTAGGCAATCATTTCACCACACGGATCATAAATTTTAAAACAGTTTATTTTATATGTAGTGGAAATGACTTTGTCTGTTACTACTTGTAACCTATTTACGCGTACCTATATATATATATATATATATACCTACTCTGAAGAGGCGATTTATTTTATCATTTGTGGGAGAATCCAATCGCACCGGAAGCTCCTTTCCGGTTTCAAAATTAATTTGATGATTATCCCTTACTAACATAGACTATATTAGGTCATCTTGGCGCTAATGCACCGATTGAGCTCTCGCGCCCGTGGTCCGCCTTGACCAAGATCCAGGATTTAGCAGTAATTGCAGTAGAGCGTCTGCCATCCAACCTCCGTGACTCTGTTACCAGTTTGGATCATGGTTACACATTTAGTCGCCTGAATGTACAGGTTTCATCACGATATATTCCCTCACCGTAAGAGCATCGGTTATTCGGTGTTCAAGAAATTTACAAAACTCAGTGAACCCGGTAGCTCAGGGTTAGAGTCGGACGCCTTAAACATTAGGCCATCGACGCTCCCTACATACAAATCATAGACTACATTTTATTTTGTTGAAAGTTACGATTCACGACTCTACTTTTTTATATACATATACTTATATATACTTTTTTATATATATTACATAAAACGATAGGTACAACTATTCCACGTACGACAGAAATAATTGTACCTATCGTTTTAATACGTTTAGCACTCTATCCAGTTAACGGGTCCATACATATTTTATGTAACATCCTGTATATAGTACTAGAAGACCCGGCACGACTTGGTTCGCGTACACCTACTTTACCCCTACCTTATTCTTGCTTGTAAACCTTCCTCTTGAATCACTCTATCTATTCTTGAAGACCGCTTAAAATGCGTTGCGTGGTTTAAAATATCTAAGCGTACGCAGATATATACATACATAGATACATAGGGACAGACGGCGACTATGTTTTATACTATGTCTAAAAGTTGATACCATACAGCCACCATTTCTTACGGTAGCACTATACGTGTGACATACGACTGTAGGTCATTGAACATGTAATTTGGACATAGCTAATTTCGATTGTTATCTGTAGTAGGCATCGTCGACGGCCCCACAATGAGACCAATAGACAATAATATGAATGTAGAAATCAATTCAAGGGCAGCCAGTTATTCAATTATGGTTAGCTTTTAATGTATAAATAGACAACAAAAGCGTTCTATTTTATTTGGTTTATTACAGACACTCAGAACACCATTAGGGTGCTCCATTTTCAAATAAAACTTTCATCACTTCGGAAATAGAGCTTTGACCTACTTTGTAACAAGTGTTTTAAACGAAACTGAATTATTTCTGTTTATTTGGTAATTTCTAACTAGTTTGATGTGCTTTAAAGATAATAGGTATAAACTGTGAGGATCAGTGATCTGGGCCTCGAGTCTAACTACTAACTAATTTACTAATAGCTCCTTCGAATTGTAATTGGATCGCCATCGCAGCTCAATGGCAGTTTCACACTTTTTTGATACTCTGCTACTGTTACTAATGGCTTGAATGAATTGTAATCGGAATCGAGATCAGCTGTCTTTCACAGTTTCCCTATATAGTGGTAGTTGAATATTTTCCTATTGGCGGCTTGTTAGTTGCTTTCTACGCCACATTCAGTTCTTATAGCAAATTGGTTAGGCCATAGTTTACAACCCGAAGAAGTTAAAATTGAAATGATTAATTGTATTTATTTATTGCTTTACAAGTTTCTGTTACGGGTCTGGGTGTAGTATGTATAATAATATTTATTTAAAAACAAAGCATTTATATAGTTAATAATTTATCTAACACCCATAACACAAGCTTTCCTTACTTTGGGGCTAGATAGCGCTGTGTGAATTGTCCAAGTATATTATTTGCTTGTCTTGAATATTGGTTTGGCCAGCAACACTTGAAACAAAGTCGCTGTCGCACCAGTCTTGTGACTTAGGACTAAGCAATGGATTTTAAATCGATTTTCACTAATCGACTTACAGTGTTTTCCCAGGGTTTAATAAAACAGTTAGTACCTACGCGAAGCTGGGGCGATTCGCTAGTATATTTATAAAACGGGGACAGTAATTGTTGTGGCATTCCACAACGTCTTCGTTTACAAGAACCGCGTGCCCTGTCGAAGGTTAAATGTTTGTAAAAGACCAGCCTTAACATTCTGTGAAACCGCAAAATGCTAGATACAATCGTTCCTCTGTGGAGGTAGGCAGTTGGAACTGCCCCAGTCTTCCGAATAATTTGCAAGAACAAGATACTGTTACCAGTGAGTTATTGCCAAAACACGATTTTGTCATACAACAATCTCGAATTTTCACAAAACAGAAATATCTACACAAACGTCTGTTTAATCTTTTGTAATAACACTCCGGAATAGTGTAATATTAACGTAATGTTATCTTTCATTTTGACTTGAAGTTGACTTTAATAAGTACGTCATTTTAAAATCTTTTAATTATTCAGTCAATAGTTGACACAATAGGACTCAGTTTATTAATTTACAGCCCAAACTCCCTTGACCTGTATAAACAATTGGTCCAATCTGTTTTATAGTCTACTAATGGAATGCCTAACAGCTTTGTCATTAAAACCAAATCCGAGTCACGAACCAAACTATCTACAAGGTGAATACAAAGTACGATTTAGTAAAGGAATAACTCTATTCTGGTTTATTTACTTATGTTACTGAACATAGCGAATTGGAATAGGTAGGGTAGGTAGACAAATTGTTAATTGATATTGCTCGCGGATAACATAGGTACTTAATTTGACAGACAGCCAACAAGAACAACTCACAACATAAACAATGACAGGAACGCCATAACCTAAAAGCACACTTATCTGGCATCCTACCACTGTATATGTCAAGACCAAAGGTTTTTCATACAGGAAAATCTCTGTTCAAAACGCTCGCGCGCTCCGCCGAACATCATATCGTCAGATCGAAATAACTGTTCCGTTGCCATTTCAACACGGACAATGATACCAAATTTCGTTTATTTTTTCTTTTCTTATAAAAAATTGCTCCCAGTTACATCCAATTGTTAGCTCGCTACACTTCCTTGGCCACATTACTCAGGTCCCGCTTCGTAGATGACGCAGTTTTATCTCTTTTAACTGCCGAGCATTTGTTATTCAAATAATGTTATCGTGAGATAACAGGCAAGCAAAACGGATTCACTTCGCAGCATCGTCTCTTTGAATTTCCAGACAGGCTTTCATACTTAAACTGGCATGTTTTTAAACTTGTCCATTGTAGTCGCTGTGACGCAAAACACCAGTCCAACTGGCGACGTCTCCCGAGGACAATGAAATTATCACATGTAGGCACATCGGTTCAAATTAAGTATTCTTATAGTAGGTAAGTACTCGTTTACTGTGAGAAATCGTATTCACAGGATGTTAGGTTCGCTGATTTTACGAGTCCGCTCGTTCACCACAGGCCCCTACATGTGTCGGCTAACTACACTTGTCTTATGGCTGTCCAATAACCTCGGTGTTCCCGCGAATTTTAAGTTAATCGCCATACAAATGAGTCACTGTAGGAAGGTCGTCGCCCGTGGCCGTTTTAGCTTAAAACGATACCGCGGCGAATCTGACTCTCAAAAGGAAGTTCTCAGAACCACAATAAGTTACAAAAAACACTTCGCCAGCATCACGAATTCAATCACGGCACGCCATGCGGTTTTTGCGTAAATTAAAACTTTAACTTGGCACTTCTCACCTTGGTTTAAGGTTTTCCTTTTTGCGGCAAAGTAGGCCCTATTGTTTTCAAATTGAACTAAGACTAGTCGCGCATTGTTTTGTTATTATACTATGGGTATTTTTAGTGAAACATCCTCTTAAAAACGGCAATTTATCTAACGTCGCTCACTCATACGTGTCAAACCACGAATATTGCTGAAGCGTATGTTCAACAAATTACTGCCAGACCACAAGACTCGCGCTTTCCTGCTGCTCCTGTCGCCAAAGACTTTGTCCAACACTATTCGGTACTATACTAGGCATTTGAACTTGTAATGAAAGTCCGATAAACATCCAACTCTGTCGCAGCAAGTATATAACATTACAAACAGGTAAAGTAAATATGTCGAAAACAGGTAGGCGCGAAAGCCTGATTTACTTAGCCGTCGTGGTTTCGTGGTTGCCACAACCACGAAAGTACACTCTAAAGCGATTGCTATTACTGAGAGTTTTTGCAAATTAGTACCAGCAAAGCTGCGCTTGCGGCGTGCACTTGCGACACAATAAAAGAAGTTTTATCATACTTGTCACTGTTAATCATTCTAACGTCCACACTAAGTAGTCTCGTTTGAAAGAAATGAAATGCTTATTCTCTGTCCGAGGAACGAGCCAGCTTTCACAGAGACATGATGTCTAACAGCTTTTTTCACATTTTTTTATTAAACGTACCTTTAATACGACTGTTCAGAATGAAGAATCTAGTAAGGGGACTCCATGATGAGATTATGGGAGTAGTGTGGATAAATTAAACGGGTTGATAAAACAACACATTTAACGTAATTACTTACATCCTTGTTGTAAATAATAGGTGTATTTTATATCTTTAGTGACACAATGAAATTGTCCTCGCGAATGTAGCTCACGTTTCTTTACACGATAACGCACTTACGCAAGAAGAATTACGTATATTCCTTTAAAAAATGATAAAAATATGAGTCTGAATCAAAGAAAACAAGAGTAACGTAAAAATGATATGTAAGTATAAACGGTTTCAGAAAAAACAAAAACAAGAAATTAAATTAGGAACTATAAATAAATAGTTTACCTTCAAATACTTATAATTAAGTAAGTATTTGTGTCAAACATATACCTTAAAATTATAAATATGTGTGTAATAATAGATAAGTAGGTATTTAAACACAATGGAAAAAAAATCCAGATCAAGGTTCCAAATCGATGCGTGCATTTATTTTAATCACCGTAAAGCATTCGACCGCGAAATTTAATGTTAGAGGTCTTACATCTAGCTATATTAACGACGTGATGTTGTACATTTTTAATGCAATACTTATGCTAATTTAAACTTTAAACTACATCTCTCCGAATTCCATTAAAAGATAAACCTAATTATTTCAGAATTCAACCATTTTATAAGTTTCCATTAAAACGGAAACTAGGTAGTTGACTAGTAGAACTTCAGATCAATTTCAGATTTACGCACTAGTTTTCACTCTATGGCACACAAAATCTACCTAGAGTCATCATCATTAGTTTGAAACATCTATTGTAGATTATTTAAGCAGCGTCACCGGTAGGGGTTTGATGGTTGTCGAGCCCAACACGGGAAACACAGATAGACAGCTTCAGTTACACAGTTCGCAGACATACGAATTCGCAAGGGGTTGTCAGCACTTTCATGCCATTTCGCGCGTCTGCTGGCTAGATCTTTAAACCAGAGTCTTCACCTACGTATTATACCTAGGTAGAGTCTTTACTCTAGAGTATGTATGTAAAATATCACGTATCTGATACTGTTGCTGCGTAAAAAGACAAACAAATACTTTCGAAATTACATAATTCCTTTCACATTTCACCTTAAGTATGGTATTAATATTCAGTTAATTCAGTGCAATAAACACATACCTTAAATGTAGAGTACTTTGAATTTAAAATCTCCTTTTTGTGGTATTTAAATTTAAATCAAGAGAATGTGAAATTCTATGAAAATGTTATTGTAAGTACGACATAATTGTCTAACTTGGTTAACTCGCATATTTCTTGGTACAGAGTCGCACGGGTGTACATAGTACCTAATACTTAGATATGTATGTATATATGTATATAAACTCCTTATTGCAAAGCCATTTCTACATATACATACTATGTATTATTAAAAAAACATGGTTATTTCCAGCAAGTATCAAAGAGTCTTTAGGTAGATATTTTAAATAATTTAACTTAAAGAAAAATACATACTTCTATGGATTTTCTTACCTGAAATAATATTTTATTTATTTAACTAAACACGTAGGTAATACGTGATCAGATTCATCAACCATATAGTTAATTACTCTTGATCGACGCACTAGTTATGTGTTACAAATTTTAATTCGTTACAAGAGCTGATAAAAAAAAACCGAAGGCAAAGGATTTCTACATATAAAGTTTTCCTCGTTACTACGTCACGCGTGTGAATCAAAGGATCGTAAGGAGGCAGCGACGATGACTATAGCCTGATTAACCGATTCGGAATTTGAAATAGTGTATTATGTAAAAGTTGTAGAGATTCTTATAGGCCAGACTTAGTAATAGTGACCTAAAAAAATGTGACCTTTGTGTTCTCTGGCATACGTAGCACAGTCTTTGACTAGCACGGTTGCCAACGTATTCGCGTAACACTGTACAATTTATCCAAAATAAAGATTTGTATTTTTTTCTCCCCTTCCCGGGTACTCTATACGCCAAAACTTTTGGGATGTTCACTCCCTAAATATCCTGGACAAGTTTCTAAAGAAATCACTCGTGCATTCGAAGGTAAGATAAGGATATAAGAGTTAAGATTTACAAGGATAAAGGTCGGTGCAGACAGCCGGCCGCGCGCGTCACGAACGACCTCCGACTCGGCATGCGGCCCACGTGCGCACGCGCCGGCTTCCGGCACTCAGTGCGCAGTGCTGCGCACCGACACAATGTACAGCACGGCGCGCCTTGCGATGTCGTTAGCAGAGGTGGTGTCTCGATCTTTTCGACGACACTTGCTCTATCTGCCTCTACTCTGTAAGCCCGTCATTCCTAATTTCGAATACATGTATATAACTTTTATTTAGGTGCGTACAAACAAAATATTTAAACAGACCTTAAGAATAAACAACATTCTAAATTAAAACGTCCACATCGCTGCCACCAGGAATGGTGCTCAGAAAGGCTGCATTGGCTCGTTCCTCGTGCCTGTATCCTCTGTCCGAGGAATGAGCCATCTCCCAGGTCACCTGTGGTGTCTAACAGGTTTTTATTTAATTCTTTATTAAACTTTAAAGCATCAGGCTCCCAACTTGGGGAGGGGGAGGGGGGTCATGGGGCACTGGCGCTTTAAAGAATGTTAAATAGCTCTATAAGATAGGTAGGTATCCCAATCATATACCCAAATACAAAAATTATTAACAACATTGTGAAAATAAATCTAGTACTTACTTATTACCACAAAATCCTCCAACATTCAAACTACGACGGCTCCATACAACAGAAAAGAGGCGTGGTCGCTTGTAGGTTTTTCACTTAAATAATAATTCCTTTACTATTTTCTGAAAACTGTTACTTAAATAGAATAGATACTAATACCGATAATAAAATAATTACTTACATAATAATAATAGTGATAGAAATAAGAGAATATACTTATTATAGTCGGCGCCACAGGAATAATTGCCAAAATCTTGCATAGATATTGCGACAAACTGGATTCACACATCAACATACACATAATTCAAAAACAAGCAGCCATTCATACAGTCACCATAATTAGTAAGGTTCTTGGAGATACTGTTTTTGTAAATAATCGAGGGGGTGCAGGTGGTAATGAGGAGGGGTCTGAGCAAACCTTTTCCCTAAGGGTCTCGCGGCGGGTGCTTAGCAAATATCGAGCTTGAGTCGAGTAAAGGAAACTTTCAGAACATAATAATAGACCTATCTAATCAAATATATAAATAAATAATGGACATAATATAAATAATAGACATATCTAAAACTATCCCAACATTACTTTCACGGATCTGATAGGGTATATATATATAGATATTGTGCTTATTTACGAGTATGAAGTGAGAGTTATGAAGTACCTACTTATGCATATGTCGCTTTCTCGTACTTACGTGACATTTTATGAACGGAAACGGAAGTTTCAACTTGCCCTTTTATGGCGAATACCTCTTTAACGCGTAAAACCTGCCAAACCCGCCACAGTGTTTCCTTTGGACTATGTCCTAGTGGAAACCTATTGACTTAAATGTACGGAAAATTGTAAAAATGTATCTTTTACTTAATAAAGAAAAAAAAAATGACTTGGGATCGTTCAAGAGGTATATTAAGAGGTCTCTCAGAAGCGGGCAACGAATTGGTAACTCCCCTGGTGTTGCTACTGTTCATAGGCAGCGGTGACCACTTTCTATCACGTGGCATGTTTGCCACTAGCACGCTTGCCTGCCGTATGATACAAAAAAAGCACGTTTTGAGTATACTAGGCATGCTCGACGAGCCTACGAGGTACGTACACACGGTTATAGCAGTTAGATGACTCCCTACGTGCGAGTAGCCACGGACGAAAGGAGTTTAGTAACTTATATAACGTACTGTACCAACTATTTGATTACGTACAAGGAACAAGGATAAACAGCTGTTCTATTTAACAGACATGCAGTCAGGAATATGGCTTGATTTCCGGAAAAATATTGAAGCAATTAATTTTATACCTAATTGATGACTCAAACTAAACTCGCGTTCTTAACACAGTATTAAACGGGACATACCTTTTCGATTTATGTTCCCCACTCACAGTATGCATTCTACTCGTGACCACGGTGGGTGATCCGACGAAATGTCGGGAAAACAAATCGAAAAGGTACGTCGCCTGTGAGTCCCGTTAAATACAATAATAATCGGTGACTTATCCTGTAGTCGACAGATAATATTTCTCCTGAGCTATTTGGTAGGTTACTTATTAAATTATGTGATCCAAAACTGCGAGAACAAAACCATACATGTAGACTGTACACACTTTCGATCTCGATAACGTAGTTGTCACATCTATACGAATTGAAATTACCTTTACAACGTAACCTTGTAAAAAGTCGTGTATAGCGAATGTGTGATAAAGTAGAAAATTATTCCGATAAACATCTTTTTGTTACAACATTGTCACGGTTGTATAGCTAGTTAGATATTATGTTAATAACTCGTCGAGATTTACAGAAAAAAATGGCTAAGCCCGAACCACTCATAATGAACAAAGGGTTTCGTAGTCTGTAAAACGTGCAGGGCTTATTTATTTATTTGTTGAGAACGTAAGTGGCCGAGTGGTTTTGGTATCCGACTCGTAACCGAGAGGTACCGGGTTCTAACCCTACCCCTAATGACTCTTTTCTGAGTACATTAGTTAAATACTAACCGATGATCTTACGGTAAGATAATAAATACATCGTGATGAAACCTGCCTGGTAGCAGAGTCACGGAGGTCAGATGGCAGTCGCTTCACTGTAATTACCTGATCTGCCAAATCCTGGATCATGGTCAAGGCGGACCCAGGGCCCTCGTGCGCGAGAGCATATCCGGGACTTTAACGCTAAGATTATTTATATGTTTATTTTATGGGGTACCGGTAAACAAATTAAATACTATGAGTAGTCACAGTCAAACCAATGATAGGTTCTCGCTGATAACCACAGACTAAAAACATAGTATAGATATTTCAACTCAGTTGTGCGCGCGGCCCTATGTGTGGGTAACCTTGTACATATACAGACACGTCACAATGACGCCACGCCATTGGCACGCCAAGTGGTCGCGTCACTGCCACATAAATGAAAGCTGTATATTTACAAGCGCATGTGGTACCAATGTAAATACGAGTATCTTGCTATCTAGCTACATTAGAGTAACATTATACATTATCAATATATTATATAATATATTTCAATATATTATTAATACATTATTACCTATTACCTATTTCATGCACCACTTCAGGAAATAATCATCGTAGAACGACTGAGTTAGACGCCTCCTCATCGACTCGCACTTTGTGTTAAATCCGCGCGATCCGGGCGAGCGCTTCATCCTTATGTCGTGGATGTTCCAGCTATCCGCACGAGCCGCTTTGGCTAGACCTTTATAATGCGTACGGCTAAGGAGTGGAACGCGTTGCCTGCAAGTGTGTTTCCTGATCAATATAATCTGGATGCCTTCAAGGCTGGAGTGAATAGGCTGTTCCAAGACGGGCATGCTCCATCTTCGACCGCATCGTCACTTACCAACAGGTGAGATGGCGGTCAAATGCTTGCCTTGTAAAATATAAAAGAAAAAAAAAAAAAAAAAACGATCTCATTGTCCTTGCACAGTCCACTAAATGCACTATATACACACACTCCACATGAATGTGTTGCCAGTATATTTTGTAGAAGCAAATTATAGAATTTACAGAATAGGTACCTATGAGCACACCACTTATAATTTTTACCTTTGACTTAGGGACTGCTATAAACTGTTTTGAGAATTGCACTAATTTCTTAGAATACTAATATTACCTATTTTTTAAGATGAAATGAAATGAAAATATTTATATGCATAAAATTTTTTTTAAAAAAGATTGACTATTGTCGACCTTGGAAATCTTCGAGAGAAATTGCTTTTACCTCTATGTAGATAGGTACTTAAGTAACATTAAGATTTTAAAATTCTTTACCTATACTGTCGTACAAAAGACTAGGTATGTAGTTTTAATGGTTATGGCTATGTGGCATTAGGATAGACGGACGAATTTACAGTGCGAATATTTAGAAATTTTTTGCCATTTGACAAGAGAACCCTAAAATCGTAAATGTACTTTTTAGGTGAACTTGTAAACAGGAAAATATTATTCTTTACATGGTCGATATTAATCTTACTTCTTCGTATTTGGAAGTAAGTACTTATAACAGTTTTTGATAAACTTTTTATGTAGTTATGTACGTACACAAAGGTAACTTGCGCAACTTGGGGCTAAAAACCTACTGCGTCTTAATTTAATTTGACCATTAAATTTTTTAAATACCTACTAAATAGGAGACCTACTACTTACATAAAAAGACCGAAACCTTGTTCTGAATAAACTACTTACCTACCTACTAAAGAAACATATCTTACGACATCAAAGATGCGCTCCGAAGACCGATTAAGTAGTTTTGCAACGATTACAGACAGTCGTCTGCTTTTATAAGCTACTGAATACGAACATTGCCATGGCAATGGGGTAATGTATATCTTCACTATTATATTAGCCAATTAGGAACAAATTGCAAACATTTCAAGTCTCGAAATGAAGTGTAAAGTGTTGTCTCTTTGTTCATACGGTCTCGAGAATAAATTGTTACCTTCATGGGTTACGAAATAGTAAAGTATTTTTAAAGAAAGACATTGTCAAGACAATAGCTAACGTTTAAACTTTTCATACGCAAATCTGAGGTAATTGACAAATACTCGTATTTCGAGCCGGATTTCTGAATAGTTACTAAATGTTTGTCATCAAGCAAATAGCTCTGTGCGTCAGGGCCGAAATCCAATTATAGGTGATAGCTTCGACTGGGGAAGGTATCCAAACACCGACTTTCGCTGTCCAAACAAGGAAACAAGGTCAGTGGATGCCTTATTGATTCGCGTTAACAACGGCCGCGCCTCTTCTCTGCTCCACAGGGCACTCAATAACAACCCATCATGGAAATAATATTGTAACACCGAGTAGATATACTATTATTGACCGTGTGGTGACCGGCAGAGTAGAAGCACCGACCCCTTACACTCGTGGGTGTCATACAAGGCGACTAATGTTTTCGAGGCAAAAGATCTAGAGTCTCCGTAGGCTGGAAAATGGGCAGCAGCGTTTACCATTGTTATATTTATAACACTGCGATCTCCAACCCACCTGCAAAGCGAGGATTATGGCAATAACCTCCCCTGGGAGAAGCCCTTAGTCCTGTAGTGGAGATATACATCAAATGTGAGCCCCGAGTGGCCCCGGCTGTAGATATATGGGGGTGCCTGAATGCTTAGTATTCGATCGAAATCTTATTACTTCGATCGATCATACGTTTGTTCTGTTCGAAGCCAGAAACATATCGTCAATATATCAGAATACCAATTATTTATTTTTAAAATCATCTTTTACTACGGCACTAACTCTGAAATCACGAAAAAGAAAACATTTGGCAGATTTAGAATAAAACAGCTGATTTTCTTCACGATTTCAGAGTTGCTTCTATAATACAACTTGTTTGTTATCAAGAGCACATGCATACCCCTTTATCAAGCATTAATTTAACTCATGTATAACTTTCGAGTTCACAAATATTTTTTTTATTCTACGATGGTATAGTGTGCTTATTTACAATTCTTGCCTCGTGTATCGTCACGGTGTCGTAATCGGTTTAGGATTAAGTGAAACACTTTCGCTGGCGAAGGTCGCGCTTTAAATAACGCGACGCGTGCGCAGGCTTTAGAAGGCGCTACGAGAAGAGAATTCTAACAAGTCGAACAAAAAAATATCAGCGATATAATGATGTTGGTAATAATTTGATAAACTAGGAAGATGTATATTCTGTACGCACCCCCACCCCCGCAGGCGATATATCAGTTACGTGGTGTATCGAGCATATAACTAGGTTTTCATAAATGTTTTGTTGACAATATGGTGAAGGTCATTTCGCATCGTCCCGTACCATCAGTGAGATGGCAGTCAAATGCTTGCCTCAAGCCCCCCGTCTTCCACACACCACCCACCTCTGACTCTCTACCACTTGCATGCATCGGTCCCCTACGAGGTCGTTCGTCCATCTCCAGAACTATTCCGTCTTCGGCGATCGGTTCTGCGTGCCGACCTACATTTCAAAGTATTGGCATCTTTCTCAAAGACAGCGGTTCTTCCGTAGGGAAATTGGGCGGCATCGAATATGTTCTGAACTTTCAACACTGTGCTCTGCAATTCCCCTATCTAACGTATAGATTATCTTAATGTAAAGCACTCCAGTTTGAGATAAATTGAGTCTATTAGAGAGCTGTTTTTACAGACTAGAGGATTTTGGTTGACCTTTTCTTTATAATGATTCGTTTCGTCGTATTGAAGAACAAATACCAAGAGACGTAAGCAGTGTAATATTATATTGGCATATAGACATTTCATACGCGTTCCACGCAAGCGTAGCAATAGGAAATGCTAGTATTAACTATGACAATTACTGTATTCACGTAGATTTTAAAAATATTTGCTTCGTTGAAGCTGTAAACACATGTATGTGGATAATGATAATGATGCTCCTATCACGTTTCATATTATAGTATTGTGGTGATGAAGTACTAATGGCAGACCGTGACCGTAATTTGTCATACGCAACAACACAAGTACGAAAAATAATATTACATGAATGACCGCGTTTCTGTATAAATAATTGTTCTGATACAATCCTTTGTAATAGTTGTCCAAATCGGAAGGTCAATCTAGCAAAATGACGAAACATTAGTATGTCGCACCATATTATGAATTCGGATTAAGATAATATGTATGATTATAATTTCAGAACTCTGTTACTGGTCTGGGTGTTATTTGTATATATTAATAAAAAAATACATAATTAGTTCATCTAATCAGTTATCTAGCCATAACACAAGCTTTGCTTACTTTGGGGTTAGATGGCGCTGTGTGAATTGTCGAAGCATATTTATATAAAACTAATAACATTGATAACTAAGATATAGGTATAATTAGGTGGTACAAATACATCTATTTATAAGAAAATAAGAGATGCTGAAATTTACTCTCCCATAATGTAGTCTGATTTACTATAAAAATCGTACCTACCTAGCAACCTAGTGGAAAATCTAAAATTTTCTTAAATTTTATACCTACTTGCCCGATCACACAATATGTTTAATGACTTGTAATAGTTATCCTGATATACATATACTTAAATAGGCAAGCGCTACCTGGGCTTTCGCCGGGGTGAGCGCGGAAGTTGCGGCCAATAACTAGTTATTTATATTTCATGGGAATGCTGCACTGCAACACTGGTACCGTTATTTTCATCACACTTCACGACTTAGCTCATTCAATAGCCACCTGTTAAGTGCTGTGCCACCTACTGCGTCTGCCACGAACGCTCAACATCTGGGTTCCCGACCGCCGTTACGTTATTGCCCATTGTGGCTTACGCTACAAAATAGCACCGGAAAACCCTACAGCAATGGCCCTTGGCCCCTTGCAGCTCCCAACGGCAGCGATTGTTCCAACCAGCCCGCCATAAACAATCATATTGCATTTGACAAAGTAAACACTAAGGAAACAGTTTATCTCGAACGTCAATCGACATGCAAACATAAAACACGTGTTCAGTAGATAGGCGCTGTAATTTCGTATTTATGCTGGGTCGTTTTATGCGAATTTCGTAAACGGTGAGTAAACATTCAACAAACTGCTTCCTTCAAGAACTTACCTACCCAATTTTGTGTATAACCTACTTAACTCGTTCAATTCGATAAATTGTTAGCTTTCGGAGATCTCCAAAAGCCAATCCACAAAATGTCAAACGTTATTAAAAGTATATTTGAATGAACAAATTACGATATGACGCAAATGTTGAGGCACAGATTAAGAATTACACAAGCAGCAAATACAGAGAATCTTTGTACCATAGCTGTGATGCTTTGAGAAAGATGCTGTGGAATAAGCACCCAAACCCTCCAAAGCCTTTCATTTTCGCCTTGAAGACGCAAGATGTCCCAAACCACGAGTAACGTAAGTGATGTAAGGATTGAGCGTACAAGACTGGCAGGTTAACAGTTTATTTAGTTTAAGGCAATGATAGATTGTATCGTCGGTCGTGTCGACACAATGGCAGCGGTTACGCGGCCCGTCAAATAGACCGCAGCCCACCGTTTGAAATAATAAAGACGGTACTCCCACATCGGTGGCAATTTGCTCGGCACTAACACAAGCACTAACAGAGAGACTTGCAGACTTGCGGTCATCTAATCTAATAAATAACTATTATAGCACCAGCCGGTTTACGGTTGACTGGATTACCGCCAAGGCCGCGGTTGTTGCTGGTTTTTGTGGAGATTCGCCCGGAGTGCCTTGCGTATTTCTCACCATTATGTTGTTATGGCAATGTGGAGGCAATTATCTGAGTAACACATTACAATTTAGGGCTATTTTGAGTAGATGTGTCGTTTAACTGCATGTGCGTATGGTGTTTGGACTATGACATGGGATCGTTCAAGAGGTATATTAGAGGTCTCTTCAGTGGCGGGCAATGCATCGGTAACGCCCCTGGTGTTGCTGATGTCCATAGGCGGCGGTGACCACTTTCCATCAGGCCCGCTTACCTGTTTGTCTGCCATATAAAAAAAAACGAATAGCGGTGAGGAGATCTAAATGAGAACATCAGATCAAAGCATCTTAAAAATTTAATAAATAAAAATTAAGACAAATATTTAAAATAAGGTATTTCCCACAGAGGCACAAGAACGGTCATTTTAAAGTCAATGATTCTCCTTATTAGCGTTGTCACAAACAAAATATAATCGAGTCAAAATGTAAACAGTTGCTTAATGTGCTGAGTAAATCTGAATAATAGCAAATGGTGTGATGTGATGAGGCGTCGACCCATGAAATGCGCTATGAATATTAATGCAGTAATTACCATAGCAACAAAGAAGCAATGTTTCCGTCCGATACATCAAACTAATCCGAAAAAATTATTAGCAACAACGCTTATAGAGTATTCAAAAATAACTCGCACTTCAGTTTTTATAGCAATCAGCCCACAGAGCGATTTTACCCCCATACTACCCCACATAGCAAAGGGTTGTTGACGCCAACCCCTGTCGTGACGCAACTTCGTTTTATTCAAATCAAAAGCTACCAAGGCCACACAAGAACTAGAACCATTATAGGTAATTGCCCTAGGCACTTCATAACTTGAAAAATAAACTTCACGTGCAATTAAAGTAATTGCGATTTTTATTGAGTTGTACCCTAATTCCTTAGATTTTACACATAGATACTTAAACCATATACTTAGAAACGAGAGAAAAGATAAAATGTAGCTCCATTTCATCATGAAAGTAACAAAACATAAGATCGAATTCATATAGACAGTCGAGAATATTGATGTTGGAGGTAAATAGGCTTGTCGAGTACCCAAGTAATCAAGTGTAGAGCATGTGTAACTTGTGTGTGTTGTTACAGGAGCGGCACCACGGCACCGCGGCGCGGGCGCGGCGCCCGTCTCCACCCGCCTGCGGATGACAGAATAAATTGTGATGCTGGCACGGACAGGACCCTACAGGAAACTGCGTCCAAGAGGGCGACGAAGGACGTTACAGTGACCGGCCGCTAGTTTCATAAGTGCCAGTGCCTATTATAATCGAGATGATGGTGAGCAATCGCCGCAACTTCATATTTAGGGTGAGCATAGTGATCAACATCGCCGTGCTGCTGTACGCGGCGATGCAGCTGTCGGGCGGCGGGCCCCCGGGCGTGGAGTGGGTGCCGGTGACCGCGGGGGCCTCCGAGGTGCGCTTCCTGCGCGACGAGCGGAATGACTCCGACGCCGTCCCGCAGGAGACCAGCCTCCGCGGCCTGGAGGAGTCCACCTCGCAGAAGACCCCGTCCACGATGCCGACCACCAATAAGACCGCGTCCAGCACGGCGTCCATCATGGACCGCGAGAAGCGGCTGTCCATCTCGTCCCCCTCGGAGATCGAGCCGTCCGTGTCGGAGCAGTCGCTCGAGGGCGTCCTCGACGAGAATGTCCTCTCCGACGCGGCGGCCTCGAGGCTGAGGACGCTGCTGTCTTGCCAGGAGCGCGACTACGACCGGCAGACGCTGCAGCGCGGCGACTATTGGGTGCTGAAGAACTATGTGCGCGCGGACCACGGCCCGCTGCCGTGCCACGAAGCCATCACCTACACCACCCACGCTGGCTTCGAGTTCCTCGACAACGTGCCGCCACTCGTCCAAAGGTTAGTTACGATACCACTATATAATTAGACGAAACGCTACTTCACACCTGAACCTGTGAAACAACAATATTAACTAAACAAATGCGCTCAAAACGAGCCTTCTGACGTTGTTTGTCGAGTCAGTGACCTCTGACTCTAAAACGTAGCAGTCGATACAGAAAAAATAGGAGTTGCCTTGTCGCATCGAGGCTTGCACAAAGAGTTCACAATTAGAGGTGTCGTCATAAGCTCACGACTTCTTTGGCAACGGCGCGCCGGAGCCGCCCGCGGAGCGCCGAGCGCGCCACTATTAAAACAATGCCCGCCCCATGACCAAAATAATAACAATGGCCCATTCCTGTACGTTACACATTCTAGTCTCATAGACCAATTACAATTTTCTGGCAGTTATCGCGGTTAAATCACGCTATTTCATTTCGAAATTTGCATTTTCATATCACACTTGCGTTGAATGATTGCGAGTGCATTAATTAGGTGGAGGCGGTTTTAAATTATGACTTACCACAGAGTACTCGACGAAGACTTACGTTAAAGTTCGGCGCACCGAGTCTTAATAAATTATATTGTGTGCTAACAAAGTATTATAAATTCACAAAGTTAGGCTTTTATAACTTAGTTATCAGGTGAAAGTATCGTGTTCGTGCAATCCTTCTACACTGATAGATAAGAATAGAAATGTAAAGCACGGACCGACATGTAACAAAACTGCCTTAGAATTCCCAAGTTTGGTGCGTGGACCGACAACTTTCATTAGCTGCCTTGGCTGGCAACTTTTATTTTTGTATAGATATTATCAATACGACCAAACAGAATTTAAATAAATCGATAATTAAGAAATAGATCAAGGTACTCAGCTTAATTTAAAATTGTCAAGTGCGCCTACCTACAAAAATAAACTATATATAAAATAAACTATAAATAAACTATAAATAAAATATTTATAGTAGATAACGAGTACCTACCTTTTTAACAATTGAATATTAAATACGTCATGAAGTATAATTAGAGGTACACACATATACAATCGAAATGGTGAAGATGGTCAAACTGAAGTGGCCTTGTAAAATAGTATTTAGCTTACAATATTTCGTTGTACAATAAATAACATAGGTAATGATCTTTCAAATTTGTCATGAATCATAATCATAAGTTACATCAGTTCAGACCAGCGCCCTGTTACTATTGTGAAACAATTGCACATAATCAGATTATTTAATCAAAAGCTCGCATCGCGTTTCTTCATCCCATTACAACAGTGGGTGTTGTAACTTGATCAGCCTCACAATGATCTCTTTACAATGTGATCTCTCGATAGGTTAGCGATTAATTTCCTATTACATCTACAAATAAAAGTTTGTTGAGTTTACGTCAAGCGAGCGAATGCTCATTCGCTTGGTGTAAACAGGTTGTGTCATCGTTTCAAGTCTCGGTCTTCCCCTTCCGACCATTACATTCGCTCCTGCCATGTATATCTTCTCTTATTCTCAATAATCTCCTTTTATTCATCCTCTCTACACGCCCAAGCCAGCTAAGCATCTCTCTATACTAGTCACTACATCTCCTTTCACTCCAGCACGTTACCTTATAAGACTATTCTGTAATGTATCTTTCAATTATACTTCTTCCATACATCAACACCAAGATGATTATTTAGTAGGCCTGAAAAAATAAATTGGTCTCTTGAAAAATTACATTTATAGGTCAAGAAATCCATATATCATATTGGCGGCAGAATCATGATGGTGACATTTGACTCAGTCCAGACACTAAAACAATATACTCAGTAAATAATAGTACGATATACTTAGACAAAGACGCGAATGTCGCATCAATCACAATTACTAAGCCATGAGAATAAACTGTTTGTTACAGACCAACTGTTGGTTATTTGTGAACCAAGAAAACTGTACAAATATACTTGTAAATAAGCCTTCGCATTGCACATAATAATAGTAGGTACCTTTTGCAATTGCAACAGTTGAGTCTCATTTAAATGTCATACTAGACTTTTTTCGTACTAGGCGAGGTTTTTGCAGCTTTGTCAAAATCTTTGGTTCCAAGGGCTATGCATGTGCTCGTGATAACAAACAACTTTCACTATGCACGCACCATCTTTGAAATCGCGAAAAAACTCAGCTGTTTCGTACACAATTGAAAACGAATTCTGCAAAATGTATGAAACAGCTGATTTCAGAGTTGATGCCATAGTAAAAGTTGTTTCTTATCACGAGCACACGCATACCCCTTGGTATCAAGTATTAATTTAAAGTCACCCCGTATACCTAATACTTGTACAATATCATTGATATTATCATATTGATAATAACTGTAATAACTGATTCAAGATCACGACAGCGACACTTGCAATTGAGAAGAATGCCAATATACCGCAAGGTTACAAGATAACTTGGTTATCATTAATCATAGTCAAATTGAATTGAGAGCCACAACTTCAAGACGACAGCTTTTTATTAGTATTCCGTGACGAATTAATAAGAAATGATATATATGGGTCCCTATTTATGAAACCGCTCGCATCCGCTACCTATCTCTTTCACACTCGTAGTAATTTGCTAGAGATAGAAAAGACAAGCATTAGAATGCGAGCGCTCTTATGGATGCGAGCGGTTTCAAAAATAGGGTCCTTACCCTGGTTACTTAACTAGATTTTACCTGAACTGCTACCTCGTCGGCTCAGACTTCAACAAAAAGCTGCTTTAGAATGATCATGGTCTATTTGTGTGATACAAACACTTTTATTGTTATGTAACGTGTAATAAGAACTTATTGTAGGAAATAGTAGAAAAAGTTCAAGAATTTCGTGCAATTATTACATGAAGAAATATTCTATTAAGGAATACTTATATGTCGCAAGGACATTGCCAAAACGTGATAGAGAAGAATTTTTTTTCAATAAAGGTACAACCTACAAACGTGTACCTAATATGGAATATTTCCTTTTCTCCTTCTCCAAAGGTTTCTTGAACAAACGACTCCAAAAAGCAAAGACCCGATCAGTTTCCTTATTTTTTTGGCGGAAGCCGTATCAATTAAGGGGCCTGTCGGAGTACAGGAGGTGGGCAATCGCCGGATCGTTAGTGGCTAAGAAAAATACGCTCAATCTTGCCGGATAACGACACGGCTGAGACGCCCGCCTTTGTTTTGCGTTGCAACATCCAGCGACGCTGCACGTTGGCTGGTACTCTCTAAGCTTACGATTCATTATCGTAGTTTCGGATGTTCACTCCCACTTGAGCACATTCACAATTTTATAGTATGTCAAGTGGCAAGAAAATTATCTTTCGAGACATGAAAGGATAATTTTTATGAGATAGACAGGTTGTCATACGAATGCCTTGGTATGTCAAAACCCTATCTGCCCCGGTCACGGCATCGCTGTTGTTGACAACAAAATGGCATTTCAAATGGCCACGCTTAATTCCAGTTTAGGCCACCGAATCAGATAAGTTTGTGACACTTGTACACTTGCATTATATATGTTGACTCATTTATTTTGATTTCTGGCATCTATGGTCTAGCCACACATTTGTCCACCATCTTGCCTGGTGGCAAGTGACGATATGGAGAATGCCTGTTCCGTATTTTTATATCGGCGCTTCGATCATAGGTGTAGTCGATCGAAGCATGGGTCGGATTTAGTTCCGAATCTCATCACAGCGCCCCTGTCACATAGTATTAGTATATCATACCCCTGTCTTTGTTTTCCGTTGCAACATCTACCGCGCTGCACGCTGCTTGGCAACGTTCCAACTCCAATCAAACTAATTAGTAGCAACCACATTGGAATTACATAGCGACAGCCGATGGACCAACATTCTTCTCCTAACCCACCATTAAAGTGGATTAGATAACAGTTTGTTGGGAACAGCTGCGTTCATTGACTTAAAACTAAAAAAGTGCTAGTCGACGCGTGTAGGTAATACGTTCGTTAAAAGTAGTAGCTGTAATTGAAAGTAATCTTACTATACTTGTACTTTAACCGTCTTACTAATAAAAATTGTTCATACGTCGATCATGCGTTGAATGCGTGTAATTCTTTTTTACATAATCCTTGCTACAAACTTAACTGTCGCTGTTGTTGGAATTGACATGAAATTTTAAAATAGCGACACTAAGTTCAGATAACTTTGTGGCACTATACAAGGCTTGTGACAAGTTATACACTCGTCACCAATATAAATATAGTGTAGCTGGATTTGGCGCCCCGGCTTCGCACGGGTAACCTAAACAAATTATACACCTAAACCTTCCTCAGGAATCACTCTGTCTATTGGTGAAAACCGTATGAAGATCCTTTCAGTAATTTTTTAGTTTTTCGTGATCTGACAGACAGACGCGGCGTGAAACTTATAATATATAGTGAAGCCTAACCGCCCACTCGCCTCTAGTCATCAAATCTAAATGTCAATCTATAAATAAGTTACAATAGCTCTTTTATTATTGTTGACTATGACCTTAATAATAATAAATAAAACACATGGTTTCCTTTGGACTATGACATGGGATCGTTCTAGAGATATATTAGAACTCTCTTCAGAAGCGGGCAACACATTGGTACCTCCCCTGATGTTGCTGATGTCCAAAAGCGGCAGTGACCACTTACCATCAGGTGGCCCGCTTGCCTGTATGTCTGCTGTATAACATAAAAAAAATACCTACACGCTTCATACAAATGAAATAAATACATTACATAAACATTAATACGAATGAATTATGCAGGTTTGACTCATTTTTTTATTGTTGTGACGGAAGGTAGAGGACAAATCGTCTAGTCTCGCTCCTGACGGCCGTGGCGTGACCGCGTAAACGACAATTTAAATAGATATCATTTATCATGTTCTACATGACAACTATGTTAACATTGTTCCTACATTAAATTAAAGGTCTTTGTTTTCTATATTTTCGGCAACTGAATATTTTTATTTTTTATTTGTATGGGATTGTGCATAAACTGGGATACCTACCACTGAAGATCGGTATCACCAGCTACCATCAAATCTCCCTGCCCGTATCCCATGCCCTTCCTGAGGCCCTATTTTTGAATCGCTCGCCTCAATTCGAACGGTTATGAATTTGATGTTTGAACCGTACTCTACCAGTGTTGCCAATGTATTTTAATAAATATTGAATTTTTCATGCCGAAACTCAAAATTGCATACCGTTCGAATCGAGGCGAGCTATTCAAAAACAGAGCCCCTGGTTCCTAATGGTATAAAACCATCATCACTCCTATCACTCATCATCACGGTACTGTTACCATTAAATTTGTAATTTCGTTGAGAAGTAAATGCCATCATCAAGAATCAAATCATTCCAGCAGTTTAGCCGTGAAAGCTACACCATTCACCTACAATTCACCTACATTAGTTAAATGAACTGTCTGCATCGGAGGAACTCACATACCGTTGTACAAATACAGCTAAGTATCTAAAGTACGTTTCAATAGAAAAAGTCAAAATAGAGCACGACAACGATGAGTACCTGTTATCCACAGAAATCTATATAAATTGACATATTTAAATGGATTACTATGCATAATATTAATTGATTTCGACAGTAGAGTAGGTATGTTTAGACGCTAGTAAGTCACTAAAATTAAATTTTTAAAAATCTTTCGTTTTGATAAGGATTTGAAAAAACCCCTTTCCATTTATCGTCAGTTTTGCCTCTTTAACCTCCTGTTATTTTATAAAGAGAGTTATCATCATGAAATGGTATTGACCAGTTAGCTTAATATTGTCTGTTACATAATATATGTATGAAGCCGTTAACTGGATGAAGTACTAAACGTATTAAAACGATAGGTACAACTATTCCACGTACGACAGAAGAAATTGTACCTATCGTTTTAATACGTTTAACACTCCATCCAGTTCACGGCTTCATATATTTATTATGTAACATCCTGTATATACAAAGTTTGATTCAAATTGCATTGGCTATTTCCATGAAATGGCGAAAATTTGCTTATATGAAAATTTCACTTCGTCATTTTCGCCATACAAAACGCCAAATTCATAGTCAAGGACTTAATGCTTACCGTTGTCAAGCTCTTCATTTGTCTTGTTCTATTGAAACATACTTTACCTACCTAGGTACCTATACAGAGCTATAAGAAAATCTCTTTTTACCTACGTCGAAATTGCACCATGAACTCGCATTTTGTCTGCCCGCTTTCTCGTTGCACATTACGAAAACAACAGGTCATTGCTGCATGCGTGTAGCCCGGTACGTGGTCAAGCTAGCTCGATTGCCATGTCTGTCCCGCACGCCATCTCTGCCGCCATTGAGGCTAACTACGTACGTACGTATTCAATTCGCCGTCCGAGGATGGCGAGAAGATTATGAGGGACTCCCCTATAATTGAAAATGATAGTCCTACCAACTAAAAACCACCACGTTGCACCCTCATATTCTTTTTTCGACCGGTTTGCACACAATCCGCAATCTCGTCGATGAGTGGTTTGCTGACATGGAAAATACCTCGAGAGATTCAATGAGGAAACACGTTGCCTGCGAATGTGTTCCCTGATCATGATAATCTGGACGCCTTCAAGGCTAGAGTAAAGGCTGTTCCTAGACAGGCATGCGCCATCTTCGGCGTCATCGTCACTTACCAGGTGAGACCAATACCTGGCTAGTCTAGGCTAAAAGCAGAGGAATATCATATAAAAGCAAGCTATTAGCAGCTTTGCAACTAAAATTGCTGTTATTATGTTTATGGCAGCCATCAGCATTGCTTATGTTTTCAAATTTTCATGGAAATTTAATGGAGGAGAGGAAGTGCAATCGCTTCACAATAACGAGGACTAATATTCAAAATAATGCTGACTATTCTTGTGTTGGAGAAAATTGGCGCAAGTTATTCGCTTACTTCTGTAGCTAGGTAGGGGAGTGATTTTTGACGCTATTAAAAATACGGCACAGGCTTATTAAATGCGATTTATGCTACTAACATACGACCATGATCACTATTGTAATAATTAAGAGCATTCAAGACTTAGCCAGAGTACCACTTAGCGAAAATTGTTGCTTGGCGGTGGAGATACACACACCGAACAAGGTGGTGGTGGTAGCCAAATCCATCCAGACGGATTTCTCAAGTTTGCCGGAGTCCTACCACCAGTAAAAAATAAATAAACCCTAAAATATGAACTCTACTATATATGTTTCTCTACACAACACTCTGTCTGAACATGTAAGTAAGTATCATATATTTTCTTTGAGTGAAAATAAAAACAAGACTCTACCTTTATAAATAGAGTGCCTCACTTTTAAGTAGCCGTCAATCATTGAATGGACCTCCTAAAACACTGTCAATCAAACCCAAATTATAGCGATCCAACAACATTACGGTCCACGTTAAAAAAGCCCTTACCTTAGATAGAGGTACTTAAAGTAGAGTTGCGCAGTGCGCTAAGGAGACTCATATGATATTCACAATATACTACTATTTAAATTATATTTGTTGACTATATGTACTAACTATTACGTCCCGGCGTATCCCGTTAAATCCCGGTTGAGTTTCCGCGCGGCATGCGAGGTGTGAAGCTCCTCCACAACCATAAGACGATCGCTTACGTGATTTACGTCCTAGGCCTAGTCCAGACTGATTCCTCAAAGAACATCACCCCCACCCTTTTGTCCGTATATTAGCTTATAACCGATCCCGATGTTACGGGACCTGTTGCCTCTCCATCTGGTCTCCTGAAGAAACGCCACTGCCACCGGCCGGCCAGTACTTCGACCAATTCACGAGCACGCCCGGTCAGCGTCCAACTAGCAAAGTGGACTTGTGAGAATGTTATTTAGAGTACAATTGGAATAACTTCGAAAACTCACAACAACGCCTTTAGCATTTTCTCACGCTCTTCGCACTGAATATCGCACAAATGGCCGCCGAGCCGCCGTCCGATAGTTCTGGAGGACAGTTCAAATCGTTTCAACAACGCTGCCTTTGTATTGCAATTGGTGATAACAGCGGATACTGCGGATGCGGCGATAGCGCAGGACGCCCGCGCTCGCTGCCCCCGATCCAGCGTGCGCACGCGCCGTCACGGACGAATGACCGAAACCGTTTCCAGGTTTCCACGCACGAATCTATTTTTATTTGCTTTTATTCAATCAAGGTGTTACAAGGAGTGTTCGGTGGCAGAGTGGTTAAGGTATCCTACTTGTAAGCTAGAGGTAAAGGGTTCGAAACCCACTGCGGCCATGTACCAAGTACTCTTTTCTGAGTTATATATATTAGTTAAATGTTGGCGACTGAATGTGTAACCATGATCCAATCTGGTCAGGTTCCAGGGTCAGAGAGGTCAGATGGCAGTCGTTCCACTGTAATTATCTGATCTGCCAAATCCTGGATCATGGTTAAGGCGGATCCCGGGCTCTCGCGTGCTAGGCTTAGCGTTAATATCCCGGTTGTGCTCTCGCGCACGAGGGCCCGCGGTCCGCCGCGCAGCGTTTCCTATTAAAAAGCATATTGAGCTACTTAATAACAGATGTGCCGACCACCTCACACTGGTACTTTTAAGTCAATACATTGCAACACACGCCCACACTAAAGTAGAGAAAGGAAGACCAGCGAATAGGTACCCATAAGTATGGTTAACAAGCCGCAGCTGGGAGGAACAAAACCGGTCCAATGTCGTCGAGATTCGGTTTTCACTGAGAAAAGTGAAAATGCTTCGAGCGAAACTTTGTGTAGCCTGGTTTATTGACTCTGCTCCACAGTAGCGAGTTGGCAACTGAAATAATGCAGTGTAATCTGTTATTATAAAACAATCAATTGATGTTCTTTCTTATGAATGTGTCGCAACAGACGATGTCGGATCGCAGCGTCAGCGCGTGTCGTTTTAAAATGCTGATTATTGGAATGCAACACTGTTGCAAATCTTCATCAAATTTGTTGCGCTCGTTTGATTTATATTAGGTAATTGGAGCTCTGATAATTGGAGCGAATTCTCGCTTATCATATATAAAATATGTATACTGTAAATATGTAAAAGACTGTAAAAAAGTCGTGTGTGTACATTGAAGATTTTTCAGAAAAAATTGTCGGGTGAGGATTTCGGGACTATTTTTTTTTTGTCTATCTGTTTGTCTGTTCGCGTGTCACGCAAAAACTAAATGGATTTCGATTCAGTTTTAAAAGTTTAGTAGCTTGCAATCCAGGGTACACTCTAAGCTGTGTTTCATCTAATTCGGGTAGGCGGTACCAGAGATACAGCTTGAGCTGCCCGTAGTACCTTTTCACGTCTTCCCATGGCACGGAATCCCACAGTGATACATTATGGTTATAATATCACTGTTTCCTTTTTTAATATTTGAATGTACCTATCGTCATGAGTTTATGTTTAATAAACGTCATTTCTTTATTTCTTTATTTTAGTACTAGCACTCATACAATACGGAGGTCATTCAAAATGGTACCACAAGCAAATACTAAACGTCATAAAAACTATTTCCACGCCGACGAAATCGCGGGCAAAAACTAGTGAACTTACAATTTTCGCTTTATTATTTGCACGTGTCTAAAAGGTTGTAACAACAAGCTATCAGTGATCGAAATTACGCACTTAATCCCTCGTAATAGGCGCGTAACTCGTTCGGTCTCGCTTCCGAGGGCTACACGTGGGGTCGGTACTTGGGAATGGAACTAGAACCTGTTCCGTCCACGGCCCTGCCACGTGCCTACAACAGTACAATATTTCGATCGTGCCATGAATAAATTACAACGTAACCGTGTATTACAACACTGTCCGCTTAATAACACTTTTCATTCGGCTATATTGAGGTTAATTTTATAGTTATTTTTATTTTATAGTGTTGTGATCACAGTCACTATCTTTTGCATGTAGGTAATAAAGACTTTACTATTAATGTATTATGTCGATTTAAAGCTTCCTTGTTGCTACAGCGACTCTCACGTACGCCATCGAATCGCGGATAGCGAGAAAAGAGAACTCATAAAACATTTTCTCTGTGTTGAAAGCAATGTCTATTTAAAACTTTTTTTATGACTTACGTTATTTTGGGTTTTCACGCTCGCTGTGAAGTGAGTTATGATTACCTACATTACTTGAAACATAGCTGTCTCGTACATTTTGGTCCAAATGCGTTTGTATCTGGTACTCCAATACATAAGTTTATTAATACGCGGCGAAGAACCTCATGAGGGTTCCTACCTGCGCATATCCTTATCCACCTGCTACATTAAAAAAAGGGAAATATACTCATTAGCATCTACCTACCCAGTATCAAATCCAAAGATATCAAAAGTCAAACATAAAACGCACATATTAACGTAACCTACTATGTGCTGCCAGTATTATTTTATATTGTAATCATTGCTGCTGGTTTTCCTTAAAAAAATAAAATAAAATAAAGTAAGAACCGATTTTAGGTACTAACCTTGAGAATGGTTGAACAGATTCGAGAGTTGATTGGCACCTGACATATATACATACTTAACTCGAGCAAGTCTACACCGTGTTAGCATATTATTAAAGTGATGGATCCAATCTGGTTGTGCGATGCGACCTCTTTAAGATCTAAGTAAGTGGTGGTTCGCGTGTATTTGACTTTGAATGATGAAGAGGCGAGATGGTTTCGAATTGGAGTGTTTGTTTTAATGAGCTCGAATGTGGGCCGACCGTTGGGCGCACAGCATTGGGCTAATGCGCCGTCACCTGGGCATATGATTGAGCGCCGATATATGCTTAAACGTCACTTTCGTGATGTTATTTTCTTAGTGTTACGGTGCCGAGTGGTTAAGGTATTTGACTCGTGAGCGAGAGATACCGGATTTGAATCCTACTGTGGCCATGTATAAATGACTCTTTTCTGGGTTATGTACATTAGTTGAATGCTGACCGATGATCTTACGATGAGGGAAAACATGGTGAACAAAGCTGCACATTCAGGCAATTGAATGTTGTAGCAGGGTCTTGGAGGTCAGATGGCAGTCGCTCCATTGTAATTATCTGATCTGCCAAACCCTGGATCATGGGCAAGGTGAACTCTGGTCCCTTGTACGCGAGGATACAACCGGGACATTAAAGCAAAGATGATGATGATTTTATTAAGGTGGCACACAAGCTTGTTGGCTGCGTGATGGCAAGCAGCCTATGGACGTTTACAATACCAGTGGAGAAAGCAAAGCAGGAAAGCGGACCCTGGCAGTAGCCGTTCAAAATCCCTCTGTTGACAGTTGTTTTAAGCCGAGCTAAATTTGAAAGTGGTGAAGTTAAATTAGTGGTATTTGTTAGTTTCACTAATAGAAACCCGTGTGAGAGTAGAATATAAACAAGTTCTAAAATGATAAGCATTTATTTCATGACAAACTTTTTTGGGCGTTTTATTTTAATTAGATACCTCTCTCTATCCGAGATCTATTTTTAATCAGCATACTTTCAAACGCACATAAACTAGCTTTAACATACGTAATTTAGGAGTTCCTATGATCCCTTCCGGCTTCATTATCAGGGGCCTTATTTTTCATACTGCTCACATCCACTCGAGCGCTCGCCTGCTAATGCCTGTCTTTTCTATCTCTAGCAACTTACCACGAATGTGAAAGGGACAGGTGCTCACGCACTGCACGTTACTGCAGTTACGATTTTTAATTATAATGAGAAATTCTAACATGCTTCGTGCAATTTTTAAAGGAATTTTACGTGGATAATTACTGTCGCAGCTAATGATTGCTTGGATAAATATGCTTGGACAAATTCACACAGCGCTATCTAGCCCCTAAGAGGGCAAAGCTTGTGTTATGGGTGTTAGATAACTGATAAACTACTTATATATTTTTTTCAAATACATACTTATTAAACATACAACACCCAGACCCGTAACAGAAATAAAAATTCATAATTTCAATTTATGTTCAACCGGGAATAGAACCCAGCACCTCTGCGTGGCAGACCGGCATGTTAACTAACTGAACCACTCAGGTCGTCACTCAATTAATAACTTACAATAAAATGACCTACAATTATATTTTCACACGTCCCAAGGTAATGTCACCTTCAAACACAAATAGCGAAAAGCAAAAATACTCGTACCTGACCTGCCACATTCACATTAACTTTCCTTGAAATGACATTAAGTTAA
Organism: Blastobasis adustella; assembly: GCA_907269095.1. NCBI lineage: Eukaryota > Metazoa > Arthropoda > Insecta > Lepidoptera > Blastobasidae > Blastobasis > Blastobasis adustella. Next base: position 14,523,319 of record OU026119.1, on the reverse strand, counting down.
TGTACGTAAAGATTAATTATAAATTATAATTAATTTAGATTTGGTTCATCATTGTTAATTGAAAGTTATTATTCAATTAACTAATCAATTCATTATCATCATATCAATAATTAATCATTATTGATTGGCGGAATTTTTTTAAATGATTATGTAGTTCCGACCTGAGTGGCTCAGTGGTTAACATGCAACGCAGAGATCCCGGGTTCGATTCCCCGCCGAGCGGAAATTTAAATGATGAATTTTAATTTATGTTACGGGTCTGGGTGTTATTATATACAATAAGTATGTATTTAAAATTATATATATAGTTTGTCACTTGTCTAGCACCCATAACACCAACTTTGCTTGCTTTGTGGCTAGATGGCGCTGTGTGTTTTGTCCAAGCATATTTATTTTTGTATTTTATTCATTGCTGTGTTCCGGTTTGAAGAATTAGGTAGCCAGCTTTACAAGCAAGGCATTTCATCTTAGCCCTCACAGTAACAATATTTCTGAGGTTCTGCATTTTTACAATTTAACAAATAGTACATATTATGAGCGATAGTTACCGCTTACCATCAGGTGAACTGTTTGCCTGTGTGTCACTGAGTACGTAGTATATAAAAACATAAATAATCCCAAATATGAAAAGTAAATACACATGTATGGTATTTGATTATGCCCTCCAGGCAGTAGTAAAGGTGCGTCGCGTGAGGCCTTGCGGTTGGCGCATGCGCGCGCCGCGTCTACGCACACACAGGGCCGGAGCTAGGGTTTTCCACTTTCTTCTTCATAGACGAAAGTTTTACGAAGGTCGAAGCGGTTATTTGAGTCGCCTTGTACGCTCTCAGCATCGTCATCGGTATTTGGAAGTGTTGTGTTTTTTCGTAAGTACTCATATGCTTTAGTCATACAACTAATTAGCTGACCTTTTACTTCATGTTGTCATAAGGTTGGGGATCAACTAATTAGTTGATTGACTGTCCCTCCCCTACAGAGTGAAGGGAACCCTCTCAGCTATTATTACGTATGCTAGGGTGCTCTGTAAGCTTATGACGTAACTCTGTTGCTAACAGTTTTCTGATTTCAATTATTGAAATGGTTACTTTTGCGATCCCGTATCATCGATTTGTAGGTTCAATTGCTAACAAAGTCCCATTGCAATTAACTGAAACTATTAATTCGATCATACGTAATCGTAAAAGTAACAATTTCAATCATTGAAATCAAATAATTGTTGGCAGCAGAATCACATAATATACCGGTCGCTCTGCAGGCGATACTAATCACAGATGTACTAATGGCCCTTCTAACGGATAGCGGAAAACCTCGATTAAATTGCAAGAATTATATAATTAGCAATGATATGCACTGGTTCTGCAGTATTCGTAGACCACCTGAGACGGTAGTCATTTGACCTAGGGGCTAATTAACAATTTATTTTGATTTGACCTGGGGTCCTATTTTTGAAACCGCTCTCATCCACTCGAGCGCTCACCTTCACGCTTGTCTTTTCTATCTCTAACATCTTACCACGAGTGTAGCGTGGGTGCGAGCGATTCCAAATATAGGGCCCAAGTCAAATTAAATTAAATTGTAAAATAATCCCCAAGTAAAATGACTGCCGTCTCAACTGGTATACTGTAAAAACTAAACTACCCTGGCGAAAAGGTACAAAAGTCGAAAGAGATTAAATAATAATAATAATAAATATGCTTGGACAATTCCAGCGCACAGCGCCATCTAGCCTCAAAGTAAGCAAAGCTTGTGTTATGCCAGAAAACTGATAAACCAATTTAATATTTTTAAATAGATACTTATGCTGCGTTTACATACCCAGCGTTAGCAGACGTCCTGGCACCACCACTGCCGCGTCCATTACCGCGCCACGCCGCGGGTACTGTTAGCCGGTGCGACTGCGGTCACACATGTAGGTCGAACACTTGAACGTGAAATTAAATTTATGGTCTGTAAGAATTCCGTCACTAATTCCCTACACCGTCGCTTAGGGATGCGCCCGTGTTGAGACTATTCGATTTTGTCGATGATCTATTTGGAAGCTGGATAATTTTTTTTGTTAATGCGCCGTACAATTTTCTGGCTAGTGGATTGATTGTGCGATGAAGATCGAATGGATAATATCGCTGAAAAATATGAAGTGTAAGTAAGTGTAATAGTGAAATAGTGTATTTAAGTGCCATTATAAACCAGATAAAAAATTAAAACTTTTCCCATTTCAACGTAATTTTATGGTCACGTATCATAAGAGCGACTTTTCGAATATTTTTCTGTTTAAATTAAATTCTAAAATGTGTGTGTGATCCCTATACTACATAAAATCGGTCTTTCGGGGATCGAATGAGCAGCACTCGTGATGCGATCACTACAACTCGATTCGATCGATTATCGATTCAACGACAATTTTGGCGCATCCCTATCGCCATTACGTGCGGATAGTGGAGTTACCGTGATACCGTGGCTTCGACCGCAATCTAGGATTCGGATGCAACTTGGCAATTGCTTTGTGGTTGCCGACTGGCAGCTGAAAATTGCAGTTTGGCTTTTCATTCCGTAAATTAGTTCTATCGTGTAATTAGCGACACGATATGTTATCGACGGATACGATACGTATGGATAAAAGATTGTGGTATTATTATGCACCTAAAGATACCCGGATAGCATTAATTAGGGTGACCTACATAATATGTAAAGCTATATCGGTAAGGGAGCGTATGTAGCGATGTAATGATATTTGAATTGCGGAGATAGAAACTTAGTGTTCCGTTTAGGTTTTTCTTCGTACCTAATTATTTTTAATTCCTGAATATTAAAATATTTTAATACAGAATTCCTGCTTAAAATGAAATTAAATCCCGTTTAGAAATAAAATTATGGTATACTAAACCATCACTGAAAAAATCTAAAACCATCTTGATTAAAATGGTTTTTAATTCAAGAAAACCGCATCGAAACCACGGTCACGGTCGGGAACGGATATTCGGGGGATATCCCACAGCCACAGACACACATACACACGCCAAACTTATAACATCCGTCTTTTTGCATCCATTCACGGTCCATTCACTTTCTTTGGCCATACCTTCTTCAGATGAAGTTACAGACGAAAAAGACATTGCCAGTCTGTGCATAATAATATAACTTTTCAATCACTTTGCATGAACTACTCTCAAGGCTAGCTAACTAAACCAGCTTACATTCCATGCTTTGTTGATGCTTTGGCATTTAAAATTGCAACCAAACACAATAGGGCCCCATATGTACCTATATTGAACTGTAAGCTCTGGGGGCAGTGAGCGATTTACCCTTTCCCTTTCTGTCAATTTTAATCCAAGGGTCTTCCCCTTTCTGTCAATTTTAATCCAAGGGTCTTCCCCTTTCTGTTAATTTTAATCCATTTTTGATATAGGTACCAACGCATCGACCGGGCCATGCCCCGTTCCAGCGGTTTCTGTAATGTTCATTGTAGCACAAGGGTCGTCCTATAGGGGTAGCTATAATGAAACGCGAGTAGTTCAGTAGAAGGCTATTTCGACTGCCAAATTACAGTCTCAGGTTTTACCCTACCCTCCGTTGGTCATCATCATCTTGGCGTTAATCTCCCGGTTGTCCGCCTTGACCTTGATCCAGAATTTGGCGATCAGGTAATTACAGTGGAGCGACTACCATCTGACCTCTGTGACCCTGCTACCAGGGGAACCTGACCAGATTAGATCATGGTTACAAATTCAGTTTCCTGAATTTGCAAGTTTCATCACGATATTTTCCCTCACTACGAGCATTGGTTAGAATGCAACTAATGTACATAACTCAAAAAAGAGTCATTGGGTACATAGCCGCAGCGGGCTTCGAACCCGGTAGGTAAAGGTACCTCTCGCTTACGAGTCGGATACTTAACCGATCGGCCACCGACGCTCCTCCGTTGGTACATTGTTGTAATAACAAATACCCACATAACAGCTTCAACTGAAATTCCACTCACGATTTCGCGTTCGTGGTTCGCACCTTCGGTTAGAGCTGATTGTAAACATACAACATAACACTCGTTCCGTTTATTTTGGCGTGCGGAATGCTGTTCCGACTTCCTTTGAAGCTTTTGATGATGGTTATAGAACCTGCAGTGGTGCCAGCTGCGCCCGTTATGCAGCTTGGCTCGCTGCCAGGCCTTCGTTTGTGAAGCCGTGCAATGCAGATGTGGGAACAAGAAAAATTTGACTAGGACCAATTGCACTGGCAAACGCTTATTCAAACTTACTTGTTCTTGTTTTTTTGATAAATTTAGAATTTACATGTTAACACACCCACATGTTACATGTTTATTTGTAAACTTCGATTTATCTATTGCGAAAGCCAGTGCAGATTCGGTAGGTGTCGATGGTGCGAGCATAGATATGTTTATGATATGACATGATAAGCATAGATATGCTCGCACCATCGACTACGTAGATACGTATGGTAGATATGCCTTTAGGTGTTAGTCATACACACTCTATACAGTATGTAGTAAAAATATTGAATACTTCTCCGAAAATAAGTAAGTGTGTACTTAAATGAATAAATATTAAATTAAAAAATTATTTATTCAAATTAAATTAATCAAAAGTTAATTAAAATGACAATATACCTACTTATGATAAATAAAATCGATGTATGTATGTATCTAGAAGATAAAAAATAGATTCCACAATATATAATAAAAAAAAAAAAAAACGGTAAAGTTTGAAGCAGCAAATCTTTTGACAATGGTGTCACTATGGTATAATAGTTTTCGGTTTCGTGAAAACAGCATTAATCCAGACAAAAATCGTGCATTTCATTGCCTGTCTGGTCTTGTTACGCAAATTTTATTTTATTGGGTTACGTAGGATTCCCATAATATGTAAACCTTTCGGATCTGACAGGTGTTTTACACGCTGTATATGCATAATATTTAACTATCTCCGCGTGAGATTCCACACTGACCTACGGACGGCTGTAAAGCAACTATTCCAACTATGCGCACTCATCGTTTTTCTAACTCTTTTATGTTGCGAACGACAAGGGACTGGAAGTCGCTGCCTGCACATGTTTTCCCTGAGCTGATCTTGGGTCTCTTTAAGACAAGAGTGAATAGGTATTCAATAGACAGGTATGCGCCATCGTAAACTGCATCTGCTTTAAATGTCAGTGGGCTAATAACGTAACCCTGTAGCCAACAACGATCTGATTTCAATAATTGAAATTTTTATTTTTGCGATTACGTATGATCGATTTAATAGTTTCAGTTTATTGCAATGGAACTTTGTTAGCAACTGAACCCGGAACTATCGGTGATACGGAATCGCAAAAGTAACAATTTCAATCGTTGAAATCAGATAATTGTTGGCAACAGCGTTACGTAAGCCTACTGGTGAGATGGCACCCTGACAATTTTCTACAAAACAATTTTTTTTTGTGTTTTAAGCTAGTACTGGCGCAAACGTGAACGGGGCATAGACGGCGGCCGCTAGACTGTCGCACCCTCGTAATTAAATCTCCCCTGTTCCATCAAATTCCGACATAACGACACACGATTTTGTCGGCTGCCTACCAGCTGCCGTTTAGACAGGTGAAAAGAATGAATAAAAAAATACGGTCCACAACTTCACAATAGGGAGCACACAAGCATCCAGAACTCAGTCTAGACATGTAGAATTCTTAATTTTCCAAACAGAGAATAAAGGTAGTTAGGTATCGAAACGCAGTCTCTTGATGGATACACAAAATAACCAAAAATATAGGATTGCAGATGCATTGTTACTGTGAGCTATAAGCTCTAAGCAATAATTTTTACCTATTGAAAATCTGTCTTACCAGTCCCGGAGCTCCAGAGGTGGGCAACGCATTAATATTGCTATTATCCATAAACAGCAGTGACCACATTCCATCAGGCGGCTAACTTACCTACCGAATAACCCAAAAAGTGGTGCTTATGATCATTTTCCGCCAGATTCCTTTGTCATTGTTCCGCTAAGGAGTTACCACTAGCTGGCATGCCGCGGCCACCTTGCAGCGTTCCCAGGCGATGCAGTTACCGCGGCAATGCATACGCATGTGACACTGAATAGAAATCTCCACTTGCCCGCCGAGGGCCATTCTCTCACACACTGCGCCAATTTACGATCGCAGTATTAGATACAGCGGTGCAATCGGGTATTGTGGCCGCTTGCTGTGGCTTTCGTTTCGTGTGTAGGAGGTTTCATTGGCGATGAATTTTTTTCGTTGGTGTAAGTCCGGATCCGATAACCGACGAGCCGTTGTCGGCCAAAATCAAATCTTCGTCGAATAAAGTCCAACGTAGTGTTTAGGGTTTCAAGCGACTTACGACCCATGCTAATGTCTGTTTGACCTATTTTCGTGAATTACCAAAATTGTAAACATTTTAGAGTTTTCTCTAACCACTTTTTGCCTTAAGTACTTTACTTTCATCGCATATGTTATCGAGTTTATTACCACGGTAAGTATTAGTTTTACCTCGATATTTCGACGCAGTCGCACGCACGGAAGTCTCAAAACCTATCTTAAGTACTTTAAACACTATATTTCTTTACTTAGTTATAAATAATGGCATTTGACCCACCTAGCGTAAATAACGCTAGGTCAAATAGACTAAAGGTAAATAACGTAGGTAAAGGAGAAAAGCCTAATGAAGTAGTTAACGAAAACGACACGAAAGCCGCTATAAGTTACACGATGGCGAGAGAGATACACGATTAGCCCACAGGTATTTGGGTCGCTGCAGAATGTCGTACCGACGCCGATGGGGCCACGGCGAGCCCCCGCTAGCACTAAACGCTTTCGTTGGGTAATCCGATCGCTATTGTTAAGGCCATGCATAACGCATTGTTGAAGCCGATAGGTATTATTTTATTGAATCACGAAAATTTATGCTCCTTAAATGTTATGGATTCCTTAGACGTGTTGATTGATAATATGATGACGATTAATGCCAAACTGATTTTATAAATACAGAAGTGCAGAGTATAAACTCTGCACTCGTAAATGCTTCAAGTCGCACACCCAAAAATCTACTGCACAGGTTCAAGACTTTTTCAAACGCACTGTAGGTACAAGCTGAAAGAATAGTCGCTTCTTAGTAAACGCTTCAGTTAAGGCCGTCCAAATGCCAGGAAAAGCGCGCATCGAAAATGTCACGTGACCGGCTGGAGCTGTGAATTTCGTGACCCGAATCAATGGGGGACGCCCCTCCGTCTTTTGTGCCGCTACACTATTAATAACGACGAACCACATTCTACCACTATCGATATTATAGTAACTAGTAACTATAGTACGTTTCAGTAGAAGAAGGCAAAAGAGCACTACAACGGAAACAAATCTAAAAGTGAAGACCCGTAATTGGCGTTCTGTTTTGTAAGAATGTTTATATTATGTTGGTGGATAGCTGTTGGTTTTCGAAATAAAATGAAATAACGGCGAGCACGATATTATACACAGATATGTAAATAAATAAATAAGCTTGGACAAATTCACACAGCGCCATCTAGCCCCGAAGTAAGCAAAGCTTGTGTTATGTGTGTTAGATAACTGATAACTACTTATATACGTTTCCTTTTAAATACATACTTATTATACCTAATACACACAAATTAAAATTCATCATTTCAATTTCTACTCGGCCGGTAATGGAACCCGGGACCGGCAGACCGGCATGTAAACCAACTGAACCACTCAGGACGTCAATAATAATTAAAATCAAACAAAAATATAATTACTTATTTAAAGTGTTATCCACAGAAATCTAAAGAAGAATCCAATATTTTATCTAAAATTCCATATTTAGGTACTACTCCCGTAACTTGAATTTGAGGAGGATTTGCTGTAGATATTGTTACTTTAACTAGATTTCATTTTCTATTACCCTTTATTGTATTAATAATAACTATAAATCATTTATTATTCCTTCATCGATAAAATTCAATTTCATCCATTTACTTAAGTAAGCAAATTTATTTCGTTTTCTGTGGATAATTCGTGTCTTATAGTGCAGTTCTTTTGTCTTTTTCTGTTGAAACGTACTGTAGTTGAATACAGCAATCTTTCAATGGCCGAACAGTACAGCTTGGCATTATATGAAATTCATATACCTACTTATGGTATAATTAGGGTGACTGGCATTTTTGCTAATAGCTTTCCAAGGCTGAAATTGGTTTATCAATAGTGGTATCTACATAGAAGTATTCATAATGACGATGGGTGCCTACCTGTTTACGTACCTGTTTGTGCGTTCTACGCTTGATCAATGTATGTACCATTGTTATTAGTATTTACCTAAATGGATATATGAGGCTTCGTTGAGCTATTTACGTGTTATTTTGAAATGTTTTGTAAATGTGTAATGAAAATGGAAAAAAATCTAACAACCAAATAGTTTGTATTTCTAAAAAAAATTTGCATATAGACATTAACGATACCGAAGTAGGTAAAGCTACATACTATAATATAAAAATACTAATTTAAACCAAAGTTTCAGCTTCGGCTCCGGCTACGGCCACTTTTGGCTAAAAAGGTCCGAACCGAAAGTAGTTTTTATTATTTTTGACAATTATTATTGCATGGTAGTTCTCTTTATCGTCTCTAGGCCAACTTCTAGAGATAATTTAAATTACCTTACTATAATATACAGTCAATATAGGTAAATAAAAGTTCAATATTAAAGTTTTAAAATCATTTATATTATAAATTAGGACCGCCGCGACCTCGTTCGCATACTCCTATTTTACCCCTATCTACCGTTTTTACTTGCTAATAAACCTTTCTCTTGAATCACTCTAACTATTGTTGAAAACCGCATTAAAATCCGTTGTGTAGTTTAAGACATCTAAGCGTATATAGGGACAGACGGCGGGAAGCGACTTTTTTAAAAATAGATTGTAGCTTGTGGTCAATCTTGAACAAAATTTCTTAGCGCATTTAAACCTTCGGCTTCGACTGTGGCTTCGACCGAAAGTTGTGGCGATAGCCGAGTAATCGGCTTCGGCGTCGGCTTCGGCCAAAAAGTGACCTTCGGTCGGACACTAGATCGACGGCGCGATAGCGCACTTAATCATGATAAATATCTAGGTATACTAAAAATAAGTAGTATAAATAACGAACATTAATTAACGAACGTGTCCAGCCACTGCTGTAGTTTATCTACCTGAAAGCGATTAGCTATCACTAAAAGTTCCAAAGTTATCCGTATTATCACACGTATTCATAAAACCGACTATTTTATATAAGTACCTTCCATGATACTTCCGCTCGCTAGTAAAATTTTATTCAAGGGAAATAATTAATTATGAAGTCGTGGCAAATACTTATTTTATTGTTTTGTGTGTGATATGGTACTTATTTTTTATGTATGAGAATTTATTTTTAGGTCGTTCTTATGTTGTGGATCTTCCAGCTATCTGCACGAGCCGCTTTATTTCAACCTTTATAATGCGTACGGCCAAGGAATGGAACGCGTTACCTGCGACTGTGTTCGCTGATCATTATAATCTATACGCCTTCGAGGCTACAGTCACTTACCACCAGGTCAAATGCCTGACAAGTCCAATTATAAAAAAATATTCAACTAATCTTCTGAATATAACAAATATGAAGTTATTTAATTTACCTACACAAGTACCTATAATTACTTTCCCTTCGCGAGGTTGGCGGGCGGAATGGCCTTCAGACTCGCTTAGGCGCGCCCTGTAATTGTCGTTGTAGTGTAATTATTAATAAATTAGTAGACAACAGATATCGTTATTGTATAAATAATAAATAAATAATTATAAAAAATAAATAGGCTTGGACAATTCACACGGCGCTACTAGCCCCAAAGTTATCAAAGCTTGTATGGTGGATAAACTACTTATGTAATATTTTGTAATATAATTCTATTTAAACAACTCTTTAGTGGACAAAAAAATTAAACACATACTTATTATTCATATAACATCCAGACCCGTAACAGAAATTAAAATTCATCGTTTCAATGTGTGTTCCGCCGGGAATCGAACCCGAGACCTCTGTGTGGCAGACCGGTATGTTAACCAACTGAACCACTCAGGTTGTCAAAATAAATAATTGAATGGTTTTAACGTTTGGTATTGGTCTGGGCTTTGGGTGTCCAAATCGGCAGATTCAAATCTATATATCATTACTCAAAACTCAAAACCGCATCAAAGTCCGTTACGCATAACACAAGTAATCGCACAAACAGACACGCAAATAACAACTTCTACACTATTTAGGTGCAAGTACAGTTTTTATGGTCCGTAGTTGCATCTCAACTGCAGACACCTCAAAGCCTGGTACACTAACCGGGTTCGCCCGATGGCCGAGCCACTGACTGCCTCCAGTCACGCACGGGCCACGACACCACGCCTCGTCGCTATATTGATTAAATACTGTAAATGGTAATGAAGAAGAACCTCATTTAGGCTATACTAGGTTTTCCCCGCGACTTCGGGCGTTTTAAATTCGGTTATAACGTTCCAGACCCGTTTCCGCGGGTACCGCGTAAAATTTTATTGCCTATGTGCTATTCTGGACTATAAGCTATATTGCTGCATATGCTGTATGGCAATGTCACCGCCATTACCGGGAAAACCCGGGAATTTACGAATGGATAGATATAGCTTATTATCTACATGCTTGGCAGGCGGTTCGGATATCACAGTGTTGAAAATAATCAAACATGACCTTAGCTCTTAGATAATAACTAGTAAGTATGTTCATTAATTCATAATAAAATTACATCCTATTAATATGTTTATGTATGTTTAGATGTTTGTTACTCGTTCACGCAAAAGCTACTGACCGGATTTCAATAAAATTGTGCAGCAATATAGCTTAAAAATAATAAATAATCATCTTGGCGATAATGTCCCAGTTGTGCTCTCGCGCACGAGGGCCCGGGGTCCGCCTTGACCATGATCAAGGATTTGGCAGATCAGGTAATTACAGTGTAGTGACTGCCATCTGAGCTCCATGACCCTGTTTACAGGATAACCTGACAAGATTGGATCACGGTTACACATTCAGTCACCGGAATGTGCAAATTTGATCACGATGTTTTACCTCATCGACCGTAAGAATATTGGTGCTCAATCAACTTTTATTATCAAAGGATATTAGCTGTTAATAGCTGTTGATGCGCTATAATGTAATAAGTGTGAAAGCTATTGTATTTGTTTCTGTTTATCAGTCAATCACAAAAAATAGGACATAGATTTGTATGAAATCTCGCACGCAGATTGACCATGACCTGAAATTTTTGTCGACGTCTGCCTGCGATGACGAAATCGCGAAAGCTAATCGTCAATGTGTAGGTATTACTTTTTGCTCTTAATTTTATAGTTATCTAGCTTTTATTCGCGACTTCATCCGCGTAAAATTCGGTTATTTTTTACGGTTTTACCGAAAAGTATTATTTCAGAGCAGATTATTAGACATGTTTTGGCAGTACACCACCAGGGGACGGTGCAGCAGCCTTATAAGTCGGAATTTGATTAGTTCTAACAAACTTGACTCGAAATAAACGAACTTTATAAAAATTCTGATAATAACAGCTCCAAATATAGACAATAAGTAAGCTATTGCATTTTTATTGTTTATTATACCGCGCTCTAGTGCGCGGAGGACCTGATCACCCTTAGTGACGAAGCAATTAAATGGCTGACTTCGCTTGATTTAAATTTGTAGTTGAATGTGTTTCTCGTATATTGTATTTTTGCCATACGAATAAATAAATAAATAAGTGCGCGGAATTGTCAAACTCGATTATTTGATTTTTTTACCTCAAGATAGTATTGACGTACCTATAATGATTATAATTACTTCGCCTAATTAACATAAATACCCTAAGTGCGGGGTGAGGTGTACGCTACACACTTCAATGAGTTACAACTATATAAAATTAAAGGTATAGGCCTTATCAAGATTACCCGCGAAATTATAAGGAGTGGGCGTAAAAACTTGTGTAACGTCGTCTGTCCATTACCGCTCCAAAAGGGCTGCCTGTGCGCGTAGGGAATCGGTGAGGTATTGGGCAAGAATATTTTAGCACTGGGATTCGCAACTAGTACATTGTTTTTGTGATTTGTACATTATCTACGGCGCGGTATATGCCAACTCTCCTCTACTATGGCAGCAAACATTAGACGACCTGAGTGGTTCAGTTGGTTAACATGCCGGTCGCCACGCATAGGTCTCGGGTTCGATTCCCGGTCAAGTAGAAATTGAAATGATGAATTTTAATTTCTGTTACGGGTCTGGGTGTAGTATACATATATTTAAAAAAAGTATATAAGTAATTTATCAATTATCTTGTTTTGAGGCTGGATGACGCTGTGTGAATTTGTCCAAGCACATTTATTTGTTTATTAAACATGAATACGGCCCGACAAAAATAAATTACTGATCACAATGTGTACCACAACTACGGCAATGTAAATCACTTTGTATAAATATTTGACAGATTGATAAGAACGATAGAGACTGCGAACAAAAATTCCACATTACCGTGACACGTAAACTACATCTCTTACATTTGTTTATTTATCGAGACGTCAACAGCAGACTTATAAATGTAAACACACAGCCTATATAAGATCGATGGATCTCACTCACATTTTCAACCAAGTTCTTGCCCGACAATAATGAAAAACCGCAGCAGGATCTTCACTGTCAAGGCTACATTGTAAACTATATGTTTAACATACCTGCGGTTTTCATCACATTTAATTCTTGGGATAAATCGAAGCCAGTTAAGTTGCCACTTGGTGGTAGTGGAGAATTAACTTTCACGATTTCTCTGTAGTAATACTAGCAATTGGCTCCTGTCAAAGAATTAGAACATACGATCGTACCATTCGGATGTGGAATTAGCTCTCAGTCACAGTGTTTCCTTTGGACTATAACATGGGATCGTTCAACAGGTATATTACAGGTCTTTTCAGAGGCGGACAATACATTGGTAACTCCCCTGGTGTTGTTGATGTCCATGGGCGGAGGTGACCACTTACCATCAGGTGGTCTGCTTGCCTGTTTGTCAGCCTTATATAAAAAAAATGTACAACCGGCTGCTTACTTGTATAATGTTTTAGGTAGACCCTCTGTCTCACTAGTTTTATCATTGTTCGCAGGTGGATGGGCCCCGTGAGCGTGGCGGTGCACGCGCCGGGCGCCGACTTCGGCCCCACCATCAACAGCATCCGCTATCTGCGCGACTGCATCGGAAGCGACCTCATCAAGGAATATGTCACCTTCCATATATTCTTCTCGTTCAAGCACGTACCTAGCACGGTAAGCATGAAAGCGTCCGATATATATCCGCACATCGAGCAGTCCAAACCTCGTTAAAAGACGATTTATAACCGCGCAATATACACCGCGCAGTCCCTGATATATTACTCCATGTCAATGTCAAGACTAGCCGAGCTTCATTAGATGCACTGACTCGAGAGCGCTATAAAGTTACCCATCCATATTGTGCACGTAATGGACGAAATGAAATATCTTATGCTCGTCACATTCAATGGTCCAACGTGAATGAGTCAGGCACGATCCATAATTTAAGCGCACCTCTACCTCCATACCATAATAGTCAATGTCAATACTATGAACGGAATCCAAGGTTTACTGGCCATTATCATAGACATAGAGGGGTTTAATTGGGGAAAATAATTCACGGACGATATCTGATATAATTACCTAATATATTCCAGATTCCAGATCCAGAGAAATTGCTATCGACTCCATACAAGTGCGAAGGAGATCCGCCTTACGTCGTAAATGCCTCAACGACTTACATGAAAGAGAAGAACCTGTTGTATCCTGTGAACGTAGCGCGTAATATAGCCAGGGACGCGGCTCTCACCTACTTCATCTTGGCTTCAGACATCGAGTTGTACCCCAGTCCGAATCTGATACCTCGCTTCATGAACATGATAGCGAGAAACGCGCCGCCCCTCAACACCTCCACCAACCCGAGGGTCTTCCCCATCAGCATATTCGAGGTCGATGCCAAAGTTCAAGTGAGTATTGCTGCAAAAAAACATTACAAATGTTACGGTACGTACATACATCGATATGTACATCAGTGAAGCAGGTACAACTGTAAAAATACTAGAACTATATTCTGACCTTAACAAAATATTAAACATAAAACACCTACGATCTTAAATTTATTTAAAATGTAAGAATCGTAGATGTTATGGACGATAATTGCCTTTTACCATCAGGTGGGCTGTCTGCTTGTTTGTTACTGAGTAGCATAAAAAAAGATTGTTAATAATCATTTAAATATTTAGTTTCACTCGCGAAATAATATACAGGTTTGCCAGTTCAGCTTTTAATATTTAAATGTTTAAATTCCAGGTGCCATCCTCGAAGACGGAACTCCAAACTATGTTGACAAATAAATCTGCCATACCATTCCATAAATTTGTATGCCCCGACTGCCACAACATACCACAGGGTCAGCAGTGGATGACCGCGAAAGAAACTAACCGTAAGTATCTGCAACGAATCTCTTTAAAATATCAGCACATTGACAGATTCAAATCTATCAAGTTTTTCAACATTAGATACTCATATTTAATGGAGGAGCCTCATAGTGGGCTGCTACGGGCTGACGATAATGATAATGACTGTTATTTATTATAGTCGTAATTTTGCTTTCCCATGGCACAGTCAGTTGATCGAAGCGTGCATGTCGAGTGAACTTGACTTTAATAACTTTTAAGTCATTACCGTGACCTAAAAGGAACCAAAGTCCTGAAATGTATTTTTTTTTTTTTTTTTTTTTTGTCGGGCTTTATAGTACCTACTCATCAAGACCATTCTAAAGAGCCCAAACACAATGGAGTTATCTTATTGCGTTCATTAGTTCCTATGACCACCTTCCGACTCCATCATACCAGCTCCATGGTACTATATTAAAGCATTATCATCCAAGTTACATAGGTATACCAAATTTCCTCTTAATCGGATACCAACAAATGGTCCAAAAATGGTTTTCAATATCTGACATAACTTACATATGAACAGTGCAAGTTAAATAAAAGCTTGTAAAAAGTAGGCCGGCCTTTTGTTCTACTACCTAATAGTACACCTACTTACAATTATTGCTGTCTAGACTACACTAAAGCTTTCGCCAAATCGGCTTAACTACCGCAAGTGGGCATCGAATCTATCAGCGCGGTCAGCTTCTCAATAAGCGTGACCTGCTTTTTGTAGATTTATAGACATGAGTGTATCTAACAATCTCGCAACTAATCGCGATGGTGCACCAATAAATCCCAGCTGTGTGTGTTGTGAGCTATTTATGCCGTCTACAGCATACCGCGGCCGTCGTATGGGGCATTCTAATTGTGTATTATGGTTCAACGACCGAGCCTTACCCGCCAGACGACCGGCTCCCACAGCTAGCGCCAATTTGCAAAATCACAAACTTTCTGCCCCTGACAAATGCCGACACTCACTTTAACTCGCTCCTGCGTTTTGCGAATGACATCGCACTAAAATCATAATCATCTTGGCGTTAATGTCCCGGTTGTGCTCTCGAGAATGAGGGCCCGGGGTCCGCCTTGACCATGATCCAGGATTTGGCGATCAGGTAATTACAGTGGAGCGACTACCATCTGACCTCCGTGACCCTGCTACCAGGGGTACCTGACCAGATTGAATCATGGTTTCCAATTCAGTCGCCTAAATGTGCAGGTTTCATCACGATGTTTTCCCTCACCGTACAAACATCGGTTAGTGTTGACTAATGTACCTAACTCAAAAAAGAGTCATTGGTATGTACCGGCCATGTGGTGCGGCCACGGGATTCGAACCCGGTACCTCTCATTTACGAGTCGGATACGCAACCGCTCGGCCACCGGCGCTCTTTTGTCTCCTTCCTCCGATAAGGACTGTCTGCCTGCTTTTCATGTTATTTATCGTATTATTCCACAGAAATGGACGTTTTCCACGTGGGCAAGCGTTACGGAAAGTTCCAGCATTGGGAGCCGATCTACATCGGGACCCATCAGGATCCTTACTACGACGAAAGGCTGAGCTGGGAAGGAAAGAAAGACAAAATGACACAGGTAATTTTTGATAACAATCATGTTATATAATTTTCTTCACTTTTTTTATGGTTAAAACTCCTAAGTAGCTAGATCCAGAAATTTAAGAATATCAATCACTAGCCGTTTTCAGCGGCTTTTACCCGCGCGCAGTTTGGACCTCTGTACACAATGAACTTTCCCGCGGGAACCTACTATTTTCCCGGGGTAAAAAGGAGCCTATGAAACTCAGTGATAGTAAACTAGTAAAAGGGTCAACTTTACCTTTGTTGTTGTTGTTGGGTAGGATTAAGATTCTACGCTTCACTTATTTATTAAACTTTAAAGCCTACGTTACGTCGCTCATCATTCCAAAAAATAAAAGCGACTTCCTCCGACTCCAACCTTATTTTAATGAAACATTCATCTCCCTTACAGGGCTACATCCTGTGCGTGAAGAACTACGACTTCATGATCCTGAACAACGCGTTCCTGATCCACAAGCCTGGCATCAAGCACTACGTGAAGAATCCGATACGGGACGCTCTCGCCGGCAAACAGAACGCTTATGTGAAGAACCACATCATGCCAGAATTGAAGAAACTCTTCGGCACCAAGAACGGGTGCGCGATTTAGAATCGACACAGGCCGAAAGCCTGGCTTTAGTCAAATTATACGCAATTTCGTCTTAAGAGCGGACAAGGATTTGGACACATCATAAAACGAGCCATTTGAAGGTACAACAGCAAAGAGAAGCAATTTTCTTGCCTACTCGTACGACAGGGCGACAGTTGCCGCTTACCATCAGGTGGGCTGTCTGCTCGTTGTCACTGAGTAGTATAAAAAATATGAGTTCTTGCTGGTTTCAAGTTCCCTTTTGGCTGAACAGCCTAAGGTCAATTGACTTCAACAGGGTGCATCCGCCTCGCTTTCTATCACTATACTAACGAATTTGTAGCTCAGAGTATGACATATCATAATTTAATGGAGAAAGAAACAATTCAGTGCAGGGTAACTAAGGGATTAAACTATTGAACGCAGCTGTTTAAGAGGTATCTCGTCCTACACAATACGGCATCTAATCAAAGGCCCCAATCAATGAATCAGACGATATTTTATCGAATAGTTACTGTATTTTCTGTATCGTACTGTGTATACATCGTAAGAGTATTTCTATACTAATTATATACATAATCGTTGTGTTAAAAATTAAATGAAGATACTGATTACTGAATGAATGACGTCCGTTAATCTAAGTCAGAATAGAAATATTTTTCATTTTCTAATACGATTTGAAACAAATTGATATTGTAACGTTACATTTTTGCTGTATTTACGTAGGGAAACATGTTGCGGGTACTAAACTGTTCTTAGGATGCTCGCTCATGCAAAAGCAAACATCTCAGTTACTGTATAAAGGTTGTAGAAACCTAGAATTTCTAATCTAAGATTTGTTTCTTAGACGAAGTTTGAGAAGCTTTTATTGGATTTTTTCCTAAAGAAAGTTTGATAAGCTTTCACTTTCATAAATATGACAAAATGCAACTTTTTATCCTTTTAGGTAAATAACTTAAAAAACTGATTCGATATGCCTTACAACGTTTACATACAAAACCTACTATAAGTGCGAAAGGCTGAGTGAATAAACGATTAGTTTTAAGCGTATTTCTTATAGCAATGTAAATATGTTTTAGATAATTTTTGTTTTTATATTAGCAACAACAAATTGAAATACCTGTAGTCATGTATTTTTTTTTATTTACGTTAAGAAGTTGCTTGACTTTAGAAGAATTAAGAGCTTCTTTGCGTGCGCTATATTATTAGGTCTCGAGCTTTCTTGGACGCTTGCATTTGCGGATTTGATTTGTGTGTGCAATATTTTTGCCAAGATAATCGATACACCTATTATTTTAAATACAATCTTAAACATAATTGCTACAGATTCCTATAATGCATTTCATACATTATTATAAATTACATTATAATGAATGTCAGTATGTGTTCTTGTGTCCATAGCGATTCGAATACCATTGTGTGTATAGAAAACCGTTGTTTTAATTAATTTTACGTAATCCAAACAAGATACCTATACAAAAGAATTTTTGGAGATCATGTACACTATATTTAAAATAAATATAATGTTATGATAATATTCCAAAGCGTTATTCAATATTATTCAATTTACGTAGCTTAAAGCCATATATTACATTTAAACTTCTGCTTTTAAGTGTATATTCAAAATACCCACTTATCTATAATGGCCTTATTAGCAAGAAATAAAACTTAGGTAAGTAATTAAGATTTTTTGTACTGTAATAATAGTTTGGAAAATGTTACAGTTGCAAACTCACCACGTCCTTCTGTAGTCTTATCTTATTCTTCTATACAAATAGCAGGGTTTCTTTGACCTTTCAAGGTATTATAAATCAGATCTGAACCGAGATACCTATGAAAGGTCAGAAAAGTCAATTGCACATAACAATCTTATACCTAGTTTAAGAATGTATATTTTGTTTCATTAAAGTCCAAAAGCATAAGTGCGTTACCACTTCAAGAAAATTTTCCTTTGCCGCTACAGCAACAGTCGCGGTATTAATGAATATTTTAAAAACCGTTTAACAACTGCACAGTAGTGCAAAGGAATATTGTTCTTAATAAGGTGGTCATGCAGTTATGCTCTTGCACTGTACGTAGAGCGTAATAAATGTGTATTTAGCTTATTTTGGGATGCGGTCATGGGTAATGCATGTGGTGAGTTTCCAATGAAGGCAAGTGCCTCTTAGCTGTAAGAGCAATATACATATATAAAAAGTCCTCAATGTGATCATATACGAAAAATGTATTTATCGACAACCCTAGTTAAGTATCTACTTTTACATTTTATAAGCAGTTTTCGTACGAATCTAATATATGTATAATAGGTCCGATAATCGAAATAAAAGATTGAATACGAACGTGTATAGTTTTAATCTTCTCGTAAGTTTAACATAATAATCCTGCTGTGATACTTGCCAATAGTAGGCAGGAATTGGTGACCGTCCTGGTTGTGGCTGAGCGTCGACGAGGATTATCGAAATAGTGGCTGTCAGGGGGTCGGCTTGAGTCCCTGAACCGGGCGTACGGGTCAAAATCTGGTATCCTACTAGCAGGATTCGATTGCTGTCGCTGATGCTGTACCGGTTCTGGCGGTGCACTTTCTTCGACCTTACTATCAGACTGGGGCTCACTGCTATCGCCACCTCCTCCACCAGACTGGCTTTCACCACCACCACCTTGACCGTTGGACAAAATAACACCATTCCATTCCAGTACATCTTCAGTATCGTGTCTTAGTAGCGTGAGCACTGTCCCATTATAACAGTTCGAAAAAATCCGTAAATTCTGCAGAAATCGCATCGTCTGATGTGGTATTAGAAAATTGAGTAGAAATACTATGATCAAATAATTCAAGCAAGACAAGTGATTACGTCTATTCGCCATCTTGTTTATTTATAAATAGGTAAGTTCACAAAAGAATAATATTCATAAAAAATTAACATGACCATCATGATTCGCAGCAAATTCAATACTATTTTTGTTTATGGCAACGGGTCAATCAACAGTTTGACATACTTAATATGATGTCCATTTGACACCCATTGAATAGAAATGAACTTTTTTGCATAGAGAAAAAATTTTATATACAGAAGAAGAATTTTATATGCAGGGACGGAACAAGGCAGCCCATCTGCTAAGTTATATTTTGCTACGACTTTCTACTCGTAACGAACACAAACAAATCTGACTTGTATTTCGCTCCAGACGACTACGCAATTTTTTAAACTTGTCCTTATAATTTAATATTGTCATTATAATAAAAGGTAAGGTGTCTAGTGAATCAAACCCACGCCCTGATACCTACCACCGTCTTTTCGATCTGTCGATCCTACATACCGTGAATCGGCAGTGCTTGCTTTTGCAAAAAGGAGGGTTATGATTTTGATCTTGAAAATAATAATGAAAAGGATAGGTACATTAATATATTAAACAGGCAGCATATTCTTTATTTTCAGTAAAAACTCATATAATGCTGGTGCACCAGGACAGAAGGGACTTGCATTTAATTATTATCTTGTTCTTCAAAATGTTTACAACGCAGCACTACCAATTTGCAACCCAGACATCACCGTGTCTGGTCTTTAGTAAACCTAGAAAAACAAATAAAAAAAAAAAAACATCTTGGCGTTAATGTCCCGGTTATGCTCTCGAGAACGAGGGCCCGGGGTCCGCCTTGACCATGATCCAGGATTTGGCAGGTCAGGTTATTACAGTGGAGCGACTGCCATCTTACCTCCATGACCCTGCTACCAGGGGAACCTGACCAGATTGGACCATGGTTACACATCCAGTCGCCTGAATGTGCAGGTTTCACTACGATGTTTTCCCTCACCGTAAAAGCATCGGTTAGTATTCAACTAATGTACATAACTCAGAAAACAGTCATTGGTACATGGCCGGAGCGGGATTCGAACCCGGTACCTCTGGCTTACGAGTCGGATACTGTAACCGCTCGGCCACCGACGCTCCAAAACCTAGAAAAACAAATATTTTTGTAAATAATCGTAAATACGCGATTAAACCGTTGTTTCCTAAAATGTCTGAACATTAAAATGTCATTTAGGTGTATTTTGTGTATGAAATCCTAATACATATAAAATTGTGGACCGCTATTTACAAGATTTGAGTTTTAAAATTCTATACAATAAATACTAAGTCCGACCCAGTTAGCATCAAAATATTTTCATATCTATTTAGACACCGAAATATTGCTCAATTTGGCAATATTGGCAAAAAAATTTAAATCTATCTTTAATGGCATATTGTTTAAGGTAAAACATTTCAATTATTGCAAATTCACACTATTACGACGCTTATTTTTATCACAATTTCTAAAATTGATTCACGATCGCCGCGACCACGAATGAAATTACTTACCGATGAAAAGATAATCCATTTGTTTTTCCATACTTTACGCTTTCTCATAAATGTGCACTAAATTACACTGTCTTTTAAATGGTTTGATTTAAATTTTATTAGGAAATTATTAAAATTTACACCAATGTTTCAAAAGAAACGTCAGGTCGTTAGGCCCTCGAGCAATATGTCGAACGTTCAAAACATTGCGTGCGTCACTTTCCGTGAACTTATTCCAATGGATGAAAAAACGGGATAGCAAGATTTATAATCATTGTAGAGCGAGCGAACAAGGAATATTTGTGATATGTGTTTAGTCTGTTATGTCTGTGCTTTTTTGTAAGTATAGGCGTCTTTAAAAAGGTCCTTTTCTTATTATGTTAAGATGACATTATTTAAATATATTTATCTCTATAGTTAAAATGTTAAAATCGAAGAATTTTATTCGCAGTAATAATGGTTTGGTGCAGGTAGGGTATGGGTAAGGTATTCTATATAAAGATCGAAGGGGTAGGAGTTGGGTACAGGTAGGGTAGGAGTTGAGTACGGGTAGGGTAGGTGGTGGGGTAGTGTATGGGTTCTATATAAAATCGATTTAGATAAGGGTAAGGGAAGGGGTAGGGTTTCGATGCACTGGTGAAGCATGGAAGTGTATTCTAGAGGATTGAGAGGGTGGGGTGAGGGGGTGGAGTAGGGTAGGCGTAGAAATATAGGTAGAGCTCATTAAATTGAAACCACGCAAACGAAGACGCGCCGAGGACTGTCGGTAGTAGCCTTAATACTGCCTCATCATATTAGCCGAAAGACGCCTACTGCTGGGCATAAGCCTCCCCCAGAGATCTCCACAAAAGCCCTGTGGACCAAAAGAACCAAAAGCTCCTGTGCCTTCCGCATCCAGCTGGTACCTGCGATCTTTATCAGGTCGTCGGTGCACCTTGTGGGAGACCTACCCACGCTATGTCTGCCGGTGCATGGTCGCCACTCGAGAACTTTACTGCCCCATCGGCCATCTGTTCTTAATACTGACAAGCCGCTTTAAAACCGATGGCTGTGGTGCAAAGACTACTTTATACTAGTGTGGTGCCTATTTCTTTCAGCATCACGACCGCGAATCTGAGATGATTCGGTCCTTGTAGATGCTCCTACTTACGCTATCATATTATAGAGGTCCGACATCATAACACAAGTGCTAGAGTAACTTGTCGCAAGCAAAGCTTAGAAAAAAGTGTTTATAGATAGTAAAGTAGGCTATGTAGTAAGTGAATATTCATAAACAACATTCCAGATAAACAGAGCTTCAGTGGCCTAGTGACTAAGGGATCCGACTCGTAAGCGAGAGGTACCGGGTTCGAATCCCAGTGCAGCCATGTTACCTGAGTTACGTACACGTAAACACCTGGTAAAACCTGCACATTAAGGTGACTGAGTGTGTAACCATAATCAGAAGGTTCTCTCATATTAACAGGGTGACCCTGTTAAGGTCAGATGGCAGTCGCTGAACTGTATTACCTGATCTGCCAAATCCTGCATCATGGTCAAGGAGGGCCTCGGAACCTCGAGAGCGTGAGGTCTTTTTTTAAATTCATTCTAAATCAATTAACAATCACTTTCTCAAAATCTTTATTATTGTAAACTTACATATATCTGTGCCGTATAATTTTCTCCCAGAATTTCCTTGTCACGCAAAATGAAAAACTTCAGAGAGACAAATCAAGCATAAATAAGATTCACACATTCACACTCTACTCTCGGGCGATTAATGTAGAGGCAGACTGGCTAGAACTCTGTGCTCATGCAGTACCTCGAAACACAGTGTATCTTTGGGTCACTACTGTACATTCTGGTTAAACATTATGTGCTGCGGTGAAAAAGAGGAGGGGAAATAAAAACCTTATAATAAATCATCAATAATCAAATCTTACTGTACTCGGCTCCTAAGACTGTTCAACCAGACTCAGGATCTCCTTCACCAACAGTATTAGGAGGTACACCTAACATGTGGCGATGCTGAAGGTCAAATACCCTCAATGTACGAAATAGTCACCCATCTAGTTCCGGTGTCGGTGTGCGTTACTTCAGTTTATTATGAATATCGGCAAGCTCCCTGCCAATAGACCAGGCACGCTCATCGTCATCATTTGCGCTGTCAATACCAGCTTCTGACAGAGTTCGCATTTGTGCTGTTTCTTCTCCACATCGCCCGAACTTCGGCAACCTCGCGTCGTAAGCTATGTGGCTCTCGCATCCTAGGTACTCAGCGATGTCAATCCATCGCTTCTTCCCGTTCCCCACGTATCCTTGGGACTTGAACCGTATAGTATTTACTTTAAATTATAGTTTGTGTTATAGAAAGAATAAAATATCGAACACAAATAAGGTAAGGAAATATTAATTTATTAATATTACATTTAACGATATAAGGTATCACTGTACTGGTGATTGGGTATATTACCACAATTTGTTTACCATGATATTTCGAAATGATTGTACGCTCTATAGGTACAAGTGGACTGAGTCTCGAGGTGACAAGCCCAGTATGTTTAAGACCCTAGCCCTGCTACGATACAGGTTAATATTAGGCAGAAGCTTGATACTGATCTAGTGCTTGTAGAGCGCCGATGATATTCCGGTGTCAAGTAGTGTTGGTCCACCGTTCGTCCGTCCGACCATCGTGGCCACGGGTCCCAGCGTTCACCTGGTGGCCCTTGTCGTTCTTGTGGCTCCGACTGTTTACTGTCGTCAGAGCCCTTACTGTCATCAGAGGGGCCTCCGTTACCTCCGTTGCCTCCGTTGCCTCCATTGCCTCCGTTGCCATTGCAATAAACTACAATATTCCATTCAAATGCTTCTACTGGATCGTGCCTTACTAGCGTGAGCATTGTCCTGTTACAGGATGTCGACATGACCCGTAAATGTTGCAGCAATTGCATCGTTCGAGGTAGGATTTGAAAGTTAAATAACAATACTATGATCAGATAATGCAAGCAAGACAAGTGATTACGTGTTTTCGGCATTTTATTTATTTACAAATATGTTTACAAAACAAAAATCTTAAAAATATATCACGACCGACAAATCCATGTGAGTGACATATGACGTTTCTAACTCTTGGTCCTTGTATCATGTCCACAGAGCAGAAAAAAATATTTACCAGTATCAGTCAAGGCCAAATAAAATTTTCTCTATGCTACATATATATTTTTGTCTCTATGGTCACAGCATAGTCACAATCATGAAATCGTAGAAATTTTTGATTAGGAGAATCATTATGGAATAGAAATATAATCTTTTTAGCATATTTTTAAGAGTCAGCCTCTTTGATTCTGAGGGCATTCTAAAAGAGTTGCATTGCATCTTAATCGCTTCTCGTTATTGTACGTATGATTATATTCTGCTATTAACGGGGCGCGAGAGAGGCGAGATAGCAATACTACACAAACGCTATGCCAGGGAGCTCATGGTACTCTTATAGCAGGACCTAAACAGAACTGCCCTGCTTATAACGAGACAAGCTTATGTGGCACGTATAGCGCTGTCTCGTTCTAAGCAGGGCAGTTATGTTTAGGTCCTGCTATAAGAGCTGATGGTAAGGCCCCAGGGTTTCCAACCCTCCCGGAATGCCCGGGAGACTCCGGTAAATGGTTTGCCTCCCGAGCTCCCGGGACACAATAATGTCTCCGATATTTTTCTAAAATTAAACTTATAACCTACTTTACCTCTACCTAACCTTTTTTTCTTACTCAAAAGCTTTCCTCTTGAATCCCTTTATCTATTAAAATTCGTTGCATAGTTTAAAAGATCTAAGCGTAAATACATAGAGACAGACGGCGGGAAGCGACTGTGTATTAAACCATGTATAGATAAGTAACTTAGTTTTACTAAATATACTTTGACGAAAGAGCCTGTGCTTAGACTTTTCCAACTCAAATGGAGGTTTTTTTTCTAGTTCGCATCAGAACCTAGATGTTGCTAGCAGAATGAATAAATTCTTTGTATTTTAGTTTACACAATTAAGTTAATTTAATAAGCCAGACACAGCGAAAGTCACAAACATAAATGTTGCTAAAACGATAGGGTTTGATACCAATTTGGGCGTTGATGATTGGATAGGATCAGGTTCCCTTAGAGGTTCAGGCTGCGGTTCAGGCTGTGGTTCAGGCTGTGGCTCAGGCTGTGGTTCATGGTGTGGTGTTACAGCTGGATAGTGGGTATCTGGCGGTCGGCTGGAATCCTTGAACCGCTCTAACGGGTCGTATGTTGGTATCCTACTTTTAGGCCGCCTTTTTCTTTTGGGTTTTCCATGTTCATCTTCATCATCATCAGCGTCGTCTGGGGGCCTATTTTTTCCATATACCTTACTGCCTTTAGTACTGTCGTCATTTGTATGATCAGAGAAGACCACATAACACTGAGACGTATTCCTTGCACTGTGATCTATTGGTGCTGGAGCCGGTGCTGGAGCCGGTGCCGATGAAGTAACACCAAAGTAGTTTGTTGCTATAATCCTTGCGCGCTGCAATAATCTTAGAGTTGGTGGCAATATTTGGAAATTTAATATTGCTAATAAAATTATGTAGTTCACTAATAATCTGGAATAGTCTGTTTTCGGCATTTTATGCTGGTATTTTTTGTGCTTTACATAGTTTTATGATATCATTGGATTTCCTATTACGACATTTCGTGTCGTTAAGTTCAATGTTAAATAGTATTGCGATTAATGTACTTTTAAAAATAAACTTAATTTATAAGACACCATTGAATTTAATATTATAACTCCATGGATTTACAACGCATCAAACTACAATCAAACAGAATTAGAGTTTGACGTCACTTGACATCTATGATGTTGACATGTTAGTTTTTTGCTGAGGTTTTTTGGCCTTGCCATTGCAAAGAAATTGGACCATAGAGCACCAATTTCTTCGGACATTGGAGTTTTGGAGCAGAAATGGGAACGGATTTTTCGCATGGGTTTTCGTCATTTCGATTCAAACTCTTTGATTTATTTAGATTGCGAATTAGCCCGCGTTAATGTCCTTTCTAAGTAACAATGCGAACTAGCATGCGTGATGTCTTTTCTAACGTCTTACTATCTCTACTTATTAACCCTCAATCCATCACGTCTTGGGAAATTCCATTCATCATCATCATCATCATCATCATCATCATCCGAGCGGTGAATCTCGGCTGCTGTCAGGGTCCGCTTTCCTGTATTGTTTTCCCCACTTTTTCCGATCTTCGGCATCCTCACGTAGCAAGCCGTTGGCTCTCGTGTCCGACTCGGCGATGTCAATACATCGTTTCTTGGGTCTTGGAAAATTCCATTAAAACCTTCAAATGTTTAATCCTGTAGTTTCATGCTATTAATTTTCTAACCTACCCACTATAGTTGGTGCCAAATGGATTGGCAATAGCGGACATTGATTTCCCGGTCAGAACTAATTTGTAAGTGATCACAACGATAACTGTAATAATTTAAATAGTCTTATTCGTTACAATTTATTAAACGATGACCTGAGTGGTTCAGTTGGTTAACATACCGATCTGCTACGCAGAGTTCCGTGTTCGATTTTCGGCCGAGCAGAAATTGAAATGATTAATTACGGGTCTTTGTATAATAATTAAGTATAGTATATAAGTAGTTTATCAGTTATCTAGCAAGCTTTGTTTACTTTGGGGCTAGATGGCGCTGTGTACATTAACCAAAAATCCTTGACTCAATCATACCTAGGTCCCTCTTAATTTTTTTAATTTATAGCTTTTTCTAGTGCAGAAATCGGCAGCCAGACTCTAGTAATATATTTGACGTAAAGAATCACCAAAACCAAGAAATAACTAATAACGAACAAATAAAGCAAGAAATCCCAAATTACAGCAGAGCCCAGACCGAACGAACGCAGAATACAAATGAGTAAAGCCCCCATCCGCTGCAATATAGTAATAATGTCCTCTTTTAAAGTTTGTTCCCCCAACATCTTCCTCTATTATCTGTACAAAGTGTCGCTAGTGTCGAGTCTCCAGCGTTTATAGCCTATGCACAAGTCGTAGTTCCAAATCCGTGCACCGGAACAGACAGGCTCTGTGCAAGGACGTGAGCAGCATCCTTACCGAAGTCAAAGACGCGGGTTTCCCTCATATTAGTGCAGAAACGTTTGTCATGTCGTACAGTATGGCGAACAAAGGATCGTAAGAAACTTTAATCCGGGGAACAATCTTGAATTATGGTAGTGTTCTTTAGAATAGCAACTGTACCCTATCATATGTGTATCCTATCATCTTAATTTCTTTTCATCATAATCATTGACGACCTGAGTGGTTCAGTTAGTTAACATGCCGGGTTTGTCCCAGGTTCGATTCCCGGCCGATCAGAAATCGATCGATCGATTGAAATGATGAATTTTAATTTCGTTAAGTAAATATGTTACGGGTCTGGGTGTAATATGTATACGAGTATTAAATATGTACTTAAAACACAGGATATAAGTAGTTTATCAGTTATCTAACACCCATAATACAAGCTTTGCTTACTTTGGGGTTAAATGGCGATGTGTGAATTTGTCCAAGCATATTTATTTATCATCTTGGCGTTGTGTCCCGCATGAGCCGCGCGCGGCACGCGAGCGCCCAGGGTCTACGTATAATTTTTATTTTTATTGTACGCAACATATAAAGGGTTCGTCTAATTGATCAGTCTAATAACAATCCATTTCGGGACCAAGTAACTTGCAGAACAGAATGAATAAGTAAGTATTCTGGCCTATGCTTTGTCAAAAGGTCTGCCGCTAAGAAATTAGTCATCTTGTTTTAGTAGGTTCGCGTGGCGTCCTAACCCTACCCTATCCTACACTTAGCCTACACCTACCCTACAACTACCTACCCTTTTTTTCTTGCATACTAACCTAGTCTTGAAAATTACAAACCCAAATAGAATTAGGGTCGCTCTGAAATTATGCGCGAGCATGCACTATTTTAATGCGTTGGGTAATATATTATTGCATTTTTCCTAGGGATCTCTCTTTTAATTTTTTAAGTAAAATGTAGCCGATGTTACTCACTGCTAATTAATTTAGCTTTCTAATGTGAAATAATTTTAAAAAACCTTTTGAGTTTATCCATTACAAACACACAAACAAACAAACAGACAAACAATCAAATATTTCCTCTTAATAATATTAGTATAGATTAGATATGAGAGAGGTCAAAATAATCAATAATCTTATATTAGGTAACATGTATTAACTACCTATACATAATATGAAACAAAGTCGCTTCCCGCAGTCTGTATCTGTATTTATCTATGTACGCTTAAATCCTTGCAACTACTACGCAACGGATTTTATTGAGATGTTCAATAATACATTCAACAGAAAGGTTTATAATCAAGAAAAAACCTACCTATCCTAGGTAGGGGTAAAGTAGGTGTACGCGAACGAAGTCGCGCCGGATCCACTAGTAACTAATATTACGATAAGCGGGAATACGTAGAAGAATTCAAAACAAGTGAATTACCTAATAAGGTGACTGAGCTCAAACGTAGTACCCATTTTCCGTAATTCCTAATGTCCCCCAATTCTTGTAACGCTTTCGCAAGACAGGTAAAACGCATGAAAGGTCCCATAGCAAATCTATTGTCTGACGACATTCGGCACCTAACGCGTGTCCACTTAGCGATGCCAAAGGCGCGGCTGGCGGAGCTTGCACATTATTAGCACCACAAACTGGGTTTATTTCTGTTTTGCGTCTGCATAATACTGAGTATAAAATATTTTATTGCTTAGTGCTGAAGGCAATTTTGAACACCACTTGGTTTACCATAATGGAAGACGTACATGAGTATTTTGGTGTACCCACAGTGCGTGAGGTAATCAATAATCTAACAAGGACCTGGGGAAGAATCAGAACTCACCAAAACAAATTTGCCTAAAAGTTGAAAGAACCGTCTAAAATAAGACGCCTGAAGAGGCTGCACTTATGGGATAACATGCTAATAATATGACCTGTCTTACGGAGCTAATGAAGGCAACGCAACACTGGAAGGGATAGCCTAACATGCCATGCCATCGTCGAAAATAACTGCTTATAGTCTGAGGACTGAGGGCTTAGTGTGAGTTTCGCTTCGATTTTACTTTACTATCGCGTTTGCGTTTTCGTCGAAATTAGTATGAGGAAAAAACTTCATTTATGTACCACTAGACGGCGCTACACATTTCTTCATACTTATTTTCACATAAACGCAAACGCGATAGTAAAGTAAAATCGAAGCAAAACTCACACTCTCTCTCTCAAACACGCCCTCTGATCGCATGTTTGCAAAATCGTAAAAAACAAATATTTGATATAATACTAAACATACAACTGAGTCGTAACATCGCATCGGTGCTCGTTAATCAAGATACGCAGTGAAAAACCTGTAAATATATTATTTGTCAAATAATAACCGGTTTTAACCGCGAAGTCGATACTCGAGAACCTTCCCGACCCATCAGCCATTGGATCTGCGAATTCTTCTCTACGAGTCGCTTCTGTTTGACGACTCTTTCCTTTTCCTTTTCCTCTTTGCCTTTCCTTACCTTAGTTATATTACGGATATCTTCATTTCTGATCCTATCATGTAGAGAAACTCAGAGCATAGGGGATAATTACAAACAATATTGATACAAACCAGGATACAGACTCTGTGACTCTATAAAGTATACGATACCAATATCGCGTGGGTAAGTTATACCAACGGCCGTGTGGTGTCCGGCAGAGTAGAATAGCACCAACCCCTTACATTCATGGGTGTCGTACAAGGCGACTAATGTTTTCGAGGCAACATATCAAGAGTCTTCGTAGTCTGGAAAATGGGCAGCAGCATTTTCCATTATTATATTTAAACACTGCGATCTCCAACCCGCCTGCCAAGCGTGGAGATTATGGCAATAACCTCCCCTTTCGTGGGAGAGGCCCTAAGTCCTGCAGTGGACTGTTACGGGCTGTGATGATGATGAAGTTATACCAATATCGTTTGGGGACCACTTACACGTTACTCTTTCTACCGCTCTCGTTTCCTGACTGGGCAGGATCTGTATTTCTGTAGGTGTATTTGTATTTCTGTAATTTTTGATTACATGAAACCCACACAATTCGGAAAAGTGTGCTCCCGATAGTACGCAATACTTACTCACTTACTCGTTTGGTCTGTGTCACAGCCATGCTAGCCCCACTGCGCTGAGATGAGCCTGAGTTTCCCAATCCAAGGCCGTTGTGGACCGTGGGCCACTCTTGCGCATCGCCATTCATACATTGTGCGAAGCTCGCGCGAACGTGCCACAGTGACCTGACAACTCTAACATGGGGAAGACTATAGTAATACTGGCCGGCCTCTGTGCCTTGGGTGAGTTCTATTTGGCTAACTCCGTATAAGCTGAATAGGGAAGTGTGTAAGCGCTAAATTTATAGTGAAGCTATAGCTACTTATATTAGGTATATCGATATGTGTATTATGTGTGAAGATAGTGATATGTTAACTTACAATTTAGCCTTATCCAATCGATTATACTTTGTGCATATTTCTGCAAAATGAAATGCAATATTAACCATCGTTATGTTCATAGTATGGCGTCTGTTCCGGCTAAAGTGACATGTAAACAAGCGTTTAATTAACAGCGTTATAGTAATTAAACTGCCCAATTAATCTGTCGTTGAATGAATGGGCGTGCGCAATCGTACATGCAGTAAATTAGCTTCTAATTACCTGCTGTAATGTGAAGCGTTGCGGGCGGCTAGTTGGACACAATGGTCACTTTGAATTCAATTGTTTTGTTGTACCAATTAGCGATTGGTAAGTAGTATATAAACCCTTAGTTCAAGGATGCGAGAAAGATGCAACGATTTTTAAACCCCGACAAAAAAGAGAGGTGTAAGTTTGACGTGTGTTTCTGTAGATTTTTGTATGGGTATCTGTGGCATTGGTGCTCGAAAGGATGGACCGTTTTGAAAGTGGTTTATTTGTGTAATTAGGAAATACTAAGAGTAAGTAGGTATATTATGTGTTCTTGGTCGGGGATTTTCCAACGACTTTCTGACAGGCTTTCGTTCTTGCATATTTTAACCCCTGACGCGAAAAGAGAAGTGTTTTGAAGATCTCAGCTGTCTATGTATATGTGTGTCTGTCTGTGCATCGTACCTCCCGAACGGATGGACCAATTTCGATGCGGATTTTTTATACTTATAAACCAGTTTTATCGTGGTTAATAGCTTTTGCTCGATTAAATTAAGTTTGTGTAAACCGTATCGGGATCGGGAGTTCCACAGTTTTTGATTATACGTACGGCCGATCAAATACAATAACATGCTTTACTTTGACTGTAACAGAACGCGTCATTTTTCTTGATCATCAGTGTAGCCTACTGTTCTACAAGCTTTAATTTACGCACAATTTAAAAAAAAAAGGCTTTTGCTGCTAATTCAACCGAGTGGATCAGGTGTTATCTACTTTTACCCGATTTTCACATTCCTCTTACAATTCAAAAATCCCAGCTCTATCAGTTTAAGGACCAAGACGTAACAAAAACTAAAACTTGAACTAGCTAGCTCGCCGCGACTTCGTTCGCGTGTCGCGTTCGGTGTCCTCCCCTATAAATCTTCCTCTTGAGTCACTCTATCTAATGTTAAAAACCGCTGTAAAATCCGTTGCGTGGATAAAAGATCTAAATGTACATACATACATACAGAGGAGCATATAGATTCTCAATATCTGAAGGATTATAGTAAAATCTAGAACCGCATTCTTTATTCTTATTCGCACCGCAAGAGTTGTCCTTATAAGCCTCTTTATTAGTCATTTTTTATGTTTCGATATCGATATTGGTAACACGATACGTCACTGCGTCGTACGACCTCTCCAAATTTAGAGGACACAAACAAAAATATGCATACTTTAAACATACCTGCACCTACTTATCCATAATTATCCCATTTGTTTTTTGGCCTTACTTTGCTTTAGTAGAGGTTAATACTAATATTTAAGAACGAAATGATGTGCAACTGATTTGAAATCTATAGTTTTAAGATTGGATGTTGGAGATTTCGAAAAAGGGTTCTCTTATTTCGGAAAATAAAAGGATGCAGCAAAGTTGAATGTTGATAGAGATCCGGAATGTGCGCGGTTGGAAACCGCCGGGAAAGGCTGCTTGTAATTATAAAAAGCCCAAATTTAATCATATACTTTTTCCTTTTTATTGTTCAAACACAGTAAATACAATTCAGTAAGATAGATCAAGGTGTTCTATTGGGGAACCGGAGACTGATTGAATAGTTTAGAGGATACGTTAAATCGATTTTCCATTATCGTTATTTCCTTGTAGAAAATTTTCCATTCGCGTTTTTTCCCGGTTTTTGAGCCCCGTGACAGTTTTAATTTTTTTATAGATGACGTGCGTGACGGAATTTGTCAAAATTATTTATAAACCATTTTCATGTCCTGACCGCACATACTTATTAATCCTTATCCAACAGCCACAGCCCAATTCGGAAACACTCAATACCAGTCATCGTTCGGACAAAACTCTGGAAACTCACGATTGACAAGCCAACAAAATTCGCAAAGAGGGCAGCAGCAGAACGCCTTCGGAAACCAGAACCAGAGGAATCAGTACCAGCAAAATCAACAGAATCAGAATCAACAGAACCAGTATCAACAGAATCAGTATCAACAACAGTCGGCCCCTAAACAAAGCGCGGGGTCTTGCCGGGAGCTGAACGAGAGATCCCCAGTCTCCGGAAGCTGTGACCGATATGTGGAGTGCATCGTAAGTATTGTTACTTTTATCCAGAATATTTGTTTCTAGATAGTGGTCGTTCTCAGTGGCTTTTACCCGCGCTCAGTTCGGATCTCCGCAAACAACCACTTTCGCGCGGGCACCTATTTTCTCGGAATAAAAAGAAGCCTATTTTTCGTTACAAGCTTATATCGCGGAATTTCATAGGAGTAAAGTACTCATCAAGATCATTCCAAAGAGCCCAAACGGTGGGTTACATTAGGCATGTAAGATTTGTCCCGAACAAAAATAGTTACAAACAATGCAAGGTAAATAATAGCAGAAATCTTTTCTATTTATTAAATGAATATAGCTAAATATTATTTTCAAGTATCTACTGGTCTATGAGCTTGAATATTATTGGCGACATAGTTCCGCCTTTCCGTAAGGTGGTAAAATGTTTACTATGAAATCAATTTCCTCCAATTTATCAAAAAAAACACGAACTTTTGTGAGCTTTGTGATCATGACTAATCCCAAAATAACATCGATTCTTATTCATAAAGGCAAGCTTTAACATAAACTTATGTCATTACTAGCAGAAGCATCTCGAATTGTCGCTTTGCATATCTAATCATATACCACAACGCAATAATAGTAATGAGCCAATTATTTAAGTATTCTATAATTTTCTATCCATTGCTGGACGTACCATGTCTACAGGTACCTCATAGGCCGGCACCACATCCGCTCCCCTTAAGTTACAGATGTTTTGGACGACGGTGGCCATTTTTCATCAGGTAGACGTCCATCCGTGTGCCTCTATAAGCAATTAAAAAAATGTATGCCTCCCCAAATAGCACCCTACACTTCACTCGTAGGCGATTTGGAGATGGCATTATAATTTCCCTTTCCAATTCCTAGAACGGGACGTCCGAAGAGAAGCTGTGTCCGGACGGGCTACTTTTCAATCCCAATGTCAACTTCAACGTTTATCCCTGCCAGTACCCCAACGAAGTCCAGTGCCTCGAGCGGTCCGCCCTCCGTGAGTAAAATACCATTTTCCACACGAGTGCTATAAGTTTGATATGCGTGTCTATCTGTGGCATCGTGGTTCCTGAACAGATGAACCGATTTCGATATGGTTTTCTTTATTTGCAACTAGATTAGTTTCTCTCATTAAAATAGTTTCAGTAGTTTGATATTGCAACATATTATGTCGGTGACTTATTAGAGAAAGGCAAACAAGTATGCGGGTCTCATGGTACAATCCAGGGAGCTCCTAAACTAACCGATTTTACATATTTTATAATAGATATTTTCCAAGTTGCTAACCATGTTTTACGCCCGATATTTCGACGCAGTTACGGGTACTATTATCCCTTAAAATGACTGCTTATAACCATGATAGCTTAAAGATTCATCATGTCTGCAGCAGAGTATTTATATTTAGATATCCGATTAGCTTTAGGCCATATATTCCATCGGCTTCCCACGACCCTCATCAGGTTGTCGGTACATCTGCTAAGCTACACTTCCCGGTGCCTACGTGGTCAATAACCAAGATTGATTGCGTAAAATTCTTCGAAAAGGTCATCACCTAATGTCAATGCTGCATGAACTTGAAGCAAGGACGTCTAACCCGGATTAAAAACGTCGCAATCGACATTAAATAAGAAACAAGTTTGTTTTGTACTACATGAGTCTTCTAATGCCATCCTCACATTTATCAATTTATTATGGAGAATCTCTAAATTATATTATGTCGGAAGTGAACTTCTATTGACAAGCTCACATAGCTAATAAATAATTTTGAATCAGTGATTCAATAACCGTCTATACGGCTGATACTGCTAGAATTATTTTGACGGTTAATAAATCTTTCAACCAGTCATACTAATTACATTGTTAAAAATACTCTTCGCGTATGATTATTAGGATTTGATACTATAAGCCCTAGACTTGTTATGAACATTTCATACGAAGCCTTGTTTTCGTATTTTAAAGCGTTAAATTAAGTTCAACGATTTAAAATGCATCGTATTCGTTTCAACTCTGGGCCGGTATCAAGGCACTCCGCACAGCGAGGTTGCACATGAAATATATAAGAAGCCCTAGGATACTATCAAATCCTAGGATTATCATACGCGAAGAATATTATAACAATGTAATTAGTATGACTGGATGAAAGATTTATTAACCCTGATAGTTATGCCAAATCATAAAGTAAAAGACCCATATAGGTCGCAGGATCAGTCATAGATATCGTAAATACAAGACAGGCAGCCAGTAGGACCATTATTCATATTATTTTACCAAATCATAATTCCCCCGCCCTTAGCCCTAAGTGGTATCGACACAAATATCCAAAGATTAAAAACCGATATCATCCCTGTAGAGCCAGCCCAACCCACCAAGGACTGTCCCCATCAATTCGGGTACTACAAACTGGGAGATGCCCGCAACTGCAGCAGTTTCAGAACCTGCGTGAATGGCATCGGGTACGACATCACCTGCCCCGAGGGTTTAGCCTTCAGCTCTGCATCCTACCGCTGCGAGTGGCCTGATGAAGTGGAGGACTGCGATGCTGAGGGTAAGTGCCTAGGCAAATTCTTCTTGTTTAATATACTTATTGACATTCCAACTTGTCACGCTAACAAAAAATCATCTCATATTGGCGCAAATATCCCGATTGTGCTCTCGCGCACGAGGGCCCAGGGGCCACCTTGACCATGATCCAGGTTTTGGCAGATCAGGTAATTACAACTTGTCACGCTTACTATATATACAATTACTATGAATGGCGACTGGCGAGCGAGCACCTGTTTTAATGAGTTGGCAAAGGGCATGAACTTTGATGTTACAGACGAGAAATCAAATCGAACCTTGATTTTTACAAAGGTTAATCTGTTTTAGTATTTCTGTTTGGACAGTGTTGTAAAATTTGCATTTACTTAATGTTCCTTTAAGTAGTTTCCTTTATTTCACACTAGGTAGCGTAAAGCAGTAATTGGCTATTTATTTTGTAAAGTAAAGCAAAAATATTAAAGTAAACTGGGAACAGTCGTTAGACCATGGTCTTGCGACGGCCAGTTTTGAGATCTCCTATTGGTCGAGCGAGCCCGTCGTACGACCATGATTGCACCGTTACCAATGAGGACAGCTCTTAAGTATCTACAATTTCATGGGTGTTTATTTATCATACTTGACCTAAGTAATACTTAGTCTTAATATTAATTTCAGTATTTCTATTAATTTCAGCCTTCCTCGGTTTCCGCTGTCCCGAAGTACCTGTCTCAAGGGAACTCGGCCCGCCTGCTGGCTTCAGATTTTACGGGTGCGTGCATCTATTACTCTACATTCTTTAACACAACTTGATTACAGCAAATATTAAGATATCATCAAGCCCTACATTACACTGATATACGAGTACCTATAGCATCCGTTAACATCGCCACAAAATCATTGCGGCGAACCGCAAAATCAAATGGTATTTTAAGAGCGCTCATCAAACAATACGATGAATTGCTGTTTAACCTATTAAGCAGCATAGTGCGCAAAACAGGTTGCGTAATGGGTGCCAGGTGACCGGTCATCTCACTAGTGTCAGGTGGTGGTAAATGTCAGATGAGCGACCTTGCCGGCCTTGCGGTTACACAACCTCGTTATTAGAAATACCACGCTTTACAACATCTTCATATGTATTGGTACCTACTCTTTTATTGTCCTGACCCACATTTGTTAGTACGAATTGTGATTCATTGCGAATTACGGTTCCTGGTGTATCGGTATGATCGGGTGTGGTGAAACATGAAAGCAAGTGATAAGTGGTCAAGATTACAACATCAATATTTATGTCCTTGTTCGGTAATCTTTTCTCGGAGTACCGTTAGATTCGGCACGGAGGTTTCAATTTATAACTGCAATGTGTTTTATAGCAATAACTTGATTTAACCGCTATGTACCTGCACAAAAAACCTGAGTACGCGAGTATCCTTAATCGATTTTGTATGCAATATTTTAATACCATACTTAGGTACTAACATTTCGAAAAATGAATTATGTGTTTGTTAAATAGATGTTTTTGCTACCCCACTCTACGGAAAATGTGTGTTAGATTATTTTGTGTTCTTATTCAACTTAACATCGGATCATCATAGCTCTTGGTAACGTGTAGATATAGAGAATTTTTAGTTTATATTGCGCTCCGACGAGAAATAAGTTACTCGTTCTTAGATGCGTTTTTTACAAACTTTCAAGAGCCTGCACGGTCAAAGTGGCGGTCTTAGTACATCGTCATATTTCAATAACTCTTTGGTCTTTCAGCTCTGACACGAACTGCCAGAAGTACTTCCTCTGCATCGAGGGTCGGCCTCGCCTGCTGACCTGCGGTGGGGACGCAGCTTTCGATGACCTGACTTCCACTTGTGTCTCCGCTGACGAGGTCTCCGCCTGCCCCTCGGACCTGAGAGCTGCAGCAGCCAGGAACAGAGAGGAGCAACAGCTGCGGCTAGCAAAGGAAATAGAATTCAACGCCATCACTTCACAAAAGAAGCGAAGATTCTAGACTCCAATTTTAGATAGGATCTGTTTTACTTGTCTTTAGTAATGATGCGGATTTCAACGTAATAAACAAGGTATCTACTTTAGAATCTGAAAGTACCCAGGTAGTAACCAGAAAGAACAATAGTAGTTACTTTAAATCTGGAACTAATGTAGAAATACTATTTCAAGAGAGAATACAATAAAACTTATTTATTGTCGATTTTCTCAGGCACAATAATTAGATTGTCACCTACTGCGTAAAATTTATTTACAAATGTTAACCTTGGCTATTTTTTACTACGCGTGTGAAATAAATGTAGGTACGTAAATTAAAATTTAATAAAACGTCTTGTGATCTTATCACGTTCCCTTGTTGCAAAATACGTGTCATTAATAAAACATTACTAGTCTTTACATACATACAGTCATCCAAGTGTTTCGTTAGAAATTAAGTATATTTGCAAATAATATCGATGGATACTTATGTATTTGTGTTTGAATGTGATTTATACTTACTTAATAAAGTTTTACTAAGTATTAAAATTAGTATCATTAAAGGCACCTGAAGTCGGAATCATATTTCTGCTTCCTGATTCCTAATGTTTATTTGTTTGTTTGTTCCTTTTGCACAGATAATTAGTAGTTCAGGAAAATACTCAGACAGATATCCCAATTTTATACGCGCTAAGCTGTGGACAAAATCTCTAGTACCTACTTGTAACGTAATTTGTAAGTCGATTTGGGTAAAGTTATTACACACAAGACCGATTTATTTCGAAGTTACCGTTATAGCATATGATTTCAGACCTGATGGAAAGTTATCACCGAAGGCCAGAGACAGTTGTCTCTGCCAAAGTCAATTATTTTTGAAGTTACCCTTAAACACAGACATAGCAGACTAGACACAAATATATATAATCTTATAAATAATATAAATCTTGCTATCCCGTTTTTTCATCTATGGGAATACGTTGACGGAAAATGCCGTGCGCAATGTTTTGAACGTTAAACATGTTGCTGAAGCTCCTTTAGACCTGACGTTTCTTTTGAAACATCGGTGTAAATTTTATAATTTAGGTATTATAAATAAAATTTAAATAAAACTATTTAAAAGACGGTGTAATTTAGTGCACATTTATGTGAACGCGCAAAGTATGGAAATACACCTGGATTATCCTTTCACCGGCAAGTAAACATTCGTGGTCGCGGCGATCGGTAATCAATTTTTGAAATTGTTACAAAAATATGCATCGTAATAGTGTGAATTTGCAATAATTGAAATGCTTTACCTTAAAACAACATGCCATTAGAGATAGATTTGAAATTATTGGCAAATTGAGCAATATTTCGGTGTCTAAATAGATACGAAAATAATGTGATACTAGCAGGGTCGGACTTAGTATTTGTTGTATAGAATTTTAATACACAAATCTTGTAAATAGCGGTCCACAATTTTATATGTATTAGGGTTTCATACCAAAAATGTACCTAGATGACATTTTAAATGTTCAGACATTTTATGAAACAACGGATTAATCGCGTATTTACGTTTAGTTACATAAATATTTGTTTTTCTAGGTTTCCTAAAGACCAGACACGGTGATGTCTGGGTTGCAAATTGGAAGTGCTGCATTGTAAACATTTTGAAGAACAAGATAATAATTAGATGCAAGTTCCTTCTGTCCTGGTGCACCAGCATTATATTATTTTTTACTGAAAATAAAGAATATGCTGCCTGTTTAATATATTAATGTACCTATCCTTTATATATTTTATTCATGACTATGTCCTCTAGAGGGCATTATATTCAATATGTGAAGTCACATAGGCCAACCTGTGAACAATGAAGACGCTTCTGACGATAAGTAAGTTTAGAAGTTATGAGGCGACAAATAAACATTAATACCGGCCAAAATCATAACTCTCCTTTTTGCAAAAGCAAGCACTGCCGATTCACGGTATGAGATCGAAAAGACGGTGGTAGGTATCAGGGCGTGGGTTTGATTCACTAGACACCTTACCTTTTATTATAATGACAATATTAAATTATAAGGACAAGTTTAAAAAAATAGCGTAGTCGTCTGGAGCGAAATACAAGACAGATTTCTTTGTGTTCGATAGGAGTAGAAATCGTAGCAAAATATAACTTATCTACAGATGGGCTGCCTTGTTCCGTCCCTGCATTTGCATTAGTGTGTGTGCAATAGAGATGTGTGACATTTTGTCTCGTATTTAAACTCAAAATGTACTCTCTGCTTCTGTATATATAATTTTTATTCTATGCCCTTAAAGCATATTTTAGACCTTAAGAAAGGTTGTCACCGACGCCCAGAGACAGTAAGGTACAACTACCGAGGAAATGCATCGCCGATGCCGTTTACCGGTTACTTTATCAACGCTGAATATAGGAGACTCCACATGTTGGCCCAAACTTTTGACAAAACATTTGCCGAGACTTTGATTCGACCTCTTCATTCTTGTCTAGTAGGGATGTGGTAGGCATCAAAAGTGTGGATATTAAGTTGTCAATCAATATTTTTCTGCAATTCTATTGATTAGCACAGTTGACTCTTTATTATTGTACATTTTGGACCATTTGGACCAATCGATTTGGTTCGCTTTTCGACATCGTGCGAGATTATCTGAGTCCATAGCTTGTGATGAACGTTTTGTCTATGGAAAACAGACGAGACATAGGCAACATGCACGAGACTTAACGAATATATGCCAATACTCCCTCTACATTCTCGGAGCGTCGGTGGCCGAGTGGTTCGAATCACAAACGATGAACTGTTCGAATCCCACTGCGGCCATGTACCAATGACTCTTTTATGAGTTATGTACATTAGTTGAATGCCAACCGATGCTGTTACTGCGACGAAAAACATCGTGATAAAACCTGCACATTCAGGCCACTGAATGTAGAACCATGTTCCTATCTGGTCAGCTTCCCTGATAGCAGGGTCACGAAGGTCAGATGACAGTGGCTCCACTGTAATTATCTGATCTGCCAAATCCTAGGTCATGGTCAAGGCGTACCCCGGGCCATTGTGCACAAGAGCACAACCGGGACACTAACGTCAAGATATTTAGAGTGTTGGCCAACCTCTGGAACTTTTTTAATGAGGGATAAGTATAAGTTTATGTAAGTCGTATAATTTTCTAAGATTTGGGATGTAATCGAAATAAATATCAGCAAATTCTTTGCTATCCGCACGAGCCGCTTTTGTTCGACCTCTATAATGCGTACGACTAAGAAATGGAACACGTTGCCTGCGAATGTGTTCATTATAATCTGGGCGCCTTCAAGGCTAGAGTCATTAGGCTGTTCCTAGACAGGCATGCTCCGTCTTCGGTCGCATCGCCACTTACCAACAAGTGAGATGGCAGTCAAATGCCTGTCTAGCCTAATATAAAAAAGTATACCAGAGTTCATGGTACGCTGGTAAAATAATTCGTCCCGGTTATTTGAAAGCTGGAGTTAGTGTACCCTAAAAACTTAGGTGTATAAAGGATATTGTACGTATATTGTAGGATACCATGATGGTCTTTTAGAGCTCTCTGATTGAAGCCAACCCATTTAGAGTAATCTTACTATAATACTAACAAGTAGATTGCCAAGACCAGCATAATTTCACTATGAATGAAATAGTTATCAATCAGATCCCATGTTCCTAACCAAGCTTCTAACTCCAAACGCTCTTTTTAGCTCCGCAAACTCTACGTTATATTAAAAATGTGTTAAATTTAAAATCGGCAAAACATCTGTAGCCCGATAATTATACTTCATATGTAATTAATCGAAGACAACAAACATTTTGACTAAGATTTGTTTAAATAATACATAAATAATACAATAAATAACAAAAAACCTTACCATAAACAGAGAATATACTACGTACAAACCAAAAGCTCGACTACTTACCTAGTGGATAGATGCCTAGAAGGCTGGCCGCATTGCCCTGTTGGAGGGTCAATAAGTAGTACTTAATATCGACCAGGCTATAAGGAATGTGGCTCGGCCCCCACGACCCAAGAGTTATACGAATATTATGTAGTGGAAATTGTATGTTTGTGAGTTTATATGTTGGGGTTGGGGATAATCTCCAAAACCACTAAAAACGATTTCGAAAGTTCTTTCTAGGAACCTACGTTATTCCCAAGTGTCATAGGCTACTTTTTATCCCGGTAAATTAAAAGGATCCCACGGAATAATTATAATGTTTACTAAGATCCGAAGTGCATGCGAGTGAAAACTGCGGGGAACAAGACTTCCAACACCGTAAATTCGCGAAGCGGTACCGGCTTTTGAGATAAGTGTAGTTCAGACTCTACACCAAATGGAGCAAGATTGGCGTTTTCAACTGGACCTTGACTGGAAGATGGGACGGCGCAAGGGTGTCGATTTACTTCCCAGACCAGAGGCGGCACTAATTTCAAGGATGTAAGTGTCATTCTGTTGGGCCCCTCTATGTACATGTCGAAATCTTTGGTTGGGCCTCTTACCATTGTGATAGCTTGCTCATAAATATGTGACAATTAGTTTGTTAAGATAGGACTTGTAGAGATTGATATGAAATGATTTTGATAATTGACTTAGAACTTAATTAAGAAAATAACCTACTGTCATTAACGAGTTCAAAGTGAAGAAAATTATTTGAAACAATAAAATAGCGATAACACTAATAGTCTTAAACCACAAGCATTATAAAGTTTTGATATAAAAGATAAATCGACACCAAACGAGTATCATTCAACAACCGAACTTCGTAAAGAGAGAATTCAGAAAAGAAAAGAATTCTCTCTCTAAACATGTTCAAGTACCTCGCTTTGGTTGTTGTGTTGGGGGTTGTCTGTGAGTATATTTTAATTTGCATTTGTGTTTATTTATTTTTATGTTGGTCGCATGATACTAGACGAAATGTGGTCGTCCGAGCACATTGTGGGACGCGATTTGGCAATATATATTATGGTGATCCAAGAATGGGCCATAAAAGCCTGTTTATGATTAATACTTTTCCTATTTCCAGGCAACGGCGAAGAACCGCCGCGAAGTGCGCAATGCGCAGCCCGAAACGGATACTATTCGATCCCCGGTAGCTGCGACTCTTACGTCGAATGCAGGGTAAGAATTTGTGGTCCCACCAAAAGTTTAGAAAAAGGAGAGGGCAGTTTCTGAAGAGAGAAAAAAAAACAAAAATGTTTTACAGTTCTCGGCCATAAATAGTGCACATCGGCTAGTTTTGGCTTGTTTACGGCCGATATCTGTACTTCAAATTACACTTCAGTGATAGTTAACTACCAAATTACAAATCTCTGGTTCGAAGAGAAGCGTAATAGTTTTCCATCTAATATTTGAATTCATTCTTGTCATCGGTCGGTGAAAGCTATCAGTTTATTTGCTATTCTTGTGGAATCCTTTTTACAAATGCCACCACCACATACCAATAATGCAACCACTTACACAATATGTCCTTCGAATTTCCAGGACTACGCCGCGGTTGAGATGTTGTGCCCTGATGGCCTCCACTACAACCCTGACGCTCCCTGGCCGACCTACCCCTGCGGCTACCCGATGGACGTGCCTTGCAAAGGACGAGGGGCTTCCCGTAAGTAGATTAACATTATTAATAATAGCCGGGTATTTTACCGCCATCTTACCTGGTGGGTGAAGATGAGATAGAAGATAACGCCGCCTAGACACAACCTGTGCGCCCTCTGACGTGTTTGAGGAACACATTCGAAGGCAACGCATTGCTTGATCTAATAATAAAAAAATAATCATCTTGGCGTTAATTTCCCGGCTGTGCTCTCGAGAACGAGAGCCCGGGGTCCGCCTTGACCATGATCCAGGATTTGGCAGGTAAGGTAATTACAGTGGAGCGACTGCCATCTGACCTCCGTGACCCTGCTACCAGGAGAACCTGACCAGATTGGACCATGGTTACAAATTCAGTTACCTGAATTTGCAGATTTCATCACGATGTTTTTCCCTCACTGTAAGAGCATCGGTTAGTATTCAAGTAATGTACATAACTCAGAAAAGAGTCATTGGTACATGGCCGAAGCGGGATTCGAACCCGGTACCTCTCGCTTACGAGTTGGATACTCAACCACCCGGCTACCGACGCTCTTTGCTTGATCTATCGAACTAAAATGATTCGTGCGGATAAGAAATTAAGGGTGGAATCATCAAAGTATGTACTGGGTACTCAATACCCAGTAACACTCCAGGAAAGACGTATCCGCCATAGAAACCAGTCTCAAGAAACTTAACCCTTCCAGAACCGCCACAAGCCAACAGCGAATGCCCCCACCTCTACGGGTTCTACCAGTCGCCCCAAGCGTCTCGCAACAACTGCGGCCAGTACCGCATGTGCATCGAGGGTCGTCCGGTGGAGATGATGTGCCCCCCTGGCCTCGCCTTCAATGTGGAGAGCGCGCAGTGCGACTGGCCCGACCTGGTGGCTGACTGCGACCCTGACAGTGAGTATTAGATCAGAAGAAAGTTTTAGATCGACGCATAATGTCGTGTATCTCATGCATCATAGTTTCATAGGAAGAGGTACTGGATCCAACACTATTTCATGCATCCGACGAAAATCAACGAAACTTGTGATCGTGTAATTGAATCGAGCGTAACTATGAGTGTCAGCGCACACCCTTCCGCACTTTTGCGCTAGCGCAGGAACTTCTACGCCCTATTTCTTATTTTATTAATTATCTTGTTTACTATTTAGTAAGTAGATTTCATCAGGACTTACCTCATTTCCAGGCTTCCTTGGATTCAAATGCCCCGCCGCCCCGCTGGCCGAAGACGGGCGCCCCGTCGACACCGTCATCAACTATCGGTAAGTATCATCGTCATCAAATACCATACATTGTCCGCTTGTTCTGACATACCTCTCCCACTTCTTCTGCATTCGTCAACCGACGGAGTTATAGTATCATTTATTTTTGCCGACCACTGTGATTAACTGGGTATGATGATGATGTTATTGATGACAATGAAATAAAGTGCTTTTACACATTCCCAGGTATGAGGGCAACTGCTTCGCGTTCTACTCGTGCCATGAGGGTCGCGCTCGTCTGCTCACCTGCGACGCAGGGTACGCCTTCAATCCCAGCACCGGCCATTGTGAGGATGCTGACAAAGTCGCCTGCAAGGCTTAAGAATCCTGATCACAAACAAATACTAAA
This sequence comes from Blastobasis adustella, assembly GCA_907269095.1. Taxonomy (NCBI): domain Eukaryota; kingdom Metazoa; phylum Arthropoda; class Insecta; order Lepidoptera; family Blastobasidae; genus Blastobasis; species Blastobasis adustella. The sequence goes on along the minus strand of OU026119.1, from coordinate 14,478,819 downwards.
TAGTCATGTAATAAATTACATTGTAACAAATTCAATTTCAATAAATACTTAAGTGCTCCATATTTCTAGTTGTCTTAATGGCCCCCTTAAAGTCTTACCAAATATAAAGAGTTACAAGTTCCGTACAGGAGCGATAAACTTATACCAAGGGTTTCAAGTTAAGGGACCTAAGTATCTACCTATCTACCATAGCTGGACAATAATATACAGGTTTTTGTTTCTTTCGACCGAACTATGAACATAATATAATTATACCCCAAAGTAATAATAATTTATTCCTTAAAAGCACATATGTGAGTGGAATTAAAATATTTAACAATTTACCTTATGAAATAAAAAAGTTAGATGGTAACAAGTTTAAATCAACGCTTAAAAATTGGCTGTTACAAAAGTCATTCTACAGTCTATCGGAATTCTATAATTATAGAAATGATACCTACCTATATTGTTAATTACCAAATATTTTTGGCTTTGTTTTAAATTAAGATCATTATTTTGTTAATTTTAAAGACTATTACCTATAAGTTTTAAAAGTATTAAAGACAAGTGTTAAAGACTATTACCTACAATACCTACAAGTGTTAAAATGGCAGGTATTTGTCTGTTTTAGTATTAGCTTATTTATAATAGATACTATCATCTAGAATATTGTACGTCCGAAATGGACAACACTGTACTTAGTAAGAAATTATTGTCAGTGTCCTACAATAAACGATTTCTATTCTATTCTATTCTATATTCGTTTATAGAAAAACAATTAATATTAATTTGAATATTTGAGTTTCATATGACAAAACTAAAACTAAATTTGGAAATTGGAAACAAAGATCTCTCAAACACAGTTTTTGCAATAAATTGAAGAAAATATAAATTGTACAAAACCATTTATTCTACACAAAACTCAGCATGAGAGTAAGTTTTTAGGTAGTAGTACATATTTTATACATATTATATTTTTACATCTTGCACAGTCTAATAAGATACACGATCTCACTTATCAAGTTTGACAATAATTTTCTTTGTAAGAGATTTATTTAATTAGAGCAATATAATACAGCTTACAATAAATATAATTAATAATGAAAAGTTTAAAAACCACTTATTAATAATGGTGCGCAGCAGGGGGATCCACTTGGCCCTTTAGTCTTCAGTCTCGCCATACATAGGGCTATATCAGAGCTTAAGTCTCCTTTAAATATATGGTACTTAGACGATGGTACTATTGGAGGGAGAGCTGAAGTAGTAAAGGAAGACCTGCAGATGTTACTACCGCACTTTCGAAATCTGGGGCTGGCGGTTAATACCGCTAAGTGTTAATTTTTCCCCTGCAGTACCGAGTCTCGTGCTTCCTTTCCTCTTTTTTCCTTCTTGCTACCCGACCTCAGGGAATTATCTTCATCTTCGTTCCAACTTCTAGGTTCTTATATCACGTTATACAGAAGTGGGCTGAGCACAGAGCCTTGGTGTACCCCAACGGTAATCGGGAACGGTTTGGTGTCACCAACGGCAGTCCTTACTGTGGAATCGGAATCGTGGTACATGTCTCGGATAATGTCAATATAGGCCTCAGGTATCGACTTGGACCGCAACGCCCACCAAATCATCTCCCGAGGGATACAGTCAAAAGCTTCTGCATGTCCAGAAACAGGAAATACAGGGGTGTGTTCTTTGATCTGTATCCCTCCATGAGAGTTCTCAGGGCAAATACGGGGTCCATGGTCCCACAACTCGACTGAAACCCATACAGACACTCCGAGGTTGTACACTCCCGTCAGATCCGAGAGTCCACAATGCGTTCGAAGAGCTTCATGGTGTGAGACATCACCTTTATACCGCGGTAGTTGGTGCACTCCCGCACCGAGCCCTTGCCCTTATAGATTGGAGTAATAATACTCAGCCTCCATTGGTCTGGTATCTTCCCGGTGCGGAGAATGCGGTTATTAAGGTCGGTTAGAAGGCTCACACCACGAGAGCCCATCGATTTCCACGCCTCGCTAGGGCCCGACAGCTTTCCGATTCTTCATGCGGCGAAGAGCCGTTTCGACTTCCTCAGGTATTATCGGTGGCACAAGTCCTTGGTTCCGAGGGAGTTCCGGGGGTTGTACCTCTTTGTGCTGCTAGTTGAGCAGCTCGTGGAAGTACGAGCGCCATCTCTCCTTCACCGCGCGGTCATCGCATAACAGGTTACCGCTAAGGTCATTAACACAGCGGCACGTGGAAATGTCCTGTGCCGCTTTAACCCTCGATCGTGCCAACTTGTAAATGAGTTTCTGCTCCTCAGACGATTCCAACTTATCGTATAAAGAACGTAAGTGGTCTCGTCTGACTCTGGCTACCGCTCGTTTGCTGGCACGTTTGCCATCCCTGTACGCAGCGTGGTCTTCAGGAGATCTGGACGCTTGCCACTTTTTAAAGAGGGCTTTCTTCATTCTGGTCTCCCTCTGGACTTTATCGTTCCACCACCAGGTCTCCTTGTCAAGCCTGCGACCACCCCTAGACACACCCAGCACCGTCCGCGCTGCCGGTGCGTAAGCTGCCTGAGTTCTGTCCCAGAGTTGTTTTACGGGTTCACCGTCTGTCGCAACAATAAGGTCGATGACAGCAGTGGCGAACTCGTGGGACTTTGTTCCTTCAAGCAGCCACCACCGGGTTTGGCGTCGGCACTGCTCCCGGTATTTGCCTCGGGGCGTAACGCGCAGGTCCATCACAAGGACCTGATGCTGGGCAGTGAGACTCTCTCCGGGTATAGCTTACAGGTGGCTACTTTGTCAATATTGTCTCTCCGAATGAGAAAGTAATCGATCCGGGTGGTGCTCCTCCCACTCTTGTAGGTAATCAGATGTTCGGGTTTCTTTTGAAAAAACGTGTTTACGATGGCCAAATCGGCAGCCGCACACGTCCGAAGAATTTCTTTCCCGTCAGCGTTACGGCTCCCAAAACCAAAACCGCCATGTACACGGCCAAACTCCTCACACTTCTCACCTACATGACCGTTTAGATCGCCACCCACAACAATACCCTATGACAACGGAATGTTTCGTAGCACTTCCCCGACCTGCTCCCAGAACAGCCCCTTATCCGCATAGCTGCAACCGACCTGTGAAGCGTAGGCGCTTATCAAGCTGGTCGCGACCCCCTCGATAAGCACTCCTACAACCATCAGGCGGTCGCTTATACGCTTTACATCCATCCACGCCGTTGTCCCCACTCGGAGAGCCCGTGAATATCAGCTTGTAGCCGTTCCCGATGTTGCGGGACCTGTTGCCTCTCCATTAAGTCTCCTGCACGAACGCCACTGCCACCCTGCGCCTGGCGAGCACACCGGCCAACTCACGCGCCCATCCGGTCAGCATGCCAAGATTCCACATCGCAAAGCGGACCTTTCTGTGGGCTAGCGTCTTAACCGGGCCCGCCCTGGACCCGGCAGCCCTAACCGACTTGACACAGGAGTAGGGCGATCCCCCTGCGCGTCGTTTTGCGGCGACGCCCTATCCGTGTCCGGTTTCTTTATTCGACTTTCCATAATTTTTGCGGGGTATATAGGCTTTTTACGTGCGTCGACTCCCATCCGACCCGCACAACCCGTTAGGGAAAAGCCGATTCGCCAGAGCCATTGCCTTTGTAAAAACAAATAATCTTTATGTTTACCTATATAAAGCAGTCGTTTTTAACTCAAGAACGGCTGCTGCTGTTTAACCGCTGCTCGCTACAATACCTAGGTTTTTTATCAATTAATTGTATGAATAACGAAAATTACAAAATACTGAGTAAATGACATATAAAAATCACCAAGGTTTATACTGTACGAACGACACGTTCAGTGTCGAATGAACATCGGGTAGAATAGGACTCGAACGTTTAGGAGAACGTTTCCTTTCCAGTATAACTCAGATGTGCAGAGTCGATTTCTCAGTTGCTCACGTGCCTTCGATCATGTCACAAGCTTTTATGACAAGTCAACTGTCCAGTCGATGCGTCAGTGGAATGTGCAGCCCCGCGACGTGCGATGCTGCCAGTCTCCGATTACATTCAATATGTCCTTCTATGGAAGTGTACTTGGTCCGCTCCTGTTTTTGATGTATATAAATGATTTTGTGCGTGTTACCCACCATTTACGTACACCATCTATGTGTTCGTGGATGACATTTCAATAATTTATACTTCAGAAAATGATAAAACCAATATAAACGATTATAATCTTGACATTAATCATCATTATCACATCCCATAATAGTCCACTACAGAACTTAGGGACTCTTCCACAAAAAGGGAGTAGAAGTAATTTTTTTGAAACAATAAAATAGCGTTATCACTAAACCTAAACCACAAGCATTATAAAGTTTTGATATAAAAGATATTTCGACACCGAACGAGTATCATTCAACAACCGAACTTCGTAAAGAGAGAAAAGAATTCTCTCTCTAAATATGTTCAAGTACCTCGCTTTGGGTGTTGTGTTGGGGGTTGTCTGTGAGTATATTTTAATTAGCATTTGTGTTTATTTATTTTTATGTTGGTCTCTCGGCTTTGGGCGAAATGTGGGGATCCAATAATCGACCACAAAAGCCTGTTTCTATTCCTATTGGCGCACTGAAATTCAGCGCCACTGCGTCAGCCGTGGCATTATGCTGAGTGCGGCCCATTGCACTTCTCCATGGCACGATAACGACAATTGGCGGATCATTACCGTTGTCTCCCGAATGCTATCCCCCGAATGGGGGACAACGGGAATTTTAGTTTCGTTATCCCCCAAATTCAGAAATGGGGGACAACGGGAATAAAAATTCCCGTTGTCCACCATTTTTAATTAAATTATTTTTGTTAAGAAAACTTGTTACACAATGTTACACTTACAATTAAATAACTGGACAATTACTATGTTCATATATATATATGTTTTACGATACAAAATCTGTCTTACAGAAATAACAAGCATAAGATTTTTAAACTAAAATTTTGTTAATTAAACATTTATTATCTTTAGGTACCTTTAGGTAATAAATGTAACATTATTTCATAGGGCCGAGCACAATGGCACTTTTAAGTTTTCTTAAAAATAATTTAATTAAAAATGGTGGACAGCAGGAATTTTTATTCGCGTTGTCCCCCATTTCTGAATTCCGGGGAAAACGAAACTAAAATTCCCGTTGTCTCCCATTCGGGGGATAGCATTCGGGGGGCAACGGGAATGATCCGAATTGGCGTATTATTTGTTAATATTTTTTGTTTTTCTGTTTTTGTTATTGTCTTGTATGTTTGTACTTTTGGGCCTTGGAAGTAAGTGCAATAAACATATTTTACTTACTTACTTACTATTTCCAGGCAACGGTGAAGAACAGCAGCGCAGCGCGCATTGCAAAGCCCGAAATGGGTACTATTCGATCCCCGGTAGCTGCGATACTTACGTCGAATGCAGGGTAAGAATTTTTGGTTCCACAAAAATTTTTGAAAAAGGAGAGGGTAGTTTCAGAAACCATCCGTATTTCGACCGAAGAGAGAAAAAAAAAAAAATTTACAGTTGTCGGCCATAAATAGTGCACATCGGCTAGTTTCGGCTTGTTTACGGCCGATATAATATGTACTTCTAATTACACTTCAGTGAGAGTTGACTACCAAATTACGAATCTGTAGTGTGGAGAGTATTCCAATAATTGGCCATCCAATAATTGAATTTATTCTTGTCATCGATCGGTGGAAAGTAGCGCCTCAATTTATTTGCCATTATTGTGGGATCACTTACATAATATGTCCTTCGAATTTGCAGGACTATGCCGCGGTTAAGATGTTGTGCCCTGATGGCCTCCACTACAATCCCGAAGCTCCCTGGCCGGCCTACCCCTGCGGCTACCCAAAGGACGTGCCTTGCAAAGGACGAGAGGCTGCCCGTAAGTAGATTAACATTATTAATAATAGCTGGGTATTTTATCGCCATCTCACCTGGTGGGTGATGATGAGAAAGAAGATAACGCCGCCTAGACACAATCTGTACGTCCTCTGACGTGTTTGAGGAACACATTCGAAGGCAACGCATTGCTTAATCTGTCGAACGAAAATTATTCGTGCGGATAGGAAATTAAGTGTGGAATCACCAAAGTCAATACCCAGTAACTCTCCAGGGATGATTTATCCGCCATAGAAACAATTTTTAAGATACTTAACCTTTCCAGAATCGCCAAAAGCTAACAGCGAATGCCCCCACCTGTACGGGTTATACCAATCGCCCCATGCGTCTCGCAGCAACTGCGGCCATTACCGCACGTGCGTCGAGGGTCGCGCCGTGGAGATGATGTGCCCGCCTGGCCTCGCCTTCAATGTGGAGAGCGCGCAGTGCGACTGGCCCGACCTGGTGGCTGACTGCGACCCTGAGAGTGAGTATTAGGCCTGAAGAATGTTTAGATAGATCAGTAATGTCGTGTATCTCATGTACCATAGTTTTATGGTAAGAGATACTGGATCCAACAGTATTTTATGCGTTCGACAAAAATCAACGAAAGTTATGGTCATGTAATTTAATCGAGTGGTACTATGAGTGTCAGCGCACCCCCTTCCGCACCTCTGCGCTAGCGCAGGAACCTTTACTCAATTTTTCTGTTTTTGTTAATTATCTTGTTTACTATTTAGTAAGTAGATTTCATCAGGACTTACTTCATTTCCAGGCTTCCTTGGATTCCAATGCCCCGCCGCCCCGCTGGCAGAAGACGGCACCGTCATCAACTACCGGTTAGTATACCATACTACCACATACCACAAAAACTATGTTCCTGACATCCTCTTCTACTTCTACATTCATAAACCGAGAAAGTCATAGTATTATTTTGGTTTATTAACGGGTATTGTGATGATGTTATTGATGACATTGAAATAAAGTGCCTTTACACAATTCCCAGGTATGAGGGCAACTGCTTCGCGTTCTATTCGTGCCACAAGGGTCGCGCTCGTCTGCTCACCTGCGACGCAGGGTACGCCTTCAATCCCAGCACCGGCCATTGCGAGGATGCTGACGAAATCGGTTGCAAGGCTTAGAAACCCTGATTACAAACAAATACTAAAAAGTCATGTAATAAATTACATTGTAACAAATTTAATTTCAATATATACTTAAGTGCTCCATATTTCTAGTTGTCTTAATGCCCATGTAGTCATACCAAACATTACAAAAAAGAGTTACAAGTTCCGTACAGGAGAGGATAAACTTCTGTGACGAAGGGTTTCAAGTTAAAGGACCTAAGTATCCACCTATTTACAATAGCTGGTCAGTAATATACAGGTTTTTGGCACTTTGGTTTATTGATGAAGGATTAAGTTTGTCGCATAAAACTCAAATATTTCCCTCTTAACCGATTGGAAACAAAGACCTCTCGATCTCACTTATATAGTAGTAAAAGTTACAAAAAGTAATTAATTACTCTGTCATTTCGTTTATTAAGGTACACATAAAATATATAGTTATAATAAAAATATACACTTAAATCTACTCAATTAAAATATACAAAAAAATCGTGATGCTGCTTTTGATCTTTTGATGAACACATAGAAATCACATTCACATTTCACAAATAGAAAATCTAATTTAGATCGTTGCCTAACGGGAGTACCTATTCCCAGGATGGCGGCGGCACCGTTACCTCTTTGGATGGCCAGACTTGAGCGTTGCCCAAACAACACGACAGCCTGTGGGTAACCCACAGAGCAATAAAAATATGCCAGGTATGATATTCCAGGACAGATATGTCCTAGAATATCTTTTGGGAACTCGACCTCCTCTGTTTTCAATCAAATTTTTAATAAATATAAAAAATAATGTTATCGACTCAATTAGGAACAATCTTACTACAAGTGTCACAAGGGGGACCAGAATTCCAGTGGCGATTAGATGCCGTCGTCTACAGCGAACCCGCTGCTCGCACCAGCTGCACCAGGGTTGAGGGCTTTAGAATCAGCCGGGAGTAGAAGACTGTAGGATTTGACAGCTGTCAATCTTACAAGCACATGAAAATAATCATAAAATATGAGTAATTGAAGAAAATGTCGACTTCTCATATTCAGAGTTCAACGCAAGCTAACCCCCGTTGATGTCTTTTATAAAAAGGTAATTAAAATTGATTATTAGGTATATATCCTAATAGTTATCTATTGCTCTAATTTAGAGCGAAATTAAAGGGTTATTTAAATCACTGTAATTTTTATACATACACACATTCATTAAAATTAGGACATTTTAAATGTGTAAAAGAGTTCAACGCGAAAGAGCCCTCGTTGATGTCTTTTCTTTGGATATAATTAAAATTATGTGTAAGTACCAGTTTTCTATTGCTCTAATCTATAGATTAAGCGCTATAGCGTTAAGAATGATTTTTTAGAGTTCCGCATCCGAAGGGCGGAAAAACCTCGCTGCCCGCTGTTTGACCGTATTGTCTGTCACGGGGGACACATGAAATCGTAGAATACCAACGCGTATTCGCATAGCCTTTGTAATAACACATAGGTAGTCTATCTATTTACCTTACCTTACAAAACTAAGTCGTTTATAACTAAAGCACAAGTGCACTGAATGCTGGTGCTGCTGGATTTGTCTCCGCCCCGAATAGCCGACTCGCGGTCGGTTTAGGTGGCTTCCCTTTCGACAACGCCGAAATGGTCAGCCTTAGGCGCTGCCCTAAATGGCAAATGTCGTGCCACCATGGTCCTGCGACGGGAGGTTTTGAGGTGTACTATTGGTCGGACGACTTCCGTCGTACGACAATGGTCGCACGACCGATGCCAATTAGGACAGCGCCTTACGCTGTTATACCACTGCTTGTGCTGTTTAACCTTTGCTCGCTAAAATACCTAGGAGAACGTTTCCTTTCCAGTGTTCCTCACGTGACTTAACGCTGGTAATGCCTGATCATGTAACAAGCTTTTATGACAAGTCAACCGTCCAGACGATGCATCAGTGGAATATTCTGCCACGTGACGTGCGATATTGCCAGTATACGATAACATTCAATATGTCCTTCTATGGGAGTTAAGAGCGGCGGTGGCCGAGCGATTACAGTATCCGACTCGTAAGCCAGAGGTCCCGGATTCGAAACCTGCTCCGGCCATGTACCAATGACTGTTTTCTGAGTTATATACATTAGTTGAATACTAACCGATGCTCTTACGGTGAGGGAAAACATCGTGATGAAACCTGCACATTCAGGCGTCTGGATGTGTAACCATGATCCAATCTGGTCAGGTTCCCCTGGTAGCAGGGTCATGGAGGTCAGATGGCGTCGCTCCACTGTAATTACCTGACCTGCCAAATCCTGGATCATATTCAAGGCGGACCCCCGGGCGCTCGTTCTCGAGAGGACAACCGGGACATTAACGCCCAGTTTTTTTTTTATGTCCTTCTATGGGAGTGTGCTCGGTAGAATATTAGAATATTGTGGCTTATTGTATACCTACATTTGACGTGTAAATTGTTATTTATGAAAATAAATTCTAATTTAAATTGAATACGCTCCTGTTTTTTTTTTTTCTAAATATGAAAGGAATTAGCTTGATTTATTGATTAGAACATAGAACCTTATTATAATATGTACAATAAAAAGAAAAATAAATTAACTAACTTAAAATATTATCCTGTTTTTGATGTTTATAAATGATTTTGTGCATGTTACCCACCATCTTTGTATTATGTTTGTCGATGACATTTCAATTGTTGTACTTTAGAAAATGATTAAACTAATATAGACAATTACAACCTTGACATTAATAATACATTAAAATTGATAATAGACTGGCTCAAAAATAATAATCTACAAATTAACGTTGATAAAACGACATATATTCAATTCTGTAATTATAATAGCATTCAATATAAACTTAACATACATTAAAATAATAACATAATTAAAGTAGTAGACAACACAACATTCTTAGGTTTAATTTTGGTCAAACATGTAATTATCCTAGAACTGGAAAGCCCACGTTGACAAGATGTGTCACAAACTCAAAAGATATGTGTCTGTATTATGTCTTAGGAAATCCTCCATGCTTAGTCCCATACTGTCAGCATACTACGGCTATGTTGACTCTACACTGTGGTATGGTGTCATCTTATGGGGAAACTCTACTGATTCCAATAGAGCTTTTGTAGCCCAAAATAAATGTGCACGTGCAATATGCGAATTGCCACCTTGGGAGTCATCCAAAGAAGGATTTAAAACATTAGAACTTTTTAGGCATTTTAACTCTACCGTATTTGTATATTTTGAAAGTAGCAAAATTCGTAAAATGTAACCGCAATTAAATGCTACTGCCGCAAGTGTACTAGAAACAAGACCAAACTTGGATATTCCAGAGCTCCTAAAACGACAAATTATTGTAAAAATTGTGGAGTGAATTGTAAAGGTATATAACAAACCTGATTGTACAGCAGGTAGGTGAAAGAATTGCGCATTTAATTATAGAAGCGTACAATTTGGACCACATATACTACATATATAAAGGTTCAAATTTGGATATGAGTCCATCTCAGATTTTGCCTTCTACAGTAATGGCGGACATTAAATAATTACCAGTGGACCCGTCGCGACTTTACCCCACCTACTCTTTTTTTACTTGTAGCCGTTTGTTACTGTTAGCCGTGGCTAATGCAGCGGCCACGCAAACAGGGTGCGAAGAATCCCCAAACTGCGGAAGGCCATAATTTAAATCGTTATACGTTAGACCCTATACGGTCATTCTAAATGAAAAATTGTCTGAGAGATGATTTTTCAATATCTATTCAACGATACGCCACATGATATAGTTTGACGTTATTTTGCACAAAATGGCGGCGCCATATTGAATTTTGATCAATTTTAAGCCTTCAGTGACACTCGCAAGATTAAGACAAATCGATAGACGTAAAAACCATCAAAATCGTTCCATGCGTTTAGTCTCTAGAGTGCCACAAAGGAACAAATAACATAGGCTGATATACACATTGCCCTCCTCCATTACCAGTGCGTACTACCTTGTAAATAATAATCAAATTAAATGGTCAAATAACAATAAAACATTGGTGTATAACAATATTCCGAGGCCGCCAATTTGAATGTCCGCCATTACTGCTATAGGAGAAATCAAAGATGGCCTCATATCCAAAATCAATCCTTTACATATGTAGTATACGTGTACCAAGTTGTATGCCTCTATCATTAAATGCGCAATTCTTCAAAAAAATTTCACGAATCTGCCGGACTATGAGACCCTGAAAAGTTTACCTACACAACTTTTACAAAAGAAACTAAAATACTGACTAGCTAGACGTTTTATTCTGGAAATGAACTCTTTTCAAATAACAAAAATGAAATAAGTAATAAGTATTCTAATGTTAAAATTGATCGTGAAATTGCAATTGTATTTTTTTTTCATATCAGAAAGGATTACATATTTTTGGGATGTAATGCCTATTTAAGACCATTATTGCACCAATACTTTAAAAAAATATATATATTATCAAATCTAACATTAAAAAGCTGAAATCTGTCGCCTGTTAGATGTGGAGTAGGCTGCACGCCTGTATATAGGTAGTTGTGATCTTTAAAACGTTGCCTACATTCATTGAGATCCTTCTTCAATATCCATGACAATTGGTGTCTGGAAGAGAGGCCACCGCACCAGAGGCCATTCGGCCGGTACTACGATTATAGGCTGAAAAGAAGGGAGGAAAACTCACCTCCCGCCGTGTGTAAATGTTGTCGGAGCATGGATGCTTCGACAAATACCTGGAAAAAGTGGCTTTATACTTTTATTTTTATTATTACTATAGGCGAAAACTTGTAAATGGCTCATGATAACCCTTATTATTAAGTATATCACTTGTAAATTATAGCTGTAAGTTTTCCGAATAAAATAAAATAAAATAAAAGTGGCTATATAGGAAAGAGCTGACGCCTGAGAGTCACGTGTGTGGCTGCGCTCAAGATACAACAGCGCAGCATCCACTGATGGAAGCGGAAGGAAGCGCATAATATTCTCTCGGACCCGAGCGAGCGCTGGCCGAAAGCTACATGACTATGTGCGCCACCTCCTTATGCGGCCGAAGATGCAGCATACCTGTCTAGGAACAGCCTATGCACTCTAGCCTAAAGGCGTCCAGATTATAATGATCTGCGTCCGTCGATGCGGTAGAGGCCACCATGGGGTAGGGTAAGAGTAGCTACCGTAGGTTAGGGATACAGTTTATTAAACAAGTTAATTAAATAAGATGTCAATTGTGAATTGTAAGTTATTGGGAGGAAATAAACGTTTAATAATTATTAGCATTATTAAATTGAAACCACGCGATCGAAGTCACGCCGGGCAGCTAGTAATTAAGAAGGCTACCAAGCCACTCAACTTTGCAGATGGGAAAAAGGCATTTCTCTCTATTTTACGCTCTACAATTCAAATAAGTACTACTTGTTTCGGCGGTTTTTTAATTTAATATTGAAGACGAATGACTGCAAAACACTTCAAACTTTGTAGGACTCCTTGGGGCTGTCTAATAAAGCAACGCTGAACGAAAACTACTAGGATAGATCAAGCTAAAATGGCATACATCTAATGACAAAAAGCTCTCTCTAAGAAACAATTATTAATAATGCCTCGGGACAGGGATAAATTAGGAGTGGAAAGGCGATTTTTTTCTTCAACATAATAAGCACATAGTTACCTACCTACCTGGTACCACGTAGTCTACGAATGGTAACAATAATAAATTTAAGTGGACAACTCTAATATTTCCATTTTAGTACTATTTAATTATTAAAGTGATTATGGACCACACATTTTTTAATATTCATTAAAGCATTGTATGTGGTAAGCCGCATTACAGTCGAACAGTTGTAAATTTACTTGTCGATTAATATGAAATTAAAAATCATGATAAACATTACGCATAAAAGATCTGAGAAATGCAGCAGAGCAGCAGTTCGGCTGGTAAAGTTACGGGACCACAATCATGTGGGTCAAAGTGCTAGTGTTATTTCTACCTCTGGTAGTTAACGGTGAGCCAAAATGTCGAAATTAACTATCTGCATTCTATTTACCTTAAGTTTGCCAGTCACATTACTCATCTACATGTTGTTATTTCGTGTTCCAGTGATAACGGACGATAGTCCTTTAGAAGATCCGGAAAGTTCTTCTTATCGACGAGACTACAAATCATGGTACCATCGCATCGCACACCCAAGCCATGAGTTATCAAAGCCAATGCCAGTTCCTGAAGTAATTCGTGATTTGAACGACTATTTCGTTCCAGCTACTGAACAACCGACTGAGATACCTACGACTGTTAAAGTACCGCTTACTTATCAGAGGCCCCTGCCATCAAGACCCATTCCCAGCCCTGCTACGGTGACGTCTTATCCCCCGGCATACACCTCCGAACAACCAATCGAAAAGGAACCGGAGCCTATTACTACTACCGAAGCAGCTGCTACATTGAGGCCCTTTAGGAATCCCTTTATCAGACCTAGTTGGCCCTCAAGACCAATTCCTCGACCTGCTCCAACATCCACCGAACCAACAATCATAGTAACTGAACAACCACCTATTCGGCCTATTGCTACTGTAACCCCACATGAACCAGAACAACCGGATATTGAGCCTCTTGTTACTGAAAGCCCAGCGACGCCAGAACCAACTCCTAAGCCAAAATCAGAGCCTTACGAAACATTTCCCACCCGGAGACCTGGTGGAAACCCCCCCTACATAAGACCGAGTTGGCCTACAAGGCCTGTTCTTAGACCTTCACCAATAAACCCTGAATATGTTACGGAAAATCCTGCATTACCTGAAAGAAGGCCCGAGCCAGTAATTCCAACAACTGCAAGAGTGCCCTTTGCTCGGCCAACACTTCCACCCAGGCCATTATTTAGACCTACTCCACGATATACCTCCACCATCAAACCACCAACTAAATACGTTGTACCGAATCCTCCTACCGTAAGACCACCATTACTACCAAGACCAAGACCTGACCCTCGACCATTACCTTCATATCACGGGAAAGATGTGCCCGAAATAAGCCCTCAACCATTCGTAACCAATCCTCCCACAATAAGGCCACCGGCAACCTTACCTCCTCAAAGACCAATACCCCCACCACCGGAAATTTCTACAGAAAAAGAAATATATACCGAAGAACCACCTCCAAGCCGGCCTGTAATAGAAACAGAACCTAACGTCAATACTCATCCATCACGTCCAGCGAGGCCAATTCCAAATCCCATTCCTATACCCACAACTACTACACCAAGTGTTCCTTCTATAAGGCCCCTAATACCCGAACGCCCTCCCTTAGTTAGACCAGAACCTCCAAGGCCAGTCGTTCCAGCCACCACCGAGGTCGCAGTACCTAGGCCAACTGTAAACCCTCTGCCGCCACCCCCAGTCACCAGACCTCCATATGTAACATATCCACCTATCGAAAAGGATCCTCCCGTTATCATACCAAATCGAGAAATATATGAAAGTGAAATACTAAGTGGATATAGCTGCAAACAACACAACAGTTATTACGAATATTCAAATGAATGCGACAGTTATATTGAATGCAAGGTTAGTAAACCATTATGATTTTATGATAGATCATAGAATCTATCATCTATCACAAAATGTCACGATTTTGCTAAATCCTGGATTATGGTCAATTTAGCCGGACTCCGGGCCCTCGCGTGGGAGAGCACAATCGGGACATTAATCCTAGCTGATTATTTTTTTAATTTTGTCATCATTTTTTAACAAGAATTTTAAAACAATTTTTCATTTTACTTTTCAGAATGAGATTGCTTACAAGTTTGTGTGCCCAGATGGCCTTTACTATGACCCTAATGCTCTTTGGCCGGAATACCCCTGTTCTTACCCATCAGAAGTTAGCTGTGAGGGCAGAGTATCAAAACGTAAGTATGATAGACATTGTCTTTAATTTTCAGTAACACAAATTATAATAAGTAAGTACATAGAAATGCAAATAAATTATCAAATAATTAATGTATACATTTCAGAGCCAGCGAAACCAACAGCGGCCTGCCCAAGACAGTACGGTTATTTCCCAGTTGATGATTCAGACTGCAGCAGATACGTAATGTGCCAAGAAGGTCTAGCCACTGTTATGAACTGCCCTGCCGGTTTAGTCTTTAACGCTGCAACGTCTAGCTGCGATTGGCCTGTAAACGTACCACAGTGCAACCCTGCCGGTAAGGAAATTCATTCATAGACGAGCTCGAAAACAACTGAGAGCTCTATATTAATTATTGAACACTTTCTATTTTCTCTGGTAGCCACTTTCTTGTTTTTCCTTGATGTTCAGGCTTAGATATTTTACTTTCGCTGCTAACTTAAATGAAAGTCTGTCGTGTTGCTATTTTTATGTGGACCGGCCATGAGAACTGGGCTCGAGGAGGGCCAATTACGATTGAACTGCGCTGGCTGCCACAGTGACAGTGTCAGATTAATTACGGTTTTATGTTAATCACTTTTGAGTTTCCATAGTTCTGGGTAGCACTGACCTGACACTAGGGTTAAAACTGTGAAATCCGTTGAAAGTTATTCCATTAAGAAGCTCCTTTATCCTATGACGCGAATTTTCACGCAAAAGACAAATAACCATTGTTATCTATACTGGGGCTATACCTAATCATCATCATCATCAGCCGTTGCAGGCCACTGCTGGACATGGGTCTTCTCAAGGTACACCACTTAGAACGGCCCGCAGTGATGCGCATCCGGTTATTACCAGCCGTTTTGACCAGAACGTCACTCCATCTGACAACAGGACATCAACTTCACGTTTCGCGTACACCACACGTCTACCCTAACGGAAAACGGTTTTAAATAACGCGTTAGATCAAACAAAGCACTAGGAACAAAAAACCGTTGGCTATAAGGCGCTTCGCTAATTGGCGACTGTCGTGCGACCATGGTCGTAACACGGACATCGATCGACCAATAGGAGACCTCAAAACCGTCCGTCGCACGACCGTTGCCAACTAGGACAGCGACGAACGCGTTAATTCTTGGTTGTGTCCGTAAATTATGGACATTTTGATATAGTGGGCCATGGTCTTTAATGTGCTCTCTTATGACACAAATGTGGCCCAAGCATTAGAATAGAACATCTAGAAAAGTTATACCTACCTAAAGTATTTGTAATCATCTTTCCAGTGTTCCAAGGATTCACCTGCCCAGCACCACCACTAGATGAATACGGCCAACCTTCTGATATAATCCTCAAGTACAGGTAATTCCCTACACAAGTTTTTTTTATAAATAATTGATATTAGTGCGTTTTTCGCGACCACGATAAAGCCTACCTTCCAACTGGCGATTTTTAATTTTTAATGGGTGCTTGGTTCTTTATTCATTAATGCTTTCTTTTTCAGATATGGAAAGAGCTGCAGAGAGTATGTTGCATGTCAGCGAGGCCATCCTAGATTACTAAGATGTGATCTTGGCTTATATTTTGATGAAAAATATGGACTTTGTGTCGATGGAAATTATGATGGTGAATGTGTAAATTAAATCAATATATCATGATATTATAAAATATCGTTTTCCACAACAAAATATGTATATTGCCTGAAGATGAGTAATTCCAAACCGGTTGCAATTTAATAAAATTTGTATAATAAAGTGGAACTAGTAAACAAAAGGTGATTTAATTCATAATAAAATATATATAACGTGATACCTACCTATGTTGATGTCAGATGCTTATTAATTTAACTGACATAAAAAGACATACGAAAAATCCAACATTAGGACATCTCTCACACCAAGGCTACCACGGATACAAATTTTCTATTTTTGAATAGCTCGCCTCAATTCGAACGGTGTTCAAATTTGATTTTAGGCATGAAAAATTCAATAGATGCTGATTTTCCCTATTTATGAACCATAATCTTTCGGTGTTGACAATGAAATTTAAAAAATATTGAAATTTTCACGCCGAAAATCAGAATTGAAAAGTGCACCTGGACTCGGTTGAATCGTGTGAATTTTCATTTCGTTGCTATGAAATTCGTGAACGTTCTTCAACAGGCCAGAGGCCTATGACGAATCCGTCATACAATTTTATTATGCTGCTCTCGTCACAGTGTTAAAAAAATGTTTTGTCTACCTGCACTAAGTGCCTACAAGACACATTCCAATTGATTTACATATACAAACAGTCCTTTTTAAGACCTTATGTATTAGTGATCTTAAAAAGACATATCTACGCAATATGTTGTCATTTATTTTAACGTAATAATTCCGCTCTCGCATCTGCCGATTAGCTTGATCGGCTTAATCGATGTCAAAATGCCATTAAAGCAGAAGGGACTGATGTCTATATGACCATAATTATACCTACCCTTATTTGCGGCAACGAGACTTGGCCTAGAGCGGCATAAGCAGAAGCTTAAAATCAAGATGCGGCGGATGTGTGGAGTTTCACGCAACGTTCCCTCTAACCATCAAGATAGAGTTAAATACTCTAACTTGATAGTTAGAGGGTCATTTTACTGTATTGAATCAAGATCATCGGCGGTACCACTCCGGGAGTACGGCACCCTCGTGATCCAAATGAGTAGAAGCGTACTATCGGAGTTAAGCGGTACCTACGACCGCAGCAAAATAAACTGAAATGTACGATTTTTACCGACATGAATTTGGTTATTACACTAACTTCATGGAAGTATTTTTATACCAATAAGGTGGCAAACAAGCTTACGGGCTGCCTATGGTAAGCAGCCACCACAGCCTTTGGACGTTTGCAATGCCAGGGGCATCACCCACGCGTTGCCGACCTCGAAAGGGTAAAAACCTTTTAACCCCTTTCTTGAGAAACTCCATGTTGTACTCTCAAGGGAAAACCTCTCCAGGTAGGTCATTTTACAACCTTAGTATGCGTGGGAGAAAGTGCCTTTGGAAACGCACAGTTCGCGACCAATTTGGCTCCAAGGTGTGAGGGTGAACTCCCTGTCGGTGGCGAGCGGTGCGATGATAGAATGTAGCTGTAGGTATCATGTCAAACAGTTCTTCAGAACAAACACCGTTGCACAAGCGGAAGAACACACAAAGGGAGGCGAAATCCCTCCGAAGAATTGCTTTGATCTATTAAACACACCCAGCTTTTTAGATGCGAGCTTGACCTTTTCTTCCAAATGACTGCGAAACTGGACGTCACTAAAGATATCGTCAACATCTAGGATATGTACGAGTATGCTCTTAGAGATGGCAAGCGGTATATTCTGGAACTGAGGAGCTACAACGAATGGAGTTTTCTTGGCGGTGAACACGCATGCCTTAGTGGGGTTACATTGGACTAGATTTACTCTTAGTCGTCGCCAATCGGAGATTCTAGATAAAGTACTCTCGATTTTAGACACAAGCACTTCGCTACTTTCCTCCACTATGGCACGAGGGAAATTGGCACGACCCGTATTGTTCCTATATACTAGACATGTACCGGGTACCCAGTTTGGATCCGGTACCCGGCGGATCCGGCACTTTTTCAAGGATCCGGCCTGGTACCGGGTAATAGTACCGGGTACCCGGCTGTGTCGGTTAATTAACCAGCTATAAAGCATACATTATTTTCATACTAAATTTTATTTTCATTTAAAGAAATTGAATTTTTGGACGCTTAGTACAATTTGCTCAACTTACAATAATAAAGGAACAATAATTTGCACATCAATTACTTCAAATGAGTAGATGTTCCCAAAGGCCGGTCGTACTCGATCTTATGTTACATATATAAAATATATTTCTTTATCGTATTAACGACAACACTGATTTTCTACTTTCACATCTTCATGAAAACGCAGGCTCAATTTTACCATTTCCATTTGACAGACAAACTTATGAGTTTTTGGTTGAATTGGACATAATTATTATCACGAGACACATGGCGCGAGAAAGCGAGCGATGTTGACGTGGTTCTTGGCCGGGTACCCGGCGCCGGGTACCAGGCTACCCGACAGATTGGACCGCCAGGTACTCGGCATACACATTACCCGGTACATCTCTACTATGTACTCCTTAATGGCATTGAGACTGA
Organism: Blastobasis adustella; assembly: GCA_907269095.1. Classification (NCBI taxonomy): domain Eukaryota; kingdom Metazoa; phylum Arthropoda; class Insecta; order Lepidoptera; family Blastobasidae; genus Blastobasis; species Blastobasis adustella. The sequence goes on along the minus strand of OU026119.1, from coordinate 14,459,774 downwards.
GTTCGGCGATACGAATTCTGTGATGTCACTCCACAGGGTGGGATCAACATGGCAGCGTTCAGTTGGAGATAGGCGGTACTACCCCTGAAGAGGAAGGAGCAGGCTATGGCGCGGCCAACCGCCTATTGTTACGATGCATCGCCATGTCACTCGCACAAATCGCAGATCGTGCTCCGAATCCGCAGAAAGACCGAAGCGAATTTTTTCTTCAATGCGCGGAAATGAAGGAAAAAAATGGTAGTAAATTTTAAATAAATGTGGATACACTAACAAGTATGTTCTCATTGCTCGGTATGTTCTCATTACTCCTTATCACTTAGATTTCTGTCAAATTTTGACATTGCACAGCTGTGCTTGGTGTGATTGGTGGATTTTGTTGTCATTAGGAGACCAATCAAATTTTAGTAATAACCACGAGCAATTTCTTGTTTTGGTAAAAATTGCGCGGTTTTGGAGAGCTTGGCATTCAAATTTGAATTTTATTTCGAAAAAGTAAATACACGGTTGTTGTCATTAGTCTTAAAAAATAAAATGCTGAGCATCGCCGGATTCTATTGGAATTAAGTGGTCCTGTAGAGAACCTCCTACGCCAGCCGAGAGGGCAACAATTGACTACGTCTGACGGGGCGGCGACGTCGAGCGCGTTGTGCCTTTAGCGCAGCCCTAGCGGACATCGCCCCAGTTGCCCCCTCGGATCGAACGGTTGCGTAGTCACCACGCAGGGTCGTAGCCTCATAGTCCTAATTTAGAGAGTGGATGTGACAGTGCATGTTATATATCCCGAAAACAGGAGAAGCGCGATTGAACTGTCGCAAAATGAATTTCCATCTAACATCACAATCCTGAACCATTTGATCAGTTGAAACTTGATACAAAATGGAAGATTCCTTTATAATAGCTAATTTTCCCGCACTGTGCAGACTGTGCCTTAGCAAGAGCTCTATTATGGTTTCAATTTTTGGGGTTGCACCTGATGATGAAACGAACATTTCAGTAACCTCAAAAATATCTCAATGTTTCGAACTACAAGTAAGTATTCAGATTGTTTCAATGTAATGTGTTGTCCTGACAGTGTTGCTATTCATTTTTGTAAAATTGCACATACCATTCTGTATGCCTACTAACTGTGTGATCCTTTGTTGTAGATTGATCCTGATGATGGGCTGCCTGGTAAAGTCTGTTACAAATGCTTATATGAAATAGAGAAATGTTCAAAATTCAAATTACAGTGCATGGAAAGTGAAAATAAATTGAGACAGATTACAAGGTGTGTAAATGGGTTGGACAACTCAAATTCATCAGATTTAAGTAATTTTAACTACACAAATTCTCAAGACTCTCTCATACCAAAACCTGGAGAATATATTGTTGAAGATAGTGTTGTAATGGTTGTCGACCCTAGTCTAGATTATGCTTCTTCTGATGAATCCGAAGGTACAGCTGAACAAGTAGAAAATGATACTGCTGAAAGAGACAATATTGCAGGTGGTGCACAAATTACTGAATCTTTTTTCAATAATGTTTTCATGTGCCAGTATTGTGACAAAGCTTCTGTAACCCAAGAAAAATGTAAAGAACATGAAGACAATCACCATGATCCTAACTTACCATACAGATGCATTGAATGCAGTTTAGTTTTTTCAGAACGCATGCAATATGTACATCATACTAAACTGGTGCATGGAAATGACAAACCATACCAATGCCCAGATTGTGACAAATGTTTTGGAAGGCGCTCAGATTTACGGAAACATTCAATAGTACATACAGGTATACGACCATTCCAATGTCCATACTGCTTGAAAGGTTTTTCTCGAAACACAAATCTAAGTAAGCATCTGAGAATACATGCCGGACATAAGCCACATGTGTGTCCTTTATGCCCAAGAAGTTTTACAGCTAAGGCAGACCTGCAACGCCATGTACTGATTCATTCCGGTATGAAACCATATGCTTGTCGAAAGTGCCCTTTGTCATTCGGAAGACGAGACAAACTTCTTAAGCACGAAGCTCGTCATGGTTCTGGTAGCCCAAATTGTGCAAATGTTGATGAAAATAAAATGGGTGGTGGTGATATGGTTGTCAATGTGAACCCTTTTAATACATCGCATAGTGGAATGTCTACAAATGATTTTGATTTGCCGAGAGTTCCGGAACATATTTCAGGAGAAAGCTGTTTTATTGATGATGTCAGAAAAAATCCTTCCACTTCTAGAAAGCAAAATAACCAAAACTCCCCTCCAAAACCGAAACAATCCATGAAGAATAAGCCAAAAAATATTAAGTGTCATCAATGTCCTAAAAGATTTTCTTCTTTAGATGCCTATAAAACACATGTTTCATTAGCACACATAGGTTCAAGAGTCTTTCAATCAACATATCAATGCAAAAGTTGTCCAAAAAAGTTTCCAAGAAAACGGGAGCTGGACCGTCATGCTCTTACACATGTAGAAGTTAAGCAATTTTCTTGCAATCAGTGTGACAAGAAATTCTCTACCAAAGAGAAACTTGATGTACATGAACAAACTCATGAATGTTTGGTTGTGAATATGCCTTGCATAGAGTGTGGTGCCACTTTTGAGAAGAAGGCTGATCTAGTAGCACACATTAAATCTCATTTTACCGACAATTATGATGATAAAGAACCAGACCTTCAGGAAGGGGAAATTAAGAAGGAAGATCAACCTGAATTCTCTCTGGATGATAATTTTTATGATTTAGAGACCTGAAAGTATGATAATGTAACCTTATAAAGGACATAGTAAGTCTTCACGTTTATTAAGTTTTAAAACTTTTTATCATTGCTTCATTTTTTTCTATAGGAGAAAAGGAGGAAGCACATTCTTCATGTGCCAAACTTTCACATGTACCTACTCTATTAAACTACCAATTTATCTTGTACATATTTTATTTTTCAAATGTTGATGTTTGGTGATAATTTCACCTCATTATAATAATATAGTATTAGTTATGTAACAAATTATGTTTCAAATATTTTATTCTTGTTGGCTATAATAAATAGCTGTACAATAAGTAATTAAATTATTACATATCAACATAAAACAAGTACCTTTATGTTTTTAACAATAATAATGTAAGTAAGAAAATAATGTTATTGTAATTTTCATTGATACCAAATATATTTTAACAAGGAGTGACTTACTTCCAGTTTCTGAAATGCTTGTCAATCTTAATCGTCAATTAAAACTCTTTCCATCTCTGTCTACAACTCACCATAGATAAGGATGGTGAATTTTAATTGATAATTAACAATAGTAACATACAAGAAACTGGTGATTGGTTTTTAAATATTAATAATGTATATTTCAATAATGCACAACATTTTATGTGATAAATTGTTTATTATTCAATTGACCACAATGGCAAATATTATGTTACAGCAAAATTAAGTCTAAAAATACATATATTTAATAAATGTAATTATGAGCAATAAATATTATTATTAGCTTCACTTCTTACCTATTATTTGTACAACCACAATTTAACCAGCAAGAGGATTAGCATGTATTGTTACAGAGGTGATTTTTGCTTCTGTAAGAGGTTTAAATGTTTTTGGATTAACTGGTATTTTCTCTAAGTCATCTAGGGCTTCCAATCCATCAATTATCCTGCAAAAGAAAGTTAAGAACTGAGAATGTCATCAAAAAGTAGCAGAATTGTATAGAATTGGAAGAGAAATTCCATTTACCTTCCAAATACTGTATATTTCAAATCTAAGTGTGGCTGTTCTCCATAAGAAAAGAAAAATTGACTGCCATTTGTATTAGGCCCATTGTTAGCCATACTGACTGTACCCCGAGCATTGTGCTGAAACAAAAAAATAACAAACTAAAAGTATGTTATTTTAAATTAAAAATAATTTTCCAAATTGATATTAAATGACTAAGTTCTGAGGTAACAAACAAAAAAAGCAAATTCTTTTTAAGTCTTAAAAATGCAAGAATAAAATGAAAAATAATCATTTCAGTGATAATGTGCCAGTTGTGCTCTCGCATGCTAGGCCCCGTGGTCGCCTTGACTATGACCATAGATTTATCAGATCAGGTAGTTACAGTGGAGCGACTGTCATCTAATCTCCATAACCCTGATAACAGAAGAACCTAACCAGATTGGATCATGGTTACACATTCAGTCACCTGAACATGCAGGTTTCATCACAGGATGTTTTCCATCACCGCAAGATCGGTTAGTGTTCAAGTAATGCATTAACATGACTCAGAAAAAGTCGAACTCAGTACCTCTCAGACTCCTGAATGTGCAAGTTGGTTATAGGATACGAAAGAGAGCATTTAAAAAAATTTACGAGCTAAGGGACCCCTAAGGTACATGGCAGCACTGGGGTTTGAATCCAGTACCTCTCACAAGTCAGATCTGTTAAAATGGTTACCTTTAGCTCTTCCTTAAATTCGTCCTCAAATTTTTTCCCCCAAATTGAATTACCACCTTTGCCAGTACCTGTAGGATCACCGGTTTGCACAATAAATCCCTGAAAATAAAATCTTATTTAAGGCAATAGATAGGTTAAACTTAGATACTTTCAATTTAATATTCAATATTGAACACAAGCGTGAGCTTTATGTATGTATTCAATAGATACCTTTATATTTCTATGAAACAAGCACCCATTATAATAGTTGCTAGCACAGAGAGCTAGGAAGTTTTCACAGGCCTTGGGACATTGTTCACAAAAGAGCTCTATTTTGATGTCGCCTACATCTGTATGCAATGTGACAGACATTTCGAAACTTATGTAATAAATCACAAGAGAGCCACAGCAATAATAAATAGCTGAAGTATCACAATAAATAGACGTAAATAATAATTCAACACTGAAGTAAACAAAAAGTAAGGTTATTTCTTTTTCTTTTTTTAATAGAAATGCAAAGGATGTTCAACATTGTGCCACTGACGCCACTGACCTCTAATAATGTAATTTGTGCCGTGCCACCATTGAAGCAGGAATCAGCTTCATTGGTGGCCATCATGAGATGGTATTCTCTTCCGAGAGAAGAATTTCCGCTGAGAGAGCATCGAGCATAAAAGTAAGGGCTCAGTGCTAAACCCCGGTGGACATTTACAATAATAGATAAAGGATTAATATGGCCCACGATGGTTTTGACGACAGTTCCAGTGTTAGGATACATGTCCTGGATAATCTTAATGTACGCCTGGGGCACAAACTTTGCTGCCGCACTCTTGCACACTGCCCTTTCCTTTGTAGATTGGCGTAATAATATTTACGCGCTACGCGTCAGGTATAAGCCCCCTATCTACGATCTTATGGAATAGCGCAGTGAGAAGGAGTACGCCGCAGGTCCCTATTGTTTTCCAGGTTTCTATGGTTATTCCATCATGACCAATCGCTTTTTTGTTTTTCATACGGGCCAGAGACCTCTCCACCTCATCAGGGGTAATAGAATCGGGCTTATCATGCGCGGTCTCCGCGTCAGGCACTTTCTCATGCGGCAATGGTGAGCATGTTAGCTGGTCGGCTGAGCGCCACCTCGTCCAACTTCCGTCCTCCTAAAACAACCTATCACTAAAAAAAACCTACTTGTACTTGTTGGCTCGTTAAGCAGTTCCTTAAAATGATAGACACATCCAGACTGGCTCTACTCTGCGGCTTTGCTAGACGTTTTGCCCCTCCACACTATCCAAAGCATGCATTTTTGTCCCTAACTGCTTCCTGCGCCTCACTATTTCACAATCCCATGTCCTTGTCAATTCTTTGGCCGCCTTTCGACGTGCCGAGTACGTCCGAGTTTGAGAATGGATTTCTGATAATAACACCGGAGCTCATAGGAGGTTTCGTCCTTCGCGCTCCAATCAAGGCCTTCGCCTGCCTCCGTGAACTCCTGGCTCTCGCTTTTCAGAGTCCACCACATAATAGACGGTTTGCAACGTTCCTCTTCTTCTTCTTATCGAGTCGATGGACTAAACTCTGACTTATACTTTATTCGCCCAGTATTCGGCGACGCATACAGCGTTTGAACTGGATTTGAACAAGTCCTCCATTGTACAAGTTTTAGGGCACGCCGAGCATGAAACGAGGTGTTCCATGGTTTGCGGAGATATGCCACAGTCGCACTGAGAACTGCCATTTGTATATCCCCACCTAAAGAGATTCTCTTTACATCGGCCCACCTGGGTTCGCAGCCTATTTAGCGCCTTCCAGGATGGCCACGGATGTTTGTTTCCGGGTGGGAGCTTTTCAGTAGGAGATAAAGGCGGGATAGGAAAATTTGTTGATCCACAGGTTACTTCTGGCTGTGGGGGCGTCACTTTCGCAGGCAGTGGTGGTCGCCAAGAAACTGGATCGGCTTTTAAATCTCTTGACAATAGGTTCCTGACCATAGAGCAACGATCTGCCGTAGGCCGTCTGCTACTTACCCAGACGTCTATGACAAGGACTTGTGCTGTGTAGTGAGGCATTCCCCCTGGATGATCTTACACTGGGATACATGGCCGATTAGATTCGGTCAAATGCAGAATTAGTCAATTTTAATGAGACTTTTTTGTTGTTTAGCTATTAAGCCTGGGCAACATATAGGGTATAATTTATTTTGGAAACTGGAATACATGATAAGCGATAGTTTAAAACTTTAGTAGACCACCTATACTATAAGAAATATGGAAATGGCGCCAAATGGATGTTGATGGAGTTTTCACAGTTCGGGTCCAACTTTTAAACTAGGCCATGTTTAATCTAATACGGTTAGGTAGAACCAGAGATACGTCTTGAACGCCAAATTGATCATGAGAGATACAGCTTGACCTCTTCGTAGTACTAGCTTTCATATATTAGGGAGTTCATTTAAAATGGTCGTTCGGGAAAAAGACAAACTGCCCTAAAATTATTACCACGCGGAGCGCTTCTCTGTCGTTTCGTTATCTATCTGTCTGTAAATAATAAAAGAAACTGAAAAATTAAACAACAGCTATGTTTTGTCTCGGTTCCACAAAACTGTTTAATTTGAAATATTGGTGACTTAATTAAACAGTTTCACATTCTTAGTTAACATAAATCTCAAGGACAACAACCTGCGAAACAATGCAGTCTAGTCTTCAAGCTAGAGTTAATAGGCTGTTCCTCGACAGGCATGCTCCATCTTCGGCCGCATCGTCACTTACCGCCAGCATGACGAGCTTTGTCGCTTGCTTCAACTCAATTCGACAGATATAGCTAGAGTTAACTCGCTCTCTCGCGCGTGACAAAGCCCTTCATGCTACGGGTGCAGGTGAGACGTCGGTCAAATAATGCTGGTCTAAGTAAAAAAATTTCTTCAGTTTTTATTCATAATAATAGAAGGTGACAAACGACAATTAAAAGATTGCTCATCTTCAGCGGGTCACCTGATGGATAGTAACCACCGTCTCTTATAGCCACACCGGGGGAACATCCGGTTAATCGCCAAAGGGTTGCCAGCCTTTGAAATAGGTGTGACGTTTTAAGTTTCACTCAGAATGTTCAATTACATTACTTTTTCATGCAGAAAAATAACAAGCTAACAGAACCATAAAAACGACCTTCAGCTTTTCTATAATAACAACGTTTTCATGTCTCTGATTTCCGTAAAATTCCAACAGCAGGATTTAACATGATCAATGAATAATTTTATTTACATTTGTCACAATTACTACACTACAACAAACCACTCTACCGTCTAATTACACTTCTTACAACATTTTAATACCTAAACTTAGCTTATTAGTTTCATTCGCTCCCTCCCGCTCTTTCGTTTTGCCCTGCGTGTGGTTCGTGCGTGTTCTCATCCATGCCTTGGTCACCGTAGTTCCCTAGCAGTCTCTGGCCAGTAGGGTCGAAAGGCGACCTCAGATGTAAGGTTGCCTTGTAACGTTTTCCCATAACTTCAAGCTCGTAATCTCCATTTTTCAGATAATCTTTGGTAACCACCGAACCTTTATTAGACACATAACCAATCCCTATGGGTTTGTCTAGGTAGAATCCATAATCTCCCCTTCTTATGTAGCCGACTGCCTCGCCGTTTCTGTATATCGCTTCTTGGCCGAAAATTGGGACCTGAAATGTAATATTTAATCAAATTTTTTATGTCATACGGCTGACAAACAGGCAAACGGGCCACCGGATGGAAAGTGGTCACCGCCGCCTATGGGCATCAGCAACACCAGGGGCGCTACAAAGACTTTGCCCGCCTCCGAAGAGACCTCTAATATACCTCTTGAACGATCCCATGTCATAGTCCAAAGGAAACATTATGGCTGGGAGTGGACACGAACAGAGGGTCTACGTAGTGGCGATTAGTACCCATCCAGCGGCGGGTGGTGGGTGTGGGTAGAATATATTAAATACCATACATCACATTGGATGAAATATTTTGTTGAAACTAATGTTGATAATAGCAACATCCTAAAGTAAGTGAATAAATTACAATTGTTTTGTTTCTGATGGTATACCTTATCATCAATAGTAAAGAAAGCATATTTCTTGGTGACGCCATTCTTAAGCGCCTTGGTGACGTGCTCGTTTCCGATGTACTCGCCGCCCTTCCGGCAGGTAAACGCCAGGTTCGACTCCACTGGATTGTCGTCAGCCCTTACGTCTACGTTCCATAGATGGTACCCTACAAAACAATATTTAATAGTGAACAACATTATAAAGCTTGATAAACCAAGTTACCCCCCAGATAAACCAAGTTATCCCCCATCGTAACTGTAGGTGTAGGTGAAGCGATATGGCAGCGGGCGGAGGTGAAATATGACTTAAGAGCTCTTACGTATTACGTGATTAGCTTACGTACTAGATATCAGAATCCGTCCGAGTTTTCTATTACCCGAAAAGTTTCAAATTGTCGCGTGGCCAGACAAGGAACTAAGATTTATAATACGGTATTATTTTGTATTCAAACAAAGTATTTCGTGCAAAGGAGGCCATTGGAGCGCCAACTTATAAATGACGGATACATTTTTACAAACTAGGATTGAAAGCCTCGGGGCAATAAATTGACGTCACCGCACCCCGTCCCGTCTCCCTCCCGAAGCGCAGGGACCTATTGAGTTAAGTGCCAAGCCCATAATAATATAAGTTATTTGTTATTCATAACCCTTATGACCCATACCCAAGACTACAGATAATTGGCCCAGATTGGTCGAAAGAAATTTCAACTTTGCTAGATTAATACCTTTCCCCTATCAGTGCTGGTAATGTAACTTGGTTATGTACCGGAAACAAGCTCCGAAAACAAACTCCTTACCCTTTTCTGCACTGAGCGCGGTGAGCGCCCGCCATCCGCCGTTCTTCAGGTCCTTGGCTTTGTTGAGAGCCTGGTATATCTGCACCGCGTGCGCCGACGGAATGTGAAGCTCCCAGCCTAGCTCCCCGCTCCAGGACACTCGTAATGCCCTGAATGAATTACAATTATTATACTGAAGTTACTGAAATTTTGGCCGCAAACATTTTTTTTATACTACTAAGGTGGCAAACAAGCTTACTTCTATCATCATGCCATCAACTTTGCGTTTGGACTTGGGACCATGTCGAACGAAACTGTCGAGTAATACCGAATGTGAGTGATATTTTACGTTAAATGGTTGATGTTAGAACTTTGTGCCGTGACTCTATGCGCAGCACTAGACTGTATCCCGTAACCATTTTAAAATTCCTTGATTCCACACTGCCTTGCCAAGTGAAACTAGAAGGTGCTGCATTGAAATTGAGTCGTTGCTACAAGTGAAAGTCTTGTTGCGCAACCTACGCCATTACCAAATACCTCGACTCTTCCCTCGCCAAGCAAAACTAGACCGAGCTCCATTGAAATAAATACGGTATTGGTACCTGCAAGTGTAAGTCTTGTTGTCAGGCGAGTGTGGCGCCTTGTGGAATGGTATGCTGCGGTGCGTGTTGACGGGGAACGCGTCGTTGGAGAGCCCCGCGTCCGTGTATCGCTGCAGGATCCTCTGGCTGCGAAGAGATTGGAACTTTAGGTCGACTACATAAGGTTGAAATTTCATTGAATTCACTATTGCAGCCAGAACCACCTTTTCTCGTTTTCGGTGACAGTTTAATATAGAGCCACAAGACTAGAGAAAACATGTAAATCGCAGCCCCAAAAAAGGACTCAAATTCACCACAAATGTCATCAAATTATATTAGAACTTTTTTATACCACTGAGGTTTAAAAAAAATTTCTAGTGTAAACTAAGTAAAGGTAACATGGCCTGCGTGATGGTAAGCATCCCCCGCAGCCTGGGCATTTCCACATTGCCATAAAAATTTACTTCATAGCCAGATCTCCGAACATTATGCTTACGTACCTGTCCGGCCCCTGCACGCTGAGCACACACAGCTGTTTGGTGACATCAGTGATGTTGGCCCTCAGTTTGTGTGTCTGTATGATGCGGCGCAAGTACGCTAGCGTGTGCACTGCACTGAACCCGCTGCATACTACGTAGTAGCCACGACCCTGGACACAACAAGTTATCATAAAGCGAATTACTACGGTATTCTAGGAACGTCGGTGACCGAGTGGTTAAGGTATCCGACTGGTCAGTGAGAGGTAACGGGTTCGAATCCCACTGCGGCTATGTACCAATGACTCTTTTCTGAGTACATTAGTTAAATACTCATCGGCGATCCTACGGTGAGGGCAAACATAGAGATGAAACCTGCACATTCAGGCGACTGAATGTTGTGTAACCATGATCCAATCTGGTCAGGTTCTCCTGGTAGCAGAGTCGTGGAGGTCAGATGGCAGTCGCTCCACTGTAATTACTGGATCAGCCTATACCTGGATCATGGTCAAGGCGGACCCCGGGCCCTCGTGCGCAGATCACAACCGAGACATTAACGCCAAGATAATGACTACGGTATTCTGCGAGTCCAGCCAAGATACAAATATCTTCGTAGCGTTTCTTTGCGATTGACGATCAGTATTTATGGGCTACTTTCGAACGACTTCGCAGTATTCGCAGTCCTGGGCCTATCTACGAGCGCTGGACGAACATAGACGAAAAGTTCCGATCGTCAAACACAATAATATAGCTACGAAGCAATTTGCATCTTTGACTAGACCCTCTGTTCATGTAAAAACCGGTCGAGGACTGCCAAGCCCAAGAGTCCACTTGCATGGGTACCATTGCCTTTTGTGCTTGCATTGTCGTGTTGCGGTTTGAAGGATAACCAGCTACAAACGAAAGGTAGCCAGTTCTCTGCCATGAGGTATTTTTTTTAAATGGAACCTTAGCTCGAATTGATCATATATTTTATGGGCGATAGATTTCATCAGGTGGTCTGTCTGAATCCTGCCAAAATACTATTATTACTCTTTATTTAATCGCCATAATATCTTTTTAGTCTTCATCAAAACTGTATAAAACTATTGGATTTACCTTGAAAATAGGTTCATGTAGATTTCCACTACCGCCATCCAATATGCTCACTGTGACATCGCCTTCCACTCCGCCCTTCTCATTCAATAACAAAGTGTAGACCACCCTGAAACAGTACATCATATAATGAATTATAGTTACTTGTGCTTGTTTTTTGACAAACGCGTAGACAGCACACCTTATTGTAAGCGGTAATCCATAACATCGGCGATTCATACATTTTGATCGCAGGCAACAAAATGTAGCACCGCAGGTGCGTTGTCATTGTGAGGACTGAGATGAAATGCCTCATGCCTGTAATTTCGCTGGCTACCTTATCCTTTAAACAGGAACACAACAATGCAAGCATTGTTGCTAGACGGCAGAAACAGATAAGCCGGTGGACTCCGTATGGTAATAACCGCGATAGTTTAAAACATTAGACTATTTACCTGTCGTTTTTCTTGGACAGATCCGCCGTGAAAGCCAGCTCTGCCGTCCTCTGAGCATCTGGGCCAGTCAAGTAGAACTTCCCGTAATACGACATGTTGAATAGCGCAGCTCTGTTCCGGCAAGCCAATGCTTCGGCACCAATCTGAAAATTGTTACGACTATAGAAGGCAGCATATGAACCTATTCAAAACCAATATAGCATGAGCCAGCATTTCTATGGTCGCACATACTACCCAATTTTTTTGCCAATAGGACGGCCTCTTACGAATTTCAGTTCGAAGAAGTGAACAAAGGATGAAGTCACAAAAGAACTATATTACAAAATCACGTCATAACTTAAAGGACACACGATAATAAGAACCGAGAAGACCGTCAGTACCGCACAGTACAGTTTTCTTCAGTAATTTCCCAATCGGTGGTATGTTAGGACAATAATGAATATGGCGTAAAATTTATGGCTTAGGTTAAGGATGTAATGTGAAACCGAATAAAGTGCTGTCTATGTCTATGTCTAAAAAGGTACTATCATGTCGCCAATACTAGTGACGTTATTTATCACCCATCTCTAGCACTTATTCGAAGTGAAATTCGTGAGAGGCGATCCTATTAGCAAACCTCCTTTTATACTGCTTTCGGATTGGTTTATGTGCTGCCTTCTTTTCCTAATTAATTACAGTTATCCTACCGCATTCCACTGCTGCACACCGGCCTCCTCCAGGCGCAACACTTGGGCCGGTCCTAATTTTTACGCATCTATTTTACTGCCAGTTATTTTGCTTAGATCATCGCCCAAGAAACAGGGCGTCCCACACACGTTTGCCCAATCGAGAACGGTTATTAGTTCTACGACCTTGCAATTTATCTACCCCCGCCTTTTGACATTTCTATACTCACAACATCGTGGTGTTTCGAGAAGCCGAAGGTCTGGTCGCCTTTGAGGACCTCTTCGTAGCGCAGATCCAGGTTGCGCGGGTAGCCGTGGTTGCCGCCCCAGTCGTATTGCTGGACCCTTATCTGCAAACGAGGTAAAATGATTAAAACCATGGCGACAAACACGATATAATAATGTGACGATTAATTATTTCATTCAAATGTATAAATTCGTCAAAACATCACTCGAATGTATTTTTTTTTTTCATTCTAATGCCGAATGCTTATTTGAGTAGCGGTTACCAAAGCATTTTGATAATTCGATGGTTATTTTTTAAAACTATCGCCCATCACTGCTACAGTTCAATACTTGTTCCCTCGCACTCTACAGCTTGCTTACGTATAATCCAAGTCCAACCCGTACTCACCCTCTCGCCAGGCAAGTAGAACCCTGGCCGCTCCCATCCGCCCCTCGCCTGCATCACGGCACCAGCGTCCACAAGCTCCTGATGAAGAGCATCATGGGCGGAATCCCTCCCAGCTAGAGGCTCGTCGTTGGGGAATACCACATCGTAGTTCTTCGCGTAAGCCTCGTGGCTGCTCTCTCGAACCCAGTATGCGCGTGACATCTGAGCCGGCGTGAACCGGCGAATGTCGAAAGTGAACATGTTGTAGCTCGGCCTGGGGGGAAGGAAATAGGTTGGTAACTGCTCGATTTTTTTTCTGACGCCCAAAATGTAGATCTTGATGAGTACTATCGTTTCTCTTTAAGTGTACTAGGACCGTTTCGGAGATATACCGGTTTTAAATTTAAGAGCTGTCACCCGAAAATTAAATAAATTACAACGAAAATAAATTACACATGACGGCAAGTGGCTCAAATATTCCGATTGCATATTTTAGATTTAATTACACCACATGAGAGGCACAGAAGATGCACAGCTGCGCAGGTTTGGTCATGTATTGCACAAGCACCAGGGATATGTGGGAAATAGGTGCCTAAACCTGCCTGTATCAGGAAAGGGGCCCCGCGGGAGGCCCAAGATGCGATGGAGTGACATCGCCGAGGCGGACGCGAGAGCCAACGGCTTGCGACGTGAGACGCCGAAGATCGGGCAAAGTGGAGAAGAAAAAGTAGGAAAGCGGACCCTGGCAGTAGCCTGTAGTGACCGCTCGGATTATGATGACGACATCACATCATCGGCTCGTAACAGTCCACTGATTGACTTTGCCTTCTCCATAATATTAGTATAACAGAAAATGATGCTGCACATTTGCTGGACTACACGGCTTTTAGGTGGTCAGTCTCTGTTACTGACGCCTTGCACGACACCTGAAAACGCCCCGGGGACGGTCAATCATGATTGTCAAACACGTAGAATTCCCCTGTTAACTCAAATACCAGAGAGGCTACAGCAGTGCTAAGTATCGTAGAGCGCGTATAAAATGGGCCGGCCAGATGAGTGGTGCGCACACGCGTAGCGCCCATTTCAACCCTATTGTTCAGTCGGCCGCAGCGAAAGTGTTAAGCGGGGGCTCAAATGAAACAAGCTGATGCTATATTCTACTCTGCCAGAGACCATCCGTCTAATTACACGTGAATTAAATGAGGAACCGTAGAGCAGTCACTGTGCGAAAGAGAACTAAGATGGCGCCTAATGTCTATAATTATATTGGATAACTTGCCGAGTTCAATATCTACTTACATTACATATTATATAAATTCACAATGAGCAAAAAATATTCACAAAGAAAATACTACTCAACAGACGTAAATGACCTGAGATAACCTGCACAATACACTCATTAATAAAGAGGTCTGATTAACTAGTTTTGCCTGCCCTATAAAATATCAACTTTATTAACTCGGATTTATTATTAAGATAATATAGTTATACGTCGTAAGAGTCATTAACATTTACGTCATTACGACGACACTACGTCACACATAATGGCGGACTTACATTACTACATACTATGAAAAGAAGTCCTACGCCGCGTCTGTCTGTCTTTTCGCGATAAACTTAAAAACTACTGAACGGATTTTCATGCGTTTTCACCAAACGACAGAATGATTCATGAGGAAAGTTTCGATGTATAATTTGTTAAGGTTAGGTGTTTTGTAGTACTCGTGCGAAGCCGGGGCGATCGCGAGGATTTTAACAATGGTAATAATCATAACATTGTCATACTAATTTCCTATATTATTCCTATTTCATTGAATAAATATTCAAATTGAGTTCAAGGATGCGTATCCACAAAAGCCGGTCCTGTGCTTTCCGCATCCAGCTGGTACCTGCGATATTTACCAGGTCGTCGGTCCACCTTATGGGAGGCCTACCCACGTTGCGTCTTCCGGTCCTACCTGCCTAACCAAACATAAAAAAAACATTATTGAGTCCTTCCACTGACCTTCCACTGACGATCCAGTCGGCCATCTGCACGGCGGTACCCGCGGAGAACATCATGCCTGAAGAGTTGTATCCGCAGTTGTGGTAGAGACCTGGTGGAAGTTATTTCGTTCATAATTGGGGTCAATTCCTGGTAGCGCAGATACGAAAATTCACCTTTACCTAAACCATGTAATACTCATATTTCTGCGGAGATCAAAAAGACCATATAACCTACTTTTATATGTATAATTAATTTCGATGCGCTGCGCATCGATGACCTTTCATAAACAGAACGGGTAAATACTCGCGAACTTTTCAGAAGTCAACGATAAACGAACTATATCGCCATTGCATAAAGTACAAAATCGAGTGGTTTGCGCGAGGCTACGCTGACGTTTGTGTGTTTATGCGATTTTATACTTTGCGGTTCATTTGTAAATAACGTCAAAAAATGTCTGCGCCTAAGTAAAGGGTGTTTTCTACACCTTCGGTTTGAACAATACATTTGGTGAGTTATTAACGAAAAACGGCAGCCATTTTTGCGAAAAGTGTGTGAAAACATCCAGATTGGACCATTTACGCGCCAGTCACGGCGGCCACATTGCCGAAATTACATTTAAATATAAATGCCATCAAATTATATTTCCAATAACGCTAGTTTCACTTATACTAAATACTTTTTCTTTGTTAAACCCCGTTGATAATGATGAACTCACCAAACAAATTGGGGTCCTCTCCCAGC
Organism: Blastobasis adustella; assembly: GCA_907269095.1. Lineage (NCBI taxonomy): Eukaryota > Metazoa > Arthropoda > Insecta > Lepidoptera > Blastobasidae > Blastobasis > Blastobasis adustella. Next base: position 14,443,949 of record OU026119.1, on the reverse strand, counting down.
AAGGGTTTGTGGTCAGGCGTGAAGGATTCCGGTCCGCAGACTGTGCTCTTGACCCCAATATTGGATATTTTAGGGCACAGACTCGCGGCCGCGTCCATGTGTACGCTGAAAACGTCCCAATCCAGCTCGTATAGGTGGAATTGCTGGCTGTCGAATACCTGAAAAGGAAGGGAAGAAATACTTGAAAGAGTGAAAATGTTTTATACTTGCCAGCAAAGAGTTCAAGCTTGCAAGAGTTAAGCTTGGATTTCCTCCAATAGCGGTGCCGACGTACTATATCCTTTTAAATTAACCTTTCCGTCATATAATATGGATTTCTAACAGTACCGATAAATACCGGTAATGAGAGACACCCAAGCTTTAAAGGCTGTTTCTACAAGTACGCTCTGTGTTGCATCATCACTTATTACCAGATGAAATGGCGGTCAAGTGTCTGGTTGCTGAATAGTACTCACATCACGTCAACAGCTCTCGGTCACCACAAAGCCTATAGACCACTGGCTAATAGTACCCACTACAGGTCTACCACTTTTACATCTATAAGTCGTATCGATAACGTCTAACGCCGTCTAAAATCAAATGCCAATGAAATACAGACATTTTAGCTTTACGATACGTCAGGGTTTTAAATGTCGAGACGCAATGCAGATGACTAAGCGAAAATGACGCGGAAGAAATATATTCACGCCATTCAAAGTTACGACTTCAGCGAGGATACATTTATAAACGTAGTCCTTCTCTTTAATCGCACAATGTTTTCGAGTTTATTACCACGGTTAGTATTGTTAATAAACCCGATAAAAGTGTAGTGAATAACCACGTAGTGCTTCTGTACATACTTGATCCATAATATGCGGGTTCGCTTCATAACCTCCGATGTGCAAGCTCTCGCCTTGCACCTTGATGTAGAGATCCACGTCGTGGTCTCTCACGTTCGGCGCTCCTCGGATCTCGGGCACGCCTTCGGATACCACGTAAGCGTGCTTGAAGGGCACGAGTGGTAGGTACGGGTTACCCGCGAAACGAGCCACGCGGGGTGACCAGGCGCCTGGAAAGACGCATGTTTGGCATTACATGACGAAATTTTATCAGGTTGTAGGACCTGTAAAGTGTGAGGAGCCTACCAACGCCGTACCTATTCCTGCCGCCAAGCAACGATGTAGGCATTGTAGTGTTCTGGTCTGAAGGATAACGTAGCCAGCGCAATTACAGGCATGAGACATTTCGTCTTAGTCTGCCTGATGGTAAGAAGTCACCACAGCCTATGGACGTTTGCAATACACTCCTGTAACGCCAATTACGATCCAAATGTTGAGGCGGCCGCAGCGAACGAGTAGGCTATCGATGTTGAATTTTCAACAACGTATGATATTATAGAATGTAACTTGAAAAGGACACGGTACCTGCACAATTGACGACGCACTTCGTCTTTATGAATCCCTTATCCGTGGTGACTCCCACCACTTCCTTGTTGCCCAGCAGGTTGTGCGCGTAATGGATGTCATGGACTGGGCAGTCCTCGTACACCTGAAATTGTACAGCCAAAACGTAATGATAACATCTATACATAGTACAAAACCCTGCCGTCTGTCTCTCTGTATCTTTGTACGCTTAAGATCTTTTAAACCACGCACTGGATTTTAATGCGGTTTTCAACAGTAGATGGGATGATTCAAGAGGAAGCTTTGTTAGCGAGAAAAAGTGTAGGTAGGGGTAAATTAGGTGTTCGTAGGGGTAGGACGCCACCCGAATTAAGTCGCGTCGGGTCCAATAGTTACAAATAAAGTAAATTTATAATAGATTATTATAGATCGACCACAAAAGTAAGTAAGGTAGGCGGGAGGGGCGAACGCGAGAGCGCGGGGCAGGGAGCTCAAGTGTTTTTCTGAGAAACGTCTAGAGCCGTTTCGCGGAACAAAATACTCCTTGTCCCGCGCCATGCGTCCTGCGTTCATCCCGAAACACAATCCTCCCACCTACCTAACTACCCCTTGCCTCGTAGGCGACGTTTATGCTCTGTGGTCAATCTAGAAGATTTCAACAACTTTTTACAGAATTTCAATTGTTAGAAACAGCGTTCTCCCTTCATAATATTTGATGAATCAAAACCTCCATTTAACTAATATACGTAACTACATAAGTCACCACCATCATGAAAGTCTTTCTATACTAAGGAAGCAAAACAAATGAGGAAGCGTGTCTCCTAAGTGACCAACGAAAGCCAAACAAACCCCCGGTTAATCTCTGGTTTGAGAAAGGTAGCTTCGCCTGTTGAAGATTCCAATGTCGTATAACTTTAGAAAAACCGCTGGAGGAAGAACATTCCATACTCTTTTTTTATGCTGTTTAGTGACAAACGAGCAGACAGTCTACCTGATCGTAACTGGTAACTGTCGCCCATGACATCTACAATTCATATATTTAGGTTGCAGGTAACAAAAATGCGGAACCGCAGGTGCGATCCTATGTAAGACATTTCCCATACCTTGCCCCCATTCTTCGTGGCCACTTTGACGAGTGCATCACAAGCCATAGCTGGATCGATGACTCCGTCAGCCGGCGAATATAGCGCCATTTGAAACACTGAAGGGTCAAGCAACGGGAATAGCTTCTGGGCATCCGCGGGGCTTAGGACTTCGCTGTCGATGCCCATCGCCTTGCCGAGTGTGTGCAGGCGTAGGTACTCCTGTGTTCGGACCTGCGGGCAAAAAATATATTTGAAAAGAGCTTGTTTCTTATTCGTAAACATGCACCGAAATATCTCTTTAATCCCTAGGGACTAAAACTGATTTAGATTTGGATTGTAGAAATTGTTAGTGAAAATTCTAATCACCAACGAAACCTATCACGAACATTAATCTTCTATCAAGTAACAGGCTGTATAGGTCGATTTACACTAAATTGAACTAATTTGTTGTTCATATTAATAAATTTGATAAATATTAAGTTTATATCTGTTGTCACGGGGCTGTATCTTTGGAACCAGACCAGATTTTCAACCAGTAAAAGTGGCATCAGTGCTTTTGTTGTATACTTTCTATCTTTCGACCTGCCTGTCAAGCGCGAGGATTTTGGCGAAACCCTTCGAAACATACCTTGCTCCTCGAGATGAACATCCCGCCATTGTTATTCCAGCCAGCGTAGTCCTCCACCTCATTGCCTAGTCCTGCGTAGATCTCCCGCGAGTCCCGCAGCAGTTTCACCTCCAGATCCGATGGTCGGAGAGACCACACCAGCCCTGTGAGGTGGTTCTTTTTATACCTACTGTATTCCGGTTAAAAGGGCAATTATGACAGTACAACTCAGATCAAATAAGAAATCAATATGGCGCGCTGTCGGCAGTGACATGAGACCGGTTTCGTAAGCATGTGTGTCATAGTGTAGTTTGGTTGTCAATAGGCTCAAGCCTAGTTTGGTTGGCAATGTGTGCTGACCGTGTGCGTACACACAGCATGGCGTAGTTTTGCGTGCGTTAGTATATTGTTCGCAGGATTCTGTCTTCTTGTTTAGTCTGAGCAGTACAAAAACATTGTTTAGAAGATAGGGGCATGTTTTACTCAGTGACAATCGGGCAGACAGCTCACCTGATGGTAAAGGGTAACTGTCGTCTATGACGTCTACGATTTATGGTACCTATTAACAAAAATGGGGAACCGCAGATGCGTTTTCATTGTAGAGAATTTCGTAATGTACCTAGGTTATGTTGTTGTTTTTATAATCTAATCGTCTCTGGCTTTCCCAACAAATCATACTAATTTATGAATGATAAAGTTTTTAAGGATCGATGGATGATTGTTATTATTTCAAGCAAAAAATATTAATCGGATTTTGATGAAATTTTGCCGAGTTGTGGCTAAGAAAGCAGAATAACTATAATTAAAGTATAATTGTATAAAAATGTAATTGTATAATAAATGTGGTTCCCGGGATATAACCAAATTTAAAAGTAGTAATTGCAGTTCTTCTTTTCTTTTTTTTAATAGGCTTGCATTTAACCTCTGATGAATAGCAACGATGAGGTCAAAGATGTAGCGTGCTTGCCTAGAAGATGATCGATGATCGATGATAAGAAGCTGTGGAACTCCTGGGAGCAACACCGAAGTGATTTCGATAGAAGACCGACGGGTCCGCGACTCTGCGTCGGTCTTCACAGCGATTCAATTGATCAACAACTAACCAATCATAGCGATCATAAACACAGCATACGTAATGTTACCAATATTTACATCACAGCCTCGTCGCATCAAAACAACTGCCTGCCATTTCTAGGAAAATTATTCTCATAAACAAAAGCTATCTCTACGAAATGTCGACGCACACTGTCTATAAACAAAACCCAAAGCACTACAACTATTGTACGATGTCTTTCTGATTGGACGATATTGAGGTGACCCACACGAACGATTTATCTCAAGGTCACTAATACCGTATGTTTAGTTGAATGCACCTATGAGGACGGACGTAAACACACGCGTCCGATAGGCAGAACGGCCGCATTGGCAATTGGTTTTAATGAGATCTAACTCAATGAAGGGCCGCCTACTGACTTGACACCGATAAGAATATCTATTCAGAGCTTTGAATCGCTTAGTGATAACCTGATTTGGTGGGAAATATTACTCACTACTATGTATATCTATCAGTGTATCTATGAATGATGGAGAACAACATACCAGCAGTGTGCCATGTCGTCCCACTTGTGAGTTTAGCGCGCTCCAAGAGAGCTACGCTCAATCCCCTCTTGCTCAACTGGTATAATGTATTGCATCCAGCAATACCACCACCTGGAATTGTGTTCCATAGTTAAAGCTTCGTAATTTATGAACTATGTGTAATCACATCGAAACAAGATAATGGTCAATTGTCACATTACTTACCAATTATAACAACGTCAGCCGTCGCAACGATATCTTGAGTGCTGGACAGGGCTCGTGTTCCAGCCCTGTGACTGTTAAAATGTCTGATGGCTTTACATTTTAAACTACTATCTTTTATAATCTTGAACATTGTAAACAGAGAATTAATGGGTGTGGATGTGTTCCGTCCCGCAGCCGGATGATAAATGCCAATTTAGTTGCGATCGGCACAGAGCAAGCTTCGAAGTAAACAGTTGGTAACTAAGTGTATTAAACTATAACAGTATTATCATCTCAAGCTCCTTATCAGTCAAAGTTCAAATACGATTTATAAAATTATTGTAACCAATGTTTACCTACGTTGCGTTATGTTGTGACATAGTTAAATAACATGTTTTAGAAGAGGTTACTTAATATTGTAAAACAAAGTCGGTCTGTTTGTCTGAAGACGGAACTCCGAAACTACCGAACCGATTTCAAAAATTCTTTTATTAGTAGGAAGCTACATTCTTCCTTTTCAAAATCCTTCAATTTCAAAATTCAAAAATTCAAAATTTCTTTATTGAGTAGGATATTACATATCTCTTTCAATCGTCAAAGAGGAGGGGGTAGGAAATTAGGAAGGAAACACACAGTGACATGTTGGCCGCCCCATGGCCGCAGCACACCCGGCCGACAACGGCCGGACCATGTCCGACAATACCAGTGTTTGGTAGCTGCTCCCACCCTACCCTTACCCTGCCCGTAGCCTACCCCTATCCTACCCTACCCACCCCTACCCCGGCCTATCCCTTAACCTAACCTAACCCTACCCCTACTTTTCCCCTATCTTATCCTACGCCATCCCTACCGCAGTCCGCGCAGAGTAGACGCCCCCCAGCCCCGCTACGACCAAAAGACACCGTGTGTGGGAAAGGAAGGAATGTTAACGCCGCTTCCTAGGTGGTCCCCCGTGGTAAAGAAACGGCAACAGACCCACAGAGTTTTGTACTGATACTTTATGTCCCGGAAAAGTACCAGCATGGCCGGGATTGTGTATTAGTAAAGTTTCGCTTGAACGCGGGCGAATACCGCGGGGGACCGCTTATAATAATAATACAGTCAAGATTCACTGATAGTTAACAGACAGAGTCTGAACTAGGAATAAAGATCACAAAATAAAATAAAAATCATAAAAATTATATATTTTAATAGAATATGTACAGTTACAATACAAATAATTTTCTTCTAAGTTTCTAACAAAGAATAGGCAATAAACAGTTTTCTTAATATAAATTAATCAAATTATTAATTAAATAGACTTACAGTTCAACTGATATAACTTAATTAAGAAAAGAGCGTGATATTTTTGGCAAAGTACCGTCGAGGAAAGCAAACTTTTACCCAAGAAATGAACACTGAATCTGTAACATATGACAGTGAAGACAGTAAAGAATTTTCATTAATTTTTCAAGTCAATATTCTACTAATTTTATTTTGGGTGTGAAATCAGTTTCCGCGACTCTAGACGTGAATAACGTGAGGATGTATAATTATAATAACCTAGTTTGTGGAAACAATAATAAAAAGATTATTGATAAATGCACTTTATATACTATGATGTATAACGCACGGGCTGTTCACTTCGACTTCATTGTATGAAGCGAATTATGAAGTTCTTACTTTGTTACGTTATCGTCTTATAACATATTTATATTCTTAAAAATCAATATTAATAAATTTAAATAAAGTACTAAGCAAAAGAATACTTGGTCGATGGGTTACAAAACTGTGACCCACATTAACAAAATGTTTTTCGCAAAGATAGTCATCATATGTTTCGAGAATAAAAAAATATACTGCACAATCCTGTGAGAAACAAAAACGTTTTCTGATGTGGCTTCTAAGCGAGTAATATTTTGACTGCAATAAATAGCTGCAACGGATGATTATGCGACGTATTCTGGGACCCAGCGAAGGCGGAGCCTGGAGGATGAGGAAGAACGTGACAATAGAAGAACTCGTGTCCGAACCTAATTTAATCGGAGAGCTTAAGGTGCTGTCCTAATTAGCAACGGTCGTGCGACCGTGGTCGTGCTACGGGCGGTTTTGAGGTCTCCTATTGGTCGGGAAAGAGTTGCCAATTAGGACAGCACCTAAAACTGCTCGACTTCGCTGGCTCGGACACATTGCAAGAATGGGAGACGATCGTGCGGTTAAACGTAACCTCCAATTGCAATAAAATATCATCAGTTTAAAATTCACTGTACACTTCTCTGACTCTAGAAGAGTATGCTTATCATTTACCATGACTCTGAATGAAAAGAGGCCAAATTAACAAACAGCAAAGTAAAAAAAAGTGTTTTATCCCTTTAAAACCCGTTTATTAAACTGGGGGACTAAAAAATCGGCTCAAGCTTTGTTGTCCGACTTTTGAAAAAATAACTTTTGAAAAAATGATTCAAGCAAGTTGAATGCAATTCTATTATTCTGCAATCAAGCATTTGAAAGAAATAGAAGAAAAGTCATACCGAAAAAGGACACTTAAACTAAACTAAGAAAAGTCATATATTAAAAGGAGGTTACTCGATTTTTTAGTTCACCAGTGTATTTTCTTAAATACTCTAGATAGAGTAAACAAAATCGCTAACAACAACTAGCAAAACTTAATATAAATCTAAAGAATACAATTCAATGACTATAACAACTAAGATAACTATTTACTCCAGAGAAGTATAACATAATTGAAGAGTAAATATTGAAATATAATTAGTAGATTACAAATCTTTAACTTATAAATTAATTTTATGGTTTGACCTGGTTATTGTTCTATTAATATTGAATAGTTTAACAATGAATCTGGGAAATGTTTTACGCCTATATTGCACTGTAGTAAAAATAGCGTCGAAGTCAAAAATACAATGTTACACCTGAGACACCTGTAACTTAGAAAAATAAAGCAGCACATTCATCGAGATAGATACAGAAATAGTCTATTATCGGTCTTACCAGATTGTAAATAAGGTATAGATTTATACATATGCCAATCATAGATAGATAATGGCTATATGCATATGTGACTTTACATATAGCACAAGTAAGTAAGCCACGACACTGGAATATATTCACTTCTGTTTTCAATACAGTCTGACTTCATTATTTAAATAGTCAGTCACTTTTACATTTTCAATTTTAATTCGATTGTATACTTAAAATTCGTTTTATTTAACCGTAGCGTTAATTGAGGCATTTAGTCTGATTTTCCCGTCACAATGATATGTCAATATGAGCTTATTAGAGAGTAATTATTGGCTGAACAAACCGCGTAAAGCTTCGTAGTAAAACATTCTGCTGCGTGGCAGGAAACTCATTCTGAATATAGTTTTAGCGTCATGCAAATTTGCTCACGTACGCGAGACGGGCTCGAAAGTTTTCTCTCGCATAGGTTTTAGTATAATACGTTCCATAGTTACAAGAGGGACGCTAAGGTAAATTATATGCATGCGGTCCAAACCCGCTTTCACAAGCCCAAATTCGCATGACATAAAAAATATTAACTACGTAAGACAAATATAGGTACATGCTCTTAACGGTTTGCAACGTAAATGCTTCTTGCGCTTGTTGGTGGTTCCGCTTGGGAGCGCCACTTCACACGGACGGGGGCACCTCTTCACAGATGCGGGGCCAATTCACACAGCTGCAGACGCGCTTCACAGCTTTTGGGGCACAGGTTAACAGTAGCTAAGGACGCTAGTATACAACTATCTGGGCCCCACTTCACACGGCATGCCTGCCTGTTCCCATCACACGTGGTGTGGACTAGCGACCCTGGGTGGTGTCATGCCAAGCCGTAGCCCCCTGGCGGCGTGATCGCCGGCCGCGGCCGCCGCAGCCGCTTCAAGTTGCGCTCGTAAGGCCACCAGCTCGCGAGTGCGCTGGTATATCGGGTCCTGTGGACGGTATTGGGTTAATTTTTTTATACCACTAAGGTGGCAAACAAGCTTACGGCCTGCCTGGTGGTAAGCAGTCCAAACAGCCTATGGACGTAATATGTTTATCATTTTATCCCGTTTCGATCACTTTACAGTTGTCATGGTCACAGGTAAATACATTTCAAAAAGCGCTATTGCCCATTGACTGATTTTTAAAAGCCGTGTTACAAACCAATACAAATACTATATAACCTAATTATATCCGAACCCAGACCAAGCGTGTATATTGAATACCCTTTACAGTTGACACAAACAAACATATTGTTAATAAAAGTGGTGCAATAATACACTGGACAACAAATAGATAAGCAAATAGTAACTTTATTTATCAATGTAGTTGTTTATGTAAGCCGTTAAGATATTACTGAAAAGTAACCATAACAGCGACTGAACAAATATTGTGCAATTTTGTCTCAAGACGAAAGTCTGACCAGCGCGTGTTGTGAGTGTTGACTGATCAGAGATCAATGAGCAGAGAAATGTAGAAGAGTGTGAGTCGAGTCGAGAGAAGGGAGTAAGAGTAAATCAGTAGAAGAGCATAACTGCATTACCTCTTCAAGTAAATTTGCCTTGGCCACTACAGCAACATTTACGGTAATTGGTGAATCTTTAACCAAAATCAGTTTACTAAAAGACGGGAGCTTTAGCTGTCCCTTATGCCCAAAGGACTCGTCCTTTACCTACAAGGTTTATTTTATATAATAAGTAAAAATTTAATTCATGAATGCTATAAAAACCGTTTAACAACTGCACAGTAGTGCAAAGGAATATGATTCTTAAGGTGGTCATGCACTTATGCTCTTGCATTGTACTTTAAAAAGGCTCAGGATCACTCAGGGTCCGATGGAGAGAGCTATGCTTGGAGGTACTCTACGTGATAGAATAAAAATAAAAATATACGGAACTAAGGTCACCGACGTAGGTTCTAAGGTCGCAGAATTGAAGTGACAATGGGAAGGCCACGTAATGCGCGGAACCGATGGCCGATGGGGTGAAAAGTTACCTGAGTGGGGTACCGGTAGTGATCGAATAAACTCAATGGATGCAAGAGGCACAGAATCGATAGGTGTGGAAGCCGTAAGGGGACGCCATGTTCGGCTGTGGACAACCTACGGCTGAGATGATGATGACGGCGATGACTTATTATGCAAAAACGGTTTTCTCGATTTCAGCTGGCTCTGGTGAGGCGTAAGGTCTGTTGTCAAAATACTGTTGTGCTATTGGATTAAAACAACCGCTGAAAATTTTAAAATTTATTCCAGCCAATGACAGGGATTTATTTTCCTCACGACGCAGCAACGCCATCTCGTGGATTTTGGAATCGCGATTGTTTGTATAAGTAGAACGCCTTTCGAAATCGATTTTTTAATTGACAGACTGCTAGACATTAGTAAAAATATTGTCATCTGTCAAATATGATGTGACAGCAGCATAGAGCATATTCAAATATGATTGAAGATCGTCTCGTGGGCTAATAAGCCAGACCAACTAAAACACCTGTTCAGCGTGAAGATTGAACCGCCAAGGCGCCAACTGCTGGACACTTGCATACTGTAGCTTTCATGTCAATAAAAAATAATTAATTATTATGTGACAAAATGGGATGGGATTGTTCAAAATATTTCCCATACAACCTTAAGTACTTTAAAAATATTGACATATTTCCCTTATTAATGACTCTACCCATCGAAAAGATAAAAAACTCTGTTATTTACTTTGCTCTATTTGTCATATCTGTAAAATAATTTATTAGCACCTATTTATTTTATTTACAAAACCGGTTCCGTCACAAAATCCGTCATAAAATCCTATTTTTATCTAAAAGCATGTCACTGTTACTTTATGATGGAAAACGCAGTCTAGGGCTGATAAGGTCTACGAGGTGACGACCTGAATAGTTCACTTGGTTAACATGCCGTGAAATAATGACTTTTAATTTCTGTTACCGGTCTGGGTGTAGTATGTATAATAAGTATGTATTTAATAAAAAAAGTATACAAGTAGTTTATCAGTTATCCACCACCCATAACACAAGCTTTACTTACTTTGGGGCTAGATGGCGCTGTGTGAATAGTTATTTATTATAACTTCAGCAAAGCGACAAACACGAACTTGGCCCCAGTAAAGAGAAGTCATGTCACGTCAGGTACAGTCTTGTCAGCAGCTGCTAATTACTTAGCACTCACTTGTTGCCTCATGGTGGGGTTCCAGCGGCAGTAGAGCGCCTTCCAGAGCTTGATCACTCGCAGCGAAGCCACTGGTACCAGCACGAACTGTGGTCGCTGGTAAGGCGGCGTGGGAGGCGAGCCCAGCCCGAAGGAGGCCGGGCCCCAGTAAAGAGGATTTAGGTACAGATCCTGTCGACTGTTGATGTACGACCATAGGGAGATCGTCTTGTTCTTCACGTCTGGAAAGAGGGTCTTGAGTTATTATTTGTCAGGTTGCGAGACATTGTGGGTTATTTATTTATTTGTGTTTGGGATACTTGCAGCTGTTATAATTAAGTATATTGCTAACTTTAAACATCTTTAAGCCAATTACAGGTTTCCGGTTATAGATTTTAATGTAGGTATACTCCTTTACATGGTAGGTTACTGTTGCATTTTTTCAAATTAGTTATTTATTCAAGTATTTTCTTATGCTACTCAGTGACAAACGCTACACAGTCAGCTGACCTAATGGTAAGTCGTAACTATCGCCCATAAAATCTTCAAATTATACATTTAGGTTGCTGATAATAAAAATGCAGAACCGTAGGTGCGTTGCCTGTCACTATGAGGACTTAGATGAAATGCCTCATGCCTGTAATTTAGCTGGCTACCTTATCCTTCAAACCGGAACACAACTATGCAAGCATTGTTGCTTGGTGGCAGTAATAGACAGGGCGGTGGTACTCATCCAGGCGGACTCCTCAGGCTTGACAGAGTCCTACCTGATTACACATACAGATACAAATTAGGCTTACGAAGGGTAACGTAACCATTGCAATGACGGACATAACGAATGTCAGCTATGACAACGCACCTATTGTTCTGAATATACACGAGTAGCGATAATTGCCAGTTGTTATAATGGACCCTGGCAGAAGCCGGGATAGACACTAAGATGATGATGAGTTACCTATACAAAAAAACATAAGATACCACCTCCAACACGTACCTTCCTTGACGCGCTCCCGCTCCGTATTAAAGAGGAAGGTGCCAAACCGACATGAGTACAAGTGATCGACGATGGTGATGAGCAGTCGTTCGGTGAACTCGAAGGCTGTCGGGAACTGCTGTTGGAGTTGCCACACGCAGTCCACCCATTGCACGAAGACAGGGGAGCGATCGGCGTCGGAGTGCCGCTCGTCGCCGTGGCCTATGCGCTGGGGGGGATGTGTAGGTTGGAGTGTTGGCAATAAGTAATGCAAAAAAGTATGTAACGTTGACGATCTCAGTGGCTCAGTTGGTTAACATGCCGGTCTGCCATGTCCCGGGTTCGATTCCCGGCCGAGCCGAAATTGAAACGATGATTTTAATTTCTGTTACGAGGGACTTCCTAGGACATTATAGTAGGTGGACCCACTTTTACGTTAAAACTACTAGTAACAAAAGCATAAGTTTATGTTTTGTAATTTGTGCTAAGGGGCTGTTGTGTTTAGAAAACGGGTAATATGTAACTGCAACATAATGGCCGTTGCCAGTCATTGTTTCTATTGTTACTTCAGTTACACTCTATCTTGTATACTGTCTCAGAATATTAATACTAACGTAAATGCTGTGACCTTTTCTACTCGACATCAAGTTTGCCGTGAGTGACGAAGTGACAATAATGTAGTTACATATAAGGCCCAAACGCATTTGCGCTGCGCTGCACTGCCCAACGCGGTGGCTGCTGCAATGGATTTTGTGTAGATTTGACGTGCGACAACACTCATATGAACCAAAACTGCCGCGCCGCAGCATAAATGCGTGAGTCAAATATCAGTAAAAATATTGTCCGTTTAGATATTATTTGATTATGACATTTTCAGATAGCTGTTTAAAAAAAGCTGTTCAAAAGGTCACGAATAGATGGCGTTGATTGAATACGATTTCCATGGCCTAACTTCAGATAGACTTAAATTAAAAAAGCGGCTCAGCTGTACAGTTCCTTCGAGTTCAGAGGAGATTTTTTTTTATGTAATGACAATATTATCAGTATCTAACCTACTCCTAAAGGTTCAGGATGCGGAATTAAATAGTTTAGGAGATATACATGTTTCACTATTAACATATTTCCCATTGATTTGGCAACTGCCGCCATTAGGGCCCGTAGTCCACTGACACATTCGCATGCGGATACGAAACTGCTAAAGAGCTGTGTCTCGCTCAAATTATAGCGAGATTTGTATAGTTTAACCTTAGTGGTATTGTTGGCTGTAATTATATGGTGCCTTTGCCAATCCATTTCAATATTTTAATATGTTGAGAATCTTGTCTGATTTACGCCATCTATCGAGTTTTTTCGAACTATGTTTTTCTAGCTGTCAGAAAATCCCCCATTGAATTGAATTATAAGTAAGTATAACTAGAGACAAATACTCGGCAAGTAAAATTTACAAAATAACTGTTTTATACACATACCAACTGAAACTTGTGCCCGAAGGACAGCCACTCCTTCTCTATGAGGACCTCGAATCCTCTCAGGGTGCGGTAGAAGGGGTCCAGCATCAGCATAGCTAACGCCGTGAGCTGCGCCGTGCGGTCCCAGCCGTCCGAGCAGTGCACCAGCACTGAGGTCTTGTGGTTTTCCACCTGGAGAAAGTGTTTTTTTTTATACCAGTAGGGTGGCAAACAAGCTTGCGGCCTGCCTGATGGTAAGCAGTTACCGCGGCCTATGGACGTTTGCAATACCATCATCCTCGCGTTGCTGACCCCTTAAAATCTTTTCCACCTCTTTCTAGAAAAACTCCATGTTGTACTCTCCAGGGAGCTCTTTCCACAACTTTAGTGTGCGTGGGAGAAAGTTTCTTTGGACCTGCACAATTCGCGACCAATTTGGCTCCAAGGTGTGAGGATGGCGAGCGGTGTGATGATAGAATGTAGCTGTATCGTGTCAAACAGTTCCTCAGAACAAACACCGTTGTACAAGCGATAGAACACACAAAGGGAAACGAAATTTTGGGGCACCTTGGAGATGTAAGACTGGTGTATGTATGTATGACGTGACGTAAAACAGTTAGATGCCGTGACGTCCCCTCTCCGCCGACGTCTTGTATGTTCGTCGCACGTAATAATTTATTTAGAGTCTACATAATTTTCATGTAATTATATTTGTGACTTTTCAGCCCAGTGGCGTAACCTGTCACTTTTTTTTTTTAGAGGTGAAATGTCTAGTTCTTTTACGCTTACACATTACATAATAGAGAAATTATTACACGTTGTCTTTTGCGGAAGGGAGACTGGCACGGGTGGCGAGCGCGTCAAACTTGTTCGCAGTCAATCTGATTTCGAAACCTCGTTGACGCCACTTACCTTGTCGACAAGCACGGGTGGCGAGCGCGTCAAACTTGTTCGCAGTCAATCTGATTTCGAAACCTCGTTGACGCCACTTACCTTGTCGACAAGCACGGGTGGCGAGCGCGTCAAACTTGTTCGCAGTCAATCTGATTTCGAAACCTCGTTGACGCCACTTACCTTGTCGACAATGCGCACAGCGCCCGCCAATATACATTTGATATGTTTCAGCCAACAGCTTGCTTCGATTCCGCTGAACCATCTAAAATATAAAGACATTAGATTAGACAGCAGTTACGCATTTCATACCCCTAAGTATTGCACCTAATACAAAAAATACCGTACTTTGTTTGATCAATCTGCGGGAAACAGAGCTCCTTCAGTTTCCTTAAGCTTTCCCTCATCACGTGGATGTTGTGAATATCCAAGAACACCAACTCGGCATTCTGATAAGCGTCTTCTGACTCGTACCTTAAAAAAATGGAATAATTTAACGTCATTTTAAGCCTTTTAATATTCCATAATTTGGCGGTGTTGTTAGGAAACTGTTTTACCCAAATATTTATGATTTACAGATATAAATCCGTAGGTAAAACAGTTTTCTATGTATAACCACAAATATAAACCCCCCAAATTACATAATTGACATTGAAAATCTTAACGTATTGGTTGAGCATGGAGCTCAACATTCAAATCTCCCAACAGTACCTACATGCATATTTTAAACAAGGAACTCTTACCCGCCGCCCTTGGCCATGTTGGCGATAGCGTTGGCGCTGGGCCGCGCGTCCATTATGAACAGCTTGTGCGCTTGCGCGTTCGCGTCCATTATCAGCTGGATGTAGCGCTCGTCCTGTCTGCTACGCTTGCTGCTTACCTGGGTACAAACGTTAGGACGTAAATACAAAATGTATGATCGGTAGCTTATTACGCAACTCTGTTGCCAACAATTCTCTGATTTTAATTATTGAAACTGATACTTTTGCGATTACGTGTGATCCATTTAATGGTTTATATTTATTGCAATGGAACAATTTCAATCATTGAAATCAGATAATTGTTAGCAACCGGGTTACGTAATTAGCATAATAAAGTGGTTCGATCACGATGACGACCTGAGTGATCTGCTCCGCAGAGGTCCCAGGTTCGATACCCGGCCGAGCAGAAATTGAAATGATGAATTTAATTTCTGTTACGGGTCTGGTTGTTATATGTACTCGTATAATAATGTAATCTTTATTTATTTATTTATTTCAATGTGTTTAAAAAAAGAAAGACAAATAATTTTTTTCATGTTATACAGCAGATAAACAGGCAAGCGGGCTACCTGATAGAAAGTTGTCTCCGCCGCCTATGGACATCAGTAACACCAGGGGCGCTACTAATGCGTTGCCCGCCTTTGAAGAGACCTCTAATATACAACAACAACAACACAACAACAACGTAAACGGTAATAAATGACCGTGACAAGGGCGTCAGTTATCTTTTCTTCTGTATAAATAGTGGCGATTGCTCCACCGACAAGAGACATACTTTTAAGTATATGATGATGATAATGAAATAGTAAGTGTCCCTATTGGAGGCAGTTCCTTTTTACGCCACATTTAGTATTGTCATTGTCCCACTCGAATGTTTTATATATATTTTTTATTTTTTTGTAGGTTTTGCACATCTTAATGTATGACGTGTAGCTTATGGGCCACAGTCACCGCTTTCTATCAATAGATCGGTCCGTAGCCTGTACGATTGTCATTCAATAAATCATTAGGTTTCAATAACAAACTTGTGCGTATAATAGGTCACAGCGTGGTTCCGTGGGAACAATTTTGAATATCGAGATTAATTAAAAGACAAACAAACAAATGGGCCGTTTGTTTGCTTATTATTATTCGTGCGTGCCAGCTGTCCGCATTACCCACAAGCTGATTGGTGGATAAAACGATTAAATTTCAACCTTATTGGCTCTACATAGAGCAGAAATTTATACAGCAAAGTAAAATCACATTCGTTTTCCTAATATCACTCAACCATAATATGGCGGAGGTAGTAAAGTTGTATTCGTATTCAAATATTTATTTACTAATCATTTATCGTATTACTCATTAAAAAAAAATTATTTACAAATAATTCATCGCTTCACTCATTAATAGAGCTAATCATGACGTGCCGGGAATGCACGCAATTATTACATACATTTAATAGAGGTAGGGCATAGCGGGGTATCCCGGGGTTCGAATTGGAGCCGCCCGACTGGGGAAGTACCTCCAACTGACAGAATACCGCAGCTAAACAATACTCTTTTAAGTATTGTGTTTCTGCCGGTAAGTAGGGTCTCCGGTGCTCCATTGCAGCGGAGGGGCATTTGCCTTTTTGCTGCCAGAGCAACGTGTTATAGAGGTGGGCAACGCATTGGCGATACTCTTGATGTTGTTTATGTCTATAGGCAGTGGTGATCACTTCCCATGAGGTGGCCCGCTTGTCTGTTTGCCTACCGTATGTAACAAATAAAAAATACATACACTCAAACGCCCATGTCATGCAATTACTATTATTAAAAACACACCAATCTGATATGTACGCCAATATATTACGATATACTTTAAAATTGTACGACCTTAATAACCTCATGAATGCAATAAATACATTGATTGATTGATTGATTGATATACGATACGATATATAGAAATAAATAAATAAAAATCGTTTATTACACCTATCTCACACATGGAGTGTACCTCCACCTTAATGAATATTGCAACCAATCAACCAAACTATTTAAAATTTCAAACAGTATTGTGTGCCTGCCAGTACATTTAAAGTGAGGAACCGTAGCTTTGGCAGCGGAGAATCGTTCATCATACCAGCCAGAAGACGCCCACTGCTGGGCATAGGCCTCCCCCAGAGATCTCCACAAAGGCCGGTCCTGTGCCTTCCGCCAGCCGGTACCCGCGATTCTTACCAGGTTGTCGGTACACCCTGTGGGAGGCCTACTCACGCAGCGTCTGCCGGAACGTGGCCGCCACTCGAGAACTTTGCTGCCCCATCGGCCATCTGTTCTTCGAGCTATGTGCCCTGCCCACTGCCACTTCACCCTTATAGAGAAACCTTACAGTGCCCTATTTGCTATCAGAGCAACATATCCCAGGATTTGAGAGTATTTGTGGTTTTGATAATAACCATAGGATACCATTTGATACTAACCTAACCTAACCTGCCCATTGAGATAAAACAAAACCATCACCAGCAGCGATCAGGCTGAGCCTTAGTGCTAGTTTTTTTTTTGTGATACGGCAATCAATCAGGCATGCGGAAAAGTGTCTATGGACATCACTAACACCAGAGGCACAACACCAGGGGCGCTACCAACGCGTTGCCCGCCACTATGGAGACCTCTAATATACCTCTTGAACGATCCCATGTCATAGTCCAAAGGAAACACTGTGGCTTAGAGTAATTCATACTTACACCGACTAGAGGCTGGCTGCACCTGCTGATCGTAGCCTGCGAGTTCGGATGTATCCAGGCCAGTACCGGTATCCTTCCCCTTGACCGGAAGGCAGCCACCGACCGCAGCAGATCGTCGTTAGCCGCCGCCGGCACCGCCCACACGGCTGGGTAACTGTCGCAGACCTCGTACTTGTCGTTTATCCTGCTTATGTGCCACATGTCGTTGTTGACGCCCTGCGGGGGGTAGATGGCATTAGTAAGAGACGATAATTTAGGTGCTAAATGGGAGTGCAACGTGGTCTGAAGCGTCTTTCGAACTGGGACAGATTTTGACCTTAATCTTCCTGGTAACTGACATTAGGAATTTGATTAAGGTTCCCAAACAACATAAAATTCTTGCAATGATCATTAATAATTAACTCGTGGGTGGTGAGGTGGCTACAGTCGCATAGAATGTGTCTGTGCAGGTTTCATCACTAAGTTTTCCCTCACCGTAAGAGCATCAGTTAACATTCAACTAAAGTACATAACTCAGAAAAGAGTCATTGGTACATGGCCGCAGTAAGATACAAACTCGGTACCTCTCCCTTACAAATTGGATACCTTAACCGCTCGGCCACCGACGCTCCTAAGGAGTTAATAACATTGTATTAACATTATTTTGAGCTCACCATCAACCACACAGGTTATCCAGACGTTAAAGTAAACAAACAATAGTCCAATAACAATAAAGGAACATAATTTAATGGATAGTACACACCATTCTTTTGAGTTCAGCAGCAGGCTCATAAACATGCCAGCCATCTTCGGGAAAGCTTTCAGAGTAACTGAATGCAAAAATTTGTTGCCTGTGGGACAGCGGAAAAGCCAGCTGCTGTAACTTCTCAAAGATGCCACGCCTAGAATGGTTTTCTTGTTTGTGTGCAAAACGCAAATTTCTCATATCCTGCAAACAAATTATTTTTTATGTACATGTATTATAAGTTATACCCAAGGCGGTATAAAAAAATTAGGCAAAAAGGGACAAATTGAGTTTTCCCTTGTATTGTAATATTAATTTATAGGCTATACACATAATAAATTAAACTAAGATGCGAAAGATCTTTCAACCAATATAAATATTTTTAAATTTTGGCTGTATGTGGATAACAACCATAGCACAACCATTATTTAAAAAAAGTAATATAGGTTTTTTATCATGCCTTTTAGGGAATCATTTTCTCTGTCAGTTGAAATTTTTATTCAGTAATGAACACATTATGCATTTGTTTATAATTAACTAGTAAAGCTGTTATTGCATACATTTTTTTTTGTTATACCACCACTGATGGTAAGCAGTCACTGCAGCCTATGGACGTTTGCAATACCAGGGACATCACCCATGATTTTCTGACCCCGTAAAAACCTTTTAACCCCTTTCATGAAGAACTCCATTTGTACTCTCCAGGGAAAACCTCTCCAGGTATTTCATTCCACAACCTTAGTGTGTGTGGGAGAAAGTTCCTTTGAAACCGCATAGTTTGCGACCAATTTGGCTCCAAGGTGTGAGGATGAACCGCCGTGTCAATGGCAAGTGGTGCGATGATAGAATGTAGCTGTAGGCATCATGTCAAACAGTTCTTCAGAACAAACACCGTTGTACAAGCGGTAGAACACACAAAGGGGGGCGAAATCCCTCCGCTGACTCAGCGGCTCAATACCACTTGTGAGCATGGTATCATCGAAAATTCTCACAGCGCGCTACACACACACACATAGTCGCACCCATATCCCATAGGGGCAGGCAGATATTATTGAGTGTGACAAAATGCATTGCAGTTTCACGTAAATTCAAATAGTTATACTAATTAGTTCTGTTTCAGTAAGTTAGTCAAAATTTACCTTGCAAAAAACTTCAATCCCATATGAATTTTCGCCTTTCGATGATGCACCACCAACTTTTTCTATACGAGATACCTATACACAACATACAAAGATATTAGGTACAAGTATATTAAAAATTTAAGAGACGACTATCCCTTTGTGTAGTCAATTGGATCACAATAGGCCATTAAATGTAATATACCTGTACTTTCTCTAGAATACCTCTATAGTTACTGAATTTATACTTATTTGTCTTTATACCTATATTATAAGTTTACCAACGGTTGAGAAATGTATACTACAATAATTTATCTACAGCATTTGGGAAGAACTGAGGCCTGTAGCACAGTTTTAACTACCACAGGCTTCAGTATCTACTTGTTGAATGTGTAATCGGTTTTTATTGAATAAAGAGAGTATTATTATTATTAACAAAGTGTGTACATGCCAAATATATTGGCAATGGTGGTTGTTGACCTCTCAGTCGGAACTAATTCATATGTGTTCAGAGCAATTGTAGAAATTTTCACAGCGACATGGTGCCTTCATGAAATTGATTTGAAAAAATTTTAAACTGTTCTACTTTTATCAAATTTTATAAAATATGATTATTTAAATTTTAGCAAATTAGTTCTAATCGAGAGGTCAATGTCCGCTATTGCACATGCTTTGGTACCCCAATAGCTAATTAAGTTAATTGTGTTAATTACCCTCCTGTCGCAGTCAGATAAAAACGACATGGTCCTTGATGTGAAATAGCCACAAGGATCATTGAGTTGTGGAGAATGACTGGATATATCTAATCTAAACAACACGGTGAGGTTTTTCTCAAACCTCTAATTTATCAATAATTACTCATATTACTCACAACTCCTAGTGGAACACTAAGTGATCCCTGCATGGCTGCTGCATCAGTTGGACGAAAGTGGAGTTGGTAGTTTGTCACTTTGAGCACTCCACGTGAAGGCCCACTATAGGGACACAAGTAAGTCACCTCTTTAGCTACCCCCATCAACTTTTCGCCATCAAGTAACTGAATGTCACCCAATACATGAGGCTGTAATAATAAATTAGAAAATTAAACATAATTTTCATAAATTTATATTTAATAACTGTATTATTTTTAATTAAAATGAAGTACTGAGTAATTTGTTTTATGTAATATTTATACTGTAAACATTACAAGAACTTATACAAGCCTTTAACAATTCAATTCGATGGTGTTGGTTATGTATTTTACTAATAAACACACAGAGATGTATTGGTTTGCACTTGCTCATCGTCTTTTTGAGGTGACACTGAGGGAAACACTTCGGTCTTGATGGACGTAAGTCTAGATCAACAATGACTCACACATAAGGCGTCGTTAAATATTTACAGGAAGTTTGAAGCAACGGTAGGACTGATTAATAACAATAAGAATAAATTAAACCATAAAGGAAACTTACGGAATCCTGTCCGTGTTTAGAATTCAATGAACTCGATTTAGAATCGGAATCCAATGAGTCGGAACTAGCATTTTTGGACAGTGAAAAATCTGAATTTAACAACTCCGAACTGTTATGTTTGTCCATTGTTCGTTTTTCTATTTTAAAATAGCGTCAAATTATGAGTTAAATTGTGTATAATCTGATACTTTTCAGGAATTTCGAGTGTTTTTTGTGGTTTCTATCAATGTTTTTGACAAATTAATAGGGTTTTTATGACATTGACGTAGGTGACAGTGACAGCATTTATTTTCCAATAAAAATGAGCCACAGATAACTTTTTCTAATAGTACCTATTAACTCCTTCCATTCCAAACTAATACCACAGACCAATAATCACCAGATCACAAACTGAATAATGATACCTACAAAGAATGTAAAATCACCCAAAAGCAGAACATTAAAAATTAGATCGATGGCTTGTAATTTTACTTAGCAACCGTTTACAAACCCTCACAAACTATTAAAAGTTAGATCGATCGCTTGCAATCTTTCAGTTCAGCAACCGTTTACAAACACATAGGCAGTTTATCAAGTTTTACAATAAAAATGAAAATACCAGAAACTATAAATTCAAATACAATTCTAACATACAAACCAAATGAAAACTTAGAATCAAACAGAAAAATTAAAGCAGAAAACTTTGAATGGGATGCTAATCACCCCAAATCTCTTGTTTCTTTATGTATTGAACAACTTAGTGACTCATGGCTAGGTAAGATTAAATACAATAATTCCTTTTTATACTTCACTAAATAGTTGCCTTATAAAAGCTAGGCTAACTTTATTAATTGGTTTTGAAAAATGTTTTATTTATGAAAAAATGATATAACTTTATTAAGGTACCTATTTTAAAAATTTAAAATGTTTCCAAAAAGTATATTGAAAAATTTACCACTTAAGAAAGAACGAACTTATTTGTACTAGTCTTTAGAAATTTTATAATAAATAAATGTACTTTTTTACACCTAGCTGCTAGACTAGGGATTTTAGCGGGAACGGTCTGTTATATTTGATCATATAAAATATGCTTTACCTAATGCATAAATTGTATTTATTTATTTCAGGAACACCTAGACTAGAAGACTTAATACCAAAAGATAGAGAATTCTTTTTGCAAATTCTAAATACAAATGTGCCACTCCAAATTTTGGTTGACAATATCAAAAGTGACATATTTTGGAAAAGGTGCTATAGTTCCAAATGGAAAGATTGTTCATCTTTACCTAATGGAAAAAAATGGATTAATGTTTTTATGGAAAGACACTATGCTGACATATTAGAAAACATGAATCCTCGCCACTACGATCCAGAAAAGGTTAGTTAGTATAATCAATTTAATCGTAATTAGTGATAATTAAATTTATTTATTAGAAAATGAAACACTGGTATTCTTAATTTTAATTATTTTTTCGTTACTAGGTCAATAGATTGGTCAAACTTTGCGGTGCATATATTCAGTCATTGTCGATTCGAAGTTTGGTTCCAACTGATATACCAATTCAAAGAATTACATCACCGGAAATGGCAGATTTAATTACAAGTCGAAGGTATAATGGAGGTAAATCTCAACCACAGATGGATGAACCTATGACAAGAGGTAGGTAAATATTGAATACTAAGTTTTTATGGTATTTTAATTCGCAGTTCTAATTTATCTATGCTCTGAGGGTTGAGGTACAATGCATAGACTATGAGGACACTACAAATAATCCTATATCAAGCAGTACAAGAAAATGCCACTTTGAAGCGAGTTTAGTGGTTTATTGAACTAGGGTTCAGAACCGAGTAAACCCGTTTATGATTCAACCAACCAGCCAACGACAACGTGTGATACGCTACTTCTCGACTGTTACAGCCTTTCCCGATAGGAGCTCGGCTTAATTATTTATTTATTTCAGATCACATATCTTTACACGCAGTTTTAGGAAGTTTGAATAATCTTGTCGAACTTCATATCACGTTTCAATTGAAAAACACAGGAATGGATTACAGGAAAGATCAGTTTCAGTGTACAAATAATGATGCGAAAAATCTGGCACATGGTTTAGAAAAGTGCGTTCAACTGAAAATTTTACGGTAAGTTCAATTTACTTACATTAAAATTCAAATAATAACTTCTAAAGGTATTTTTCAAATATGTGTTATCAATTATTATGTTATGTTGTTTCAATTATTATTCTTTATTTAAATATTGTTTTTCTTTATTTAAAGGATTACAAGGAGTGACTTAAATTGTCAACGTGTAAAATATATTCTAAGAGGACTGTGTGATAATCAAAATTTAGAAACATTAGATTTTAGCCATGATAAATTGGGGGATGACGGTATTGCTTCTGTAGCAAAATTTATTTGTAGACATGAAAATTTGAAAAACCTTTTACTCACTGACAATAACTTTGGTAAGTAGGTATAAACCTGCAATAATTATATATTATTGAGAGCTTTGTCCACATTAGTGAGCTTGGAGATTAAAGAGTTGATAATAAGCATCAAAAAACGCTGCTGTCCATTTTCTGGTTCACGGAGATCCTAGCTGGTCTGCTTCTTAGTCATATTGTAGGATTAGTGTAGAATGGAAAGGGTTACTATCATATTCCAGCCGAACACCACACAGCGAACACTAATGTGCAATTAATTAATTATTTGAAGGACCGGCTGGAGCGGAAAGTTTATCACATGCTCTCAATCATCATGGATGTGGTATAAGAAATTTAGATATACGACTGAACAATAAAGTGGGATCTGATGGTATAGCTTTTATAGCTGTCTCAATAGCTAGAGGGTGTAATCTTACATCGTAAGTTTCACTAAATACTAAATCGCTGTATTAATTTTTTATATGAACTTGTACCAATTGCAAATGTCAAAAATTATTTTCAGTTTAAACATATCTGGCTGTGGAATAAGACCTGGACCGCTATCAAGAACTCCAGCCGGTGTATGGTCCATTACTAGCGCTGAATGTCCACCAACTTGTGGTGATCTTTTAGCACGTGCTATAGGTCTAGTTAAAACACCACTACGTAGTTTAGATATCAGTGTAAATAATATTGGATCGGTAAGTTCCTCTTAATAAAATAAATAACTTTTAGCTATATGATCATCATGCCCCTGGCCAGATTCTACAATCATTTTAATTAACTAGGTACAATATTCCAAATTCATAAGAAAATCAGTCGTGTCTGTTGTCACTTATTATTGTCATATTTTTTTGTATATTATAGTGCGTTTAGTAAACAGCAACGTAAATAAATAAATATGCTAAACTAGCTATTATCTGGATTTTTTTCACGTCGATTTGATACCTAGTCACAACATTACTTACGTAGATTTCATAATTTTACAGCCATGTGATAAAACATTATCGAATGCAATTTGCCTGAGCTATCTTGTAGACATTAATTTAAAAAGATCTGGAATGTCCTCGATGGCCATAGCAATAGCAGAATCAGCTGCATCAGCGCAAAGGCTTAGAAGAGAAGCAGAAAAGGGAATAAGATTTAAAAGAAGTGCGGGAAGAGTTTTACAAGCACGACGAGTGGCAAGATGTATGAACATAGGTAAGCATAAAAAAAAATTGCGATTTAGATATTTACCCAATAATTATAATCTACAAATTATTTATGTATTCATTTCTTTGTGTGTTAGATGCTGATCCGGTTCTCTTAGCACAGCAATTATCAGCACGCCCATCTATCGTCTCAGTTGCTTCAGAAGAAGGCACATTTAGTCTACAAACTCAACCGTTGCCTTCTGAATTTAGTTTTGTGCCAGCATTAAAAGTGAGTTGACTCCGATTTACTAAATAATAATAATAATGGTCATCAATTACAATTTAATGTAAATAATTTTATGTTCATAGAGTCCTCTGCCGTCTTCAAGAGCTTCTTCTATTACTGGACCACCAACATCTCGAAGATCAAGCCATCATATGGTTTTAGAGCCAGTTAAGGTTTGTATCTTAATAATTTGTAAAAATAATACTTAAGTAATTATAAATATTATTACTTACAAAATTGGATACCAAATAAATTCCTTTATCTTTTTAGGAAATAAAACGAACAGCGTTGGTGCGTCGTGGATCAGATGGTTCCTTACTGCAACCTAGAAGTGCTAATTCAGAACGACACATTAAAATTTTGATTTCTAATGAACTTTATGACGTTAATAGCGATGAAATTTAGTAAATTAAAAATTACAGTTTTAAATATTAGTCATTCTACAATTCGTATTACTACTACTACTTCTTCTTCTACATCTACATTGCTACTTCGTACATATGTAGAGCTATTTGCGTCGCATGAACCAAATTTAAGTCTTTGCTGACTCTGCAGAGAAAAGTTATGACTGATAATGATGATGTATTACTATTTTTTAAGAAGGAACGGTTTTCAATATTCGCTTCTTTCTTTTATTTAAGACCTATGACTAAAAATATTTTTGTTTACATGAGGATTTTCTTCCATAATGTTAAACCATAATTTATTTAAAGGACACATACGAAATTACGTACTATAGTGCCTCTAAGCCACTTAATCATTGATGTAATCAAATTTCAAATTTCAAAACTTTCATAAACATTTCCCCAAATTAAAATTTCCTGAATTACGCGACTGTGTAATGTATTGGTCACACATAAAAATTATAGTGTTGTGACCGAAGGAACGAAGTATACTAGGTACTTAGGAATTAAGACACATACACATAATCTGGCAATCATAGTGTGATAGCTGTCAGTCTTCAGAAAATAAAAAAATAAATAATAATGGGATTGAACTTTTAGTAGCTCCTCCACACGATGGACCATCACGATAGCTGATCATCGCATCTATCCCGGCGCCATCGCCTATTCAACTGACAGTTCATCGCCACTATGTGCTCCATATATCCCATTCTGCTTGGCAATTTACTTCGACCTAGCTAGAGTCGTCGTCGTCGTCTAAGCGTCGTAAGCCGTTGGCTCTCGCTTTCGACTCAGCGATGCCAATCCATCGCTTTTTGGGTCGCCCACGGGGTCTCTTTCCTGATACCGGCAGATTCAGACACCAATTTTCCATAAATCCCTGAGGCTTTGACCTAGCTAGAGTATTCACCCAAAAAGAAATTTATCGGTTTTTTGTAAAGCTCCATTTTTATATCATCACTTTATGATAGAACGCAAAGTTTTCTATTTATTTGCAAAAAACCGGCAAAACCATGTGTTTTAGTCATGAAAATGTAAGTTTTCAATCGCGAATAACTATACAAATCTTGAAGACCCAGATCTAACGAAAAAAACTGAAAACATGGTTACCTATTTTGAATGAAAAAGAATTCAGCTCTGAAATTCTCCCACAACGGCATTATCTCACTTTTGTTAGTTGATCCACCTCCTAACTACATTTTACGGAGCGGATAGTGTCCAACCGAAGCTTCAGCATCGGCAAAAAAAAACACCTTCGTCTCCCAATCGAAGAAGAAGATTTCGATTTTTTATTATTTATGATAAATATTATTGCAAAGTTATTTTTTTTCATCTCTAGATCAACTTCTAGAGAAATTATTGAAAAAATTAATAACGCTTTTAAACTTTTGGCTTCGGCTTCGGCTTCAGCTTCGAACAGATCGTCAATGACTGCAGTAGCTCGACCGATTATGATGAAATTTTTTGTTTAATGTGTGTGTTAATTCCCAAAATAAGTTAGATTTATAATTTGACGCTGGCGCTGCAGTTGGGCAATTCTTGTACTTGTGATTGTCACTGAACTCCTTCCAACTTGGCTAGACCGATTTTTATGTATTTTTTGTTGTAAATCGTTGAGTGGATGGTTCCGATTGAGGAACTGGTAGGTGGCGCTACAACCTTTATATTGAGCGTGGTCCGGCTCTGCCTGGCATTGTCGGGCACTGTCCGGTCATGGTTGGCGTGGGGTGGGTTCGCTGCGGCCGACAGTGTGTCGCTGTGTGCTTCCTTCCTACTTTCCTACCCTCTTCCTTTTTGACGATTGAAAGGGATATTTAATGTCCTAATCAATAAAGAAATTTTAAATTAATGTGCGAGTGGAGCTATTTTTAGATATTTTTGGTCTTAACAGCAATGGGTGATCCTCACAATAGTAATTTAAGGGAATAAATGAATGAGTAACTGCAACGAGGTAGATGAATGATAAGGAAAGTATTTGAAACCTATGAATGAGCGAGCAAAGCGACCTCGAAACTTTAGAAATTTTGGGTTACATTTTAAATATTTTGGGTTTTAACAGCAAAGGGTGATCTTTACAAAAGTAACTCAGGGAAATTAATAAATGAGCGACCGCAACGAGCTTGGTGAAAGAGCTATGAGTGACCGAGCGACGCGAGCTCGATATTATTGATATTCTGAGTATTTTATGTCAAATGTCCAAATTGTGCCTACTCCAGTGACAATTTGAAGGTACTCCACTTGAAGTTGTTGGCGACTATACATACCTAGGACAAATAGACCTTAAAAGAGTATTTGAGAATTTTAGATGTTGTAATAATGGTGAATAGTATGACAAAACTATGCGTGGGGGGGGGGGGGGGGGGAGGGTATTGATTTGATTTGGGAGCGCGGCGTGGGTGATATTGCAATTTTTCGAATTTTGACTTAAAATAGCTGTGGTGAACGTAATAAAAGTAACATCAATGAATGAGCGAGCTCGGAATATTTAGTATTAATATGGAAGCGTTTTGACGGTTTTCGGCTTCGCGATAGAGGTCCTCAATTGGTACTACCTTTATGCTCCCTATCACCAGGGGCTGTTTCAAATATGCAGCATCCAAGATTTGGAACGACCGGCCTCCACCTATACGAAGGCTAGTCAAAGTCACCAAAAATACATTTATAAAACATACGAAATCTTGGCTGCTCTCGAAGCAGGCTCTGGTGTGTGGGGTGTGACGCTGCGCAGTGAGGTGGCTGGCTAGGTGCTTTGGTGGCTGTGTGCTTTTTATTTGTGTTTCTTGTTTTTTTTTTATTTTTTTTTTATTTTTTTTTTCTTCTTCAACTTCGTGTGTGTGTAATAAATATATATTTTGGAGGGAGTGGCAGAATAGCAGGGGGTGGGACTTGTGTCACGCTACCCTGAGCCATAAGCCCATTTACCATCGTGTAAATTTTCAATTCGTTTTTCTTTTTTGCAATGTATTCAAAGTAGATTTGTTTTTTTTTCTTTTTTCTTTTTAATTCTGTTACATTTATTTTATATACATACATTTTTTTTTTTATAAGATTTATTATTAGTTAGCTTTAAGTCCGCCATTGTACTGTTTTTGCATGAAATAAATGAGTGAGCTCCGATTTTTTGACGTTTGGGCTCTTAAAATCCATACTTTTCGAATTTTTTCATATTTAGCTCAAAAGAGCTGGGGCGCTCATAACAAAAATAACAGACTCCAGTGAATGAACGAGCGCAGCCAGCTCAGTGTTTATGGTAAAATCAAGAAGCGACTTAAATGCAATGCATCTTTGCCCCCTCCATGTATGCTCCATCCTCCCATCCCCCCATCCTCCCACCAATGACTTCTTGGAATGACAATCATTTTTGGTGGCGCTAATTATTAGGTATTTCTACCTACAATGTAACAAATTTGCGACGGAGGAATTACCAACCAACCAACTACTTAATTTATTATCAGGACCATCGATCGAAATATCAGGGCAATCGAAGAATAATTTAACAACATCTAAACAATCGATTTTAGGACATTGATTAGATCATACAAAAATTAGTGATCATGTGATTACTCATACTAGGTATGGGCAGTACAACACTAGGCGATACTAGCTCATTTAGTTGGTCGGCGGTGAATGGACGGTCGTGTCGTGTCGTTTGTTTTGTTGTGTGCGTTGTGTGGTGTGCTTGCTTGTCAACGCCAACGGCATTGTCTGTCAGTCAGCCATGTTTATTTCGATGGAATGTGTACGAGTTCGAAATGGTGGTTTGTGATAAAAATTACTAAGAAACTATTGTCGTAGCGATACCAACGATAACTGTGTTAGTGAAGCAATCAAATGTGTTTTTTGTGTAAGTGAAGTGATTTACTGCCGTGAAAATGAATTGGGGTACAGAGCTTTGGGTAAGTAATCAAGTTTCCGAACAAGACATGCAATCTGCTTAGATTGAACGTAGAAGGAAAAATAGTGACCATTGCATTTTTATCAATCTGAGAATATTTCCAAATAAAAATTGATATTCTACATTATCCGACGTGAACACAGTACACATCGGGGTTTCAATAACCGTTTTATTTGTTTTACCAAGTAGAAAGTAGGTGTTTGTATATTGCTACAAAATAAACAAATGTCTTAAAAATTTAAAAAAATGTGTAGAGGCCTAAAATTTGTCTTTTTCTGGGGGTAACTGTATAGTTCTCCGTCGGAATTTAGCACAGCTGCTGATGCGGGTGCTGAGGAAAAAATATTTGTATTCTCCCCAAATCATAAAATTTACAGGATTTAATTGTACCATGATATGACCACAAAATTTCTTGCAGGAATTTAGTTTTTATGAAAAATCTATGCCTACTTCTTCGCTGTATTAGAATCAGTACTTCTGTGAACTTTTCATTAGTAAAAAGTTTAGAAAAGACATTCTTATACAAACCCACCAATGTCTAGGCAGTAGTACTGGGACACTTAAAAGGAGAAACTACCTACTTAGATAGTGTAAGCACTGACATCTTAATCCTTAATGTGTCGGGTCGTCTAAATCCTAGGTGCTACAAAATAGCAACTTTTGTGTTTTTAAAACTGTTTTACCGAAATTTCTGGTACCCTCCTAAGTTTAGCTATAGGTAGTTTCCACAGATCACTGCTAATTTGAGTTAACTTGGTAAGCAAGAACTGGTAGCTCTTGGCTCCTAAGAGTCGTAGAGCAATGTAAGTAAGTGTGGGTATGACCTCTCGATAATTGGTTAATATTGCAAAAAAATTTTTTGAAATCTGATTGGTAGTTCCAGAGATTGGCACATTCAAATAAAAGAACAAAGTTTACTGTGATTCCTGTGTAGCCATGATCTAACACATTTAGCAATTACCTTTTACTTGCATTTCCAAATTAAGAAAAATTGAAATTAGAATAAAATGAGGGCCCTAGCAGAAGCTGGGAATGGCTACGCGAATGATGATGAGATAATAGAACTACATTGGTTGGATATATGTACCTAACTTGGTGGCAAATTTAATAGAGGTTTAATCAGAGCAGTTAGCAGCCCGTTCAAGGTTTTGTTACAAATGTTTCTAAAATACTTGCACACATGGTTGCTGATGTCATAGATGTGCGGAACATAAGGCAAGCAAAAACACAAAATCCATCTTGTCTTTGAACATGATTAACTTTTTTATTTAGGTATACTATTTATAGCAATAATAAATTCCTTAATTGTAACCATATGTGTAGGTCCCTTATAACCATGTAAAATTGTTCCTTACTTATGTACCTAAAGAGTCATTATTTGTTCCATTAATTTTTAGGCTATTATGACTTTTTATAGCTATTAATGGATGCATAATAATACTAATTACTTAAGTTACTCTCTAAGTATGACTATTATGGTTGGCATTTCGAGCTAATGTGTTCCCTGAATATCATAATCTGGATGCTTTCAAGGCTTGAGTGAATAGGCTGTTCCTAGACAGACATGCTTCTTCTACAGTAGCATCGTCACTTACCACCAGGTGAGAGGCCGTCAAATGCTTGTCTAGCCTAATAAAAAAAAATTGTTGTTGGCTTCTAGTTTTGTACCTAGCCTGTTGGATTATGCCGATAGTCAAACTTAAAGCACTGCTATTGATTTGAAGTTGCTTATATATAGGTAATTCAAGACTTACATGTAGGACTGTAAGTTGGCAACAAAATTACACTGCAATGAGGCTTTTTCTGACTACACTTCATATTTAATAAAGGATTAGGGGGCAGATAAATAAAACGCAGAGTTGGTTTATACTTAGCTTGATAGCTTGTATTCTCTTGAAGGATATGGAAGGAAGTAATGAACCGGATCCTATACCACAGACTAGAGAGAGTAGGTTGAGTGATGCCATTAATAGATTGGTTTGTATAGAGGAATTTGTCGATATTCAAACACCTCAGAGTGACTGTAACACGAACAGCTTTTGCCATACTTCTCACAGAACAGACTGATTGATCTTAACAACTGCTTAGGCAGAACAAATTTCCAAGTAGGTCAACAACTTTTTACGATGTTTTACGATAATACATCATGTTTTTGACGACGCGTGTTTCACATATCGCCGCAAAGATAAGAAAAGTGTAATCATAACATTTGACTATAGTGAGCCAAGGGTCATCGGCCGTGTATACACGCGCACATATCCGCTGTGTATCGGTATGCAGGCAGTGTCCATTCGCATCTAGAAGTGTGCGAGAGTGGTCAGCGCAGTGCCGCAGCCGCCGAGCTGCAAGGCCGGTGGCGGTGTCCCGCATTCCGCGTTCGCGCTCGCCGCTTGTGAAACGAGACCATTTGTTAC
Source organism: Blastobasis adustella (assembly GCA_907269095.1). Taxonomy (NCBI): domain Eukaryota; kingdom Metazoa; phylum Arthropoda; class Insecta; order Lepidoptera; family Blastobasidae; genus Blastobasis; species Blastobasis adustella. The sequence goes on along the minus strand of OU026119.1, from coordinate 14,412,350 downwards.
CTACCTCTCATTTACATGCATATTGTCAAAACAAATCACTCTCGAGCCCCATATTGTCGCCAGTGGTCGGTTGCGTCAGGGCATTAAGGAACCAGCTCTTAAGTTCTAAACTAAATCTCTGTGGTTTATCACTCGTAAGTCTAATGCACCGCGTTTACCTGCCTATAGGTACTCGCATGACGTCACACACGACTACATGAGTTAGGTAGGAGATAGAAAGCGTTTGTCATGCAATGTAATGCGATGCTAGCCAGTCAAGACGGCGTCAATAACTCGTTTCGTTACACGAAACAATTCAGTTTAGCACTGCCAATGATTTCTGAACGTTTGTGTTTAGCTAACTAAACTACTAAGTTTTCGTTCTTGATGGTCTATTCGGTTTTTTTAACTTCATGACGCGGCAAACCGTAAAGTAGGTACAGAGTTAAGCAACACAATTATCAGGTTAAGTCCCTGAACTACTTCTTACTCTATTGCAACTCCTACAAAATGTAGAGATGAAAATAAAATAAACGAAAACTCAATAACCAATGCCGACGAAGCAATGATGTGGTTTCAAATAGAGGTTAAAAACATAAAAACTTTAGGTTTATAGAAATATTTCAATAGCGTTTATTCGTTCCTTTGTCTTTACAAATAGGTAGGTACAAAATGGAATTCGTATTCGTTATTTCCATATAACCGTTATCAAGAGGTTAGGTGCGAATAAAATCTATTTGATTATTCAAACAGAAATAGTAAATAAGTTTATTTTAGAAAGCTCAAGGTCATTAAAAGTTTTAGGTCCTACTTAGGAATGTCTTAAGCAGACCATATGCCTAGGTATATGGCCTGTTATGCGGCGATTAATTAAGTTGCTTTCGTTTCATTATCTAATCGTGGTCGCATTCTCCTGCGATGACCAATATTACGAGGAAATTTTAATTAATGGTAAATTTGTATGCTATTAAAGCAGGCTAAAAACAAAATGACACGTTCTAATCGTTTGAAATCTGAATCTATCTGATTCATGAAATTTCACTGAGTGAATTTTGATGCAGTGGACAGTTTTAAAAAGTGAGCTTAGTGGGAGGATTAAGGCTCCTATCTATCTTATGAAGACATTCTTTCGAGCGCACCCATCAAAACGAAGTTTAATCGCTCAGAGGAATATCACCTAAATCGTCCCACTAAGCTCACTTTTAAAGCTGTCCACTGCATCGACAGTCAATCTTGGTGAAATTGAGTGATGAGTATGTTGTTGTATGATATTAATGACAAATACTACAACGTATTGGCCCTAAACTTAGCCACGATGACAGCACTGTTGGTGGCTGTCATTTGGATCCTCCTGCGTGCAAGCGTTTGAGCACGCAGGACACGATAAGAGGTTAGTTGGAAAGCACCGCAGATACAGTTGGCATGGAAGCCACCCGAATGTCCCCACCTGATCTTGTTGTCCTTGCTCCGGCCGGACCGAGTCCGAAGCCTATTTAAAGACTTCCAAATCGGCCATGGTCATTCATGTCCAGGGGGAAGGCTCTCGGAGGGTGATGCAAAGGGAGTCGGTAAGGATACACTCTCGCGCCAAAAGTTGCACCTTGCTTATTTGTTTCGGTTCGGCAGATAGAGGTTCGACATTGTCGATGAAATGCCCCTGGTTTACTTATTAAAGTTCTGCGTCCACTGCATCGGAATTGGCTCGTAAGGAGCGAACGGAGTGTCATAACCATTATCAGCAGCCCGTAACAGTCCAATGCTGAACTTAAGCCTCTTCTTCAATAGTGGAGGGAGTATAAATTCCGACGCAAAGCAAGAAATCCGGTCCGCCTCTGTACGAGGCGATTCCGATGCAGTCGACTTTAATGCCCAACGAAACTCAAGGTCGAGGAGTCAAAATACTAAATTAATTTCCTTGTAGATATCTCTAAGGTAACTCTTCTGAATATTTCCGTGTAATCGTGATTGAACAAGGGTTAGGTGCAATACATTGTATTGTACGAATATAATACGCGTACAGGTGGTTTGGACTGGACAGTTGGACATACATTTTTCTATTCTACTGTCGTCGAATTTGCTTAAATTTGAAACCCACGTCCACCGGGCTTTAACTGGTGGGCCGCAGCCGGACAGCATTAAGAAACCCGCGGCCTATTATGGGATACCTACCACGGTGGACGATGATCTCACCACTGACAAAATGTGTAGTCTTATTGTTATTCCGGGCTATCGTTTACAAGGCAGCGTTTTTTGCTGTGAGGCTTTGTTTTGATTTGGGCGGATATTAAAAGTTTGGAAAATTTGTCAATTTTCAGATACGACTATATATATTTAGATATAGGTAATTTACTGTCGGTTCATCCGCGTGAAATTGACTCATTAAACTTTTATTTTTCGCTCAAGAAGCATAAGTATTTCCGGAAATACCTATACCTAAATTAGACTGGGCATGTCATAGAACAGTGGCGCTTTTTATTGGATAAAGACTTTCGATTCAGTAGTTCCAGTGATTAGCGTTCGAAATCTCTTTAGCTTTATTATATTAGTATAAGTTTTAGTTCAGGGTGAGGACATTAATCTAGTTTACTCCACAATGTAAAGGCGTGGCCGCTGAGTGCCCGCGCTTAATTGGTCTAGGTTCAGATTACCATGAGGCGTGACCTTTAGCCGTGCTACCCTAAATATCTTGATAGCCGGCGCACCCTCACGCTTCATTACTTACCGAGCCAGTGGCTCCAAGGTTGCGTTAGGGTGATTTTGTTGGGTAGAAAGTTAAAATTATCACGAGAAGCTCGATGCGAGCCAGGTCCAGTGCGGGCTCTCCTTATATTTGCGCTGTAGACGCGCCTCATTTGGCAAGTAGCAGGTCCGCTGGCTGAGTCGGCCGGAGAACCGGTCCGACCACATTATACGCAGGGCCGCGCCAAATAATGGCTCCGAGCTATCAACGCACCATGCAACATTCAATCCTATTAGCTCATTCATAAGGTTTTGGGTCAACAATTCCGCAGGATGTGGGTAAAAAGCGTGGTTCGTTGTTTTAGCCCGTTGTGGTATTTTGAGTGTTGTTAACGCCTCTATGAACCCTTCGTTGGCGAGTTCCGCCGCGCTTTTCCGCCTTCTCTTCTGTCCATGTTGTGCACTAGCTGTTGCCTGGATATTTTGGATATTACGATCTCTGAATTTCTCTAGCGACACCTATTATGTACTTAAATTCTCAGGATCTATAGTGCATATTATCTCGTACAGTCAAGTCGTTTACAGACGACGTCCGGCAAAAATTATAATCCGCGTGCTTCCAAACAACGTTACCAACTATTTTAATAATGTAGATTATACTGCACATATGAGAACTATTTAAACTCGATGGTTTAATATTAGTATGAAATACTTTATTTATAATACGTAGTATTAAAAGTTAAAACCCAGGGTATGTTTAATTATCACTCGCAATTATTGTTGATGTGGTCGTTACTGGGTGTTGTTAGACCCAATTAGTTTATTATTGTAGTTTTAATCATACACAGAGAGCTGGTATTGCTATTATTACCAATATATTTTAATTAGTTTAATTAGGGATCATTTTAGGGATAAGCAGTTCTAGCTAAATATGGTAGGTATGGTATGGTAGGTAGGTACCTACATCAGAAATAGGAAACTATTAGTATGTTTTACTTCGTAAATTGTTTTTTTAACAATAAATTCTTGCAATATTACCATATTCCAGTTAAGGCACAAGAAATAAAGTTGAACTAAATAGTTTTTTTTAATCATTTATTTTAGGCGACAAGGGCCCATAGATATAATACACAATATTTAAAATAAAAACCAACACATAACAATATAAGAACAACAAACTAATATACATAAAAGTATAAATTTTACCGAGTTATTCCTTGTGGGGGTCATTATTTTAAACTATACGGATTTAAAATATGGTCTCTGTTTATGCTTGCCTACGGGAAAAATACGTGCCTTATGTACGAATGTATGGCTTTAGCTTGGACCCTGGCGAAGGACATATAGACTACCTTTCAATGAAGCCTACGTGGTCGAGTACACCGGGAAAGTCAGTATGAAACAAATAACGTGTTTCGCTACACCTGAGCTGGATCATGGGAAAATATTTCAAGCACCATATGAAGTCTTGATTCTTGATATTATGCGATCGTGCAATTAGAAGACGATGCCTTGTTGCAATTATTTCAACATATTGAAGGCACGTCTCGTACACCGCACGGGGCATCCGCGACTACGTTCACACGGATTCATATTTTATTATGCCTTTCAAATGAAATGAACAAGACACTCCTAAGCATTAGTCTGTTGTCCATGTAGATACTCATAAACCACACTAACTTTCGTTTAGACGTACAATAAATACTGTATGATAGAGCTTTCATGGATGTTAATGCAATAAAATGTTGACATGCCAAGTATTTTATTCAAGCATTGCGAACACTTCCTATATACGATATACATCCTCAGCGTCATCTCAGCCACTGGACGCCTTCCACGCCTAAGCCTTCCAGATATGGGTAGACCTTGTGCCTCTCGCGTCCATTCAAATAACCATAACCCGACAAAATGACAGCAATTCAAGATATTATAGTAAGCACGCAAAAGTACAAGAGCATCATTATTCTTGTGAACTCTACACTGTCTCGTGTGTGTAGCCCGCGAGACATGGTCAGCGCTGACGAATCACGTTCGCGAAATCTACGCCAAGGAAATGAAAATGCTGCGGTGGATGTGTCGTTAGGCGACTTCACCGCGTGCGTAACGAGTACTTATATCTGTGACAGCCTTGGAATGACAGACATCGTGGATAAGATCGAAGGGGCTCGACGAGTAGGATTCGAGAGCCAACGGCTTACGACGACGTGGGGATGCCAAAGATCAGGCAAAGTGGAGAAGAAAGACCTTGGCAAAAACTAGGATAATGACGAGTGAGCACGCCAAAATAGAGTAGGATTTATATTTATCCACAATCGAAAGTAATAGAATTTCATAGTATCTATACCTACTTCTATCCGTCCGTACTTTTGAATTAGAACCGAAAGGCTTTGCTGTCATTCAAGTTTGTCACTTGTCGCAGCTTCTCAGAAATCTCAAAACTTGTTTCATTTACGTAATTCTAGGGGCACAACTCTTGGAATTTTAAAGTGCCGTGTGAAAGTTCCGGATTTTCGCTTTGATGTTGATGTTATAGTTTGATAAACTTTGTTTGTACCTACTTGGCATTTTGGTACAATCTCATCGTTTTTGGGGGTTTAAATTTCTATAATTTATTGTAAGATACTCTTCTCTTGAAAAGAAGAACTATCCTTAAATGTATATTTCTCACTACTGACAAAATGAGTAGTAAAATCATGCGTTACTGATGTACCTGCTTTAGTTATTATCCATGCGGGTTATTCTTTCTGCACAAAGTAGCCAATATCGTTCTTCAAGTTATCTTACCAAACCCCGTACGCCGCACGTATCAAATAGTGAATTTTTTCCCACAATAAACATTAAAAACCAAACCGTGAAGGATGCTAAAAAAACTAAAGTTCAATTACTGTGTGCGTTGCATGACCTACCCTAATTTTCAGATGAACGGTACTCTGGCACTTGCCACTGCAAAGTAAGGCGGTTCACGTAGACCGTTAGCGAGCATTGCATGTCATAAAGCAGGAAGTCTTGTGCATCGCGTTCCGACTCGAGCCAGCTTAATCATGCCGGTGGGGCTCGCGATCTATCTCCGGATTTATCCACGGCCCCATAATGCTGTCGCCCGCGAGACAGATCGGGTTGCTTCCCCGTACCAGACGGTGATCGGGTAACAGTGTGGTTTTACTGTACACAATTTATTCCGATTGTGGATAGACCCTCCGGACTGTAGGTTTTGAGATCGTTGCGGAGATCGTAAAGTTAGTCTTGTGGTAAATTGACCTCGACTGAGTGGAGATCTTTCGAGGCAGAGACGAGATTGTAAAGGTCCTTCAACACGAAATACAATGGATCCTCATTTTCTTAACCTATTCCTACACTTATATGTATTTTGAGCTTCGTTAATGATTTTTTTTTCTAATGATTTATTGGGGACCTCTATTTATTTTTATTTTATACATTTCTTAAGCCTTGTACCTATATCACGTTCATCGTAAAACAGAATGAGCACCACTGAGCACACTCCATGAACAAACTGCGCTATATCTTCAATACTAAAATAAATTACAAAAAACTAATAAATAAACAAAAATACTAAATAAACTCAAAAAAAGCCTTAAAGTAATTAAATCCCAAACGAACAGTCTTTAACATAATAAAATCACGGAATAAAACTTACCTATTGGACAAAAGTAGGTACACTTAACGTATATTTAATATAATTTTCATGTCTTCGCAACATGTGTTTGTAAGAAACAATCGTGTGCGTCATTTCTTTTATCGGATTCAGTTTCTATATGAGCATGAAGTTCTAGGTTATTTGACTCGTTTGTTATTGTAAATTAATGGTTAGGCCTGCTGTAATAACGCGTTAGAATTGTATTCTCGTTCTCGGCAGTCGTTTCGTGCCCGCTGTTTATTCCCCATTCATTCGCGGCAGACGAAATTTTCCACTTTGTTAATTAGCGTAACAACCAAATGCAATGCACGCTAATGTTCTTAATTAATGCTATCGTTTGTTTTGGTTTCAGGTGAGTAGAATAGCCGTTGCATAAGCTGCGGCACGCAACTCTTCAGCTGGTAACGTTTCACTCGCATACTTGTGCCGATGGATCGGATTGGATCTGCTGTTGATCTCGTTGAACATTTTCTTCATACCTTTGCCACAAAACGATGAAAATCTTACGAAAATAAACAATATTTTATTAGATTTACTTTAGGCGCTAAGATTTCTCGTTAAATTCGAAATCAGGCGCTGTAATAACCGTGGATTTAATTGTAAGAAATCGATCGTTAAGTGAGGTACGTTATCAAGAAACCGATTGCTCGCCGGCCGAGGGCGGACTTGCATCCGTTAGATGTGTTTACATAGCCATTAGCCTCTGGCATTACATCGATTTCCTGACGATCTCGCTACTCATAGCTATTTGTTTATCAGCGTACGGCAAGAAACGCGGCCCCACTTTAAACTGAAGTGTTTAGATATTTTATCGATCAGATCATATCTAATGTATTTCGTACTAGTAACGTTGTCTGTCATATCTACAAAACTAAAATTCCAATAAAACACGTATCGTGTGATAGTAATAAATAGATTAGCTTCCAATTTGATCGATTGTGAGAATAAACGCCTCTAGGCAGCCAGAATCTTTGTAATCTGATTAGATAAGGCAGAAGGTTCGTTGTAATTATACTAGACATATTTACATAATACCACTACGAGGTTCACATGACATTATAGTACAGCTCTTTCTAAATGTGCGATGTGGCAATGGGTTAGAGGCAGAAGACTGTTAATGGTTGATTCATGTTGCAACGGCGTTCGTTGGTTCTCGTTTGTGTGTTCACTATTGTTTTAACCGCATCATGCACATATACTGTTTAACACTTGAGCATTTCATGCTATAAATAGGTACGTGGAACGTGTTATTGACGACTGTAATGTAACTCAATTTGCAACCTTGCGTAAGTATGTAGGTTGGGCGTTTGTGGACCAGTTTTTGCAGTGTAGACGAATCTTAAATGCAACTTGTAATAATTTGAAATTCACGATTTGCTATAACATTCCACGATGTTTGAAGGACACGTTTGATTAGTCACATTAACGTCTGTCTATAGTATGTGGTTCATTTATATTCGCATCAGCTCCACAAAGACGCTACGGAACGCTGCGTCTATATAGGCGCCGCGTGTACTTTGCGCTACACGCCAACGGTTCTAATTATTATTAACATACTTTACAACAGGCTTCGGCATTTTGTTTCTAAATGTCATGTCAATGGAGCTCGTCTCCGTCCAGGCGGACGGACAGATGTTAAAGTCATACTGGATACATGATTTGTCGGGTAGTTGGCTATAATAGGTATAATTATGTATCATCATAATGGTGGATAGCGAAAGTGTGTTCGCGAGAGACGCCGCGCGCCGGCCGGCCGGACCTCCGCAAGTGGGTGATGTGTTGCGCTCCGCTCGCTCGCCTCTGCCGCGCTCGCCTGAAACGCTTTCGTGGAATTTCTCATATTTACGATCAGCGCACATACGTGGCCGCGATATCGAGCCAGATTAACCACCTTGCTTGTTACGCTTTGTTAGACTGGAGGAGTTCTTTCTCAAAAAGAAATAGTTGCTAGCTATTGCTAGTACACATGTATGTATTGCTCTCGTCATGCTTGACGCTTCAGTGAAAGGTTCCGTCTTTAGTAAGAAGACAACTGTAAATGCCGGCAATAAAATCAATCAAACATCGTGACGTGAACGGTACGTTCGTGCTTTTGGATTATGGTGGCCGTTTTTGCACTCTACGTGCCACATGTGTATCCGTCCGTAGTAGGTACCTCCGCAATATTCATGTTGACTCTTTTATAAAACGGCCCACAACATAAAATAATGTTTACAGTTCAGAAAATGCTTAGATATAACAATTTTAATTAACGTTACTTAATAAGAAAAGAAATCTGGAATGTTTGCTGTAACGATATTCCCTCGCGTTTGTAAACAATGACCCATGTGTTAACCAGCGAATATGTTGTGCAGCGGCAATTCCCCGTAAGGTTACGATTGCGTGGTTTTCGCGTGAGAATTCGTCTTTGAGCGATGCTTTGCGCGCAACTTTATATGTGCGATCGCGCAGCTGCTAACGAGATTACATTTCAAGGTTCCACTGTGAAAGGCAAGCGGCGGCGGCACTCCGACACGACTGACTTGTCATTTAATCTCAGACTATTGAAATTTGAATAAATCCATACGAAATCGATTTCCTTCACAACAGACAAAACAGAGCGTAACGGCTTACACCTCAGCCAAAGAAACTTAGCATGTGGCAAGGTGGTAAGATCAATGAATCACCTGTTACGAGTACACCGTGCTAATCGAGAGGGTGCATGTGTTGCTTTTGTGATCCAACATCCGAATGAATGGGCCGTGCACGGGCGCACATTTTTTCTTCGCAACATTTTCATTGCGGATTCTCCATTCGTAGTTTGTACACACGGCGCCAATTGCGATTTGAAGTTAATTTGTCAAGTTTTCTCAAATTTGGTTGCAGCGCGCAACGGGAAATATAATATTAGTAGTTCCATATATTTTCTCATACAGGATGTTATTTCGTTAATTCACTTATTTCGCAATTAGACATGAGACTTGATCCGAAACAGGTCTCTGTTCATCTACTTTGTAGACCCAGATCGAGTTCCTAACTAGTTGTGTGAACTAAAGCGATTTTGAAACAATCTAGCACGGCACGCGCGCAGTTCGTTGACGACGATTGTGGTCGCGTGCCCCGCCCTGCTCAATGCACCGCGCTCCCCCCTGCGCACGCGAACACATGTTACCTACGACCTCGCCATATTTTAGGGTGACAACCGGCATCAGCCATCAGGTATTTCCTATTCGATACACCACAACACAATCATTGAACGAGTTTATTTTCAAAACAATGCTGCTCTCGCTCTTGTTTGCTTGTCACAACACAGAAAATGTTTGTTTTAATTGTCTGCGACGAGGCCGGGCTGCTCTCTAAATAAATTGTACATTTTAAACTAAATTGTTTACGTTGATATCTGTCGGAGGCTGAGAGTTCGGGAACCAGCGCGTACGCATTTAGTCCGTGATTGTGGGTGAACATCGCTCGTGGGTTAATGCACTCTTGGTCATCCGTTCGGCTGGGTAATCTTCCGGGTCGTTTCCATTATCATTATCGAACCTGCAAATTGTCGTCCCCGGTTCGGGTCATTACAGTCTTAGTTTGCTTTGCTGATGAATTAATTGTCGTGACTATGGCTTTGCTTGTCCCACAAGTCGGTTAATTAGTACTCATCACCATGGTCGGCTGGGACGTCCCGTGGGAACTATTCAACACTTGTTGCGGCTTCACCCGCCGTATGTAAATGTATCGTTTTCCTCGTACTACTTCTATTATAAGAGGTTAATTTTTTAACTTTGATTTTTCATGAAATCGCGGTATGCCACTCCAAATTCCGAACGTTTTTGCCAGCCCAGTCATCATGTAGGCGCCGCTCTGCACCAAAATAGCCGTTCGAGAGAGTTTTCGGCAAATGTTGACGTCAGACGGGGCCATTTGGACAATGTAAATGCTCTCCGAACCCCGTTGCTGGTGTTTTTATGAATCATACAAAAGGAATTGAAAGATGCGCACTAAAGTATTGGAGATTGCTAATTTGGAACATGTTTGCCAACAATTCCAACTCTGTAGGTAGATATATGTAAAAGCAAAGATTGTGTGCGGTTTTTCTTCCACGAATCTCACACAAGTGGAACGTCATTTACGCATTTCGATCAAACATTTACAACCTTAGAATTGCAACGGTTGTAATGCACGTTCTATAGGTATTAGTCACGCACCCGGTTAGAGTAATATGCGTACAATTTGTTGAAAATTTACTTTGAATCTTTATGTATTAAAAGACGGTTTACTAGTTATCGGTAAACCTTCACAAGTTCTATCATTGGAATAGTCCAACGACTCGCTCGATGCACCTGCTGCGGTCGCCAGACCCCTCTGACCGGTCCCGCGCCACTCGACTGTAAAATTATACGCATCTGCTGTTCACTAGCTTTGTACCTACACAATAAAAATATATATTTTTTATTCATAATACTAAACAAGTAACCTTTGCAGCAAACACACCTCGTAAACAAACGTTTAGCTTCGTTTGCGCATGGCTGGCGTTTAGCGAACGGATAGCCGAAGGTCGTCTAGCTTGCTCTCTTGACCAAGACAATTAGACCTAGGATAAATTACAAGTTTTCAATGTACAAACAATGTACTGTAGCAGTATGTAAGTGATAGCAATTGGTTTAATTGATTTGTTTGTCGAAAACGTCGCGGCATCGAGGTGACTGTCGGGGTGTTCGCAAGATTGTTCGTTTAAAGTGTAGCGTATGGAACGAAGGTCGTGGTTGATCGACCGCGTAATGTGATGGCTGTTTGTGCTGGGTTGTCAGAAACAGTGGGCTCTTGTAAGAGGGCATGGCGCCAGTGCGTCGGCCAGACTTGATCGACCAAAAGCCAAGCCCACGATTAAAGTCCAAGGGTGTATAATGTCTGTCCACGAGGAGTTTCTCGGTTTATGTTCACGCAAGCGATATTGTGCGTTGGTTTCCAGCAATGCGCTTGCATTTTTCCATGTGAAAGCGGAAACGCGCGTGTCTCGACAATGGCCGAGACTCGTGCTGTATGAGCCACATTCTGCGACTCCATTGTACGGTCTTCGGAGAACACGTTCCTTGTATGCGCATTACTCGCCTACTCTGAATTATGCTCCACTCTGTTAAGGACAAATGCCATCGTAGTAGTGTTAAAATACCAATATCGTTTGTTTCATTTGCTGTCCAGCTATTTGATTTAACATCAATAATTTTCTCCAAAATATGCATTGAGAAGCAAAAATGTCCAGAGCGAAATAATGTTGTAAGAATGAACCATAAAATTGTATTGGGCATCGTTTTCACGTTGAAGTAGTAACGATTCGAAGCAAGCGATAACCTTGACAGTTTTCGTATCGCAACCCCTCGTGAGGGGTAGTTCACCTTAGGGAAGCTAATCCAATCACAGATCCTTTTCTAGGGGCGTAGTAATCGTAGTATTGACTTTTATCTGTATGAATTGCTCCTTAAATTGCACTAGCAATTTACAGCTAGCCAATACGTCTTGTTACAATTTACAATAGCGAGAAAACAGTTTTCCTCGAGGACTTGGAAGAGTTATGTAATATGCGCAGAACGTACACGTTTATAATGTTTTAGTATGAACTTAATAACAGGAAACAAGCCCTTTGTGTTCAACAATGAGCAATAGAACGACAAAAACTTTTTTAGTATCCAGGCGGCGACACAATGCGCCCGCGCTTGCATTCGCCCGTCTTCCCACGTACGGCTCAACAATACTGGCCCATTGTACCTACGGCTAGAAAGGCGAACTTCATGCGATGAGCATTAAATCTGGCTCATCTCGCCGGTGCTTTTAGTCTGCCGTGGAACGTTTCAACAGGTTTCAATTTCTATACCTACTATTGAGGCGGCCTTCGTACGTGGCCGGCGGGGTCGACGTCCGTGTTTAAAAATAAAAAATATTTTCAGCACAAAAGTGCATGCTTCCTGCAGGGGCTGGATGGCCGGGCGCCGCAGTCGAGTGCGATTCTCGTTAGTCGAGCATTCGCCACTCGCGCAACTTTAACGAGACCAGTTTAAAGCCTGTAGGCTACGTGCAGCCTGCGAGTGCGTAGGCAGGGGTTTAAAGTTTTAAAAGCCGCTTACTGAAATTAATTAAGGCCCGTCTGACATATCATAATGTCGCTTGGATTTTATGCAGATTGAGTTGAGTAAAAGGAACGCGGTGGTATGAAACGGCAGTTTTAATCTTTTCTGATAAATATCTTGAACAATTCACACCGCGTCATCTAGCCCCAAAGTAAGCAAATCTTGTGTTATTGGTGCCAGAAAACTGATAAACTACTTATATATTTTTGAAATACATACTTATTGTACATACAACACCCAGACCCGTAACAGAAATTCAAATTCAATTTCTGCCCGGCTAGGAATCGAACGCGGGACCTCTGCGTGGCAGACAGCATGTTTACCAACTGAACCACTCAGGTCGTCAAGTATTATTTAATTATTTAAAAAAGTTATTATGTTAAGTTATTATGCTAGCCGTGTGGTGTCCGGCAGAGTAGAATAGCACCAACCCCTTACACTCGTGGGTGTCGTACAAGGCGACTAACGTTTTTGAGGCTAAAGATCAAGAGTCTCCGTAGGCCGGAAATTGGGCAGCAGCATTTTCCATTATTATATTAATAGCACTGCGATCTCCAACCCGCCTGCCAAGCGTGGAGATTATGGCAGTCAACCTCCCCTTTCGTGGGAGAGGCCCTAAGTCCTGCAGTGGACTGTTATGGGCTGTGATGATGATGATTATGTTAAATATGTGGTTACCAGATTTGCTAGTAGATGTTTGTCTTCGTCTGTCTGAAGTAATGTTTAAATTATTTTTCCCTTAAAATATTCACGTTTCACCTTACATTCACTTGCGGTGTAGGTATAAGAAGCGTTTGCGCAAAGCGGTGTCGCCAATGCGTTTATCTGCGTAACTCAGCCAGTTAATTTCTACTTTTACGTAATTATGGAGATATTTAAAAAACAGGTAGGTGCACAGTAAACAAGCCCACCTAACCGATATTGATAACGGAATTCTGCTACTGTGCATATCGCCAACAAACTGGTAGTGAATGTGGGCCGGTGTCGGCGGCGGCGCCCGCAGCGCAAATTGTGCAATGATTCGATTACTCCTTCCTTATGTAACGCTGCGCCTGCGCAGCGAGACGCTGCTGGTGCTTGGGGCGGCTTCTGCACCTCGCGACACCCAGTCGCCCTAGATGGGTACCACTTATACCCACATTTTGCAATTGGATATCATCGAAAAGTGAGGCGTCTCGTCCATTCGCATCAACATATTTGTGTAAGATTGGATTTCTGCTATCCGTTACACGAGTAGCATTGGGTAATCATTTTATCGGCTATCGACACGGATTACGTGAGAGCTAAGTATATCTTTATTTAATGAATGTGTTAATGCCATGTCCTCTCGTCACTTTCTATGGCTGCCGGCGCGGGCGAGAGCCACTTTCCAAGCGGTACAGGTGGACAAGCCCCTTATTATGAAACCATGTACGCATGCTAATATAGTTTCATATACGATTCAATCCAACACGCAATTTCCATATATAGGTACCTATATAATCGTATTTTGCCCGCGCTACTAGCGGTATGTTAGCGCCCAGGAAATATTTTAATTACGATATATGAACTCTTACTTTCGACAGCTCTAAACATTCCTGGAGTGTTTTTGTTGCGCGAAAGTATTTTAAGTGCAACTTCCGTAGGCTTTTGTTGTAATCGTACTAGAGCTATGTGAATCGTATAAATTGTTGGTAGGTATAAACGAAATGTATCGCTGGAGCTAGCTATAATGAGTGTATATGCGTGTCCTATCAGAATTCAGAACTCGTTTTCTTGTTTAGAATAGCAATGTAGCGCTACATGAATGAAAGTTTTTTTATGCGAATATTATCGTTAATAGTGAGGTATTTAAAATTAGCATTAACAGAGTAAATTATGTTTGCTTCTGAATTAGAATGTGAATCAGTCTCAAACCGGTATAATACGAGCTTGAAATTACTAATATAGTAAACGTAGCGTTGTTTTTTTTTTGCCTAGGAAGACACACGGGCGGTCTACGTGTTAGAAAGTGGCGACCGTCGATCAGGACATCTGCAATCTAAGGGGAGCGGATGCGGCGTCTCCTATGTTTCCTCCCTCACATTGCTCCACAACACTGAGCGAAGTAGAGGCGGAAAATTAAGAAATTTGATGATGATGAGTATCATTACGAAATGCCCGTGCCTGGGGATCTTTTTTTTTATACTACTTAGGTGGCAAACAAGCTTACGGCCTGCCTAATAGTAAGCAGCCACCGCAACCTATGGACGTTTGCAAAACCAAGGGCATCATCCTCGCATTGCCGAACTCCCTGGGGACACTGAATCCATTCCGCAAACTCATTTATAACAGAAATGTATACTATTCTCTACCTGCTAGTGCAACAAGCTCTTGTTCACGGAAAAATGCAATAATTATTCGCGAACTGAATGCGAGTGAAAACCACGGAGAGACAGCCTGCTCTGCACAAAAGTCTCGTTCTGCGTAAACAACGTGTACGTAAGCAATGACCTCAATGAATATATGTATTAGCTCTAATTATGATTACTCGCACTTAGCCTATTTTTTATATAGGTACTGTGATTCATAATAATACTAATCGATTTAATAATAATGCAAATATGGTGTGCGAAATACAAATTTACACCCAGTTTAATATGACGTAAAGTAAACATTATATACTGTATTACAGTCACGACTTGTAAATAAGTGTATACATCTGTCTACGTACAATAATTTTAACATTCTGCAAGTGAAGTTGAAAGTTAAATTGTTACGTACGGATAGAGCTCGACGTGAATCGCATTGATGTCTTGAAAGTGTCCATATAAGAAAGTGGTTATCGCTATTGAATAAATTTGGATATTAATACTACCTACATGCGTAACTTGCCTATTGAACGATGTGCGTTAAAGTCCATTCGAATTACACGCCAACTGCCGACCACATAATGAACTAAGCGATTTGCAGTCAATCGGTGATGTGTCATAGTCGTTAGGAAAATTCTGTATCGGCGAGACAGTAGGCTATGTATACTTTCAGTAGAATAAATAAATAAAAATGCTTAGACGATTCACACAAAAAAACCTACCCAAAAAATTAGCAAAGATTGTATTATGGGTGCTCGGTGATAAACTACTTATATATTTTTAAATACATACGTTTTATGTATATAACACCCAGACAGTAAGAGAAATTAAATTTTATCATTTAAATTTCTGCTCGGCCGGGAATCGTACCCGGGACCTCTGCAGGCTAGACTGGCATGTTAACCAACTGAACCACTCAGATCGTCTATAGAGAGCTTACTATTCAGTAATGAGATTGACATATCTTTCATTTAGTTCGGGAATTTACGCAAGGTCGTCGACAAGTAGCCGCGAATCTCGCAAAACCACCTATAGCTATCTACCGTCTATTTACTTTTATTTATGTCTGCGCTGGCCGGCAGCTCAGACGGGGTTGTTGAGTCACGCAGGGCGACGCGGCAGGGGTGAGGCGCCCCCGGCACCCCGTGACGTCACTACAACGTGACTCACGCCTCCACCTCCGCATAGCATTCGGCGGGTAAACACGAATCTATTTTGAATGTAAGCAATCCGCCCTTTGGAATCGCTTCGATTTTTTCCCCTTAAGAGTCATTGGATAGTTTAGTTTTTTTTGACGATTTTGTCGGTATTGAGAATATTATGAAAGACGCCGATAGACTGTGAGGGCGACGTAGGTTATCCTACGTCATTGAGTACAAGAAATATTTCACTTTGTACTGATAGTAGACGTTTAGGAGACCCATAAAACGTTGGTCTGCCCGCGCACAACGTGGCACAAACATATTAAAGTCACGTTTCTATTTTGTGACTATAATGTGGCTGCAAAAAAAAACTGCCAAGAGGATGTGAGGCACCCCGGTTTTTTTAGGTTATACACACAAGAGGATATAAAAGTATTATCGCTACGAAAAGTCACGTCAAAGTTTGGGTAACAAAAAAAAAATTTTTATCTGCCTTAAGTTTTGCACGGGCAGCCCGTTTTGTGGGTCTCCTAAACGTCTACAATCACTACAAGGTGGAATTTTCCTTGTACTCGATGACATAATATAACCTACGGCGCCCTCACAGTCTATGACTGATAATGCACCATACTCGCAACTGTTAGTAAATGGGACTAACAAATTACTAATTGTGTGCGTCAGCGTCAAGAAATTATTTTACAAATCACCAACGTCATTACTTTGTACTAAGTTCTCTTTAGATAAGAGTTTGAGTTCTGTTATTTGTTAACCGCTATTCCAAAAATAGTTTCTAGTAAGTAGGGAACTAGACAGCTAGATTAAACAGTGGAATTTACAGAAAAGTAATATATAAAAGACAAATTATTATCAAAGTAGGGTGCCTTAATGAAGATTCGTAAATAAATGATCTAGAGATTAGCATGCCGCGGGTGATAAATTACACAAGCGTGTAACATATACGTTGTGTCTACCAAGTTATTTATACAACAAGATTTCGTGAATTCTTGCATACATGTTCTCAAAAGCCGGTCGTGGCCGAGTCGATTGACTTTCAGTATGTTAGCGACAATTAAATTATGTCACTTTTTGTGGGCAGCGTTGTGTAAGTAGCCGGCAGTTGCATAAAGTGAGAGCGGAACTTGTACGGGCTCTGTGTTTAATCCACAACCCATACTTACCGCAAGACTTCGCCACACTTGACGCCACACGTGTGCTAGGCTAGCCATCGACCTCATTTATTATAATCTCACTTTGAAGATGCTGTTCGATATGCAATTAGATTCATATCGTTACGACAGATATTATAAATATCCCCGAGTCCTTAACAGTACCCACAGTAAAATCCAGCAACGTCTAGCCATCGATTGAGATATAAGGAGCACTTGAGACTCAATTGTTCACGATACGGGACCTGTTTCTTGTTATTGAATTTTATTAAACAGTTCGCAGTATCGGCTCGGCCTATGCCGATTGTGATATAGATAACTGTGATTAGTTTACCGATTGTTCAGATAGATCCGAAGTTACTGTCATAAATTATGTGATTGTACCGTAATCTATCTTATCGAGGGGAAGGCGTGTTATTGTTTTTATCGCGAGGCGATGAGTAACGCGCTAAATGACGGAAGGTCGGCCAGGGCGTTCCTCCGAGGTGACTCAGAGGCGATCGCCACGGCGGCGGCGCCGATGATCGGCCGAGGCCGCCGCCATCCGCGTCCTGCCTGACGCGGCTCCGCACATCGACGTCGATGCATTTGAGATGCAACGGAAGTGCTTATAACCCGTGCCAGCCGGCTGCGTGCGAATGCGATGCCGGGCAAACAAAGCCCCGACGATTGTATGCAGATTTCACATCTGCATTATGGTCTTGGCTACGAGGTCTCAAAGGCCCGCTTGCTTCATTATGTTGTCCGAATCGTTGACACTCAGCCCCGCATTGATTTCACTCTACAGTTCACTGTGAAGTCACAGGAAACGGGATTAATTCTGGCCTTGTGATAAGGACCGATTAAACTGCCTGTCAGATAAGTATCATGTTGATGCGTTATCTCTTCTATTTAATACCCAAATGATTGTCAACAATGATATCGTTTCCCACATGTTGACACTGCCGAGACTTTGTGATTGTGTGGCGCGTCGCTCGGTACGCTATGCGACATTGGCATTCAAGTGAAACATTCTTATAGTCGTCTAGTTGGCAAGGTCATTTGCAATACGCGCTTGTAATTTAATCACACGCTACAAGACCACACCTGTCATATGATTATATGTATACTCACGTTTTCTCAATATCAATATTATATCTAGGAACGAGTTCCAAGTGTGTCGCGTTTTTGGAACGCCATAAGTTACAGCCGTTTGATTGTTGGACTCCGTCGGCCCTAGTAAATTAAATATTTAGAATGCCACGAATATTTTATTTACAACGGAACTTGAACAGCTTGCAAGAAAGTGTTACGGTTGTGTTTGACCACGTTGGATTATCGTTTCGGTGTATGGGTGCAGCCTTTTGACTTATCGTACATCGTTTAACGTTTCTGTTTGGTTATCGCCGGTCGTCGCGACATATGGCAATTACCGCCGATTGACGGCGTCACTCCGACCGCTGATGGTGACTCTGTGTGAACAAACTTGTGACAGGTTCAACGACTTCCTCGCCACACGGCTGTGCCAAATATTGCACGACAACAATGTCACCAAACTAGTCGTAGGCAGGCTCGTTTGTCATCATTTCCTAGGCCCCCGTAATGGTTTATTGTAGGCACTTAACTAAACAATAGGGTTGTCTCATAATGGATGAGATATTTGTTAAATATGTAAAACCAAACATAAAACAGTCCTAACTCTTAATATCATAACAGATTTTGAATGCGACACTAAAATCGAATGAACAATAAAGGAGTTGATTATCTCTGTATCTTTCTTACAAAACTGTTTTTTTTTATTATTGTACACAATTATAGAAGGTGGTGGATAAGGCGGTGGTATTCATCCAGGCGGTCTCCTCAGGCTTGACTGATTCCTACCACTTCAACATTACAACCCATAACAGCAGGACTTAGGGCCTTTCCCAAGAAAGGGAAGTTATTGCCCATTTTCCAGTCTACGGAGACTCTAGCTAGATCTTTGCCTCGATAATATTGGTCATCTTGTGCGACACTCACGAGTGTATGGGGTTGTTGCTATTCTACTCTGCCGTACACCTCTAGGCCAATCAACCACCTGATATATTGAAATTCAAGTGTATACTGTAAAATTATAGCATAAATTATAATTTTTATTTCATTATCTTAAAATTAATAAGATGAATAGGTATTAACGTCTTGCCTATTTTTAGAGTAACTTCACTCAGCTCATTGTCGCGTGAAACCACACAATATTGCTCTCAGTGAGGCCAGCGCGTGCTAAATAGTTCCTACTTAGTATATTGTCACGTACGAATTGTTAAATTGTTATTGTAATAATTAGGCAAGGTGGCCGGGGGCAGTACATGTGTCGGTAACAGCGCTGGATGTGGCTCGCATACTGATGGCTCGAACACGGCGCGTGCGCATTCCTGAGGCGTCGCGACAGCCTCGCCCTCCAACCGTCGTTTTCGTACGTTACCTTCCCACCATAGAATGAAATTTGGCATAATTATGCTCACGTATACACGGTACGGACCATATAATTATAGTAGTGTAAAATGGAATGTATCTTTAGGATGAAACACGTTTTATGAGATCGTTACTCTGATAAAGCAACTTTTCACCAGCATATTCGGTCTTTTGTATGGTGGAGTGCTGCGTTGGTGACGATGTTTGCTGAGAAGTCGCGGATAGCTCTGAAAAGTCCGAATCCTTATACCTGACGACCTGAGTGGTTCATTTGGTTAATACCGGTCTGCTTCGCAGAGGTCCCGGGTTCGATTCCCGACTGATTAGAAATTGAAATTATGAACTGTAATTTCTGTTAGGGGTCTGGGTGTTATATGGATGCATTCTTCATCTTATCGATTCGGACTTAACTTGTGCATTAAAAAAAAGTATAAGTAGTTTATCAAGCACCAATACCACAAGATTTTACTTTGGGGCTAAATGGCGCTGTGTGAATTGTCGGAATCATAACCTACCCACAGTACAGTTATAAGTGTAGCTACCAATCACTAAAACAGTTCAGAAAGTAAGACCTAGTTCCAACAGGGATAAACAGGGAAGCCTTGCCCCTATACATACTATATACATACATATATGATGTCACGTTTTCCCGTAGGGGTAGGCAGAGACCACATAGTCCCATTTGTTATGGTGACGACAGATCTTTCTCGCTTCTTCTACATTCACTAATCTTTTCGTGTACGGTACTCTTGACCTGACCTTTCTAAAAATATTAATAATTTGAACTTGATACGTACGTCTCGGTCTTTCCCTTCCGACCATTCCATTCACTCCTGCCATAGGTATATTCCCTTATCTTGCCTCTTTTAAACTTAATATTATCCTTACGAATATTCTTTCTTAAATACTGTTCGTTTGGATGTTGTCCGTCTATCTTGCAAAATATTGCATGGATTTCTGTGAAATTCACACATAGAATAGGACACAGGGCTCTTTGACCACGCGCACGATGTCGGAAAGACGAAGCCGAAAGCGGAAACTAGCAAACCATCAAATCTGTATTATGGTATTTCGAGTAACCAAGTTACCGTTTAATGTTTTAATGTGCAACGGGGGATTCCCTTGTTAATGTAATAAAGTTTAAACTACAGAACCCCGGTATAGGTATGCCGGGGTGTTAGACATAGAAATCATATTAGTTCATATTTATTAAACATCGCGTAACAAAGTAGTCGTTGACGTGATCCAGATCGAGGGCCGTAAGTGGCTAGTTAATGAGCCTAGGAATAGCTTGTTCCGCGGTAATCTGCAAGTTATTGCATGGTGCGCGGGCTGGTGGCGTTGCATATGTATGGAGGTGTCGGGGCTAGTTCTCCCACATCCAGCGGGGTTCCCACCGCCGAGCCCGCGCGGTTAACGAACCGGCCCACCACACCGCACCTAGCCACACCTAGGCAACATTTTCACCAGGTGTTCACCGTTTTGGAAATTATTATCTATTATAACGGTCAAACTGGAAAAATTGATAGGTCTATCTAAGAATTGATTAATATCGAAAGTTTATCTGACCCTGCCCTCCTTTGAAGGTCTCGCAATTTGCATAGTTATTAGTAAACTTTCGACAGGTATGCCCGACTCTGAAATCGTGTTAATTGTTAAGCAGTAAGATAATAGGACGCTCGTTATATTAATTCGTTTCTTAGACACGCGCTGATCAGTCATTCTCGCCTGGCGTTCAATTATATTTGAAAGCGACGCCCAAAGAAACGCCTCGACGCAACCAACGGTACATTGGCGGAGTTATACTGAGAATAATGCACGATTTGTTGTATGTGGCGGCTAAACATCGGGGACATGAACGATGCTTCTATGGAATATATAGCATTGGTGAAACGCTCTGAACTTCCAACTACCAAACATCGGTATTCGTTCTAGGAACTGAATTCAACTTTACATTGACCGATTATGTCTTAGTGTTCTAAGATATACTTAATCGGTTAATGTAAAGTTGCAAATTGTAAATACCGATAATAAATGATATCACCTTTTTGAAATATAATGATTTACTTGAATTTTTATATGACGCTGCCAATAATGCCTATCTTTACATATTGAATGTGTTCTCTAGCGTTGAGTCAATCAAACGATTCATTATTGTTCCATTGACGCAAACGGCCTCACATAAAGCGATGAAGCTGTATTGTATTCCTCCATTACGCTCCCGATGTGCTTTGAAACATTTAGTTTTTAACAATCACATACACTCTTTTCAGTTTCGATAGACTTTAATTTGTTCCAATTCCGCTAAACGTTTCTTAACAGGAGGAAACCAAATCGATATTTATGTCTTACTATTTAATAATACTTGTGTAGGTTAAATCTAGACGGAGAGCATGGCGTCATGGCTAAAAATATCGCATTCATATATGTATGTACAAGTAAATTGTGATGTTGCAGCGGGCAGGCACGCAGCGCATTCAATTAATGTTATTGTCGGTCTTCCGTACAGAAATATTTTGTCAATTAACGAGTACACCATCGCGCATTAACTTCTCTCTAGCTCTCTACTATGTCAGTCTGCTCTCTATGAAATAAATATTATGTATTTAATATACCAGAAGAACACATTTCGTGACAATTTTGTAGTTAGGCGACTGTATATCTCGGTTTATAACTTGGTATAAAATTATAACCAGTTGGCAATCGGTCATTTTGTGTATATAAAGATTCTAATTCTGTATGAGGCCAGTAGAAGCATTTTCAATATCAAAATCAAAGAATCAGAAGTCCACGTATCGCATTTGCAACTCGTCTGCAGTGCAATGCGCAGGCGCACTGAACACCTAAAACCGGAGGTGCATGTGTCGTTGCACTCCGCACACCTTGATGGGAGTCAAGGGCGGCCCGCCTCCCGCCGTCGGGAGCGTCGCGTGCGCATCTCAACACGCGATCTTGGTTCCCACCGTGGAGCGTCCGCGCTCGAGACGGGTTTGCTGCAAATGTTCACTTTCGTAACTGCAACATTTTCAAGTCACTTACGATAATAATGTCCGTTAAGTACCTATTTATTACAAACGTAAAGTCGGCAGTCGCTCGTATCTAAGTAATGCGACTGCCGAGTTGACGTAGTGTGGAGGAAAAATGTTTATGGGCCTTCGTTAATAAGGACTCGCTCGTGATTCTCATGCGTCGTCCGTGATCCCCCCGGGCTCACTCGACCGGCCATGAGCTCGCTTCTGTAAAAAAGCGAGGACGCCTGGGAAGATATGCTCAAGAGAACATCTAATTGACTGCACCAAAGGCTACTAAGAAGTTAGAAATAATTTTGCGCTGTAACGAAGAGAGCCGCAAGAAAGTAACTCTTTGCCTAAACACGTGAAGTTATTTAATAGGTCTCTGTAATTGTGTGTGAGTGGTACTTATTTAACACTATGTACGATGTTATTGAAATGATATACATCGAGGTCACATCGCTTAGACGGTTACTTTGGTTTTGAAGAAAATGTTTAATGGCCGCATCCAATTAATGGCGAGGCTAGTTTAATGTTATCACAAGTTTATCACCTCGCGTTTGTCGGCCGTTGAAAGAGCTAATTGTGTGTTTGTATGTGTATGAGTGAGTTATCGGAACGAGCGGCAGTTTTCCGCCGAGCCGACCTCGTATCGCCGCGGCTTCCTCTGCCTTTCGATGACCACATCGCGAGCATCCATTTTATACAACACAACACCGCTCTGTACGCGCAAACCAAGCAGTGTATGATACATGCGTTCTCTTTGTTCACAGGATCAATATGATAACTTAGCCGCCCACACGCAGAAAGGAATTGAATTTCTAGACAAATATGGAAACTTTGTCAAGGAACGGTGCGCGATAGAATTAGAATATGCAGGAAAACTCAGGTGAGCAGTTATGCTATTGTTGTTATTTATTTATTTATTTATTAAATCTTCATGCACAAAATAGTACAGTGGCGGACTTAAATGTTGTTACCTATACAATACACTTTATTTGTTGTGTTTGAATCCACTGAGAACGTTTACACTTTCAAAAGCACAGTCCATAAAATACTGTCACTAAACAACATATAAATTATTATAAGCGCCAAAGCTTTATAGCATGATGATGTGAAGTTGTAAATATAAATTATCTACGCGAGATAAAAATATCTGCTAGAAGACTAGTGAGGTAGGTATAAAATGAACCAGTGGCACAAGTCTCGCACGCGAATATCCACTTTCACTGTGTGTGTTGTAAAGCTTATCGAATAACTAATGTGACGAAAATTTTAACATTTAATCGAATAAGTATCACGTAGGTTGTGTAAAAGTGGACGATTATAATATTTATTATGGTTTTCGGGTTTTACTGACTTAATCTTCGATTCAAGTATTATTAGATTTTATTGCTGCAAATGCAATAAACAGCTTTATGATCTCTTCGCAGGAGGCTCGTTAAAAACTACCAACCGAAAAGGAAAGAAGAGGACGAGTATCAGTAAGTGTACTTTCTATTTATTAAGTGTTGTAACTTACCTATTATAAGTATAATAATAGTCTTGAGTCATTGTTTTCTTATACAAAACCGGAAATAATCTGAATTTTTGGGTTTTTCGATTTTATGATCAAAGATAGTGTCACGCGCCGTATTTAGTCATACGATTTCTTTCACTCATGCTATTCTTTGTTTCTTATCAGCAGCTGGTCACCTTGACGTATAATATGATTGTTTTAACCCGAGTTACTCTCCGTACGTTGAAACGTGTCACTACGAATTTGCTTTACGATATTATTGTTGTAATAAAGACTATGGTGTTTATTGCTTCTTCATTTTACAACGCATAAAAACGGCCAGCTCTTTACGATTCATAGGTGTTACGCCAATAATTAAGCTATCGAAGAGGCCAACCTATTATTCACTGTAGCCTACTTGGCCGCCCTCCAATGCCGAGCTGATTCTCGGCGAGCTTGTTTGCTTGCCAAATTTTTATCGTTAATCTTGTTTTCCAAGTAAGATTGCAAGAAGAAAGCTTTTTTCTTGTTATCCACGCTCCATAGGTCTTTAGTGTATCACAGTTTTGTGAGCCAAGATATGAAGTCCACGAGTCTATAGCTTTATGTATGTAGTGTTATTCAATCATTTGTACAAAGACAGTGTAATGGAGCATCACAACGTATTACAGGTACACAGCCTGCAAAGCATTCAGACAATTATTATTAGAGCTGGGCGATTTCGCCGGCCAACGGGAAGTGGTAGCGGAGAACCTACAGTCAAACGTCGTCCGCGAACTACATCTACTCGCCAAGGAACTCCGGGACGAAAGAAAGGTGAGAGTTGACGACACTGGCACTCAGTTACTTTCCATCGTCAAAGGTTTACGTCCCTATTTGAGAGACGGCTAGGCCGAGACGCCTACGCGAAAGTGATAAGATTTTAACGGCCATTGCTGAGTAATAAACGACGGGCACGTCTCTATCTTTGGCTCTTTTACAACATGAACTTTACATTCTCATCTAAAAAGATATGCGAATGACAAATTGTTGCGTGGGACTGTATCGCTATCTCTATTACATAATTGAAAGTATTTTCACTTAATTAACACTCGCTTTATACAGGTGTTGGCCTCAGGAGTGCGTCTTATCTGTTTCTAGGGCCAATCTACAATTATTGCGCTGTTCCAGTTTGAAGGATTAGGGCTGATTACAAGCCTGAGGCAATACTAGCGTAGACCTGCTGCATTTAGATTTATTAGCTGAAAATTCATGTTTCATAGATGGTTTTGACGACAGTTACTGCGCTACCTGTCACTGAGTTGCCCAAGAAGGGAATGGTACGGACGGACACCTTATTGGATCGTTATTTTTTCAGCAACACTTAAATGAAGGTACAAGACAAATGGCGGCGCTAAATGCGTCGACAGCGGCTCTGGACCGGGCGCGGAGATCGTACGAGCGCGCCGCGCGGGAGTCGGAAAGGGCGTTGGACACTTTCCAGAGGGCAGACGCCGACCTCAACCTAAGGTACACATATGTTATTTTTATTTATCTCATTTTCATTATTATGTAAAAGCTGAATATCAAGTATATCTGTATAGGCGTTGGAAGGGAAGATTAAGCGTACCTACTTATCACTTTTATCTATTACGAACATTTTTATATGGCGCCTGGCATACCTAACCATCCGCCACTGCGTTTCGCTGAAAAAAAAATGCATTTCAGCGGCCACTTAAAAATAGGAGTGAAATAAAAATTTCAATTCTCGCCATGCCTCGTGCCTCCTCGCTCCTCCTCGCTCCTCCCCGGTGGAAAAGCAGTTTTTTACTTTTTTATGTCATAAAGTAGAAGGCAAGTGGGCCACCTGATGGAAAATTATCACACCAGGGATGTCACCAATGCGTTGCCCACCTTTATGACACGTTACTCTGGCAGCAAAAAGGCAAAGGCCCCTCCACTGTCAAAGCGACGATTCCGCAAACCCCCACTTTTACACACGCTTTACGCATGTACGGATGTCAGATATCTCCGAGTATCTTACTGAGTCACATTTTTCTGAAACTGTTGGACGATTGATTATTTCCCTCCAACCAGTATCCAGTGCGCGATACTAATCAAACGACAGGAAATGAATCACTCTCTATGTTTGATATCTGCAACGTGCAATACCGCTACCAAATGTGCAAACTGGAGCGGCCGGGCCGTAAAACCCAATGGCTGATGAAACTCTACGTGGCCCCGTACAATGGCATGTTGCAATTACAGTGCTCCGTGCAAAATGATACGCCGTTTTCGGATCAATGACACGCTACGCCTAGTGTCATAATTCTAAAGCCGAGACAAAAGGCCACTTGTCTTTCTAATCAAGTTATAATGGAAAGAAAATAATGGTGTCCCACAATAAATGTGATTGTTTTATGTAATGCTAACGTGGCTAATAAATAATATACGCTCACGTATTGTCTTTCCTATTGAGGGCTTTGCTTATAATTGTAGAATAAACAACTGCCATAATTATATCTGCAACGCTAAATTATCTGAATGCATGCTTATGTCTTGTAAATCCGTACTGCGTCTTGGAGGTTCGGTTACATACTGCGCAGTTTGCCCGGTATAGTGCCATACGTATAATTATTTAAATGCTTAGCGTCAATAATAAAATAATAATAATCATCTTTGCGTTAATGTTCCGGTTGTGCTCTCGGTTGCCCCGGGTTCGCCTTAAACATGACCCAGGATTTGGCAGATCAGTTCATAACAGTGTGGAGCGACTGCCATCTGACCTCCGTGACCCAGCTACTAGGGGAACCTGGCCAGATTGGAGCTGCACATTCAGTCGCCTGAATGTGCAGTTTCATTACAATGTTTTCCCTCACCGTAAGAGCGTCGGTTAGCATTCAACTAATGTACATAAATCAGAAGACAGTCATTGGTACATGGCCGCAGAGGGGTTCGTTCCCGGTAACTCTCGCTTACGAGTTGGATACCTTAACCACTCGGCCACCGACGCACCGACGCTTAGCATTAGTATCCTGAACTATTATTCGTTCCAAAGCCTCAACATTGTCCTAGAGCCGTTTGTTATGAACAAAATAGTATTGTATAGTTGCGATATTGCAGAAAGGCGAGGCGGTATTTCCCCAGTCGGACGGCTCCAATTCCAACGGGATATCCCGCTATGCCCTACCGTACTTCCTTTAAAATGTATAATTTGTGATGATTATAATAGTAGTGAGCGTCAGGCCCGAGTGGTTAAGGGCCAACTCGTAAGCGAGAGGTATCGGGTTTGAACCTCATGCGGCAATGTACCAATGACTCTTTTCTGAGTCATGTTCATTAGTTGAACGCTAACCGATACTCTTACGGTGAGGTAAAACATTGTGATGAATATTCAGGCGAGTGAATATGAAACCATGGTCCAATCTGGTCAGGTTCCCCTGGTAGCTATGTCACGGAGGTCAGATGACGGTCGCTGCACTGTAATTATCTGACCTGCCAAATCCAGGATCATGGTTAAGGCGGACCATAGGACGTCGTACGCTAGCAACACCGTGTCATTAACGCCAAGATGATGATATTAATAGCAGTAGTTACAGCTTGTTAACCTGAAGATAGTCTGTGCCTGTCAATCACCACCAACGTGCTTGCTATCCAATTGCAGCCGAGCAGAGGTGGAGAAACAGAAGGCGAACATGAAGCTGCGGAGTCAAGCGAGCGAGGACGCCAAGCACGAGTACGCGGACCAGCTGAAGAAGACCAACGAAACGCAGCGGCAGCACTACGAGCATCGGTTGCCGCACGTGTTCAAACAGTTACAGGTGAGCTGGAAGGAGAGACCATACAATAGGAGAACACGAATGAAAAAAAAATTCGTAACCAGCTTTTATTCTTTTAGATCACTCAGATTACTTGTCAAGGCTAATCACACGAGCCCAAACTCGATGGGTTTATAATGTAGCTATAGTTTAGGAGTCCCCATAGCCACCTTCATCTCCACCATCAGTTCGATGGTATCAAAACATTGCATTATTACCGAACTTACATAGGCAAAATTTCAGCTCAATCCGATACCGGGAAGTGGGACAAATTTAACTTACTGTTGGATTTGAACCTCTGGCCACATTAGTGGAGAGTTTTGCCAGGCTTATCATAAAATTGCATATGTGCGATTAATTGAGAACGATTACATGAGGCAGTACTTAATTTTACACTAGGTTGACAGCGCCGCTTGCTCGGTACATCGGCGGTAAATAGTAATAAAATCAGGGAAATGGGTAGTTCAGATGTCTAGTTCTCGTTTCCAATTTACCGGTTCATTGCAGTAGTCCTAGGGTTTATCGCAATGGTCCCATTTTTACGACGTACAGGCTCTGAGTATCCGATACACGTCGCAACAAAGTGGTTGCAATATTGCACTGATACTATCTTGCATTGGGTCGAAGATTTAGCGATAAAGCTATGTGGCTGACTTGCAGCGTGTATGCTTTATCGGCTCTCTAAAGTTTTAGTTCTAAACGGAATTGTTTGAGCCTTGTGGATCATCGGTTAGAGCGCTTAATGGTCATATATATTTTTTATGGTTCAGTACCCGAAACGTAAAAAATTTCAATCGATTACTAAGCGCTTGTCGCTCCAATAACATTTTAAAATTTTATAGTATTTGACGAATTGCATGTCGCTCTGGCATGAAGTCTGTAAGTCAAGAATGTTTTACTACCACTAATATGGACATTGTCTGAAATATATAGTTTTTTTTTTAATGAAAATATTGTTGTTAGCCTAAGAATTATTTGTGTTAATGGTACGGAACCCTTTGCATGCGAAAATAAATAATAAAATCAATGTCGCTATGAGAATCAGAAAATAAAAGAACAAATAATTGTATCTACATTCTCATAATACATTATGATAAAGCATCTCCCAACTATGGAACATGCTCAAAACTTGGATGGTATCATCAAAGGTCTCAATTCAATCGATCTGTTATTGTCAATTGTGTTAATCATAAACATTGGTTTTACAATTGCAAACAAAAGTTATGTTAGTTTTCGTCGTTTATGTTATGATAACATTAAACCACATCTGCGCAGCATCCTTAATCTCAATATGATTCAACCACATCCTTAAATGATTCATATGTATTTAGGTGCTTACGTGACGCATACCTGCCCGAAAGAACACTTTCCACGACCTTCGCTTTCGAACTGTAGAAAAATGCAGCCGACTTTTACGTAAAGTCGCTTATTGTAGAGAATCACAACTCTGTGGGAACGGAAGCATTCATTTTAAGATTTCAATTAAACAAACGCCTGGCCGAATGCGAACTCGTGGATTGTGCAATCGGGTAATATTGTTATAATAACAACGCGTGCGTAATTTGATGTTTTACTCGATTACCCAACTAGCCTAAACTTTCTCTGGCTGTGCGTTTCGTGTGAATTTGGAACATACCGACGAAATGCCTCTCGCCGAGTGCAACGGGCATACGGCGGTGCATTCTGGCGCACCGCCAAATGGGTCACAACTCCCAACAGTGAAAATTTACATCTGAGATACACGTTTGTCACATAAAATAGGGATAGCTATTAAAATTATAACCAACGCAGATACATTAGCCGTGTCTTTATAATTATTTATATCGTATTTTATTTTCTATTTGCAGGATTTAGATGAGAAGCGGATAAAAAATATCAAGAACTTCATGTTAAGTTCAGTAGATGTCGAGAGGAAAGTTTTCCCAATCATTATGCAATGCTTAGACGGAATGGAGCAAGCTGCGAATAGTATAAATGAAAAAGAGGTGTGTAATTATATTTCTTAGCTAAATAATATCCTCAAGAGACTCATATTGCAAACATTGTTAATAACTGCAATTGTTTTTTTTTACAATTTAGTTTCTATGATTAAAATGAGGAAAATTTAACATAGGAATTACCATTGTCTGTACTAACATTATAAAGAGGAAATATGTGATTGTATGTTTGTTTGTTTAGTTTATAAACTCAAAAACTGCTTAACCTATTTATAAAAACGTCACATATAGGAAGCTACATTATCAGCGAGTAACATAGGCTATAGTTTATCTCGAAGTTCAATGTGGTTCCCACGGTAACGGGCCTGAAACGTAGTAACTGAATTTTACGCGGAGGAAGTCGCGGGCGAAAAAACTAGTTTTGTATAAAAGTTGGGAGGGCAATTACTGCTTACCATCGGGCAGGCCGTAAGCTTATTTGCCATCTTAGTGTATAAGTAAAAAGAATACTGTCGATTCCATTGAGGCGAACGATCTACAAAATGACAAATTAATTATATTATTACATGTAAATCGTCGCCTCCCCACGCCCTAAGGTCTAAAATAACAATTTATTACAGTACTAGTGGACCTGGCGCGACTTCGTTCGCGTACTTTACTCCTACCTACCCTTTTTTTCTTGCTTATAAACCTTCCTCAGGAATCACCGTCTATTGTTGAAAACCGCTTTAAAATCCGTTGCGTAGTTTAAAAGATCTAAGCGTACATAGATACATAGGGACAGACGGCGCCAAGCCACTTTTTTTCATACTATATATAGATTACCCCACAAAACAGTCGCCCAAAAGACCTTCAATTTCGACCCCACGCCCTAAACCTAAACCAACCACCTTCCCCAGGACACCCAGCTGGTGATAGACCGGTTCAAGTCCGGGTTCGTTCCACCCGACGACTTTCCAATGGAGGAGCAACGCACCGGACTGGACGGCACGGATGCGCCGCAGCCCACACACAACCACTTGACAGCGGCAAGGGGGACAGTTTCCGGACACCGGGTGAAGAAACGCGGTGGACTGCTGTCCATATTCAGCTCAAATAAGGTTGGTATCCGTCTGAGTACGAGATACGGTTATGCCTGGTTTGTACGATCTGCAAGGGTAGTACAA
Source organism: Blastobasis adustella (assembly GCA_907269095.1). Lineage (NCBI taxonomy): Eukaryota > Metazoa > Arthropoda > Insecta > Lepidoptera > Blastobasidae > Blastobasis > Blastobasis adustella. The sequence continues at coordinate 14,381,462 of OU026119.1, read as the reverse complement.
GTACGCTCTCTCGCGCGATAAGCGTGAAAAGCTGCGGCATAGTCTCTTTCATCTTAGTATTGAGAGAAGGAAACAAACGCTCTCTTTTGGCGCGAGCTGAGCCGTGGGCACACTGGTGCTAGCCGTATTGGGATGGTTAGTGGATGTCAAAGAAGTTAGGTGTTATAGACTGGACGGACAAAATCGTGGACTTTCACTCAGTTATGACTAAGTCTTCACCGTTAGTGTTTACCAACTATAGCTACAAATTAGGCTATAAAAAAACTATTTAATGACCGGTTACTAACCTTAGATCGTGCAAACGAGGCGAAACCAGGGTAGGGTGTGTCAGCGTCGGCTGCGGATGCTATATCGGAATATGAACGCGGGTGTAACGACCTTTGTTGGCCTTTTTAAAGGAATATAGGGAAAAGGTAGAGCTGTACGGAAAGGCGGACTTGAAGATAGTTAAATATTGTGTATAGTCAGATGAAATAGATATGCAAATAGTTTAATTAATTAAAAAAAATACTGAATTAAATGAGATAAATTCAAAAGTAAATTCATACATGTCGTGTGCGGTAATAACCTCCGTTGTCGGAGTTTCGAAACACCCGAGGGGCCTCCGACGTGGCATATGACTACTGATATCAACCCTATATACTAGTAAAAGACGTAGTAGTCGAGACTTGGTAGTCTTTATGCTGGTATTTAGTTATTTTGGCTTGTTATCATTTGTTTATGTTTTTGTCTCCCGACTTTACAGCAAAGTCTTTATATAAATTCAATTGGATTTTATTTAAATATAACAGATTTTTATCTATATACTGAAGCTTAATTAAGTAGGTTGTTTCCATTACCATTGTTGATAGTATTATCTACTGATAACCTTTTATGTTATGACATATATTTTATTATAGAAATACCGTTAGATTAGATAAGATTATGTTATTGTCTCCTATAAAAGCTCATGCCATGAGGGCGTAATGCTCCACAATAAAGTACGAAAGTATGCTTCATAAAGCTTTTAATACCTGTATGCTATGTTATTATTATATTTACGAATTTAAATAAGTATTCGAAACTTATTTCTAAACATATTGCATGAGTTTACATAATTTATAGCTATGGTATTTACTATTTTAGTATTGTCTTAGTATTCTGTTATTTATAAATGTTTATTCAACTGATATCATAGTCATGGCCTACAACCGTGTTGGTAATATGACTAAGATTTGTTGATCCTTTAATTCTATACCGGCTGGATACGTTCTCATTGCATCCATATTGTATCATTGTATCCAATTGTCATCTGAAAACGATTTGTTATCCAATGACAACATATCCAACCGACACAAGCGTTAGTTTATGTTTATATTTATTGTTTTGGTTATAATTTGGAGGTACTAATTTATTTTTGTCTGTTATCCCTCGTTACCCTATCTAACACGGGTTCACGTAACATCCAATGATAAATCGATTGCCGGGCGGCGTCCTGTGGCTGTCTCTGTCACATGGAAACGTAAGTCACCCGTTGCGGTGTTGGGCTGTGAGTGGCATGACGCACCGACCGTCTCACGTTTACTTCATTTTCCTTGACGCCAACGTCATACTTGTACAGTCAGTTAGAAGTAGCTGAGCGACCAGACTGTTCAAAATTAAGGTTGATCTGAATGTGATACAGTTCAATTGTTTAGTCCAGGGCAGGGTTGAATAAGAGTATAGCGCCAACCCCTTTCTATTAGCGGGTGTCTTAGAAGACGGCTAATGTCATAGAGGTAAACCATTATAGCTAGGACCTGCGTAAGCCAGAAAATGGGCAGCAGCGTTTTCTGTTGTCTGAGTATCTTTAACATTGTGATACGCCTGCCAAGCATATAGATTATGACAATGCTCTTCACTAATAATTATGTGGAAGAGGCTCAAACACGTCCAGCAGTGGGCTGTTGTGGATTGTTGATGATGATGATACACTTCTAATTAGAAATGACATTAAATTTTTCTCGAACTGTGCCCATACCGGAACGGCTTTTTTCTCGTGGAAATTAGATTTAAATTATCTTTGTTCAAATCATTCTGGATTATTTTTTTCTTAGTTACTTTGATGCTGACTGTACCCTTATACATACATGCCTTAAATACATGTTTATTTTGTCTTACCCGCACTATCATTGTTTTTCTTTGATTTTTGCCTGTTATTAAACCATCTAGGCTTTGCGTCATGCTTTGGGACAGCCCCGTGGAGTGGGTCGGTCCCACTTTAGATGTTCTGTTCCGTTCTGTTCTGTTTCTGTCGCTCATCTGTACTATGTTGTCTGTTTCCCCGCCCTCGCGCGCCGTTAACACTTTGGCCACAGAAGATTGTCGAGGCGTGCAACTCGATCAAGGTCAGTCCTGCGTGTTATGTGCCCCCCACTTGATTTCTGTGACAACATTTACTTCAGATTACCGTTAGGTGGAAACGATAAAGCCGACTTTGTAAGATAATTTTACGGTGTTCAAAATGTGTTTTAGGGAAATTTTTTCACAAAACATGAATCTCATTTCTCGCGCCATGCAAGGCACTTACCATTTTTATTACAACGTCGAGTGAACACCTATTGGCACATTAAACAAATAAGTTATTATTCTTTGACGTAAAAGTATACATTTTATGTCCTTAGTAAATGTTGTCATAAAACGCAAGTCTCTGTTGCTTTGTACCGCTTTCATTAACACATTTCATGCTTACCCAGCTTTCTATTCTTTTCAGCGCACAGCGATTCTGTCACAGATAGTATGTAGTGTATTATACATGTATATTGTACATATTTACGTTGTATTACGTTTGGTTTAGTTTTAAAGTACCACCTGTATACTATATTACCCTTACATCTAGATATCGCAATCATAGATAAAGAATTTGACGTAAAAGAGAAATGCTGATAGTTAGAAACGTAGTATATGAAACACATGATTTAGATCACGGTGAAAGGTCGCAGTAAGTCAGTGTGGTGTTTGAACTGTACGTTTGCGTGTTCACTACGCTAGAGGGTGTGCGAGTGCGGTGGCACGATTATGTATTTGTTTACAGTAGTATACTAAACCAGCAATATCGACCATGAAGCTCGTTTTAAAAAGACCGTCCTTTTTTAATTGTCTTCTATGTAAAATCTCGCGATATCTACTAATGTAAACCGTGAGTAAAGCAGCAGTAGATGCAGACCTACACCAATGGCGAAGGATTGTCAAGCTTGCCACCAAACCTGATTTGGCGACCACGACCACTCTGTCGAGAGTGTAACGACTAAGAAGACGAACCCGTGAGCTCGCGATGCCTCTCGCTGTCTATAAGTGTATATTTTTGAGGAAAGGAGGAGAAAGGCAAGATTTCGATTTCGATTTATCATCCCTCCTCGCGCGTTTGCGCTCCGCCTATGTAGAAGCAGCCTAACTAATAACATATGTTACTTTTATAAATGGTACAAAAGATTAAATGAATCCCGAGAAGTTTAAAGACATTGGTGTGGGTGAGCTCGCTCTATCGTTGACTTCATCTTTGCCCCAAGCTAAGATGAAAACCACGAGCAAGTTCTGCAAAAGTTAATAAAAAAATATACATTTGTGTATGTTGAAGTATGTGAGTAATTAACCCAAAACTTATTAACATTACTAGTAAAAAAAAGCGAAGTTGGGGTCAACGAGGTTGACCTAGGTCTTCCGCTGGAGACCCTGAGACTGGTTGAACTATCTCTGGAGCGATTAGCATCCCGTGACGGTATATTAGTAAAAAAGTTTCTTGGTCAATATTACGGTTTAATGTACTCAGCGATGTTACAGACTTGATCGTATTGACGTATTGGATCAATTTTCAGAACAACATGTCTGTGGATGGAAAGGAGGATTATTCAGATTTACCACCGAACCAGAAAAAGAAGAAACTACAAGCGAAGGTTTCAGAATTGACAAAACAGGTGAGTTATGTTTTTTAACTATTCAGTAATAGAAATCCTTAATTCTTATTACAATTAAGGGTGTGTTGGCCTGTAAAGTAGCACCAACCCCATCCAATGACGGCTGTGGTAAAAGGTGACTGATGTCATATACGCTGACCAGCTATTATCTCTGTAAACCAGAGAATTTGCAGTAGCATTTTTGTAGAGTATTATCGTCACACTGCATGCATGCAGGAGATTGTGGCAACACCCTCCACTAATTTGAATAGGCTCAAATCCATCAGTGGACTGTTATGGGCGACTGATATGATCCAATGGGATTACCAAACATTGTACATATCCTCTTGAATCACTCTATCTATTGTCGAAAACCGCATTAAAATCCGTTGCGAAGTTAAAAAGATCTAAGCGTACATATTATACAAAGAGACGGACGGCGGGAAGCGACTTTGTTTTATACTATGTATAGAAGTTGAGGTAGAGCGACATGAGAGCATAAAATACTACATAAAAATATGCCTATATGTATACAAAGGTTGTAATAATGTATTTGTGTCTTCAGGTTACGCAAGAGCAGGGCGCTATGGAAGCACTGATGAAAATGAAAGGCGTGTATGAGACAAATCCAACGCTCGGCGACCCAATGACTGTAGAAGGTGTGTAACGTTTTGAAATGTCCCAAGTTGTAGCGATATTTATTAAGAAACATACTATACTTGTACCAGTAGGTAATATAGTACTGTTTGACATAAACAACGAACATCCTATAAAATACAATGCAAGTTAGAACCACTGGGTAACCGAAGTGACTGTGGCTCCCTGTGTGTGTTCTATCGGCTGTACAATGGGAAGTGTTCTGAGGAACTTTACGATCTGGTGCCCACAGCACAATTCCGCCATCAATCCACCTCACTGGCTTGGGTACTCATCCCCACTATGTAGACTCTCTGTTGGTCACCACGCGAAGGTTCGAAAGAACGTTTCTCGCTCGTACTATTCGGATGTAGAATGAGCTTCCAGCCACAGTGTTTCCTTTTGACATGACATGGAATCGTTCAATAGGTATATTAGAGGTCGCTTCAGAGGCGGGCAACGCGTCGGGAACTCCCCTGGTGTTGCTGATGTCCATAGGCGACGGTGACCACTTTCCATCGGGTGGCCCGCTTGCCTGTTTGTCTGTAAAAAAAATATTAGTAGGTTAACAGTCAATAATCCACTGTGCCTCTTGCATCCATCGGCTTCCTACGAAGGTCCGAATTTCCCATATTATATATGTGAAGATAAGTAGGGTAGGGTATAGTGCGATATCCCATTCGAATTGGAGCCTCCTAACTGGGGCATTACTTCCCCTTTACCTTCGGAACCCACAGCCAAACAATATTATTTTAAGAGCTAATATACTGATAAGTTCCATCTGTGGTGCCGCCTCCCCCTCCCTTGTTAGTACAAAAAGAAAGGGAATATCAAATAGATAACTTATCAGTAGGTAGTAAAACAGGACCTAAATATGTAATATCTGTTTCTGCCGGTGAGTATGGGGAAAAGTGGCTTTGGCAGAGCATCGTGTCCTGGGGGTTTAGACGCATTGGTGATGCATTTGATGTTAATGTCCATAACCAGCGGTGACTACTTTCCATCTAGACGACTTGCATACTTAGTACACTCGCACGTAGCGTACAAGTAGCAAGCGAGAAAAGGGGCGACATAGATACTGCTATCTTTTTCAATTTAGTATTGAGAGAGGAAACAAAGGCTCTTTCGCGAACACACTTGCGCTATAATAAGACCACGCTAAGTCCGAATAAATTATAAAAAAAATAAAAACTATATGGCAACTTATGACATTTTTTTTTAAAGTAATTGAACGTCATTCATAAAAGTCATAACAAACAATTTGATTTCTGTAGGATTGTTTATTGTCGTGAGTTATGAAAAATATTATGAAATAATGGGCAAAACAATTAAAAAGGAAGTGAGACTGATAATTTTCAGCATGATTAATAATTTAGTCAAACTTAAAGTACAAGTTTAAGCGAAATATCTGAATGTTTACAAGAAGGACTGACAAGGACAGATTATCCCCAGATTATTGCCATATCCACATTTTATAATTTTTACTACTGTCAGTCAATTCGGACTTATCGTGGTCCTATTATAGCAGTGTAGCCACCTGTTCGTCCACCGACTGACATAAAAAAGTCAATCATTTAAAACCATAATCACCCCCCGCAGGCCAACTAAACGAGTGCTGCGACAAGCTGAAGAAGCTTCGTGCGCAGTTGCGCAAATTCGAGGAGTTGCTGGCAGATGCTGCTAGTCTGCCGCCCGGGCAGCCGCAGCATCACCCGCACCCCGCTAGGATGAACGGCGCCGCGCCTACTGCTACTAGGTAAGGAAGGGAGAAAGAAAGATTTAGAGGTATATTAAGGGTGTAGGGGGTAGGGAGGTTCAAGAGGTGTTATTATAGGTCGCTTTAGAGGCGGGCAACCTATTGGTAATTCCCCTGGTGTTGCTGATGTCCATAGGCAAAATGTCCCGGTTGCAAAATGTACAAGAAAGAAAAATTAACAGGTCTTTTCAAACATTGTGGGCCAAAGCGGGCTTATCGCTCACAAGCGATCACGTCCAGGCAACAACCCATGTCTATACGATAAATAAAGAGACCAACATTTATTACACACTGGACAGCTAGTGTGAAATAAGTGATGCTTTCCGTCCGTGCCTTCGTCCACGTGGACTACACTATACCGCGGTCGCGGTCATATTGAATTTATGATGACGTCACATAGCCTATGTCGATCGGGGTACCCTAAAAATTCTCTCCAAAGTTTGGTCGAAATCGGTACAGTAGTTTAGCCGTGAAAGGTAACGGACGGATACTTTTGCATTTACAATAATAATAAGTTAATATAAAAGATAGAATAGATAGAAACGAATAGTGGATATAATACTAGATCATCCGAGCCCGGCTACTGCCAAGGTCTGTCTTCCTGTTCATACTCTTCCACTTTGTGTCGCGTGGCATCTCGTAATCCGTTATATCGGCCGTACTACCTTATCTTACAAACCAGAACAGAAATGAGGGTTGTCGCGATTCTAAAATCCGCGAAATGGCGTTTCTGCGACGTAAGGTCTGCTGCCAAAATAAAGCCCTGTCATTGACTGGAATAGATTCGTCATTTTATAGCAATTGCTTCTGTCCAATAGCACGACAGAATATTGACAACAGACCTTTCGACTCGCTAGCGCCATCTGAAATTGTGAAACCCTTATTGTCTCTCGACAAAATGCGACTCAATTAAGTTGCGAGTGACTCAGCAATTTGACGAATAGCACTATTTATTTTAGTGCCAAGTAGTTCGATCAAATCTTCTTGAACATTTTTGTCGCATTTGGAGAAGGTTTGCTCAGGCACATGTGTATGTAAAGTCGCTACGCAGTCACGTGCATTGCTCAAGAAGATTGCCGGGATTTATAGTGTAGCAAAGAGCCCTGCAGTGGGGCTGATTGAACCTTACATACGCATCTATATTTCGCTCTATGATAATCTCTCAGAACCGTGAAATATCGCTGTCACTTGTCCCGCACCAAGATATCACTGTCTCACTTGTCTCGGTGTGACCCATGGAGCAGTATAACCAGTGGAGAAAGCTAGCGGGGGGACCGCACTCACACGCGCTATTTTAGTATAAGCGAAAGATTTGATCGGTAATCGGATTCATCTAGCTTAGACTCCTACGTTAACCGTATCGGCCTATGTCATTCAACGACGCCGCACGAGATGGCGCTGCTGCGACGTGAGGTCTGTCAAAAAAAAGCCCTGTCATTGGCTGGAATCGATCCGTAATTTTACAGCAGTTAGTGTGCAAAATAGCACGACAGTATTGTTACAAAAGACCATACGGTAAATGTGTGAATTGTAGACGTTATGGGCGATAGTTATCACTTACGGTGGTAAGGTGGGCTGTCTGCTCGTTTGTCACTGAGTAGCATAAAAAGATCGCCTCAGTAGCGCCATCTGAAACTGCGAAAAACCGCATTCAGCGCCGCTCTCTCCCCCCGCCCTCTCCCCCCGCCGCAAACCACTCCCAAACATTAGGAACAGAACCGTACTTCTCCACTGGTCGTACTTGCCCACTACGTGACACCCCCACGACACGTATTCCAGTATCGGGTCCAACAGCGAGTCGCTGTCGCGCTCCGCGTCCGAGTCGTCGGTGAGTACGGGCGCGGGCGCCGGCGGTGGGTCCGTGTGCGGCGCGCCTCGGGCCGCCGGCGGCTCGCCTGAGTCCGGGCTTGGCGGGGAACTGCACCCGCCGCAGCCCAACGGCGGCCACGACGGCCACGGCGGCCACGGCGGCCACGCGGGCGGCGACCACGCGGACAACGACAACGAGTCCGACTTCGACTACTATTACGAGCCGGATCTGCAGCCGCTCGGGTATTGCCGGGCTTTGTATCCGTTTGAAGGTTGGTTATATTCAGTATTTTATTCAGGTAGTAAACAGTCGTGTTGCATTGCATGAATTTCCGATTTATATGGTTTGTAGACCTACAAATAACATAATATGCGTAATATGCCCGCGCGAGTACAAGTCCATCGCGCCCTACTTTAAACTGTACTGATTATGCGTCGATTATACTCGCTCAAACCACAAATTGAGAATGCGGTGTATCGAGCCCTCAATAATTGAATGCTAAAGCTACTCGAATTACCTAAGCGGTCGTTCCCGATGGACATGAACTCGCGCGCGCACATAAAGTCCCGTCATGTAAAAAGGGCGATAACCGTTGTAAGATGATAAGTATTAGGTGGGTGGTATGACTGGGATAGCCATATCCCCCCCTTCATTGTCGCTCAGTGTTCTTCTTACGTAACGGGAACTATGTAAAGATTTCTTAACTATATAAATATTTCTAAAGGAGACGATTTGAAACAGTGCATTATTCTAGCTAGTATCATCGAGTTGTAGCTTGTTTTTTTAACTTGTAACTTATTAATTTCGACCTAAAGTTTCGAACATAGTGCATCTAAATAACAGTCTCAGCGTATCTTGGTACAAAGTTTAAATCTTTCAGAACGCGGTATCGTTTACTTTGAGGAGTATTCCGTACTCTGCAAGTTTGACGTTCTCTTAACGTTAACGATTGAGTAGATGAGTAAGCAGTAATCGATCGACTTTTTCAATCAACACTTGCTGCGAATCCAAGTATCAAAGAGTCAGGCGCGGTGCTAAACATGCCGCCAAATGAGACGGGCGCACAGCTTTAATATATACTATACGCGTATGTGGAGAGCGGCCAGCTGAGTCCGCGCTGGCGCGACGCGAGTACGCGGGCCATAGCCGATCGAGTCCGACTGTGTTTGTATGGACCGGCGAAACGAGTCGAGCGTACTCGCGTAACGCCAATTAGTAACCCAAATGTCGAGGCGGCCGCAGCGAACGGGTTTATTAAATGAAAATCCTTGCCGTTGGGCAAACTGTATTACTTATTTTCATTCCTATTCAAGTAAAGCCTTTAGGTTCATCATCATTATATATTTAGGACCATGACTCTTTTCGGTGGAGCAATCGCCACTCCTCTCTCCTGTCTGTGCCAACCTCTTCAGGTTCAATAGGTCCGCTATATTAAAATGTCCACTGAATCAGAACGTCCACTCCATCAGAATGTCCAGCTCATTCATGAGCGTTTTCTGTAACCATTCTCGCCTCATTTAGTCTAATGTCGCAACCGCATGTAGGCTATTGTAAGAAGGCCTTCGCTGCCGTGTCTAGTGCTGTGGACTGGCCACAATCATAAATCTTTATATCTACTTACGTTGCTCTATCACAGTAATGGCTAAGTAGTTGTGCAATAGGCGGGTTTCTTATTATATTACTCTACAGTTGGTTAGAGATCAATCTCATCAGATAAATGGTGTTGCTAAATGTATATTATCCTGTTTGCATATGTAATAATGTTATGTGAAAATAAACACGCACATTACGACAGTTATCTTAGCATGATAAGGAAAAGTTTATTTGCTTGGCCAGCTAACTTACCCAATATAACATCTTAAGAATATCTAAAACGGCTTTGATATCATTAGCTTTTATTTTGATTAATGATCACAGTTTACGACTTACTGTCGTATTAAAGGAATGTATTATTAAAGGAAATGAATTTTACAGTTTATTTTAAAATATTTCTTAATGCCTTAATAGAATGGTTAGTGTTTTAGGGTTTAGTTTGAGGACTTGAGCCGACCATCGGCAGAGGTTCGACCAACCGTCTCCGGTCTCTGTGCAGTAGCACTACACTATTTACACAACGGACCATACTTTCGCCATCTGCTCCTTTTTGAAATCGCGAAAACCGTTGCTCTCTTACACCCACAGTACAAGCCTTAGTTTGGCGCTAGATGGCGCTGTTGAACGAATTTGTTCATTAATCACCACAATCTTCCGAGCGGTTATTCCCATCTTCAGTCAGGCTCTGCTTTCCTGCTCTGTCTTCTCCACTTCATCTTGGTAACCCTTACCTCGCAAGCCACACACGAATTCGTCCATTACTTATTATGAATTGTCACCAGCGAACGGCACGGGCTCCACGATGCGAATGGAGTCCGGCGAGCGGCTGTTGGTGCTGGAAGCGGACGCGGGCGACGGCTGGACGCGCGTGCGCCGCCCCAACACGCGCGAGGAGGGCTTCGTGCCCACCACGTACATTGCGACCACGCTATACGCGGACACGCGCCAGTAGCCAACCGCCTGGTGAGTATCGATCCATGCCACGTGTGCCCCTATAGGCCCTCAGCGACTCACGGCGATCACCGGCCCGCTCCAGCAGTTACATCGCGACCATACTATATGCGGGGACGCGTGCCGGTGCCGCGTGCCAACCGCCCGGTGAGTAGGTACCGATTCATGCCACGTGTGTCCTTAAAGGCCCCAAGCTACTCACGGAGGCCACCACCGGGCCCCAGCAGCCACTACCGTCCTCCCCAGCAGTCACCAGCTTCTCTCACGGCCTCTACTATGCGCATAGAGGCAGGTGACAGTCCGTTGCTATAAAGTGTCTGCTAACGGGCTCCTGCGCATGGAGGCAGGCGAGCTCATAACTCATAACAGTCATAAAGTCATTTTATTTCTATGACGGAGTTAACATTGACAGGTCAAAAATTTGGAGATGCGAAGAAGTTGTCAATGAACTTGTGGAATGATCTGCCTCTAGACATTGATCGCCTTGCACAATACACATGATGAAAGGGTTGAGCGATAGCACATACATGGAACTTATTTGCGCCAATTTACGCCAACTACAATTATCCCTATCTGCCCCATTAAACGGGCGGAGCGTGAGTCGTTTATCCTGCCGGATACCACACGAGTAACTTTCGCATTGTGGCTAAATGGACTATGGTTCGTGATGAACAGTTACCAGATCTCTTACTGATGTGCCAACTAATACAATGAATGGTTGTCCCCAGACGCGGCAGCCGGTAAACGTGACTCGGCGATTGACGGCGATCAACGCGCAGTGACCCTTAGTGCCCTGTCGGACTCTAGTGAGCGAACGTTCAGACTGCAGACTGTGTTCGGTGGTGCACACACTCATACAATATCACGTTCTTGTGGCCTATATATAACCAGTATTTTTGCTATAATTTATCTTAAAAGAAATTAGGTAGCATTATTTTTGTATGTAGCCCTCTCTATTCCAGCCAAACTGGCGAAGGCCATCGTGAACAAAATGAAATCATAATAACATTCCATGATCTTATTTATTGTGTATATTGTTTGTTGTATGACATACATATTTTCATGTATGCTGTACGGCGGTATAGTTGTAACGTTAAATGTAATATTGCGTAACTCATCTAGATCTTCATTGTGCCAGCTGTTGTGTAAGTTTCTCGTACTTATGATAGTTGTTATTCCCTTGCTTTTATGTGATTCTGCCATTGAGTATTTGAAATTATAGCAAAAATAGGAACTTTAATAGTTATAATGAAGTGTAAAATATGTAAACTTAATTATCTCAAATTAATTGATAAATCTCCGTACTTTGACTTGTAATGAATAACGTAATGTAATAATGTATCCAATATCACATGATGTATTATAAATATGCTTATGTTTATTGAATTTTATTAGTAATTAATGCTAGCTAAATGTCTAATTAGCTAATGCTATTTTCTGAATATTTGCAATATGCAGTAAACGGATAGTGATGTATTTATATGGAGTGCAGTGGGAAGCAGACGTTTGCAGACCGGGCCGCCCCGGCGATCATATTCTTATTTTGTTATTTATGGAATGTTTTACATTGTAACGCAGAGTCTAGCAATTATGTTTTAATATAGACGTAATAATTGGAAATTAAGAACGTAACTATTTTACGTAATATGAGTAAGAAGTGCGTAATATCTGCAAACGCCTTTTCCAATCTGTACAGTAGGAGATGGATGAACGAGCGCATTTGATTTTTATATATAGAAATAAAATAAAACTATATGAGAACATATAAAAAAAGTGTTTTAGTTTCACCCCTCATACTGATTTCAGACTAAAAACCTGATAAAATTATGCCCAAGATGCCTCGCAACGTTACGAGTATTGAAAACAGGCGCATGAATCGAAAAAGATTGTCAATTGATATTTTATGGGTTATTACATTTTTTAACTCAACGACGTACAGCCATATGCGCTTGCGCAAGTGGTTACAGAAACTAATATCCCTTCAAAGGCAGCGCGGCCCAAGGTTGCTGGCTCAAGTATGCTCACAAAAACTGGTTACGGAAGCCTTAATTGCAGGTGGTGGCGTCAAATGACTTAGATATCCTCGCGTGATTATGCCTGTGGCAATAGTTCCTGTCATTGCCCTTTATTCTGGCGTCGCTGCCTTCACTCCATTGGTACACGTGAAGGGTAAACTGCGACATATACAAAACCAATTCGACGACCATGTTGTCGTAGGCCAGTCATATCGTAAATTGTGGCATATCGTTTTGACACGTCGATACCGCCTAGAGTTGACAGAGCCCGGAGCTCGGCGCTTTGGAACAACAATAACAATCTAATCGAATTGATCTTATTATCCTCTGCGCTTTGAGACAACACTAACGATCTGCCTGATCTGGTTGGCTCATAACAGTAATTAAACCAAACAGCTGGACCGATCTTTATATTTTATTAGCGGCCCGCCCAGGATTCGCACGGGGCTTTTTAAAAATTATACATCTAAACCTTCCTCATGAATCACTGTCTACTGGTGAAAACCGTATGAAAATTCATTAGTTTTTGAGTTTATCGCGAACAGACAGACGCGGCGTGGGTATTTGTTTTATAATATGTAGTGAATAGTGATTTGTTGGATTTGTCTGGCCCGAATATCTGAACAATGAAAGGAAAACGGGTAGGTAGGTGTAGGGTAGAGTAGAGTAGGAGTAGGACTTGACCGAAGCCGCGCCTCGCCAGCTAGTATTTTATAAACGTTACCATGTTAAGTTACAAATACTTTGTTTCGATAGGCTTTAAAGGTATGTTTCTCCTGGCTAAGATTTTTTTTCCCACAGTTGTAAAACCTATTTAGCCAGGATCACAAGTATGTTGACAGGAGTTGCAAAAGTTCTTAAACCTCGTCATACACTGCGGGAGGTATTGGCATCAACATAAATGACGAGCACAATAACGTACTTGAGATTCGTGGATGACATTATCCTGCAGGCGCAGTCACTGGAGGAGACAACGTGTCCTTGCGGGCTTAGCATCAGTCTCGCAGCGGATATGTCTTAAACATCGGAATGAGGAAAAATCCGAACTAATGATCAATGCTACTATCGATCCGGGTAACAGAAACCAAAATACGAGTAAGATACTTACGTAAACTATTTTCATTTTTGTGATCCGGGTCCTATCGCCGTAAATGGCTCTAACCTTGAAGTTGTTTGTTAATATACATGTCTGGGGCAAATCTAACACTTAGGCAGAAACAATTTTGAAAGGGAGGCCAAGAGGCGGGTTTAGCTGGGCTGGGCGCCATTCGGAAATTTCGTCGAATCTTTGCGTCAGCTATAACCCCAATACTTAAAAATAATTTTTCAACGTCATCACCTACGGTGCCGAGACTGATGGTTCACCAGTTCAAGGTCGCTTAGCGTGCTATAGGAACGCATTATGTTCTGGGTCTCAGAAGGATAAAATTCTAAACGAAGCAACCGAACAACGCGAAGCCAATGACAGCTATAGCTCCACGGTCTCCAGTCCAGGACTCGTAATGTTTAGGTATAATAAGTAAGTATAAGTATGTATTTAAAAGTATGTATGTAGTTTATCAGTTGTCTAGCACCCATAACACAATCTTTGCTTACTTTGGGGCTAGATGGCGCTGTGTGAGTTGTCCAAGCACACTTATTTAGGTGCCCCAGCGTTTGTCGGGTCTTCGATAAATACGAGTATAAAGCCCACTGCCACCTCAGCTAATTATGCGCGCTATATCTGTAACTTTGGTTCTTTGTCGTTCGGTTGCTTCGTAGCCGAATTTTAGGTATCCTTCAGAGAGACTCCAAGAATAGCGTGTCCCGTAGCACGCTAAGCGACCTTGAACTGGTAAACCATCCGTCTCACATTGGCGCTGATTCTGGAAGGTCTATCTCAAGCAGAATATATAATTTAAAGGCTTTAAAGAGTAAAATGACATATATAACCTTTTTTAAATAATACCCTAAATACCTATCCGAAATTTTAACATTATGTGGGCTAAGGGTTGGGTGCCCATTTGGGCCCTACCACCATCCTCTGGGTCCAATACAATCTCAGCTGCGCGCCTACTGACAGACGGACGAAGCTCTGGTGAACCAACCTTTCTCTAACGGATTGTGCGGGTCAGATGGCAGTCGCCGCACGTATACCAAGGTTACTTTTTTAATTAGACTAGCCTACAGATTTAAAAACATATAAAAAAATCTCTATGGATTAGCCAGGCATTTGACCGCCAGTTTCTGGTAGGAAACCGCTTTCAGACAATCTAAAAACGCTTTTCTAGTAGAAAAGCTGACCCTAGCTGTCACATTTACCGCTAACAGCTATGCCCAGATTTACCGCTAGGATGAGGAGTACTATCGGTAGGTATGTCGAAGAAAAAAACTGGGAATCTGTAAAACTTGGAATCTATAATAGAAATAACCCCCAAACTTAACGTAAAACAGCATCCAGAAGGCTTTAAAAAGTTACGGCGCGTTTGGTGTTTGTTGAACCGAATAAGAAAAAGCGTCGGAAACTGTGCGTACCTATGGCACAAATGGGGTTGGTGCGAGTCAGCGGCATGCCAGTGCGGCTACCCTGACCAGTCAATAAACCACATTGTATTTGAATGTCCGGATAGTAAGTACAGCGGGCAAGCGGAAGATTTTCAGTCCCTTTCGGCCGAAGCTCTCGCCTACTTGACGAAATGTAAATTGAAAATTTAAACACTTAAGAAGCAGTATGAACTTAAAAGTCATACGATAAATAAAATGTAATAGAAATCTGTACAATTAAGAATAATTCTTTGAAAGCCTCTACGCTAGGTGGTATCATGTCGGCTCGAAGGACTATCATGTCTTCGTGCCGAAATTGTTTACCGCTGCATTAGAAGACTGTTGACACTGTTGTTCAAGTTGTTTACAAGCTACTGGTATCAATTTCAATGAGTATCTTTCACATCTGCGATGTGTGGGCGATGTTGTTGTCATGGCAGAATCCCTGGAGGAAGTTATAGGCACAAAGCTTGAAGACCTGGTACTCTCACAACATGTGGGTCTTACTTAAACGAACATAGATAACATATGGCTTTATTTTTTCTATGGGATAAGACGAATCTTATGTCAAACGTACATAGGATAACATGCTCCAGTTATGGTTGGGGGCTCTACTATTGAAGTTCTTGACAATTACATTTCGGTACCTGGGCTAAAGGGCTCGTCCGTTACTTTAGTAGGTCCAGCTTCAATCCGACTCGGCAAGGAAGATGCGGAACATTTATTCGTCCAAAATACCTCAAGTATCTCAAGACGAAGGTTTGTGTGTTGCCATTGATGGCATTCGGAAGAGACCTTTTCCGAGCCATATCTATTTAACCTTCCTCTACTCATTAGTCTCGGTTGATATTAGTTGCCTACACACGTTCAATACAAAAAGGCCCATATCTTGGTTTCGGGAGTACAATAGAATATAGAATGGACAAATCAGACACTTGTAAAAATAGAGCAGGTTAAATGTATTTACGTAACATAAGTAATTTAGAGATTTGAAGCGATGTCCACATCCGAAACTTATTCCATTTTGCGTACGAGGTCTACTTATCAAATAGCCCATTTCTCATTTTGACTACTATTAAGTTACCTTGAATTACTATAAGCTGTGTCTTGATTTCTAAATAAATTCAAGTAATTCATTTTGTAATAAAGTTTAACCGGGTACTCCTGGGGGTAGTACAGTCGGCGATTTTAAAGGTTCGTCTCCTTCACATTTTTACTAAATGTATAAAGTCTGGGTACAGGGTTACAAATAAAAAAAACAGGCCAAACAAGTAACCACTCCTTTTACGCTTCGGGGTAAAAGGACTTTGGGTAATAAACAACCAATAAACACACAAACAAACTATGTTATCTATCAAAATGTAATTCTTAATGTCCTAAGCTAAAACCCTTTCGGCTACAAGAATCCTCTACCGCTCAAGGTCTAGCCCGATCCCTCAGGAGATCCCTGTGCGTGAATTCTGTGTTTTAGGGTTCCTTTTTCATTCCATCCTTCGGGTACGAAACCCTATAAAGCATGTTAACCCTTTAACAGCGCTCAAAATTAGAACAATAAAAAACTGATACTTAGATACACATTTAATTATATTCTGAATACAAATCTACCAGTTTTCTATTATATATAATATAAAACTGGTATACATAATATATGTACTTTTAATTTGACGACCTGAGCCAGTGGTTAACATGCTGGTTTACCGCGTAAGAGGTCCCTGGTTCGATTCCTGGCCGAACAGAAATTTATTGTACGGGTCTGGATGTTACATGTATATTATGTATTTTTATTTATTCGTATGGCAAAAATACAATATACGAGAAACACATTCAACTACATTCATTCATTCATGTATTAAAAAGTATTTAAGTAGCTTATAAGCTGTTTATCGCTGTATGAATAATTCATTTTTTCTATATAATACATAAACGGGAGTCGCTCGCGTATGAAATTCTTTTGTATGAAAAGTCTACGTTTATCTAGAATTACACTTATGATAATTATAATGTGGTTGTAAGATTGCCAACTGGTATCTAAAACTAAGAATGTTGGAACGTTGAAGCTTTTTCAATTACTTGTGCGTCTCACAGACCTATACAGACACTAGAAAATGATGTGTCTTTTATTAAGATTTTCTTTATCATAATAATTATTGATAACGCTAGGCTAATGTTAAAAGTTATTAAATTAGGCCATGGGCGTTGACGCAAATCTTTACTGTAGTGTCGGATACCCCCAGCTAGATGGTGCTGCTGGTCCGGGCGGCGGGTTCGTTGCAAACGACGGCGTCCACGGTCCAACCGTTGGCATTTTGCTTGGCGGACCGTTCGGTACAGTGAACAATACAGCAGGGTGGACATGGCGGCATTTCGATAATAATGACTGGTAGATCACATATGTTACGTATAACGCATTAATAATAAAATAATATATCGTTTATTTCAGGCAATACAAAGTATCTGTAGTAGGCATACAAATAAACCCATAGTTTGCTAGTAACATATTAAAACTAAGTGTTAGTAACTTATTCTATAACTTTTTAATTTGCCCTTTTTTACTGTCCCAGTAATATCCCGGTGGAATTGTAATTACAGGAACCCGGTGTTGGGTAGGCTCTGTTGGTGGTGCGTTGGACATCTTTCATTACAGTGCCTGGTGTTGCTGATGTCCATAGGCGGAAATTACTATTTTACATCAGGTGGCTCGCTTGCCTGTTTGTTCGCCGTATAACATAAAAAATACCTAGTTATTTAACGGAGGTAACGTTGAATATAGGTATCTATTTATCATCATCATTGGCCTTAGACATCATTTATAGATGATTTAAACAGCGTCATTGTTAATGGTACGGCACTTTTTCTGATGGCTGTAGAGGCCAACACGGGAAAGACAGGTTCGGTTACACAGTGAATAGATAAAATATTTCGCCCAGCTAGGCTATCACAAGTGTGTCCGCGACACAGCTCTCGCCGCGAGAGCACGTTTGTTTTTTTCTATCAATATTAAGATGAAAGAGATAGCACTATCTATGTCGCGCGTTTTCTCGCTTATCGCGCGCGAGAGCAATTTGTGCTGGCTGCACTGGATGGTAAGGGATTGTCAGCGCGACAACCGCCCTGTTTGGCGGAACCGTGTGACCATTCACGACATTGCCTGGTTTAAGATCTAGCCGACAAACGCGCGAAACGACAGCAACGCGCTGGTTCCTTTTTGTAAAGGTTTAATTACCTCTATTTAATCTAATTTCTCTATAAGAAATACAAATATCTAATTAGAAAAATTCTAAAGCTACAGCTCACACCAACTACCGACACTTGCTTGACACTATGACATAACGTCGCTTGACAAGATAACAAGACACTTTGCTCATACGTTGCAAAAATAATAGCGCATAATACCAGCACATCCAGTGGAGATTATGCACGAGATTAAACACGTAGTTATACGGTTACTACGCCCGTGAGTTTCACCGAATGTCCGTAGAGTTCAAGTAAAAATGGAGAAAGTTTTGTTCACAACAATAGTTTAATTTATGTAAATGGTCGAAACAGCACTTTCTATAAATTAGACATAAAACCAAAGTGTGTAACGAAAGAATACGTAAGGAGGTTCTCGCGGATGAAGCTGTTATTCTGTACCTAATCTTACTGTTAGTAAATCTCTTCAATAGTATTCAATCCATTTAATAATAATAAACCTATAAGGGAGCGTCGGTGGCCGAGCGGTTAGGGTATCCGACTGGTAAGCGAGATGTACCGGGTTCCAATGACTGTTTCTGAGTTATGTACATTAGTTGAATGCTAACCGATGATCTTACGGTGAGGGAAAACCTCGACCTGCACATTCAGGCGACTTAATGTGTAACAATGATCCAATCTGGTAATGTTCCTTTGGTAGCAAGGTCACGAATGTCAGATGGTAGTCGCTCTACTGTAATTATCTGATCTGCCAAATCCTGGATCATGGTTAAGGCGGACTCCGAGCCCTGGTACGCGAGAGCACAACCCGGACACGCCAAGACGACTTTTTATTTTTAAATCGTATAGGGAAGCACCTATTTGCGACGAGACAAGACACATAAAAAAGTGAACTTGACGTCTTTCTACACGATAAGAAAGGTCTCCGTATATTACGTAATTGAACCGTGCTAATTATTGGATAATCAAATTAAAAGTAAATATTTGACTTATCACATAATTTGAGGCATAGCTGCATGCCGTTTGTTGCGCAGTGCTCCAATGCCCGAGTGCAGCGCCTTCCGCGTTTTGCCACGCAACAATTGCATAATGCACCGCTCTAGCGCCAGCCGGCGGTTATCTGTTAAACGTACATTACTCCACCAATTAGACTACACAAGAGCGCCACGAAATAGCACGCAAGTGAACCGTCAGTGTACGGCGCTCAGCGCATGACCGCCGTGCGAAACAGCGGTCCGCGCGTTTACTCGTGGTAGGAATCCGGCCGACTCCCTTGCTGGAACGAGTTTTGCGGGAATCGTACGCCATCCAGAGGTCGGGGATTGCGCAAATATTTAAATGGTTTTCCTGCTCGGGCTAGGATAGAGACTGTTACTTAATATGTGCAATCCTGTGGCGGGAAAAATTACGAAGCAGCTAACGGAGAGACCTTGCGGTCACACTCATACCCGCTATAATAACGCAGTGATGGGGTGATGACAC
This sequence comes from Blastobasis adustella, assembly GCA_907269095.1. NCBI lineage: Eukaryota > Metazoa > Arthropoda > Insecta > Lepidoptera > Blastobasidae > Blastobasis > Blastobasis adustella. The sequence continues at coordinate 14,361,593 of OU026119.1, read as the reverse complement.
TCCGGTTCGCTTGGGAACTAGAAATGAGGCCGAAGTCATTATAATATACACAAGTACTTCATGTATAATGGGATGCATAGAAATGAATCCATCAGAGCTTGGTTATCGTATCTACTGCCAAAGTTAACGGTCGTAAAATTATTTATTGACTTAGGTGTCGCTCAGGCAATATTTTATATCCCGATAAAGGTTACACCTAGAGGTAGGTGCTCACTTAACGTTACATCTTTTCGTTTGGGTAAATATTAGAAAAATACCGCTAAAATATTATATTTTGAAACTTACAACGTTGTGTGTGTGCGTATATAAGTGTGTGGGATGGATAGACACTGGAAGAATTGATCGTAAAACTGGGGTCGTAACGCGAGAGATGGTGCGGGGAATGTTCCGAGCGATCCAGCCAACAATAAAAGCAAAGTAGAAGTTATGAAGTCACCCCGTAGTATCGAGCTATGTAATTACATTCCTCTTTGTTCTCTGGTGTTAAAGAAACGTTGCGCTCGGATCGCACGGGAAATAATTGGCAGATTAATCAGACAGGTATAAATTAACTATTAGCGAAAAACAGTGCACTGCCATGTTGCATAAAATAATCTTACCTACTGACGTCGGCAAACTCCCGACAGTCTACACATAGGTACTCAAATTGATATCAAACTGCTAAACCAATTTTAATTAAATAAATTTAAATAAACGCATCGAAATATACGCATACGATGCACAGACAGACAGACACACACGTCAAACGTTTAACAACGACTTTTTCATGAAAAAATATGTAGGGATCCCACTGACACAATAGCCCTTCTCCGGGGTTTACTTTACTCTTCATAACTACCTCGACGTAAAATTTTATCAAAATCGGTTGAGTGTTTTACGTTTGAAAACGTAATAAACAAGACATCTAAAGACCTTAGCTAGGTAGGTATTTAAAATGCAATAAATAATATTCTACAGAATACGTATAATTTATTTCCAATATCAATGCTATGCTACACCTACTAACACTCATACATTATTCATAAGACATTTTTGTTACGGTATTGACCTACTTCATTAATATATCCGTGATTTTAAATAATTAAGTATGTTTATTATTTTTGGAATAACTTCCTCTGCTACGTAGAAGTACGTATAAATCGAATCAGGAAGTTATGTACGTAAAGTTATTACTTAAAGACAAATAATCGGCCAAGACGTGTCGAGCCACATGCAGTGTAGGGTTCCTTAGTTGCCTGTCATAATAGGCGTGCGAGAGAGGGCTTTCTGATACCATAAACACGTTTACAAAGTTAAAAATACAGCTAGCTCAATTGTTTTTTTCAAACAGTTTAGTAATAATCATAAAAAGTTGGTCGACTATTGCTCGTTATTTTGAAGAATACACTAGACTGTGATAGTTTTCCTTTTAACTTTATTATATCTGTAGTATAAGATATAATAAACTTAAAAGGATTTATTATATCTTATACTACTAGTGGACCTGGCATAACTTCGTTAGAGTGGCGTCCTAACCTTACCCTACCCTACCCCTACCTTAACTCTACCCTACCCCTTACCCTTGGCCTACCCTACCCTACACCTATCCCAGCTATCACCACCTCTCCAATTCATCTCACCACCGGGCTTTCGAGGGTAGGTAGGGGTTTTAGCCTGCAAAAGTCCGGTATTACCTGGGTAACCCAGGTATCTATGACGAATTTCCCCTGCCTCTTGAATCACTCTACCCATTGCTGATAACCGCTTTAAAATCCGTTGCGTAGTTCTAAGCGTACATACATACATATACAGGGACAGACGGCGAGAAACGACTTTGTTTTATACTATGTAAAGATAAATTATGCTAAATACTTTACACGTTCCTTCCTTGTTCCTTGGTTACTAGGAAACCCTAAAACTGGAATTGAATATTTTGTACATGACCTACGCCTAAAGCCTTCCGGCATTACTACCTACATACGTATATGTACCTACTTAATGTAAAAGTAGATTAAACACCAAGGCACCGATTAGAAAATAGTGACCAAGGGGATAAAGAAGTGTCTAATGCCATGAGTGGGATATTGGATCCTGAGCGCAGTGAAGGATTTTAGAGTAGCATAGCGAAGCATTCTAGAGTAACTTAACTTTTGTAGGTGTCAAGCCACTAAGACCAAGAATGGCTTTAGCCCTGAGATGATTATTGTATGGTATCTGTATTTGATATTGTTAAAAAAGATATCAACGGGGGCGTCGGTCGCGTTGAACTCTTTTTTATGAAAAAATACAGTGGCCGTTTTCATGCACTGTGACACAGTAGACAATGTGAACCTAAAGGATTGATATGACTGACACATTAGTCTAGTTATAGAAAGACAAAGTCCCTAACAATAAGGTCCTTACTTATGAAATTGCCGTTTTTCGCAAGTATACATTTGTTCTAATATGTTTTTATTGTACACTAGTTGGCCCATAAAAATTTACTTGTATGAAAATTTGTTTCCGTCGTTTTCGCCTTCCAAAATGGCAATTTCATACGTAAAGTTGCTATGGAGTTTATTTGAGATTCAGAAAAGAGATTCTGTACATTCACTTTTTCTTTATTTTTTTGTGTTCTGCTTAAAGTGCCAGCTCTATTATTAATTCTCTTTATGCTTAAAGTTTTTATAAAAATTTTAGCATACCAAATTCAAATCACTTTTACAAACTTAACTGACCCGGTGACAGCGTCGCTGTTCTTGTGCATTGACACGACATTTCAAAGTGGCATCACTTAGTTCCAGTTTCGGCCACCGGGTCAGATAAGTTTGTGGCACTATGATCCATTTCAATCCCTTGAACAGATGTAGAAGGATCGTTTGGAATCAAACGGCGTGGTTATCAAACATCAACTCCATGTGTCGTGTGTCAAAAGTGTCGCTTTACAAGATGGCAGTATTAGTTCTGATTTCAGTCACATGCCAAAATATCCCTTATTCCCGGTCGTACCCGAACCCACTGGGAATTACGTACTCACTATAAGCTTTGGCACCTACAGCGTGGAACAACATTTTGTAGCAGTTCATCGAAATTATCATTTAACAGTAATGTCATCTAGGAGTCAGAATATGTTTAAGGACTCTTTTTTTGGGGACTGTTTATTTTATTACAATAATTTTTCGTTTCAGTTTCGTTGCGTGGCCCATCATTGCGTACCGATAGAGGTCAACATTAAAAACAAACACATAAATGGCTAAATCTCCTAGCTTGCTGTCATAAGAAGGGCGTTTTTTATTTTGTGGTGTTGTTTAACTGATTTTGAAATCTTGATTACTTCAGAATCGAATATCTTGCGTAAACAGCAGCAGGAGATTTTGACTTGAGAATTACTTGTATGTAATGATGTCGTTTGCAGCCTTGCAGCCTTGCAGATGGACATCTGCAGGGCTCAAGATTGGCCGCACGAATTGAAAAAAGTTTAGGTATCTGCAAAATACAAAAATATTTCAAAAGGCTTCATAAAGTTTAATTTCAAACTCCTTTACCGTTTCGCCTTCCCCTAAAACAAGCAGCAAACAAGTACAAAACTAAGCAACCCACAAAAAGTTCCGCAAAAGAAAGGACGCGTTCCAAAGATTTGTGTACGAAATCTATGCACGTTTCAGCCAACATAACCCGAGACAGGGGTAAAATTAGCTGTTTGTCGGGAGAAGGGTGCACCTGGGATTACGTTGAAATTCAGCTGAGCCAGCCACCCCGGAATGCGGCCGCTGAGCCGTCAGCGCGGGAAAAGCTGCTATCAGTTCGTATTTTTAACCCGCGACCCAAAAATAACCCCCGACGCATTAAGAGGGGTGTTGTATCTTTGACCTGTGTATCTGTGTGTCTGTCTGTAATGCTCACCTGGAATGTGGCCGTCAGTAACACCAGAGGCGTCATCAGTGCGTTGCCCACCTCTAATATGTAACCTCTTAATAGATCTCATATTATATTCCAAGGGAAACACTGTGGCTAGGAGTTCATTCCACATTCAAATTGCAAGCGAGAAACGTTATTTCGAACCTTCGCGTAAACACACGTCTATGTAATATGTGTCGATGTACACCCTGCCCGCGGTAGGTGCAATGACCGGATTATGCTTTGGGCACCAGATCAAAAAGTTCTCCAGAACCCAATTCCCAATTCATTTAGAACACACACACGGGGAGCAAAAGTCGCTTTGAACAGCCGGAGGTCTAACTTGTTTGTTAATCTTTCGTGGATTTGTATGGCGCGTCGCTGAGCCTGTTCGCTACAGGGAGTCAAGAGGATTAGCAATCTGTTGGTCGCATTGACGTCCAGCCGTTAACGAACTTAGCATAAATCGCGATTTACAGTTCCAAAACTTAGGTTACTTTTACTACATCCGGCCCCTTTCCGCCATCGGGAGACGCGATCCGGGCGAGCGCTTCATCCTTATGTTGTGGATCTTCCAGCTATCCGCGCGAGCCGCTTTACCTGCGAGTGTACCGGATCATTGTAATTTAGACGCCTTCAAGACTAAAGTGAATAGGCTGTTCCTAGACAGGCATGCTCCATCACCGGCCGTATCGTCACTTACCACCAGGTAAGGTGGCGGCCAAGTATCTGGCTAGTAAAATAAAAAATAAAGACTTCTTCATAATGTGACACATCTATCAGTACTGATATCGGAGCGAGCGGCAGTCCCAGAGGCCTCCGACGTGACTTGTAATACTGCTATCAATCGACGGCAACGATTCGACGATTTATCGTGCCCTTCGGTCTGCAGCATGGTGATCGTGATATTTACATTAGGAACAAAAGCCCAAGCTCATACCAATGATTCGCAATATCTATAAGTACTATACCTACCTAATAGCGAGTAATGATTTGCTAACAGTGATACTTATAGTGAGTGTCTACGCAGACAAAATGTATTTGTATTCTTCTTGATTGCTTTTCACGGTCGCCTACGCAGACATAAAATGTATGATGCATGTTATAATTTAGACAGGATTTCGACGTTGAATTAGAAACGTAATGTTTGCGGTTACGTAGATGGTTTAATCGTTTTGCTGTAGTTGTACATTTTTTATTTACATTAGTACATTAGAAGTTATGCGAACGAAGTCGCGCCGGGTCCATAATCTACTATAAACTAAGTACCTTCCGGAATATCGTAGTAAACTCTACCCATAGGAAGTTAACGAAGTTCTGTTACAACCCTAAAAACATATTGATTGATAGGTATATTTAAGATTTTTGTCAATACTATTCTGTAAGAAGTATGTAGGAGCTGTCGTAAAATATCTAAAAGGTATCTGAATAATATTGACCTTATCCTTATCCCATCATAATCTCCGACACATTCTGCTTTCTATTCATAAATAGAGGATAAAAGTCGGGACGGCAAAAAGGGCACCCTGATTTATCCCGGATATGTACGCACCGGACATTGCAATTTGTCTTTATTCATGTTAACTGAAATCGGGTGTCACGTAGATATTTGAAAATAGAAAATACGTTTCCAAAATCGCTTCTAATCTATGCCACAGGGATGATTGTCTTTGGGGTTAATCGTTGACTCTCGCGCCCTGGCATTAGTAATGTGGTAATGTCATGGGCTGGCTGGCATGCGGTGACGTCAGTCGCGAGCAATATGCCCCGGGCCGCCCCCAGCGCGCCCGGGGGAATATTAAGCGCCCGTAATTTGTCAACGCACAAATATCGGCCCCACGTCATCGCACCGCCAACTTCTTTGTTATTCAACTCCACCGACACCGCTAATGAAACGACTGTGACGTCCAATTAATTTGCAAATAAAGGGTGGAGCGCAGCCACCGGAGCGGGGCTCCATTTGACTCCATAATTACACGGGCGCTATTCGGAGCGATTCGGCAACCTTCCCGCTGAGATGAAACGATGATTAGCTCCGCGCGGTGTCCGTGTTGACATAATAAGCGGCAAATGTTAGGACATTGCGTGGTAAGTGATATTAATTCGTTGCAGCATACTTTCATACCGGTCCGAGTGGTGGTGGCGAGCGCGCGCAGTGCTAGTCCGAACGCCGACTCTCGCGCAGCCCGCGACCGCTGCGCCGACGCCGACGCGACCCGCCGCGAACCCGCAACCCGCGACGACCGCCGACCGCCGACGCGCCAGTGATTACTTGCACTTAGTGAAAGCTACAAAGTACCTTTACAACAATACCAGCATTGACTCGTGTTCCCTTCAATTTAAATTAAGATCGGATATTTCTTCGTAAAAGGTTAGTATTTTATAACTCCAAAACAAATACAACTCATAAGTAGAAGAGTCTGAATTGGTGTGTAATCACACGTCGATTTCACGGTACTTAGTCTAGATTTGCGATGATTTATGGCGCTTTCTGTTATGATTGATCTGTTCGAATAATTTCATGCGATAGCAGCTTATGGAGCAAAAAATAATCTGGTATACGAGCTGGGATTTATATTTGGAGAAGGATATTTACCCATTGTGAGGGAATACAACCATTTCATTCTCTCCGCACAAATATTATTTTTGGGCAGGTGGGAAGTAAGCAGTGCCTACATAATTTTAATTACTGTGTCATATTGGCGTGTACTAAGTTACCAAATCGCTTTCTCTTTATGCAACACAAATATAAGTTAAGAAATATAATTTAATGTACATGGGAAAACAATCACCTTTCAAAGCTATCGACAATGGACCGAGTAGGTACTTACGACTCATCGTTACACCTTGTGCTTGTGTCGTGTCGACATGGAATTGGGCAACTATGAAATATTTCTAGAAAACATTGGGTATTGGCACACAATGCGCAGCGGCTATAAAGTAGGCAGTGTTTATCATAAGTGCGTTAATCAGTGCGGAATTCAGGCATATTATTGCATCGATCAGTTGCGTAAAGTAGTGCGAAAAGAACCGGTCCAGCGTTGCCGCTCCATTTCAGCGGCCGCCGCGCCGCCCGCAGGAAAGTGGAAAACCGAGAACAAATTCGATTATATCCGGCGGCTGTTGTTTCATCAAAGCCCGCCATTTCGCAAACCCATTGACATTTAAACGGTCGCCGATATATTATAGATGGCGCGTCATCTCGGCTCGCCGCCGGGCCCCTCGGCGTGAACTTTCACCATCTGTTAGTTTTGACCGAGCTGCCGAGGATGTCACGTTGCATCACATCAGTTTATACCACTAACAAGGTATTTGCGCAGCTTTATGTAAGCCTATTATGAATTCGGTCAACGTTTTCATGTTTTTCTAAGGGTTTCCGATGGCGGCGCTCATTGAGGTCGACTGTGGTTGACCTGACGACGATTTAATATTCTTAAGTAAATTGTATGGCGCTCGGCGCGGATGAGCTGGAGCCGGGCTGGAGTAATGAGCCATCGAAGGGAGTGGCCATTGAGTGAGCGATGAAGGCCATTACCGCGAGCCAGGGTCCCCGCCCCGCAATGAATCACCCCATTACGCAGCCCGCTCTGCTTGATCGCGATGTAACGTACCATTCGGCACATTTCTGGCCGCGAGGGGCTCATCGTCCCACTTTTCGCGCTCGCCCTGATTACGAAAGAAAGGCACCCCCCCCCATGAATATAAACAAACGAATACAAATGTCACCACAACTCATAACGGCGGCATTCAGGGTTCGCGCCGAGACGCGTGTTCTAACGGCACCGTTATACAAATTCATACTTACCTGGGGAAATCAGTACTAGTGTGGCAGTTTTATATGCTCGCAGGCTGTTCACGGGGCTTTTAGCGCGTTCATATAATATTTAACACCAATTTTCACTTTATTCCTTTTTACCGGATGCTGTACAGCGCTTGTGCCGCATGTGCGTGTACGACTGCGTAAATAATGTGTAGCGCGTGTGTGCGTAAACTATGTCACAAAAAATGGAAAGTCAAAAAGCCGAGAGCCCCTTCACATTACCATCAAAATGTAGTTTCGTTATGTTTCCGAAAATGCTTGTGGTATTTTATTACTACGTAATCGACGCATGAAGTAATTATAGGTACTAAAATAGAGTCACGATAAAACGTTGATTCCTATTTCTTACCGAAAGAAATTTCTTGAGAAAGATAAGATGTAGATCATCTTACTATAGGAATTTTATAAATCTAGATAAATGTACCCTCTTTTGTATTAAATTGTAGGCAGGCATATGACCTTGCTTGATGGAGAGAGATAGGTCATTTAATATATAGATGAAAATTATATTATACAGGGAACACGCTCGCAAGCTATTTATTCCATTACTAACCTACATGCATTAGAAAGGTTGAACAAAAGTAGTTAGTGTAAATTTCTGGAAGATCCACGATCAACCTATCACGAAATGCAACCTGCTCAAGGCTCTGCAGCTGAGCATCAATCAGTTCAGGGTCACAAACAAGTCTTTTTGACGGTTTTCTTACGTTACGTCGCGATGTAGCACCGTCATCTTTGTTTGAAATCGAATCTTACTACGGCTTTGGATAAAAAACTCTTCCTCTGTAGGTACTATCTACTAATATTATAAAGAGAAAAGTTTGTAATGGTTAAATTAAAAAACGACTGAACTAATTTTAAAAATTCTTTCGCTTATGCAAAGCTATATTATCCATCAGTGAGTAAAGTATGTTTTCCGAAATTCGATGTGGTTCTGACGGGAACGGGTCCAGAACGTATAACCGAATTTTACGTCGTCGAAGTCGCGGGCAGAAAAGCTAGTATAATTTAATATTTAAAGTTTTTCATTGTTAAATCATCATCATCCTGCGCCTGTAACAGTCCGCTGTTGGACTTGAGCCTCCTTCCATATTAGGGAAGAGTTTGCTAATGCTTTGTTTGATGTGTCACGTCTGTCCGTGATGTCCGCTTACGTTTCTGTCGAAATCGAAAATACCACATCCTTCGGCCAAATCTCTGACTGCAGGTTATACCCTCACGTTATAACCTCACGTTCTTGGCTTTCCTGACATAAGTACTCCACATCCTTCACCGTCACGGTGCCGGCCATGCCTCTATTTTGAAACCGGTCGCCTCCACGCGAGCGCTCGCGTGCGCTACCTATCTCTTTCACACTCGTGGTAAGTCGCTAGAGATAGAAAAGACAAGCATTAGATGGCGAGCGCTCGCATGGTTACAAAAATAGGGCCTCAGATACGTAGGTAGAGCAATGTTGTCGGTGTCACGGTGCGCAGCTGGATGTTCGGCTCTGCAGTCACTGTCACAGTCACATATTATTAATTTATCTTATCAAGCAAATTTTAATTTGTGTGATTGATGAACACCATGTTAGCTGCACGGGTATGATGTTCCATAATTTCCCCACGGGCCCGAGCTATGCTGAGTTTTTACAAAATATGTCCGTGACCGCGACACGATGACGCTCTTACATCAAACTTTTAATTTGTTATGTAAAATTCATAAAACTTTCTAACAATATGGTACCTAATTTTCAAATTGTAGGTATCTCACAACCTTACAGAAAGAAGTAAAATAAATAATTACCTCTACAAAGACAGTCTGTCTATATAGTATAATATACATATTAGAAACCGATGTCTTGGAATAACTAAGTTCATGAATTGTAAGATGCTAGGTCGTCATTGAGTAGCATGAAAAATTCTTTTTCATTAGAAGTCATTAAATTTTTCATGATTTTTCTTTTTACATTATTTAGTTAATAACAAAATCCAAATAAAGACAGTCATGAATAGATACTAATACCTAAGACTCCTATGACCACCTAAGACTCCATCACCAGACCAGCTCCATGGCATATTAATGCGTTGTCATTCAAGTTACATTGGTATTCCAAACAGCTTAATTGAACGCCGGGAACTGGGTCAAATTCAAGATTCAAGTCTAGGAGATACAAGTTAAGTTAAATAAAAGCTTGTAATAAATTGAACTTGCTAAAGAAAAACTAAAATACATGAGTCTGAAATACAATTCTTTCTCATATCTTACTGTTAAATCATTCATGTAATATATTTTATTCTATAAGCTGTAACTTTTTGTTTCTTAACATCCAACGTTCCGAATAACATTAAGGGATAATGCTCACACGACCTTATCGTTGAGCATTCTTATCTGACTCCGCCATTGCTGAATTTATGATTCGTGGAACATCAAATTTTACTATGCTAGGAAGATTGAATTTCAGGAAAGGGGAGAAGAAACGTCTGAATAAATAGGTGAAGGTAATATTCAGTTAGTGATATCGTGGGTATTCATCTTACTTCAATAATATTTATCTTGCGTCTGGATTGAAGTTGGGGGTAGATTAGATCTTGTAGGTATTTTTTCTAATGGTACTAATTTCACAAGATAATGTCTGAGAAAATAGTATTCTGTAATAATACTTTATGCTTTTCTTTTGACTTTACAATACCAAGTTATTACTATAAGTGGTTCTAAATAAGTAATCATGAAGCAGCAAAAAACTTGTACCGTCCTTTACTGGGAAAGTATTACTTTCAAAAGTGAGAGTAAAATTTTTCATTTACGACAAAAAATTAGCATTTAAGATTAAGCATCACTCATAATCAACTTTGCGCAGTCATGCCGATATGAAGGCCGCCCATTACCAGATTGGATGAATATTGGACGTGATGTTGCTTCCCTTCGCGAAATTATTTTGTGTAGGCGTGAAAGCATTCCTGCTATATACCTACATACAACTATTTGGGTGCTGTTGCCGTCGTACAAATCTGTGGCTTCGTAACGTACAGATATATATCTGTAGGAAAAGGAAAAGGTGACACATTGACGAAATTCTTACATTGATGAAATTCTTAACACTGGCGGATTTATCTCAACAGGCTATCTTTTAGAGATAAATCTTTAGAGGTACAGCGTACTTTTTCTTCATTCTAGCTATAAATTTGTCAGCCAGGGTCAGCTTCCTACCAGAACACGTAATTAAAAAATTGGGGTGTTTTAACGTGCAGCAACTGCTGATCCGCACCGATAGGGAGCCAGAGCCTCGACAGTCTGTCAGCAGGGCGATAGCGTAGGCATAACGCAAGTAGGCAATCTGTGTGAAGCTATAAAAACTGGGTACACGTGGTTAAGTATATAAGTATACTTTACCCCTACATACCCTTTTTTCCTGCTTATAAACCTTCCACTTAAATCACTCTATCTATTGTTGAAAGCCACATTAAAAATGTATAGTTTACAAGATCTAAGCGTACATAGGGATTAACGGCGGGAAGCTACTTTGTTTGTATGTTGTATACGTACATATACAGAGAGCTATTTTGTACTATGTGATAATACCTACTATATTATATTGTAATGTTAATAAGCACGTAGGCGAAACCGCTTGCCAACTTACTCTCGGTGGTTTTAGTGGAAGGCTATTTGCAATCCCCTGTTATCTCGCTACGGCAGGTCGCTGTTTGAACAAACGCTTCTTACTTACCCTCTAGCAAGACTGCTAGAAGTAGAGACAGCGAACATTTAGGCTACATAGTAGTAATTATTATTATTACACGTAGATACGCTATTTTCATTAATCGAATAAAAAGTTTGGATCTGAATTCAGCTAAATATCACTTGCAAACGATCTATAGCCGAACGCCGGAAAAAGGAATCCATGAAGACTGTTCTCGTTAATACTCTAATGTCCAATTCTTCCCTAACTTAAGGCATGGGTAGCGATTTGTATCTTGTTTAATTCGTATTCAAGAAGATTCTGACCAAGAAAATAAATCTCATCATCATCCAGATTTTCAAAATTTCTCCGATTGCACTGATACATACGAAATAACATAGATCAATCACATGTCTTAGCCCGGCTTGCACCAAACTCTGTTAAAGAATGATGTTTAACGTTTTCTGTTTAAGTATCAGTTTAAATGCGTTCAAGAATTGGGTGCAAGCCACTCTAAGTCACTGTATTTGCGACGCTCTATTTTATCACATGATCGCGAACGTGATACGCTACACCGTACATGGCGCACACTTGCTACATCGCGGCATCGGCGCAAATGCACTGCCTGGGAGTTACAACCCGGGACCGCTGCACTATATTTTCCGCTTTACGACCGCAAACTACTTAATTTATTGGACCACTGGTTATAGACGGTAAGCTTTAAGCACACCGACAGTGCTGAAAAATGTTGCTCTGATACTACGGGCCTAATGATGTGCCAATAGGGCGTGGAACTGTGGAAGCTTTTACTCAGCGATAAGCTTAAAGGAAATTAATTTTCGTAGCGTATCGGAATTGGATTTTCCTTAACATCCGAATTGATACGTACATGTTTTTATGTTTCTCGATTTTGAGGCTGGATTTTACGAGCTTTTTAACTTCACTTGGGTGTCTCGGAATCTAGAAAGCCCAATTTCATCTACTTCCAGGCGTTTAATTGAGCTGAAATGTTTGTACTTCTATGTAACTTGGATGACAATGCATATAGCTACCATGGAGCTGGTTTGATGCTGGAGTTGGAAGGTCGTTTTCACTTCGCTATCGCGTCCTGGAATCTAAGAATAAGAATCGTTTATTGCCTTAATTTAACAAAATGTCGTGACTTACGACTAAAATCTTTTAAGCCTTGTAAACCCACTTCACTTCACTATTGTATTGTACTTGTTATTTTTGCCCTTATAATTGCAAACATTCGCAACCTTTTTGTATTTTAAGTAAAAAGAACTAGAGGAGATGAAGAAGTCACGAACAGGTGGTACGACTTTAACAAGTCGAGGAGTCCGCTGTCTTAACCATTTCTGCTGCCAAGCAACTAACATTCGAGGCTGGGGACTTAAACTGCTAGAAATAGCAAACAGTTTTGTACATATGTTAGTGAAAAAAATTGCGTCTAGTAGCAATTTAGATAAAACCATAATTGCCTTGCTGTGAGTTACGATTATAGTGATTTACATCGCGTAGTTCATGCAATCTTTAATTCAATTTTCTCTCAAATTTAATTCTAGCAATTCGTTTAAATGAAAACTGAGTCTGTACCTCATTCATATGCATCCCGTGTATACTTTACACCGTAGAGAGGAGTACAGCCAAGAAAGTCCAGGTTTATTTATATAATTCAGTGGCTCTCCGACTGTAGCAGTGAAGCGCAGCCGAGATTTGCCGGCTTTCACAAGGCCTTCTAAATATTACATGTCATGGAGGCTCCAGGGAGCGAGCAATAAATTTCTTTGTTACCTGAAAGCCTGGCCTTTGAAACGCGGACAATATTGTTGCCCTCCCTTTGTTACAGCTTAATCGCAAATATGTTGAATAATGTGGGACTCCAACATTAAATGCTTATAGGGCTAAGTAAATCATAATGATAAATAAATAAATGCTTGGACAATTCACATAGCATCATCTAGCCCCAAAGTAAGCAAGACTTGTATTATGTATGCCAGAAAACTGATAAACTACTTACATGTTTTTATTAAACACATATACTTACTATACAAACAACACCCAGACCCGATTAATATTCATAATTTTTTCTGCTGTTCTGGGAATCGAACCCGGGACCTCTGCGTGGCAGACCGGCATGTTAACCAACTGAACCACTCAGGTCTTCACTAGTAGATCCTTAAATATCTTTTTTTACATTTTAGACACGGCTAGTAGATACGCACTTAACAAGACACGTAGATATAGCCCGTAAACTCTGCAACGTAAGCTAGACAAAGCCGCCAGGGTGCCATTGTGAGCCTTGATGGCACCTGTCCGGTCCGGTGCATCAGAATGGGTCACTATTACACGGTGTGTACCAGTAACGGATTGTCCTTAACGAAGTTTCAAGGGGCGGATGGACAAATAAGTGCATAACGTTCCGTCTATTTCCCGGAGCAACAACTCAAATTCTTCAATTTATGTTACTCAGTGACAAACTAGGTGACAGCCCATCTGATAGAAAGCAACAACTATCGCCTACAATACACCGCTACAACTTACAGCAGGGGCAACACCACCCTAGCCTGGGGCGCTAGAAGGGGCTATGGTCTTTTCAATCAGATTCTGGCAGGAATCGTAGCCAAGCTCTATTTCACGGGCACCTCTCGCCGCGTTCCAGTGTGCGAGATGCGCAACAGCACGGCTAGCAAAGTGTGCCGGGGACACATCTCGCGCCGCGACAAAGCATTTGTTTCCTTTTCAAGATTAAAGAGATAGCAGCATCTATATGGCGCCTTTTACGCTTATTGCGCGCCTTAGCACACTTATGACGTACAACAGGACGGCTCGCTGCGGTTCGTATGTACTGCAATAGGTCGCAACCGCCGCAATGGCGAAATTTCGTGAAATAGACGCGCATGGCCCGTCTCAGACTGGCATCGCGCATCCAACCGTGGCGTTGACCTGACACTTGATGGAACGTTCGAAAAACTTCGCTTGCCTATGTTCCGACACTTACAAATAGTTCCCTAACTTTTAGTTATTACTCTCTCTAAGAGCCGATTTTTCAATCCTTAGATAAAATTTATCTGCCCGTTAAAGTAATATACAGCCAAATTAAAACGAAACTATGATCCTACAATTAATTTATGAATTAATGATACAATTTTATTTTAGTCGCACAATAGCTTATCAGACTGATATGTTTTATGTGAGGAGTGAAAAATCGGTTCTAAGTAAGTTAAGTGCTATTAAGTTAGAATAGTAAAATCTCGACAACGAAGACGAAATATGTGACATTTTATCAATACGTCGACAAAGTATTACTTAACAACTTAAGGAATACTATCTGAGCTGTGTGTGGTATTACGGTGGAATCATCGGGGAAACATGCATAGTTTATTGCTTATTTACCTCCAGAGCAATTTCATTTTATACATTTCGAGATTGCCGCGTGTGCAAGCAACATTGTATGTGGCCAAAGGTAAGCCAAACAGACGTTCAACACAATGTTTTATATGATGAAACACTGTTCGTTTGTTTGGGATTTAAACGTCAACATTCATGTGTATTTTCATAAAATGAGGAGAAGGATTGCGAAGATGGGATTTGTTGAATGTGGAAGCGCGTTGAATTCTTTTAACGACTCCCACGAGTCTAACGCGTTGCGGTTGCGCTCTCGTAATGTATTACTTAATTCTGATTCGTATTATAATCAATAGGTTAGTGAGGGTGTAATCAGCAGAGTACGAAGCCGGTGTAACGAGCGCGGCGCTATCGGGCGGGTACATCAAACGGTTTGGCCACGCGGGGCTTACACAAGGCTAAATGAATACCACGCGAGTACACAGCAGAATTGGTACCCAACCTTACACGCCGACGAGACGTCACGGGGCGGCCCGGATTGTTTTATTAATTTAATTTAAACCAGAACCCGGGGCTCTGCACCGGCCTAATGTTCGCTATATTAAAATTTCGTATCACGTTTAAACGGACACGGAGCAACGGCAGCTGGGTCGTCGCGACAAAAAATTGTTGCTTAATTACAGTTAAATATCATCGTCATCCCTCTACCCTTATCCCACTAAAATAGGTGGATCAGCACAACATGTCTCTCGGAGTAATGCCGTCATAATTTTATAAAAGTTATATTCGTACTGAATGAATGGATGAAGCATTTATTATAGTAGAGAACGAGAGTCAGTTTTACACTACCAATTGATAAAACTTTTAGTTAGGTAGAGCTGAGATTGTGTAGACATCGACTATTTAGAGTGTTTATCGGGAGCTGGGGGCTTATTTTGCTAAATCGCCGTGTTCCCGAATCGATATTTGACTGGCACACACACAAATGAGTAAATAAAATTCTTTATACATGGCTTTGACATGGCAAACTCGTGATTGAAACTTTACGGTGATACGATTTATTACGGTGAAATGAGCGCTCGGGATCAGTTCGGGAAAACGGCTGTAATAAGAAAATACACCCCCTGCTATGATGATGGTCCTATTAGAAAATAGTAAATAGGTAAATAGGAACCGTAGAGTCACTTCCACTAAACATCCATAATAAAGGTCTGCGCGACGTCTTTTGATAAAGCTCCGCGGTCCGAGCGCAGAATACAGCGTTCACGGCGCGTTAAAAAGCCTATACTTCAAATATCGCATAAATTGTCTTTTGTCTTAGTTCTGGGATGGCATTGTTCTCCTAATGAACTCCCGCCGCTATTATTTGTTCCGACGTGTTTGTTTTGGTTCCGATTAATACCGTTATTACATATTAATCGAGGTTGAAACAAAGACTTACATTCTTTTTCCTCGTTAGTTTCCTTTAATAAAAGCTTTACAGGCGGCCAGTCTGCGTTATTATTGCTTGAAAAGGCGTGTTTTATTCTCTGATCTTTTTGGAGTGTAATTAAGCGAGTTGGAGGTTTCATGACTATCTATAAATAGAAACTTGTTTTCATAAACCCAATGGTTATATGAACGGAATGTCGTCACGATCAGATGACATGGCGCGTGGCCTGCGGCCGCTTCAGTTTTGCGGTTTGAATATCGGCGGCGCGCGGTTGCGATCCAATCTCGAGGGCTCGCCACACAAAGCTCGTAAAATGGTTCACGATCGCTGAACTAGAACACGAAACGAAAAAAATAACGTCCTCCAAGAGATTCCGGCGAGAGGAAACCGTTAAGCCACGACTATCGATTTTTCCGCAAAAACGCTTGCGCGAGCACTTACTCTAAGTGGGCGAAATTATGGAACCCCCAAAGAGCTGTCAAAGCCAACTGTGCTAAAATTACTTAGTTTTTATTTGGGAAATTAATTAGACGATGGAAAGAGTGTGGCAATTGTTTCCCATCAAGGCATTCAGGGGTGCGATTCTCTAAGATAAACCCTTCATCGCGGATGATAACAATATTTCAAAAGAAATTTGCGTGTTGCTTTGCAACCTGGCCTCGATCTGTCACGTTTCATCGTTGCGCTTACGAATTCTGTCTTAGAGAATAACATAGCAGGCGGGCCGAAGGCTTGTTGTAAAAAACCCAAGCTGTTTAAAAGTCGTATATTTTAGCATAGTAACTCGTGGCTTGGTTTGAAACAGCTCTCTACTTGTTTTAGTTTACAAGCCTAACGTTTATTCTATTTACTCTCAAAGTTTACTGCCTCAAACATGTACAAAGACGCAATGTAAACGTAGTGTAGACCACCATGATAAAATAACTTAAGTTAAAGTTCGCTGAACAAGAGCATAATAGCGCTTTCAGCATTCATTAGACGCTCATAATTTGAATTAGCTGTGTAGCAACGAAAGATTCCTTCCGGGAAATATTATAACAACGATTTTTTTGTTGCAGATAATCTCCCCTGGAGCCATGACTCTGATTGCAACCAGATAGTTATGCTGCTCTGACTCTGTGACAACAAAATGTGTTTGAAAACATTCGGTGACGTCAGAACGATGCTGTTGGTGGCGATCCTAGTGTTAGTGAGTGTAGTGAGTGGGGAAATGGCGGAAGTGATGTCAGAGGGCGGGAAGTCGCGGATGGCGTGGCTTAAGGGCCTTTTCGACCACCACGACTGGTTCGAGCTGGTGGACAACACCACGACGGCCTTGCCGCCGCAGTGCGTGCGGGACTTAAGGCTGTATGTCGACGCGCTTAAGGACGGACAAGTTTGGGCATCCAAAAGTAAGTTGTGTTTAATATACAAAGTTGTTAAGTGTGTATTTCCTTTTCTTTTGCAATGCGAAAGCATCGTTGTCGTTCTCATTATGCGCTTTCCATGCAACTCAAGTCCTATCTGGGGCTGTACGAGACACCCTTCTGTGTAAGCTAGTGTTTTGTAATCCGACCGAAGCTAAAAATATAGAATAGGAAAATTCTTATAAAATTTAATTTATAAACACTTACAAATCCCGGGCTTAGTGAGTAGCCCCGGAGCTGCGACTAATTAAAAATAGGTGGGTACGACTGAACGAGCGGCTCAGCGACAATGAATGCAATTAGCAAAGCACTTGTGCCTAGCAGGTGTTAAAGATTATTGACCTCGTTTGTAATGACGGGGAGGAGGGAGGGGGAGGGCGGCGTGCCTCTTTGGTTTACGTCACGTTACGTAACCGGAACGACAAGGTGCAAAGAAAGCAGCGACAGAACTTCTCAGAACTTCTCAACTAATGGTCCGCTATGATATGCTGTGGGGTTTTCTAAAGTTCATTTAATTTTTAGGACTAGAAAGTGAAATTGGCTTTTGAATGGGAATTAATTGTGGGAAATTACAACGAGAATCGTTGCAATTTCCATAGAATAGTAATCATTTTGGATTCAGCCTACTCGTTAACACAGTTAATTCGTTTCCTGTTATACCTAATTAAACAAGCGCATAATTAGAGAAGTTAGGTAACCTAAAGATTCGCTATACGTGGGTAATCTTAATATTATAAAAGTTGTACCTATCTAGAGTATTCGTCTTAGATAGTATTATCCTACTTCTCGTCCAACCATACTAATCATATCACATCAACAGCCCGCAACAGTCCACTGCTAGATCAGTCCATGCAGCGTGGAGATTACGGAAATTCCCTTTACTAATATGGAAGAGGCTCAACCATTCTAATAACATGATACTATTCGTAAGCGCTGTGTGGTATCCGGCAGAGTAGAATAGGACCAACCCCTTACACTCGTGGGTGTCATACACGCGACTAATATTTTTGAGGCAAAACTTCTACAGTCTCTGTAGGCTGGAAAATGAGCAGCAGCGGCTTCTATTGTTATATTTATAACACTGCGATCTTCAACTCGCCTGCCAAGCGTGGAGAATATGGCAATAACCTCCCCTTTCGTGGGAGAGGCTCTAAGTCCTGCAGTGGACTGTTATGGGCTGTAATGGTGATGATTCATATGGGACGAAGAAGAACACTGTCTGTGACCTACATTTTATTCCACGACCTCGCGAACGAAACTAGGAAACTACGGAAAAACTAGTATACAATCCTATGTCAATTTCAATCAATACATTCTCGAATTATATATTTGAAAGTCCCTGTCTGTACGTACGTAGCAAGAGGTGCCTACACAGACAGCTTGCCGCCCCCCGCCCCCCGCCCGCCGCTCGCGATTACATCTAAACACATTCACGAGAACCGAGAACACTACATGTCTAACATGCAATTAAATGCTTAACAAAAGCATCTATCGTATCTGTATCTAACTTCACATTACTTACCTCCATACATTACTGGCCTCGCAAGAAGCGATTTATTTCGTACTATAATATGAATTGGTTTAGTCATAGAGCCGCACATAAAATATGCCATATGGGGCGGTTAAAGATTTATTCGTTCACGTCCATCCCTCATTGTAAACCTGTAGGCGTTTGGCATCAAAGGACTACGAATGTGGAACATTGAAAAAACCTCCGTTTGACTGACCGCCGCCGGCCGGATTACGCGCGGAATACCAAATTCATAGGGATATCAGATTCGGTTAACGAAATTGATTTTTGTACACGTATTTACTACCATTTCAGTGATTTTATAGGGTATCCAATATCGTAATTCGTCTGTGACAATAATTAAGTCTGACACAGTGATCGAGACGACCGACAAGCTAATATTTGTCTAATTGATTTGGTCCGTGAGTGTTTGCGCACAGTTTCTCATGCCGACGATACTGTGCTAATATTGGTCCGCAAAAAAGCGAGGGAAAATCTCTGTTACGTAACGTTTCTAAAGAGAAGCGAATTCAACGGTCGCGCGGTCGTTGTCGGTATTAAATGGCGGCAAACGATTGTGTTTTGGCGAAGTGTCAAAGGTTGCCGCGACCCTCGCGGCCCGCGGTTATGTGTCGCGTTTTTGCTGCTGTCTGTGTTGTCTACCACTGTAATTGCTAGCTTTCTACTTTGTACTAATGTCAAGATTGGGTGGTACCTACGCACGTTTTTAAGAGATAATTAACCCCTCACTTGTTAGCAGGTAGCCAAATAATAAAAGGGGTCAAGTAACGATAACCTACTGTACCACTGTAGACCAGAAGACTGGTAGAAACATTTTTTGCTGTGTATTGTAATTACGGTGTAGTGTGATAGGGAAAATTATCCGAAGCTCAAGTTCAATAGTGGACTGATATCCATTCTTGTTGATAATTGGCTATTTGTAGTCAAGTGATATGTCAGTTGATGGCATTTTTGCTAGGACGTGTATGGCCCTGTCCTTCTCAATGACCTAGAGTTGTGATAAATGCAGGCCAACAGGATGAGACGTGTCAATGAAGTAAGGCCAAAAATCAAACGGACTTTCATTTTTATTTATTACTTAGGATTAGGCCAAGTCCAATGAAAAGAACTGACATTAGCTGGAATGCGGTCATTGCCAGACGTGCTGGCTGTGCTACAAATAAACTACACAATTAAAAAAGTTAAATGTGTGGCGATTGTAATAAAAATACCTATGAAGAAATTGTCTCCTATAAGTTGCCCTGAAATCTGCCAGCCAAATATGCTTACATAAGAATTAAACAACAGAGCAGGGATTACATATTTGCGCCGTTTGGCGTGGAAACCTTTGGGCCGTGTGAACCAGGCGCACATACCCTGTACAGGGAGATAGAAAAGCGCCTAGATTTTTTTTTATGTTGCTACAATTTTTTTGTATTATGTAAATATTGTACACAACACAGCTTCTTTACTATTATTCTTTACAACTTTTCTTTTGCTCTCTCCCTGCTTCTGTACTAAAAAATATACAAGTGACGCAAATTGTTAAGCGTCTGCTTTTAATTCACGATAATGGCTTGAGGACACAAGTTCCCCATTAGGCGAGGCCCTGGCCGCCGAACATCCGAAAGCTATAAACTGTTTACTCAGAAACGTGCTACAATTTAGGACACTTTATTCGATAAACTAGGATACGGATACCGTACGGTGATGTAACTCATTTACTGTGCTCTCGAAGCGGTTGCCGTCCTGTAATGGAACCAATAAGATATATCGCGATGTATCAATTTGTGTTAGATAGGTTGGAGAATGATAAACAGAAAAATATATAAACAATAACAGTCCTTCGCGGTTTTTACACGTGTACTGTCTGAAACTCTGTTAATGTTCGACTTTCTCGCAGGATCTTATCATTTTTCCTTGACGTAAGCGACATGAATTTCGGAAATTGGGTCTAGATGGGTGATTGGCTATCAACTACTGTACGCTTTTCAAGAACCCCTTCAAGCCTGTCGACATGCCTTCAAGAAAAGAGGCGACCTTTATCAAAGGCCTTCAACACATTCGCTAGAGTCGTCCATAGCTAGCATAGAATAAGAATAACAAATATTTATTTACACAAACAGAAACACCACAACACAAACATTTGGAAAACACGACATTATGTAACACAGAAGAAAAGAAAAAGTACATAATAATTCACAAAAAATAGCATAGATAACTAAAATTTTTGTTGTGTTTTCTGGACAGTTCATATACAGTACAGATATAGATACATCTATATCTGTACTAAAAATTTTTTGTTTGTTTGCTTGTAATAAATAAACTCAAAAACTACTTTACCGATCTGAAAATTATTTGACCAAAAAGAAGCTACTTTATTAGCGAGTAACTGGGAATAGTTTTTCCCGAAAGTTTTTCAATGTGGTGCCCACGGGAACGGATCTGGAATATT
Organism: Blastobasis adustella; assembly: GCA_907269095.1. Taxonomy (NCBI): domain Eukaryota; kingdom Metazoa; phylum Arthropoda; class Insecta; order Lepidoptera; family Blastobasidae; genus Blastobasis; species Blastobasis adustella. Next base: position 14,340,109 of record OU026119.1, on the reverse strand, counting down.
ACTCGTACGAAATCACGGGCAAAAAGCTAGTTTTTGAAATATTGGAAACATAATTGTACCTCTCTCTATATAGTCATTAGGTATTGTCGGTCCTATACGCTAGCTGGGCTGAAAAAAAAACTATGGATGGTAGTTCGATAGATAACGATTCGCGACATGGCACAGTAAATCTCAGCGACGCCCGCGATTCCAGCAACGCAGCTTAGACCACCTGGCAACCTTCTCGAGAACTTTGCAAGTTTGAAACTCCTGACATCGGTATCCAACTGCCAGACGCATGCTTTTAACTTCCCCATCGATCACTAGTTAGCAAACTTTACCTTTTATGTGTGTTAAGTTGTGACAGTTCGGCTTATAGCTGGGGAAAACATACAGCTACTTGTTCTTTGTTTCGGAAACATGTTTTTCAAAGCAACAAAGACCGAGAAAAAAGGACAAAAATATGCTTGGACAAATTCACACAGCGCCATCTAGCCCCAAAGAAAGCAAAGCTTGTGTTATGGGTGTTAGATAACTGATAAACTACTTATATACCTTGTTTATATGTACAGTTTATACAGACCCGTAACAGAAATATAAAATTAGTTATTTCAATTTCTGTTCAGCCGGGAATCGAACCCGGGACCTGCGTGGCAGATCAGCATGATAACCAACTGAACCACTCCGGTCGTCAAAATTACTCAACTTCTAGCCATAGTTGATAGAAGTAATTTAGTTGAGAATTGTCTACATGTCCTCTGTGACTGGCAAGCAAAGTAACCTTGAAAGTTGAAAGCGGCGATGTCAATACATAATTGTCTCCAAAGTTAGTGAACAATTAAAAGCGGTACGTGACACTAAATTTAAACTGCACGTCTTGCCGTTCTATCTTATCTAAATCTAGGTCAAAGATCTCCATTTGGGGTACGGTATTGAAAGGTTTCCAAGCATCCTTTGTTCTAACTTGTGACCGACATCAGCTCTTGTTTTGACGAGAAAATTTGTTGGAGCTGCCTTTTAGTTGACCTTGTTTGTATTTTCTCTGTCTAGTAATGTGAGTATAAAAGTAGGTACTTGATTCATTATAAAACTCGCACCCACGATGCATTATAAAACTCGCAAATATACATCTCGTCTAGGAAAAAGATAACCAAATTTTGAAATAAAAACAATTTTTGTTACTGTTTCAGGCTGAATCGTATAAATACTTAATTTGTAAAAGCTTCTGCTACAACGTATATTATGAATGTTATAGGTTGCCTTGGTATTGGCAAACATTTTATGTTTTAGTATAAATAACTAAATTAAGTACTAATTATATTATATAATTAAGTTGCCGAGGCAACCTATAATGAAAAACATAAAATTATTTTTTGAACATTCTAGGTTGTCATGTCAATAGTAATTAAGTTGTTTTTTTAGTAGACTTTAATAGGTATATAGCCAAGGCAACCTAGAATGTGCCTAAAATACTTCGATGTTTTTCCTCTATAAACACCTTGGCATACTTAGCGTGAGTGAAGACGTAAACAAATTAAAATTATATACCTGTCATACAAAGTTAGTAGTTATCAAACTCCTTAATATATGAAGGTAACATATAAATCAGTCTAGGTAATGGAATATAGATATACTTAGTTCCAGTTAGCACATTACGTTACTAAAAATTAGCACTACAGTTAGCACATCTTTTTGACAATAATTTAGTAACGCCTAAATGTTTAGGAAATGTTTAGGTATCTACAAGGAATCGCCTAAGTTTAGTGCAATCGGGCATTAGTCTTACAAAGGCGATCTGCTGTTAACATACCCACGTATATGTTCGGTCTTAAAACATAAAATTCGTGCACGCTAATTGAATACCAAAACTATAATACGGGGCTGAAAGAGCATAAACAGAATATATCATCCAAACAATATCACGTCAGCGAACGGCACCGCTGCATTCCGCTGAGTATATTCCTGACTATTCCTCCTAACGACGTTAGTCCGTGTTTGCATCCCAAGACTCGCAGCCTGTCTGTCCGTGGCTTGGCCGTGCATCACGGTAATTAACTTAGTGTCTGTCAGAGCGAATGCAGCGGTAAAGTGGGTAGTTTGGTCGCGGGGGCCCTTCGGAAACCTCTCGCTAACTACTCTTTTGAACAACCTACGTATAAGGATAGGTGAATACCTACTCTAGTAATGTTTATAGCAAAATTGTAGGAAACTATGTCTTCTTTTTGCAAAAAGCCCCAACCTGTAATCGAACAAAGACGAAAGTAAGGAATTGTACATAACCTAACTAACGTTGTGTTTTCGCCATTCCTCAAATGCATAGGAGTTAACTTGTTTATCTGTTATGTAGATTATCTGAACGTCGTAGACGGCATGCGCTTTCCATGAAACCGGGCGTATACTTTACTCTGTGAATTGGGTGGAAATACCAGTACCTTACATCACAGCCCAGGCACTTACTGGACCAGTCTGTGGTCCACTTTTTAATGAATGGGGACGGCTTGCTAACTGTTCTACTACGATTTATTTATTGACAATTTGTCGATTATACAAACGGAATGAATATTGAATGGATAAGTAGGTACGTTGTTTCTACTGTGGATGTCTCTCTGCCAAATACTTTTAGAGCTTTTAACCCTGTGCTGTGAGGTATACACTTCCGGTTTCTCCATTCACGGGGCCTTCGTTGTGGCTTATGACAAGCTAACAGTTGCTAGTGATTGAGTGGTACCGGATTTAAGGTACTTTAAAATTTAGCAGGGGCTGGAGAGCCCATCTTACCCTGCCCTTATCCACAAAGTGGGGTCGACACAATATTAGATATGTCACGTGGAGATTATTACATACTGATATGGGATCCCTACATCGCCAGCTTACATGACTTTTGAAGTCACTTGTTTAATGAAAGAATTTAATAACTGGGCGTGTTGTAGTCCATAGATTCATTTTGATTTAAATATTTGAATTTACACTTTCTGTTTCTTATGTTGCTGTTCTTTGTATTTCTGATATTATTTACAACAACACCATGTCATGTATTCAGTTGAATAATTTTAAATGTAATGTACATCAAGCTTCAATATTGCAGAAGGAGAATTTTAGTAAATCTATATTTATGTAAAAATTAATTGCTGTGAGTTAATCATGCTAAAACTAAAACGGCTGGACCGATTGGAATTATTATTTTTTTGTTTTGTTTGCTGTAATGTAGGGGTAGTGTAGATGTAGAGTAGGAGTAGGTGTAGAGGAGAGTAGGGTAGGGTTAATATCGGAGAAGGACACGGAGAAATCACGCCGTGTTAAGTATAGTTAGTACTAAATAAAATCGCCTTGTGTTGCCGATACTCCATTATCATAGTTATACGTACTTGCAATTATAATTTAATGTGGAATGTACATTCTTACGTTGACATGTAACTTTCTAATTTATGAAATAAATTGAGGCGCACGCTCCCGCCCGCTGCATTAACGCATTTATATTGAATAAACCTAGATTGTAGTCTTCCCATATTTTAGCGTAAACACAAAATACAACGCCTCAAAAACTGTGACTTGCATGACACAGAGCCTTGAATACCGATAGGATTAAAAAACAATCCACCCATGTTGGCGCGAAATAGACGTAAAAGCACCATCGAGCAGGGCACAAAGGCTTGTCCAGATTTAGCATAATGAATATCTCGCGTCGGCGTGCCGCTGCATCGCTAGCGCCTCTCGCCTACATAATGCAGCCGCCGCCTAATCCTTTATACGAGCCACCAACATACCCTTCCAAATTGACTGCGCTTACGTGTCCAGTACGGTTGTGCGGAATGTTTTAGGTATCGCAGGGCACCTTAGGGGGACTTTTGAGCAATTTTGGGACGATTACAAGCCTCTGCTTCTTTCTTGTTGATCATACTGATGATACCAGATCGTCGCCCTTTGAAGATGACTGCGCATACATATCCAGTATGGTTGTGGGGAATGTTTTAGGAGGTGGTGATGAACTTTTTAGGATCTTGTGGAGACTATTGAGCAAAACACGTTAACCATTTCAGGATTTCTTATTTATTTTATTTAGTTTAATATACTCACGAAGGCTCTCTTAAAATCTTATACAAAATAACTATAAGTTTAAGTTTATTTTAGGTGATACAACTGGACCTAGTTACTTACTAGGTCTAGGTAATAGCTACGATCCTGACACACCTCTTTTGACTCTACCATATACACACATCTTAAAATGTATAAATCCCTACAGCTGTTATAAATACGTAAGGTAATATTTGTATCAGTGTAAAGTTGATGCAACTATTAAACTTGGGTGTTACGATACGTTCATATTTCGCACGGGAAAGTTTTTAAAGTGATTCTTGCCTTGCACCAGTCTCCGTTTGTTGGGAAAAGTTGAAACTAAGATCTTTTTACTTAAAGTCTGTAGTATAAATACATATTGTATTTGTACCTTGCCCTCGGGTTGTCGAATGTCAGAACCGGCCTCATAGCAGTACCTAGGTACATGTCGCTTAGTAGAAAAGCTTAATTACATTAGTAGCTCGACAAACAGAAGTGCATCTCAACACAAGATTCTTTACAATACAAAGGTTCTCTCTGCCCACTTGCAGCACTCAAGACTTACTAGACGTTCGACTGTCAACTAATACAATACTAGTTGCAAAATAAGACAGTTGCCAAATACGATTTCGCAAACAATATTGTAATTCGACGGACAAATCTGAGCCAACTAACGCGGGAAGCTGAGAAAGTAATGACGAAATTAAAACTTATGTCAATAGTCGATCTCGCGACGATATCCGCGCGCCGCTGACGTAACTGCGCCCGCGCAGCCGCTTGCGCAAGTCTGCGTAAAGTGTGCGTAAATCCCAATTTCATAAAGAGCATTTTTCCTTAGCCAGGCTATAGTTACTCACACTAGTATTCAATATATTTCACTTTGTGCATATACGTTACATACGATGAGTGACTAAGCATTAAGACGATTTCCCTTGTAGATATACTTAGTTATTATGTTGCCAGTTGAGCTTTAAAGTAACCTTGGTTTGTTTACAACTGTGTATGTTAATGACTTATAAAATATAAATTGTTATTTTATTGAAAATATATCAACAAATTTTTGAGTAGGTCGATATCTAAATGCATTAAACATTGAATAATATACATCTACTTTGTTTGTTACTCGACCAAAAGTAATTAGATTTATGTAACTAACCTTCAATTACGGCTTCATAATGCACTCTTTTGTAGTAATGATATCATTATGTAAAGCTATGTGTAGTACTTTATTCATAGTGTAATGACTACTCTCCAATTAAAATGTATCTTGCGTGCAAAAATCGCGTGTAACTTACTATCATGCGTAAACACATATTTGGCATTACATGAATTGAGCTTCCAAACAGGAGGTTCTCTGCGAAACAAACATTTAGAGAATACAGTCGACATTTTTACTGTTACTCTACATACTTACATAATATAGATATTAGCAACATATAAATCATTGCAAATAGCTATGTTTGAAAGGAAATATGTTGACTTTGAAAACTTTTTGATTTTAATAAACATCGTTTTTGAGACCTTGTTTTTGTAACTATTTTAAGCTTTGTTTGCTGCTTTTATACAGAGCTTTCTTTTTTCGATTCTACTGATACAAGTATTTCTATACTTAATAGGAGATTCCCACCCAAATAAGATCTGTAACACTTACTAACGAAATAAACGATTTATTTTTTATTATTATACTTTCCAAGTTTTTTTTCCAACATTTTTTATTTTTAGATCCGTTTAACAAAAGTGCAAGTGGCAGCTTGTTATCAGTTGGTAATAGTTTCGCAAATTAATGGATCTCACGCATGGCTGTGTCCCAATCTAATTCATAATTAAGTGCCGGTTGCATCCGTCCGACTAACAACATGGCGCGGCGGCCACGCGTGCAACCGATTTAGCATAGTAATCGCGTTGCTACACCTCGCCGAAGATTTGATTTGGCGATATTGTTTGGCAGTGCCAGGCTGCGCTATCTGACTATGGTGTAAGCTTAGCTTTTGTTGTTAATCATTTATAAATAGGTATATATAACAGAATTTAATATTCATCATCATCGATGTACAGATGTACAATGGACTGGATAGACACTATGACAGTTATCGCCTTCTTCGACTCCCGGCTAGGGATTCGGTAATGAAGTTGTAGAATTAGAAACCAGGGTTCTGTGAGGTCTTACAGAAGACCTAAGGATGTACCAAATTTAAAAAGGAAAACTAAATCTATAATATGATGACGTTTGTAATAATTTTCGAATGAAAATGATCACCGTTACGGTTAGAGAGGTAGCGCAAATCGCTTTTGTATGTTTCCTGTACAATTTACTACATAATTAACCGTTTTTTGGCTTACAATTGTAGGGTCTTGCCCTGACGGTTGGTGGTGTAATACGGTGTCGTGTGTACTTATGGTTATTAGGACTCCTGTTCAAACAACTGTTCAGCATGTTGACACTTTTATTTTCAATTTTTATATTATACAAATTATTTTTATGGGTATATTCTTGGGTTTGGCCCTTCAGGCTCTGATTGCTCATCATCCTTGCCTGGAAAATGAGTTAATACTGTAAATTCTGACTACGTTGTAACTACGTTCTACAAATGTTTTGATTCGAATCGAACTTCGATTAGAGTATTTTCATTTGGGGAAATGATCTCTCGTTTCCTAAATATCCAATTGGTAAAAGTAATGATAGTTTTTGGACAAATACAAGGGTATTGGAGTGTGTGTATGGATTCTCACCGCTGTAATTCTTGTTTTCCTTTTATTTAAAATTCAGATGGACCCCATGCGACGGGGGTCATTTTTCCATCACATTAGGATGTTTAATTCGTTGCAAATTGTTATTTTATTACATAAAATATCACTTTTTCCAAACTAATGTTTACTTTTCGTTATTTTATTCTTTTTTGTGCTCCTCTTATTCTAAATAATTGCTGGATCTAATTCTTCATCATGTCTTCATGGATTATGTCCTTGGCTGACAAACACGAGGTCGTCCGAAAATTAATATCGTCCACTTCGGGAACTGGCTGGTTGACTATGAGTACTGGCCATTAAGACGTGTTTAAGTGAAGACCCGAGCCTTCGTTAGAGAGTGCAGCTGATGAGTGGGCAGAGTTCTCTCAGCCTTCTAACTAGAAGGTGGATCAGTATCATAGCTAGAAGAAGCTATTTTCATAAACTAAGTGAAATACAAGTGACCGGTCAAAATATGCACATGACTGCATCAAATCATTACCTATCTTTGAAATTATCTAACTAACTTAGTGTCGGGTCAATCTGCAATCTGTCCTTTTTTGGCCAGCTTAAATGAAATCCAAGTAAACTCAGTGATCCAGCCTGGACATAGGTTATGTGGAGAAGACTTTCGTAGGAACTTTCGTGATTAACTTTTCAATTCCCTTTATAAATTTCTTGGTGTTGTAGTTTGTAGTTTTTTGACTAATCGAATATAAACCCATTACCCTGAATATTTGTGTTTCCTTTTTAACTGAACCTGGCACTGTCCGTGGGACAGTGTTACGTTACACAATGTAGTCTTGTCAATACGCGTGCCTTTTGTAAATAAAAATTTTGTAACTAATGTAAATATTACCGCAGTTCTTGAGGTAAGTAATAGTAGATACACCAAGGGGATAAAGCAGTGTCTTACGTCATGGGTGGCATATTGGATCCTCAGCGTAGCCAGAGAGTTATGCAGAGTCCTGAGTAAAATGAGGGCAGGAGTTCAAGCCGTCCAAGACTAAGACAGCTTTATCCCAGAGCTGAATAATCTTCTTTTCACACCATCTGTGACACAATAAACAAAGCAATTAAAGCGTTTGATTTGAAATTCCCGAGTCAAATCAGTATCGTTTCATGACATTATCGTGTCAACGTAAAAATAAAATGTGGACGTAATTTGGAACTGTTACAATAACACGAAACACTTATTAATAATAGTTTAAAATGTTTTTGTGATGACATACTCAACCAACTTACAACGTCCATCCATTCACCATAATTTTTCAAAGGTGTTGGCGTTGCACCGTATTTCTCTTTGAGTATAGTTTTGTGTTGCAAGTGTGTCGTATGACACCCGTAATTGGTAATTAAATTAGTACATAATTATTTTATTAATGTAACACAGTCGAATAATGTTGTACCATTATGGTAAAGTTTTAACTAATATTAAAATTAGCATTTACTGATTTCGAAGAAAAAATTTTGATTTTACGTTAAATTGACATCTAATAAAAAACACCGTCTGAATTTAATTTGATGTTTTTTATTTTTAGCTTTAAGTATTATCTTATCCGTTGTGAAGAGTTTTGAGAATGGATAAAATGGTTTAAGTTATCGTCATAGCTATTAAAAAAATGAATGTTAACTTCATAAACGTATTAGGTAAGAGTGAAAAATCATAAAATTTTAAATAAAATTTCAAATACTAAGTAGATACGAGAGTTTTAATTTCGTAACTATGGCACGAATAGGCACTAGCAAAATGTACTATAAGTTAGGTATTAAAATAATAGTAATGTTTTAGTTAAAACAATGTACCCAACTCAAAAGAACATTTGCGCTTGACTCGACTTTTCGGGGCTTAATAGTTTTGCCACCAAAAAGGTTTTCGGTGGCAAAAATATTCTTTAAATATCCATATTCCACATTACAACATTTTATTTTCTATATTTTTTACACAGAACGTAAATATTATTCTAAATCCAGCGATTACAAAAATAAACATGAATCGTTTGACGTTCGATCAACAAGCTATTAATTTGCCCTGTTTACAGAGTAGAGTGTGTGTGTATTAGAGTACCTAATTAATATTGAAGTATGTACATTTATTACGAAACCGATAATATCACTTTCACTACACATATTATCTATAGATATTTCGACGCAGTTGCCTGCGTCATGGTCACGAGTTGACTGGAAATATTGAGGTAAAAACAATACTAACCATGGTAACAAACCCGATAATATGTAGTGATAAGTAATAATAAGTAGTGAAAGTGTAGTGAATAACCACGAAAGTCTTAAAACCGATAATATTAATTCACTACAATTTCTCCTATGTTCACGCTGGGGAACTTAGCTTCTAAATATTATCCTACGTGATCCATATGTCGGAATCTTTCAAAAGTAATTCCTACCTTAGCCACTCAGGAATCTTTGTCTAACGAGTGAAGTTTTAAAATCGTTGATGTGTTTGCAGAGGTTTCCGCAAACTTACGAACATCCTTTTATCTATATTTTAATAGTTACTTTGGTGCGTTTTCTGAGATTTCCGCAAACTTACAAACATCCCTTTATGTAGTTACTTATAAAATTTAAATAGTTATAATATCCATTTAGATAATCTAATTTTAAACGACTGATAAGTTATGAGCAACTGTTACCGCTGTCCATAATATAAGAAGGGTGCCGAACACTTTACCATAAATAAATAAACCTACTCGTACTTCCCGTATTTATCCCTTTAATCAATAATTAAGCAATTTAAATACATGTCACGTTAAATTAGTGTCAATTGTACAACTGTCAACACAAAGTAATTCACACAAGTACTTCGTCCAATATGAGGCTAATCAACAAACGTCAAAGAAATTAAAAACACAAACAGCAATATAATTATTATCTGGTGTAATGACATAATTAAATAAAGTTGATAGCTACCCATAGTACAAGCTTTGCTTAGTTCATTTAACTATGCCAATAGTCCTGCCCAAGTAGCGCCACGCTGTGGAGTGCTTACATGATACTTATCCAAATACATAGGTACGTGTATCATCCATTTATCAATACGGCCAGTGTTTGCGAGCAATAGCGTAAAAATCAACAGTGTTCCAGTATTGGCTGAGTTATTAGTCCGTGAATACGTTCTGCTGGTTTGCCCAACAAAGCAGCACGCGCCGCGCCACTCACTGGACCTAATCAATTAATTACACCACCACAACACCACTACACCGAATGAATAAATACAGCAAAACTACACCTACAGTAACTACAACTATAGTAAAACTACTAATATATATTTTAGCTATACTTGCTCGTAAAGAGGCCGTTATTGGACTGATTTTTGGCTCACAATGTAGCCGATATAACACGCGTGCTTTTTCACATTGCCGCACTCGTTTATTAAAAACAATTCACATCATAACGGTACAACGCCGATGTGTAACGCAGCATCTTTGTCTCAGAAGGATGAATTATATTAAGATTCGAGATTTTAATTTAAACACACTTGCGAGAAAAACATTATAAGAGGTATAATACAATATTATATAAGTTCTGCAATAATTATGTGCAACCATATAGTACTACTTATATTGTAATATACTGTAGACGTGTATTCTTCAGTCTAGAGACAAAAACTTGTGCGACGAGAATACCAAATTGCCAAGAGAATACCGGTTGACTGGTAGAGAAAGCTATGAAGCTTTAAGTCCGCCTTTGTACGTAACAGTGCATGAAGTTTTAAATAAATAAATAAATACCAATTACCAAAATGCCAAATTTATTAGACATAATACTTATTATTGTACTCTAAGCCGAAAAATATTACCGCACGAGTGCAAACCAAAAGCAACGAGTTTAATTGGCTATTACGTAGTAAGGTAAAAATCGTTCGTTTACAGGAAAGTGTGGGAAAAAGGTTTAAAAAACGTCGTACGACACTGGTGTGGAGTGGCGTGTGGGCGTGATGCTGCCGAGTACTAAGCACACTCGAATCATAATTAAATATTATTATAAAATAATTTTTAATATTATTATATTAGAAAGTCATAGTCAGTCATAGTTATATTACACTGTTACACAGGGTCCAATATACATTTTTTTATAACACTAAGTTGGCAAACCAGCTTACGGCCTGCCTGATGGTAAGCAGGGCATCACCCACGCGTTGCCGACCCCACAAAAATGTTGTTCTCTCCAGGAAGCTCATTCCACAACCGACCAATTTGGAAATTTTGGTTCGCTACTAATTCGGCTCCAAGGCTGAACTCCAAAACTCCTAAATAAAACCTTCCTTCTAACGCAGTCGGGCGAAAAATATAGGTACAAAAGAGAAAAGTAAAAAAGAAGATAAAAGAAATGAACTAACATACGTGACAGTAAGTTGAGTATATTGTATGCTGATGAGCAGCAGTGTATATTTCGTAGTTTTTAGCGGTTGTATAAGTCTGGGAAACATGTGGAGCCCGTCTGGCTGGGTGCCACCGCTTTATCTATTACTGCCTCTAAACACCGACAAACAACTGCCGGTTGTGTCCCAGTTTGAAGGACAAGGTATCTTACTTATATGTAAAGGGAGATTTTTAGAAACGAAACTTTAAATTGAAGTAAATCAAAGAAAAAAGTATTTATTGTAAGTGAAAGTAGCTTTATTAGAAAGAGAATTTTAGGAATTTGTGTTTCAATATAATTTCGGCAATATGGCTGCCGTGACTGGCGCGTACATTGCCCCATCTGGATATCCTATTTACATTCACTTTCGCAACAATTACGACCGTATTTCGCTAATAACACACCGAATATTGTGTTCAATCGTCTCTGATTTATCGGTGCAGACACTTGACATATCTCCAAAGGAAATAATGTTATCTCAGTAGCCAACGTAAAATTATTCGTTGTTCGGCGATGAAGCTTACTTTTGGTTGAATTAAGTTAATAAACTCGAACATAAATGCCAAAAAATTATCTTTCCAATAAAGCTAGTTTCACTGATACCAAATACTTATTTCTTTGTTTTATTTCAATATCAAGTTCTCCGCCTCTAAAAAAACATTCGTTATAGTTAACAGTGTAGGCATGAAGTCCTTAACCCACAGTGGCTTAGATGTATTAACTACACATAAAGACATCTAAAAACTGTATAAATCCTAGATGCTGTAAGGTAGTCGTCGTGGGTCGGATCGTTTAGTGTTGGACGTATAAAAAGTGTCGAACTTATCTCCTGTGAACGTATTCGAACTATCTAGCTGAGAGTAGACAGCTACAATTTCAGGTTGTACCAGTATGCGTGTGTGCCATGCGGAACAAATGACCCGGTGTCGCCCACCCTGAACGGATCAAGTAACCAGAGCCACTTTCCGAAGGATAATCGGATTTGCACACAATATCCTTTCACTATGTCACAATTTGACACAATCGTGAACAGCGTCCAGTACGTGTTTATCAATAAACAAAAACCTCTTTGGTTAATGTAAAAGTTATTTGTGCAATTACATAACAAAAAAAAGAAGTAATCGGATAGTTTGACCGCGAAGTGGGACGCTGGCCGACCGTGACTGCCGCAGCTTCTTATTTCTGCTGCTTACACATTGACAGCAAAATAATATAGAAGTAATTTTTTTTTTTTTTGTATCTTGTATACTACTTCCGTTGCATAGAATTGCCATTGAAATTTTTATGGTTCTGTACTCAAAAGGTGTCTAGGGATACCTTTTTATAGGCAAGTAAAATTCCTTAATCTATTTTTCTGTCGAATGACACTGAATGAATTCCTAGTATTACTTAGGTACCTATTTATTTATTGATAAGAGTCGTTGGTCACAGAATAGAGAAATGTGAAACGAAAAGCATCTTTATCTAGCTGTGGAACAGAAACGACTACTAAGAAGTGTAAGAATAGCCTTCAATGACCGGACATGATTACGTCCGGCTAACGTCCGACGACGACGACGACGTCGGGAAATGGCCGACGGAAGTCCTAGGCACATAAAAACCCATCAGCTTCTTTTACTTACTTAGGTACTTAATGCGACCCTAAAATGTAACATGCCATAAACCTAGCATCTAAGTAATAATTCACTGTACGACGAATAAAATGCGCTCCAAGATTTCCTAGGAGGATTTCGATGTGTAGAAATGTTCCGCGAGACGTGAACAAGTAGGTACCAATATAAATGTGGGCTCACAGTTATTGTGGCGGAATGAAATCTCTTTGGAGATATGGCTGACTATTTCTCGTGCTCTCGCTACGTAGTATCATAGGGATTATTGTCATGTAGGGGATATTTAAGAATTTCACTCGGAATCAATTCTTTCGTTACCGTTTAGCCATCGATCATTCCAAGTTTGAAAAGCTTGCCTAACTAAAGGTTAAACTACAAAGCTTACGCCTCTTTCCCACAGGTGGGGTAGGCAGAGACTACTACTAAACTTTATTTCTTTAAAGTTCTCTACATTATAAAAAATATAATGAAAACGGATGCCCGTCATTTTGATAGGTGCAACATACCTATGATACGATTTCATTGTTTGTATTGTAACAAAAATGCAGTAGGTACGGAACAGATGTGCTGTCTTTCTTCTTCTTAAAGTGCCTTATCCTAACGGACGTTAGCAGACACCTCTGCAAATTGGTATTGGTGGGTTTAACATGTTCATATATTAGATACCAGTGAGTATAGTTTAGTTGAGAAGTATCTTCGTCTTCTTGAGCGATACGTTCTTGACAGAGCGGTCGTAGTCGTTATGTTTTGTGGGCAGCTCTCACTTACCTTAAGTCACGGTTTCTGTCATCGGTAGGTACTTATTTATACTGGCAACCTTATAAATGCAAACCTGAACAACTGATGAACTTCACCTGTCCTGAAATAGTTACGCAATACAAGAAAACGTTGCTCTCATAAATGGTTTCACTATAAAACTGTTACTTAAAAATCTACCTTATACGCCTCCGAGTCATATTTGCCGTGCGAACATGCCGTGAAATCGATTAAACGAGATAAAAGCCTCAATATTAATTCCCGTGGAAGCTTCTGCCGGCGCGTGAAAGGCTGTGTTCTCCATTTCGTGGATGATAGTGCAAACATCATACTCGGCGGTGTTAGTCTACTTAGCTACAGGCAGTAATTAATGTACAACAAAGCAAATACCGGTCGGCCCAAAGCGCTCGGTACTAGGTATTCCCTGAAATTTTACCCGTGAATGTGTCGTTGTAATATATTAAAATCGTTGTAGCTATGAAATGACACGTACCAAAGAGAATGAGTAAATATAGTCGGCATAAAGCATGTTCGGTTATCTATCTATTCTAATATTGTAAAGTGGTAAGATTTGATTGTTTATCGGTTTGTTTGTTTGTAACGGATAAACTAGATCCTACTGAACCGATTTAAACATTTATCTCACCTGTGAAAAGCTACAGCATTAGCGAGTAACATCCAAGGCTTTATTTTATATTCAAAAAGATTTGATATCCCTAGGGAAATTGCAATAATATAACCCAAAGTATCAAAATGTTGCATGTTTGCTCATAATTTCAGAACTAATTTTAACTAGGGGTACTCTACCTTTAGCTTTAGGGTAGCTGTAGGGCAGCTGTAGGGTAGCTTAGGGTAAGTATAGGGTAGCTGTAGAGTAGGTGAAGGAATAGGGTATGTTAGGATAGGTGTAGGTTAGAGGTAGGGTAGGTCTAGGGTATGGTAGAGTAGGTCTAGGGTAAAGCAGGGTAGCGGTTGAACGCCACGCGAACGGCGATGCGCCGGGCCCACTAGTTGTATGTACAATATGTTTGTCCTGTCGATTTGATCCACTAACCGACAGGCCGACTAGTCAACTAGTAATTTTAATTAAAATCAAGTTATTATGAAATATCTCTATGTCTATTTATTTATACTCTATTTTTAACTATAAATACTGGGATAACCTTCGCCATTCTTATTGGTTACAAGCCGGCGTTCACATCAACCACCAATCCCAACCACCAATCAATCCACGCCGTTAAAGCCGCCTTAGCGTACTTAATTTGAATGAATGAAATGAGCATGTCGAATTCAGTCTCAGTACTTTATAGTTAAAAAAAATAGAGTATAGTAATTTCGTTAATTAGGTAATCTAGCCAAAGTGTCCAGAAATGGGAAAAAACCTACCTAATGGGGAAGAAACCAAAAAATTACACAAAACTGTCCGCAACTTACTTGTGAACACAATCTCAACCAAAACACGTCGATAATGTTTTTCTTGAGTGATTTACGTTGAAAGGCTTTTCGGAAAGGCTGAGATGCCGCGGGCACGTTATTAGGATTTCATGAGCTCTGTCTTCCCGGCATAAAAGCTTTATTTTGAGTGCGGCATTATGCTACGTCGATGATTTGAACTTTAGAGCTTATACTATTAAACATTGATCAAATCATTTAGATTAGGCTCACCTGTGTGCTGCTAGCTATGTGACGATAAATCGCCAGGAATCTACATTCATCAATACCTACACTAGACGAGACGGAAACGTACTTACTAGGAGCAATTCACATTGCTCGTTCCTGGTGGGTCGCTTTATGTGTGCCTATTTTAAGTTACGAGTAGGTACTCGTAGATACTAGGTAGATAGGTATCTATGGAGCAAGTAAGCGTCGTAATAGTAATTTTTTACTAATATGACGGCCTATCAAATACTCCACTCGAATAAGTGCTAGAGATGGGTGATAAATAACGTTACTAGTATCGGAGGCATGTTAGTATATTTTTTCGCCACATTAATTATTGTCCTAACATGCCGCCGCCGCTTGGGAAACTATTGAATCCCTCTCTTGGTCCTTTTCATCGGGTGTCCTATATGTTATGACGTGATTTTGTAACATTCTTTCGTGTTACTACTGTGACTAGTCACAGTGACGTCTTTTACCACCCATATCCAGCACTTATTCGACCGTTTTATTAGCAAAATAATTGGGTAGTAGGTAATTATACGAAGGAAACCTTATTTCGCCTAGAAACTTCCTAGATGACAAAAGTTATCGTGGAACATAATTCAAACGTTGCTTTTTTGTTTACACAACGACACCAGAAAACCTGAACCGAAATAACCAGAATACTTAACACAGTCACTTAGGATTCAACCGACGACCTTGAAAACAAAAATGTTTTAGACACGAACAGATTAAGATGAAACATTACAAAAATGTAAAAAAGCTGTTCTTAATACCGACGCCGAACGTCAGAATGATCCACTTCCTCCAACATGATAGATAACAAACGTAATTGCTTAAATTTCTTGCCGAGGCGCGCCACTGAAAAAAGTATGGACGAGTGGGCTCGTCTTGAAAACGCAATATTTCACTGGAATTAATAAAATATTGTGGGCAATAAATCAGAGGAATTGTGGAGCACAGCGTGGGGTCTCCATCAACCTGTGTTACCCCTGGAATCATCCCTGCATGCCCGCGGCGGGACGCATTCAGGGTACTCTCGGACCCCCCCAGTCGTAGACATAATGTTCATAATAGGATCATAAGGTATTTTTCTCCGAGCCCAATAAATAGAACGGTATAAGGACTTAGTTTGTATGCAATTTGAAAAAGAAATCGCAGATAAATCCAAAAAGTAAACTTCTATAAGTGGGTATTCCTATTGGCTGTCGTAACAAACCATCCTTTTTGTATTGGTATTTTAACAAATATTTTTCAGAGCCTTTTATCGGAGAAATCTGTTGCGCTGTGCGGATTTACGTCGAAATGGGGTCGTGCTTTAATTTGAAATTACATTGAATAAATTAGGGCAAGCGATTTGAAGCGAGGGGCCGCCGCAGCCTAGCGCCGTCACCCGCGCACAAACCCAGTTTTTGTATAATGTATTGAGAGCGACGAATTTAATTCCATATATCTGTTTTTCCCCGCGCCACACGGCAGTGCTTTCATAATTCGTTCGAATTAGGTGTCCTCTTTTTTTGGTCGGTAGGTATTTCACTCACGCTCTTTTGGAATTTATCTCTGTCTAAAATTATAAAGGTTAAGCGAATGTTAAGTTACCTAATTAAGTTATTGTATTTAAACATGACCGTGTGATGTCCGGCAGAGTAGAATAGCACCAAACCTTTACACTCGTGGGTAAGAGGCAAAGGGCGATAGGCGATTAATGTTTTCGAGACAAAATATCTAAAGTCTCCGTAGGCCGGAAAATGGGCAGCAGCATTTCCCATAGTTATATTTATAAAACTGCGATCTCCAACTCGCCTGCCAAGCGTGGTGATTATGGCAATAACCTCCCCTTTCGTTGGAGAGTCCCTAAGTAGAGTGGACTGTT
This sequence comes from Blastobasis adustella, assembly GCA_907269095.1. Classification (NCBI taxonomy): domain Eukaryota; kingdom Metazoa; phylum Arthropoda; class Insecta; order Lepidoptera; family Blastobasidae; genus Blastobasis; species Blastobasis adustella. Next base: position 14,323,069 of record OU026119.1, on the reverse strand, counting down.
ATGGGCTGTGATGATTTAAACACTTTTCGAATTGTTCATAAATTAATTAAGTAACTAATCATTAGGCACTAAATCTTGATAACGGCCGCTGCACTCTCATTAATTTACGCAAATAACCATAGTTATCTAATCTCAAGTCTTCGTTCTATTAATCACGAACTTAGTGGGATTAAATGCGCCATTCATTCAAACCAGCCAGGGGTACCGAAATAATTCACTCTGTCAAAATTCTGCAGATAATCGCCGTGAATGAGCCGAGCTGTGGTTTTAAACTTCACAATGGGGTCGTTTGCAATTGCTGAATTTTATATGACTCAAATTGCAGTTATGGGCCTGCGGCAAATGAAACTATATTATTAATCATCCAATTTTCAATATAGGAGTACGGGTGGCCACGTCGCGCGCCGGCTTGCGCTGCCGAGGAGAAATGAAATATCGTAACAGTGAATTGAGAAATGCCCTATCGTAGCTTTCATTTATAACAAGGCAGTATTCTACCACAACAACGGAAATCTGTTTCAACCTAAGCCAAGCCACCAATTTAGGAGGTTTATATCTAGCTATAGGTAATAGCGTAACAACATAGTAATTAAAATACGCATGGTCCATATAAATAAACTAGCCAGACAGACTAAACCAGAGAGGAAAATTAATGCATATGAAATTGTGTTGGAATGGACTGGCTTCGTACACAGTTTAAATCTGGCACATGTGTTGTGTTTGTAAATATTTACGTACACAATGTTAGTCGTGTCCTGTTAAAATAGAGGCATAGGTAGCTTGAAGTTTGAAGAGATAATACTTAGGTACTACATACTGAACTGAGTGGTGCAAAAGGTTATTATTGTCGGTCTCGTATCGTCCGTTCGACGGTTCCCATAGCGAATTACCTAAATTATTTTTACTTTTAATTAAATTGCGCGAAATCCCACAGCGAACCCCTCATGGGATCTTGCGTTTAAAAACCGGGACTACCGTGTTAATTAATATTTAATTAAAGCCTGCAACAGGCTGAGCCCGAGCGAGCAAAAATAGCGTCGGGAATTTGAAAGATTATTTTTTTAATTATTTACAAACGTTTCATGTTTTTATGCTATTCAGTGATGAACAAGCATACATACAGCCCACCTGATGGTAAGTGGCAGTCGGCCATAATAATAATGCAGATCCGCAGGTGTTTTACTTCTTTATTAATAACTTTCATGACTTCCTAAGATAAGGCACACCCTGCAAGTACTCACTTTTCGCTACTTTACTAGTATATTATTAAATTTACTCACGTTGCAATAAACTCTACTACTAATAAACCTCAAACTTGACGTGTACCTAATTAACACCAACATGTATCTATACGTACACGAAATACGGAGGTACCTACAGTACAGTCTGATGCAGCGTATGTTTAGCTATCAGCTATGAATTGAATTTAAAGTAACTTAAAAATCTATTAGACCCATAGAAGTATATATATATATATGTCGATGGTTAGACCAATGTGGCATGACGTCATCGTTAACGACATTTGATCAGACCTACCGTTATTTATCAAGTTGGGGTTCACATGCACTAGATATTAGTGACTATAAGAATAAATAGAACGTTTAGTTTATGATTGTATGTGCCTAAAATTCGTTGCAGCCGAGCGTACGTCATTCCTTTCGAGTAACACTACTCTGGACGTAAATATTTACGACATTGCTCCGGAGGGAGGGTTACAATAAAATTGTTTCACGCACGTTAACGAAATGTGATGCAGGAATTATTCTTGCTTAGAAGATTTCCTTCTGGCCACGTGGTCCGACTGCTTTGTCCGGCTAGTCGACGAAGTTGGCCTCAGCATAGTTTTTTTCTGAGTATCCGTCAATTTTAAATTGGACCTATGGGCCCACTCTCTAACCCCGAAAATTCAAAACTTACTTGTTGTTGTTAACAAATTTAAGTTACCAACGCGTATCCTTCCGAGGCCTGTCCAGCAGTGGACTAATATGATTGATGATGGTGTACAAAATACAGATTACATAGTACCGTCAATAGATGTCTAACCAACGCCCTTACATTCCAGTGTACGATGCATCGGGGCAATACACGGCGAACGTGCTCTTCGGCAGCGACTACTGGCTGGGATCCATGAACGCGTGCCACGACCTCCAGCTCACCCAGTACTATGCGCACACGCCGCCCTTCGCCGCGGCCTTCTACGTCGCTAGACTGAACCTCACTATGGACGAACATCACCTACCACAGGTAAGTTAGACTGTTCTTCCCTGCACGTAATGTACAAGAGTACATTACCACTTCAAGAAAATTTTCATTTGCCGCTACAGCAATATCCACGGTATTTGGTGCATCGTCCCTTATGCCCAAAGGACTCGTCTTTTACCCCCAGGGTATTTTTTATATAATAAATAAAAATTGAATTCATGAACGCTATAACAACCGTTTAACAACTGCACAGTAGTGCAAAGGAATTTTATTCTTAAGGTGGTCATGTACTTATGCTCCTGCATTGTACTATGGCTCAGCTCACGGCAACGACACTATCAAGTTTTTAGTAAGACCTCATTGCACTTGCTTTTCCAACGAGTAGGTACATTCGTTACTGAATTTATAAAATGAAGAAAATACCCCTTACCACCGGTAAATGTAACGGCGGGCGGGCGTTGCATCCATGTCGTGGATCTTCCAGCCATCCACACAAACTGCTTTGGCTCAACCGAGTGTTCCCTCAACTTTATGATCTGGATACCTTCAAGGCTAGAGTGAATCTGTAAGCTGTTTTTCGACAGGAATCGTCATATACCACCAGGTGAGATGGTGGTAAAATTTCTAACTATTTATTTTTAAAAAGAAGTCTATGTGGTAGAGCTCTGTTAAACCTGAGTAATACCTCCTGAATGTTACAAAGCAACAATGTTATTATTGTATTATTAGTATAATATTGTATTCCGATTTAAGAAATTGGAGACTTGGTAGTCAGACATGAGGCACGTCTGCTTAGCATTGAAAGTGATTGCACTTTGTTTTCCAGCAGAAAAAACAGTCTTTCCACTATCACGTCTCTAAAAGGTTGTACCTAGGTACCGGCCACCGTTATATAGGCATGTACAGACTGACTAACATGACTTACTCTTAATACACAACGCGTGGAGTTACTAACGGACGAATACTGGAATGCATCTTAACTTTAAGGGCTCCTTAACGATCACTGTAACACGCTGTAACTTTCAAATCCTTAACATTCAAAAGGAATAGCATTATATCAAATGAGCCCTTGAAATTAAGAGGCCGAGTATTCGGGCGTAAGGCAGACTGAAAATCGCGTGGTCTAATAGGCCCTCGAGGCACAGACAACAATAATCCAAACTAATAACAAGCAGCGTGTACACCTACATATTATGTGACAAAAGTTATTTCCTGTTGCTGCGAGCGAGTGAAATATATTGGGGCCCTCACAAAAACTGTGAGAAAGGACGTATACGTGAACCGTGAGGGAACACGAACGACAATATGTTGGGCTGCCAGGGAGGCGTTGGTAATTGCGAGTGTCACCCAACTTGTAATATAAAAGTTATTGTTGCCACAAAACTTCCGTCGAATTTCTTGCGGACAGCTCCGACGAAGTCAAATCTCTGATGAAACTTTATAATTGAGATATAAACGTCAATAATCCAATGATATCCGCCACACTCGGAGGTCGAGCAGGCATGTCGGTTCTAGTTGATCGCGTAGATTTTGTTTTTGTAATATCGATACCAATAATGGTTATTTATTTATTTATTTATTTATTTAAAACTTCATGCACATTACAGTACAAAGGCGGACTTAAGTCCGCTTTAAAGCTACATAGCTTTTTCTACCTGTCAACCAGAGAGCAATAAACAAAAATTACAAAGCGGTGCAACAAAAAGGAAGAGAAAAGACCATAAAATAGACTAAACGTAAAATAAAATTTAAAATTAGAATACAAATCATTCACAAATCTATAAATCTTATCTATAAATAATGTAAGTTGGACTAAGTGTATATGATTTATATTGTCTAATACGGACAGACAACTTTGCAAAATTAAATTTAATGACAAATTACAAAACATATTGAAATATAATAGAAGGCTAAGGCCAGCCCTGAGGATATTGTAGAAACTGTATTTTTAAACGATGTACTACACTACTTACGTAATTATATCATTACCTTTGCCTTTGTTACACCGACACTAACATACGGCATTACTATAAAATACCCTGAAGACAATGCTGAACACGAGACACATGACAACAAGTGGAACAAATCTAGAAGATTAATGGTTCGATATTTCGACAACAAAGAATTCGTATCTAATATCGAGTTCTTACCGAATAAAAATCTATCAACACAATACATTGTGCTCAGCACGGCTAGCACAAGTATGGGCGAATTCTCATTTTAGTACTGACAAAAGCAAAAAATTGCTCTCGCGGCTCCAGCTGTGTCGCAGGAACGCTTGTGCTAGCCGTACTGCAAACTTAAGGGTAGAGGAGTACCTTTTTATATTTTTATGGCAGATTTTAAAGTGGTTGTCCCCTCCCCATGCATATCCTTGATTTTATTCATATCACATTCCTCACAGATTGGCTGGAGGCGATGGGAGTAATAAATCGTCTTTTAAGCTTGCTTTTCGTTTATTCTATGTAACTTTTCTCGTTTCTGTGTACACCACGTCTATCCAGTCCACACAATCACAGGAGATGCGAGGTGAACTTTATCCACGCGCGCATATTTCTTTATCACTTGACTTCTCCAAATTTCTCTATCCGGAGGTGGATTTAAATTTTCATGGTACATAACTCTGACAAGTCTGGATAAGTTACTTCATACTTTTTGCATTATTGTATTCCGGTTTGAAGCATAAGGTAGCCTAGCCAGCACAATTACAGGCATGTGGTATTTCATCTTAGTCCTCACAGTGACAACACACCTGTGGTTCTGCATTTTTCTTATACGAATCCTTAAGTGCACGAATCGTAGATGCCATAGGCCAGGGAACCTTTATTTGCAAACGTGCTAAATAATGTGGTCATGATGTGCCTTTAATGAACCTTGACGCAGTGATGAATGGACAAAAGGGTTAGGTTAGCCTTTATACATCTATCTAATTTTGATCTTTTGACATCTAGAAAATATATGATCGTAAACTGCGACACTGCGAGGTCGAAATATTTAGCATTTTATTTAGCATTTTGGCTATCTAAAGAAGCTTACGTGATTTTAATAATTAAGGTCAGATAATTTAAGAACTTTTTTGTATTTTCGCTATCTAAAAAGCTCAAGTGTTTCTACAAACAAATGAATGAGACAGCGTAGAGAACCAAAAATTAAATAAATACAATTTAATAAAAAGCTCGCCTATTTGTAATAATAGGCCAGAAATTATAAGAAATATGGAAATGACGCCGAATGAATTTTGATGGGGTTTTCACAGTTTGGTAGACTGGGGCCAACTTAAAATCAAGGCCATGTTTCATCTAATTCTAATGGGAAGGACCAGAAATACAGCTTGTCCTCTCCGTAGTAATAGCTTTCATACATTAGGGAGTTCATTTAAAATGGTCGCAAGGGAAAAAGAGAAACTGCCCTAAAAACGATTTCTACGAGGGCGAAATCGCGGGAAAAAAATTGTAATTAAATGAAAGCTAAAAACAAAATTTTAAATTAATTTCTGTGTTTTAAACGTACTTTTAATGTATACCTATTTCTCTATCCCCGCAGAGCAGAGTGCTGTTGATAGGGGAATGCATTCCGGCCTCCTGTGGCGCGGAGAGCCTGCGAACCCTGCTGTCGCTGGCGCAGGCGGCGGCCGGCGCCCGCGCATCAGAAGCAGGGCTCGCCGCTGCCGTCAGCACCATCGGCATCCGGCCCGTGCCCGGCGACTACAGCCTGCTTGCTGACACCAAGTTCCATATACTGGGGTAACGTATCCTTGTCTATACTTCATCATCACAGCCCATTACAGTCCACTGCAGGACTAAGGGTCTCTCCCAAGAAAGGGGAGGTTATTGCCATAATCTCCACGATTGACAGACGGGTTGGAGATCGCAGTGTTATAAATATAACAATGGAAATCGCTGCTGCCCATTTCCCAACCTACGGAGACTCTTAGATATTTTGCCTCGAAAAGATTAGTCGCCTTGTACGACACCCACGAGTGTAAGGGGTTGGTGCTATTCTACTCTGGCGGACACCACACGGCCAAAACTACTATATCTTATTACTATATATATTATATACTTACTAACTTACTAATATTATAAAGAGAAAAAGTTTGTATGTTTGTAAGTTTGTGAGTATGTATGTTGAGAATAAACTCCGATTTTCAAAACTATTTCACTATAAGGAAGCTTCCTTGATGTAGCTACATTATTACGCGAAATAGTTGACTGTTCACAGAGATTTTAACGATCCAAAATATGCTCGCGCATAACTTCAGAACTTCGGCTGTACCTATTTTATTAATTATTTTTATTTTGGGTTTGAAATTGTCAGGACAAAGTTTGTGTAGGCCCTATACTATAGGGGTAGGGTAGATTAGGGTAGAAGTACGGTAGATGTAGGGTAGGAATAGAGTAGTTGTAGGGTAGAGGTCGGCGTAGGGTAGGGTAGAGTAGGGTAGGTTATAGTATGGGGGTACGAAGTCGCGCCGGGCCAGCTAGTCTATTTATTTGCTACTGGGTGGAATGTAGTTGTCGTTTGATGGAATGTAGTTGTCGTGCATAAGAGCGAGAACATTCTAACTAGCTTTTTCGATTTGCGTTAGATTAAGTTACAGAGTTACACCATGCGCGACAAAGCCCATCAGCAAGCTAGAAGGCTACGATGGCGGCCTTCTTTTTAGATTATCCAGCTTAGCTTATTGCTTTGACATCAATACACATCACGGGTTAAGTCTGGAAGCGATTAAGTGTGGTCCATACTATTGGAGCATGATGAATTGTTAGGAAAGTAACACCAACACGAAATTACTACTTGCCAGTCGCTGTTCTTAAATGTTGGTATAATTCGAGTAAGTTTCCCTAGCCTCGCAATCGCTCTCGCAAACAATTGACAAAATTTACAATCCTTTAGAACTCGGTCCTTTAATTTCCATCTGATTGGGGTCGGCATGGACACAAATTGCTATGCCTCGAAGAGAAAAGTGGACTCAGCAAATATCCCCGAATTGGACGTCAAATATGGTGGAAACATCGCCGTTTGTCTGTCTTTACGTCCCGATGCTCTGGCTCTTTGAACTGTTACAAAAGCCTCGTAAACGGTTATTGTCAATAAAATACCCTTTTTGTAAATTACGTTGACGTCGTCTTCCAGATGGCTTCTAAGTTCGTTCAACATATAATTTACGTGAAGTAGGACCTCCCTACTCCACCCTAACTCCAAGTAGAAACCTAGTTCCACTTAAATCTTTGAAAAAACTAGGTATTCATTATGTGCTTACTAGCGTTTGCCAGGGACTTCGTCTGTTTAAAATTCAGTTTTTACGTTCCGGACCCGTTCATTTGGGAATCACATTGAATTTCGGGATAAATTATAGCCTATGTGCTATTCTGGGCTATAAGCTATATTACATATAATATATCTTACCTACATGAAATAAGTATAGCATAGAAAGTTCCTCATATATTAAAGTAGCTTTAGTGGAAAGGTAATGAAATACCATTTATGACTTGGCCATGTGACCGCTGCGTGTTCAGTCTATCAAAAGTCAAAACCATTCCACCAAAAGTGAGCTTCATCGCTGAACAAAATTTTGTCGGAGGAAAAAATTATCATCAACGTTTGTGAAAAATTGGACATCCAAATTGAGTTATCTACTGCCAGTCGCGGCGGCCACATTGACCAAATTATATTCAAACAAAAATGGCATTTCATTATCTTTCCAATAAAGCTAGATTCACTGATATTAAAAACATTGTTCTGTTTAATTTAAATTTTAAAATGAAAGCTTTAAAGAAAACATCTTTTGTTTGTAGAATAAATAGGACTTATTTTGTCTCTAATTAGATATTAACAAAAAATATGATTTCTCATATAGCTGTAGAAATATATAGGTACTTTGTTAAGTACTATAACAACTAGTTTTCTACGTCTAGAACTAGCAGATATATTATATGCAAATTGCTATCTAATTAGCAGCACTAATTGCTAATGTATCTGCCCAATTATCCGATGTTAATGTCATTTCCCTATCTCCGCTGTGTTAGGTGACAGATAACACGGCAGGGTGTGCCGGCTCGCCGCTGAATGAGACAGATTTATGCTTGCATTAATATTAATGAACGACCAGCAACGAACCGAAACGTCAGGAACTCGAGCTTAGTCATATGCGCTTGTTACATTTGGCTAAATTCAGTCGACTAAATTTAGGAGCAAAATGCGTGGCAGTAAATCGAAGTGGAAGGTATTGCTCGTAGAATAAGGTCAATATTTTTATCACTTATATTATGTTACGCGTCGCTCCGCTTTCCAGGCGTGATATAAATATGGACCTTGTTGTGTCAGGAATACATTCCAATTTGACTTGCTCTCACACTTTTTGCTTCTGAATTTAGCCAGGTAAAAAACGCATAAACCATCCTTCGTATAGAAACAGCAGTTTTTAACTTGGCACGATCTGTTGGCGCAGTGGCAAACCCCCGCCATTGTTCCCAAACCAATTAAATAGGTAAAATAAAAAAATCATGCTAGCACTATTTCACGGTACAAAAACAAAAGCAATTTAAGTCTGTGTCTGTTTACTGTACTGTGTTTCTTAAGTAAGCTAGACGTTCAATTTAACCCGGCTTAAATGATTTGTATTTAAGATAAAATAAAATTAGTCAGCCAAGTATACTCTAGGCGCCTTAACGGATTATTGCTAGGGGAGTTAAGAGGCCACCAAGCCTTTATTGCATAACTAGAGAAATTTCGTTGAATTATCTTGAGGCCAGAGTGTCTTTCCTGTTATTTTATCTCCGCTATACCTACTATGATTGTCGTTTCTCCATCAACGTGATGACTCTTATCTTACATTTCCTTTCTGCAAGATCTAATGGGTCGCCCAGAATTGGCTTACACATGTCAGGCCTAATTAACAGGACAAGTTACGATCCCGTCAAAACCTTGTCCGCTAACCGTCTGAGTACATTTCTGATGTGGCCTTTTCGTTTTCCGTGTGTACTAATGCCCCTAAAATTGAATATTAATGCGACCCTGCGTAAGCGAGTAGCGAGAGCGGCCTCTCACTCCGCCAGGGCCGACACGCAGCAATAGTCATCATTAATTTTAGATTGCGTCATAGACAAAGGACAAAGGGCCGACCCGCTAGCTACCACACCTTATCATAACGTGTAAGCATTAACTGTCCGAGAGAATCAAGAGGACCTTCGTAACGGCCGATCGAGCGCAACCCTTCGACTTCGATTGTTCGGCATCTTGAAACTGCTGGGGAGGGGTATCGTTAAAATGTCCATACATTGTTTAGTCACGTACTTGTTTGTTTTCAGCGTGATCTTTTCCCGCAAACACATGTACTTGTTTGTGGGAATGTTTTTTACCATTTGCGAGATTAAGTTTTTTTTATACCGCTAAGGTGGCAAACAAGCTCACGGCCGGCCTGATGGAAAGCAGTCAACGCAGCCAATGAACGTTTGTAATACCAGGCGCATCACCCACGCAAAATCCTTTTCACCCTTTTCTTGAAGTACTCCATGTTGTACTCTCCAGGGAAAACCTCCTCTCAAAGTAGTTTCAGTCATGTTATCAAGGTACAAAGAAAATATAATCCTGGCGGTTTATATGCATGCAGCGTTCGCGTCGAGCAAGACGATAAATTATTACTCACGGGAATCGTCGTCAGGCAAGCTTGTACAATTTAAATCTTGTATTCCGTTTAAAAAGCAATCCAAGTCCCAATCGCTGGGGGCGCTTTAGTAAACTCCATGTTTACGTATAGTCTACACGAAGGCGGCGTAAACTTGAACTTGTTTGTAGCAATTACCAATTTGTCGTCTGTTTCCAGGTCGGTGACCATGATAGTGTTGTTCCTGATGCTAGCAGCCTCCATATACGAGGGCTGGCTGGAGCGCAGCTTCCGCATAGCGCAGGGCAAGGCCGACGCCGAGGCGCGCAACGAGCACGACCAAAAATCTGTTGGTACTCTTGTTCATGCTCCCCCATCACCACCTAGACTAGAGAATTCACTTCAAAGGAAACGTCTTCAACGTATTCCACTGAAAGTTATTACACCATTCAAATTGTGGAACTTCGAGACTTGCCGACGTTGAGTTTAAAAAGTTGTGAAGCTTATTTAAAATTTGAATGTACAAAGTATTTTATATTGGGCCAGTTGAAGGTGGTTCCAGAATATTCGTATCACTTTTGTAAACTTTAGTTTATGGAGATTCTCATTTTCACTGCATAAACTGAAATTGGTATTCCCATCTTACCACCCAATAACGCAACTATTTTAAAATGTATTTTTTAAAAGAAGGAACTTTATTGTAATGTCTGTGCAGTATGTACAAAATAATAATTTTTGCGATACGAATATTGAATACCAATAAGCAGTAAACAATAATCGAAACATTCACATAGCCCCACATCAATCCGCTAACTGTACATACTGTGGTTTATTTAAAAGCTTTCAGAGCGTCACACTGCGGCGCTAACGGCAGAACCTCGCTAGGCACGTCTGTACCGGGATCACCCACAGCTTGATGCATAATTAATCAGGGTTAGGGCATTGTCATTGTTTCCGTGTTAATACTGTACATGCAACATATTTTCAGTTAAATAACAATGTGCGGCGTGGTGAGAAGCCGGCCACGGACAATAGGGACAAAGACCTCCGCCGAGACACACGTGGTGAGTGCCCCGCGGATCCATCACGTCATCGCCACTGCGCACCGCCACCGGTATCATTAACATTACATAACCTTCATTATTCGCTAACTACAGCATACAATGTTGCCGGTGAAACTTCTTTCGAGCTTATCCCATTTCATTCTTTTCCATTTGCATAACACTTTCGTGTATTTTATTATCGATGTTATTGTATTGCACCAACGATAATTTAATGGTTACCACATCCATACTCATTATTTTTGTACTAAAACTTCATGTCAATGCACGGATTTATAAGTATACATGATCATATGGCGCGCGCGGTGCATGATGGTAATAAGTACCTACCTATTATTTTTATTTTAGACGTCACTGTAATTTCATACTAGACATCGTAACAAGTACTATGCTTATTTATGATGAGCATTATTCTATTGTTAATCTGAGTTATTAAAAAGGGATAATATAAAAATTCCCAGGGCCTTTGCATACGCCGTACCTAATTAGTATGAATGTAATCTTCACTTAGCAGCTCAACTTAAGAACGGCTTACGGTCCCCTGGCTAGGCGCCTCGAACGCGATGCTTACAACCATCCACAAAGCTGAGGTCATCCTCTCGAGACAGCAGCCTTCAAATTAATGAATTTAGGACAAGGACTGTGGGCGAAGAGTCATCATAAATTCTAATTCATTTACATACAAATGCACATAATAATAAAATTTACGGTGTCTGTTTTCCAAATAATATGTTAATTTGATGGGGCGGAATGTTTTAGGTATATGGTCGGAAATGCTGTTGTCGTTCTCCATGCTTTCGAATGGGCGTACTATACTCAGCATAGACAGACCCAACGACGGCGCGCTCACGTGTCTCCATGGAATGAGGTACTGGAGTCTTGAACTACATCGGGATACTACCACACTACTGCACCAAAACAGCGGCTAATATTACACTTTCCACCAGGTTCTTGTCAGTGGTGTGGGTGATCATGGTACACACATACCTGACGGTGTTCTACGTGGCGGAGAACAAGACTATGAGAATAGTGACCGAGCGCAACTTCCTCTACCAATCGGTGGGCAACGCCTCGTACTGCGTCGACACATTCTTCTTCATTAGGTCAGAATTTTGTCTACACGACTTTCTTTGCACTTGCACCTTTATATTGGCATGCATATACATACACATGATAATATCTCACTAGCACGATGACGAAAAACTGTAACGAACGGTGATAATAAACGAGATTGTTTTTTGCAGTGGGTTGCTCGTGACAGTTCTGTTCCTTAGGACCGAGGACAAGAAAGCAGCAAGCAAAACAGACAAGAAGCCGACTGACAAGCAGGACGTCAACAAAAACATAAACGGCTACACGAATCCCGCGCTGTCGGTGTCCGTGATCAGTCAGCAGTCGTTCTGCGAGGACTTGATCGAGGACCGGCGGTCTGGAGGGTACTCCAGGAAGGAGGTTTTCGGGATGACTAAGACGTTTCTGGTTCTGTTTATGTACCGAGTGGTGAGGCTGACGCCTGCGTACGCGTTCGTGATCGGAGTGAACGAGCTGGCGCTGCGGTACACCCACTACAACTCGGTGTTCGAGTCGGCGGTGGCGGACCACGTGACCTGCGACCTCTACTGGTGGCGCAACCTGCTCTACATCAACAACCTGTTCACGCAATTCGAGATGTGCATGGTCTGGTCCTGGTACATGGCCAACGATACGCAGTTCTACGTCGTCGGGATTATACTGCTACTGATTTCTGTAAAGTGAGCACCGTAATGATGTTTTCTCCATGTAAATAGTTACTATCATAAATACAATCACCTTCTATATTAACTTGTTGATATGTATTCACAGGTACCCGAAAGTGGCGATAAGCTTACTCGGCTTAGTGCTGGCTAGCTCTTGGGTGACTACGATCTACATATCCGTAGCCCACAACTACAAAGCTCGCATTCAAGAGCCCTTCGAAATGTTCGATCCGCTCTACGACAAGCCGTGGTCTAGGATAGGCCCTTATCTAGTAGGTAAGATTGCGAGAACGACGAATCTATAGCGGATAGCTAGGTAGGTAGTCGTAAAGTGTAACCCTTTCTAGTGTGACGTACTTAGAGCCCTCCGGCGGTTTAGTTCGATCGTAAGCAGGCACTCGACGCGCCCTTTAGTAGGTCACCGCGCCCGCCGCCCGCCCGGCCGCCCGAAAAGCGCCGCAAAAACCAAATGGGTCGATGAACAATTCGATAAGTTCTCCCGGTCTACTGCTCGCTCGAGATAAAAGTAAATGAATCTTACAACTCGCTAACTCGAGATACAAACCCTTACAAGGGTCAAATTGCTAGACTTATTCACTTACGGCGATTTGGGTACGGTTCACCTCAACTTTGGGCCCCGAAATAGGTAACTTGATATGAAATAGAATCTACTAAGATCATAACTTCACACTGAAACTCATTAAGACGGCGGGGCTTACGCGGTATTCGGTGACTTCAGTATTAAATTAACGTCTCGTGGTAGTCATTAACCTTTTACCGTTGAACCCAGACCCGACACACTAAATTGATTTCTCACTTTGTCATTATGTAATGTAGGAACCAGTTTACATTTTCGCGATTTCGTACTTGCCCCCCCTTGATGAAATCGTGATGATAAATACGTTTTCTGCGGAGGAAATTACGATTTATTTTTGTCTATCTTTGTAAAATGGCTATAATTATTAATTAGACTGGTAAACGAACTGTCAAATCTGCAGTATCTAACCATAGAAGTGCAATTCTTTAGTTTAGTAGGATTTAATTGAACTTTTACTATCGCCTCTAACATGACAAGCCCCACGTGATATAAAATGCTCGTATACTATGTTTCTCAGGCATGATGGTGGGATGGTTCCTGCACAAGAGCAAGTGCCAGGTGCGGCTGCCGTACTGGCTGGTGCTGGTGGGCTGGCCGTGCGCGATGGCCATCCTCGGGAGCCTGATCTTCGGAATGCCCGAGGGCTTCCTGGATGTCTGGCCCACTGCCTTCTACGTCAGTGTCGGACATACAGGTTTGTAAGACGTTTCGCTTCTATTCGCCCCAGACTGCAAGTGTTTCGTACGATGAAATGCACACACGCAGCTCCAGTGCGACTAGAGAGCGGCACGCAAGCAGCACATTCAACAAATATAAAAAACAAGTCTTTTTTATTAACAATATTTTTATTTTGAGCTAGTTTTTAGGATGGTTACTACTATGGTTACCCACAGAATAACGTAACCTACCCAGAGTTTTGGATTTTATGTTTTCTTTAAATTCAGAATAAAATGTACCTACTGTAGTAGGTGTACCTGCCTATGTTTTAATCCGTTCCCATTATATTTTTCTTCCACTCACCACAATTACCTGCCCCCGGCCTGCCTTTACCCTCAAATCCCTAAAATAACGTTACTTTCTCATGCTAAACCCACAAATCTCTGTTATGAGAGCAAATATTTCACTTCTAATTAATGTGAAGTACCTTTCCCTGTTTCAAGGTTGGGGCGTTGCTCTCGCGCTGGTGACCATAGCGTGTTGCTGCGGCTACGGCGGGCTTGTCAACTCGCTACTGTCGTACCGGGGCTGGCTGCCTCTCAGCAGGCTCACGTACTGCGCGTACCTGATACACCCCACCATCATGATGTACTCGTCGGCGTTGATGGACGGGCCCATACACATGCAGAACACACTTGTGGTAGGTTGTAGTTTGTAAGCTAATCGTCTTGATGTTAGTGTCCCGGTTATGCGCTCGCGTACGAGGGCCCGGGACCGTCTTGACCATGATCCGGGATTTGGCAGATCAAGTAATTACAGTGAAGCGCTTGCCATCTGATCTCCGTGACCTAGCTACCAGGGGAACCTGACCAGATAAGATCATGGTTACACATTCAGTCGCCTGAATGTGCAGGTTTCATCACGATGTTTTCCCTCACCGTATGTGCATCGGTTAGAATTCAACAAATGTACGTAACTCAAAAAAGAGTAGTTTGTAAGTTTTTTTCCGCAAATTCGCAGACCTAATTTGACACAATATACCCAATAAATATTCTGTGATTTTTCAATTTAATACTATCCTTAATGTAACTATATATGATAAAATCGCACTACTTGAAAATGCGCAATGAATATTCATATACAAAGCTTGGTTTATAAAGTGACGCTTTCAACTGATTTAAACGACTGAAAGGGGAATATCTTTAAACAAACTGCACAATATCTCAGACTGGATGCATACATTGCATACGTGTTGTCTGAACCGGCTGTCGGCCGCTCGCCCGGCTGGCATGCGACTCCGGATAATAATGTCTTTTGACAAGGCGCTTTTGCAGTACTTCGCCGGAAAATGGAACACTACTCGTAGAGTCTGGGCCTTTGTATTATTTATGAGAAAATAGCCTTCGCTGAAAGTGGATAAATAATACGATAATAAATCATTTGTGGTCACACTTCTGAGTGAGATAAATATAATAGCTACAAGTACAAGCAAAATAAATAAAAATAATAGATTCATCTTATGATCTTAGCGTCAATATTTAGGGCCTCATGGCCCGGGGTCCGTCTTGACCATGATCCAGGATTTGGCAGATTAGGTGATTGCAGTGGAGCGACTGCCATCTGATTCTGACCTCCGTGACCGTGTTAGCAGGATAACCATGACAAGGATGACAAGTTTGGATTACGGTTCGACTAATGTATTTACATAGGTGTCTCAGAAAAAGTACTTGTCATCAAGATAGGCGGCACAGGCAATCGCACCCGGTTCCTCTCGCTTACTTATCCGACCCCATAGTCATATCCACAGTGCCACCATTGACCAATGACTTTCTCTGAGTTATGAACATAAGTTGTACACTCACCCATGCTCTTACAGTGAGGAAAAACATCGTGAGGAAACCTGCACATTTAGGCTACTAAATGTTCCCTGTTAACTGAACCCACGGGGGTCAAATGGCAGTGGCTTCACTGTATTACCTGGTCTGCCACATAATTATGATCAATGGTGCACCCGGGCCCTAGAGACGCGGGAGCACAACCGGGATAGTGTCGCCATTGATTTAAACAGCATTAAACAGATTGAAAAAAAAAGTGAAAATTAAAATTACCGGAAACATCTACGAGTGCTAGGATCTACGACTAACTTGTAGTAGTAACTCTGCATAGTAAGTACTTCGTTCGAAGCCAGCCATTTTAAAAATAATATTATTCAAATAAAGTTGCAATCTCCTCGTGTTATTGCAGCTATAAATCCGTCGCAGCAGCGCGGACGGAAACTTGAGAACGGGGAATATACGCGGACATGCAAATGAGCGATCGCTGTCCTCGCGCGGGTCGCGAAACTGACAAACTATGATATCCGCAAAAACTTTTTATCCCCAAAGTTGTGTAGTTAGCGGAAGATTGTCCGAGTAGCCGCCGGCCGCCGCCGGCCGCCGCCCGGAAGCCCGGAAGCCCGGAGCGGAATCGATGGAATTAATTCACCGCCGGAACGTACGACACTTTTATCAAGCGTTCGCCGCCGTAGTTATTGAATAAAGTATTCAAACGATTTCTGAATCATTCCTGAGGCACCTTATGTTTTATGGAACACGCTCTGACTGTCGAATGCATGATGAAGTAACTACGTATGTACCTTTGTACCTACAGATAATAATGCGTTCGGTATGTTATGCGAAAGTAAATTCGAAATCCCAATATGTCCTTTTGTCAAAGGCGCCGATCAAATAATAAATATTTAACGTAAACACCCTGCGAAGGGATTGTTATCAAAGCGGCGCGGCGTTCGTGCGATCAGCCTACAATAGTCGCCGGAGAATAGAGATTATGGAGATGAGTTCGTATGTATGCGGCTTGCCAATACGGCTTAGCGTTTTTTGAACGCTTTTCCTCCACATTATCACATAGATGAATGTTTTATCGGTATGTCTAGGGATAAAACGAGTGATGTCATTTGTTGCAGATGACGATATACGCGGGATACGCGGTGATGTCGTTCCTGGCGTCGTTCGCGATCTCGCTGGCGTTCGAGGCGCCCGCAGTGCGGTTGCTGAAGATCATCAGCGCCGGGAAACCGCCCAGGACCAGCCACTAAAATAACTTATTCAATAAATTAATCGACACGCGGATGCGTTACAGGGTATGGTGCAGCGCCCCTAACAACACAAATCCCCATTCAGTACGCGCACGTACCAAATGCAAGTGACTGTTGGAACGATTCATATCTTAATGCAATTAGTGCCTCAATTAAGAGTTGATTGCCGACTCGAGCAGCGTCTAATGCCTCGGAAATGTGACTCCCAAGCGTTTAGACGTGAGCTTCACCATCGTGATGATATCGATATTAGTATGTAAATTAATCAGGAATCTGGTGATATTTTATGTACTTCGTTATTAATATTAATTTAAGAAGCACTAAGTTACCGTTCTATTGTTAATTGTGGTTACCATTATATAATATTAGTTAGGAAAATAATAAAAAAATGTGTTGTAATAAAACTCAATTTCAGGCAATTGTTTGACAATTTCCTCGACCACATTAAAGTCGATTACAATCTTTAGAATCTCATAGATAGATATCTATAATTTGAAATATCGAACTGTCAAACTATTGTCTCAAATTGCTAAGTTTGGGCGTAACAAAGTGCCACTGAAATTGCTCAAGGATCACTGACGCAACTTGCCAGAAAATAGCAAATTCAAGCGCTGCAAAATAATACAATAGTACAATAAACGTTCAAACCGCCACTACCTTTCTGCTGGTTATTGTTACGATGTAACAATACCAAATTTTCGATTCCGATCCAAACTGCTATCTAGTACAGTTCCCAAATTGCTTTCCGTGACTTTGCAAAACAAAACCTTCCTATTTTCACGAAAGCATTCACGAGAGCAGTTCAATTGTCGGTGGGTCGATGTACCTCCGCTTTTTCAAGACAAGAATACGCTTACGAATTTTCATTGCAGCCACCTTTATTTTCTGGCTAGTTACTTGGTACCATTTAGAGAAGCTTTACCTACGTCTAGTTGCCTAATAAATTGACTATACTCATCGAAATGAAGTCACAAATGTTTCCAAAATAAATAGAGAACGTACTTTTAACTTATATTGTAACTTATGTAAATAATAATGCCGATAATTTGTAAATATGAATACGATCAAGTACTTGTTTGTATTTGAATAAAGTAAGGAGTTGTATTGAAAATTGTGGTTCTTTATTGGGTCCAGTTCGATATTCAATAAAGCCGTTAGTGGGCTGGAGTCCCGCAGGGCTCTGTCCCCGATGGTTCCAATCAGTGTTCGCCGAGCCATGTTCGCGCGGGGCCCCAGGCGAGCGCCGAACGCTCCCAAGGGAATGTGTTTTATCTCCCACAAAACTTTTAATATCGCCTTATTGTTATGAGAAAAACATATTTAGGCGAAAGCTGCGTGCTTGTCATACTGGCTGGCTCCAGTTTCCTTGTATGAGAATGGGAGTCTGTGCCTATTTGTATTTTATTACGGAATAACAAAATGTACGGACGTAAATGTACGGACATAGCGAAATAAAATCAGTTTAGCTGTATCTTATGTATTTATGGAATCGTATTTGTGTTTATTAAAAAAGTACTCCCGCTTCTTTAAAAAATATATGCGTCTTCTAAAGAAAAAGTGTCCCCGGTAAACCTACAAAAAAGGTTGGAGGATGATTAAAAAGCTTTAAAAGACCTTTTACTAACAAAGGCTTGTTGGAAAAGAGAAAACGTGAATAAAACATTACATGGACCCCGTACTTGAGATAGACCTAGTAAGAGGCGACCCTAAACAAATATCAGAGGCCGAAAACTTTAAAATTGTGTACGATCTGTATCAAAGTACGAATAAAGTAGGATAAAAAGTTGCAGGTCAGAAGGGCGAGACTTCGTTGGTCGTACTTTAGAATTTAATCAAGGAATTTTCAGTATTTCCAATGCCCAGATTAGGTGAAAGACTCCCTTGTTAATTCAGCAACTTCTGGTATACGAGTTCGGAAGCGATCGCCGTCTCACTGTTCGTCTTTACCTACAGTGGAATATACGGGATGGAATCATAAAGCCGGTTTACTTTTCATTACGAACATTTGATAAATGCCAAAGTTAAGGGATAACTTTGTAAACTAAAGCACAAGAAGTGTTTGATTGAACGAAAATGTATGGTGAAACTGATAACTCGTAGGTCACTAGATTACCTAGTTCTGCATTAAGTCGATAATTTTATAAATGCTGGGTCTTTTTCTTTGTCATAAAACTTAATTCATTACTAAACGTTTATGTTATAATTTAACTCCTCATGAATTAGGTATCTGTTGACTTTCGGTCTCGTTTCGAGTTTGCGTTTGCGAGACTGTTCCATGAATTCTGAAAAAATCGTAAAATTCTTTACGATGTCTTTATAAGAAATGTTTATACAGTTGGTTCCCTACAACTTCAAACCAGAACGAAGAAAACGAAATTGTTCCGTGAATAACATCGTTATGGATGGTGAAACATTTCTTTACCTAGGTAAATATTGTTGGAAAAAGAAATGGCTGTTCAAAAAAAACACAAACTCTTATCTGTAAAGAAAAAAAATATAGCTGATGCTGTATGTTTTGCTAGTAGATTTATTTTAAAGTGACTTCTTTTGGATAGTCAGTGCACAATAATGGCGTTTTGATCCTATCCGTTCTGAAACTTGAAGAAAATTAATGTCATACCACCGTAATGTGATACCTAATAAATAAATTTATTCGTCTGGTCTGTAATTACATCAAGCTATAGAAAATATGTATTGCATCTTATCGGCAATATAAGAAAAGCCTGCTCCATAATACTCTTAGAAAGAGCGATTACACCACAGCCTGTGAACGGAGGGGATCGTCTTGGTGATTGGCCCGCCCAGCGCACGCATTAATGCGAATTGCGAACATCGAACGCGATAAGAGAAAGCCCCGTCAAACGAGATTTACGTGTGAATAGACCCTGATTCAAATTGAAATCATCGGCGTATGTTCTACGCTGGTAGACGTAGGTACTCTGCTCTGCCCTCCTCCCGTATCGTGTAAGGCGATCTCTATAAAGTAGCTTTTGGCTTCGATAAAAATGCTCCGTTGCTGAAATGACAATTGGCGGCAATGCATGTCATATTTAAAAAGAGTCTTGAAGACATCGTAGTCAATATTAGCGAATCGAAAAGTCAGCTGTTTTTAAAACATAAAGTAGATAGGTACCAATTATTTAACATAATCTTCGACTATTCAACATTTGGGAGATACTACAGAAGGTCCATTGAGTTGGTACCTACACTGGACTCCATTTTATCTACAAACATCAAAGTACCTGTGAATTTTTTGTAAGAACAAAATCTCTTTGGGCCCCTAATTGCTCCGCGTTTGAGAAAATCCTTTAAATTACAGATAAGGGTAAAACGGTCCAAATGATGAAATTTTTATTTTAATCATAGTAACGAGTACAACGCTGATGATACACCTATCATGGAAACAGTACCTAATTATCATTACAACTTATCAGGTAATCTAATTTTATTATTTAACTTTTATTTAGAAAATTGCATTTGGTTATGAGATAAAACTAAGGACAAACAAAAGGAGTGTTTTCAATCTAACCTTATACACAAACTTTAGAATATATTTTATAAATTACTAGTGGACCCGGCGCGACTTCTAATTCACATTACCCTACCCCTACTCCTATCCTGCCATGCGCTACCCTACCTTAACCTTTTTTCTTGCTTATAAACCTTCCTCTTAAACTACTCTACTGATTATCTAACTTTAGTTAAAAAGATCTAAGCGTACATAGGGACAGACGGCGGGAAGTGACTTCGTCTAATACTATGTAAAGAAGATTCGTACAGTTCTACCTAGAATGGGGCAATACTGCAAATTAGAAATGAGTAATCATTTAATAAATGTAACTCCTGCATGTCAAAGTTTCACCGGTTCGGTCGGTTCCGTCCGCGACTTTGTACCCGGTACCTTTGTGCCCGATGCAAAACCCACAGATACGACAACTCAAGGCGGTCTCCAATTGGGGCCTAGCCAATCTGGTGGCGTTCAATACTATAAAAATAGGCGTGTTTATTTTTCATCAAACGGAGCCAATTCCATCTAGTTTCCACTTTTCGTGGCGTACCTGTACAAATTACCGACAAACTGCAGCTCGTTGATGTTGAGCTGTCTACCAATCTTAACTTCAGTCAGTATATCGAATCTAAAGCAAAGACTGCAGCCAAGAAACTCGGTATCCTCTCGAAGGTCATGCAATACATAACTTTAGTGCAGTTGCTTCAGATATCAAGAACAAGCCCGATCCTGCTGCCAACTCTGGAATGGATCAGCCAAATATCAACAGGCCGCTTTAAATTCGGTAGAAAAAACATGCAAAGAGAATAATTTGAGACCCGCAATTGATTAATGCAAAGCTGCAAAACCTCCAATTAATTGATGCTAAGCTGCAAAGCCTCGCGCATGGGAGTAGGATTGCGTGTCTGTCGGTCTTCTACGGGATGCATTTGGGAGAGTGTGCAAAGCAGTTGTACGACCTCATTCCGCCGGCTCTTTTCCGCCATCGGGAAACCCGTGCGGATGTTTCATCCTTACGTCATGGAACTTCCAATTATCGCTACAAACCGCTTTGGTTGAACCTTTACCTATAACGCGTAACATTGCCTGCGAGTGTGTTCCCTTATCATTATAATCTGGACGCCTTCAAGGCTGGACTAAATAAGCTATTCCTAGACAGGCATGCTCCATCTCCATACATCGGAGTTTCGGCTTCGTATTAGAGACGACGCTCTACGAAGCCAAACTAGATTATGTGCATTATTTACGGCTGATATCTGTACTAAGTAGCATCTAAATTTCTATAAGTATTTTAGTACTTGCAATTAAAAATTATGAGTAGTAGGCAGAGGGCCTACCAAACTCTCCCGCTTCATCGGGAAAAAGGCGTGTTATTATGTATTTAAGAGAAAAAACTACAATTTTATAGCTACTTAATGACTCAATACTACCTAAAAAGGACTCGCTGCCATCGTTCCAAATCATTGGGGTAAATGAAACTTGATGTGTGCTATCGGCCCCGTTAAACGCTGGAGCCCCATCTGCCCCTTGGAGTAAAACTACAGGGATGGGAGAGACTAGTAAAAAGGAAGGTGTAAAACTGTTTCGGCAATGGATCGTTGTTCGTTATGACACTAAATAAATTGCAAGTTTGTTGGCGCGTTTCCCGTTGTAAAAGTGTTTGTGTTAATTAAAAATGCATTACAGACACAATAGCAATGGAAAGAGAGCAGTTACAATGTTGCAGATGCAAACGGGGATCAAGCGGAGTATTGTTTTCGAATTGAGTCATCTGGTAGGTATTCTGATGAATTATTTTGTGATTGAGTACGTAAGTACTAAAGTCAAAGATCGCGATTTTCACCTAGTGCCATTAGGGGCTGTCCTAAAAGGCAACCGTCGTGTGACCATGGTTGTGTGACGGGCTGTTTTGAGGTCTCCTATTGGTCGTGCGACGTCCGCCGTACGACCAAGATCGCACGAGCGTTGCCAAATAGGACAGCGCCTTACACTGATCTATTGGCATCGGGTCGGATCGAGATCGTCTCATGTTCGTGTCAAGTTTACGAACGAAAAGCGGAAAAAGACCAATTAGAAAAGAACGAAATTTGGTTTTATGGCATTGATGTCTTCAGGTCGTCCGCTGCGATGAGCACGGCGCGGGACCCACGGATTCTAAACCATTGCCTTTCAGTCACTAAGTCGTGCGCACCACTTCCTAAACTCGCAATGAGTTAGAAATCTCGTAGAATAGTGTAATATTTCGATGAATGGTACCTCCATAGATTGGCAAAGTGAAAAGGACTTACGAGCTTTAACTCCCACAAAAGCCTTTCAACAAAAACTTCTCCGTTAGTTACATTCACTAATGATTTCTCCCATCCCGTCTTAAAGCACCGGCTGCTTGCGACGCTGGATTTGTTGGACTAATTTCTCATTTTAGTTCAAATTAATATTTAGTTCCTAGTTAAACGTGAAGTTTAACTCTGAATAATAATGTTATATTATAATTTAATAGTACCTCTTCACTCATTACAGGATTTACGGCGTTCCCCAACGAACATATTGTAACTATGGTACAAGTTTTGAAACAGAGGGATTTTCGCCGTTAGTTTGCCGGTAGCTATGACGCTGTGTTAATACCTAGAAGGGCCACTCGAGATAGAGCAAAAACAGTATTTGACCTTGTTCATAATTTCGTGAGGTACATTGAACAAGCAAAGTATTGCAACTTGTCTTTTTGCTCTCTGGCCGACTGGCCTACTAGGTATAAACACATGCTATGACGCCAATGTTTTTGCTTTATAATCCAATGTTTATTTATTTTACAAGACTCGAAAAAAGTCCACTGCTGGACATGAGTCTCCGCAATATTAGTGGAGAGTATTGACATAAACTCCGCGGTGGACAAGCGGGTCATAGTAGGTATTTTAAAATACATAACAGAAAGCACTACTGCCCATTTTCTGCATAACGGAGGTACCAAGCTGGTGTGCCTTCTATCATAGTCGCCTTGTACGATACCCGTCAATGTAATTTGAAATGGGTTCGCCGGACACTACCTACACGGTTCCCCAAGTAGAGTAGAGTCCATAGAAATTAATGTATGTTGTAACAGTTATATTACCCAATTCATTATTATAAAAGTCGGAAACTACATATGCCTACATATACTATTTACCTCCATTTTCTTCAACAATAGCGACACAATTCAAATAAGATGAATGGAGACGAATAAAAAGGGGACGAAAAAAAGCATTTTCTGTTCTGCCGTTGGACTTAATAAATGAATCCGGGCTCGACTTTAAGAAATTAAATCGGAGTCGGTATCTTTTTACAAAGGGATCCAGCAGATATAGATTGGAGCTGGCTGTATTATCTTCCGATGAGACACGAGGCATGGGAATGGAGTCACGTAGCAGTTCGCTTTAACTTATATTGGCAAGAAAGGGTCCGCGCTAACGAAATCAGAGCGCGCTCCGTCCGGGAAAACACGTTATCCTTCTTCATCGGACCGACTGTGTACCAAATTATTTATCTTCAGATTCATCGGAACGCGATTCAAATAAACTAGATTACCCCGATGTGCGAACCCATCGATTCAAGTGAATCGAGTGATTTTTGGGTTCCGTTCATCCGTTGAATAAACGGCGCCCTCGCCCACGCAAATCTTTTGCCGAATCTACTGGACCGTAAAACTTGAAATTTTACACGTTTAAAGAGTGGGTCTGGTGACCCAAACCATAGATAAGTAACGCGGTTTACCTAATTATACGCCATAAAAAGAGTTTTCTCATTTAAGGATGTTGATGTGGGCATGCCATTTGTTAACTGTTTTGCACAAATTCCTAAGTAAGTACCCGGGGTATTAGAATAATTTTCTTCTTTTTTCTAAGCAATAAAATCAGTAAAATAAAAATGTATCACGACCTAATTAATGAAGAATCAAATATTTTAATTTAATATATCGAAACGAATGGTAATGATAATATCGTATAGACTATATTCGTCTTACGTATACACTCGTATATGTAAGACGAATAAGCAATTATACTAAAGAGCTTGTTCAAAATACACTCATAATATGGTCACTGTAGCTATCGAAAGATAACTAATAGTACCAATAATCGCTGTCCGAGGTTTCCAACAGATACTCGTGTAGGCACTGACTTACCCAAAAGCTTTTACGAACCCGAATTGGAGCAGAGTACTGGAGTGCACTCCAAAACCCTACTTGGTTGAAGAGAAAAGTTGCTTCTGCTCCCTAAGAAAATAAATCCTACTAATATTAAAAACGTGAAAGGATATTGATCCGTCAATCACGACAAAGACCTGTGGCAATTTGTATTTTGTATAAAAACCTAAGTAGAATAATACGCCGCTGACAAGTCACGGGCAAACTGTGGTGATGAATGAATTATTCATATGGCAGGGCTGAGTATAAGGCATAATACTTAGGTAGGTTTTACTCGAATTTACGACACACCTGTACCATAGTGTTCGAGGTACTAATTTAACATCTACACTACTGGTACCTCGAAATACTTGTTATAAGATTGCACATCAAGAATAACCGTAAAATTAATAACAACACAAATACATATTGATGTCAAGAAAAACAACATCGTTACCAGTCCATTATTGTCCAAATTACATTATAAATTTAGCTACAACTTTATTTACATACAAATCGTCTCACCATCGTAGTTTCTATTATGTAAATTATTTCGTAAGATCTCCTGAGTAATCTCTTTCACCTTGTTTTTCTTTCGGTGAGAATTTAAGTTCCTTGGAGGATATTGTAGGCTTAAAATGTATGCTATGAAACTGGATGGGCTGAAATCGATAAATGAGGGTCACATTACCATGACTTCCCATTAGCGAAGTCCGGCCCGCTGCCCAACTTTTAGGAAAATTAGCAACCGAACTAACAATGCTTGAACGTGCCGAAACTTTGGTATAAATGGGAATAAACAACAAATAATTATCTACCGAGGCACCTACAATAGTTAATATTAATGATGTTATTTACGTTACATTATGTAGTTTCTCTAATTATCCATAAAACGCGTGTTTGTCAAAGGCAATCCAGTGTCCGCCTTATACAATCAGTGGTATCTCCCTGTACAACTAGAAAGACTGTTATTTTCTGGGGAGGTCCTATCAATATAAGCGCAGTCGCCAACAGGTACATAGGTCGGTACTCATTATTCGAGAATCTTTACATTTATATTG
Organism: Blastobasis adustella; assembly: GCA_907269095.1. Classification (NCBI taxonomy): domain Eukaryota; kingdom Metazoa; phylum Arthropoda; class Insecta; order Lepidoptera; family Blastobasidae; genus Blastobasis; species Blastobasis adustella. Next base: position 14,297,393 of record OU026119.1, on the reverse strand, counting down.
AACTGTCCGGCTAGTCCAGCAAGTTTGCGTAAAAAAAGTCACACATGTTATCCCGATAGCATATACGATGAAAGTGTAGTGAGTAACCACAAAAGTCTTCAAACCTATAAAAATGATTGTAATATACATTTCATAGTTTCAGTTTTGTCTCATAGGATAAAGATTTCAATGTGGTTCAAGGTGGCGCTAGAATTTTCCGATATTATAATTTTTGAACTACAACTAAGCTTATCTCATTATGGATTCGAATTAACTCCCTCGGAATAACATCACCACGTTTTGAGTTGTTGCAAAGTGTAATCATTGCTTTTTTTAAATAACAATTTCACGCTTTATTTCGATAGGGGTAGGCCTCAATTACTTGAATGAACAAATAGGTAAATATAATCCGTAACGCATTTGCTTGCAAGTAAAACCTTAATTAAAGCTGCACAGAATAAAACTGAACGCAACGACCGGGCACCGAAGACCAAATTAAAAAGAAGCGAGAGGAAGTAAGTATCTACAGCTTGCATTTACTCTATTCTGAACCTTAATACCTCCCGATAAGGTTGCATAGAGAGATTTAATTCAATGGAATGAGTTTAGACTTTGCTGCGAAATAAGCAGTGAGCCAGTGAATGAGTTAGTAACCGGAAAATTCCGAACATTACGCGATTGTTCAGCTTCCTAAAACTTCTTTAGTGGTAGGCAATGCGAATAGTTTTGCATTAGAATAGTTGAATTCTTAAGCAATGAATGGGAATTATTCAGAAGGAACTGTTTGAGAGTAGATGTATCCTATATATTACTTATTTCGCTGACAATAAACAAATGATTATACTATATTAAGGTTGGTTTCCATTAAACAAGCCCAAGAAAACGCGAACATTTCTATCTATTTAGCATCTACCTTGTAAGTAAAGACTAGTGACTCAATATTTCACGAAATTAGTCAAGTTTTCCTATCTCGGACGCTTTCTATAGCAATCTTTAAGATGTTGTCACGAAGAAAGATAAGATGATGTTGTTCAATACAGGTATCGCCCGTAAAGAGGATAGATTAATAAATTATAGTGAAGACAGAAAGAATATTTTAAATTTGAAGTTGATGAAACGTTTAATGAAGTTATAGGAATATCCAATGGAATGAGCTAGTTTATAAATAAGACTACCTAAAGCTAATCGGAGTATTTCCCCAAGGAGACTCTTTGTGACTTCCCTAAATTTCTTTTTAGTCTTCATTTTTCATCAGTTTCTGCATAATTCTGCTGATAATTTTAGATTAAAAACTAAAATTATGGATATGAAATAATGCGATAATTAATGACTCCAAAAATGTAGGGCCCGAAATCAGAATGTAGTAGGTACCTATTATCTTACCAAAGAATCTAAGGCATTCATAGGTAGGTTCCACATAGAAACGAACGGACCCATACGATAAAGGCCTTCCAGCCTGTTCCAATAATTAATTTGATGGAATTTAGGCATTGTTGTTCAGAGCAGGTATTTAGAACTTTAAGGGTAGAGGTGAGCTGATCCCACATATTTACGCAACGTATGCTACGATTTACGAGATCTAGACTAAAGCGAAAGCTTATAAGGATGTTTGTTACTCCTTCAAGCCAAAACTACTAAACGGTTTTTGATAACCGAAATTTACACGGTCTAAGTCACGGGCAAAAGCTAGTCGATTTAATTAAATAAGTGGCAAGCAACTAATGGATTTGATTTCAGAAAACTAATTTCTGCATTCGGCTGTCACTTTTCCACCGAAATCCACAGAAATCAGTTAATTCCGTGAAAAATAGCAACTGAATAATTCGAAAAAGCTGTACTTGCGTTTGTATTGTTTTATTTATTTAACAATTTATTGCACACAATAGAATACAGAGATATAACTGATATATTGTAATTGTATGATCTATGTCGGATTGGTTTGTACTCTCAGTAGACTAGACCAGACCCTATGGGCGGCAGTAACTGAATGGTGGTAATTTTCGGCTGGTGCTTTCACTTGCCACCAAATTGGAATATACATACTACTTTTTTCATTCATGTACATTTTTAGATAGGCAACATATCGAAAATTTCGAACTCGTATTCTTTGCTCAAATAATTATTTTTATTGCAATAATGCAGGTACTTAGTTAAAATACCAAAATAAGATGCTATCTAAGTACACTAGATATTTAATCCGCATCAGTCAGTTGCAAAAAACTATTAACTAACGTCTAAAGTCGACGTACGTAGAGTCAGTAGGAGACTGATCTCAGTTTTATGCATTTGCTGAAAACCATTATGCTGGCGCTGCGACAAAAACCGAACTAACCTAGTCGTGAGAACCGTTAGGTAGTCGGTGTTTCAACTCAACTGATTCAGTAAGAAATAACACCGATTTCAGAAATATAGTAAACCAAACTAATTTACTAACCATGAATAACGAATGAAAAATTTACTAGGATACCACAACAACACCACAAAAAATTTAAATATTTTAAAAGTATGGGCTGGATGGATGCATGGGACAGATGTGAATATACCTACGTATATTCATATCTGTCCCCTTCAGCCACTGCCCACTAACTAGCGCCCACAAGTCTAATTTTCCCGAATAAGTGAGACGGCCACGAGTGTACACACCTCAAAAAAGGTGTTGGGCGTACGTACTTTCTTACTCATTTTATGAGAATTTTCGCGCTTTTTACGACTAACAAGTGCCCAATAACATTCCATAAAACGAGGCCGAGCGAGGGCATAAAAACGAGGATGGATACGGTGCTCTTTTCAAATTATTATTAGGACAATAAAACGTGATCGGATTTCGTTCCTGCGGCTTCATGTCTCGTTATTTCGGGCTCAGAACGTCTTACGCACCTATCTAATAACAAGAATTCCTGGTTTAAGGTGAACAAGTGAATATATCAAAGAGAACAGCGGAGAAATTCCAGCCAACGCAACGCGTCAAATTCAAAACCATAAATTGCGTTAATTCACCAGAACCCTGTATATTCGACAATGATAATGTGTATGAGAGTGCGCGTAATCTCTGAACTTTGACTTGGACTTCCAGTAAACTTTGGAACTTAGGAGGCATTGTTCAGTGCCCCGCATACCTACAAAGCCGTGAGCGGCAGCGTCTGTCTATACTTAGCTGTGTACCTGCGTGTAGATGGTCCCGGTAGCCCCGGTAACCGATATGGGGTAAGAATATGTAGCGGCGGAAGGTTCGCACGGCGTGGAGGCGTTTATCAGATCGTCCGCTGTCACCGCGCCGCCCCCGCCCGCACCTGTGCTCAAATTAGTTTCTACATTTCACGTCAAACGATTTAGCTCCAAGAGGTTACCAAACAAAGAGCACGCGCAGGGATCTTCTCGTTTATGTTGCTGTTTCTGTTCCTTTAATTTAGGAGGGTACACTTTCACATGTAATTGCTACGCGTGATACTATCGCTTGTACCATCTTGTACGTAGGATTTTTTTGTCTATGCTATCACTAGTGTGAATGTTTTGATTCGCCGAGACCGAAGTGAAAGGTTGAAGAAAAACATGACCTAATTCACAGTCTAAGGCAAGTAGACCGATGCTTAAAATAAGTTTGTGCTAAATTGTAGCCTCGTAGCAGCTCACGAAAGGTGTTGGACTGCTGTGATAGATAGTTCCTATCCGGATGCATATTTTTGACGCTAGTATGTGGCTGTGCTTGTACGTATCTTATGCGCTTATTACATTTGACTAAACTCAGTAGCCTAAATTCTGAAGCAAAAAGCATGAGAGCATATGAAAGTGGAATTTATTGCTTATAGAATTAGGTCAATTTTTGTATCACGTCTTTTGAAAACCGGAGCAATGCATAACATAATATAAGTGATACTAAAATGAACCTTATTTAATGAGCAATATATTCCACTTTGATTTGCTCTCACGCTTTTCTTCTGAATTTAGTCGACTGAATTTAGCCAGGTGTAATAAGCGCATTAGACTTCAAAAGAAACGATTAGATTGACATTGCTGAGTCGGATGCGAGAGATAATTTAGGTTTAGGTCGCACATAGCTCAGAAAATATTCATTGGCACATAACGGCATTAAGATTCGAATCCGAGACCTCTTGCTTACTAGTCAGACCCTTTACCCACTAGGCCACCCACGTTTGAAAATAATTATCTATTCTGAACGATAGCGATGACTATAAAATGTTTATCGCTGTTCAGTTTACATCATGCACTTTACATGCCCAAATGATCAACAGCTATGTGCCAGTGGCAGACAACCTTTGTTTTCGACAGTTTTTGCAAATAAAAGGATTTTGCTCTCACAAATAGCTTCAGTTTCCACAATAAATTGTGATTGTCCTAAGTCATAGGTACCTATGACTGTTTCCTGTTGATGGAATGTTTGAGAGCTTGGTCGAATTTAGTAAAGGATTAAAATGTAGGTAATTACCTAAATAAATATCAGATAATCTTTAAACAATATTGACCTAAGTATGACTCACAAAATACACAAACATTAGTAGGTGTAGTAGGTAGGTACCTACCTAGTTAAAGGTTAATGAACAAATACTTTTTATGGAACTCAATCTTCAAAGTCCAGTGGCAAAAATTGTCGCCTTTACAGGCTTACAGGTAGGTACACTCTGTCCGAATTACAGCATATTAAGCTAATAAGCTTTGTTAACTTAATTTACTGGAAGTAGGTTATTCATAAAATTAATAAGGACGAAATCTATATTCATAAACTTACCGCATGGAAATTCAATAAGAATAAATTTGCTTCTAATCCTAAACTTCGCATTATACGTTCAAACCTGGAATACTTACCTTTGGCTCGGGATTTAATTCCCTAACGAGGTACCCAACTCCTCCTTAAGTACATAATGCATAAATTATGAGTGGTTTAAGTTATGGATTTCCTTTCTTACCGTCGTCAGGGCAGCCAATTTCGTTATATTAATACCTAGACGCAGGCAATTTAAGCGGTGAGAGAGCTGAATGACTAAGATATTCTAGTACTGCATAAATAAGTTGTCTAGGTAACAGTTGATGCCAAAAAATTCTTTTATTTGGTTATTCTCATTCTTGGAAATGAATCTACTATTATAATAACAGTAATATTATTTAAGTAAAATGTTTGTTGATATAAAATTTATTTTATTAATTATTTATCGTATGGCTTTTGAGTTCCTACTGCTGCTTAAATTAAGAAAAATGTAAGAAGTCAGTAAAACGGCTGATGCATATTCCCACTAAAACTTCTTTGCATAAAAAGGGGTGTTACTGCAGTCGTATATATAGGTTCTTTAGGTTAGGATCTATGAACGTATTTATGTGTGCTGCATTCAAAGGAATTTGACCATCAACTTCTTTGACTGCATATAACAAATTACATGTCTTTGGTACGCTGCCTGTGTGCCAGTGGCATAATAGCTCCCGAAACACTAGCCCAAACGCATCCAAGCACGACCGTATGGAGTTAGGACCACAGACCAATAAATTAAATCTGGTAACCGTGGCGGGCGGTAAATAACTTTGCAATCTTTTTGGAATGAACCGATTTCGATGCAGTCACAGATTTTGACATATACATCAGTCATTTTATTTGAAAACCGAATGGTTTAATCGGATTGGAGTTGGGAAATAATTGAGTAGGTAAGTAGGTGTAATATTTAAATTTTCCGACATTCATCGGTTAGGTTTTAGTTGCAGCAAACATCGCGGGGAACTTGAGAATAGAAGTATCTATTGTATTGAGAATGAAGAAAAAAACAGGATATTTTCCAATTCAATGAAAATAAATGAAAAACATTTGGGCCTTAAATATCTTGAATTTTTTTAAATACATGATTTTTATTTGTTACTGCTATTAAGAGCATATATATTGAACCACACCATTACTTTTCCATATAAGTAGGTACAGTCATAAATTTCAGGTGTTACATAGCAGTCTTGATTTTCATAAATGCTGAATTAATTTTAATTAGGTTTCCGCGGTTTGATAGCCAGTAAGACAATAATTAAATCCTTTCTTATAATTGTATTCAAATAATTTCTTCAATATTGCTTTTATCAGTAGAGTTTTAGGCAATTATTAGGCAGTTTTTATACTAAAGCAGCTGAAATTAGAACACCGTATGAAAAGTTAGGTAAAAGAATTCATATATACTCCAGTTTACAACGATTTTCAACGAGGTCCATGGTATCAAAGGCTTTGATGGTCCTGAGATTGCCTTCGATGCCAGCGATGGTTCTCCTCTTACGTTACCTCTCGAACCCAAAAGGTATAAATGGGTATGAATGGAAAACGTTCATTGCCTCCATCGGCGTCCCGCAAGGATCAATACTCGGACCTCTACTTTTTACCAACACTTGATAGATGCCTATCAAGTATAGGCATAAAGTTGAAGAGTTTCTTTGTTTGTCTCTATTTGTTTGCGTTAATCTCCGAAACTACTGAACGGATTTCGAAAATCCTAGAACGAATAGGGATAAGAAGCTACTTTCTTTCCGAGTACCATAGGGAGCTTTAAAGTAACAAGATCCCGTGGCATAGCCGAATATTTGCAGAGATTCTGACCTTTTTCTAGGGTACAGATAGTTTAAAGTTTACAAAGAAAAAAGTATTTCCTCACCTCTCACGATATTTTAGCTACCTATACAAGATTTTGTTCATATACTCTCTTATGTTACAAAAACATGTAAGTAGTTGTTAAAAACAACGCCATCTAGTGGCAAATATGTAACCAATAACGTTACTTTATAATCTCATATTTGTCGCTAACTGTTATAGATTCTTATATTATTGTGTCCTATTAATTTGACACATTGGGAATTAAATTCTCAATAACTTAACACCGTGCAAGTAATTTCTACCGATCCCGTTCTATCTAAGCAGACACACGTGTCATACCTGTTCATATGCTTAAAAGTTTTGTGATCGGTGACATGGTCTGTGTCATAGGCACCTACTTGCTATAAATCGGTTACAATTGTAATGAAACGAGGCTTCATTAAGCAAACATTTGCATCGCTAAATCTCTGCCATTACGGATACAAGCACCGCTATCTAGTACGAGAAAAATGGCCATTATTTCGGAGCGCCCTAAAAAATATGTCACGCTACTCGGTACTAGCGCACGCAAATTTCCGTCAGATTGCAATAAATTACCGCTTAGTCCCCAAAGTGGGAGGTTATCACTCAAAGGAAGAATCTTGGTGTTGTCGGAGGGGACCATATTTGATGCGGCGATAATTCAGCCCGGGCATCCGCCGTGGCTCTAATAAAGCGACAACCGGCCGGCGCGGGGCGCGGGGGCTGGTTGCGAAGGGGTTCGTTTTCTGCGACCAAAAATTTTGTGTAATTACCGAGATTAATGGCTACCGTAGGAGTTGGACGCTGCCGGGTCATTTTTCTCCTGCCGGGCCCTTTCAAAAAACGATCAAAGCAAACAGGATTCGAGTCACGCACACGCCGCCGCGGGTCGCTCACCCGAGCTGTTTCTTGACAAACTAAACCTCACTTTTTCAACAACTTACTCCGAGAGTGTGAGATTTCTGAAGCAGTTCCTGAGAAAACGACCAGCTGAGCTGAGGATCTGAGCAATAAGCCGACTATTCATTTATTTACAGTTCGTCGGCTTTCCTAAAGTTGGAAAAGTTGTGCTTACATTTTTTCAGATTTAGCTGCCACCAAATATTGACAAATATTTCCTAAAATTTATACATATACGTAAGAACACATATTTAGAATAAAAAAATTATTTATTGGTAAGTTCTAGTAGATATGTGTGTCACAAAGGGCAGGGTTCAAAATGCAATAAAATCTTCGAGGATCGCCCACTTTCAAGCACACGTGAGCACTTCTGTTTAGTTTCGAAGAATTTATTGCTTCGATATGTAGGTGTAGCAAACTAGAGTTGTATTGAATTTCAGTAGAGAGCGCATGAAGACTCGGAAATACTTCGTGAGTATTGGCAAAGTAGTTTCTAACAATATTTGATTCAGGGTATTCCCTGATCCAAAATATATCGAGGGAGTTTAAAAATGTATCGATAAATAAATATCTTGTATGTGTTGTTAGCTGCTCAGCATATAATAAATGTATGCAAGTGAGATCATTTACTCTGCAGCTGAGTTAATACCTATCTATCGACCGCGGAGAGCGATTTGTGAAAATAATAAATTCTTTATTCGATGAGGTTTATTTCAATGTTAATCATATCACATCACACATCAATATCACTTCTGGACTCGAGCCTTCTCACCACGCTTGTCAAGTGGGATGGAGATCGCAGTACTGAAAATACTCAACGAAAACGCTGCTATTAACAACTATTATGAATAATGTAGAAATCCATTTCGCGGTTCATTGATACATTTAGTAACGACCAATTGCACAAATATACATAAAAACGTCAAACCCTTGCAAGAACGTGGTTACATAAAATTTGTATGAAAAGCCTCAAGACATTAATCGTGGGCGAAAGGGGCTGCCAGGCACCACGCGGTACCTAAACCTAGGTAACAATGAAAATAAACACCTGGAACAACTATTGCGCAAACTTACCTCAATTTTCCACATGTTTTATTCTGAGTCTCTATGTGGTTTTTAATCCTTTAATGGAAACTGTTTTCCACGCAAAGTAACTCTACAAACCATCCAGCAAAACCTTAAGTGCTACTCTCAAGTAGAGCTTCTTATAAAATTAGTTCCCAAGTTAAAAGCAAATATGACCTAGTTACGGAATGACGGTAGATAGGTACGGAGCAGGAATTCACTTTATTAGTGGCACGTTGCCCGCTTCGGCTACACATTATGCGCCTGGTGCAAGTGGGTGCGCCAGCAATGTGACCAAGTCAGCCACGGATGCTGAATGTACAGAAGGACTTCAGATATCTTTAGCCATTTTATAGTATTAAGTGGCAACACTGGATGATTGTCTTGATTAACGAAATCGCGCTGCTAAAGTTTTTGTGTGTGTGTCGGTGGGTGTTACCCCTTCACGCCTTAACGGATGAACGGATTTGAATAAAATTTGGTAGGTAGCTAGATTAGGGTCTGGAGTAACACTTTACTATTTGTGCGACATAACGTATAGTACACGCGGCAAAAAAAGTAAATATTTCTATTGCAAACTACAGTACTGCGATTTTTCAAATTACTAAAAATATCGTTCGTTTAAAGTCACAAACTAAAACTTCTCAGCATACAATCAACGATGGCTTGCGTCCATGAGCTATAACGTCGTTAAGCGATGCGCGTAAAGCAACTAAGGGTATCCGATGGCAGCAGCGCGCCGCGACTGAGTTTACGCGATATTAAATATTACACGCGACATTACACGGGCGCAATGCACGAGCGCGATACACGCTCTCAGCTCCTTTCAACCAGAGATTTTGACATATACATAGAGGCTTTTAACCGTCGCCGTCGCCACTTTTGGCCGCGTCTCTCGCTAATTTACCACTTGGCCGTCGTCGTCGGAGCCAAATTCGCCGAGTAGAAGCTTTTGACTGATTTTGTCGATGGTCGCCCAGTCAGAAGTTCCTTGTATGAGTTTTTTGTACGGAGTTCTGTTGCGCAAGTTGATACCATTACTGACTCGTGGGCACGCTAGGGCCACATAAGTGATGTAAGTATATTGCTAAAATTAGTAACAGAAGTTCTGTTTTGGCTGGAGCCGACTAGCCTTAGTTGCAGTCGATACTAAACCTTACCAAGTACAAAATAAAGTCGCTTTTGGGTTAATTCGCGGGCGAGCAGACCTTGGTCGGACGTCCAACGACGTCCCGCGCACCCAAAAGCGACTTTATTTTATACTGCGTAAGGATTAGTATCAACTGCAACTGGCGGTTAGTCGGCTCCAGCAAAAACGGAACGTCTGTTACTAGTTTAATACTAAATACTAACACACATTTTACATGCTACGTTTCAGGTGTAAAGTGAACACAACATTGGAGCCAATATAAGTTTCTGGCAATCACGTCGTCGCCGGATTTAGTTATTTGGCTTTCCGAACCCTTCCTGTTTGTATTTCCGTATATTACGCGGCGTTCACCTTAATGGCCAAAGTAAAGTTTCCTCGGACTCGTAGCCTGTTTGGGGTAAACAAGGCTGAGATTTTATTGAATTGGCCATAACATAACTCTATACAGCCCCCGCGTCTGAAACAAAGGCTTGAGCCTCTTTGAAAACTCTAATAGCTTGCTTTGTTATTATTTTCCGATACCTCCTTTTTACGATATCGTTCGCTTGTAATTTCTGAAAAAGTCGTTATTGGGCTCGGAACGGTCCTTTATTATTCCCAACTCAATATCGCAGATATCCCGCTATCAACATTAAAAACTTTTTTCATCCAATTATTCTGCAACGGATGATGCGCTAGCGATAAATTTGATTCGGTCGCAAAGCTGAAAATATTTCTGACGATAAAAGACTTATAAAAAGAAATAAGAAATAAGGGATAACACGAAAATACTTAGGTAGAATATATTTTACGTAGTAACATCAGATATTGGTTAAATTATGTTGAGAAAACGTATTCTTTTTCCAAAGTAAAAGCGCACAATTGGTAACCTATATAACCCATCTAAGATAAGGTAAAGAATAATCAAGCAAAGAATATCATGAAGTTTGCTGCAAATGAAGCAATTTTAAAGTTTCGTCCTTTATCTAAGATTCGCTGTTACACACAGTTTTTATTATACCCTCGTGCATTTTGACACACTGCCAATTTGACTAAAATAAGGGTCTCTATTCTTTTTCGGTTTTCAACGGTTTTCAATTTTTATTTTCTGTATGAATGTTTAATATTTTTTAAATTACATTGGCAATGTTAGCACAAAATTATTCTAAAATTATAGCTTTTGAATGAAATCGGTTTAGTAGTTTGTAAGACCTATAAGGCTGCTGCGGCGCGCACCCTGGTGGTGTACTACCATAAAACATCTCTAAGAAATAGCTCTGAAATGATACTATTGAATGCAAAGAACTGCAACGAAATTGGCCAAGTAGTTATCGAGGAAAATGGTAACAGACACAACCTCTAACCCCAAACGCAAATACCGCCTCCGTTCCGTTCCATTCGTGAGTAAAAACAAGTTACCTACAATTGTTTTTATTTGCCGTCGGTAACCATGGCATTCTTTCATACAAAACATTTTACAAAAAAGTCCCAACCCATTTAGATGAAATATTTTACATCTTTTAGTTCAGAAACCTCATGGCGCGAGTAATACTCGTAGGTACTTACCAGATCTTTTATATAAGTAGGTAAAATATAATATTTTTGTTCTCTTCAAAGTTTGTATAAGTACATACTTATAAAACCACATGCAGCTATGAATAATAATAAGTCATTTGAAGCGTACAGTCTCCTGGGAACCTAGGCGTATAGCCTAGCCTTCCACAAACTACTAACAGGAGTTCTACACTACTCATTTGCAGTTTGTGGATTCCATACTCTGACCGCGGTATGTAATCGTTTACGAAAATAGATACATGGCGCAGCGAGAGCGCTCGACTCGCTCGTGGTTTCATCCATTTTCGGATAATGGTGCCCGATGCATTTCGAACGAAATTAAGCCGTTCATTGTCATTTGCTTCCTGACATTAATGAAGTATCATGGGTTTTAACTAGTATGGTTTCGGTACATAAAGCTATTACTTTTGTGATATTTTTTTGTATATTTAGCACTTTAAAAGTATCTGGGTGAATCTTGAGATGCTCAATTTGTGCTTCTTCTTCTTCTTCTTATCGAGTCGATGGACTAAACTCTGATACTAATTACCCGTAGTATTAAAATATAGCTATTACTTTTGTGATGTTTTTTCTATTTAGCGGTCTAAAAGTGTCATACCTGGGTGAATCTTGAGAGGCTCAGTTTGTGCTTCTTCTTCTTCTTCTTTTCAAGTCGATGGACTAAACTCTGATACTAACTACGTCAGGTTAGGTTAGGTTAATCAACGTTGTCCTAATTTGCTTTGAAGGCAGTGTTTGTGTTGATTCACATTATTTCTTCCAAATAAATTGCTTAATAATCTATCGTATCGATGAAAAATCACATTATGCTATAAATAAAAATTTCTACATTTGGTTTTATTAATCTCGCGATCTGTTTTCGTAGAAAACGAAAATTAAACTTCGTGAACTAAAAAAAATTATTAAAACAGTGTCTAAACACCTCTATCTTAAAACATTAATTAATATGCTTTCGTTTTATTTAAAAAGGATAACTTTTATTTTTAGTTGTTTAAAATTTTGAAAGTAATTATTTTTAATTCATTTTTTTAATTAGTATTTTTATTTTGAAATAATACCAAATATACCAAATACATCAGATGTTGCTTTTTATAATTTCAACTAATATCAAATAACACGTAAACAAATCGGCATGAACCATTATTTCTACAAGATTCGACACCGTGATGGTGTGATAAAGCTCTTGAAACGGGTCTTTTTAACAAGAAAACAAAATATATATTTTCTTGTAATACGAACTTGGAAAGGATCATAAAGTGCAAGATTGAAAACACATACCTACTCAAACCAACCGATCGATTGTACTAAGGCGTGCAAGTAGCTATATGACGTAGGACTTCCGAATGAATGAGAAAGAAATTTTGAAAATTCCAACGAATAAAGGCGGAAACTGGCCCGCGCAGTCGGGGGCCAAACTTAATTATTGTAATGTAATAGGTGAATTTATTCAAATATTATCTAAATATTGAACAATTAAGAACAAAGTATTAGGTTTAGTTCTCAATGTTAACAAGATTTATATCTATGTTAACATTGAGAACTGAGCAGAATATCACGCTAGTCCGTCAAGTCCAGCCTAAATTAATCTCAAGCCAGCGACCCGGGAACAATTTCTCTTGTCTAGCCCAGCGGCCAATATTAGACGGTGGTGGTTCCCGGAGTCCATTATTGCATTGGAACTAAATCTCGCTGTTTTGCTACAAAACCCGCGATTGCTTTGATACAGACGCTGTTTAAATAGTTTGTGGGAAATTTAAAATAAAATTAGATAATTTTGGATTTAGTGACATTTTAGGTAGATATTAAATAAGCTGCCGTTTATAAAATTCTGGTAATATAAAATCAATTGATACAGCATTATTATTTAAGCACTAGAATCACAGCCTGGCCTAGTCGGTATTAAGTGCTTAATCTATAGACCGTATTTACAAAATCCGCGATTGTTTCGATACAGACGCTACGCGTCGTTTAGATATTAGGTTGGGGAAAAAGTCTTTTCGCATGTAGTATGTATGAACTTGTAGTAAAACTTCTTTGGCTATACTATTTTTACCTGGCTGGTTTTGGTATCATTTAAAAGTTTACATTTTAAAGAAGATAATTCCAAATTCAAATTATGAAAATGCGTGATTTTCATTTGTTTTTCTTACCGTCAAGATGAGTGAATCTAATGAAGAAATTATACATTTTTAAATGTTACTACAAAAAAGGTAAAAATGCAACGAAAGCCGCGAAAAAAATTTACGATGTTTATGGACCTAATGCAGTGTCTGTAAGAGTAGCACAAATTTGGTTTAAGCGTTTTCAATCCGGAAATTTTGATGTCAAAGATGCACGTCGCTCTGGTCGCCCTGTTACGGATAAAATAGTTGCTATTTTTGAAAAAGTGGAGCAAGATCGGCATATCAGTAGTTACGACGTAGCTGAAGAACTGGGAATTGACCACAAAACAGTTTTGGCGCATTTGAAAAAAAACGGGTATACAAAAAAGCTCGATATTTGGGTACCTCACGAGCTCTCTAAAAGAAACCTAATTAACCGTATACTCATTTGTGATTCTTTATTACGACGTAATGAAACCGAACCATTTTTTAAGAAATTGATAACTGTTGATGAAAAGTGGATCACGTACGACAAGAACGTGCGAAAAAGGTCATGGTCAAAGGCCGGTCAGGCTTCACAGACTGTGGCGAAACCCGGGTTAACTCGCAACAAGGTGATGCTGTGTGTGTGTGCTGGGATTGGAAGGGCATTATTCATTATGACCTGTTACCACCAGGCAGGACCATCGATTCAGAACTCTACTGCCAACAACTGATAAGATTAAAGCAAGAAGTTGAGATTAAGCGGCCGGAATTAATCAACAGAAGGGGTGTGGTTTTTCATCGTGATAACGCTAGACCTCACACATAAAGATGTGTGAGGTCTAGCGTTAGCGTTAGTGGTTAAAGAACCACTCAGCCAAAATTTAGAGAGTTTGGCTGGGAGGTGTTAATGCATCCGCCGTATAGTCCTGACCTTGCACCTTCAAATTTCCACCTGTTTCGGTCTCTTCAGAATTCTTTAGGCAGTGTTAGGTTAACATCACGAGAGGACTGCCAAAACTACTTGACGCAGTTTTTTGATCAGAAGCCCCAAAATTTCTATAGCAATGGGATCATGTCCCTACCTATAAGATGGCAAAAAGTTATCGAACAAAATGGTACCAACATACATTAGTTAAATGTAAATAAACTATATTAAAAAAATGATTTGAATTTTTATATAAAATGCAAAGAAACTTTCTCCCCAACCTTTTATTTTGTATGAAACTTAAAAATAATATTCTTCTTCATATCATCTAGATCGACAAAGCTCTAACTTACACTAATAACTTAACTTCTTTTAAGTATTAATAAGCACCCTTTTATAAAATTATGACATTATACATAAAATCAATCAGATTAGATAGTTACATTTTAATTTAAACACCTACTAAAATTGTGATAATCATAATAGAAATCCTAGGATTAAGAATAAAATTGAGGTATATATTTTTAGGATATGTTAACTTAAGTTATCGTATATGAAAGATTGTTTAAGCTTCTATAATAAATTGTTAGAAATTGTATTTTATGTTAAAATCATCATCATCATCATCATCATGGCGTTAAATCCCGGTTGCGCTCTCACGCAACACGCGGGGGCCCGGGGTCCCCTTTCCTGCTTTTCTTAGTCCATTTTGCTCGGTCTTCGGCATTCTTAGTGGTGAGTCCGTTGGCACGCATGTCACTCTTGATGACGTCAAGCCGCCGCTTCTTGGGCCGGCCTCCCCTTCCCGTACCTGGCGGGGGTGGGTTTATGTAATTATTATGTTTAAATTATAGGTACTTAATTTTTTTTAAAGATGGTTACAATTATAAAGAAAGCCTAGAATACCAATAAATGATTATGTCAAAAACACTGCGCAATCTAGAAAGGTTGCTATGAACGACCGCCAGAAGCAAATCTACAATTTTCCAGTCCAATGTCCAGCGGACCAATTTTTATTGCGTCTGTGTTAGTCAGCCAGTGGAATCTTGAAAAACTTAAGAAGCAGTAACATCTAAAAAATACAGGATCTCTCCATAAATTTATTGCAGAAAGGATACGTCAAACCGCGACTGCCACGTCGACGTGTCGTCAACAATTTAAATTGATGACCTATTTTATAGTTATCTGTGAAATTTACAAGAGCCACTTCATGATTTCTCAAATGCTATATTTGTATTTAGTTATTATCGAGTGATCAATCATGTGATTTGTGTGATAGTGTCATGCACATGTTAATCATGCTTAGAGTCAAAATATTTATACCTGGTTACAACCAGGTTACTACAATACCTTTAAAACCTTGAAAATGACTTGTAGTTACGACGTACTAACCCATTATCAATGAAAAGTGTGTCAGGTTGTTGTTACAGTGGCCACGCATCTGGAACGGAAAAGAAAATGTCGGTTTAATGACGACAGAGGTCTGCCGTTAGCGTGAAAGTGACAGCGGGGCCACCCCTCACTCATAAATCACTTGGGGTTCCAGCACACAGCACGCGGTGTCCGGAATGTCCAGCGAGAACCGATACGAAATACGATAAACTAAATGTCCCGCGACTATGCACACATCACGCGGTGTGGTGAGGCGACGGTACGGAGGAGATGTGGTAGCAGTAGAGGCGTGATGAGCGGTGTAGTGGCGACATGGTGGTGTCGGAGGCGGTGTGGCGACGGCGACACATGTTCAGCGAGTTCAGAAATATGGTAAACTAAATGTCCCGCGACTAATATTAATATTTCTTTCATAAATCACTTGAGACTCCAGCACACAGCACGCGGTGTGGCCCGGCGACTTAGCGGTGCGGTGAAGCGGCGGTGCGAAGGCGATGTGGTAGCGCTAGAGGCGTGATAAACGGTGTAGTGGCGACATGTGGTGACGGAGGCCGTGTGACGACGTCGACGTTTGTTCAGCGAGATTCGATACGAAATATGGTAAACTAAATGACCCGCGATAAATATGAATATTTCTTTATTATTTTATCTATATATCTATAGATTGCAGTCAGAGGACTTCCAACATCTGAGATGATGATGAGGATAGACAACATTTCTGATAATAGTTAAGTTTCCATGTTTCATTATTTATTTTAAAATTAAGATAAGGAAGTTACCTTTGATAGTTTCTGCTAAGTACTCTTTGTATAGACCAATTATCCATTTTTATACCAACACGGCGCCGCGCCGTGTCGCGCTGCCCAACGCTTGGTATGAGGACAACTTGGACAAAATTCACAAATGCTACATCTCGGTCATCAAAATAGCGTAAGTGTCAATATTTGTCGTCCATTATGTGATTTACATTGTATGGGACTAAGATATAGTCTGCTTCTGATCAAACAACGATTTCTTGAAACACATGTGTACGCAGGGTTTCTGGACAAATATTGCTTTTATGAGGTATTAAAATTGTGTGGTGTCTGTCAGTACCTGCTCTATCCACGGCTTTTTCCTACAAAGTTTAGCATACGTTCACTCTGGTTATCACTCGTATGCAGTAACATACCACATGAAGTTTTTTTCCGCGTTTCTCAGGTCACGCTTTCATTTGCCGGGTAAGACCTCCGTAGTCCTGAAAAAGTTTCATAGCAGCTAAGAATAGAGATTTAAGACAAATCCCTCCACTCACTCACGTGGAGGAGGCTTAAGTCGAGCAGACTAGTTATGGCCTATTAAGTCCTATGTCTATTTGATATTTTGCCGGAAATATACGATATATCCTATTTTGGGATAAGCCCGCCTTTGCAATGTATATTTATTTTCTTTTGTTATTGTTCTTTATGTAGTTATACGCAATAAAGAGTTTACATACATACATACATACATACATATAAGTGTTTCGTTCATCATCATCGTCATTATCTTGGCGTCTTCCGGTTGTGCTTTCGCAAGCGAGGGTCCGGGGTTCACCTTCCTACTTCTCGTTGTCCACTTCGCTCGGTCTTCATCATTCTTGGTGGTGAGTTGTTTCGTTAAATAGCCATATTTTAACAGGATAATCAATTCTATATTTGATAGCTCACAAAAAAAAGTACAAAAGCCGCTCAGCCACTCCGCATACACACGGGAAAGCGTGTAACGAACCCTCTCCAAGGGAAATTCAATTACGCGGGAATTTTTCAATAAATTGATCCCGTCGACGGAATTTATGAAGCTAGTTAGGCAACAATCAAAAAGCGCAACGGTATTTTTCGATGTAGCCTTAGTAATAATAGAAGTACCTAATTCTTAGGGAAATAACAATAGGTGATGATGATGATGATGTCTTCCTGGCCGGTTTCGGCTACGGCGACTGCATCCATTATTGATGCCAGAGCAATATGATTTCTATTAAGTTCGAAACCGGGTCATCACCTTTTGCTGTACAAAGCGTAGGTCCATCTCCATATGGAGTACTGCTCCCACCTATGGGCTGGTGCACTCCAGTACTAACTCCTTCCACTTCATTCCATCCAACGCCGGGCTATTCGTATTGCCGATGATCCCCTTCTCACAGATGGTTTTAGATCTCTTACGCCTCCGGAGAGACGTTGGGTCTCTGTGTGTTCACTACCGTCTGCACAACGGGGAATGTTCTGAAGAACTGTTTAACTTGATGCCACCGTCACTGTGGAAAAGTGAAAAACGCACTCTCCGAGGATGGGGTAGATTTCATCTACACCATACAAAATGCCTGGCTAACTAACTTAGTAGAGACTTCGTATTTTTTACCCTTTAGGGCCTTTGGTACGCAACCCTACAAATGATACCACGTGAAAACGCTTGATTTGTCACTGATTGTTACTTTGAGAATGATTAAGCAACTTTAAGGCAAGAATTAGGCAGACAATGAGTCGCATCATGCCTCATCATTCTCAACGTAACGATCATCATAGTAGAAGCGTCATTTGATCAAAACAATGAAATTTTAAAATAAGGTAAATGTAGCAATTCACGTATACTTGTATCTGCCGGAAGTAATGTTCGAGTATCTACCTATATGTTTATACAATACGTACCTACATATACAAGCATTCGCAAACGGCGGGACGGCAAATGCTTCGGATTTCCGCAGGAGTGTAAACAACCGCGCGGGATTACACCGCACAAATGTGAGTATAGATTATTTACCCGAGCTCCTGGAGCCTACGTCTGCGGTTTTGTATCGCACGTCAAGTAGCTACGTACATTACACCCTAGTAGAATCTACTTAAAATTATATTTCTGCTTGCGCGGTTAATATATCTATAACTAGCTGACCCGGCGAACTTCGTACCGCCTAACAGTCAATGAATGTCGTGTTACTTTTTAGCTGAACTAATTTAGGCTTTGATGAACGTAAAACAATGAGACCAATCGAGAACATCCTTGCTACGTCAACAGAGTCACGATCCGCATAGAGGGACCGATTGAGGAAGAGTCAATTAGCAGCAGCACCACCATAACTACCCTACCCTACCCCTACCCTACCCCTACCCTACCCCTACCCTACCCCTACCCTACCCTACCCTACCCCTACCCTACCCCTACCCTACCCCTACCCTACCCCTACCCTACCCCTACCCTACCCCTAGCCTACCCCTACCCTACCCCTACCCAGAAAATAAAGTTTAATAAATTACCTTAAATGTCGGATTATATCCGTGTTCTTCGATAATTTCCGCCCCAAATGAAGTCATTTGGAAACAGACATTGTATTTTTGAGTGTTCGCTAGAAAATGTCGTGATTCTAGTGTTTCGCCATAAAGCAGGGAGCACAATGGCTCTGGTGGCGGGACCAATAATGGCAATTTCACTTTACCACTAAGGCAGCACAAACCAGGCGTTTCACCAGCAAACTTCAATGCTCCACAATGCTGGCAAACAACGTCCATTGGACCAATGCAAACTAAACGATGCAAGCTGTAGTCGATGGTGCAATCATACAGAAACGCTGCTCGATTCAAATCAATACTTGAACCATTTCTTCTTGCACTTCGAAGATTATTCCTCTGTTCATCTGTACGATAAGCTCGACGATTTCTCGTTTCTAACCTAGCCGTTTCACGGGCTGCCTCTCTTTGCTCTTGTGTTTGAGAAGCACGAATTAAGGCCCTTCTTTGCTCCATACTAACGCGGCGCTGTTCTCGTGCAATTTCTCGTTCTCCATCAGATAATTGACTCGCGATATTCCGTTGCCTAATTGCATTACGGCTTCGCTGGGAAAGATTAGATCTTCTAGGACGCGGCATTGTTATTAAAATGTGCACTCGCATAAAATCACCAAATATAATAACAGTGCCCATATATATAGCATGTGTTTTGGTACTATCCTAGATCTATGACAGTGCCTGAACTTTCGAGACATAGATAACATAGACAACCTATCATAGACAACCTATAAAAAGACATTTACACTTTTTGAAATGATTAAGTATTCATTACACATATCGAGTTTTCATTGTTTTTAAGATGTATTCTGCTATTCGGGACGGAAACAAATCCAACAAATCAAAAACATGGCAATCGGTCCAGCCGTTCTCGAGTTATAAGTGTTGTAACAAACACCACTTTCTTTTATATATTTAGATAACTATAAGCACTAACAAGAGGTTTTAAACACTTGACATTTTTACGTTTGTAGAGTGTGTGGCTCTGATCAGACAGAACCCATGAAAAACTTCATATAAATGAAATATCAATTCGAAATGAAAACCTATTCCAATATTATGACATTATAGTCATAATAAGTTCGTTTGCACATTGGGACAAAATAAACGGAAAAACATTTAGCCGACATAAAACGTAGTTCCCCACAAAGTTTCATTAAATGTGGAGAGCTCGGGTTCGCAACCTTCCCTTGCACGTTTACGGAACTGAAAATGAAAATATAAAATCGAATAAACCCACACAACACCACAAGCCAAAACTTTTATCCCAATCGATCAAACAAACTTTCTTCATTTACTCTCACCACAAATAATTTCGCTTACTAATAAACCTACACCTATCATCGAAACTTTCTGAAGGAATAATAATAAACAACTTGGTAACTTACATTAGTGGGCCCGAGGGATTCATATGACACGATTAATATTAACTTTAGAAATAGGTACCAATATGACCTATTAGATATGCCGCTCACATTGACTTAATCTGTTTAGGGAGATATTTTGAAATAAACGGTGCAGGTTTAACAACAAAGCGCTACATGCCACGTATGTGGGCCTCCCACTAGGTGGACTGACGATGTGGTAAAGATCGCAGGTCCCAGCTGGATGCGAAAGGCACAAGACCGGCCTTTATGGAGATCTCTGGAGGAGGCCCATGGCCAGCAGTGGGCGTCTTCCGGGTGATATGATGATGATGACTACATGCCTCCTGGAATTGATGAGACACTCGACCCACCATCCCACCGCCTAGTTCTCAAACGGAAAAAGGCTCTCAAAACAAGTTTTATAGCGCGTTCTATTTTTATTGAAAACCATCTATGGTCAGTCAGAGTATTTGTCAACACAAATCGTACGCATTTGTCATGCGTAGTTTAGGAGTTCCTATAGCCGTCTTCCGTCTCCATCATCAGATCAGCTCAATTGTACCATAACATTGCATTGTCACACAACTTTTGTAAGTGTTTCCTTTGGCTAATACATGGGATCATTCAAGAGGTATATTAGAGGTCTCTTTAGAGGCGGGCAACGCACTTGTAACTCCCCTGGTGTTGCTGTCGTTCATAGGCGGCGGTGACCACTTTCCATCAGGTGGCCCGCTTGCCTGTTTGTCTGCTGTATAACATAAAAATAACTTTTGTGTGTTAAATTTCAGCTGTATCGAATATTAAGAAGTGGTTCCAATCCAGCAGTAAAATCTTGGACCTAAACAAACATACCTAACATTGCAAATTAAATAAAAGCTTGTAAATTAATAAGGATTGGGGTTGAATTGTGCCTGTAAGCGTAGCAGAAACAAAAGATTTTCCCGCACCGTTGAATTGCATTGTAGACATTCTGGAGCATTCAGCTCCATCGGCTCCGTTTTATACCATAACGTTGGATTGTCACCGAACTTAAGTAAATTTCAGCTCGATTGGTTCTAATTCAGCTTGCAAGACCTAATCAAACGTACCCTAAAGATTGGGGTGAACTGTGCCTGTGACACAAAGGCCTAAACCCGGCGTCATAATAGCATACTAGCATGTCGTCGATGCATAATAGCTGGCTTTCCCGCTCCGTTGAATGGCTTTGTCGATATTCTAGAGCGTTCGATTGCGCTGACTGCATGCGGGTCACACGCGGCGGACGCGCTCGGCTCCATTGTAAGGGTATATCTTCTGAGGATATCCTGTGCAGCCGAGCGGCGTAGGAGGCGCGGACGGCGCAGACCTGAAGAAGGAATTTGCGAGTAAAAATTTTTGTTTTTGGGGATTGAGGTTTTTTTGTTTTGTTGGCAAACAAACTTGCGGCCTGCCCGATGGTGAGCAGTTACCGCAGCGTATGGATGCCAAGGGTATCCCGTGTTGCCGACCCTGTAAAAAGCTTGGTCTTGAAGAAATCCATGTTGTAGGTCTACTCTCCACTAACGCACGCTAAATACCGAGGTAGGCTAAATACTGATTGAATGGATCAATGGATAGCAGTCCATTGTTGGACTTGAGCCTCCTCCACATTATTGGAGGGTTTGCCATAATCTCTACGCTTGGTATTCCCAATACACAGCAGAAGACGCTGCTGTATATTGTCTAGTCTATAAAGAGCCTGGTCAGTCTCTTATATGTATATTGTGCAATATCCGTCATTGGATCGAGTTGGAGCAACTGGACGCCACATGACTAGTTGCTGGTACTTCCAACCTAAATGATATCGACTGAAATACTGGTTATGCAAATGGATTTTTAAAACATTTACTTACATTAGTTCCCGAAGAGAAAATTTGTCAAATTCCTCACCGTCAAAACCGTGCAGGGGCCGTTAAAGCAATGGCAAATACTTGTACATAACTACTACTGACATTTCAGAAGAAGCAGGTTATTATATTGTGATCGATCTGCTCCGCCAGGTGTGTCCGGCGTAAGGTAGTTTTATCAGCAACCCGCAGCCCACCCGCTATTCGTCAACAGCTCACTTTACTGAAAAATTGGACTCGGTGTGTGCCCTCGATTTACCAATTTTATACGGGCTAAAGATTACCCACGCTATGAAAAATGTGCCGGAAAATATGGTTTCCTTGTGAGACATAATCTATCCTTACCCACTATTTCAGTTTAGAATTCCCATTTAGATTGGTCAACCTGTATAATACGGGCCACCATCACCTACCTAAATTAAAACATCTGTTATAAATAAATAATGCAAATCCGTAAATTTAAACGTTTCTGACAACAATTCTCATTTCCACGCTTCCACGGTGAGATATTTGCTTCCGCAATGGCTGAAAAGTTTTCCTTTTAATTTCGAAAGAGAGATGGATATTTTCCTGTGAAATTAAATCATAGTTGGCAACTGGAAAACACAGACGGGGGTGTACGATGTCGTTATACCTCGAAGAGGCACTCCACTTCAATTTTTCCCATCGCGCCGCCCCCGCCGCGCCCCGCCGCCCGCCGTCGCCCTCCGTCCGTGACGTGACATTGATATATGCGCTGCTGGCGATTTATAATAATTTTCAATGAATCTTCCGTTTCCTGCTCCGTGAAAAATGGGAAGAAAAATATTTAAACCTGATAGGTAGGTAATGTTTTGGATCTGAATGGTACTCGTATTGAAAAGGTTCGCCTGTCTGCTGTTTTGTTGAGTTTTGTTTACCTATGCTTTTGTAGAGAGTAGAGACTAGAGTGGTAGAGTTGATGGATATTTTAGATCTAGTCGAAGAATTCCCTTTTGCTAGGGCTCGACGAGTGCTTCAGAAAAGTTCTATATAATAAATACATTATTTTGGCTTGGTAGGATAGGCACTTCTTTTAGACGAAGAACGCCCACTGCCAATCATCGGCCTTCCTCCCAACCTTCTATTACCTTAGGATTTGTCCCGCCTGCATCCACCAGCATCCATTCCAGCTTAATCTCATTAAAATTATACTGAAACCATTTAATTTGTTTTTCCAGAAAAATAATAACAAGTAGGTAAGTAGGGAACTCATTATTTTGAACTCGCCGGAGTGTGAATAACAGGGCTAAAATAATTGTGCGGACGGATCCCAGCTGTTGCCGCGGGCCGCGGCCGACGCTTCTTATCACCCAAAACGTTGCTGACTTATTAATCTCTGCCCCGACAGACTCGTAGTTATTGCAAGCATACAAATCATAATTGGGCTTGTTTATAATTTTCCCAAATAAGAATGAAAGAACATGTAAATTGCATAAGTATGTTATATTTTTTAAGATTCTGATATCTGGAAACATTATTTGAAATTCAACTTTATTTGCCATCTCAAACGAGAAGAAATAACTAGGAACATACACAACTTACATAAAGTTGTTATACTGACTAACAACAAACATGTACATAATTAACCATAGACATAGAATGTTTAGGTTTTGGTCCTAGAAATGCTAGCCATTTTCTGGATTGTGTATAACAGTTTAGACAGACCCTTTACTTTTCCAGACAGACTACATGCCCTTAATCAAACCCATCTCACGCTCAGTAGGTTAACAGCTACAGGTACATTTTATGATGAACACAACATTTTTGGCAATTGAATTAAATTTTTGCAATATATTTGTGAAGAGAAGATCTCTAGATTCGAACATATTATTGCATCCCGACATTATTGCAATATATTTATTACATTTATTTGTGACAAATTAACAGCCGCCTTTAATATTACAACAAACTAAACGTCTACACCAACAGAACATACTTCCCACACAAAGCCCATTTCCTACCCCGTGAGGTCGCGATAAAAATGAGTGAAGGCTAAAAATAGAAGGAGCAAACTGATGCGTTTACCAATAGAAGTTTGTTCGGCAATAAACACGTGCGATCCCGCGGGCGGCCGCCGACCGTAAAATGAGGTTGCCGCCGCCAAACAACCCCTATATTTCATTGTCGACAAGCTGAGCTGAATGCTCAACTCGTAAGGATTACTTGCCTAGTACGGCATTTCGCAAATTTTCTGTCGTCTTTCTCTAATTTAACATGCCTTCGCTTTTATTAAGGCGTCGCGGTTTACTTTTAATATTCTTTCTGTGTATTATTAGGGTTTCTTTTTCTACTAAAGTGGCAAACAAGGTTACGGCCCGCCTGATGGTAAGCTGTCACCGCAGCTTATGTATATTACGTTAAGTGTATAAATAAGTAGTATCTACTCTACCAAATATAAACTCTATAAACCAAACAGAGAATCCTAAAAAAATGGTGCAGGTGTAGGTACGCGGGTTGACATAATTACTCTAGGTCTCTGGATTGGGGACACAGATTACTATGTCATTCACGAGATAGATAACCCCGTATTATTATCAGCACAATACAAACAACGTCTGATGTTTCTATGCCGTTTTTAAGAAAGAGAAAAACAAAATATCACAAAAAATAAAAATAAAGCACTGTAGTATAGGGACCCCTTATTTTTTAACTCTTATTATATTTTTTTATATTCTATTTAACACTGAGAACCACTCAAGGACATCAACCTTAATAGATAAAAACCAAGTAGTGTACCTATTTACTCGCACTCTCAAACCTCCGGTACCCTAAACGTGGCATATCAACGTCATACGTCCGAAAGTCCCGTCGCATGACTTCAATACAATACCTCGAAATTAGGTGGAGACGGGTAGACAGCCCTGCCGTTGGAGGCTGAGGGTCCTTCACTGACATCGGTTTAATTTCCTGCGCTGCCAAATCATCTCACGTGTCACTTCATCCATGCTGACAATTGCTGACCTCGCCACAATAGGGCAACCGCTTACTTACATGGTTCCAACGGGTATTACCTTTATGGAGACCGTTTAAGTTACTTATGTTGAGAATATACTAAGTAAAAACGTCTAATGATATAATATTATAGTAGACCATTCAAGGGCACGCACGTTGAGGGGCTTTATTTTTGTCAAATGGTTTGTAATTTTTATTTTCAGCATGAAAAATTCAATATTTAGATGCATGATGCCGATTTTCCCTGTTTTTTAACCATCGGCATTCAATGTTGTCAATGTAATTTTAAAAATATGGATTTTTCATGCCGAAAATCTAAATTGAAAACCGTTCGATACGAGGCGAGTTTAAAACCATAGCACCTGAACCAAGTAGGGTCTTGCCCTGACGAATGGTAATGTCATACGGTGTCGTGTGTACTTACGGTTATTAGGTCTCCTGTTCAAACAAGTGTTCAGCACGTTGACACTTTTATTTTCTTTTCTTATATTATATTAATCGTTTTATGGGTATATTCTTGGGATTGGCCCTTCAGGCTCTGATTGCTCATCATCCATGCCTGGAAAATTAGTTAATACTGTAAAATCTGACTACGTTGTAACTACGTTCTACAAATGTTTTGATTCGAATCGAACTTCGATTAGAGTATTTTTATTTGGGGAAATGATCTCTCGTTTCCTAAATATCCAATTGGTAAAAGTAATGATGGTTTTTGGACAAATGCAAGGGTATTGGGGTGTGTGTCTGGATTCTTACCGCTGTAACTTCTTGTTTTCCTTTTATTTAAAATCCAGATGGACCCTCATGCCACGGGGGAAATTTTTCCATCACATTAGGGTGTTTAATTCGTGGCAAATTGCTTTTTTAGTCCTAAAATATCACATTTTCCAAACTTTTGTTTACCTTTTGTTATTTTATTCTTTGCACGTCATATGTTGTCATGCGGAAACATTTCATAGTCGGCGGAGATTTTAATCTTTTTTGTGCTCCTCTTATTCTAGATAATTGCTGGATCTAATTCTTCATCATGTCTTCATGGATTATATCCTTGGCTGTCAAACACGAGGTCGTCCGAAAATTAATATCGACCACTTCGGGAACTGGCTGGTTGAGTTCTGGCCATCAAGACTATATCTTCTTTTGTGCCAAATCGTTCTCGAACGTGTTTAAGTGAAGACCCGAGCCTTCGTTAGAAAGTGCAGCTGATGAGTGGGGAGAGTTATCCTAGCCTTCGAACTAGAAGGTGGATCAGTATCATAGCTAGAAGAAGCTATTTTCATAAACTAAATGAAATACAAGTGACCGGTCAAAATATGCACATGTCTGCATCAAATCATCTTTAAAATTATCTCAAACTAACATAGTGCCGGCATACTGCAATCTACTTTTCGGCCTGCTTAAATGAAATCCAAGCGATCTCAGTGATCCAGCCTGGACAAAGGTTATGTGGAGTAGACTTTCGTAGGCACTTTCGTGCTTAACTTTTAAATTCCCTTTATAAATTCATTGTATATTGTTTCTGGACTGATCGAATAAACTAATTACCCTGAATCTTTGTGTTTCCTTATTAACTGAACCTGGCACTGTCCGTGGGACAGTGTTACGTTATAACCAGAATCTTTTAAAATTGAGACACAAACAGACAGACAGCCAGACTCGGCGTGGGACTCTTTTATATAATATTAGTTACCCATATACTCGTATTCCGTATATCAGTAATCAAATCATATACTAATTGAACGTCATTGTTCCGCTTCAGTAAATAACATCACGATTACTTGAGCGTCACATCCATTCATTCACAATCATTAAAAAAATAATTCACAATAGATACCAATTAACTCAGTATCTCCAAACAATGTAAACAGTTGCAGACAGATTGAATAACTCGTACAAAATGGACGTGTTCAATGTTATCTTCAATGTGACTGTAATATTATTAGTTTGTTGTTTAGCCGCATTGTACTGGTTTTTGAAGCGGCGATATAACTACTGGGAGAAAAGAGGAGTGCCATGCCCGAAGCCTCTTCCTTTGATAGGGAATCTGTCGTTCCTCACGAGGAGAAGTGCCAGTGACTTCTTTTTAGAATTATATAAGGAATTTCCTGATGATGTGGTGGGGGTGTATTTTGGATTGAAGCCAGCGCTGGTGATCCAGAGTCCAGAGCTGGCACGCAAAGTGCTTGTGCAGGACGGAGCCTATTTCCGGGACAGGCACTCGTACACCGGGTACTCTTCGGATCCCCTCGGCTCACTTAATCTATTCTCGGTGAAAGTAAGTGGAATTTTGTTTCGGGTAAAATTTACCTACTTATAGTATGATTTGTGTTTTTGTTATATTTTCCCTCAATAATTCTGGTATAGCACTCGTTATTACTTGTAGGCACACCTAAGCTTTGTCGAAGACCTCTTGCTTGCTACTGTGCCTCTTGCGCGGTTCGAAACTCTGACACTTGAAGCGATACCACACACGATGATTCCTTGGATTCCTCATGGATCTTTAAATCATTTATCAATAATAATAAAAAAAACTGTATATCAAAAAGTTACAATGGTGGTATATGCACGTAGGATCTTCATTTACTTAAAATGTAGGTATTGCGTACTAGCTTCCAAACTAGACCGAGCCTGTGACTTGGATGCTAGTCCCTTCCTTTATGTTCAAAATATGTACAGGATGTTTAGAACTATTGTTATTGTTATGTCACATTATTTCTGAAAGACCAAACATGTATCTATTTTTAGAATTATATAAGAGCAAGGCGTTTCTAAGTATCTGATTTTATAACTTGTAGGTGTTATAGAAAATCTGCTTGTTATCTTAACAACAACAAACAACTGCTCACCTCAACTTTTAGTTACATTCATAGTAATTAAGATGATAAATGTCAATTATATGGTTAATTTTATTGTAAAGAAAAGAAGCGAGGTAAAGAAAATTCGAGTGCGCATTTGTAAGCGAGGACATACATTATTATTCCTTCTTGATTCTCTACTTTTTTGGCTGAAAGTTAGTTTGCGATGTTGTGGAAGGATAGTAGTTTGTATAAACATCTGTCTAACGATCGATACGTCCTCAAGTGTATTTTTATTCTAAGATGATCGTTAGTCGGGAATTCTGTAGCACATATAGAAAATCTCATTCATCATTCAAGTAGGACTTAATCATATTTTCTATACTTCACATAATTAACTAATTCATCCCAATGATACCTGGAGTCTCAATTACACTCCATGTAGCTCGTCAACCCAAATCAGTATATTATTCATAAAGGTTCTTGTATTTCTTGTAAAGAATCGTTGATTATATTTGTGTTTGAGTTTTGACCTTTTAACTTGAGTAAATTGTTAGGGCGTAGGTATTTACTCCTACGTAGATACAATATTTGTACAATTAGGTATGTTAAATGAGTGTTTATTTTACCTATACCTATAATTTATGTAGTAATTTGTTTGCTATTTATGATCACTGCATATATAATGCGTTTAGCAATTTGAACTCAAGCGAGAGTTGTAAAAAGTAGGTTTTGGCATATGAAAACGGGGGTCTGGAGAAGCGTTGTGCATATAAATCTGCGTTGTGTATATAAATATATGTATAGAAAATGTTTAGTAGGTATATATACATGCTAAGCCCTAGGTGCGCCTATAGGAAACATAAACTACGGCTTTTCTCTTTAACACTTCTTTGCTATTAACTGAAGAAAGATAATACACAAACCGCTGGAATTTATTCATCAAATAGGAGGATGCTATATTGTTGTATGTTCCTTGAAAACGGCTTAGTTCCAATGATCAATCACAAAATCACTGAAGCGTCTAAAATATTATCGACTGTTAGATAAGGTGTGTTTGTCTATTAAACACACCACACCTTGCCTAAAATGCATTTAACAAAACAACTTTAGTTGTATCACATATCTATTTATGCCATTGAGGTTCTCTGTATGCGATAACCTTTTCATGTTGCGAGCAATTAATATACATTCCAATATTCCCAATCCCAATAAACCGAAGTATTGACGAATATGTCACGAAACTTACTTTCACTTTTGGGTTTCATTTTACAAAATGTACATTTTGGGTACATTTTATAAGTGGTATTGTTATATAGGTTATATTATTTTGTCTGGGTAGAGTGTATCGTTTATTGTTATTATAATTTTGTATGTTATATGTATTACATATATGGGCCTCTGTAGCCTGATTAACCCACCCCATTAACCTACCTACTTCCTCAATTAGCTAATTGAGTCTTGACATGAAAGCTTTTGCCAGTGTAATTTGTATAACAATAATAAATAAATGAATAAAGTTTATTAACTTCCAGTAATTTACAACTCACAATATGCTAATTTCTTAGATATAATAAGTGTGGGAGGCAGATGCCTAAGCTAGACAAAATGCCTGTATTTCAGGTCATCAGACACTCCTCGCACTATGTTAGTAAAAACAATAAATCCTCACTTTTCTGTATATCTACATGATCGTTATTATTACCAATACAGTACACATCTACCTATTTTTTAAATATAAATCAATTAACGTTCTGTAACGGCTAACATTGTTTCGAAATTTGTATCAATACGTTGCATTGATGGTTTTATAGCGGCGCCATAAAGGGCAAGTTGTTATAGATAAAATATACGTCAAGAGTGTGTCCAGATCTGGCGAATACGCCACGAATGTGCGAATGAACAGCGTGCGTTCATTTCATCA
The DNA here is from genome assembly GCA_907269095.1 of Blastobasis adustella. NCBI lineage: Eukaryota > Metazoa > Arthropoda > Insecta > Lepidoptera > Blastobasidae > Blastobasis > Blastobasis adustella. Next base: position 14,267,535 of record OU026119.1, on the reverse strand, counting down.
TAACAACTGTGGGTACCAAAAAGATTATAAAGTTAGCTACCTTCATGGCAATTTTTACTCTGTGGTAGGCACTTTAACTGACGGAATGACACCCATATTCACAAACAACACTTAGACGTTTCTATGCCTTCTCACAGTGCTCGCTCATCCTGATACCTGAACGTATTGGTCATTTCGTTCATTTTGATGGACGCTTAGTATCGAGCTCCACTCAAGTATTTTCAGTGGGAACTTGGTATCTTGTGCTTTCGCGCGCACTGTGAGACGTTTCTGAACACGGGTGTAAGTCCACTACTCATACCCACCAGTTTACCTAGAAATTAAAATAAGTGCGTGGCACTGTGCAGGAGCCGATATGGTCGAGCGTGCGCCACGAGCTCTCGCCGCTGTTCACCTCGTCGCGGCTGCGGATGGTCTGCCAGCTGATGAACCAGAACGCTTCGGCGCTCGTCGATAAGGTGCAGCGGGACTACGTGCACTCCGACAAGCCTCTCAATGTCAAGGTAAACCCGTTCATAACAGACCCTAAATAAAAAAAACCCCATGATGACCCAGATTAGCATCCCGATACTGCAACACTGGAGGAGTCTGTATTTGACTACGACTATTTCAAATCACGAGATGGATGGACGACCTCGTAAATGTTGTAGAAACACCTATTAAGAGGGTCACGGAGGCCAGATGGGATCTGATCTGCCAAATCCTGGATTATAGTCAACGCGGATCCCAAGGCCTTCCGCGCAAGAGGATTGACGCCAAGATGATTATTATTATATTTAGTACCAGGAAATTAATTACACACCTAAACCAATAGGTAACCACCTCAATTATTTTACGGCAACATTTCCATTACCCTGTATTATGCTTTTCAGGAACTATTCCTGATGTACACATCCGACACCGTGGCGTATTCAGTGTTCGGAATACGCCAGAGTGTGCTTAACGATCAGCCGTCACCGCTGTGGGCCATTACCAACCACATGGTGCAGTGGACCTTCCGCCGGGGGTTCGAATTCAGCGCCATCTTCTTTATCCCTGACCTGGCCAAGTTGCTAAGGTGGGTCTCATACTGTGCGAGATAACGATGAGTATCTACTTACAGCTATTACTTAGAGCTTTCTATAATCAGATTGCAGTTGTTTTGTTTCTACTTACAGCTATTGGGAATTATAGCTATATAGTTTATCAAGGAATTTTGACCGTACAATCAATTTGAAGCTTTAAACCTGTCACCAGATTGCAGTTTTTCTCTGCAGCTGCCACAGAATACGTCAGGAAATTGTTTTACGGCGTTGTAGAAGAACGCAAAGCTACTAGAACGGACAACGACAAAGACCTAGTGAATCATTTATTGAAGTTGAAAGACAACATGAAACTGCCCAGCGGATCTGATCCAGGTAAAGTTCAGAAAAACCATTCTCACACTCAATATTTACACAACAATAGAGACAACATTCTTATACTACGGGCTTTGCCTCGCCGCTCATTTCCAGACCTGCAGCGCGCTGGATATCCATCCCGTTTGCCTGTTAGTCTGGAGGTCACCCACCGTGGTCGTGCCACCGTTCTGCCTCGATCAATTATAACATTTTTGGCGAACGAAGGAGAGCAAAAAGGCCACTCAACTCCTAGACCGGCGGCATAACTTAAAATCGACATTACTTTCTGGAGGAAGAAGATTATGTAGATTATTGTAGACTTATCTTGTTATGCATGACCTATTTTCTAGGGTGGGCCAGGAGAGTTCCAGGGTGGGCTGGCCCATCCTGGCCCCCCTCTTGCTACGCCTATGTTCACAGCTTTCGCTGACAACGTGATGATGGCTCAGGTTGCCGTGTTCATATTGGGGAGCATTGAGACCTCCTCCACTACACTGTACTATTGCCTCCACGAGCTGGCGTATCATCCTGACGTACAGGTCAGTGGACCCTGTCATCCATGTAAACCGTCTCGGGGAGAATAGAAACCCGTGTGTGCAACGATTATGGTAGCTCTTTGCACTGCTTCGACACTTTTATTTATTTATTTATTTCACAGTTTAACAGCAATCTAATTCTATTTAAACTAAATACATAATCAAGTTGTAGTGCCAATAACTATACTGCAATTTATAATGTAGGACTTAATGTAGCTCATACACCTACCTACGACAAGCAAAATTGGTCTAGGTATTATAATACAATACTTAACAATACTTAACTAGGTCTACAGGTTAATATCTCTCTGGAAGTTATCCAACACATTTTGTATCATATACACACTAAAAGCATTTTTTGATTTTAACAAAAAGAAACCATTTTCCCAATGTTTCCATATTGTATAATTATATAGTATATGTATGTGTAACATAACTAATAACGACTGATAACGTTCTTGTGTTCTGTCAGTTAGCCTGACATAACCTATTTTTGCTGCAGGAAAAGCTTTATAACGAGATCAACGATGCGTTAATGCGGAAAGAGAAGGACATTTTGGAATACGATGATTTATTAGAGCTCAAATACATGAATGCCTGCATATACGGTACGTTTAATATTACGTTTTTATTTTTAATAGGCATGTACCTTTGTGGTGGGTTTCCCAAGTAGATACGGTTAACTTATCGTACCATTTAATAACTTTATTACACTTTTTCTTACTTTCGGTCCCCTCCTCCTCTGAGATTACGACCATTTTCAAATTTTCCTGGTTGACTAAATTTTCTTGATAACGCAATTTTCATTTTATTTAAATATCCTGATGACTCCGTGAATTTCTCAAATAAGGTGCAGAATTAAAGACAAGATGGGAAGCAGAGTCATCAAGCTAATAGAGTCCTTATACGATAGAAAATAAAAACTAGGCAATGTTGCGATCCAAAGACGAAACTTCAGAATTCCAGTTATTTTCCTTGAAAGTCTGAGTTCCCTGTCTCTGAAACACATTTTCATACTAACATTTTCATTATAAAATACTCTTAGAGACGCTGCGCAAGCACCCACCGCTGCCGCACCTGGACCGGCTATGCGGCCAGGATTACCAGCTCACTAAGTCCATTACCGTGGAGCGAGGCACGCCAGTATACATCAACGTAGCTGCGATCCACCACAACGAGACCGTGTATCCGAACCCTGAGGAATGGCAGCCGGGGCGAAACCTACCGACCTCGGACGGCGACCACTTGCAATTCAGCTTCCTACCTTTTGGAGAGGGTCCACGGTTCTGCATAGGTATCGCATGTTCTGCATAGATATGCATATACTATTGAGTTACCTGACAACTCTTATGTTACCGCTTGTTAATGTTGTTTATCACAACTTATTTTTGTCACTTGCAGTTTTACATTATGCTACTCAGTGTCAAACTATAAATGGCTATACGTTAATATTTACAAGCCAAAATGAAAACATCGAGCCAAACAATCTTATTATTTCACTGCCGGCTGTCTGAACCCATTTTCAATCAGTACTCAATCACTCACTGCCACTGGAATGTGTTTTTGGGTTATTTTAATTAACAATGTAGGTAACTTATAGGCCCAAAGTGGGCGGTGTATCTCTGGCTAGACTTATGGGTAATTAATCATGTTTGACTACCATATTTATGTAATCGTGTTTGATAGAGCACAAAATGAAATCAGTTTTTAGGCGAAAGATGTAAGAAATGGTGAAAAAAATAATTGTTCTTTTACCTACCACGGATAAGAGCAAACAAACCACCGTCACAATGTTAGGGTGCTTCCTGCGAACACTAGGGGCAACTAGGGGCGCTACAAAACATAACTCTATGAACCAATCGATGGCGGATGCTAATTAACAAGTTGACGAGCTATCTTGATCTGGAAGCTGGTTCTTTGCCATCTGCAGTGTGATTCTCTAATCCTTGACCACAACGATGAAATGTAGAATGTGCTATCGAACGATAATGGCGATACTACACGGTTGAACCAAATTGATTAACTTTGTTTAAAAGGTGCAGACATGAAAGATAATGCTGTTTACACTTATCTTTAAAGTGAACTGTGTAAACCTTGTAGTGAACTATTCAAGATATATATGTTTTCTATAGGTTATACAGTTTGGAATTTCTTTAATTTGTGATTGCTCTATCCATATAAAACATTTTTCCGCCAACTTCTTACCGTTTTGTCCCAAAATGCAAAAAATACTTTTCCTTTTCCTTCTCATTGTGTCAATTCATACATATCTCATTGTGGATAGAGCACAGAAATGATTTTTGTGGGATAGAGCCGAATGTCACCCAATCTTTTCGACACAACGTCAAATACCGAAATCAGAAACTGTCTTTCTATCACATTAACAGAACGTACACTATAGACCACAGGCGGGCTTGAGCCTTCTTTAAATTAGTAGACTATCATGCCATAATCTCCACATTTGGCTGGCAGGCGGGTTGGAGATCGCAGAAAAACGCACAACGGCTATCTACTTAGAAGGCAGTGTTGTCCTCGGGCGTGCCAGTAGTAGTACCTAGTGCAGCTGCCCATTTTCTAGCCTAAGGCGATCGAAACTGGACTGCCTCAAACTGTCTCTCACGCATTACCATTCTCTCATTCCCAGGCAAGCGCTACGGGCTGATCCAGGTGCGCGCGGCGCTCGCAAAGGTCGTGCATCGGTTCGCGCTGCGGCCCGCCGCGCCTTACCGCGTGCGCTCCGACCCAAACAGCGTCATACTGGCGCCCGCGGACTCGACAGGCGTCAAGTTCCTGCCACGGACCAATAATTAGGATGGTTTTGGTCATGTTATGTTGGTGGATTCCTGTGATCGTTTTAGAAACACTGTCGGTTAAAAAAAATAAATGTGGTCTGTACTGAATTTGACTATTTATTTATACGCGGTATCGGGGACTATTACTATTTGGAGCAATGGGGCATTATACTTATTTACAGTTATTTACTCTAGTTCAGCATCCCCTCATGATTATGCAAAATACAGTTCAGTTAATTTGGTATTCTGTATGTGAACACAATCTTGTAATTAGTCTCAAATAACATTTAATATAGCTATGTTTAACAAGGTTTTAAATGCATAAAGTCACTCGGTTCTCAGAGAAGGGAACAACTCCTTGAGTTAATTGCTTCAGCTGAAACGGCAAACTTTAAAGTAGCGCCAAAGTATCTCGGCTGTCTAACAAATAGCAAAGTAAAATATTTTCATTAAATTTTAAAATATCATATTATTCACTTCCGAAGTTATGTTTCTTAAATAGATTGACTTGTCAATGTTGAATCTGAAATCAACTTCAACAATTTATTTATATATTTGAATAATGAAGTAGCATTCATGTTGTTCGTAAAAGAGATATTTTGGATATATATATAGAGAATTTGCCTAAGATCTCTAGTAACCGGATAAGTGCCCAGAAGGGTGGCCGCATTACCCCACTGGATAGCGAGGCTAATTATAATTATCTTGGCTGTATAGGGTATGTGCGCCAGACCCCCATGCCTACTGGGTAAAGCTTATATAAAGGCAGATGCTTGGATCCAGGCGGAGTCGTTAACTTTGGGATAATCTACAAGTCAGGAAGCGTGAAAATTATTAATTAGGTAGGTACCTGCCAATTCACATACCTATTACATGGGGCACAGGCCTATACGAATCAATCATGGGGCTTGGTGTTGGGACATAATTCCTTACGCGACCACGCTGTTCCAGTTTTCAAGTCGGTTTCATGCCAAAGTTGGCTAAACGCCTACTTTCAAGCGTCAGCAACCAGTACTGATCTTTAGCTGACCTCGTAAGCACCTTCATCCTTCAGACTTCCAGAGTCCTTCCATTCAGACTGAACTGAGTGTACTGAAAATTTTCAAATGATATAATTAGGTACGTATTTGGAACTACCACAATAAATTTACTTTAAAGTAGGCCTACCGTATGACAAGAATCAATCGAAATTTACAAAATCACTTCCTACTTAGAGTTTATCGATACCCTAATCAACTAATTCTCAACCTATGCCGATTGTGTGCAGAAAGTTTGAATTGCTTAATTATTTTCGTTAGAAGCACATAAAATTATAGTAACTCTAACGGAGTTAGTTTATTAATATTTTAGTATAAAGTAAAATAAACATACCTGTACTACGTTACCACAGCATATAACAGTCCACTGAAGGACTTAGGGCCTCTCCTACGAAAGGGGAGGTTTTGACATAATCTACACGCTGGGCAGGCGAGTTGGAGATCTCAGTGTTATAAATATAACAATGAAACACGCTACTGCCCATTTTCCAGCCTACGAAGGCTCTACATCTTTTGCCTATAAAGCATTAGTTGCCTTGTACGACACCCACGAGTGTAAGGGGTTGATGCTATTCTACTCTGCCGGACACAACGCTACCTATACCAAGCAAATCATTATTATTATAAAGCCGTACTTACTCATACGAGCGGGTACATAGTTGTACTCATACAGTATGAGTACAAATTACAATTTTCCCGAATCCCCAGAATTGTAGCTCGCCGCTTATCACGACCCTCAACTAAATCTGTTTTGTAAACAGCGCTAAACCCCCGAAGTAAATAAATCGATCACAATCTATCTTAACTTTCAAGATTAACGTTCAATTTCCTAAAAACAGAGAATGGGATTTCCCGCTGAAATTAACGGAATTGAAGAGAGGCACACCCTCGTGTCGGCGCGGGGCGTCAGCAGTTAAATAAAGCGTCCTCCAAACAGATACCTAGCGGCAAAGCGAGGCCGGGTACCTCCACCGCCGAGTAACTGCGCTGAATAACCCAAATTATTTATACCACTGCATCTCCGCTTTTTACACTCCGAAACGTTCTCGCCTTCGACCGCAAATATAGGTCAATAATAACGTCGAGCCGCAAACGATTGGCCCGCGCTTTCGGCCAGAACGCTTTGTTTAATGGATAATATTTTCCGAACCACAAACCGACGTCAAGCCAATTTTCGTTACAAATGAAAAGGCAGCTTTTAAGGGCTAGCTGGTTTGATTCAATTTTCATTGTAAACGGTGCGTTACGGTATTTATATTTACCATCCTTATGTAGAACTCAAGTTATTCTTAGTTCACATAATATTCAAATGTAATTGAACCTATTCAAATATAATCTCCCTCAAACTTATGTACTCCAACCTTAATTGAATTTGATATTTGTAATCCAATACCTAATAGATAAGTCCCACTATCGATGGAGAATAGAAGCTAAGTACCTAAGTCGACCCATTGCGCAGATTACCTACCTACTAATCTCCTAATCCCTCAAAGTAAAAGATAAAAGTTGAGTCTACTGAGTCTTTTATTCAATCATTTAGAAGTAATTTGCCGAAATAAAATGTATTTCGGCATTAGACTGAATTTAACATTTCAGATTTCAATTAGTCAAATACATTCAGATCTTACATGTTTTGTAAGTATCTTTGCCTTTGTTTCGACTCTAAGAAGCCTTTTAAATTCAACAGAAACAGCAGCCCCAGAGGGCACGAAAATGCCGGTGGCAGTTCATATTTCAGCCCTTAATTCAAATTGCAGTCTATTTAAAATAATTATTATGTTAATGCAAAGGGCAAATTACGAAATAATAAGAAGGGAACGTTACATTTACGTAAGGAGGAAAATATCAAATGCCTTTAGGCGGTTGCGGGCACATACCTATCTCTTACCGAAACAATTCCAAGGCGAAATTACAGTTAACGTTCCAATTTCAAGTTAAGAAAGCCTAATTTTAGGGAGCGACTGCGTCTGATGTGTGTTGTCAACGCAATAAATGAAATTCTTATGAATAGCAACATCGACATCCCTTTATTAAATCATTGAAATATAATTTAATTGTACCTAACATGAATTCTACGATCTTTATTGAGTTTGCTTTCATGGCCGTCTTGTTTTGAACCATGGAGGCAGCTAACTTTGAAAACTATGCGTTAATAGATGATACATACGAAGTATATAAAAATTGCCCGCATGGAGTCCGAGTCCGGCACAGTTGAACCCAGTTGTAGAGCACTGATCTTAAATACGTCTAACAGTGCCGTATAAGGCGATTAATTAGTACAGATGCAAACCAGCTAGATATTCCAAGGGTGAAGATTTTGACAAAATTCTCTACTAATATAAATGGGGCTCAAGTCCAACAGTTGACTGTCACGGACTGTTGATGTAATGTCTGAAATTCAATAACAATTATTTTACATTTGCTCATAGCCAAAGCTCAGGCGCTTCTAAATGTAGAGCGTATTTCAATTATCTGGAAGCGAAAATATCCGATATCTGCATAAGGGATATTGATAGAACGTCCTGTCTTGTTTGTCAGAAAGTTTCTACTCAATAATAACTGTACGTAAGAATCGAGACGCATGTTTAAAAAGCTCAAGAAATATTCAATTTCTCGGTAAAATACTTCTCAATAACCTTGCTGTAGAAATTCTCCAGACAATTAATAGCATCTCCAGGCTAGTTTTCGCTGCATATCTGCAAAGATAATTAACATGAAGTACCGTTCTATAATAATTGCCACCAGTAGCTGGGCAACCGGGGTCAACCGGGTTCAAAGGTTACTGCGTACAATAAATTGATTTCTTGGCCCTCTCCACCGTCAACTATTCTCGAAACTGAAACTACTACAACACTTTCGAGAAACCACTAATGGGTAGGTTGTTGTTAATAGTTTTTGTAATAGACGCGTTTTAACGATCAAACGTAATGGAGAGCGTAACAAACATTTTGCTATTCGGAGCATTGGCAAGTTGAATGCCTACCCCCCTGTACTTTGAACTCATAACAATCATCGCTATCCTTTACCCGAGTCGATTGAATGCCAGTAAACTGACCCGAGGGGCCTATCCCTAAAATGTATCCCGGAAAGTGCGCGTAAGCTTATGTAGTAACAGCACGCTATCCTCCCATAAGCCACGGCCCGAAAAAATACAAGACCTCTTAAGGCTTTATTTGACTACAGATGCTACACAAATGGACAATAATGTGTTCGTGCAAATGTTACTTGGAATACTTTTGAATTTGAAACAAATCTGAGATATTTTTAGAACATTGAGGAAAGACCGACGCTACAGGTTCAAGAATTTAAATAATTGAACAAAGAACACCGTAAATATTTCAATGGTAACATTGCCGTGTCTACTTTCAGCTGCCCTAGGGAAACAACAAAAGAAAACTTATGCCATAAGATACCCTTATCACCGCTGCTTTTATGATACCTGCTACATCTTACCTTTCCGTGGACAGTAATTTTTCTTCAGATCAAACCCATCCCGATGAATGACGCTTCCCAATGGAGGTATACGTCTTATTTCGCCATAACGTGAAGGTAAATCCAGTCCCTGACGCACGTACGTACCTAGCACAGACGTCTTAATATCCACCATTTATTAATTTAAATAAATTGATGGAGCAAAATAGGTATGTAAGTAGGTACATCATTTACCCTAACAACTCATCTCTGCAGTTAAAGAAGCTCGGTGGTGAAAAAGTGCCCATTTCGCTCAACAGCTATAATAATGGAAATATAATGGATTCTATAAATTTATTGCTGTTGCCATTACTTACTTTCTTTTCTACTTCAATACACAGCGGTCGCCATAAATATTTGTTAAATTATACCGCAGCTCCTTGAAAACAAGTTTGTCCTGTATCTATTTCGATGGACTTTTCAAAAATCATTGGAGAATATAAATAATGAAGAAAATATGTAGGTAATAAACACTTCTATTAAGTTATATTTTAAGTAAGTAAGAGCTAAATTTCATTGGCCAAAATGGATCGCGCCAGATCCATTATGTCCAGATTTATAACCGCTCGCTATGGCCGACAAGTCTTAGGGAATGGGGGCTTTAATTACCCATGAAATATACCTACTGCCAAATCGGAATTACATTCCGAAACATATTTCATTGGTTTGATATAATTTGTAGTGATCCCTAGGTTTCAAAGTGCCTACCTATTTAAGTACTTACCTATTTAAGTTTACAAAAGGTGCCAACGAGTTTAAATTTCCTAAGAATTTTACAAAAGAACGAATTACGTACGAGACTGACTCGTAGACAACGAAGCACTTAATACAGCGGGCACCTTTTCTATTCGCGGCCGGGACTATATCATTAGCACTTATTACTACAGCTCTGTCACCTCCTGCGGGGCGGGGGATGGGGATGCTCGGCGGAATGCACCGGGCTGCCGGCAATGTTTCAGTTTCAGCCGAGTTTCGGAGCCCAGTACACCGGCGGGCCGCGACGGCACGCCCGCGCCAGCCGCACCGCCGCGACGCCCGAAACCCATCGCGCCCGATTCTCTCCGTTCCAATTTCGAACGACCAAAGTTCTCGACTCAATACGGATTGATTCCAAATTCAAAAATCTCCTAATCGCACCGCGTGACAGTGATTCATGACTTAACGGTCGGAGTGCACAGGCGCTGCATTGGTAAGTCTCAAATGGTATGTAAACCGTGCCAAGCCTGTAGGCTGGATTTTATTGTTATGTGAACTCTGGCTGCAGCCGAATAATCTAAGTTTCGCCGTTAAAACAAACAAAAGCTAGGTACGGGCGTGAGCTGGAAACTTTTAGTTTTTGTTGCCATTGTGCAAAGTTTCTCACGAATAATTTTATTGTAGGTACTGCAGATAAATTCATAGATAGGACAATGTATTTTTACTTTAATTTATTTTTTATAATTACGCTTATATATATGTACCGTGAGTTTTAATAAAATGTATTCTATTTAAGTAAGTAGGTAGATACGTACATTCTTAAAAATTCTAAAATATTCCAGTTACCACTTGTTTCATTTAGGTTTAATTTTATTTATCTTAGTTCTATTATATACACACATTAATCCACAACTAACACTAAGTAGGTAACTGATATACGAATATGTGACAATAAACGAACATTTATTAAAATTTCGAAACAAGAAATTAGGAGATCCAGATAAAATTAATCAAAAGTTTCAAGATAAAATTCACAATGCCATAAGAGTTTCGTTGCAAAGTTACATCTCCATTAATCTCTCGTCAAATCTCTTTCGAGGAGATTTTGAGAGAGATTTATTTATAGGATCGCTTTGGTTCGTTTCACTAATTTCAATTTGTATCATCTGACTAATTACACAGTAAATCTAGCTGCTTTGTATATATTTTACATAAATTGAATGACGTAAGACATTTGTCACAAAATACAAAACCGATTTAAATCAAATAAAGCTGAGCAGCATCTCAAAGAAACTGGTTTTCAAATATATAAAATCGCATCGAAATCGATTCATCCGTTCGGCAGCTACAATCCCGCAGACAGACACACAGATACACGCGTCAAACATATAGCACCCCTATTTTTACTGCGGGGGTTAATTATTAAATTCGTGCAAACAGAAGTTCGTGCATACCATGATCATGATCCAATTACACAGCAATTATAAAACTGATTTCGGGGAGTGGGTCTATGCGGCGAATCCCGGGATCGATCCTGACATACATTATGAGATTTTAAAGGGGAAACCTCTTCACAAACCTCTTCTTAATTGTAAGCAATCACGTACTTTTAGCTTTACTCCAACGCGAGCATCGGAAAAATACGTACAACATTTTGCTTTGATCGACTTAATTATCTGCTGATTTAAATATAGGTCAGCATAATTTGTGCCAGCGTAGACCTATTTATATCGTCTATCGCGTATAAAAAAATACTGTAAAAGCCCCAATAACTCATTAGATATGCCGGTAGCTGTTGCCAGCAAACGAGCAGTGATGGATGGCCGCCCGATCATTGAGGGCGGTAAATGATACGATACCCAATGTTTAGTCGATCCATACATTTACAAAAGCACGTTAGCCCATGCCCATTTGGTAAACAAATGTTCAACAAAATACTTTAATAATTCATGCACAGGAGTTTATAAGTGTTGTATTGTACGTACCTAATTGTTGATGCAATCTGCCATCTGAAAACTATACTAACTATAGATTTTAGCGACAACATAGTCTCTAAGTTTCGTATTTACCATGTAAATACCCATTTTTAGTAAAAATAATAATCATCTTGGCGTTAATGTCCTTGGTTGTGCTCTCGCGCACGAGGGCTCGGGGTCCGCCTAGACCATGATCCAGGATTTGGCAGATCAGGGGGTCTACCACAAGCCTTACAAACAATATTACTTTAACCTTGTTTTTCAAATTGGTACCATGACCTCTATAAAAATAACATTATTTTAATGTTGTTCGAGCGAAAAGTTTTGTGACGTCACAGCCGAATCATTCATTCAAACCAGAGACTAAAAGCCACCACAAACTTATCTGACCCGGTGGCCAAAACTGGAACGGAGTGTGACCATTTTGAAATGTAATTTTGTTACCAAAAGCAGCGACGCTTTTCTAGTACTTTGTCTAGTACAATGACACCTAGCTACCATTTGACGGAAAGCATTGTTTATACTGTGTCAGATTTTTCATGAATTGCAATTTTAGATCATTTATTTTTATAGAGAAGATAATATTAAAACGTTATTGTGTGAAATCTTTATACTTAAGTAATCAATCCAATGTCTTCGTCTCCAATACTACAACAATTGTGATGTTCTGCCGTAGATGGCCAAAGAATTCGAGATATTAATCGTGGTTGTAAAGCTGATAAGCTTTAGCTTTAAACTCAACCAGGAGATAGCGTCAAAAGCCAATATACGTGAGCCCATCGGCTAACGTAAATGATGCGGAGTTCGTCAACAGATATAAACACAGGAGCTCACACGTAAAATTCGACAGATTTGTCTGTTCAACGAAGAACGTGGAGGACCGTCCAGTTAACAAAGGAGTATACAGCTCATGGAATCACGCTTAGAACGTACGTTCAATTTGTGCGTTGGATAGGTATCAACCTATCGTTGAAGATTTAGAGTTCTTCATAAGGGAATATTATTGTTCTAAGGAAGGCCAAGGGTATGCTTTACCGGAGTTTCCGTGGGCGACCTAGAGTTATCGGTGAAGCCGATATGAAATTAAAGGAGTGTCAGAAACTGATAATGTGTGTCCGAAGTGTGTAGATTATAATTATATTTTTATGTAAGTACCTATTGTAAACGAATGTATTTATAATATTTGTGTATTTAGGTATACGTACACGGCCTTAGTTGTCTGAAGTATTTAAATAAAGATGTAAATTTATAACACATTATAAACATTTCTCGAGCTTTTAATGGTTGTTATTGCCTGATATTACAACAATTCTTGAATATTTTTAGGGTTCCGTTAGTGTGAAATGGTTTGTTTTACTTCACGAGGTAATGTCAGCAATTATAAAGTAGGCTATAGGCGCTAAGCAAGCCCCGAATTAGTGCGGTCGTATATAGCCCGATAGGTAGACACTTCAATATTTCGTACAATATGAATAAATTATAATCATCATCTTGGCATTAATGTACCAGTTGTGCTCTCGCGCACGAGGGCCCGGGGTCCGCCTTGACCATGTTCCAGAATTTTGTAGATCAGGTAATTACAGTAGAGCGACTGCCATCTGACTTCTGCTACCAGGGCAACCTGACCAGATTGGATAATGGTTACACATTCAGTCGCCTGAATGTGCAGGTTTCCTCACGATGTTTTCCCTCACTGTAATAGTGTCGATTAGTGTACAACACATATACATAATTCAGAAAAGAGTCATTGGTACATGGCGGCAGTGGGATCCGAACCCGGTACCTCTCGCTTACGAATCGGATATCTTAACCGCTCGGCCACCGACGCTCCTTAAGTACCCTTTTTTAGTACCTAGTTTAAATTTAATCACCTCAAAGTTCAGTGTCAGTGTCTCGTAAAATCTGGACGTGACTTTCATACACAGGAAATTGAACTATGTGCTTTCCTGTAAATGTAAGTAACGCTAGCCGTTTGCCTTACTCAGGGTACGTCTGAAATGGGAACAAAGACTACAATCAAACTTATTCATTCCCAAATTCGACTGTTATTTTCAAATGAAGCGACTAAACTTGCCTTCTAATAATTACGGGCCTCAATGCGATCAAATTTAAGATTCAACAAAGGCACCCTAATCGGGGTAGGGAAATAATGAATATTCAAAAGCGGCAGTTAAATATTTGTTTTGTTGTACACGAAATTGGGAGGAAAGTCGTTGAATATTGATATAGGTGGTTAATAAGTCGGCAAGCGATACGCTTAATTATTTTTGACATTGTCGAAAAGTGATCAATTTCCCAGACTTCATAGAAATTTTGATTATTTTCAGGAGGTCACTAGGCACTTTACCTAATGACCTTCGCCCAAAGATCTATTCAAATATTAACACTCTAAATCTTCTTGCTTTGTGGCAGTAGATTCTGTATAATTCTGTTAACATTTTTAAAAAGCCAACAAAGTGCCGCGCATTTCTAATTTGTCTTCGTTTACGTGAGCTACAAGCCTAAATGTCTGGCTAAATCCGGAGCGACATTGACTAGAGAAAAACACATGGTACGCGTCTGATAAACGAGCAAGTCCTCGATGTCATACTCTAATGCTTGGCAGGCGACGTGTGACGACAATCAGACAGTAATATGATTACATGAACTATATGATGAGACGAACACACGCTACACTGCGTTGCTGTACACTTATTTAAAAACGAAGCCAGACGGTGAATAATATGAAATAGACATTAAAGCAAATAGTTCACAATTTTAAAAGCATAAGTTTGTGATTTGGCTTAAAAAAAAAAGATATAACTTCGGAAAGCAAATACCACCCAGATTTTTATTTTTATAGGTACTTATTACAACAATGACAATTAATTAACTTTCTTTTTTTTATACGCGACACCCGTCTGTAACGGTCACTTAAGTCTACATTGACAGGCCCTTTCATGACCCTTTTCGCCATGACAAGCGAGTTCGGCTTCGAGACATTTTAGCTGAATTGTCGAGAGTCCATAATAAATGTCAAATGGCCCTTGTTGGGCGCCAAATGACAAGGACGAGGTAGTAAACTAACTTCATTGGCAGGAACGGTTTCAAAAATAGCTCCATTGTATGTACAAAGCTACTAGAACCTTCTTAAATCAAAACTAGTGAGTAGTGTTTATAGTGACTGTGCCGCCATGTACTGGCTCTTTTCTAAGTTATGTAAACTTATGTACCTACATTACTTGAACACTAACTGATACCATTACGGTGAGTACATGTGTAACCATGCATGACCCAATCGGGTCAGGTTCCCCTACTAACAGGCTCACGGAGGTCAGATGGGACTTGCTCTACTGGAATTACCTGATCTGCCAAATGCTGGATCATGCGCGCGAGAACACTACTGGGACATGAAAACGCCAAGACGAGAGAGTTAGCTGTGTTTTCAAACTCTCCATCTGGAAATGACAAAAACCTGTCTCTTTTATGTTTAAGTTTGGATTTAATGTCGAATTAACGTACTGTTTCATCTGGCTCGTAACAGGATTTATGTAAAAAAATGGCCCTTGTTGGGCGCCAAATAACGAGGAAAACAAACGGTTTACTTGCTTCATGAGCAGGAATGGTTTCAAAAATAGCTGTGAATATGGCATTGGGCACCAATCGAGTATACTTTTACTAATACTTATAGATACCAAAATTAATGTTTTGGCATAACATGTAAGGATTAAGGTCTTGTGCTACAGTTTTGCCTTGTGGTAAAACCGCAGATTGCTATTATCTTTGTACCGTCTTACTAATAAAAAGTCCTTGATCATGCGTCTACCGCGTATATAGTTACACAGCGTGTGTACTGTTACTAACTTTTCTCGCCCAATGACAGCGTCGTTGTTGTTGAATTTGGTAGTGCCGTCAAATGATATTTCAATTGGCGATCCTTAGTTCCAGCTTTGGTCACCTGGGTCCGTACTAGAGATAAAACGGATAGTTGTTGGCCGGATACCGGATACCGGATATCCACCCAGCCCATAAGTCGGATAGCCGGATATCCAGCGGCCGGATGTTCCACAGGACATAGTCTCTGACCAAGTCTGTGAAAATTAGACAACTGTATGTGTTTACGTGATTTTCAGTCTTCGGTTAATGTGAATAATTTTAACTTGGATCTGAACAATTCCTCTGACCTCGGACGGTTCCGTAGATTCGAAATATGGGCTTCCACATTAGCGCCCAGCATCGTGGACCAGAGAGCAGTAAAGGATTTTCAAAAGCTAAAAATAAACGAAATGGCATGCTACCTCTCAATGTAGGAGCAATTCGTATTTTAATACATTTATAATAATGTATTACCTTATATTAACTTTGCAAAAATGTATCGTTTTTTTGCTGACCTACTACTTATAAACAGTCAACATTTTCCGATGTACAAAATGTAAATTTGATGTACGTTTCATAATTTTTTGCTATCCGGTATCCGGCCGGATATTAATGCACTATCCGGTATCCGGCCGGATAGCACATTAAGGCCGGATACGCCGGATACCGGATGGTAACCGGATATCTGTTTCATCTCTAGTCCGTACCATTAACTTTTTAAAAACCATCCAAGTTCCGCGCAGTTCAAAAGCAGGCAAGCAGGAGTACACAACATGGAGTTCTTCAAGAAAGGGGTGTAAAGGTTTTTACGGGGTCGGCAACACGCGGGTGATGCCCGTGGTAGCAAACGTCTATAGACTGTAATGACTGCTTACCATCAGGCTGACAGTAAGCGTGTTTATAAAGTATCACTACATACTATTCGTTTTTATTGATAATTTGCTTCTTACAATATCGACATAGAGTCAGAGAGGAAATCAAAATCACAGTCGAAATCGTAGTCCAGCTTCATACGATGTGGGGGAGTTCCAGTCATTGTTAGCGTATCCATGAACTAAGCAGACCGAGAAATTGTTATTTTGTTGCTTTCAGGCGATGCGTATTCGTTCGTCTTTACTATAGGATAATTGTGTAGATATTTAATTACTATGTTAGTCCTTTTAAGTAGTTATTGTTATAATACGACGCTGTCATGTACAATTTTATGTAAAAGTTCCTAATAAATATTGATTACAAAAAATACTATTTGACGTTTGACTATACAAACCGTCACGACTCCAGCAGACAGATGGACATTCCATTGACAGAAATAATTAAGAAAAAGAAGAAAATAAGAAGACATCCCTGTTTTGGCGCATTTTCTGTGTAGTCGCCATAAAGTTATGCTGTTTTAAAATCTATTGGTCTTATTTATAAAAAGTTATGGGAGGTTTACAAGCTTGCTAAAATTTGGTTCTAGAAAAACAATATTAATATAAACACATAAAAATAATCATAATCATCTTGGCGTTAATGTCCCGGTTGTGCTCTCGAGAACGAGGGCCCGGGGTCCGCCTTGACCATGATCCAGGATTTGGCAGGTCAGGTAATTACAGTGGAGCGACTGCCATCTGACCTCCATGACCCTGCTACCAGGGGAACCTGACCAGATTGGATCATGGTTACACATCCAGTCGCCTGAATGTGCAGGTTTCATCACGATGTTTTCCCTCACCGTAAGAGCATCGGTTAGTATTCAACTAATGTACATAACTCAGAAAACAGTCATTGGTACATGGCCGGAGCGGGATTCGAACCCGGGACCTCTGGCTTACGAGTCGGATACTGTCACCGCTCGGCCACCGACGCTCTCTTAATCTTATTAATATAAACACATATTAGGGCTAAAACGCTAAATAACGGCTTCATATCTTAGAGAACATTGATCCGTTCTATAAACCTCTGATAAACCTATATTAGTAACAAACACACGAACAGCTGATTTTATTCGCTTAGTGATTGATTGTGATTGGTTCGTGACTCCATTCTTGACTTTTATGATAAAGAGGATAGGCAATGGGGATGCATCCATGAATTCTATAATTATCCTTGAAACTCCGTTTTGATAGCAAATTTCAAAAACATTTTTTTGAGACTTGGTATCAAGCAATTTTATATTTTTTGCTATCAATTCGTCAGAACGACAAAATGATGATGTCAATCTGTATTTTATCAGACCTTTAGTTAGGAGAGGTTTTTGGAACGTTTATGAATAAGGATTTTCAAATGCGTTTTAAAGGCCTAATAAGTGTTTTAGCTAATGAACGTTTTAAACCTACTATTAGGTATTTTTATGAATAAGACCGTATTTGGCCCTGAATTGGGACAGAAATTGCTAAAAATATTAATAATAATAAAGACCGTATATATTTCATTTACGACCTTACACAATTATATAGAGTT
Organism: Blastobasis adustella; assembly: GCA_907269095.1. Lineage (NCBI taxonomy): Eukaryota > Metazoa > Arthropoda > Insecta > Lepidoptera > Blastobasidae > Blastobasis > Blastobasis adustella. Next base: position 14,249,351 of record OU026119.1, on the reverse strand, counting down.
CACTTTTCCTAATGTATGTCAAAACGGATACAACCTTCTTAAAACTCCAACCCCAACTTGCGATTTCCAACTCTCCAGCCGGAAATGTCATATCGAAAATCTATGGCTGTCATATTTAACTTTGGATTTAATGGCGAATTCAGGAGTTTGATTTATAATACTGACTATGTAATAAAATAACTTGCCACTTCATCCGACTCGTAAGCAAAAGGATTTATGTAGAAAACTTTCCTTTCCGGTAATACGTTTTTATATTTCTGTGAGACAAATTAACAATTTATGCCAACCATTAAGTTTAATTATGCAGAGAAATGTTAAGTGGGCACTTTGGACATTTTAATAGGTCTATTTTATTTTGTTCACCCACTTTTAGGAGTTTGTAGTGTACTGGTGTATTTTAGTGATCCGTAAAGTGAATACCTACAGATAAAACTTGCCTGGGTGTATACACCCAACGTAGTTCTAGTATGCTATAGCATACTAGAACTATGTTAACACCTATATACGGTCTAACCGCTTTATGGGCTGATTAATAAGGCCGTCTTCCGTCTTGAGCCACACTGAAAATCAACGGCAAGACGTCAGTCGTCCCATTACGCTGACTAATGACTATGATGGCTTTCCCTACTACACATCTCCTCATGACAAGGTATTTGTGACAAACGAGCAGACAGCACCCTGATGGAAAGTGAGAAATCTTCATATTTCTAATGCAGTTAACGTGTGTTACGTGCCCGTAATTCTTAGGACTAAACAGGGCTCATTATGGTTAACTTTAATCCGGTCTTAGCTGGTAAGGTTAACTGCACAACGTTTTCCAATAATGTACTGTTTCATTCCGTTTCTTCGTTGTCCCGGTTTTTCATCCTTATCCTCATCATCAGCCAACTGCAGTCCACTGCGAGACATATCGCAAGTCCCGAGAGGCGAGTCAGACCGGTGCTCAGATTCGCGTGCCAAGTCATTGCCAGCCATTTTGCGTCGCCTTCCTACTATTTTATGCTGGGACTTTCTGACCTAATATCTAGCCAATTACAGCGTGCATGACGGTGCAAAAATCTTATCAAACTTCCCCCTCGCAGACGATGACACGGCCGACTGGCGACCCTCTGGGGCTTCTGGAGCGGCTTGCCAACACGAGCGCCCCCGCCACCACTGCCGCCAGCCCCGTCGCCAAGCCGGGCGCCAACGGCAAGCGGCCCACACCCATCATCATATACCCCACAGGTAAAGAAGGTTTCTGAGACCACTTGGTAAAGTATGAGACTTCCAACTGTCAACTGATTTGGAAGTCTGATAATTGATTATCCTTTGATTTTCGTTTCAATCTGCTTTTCAAAGGGGCACCGATTTTTATGAAATTTTGTTAGACGATATATTGAACTCTAGAAAAGGACAGGCTAAAATATACACAAATATCTACTGAAATAAGTTAGTTATCTTATTGGCTATCAAACCGCGAAAACTCATTTAAAATTGACAAAGTATTTATGAAGTTAAAGACTAATTTGTAACGCTAGGAATGTATGGGCGTATATGGAACAATTTAGGATTATCCGATAGTTATGCTCGTAAGTGTTTAATAAAGTTCAGTAAGAACGCATTCTTGAGCAAAAGAGCTAGTCTAACTTTAACCTTTAAACACACTTGGCACAAATATTTAACCGAACTTAATTCAGCGTGTGGAAAACATATTACAAATATTTAGTATTTCATTTTTTAGGTAGGAACCAATACTATACAAACTTCTCGACTAAAATTAATGAGATTCCCATCGTTTTCGTCATGGAATATCAATTCTCTTACTCTGTATGCTTATTACGCAAACAAATGAGCGTGTGTTACTGTACGCATCTAAAAATAAAATCTCTCTCGTAAAAAAACACTCGGCAGCGGTTCCATAAAACCAACATTGATACCAGAAGGTACCTCCGAGCAATACGTAGGTATACTATATGTATATGTAGGTAAATGGTACAGTAAATTACACTTCAGTACAAGTCATTATTATTTATCCAATCACTGCTGTTATCAATAGCATTATATATGGACACTACATTACTTACATAAAATAATAAATAATTTTATGTAAGTACGTACTGACCTTGCTTGCCTCTGAACTCATTTTCGTGATTTGATTTATATTTTACTGCACCGTTTAGATTCGATTACAATCGTAAATATGACAAAGTTTTTAAGAATGTTAATTTAACAGCAAGCTGTTATTTAATATTACCTTAACGAATTTTCACCAAAAATCAAAACGACTTGAGCGTATTATTTAAAAAACAAAGAGCAAAGTTTCGTTGAAGCGATCCATTCCGAAAGGCAGAATTACTTTTTAAGGATCGTCTAAATAACCTCACTCAAGAATTTTCTTGCGCCAAAAGGATTTAATACCAAGTTTATTTTGGCCTTTGGACTTTGGACAAAGCCTTGTCGTTACGCGACTTAAGTAAAACGAAAGTTCCAATACTGGTATTTCCCTTTTAATAAGTTCAATGTTTTCCGTAAAAATTTCATTAGCATCCGTAATCATTACGGTGAAAGATTTCCTATTTTCCTCGCCGCTCGGCCGGCGGGCGCGACGGGGGCTAAATAAACAGACTATAAACGCCGGCGGAGGTTATGTCACGTCCAAATTTACTCAACCTTGATTCCGCACAGGGTCCCGTGTCCGCGTTTTAGATTACAGAAAATATTCGCTCCTACACCTAGCATAAAGATGGGATTCTACAGATGGCTCTATTCGCGTACCGCAATAATCGGTTTTGAATCCCCGTAGGAGTCGTGATCGCTGCCCACTATATCGTGTCCCTTTTTTGGCCCCTCTAGAGGGTGTGCTATTAATAGAATCGGCATACGGCGGAGAATAGCCACCCCCTTCTGCTGTATAGTAACACAATATCTAAACGTGTAGGTACAAATATTTGTTTGGTCAGTCGGGGACCTACTTTCTTCGTTCAATTAATACATGTGCACACTCTGCAGTCTATCTATTCCTATTCAGTTTACGAGGGCGAAACACAGTATGGTGAACCAATAAATATTGACCTAAATAAATACTAAGCTCGCAGTGGCCCGGAGCCCCATAAAAATTCAGCGGTGTTCCGGCAACGACGCTCGGCGGAACTTTCCCGGAGTTTCGCGAAGGACTACAAAAATAGCTGTGTTACTCGCAACAAAAGTGACTTGGCAACATTATCAAACAACGATAACGGAAGTTCGCCACAAGTTTTGCTAATTGACTGTGTAATGTTATGGGGTACAGTTGAGAAGCTCCGCGTTATTACCACTTGGCGATAACGTAAGTGCCTCCTTAAATTTATTAAATTATATTGTAGAGTGAAACTGGGGTGACCATGTATTTGGTTAGGCTTTTAGGCAGATATCACCTCCGGCTGACACTTCGTATCTCCACTATCCTGGATACAAGCTGGAACATAGGTTTTTACCTCGCGCTGGTGTGTGCCTATTCGTCAGAGGTGATATCTGCTGTCGACGTCTTAATGCCATAGAACTAAGTGACGAATCTGTGGTGTGGGTGTGCGTAGAACAGGGGGATCTATCCCGTGTCTACGCATGCCTATACAACAACCGTCACGGCGTAGGTGAGACAAATCGGTTTTTCGAGCACATACAATGCGCTACCGACAAAGTCTTTGAGCGGTATCCTTCCGCCGAGTTGGTGGTCCTAGGAGATTTTAACGGTCACCACACTGAGTGGCTAGGGTCAAGCCGTCCTACCAACCCAGCCGGGAGGTCCGCCCATGAATTTTCTCTGGCCCATGGTCTCACGCAACTGGTATCAGAACCCACCTACTTACCGGATGTTGTGGGCCGTGATCCTTCTTTGTTAGACCTTCTGCTTACCACCCACCCAGACGGTTATCAGGTGTCCGTTGATGCTCCTCTTGGGACATCAGACCACTGCCTGGTCCGTTCCGAGGCGCCTCTTGCTATACCCGAACGGGCTCGCCCCAGTGGGTCACGCAAGGTATGGCATTATGGTTCAGCAGATTGGGATGGATTGCGAGAATTCTTTGCGTCATACCCGTGGATGCGGCTTTGCTTTTCCTCAAATGACACCAACATCTGTGCTGCCGCTGTAGCTGATGTCATACTGCAGGGAATGGAGTGTTTTATCCCGTCCTCTGTAGTCCGTCTCGGCGGCAAGAGTCAGCCCTGGTACGACAGGCCTAGTGCTGAGGCAACTCGCCTCAAGCACGATGCTTTTCGTGCCTGGACAGTGGCTCGGGCCCAAAAGGACCCTAATACCCACATTTTGAGGAAAAAGTACAATGCTGTATCGAGGTCTACAAAGAGGGCATTGGCCGGAGCAAAATACAAATTCATCGGTGGAATTGGAGAGAAACTAATCAGGTAGCTCCAAAGCTGTCGAGGGGAACTTTTGTCGGACCACCTTTCCACCTTTGCGCAAGCCGGATGACCAATTGGCCCACACAGCAAAGGAGAAAGCCGATCTCTTGGGTAATCTCTTTGCTAATAACTCAACTCTGGATGATGGGGGAGCTGCACCGCCTACCATCTCTCGGTGTGAGGGCATCATGCCCGAGGTTCGTTTAACCCAATAAATCATAAGACGTGTGCTTCTCTCCCTAGACATCCGGAAGTCCAGTGGACCTGATGGCATTCCGGCTATCGTTCTTAAAAAGTGTGCTCCCGAGTTGTCTCCCGTGTTAATGCGCCTATTTAAGCTTTCCTACACCTCAGGAACGGTGCCGTCTTCGTGGAAGTTAGCCCATGTGCACCCGATACCCAAGAAGGGTGACAATTCAGACCCATCAAATTACAGGCCTATAGCGGTAACCTCCTTGCTCTCTAAGGTGATGGAGCGGGTCATAAATATCCAGCTCCTTGGATACCTCGAGGATCACCAGCTGATCAGTGACCGTCAATATGGCTTCCGTCATGGTCGCTCAGCTGGTGACCTTCTTGTGTACCTAACACACCGGTGGGCTGAGGCTGTTGAGAGCAAGGGGGAGGCTCTAGCTGTCAGTCTTGATATAGCCAAGGCATTTGATCGGGTCTGGCACAGGGCACTGCTAACAAAACTCCCGAAGTACGGTATCCCCGAGGGACTCTGCAATTGGGTATCCAGCTTTCTGTCTGGGCGGAGTATCCAAGTCGTTGTCGACGGATGCTGCTCCGATACCAAGAGTATTAATGCTGGAGTACCCCAAGGTTCAGTGCTGTCTCCCACGCTGTTTCTTCTGCATATCAATGATATGCTGAATATTCCCAGTATTCATTGCTATGCAGATGACAGTACTGCAGACGCTCGTTATACTGGCCGTGCGAATATCCCTCGTTCCGTGGTGTCGGAAAGCCGAATAAGACTTGTGTCAGAGATTGAACACTCCTTGGAGCAAGTTGCTCACTGGGGCAGATTGAACCTGGTGGAATTCAACCCCTCTAAGACGCAGGTCTGCGCATTTTCCGCCAAAAAGGATCCTTTTGTCATGGTGCCGCAGTTCCAAGGAACATCCCTCTCCATCTCAAAAAGTATCGGGATCCTTGGTGTCGACATATCAGACGACGTACGGTTCCGAAGTCACCTGGAGTGTAAGGCTAAACTAGCTTCGAAAAAACTTGGTGTGCTTAACCGGTCTAAGCGATACTTCACCCCAGAACAGCGTCTGTTGCTGTATAAGGCACAGGTTCGGCCACATATGGAGTATTGTTCCCATCTTTGGGCCGGGGAAACCGCCGACCTGCTTAATCACTTGGATTCTATACAGGGGCGCGCCGTACGAATTGTCGACGATACCGTACTGACAGGCAAGTTAGAACCACTGGCTGATCGAAGGGACTTTGGCTCCCTGTGTGTGTTCTACCGGCTGTACAATGGGGAGTGTTCTGAGGAATTATTTGATCTGGTGCCCACAGCACAATTCCGCAATCGCACCACCCGCCGTGGGCTGGGTACTCATCCCCATTACGTGGACCCTCTAGTGGTGTCCACGCGAAGATTCGAAAGAACGTTTCTCGCTCGTACGATTCGGATGTGGAATGAGCTCCCAGCAACGGTGTTTCCTTTGCCGGATAACATAAAAAAAAAAAAAAAAAGGTTCTAATCTATAGCACCTACCTTATACACATTTTAAGCAAAGTCAGCCTCAGAGTGAAAGGTCCCCCAACATACCTTTAATGTATATCTGTCTATGGTTTTATGGACAAGGCAAACATACAGAATAAACCTGCACATAGCCTACAATAAATTCAAGGATTTGCATAAAATCCGCCTTTCCGCAATATGTCAACATGGTAAAATATCAAAATCCCTTAGATTTGGAAGAAAGAGCATGTGTCTCATCCGTAGAGCAATTATAGGCCGATGTACGAGAACCTATATAAAGTATAAACGTAATCGCATAGTACGAGCTATGTTTTTTATGTTTATTTTATGTATAAAATGCTTCGCGCTTTTATTTGCAAAACCTTCTGTTAGATTCATTTAAATTTTTTCTATGACATGAAATAATTTTTTTTGTAATTTATTTCTTTTTAGTAAAGTTCCTTTCATTCGATACCCATATCATGGGGGTAGATCGCATTCATCTCAGCACTTTCATTTAATACTCTAATGGGGTGCATATAAATTCGAACCGCCATCGGGCGTCGGCCGTATTGATTTAGAATGACGTATTTTGGCTAATTATGCATTATCATCTGAACCAAACATTTGCAATGCAAAAAGCTCTATTAAAATCGTTCCAATAGCACCCACAGTTAATATAGTAAGTAATCAAATCAGCTTACCAATGTGTTTTACGGGGTCGGCAACACGGCAGCGACACCCCAGGGCCTTGATACTTGGCTCGATAGAATTGTAAGTGACGGTAACAGTTTACCATAAGGCGAGCCGTACGCTTGTTTCCCACCATAGTAGGTTAAAAAAATATAGACGTTCGGTACCCCAGGGGAGAAGTAAGTAAATATGTCTATGTCTATGTACCACAGTGGCGCCCATCCTGGAAAGCACATGCACTAGCACTAACACAGTTGACATCCATATATTATAGACCTTTTTCAATAGAGTACTGGAAGTATATATAGAAGGATGCGACTGCAGGACGTATGTATACTTACCGTAGTAGAGCCTACTCCAGCCTGGAAAGTCATTCAGGAGTATTACTTCTACGTACTGGCTAACACCGATATTTACAAAGACATAACCCAGGCAGCCAAAATTACTCCATTTCGAGTTACCTGACAAGTTCGGCCTCAGTGGTGTAAAGGAAACATATTGTAAGTGCTAGCCGGAGTCTGTACTCAATATCGTCCGCTCTCGAGTGTACTGCGACCTGCACGGCGAGCACAAGAGTGCTCGCGACACATCTCTTTCATTACTAACACGAAAGAGATGCCGCGATGAAATGTCGCGCCTTTTCTCGCTTATCGCGCGCGAGAGCACAATTATTCTATTATATATATTCTATTATATCCAGCACAGTTAGCACAACTGTGCTGGATATAATAGAATAAATGAAAGCTTGTAGAATAGGCACATTTTAAATACGTGTTTAAAATGTGTTACCCATATGTGTTTATAAATGTTTGCGTAAACGCGATATAAAAGTAAACAGGATGAATTTTGTTTAAGTTCCTCTATTCGCACCGCACTGGAATGTAAATCTGCAGATTGATATTACGCAGTGCCGCTATTATCTGTCGGAATATTTTCGTTTCATATTTTCATCGTCATTATTTCGTCATTGCATCGAGCGATGTCATCGCCTTTAACGGAAACGAAACGTAGGCGTATACCCTGGTTATTGTAGAACATTACACATGTCGAATGATCATAAATAATCTTGGCGTTAATGTCCCGGTTGTGCCCTCGCTCACGAGGGCCCGGGGTCCGGCTTGACCATGATCCAGGATTTGGCAGACCAGATAATTATACAGGAGCGACTGCCATCTGACCTCCGTGATCCTGCTACCAGGGGAACCTAACCAGATTGGATCATGAACATATTCAGGCGCCTGACGACGTTTTCCCTCACCGTAAGAGCATCGGTTAGCATTCAACTAATGGACATAACTCAGAAAAGAGTCATTGGTGGCCATGTACCAATGAATGCAGTGGGATTCGAACCCGATACCTCTCGCTTACGAGTCGAATACCTTAACCACTTGGCCACCGACGCTCCACATCCCCATTATCTAGTGTATTTATTTTTCCGCAGACCCGTTAGTGACCATTGAAACTGTGTTGTTGCAGTGACCCCAGAGTCGATAGTGGTGCCGATAGTGTCCTGCATATTCGGTTTCCCGCTGCTGGCTCTCACTGTGATCTGCTGCCTGCGCCGCCGGGCGAAGTTAGCCAGGTAACTGACAGCTGGTTATGTAGACCTCAGACCAAATAAGAAATAAAGATGCCGCGCTGCCAAAAGTGACATGAGGCCGGTTTCGTAAACTAGTGTGCCATGGCGTAGTTTGGTTGTCAATGTGTGCGTGTGACCGCGTACGTCTATCTTTATTTGCTATTAGATATGAGATATAGACCAACATTTTTAGTATACCTATCCGAATACGCTCGCACTGACGAGGGCAACACGTTGAAATTGTGTGGACAAATTCACGCTTCAGCGCTTGTAAAAGGAGAGTAGCAGTTCCGCGTTAAATCGCACGTTATTTAAACTGACGTAAAAATCTGCTCGAATCTATTGGAGTCGTGTGAGTAAATACGAAGACGAAACTAGCCTATACCTGTAGCTTGTTTCATTTGACAGCACACACGACCGTTGCCATCAACATTTCACGCGTAGGTACCAAATTGCCAACAAATTGGGCGCACGAAGTCTCCTTATCTCCTAATATGATGGACCATAAGGGGCACGGCTCACGGCGCCGAGCGGACCCGTTGAAAGTGATATTTATTTCGAACGATAAATATTATTCTGCCCCTGTTCTTTGTGAAATAAGTACACCACTTAAACAGGTTTCGGTTCGGGTCGGCAATCGGCCTAATTATGTTTTTGAGATCGTAAATTTGCAAAGGCAGGCCGGTCGCTTGGGACGCTAGCGGGACTTCGGCCACCGGCCTTGTGCCCGCAGGCTCTGTCGAAACCAACTGGTTCTGAGACAGGCCCGCTGTGCGCGAGGATCTCCGTAGCGTTTCACAATATCAATGATCACTAATCTGCTATAATATAGGTACGAGGCACCAGTTATAGTATTGATGGAGCCCGAGGCAGCAACTGTAGGTTTATCGGAGTTTTTACATCGTGCGTGACCTGGCTGACCCAATTACTTCAAGAACACAGGTGTTTTGTGCACGCTAGGTGTCTGCCTTCTAGGTTTTGTTAACACTGTACTGCAACTTGTTTTTATCATAACTGTCTATATTGTTGTTACCTTGTGGCATATCGACATCCCATAAATAAAAACGAAATGAATACAAACCGAAGCCGAGTGACTGACATCTGCATTTATAAGCGAAAAACCAGTTTCAAAAAATTTGAATTAAGTTGTGACACAATGTAAAACAAAACAAACGTTCGACGTAAGTTTTATACATATTTATAATCCAAGGATGTAAGATTATAAAGGAATTATATTTGTACGGCAAAGCGTTTTTATAACGTGTGCAAGATTAAGGTCTAAGGCACCTAAAGGGTATCAAAACCTTTTTGTCTTACTAAATGCACGAAGGAAGGATTATTAGAAATTCACATCGAAAGGGGATCAGGGGGTGGGGAATAGGTGTGGGGACACGGGTGTGGGGTATTGTAGAAAAAAATAACAGAAAATTTTAATGTTCCACCCGACGCATTTTTAAATTTCGACGTTTATGTCTCTGTGTTTTTTTTTCTGGCAATAAAAAAGGCCGAGAATGCAGAATACTGCAACGACAGACAACTATTGGCCCCTCTTAATTATAATGATGAAAGGACATTTTTTAAATCACGTTCACAGTTCAAGGCCACTTGTCAAAACTAACTCGTGCCTCCAGCATGTCCGTCACACAATTTTTGAAAGACCAACAATTATGACTGCCTAATGAAACACATGTTAACACAATCAGATCTAGACGCTATTTAGTAAGCCCGGCTTTCACAAAAAATTTAAACGCCTTTAAAAATGACGATTAACGTAATTTTTTATGAAGTTTTTTGTTTAAGTATCAACTTAAATGCGTTTAGGAAATTGGTGCAAGCCGTCCTAAATGTCATTCTATAGCCACAGGCACCGCCGTCTACTGAACAGATAAATTGCTGGCAATTGTACTGGCACAGATTACAAAAACTTACTACGTAAGCATGGGTGCCTGAGTCAAATTACTTTGTTACTCTAAAGGTCATGGATAGTTAACAATCATGCCAATGCCATGAGTCACGGACCTGTTTCGTTGGCAGATAGCGCGGCCGGCGGCACAACTGCGAGCTGGACCGCAGCGACCTGTCGGTGGTGCGACTGATACCGTATCTAGTTTCAGTCCAAATTCTTTTATCGGATCTCATTGGTCAAGGACAATGGCGAGTGAACTGTCACGTCGTACAGCATACTGTCACATTTCACAGTACGCTGTACGAAGTGACAGGTCACTCGCCACTGTTCTTAACCAATGTACACCAGTCAGACCATATACACAGTCATGGACAGTGAACATGTATTGTACTGTCACATTTCACAGTACGCTGTACGAAGTGACAGGTCACTCGCCACTGTTCTTAACCAATGTACACCAGTCAGACCATATACACAGTCATGGACAGTGAACATGTATTGTACTGTCACATTTCACAGTACGCTGTACGAAGTGACAGGTCACTCGCCACTGTTCTTAACCAATGTACACCAGTCAGACCATATACACAGTCATGGACAGTGAACATGTAATGCCAATGTCACAACCTATCTCGTTGGCAGAGAGCGTGCGCGCCGGCGCAACTGCGAGCTGGACCGCGGCGAGCTGTCGGTGGTGCGACTGTCGCCGGTGAAGCGCGCGCGTGCCGTCAGCCTGGTGCGGTCGCCGCGAGCGCTCCCCACGCTCGAGCTGGACACCGTGCTGGAGGAGCGCTCCGACCCTGAGCAGACTACGCTGTCACAGGTGGGCGCCACGACTGGGTAGTATACAGTCTTTGCTTTGGGCCGTCACGATCATTATCAACTGTATATTACAGTCAACTGCAGCACTTAGTGCCTCTCCCACGAAAGGGGAGGTTATTGCCATAATCTCCACGCTTGGCAGGCGTTATTAATATAACAATGGAAAACGCTGCTCCCTTTTTTCTAGCCTACAGAGACCATGTAGTCACCATTCCAACCATCATTATCAACAGCCAATTGCTGGACTTAGCCTCCCCCACTTCATGAAGCATTGCTTGCGCGAGTGGTTTAATTTTCGGCCATCTGCTGACCCCCGTTTGCGCCCCCGCAGGGAGCGACAGCTGAAGGTTCCCTCATATCATTCAGCTGGGTATGGGAAGTCTTTTAGAGTGTATGCAGCACAGCTGTGGAACTCGCTACCTGATGAGATACAGGACGCACGCTCACATGTTTCCTTCAGGGAACTTCTGAAGAAGCATTTCCTCAGAATTTGATGATGGAGCTTCATATATGTATATATTTATGTGTATATATATATGTATATATTTATCATATGGATATATGTTTATGGGTATGTATATTTATAGTTTACTTATTTATGTACTTACTTACTGATAAGTCTTACTGGTAGGTATATATTTAAATTAATTCTTTGGTTATTTTTATAGTAGGTAAGGTACTCGATTATTGCCTCTGCCGCTCGCTAAAGCTCCTTTCGGCTTGTCTAAGGTTAGATGGAAGAGATCCCGTTGTGGGATAAGTTCGCCTTTGCTTTGTAACTGTTTCCTATTGAATTGTACTTTGTTGTTGCAATAAAGAGTTTACATACATACATACATACATTGCCGTAATGTTCGCGCTTGGCAATCTAGTTGGATACTGCAGTATTGAAAATACTCAACAAAAAATGGTGTTGCCTCCATGTATATAAATTGGAACTATGTGGCTGCTGCCTATTTTCAGATTATAAAGGCTATCACAGAACAAAAAAAAATTTACAGTCTTAAGCTTGAAGGTAACTTCCTAATCATTTTGGAGTCACGTCGCATCTTTTTCCCATAGGGAAATGAAACGTAATTATTCATTTATGTTTACAATACCCGCTGCTTTGTTCTATGTATACTGTTTATCAGTACTAAGTACTTACTCCCATTGTTTCATTTATTTAGTTCCAAAATTAATTTTATAAAGTAGGTAAGCTTTTTGACAGCGAACTATAAACATGCTTCTATTTTAAACCGCATGCCTACACAAAATCAATACCGATTTGAGAACATTCCGTGCCTATGTGATGGATGGCTCTCAATGCGTCGATAGAAAGGTACTCAATACAGTTTTCCTTTATCAAGCAGGTACTTATGTCATTTACTACTTCTATACGAAATATCTACTTATTGAGCATTCAATAGATTATTCTCCCTGCGGAAAAAACACCGCTTTGACGATCAATCAACGCAGACACTTACGACAGCCGTCTAAGTAACGACTGGTGTTTTACCCAATAAATATGGGCGCCTAATACAGTGAAACTTTTATATTCTGACCTTTATGGACTTGCAATATCAATATTTTACACACTTAACTCGTCTTTTGTAATTGTGTATAGCTAATTCACTCAGAAAAGGTACAACAAAACGCCAAGCTATAAAGTAAACTTCGCTAGACTATTCTGTGACTAAATGTTCCTAAATTATATTGTATAGCTCAAAATAATTAAACTCTATTCAGTATTGCAAGTCAAATACTTATTCAACGTGATGTTCTAAACTGCGACCGTATGATCGTTTTTGTATAGGTTTTTAAAAGTGATAAAAAGTGATAAATATCACCATCAGTCAATAACCTAAGGTACTGACCTATATACTCTGTGCATCATGCCTGTCATGCGTAATTTATGTAATGAGAGCAGTAGATATAGTCAACTCTATAGTAGCTAGGTAGGGTTTTTTATGTTAATCTATAGACAAAGAGCCCAGGGGGCCTTATAGAAAGCGGTCAATGCTGTTGGACATAATAGGATTGCCAATAATTGACTAACGTTTTACAATCAATAAATAATATGTTAATATGTAACAGTCGTAGGACAACAGCATTTAAACGCAACAAGATCCTGAACAGAAACTGACATTCTTGACTTAGTATTACTATGCTGCAGCCAAGATGACCATTTAGTCGTAAGTCATAAAGATAGTTGAAAGCTGACCATTCTGGCAATAGCAGTGTGGGGCGTCCTACGATCATCACTCCTACGTTGAGACGATGACGAATAATTCTACCCGACAGGTGGAGATTACGCCAGATCGAGAGGTGGGCGCCATCCTGTTCGGCGCGATGGGGGCCATGGGCACGGCGGCGGCGGCGGCGGGCGGCCGCGACAGCTAGCGGCGCGGGTCGGCGCAGCTGGGCGCGCGCTCGCCGCTCTGGGCCGCGCTCACCAGCCAACCCCTAGACGAGGACGACATCGACAACGACAACGACACGACGCCCGACAGCTAGCATCTGGACGAGCGCTCCGTGTCCGACATCGGCGAGCGCATGAGGCTCTTCCTCGACATACCGCTGCGGTTCTGAGACGCTATCGTCTGCCAAGTTCAGACAGCTAACAGCCGCTGACGTTATCGTCCTATTTTCAAAAGTAACCGACGGGAGAGGACTTATAGCTTCTAATGTGAAAGTGGAGGTAGCCATTGAGTGTTTTCTAAGAAAATTGGGACTCAAATACTAAACAATCACATGAACCTGTTCAATAGTAAAGTAATTTCTATAACACACATAAAACGTTTAACACGAATTCTGTATAGACACCTACTATATTGTTTATTGATAAGTACTTATTATGTTTGTAGACAATGCCTAAATCGTTGCGTCAACAAAGTCTCGGATCGATATTCATGAACGCCACGGTCTCTTATAATAAATGTTCTTTTCCGAGTTATGTAGTTCAAGGTGCACATTATAATGATAATGTGGGTAGTTTGTATCAATGGCTATGTGACCGGCGGATGCATTAGTAGGTTTGTCAATTAGGAGCTGACCAACGAGATGTTGATGGTTTATGTATGAATCTGTTATTTAATTTAGATAAATAATGGTACCTAAACAAACGGATATATAAACAATCATATTTAAAAAAACGTGTAAGGAAAATGTATGGAACTTTTTTATACATTTTTATACGCAGTAACAAACAAGCAGACAGCCCACCTGGTGGTAAGCGGTAACTGTCGCCCATAACATCTACGATTCATGCATTTAGGTTGCTGGCAATAAAAATGCAGAATCGCAGGTGCGTTGTCACTGTGAGGACTAACATGAAATAACTCATGCCCGTAATTGCGCAAGCTACCTTATACTTCACATCAGAACACGACATTATATGTATAAGTATAACTAGTACTTGCATACACTTGCACTTGTATATAATAATTAGGTACCCTCTTTATATGCCGACTAGAGAAGAAAGCTTTAATGAGAACCAAAATTTAAGGATAAGGGGTCCCGTCAAACTGGACCATTGTCGAATCATAAAAATAAAATGTTAGACACTTAAATTAGGTTTTGTATGTGTATCATAAAACATAAAATGCAATGTACATTATAGACACTGTTTTTTAGAAAAATATAAAATACCTAGATATCTAAGGCAAATATCTTAACGAATTTGTAAAATGTAGGCTATCTTTGAATAGATATTGTTCATGTATTGTAAAAAATTATGTAAATTGCGTGTCACCTGACCAATTTAGGAAATTGCCAAATAGCTGATGCATATTACTTATTAAAGAAATATCATAATTTAAAATAGGTATAAACTCGATTTTCTTGATCATTTAAATGTATGTACCTACTGAATAACAATCGTTAGGAAATATATAGGTACTTATGTTAAATAGATATTTTTTGTTTATTTTTTGTTTAGGTATTTACTTATTATGCCTTTATTGTAATCTTAAAACAGTTCTATAATAGGCTTTCTATGCAAACTTTGAACTAAACTATTGATGAACAATTAAGTGTTGTAAACTGTTGTATAAATATTCCAATTATTTACTTCAATAATATTGTACTTACCTACTCCTTTTTATAAGTACCACTAAGGTGGCAGGGAAAGCCACGTGATTCCATGACCCGCCCTTTATGTAGGTTATAGACCACAAGATATGTCTACTGGGACTGATCTACTGGGATTGTAATTAACTAAGATATTTTGTGTTTTAACTAAAAAACTAGTTTCAATTAACAATCAATATAAGTAACATGTAATAAGAACAATGAATCTCTAGAATTAATTTCGTACGACCTACAAAAGCTTCTACACGCTCGCTCATTTAATTAAAATTAATGTGCTTGTAGTTTTAATTAATGTTTAATTAATTGACAATTAGAATTATGCAAATTATAAATAGATATAGGTACCTACTAAAATTTTGTAATACCTAAAAGATCCTCCGGCCATAATACCAGTCCCTGTGATTCAATCGAATGTATTTTAACGAATAAATAATGAGGAGAAAATTATTAATGTACTGACATCAAATGTTTAGGTAGGTAAGTAAATAATGTTGGGTGGAATGTAGTCATTAATCCGTAAATATATGAGATTTAATTCAAATGTGTTTGATATCACTTGCAAATAAAAAATAAATAAATAACAGATGGGCATCCCTATCTGTTGAACTAGAAGATTCAGGGTCTCTTTATATTTACGGAATAATAACCTGGTGATTATTATATTACTTAAGGATAGGTACGGTTTCGTAGCCGACTACACGTAGCAGCAGCAGACAACACCGGAAAAGTTAATTTTAGCCAATTATATTATAAGTTTAAAAAATATATATGGCGACACAGGACACGTCGTCGGCTATTGCTATACGCAGCCGAACTAGCTACGAATTCGTATCTTTACACGCTGTACCTGTATTATTTATACCTATTACATCGGTCAACAATACAACGATATTTAAGTATATGTTCTAAACTTTTAACCGCTGCCAAATCAACATTTACCCACACATAATAGCAAAATGATTTTCCCAAAGTAAATGGACTGTGAATAGATTCTTTGTTTTATTTATTTACTTATTTTGTTCTAGTGGACGTGGCTACCTAGCCCTACCCTATAACTCTTGAATCACTCAATCTATTGTTGAAAACCGCATTAAAACCCCTTGCGTAGTCTAAAAGATCTAAGCGTACCTAAATACATAGCGACAGTCAGCGGACGACATTGTTTTATACTATGTATAGATTTCGGGCAAGATGGCATCAAAGTGGTTCCCGCAGCTCGTGGCGGCCACTGATGCAGTGGCGCACCGTTTAGGTACGCGCATATTATGTCAGGTTGCAGCGGGGCGTGCACTGCTGGACGTTGCAACTGTAGTATAGGATAGGAGAACTTAACGCAGTTACAATAAAACCACGTGCGCTTGTGCACTCGCAACCGCGTGGTATACAAAAAAAACCTTTGGTATAGCATGGGTGCATTGGGTGCATCGGGGCTGGACGGGCCGTATCGCAGGCACCAAAATCCCCAGCGATAGTGCATATAAAATACATAGAAGCAATTTTAGCAGGTTTTTGCGCTGCGCTTCGAGCCGCTGCAGCCCAACACAGTATGCTGATATCATACATTTACATCGCGACCTCGTCTAGATCATGTGTCAAGGTTAAGATACTACGAAATCTGTTATTACAGTCATCACGTAACAGTTTTTTATCTAAACAACGCTATGCAGCATGAGATTATTCATAGTGACCTTGAATTACATAATCATATTAAGTATATTTGGTTTAGGTATATTGCAGTTTGAGCGCTTCAATTTTCAATAAAAAGCAAATGGATCCCTAATTAAAAGTTTCAAAAACATTAATTAACCCAATTACTTTCGCATTGAACATAACTACTGTATGTTGCTTACCTGTATTTAACACCAAAATTAATGTTCAAGAATACTCGTCATTTTCTACCACCAGTATCAAATTCAGTAGGCAGGTCAATTTACTCAATTTGTGGCATCTAAATCTGATTCATCCGGCCACCAATACCAGATAAGCGCTATGTCATTGACGCGACAATAATGATTCAAATTGATGAAAATTCGTACGAGTGCCTACGTAAATAACAAAATGTCCTTTACATTACTGTGGCCAGATATAACGATCTCTATCAAGGGTTAACCGAATCGTCGTTGAATGCGAGTTAAAACGCACTCATTGCAAGGAGGATATAATTAAGTACTCGTGGTAACTATGTGTAGTAATTGCAGACGTGTGGCTGTGCGCCGGAGGTGGTGTGTTAACCCACATTACATCGAGGTGTCATGGCCAGGGACTACCTATTACAATGCAAACATGCAGCTGATATTTTCACGATATTTGCTTAAGGCATTAATTAAGTAAAAGTGTATCTTGGAGAGAGCGTCGGTGGCCTAATGGCTAGTGGGTCCGACCCGTAAGCAAGAGGTACTGAATTCGATCCTCGCTGTGTCGTACACAGACCGATGCTCAGGAAACACTGAAAACTGCTGAAAACAGAGTAACAAAAGAAGTCGGCTGAAAACAGCAGCAGAAGTGTAGGAAAGTAAGCTACATCGCTGATACTGCCTGTTCCGTTTCTACAATACAATGTGGTTTAAAATTTAGATAGAAATATATAGAAGTTCGCTTATTTCCATTGAACAAAAGTCTATCAATCTTCTCAGAAACTAGGTAGGCCTAATAAGCGATTTCTTGTTCTAAAGTTTAATGAACTATAAACTAACATATAACTAGTCGGATATGTTAGACCAGACGTAAATTATAGGCACTTACTTATTTATTTAAATAACAATTATTTCACAACGACTTTTTAAATTGCAGAGTGTGGTAATGACCAATGCTCACGTGTTTTATTTAATGCTTTCACTACAATCGAGTGAGAGGAAAAACATGATATCACAATCAATCCCATAACTAGGGCGGGTTTATCACCACGGTTCTGATCGTGGCCAAATCACTGAAGAGAATTTATTCAATTTAAAACTAAAGCCTTAATCTAAAACCTAAATCTACAAATGTCCCCAATATCGCTGCAACTGGGGAGAGGGCCCATGTGGCTGGCTGCATTCCCCCGCTGAATGGCAATCCCAATACCTAGGCCGAGGAATGAGCCAGCCCTGTGGTCACCGGTGGAACGAATCATTATATTTACCTCGATATTTCGACGCGATTGCACACTCCAAGGTCACGAGTAGCCCTCATAGCCGTGACAAAACCGATAATTGTGATAATATATATGCTAATGAATGACCACGAAAGTCCTCAAATCGATTTTCACGCCAAAACGAGTTGTTACTGAGTTCCAAAAATAAAAATCGCTTCCCGCCGTCTGTATCTATGTACGCTTATATTTTTTAAACTACGCAACTGCTTTTAATGCGGTTTTCAACAATAGGTAGAGTGATTCAAGAGGAAGGTTGACAAGCAAGGAAAAAGTGTAAAGTAAGTGTACGCGAACGAAGTCGTGCCGGATCCACTAGTCTCTTATACAATAAAGATCTTGAAATATTGCTTTACTTTACATAACTACAATAAAACTTACACCAGATTATCGATACCAACTTTCCGATTGGTCTTGTTGCAATTATGATTGCGTGTCAACTTTTGAAACACTTATTAACTGTGGTCTCATTTACCATATTTTGGCAACAATTGGGTGAGTGGCCTTGGGAAAAAGCGGCCTACAGAAATGTAAACCGAGCCTTGCAGCAGTCATCGTAATACCCACTAATGTACAAATCTGCAACGTTTTAAATAATTCCACACAAATACCAAAAAAGAGCGAGACTTCTATAGGCTAATAGAACCGGAGCGGTGGCCCATGTTTGTTATGCCATAGGTTAGGACTTCAAAGTACCTGTGTGTGTGCCTGATTTCCGTACAATAAGCTGTTTTGAAATAAAGATATAATGTATTGGCTGGTAATAGCTATAGCTCTTTCATTTATTAACTGAGTTTAATGTTGTTTTCCCTATTGGCTAAAAAGCCGGTTTACATGCATATTATTTCGTTTGTACAAAATATCGAATTTATAATTCGGATTCGGATTACTTTTAAATTAACGTCTTTGGAAATAACGCTATTTTTAAGCCCCTTTCCGCCATCGAAGAACGCGGCCCAGGCGTTTCATCCTTATGTCGTGGATCATCCAGCTAGCCGCACGAGCCGCTTTGGTTTAGATAAGGAATGGAACACATTGCCTGCGAATGTATTCCATGATCATGTAATCTAGACACCTTCAAGGGAAAAGTGTATAGGCTGTTCCTAGACAGGCACGCTTCATCTTCGGCCGTTTCGCCACTTCCCACCAGATGAGATGGCGGTCAAATGTCTGACCCAGTCTAGTCCCAGTGGACAATAAACACTCCCCGTTTACCTAATACTAGCCGTTTCCCCATATCTAGACCGTAAAGTTTTAAGTTTTAGTTCTCAAAATAGGTCTAACCAACATATTAGTAAGTCTAATGAAGACGTTAGGACATTATGGGAACTAAAATATGTGGGAAAGTTTTCGTCAGATTATAAATGCACATGTTGTAAATCCATTTCCATTTCAACAAGCAAAGTTTATACAGCGGCGTCTGTATTTCAAATCTCTGTGTAATATCATATTAGGTATCTATGTATCATAAACTCATCCAATATCTACGGCCACGAAACTCTATTACATTGAAACTTGAAACTGAGACATTAATTAGCTCTTTGATGTAAATTCTTTGGCCAAGCCTCTGGTCGGTTGACCGTGAATCAGAAACTGCTGAGTCATATTGATGTGTTTCTATGTGTTACTTTATTAAACTGCAACTCAGGTCCGAAATTAATTAGTTTGTCATTATCTTTATTCTTTATGTAGGCGCTGATGTTTTATAGATAAGTGTTTTCTGGTTTATATTCATATCAATGTATGTTTAATCTTAAATAAACGTTTATTAATTCTTCAACCAAGCCACACGTTTAAAGTAAATTTCCTCATTTTACTAGGATCCACCGGTGGAGCTTCATCAGTGGATCCTAGTGGATCAACAATAGACAACATATTTTTTCCTTGAACAGTGGCTCCATGGCGCCCCTTCCATGTAATTATTCGCGATAAAATTAAGTAAAAAATACTTACTATCTACAGAATCATCATTATAATCTTGGTCATAATGTTCCCGTTGTGCTCTCGCGCGCGAGATCCCGTGGTCCGTCTCGACTATGATCAAGGATTTGGCAGATACATAATTACAGTGAAGCGATTGTCTGGCATCCGTGACCCTGTCAACAGGGGATCCTGACCAGTTACATGTTCATCGCCTGAATGTGCAGGTTTCTCTCTATCTACAGAATACGTAGGTAGGTGGGGAATAGGTAGGTGAAAAAACATGGAATATTCTTTCACAAACCTAATGACCAACAATATGGTATACTCACCTAGGTACCAGAATGCACACATTGATTACTGTAAGTACCTTATTAATAAAAACCTATTATCCTAACTACCTATCATCAGCAACCTCTACGCACCCACGCACTCCCATTTCTCAAAAACCAGAGCTTATTTATTTACACATACTTTTTCTCCTTTCAACACCATTGGTGTCTGTCGTAAGTTTACTTTAATTACGGGTAAGCGTTTAAAAGCTCTAAAATTATAGGTGGGAATAATTTAATTTTGTATACGATACGCAAGCCGACAAGGACGATCGCGAAGTATAGCCTTATATGCGGAGTGGTCCGGCCGCCCGCGCCCAAAACCCGCCGGCACGCACGCGCGTGCGCCGCTCAACGGTCACTTCTAACCGCAAATCAGTGAGAATGTTCGATGTTCGAAACTAAGTGCAGTGTCTAACGAAAACAAAACCACGTGTGATATTGTGATTCAGTTCTAAAAGAAAGCATAGTCACGTATTGTGTATTTGATTTTGGCAACATTTTGGAATGTCTATTCGGTGACCGAATACACCCTAGTACTTAAGTGAAGTGTCTTGTGTTTTAGGTAAGTGGATTTTTAAATTTAATTTAGTATATATAGTTCATTTTCGGTTTTTCAACATTTAATTATTTAATAATTAAATGTCATAGTATTTGATTGAATACATTTCATTCACATTCGAATCAGCCTCAATGGTTCTAAGTAATATTTATTGTTAAAAAACTGGTTAACAAATACATGCAGTTTATCCATTTCGGGTGAACAATATTCAAATAATTATTACAAAACACAGAAAAACGAAACGAAGAAATAAACTTATAATTAACCGAATTTACTATATATTATATTATCTATTTAAATACCAATATAATAAAAGAACTTCAAAAATTACAAAACTTAATATTTAATATAAACGCTATCGACATTGTAATATTCTTTGAGATCGTAACAAGACTTTTTAATAGCCTCTTTTTTAAATGCGTTTTAAATTTGTTCAGATCAAGATTTTTTAATTCATAGGGAAAATGATTAAGATCTTAATACCTGTGCCATATGTACTTTTTGAAAATGTTGTTTTATTAATTTGGGGTATCTGAACATTGTGCTCGTATTTGCTTCGTAATTTTTTTTTACTGATGACATTTTAATGAAATTGTGTTCATTCGTCTTTATAAAAACGCAAATTTCTAAGATATATAAGCAGGCTACAGTCAGTATATTCTTTTCTATAAAAGTATTGCTTAGAGAATCTGTACTAGCTATATTGAAGCTATACTTCTTAAACACTTCTTTTACATTAAAAATAAAGAATTAACATTGACAGAATTGCCCCAAAAAATAATGCCATAACTTAAAAGAGGGTAAACATAACCATAATATGCATTCAACGCAACTTGTTCTGAAGCTAAACTAGATAGTAGATATTGATAGGACGTAAGAATAACTGGATAATTTACTATCTGTTTTGCTTATGTGTTCTTTCCAATTTAGATTTGATTTTGATTCTCTTGCCCCTTATCTCGCTGGCAGTTATAAAGTTGCATTCGACTATTCTTACACTTGTACTAAACTCATTCTTAGTAGGTACTAGTAAATTGTAGAATAGACGACTATTATCCCTTCCTTTTTAAAATTTTGGCGCGGCAACGCTCCAAAATCGACAAAACTTAGTTTTATCTATTTTGATGAGAAGTAACTTAGTAATAAGGCTAGAGTGAATAGGCTATTCCTAGACAGGCATGCTACAACTTCGCTCGCATCGCCACTTACCACGATGAGATGGCGGTCAAGTGCCTGGTTAGTATTTACTATTAAAAAGTAGGTATAATCTTAAACAATATAAATTTTATCCTCGATTATATTTCACCATAGCATTTTTCAAAATACTATAATCGATTCTACAATTAAGTAATTTGATTACACGAGCCTCTGCTCGACAATGACTTTTTCTGTGTTCACGGAGACATCGTTATAAAACCCGCACATTCATTCAACTGAATGTTTAACCATAATCCAATATGGATAGGTTCTTCTGTTAACAGGGTCACTGAGGTGAGATGGTAGTTGCTTCACTATAATTACCTGATCTGTCAAATCTTATATCATGGTCAAGATAATTATTATTTCTATTACACTAGCTTCCGTCCGCACAAAATTCCCTCCCTCCCTCCTTTCCCGCGGGAACCACATTTAATTTCGGGATAAATTATAGCCCATGTGCTATTCTGCTATATAAGCCGTTCTCTCCACCCATTTCCTTTGCGTTGAACGCAAAAAAAAAAAAAAAAAAATCTTGATCTCAGCGAATCTGTTCAGAAGTTTTTACGTGAAGGAGTAACACATATCCAACCATCCATCCTTACAAAATTTTTAATATTAGTAGGATAAGATAGTAACAAAGTATCTTGTAACTAACTTGGAAGGTAGGTTTAATAGGCAACATAACATAATAGATTACTACTTATTATGAAATTAAATCATTCCGTAGTACTCAACCTTCACCCGATCTATTGAGAACCACGCGCGTGCTTAAATTCCAATGCCAATTTATAATTGACTGATTAATAAATTATATTTTATTAGATACATATTTACGATAAAAGAAAATAGATGATCATTCGCATTTCAATTAAGAAAGAAGGTAGGTAATTACGCACAATATTTATAGATAGTAAAAGTGGGTCATTAACATGAATCAGATACGAATATTGTTATGGTCCGACGTGATGGTCATAGTAAAAAATATATTACCCGATTTAAATGAGATAGGAAATAAAGAAATTCAAGGCAAAACAAAGAATATTTACATTGACGGTGTATGTAGACGGTGTATGTAGAGGAGAACTATAGTAGAGTAGTGTAAGTAGAGTATCAACTACTTAAGAAATACGTGTGAAAGCTAGACTTATTTTAAATTATGAACCTAAGGGCGGCTTGCACCAAATTCTTAAACGTATTTAAACTGACACTTAAACAAAAAACCAACGTTAAGCGACATTCTTGAACGTGTTTTAAGAATTTTGTGCAAGCCGGGCTTAACATAGGAGTACATGACTCAGTCGTCGTACTTAAAACTATCAAGCTAATTATGTGTATACGTTTTATGTTTAAGTTCTTATTGCAATAACACTTTTTACTTCAAAAAGTGGGGTATAATAGGTGTCCTTCTTTGATGCAGTAAATGTCATCTTTGCATAAAAATATTACAAGGTTCCGAGAGTGACGCATCTATACCTACATATTATAAATCAAAGTCGCTTCCCGCCGCTTCTGTGTCTGTAGGTAGGTATGTACGAGTATGTACGCTTAGTTCTTTTAAACTACGCAACGAATTGTAATGCGGTTGTCAACAATAGATAGAGTGATTCAAGAGCAGGTTGACAGGGTAGGACAACACACGAAACTCTACTAAATACTTATCAATTTCAAACCAATTTACGATGTGTTCGAAGAATCAATTTGAATTTTCTCGTAACAATATGACGAAAAAAAAAATCTTTAAGAGGTAATGTGAACAATCTGATGTTTAAATGTACTAGACAGAATTTACGTAAAAATATTTGTGCACCCTATTTGCATCTCTCAAAATTAGATCTTCCGAATGTTTACAGTAAAACTAAAGAATAATCTTATTATGTCGTACGGTAGGCGATCACAGCATTACGAAATCGTCCAACCTACTTACATTCTACACGGTGGTCTCAGCACCTACTTACATGTAAGTATATTATGGCCCCATTAAAATAAATCCTTTGCAATGTGGAATGAAAAACCGAGCATAAAAGCCTTTACTTGTTTTGGACACGGGGACAACAGCCAGTGAAGTTCCAATTTCAAAATGACCGGCAAAAATTTTGCAATGATTAAGTGGCAACCAGTTCATGAGGAGAGATAGCAAGTTTACTTAACAAATTCGCGAATGCCAAGAGTAGTTGACTTCAACCAAGTCCTAAGTGGATTGATGTATGTATACTAATAATAAATAGAGTTTGGTCATAAATTATATTTAACTGTGGAATTAATTTTAAGTGTTGTAGGTAAGTAGGTACCTACATTTTACACATCTAAACTTTTTAAATTTTATAAGATGGTTAGATACTCTTTAAAAAGCGATACTCTACAAAAAATCGAAAAATTGTCTCCTGAATTTCAAAGTCATCATCATCATCTTGGCGTTAATGTCCCGGTTGGGCTCTCGAGCACGAGGGCCTGGGGTCCGCCTTGACCATGATCCAGGATTTGGCAGGTCAGGTTATTACAGTGGAGCGACTGCCATCTGACCGCCATGATCCTGCTACTAGGGGAACCTGACCAGATTGGATCATGGTTACACATCCAGTCGCCTGAATGTGCAGGTTTCATCACGATGTTTTCCCTCACCGTAAGAGCATCGGTTAGTATTTAACTAATGTACATAGGTCAGAAAAGAGTCATTGGTATATGCAATGCGGCAATGTGATTTGAACCCGGTACCTCACGCATTGCCTCAGTCGGACACCGTTACCACTAGGCCACCGACGCTTCACGAATGAAATATGATATCATCCCCTAATATTCTATCCTTGCGTGCGTTATATTTTCAAATAAATAAAGAATCATCGCAATCAGTTTACAATAAGCGAAGATATCGCGCAATAAACAAAACAAAGTCGAAAACAATTTATTTTAACCCACATATTTTCCACCCTTATATGAGGTACCACTCCTGAGGACACTTAGGTAACACTTGCCTATGAAAAAATAATCATTAAAATCGGTTCACATTTGCCCAAGATACCTGCGAAAATGCAAGAGGCCAGGCGGTGGGCCCAATAAGCGATGGATAGACATTGCCGAGTCGCATGCGAGAGCCAACGGCTTACGAGGACGTTAATTTTCACCTTTGTGTCAGTGCTATGATATTAAGTACCTACTTATCTACTTATTATTAACCGACTTTTTTAATAACTAGTGGACCCGGCGCGACTTCATTCACGTACACCTACTTTACCTACCTCCCGTTTTATCTTGCTTATAAACCTTTCTCTTGAATCACTCTAACTTAATTGTTGAAACCCGCAATAAAATCTGTTGCGTATTTTAAAAGATCTAAGCGTACATAGAAATATACATAGATACATAGGGACAGACGGCAAGAAGCGTCTTGGTTTTATACAATATATAGAAGTAACTTAACTTTCTTTGAGTAAAAGATGCTAGCAATAATATTAAGTAGTACTTTCCCTCCATTCTACCCTTTATAGTTGTTTAAGTAGGTACTTATAGGCCCTTTTTACCCCTGGCGCAAACAGAGGGCTCTCGAATCTCGAAGGGTTGGACCAATTTCGATGTAGTTTTTATATATTTGACAAGTAGTTTACTCCTCACTTCTTTCATTCAAACCGGTTCAACGTTTTGCAATTATAAATCTGCAGACTTTGTCCGCGGTAGTTTACGGCGTCTGTCGCTAGGCGATTTTTATTATTACACAAGAAATTAGATTTTGACCACAAGTTTTAAGAAGACATAGTATAAAACAAAGTCGCTTCCCGCCGTCGGTCTCTATGTACGTATATACATATGTATGTACGCTTAGACCTTTTCAACTACGCAACGGATTTTAATGCGGTTTTCAACAATAGATAGTATAGTATAAAAATATAGTTAAGTATAGTATAGTGTGATTCAAGAGGACGGTTTCTACGCAAGAAAAAAAAGGATATATGTATAAGGGTAAAATAGGTATAGGGTAGATGTAGGGAAACGTTTAGGGTAGGGTAGGGGTATGACGCCACGCGAACGAAGTCGCTCCACTAGTGTAAATATAAAAAGACAACGCAAACCATTGAACTGATAATTTCGCTTAGTAGAAAAGCGATTGTGTTGAACATCGATTAATCCTAAGAAACGTAGACAGACTATTGTACTCCTGAATGCCAACGCGTAGAAAAAGGTTTTATGTAAATTCCCCAGTGTAAGTGTTTTAGAGGATCGTAACTTCGACTCATAATGCACTAGTGGACCCGGCGTGACTTTATGCGCGTACATCTACTTTACCCGTACCAACCCTTTTTTTTCTTGCATATCAACCTTCCTCTTGAATCACTCTATCTATAGCTGAAAACCGCATTAAAATCCGTTGCGTAGTTTAAAAGATCTAAGCGTATATAGACACAAAGGGACGGACGGTGGGAAGCAACTGTGTTTTATACTATGTATAGATATAGAAGGTATAGGTAGGTACTACCTCCGCAATAAACTTTCGTAATAACACCTTAACGGGCGCGATAATATAGTAAACATGTTCATAATGTAGTACAAGTGCGTATGTGGTCATAATTATGTTGGTAAGTACCTGCTTGGGCGATTAATTAAAGATCACACGGTACAAAAGTAGAATAAATTAAACATTGACATTGACTCCGCAAGACAATTTTAATGGTCGAGACACATCGAGGTTTCGGAGAACCTATATTTTATAGAAAAGACATCAACGACAACAAAGACACGCTTCGTTAGTTAATACAATGAAATACTTTAAAGAACATATTACATCAAATTTTTACTTTGAAAATTATCGTGTGGTGAAGTCGCTATGATATAATACGCCACAGAAAACTCTCTATATGAAATTTTTAGATGAAAGATTCTAACTAGACTATATCGAAATCAACGGAATGATAACATTGCATTGTCACCGAACTTACATAAGTTCGCAAAATTGCAGCTCAATCGGAAATTGGAAAAAGGGTCAAATTTAACTTGCAAGATTTTATTACACAAACATGTGAAAGTAAATATGAAGCTTGTAAAAAGACGGTTGTTATAAAGTTTGACGTGTGTATCTGTGGCCCTGTTTAGGTACGTGTCTGCTGTGGCATCGTAGCTCCCAAACGGATGAACCGATTTCGATAGGGTTTCTATATTTGGAAACCAGTTTAGAAAATATTCGAGTATTATAACTATATAAAGTTGGTCGAGGGTTTTCCAACGTTTTCCGTTCGGTAAGTTCTAAGAGTAAGCGAATATGCAAGCGACGCTGCGTCAAAACTAATATTAAAACAATTTTCACGCGCGACAGTGCATTGGTGATTTGCTACTGCATGCTAATAGCAAGACTAGTGTGAACATGGCGTCATGTAAGTCACTTTGACTTTGGTATTTTAACTATTAGTAGGCTAGACGTAGTAGGTAGTATTTATTTACTTATTCAGACTTCAAGAATCATTATTTTGTGGCCATGACCTCCGTCTGGTTGTCATCTATGTCCTTGGCAAATTTTATCCAAATCTGTTCAACGGTACCATAACGTTAAAGTGTAACGGATAGATAGACAAAGTTGTTTTAAATTTATTTATAAGTGATATGAGTTGAGCTGTATCTGTATTATATAATAATAATATATAGTAAAATGGACTATGGGGGTGAGTTTAGTATTCGTACCTGTCTAACCTACCCACTTCATAGGTACTAGTACAAATAGAATATTATCAAATATATACCAGATTGATGTGGCTGTACATCAGATAAATAATCGTTGTTGTGTGACCTTTTCCTTAACCAATGAATAGACCTTATGCAAAAACAATGCGCATAGAGTGCCACAAACTTATCAGAACCGGTGACGACGTCGCTGTTGTTGACAACAAAGTGACATTTCATAATTGCGACTCTGAGTTCCAGTTTTGGCCACCGGGTCACATAAGTTTGTGGCACTCTACTCGTATGCATGTGAGTTGCAAAACATTAAGTTATATTAACTTTAACATAGACCATTCAAAGTATCCACACAAGTAGGCACATGCACAAACCTTGTAAGTGCAACCATCGGCCAAGAATTTCTCATACATAGCATTTAATCTTATTAAATGGTTTGTTCTTCGAAAGGTGGTCACCGTTCCCAGGTTTGTGTTACTTAGATTTAAAGTGTTGATAAGTAATTCTCATTAAGACTGTAATATAATAAGTAATTAAGTATAAATACTATAAAGTCGATGAACTGATTTCGCATCAAAATTAATTGAGCTAGATCCATTTTGTACTTAGTAAATAATAAAATAATCTAATTCTGAGGTGTTTTAATAATTTACTAGCGACCTGCCCCGGCTTCGCATGGGTTTTGCCGGGGATCCCTTCCGGAAATTATCGAAATTACATTGAAAACCGCATTAAAATGCGTTGCGTAGTTTCAAAAAAGATCTAACAACAATTCACGAAACAAGATCACAATTCGCATTTACATACAGAGGGTTAGACGGTGGGGAGCACTTTGTTTTACACTATGTATTAAGCTAGCCCGCTGCGACTTCCTTCGCGTGTAAAGGGTATAAAACTTCCTCTTGAATCACTCTAAATATTTTTAAAAACCGCATTACATGCTTAGTTTAAAAGATCTAAGCGTATATACATACAGAGAGACAGACGCCGGGAAGCGACTTTGTTTTATACTATGTATAGTTATTGATTAGCAAGTCAGGACACACGACAAGAGCGTCGGTGGCCGAGCGGTTACAGTATCCGACTCGTAAGCCAGAAGTCCCGGGTTCGAATCCCGCTCCGGCCGTGTACCAATGACTGTTTTCTGAGTTATGTACATTAGTTGAATACTAACCGATGCTCTTACGGTGAGGGAAAACATCGTGATGAAACCTGCACATTTAGGCTACTGGATGTGTAACCATGATCCAATCTGGTCAGGTTCCCCTGGTAGCAGGGTCATGGAGGTCAGATGGCAGTCGCTCCACTGTAATTACCTGACCTGCCAAATCCTGGATCATGGTTAAGGCGGACCCCGGGCCCTCGTTCTCGAGAGCACAACCGGGACATTAACGCCAAGATGATTATTTTATTTTTTAAGTCAGGACACACGACTATGCAATGTTCAATTAACCAATCTAATCACAGTCCTAGGTGGAGTCCTAGATTAAAATATCACTTGACCAAATTCCGACCAATACCTGCCCGTTAAAGTTTGCTTGACCAAATATAACAATCAGGGTGTAATAACTGCTGTTGGCTTTCCTTAAGTAAAAAAAAATAAATAAAATAAAATATTAATTTACAAGACATGTTAAATTTGAACATTAGTAACACTAACACTAAAATTCTCTTTTCCAGGTATAACTACCGCGACGAGGGGTTGTTGGAAAACCGAAAATCGAATCCATATCGGACTTGCTATAGTCCTGACTACATACTTAGATTCCTTCTAGATATTGTAAGACAGATACGAAGAATAACCTTGAATAGGTAAGTAAGTTACCGGCACTGACTCCTGCGATGATGCGTCTCGATGTGCTGCGATTCACTGATCGTTGATTAACACAGAAACCCATCTATAACTTACCATTAGTATTCACGACAGGCTGGGCATACGCCAGAGCGGAATAATTGTTAACAACGTTGACCTTCGCATCCCTTTAAATAGGCAATAATTCTTCACAACAGCCTACCTATAAATACCATGTGTATAGAATAACACTTGTTAAAAATATTTTCAGGGATGAGGAATATACAGAAGCAAAATGCAATGGTTACTATATTTTCTTTGCATCGGCCTTGCCAATTCCCAGGTGGGGACAAATTTTTTCGATTTCTGGACTGATCTATTTCGGCCGATCCCCCGAAACTCGAAGGAGGGCTTCGTGCCCGATTACACTCCTGCCGAGCAAGAGGAATTCGACTTCATTGTGATCGGCGCCGGGTCGGCCGGCTGCGTGCTCGCCAACAGATTAACCGAGATATCGAAATGGAAAGTTTTATTACTAGAGGCAGGAGGAAACGAGAACTTTTTTTCCGACGTTCCTATATTTGCCTCGTTTCTCTCTACGACGCCTATGAATTGGGGATACAATTCGGAGCCCGAGCCGAGGGCGTGCAGAGATCTCAGAGGGAAAGTCTGCTTCTTGCCGCGGGGCAAAGTGCTCGGCGGCAGCAGCGTGCTCAACTTTTTAATCTATCAACGCGGACACCCCGCAGATTACAACGACTGGGCGGAAATGGGAAACGACGGCTGGAGCTACGCGGAGATACTTCCTTACTTTAAGAAATCCGAAAATATTGGAATACCTGAATTACTTAATTCTACCTTTCATGGAAAAGGTGGTTATTTAAATATTGAATATTCGCCTTATAAGTCTCCGTTGGAAACTGCGTTTAGAAGAGCCGGGGAGGAGCTCGGTTTCGAATGGAGAGACCCCAACGGGGAACACGTGATTGGCTTCTCGAAGCCGCAGGCGACGATGAGAAACGGCCGGCGGTGCAGCAGCTCCAAGGCCTTCCTAGAGCCGATTCGGTTTAGAAAGAACTTGAAAATATCAAAGTATTCTACAGTAACCAAACTGTTAATCGATCCAACTACAAAAACGGCCTATGGCGTAGAGTTCAGAAAAGGAAATGTAAGGTACGTTTTTAAATGCCGCTACATATTATTACAAATTTAATCATGAGTTTAACTTATTATTGCGAGTCAATTGGCTGTTTTATGTTGCTTGCAACGTAATGATTATAAATCCATGCTCGCATTGCAACACGTTGTAGACGTCACAGTCCGCCAAACCTATATAAATGCCAAGCCTATTCTACCTACGATGGCTAATGTCATTGCTTAAAGTAGAAATCCAATCCATACAAACTACACACTTTTTCATAGCTTTTGAAGATTGAATTTCTAACAACCTTTTGGCGGTTCTATTGGCGGTAAAAAAAATAGTTACCTACATATCTATTGATGTCGGCGGTAAATAATGTATCATTAGATGGGCTTCATAGAGCGCCGTTTCTTCTGTCGCACGCGTATAAGTACGAAGCCAAAACTACCCGATGTGCATTATCTACCGCCGCCGACTAGTATCAATATATTTCTAGCTTTTGCCTGCGACTTTGTTCGTGTAAAATTCAGTTAGGGAGGTACTAACCTATTTTGAAGATAAAAAGCAGCAAGGACATATTGGAAATGACAATATGTCCTTCCCCATATTGCCACTTGTCTCCTCCAGCGGTTAAGACCTGAAAATAAAACAGACAAACAGTTACTTTCGCATTTATGATATTAGTTAGGATTACTTACCTACATGACGTAGGTATCTCCAATGAAAAAAAAAACAACATTATTTTTCGAGTCAAGTGTGAGTCAGTGTGACCAATCATACACCCAATCCAAATAGCTAATTTTTAACGGTGGATTCGAGAAAAAAGTTAGCTGTTGTAACGACAATATATTGTGTTGTTTGATTTGTGTATAAAACACAAAATATTAATAAGTAATCGGATTTAACAATACTTTCTTGGTCTAAAAGTAATTTTTACTCGAATTCGTGTAACGCGACTGTACTGTTGGTATAGCATTACTATACCTTTCCAAATATGAGGTTTTGCCTATTCTACGAATGGGACATATACTATACGCGTATTCATGCGGTCTCTACTATAATAATGATATAGCTAGGAACTTTCAGACGCAAGGTGCTGGTACGTCGCGAGGTGGTGCTTGCGGCAGGTAGCATTGGCTCTGCGCAGCTGCTGATGCTGTCCGGAGTAGGCCCAGCTCCTCACCTGCATGATATGGCCATCACCCCACTGATGGACCTGCCCGTGGGCTATAACCTCCAAGACCACGTCACGTTCTCAGGGAATGCGTTCATTGTCAACGATTCGCGGCTTGTGGTGAACGATGTAAGAGTTTTCTTCACGCTTGTAGTTCTTTAAGTATGATGACTTGTAGGCTCTTGTCTACGCCCATATTTCGGTGATCATATTAATCTACCATGACTACCATGCAGACTTTTTGGGTTCAATCCTCGTTTTACGAGTTTACATTTCCACGAATTTAGTATTCAATCAATTGGGCGACTGAAACGGTGTTTCATCAAGTCTTCTCGTTTCTAAGTAGTTTGTTGCTATATGTATAGGTTGTATAACATTTAGTATAGTAGAGGCTCTGAGTACCCCAATTTTTTTTATAATAGAGGGAACAAACGAACATGCAGGTCACCTGATGCAAAGTGATCACCGCTGCTAATTGACACTCGCAGCACCAGGGGTATTGCGAATGCGTTGTCGGCCTGAGAGAAAATCTTTTATTGAAGGCTCCAACCAATCTCATACCGACTCGAGACTACCTCTGTTTAAAGATCATTTTAGAGACTGATTGTAAGCGGCAGGAAGTTTCTTGCAAAGCGTAGGTACTGTAGTTGACCGCCACTTACCCAAGTAACATCAAAAAAGACCTAACTAGACCATCAAAGTCTTCAAACTCTGCAGATGCTAGCCGCATCCCCTGTGTCCGCGACCGCCTACCTGTCCGGTCGCGGGCCGCTTACCCTGCCGGGCGGCGCGGCAGGGCTGGCGTTCCTGCGCACGAGTCGCGCTGCCGCCGACACCGCGCCAACCCGGCCGAACATCGAGCTCGTTATGGGCGCGGGCTCGCTTGCCGGCGACATGCTGGGAGTGCTGAGAAGTTTACTCGGTAAGAGCAGAGGATATAGGATTATAGAACGTTGAGTTTGATGTTGTACATCTACAAGCGCCTGACTCGACGTGGAGAGTGGATGGTGTGAAGCCTTCGTAATCGATGGGCAATGGGCGGCAGCGTATTAAATTGCACTTGCATTTCCTGCTAGATGGCGTATTTCCGTTTCCATATTGTTGCCTCGAAACCCCTGCGCTCCAGAAACCCAATTCAGATATTCAATTCTATGCTGAGGAGAAACATCATGAGGAAACCTGCACATTCAGGCGGCTGAATGGGTAGCCATGATCCGATCTGGTCTGGTGCTCTGTTAACAGGATTAGGGGGATCAGATAGCAGTCGCTCTACTATAATTACCTGAGCTGCCAAACCCTGGGTTATGGTCAAGGCTGATCCCGAACACGCGTGACAGCAACATAGTGATGTTGACGCCAAGATGATTTCAATTCGAGGCACGCGTCTTCCGATCTTTTTTTAATATGGTTTTAATAAACACTTCCTTGACAACATTTCTCAACCTAATGTAATGTGAGATAGATGATGTGCGGATTTCGAGACATTATCGCCTCTTGAACACGAAAATGGAATTACGCGCAGCCGATGTGCGTGGCGCGTTGGATGTAGCAATGGTGCGCACCCGGCCGCCTCACCGCAGCCATCATGGGCCCGGGCTCTTTGTAAAGCTTGACATTTTATCCCAGATTAACACTCTCATTGTAAACTGTTCCAGGTATTACGGACCGCTGGTACTGGCAAGTCTATGGCTCTTTGCCCCTAAAAGAGAGGCAGCGCTCTTTCGCCATGAACCCAGTGCTAATCAGACCAAAGAGTGTGGGTCGCCTGATGTTGCGAAGTGCAAACTTCTCAGACCACCCAAGGATACATCCAAATTACTTCAACCACCCTGACGACATCAAGGCGATGGTTGAAGGTCTTCGTGTAGTAAGAAAACACACTTTTTCTATTACGGTTAATCGCTAGCGCATTTAGACCAACTTTTCTCAAATGCCCTTTTCTCAAATTCTTTCAGTGTTTTTAAAAATTATTATACTGTTTCAATAGAAAATAACAAGCATAGAGCACGTTGTCGCAAAGTATTAGGTATCCACAGAAATCTCAATAATTGAACTTGTGTAATTATTCAATACGGATACAATAATTATTACAATTTAGTTACAATACCGAAGAATACTGTGGTGGCAGCTGGAGTGCCAATTGCAGATTGTTGCCTGGCCGATAGACGGGGTGTCCCGAAATATAAGTTGAAGCATACGGGGCGTTCAGAGATAATCGCTACAGATTCTTCTTCAATTTTCTGTGGATAATACATTAAATAAGTCAATTTATTTAGATGTCTCTGGATAGTACTTAACGATAATGTTAAACGAAACGTTATTTAGCTACTTACAGCTCGCACTCAACAGACCGCCAGCAGTTCTAACAGGAACTATGAATGATTTCTCAATAATTTGCTACTTACAAATAAAAGTGTTTTTATCATAAGGTAAAGCTCGTCTAAGCTGAAATGACGCGCCCCACTATCGCATTAACGCACACAAGCAAATTTATAATATGGACGCAACATATAAATGCCGTTGTAATTGGTCATTCAGTTGCCGGTGAGACTCAAACGTAAGAGCACGCGTCGTTCAATTGAGCAGTCGACGCTCCCACACAGATGAAGTGTCGTTATTAATATTTGCACTCACACATCGAAATCACTAATTAAGTAGTGGGGCGCGTCATTTCAGCTTAGACAAGCTCTAACATAAGTGCTTACTAGAGACTGACCTGTCTGACTGAACACTCTATTTGTACTTTATAGTATCTTTGTCATAAACTTACGAGTACATACACGGTAAATAAACAGCGAGATATACTACGTCGTAACCCTGCTAACGCCCATACGCCCAACAGGTACAAAAGGTGATCGGCACGAAGGCGTTCAAGCGGTACAGCACGCGGCTGCACGACACGCCGTTCCCGGGCTGCGAGGCGACGCCGTTCGACTCCGACGCGTACTGGGAGTGCGCCATCATGCAGACCTCGATTACCTTGGATCACCAGGTCAGTAGAACAAGCACCGTAAATATCACTATAGTATCTATTAGTCTACTGCTGGACATAGGCCTGCACCGTCCTTGGCTTGACGCATCGACATGCAGCCTTTCGCAAATCGTCACTTTACATGGTCGTGAGGAGACTGTCCTATGCTACAATAGTTACCTACGCCTGCCGAGTTACGATCTCCACTAAAGAGCTATTTTCTTAACCCCACCAGTTGTCGTTATGTTGATATTAACATAGTGATAATTAATCAATAGGTTTCAATTGGACAATATTTATAGTAAATATAAGCAAAAAGTGTAAAAAAATATACGAAAATTAAAGAACCACGGCAATAGTCGGAAAGAGGGGGCCATGGGCCACAATTGGTCTCGTGGATACCCCAATGTCCGGTGCTGTGCAAACGAGGCGGTTATGAAAGCGTCTCAAAGCTGCCAAGGTAGTCTACCTTCACGTCAAAAGTTCAAAACCAACGGCCATGTTTATGACACAGCCCCAGCCGATTTTTTTCCACAGAAATAACGAATGAAATATATGGGAAGGAACAACTCAGGAGTAGGGTCAATGTCCCACTCGCGGACCAGTAGGAAAGGGCTTTTTCAACTACTTAATTTTCTAATAGACTTATTAATTTTCCAACTCAGGATTTAGGCGCTATCAATGACATTCTGGTCTGGTCTTTGCTCTGACTATTGATATAGGTAGGGTTTTGCATAATATTCATTAGTTCATGCACAATTAAAAACAAAGATTCGAAATGTACCGACCCTCGACACCACAAACACAACCACAATATTCGACCGGCAATGCATCATTAGCCGACCACTATCATAAATAGATAGAAATTTAAAAACATTTTACAAATTGCAAGCTTTCTTAGGAATACCTATATGGATGTGTTCATATGTTCTGTGGTGCCGGCCGATTGTAACGAAAATGCAGAAATATTGCTTTTATTTAGATAATTTGTACATTCCTAATACCACTGTGACGTTAAAGAAGCAAATATATGCAAAACTATGAAGATAAATGCATTTTTATCTTGTGTAAAAAGATACCAATAAAATACCCATTTTTATGTCAAAAAAGTCAAATATTATATACAAAATAGGAAGCCGCCTGTAGATCATGTGACAATATGGTATTGCTGCATGAATTAGGTAACACAAAAAACTGCTTCTCTATATTGCTAGTATTTGTTATTTGTTTGGCCGTTTATTGGCATTTGGGTCGGCCGTTAGGACATGATAGACGAGTAGAACATAGACCTAGTAGGAATTCCAACCTTATCAGTAATCACTCAAACTTTCAGGTTGGCACGTGCAAAATGGCGCCGACGGGAGACCCGTCCGGCGTGGTGAGCCCGCGGCTGGCCGTGCGCGGCGTGCGCGGGCTGCGTGTGGCCGACGCGTCCGTGATGCCGCGCATCCCCGCCGCACACACTCACGCGCCGGTCGTCATGATTGCGGAGAAGGCGGCCGACATGATAAAGCAAGACTGGGGGCATCCAGTAGAGCCGCTTTCGTAGATTTATTTTACACATACTGCTTACACCTGTAAGCAAGTAAGGTGTTGGAGGAGAATGCTAAGGATCCCCTGGACCGCCAAGCGCACAAACGTGTCAATTCTCGATCAGCTGGAGATCAAAACGAGGCTGTAAACCATCTGCCATAAACGCATATTTCAGTCATTTAATGAGACGGAGTAATGACATTCTCTTGTAATAGTAGGCAATGTCCATGGCAAAAGTTTAGGAGGACGGTCACCAACTAGATTCTGCGACGTGGTGAGGCTGGCGATGTATAGGGGCGGCTGGAGGCATTTCGTGCGCTCGAAGATGTGCTCATCAGACCATGAGCCTCAGTCATGAGGGACCGACTTCAGAGAGAGAGAGAGCTTACATCTGACTGAATTACCTAGTAACTGAAAAATAAAACTTTCTGCATTTAGTCTTGATCTAGACTAGTGTAACTGTAGAGGGAGAATAACTTAATCCTTGAGTGGAACAATGTGATCTCTGCCTACCCCTATGGGAAAAGAGCGTGACAGACATTATGTATGTGTTATTATCAAATTACCCCGAAATATAAATTAACCAGGCAATCTACGGGGCTTATTATTATAAGTAGGTACCCGACGCGTGGCGCGTAGGAAATATGATCACACCATCTACAAAGGAAAGGGCAGTGTGCAAGATTGCGGCAACTACAGATGAAGCATTTGAATGTATTATATCCACTTCGCCAGGAATCTCCGTGGGTGTCGGATTGCCAATAGGTCGAGTCGCAACACAATGGAGCCGATCTTAGCCCTCAGCTCAGGCTATTTCAAGAGGCCTATTGCAGTAGGAAGCAACCGCTGCATTTCAAATTCCTCAATCTTCAGAGGGCTTTATACAATGCCCCTCGGGAGGTAATCCGGTTCTCTGAGAGGAGCAGCTGCTGGAGGTGGTCTGATGGCTCTGTGCTCGATTCGTACATTGATATTATCCGGGAAATGTACGCCATTGTTAGTCATTGTAGGCCATACCAATCCCTTCCCCATTACTGTAGGTGTTCCCCAGGTTCCTATCCTATCCTAAGCTCTTTTTTGTTCTGCGTTGTGTTCGATGCCCTCTCAGCTGAAATTCTGAAAACGCCTCCATGGCTTACGGGATACGCTGATGACATCGCGACATTGGTAATCGTCGCCAAAACTGAGTACCTAGCACGGATCTTGAAGCCATCCATATAGGGAAGAGCCTGTGATATAATCATCGGCTCCGATGTCAAATCCCGTATCCCTGTGACCCTAAAATAATTAGGCCTGTGATGCACTACTAGTACCTATGGCTCCGGGACATGGCCAGGGTTAATATTACGAAACACGTCCGCGAACTCCATGCCAACGAAATGAAAAAACTGGCTGAAGTGGATGTGTGGCGTTACAAAACCAGTACTGAGACTGTGTACGTTACATCCGGCAGCATTGCTGTGAGGGACATTGCGGATAAGATTGAAGAGGTTCGCCTGCGCTGGTTTGGTCACGTTCTGCGTAAGCTCCAGGGATACCTTCGTGGAAAATAGGTGCCTAAACCAGCCATTATTAGAAAAGTTGTCCAGGAGACCCAAGGAGTGATGGATTGACATCTACGAATCAGACGCGAGAGCCACGCCTTACAGCGTGGAGATGCCAGGGACCGGGCGGGCGAAGCGAAGAACAAAATGCAAGAAAGTAGAGCCTGATGCTCAGATAATAATGATAAATGAACCACGCAATATACTAACTTTTTGTAATTACATTACAATCACCTAGTCACATATTTTAGTTTTTAATAAGTGTGTTAACTACAATAAAACAAAATAACAATTGAGTCTTCTACTTATTATTTCATACAATCCTAATAATAACCTATATTTATAAATTTTAATTAAACTGGTGATGGACCAGTTTTTGTCTTCCGATTAAGTTTTCTGTACAAAAATGACAAGCGCTTCTCCAAATGCTTCCATTTTGTAGGTCTCACGACTGGTGAAGCTGTTTTAGCAAACATCTTCTTTTTCCTTAGAAGTATCTGAAAATATTATATAATTTAGAAACAATTTATGGTACACTATCTATAGACCATAGTAACTACACATTATTATGTTTAGGTTTATCTTAATGTAATGTTGTACAAGGAATAAATAAATAAATAAATCTTACATTATACTCATGACCACTGACGCCTCTTATCCATGAAGGAACAGAATAAAGAGTTTTTACAGGATGTAGGTTCCCTGGACCCAGAATATCAATATAGTCATTTTGACCAAATAAAGCTTTTCGTTCTGTCCAAGGATTTGCAGGTCTGAAAAAATAAATTTGTAGGTTATAAAATTGGGGTATGTATCACAAAAGTTAACAATTAGAGGACTGATAATTATATCAACTCATAAATGACTGACAAGAATCAACCTTAGAAAAAATCTTTTGTATTCTAAAAATTTAAGAAATTCTTTTGTATCAGAATATTAAAACAATCATACACCCACCACTACAGTGTGCGGCAAGTTTCTACATCCAACCCAATACTAATATTATGTTAAACAGACCTGTATTCGGGTAAAGGTATAGGTTTTCCTAAAGCTCTTGGAAGTAGACCTCCACTCCAAATAAGTTCTTTATAGCCATATCTCCTTACAAGACGAGTTTTATCTGCATGATAACGCGTTCTGTGAATTACCAATAATTTATTACAGTAAAGTACTAAGCTTTTTTCATTTTATTTTAATACACACACTACAAAACCTAACCTAACCTTATCACATTGACTGTGGGTCTCCAAAACGATTTCAATATTGTAGAGCTCAACCATTCCATGATTATTTAATTTTCATACGCATTTAAAAACTAAAGACACGCCGTTCCAGTACCTCTAAGAAATAAATAATTATTTGTTTTTCCCAAATATGCTAAACTAAACCACTAACAAGAAAAAGCGAGCAGGCATTTGATTGACATGACTGACAGATTGACTATAGTTCATAGTTTGTGAATTGATTGCTGTCACTAGATATCAGTTTTTTAGACCTACAGAAAGGCAAAGGGAACAAAGCTCACACAGTCATGTCTTGGAGAATGGTCTGAAACAGCAGACGAAAAAAAACTAGTTCATAAAACTGAGATAGATAGTTCAGGCACCTTTTCCCCACGTATCCCTGGGACTTACGCAACACGTGACCATATTTTTAGCTATAACATGCTATAACTTTTGTTAGTGTAAGTCTTGTTGGTTGCCGTAAATAAATAAATACCAGCGCAGGCGAGCTCACGGTGATAATATAATTATTTGTCGTTACATCGGTGCTATGGACTTTAGGGTACCAGCCATCAGGAAGCAGTAAACCCTTCCTTTTTTGGTTATCTACAAAAATATGAAAATCACATTGAATCGATCGATATCGATACTTTTTTTACTCTTTGAATCCCTATAAACTTATTTTGACGCTTTCGTAGTTTAGCTTTCCGTTTTCTGTTTAAACCGTTTAAAACCGACTACTTTTAGAAGGTATACAATGACGAAGACGGTGGTAAAGGCTTTAAGCTATTTAATAATGTCGAGGTACATTTCCTTTTTTTTCGTCTATTATTGCCAGTACAATAAATTTAGTATACTCATTTTTCCGCAAGCTGTCAAAGTAACCTAAGTCCCTGGTCCCCCTATATCAAGAATATTAATATCGTATCGACATAATATCGGTACTCTTTGGCTAGAATGTAGAGGGCCGCTCTTGTCGCGCTCGGTCTCGGTAGGTCTCGGCAAATGTTTTTGCCAAAAGTTTGCCAAGAAGTACCGCCAAGAATGTGGTGAACCCTTATCATTCGTTCTAAAACCGCTTCAAATCTGGCAAGATTCTAAGCCAAAAAAAATCCATTCACTCACACCACCACCCAATCCAACCAATCCAAACAAAATGGCCGATATTCTTGGATAAGTTTGTAGTTGTTATTGAAATTATTTTCTATCTAAAGAAACATGTTTTGAATTTATTCATTGATAAACTTAACATTATTTACTAAATTATCAAGGTAATTTTTTTCGAATTCAATAATAGGTTAGTGAATATAGCTCTACATAACAGTCCCATAATCTGAATCCTTGTTTGTTTATTCAGCCCTATTCTTAGTGATATTTTTTGTAAAATAAATATTAACGCTTTATTTAGATGTGCCACAGTTTTTTCATATGCAGTAATTTATCATATAAATGCCTATAAAGGTATGTATTGTTGTCGCAATCACGATAATGGACTAAATAATTAAGCGCGCAATTTCGTTGTTTGTTTACGTTAGCATTAGGTTCTAACATGAGTATGTTTTTCCAGAGTATAGTAAATTATCTTCAGTTTTTCATTTCAGAACTTTTAGTATAATGTCTAAACGAGAACAAAGTGATAGAAATGAGAGGAAGCTGGAGACAAGTGATTACGAAAGTATGATATCGCAGCACAGTATATTTGAGTCCGCCAGATCAAAACATCAGGAATTGCCAAGTTTTCCAGGATTTTCAAATGCCGAGACACAGACTAAATCGAGTGATATCAGAGGGCAAGGTGCAGTTCAATCAGGGCTTGGTGCCTGGCACTATAATCCTTGGTGGATGTTGGCAAGTACATCTCGCAATATCCCATCGCAAGAAGATTTCACAGAAAATAACGAACAAACTAAAGTAAAAGAAGAACCTGCTGCTCCTGGCACCCCTGATCATGATCCGTTACAAACCGAAGTGGAGCATTATAGGACCAACACAGCTACACCTCCTGCTGGACTAGACTCGTTCTGTGATGATTGCTCTGATCCCTTTTGCGACTCAAGTGCAGCAACTTGTAGAAAATTATTCCACTGTCCCCATTGTAGAAAAAGCTATCCAACAATCCTTGAATTTAACACCCACTTAACTGGTGTGCACCCTGCCCAGAAACCCTTCAGATGCCAAATCTGTTTGGAGCCATTCAATAAAAAAGCTTACTTAAGAAGACACCTCGATGCACATCATACTCGAAAAGATGTCAACAAATGCTCTGTTTGTTCTAAATATATCAAAGACAAAAGCAATTTACGCAAACATATGCAAGTGCACACTGGCAGAGTGCCACAAAAACAATTCAAGTGTGACCTGTGCAACAATAAGCGCTACATGTCTCTTGATAGACTCAATAATCACAAGGTGGTATGCACTGGAGAAAAAGTGCTTAAATATTGTGACATGTGCACCAAAGTTTTTGATAACTCAAGGTCTTTGAACAGTCACAAAAAGGTTCATGCCCGGGAACTAAAGTGTGAGATTTGTGGTGAACAACTTCGGTCATTAGAAC
Source organism: Blastobasis adustella (assembly GCA_907269095.1). Taxonomy (NCBI): domain Eukaryota; kingdom Metazoa; phylum Arthropoda; class Insecta; order Lepidoptera; family Blastobasidae; genus Blastobasis; species Blastobasis adustella. The sequence goes on along the minus strand of OU026119.1, from coordinate 14,207,467 downwards.
AATTTACCAACCATAAAATGATTTGCCAGGGAGCTTCAGATGCTGGAGGTAGTCACAGCGGCACAGCAAGCACAGCAGGTAATGCAATGGGACGTTGCTGCACACAACCAGGTCTGTGTGAGCATGACAAGCCTGCATATCTGAACATACCTGGCTACGCTGCAGGTAGAGTTCTTGATGCCACACTCTCGTCTCTAAAGTCTGAGCTGAACTGATGATATGCTGCTAAAGGCTTGTAACCATAAATATATGTAAAGTTGAATACTAATTGATTTCTGTTTTACAAGATTACCAAATAGTTAAATCAATGACCGTAATAATTTTCACAATTGAAAATTTCACAAGACTGATGCAAATATCCCGCCTCACAACTTGCTTTATTATTACCATTTAAATTAAGGCTTTAGTTCATAGACTAATATGTTTAGTATAAACAGTATGGCCATTTTAATGTACTCTTGTGTATTGGTAGATAACTTTGATGTTTCTAAAAGTTTGATTCAAAGTTGTTTCATACATGCACATAAATATATTTAAATGGTTGTCGTACTTTAATTTTATAACTTAAAAAACATAGTTTATAATATTTTGTTCCACCAAACCGCATAAATAATGACCAGGCAACAATATTTGTTAAACTAACATAATATACATGAGTATATTTTGTTTTTTTTATTTGATACACACAACAAACAACACTTTGACTGATTTAGAGTAATTTTATAAGGTTCAGTATTACATTAAACATTTTTTATTTTTCTATTTGGAGGACTTGTAAGAGTATATTATTTTTATAATTTTAGATCATAATATTTTAAGAATGTCTAATAAGTTTATTATTCTATAAGAGGCAGTCGATGGAGGCTGTACCTGAGCATATGCTATTTCCAGTGCTCTTATGTACTTTATTCTCCAAAGACAAAATTTAATGTAATTTTAAGCATGCAAGTGTGTATTTCGAATATTTTATAAAGACAAGTTTTACATGTGACTTTAGTTTCATGACATTAGAGTAAGTAAAACATACTCTGTGGAGTGCAATCGCAGAGTGCAATGAACCATTGGCAAAGCCGGAAGCATGTTGTGGTTATAAAAGGTATTTGTTGTGTTCTCTTTACCCAAAATATTTATTCTTGAGGTGTTATACACTGAAAAAATTATTGCTGCAATTTATAGAATATACTAAGTGTAATATTTTATTGAATAATATATTAAAAGTAATATGTAGAATGTTTGTACACAACATATGTTATATCCTAATACTAGAATCATGAGGCTATGCAAGTGTTTTCAAGCCTTTCATAATAAACTTAGTTATTTATATTCTATAAATTTTATCTTTAACATATTACTTTATAATTTTTCTTATTTATTTTCGTTATTTGAAAGAGAAATTGTATCTGTTTGGAGGCTTTTTATTCTTATCTAATTAAGTTGTTGGTATTTACAATTGTTTTTAATTCTTATAATATCGTTTATTTGTATAATGGTTAGTTTACCTTCATAGTTTGTAACATTTAAAGTAGGATAGGCTACACTTTTTGTTGAATTTGTGTGAGGGAATAAAAATTGTCTTTAGCAGGCAACAGAATTGAAACAAAATAAAAATAGCATTGTTATTAATCTTTGATCTATACATTGTATTCTATTTTTACTGTTGACAGTGGTTAATTGCTATAGAAACCATTCTAGTATATATTATTATTAAATCTGTAACTATTAACTGAATGACGCCATGAGATAATATCATTAGATATTCTGTTCACTACTGTACCTACTGTTCAAAACATAAAACTATTACGGACAAAGTAAATCTCATATCAGACCCTTTTATTTAAATATTGTACATAATTGAAATATTTCATATATATTGGAATGGTTAATAGTACCACTTACAAATTACAGCAACATTTTATATAATATTGTTGCATACAAAATCTTTGCTCGTGAGGGCGCCATAGGTTATCTTGCGTCATCGAGTACATGAAAAAATCCACTTTGTAGCGATAGTAGACGTTTAGGAGACCCACAAAACAGTCTGCCAGTGCACAAACTGAAACAAAAAAAAAAAAAATTACCCAATGTGTTCAATAAGTAAAAAATACTGGTTTGCCTCATACCCTCTTGGCAGTTTCACTTTTCAGCCAAATTATCGCTACGAAAAGTCGAAGTGTGGGTAGTTAAAAAAAGGATTGTTTTGTGCCAGATTATGCACGGGCAGACCATAGTTTTGTGGGTCTCCTAAACGTCTACTATCGCTACAAAGTAAAATTTTTCTTGTGCAAATGATGTAGGATTATCTATGTCTCCCTCACAGTCTAAGTATCTTACCTGACTGGTTTTGTTACATATGACAGATTCTATGTGCGTATTTTCAATTCAGGTCCGTGATTTACAACATATTTATATTAAAATTCAAATATCAAAATTGCTTTATAGTATTAAAAGAAGCTTTCTAATTAACGATTGCATTCAATCGACATTAGCTTTCGACAGTTATGTTCAAATGCAGTACAAGAAAGTAGAAAAACTGTGCCTATGCCATTATAATTTACCTTAGTAATCTCTGAGAAAAAGCCCCATAGCCTAATTAGAAAATAGATGTTTAGGTAACTATTGTACTAGCGGAAAGGATAATTACGAGCAAACGGTGTGAAGTTTCGAGACTAGAATGGGAAGTGTTCATGGATAAAGGTCAGCATTCACATTTGGCGGTTATGACAATAATCTCCAACCCTGTCACATTAACCAAATAGAATAAACTAAGTGGTTAGCTACTTCCACCTAAACTAAATAATCAATACGTTTTTTCTAATTAATTGGTCTATAGTTATGGATAGTGTTAAAATAGTTTTAACAGTTATAAGCTCTATAGATAAGTTTTGGGAAGTTTTTGGGAACCACCGACATATAATTTTTTATTAATCTTTTGACGCCATTTAATATTTCTACTATAAACGTTTCATTTTTGTACTAGGCATACAAAAAAAGGGGATTTGTAGACATCTTATATGTTTCTTAATTAATTATTTTGTACATCGTATACCTACATCATTAATGGTATTGTGTAAAACAGAGTTAACATTTCAAATGTGTTGTAAACTGAGCTATGTAATTCATAACAATAAACGACAAGTCACACAGAAAAAAAACACAGTAAACTTGCATAACTAAATACCAATAGCCTACCTACATAATATATTTTTATTATCCTCTAGTTATCTAGAACGGTGTGTAACTTTTTAATGCACCTAGGTTAAGGAAAAATGTGTTCATATGAATTTAGTTCATAGACTAGTTTATCTTTATAGTAGGACTGTATAACAGTGTAATTTCTGTCTGTATACTGCAAAATTGTAACAGCTTTCTGAGAAACAGAACCCGTGCTTTCACTTGCTGGCTCAACTAGGTACCAACAAAAAAATGGTAGGCAATGATCAATGTAACCGATACCTAGCAAGAACAGCTTCTATTATTTTAATACAAGGATTAGTAATTATAATTATTCGCGTCATAGCTGGAACTCGGACGGAAAGTTTCATAGGTGCAGTCGTTTTGACATACCCAATAGCACTTTTGCACCCGATCGAACCACTTAGGCAGTGGTATATCGCGCTCTTAACAACAGAACACAGCTTGATGTTATCCCTTTTAGATCTGAGTATTGCCTTGATATGCTTTAGTAGATAGTGTTTGGTAACATGAAAGACATGCCATAAAGAATAATTTAAGATATTCTTTCCTTCCACACTTGTCCGTTTGCGAGAGGTGCCCCAAGAAATATCCTTAGCTGATTTATGGTGTAGCATAAATCAGGTATTTAACTTCAGGCTGTAACGCCAATATTATGTTTGTCTTCCTACCGTAAATCTAGACATCGAGCCCTAAGTAGTCTGCGTTTTTAAATTTGTTACCAAATACTGGTAAAACTAAATTAAGTCCGATTAGGGGTTGTCGGGTGCTTTATCGCCATAGCATAAAATTCCACCGAATCGTTTAGGTGACATTCTTTCACATGAAAGAAACGTCAGATTGGTCACCGGGTTCAAATACCTACTCGTTCTAGGGTAACCATCGGCGGAGCATGCCAGCGAGTGGGCAATACTTATTTAAAATATAATAAGTATGTCTCGCATATCGATTATAAATGTAGATAGGTAAGCAGCGAATACCAAGATATACAATTTTTACTTGTTCTAAAGGAAATGAAATGAAATAACAAGATTGTATAATTTTATTAATTATTTCGAGCAGACCTGGTATTAAATAAAAACAGTACCAGACCTAAGCCCCAGGCGGAAGGTATGGATAGCCTTTTGTTAATAAGAATTCCGTATTAATAGTGGACATTACCTATGCCTGATTATTTTGCTAATAGGATTGATTCTCAGAACAGCAAACTCCACTCGAATAAAGTGCTAAGGATGGGTCTAGAGAATAACGTGACTAGTATCGCCGTAATGTTTGTACTTTTTTACGCTACATTCATTATTGTCGAAATGGGAAACTACTGACGCCCCTCACGCTCCTTATGCGTGTGTCCTTTCAGTTATGACGTGATTTTGTAACATAGTTCCTTCATGAAGTCATAATGGCACTACCATGACATTATTTTGCACCTATATCTAGCACTTATTCGATTGAAGTTCCTGAGAGGCCGTCCTATTAGCAAAATAATCAGGTTATATGTTCTGCTGTGGTCGCGATCAGTCACTAACGCTGGCTGGAAGTCTGGACTCTGCTGAGTGCTGTCTTACAAAACGGCAATGACGGTCTTGTAACGTAGGTATGTAGAAGCACCAACAACTAGCGCCGCTGGCTGCAACTACCTGAATTACAAAGATTGTAGATTAACCACTAGATACGATTTATAAATGGGTCATATTGCACTGATAAGGTTTTCTTATTGTGTCTGTAAGTACCTTTGTTGGTGCATTATGTCGAAATACTTGAGACGTGGAAGATATCCAATGAACTTTGTATCAGTTAAAATATTAACAGCCAACCATAGGTTTGTGTTGCACTGAAATGCTGCTACCTCTATGTTACCCTAAAATTAATTTGAAATGTATGTTTAATTACAACTACCGAGATATTACCTACTTACATAACCAACCTACACTATTGCGAAATGTTTACACATACCTACCTAATAATTTGTAAAATAAAATCTTCATTTCCGTTAAATGTTTTTTTTATTAGATACCCCGTCCGAAAGTGCTGGGTGCCACCTTATGCGCTTATTTCATTTGACTAAATTCAGAAGCAAATCAAATCAAAGTGGAATGTATTACTCATAGAATAAGGTCCATTTTTGTATCACTTATATTATGTAACGCGTCGCTCCGCTTTTCAAAAGCCGTGATACAAAATTGACCTTATTTTATAAGCAATACATTCCACTTTGATATGTTCTCACGCTTTTTGTATCTGAATTTAGGTTACTGAATTTAGTCAAATGTAATAATCACTTTAGGAAAGAAAAATATTGTTTGCTAAATCCAAAAGCAAAAAGCGCGCGAGCAATTCAAAGTGGGATGTTGGATCTACCTAACGGCCATTTGTCTCAGGTATACCTATGCCTCAAACTTCGTCTTGTCCAAGACCTTGTTGGGAGACCCTACTGAGGTCTTCGAGCGTTGTGCCCAGCTCCTCCAGAAACTCGGCAATGACTACAATATCGTCGGCAAACCAAAGGTGAGATAGCTACTCGCGGTGTGAGAAATATACTCGCCGAAAATCGTTGCATAGGTAGGTACTACAAGGAGTCTCAAAAGAAAGTTTTTATTTATTTAGTTTACTACGTGAACGCAACGAATCCGAAGGGCGCGGGGGTTATGTCAATCGGTAGCCTGGCTCTTGGGAATTCAGTCGCTAAGGAGCGTTTCTCAGGAGCAGACCCCGCGTTGTGCGCGCGAGAGTTTTACAAAAACGGTGATTCGGCTACTGTAGCGCGTAGGAGATTCTGCAGTATTCGAGGTTTTCGCCACTCAAATGATGCGCCAAGCATTCCTCTTATTCGAAAATGGGTCAAAAAGTTTGAAGAGACTGGTACAACGCTGGAAACCCCAAAATCCGGGCGACCAAGGTCATCAAGAACGGTAGAAAACGTGGAGAGTGTTAATCAGTCTGTTCGTGATGACCCGAACCTTTCAATTCGGAAGCGCGCAAGTGCTTTAAATGTGCATAGACCGTCATTACACCGCATTTTGCACAAAGATCTAAAGCTGCACCCCTACAAAATGCAATTGGTGCAAGAGTTAAAGCCCCAAGATGCCAGTCACAGGCTTGACTTCGTAAATCAGGCAATTGAGCGCTTTTCAACGTTTACCTACATTTTGTTTTCGGATGAAGCTCATTTTCATCTTAATGGACAAGTAAATAAGCAGAATTGCCGCTACTGGAGTGCAACGAATCCGAAACGCAAGCATCAGAAACCCCTTCATTCGCCTAAAGTGACCGTCGTGGCAGCGATGTCGGCGCGAGGAATTATCGGCCCTTACTTTTTTAAAGACGAAAGGGGGCATGCAATTACAGTGAATTCAGAGCGTTATGTGGAGATGTTAGACGACTTCTTGGTGACTGAACTGCAAAACTTTCCTGGCTATAACGAAAGAACATGGTTCCAGCAGGACGGAGCAACGTCACACACGTCCAATTCATCTGTTTTCGGGCAAATTGATGTCCAGGAGAGGTGACATAAATTGGCCTCCTGCAGTCCTGATTTAACCCCTATGGACTTTTTCCTATGGGGTTATCTTAAATCTAAAGTTTACGCCAATAAACCGACTTACCTGGCGCGTTTGAAAGAAAATATCCGTCACGAAATGGCAGCCATCACTGAGTCCACCTGCCGAGCCGTCATAAGTAATTGTACTGTTCGATTAAATGAGTGCCGCGAACGCGAGGGTCTACATTTGGACGATATTATTTTAAGAAATAAATTCCCAAATTGTGTATTTTAATAATCAATAAAAAAAATTTCGATACACGGCTTCCTTTTTTTTTAATCGATCTACTAAATATAAACTTTCTTTTGAGACACCTTGTACTTACCCTGTCTGTACGAACCATGTTAACTAGCAAGTTGGAAGCACTGGCTTTGGTGTGTCTTTTACCGACATCGGTTGATCTCCACGAGACCGTGATTATTCGTCAAGCATATCATATCGTCGCAGCTCATAACGACTCGTCGCGTTTCGCCAGCGTATCGCTGTGTGCTCGCAACGACTCGTCGCAAGTCGGCAACGGATTACCGCGTTGCGCAGGAAAGGCGGCTACATACGTGACTGCGGCAGGGCCTTTGTGTCCGACCACGCCTCCGCATCCAAAAAGCGACTTTATTTTATACGACGTCAGCATTAAGTAGTATCAACTGTCTAGCTGCCTCCTAGTGGCCTTGCCTGAATAGCTAGCACTAGCAGTTTCGTGTGGCACACGCATAGTATCGTAAGTAGAGTGCTAAATAGCTAGCAGCTTGTGTGGCAATGGCGGGGAAAGGGTGCGGGCGAGAGCTCATGACGTTTTGTGGCGAGCTTACTGTGAGTATACCATGTCTAGCAGCGAGCATGTGGTACCTACCTACAGTTAACAGCATGTCGGCCTACCCAAAACCAGTTTAAGATCAACTGTCACGAGCTAGCGTCTCTATAGACGCGCATAACAACGTTAGCTCCTTTTAAACTGGTTTTGGGTAGGTCGATATGTTGTCTGTACCTCGCACAATGACTGACGTCGTAATTGCCACTCGTCATAAATCCCCGCGATCATTTACCGTGTGGACACGGCATGACGATAATACAATCGCGATTCTACCCATTTTCCAAATATCCCTACTGATCTATTTCTAATAGTCTTTTTTCTCATTTTTACTATTTATGATGATGATTATGTCTTCCCTGCTGGTTTTGGCTACAGATTTTTACTACTAGGGGACTAGGCGGGATATAATGGATATTCTACTTGTACGTACTCGCTCTTAGAGGTGGTGCCTTATTATGGCGCGTCGTATCGTCACATAACTCGTTACCGTCAAACCCCCAAAAAGGAAAAAAAATCTAAGTTTTTAGCATCTACGAGACTGTATGTGCTGTCTATCTTTTTATGTCGGCTTTGCCCCACCACTGAACTGCAATCATCAACTGGATTTACAGAAACAACCACACAGAGGACCTGAGTTTTGACACTCCACATCTATATGCTGTACCCCAGCAATACAAGGAATTAGAAGGCTCCGTCTCTCTTGTAGTCTCTGCATACAGTCTTTTAAGTCGCCCTAAAATGTTTTGTGCTTGTTGTTATATTTACTAAACATTAATACAATCGTTTTGTAAAAGTACAATTTTATTAAATAACAACTCTTCCTCTTTTGACAGCTGCTTTAACAACTTTAGCTTTTTTATCCTTCTTCTTTTTAGATATATTTTCTTTCCTTTTCTTTTGTCTTTCGTCTTTCTTCTCTGCAACATTTTTGACTCTCTCATCCCATTTCTTTTTGCTGCTTTTCTTTTTTTGTTCCTGTAAATATAATTTTAAATATGAATGACCATAACAATATTTATTCAACATATGCGAAACTTAATAAAGAGATACTGTATTAAAAACATACCATTTTCTTTATAGACTTCTTTAACAATGTAGGATCATCTTTAACTTTTTCACCTTCAGCTTTCTGAAGTACGGTCTTCCAAGCTATTTTTTCTTTAATTTGTTTGACTTTGCCTTCTTCATCATTATTACTCAATTCTTTAAATTTCTGTTCTTGATCCTTTAAATCAGCTAATAACTTTTTGGGGTCTTTCGTGTTATGTCTCTGTTTACCTGCAAATAGAAAAGCAATGGCATTTGAAATAGGTAATGGAAGAACTGGCTGAATAGAAGATGCTTTTTTATCAGCAACACATTTTTTGACCACTTTTATCACTTACCTTGTCCCATATTAGAAAAGTCAAACTTAGAAAATACTAGTTTACTATCCATATTATACACTGGCTTAGGATTTTCAGAGTTCATTTTAACTTTTTCTTCTTTTATGGTCTGTTCTTCATCAATATTTTTTTCATCTTTTGTCTTTTTGTAGACTTTGTTTAAGTTCCTCTTCAAATCTCTTCTCTCTTTCTTCTTGATCTTTTTGTTCAACTTACTACTTAAACTTTTTTTAACTAATTTATTTTTCAGATTGAATGTATGCTGAGATTTAATTTTCTGAAGCTTCTCCTCCAGCTCAGTAATACTTCGTGCCCGATTAGGTAGTTTATTATCTTCTTTTTCTTGTTTTGTACTAACAACAATTTCATAGTCAGCATTGTCGTCATCTAGAATTCGATAAAAAATAGGAATCAAAATCATAAAGCTTATGGAATTATTTAATTTTAACTCATACTTGTGGCTGTTTCTAGTTTCTCTAATATTTTTACAAGAAACCAACTATTTAATCTGTTATGTTTAGGTGGTAAACGTGAAATAAGAAATAGACCCATCAGGTGACCTGTTTCTCCTTTTTATATAAAAAAGCATGAGAATGGTATGGGAAATGTAGGGATTATTGATGAAATCTGCATGACTCTTCAGTAAGTCATCATCATCATCTTGGTGTTAATGTCCCGGTTGTGTTCTCCCGCACGAGGGCCCGGGGTCCGCCTTGACCATGATCCAGGATTTGGCAGGTCAAGTAATTACAGTGGAGCGACTGCCATCTGACCTCCGTGACCATGCTACCAGGAGAACCTGACCAGATTGGATAATGGTTACACATCCAGTCGCCTGAAGTGCAGGTTGTGCAAGTTTCAATACGATGTATTCCCTCACCTTAAGAGCATCGGTTAGTGTTCAACTAATGTACATAACTCAGAAAACAGTCATTGGTATATGGCCAGACCGGGATTCGAACCCGGGACCTCTGGCTTACGAGTCGGATACTGTAACCGCTCGGCCACCGACGCTATTGTATATATATATGACTCTTCATTAAGTATTGTTTTGAATTTGTTAAACATAGGTATGTTAGTGTAAGTTTGTAAAATTCAAATACTGAAACTCGTTATTGACCATATCCATGCACCAACGAAGATGAACAAAACAAATATTTACCCCTATTTGTCGGTAAGTTTAACACCGAAAACACACCCTTCAGGAACTCGTACTCCTTAGATAATCGAGATTTCAATTGCTTCATTTTACCACCACTTTTCGTAGACATTTTAACTGGCATTGGTCTCTATATGCCGAAAAATTAATCTATAAAAATATAATAGAAATAACCACACTATGCCTAAGAGGTTATAAAATGATAAACAATGTAAACTTAAGAGTAGGTAAATTATTAAATTTATTTTTCTACGAATCCACACAATTCAGATTCCTTTTTTGTCTTTAAGCAGACTACACTCAACACAGAATAAACCACGAATAAATTATGAATTTTTTAAAAATGTGGACTGCACAAGATAACACACACGATAGTTCTTTTTTCTATTGAAAAAGAAAGATGCTAGGGAGGGGCTCATTGTGTTCTCATTGTCAATCCCGAGCTCAAGGCTCCTCCACACAAACGATCTTGGTTGATTGATTGGATGATGCGTACCGATACCTCGTAGAATTTTTATTTTCGATAAACTTTAGGAAAAACAAAAAACTCGCACAAAAAATTTACTAGGCGGTATGGTTATAAAATAGAAAAAAGTAATGCGGGTTTGTTTTAATCACAGACTGTCACAGACTAACTAGCATAGGTAGTAGGTACTATATATAGTTCATAGTTTGTGGTAGGTACACTAAACACAATGTCAAACGATGTTTTATTTTGATGTGCTTTTGTGTTGACTTTCGATTTAATTCGTAATTTTGAACTACTACTTTGAATTGAAGAAAACGCAGATGAAACATTGAAGATGAGTTTTCGAAGAGAAATATTAAAAACGTTTTATTTCCGAATCCCACCAAAGAATATTCTACCCGAGCGATGGAATAGAAATTCAAGATTTTATGTAACTAATTCACATAAAAACAAGTTAAGCTTCCTAGAAGAAATGGAAAAAAATTACATTCATACCAGTTCATTTCAGAAACTATTACTATCTTGTGGGTCAGCGGTTGTGGCTTTACTTGATCCTCACCGCGGAGACATGATTGCTTGCTTGGGAGAAGTAACAGGTGAAAACTCTTTGAAATACATGCAAACGAAAATGTTGCAAACATCAGAAGGTTCAGAAATTTTGCGGGAAATGCCGCGAATAAATTCTAAAACTGTATCATTTAAAAGCTTGTCTGAAATGCCAGAGAATACTGTAGGTAGAGTTTATGCTGACTTTATGCGAGCAAATAATATTACTGCAGACTCACGTCTTCCTGTACAATTTATTAGTGATCCAGAACTTGCTTATGTTATGCAACGATACAGAGAAGTTCATGATTTAGTGCATGCCACATTATTTATGAAAACAACAATGCTTGGAGAGGTAATGTTTGAATCTTATACTTTGTAAATTCTTAGTTTTATATAATTACAACAGTAGAATTGTCGGTACAGTAATGTACTTTGTTGATCATACCAATCTACTCATGACAATGACCATGAAGCACACCAATTTAAAATATCAAGGTAAAATTAATAAAAAACATGGTAACAAAACAGATTGTTTTTACAATTAATTTTAACCACTAAAATATAGAAACAAAATGTAGTTACTTTGTAATTATTATTGTTATGTTACCCATAAAATTGTTTGCACATCTACGCAAGCCATTTTATGTTTAACATTGAATTTGAAAAATTTAAATGAGTGATTTTCAAACGAAACTAATAACTAAGGAATATTTGCACTTCACAGGTGGCAGTGAAATGGATAGAAGGGATCCAAACTAAACTACCAATGTGTATCAGTGGTGGAGTTCTAGGAGCTAGTCGTCTAAAACCAAAGCATCGCCAATTATATCTCAATTACTATTTGCCATGGGCCATAAAAACTGGATCAAGCTCAAAATTCATGCAAGGTTACTAATTTTTAAATATTTAGAATCAGCTGACCTACTCTTGAAAGCAGTCCGAATACCATTTAACTTGTGTGTGATATCTCTTCATAACAAAAAATTTATGAAATGCCACCATATGAAATCACACCGCACAGCAGGGTGGCCCTAAGCATCCAAAAGAGCTGCCGCAACGTTAAGGTGTCCTTCAGTTTCGTAGTCTACACACCACCACTTACCTGATTGAGAAAGACAAGAGAGTAAAGCAACTCATTCAGTCATCATCCTTCTGGGGTTAATCCTGTGTGCGCTCTAGAGCGACACATGAGGACCCGGGGTACGCCTTCTCTTCTCCAGATAGTAGCAATCTAGGTGATAGGTATATTATTTGTATCGTATTGTATTTATTGTATGGATATGGTATATAATATTTTCTTTATTACCTCATCTTTCTTGTTATTAGTATTTGTTATGTAGTTAAGTATACCCGCTCTCTGTTCCGCTTTTGGCACCTACTCACTCACTTTACGCATGGTGTACTAGTTGACTAGTAGATAAAGCCTGATGGCTTTAAGTCCACCAATTGTATTATTTTTAGTGCAATAAAGTTTTTTAATAAATAAATCTCAGTATTCCATATTGATATGGAATTGGTTTCAAGAGTTTAGGACTATGCATACTCATCACCCTAGAATGAAATTGCTAGTCACAGCATACAAACAAAAAATATAAGAAGTTGGTGCTCTGAAGGGGATAGACAATGGACATACCTCCCTCCACTAGCGTTTGTTTTACTAAGTATTGGGAACTAAAACCAGGGTGATATGTCTTGGAAGTTCTTAGGCCAGCTCTAGAGTAACATGATTACTTGTTAGATGTTAATAATCTGTTCTATTATATTTTTCAGGCATTTACTTTGAGAAAAGGTGGGAACAAGACATTGATGAATTCCACAAAGAGATGAACATAACCAGACTATCTGTCAATTAAAAATACACCTGCCTATTTGCATGTTTGTTTGTGATATTTTTACCATAATAATAATTATGATAAACACTTTAGACTTTAGGTAGCTATTGCTGCTTTCTGTCCAGACTTCAATGATGAATTAGTTTTGGGAAAGTTATCTACATATTGTAAGTTATTTTATTTGAGTTACAATAAAAAAATTATTAAAACTTAAATAATGTCTTTTATTTACACAAATCCTGATGCAAATGCAATGCCTCAAGATTCTGCCATATTCACGATCACGAGGCGACATCGTTGGTACTCCAGCGTTCGCCAGAAAACTAGTATTATAACCGTATTTCAGCAGCGTTGTCCAATAGGCCTGTTGGTATCCTTCTTATTGTGCTGCGCTCCTAAGTTGATTCCTACTCCAGTGCCGCCGTCCCGACCGATCTCATGGAAGACGGCTTTAGTGCACCAAATCTCGAAAAAGGCGATACCTCTGATCCACGTAACTCTAGTTATAACCTCTTGTTCTCTAAAATAATGGAATCTATGATTACATCTACTCATTCAATTATCGCCATTACGGATTCCGTTTGGATCGATCTGCTAGGGATCTATTAACCTATTTGACCCAGACCTACAAATGGGTGGCAGCCATTGAGAGCAATGAGGAGAGAGACCTTAGGGGTCGGCATAGACAGCGAAAGCCTGCAATGGGGTCTGACACAAAGTGCTTCTTCCAGGGCTGCCTGAAAAATTGTGTGTTCGTTGCCAAATAGGACAGCGCCTATCGAGTGTCACAAGCTACGGTCCTGACACAACTCTTGCCTACTCCACATTTATACATTTATGTCGACCTCGACTATCTAGCACTGCGGGCGGAGAGACGTACGGTCTCTGTGCATCCTTTACCGTCACGTTTATCACAGGGAGTGCTCTTAGTAGTTTGGGCAAGTGCCTGCTTTTTATAAAGTTAACAAAGTTATCCTTGAAAACGGATCATTGTAGCTTGTGGACTTTTCAACAAAATTTCGAGCTTTTAAACCTTTGGTTGGTGGCGATAGCCGATTAATCGACTTCGGTTTCGGCCAGAAATTGACCTTCGGTCGGACACTAGCGATAACGCATTCGCAACACCCCTGGTGATGCGAGTGTCCATGGGCGGCGGTGATCACTTACCATCAAGGGACCTGCATGCTCGTTGGCCTCCCTCTAATATAAAAAATACAAGAGAACTTAACCAAAAATAAAACAACTTGAATGCTTTACAACAGTGTATTAAAATGTAAAGATTTACTTTATTAATTACATCTTAAATATTACGTAATATTTCAATCATAACAACATTTCTGAGCTGCGCCCATTCGGGTTATGCAGTGGAGTAGTGTGGCTGCCTACTCGTACTATCCACTCGTACCATACTCGGCGAGTGTTGACACACCTCCAAAAGGTAGCTGTGATTATATCACCCTTATGAACCCTCAGCGGTGTCTGGAATAAAAAATTATTAATTAGCTACTTCAATGACATGGGGTGAGGGTATAAAAGCATAAATTATTAAACAAATACCTTAATAGGAATAAAAACTGGAAACCATGAAATCATTCCTTCACTGTGTGTCGACGGAACTATACTGATCATTTCATTTTCATATAATGTACAATCAAAGTATCCACCAAACCCGTGCATGACATTGTCTTGCTGAACTTCCCATGAGATTGTAGCAGATCTCCTATTATCAGCTAATGGAAGCCCTCGATAGTCAGTTAATTGGTTTCCTTCATTATCCCTTGCACCCTTTGTTGGATGTTCAAAGGTAAAAACAGGCTGAAAAAAAAAAATATTGAAATTGATATGGACTATAATTACTACTCAGAGCTATAAAATCAGAAAATCTACTATACATATATGTATATCATTCAAATTTTAAAACGTTCAGTGCGCACGACGCGTCTGGCAGGCCCACAGAAAATTGACAGGGCGCACGGACTCATCTGGCCGGTCCCTACAAAATAAAGCAAAAATAAATACGCACACTCGCGTAGCGCCAATATCTGCTGGCCGGCCAACCGCACACGCGTAGTATACGTATAGATATAGTATATTTCGGCTGGCCACGATTGTTAGAACCGCGCCTGACCCTGATATTTAAGTTAGCAGCGAAAGTAAAGCTGGGAATTCACGAACGGGCCTGTCTGCGGGCGGCACGGCGCGCTTGGGTCTGTCGTCTAGTCTGTACAGCACACACACGGAACGGGCAAATTAGTTACGCAAAGAGCTGCAGCGTGGTCGTGTGAAGTTGTATATCAAAGTGTCAGGCGCGGTGCTAACAAACGCGGCCAGATGAGCGAACGCCTGGCCAGCAGAGTCCGCGCTGGCATGACGCGAGTGCGCGGGCCTCCGCCGATTGAGTCCTACGCCGAGTGAGGCGGCCGCAGCGACCGAGTTAAATTACAACTCAAACATACCTTTGTTTCTGCTATATCGTGTTTATTCTGCATATACACAACCCATAGTGTTTCGAGGTTTTTATCTTTCTGGTTACAGTTGTTAGTTGCTGCAACCTTGGCAGCTCCCCACAACCTCGGAGATGACACAGGTGCCACGAACGACCGATATTCACAAGGTATTGATATTCCATTGGGTTTTAGAAGACTATTAGCCCCATCCAGGCATTCAGGTGACAGTTCGTTATCTCCCCACGAGCCTGTGAAAATGTAATAAATATTTATAATTTGACATTTTAAAATGGGAAGAAATTAGTTTTTCAAGCTTATCATTTATCATTTCAATTGCAGTACATCCGACGCGCTGGTTTCCCGCGAGCCAATTATGTTTAGGCTATCACTTAATCGGTCTAGAGGTTCTGATCAGTTCCGATAATATTGTATCCGTTTTACATGCTTTGAATAAATGCTTTACTTATTATTATTTATTAGCTGCTGTGGTTTGTCAGCAAACAAAGTGAATTGAGCTGCTTCTAGTGGTCGGCAAAAACAACTAAATTGCTCAGTATGTAGGTATTGATTGTAATATGCAGCACTCGGCTCGTGCGTGGTGGTTCATAACAACACATGCGCCTTAGTGATTTTTAAGCTAATCGATTGTGTAATCCTGCTGACCAAGTCTTGCAATAGAACTATTTATTTTGCAAAACTAACCATTACCAAGCAATCCTTAACAAGTATGTATCTACTTATTTTCTGATAATCCTTGATGTAGTTGTTGACCGGGTACTGCTGGTGTTTTTATTTTAAGCCAACAAAAACATATGCTGTAAAAAAATCTTTTAACTGGATTTCTTGCTGACTGGATAATTTAAAACAATACCATTAAATTATTTGCCTTATGTTTATCGGCGACAACTAACGGTCAACTACACTCTGCTTGTGCATCCCTTCTTTTAATCACTCTCATGGTTAGGATGATTGGTTTGAGTAGACAAAGATTTCGAAATAATATTTTAGACACATTGTAGCAGTTGGATGTACAATAAGAATTGTCATACCTAATAGCTCTGAAACGATGATGTCAGCTTTCGGAGTCAAGTTGATATGCCTCATGTCACCCGATACGACAGTCACGTCGTAGTCACGCCACACCTCTCGAGCCTGAGCTGCTAGCACTACAACTGCACATGGGTTCTTCTCAACCGCTATAACCTGGTTACAAAGTACAACAATTATAAAATAAATATTGAGAATACTAACATAGATTATATAGAAATTAGAATTTGTTATTCTTGTAAACTTGGTATGAGTGGCAGTCGCTCCACTGTAATAACCTAACCTGCCAAAGGGTCAAGGCGGACCCCGGGCCCTCGTGCGCGAGAGCACAACCGGGACATTAACGCCAAGATGATGGACTTGGTATGAGTGGAATTAAAGGCCACCTTCCTTGAATCCTGGGTACGGATGTAAAACACAGTTTAGGCGCCCAACATGGGGTGCAGATCTACATTAAATATATTTTTAGGTTTTGTCAATATTATCACAAAATAGAGAACTAACAGAAGGTCCACTCCCGTCATTATCGAAAATTATGACGTAAACTTGCCGACTCACTAGGGTTGCTACTGTATTTATTCTGAATTATGAAAAGAGTATTTTAAAGATCGTTCACAATAACATGACCCTTGCAAAGGACCAATATCTAATACTTGCCATAATGTCATAATAATTGCTTCCCAAGCTATTGTTATAAGATTTTCTATACCAGCTGCAAACATAATGCCTTTAGTAAGCGTAAAAATAATTGACTGTCTATTCACTTTTTAAAATTCATCGCCACTAGATTATATCATTAGACCCTGAGAATAACCTTACCCTGACCTGGGATTTGACCTACTTCCCATAATCAATTGTAAATAAGATGAAAATGCAATATTATGGTATTAGCTGTGTGGTGTCCGGCAGAGTAGAATAGCACCAACCCCTTACACTAATAGGTGTCGTACAAGGCGACTAATGTTTTCAAGGCAAAATATCAAGAGTCTCGGTAGTTTGGAAAATGGGCAGCAGCATTTTCCATTGTTATATTTAAACACTGCGATCTCCAATCCGCCTGCCAAGCGTAGAGATTATGGCAATAACCTCCCCTTTCATGGGAGAGGCCCTAAGTCCTGCAGTGAACTGTTACGGGCTGTGATGACGATGATGAGTCAGTTGAACTGATAATGGAGAAAGAAGGTGGTCACCGATTTTTTTTATATTAGACTAGACAGGCATTTCTGATTAGACGGGTTTTTGTTCTGTTAAAAACTGTCACATGGTGCCTGAAACTGTTCAACCAGTCCTAGGGTCTCTAGCGGAAGACCTTGGTCAACCTCGCTTCGCCATCGGCATTAGAACTCGTAACGATACTGAAGTTCGACTAGCCTCAAAGTCTGAAATGGTCACCCATCAGTTCTTGGAGTCTGCGTGCGTTGCTTGTATGTTATTAAGTAATCTTAGTTACCTACAAGTAATTTTATTATATCAATAATAATACCATTTCATTAAATAATATTCAATTTACAAGAGACCTTCTGCTTGCGACAGGCCGTTTTTTATTTTGTGATATGGTGGACTATCTACCTTCCTAGTTAGTGGTAGTAGTTATTGAAGCACGTTATTGAAACAATCAGTACACAAACACATCTTATGAGCTTATTCTTTGCCCTGAGTGCCAAAAAACACTCAAATTTGAGTTGAAATTAGCAAATACTTAAAGTCTAAAGGAAGACAAACAAGTTACTAAATACCTTAACTTTACTGTTGGTCATCTTTGCTGCATTTAAAGTCGCTCGCACTAGTGGTCCTCTTCCAGCACCTAATACCATCACAGTATAAGTTTGCTGTACTTTTAAATCTCCTTGGCCTTCTTCCTTCGGATTGTCCTTAGCTTCTGGGCTGGTTATATCCTACAAATGAATATGTATAAATAAATTATATGATATGAAATTCAGTCTAAAATAATTTATGTAATTAAATTAAAACTGTTTCATAAAAAATTAAATACACAAGAATTTACATACTACTTTTTCATTTATTTGATTATTTTGTAAATTAAGAAGTGCCTTTGCAATAGCTTTTTGATACTGATTATATTTAACTGGATCTTTTTCAAATACACAATAAGTGTGTGTGTCCAAATTGTCAGCAAGAGGTTGAAGTGGTGTTTGCAAATAATCCTCCCATCTGGAAAAGTTAACATGGATGCAAATTAGCTTATGTTATGTTAGTGGAAGGAGAAAGACTTGGTCCAAAAGAGTCCATTGTTGGCTTAGTTAACGAAATTGTACTGTGGTACAGTATATTTATTCAACTTTGTCTTTTCTCTAAAACAAAATAAACTGACTAAATACTAACCCTCTGGCATAGCTAAGCATGGGATCACTATCATCACTACATCTCTTCCACACTCTGTACAGGTACTGGAAATAGAACTCTATGTTGGATCTTCTAGCACCACTAATAACCACCTGTGCATCCCTCTGGACCATGTTCACTACTAGATGTTGATGCGCCTTAGAAAGCACTGGGAACCTGCAAATTTTAATTCTCTGTCTCAATTTGAATTCATGCAAACACATTCATTTTTGCATTACTCAATGCTGACAGATGTATATTTCTTTATTTCTAAGTGCCAAATATGCTAGACAAACTCCAGAATATGTTATGTAACATAATACATAAATATGTTCTCAACTACACATGCTTTGTAACACAGATGTACAGTACAGTTATGTAGTCAAGTGTCTTTATAGAGTGGAAATCATACTGCAGACATAGCAGACCAATCAGTGTATTCCTATCATAAATGAAGGGGTGTGGTGACACCAGTCAGAAATATTCATACAACCAATTTCACCACCGCTACCGCTCAGCTGCTGCTCTCACTACATCTATATTCAGTTGCTAACAACAAGCAAGCTGAAATGATGAATAAATTACATACCCCTTTTTGTTATTATGGAATATTGATGTAGGTATTATAATAGCTTTCACAGGCTCCCCTAGCCATCTGTTTATCAATGCTTCAGATGGCAAGTCTGCTGTAAGTTCTAGAACTACTCCTACTCTTTTGTCCCAATCCATCAGTTCATGAAAGTTAGACCACCAAGACCAGGCCTCATTCCATGGGTCTTCATTTTCATCGTTTATATCCTGATCGGAATTTCGCAAGGATCGATGACAAACCAAAGGTACTTTAGTCCATATAAGAGTCGGATGATAACTGTAAATATAAGAAGAACAATTTGAATACACAATGGTTGTGCTCTCCAAAATATTGTCCAAAAGCAATTAAAAAATAAGTTGATATCCGTACTAACCTAGTCTCGTAAAATGTGTGAAGAATTCTGGCCAAGTTATGAGATTCTCTACCATGTAAAGGCAACATAACCGCAGGGACACCCAAGCCTCGGCAATAGCCAAGTTCTTCATTCAAGCAGTCTTCATGACGTTCCCGGACTACGGGTGCCTGCGAGTCCACATTTAGATAGGGAGATACTTTACCAACGATCTTTGTTGTCCAATCTTGCGGCGCCAGAATCATATCTGACCGCGTAAAGCCACCAATACAACCGGCATTTCCAACAAAGTGTCGACGAAAACGTGGGTGAACAATCGGTGTAACAATAAACGAATAATTACTGTGCAAAGCTTCAGTTATACATCCTTGCAAGTCTGTAGTTGTATTGTAATCTAAACCACAAGATATCTCTTGTTGAGACATAATTAAAATTTCTAAAAAAACAAGAAAAGAAACACAACAGTCGAGAAAACAACCTGAATGAATGAAATGAAATCAAACGAATGAATGAAAGAAAAGTGTCAAAAGTGAGTAAGTGAACAAAATTTGCTGGTGACGTCGCTCGGCGCCTTGACTGGGCGAGTCCCTAAAGGGGCTTTTACGTTGTTAAATCTTGAAGCGCTGTCATCATGAGCAGCGAGCACGAATGTGTAAACCTAGGACGATTTAGTCGTGTGTTTCTATCCTCTTTGGAGGCCATTGTTTGACGTATTGTTTCTATCCTCTTTGTTTGTTTTGTAAAGTAAAGACCAGCGTTGCCAGATCTACGTACTACGATTTACGTACTATTTGGCCGACTGTCGTACCTTTGGCGTACTTTGCTCCACATCGTACTATTTAGTACGCTTTTGCAAAATGCTAAATTTAGCTGAGGGGAGTAGTCACTTTGTATTTCCTGTCCGCAAAATACCGTAAAATAATGGAAGGAGGGGTTGATCTTGACGTGTTTTTGCTCACTGGCACTACCGGCGAGTAAATAAGGTGTTGTCTTGTCAAAATAATGCCGTTTTATTGGCTACAAACCCCCCCCCCGATAAAATAGAAGAGAAGGTAAACCGTACCTTTTTAGCCATTTTCGTACTATTTTAGGAGCCCGGACGTACTTTTTTGGAAACTACTGCGTACCTTTTGGTACGATTTACGTACTTTTTGGCTGACTGTCGTACCTTTGGCGTACTTTGCTCCACATCGTACTATTTAGTACGTTTTTACAAAATGCTAAATTTAGCTGGGGGGGTGGTCACTTTGCCTTTCCTGTCCGCAAAATACCGAAAAACCGTCACCACTTATTTAAACCGGCACCACCGGCGAGTACCTAAGGTCTTGTCTTGTCAAAATAACGCCTTTTTTTTATTGACTACAACACCGCCCCCCCCACCAAGGTCGATAAAATAGAAGAAAAGGTAACCTTTTAACCATTTTTGTACAATTTTAGGAGCCCGGACGTAATTTTTTGGAAACTGCTGCTGGTAACACTGGTAAAGACATCTGCTGATGCTGAATTTATTTGTTTGGACGTCATGTGGACATCATATTCTTACTATATAATTATAATTTGTTATTTATTGTAGTGGTATCAAAGCTGGAGGACCTTTGTACAGAAATGAATGAAATACATCCTTTGGAAATATCTTTGTCAACATGTGTGCAAAGTGATAGGAGAGGTAGACCAAAAACATCAATTAAACAATTTTCTCCAGAACCAAAGTCGCTTATTATAGCAGAATATCTAAATCAAATGAAAAATAATGGAAAACAAAAAGACGATGATCAATGCGATACTCTAGTTAAATCTGAGCAGAATAAAGATGTTCCTATCTCAACAGAGCATAGAACTCAACAGAACAGAGAAAGGTCCAAACAAATCCTATTCATAAATAGTACACTATCGGGTGATTTCTTATTTATTATGTAATTATGTTTACTACTTGCAGGAATCTCCAAAAATTATATCACTGTGATTATGAGAACTGCACCTACAAATGCAAGTTATCATGTAATCTCGTCAAACACAAAAGAGTGCACACTGGTGAGAAACCATACTTATGTGACCAGTGTACATTTAGGACAAGCTTTGTGAATTCCCTAAAAACCCATGCACGTATCCATACTGATCAAAGACCCTATGAATGTGAGCATTGCAGTTATAAGTGTAATAGCAGTTCCAATTTAAAAAAACATTTTAGGCACAAACACCACATGAAATGTGGTCCCTCTGACAATAATTGAATTTGGATCGGCAACATGAGAGTCACTGGGATTATAAACACCCATAGGCTGTGGTAATTGCTTACTATCAGGCAATTGCATATTACACCTAAGTGGTATAAAAAAAAAAACAATTACTCCATAGCATTTTATATAATAAACATTTATGTAACCTAAAATATAACATCCTAATGTATAACTGGTATATAAACAATATATTGTCACCCAAAAAGTTTATTATGTATACAAAAGCTGCCTCTTATAACACATGATATATATTAATATTTGAGTGTTTTAAAATTATGGAGTTAACACAATAATACTAGTCAGGTTTAAGGAATATTATGTATATATTATCAATGACAATGTTCAGTAAAGTCCACTACAACTGATTCTCTCCACCCAAAAAAGAAGTATCCCGTTGCTGACCCTAATACAACAGCTGCACAAAGATATGTGTTGTAAGTCATAAATACAAGCATCAGCATGTAGCTCACTAGCACTTGCAGTCCATGTAGCACTGTTTGCCATACATGTGCAGAACTCAGCATTGTTGGCCTGGAAAAATATATAATTTAATTTATTATCATAACTGGATGAGTTGTAAGATAAAAAATAGGCAAAGAAAAATTGAGTAATATAAATTAGCTCTAGAATTAAAATTTAGAAACATACGATGGCACAAAACTAAGGATCTTTATGAACAAATAGGATGTCCGATATGAATTGCCAAGGGTTGCCAAGTGTCCAAATAAAGCCAGACTTGATTGAGTCTTGGCTCTTTGACTGCTTTTCTGGCTCAATTAGGTGTTGTCCTGCTTTTCCAGTTTTTACTAATTATTTGTGATGGCTTTTTAGGATTTGATGTCCAAAAGGCCATTTAAACTGGCTAGACATGCTTTAGCTATTTAGGCCTGATAATACTTACACATTCCTTTCAAGAACATGCGGCACAGGCCTAAAAATAAAAAAAAGAGTTGTGTTTTATATTGTACAAATATTTTGCAAAATAAAAAAATAAAAAACATTAAGATAAGGGTATTTTATTTTCTTTGCTAATAGAGCACATCTAATCTGCAGATGGTTTTACTTGACTAGGCTAGCAAACAATTTGCCATGCATAATGGAACACAACTGTTATGTTAATTAACTTATTGACTCAACTGTATAACTTGTGGCTCATCAGCAGCATGCACATTGGTCACGCCTTTGTCAGGTGACGCTACAGCACAGTATTGCAGACCTGCATATGTTTTCCACAATAGATGCTTTCTGTAATACTTGAGGCTGAAACAGAATTAAGTAAAGGTTTATTTAAAATGCAAGTTTCTCTTATCCTAACCAAAATGAATATCCAGCACGGCAGTGTGGTGTCAATCACAACGTGAAAGTGTGCTCACAGTGGAGTTTGATTTCAAATATTTATATTTGCGATCTGATTGGTCGGGGGTCAGGCTCCACGGTGACGTCACTATTTTCTGTTTGTCCGAATGGAGCACATTTTGTTTGTTTTACACGAAGGAGCGGCACTGGTCTAGTGGCAGCGTGTTTGCGAGACCGATAACGATTATTTATTTAAAGTAGTTACAAACATTTTGCTGTATGTAAACAACGAATGTATATTCCGCGAACGAAATTAGCACAACAAATGGCGTTCGCCGATTAGGCCATAAACCCTAGCATTAATTAATTTTAGTGGTATTTTTATTACGTTTTTGATAATATCAAACCTGGCTTCTACTCTACCTCCTCTATTTAACCCGGTCTTCAGTATTTGGTATGTAGGATGTTACGACGTGAATTTTATGGTAATTTCAAGATAAAATTTGCGCGTTGCTATGGCAACTTCCCGCGATCTTTCACAGTTCATCGATGCGCTCACGGAGAAAATTGACCGGGTGCACGTGACCAAACTAGCAAATCGAATCTCTTCAATCTTATCCGCGATATCTCTCACGTCTACTTACTCCGTCAAGACATGTAACGCAACACATTAATCCACCGCAGGATTTTCATTTAGTGGAGTTCCGACGTGCTTCGTCAGCGCCCGTCAAGTCTCATGCTCATTGGTAGTTTCGCTCTTTACACTCCCATCAAGGTTTTTCAGGCTGGTTCCAGGAACTTCTGGAACGGTACCGCCGATCTCCAAGCGCAAGATACCACCCTACCACCCACAAATACGAAATGCATGTTGTGACGTCATTCCAGAGGGGTGGGATCATGCTATTGGAGATCGGCGGTGCCGCTGCTGGCCGCTGGCTGGACCTTTTAAAGTCCAGCATTTAATTGATAGACGATTCGCAGCGTTCCACAGTAGGCCGTCTAGTACCTATTTATCGGGAATCGGGACGTCTACGATATAGAGTCGGTGCTGTGTGTTGTGACCTTTATCCTTGGATAATCTTGCAGTAGGACATGGCCGATGTGATTGGTGCGGTCCACTTTTCCCCGATGCGATGTGGTCGTGCAGCACGTCAAAATAGTGATACAATAATACAGATTATTGAAAGTGGCTATCCCTTATGAAAGTGGTTGATTACGCCGATTCGCCAGAGCCTCGTCCATGTCGGGCAGGAGTGGGACCAGGTAGGGTTAGGTTAGGTTGACTAACCGTTACCACTCTAGGTTGGCAGGGTTCCACAATCCTCCACTCTAAGTTGGTAGAGCCCCAAACTCCCAAATACTTATTAAATATTATACAAAACTGGCTTACCCTTCATATAGCAATGCCATAATAAATATTGCAAAAAATGATCCAATGAATTCACTAACTTCTTTAACATCCCACCATGAGAAAAGTATAGTCTCTAAGTACCCTCCATGAAACTGAAACAAAGGAGATATAATAATTTGAATGTTATTTTAACCATACAACTTTATGCAAGACAAAATATTCTTAACTTTTTTCATTTGGCCCAGCACTTGCCATTAAAGTGCAGCTTGGCCAAAAAGTTTAGAATTTTGCGTTCCATTTTTTGTATACAACTAAAGTGGCAAACAAGCTTACGGCTTGTCTGATGGTCTATTAATTGAAATCGTTGGATATGTGTCAAGCGTTTTTAATTGTTAAATTTTCCTCTAACTTGAATTATTAATGTCAAGTACTGAAACTGGAAATTCATCACTACATATAGAACAAAGTCCCACGCCGCGTCTGTCTGTCTGTTCGCGATAAACTCAAAAACTCCTGAACGGATTTTAATTCACAATAGACGAGAGAGAATTTGTTAAGGTGACTACCCGTGTGAAGCCGGGGCGGTTCGCTTGTGTTTAATAAATAATAGCTTACAGCAAGGATAATGTAATCGTAGTGAAACAATTTTAAGAATCGATTAGGTATTTCGAGAATCAAATAAACGCCTACACAAATAAACAAACTTACTTTTATTAGAGCAACTTAAAAGCAATTTAGATAGAAAAAATATAAAAAATGTTGAGCTCACAGAGTTTAGTTTAAATTTTGTTTGAATGAATAAAGTACTAGTACCTCTTTAAAATAGTATGCATTAATTTCTTCAGTATAGTTTTTACAGTGCTACGTACAATCGTTCCTATTAAATTATTTCACTAAGAAGATTTAGATGCATGTAATTGTAGGTATATTGATCTTACTGTCATAGACATGGAATGAGACCCAGGCATGGAATGATGGCCTTCACTTCCATGATGTCCGCGCAAAGCATGGGAATTGTTGAACATATTCTGAAAACAGAAAATTGTATCGAATTATTACTAGCACACTGCACACGTAGATAATAGAAGGGTTTAAATATGAAACGGTTTGGAACCCAGTGCAACCACGTACCAATGACTTTTTCTGAGTTATGATACCTACATATTACTGCGGCACTCGGAGGCCCTAGTTTTGAAACTGCTCGCATCCACTCGAGCGCTCACGTGCGCTACCTATCTCTTTCACACTCGTGGTAAGAGATAGGAAAAACAATAATTAGAAGGCGATATGAGAGCGGTTACAAAAAAGGGGCCCCTGGATGGCCAGCACAAGTGTGCCAGCGACACTGCTCGCGCTGCGAGAGTTTTTTTCACTCTCTCAATATTAAGATGAAAGAGCAGTATCTATATCGCGCCCTTTGTCGCGCGACAAAGGGCGCGAATGCTGGTCGAGTGGCAGCGCTCTTCGAGACAGATAACAAACGTTAAGTACAGCTCGCAGAACCCGGGCACCAGCAACGGAACGAGTGACCGTTTCGTATGACTTTGAGGCTAATCGAACTTCAACACCGCAACGAGCTAGCCACTCGTTAGATGTGCCTCCCAATACCGTTGCGAAGCGAGGTTGACCAAGGCCTTCCGCTGGGGACTAGTTGAACAGTCTCGGGAGCCGATTGGTATCCCGCGACAGTATGTTATTATAGTTAAGAGAATTACATATCCATTTTCATCTATTAAAGACCTACCTAATAAAAACAAACATTACAAACTGGAGCGTCTGCAAAAATCTGCAGAAAGTTTATTTTTGGTCTGCGAAAGTTTTTTTTTGTATGACATGCGGTACGCAAACAGGCAAGCGGGTCTGATGGGAAGTGGTCACCGCTGCCTATATACATTAGCAACACCAAGAGTATCGCCAATGCGTTGCCCACCTCTATAACACACAACGTAACGTTTTACGTACGTAAAGGTACGATCACATCTCTCTTTATCGATCGCAGCTCAAGTGGCTCTCGAATCGTTATCGCAGAAACGCTTATGTCCTCTCATGCTCTTCAATATCCTCAACAATCGCTCTGCTCCCTTATATCTCCGCAACTCCCGAGCCCAAGACAAGCTTTGCCGGTCTAATGTAAAATCATCGTTATCCATCCCAATCCAGCATTCCGTCTCCTCTACTAAGGACAGTGACGGCACAGTCCATGCAGCGGGACTATGGAACTCTGCCACATACGGGCACTTAAAGGCCGATTCTATCTGTTCAGGCCAAAAAATTCCCCCCTACTTGGGGTGTTGGGTATGGACGAAGTGTTGGTTCAGTAAACCCCCAAGGCCAGGATGCTGTATACGGCGTATACTATACGCCACTGTCTAGTAATTATAAGTACATGTTTCGAGATTTTACCAATGAAAATTCGGTGTTCTTTATGTTTTGGCCCATTAGTAGTACCTACCCATATAAATGTGTATTATGTAAATACATGTTCAATAGCATTTTAATAGCAATTTTATAGATAACCGTCGTCGAGAGACTTTAATAGTTTATCTATTTTAAAAGGTAATAAGTTAAACTTCATAGATAAATATAAAAAAATATTTTAGTTACAAGGGTCTTACCATTACATTATTCATTTGGTGATCTCCATTTGAAGAATGTCCATTGTGGTTCATTTGACTGTGGTCCATTTGACTGTGGTCCATTTGACTGTAGTCCATTTGACTGTGATCCATTTGACTGTGGTCCATGTCATGGTTCATGTTATGCTCATGCATGTCCGTCATGCCTAAAACAAAACAAATATTTAATTCACCAATCAACTTTGTAAATAAAAGTTCGCAAACTCATTAGATTACATTTCTGTCTTACTATGACTACTACGATACCTACGAGTAGTTATATCACTGGGTCAAAATAATTTGATATTGCGTAATAACTTCATTCATAATTACTACGTAGGAATGAAATAGATAGACCACTTAGGTAATATTTGCTTGAAAATCAGTAAAGTGCTCGACAAGCAAAACTCGACAATGACTGAGTGCAGTGCAATGTTTTCGAAATCAATCCAATAAAGTTGTTGATAAAGCAATGGCAAGTTTATTAAACAATGAGCATTAACAACCATAGAACATGTTTGAGTTAGCTTTATACATATAAACTAAATCTTGCCAGGTGTTCGACTGATAGATATTATGAAATGAAATAGAAAACACTAAAACAGATAATGTTTGTGTTTAACCATTTCGGACTTGGCGACCATGTACATAGGGTTATAGCCGTTTATACTGGTCAGAAACGCAAAACGCCAGATTGAAAGCCAGAAACGCACAAGACAAATACGCAAAATACCAGAATTGTATGTACGTAGGTATGTTTAATGTAGAAAGATGTTGCAACGAATTATGGACTCATATAGCTCTCTGTAACTGCCTGGGGGCAAATGTTGTTTTATTCCACTCGTAGTCTCTGCCTACCCCACCTGTGGGACACGGGCGTGAGCTTCATGTATCTCACATCTGTTTCCCGTAGGGGTAGGGCAGAGACCGAATTGTTCCATTTGGTACGGTCCTGTCAAATCTCTTTCGCTTCTTCCACACACAATTATGAACCTTTAATACATGGTTGTCTGTTAAGGGAACTCTTGAACTGGCTTTCTTTAAAATTTCTGTGATTTGACGTTTCGGTCGTCCTCTTCCAACGCCCCCTTTCATTTAAACCTGCCACATTTATCTTTTGGTTTTATAAATTTTCAATCATTCTATGTACATGCCAAAACCAACTCAGCATTCCTTTCTATCCTACTCAATACACTACGTCTTCTTTCAATCCAGCACGTTCCCTTATTGCATTATTCTGTATTACATGTTTCATTGACACTCCTATCATAGTTTTAATACTCTCATTTCAACTGCATTTACCCTACTTTCATGCTTCTTCTGCCATACCCAACTTTCGCTTCCATACATTAATGTGGGAACGAGCACATCTCTAGGAAATCTCTGAAGACGGGCCTTTTTGTCATTTTTTGTCTATTAATAAATGTACGTAGTGTTCCTTAACCATATTTCCTGTATTCACTCCCCTTTTGACATCAGTTTACTCTTGCCATCCCTCGTAAACCTTCACTTAGTTTACAAACTCTTCTACCTGCTCCACTTTTTCACCCGCGATTGGCCGCAATTACGATTTCACATATTCAGTCATATCTTCAATGTTATCTGCCTTTTCTAAAAACAATTACTTTCGTCTTACTAACATTCACTTTCATACCTTTTCTTTTCAAAGATCAATTTAACGTCGGATCGTAGTTAATATCTATTGCAAAATGATAAGCCTCCACGCGATAGCTCGCGCTGCGAGAGAGCTATTGTTTCCTTCTCTCAATACTAAGATGAAAGTGATAGCAGTATCTATGTCGCGCCTTCTCTCGTTTATCACGCGCGAGAGCACACTTGTGCTAGTATTAAACATGTTAGGACGAAACTGTTATATTTTTTATACCAGTCAAGTAGTCACTGATAACTAACGGAGCAGACAGACCGTTTAATTCAACGATTCTGTCGCGAATGCGTTGCTGCCATTTGAGAAAGGTGTAGGATCGTTTTGAAATCTCCATCTAATGTCGTACCTACTCGGGAATAACTCCATATAATGGTCGTACGTGTCACGAAGTTTTTTTAAAGGGTATGGTAGTTGACTGCCATTCATTCAGGTTGTATGGATATAACTTTAATTTGTGGCGGGTAGTATAGTAGTGGAACGCGGTAGCAGGTAGGTACTAGCTAAACTCCCCCTGATATTAGCGGTAAAAGATGCACAGAGAAACAACATCTCTCTGCAGTGCCCGCAGTTGGTCGAGACGGCGGGTGAGAACTTCGGCGTCGAAATTCGGATCGCCCGACCTTGAACGCGGTCAAAAGGAAAAACCTGATACTTTGCGTGTTGCGGATGGCCATGGGCGGCGGTGATCACTAACCACATTAAGTGAACCGCTTGTTCGTTTACCTTCATATATTAAAACATAATATTAGTGAACTGACATAGAGGTCGGCACATTGAGAGACGAGGGTATAACATTCTGTCAAAAGTAGCCTAAAGGCTGCAAATCTAGACCCTCGAACGAGATTCTACGACTAATAATAATAAGACGGGAAGCGATTTAGACCACGTCGCGCGCGTGAAGATGATAACACCTAATGAAACTCACTCGACACGGTAGCAGAACCATATTGTCATAGTCGTAGATGATTGCCGAGACACTCTCCTTGTCCCCAGCAAACTTGTCAAAACTCTTCCACTCAACAATATACCTACTGCAGGAGAACTCGAAAGGAGTGGAATAGGAGCTTGGTAATTCTATTCTTTAAGAGCGATAAAAAGCATTTTAAAACTACAGATCCTGTCTCTCCTGATGAAGTCTATAAGCTGTTCTCCAGAGTTATCACGAAATACGGCTTCAAAACGGGCCGAAGATTCAAAGAGTTCCAATCACCGGAATAGGCCAAGTTTCAAGTGGATACTTTTTCTAATTATTTGTATAAATCTCCGTATTTTACTGTGACATGATACTTTTTAATATGCTTATTTAATTTTTTAAATGGTTCCGTAAGATATTTTTTATCCTCGGGGTGCAACCGGGCTTAATCTATTCAGAGAACATTTGCTCCGAATTTCATGCTTTGGTCTCGATCCGCATGGTTGAGGTGTATTTGGGGCTTATTGTCCGGGCTATCGAATCTTATCGTCACCTGATCTGCGTCCTCCTGTTATAATCTTCGTTTCCTTTTAATACTTTATGTAAGAGTCAGGCTAATCCAAATATCAAAGAGTCAGGCTCGGTGCTAACAAATAATGGATATTAGTGCGCATAGCTGTATGGCCGGCCAGCTGAATCCATATTGGCGCTACGCGAGTGCACAGGCCGACGCCGATTGAGTTTGTATGGACGTTGAGTTGAGTTTGTATATTGAGGATGTATTTTTATGGACCAGCCAGACGAGTCGTGTGCATTCGCGTAACGTTGATTACAATTGTTGATGCGACCGCAGCGAACGAGTTAAGGTTCTGGTTGTATGTTGCAGTATAAGGGCCGCGACTGCGCTTTTCTTGCCTTCAGTTGGGAGTGCATGAAAGTGCTGTTATGTCATATTTCACCCCCTCTTAAATGTTTGCTCTTTAACCTGTCACATCCCAGTGACTCGTATTATCGGGTCTGCTAACAATAGCGTTTCTATTGTTATAAATTTGACATTCCCCCCAAATTACATAAAATTCACAAACCCCCGTTTCACCTCACCATCCCTTTCACACATTTGTTGGTGTATTTGAATATTATAAAATAAATTTGAAGAAACAACTATATTCCTGTAAGAACAAACTGGACAATTGGTTAAAGTGAAACAAACTATCTCTACTTGAATTGAACTGAGTGTATGTAATAAACACATCAGCAACATTGTGCTCGTCTATAACTTAAACATATAAATATGTATAAAATAATAGCTGTCTGAAGGAAGATGCTAAACAATAGCTAGAGCAAAACAGTCAATGGAGAAAAGATTGTAGAAACTATAAAGCAAATAAAAATGTAACAGTAAATTTAAGGCATTTTACTCTTTACCAATATGACTACAATTTAATGTTACCCGGCTTTTGTTATGCTACTCAGTGACTTATATGCAGACAGCCCCTAACCTAACCTGATTATATGTGGTAACAATCAAGTGTGAAAATAAGTGACTTTATAATTAAAATTAAAATTGTTTCATATTGTTGTTCTACTATTAGCATTATCATCTCTATGAATTTACTTCAACTATGCCGAGCCCTAGAAACAGCACTTTCATGTCAGTCACGTCACAGCAGTATTCACAACTATATTTTACGACATATATCCCCTTTATATACAGTGTCCTGTCCCATAAAGATATGTATAGCATGTTATAGATATGAATAAGAGATTATAAGTTTATTTCATTATTATATTTCAAAGTCATAGGTACTGGTAATGGTAAATGAGTAGTACTTGGGTGATTGTACAACACTTGTCAAACCACCGATCTATTTTAAATTACTTTCACTTTTGTTTGTTACAAAGACACCAATCATGCCTGCCGAATAATATCACGTACAAATGCAAGCTAATTATGTACAACTTATTGTGTAAATAGGTGCCAACAATTAAAATAAAAACTGACAGCTATTATTGTAGTGTTTACATTAGATTATCCAGTATTGTGATATATAACCACCTACATGTTACAACTATACAAAAATCTAAAAAGAAATGGTATCAGTAATACCTATCATAGCTTTTTTATTACACTTTGAAATACATTATTAGGTACCTATATTAATAATGAAATTAATTACTAAACGAATCCTAAAACAAAATTATTTTGTACCTAAATAAAACAATTGTGATATTCTTACCTGACGTCGATCTGTTAGTAGTTTCTTGCACACGTATTACAATAGCAATATTCAAGTAAAAATTTTTTTATCTCATAACTATTCTGTTTACCAGTCGAGACATAACCAAATGAAATGAAATGAAAGTGAAACACAAAAAGTAATGAATGACGAGGTCGACAAAGAGGTGAGGGGGCGGATTCGGACGTCCTACGTAACATTCGGTGTCAACTGTCAATGTCAATCATTGCTACGCTGTCAACCAAAAGATTGTCAAATTCGAGCGGGGTGAGGCAAAAACGCCACCGCCGTTGCTCTTCACGCTCGCAACACACATCTCGCAGAATGGCGAACAGCGGGTACGGCCTACGGCGTGAATACGTAAAGGCACCTCTTCACAATGGCTCAAGATAAACGACATGGCGGGTTGAAACGCCTACAGTGTTAACGCCGATCTCATATAGTACGCCGCCACTTCGATCCCATTATGTGGAATGACGTTACAACACGTATTTTGGATAGGCTCTACTCTTAATATCCTGTGAAATGGACTAGAACGGTACCGCCGATCTACATTCGCATGATACCATTCCTCTGAAATGTACGATTTAAATAACATTATAGGGGTACCACGACTTCAGGTAACTTTGACATCTTGCGGAAAAACGACTACACTAAATTTATTTTACTGGCAATAATAAACTATATAGAGGAAATATAACTCGACGCTATTGAGTATTCTATAACCTTAATAAGCGGCCTCAATTATTGCACACCATTTAAAATGAGATGGTTTATACTTTTTAACTTAGGTGTCAACGTCTACTACGTCAAATGTTGACACATTTAACAAGAGTCATAATTCCATGAAGGAGGGCGCTAGGCTTTTTTCCAAAACAAGTTTCACAATCGGGACATATTAGTTTTTTTTTCCGTCACGTTCTTCGTATCCATGACCCATTGTTGGCGACATTCGAATTCTGTAATCGAATACTACATTCTTCCGGTGCTGCTACATAAAACGCAGAACTAGCGCCACAATTGACAGGCTCTGTCGCAGTCAAGCTATAACTAGTTTTTAGCCATTCAGCAACGTCCAAATTGAGTTAAAAAATTAGTCGATTCCTAAGTTTTACAATTTTTTTACAATTAAAATAAGTGCCATAAAATACTGTAAGTAAACAATTTTATGGCGTCCTTTTCTGGAACCATTTTTACTAAATTTCCTATTTGGTAACCAGTCACGAAAATAAAAAAGAATGCCATTTCGTATCTGGTTGCAAAAACAGTTTTGAATGTGGAATAATTTTCTTATTTGACAACCAGTTACGAAAATATGTATGAGAAGTGTTGTATAAACCAGTTACTGGAAGTTTTTGCCTACGACTACGTCTGCGTGAAGATAGTTTTATGATAGTTTAGGTTTTGCCTGCGCGACCATTATAATATGACCACATACCCATGCATACATACCTACTGATATCTTCCTTACCTTTCCTTGACTCCGCCGTAGTCAGGTTTTCTACCTGAACTAATACTAAGTACGCGGTTAGTATGTAGGTACTATGATTCGCTCAGTTATTATGCCTATAAAACGATATCGCATCTAATCGTCTATCATGTTAAGCTATATCGTCATCCTTGTCACACGCACACGTGATTTAACAAAATCTCTTTTTTCTTTACGAAAAATTCTAATTAAGTGTAAACAGGTAGTTAATATTTTATAAAATTACGCATGATATGAGACACCTTGAGTTTTTTTAATTTTTTTTTATTAGAGGGGTGCACATTTTCCAGCAATTTGCTTATAAATCAAAGTAAAGGGAAAAAGAACAAAATTGATAATTTGTATTGATATCATAGTCCTTGATTTTGTCATATTTCCTAAGAAAAGGATATTTTACCTAACGCCACAACTGAGACTCTTTTGCTCGTTAACGGTTAAGAATTTTAATAAGTAAATAACGCAAAAGATGTAGAGAATTTGATGTAGATTACCTTTGTGTAAAATCATTTTTTGCCATAGGCCGTCGTTTTTTATTTAGTATTAACAAAATCTGGAAAAAGTCCAAAAACTTCCAAGGTTTTTTGGCCCCCGCTAATGCGCTTATTACACATGCCTATATTCAGTAGACTAAATTCAGGAGAAACTAGCTTCTAAATTTAGAAACTTCTGATTACACTGTTCTAAATTCAGTTACTAAATTCATTTACTGGTTGAAGCGTCACGAAGTTAGACGTGTTGTGTACAAGAATGGCTGCAGTATTTTTGAATTCAAGCCAATCTGTTTTACTTTTTATCTAGATGTTGCGTTCGTAAACTGCACTGCTTGATATTTATATGTAAAGTAATCATGATTCTTATGAGTAAGCGATCATCTTGGCGTTTAGGGCGCTCTCGAATGATGTTTAGCAATATTTATTTTAAAGATGATATCTCCAAAAAGGCAGTAGTATGATTTTTATACTTAATTTTATGAATACTTAATCTCACACAGTTAAATTATTCGGCAAAAATGAGTTTCTGAACATCCATCTGAATTAAGCGTACTCCACATGTCCGCCGAAACTTTCGGCGAATCTTTGGCCGGGACTTTGGTTGATCCTCTACATTTTCGCCTATTAGGGATGTGGTGGTTGTCAAAACGCGTCGACATTATATCGATTCATCGGTGTAATATCGCTAATCTGCTTTAAACAGGGTCACAGAGGTGATGGCAGCTGCTCTACTATAATTACTTGATTTCCTTATATCCTAGATCATGATCAAGTGTACCCCGAACCTGTTACGGGAACGAGCGCTAGAAATATAAATATAAAATCGATCGAATCGAGACGACAACGAACTCTCTCTACTTAGTCTATGAAAAAGGCGAGACATGCCAAACATGCACGGGACTACACGAATATAGCCGAAAACTCCCTCTACACTCTCGTGTTCCCGCGGAACTGTCCACATGTGGAGTGCGCTTTAAGTAAATTACTAAATGCTATTACACCTTCCTAAATTCGTTTCTAATTAGGCTTCTAAATTCAGAAACCATACTTTCTTCAAAGTTTAGCATCCTAGCTTGCTAAATGCGATTACATTTGGCTAAATTCAATAACTGAATGATTTAGTCTACTGAATTTAGGTTTCAGCGAAAGTTTCAGCGGACATGTGGAGTACGCTTTAGATAGCACAGGCTCCTCAAGGCCGGAAACTTAAAGTACACCCCACTCTTCGGAATTATACGTTTAGGTAAATGAGCTCCTTTTTGTGGGTTTGAACTCAAACTCGGTCCCTTGTCCCCTTAATTTTTCCCCTTATTTTAAAGAGTCAAGACGTCGTAATTCGTTTGTCAATTTATCGAAATATTTGGGTACTAAATATTAGACTATATTTAATCAAAATCGGGTGTTTCTCTTCTCGTGACTCCTCTACTCCTTGCCACCGAAAAATTCGCTTCTCTTTAATGCCCAGCCCACATTGTAACGGCAAACCTGTATATACCATTTTTTCTCTATGCGGCAAAAACTCGACGTAATTACTAATTACGACGTAATACTTGGCAGTTGGCCTAGCACACCGCCTTGCCTTGGCGCTTAAAATCACTATAAAAAAAATTATAGTGATTTTGTCGTGACGATCGTGCGATCAACGCCATCTACAAATATTTAAACTAATATCGGCTTTCGGAAAACCGCTTACACCAAATGTTGCTAGGCGTGTGGTAATTAACGTCTTTTTACGGTATTATCAACTCTTGCACTAACTACTAGAATATACGAAAATCATACTATGGCATAATTTTAAAAACAGTGCAAAACTTGACAAAACGTACGCTAATGGAGTACAACTGTTTTTACCTACCAATGCTAAAGTAATCAAGAAAAATATCACGGTCGATGAAAGAACCTCACTCAGTATGAGCCGTGGCTAAAGCCGCGACGCTAGTCTTCCGCGGGTTACGCGGAGTGGGGTCCGGACCGCTACCCCTACTACGTGCGTTTTTCCGTTGAGAAAATAATATATTTAATCAATAAAATAGTATATATTAACAGTGTAATAGATATAGGTATATACAAGGTGTGTAAGTGTGAAGTGAAAATTTTACGTCATGAACTTACGTTACGTGCCAGACAGTTACTTGCCCGCTACTCGCCATTCAGTTACGCCCACAACTTCAAGTAGTCGAGTCGAGTGTCGCAAAAATAACAACATTAAATAGATATAATGGCTAAGTGAATTAATGTCTGGTGAAGTATTACTCTAGAATCTCATAATAACATTAATAAAATAGATAATGTCCATTAGATGAATGATTAGAAATTAAAATATTCTTATAAATATAATGAGGAAGTTTCCTAATTTTTTTTTGTTGAATTTATAAATTTGAGCCAAATGAAACAAAACGGTAACAAAAATTTTTTAAATTCTTGAATCCGTACATTGTTTTTAGGCCGGTGCCTAAATAAGAGGTGGATGATCATTCCATACCTTGGCTGAAGCGTACTTGAAACTACGTTGAAATGCACTGGTACGATGTTTCGGTACTGTTATCGAATAGCTGCTGGCCCGAGTTCCGTACTTGTTATTGTCTCAGTGTAGTGCATATTTATGTGAAAGCGCAAAGTATGGAAATACAGCTGGATTACCCTTTCGCTGGTATTCACTGACATTCGTGGTTGTGGCGATCGGGAATCAATATTAGAAATTGTGATAAAAAATATGCATCGTAATAGGTAGTATGAATTTGAAATAATTGAAATCTTTACCTAAAAACAACATGCCATTAGAGATAGATTTAAAATTACTTGCAAATTTACTTATATTTCGGTGCGTAAATAGATACGGAAATATTTCGATGTATGCAGGGTCGGATTTAGGATTTATTGTGTAAAATTTTAATACTCAAATATTATAGATAGCGGTCCGCAATGATCCGTACCAATAATGTACCTAAATATCATTTTAAATGTTCAGTGTTTTTTTTTCTTTTTTTTTTAATATTATACTAGGCAGGCATCTCACCTGTTGGTAAGTGACGATGCGGCCGAAGATGGAGCATGCCCGTCTTGGAACAGCCTATTCACTCCAGCCTTGAAGGCATCCATATTACATTGATCAGGAAACACACTCGCAGGCAACGCGTTCCACTCCTTAGCCGTACGCATTATAAAGGTCGAGCCAAAGCGGCGGTGGAATATCCACGACATAAGGATGAAGCGCTCGCCCGGATCGCGTCTCCCGATGGCGGAAAGGGGCCGGCGGAATGAGGTCGTGCAACTGCTTCGCACACTCTCCGAAATGTAACCTGTAGAAGACCGACAGACGCGCAACCCTACGCCGTTGTTCGAGGCTCTGCAGCCTAGCCTCAACCTCACAAATTATCTTCTTTGCACGTTTTTCAACCAAATCCAAAGCCGCTAGCTGATATTTGGCTGATCCATCCCAGAGGTGTTTTGGTTGCGTTAAACGCCACCAGATTGGCTTCACCCCAATCAGAGACTGCCTTGAGAGCTTTGTCCAAACGATCAACCATAGCCTCTTGACAAGACTGAATATCGTCCCTGCTGGCTTTTGCCTCTGACAGATATCTATCCGTTACTGTTACTGTCCGTTGTTTATGAAACAACTTTAACGGATTAATCGCGAATTTACGTTTATTTTAATTTGTTGGTTTTTCTAGGTTTCCTGAAGACTAGACCTGGTGACGCCTGGGTTGCAAATTGGAAGTGCTCTGTTGTAAACATTTTGAAGAACAATATAATAAGTAGATGCAAGTCCCTTCTATCCTGGTGCAGTACCTACCATAATTATATGAATTTTTACTGAAAATAAAGAATATGCTGCCTGTTTGATATATTTAAGTACTTATCCTCTTCATTAACTTTTTTTTATGACTATATCCTCTAGAAAAGCACGGTATGTAGGATCGAGAGATCGAAAAGACGGTGGTAGATATCAGGACGTGGGTTTGATCCCCAGACGCCTTACGTTTGAAAATGGTTTTTAAGTATATACCTAATTCATATATGGATTCAAACAATTTATTTGGATTTTCAGTGAAGGAAAATATCGTGAAGAATTCGAACTGTGAAGTCTGCCAATCCGTATTGGGCCTGATGGGTAAACTATTGCCAGGACTCTCTTAATAAGAGGGCAGATCTATACCCGTGTAATTTAGACGTGTATAGGCTGACGACGACGGTGATAACGATTAGGTCTGCATCTGATTTGTTTGTGTTCGTTACGAGTAGAAATTCGTGGTAAAAAATAACTTATCTGCAGATGGGCTGCCTTGTTTCGTCCCTGCATTTGCATTAGTGTGTGTGTTATAGAGATGTGTGACATTTTGCCTTGAATTGAAACTCGGTAGCTACTCTCTACTCCTGCATACATTTTTTTTTCTGTATGATTATTACTAACAAACTTAGCTAAGTGTTAAATGACTTAAAAGTGACTACAGCATGCAATCGGCGCTGATCGCACAAAGATGGCTTTCATAGCCTATTTTAGCGGCAAACGCCCGTTGACAATGTGGGTACGTCAGTTTGCCATTTACAAAGTTATGTGTAATAGCTGAGGGTGTACGGGCTTTTAACTGGTCGCGTTTAGGATTGAGATTAGCTTAGCGCTGCTCGTAGTTACTACTAAAACCAATATTACAATAACTTAATATTTTAACAATATCACAATGTCAAACGGTAACCTTTTTAGTTATTTGAATATCCACGGGCAATCGTACTATTTTTGTAGGTTGCAGTAGTTTCGGTCGGTCGATTTGCAAGTAGTCGTTTCGGAACCAGCGCATATTACAGGTAAGTTTGTGAAATAAATAAAATACAAACACAGTCAGGTTACTTTTTAAACAACCACAGGTAAATTAGGGATTTTAACTGATTTTTATTTTCCGTAGGTTTATACGGTGATTCTGACAACACGGCCTGGCAACGCCAGCAAGCGCTAATGATACCAGAGGCAAAAAAAATTTGCCGCGCTTTTTCTAGTGACCAACTCGTTTAAATTTTTTATGCTGGTAACCCAAAACGCCATGTTCGAGAAATTGAGTTTACTTTCGCAACAATTTCGATTATGAATCCTATGATTTCACACCGAATATCATGACATCAGTAAATGAGAAAACAAAATAAACACATTTTTCTCATTATTCTATGCCGACCCCACAATATTTTCTTTTCCAGAGTAAAATTGTGACATACGAAAAAAAGGACGCTCGTCACTGATCTTGCTTCACGCTTGGCCGCCATGTCTGAAGCTCGTCCTTATCTCCGGAGTTCCGTGTTGTGCTATTCTTTGTTAAATAAAAAAGATTGTGAGTTTCGGTGAAACTATGAATTTGTAAGTTTGTTCTAAAGACTGTGAACAATTTGTTAAGTGTGGAGTGCTATCTAGATCGGGGCAAATTGATGAATTTGTCTCGCTGAAGTACTCTCTTCCAACATCGTATTTTTAGTTCATCCGCCATATTGGCGTTAATATCTCTTCGTAAGTCTTTTTTGATAATTATCTAGCTTTTCAGATCTTTTTCCATGCTATTTTTATGTTAATTTTGTATATTTGTAGTTGGGGCAAAATTTTAACATAAAATAAGCCGTGCATGTAGCGAGTATTAAGCGATATTTGAAGATATTTTCGTGGCCTCTTTACGAGGCTATGTTTCATCAATTTCTTTACAAATGTTTCGTTAATTTTTTAAAATCTATCTTCAAATAGCAATATTTATAGGTAGAATAAGTTCACTAAGTCTTCTGAACTTATTGCTTGATATTCGCTATAACGTAAGATTGCTGCTGATAATTTCTGAATCAATGAATGTATGCCATTTTGAAATGTCGAGGTATTCCTTCTAAGTATGATTTTTGATAATTTATAAAATATATTGCATTATGAGACCCGTAAATTACGTTTTTATTCATAATTTTCCCTATAATTGCCTGGTACATCATCTAATGCTACTGATGTATACCAACTCCTTTCATGGTATTTTAGAATGTTCTGGAATCTATTTGTTAACAGCAGGAGCCACCTTACTGGCAAAGTTTAGGTGGCATGTTTCAATGGTTGTCTTTGGTTTCATGTGTTGTTTATTTACATTTTTTTGCATTAGGTTAATAGGTTTGGGTTCATGGTTTATTTTAGTAGGTGCAAATAATTTAATTTACATTTAAAACTAGGTAAATGGTAATTGAATCAAGGGTGTATGGGTAATTATTAAACATTTAAATTCACAAATCTATAAAATACAGCATTCCACTGTGACTCTCTTGGCATGACATATACAATAGAAGCTACAGCAAACATTTCGGTGCTACAGCAAATATTGATATATACCTAATAATTATATAAATAATCACAAATGTTATGTGATCCAGACCAAAAGATGGCTCAATAATTAGTTTATTATTGACCCGTACAGTCCTAAGAAATTTATAACAATAGAAAATCTATTTGTGAACCAATATTGAGTCACATGGGTCTGGCTGTACGGGTTAAGCTTATAGATTGAAAAAATTGAAAGGAATTTGCGGTGCTCTATTTTAAAATGTGTTCAATGAACTATACATTATCATTAACCAAATCATTGTTAATCACAGCCATTTCTTAATAACATCAATTATATGAATAATAATAGCTCACTTTGAATCTTTCTATGACTAAGTGTGGGCCTTTCACTAAAAAGTTCAGGTTTTACAACAAAATTATTATAATATGTGACTGTGATTACAGTTCATGGACAGCAGCAGGTAAGGTAGTATTGTATAATAATTTTTGCTTAATAAATTTCAATGTACAGTATGTAAGAAAATACCTATGCTGTCATATCCATGAAGGTATGTTAGGCCAGTATAAAAATCTACCTATGTAATTTAAACAAAAGTAGTAAATATATTTCAAGAATAAAGTGAGAAACTAACTAGAGCAGATATTTTACGTTTGATGGTGGCAAAGCACAGAATATTATGGTTATCATAGTTACAAAAGGGGTTGGATTTTGTGGAAATGAAATAATTTCTATACAAAATATAAATTTCATGAATAGGTTTATTTTAGCCATTATAATTTAATTGGGTTACAAATTCGGATACTTATATGCCTGGACAGGGTTTTTGTGTTACATACTGTATAATTAATTCAAACTGGCCAAGACGTGCCGTGTCACATGCAATGTAGAGTTCTGTAGTTGTCTGTCATAATGTGAGTGCAAAAAAGGGGTTTCTGACACTTTATACATTACAAAGTAACAAATGCAGTTACCACCATTTTTTTGCATACAATTTGTGTGAAATGTTTGCTAATCCAACTACATTTCATAAGTTGGTCGACTATTACCTACTCATAAACTTGGTAGAGTACTAGGCTGTGATAATTTTCCTTTTAACTTCTTTATCAATATGGACTTTGAATACTTTACATATAGTCAAATATTACAATTTAGCTGTGAGGGACACTTGTATCAAACTAAAAATACCACTTTAAAGCTAAATATATCGGAAACAGAGAAACTACCCAAAAACATTATTTCTATACCCTAAATGATTTTATAATACCTATCCAATGATGCCACACACAATGGATTATATGCAAAAAAAAGGGTAACCAAAGGGTAATACTTTAAAAAATGTTGAGAGTGAATAATATGTATAACCACACCAAATTTTAGCTCTCTAGTGCCAATAGTTTTTGAGATAAGCCTTAGACAGACATATGGACATGGCGGAGCTATAAGGGTTACTTGGTTTACTACAGAACCTTAAAAAGTGAACTCCTCTTAACTCTTAAGTTGGTTTGACACCAATAATAACTTTTGCTTGTAATTTTATCATTCATTTCAGTGTGCAGTAATTGCAATAATTGCTTTCAATTAGCGCATTGGGGGCCTAATGGTTATGGAGTCCGTCGCGTACCTCGAGGTGCTGGGTTCGAACCACAGTGCCGCCATGCCAATGACTCTTTTCTGAGTTATGTATATTTGTTGAAGTCTTAACTGTTGCTCTTACAGTGAGGGAAAACATCATGATAAAATGTGTACTTTCAGGAGACTGAATGTGTAACCATGATCCAATCTAGTCAGGTTAGGTTAGCTTTTAACAGGATCATGGAGGTCAGATGGTAGTCGCTCCACTGTAATTAACTGATTTGCCAAATCCTTGATCGTGGTTAAGGCGGACCCTGGGCCTTGCGCGGAAAAGCACAACTGGGACAATAATACCAAGACGAGCATCAGCATTCAATGGAAATTCAAACCATAATAGCAGCAGTAGTTGCTGTTGTTTTGTGATTTTATTATTTTTTCCCTCATTGGTCCATTTTATATTACAAACGTTTTGTACTCCATTGGATACATATACTAACCGTCCATTACAAATGTTGAAAAAGGCTCAGTCAAACACTTGTAATAATATGTAAATCTAACCACCTAAGTCATAGGCGTAGGAAGGGGGGGAGCCAGGTGGGCCGTGCCCATCCCAGAATGATTTGGTGCCCACCCCAGAATGATTTGGTGCCCACCCCAGGATGGGGTGCTCACTGGCTGTACATTGGCGATTGACTCGGCTTCATCGGCCACCTCAGGGGCCAGCCTCCCCCTGGAAATAGCCCTAGATACACTAATGACCTAAGTTACTGGGAAGTTACTCTAACAAATATGTGACAGGTATATAATTTAAAATACATCAAATATGGAATAAATACAAGATAGTCATAAGCTTTGTGGCATTTGTTAATTAATTATCTTCATGCCATTTTGATAATTACTCTGTTTTTAACAAGGACATACTATCTTATTATGCAGGTTCTGTCCCAATACCGTACTTGTTCTGTATTTTGCTCAATGCCTGAGCCTGTGTCCTATATTAGAATTGGAAATCCACCTAAAGCCTCACGGTGCCATCAAACTCACGATGAGGCCATACTTCCCCATTACTGTAGGTGTTCACCAGGTTTCCGCCCTTCCCTTTTTCTGCATTGATCTTATGCCCTCTCAGCTGAAATTTCGGAGACGCTTCCATGACTTAAGGAATACGCTGATGAGTGTTAGTGAGCAGGGTTAGGCAGGACCTTGAGATCAGTCGCAGAAGCTGAACGTTGTCAGAACATAGTACAGATCGCTGGCGGATCTCTGAACCATCCATACCAAACAAACGAAGAGGGAACGAAGCTGTCAGTGGACAACAGATAAATTCACCTTCTGTGCTGCACGCGACCGGAGTCCGCTCCGAGCTCCGAAGTCAAGTCCCGTCTCTATGCAGCTTGGGCCAAATGGCGAGAGCACACGACCGTCACCTGTAACCTTGGACTTATATACACGAGCATAATTAGGCCTGTGATGCTCTATAGCTGCTAGACGCTGCTGCTATGTAAAATGCTGCGGTGGATGTGCGGCGTTACACGACTTGACCGTGTAGGTAACGAGTACATCCATGGCAGCTTGGTGTGAAAGACATCGTGGATAAGATTGAAGAAGTTCGTCTGCGCTGGTCTGGACATGTATAAGCCCCAGGGATACGTGGAAAATAGATGACTAAACCTTCTGGTATCAGGAAACAGCAGAAGACTCGAGAAGCGATGGATTGACATCTCTGAATCGGTGCGCAAGGATTCTCTGACCGGGCCAACTGTAGCGATGACTAGTCGGCCAGACGCTACTTCGCTATCGTTCCCTGTAAGCCAGTCCAGTAACAATGCATTGGCTTGGGCCTGTTGGACTGCGGCAAACGCAATCCACTGCATTGTTTTTGCTGGGCTGACTTACTGGACCTATTGGAGCTCGTGTGAATCTCGTGTGAAAAGGAAAATATATGACTAAACCTTCTGGTATCAGGAAACAGCAGAAGACTCGAGAAGCGATGGATTGACATATCTGAATCGGTGCGCAAGGATTCTCTGACCGGGCCAACTGTAGCGATGACTAGTCGGCCAGACGCTACTTCGCTATCGTTCCCTGTAAGCCAGTCCAGTAACAATGCATTGGCTTGGGCCTGTTGGACTGCGGCAAACGCAATCCACTGCATTGTTTTTGCTGGGCTGACTTACTGGACCTATTGGAGCTCGTGTGCCTTTAACAGTTGATTGCAAAATGTTTATTTAGGTTTGTGATCAAGTCACTGATTTCTTCTTTACAATAATTAGTTAATATGTATTAACATGATATTTTGTTACATTTTCTTTACTCACTGCAGCTTATTAACACCATCCAATAATTTAAAATATTATTTATGAGTGTTACAATAATCGCATATTATAAATTATAATATTAGTAATTTAATTAGTACTAAAAATAATCAAGACAACAACATTTAATTTATGTCTGCCTCGTCTCCAAAATACTTTGTATGTTCAGCAGTGGACTAGTATGGGCTGATGATGATGATTTCTTTATTTAATTAATTAATATATACTACATGCTTGTAGAACAAGGCCAAAAAATGGAGAAATAGATTGTATTTAAACAAAACCTGTTGTGTCTTGTGATTGATAAAGATAGATGTAAAAGTTGCAGATTTGTATGTTACAACAAGACAACTGTACTGCACGGCTAGCACAAGGGGGG
This sequence comes from Blastobasis adustella, assembly GCA_907269095.1. Taxonomy (NCBI): domain Eukaryota; kingdom Metazoa; phylum Arthropoda; class Insecta; order Lepidoptera; family Blastobasidae; genus Blastobasis; species Blastobasis adustella. Next base: position 14,162,896 of record OU026119.1, on the reverse strand, counting down.
TGCCCGCGACATTTCTCGCGCTGCGAGATAACATTTGTCTCCTCTCAATACTAAGATGAAAGATATAGCAGGATCTTGTCGCGCCTTTTCTCGCTTATCGCCCGAGGCCACACTTGTGATAGTCATGCAGTTGTGAGCTTTTGTTTACAAGCTTTCACCCGTTGTTGGCATTGCTCTTTTTTAAAGATATTACTAACAAAATATGTGCTTGTTAACATTGTTTTAAACTTTATTATGCTTCATGCTTGAAATAAATAGTTAATTATATTTATTATTATTGCTTATAATTCTGTATTCTTCTTTTTGGATTCTATCAAAGTTTTAATTAAAATACGTACATACATAAGTAATCATATCCTTTATCTTTGTCCCCAGATTTCTTCTAATTTCATCCCTTCACTCATCTCATCATACTCTGCATTCATAAATGCATGGTAAGTTTTTTATCAATGATAACTTTTTAATTGTTCTCTTTTACCCTTAATTTTCTGTGGCAATGATAAGTTAATTGGTAACTGGAAAATAAATTTCTTATTTTCAGGTAGGGTTTTTATTTGTTCATGAATGGATTAAGCTGCTCTTAGGTGCAATAGCACCAAACCTCTTTTATTATGATAGAACGGTTTCATGTAATTAGAGGATATAGCTGATGCCTCTTAGCCAGAAAGTGGATGAGCCTCTTGTCACTATTGAGGTGAGATTTAATAATTAAATAATTATGTTTGATTAATAGTATTGAATGAAAGTGTTTGTGTATATTCGTTTTAGGTGACACATTGTTCTTAAAAAGAAATAGGTACTCATATTTTGTCATTTGGGCAGGTAGATTGCAGACTCCAGCACAATGCAGCAGGCTGTTGATCCTCTCGCTACAACTAGCACGGTATGTGCAATGCATCCTGGTCATATTAATATAATTTTTTTATTACATATTTTAAATATTACATAATTTTTGTTATGTTGTTCAGCCTACGGCGGAGGCCGTGAACGGTGCACCGCCAGATGATGGCCCGCGACGTCAAGGGCGGATGACCAATCAGTTACAGTTTCTCCAAAAAAATGTACTGAAAGCGGTATGGAAACATCAGTTTGCATGGCCATTCCATCAACCGGTCGATGCGAAGAAACTCAACCTACCGGTATGTGTTACCCTATAGTTAATCTGCAATTGTAATTATTATCTCTCTATATGATCTTAAATTAACAAAATGTAATGTGAAATTTTAGGATTACCACAAAATAATAAAGAAGCCCATGGATCTTGGGACAATAAAAAAACGTCTCGAATCAAACTATTACTATTCAGCGCAAGAATGCATTCAAGATTTCAATACAATGTTTACCAATTGCTACGTCTACAACAAACCCGGCGAAGACGTGGTCGTTATGGCACAAACATTGGAGAAATTATTCTTGAACAGGGTAAGTTTTGTTATTAAAAATATTATATTGTTATGCCTATCAAAAAGGAGAGAAAAAAATCAGACGTTCTCATTTATCGTGTACTACAGAGTACTCCCACATTGAGAACAGAATATTTTCTAGTGCCCCCTAAAATTACACTAAGGCCCGTCTCTCATTATCACGATCGTGTGTGCGTATCGAAATCAGACACGAACCTAAAGTAGGCGACACACGTACGAGCTTAAAGTACGCGGTGCAACAGAAAAGCATAAAGTTAATTAAACTTAAACTAATTTTATGCATAAAACACAACTGCACGAGATACATCGGTTTTCAAGTACGCGTACTTAGCGTGTGTCAGCACACGAGCGAGCAAGGTCGTCGAGCCACAAGTACGCGAACTTACTCGCACGTCTATCAACCACTTATATCTAATCTAGTGTTATTTGGGCCTAGTAAGTAGGGCCTAAGTAGGCCTATGCAGTAGGCCCATTATCTCCAGTACTCACAAGGGGGTGTCATCGCCCATAAAATTAGGTATTAGTGCACGTTCGTTATATAAGTCATTGAAAGTAATTCTTGTACTGGTTACACTCCAACGGGTTGAGGGTCTGGTGATCTGTAAGACAGGTCTAAACCTAGTGCCGACACTAGTCTCTCTAGGTATGTTACTAGGTATATATTTAATGTTTATCAGTTGAAAACCTATGTGAACCTAATTACTGTGACGCATCAGCCATTTATAAAAAAAAAACCGACTGACGTAAGCTTAACTTCCAGATAGCGCACATGGAGAAGGAGGAGAAGGAGATCGAGCTGCCGTCGAAGGGCGGCAAGGGGGGCGGGGGGAAGAAGCGTGTCACCGCGCCGGTCGCGGTGGCGGCGGCGGCGGGCGCGGGCGCGGCGGCGGGCGGGGCGCGCGCGGCGGGGAAGGCGCCCCCGCCCCCGCACCCCGCGCTCGTGGGGTCTACCAACACTACGACGGCGCCGGCGCTGCCAACCCCGCAACCGGCGCCGCCCGCCACGCACACGGGACTGCCGCAGCAGGTACTAGTTAGTATACAAGATGAACTGTAACGGCTATATAATTTGGAAAAACCAAGTGCTCTGAAACTTTAGTTGTATTCACTGTTATTAATTATTGTCAACCAAAATGATTCTACACGGTTTTTACGTTAATTGTATAATTATATATTAATAATAAATTCATATAATTTTAATATAGCCTAAACATATCAACTCAGGCAAGAGATTCTATGTGGACATATAATAAGAACGCTGAACATGATTGTTTTTTATTATGTCGAACTATACTTATACTTAAATATTTCCAAAACTACTAAACCCTTGTTAATTAAACCAAGCTAAAAATCATCTCGATTAAATTATCTTTAAAGTGTCCTAAGCCGTTTTTCATTTTTTTTTTTCATTTTACAGTAAAACTTACAGATAGGAGCAAATTATTAAAGATAATCTAACATGTTTCCTATACATCAATGCAAAAAATATTACATCGTTACGAATAGTTTTTGGAATCACAACTGTACGAAAAAGTGAAATAAATGTTTTTCATCTTCTCAATTTGTAGGAAAGTGACAGCAGTTACGAGGTTGCCTTCAGACATTTTAAACCTTATGAATTTATCCAGAAAACGACATCTAATATTCATAATCGTGTGAACAATGGTTCTCGAAATACAGTATACAGTACGAATAGGTATTTCTTAATTCAGCGGGGTCGAATTAGTAAGAAAATACCCTTTACCAAAAGTAATATGATTGGTTCTAGAATTTATAGGGAGAGTGTACAATCCGTGCGGGAACACCCCCACGCGATAAACTGTATCTCGAGAACCATTGTTCACACAATTACGGATTAAACGTCATTTTCTAGGTTAATTCATAAGCTTTAAAATGTCTGAAGGCAACTTTCTCGTAACGCTTTTCTACAAACTGGGAAGAAAGATATAGAAAAAAAATTATTTAATCTTTTCATGCAATAGGCTATTTTAAAAACTACTTATCGTTTTTTCCAATGGTGCATAATCATATTGCTTAGCAGTTGTTTATCCCAATATATTTGTTTTTTTACTTCATGGGATCCTGTAAACACTCATTGCATTAGTTAAATAAACAATGATTTATGATAATATCTTCTGGAGAAGTAATTGTATATTTCTGAATTTAGGTTGCACATGCAAATGATTATTAATTATTTACGTGCCAGAATAGTTGACCGACATGATTTACCATCATTTTTGGGTTATACTAATCCAGCTTTTGTTAGATTGTATGTGACGTTAATTCTACTAAAGGTTCATTGTTAGGTGTCTTGTTTAGGCATAGCATAATTTTCTATTTTGAATCAAAATAAACAAGTTTTAGTATTATTTACATATTAACGTCATCGTAAATTACAATGTTCAGCATTCTTAATTTTGTGTCCACCTAGAAACATGAACCTATTGGTTCTGCTGCTATATTTAGGCAATGTTCAAATTTATTATTAGTTATTTATTTACACAGTTAACTCTCAATGTAGAAGTATTTTGGGATATAATAGATAATAATAGTGAACACGTAATTAAAGAATTAGGGCACTATTTGAAAAAAAATTGGGTTGGTTTACACAAATTCTTAATTATATGGGTGCAACTGTAGGTATAATAATTCGCTGACACGACATCCATCCGCTGACTCGTAATGCCAAGCCAAGCAAGCACGTTTAAATAGAAAAAGACAAAACACGATAATAGCGAATGTGGTGTATAAAGGAAATATCATGCTGCCAATTGGAAAACTAAACTAAACAAGAGACAGTTGATGACCCCTCGCAGTCTATTATCGCGGTCGTGCTCAATTATTTGTCATTTTCTATTGAAAAGACGGCGTCGGACTTCTCAAAATCTACGCACTTCTTAGTACTGCGTCTACAGAACCGCTGCAGTACTGATAAAATTAATGGTCTCTTCTATTATTAGGTGACGACGCAGCCGTCAAGCTTTCACGTACCGCCACCGGCGGCGCCCCCTGTAACTACCATTCCAGCAGTTACATTGTCTCAAACTCAGCCAGCTAAGGTAATTAAAAAAATTCTATACCTAATAAGATAATGTCATAAATTTGTCAATAATTGCTGTTAGTAGTAAAGTATGTCTAATCTAATCAATATATTTTTAGGTCAAAAAGGGTGTGAAAAGAAAAGCTGATACAACAACACCTATGGGTAGTTCATTTGAGGGGGGATACACAACCCCCACGATTGATCAACAAAGTGGACCCAAGCCAGCCAAAATATCTACGAGGCGAGAGAGTGGGCGTCAAAAAAAGGTAACTTTAACCCCATTTGGGTTAAATAATTTGCTGCGTGAGATGTATCAAGTTTTCCTAACGCATTACGGTTACGCAGGCTGGACGAGCGGCAGACGATAGCTTTAAAATGGGTGGCATATCGCCGGGTGTGGGAGGGGCGGGCGCCTCCCATCATTCTGCGTTGACCCCGCAACTGGCAAAGGGCAAGGAGAAGCTCTCTGATGCTCTCAAGAGTTGCAACGAAATTCTTAAAGAATTATTTTCCAAAAAGCATTCGGTAAGTCTTAAGTTTAATTAATGGTGAGTTTCAATCTCCAATTTACTATTATTTGTTGTAACATAACTATTTTTCCTCTACAGGGATATGCCTGGCCGTTTTACAAACCAGTAGATGCTGAATTGCTTGGGCTTCACGATTATTTTGACATAATTAAAAAACCCATGGACCTTGGTACTGTAAAACAAAAAATGGACAATAGGGCATACAAATCAGCTGCTGAATTTGCAGCGGATGTCCGTCTAATATTTACCAACTGCTACAAGTATAACCCACCAGATCATGATGTTGTTGCTATGGCTCGGAAACTACAAGATGTTTTTGAAATGAGGTAAGCACTTGATTCTCGTATCTATCGTCATTGAGCTTGCAGTTGGAGCTTATTCCAGAGCAAAAGGGTAAAATTAAATGTTTGTTACAGATATGCGAAAATTCCGGACGAACCATTGCACGTAGGAGTCTCACATATTGATAAAGGCAGTTCAGCTTCGAGTTCAGAATCAGGCACAGAATCTGAATCAGAATCCGACGATTCAGAGGAAGAAAGAAACACTAAAGTGAAAATGTTAGAGAAGGAACTGCTTGCGTTGCAAGAGAAAATGAGAAAGCTGGTTGAAGAATCAAATACCAAGAAAAAGGCAAAAAAGAAGATGAAGGAAAAGAAGCCGAAACAGACTGCAAACAACGCTTTACCCAGCGCTACGGCCAAAGCAGCGGCGGCATACGCCGCGAAAGCTAACAGTATTGCCGAAAACATTAGTGAGTGTCAAAAAAGTAAATAAAGTTGTTTTCTCTCTCTTACGTCAGTCCTTCATGTCTGGGATTTAATTCGGGAATTCGGGATTTGATAGAAAGTTGATTTGTGCATCTTTTAGTTGGTCAGACCTAGACCAGGTCTAGTTAGTGGGCGGCCCCAAGGTCTTTTACCCTCTGTTTTACCAACGATGATCATTCTCGAGACTGTCATCCTCAAGCCTCATTATGTGACCAAAGTAGCTCAGAAAGCATTGGTTGCACACTGATGAAAGACGATAATATCTGCAGTTGTGATAGGATAGGAGGCCGTCCACGGAATTCTCAGCATTCGCCTCCAGCACCCCATTTCGAATGCCTAAATTCTCAGCCGCTCTGTCGCTCTAATGGTCCAAGTCTACACCGTACAGAAATATCGTGAAGATCAATGTCCTTACCAAACACATTTTTGTTTTGTTTGTCTTAAATATCCTGTATAAAGCTTAAAGAGCGTCGGTGGCCGGGTGGTAAGGGTATCCGACTCGCAAGCGAGAGGTTCCGGGTTCGAATCCCGCTACGGCAATGTAACAATGACTCTTTTCTGAGTTATGTACATTAGTTTAATACTAGCCGCTGCTCTTACGGTGAGGGAAAACATCGTGATGAATCCTGCACCTTCAGGCGACTGAATGTGTAACTATGATCCAATCTGTTCAGGTTCCCCTGGTAGCAGGGTCACGCAGGGTACCTAATCTGCCAAATCCTTTAGCATGGTCAAGGCGGACCCCGGGCCCTCGTTTACGAGAGTACAATCAATCAATCAAATATGTTTATTGTGACACACAGGTTATACATTAAATGCAGGTCTTATATAAATAGAGACTAGAGCGCTGTGGTCTACCTTTAGGCATACAATATAATGACGACCACATAGCACAACCGGGACATCAACGCCAAGACGATCATCATCATCATCACAGCCCGTAACAGTCCACTACAAGACTTAGAGCCTCTACCACGAAAGGGGAGGTTATTACCATAATCTCCACGCATGGCAGGCGGGTTGGAGATCGCAGTGTTATAAATATTACAATGGTAAACACTGCGATCGAATCAGAAATGAGGAGATCCGCAAGCGAACCAAGGTCACCGACATAGCTCTAAGGATTGCCAGACTGAAGTGGCAGTGGGCAGGGCACATAGCTCGAAGAACAGATGGCCGATGGGGCAGTAAAGTTCTCGAGTGGCGGCCACGTGCCGGAAGACGCAGCGTGGGTAGGCCTTCCACAAGGTGGACTGACGACCTGGTAAGGATCGCAGGTACCAGCTGGATGCGAAAAGCACAGGACCGGCCTTTGTGGAGATCTCTGGGGGAGGCCTATGCCCAGCAGTGGGCGTCTTCTGGCTGATATGATGAAACACTGCTGCCCATTTTCCAGACTACGAAGACTTGATGTTTTGCCTCAAAAACATTAGGCATTGTACGACACCCATAAGTGTAAGGGGTTGGTGCTATTATACACTGCCGGACACCAGGACACCAGACGGCCTCTAAATATCCCGTATAAACCATAAACCTCGCTAACGTATCCCCCGTTCCCCAGGTCTGATGACAGCTGCGGCGGCGGCGTCCGGTCGCGGCAAGGCGGGCGGCAAGCGCGGCGGCGGCGGCGGCGGGAAGGCGGCGGCGCGCGCCGCGGCCCCGCCCAAGAAGAAGGGCTCGGCGCCGCCCCCCGCGCCCGCGCCGCACCAGCCCCCCCACCCCGACACGGATGATGAAGACGTTGCCAAGCCGATGTCGTACGACGAGAAGCGGCAGCTCTCGCTGGACATCAATAAGCTGCCTGGTGAGTGTGTGGGAACACGACGATGATGATAATGACCGTCAGGGGGGAATTTCTTCGTATTGCTTTTCGCATTACCGTGATAACAAAAGCAACCAAAGCGATTATAGCGTCTTGATTTAACAAACTCCGGAGTCAGTATCGCCTTACATTTTCGTGTCAATGTAAAAATAGAATTTTATAACTGAATATTATAAATAACATTAAACACATTTTTTATTTCGCTCTTTTCCATTTGCACAATTTTAGCAGTCTAAGGTCCTGCAACCATACTGCTTAGTTTTTAGCCTTAATTTTTGCAAGCCTTTTTTTAAAGAAAAATTGTGCGATTTTCGAATAAAGTCTTTACAAAGCTCGTTTGCTCATAGCTTTCATACGAATTTTAACATTCCAACTTCAAATCATTGTATTCGCATATTATCGCCATGCGGATAACAAAGCCATGCTTTACGGTGACATTTCATGATACATAATAGGCGATTTTCAGAAAGCTACTTTAAGTTCGACATGCCTCACTAGATGGCGTTGCCTTTAGAAGGATTCTCAAGTATTGAATGTGATAACCGAAATCACTCGGAAAGGTATTTCGGGAAAAGATACTTAATTTCTGTACCTTCTCTGACAAGAAAGCTCAAAAAGTCTACATTTTTATGCATGTAAACGGTCTCGTTGTGATTTGTTTTTGAAAATCGTGTCTAATCAATGCCATCTATTACAATGATTTGAATTATTTTTTCTTTTTGATCAGCTGTCGGAAAACCTATTGGACATAGTCGAGCAGGTGTGAAAAACATTTTCTCATATTAAAATTTTCTTTTATTTATCCATTATCTAGGTGACAAATTGGGCAAAGTGGTCCACATAATTCAAAGCAGAGAGCCCTCGCTGCGTGACTCCAACCCAGATGAGATTGAAATAGACTTTGAGACATTGAAGCCATCCACCTTACGAGAACTAGAAAGTTATGTCGCCTCCTGCCTGCGGAAAAAGACACGTAAGCCTCATTGTGAGTCGAGCCGACATTATTTACCTATCCCTTCTTCCTTCTATCTTCAACTTGTACCACTATTCTACCACCCCTGTACTTGTGTGCGTGTGTGTGTGACTGTAACCGTTTCACAATTTTCGTGTTTTTACAAGAGAGTAATCATTGTTTTTCAACTAATTTCTTTTTAGTTTTCGCTGTATTAATTTAAATGTTTATTTGCCAATAAGTTCAAATGGAATTTATTGTGATATGACTAACAATTAATACTCCCTCTAAAATAATCGTTTGATATGTAATCCCACTAGTTAATAAATTTTGTGGGTTGTGCTTTGACTAAGCAAGATGATAAGGCTCCTGTGTTCTCCTTTGACCTCCTGACCAATTCCAATTCCTTTTCTATCCATGACATCATTCCTAATATTGATTGTCCTCCAGCCTCCTGGCAAATGATGTTGGTAGTATTTAATTAATAATACTTAATTGAATATTATAAATGGTCAATAAAATGTTACAATTTTGAACAGATCGAAAGGTTTCCGGAAAATCTAAAGATGAACAAATGGCTGAGAAGAAGCAGGAGTTAGAAAAACGGTTGCAGGATGTATCTGGGCAGCTAGGAACACATAAGAAACAGCAACCCAAAAAAGGTGAGTTGATAATTGTTGCTCTATGTATAATATTGTTATGTTACGGATTTTTTCTTGGTCTATTTTTAGCTAGGGTTGCGGAGTAAAATAAGAAACCCTTATAATTTCGCTATGTCCGTCCGTCCGTCCGTCTGTCTGCGGATTGACTCGGAAACTTGTTGTCCGGGAGCCTACTGCAAGAAACCCTACCTCATTATAAATAGAACCAACACACAGTCACCACATCACAACTAGGTCGGGCGCGGCTTACCTTAGCAAATTTTACGCAAATCTTCCTAATTTCCGCAAATGGTAAAATAGTGCTGCGAAAATTCGTAAAAAGTTACGAAAAATAGAACGTAACTTGTATGGTAGGAAGAGGCCATCATGGACAGTTAGAAAACAATGGTCGGCCTGATTCTGTCTGGTCAGATTCCGCTTTCCCGCCGAAATTGTGCCACCAATGACAACCACGATTCGCTTCATCGACTACTTAAATAACAATAAATAACGGATTTTCATAGCCTAGCCTAAAGCTGTTCACGTATATCTTAACCGGCCTCATCATAGCCTCCATACTATCCTATCAAAATGTGTTGGTATTTGCTAATCTGCGTTTCCTTTGCAGAGGGCGTCAAGGACGGGCTGGGCGGCGGCATGTCCTCGTCGTCGTCCTCCTCGGACTCGTCCAACTCGTCGTCCAGCACGGACACCTCCTCCTCAGACAGCAGCGACAGCGAAGCAGGTTAGATAGCGCTCCTTATCGCCATCCACATACATAATATACATACGCAAAGGTGCAACGCCGCCCTTGTACATTACATACTTAGCATTAGAATTACTTGCATTTAATTAAGAAAAAAGAATGAATTCATCTGACACTAGATAAGTTCGTTATGCTTGAGATCTTTAAAATAAACTATAGGTAATATAGGTTTCGCAATAATTTGGTGACTGAACTGAGTTTCACCATCGCAAGTATTTTTATAGATATGACTTGTTGTCTTTTATTTCGAAATTTGATTTTAAAAACGCTGGGGCAGAACCTATGTATATTCTAGTCTGAATCTGGAATGGATGTCAGTGAAAGAATGAATGTCGGAGCTCTTGCTATGTGGGCTTAGATTACGAAGAAATATGAGGGGAAAAAATTCTATGCCTAAAATATTTTTTTATTTTATATCCTTTATATTATTGATTTTTATTTATTTATTGAAAAAATAAATTGGGGAGTGATATTAGCTTGTCCAAAATAATATTTTACTTAAGAAAACTATGTACTCAATTTCCAACAGAACAGTTATAGTGCATGTGTAGATGTAAATGCAGTGATGCATGAGAGCTTAGATAATTCGAATAGGGAAAGTAATGCAATATAGTAATCTATTTTGCAATTCAGTATTAGAGAATACTGTTGTTTTACAACCACATAAAAGAAATATAATTGTATCACATTATATTCTCCCTGTTTAGCAGTGGTTCTGTGCCGTTGTTTGGTTGTTATGAGTATGTATGCGAAGAGACGTATGTAGTAAGAATATTTTTTCATTACTGTGATATCAGAAAGAGGTAGGTTTTCGTTAATTAGATAAAAGGAATTAAAACTTAACCTGTCTTGCGGTAAACACATACGCATTAAAACAATTAAGATCGAAGGAGAAGCCAGCTTTGGTGTTCGCTGTTATATATTAAATGGTGCTGGTAAGAAGTATTTTTGTTTGGTTTGCTTTTAAGGACCAATAGAATACCTTTTCACATTGATATTTTTAACTATTTCATGTCCTCGAATGCGACGTTGTTTCATTTGCATCCTTAAAAAAATTGAGAATCGTTAAAAACTTATTGGAAACTTCAGATCTCATGGTATTACTAATTGCTTTTGAGTGTGAAATTTAAACAAATGCAATATGTGACCGAGCTCGTCGAAGTGCACACGTAATATGAGTGATAAATAATAAGAGAGTGCAGGATAGATATTAGCGTGGCACGGGATCGCGGGAGCGGCGGACCGGCGGCGCCCCGCCGCGGCCCGCGAACCGCGCTTAGCGGCCAATGCAAACAATTGTGTAAGGACGGACACCGACTTAGCAAGCAAAATTAATCTCTAACCCCTTGTTGGATCTATCATTTCTGTTACGACGAGGATGTAATTTTGTGACATGTCGTAGTTAAAAATTTTGTTTGAAAAGGTATGTTTTATTGGTTTGATGCTCGAAACATTTTGATGCTTGCTCCCGGATAATATCGTGTGACGGAATTTATTTAGATGTTTATGATGAAAAATACCATAAGCTGGCCTCCTTCCTTCACAAATTGTTTGCATAATTGTTCTAATATAATTTAAAGGATACAAATTTTGTCAAAGTTGTATGAGTAACTGAAATATAGCCAATAAATTAATGTTAATGTTGAGATAAAATAATTTGCATACTGTGTTGCCAGATTTAATGAGAAATTATATTCTAGCTTGATTATGATAAAAGGGGTTGTAGAACACACTCAAACATCGTTGACCAACCTATTGTATTGTAGTTAATTTAAATTTCACAAACTAATCTACGTTTTAATTTGTAATACGACAAATTTAGTTGCTATAAACACATAATGGTAAATATTAATGAAACTGTTAAAATGGCAATAGCAAGGATGAGACTGTAGAATATATAAAATTAAAAGGTGTTGGATAGCGCAATTTTAGAGGTAATTTATCAATATAATAAGTTTTAAACAAATTGAATTTGTTTAATGTGGCAAAAACTTTAATATTTTATCTCAATTTCTTTTATAAAACATCCATTAGACGTTAGTCCAGGGCGAACTTCTGTTTGGTATCGTCATAATATAGCGAGCTTTAAATGCACGTACTGTCCATTATATTGTATAATTCAGGCTTAGTTTATATGATTATATTTTATTCATATTATTTTTGAGTAACTTAAAGAAGGACAGCGATAGGCTGGAATGGTGCAAATTCTAATACTTGTTGTGGTTCAGTAGAGCGCACAGGTATCTCGCTTCTCACCTAATATTCTTATTTAGCTAATGTAAAAAATATATGATAATTATACCGAAACATTGCCAATCAGCCCCTGAGACAGTTCAATCAGTCTCAATCTCGCTTCGCCAACGGTGTTAGAAGGCTGATTTAAAAGTTGAAAATGTCTACAGATATATATTACAATACAGTTAGTGGGATATTTATTCTAATGAACCATATAATGAGGTGCTTGCTTTTTTATTTCTTTTGGTATTAGTACAGTTGCGGTATTAATTTTTTTCACAATTCTTATATTGGAAAAATTATGTTCTGTTAAAGCAGGTAGACATGAAATTATTCAGTCTCTTTCATAAGGTCACTTATTCCGCGTTTGTACAATAGGTATAAATATTTATTGTAAAAGACTGTAAGTAATTAAAATACTTCTGAATAATGATAACAAAATGTTTTTTGAAGTCAGTTTTAAATTTTAAACCTTAAATACAGTCATTGTGTTTATTTAATGTAAAATAAAAATGTGTATAATTATCTCAACTTTCTGGAGATTGTTAAGTAATTTAATTCCTATGAACTCTGTACATTATTTTTAAATTGCTAAAATGTATAATAAAGTGCAAAAAGTTTTATCAGTTTCAAGCACAAATGTCAATGGTGGATGAGATACTGGCATATTATTTTATATTTTATGTAGTTTACAAATTTTTATCTCGATTTTGATAGCTGTCCTTTTAACTGATTATGACTCAAAATACTAATCAATAATTATAGTGACTGGCAAATTAATATACAAATATTTAAGATGTCCAATATTATTTATTTAAAGAAATTGTTAAATAACTGGTGTAAGTATATTTCCTTCTAAGTATTTAGTGAAAGATACTAAAACTTTTTTACCTTTTTTGTTTTGTTTTATATAAGTAATATTGATTGATTAAAGGCCTATTAGTGTTGTTAGTGACAACGCAAATTATTGGCGTGGATAGAAATACTTTTATTTGTAATGTAAAATGTTCCATCGTTTTGCAATATCCTGTAGCGTTATAATAATTTACATAATATATTTTAGAATGTGAACCTTTAGTCAAGCCAAATTGTGGTTATAATTGTGTTACGAAATTTAAACACATGTACATTCCTAATAAACATCAAGGCGTATTCTGAACTATATCATTAGATACCACAGTTAAAAATAAATTTGGCAAGTACAATTTGCTGGCTTCAAGAGATCTTATTATAAGGTAGATTTTAGTAATATATTTTATCTTAAGAGTTCCTGATCATCCCATTGAGGATAACAAAAGCATGAACAAATAACTTTGAACACCACGATAATGATGTATAATTCAATAAAGTTACTGAGATTTAAATAGTCAGTGTTAGTAGTTAAAGATGTGGCACCTATTTTGCTTTTAAATTGAATGTGTAATAGACGTTTCGAAATTTGAGCAAGTAATTATGGTACAATTAGTTACTTCAACGCAACATTTAGTTATATTGACTTAGTAAGTTAAAATGTCAAAACTGAAACACCATATGTGTATTACATTTTGTATAAGATTTATTTAATCATTTCACATGACTTAAATTGCGTAGATAGTAAGAGTGAGTGGAAATAAACTTTGTATATATATATTTCAATATATAACAAAAATGTAAGTAAACCTTTAAGTAATTTATATGGTATTTTATTTGACGTGCACTCCCTTGAGATCTGAAGTTTTAAAAATTTAAATAAATTTACGAAAATAACGCGCATTTGAGTATTTACCAACATCCATTAATATTATCAGTGAGTTGATAATGGTGTAAAGGAATTTCATAAGGACAGCAATTCATAAGAGATATCACATTATAGGTATGTTACTTTCGATTTTATTCATGCATTACAGTGCGATACTTCTCTGATTTATAACGACTACATCTTTACAGGTACATCCGGGAGAACTCCCAAGAAGAAGCTGAAGAAGCAGGCGACTCAACAACCGGTACATATTAGCGTAAATATTTACGGTATACACAATGGGGATGTTCTAAAAAGTGCGGAGGAGTAACCTTTATTATGTTTGCAGAAGTTGGTAGCTCCGATACTGCCACCGGTTGCGGGAGGGGCCGGGTCGTCTGGGGCGGGCGGTGCGGGCGCGGCGAGCGCCCCCCCCGGCGGCTCCCCCGCCGCCCCGGCCGCCTCGCCGCGGCCTGCCGCCGCCGCCGCGCCCACCCCCGCCCCGCCCCCCGCGCCCGCCCCCGCGCCGCCCCCCGCCATCAAGGAGCCCCCCGCGACGCCCGCGCCCGCGCACGCACCCGCCCCGCCGCACCCCGCACCCGAACCCCCCGACTCCTCCGCAGTCCACGCCCGAGATCTCGACGACCCGAAACCACTGATCAAGATGGAAACCAGAAACGGACTCGACAAGGTCGACGCCTCGCACTACATCGACCCCATCGAGCGGTCGCTGGCCAGCCTCGAGAGGAGCCTCAAGGCCGACGTGCCGATGGACGTGAGCGTCAGCGTCTCGGAGTCGTCGATGCGGCTCGAGAACGAGTTCCCAATGTCGAAGACGCAGATGTTGCCGGACGCCGCTCATCAGACCCTCATGGCGCAGCTCGGCGGTCTGTCGGAAATGACGCACGTCCCTGATGCGATCAAAACTGAGATGTTCGGGTCGTCTCACAATGGTTATGTTGAAAAGAGTATGCACAACGATCGTGAAATATTGCGGCCCGACATTAACCCCAATCTCGGTGGCATGCCGGGCGTGCCCCCCGTGTCTATATTTGACCCTCTGCCACCGGCTCCTCACTCTGTGATCGCGCCGACTCATCTTAACATACCAAATACTCCTTGCTTGATAACCCCTGCTATAAAGAAAGATGATACCACCAAACCGTTGCTCACCCCCAAGCCCATAGAGGATCTCATGGGAGTCCCAAATATGATCTCAAATAGCATCACCGATAGGATGAAATTCGAAATGGAGCAGAAAAAGTTGGAGGACGCTAAGAATTCAAATTTTGTCCAGGCCTTCAAGCTTAAACAAGATCAAAACCTAAAGAATGCTAGTTCTTGGTCGTCTTTAGCACAAGCGGGAAGTCCTCAGAGTAATAACATGGCTCCAAGTAACCAGGTGAAGCAAAAGCCAGTCATGGATAGTTTCCAAGTAAGTGTAATATTTCCATGTGTGCGTTAATGTCGAATTGAATGATTAAGTACAAAATGATTATAATCTTCAACATTTTTCTTTATAGGTATTCAAGAAACAAGCTCGTGAAAAAATTGACAGGCAAAGAGCACTGATCGAACAGCAAGAACAACGGAAAAAGGAAAAGGCAGAACGGGAAAGACAACGTCAAGAGACAGAAAGGGGACATCCGGATGATGAGAAAATGAGGTAAAAGAATTATTGTATGTTGCTTTTTTAACAGGCTTTGTCCCACCACTCTTCCTACCACTACAATTTCTGCTTAGCACGGATCTACAGGATCATTCCTTGTTTGTATTCTTAAAAAATTTCTTCTTTTATGGTGCATAAGACGTTGTATCCTTGTGATAGATATTGTCTTTCAACTTGTTTCAACTGACAATGTGGGAGGCTTGTCCCAATAAATAAATTTCTAGAGGAAACCACCGAGACGTGAAATAGATTGCAGGCCAGCATGGTGTATACCCACCTCCATGCAGGGTTCATCGATCTTTAGGTCATACGGTCCGCGTCACACCTAAGTGCGCGCGCACTTCTTGACACCCAACAAATCAGCACCATACTTTGTCAATACACCGGTCTGTAGAGGTTTGAAGCTAAGACGTATGATGCAGAAGGTGTGGTGCATTGGTTTTTATGTTGTAGATTTTATGTTGAGAAACTACTGAGTAAATATAAAAAATTGTTTCACATGATATCTCGGGACAACTTTTGACAGCTAAAAAACCTCAAATATTTGAGTTATTTTTTTGGGTTTTTACTTATAATTTCTATATAGTGCATTCAATGGAAAAGTTACTTATTCATTAGACTCTATAATTTGTTACGAAGTAATTTTACGTTAGGATGCTCTGTATAGAAGTTTTTTTTTTTTCCCACTTCTGGGCAAAGGCCTCCCTATCCATCTTCCACGACTTACGGTCGGATGCTTTCCTCGGCCAATCCTTGCAAAAGGCGTCCATCTCATCCCGCCATCTCCGTCTAGGCCTACCGCGCTTCCTATAGATGTTATAAGGTAAAAATAAAATACCAAAACTTTAAGGCTGTTGGCTGTTAAAAGCTATTCCGAGACATCTCGTGTTACCATTTTTAATATTTACTTAGTTGCTCCCATATGTAAAATAATAAAAACAAATACAAAACCTTTTGTATCATATAGAGGGAGGGGGTGGGGTATGAGGCTTTGAACTTCTATAGTCAGGCTAAAATGCCAATTGCAGGAAATTGAGAGATTGCAAAGAATCCAACAAATGTGGTAATGATTACATTGAAAATTTAATCCTTTACAGCTCACATAAGCTGCCAAACTCCACCACCAGATCTACCACCACAATCCACTACAGCTCACACAACCACTCCAGAGCCCCAACGGCCCGCAAGGAGGGCGCCGAGATAGCGTCACCGAGCGTGTCCCCTGTGGCTACCACCACAACACAATACAACATCTCTTACCACCATTCCAGAGTCCCACCGGCCCGCAAGGAGGGCGCCGAGATAGCGTCGCCGAGCGTGTCTCCGGTTGCGCGCGCGTCCCCGCCGGCCGCCGTCGCCGCCGCCGCCGCGGCCGCCGCGCCCGACAAGCCTGCCGCCAGCGAGCGCGAGCGCCTGCGCCAGAGAGAGCAGGAGAGACGGCGTAGGGAGGCGGTCAGTATTGACACGTCCCACTACCGGAGACCCACCAGGCTCCTTATGGGAGTCACGGGGGCGTGCGCGGAGATCTCGCTGAACAACAATAAAATACGTTCAAAGGGGTGCCCGCCAGGCTCCTTATGGAGTCACGGGGGTTCAAAAACGAAGGATTTATATATAGATTATGGCCGTGTGGTGTTTGGCGGCCGTGTGCGCTCTCGAATGCGAGAGCCAACGGCTTACGACGGGAGGATGCCGAAGACCGGGCGAAGTGTAGAAGATTGAGTAGGAAAGCGGACCCTGGCAGAGGCTGGGATGAGCGCTAGTGCGATGATGGTGTTAGGCGGCCGTATGGTGACCGGCAGAGTAGAATAGCACCAACCCCTTGCACTCGTGGGTGGCGTGGCGTACAAGGCGACTAATGTTTTCGAGGCAAAAGATCTAAAGTCTCCGTAGACTGGAATATGTTGCAGCGTTTTCCATTGTTATATTTACAACACTACGATCTCCAACCCGCCTGCCAAGCGTGGAGATTATGGCATGAACCTCCCCTTTCGTGGGAGAGCCCTAAGTCCTGCAGTGGACTGTTATGGGTTGTGATGATGATGACGATGAAAAATTATTGGTGGTCTTTCTATCACAAAACGAAGCTTATGTGCATTTTACGTCAAAGCCCCTCATCACACTTTCTCTCTCTCTCTCTGTAATTAGGAAATTTAAACCTTCAGTCTTACTTATTACGTTAACGTCTTGCTTGTTTTTGTCGTTGAAAAATATTTTTTCTTAGGTAAAAATCTTTCAATAATTATAGCAATAAACAAATAAAAGCGTAACATCTCTAATGAATTCTAATGAATTCTCATCACTAATGTCATTAGTAGTACGCATTGCCCTTGGAAGCCCAACTTGAACTTCAAGTAGGACTTGAAGGTTTAAATTGACTAATTAGAGAGGGAGAGAGAGAAAGAAAGTGTGATGAGAGGCTGTGACGTAAAATGCTCCGTTTTGTGATAAAAAGACCGCCAATAATTTTTATAAGCATATAAATCCTTTGTTTTTGAACCTATTTTAATGTTATTAGTTTTGTTGAATTTACTCATAGTTTGATAAAAATATGCCATAATCGGTATCTGTCTACATCCCTTTGGCAATTTACAATTTTTTATAGACTTACATTGTTCTTATATTTCTTTACTCTTTTTTCAGATGGCTGGTCAGATTGATATGAACATGCAGAGTGACTTGATGGCTGCGTTTGAGGAATCACTGTAATGTGCATGTCGCACAATATTATAATTTGTATATAAATTAAGTAAAATATGTAGATAATGTCAATGCAATCAAATGTGTGTGGTGGTGACAATGAGACGCCTATGTGATTTGTGATCGTTTTGTACTTGAACTGTTGACTAACATGTGGTTAAGTGCTGTGAATAGTTATACTTATTTAAACATTAAACTGTTGTAACATCCATTTTGACTTTGTGGTCGCGTGTTATGGGCCTTTAATAGGGGGTTGCATTTTAAATAACTTGTATTATAAGTCTTTATGTAAGTCCTTAAAGTAAACACCTCTCTTTACATTGGTAAGCCTATATATTTATTATATTTTGTTCTAGAGTCGTCTAACTTCCATGATTGTTTTATAGTATGTACTCATGACTGTAGATTTGTATGAATAGTGATTGAAATTTAGTAAAAATCATAAAGATTAATTTTATTCAATTAATTGGTGACTAGATAAGACCCCTGATCGACTAAACCATGAGATGTTATTCTTATTACAAACTATATGTCTCGTATTTTGCCATTGTAAAAAAGTTAAATTATTTTAGGTTCGCAAATTATTTTTTTCTTGAGTGAACTAGGTCATCACGAATTTTTTAGACCATGCAATAGGCAAAAGCGGATTATATTTATTCAATTAATATTACTTAATGTTTGTAGATTTTTTATCAGTCTGTCATTTTAACCAAATCAAATGTCATACATTTGATTTGAAATATATTTATTTTACATTGGAATATGTCTTTTTGTGTTGTAGATAGATCTCCAATTGAAAATGTATGAAATCAATATTCTTGTTGCTACTCTACCTGCAAATTACCTACTGTAAATCAATATTTTTAATTTCAGTCATAATTTACAACTCGAAATCAGATGTAGATAATGAAGTAAAATATATTGACATTCCATATTGTACCCGTTGTTTAAATTGCAGTAAGTTATTTTTATATGGCTTTGGCACGTTAATTTTTATTTTTAATATTATATGGCGATTGCTCCACCGACAAGAGTCATACTCTTAAATATATGATGATGAATATTATATTTGAGATGCAACGAATTCTAGGCCACTACTTTGCATACTTTTTCGAATTCAGCAGAGGACATGTCTACCGCTCTCGTATCTGCGAAGCTGGCTTGATAGTCGTAAATAAAAGAGGTCATTAATGGAAAAGGACCAAAATATATGTAGACAAAAACCCAGAAATTGATACGAACCTATCCAAATCAGGGGGATGAACTCCCAGTATAGGTATGAAATAATTTATACTTTTTCGCGCGCGCTCTAAAACGCAAGAAAAATCGAACAGCAAAGCAGTTGTTGAGCGAGCTTTTATTTAGATAGACCTAATCAACTTTGACCTATATCGTTTCCTTAGATTTCGATAGCTACAGGATCCATCAATATTACATGATCTAATAGTATGAAAGAACAGGCTACAAAATATGACAAGTCAGGTGTATGTAGAGTGGACCAAGATATCGTTGTATGCGCTAGCCTTCAACAAGAAAACAGATAGCTGTTTTGCCCAGCAGCGGAAGTCCTGCGGTGCGTCAAAATGGCGGGACCAAGTGTTGAATCTTAAAAGTTCATATTGTCAGATTTACTACCAAATCTATTGTTTGCTACCTTTGATTATAAAAATTTAAACATGTCTGTATAACTTTTTATACTTTTAATTCCTACCTTTGAAAAACCGAATAGTCCTAAAAACCATAGTAGTTGGTTGCCCTATTAAAAATTAGTTATGAAAAGAAAGTGTTTTTGTACATAGTAAAAGAAATTCGTTTAACTATTTTTACAGAAATAATCAAGCCGTTAAAGTTACTATTCACGCCATTAATCAGGAATAAGATATATTTGTGTGAAATTTAGTAGAACTTTTTTTTACTAAATATTTGATGATACAGCATTAATGGAGGTTTTATTGTTATACAAATTATTAGATAATTTGTAAAGTGTGAACCTCTCAGATCACAATTAAATATCAATTAATAGCAATAATAAATAAATATGCTTGGACAACTCACACAGCGCCATCTAGCCCCAAAGTGAGCAAAGCTTGTGTTATGGGTGCTAGACAACTGATAAACTGCATATATACTTTTAAATACATACTAATTTTAATTATTATACATATAACACAGACCCGTAACATAAATTAAAATTCATCATTTCAATTTCTGCTCGGCCGGGAAGCGAACCCGGGACCTCTTTCGTGGCAGACACTGAGAAATGTTAACCACTGAACCATTCAGGTTGTTAATTGTATGGAATATTGTCATGTCCTCTTTATTTAACCATTTATTTATAGTTTCTACTAAAATGTAAAATGCAAACAACCGCTATATTAAATTAAAGGTAAACCGCCATAATTTCAAATCTCATTTGTGTGAATTGAGAGATCAATGTACCCATCGCTGTTAAACATTTTGTTCTGTAGTGGATTCATCATTATTAAAGTTCTACTAAATAATCATAAGCAAAGATCTTGTTTAAACTTAAACTTTCCCAGATGTAGAAGGGGCATTGTGCGAACTGAGAGATCACATATTTCAGACTATCTTTTTCATTTTTCTCCTAATTCTAGGACGCAATTTTAAAATTGTTTTACAACTTGACTAAAACCTACAATATTTTATTCACGAATTTAAGTGATCTCTCAGTGCTCACACTCATGTTTAAAAGTTCAGTGCCGTAAGTAGGAATAGAAGTCGCGACTTTTAAAACGAACTTATCACGTAAAATACCCTACCCCAATAACCATGACTCAGATAATACAATGAATACAAAACTTTTTACATACCTCGTCGTAGGTTATCGGTACAGACATACATGTTTTTCCAGAGCAGACTTTTAGTTCGATATCTGATATATCTCCTGAAATAATTTCACTTGAGGTGGTACTAATAAGTGGTCAAATTACTTCAGTTGACTTCCTGGAATCTTAAAAACCTAATTTGATCCACTTCCTGGTGTTCAATTGAGCTGAAATTTCGTATACCTATGTAACTGGAATGACAATACATTAATATGGTACCTTGGAGCTGGTCTGATGATGCGAGTCTGAAGGTTGTCATAGGAACTGAAAATGAACGCAACAAGATAACCCCATCGTGTTCGGACTCTTTGGAATGGTCTTGATAAGTAGGTACTATAAAAACTATGAAACCGCTCGATAAAAGCTTGTTATGAAAAATTGTTTACATTTGAGAATTTATTTTATCAGAGGTAGCAAATGCTAGGTACTATTTAGGTAGTAAATGCGACAATATTTATTTTTAAGATTCAACACTTCGTCCCTCCATTATGACGCTAACCCTGCAGCCGAGATGATTGAGGCTCAGCGCCGACCGCCGGAGTGGTGGCGACCTTTATAGTAACCAATCAATGAATGAAGACCATTCACCGGCACATACAAACGTACAAAATTTTGAAAGTGCCGGCTAACAAGGTAGCAATTTCGGCAGCACGCAAGAGACTCAGGCTGCCAAGACTCTGATCTTGGCTGAAGTTTCAGCCTTCCATTGCCGCTCCAATAGTTCATTCCAAAAATAACCTATTCAGAATAAAATACAATACAGGGTCTATCCTCTCTCGAAGTCATCGTCATATCAAATTCAAATTCCATTCAAATTCAAAATTACTTTACTGAGTAGGATATTACATATCTCTTTCAATCGTCAATCAGTCTATCAGCCGGTAGACCCCACTGCTGGGCATAGGCCTTCCTCAGAGATCTCCACAAAGGCCAGCTTGTGCCTTCCGCATACAACTGTTACCTGCGATCTTTACCAGGTCGTCTGTCTACCTTGTGGGAGGCCTACCCACGCTGCGTTCGTACCATTTAATACTATAATTTGATAAAGTACCAACTGTTTATTAAATAGTAACTCTTGCCCGTGACTTCACGAAAAATTCGGTTAACCGCCCGGGAACCGGGACGTTCCAGGCCCGTTCCCTCGGGAACACATTAAATTTTGGGATACATTTTAGCCTATGTGCTATAAGCTATATTATCTACGCTATTTTAGCTTAATCCGTTCAGTAGTTTTTGCGTGAACGAGTAAACAAACATCGATCTTTGCAAACTTTCGCATCAAAAGTAAATGCGAGGGCATTCAACATGGCTGTGTTATCGCCAATGTTATTTCTGCTGCTTAAACTTAAGCGTACTCCACATGTCCCTCAGTCTAATATCGTTATGTTTTATTACCGGCCGCCTGCCTGTCCTTGGTAATGCTGTTGAGATCGCGGTGTTTAATAAAACACATAATAGAAAACATTGCTCTGCTCCTCATTTTCTGGTATAGGGGGGGTCATAAGCATATCAATATTATCTCATTTTAACTTTTCAAAACCTGAAGAACTGACACCGGTCTAAAATTGCTTAAATCCGTACTATCTCCCTACATCACTACATGGCTACATCCCAGATTAGGGTGTTGCGATTATACTGCCCCTACGTAGGAATCCTATCTCAGCCAGGGTTGCCGTTACGGGTCGTGTTGCCAGTGGCCGATACTAAAAAGTAACACAAGGCAGCTCAAAAAGTAATATAACGAGAAATTATTTCATATAGAAAAACGATTAATACTGTAATATGGCACTTTATTATAAAAAATACATACGATGCAGCGGTCTTTGGATCTTGGGCTACGCTTCGATCCCGTGATCTAAATATAAAAGCTCCATTAAATATGTTAAAAACTGACCCGATTTTTTAAACTATTTTATAGTTATAATTTTGTGATTATAACGTTTATATTTTTAGACATGCTTTATTATGCTAAACCACCAAAATAGCTAAACAATATGAAAATATGCCAAATGGGCAACACTGGCACTCTAGGTAGGCGTCCTATCTCCCTACATGTGATTACACTGCACTACATGTAGCATGTAGGCGGTTAGGCTCTCTATATACTCCTAATTAAGGATCCTATATCCCTACATGCGATTACACCACACAACATCCAGCCATGTAGTGATGCAGGGCGTGTGTAATCGCAGCTTATGAAATAGCTTTTGTAGCGCGCGGCATATCGGTGTGCGACGTGTCGGCCTATTGCATCTGCTGCAGCAGATGCGATCGGAGAAATTCATTTATGCTATGCTTTAGCGCACTCCACATGTGGCAGTTCCGCGGGAACACGAGGGTGTAGAGGGAGTATTCGCCTATATTCGTGTAGTCCCGTGCATGTTTGGCATGTCTCGCCTATTTCATAGACTAAGTAGAGATATTTTGTTGTTGTCTCAATTCGATCGATTTTATATTTTTATTTCTAGCGTTTTTTCCCGTAACAGGATCGGGGTACACTTGACCATGATATTAGTAGATCAAGTAATTACAGTAGAGCAGCTGCTATCATCTCTGTGACCGTGTTTACAGCAAATTAGCGATATTACACCGATGAATCGATATAATGTCGACGCGTTTTGACAACCACCACATCCCTAATAGGCGAGAATGTAGAGGGTCGACCAAAGTCCCGGCAAAAGTTTCGCTGACAGTTTCGGCGGAGTACGAGTACGCTTTTGTCTAAAATAGGATGATAATTTTGACAGCTCACTAATTGTTAGTCCTTGGCGCACGCCTATAAAGTTTCGTATTTTTTTTCGGTAAAATGTACTACAGACAATGTCGTACTTCATAGACAGGTACCGCCCCTTTAGTGAAGTGCCACGAATAACAAAAGACAATCGAAAATCGGTATTCAAATAAAATATTCGAACATTTAAATTAACATTTAGGTTATTATATTATTTTTTGTAACTAAACTCTTAACTTAGTGTTTGGATTTCACCCTAAGAAACCATTCACGACAACGATTTCGACTCGCGCGTATTCTAAGGAATAGGCTGAGTGACCTAATAAAAATATGCACGTATCGAAATCGTCGTTGTGGAAGGGTTTTTTAATGTCGTATTAATAAATTATTAATTAAAAAGAAAATAAATAGTCATTTTGGTATTAACATGCAACTATCGATTCAAAGTTCTGTGAGAATGATAATAGAATAGATTCATTAACGATTTTACACTACCCCATCCCTACTGTGAACTGTTAAAATTATCATCCTATTTTTGACCAAGTATAATGATATTTGAAGTAGAAAAAAAATACATGTAAAAATTATAATTATTAATGTGTTGGCTGAAAGAGATCTCCTAAGCCCACCTTTGTAAACAACCTCTTGTTATAATTGTTTTTTATCTTGTTTCGTGTACAATAAAGTACATGATAATAATAATGATTTTTTTACTTCAAATATTATCTTATTTTATTTATTAGAAAGACCAACAGTGAATTTTTCCGATGCCGTCTGCTGCTGCCGTATGCAATCGGCCGATACGTCGCACATAGGCGCGTCCTACGTACGCTGCTGCCATATGCAGTCGGCAGCGAACTCACACCTTCATCGGTCGTGATAGATATATCAGACTACCTACCGGATACCCGAAAGTGAACTACTTATATTTAGTACTTACATATCAGGTCTTTTGTCCTAGCTAGCTAGGTGTTCCGCCAGTATTTCTGCGCGGTCGGCTGCTTCCCAGCAGCACCTTTTATCGCTTATATTTAGCGGGCAGATACTTTGGACATAGAATCGTTCAAGAGGTATAATAGAGGTC
This sequence comes from Blastobasis adustella, assembly GCA_907269095.1. NCBI lineage: Eukaryota > Metazoa > Arthropoda > Insecta > Lepidoptera > Blastobasidae > Blastobasis > Blastobasis adustella. Next base: position 14,137,966 of record OU026119.1, on the reverse strand, counting down.
TTTAGAGGTGGATGTTTGCGATGTCCTCAGGCGGCAGTGACCACTTTCCATCTGGTAGCGCGCTTGTCTGCCATATGATAAAAAAAAGTGTTCGCAGCGCGTTCCAATCGCGTGAAATGCACGTCACGATAAAGACGTGGTGTGCAGGCACCCAAGCGTCAGTATCACAAGCTTGCAAAATGTTCACATTGTCGTACAATTGCATAATAAAAATAAAAAGACAGTCTCTCCGTTTGGAATAATATATATCACATTCCTCGATCTTCCTGTACATCTAAAATTACACTACGATAAGCACTTACTTATATATTAACATTAATAATGTATATTTAAATAAATTCATGATAGGACCGCGGCCTACGCTAAGGGGTGGAGTCCCACTCTATGAGGTAGGCGGGCTTGTGGTGGGGCGCGAGGCGGCGCGCGAGCACTCGGAAGGTTTGGCCAGCGCGGAAGTAGGATTGCACGCTGGACTTGAGTGCCGACAGTTGCCTCGCGTCGGCCGCCGCCGCCGCCACGCCCGCGCCCATGGCCTTGTGCGGACTCAACTGCAGACTCTTCACACTGCTGTTGTTGCTCCCGTTTGTGGCACTATTAGCACGTCGCCCGTTCTCATAGTAATTCTTCTCCTGCCTCTGTCTCAGTCTTCTTCCGTGGAACTTCACGTTTTTAAGTGGACTCGGTTCGGCCGCGTCGCCGTTCTCGGCCTGCGCTTGGCCCTTTTGAGCGGAATCCTCTGGCAGTGGACACGATTTGTTTAGCTGAAACAGAATGCGGTCATATATGAACAAACTGTACACTTTAACGGATGTATTTGAGGAGGGAAAGCATTAAGTTTAATTCAGAAAGAAATTCTGTTCAATAAGTGCTCCGGCAAAGTAGAATGAAGGGAATGTATGTATTTCAGGATGCTTTCTGCATTCAGTTTTATTCAGAAGGAATAAATATTAATTCTGTTTTAAAAGTGTTCTGGTAAAGTAAGTAGAATGAAGTGAACATATGTATTTGAGAAGCGAAAGCATTAATTTTGATTCAGAAGGAATAAATATTCATTCAGTTCCATAAGTGCTCCGGTATAGTAGAATGAAGTGTGAACCCCATTGACGGGTAATGGAGAATGTCTTAGGGGCAAACCACCTCTGTAAATCAGAAAATGGGGAGCAGAATTTTCTGTTAAGTAAGAATCTCCTGCGAAGCGTGAAAATGATGGCAATGACTTCCACCCATGTGGAGAAGGCTAAAGTCCCACAGTAGATTCTTATCTTATGGACTGTTGTTACATATTGGTAATTCTAGTTAAAGATTACTTACTTGTTGCATTTGCAGATATTTTTTGGGTCTTCTGTATTTCCTTCTTTTAACTTCCCCATTTGGACCAATTATTATATCCTTTTCACTCAGTTTCCTCTTCAATGGTCTTACCATTGGACCTATTAGCGGGTTAAGTTGAATTGGTAGAGATAACCGGCTCTGGAACGAGCTATGCTTCCCATTTTGCTTGTTATGGACATTATTTCCGGATGAAAATGGCTTTGTTGAAGATGTATTTTGCATTAAAAATGGGTTATTCTTGCCTTGGAAATCCTTAAGTGGAGGTATTATTGCGTCTAATGTCCCTCTACTTGAGGTTTCATCTCCTGAGGACTCCATCATGTCATGGTTAAACGTACTGCAATAGGCCGGCACACTGTCCATATGTTGGAGAGACATTATTTTGGAATGTTCAATCATATTTTTAGTGGACAGCTTCGAAATCTCCAAGTTAATTGTGGCTATTCTCGTTGAATGCATATTTATGTTTATTTCATTTGTGTCGTTATTACTTTCACTGGTACTGTTAATGTTGTCTTTGGACATTTTATCTAACTTTACGGAGCAGGGTACAAGTGAGTTGTTGTGGGATGGCACTGGTGTATTTTCACTAACCAATTTGGTTTCACTATTAGTATCTGTTACAACTACTGGTGATAATTTCTCTACATTATCCTCTTTGGCATCAGACTTTCTGGCAGTGGAAGTGGAGACAGAGAGAGGGGCCCTCTCTTCCGTTTCGGTTTGTTTCACAGATTCGTAGGAACTCGTGGAATCATTTTCGGAGTTTGAGTTTGAATTGAGATTTTCATGAAACCGTTTACCCATCATCAAATTCAACCAGTGACCATCTAATGGTACTATCATTTGCTGATTGTGGTTTTTATAGGAACTTTTTTCATTGTTACTGCTAGAAGGTTGTAGACTGCAAAGTTAAATATGTAATTAGGAAACACGAAAAGGAGCATGAAAAAGGGCAAAGTTAAATAACTTAATGTTTTTATTCTAGAAGGGACATGTTTCTTACCTGTCGTCCAGTGAAGGAACCGTTTGAGGCGAGGGAGCTCTAGGCAGGAAACGCAAGCGCGGCGCATACTCTCGTACCATTTCGTCCGTGAGGGCTTCACCTTTCTTTACCTATAAATGAAAGAATAATTTATTTTTTACACATGTATTTTTTTTGTAATATAAGGTCTAAGAAAAAGCTACTAATACTGTATTGTAACTGAATAATGTACGTACACTGTTAAAATGAGAGCTACCGTGCGACTGAACCATACTGAGACCTGTGCACTACTGGTAAAACAAAATGTCCATGTCGACTAGACTGGAGACGGAAACAAACTGCTCGTGATAGATTCCCCCACCTCTACACCAACCAAATGTCGTGGTATTATTTTGCTAGCAGACCTGACGTCTCAGAGGCGCCATCTGGCGGATTCGCGCGGTAATTGTCTTTGAACCCATTATCATATCACCCCATCGGTGATTATCAAATACGTTTTCGTTTCGGTAATGTCTCGTTTTCGATTCGCTAAGATTTTGTTTTCGTTTATCTATGTCGTTAAATTGTTTTCCCAGTCCGTCACAGGGTTGCCGTCTTCTGAAAATGTTTCCTCCTAAGCAAATGCCAAATTGCCATAAAATCGCTAAATTAATAACGAAATCGGGGGGGATTACTACAAAGAACTACAAATTTCTACAAAGTAGGTATTATTTATTTATAAAATGTCTACTATCTCAGCCAGAGCTCCGGTCTCTTCTGATGTTGGATTTTTAAAATCATTAACATTTTAATATTAAACAGGCTTAATTTATTTTTGTTGGCGTAAATGTTACGTTACGCAAGAACCTAGATTGCATCGCAGAGAGAAGCGGACCATCATGATGCTTTGCAACATTTCAATTGATTTTTATGATATCATAAAATATAATATCAAAGGGCTTTTTCTAAATTTTAGGCCTTAGAAATTTTAATATCAAAAAAATTTAAATAAAATTTACCCCTAAAAATATCCTACTCCACAGGTTCTCCTCCTAAATCTAGGGGGAAATCCTCTAAGTTGGGAACCCTGGTCGGTCAAACAAAGAGAGACAGAGATAACTAATCGTTAGATTGTGACTGACAGCTGACACCATGAGCCGTTTAACGAGCGCTCTAACGACTGAAACGCTATTATAATATCTTGGCGGTATGATATTGATATTTATCTTTATTTCGATAAAATTTATTTTACATTTTATAATTCAACTGTTATTGGATGTTGGTGCTCAATGGGATTCAACTTTGTAAATTTTATCAACCTACTATGATAATACTGTGTAGTTGTAAGTCCAGCTTTGCATCGCAATGTGGAATAAATAAAGTAATAAGTAAACTTTAGGTTACAATTATAGCAATTTATCAAATAATGACTAGCGTTTGAATGTTATATTTTGTTCTGAGGCAATGAATCATGAAAGTCCACATAGGCCATACAACTATAAACGTATGGAAATGTAATGACTGACTTTGGACGGGTGTATAATGGATCGGTGCTGAAAGTTGATTAGGGCTACAAGCAAGCTCCGACAATGCCTTTTGAGGACGTGGGCACTCTTGTAGAGGTCTCTCGTGGAGATTACTGTGAAAATGCAAGCACCCTAAAGGTACTACTATGCTAGCAAAGTTTAACATTCCTAAAATACTTTGGACTCGTAGATAGACTGGCATTCTTTCGGATTGTAACGTACACGTTACTTTGGTATGTATTGCTTCCTGTATTGAAATTGAGAGCCAAATTCCTTCGTATGTCCCAAATTTAGCTTAAGGATGGATTTTCTAATTCACCACCTAGCCCATGGACTCTAGGGTACTTATTGCAAAACAAATCTGAGACTGGAGTGTCGTCCTGTCTTGGTTTGCCAAAAGGAAATTGTCCAAGTAGATCAACGTCTGAATTCCAAATCCTCTGAGTATATTATAGATCTGACATATTGGGTAGTCCAGTACGGGCTACCGAATATGTCAACGAAGCAAAAACTTTGGGTGCAGATGTGTAGCCAATCGGAATTCAAGTCATTTGAAGAATCTGTACTTCATATATTAACCTTATCAACCTTCGGTGAGATGGTGCTATACTCAGGTGAAAGTAAGCGTTTGAAATATCGATTTTTCCCAACCAATCGTTTAACTGGAGGAAAGTGAAGATCCTTCTTTGGTTGATTAATCTGAATTTGTCTACGTGTACGTATTTGTTCAGCCTTTTCAGGTTGAATATAGGACGGGAGCCGTCGCCTGTCTCTTAGAAAGAGACTCGAGAGGAAACTGGGGGAGCGTTGTACTCTCTCTAATACTAATAATTCTGTAGGCCACCAGCAAGAAAGACTTTGCGTTTCCCGTTTCCACTCGGCACCAACCCTTTACACTCGTGGGTGTCGTATAAGGCGATTAATGTTTTTGAGACAAAATATCTAGTCTCCGTAGGCTGGAAAATGGGCAGCAGCATTCCATTTTATATTTATAAAACTGCGATCTCCAACTCGCCTGCCAAGCGTGGAGATTATGGCAATAACCTCCCCTTTCGTGGGAGAGGCCCTAAGTCGTGCAGTGGAGTGTTATGGGCTGTGGTGGTGAATTAATATAAGGCATTAATGACAGCCAAACCCCTTTCGGTAAGCGCCAGATTGTTATATTTATCACAAGCTTTAGATTGTTATATTTATCATAAGCTTGAGATTCATGATTACGTTCCATATAGGTAAAACCGGGTGTTGATTAATATTTTTTCTGAAAACCAAATAGCGTTCGTCTACCCACTTCGAGTCAAAGTACTGAATCGATTTCAACCGATCTACGTAGGTAGGATCTGATTGTGCAATTACTGGATCCTGGAGAACTTTGTAACACTTAGAGGTTTGTATAATTGTGGCAGACGAGCGGCTCGCCTAATTCGGTATACAATTCCTCGCTAACACCTACAGATACATCGCTGTCTGCGTTATCGTTATTTTCGTCTGTATTATTGAGGTTAGACGAGGAAGTAACCATATCGGTTCGGAATTTTTTTCAGATAAAAACCGTTGAATACCACTTACTTGCGCAACGAGCGTGTGAATTAAGGCAGATTTGTCCACCCGTGGCCGTTTGTGTCCTTCCATGGAGGTAGTTTCGTATTTTCTTTTTTTGCCCGATGCTTTCATGATAAAACTTATAAATTGCAGTTATTTCAAAGCTTTTTTAAAAATATAAATTCGAACGATAAGTACCGTTAATAAAGTTAGTAATGCGTCTTAGTATAGATAGATTTGAGCACTATAACTCACTACCGTTCAATGCGAAAATCAAGACTACAATGAAACAGCCCATTTTTCGATTCGAATAGCTTGTGTCGGTGGAGGAGAGTAAGTGGGATGGGACTTAGAATGGGACAGATTTAGGTATCGACCAATAGACGAAAAGTAAGAATGATTCTCTCATATTATTTAGGCTTTAAAGAGCGATACAGTTCTTTAATGTTTTATTCTCATTAAAAATGCGACCTTACCAAGCGTTCTACTTCTAAGGTGTGCATTCTGAGCAGAAATCGCAATATCGCGCGTTATTATCGCACCTGTCTGGGAGAGGCTTAAAGTTATTATTTTGTGCCGAGAGGTATGTATGTAAACTCTTGCGTATAACTTAATAAAGAACATTAACAAAAGAAAATAAATATACATTGCAAAGGCGGGATTTCCCACAGTGGGATTTCCTTCAGCTAACCTTACCTTGGATAGTCCTAAATGAGCTAATTAATGAGCGGTGGCAATAAGGAGTACTGTGCAAATTTTAAAATAATGAGAGGTTTGACAGGTCTCCATCTACAGCAGCGCCGCCAAGCGATATACATTTTCTGTCATCCTGCCGTTGGGTGACTCGTAATTGACGCAATGGATAGATAAAAAGTTCGGTGAATGCGGTCTCCCCATTTACCCCATATTTCAGTTACGATATACGAGTCGAGTCGGTCGGTCTCACCTATCAACCTATAGAATATGCGAACATGAAATGGTTGATCTATACATAGAATAGAAATATGTTGCGGACGGTCCATTGCAGATATCGCATGTAGTTGGGATCTGTTAATGAGCGTTGTCTGGAGATGTTCATCTATCTGCCACTAATAAATAGCATCGAACACGTTTCGTAAATATTGATGTCCACTTATTTTCTAAGTCGAAGGTCCCACGACCTGGGGCTTTATTTTTGAACCACTTGTCTCGAGTCGTACGTATTTCAATTTTTATTTTCGGCATGAAATATTCAATATTTTTCTAATTACATTGCCAACACCGATAGCGAATGGTTCAAAAATAGGAAACTTATTGGATTCAAGCTAAAAATAAAAATTGAAAACTTATCGACTCGAGCTTATCGGTTTAAAAACAGCTATGGGCTCTTTTTTTGTATCTTTGAACCGACCGAATTTTTGTGAATTAACCGTTTTTATGCTCACCAGTGGGCGCCTCTGTCGAGTAAGGTCTTGTCGCTGTCAAAATAACGCCGTCCTATTGGCTGAAATCCAACTGTCAACTTAGAAGTTTGATTCTGGCCAATAGCGTGAGGTATTTAGACAACGGACCTCGCCTTACTCGCGCCTTACTTCGGCGCCATCTAGTGGAATTAGATCGCGCGATAGCCCTCATTGGATTCGTTGCGACATGAAGACTGTTTTTTCATGCTATTCAGTGACAAACGAGCAGACAGCACAGCTGATGGTACAGCCCACCTAATGGTAAGAAAGAGATAGGCCTTCCGTGGAGGGCAAGTCCCAGCTCACCTGTTCCAGCTGTCCCAGCTGCATGGGTGGCGCGGGCGGACGGCGCAACCGCAGTCCCCAGATGGTGGCGCGCTTCTTCATCTCGCGGCCGCACTTGAACCGCTTGCGGGACGACGTGAGCGCAGTGAGGATCTTCTCGCGGCGCCCGTTCACTGGGGTCCGCCACATCTGTTACGTGGTTTTTTTATGTTATACGACAGACAAATAGGCAAGTAGGCCACCGCAATACCAGGGGAGTTACCAATGCGTTGCCCGTCTCTAAAGAGACCTCTAATAAACCTCTTAAACGATCCCAAAGGAAACACTGTGTCTGTGAACTCATGGGTGGATTTCTATTTTTTTTTATTTTTTTTTCTTACTATATAGCTGGCCCAAAGGGACTTCGTTCGCGTGGTGACCTATCCCTATTCCTACCCTACCTACCCTTTTTTTCATGAAAACCTTGTCCTGACAATTAAAAACACAATTAATATAGACTGAGTCAAATAGTTGCTGTCCTTCTGAAGTTATGCGCGAACATACATTCGGTAAATTCATTTTTATTTATATAGATTTATGAAAAAATTAGTACAACAGATACTCATTATCTCAAAAACCTAATAATACTTTGATAGCATAAATATGTACTGCGATCATCAACTGATAATTTTAAACTTAGATAGAAGAGGTACATTCCTTTTATATCAGGATGAATCAAAGTAAATAAAATGTTTCAAATTGCACGGACTGCAAATGTAAACCAGACTTCGATTAAAATCTATGTGAACAGCATCCTTTCTTTTTATGGGAAATAGGTTTTACTTGACTTCATCTTATCTGATAGGTAGTGATGGAGCATGTTTGTCTATATACCGGGTGTCCGGTAATGAATGGATAACCTTAAAATGTCTTATAGTATAACTTATGGCCGTTCAGAAAAAAAATATGAAACAAAATATACCATAAGTTATACTCAAGATGAATTAATTTGCTAATTTTTTAATTAAATGTGACTTACTATTAAAAAAGACATACTATTTACTGTTTATCAATAGCATAGTTAGTGTATAATAATAAAACAACAAAAAGCCGATGGAATCCATTCATATCTGATCGTAGTGTTCATAAAAGTAAAATAAGGTAAAAAAAAGTACTTAAAAAAAAAAATCATAACTTAGGTAGGTACTACTTATGATATATTTTTTTTTTCGTATTTTTTTTTCTAAAATGCCATAAGTTATACTATAAGACAAATCAAGGTTGTCCAATCATTACGGGACACCCTGTATATACCTATTCAAACTGAATCCGAAAAATACACATATTTCTCAAATACAGGGACACAAGCAAATATTAATTTATTAATAATGTTGAAGGTTCCTACCTTCTCAGGTAACTGCAGCGCATGCCAGTTGTCCATGATGTATGGCATGATGACAGTATCGAGATCGAAATAGTTGGGCGCGTTGTATACTGTCAGGTTGTAAAGTGCAAGGTGGGCTAGGTCCAGCCAGCACAGCTCCAGCCGCCTTAGATACTCTACGCCGCCGTTGCAATCGGAACACGAGAATATGTACAACCTAAAACATCAAAATAGTTGTAGGTGCCATACAGTAAAACAACATAGATGAAGATTTTAAACTATAAAACAATTTGTGTTTTAATTGCATCATAATAGCATGGTGATTTAATGTTTTCACTTTTCCTTTAGTGTGGTATGTATTTAGGATCTAGCAAATCCTACATCTAGTATTTTGGGACACTAATAAAAAAATAAGGATTAAAAACTAAAAGCAACAACTTACTTATCACCAGCATACAGAGGATATTGTAAACTAGAAACACATTTTTGATGGAACCAACGAGAACACCGACAGCAAAGTAAAACCTGTGAAAATAAATATGTAGTCATTGTAAACTTGAAACTAATGAGTAAGCTTTTTGATAAGAATTTCATGAAATTAAATATTTTCTTTTAATTACGAAATCATTTTTTTACCTGAGTAAGCCATTCACTTTTTTCACCGCAATAACAATTGGCTTCAGTTTGATCTTTTCCTGCATCTGATGCGGTGGACGAAGTTGTTGATGCGGTCTGTAAGTAGGCAGCATTTTAGTCTAGTCATATTTCCTTTACTACCTAATCTTCAAATTATCGCTATTATTATTAGCAGCAATTATTTTTTAAATAATAATCATCTTACATCACATGGAGCTGTTAGTTCCTGTTGCCGTCTCTGTTGGCCACCTTTGAATCGAAACAGGTCTGATCGTTTCAACGCTCGGTTCTCGGCCGCCGCCACGCGGTACCTTTGGTCCACACATCTCTTACAGTGCCAAGACGCACCTGAAACAATGTCCGTAATAAATTACACTAGATCTGTAAGACAAGTCTTAAAATACTCTCAAAATGCGGTGCTGTACATGGAGAATCAAAGTTAGAATCAACTAAGGGAGATACAAAGTAGCTCCCCTAAAAATCGATGCGTAAACTAAATAATCAAACAACAGCAATTGAACAGTGAATCGTCATCGACTGTAAAGACTAAAATGTGGACGATTGTCTGATCATTATACATAGGTTCCATGAGTTAGGTACCGTTGATCCAAGCGTCGACCGGCGGCGAGTGGCACTTGGCGTGGTAGCCGCGGCCGCACATGTCGCAGGCGATGACGGCGCTGGCGGCGGGCCCGTCGGCCGCGCCCTCGCGGCGCTTGCACACCACGCACATTATGCGGCCGTCGTCGGCCGGCGGCGCGCTCAGCAGCTTCAGCGACGCCACCGGCGCCCAAGAGTGCGTGCCGTCGCCGAACTTGACCAGGCACCGCGCCACGCCGCACCCCACCTCACACGAATCATTGTCATTGCTGGTGCTTAATTCTACTATTGTCCCTGTTGCGAAACAAAGTTAGTGCGGTTTAACTCACTGGTTATGATCTGAACATATGGTGTGAAAACTGATAAGTTACATACCTAAATAATATTTTCCATCCTTATTAGGTACCAGAACGTCATCACCACAATGGAATGGGTTGACAGTGTTTTTTTCGGTATTCGTTGTGGAGTCTGGCATGGCATCCTGTGGTTCTTCCTCTTTTTTCTCATTCTTTTTATTAATGCATGGTGCAATAGTTTTGTCAAGGTCACTCAGGAGAACATCTATAAGTGATAGTGATGTTGAAACCTCTGTGTAAAAGAAAAGTTTTAGGTAAGTTAAATATCATATGAATCAAAAATACATATGAAATATTTTTACTAATATTTCGCAAATAATTAAAACTTTTATATGGAAAAAATATTATTATAATGAAGTATATTTATCAATTGAGCACCAGGTAAGTAGCATAAACAAAAGATTTTCTAATGGTATTTTCTTGGCACTCAATTTGATTAAATTATAGATTTAAAAGCCTGGTTACTACAAAATATAACTGCTAAAATATTTTCAAAATAATATAACTCATGTTCAAAAATTAACTATTACAATAATCTAATAAGCTAAGCAGCTTCTTGGCGTACCAAATCAATAATTGATTTATACTTACATAATAACAAGATATCCATAATAAAGGCAAGATTTAAAAGAAAATATTTGAAAATTAGTAACAAATGTAAAATGAAAACATACAAATATGTGTTGGTATAATGGGAAATTGAATAATTTTTTATGCTGTGAAGAATATAAATCTTATAAGTACATAAATACAAGAAGCATTCTGGAAGTGGCAAATGAGTTAATAAAGTGTGGAGAATTAGGCTTAATGTAGAATTCTTGTTAACATTAACTGAGTATAGGTGTTCTGACCACATAAGATTTTTCATATAAAAACTAACCCATAAAATATTTTTTATTTAGCCTAAATGTTACTCTGAGTCTTGTTTGACACCTAATGTAATGTGTTTAAGTACCTAACGTAACAACTACAAACTCAGTAACACTATTGGAAATGACTGGTTTCATACATTTTTCAGTACAAAAAAGTTTATTATTGCACTTTCTACAAATATGTTTATTTTGTTTTATAGAGTGTCAACATTAAATAAATGCAATAGCATATATTTAAAGTCTTGTGTTTGTTGTTATATCAAGGAACATATAGGGTGATTTTCCACAATGTTTATTTCTCAATGATCTCAGTGGTAAGTGTAAAAGCGCAGAGTTCAATATTTATTTATATGTTTTTGCCATTTGTGTCCCATACCCTTTTCATAAATAAACAAAAATGTTTAACATTTCAATTTAAAGCTTGGTGCTCTGATGCTTGCGTAGCATATCACAACACTACAATATGGTAAAGTGTTTCCATTTTCATGACTAGTTTACATTATTGTACTTCTGGAATCAAAAATGTTTTAACTCAACTGCTAATTGGGATAATTTAAACTAGGCATTAATGCTTTTTGTGGCTAAGTAACTAATTATAATTTCATATGCAATATTATTGTATAAATACTTTAACCCTAGAGTTCTAATCTAATTACTGCACAATACTAATCATAGCTTGGGAGGCTATTTTTTGAAAAATAAGTAGTTTTGTTTAAGTGTCTTAGGCCTTCTAATCTCTGCCCTTTTAAATGCAATAACAAAAAATATATTTTCTAAATCAACACAGTCTTAAATGGTGCTTTAAACTTAACAATAGACCAATTTTTTGGCTAAATGGTAATACCATAAGTGTGTGAAAATATATTTTTTTCTTAACACCATCTTAAATACTTTCTAAAAGTACAATATCAGTTTGTTGAAATCATTATAAGAAACTTATAGTTAGCATCACAATTTCTATGGGACATAACTTTAAAGTTGTTATTTCTTATTACAAGAGAAGCAATTATGAGATTGGTGTCCAAGACAATATGGTTTGTTGCATTTCATACAGTAGTATACACTGATGAATCTTTGTTGAAATCTTAAAAAAATAATTACTTTTAATACAGTTCCATTTAAAATGAATTACCTTTAATACTAAAGATCACCTTCCAGGCGATCCAAGACTCTGTAACTCTCCAAAGATAAGAGCCCACGAGACTTACATCCACCTATGCACCATGTCTGGTTGGGGGGGCACTGAGTTGAGAAGAGCGCTCTAGTCGCAACACTCGGACGATTTGAAATTGTAACAAAAACACAGTAAGAGTGCTGCCTCCCAGGCGATGATTTGTACTATTGGGGTAAACACAGGGTGTGAATACCAAATAAGTATTACAAGTTGTCAACAGAAAATAATTAAAATATTTTGTGTCTATATGTATAACAATACAAGATCAAATTTGGTGAGGTTACCCTGTTAACAGGGTCACAATGGTCAGATGGCAGTCTCTCCACTGTAATGACCTAATCTGTCAAATCCTGGATTATAGTCAAGATGGACCCTGGGTCCCCTTATAAGCAAGAGCACAACAGGGATATTGACAGTAAGATGATTATTATCATACAATGTGCACAAACAACTGACTGTTACCTTATGCTTTAACTTTAGAGGCCTCCCTATTTTAGTTAGGTATTTAAGTATTTTGAATTAAATTTAAAGATCTTGCTAAAACTATTTTGATCTGAAGAACATAAAGAAACAGAGAAACTTTAATAGATAATCAAAGTCATAAACTGAATTTATTATAACCTTTTTACAAAATCTCTTTGCTAAGTGACAATGATTACTGCAGGGATAGCACAGCCACACAGCCACAAGCCCTTGCCAAAAGCACAGCTGCTCAATGACGTCTCCCTTATGTATAGTGAAAATCGTAAATGGTTTTACAAAATATAGGATATGGTGAGTTATCAGATCAGATTTATCTATAGTTTAGAAAATTAGAAATACAAGTATCACATTGTACTTTTTTGGATTGACTATTTATGAGTTTACATGATTCTGCTTTACACAAGCACAGGTAACGTACAGCTATTCTCCAAACGTAGATTACCCTAAGATCATCATCATCAAAGAGCACTACGTATAGACGATGAAAGATGGTCTTTCTTTCGAAAGTAGCATCGTTTGAAATATTAACGAAATCTCATATATATAATAAATAGATTCTTACCAGCATTGATGTCCATTTCCAGGTTGTATTTTTAACTATCAGGCTTCTTCGGAAGTAACTCTTATGTCTATAAATTCATTCTGGTAGAACAAACACGAAAAGCATTGGCGCTGCTGCGGCCATTATACCAGCCAGTCAAACGTTTCAGTTAGGAGTTTTCCCGCGGTAACAAAATTCATCATAGTAAATGTGAAGGATTCACTTTAAAAATACCGATATTTTTATTGTAACTTCTTAATTTCTCTAATGAATTCTTTTTCTAACACAATTTAGGCTATAAATTAGCAATAATTATCAAAATGCCCATCGAATCCCAAAATTCTACAGGCGGAATTCAAGCTCAGACCACAGACTAACTACACAAGTACCAAACCTCTAGACTACTATATCCAATCAACCAACCCACCAAACTAGTTTGTTAGTCACACTCACGCCGCTGAAACTCGCTCGCTGCACACTGCAACAGGCAATAAACAAGACATCTTGTTCCGATTTGGAAACAATTTCAAAACATCGTTTGTCCCGTCCCACAGTGGGCTGAAAATCGACCTTCATAGACATAGGCAACTCAACTTTTTATGTGTCGGTTTATTGCCGGAAATTGCTTCCATGAGCTATTACTATACATAAAAATGATATCTGAGTTAATTCTGCGCAAAAACGAATCAATAATAATTTTTTTATGAAAAAATTGTATGGAGCCAATATGAAAAATCCAATTATCTCTGAAACAGCAAGGAAAACCGTAATATCCTTACAGATGGTTATAAAACTAATTATTCATGATTTTTTGACATACTCCATATAACGGTTACTGCTGCAGAATTTTTTTTTTTAATTATTGAAAAAAAATATTTTTAAATTTTAAATGGTAGGCAAATATATTTGCTAAAATGTTTAGTAGGTATATTTATGTATATAAAAAACTGTTTAATCAAATTGATCATTGTTTATATTGATAATTTACATTTATATAAAATGGTGGGTTACAAAAATGTGGTTTTTATTCATATAATATGTATTGATAATAAAAAGCATAATACTATATGATTTAACGTGTTGCTAAATTCCCACCAAAAGGAACCGTTTATAAATAAATAAATAAAATATTTCGACGATTTAAAAAAAAAATTCTACAGCAGCAACCGTTATATGGAGTATGTTAAAAAATCATGAATAATTAGTTTTATAACCATATGTCTATGTCAATAGAGCCTACCCAGTAGAATGGACTGAAATGTACGATTTTGTATGATATGAAGTTGGTTATAAGTAGAGAATACTTCATGGCAGTAGATTTTATGTACCATTGATAATGTACGTGCTTTTTAGTTTTTATTTTGATCTTATTTTTTAACATTGTAGAATTGTTATGAATATGTTAAATCAAGCTAGGACTAAAGTTTAGTGCAATCGGGTATGAGTGAAAAGAACAACCATAACATAGGCGAGTGGAATGGCGAGTCTTGGGATACGTAGATTGCGATCCTGGATCACGATATTTATCGAGTGTGTAGGACTCACGGATCGTGATACGGATCACATAATTTCTTGAAAATCAGAAATCCACGATCCGTATCGAGCGTGTAGTATCCCCTTATAGCCAAACATGCGTGCGTAGTAACAGCTGATTTTGACGTTCCGTTTGTGGCAATTTGACAAAATGCAAACAAAAACACCACAATTCATTTTACATTTTACCACCGTCCAAGATTCAACAGGAACTTTATTAACTTTTGCACGAAAAGAACTGTCAATAACGAGTTGTAGAATTTATCAGTTAGTTATTTATAGTAGTGAGTGAACGACTTGAAACATGGGCAACGCTGCTCTAAAACAACACTATGAAACAGCTTCTAAAACTGGTGTTTTACAAGTATCTGATCACAAATTAAAGGAAATTCCGATAGAAGTGTTCAATCTTTGTGAAACTTTAAGAAATCTGGATTTGTCTAAGAATAAAATCGCATGTTTGCCGGAAGAGATAAGTAAATTTAAACAATTGAAACAACTAAATTTGGATACTAATAAATTGGCATGTCTACCAAAATCATTAACGAATCTGAAGAAGTTAGAGATGCTTAATATTTCCAATAATCAGATCTCGACTTTGCCGCAACAAATTTCATCTCTGAGCAACTTGAAACAAATATATATTAACAATAATAAATTGAAGCAGTTTCCTCATCAGTTACTGGGTTTGCCCAATTTAGATGTTTTGGAAATGTCTAACAATAAAATTACAGAAGTTCCTCGAGGAATGGCTGAACTATATGCTGCTGAATTAAATCTAAGTCAAAATGAGATATCTGTTCTGAGTGAAGATCTACATTTGGCGCCACGGCTGAAAATTCTACGTTTGGAAGAAAATTGTCTTAGTTTGGATACAATTAATCCTAGTTTACTACGGGATTCTAAAATTCATACCATTAATTTGGATGGAAATTTGTTTGAACCAAAACAGTTGGCATCAGTAGAGGGATATAATGAATATACAGAAAGGTATACAGCAATGAAGAAGAAAATGTTTTGATACTTTAAGCTAACAACACTACTACGCTTGCGAGTAGATTCACCATAATCGATCACATAATGTTCATTAAAATACCTCTAAATTAAATAATCAAATTTGTAAATCAATGTTGTATTTATAAGCTCTGAAATTTTATTTTAAGATTTTTACACTTTATTAAATATAACAGCACATAAATGAATAAACTGTGCACTATACATAATGTAAATTGTATTTTTATTATTGTTCTTTGATGTTTTAAAACTGACTTTACATTTGATATAATAAAACAGTAAAAACCACATTTGATGAATTTGTAGTATAGTGTTTATCGACACACTAGGTCATAAAGATAATATTTATCTAATTTCTAGCTATATCTACAACACTAGGTGATGCTTTTTGGCTTGAAGTAGAAATTTCAGGTTATTGTTCAATAAAAATAATGCACGCTGATTATTTTATTTAAGTATATCAACTGAATTAAGGAGATACTATTTTGTGAAAACAATACACACATATGCAGATTATCGTGGTTTTAATTCTAACAGCCTAACTGTTTGGCAGTTCTCTTGCATGTGCCTGCTAAAACTTAGCTTGGTATTTATGGTCTTCTCTAGCTCTTAAAATCGAAAAGCGAATTAGATGCAATTCAACTTTTTTTTTATGATCTATTTTGCCCTTCGGTTCGTATACCTAGGAAGATCATTCCACATCCGCACGTGCGCGGAAAAATGCTCGCGATATCCGTATACGTTAGTTAGATGCCGCAGGCATTGGATTCTATTCCATCGTCGGAAGATGCGGTGGCGGAAAAGGGATTTTGGCATCAAACTGAATAGTTCCTCGGAACATTTCCCGTAGTAGCGACGCTAAAGAACATGTAATACAGAGGGCCGACGTCTCTTTGATGGTCTAAGGGATCTAAAGCGCTTGTGAGTAGGGGATCGTCGACAATACGCGTAGAAGCCCGTAGGATGGTAGCTTCGATAGAAATGCCATGCCAGACCCCATCAAATACCTGCGATATCCAGGCTGACTGTCAACACTCCCCCTTACTCTCAATGGCACCTGCCTATCGGTTAGTCGGGTACCTAACCTATACTAGAAAAAAATCAGCTGCAGAGCGGCATATTGACGATCACGAATGGTTTAGTAGCTATGGTAGCTGGTTTCCCTCTAGGTAATTCACAAGCTCGGTATTTGTTACTTGCTTCATGACTTCGAAAGTCATGGACTGAACGTGACTAGGGAGGCGATTTCGATTCGTCGATATTTAATCGGATCTGTGCGGTTGCTGGGAAGACAGGCTACCTTCCACGTCGAAGGAACTTCCCCAATAGAGGTCCTCAGAGATTAGCCGTTTCATAATTGGATCCAATTCAGGAGCACACGTTTTGCACGTGTATTGCAAATCGGCCCCGCTGTATCGTTGGGGAAAACAATGCACACAGTAATGGTGAACCAGATGACCAAGAGCACCCCATATCATTACCTACTATTATTTTATTTTGTCAGTTACATATTATAGTTACGGTATTGTATACAATGAAGTTTGTAGTCGCTGATTTACACATGCGTACACGAGAATTGCTTATCAGATGTTTTATCAAGTACCTAAGTGGTGGTACTGCCGCTTACAAAACTAGATGACAATGTTGATTACCACACCACACTATGGATGAACACGACACATTTTGAAATACACCTACTTAAATAGCCCCGCTTCGGTGTATCTGGTATATGTATTATAATATAGATAGACGGTTATTACATAATTTGGGGGTTAAGCCGTCACGGGGTCAATTGGCTCCCCAGACTGTTCAACCAGTATAAGGTCCCCCGCGAAAGATATTGGTCAATCTTGCTTCGCCAACGGTTGAACGGTACCTATTAGTAGTGCTGAAGTTCGATAGCCTGAAATCACAATACTGTCAACCATCCCGTAACCGGCATCGACGATAACGCCGATGGCCCCCAACAAGTACTTCCCTAAGTTAATTACTTGTTGGGTATAAGTGAGTGTCTCGGTGTAAGTTTTTTTTATACCACTAAGGTGGCAAACAAGCTTACGGCCTGCCTGATGGTAAGCAGTAACTATGTTTTGTGAACAAAAGGGACCCTTAAATAACAATTAAGTATATCTCATATCTAATATAGGTAACTATTTCATTAGTCCTACCTACTCACTTAACGTTTACCTACCAATCATCGAGTTGTTCCACCTGATTTGGTTTATTTGCCTGCGATTGTACGCTGACGCGGATAAAGTACAATGATATAGGAGTCAGCCGGACGGCTTGCGACGCGATGGCTGAGCGGGCCGGCCGGCTCTGGCTCAGTATTGTGAGTGCCATCGGAAGAGGCGGCACTGTGCGCCGCATGCACGCCTGGACGCGATCTTGATATTGACGAACTTACTGGCCCAGTGTGCACTAACTGGTTGGACCCACGCCTGCATTTTGGTATGCGGAATAGTTGAATGAACGGAGCCTCGTAACTTTGTGAGTAAACATCTCGCATTCTATCGTAGTAATATTCTGTGATTGTGTTGATTGTGTTTTGTCTTAACTAAATTTAAAAAAGGAAATAACTTGGTTTAGGGCACAGATACTTCCTGATTTAAGTAGGAGTTTGCCGCCTGTTTTTGTGCAGTTGTAGTCGAGTAAAACTTTTGTTTAGTTTAATTTTCTCTTATTATCGATGATTTTCTTGTTGCGTAAAAGAACGAATAATAACAGACGTGTATAGTGATAGTTACGGTGAGGTATCGGATATAGCTATTAAAGTTGTACTAGCTATAGTTAGGTTAGGTAGGTATTACCTACTGCACAAAACACTACCTCTAATATTAATAGGACGACGATTTTTTAACAATACAAATATGTAGAAATATTTTTAAAGAAATAAAAGTATCATATCTACTTCATAAAGTGAAACGTAATTATTTGTCGTAGTTAAATCGCTCGTTTACTAACCTAACTCAGATATCGTACCTAATTGTTCCTACAGTGAAAGTCCGTTCATTTGTTTGATCATTTCTTCACATCGAGAGTCGAAACTGACCTATTAATAAAGGACAGAGTAGGTCATACGTGTTTGTATATCCTAGCCGATCGAAAAAGTTGATAACCCCCGACCAAGTTTATATACCTAAACTCAAATATTTTCTGAACTACTGGACAGATTTCAATAAAACACAGCTACAAACCATCTTGATCAAACTGCCTTTAAAATAGAGGAAACCGCATCCAAATCGGTCCATCCTTTCGGGAAGTACCACTTGCCTCAGACAGAGACGCAGATACACACCTTAAACGTATAACATCCCTCTTTTTTCGTTGGGGGTTAAATATGTTATGTTATCTTTTCAGTAGTATTTACTTATAAGCTGCGGGATCACGGTGCGGGATAGACTTGTCACTTAGGTACTACTTACATTTGCATTGCATAAAAGTAGGTTCTTAGTATTGGTCCTTACTTCCTGTTCTTACAAGATTATAATAATACGCATTTTACAGTTCAACTGCATTTAGCTATTAGATATTTCCCGCAGGCAAGTCCACCTAAGTATATGTCTACTACATTAATTATATTTCTAGTAAATAGTTACCTATTCACTAGAATGTTATCTACCTAGCTTCTACTAGGTGGCTAATATAAAGTTTAGGCGTTAGTCATATTGCCTTTATATAGGTCCCTACCTACTTATTTAAAAAACTAGATCAGGACACGATTGGTCCTTAGGTTCTTACGTAAATGTCTACGCTCTTAGGTGACCTATAGGTAATAATTATAAACCTAATTACCTGCTTGTTTAAATGTTTGGAAGAAAGAATGCCCCGCTTAACGTTCGATTTATATGTTGACCTTGTGAATTTAGATACGAAGATAATTAAGTGACGTTATTTTAATTTGTTTGTTTTCGATGAAGTATAGATAAAAACCCTATAGGTATATAGGTAATTACGTACTAATTTATGTCAATTATACTTAAGTACCTTTATGTACTTTTACCAAGGTTTTTCAAACCAAGATCTAAATTTAGCATACGAGGTTTTTTTTGTTTTGTTGTTATATGTACTACCTACCTCTCTGGGCGAGGCACATGTCCAGCAGTGGGCGTCTTCTGGCTGATATGATGATGTACCTACCTAGCCTTATAAATAGGAAATTTAATTAGCTATTTATAATTTATTTGTATGAGCAAAGTTCACGCGTGGCATTCGACACATACCTACCTATCTACCTACCTAAGTGTGACATTTATCCGCACGTCTCAATAATATCTATCTATTGACTTTGTAGGTATGTAGAATTAAAAACACAACGATATTTGGCTGCTTAAAAGGTTAAGTAATCACACAGGTTTACATTACTTACCTACCTACCTAAAATAGAGTCTACTAAACTTTCGTTCACTACCTATTCTGACTGACCGGAGAAAGTTTGGCTATTATCACGTACTGGAACCAAATGTATCATGCATTCGCTACCCAGTCCATGTTGGTTGCATGGTCCGTACAGTGTCTGTGGTCATCAGGTTATCATTCCTGTCCTACAGTTATCACGTGTGCAATCACACGCTCATTGGGGATGAGGTAAATATTTATATAAATGACTAACTTATAGCATGACCTTTTCTCCTTCACCAGATATTTATAATAAGGGTTTTCTTTTACAAATTAGCGAAATTATTTCTTATCGTTTCCAATTACGCCAACGCACGCCCGCTGCCCGTGCCATGAAATATTTAAATTTTTCTCCTTTTAAGATTCACTAACAAAATAGCGAAACAGGGTCCTTATTATTTTTTTCTGTCTGTTCATCTGTGTGTTTGTAGGTACCGTATATCACATCATGACGTCATGGACATTTTACTCGAAAATTTATTAGGTCTATTACCTTTTTTTTCACCACTAAGGTGGCAAACAACTTACTTTGAAATTGTATAGGTATCTACGGGTTCATAATTCATTATTTTTCCCTTGGTCATTACAAAAAGTTCCTAACTATGTCTCCGGCTCCCCGCATATCCTTATCAACATAAATACATAGGCAATGGAAAATTTATCTACAATACATACGTAGATAATAATTATTTTTTCATCCCTATTACTTATTTGTTTGAATTAAGAAATGTGAGAGTGATTAAAGTTATGGATTATTACAAGCTTTTATTTAATTTCACCTATCCCGGTGTGAGTTCGTTATAATGTTGCAAGTTAGACCTACCCGGTTTAGGCTTGAGAAAACAATTTTTTCTTCAAAGAAATTTGTCTTGACGAGTACTCGTAGAGAACGCGTGATAAGTTTGTTTTGAAAAACTATTTTTCATGTGAGAACTTTTTTTAGATTAAGTACTTATGTTCGTAAATATTAGTTCAATTATACACAAAATCTAGATAAATATCATACGTCATACACTTGTATGTTGCGATAGTTATCTTATTGCACTGTGATAAGGACGGAACCCTACGTGTGCGAGTTCAACTAACACTTGGCCGGAATGTGTGATTATAACTACTAGGTACCTGCCTACTCTCAGAGTAGTAAAGTAACAGCATAATTAGTAAAGGTACTCGTCAAATAACAGTGTTGTGCTATGTGGGTGGGTCACTTCATCGCTTGGTTATAATTTTTTTATACCACCAAACATTGGTGACAAATATTCTTGTGTTTGCTAATGAAATCATGATAACTGGATGGATAAATTGTTTGTCCTGATTACATTACGTCCTTTTATCTGTGATAAGCACAGACAGCTGCAAATTGAACGGACCCCTCCAGCATATATTATACGTATGTTGGCTTCCGTTCATCCTGTATCTGACTACATATGTAGTTTGATATTTACAAATTTCTTGGGCGCGTTTCTTTTAAGTGAACAAGTAATACGACATGCATGCTCCATCTTCGGCCGCATCGTCACTTGCTACCATGTGAGATGGCGGTCAAATGCCTGGATAGTCTAAATAAAGAAAAAGACCAAAGTTTACCCCTTCTTCAGCATAATCATCAGCTTACCTATCATAGTCCACTGCTGGACAGGTCTCTCCCAATGAGCGCCATCGCAACCTGTCCTTGACTTGTCGCATTCAGCATAGACTTGGTGCCTTGCGCACATCGTCACTCCACCTTGCCGGAGGGCGCGTCCTACACATGCTATTTACGTCAGTGGTTGTCAGTTCTTCGGCAAATATGGCCAGCTCGCTGTCTAAGTCTAGAATCATCAGGGCGCCCCCCCCACAGTATCGAGCTCAAGCGGCTAAGGTTAAAAAAACGGGGCCATTGTGGGC
Organism: Blastobasis adustella; assembly: GCA_907269095.1. NCBI lineage: Eukaryota > Metazoa > Arthropoda > Insecta > Lepidoptera > Blastobasidae > Blastobasis > Blastobasis adustella. The sequence continues at coordinate 14,116,021 of OU026119.1, read as the reverse complement.
CCTTGCAGTAATTCCTATGTAAACAGACATCGTTCGTTTTACAGTTTGATTAGGTAGGTATGTGACGTAGGTATAATAGGCGACTAAAATGTCAAAGAAGCACTAACTAGGATCTCATTTGGTGCTTAGTCATCGTCATCTATGCGTCTATCCTGTAAATATTTATAGAATGAGAATAAGTCAATATTTTCTGATAAAAATAATCAAAACTTCGATCTCAAATCCACGAGGAGATGCATAAATTAAAAGATAACACTTAAGATGAGATAAATTGTTTCTTCTAATTACTGTTATCCTAGGTAATCAAATTAAGATTAAATTTAAAGGAACAAATACGAGCCTTTATTTACCTACATTAACTAATATACTATCAATAGGTACCAACCTACCTAGAGGAAAACTTTGTATGTTTGTTTATTGGGGCTAATCTCCGAAACCACTGGACCGATTCCGAAAATTATGTCATATAGGATAGCTACTACACAGTTACTATTGATCCCGGACAAATAATTAGATCCAGCGGAATACCTAAGTAGGTAGTATAAGAGTGTTCGCAAAGAGCCGTTCCCAACTGCGCGGCGGGTGAAACCCGCAGGGAACAGCTAGTTACTAAATATTTATTTACATAATCTATCACAAAAATGTAAACCAATTTAGAGCAAATGAGAATGGTAGGTACGTACCTATAAAGCGATACGTTTGTTTTTGTTGACACAATGGCTATGATTTATCGGTAATACTTAACTCAATATGCTGATTTCACTGAAGTACCTACCTACTTGTGACCTTGTTTTGGTGATTGCTTTATGTAAGATTCATTGATATTACAAGGAAAAATTTGATTATATATTTTGATATCTATAGATGTTTTATATTTTTCTGCAATAATAAAATGCAACTTTAATTATCACTTTGTGTGTGTCTTTCGGGGTGCATACCTAGGCATCGAATTCATGGGTTCAGTTGCTAACAAAGTTCCATTGTAATGAACTGAAACTATTAAATCGATCATACTTAATCACCAAAGTAACTATTTCAGTCATTGAAATTAGAGATTTGTTGGCAATAGAGTTCGCGAGACTTCGACAATAAGTTGTTCGCTACTAAGCGAACATACGTTGTTAGATGATTCATAATTGTGAACTTTCGGGGACGTGGTGTTTGAAGATATATCATGTTAGAAGCGCAGTAATACAAGCACATTTTAAGTGTCTTACCACGTTACTGTACTTCTTCTTTAAACTAGCGGTAAATCCCGGTTCTGCGGCGGCGGTAACTCTGCCAGGGTCCGCTCTTATACTAGAAAAGCGCTTTCAGATTTACTCAAAGCGGTTTCCACCAGAATTCTTGTAAAAAATTGCGTTTACGTGCGGCAGCTGCCATCTGAACCGCCAATGTCAACCAGTTATGGAAAAGCTGCTACGCCAGCGCCTCGTCCGTCTGTTAGCAGGTGAACCGCGTCCAGGTGAAGTTGGCTTGAGTCCAGAGGGTGGTAGGGCCCCTTAATCCCCCTACAACATCGCTTTACCCTACACTTTGTGTTAATTAAAGGTACTGCTCTCCATTCGGCGGAAGGCCGATGATTGATGATCAGCAAATCTACAGCCGAAACCTCGAGACCAAGAAACTGTAAATTTTGCACAATACTTACTTAAATAGGAAATATTTTTTATAAGTCTTCATGGAAAGAACTAAAACGGGAATGGAAAGTAGATGGGACGTGGGTAGGTACCTACTACGGAAAAAAACTCGTTTATGAAAATGAAGTTCCAGATAAGCTTGTAAAACATTTTAGGCACGAAATACAATTAAGATACTCGTACTTACCTACATATTATTATACACTCGCTAGCCATATACGCTCAAAATACGCTCATACATTTTTGGCGTTACAAATCAGTCTATAACTTCATAAATACCTAAGCGATTTTAATTACGTTTTCGCTGTTTGATAGCCAATAATACAATGTTTGCCTCAGTATTTAATTAGTTTCTTCAATACGATTGCTTTACGCCAGACAATATTTTTTCATAGACGAATTTGCAGCTGTTTTGAAAACAAATTGTCTTATACAGCGATCGTGTTCAAGTAATTAATTAAATACAGAGGCAATCGTTGTCTTATTGGCTATCAAACCACGAAAGCTGAATTAAAATCGCTTAGGTATTTATGAAGTTATAGACTGATTTGTAACGCCAGAAATGTATGAGGGTGAATCGATTTGCTTGCTCACGAGTGTATTATACTCTTTGGCACATAATATGAAATCGATACTTAATTAATTTTCCTTTACGCTTGTTTCAGGAGTGTATACATGCAAGAAACATTAACATGTCGGCCTTCAACGTGATATTGGGGTGTGTGATGGCACTCCTCATAATATTGTTCACAATTAGTTCCATTGCCAGATATTACATAAAGGTAATTATATGAATACATTATTTAGTCTTCGTTTTATTTATATAGGTAGCACCGTGAATTAGATAGCTATTTGCGAAATACACAGATTTCAAAGGGGAATAATAAAGTAAATAATATTATTGTAATAAGTTTGTGTTTGCGTCTGAATCTAATATCTTATTAGGTAGGTAAAGCCGAGTCTAATAAAATTACAATAGATATGGGTATGCAAATATAAAACCGGAATTATTGTGTATCAATCCATAAATAAATATAACGATTTCTTCTGGTTTAACAGAAGAGTTGGGTATTTTACCCTCCCCCGCTACTCTCTACCCTAGCCCTACCCCAACTACAACAGTCGCCATGTACCAATGACTCTTGAGTTATGTACATTAGTTGAATACTAACCGACGCTCTTACAATAAATAAAATTTGCACATTCAGTCGACTGAATGTGTGACCATGATGTCCATGATCCAATCTGGTCAGGTTTCCCTGGTAGCAGGGTTGCGGAGGTCAGATGACAGTCGCTCCACTGTAATTACCTGATCTGCCAAATCATGAATCATGGTCAAGACGGACCCCGGGTTCTCGTGCGCGAAAGCGCCAAGATGATTATTATTTTCTTTATTGTCTGTTTTAGGAGTAGAAGTGTAGAAACCAAATTTTAAAAGTATCAGCTGTTTCAAGTTGTTTTTATTGAACAATGCCTATCGCGTAGTAATTATCTAGATATGTTTTACCACTGTTGATAGCAACAGATAATCATACCTTAGATCCGCTAATGTTTTTGTTTTCCTCTTACTGACGTAAGGAATAAAGTAAGTACCAATAAGCAAAGTAAAACTAACTTTAGACTTGAAATAAATCACTCCGGGTAATAATAACTCGCTTTTTGTTTTTTCGAAATCAATATTTGGAAAATTTACTTAGTTTGCTTAAGTTCCACAATGCTTTTTAAGAAGTTAATAATTGGCATTTCTTTAAAGATTAGTTTACTCAGCAAGCCTTTGTACTTTCTGTCGAAAATCAGATTCACTCGCCGTCTTTTATGTTTTGCAAAAACTGTATTGTGAATGTAAAAGAGATATAAAGAGAAGAGAGACATATACTGAAGAGATTATAAATTAATAATCTAATCGACGTATGTCACTTATGCAATATTGCATGAGTGATTTCTGTTATCACTGCATTCCTACAAACCTGATTGATTTATTTTAAGTTTGAAGTTAATTTTACTTTGCTTATACTTATTTTAATCCTAATAGAAAATAAAAACCTTAACGGATCTTAGTATGATTGTTTTGCTATCAACAGGAGGACATGTATAATACGTCGATTAGATTATTAGATACAAACTCCGGGTACAAACTGCCAACATGTGTAATTATGTGTAATGAGTCAGGTAGCACAAGTGTCAAAATGTAGGTACAAATAAAACTTGACATAATTTCCACGGAACGGAACGGAACGGTCAGAATATACCCATGACCAAATGAGCTATTGTCAAAATGACCAATTGCTAGTGTCCATTCGTCAGAATGTATTCATGACCAAATGAGCTATTTTTGTATTACACGCGTATCGTCAGATAAGACCAATTGCTTACAAATCAGTGATATCGCGTTGATGTCTTTATTACGAAACATGCTTACTTCGCTTTGATACTAATGATTTTTAGTTATTGGGAAATAATGATACTAATTATTTACAAAGTACTTACATCGATTAATTGAAGCAATCCATCGATGTAAGTACTTTGATAACTGAGCTGAAATTAACAACTTAAAATATATATTTACACTGAAAGTAATTCTCGTTCATATAAAAGACATAAACGCGATTATTTTATTAGCGTGTTACGCAACCGTGCTATTAGGAAGTTTACGACTAAAGCGTACTGCACATGTCCGCCGAAACTTTCGGCGAAACTTTTGCCGGGACTTTGGTCGATCCTCTACATTCTCGCCTATTAGGGATGAGGTGGGTGTAAAAACGCGTCGACATTATATCGATTCATCGGTGTAATATCGCTAATCTGCTGTAAACAGGGTCACAGAGGTGATGGCAGCTGCTCTACTGTAATTACTTGATTTACTAATATCCTGGGTCATGGTCAAGTGTACCCCGAACCTGTTACGGGAAAAAGCGCTAGGAATATAAATATAAAATCGATCGAGTCGAGACGACAACAACCTATCTCTACTTAGTCTATGAAATAGGCGAGACATGACAAACGTGCACGGGACTACACGAATGTGGAGTGCGCTTTAGCAACCCCAATTTTACAGTACCGCCGACTAAGCAAGATCGATCTGTGGAAACTCGTTCAATGCAATGTCTAATTTTATTTTACATCATTTATAAGAATATTCTTGATCTCACATCGATCGTGATAGCTAGGTTAATTTGATAATTGTAATTTTATTAATTTAAATTTAAATTAGTTTAAGCTCATATATGGTTTTCATTTTGGATCCTCCAGCTGCCTGATATTTAATCAGCGTTTCCCAGAGACTTCCTCTATCCGTAGATCAGCTGGTTTTTTTTATGTAATGCGACGGACAAACAGGCATGCGGGCCACCTTATGGAAAGTGGTCACCGCCGCCTATGGATATCAGCAATACCAGGGGTGCTACCAATGCGTTGCCAGCCTCTGAAGCGACGTCTAATATACCTCTTGAAGGATCCCATGTCATAGTCCAGAGGAAACGCTGTGGTTTTTGATTGGTTAACGAATAACAGGGCGGCATTTCTACTCTCTACTTTAGTTTCGTTAGTAGTGTGAGTTCTCACAGTTCAGTTCAGTTATCAAGTACAAACTAATATTTTCTATTTATAGTAAATATGACTCATATGTCGCGTTTATGTCTTTTATGTAAAACTATTAAGAAATCGTAAATATTTTATTATTGTACTATAACGCCTTTTTAGTATTGTAAAATCAACGACATAAAATGACGTGTGGAAGACGAATGCTGAGAAGGTGTAAAAGCCTCAATTTATCACACATTGAACGTCGGTCGACATTCAGACAAAATTGCTGAATGTCGACCGACGTTCGATTAATTGCTGAATGTCGACCGACGTTCGACCTAATTTTCAAACGGTTGTACCGTTTGGAAATTAGGGCAGCGCCTAAGTCTTTTACCGATTTTTGCTGCGTACCTTGTTAACTAGTCCCGATTATAATAGTCCCGTGACCATTATGCATGTGACTTCTCCGAAATATCTGGCTACTACTCGTTTTACCTACGCGCTAAAACCCATATAATATATTACAAAAAGTTCGAAAATTCAACGTTTCTAAATTTCACGCCGCTTTTCGATAGTTCTATAGATTCTGGTCTGCAAGTAAAGAGTGCTATTTATAAGTACTACGTTTATATTTATTATTTAATAATATATGTATACATAAATTATAATATTTATTTATTTATGTATTTTTTGTTGCAGTTCACATTGTTCTTGGTGTTTTCACTTATATTCGCCACTGCGCCACTGCCGTTAATGTTAATTAAGCCATTCGATCCGAAAAATGCATTGTAAGTACATAAATAAGTAATTATGACTTATGGTTTACTTTTGCCCGCTTTCACAGCTTTTGCCCGCAACTTCGTCCGCGCAAAATTCCTGGGAGCCACATTAAATTTGCTTTGTGCCTAGCTAGCTATTCTATAAGCTACATTACTAGCGAATTTCATCAAAATCCGTTCAGCAGTTTTTTGAGTGGAGAAATCGCACCCTTGACACTTGACTTTAGTTAGAAAGGTGTTCGATTTCTGCAAAGACCAGACTAGTAACAATCAGTGTTATTGTTGTTACAGGTGTTTTGTATTGTACTGCACTTCTAATATTAGTACCTATATCTACGATATTTGACTTCTAGGACAAATTATTTTTGATACATAGGTAAGAGGTGTAATACAGTAAAATCCAAATAAATATTTAGGTGCGTGACAAGGTATTTATATCAGAAATGCTAACGTGGATAGGCTTAGGTCCAAGACTATACGGAATGTGATGATGATCATTACGAAATATTTTTATTTAAAATGTCACTTTGTCTATAGATAGTGTAAAACAAAGTCGCTTCCGGCCGTCTGTCCCTATGTATCTATGTACGCTTAGATCTTTCAAACTACGCAACCGATGTTTATGCGGTTTTCAACAATAGATAGAGTGATTCAAGAGGAAGGTTTATAAGCAAGAAAAAAGGGCAGGTAAGGGTAAAGTAGGTGTACGCGAACGAAGTCGCACCTGGTCCACTGGTTATTTAATAAATTGTGCACAAATGTAGTAAAGGCTGTCTGCATGTTCTCTTATATTGTAAGTTGCTTATTACCTACATAAAAAAAACAATATATAATTTGAGCAAATTAGAGCATCGGTGGCCGAGCGGTTACAGTATCCGACTCGTAAGCCAGAGGTCCCGGGTTCGAACCCGCTCCGGCCATGTACCAATGACTGTTTTCTGAGTTATGTACATTAGTTGAATACTAACCGATGCTCTTACGATGAGGGAAAACATCGTGATGAAACCTGCACATTCAGGCGACCGGATGTGTAACCATGATCCAATCTGGTCAGGTTCCCCTGGTAGCAGGGTCATGGAGGTCAGATGGCAGTCGCTCCACTGTAATTACCTGACCTGCCAAATCCTGGATCATGGTCAAGGCGGACCCCGGGCCCTCGTTCATGAGAGCACAACCGGGACATTAACGCCAAGATGATTATTTTAATTTTATATAATTTGTTTTTACACAAGCTACCTTCTAGATATGGATTCCATTATTATCAGAGATTTCGTCATCATTGTTCGTTAATTGTTACGCTTAATGCTCAATGTGAGTCATCAGAATTCTGAGCACAGAATATGTATTGGTCTGTTTCGGAGTTTCCCGTAAACAACAAGTACTTCCTAAAACCAAGCTATTGCCCGTGACTTCGGGGGTGTAAAACTTGGTAATAACTGCCAGACCCATTCCCGAGGGAACCACATTGAATTTTCGGGATAAATTGTGTGTTATATGCTATTCTAGACTGTTACTAAACTACATAAACTATATTGCTGACTGGTTTCATTGTTATCAGTGATTTCGTCATCATCATTCGTCAATTGTTACGCTTGATGCTCAATGTGACTCATCGGAAGTATGAGCATAGAATTTCTATTGGTCTGAGCCGGAATTTTCTGTAAACAACAAGCACTTCTTAAAAACTAGTTTTTGACCGCGACTTCGCGTAAAATACGATGACAACGTTCCAAGTCTGTTCCCGCGGAAGCCACATTGAATTTTGGGATAAATTGTGGCCTATTTGCTATTCTAGGCTATAACTAAGCTATATTGCTGACAAATAATATGACAACCGTTCAGTAGTTTTTGCGTGAAGGATTAACAAACATCCAAATATACTACAAACTTTTGTATTTATTATATTAGTAGGTATAGTAGGATTTAGACTTGCATAACGTTGTACCTAAGTATCTACAGTTCAGTTAGCAATTACCTATTTATCTTTCTGTGGAGACGACACGGCCAATGGCGTGCTTGTCACACTTAAACATCCCTAGAAACGTAAAAGTAAATATTATTTTATTGTTGTGTACCTACCTACAGTACCTACATTTCCGTCGCATGTAATGTACGACGTTTTGTACATACATAAGTAGGTACCATTTTACCTCGCGTGCTTGTACTTACCTGGCCAGGTAAGGTCACCATAACCGACGACGCATACCAGTATTATTTTATGTCAAAGGATTTTTTATGTGATGCAATTTGTTTTCTCGAAGACAATTTCAGTCGGTTTTACCTGCGTTTTTTGTTCACTTAAATTGTTATTATTTACGATTAACGTAATTTTTTTTTTGTTACTTCCGTCATCCGTCATCGGGTCGTTTACGTTTCAAGCCGTCACAGCGTTAGTGGTCAAAGTCTATAGTCAATGTATACAATTACGCAAATTATGGAAATATTGAGGATTGTAAACAATTTAAAAATACATTTACTACAACTACTACTATGTTGTCGCAATGATCCAAAATGAGTCTTTGTGTCGGAAAAATACATATGTATTTTTAAATCGTTTAGGTACGAAAATATCTTGTAATATGTACCAAATAACCTCTGTTCCAAAAAAATCAATTATTCGTTAAAATAAGTAATCGTACATCTTACTTCGTTGAAAGTACCTACGCAGACGTATCATACATAGTACGATCAGGATTAACACAGAATAAATTCAGCCAATAGGTTCCAGTCGGCTTCCGAGACCTATCCACTAGTCTCAACCTTGGTTTTCATATAGGTACTTACAAAATATTTAAATAAATGCAATGAAAAACTCAATGTACTGATACGTGTTTGTGTGTATCATGTGTATGTAATGCTTATGTATAAAATAGGAGTGCAGATGTAATTGCACAATTGTAATTTCCGAGACCGATCCACAAGTCTCGTGAGGCCCCAGCGTAAGACCCTGGTCAACTATGGTTTTTATGTTTGTGCTTACAAACAATTTACAATAAATGCACTGAAAATCTCAAAGCACTCATGTGTTTGTGTGTATCATTTTTATGTAATTTTGATATAAAATACTTAAGTATGAATTAATAGTAAGAGTGCAGATGTAAAATATTGCACAAAGCGGGCAGCTATGCAAATTATCGTCCACTCTGTCTGCTTTGCTATTACACGTTCAGCGTTAAACCGCTTAACTGATTTTATAATTTTGGCATGGAGATAGCTAAGAGCTAGTAGATCGATAGAAAGGTCAGTCCGACGTGCACTGCGTACCCGGCACCAGCCAGCCCGCAAATCCATCGAAAAAAACTAAAACTAGTAACAGACGTTCCGTTTTGGCTGGAGCCGACCAACCGTCGGTGGCAGATGTACAAAATAAAGTCGCTTTTGGATTAATTCGGATGCGCGGGTGAGCCGACCTTGGTCGGACGTCCGACCACATCTTCTAAGGATTAGTATCCACTGCAACTGACGGTTGATCGGCTCCAGCCAAATCGAGCGTCTGTTACTAGTTTAAATGGGATTTAACTCTCAATCAGTTCTTTATCGAATTTCTACTTACCTTTGTAAATCGAAATGTGTCGGAGTGAGTAAGGTGGAGGGGAGGACCTAGATCGCACCACTCGCCGCGGGTTGGGTGCTCTTCCACATTATGTAGACTGGAATGCCTACGATTCTAATGCCCGATTGCACAAAACTTAGGCGACGCTTAAGTTGACGCCTTAGATATTCCTAAGAAATAGGCGTCACAAAATCAGTATCTTAAAATTACTTAATGAGTCTAGATTTCATTTAATATAGGTGTTGGTGCATTCTTGTTATGAATATGTATTTTAAATTATATATGTAACGGGATCCCTGAAGATGCAGGTATACCCATACTGGAGGTCTCATTAGACGTGGACATCGCATTGGTGGCGCCCCGGGTATGGCTGTTATCCATACTGGCTGTGACCAATTTCCATCAGCTGGCTCGCTATACTGTTTGTCTTCCTTATAGTATAAAAAACAGGGTCGCTTTTGCACAGGATCCCGGCAGCGTTGCTGAGGCTGTCAGCGCGGGTGTTGGGCATGCGATGGTCGGTGCGGGGGCTCCAGAACGTGGACAACTCCAAGGGCTCCGTGGTGCTGATGAACCACCAGAGCGGCATAGACCTTTTCGGTGAGAAAAACTATATTCAGGTACTTACTTACAGGTGCACTGATGATCTGTACCTGTGGACAGCAGGACGCGGAACGCATATAGTGTTACTAGTTGTTAAAAAAGCAAAACTAGGTAATGAGTTATCAGGTACTCAAAACAGCAAAGTAAAAGGACACGAATTATAATTTAAAATTCGAGTCAGAGCTTACAATATAATCGTTCCATCTCTAAATAAATTAAAATTATGAACAGGAATATGTGTTTACGTTCGAAACTATATATGAAGGGCTTAGAGAGTAGATCCAGCCCCTGTTCCGTATCATATTTATAGAGATATTTACAAAACTTACAAAGCTTGCAGTACACCTTACCCACACACAATATTTTAGCTGATGTTACCTACGTACTTACCTACGGACTCTCTAAACGCATTGCTTCATCGAAGAAACTAAAAACAACAACAACTATGTAACAAACTCCTGCAAATAAATATAATTAGCGCATTATTTTGGAACAATAACGTGTAAAGACTGTTGTAATAGGCATATAGCGCTATGGTGTTAACTATTCGCTGTCTGTGTAGAAGCTTGTTATGGCTAGACTACATTTCAAAGTCGTGAATGTTTGTTACAGTCTATGTACAGTACATAACTTAGTTTGATGATTAGATTAGATTTTGTACCTAGATATGTACATTAACACTGAATACTACAAATAGCAGCAGACCACACACGAAGTATTATTATTATGAATACATTGTACCTATGTAGTATTTCCTCGCGTTATCTTAGTCGGAGAGGAAGTTAGGCTAGCGTCTTTATTTGAATACTTCTCGTTTGTCGATAAACATATTTGCCAATGATGTGTCACTTTAAGTAGATAATGGACCAACTAATACATAAGAAACACCAAACATATGACATGTATTACAAGTACTTTATTATGAGAGTAGTATTATCGTTATGAAACAATTTCGCAATCAATCTTAGGCTTTATGCTCAGGCAGCTAATGAATCATACATCTTCCTAACTGTAAACTCTGTTTCAATATTATGCGTTGACACGACCACTTATGGTAAACCTGCTATCGTTGACATCGTGAGTTATATCATTAAACACATAGACATCGTGGTAAAAAGTCTAATCTTGTTCACACAGTGATAAGTTATATTACAGATATCTGTGATGCCGTATCTTTCATTTTGTACTAACAAGAGGGAGATGGCTTTACTGATATCTGTCAAATAAGATATTTGGAACATATCAGAAGGTTGTAAAAAAAGCCCTAAATCGCTTAAATTGTAGTCTAAAAGGTGTCCGAGTCAGTGCTCCACATAGGTCAAATTGCTGTAACGATGCTAACAAAAATTCAATCACCTATTTTACATATAGATTTAATCAGTACCTAGATTACAAGAGCCTGTGAAGTGCTATCTTAAGAATTAATACCTGTGCAGTGGTTGTGTTCTGTGAGTTCTTGGAGTCTAAGGGAAAGGTAAGGCCGCTTCTTTCAGGCAATTTAATTTGGTTAACAATGTATCAAATATCTTTATTTAACCTTCTTAAGTTGCTGTAGCTGCAAAGGAATAGTGGTAATGGACTTAATGCTCTTTTATTGTAAATTAACTGTTGTATCGCTCGGTAAAGGTTAACACATATTTCTGCTTAATTTTTTGTATAGGTACAAAAACCAATCTTAACTGTGTGTCATTACGTACTTTTTGTTTTCCTATACACAGAAAACTAAGATTTCAATGGGATGTAGATGTCATGGGCGAAAAAATGCCCTTTTGTGAACTAACGTTGCGTGAGACTTATACCACTTATACCTATAAGTATGAAATAAACGATATTCTATTCTATTCTATACCTACGTCACAACACATGCGATCCATCATCGCAGTGTTTACGATGATGTACTAAAGGCAGCACATCAATCTACTCACCAAAATGAGATAGCATCGCTTTGGGCGCGTGTACAAACCAGAGACAGTCCAAAATCTAAACATGGTAGGTTGAGGTGCTGTATTCTGTACCTGATGGCGTGATGCATGGTTGTGTCGCTGGGAGTCAATGTCTGAAGCAGCGTTGATGACGCTGTGGCTGCTGATCGGGCGCCGCATGGTGGCACTCGCTGCAGTGCAATCGTTTATCACTAGAGACGTGGAATAATAAAATGCTGTTCGTACGAGACTCGTAGGCATTGGCCAGAGCGTCGGTCTTACAAGCGTGAAGATGCCCTAATTTGCAATTCCACAGGGGGTTCTTACCGATGGGTTAATATCACGCGCTCCGTGCTTCGTTTCGATTGACAACAGTTGGGATGGGACAATGGGACCCGTTGTTAGGAGCCACGTCGGAGTCTTCTTGGGCGGCTCGAACTTTCGACACGAGAAGTCATAGGTACAGTGAGCTGCAGATCGCATAATATTTAATATATGACGAGGGGATCATTTTGCAGCTGATTGCACCTCATATAGTGGAAGAACAGCTGTCTTTACACGTGTGGTCTGTCCCCACAGCGCTTGCGACGCTGTGGCCGCTGATGGCGCGCTGCACGGTGGTGTCGAAGCGCTCGGTACAGTACGTGGTGCCATTCGGCACGGCTGCCTGGATGTGGGGTACAGTGTTCATCGACCGCGGCGCGCAGTCAGCAAGGAACGCGCTCAATAAGCAATCAGAGGCTGTTAGGGACGACAAGGTGAGATTGAACATTTTTTTTATACCACTAAGGTGGCAAACATGCTTACGGCCTGCCTGGTATGTCACCGCAGCCTATGGACGTTTGCAAGACTAGGAGCATCACCCACACGTTGCCGACCCCGTAAAAACCTTTTCCACCTCTTCTTGAAGAACTTCATGTTGTACTCTCCAGGGAAATCCTCTCCAGGTAGTTCATTCCACAACCTTAGTGTGCATGCGAGAAAGTTCCTTTGGAACCGCACAGTTCGCGATCAATTTGGCTCCAAGGTGTGAAAAATGAATTCTCTGTCGGTGGCGATAATACAACACAACACTAGACCAGGAATGGGGGGGGGGGGGGGGGGGAGTTCGTAAGCAACGCGCTTAATAAGCAAGCGCAGGCTGTTAGGGGTGACAAGCAACAATTAAACTCAGACCAGGAATGCTCATACTCAACCGAGGCACTATTAACCAATGATGCTCAGACTCACAGTAGCAACGATCCACCACAAAATACGCTTAATGAAGCTGCATACGATCAACTACGATGTTTCTACGATCGACTCCAGCACCTCTCGCAATCGACTACCTGTTTGAGTGAGCATTTCTACCGATTAAAACTATGGTGTGGACTATCAAAATATCGGTCTTAAAATCACCATCATCGTCGACGTAATCATCCATAGTTGAGAGAAGAGACTGAGATCCTTCAGGTCTTAATAACGTAACTTGTACCTAAGACACAGGTTGCCTCACTATCACTTCATGGTGTTTTAAAATGGGTTAAAGATAACTAAAATGTATGTCTATCTATTGCGCACGAGTGTAATCTTCTTAATACTTATTACCTAGTGGTGATGTGGTTGTCAATTGGTATATTATTATTAGATGAGATATGAGTGACGAGCACCAGTTCAATAAGTAGGTCTACATATCTACGTACCTAATATACTTAGTATCTACCTATCTATAACATATTTTTTGTGTACTGCAATCTAGTAGACCTAAATATTTTATTCCTTATAGGATGTTACTTCTTGTGATATTCCTGTAATCAGTAAGTAAGTTGTAAGAAGCTTACAAAAGTTGATGGCATAGTTAGGAGTTCGAAGAAATGATGCTAAAATTAGTGTAAAAGTAGGTTAACGGCGACTGTGGCACTTCAGATTGCTATGAAACGATCGAGAAACAATATTAAATAAAGTACGTAGAGATATTGCGAGAGAAGCCGAAACATGCTTATACGGGTTCAGGACTCCGGTACGGGCAGGTCAGAGCCCCGCCATGCCAAACAAATTGCTTATTGTAGTGCGAATAACATCTAATTGTATTTGCAATTCTGAACTCTGACCCGGGCCGCGTTTAGCCAATTGCGGATCGAGATAACAATTTCAATATAATGTAGCCGGAGTCGTCTTCTGCCGCGGTGCATTCAAATCGTCTGCCCTCGACCGAGAGTACGTACTCCGATTGATTTGCTGTGACATTGGGTCGGCCATGACAGTCTCGTGTTCTACCACATACAGACGACAGAGGTCGCCGTCGCCTTTTCCGGGAATCTCGCTCTACATGCCCCGGGAATGCATTGATATTACATATTAATAATCGCGGAAACGTTACGTTTGACCGCAATGCACGATATCGTATGGATGGCATCAATAACAGAGTGCGCACTGTCTGTGATAGTGATAGAAGAGCGCCGGTGACGCAATGCGCGCCACGCCTTTACGTATTTACGTGCGCCCATTAGTGCGGCTCATTTGCTTGGCTGTATTAGGTTGTTTGTTTGCGAACCGGGCCAGGTATTATGACTATTCAGCGGTAGGTATAAGTGAGTATAGCGATCAAAGTCTATAACACACTTTGACCATTCAAAGTCTAACTAATCCATCGACTTTGACCGGGCTTGCAACATCCTTGTTTCGTTAGATTACACAAGAAGACGACAGGCGATGATGATTGCTTTGGATTATGATAACGTTTAAAGATAATAGGTCGACTTCGTAATTAAAATAAGAACGCTAAATATTGCCTGTTTGAATATTTAATTGGAATCTAATTAAATACCGTATCGGTAGGTACCTATTAAATTAAAATAATTTATCTTAATAGGAAAAATTATATTTATCAAGTCGTCGGAAAACGACGTGTCTTTAGAGAGCTTCCACAACCGGCTCGAAATCGGGACGGATCGTATAGTAGCTGCTTATGTTATTTGCCTTTATTTATCTATCGACCGAAAGACCGTATGCTACTTAGTTCAGCCTTATTAATTCGTTTTTGGCCGCATGGTTTTGAAGAAAAATTTTTCGTTTTTTGAAAATCAATTCTATATCTACTTTAATCAACAGGTACATTAGTATAGGTAGATTTTATAAATATAATTAAAATGCAAATATACCTAATTATTAAGCTTACTGATTCTGAGATAACTCGACAAAATCCTTAACCTACTCGTGTACTAACAACTCTCCTGGTAGGTCCATCTACATATTGAAGTTATTTATTACAGAGCTATAGTGTAATGTTTTTTTATTTGTCTTTGTATCAAGTCAAGTCTAACGAACCCAAACTACTTACATACACGCATTGCATTGATTGCATTGCGTTGTTATAGTTCCACCTTCCGTCTTCATCTTCAGATTTTAGATACCAATCGACTTTTGTGAACACAAACCTATCCTTGAGATCGCAAATCAAACAAACCCAAACTCGATACTCCGGCCCAGTTATTTTCCTTCCGGCGCCATAATCAGATGAGCCGATAGCGGGCTATTGCGTCGGACAGTAGATATCTGACATTGTCTGACATTGTACCTAATTGTTTCAGACTACATGTTTAACAGTGTACAACAGTATCTCCGTCATTTATTTATTTATTTATTTATCTACAGTATCATATCATTTCACATCCGTAATCGACAATATTACCATTTGAAATTAAGTAACTAGATAAATACACACTCGACAGCATCGCGCCTCATGCGTAATCAACAACGTAGCACTTTTGAATTATAATGTAGCATCTAGTCATCTTCATAATTTTTTTGTACATCAATATATAAATTTGTCAATATGGCTTCCGTCATGGTCGCTCAGCTGGTGACCTTCTTGTGTACCTAACACACCGGTGGGCTGAGGCTGTCGAGAGCAAGGGGGAGGCTCTGGCTGTCAGTCTTGATATAGCCAAGGCATTTGATCGGATCTGACACAGGGCACTGCTAACAAAACTCCCGAAGTACGGTATCCCCGAGGCACTCTGCAATTGAATATCCAGCTTTCTGTCTGGGCGGCGCATCCAAGTCGTTGTCGACGGATGCTGCTCCGATACCAAGAGTATTAATGCTGGAGTACTACAAGGTTCAGTGCTATCTCCCACGCTGTTTCTTCTGCATATCAATGATATGCTGAATATTTCCAGTATTCATTGCTATGCAGATGACAGTACTGCAGATGCTCGTTATACTGGCCGTGCGAATATCCCTCGTTCCGTGGTGTCGGAAAGCCGAATAAGACTTGTGTCAGAGATTGAACACTCCTTTGAGCAAGTTGCTCACTGGGGCAGATTGAATCTGGTGGAATTCAACCCCTCTAAGACGCAGGTCTGCGCATTTTTCGCCAAAAAGGATCCTTTTGTCATGGTGCCGCAGTTCCAAGGAACAACCCTTTACATCTCACAAAGTATCGGGATCCTTGGTGTCGACATATCAGACGACGTACTGTAACGATCACTATGTACCATGAGCTCGTCACCGTACAATTAATTTATATATCGTATGTTTATAGTTGATAGACTTAGAAATGAATAGGCATACCATAAACAGAGCAGAGTGTGGTTAAATAGGTTTGCTTATCATGATTTCTTTTCACAAATGCTCTCACATACTTAACCAAAACTTGGTTTTCTAATAAACTTAAACAATTTATTTGACGTTAAGCGTAATCTTTTTTTCAAAAGCACGTAATAAATTTACGCAATTGATTAGTTTGAACGACAGGCAAAATATCGAGAATATTTTAAATGTTTGGGGTTAAGTTATGGGACCCATTAAAAAAAAACCCTCAAGTGATAGTGATGTGAATATACAAATACGTTTCAAAGAAATATCGAAATAAATAATTGAATTAACGTACACCTAAATATTAAACGAGTCTAGAACTTAATATTAATCTACTTGTTAGATGACCCAAATTTAATTGCTTCATAGAAATTAAACCTCGGTATTAATCTATACTCGGTCTAATTTAACATTACGTCGAGTTTATAGTGACGACCTGAGTGGTTCAATGGTCAACATGCCGGTCTGCTACGCAAGAGGTCCCGGGTTCGATTCCCGGCCGGGCAGAAATTGAAATGATGAATTTTAAATTTCTGTTACGGGTCTGGGTGTTCTTTGTATAATAAGTATGTATTTAAAAAAGTATTTAAGTAGTATATCAGTTATCTAGCACCCATAGTACAAGCTTTGCTTAGTTTGGGGCTAGATGGCGCTGTGTGAATTTGTCCACGAATATTTATTTTATTTATTTTATTTATTTATAGTACCTAAAATGTCATTATATTGGTTACTCATACTTTCCTACACTATAACTTTTGGTATAAAGGAATTCCACATCGAATCCATTTGCTTTCGTATTTTTCTTTGCGATGTTTAAATTTAATCGACTCGTTGAAAAAGTAAAACGTCATAGGTAATACATCCCTAGCTGTTATAACATTTAACTATTTTCGGTTTATCAGGAACAGTTTTTAAAATTTATGGATGTGCGAACGTTATAAGAGCAGTCGCTTAGACCTCATAAAATTTTAAATATTTCATTTTTTGTTTGTTTGAAATATTGAACTGTGGGAATTTTGAAGATAAGGAATCCAAGCAAGGTGGCCAGGGTAGTAGAAACGGGACAGTCAACCCCTGAGGCGGGTCGCGTGAACATAATTTTATTCTTTTCCTTAACTTTCCCCAGGTTTTGCAAATGTTCACGGGAAAATTCATTACAACTCGCGTGTGATTTGTTAAATTAATTTGTGTTATTTTCAGCTTGTGACGTTTATTTCGTTCTCTATCTATGTCTTTATCTCCGTAATGTCAGTGATTTGGTTTGTTTTGGTTTTATATTTGTTTCTATGTTTCGAAAGCTAACAGTAAGTTACATTCTCATTACTTTTGTGGTAGTTAGACTATTGAGTAGGGGTCTTAGAGATTTCAATGTAAGTGTGAAAGGTGATTAAAACACAAATTTAAAAGAAAAAGATTACCAAATTACATATCATCAGTACTCACCCTCACTGAACAAAAAACTTAGTAACTAACCTGGGACACAGGTTCGGATGTGACATCGAATACACTCTAAGAGAATGAGTTGGCGCACGAACCCGACTTTGTCTTCGATGGCCTAGGCGCTCTAACTAAGTCTACGTCTAGGTTTGCCACCGAATTCTGGTACGATTTAGACCCATGTTCCGTTTAAGTACCTTTGTGCTTTTAAAGCTTTAATGACATTTGCCTTCGGACATGAATCTCGAGTTTGGATCGAAACCTGGTCTGAGTCGTTAGCGTCCCTCACAGTAGGCACACAAAAAACGCGCGCGAATTAAATAAAAAAAAAAAAAAAAAGTCTCTCCATGACTTGTGAGTCGATAGGTAGGACCCTATGGTCCTACCTATCGGCTACCTAAGGCTTGACGAGACGATCGGAATATGTGTGATGGTTTGTAATAAATTAAAAATAAGTTATTGGGGCGATTGATGACAAAGGTTTCGCTGGAACGGCACGTAGGCTGGAAATGTAGTCCAGCCACGATGCTGTAGGCCTGAGATGTTAGGTTGGCTGGTAGTCCCAGTCTTATCCTATCGATTAGGTAGGTTTCCGAGACCTAAAGGTCCTAATTCCATATTATTTAGGTCACTTTATGGTTTCGCAAAAATAGGGTTAGAGTTGCCACAGATGAAAGAAGAATCCTATTTGCCGTTTCGAGAGCTGTCCAAGCTAAGTCGCGTGTGCAAAAATTATAAATTGTATGACTATTTCGATTTGCGTGGATTACATTTTAATCAACTTATTTACGCGGATTTATGTCTCATTTGTGCGGATTTTGATATTTGATTATATTTTTATTTATTTGAACTAAATCTTATTCATTTGAGAATATTTCCGATTATTCATGCAGTTGATTTACAGAATATTGCTATTAACTTACATATTCCTTGTGACGTTTTTCAAAATTTATACACAACGTAATGGGTCCGAAAATTTAAATCGATAACTAGACGATCACATGCTTACGGCCAAATCACAATATGTGAAATGATATTTATTATATCTACTTTAGGTGGATACTCGTATGTGTGTATTTATACAGATAAATACGTATTAGGGTGACTGAAAAGTTACAGTACGGTTCCGAAGTCACCTGGATTGTAAGGCTAAACTAGCCTCGAAAAAACTTGGTGTGCTTAACCGGTCTAAGCGATACTTCACCCCAGAACAGCGCCTGTTGCTGTATAAGGCACAGGTGCGGCCACATATGGAGTATTGCTCCCATCTTTGGGCCGGGGAAACCGCCGACCTGCTTAATCACTTGGATTCCATACAGAGGTGCGCCGTACGAATTGTCGACGATACCATACTGACAGGCAAGTTAGAACCACTGGCTGATCGAAGGGACTTTGGCTCCCTGTGTGTGTTCTACCGGCTGTACAATGGGGAGTGCTTGAGGAATTATTTGATCTGGTGCCCACAGCACAATTCCGCCATTGCACCACCCGCCGTGGGCTGGGTGCTCATCCCCATTACGTGAACCCTCTAGTGGTGTCCACGCGAAGATTCGAAAGAACGTTTCTCGCTGGTACGATTCGCATGTGGAATGAGCTCCCAATGAGCCACAGTGTTTCCTTTAAACTATGACATGGGATCGTTCAAGAGGTATATTAGAGGTTTCCTTAAAGGCGGGCAACGCATTGGTAGCACCCCTGGTGATGCTGACGTCCATAGGCGGCGGTGACCACTTTCCATCCCGCATGTCTGTTTGTCTGCCGGATAACATAAAAAAAAAAAACATGGTTACTTAGATACATCACACTCATTACACATACCATCGTAGGGGTAGACAGAGACTATCGAATGCCACAAGCTACGATCCTGACACCTATTATTTATTATTGATCATCATCACCATCACAGCCCGTAACAGCCCACTGCAGGACTTAGGGCCTCTCCCACGAAAGAGGAGGTTATTGCCATAATCTCCACGCTTGGCAGGCGGGTTGGAGATCGCAGTGTTTGAATATAATAATGGAAAATGCTGTGCCCATTTTCCAGACTACGGAGACTCTTGATCTTTAGCCTCGAAAACATTAGTCACCTTGTACGACACCCATGAATGTAAGGGGTTGGTGCTATTCTACTCTGCCGGACACCACACGGCCAATTATTTATTATTATTACCTAAGTATTATTTTTTCTTCTCATAATAATTATGATGTAGGTATGTCGAGCGCTGAAAACTGTAGGTAGGTAGGTAGGTAACAGCCAACAAACCGTCGCGTACTTTAATATTTAATGGTACGAAGAAATACCTAACACGTAAATTAATTAGGTACTTATTTTTTTGCAGTTAATTATGTAGGTAACTATCCCCCCTGTAGCAGGTTCCCCTGGTAGCAGGGTCACGGAGGTCAGATGACAGTCGCTCCACTGTAATTACCTGATCTGCCAAACCCTAGTTCATGGTCAAGGCGGACCCCGGGCCCTCGTGCGCGAAGGCACAACCGGGACATCAACGCCAATATGAGATGTAGGTAACTGTCGCACTTAATTGAGATAATTATTGAGTACACAATAGGTTAGTAGGTCTCTGGCTCTGCAGTATAATATCTACCTTCATATGATGGTTTATTGTCTAGATTCTATCTACCATTATAATGTTGCAATTACAAAACGATTAGTATGCCTACACAATAGTTACATAATTATTTCATATCGCCATTTTGTAATTTATGTATTTGCGTCGTAGGCATAACTTTAATACACAGTACCTTCCTATATGTATAATAATTTATTAAAGTTATTGTTAGGTATATCTATTTATATTTTGATATGAATATTTATGGATGTTACAGTCCGACGGCAAAAGTGTTTGCATTGCACATCATGTCGTAACTTATGCACAGCTACAGCTGTATTATCATCTTCCAGATAGGTGATATCAGCATATAAAATAGGTTTGGTCTTTGTCCCCATTATCATGTAGCTCACTGAAAAAGATTAAGTAATACCTGATGATATTAAACCGGATTCAATTAGCATTGAATAATAATTATTACCTACTAGCTGGACCGCCGCGACTTTGTTCGCGTATTGTCCTACCTTGTAAATTTTCCGCTTGATTCACCGCATGAAAATCCGTCCATGGTATTCGTCCGACAGACGCGCCGTGAGACTTTGTTCTAATACATATAATATGTAGTGATTTATTTTCAAACTAGTGGACCCGGCGCGACCTTGTTCGCGTACACCTACTTTACCCCTACCTACCCTTTTTCCTTGCTTATAAACCTTCCTCTTGAATCACTCTATCTATTGTTGAAAACCGCATTAAAATCTGTTGCGTAGTTTAAAAGATCTAAGCGGACATAGATACAACAGATATATAGGGACAGACGGCGGGAAGCGAATTTGTTTTATACTTTTTTTTATATCACTAAGGAGGCAAGGCAAGCAAGCTTACGGCCTGCCTGATGGTAAGCAGTCACTGCAGTCTATGGAAGTTCGCAATACCAGGGGCGCAATACGCCACCGTAAAAACCTTTTCACCCCTTTCTTGAAGAACTCCATGTTGTATTCTCCAGGTTTAAGGTAGTCTACTATGTATTAATAGCGCAGAATCGAATTCAATGTAGCCTACTGTGCGGGCAGTTGATGATATGTTGACGATGATTAAGTTATATGCCTACCTAGCTATCTAGGCAAAAAAAGTCACCAGTTTAACAAATAAGTATCTAATCAAATTACTTACGGCATCTGCTTAAATATGATTAAAAAGTAGGTAATTGCTAATGCATGTGTTTTATATGCAGAGGCACACGGGATTTACAAAAACTACTTAGGTAGAGCCACTTTTAGTATAGTAGGTATTTATCTACATTCAACATCGCAAATGTGCATGTATCATTTTTTTTATATATTGTTAGGTCTCTTTAAAGGAGTTTATACGAAAGTTTGCAATACTGAAAAACCTGTGTTACTCCTGTTGTGCTCGAAAAACTATGAAATATTGACGCTTTTTTTAAGTTTTTTGCTTATAACTCGAAAACGGCGGTTAGCAAAAAACGTTCGTGTTTAAAGATAATATACATACTACTACTTTGGCATTATACACTTTTTTAAATTGCCTACCGTTTACTAGCAAAACAGTCTCGGTTGCAGCGGTAGGAAAATTACCCTTTTCTTAGGGAATTGTAAAAAAATGTAGTATAAAATATTCATGTATTTTTATATGATATATGTACAAGTTACTAGTTTTGCTTTTTCCTCCATAACCTGTGCTGTTTGACTTTTTTTGTGAAGAAATATGTTCTACTATTTAATTTAGATCATCGTCAGGTAAACTTTGTAAGTGGAGTAAAGTAGCTCTACTTTTTTAGTATGTTTTCGTCGTATTAGATGTAGTGTACCTAAGTATGTATTTGATGGCGCGTTTATGTCAAATGCGGCCATGTAGAGTAAGATGAGACTGTATGAGACCTCTCCTCTTGGTCCTAACGTCTCACTGACTGTTGCAGAGCGCTGGTGTAGTTAAGCTGTAAGGGAATGTACCATACGCCTGTCACGTGAATGGGGAACGGGGGGTGATAACGTCAATCGATGACCACGAGCCTTAAGTTTACCATTACCCGTGCCGCTCCCATATCGCAGAGTCGGCTTGGCTTGCCACAACAGTTGTCAATGTGTTGAATTCCCTTATCTTAGGGTTTGTATATAAATCATACGTGGACATAGATCATCTGCTTATTTTTTTATGTCCCAGATACGAATTCGAAGGCACTCCATTCCTGTGGTATTTCTATCTACACTGGCCGTAAAAACTTAGTACCACACTTTTAAAATTGCTTTATCTTTTAAAGTATATAAAATATATTTTCGAAATAACAAGGATAGGAAAGGAATTTTTGGGAGGAAATCCTCTTTCTAGGATTTCATTTTTAAACCAAAAATTTCATACTCGATAACGTTCTTTTATGGAATGGCTGAAAAAACGTTATAAACAAAAACTCTCCTTTTTGTTGCTGTAGACACCTTGGCATTAGAGTCATAATTCATCAACTTTTATGATGTGTTAGTTTTTACGTTTTATTTTTATACATTTGAATTATGACACCAATGCCAAGGTGTCTACAGCAAGAACACTTTGCTTATCATGCCCCTTTCACGTGAAGAATGAGTAAGAATCATGATTTTTCTGGAATTAGGCATCAGTATGCGTCGTACTGCAAGAATGGTGGTTGTAACTTAAGAACGGTCTAATAAACTGTAGCTTTAAAGAAAATTTACGAAATTTTCTATAAAAGGTTTTTTATTTCAAAACTCTAACTTCTATAATTTAGGAGAAATTGCAATTTAAAAAGCGTGGTAGTTAGTTTTGACGGCTATTGTTGTAGGTACTTACTTATTCTCTGCTTCAGAATATTTTCACGCTAGAGTTACCACGAAAGTCTTAAAGCCTAACTAGCAAGGTATTTGACTGACACCTCACCTGGTGGTAAGTGACGATGCAGCTAGATGCTAGAAAGAGTCTATTCACCCATCATTCGTCCATAGACGCCTATGATGACAAAGTCCGTAAGCAGAAGTAAGCATATATTCATCGATTACGTAACATACAGCTCCCCTAGTGGAAAGTGACGGTAACTTGATATTCCCTGACTCTCTATTCTCTTATGAAGCATTTGTACGTAGGTACCTAACTGCCTACCTAGGTATAGCTTGATGTGAGATAAAATCGCCTAAAACATTGAATGACTACATGCAACTGCATACATCTCGTGACCCGCGCGCTGACCACAAGCGTGACTATGCAAACAAAACAGCCATAAGAATAGCTAAATTGCTGTAGGTAGTAGGTACATAGGTACCTACTTAAATATATTATAAGTGAGACAATAGGTCTTTTATAAACAGATTTAAGTAGGTACACTACAAAGTACTCCAGGCTATTAAATTTCCATCAGCTATCACAGCTGCGCAGCGGTAGGAATAGAAACAAATACGCGTTTGTTTCGCTAAATAAAAATAAATAAATAATAATAATAGAAGTAGTTAGGTATCCTATGGTTATGCATGCAGCCGATAGTACAATTTACAATAGACCGCATTCGATCAGCAGTTTTGTTTCCGTGCTGGGTCTGGTACAGTTAGCTGTAGAGTGAACAGACCCCACTAACATAGATTTAATGTATCCCAAATTGCACCGGTACATCTGCAAGCGACTGTACAAATATTATACATGCTGACCATTTTTGCTTACCGGATGGCGCTTTGCCCCACCGGCGAGCAAGGACTTGTCACTGTCAAAATAATTTTATTGCCTAAAATTGTTTGATCTGATCATTTATTTACTTAACACTTCCCGTGCTAACACAAATACTAGAGAATCGTAGCGCGCGTATTAAATAGAGCGGCCAGATGGGTCGCCGATTTCGAGCCAATTGTTGGCTTTTAAAGTTTCTACTCCAATAACCATTAGCATGACATAAATTTTACGCAGAATTTGGATTAGTATCATCCATAGTTTGGAGCCATATTACAGTCCTCAATTGAACAGCGCCCCGGGGTTCCTTTGTGGGTGGGACGCCTCTTGAAACACTTGAAAAGGCGAGCATTGACAGCTATCTTCACAGTCCGCAACCACTATCAACATCCTAATGGTGCGTCTATCCCAAATTGCAGCGGAAACTGCTGCTCTTCCCCGAGGGCACCCGGCACTCCGGGGACAAGCTGCTGCCGTTCCGGAAGGGCGCGTTTCACGTGGCGATGGACGCGGGCTCCGCCATTCAGCCGGTCGTCATTTCGAAGTACCACTTCCTGGACGGCAAGCGGCATAAATTCGGCTCAGGTATGTGGCATTCTTCAAGCGGAAGAGGAGATAATTCGGAAAAATATATACAAATCAAAGCTAAGCATATTCATGAGATGACACCTAAAATTAAGTTACTGTATTTTAGTACGCTAAGTTAGCGCGGTTGTAAGACGAGAATCAAGGATTTTTTATTCGAAGTAGGATTTTGTTTGCGAAGCCTGCCTCCTGTTCTGAAATCTTTACCGACGACTCTTAGATATTTTAGTCTCTGATAGGCACCTACCGAAAATGACCTTATGAAAATGTCCACTGTACAGAGATGTCCATTCAGTCGAAATGACCACCCTATTGCTAGGTTTTGACGACCTGAGTGGTCAATTGGTTGGCCGGTCTGCCACGCAGAGGTCCCGGGTTCGATTCCCATTAGGAAAATTAACTGGTTTATTTCGTTACCATGTCTTACGCAGTTACAAAATTTTGTCTCGCTCTTTCACACACCTCTTGTCTCTATCTGTCATAGAGCGGGGTAATAAAACAAGATCCTCAAAACTACCTGAATTTTTAAAGTCACAGTTTTTTTTGAGTTTTAAAGGGTGAATTTCGGTTCTCTTTGAGAAAAAAGACCATGAGTAGGTAGGACACCCTTTGCCAAATTTAAGATTAATGTTAATGTGCCTGAGGAAGGTAGCCAATAGTTGCCTCTGCCCGACGGTTTCATTTTGACAACGCTCTTCCAAACACCCTGTATACCGTTTTCTATTGCTCTAATTTAAAGCGCGGATAACACATTAATGTTATTGTTATATATAGTGTATGTTTGTTATCCTTCATGCCTAAACGGATTTAGATGAAATTTGGTAGGTAGCCAGATTAGGGTCTGAGGGAAATATTTTTAGGCGTAATAACCGTAAGGGCGTTTACGTACTGACGAATTTGAATGTAGGTATCCGATCTGATTCGGTTGGGCCGTCCTAGTAATTCTATGGATGTATACGCACTGACATGTATTCGGTTCGGAAATTCTCACTTTATGTCGTTTTTATAAGGATAAAAACCGAGTCAAAATGGCCGCTATACAAATCGTACGTAAATACGCTTGTGGTTCGTATTCGGTTTCACATAATTAATATAAATGTCAATGGGTTTTACAAAGACGAGGAATGAGGAATGAAGATGAAGATGAGGATAGAGATGGAGACGAAGGAGCACAAATTCCTATAGATAAATAATAGTAGCGATTTCGGGTGACAGCAGCTGTCAAACTAAAACCAAAAGAATTATCGAAATCGGTTCAGTAGATTCGGAGATTTTTCAACAACATACAAACAGTTCATTTTTTATCACTGAAGCTTCCCGACGCGATTTCGTACGCCTGTTCCTCTATTCTACACAACCCTACCCCAACTTTCTGTTGCAGTGGACATTCTGGTACAGTAGAGATTCTGATACGTGGACGTTCGGATATAGTGGTCATAGTGATAATTCTGATATTGGTCATAGTGGTCATTCTTATAAAGTGAAAGTTTTGATACAGTGGACATTTTTATATACCTAGTGGACCATATGAACCTAAAGCAGGCGGCAGGGAGCGGCCTTATTTACAACACCAGAAAAACCGAGCTTTTGATTTTTAAAGCTGGTACCAAAAGCCCATCTTATATTCCTCCCATCGTACTGAATGGACAGCCTTTCAAACGGGTTTTTGAATTTAAATATCTGGGCCATCTGGTAACGGATGACTTGAAGGATGAGGAGGATATGGAGAGGGAACGCAGGGCGTTGTCGGTCCGGGCGAACATGCTGGCTCGTAGGTTCGCACGATGTACAGACGCAGTAAAAGTATTGCTGTTTAAAGCGTACTGCACATCAATATTTATGCGAATCTATGGGTCCGGTATACGCAACGGGTCTATAACGCGCTGCGGGTCCAGTACAACAATGCATTCAGGGCACTGTTATGGCTGCCGCGTTCCTGCAGTGCGTCTGCTATGTTTGCCGAGGCGCGCACAGACGGTTTCAATGCCACCTGGCGCAAGAAAACTGCGTCGCTAGTAAGCAGAGTGCGCGCCAGCAGTAACAGCCTCCTGAAATGCATAGCTGACAAATTAGAAAGTCCTGTCATGTGGGTACTCACGCAGCGGACGCTATCTAGGCTTAAAATGCTATATTAGCAAATATTTTGTTTTATGACATAGGTATTATAAATTTTGCTGACTTAGGCTAAGGTTTACTAACAACAAATGGACCACTGTTGTCTCGTCAATAAAGATAATTAAATTAAAGACTGATTCGAGTAACTACAGTAGACTTCGAGTAGAATGCGAATTAGATACCTATTCGTGAATAATGGAAAGTTCTGCCTTTTCTCGAATAAAGTTATCATTCACGTACCTAATGAACTGGCTGAAATTAAATTTAAAGTGGAGAATTAATGCGATAATCATAATTGGCGCAGCAACGCATAACATTTGATAAGCGTATGTTTTTAGTAGCTGATAGTTGGGATTATTTAAATTTAAGACTGGATAACTGAATAAGTGATAAAGACCCCACTGGCGTAGAAATGTGATTGAGTACCTAATCACTATTTAAATATTATGAAACAAAGTCCCACGCTGCGTCTGCCTGTTCGCGATAAACTCAAAATATACTAAACGGAATTTCATGCGGTTTTCCCCAATAGACGAGAGTGATTCATGAGGAAGGTTTAGGTTAATATAATAACATAGACATGCGTTGCTATAGCTACTACTTATCCATACCTTCGATTTGCTGTCGATAGCAGGTATCTTCAAATATAAATAATTTAGCCGAGATCCTGAAAGACATTGTGTAGGTATTGAAGCTAATGCTTTGTCCTTGATAGTCTTTTCATTGGTGGACTATATGTGAGAAAGACGAAAGTTACCTTAAAACTTCAAAACGCCCTAGATGTTTTTTATGGTTCACATAATCTGTGAAAGAACCACAGCAGGACTATCACCTTTCATATGTAGGTAATTTTATTTAGTTAAGATAGGCACTTTCCTAAGTAGGTAGGTGGTACTTACTAAGCATCATCATGCTAGCGGTCAATCTCGGCTTCTGCCAGGATCCGCTTTTAAAGTAGAAAAGCACTTTAGAAAGATTCGCTGAAAGAAAGCTCCCCGGCCCCCTCAAGTATATGGTGGGTACCTACTTAATAAGTAAAGAATTACATTAGAAATGACCACACCTGTATTTTGTTTCCAGGGGCGGTGATACTGTCAATACTACCGGCGATAGAGACAGAGGGCTTGACCAAGGACGATCTGCCGGCGCTGATGGACAAGTGCCAGCGAATGATGCAGGAGGAGTTCACCAAGATATCAGCAGAGACGCTGCATCGTCGCGAGCTCAAGGCTGATTAGGCAAGCATCCTTTATTTATACATGTACCTGCAGATGTCGGTGTTAAATGATCCACATTGGCTAGTTCGGCTTCGTAGACCGTCATATCTGTCGCGTGTGTGAGTAAATACGAAGCCGATACTAGCAAATGTGCATCATTTACTGCCAACTAGTCTGACCATCCGACTGTATCTAGTACTCCAACAGTGGATTACTACTATAACTAGATATGATCTCTTCTCTTGCTCCCACGAAATTTTGTTGGGTAGCTTTGTAGGTTTTTGTTTAGGTAGCTTATTTTTCAACTGTAGGTAGGCCTTAACCCAAATTGACAGTCCCCACGAGTTGTCCGTTAGAATCACAGGTGAGGATTCTGTGCTTACTTACTTCACCCAGAATCCTCAGCAATTGATGGTATGCACTTACCTAATTCATTATTTATTTAACGCGCCAATTTTATTAACGTTGGTGGCTATTACGACTAAGACCTCACGTCTTATTACCGCCATCTGTAATCGCAAAAACCATCAAACAATACAAACTAAATGAAAAAGAAACTTTAATGTTCACTCCTCTCACGACACACTAGATTATGCTTGTGTGGCGTTACCCTTTGTATGATAACCTAAGTACGGCGTTAACCCTTGATCTGCTACGGTTATCTTCATTTCTGGTCCTATCACGTACAGAAACTCCGAGCATACAAGCTCTTCAACGCAAAATTCCCTATCCTTTTTACGAGGCCCTTAGTAAGGCGCCACGTCTCTGATCCATGAGTCATAACCGGCAACATATGCGCCCACCGAGCGGGAACGCTGCCTAACCGAGCTGGATTAGTCGATTGACCTCTTTCTCAAAGTGGGACCTACCTGGACTTTTAGGCATATTTGTCAACAACTTCGAGTTGATGGCGCTGTTTAAAGACTATTAAGTTGATGCCTTTGAGCATTAACATTAACCTAGCTCCTCTAGAGAATCTGACATCTCGCTAGCAAACCGAAGGTGATAAAGATACTTGCCATTGACGTTGATGCCCGATCTTTTCCACTCCAATAGTTTGAAAACGCTTCCACTGTAGCCGTTAACAATTTGAGAGAGATGCCATCTACATGTCCCACAGTCCCGTGCACTCTTAGGACCGACATATTTACGTTCTCGTATAGCATTCTCAATACTAATACGTACTAATAGTCAATGTGGAACCTATTCTGTGTTAGTGTAAAGTTGCCAGTTATACTTGTCGGTCTCGGCTCTTGTATAACCTGCCGCAGCGTGTGCATGTAGTCAATGGTTGAAAACTCTGAAAACTCTACGGAATCCGGCTATTCATGAGGTTGGAAGCTCAAACCTGCATGTTAGTGTATTCGTTATGACTCTTGAAAACAACTGAAGCATGTGGTAGAAGCGCAGGTCTGCAGTTCTTCCAAAGGGTGTCCTTTCTTGAATAACGACACCACCACGCTTCTGCTTCACGCTGCAGCGTTTTGCCAGGAAAGATATAAAATAATTTTGAAAGATAACGGAATGAGGACGGAATTTTTTTTAAAAGAGGGGAAGTCTTCGAAATATACCACGTCATCAGGGGAAATGACGTGGACATGTGGGATTGCCCTAAAATGGACCCGACCCAGTAAAACCCCTCTATGTATCCACAGCTGCTTTTTATCGGAACACCACAGGACCTCGTAGATAGTTTTCGCTGTGGTGTTCCACAACACATACAGGAAACGTCCTGATACACTAGGACGTCTTCCAGCCATGTGGAACCGTGCAATGCAGGTAAAGAAACCCCCGTCTCTTCCCCGCTGGTTCCACTAGGAAATAGGAAGGAGACGGTTGTATCGCCTTCGCCTTAGCCCTGTGCGTCTACGTCTGATTACATCACCGGATGCATCTTCTGCCCTGATCCGCTCAGCAGCTTCTTACTGCGTCATCACTTCTTCCCAGAAGTTGGCCACCGCTTGCCATTTTGCTTCACTATCGAGCAAGACCCTTACGACAGCGCGAGTGAGAGATCTCAGCTGATGGCTAAGACCGCACGCCGCTCTGACTCCCAGGCAGCGCACATCTCTAGGGTGTGAAGAGGAGTAGTATCCAATAGGTTTGTCAACAAAATGTGAATGAGTTGTCATAGCATTGAAACCCAGCGAAATAATTGTTGTAATTCATTTTGAAATGCTAAAGTTATAAAGGTTTGAATATCAAGCGCAATGAAATATGTGCTTTATAAGTACGATAATAAGGTTTACCTAGCGCTGAATTACGCCATTGTTCATGCCAAAACAATAAAGTTTTAGCATATATCTTCTTTGATTAAAGTGAAAAATTCTTCATATTTCTTCAAAGCCAATAGGGACGATATTCAGTGTTGTCGAGAGGTTATGGTTGATCGTTTGAACAACGCTCTCAAGGCAGTCTCTGATTGGGGTGAAGCCAATCTGGTGACGTTCAACGCAACCAAAACTCAGGCGTGTTTGTTTTCCGCCAAAAGGAGTCCATTCCATATTACTCCAACTTTTCGGGATGTTCCTGTGGAAATTACCGGCAACCTACAGCTTCTAGGTGTTGAGCTTTCTACCAATTTCAACTTCGGTCAGTACATCGAATCCAAGGCAAAAATTGCAGCAAAAAAACTTGGTGTCCTCTCGAAGGTTAAGCGGTACTTCACTTCAAGGCAGTTGATTCAGTTATATCAAGCACAAGTCCGATCCTGCATGGAGTACTGCTGCCACCTCTGGGATGGATCAGCCAAATATCAACTGGCGGCTTTGGATTCGGTGGAAAAACGTGCAAAGAAGATGATTGGTGACCCACAGTTGATTGAAGCTAGGCTGCAGAGCCTCGAGCATCGGCGTAGGGTTGCGCGTCTGTCGGTCTTCTACAGGTTACATTTCGGTGAGTGTGCGAAGCAGTTGCACGACCTCATTAAGCCGTCCCCTTTCCGCCATCGGGAGACACGATCCGGGCGAGCGCTTCATCCTTATGTCGTGGACCTTCCGACTATCCGCACGAGCCGCTTTGGCTTGACTTTTATAATGCGTACGGCTAAGGAGTGGAACGCGTTGCCTGCGAGTGTGTTCCCTGATCAATATAATCTGGATGCCTTCAAGGCTAGAGTGAATAGGCTGTTCCAAGACGAGCATGCTCCATCTTCGGCCGCATCGTCACTTACCAACAGGTGAGATGGCGGTCAAATGCTTGTCTTGTTTAATATAAAAAAAAAAAAATTAAAAAAAAAAATTATTGAGTGTAGTATCATAAGCCACTGAAAAAGTTACTTAGTAAAAATTTAGGGACGTCCTCATTAAAGAGCTTTCTGAAGGACTTTAAGTGTCGATGTATCACCTCGTTTCAGAAGCTCGGATTGGATTCTTTCATTACATGGTCTCTTTATTTGTTTAAAAGCCACCTTCATCTCTTGTAGGCTGATGTCCGGGATATATTCGGTATAGTGCCGGGTTAATTTGGTATATAACACTTTGATTGAATATCGGCTTGGACGAGACATGTCGCCAAGGTCGCATCATGTTCGAAGACCGAAAGCCTCGTCAATTGGTTTTGCCCAATAGCGAGATCCCTCGCGAACACCTTGAATCTAACTTGATCTGATTATTGAACCTAGTCTTACCAGATTACTTTCCTTAAAAATAGTTTTAACGGATTTTTATGAACTGTTTTTTTTTCTTTTCAGATAGTTCTCAAATTTTATACCTACGCGTAAAAGTCTGTGATATACCGTAATGTAACATAAAGTAGAAAAAAGTGGATTTCGTGGCATTGTTGTCCATAAAATGTATGTGAATAATTGTATTTATTATACAAAGGGAATAAATTATATTTATATTGGATAAATGACTTTTAATTAATAACACATTTCACCACATATTTTATTAAAAGACATCACATATGAAAACATTGGAAAAATAGTTTACAACTGTTTTTGTCTCAAATAATATACACATGAATATAATTTTATACAACTAGACACTATCAATTATCACAATATACGAATATTAATTTTTTTGGTGAGTAAGAAGTAAATATTACAAAAATATATACACGTCCAAATGCTAACCAGCTACGTAAGATAGACTTAAAAATATCACCACTAATGCACAACAAATACAAGTTACAATTATGTTTACTGTGTTTAGGACCGTAGTATTATAGTTGTTAAATATAGGAAACAACATTACGTGCTCAGTACAACTTCATAAGTAAAGGGTGTTTTTAACGACCTTTGGTTTCCAAATTGAAATATAACAAATAAAAATATTTGTAATATCAATGAAGCTAGTTTTATTGTAAAGGTAATGAAATGCCATTTGTTTGAATATAATTTCGGCCATTTGGCTTCTGCGACTGGCGTGTAGAATGCAAATTTTCACATACTTTCGCAGCAAACTTCGCTAATAACTAATTTCGCGTCTTGCACCAAATTCATACAAAAAAACGTTGAACGCTAAATATATTTTTCTTTGTTTTATTTAAATTTGAAAACCAAAGGTTAACAAAGAAGATATCATTTACAAGATTCGGAGCGTCATCACTAGTTGAAAGTGAATTGTGACCGCCTTTCTCCTAAGCTATCTTTGGAATGTTAGGAACACTCAGTATTGTATAGGTACCTAAACTTAAATACCTAGGTACCTTTAGTATTGATAGACCTAGGTAAATGTTAAAACATATATCAGGTGTGAGTCTAACTCACGTGGCGAGAATTCCGAATTCCCGTCCCTGTCTAATGAGAGATTTGTGTAATACTTACAGTGATAATTACAGCTTATTTTAAAATAGAGATCGATAGATACTGAACCCTAATAACATTAATTGTTGTCAAATTCTCATTATTGGAAATCTGATATGTAACAGATGTCCGAACTTATGCAAGATTATGAATGGGTTGAAAATAGTAATACATCTTAGTTTCGAAACGTTTTTGTTCGAATTTCAATTGTTCGAAAACGTCATATCGAAGTTTTAAATGCTAGTTTGATTTTTTCACATAATTCTGTTAGTCCATAAACTTAATTTACATAAGTTTCATTTGCCATAAAATCAGTTACCCGAATATCAAAATCAAGCTTTTCCTTTTTATAGATAATTTGTTTACAATAACCATTATATTCTAGACGTAAATTCTAAAGACAAATAACTTTATACATATTATTACTTGCTACGTTTTTATTTTTTGTTTTCTATATACACGTTTAGCCACAATATAAATAAAAAGCGCAAAGCCATGTGAGTATGTATAATAATTAACAAATTACTGCTAACCCCGACTCCACCTAGTCTTGTCGCTACGACTCTAGAGGGTTTTTAGATATCCGAAAGCGCGGAATGAGGGCAGCCCCCGCCCGTTGTAACAAAGCGTAGTAGACCAATTACGTAAATCTGTTGCCAACAGTTCTCTGATTTCAATGATTGAAATCGTTACTTTTGCGATTTTGTATGATATAGATCGAATAGTTTCAGTTTATTGCAATGGAACTATGTTAGCATCTGAAGCCATGAAATCGATGAGGCGGAATCACAAAAGCATCAATTTCAAACATTGATATCAGAGAATTGTTGGCAACAGGGTTACGTAATTAGCCTACAGGTGACCGTGCGAGCCCTAGACGTAAAGGTGCGGAGGCGAGCATGGGTGCTTGCGTTTTGTTATGTTACGCAAGGGTGGAGGGGTTGCCCTTCTCGCAGCGCCAGAGCCGTTGCGTTCGCACTTGCATGCTTCCCAGTCTGCATGGTTGCTTGCATACTGCATGCTTGCTTACATGCTCCATGCTTGCTTGCATACTGCATGCTTGCATACTGTATGCTTACATGCTTGCATGCTACGAAGGATGCATGCTTGTGTTCATTCTGCGCAGGCTGCGTTTAGTTAGACATTCAATAGTACTTAACAAAAGTACCATTTAATGTGTAACTAAATACTAAAGTACTTATCAATAGTATTCGTCCAAAGTCGATGTGTTTCAATCATTTAGCATTCAAAAAGTTGCCTTTGTATAATATTGAAAACTTTTTTCTGGAAAGTTTAGCATCTAGCATTAATAGCTTCGGCTAAAAAAATTACAATCGAAAATCGGAATTTTAAAATTATAAAACGTTTTCGGGATAATAAAATTCGATGAAATAAATTTCTAAATTTATGTGTTCTAAAAAATACTCAAAACTGTTCCCAAGCAGAATGCTCTCCTTATCCCACACCCTACCTACACCCCCAAGCTCTTACAAATGAATTGGGATTCTCAACATGGCTGGCTACTGTGGTATTGACTGGTGCCGAGTGAAAGGTAAATATACCTAAGCAGAATAGCATTTTTGGTTTGTAGTTTATGTTAAGTTGCGGGGACAAATCAGGCCCCCTGTACCACTTCAACGCGTAATTTGTAAACAATTCACTACAATCGAAACAATTATATAAATGCAAGTTACAGTATTCGAGTGAAACAAGCCTTCGTTAAATCTAAAACAGGATTTGAGTGAGTTGAAATAAGCGTACTGCGACAAAGCGCTTTAGGTATTAATTAAATAAAATACCATCAGGTAACCTGCTTGCTCGTTTGCCACTCTCTAATATAATACTTAAGGTTAAAAAAATAAAATAATAATACTTATTAATACCTAAAATATTAAAGCCCAGCAGCTATCAGAGCCTAGTGGGGATATGTGGAAAATAAAGTAGACATTTAAAATGTATTTTGACCGCGATAGTTTAAACATTACGTGATGGTATGGTGGCTTGCAGTGCGGCAAATTGTCCATTACAATAATTTAAATATATTATAAAATAGGTAAATAAATAACTTCCTTTTTTTTAGCATAAAATGAAACTTTGAATTTTCCCTCTTTATCATTGTGTATTTTAGAAATGCAAACTAGAATATTATGCTACGTAAAAATATCAGACAAGCCTAATACTATGTATTATGAGATTTACACTTATTTTAAAGCGGTATTCGCTTAATCTAATCTATAGAATATTATTTGGCATTGTCATAGTAGGGTTTTTATGTTCATTTAAATGCTCAAGTTACCTAGTGTTTCTATAGCTTTAGGATTGTATTTAGTAGAGATGAAACGGATATCCGGTTACTATCCGGTATCCGGCCTATCCGGCGTTAATTTATTATCCGGCCGGATACCGGATAGTGCGTCAATATCAAATAGCAAAAATGTATGAAAAGGACAAAAGTGATTTTATTCATAGGAAAAAAGTAATCCCAAAAGCTATAAATATTCCTTTACCAAAGCACTGTTGATTAGGTACCTACCCGTTGTGCCTTTAGGTAGTAGGTAGCTAGCAAAAAATTATTTTTTGAAAGTTTATTTAAGGTAAATAAAGATAAATTATTATAAATCGGGTTAAAATACGAATTGCTCCTACATAGACATAGACATAGACATAGACAGCACTTTATTCGGTTCCACATTACATCCTTAACCTAACCAACCTAAGAGAGGTTAGCATGCAGTTTCATTTGTCGTCTTATGCGAGCTTAAGAGAATCTTTCACTCTCTCACTCTGGTCCACGATGCTGGGGCTATTTACCCGTATTTCGAAGAGAGTGTACCGCCCGAGGTCGAAAGAATTGTTCAGAATAAAGTTCAAATTATTTGTATCGAACGAAGGCTTGAAATCACATGCAGTTGTCTAATTGTCTAATTTACCACCCACACTCATAGCTTGCACAGACTTGTTCAGAGACTATGTCCTGCAAAATATCCGGCCGCCGGATATCCGGCTTATAGGGTGGCCGGATATCCGGCCAAACAGCTATCCGTTTCATCTCTAATATTTAGCATAAGACTACAATACATGCACAAGTAAGCATTATTATATATCGCAAAGAGAACTATAACAGCTTTAGCTTGCTTAAGCTAAAGCTTGTCAATACATTTTAATAATTTTTGAACTAAATCTGTAACTTTTTGTTAAAATTTTAAATAGTGCATACAAAATTAGTAAAATCTCAATTGTAG
This sequence comes from Blastobasis adustella, assembly GCA_907269095.1. NCBI lineage: Eukaryota > Metazoa > Arthropoda > Insecta > Lepidoptera > Blastobasidae > Blastobasis > Blastobasis adustella. The sequence continues at coordinate 14,079,830 of OU026119.1, read as the reverse complement.
GATAATAACAATATCTACATATAGGATTATTACTTCTTGACAGTTTTTTTTTTTAATGACAAACAAGCAGACAGCCCACCTGATAGAAAGTATTAGTATATTTGGTTTCTTTTTATAGCCTAGGGAGACACATGGACGAACAGTCCATCTGATGGAAACCAGCCACCATCGTCCAAGACATCCAGTTTGGAAACATAAGTTAACATTATGACACAAGTAATGTAAATTTAAAAGCTATAACGATTTTAAATCACATTCTCATAGTGAGAAGGTTTCACAATATCAATATTTTAACAACGATAATCAATTAGGGACAAGAAAGGAAGAATATAAAGTTTTTGTTTATGTTGTGTTTATTAAAGGCGCACCAGGAGACAGGTGCTTTCGACATACTACTGTTTTATTGAAGTCTTCGTTATTTTTCGGAAGATTATACAGTTTTAATGCTTCAAAGTTTTTCAGTTTGAGTGATCTCTCATGTCACAGTTTAAAAAATATACATGGCACAAATTTAAAAGAGAAACGGCGGTGCCTAAAAGTCATGATAATAATATGTAAGTAGTTGACATATGGCAATCATCATAATCATTATCATCTGAGCAGTCAATCCCAGCTTCTGCCAGGTCCGCTATTGATGGAAGTATAACGTAATATTTGGAATTAAAATATCACAATTAAACAGTTGAGGTTGTTTAGAATAAAATATAAACGAAAATGTGGCACTGTTAGGTGGATTTAAAAATAGCCTCAAAAAAGGTTTGTTTAAAATTAACTTAAATATTGTTAGCTTATGAAATAAAATATTCTTAAATATAAAACGGTGCAATATGGCCGCACCTTGTAGCTTAGTCTACTAATACTGAGTCGAGTGTGAGTCCAAGCGATTGTTATTCTACAGTGGTTACGCAGAGTTATTTATGCAACTTTGTGCCGCTTAGTTGGTATTCGAGAGCAGAATTGCAGATAAACAATAGGGTTTCGTAACAATGCGCGACTTCACTCCCCAAACATGTGACATTTACATTACAAAGTCTTCTTGATTTGTTATAAACCTTCTTAAACAATTTAATTTTGGTATCATGATCTGTTTCGAGTAACTAACACTGATGACTTGCTATTGAATCAATTTTATGGATTCGCAACAGCATGAGTAGATTACACAATGACTCTTCAGTCGCAGAACAAAAATGTTTCATGCAAGTACTTGTCAAATAACAACATATCACCTATAAATATATTGAAACTTAAATTCGGGTTATTTATATATTTATACACTTTTTGCTATATTAAACATCATACTTGTTTGAAACTTCTGAAATCAAAATATTTTAACATGTGGAACGACAATGAGCAATACTTTGTACAGACAAAATAACATCATAAAACATTCAGCACATGCATATTATCGGGCTGAACCCACCTGGTGGGAGATTTGACTTCATCTTGGATGGAAATTTTATGCTGTCCTAACCTAATTTGGACAGCAATTCGACGATACACGTAGTCAATTATCAAGAAACTAGTTACAAGTCAGATTGTAGAATATAATCACATTTAGTTATTAGAGTAAATTGTTAAAGAATACTTAAAATTAAATGTATACAAATTCAGCTTCATATAAACTGATACAAATTCACATGTACTGTGGCATTTACATCATGATGATTTTTTTATACACTAAGGTGGCAAACCAGCTTAGAGCCTGCCCAATTGTTTGATATAAATCAATGTGTTCTATTCAATCGACATTGAGTTGACTACAATATCAATTATAGTACCCATAATCAATGACTTGAAACAATCAGCTTGACCATTATAAGGAGTGTTTGGATTAGGATATCGATAATTGGATAATAAATAAGTAACACTTGTTTCCTGGTTCATAGGTGGAATGCAATATGGTTAACAGCATAAATCTAGTTGTTCAGGTCATAACACTGGGTTCTAGAGCCAGGTTCATATCAGTTAAAATGAAGCTTACCGTTACATGTTCAGTCTATGGTTGCAAGTGGGTAGTCAGGGGGCAGGGTGGCCAGCACCTCCTTGAATAGTTCTTTGTACATGGTGTCCATGATGTTGCGTACGCGCTCTATAAGCTCCGGTACATCATCCATTGTTAGTCCGGTGGTGGGTATCGGCTCTAAACACTGGATAATGACATGACCTGAAATTACAAATGAAAGACAAGATAATATAATAATGTAGCCAATACTGAACTTAGATGTTTTGAAATAACAGCTCCTTTCCCTATTGCTACAGATTGTTTAGCAAGATCATTTATAGTGATATGTAATAGCTGCCAGTCCGTGACTTGGTCCGCATGGACTACACTTTCTATCGCGGTCTACCATATTGAATTTATGATGACGTTACATAGCCGATGCGCATCAAAGGGTTCCCGAGAATGTCTCTTCCAAGTTTGGTCAACATGGGGTCAATAGTTTAGCCATAAAAAGCTAATAATGTCCCTCCCAAGTTTGGTCAAAATCGGTTTAGTAGTTTGAGCCATGAAAAGGTAACAGACAGAGTTACTTTCGCATTTTTAATATTGGACTATTATGTACTGGTTTGGTTTAAGGGCATGTAATTCAAAGTAGGGTGTGCATTAATGGGTGTATTATTTGGAAAGAACATAGGTCCCCATTAGTAAAGGATTTGCAAAATTAGTTCCATAGTTCAGAGATTACCCACAACATAACCCTTAAAACATACAGCTTTTCCTCTTAAATATCAGTTTAAATATATAAAATGTGGTGTATAGGAGTGGTGTTTTTATTACACCACATTACACTGATTATTAATACAAATAATTAACATTCTTAGCTGTCGATTTAGGATTAAACTTGTGAGCATTGCATAAACAGGAGATTATAATTGCTCTTTGTATATTTATAGTGTCATTGTATTTAAATTAATCATTCACTTAGTTTGTGAATTTACGTTCACTGAATTCATTGTACACACAATGTAATTAATAGTAGTTTTATTGCCTATTGTTATATAAGATTTTTTGATTTGGACAATTACAATGTTAATATTGTCATAGACACATGACAGACATACATGTAGGGTTGGATGATTTTGACTCATTATCACTGGCAGAAGTGAAGAATAAAGAGCAGGAAAGCAGTTCCTAGTAGAAGCCGGGATTGACAGCTAATTATTGTCACCACTATAAAGTACTCTAAGAATTAAACCTGAATTTTTTTATGTTTGCGACATGCACTATGCATACATACACTAATAGAATTATATTACTACATCCCGAGCAATCATTCAGTTCTTTTAATTACTAATAGTTGTTATTAGCAAAACCTTAATCAAAATGACATTGATAATAATTTGGGTCATTTACCTTTATTGAAGATGAACTTTTTCGCATTTATAAAGTAGTATGGCGAATACACTACTGGTATGATTGGCACTTGAGCAGCAACCGCTATATTGAAAGCTCCCTTTTTGAATGGCAACAATTTGGTAAAATCTTTGTTTCTCGTTCCTTCAGGAAACAGCCAAATTTTTGTCTGGAATAGGCAGAAAGTTTCTTTTTAATTGTAAGTATTATTTAAACATCCAAAATGTTTTTTTTTATTAATAATTTAAATATTCTAAAATTAAATCACACACATTCTTAGTTAGGTCTCTTACTTTGTTTTTAATCATGACTTCTGAAGTGATTTTGAGCTGTTTGTATGCATCCTTAGAATTGTTTCTGTCTATGAACACCACTCCAGCCAGGTATGCCGCTATTCCAAAGGGCCATACATAGAATACTTCTTTTCTTGCTATGGCAGCTACTTTATCCGCAACATGCCAGATGTTAAACATGCCTGAAAATATTTTAGTGCTTATTTAGTTCTGTTTCACTTACAACAATTTTCCTTGTAGAGTCAAGTAAACTACAACGAGAGGTAATTTCCTGAACAATAAATTTCAAACCGAACAATTTTATTTATTGATTTAGCTTATTCCTTATGCAATTATTCCTGTAAATATTTTTTTAAACAAGATTACCTACATCAAATTGTGACTGCACTGAAATATTTATTTCACGATGTTCAGCAAAAGTATTAAAATTTACCTAAAACATCTATTGTTGATTGATGATTAGAGACAATCACAGCTCCCCGGTCTTCTGCTAACACTTTACCATTTCTGAGATGCCATTTCACTTCTATGATTTTTGTCACATGCTTCACTATCTGGGACGCGAATCTGAAGCAGCAAACCCAATTATCATGTCATATAGATTTAAAAAGAGGAGGAATTATTTGTGTTAATAAGAAAAAATAATACTCACAAAGAATTCTTGACGTTTTTTGGATTGAATACGAAAAATGGCAATAAGAATATAGCAGTTAGAGAAGTATATACATAGAAAAGTAGAAACTTGGATTTAAATTTCACAAAATTCGGCGTCTCTGAAAATAACTGCTTGAAGACGTAAGAAGTACAAATTAGAATGAGGAAATAAATTATTTTGTCCCACATGACGGAGTGAGTAAAAATCGCTGATTTCACAGCACCACGAACCACGAAATAAACTCGCGCGTTACAATAGAGAGAATATAATCACTACTGATAAATAGTTACATGAAACCCACGCATCAAAGGTAAGGTCTTAAGGTTTTCTGTGTTGATTTTCCGTCCGTCGTTTTTATTTTGATTTTGATTTTTTTTGTTCAAATTTATTCCCATTCGGGAAAGGCAAAGGAATCTAGCCCATACAGCCAAGTCTCGCTGTCTTAGATGCCCGACCGTCGAACTCGAATTGATGACGATTCATCGCCATCTCACGCGGTTGCGGTTTGAGCGAGCGAGATATCATCGTCCGGTAGAGTTTGCCTTCAATTCGAGTGGGCTTATTATATTTGGCTGAATTCAGACATCTAAATTCAGAAGCAAGCAAAAAAAGGGGCGGCAGCATGCTTGTGAGTCCGATAAGATAACCAAGGGTAAGCCTAAAGTAGCCTATTTGTTAATCCAGACCCGTTCATCCGTTCGTTCAGGCGTGAACAGGTAATAAACATACACACACAAACTTTCGCATTTATAATATTAGCAAGATAGGATCTCTATCCTATCGTTTGCCTCTGCAAACGGGTGATTACAGTGAAAGGAGTGCGGCAAATAGTAGTTCACTGGGGTCACCTGATGACAAATGCTCAACACCCGCAACGCAACACCCGGACTCGTAAATGTCTTGCCGGTCTTTGAGATACCTAGGTGTATAGGTAAGCTCGCTTCTCGAAGGTTTCAATTTTAAAACGGTTTGGAAATACTGCTGCTTGAAATTTCGTGTAAATATTCTGCAAGATAACACAATCATCGTTATCATCCGAGTGGCAAACCCGGTTACTGTCAGGGTCCGCTTTTCTGCTTATAGGTACCTACTCCTCGATTTCGCCCGGTCTTCGGCACTCACGCGTGGTAAGCTACGGTTCTAGCATCCGACTCCGAGATGTCATACATCGCATCATAGGCCTTGGGAGCTCATTTCCGAAACCGGCAGGTTTACGCACCTATTTCTCATTATATCCTTGGGGCTTACGCAGCACCGGGCCAACAATACAAATGTTTAAAAACGTATTCAACGTTTCCGGATATTTGTCCTCTAAGAGGTAAAATAATAGGTGGAAAATGTACAGACATTGAAATACGCACAGGGTTTTTGTTAAACGTAGTTAAGTAGGCGCTAAATCGTGATTTTTGGAAATTCCGGTACGAATGTTAAGTTAAAGTGAGGATAAAAGTTCTTATTCCTGCAATAGATTTACCTATTTGAAACTGTACCTACAAATAATTTATCTTAGTGTGGAAAAATGTAATTAAGTTTCTCGAAATAACGAAATAATCGTGTAGATAGGTACTGCAATGTACGATTAAGTAATCTCTCCGACTGTTCCTAAGTGGAGGTCCAAGTACTGTGTTTACTGTTTCAATAACCCAACCTAGAGCTAACATGTTTCAAACTCGTAAATACACTGACTATGTTATCCTTCAAATCGGATTATAACAAACGCAAGCACTGTTGTTAGGCGGTGGAAATAGATAATGCGGGGATGGTGGGTACTATATATAGGTAAGTAGTACATTCTGGCGAACTCTTCACTTCAAGCTTGACGGAGCAGGTAAAGGGAGGAAGCCGAGCTTATTAACAGGTGATATTCGATCCCCGATTTGAGTTTGGATATTGGATAGCTACTTAAGTATAGGTAAGTAAGGTACTGTCTTATTATTATCTTATTAGACGATGGTCCACATAATGCTGCAGAGGAAATAAATATATAAATATGCTTGGATAATTCACACTACCCCATCTAGCTTGTGTTATGGGTGATAGATAACACCCAGACCCGTAACAGAAATTAAAATTAATTATTTCAATTTCTGCTCGGCCGGGAATCGAACCCGGGAGTTGTTGACCGGAGACATGACATTCAGCTCGTCAAATTATTATCTAATTATTATTAACTAAGTTTTCATCTAATTATGCAAGGAACACAGACTGATGCAAAACCATCTCAGGTTCAAGGAACAAGTGTGTACCTATTTTGACAAACCTTTATAACATTTTAATTAAATTTTAGGGGTAAGTATTTCAAAGGGTCGTTTGGCGTTTTGACCGGTTCACGGTTGGCGGAGTCTGTTGAAAACAGGCGCAGGGGCGGAGGCGGGGCGGTGCGGGCATCCCGGGGCGCGGGGCGCTGTTAAATTACAATTATCATGTTTACCGCCCTGCCCTGTGACGTGGAAGACCCGTTTTCGGACCACAGGCACTTCTACCGAGCTCCGCCACAATGGCACAAATATGGCAGCTTAAGTCTAATTTAGATAGGTAAGTATGTTTAAGTTCAAATTAAGATTTCATGTGAATTTCACAATTCAGTTTCACGTCACCATCATCATCATCATCACATTATCAGCCCATATTTAGTCTACCCCGCTGGACTAGGCCTCCCCCCAAATGAAAACCAATGCATTCTTGTCCTCGTTTTTCCGCATCTAGGCATGGAGCCGCAGCCGCTGCAGTTAACCATCCGCAAATCGTAACTCCACCTGGCCCGGATGGTGAACTCTGCGCCCGCTCCTATCTATTAACAGTAGGTACTGTAGCACAGGAGCGGACTAACGGACGGGGCGGAAGGGACGGCCTGCCCCAGGCCTCTTGGCTACGTTGCCTTGATCAAATCCTATACAAGGCTTTAAAAATATGCCGTACCTTTCTAAGAGGTGGTTTGGAGTTGAGACAGGGGCGTAGCTATCGCCGTATTCAAACAGATTTTGAGATCAGGGTCGAGGGCCGCCTCCGCAAAAGAAGTAATTAAATGCTAAATAAATTTTAACACTTAAACATACAAATGTAAACTGAATAAAAAGCTTGTAAAATTACATCAACTTTTTAAACTGGGGGCCTCATTCAGCTTTGCGGGCCCGGGCCTCCGATGATCTTAGTCCGTCACTGCTGTAGCAAAAAAGATAACTAGAGTTGTAAGGTTCCCCAGTACGGATCTCCAGATTGTCATGGTTAATAAGAATTAGCGCCTGTACGGTTACTGTTCTACCGTAAGAAAATACGACAAATAGTTCAATCAACTGAACTATTCCAACTGTAGATACCTACTAAGTACGAAAGAAAGGCAATTCACGAAGAGTCACGTCATACCATATGGTATGGATGGACGCAATAATTATGTGTCTCGTTGGGCAGAATATTTTATCCGTAAGTAATATGAGTTGACGTCGAGATGTTGAGAGAAAGAAGTCTGATATCCTGTGTTTTATATTTGCCGTACAGCTGCAATAGTTGTGTGGAGGGTCGCAGCCGCTCATTCGTTACAAGGGGGGACTTAGCCGGGTCCGCATTACATGCGGTCTTGGGCGAAATAATGTTGTTTTACGAGGTTTTATGCGGTGAGTAACGTGAAATGCTTTTGGCCCGGCGTTGACGCTTATGAGTGGCTTACAGATGTATATTTTCTGAGCTCAGATGGCCGCTATGTGGCCGCAGCCAAAATGGGGTATTCGCCGCATTACGAGACTGTATGCGGCAGGACCTTCTATACTTATCTACCTAGCTGTAAGAAGGGCATTATTGTCGTGGCTGTAAGTAGGATTATCACCAATCCCATGAGGGCAACCTAATGCAACCTAATGACAATATCATAGAGACAGACCATTACCTCCGTAAACCTTTAAAAGGGTAACAGCATTTACTGTTAAGTATTATAAATTTTGTGATCTCACATCTCTCAGTGTGGGGATTTGGAAATGCTCTCGCCAATACGGAAGCGGCTCAAATCCAGCAATGGACCGTTTATAGCTTGAGGTGTTCGCTAAAACTGCTCGATACAAATGTATTATACTTCTGACATATATAGTATACTTTATTGTGAAACTGTTCATTATAATGGTCCAAATAAATTAAATTAAAAACTGCGAAGTGAAAAATTCGTAATGTAAAATAAAGCTTTGCGTTTGCGACTCTTTCTATTAACCTTTAAAACCGTATAGTCCGTTGAAGTTGTTATTATACATAGGTAGCGAATAGCTACAGAAAAGTTAAAATTACAATTACAGGGTTATTCCCATTGGTACTTAAGTAATCTATTTGTAGATAACCTCTATTTCACTTTCTGCTATCGAACGTTCACGAGTATTGATAAAGATATTTTTGTAATTGGGTCGGGGAAAATCACAGGTGTTCGTAGGAAAGGGGCGACGTAAGAAGTTGCCCCATATTAGCATTTCACGTGCCGCTTTATACTTAACTGTGGAAAAAATTGGGCCTGAATAAACACGCTTATGCGACCTTAGGTAAAGGTTTACTAGGTACTATATTTCTTTTCTCTGTGGTGGGTACGATACTACAATTGTTATTTGTGATACAAGAGAGCAGAGCTATTTTTTGCTGCGAGTGCCGACTTTAAATCACGTTCTAGTGAATAGAGAATAGAGAAAAATATTTGCTCTCCTACCTGCGGCCCGCGCGCCTAATACCGCCTCGAACAGTCGAGGCGGTATTAGGTAATTACAGAATTATCAATATAGCACACTAGTATCATAATGTACTATTATGGCTTATTCTTATTTTCAGCGACAAATGCTGTAGAACTGATCCATAAAAAGAAGCGTGACAGAGTATCTGCAATGTAAAATGTGCAGTGGGTAGTGCGATTCGGAATTGCAACGATATGAAGTCACGTAGAAACGCTCCACTAGATTGTCTCATGCATGAATCCCCTGGACTCGTGCGCCTCATTTTCTTTTGTTTCGATCATTCTTCTCACTGTGAGATTTTTAGACTTGATTCATAATTGAAATAGTAGCTTCAACGTGTTTGTAATGATTAAGTAATATAAATGCGATAGTGACTTGGTCTATACGTTACGTTTTCAAGCTTAGTATACTTACCTACTGGATTCAGCGTCACAGCCCATAACAGTCCACTGCAGGACTTAGGGCTACTCCGACGGAAGAGGAGGTTATTGCCATAATAAATTTGCCTTGGCAGGCGGGTTATAAATATAACAACGTAAAATGCTACTACTGGCCCATTTTCCAGCCTACGGAGACGGAGGCCTACTGGATAAGTTTGGTCTATTATGCAGCCAGGGCTCATTTTTATTTTAAATAAATACCTAAGGCAGGCCGCCCCCGCCACAGGGCTCGCAGAACCGGTGGCCGATAGATGGGAAAGGTTCTAGAGTGACAACCAATATTAAAATATGTTGAGGACGCAGGGAGCCAATGGATACCTACAGATGACATAAAGCCGGAAAGTAGGAAGGCTCCGGGGAGGCATTATCTACCAATAGTGGACATCATGGGGCTGACACGTTGACGATGGTGCAGTATTTTTAGATCCTGCTACTATTATAAATGTGAAAGTTTGTAAGTATGGACAGATGCATATTTGGATTTTTGTTACCCTTTCCCGCAAAAATTACGGAACGGATTTTGATCAACTTTGGCAGTAATAGTAGTACAACCTAGAATAGCACATTAAGCTATAATTTATCCCGAAATTAAATGTGGTTTCTGCGGGAACGGGTCTGAAACGATGCATCGAATTCTACGCGTTCAGAGTCACGGGCAAAAGCTAGTGAATTATATGCGGTGGCAACCACATATAAATTTCGTCGTCAAGTTGTGTCTGGCAGAGTGGAATGTAGCGATAACCGTGCCTTGATAAATCTCGTAGAACTTCTACGACATCTACGTAGGTACGTGTACGACTTCTACGACATCCGTAGCCTTCAACGATAATGATAATGTCATGGAATAGTGGTAGTCTATTAAACCAGTAAAAGTCAGTGCTACCGTTTCTGTTGAGTATTCTCAATACTGCTATATCTAATTACAAGCATGAGGCAATTGATCTTAGTCCTCACAGTGATAACGTACTTGCGGTGCTTTATTTTTGTTGTCTACAACCTAAATGAATAAATCGTAAATGTTATGGGAGACAGCTACCGCTTATCATCAGGCTGTATGGTCATTTGTCATTGCAAAGTATTTAAAAAACAAACCTGCCTACTAAAATTGTAAAAAAAAATCCTGTTCCTGTTATTTTGCTGAAGCTTTAGTATGCAACTTACTGGCCTGCCGCGTCTTCGTTCGCGTCTTGTCCTACCCTATAAACCTTCGTCTTGTATCACTCTAACAATGGTTGAAATCCGCATTAAAACCGTTACATAGTTTAAAATATCTAAGCGTACATACAATAAAACGGGACGGAAAGTTTAAATAAACGAACAGAGTGATCTCGGTATGTTCTGTATTTCCTAATCTAATGTATTATTAGGTTTGAAATGTTTTCAATACACTTTACTAACTCTTCTACTAAAGAAAAAATTCCATTTGTCACTCTAGTCTCTACATTTTTGTCCGTAGAGGGAGAATCCTAGTTTGTATCAGACAACTCATCAGAGTTGACATACTGATTAATTAATTAATAGTTTTAATAACAAATCATATTCGTAGTAAATCCTAAAAATAACTGTAATATTTATCATGACCAAACAAATTACATATTCTCATTTATGTAAATATTAATTTATAGAAGTATGAGCAATAACGGTAAGTTCAGCAAAAAGCACCCGGAAATACCACAGATAATAATTATAGGGCTCAGAATATGCAGTCTATTTGGTTATCTGGAGGGAATGTTGTATAACAACACATACATAGATACAGAGGGACAGACGGCGAGAAGCGACTTTGTTTTATACCATGAATGTACAGATAGATAATAATTTTAATATCTCCAGGTTTACGATTTTCGTAAAGCCGATGAGAGGGAGATTCTCTAAAATAAAACGAACGAGTGCAGATGGCACTTCCGCTTGATGCAGCGCAAGGCATTAGAAACACAGACCTCAGAGTTCGGAGAGGAAGAGATTTATTTTTAGAATCTGCTGTGTCGTGCTATTTATTGTGTGCGTGTAATAAATCGTTAAATAAATAAATAAATAATCACTAGAAAGCAAAATTCTATCTTTAAAGCGTGTGCACTACTTTAAATCCAGAGCGAAACGAAGTGTTTCAATTCTTTGTCTCGGATCGCAATGTTCATGTTTTAATTTCAAAACTGTGTGACTAGTTATTTTCGCTCATCAGTGTATGAATAACATTATTGTTATCTGAAAATTAGATAGTGTTATTCGAACAAAGGAATAACAAAATTATGCAAATCAAAATTATACGAAAGCAATATTATCATATGTTAATTCTATATAAACAAGGAAAAGGCAAGTAAACTTCCTTAAAATATCTACTTAGATATCATCATCATCATCATATTGGCGTTAATGTCCCGATTGGGCGGGGTCCGCCATGACCATGATCCAGGATTTGGCTGATCAGGCAATTACAGTGGAGCGACTGCAATCTGACCTTCGTGATCATGCTAATAGGGGTTCCTGACCTGATTGGGTCATCATGCTTACATATTCAAGCGACTGAATCATCATATCATCCGAAAGACGCCCACTGCTGTGCATATGCCTTCCCCAGAGATCTCCACAAAGGTCGGTCCTGTGCCTTCCGCATCCAGCTGGTACCTGCGATATTTACCAGGTCGTCGGTCCACCTTGTGGGAGCCCTACACACGCTGCGTCTTCAGGTACGTGTTCCCCACTCGACGTGGCGACTGAATGTGCAGGTTTTATCACTATGTTTTCCCTCACCGTAAGAGTATCGTTTTTAGTATAACTGAGAAAAGCGTCATTGATACATGGCGGCACTGGGATTCGAAACCGGGACATCTCGCTTACGAGTCGGACCCCTTTACCATTAGGCCACCGACGCTCCTTAGGTATATTAATTGAAAATTATTTTCAGTTTACAGTTAAGTGTTTAAACCTAATACTTACTGAGCGCTGTAGTTGTACGTTACCAAGACGTTTCCGCATGTATTCTGCACATTTGCCACAGAGTTGACTAGGTAGCATAAAATAAAATAAAAGTTGTATTTGTTGTCATTTTCCTGCATCTCTATTAAACACCCATATATCAACTCTAAGTAATATGCACACTCCTCCAGTGAAGCCGAGACTGCCAGCCTCGACACATGACAAATCCCTGTTAGGGATCGTCCACTCCAGAAGTTTTAACTAGGCTAAATATAATATTAACTTAGTAACTGTACTAAATACTCTCTACTCGAGAGGCGAGACTAGTTTAGATAAGTTGACGGTGCGCTGCTTAAATTGAATTTGGTCTTTAGTTAGGCACTAAATTCCTGCAGCCTACACCGTAAGAGTCTAAATATTTAACACTTTGTGTTGTATGTTCATGATGGAACTCCATTATTATGAATTAAATCACCCTTTGTACACTAGTTCCACTTTATTCTACAAATTTTATTAAATTGCCACCGGTTTCGAATTACTCATCTTCAGGCAAAATGCCTTAAGATTGCCTGAAGATGAGCAATTTAATAAAATTTGTAAAATAAAGTGAAACTAAGTGCATAAAAGTTGATTTAATTCATCGTAAGGATTTAACTTAAATGTTAGACGATGACTATCGTCATTTAAAGGTTATTTGTACCAATAAAATAAAGAAGGTAATCTAAAAGTATAAATAATATATTAATATTTGAATCAAAATACAAAATTATTCATAACTTAAAAAATACAAATTTTGAGCAAAAATTTCATAGCAACTATGAGTTCTACAATTTGTTTACTAACGAATGCAAAGTTGAACCCTTGAAACGTATTATTTTGATAACAAATGTTGTTTTTTGTACAGAATTTCAACTTTTCAACCGTTCAACCTTTCTAGCATTTCAACCTACCCTGTAGACTTTGCACCGTCTCCTGTTTGTACAGGCATCTGTTGTGACGCTAGCTCATTTTTTACTGGTGGCTGGTAGGTTGATGTACACGTGTTTGTCTAATGTTAATTATTGTCTTTTGTAAATAGGTAATATACCTATAGACATTTTTTGTCCTTCTTGTGACTATACCGTATTTACTTTCCCGTGAGACAAAATGTAAACAAACCACAAAAAGGTAATTCATGATACCATCTTTTACAGAAAGATTTCAGAAAGTTCATCAAATAATTGCTATTTTAACTAGGGCCCTGCTCTTATAAACAATACATAAAACAGATTAATCTAGGAGTTATTTTCTCATCCAAAACTAACCATTAATGAAAAAAGAAACATACAATATTTATTATATATACCGGTTATTCTTAACATAATTGTTAGTCTTATAAAATACCTAAAAGCACGGTGAATATCAAACTATGAACGCATTTTAATACCACCAAATGAAGATAAACAGTTATTTCAAATAATGAACGTAGAATTATCAGCCGGATAATGTCCGCCATTTTCACTCTTGATCAACTTGTTGACGCGAGTGCGAATCCTTTCCGATTGTTTTCATATTTTGTTGTTATTTTCTGTTAAAGTTATTGTTTTTGTTAAGTTTTATTATTGAGTTACGTTTTTACATTTTGTTATTGTTGAGTTTTTGTTACGTGCACGTTAATTTGGTTCAAAATTAGTGAATCTGGTCCGAACAATGCATGCACTTTTATTCTCCAAAGAAAAAGCGTTCCAAGCATACTCCAATGCGTTCTACAGATAAGGAGACTGTTATTAACATATTCAAACATGTAGAAGAAAGTTGGGCCATTATTCGTATCCTTACAAACGTGATATTGTTGTGAGTTTGACAACCATTGATTTCTTTGTTTACACTTTGTCTCACAGGAAAGTAAATTAGGTATAGGTACCTACATACACATTTTTCTATTCTTTTATATTTTTGTCAAATTTTTTTTTGCTGGCGGCGGCTTTGCGCCCTCTCGGTGCCTGACACCGAGATCTCATTGGCGCGCGCCTCCACTCTCATTCCACTAGGATCCACCGACGAGGCTCCACCGGTGGATTTATGGATATTTTGTTCCTTTTAAATCCACAATTTTAGGGCAAGAATATACATTTCTTATACCACTACGATCCACCTACGAGGCTCCGACGAGCTGGATCTTAAACACATGCCCAACATAGTAAAGTGATCTCGACGAGGTCATTGACAGCAGATAAAATTGTTACAAATCATTTAATAAATAAACAGTATTTAAATTATCATATTCTGCAGCCACAATTCCAGCTATCATCAAAGTAACGCAGAAGGTAAACAAACAACAAATTTATTCAATAATCTGATAATTATATTTTTTTCATTAAATCTCGCACCGTGCTCCACACGTAATATGTATATATTGTAGGTAGTGTCCGACCGAAACTTCGGCTTCGGCCACCTTCGGCCAAAAAACCACCTTGTTGGTTTGTGGTTTTTATTATATTTATCATCTTTAAACCATTTCTAGAAATTGATCAAATTTCTAGAAATGGTTTAAATTACCTTTCTATATTATACAGACAATAAAAGCCTTAAATATTAAAATTTTAAAATTATATTTATTATTAATTGCAGCTTGTTCCTAATCTTGAACAACATTTCTTAGAGCATGTTTCGGTTTCGGCTTCAGCCAGACTTTAATCTACGTTCGGACACATATAAATTGTAAGAATTACTGTCCTTTTCCATTTATTTCACTTATGTACATACACATCACAACTACGGCTACCGGTCAACGCAACTCACTCGTTACCTTTTGTGCAACTTTGAATGAAAGCCTATATGTAAGTACCTAATTGAGAAATACAAAAAAAAAGTTTTCTTTCTGCTCTGTCGTTGGCCGCGTTAGCTCGCACTAAGAGGGTAGTCTGCTGGGAGGGTGTGCATCACTTCCTTGGACAGCTCCGCGTAGGCGCGCTGCATTTGATCGTGTACCCTGTCTATGAGATCAGGAACATCGTCCACCGTCAGCCCCACCGTCGATATTGCCTCCAGACAGTTGATGTTCACGTGCCCTGGTGGGAAATAGCAATTTCTATAATGGAATGTGTATTTGTTATTATTATAATATTTTTTCGTTTTTCTTTAGATATCGATTTTCATTTAATTTTGCCCAGTGTTTGCCCATTGCCAAACAGTGTTTGCCCATTGGTGAATGATATGTACACCTATAATTGGTTAACACATTAGATTTAAAGCCTTGGAAGTTGTATTCTATACCTAATGTATAAATGTGTGTACTGTTGGTGTATTTTAAATAAATAAATAAACAGGTACTGTAGGTACTTTGAGGGCTAAGCTGCATGTAGAAATTTGTAATTTCATTGGCTAAAAACTTATATCAGAAAATAATGAAACCTAAAAGGAGGTACCTAAGTACGGTACGACGAAAGTTCATACTTATAGATTTAAAGATGAGATTGAGATTGGGAGCGCAGCGAATGTCGTATAAAACTATTATTTTATTTGCCCCGTGTGTGTCGCTGTCGATGCAGTTAACCGCACTTTTTCATCGAAACTAGACTAGATTGTTTTCTCAACGCGAGAAATTCAATCTACCTGCGGTTAAGAGCCGCAAAGCTTTTACATTGGTAGAGAAAACGCTATTATAGGGAAATAATTAATTAGGAATAATGTTGGGATTTTGTAAGTAGTAGAGATAACTCTATATCTGCGTGTATGTATCTTTAGCCGGTATATTATTATTGGATTAGTTACATATTCTCACATCAGGCGCTGATGAGATTGCGGAAGCGTACACGAACGGCTCAAAATCAAGAAATGCCACTGCGCGATATGAACCACGGGTTAACGTGATCTAGCATACATAGGTCTACCTGAGATGAGAACCACATAAGATTCCAATTCAAAAAACACAAAGAATTCATGACATGTAATTTTACATTGTCGAGCAGGTGTGAAAAGAATTAAAATGAACACAAAACTAACGAAACTACGAGCGTGCTTGAATTACTAACCTATCTATTTCTCATTCTATAAAAATGCGGAACTTAGTCATCATCATCATCATCATACCAGCCAGAAGACGCCCACTGCTGGGCATAGGCCTCCCCCAGAGATCTCCACAAAGACCGGTCCTGTGTTTTCCGCATCCAGCTGGTACCTGCGATCCTTACCAGGTCGTCGGTCTACCTTGTGGGAGGCCTACCCACGCTGCGTCTTCCGGCACGTGGTCGCCACTCGAGAACTTTACTGCCCCATAGGCCATCTGTTCTTCGAACTATGTGCCCTGTTCACTGCCACTTCAGTCTGGCAATCCTTAGAGCAATGTCGGTGACCTTGGTTCGCTTGCGGATATGAACTACGTGATAACGTGATCTAGCATACATAGGTCTACCTGAGATGAGAACCAAATAAGATTGGTTTTTATGTCATAAAGCGGGGCAGTCCATAGTCTAGCATCGATTAGGACGTCCTTTGCTAGGCAAGGCTCATTGTAGGTTAGCCGTAGTTAATATGTAGGTAGTTTTTACTTTTTAAAAATTAGATTAGTTTTAAAAACTCCATTCCTGGTTTCTCTCGGTCCCCCGGGTGCAGTCATCGTAATTGATATGATGATGTATTTGATACATAAATATTGAATTAGTGATCAGGATATTTCATAATAAGTATTGGGAATTTTATTGCCATAACTAATAGTCGCTCTACTGTAATTATCTGGTCTGCCAAATCCTAGATCATGGTAAGGCCGACCCGGGCGCGAGAGTACAACCGGGACATTAACGCCAAGGTGTTTTTTATTAATAGTTCCTCAGCACTCTAGAATAACAATTTAATTGAAGAATGATACAAATAAACTACAAACCTCTGTTAAATAAATATTTTTTGCTGTTGATGAAATAGTACGGCGAGAACAACACCGGTATTATAGGCACTTGGGCGCGCACCGCCATGACGAAAGCTCCTTTCTTGAACGGCAGCAGCTTGGTGCGGTCTTTGTTCCGGGTGCCTTCGGGGAACAGCCACACTTTGGTCTGAAAATGTTTTAAAGCGATTATTGGTGGGTAGGTAAACTGTTTTGGACTGAACAGGTTCTCGAGTCGTGATGTTTCTTTTCTGAGTGCTTGCTAACATTTGTAATGCGATTACTGATACTGCATTTGATTGACAAGTCGTAAGCCGTTAGTTCTCATCCGTCGAATTATTACTTATTGTTACTGTGAGGATCAATGTCATGTCCTGAATCTCTGCACCTTGCGCCAAATGGCGCGAACTCACGGCAGTCATCTGTGACCCTAAAATTCCTGTCAAGCTTAAAAGGTTTATATACAAGAGCATAATTATTTTAGGCTCGTGATGCTCTATGGCTACGAGACATGGCCGGCGCTGACGGAAAACTTACGCGAGCTACACGTCAATGAAATGAAAATGCTGCGGTCGATGTGCGGAGTTACGCGACTCAACCGAGTCCATAACGTAACATCCGTGGCTGCCTTGACGTAAGATCGAGGAGGCTCGCCTACGCTGGTATGTGCACGTGTTGCGTAAGCCCTAGGGATACATGGGAAATAAGTACCTGAACCTGTACCGGTATCAGGCAAGAGGCCCCGTGGGCGGCCTAAGAAGCGATGGATTAACATCGCTGAATCGGAGAATGGCTTACGACGCGAGGATGCCGAAGACTAGGCGAAGTTGTGAAAAATGTATAGGAAAGCGGACCATGGCAGAAGCTGGAATAAGCTCTGAGATGATGATGATGACTGTGAGAGCTAACGTGCTTTATGCTGCACGTATTGTAATTTCATTGGTTACCTTATCATCCAAACAAAACCACAGAAAATGAATACTCCTAAACACAAAACGTAAACAATATTGCTAGCGGCAGAAACAGATAAAGGAGGGCATGATATCTAGGCGAACTCCTCAGGCTTCACAGAGACATACCAACTAACGGTAGTGTGGGTATTAGGTACATCAAATCAGTTTCTTAAGTGGAGGCTTGATCTTACCTTATTTTTAATCATGATCTCCGAGGCGACGTTGTCTAAAGTTTGATACGCTGCTTTCGCGTCTCTCCTGTCAATGAATATCACGCCTGCAAGGTATGCTGCCAGTCCGAATGGCCAAACATAAAATACCTCCTTTTTAGCTATCACTGTCATTTTTCCAACCACATCCCAAATGTTGAACATCCCTGAAACAAGAATTAGCTGTTGCTAACGATGATAAATCATTAAAACTATGTGATTTACGTTTGGGAGTATTAATAGTAGATTATACATCAAGGGGAGAAAGCAGTGTCTTACGACACGGACGGCTAATTGGATCCCAAGCGTAGCGAAGGACCGAGGGAGTTAAAACTTAACCCCTGGACGAAGCGAGGGTATTATGTAGAGTCCTGAGTGAGGAAGGGGTTAAAGTCGCCCAAGACTAAGACAGCTTTACTCCAGAGGTACTTTTCACACCATCTGTGAGACAATAGGGAAATAACAGTAGGAAATTACAGCGTCTGATTCAACAAACTCCGGAGACAAATCATTTCGTGTCAACGTAAAAATAAAGGAAAGCATTTAGAGCTGTTAAAATTATAATAACACGAAACACTTTTTGTAATTTACATTTTTCTGCTACATTTTTTTTCGTTGTTCAATTTAATTTAAGACTAGAGTACTGCAACCGTACAGCCTAGTTTTTTGTCACAGTATTTGTATTCGCGCCTTTTTCTTTTTCATTGTGAGAAAATAGATAAAGTTAGATTCCCAAATTCAAATTACATTATTTTCCTACGGAATTTCATATAACATTATTTTCTTGCGTTTTTATACAAGGCCATGCCTTATCCTTGCGATCCTTACCAGGTCGTCGGTCCACCTTGTGGGAGGCCTACCTACGCTACGTCTTCCGGCACGTGGTCGCCACTCGAGAACTTTACTGCCCCATCGGCCATCTGTTCTTCGAACTATGTGCCCTGCCCACTGCCACTTCAGTCTGGCAATCCTTAGAGCTAAGTCGGTGACCTTGGTTCGCTTGCGGATTTCCTCATTTCTGATTCGATCGCGCAAAGAGACTCTGAGCATAGCTCTTTCCATTGCCCTTTGGGTAGCAGTGAGCTTTCTTATAAGACCCACAGTGAGCGGCCACGTTTCAGTTCCGTAAGTCATCACTCCGTAAGGCAACACACATTGGTCAAAGACCTTCGTCTTGAGACACTGCGGTAATTGGGACGAAAATATATGGCGTAGCTTCCCGAATGCTGCCCAACCGAGTTGGATTCGTCGATTGACCTCTTTCTATGATTAGTATAGCGCAATAATAACTAAGTAGAAATACACACGTGTCACGATTGAACCCACGATCTTCAGGTCATTACCATCTGAACTGTCGCATAATATATACTTTGGCGCTTTATCAACCGTAGGTTGAAAACAACAAACAAATATGGTTCTACGAGCTATGTACAAACATTATCTTACCTAATACATCTAGCGTCGACTGATGATTCGAGACAATGATTGCGCCCCGCTCCTCGGACAGTATGTGGCCATTCCTTAGATTCCATTTCAAGTCATATATTTTCGTTATATGCCTCAATAAATTAGTTACAACGCTGAAAATAATGTTCACTAAATATAATTACGTAGTTGGCATTGGCTATGATTATTAGTTCGAATATTTGGGTCAAATAGCAGTTTGGTTCTCATACTCATCTATATGTGCCTACCTACTGTTTACTAATATCAATATCAACAGTCTACGCATTTTTACATCACACCACGCATTATACTCGTACTAGTTGTACCACGCACACATACACATTATATCTAAAGTAAGTAAGTTATTATTGTTTTGAGTAAACCTATCTAGATTACGATTAGGAGTTATGGAAGAGCGGGCTCTCCTGACACAGAAAATCATCATTGTCTACTGATCCCATTCACATCAGATATTGTAACATTTATTTATGAAATAAATATTATTAATCTATTTTTTTAACAACATCGGCGTAATAATCCGGGATGGTTAGAATAACCACTTTAGAAATATTGAGACTATTTGATTGTAGTATATTTTGTTGCACCCAAACTATATTACACATTTAAACAAATATACAACGGTATGTACAAAGGTGGACTTATCCCCCAGGGGGATTTCTTCCACTCAACTTTTGAAACATCATAAAGGAAAGTTTTTGGCAGAGGAAGTGCGTATAAATTTAAAAATACTTAAAATTATATGTAATTACCCACATTAACTCGACAATAACCTAATCGTGTCACTAACAGATTGTTTTATTTGAGAACTAGCTTTTCCTGCGATTTCGTTTGTGTGGCATTGACTGTTTTAATGACCTCCCTAATGTATGAAAGCTAGTACTAGGGAGAGGTCAAGCTGTATCTCTGGTTCTACCCAACCGAATTAAAATCTGTCCAGACCGACTTGTCTTATTTGATGAACAAACAATACCCAAAACTACGACTTGCCGTAAATAAATACGCTACGTACATTGTGTACAGATATCTTGAACTATATAAGAAACACATAGAACGTGAATTTTAACATATACCGCTGCAAATTATCCAGTTATGTACATAATTTATATTTCCGAATAAGACAAGTCAATCTGGACAGATTATAGATGAAACCCGACCTAGGTTTTAAGTTGGACCCCAAACTACCAAACTGTGAATACCCCATCAAAACCCCATTCGGCGCCATTTCCATATTTCTTATAGTTTAGCTAGTCTATTATGGTTCTACATCAAGTGTTCCAGTTTCCAAAATCAATTATAGCCTATATGTTGCCCAAGCTTAATAGCTACACAACAAAAAAGTTTCATTCAAATCCGTCCAGTAGTTCCGGAAATTAGCGTGTCCAAACAGACAAAAAGACTGATATATTTTAAAAATTCTTATTGTATTACTATTTCTTTATCGCTCTAAATTATTTTTTGTAAATACATTTAATGTACACTTTTTTATTGTTTTATTATATGTATAAATGGATTGTGTTGATGTCTGGGGCAGATAGTACGGTATCCCAATCGGCTGACTCAATAGAGTAACGTAGCACGACGATCTTATTTTTGCGTTTAGGTAGACGAATTTTATAAAAGAGGTAGACCAATATAAGGCAGTCTGCAGAAGGCAGGGAATTGACCATGTGTGGCAAACGAGGTCACTGTCAGAAACAATCACAAAGCATCCAGATGACAACAAAAATATAACAAATATCCAGAAGGGATAGCGGGCCATTGTGAGAGAAATGGGTGGGACCGAGAGGTAGCACGTGAAAGTCGACCGAATGAAGTAGAGACAGAAGTTTCTTGGTTCGATGATCGTTCCTAGCAAGGCAGGTGTTGAAATCACCCATAAGTATTACGTGAGCATAGACACAGGACAGAGATCAGCTAAAGTCGAATCTAGTAAGTCAAAATAGTCGACATTAAGAGATGGACTATAGAACACACCCAGCAGCAGTTTCCTGAGATAAAGTGTTACCTCGAGGAATAGGAATTCAGGGCGGTTATGTTCTGTCGTTGATTGAGAAACAATTCTGATTAAAATAATTCGGGGAATATCGCCCCGAAGGTAAACCGTCACTCCGCCACAGCTCACAACTCTCTGCCAATCACCCTTGTGCAAACCCCGTCTTGGTGAATAAGGCGAAAGTCTGGTATTGGGTACAACAAAGATGGTAGTGAGGGTTTCAGAAAAGGTATAAGAATTGTATGAATGTTAATATCAAAAGTAACAAACATATCCGTATAGTGAGTGACTCGGTACACTTTGAGCATTAATGTTTATGGAAAATGGACATTGAAGTTTGTAGAAAAAGAAGTAATATACTATTCTTAGAGGTATCTCTCAGAGAGCAAGTTATGATCGTTACTTCCTGAACAATATAGTTATTCAGAAGATGAGTGCGAATAAAAATAATTGTTATCAGATTAATCGATAAATAATCGTGATAAGACCGACATTAATAAAATTTGTATTGTCTTGTAAGTGAGTACCAAAGGGCCAAGGACAATATATGACGTATAAACTTTTATTGAACAACACTTTTATGTTATGATACAACAAATAAAAAAAAACCTAGCCTAACAAAAAAAAACCTTTGTAACTAACCTCCAAAGAAAAAAAGTTGACCCAGGTCCCGCGAATTTGGAAAGGTGCCCTGGAGGCTGGTTGCGTTGCCCTGCTGGATAGAGAGGCTTATACGTTGACAAATGAAGAGGCCAGCCTTGAAGGTCATACGTAATTTCGACCTGGCGCTTAGATAATTCCTTATATATGGAATGTGGGCCTGATTCTCACGGCCTAAGGGTTTCTACGTCAAACGGCGCAAATATGTAATCGCCACCGAGACTAGCATATTTGCGCTTGGCGTTCTCAGCTGTAGCGGCACCAGCTGCAGTCTGACACGCGGTTCCTGGAAGATGGGACGGCGCAAGAGTATCGATGCATGCAGCATCCCAAACCAGAGACTGTCCCAGTTTCCAAGGTATCAGTGTCATTCAATCGGGCCTTTTACCATCGTCGCAGGCTAACCCACACGGTTCTAGCACCGCGGGTGCATCAAAAGTAAAAACCCGGCGGATTACGTCGTTAAGTTCCGCGTGTCGAGGAATGCGACCGGCGCTCTTTTCGCAAGACAGACCATGGTGACCCGAGCTGCTCGACAGGGCGACCACAGCGGCACTGATGCGGAGCGCCACAGCAAGCCTGAATGTGGCACGGTCGAGTAGAGTCCCCATGTTCTTAGATGGCATTGCCTGTAGCCAGAAACCCGACTCCCACTCGCCTAACCTAACCTAACCTAACCTAACCTAACCCACACGGTTCTAGCACCGCGGGTGCATCAAAAGTAAAAACCCGGCGGATTACGTCGTTAAGTTCCGCGTGTCGAGGAATGCGACCGGCGCTCTTTTCGCAAGACAGACCATGGTGACCCGAGCTGCTCGACAGGGCGACCACAGCGGCACTGATGCGGAGCGCCACAGCAAGCCTGAATGTGGCACGGTCGAGTAGAGTCCCCATGTTCTTAGATGGCATTGCCTGTAGCCAGAAACCCGACTCCCACTCGCCAGCTGCCAATAGGCGAGCATGCTCTGCAGAGTTGGATGATGCGCTTAGAAGGTTGTTTCGCATCAATCTGAAGGGCGGCTCATCCCAAAGCTTCTGCGAGAAGGGATTTATCGGAGGCTCCGACTCCGGGCAAGCCAACTACCAACCATTTTCGGCCTAGGTGGAGAATGCCGATACAAAAGTCCCTAGTTTCGACAAATGCTTATTAACTAACGACTGCGAGCTATGCACCGAGGACAAAAAGGCTGGCAGATTAACACTTGACTCTTTTCAAAACGCCCAGACCACCATATCGAATAGGCAATCATACCTGGTCCCAGGAGGAATTGTCAAGGTTTATATTTAATACGGAAATAAGGGTATGTGTCACGGTGTTGTCTAGGAGCTCTAAAAGAGCAGGATGTTTCTTCTGCTGACAACACCGCAAAACGTACATACATTATGGAACAAATAAACAATATTTAATAATGACATAAGCCATGTGGCTATTGGAGAATGCGGTGAGAAATATCATTAAAATTTAGTTTTTTTTTTTTTTTTTTTCAATATTATACAAGACAGGCATTTGACCGCCATCTCACCTGTTGGTAAGTGACGATGCGGCCGAAGATGGAGCGTGCCCGTCTTGGAACAGCCTATTCACTCTAGCCTTGAAGGCATCCAGATTATATTAATCAGGGAACACACTCGCAGGCAACGCGTTCCACTCCTTAGCCGTACGCATTATAAAAGTCAAGCCAAAGCTGCTCGTGCGGATAGTTGGAAGATCCACGACATAAGGATGAAGCGCTCGCCCGGACCGTGTCTCCCGATGGCAAAGGGGACAGCGGAATGAGGTCGTGCAGCTGTTTCGCTCACTCACCGAAATGTAACCTGTAGAAGACCGACAGACGCGCAACCCTACGCCGATGCTCGAGGCTGTGCAGCCTAGCTTCAATCAACTGTGGGTCACCAATCATCTTCTTTGCACGTTTTTCCACCGAATCCAAAGCCGCCAGCTGATATTTGGCTGATCCATCCCAGAGGTGGCAGCAGTACTCCATGCAGGATCGGAATTGTGCTTGATATAACTGAATCAACTGCTTTGAAGTGAAGTACCGCTTAACCTTCGAGAGGACACCGAGTTTTTTTGCTGCAATCTTTGCCTTGGATTCGATGTACTGACTGAAGTTGAGATTGGTAGAAAGCTCAACACCTAGAAGCTGTAGGTTGTCGGTAATTTCCACAGGAACATCCCGAAAAGTTGGAGTAAGATGGATTGGACTCCTTTTGGCGGAAAACAAACACGCCTGAGTTTTGGTTACGTTGAACGTCACCAGATTGGCTTCACCCCAATCAGAGACTGCCTCGAGAGCGTTGTTCAAACGATCAACCATAGCCTCTCGACAATACTGAATATCGTCCCTATTGGCTTTTGCATCTGACAGATATCTATCCGTTACTGTGCTGTCGTCTGCGTACACAAAGGTACCTGGTACCGTTAGCAGATATCATCAAAATAAGGAAGGACATATAAACGATTTACCTAAACAGATTAAAATTAATTTGTCTGTAAAACAAAACGAACCAGAAAAATGTGATAGCTTAATAATATGGCAATATCAATTATTGTAGTACTTTCCTGGTAATAAGCACCGGATACACATAGTTATTAGATTATCAAGATTAACAAAATAAGAGAATCAGGAAAAAATATGCAAGAAAATCGATAGCAGTCTAATCTTACCGTCAGCGAACTTCATAAGCGCATTATTTACCACATTAAAATCAATATGGACTAAGGTTACATCTAGCTTTATCAAGCAGTGATAATGATTATTATTTAACATCTGGAATATCATGCTATATTTACCTTTCTCTTACTAGTCGGATACTCAACCGCCCGGCCACCGACGCTCTTTTTCTATTAAATATATACTATTCTAATTGTCCATACATATACATACATAACGTCACCGCCTTTTCCCCTGTAGGGGTATTCTGAGACGACATCGTTCCACTTGTTACGGTCCTAACAGTCCTCTCTCATTACAGTTTCTCTCACTTCTCTCACTAGTCAGCATGATCTCTTACTGGACTTGGCTTTTAATTCTATGAACGTATGTATATGGTATTAATAAACGAGAATTAACATTATAATTTATTACTAATGATTAATTACAATTTATTTAGATATATTAATGAATAGGGAAATAATAAACGCTATAATAATAATAATAAAATGTATATGGTACAATGAGACACGTGGCGTGATGACTAACAAAAGTAAAGGAATGCTTCTGCATGCTAAGTAGCAAAACTATGAAATATATTTTGTTCTGTTTTATTAGTAAAATAACATGCATTTGATTTATGCAACGGTAATCTACCGTCGAGTAGAGCTTAGATAACAAATAAATGTTACAAACAACAGAAATAAGTATAAGTTAATTCTGACCTTTCCAAAGGTTCAAGCTACTAAACAAAGCCATTAAAATATCTTATTTGAAGAATTAAACTCTTATCGGTGGAGCAACTACCACTATTCTCTCTTGTCTGTGAACCTCTCACTCACTCCATTCCTACGTTCTCCTAAAACAATATATCGAATACTTGGCCTTCACTCCTCTTTCATTCAGTTTGCCTCCTTCAGTGCCTTCTACTTCCCTTCAAAAAGTTATAACTATGCCAAATTAAATAAAAACCGGTAGAGATTAGCCGAGGCAGTAACAAATAGGCTGCCACGTGTTCACATTTTATAAAAATATTAAGTAGGTATTTATGACTTACTTTACATTTTTCGCATTTTTAGGACTGAGCAAGAACAGGGGAAAGATGAGCAGCGATATTATCGACGAGAGGAAGTAGAAGATGAAGAAATTAAAGTTGAACTTGATTTTGTTTGGCTTGTCGGAACATATATTTTTCACCAAGAAAGTCATCACACACAGCGTACCTATCAACACTATGTTCTCCCACATTTTGTTGTCACTTAGTCGTATGTTTACGATTGTGTAAAAGGGACCATCACGCGGGTTTGGTATGTAGGTATCAATAGGCGACTGAGGGATGTACTACGGCCCTCGATAATGTAAGTAGCTCTGATAACGCATATATGTCGGCTTTGACGTTGCGGTTAAGTGAGAATTTATTCGGTTTGTGATAAGATAGTATATAAATTACTTCTACAGTTTAGTTATCCGTGACGGGGGTTCTTCTTGCGACGTTGGGGCGGGATGGGGCGACAGTTGTTATTGTAGTACATATACTTCATCATATCAGCCAGAAGATGCCCACTGCTGGGCATAGGCCTCCCCCAGAGATCTACACAAAGGCCTGTCCTGTGCCTTTCGCATCCAGCTGGTACCTGCCATCGTTACCAGGTCGTCGGTCCACCTTGTAGGAGACCTATCCACGCTACGTCTTCTGATACGTGGTCGCCACTCGAGAACTTTACTGCCCCATCGGCCATCTGTTCTTCGAGCTATGTGCCCTGCCCACTGCCACTGCTATGACCTTTTATTTATTATTATTTATTTAACTGTTTATTGTACACAATAATTATATACAGAGAAATATAACAGTATAGAAGACACCACAGGCGCTGCTTATTTCTAAAAAGAAATTTCCCTTGACCTTCCTTTGAAGACCTTGGTTCGCTTGCGGATCTCCTCATTTCTGATTCGATCGTATAAAATGTGCTATGTTCCACAGTAGGAAGAAATGCCAACACAGACAATTACAGAGTAACACAAAAAACATTTACAAATATTCGGTCCGCCCTTGTCAACGAGTTTTGTTTATTAAATGAGTGCTTAAAAGGTAAAGGTAAGGGTAAGGTATGTTTAACCTTAGATTCGTAAATTGAGAACGGAAACTAAGGACAGGCGAATTGGGAGTGCGAATTGGCAGATGATGTTAAGTAATTTATTAAATTCACAGGCTCTGAACACAGACATACACGCAAACATAAATAGTTCTCCAATATATTATACGTGGTCTTACCAACCGAGGAGGAAATATAGAGCGACTTATTAAATAAAAATTATCTTGTATGCGATAATAAAGAAAATATGTAATTCACCGGATAGCTAGAGCCGTGATAACCACTATCAAAGCACCGATAACAGGCTTCTTTATTGTGCATAGGTACCAAACCAAAATTATATTGAGTAAGGACTATACCTACAATACTAACAACTATAGGTATCAGGAAGTTGATCCAAGCATATCAATACCTAGTGTTTCAAATCCAAATTGGAATACGACAAGATGATGTATCTAATCCACATATTTACTCCAAGATTGGTTCAATCACCGTAGGAACCTATTTGCGCTGCCTTTTACCTTAGTTACTTTAATGAAATCCGTGTATGAATTAGAGTTCCAGGTAGGAATAATTGTATTCTCTGAATGCAATTATTATTGTATTATGTTAGATATTGTACATAATGGAAAAATGATCTTTCTCAGCGAGATAGGGCAGGTAGTGAATGTAGTATATTAGCATATGTATATTAGTATATTTGTATACTAGTGTATAGTTGTACGTTACCTACATAATAATTGCCACTGCCAAAATTTTCGAGAAAAACTTGGATATTTTTTCTCTACAAAGCAATTACGAAGCGAAATATTTTCTACAGTGCACGAGACAGTAATGCTGGCTGGAAGCTAGAACTGCTTTAGTACATTCATTTATCTTGTTGCTGCAGACGGCGCGTCAGCGACTGCTGCGATCTTAGACGAAGGCAACTTGAAACATTTCCCGCTGAAATTGTTGCGAGCAGACACAAATTTCTGTTAATTTTGGTAAATTGTGTTAGTACAAGAAGATTTTGCATTTTAAATTATGATTTGAGTTGATCAACATAAGTAGATATATAACCTACTTTAAAATTTTAGTAAGGTTTATGCACGACTACCACAAAAATAAGTTTTTAAGTTAAATTTTGAGCATAGCTCAAAAAAGTACCTACCTATCTGTTTCCTGTGATAATACGTGATAGACGGCGGGAAGAGACTTTGTTTTATACCATGTATAGATATTCTATGAGAACAAAGACACATGATATTATCTACAATTCATCTCGGTTTACTATAAGTAATTACACAGTTTAGGTAATTGAATCCATTACATTGGAAAGTACAATAAAAATTGCTAATTGACTGCATGCTAATTAGGCACCCAATTCCGTTTGGTTGAAACAAAACAAATTACAGTCGTTAGAATGTCACTGAGAGTGGTTACATTGACTTTTGCATTGGTGTTAGGCCTGACGGTACCAAGCTACAAAGCACAAGAAGCTCCGCCGACTCCACCGGGTCCAAACCACTCCAAGGGACCGGCAAGCACCACGGAATACCTGTACAGCATCCTTTTCAGAGATCACCTTCATAACCAGTTAAGTGAACTTGGCAAACAGGTGTATTATGCTTCAGGAATCCGTAAGTATTACGGGCGAGTGCTCATTCTGTGATATTAGCTTGGTGTTATTAGCTATAATACTAAACAGAGGAAGAATTTCGATGTTATCGGCGACAGTTATAGCTTGTCATCAGGTGGGCTCTGTGCAGGGCCCCGAGTCCGCCAATTTATTTGCCTCGATTGAATTGTAAGTGACATAGGCGTAGCAATGGCTCTTTCATAGGGTAGGTCAGCCAGGGCCATGGGCTTAGCCAGACAATGAGATAAATAAGTATAGGTAGGCAACCTACAATGACGGATTCAGGATTTTAATTTGGAAAGCGCTCTTAGATGCCCATCGGTAGGTATAGATGATTATTGATGATGAGCGAGCGTAGCCAACTCGAAACTTTTGGAATAATTGGTATGTCATTAAAATCATCAGCGATAGTATAATTAACGAGCTAGCGTTATCAACGCGAAATTGTCGGCTTTTTGTAAAAGTAAAGAGCGATCGCAGAGAGCTTGAAAATTTTGTGCATTATTCTCCTAAATCTTTTTAGAATTAGAGTTATTTATTTGCCTTAAATACGGTAGGTACATTAATAATGTAGGTGTTACAATAATAAGAGATGCAGTTTTCTCATTCAGTCAGTAAAGACACTGACATGCAAATATTACTACATAATAGTCATTTAGAAACATTTTATCGATTAGATCAATTTAAAATTTTAATTATATACTACGATTTCAGGTTACTTTGACACATTGCGGAAAAAGGAGTACACTAAATTTAATTTACTGGCAATAATAAACTATATTGAGGAAATATAGCTCGACGCTATTGAGTATTCTCTCGCCAACTAATTTTAAATGTACACCATTTAAAATTAGTTGGCTTATACTGTCTACTTAGGCGTCAACGTCTTCTACGTCAAATGTTGACACATTTGACAAGAATCATAATTCCATGAAGGAGGGCGCTAGGTCTTTTTCTGAATTGTCATTATTCTTATTTTACAATAGGGCCGTGTTAGTTTCTTTTTCCGTCACGTTCCTTATTATCCATGACGCATTTTTGGTGGCATTTGAATTCTGTCATAGAATACTACATGCTTCCGGTGTTGCTACATAAAACGCAGAACTAGCGCCACCATTGACAGGTCACCTCTGTCGCCGGTCAAGCTAAAATTATGAAAATTATTATACATGTCAGTCAATATTTCAATGATGTCATATAATGTCAATAGTCTTGGTGAAAAAAAAAGTGTGATAAAGAAACTAACGAGCGAGCGTAACGAGCACGATCGGCCTTTGGCTAGGTATCTAAAAGGCTTGTGTGAGAGTATTAGTAAAAGTGAAAAGCGAGCGTAGCGAGCTCAAAATTTTATACATTTTGACTCTAAATGGTTTGTGTAATAGATACTAAAAGCGAGCATAGCGATCTTGAAATTTCCGGCGTTTGGTATACTTATAAAAAATTATTTACGAGTAATAGTAAAAGTAATGAGCGAGCGCAGCGAGCTCGTTTTACAAGAACATTTTGGGTCTAAAAGAGAGTGAGTAGCAAGTAGTAGAGTAACAAGGTCGAAATTCGAGCTGCGATTGCAATCCAATTACTATTCAGTCGGGCAATTAGTTACTCGTTTATCACACATATTACAGGTAGGTGTTCGTTTATCATTGCGTAGAATAATAGTAGTAAAAAACTGTGGTGAATCACCTGATCCAAACCTCTGTTGAGCGTTCTTACAGTTTACTTACACGAAAAGAACACGAGCTTTATCTTTGCTCTGAGATCACGTTAACAGTCCACTGTTAGACGTGAGCCTACTCCACATCCTTGGAGGGTTTTCCCATAATCTCCGCTCTTGGAAGGCGTCTGGAGATCGCACTGTTTAAAATAGGCCACTGAAAATGCTGACTTCGATTTGTCGGTTTATGACATTAGCCACCTTTTACAACACCTAGTTTAGGGTTGGTGCAATTGTTCTCTACCAAAAACCAATAATGTAGGTAACTAATATTGGTGGAACTAACCGTGTAGAATAGCTACTCCACGAACAGATAAAGCGCAGTACCTGTTGTGTTCTAGATCCTCATTGTGCTGCCAGAAGCGGCATTTGCATACCAAGAAGGAGTTGTATAGAGAAGAGGATGCTTTACATATCCACCTGGTGCTACCACCATGACACGGTCTGCTGCTACGACAACAACATATACCGTCCAATGGTAGAAGTGGTAACTCGATATGCGCCGTACACGACGACGGTAGACGGCACTGTTTTCATTCTCCGTCTACCTACAGATCCGCCCAAGAGATTCAATACTACACCTAAAGATATGCTAGAAGACGGTGAACTTCCTGCACCTCCTGGTCCAGGACCTGCAACTCCAAATCCTGAAGGGTAACTTTTTAATAAAACCATGGAAGTATTTAAATATCTTTTTCAATAACCTAACCTGTCTTCGCCACGTAGAGATTTATTTTCTTAGACCAAAGAGGAAATAAAGACGACGCGCTGTCAATAGTGCTATCAGCAGGGGTCTAAAAAGGCGATAATAGTGTTTCATAATATGATTCATATTAGAGTGCCACAAACTTATCTCATCCGGTGGCGAATATTGAAACTAAGTATCGCCATTTTGAATTGTCATTTCAATGACAACAACAGCGATGCTGCGGATAAGTTTGTGTCAAATGAATGTGAACCATATTGTAAAACGCTAATGTGGCCGTTTTAGACCCCCTGCCCTTATGGCCTTCGTAAACATGGCGTAGTTTGGTTGTCAATAGGCCCAGACCTAGTATAGTTGTCAATGTGTGCATGCAACCGTGTACGTACACCCAGCATGGAGTTTTTGCGTGCGTCAGTATGTTGATCGCAGGAATCTGTCTTTATTTCTTATTTGGTCTGAGTTTATCTCCTTGCCCTTTTGCCATAGAGTAAAAATTTACTAAAGTTTATTTAGTAAATTTTACTAAAGTTTCTTTAGTAAATTTGCATTACCCATTGGTCAGCGGTTTAGGCGTGAAAATGTTACAGACAGAGTTACTTCCAAATTTACCACTGTCGTTAAGTACGTAATATAAGCAACGCTTCAGTTGAGGCTTAAGAAAAAGCATTGAACCGACTGTGAAGTTACAATTTACGACTCTTTCCATTTTAGGTAAGTAGACATATAGCAGCGAACACGTAGAGTAGTTTCTGCTTTTAATTGTTGGATCTACTTAATATTATATGATTGCAATAGTGGATCGGAGGTCAGTTAGTTGATTGCTTCGCAGCCTCTAATGGAAGTATAATTGAAAGCTCCTATGGGCAGGCCGAGAGGCTACACAATTAGTGCAAACGAGGCCTTGATGCGGCTCAAAGTTGAATCCGAAAACTTTTTCCAATCAGACTTGGGAGAAACGTAGGTGTTTACATACACTTCGAGAACTCTATCCAACTTGAAATCTAACGTAACGTTAGTTAAAACTATAGGGTACTTTGTATTGATAGAGTGGTATTTATACCTAGAGGATGGGCCTTTAAGGTAAATTAGATAAAAAATTTATGCAATCAATGGGACCAGAAAGAAGAAAAATGAAATTTTGATAGCTTATCAGAACTGTCATATTTTTTTTACAAATAAATATTTTGAATTTTGAATTTGAATTTAGAATTAATAATAACAATAGTTATACTGTCACGTATGAGGTGCCAACTGCAATTAATTAGTGAATTTGAATTTAGAATTTAATTTTTATTAATTTTTACAATTATTATTCCGTATTTTTAACTTTAAACATAGCAACCGCTCTCGAATGGGCGGGTCGATATCAATGTGGTTTTCCATTGGAAAACAGTTTAATTGAGATAGTTCTTACTTTTGAAACATTAAAATTTTCACCAACACCCTTATTTACATACATGTACTTGTTACTATGCAAGTAAAAACTTCAGGGGTTCTATTTTTGAAGCGCTCGCCTCGTCTCGAACGGTTTTCTATTTTGAATTTCGGCATGAATAATTCCAATATTGGTAAATTATATTGATAACAACGTAAGCGGACGGGTCAAATATAAGGAAAATCAGCGTCAGGCATCAAATTAATGAATTTTCCATCCCGAAAATAAAAATAAATAATAATAATAATAAATAGTATGTATATATGCGTGTATATATGTATGTATTTATAGATACTTATGTGTGTAAGTGGAATAAATATACTTATATATATGCCTATACAGATAGGAAATATTGTGCACGTCCTATCAGCGTCTCATGATCACATCACACTCCCAAACGCCTGCTGGAAGAGATTTCTTTAGAAATAAGTAGCGCCTGTTGTGCCATTTATTACTTTGCCTGTTTTTGCTATGTATTTCTTGTGTACAATAAACTGT
The DNA here is from genome assembly GCA_907269095.1 of Blastobasis adustella. Classification (NCBI taxonomy): domain Eukaryota; kingdom Metazoa; phylum Arthropoda; class Insecta; order Lepidoptera; family Blastobasidae; genus Blastobasis; species Blastobasis adustella. Next base: position 14,046,610 of record OU026119.1, on the reverse strand, counting down.
TAAATAAATAATAATAAATAAAAAGCCTCTGACGCACTGCGTTCAATACGGCTCTCCAATTGATCAATTTCGTTCACTTTGACGGACGCAAAGTGCCGATAGTGCTCTATTCCAATTTCTTTTGCCGATAGCCACTCAAATATTGTTCTTGTTGGAACCCTGATGCACTCGCGCGCACTGTGAGACTATGAGATAATTTGTTTCAAACTAAACTCGTGTTCTTTACATCTATTATTATATTTTGACGACCTGAGTGGTTCAGTTTGGTTAACATGCCGGTTGCCACGCAGAGGTCCCGGGTTCGATTCCCGGCCGGGCAGAAATTGAAATGCTGAATTATATTTCGTTCCGGGTTTGGGTTAGTATATATAGTTGGGTTAGTCGCGTGAAGGATAATACGCTCATACATTAAACAAACACACGAACACACACACACAAACACACGCACACACACACACGCACACACACACACACACACATACAGAGAGAGAATCTTATATTATATTTTAGAGAGAGAAGTTTATATTTTAATTTTGATAGTAGTTTTTTTTTTTCTATTAGTATTTTATATGGTGTTTACAGACTATATTAATTACTAAAATTATAAATTGCAGTTTTGTAATTGGCATTACAACTTAATAATGTAACATTTTTGAATTATATTTTATATGCTGTAAAACTGTGAAATAAATAAATAAATAAATATAATACGTATGCATTAAAAAATATATAAGTAGTTTATCAGTTATCTACCACCCATAACACAAGCTTTAGTTACTTTGGAGCTAGATGGCGCTGTGTGAATTATCCAATCATATTATTATTCTCTTCGTTTTACACATTGTAAAAAACCTAAAACTGTAAAATTTTTTTTACAATACATATATATGGACAATAAATATTCTAAAAAACCTAAACCTAGAGTACCGCCAGCACCGGGGCGAGGCCCAAGCTACCGGTGGTTAGGGCTGCAGAGACAGGAACCTCCTGACGATACGCGCCGTCTCCAAGAGAACCGCCTTCTAAATCTGGCCCTTGACCCAACCGTCTAGCGAGAGACTCTTAAGGTGTTGGTCGAGGCTCTTCGCTATGAGACCGTTCACTGATACGACTAAAGTCCTATAGGCTACAATAGTCCTGTCCGTGATCACAGATCGATCCCAATAGAGCTGTGGCAAGACCATTTTCAAGAACTGGCGCTGGCACATATTCATAATATGGCACCTCAGACTCAATAAGACATATATCCCGTCTAATAATCTATCAAGTAACGTTTCTGAATACAGGTGTAAGCCACAAAACGAACGAAGTCGCGGGGCAATAGCTGTAGATCGACAACGTAACTGGTGTATCGCCCGCGGTGAGGTAGAGAGGGGGGCGTTTTGTTTGGGGTTGTTTCGGGGCTCAAAGCGGGGGGCACGGGGCAGGGAGCTCATGTGTATCGGGTGGGGCTGTGTGGGAACACACGGCCGTTGGTTTTAACGTGAAACGTCTACCTTGTAATTGTATTTTTTTCTGGTTCTTGAATAGGCCGAGGCTGACATACCTATTTAATTTTTGTATATTTTTATTACAAATATCGTCCAAATTACACCTATTTTTATATGGATCGAATGTTGTAGACTAACTCAATAAATACACGCAAGTATCAGCCCTATCAAGTGAGACGTGAGTTACACCGAATATAAATGCGCGGGAGCGCGCTATTAAGGTAAGACGATATAGACCTTTTCGATACGGTCCAGTTTTCTGACTCAGCGTGATTTTAAAGACGCGTCAAACAATGCTTCCTGCCCTGCACCCCGTGTTCATCCCTGAAACTTCACCCTCGTGAGCGATATACGATAGTCAAAGAAATTTGACCATAGAACATACAACCTTTTTCCCATCATCATAACCTACCTAACTCACGAACGCTGTTCTGAAACGATTTCGAACACCTACAACTGAAGTTGGGGCTTCGAAGCATTACATGTTCCAACCTAAAGTTTCGAAGTCTGTAATCCAAAGCCCGTATCCAGACTCCAAACTTGTAGATAATACCACCTGTCTAAAACTGTATAAGCTAGAAAACGAGTGGAAGCGGCCGGTAGCGGCGCGCACCCATCACCCTCGGAAGCTAATGCCATCCACAACTGTGAAACAGTCGTAACTACAGGAAGCGGATAATATTTATGGTCTTGTTTTGACGGAGGGGCGATAACGTGATATTTTTCCTCGGCGTCGACTAAATTTTGGTCACGCTCACGCATAGGCTTTAGGGCGTTGAGCGAAATTATTACCCAACTAGCGGAGATGTAATCCCGCCGGTTAATACACGCCTAATAGGCTAACTGTCTTATCAAGTTGTCACGCGGGTCGGATGCCGCTATTCAGTGTGATTATGAGAATGTTTTTCAAAGTATTTATAATAATAAATAATACTTTCTTTATATAATATACAAATATTACAAGGTGTTGTAACAATATAACAATTTTTGTTGCCATGCCCTCAAACTAGGAATAACCTGTCTTGGGAATCGGTGAAATAACCCACATGATGTGGGTGGAAATTGGATTGTGGATTGTGGAAAATGAGATGAGAAAACTTGGCAAAGAAAAGAAATATAAGATATAAAATAAAAACTATAAATATTAATAGAAAGTTAATTAACGGTTTATTAATATACTATGTTTTATATAATAATAACGGTTATAAAAATCACTTCAATAAAAACATTATTTTTTAACGAATTACTTACTACATTGAAATCTAGGTAGTATCTAGCTAGAGTCTCAGGAATGCAAGAGGTATACCTATTTATATAAACTTGTTTATAGCATTGTAGGAAACCCGGGCAGCGATGTGGGACCGGGTTACTTGTGCCGAGTTGCTACCAAACTTCGCTTGCAAATCAGGCCGCCAACCAAATGGTAATTCCGCGTTCCCTGCAAAATGCATGGGTGACTGATTTATAATAAAATGACTGCTTGTCTGGGAACTTGTTAGTGGACTTGGAGTGATATTTAATGTATAATTCTCGCGCAATCAGAATGGGAAGTCTTAGTCAAAATGGAAATGAAGGTTGATTTACGTCGACAGGGTTCCAATTCTAACGCTAAAGAGAACGGCTGTTTTGAGCGTACGCGGTCGTAGAGCTTAAATACTACGTCAAGCGTATCGTAATTTTTTTGTTTACCTGATTTATCTATGACACCGATTTCCTCGCGACCACACCGCCATTGCTCGCTGGCGCACATCGCAGCCGCACCGTAGAAAACAAGTAGGTACATCCAACTGAAATTGTCTTTAAGCGAAAAGGTCATTCTTATAGAGACTCGCGGTTGCCGCGGCGCGCGACCATTATTTTATGATAGATGGCCAAACGAGCAACCTGATGAATAGTGATCACCGCCGCCCATAGACCCCCAAAACACCCGGGGAGTCGCGAATCTCTAGCTGGCCTTTGAGGAAGGCTTGTTTCTTGAAGGTTTCAATGTCATAACGGCCTGAAAACACTGCTGAAACAGCCGTGCCATTTATTCATCCGAGAGCTGTCAGTAAATTTGCCTAATGATGACTAAATATATTTTTATATTATTTTTTATTTGATAGCGTTTTCCTTAACGAACAGAAAAGTAAAATTTGAATATCTTTAAATCTTAACATTTCTTTAAAAATAAATACTGTATGATCGTTTGAAATTCCTAATTAGACAAAGCAGGCCATACACAACAGTGACGTCACGGTTGAGTATCGCCATTTAAAATACACGTAGCTAAACTCCGTTTTGCGAGAAGGAGACAGGCATGAGACAGACAGACAGGAGGAAGGAGACAGTCATATTTAAGATCATAAAATTTAGTTTTATGTTTTTGTTAAAGTTTAATGCCATTTTAATATTTTGTTCATAAACATGGCATTTTCAGTATCAGCCATCATCCCTATTGTTTAGAGCTGAGTAGGAGTGGAAGAACAAGCTTATTAAGTGCGAGTATAGTCTGTTTCATTGTCATTGCACTAAACTTTAAGCGACGCCTAAGTTAATCTAAATATTCCTAACACGAAAAGCATTGAACCAACACAAACCATAAGTTAAAACTAAACTTGCTAAGTCACTCTTAGGCTCTATCCTAATTGGTAACGGTCGTGCGACCATGGTATGCGACCGCTGCCCATTACGACAGCGCCTTATCTTTATAACACCGATTTTGTGACCCCTAAATAATTAGGAATATCTTAAGTTAAGCCAAGTTGGGAGTCGCCTAAGTTTAGTGCACTCATTAGTCGCCACGTACAACACCCATAATGGGATGTAGTTGAGCAATTACTAATTGAGCCGTTGGTTATTATCCACAGCTCTGTTTTATGCAGTTGAACAATCTAGTTGAGCAGTAGGGAAGATAATATATTTGGTGCTATATTGTGCTCTGCCGGACACCTCAGAGCAAACGAAGCCTGCCGCTTCAATATTGTATTGGATATCAATTCCATTGCCATTTCTTTCCTTGGCTAGGCGGGTACTTGAGAAATAAAATAAGTAGGTACTTCAAATGCCTTGCGTGACATGTTGTATTGAACAAAATTATTAGTATCGCGTGGGTGATGCCCCTGGTATTGCAAACGTCCATAGGCTGCGGTGACTGCTTACCGTTAGGCAGGCCGTAAGCTTGTTTGCCAAATTAGTGGTATAATAGTACATAAACATACAAAGCCATATTTAAATACGAAGAAATATTCGAATTAATACTAACGTTACCTAGAGCTAAAACGTAACATAATCATAACAATATTAGGTAACAGGTACGTTCCATTTAGTTAGCATAATGGGAAAACGTACCTACATTTTGTATGTAGCAGTATAGGTCATGAAATCGGCTTAAGTAACAGCGACCGAGAAGAATTTCACCGATCGCCTATTTGGCCGTGGCCGCTTGGTACCTAAACAGTTTCCAGAAGGGACCCGAACTTGGCCGGGTGAATCAAAATTACTTTCCTTTTTTTTAATAAATTAAAATTTTTTATTTAATAAAATTTAAAATCTACTAAACTAATATTGTAAATGAGAAAGTACTAATTCTTGTGTGTCTGTTGCACTTTCACCTTAGATCAACTATGTCATAGTTGATCTAGGCCTTTCAAGAGATAGGACCTGGACCCGAAGGACGTGTTACTTTTTATCTCCAAAAATAATCGAATTTTACGCGGGTGACGTCGTTAACAAATTTAAATAAGTAATCTTAGCATTTCAGCAAATTATAACGGTAACTTTGGATTATTTTTACTCACCTAGGTGTAGGTAAACTAGTTATCTTCGGATGCAGCGAAACTTCGCTGAGACTTATCCCTCGGGACAACGAAACTTCGCTGTTAGGTACCAAACTTTTAGTGCATTCATAACAACGCTATTGACGCTATGTAGAACGACTGAAAATTATAAAGCCACGTTAGCATGAGAGACACGGCAATCCTCAAAGACGTCCTCGCATTGTATTCAGATTGCTCATAAATAAATTAACGAAAGCGACGTTTCCTAAGTACTGTACAAGTGATTTGCGAAAGGAAAATAAATATTTACTTACCTTTGTATACCTACTAGTGAACAATGGATTTCTCGGAGACTTTCTACGATACGTAAGTAGAAATGTAAGGAAATCTTCACCCGTTGGGGTTTGAAAGACCTCTTCGCTGGCTCTCTGGGACCGAAATAGCTGAGTTTCGCGTCGATGTTTTCCCGAATAGGTAGACAAGTATTTGATTAACCCTCACAATAAGTGTCCTCGAGCAGAACGCTTCCCCGCCTGGGCGCTGGCTCCCGGGCCGAGCTGCCAACGTGTTCCACTAATATCGACGGCAGCAAAATGAGAAAATAGATTAATAGAATCAGCGCCTAATTGCGAACTGAGCACGCTGATTCGTTCACTTGTAACTTTATAAGGTTATAGAGGCTATATGAGGGATTATTGAATTACCGAAGGAGACTCAGTATTTGATTTGGCACTGCCTGCAGTCCGGCTTCGCCTTTTAGCCAAATTAATGTTGACTTCGGTTTTCTGATCTACGAATACAACGTTTCCTACTGGTATATTAGTGGTACTGGATTGCTAATAAATCGAGCAAATTGAATTAGCTATTGAAATTAAGGAAATACTTATTTGTACGTTTCACTTACCAAGAATTTGTAGAGATATTTCCTCGTATACAGGGTTACTTCTAATTCATTATAACAAGAGGAATTCTGCCAAAATGTATGAAGCAGTTGTTTTTTTGCGATTTCAGGGTTGGTGCCATAGTAAAAGTTGTTTGTTATCACGAACACGTGCATACGGTACCCCTTGCTATCAGGAACTTTGAAATCACCCTTTATACACCACCGATACTAACCGAGAGAACACAAAGGGTGGCATTCCGTGTAATTTTCACTAGGTATTATTCTGGGTGCGTCTTCACATACGTCAATGGTATCTTTCCTTTTCAACAAACTTGGGCCATTTGCGAGTTGTATACGGAGGGGTTGGGAATGTAATAGGCGTTATTTCGGATAATCTGGCCAGATGATACGGTGTGGGGAGTGGTCGCGTCCGTCAGCTGAGTCTATCGGAAGCAGGCACTCGGCGAAGGCTCGGAGCTCATCTGTCTCGCATCCGGGAGGCCGGGACGCTCGCGCGGCCCACACCTCCATCAATCAGGACACGGATGCTTATTCTACGAATATATGCCGTTTTAATACTGCACAGTTAAATGTGCATGTGGGAAAATGTATAAAATTATTGTGTGTTATTGTTAGTATGTTTCTTTACAACTCATAAACGAACAGTCAGCGCAACTGATGGAAAGTGGTACTCGTAGCTGTCGCTCGTAACACCTGCTATTCATATAACAACAATCCAACCGACATAATATGTCAAAAATACTTGACAAAGTCTACGTCATACTGTTAGAAGAATGGAAACTCAGAAGTATGGTGTTATACTTTGTGTATTGAATAAAAACATAATTGTTAAACTACATACAGAACAGTTGTTTATTATAAGATCACTAGAATAATACGGAGCCAGTTACAACGTTTCACTTGCTTTTATAGACGCAAAGATTAGTGTTGCCATTTTGAGCACGTCCGAATAAAATAATACGTAAATTTTCTACGGAGAAGAACGTGCTTTACTAATTTCTACACCATTCGTAAATGTCAAGTTTGACAGTTTATTGTTTACTCATTATTAATCGAGCTTATTCAAGTGTTTATTAATGGAAACAACAGTAAACCAAAGTAGTAAACCTACACTTACACAAATATTTCCCAAACTACTCAACCGATTTTAATTAAACAGAGCTTATTACCATCTTGATTACACTGGTTTTAAAGAAAACTGCATCAAAATCAGTCCCTCTGTTCGGAAGCTACACTTATAAATAACACTTTTCTTTTTGCGTGGGGTGTTAAAATGCTGAGCTGGAGATACGTGTCATTATGAGGACCGCGCATGTTTTTCTCGTTATATTCATCTACTGCAGTAAAAATTATGCAATGTACACAGAAATCCACCCAGATTACCGTACTCACGGAGCGACTAGTGCTTTTAGCAATACATTACACGGGCGCACCGCTGGAGCGCCGCCGGGCTAGATTTTAATACATAGGCAGCCACTTACCTACCACAATATATTAACGTCGTAAAATATTTTCGCACCGCTCTCATATTTATTGCGGAACTTTTTGCAATAACGTGTTAAAACCACTGTACCTATAAAGAAAAGCTTATTCCGTGTTAAAACAGGGTAGCGAGCAGAATTGTCGCACATTCTTTCTCATCCGAGATCCATATGGGAATAAAGGTATTGGAAAGTAATACAACGTACACGCAGCCGGGCTGATTTTTTCAATATTTCAATTAAATACCGGACGGAATTTCCCAATGGAGGCTTATTGTTGACAAAGGTCGCGGCGTAGAGAAAAGACATGACTTGTATTACTTAGTATTGGACCCAGACTGGAGTTCTCGTTATCTTTGTTGGTTTATCTAGATTCGCCGGGAATAGTTCTCTGTAGATACAGACCAGTGCGGGTGTTAATCTGGGAATTATTTAACCCTCACCTACCCTTCCATTTGAACAGAGACCGCGCCCGCAGTCTCTTTATCACGGAGGGATAAATATTATTTCTTTGTCGGAGTGAAGAGCTGCTGAATACCGCATTTTAACGACGCAAATGATGAATGAAAGGGAACAATTTTGTCAGTTTTCAATTAAAATGCTAATAGAGACGCTGGGTTCTACGTTATTTTATTATTGTAACTCTCATGTAATGTTTCATCGAAACTTTACAAAAGGATGAGCTATAAGAACTTCTGTTTTTAATACTGTCAAGTTACCTACATTATAACAAGGGCCCATATTACATAAAACCGACCACAATACTTGGTTCCATATAAATATCGTCATGATCACTCTAGCGTCGATCCCGGCTTATACCAGGATTAGCTTTGCTATTGTTCTTCCTCCACTTCGGCCGGTCTTTAGCATATCTACTTATAGTACTCTACTTATACTGAGACGGAATTTTATACCTTTAAATTTAATTTTGAACGTCATACCTATCTCGCTAAGAACAAGGAATACCTCCAAAAAACGGAGCTGTTTTTGTTTGTTAGTCAGCAAGGGATAAAATAAATAACCTTAATATCCATTATCCCTCCAACTTTTATCTGACGTCCCGCAAAAAATTCATGCAAATAAAAACAGATTCTACCGTGAAGAGTTAAGGTCGCAGTTTCTATTGTTAGCGGCGATAAATTCGCAAAGCCAATTTGAAATGTAGGTATTTGTCCGTTTTCCCACGAAAGGTGAAATAGATAGATATCCTCGTCGCGGAAATATTGTGCAAGTAGTCCAAGAGCCACCGTAAAGCCGTTACCGATTCCCAATGTTACAATAGTGTTGGAAAATGCCTTCCACAATCCCGTGTCCGTAGATGTGAGCCACAAAGCTAAATGCAATAACACAACTGCGTTTTATCGTTTTAGTTGGCGATAGGTATAACTTTTTTAGAGTTTAGTTTGTAAAGCTTTGACGTATAAAGTGTTAGCGAATTTTGGTTTATTGGTTTGACTATTGGATAAAGTAAGTGTATACATGTACTCGTAATTAGTGTGCACGACATTGAGTTCTTTAAGAAAAAAGAGTGGGAAATGAATAGTGTAAGGTTAGCAACACCATAGAGACGTGTTGCAGACCATAAAAAACCTTTGGCAACACGCCACTATCACAACCAATGAGATTGGAACGTTTGCGAGAGCATTTTCTTGTTGGTATGTGATCGTAACTACCCAAAACCTTTGAAAATAAATTTTGTGGTTATTAGCGGAACTAAAAACATTACCTATAGCTAGAGATCGACGCGCGCCTCTCTCATTCTATACATAGTATAAAACAAAGTCGTCTGTCCCTATGTATCTACGCTTAGATCTTTTAAACTACGCAACGGATTTTAATGCGATTTCAATAACAGATAGAGTGAGTCAAGAGGAAGGTTTATAAGTAAAAAAAAAGGGTTGGTAGGGGTAAAGTAGGTGTACACGAACGAAGTCGCGCCGGGTCCACTAGTATGAACTAAGGGTTGAAACGGGGTCTACGTCTTAAGAGAGTTTCATTCACTAGCATCAAAATAATAAACAGATTTCCTTACATAATGTAAAGGTTTCCTTTATTAATCCTAGCTAACTATAACGTACAAATTAATATGAATTAAATCACTTTTTTACGCTAGTTCCACTTTATTATACAATTTTTTATTAAATTGCTACTGGTTTCGAATCACTCATCTTCAGGCGCCTGAAGATAATAATGGAGTTCCATCATGAAGTGACAACACAAAGTGTTAAATATACAAATTAATATGTAAAGAACATTGTTAGCTAATGGATGCTAAGTTCGATCCGAAATCTATTTCGGAGAGAGGTGGATTACACAAAAGCTTATTTATTATGCACTGAAGGTCTAAATAAAAACAGCCTGACGTGGCATTTGGGGGTCGTACGTGCTTACGACCCGTTTTTATTTTAAATATTTCACAGTGGCCACGACTGGACCGACAGTGACTGGCCACTAAATAACTGATACGTACGCTAGACTCGCGTGTTATTCGGTAGATTTTATAAAGAATTTGTGGGCGAAATATGTCGGTCGGATTGTTTATTTATGTAGGTATTAATGAACGAAGCCATGCAGTATGACATAAAGCTGCTGTCAACAAGGAACTGTTATTGGAATAGCGGATTTTCGGGCGGTTTTTACTAATACAGCGATTGACTCACAACATGTAGGTAGATGGCACCTTTAGGTATCTTCATTATTCTCCTGGAAGCCCTGGTAAAGATCGCAGATACCAGCTAGGTGCGGAAGGTACAGGACCGGCCTTTGTGGAGATCTCTGGGGGAGGCCTATGCCCAGCAGTGGGCTTCTTTCGGCTGATATGATAATGATCATCATCATCATTCTCCTGTCTTTATCCCACTATTCCATTTCACCTTATCATTCGTTATTCACTCCTGTCCACCGACACTCCACCGAGGACCGTCGGTGGCCGAGTGGTTAAGATATTCGACTCGTAAGCGAGAGGTATCGGGGTCGAATCCCACTGTAGCCATGTGCCAATGACTTTTTTCTGAGTTGTACAATAGTACAATAGTTTAATGCAACCCTATGCTCTTACGGTAAGGGAAAACATCGTGATGAAGACAAAATGTTCAGGCGTCTGAATGTGTCACCATGATCCAATCTGATAAGGTTCTCCTGGTAGCATGGTCAAGGCGGACCCCGGGCCCTCGTGCGCGTGAACACATCCGGGATATAAACGCCAAGATGACTATTTATTTATTTATTCGTTATTCACCTTATATTAGTTATATAAAACTGGAACGAGTACGTACTTTCAGCCTTCGTATGTAAAGTAATCCCATATTGTGTTAGCTTACAATGGCTCATCCCAAATGGATTCGTTGTACTTACCTGTAAATAAATAGTAGCTTTTCAATATTCTCGCTCTATACTCGTACACTGTATATGTTGATGGACACCATTCTTGCATTATAATTTGAAGGAAAGAAAAGATAAATAGTTAGTCTTCAGACTTGAGGGTGTGAAAGATAGACAAAAATATTCTAATAGAACCTGAAATTGCTAGTTATCTTCAAATCAAATATGGTTACAGGAGACAGTTTAAATAATACCGAACAAAAATCCACACACTTCTCTATAGTAGAGTCGCAGTCAGCGAAAATTGAAATTTATTTTTTGGGAGTAAATTCGATTGCGCTCAAATTTGTTTAGGGCGGCTGGGCGGGGCAGATAAAGGAGTAGGCGCCCCTATTAGGGTTTATTTAGTGGCTTACCGTATTCTCCAGTCTCGCCTAATATTTGGACTTTTTAAATTGACTCCGGGCTTCCTTACCTAAATCTGTGAAATCTGTCTCATCCTGTGAAAACGTCTTTATTGTAACAACATGCTGCAATAAAATGAGTAAACTTTTTTTTTAATCGAAACGTATAAATTGTTCTGGAATCTACATTTTTTTATGTCATACAGTAGGCAAACAGGCAAGCGGGCCAACTGATGGAAGGTGGTCACCACTGCCTATAGACATTAGCAACACCAAGAGTATCGCAAAGGAAAAGGAACCAATTTAACAAGATGTCAGCCACATCCTGCTTAAATTGGTTCCGTTTAAAGTGGCGGTGGTAAGCTCTTTCAGCGGCAAAGAAACTCCAAATTAATGTAGCGAGCGACATTTGCGTCAACGGCACTCTTTAATCTGTTTAAAAAACTTTCTCGATGTAATTAAACAACAATTTACGTTTAAGGAAAAGACTACACTGCTCGTAGCTTCGTGACTCGTTGCCGTATCTACCTACTTCGTTTTTCTTTACACAAATAGGTACAAATGTTTTTAATTTACTTTGAAAGCAGACATCATTGTAGTATAAAAATAATCATCTTGGCTTAATGTCCCGTGCTCTAGTGTACGAGAGCGCGGGGTCCACCTTGACCATGATCCAGGATTTGGCAGATCATGTAATTACAGTGGAGCGACTGCCACCTGACCTGCGTGACCCTGCTACCAGGGCAACCTGATTGGATCTTGGTTACACATTGTAATGTGATGATGATGATGTTCAATATTAACTTATATTATCTAACAATTCTACTAATATTAGAAATGTGAAAGTTTGTGTGTGTGTTAACTCTTCACGCCTAAACGGATGAACGGATTTGGATAAAATTTGATAGGTAGCTAGATTAGGGTCTGGAATAACATATAGGATATTTTATTTTATTCTTCCCTCTGTCCCCACTTGCGCGATATAAGTGATATAACGGGTAATCCACGATGGTGGGAGTCACTAGCAGTAAACTAGTGAAAAATATAAGGTATGTGAGTATATCAGAGTCCCTATTTCAAGACTGTGATCTCTAATCCGCCATCCAATGTGGGGAGGTTGAAGTTCAGCAGTAGGCTATTTTAGTTCGGTGGCAGAAACTTTGTCATTTTGAACAACATTGTCAAGAACTTCGTCGACCATGCCCCCTATTCGACTAGAAGCCACCGACGAGGCTCGAGGAGGAGACGAGGATCTGTGGATCTTTCTTATCCTTTTTTGATTGAGTATAGGCACGTATCATCAGTCGCGTGAAGTTATTTTCATTTAATCAAGGTCATTCAAGGCATCAAGGTGGGTAACGAATTATTTTTCGCGACCGTCCTTTCATTTCCTAAATATAGTCCTTGCCAAAAGGATGGTATTAATTAGAGGAAATGGCTGGGAGACCGTTAGAGCCCATATATGACGTGCCAAATGTTTATGCAAGTTTGGTTTCTATATTTATTTATTTATTTATTTATTTATTTAATACTTTATGCACAAAATAGTACAAAGGTGGACTTAAAGCTTCGTAGCTTTATCTACCAGTCTATATTAATGACAGAAAGCTTATTTAATTTTTATAAAGAAACTTATGGCCGTGTTGTGTCTTGCAGAGTAGAATAGAACGAACCCCTTACACTCGTGGGTGTCGTACAAGGCGACTAATGTTTTCGAGGCAAAAGATCTAGTCTCCGTAGGCTAGAAAATGGGCAGCAGTGATTATAACTAGGCGATCTCCAACCTGGCCAATCGGCATATCCAACACGGATTTCAAAACCGACCAGGCGGGGAGATTATGGCAATAACCTCCCTTTTCGTGGAGAGGCCCTACGTTCTGTTCACAGTAATCGTGTCGCAGTAGCACAGTCACCACGTTATGTGTGCGCGAATTGGGTAGATTGCACGTTTTTGTCCGGTTGCTAGGCGATGACTATGCGGGCACGACGTGTACGCGTTTACTGTCCGGCTTGTAACCGGTGACGTATAAAGCGGCCCTTAACGGTGTTTCAATTGTAAGTATTGAGCCCAGCTAGCATCAAATTCTTAAACACGTTTGAGAGTGACGTTTAACGTTTTTTATGTGAAGTTTTTTGTTTAAATATCAGCTTAAATGCTTTTAAGACAAGCCGCCCTAACTGTTCGCCGTACCGCAGTGACGTACCAAATCCGTTTTAGACCGCGGCTATTTTTCCCAAACGATGGCGCTTGGTGCCGCCGCGCCATGCATCTCTGGCTTTTGTTTTTTGGCTTTTTAACGAGGGTAGGACCATTAAAGACACTTACTGGGATTAGTATAGGTATAATATGGTGCATGAATAGACCCGCACGAGCAAATTTTATAAAAAAAATGTTACCTGAGAGGTATTTAAGAGATCATCTTTCCTTGTAACAGGCACGTTAGTCTCGACTTATATATATTCGCTCAACCGAGCTGCCCGGCCGCTAGGCCGCAAAATTACAAGAACAGCCAAGCAACTGTACACCTTAGCTCTATAGTCTCCGCAACGAATATGCAACTGTTCAAATAAAGTATACAGTTGCATGTAATTTTATAACGTAGCTGGGCCGGTCAGTCGCGCGGACGAATATAAAATAGGCTGGCTGCCCGCCCGAATAAGGCAATTATTGTCAATGTCATGGATTTGTCTGTTGAGGTTAATACTAGCGGACGGTATTGTCGATAAAAATCAAGGAGCCAATTTACCATTGGAAAGCGAATCAGTACCCACGTTTTTGTTCTAAACACTTCTCACCCATTTGCGGCGGGCATTTTACAAGAGATTATTGTTGAGATGTTTTCGTCGTTATGGCACGCCATCTATAGGTTTTATATGATTATGTAGTTTAGAAAACGGCTTGTTGGTCGACGCGCGACATCGTTGAATAGCATGCCGACCCGCTTTGGCGCAGAAGTTTGAGCTGCGTAGGATGACTCCGATTGGCAAAAAAACCTTCGCAACAGCGAGCGAACTATTTCACATAATACTGTAATAGCGCGGCCCCCACTTGTTTTTTCCACTAGTTAAATTGCTTCATGATATTTACAATATTCCATAGACAAAGAGGGAGGCTCAATATTTATTTTTCCATTTTGCCACTGGAAATATTCTGTGGGTACCCAAACAACTACTTGCAATGTTCGGATCACATCTTGCAAGTCCAATTTGACCCACTTCCCGGCGTTCAATTATGCTGAAATTTTGATGACATTGCATTAATATGGAACCATGGAGCTGGTCTGAGAATGGAGAAGATGACAAGAGGAACTAACGAACGCAACAAGATTTGACGACCTGAGTGGTTCAGTGGTCAACATGCCGGTTTGCCACGCAAGAGGTCCCGGGTTCGATTCCCGGTAGGGCAGAAATTGAAATGGTGAATTTTAATTTCTGTTACGGGTCTGGGTGTTCTATGTATAATAAGTATGTATTTAAAAGTATTTAAGTAGTTTATCAGTTATCTAGCACCCATAGCATAAGCTTTGCTTAGTTTGGGGCTAGATGGTGCTGTGTGAATTTGCCCACGAATATTTATTTATTTATTATTTATTATAAGTCTTTGGAATGGTCTTGAAGATGATGACGGAAGGTTCTCAGAGGCACTCCTAAACTATGCATGATAAACTCATCGAATTTGGGCTCGTTTGAGTATTGTTTTCAAGTACTCTGACTGATTGTAGTTGGTATCCAGTCAAAATAGGACGCGAAAAGCTAAATACTAAAAAAAATATTATTAAAACTTATTTAATTTTTGAATAGAAAAATATAAATAAAATGAAACAGTACTGGTGTAAAACCTATGTCAGTCGTAGCAAATATAACGTTATATCACAAACATAGATATGTTTGTGTAGCTAGAGCCGGCTATCTACCTAAAACAACAGCGGTTTCAGATGTTTCCCGGCAGGTTTGCTTGTTGTTTTAAAAGTTTGTTAATTAAAGAGCGCCCGAGATAAAAAAAAAGCAACGAACCCGGCTTTCCAGAAAAATCACTTTTTAATTCGTGAAGAGTTTGTGTAAAAGTGGGGCGAAGGCGTTTATTTATAAACAGCTCGCTGCGTATTATTCAGTGAAAATACCCATTATTGAGATCACAGAAAAAATAATATTCTTCGCCCGTCCAGGCACTTTGTTTCACCTTTGAGCTTTGAGGTTACAATCAAGTTTTATTGGCTATCGATCGGCTGTGAAAATGCTTTTCTATTTCATTTTTGTCTTGAAATTTCGGTAGTTTTGCGTTAAACTACAAGCGGTTGGTTATTTAGTTTTGAAGTACTTACCTAACTATTGTGGACAGCCCAGAATAACACATAATTATAACTATTCTGAAATTCAATACCGAATTTTAATAAAGCAATAATTATGATCATCATTATTTTAGTAGCAGGACATTCTAGTTCAGTCCAGCCTTCCACTCATTCCATCAGACTTTCAAAATCGCAATATAATTCACAGGATAGATATGTTCTAAGTTGCATTTGCCGATAGACCAAAAAGAAAACAGTGTTCACACTTTGCCCAACAAAACGCAAATCCTGCGTACCGACCGGTCTATCTATCTCTATCAAACTGTAATAAGTTTCAGGTCATCAAGTTTCAGGTTATAAGAATTAATATGTTCGTATTGGTTCAAACCCGTGATATTGTATTACGCAAACCGACACTCGCACCATGAACATTATTAACTATTTATCTCGAACAAGCCAAGAAGCGTTCTCAGCATACACAGCGAGGGCCTCGTACCCACCGCAAATGAACAATGACACAAGGGTTGTAGCACATACATAAATCAAAACATGTGCCGTTGAAAACAATTATCTTCGCGAATACTTGACTACTCAAGGGCAAGGCAAACTATCAACAAATATAATTGACCCTTCTTTTGTGTACCATCGCGTTACAAAATACAAACTAAACGGATTTACTTTGTGAACCAGTGGTGTATGAATGTGGATGAATAGAGGCGGCGGCCTTGGCGGTGAGTTGGCGGGTTTTGTCTAAATGAAGCCCGATAATAGATTTCTTATCCAACGCTTGTGTTTTTAATTCTAAACAAGAAGTTTCGGTAATTACACTGCTCAAGGTTGCGTTGCTTTTCACTTACCATCGTCTTTGGTTATGGATTGTGATTATGGATTGTGATAGCATTAGCAGTCATTTCCATAATACTTTCGAAATCGAATCCCGAATATTTTGGACTCGGCACCGGCGCCCGTCCCTAATGAAGAGAAATGAATTCCTAACTGGGGCAAATTGTTCTTATTTTAATATTCTTTGGCTCATTTAAGGAAACGGTTCGCTTAGATCTTCCAAGGACTGCCAATAAATGAGGCGACGCAAATTGGGGGGGAATAAAGGGTTAACAATGAACAGTGCCGGTGTGGCGTACTTTTACTGAAGCGTGTCGTCTGTGGAATTCCATATGAATATGATATGTTACGTTATTATCTTATCCAACATACCGCCGCTCTCGAAGAAACAGTTGTGTTGGAGCGACTTATTTTTTGAATGCTTTGAGGCCGACCTCGCTCTGTCAGAGTCGCGCTACTTTTATATACAAAGGCGTTTTATTTCCTTGCGGTTGCCATGATGAATCATGAATAAGTATGAAGCCACGTGAGCCGTTATGGGGCTCGGTTGATAAAAGAATTATTAAGCCCATGCTGGGCTCCATTTCATTAAAGACTTCACCGTAAAATTATGCAGTTTTTATTCTTCAGGTACTGGAATACCTAATGTAATATAAGCGAATAAACGTTAACGGTTTAAATAAAGGCAGTGAGTTGATACAGGTTGATATGGGTCTACAGAATGCCTACAGAGCTACGCCGAAAAACTGCTTAACGCAGAATGCTCTATCTAGAGCGGGCAAACACAATAACCAACTATCTCTACATACAACTCAGTTTGGTGGAAGAGTTCGGGCGGCAGTGAGCCGTGATATGAACAACGTAATAGAGCATGTTTTCGGACCGGCGGCGGCGCGGCGTGAGAATTCCATTTCCTCGTAGACGTCGCAAGATTCGGCCAAATGATATGTCAATACGCACACCGCTCAGGCTTCCGCTTTAGTTTAATGTTATTTCGGAAGAACTATTTCTGCCACAAAGACATTTTATTTGCGGTATTATCCAGTGCATAAGTTGTTCAAATCCAAAATTGCGAACAAGAATTAAAAAATAAATTACGAAACCTAATAAATATTCAAGCTTGTGTCTTCCGACAATATTGGACTTCCGTTCGGTATTTTCTTTCCCGGCTATTCTGCACACGTTAGCCGAAGAATTTTCGCGGGGGGTACCTACTCTCAATGTTAAATATGAATCTTTGGATTGGAGCGAGTCAAATATTGACTGAGTAGTTACCGCGGCCGCGCCTACGAGGGGGATTTTTCACATGTCTTTGCGAGGGCTCGCTTGACCCAAATAAACACGGCCCAAAAACTCGTGTTCGTCATTGTGGGAGTTATACTTTGGAAATTGAATTTCCTCCTCAGCTCTGTTTATCGTCTGCGGAGGTGACCGCAAGCGCGCGCCAAATATCTTAGGTTTTTTATTACATTCGACCAAAGGAGGCCGGCGGTTACGATTTGTTTGCTATATATATTTGGTGTCTGTTTTCCTCTTTGTTACCACTAAACCAACATTGCGAGTGGCAGACACAAATGAAACGAAACAGATATTGTTATCTATCTAGCTAACGTTAACGTGACATGTAATCATATTGCGAACAAACAAACGTGGGCGTAGGATACACAGCTCGATTGCCGTATGTAGGGTCGTGCTACGTTTTTCTTACTATCCACTATTAGGCGTAAAGAAATGAGTGCTTTTTGTCCAGAAACTTTACAATAACATGCCATCAGTAAATAATATTTGTTTTGACAGTGCAGCCTGTCAAACAGCTTGCTACTTTCCGGAACAAATTAATGGTAAAAGCTACTCGTCGGCGGCATGATGAATTCCTCGCGAACAGGTCGTATAAAGACGTCTTCTTAGCGCTCCCCTCGTGGAACTTTAGACAAACACGTCGATATTGAGGATGTACGGGTCGGAACGGATCGCATTACGATTCCTGCTACAGCGTAGACTGGCAAACAAACCGAGTAGGGGGTTCAACCCTTATTGAACGCACCTGCCGCCTGTTAGCACTGTGTCTGCATATTTGATTTCAATTAGTTGGAATTTTGACATCTTCCTTCATCAACACTTTTCCGCGGACGTGACCCGGTCACCTACTTTACTTTTGTGCGCCCAACTGTCTCGAGCATGTTGTGCGCGCTGCGCCCCGGTGTTGCCCCGAAAACATATGAATCACTGATTTGAATCCCTCTCTTAAGGTGTTTGTTTACTAAGCGCATTCGTATATAGGTCATTAGTTTTGGTCCTTGGCGATTTAACATCATCCCGCGCACAAATGGTTAAGCGGAGCTTGCACCAAATTCTTAAATTCGTTTAAGAATGACGTTTAACGTTTTTTGTATGAAGTTTTTGTTTAAGTATCAGCTTAAATGCGTTTTAGAATTTGGTGCCGCTCTAAATCAATATACTTACCTAGCTAAGTTAACCTAACTTATTTGTGCTCGGGGATAAAATAAAGCGTTTCTCTCCAGAATGCTGAACTAGTTACGTGGAGTTAAGGAAGAATAATGTACCTTCAATTTTGTAATAAGTATTATCGCAAAGTAAGTATCTACGTAATGCAGCGTAGATAGTACTCGCGTGTGAATTAAATTTGATACTTATCTAATGAATAAGATAAAGTATCAAATTAATTAAAAGTCTATTTCTACAAATGTAATATTGGCATTGATTAGATTAAGTGATAATAGGCGGATGGACAGACGGATCTCCGTCAGTAATGACAAACATTTATTTCGTGTTTACATTATAGTGCAGACATAATATAGATATTATCGTTTATCGAACATAATGTGTCATAATGGAATTCGAATGAAATTTTTAGCGAACTGTGCGGTTCCGACGGTACTTTCTCCCACACACAGTAAAGAGATTCCCTGAAGAGTACAACATGGAGTTCTTGAAGGGGTGAATGGTTTACTCAGGACCGGCAACACGGGAATAATACCGCTGATATTTCAAAAATAAAATAACTTTGTGAGTTAAATTGTAAGTACCTAAACAGTAGAATTTACGTCGCTTACAACTTCCGAAATTAGGCCGATGGGGGTCACCCCATCGGCCTAATTTCAGCAGGTATGAGACTGACAAGTCTCATACTTATACTAGAGTTTCCCATAAATTATCGCATCCTAAATAACAGCGGAAAAATTCATAAGACGTATATTTTACACATGATGCTATCATTGCGAAATCACCCTTACAAACGCGACAGCAGCATTCTCCTGGATCTACGTTAAATATCAGTTTCAGTATAATCTATAGCCCGTAATAGTCCACTGATGTACTTGAACTACCTCCAGTCCTTATACGATCATATTATTAACATAATGTTTTAAACTAGCGCGGTAATTATCACACATGATACATGCAACTGTGTCGAAATATCGGGCTACTCGTCAACAAAGGTATGCGGTAGGAAACCCGGAACATACCTTTAAAATGTGCGATCGTATTTTTGTTCAAAACACACGCAGAGTCCGGGGGTTCTATTTTTGAATCGCTCGCCTCGATTCGAACGGTTTTCAATATTGATTTGAGTTACAAAAAGAGCGCCCCGAAAACTGGATGGCACCGCAACGAGAACTTGCCACTTGTTATGTACCGTATGCCTCGTGTTGGCGAAACGAGGTTGACCAAGGCCTTCCGCTGGAGTCCCTGGTTGAATAGCTTTGGGAGACGTTTAGTAGATGCTAATTACTTATTATCAGGTCACGAGGTCATGACGGTATATTTGTTCAAAAACTTTTTGTTAAAGTAATTAACTAATAATATATCGACTTGACAGTCTGTCTTAGCATAATATGCGGAGTGTGGCCCCATTGCACAAGTTTTTCTTTCTATTTATGTCACTCTGCTTTTTTTTTTTTTTTTTTTTTTATGTCATGTGTCTGAGTGGAATAAACGTGTTTTATTTTATTTATTTTCTTACTTTACAATCTGTTTGTTCTTCAAGAGCATCAGCCTTAATGCTGGCTGACAAATTATGTCTTTCTCCCCAGTCGTTCGTAAACCACTACAGTTCATTTCTGACTGCCTTTAGAATCGCAATGTGGTTGCGCTGTAATGCGATTTCCAAGTACGGTAACAGTGCCATAAACTCACCTGACCCGGTGACGGCGTCGCTGTTGTTGACAACAAAATTACATTTCAAAATTGCGGCACTTAGTTTCAATTTAGGCCACCGGGCCAGATAAGTTTGTGGCACTGTACCAGTGTTGAGAGGGAAAGCTCGCGGTTTTCCAAAATTACAGATGCTGTACGGTTAGACTGTGAGGGCACCTTAGGTCACAAGAAAAATTCTATTAAAGTCATATTTCTCTTTTGTGACTGTAATGTGGATGAAAAGCGAAACTGGCAAGAAGATGTTAGGCACCCCGGTTTTTTTTACTTAAAGAACTCACAGAATAGGATATGTAAGTATTATTGCTACGAACAGTCGAAGATTGGGCCTCTAAAAAAAATTTTATTTGTGTCAGTCAGACCAACGTTTTCTAGTCTCCTAAACGTCTACCAATCACAACAAAGTGGATTTTTTCTTGTATTTTATGACGTGGGATAACCTACGGCGCCCTCACAGTCTAGATGGAAATCGTCGGATCCGTCAACTCGTTGCACAAACATACGTAACATTGTTTGTTCCTTAGGTCGTAATAGAGCAGCCGAGAGCGAGGAAGAGCCGGTATTTTATCTAATAAGTAATAATGATTTATTTACTTATTGGTGCTTCCATTTCACTTCGCTGTTCTCGCTGGTATGTGCTGCTCCTGGCATTGAGGGTTGCGGGATTGCGTTTCGATAACTTTATCTTGGGGCGGCCAACATGTCACTGTGTGTTTGCTTCCTTTTCGACGATTGAAAGTCCTCTTTTTCTTCATCAGCATTTCTCATTACTTAATGAATTCAATTACACAAAAATTTAATACCCAATTTTTAAAACATTCTTTATGCAGAGCAAATTTAATTGATTCATAAATGTCCTACAGATTAAATTTTGTAACGATTTTAATGCTTTTCTGGTAACTGAATTTCGGGGTACACTCCCTGCGCTCGATACAAAACGCGTGGGTACATCTGTAAGGTCTGTTTTTAATGTTTATCGGTAGACACGCAAACGGGTCACCTGATGGAAAGCGGTCACCGCTGCCTATGCATATTTAATAACTAGAATTTTTACCCGCGACTTCGTCCGCGTAAATTCGGTTACCTACTACATTCTGAACCCGTATCCCGTGGAAACCACATAAAATTTCGGGAAACCGTCTTATAATGTAGTCAAATAATTCATAAAATAGGTTATGTGTATACCTGTATTTTTTTGTATACAGGGTATAAAAAGTCCGCTAGCATTAATTGAAACCCCATATTCTACACATGAAACTAAACAACTGTCCCCAAGAAACATACCCGCGGAAATGGTCCAATACAAACCTCGAGTCGAGTCGAGTCGAACGGGTTTTAATTTTGATTTTTAGATTGAAGAAATCTATATTTTATCAATTACATTGGCAATAACGAAAAAGTACGGTTCAAAAATACGGGAAATCAGCGGCATGAATCAAAATATTGAATTTTTTATGCCAAAAACCAAAACTGACAACCGTTCGCCTACACACCAGCGGTTCAAAAAAGAGTCCCACGACACGTAACAATCAGATAAATACAAGGCCCCTCCACTGCCAAAGCTACGGAACCCCATATATCACTGGAAACCTTACTCACTAGCACTCTTTACCTGGTAGTGTTTTATTTGAAATGACTCACTAGCAGAGACACAATACAATCAACAACAAACTGACAATTCTATGTGTAGGTGGGGCGCCTACCCGCATCCATATGAGGGTAGGAAGTCTACCCGCACACTACTGCCGTTGTTACCTCTCCACTGCAGTCTTCTTGTGACCACGGTGCCTGGGCTGTAACGGTCGTAAAGAAAAAATTTACTAACGTATTTCTTCTCTATGGTAACGGTGTCTGTGCCGAAACGAAATCAAATCGAAAAGGTACGTCGCATATAAGTCTCGTTTAATATAATTATATGTGTAAAGAACGCGAGTTTCGTTTGAAACAAATATTAAATAATATTGTTTGGCTGCGCTATTCCTTTTGAACCATTACTTAAAAAAAGAAGTATAGGACTAGCTTACATCAAAGTACATAGAACTGTTGTTAAAAAAATACGACCACCATATTTCACACGGGTACACAAAGGAGTGTTCTCAATTGACGCAGGGAATTCGATAAAGGCAAGTTCGCACTTGAAATGTGAAACATTGCCCGCATCCGAAAGGGGTAACATCGGTTTCTGGCACTTAGGGGCAGATAAGATCCCGAATTCAACAAAAGCTCTCCGTTATTGTAACGTTAGCCAAGAAATATATACCTCAGCACTTAATGTAGGTATTTTTTGTGAACTATGTTACCTTTTGTTTTTTTGTTTTTAAACTCCATTTTTTTCTTGACCTGGTTCGATTGCTTAAACAATTGCGTTTTGCCAAGTTGAACTTGAACATTGACCTCGAAAAAACATGAAATAAAGTTGTAAAAATCATAATAAACGATTGAAAATATCTATAAAACAAATCATTTGCATTCTGCTATCATAACATAAATACATACACATCATTATACAAAATTATTCAAGTAAACGGGTTATTTAAATGGAAAAGACATTAGTGACAAAATACCTACGGTTGGTACCTATCTGTTTAGGCTGGGACCCGCCCATGCTTTTATACCCCCGTTTCCAGTGAGGCATTAACAAAATACGAACCAAGATAAACGTATCTAAAACGTATATTTATAAGGTAGACCCAAAGTCGATGTTTGATGTAGCTTTACTTGCGCATTTTTATTACCTGTGTGATAGTGTGTTTGCGTTTAGGAACTAAATAATAAAAAAAAAAAATATGCTTGAATAAATTCACGCAGCGCCATCTAGTCCTAACGAAAGTAAAGCATGTGTTATAGGTGTTAGATAACTGATAAACTACTTTTATACTTTTTTTAAATACATACTTTTTGACATAAGACTGTAACAGAAAATAAAATCTTCGGGAACCGAACCCGGGACCTCTGCGTGTCAACCGGCATGTCAACGTACTGAACCACTCAGGTCGTCAAATGCTTTCTTGCTTGCTAGCTTGGACTAGAAAGTCCAAGCTAGCAAGCGAAGGATGAAATTGGTATCTTTGAAATTAAAGAGGGTAGGATACCGTTTGAGCCGATTTGTTATTCAGATATTGTAGTTTGTAGTGGGGGCGCTGTCGCATGCCTTTTAAGGCCACAGTCCCATAGGTCGCCATCTCAGTCAACAGCACTCTGAATTTAGGGTCGTATATTATTAAACGACCCTTCAAAAGGCGGGAAAGAGGGACTTAACCTGAACCAGAAGGATTACTTCATTACGTTACTTGCTCTGTTTTCCGGTTGTAACGTACCTTCGGTTCAAGGATTAGTTAAACCTAGTTTCCAATGCCACGTGTGGAAGAATATCTAGATATTTGAGATTTTTCGATGAACTTATTATATGAATTATTATACCATCACGAGGTACTAAGAGGCACTGATCTATTTATTTCATCATCGTCATCATGTCAGACGTAGGACGTATTGAGTTTGTCTACAACTATCCATCCATATAAAAATATGTGTAATTTGGACAATATTTATAGTAAAAATAAGCAAGAAGTGTAAAGAAATGTACGAAAATTAAATAATTATGTAAGCCTTACCCCATGCAAGAGCTTGCAAGAAATACAAATCACGGCTATCGTCGAAAAGAGGGGGCCATGGGCCATACGTGGGTATCCCAATGTACGGCGCAGAGCGAGCGAGGCGGTTTCGAGAGCGTCCCAAATCTGTCAAAGTACGCTTAGTAAACGACACCTAGAGGAGAAGGTGGTAATGTGGCCCCCCACTTTGTTTTTGAAGCTTTATTTAAAAAATACAGGAGTTAGAAACCTAAAAAATACATTATAAGACTTCTTATTCATTTGTTTAAACATGTCTTATTAGGGAATAAATGAAACTAGCACAGGATAATCGAAAGTATTATTTATTCTTATTTAATCAAATTTGGTATCTTGAGATCAAGTGATGGTTATGTGACCCCCTGGGGGGTCACATTAAATGTATTGCACAACTGAAGCTCAACGGCAAAAATCACAAATGTGATAGTCACCTTCAGAGCCGCCACAGGCTACATGAGCCCATAAGTCGCAACTTTGACACTGTACCCATGGCTCTCCAGGTCTGTCATTGGAATAAATGGTTTCGCAGAACATACACGGCACGTCCGCGTTTTCAGGAACCGTATTTGTATACGAGTCGTCATAATCGGTATTCACGGCGTCTTCGTCACTTTCAGAGCTACTGCTGGATGTAGCGTCTCTCTGGCGCCGAATGGCATTCCTACCAGCGCCTTCTCCATCGTGATTACGTCTGACACCGTAATGAATCACTCTTACATGTAATGTGACCCCCAGGACCACAATACAACCAATGTGAGGGGGCCAAATTACAACTATTGCGAATATTTAAACAAACGTACCAAAAATATTTATTAAAAGTTTAATTTCATATTTACCTTTCAATTTCCGTAGGAGAACAGTTTAATGTATCCGATGTTCGAACACAAAAGCCAAAACTTTCTTTTTTCAAACAACAATCGAAATAAAATCACAGTACTCAAAAGTTTTGGCGGCCGCGAATTTCAACTAGTTCGAATGACAATTGAACGTGACAGCATCTGTTGGATTTGTACGGTACTAAATTAGTAGCATGGCGCGAGCATCCCGTTGCACCAAAATTATACTCGGCAGCGTTGTTATGACATTAAAATATTGAAGGGGGCCAATATATGTGCAGGGGCCACATTACCACCTTCTCCCTATACTATACAAGCATAATTGCCTTTGCCACCGACCCCATGAGCATAGACGTTTCACATTTAAACCAACAGCCGTGTGTTCAGACACAGCACCACCATTTTTTTTATAATTTATAATTTTTTTGTTAGAATAAGTTAATTAAATGACACCTAATTACACTGAACTATTGGATATTCCTATAAAAAGTTTATTGTTTGATAGTTTTAAAATAAAAAATAGGTTTCGAAAGTATCAAAACAGATAATCCGATGGCTATTCAACGGTACAACAGTATGCTGAAATGATGTGTAGAGTGTACATAAAAATTCTTTGTTTGAGTGTACAAAACCCACTGAACTTACTCGTAGCAGATGCATCGGTTTCAGAAGTTTTCCACTTCTCCTTATAGAGCGGATTTTCTTGTGGTAGACACTCGTCTAATAAGATGATAGTCTTTTCTGGCGGTCTCCTTGGAAGATTTAAGTTTTTCTCGTGTAATTTTATTTCACCTTGAACTCAGTTGAGTCTCAATTCTTTGATTTGAAACTGACCGAATCGGCCTCTCCGTCAGACAATTTCGAGATACGCTCGATACTCGTGGAATGGTAGATGAAATCTGCACATATTCAGGCCACTGAATGTGTGACCATGATCCAATCATGTCAGGTTCTCCTGGTAGCCGGGTCACGGAGGTCAGATGGCAGTCACTCCACTGTAATCATTTGACCTGCCAAATTCTGGATCATGGTCAAGGCGGGCCCCGGGCCCTCGTGCGCGAGAGCACAACTAGGACAATAACGCCAAGATGATTATTTTATTATAATCGGTTTCAAAGTTCAGCGATTACAAAGAAATAAACAAACCATTTCACCTATTTGAGACTAAACTCTACTAAATATATAAACCTTATCAAATTAGGCTTTTATCTCTGTGATTTCTAAGCATAAAGTAAACGGAGGTATACAATATCTACTTGCTAAAGTTTACTCCGCCCGAAAATCGTCATTTGACTTACACCCTTTCATTACTTACCTTTATTAACATAAAGCTCTTAGATGTTCATTAATTTAGAGAAGAGCTAATTCAGTTAACAACCTCTAATTAATTAATTAAATGGGAACTAGAATATGTGTAGGTAGGCATGGTGTTTTTCATTACACTTAGTGGGATTTGTGGTATGTCGTTGGTTTAGTACATTTTCATAGTTCCATTGTCTGACGTTTTTAGAACGAAACGATTCGAAGTATTAAAAAAAGAGTGTATTATATTGTACAGAAACGTTTAGACAATGTCATTCTCAAAAAGATTAAAAGACCCTCCAGCCCTCCAGGGGCCTTATTTCCTATTTCATAATTTCCCATGGTTGAAGTTCATTATCATTAATATTCGTCATTCAAAATTTCAGTTTAAAGTGCGTGCGGTGTGTGGTGTGGCAACACTTAACTATTCGGCGTATGTTTACTTAAAATTTACGATATATTTAATAATGCTTTTAAGTTTTTGGCTTAGTTAAATCTTCGAAGCGGTTTACTTTAGAAATTTTAGGCGGACGAGTTAGTACTTATGATCCGCGGCCAATTAGATTGGGTTGCAACCTTGTCAGCGTAAATCGAAATATAGGTAAATTCACTTCGACAAGGTTCCGGTCCATTTTGATTGTTGCGGTTTAGATATAAATACGTTAATATGTGGTAGTGTTTAATTATTACATTACGTGGAAAGTCGACCAGAAACAACATTTTTAACAACTAAGAAGTGCCTCAAGCACGCTGCATTTGCGGCAAAATACTCGTAGATAAAGTACCCATTTTCTGCTGCAAGTTCACAGTATAAGTAATCGCGTTTACTAGACTACCGTTTAGCACTCTACAAACTTCCTTTATTTGTGACGACCTGAGTGTTTTAGTTGGTTAACATGCCAGTCTGCCACGCAAAGGCCCCGGGTTTGATTCCCGACCGAGTAGGAATTGAAATTATGAAGAGTAGAGCATGTATAATAAAAATGTATTTTTAAAAGTATATAAATAATTTATCAGTTATCTAACACTCATAACACAGTCTTCGCTTACTTTTGGGCTAGACGGCGCTGTGTGAATTTGTCTAAGCATATTTATTTTAAAATGGTTATTAGTATCGTTTTATTAAAATACTTACCTGATAGAAGACTACATAAAAATGGTCCGCCTAATACATATTATTATGTAGCTTAATATGTTATCGCTTTGACAAATACGTCCTGTAAATATTCCTGAGCACACCATTAAAATAGAGCAGTAATTTTCATTAAGAGGCTTTCAGCGAAGAGAGCTAATAAAACAGACTGACTTCACTTTTTCTGTGCGCGTTTGTGCTCTTTATCATCATAATCCTGTGCTTCTAAATGAATTTGCTAAACAAAGGTTCCAGCTTTGAGTTAGCGGATGTCAGCGGTTGTTAGTGCTTCGCAATGTGTGTAAAAAAGCATCGAAGTAACTTTTATCATATGTTTCGTTTGTTAATACTTTTAGTTTTTAGTATTCGTTTTTGAGTTTCTCGCGAACACGCAGAGTCTATGTATTACAGACAAACGCGGCGTGGGACTTTGCACTTTGCACAACTTAGCACTTTGCACAACTTTGCACTTTTGTAAATTTAATACAATTAAAACTACTATTGTTACTTTGTTGATCATTTATTTAACGTAACAAACATCTAATGGAATTTATTTTTTGAAAATGCAAGCGGTAGCTACGGATCCCTACAGTGCACGTGGCACGACACGTCTTGGCCGGTTATTTATTCTAATCTGAAAGTTCTCATTCGGTCGGTAAAAAGGTCAGTTAACAATGCTGATCGACACTGCCCCTACTGGGCTAATTCTTAAAGGAGCTCTGTACGGTGGTTATTTTGCGAACGATAACGAAACGACCAGTCGTCAACCTGAATGACCCCTAGGCAGTCAATATCTTCTAGATTTCGTGAAAGTTGACTGACGATACAAGTCTTATTTTAAACAAGACAAAACTTTATTTGGCCAAACGATAAATTAAAAAAATAAAATCAAAGTGACCCACACTTATCTTACTGTTCATCAAAACTGGAACTAAGTGTCGCCATTTTGAAATGGCTTATTGATGTCAACAACAGTGACACTGTCACCGGGTCAAATAAGTTTGTAGTACTATAGGGCAATGCGATGTCGGACAAAACTGGAAAGTAGCGCCACATATAGTTCTGTATGGTCGATACTGTGTGTATAGATTTTGTATAGATTATTGGAGAGAAAAAGATTGGAAATTTACCTTAATGGCTCTGGCAATTTATTATTTGCTCTGTGGAATAGACGTTCGTAATATCATAAATTTCCTCGTACAAGTAACGTAAAGAGCCGGCCCATTTGTAAATGAAATCACGGAAGTAATTTCGCAAATTGGCGCTGTGTATCTGCTCTACCGTCGGCCGGTACAGGCACGTTTCTTTTTAATTAGCTTGCGGTTTCACCCGGGCGGCACTGGCTGTGCCTAAATGAGTACAATGGTGCTACTAGGAAGCTTAGTCGGTTTCGTGCCGTATTTGTTTCGTTTTCTGTTAGGTTAGGTTAGTTAGTAGCTACCTAGTTGCATAAGAGTACAATAGTGTAACTAGGTAGTATAGTCGGTTTTGTGTCGTATTTGTTTCGGTATCTATTAGGTTTGGTCGCTTTCGTAGGTAAAGTTTCGCTGGCCAATTCAATTGACAAGTTGAAAGACATTCAAAGCGGAACGCGGCAAGTGTGATGGGTACCTTTGTGCCGGGGATGATTCGAGGTAGATTGTTCGAATATCTTAGGTTTATTTTATTTTATTATATATTGTTTTGACATGTAATCTTGACATACCTATATTGTATATTATAAATTTCAGCGAATATTGCTGCAAATAATTCATTCAAATACACAATTTCTCTGAGAAAAATGAAATAAAACTGACAAGCTGTTGATTGAGACCTTGGTATCTTTCGAAGTTGTATAAATAGTTTCGTTATCTGTGTCTCTCTGTCATACCTAAAAGGGATAGGCCACTAAAACTCCTCGGTGACTAGCCCTGCTGGTTGGAGCCTAAGCTAATTGAAGGCTGCCGCTCGTTACGCGAGTACACGATTGTTTTACTTTGCATTAGTAAGGGCGAGCGCTGCGTTTGGTGCGTGTCGCGCGCGTTAGAATGCCTGCAAATATTCTGAAAGACCAAATTCAATGCGCAGCGCACGCGTTTAAATTTGAGATGTATCACTTTTGTTCTAGCACAATACAAAGAAACTCAGTGTTAGTTAGTAGTACTAGTACAGAAGCTATCTGTACTAGTATCTCAATAAATAAAAATCTCTTCTCGGCCAGGCCCTAACTCCATTGCAAATGGTTAACAAATTCAAGCGAAAACGACAGAGGCACGTAGATAATTGCACCACAGTGAACCGGCCAGCCGCTGTTTGCCATTCGAACGCAGACGCACATGTAATTAGTATGCCACCTGAGTGCTCTAGGGTAAAGGTGTAATTAAATCTCGTGGACGCAATAATACTACTGAAACACGAATACGGAATGAAGAAGATGTATTTATATTTAGTTGGATGCATCTGTAAGACGAATATTCCATCAGTGGCATTCCTACGACTAGCTTTTGCCCGCGACTTAGTCCGCGTTTTTAGGGCAGTTTATCTTTTGTTTATAACCTCCCTAATGTATGAAAGTTAGTACTACGCAGAGGTCAAGCTGTGGGTCTATATCAGTTTTTTTATACCTCTAAGGTGGCAAGCAAGCATACGGCCTGCCTGATGGTAAGCAGTCACCGCAGCCTATAGACGTTTGCAATATCAGGGGCATCACCCACGCGTTGCCGACCCCGTAAAATCTTTTTACCCCTTTCTTGAAGAACTCCATGTTGTACTCTCCAGGGAAAACCTCTCCAGGTAGTTCATTCCACAACCTTAGTGTGAACCTTAGAGATCGTAAGCGGCGTATCCTGGAACTGAGGAGCTACAACGAATGGAGTTTTCTTGGCGTTGAACGCGCATACTTGTGTCTTAGTGGGATTAAATTGGACTAGATTTAGCCGTCCCCAATCGGAGATACTAGATAAAGTACTCTCGATTTTAGACACAAGTACTTCGCGACTTTCCTCCACTATGACACGAGGGATATTGGCACGTCCCCAGTACTGTCATCCGCTTAGCAATGAATGCCGTCAATGGACAGCATATCATTGTTGTTTCAGTTTCCAAAATTATTTATGCCCTGTATGTTGCCAAGGCTTAATAGTTATACAAGAAAAAAAATATTCAGATCCGTCCAGTAGTTCCGGAGATTAGCGTGTACAAACAGACAACAATTTTAAATTTTTTATTCTGTTACTATTTATTCGTCGCCCTATATTATATTTGTGTAAATATATTCATAAATAAAATAAATAAATCATTTATTATCAACTGGATTCAATGTACAGACACAGTTTTTTACCGTTTAATTTTACGTGTAGATGTATAGATTTAGTTGTATTAGTTGAGGTTCTAAACCAGGGATCCCCAAACTATTTTGGACAAGAAACCCCTTTTCCAAAATGAACTGTTACCTCAGACCCCCATGGCCAAATTACCTACTTTTAAGATCAACCCCCTTATTCATAATGGTCCGCTAACTTAAAACGGCTGCTACAGAATGTTATTTTTCATTCTGACTTAGGTCAATAGAAGAAGACAGAGTGAGAATTAGCAATGCTTTAAGTTAGCAGACTATTAAAAATAAGGGGGCCTATCTTTAGTTTTTTCCTATTGATACAAAATACCTAGTGTAACACCTCTTCCCTTGCCCCTAATATTTAAACCTACTTACTTACATGACTGAGATGTCTCTAGCTATAAGCCGTGTAGATTGCACATAAATACATTGGCCGTACATCGTGATCGTCTAGCTTTAGATACATTAAAAGGACCCTCTATGTTGTGTGTTTGATAAAATCGTATGTCGAAATGACATCTTTAAGTTTATAAAATATTGCAAAATTAAAGGAAAACTCACTTAAAGGAAATGCGTTATATGATGCGGTGAATCTTACCGAACGGAAAAGTAAATGGTACAACTAGCGGGAGATCAAGTCCGCAACCAAGATAAACATATTAAAAGCCGCGCACGAATAAAGTCTAAATTATCCGCGGAACAAATAAAACATATGAAAATAACCACAACTATATAAATACAAAAATTAGGTTCGTCAAATTAATTCACCGTGTAAAATACGCGAGTCAAATGAAACATCAATTCCGCACATAAAGTAAGCGACAATTAAAATTTGTATGAGTAGATAAAACAAGCAAAATATTAATTAAGGACCATGCAACTTAGCTCTAGAACTGATCTTCGTCGTATCTGGTTGTCGAGCGATGAATGGCGGGCGATCGACGCACGTCGCGGCTCCCGAGCGTTAACCTCTTCTTTCTTCGTGGCCACCCCTATACCTATGGCTGTGAGATTTGCCTAACATAGACCTGACCCTAATGAGTCGTGAAATATGGACCTTTAGGTCTCGGAAATAGCCTAACCGATAGGATAACTTGGGCTCCCTTCCAACCTACACACCAGGCCAACACATGAACATATGGACCACATGTCCTGCTCATGCGTCCAGCGAAACCTCGACATCGAACGAACCAGTGACCTATTGTACACTCCGATCAAACCGTCACACGCATTCCGATCATCTGGTCGTACTTCCGCACCGGCCTAATTTGTTTGCAAACAATCGAGAGACTAATATTTGAATTTTATTTACGCGCACGTGATATGTATCCCTATTGGTGTCGTGACGCTTATGGCTGAGCCCACCTATCGAACTAACTCGATTTTCCATGTCCGCTGGTAAAAAAGGTCGTTAAAGCATTAAAAGCACAAAATTCTTAAGCGGGCAAGGGTCAGAGCCATACTAAAATCCGGTGGCAAACCCACGGTAATAAATTACCGTCAAAGTACATGGAGCACAAATCAGTTTCCCGATCCTACTCGTCAAGAGCGTGGTCCACGTCCGGTCCGAACCTGGTTCCCTGTGTAGTGATGTTTTCTATGGGCGGGCCGGGTCGTAAACGTGTATAAACAACTTTTCATTTTATTCCCAATAAAAGCATATTGAGTTAAAATGAGTACATTACGCGAGAAAGAAAGAACCCCGACACGTTTATTGACACCCGGCCACAACAGGTGCCAGAGGCTCGGCAAGAGGTGCAGAACACATTACCAGAACTGTGCCCATATGTGTACTCTATAGTTTATTTTTATTTATTTAGAAGTTGAAAATTAATTTTACGGATGTATCGGATTTAATGATTCTAAACATTGTCCTTAAAGGGAATTAGTAGGGAACTAGTGATCGGTTTAATTTAACTAAATAATTTTCAGTATCTAACAGAAAACTATGCCTATCTTCATCTTTCACTCTTTAGTATAATTACGTTATGGCCCTACCAAAATATAATTATAGCCACCTTAAAATATATAGGTAATTCAATATCAGACTTACTGCAAAAGCTCGTACAAAACGCAAGTCACCAACATACCAGAGTATAAACTAAATAGTGTACGATAGACAACACTGCGAAACCACAACACAAGAGATACCCAATTCTCGTATCAAACATAGATCATCGACTCTAGCACTCGACAACACTCTTGAAAAAAAATCACGCGGTGCCTGAGCGCGCGCTCTCCTCGTATCCAGGAGAATCCCTCGCCGGAGATCCATCCAGTCCCGGGACCTTAGACCAAAACCCGTCTTTCTTCCCTTAGCCCCTCAACCCCGCATCCTCAAGCGTGAGAAAACCAACCATTTGACCAACACGTGTTACGCAATTTCTCCATGAATGACAAGGTCCGCCCGTCGGAATTCTTTGTTTTTTCCGGGACTATATCGCCTTTGTATTTAAAATATATTGACGCAACGCTAATGACAACGCAGGTCATAAAAGTAAAGAAATGCTCTCGCGTGCCATAAAGACAAACGCGCGTACCATTTTTGCGAGGGAACAATATGCCTGCTGTGAAGAAAGGAAGTTCACGCTGTTTCTAGTTAATTGCCGTCCCCAAAACATCTTAATAAATCTTATTTCTGCCAATAGCCCACATGTGCACAGCGGCGTCGGTTTAAAGTCCCGAAAAAGGCATTTCGAAAACTATGCTTTGTGTTATTTGTTCAATGGTATTTCCAAATTGCTGAAGCGATCACAATCATCATCATCATCATCTTGGCGTTGATGTCCCGGTTGTGCTCTCGCGCACGAGAGCCCGGGGTCCGCCTTGACCATGATCCAGGATTTGGCAGGTCAGGTAATTACAGTGGAGCGACTGCCATCTGACCTCCATGACCCTGTTACCAGGGGAACCTGACCAGATTGGATCATGGTTACACATCCAGTCCTCTGAATGTGCAGGTTTCATCACGATGTTTTCCCTCACCGTAAGAGCATCGGTTAGTATTCAACTAATGTACATAACAGTCATTGGTACATGGCCGGAGCGGGATTCGAACCCGGGACCTCTGGCCTGCGAGTTGGATACTGTAACCGCTCGGCCACCGACGCTCTCACTGAAGCGATCACAATGCACCCCAATATAAAACTCGCCATTAATGTTGTATGCGCTTATTTAGTAACCCAAACTTACGCATTAAACACGACATATGAATACTTTTAAAAATCACATACCTATAGTGATGTAGGTAATAACTAATCTACTGGAACGTACTTATGGCACATAAGGATCGTTACACTAGGTACTAAGGTACCAATTGGAAAACTTTGCACTTGATTAAGTGAGTAAAGTTGACTTCATTTTCTCATCAAAATTTAACAAAATAAAAAGATATACAATTCAGTAACTATCAAGTTTAATTTATAATGATTATTACAAATTAAGTACTTAAAGAATCTTAAGTAGGTAGGAAATTATATTTAAAAAAGTATTAATTCGCAAAGAGAAAATAAAACATTCAATGTGATGGATGAACCTGGTGACTATCTACCAATCTAGCTACATCCGGTTTAATATTGGTGAGTTGCAGCCTTAAATTTCCACGTTCGTTGATTTTCAAACGGTTTCTTTGTTTCGACAAAATGTTTGTTACCACACTGAAGCTTTATTCAACTAGGTATGATGATGGAAAAGCTATAAGGTATTTTTCAGCAATGTTCCACAATGTAGGATACTGTGTTTCAATGTTGGGTTGCAACCAGAACTTCTGATAGCCTTGGTTGAACTTCTGCTTAAGCTCTTCGTCTGTGCTGATGGTAATCAACTCTTCTTGCATTATCACATTGGCTTCTTCTATGGCTGTGGTATTGTACGGATTTATTATCCATTGAGGAATTTGTAAATTTAAAAGATTCTTAAACCTCTCTGGAAAATCCTTGTGTAATGCGTCCAAGTGAGTGACATATAATAAAATGTCATCATCTTGAAGCATTTTTGGTAATTTTGACAAATGCGGAAACTGCGAATATTCTTTTCTGCCTAAATTTA
Source organism: Blastobasis adustella (assembly GCA_907269095.1). Classification (NCBI taxonomy): domain Eukaryota; kingdom Metazoa; phylum Arthropoda; class Insecta; order Lepidoptera; family Blastobasidae; genus Blastobasis; species Blastobasis adustella. The sequence goes on along the minus strand of OU026119.1, from coordinate 14,011,685 downwards.
GTTTATAAAGGATTAGTTTACCCACGAAGGCCGATATTATTGATTTTGTTTCAATCAAGTTAAGATCGTCACCCTGCAGTTGCAAATTAACTTTGCAACTTTGAACATTCTAAAGATATCAGTCAAGTAAAAAATATCTGTTTTACAATTGTTCAGATTTTCTTTCAAATTCGGATATTTTTCTTGTAAAAACTCCAACACAGATTCAAAAATGGCTGCAAATCTTTCTAAGCAAGAGCCTCTTGATAGCCAGCGAACTTCAGTGTGTAGAAGTAATCGAGTAAAGACTTCGTTGTTTTCCTCACATAGTTGAGCAATTAACTGAGAGTTCAAAGAATTGCTTCGAATCTTGTTGATAGCATTTATTACACATTGTAAAGACTTATGCAATCTATGCCCCAGCATTTTTGCTACTAAATGCTGCCTGTGAATCACGCAGTGAATGACCAGTACATCAGGCAGTTGTCGCTTTAAGTGAGCTATAAAACCACGATGACGACCAACCATAGACGGTGCACCATCAGTCGCAACAGAAACAATGTTCTTCCACGGCCTGAAAAATCGATTCTCCTCTGGTCTCTAAATATGTAGCAAAAAGCAGTTTTTGGCACATATTTTCATCTTTGATAAATCGAACATATCCTAACAACAGAGACTCGTACGACAGTATTACTGACTTACTCATTGATAAACTTTCTCAATAAAGGATTTACATATAAAAGACCAATGGAGGGATCCATTGGTCTTTTATATGTAAATCCTTGTTAATATCGGTTAATCAAATACACCAGTATTATTCAATGCAGACTGTAAATTCTTCACATATTAATTCACACTCATCGGTTATGAAATGCATGATTTACAGCTACACATGTCGGGTTAATCACTCCACAAATGGATGAAAATTACCGCGAATTCGCTGTTTCGCTGTTTTGTGGTGAGTTTATCCCGGGGGGATTTAAAATAGCATCGAGTTTAGAGAGAAAATAGCCCGTCACGTGCAGAGGGAGTGGCTAGAGCTACCGACAATTGCGTTATGTTTGATAGCACAGATAAAACAGTCGATTAAGTTAAAACAAACAGAACAGAACAGTGACGTGTGAAGACAAAGTTGTAGCAATTACACTCCAAACAAAGGAGATCAAAGAGGTCTTGTACATTTGTGCTAATGCAAGGCTACCACTTCACCCTCATGACGCCTACTACTAGACATAGGTTTTCCCCACGTCTTCCGGGCCGGGGCCCCACAGAAAAGACGTAAGACGCAGACACGTCGCAGACACGTCGCAGACACGTCGCAGACGCGGCGCCCGTTCAATTTACTTTCATACAAAATGTATAGAAACGTCACACAAAAGACGTAAGACCAAGACAGGGCACAGACGGGACGCTGACGCGACTATTTAGCCGCCAGCCAGACGGAAAAGACGTAAGACGAAGATAGGGCAAATACGGGATGCGGACGCGACTTTTTAAAACACAGAAAAGACGGGGCACGGACGCGGCACCGTGCCGTTAAGACCGTTAACGGTCAAGTGCAGTTGTTTACAATCTCTTTCAATTTTAGATGGCGTTGCTTGAGGTTTGTAAAATGTTTATTTAAGTAGAAATTAGTCAAGTGTTTTAAAGTGCGACCAACATATCAGGGCCTCGAGTGCGCAAATTTACTAACGGGTCAAGCCTGGACTCGGGTTAAGGACTAATTGCTTGACCTGGCTTGAGCAGGGTCAAGGCTTGATCAGGGTCCAGGCTTGACTCGGGTCAAGGATAGATAAGATTAGATAAGTCCATGGCACTGTATGCAAGCGAGCTGGTCGCGTGCACTGAGCAATGTAAAGTAATGTAATGTAAGTACTGCGTGAGTCGCACGGTCGAGGCGCCGAAGTAACACCAATAGAATGTGATTGGTCTTTTAATAGTAGCAGAATATCAAAAATGTGTCAAACTGCCATTGAGCTGCGATTGTAATCCAATTACAATTCGATGGAGCCATTAGTAAATGAGGGGACTGTTCAGTTCAGTGAATCACCAGTGGCAAAGAAGTGGGCGTTTTAGTCTGTCGTTTTAGTAGGTACAGTAATAACTTAGACAGCGCTTCATCTTTAAAGTCCCTTTTTGCGTTAGGCTTTAAGCGGATCTACAAACATTAGCTAAGTGTATAGCTAGTCTATAGACAAAAGCAGAGATAAGAGCGCCACTCTTTATAGGTACTAAATGTTAAAACAGATTATAGTTCTGATATTGCCACAGAAATCTAAATATAAATAGATTATTTAGATTTCTGTGGATTTTGTCTACTGAACGGATAAAATGGTGGCACTATATGCTAATGGTTACCATGCCACGGGTCGAAACGAGGACGCGCCAGCCGGCAGCTAGCTGAAACAGTATGCATACGCAACGCATTATTAATTACACGTAGTTATTGCACGTAGGAACACTGGTAATTATTTTGCATATTAATCTAACGTTGGTTTAAGCTGGTAGTAAAATTTTTACTTGCTGTGGTTAAAATTTTGTTATAAAATCTGTCCAGGCTGACTTGTCTTATTTGCCGTATCGAACACGCTACACACTGTGAACACTGTGTATCTTGAATTATTTAAGAAACACATACAATGTGAATTTCAACGAATACTGCTGCTAATTCTCTATATTATTTTACTGAAAATAATAATATAAATTTCACAATCACTTGAAACGCATGTTAACGAAAAGATTACGTAACAATTTGTTAATCTTTATTTAAATGCAGTTTGGGTTTCTGAACAGGTCAATTGACAGTTTGTTAACAATTAATGGCTGATTAACATTATTTTGGGTTTCCTTATTTTAATTAGCGAAAATCGACCAATTAATAGATTGTCAAAATAAATTATATCCTATTTCCTTGGTCGAGGTATTGGCCCTGGTCCAGGTTCTAGTTTTGGTCCAAGACAAAGTCCAGGTATAGGGGCAGGTTCTCACCCAGATCCAGGTCCAGGTCGAAGAACAAATTCAGATCGCATCTTGGTTTTGGTCCATTCCCAGGCCCATGACCAGGTTCAGGACCAGGATCATGACCAAAACTGGAACCGGTATCTGAACCAATGCCAAGACCATGACGTACACCTGGACCTGGATATGAGATTGGACATAAACCAGAACCAAGACCTGGACTTGGTCTTAGTCTTGAACCCGAACAAGGACCTTGATCACAATTAGAGCTTGAACCAGAACCAGGACCTAGACTAGTGCCAGCATATGGACCATAACTATTAACTGGAGCTGGACCTGGACCTGGACCACGACCTGGTCCGGGTCCAGGACTTGAACCAGGATCTGAACTTGAACTTAGATCTGGACCTGAACCTTGACATGGACCTGGATGTGGACCTGGACTTGGACTAGGCTTTGAACTTAGTCTTGGATCATAACTAAAACCTGAACTAAGGATTGGTCTTGCAGGATTTAACTAATGGGATTATTAGGAGAAACTCACAGAATCGATGGCCGATGGGGCGGATGTTGTTGAGTGGCGAACTGGATGGCCTCCCAACTGATGGACGGACGACCTCCTTAAGGTCCTAGGGAGCCGATGGATGCAAGAGAATAGAGTCGACCGGAGTGTAAGGCGTGGAAGGCCTGTGTTCAGCAGTGGACCCGGACCTACCTACCTGTCTAAAAATGATGATGATGATGGAATTACTGACACACTGAAATCCGTGACCCTATAGCATTCATATTGTTATAAGTTATCTTTTCTCGCTCTGTATATTTTTTCGATTTTACATGAAATCTTTACAATCCCAATCAGTTTTATTTAAAAGTTGAATATCACATTCGATCTTGGCTTTAAAAGGCCCCTAGGGACAGAATCAAATCTATGCGATAGACAGAAACAAAACATAAATGAGTAAATGAATGTGCCTGAGTTTAGCTGGGGTAGCCAGACGAAAAAATTTATCACCTGCTAACGATAGATTAGCTAAATTTATAGTAAATGGCTTTTCAGAAACCCAGAGTTGTTTAACAGATTGTTAAATGTGTCAGTCTGTTATCTAATTCAACATTTGACAAGCGTTTCAGAAATCGGGTGTTACTGTCGTAGATCGTAATATTGACATATTAACATTCGAAAATCCATTTTGTCTATAATTTTTTCAGGCATACATACCTCATACCTCCACCCCATAAATTGTCTTTGATTGCTAGTACGCCATATTTGAATACTAAATAAGACTGTCAGTCTGGACAGATTATAGATAGGTACGTAAAGTTTCTCGATATTATAACCTCTTAGTGGATTTGATGCACACGCGGAATCCTTTCAGAATATCAACGAAATCGTCGGAACTGTTATTTCGTAGGATAGACACAAAGTAGAAAGGATATTACGAAAATTCCATTTTGACAGTTTCATATAGAAATGCGTTATGATGGCACACAATGGCGTCAAACAATCCGAATGGTTGACATAAGAATTAAAATCCACACTGCGTAGTGCAATATTTCCATAGTGGATTTTTGTGAGCTTGTTAGCCCCCCCCCTGGGGCTCTATTTTGCAGTTCTACTTGTAATGTCTGTTTCGTCTGCCTTTAACAACGTACTACATAATGTTTTAAACTACCGCGTTGTTTAGTTAGGGAAGCCATCGAAATCACGAAATATCCAAATTTCAATCGAGAGGACGGATTTAGGTGATCGAATACTTGGTCACCAGTGATTCAGTTTAAAACCAGCACTAGGTCGAAATAAGACTAAAAATGTGAGTGATACGGTCAGTGTAGTGTGCAGTGACTTAAAAGTGAGTTCGAGTTCCAGTAGTAGCAGACAACTTTTGCGAAAGCGGGTAGATCGACTTCGGCCGCTTTATCGCTAACCAACACCGTCCGGCGCTCGCAGCTCTCCAGTCGTCCCGTGACCATGATACATGCAACTGTGTCGAAATATCGGGCTACTCGTCAACAAAGGTACAGATATTTCAACTCAGTTGTGCGCGCGGCCCTATGTGTGGGTAAACCTTGTACATATACAGTGACTTTGTGTGCGTGACAAGAGGTACAGTCGGGTACAAAATACAAATACAGTTATTTAAACAAATTTGAAACAAAAAGGAATAACTCGGTTTTTAAGGTCTTTGTAACTTGTTGTGTCTGATAATATACGGGTTCTTAAAAAAAACAATAATTTGGTAATTTAATGTTTATGTATTGAATATATTATTCTGAATCGCTACTTGAAAAATCAAATAATGAATTTTCGGATTCGCTGCTGTCACCAAGGTTAATTATGAATTATGTCTCCAAGTCAAAATGTCGATAGTATTCTTCTTCTTTCTTTTGTACATGTCGACAAGTATTACCCCACATCCCTTCATCAATTTGACTTAAACGTTCATTTATTAGTTTCATTATTCCCGTCACATTTTGGTCGACATTACGCGAAGCAATATAATTTTTTTAAATTCCCCACACATTTTCTATGGAGTTTAGTTCAGGATGATATGGTGGCAGTCGAAGAACTTTTATGCCATATGGCTAAAGTATGTCATCAATGTTATAAGAAATGTTTTCTTTATTTTTTTTAATCAAATCATACAGTTCAATTTTTTTCATATCTAAATTAAAAGCTATATTTTTTTCAGTCAGCCATCTCTGCATTTCAATTTTTTTGGAATTAGAATTTGGAGCTCTGTCATTTTGAACATTATGGTATGAGGCATTATCAAGCACAACCACAGAGTTAGGTGGAAGATTCGGTATTAGACGTTCTTTTAGCCACTTTTCATAGTTTTCTGCATTCATGTTAGAGTGGTAATCACCGGAAACACTATTTGCTTTGTATGTCAATAGTGCGTTAGGTACGAAACCTTGTTCTGAATATGGTACATTTAAAAACAAATTAGACAAAAGTAGTGGACAATCAATTTTGGACTGCGCAATCTTTATCAAAAACACTATATCTGCAATTTCTCTGCGAATTGAGAGAGGTAGCAAGTGAAACCGGACACAACGCTTCTCGTAATCAACTTTAGGTATTTTAAACTTAAAACTAAGAAATCTGGTAAATTTCCTTTGCAGTTTTTCTATCCGATCAGAGTGAATATTATAGTGTGGACTCCAGACTTGACTTGCGTATTCAAGATGACTTCTGACATAAGCACAGTATAGAACCTTAAGCGTTTTCATCCTTTTGAGTGACTTCCCACAACGAAGGACAAAGCCTAGAGCACGAGAAGCCTTGCCAACCACCTGGTTAACGTGACTCCCGTACGTTAACTGATTATCGAGTATAACTCCCAGGTCACGTGTGGAGTCAGATCGCGACAGAATTTCATTTTGAATACTGTAGTCAAATAGTAACAGCTGTTTCATGCGCGAAAAACTTACTACAGTGCATTTAGATACGTTAAGGTCCAGCTTATTGTGCCGACAATAGCAATCAAGTCTTTGAAGATCTTGTTGCAGCAGAGACGCATCGGCAAAACTATTCACCGTTCTATATATTTTCATGTCGTCTGCAAACAAGACATATTTAGAGTTAAGGAAACAGCTGCCGATGTCATTGATAAACGCCACAAAAAGTGGCGTACCCAGCAGAGATCCCTGGGGAACGCCAGACGGTACCGCTCTCCAAGCAGACGAATACCCATTTAAAACAACTGCATGCGTCCTATTTTTCACATAAGAGATAAACCACCGGAACAGATCGCCACGAATACCAAGACCGAAAAGCTTCTCCAAAAGAATGTCATGGTCGATACGGTCGAAGGCTTTGCTATAATCGGTATAGATAGCGTCTGTTTGGTAGCCCTTGTCCATATTGGCACTGACAAACTCCGTAAACAGTACAAGATTCGATACCGTGGACCTACCCCTCACAAAGCCATGTTGTTGGGACAATAAGCTGGACTGCATAGAGGAATATAGCTGGTTGTAGACTACGCGTTCAAGTACCTTAGCAAGCAGACATAGATTCGAAATAGGTCTGTAGTTTCCGACGTCATCCCTGGATCCTTTCTTGTGAATACGTGTAATAAAAGCAGATTTCCACAGAGAAGGCATGACGCCCTCCTGATGGCGTTGCTTGAGGTTTGTAAAATGTAGGAGTATTTAAGTAGAAATTAGTCAAGTGTTTTACAGCGTGACCAACTTATCAGGGCCTCAAGTGCGCAAATTTACTAACGGGTCAAGCCTGGACTCGGGTTAAGGATCATGATCATGACCAAAACTGGAACCGGTATCTGAACCAATGCCAAGACCATGACGTACACCTGGACCTGGATATGAGATTGGACATAAACCAGAACCAAGACCTGGACTTGGTCTTAGTCTTGAACCCGAACAAGGACCTTGATCACAATTAGAGCTTGAACCAGAACCAGGACCTAGACTAGTGCCAGCATATGGACCATAACTATTAACTGGAGCTGGACCTGGACCTGGACCACGACCTGGTCCGGGTCCAGGACTTGAACCAGGATCTGAACTTGAACTTAGATCTGGACCTGAACCTTGACATGGACCTGGATGTGGACCTGGACTTGGACTAGGCTTTGAACTTAGTCTTGGATCATAACTAAAACCTGAACTAAGGATTGGTCTTGCAGGATTTAACCAATGAGATTATTAGGAGAAACTCACAGAATCGATGGCCGATGGGGCGGATGTTGTTGAGTGGCGAACTGGATGGCCTCCCAACTGATGGACGGACGACCTCCTTAAGGTCCTAGGGAGCCGATGGATGCAAGAGAATAGAGTCGACCGGAGTGTAAGGCGTGGAAGGCCTGTGTTCAGCAGTGGACCCGGACCTACCTACCTGTCTAAAAATGATGATGATGATGGAATTACTGACACACTGAAATCCGTGACCCTATAGCATTCATATTGTTATAAGTTATCTTTTCTCGCTCTGTATATTTTTTCGATTTTACATGAAATCTTTACAATCCCAATCAGTTTTATTTAAAAGTTGAATATCACATTCGATCTTGGCTTTAAAAGGCCCCTAGGGACAGAATCAAATCTATGCGATAGACAGAAACAAAACATAAATGAGTAAATGAATGTGCCTGAGTTTAGCTGGGGTAGCCAGACGAAAAAATTTATCACCTGCTAACGATAGATTAGCTAAATTTATAGTAAATGGCTTTTCAGAAACCCAGAGTTGTTTAACAGATTGTTAAATGTGTCAGTCTGTTATCTAATTCAACATTTGACAAGCGTTTCAGAAATCGGGTGTTACTGTCGTAGATCGTAATATTGACATATTAACATTCGAAAATCCATTTTGTCTATAATTTTTTCAGGCATACATACCTCATACCTCCACCCCATAAATTGTCTTTGATTGCTAGTACGCCATATTTGAATACTAAATAAGACTGTCAGTCTGGACAGATTATAGATAGGTACGTAAAGTTTCTCGATATTATAACCTCTTAGTGGATTTGATGCACACGCGGAATCCTTTCAGAATATCAACGAAATCGTCGGAACTGTTATTTCGTAGGATAGACACAAAGTAGAAAGGATATTACGAAAATTCCATTTTGACAGTTTCATATAGAAATGCGTTATGATGGCACACAATGGCGTCAAACAATCCGAATGGTTGACATAAGAATTAAAATCCACACTGCGTAGTGCAATATTTCCATAGTGGATTTTTGTGAGCTTGTTAGCCCCCCCCCTGGGGCTCTATTTTGCAGTTCTACTTGTAATGTCTGTTTCGTCTGCCTTTAACAACGTACTACATAATGTTTTAAACTACCGCGTTGTTTAGTTAGGGAAGCCATCGAAATCACGAAATATCCAAATTTCAATCGAGAGGACGGATTTAGGTGATCGAATACTTGGTCACCAGTGATTCAGTTTAAAACCAGCACTAGGTCGAAATAAGACTAAAAATGTGAGTGATACGGTCAGTGTAGTGTGCAGTGACTTAAAAGTGAGTTCGAGTTCCAGTAGTAGCAGACAACTTTTGCGAAAGCGGGTAGATCGACTTCGGCCGCTTTATCGCTAACCAACACCGTCCGGCGCTCGCAGCTCTCCAGTCGTCCCGTGACCATGATACATGCAACTGTGTCGAAATATCGGGCTACTCGTCAACAAAGGTACAGATATTTCAACTCAGTTGTGCGCGCGGCCCTATGTGTGGGTAAACCTTGTACATATACAGTGACTTTGTGTGCGTGACAAGAGGTACAGTCGGGTACAAAATACAAATACAGTTATTTAAACAAATTTGAAACAAAAAGGAATAACTCGGTTTTTAAGGTCTTTGTAACTTGTTGTGTCTGATAATATACGGGTTCTTAAAAAAAACAATAATTTGGTAATTTAATGTTTATGTATTGAATATATTATTCTGAATCGCTACTTGAAAAATCAAATAATGAATTTTCGGATTCGCTGCTGTCACCAAGGTTAATTATGAATTATGTCTCCAAGTCAAAATGTCGATAGTATTCTTCTTCTTTCTTTTGTACATGTCGACAAGTATTACCCCACATCCCTTCATCAATTTGACTTAAACGTTCATTTATTAGTTTCATTATTCCCGTCACATTTTGGTCGACATTACGCGAAGCAATATAATTTTTTTAAATTCCCCACACATTTTCTATGGAGTTTAGTTCAGGATGATATGGTGGCAGTCGAAGAACTTTTATGCCATATGGCTAAAGTATGTCATCAATGTTATAAGAAATGTTTTCTTTATTTTTTTTAATCAAATCATACAGTTCAATTTTTTTCATATCTAAATTAAAAGCTATATTTTTTTCAGTCAGCCATCTCTGCATTTCAATTTTTTTGGAATTAGAATTTGGAGCTCTGTCATTTTGAACATTATGGTATGAGGCATTATCAAGCACAACCACAGAGTTAGGTGGAAGATTCGGTATTAGACGTTCTTTTAGCCACTTTTCATAGTTTTCTGCATTCATGTTAGAGTGGTAATCACCGGAAACACTATTTGCTTTGTATGTCAATAGTGCGTTAGGTACGAAACCTTGTTCTGAACCAGCATGCACAATAATAATTCTTTGTCCTTTCGACAGGTTTCTCTTTAGAGGTGGTCCATCTTTATTACCCCATCCTTTGTTTTGCACATGATTAGTTAAGATATAGCTCTCATCTGTATATACGCTACACCGATTTTCTTGACGGTATCTGAGTAAGTTTTTCAGGTAAGAAAATCTTAGTTTTTGGATGTCATGCCGCTCTATAATAACACGTCTGTTATCCACAGTTTTTCGCCATTTGTATCCCAACTTTAACAAAGCTGTACGCAGAGTCGAAATACTTCCATCATAATTAAGTTTCTCTTGAAATATTCTTTTCAACTTTAGCAATGTAGGTAACTCGTGATGTTCTAAATGGTAATTTTGAATAGTTGAACGTATAACATCAACGTTAAAGTTGTCTAATTCTAACTTCTTTGAACGTTTTTTGCGGTCTTTATGCGGAGATTTAAATTTAGAGTCAGATTCTTTTCCTTCAGCTAATATATTAGTTATTGTTCTCTCTGATACCCCCACTGCCATTGCTGTTCTTTTCCGTACGCTGTTTAAATGTTCACTTAATTTCGATATTAAAATTGGACTTGCACTGCAAACTGGATCACTTACTAGTTGCAATATATCTCTCGTATCTTTTTTCAGAAATTCGTATACCTTAGCAATGGTTTCTCGAGTCTAAAACAATAATACGTTAACGTCAACAAGGATATATTTTTTCGTATATAGAATTATTATAAATATCTTTTATATCTAAATTCAAAATTAACAAATATTTACCTGACTCCTTAAACATTTTCTTCGTGAAGAACTAGACATTTTTGTTAACGACTGTACCCGTAAGAAAAAGCGATAAGAACACGTCTTGCTCGGACGACGACTGCCGCGTCACTGCCACATAAATGAAAGCTGTATATTTACAAGCGCACGCACACATAGCGCCGCGCGCACAACTGAGTTGAACTAGCTATACGCGGTATAGCCCAAGATCACGAGAGCGCGATGTATGCATTTGAGAGCGAGTGAGACGTCCATAGCAACTTGGTTCCCCTTCTTAAATTTACCATCTTAAAGTTAAATTAAGAAAAACTAACTTTCGGGTGTTTAGGAATAATTTATGCTATAATAGCAATTGGACTTTTAGGATTTGTAGTATGAGCTCATCATATATTTGCAGTTGGAATAGATATTGATACACGAGCTTATTTTACGTCAGCCACTATAATTATTGCAGTTCCAACAGGAATTAAAATTTTTAGTTGACTTGCTACTCTTCATGGAACACAAATCAATTTTTGACCTTCAACTTTATGGAGCTTAGGATTTGTATTTTTATTCACTGTAGGAGGTTTAACAGGAGTGATTTTAGCTAACTCTTCTATTTATATCACTTTACATGATACTTATTATGTTGTGGCTCATTTTCATTATGTATTATCTATAGGAGCAGTATATATTTCATGGGAGGATTTATTCATTGATATCCATTATTTACTGGTCTATCCTTAAATTCTAAACTTAAGAAAAATTTAAGAAGGGGAACCAATTTGCTATAGACGTCTCACTCGCTCTCAAATGCATGCATCGCGCTCTCGCGCTCGCACTCCCGGCTGAATAATTTTTGTGTTTAGGGGATGTTTGGTCACTCAGATTTGTCTGACTGATGAAATATAACTTTGTAATAGTTACTTTAATAACATATGTAAAAGTCAGACATGTCAAAAATAAGTAAAGTTTATTTATTTTTTGTTGAGCTTTAAAGCGTCTGACAAAAGTTCTGGCCCATGAAAAGTGTCTGAGACCTATGATACTAGTTCAGAATAATGTTCTACAAAGTATATATAAAATCAGCCATACAAATTTAAGTTAAATAACTCTTATTTTTAGTTACCTTTCTCACCTGGTACCTGCCCAGGTGTCACAGGGCAAGCTCCACAAACACGCAGGTATTTAAAGTACTTGAGACGCTACTGAGAACCTAAGGTTTCATCCATGTGAAAATAAGTTATGTCTGATCGCTCTGGGATCTTACTCTAGTAGGAAATCCGGAACATACCCTTAAAACGTACCACATGTGTAATAGATAGCGCATAAGAGCGATATAATGGATGCGAACGATTAAAAAATAGGGCCCCTAGTCTGTTGTTAGTTTTCCTTCTTACATAGGTATCGTTATTGAGTGTCTATGGGGGAGATCTTGAGCCGAAGAAACAACAAATAAACTGTGATTAAAACCCTAATTTCATAAGTAGGTAAGAACGTATTAATTATTTATTAAGACACAACGTTTCACATTTGATTCTATTTTTAGGGGATCCATGAATATTTAACTCATCGTTCGTTGAATGGTTTATTAAGTTCTACTTTCTTCTTCTATCCTTGAACCTAAACTCATGAATAACGGAAGGTTATTTTTTAATTTTGGAACGAACTCCGTGGGAATCTTTATTGCGTTTCGTTCGACGGGCGTGAAATGTGGGCATCTAAATAAATTTATAATGATGCGTTCGACCCAACCTGCTGTGAAATACAGACGCTCCAGTAACAGATACGGCCGATACTGTACACATTAGTGCACGATTTACTCCTACACACACACTAAGTGCTTAACTGTATGTCATTGTCATATTCAAAATAAAACATAAAACCGACCAAGACGTGTCAGACCACTTGCAGTGTTGGGTTTCGTAGTTGGCTGTCAATATGCTTGTTAGAAAAAGGGATTTTTGAAAATTTATTACTACAAATATATTGCAAGTTACATAAGCAACTAGAATCCAACTACCCTTTATAAGTTAGTGGGCTAATAACTTGATTACTCATTAACTTGAAGAGTCCACTTAGCTGTGATAATTTTCCTTCAAATTTCGATATACTTACGAAATTTAAAGGAAACCTTTATACATGTTCAAATATTTCGGTTTGTCTGGTAGAGCGGAGGGGAGCGTGCTTCCTACAAAAAATTCCACTTTGAAACAAAATATTTCGGAAAGGGATAACTAAATTTAAAAATGTTTTTCACACACCCGCAATGTTTTTAAAATCCAATTCGCCGACATCCCACACATGGATTGGAAGAGAAAGAAAACTTTACCTCCGCTTTACATATAGTGGAGGTATCCTGGAAAAGGTACTTTTTGAAGATTTTATTGTACATTAGTTAAATGCTAAACGATGCTCTGACGGTGAGGGAAAACATCGTTCATCACGATGTTTACCTGCACCTGCACATTCAGGCTGCTGAATGTGTAACCATGATCCATTCTCGTCAAGTTCCCCTGGTAGCAGGGTCACGGACAAGGCGGACCCCGGGCCCTCGTATGCCAGAGCACAACCGGGACATAACGCCAAAATGATGAGTGTATTTATGTATTACTTTGTCACCGTGCCTATAATATATAATTGTACCAAAATTTCGGCACTATAGTATCAATAGTTTTTGAATTAAACCGCGGATAGACGGACAAACGGACTTGGCGAATCTATAAGAATTCCTTTTTTTACTACGGAATCCTAAAAATGAGACTTTGTTTTCGTGAAATTGATATTTTCGCGTGAGGTATTCTCATAAAAATAGAAATTCCACCAATAAAATATTGTATTAATAAATAAATACATACATAAAATTAACAATTTTCTCATTTGTAGACTACAAATCGGTTTTTAGTAATAAATAACCACAGACATAACAGACTAAACACAAATCACAAATATTTCCTGGCCGCTCGCTCTACAATGATTATGAATCTTGCTATCCCGTTTTTTCATCCATTGGAATAAGTTCACGGAAAGTGACGCGCGCAATGTTTTGAACGTTCGACATATTGCTCGAGGGCCTAACGACCTGACGTTTCTTTTGAAACATCGTTGTAAATTTTATAATTTCCTAATAAAATTTAAATCAAACCATTTAAAAGATTGTAATTTAGTGTGTAATTTAGTGCACATTTATGTGAAAGCTCAAAGTATGGAAATACACCTGGATTATCCTTTCACCGGTAAGTAAACATTCGTGGTCGCGGCGATCCGAAATAAATTTTAGAAATTGTGGCAAAAATATGCATCGAAATAGTGTGAATTTGCAATAATTGAAATGCTTTACCTTAAAACAACATGCCATTAGAGATAGATTTTAATTTATTGGCAAATTGAGCAATATTTCGGTGTCTAAATAGGTACGAAAATATTTTGATGCTAACAGGGGCGAACAACAAATCAGATCTGTTTGTGTTCGTTACGAGTAGAAAGTCGTAGCAAAATATAACTCATCATGAGTTATATTTTGCTGCAGATGGGCTGCCTTGTTCTGTCCCTGCCTTTGCATTAGTGTGAGTGTTATAGAGATGTGTGACATTTTGTCTCGTATTTAAACTCTAAATGTACGCTCTGCTTCTGTATATAAAATTTTTTCTCCTATAGATTTACCTATAGATTTTGAATAACAAGGTTCTTCTTCTTTTTTTTAGGTTGTGGCTTCCGCTATGTAGAGATTTTGCCAAAGACAAGGTATAAGACAAAGTAAGGTAATAATAAAAAGGTTACGAGTATCATAAGGCAGACCCGGGCCCGGATCCGGGTTTTTAGCACGACCGGGATTGACAACAGGATGACGTTGAAAGACCTATATATAAAATGGCTGTGTCTTAATGTGTTTACTTGGAATCTTAGATTTTCGAACTTGACGGGATCATCCTAATGCTTTGATATAGATTTCAACTTTTAATTTTCACCTATCTGACAGAATAGGGGTTGTCAAGACTGAGAGGAAGGCGCACAACAAAGTTATCGAAAAGGTTCTCGTATACTGAACTTTGTAGTACAAAATAAGAGAATGACCGTTAATGTGTAAGTATTCTCAACATAATTTATTAGAGCTTTATGATTCCATCTGCCTGGAAAATGGAGACAAACCACGATATATTATGCACTTAACTTAGTCGTAACTGAAGTTAATGTGTGTGAAGCTGAGGTGCCCAAGGCAGGTAATAACGGATGTATTAGGATTCATATCATGATACTGAGAAACTTGAATTAGCAATTATTATCGTTGATTAATCAACATAACTGTTGAGGCACAACTATGCCGTTTATGCTCCATAAATCTTGATAGCCACCACGCTTACCTTGTAAGCGACTTCACATATACGTATAATCGAATTTATTAGTACCTGTACCTACGCAGTACGCAGGCCACCGTCGATGTAGAAACACCAAATATCGTAAAAACAAGGAAACCTTTCCTTCTTAATAGAATAACGTACTCTAGGGCCTTCTTTTCAACCGCTCGCCTCGAGTCGAACAGTTTACAATTTTGAAAAGAAAAATTTCAATATTTTGATGCATTATGCTAATTTTACCTATTTTTGAATCATTCGTTTTCAGTGTTGCCAATGTAATTAGAAAAGTAATGAATTTTCTTAAAATCAAATTAAAACCGTTCGAATCGAGACGAGTGGTTCAAAGATAGTGCTTCAGAGTCGGCGGTAAATTCTTAATCACATCTCAGGCGTTTCGGCCCGGCCGGGTTTTGAACCGCGCGGCGGGCCGAAACGACTGATGCATTAAAATAAATATTTCCCATGGCGTTTGCGACAGTCGGGAAAAATCATTTTTTTAATAGAATTTTTAACTGCGGGCCCAAACGTCTGAGGAAATATAATAATTCTAGTTAATCAAGCGTTTCGGCCCGCGGGCAAAAACCAGAATCAAAATCTTGTTGCTGGTAATCATACGGAACCCTTTGTATGCAACTTCGACTCGTATTTGGCCCGTTTTCATAGCCACTTTGGGATTATTTTAAATGCTTAATTTTATCAGTGTATTGTTATATCTCTTCCGTTATATATCTTCTAGGTACCTACTCTATAGTTATAGGAAAAGTATATAATATTATAATTTTTTGTTCGGTCATTCCCCATTACTGCCTTTCGACCAGCGAATATACCTAGATAGTTCGCAAGAGCGGGACTGCAAATATTTCGAATAGAGACGTGGCACAAACTTTTGATTTGCATTTTACTTAACTTTTGTTACATAATGTTTCCCTCTGAGCTGGTAGAAACTAGTTATTTCCGCAACTTTATCCGCATGCGGAAATCTAATAGTTAATATCAGAATATCTTGATAATACGAGTAGGTAGGTACTTTTACCTAAAGATTTAAGTGAAAGTTTATTTATTTATCCGTTTGTCTTTCTTTCACTTCATCAAAGTAGAGCCACACAGTGGGACTGGCGTGCTTAGATTGTGGCTTCAGGCGTGAGAAGGCTGCTTTATGTCCATTTTCTTTGGTGTAGCTTTATAAGGGAGTTCAAATTCTACATTGCCAATATTCAATATACATACTCAACCTTTTATCCAGCGCAACAGCTACAAGTTGCGGACAGAACGCGGGTCGCTGTATTTCGTTGTCGCACTCCATTGTTTTTATGACACAACTTTTCTGTCGAACGTTCGCTTTAAAGTTGCTTGCCTAGCGGTCTCGAAGCTGATATTATAAAAGTTGGGGTTTGCGGGTATCTGAGGTACCGTAGCGAGGGAGTTTGTGAGGTCTTTTGTCCCCCGAGACGGGTCGGCTTTGTGCGACCGCGCTGCCGACCCACTGGTTATTACGGGGACTACGTGACTCAGGACTCCGCCTGCCAAAAGGTACGCTAGCTACCCTTATCAATACTTCGGGCCGCATTGCAGCGCTGGTGTTTGGGAGTGCAATTTTATAATACGTCAAAATGAGGCTTAATTTTGAACTTATTTGTTTTAGGGGCAGGTTAGCAGGCTAGTGCGGTTAAAAATATTTTTTTTTTATACAGGTAGGTTCTAGATAATCTTAGAAAATCCCCCGTCATCATCATCATCTTGGCGTTATGTCCCGATTGAGCCCGCGCGCGGTAAGCGAGGGCCCAGGGTCCGCCTTCGAAACTCCCCCATCCAGGGAGTAATGGGTTTATATTGTCATAATTTATTGGTAGCTTCCCGTGGTATAGATACTCGACCGTTGTACTACAGCTAGACTCTAACGTTATCAATGAAATGCGAGTGTGCCACTAATAAGGTTCGCAGAGGTCAGATGGCAGTCGCGCTACTGTCAGTTAATACTGATCTGCCTAATCTTGGATCACGGTCTAGCCGGACCCCGGGCCCTCGCGCCCGAGAGCATATTGACGCCAAGATGATTCTTACTTACAAATAATTTATGCTTTTCGTGCAGTATCGCTAGTATTTAGGTACGCGCCTTTTGGTGTGACCTTTTGTTTTAGATCCGATGGCACAGTTAGTAATGAACCAACTTGCATTTTTGAAGAACCTAAGTTCCATTCTCGTATAAATATTTTTGTCCTTTTTGGTGTTTTTATTTATCCTATCGAAATATAAATGTCAAAAAAGGGTAAAGTTGGATACAAACGAATCTTGGGGTTGCTGGGTTCACCGACAAAAAAACCGATAAAATAAAAAAGGTCAGTGCGTCGCTCGTTTTCCAAACT
This sequence comes from Blastobasis adustella, assembly GCA_907269095.1. NCBI lineage: Eukaryota > Metazoa > Arthropoda > Insecta > Lepidoptera > Blastobasidae > Blastobasis > Blastobasis adustella. The sequence continues at coordinate 13,994,201 of OU026119.1, read as the reverse complement.
TGGGGACATACTATTTTATTGAAACTAGCTTTTGCTCGCGAATTCGTTAGCGTGAAAATCATATTTACGGCAGTTTATTTTTTTCCTAACCGTCCATTTTAAATGACCTCCATAATGGATGAAAGCTAGTACTACGGAGAGGTCAAGCTGTATCTCTGGTTCTACCCAACCGAATTATTTTAAGTTTGACCCCAAAGTACCAAAACCCTATCAAAATACAATTCCATATTTGTTATAGTTTAGCTGGTATTATGGTTCTATAATAGGTGTTCCAGCTTCTTAAACAACAAAAAAAGTCTCATTTAAATCCGTCCAGTAGGTCCAGAGATTAGCGTGTACCAACACACAAACAGAATGACAATTTAAAAAAAAATCTTACTCAATTACAATTTTTTCATGTGTGTGTAAAAAAGGTGTGTCTGTACATATTCAATGACAGACACACCTTTTTTACTGTTTTATTATATGTACCTCCATATAGTACAGGGCAAGTGCTTCTACACTATTTAGAAAATAATAGGTTGACACCTGCAGCATCGCCTATCCAAGCTTTGATTGGCAGTAATTCATGTCATTCTATTTCCCTATATGTGTGCCAAATATCAGGCCAATAAAATGTTCTGTCGACACCGTCATCGGCGTGAAAAATTATCAACAAACGCACTAAAAGACTTTACCTTTTACAGTAGGTACGTAAGTATTAGTTTTTCTTATACTACTCAGTGCCAAACTAGCTCAAGCCCACCTGATGGTCCAGGATTTGGCAGATAAGCTGAGTACAGTAGAGCGACTGCCATCTAGTCGTGACCCTGTTAAGAGGGAAACCTGACTTGATTGGATCATGGTTACACATTCAGTCGCCTGAACGAGCAGGTTTCCTCACGATGTTTTCCCTCACCATAAGAGCATCGATTAGTGTTCAAATAAAGTACATAGCTCACAAAAAGGTTAATTGCATCTCATTTGATTGCGCGTGGAAAACGCCTCATGCCTGTTGTCGGCCGACGACGCCGCGCCGTCAGCGTGCAGTCGACGCGCCGACTGCACTCCGACGGCAGCCGCCGACATGCTGTTGATAACGTGCCGTTCCTGTATATGAGCTCTTAAATAAGTGGAAATGCCTCTTAGATAGTTCTCGAAGTATAGGTTTTAAGATGTTCGTGATTATTCACTACACATTTTATCGGGTTTGTTACCACGGTTAGCATTATTTTTAACTCGATATTTCGACGCAGTTGCATACGTCATGAGTGTACTCATGGTAACAAACCTACTCCTGCTAAACTCGTGCTGACTAACCGTGGTCACAAACACGATAATACGTATAGTGTAATACTCCTCGAAGCTTTTCATAGTTTGAGGTAGATATATGGGTAAGTAAACGGTTGAAGGGTATTTTCATGTATTCGTTAGTCGGTGGCTCGGATCGCTCGCCGACGTGTGCATCCGTTCGCGCTTGTCGATTACTCCCTTTGTTCTCGTCTATCAACTTCGGAGTCACAATTTCTTTATTGTTCTGTTACATTTTTCCTTATTCCACCTCTTTTCCTTATTCACACAAAACTTGGAACTGTCTTACCTTAAGTATGTAACTTGTGTGATTTCACGAAAATCCACGAAGTTTTGAGTTACAGATTTTCTATTAGAATAAGTTGCAGATTTGTTTCAGATGTTTTAAAATATATGTTATTGAAGATACTGACAAATTTCCCTGAATGGCATCTTCCCTGTGCTACCCGCACAGATAGGAACAACTTGGTTACTTTTTTCAATATATATGTTTTCATTTTTAATTTTCAAATCTGGGTGAGAAAATAAAACTACAACGTACATTCAGATCATTCGATGATTCTTTATTTACACAGTGACGATTTCTCGGTGAGACTTCAATACAACCAAACATAAAGATCACAGGAAACTGACCAAATAAGTATGAAGCTTAATAATTATTACAATACGCTAATATTTACTAAATACGTAATCTATCTACATTACAATAAGCAGCGCCCGGCGCTAGCGCCAGGCGCCGCTGCAAACGAAACATATCCTCTTCGTGAACGGATCAAATCACAATTACCTTTGGAGATGCCAATAAAATTTAGAATGTCAACGATTTCCTAGACGTATTTTATTTATTACTTTACGAAACAATATGTACAACGTTTATCATTAACGAAAAACATTTCAATAATTTAATTCTATGCAGTCAAATCTTTGACTAAGGCCGAATGAGTACTACATAAGTTTTATAATTACTGAAAACCCTAAAAAGTTCAATTGATTACCCATTTATCTAAGATAATACCTTCGCATATATCAACTTAAATATAACAGTAACTGCAGATAGAAGAGTGGTTACTTCATGCGTTAAAACCATAAAGACCGAAGATACGTATATCGTGATCACGTCGATAGGTGCTCCGTTGTGCAACGTCGTGGAAAGCAAAGATTGTCAGCAGTGTGCCTTTTAAAAGAGGGAAAGATACCGCATATAATACGTAATATCCAAAGTGATGCTCGCACGAAATAGAAATAAAGCGGAGCGGCGTTGAACGGCGGCCAAAAAGAGATTCGGAAACACCCATTCCGACAGGCCGGAGTTTTCATTGTGTTCCAAACATCACTGGGCGAGTGGACAATTTGTGTTTTTCACAGTAATTCCTTTTATGCCGGCCATCACAGAGTTCGAGCGTGATCGGATATCAGGACGCGGCATTCGGGGAATTGCGATCAACGTTCTGCTGTTAAACTGGTACTGTTCAGTGTGAAATGAAAAGAAAAGGAGACGTTTCTTAGGCAAGCATTATGAGCATTAAATCGGTGTATATACTCGTGTGTATTGGAAGGGACTGCTTGAGCTTTACAAGCGACCGGTCCATGTTCCTGAGGAGGGCCAGGTTCTCCATAGGTATCTTTTATTTAATTGCCTAGGGAGGCACGCAGACGGACGGTCCCCCTGACGGAAAGCGGCCACATCTGCGGATGCTGTGCCGGCCTTTGAAGTTACTGTAGACATACCTTTTGAAGAACCCCAGTTGTCTATTCCAACTTTCTTTTTAAAATTACATATCGTGTGCTAGAACAATCGGGATATTGATGCCAAGATGATGATCGTTTACAAATTGCATGGCCGCCATATTGTCAGTTACTATTGATTGGCAGCAGAATGGTTTGCAACTTGAAACCACGACACCGGAACTAATTTTCACAGGCACTTATCTTACCCAAAGTTTCAAAACCTTTCCTACAATATGAGTAAGGTGATTTAAAAAAAATTATAAACATAAGACGAGGTGAACAAATTTGTGAGTGATAATTTATTCTGATTAATTGTTTGGTATTGTATGCATTATTTTATTAGTGAATTAACACATAAGGTTTACCACAACACATTTCTTACAACATCTACGTCTAGCCACTTGCATACATTTCCTCTAAATATTAAATAACTGGCAGTGCTGTGAGATCTGTATAGACTCTTTTTTTATAAAGACGGATTTACATAACATTTAATAATAATATTGGTACTTACGTAGAAACTTGTAAATAATTCGAGGTAATGGTTGTACCTAAGTTAAATAATTTTATCATTATGCTATGAGCTGATAAATTTTAGTTTATGAATTTTATTCCCATGTACGATCATGACTACTATATTTGTAATAGGTTTATCTTTAAAAATCCCAATATTTTGATTTTTACAATTGAACTAAGAAATAAAATAAAATATGATTTATTAAATTACGATTCGTTTGTTTATTTGTTTGTAAATAATAATGATTTAGTAGGTAGTAAATTTTAAAGAGTCAACAATTTTGGCAAATGTAGTTAAAATCTATCTAGATATCAGGTAATACCGTTTTATTAACAGGTACATTCTCTTGAGTATATTCTATTTTACATTAAGGATAAACGATTAATTTAGTAATTGATTCAGATGTAATAACGTCCTAATGTAATTACTTTCCCATATTTAACATTCATATTTTAGTATCATTGTGGCACACGTACCATATTTAAAAATGTAAATATGAACAGTGAGCAAATATCATTGCAAATTAATATAACAATCTAACAACTCATAATATTGTGGGTATCCGTGATATATACTTTATGTACAATATATATAGAATTAGTATATAAGTAAAACGTGTTCTGTATAAATTAACAACATCTTGTAACACTAGGTTTACGTACGTACTTATACGGGATCCTAAACTAACAATTGGATGTGATTAAGCCATGCTAAGCCGCCTGCCAATGTCCGGACGAGCCTCCTACACACACTCTACAGGGTCACCACCTTAGCTTTAATATTTACGTTACAATTGACGTCAGAGAAAGTTGCGTCAAAGATTTGTTTTATCAGAAGTCCAGCATTTTTTTCTTTGTCGATTTCCGACATTAGCATCGCATTCTCGGCGATGTATAAAATATAAGTTGGCAAATGAAAATCATTTTTTCGTAACAAGCTTTAATCGTGCAGTTTTTGATTGAATATCTTAGGGGTATAGTCCTCATCAAGACCATTTAAAAGAGCCCAAACACGATAGGTTTATCTTGTTGCGTTCAGTAAGTCCTTTGGCCACCTTCCGGCATCATCATTAGACCTTGAATGTCAACTAGGGGTATAGCACTCTTCTAGATCATTCCAAATAGCCAAAACACGATGGAGTTATCTTGTTGCGTTCATTATTTGCTAAAACCATCTTTCGACCCCATCCTCAGACTAGATCCATGGTACAATATTAATGCATTGTAGTCCCAAGTTACATGGCGATACCAAATGGAAATACATGGCGATACCAAATGGAAACCGGGAAATGGGTCAAATTCGGCATGCAAGATTTGCCCCGATACATGTTACAAACATTATAAGTTATATAAAAGCTTGTAAAAAAAAGTGGTAACGATTTTGTTTCTAACCATTCTTCGCGTCAAGTATTTACTTTATTTACGAAAAGCTAGTGTACTTTTTCTTCTCTCTGTTGTAGGCGTAGACCTTGAGCTACGCGCACGTAGCACCACGTAGCTTATCGGATTTGAAAGCCTTCTACATGGAGGACTAATGTTGATTTTTTGTGTAGGGGCTAAATAAAATCAATTTTATCTTTTTTTATACTAACCTTCAATATTATTGATTGTATCTGCAATAACTTCACCTTTGATGCAACTTCCACTTCAAAAACATTTGGTTACAAAATCAAATATAGCTACGATCCCCTATAAATTCTACGCAACTAAGTTTCCCTTGCGCAAAGCTTTGAAACAACAACTTTAGTTCGAACTACATTCTTATAATTACGAAACAAAAGTATCTTGAATTAGTTTGTAGTTCGGCCGTCTAACTATTTGTATAAGAACACTTTTATTTCTTATTAATAAATAACATAGGAATTACTACAGACGTGAGATCAGTAGTATTTAAAGTTCAACTTTATGCATGTAGAATAACTAGGTAGCTATGTCGCTCTGACATGTACCGCAGGTTGTACGCGGGAGATCAGATGTGCTCATCCTGAACATCTGCCGAGAGAGAAAAAGAGCATTATTTTAGTCACAAAACTGGTATTTCATTGGAACGTGAAATGATAATCTACAATAAGTAATTACACAAAATAACTAAGCAGCATGACAATCTATTCTATACATATAGATAATGATGCATCATTGCCAAAGTATATCAATTAAAGTTAAGCGAACTGTCTACGGACCTACTGAGGCGAAGTCGAAACAAAACTAAAGACAATCAAACAGTATTAAGAAAAAATAAGGTTGTGTATTCTATAATTACAGTTACTCGTAAAACTTGAACAAACCACGACTAACGCCTCTGATGACTATGAAATGCGATCGTAACTCAATTACAACTTGAAATATCGAACACGACCGTTCAAACTCACATTAACCTTACCACACCTTCACCTAATGTATTCTAATACACAATGATAATAATACTCAATAAGCAAGTATTACATTGAACAAAAAGTTATAATAACAACATCCATGCAAGGAAATCTCGTTACACAGCGTTTCACGATATAACTTCGATAATTACTAACTCGTATTCGGTCTCCTTAACCCAATGGCTCGACGTGATAATCGAGCGGGACTGCGGACGCACAGTAATGACGCTTGTGTCCTATGACCGCAAAATGCCCGTCAAATGGCTAGTTTTACATTTAAATGGGCGCAAACTGAAACTCCAAAACAATGTCGTGAAGCTTAATTACAGTGGTGAATAATGCGCACGGGTGTCCGGTGGCGGGGCGTGGGTGGGGGGACACGGTGCAGTGGGGCACAACATACCATGCATCTCTCGGGGCAACATAAAACATGTACAGGTGTCTACGGGGTGGGGTACTTCTCAAAACTACTTACATCGCGTACTACGGGAGGCGACGCGCACCCATCCACAATGTGCACGTTTATTATAAATGATCCTTTCAACAAGATGAGATGTCTACGTCGCTCCCCTCGACAAAGTGCGCAACCTACCTCTTGGGTCAATGATCTTTTTCTCCCCGTTATATGTGAGGTAACAACTTCAACAAAGAAACCAGTTTCGGTCTGCATTAACATGTATTTAACTTTGTAAATAATAAACTCTCTCGCTTAAATTCAAATAGAATATATTTCATAGACAGTTGTAACAGTTTGCAATGTTTATTACGTCATAACGAGATTTGACTGCATGAATTTTGTATTACTACGTAATGTAACTACAAACGAAACAAAACTGCGCATTTTCGTGGCGAACTAAGTACAAAAAGATGGACATACTATACTTAAAATCTAGAACTGAACAGCGTTTAGAACAAAATTCAACTGGCAACGACAACTTGAGCTTAAAAACTATCTAAAATTTAACTTGTGCCAATAAAATATAATAGTGTCAATTTGAAGACATTCGTGATACGATAGATTTATTCTTCATAATATGATAACAATACTAAAAGACCCATCGTTGTGACGATTGCTTAATACTATAATTAGGTATCGCCTGCAGTGCAGAGCTTAGGCTAAGTTGCGATGATCGCCTATAGTAAACAAATTAATACCGAAAACAGCTAGAGGGTGTCTTAAATACAATTTAATAGTACTTTAAGTAGTAGATATATCATAATTAGTATCGCTAAGTCAGTCTAGTAGGAGTTACAGGTAGGTGGGAGATGGGGCGTGCGGTAGTCCATGTGAGGTAGAGATCAGCACGCGATGTGTGGGCCTAGTGAAATATGGCTGACTTCAAAGCTATCCCTCCGCGACTACAAATTGCTTTTACGATTGCTCGTTTATTCTCCGTTAATATTAAATAGGTACGCGTTTATCAACCAGTCGTTCATTGGATCGCTGTTATACTAACTAATAAAATGCAAGCTATATTTACACATAAGTCGGGTAAGCCTCCGGGCATGCAAACGTTTTTATAGGTACGAATCCGCAAGGTTTACGATGCCGAGTCAAACGTCAATATACCGTCGTACATAATCAGCGTAACGTACCTATAGGTATAGACATATATGTTTGCTAAAAGCTGTCTTTATGGACTTAGTTAACATAAAACAGTCGACCCCATACTTCACTAGGCACTCTCACGTCGCAAAATCACGAGGGGTTGCTTACGAAATAACATTGACGAGGTGATTGTTCCATTAACAATAAATGGGAGAGTTTACACGTGGCAAGGTTACGAAATTTAGCGTGAACCATAAATGCCTGTCATACCACAACCGTGAGACTGAAATTGTTATTTAGTTCCATATTAATTCAGTTCGAGATTGTGGTGTGTTAGCTTTATATGGCTGCGGGTAGGGTAATCATTACCATTTGGACTAGATAAATCGTGTTTGAACTTCACATTGAAAAGGGAAATGTGCATGTTACAGTAATATTTTAAACACTAGTATTTAATTTTGGTCGAAAGGGCGTCGCTGTAGCAACAATCTAGAGGCAGAATTTCCTTTCACGACAAAATGAGAGGTCTCAATCAAAATCACCGACAAATATATAGAGTATTAATTCTAATTACGTTCTTTATACTATGTATTCCTTCATTTTTATCCAACAACAACGTACAAGGATTGGTGGGATTTCGTTCAATCTATCTAAATAGTATTTCAGCTTGTTTTGAAGAATTATTAAGTCAACGGTAATATTTATAGTAATTATGTAATAAGCTTCAAATATAGGACCCACACATACTAATCAACAGTCTCATGTATTTTGAAGCAGCCTATGTTTTGGCGGTCAGACATCAAATAAACATTCGTACTACGTTTCAAGTAGGTATAATAGAAGTGTGTACGCAATACGTCCGATCGGAATCCAAGAAAATGCTGTATGTACTATAAGAACATGGGAAAAACATGCTGTCAATTTTTAATATTTTTATCTTTATATGGTAACTTTCCTTCCTTACACCTTGATTTAAAATATTAGTTTAAAAAAAGAATTACAGGTGTTCCTTGAAATACGTATAAGCCTCTCAACTTTTAACATCGCATGCTTTTCCTCTGTGTCCTTATACACTCGCGAGCAAGTAAATCGATTCACCTCATATTTTTTCTTTTCCTATTTTTTTCATACATTTCTGGCGTTACAGCCTGCAACTTCATAAATATTTAATTGATTTTAATTAGAGTTTGCTTATCAACTCTGTATATAATTAATTTCTTAAACACGAACGCATTACGCCAGACAATATTTTTCCATAGGCGGTTCTGTTTCACAGCTGTTTTAGTATGAAAACCGCCTCGTATACGCCGAAAAATATTGTCTCACGTAAAGTGATCATGTTGAAGTAATTAATTAAATACAGCAGTCATCATTGTCTTATTGGTTATCCAACCGCGAAAACAATTAAAATCGATTAGGTATATATTAAGTTATGGGCTGATTTGTAACGACAGAAACATATGAGGGTATATGGAAAAATATGGGGTGAGTCGATTTGCTGCTCACGAGTGTAGTCCAAATCCTTTGGCTGTCCCCTAGTCACGATATACAGTCGAGGAAATTAAATGTTTATCAAGTTGACATAAGCACAGATTAGAAAAAGTTACAACGTAAACAAAAATCTGAAATTGGCCGTGTTGCTATCCAACGTTTGGTTACGACGTGGCCGTGGGGGATCTGATAATAATACGAACAAATTAAGTAGACGGACTAAACATTCAGTTTTCTCGACCATACTATTTCAATGACAGCTTATGCACTGCAGTTAAATCTCGTTACAAGCAAACTAACTAATTTCGATATTATTGTATTTCGTATTTAGGTCAGTGTTTCGTATCTATGTGGCGCCAATTTAAACTTGATGCACTATAAATCTCTATTTTTACGATCCCGAATCAGTTGCAGTGCATAAGCTCTGTAAGTATGAGGTTTTGTAGATGAAACCATTAAGAAAGCTAAGAGTTTCAGAGTTTCTGGGGCACTTCCAAGTACCCGCACTACGTAACGTAACGAACCAGCTTTCAATAATTACACACTAACCGGGCATATTTCTCTTTTTACTATGATCTAAATCCATTGCATCTTAAAGGAAATGGTATTCAGGTAAGTCAGGTTTTGTTAGGTCACAGGTCTCAACACAGGTCAAGTAGCCTACTCTGTACCTCATCGTTACTACGTATCATGTTGTCGTGCTCACTTTTTCCGCAAATTCTCCATGAAAGACCAGCGCAGCATGATCTGTAGTATCAGCTTCTTTTCCATATTTCACCAACATCATTGCATATTAGGAAGGCCTTTGATCACCATTTCAACTGATGGTAAGTGGCAATGCGGACGAAGATTGAGCATACATGTCTAGAACCAGCCACTTCACCTTTGAAGGTGTATACTATAGAGATTTTTATTGGATCATCATCGACTCGTTTTAAGTCTTGCAGTACCACATATTACCACCATCTTGTGGACGTGATTGTAAATGTTGACGAATTATTCAGACGATAGTTATTTTTAATGTGATGAGTGAGGCAAATGAGCCAGCAGGTCACCTGGCAAGTGATCACCGCCGCCCATGGGCATCTGCAACCAGGAGGATCGCGAATGCTTTACTGGCCTTTCATTAAGGAATGTTGTATGAACTGAATCGGATAGCCATAAATAACGTTCCGTCAAAAACCAAGACTCATCAATTACGAACTTCATGTGAAGCCAATAGATACAGTAGGCCCTAGAGGAATCAGAGTAGGCCTCTCCGTCTCTCCGTGTCAGGTTAGAGGTAGCTCTCAGAGAAGTCAAGGTCTGAGACGGAGGCGCGCGAGGAGCGAGTGTAGTTGGTGGAGGTGCCGTAGTCTGAGGTGGCGGTTGCGAGGTCGGCCAGCACCGCGCCCGTACCTTGCGTGACGTCAGCGGCCGCCGCCTCCCGCTCGGCCAGCTTCTGCTTCAGCACGCGGATCCGCTCCTCTTTCTGTAAGTAGGGGCGTTTATTGCCGTACGCAGACTTTTCAGTACACAAATTCTGGTAGGAAAATGTGTAACAGCGCGAAAGGTCCAACTAGGGAAAGTGACATGTATCGAGAAAGGTCTTTAGACCAATAAATAGTTCGCTTTTTAAACGCTTTTTTATGTCAAAGGGTAGCCAAAGAAAGCGAGCCACTTGATGGAAAGTGGTTATCGCTGCCTATAGACATTAGCAACACCAGGGGTATCGCCAATGCGTTGCCCGCCTCTACCGTTGCTCTGCAATGCACCTCAACTGCCAAAGCTATGGTTCCCTAAATCGCCACCTCATGGAGCACTGGATTGCTTTGTGTTAATGTCATTTTGGTGCTTCGAATTAAAGGTTGAAGCATATAATTTAGAAGTATTTGAACCCACCCTGCGGGTCTAGCCAAGATGCGAATCGCTTAGTAGCAATTCTATTGCAATTGACGATCTGAATTTGTCGGCTACATTCGGACAGCGACCAGCGTTCGCAGCACTGCCCAGATCTACGAGTTCTGGCCAAACATAGCCGACCACCGAACATCAATAGCAAACGAAACCGCCACGAAGCGACCGGCGTCTTAGCTAGACCCGCTGATCAAAAGCTACCTAGGGTAAGCACTTACCTGTGCGATCAGCTTCTGCAGCTCCTCGTTCTCCTTGACCAGCTCGCGGTAGCGCTCCTCGTCGGCGGGCGCGGAGCCCGAGCCGGAGCCGCGGCCGCTCTCCGCGCGCTCGGTTGGGTGCCTGATCACCTCGATCACCTGGGCACCAAGACAGGGGATTTTTCACCTCTCCAGCACGAAAAGGACGCTTTTGTAGCGTCGCAGTAAAAAGTGTTTGGAAGTAAGCAGACCAAAAAAAAATTGCGTTATGTAAAAAATTGTTATACCGTGTAGCGGAATCGCACCTAGGTGCCTAACTGCTGTTTCTGGTGTGCTGGTGAGTTTGTATCCACCGAAAACACCCTTTTAGTGGGAGTGAAAAGTTGTAGGATTCTCACGAGAGAAAATTTTGTTAATGTCTCGAGTCTTTAAATCATTCACTGTGCTCAGTAGTCTATATTTGAATCTAATTCACTCTTTCGTGGTGTAAAGTCAGCACTAAATACCTTTGCTATCTAGTTAAACAGATAATTATTACATTATATCTATTATTGATTTATCGTAAAGCTCTTGAGATCGTACTGCTACTTAAATTTTTAAATTTTAAATTAACATTTCAATAAGTAGCCGAGAGCTTCGGCCGAAAGGGACTGAAAATCTTCCACTTGCCCGTTGTACTTGGTATGCGGACATTCAAATATTATATGTTTTATTGACTGCTACCCCGTAGCCGCACTGGCACGCTGCATTATACCTATTATGCAAGCATTTGACCGCCACCTCACCTGATGGTAAGTAACGATGCCGCCAAGGATGGAACATGCCTATCTGGATACAGCCTATTCATTCTGACCTTGTACCAACAGCTGGGATGCTGGTCGTACTTCGTTTCGAACGGATTGAGGTTTTGAGCCTATCACCATCATCATTAACAACAGCCCATAACATGCCATCGCTATACTTGTATTTGCCATAATCTCCGCGCTTGGCAAGCGTGTTGGAGGCAGCAGTGTTCTATACTACTCAACAGAAAACGTCGCTGTCAAATTTCTTCTAGACTACGGAGGTCTTAGCTGGTTAGCCTCTTTGATCGACACCCGTAAGGTGTTGGTTGCTATTTAGCTAGCTAGCTATTGCTTGGTGGCAAAAATAGATAAGCCGGTGGTACTCATCCAGGCGAACTCCTCGGGCTTGATAGAGTCCTACTCATACAATTCATTATCATTATCAATTCATACCTACCTATTCACCCTCATATATATTATTTAGAAGATAATATTTCACCTACCTACCTAGCTAATGCCAATGTAACAGCGAAATTTGTTATAATCGCCATTAAACGGAGATGAAAACATAAAAGTATCTAACCAAGGCAAAAGCACTCTCATTGTCCGCAATATCGAAGAAAACTGAAATTCATTTTAAAGAATTTCAGATCGTTAAGTGTTCGTACCCACATTGAGCGATAAATCACCCCGATTACGCGTTCAAAATTGAATCAATACCAGCAGTTTAACTTCAGAGCACGAAAATATTCTAGTACATCAAAGACAAACCGAAATGTAATAATCTTTTTCAGTTTAAGGGTAAGTTATTATTGTAGACAAGTAGGTAAGTAAATCGATAACAATATCAAACATTGAAGGACAGTTTCGAAATTACTCGAAAACAATGTCCAGAGAGCCGATTGAAAAGCGAAACCAATTTTGTTGAATATGTAACTGTGTTTATAATTAACTTGTGTAAAATCGATTTCTATTTCGGTTTGTAACGAAACTACGTGGTTTTAATTATAAGTTTGTCAATATTTAACTCGGGCGATTTCGTACCTAATTAGGTGAGTACTTAACGCGGCCGGGAACAATATGAGCACGAGCCGACCATAAAACAACACGTGACTGTCAGCGCGCGGCGCATGCGGCCGCGTAGGAATAACGACCGGAACACTCCCCATTCAGTTATAACAGCCATAAAATTTACACCCAAATCAAGCCAAATTGTATGATAACTTCATCCTTCTCTCTAATGAATCAGCGGCTCATAAAGTCGATAACGCACCAACTCATCCGGAACATTTACTCAACCACAAACATTAAAATCCTATTATAAAAATGGGAAATTTTATTCGCTGCTCATTCGAATCCGTCCAATTTCTGTGGTTGAGTAGACTGTGATCTTTTATTGTGAGATTTCAACATGGCGCAGGATAGGTCAGTTGGCACCGAGCCCGGGCCGCAGTCGAGATCGGCTTGGAAACATTTACATGAAACACTAAAACCAGTGAAGGCATTGCGCCGAGTGTTGGTGTAACGCACGCTTTGGGGTCATAAACATCGCATACTCGCAGTGACTTTGGGCTCATAAATTTACTGAGAAGAGAAATCGTTTCACTTTTTCGCGACAAATCGTGAATCGTTATCATTTCGCCTCTCATGCTCCTCAGATGTAGCAATTTAGCTCTCTGAATGTGGAACGATAAATTTTCTCGAATTTACTAAATCGGCGCGACCGCTAGCTTTCAATGGAGGGAAGGAAACATCAGCCGGTAACTTGATAGCAGCCGATATAGTAGGCCATTGTGATTGCAAATTTAAACGGAATTATAGATAATTAAATGAGGTAATACTATACCGCTTCCAATTTATGTTGGCATCACAGGCAAGGGGACGGGGATTGATAAATGCTTTATTAGGTGAGTATTGTATGACAATGTAGAATATCGAATATTGTGGGGTGCGGGTGGTTTTGAATTGAATAGCGCGGTAATAGTATTGTGTGGCACCATGTTGAGTTTAATATAGATTAGGTACTGATTACACGAGCATAGCCCGCAAAGGATTTTATTTATTTGTATGGCCTCGATTCAAGTGTAAAGTACCGAAGTGAGTTATAAATGTAAGCATTTAATTTCATCAATTGTCTTTAAAATATTCACAGATAACGAAGAAATCCTTGCTTCTACAACGAAAATCATATTTTAACATTACATTTTACAAAATTAGAAAATTGACGTTATGTTGGGTGGAAACTCGAATTCGTTTCCCCCTACGGTTGACGATCCACCAACCTTTTGTCCTGCACTTCGGACAACGCAGTAAAGCATCTGAATATACAAGTGTTGCCTACCGTAAATACCTTTGGGACGAATATAAGGGCCATGCTCAGGAAGCAGCAGAATACGATGGCCAGCGACACGAAGGCGAACGCTGCATCCTGTTGGCTTGCGATAACGAGGGTCACAGGTGCGGTGATCAGGCATAACACCACAACGTTGTAGATGCTCATCCCGACGTAGCGGGAGTCGTTGATCTGACGGACCTTCACTGAGCGGGTTTCGTAGGCCAGGAATAGGCCGAACACCAGCACCAGGCCTTTGTAGCCGTACATGACGCCTGAGGAAAGAATAGGTGAGTTAGTAACAAAGAATTTGTTGCTGTCTACGTAGCATGACGGGCTTTGTCGCTCGAGACGTAACTGTCTGTCTCGTTTACTCTAACGCAAATCGAAAGAGAGAGCTAGAGCTATATCGCTCTCGTGCGCGCGATATCGCCAGTTATGTTACGCAGGCTGGAATCCAAGCGAGCTCGTCTTCTAATGCTTGTCTTTTCTATCTATAGAAACTTACCACGAGCGTGACAGAGAGGTAGCACACGCGAGCGTTGGCGTGGTCGCGAGCGGTTTCAAAAATAGGGCAGCTGGTCATCGGACTTGACGCATTTTGTCAATGTTACGACTTTGACGAAACCCGATGATTCGGGTCTATATCGAGCTGAATTTACAGTCGCATTGTTAAGGAGTCTGAGTAGTTTCGTGTATAGTTACTTACTAGTTTCCGCCTGCGACTTACCTAATTCTTTCTGCGTGTTCTGCTTGCCATATTTAAGTTGATGAAGAAATTATTAAGGAAGTATTGTGACCAAACTACCATTTATTATTTATGTTATTCAGTTAATAAACGAAACAGTTACAGCTGTTGCAGTATTTAAGTGTTACCACTTAAAATATTTTATGAAAAATCTCTTAATGCAAGTTAGCAAAGTCCTGGCGCAACTAAAGTACAATTAGCCAAGGCGAGGTACAGCTGCTAAAAACGAAAACAAAATGACACAACGAAGAAAGAAACTCGGTTATTATTAACGAGTTTATAACTTTCAAATTTTGCTCTTCAAGTTGGGCTCGCAAATGAGTCGCAGTGGACTCTGAAGGAGGAGATTTATAGGACGCAATTTATTGTTTACCAGACTCTAAATTACCTCATATTAAAACTCATCTTTCATAATTACAGCTGGGATTTTGGAATTAATGCTTTTGTCGAAACACCTTTTATTTTTATTAAAAATTTAGGGTGATTAATGGACCAATAAAAAAGCATTGCAGATTAGTATCTAGAGTCTTACATAATAGTGGCTATAAGTAATATAATATACTAAGTGTTGGTAATGAATTAACCTCATTTGCCACGAAGTAGGTACCATTAAAATCTGCATTTGTATCTAGTAATGATAAGTACCTACTCTCTTCCGAGCAAACGCCGCTAGCGTCGGGCGACATGACGTCACTCGTTTAGTCAGACAGTATTTTCCGCGCTCTTACAGTGTCTAGCCAGACTCCAGTCTAACATAGAGGGGTCGTAGTACGTCGGTACTACTACTACGACGGTCGCGTCAGCACTTACCCAGCCATACAGGATTGTGCTCGCTCTCGCAGTGTTCCAGCTCAGGCCTGATGTGGACGTCGTCATCGTGCAGCCTCGGGGCCTCCAACGGGAAGGTCTCGACGCGGCGCTGCAGAGGGTCCCGGGCTTGCCAGGCCCCCAGCAACGCGGCGTCCACAGCCAGCAGGCCGCCCACCATCGTGTACAGCTTCCAGCCGTGCATGCGTTTCTGAGGGGGTTTTTGTTAGTATAATATGTGTGGAGGGGATATCCGGACACTTGGGAAGGAAACCACGTAGTGCTGGGTGGTGGTGACGGAAGGGTGCAGGTTAGAAGTGTTGGATGGATTGCATCATTTCGGACAAGTTGGTCGATGGACGGGTGGGGTTTACGTGTCATATGGTGTAGGTATCATAGCATTTTAAAGAGACATGTTGACATTTCCGCGTGAATCCTGAGACTGGTTGAACCTGTGACACTATGCGGAGTGCAGACCTTTCGGTTCTACGAATTTTAATATATTTTACATTACAACAGCAACTTACTTTGGTATCGACCTTAGGCTTCGTGGTGTGTCGATGCACGCGCCAGACCTTCGTGAACATGGCTCCATAGGCCATCGAGAAGCCCGTAGCGAGCAGCCAGGCGCGGGCCGCACAAAGCCCTGAGTAATGGTGGGGCTGCACCCAGCGGCCGTCGACGCCCAGTGCCACCGCCGCGCCAAGGCATACACAACATCCACACAGCATCACAGTGTTGCAGGCAGGGTGCGACCACTGGATCACCCTGGTTGGAGCAACACCGGGTTTTTGAACTGTTATTTTACAAGTCCAGGTCCAACCACACGATATCGTGTGATGCGAAGTATGACATTGGTGGTTGGGGTACATGATATCGCGTGGTTGTGCAAAAAAATTTTTGGTTCTGTCTTGAAACTGTACTTTCCGGCCTGATAACAAACGGGTTAACTGCCTCGCCACACCATTTTTATACTACTCTAAAAGTGCTCAGCATGTGCTGTGAGTCGTTTCTTGCGCCTCACAGCACATGCTGAGTGGGTACCATTTGCGCTGGCCGCCGCGGAACCGACGCTGGCATGGGAGGCAACGTACCTATTGTTTTAAATATTTTTATTATTAATGTTTCCGTTGTCTGTAACTGTTATTGTGTCGTGGTGTGCTATGTGTAATAAATGTATTTTCTTTCTTTCTTTCCTTCTTCTTTATTAAAAGAAAGTTCACGGTGGAAACTATTTAGCTATCGGCTATATCATCTACCATTTATACTTTTACGTATATATTGCATTGTCACTGAGTAGTAGGTGATATATCTCTTACCTGTATATTAAATACCTTATCCTTTAAGCTGAAGTACAACAATAAGTAATTGCTTACTTACACATAATGCCTTTTTCGTAAATAATTCCTTGGCGGCAGAAATATACAAGTTGGTAGTAGCTATCCAAGCGAGGGATCCCCTAAGGTATGACGGAGTTCTGCCGGTATTCAGCTTCAGTCGTATTAAATTGTACCTACCAAGTAGGTAGTTACATTTAATCTTTGAAAGTTTACCGACCACCCCTCTTCCTTTCCTCCTTCCTCCAGCCCCGTAATAAAAACGAAAACGAAAACTACTTTCAGCACAATGAACGAGGATTAATGTTTAACGAAAGATCGCCCGGAACTATCTGAGGATTCAGAGATTAGTGGCCGTGGAAAAATATATAAGTACCCATTTCCACTTCGGCCCGTATTTAATGTCGCGTCAGATTAAGCGGCGACACAGGGCCTGGGGGGGGCAATTCCGTTACAGATTTCCAACAGATCCATTATAAAGTTTAGGGTTATTTTTTGGCTTTCGAAATTAGTGCTGTCTGGAGTTTTAATGAGACCCTTGTCATTGGGGGAGTCGGTTGAGTTTTTGATTGTCTTTTTTGCGTTTGATTGATAAGGGTGCGGGGTGGGTACCTCCTGTGTCTGTGGAGGATGTTGAAGATGATGAGGGCGATGGCGGCGAGGATCCCGACGGCGCAGAGGGCGGCCATGCACGCGAACAGCGGCAGCGACACCATCCGCAGCTCGTTCACCACCACCGTGCGGTCGGGCGGCACTTTCCCGCCTGCACACATAACATTATTCGCCCTGACTCATTTATTGTATTCAGAGTGTTGCACCAACCAATATTAAGCTACACTTGGCACTAGAACAAGAGCAGGCTATAGTATGTATAACTTCTATTTACATTCGGCTAAAAGTAATAAGTAAAGATTAACTGTCATCCGGGGAATGTCTTTCTATAAATAGTGTTTCGAAATGGCGTAGTAGACCCTGCGGTAGGTCATCTCCAGAGTACATGTAATGGAGTATCGACAATAATAAATGGAATGTAAACGACATACCATTTGAAGATGAAATATAACCTTTATTTTAGTTTATAAACTGGGATACTCAAAGCAATAACAGCGGTTACCGCAAATAGTGGCCTGTTAGGTTTCAGAGAATATTCGACATCGGACATGTCAGTTGTGCGGAGACCGTTTCCTATTCTGTGCCTGTGACGTAATACCTTTTACAGAGTACAGTTGTAGGAGCACTTAAATTTTCTCGCTATCCATTTTCCGTTATTCTATTTTTAAAAGGGGGAGGCAAACGAGCTTGCGTGTCACCTAATGGAAAGTGATCACAGCCACCCATGGACCATTATATCAATTAATTTCAGACCTATCTCCATTCTCTTAATTAAATGTACAAATACAACATTTTTCCGCTACCACATTGATTCATTCACACTTGCTCAACGATAATCTATACGCAACGAAGCCACGGCAAATGTAATGAACAGTTTTTGTGCACTCGTACCTCCTAACAGACCAACGTGCTGTAACATCTTCGACAAAGTGGGCCCATATTTCCTTTTTAAATTGATGCAACATGGCAATCCTATTTTTATACAGTCACCCTAACATCAAAAACTGCTAATGGTGGCCACTCATCATACGGCCGAGTGAGAAATGTTGGCAGGACGTCATGCCACATGGACGGTCTCAAGCCAAAATGGGCGGAGTCAAGCCTATAGGCGGGCCCATATTATGGGTGTGGGTCAAGCCCATTTTTGTCATGCCGAACGATTTGTCAGCAGGGTTGTGAGTGGCCATAAGTGATCAGTCTGTCGAGAATTATCTGAACAAATGAGATAATTGCGAAAAAATTGAACCCGGTTCGAACCCGGTACCTTTCCCTTACGAGTAAATTCCCCTTAACCAGCAGGCCACCGACACTCCCAATTTGGAAAATAGCACGTGGCATTGTGCCAAATAGTAAGGAATAATAATATAATAATGGTCTTATCTTCGTCCTTGAAAATAATATCTATCAATGTAAGGAAGTGATCCATTTATATCTAATCTTATTTAATTCAGTCATCGGCCGTACTCAGTGTTCGATATTACTAATTTGTTTGAAAATAATATTATCTATCGAAACACGAGAACTACGGCCTTGTAAGAAATACATCCCGAGGCGTTTCATACTACGCTCCTCAAATATATATGTATCTCGGTAGGTTCCTACTTCTCAGAAGTCACCCATAAAGTAAATTTTCCTTTAGATCTTTTTATTATTTAACATCCAATTATTGCTTGAAAGCTTTGAAGTGCTATCGTTCTACATTACCTTATTGATTTCAGAACCGTGGGATGTGTAGTTTTATTTTAGGATTTAATTTCAGGAGGGTCTGTGGCTTTATCACACTACATGGGGTTGGTACAACATGTTTCTCTGTTCCATTTACCCCTATCAATCAATTCACATGCATGTTGTCACCATTCCAACAGTAATTTTTTTACACAGTAACGTTGTACGAAACAATGTTGTAACAATTGGTAACAAACAATAATTGGAAATACACATTTTTGCCAAAAAATAATAGGCACCTAAGGAAATTTACATTCCAAGGCTATATAAGGTAATTCAATTGTATATTTAATTGTTTGACGTAGCCTGTGTACTTATAATCTTGTAAATTAATAAGCCTTAAGTGAATTCTGGCAATCTTTTCATACATTTTCGATGAATTTAATCAAATCGATGTACGCTCTCAAACAATCAGAATGGGTTGGCAACACAAGTTGACAAGTTATGAAATTCTAATAACGAGTATGGCCTCCTCTTGCTATAACCACAGCCTCTATCCTTCTGGGAATGCTTTCCGCAAATAACGTCACAATAACGTCTTGAGGAATACTATTACGATTCTGTTTAGCTCCCTGATGTTTTGTGGAATTGGTTTCACTGATCTTACCCGATTTTTTTTAGAACATTCCGGACATGCTCAATTGGATTTAGATCTAGACTTCAAGTTGGCCAATCTAAACCACGGATCCTAACTTATGGCATATACGCTTACATGTCTACCAGAACCGCGCGAGCGCGAGCATTGTCGTCTATAAAAACTTATTATTCTCTAAGATCAGTTAATCAGGCAACTCAGCGCTGAGCTCACGGAGTAATTTAGGGCCCCGAGCCGGGCCGCAACGACTGATATTGGTAGCCAAAAGCTTCCTCCTGACCATCCATAAGCTTACTTCTACTGGTATTCTTCAAGACTCCACTTTAGGTCCACACTTGACGCCGTACGATTCCGCAACGCCTTCCTTACCAAAAAGCGTCTCGTGGATCTGTGCATATGTTGCCTTCTTTTGACCGAAGTGGTCTCTTGATACGGTTGCCAAGGGTTTTGGACGTCAGTTTGCAAACAACCTTCTTCAATTAGCGCTATAACTTTACCGGCCCTTATCGCTTTATCAACTATATCCGAAAGTGATATTGAATGTAAAAAGAAAAATTAAAATGATAAATTTTCATGAATAATTCAAAACCTTTCAAATTTTAGTACCAAGCAAGTGTCAACAACAACAACGCAACAACTCGCGCCATTAATAAAGCAATTTTAAAATACTCATTAGCTTTCTTTAGTTAAGTTAAAATTTTAAATTTCGAACGTAGCTTTAATGCCCGGCATACTTCAAAAATTATTCTAAATTACATCGTCAAAGTAATAAAAACCCTTTCTTGAAGTATTATTTTATGATGCAGAAAAAATCTAGTGTCCGTTTTTTTGCAAAAGGGTTTATATAACAAAAATAATATACGATCGTAGGTAGATATTCATATTACTTCATAAAACGTTTAGTATGCTTCACACAAGATCTACGACTACAAGACGTATACAGTCATACCGATTAAATTGGACAGAGTTTCGGAGTTTCGAGAGGCTGTATTATATTGACCCACTTGTTGGGTATTCGGTCGACGAGGAGAACCTACTGTCCTCTGACAGTAGGTAAGCAAATTTTATGCAAAATTTATTACTAAGTATAAATTCTTACTGAAATTTATAGGGAACGTAAAATACATGAGATGCTAATGGAACCTTACGGATGTAGGCGGATACCTAAGTTTTAAATAATTTAAGCTTAAAAAGGTATTTTTAAAGCAAGCAGTCACTTTGAGTGTGTTCCTACCTGTTAATTTCGCACTAATTTTGTTTGCATGTAGATTGTGGAGCGATTTAGTAGTTTTTAGTTAACGGTAATCTATTGAAAATACACTAAGTATTCCCGAGTAGGTACCATAAAATACTTTTGATCTCTGAGAAATAGGAGCATCCCACGGGATTCTCTTATTATCTACTCGGGGTAAGCCCACAGAGTATCGACTTGAACGCGGACGAAAACCGATGTGAAACAGCTATCTATTACATTATTATAAATACCTTATATTGAACACCTGTAGAATGTAGGGTGATATCTAATTCAGTCGTTTTCGTTTGATATTCACCATTACCAAATAAAATTAGACGTAGGGGTTTCATTACTTCATGGATTTCGTCTTCGAAACGATTGTGTCGACCCAGAATAATTGACTCACTGAATGCAGTGCACCAGTTTTAACAGAAATTATTATAATCAGTAATGACCCTAGTAGATACTTATAGTAAATACAAAAAAAATGTTGTAACAAAAGGTTGTAATAATCATCGGATTGACTAAAACGTATCCAAATAATTAATAATCTCTTTCAGATGTAATTTCAGATTCAATTCAGATTGCAATTTGGATTCAGTGGGCACTAGACTAAAATACAATACACACACACCAACGCCGCCGACACTGCTGCCGTCACATTTTGACATAACATCAATACAGCGTTGTATCGGCGGGTCGGGGGCTTTGTTGGGTTGGCAACAATTCCAATTTGTAATAATCTCGGCTACTTGCCGAATACAGCATGATTAGGTTACTCACCCACCCACCGCTCGCGATCCAGCCACGTCAAGTTGTCTGCCTGCGTGTCATAGTAGCCCAGCTTCACGTAGTGGTTGTCAACCAACTGTTCTATCTGTGTCAGCGCTATTCGATCGCCTTGCGAAGAGAATGCCACCAGTCCCTGTTGCAAGAAAAATAACACTGTTGGATGTAGCCTGTATTATGTAGTATTTACTTACTCGAGTTTGAAGTCGTACCTAATTGGTGCAAGGTGTAGCTAGATTGTCTTTATGAAAGGTGTTCGCAGTAATTTGAGGTACATTTACACAACACTCACTATAAACACTTGCAACGACGACCATGACGACTTTATATTTCATTTTATTGCCTGCCATTCACCTTTATGCCAAGCTTGTAAGCGGCATATCAAGTGGCATGCCAAAAATAGGTGAACGTCATGCCACTTGACAGTGTGTGCGGTAAAATGGGCGGGATCAAACCTATTTTTGTCATGACACTTGACAACCCACACAATGGATGGTGGCCGGCATAATAAATAAAAGCACGGTTCTTACATATCTATTTATACAAGACTACTGGTATACCTTCAAAAGTAGGTTTTTGTAGTGATACAGTAGTGTGCTTCGTTTACGCTTGTTTACGGTGATACCACAAATTAAAAAACTACTCTATTTTGTGATGATACTGTTAGCCGTTTGTCGCCTGTGCAACGCACGACAGAAATGAATAATTATATATAAACTAAAAACGCTTTTGGTGGCTGTATCGTTAATGTGTGGTCAAATTTAAAAAAATAATTGATCGACTTTGATCACTAGGGGGCCAAATTCCTCATTTGTAATCCGTGGACGATGAAACCAAGTTTAAAAATAAACTCTGATAGATCAAAGCAATATTGTATTGTGATCTTCAACCCGTCTGCCAAGCCTGGAGACCCTCCATTGATTCTCCGCTGATGTGTGGACTGCTATTTTCACTCTACGTGCAATATTCAGTCAACATCACGGCATTTTCAACGTTTTCACTTATTCCGAAAAGCCGAGCTCGTCACTCGCAGTAAAAGTAGAATTTCACAGGTAGATGCGTCAACTGTGCACAATCAGGTGAAAGTTCCCCAGCAATAAACTTCTAGCGGCCGCCGGGGCAGAATGGAACGGCGCTACAACGTTATTCGGAATTATAAAGTCAATCGGGGAAGTTTTATTGGCGCACGCACTACGCCGTTATAAAAACCTATGGCCGTGTGTCGGCGAGGAAACAATAAAAGGGAAAGTTTCCCTAATGTAGCTAAAGGGTCATAAAGCAGATACTCACTGAGACGCCGAGAAATGACGTCGAATTTATTGCCTCGTAGATATCGTCCGCGATCTTCTTGTTCGTGTAAGTGAAGTTCTTCAAACTGAGGCCGCTTTTCTCCAATTTCTCCATGGTCTTGTTGAAAGCTGAAACGGGCAGGGTAGTGAGCGGTTGACGTTTATGGCGTTGTTAATCGTATAATCGTTATTCATCGACGCATGCCGACGACAGCGTAATTAATTGGCCTTAAGTAGACAGGCAGCACTCACTCAACATTAATTTAGTGTTGTGGTCGAGAGCGCTCTAGCGTTGAACATCATAGATATAATTATATCAAATACAAATCGATTACAATCCGCACATACAAATATATTAATTACGTACCTATATAGTGGGCTATATACCTTACCATTGTTATTTAGGTAGATTTGGTTTTTGTATCAAGCTCCATAAATAACTATAATAAGTACCTTTATAAAAGAAGAGTGTAAAGATAATTTAACTATTTTCTCTTTAACTACTAAGCCTCAGATCTCTAAATTAGTTTTCGTGCGCGAAGATAAATTCTAAGAAGCAATTTATCGAGTTCTTTGAAGCTCGAACGCTGAAATTCTTACTATGTTTCAAGTTGGTAATTTAAGCTACCAAATCGTACGAAAATGTATTTTTCCTGTCACTCTGTTAGGTTTCAGTGAAATAATACACAACTCGATCAAACAACTGGCACAAAGTTGCCTCATGTGGGAATTGATCCCGTGGCCTCCGCTCAATCAAAGTGTCTGAACTACAACTTGCTTATTTGTTTATATATTTTCGATGTTTCTACGCACGCTTAAATAAGAATAAAATAATCTTATTTATTTATCGACTAGTTTGAGACCATGACATCCTCCGATCTATCTCCGATATAAATTAAGCAATGCCTATTTTTAGATTTGTTATTAGCACTGTCGAGGTTTTGAAACATTTTTTTATTCTCGGTTTGGTTTGTTATGTCGTATCTAAAAACTTACCTAGATACCCTACACGTAATAAATACTAGGATCATCTATGACGTATCACATATAAATTAAATGGCTATATTCTATGATTTGCTTAAGCATTAAGCAGAATCACGGCGGTCAGATGGCAGTCGCTTCACTGTAATTATCTTATCTGCCAAATCCTGGATCATGGTCCAGGCGAACCGCGGGCCCTCTTGCGCGAGAGCACAACCAGGATATTATCTAACGCAGAAATGATTTTAATATTTGCTATTTAATACATTAACTTCTAGTTATGTAATACCGAAGCTATAACATAACCTTGCTGAAGTACATAGGTAAATCTTGGCATACACTTTGATAAAAGGAGTGCCAACGAGGGTTGAAGCGTATAAAAAGCCATCATAAAACGCCATGGGAATCAGGTTTAGTGCCGTGGCAAGAGTAGAATAGTTTATGCGACAGATCTAAAAGTAGATTTGTTTGTGTGGGCGGTTGATAAGTTCGCGGCCTAGGTAACTTAAGCTCATTTGTGCCAAGCTGGGTTAGCGTGGTTAACTCAGAGATAAGTTCTACTTTAGAGTTGAATCATAATTATATGTATATCTTGCACTAGCAAGATTTAAATATTTACAAATATTTACAAATATTTACCCACCGATATGCCAGAGTTATAACTCTGGGTATAACGATGAGAGAAAAACGATTGTGTAGAACATCAAAAAATTAACCACTCGTTCGTGACTTGGTTTAATTGACTCTAACGTATGTTAAAAAATCATTACGCCGCTTTGAGCTCTCCTATTGGTCGAGCAACGTCTGTCGTAAGACAGATTGAAAGACTGTTGCTAATTAGGACAGCGCCTAACTCTGAGTAAGTAAGCCTCGAGATAATAATTAATTCCAGAGTTTTGGCCAAAGTGGGCCTTATAAAAAATGTATAGATAGTTTTTTTTTTTTGTAGTCTCTCTTCGGTAATGTATATTTTCATTATAATATTTGCCATTGTTATTCGTTATTCGAATATGAACCCGAACCGTACATACCAAAAAGGCACAATATTTCCGCTGTCGGTAACAATAGACCCGCGAGGCTTTCACAGAAAACTTGTTATTATGACATGGAGCACGTCAAATAACTTGGTAGTCTTTTTCCCTACAACTCTAATCTTTCTGAAAAACATTTTCAAGACTGTGGCATGTTGTTGCGGCAGAGTCGAATGTATAGAGGCCCAATTTATAACATTAGAAGTTTGTGGTTGAATGAAACAGTAACTTCACCATTGGCGGCTGTTAGGTGGCTTAAATTATAGATAGAGAGGCAGACCATATTTCCCCCGTCAAATAGAGAACGGGCAGTAGCGTTTTATGTTCAGTATTGTTAGTTAAAACGGTGGTCTTAAACATCCTGTCAAACGTGGAGATTGCAACAGACCTTCAGCTGTGGAATGTTATGGGCAGTTCATTGTCGAGCACAGGTCGTTTTCTCTCTTTACAGAAGGGCGCCCATATATATACTATTCTACGAGTAATATCGTCAGTATTTCGTTTTATCTTTTCTCTTTTTTGTAGTAGTAGTAAGTAGTAGCAGAAATTTATGTCAATAGGTAGACAAGCATGCGGACCACCTTTTAGTAAAAGGCCACCACTGCATGCAGATATAAGCAATAACAAGGGAATTACAAATGGGTATTATCCCCTTTTTTATTATTATTATTATTTAAAATCTTTATACTTCTCAGTATTTTAAGGAAATACTGGCATCTTACTGAAGCACACGGGCCTAAGCCAAGTGTGTTTCATGATGATCTTTCGTTGGGGCCTGTAAAAATTTCCTAACTATTCTACACGTGTTCAATATCACTGCTTTTTGCTATTATTATTATTATTATTATTATTCTTTATTGTACATGAACATTTTTACAGAGTTTTACAAAATCTTAAGATAGTTCACAAAGGCGAGCTTATCTCTGCAAGAGATATATCCGTATTCAGAAAATAAGAGGTCTCACAGTCCGCGGGAACGCACTGGGTTGCAACTGATAATACTTAAGTGGCCTGTAGCGTGTAGTATAACGAAACTGACTAACTATAGAGCCGTTTTGAATGCAGTGTATTCACTTAACAGACGAGCACTGTGGAAACGGCATAGTAAAGCTACTTCATTATATATTGTTTGTGAATACGGATGTTAAACACTTTAGTTTTTTTATTAAACTACCCAGGCGTTTGACCGCTATCTCACCTGCACACGTAGCATGAAGGGCTTTGCACGCGCGATAGAGCGAGATAACTCTAGCTATTTCCGTCGAATTGTTTTGCAGCAAGCGAGATAAAAAGTTCTATGTCGCGTGACGAACTTCGTCATGCTACGCAGGCTGGTGGTAAGTGACGATGCGGCCGAAGATGGAGCATGCCTAGAAACATAGTCAGGTTAGTAAGGTCTTACCGAGCGCGACGGCCCACACCGCGTCATATGCCAGCGGTGCTTCCTGGTAGCCCTCGGGGTAGCGCTCCCCGTCGATATCGTAGCCGGCCTCCCGCAGCGCCTCGTTCAAACGCGACCTGCGCAAACAATTCTTATTACCTTATCTAGTCTAGTATGTAGAGTCTGTTCAATAAGTTCATAGGTAATGCGCTTATTATCTACACTTCACAAAATTCTGACGTCTAAATTCAGAATCAAAAAGCTTGAGAACAAATCAAAGCGGACCGTAAAATAAGGTCCATTTTTGTGTCACGCCTTTTGAGAAGCGGCGCTCCGCTTAACTAATAGTGATACAAAAGTGGAATTTATTCTATGAGCAATACATTTCACTTTGATTTGCTCTCATGCTTCTTGCTTCTGAATTTAAGCAAATGTAATAAGCGCATAATAAATAATACTTTTTGGAAATTTGTTCATGGAAACACTAAGGGTTTGGCTAAGGGATCTTTGCCCATAGTTGTCAAACTCAATGACCACCTGCAAAAACGAACAAGTAAGTCCGACAATATTCGAGACATTTTGGCTTGAAGAATATTCCCGCCACGAATTGCTGGCCTTTTTGTATCGACGAATCAACCAGTTTTGATACTTTACACATGCCTCATGGACCGGATAAGAAATTATAGGCACAGCCACATAAAAAAGGAATTCGATAAAAAATATACACGTATTTTTCGAAAAGATAGAACGAATGAATTCATTTACTTATTCAGGTCTATCAGTGAAAGACATCATATTTTATCAAAATAACACCTATATTTTTACAATATCATAATAATTTCTATGAAGATTTTGATTACATCGTTGAAATTCCAGTTTCTATTTTATTCCGTAGGCGTTTTATTGTATCTGCCTTACTTACGCAGAAGTATAGTTAAACATGGGGAGGGCATTTGGAATGCCCCAAAACGAAGAGTTGCTTCTTCAAAAGAATTTTTACTCCTGTTAAAGCTTAGTCAATAATTTTATTTTATTCTCCGTCCATTCTTAATACTTAGCGCAACAGACGCGCTTAATCTTTTTCTTCTGTTTACAGCGCGTCCCGCTGCGTTAAGCGGGATTCGAATGATTTGGAGGAATCAGCAGGTTCGACCTAAATTCGGCGTTCACTTGGCCTGGCGTCGGTCAAGACACCGTCAGCACACGGCTTTCAAGGAGGACCTGAAGTTTGGACGTTTTTTATCATCCATTTCAATATGCTATTATCTCATTACCACCGTGAGTTACACATTTATCGCACAGATAATCGGGTTTATTACCACGGTCGTCGAATTATTAAGGCAACAACAATACTAACCGCGGTAATAAACCCGATAATCTGTGCGATGAAAGTGTAATGAATAACCACGAAAGTCTGAGAACCTAACCGTGAGTTAATTTACCCCGTAACCACAGCCTGTAACAAGCTCGGCGAGACCGTCGCTAGAGGAGGTTGCTACCAGTCACGAAGGACCCCTTGAACGCGACGTCTTCATAGTGTCTACTATTCGAGATTCCTAGTCCATTTGGACCACCATATTAATTGTACCTTTTTTAGGAATAACTATGGCCATGTTCACCCTTGTAACCCATTGGATAGCTTCATATGACTAACTTAATACACGCTAATTGGTCCCCTCGGTTTACTCCGGCATGAGCTCATGATAGGTAAACGTATAATACTAATCATAGTTTTTCCATTTGCCTTTTCCTAGGAAGTCGAATCCATGATCTTATAGTGCTCTGTGATTTACAGCAACCAGATTATTGAACCATTTAAACCACTTTCGTACGGAAGAGTGTTAAATGTTTTTTATAACACTTACAATTTAAAATTGTTGTTACACATTCGCTCGTCACCAGTTTACGTTGGTCCGATTATCCGTTTATTCTTTATTTTCACATCTGTTTCAAGTGTATTTTTTATAACACATGCTTTTAAGGTAAGTTATAATTTTCTTTAATTTTTAACCCCTTATTATCTTACCTTGAAATTATAGGAGAAATTAAAATATTTCGAACTATCCAATTTAATATTTTTTAAAGCATTTCCCTATACTAGGTACACTCTAACCTTGAATCGGAGAACACACTCGCAGGCAATGTTGCAGTAACTGATAGTTATAGGAACATTCTATGCTAACGCGATCGACGCAAAGACACCTTTGTAGGGACGTGAGCTACGTTGAGCTGTATTGCTGGCTATTCAGGCATCCCGTCGCGCGCGTCACGTACTAAACCCGTAATGGATTAGATTAGTTAGACTAACAACGTGCGGATCGTGTGTCATGCTCAATTCAGCGCACAATACCAAATTAATGTATTTTCTATAATTAAGTAATCATTATTTTATGTATGTGATCAAAGAGTTTATTATATATAGGATAGGTAGGTACATATCGTACACACTTGATAACAAGAAATGTAATTGCCCAATTGCGATTTCTAATTTCGGCTGAAATATAATTTACCTACATAAGCTGATCTATTGAACTGGCTCTATAATATTGTTGCTATGTACAATTTTGCGACCAAGGACCGGCAAGTGCGTAGGGCGGGTAAGGGATGGACGGACGGCCTTGTATGGGTTGTGTATGTCGATCGGTGTCGACAGCTTAATGTTCAACAGACGACGGCTGAGCTCATGAAGATGACAGTTCTATTTATTCTAGCCTTACCCAACGCTTTTTATGTAACCTTACCGTAGCAGTCGGTCAGAGTAAGATATAGCACCGCTTCAATTTTCTCTCGGGTGTTCATTTCATCAAGTCAAATAGTAAAGACATTGAAGAGTAAGATATTGAATAGCCTAACCGATTTTAACCCGCAACAAAATCGGCCCATCCGGTTCGACAGCTACGATGAACAGACACACGCATACACAGAGCCACAGATACACACGTTATAAATCCCTTTTTGTGTCAGAGGATAAAACTCATAAACAAGTGAACGTCTATGCAAGGTGTATCACGCCAAAAAAAAGAAAGGGTGATTTACAAGACCAATTTGGCACAATCGGATTAGATTGTATTCATTTTGTTGTAGCCGTATAACATACTCAGCAAAGCCTGAAGCCGGAAAATGTCTATGATAAACAGAATCAATTCCGTCACATTATGATAAGATTCCTCGGGAAGAAGAACAAGATAATGTCACGAAAATAAGTTGATTACGTAGAACGCGTAGTGAGCACAAACGAGGCGCGGTGTCCATGTTATGCGCGCTGTTTATGGAGTATTTCATTGCGTGATCATTACCTGTTTTGTATTTTGATAGGTACTACTGAATAACAGTATAAAAGCCCTAATCTACGAAGTACTTATCCACATTTTGTCGTCGTTTTTAGTTTTGGAAGACCTGTTTAAACTTACGTAAGACACGACGCGGATTCTAAAGCAAAGCCATATTATTTCATAATAAAATAATCGTTATAAGTTAGTGGAGTGACATGGAGGTAGCTTAAGTCTAAAAAGGTTTGTTTCTAGATGTTGTTGGACGATAATTCTGCAGGCAATTAGAACTTATAAGTACAGTCATTAAAAATTATTATCATCATATTTTATTAAAACGTTATAAAAGAGCAACTTTAACGCTTCAGTAGATTTCCACGTATTAAAACGTTTATTAATACGTTTATTTATTTAAATGGTATTAAGGAGCCGCTTTGAATTTTCAGTGAAAATCCACTGAACTGTATTTAAAAAGGTTACATAATGAACTAACGAATATTCGACAGAATAATTTCACCCGAAATTTTAACGTATTCAATTCCGTAGAATTGCAATCTTTTCATTGCAATTCCACGGAATTGAATACGTAAATAAAAAGTAAAGTAAATATAACTCCGTGCAACGCAGTAGTTAAATAATTTGCTATTGCGGATAGTTGCCCCTGGGCGACTATCCACAAAAGTAAATTAGGCTACTATCCTTTTTGATGCGGATAAGTACTTGCCATTTTTATTTGTCAAATAAATGAAAACTATTCAACAATAAAACTGTGTTTAATAAAAAAGGGTTTCACTACATGTGCGGTAAACTATACTTACGGTATATTGATATGGTTTTAATTCATGAGCATCTACATAAAACTATTTGAGAACTTTGAGATTTATGTGGTATGAAACCAGCTAGAGACTATGGGATTAACCGAGAGGCAACGAGGCAAGAGGTTTAAAAGGGTAAAGCTTCCCTTGCTAAGATAAAACTTTAAATCGAAAACCTGAGACATCTTCGCAATAAGTCTTTGTCTAAATTATATGTTTTTACAGACTGCATAATCTAATACCTCCATCTTCGTTCCACCACCAAACGAGGAGAGCTTCGGCGAAATGGCACTGTTTTACAGTTGAAATTACAAAGACTACTCGCACAAACCACTTTGCTTCAGCATTTATTGTGCGAACCGCGACGGAACTCTATCTGACTTACTGTCTTTTGATAAATACAACCTGGGAGTTTTCAAACCATAGCAAAAATGTTCCTTTTTGTAGGCGAGTGCTAACCGCAGACCATAGTGTCGCACCAAATATTCTGTAGTCCACGCGAACGAGGTTGCGGGCACAGCTAGTCAGTAATAAAAATATTAAATAGAAATTACTTACCAACGTAAGCCCGTCAAAGCTTCGCCGCGAAAGATTTTTACTCCAAGGATAAACGCGTGCGCCTACACTGAAGGATTACAGGGCACTCAGGCCTTCGGGATAGGCACACTTTCAATTATGGTAAAGCACTAACGCCATCAATATCCATCATGTATTCAAAAGCGGGACAACTATCCCACTGGGACAACTATCCAACTATCCGGCTTTTACCCTATAGCTACTCCCACAGTTTATCTCTATAGTGCCGGACAGACAAACAGACAGAACCAAGTAATTGCCAGCAAAATTGTAGACCTTATCGCGGTCGTTAGCTAGGCTACCGCGTTCTTGGCACACCACCTGTGTAGGTTTTCTGCTGGTCATATGCTATATGATTACGACAAATCTAGGTTTTCATTTTTAGAGTGCTCGTAACAATTACGACCGTATAATCAGAAATCGTTTTTACATAGTGTACTTTTTAGTATACAGAGGCTTCAAGTCTTTTATAGATAACTTTCCGCTTACCACTGGCTGTCTGCTCGTATGTCACTGCGTAGATAAAAAATAATAAAGGAAAAATAAAAGTAATTGGCCATCGGCTTCGCACAAAGCCGATATAGATCGACCAATTAATGGTAAACTTTGATTTCTATGGCCCTAATGTGCGTTTCTTCGTGTAGATTTATGGTATTGAAAAGATTACCGCAGAAATCCCACGAAAAAATGGCCGCCCAGACTATCCTTTAGGGATGCTGAAATATTTTTCATACAAAGTTGACATTATGCTCTCGCTAGCGAGAGTGTAAATCTACTTGAAAAATCTCTCACTGGAGCTACTGTCTGGATATATGTGATTGTCTTTTATGTATTCTTGGCAAAGACGATACGATATATTCTTGCGGCAGTGTTATTTTATTGGATTATATTTGCTCAGCAGTAATAAGGTACAGTAAAGTTATATTAGCAACACAGAGCCAATTTGATAAAAATTGGAAGGTTAATAAAGTTAAGCATATCGAATAGTCTATAAGATATATAAAGCTTTTAAGTTGTTATTTTTCGACTGATTATGGAAATGCCGATTATATTTCAATTTTTAATTTTAAAGAAACCTATTTTTAGGGACCGTTCCCTATTAAATATAAAAGCATTGTTGAGTGTCTCAACAATGTTTCAAGTTCAACAAAGAGATTTCAACATTACAATTTCAAATCAGTATCGGTATAGGTACGTTACATTGTTAGCGTAATGGCCCCGGATTTATATTTCTCATTAAATCTGAATAAAATCTCCATGGAATAGCAACTTGCTCTGAAGAAAGAAATAATAGTTCTTAACAATGGTATATTATGCATTTACATGGAGACCAAGTTTCTCAGAATTACGTGGGGTAAGTCCAACGGGGGAAACGTAGTTTGTACGTTTGTTAACGAAAAATGGGATGAAATTTGTTTTGGACCCTCGTTTGCCTTCAACTTCTTGTCGTACAGAATTCGTTAAGTTTTCGTTTATAGCTATATACCAAGATAATCTGGGATTTAAATCTGGTGCAGTATTCATAGATCTTACCGCTGCGTACGACACCGTATGGAGGGAAGGTCTAATTTACCAGCTTCTGTCAGTTGTTCCTAACTTGCAAATAGTTCATTTAATTTCTAACATGCTATCACAGAGACGATTCAGGGTGCATCTGGGATCCAAAGTGAGCAATGTAAGGGAGCTGAGTAACGGTCTTCCGCAAGGTTCTGTTCTGGCCCCTACATTATTTAACCTCTATATCCACGACCTTCCCGATACTAAGTCCAGGAAGTTTATTTATGCCGACGATATATGCCTTGTCACCCAAAGCAGAGATTTCTCAACCTTAGAACACACGCTGACCGCCGATTTGGAGACCTTGGCAAGGTACTTTGTTACGTGGCGGCTGATACCTAGTGCGAGCAAAACAGAGGTCTGCTGCTTCCACCTTCACAATCAACTGGCCAAAAGGGAACTGAGGATACCTTTCAATGGCGTTACGCTTAAGCACAATTTCAGTCCCAAATATTTGGGAGTCACTCTCGACCCTGCTTTGACATTTAAGGACCACCTTACTGCGACGGCACGTAAACTTCAGACCCGTAACAATGTCGTCCAAAAATTGGCAGGAACAAGCTGGGGAGCGAACAGTGAAGTACTTCGCACAACTGCCTTGTCACTGGTGTTCTCCGTGGCGGAGTACTGCGCTCCTGTCTGGCTGGGTAGTGCAAACGTCAGCAGAGTGGACGTGGAATTGAACAAGGCAATGCGATGTATCTCAGGGACCATATGTTCCACACCATGCCATTGGCTACCCGTGCTCTGTCGAATACTTCCGCCGGACCTGAGAAGAAAAGATTCTCTGCTCAGAGAAGCCTCAAAGATCAGTCGGAATCCAAGGCTTCCCATGCACTGCGAGTTTCTGCAGGCTGCGAAGTTTCGCCTAAAATCCAGAAATCCGGCAAATAAGATTGCTGCGTCACTCATGAACGACGAATTCAGTAGTAGTCGCGCATGGAGCCAAACTTGGTTATTGTGTGTGGCAGGAAAATTCGGATGTGGTATAGTACCTGGCAGCAACCTAAAGGGATCTGAACTATCTAGGCGAGATTGGTGCAACTTAAATAGGCTACGCACGGGCCATGGCCTTTGTGCCCCCTACAAACACCGCTGTGGATGGAGTGTATCCCCCCAGTGTCCGTGCGGTTCCCCTATTCAGTCAATGTGGCACATACTATCGGATTGCCCAAACACAAGTTACCCTGGCCCACCGGAGGACCTGATCACCCTCAGCGACGAAGCAATTAAATGGCTGACTTCGCTTGATTTAAATTTGTAGTTGAATGTGTTCCTCGTATATTGTATTTTTGCCATACGAATAAAAAATCTGGGATAAAGTATATTTCCTTGCGTACAAAACGAGAAAGCTAGGCCAGCATAATTATGTAAGTAGGTACCTATCAAAGGTATGATTGTGGATCCAGAGGTAAAATTTAGACTATTCAGTATTTTTGAAATTCCGTAGCTGAAATGTGGAAATTTACAAAGGTATTTTGGTGGGTTAAGCGCTCAAAGGGATACAAAGCAGTGAGAAAGAAGTCCGTGAAGTTATATTAAGGGCGGCTTGCACCAAATTATTAAACGCATCTAAGTTGCTACTTAAACAAAAACCTATGTACGAAAAAAAGTAAAACATCATTCTTAAACCTGTTTAAGAATTTGGTGCAAGCTGGGCTTAGTCTTACATTTAAATTGTGTCGTGGCATCCCGTGTAATAAATATTTTTTTTCTTTGTTTCTTTAATTTATTTTTCAACTATACCTACTTCCCTAATAATATTATAAATGCAAAAGTAATTTTGTCTGTCTGGTATGGGCTAAGTTTAGCACCTGAAGATAAAGGCTATTTACTCCCCTTCACCCGCGCAATATAACGCATGTAGTCCACGATTTCTTCTACAATTTACAAATAGTTATTTTTGAAGTTTGATTTCTAATAAACGAAATGTAACAAAAATGTACCAATAATCGTAACATCCAGCATTTACAAATTTTCAAGAAGTTTCCTTAGGAAAGGAATTTCATGGTTCAGTACCCTTACTACAATGTTGTACAATGGTTCTACACCCCAAAATTTAAATATCAAAGGTTGTTAAATTTTAAAAGGAAAACCCTCGCATTAATACCCCATCCCTAGTGGCATCCTGTATTTATTTATTTAGCTTTTTTGTCGGTACAAGTGGTAAAGGTAATGTTGACGGAGAGTGAAAACGGTAATTTTACACCGAGTTGCTATGATTGGTCTCGACTTTTTGGTATTATCCGCGCACAATTAAAAGATTATACTATCGTTTAACTGTAAAACATCCATGACGTCACAAGTGGTAAGGGACGTTAGGTGTACAATGTACCTATCGCAGGCTAAAGCTGCTATTCTTTAGCTGCCTTTAAGCTCTATTACCACTTACTCCTTATATAAGCCGCTTATTAACAAACCTGAAACATTGTTATAGAAATAGCTTGCGTAGAAGCAATCTGAGTTATAAAATAAAGTAGAATTGCTCATATAAGAGTTTCAAACTACGGTTAAAAATGTAGTTTTACATTTTCAACTCAGCTTTTATGTTTTAGTAGTCGCATAAACACCTCATTTACGACTTCTGTAAACTATAGTTTTTAGGTGCTTGTGCCATAAAGATGGTAAATTTTATCTCCCCAAGGGTTTTATATTCCACCGAGACGTTCTTTGCATTACGCATTAAAAGTAACGTGAGTTACCGTAGCTTGAGGTAGCGTAGGATTACCTATTGCTGTGTAAATGTTTGACTTACGAAAAGCTTAACTGTATGGCAGATAAATAAACGGAGGTACAAACAATCCCGGGAATTCAAACAGAATCTTTGATATTTCAATTTCACATATAGGTCGAGTATTTATCGGTAACGTATGTACTACAGTCTTTTTTAAACACAAAAACCTTTTGAATAGCAGTGAAAAGTCAAATAAATTGGACGAATCCATTCATGTAGAAACTATGTACTGTAGGTTTCGGCTTCACTGGAATTTCAGCGATGGGAGTGAATTAAAAAATTAATAAACTGATGAAAATATTTCGTTTCAGCTTTTATTTTTGGGACTACAGATTACTTTTTTGTTTTATATTCATAAAATGAAATATTGCTTTTTTCGATTGGCATAATAAACAAAATTAAAATGCAGGATATTTTCTCCTCGGTAGGTACGATTCCGGAATCGTCACAAGTATGTTTTTTCACCCACTTATCAAGTTTACCTTTGTGCCAAAGACTTTTACATTGTCATCATCATATCAGCCAGAAGACGCCCACTGCTGGGCATAGGCCTCCCCCAGAGATCTCCACATAGGCCGGTCCTGTGCTTTTCGCATCCAGCTGGTACCTGCGATCCTTACCAGGTCGTCAGTCCACCTTGTGGAAGGCCTACCCACGCTGCGTCTCCGGCACGTGGTCGCCACTCGATAACTTTACTGCCCCATCGGCCATCTGTTCTTCGAGCTACGTGCCCTGCCCACTGCCACTTCAGTCTGGCAATCCTTAGAGCTATGTCGGTGACCTTGGTTCGCTTGCGGATCTCCTCATTTCTGATTCGATCGCGCAAAGAGACTCCGAGCATAGCTCTTTCCATTGCCCTTTGGGTAACAGTGAGCTTTCTTATAAGGCCCACAGTGAGCGGCCACGTTTCAGTTCCGTAAGTCATCACTGGCAACACACCATGGTCATAGACCTTCGTTTTGAGACACTGCGGTAATTGGGACGAAAATATATGGCGTAGCTTCCCGAATGCTGCCCAACCGAGTTGGATTCGTCGATTGACCTCTTTCTCGAAGTTGGACCTACCTAACTGAACTATTTGTCCTAGGTATGAATAGTCGTCAACAACTTCAAGTGGAATGCCTCCAACTGTCACTGGAGTAGGCACAACATGGACATTCGACATAATTTTCGTCTTGTCCATGTTCATTTTAAGACCTACTTGTTGAGAGGCACTACAGAGGTCATCGAGCATTTTGCCCAAGTCTTCCAGGGTTTCAGCCATGACTACGATATCGTCAGCAAATCTGAGGTGAGTAAGGTACTCGCCGTTAATATTGATGCCAAGTCCGTCCCAGTCCAGAAGCCTAAAGATATCCTCCAGTGCAGCGGTGAACAACTTCGGTGATATGACATCACCTTGTCTAACACCCCTCTGCAGCTGAATAGGTTCTGTGGTCTTATCCTGGAGACGAACTGACATAGTGGCGTTTTCGTACAAACCCTTCAGTGCTTCGATATATCGATAGTCAATTTGGCACCGCTGTAGAGACTGGAGCACCGCCCAAGTTTCGATCGAATCGAAGGCTTTCTCATAGTCCACAAACGCCAAGCATAATGGCCGGTTATACTCTTCGGTCTTCTGTATTACCTGCCGCAGCGTATGTATGTGGTCTATGGTACTAAAACCTTTTCGTAATGACTCTCGAAAACAGCTTATACACATGGGTCAGCAGCGATATTGGTCTGAAGTTCTTCAAGAGAGCCTTATCACCTTTCTTGAAGAACAATATCACCATACTTCTGTGCCATGTTTCTGGCGTTTTTCCCTCGAGGATGACGGAATTGAACAGCTTCTGAAGTGTCTTAAGCACAGGTTTGCCACCAGCTTTCAGAAGCTCAGCCGTAATTTCATCATCACCCGGCGCCTTGTTGTTCTTGAGCTGTTTGAGAGCCATACTAATCTCGTACAGGCTGATGTCCGGGATATCTACTGGTAACAGGTGCCCGTGTTGTCGTGTATAACTGTCCATAGAACCTCTCGACTTCCCTCAAAACCTCGGACTTGGACGAAACAACTCTGCCGTCATCCGTTTTCAGTCTCGTCAACTGGCTCTGTCCAATCGACAGATCTCTCGCAAAGACTTTAGAGCCTTTATTCCGCTCGATCGCCGCCTCAATGTTGATAGTATTGAAGCGGCGTATATCGCGAGTCAGAGACTTGGAGATCTGTCGATTAAGGCGCCTAAATTGAGAGACATCATCAGGGGATTGCAGAGTCATTGCGCGTCTTTCTTCCATGAGTTTGAGGGTATTGTCAGAGATTTTGCTTGTTCTTTTTGTACGGCAGGCTTTGTAAAACTTTGACCCAACCGTATAGACAGTTTCCACGAACCTGTTATTGTAGTCGTCCACGTCGACGCATTCTCCTAGGCACTCGAAGAGATTTTGTAATTCGGGTTGAAAGCTCTCGGGGTTTTGGATTTGGATGGGTACAGGCCGGAGCGTGGACCTCATCAATCTCGATCTTTCCAGCTGTGGATTAATATTCAATGTGCCTCTTACCAAGCGGTGATCACTGCCAATTTTTACGCTATTGATCACAGAAACATCATTGAATATATGCCGTTTCGTAGATAGGATGAAGTCGATCTCATTTTTTGTGACACCATCGGGACTAACCCACGTCCATCTGCGATGATCCGGCTTCCCGAAAAATGAGTTCATCATAAAGAGTCCCTCCTTCTCCAGAAAGCCGGCCAGCATCTGGCCACGGGCGTTCCGACTTCCAACTCCAAATTGCCCCACTCTCAACTCGTCTCTCACTGCCATAATCGCCACGCTTGGCAGACGGGTTGGCGATCGCAGTGCATTATATGTAAATGTATTTACATTATTATTATTATTATTTATAGTATTTGTGTATTATTAATAATAGTATTTAGTTTACTTGTGTGCACTTCCTATGCCTAAATGCTGACTTACGGTTTCTTTGACTCCAAGGTTTGCTGGTAGAAAACTCAATTGTTGAGTTAAGCTCGCCTTTGTACTTAAGTTACCTTCTGTTAATTTATATTTATTATTTTGTGTACAATAAAGAATAAGAATAAGAATAAATGTACCCAGAAAGATGCTGCTGCCCATCTTTCGGGTTTGTCCCTTAGTCGCCTCTTACGACACCCACGGGAAGAGATGGGGTGGTGCTATACTTTGAGGTGGCGGCACCACACACCACATTTACATTGTACTAGGCAGGTATTTGACCGAATACTCTTTAAACACTAAGGTTGTGAAATACACTACCTGGAGAGGATTTCCTGGAGAATATAACATGGAGTTCTTCAAGAAAGGGGTGTAAAGGTTTTTACATGGTAGGCATCGCGTAGGTGATGTCCTTGGTATTGTAAACGTCCATAGGCTGCCGTGACTGCTTTTCATCAGGCAGGCCGTAAGCTTGTTTGCCACTTTAGTGGTATAAAAAAAATGCAGAAACGTACCGAAAATCCTCTGAAGTCATCCCGGAGATGGTGGTCTGGTTAGAGTTCTGGTTCCACATGAGCGCCTCGGTCGTGAGGTGGCCCTCCGCTGCTTCCCGCATCTGTTCCACCGAGCAGTCGATGCCCTCACGCTCCAGGTTCGTCTCGAACCAGTTGTCTTCGTACCATCCTGTTTAAAGGAGCGGGTGTTAGGATAAATTGAGACAAACAGCCGTACTAATTACTATTTATTTACTAGTAACTGGTTAATCTATTTTCTAAATATAGTTAAGCTTTTAATATTTGATTGAAAATCTAGGACTTTTTTTCCCTAAAACGGAGAATTGAAAAGGAACAATAAAATATGCGTATCTTGAACGGCCTCTTTGGTGGAATGAAGGGTTCTCATAGCTTATTTAGAGCATTTATAGCTATGGAATTTAACAAGACTAAAGCTTTTTATAAAATTCACAAAGTAACACCGTATAATAATAAAAAGGGAATTGCAGCCCGGATCGCCATTACGGTCCAATAAATAACGCGAATGTACAAACAAATCCGAGTGGGGACAAAAAATCCAATTAACTAAACACAAATTACTCAAAACTCTCTCCGTAATGCAATTGCCACAATATATTCCAATTTATTCATGGTTCAAAACGGGTGGGAAATATTTTTCGTTGCCGCGTGCGTGTGAGCGCGTCTTGAGTCGCGAGTGTGTGCGGTAGCCGTGTCTGCGTCCCCCACGACCATTATTTATCCACTTTCTCTATCCATTTCCTTTGTCCTGTTTGTAGCTAACAAAGCCTCCGGCACGGGTACAAACGTGTGTTTGTCGCGACGAGTGGCTGGGTGATCGCGACCAGGATTTTCATGGCAGTTGAACACAGCTCCCGGTTTAGAGTCAGTTATTTAGTGTGCTATTAATTATAGTGATACTAGTAGTTGATATCTATTTAGTAGGATAGTAGTAGATAGCCATGTCGTAAATAGTTGCATTTTGTTTGGTTTGTTGCGGTTCTATGAAACGTAGGTTGCGATCTTGAGGGAATATTTAATTTCATATTGTCCCCAATTCTATGCAAGTACAGCGGGGGAACAGCTTGCTTTTTGCAGCTAACCTTGCTACAGAAAGTTACATATTTATTGCATAATTGTGTGAATTGCCCCTTAAACAATACGTCGATATTTTTTGTCGTTTTTAATTAAAAGATCAAACCGCATTTAAACATTAAGCGAACAAGAAAGAAACATAACACTTAGCCGAAAATCTCGAACGTTTTCGTTCCAAATTGGATTGAATAGCAACCGCGAACTTTTTTCCAAATCCAACTTTTTAATTTCCAATTCAATTATTAAGGAATATTGAGAAAAGAAATTAATTTGGCAAGTGCTTTTCTACGAAAACGAAAGAGGCTCGGTCACTTAACTGGCCTGTGGGGGTCTTAATGAGAAAGTTAGGAATATTTTGAACAGGCCCCTGGAAAGTTCGCCATTTCGACGCAAACAACGCAAACACTCTTGGAATCTGTGTAGGTTACCTACTTTATTTTCATTTCGCAACCTTTGTGAGGTTTCTTCTAGCTGAGGGTCGGACAAAAGCAAAGTTCACGGTCCACGGCGAAGTTTATAAAAAATTGGCTTCCGTAGTAGTTATTTAATGACTTAAGTAGAAATTTGTGTACTTAACATTTTGAGGGTGCCATTAATTAGGTTTCTATTTTATTTATCAATCGACAAAATGTAGCTATGTACACATGACAGCACATCGGGTTGCCAATGCAAATAAAAGTCCAACGGATTAATCGCGGTTTCACATTTATTATTCTACACCGATGTTTCTCTCACTTTACAGAGATTTATTTACTACTTGGGGACTTACAGCGTAATAAATATATAACAAATATGTTCAAGTAGCCATGTGCAGCTAAATTTTAACTTGCCGTAATGAAGGTCTAATAAAGTCAATCGTAACTACAGTGACTTGAGTAGATAAAGATAAACCATTTGTTTATACATTATTCAGAATAGAGTAGATAATACTGCTAGCGTTGGAGAGTTAGGTCTCGAACCGCCCAAGAGGCCTCTGACTTGGCTTATGATGAGTGCTCTAAATCAAAGACATAGACATAGGTAGATGTAGGTATATCTACTTAATGAACATTCATTAATTTTGTAACTGGCAATCTCTTAAGTTCATTACGTAAAATTAATCTGAAGAAAGATTATCATTTAGGGGAAAATCCAAGGTATGAGAAGTGTCGACAAAAAAAGAATATCGAGGCTTAAAAGTCGGCGCCAATGGTACAAAAAAAACACTCGGTGACGATTTAGAGTAGCTGTATCGAAGGTGGATGTTGCCACACTGATTGCCAAACTGCTGTAGCGGACGGCACACCAAAAAGAAGAAGGTTCATCAACTTCAAACGGACTTCTGTATAATTAAAATACGGGCACCAATTATTTTGTAGTGTGGCTTCTTTTCTGACATCGCAATTTTTATTTGGTATCCATTACTCTTATTAAGAAAAACAAACGAATCCATGAATTCACATTATTCAAGACAACGCCGAGTCATAAATACGAGTGCTTACAAAAAGTGTGCTTACACATTTTCTATGTAGGTACCTACATTAGCAAATTGTGAAAACATTTTTTTGAGAATTCCTTGTTTCTTTCCTCCATTCTTTCTGCGAAGGCGAACGTGACACGCGGCCTCCCATGGAACCAATATATTTATCATCTTTATATCCGCGGTTTTATTACTGGCAATGTGCACAACATAAAAATACTGGGAAGTGAGAGCTGGGGATCATGTGACGAGGAGCCTGTATAATGCCCCCTCACAGCAATAAAAAAGTAATTCTAAGCTGCTATACTTTATAATATTTATATACGAAGTAGATTTTTCGCACGAGCACATCTAAGATTTGACTTACGGTAATAGCTCTAGATGACGTACTCACTTCCGC
The DNA here is from genome assembly GCA_907269095.1 of Blastobasis adustella. NCBI lineage: Eukaryota > Metazoa > Arthropoda > Insecta > Lepidoptera > Blastobasidae > Blastobasis > Blastobasis adustella. Next base: position 13,952,138 of record OU026119.1, on the reverse strand, counting down.
CAGACATACTAAATAAAAGATAAGCAGTAACCTAAAACAACGGACGCAGCGTTTATTTTAGCTGGGAGCGGGCGAACGTGTCGATAATTTTTAGTTACATATGAAGTGATCTCTTTAGTGGACAATTTTATAGGTCGTAATAATGTTTTATGGGGACACTGAAAAGATTTTGCGGCCTACATTAAGGTCGGGCGGACGTTGATAACCTGCGGCTGCCGATCTGGTTTCGGCGGGTTGGCCCCGCGCCAGCCTACACCTATCGCGTCACCCAAGGGCCACACCTTCTAATTTGCGGAGCCACCAACCCTGAGAGGGTTGCGTTGTGAACGTCAATTAAAACACACAATACGCGGCACACGTCTATCTCGATCTGGGGAGTTATTATGTTGATCACCAGCTGCGAGCTGCTTTTCATGGAACCTTATAACGACATGACTTTGTTGGCGTTTCGTTGTCTCTTTGTATTTTGTTACATCACGCGATGACGTCACAATCTACCTGAACTCTAAATGCACAAAGTAATTCTGCTACAAAGAGAATGCACACGGTACTGCTACATTCTGCTACTTGCTAAAGTATCACCGATGATTTGTCTACGCGGAGTTCCGACTTCAGCTGTGTTTGACAGTTCAGCGATAACTTAATAAATATCAATCGCACGTGTAAGCTGGGGCACGAGTGCACTAGTATCCACCCACAGTTTGGGGTTTGAGAGCTGTGTTGAATAATTCGCGGGCCCTGTTTGTGGGGAAGAGGGTAAATGGAATTATTGAGCGGGTCCAGTGCTGTGAATGCAAAGTAGATGCGTGTTTACTTGCGAGGCTGCGGGAACAACTTGACTAGTCTGTCCCGCGCCTGATGGCTCATAGTGACAAGTTACCTAAACACCTACAATTTTCTCAAATGTTCAATATCAAAATAAGTGCACGAAAATTCTCTGATCTCCACACCTAAGCTTTGTTTTCTTATTGTTAGATACTCGTTATTTCTAGCAAGGTTTTTCGCGTTAATCTAGCTAATTTCCATATCCCGATTGTCCTTAATCAAAATTTGCTGGGTCCCCGCAGAATAATTTGTCTCAAAGTTTGAAAAGTGTCAAAATTTCAATGTGTTTGCAGACGGTCGCTTAAAAAGTTGCGTCGTGGACAAGAATTAGTCTAAATATATACTATTTACTACAGTTTCCCTTTAAAACTTCAAATGATAACAAAGACGCAATAAAATTGTAAATATGATATTGTTGCGAATATCAAACAGTCATAATAACTTCGACAATAATTCAAAACTTTTCATGATTTCCTTTACATGTGAAGTTAAAATTACTTTCTATTGTTCGGGTGCGCGCGAATTGGCGGGGCGCTGCGTGTGTACCGCCGATTGCTGGAATTCGTATTTATCTTAAGTCTTTTCCGACCGAATGGAATGGAAATGTTTCCAAATTTCGAAGGGACATTAATGAGAATTGATTCAAACAAAAGACAATCACAATTCCTAACAACCATCACGACCGTTCCGCGCCCGAGTCAGGGATTCATGAATATACAAATCGGGTTTTATTGTCGTTCCGTCGGAATTACGATTTCTATGTTGAAGAGGAAACAAAATAATATCGAGCTGCGTACATTAATAAAGAGTACGGCGTGACATCTGCTCGTCGGGGCACGTAAGCCACTGTCATCCCCGGCGACACGGGCGTGTGAATAATTTAAATAAAACACATAAATTGACCAGAAACGGGCTGACTCCGAAACAAACTTTCCACAACAAACTTGGGGACGAGTTGCGTCTACATATTATAAAGTACCCGGAGCCCGAAACACGCGCCCGCACGGGGACATGTTTATCGGATGTTTATCACCCTTGTTTTGTTCATGAGTTTCCTTGTTCATTAGGGGAAAAACGGTTTCTGTTGTGTCTCTCGGCGGATAAACTACTGCGGTCGCGGGGGACGCCCGCCCGCAGCGCAGGCCCACAAAATATAGTATTTTAGTTCGCTTCTCGTCCCACACCTGTGATAAAAATCTGTGCAGTAAGTGTCTCTTTACAAATAAATCTCCAGAAGAGCCGAATGCTATCGGAACCATAAGCGGATGTCTCTTTTGTGGTTTATAGCGCTCGCGAGGATCGTTACCGCTGGCTACTGTTTCTCCTTTATCTAGGGATTTTTTCACACTTCCATTACTGTCGCGCGCTCTGGTTGCCCCCGCGGGAATCGTCCGAGGAATTCATTAATAAATATCCCGTCGTCCTCGGGGAGTCATTTGTAAAAAAGAAAAAAGTGCCCGACAAAGTCAAGAGTCACGACGAAGACGTTACCGAGGCGTAAACCAGCTCTTCGCCTAAATGTATGCCACACACAGTATTATGCGATGAAAAAGTGTACGCACTTTGGCTATTATGCCTTCGCCAGAGCGCGCAGTACACGGTTCACCGTATTTCTTTTTATCCTACTCCATAAACAAGATGTAGAGATGAGTTTTATCCGCGAGTGCGAGCGACGGCGCGCGCCGCAACGCGTCGCCGCCCTCACATTATTCCTTTCATAATCCTGTCTTATTTCTCACAATTTATAAAGCTCTCTTATTGCTTACCGCCATCACTCATTTTAATGACATGTTGTTTTAAATTTTCCTCGCGTATGTGTGTGCGTGGCGAAAGCAATTACGCGCATATTGTGTGCGAGAGCTAATAAACAGGGCTGTGTCGCGGCGGCGGGTTAATAATGGCTGCGGTTGGGATGATCAAGATTTAGTTGGCATGGAAGGTTACGACTCACCAATAAAGAACCAGACGTAGGACTTCCCGTAGAGTCGTTGCTTGTAGACCTCGCAGAGGACCCGTCGGGCGGCCACCACGTAGAAGAGGCCGACGATGACCCGTGCGTCCTGACGGCGCAGGTTCCGCACGGCGTCCGACGGGTCCGACAGGAACGATTGTCGGGTCACGATCTCGATGCCGGACTTCTTGCAGTGCGCCTCCAGGTCCTCCACCGTCTGATGGACCACGAGATACATTAGTTGCTAAAGTAATGAGTGCTGCTCTATGATTGAGCAAATGCGTAAAAGTAAAGCAAGCCATTTGCAAGTCGTCATGGTTAAATAAAATAATGTGTTGGCCTTTATTAAAGTAAGGTATGTTTGGAATATAAGTATACATTTAATCGCTGCATAACTGAAAGCATGCATGTAATCTAAACGAGCATAAATGTAAAACTCGAAGAGAAATTTTACGATTGCATAAATCTGACGTCATTCGCTTTTTCAAGCGCAAGTTTGCGTGCGTTAAAACGCTATACAAACATTCCTTTCTCCGGCGAATGAAAGCAAAACAGTGGCGCAAGAACGCTTCAAACCCACTTATGGTGAAAAACCCGAGGTTGCTCTAATTACATTGAACCCAGCGTGAAAGGCCCGTCCCATTCATCGCGGCAACGATGCAATGTACACCGCACACTGCAAGACCCTCGTTAGGCGACTCGTTGTATATAGTGTGCCACTTCGTAAAAACTTTAATTTAAACTAAAAATACAAAGTCGTATTCATTGCTTCCTGCGCATAAAATTCGTTGAGTCAACTCCAAATAACGATTTGTAAAATGGAGTGATGGTACCACTATAATGATAACAATGTAGCTTTAAAGTTGTAATCGGTTTTATTTAATCTATTTTTTATGCTACTCAGTGACAAGCGAGCAGACAGATCACCTGATGGTAAGTGGTAACCGTCGCCCATACGATTTAGGTTGCAGGTAACACAAATGTAAAACCTAAGATAAAGTGCCTCATGCCTGTAATTTCGCTGATTTAATCTTCTTTATCGTATTCGACACTATCAGTGATTTACAATATTTGTTTTCCTTCACACTAAAACCTATTGGCCTGAATTTTGGCTCGGTTATAGATCAAACGCTTGCGAGGGACGTAGACTTTATCTCCCTTCCTGCGTAGGCCCTCGGAAAAACAAGTTTATACCTAGTCCAGAAATGTAGTGTTACTGCTTATTAATAAACGGCCAGACAACCTGCTCTCTCGTTACTCTCACGTCTAAATAATAATATAAGGCGAAAGGGAGCCTCGTACCCGATAAGAAAGTCCCGCCGAGTCGCCGTCGTAACACCTAATGTAAATATATCGGTTACAGAAAACACTTGAGCGACTTCACTGGGATTCCTTTACCGCTATCTACATTCACACGCGGTCCATAAAAACCGCCGTTTCCATAGAAATATAAGGGTGTAAGATCCCAGGCAGCATTGCCAGCCAATCGGACTCGGCATAAATAGGTGCGTACAGGATCTTAAATCTCCGACCTTTGAATTTTATCGAGTAGATTAAATCGGGTGACTGTGAATGGCGACGCACTCGAGCCCGCCGGGAGTCGCCGAGGCTTTCACGCCAGTATGGGTTGTTTACCCGACACTCGCTCAGGAAATTGGCTCGCTTTAAATAAAACAAGCCAATAAATTCAACTAAAACTGACAACCGGTAAAACTTGCCACTCCACATTTCATCCATCCATGGCGGTAGGCTTAGTGTCTAACATTTTAATAAAATATTGACGCCGTAATATTTTTATATCCTGCTCAACTCCTTGAGAGGGCAAAGGGAAACGTTAGATAAGTGAATGGTTTAAGGTAGAGAGTACGGCAATTTTTTTATGGGCGACTCGAGAAAAAGGTTCCTGTTTGAGATGTTTTCGAAGAAGTATCAATCAGGAAGTCGTAGGAACAGGATGTGATGAGTCACTGTACTCCACTTAACAAGCATTGTTACGGCTTCATAATACTGGATGAAAGTATCGCGACCTATATGGGGCTTATATGCGATATTAATGTCTCTCTCAGATATGTGCGGGGAATAGTTATGAAGCTAAAGAGGTTGTTTATTTTATACATTATTTAAAAGCACTAATCTCTGGAACTGTCGAACCGATTTATGAGTGCACTGTTAATATAATGAGTGAGTTTACGCTTTACACCAAATTCGTGCTGAGTCTCCTTAATTCTAGCTAATTCTTTTGATACTTATAGAAAAAACAGGAAGATGTTGTAAGGCTGTAGGATTTAGTTGATTAGAATAGGGATGATGACTAGATTTTTAAATTTTATTTGATGGCGTTTTACTAAACGAATAGAATAGTAAAATTTGCTTTTAATATTTACAAAAATAAGCGAGATATGAACATTTGAAATTCTTAGTTAGACAGAGCGGTAGATGCACAACCGTCACGTCATGGTTGGGTATCGCCATTTAAAATACACGTAAACTCCGTTTTGCGTGAAGGAGACAAACAATAATTTTTAAAATCTTATAAGGCTCTTTAGTTTTAACGTTAGCTTCATATATTTATAAATATGACATATTAAGTATCAGTCGCTGTGTGGTGTTCGTCAGAGTAGAATAGCACCAACCCTTTACACTCGTGGGTGTCGTACAAGGCGACTAATGTTATCGAGACAGAAGATCTAGAGTTTCCGTAGGTTGGAAAATGGGCAGCAGCGTTTCCCATTGTTATACGTATAACTTTGCGATCTCCAATCCGCCCGGCAAACGTGGAGATTATGGCGAAAACCTCCCCTCTCGTGGGAGAGGCCCTAAGTCCTGTAGTGGACTGTTATGGGCTGTGATAATGAAGTATCAGTCACCGTCCCTGTTGTATGTGGGTGAATACATAGCAAAACAGCTATTATGAAGCCAAACTATTAAACATAAATAGGCATGAATTTTATTAGCAATGAAGTAACGGAGCCATAGTCGTAATTAAATGAACGAAAGCTTTTTACCTACACCTGAATAATAACAAAGCAAATGGCTTCGAATTGATATTTAAATACACACAAAGGAAGTAATTCGTTCGTTCGAATCTGATAAGTCACGTTGGTAAATTGACACACGGGCCTTGCCAGTAAGTTGGACAACATCGAACGTATCCAAGTAGAAATAGAAATAGTGGAATCGACAAAAGCCAATCACGAACGTCGTTTGTCAATCGGCGGACAGAGCGGGCGCTTGGCGTGTCATACTCCACTCGATGCTGATACGAGCGAGTATCTCGCCCGCGATCGAGCGATTCAGTCACGCGAGGCCCTACACGCGGTAGAACATGCCACATAATCGCACCCCTCCGACTCGATAGCATTCCACACTCGCATGCTCAATACTCCACAGGTTGAGATGTCGCTGCCTAATGTAATGGAAAGATAACACGTCGCACCACCGACGACGTGCATCGCGCAAAAATAAACGGCAAAGAAAAGACGGAAGCCCGTCACGGGGAATTGCGCAGGAATCGGTAAACGGTGGAAGAGAAATAGGTTTGGCGAGTAATAAATTTGAATTCGACTATAAAATATGGGGACAATAAAATCTATGGGGAGAGCTCGCGAACAAAGACACGCGAGCGTGATTTGCTTCGCTCACAAATCTTGCAAGGCCGGCTGGGTAGGGGCTTTTTGCACCTAACGGATTTAGTTGTTTCGGCCGGAATACAATGGTACTCCTACCACTACCTGTGCTGTTTTAACTGTTACTAATCCACAGCATAGGTTGCCTGTCGATAAAAAACCAATGTCTGCTGGAATCATAAAGTAAGTTAAAATTGATTTAGAGGTTATATTGAAATTCTGAGGTTTGCCCAAAAGGATTGGAAAGTTAGACCAGACTGGCAAATTTTTTTTTCTACTTCGGGGCTTTATTAAACAATGTTAACTTAAAAAGTGATAGAATATTTAAGGTACAGAGTACAGTTGGAAGCTTTCGATCGATAAGACAAAAGGTATTTTATTGTCAACTGGAAAGTTGGCTAGTACCTGAATATAGAGCGAAGTGGAAGAATAATTGACTTTAATGAAATTGAAATTAGTCTTTATTTCAGTAACAATTTCATATTTCTTCTTACAGACGCTACACGATATTTTATTCATTTTCAATTTACGTTTAAAAGTAGTATCTTCCAAGCCCCCGAGGTTCCCAAACCAGGATTTACAAATGCCGTTGTTAAGTCTTTTCAGCAAGAATTCTTGCATCTAGCATATACAATTATTCACCGATGCGCAGATGATTCACAAATTAGCATGCAAAGCATAACAGCTCCTAAAACCGTTCAACCAGCACGGCTAGCAATAGTGTACTCTCGCGCGCGATAAGCGAGAAAAGGCGCGACATAGATCTTAGTATAGAGAGAAGGTAACAAACACTCTTCTCTGTGTGTCAATGACAAACATTATATTGTTATGACCCAAAACTGAGCCATCAGTGGCTGTCATGAGATCCTCCTGCGTGCAGATGTATGGACACGCAGGGCATGATATGAGGTGACGTCGGAGTGACCCGAAAATCTCCACCTGGCCATGTTCTCCTTGCTCAGGCCATTCTGAGTCCGAAGCCTATTTCAAGATTTCTAAACCGGCTATGGTAATTCATGTCCAGAGGGAAAGCTTTCGGAGAGCGGGACAAAGGGAATCGGTAAATTGACACTCTCGCACCAAAGGTTGCACCTCGCATGTTTCGGCGTGACGGATAAAAGTTCGACAGGATGGGGGAGCTGTGACGTGGGCACACTTGTGCTAGAAGTGCTGGGTTGCAAAAAAAGCTTAGTATAAGTTAGGTAGGTATACAGTATGTATTTATGTATTTTAGATAGGTACTATTATTTTATCAGTATGTATGTATGGTTTCTTTTTTTCACGCTACTGCCTTCCCGTATTTTTACTCTCGTAACACACGGCAGGGCTGTCTGGAAGAGATCTCTTCTAGAGATAAGTCCACCTTTGTACAACTATTTCTACTGTAACATTGCTGTAATTTCTATTGTGTAAAACTAGACTTTCACTACACATATAGTTACCACCGTCGATATTTCGACGCAGTTGCATGCGTCATGGTCACGAGTTGACTGGTGCCGCGGTGTGAAGTCGCTCCTGAGGACAGACTTATCGGTCCACCCTCTTTTGTAAAAACTATAAAAACCGTGGTAACAAACCCGATAATATGTGTAGTGAAAGTGTAGTGAATAACCACGAAAGTCTTAAAACCTATAGTATAAAAATAGGTTTATTCTAATCTACTGACCGATATGAAGACCTCCTCTGCCTGCTGTAGTATGGCGATCCTTGACCACCCGAACTTCTGCATCAGCTTGATCCTGGTGGGGTTGTGCACGGTGGCCGACGGGTGCGTCCGGAACAGGGTCGGGAACCGCGCGCGGTCCGACAGCGCGGGTGAGGATGCGCCGTAGCACAGCTGGGGGGGGGGGTTAAGTTGGTTAGTGGTGGTCGTGTTGGTTTTAATTAATTTTGGGCTTCTTTACTGTTTCCTAATATGTATCGTGGACAAATATAGAAAAGTGTCGACGGTAGATTTTAGGAATTAGGTTCTTACCTATGAAATTGAAAAGGCGTTTTATATGGAGCAAATGACGGATATTGATTGAAATTTTTATACAAACTTTTTTTCAATTTCTTGGAAATAAGCAATCTGATTATAAAGAAATTTTGTAGGTATAATCAGACAATAATATGCTAACTGGCGGATATCCTTTCATTGAGATAAGTATACATCTGGTTAAATAGGCAAAACTGATGACATATGGAAAGGGGTACTTTTTTATATCAAATGTATTTTTTAATTTAGGGTCTTCATAGAATCTTAACATACTCCACTTTTTTAATCAAGTATTAGTTTGATATTATGTCGTTTACAACTAAAATTATTGGAGCAAATGCATACTTGCGAAAAAAAAACGCCAATTTCATAGGTAATGACCCAACATTTCTGAAAAGACCGCGCCGGTAGCGAAAGCTAGACGGTCTTAGCGATCCCGCCTCGCTGGCCGTAGCGCTGTAGCGTCTAGCCTACGGACCGTAGCATCCGCTACGGCAAGCGCCGTGCAGTGCGGGCACTGCGGTGCGAATACACCGGATATAAATGCGGTGCGGTAACTGTCTCGATTTTTGAATTTCATACGTATACCAAAATCGTAAAATCGTATTAGAATTGTCACTTGCTATTTTTAAAATTCATACCGATGACTTATTTTAAAGAGTGCTCCTTACCACTCGAATTCGAATTCTATGGATAGAAAAATACAGAAAAATGTTACAATTCGAAATTAAATTCACGTATGAAAATGTTTCGAATACGAATTATAAAAGCTATCGGTGAAATTAAAAAGTCGTTTCCAGATACACGTTCTCCGTAAACTCGTACGTACGTTTTATTTACAATAAAATATGTTGATAATTTCATGCTTTTCAATTTTATATCGATGTCGTAAGAGTTTTTAGATACTTAAACTATCCAACTTAGTCAACTTAATTAACCATAATTATTTGTTCATTTAGAGACCAAAGATATTTTTTGAACTCTCGCAGTAATGTAGAGTAGTACTGAAATACGAGTTCAGAGAGTGATTCTTATATCGACTACTGATCACAGTGAGTATCCTTTTCGTGCTAAAGAGATGAAATCATATTTTTCCACTTTCAAATCAACTATGTTTTGGTAACTATAATATCTATAAATTTCTTTTAGAAATAAGTAGTGCCTGTTGTGTCGTCTATATGTATGATGTTTCTCTATGTATTTTACTGTGTGCAATAAACTGTTAAATAAATAAATAAATAAACTATATATTTAATTAACACACAACTGTAAGTTGAGATTTAAACAAAATATACAATCTGCAAATCGACGACGTAGTCAAGACCGTGTAATAATTAAATATTAATATGCATATGGCATTAATGACATTTCATACATTATTTATCTACGGTAAGTGCAGTAATGTAAACAAAAATTACACTACGACCCAAAATTCATTGAAAATATCCACTTTATGAGCAATAACATTCTTTTATGTACACAATAAACCAACCATGTAAAACGACCTTCAGTTTGGTTCCTTTTGGCAACATATTATATTTTCCGAATATACGTAAGCTTCATTTACATTATTAGAGTTATACAGAAACCGATAGGTAAAATTGTGAAACCTTATCAAACAATGATATTACGAATAAGATTCTAAGAACCCACATCAAAGGATTTCTACATAAGTCAGGGAAAATACGGTATCCTTCAATATTTTAGATAGGTAGACTTATGAAAAAGCCAAGATGAAACGGAGGCCCGAAAATATACCTCTTATTTTTTCCTGTGTAAGCAGACCATGTTAAAATAACAATAGCATGTTTACATATAGGCCGTAATGAAAGATTTCCTTTTTGCAAGTGAATGTAGCCAATTTAGTAGGCTTTTGTTTCGATATCTATTGTGATGGGATGGAGCGAACCAGGGAAAAATGAATGCCTAGAAATAGGATCACTGTTGTTTAATTTTTTTCAAGGATGGTGCACCTTGGCCGGGAAGAGGCTGTACATATGTCTGGCTGTCTAAAGAGTTCGATTGTCTAAGTGTCTAACTTTACAAATATGTTGTAGTGACAATATGTCCCATTGTCATGATGAGGTTACATCGTGCTTATACAAATGTGTTTATGACTGGTCAAGTGCTGCATTTTTTTTTGTATTTATGTATAACCATTTTCAATGATTACCCTGATCTGATTAATAGCGTTCCGTGCGAATGAAACCAACTTATATGTACGTAAATCAGAAGAATTCATTGGTACATGGATACACTGAGGATCGAACTTGGCACTCTCCCTTACGAGTCAGACACTCTAAGCCACGACAGGCCAACGACGTCGTTGTGACCCAAGTACAGTAACTAAAACGTAACATTTGCCTACTTTAATGATTTTACACTCTGAGGCTTTACACACGGAGGTTATGACCACACCATTTCTTTTTGTTAGTTGGTGAATTAGGTAAGCATATTTGTATCCGTGACGAGCCCCCGATCCGCCTATTCTGATTTTTATAATGCTCCAGCCAAACCTGGCGGCTTGATGTCAGGCACAGAACAAATAGTTGTCGAAGGCAAATGTAAATACCTATAGTAAATGGGTCCCGTGAAGCTACAACAAACTTAGACGAAGTGGTTGAACAAGCTATTGATTATCAAAGATTATTGACTTGATAGTTGTGAACTAAACTACATCGAGAGGTGTTCTATGTAAAGAATAGTTATTTGGAGGCGGAGAACTTTAAACTGAAACAAAACGCTAAAAGTGTATGAATATAGGATATTCCTACGCGCCAGTCGCCATATTGCCGAAATTATATTCAAACATAAACGCCATAAAATTCACTTTCACAATAACTAATTTCACTGATATTAAATACCTTTTTCATTGTTTTATTTCTATTTGAAGTTGACCGCCTCTAATAAAATACCTGTTTTATTAGATACTACTGGAATTGGAATGGAATTACTATATGCAAGAATGGTGTTGAAAATATAGACCCAATGAGCCAATACAATTGTTCTAAAATTATGAATCAAAATTACAAATAAAAATCTAATTAGGTTCAATTCTCCCGTAAGTATGGGATAAAGTTATCTTTTCCAAACTTGCTAAGAGACTTACTTTTCCAAACTTCCAAACTTACTAGAGTAATACTATGGTAAACTCAATGATTTCTGGTAACCGTTCATACCCTCACCTCGAGCAGCTCTACATATCGATGAGATTTGTAAGTGATCACTCAATTTGATAGATGATTCCCATGAGTGACATTTAATTTCAAGATAAGATGATTTTCTGAGTAAAACTGCCTGTAATACTCTTTTTTATGTTCCTTATTTAACTTCACTGCAGAGTTATCATGGAAACGTTGCTAAAAGATATAGGGGAACGTATATAATGATTGGCACTCCAAGGAAAAATTTCATTTCATTTGTTAATTATAATTTGAGTAACATATTTGGAAGTAATTTGTAAGTTTAAATGTATTCTTTGATGTGTTTTCATTTATGTAAAAACACATTTCTAATGAAAAAGAAAACTTCTAAAAACATCAAAAACTACAGTAATTGGCACTCATAGTACAATAATTGGCATTCCAATTACTAGTGATTTGCACTTCTTTTTCATATCTAATTATGTCACATTTTTTAATGGTAGGTGTAGGGTAGGGGGCCGGTTAGCGTATGGTAAAGTAGAAGTAAGAGTACAGTAGGGAAGGGTAGTGGATGGACAGTGGTAGGGCAGGGGTAGAGTAGGATAGGATAGAGGCAGTTTAGGGTAGGGGTAGGACACCACGCAAACGAAGTCGCACCGGGCCAACAGTTATAAGTAAAAATCAATTTGCCAAATATATGTTCGCTCATGTACACCTATTTGACTAATTATTTTATGTTGGGTTTGTACTTAGCTTCCTAAGATTCCCTTTAATTCGCTCTAGCGACTGAAACATTAAAATGATATTACCTTACATTGCAATCTCAACATAACTTATATTGTTTTAAATGGCACACTGAACCCGAATGTTGTGTCAGCTATATGGGACTCATATTAGAACAACCTATTTTATGTTAACTGTATAATGCAAAAACAATATATGTTCTGCAGGTGTACCTTACGTAAAAAAATAAATAAGTAACCTCTTCAAGTAATAATTATCTTGGCGTTAATGTCCCGGTTGTGCTCTCACGTCCGAAGGCCCAGGTTCCGCCTTGTCCATTATCCAGGTTTTAGCAGATTAGGCACTTATAATTACAAGTGTAGTGACTGCCATATATATCTGATGTATGGGTCTCCATGACCCTGCTACTAGGGGAATCTGACCAGATTGGATCATGATTACACATTCTGTCGCCAAAATGTGCAGGTTTATCACGATGTTTCTTTCACCGTAAGAATCATCATCACGAAAATAATTATTTATGGTACATGACCACAGTGGGTTTCGTAACTTGTACCTCTCGCTTAGGAAACGAATACTTTAACCATTCGGACACCGACAATTTACTTAAATTGATATTTATAGTAAAGAAAAGCCGAGAAAACCCGTGTGAAGCCGGGGCGGTTAGCTAGTTTTAGACGTATAATAAGTTAGTTCTCCTTGGGGCTCAATTTAGATTAGAATGCACTTTAACAAATAATAAATTGCGTTTTAATGCTGTTTAATGATTGCAGGTTTGCCATAAGACACTAACAATAGGTTTGCCATACAGTAGGGTTAGGGTAAGATAGGGGTAGGGTATGGTAGTGGTAGGGTAGGATACCGTAGTCGCGCCGGGCCCTCTAATATTCAATAAAATGAAACGACTTTTAACGACCATTTCTAGACGTAAAATCTAAGTATACTTTTAATTAATAAATAAATTTGAAGGATTATGAGTATATTTGTTGCTCCTTCAAGCAAAAACTACTAAACAGATTTTAACGAAATTTTGTAGTAATGTAGCCTATAGCCCAGAATAGTGCATAGGCTATAAATAATCCCAATATTTAATGTGATTTCCTCCGGAAACAAATGCTGTATGCAACGATAACCCACCTAAAATGTATGGACGATTTGAAAATTATTTTTGTTTTTATTTAAAACAAATCGCTAAAATATAATGATGTGATATATTTTTAGAATCCTCTCAGATAGTGCTTCCATTTGATACCCCACATGATAGGCTTTACTAAAAAAAAAAAAGCTTTTAGCGGTAATCCGCCATCTTAAATTCAGAGATTCCGGTCCAAAATCGGGAGTTCTAACATCGAAATTCATGTTAAGCAGTTCCCAATTACTAAAACAACACGTTTGTCTAATTGTTACCCAAAATGCCCGAGAATTGTATGTATCTCGTCGAATAATAGACAAGTTTTGAACAAAATTCAATGGATTTTAATAGTAGATACGAATTGTTTTTTTGAAGGACTAACATTTTAATAAAAAAATAGATTTCAGCGTTTTTAAAAATAAAGCAGTCTGAAGTAAGGTATTTAAAATAAAAACGAATAACATCGGACTCTCGGTTCAGTCGCTACGCTTAAAAGTCGAAAAATCCAATAAGGCGGCGTTCTTTTTTTAAATTACGGATTTTCCCCAGATTAGATTTTTATTGTGTAAATGCTAAGTTATTGGTGTAAATAAATAAATATGTTCGGTCACTCGATGTACGCCCAGGATTATTTCATGAAGGTACACTAATGGACACCTTGACACTTTAACAGTAATTATTGGTACAACATCAGTATTTGGTTATTGACACCCCCTTTAGTATAATGATTAGCAGTGCCAACAATTCGTTGCCAAGTAATTTTATGTATTTCAAAACTATTATTTTATTCTATTCCAATTCTGACTTCTGAAATCGTTAAAACATAAAGCAACAATTTCAAAAATCCAATTTTAGTCATTGGCATAGGTGCCAATGAATTAGACTTTAGTACAAGAAATAAATCAGTCATTGGCACCCAATTAATTAGAGTTGAGTTATGTAAATACTTCTAAAACCCAATTAAAAAGATTGTTTATTTATTAAGCTAACCGTAGAAAGTAATTTTTTACATGATATTCGACACAAAACTTAAATATGATTTTTTTAACATACCTGGTACTTGTTGAATTCATAAGAAACTCCATTAAACTAGCGCAAACTCCGGACGCCTCGAGTTTTTTGTTTGCTGTGTAGTTAGTTATGTATATTCGAAAATGACCAAGAACAAATTATAATGTTGCCAACAAAGATTTGAAAACAAATATCAATTTGATTTAATTGGTACACTAATTCTTAATATTTGTGTTGTAAGTTGTATGTGCCAATCACTAGTGTGGTGCCAACAATTGTATACGTTCCCCTATATGTCGATGGATAAATTTTAAAGTATCGAACTCTCGATATTCGCTAACTCCTCCTAAACCAAGCAACGGATATCGATGCGGGTTTCACTATCATTTGTGCGAAATATTTCATTTCTCTATACCATCATTTACAAAATCTCTTCCGGAAGGCTTATATGCATAATAATAAAGAACCCTCGAGAACAGCCGTGCGAAGCCTAAAGAACTAGAACTAGCACTAAAGAACTATATATATATATTTATATTCTTTATATTTGTATGTATGTATTGTGTATGTATTTATATTTCGTTGTTTAATAATTTATGTAGGTATATAGTAGATACGTAAATTTAAGGTGCACGCCATCTGCGTCTCGATTTTGCCCTCTCTCTTGTGTTGGTCGGCTGGAAGATATTTCTTTAGAAATAAGCTATACCTGTTGTGATCTTTTCTGTATGTTAATTTTGTATACTATTTATTGTGCACAATAAATGTTAAATAAATAGATAAATAAAATATATAATAAGACCACGCTAAGTTCGATTCGCAAATAAAAAAAAAAATCTCTGCCTGGCAACTTATGCCAAGTTTTTTATTCGTCATAGAACGTCATTCATAACAAACAATTTGATTTCTGTAGGATTGTTTTCGTGAGTTATTAAAAATATTATTAAATAATGGGCAAAACAATTAAAAAGGAAGTGCGGGAGATAATTTTCAGCATGATTAATAATTTAGACAAAACTTCAAGCTAATAATGATCAAATAAGTAAATGTTTACAAGAAGGGCTGACAAGGACTGACAAGGACAGATTATCCCCAGGTTATTGCCATATCCACACTTTATAATTTTTACTACTGTCAGTCAATACGGACTTATCGTAGTCCTATTATAACCGCAATTTGTAACCTACAAACAACCTAACCTAACCCAACCACGGACTTGGAGAAGCCTCCGGCAACCGTCCGGCGTCGGCAATGATCACCACAATTACTTACTACAGTAGTTACTCACATCATATTAATCCAGTAGGATCTAATTAAGATGTAATATTAAGTAAAAACGGGTTGGCTACTATGTTTGAGCTACAATATCCGTCGCAAGTGACGCTTGTTTAATTTGACGTCATTTCCTCAGCGAGAGGCCAGGGGGGGGCAAATAAATTTCGTCAGAGACACTCCCCTTCAGAGAGGAATCCCGCCTAGTGGGTAGTTCACGAAATGCCACCATTGTCCGTAGTACTATTCCCTAGCTCCGAGCTATTAGCAAGCCAGCCCGGCTAGTCGCTCCTTTGGCAGACGCAACACCCTTTCTGAGAATACAAAATTAAATTCTAATTCCTGCTCGTTCGAGCGATTTTTAGTGAAAATACCTAAGTAACAAACGAACTATTCGAATGACCGAATGAGCGTGAGTAATCAGTTCCGGCAAGATGTCGATAAAGTGAAATTTTGTTTAATTTAAGTAGGTTGACGGAAATTGTGTAGGAGGATGTAGGCCGGGGATGATTATGTGGTAATTAACCTTCAATCCTACGTCTTATCTATTGAATCAAAGTTACATTCATTTATTTGGCGTGGGTTTTAAGGGATAGGATCTTCTATCAGTTGAATCTTAAGTATAATATTAGTATAAGCCCCGCGGCGTCCATCTCATTTTTTAAAACTTGTACCAAAATTAACACATTGATAGTCCTCGGACAAAGGTTGAAGGAAGACACCTATGCCTAATAAATTAAGTGTGGCAGAACATGCTTTTTCTTGCCTACGCAAAATTTAAACCAAAGTCAAAAGACCAGACGAGACTGTGAGATATACAAGGGGATGACAGCTCTTTGTGAATTTGGCTCACTGAGCTGGGAAAATGTAATTTAAGGTAGAAACACCCGTACAGCCTTCCTGATGTTAAACAGCTATCATAACCCACATTCGGCTACTCACGTTTGCAATACCAGTGCTATCATTTGCGTGTTTCCAAATCCTTGAAAACTATTTCGCGTTCTAGAAAATCTCCATAGGCACCACTATTATTTAATCTGTGTCCATATTATTTTACGGCAACCTCTTCAGAAACTTTTTAGGGATTCGTACCCAAAGGGTAGGAACCCTTACTAAGACTCCGCTGTCTGTTTGTCCGTCCATTCATAGTCTGCCATAGGCCTGTACCTTTTAAATTTTTCACAGGATATGTGTTGCTATAATATGACAAAAAATTCCAAATTTTAGAAAAAGAGGAGCAAACTTGTTTTTTTCTGTGTTTTTCAGAAATGTTTCATTATTTCTTTGTTATATAAAACCGTAAAACGTAATACAAGCACCAAAATTTGTATGATATAATAGGACCACGCTAAGTCCGAATTGACTGACAGTAGTTAAAATTAAAAAATGTGGATATGGAAATAATCTGGGGATAATCTGTCCTTGCCAGTCCTTGTCAGTCCTTCTTGTAAACATTGAGATGTTTGGCTTGAACTTGCACTTTTAGTTTGACTAAATTATTAATCATGCCATAAATTATTAAAATAATCATATAAATGATTAATTATTAATAATTAATCATTTGGCCGTGTGGTGTCCGGCAGAGTAGAATAGCACCAACCCCTTACATTCATGGGTGTCGTACAAGGCGACTAATGTTTTCGAGGCAAAAGATCAAGAGTCCCCGTAGTCTGGAAAATGGGCAGCAGCATTTCCCATTATTATATTTAAACACTGCGATCTCCAACCCGCCTGCCAAGCGTGGAGATTATGGCAATAACCTCCCCTATCGTGGGAGAGGCTCTAAGTCCTGCAGTGGACTGTTACGGGCTGAGATGATGATGATGATGATTAATCATGCTGAAAATTATCACTCTCACTTCCTATTTAATTGTTTTGCACATTTAATAATATTTTTCATAACTCACGAAAATAAACAATCCTACAGAAATCAAATTGTTTGTTACGACTTTTATGAATGATCTCCTATTATTTTTAAAAAACTTGTCATAATTTGCCATACAGGGATTTTTTTTGTTGTTAACCTAAGAATTATATGTGTTAATGGTACGAAACCCTATGCATGCGAGTTAGATTCGCATTTGGCCGGTTCTTTTTTACTATCTATTTACTAGGACAGGTATTTGACCGGCTTCTCACCTGATCATAAGTGAAGATGCAGCCGAAGATGCGATCTTGAATGAGTTCAGATAATACAATAACTAAAAAACAAAATAGTATATCATACATACCACCATAAGATTCCACATCTTGGCAGCCTCGGCGACGGTGGTGCACACAGTCGAGCAGCCGGCCAGCAGTAACAACTTCTGTGGCGGGTTGTACAGCAGGTTGTACATCACGCTAGCCCCCAGCCCTGGCTCGCACTGTTCGAACAAAACAATAGGTTAACGTTAATAATGAACTGATGTTCACAACTATTTTAATCATGCCGATATTACACGGCTCGCTCCAGCTTTTGGATGGATCCGGATGGATGTCTATTTTATTTAATGTTTATTAATATACAGAATTTGGGTATTCATTATATATCATGGTCAGTACGTTTAACAAGGGGAGAGCGAATCATCTAATGGTAAGTGATTTCGACAGAAAAGAAAAATATTTTTGGTTTATTGCAAGGATATTGAAAAAAATATTGTCTAGAGGTAACTTTCAATCTCTTTTTTGAGCACTCATATTAATAGATTTTACTTTGTTAATATTTGGCGTAGTTTTGCGTGCGTCAGTATGTTGTCCGCAAGATTCTATCATTATTTTTTATTTGGTCAGCGTCGCTGTTGTTGGATATTTCAAAATGGCGACACTTAGATCCAGCTTTGGCCACCGGGTCCGATAAGTTTGTGGCACTCTTGGTCAAAGAGAGTGGCGAGTGAACTGTCACTCCGGACAGCGTACGTCAGGCACACTGACAGTCGGTTTGGTGTCAATGCGACGGACACACGTTTTGGTAGGTATGACAAAATACTGAACCATTGACGAAGTGATCGTTACCCTTCTTCTTAATAAATCTCGGAGAAAAATTATCTTTCGAACAGCATAACCCCTACCACTCACGTGTTTCGAAAAATGCACTAATGTCTACAAGCGGCCGTCTATGACTTTCTTAGATCTAGGAAGGGCTACAGCGACTCCTGTTGCGATACTTATTTCAAAACTGGAATCTTTATCTAGCCTACCAAGCGTGGAGATTGTGGCAATGTCATACAGACGTGGAAGAGGCTCAGTCCAGCAGCAAGTGAACAGATACGAGTCATTGAATATCGTTTAATATTTAAAAAAGGAAATAGTATACTGAATAGTCGCACTCAATTAAAAAACAGATTTGCCTATTAATTTTAAATCTCGTTGCCGCAAACATATCCAATAAATTTTAAACAAACGAAGTCGTTAATAAAATATTAAGTAATAAATTAATCGGGTAATTAAAAATTCAACCTGCTGCCCGAATACTAATTAAAAACATTATAATAATTGTCGCGGTCGGAACACTCTGTGGCCAGATCTGGGGTCAGATTTAATTAAATTTATACGTTTTACCTAAACAACAGAAGTTACCTACGGGTGCGTATAATTTGCGGTTCAGTATAAATACTTTAATGCGATGATATATGCCTGTTGGGTAACTTTAGATAACCCTGTTTAATGATTTAATTAATTTCGGGCAATCCGGGTCAGTGATTCTTGTATTTATGTCTAAAATCGGTGTAGCGCATTCTACGTACGAAATAGCTAGACAAAATGTTTTGGAATTCACATGAGTTTACACGCGATATTTTGCAGGAAGCAACCATTATTTCCCGTTGCAATATCTCCCAATACATCCGGAAGTGAAAAGGTAGGAGCAGAAATAAACACGCCGAGCTCGCAACTATCGCCACTGCAGCGGGCGGAAACGCCAATTTCCTCCAATACCTACAAATCGATAAAATGGAAAATCATAGTGCACCAGCTCGGAAATTCTATCCAATAAAATTTTCTTCGGTTACTCATTCATAAATTCCCAGTAATTGGATCGCACGTCAGGCGCAAGCCGGATGCAATACCGTGGACACGATTATAGTTGATTCGGCCCGGGGCAGCGGCGGATAATCTTTCTGTTTAATTGCCCAGCTACCCGCTCGCACCCGTGCCATCTGGGCAGGATTTTCAAACTTAATGGATTAGGGTGCTTATCGCCCCGATGGGCTGATGGCCGATGGGCGTCAACACGGTGTGCGCATTACGCTGATTGAAATTATAATTGGCATTTTGATCGCAAGTTTCCGTGGCAAAGTTTCGTAAATTGGGGATAAATTAGGCGATTATTTTGGGTTATTGTGTTAACTTGTCACACAACTTAACACAGTAGTGTGGAAACTATATTACGCACTCACATTAATGAAAAATATTTTTTATTTTGGTGAATTGTAGGGTTGTCCTACTACTAACTTCTGGACCCAAGCCAACCTCATCTGCACGTGGTCCTCATGCTGACAGACGGACGAGGCTCAGCTTTTCCCTAACTGCTTGTGCTGTTAATTTTAATAATAATAATCCTTCCTCCTGACCCTCAGCGGTTTGGCCTCCTCGTTTCCGAGGAGTATCCCCCTTTATCCTCCCTTGAATAAGGAGAAAAATAATTTAATTTCTCTACATATTAATAACTAGTGGGCCCGGCGCGACTTCGTTCGCGTGGCGTTATATTACAAAGAAACAAACAATCATACAAACAGACAATCAAATCTTTCCTTCTTATGAAATTAATATAGATACAACGTGCGCCGCATTTTTACGTAGCGTACGCAGCCTACACAGAGATTGTACAATGTTTTTACACAGTGTTTACCTAATTCTATACCATGCAGTTGACATAGATAGTCATCATCATCATCATCTTGGCGTTAATGTCCCGGTTATGCTCTCGCGCACGAGGGCCCGGGGTCCGCCTTGACCAGGATCCAGAACTTGGCAGGTCAGGTAATTACAGTGGAGCGACTGCCATCTGACCTCCATGACCCTGCTACCAGGGGAACCTGACCAGATTGGATCATGGTTACACATCCAGTCGCCTGAATGTGCAGGTTTCATCACGATGTTTTCCCTCACCGTAAGAGCATCGGTTAGTATTCAACTAATGTACATAACTCAGAAAACAGTCATTGTTACATGGTCGGAGCGGGATTCGAACCCGGGACCTCTGGCTTACGGGTTGGATACTGTAACCGCTCGGCCATCGACGCTCCTAGTTGACATAGATAGTAATAGGTATATATAGGCATAAGAATAGGTTACCTTGCTGTCGTTGCTGTGCAGCAGCAGCTTGAACCCCGACAAGAGGTCGGAGCGCGCGTTGACGTCGGCGAGCGCGAGCTCCGCAGCCGGCATGCAGGCCTGGCCGCCCTGCCAGCCGCCCTCGCCCTCCATAGGGAAGATGCCGCCGATGTGGAGGTCCTCGTCGCGCCGGCCCTCCCCGCCCGCCGCCAGCCACGCCAGCAGCAGCGCCCGCGCCCGCCGCGACCCCCCGCATCCCCCGCACCGACACAACCGCCCCAACACCCGAGATACACACTTGGCAACAAAGAATAACTGCAATAACGCTCTCACTAACAACAACCTAACACCGCACACTGTCCTAGTTCGATAGCTAAGTAAATTATTCACAGCAACTTTTAATTTGACCTGCGGACGCTTTGAAAAACTTAGGTCTGTGCGCATCCACCGCAGCAGCCCGTAGGCGTTCTGATATAAATGTGATATCACCCGTAGAAATTGTAGACATAGCCTAATAAGCGTGAAATTTGCTGTGTTGCAGGGCGGGGCGGGCGCGGCGGGGCGCGGGGGCGCGCGCGCGGGCCCCCGGCCGCCCGGCACGCTCATCGCTCGCCGCGGACACATGCCGTCATTGTTGGCTCCCTCTTGCATTGTCCATCTTCCCTCCTGAAACAAGAGATACGCACTTTAACGTCAAGGTCAAAACGAGCGACGCGCTATAAATTCCCGATGTAAATGCTCCTACTCAGCTATTCAAATCGATCTAACAGATTGCGCTCGTAGGCCGCCGGAACAATCAGGGCGTCTCATAGCTATTCATCGATATC
This sequence comes from Blastobasis adustella, assembly GCA_907269095.1. NCBI lineage: Eukaryota > Metazoa > Arthropoda > Insecta > Lepidoptera > Blastobasidae > Blastobasis > Blastobasis adustella. The sequence continues at coordinate 13,930,376 of OU026119.1, read as the reverse complement.
CGTCCATGTCCGCCGGCCAGCACAATAGCTACGGATTCATTTTAAATGTGACGTCCGACACGATCTCCGAAGCTTTGTAGTAAAGGGAAGATTCCGAGTCAACTTTTCTGTATAAAAAGTCCACTCTTTCATGATACGGAATTCTAAAAGAATTTCTGCAATGCCGGTTATAAAAACCTCTATGTATGCTGCGCGCTCTCGCCCCTTCGAAATGTGAAGTTAATGATTCGTGACTCATTCTCTTAGTACCAAACGTAATACGGATATCAATTAAGAGAGGTATTGATTTTGAAGCTGAAAAAGCTTTATGTTATTATGCGAATATGTATTATAAGTATGAAAAGGCTTTTGTTGGTTATGTATCTACTTAAACTACCTTTATTTATTAGCACAGAATAATAATTAGTATTAGTTAATCTAGTGTCATATGTGAGTAATGGATACTGCGGGAATACAAGTGCCATCAATAGGTACGTTAGCGTGTTATGTCTGTGGCTCAACCTACTGCGCTCCGATCCATCAAGGCTTGTATCGCGCGGGGTGACGCCACTTCATATTAGGTACTCATATTTACCGCAGCCGACTGCGGCGTGTTCCCTCTCGGGCTTTGATGAATGACTGCCGCGCCCCCCCCGCACCATACGGACGGCTCTCACGGAAGCCACTCAAATAAAAACTCCCATCACAAAGCTCACCTCGCCCCATTGTAAAATGCAATTTGCGATGCATCTTAGATGACAGCGCAGAGATTGAATGAAAGTTTCCTCGGAACACAGAGCGGAAGTAAATTCGATATTTTGTTGGCAACCCCGCCAGCCGCGCCGGCAATCATTTCTCAAATGGTATTTTCAGATTTGTTCCTTTTATGGCGATATTTCAATTCAGGTCAAAAGGTTTCAATTTCCCCTGATAACAAGTAAGCAGGGTGAGACGTTAAGTGGTGATAAATAGCGTGGCCACTAGACAACTATGCGGCACCTCTCGCTGTTGCCTCTATTTTCGTTATTTTGCCGCCGCCAGTGCGACATATCAATTTTCCTGTTTGTATCGCACCCAGAAAATAGCGCGTCTTTCTTCTAAACTTCAGCGAATTTCAGCTGAAATTGCGACTATTCGGATTTTATGTGTCTTTCCTGTGAGAAAATAAAGGCAAGGGATCGTCGCATCAATAGCTCTATATATAAGTATAGGTACTTGCTTATAGAGAGATTAAACTTAGGGTTTAAGTTTATCTATTATTATTTTCTAGGAGAAAATAATATTGTTTTCTCTAGCAGAAGCCGAAATATTACCTAGCAAAAGCGAAAGGGTACTCGTTACAACGGCCTAGATGAAACGAACGCGATCCGCAATGCAATTTACGAAAATGGCCAAGCGTCGTGAAGTTAGGCTCAATCGAATCACAAATCGCATCGCTTTAATAAACCATGATAAAAGACAATAAAAGTCACATTGGGCCTAAAGACAATTCACTTAGCCCCTCAAAGTGGCTCGGGGCTGGTAACGCAATCAGAGAGGCTATTGCGGCAATTTCTAAGGAAATCACATAAAGGACCAACGAGTCGGCTCAAACTTTACCTCCATAACGATTTCCAGTAGATTCTTGATTTGAGCGCCCGAGAAAATTAATTGGTTACTGGAGTATTGGCTGAATGTTTCAGATGCTTCCCCGTTAATGGGGGTCTGGTCGGGGCTGCTCCGGACGCGTCCCTAACGACTGAATTTCGGGCTCCAGCGGATATTGCCGGCCCAATCCCTTTCTGAGATTATTAAAAACAAATTTAATATCCTATACATTGTATTATGTTGTGGAGTATACAACACATGTTGTACTCTCAATTTATAATCCGTAATTCTCTTCTCTCGATACTCAATATAACGCGTAACCTACTGCGGTGTTTTCCCTGTACGCCATTTTCGCACATCGAAGCCATACCGAGGCAACTAACAAGAACACCAACATCAAAAGGAAAATCTGACGATTCAGCGAATTAACACAGAAATCTCTGGCATGATTTAATTCACTCCCTGCGAATGTGGCTCAGTTAATACGTGTGTAGCGTCGAGTGTGGCTCACGAGTGGTAGGTACAAGCAAAGGGATAATTCGGGCGGTGCTCTTTTCGGGCGCCCCCGCGGCGGCCTAATGTCGCTCTTAAACCTCGCGATATAACATTACACGAATCACATTGGATTTAATTTCTGTACCGAGCTATCTTAATGTCCGATCTCGAATCGACCAAACAGGGGCGGCCGCACTCAGCGGGGGCCCCATAAAAAGATCTCTTATATCGCACAGCCAATGACTGACACAGCCTTTTAGAAATGATTTGTAAGGGATTCCCTCGAAACTGCCTTAGACGTTATTCTCCACTGATAGCGAACATTATTGAATGGATTTGAGATGGATTCATCACGATAGTCGGGTAGTTAGATACTCGATAATATATAGGTAACTATGAGACATTCTGAGATGATAGAGCTGGCTTGAATCGTATGTTTGCTCCGAGTAAGATAAAAATACATTTGCGTGATTCCCCCGGGGGAGATTTACATTACAATTCCAGTCCACCAAGGAAGGCATGCCAAATATGTGTGTTTACTTATTCTCGTTTAGGCTGCGGACGAAATGAGTTTACAAACACATTTTTTGGAAGTTTTCACGGGTTTATTTCACATATGCACTGAGCAAAAATATTTTCTCTTAGTATTTAGCTTATTTTAGTTCCTAAAACTTCTTATCAAAATATAAATCATCGGTTTCTAAATAGGTTAGATTGACCCAAACCAATTGGGTCGCATTAGTTCCACCTCTATAATGCATACGCCTAAGGTATAGAACACGTTACCTACGAATGCGTTCCTTGATCAATATAATCTGGATGCCCTCAAGCGTGAATAGGCTGTTCTTAGACAGGCATTCTCCATCTTCGGCCGCATTGTCACTTATTAACAGATGAGATAGCGGTCAAATACCTAGTCTTATATATAAAAATAACCAGTGAATTTACCCTGTTTGAACTTTCGACCGCTATTATACCGATCAAAGTCAAAGTCAAAGTCTAGTCAATACCGACCTGCGTTAGGATCGCTATCGAATGCCGACCTGCGTTAGGATAACTCAACGCATCGCCATACACATTTGGCAACAGCTACGAGCCAGCCACAGCGCCGTAGCGCATAAAATATAATATTCCGCGCCAACGGAACACGCGTCACTGCGTTCGGCGCGGTTCGAGCGCGGTTCCAACTAAATCAAATTTAATTTGTAATCTGCTTCGGCTGGTAGTATCGCAACCCATTTCGGGCGTACATTGTCGGCACGGCACGTCGCGGGTACTGTCGTAAACCGCGTATTTACGAGCCAGTTATGTCCGACCAAGGTCTCGGGACATTAACTGGCGAGCGCAGTCGTGCGCCAAACGCTGTGCGTCCCCCAGCTCCCAGATAAAACAGATCAGTGCCCCAGATAGATACGCCTACGAGACTTATGCAGGACTTGGTGGGCTGAATCAACAATGTCGGTTGCGGAGTCGCTCGTGTGTGGAACGGTGGAATAGTTCGCCGACAGGTACAGAAATTATCATTGCAGAGGTCTTTTCTATGCGCTGAGGTTTTATTTTTCGAGCATGTTGACGTTTGTCTGCGCTCAAGATATTCAGGTTCTATTTGAATGAAAAATAGAGAGCTTCTCTAAAAAACTTTTACCAATAAATGGTTCCATTTACCTATGCGAATGAGGAGTCAATATTAAATGAATTCGCTCATAAAAATTCTGAAAATCGTTAGGGAATCTAATGTTTTATTGACTAGCATTGTAACCATGTCAATTTTGACCCTGTACCGTGACCGGGTGACCGGGGGCCTTGATTTTCTAGCTGTCCAACATGGTTGTGAACGGGTACCTTTATTTTTGGTAAATACTTTTTGGTAAATGTATCCCAGGCAGTTCCTAAATTATGTCATTGACCTTTCTGCATTTCATTTTAGTTAATACCATGAATATTTTTTATACGTTTATAAATTTCAAATCTGTGTAAAGAACCACAATGACATTGTCAGTTCTTTCATTTGAAGCTTCGGCCACCGCGGCCGCACTCACCAAACTCACATATAAATAAATCGGAAAACCCCGCTTTTCAAGGTATTTATCGCTTGATTTATCATTATTTACACGCAATATAGCTCCCCTAACGTTTTTACCAAAAACATTTCATGTAAAATTGTTTGGCCAAGCCTCGTAAGCTCATAACCGTTTCACTGTGAAAAAATTATCAGATCTCATAAAGAGCCAAGCTCATAACTGTACAAAGCCTAACTCTACAAATACCTATATATTGGTCCGAAAGCATAGCTTGGGCGTTTTATAGATTCAGACGTAGCTCTATCAGAGACGATGATCAATTAGCACTAGCTACGACGAAATCAGCCCTGACCGCCGCGTCGGTCGAGCAGGATTCAGTAATCCCCCTATCCCCCCCCTGAATCCACCTATGTGTCATGCAATCGTTCTGGCCGTTTGGTCTCCGGCAGAGTAGAATAGCACCAAGCCCTTACACTCATGGGTGTCGTACAAGGCGACTAATGTTTTCGAGGCAAAAGATCAAGAGTATCCGTAGTCTGGAAAATGGGCAGCATTTTCCATTATTATATTTAAACACTGCGATTTCCAACCCGCCTGCCAAGCGTGGAGATTATGGCAATAACCTCCCCATTCGTGGGAGAGGCCCTAAGTCCTGCAGTGGACTGTCACGGGCTGTGATGATGATGATGATGATGGAATGGACGTTAAAGAACTACAAAATTATATTTATACCGAATGAATTGTATATATTATGGGTCTAAACTACGAGTAGTAGTTTTATTTTACATCTCCTCCCCGTAGGAGAATTCTATAAAAGATTACAACATGACATGCGAAAAACTAATACTTGTGCTAAGTGTGTCTGGCTGGCTTGTCAATTCACTAAAAGGATTAATGTCTGGTACTATACGTTTTTATGGCAAATGTACGACCCGTCTAATGGTAAGCGGTTATAGTATGAGAACATTTGCAGTACCAGCACTCGCTCTAACATCCAATAACTTTGTACTCCTTTCTCAAAGAGGTCCATTCTGTATATTTAATAGCTAAAACGATTATGCCGTACACCAATAAACAAATTCAATCGATCTACTTACAAATTTGTGTTTATCGCGAGTCATTTTCGCTAAATAGGAGGCCGCGATGCCCGCAGCGGGCGGCGCGGATGGCAGAACTGCGTCAACAGAGTAGGTTCATAACACTAACTTGAATTGCAATTTAGAACGATCACTTTCTGAAGACCGTCAGTGGTCTTTCACGTCCATACATTGTGCCACAAATGTCAATTTTAATACACGTCATGCTCACTGAACTACTTTAACTTCGATTAACATTGAGGTGAAACTTCAGTATCTAACCTTTCATCAGTCACTTTACAAAGCAATGTACGTCGTTTTAGATTTAGTTCGCCGAACACAGTACAAGTTTTCCCCCTCCCATACCTCAGCTGTAAGAATCTATTTCTAACTAATTGACATACAATGCTCCTTGCTCCTCCATTGGGTGTGTGCTCTGTGACTGCGTATTTACGAGCTAGTTGTGTCCCGGTTCGGCACATTAACCGTCAAAGCGGACGCAGTCGCGCGTCGCTGTGTTCCCCCGACACTTATCACGACGCCCGCTAAGAAAACAAACGCTAGTTGGGAATAGTTTCGTCGGCCAATCAGCGAATAAGATACAATCTACGGTTTTAAAAAGAGGTTTCATAATTATATGTAGGTGCTTACAAACAAAATGTGTAAGCCTCGTGTCCTCAAGTCACCGCGTAGCAACTGTGCTGTAGTAGCTGTGCGGTGACTATGCGGGCGCTGCGAGTTTTTGTCATTTCATTAGTATTGCATAAATATTTGGGACAAACCGTGCAGAAATTGTGCACGTCTGGGTTCAAGGTCACGACGCTGGCCTACCGCAGGTTGGCGTATGCTGCCGCCAAATTTGAGCTTTAGTTACGAAATTTTGTAATTTTAGGTCGAAACTTCGAACATGCGTTCTACAAGCACGGCTAGTGCGTAATTAATTGGTGTCCAATGTCCAGAACATAGGTATTGGTCTCATGTGCATGTCATTGCACCTGTATTAATGTCAGATACTAACTGATCGTGTCATTAGACAGATTACGTATTAGATATCTATTAATGCATGGGTATGCTAATAGTGCTTCATTTACATCTAGCAACAGATATGCGATATAAGACATAGACATAGACATAGACATAGACAGCACTTTATTCGGTTCCACATTACATCCTTAACCTAAGGTGAGTACAGTAAATTATTATTATGATGAAATTAAAATTACGTAAGACCAGCCCGAACAGTAATCGGCCAGTGGCTAAGCTAGCTTCCGAAATAGGGAGTGTACGCCTGGTCCCCACGGCACAATGGTTTCCACGCCAGACGGCGCAAATATATAGTAAACACCAAGATTCGCGAATTTGCTTGGCGTTTTCATTTGAGGCCTGAGGCGGCATCACAGATCCATTTATTTAGATTTCTATGGGCGACACTAACTTCAGCTAGACATACGGTGACTGGAAGATGAGACGATGCGAGGTCGTTGAAGTGAAATGTAAAATTATCCTCGTTTGTTTTTACGCCCTTCCCTTGACAGTGCTCTACGTTAAGGCGTAATCGTTAATCCTTCCAAGTATATCGTTTCAAGTATATCGCTTAGGTGACCGATGAGCTCGACCGGTCAAGTAAAAGCTGCCGTTAATGGTACTCACTACGAGTCTACTAGGAAAGCAGCGGTTCCAGAAGAGTGGCGACGGATAGTGAAGCGTACTGCCAATACTCAACCGACGACCACGTGTTTTTTTTACCATACAATTTTACTCTTGACAGAGTATGAGTGACACGTCAATATTGTGTAAGTAAAGCTTTATCAATGCAATTCTCTTGTCTGTCCGGTATTGGCCGCTGCCCAGAGAAATTCCCAGTACCATGGCCCAGCCGCAACGGTGCGGCTCTGCCGCCACCAGTTTTCAAAGCATCAGCGTAATTAAATTACCGCCCAGCGCAAAGTTAAGAAATGTAAGTGTATGTGTAGTTCGTCCGAACTTGTCATGTTAATAACTTACCAAAGTTTATGTACTCATTTTGCAAATTGGAGTAAGTTTCAAAGCAAGAATTTGCCTAGATATACGTGCAAATTTAAAACGTAGTGTTACGTAGTATAAATTAATATGATTAAAGGATTGATTGTGTTTTCTTTTATATGTTTGTCTCCTACTTTGAGATGTTGATTTGTTTTGTCTATATATTTCTAGGTTCCATTAAATCATACTTGCCTAATACTCAAGCTAAGCCGTCTCGTACACGGCTTAGAGCTGTCTGAAAGCACTCTGCTCAGCCAATTAATTATGTATGAAGCCATGATTTACTCTGAGTCCCTGTCGTAGCCACCTTTTAAAACGATACAATTTTTTCCCGCCTTTTCTTCATGTTTGGGTAGCTAAAAGCGGTGGTTGTAACGAAATACATTGCAATTTGCGCCTCTTTTAACAGCCAGCTAAGTAAATGGCTGCGGCATGCTTAGGCGGCAACCGCAGCGCTTCGTTAGCTGTTCGAGCTTTTGTTAGCTGTTCGAGCTTCTACACAGGTGGTGTTAATATTTTCACGGGCTTTTTAATTAGATTAGGTCAGCAGTGTTACGCGTATAACTGAACAGTTAATTATGCCGGTGGAAAATGTTTATGTTACCTATTAGCCTGTTACCTATGTTATTATTATCTATAAGTTTTATTTTCATCTTTATGACATATTGCTCGGTAGGTATTCTCATGATGAGGCATTTTGTATAATATTTACATACATTATATTTTCTTGTCTTCATTGTATCCTCAATAAAATACATATCATGTTTCGCGTCTTTCTTTTACACGACCTGAACAATATTTATCCTGTCCAAGTGTCTGTACAACTAAAGAATTCACAACTCAACTCGAAACCCGCAGTGATTTCATTTCCCCATTCCCAGAGTAACCCAACCGTACACTAGCTGAGGAAGTAGTTACATCAAAACAAGCACCGGCGAACGCGATACTAACGAGCGCGGAGGGTGGGCGGGCCCGCGTGGAGGCGCCGGCGACCGCAGCCCGCGGTAGCACGGGGAAGGTTAAAAGCAACATAATTAAATTAACCACGCCACAGGTGCAGGCGCGGTTCCTTCGCGAAACCAACTTTGCAACTACTAGTGGGTGCCGACGGCCCCGAGACGAAACTGCGACAGACACAGTGTCAGACTGTCGTCGTATGAGACCAAAGTAGGTATGGGCTTTGCAACTACTAGTTGGTACGCCGAGTGGGTGGCCCACGGCCCCACAGAGAGACGAGTAACAGCCACGGTGTCAGACTGTCGTCGTATCATACCACAGTAGGTATGGGCTTGGCGCTATTAATTTCAACTTCAGACATTTAATTAACCTATTCGAGCTCTCAGACTATGTAGAGCTCGTCTAAGCTGAAATGACGCGCCCCACTAACATTACCACTAACGCGCATTAACGCATACAAGCAAATTTAAAATATGGACGCAATACATATACAAATGCCGTTGTAATTGGTCATTCAGTTGCCGGTGAGACTCAAACGTAGGAGCACGCGTCGTTCGATTGAGCAGTCGGCGCTCCCACACAGATGAAGTGTCGTTATTAATATTTGCACTCACACATCGAAATCAACTAATTAAGTAGTGGGGCGCGTCATTTCAGCTTAGACAAGCTCTAATTGGGTAGCTTTGTTCCTTAGTACGTTGTTAGCCTGTTTAGCTGTCTGTAAATGACGCTACGCGTACAAAGTAGCTTACGATCAGTTAGGTAGTTTGTTAGCTAGTTTGCACAGCGATAGCTGAGCTCGGACTCAACTGGACAAAATATCTAATAATAATAGCCGTGGACAAATTTACATAGCGCCATCTAGCTTCAAACAAAGCGAAATCTACGTGGAAGAGGTCGCGTTCTAGGTTCGTTTGTTCCAAAGTGAAGGTAAAGCTATTCTATGTATTCTTTCATCAGTGGCGGTACGATGTACGATGAATTAATTAGGATTGTTGTTCGGAAGAGTGTAGGACTTTATCTTGTTAGTTCGGTATACGTTACGCTGTACGTTAAAGGTGAATGTTTCGTGTTGTTCACTGGAAGAAGTACTTTGACGTTGCTTTTGGCGTGAGGTCGTTACACCTCACCACCGGTTGGGGTGCGAACTTTACATCGCCGGGTTATCATTAGCTGAATTGTGTTGGCGTTTAGGCTGCACTTTACATTTTTTTACATAATTTTAAATATTAATGTAGGCCTCGTAAAGGATGTGAAGGGCCTTAAGCACTTCCTATTACGAAAATGAAATTCACAGTTTAACATAGCTGATTACTGTATACTTTATATTTAAACACACACAACAGAGCGCTAATTAAAATATACTGTCAATATTTTACTACTCTTTTTTCATAAGTGCTCCGCTCAACGAACTTCTGCGATTACGGATTAGGGAGGTTTACTTAAACATTATGTGTTTTGTATTTTTCAAAATAATCCGGAAGTTTCTACAGGGAAATAATGTGAAAGGGGTTGTGCGCTCCGCATGAATGCTGTGCATTTTCAAGCAAACACATAAAAAAAAAAACATAACACACTGTGTTTATTATCCACGAGTTCCTTATGTTTTCAGTCGACCATAATTAATATGCTGTACGATACGTTCCCGAGTTGCCGTGAGTTTGGCGCGAAGTTTCTCATCAGTGGTTTACGAGGAAACTCAGCTTTATAGATAGGTGTGAAAGGGCACGAGAGCAACGTAAAAATGTGATGAAATTCAAGCAATTTATTCTATTATGCGCCAGATCCTCGGCAAGGAACGTACAAATAATGAAAAGACGAGCACGTCGGCGTAATGAGACTGACGAGAACTCGAATCGTAATCGGTTTTATTCTAAGTCGCTTCTCCATTCCAATTTTGGCGTCTAGGCCGCAGTTCTGGCAAAATTTTATTGTAGAAGATTAACGACATGTTTTCATGTCTTGTTCGTAGAATTAGTCGTCGTACGAGCTCGGAACGACAAACCCTAACGTATCTACATATTTTGTAACATCACTTGCCTTTCGCTCTCTATGACAAACTGCTTTTTCTTCAAAATATGCTAAATAGATGCTAAAGACATTTCTGTCATTAAGGTCCACTTGAATTTGAAAGCGGTGCAATTAATTAATTTACATAATGTACAATTTCGAACAAATTAATGGGACACGTAAAATTGTAATTTCCTTTGAAGGAATGTAAATAAATATCTACCTAAACTGGGTCTTTTTAATTCACCTCGCGGACGCTCGAGCGACGAATGAAAGCCTTCAGGTGACTGCCGTACTAATGAGATGTTTTATAAGGCCCTCCAATTTTTCCACCAGATTTTTCGGCTTCGTTAGTTTTAGTAGCGTAATGAAGCCGGGCCGCGTTTCAGATTTTCATCAAAACTAATAAGTCGCTTTTTACTTTAACGACAAAACGAGAAGGTCTCCTTATGTAATCAAGGACGTTAAAATCGTGACGAACAATAAATTTCAAAGGGTATTCGCGGCGTTGAGTGTTAGGTGACTTATCTTTGTTACTGACGCGCCATTAAATTTAAATCACCCGTGCAAGTTTAACAAAGTAACGGAATAAAGTCAATTGTAGACTGCCGATAAGGTGTCTCGGGCACAAAGAAGTAAGCGGTCGTTTGTTCGGGTGGCGTCGAAAGGAAAAGCAATTAGCCGGAATGCAAATAGCGAAATGTATTGTGGAGTTGAACACATTTGCATGCAGAGCGGGGGCGCGCCTCTTGGGCTCGGCTCACTCGTTTCTATACAGGCTTCCTTTCAAAACTTCCATCGTAAAGTTAAAAAATTGCAACGCTCTCACTAATTTCGCTCAGCGACTTTCCTACTTAGTTATAAAGCGTTTACTGGCCGGCAGTAAAAGAAAGAAATTATACCGCTGCGATAACGGCAGCGCCAGTAACGGCTATTTTGACTCAATTTGCCCATATTTGGCGAGACCTAGATGGAAATCTTGGGAAATCTACCCACCTATTTTCAATTTTATGAGCGAGCCGCTGTAATTTGGCGGGTTCAACAAAATGTCAAATTCACATTTACCGTCGCGTCGCCGCGTTTTCCAGCAGGTAGGTAGTTCGTTAGTTTATCAAAGATTATTTTATATCTGAATGGATTTCGTCACGATTCATTAAACACTGTTCCAATGCGATTGGCAACGGTACGCGTCACGGCTTTGATTGTGTAGTAGGTACTTAGATATTATGTTTTAAATTACTAGGTTTATTCGAAACTTTCATGTGCACCATTTTCGGCTAGGATCAAAGGTAGAAGCATGCTCGCGGCGTCGGCGCCGTTTGGAGGAATTGTCTAATTAACCTGCCTATTACGAGATTTATGGGCGACCCCGCGGCCTGGACGGCCCACTACGGTAATCCCGGCCTTATTGATTGTGGTGTTCCGAATAAATCACCGACATCCCTCGACCACCTGACGCCGCGCGTCAGGATTCAAGCCCAGTGAAAAAATTCACGCCAAGTATTTAAACGTAAAATGATTACGTGTCACGGTCCATATTTTATATTGTCTCGTGATAAATGGACGAGCTGAAATGTTTACATTAAATTACCCGCAATTTACTTTGTTTTTGTACGGCCGCCCTCCGGCATCGTTCGTTACGGGTAGAAGATAAAAAAAATATTAAAAGTATGTTGCCCGTAATTTTTAGCCCCGAGAGTTTATTTGAAAGGTCGCTTTGAAACAAAAACATTATTTACCTAGAAGGTATTAATCAGATATCGTTAATAGGAGTAACATGAAGAGGCGGTTGAGCAATTAAACTGTTTGAAATGGAAGTAGATTACATTCGACGTCATCAGATGAGTTTTATAAGATTAGATTAACAATAACATTATTATCAGATGTTAGCAACATCATGTTCCATCAAGTCGGGTTTATACGTCGTCGCTTACAAACCGGTCAGAAAACACATACCTAAGCGTCGTGCCTGCGTGTTCACCGCATAGCAACTGGACAGAAAACGTGCAGTCTACCCTTTTGGCGCAGAATTTGGCTCTTATTAGTGTGTATACCTAGTTACAAATTAAAAATATTTAAGACTAGTCAAGTATTACTTAAACATTTTATTTTTATATCTATTAAAATATTCGGGGCTTCATTACACAGACTTCGAGGAAACCTGTCCTTCCCTAGGGTTTAAGCTGAGATTTAAAAGACTTTCAACTGTCAAAAACTAACGGTCCACGCAATTTACGACACTTCAGAGTTTCCTCTAAGCTTCAACGCAACCTCCACCTACATATTTTCATAAAATTATGTGCAGCAGTTGACCCAATAGCAACAAACAGGTACATTTACATTACGTGATGATATTAAATGGAAGCATGACTCATCTGATAATGGAAAATAGAAATGAGCAGAAACAAAAACGTCAGCGCACACCGGCCCCAGGGTGCACGTCACGGTACGTTTCAATTACCCCGTGACATGTGTACCCACCTTTCATGCTCATATAAAAAGCGGCTTATCGGATATTAAAAGGGTCTGACAAGACTTCACGAAAATTCCACATCCGCCGAGCGTGATATTGTCTCATATCTCGCGACGAGATAGCAAGCAGGTAGTGGGCTTTCGTGTGGACGGTTTTATTTTATTTTCCAAATGTTAATAAACGCCATGCGAATATTACGCAAGGGTATAAATGTAAATGTTGCGTCACAGAATGTGTCTTTGTACCAAATCTCGGCGTTTTGCATTACAAGTTCTTCGTCTTCGGATGAGGACATCCACTTCTAGCTGGCAAAGGTCTCGCCCACAGTATTGCACCTTTTTCGGCCTTGCGCACTGCCTGTATCAAAGGGCACATAGTTGGGTTACGTTGTTAAGAGAATTTTCCCGCTGCTACTTTCGGTTAAATATGGCAACTCAACGCAATTCGAGAACGTTTCGGCCCCAGTGGGCGGGTCTGGCCTTTTTAAGATTCGGAATTCTTTAAATTATGTTACTTAATTTTGTAAAGCACAACTTAATTTCCGCCTCGCTTTCACCCATTTCCCTACTACCACCTTCTTACGAGGGCCATATTGAGCAACCACGCTGATGTTAATTTGATTTACACTGTAATATAAACACCAAATTGCCTGTCTACATTGCCTTTGGAACATAAACAACATAATGTAGTAATAAAACATCGTATGGTAAAACGGTGGATTGTACCATAGGCAGGACTACAACATAGATGAAGAAAGAGCATTTGTAGACATCTGTTATGAAGGTCGTAAGTGTAGCGCAAGTAGAGTATGGCGGAGTATGCCTCCCATGCTGGGGAGAGTGGACTCACGGAAGGGTTGAACGTATTTGTACTGTAAATCTACTACTACTATTAATTGCAAAGGCGAACTCGACGTTACAGTAACCATCTTTGGCAGTTGACAGTAACCGCCAAAGACGTTACCACACTGTTTGAACGTAGGTAATTATATAACGTTATTTGATATGTAGTGCAAGGCAGCGTAGCATCTAACCCTTCCAACCACATGTTTCGTAAAAAGCACCGCCTAGAATTCCTGAATTTCAGAAAATGGCACTGTTATCTGTTGTACATTTTTCATATCATTATCGTATATTCCAAATCCTGGAGTTGGCTAAGCGCCAAGATCTGGACCTAAAAGCCTCCATTCTTGTGACTAAAGTGTAGAAGATGTTTAAGTACTGCGTAATTTAACTAAAGTGTAACGAACGGAATATTTAATTATGATAGGAGGTAAAACAATATTCAATAATATAAAAACGACTTATTACAGGTAAGTAAGTAAGTAGTTTAAAAACATTTTAGCAAGGTCTTCTGTAACTTACTTATTTCGAAGAGATGAAAAGCAGCGAACTAACACAAATGGAGTTCGCAAATGAGATTTCGGCTTAACACGACCAAACAAATCTTAACTTTCACGGGGTTTCTTATTTATAATGTGCCTACAGAATCTGATGCTTTAGTACTTAAAAGCGTGTCACAATTTACGCGTTTAAAATTAAAATCTGTTTCCTCTCGGGTTTACTCGCTTGGAATTTGAGACTCCATGGACTTTAAATTTTCCGGCGAGGTCCATACATTTTTCGGGATCAAAAGTAGCCACGTCGTCGGTCGCTCGGGTTCAGAATGGAATGCGTTCCCTGCGAGTTTCGTTACCTGAACCGTGTAATATGGACAACTTCAAGGATATAGTGTATAGCAGTGAATTTCGGTATTGAGAGAAGCAAATAAAGACAGTCCCCCGGCGCGAGCTATGTCGCGGGCACACTTGTACCGTGCAGGACCTAGACCTCCACCTCGATCTGAACCTAAATCTTGGATCTAGACATATCAATGCAGATACGGTATCGCGCGTGAAAAAACGTTCCTAAAACGTCGCAGTGTGCAGGGATGGCACATAGTTTTCTTTACAATCGCTTCCATAGTTACATATATTAGCGCGCTTATGCAACCAAAATCTCATCAGTCAACATTAAATGTAAATTTCGCAACCTTGCAGACCTGCAGACCTAGAAACTTTAATTTTTTTGTTTCTCGTTAAACTCGTATTTGATTGATTTCGCATAGATTCATAATTTTTTCCGGTTTTAGTACGGAACTATCATGTGCACATTTTGCATGTAGGTACATATTTTGCAATCAAATGTTAATTGACATTAAATTAATTCTCGTTATAGTAAGAAACGGAGAGTTAGAAAAATTTCATTATGACTTTATTTAAATAAAGATCTACATGCAAATATCAACATTGACATACCATATAACGATTAATTTAATACAGGGCCAAAAAGCGACAGACACCTTAAAAATCTCTTTTCGCGTCGATTTCCGGACGACGGACGACGTTCTATTGATGTCCATTTATTTGGATTCCTCCAGCTTTACCCAATGATTTACAGTAAGTACGGCGGCAAACTTAGGGTAGCTTTGAATTAGGGTCAAGGCGATTGCAATTTTTTAAAGCCATAAATTCGGTACGTGTCTACCGCTCTCCCTAGCAACCTTTCGGGTAAACTCTTACTAATTAACAACCCTTCCCCGATTTACTTTAAACATTTTTGGGATCTTTTCATTTGGGGCAGAGCTGAACAAGGTTGACTGAAAACCTTATTGGGCTGAGGATTTACATTTACATCAAAGGTCAGTTACAGTGCGTGTTGACCTTTATTTTACTAGCGTCAAAATAAAGCAGAAGTTTTAATACTAATGAAATTGCCTAGTAGCTAGTAGTATAATTTGTCTTTGCATGACTTACATTCTAAGTCCAGTGAGACCACATTGGGCTCACGGTAGATTAAACTTGAAAGGCGATTTTCGTCGAGAACTTGTGAGTTGGGGTAATGACACGAAAAACAACAAAAGCAATATGGTAGAAAAGAAAAAAAAAAGACGAATTTTGAAATTTTTTGTTCAAATAGTAAAGAATTACATAAGAATTAAAACTTACCACACTCGGACTAAATAAAACATCGCGTTTTTCCAGGTATTTATAATAAGTAGGTAGATCTATCAAAAATAATTTGTAGTTTCAGCACGTTCAGGGGTTATCAAAATGCTGGCATTCTGCCAATTAGTTTATTATGCTACCTTAAAATATTATATTTAAAAGGCGACATTATTCACAAGTACGTGCGACCACAGTGGTTCTACAGCAAAATATTAGAAAAAAATCAAGATTAAAATGTATTATTTATGAAAACTTTACTTTAGTTTTAAATATGATACATCCTAGAAACAAAATTTATTCCACGCCGGTGAACGTGGACTGTGAATTAACATTTTAAATTGATTTGGTTCACGTACATCCATTTATTGGATAACAAAAACCACTGACCATGGACAACAGCAGATTGTTCCCATAAAGAAAGAAACTATTCAACTTCCACCAAAATATTTGTATTCAAATCAGGCGTATTATTGTTCGTGAAAGGAAAACAAATGTTGCTATATTTATTCTGGGCCCCATAATAACGGCTCATAAACGCAAGCTTTTGTTTTGGCTTCATTAAAGAGCTGATGATCTAACCAATTTATATTTGGCAATCTTTTCCTTTCTTTTTATTCTCATTATTACGGTAACGATATCTCAAACCAACGGGCGCCAGTAGGTAGACGGATAATGGTTGAAAATTATGGTGACCTTTATGGACCATTCAACTCTGCGATATAGCTGGGACACTTGTTTAATTTATGCTAAGAACGGTATTGTGGGGAGCAGAATGTTGAATAGTTAAATAGTGTGGCTGGCAGGTAACTCTGGCGACGCTCTCCTGTGACCACTCCAGGGCAACGACCGGGCTAAACTAATTTGGCACGCATTCAAACCAGCAATCTTCGTTCAGATCAAGAATCCTTGTTCCCCGGAGAGTTCTCGAATACTGTCTAGCTTGGGGTAATGCCCAAACGGTGTAATCCATACTTAATGAATGAACTATAAGCTTGTGTAAAGGTTTTTACTGTTTACTTAAGGAAACCCGGGGAGACGGCCTCTGCTCGCAAGAATAAAGCTTGCGTCGCGTTTTCTCCCAAATGGTTAAGTAATTTTGGGTTCTGTGCCCACAAGACAGAAAGCTTGTTCTAAAATTTTCCACAAACAGCGTATGCGCAGCTGCCAAACAGCGATAAGGTACCTATAGCGATAAGGCAAAAGTCATAAATATCGGTGGCAACGAACCTATGGTTCTATATTTTTATTACATGACATTTAAGTGCATGAATCGTAGATGTTATGAGCGACAAGTACGGCTTTCCACCAGGTAGGGTGTGAATATGCAGTGTCCATGTGGCCATACTTCACAGCGTACGCGCCACTCTGCATGCTTGTGCTGTTTGTGAACGTGAATATATATAACACTAACTGGCCCGCCGCGACTTCGTTCGCGTGTTGTCCTACCCGCGGCTGCCGTCCGCGCATTGACATCATCGCGTGGAGGCTTCTACTCCAAGAGAGCCTGCAGTATTGAAGCCACCATGCGCTCCCGCTGTGGATCGTGATGAGGAAGGATTTGTCACGGTCCAGAAGCAGAGTAGACGTCGCGCTGCTCAGAACTGCAGCAACCGGCACTGCAGCAACCGGACGCCCCACTTCCGCCAGCATGCTATCACGCCGACGACGCCGCTCTACCTGTCTCGTGTTCACTACACCGGTGAAGGACGTGGTTTATAAAAAAGTTTTTTTATTTAAGCGACACAATAAGTGTAATATTTATACAAGTTTTGTGAAGTGTGAAATGTGACATTAAAATTCATATTTTATGAATTAGTTTGTCGTGTTTTTATTTGTTTATATATAGGTTTTATTATTGTTTCGGTTAAGTATAACGTATTAGATTTTCTTTTTTGTTAGATATGCTATATTTTTGTACGTGTATTTTATATTTATGGGCGGGCCATCGTTGCCTGAAATAAATGATTAAAAAGCCTTCCTATTCAACAATAGTTGAAAACTGCATGAAAATCCGTTCAGTCGTTTTTGACAGATAGTCGCGGCGTGGGACTTTGTTTTATGATATGATGTATTACAAATAAATATCGTCACGTGGACGGCTACTCAGCAAAAGACCCTGGTTAATCCTGCTTCGACGACGGTATTAGCCACACCTAACGAGTGCCGAACTCGTTAGTGTTAAAGTGCCTCAAAGTACTTAGGTTAAAAGCCCCTATTAAAAATGGCTACCTAAATAATCAAAACTTCTTGCATTCTCATCATTTAAAGTAACAAAACCAACAAGGGACCACAGGAACAAGGATTAAGGACGTATGTGTTACGTCCAAGAGATAGATTAATAAAACAGAAATTTAATAAAAAAGTAAAAATTATTCGTCATAGATCACGTTGTCTTAGCTTCGTGAGTAATCGTATGTTACTCGATCCGAGGTGCTTGATGAACCCCTGCAGCTCCGTCAGGTCCGGCGAGTATATCACGTATTCTGGCTCTCCTCTGTCCTGATATAGTCGTCTAGTATTGAACTGCGATTGACGTCTGTCGTTAAAGCAGCATACCTTCCCGTGGTTGGTACAGCCAGGGACTCCGGTGTCGTACTTGTAGCTTTTACACTCACTTAAGCGCATACAGATGCCACCACGCCCCCAGCATGATGACCTTCCAGTGCCTAATGAAAACAACGTAAATTTTTATGAGTCTATGAAGTTTTAAGTAAGTACGATATTCTCTTTATTTAATAAGTAGAAATAATATGAAATATATTATAATATTAAATATTATAAATGCGAAAGTTTGTAAGGTTGTTTGGATGTTTGTTACTCCTTCACGCAAAAAATACTTTTTGATGAAAGGCAGCAATACAGCTTATAGCCCAGAATAGTATGTGGGCTATAATTTATCCCGAAATTCAATGTGGTTCGCGAGAACGGGTCTGGAACGCGGACAAAGTCGTGGGTAAAAGCTAGTATAACAATATACCGTGGGTGCCAATCGGTTCCTGTGACTATTCAACCAGCGTCATGGTTTTTCTGACCTTGGGCAACCTCGCTGCGCCAACGGCATCACAAAGCACATCAAACGAGTGGCGATCTCGTAGCGTTACTGAAATTCGACTAGCCTCAACGTACGAAACGGCCACCTATCCAGATCTTGGATTCTGCGTGCTCGCTTAACTTTGGTTACCGGCCTCGAAGCACGCTGCCACTAACCTGAGCCGCTACTATTAACTGCTCATATCAGCTGAAGGATGTTCTTGTTTGTCACCCAATAATCACTTAACTGTAATAGTACCAGAATATGAACTCACCATAAGAAGGTTTTGCAGGAGGATGAACGAATACATCCTTAAACGGCATTGACTTTCTTTTACTTCCATTTGCTACTACATTGCTTGTGTTTAGGAACACCCCAAGGACGAGGTTGCACGTTAAACTCCAAAACCACATGATTAAAAACGTATTGAAAAATAATATTGACTTGTTCGCATGTTGTTTAGATTGGATTGTTGTAGATGGAGGATTGTAAAAGTGGTTTTACTGCTGATTCTGTAAATTGACCGTCAACTTTTGTGGGTGACACTCTAGATAGCCGTACCAGGCCCGTCGCGGACCGCTCTTTAGGTACGAAAGTACTAGCAAGGCGCAACCTATATCACTATAAGCTGTATAGTATACATAGTTCCTAAATTAGGATATAGTCGAAGATACAAATATTTCACCCGTGTCATAATTGTAGAAGAGAGACCGTTCTAAGCACAAAAAAAGTTCAGTATATTGTTTAGTAATCGCTGGTTCAAAAATACTTTTGTAACTTACTTGAGGACTAGTTTTCTGGTACACGCACACGTGATACCTGATTATTCGATTAAGGCCAGGACCGTTCAAAGCATTTGTTTTTTTTTTGCACCGACAGACCAAATTGGAATGCGTTGCTCAGAAAATAACGATCACGAGTTTTGGAACGCGGAGCGATGCAAAAAGTGCCATTTTGATAGATTGTGCTTATTATTAAAAAACATACGGGTTTAAATAAATAATCTATTCGGTGATTTGAGGTAATTACTTGATCTTCCAAATACTGGATCATGGTCAAGGCGTACCCCCGGGCTCGCGTGCGCTAGAGCATAATCGGGACATTAACGCCAAGATGATGATTTTTACATATTTGTATAAAGGAAATTGTAGTTCTGACTAAGATTCTGAGATCTAAGCGGTTAAAATTAATTTCTATAGGGTAGTTCTTGGCTTTTTTCTGCTATACATAAATGATATTTCAAAAAACTATTCGTTTTAGTTCTAACTAACTTTTGGTTTAATTCTTATCCTTTGTATTTATTTTAGATTGGAACGTTTGAAAATCATTCGATGCAATGAAATTGCCGCCATGCCCACCTTTCAGATTACGCTGCTCAACGCGAGTAGTTTTTATCAGAATCTTTGCAGAAATAAACTGTTGTTTAAATTTATCATTTGTACATTCTGTTGAGACAAATTGATACAGCGACTCGTGTCAAAAATTTATTGTGTTTTTCTTCTAATTACAATGATAGTTTCAGTGAGGTTATTCTTCTGATTCATCTTATGCAACTTCTCAACGTCTATCATCTTCTTTCTGTCCACTACTTCTTCGTCGTCATCCTCAACTAGCTTCTTTCCCTCGCCGGATGATGATGTTAAGCCGGTTGGCTTAAATTCCCCGATTGGGGGGGGTGGGTCATCCATGGGTCTTCCATGTTGGCTCCAGGGCATTACACCCGCATAGAGGCCCTTGTCTGGGTCCTCGCGCACCAAGAACTTGTTCCACCTGAAGCAGCAAACCTGCATTTTGTCCCTGCAACCTGCCACCTCATACATAGTGTAGGATCCCTGACATAGGGCTTTGCTGATGCAAATCCCGCCACGCTGCCAGCACGGTGTATGGTACATCCCTGGAACAAACGCTTGACAAGTTATAATATACGTAGTTGTAATATACTCTCTGCCTGCGACAATGCCTGGCACCCTTGTAGCATTGCTCAAAGGCCTGCCTTTGATGTTCTTTAGTGCAGCTGCAAACAGCCTCCTTCAAGTGACAACGGCTTGCCGTTGAACATAACTATTTGTATTGAGATATACATATAAGTATGGAATGTATTCTGCGAAGTTTCTACGGGGCTTATGTTTATTCCCTAGATATTCACTGATCTAATTGCGAACTGTTCAAGTCGCAGCAAGAATACGACTAAATATTGCTTTGTGTCGATTTTTTGCAGTATTATCGATTTGTTGTGAGCCACTTGATCCTACCCGTCCACATCCAGAAAATAATCCAACCCAACTTATCACGTAACTTGATTTACAATCACAACTATTGGTCACTAGTCTTTAGGGGCAGACAGTCGGTGAGCTTGCGGGTCGGACTCGTAAGCAAGAGGTACCGCAATTGAACCCAAGTGCCACCATGACCGATGTTCCAATAATTTTTTCTGAGTTATGTATATTAGTGGAACACTAACCGATTCGCCCTTACGGTGACGGAAAACATCGTGAGAAAACCTGTATAATCAGGCGACTGAATGTGTAACCATGATTCAATCTGGTCAGGTTCTCCTAATAATAGGGTCATCAAGTTCAGAAGGCAGTTACGCCACTGTGAATTACCTGACCTATCGCGCGCGTTTTGACTGGGATATTGACGCCAAGATGAGTCTTAAAAGCAAACTAGCAACTACCTACGTAGATCACATTTTCTGGTGTACTGAGTTATTTGATGATGATGATGGTGATGATTTCTTCCTTGTCGTTTTCGGCTACAGCCACTGCTGCAATTCCCCTGTTGTTGGCGTTTATGTGCTCGTATGTGACTTATTTAGTGTTGGTATTGGCAGCATTACTGTACTTTATTTTCAACCTACTAAAATTAGCCCACGTGTCAATGGCATGTCATGTCAATCATGAGATTGGACGTTGTAGACCGTTGATAACGGCAGTCACATTAGTATTTCCCTAAGTATTAATATGAACCTAACTGCGTCCAGGTTTGAGGTTGGAAGTGAGCGACGCGAGCGCCGTGTGGTACGCCAGCAGCTCAGCTCGCAGGTCCTCATACTCCTCGTCCGCAGAAAGGTCCAGGTTCGCATCGTCTCGTAACTTCGGAATTAGACTCGAGTCAAACTTCTCATTGGATTTAGATTCTCTTTGCAAAGACGGTAGCATCACACATGACAGTGTCAACGCGAATAACGAACATAACCACATATTTTCTAATCGCTCGGATTTGACTATTCACATCACATGCCCGTCTTCCAAAATAATCAACATTTTACTGTGCAAATAATGCATCGCAAATTCCAGCGATAAGAGAACTCCGAGCTGGCTTATTAGATTTTGCAATAGAAATGTTTTATTGTGGTTTTTATTTCAACCCGAGTGTGCAACGGAAGCGTCGCCATAATAAAACAATGGCGTAAAGCCAAAGCGTAAAAGTAATACCGGTATATTTTTTAATTAATATGAAGACATCCACATTATAAAAAATTAAAGGACATTAGCTTTTGTTGCGACTTTGTCCGCGCGAACTTTGTCAAAATATGTGGGTCTATCTTGTGCGATATTTCTTAATCTTTTAATCATACCCGGTCCATTCAGAGGAAGACCGAGGAGAGTTGTTGCTTTGACTTCTTTGAAGCTGTTATCGTTAGCGAGCTGGAATCGGTGCTCATTTAGTGCTTTTTAAAGCGGAATTTGATGTAGTTTGCATCAACAGCTTAAGGGAAGTTGTGGCGGGGTTGCGGAAATATAAAGCTGGTGCACAACAATTTAAAAAAGTAAATTGACCGAAATTTTGGTGTTCTTTCAATACGTAGAACATTACAATTGTGGTATTATTTTTTGTAATATGTGTTGGTTTTCTACGTTTTATAATTCGATCTTGCTGTAATGGTTTCGATTGATAGGCATTAAAAAATAAAAACACATTGTGCTTCTAGGAGAATTGAGAAAGTTTATCACAATTTATTGACTTACCTTACGTAGGACTGTAAGATCTGACTATTGTATATCTGTATGTATGTATGTATGTATGTAAACTCTTTATTGCGTATAACATCTGTCATCATCTTGGCGCTATGTCCCAGGTGCGCTTCCGCGCGGTACGCGAGGGTTCGAGGTCCGTCTAACTTTTGTTTATCTGCGTTATTATATAATGTGTATGTTATTATATACAATAAATAATCGTCTTGGCGTTAATGTCCCGTATGCTCTCATGCACGAGGGCCCAGGCTCCACCTTGACCATGATCCACCATTTGGTAGATTAGGTAATAACAGTGGAGCCATCCTGTTAACAAGGGAAGTTGACTAGATTGAGTAATAGTTAATATTCAGTCGTCTAAAAGTACAGGTTTCATAAGAGCATCTGTTAGTAGTCAAATAAAGAGTCATTGGTACATGGCGGCACTGCAGTTCGAACCCGGTACCTTTCGCTTATGAGTCGACCCACTAACCACTAGGCCATCGATGCCTTTTGACGCTGTTTAATTTAATTTATCTCTTGAATAACGTATGTGTCACAGCCTACAATTACTAGTATCTCAAGTACATAACCATTTAATTTTTAAATAAAAAATTAATTATATAATATTATTTCTCTTATAGAATATAATTAACTGTTTAGAGTTATAAAGTTCATTACCAAAAAGTTACAGACAGAACCCTCCTCATTCACCCTCCTTTGTGCGTCATTGACGAAAAAATTGTACATAAAATGAAGAGATAATAATAACTTAATAATAGTTCTATGGATATACCTATACATAAATGGTATATTTACTTCGATAATAACACAAATTAAAACACAGTAATTAGGTACCACGATACTGCCCACGTACAGAAATGGAAATTTCACTTGATTCCAGTATAATTTCAGTAGTCACGCGATTTGCATAGAATATTCATCAGAGTAGTAAACTCGTTGTAAATTCATTAATCAATGTTGAAAGATGTTCAGAATTAGTTCGGCTTGCAGCTGAGTAAGGTTCGCAGTAATGTATTCGTCTTGGCGCTTGTTGGCAGCGGCTTGGGAATACCGGTTGTGTACCGAGGATGTGTTTTATTGATGTTGTGTGTCATCGATCCCCGTGCAGTGAGGATGTAGCGGCTGCAGCGCGCGTGCCGTCCCGCTGAATTATTGAGCTTCGAGCGGCCATCGCGGAATCAATCGCAAGCCGCCAGCTCGCCACCGGACGACTATAAAAAGATTCCTGCCAACGTTTGCCATTCAACGTCCGCCCGAAAGATCTCCCGACCAATCCTTTCTACGGGACAGATGACGCGCAACCCAAACCATACCTAACTACCTATACACATAAAATATCCTAAATAAATTCTCTTATATCCGAGACGCTTCGGCGATCACGATTCGTTTGTCGCTCGATAATCGTATAATCGATTTAATGTAACTTCGACGGTTCTGCAAATTGCGTTGAATGTTTCAGTTTTTTCTCTGCCGTTCAATTTAAGTAAGTAATCCGAATACGCTTTTATGTCGGACCTCTCTGTAAATTGGTCTTTGCTCGTGTCTCGCTATGTTGGTACGTTTGTTGACCTCTGATGTGAGAGTAATTGAATAGGATGAGACAGCAGTTCTGTGCGGAGGTGCAATTTGAAGCCGCCTGGTAATGGCCGGCTCCTTGCTGGACAAGCCCGGTGCGGCGGGGACGAATAGCCTTACACAGACACACGCGTACACGAACGACTTCGTATTATCACAATTCTCCCCGCCTTCCTTCTTTCTTCCGCTCTTATGTAATCACAATGATAAATTATTCGCCCGCGCGCCACTCACGTATGTATGCGGGAATTGGAAGCAATTTTTTGAGCAATCAAGAATTACTTCTGTTATAAATAAAACGTCTGTTTGCATTACATTGCAATTCGTTCGTGTAATAAAAGAGATGTTCTTTGACAGGGACGGCTTCTGAGAAGGTGGTACTTCATAATAGCTCTCAAGTTGACAATGCAACTGGGAGTTTGGGTGGAATTCAAGGAAACCCGTCGAGGTTTTCTGCACCGTCAGCCCTTAACGAACTATTTATGAGCTGTTTGCATCTCGGCGAACAAAGCGCCATGATTAATCGTCCTCGCAATGACATTCCGCTGCCTCCACCAGCGTAAACAACAAAGTTTTACTTAAATCGCTTTTGCTGGAACGCCCCTAATTGCACAAGTCAATTTTGACAGCTGATTGTTGCTCCGCCCGAAGATGAATGGTAACTTCTGTGATTACTGATCCTGAGCCTTGGGGTACTCTAGACGGTCTACGATTTGGACCTAAACGTGTACCCTAGGCCCTTTCGTAGCCCTTTTTTAGTTTCTTTGCATCCATGTACTGTACAGGTCATATAGAGTAAATTAAATGTTCGTACGAAACAATCGGATACTACAATTCGGTAGAGTGGACGATATAATTTACCTACAGATAGATTTTGGTTACAAAAAAAATCCGCTTTTATGGAGACAAAAACGGTAAAATTCCAAATCCACGTTTGAAATTTTATAGCCTTAACATCACAACACTATTCCTGATTGCTATATTTTAACAACAGCGGTTGAAAGATTGCAATTGCAAAACATGCAAATTTCACCAACACTCGAACAACCTTGTATCTAAATAAATTAATTGCTTTAAAGTAAAGTCTACGATTCGCAACGAAAGTATCGCTTTTATGAGTTTCTGTTTCAATAATTCTGCAGCCATTCCCACTCCGAGCCGCACCTACGCTTAGTTACTCGCATTGTTACCCGCTCCGCAGTGGAAGTTATACAACCTCTTTAAGGTAAAAAAAAAGTTATTCCGGCAAACTTTCTGCGTTAGCAGTCAAGGGCACTTCCCCTAAACACGCCGCTCCATTTCCATTTACACCGTGTGAAAATCAAGATGCGGAAATGATTAAATTCCAGGATTCCGCCAGGTTGAAAGTTAAAGTAAAAAGTAAAGACGGTACACATGTACCCAGAGGCGGCTTATCTGCGAGCGTAGTATAAAACAAATTCAGTTTGTCGCGCCTTGAGCTCCCTTCCGATAGATGTCACGTATTCAGGAGAAAAGTAAGTATAAATTATTTATGTAGTAAGACTACAGAAAGTACACTATCAAGGTTTAAATATAGATACACTAACTACAGTAATACTTAGTTTAGTAACTAGTGGGCCAATAACTAAATATATTGGTTTATTTAGGCGACAATCATGTAGTAACTAATTTAGTTATTAAAAGTTATTTTATGTTTTTCAAAACTCAGTTGTTATGTTAAAAGAATAGCCATATAAGTAGAAACATAATTTATTTAGGTACTTAGTTTTGTGTTATGTGACGGTATTTACGTATATTTCATATCAGTTTTAGCTAAGTAAAGTAATTAAACTTAGGTACTACTTACTGTTTAATGTCCTCAAACATTAAATTTAATTTTATAATTACAGCAATTCAACTTCAAATGCAATCTAAATTCAGTTTGATGTAGAGCGTAATAACGTGGCGATATTAAATTACCACCATTTTTGGTAAAAATTTACATATTTGCTTCTCAAAGAATTTTGCTTTAATAAAGTGATCTTTAAGTTATTACAAAAATGTGATTCATATTTTATTAATGACTGGTAAGTAGGTACTAAAAGCACCTAAATAAATATCAACGTCGGTTTTATTGTAGATAAATCTCTGAAACTATCGAATTCGCTCCGAAAATACTTTCTTGAAAAAAGCTACACTATTCCCGAGTGACATAGGCTGCTTTTGATTCCGGGAAAATATATCCCCAATCGGTTCGTAAATAGAAAGTTCAACTTCGGTTTCCATATGGCTGACTGACTACGATCGGCTACGATCACTACATATTATAAAACAAAGTCCCACGCTGCGTCTGTCTGTCTGTCTGTTCGCGATAAACTCAAAAACTACTGGACGGATTTTCATGCGGTTTTCAGCAATAGAGAGAGTGATTAATTTGTTAAGGTTAAGGTGACCCATGCGGGTCTTTAGTATTGTATAAAGTAAAAGTTTTCAAACCTTTAGTTTACCATCGGCTGACACGTTGAAGAACAGAGTAGATACAAATGGGAAAAAACAATGGCTACAGAAATATATTATAATACAAACTTTATTTCAAAACAAGCTTTCGCCATGATCTATTATTGGATCATGTTCTTTCCCAGAGTGAAACTGCCTTGTTAAGGTGCTTGTTATCCATGGATATAGTTGAAATAGTATAAAATACAAATTCTGTTTACGCCTTACTTGGAATTGGAAGGGATTTTATCGGCTGTCTCCACTGACAGATTGTCACGAAGGAGGTTTAGGCTTCTTCTTCTCAGCATCGGTGTAGGCACAAACAGTTTTATAATGGAATCAACACAGGCACCCGGCATCCGAACGTCGTATCAATAACGACGCGAGAACGCTGTGGGAAACATGAAACGTGCGGGGCGGTCTAAATAAATCAATACATTTTCTCTAGCACTGGCCTTAAAATAGGCTACAGTTTATTGACGTGAACCATACTCTGTCCCTACGTTATACTTTCGCGGAGTCATGTTTTATTTATGCTCTGTACTCCGGTGACATTCCGGCCGACCCGTATTGCACGTTCGAACAGGGCCGAGGGACACCGTAAGCTTATTACACGTGAAATATTACAGTACGTTACGATAATTATTCGAAGCCGAATACTGTCGAGGTGTCGGTTCGCGGGTGTGTCGCTCGTAAATTAATTATTTGGCTTGTTGCTAATTGGGTGAAACAATAAACATAAAATAACTGAGTCAATAGTGTTGCTGATATTTCCCGGCGATTTCCTGAATTTGAAACTATGGCGAATGGATAAAAAAAATAATCGTTATGACAAGGCCCCGATTGTGCTCTCGCGCACGAGGGCCCGGGATTCGCCTTGATCATGATCCAGGATTTGGCAGATTAGATAATTGCAGTGGAGCGACTGCCATCTAACCTTCGTGACCCTGCTACCAAGAGAACCTGACCAAATTGAATCATAGGAGTAGATGGTGAATCGATTATGCATTCATAGTATAGCTTACATATAATTCCTTAGGTATAGTCGTTACCTACTAATAATACTGGGTGCCCAAATTTGGTCCCCGAGAATGTTCAACCAGTCTCAGTGTCAGCAGCGGAAGACTTTGGTCAACCTCGCTTCGCCAACGGCATTAGTAGAAACACCTAGAGTGGCGAGCAGTGCTGTAGTTGGATTTTTTTTATACCACCAAGGTGGCAAACAAGCTTACGGCCTGCCTGATGGTAAGCAGTCACCGCAGCCTATGGACGTTTGCAATACCAGGGGCATCATCCACGCGTTGCCGACCCCGTAAAAACCTTTTAACCCCTTTCTTGAAGAACTCCATGTTGTATTCCATGAATAGCCTCAAAGTACGAAACCGTCACTCATTCATGGATGGCTGTAGCTGTTAACGGCCCCAGCGTGAGATGCTTGACATAAATTATCAGTCTAGCTGATATAGACTGTTGCACCTTTTTGTAAAAATAGTCCACGGACCCGTGAAATACGATTTTTAGTTTTAAAAACCAGAATATTGCGATATTGATTTATAATTTGCGGTGCTGAAGCGGTGTTGTGTATGCTATCGATAAAATCTTTCGTTTCGACGTGAAAGGAGTGGCGCAAAAGAACAGGCCTAAACGAAACTTAAGACTTGCTTGTTTTAAATTATTTTTTCTCTTCGATTTTAGGGTAAACATTTTGCCAACCTTCACGTCGGTGAATACCTGGTTCGAATAGAGTAACGCTGAATAGATATTTGCGGTCCTTTCGACGACTGGGTGGGTAAACAAAGCCCACAGCCCACATTTTGATGATTGTATATGTTTTAACCCAGGGTAGAGCACCCTTCGCGTTTGTGCTGAGATAACTCATACAAAATGTATATCTGTACCATATAAGGATAAAACAATTTTATTTCGCTCAGTCCAAATTTGACGAAAATAATTTTAACCTCCCTAGTGTATAGGTCTCTCTACACATTAGCTTTTTAGTTAGTAGTAGAAATAGTAGTTATAATATTGTGGCTATCTTAAAAAGTTTCTAACATCCTGCTGTAGATGAAAATTAAAACTGTTAATCAGGGTAGTAATTAGTTAATTTAAAACATACCTAGTCATGTCTAGAGTGTATGTGGCGGTGTATGTCTAAGACATCAAAAACTCTACGTCAAAGCACATTTTATAGCATTTACCTTTTATAAATTTATAACAAAAAAGGGTGAGCTTAATACTAGGCAATCATTGTAACCAGACCAACAGCCAATCTTTTGGAAAGTGAAAGTTATTCCCATAACAAAGGCCTTCACACCGTAACATCACACACACCACACAGCTACCTCATCCTCCAAACTAGAACTCATTGCAAGATTAGGTACCTACACAATTCTCAAACACAATATTTTAATAATGACTACTTATTCTCTAAAGTACCTTATCTCAATGTGTTTTAGTTTCGAAAACAGCAATATAAATTTCAAACTGTAATTTTATTGAGTCCTATTAAAAACGTAGGTTGTTTAAATAGGTTAACGTTTTCCTAGCACAGTTAGTGCTCTCAAATAAAAGCTGTTTCGAATCTAACGATAAAACATTTTATTTCTATCTAGATACCTTGTATAATTATCTTGGCTTCAATATCCCGGTTGTGCTCTCGCGCGCTAGAGCCCGTAATCCGCCTTGACCGTGATCCAGGATTTGCGAGATTAGGTAAATACTGTAGAGCGACTGCCGTCTGAATCTGGTCAGGTTCCAATCTGGTCCGAGTTGATAATGGTTACTACTGCTTCTGTGATAGAGTTCCGACCGTACAATAGTTAGTCATGTTTAAATTGTCGCGTAACAATAAAATGAACTGTACAGTTAGTTGCAAAATAAATGGCAAATAAATGGCTTAAGCAAACATTAACGTATGCAAGAGAGGGGGTAAACGCCTGCAGCTGACTGTACCTACTGTATTTCTCATAGTGTTTCATATATTGAAACCTTGCGAACTACAGAGGTACACGTAGATCTGTATTTTTACGAACGAACTTTGATGACCTAAAACAGTCTATTACTAGTAAAATGCTCAGGTTTTACTTAAAAAGAAATTGCCGGCTTTCCCCTTGTCCGTAAACCCATCAGGGGACAACGGTAAGATATTTTTGAGGGTCCCTTGTTTCATACATTAGAGAGGTCATTTAAAATGGTCGCTAAGAAAAAGATAAACTGCCCTAAAAACCCGCAATAACTCGCGGACAAAAGCTAGTATCTAATAAATACTAGGTCGTAATAATCACACCTACTTCACTCTCCACCTCAAACCGCCCGGTCTAACCACTACACCTGACCTGTTTACATACCCTTAAGTTGTAGTGTGTACAGTAATACTTACTGGTAATAGTAACATTAATATCTAATCTGAATATATAACCAATAACAGTTCATTCCGATAATTGGCAATGAATATTTGATGCACGGAATTTGGAGATCTAAACACGTACTAAATTTGCCATATTAGAGCAACTTCAATGGATTATGTATGATTAGTCAAGTTATTGCTTCCGTTTGTGTTGTGAATTAGTTTTATTTTGGGTTTGGCTCTATCCTGCTTTATCTACCTATCTATTCTTATTTTGTTCGTACCTACCGACTTCGATGACAACCTACCTATCTACTTATTACACATTAGACATCCCAATTATATTTACGTAAATGACATTATTTAAGAAGTTATTGACATTATTTATTAATAATTCATATTTGAATTCATAAAATTATTGATTCTTTGTTATTTGAATATATGAATTGAAATTGAATATTAGCCTATGTCTTTGTCCTATAGGCATAGGTCTAACTATTGATAGAAATCGATGAAGCAGTTGAGCATACAATGTAAGACTTACTTATTGGCATATTTGAAATCTTTCAAACATAATGGTACTTGCAATATTGACGCCAGTCACAATAAAGGCGAACATTTGAGTGACATAGCGCGAGGGAGGAAAATGCTCTAAAAGAATTTTAGTAGAAGAATTTGACGTCAGTCAGTAGTGGTAATGAATTGAGGAACGCTTTTGTCTGATTAGGTTACTGATATTTCAAATATCAAGTCTTGGCTTGTTTTGTTAAAGGCTGTGTGCACAGAGCAGATAAATAAATTGCATAGAGAAAAAATTTTCTATACAGAAGCAGAGAGTACATTTAGAGTTTAAATATGAGACAAAATGTCACACATCTCTATAACACACACACTAATGCAAATGCAGGGACGGAACAAGGCAGCCCATCATGAGTTATATTTTGCTACGACTTTCTACTCGTAACGAACACAAACAAATCTGACTTGTTGTTCGCTCCAGATGACTATGCAATATTTTTAAGCTTGTCCTTATATATTTTAATATTGACATTATAAAAAAAGGAAGGTCTAGTGAATCAAAGCCATGCCCTGATACCTACCACCGCCTTTTCGATCTCTCGATCCTACATACCGTGAATCGGCAGTGCTTGCCTACTTACTTATAGTTAAAAGCGTCTTCATTGTTCACAGGTTGGCCTATGTGACTTCACAAATTTAATATGATGCCCTCTAGAGGACATAGTCATGAATAAAATAATAATAATGAAAAGGATAGATACATTAATATATTAAACAAGCAGCATATTCTTTATTTTCAGTAAAAATTCATATTATGCTGGTGCAGCAGGACAGAAGGGACTTGCATCTAATTATTATCTTGTTCTTCAAAATGTTTACAACGCAGCACTTCCAATTTGCAACCCAGACATAACCATGTCTGGTCTTTAGGAAACCTAGAAAAACAAATATTTATGTAAATAAACGTAAATACGCGATTAATCCGTTGTTTCATATAATGTCTGAACATTTAAAATGTCATCTAGGTACATTTTTGGTATGGAACCCTGATACATATAAAGTTGTAAACCGCTATTCACAAGATTTGAGTAATAAAATACTATACAATAAATACTAAGTCCGACCCTGTTAGCATCAAAATATTTTCGTACCTATTTAGACACCGAAATATTGCTCAATTTGCAAATGATTTTAAATCTATCTCTAATGGCATGTTGTTTTAAGGTAAAGCATTTCAATTAATGTAAATTCACACTATTTCGATGCATATTTTTGTCACAATTTCTAAAATTTATTTCGGATCGCCTCGACCACGAATGTTTACTTACCGGTGAAAGGATAATCCAGGTGTATTTCCATACTTTGCGCTTTCACATAAATGTGCACTAAATTACACACAAAATTACAATCTTTTAAATGGTTTAATTTAAATTTTATTAGGAAATTATAAGATTTACACCGATGTTTCAAAAAAAACGTCAGGTCGATAGGCCCTCGAGCAATATGTCGAACGTTCAAAACATTGCGCACGTCATTTTCCGTGAACTTATTCCAAGGGATGAATAAACGGGATAGCAAGATTCATAATCATTGTAGAGCGAGCGAACAGGGAATATTTGTGATTTGTGTTTAGTCTGGTATGTCTGTGATAAATTGCCAGTGTCAATTCTGAAGGAAGCTGTATTTCTAATCTTTATGGTTGTTTAATTTTTTTATTTTTGCCCGTCATAAATACAAAAAACCACTGCACGAATTTGTTTTTTGCATGGACAAAGACTGGAATCGGACAAAGCCACGGGCGGAAGCTTGTATTAACTCTTGAAAATTCCCAATTAAGTAAAGGGTCAAATAATTTCAACGTAACGACATCAAAGAGTATCTACCCGAATCGTATAGAGAGAAGCGAAATGCATCGTTTGTTCTAATCCCCGGAGGTCTGAGGGTTAAACCCAGTTCAAATTAATGGAGTGTGCAATTTTATCCCAACCCATACAAAGCCTATTAAACAAAAGTGGAAATTCTTCAGGCTAATTCTGCAAAGCGGGCGAAATATTTAGGACCCCGGAAAGGCCAAGTCCGCTTGGATGGCCGTCAGTTAGTCAGGCGCTTTTCAGTGTTGCTATAAATTGAAATAAATATATTAAAATGCTCTCCAGAATACTATTATGTTCAAAAAGCATTGATGTTTTGGAGTAGGGGTAGGATACCACCCGAAAGAAGTCGTGATGGGGAAGATGGTACACAATAAGAAAATAGAAAGCCCATAACCAAACAATATAAAATTAAGAATCTGTCTTATAAATTCGGAAATTGTAATAAAGAAGGGCGAAATCTGACTTGGTCAGTAAATGCGTACAAAGCCAAATTCATTTTAAATTGTTAATTTCAACCCTATTTTTTTTTACAAAGTTTTACTCTTGTGTGCCGTTGCTATGTACCTACCGATTTCATACTAAGTACTAATATTAAAAAAATATAAAACAGGTTATTTCCATAACTTCTATACGAATTCGTGGAAAAGATTTCCAGGTAAACTATCAGAAAAGTGTAAGTACCCACTTACTTATTCGTTTCGTTACCAACATAAAAGCCTTCGCCGAAAGGTCTTGCGGACCTTTATTGCGGACTTTAAAATACTTTGTACATATAATATCAGGGAAAGGTTTTAGGTATGCCTAATAACAAAAAGTTTGGACTTTATCGTAATAAAGTTAGGTGAACACTTTTTCAACGAGGAATTTATTAATTTCGAGCAACTAAGGTAATTGAAGCCTGACCAGGAATACCTATCTCATACATTCCTGTCAAGCGAGTGTCAAGATGGAGCTGTTGTTAGACTGCGAGGGCGCCGTAATTCATCGAGTACAAAAAAAATGCACTTGGTACAGGTTTAGGAGACCCACAAAACGTTCGGTCGGCACCAAAAAGACAAGTGACTTTAATATGGCTAAAGACCGAAACTGCCAAAAGGATGTGTGGCAGATCGGTTACATTTTTTTTGTGTCAGGTTTTGTACAAGCAGGACAACGTTTTGTGGATCTCTTAAGCCTCTACTATCGCTACTAAGTGGAATTTTTCTTGTACTCGATGACGTAGGATAGCCTACGGCGCCCACACAGTCTATTACTAGAATTTCCAGTGTAAGAAATGAGTTAAACAGTCACCCATCCATTCATTCAGTCATCGGTCTCCGGTAGATCGATGCCGCTCTAACTAATAATAACATAACGTCACGGGGTGCCAATCCGCTCTCGAGGCTGTTCAATCAGTCTCAGAGTGACAAATGCTGTACCTTGATTATTCTGGTTGTAACGTAATATGGATGTACCTAGCCAATAGCCAATCTTCAGCACCAATTTGAGCAAAATAAATAAATTTTGGGCAGTTAGAATGCAGTGTTTTGACTAGACATACATGGGATGATACCTAAGTAGATATGTTTCTGTGAATATGATCATTGGTATGTCATCGAATTCGCGATATAGGTACTTTAAAGACTTTTCGCCATCACAGCTACTTTTCACAGCTTGACTTATGTTACTACTGTCTGACTGTCTACCTACACTATCTGCTAATAACTGGAAGTACCTATGCGCTGCACAACGGAAACAATTCCATGCAATTCCCTTCCGCCGCCGTTACTAGTTCCTGTTTATGTGTTCCCCGAGGACGCACTGTGCATTAAAGCGGGAGAACATGGCCTCACGTACAAAGCAAACTACGTAGTGGCAGAACATGGCAGTCTTGCACCTGTACAGTTAGTTTGCACTGCGTGAGCCCCTTCAGAGCCCTCAAGGGCCAGAGGGGGCCTAACAAGCTCCACTTACACGGAATTTACGTACGCATCGCTATTTATTTTGAGTTAGTTCAGCCTAATGGGGGAGGCCACTTCGTTAGAGTACAAGATTTTCTCAGTACCAGAGCGAGTGATGTCCATTATTATAATAACGTAAATATGGTTAAACCCTCGATTCGAAAGGTTTTAAATTTTGATTTTCAGCATGTAAAATTTAATATTTTTTAAATCAAATTGGCAATACCGAAAGAGTACGGTTCAAAAATAGGGAAAATCAGCATTTGGCATCAAATCATTTGAATCGCGGCGAGCGATTCAAAAATATTCAAAAATAGCGCCCATGGAATAAGATGCAGGAATGTAATATCGACTGGTCCCTGATTTTCAGTCAGATCCATATGCAGAAGTCAACACACATGTCAAGGCGTTCTTAATTTCGTAGTCAATTTGCGTTATAGGCGACATACCCCGTCCCTGGCGGTATCAAAGAAACGGCGCCGGTAAGAACAAAGCATATTATTCCCAACGGCTACGAAAACAGCTGTTGGGAAAATAACAGTACGCCGTATCTCGAGAAACAATATTTATCGTAATCAGTTTTGAAATATCATGGAGTCGGTTTTCATTTATATCTAAGGAGGGTTGGATTCTCGGCGCTCAGTTAGCGCTTCGCCCCCGTGGTCCGCCATTTGTCTTGCGGCAACACTTCGCTTTCAACTGTCAAATTTGATGCGCCGTTGTTAATAAAGCTTAGTTCAAATATAATTAAAGTAGAGTTTGTGTTTCTAAGCATTTGAGCAAATGTTTATTTTGGTTTATTAGTTTTTAGACGTAAAGGATTAGGTGCTTAATATTCCAAAGAACTAGTAAGGAGATTAAGGGCGGCTTGCACCAAATTCTTAAACACGTTTAAGAATGGCGTTAAATGTTTTTTTTTGTATGAAGTTTTTCTTTAAGTATCAGCTTAAATGCTTTTAAGAATTTGTTATTTAAGAGAAAGGGAATCTAACTTGTCATCTCATGAAAAACTGAGCGACTGCCATGAAACATATTTTATAACGTTTTATATTATTTGAAACAGCGAAAAAAGATCACATAACTATATAGGTAGCTATGTGTTCTTTTATTCGCTGTTTACAAAGGTACTACATTAAATAACATTAAAAAATTGCTGAATTGTAAGAGAATTTTGTTAAATTGAACCTCTGATCGCTATTGAAAGCTTTAGCTTAGTGAGCTGTGGCTCTAGCGAGCGAGCTTGCGTGTTTGCTCGCCGACTCTATTACGGTTGTGTCAACTCCTTTGAAGATCCCCAACCCTATTTATTTAATAAATATACTGTGGGAATAAAGGCTATCGTATAGGTACCTACGGTAGGTTCTTCAAAGGGATGAAAAGGAAAGGGAATGCCTCTGGTATTGCAAACGTCCATAAGCTGCGGTGACTGCTTACCATCAGGCAGGCCGTAAGTTGTTTGCCACCTTTGTGGTATAAAAAAAGGTACCTATACGCTTTATAATTTTGTAAAGCACATTAATTGCGTTATCTTTATTAACCTATTCGCGTTAGCCTACTTTTATTAATGCTACGATATGATCATGTTTATGAAACTCTGCTGAAATGCTAATAGAAAAGAAATTTTTTCCATTAATATCTACGTCATACGTAAAGTAGTTTTCTATTATTATTTGTAAATTGTGAGTAATGATGTTATTTTTAGCATAACCAGCTTATTAAGACAACGTGGTTCCCACAAAGAAGAAGTCGAGGTTTATAAAAAGACGGTTCAATGGTAGGGTTGTTCTGAGAATGTCGCCACAGGCGGATCCAAATGAAGAGAACTTACATTTTTAATATGTTTTTGTGGTAAGTCAAAATAAAAAATAATTATCTTGAATGTCCCGGTAGTGCTATCGCGCACGAGGACCCGGGTCCGCCTTGACCATGATCCAGGATTTGACAGATCAGATAACAATATAATAATAATGACAATGTATAGGATAATCCTATTCACCTGCTCACAAAAATGTGAAATTTATATTTAACTGGGTATGTACTAGTGACTGATGTATTAAAGTATGTAGGTACTTATTGTAAATCCTAATTTAATTTGTTTTGTATTTATTTATTTATTAATCTTGATTACAATGTGACATTTTAAATTATTATTAACTGTATCAAAATGTATTGAATGTCCTATCTATACTTTTGTATGGGTTTAAAGAACCAGAAAATAAATTTTAATTTAATTTATTTAGACGCAGACGAAGTCGCGGACATAGGCTAGTAGTAAGACCCTTGTTAAATTTAAGCTCTGATAGCAAAACACCGACGCCACAAAAATGTATCCATTTCACCAACGTAATTATACTAATTGTGAAACGGAATACGAACGTTTTGTACTTATATGTAGAATATAATTCGCCCGAACCGCCTCTCGACCGCAGATTTTATTTCGGAAGTAGGCAGGTCAGTGCCGGATTTAGATATTTATCAGGGGCTCGAGTCTGCTAATTTATTGAATTCTCGTTCTATTGATTGAAACTCAGATAAACTGGGTAACTATTGAGCAAAAACTTGTATCAATAGAGTCGTAATGGAATGAAATACTGGGCTGTCACCATTGCAAAAACATTGGTTTTTCAGTAGCTTTACATTGAACTATTGCTGTATTAAAATTATAACTCGATTGTGGACTCGCTTTAGCGATAGTCTCTTGGTAGATTTTACGACTCTTCTATTGAGATCGAATTGAGATTCAATTCAGCCATCGTAAATTAGCAGACTGACCTGGGCCCCCAGCCCAAGTAAAATTCTTGCCTTTATTTCATGTCATGAATATTTTGTGGTAGATCGTTGCGAATTGCCAGTATCGCTGTTACAAGTGGAAACATTATAGGTTTCTGCTAATTCTTTATAAAAAACGTAAAATAATTACCTTGTTTTTTTTACCTAAAAATAGGCCGTGTGGTGTCCGGCAAGGCCGTGTGGTGTCCGGCAAGGCCGTGTGGTGTCCGGCAAGGCCGTGTGGTGTCTGGCTAGGCCGTGTGGTGTCCGGCAGAGTAGAATAGCACCAACCCCTTACACTCATGGGTGTCGTACAAGGCGACTAATGTTTTCGAAGCAAAAGTCAAGAGTCTCCGTAGTCTGGAAAATGGGCAGCAGCATTTTCCATTATTATATTTAAACACTGCGATCTCCAACCCGCCTGCCAAGCGTGGAGATTATGGCAATAACCTCCCCTTTCGTGGGAGAGGCCCTAAGTCCTGCAGTGGATTGTTACGGGCTGAGATGATGATGATGAACCTACCATGCAGAAAACGTATTAGGGGCCCGATTTTTGAACCGCGCGCATCGAATGCCTGTCTTTTCTATCTTTAGCAAGTTACCACGAGCGTGAAAGAGATAAGTAGCGCACGTGAGCGCTCGCCTCAATCCAGACAGTTTTCAATTTTGATGTTCGAACGGAAAAATTCAATATTTTGATGCATTATGCTGATTTTCTCTATTTTTGAAAGGGTACTTTCGATGTTGCCCACGTTATTAAAAACATTGAATTGTTCATGCCGAAAATCAAAATTCAAAACCGTTGGAATCGAAGTGAGCGATTCAAAAATAGGGCCCCAGTACCCTGTAGCTACTGGATACCTACCTGTTACAACTAGGTGCCTACGTTGCGCGTCGTATTCATTAGGGAAATTCTAAAGTTAAATAAGTTGATCACACATTCTCTGGCTTTAGAAGGGGAGGTCGGCGGCCCAATTACACCGGCTACATTAATTATTACATTTTCATTGTCATTATTCAGCTTTCAATACGCGTTTGAACACTGACTAATTTATTCTATTTGATTTGCACTCCCGCGGATATCGCGTAAATAAACGAGTACCTCACCGTGCATCTCCGAACAATTTGTCTGACGGTAAATCATTTTATTATTTTAGTAGCCAAACAATAACAACGAGTTTATGCCTAGCCGTTTGGGTTTTTTAGAACTGAAACACAAAGCGGTACAGTTTTATCTCCATCATTCGCGTAAAGAATGCGGGACAATTGTCATAACTAATAAATATGCTTGGGCAAATTCACACAGCGCCATCTAGCCCCAAAGTAAGCAAAGCTTGTGTTATGGATGTTAGTTATCGGATAAACTACTTATATACTTTTTTTTTTAATATACTTATTATAGTATGTATAGTCCAGCATTAATTATTACATTTGCTTTGTCATTATTCAGCTTTCAATACGCGTTTGAATACTCCCGCGGAAATCGCGTTAATAAACGAGTACCTTCTCGTGCATCTCCGAACAATTTGTCTGACGGTAAATCATTTTATTATTTTAGTAACAATAACAACGAGTTTATACCTCGCCGTTTGGGTTTAATTAATTTTTTTACTTGGTGTTTTTATTGCGTCGATTCTGATGAGTATCTACTTATGCCGTGGGAGGAGTTAATGGATATTGTTGGGGCGTAGATTATTAGGCATTCGTAGATTGTGAAATTAGAATTTTGATAGAAAGCGCCTCTATACGTCAACTACTAAGAAGTTTGTGGCCGTCTCAATTGTCGCAAATGGCTGAAGCTGAAGCGTCCTAAGTGTTGTATAGTAGAAATATTAGGTTGGGGAAAAAGTCTTTTCGCATATAGTATGTATGAACTTGTAATAAAACCTCTTTGGCTATACTATTTGTACCTGGCTGGTTTTGGTATCCACTTAAAAGTTTAAATTTTAAAGAAGATAATTCCAAATTCAAATTATGAAAATGCGTGATTTTCGTTTGTTTTTCTTACTGTCAAGATGAGTGAATCTAATAAAGAAATTAGATACATTTTAAAATTTTACTACAAAAAAGGTAAAAATGCAACGCAAGCCGCGAAAAAAATTTGCGATGTTTATGGACCTAATGCAGTGTCTGTGAGAGTAGCACAAATTTGGTTTAAGCGTTTTCAATCCGGAAATTTTGATGTCAAAAATGCACGTCGCTCTGGTCGACCTGTTACGGATAAAATGGATGCTATTTTTGAAAAAGTGGAGCAAGATCGGCATATCAGTAGTTACGACGTAGCTGAAGAACTGGGAATTGGCCACAAAACAGATTTGGCGCATTTGAAAAAAAATGGGTACACAAAAAAGCTCTATATTTGGGTACCTCACGAGCTCTCTGGAAGAAACCTAATGAACCGTGTAGTCATTTGTGATTCTTTATTACGACGTAATGAAACCGAACCATTTTTGAAGATATTGATAACTGGTGATGAAAAGCGGATCACGTACGACAAGAACGTACGAAAAAGGTCATGGTCAAAGGCCGGTCAGGCTTCACAGACTGTGGCGAAACCCGGGTTAACTCGCAACAAGGTG
This sequence comes from Blastobasis adustella, assembly GCA_907269095.1. Taxonomy (NCBI): domain Eukaryota; kingdom Metazoa; phylum Arthropoda; class Insecta; order Lepidoptera; family Blastobasidae; genus Blastobasis; species Blastobasis adustella. The sequence continues at coordinate 13,890,700 of OU026119.1, read as the reverse complement.
ATGCTGTGTGTGTGGTGGGATTGGAAGGGCATTATTCATTATGAGCTGTTACCACCAGGCAGGACCATCGATTCTGAACTCTACTGCGAACAACTGATAAGATTAAAGCAAGAAGTTGAGATTAAGCGGCCGGAATTAATCAACAGAAGGGGTGTGGTTTTTCATCATGATAACGCTAGACCTCACACATCTTTAACCAATCAGCAAAAATTAAGAGGTTTGGCTGGGAGGTGTTAATGCATCCGCCGTATAGTCCTGACCTTGCTCCTTCAGATTTCCACCAGTTTCGGTCTCTTCAGAATTCTTTAGGCGGTGTCAGGTTAACATCACGAGAGGACTGCCAAAACTACTTGACGCAGTTTTTTTATCAGAAGCCCCAAAATTTCTATAGCAATGGGATCATGTCCCTACCTTTAAGATGGTAAAAAGTTATCGAACAAAATGGTACCTACATACTAAAGTTAAATGTATATAAACTATATTAAAAAATGTTTTGAATTTTCATATAAAATGCGAAGAAACTTTCTCCCCAACCTATTACTTAAGACCTATTATAGGTAGGTGCCGCCATATTGAGGATTTTTAGAGCTAAAACTGAACTGAACAGTTATCTCATAAATATAAATAAATAAATATGCTTGGACAAATTCATCTAGCCCCAAAGTAAGCAAAGCTTGTGTTATGGGTGTTAGATAACGGATAAATTACCTCTATACTTTTTAAAAATACATACTTATTATACATACTACACCCAGACCCGTAGAAATTAAAATTAAACATTTTAATTTTTTACCCGGCCGGGAATCGAACACCTATGCGTGGCAGACCGGCTTTTTAACCAATTGAACCACTCAGCTCGTTCAACACTGTAACTAAATTGTAAGTCCTATAATTAGTATAAAGGTGCACTTACTCGTTTGCAGAAGTAAGAACAGGAAAGCGAAGAATACTTGATACTACTTGCACTGTTATGGCTTTGGCTAGGTATCCGATTTGCATAATAGGTACTGTTGAAAGCTGAATGCAATGCACATTGCAGCATTTGCAGCTGAACTACAAGACGCTATTCAGGTACCAACCCACGTATAACTCAAGTTTAAATGTCGGTGCGCCTTTTGAAAGGAAACTAGACTAAACTTGAAACGGGCTTGAAGATGTGTAGGTAGTTAGGTGTCTAATGAGTTTCAGAACGTAGGTAGGTAGATACTCGATATAATATTTAACTTAATATTCAACATGACCTAAATATTAGACAATAGAGTTATTACCTATCGATTTAAAATAACATTGAATTGACTTGACGCTTGGAAGTTATCACGTTAGTGATATGATTAGACCGCTTTTTGTATTATGCTTTAATATTTTTGTTATCTTTAGGTACCTATGTATGTCCTTTGGTGTGCAATAGAGTTGTATCAATGTAACAAATTCCGGAACAACGTGAAAATGTTCTGGAAATCCATATAAACATCCCGGGGTAATGGTACTTCCTCGGACTTGTGTACAATCAGAAGCCAGGATGGCAGTACATTTTTATGAACCTAATGTGTTGAAGAAATAGAATTGCAGTACAAGTACCTCTACACGCCGATGAATTATATGAAATTAATCATGAATGTAACATAAGTATGGATGAGATTTTGAAAGGTATGAAAATTATGAAAGCAGGAAAATCGCGAGGATATGGTAGGGTATCGGTCGAGATGCTGAGAGCAGGAGACGGTGTGGTGGCCAGACAGCCTTTTTAACCTCTGTTGGGCGAACGGCTGAGTGCCAGCAGAAGCCTGGTGCATGGCTTTTACAATGCCACTTTATAAAAAACTACGGTATTAAGTAGTTCTCTCAGTATCGTTGGCAAATTGTATGCGAAAGTGTTGATAGAAATAGTGATGAATGATGACGAACTGATGATAAGATATGGGATGCACAGGCAGGTTTCAGAAAGATTTACCTTGCTACGCATAGCCGAAAACTCTTTGGCTCTCCAATCGTAGATATTTTTAAGAAAGGTCAGATCAAGAGTACCCTAAACCGACATTCATGTATGAAACGTCTTACGGGAGAAGGACTTAAAACGTGATAAAAATAGATACATATTACTAACAGACACACACACAAAAGGGTGCTGCCGTGACTACTTTTCATCAGGTGGCCTCTTTCTCGCCTGTTTCTCTACTCTAGTTGTAGGGTCTTGCCCTGATGGATAGTTATATGTGTACTTACAGTTATTAAGATTCCTTTTCAAACAACTGTTCAGCTCGTTGAAATATTTATTTTCAATTTTAATGTAATTTTTAGTTTTATTTCCTTTGGTTTGGCCCTTCAGGCTTTAATGGCTCTCCAATTCATTATGTTATGTTCTGAAAAAGAGATGATACTATGTTTGGATGCGGCCATTATTCTAAATGGTCTACGAATTTTGTATTTCTTGACATCGCTTTTTGTTTTGTTAATTTGTGAATTTATTTCCTTTTGGACTTGGATACGTTATTTTCTATATAATTTTTATATCTGTTGTTATTGTTTTCAAGTTGTTTTGAAGTTGTCAAGCAGTGACGACACATAGATCGACGCCATGATGGCGAAGATTTTATTCTTACTTGCCGGCTACGAAAAAGACGGTGCCTGTCATAGATTGGAAATTGATGGACGGCTAGAGAAAGAATTTCAGACTGAAGTTCGGGAGTTTAAAAAGAGGAACGATTTTTGATGCTATTTGACGTAAATGATTACTATTTGAAAAATAACGAGTACTATAATAGGACCACGCTAAGTCCGAATCGACTGACCGTAATAAAAATTATAAAATGTGGATATGGCAATAATCTGGGGATAATCTGTCCTTGTCAGTCCTTCTTGTAAATATTCAGATATTTGGCTTTTACTTGTACTTTTTGTTTGACTAAATTATTAATCATGCTGATAATTATCACTCTTACTTCCTTTTTAATTGTTTTGCCCATTATTTAATAATATTTTTCATAACTCCCGAAAATAAACAATCCTACAGAAATCAAATTGTTTGTTATGACTTTTATGAATGACGTCTATTACTTTTATAAAACTTGTCATAAGTTGCCATATAGATATTTTTTTTTAATAAGCATAAGCTAATTCACATGGTTGCATAAACAAATTCTCTATGATAAATTTTTAACTACAATGAGGAAATTTTCAATCTGTTAAACGTGAATTCTGTGATCCTGCCAGGACTAAGGTCATGTGAAGTAGACTCTTATAGGAGCTTTTGTGCTTTACTTAGTTTATTTTTATAACTTTATTGTATTTAGCAAATTTTCCGGACTAAAAGTACAGAACCCATTTCCCTGAATATTCGTGTTTTCTTTGTAACTTTCTATTATCTGAACCTGGCACTGTACCTGGGACAGTGTTACGTTACATAGTCTACTATTACATAAAAACATCCTATAAGTCCTAACCTACTATTATGTAGATTAAAACCAAGTGAACATCTTATCAGCTTAGTATACCTACCTATAACCGATATATGTTCTCTTAATAAAGTAAGTAAATCAACTTCCTTACGCCTCACTGTCCTCATTAAGGGATGTGACCGGTATACAAAAGAGACTTTGTTGATGTCTTTCACGCAGGAACGAAGCAAACGATTGACGTGATTATTGCAAAGACTGAGGTGAGTGGCGAGGTAGGTTCGGTGGCCTAATGGGTAGCGGGTTCGACTCGTAAGCGAGTGGTACCGAGTTCGATCCCCACTGCCGCCATATACGAATGTCATTTTTCTGTGTTATGTTGAACAGTCATGCTCTTACGGCGTGGGAAAACATAATTCCCCTTTCAACAGAGTAACGGATACAGTCGCTTTACAGTTTTACCTGATCTGCCAAATCCTTGATCAGGTAGACCTTGCGCACGAGTAAACAACCAGGATATTGACGCCAAGATGATTAGATATAGGTTTGAAATGTAAAGTTTTGCACCGACATAAACTTTAAGTTGCGCTGTCTGTCCTCGGCGTAAGGTATTGTGGGCAAGGCAACGTGGTCGAGTGGCGGCAACCGCAGGCAACTTCAGCCGTAGGTTGCTCGTGAGGACCGTCCACTGCCATTAATTAGATTCCGATGTGTAGTCCGCATAGCCGGGAACTTGGAAGCATAGGTGTACGGAACGCGGCACAGGCAGAATGCTGATTGCTTCGGTTTGCTCGATCGGAGTTACTAGTGTCACTAGATATTTTATATAACATTTTTTTTCCTCTGTAGGTATAATATGTTCCTACCTCCATATCTACAACATTCTTTTGCATGTCTCAGAGACGAAGTATCATACTTATCATAACTTTAGATACATACAAAAACTGATTACGTGAAGAAAATTAGGTAGATGCACATTTTTTATCCACACCTAATATACCTTATTACCTACCTACTTACCGATACGCCGAAAGGGTTGCCATTCGGCACCTCGGTGTTGCCATAATAACACCGGGTAATTAAGTACCTACTAAAAATATGATAGCATAGAGCCATCGACCCCAAAGTAAATAAAGCTTGTGATATATTATGGTGAAAGTCTTGTTTAGTTTATCACTTAACACCTGCCTACCTATACCAATGTATTTACGCCATATCCAATGTAAAACAATCTTAAAGACTCAAAACGTGAAATAAACTTCCAACAAACAGCGATCGATACGCCCAAAGGGTTGCCAGTCGGCACCTCGCTGTTGCCATAATTACACCGAGTAATTAAGTACCTACTAAAAATATTATATGCTTGGATAATGCGCACAGCGCCATCGAGCCCCAAAGTAAATAAAGCTTGTGATATATTATGGTGAAAGTCTTGTTTAGTATATCTCTTAACACCTGCCTACCTATACCTACGTATTTACGCCGCTATATCCAATATCAAACAATCTTGAAGACTCAAAACGTGAAATAAACTTCCAACAAACAGCGACCGATACGCCGAAAGGGTTGCCATTCGGCACCTCGGTGTTGCCATAATAACACCGGGTAATTAAGTACCTACTAAAAATATGATATGCTTGGACAATACACACAGCGCTTCTAGCCCCAAGGTATATAAAGCTTGTGTTATATTATGATGAAAGTCTTGTTTAGTCTCTTAACATCTGCCTACCTATACCTTCGTATTTACGCCGCTATATCCAATATCAAACAATCTTGAAGACTCAAAACGTGAAATAAACTGTCAACAAACAGCGACCGATACGCCCAAAGGGTTGCCAGTCGGCACCTCGCTGTTGCCATAATAACACCGGGTAATTAAGTACCTACTAAAAATATTATATGCTTTGATAATGCGCATAGAGCCATCGACCCCAAAGTAAATAAAGCTTGTGATATATTATGGTGAAAGTCTTGTTTAGTTTATCTCTTAAGACCTGCCTACCTATACCAGCGTATTTACGCCATATCCAATGTCAAACAATCTTGAAGACTCAAAACGTGAAATAAACTTCCAACAAACAGCGACCGATACGCCGAAAGGGTTGCCATTTGGCACCTCGGTGTTGCCATAATAACACCGGGTAATTAAGTACCTACTAAAAATATTATATGCTTGGATAATGCGCATAGAGCCATCGACCCCAAAGTAAATAAAGCTTGTGATATATTATGGTTAAAGTCTTGTTTAGTTTATCTCTTAAGACCTGCCTACCTATACCAGCGTATTTACGCCATATCCAATGTCAAACAATCTTGAAGACTCAAAACGTGAAATAAACTTCCAACAAACAGCGACCGATACACCGAAAGGGTTGCCATTCGGCACCTCGGTGTTGCCATAATAACACCGGGTAATTAAGTACCTACTAAAAATATGATAGCATAGAGCCATCGACCCCAAAGTAAATAAAGCTTGTGATATATTATGTTGAAAGTCTTGTTTAGTTTATCACTTAACACCTGCCTACCTATACCAATGTATTTACGCCATATCCAATGTAAAACAATCTTAAAGACTCAAAACGTGAAATAAACTTCCAACAAACAGCGATCGATACGCCCAAAGGGTTGCCAGTCGGCACCTCGCTGTTGCCATAATTACACCGGGTAATTAAGTACCTACTAAAAATATGATATGCTTGGATAATGCGCACAGCGCCATCGAGCCCCAAAGTAAATAAAGCTTGTGATATATTATGGTGAAAGTCTTGTTTAGTATATCTCTTAACACCTGCTTACCTATACCAACGTATTTACGTCATATCCAATGTCAAACAATCTTGAAGACTCAAAACGTGAAATAAACTTCCAACAAACAGCGACTGATACGCCCAAAGGGTTGCCATTCGGCACCTCGGTGTTGCCATAATAACACCGGGTAATTAAGTACCTACTAAAAATATTATATGCTTGGATAATGCGCATAGAGCCATCGACCCCAAAGTAAATAAAGCTTGTGATATATTATGGTGAAACTCTTGTTTATTATATCACTTAACACCTGCCTACCTTTACCAACGTACTTATTTACGCCATATCCAATATCAAACAATCTTGAAGACTCAATCGTGAAATAAACTTCCAACAAACAGCGACCGATACGCCCAAAGGGTTGCCAGTCGGCACCTCGCTGTTGCCATAATAACACCGGGTAATTGGTATTCGCTGTGGGGCTGCAGGTAAGCAGACACGCCTCGAGAAAGGGTACACCAAACTTCTTCCGCAAACAAGCTGCGTAACAAAGTAAATTATTGGCACCATTGTTTCAACGGTGCGGCGATCGCGTAGCTGTCATTCTGAGGTACATTTTAGCATAAGTAATCACTTCTTATTAAATTGGCCTTAGGTGATGTGGGCGACAGTTGCCGCTATCCAGCTGGTGGTTTATTACAGATGGTGAATAACCTAATCGGCAGAAAAAAGTTCACATATACTCAAATAATATTCTAAGCTACTGGACCGATTGTAATGAAACAAAGCTAAGAACCATCTCGATTAAACTGGCTTTCAAATATAGAAAACCGCATTGAAATTGGTTTATCCGTTCGGGAGCTACGACGCCACAGACGGTTACATACGTGAAACTTATAGCTCTTAACACACGGGGGTTAAAAAGAAAGACGACATTCTAGTTACTCCAATTACGTTTACGTTTACTTTTGTAGGTTTTGTATAACCAGGTTGATACCAATGCTCTCCACCCCTGACCCACTTCCCATTGGAAGCTATATATAAATAAATTTTTATTTTCCAACATAGTCCCTTGTACACTTATACAGTTAATCCATCGGACCCTCAGCATTTAAATTGCTTCCAGGATGAAATTTGGTCTGATCACCAGAAAACCAATCCCTTTACTTTTGGGAAAAGCTTGTAATCAGCATTTTGCAAGCGTGTTTTACAGAGGGTGGAAAAAATTTCTATTGAAATGTTGGAGCTATTACCGTATTCACAAAAGACCACAATGACCTAAGTTGCGTCTTAATTAGTTATTTGCCAATCAGTAACATCCAAATTGAGATAATAGGCGATTCCTAAGTTTAGTGAAAACGGCAAAAAGTGTGTTATGCCCTAATATTTTCCTAAGCACGTAGGAATCACAAAATTGGTGTTATAAAGATAAGAGTGACTAAAGCGAGTTTAGTTTTTACATATCGTTTGTGTTGGTTCAATTGTTTTTTTGTTAGGAATATTTTAAACCAACTTAGGCGTCACCTTATGTTTAGTGCATCGGGCATTAGTGTTATTAAGAGCTATTAGCTAGATTGACGTGCGTATTTTTCAGCGGTGGTATCAGCCTTTAAATTCTACCAACACTTCCCGTGAATACCTATCATAGGAGAAAACTATGAACTCTACATAAACTGTTGATCATTCGAGTCTTCATGCGTCCAAGCTTGTTACTGCCGTAACTAACTCATTGTGGCTTAACCCAATCGAGCCCAAGCCATGCATACCAAATTTAATCAAAATCCCCTAGTTAGTTTTGCAGTTCCGGGAACGAGACGTTTAAGACAACGCCTGGCTTGTCCGCTTTTGTTTTCGAATTTCACTCAATATATCGCCCGACTGAGACCTCAAAACCGCCCGTCGCATGTACATGGTCGCACGACCGTTGCCAATTAGAATTGCGTTGTAGACTAATATAAAATAGAGGCTGTGACGCCTTCGAGCACTCAGCAATGTATTTTGGTACCTAAATTAACAATACAAATTTGTACAGCGCCTAAGAGTGCCTAGCGTAGGAATATATTTTGCCCCCGCTTTACAAGTAGATTGGCTTGGCTAGATTTTAAAGTACAAAGTGAACGCCATGCTTGTTATCTGAACTGACTTTGATGCAAACTTGAAAGATTAGAAGGGAGACGGAGAATGCTTTTAAATCACGAACAAATATCCGCTTTGGGGATTGACTAATACTTTCCTCTAATTTCTTTACTTTTGGCTGTGGTCCTTGGGATGGAATTATGTGAAATGAGGAAAACAAAAAAATTGTCGTTGAGATTCAACTGGTACGCAAACTGTAAAAGCTTTCAGTTGATTGTTTTCCCTCTTTTCATTTGCAATATTGAAATGTATGGCGAACGGAAATAAATTGGAAACATGCTCTTCGGCTATTGCTGTATTTACAGTACCTACCTAATTTTGTTACAATTAGGTTAAATTAAATATTTTATATAAGAGGGAGGCAAATGAGTCCGCAGTTTACCTGTTAGTAAGTGATCTCCGCCGCCCATGGACAAATTTTATACAGTTATTTCCATAAACACAGAATCAAGTACGTGCCATTTGAACTTTGGAAGATTCTCCATTTGGAGAAACGCTCTTTCATGACAAGAGATTGTACCTATTCCTAAACCCTTTTTCGAAATTAAACACGCTTTAATCTCTTGGACTATCAAACCGACTCTAAAAATTCTTTCATTTATATATGCTACACTTTTCTCCACTAATGTTGAAAAAGCGTTGCTCGACCATTGCCCATTACTAAACAAGCATTGGTCATTAACGAACTTATTTCGAACATCTCTGGGGAAATAAAATCTCGGACTCTATTTCGAAAGAAATATAACTCAAAATGGTCTTTGCATTTTGGAGGAAAAACAGATAACCTACCGCATAAAGCGGTAATAAATGTCGTCCACGACACTGTAAAATTATTGCTGCATTCACAATGTCAACCGCGAGGTTGGCCAGTGCAGATTAAAAAGAAACGGAACCGAAGAGACGCCACAGCTTATTACGTAATAACACTGATTCACTAGATCCGCTTGTCGCCGTAAGTCGATTAAAGTACTAAATTTATTACTTAGCCAACGCTCTCAGACTCATTTTCTGTGCTCACCGCTTAGGTCCCGGTTATCAGTATAATTTAATGAGAGTACACAGTTTCAAGGGACGTAGATCCATAATGCTTATTAATTTATGGTCCAAGTTGAGGCCAATTTTGTCATGTAAGCGCCTTCGTAACTGCCGTTAGGGTCCCGCGTAAGTTAACGAGTCAGTCGTGCCCGCAGTTAAGGCGACGAGCATCCATTCTAATTATTTCTAATCTAATCCCGGAGTAATTCGTTTCACGAACTTCTTCTTTGAAAACTGCCGGCGGTCGGTGTAATGCGAAAACATTAATTTTAATTTATGGATTCTCTTACCTGTTTTCTATTAAGAGTTTTCTTATTTCGAAAGATTGGTGTGTCGATTTGGAGGACAATAAGTATTTTGCATTTCATTTCGCAATTATTCCATACTTCATACCTATACAGTATATAGAAGTCATTTTCGCGTATGTCTGTCTGCCGTTCGTTTTCCCGCTAACTGATTTCAATGCGATTTCACCATCAGTTTAAATGTAGTAAAGAAAATACGAGGAAACCCGTGCGATGCCTGGGCGGCTCGGTAGTTCTATGTTTTAACCCAGATACTTAAATAAAAAACCCAGCTCACGACGTAGCGGCAGAAGCGGTTATTAAAATAAGCCAATAAAAATCGAGCTCTCCAAGCAGGGTGACGTCACCGGCGGGAGATGAGCGTGCGGCTTAACAGGCCACTTGGATCGATTGGAACATGCCCTTAACACCCAACAGCGCTGATCTCAGCACAATGAAAACCTTGAAGCCTCGGCCCTTGTTTGGGTGCTCTTGCTGAGGTAGCGTTAATACAGTAAACATGCACTTGACCTAACAGTGGGTGCTGAGTACGAAATGTCCTGAAATGAGTTTAAATTGTGACGGGTGTAAATTCATATTTTAACTTAATAGTAGTTATTGTGTTAGGTAACGTAATACTCGTAGTACTCATTATTTTTGTATAGACAGACGTGGGGTGCTGAAGGATGTATACAACTCATAATATTCTGTACGGAATTAAAACACAAGTAGAGGCCTATGCATAGCGTCCTGCATCTTAAAATACTTTTCTAAAATAAAAATATTGGTTGCGTCGCCCGCCTACAAAATGAAAATGCTGCGGTTGGAGTACATGACTTGACCGAGTGCGCCCGTTATAGCCTTTACTGTGAGAGATATCACGGGGTAATATTGAAGAGGCTCGCCTGCACTCGTTTGGTCACGTATATGAGTCCCAGGTATACGTGGGAAAAGGGTGGTTAAACCTGCTAATATCAGGAAAGAAGGACAAGAAACGATGGATCGACATCGCTGAGTCGGATGCGAGAGCCAACAGCTTACGACGGAGGATACTGAAGACGGGCTAAGTGGATAAGTAAGAGTAGAAAAGCGGGCCCTGGGCAGGATTGACCACTAGGATGGTGATGATTATTATTGGTTGCAAGAATCAAAAGTAAACTACAAAAACGAATACATTGATATTTTTTTATTGCCAATAACAATTTTCAAAGATTCGACTCTTTGCGGCTATTAAACAAACAACAAATACCAAATGCAGCGGCATAATATATCGTACCAAGAAACCGGTTTGTATTCAGCAAGGCCACCAGACGAGCTTTTAAAAGGTAAACACAGAGTCATTGAGTCAAATCAAATTCACATAAACAACCGATATGTATTCCGCTGATGGCGCATACGCGTTTCGATTTTCACTGAACATGTCGCTGTTCAAACATTCGTCGTAGGGCCACGTGAATGTGCCTCACATTTAGAAGTTAGCACATTACTCCTGGTGGTTAAGATGGCTATCGTATCACTAATGGTTGCGCCTAATTTCTTTCGACACTATCGAGTAATTTGCTTTCTTTTACAGCTAGGTATAGGGATGGGAGGTCGTTCAACATGATCATTAGCATCATCTCAAACGATGGACTTCCAGTGCAAGACAAGTCGATGGATGGATCAGTTCTGATTAGATATGGACCTAGATTCTGCACTACCTCAATAAATTTATGTCCCCGACAACAGGAGTATGAATGTATGAATGTTGAATTACTGGGAGCACGTCTGAGAGCCGGTGTATGCATGATTCCTGCCAAGGCGCCCGCCGGAATCGACCCGCATATTTCACAAAGCCCGAGCTAAGTCCACCGACCGCTGCACTCGTATGGAACCGAATATACTGCCAGCAAATCCTCGGGCGAAGTCAGTAGAAAACAAAAGAAGATTTATGTGTGAACCTAATTCGATTGGAACGCGTTTGTTTAGCTCGAGCGAGTAGTGGATAACGGCGAAGAACTCGACAAATAGCTTTTTAAGTGATTCAGATTTGAGGTGATTATAGTGCCCAGTTTGGCTTCAGATGTTGTGATATTCTAATGGACTTCGCGATAAGTAGGTGTAAGCAGTGCAGACTATTTTTTGTGTGAGTCATAAAACAGGGCCGTAACCAAAAGATTGATATCGTCTTACCTTAATAACTGCAAAACGATTAGTCTTAGAAACATGCATCTAGTGTCATTGTCTAGCGTATATAGTCAGCTCGCTATTTCGACCTTGAATTTATGTAGGCGGGTTGGGCGGCGTGGGACAACATTAAACGAAACTACATTGAATGAAGGAATCGTGCGCTCCCGCGCATTTTAATTCAGTGTAACTAACGACTCACACGTGATAGGGCGTTGATTCTTGCGTGTATTTATTGAGTTTGTCTACAACAATCAATCCATATCAAAATAGGTGTAATTTGGACAATATTTGTAATGAATATAAGCAACAAGTGTAAAAAAATATACGATTATTAAATATGTCAACAACCAGCAAAACATACAAATCACAGACACAGCACCACCAGATTTTTATTTTACCTAGAACATAAAATGAGTAGTGGATTTGAATCAATGGTTATAGTAATTTTTTAATTTATAGTGTTGAAATAATGATCCTAGTGTAGAGCACAGAGTAAGTTAAATTGGTAAAAGGATTAAATAAATGTCAGTTCAGTTCGAATTAGAGTTTCTGTCGTATTTGCAACTGTACTCGTTCGAACTATGGTTATGGTTTGGAATTTTTCGACAGCCTTCGACGTCTAAAAAACCATAGGAAAAAAGAGTCTTTTTACCATGCTAAAATAGTACAGAGAGATTTTAGAATGTATGGATTCATGTCGCAGTCAGGCAACTTGAATTTTCGAAACTGTCGGCTAACAGTTTTCGTTACGGAAATTAAATTTTGCCGTGTTTCTTTTTCGTACACAACACTAAGGTTTCATTTAAAAATAGTTTTCGATACCAATGGTGGATCCAGTTTACGAGGAATATTCTTGGGTTATCTATTTACTTTGTCTCTATATTTGTGTAAACACTTTAATGTTTACAACTTACATAGTGTACCTACTACTTAATATCTAGTGATAACATATACTTCAAATTTTTATTTGAGAAATTACTAAAATAACTTGATTAATAAAATTTGATTACAGTCACAGGCCGGTCTCGAAGGGGCTTAGATTATACTGTTCAATATGCAAAAGTAATTTCAATAATTGAAATCAGGGAATTGTTAGCAGCAGAGTTACGCAATTAGCCTACAAGGAACACAATCGCAGAAGACTTTTTACTGTACCTACTATTGGCAATAACCTACCTAATAAAGGCAACTAGTTTATTAAATACCTTTTTGATCTATTTTGCAATTCTTGAATGTATCAAAATGGTTGCTTATTGACAATTTAATAATTTCCGGGGAATTTCTTCCTGAATTTTACATGTATATAATTCATGCAAATTATAGTAAATAATAATAATAATAAGTATTTTTATTTTTTTCTCAGTCACACAGTTATACATTTCTTCATGCATAGGTTACAAAATTAAATATGCGAGTGAGAAACAGGAGCCCAAACTAGGTAATCCTGTGTGAAGGGTCTCCTGGCCCCTCCTCTCAGATCCATTGTATTTTGATGGCAAATAAATGTTTAGATAATACATAAAAATACCAAAAGGGACTATAAAAACTAAAATCTACTGTACCAACTATTACTTTACGTGATTGTTGTGCGCGCGCGCGCAGGTGTGTGTGTGTGTGTGTGTGTGTGTGTGTGTGTGTGTGTGTGTGTGTGTGTGTGTGTGTGTGTGTGTGTGTGTGTGTGTGTGTGTGTGTGTGTGTGTGTGTGTGTGTGTGTGTGTGTGTGTGTGTGTGTGTGTGTGTGTGTGTGTGTGTGTGTGTGTGTGTGTGTGTGTGTGTGTGTGTGTGTGTGTGTGTGTGTGTTTGTGTTGTGTTATTACCCTACTATCATCAGCAGTTGTTCTGTTTTATCGTAGTCTAGTAGCATAAGCCAGTTTGTTACTCGTACTTTACATTCTTTTCTAGATAAAGTGTGAAGAGATAATATTCTATTTGTACTATTATAAAGGCGACAACCCCTAAATGCAAAAAACCTATAAGCAAAAGTAGTCCTTACCGGCATCTCCTGATAGACCATAAAACTTCTTCTGGTTGATGAACTTTTATGGTGCTCTACTGAAGGCACCTCACAATGTTGAAGCATTATTGTTGATAAAATATACAGTTGACGTATGGTTAACACCTCTGCTTCCTTATAAAGATCTACAGTAGGAAACAGGCGCGGTTTACGGAATGCAACTTTCAGTATGAGTCTCTGTGCTCGCTCAAGTTCAATCATTACAGTTTTGTTAGCCCCACCCCAAGACGATATTCCATACGATAAAACCGATTGGCAGAGTGCAATATATATGTTCTTAATCAAGTTTTTGTCAGCTACTGTTCTTAAATTTTTAAAAATGTATATAAATTTCCTAACTTTTTGTGTTAAATCTAAAATATGATATTTAAAACTAAGTTTGTTATCAAAAATGACGCCAAGGTATTTAATGGTTTTGGTTTGCTCTAAGATGGGACATAGACAATCTTGACTTGTGTCATTTCCACACGAATGCGCTGTTATTTTGAAATTACGTATTTCTGGATCAATATTTTTAATGGAAAATATCATACATTTCGTTTTATTAGTATTTAAGGTAAGGCAATTTTGAGATAACCAGCGGCAAACTAGGTTAAGTCCACACTGGGCATTTGTATACACGTCCTCCCATGTCTCTCCAAAAAATGTTAATGTGGTATCATCCGCGTAAGAGATAATCTTACAATTAGGAATCTTAAGTTCACATAGGTCATTTATATAACATAAGAATAATGTAGGACCCAAAATACTTCCTTGCGGAACGCCAACCTCAATTGGAGCCTCATCGCTTGTAGCACTGTTATTTCCAATCTTGACACGTTGCGTACGGCCTCTAAGGTAATCCTCAATAAGTTTTAGCTGAATGCCCCTTATACCAAGTCGTTCCAGCTTCCCAATGAGAATCGAACTTTTCACAGTATCGAATGCCTTGGCGAGGTCCATAAATATCGTTAAACATTTATCTTTATTATCAAGTTTACGAGATATTAAGTCAGTATACGTATGGATAGCTTCTGTTGTCGATTTGCCTTTACGGAAACCATATTGGCCCTTTGATAATATATTTTTAGTTTCGAGAAATTGAACGAGTCTTTTATTAATAATTTTTTCTAACAGTTTGGAAATAGATGGTAATAACGAAATGGGTCTGAAGTTTTCTACACTATCCTTTTTTCCGCTTTTAAATATGGGTACAACAATCGATTTCTTTAACAATGCAGGAAAGTGACCCCTATTTAGGCAACGATTAAATATGTAAGTTAAAGGCTCAACTATAAAGTCCTTTATACATTTTAACAGCTTAGCTGTAATCCCATCACAACCCGCTCCACAGTCACTTTTAAGGTCTAGAATAAGTTGCTCTACTTCAGTATTGGTAGTTTCTAATAATCCAAACGTATTGCATTTGTACTCTACAGCTATATTCGGTTGCGATGACGATATATAAGATTGTGCTTTTGAGGCTAAATCAGCACCCACGCCAACAAAGTAACCATTAATCCTATTTAGAGATTCAGTTGGACTATGTTTGATGCTAAGTAGAGCTTCCGCAGAGTCTCTAGGTTTATTACAATTGCCAATGTTTTTTATTACTTTCCATAGACTCTTATTATCATTTTGAGCATTCTGCAGCTAATTTTTTTCATATTGTGTTTTGCACTTTTTTTAAATATTGTTGCAGAAATTGCGATATCTTTTATAGGTGGTGGCTAAAATATGATTATTTGTATTCTTTTTCAGCTTTGAATGCATCCTATCTCTATTTCTGATACATTTTAGAAGACCGGTGGTAATCCAGGGCTTGAAAGATACCTTATTTTTGGGAATTTTAATTATGTCAGTATTCTTAACAATAAGGTTTTGTATGTGATCAATTAGAATTTTCATAGAGTCATTTACGTCTAGATCATCATTGTAAATAGAAGAAAAGTCAATCTCTTTACATTCGTTGTAAATATTACTGTAATCCACTCTATCCCTAAAGGTTGATGAACCACTTAGACGTGGTCGCCCAGTTTTTAGGCAAAATAAAACTGGTATGTGGTCAGTAATCGTAGTTTCCAGAACAAACGTTATTGAAGGTGTTTTGGATCTTATAATAGTATGGTCTAAGCAGCTATTTCCCCTAGTGGGGTTATAATATGCAGGCAACATTCCAGAATATGCAAGGGTTTCCAAATATTTTGAAGCAGTAACATTAGAGTCAGCAATATTAATATTAATATCTCCCATTATTAGAATAGTTTTGTATGAAGAAAGGCGTGCTATTAAGTCAGATAGAGAGTTGATAAAATTATCAACATTCATAAAACTCGGTGGCCGGTAGATTGCCAATATAACAGTGTCTCTTCCAACCTTAATCAAAAGGCAGTTTGCTTCAGATATTGCGGGCTCCTCAATTTCACACGTAACACAGTTTTTACAATAAACAACAACTCCATCGTTTTGGATAAAGTTTATGGTACTGCTATAACTAGAATAACCCTGCAATTCTGGCAGCGTAGGGACACATGATAGCCATGCTTCTGAAAGAATGATAACGTCACAATGAAATTGCAACCTCGATAGAAGAACGCATAATGAGCTATAATTTTTATTTAAACTCCTTATATTTTGTTGTAATATTTTTAGATAAGAGTTAGAGTCGGATAGCATAGATTTGCAACGTTCAGGTTCACAAGAGTGTACCTCAGTAGTAGTTAGATCCCCCAACTTATTTAAATCATCAATTGCTGCGAATTTGGTTTAGGTTTAAACATAACAGAGCAATATAAATGTATGGCAATAAAATTTTAATTAATTTTGCTATTTTCACTTTGGTTCTTCTGAACCTTCCATGAATTATTATGAAATACATTTTTGGCAATTGATTAGGTTGTTGTTGTATTTTTCTGCTTAATAAGACTAAACTGATGTAGTAGTTATGTTCAGTTTGAGTAGAGTATGATGAGTAAGTGTAGAGTAGGTGTAACACGTAAATGTCTATTAAATTATTACAGTAAAAACATTTTGTAAAAGTATGCAATACGTATGTTAAAGATATAACTATAAAAACATGCAACTGTGACAATAGTGACACATTTAGTCATTGCTCTTTTAGCCCGTTAATGTCACATTCATTCTGTATATAAATTTTCCTTGAGCCATGTTGCTTTCTCATGAAGACCTTACCACGCGAAGTCCAACAGTATTTATAGTCGTTTGTGGCTGCAAAACCCTTTGACAGGAACAACAATCTTCTAGCCTTAGGTGTTAAACATTCCGAGATGAATATTGGGACACTGGGCCCATCAAAACCCAGGTGTGCTGAACTTAACAAAAATTAAAAATTAACAAAGGTGCGGGTTGTGATGGCATTGCACCGGTTTTCGTGCGTAACTGCGCTCGCTGTCTAGCATTGCCTTTGAGTATTTTGTTTAACAGATCTCTTGCGGAGGGTATATTTCCAACTGTTTGGAAGCAAGCCTACATTATACCCATACACAAATGCGGCTCCAAGGTCCTCGCGGAGCAGTACCGCCCCGTGTCGATACTAACTATATTCAGTAAAGTATTTGAGCAGATTGTATATGATCAGGTGTACCCTTCTCTTGCGCGTAGTATTCCGCTCGCACAGCATGGCTTTATGCGTAAGCGCTCCACTGTGACTAACCTGGGCGAATTTGTGGATACCGTCACGGGCTACATGGACGGAGGCTATCGGGTGGACGCCGTGTACACCGACTATTCTAAATGTTTTGACAGACTCAACCATGATATTATTCTATATAAATTAAACCAGATCGGTGTGCACGGTGATCTACTTCGTTGGTTTGAGTCCTACCTGCGGCACAGGAGCCAGGCGGTTAGGATCGGCTGTTACCAATCTCGATTCGCACCCATTCCAGCTGGGGTACCACAAGGGTCCCATTTAGGGCCTTTGCTTTTTAATGTATGTCTCTTCGATTACTCGACCTGTTTCCGACATGCATTTTACCTTATGTACGCCGACGATACGAAGATCTTCATGCCCATAAAAAGTACCGATGATTGCGCAAGATTGCAGGAGGATCTAGATAGAGTGTCGGAGTATTGTACGCGTAACTCTCTAGATCTGAATGTTAAAAAATGTACGACCATCACCTTTACGAGGCAGGCACAAACCGTGAACACCACGTATAGGCTGAATAACGAGATAGTGGAACGCATTAATCAGGTTAGGGATTTGGGAATCATCCTCGACTCGAAACTTACCTTTAACGCCCACTACGAGTCTATTTTTGCAAAAGCAATAAGAATGATGGGTTTCATTTACAGAACAGTTAAGCCCCTTAACTCAGCGGCAGCTTTTAAAATCTTGTACTACGCTTATGTCAGGAGCGTCCTTGAGTACGCTTCTCCTGTCTGGTCTCCTGTTTACGACGTCAGCCGTAATAGATTAGAGTCCGTGCAAAAATCCTTCATCAACAGACTAAATTACTTGACTTGCATGGCTCACGTAGATTATTCTGCTAGTCTGAAGGCTCACGGTATACTTACTTTGGAGGATAGACGTTTCCTGGCAGACGCGAGGCTTCTACATGACATCATCCACTCCGGGGTGGACAGTCCTCAGCTGCTGTCCCGGGTGTTGCTGAGCGCGGGTGACCCACGCGCGCGCCGCGGTGGCCGCTGGCCGCGTCTACTCGACCATCGTCGCGCGCGCAGTAATTATGCGTTAGGATCACCGCTCAATAGGGCTATAGATGGATATGAAAAGCATTTGTCCAAAACGGTCGACATTTTCCATCTGGACCGCGCACCCTTTTTGAGCGGGATCCTAAAGTTTCTGCGGTCTCGGTGAGGGACGATAATAGTGACGAGATATCACTATTATCAGTGATTCGCTTCGGTAGGTATAGGCATACGCATGAACATACACACACGCGCACAAACACGCACACACACATACGCAAACGCACACACGCACACCCCCACACGCACACAAACTCATGCACGCACACGATATTACTATGTTTATTCATCATTCTATTATTACTATGTTATCCGTATTCAACCCACGTGTTGGTATAGGTATTTTGCTGTATGGTATTCTTAGCTTCGCTAATCCCATTTGTAAACTGCAGTTTTGTAATTGGCAGTACTACTTTTACTTGTATCTGACTATAACGAAATGTACATTGCTGTAAAACTGTGAAATAAATAAATAAATAAATAAATAAATTAATTAATTTCTCTCCATCTTCCTGGACTCCAATATGTTTTCTTTTATCGGGGCATTGACGAATTCGGTAATTATTGTTTCGTGTTTAAACTTCGAATTAGACTTAAGAGGCTTGTTTAGACGAAACACATCTCTAATATCCGTCGGCTTCAAAGGCACCTCTAAAATTTTGCTGGTATTTACCATAATATTAATTAAGTCGGCCTTGGTTTCTGAGTCCCTCCTGGGGATATTCCGAATTTCCAAACTACACGAACGACTTTGCCTTTCCATTTGCTCAATTCTTTCTTCAAGTTGCTTTATGTAGTTCTTGTCCTCCTTTCTCTCCTCTTGGAATTGAGCCATTTTTATATTCATTTCGTCATATTTCTCCGCCATGAAATCCACTGTTTCCTGTAGTTTAATGTTCTGGCTTTTTATTTCGTCAATACTAGATTTAAGTGAATCAAAGTTTTTCTGATGCGAAGATTTCAACTCCTTAATTAACTCCATAAATTTCCCTTTAAATTTATCCTCTATAGTTAGAGCATCCTCCGCAATTTTCATTTTGCGCGTTTTAACACTTGACGACGTGCTCGCGTCTATATTACTACTATCTTGCGCAGGTGCTTGGGGCGGAGTGCGCTTCAACGGAATCATTTTTATAATGCAGTTGTACCAGGCTAATATGAAGCAATAGGAGATGTAGTATTAGATGACAGTGCGCGCGTGCACAAGGCGGGGAAAAGGCAGTTTAAATATTCCGATTATATTTTGCTAAATTTTAATGTATGTGACTATAATATACCAGGCTACCAAAGGTGAGAGAGAGGTAGTCTGTGATGGTTTCTTTACTATTCCGATAAATTCCAGCAATTCTTTTGCAGTTTGGTAGGAAAGTACCAGGCTCTTATAAGTGTACAGGTGGAGTCAAATCAGACATAATATCCAGCTTATAAACCCGTTTTCGGTATGAATTATTCTCTTAAATTTTCTAGGCAGAAGTACCAGGCTTGCATAGTAAGGTAGGCAAATAGGTGGATTCTGATCAGCTGCAACTGTTCACCAACGGGTAAATTTTATCATTCTAGTGTACAGTGTACTGGGGTAGCAGAGATATACATAAGTTTTTGGTAGGCAACAGGTAAGTCTTTGTTTGGTAGGCAACAAGTAAGTCTTTGGTAGGTAAGTTATTATTTGTATCACTGGTTACCAGGGCAGCATAGATGTGCAGGAGGCTGCGGTCACACTTCACCACATTTAGAGGTCAGGTAGCGTGTTCTGTACCCAGTGTAACACAAGCATTCCCTTTTCAGTAATGGATTACTAGGATCCCATCCATCGGTAGCAGTTAGTATGACTTATTATCTAGAAGTTTGTTGACAAATAATCGAGCAGAGTACTAGGGCAGCAGTAGTAAGAGGAGCAACAATGTTACTCTTGTGTACACAGCTCACATCAAATCCGTGCTTTGGTGGTCGTCGATTGTTGGTGTGCTGTTGGTGTTGCTCCAACAGACTTTCGTACCAGGATATCAGATTGCTATAGGCAGTTTGTAGATCAGAAGTCGCTGCTCACCGTACACCCCCGCCGCCACCGGCGCGCCCCGGTCCAGTGGGCTTGCAGCACACACAACCGCGACACTTCAAGCTGGCGCAACTCCTAACACGCTCTGCACTCCTATTTTTTAAAGTTTATTATTTTAGCTTAAATTGATTTTTATTTATTATAAAGTAATTTAACACAGGTTTAGAGCACGTCTACTCGCAGGCGAGGTGAGGGGAGAAGGGAAATGAAACCCAAGAAAATCCGAGCGAAGTCTGGTCGCTAGTGCTGTAATAGAAATGTCCATCCGTCCGTCCTATCGCCCCTGACAGTCAGTAAAAACTGACGTATGTTGTCGTTGCGGCCCGCCTGGACGGTTGCGTAAACACAAACAAAGCGGAGTGACACTATGATGGAGCGGCTCTATGCGGTGAGGGAAAACGTGATGAAACCTGCAAATTCAGGCAACTGAATTTGTAAGCATCGTCCAAGCTGGTCAGGTTCCCGTAGTAGCAGAGTCTCGGAGGTCAGATGGCAGTTCCACTGTAATTACTTGATCTGACTAATCTTGGACCGTGGGCAAGACGAACCCCAGGTCCTCGTGCGCGACAGTACAACCGGGACATTAACGCCAAGATAATTACTTTTTCATTGTTGTAGTAAAGAAATGCCGAGAAAATCCGAGCGAAGCCGGAGAGGGTCACTACTACTGTAATAAAAATGTCCATCCGTCCGTCCTCACACCCCTAACAGTCAGTAAAAACTGACGTATGCTTTCGTCGCGGCCCGCCTGGACGGTTGCGTAAACACAAACAAAGCGGAGTGACACTATGATAGAGCGGCTCCAATCACGCACGGGGCCATTATACGCACTTATAAATCGATCATAAGTGACACTTGTCTGAAAGAGCGGGTGTCCTCGGTAATCAACGAAGCGGTATAGGTAGCGGTGTTGTGAGTGACGGGTGTCCTTTTTAGAGGGAGCTTCGTTTCATATAAATATTTGTGGGCAGAAATACTTTGTACCTAGTTAGTTTATGTCATGAAATGTGTACGTTGGTGAAATGAAGGAAACTGTTGTTTTTATATCTAGTTATAAGCGTATAATTATATCTTGGAAATGACAAATCTAATTACAATGAAACATATCTATAGATTCCCACTTTATGAAAAATTTTCTTTGCTGTTTCAGCAATATACAGGGTACCTACCCTTCATCATTTTAGCCGCAAGACGCCCAATGCTGGCCATAGACCTTGCCAAGAGATCTCCACAACGCCTGTGCTTTCCGCATACAGCTAGTACCTTTGCTGGTATCTAACTTTACAGCTGGTGGTCCTTAGCCAAATCAAATTGGCTGAAGGGAGCCATAGCTTTTCTTATATCTCAAGAACTCCTTCTTCACTGCCAGTTTTTTATTTTTAACTTATTTAATTTTTGTTTTTTATGAATGCTATAAAAACACATAAGAGGAATATGATTATTACGGTGGTAATATACGCACTTATGCTCTTTCACTGGTTGAAAACACACTTTGTACATCTGGTTAAAAAGGCAAAACAGGTAGAAACAACTTCCAGAATGAAGACGGATTTGGAAAGTTGCGTCATGTAATTTCGTCGCCGAATTTGCAAGTTGAAGTGGCAGTGGATTGTGCACATTTGTCGTAGAAACTATAACCGTTGGGGTGTTCTGGAATGGAAGTCAGGTTTGATAAACGTAGTGTGAGACGTAGATCTGCACATAACAGCTGGCAGTGACTGGACGCGCCATATTGAGAAATATGATGTACCTTCAACCAGTCTCAAGGTCCCCTGTATTGGTCAACCTAACTTCGCTAACGGTAAGTCGTTTGTGAGCACCGGATCAAGTGGCTCGTCTAAGGGGAGGCCTATATCCTATATTTACTTATTCGTAGTAATAAAACTATCTGCGTAGGTACTACCGTAAATATATAACGAACACCGATAATTAGCTAATATCCTAGTAAGAAACGTTTAGAATACCGTGACATAGAAAGCGATATTGGGGCTACACCGACGACAAAACGGTACTACACCACATAAATGCTACCCTATGTGCCCTGACACCTGTACTACGAAATACGTCTAAGAAGCCACTATAAACGCAGTGCTAGAGGTTAAATTATGAGCGTCTACAATATAATATCTTTTTATCATCGACTTGCTAAGAAAAAGAAAGCGATATTTTGCTGATTTTGGTACGATAACGTCATTTTCCTGAGCCTCCAAACAATAACTTATTTGTACAAAGATATTGGATCCCGGGCAACATAAAACTCCCAAGGAATTTATAACGGCTAATACCCAAAGATGAACATAAATTTAGTAAGGTTTCGCGATTTTATGCGCGAGTTCATGAATGAAATCATTTTGCGTAACGCGGCCGGCCTGGAGTGATTACATAGCTTACAATGATTTACGAGGGCCGCTCAGCTATCCCATAATGCCATCTGCATAACCAAAAAAACACAATCTCCTATCTACATGAACAAAGTTGCAATACTATACGCACCTTATGAAGCTTTACCTACTTATTTAGCATCAAAACACGGTTTTTATTTTCAGCACAACAACATTCTGTGTTTTGTGGATAAAAGGAAAATTAATGAGGCTATGACGAAAATATTTACGCACAAATACTTTGTTCGTAAAAATGAAAAATTCATTTCTTTCGTGTATGTTTTTGACAAAGGATTTTAACGTAGATACTTGTTATAATGAGGTTTACAAATATGGGCTTTATGTAAATACTTTTTAAAAATACGTATATTCCCGTTTCGCGACCAATACAATAAATAGGCAACGTAATAACTTAACGTAACCTCCAACTTACAAAAGAGAGCTAAAAATAAACAGAGGTTGTTACCGGGTAACAATACAAGCCCAAACCCACACGCACCCGATAGGTATACACGAGGTACAAGAACGTGGCGCAGCGCAAGCGTGTTCGACTTCGCACGGAGCATGTTTCCTTCCAACCCGCGGCGCAGCTCACAAACTGTCCACTTACATTTACCCGGGGCCCATGTTTCTGCTGGAAGCCTCCCCCGCCCCTCGCCCGCGTCTTACCCCAGGCACTTCAGGCCACTCGCATTATTCTTTCAGGAATACTTCGACTCTAATTAAGGAAATTGTATTTAAATTTTAAACAAAAGCGGCTGTTATCTCGTTATTCACAGAGGGAACGAGTTCTTCAAACGCTCCAGATAAACGCTAACCCCAGGGCTGGGAATTACGACGTCTAAGCACGTTAAGACGATAATGCGGTAGATTCGGCACAATGTACAGCAATTACGTTGACTATTGGACACTAATAGTTATATGCATTGTAGTTTAACGTTCTAATCCCGAGAATTAAGCAAATTGCTATTAGTATTATTAATGGATATGTACGGCGGAGGTGCGCGAGCGATGTAGATGGCAGACGTTTGTAGATTAGGCATAACCGCGTGTCTGTCAGTGCTTATCCCCAGATTAAGTGGCCGCGGCCGCCATGCCGCCCGCCGACTGTAAGAAATTGGTGGCGCGTCAGCCTTAACAAAGCGGTTGTCTTTAAGAACCACTATTATTTCCTCACCCCGGCGACATTAGCCCGCCCGGGGTCGGCCTACTATCGCCCTGAGATAAGATTATACCCACGACGCTCCCTTAATCTGCCAGTCTTGTACCCGCTTGTCCCAAAGATATTGACCCGATTTTGATTATCGTTACACAAAGCCGGACCCCTAACTGAATAGCCCCGCTTATTGATAATGCAATCAGCTTACAATGTTGACGAAGGAGATGGGTGCAAGTGTAATCTTTCCTACCATTTTGTTCGTATCGCAACACATTCTACTGTTGGATCATAAACAGTCCCCTTTTGAACTTGAGCCTCCCTCACGCTTGCCAGGCGGGTTGGAGATCGCAGGCTTGAAAATACTGCTGACTATTTTTTTATTTACGCAGATAAAAGGCGGCCGGCCTGTTCGACATTAGTCGCCTTTCGTGACACCCGTCTATGGATAGAGTTGGTGCTACTTCTACTCTAACGGTACGTTCGGTCCCAGCAGTGATGCAATATGGTAAAATATGCAGATACTTTAAAAGTTTCTTATTCCGGGTTCACAGACGCTGCTTTCAAATTGATTAGGTTAAAACGTTGTCCTGCCTAAATGTTAAATGGTAGCAGAATTCCAATGGGATAAGAGTAGGCACTTAAGAGCTTAAAGCGGGCTTCAATTGATCAGCTAATATACACCTAGGTTTATTTCCCGCCGAGTTGTAAGCCCCGCGTTCGTATTTAATTGGCTCAGTCAGAAATATTGCAGTCACTTTGCCCACTTACGATGAAGTATTAATGGTCCTCTGTGAAATCGTCGCTTCCATGGATGGTTTGATTGAATGTGATTGAATTGGTTTCGAATTTATCGCCGTAGCCCTGTTACTTAATAATTATGGATGTAAAGCTAATCTAATTAGGAAGATATGTAATGACGAGTCAGGTTAAATTTAAAATTTTAGAGTTTATTTTACGGATAATGGCCTAGTGTAAACATAATAAAGTTAGCGAGCCTCAAACACATGAACGTTACAGTTCTGATCACATACTTTATCACAACCACTGATGTTTCAGCCAGTATCTAGATGATATAAATTGTCGCACCATGACATTGCGGATTATAAGCCTTTCGGAGAGAAAGCCAACTTCGTGCTTACATTATTTTACGAATGATGCGTGTTTTTTTTTCATGTTTTTGTCGGATACGATAATTCCATTATTTTCGTTTTCCATAGCATAGTAATCGTCACTGAATGCGATAACCAGAGATGTGTTTATGAAGATCCACATTTCGCCTATTTACGTTTTCCATATCTTCTTGCATTCGGTGAATGATTGAGCCATAAAAATACAGCGATAGGTTTGCTAACTGACAATTGCTTGCCAACCATGTAAACAGTTATTATATTGCATTATTTACAACCGTATCAGATCACTGCTATTAACGTAATAAGCACATTCAAGGCTGCAGGGTTTAACTGTCACTGCTAGTTGGATATCGCAAGGTTATATCAGACCCTATTTTTTTAAACTGCCTGCATTCACGCTTGCATGCGCTACCTATCTCTTTCACAGTCGTGGTAAGTGCTGGAGATAGAAAAGGCAAGCATTAGAAGCCGAGCGCTCGCGAAGGTGCGAGCGGTTTCAAATATAGGGCCTCAAACGTACATCAAATGCTGCTGCCTATTTTTTGGTCTTCATAGGCGCTACCTCCAAGATATAATAATAATTATTATTAATTACTGTATTTAGGTAAGGTCCATTGTAGTTTTTTAGAGAAATTGACACAATACAAAATAATCAAGAGGTAGCAACGTGACAAATATCCTATGACCCTATACCTACCTACCTATTTACTCCGCAAAATTTATAAGTGACCGTAAGTGGATACGGTTTGGTACAGTCGCTTCCGCCATCCTCGTGTTCAGCTTACCCCTCATTATTTAAAAGGAGAGATACGTGTGGAGCTCTATCGATTATCCATTTGGCCTGCTTTGTTCTCGGAGGCGGGATTAAGGGCAACAGTTTTGTACTCGCCTGTACCCAACGAATATACTTAGAGCTCGCTTAACGCTCTCCACTTATAAAACAAAGTTACGGTTGGCTCATGAAATTATTAGTAAAACTTTATAGGTTTTAGAAGTAACGCCACTGTAACGAAGTAGGAAAATATCTTTAGATACAATGTACGCATTGTGTTGCAGTTATAATTGATCATTTTAATAATGTACTCCCCACTAGGTGGGTTCGGAATAACATGTCTCTCAGAGTCCTGTAAAAAGTTTAGATTACCATGTTTTGCGACCGGCGGCCTACCTACCGGATGTCAGCACTTGGGAATGCTGAGATCGCAGTGTTTAAAACACACAGCAGAAAACGCTCGTAACACAGAAATCATAATTTGACTATCTTTTTTTTATTACACTAGACAGGTATTTGACCACCATCTCGCCTGGTGGTAAGTAACGATGCGGCTGATCATGGAGCATGAATCTTATTTAATGGCTCTTATTTCCGTGGCTGCTGCCCATTTTTTGGAGGTCCTAGCTAGGAGGACAAGTAGCCTCTCAGTCTTCAGTCGCCTTCACGACTCACTATTATACTAGAAACACATAAAATAAGATCTGATGAAATTATGCAGCCACCGTTACTTATACTTTATACAGTATTAACTTGCTGGTTATCTTGCGACTGCCGAATCAAATGAAATACGCCTCAGCAATAAACAAAACAATAAAACAGATATCTCATTCGCAACCTATCGCCCATTCCCTTCGTCTTCGAAGCTAAAACTTAATTTTGTTTTTGCACCGCCATGATCGTTTTGTTAAACAGGGAAGATAAAAGTTTTAATCATGTCGTAACTTTACTAGTTGAATTAAAGCGTTGGTAAACGGTTTACTTTAGTTATGATGGCATAAAGGCGGGGAAAGTTAATTGCAGAGTTCGCCGCTAAAAAACAGTTAATGTCGGCTTGTAAGGTATTATTAAAAAAAAACATGTAACCAAAAACTTAATCAGCCTCTTTGGAAGACAAAGCATAATAGCCCGGTATCTAGATTTTCTTGAAAACTTAAGGGAAAATTGCCGTTTTGGCGGGAACATAATAATATCATCTAACTAATTTATATGAAACAAAACTAAATAAATAAATAAATAACTCATTTATTATAACTAGAAATGTCACAACACAACAAACAAAAAAGAAAAAGACCGACACATAACATTCCATACAGACCGTTCCATTAAGAACTATCTCGATTGATATATTAGGTAAGCATAAGCATATGTATTAAAAAATATAGTTCCATGGTTCACTTTAGACGTTAGGGCGACAAGTAAGAATAGCTATATAGTAAATTAACTAAGATGAATAGCGGGAATCCTATATCCCCTAGTCCGTGAGGTGTCCATTAGAGCAAGTAATTCCTTCCACCCCCACTAACGAGACTCTAAGGGGACTAATATCATAAAAGAACGAAGGGGTTAATATGGATGACCTAGGAAACTAGAAGATACGCAATAATATTTTCAATGCAGCGATCCCGATAGACAAGCGTGGAGATTTTAATGAGGCTGTGAGCAACAAAGCCACTGTAAAAGGTTCAGTTTCGAGCAACGCGATAGCTAAGTGCGGCTTCAGCGACTATGGGGTTGCGTCACTATCGCTGGAGTCCAGTAATCTCCACCTAGGGTGACTTGCACCAAATTCTTAATCGCATTTAAGTAGATAGTTCAACGGAAAACTTCATACAAAAAAATTAAATGTCATTGTTAAACGTGTTTAAGAATTTGGTGCACGCTAATGACAGAGTCGTGTGGCCGCGAGACTTTTGGGTGCGGATTTAAAGAACAAGTAACCTCTTTAGAATAGAAGGTAAAGCATTTAAAAAATATCGAATGTACAAAATTACGACGCAGCCTCTTACCTCGGCCTAGAACCTATGCCGATAGATAGAAAACGTACTTAATTTTAAATCTCATACCTCTGTACTGGCTTACGAAAATTGTGCTATACTAATTATGTGCTGTTGAGGTTTCCATAAAATAAATAAATAAATTAATCGGAATGAATAATGGAATTAATGAATGTGAATTCAGTGCTTCAATATTTCGGAAAATATTTAACTTACAACATTTTTGCATCGAATGTTGATAGTAACGTTTTCTGTCGACGTGTGACGTTTTCTATAGATTGGTATAAGTTTTATGAATGGCCGGAAATTTTTTATAGTAACTTTTTTTAAATGGCGGAAAGATAGTAATTATTTTTGGGATAGTAAAATGTTGACATATGCGTTTACTGGTCGGGCTACGATAAAAAGAAACCGCAAATCGATGTACAGGATAGCCGTTTGGTAATTTTTTTGTATGGGAGACGGCTTAGTAAATTTTTGTACAACATACGCCAAATGTTTCTTAATGTATTCATATCTAACACCGGTTTTTTAGTAAATTTATATATTTTTACTGCTCCCCCGATGGGAATATTGTTAAGAACTACTGCTCAAAATGATTGTTTTAGCCTTAAATACCCGTGGCTATGTATATACTATGCAATACCCTAAAATGGCTATCCTGTACATCGATTTCCGGTTTCCTATCAATATTTGCTTTGTACACTGTCCACTAGTTCGGCCGGCGGAGTCACGCGTCAGCTAACGTGCGGATCCAAACAACGGTCAAAAATGTAGTTAGCAGCGTGTGACCATTTTGAAAGGATTTAGGTTATGGGTATATTAGATCAATAGTACCACGGTATGTATAATTAACGCCAAACTTAACGAACAAATCCACAATGCTCTTGCAAATTCAAATATAGTCATATAACACCAAACTAAACAAAGCTGAACTAAACACACAATACGCACATGAAAATATACTGCGTGGTTTGTATTTCAAATGAAATAGCCTATTGTACTTATAAATTCATAATTGTGACCATGAGGGCCATGTCAGCACTCGGCTTTTGAAATGTGCAAATTGTTCCACGTGTAGATTGTAATTAGTTAATTACATACTGTAGATATTACTATAGGGGCGGCTGATAAATTCACAGACTGTTACTACAAACTATCGGTTTATAATATTAGTAAAATGTAGGACTTTTGTTAAGTATGTATAAAATATACACATATTAACACTAACTAGGGATATTTAACATTTATTGGTGTAACATAGAAAGTATCTAACATTATTGCTGGTACGTATTTGGTGTTATTAATCCGAATTTAAATTAAAAACTAAATAATTTCGATACCTGAAAAACTCAATGAAAGGAGGTCCGACATCTCAGCCTAACCAATATCGTTGAGCGATATATCATTGAAAAGGATTTTCCATTTTTCATAATTTGTACTATGGCGACAACTCTCAAATAGCTGTACTCTGAATGTCTAGATGATGTAACGGTATAAGTGACAGAACTCTAAGGAGGAGGTTGCATGAAAGAGTTGGCCTACACTCCCGTAGACTGCGCGGAGGTATCCGACTTCCCTCCATAGATACAACATCACATTAAACAGGCCAGAGTGATCACCAATAAACAGGTCAAGAGTGATGTTTTCCGGTTTGGATTCCATCTGGATTTAGGCACTAGACTAAAATAAGGATGACGCTCCAAGAGTGTCGGTCACACAATAAACCTTCATATAATGTGCGCAACTGATTTTGCGTCACACGTGAACCAAACCATCATTTTCCGCAAACCAAATGTAGCGCAAATTACGGGATCGAAATACGGGACCCACAACTGACAGACGCTAAGCTGTAAAGCCTTGAACATCGGCTTAACGTTGAGCTTCTGTAGCTATTTTACAGGTTGTATTTTGGGTAGTGTGCAAAGGAATTGTGCGATTTGAGTCCATCGGCGCTTCGAGGCACAAGAAGCGGGTATACGTTCCTATTCCACCCTTGCGTTAGATACATCAGCTGTCCGCACAAACATAAGCTTTTGGCTAAGAAATACGCTTTGTCTGCCAATGTGTTCCCCGAACAATACAATCTGGGTTCCTTCAAGGCCAAAGTGAATAGACTCTATTTAGACAGTCATGTTCCATCCGCGGCCGCATCGTCCACCATCAGCTGAGATGTCGGTTAAATCCTAGTCTAACGTAATAATAATTTGGCCAAACCCTACTAGATACAGCACATCGTCATGTTATACCTGAATGTAGGGTACACTGAACGTTTTGGGTCACTCATTAGTAAAACAATTTACATGCAAAGTAATTACTGCTTTTTGAAGTAATCTCCATCACATTTTAAACAGTTTTTCGGTCAAACCCTTGTAAACATGGGGACCATTGGTCTGAGTGTATGTTTTACACTCGCTGGTTGAAAGCCATTACGGCCTCTTCCGGCCCCGTAAATGTCAAACCTTTCATAAAATCTTTGATTTTTGGGAAAACGAAGAAATCGCATAGTGCTAGGTCTGGACTGTGTGTGAGATAGGCCACTAGCTCTACATTTTCAGAAGCCAAAAATTACTTAGTCTTTATTGCAGAGTGCGCCGAAGCATTGTCATGGTGCAATAGAATGCGACTTCTTGATAGTTTTTTCCTAACTTTTTTAAAGACACTGGGTAAACAAATAGTAGTGTATCACTTAGCGTTAACAGTCTTGTTCTTCAAGAGGGATCGTGCAGACAGGACCCGTCCGGGAGAAAATAACGCAATAATTTTTTGCCTACGATTCTCGCCTGCCTCAATTTGGTTGGTTTGCTGTCGCCTTCGAACACTCATACAGAAAACTGTTGCTTTCTTTCCGGCATGTAACAATATATCCCTGTTTCATCTCCTGTCATTGATGTAAAAAATTGTGAGTTCATTTGTTTAATTTGGCGAATACCAAGAAATTTTCTCGAATCTCCTCATAAGTAATACGCCGGTTTTTTTCAATTAGTTGTCTGACAGTAGCCACATTTTCCTCAGTGACCGCAGTTGAGAGCCGACCTTCACGAATTTCATCATAGAAACACGGCCACGACCAAATTCTGCGTACCAACGCGTTACGGTGTTCAAATGAGGTGCTTTCCTCCCAAAAGCATTTTGAAGACGAGCAGTGCAGTCTTACGGACACAGTGAACTTTTAATAAGTACCATAAAAATCATCGCACTAAATTCTGTTCGCGTCAATGCCATTGTTGCTACGGGCAACGAACATCCATTTGGGATAAAAAGCAATTGACATAGATTTAGTTTCTTGTGTTTTAAAATATATAACATTCGAAATTCAAACACTTATGAGCGGCCAGGAGCGCAGAACGTTGAGTATGCTCTATGTATATCTATACACCTGCAGGTGTGGCCCAAATTTTGTCTGGAACACACGGTTCGCGGCTCATTGGCCGCCGGGCGTTGCCGGCTCAATCGGTTATCGTTGCGAGGGAAGCAATCAGTTCCGGTGTCCTGACGTACGGAGCAATTAACCAATTCGGCTCTGCCCCGGATACCTGTCGCCGGGTAAGATCGTATCTCTATCTATCCGTACACGGATTCATGTTATACTCTCCGATCCGACGTTAGAGATAGATTGTCTATTACCGTAGATAAATACCTGCTGTGACTTAAATGGTATTTCTTGTTACAGGGGATTATTCTCGTCATTGTATTTAAAATAGATCGGTTGAACCTAGTTACGGGTGACGTATAAGATGATCATCTAGGCCCCCGTCAGTAGGCCAGAAAATGGGCGACAATGTCTTGGTTGTGATTTCGATATTCGACACGGTGTTTTTTCTCAAGAACACTCGCCACCGACAGTGAGTTTATCCTCACACGTTGGAGCCAAATTTGTCCTGAAATGTACGGTTCCTAAAAAACTTTCTCCCACGCACACTAAGGTTGTGGAATGGAGAGGAAAGGTTTTCCCTGGAGAGTACAATATGGAGTTCTTCAAGAAAGGAATGAAAAGGTTTATACGGGGTCGGCGACGCGTGGGTGACGCCCCTGTTATTGCAAACGTCCATAGGCGGTGACTGCTTACCATCAAACTGGTTGTAAGCTTGTGTGCCACCATAGAGGTATAACAAAAAAAATTCCCGCCTCCAACCTGCCGTGAGGCCTCCTCTAATTTTGATCAGGGTCAAGTCCAGCTGTGGACTGTTATGAGCTGATATGTATATTTATCGTGCAACAGCTTGCGGGTTTAATTCTAAACCGCGATCGAATAATGCATTTTATTTTCATTAGCACTCAAGATTTTGTGTGCGTTTGTGGCTCTGGAAAATTCTAGTGAGAAACTAACGGGAAAAAGGCTATCAAGATAGTTAAGGTGAACTCCAACTACCACCTTCGGGCTCGCAGTACAAACGCTACTGGAAAAGCTCGAGGTAATCCAGATTACAGCTTGAAGTGGATTAAGCAAACGACAAGCCGAAATTGGCGGTTTGTTTTTCTTGACGGCGAGTTTCTAATCAGAATTTTACTGATTTACATATTAATAACTGAAATTGTACTTTCTTACTAACTTAGTAAGGACAATGACTAGACAAAATGAACAGAAGACGATTATATAATCCTGTAGTTATGTACCTACTCGGCCTGTAAAAGTAACTAAAAAATAAAAATACTTGTAGGTTTTAATTATGTTTTTACGAAGACAATAGAAATCCAATTTCCGATTTCGTTTGAAACATCTACACTGACATTCCGTTATTATCCAATTACAGTGTAATCTTTATTTTTTTATTTTTACAAAAGCGGAGTGTTCCAAACGAAAACACGATTAAAAAGATAAACAAGAAAATGACTTACCAAATACTGCTGTGAGTCGTTAAAGAGGCACTTCCAGGCAATTTACTTTACCTGCCGGCACGAAACATGGCAATCGTTTTGTTATTTCCCTTTCACCATCTTCGCACTGCCACGGGCATGACATCCAAGCCATCCAAGCCCTACAATGTATGGCTATCAACTAAGCAAACAGATTAATAAGTGGCGGCCGCATGCGCCTACCGGCTATACAAAACACAATACGTGTGGGCCGAGTGTCACAGCTGCTCCCAGCGTTAATATTTGTCCGTAACAATTCCAATATCAGTAAAAGTTTTGGCGCTCCGCTCCATTATTTATTCAGGGGCTTCTGTTTCTTTAACTTTGAGAGTTCCAGGGTGGCGTTATTATAAGGGAGGTCGCCACGGACACAATTGGCTGCAATTTTTCCCGAGGCCCCGAGACACAAATACTTGCCGATGCTCGCTGGGAATGCGATGAAAGAAAAACATTGTAAAACGAAATGGGTTATTTATTACGCGGACTACGCGGCGTGCTAACAAACGACTCGGCGCCGCGGACCTGGCACAATAGGCCCACGGTAGTTTCGGCCAAACGGACACCGTGAGATGAATTATAGCGACGATATATCGGGAGCCACCGAAGGGGTTCTTTGTACGTACCGGACGATAGAACTGTTTAAAGTACCTGTTAAGTGTTATGTTGTCCATGAAAATATAAATTAAACTCATCATCAATCTGCCCTTGTTCCAATGGGGTCGGTTGTACCTATATGGTAACACTATTGCGCTGATAGACACTATGTTTGTGTTTGAAAGACAACCTATAACCTGTTTACCTACCAAATATTTTATTACCCTTACGTTCGTCCCCCTAACTAGGTACCAATATTTTAAGTTTTGTAACTCTTTACAGCAGACGCTTTCTATTTAAACAAAGACAATGAAATCCAGCAGAGACAAAAAGAAATTAAAAAGGGATAATTATCTTGCTAATGCCCAGAACGGGAATGGAAAAAGACGAGCTTTTAAATAAGATAGAGCAAATTTTAATGGCCTAAAGTAGAAGGTAAAACGCTCTAAACCGGATTCCAGGAAAGTATAGCGTTGAATATTACAAGTTTGATGTTGAAAGCGTTGTATCCCCGAGGCAGTTCGACCTTCTCCGGTTTCCGTTGTCGGTCAATAGACGAGATACTGCTAATTGGGTTATGGAGCCCGGTCAGGCAAATCGCGTCTAGGAGCCACTGAGTACCAGCACAACAATGACTATTGCGCCCACATCTTCGGAGTTTGCCAACAAACATTCAATTTAAGATAATTGGATGGGATCCTCGCAGTTGAGGAATAAATATTTGTGTGATACATAAATCTAGCGAGTTGCTTTATTTTTTGTCCCGATGTACGATGCTAATTTTATCCTTGTATCCTTGAGCCATTTGCGAGATTACGCTAATAAGCCACAGTCACTTGTTTATTTATGCTTTTTGTAGACGAGGTATCCTAGCGAGAAGAGATAAGGTAAAAGGAAAAAGATGCAGTAGAAATGGTGCGGCTCAGTGCGAGTTGTGTGAAGCATAATACAAACTGAGTCGGTTGGCGCACAAAAGAGATTTGCAAAGAAAGAGTAAATCAAAAGAACTCTGTAAGTGGCGTTCAATGACTATTAAACGATGTGCTGATGATGATGGTGATGTAATTCAGATATAAATGTACTTATAGTAATCTGTCATGAGTCAAGGCCATTTTGAGAATCAATCATCACATTGAGAGAAATTGTAATTTCTCTCTTGTAAAACATTGCAAAACCTCTGAATCTACCTGTCCATTATGCGGTCCTTTTTATAACATCGATACCAACCCCGATACGGTGGACAGCGGAGGTAGAGGCGTGTCGCGCCAAACACGCGGGTTTCGATGCTGCTCTCGCCCAGAGTGGTCTGGGCTTAACGACTGTGATGTCGCATATTTGAAAGGTTGTTTAAAAAACTTAATATTTTTTTTATAACACTGTTAACTGGCTTTTTAGTCTTAATTATCTGGCCTTTTATCAGATGACATTTCTAAACAACACCGTAGAGTCCTAGTCGGACAGATTGACGGTCTTTCATTATAGTAGCAGAATCAAAGTTGGTTGTGTCCGAATAATAATTAGTCTTAATGTTATCTGAAATGTGTTTGATAATATTACTAATCCATATTTATTGAATTGTCATGTTAGTTTTGTTTCTATAGTTTCTCTAAACTGTGTATTACGGTACCCACAAGTTCGTGCTACTACATGTAAATATGTAATCTCAAAGGCGAATCCATGAATTTTAACAACGCCGTTGCGACCAAAACCTAACAATAGTTTCCTCTCTAGTGGGATTTAAATTCAAGCTCAAACTAAAAGTGACACAGTCGGAAATTCAATTTAGGCCGAATGTCCACTGGCGCGGTGTAGTGCACTGCGCGACGCACTGTGCGGTGCCACGTCACGGTGACAACCAAAGAAAACGGTAGTGTTATTCTGGTTTTTCAAATTAGGCAACGTTTGTACGAGAGATTTGCAAGAGATTTTAAGTTAGGCAAAAGTTAAGTTAAACGATTCGCATAATTATTTATGTATGAAGAAGCCATACATATTTTTAGAACCGTAGCAAGTAGAACAATGTAGTCTCTGTCTACCACTACGGAAGAAAGGCTTGAAAGTATTAAGTGTATGTCATCAAAATAATATTTTTGAAAGAATGAGCTATCGATCGATAACAATAATGAACGTGACGGAAGTCCGCTGGGCGACGTATCGGAAACTGAATTTGACATAAAAAAAATTATACTACGTCCACTGTTTATAGCGTCTACCAAATTAGAGTAGTGTAACATTTTTTGTCAAATTTAGTTGTCCACTGAGATTGCCAATAGCCCCGCTGGTCTCCGCCGGTCACCAGGTGCATGAAGTATGATGAGAGTGTGTATAAAACTTAAAGCTTTAATTTCATAACTTGGAAACCATTACTCTTAGAAAACTATTTTTTTATTTAACTATTTATTGTACACAAGATTTTTACAAAACTATATGATAGAATATATCAGACACAACAGGCCAACTTATTTCTATAAAGAAATTTCTTCCTAGTAAACTAGTTTCTAAATAGAAATTATAGTACCTACTCGTCAAG
Source organism: Blastobasis adustella (assembly GCA_907269095.1). Lineage (NCBI taxonomy): Eukaryota > Metazoa > Arthropoda > Insecta > Lepidoptera > Blastobasidae > Blastobasis > Blastobasis adustella. The sequence continues at coordinate 13,854,727 of OU026119.1, read as the reverse complement.
ATCTACCTTTTATATTCTGGAACAAGCGTTCTAACAGCAATCGTTTCAGAGTTATTACAGTTTTAAATTTGACAGCTGTCATCCGAAATGTAGATCACGACGAGCACTATCACTTCTATTTAGGGACTAGTGTTCTAGGACCGTTTTTGGCCGTGTAGTGTCAAAGTAAAATAGCACCAACCCCATACATTCCTGAGTGTCACAAGCGAGCACAAGGCGACTAATGATTTTGGGGCAAAAGATTTGGAGTCTCTATAGAGTGGAAAATGGGCAGCAGTGTTTTCCATTGTTATATTTATAATACTGCGATCTCCAACCTGCCTGCCAAACGTGGAGATTATGGCAATAACCTTTCGTGGGAGAGGCCCTAAGTTCTGCAATGGACTGATGTGGGCTGTGATGATGTTCTAAGACCAATAGTTTCAGAGTTATAACAGTTTTAAGTTTGACAGCTGTCATCCGAAATGTAGATCTCGACGAGCATAATAATTTTTCTTTAGGAACTAGTGTGTTCTAGGAGTAATATTTCAGAGTTATTAGTTTTAAGTTTTACAGCTGACATCCGAAATGTAGATCTCGTCGAGCACTATCATTTCTCTTTAGGAACTAATGTTCTAGGACCAAAAGTTTCAGAGTTATTACAGTTTGAAGTTTGACAGCTGTCATCCGAAATGTAGATCTCGACGAGCACAATCATTTCTCTTTAGGAACTAGTGTGTTCTAGGAGTAATATTTCAGAGTTATTAGTCTTAAGTTTTACAGCTGACATCCGAAATTAGATCTCGACGAGTACCAGCATTTCTTTTTAAAAACTTGTGTTCTAGAACAAAACATGCCTTATTTATAATTCGGGAGAAACTGAGAACAAAATGGGAGGGGAAAAAAGGGGGAAAAAGGGGAGGGTTATACGCATCAGCGGTCAAAATTTCATTGACAAGGTCGAATTCCTATTTCATTCATACGCGTTGAATCTGTACTAAAAAAAGAAGACAATTATATGTCTTTAAACCATAGCCTCCTTCATCTGGTTTAAACTGTGACACATAAGGAGGAAAGATTCGAACTGTTGGTAAAATAAAAAACAGTCGAGTGTGATGGCTCACGTTGACATCTGCTGACATCGCGCCGCACACTGCACGATGGGCTAAATTGAAAAAATGTGGACAAAATTCATACAAACTGACATTTCGAGCTTGGATTGCGGGTTTTGCCCTATCATGCAGTGCGCCGCGCGGCGCGCTGCACAGTGTAACATTTCGCCACATGTGAATGTACTAGCATACAAACTGCTCGGCGTCAACAAGTTTGCGTGAAATCTCTTCAATGTGTCTCAGCGCTTACGTTGCATTAGTGAATTAAAATATAAATTCTGAAACGGACACCGATTCGCACGGAATAAGCGTCTTATGTACCCTGTCTATAAATAATAACAACTTTTATGTAAATTGTGCAAGATGTAAACCTACATTCGACAACACTTTGAATTATCCCAAAGGAATACTAACCGTATTACTAATAAAAATTGTTTATACGTTGAGGAATTTGTCAAAGTGCCTCTCAAGGGATCAAGCGTTGAACGCTCGTTTGAGGAGTGTATAACAATACAAGGCTTATGTCCTGACCCGGTGACAACGTTGCTGTTGTTGGAATGGCATGATATTTGAAAATGGCGACACTTAGTTTCAGCTTTGGCCGTCGGGTCAGACACGTCACCACAAACTTATTTGACCATGTGACCAGAACTGGAACTAAGTGACGCCAATTGAAATATCATTTATCGGCAATACTAAATTTAACAACAGCGACCCCGTCATTGGGCTAGATAAGTTTGTAGCAGTACACAGGCCGTGTAACTAGATACGCTAGATACTGGTCAGGTGACTAAAACTGGATCTAAGTTACTACTACTTGTGAGATAAATCTGTAGAAGATAATATTATTATTGTCAATAAAGTGACAACAATGACATGGTTCGAAATGTCGAAAAGATACTATGAATTATTTAATATCTCATTAGAACACATTTCTATCCAAACTGAAATCTGAAAAAACAGAATAAATCATCACATAAACCTTTTTGGAGCATCCTTCTATACCTTAAGAGGGCTTAGGTGTGAAGCTTTTAGGGGTGTACAGGGATGTAGGTACGAATACATCTTCGCTTTGGAATCCGTCAGGTGAAGAAGGTTATGTTCAAATGCTATAGATAGGCGATAACTTGGATTGATGGAAGGATAGAATTTTATCGAAGTCGGCGCGGAAAAACTCTTGGGCATATACTGCATTAAATATTTAATAAATACAATTAGATTGTGCCCATCATTTCTCTTATAGAATAATTGAAACTGAAGGGCAAAAATTTATTATTTCAAAATTACGTCAGACGTAGGATGGTATCATATTACATTAGCTACTCAAAAGCCGCACCTTAACAATATAACCCTTGTTATTCAGGAGAGCATTGCACAGTTCGTTTAATAAAGTGCTTTTACACTTTAATGACTGAAGAAGCTAAGCCTTGTCAGCATTAAGTTTAGGCAGAGAGAGCGGATTAAGTATAACAAGGAAGGGCTTTCGACGCTCGCATTCCGCCTTAGTGTAATTGTCGATGGCATTCTAGTTTGGTCTCATCTCGAGCGACCCTACAACCTCTCCTCATTATATATGACAATTTCATGCTTCGTGAACAGGTAGGCACGCGTAAACGCCTTATAAAATATTAACAATTCGCATATAATATCAAATATTCATAGCATCTTCTACCCAGTTCTTCAGTTCATGAATAAAAGAGTTAGTTACTCGCTGCTCTGAAGACGCTTCTACGTCTATTTAATTTAGGTATTTACTTATCTTATATTAAGGGAATAAATAGCTGTTAAACGAGTTCTCGTCTAGATAATCGTGAATGTGCTATATATGAGCGGTACATAGTATTAAATAAGTGTTACTAAAATATAGACAATAAAGGCTTCTCTACCCTGAGCCCTGTCGCTACAATAACGTACGGAGTGATATGGGGACCCCGTAACGTAATACCGTGTCAATCAAAAGTTTTCAGGGTTCGTGATCTGAAACCATTTCCTTTCCATGGCGGTTGGTCTAAATTTTTATTCAGGCAAGTTTCAACAACGGAAAATGAGCTAGTAACGAGTTGCCGAAAGTGAAAGTTACTCGTATATTGCAGCAGGTAGGCCACGGCGCCAAGGCCAGAGCTGATTTTCATGGCGCTAGTTCAAAAATAGAACGTTGCATTTACATGGTTATTATGAACTTTCTTTTTTATGGTAGCTACCTCAAATTCTAATGAATGTGTGGTTTTTAAATGTAAATAAATAATAGTGATATTTGGTTGGTATTAACTACAATGTAAATGTACCTATGATAAATATTGTAATTTCTTTTTAAATATAGTTTATGAGTATTTTTTGTTGGAAATAAATATATTCTATCTATAACCACACTAAAATCTTTACACTTATTTTGATTTCTGTGGTTAAAGAGTATAAACCGTGTAGTAATAAAGTAGGTACTTCTACAAAAAATCTGGGGTGCGTTCAAATCAAGTGAACGCGCCGGGAACTATCACTGTACGGTTTTACGTATACATATTGGGATTACTAACTTTTTAATAAACTTTTACCTGATTGCCAAATCCTGGATCATGGTCAAGGCGGACCCCGGGCCCTCGTAATAGAGAGCACAACCGGGATCTTAACACCAAGATCGCGCGCATGAGGACCCGGAGTCCGCCTTGACCATGATCCAGGATTTGGTAGATCAATTAATTACAGTGGAGCGACTGCCATTTGCCTTCCGTGACCCTGTTAACCGCTAACTGCTAACCCCTGCTAATAGGGGAACCTGGGGCTCTATTTTTTAACTGCTCGCCTCGAGTCAAACGATATTAATTTTAATTTTCGGAAAGTAAAATTAAGTCAAATATATTGGCAACACCCAAAGCGGACGGAAAAGAAATAGGAAAAATCGGCATCATTCATAACAAAATTGAATTTTTCTTCTTGAAAATAAAAATAGAAAACGTTTGACTCGAGGCGAGGGGCTTAAAAATAGAGCCCTGTAAAAATTGCAGGTTTCATCACGATATTTTCCCTCACCGTATGAGTATCGGTTAGTGTTCAACTAATATACATAACTTAGAAAAGAGTCATTGGTACATGGTGGCAGTGGGATTCGGACTCGGTACCTCTCGCTTTGTGAGTCGAATACCTTTACCACTAGGCTACCGACGCTCCAGTCCGTGAAATAATTATTAGCTCAAATATTTTTATATGTCTTTCCATTATTTTTACGTCGAGGCAATAGACCTCTTTTCCCGTAGATGAAAACTTCACCAATGGGACAGAAAATATTAGAACGAAGTGAAAATAATCGGTAAGTAGTAAAACGTGAACATAATATTCTCTACTCCACTCATAAAAGCAAGGGCAAGGAAAATGTTTTTCATGTTGTTTCAACGCTGTTTCCGCCCTTAGGAAAAGTGTGTGATGTGGAAAATTGTTTAACATGTTTTTCTTAGAATAGGTACTTGGGTCTGCCGTGTGGCCAAGGGTTGGCGCGTGTAGGTACTTTAAGGGCTAGAAATCCATTCTACGAACTATGGTTATGTGTGTTACGTGTGATTAAGCTAGATTCTAGATGACTAAACCCTTTAGTATTCGGTAGATACAGTCTAACGGTCTTACTAATAAAAAAGTACTCACCAACAAGCGGTGAACGCCTGTGTAGTTACACAGTTGTTAGTTACACGCAGTGTGTATACAAACTTATCTGGCCTAATGACGGCTTTGCTGTTGCTGAAATTGCCACAAAAATAAATTTCAATTGGCAACACTTATGTCCAGTGTTGGTCACCTGGTCAAATGAGTTTGTGGTGACGTGTATGTAATTTGACAGAAGATGACTATCAGCCCGCTGGCCAAAGCTGCAACTAAGTGTCGCTAATTTCACAATAGCGACATTGTCATTGGCGGTTTTTCCTTTGGTCTATGGGATCGTTCAAGAGGTATGTTAGAGGTGTCCTTAGAGGCGGGCAACGCATTGGTAGCACCCCTGGTGATGCTGATGTACATAGGCGGCGGTGACCACTTTCCATCAGGTGGCCCGCATGCCTGTTGGTCTGCCGGATAAAAAAAAAAAAAAAAAAAAATTGTCACTGGGTCAGATAATTTTGTTGCACATGTCAATAGTATTTTGACAAAAGCTTTAAAAGCTATAAATAGCATTCTTTAAACGAATGTTCAACGTTTGATCAACAACGTATGAACAAATTTTATTAGTGAGACGGTACGAGCAAGAGACATATAAAACGAACAATGAATGTGTGTTAAATGTGTATAAGCTCGATTCAAGATGACTATGTGCCTAATGGTAATGGCTAAAGACGACAATATAGAGTCTCCGCAGACCAGAAGATGTAGGCCTGCACTTGAGGGTTATGGTTGGTACCTTAATGACGTCTTTTCCCTTTTAGAGAGTTAGTCTAGTGACATCACATATTTGCCAGTTTCTGCTTTTTGTTAAGTAGATGAAAAACAAATAATTCATACTATTACAAGGTTTTGGACTCGTTTGACAATAAGTTGTATACAAGATGATGGTAAATGAGAAAGTTGTTTTGGGTGAATAAAAATAGTTTTGGGTTAAATTTTGTAGTGTTATAGCTAATTTATATGATTTATTTCTATAGCTAACTTATTATAGGTGTAGGCGCGAAAGTTAAGAGGTTCCTACGTCAAAAAGATGAAGTCGCGGGCAAAATCCTTTGCTTTGCTAGAAATTACAAGTTTATAGGTGAAAAATTTAGATACCCATCTACAATTTTAAGAATTTCGAAACATTTCAGATCAACACTGAAAAAGACAACGCAGAACGTAGTTAGGTAAAATATTTCTTACGTTGGGCAGAGTATTGAACGCTACGTAACTTCCCACGATATGATATTTCCAAATTAATACGAGCCAGTTAATGGCTAACCAACTCCGACCTCTTAGAAACAGTTAAGTACATTAGTGTCATCTCACTAATCAAAAAGAATCAAAGAAATGGACCGCCTAATGAAAAAAATATAAGATAATGGAATGGGCTCGCAAGTCTTTTCCTTAGGGAGACAGGACGAAAGTTTTTCTTATAGTTAATAGCTGTAGTGAACCGCAAACTAGTCTCCTAGCCGGGCCACGACGGCTTGTGTTAAATGGATAGAAAGAACGCCCGTGGGCCTTAATTCGATTATGTGTCAGCTAAAACGGGCCTCCTTTTTAGTCATTTGGTTAACTACTGCGGTTCTTCCGCATTATTAAATAGCATCCTAACTTTCGAAAGTAAGTGTGGTGGTGTTACTTTTTTTTTTAAGTTAAATTGTGAGAACTTACACTGCTACTATATGCATTGAGTAATACTTGAGTAACCAAGTTTAGCTTTCGGAAGACCACAAGTATCTGAGCTTCATTATTGTATTTTTGTAAACGATTTTTTTTTTTTTTTTTAATTATCACAGCCCATAACAGTCCACTGCAGGACTTAAGGCCTCTCCTACGAAAGGGAAGGTTATTGTCATAAGCTTGGCAGGCGGGTTGGAGATCGCAGTGTTGTAAATATTACAATGGAAAAAGCTGCTGCCTGTTTTCCAGTCTACGGAGATTCTATAAGTTTTGCCTTGAAAACATAAGTCGCCTTATACGACACCCACGAATGTACAGGATTGGTGCTATTGTACTCTGCCGGACATCACACGGCCATCTGAGCTTATTACTGCAACTAGAGATGAATGGGTATAAAATTACAACAATTATCTACCGCTCTGCTGCAGTACCTTACTACCGTTCCTTTGGGTGCACTCAAAAACTGAACTGAAATAAAATGTAATGTTAAGGTCCCTACTAATAAGCCCAACCTTATTATAAACCAAGGTGTTCCGCTGGGGACCCGTAGACTGGTTGAACAGTTTAGGGTTAGGGGTATATTTTTATGTTTTTATAGAAAACATTTAGGTATAAGTATATGTCAAGGTATTAATTAATGTCATTACGCATTGAAAAAAATATATATAATAATAAATAAATAAAGGAGGACCGGCAGAAATGTATGGACCCCAGCCCAGATTTTTCATTTTTTACGACTTTTACTGTGGCGAAAACTCTTGAAATGCTGTGAGAAAAAAGTTATGGTCAATTACAGTAAAGTTCATAACTGTTTTCTCACAGCGATTCAAGAGTTTTTGCCACAGTATAGACATAGTTATCGCCATTGTAAAAGTTGTAGAAAATAAAAAATCCTTTCTAATGACATATCGCTTAACGTTATTGGTCATATAGGCCGATTTGTCCAGTCGAAAATTATCTTTACTTTAATTGACTATAACTTTTTTCTCACAGCGATTCGAGAGTTTTCGCCGAAGTAAAAGTCGTAGAAAATGAAAAATCCTTTCTAATGACACATGGCTCAACGTTATTGGTCATATAGGCTGGGTTGTCCGGACTTCTAATAAAAACATTCATATAAACAATTTACTATTAAAATTGTTGCTTTTATAAGGGCCTGTTTCATAACCTACTGACAAGTTCCAGTTATCTTATTTGACAGATAACTGGACTGTGATGCCGTCTCTCTCTAATTAGTATTAACGAAATGTACGGCATCACAGATAACTTACATGCCCTAAATCTTATATGTTGTGAAATCAAAATAAGAATAGAAAATCAGCAATGATTAACGCCATATTTAATTAAACTATAGTAGTTTATGTAGTAGCATACACTACTTTATCAACACTCATATTTTCATGTTAAAATTTCGTACTATAATTTTCTCAACTTTGCTGGAAGTAAGCTGCGAGTCAGTTCTGTTGTACCTACGCATCGAGGAAATCAAGAGGTGGGAAATTCACTTTACTAATTTCACATTTATCTATTTATTTGCTGTAAACAAGAAAAAACATTTACATACACAAACTACAACAATTAAAAAAAATATACTGTTTAGCTGGAAAATAATTACACACAAATATAAACAAGAAAATTTGAGTTTCGAATTTGTTGAAGACATTTAGGTCATAAAATTTAAAAAAGGAAAGTGTTGCATAATGATTAAAAAGTTATTTTTCGATACAGCTGTAATGAAAATAGTATGGGAAATGCTGTACCGAAAAGTAATTTTTTAAAATTTTATAGATTGGCGTGAAAAAAGTGTATCCTTAAACAACTGTTTTCGAATATGTAATTGGAACATTACGCTATGAGTGTAGATAAATATGATTTCCGATTGTATGTGTCTAGTTATTCTACTACTATACAAAGTACAAGGGCCCTATTTTTAAATCCGCTCACATCCACGCGACCGCTCGAGTGCGCTACCTATCTCTTTCACACTCGTGGTAAGTTGCTAGAAATAGACAAGACAAGCATTAGAAAGCGAGCGCTCGCGTGGAAGCGAGCTGTTTCAAAAATAGGGCCCCAGGACATTCACTTGAATACAATGAACCGTAAAAACAGTTGAAATCGAAAAAGTTAATATGCCAAAAATTGATACATTGTCACGCAACGTGGCGTGTTCGGGAGTTTTTAATTAGAGGTTTGTCACATTTATGTGCGTCGTTGTTCAATGTACGAGTATACATATATAGATACGTAATATAAAACAAAGTCGCTTCCCGCCGTCTGTCCCTATGTATCCATGTATATACCTATGTACGCTTAGATTTTTAAACTGCGCAATGGATTTTAATACAGTTTTCAACAATAGATAGAGTGATTCAAGAGGAACGTTTATAAGCGAGAAAAAATTGTTAAGTAGGGGTAAAATAGGTGTGTGTAGGGGTAGGACGCCACGCGAACGAAGTCGCGCCGTGTCCACTAGTGTATAATATACAGAGGCGAGTACATACCTATCTGCCTGCCGGCGGAAGGAATCCGTGCTAAAACAAAAAGTGATTACTTGGTTAAACGATGGTAATAGACCCTTTCCCCTAATCTATTCAGTTAACAAGCAACACTTCCATTGTCATTAATTAAAACTTCGCTTCACATTATCATAGGGAAACGCTACAAAAAGAGGGTTTACGATTGTGAAACAAATGAATTAGTTTGCCTTAATGGGTAATCGTTAGTTCTTTGTTTTGTTTTCTTAATGGCTTCGAAGTGCTTTGCAGCCGAGTTTGCAGGTTTTGTGCTTTTGTAAATCTACTAGCTACCTATTGTTCGTGAAATCATTCAAGTTCACTCCACGAAGCACGATACACGCTTAGGTAAGTACCATTTTCTTTCAAAATATATCTGTATTTTATCGCGATACTTAAAGTCACGATCCCCTGGTAGCAGGGTTACATAGTTCATATAGCCGTCGCTCCACTGTAATTATCTCATCTTCCAAGTCCTGGATCATGGTCAAGGCACACCCCGGGCCTTCGTCCGTGAGTGTACAACCGGGACATACGCCAAGATGATAATTTTTTTTACTTGAAAAAACATAAGTATATGTATTTATAAGGCTGTGTAGTGCCGATGGTTGCAAGAGGCACCAATTCGATCAGTGTGGAAGGGTTGGAGGGGGGGTGGGGGTCTATGCTCAGCAATGGACGTTCTGTGCTTAGAGTTGCGACTGCCTAACTATAAACATCGCCATCTTTAATTAATGGTATCGTAACCCAATCTCCACCAATCACAGCGGAGCTGCCTCGCTGCCATTATTAGAGATTGCGTTGCTAGAGGGCTGCAAATAATGTAATTAATGAAGACTAGAGAACAGAGAAACAGATACCTGTTTACAGGTAGCCTGAGAAGCCTATACAGGCTACAACTTCAATTATGAGAGCGTGAATTGAGACAGAAAATTTTAAAATGTGAATTAATGATTGCAGCCCAACAAACTGCTAGCAGGTTGGTGCGCCCTCACCTTGAACGGCAGCTTGCGTGTCGCCGATCGTTATTCCTGATTATGAGCCTTATTATAACGACATTTTTTCACAGTATGAAATATAACTTTATAAATCTAATGAACCACCGCTATCGTCGAAAATAACGCTGTATCGGAGTAACGTTTCGTGTAAATGGAATGTATTGGATTTCTCCACGTCAGGCGGGAAAACCTTTTGGGAAATTGTGTATGGATTTTCATATGGTGCAATGTTTGGAATATATATCGATTCAATGTCGATTTTATTTACCTATTATAAATTAATGTAAACCTATTATAAATTGTGCGTGGTGTCCAACAGAGTAGAATAGCACCAACCCCTTACACTCGTAGGTGTCGTACAAGACGATTAATGTTTTCGAGGCAACAGTTAGAAATTGGGCAGCAGCGTTTTCCATTGTTATATTTATAACACTGCAATCTTCAACCCGCCTACCAAGCGCGGAGATTATGGCAATAACCTTTCCTTTCGTAAGAGAGGCCCTAAGTCCTGCAGTGGACTGTTGTGGGCTATGATAATGATATTGATGATTATTAATTTTCTACTTGTATCCAATGTTTTGTAAGTTTCGACAATTCTCCTGACAGCGGTAAATCTGCCAGCTTGGGTCTATTTTTCTACTAGGAAAGCGCTTTTATATTTACTTAAAGCGATTTCCTAGTTTTGAGGCGCGGCGACTGCCATCTGAGCCCTTTGCGTCGACATGGCAACAGAGCCCAGGGACCCTCTTTCTGAACTCTAATCCATGCGAGCACTCGCCTTCTAATGCCTGTCTTTTCAAACTCTAGCAACTTACCATGAGTGTGAAAGAGAATGTTACGAAAACGGTATGAAATTCAGTTTAAAAACGGTAAAGCTAGTTGGTACAGAAAATCCCTTTTTTAGGCTCTCCTGAAAAACCATGTATTGGTACTTACTTCCTTTGAAACTCAAAGTATCGATATGACATTATAAGAATGTGAAAGATATTCATAGACAGGTGTACGAGATTCTCAAAATAATATTGTCCAAGGTACCTATGTATGGAAACTCGTGTTAACTTGTGTTCGTATAGATAGTTCAACTCAGTTGTGCGCGCGGCGCTATGTGTGCGTGCGCTTTTAAATATACAGCTTTCATTTATGTGGCAGTGACGCGACCACTTGGCGTGCCAATGGCGTGGCGTCATTGTGACGTGTCTGTATATGTACAAGGTTTACCCACACATAGGGCCGCGCGCACAACTGAGTTGAAATATCTGTAACTGGTTTCGTACAATGAAGAAAAATTTTTTGATCGCAACTGGTACATGCCCGGAAACCGCAGCAAAGGTACTGCAATATTTCTGTTCGCCGCTGTATGAAAAACTCAATCGATAGAAATATTCCGTCGTTTTTTGCCTGAAACCGCTCTATATAGAGCCGAGGACATTATGGTAAGTACGTAATGTATATCTATTTGTAATTTGGAATCGGGATCGTCAGTCGTCGCAGTAGCTGAGTGATTGATGTCTTTCTTATCGGCCACTTGTATCTCAGTCAGGGAACGGCTTGGAAATCTATGATGGGCCCACGCACTCTCCATATACTTTGAATAATGTTCTAAGAGAAAATAATTTTGACAGTTAGTCATCTGGTGTTTTGATAACTTGACGATTTGACATTTAGGTATTATGATCTTGACATTTTGACCATTAGACATCCCAACTTTTGGAGTAATGGTGTATCCCCCTACTAGAGAAAACAAAAAACCAATGCTGTTTGTTAGTTGGTAAGAGCATTATTTGATAACGACGGAACTAATTTGTATAATTATTTTTACTTTTTATAAATAGGCTTCAATGTCGGCATTTAAATTATAAATGAGGTTCATAGGGAAAGATAGATTGGAAAAGTTCCCCGACATAATTTTTTTCTATAATTTATAGTCTATATTAAGTATATCCCTCATGTGCAAGCAGTGAGATCCAGTCCCTTCCTGTTCGCATCAGTAAAGAATTAGCACGACAGGTTTGAACCAGATCTTGAAACTTCTCCTCTACTAGCGAGGTATTATCCATCAGCTTTCCTCACCTTAAGCAAGTCCTCACCTCATGTAAAAAACGGATAGACAGAGAACTGATGCGGATAGATAGAAAACCGATAACTGTCGTGTATAACGTTTACGATTCATACACCTATAAACGCTTATTCATTTATTTACCGTCACGGGGTGCTTGTCCGTTCTCGAGTCGGTTGAACAATTCAAGAATTTCTGATTGCATTAATTTGCCGGAGGCGTTATCATTACAAAGACCCAAGTGCGGTCCGAAGGGAGGATCACAGGGGGCATGATCCCCCCCATCCAAATCGTACACGTCAAATTGAAAAATCATCTAAAAATTTTCGAAAAAAAAACATAGGTCTGCCCGTAGCCGCGATGCTTTTTCCTGACATGTAACGGTGCTTTTATGAACCATTTCTTGAGCGTTCCTGACCTTATAGATTATCGGTTATGAATTCCAAAGTGAAAACGGAGCTCCCGTTAGACAAAGACAATATTGACACAAAAATTCCTAAGTGTGTGGGTTCTACAATCGACGTATGCGACGATGATCTCTACCCAAATATAAAGACTTTGCGGAAAATTCAGACAACCATTCCCTTTCTAACCGGTGCGAAGTCAGACATATCATTTTCTACGCTAAGGCGTGTAGAAATTGACAGCTTTAGCTCTTCAAAATTTTCATCCAAATTTTCAATAAAATAGAAGATTTCCATGTGTATTACACATTTTATTACACAATGTATAATAAAGTTTTGTATTGTGGAATAAAGTCTCATTTACTCGACATATTTTATTATTAGTGACCCCCTCCAAAATTTTAAGACTACGCTGATGCACAAACGTCTACAGGAAACGCACAAAAAAAATGTAGCACATCGGCTGGTTTCGGCTTCGTATTTACTCACACGCGCTCCAAGAACCCGATCTGATGTGTATTATTTCCAGCCAACATCAGTTATTTAATTGGCTACCTAAACCTCCGAAATGGAATACAACAATTCTTGTTTCTTGCCGGCAACGTTCTGTAGTGCTTTGATACCCACTCAGGGTCTCGCGTCCGCTAATTTCTTAGACTCGAATTCGAACTGTAATTGTATCGCAATGGCAGCTTAACGGCAGTTTTAATTGTAACAGAATACCAATAATGCGTAAACTCTCGTTGAGCTGCAATTGTGATTCAGTTACAATTCTATTGAGCCATTAGTAACAGTAGCAGAATACTAAAAATTAGTCAAACTGCCATTGACCTGCGATTGCAATCCAATTACAATGCAATCGAGCTATTACTAAATTAGACGACTTGAGGCCCTGGCTTAACAGAATCTTACCTCTGGTTTAACATCCATCGAGGTCACGTGTCCAAAATCCTTTCACATGTAACTTTGTGAGAGCTAATGGGTCACGTGTACTTTAAGGGAATGTAGCCTTACGAAAGATGAGATAGCGCGTCATCGCTAATTCGCCAGAAGGGTATCTTAGAAAAACGTGCAAAGAGGATAATTTGTGACCCGCCATTTATTGATGCTAATCTGCAGAGCCTCGAGCATCGGCGTAGGGTTGCCAGTCTATCGGTCTTCTACAGGTTGCATTTCGGAGAGTGTGAAAAGCAGTTGCATGACCTCATTTCGTCGGCCACTTTCCGACATCGAGAAACGCACAAACGCTATATCCTTATGTTATGAATCTTACAGCTATCCACACAAGCCGCTTTGATTCAACCTTTATGATGCGTACGGCTAATTAATAGAACACGTTGCCTGTGCGTTCCCTGATCGATATAATGTTGACGCCTTCAAGGCTGGAGTGAATAGGCTATTCCTAGACGGGCATGCTCCAGCTTCGGCCACATCATCACTTTCACTTACTACCTACAGGTGAGGTGGCGGTAAAAAGAAGTTGCCGTGCTCACGAAAATAATGCTTGGTTAACGGAGCTATTGACCGTGCACAGCAACTTCACCGGTGAGTACACTTATTAGGTGCTACTCATGTTCACATAAGAGATTCAGCCATGCACTTCTATAGGAGTTTAGCCTACTACACCTCATTCAACTCATGTCGTGAAAATCGAAAATCAGTTTACATCATATTGGTCGCGTTTCACTTATCGCTGAAGTTCTAATTCTGTACCTACACGCTTTTACCAAAAAAAGGGGTTAAAAATAGTCCGCCCTTTCAACGTCGAGCATGTACGAGTAAACCCACGCGTACCTACGTATTTGGGGGCTGTTTATCTTTAGTTCTGACAACTTCTCTTAATGACCATCAATTTGTTGTCACACAGTGTTCACGGACATGGCTTAAGTAAATTTGAACAGGCTCCTTGGTTCAACACCGGAAATTATGCGCAATGTGTTCCAAAACTAAAATGTAGATATCGTAGTACACGTCTCGCCTTGGGTCCGATTAACGTTGGACAATATTCTTGAAAGAACTAAATTTGCAGCAACTTTTAAAGTGATGACTGCAAGCTCTAGACTTCCGCATTTCAAACATAGTTCATATCTTACCAAGATGTTATTGACATGTTTCGGGCGTTTCGAAAACATAGAAAGGCATAACTTAAACCCATTAAGAACTTGTGAACAATTCAGACATCAAACAATTTTTGCTACAGTCACCTCAAATGCACAATGCACCATGCATTGGAAATCTAGAATACAATGTTTCTAGTGCAACTATTGCATGCCGTATAATTGCCTGCTGAAAGATAAATGGCCGATGTAACTCGGCCTACGGCTTTTAAAGTCAAATGATACCTACGTTGCAATTACCTAGGCTTCTTCAAACATATTTACGTCTGTGCTCCCGAATTGCATGCGTGCACGACTCTGAACGTACCCATGAGTGTGGAACGCTAACAAATTGCACGCGCATTCAACGAAAGAGGTGCGCTATAGGTAGAGGCACGCTAAATGTCGCGTGCAACGCGCGTGCTGCGAATTCGTTAGGTTTGTAAAAGCCCTATAAAGTATTTACGGTTGGTAACGATGCTATGAAGAAAGGCAGCGATTGTAAAGTGCCACGAGTGAATAGGGGTTAAAGTTTCGTGTCGCCTTGACCTCTTTTTGGCCGCACACGGCGCAAGGCTGCCACCGACTCACGTATGGTGGATTTTCAAGGACAGCCACCCTTTTGTGCTTTGGTTGACGGGTAAATAATTTCCTAAAAAGCATTCGCATTGTGTCTGAGAGTCGGGTCTGGAGCATTGTATTGTCACCTGTAGACACAGGGAGGAGCTACGTCCGAGGAGCTGCGTGTAACATGGGTGTCATGAGTCGCCTTTATTTCTGAGGTGTTTGTTTATTGTCCGCGTGTTAGGCAATTTGATTTATGGTTTCTCGTGTCTGTTGTGGTAGTTACTAACTTAGTTTGAGTGCATTATTAATTGAATTGTAGCTATAGGTATCATTATGGTATCTATACCTATTGCCATATCTAATTAGGAAATCAAGGCTTTCTAAAAATATTCATTTGTTTGAAATAAATACCTATACAAACATAATTGAACGTCATAATATTTCTTTTCTTTTTGTTCTTCTTGGTTATATGGCTTACAAAAGATCTTAAATTTTAACATTTTTTGTATTTTTTACAAAACATAGTCAAATTACGTATCATTTGCCTACAATCACCACGCACATAATGCAACATAATAGACTGTATACGGTATGTCGGCGGTCAATAATGCGCATAGCCTCGTAGAGTGTAGTATCTGTCACACGCAAAGGAACGAGCTTCCTGCAGTACCTAGTGTTTCCAGACCGTTATGACATTGAAACATACACCTATCTCAAAGCCCGGCAACGCTTTCACTATTACCCGGGAGTAGAGTGTGTTAATGGGAGGGCGGTGATCACTTTCCATTTGGCGATACCGGTCGGTCGTTTGCCTGCCTTTTTTTATGTAATACGGCAGACAAACAGACAAGAGGGCCACCTGATGGAAAGTGGTCCGCCGCCTATGGACATCAGCAACACCAGGAGCGCTACCAATGAAGCTTACCGCCTCTAAGAACACCTCTAATATACCTCTTGAACGATCCCATGTCATAGATCAAAGCTAACACTCTGACTGTCGCTCATTCCACATTCAAATAGTACGAGCGAGAAACGTTCTTTCGAATATTCGCGTGGACATCCGCTTTCATAAAACAAATGCGTGTGAGTAACACTTATATAGCCGAAACTAGCCGATGTGCATTATTGGTCGCCTCGAGTTATGCCACGGATAATAAAGTGCTTGTACTATACTTAGGTTTATTATCAGACTCCTTTTGTTGTCACGTCTAGCACGTGGCAAAAAGCAGTTTAGTTTTCTTGCCACGTCACGTACATATACTTTACATGCCGTAGCCGCTTTAGTGACATAATTTACAAAACGATGGGTACTTACTAAGGTTTACAACGAAAACTTGTAATATGCATGCGTAGATTTCCTTATGCTGGTTTTACCTGTCTTTTGCCTTCTTCTAATCTTATTTATTATAAAGACTTTTTCTTCGAGAGTTCGTTGATATATTTTCAAGCTTAGATGTTAGGTGCTATCTCCGAATTCGGAAATTCTTTCACTGATAGGAGACTACATTTTTCCCGGTGTTATATCTGAGTTCATACCTATTTGTCACAGAAAAATAACAGATCCCACGGGATAATGAAATAGTAGCAGAGTCTTGAACTTACGTATAGGCTCAAAGATGGCTTTAAATAGTATGACGGATAACTTACACAGAAATATTCGTATTTCTCCTAAACCTCGCCATAATAGTCATCGGAAAATTCGTGAATACCTAACACGAATATTCGTAGAGCCTCGTAATTACCGCTCGTTAATTATCTATAAATTCCTCTGGCTTCGTAGACACGTCCCAATAATGTTGGTTTACCGTACACCTTTGCGATTAGCAATAACGATTCAATCAGTATCCGGTGCGGCGTGTCTATTATTTCGAGTTTATGTACCGTGAAACCAGCATCCAGCTTACGCATTCATTGCCCAAACCGACATGTTACCCGATCAAATTAACTACGGCAGCGGTTTCAATTTAAACTTGGAAATATGTTGATCATGTGTAATCTATCCGCATGTTTCTACAACAGGGTGTCCCGGCAGTAAAACATCGTATTCAAAAATTCTTTATTTCCCTACGCAATTGTGCCTTTTTCGTATCCAAGCGTGATTTCATACACGCTGATGTATTATTTGATTACGGAGACAATGGAGTCTTATTCGAAAACAACAGGCGCGCTGAATCAAACCGACGCTTTCTCCGTCCTTGTGCAAAAATAATTCTCGTCTGTGGATTGTTTTGATTACATTTACTGCTCGTCAAAAGATCTAACCCGGGGCGATGGTGCTAATCACTCACGGTTCAGCTCCTCTATTCAAATGTGAATCATTATGCAAACGTAAACTGTTTGGGGTTAGCGCGACCTTTGCTTTTACGGCGTCTCACTTGTAGAGCAAGCAGGGTAATTACATTGTCTGTTGTTGACAAGTCTTTTATGCTCCGCCACGTCGTTCGTATCTCGGAGCGAACTTGATTTTATGACAATTCTACCTGTAAAACATTACTGTTGACATAATACATGTGGTAAGAACGCTGAACTCCCGCTGCTGTTTTACGGATTCATTGCATTGAACAACTGCCATTGACCCCATGACTTTACAGTAATTGAGGATAATTTTCAGCTAACTCGAATGGTAAATGTAAAGCGGAGTCAGCGAAGAGAGGCGAAGTGGCTCTAGACTGCGACTACATTGCTAAATAAGGAAGGATAAGTGGCCGTTCAATTAACGCTAAGACGAGGTTAAATCCCAAAGTTACCTTAATCAGGGTCCCAAGTATTCCTGGTTCGATATTGGCGAGCTGCCTGCGTTCCAGCCAGACTACGCAAGTCGAATCAAACCGATGATCGATCCAACGTTTTTAATAAAAACTTCAGCCGGAGCAAGTTCGTTAATCTCTTCGGCTTTTAGATGTTGCTTAACTTTCCGCTAACGTGAAATCGATGTTTACTTATGGTTCTATTCACGTGTTATCTGAAGGAAATGGTAGCAAAGCCAAATTTACTTCCAATTAAGTGAATTCAGAGGACTTTGTTGGAGTTTTTGCGAAGTTTTGCCAGAGTGAGGCAGTGGCAAGTTCATTAACGAGATCCGCAGCTTAATTGAAACGTCACGCACGGCCCCGGTACCTGCCCGCCTCTGCCTCGCTGCAGGTTGGCACGCCGGCAGTGATATGTTCGATTAACAACTTCAATTTACTTAGAAAACTTGGAAATTTAGTTGTAAGGAAGTGGGTAGAATCGGTACAAATATGTAGTGCAATCGGTTTTCTGCAATTATTGTATTTCGGTGCCGCTATGACATTGTGACAAATTCCCCTTGAGAAAAGGTCCCCCATTACAAAACTATTAGTAAATAGAGCGATAAACACATACTGCTCAACATAAAACAAACTTAGACGACAGTATTACATATGATCCTAAAGAGCAAGAACGTAACGATGTAAACACCATAAGTACTAAAAGCACTGGCTTTATATATAATAGCGCTATGGGCACCCCGTTAGCAGTAAAGGATATGAATAGTGCGATATAAAAAAATTAGCGGCAGTTTGTGCCCGGTGGAGAATATTCATAAGGCTGTTTGGTGATATTGCGGGAGGCACGGCAGCTGGCCGCCTAGACGACGGGTGTAATTTCGCTTTATTGGCTTTATAGTGGCGGCACTTGTACTCTCCGCCCGCATGAATACAGATAGCCTTTCTCCCTGCCTCACCTATAAATTGAAAAACTAAACTGCGCTGCTCGGACGTCCTTCCGAGCGACGTCTAACTTTTAAATTCCGCGACGGTGTAAAGGATATTATGTACCGCCAGCCCTTTTTAATCGGCAGCATTAATTTGGAAGCGGGTGCTTCTGAACAAGTGGTCCTCAAAATTTAATTATCCGGCCTCCAGAACGAGACACCGTTATCGCTTTCCTTGCCTAGATTAAAGACCAAACTTACTTAATGGACTTTCCCAATATTCTATTAGAACAATGTTGTTGGATTTCACGAACTTATAAGATAACAATTTATTGGTAAATTCCAACTACAAGTTTGGTACGAGATCTAATTATGATCTATCGTGTGAGTTTGTCAGAGGAACTATTTTCATTTATAGATAGGATCGCCAGGAGATATAGGTGAGTTATAAAGGGGGTGGCTCGCGGCGGAGTTGGGCAATTTATCTGCTGATTTATTATTCCGTGCTCTCATCTAATATGTGCGGGAAAGTAGATGACGGAGCCGTGACGGATCACCGCCACCGTCACATAGGTACGGCGCCCAGCCTCTATAAACTTAAACGACCTTTGACATTTTACCTTGTCCGTAGCGCTGGTAGCACAGTTTTTAAAAATAGTATCCATAAGATCGGGAAATCCAGCGGAGACGGCGACGCGCGTCGGCTCGCGCGTTTGAAATTTATTTAAGTTGACAGCACAGAACGCAATCTGCGTCGGCGACGCAACGCGATGCGCGTCGGCTCGCGCATTAGGCGCTGTCCTAATTGGCAAACGGTCGTACGACCATGATCGTGCGACGGGCAATTTTGAGGTCTTCTATTTTCCAGGCGACGTCCGTCGTACGACCATGTTGGCAATTAGGACAGCGCCTTAGAAATTCATACAATTTTGAGTTGACAGCGTAACGCAGTCTATGTCGGTTTGCGCATTAGGAATTCATACATATTTGAGTTGACAGCACGCAACTTGCGTCGCCGACGTTTGATTCCTTTCAACAAACTTAAGTTGAAAAACTCTAAAGGTCAAAATTGTTTATAAACGAAATTACTAAAGACCCTCTTTCACCTACATTACTTTCGCGTCGTAGCACTTTACTGGGGCGGGCTATTGTATGGACGTTTTGTTATTCAATACGCGCCGAGATAGTAGAACCGTAACATTTTTCAGTCCACACGTGACTGGAAAGAGGAGTGTGCTCCCGTGGCCGCGGCTCGAGACGCCACAGCTCAGCGCTTTATCCATAAGGCGGCTACTCCGATATCCAGCTGAGCAACCCTGCACCATATTTATTCATAACCGTTCCAGCGGGGAGCCGCTAAATACATACCAGCTACAATTGCGTCCTTCGCCCGCGTTTATGACGCATTTATCGACGTATTTATCGCATTGAATATGCAATAGGCACATTATTTATGTAACACAGACATATCTCGAGGTAAGTTCGTGGTGCCCGCCCGCCTACCTTCGCAAGATGCTAGGGTAAGATTATGATAAAACGGCGTGTAGTTTACTTGCGCATGTAATAAGGATATATTAAGCCGAGTTTATCAGACGTCTAGTCGACATTAGGTTTGTTCATTGCTCCGTGGGACTAATGGGAAGATTAACCGTCACAAGGTTATGTCAAATTATCCCGCACTGATAACGTTTGGTGAACTTACATGACTTTCCTTAAGTAAATAAAATAAAATAAAAAAATATTCATCTTACGCCTTTAAAGTTACTGCTGTCACGGTCTGCCAGCTGTTCTCAGGCGGGCTGGCCAGCTGATATCAGGTCGTGCGACGCTGGCAGGTGACGCAGACATCACCCGGCCGCATGGGGAGCCGTTCACCTCGCCACCGATTTAAATATGCAGACGAGGGTATTGATTGTCTCCAAGAATACCGCGGCTGACGGCCGTAGCCCGCTGCTATCACCGACCCGATATTTCTGTAGCCCTCTTTCTGTATCCGTGCTCTCTTCGACCATTATTATAGAATTTATTATTGGAACAAATTATATGGTATTTGATACTTTCGCTGACATTAAGCACTTGCTCATTCCCCACATTGCGGCAGTACAATTTTCGATACTTACTAAATGATACCCGTTGACTAACGTACTTACGCATGTTTATGTTTAAATTCTGTCTTAATACGGCACTACGTCCAGGGACGTCAACAGTATGTAAAAGTACCTATAAAACTCGTAATACGACAGTAAGATATATGAGAATGCTTACAAGATGACAGTGGATACCGTCCTCACTTACATTTATAAGCAAAGGTATCGTTGGTCGACGTAGTGTCCCAACTCGTAAGAAAAAGTACCTACCCCGCCCATCGACGTACTGTCACAACGCATCATTTAAATTTCCCGCCTGTGGACGTACTGTCAGCGAACGTGTTAACCTTATCCGTAGTAAAGTAAACTGGCTTTAGGTGTTCGAATATTGTAAGCAACTAAGTAACTGTTAATTCGAGACAGGTAAATGTTGATTTTATGAACTAAGGGTGGCTTCCAATAAACTCTTAAACGCATTTAAGCTGATAATTAATCAAAAAACTTCATACCAAAATCCATTAAACATCATTCTTAAACGTGTTTTAGATTTTGGTCCAAGCCGGGCTAAATGTTAATTTTGGATAATTATTTCGGCTTAAATTCTTTATATTAATGTTTTGTACGTTTTTGGCTCCGACGCAAGTATTCATTGTAAATCAGTTTATTAACTGTAGTACGGATTCTAAATTTCAAAGACAGTTATTTCAATCACTTGTACATTATGCTAACTACGATCTCCACAAAGCTCATAGGTACGACAACAGAGCTCTACCTGTCCGAATTGTCGACAGCAAATATTAATTGGCCCTTAATACAATAAAGCACCATTTCAGTTTTCAATAGACACATAGCAGGCAATACAATTTACAACCAAAGCCGAATTCAATGGAGAACGTTTTTATACAAATTTATAAGCGATTGTGGGGCGGCCACAAAATTAATGGGCCAGACAAAATATCCAAAGCCTATTATCAAGCAGACCATTTATAGAAAGAGAAGTTCCTCTAAGCCCCCATTTTCGATTCGTTAAATAATTGAGTGAACTGATAGCACCTTCAATTTTAAGTAGTTAGCATCTCACTTAATGGTTTAATGGATTAAAAAAACGTACCTATTGTTCGACTGGAGTAGTCGGTAATTTAGACATATCGCGAGGATAGTATCTACAGCGTTGCGGTGATCGTTTGTCGGTTTCATTCTCAACTTCATTTCTATTTAGCAAACAATGAGGTGGGCTAGTGCTCCTCTAATGACCTAAATATACTCAGTACGTACGGGCACATAAAATATCTCCATTTCTGGTAGTGATATTCAAATGCATTATTAATTTCATTCATTAATATCTAGTACTAAACAGCTTATTTACAAACCACGTTCAGAAATGACGTAAATGTAAACCTAGCGCGTGTTTCATAGAATTTCAATATTGTTGGCGTGTGACAGCTTAAATCGTGTGACACCTAATTTAATATCACTGCAGTACACAGCAGCAAACAGAATGACGTGAGAGAATTTCAATCATTTTTAAATAGGCAGGCATTTGACCGAGTCGCATCTGGTGGTAAGTGACGATGAAGCCTAAGTGCCGATTCACATTGAAGAGGTGCGCCGCTCGGCGCACTGCAAGATAGGGGCAAAACCCGCAATCTAAGCCCGAAATGTTAGCTTCGATGTATGAACTTTTTCTATTTTTTTTTTAAATTTGCCCCCATCTTGTAGCGTGCGGCGCGATGTCAGTAGATGTCAACATGAGACGTCAAATTTGAGTGTTTCTTTTTACCAACAGTTCGAATCTTTTCTCCTTATGTGACATAGTTCACTCACATATATCTGTCTACCTTTTTTAAGTACAGATATAACGTGTGTGAATGAAATAGGAAGTCGACCTAGTCAAAAAATGTTGACCGCTGATGTGTAAGCCCCTCCCCTTTTTCTGATTCTGTACCAATATCATATTCGTTTCGTTATCGTGGTCCTTTCGTCATCCCGAATTATAAATATAGCGTGTTTGGTTTTGGAACACTAGTTTCTAAAGAGAAATAATAGTGCTAGTCAAGATCAACGTTTCGAATGACAGCTGTCAAACTTTTGAACGATCGCTCCTAGAACATTAGTTCCTGAAGAGATCTACATTTCTGATTACAGATGTCAAACTTAAAACTGTAATAACTTTAAAACTATTGGTCCTAAAACACTAGTTCCTGAAGATAAATGATAGTACTCGTCAAGATCTACATTTCGGATGACAGCTGTCAAACTTAAAATGGTAATGACTTTAAAACTATTGCTACTACAACACTACTTCCTAGAGAGAAATGATAGTGCTTGTCGAGATCAACATTATTTTAAAGAAATTCTTTGAATGAGACACATTCATTCGGTCACGCCTTTCTCCCGTAGGGGTAGGCAAAGACCACAATGTTCCACTTGCTACGGTTCTGACAAATCTCTGTGGCTTCTTCAAACATAGACATTAACTTCATTACCCTTCCTTGGCTTCCTCGAAGTCGGGTAAAAATTCTCAGTTATCATAGTATTCGGGGAAGACCAATCGAGGTGGTCCAATTTCTTTACATATTTATGATATTATACTTTTTAGTTTAAAAAAAGCAACATTCGTGTTTCATACATTTTTAGATCAAAAATCTAGGTGTAGGCCAGAACAAAATTATTAGTTTCCAATAGAGAAAACAGTTCTTAACATTGTTTACTATGACGTCAAATCTGCATGTCCGACGGTCCGACGGCTTTTAGAATAGCGATACTTATTACCTACTGTACGCCCAGTGGTACAAAGTGGTGGTGGTGGGCGTACTGGTTTGGCACTATAGTAAAAATTATAGAATCTGTATACTGTATCTGAAAATTGCATAATATTTTTCGGGCCGGCACTTTTAGTGTTTTAATAAAAACTGAATGATATCCTTTTCGTACGTTTCTCTTGGTTGCATTTGAGTCGGCAGATTTAAAAAATCTCCATTCACTTTTTACGCCTGCGTGTGAACAGACAGTCGAGAAATCATATGGTCAATAATTATGCGAGTCGTTTAAAATAACGCGCGTAAAAGGATCGAAAAAGCTCTCGTGCAAACGTTGCCTAACTTAAAATCTCTCGTGCGAACGTTGCCTAATTTGAAAAACCAGAATAACACCACCGTTTCGTTGGTTGTCACCGTAACGTGGCACTGCGCGGCGCGCCGCGCAGTGCACTGCACCGCGCCAATGGAGTTCCGGCCTAAGATAGAGCATGTCTGTCTAGAACCAGCCTACTCACTTTAGTCTTAAAGGTGTCCAGGATAATGCACTAGTCGGAAATGTATTCTATTCCTTAGCCATACATAATATAAAGGTTGAACCAGAAAGGTTTTTGCGGATAGCGTTATGCTTTTAGGAGATCCACTACTTATGGGTGGAACGTCTGCCCGCGATTCATCTCCCGAAAGCGGAAAGGGGCAGGCGGAAATTGTCAGGTGGTAGGACTCTTTCTAGACTGAGGAGTCCATCTGAGTAAGTACCACCGCCTTATCTATTTCTGACGCCAAGCAACAATGCCTGCATTGTTGTGTTCCTTGATTGAAGGATAAGGTAGCCAGCATAATTTTAGGGGACCTTTTAGGTGGAAAACAAGCTTTCTGTCTGTATGATGGTATGGCAGTTACTGCTCTACCGCAGCTTATCCCCCAACACCAGGGACTTCACTCCCGTGCTAACGATCCTGTCAAAACTTTTCACCCCTTTCATGAAAAACTGCATGTTGTACTACCCAAGTAAAACCTTTTCAGCTAATTTAAAGCACTTAGTTATACTGTGAGTAAGACTAGGCTGTAGGTATGGTTGCAGAACCCTAGACCGCTCAAATTGAGCATATGGAAAAAGCAACAATTTGAAACAATACTAGTGTTTCGTGTTATTTTATTTTTAACAGTTCGGAATTTTTTACGTTAATACGAAAAGGTCGTGTGATAGCGATTTGACTCCTAAGTTTGTCAAATCAGACGTTTTAGTTATTTAATTTGTCTATTGTCTCACAGAGGGTGTGAAAACTAGAGTGGGTATTTACCTCTGGGATAAAGTTGTCTTAAGTTGGGAGGCTTGAATCCCTCGCTTCATTCAGGACTCTACATAACTTAACTCCCTGGCTACGCTCGAGAGATAACTTTAGTCCTTCGCTACGCTACGCTAGATCCAATATGCCACCCATGACGTAAGACACTGCTTTATCCCCTTGGTGTATAAACTGCTAATTCAACGCACTTGCTCGTACAGTAGCCATTCTTGCATAGATTTTTGACTCATGTAGAGCATCAAAAAGGTTTCATTTCATTTTACATTTTATTTGGATACCTACAAGTATTGGTCTAAATGTGTGGATAATTTTGTGATAATATTTATATTTTTTACTCGCGCATGTGTCATTGGTTAGCAGCCTCGCCCACGTGTATAAACAATTTTTTTTATTACTGACAGAGGAATACAGGTAGTTAATTTGGTATCACATCCACTCGCAATCAAACATTTCCGAACAAAACGAACAGTTGCGAAATTAACGAAGCAACCAATTTAAGAAAACGTTACTCTTCATTGAATAGCCGTTTTATTATCTGGACACGTTTTCGATTACCTCCCGACGCGCTGTTGACAATGGGAGGGCTTTCATGTCTTCTTTCCGTTTCCTTGGCTGGTATTTACCGCGTTGTGGAAATTTGACGGTCCCATTCACACGGCTTGTTCGGGAAAATCATGTGAGAGAGCCCTTTCAAATTATTGAAAGGCAAGTAATCCCCGATACAGAGGGTGCCTAATTGAAAATTTTCGAGAAAGCTGTTTCGACAAACGGAATGGGTGACTGAGTAGGTCGTGCGTGTGAGGATATCACAATAGCGCTGTGTGATTGAGGCGCTGTCCTAATTGGCGACGGTCGTGCGAGCATGATCGTACGGCGGACGTCGCCAGGCCAATAGGAGACCTCAAAACCGCTCGTCGCACTACCATGGTCGCACAACCGTTGCCAATTAGGACAGCGCCTAATTCTAGTGCGGGTTATCAGATTGCCCTTAAGTAAGTACCTTTTTCATGCAGTTCGCGGAGCATGATATTTTGTCTTTGGACTGATTAAGGGTGGGTAAAAGGTATGTTTTAATGCTTTTTCCTCGCAATTGTATGTCCGCAATCGCTGCTGGTACTTAATTGCGAGCAGATTTTAAATCTTACTTTACAGCATAATATTTTAAATTTTATTGGACAGTTTTATAAGAAGAAAGCAATGTGCTATAAAATGCAGAGTGTCCAGAGAATTCTGTCAACGATCTGAATGACTAGGAGCGATATTATTTAGCTTTTTATTTTACCTAAGTCTTACCTGTTTTTACTCAGATTTATAAAACAAGGTACTTATATGTAATAAATACGCATAAATACTAAGGCACATATGCGTATACCTATATATATATGCAAATGTATATATAGGTATACGGATAGCCAGGCTATCGTCACGCGAAGATTAACAAGCCGAAACACCTATCTCAATTTGAACTGTTCGGAACTAGTTGAAGTGGCTCCGGCGACCACAAGACGGCATCACAGTTTCAAACATTCGAGATTAAACTTCAGAGGTCGCACCATTAATTCTAATTATAGAGCTCTATATGTCGGGCCCAGAACCTTTAACCAAAGTTACGCGTTCAAGAGACGTTTCTCTTAAACAACTTGTCTTTATATCTGAGACAATCATCATGCATTTTACAAGGGGCTAACTTCGAGTTAGGAAGGGACCTTTTCTAGTTTATCTTTAGTGCGTTCGTCCTAATCTGCGGAGACACTCACTAAGATAAACGCGATGTTGCTGTGCCTACAAACATGTGTATTGTCGGATGAGAAATCGAGAATAAGTACTTTGTTCCATACACCATGTACCTTAGTTTCAACGACGACATAGCTTGGTTAATTGGAGAGCAAAATGAGATTAAAACTAAATGCTAATTTTTATTATTGATACTTCGATATTTAGATTATCGATGAAACTGTCAAAAAGGTACGCCAGTAGGTGTGCAATTATTATGACAATATTAAGTATTAACAATTAAATAATGTTTTTGGCAAATTTTTACGAAAAATTTTAAATGTCCTTTCAATTTCGGGATTCCATTTTAAAATTAAGAGTCACGTGGCATTTGCTATAATCCTGTAGGTATTACTTTTTTGTTCGAAAATTCTTAAACGTTTTGTTGCCAGAAGTTAACTCTAGAGTACTTCGCTACGTTCCAAGATCCAATGATTCCGCCCTTTGACATAAGACTCCCTTTTATCTCCCTGGTGTATAATATCCTGTAAATTTTAGAGCGTCGCTGGCCTAATGGCTAAGGGTCCAACTCGTACTGAGACCGGATCCTGAGGTACCTGGTTGGAACCTCAGTGCCGTAATAAAACTTTAACCCGACTATGGAAAATGGAAACTGGAAACATAAGAGACTGTACAGATATGCGTTTTTATGAATTAACAGAAAGCTCCGCTAGTCATCGCGTAGCATCCGAAGCGTTCGCCTGATCACCTCGTAGCATTCGCGTAGCCACCGCGTAGCATCAATTCCGTAGACCGTATTGAAGGGATGTATTACTATATTGTTATACTAGCTTTTGCCCGCGACCTCGTCTGCGTGGAAATAGCTTTTGCCGCGATTTCGCTTAGAAAACCAATTTTAAATGACCTCATTAGAGTATGAATGTTCGTACTACGGGGAGGTCACGCAATGTTTCTGGTTCTACCTACCGCAATTACGAGTAGATAAAACGTGGCTTATATTTTAAGTTGGACCCCAAGCTATCAAACTGTGAAAATCTGTTCTGACTGAGTCCGACTGCATGTGTAACCATGATCCAGTCTGGTCAATTTCCCCTGGTAACAGGGTCACGGAAGTTAGATAGCAGTCGCCCCACACTGTAATTACCTGATCTGCCAAATCCTAGATCATGGTCAAGGCGGACCCCGGCCCTCGTTCGCGAGAACAAAACCGGGACATTAGCGCCGAGATGATATTTATTAATTATCTTCAATATACCTACAGACATGGTTTTATAATAGTCATCATCGTCATCATCATCTTAACGTCTATCCCGGCTTATGCCAGGGTCCGCTTTCTGACTTTCCTTCTTCCACTTCGCCCGGTCTTCAACAACCTCAAGTCGTAGGCATTCTTGGCTCTCTTTATTACAGTTTTATAATAGTATGCAGATATATAGAAGACCACTTCTCAAAATGTAAATTTTAAAATATTTGTTTGTCTAAACGAGCTTTGAGGAAATTAGTCACAATAATATAATGTTTGTTTAGCGACATAGAATTCTGAGAGTCGCGGGAAAAGTTAATTTAAATATGGTTTGTTAACATTTTCTGTTCCATCACTTAAGATTTCAGTTTTGAAATAGAGCTTTTCAAAGGCTAAAAGATTAAAGCTTTTGTCAGAGATGGGTAGAGTTTAAAATACCAATAAAGTATGGTAATTAATGCAAGCGCAGCGACAGAAGCTAATTCCATGAGTCTCACTGAGAGGACTTCGGACCCAGTCCCGATACTTGGTAGGTATTGGGTAAGTTTAAGGCGCTTGATTATGCATGATATAAGGTATATCGAGCGACACAAACAGGGTAAGTAGAGCCCTGGTAATGAGTATGAGTTATCTAATAAGTTTTCAAATTCAACACACTGGTTCTTAAATAGGTCAATACTTAACAGATTTATATTTCGCGGTAACACGCGCGTGTTTTAAGTACATTATACCACTTGTGTGATAATATTTTTTGACTTGAAGTAAAGCAAGTCTTAAAATATTTGTGAAGAAATTGACGCTGTTAATTAATCCAAATAATCGTTATAATTTATTGAATTATTCTTTTTAATTAACATACATTAAATATCCATTTATTTCAGACGCGTAGATCCATAATTTTATCTAACTGAATAATTTAGTCATTGATGTAACAAATACACAACATGCCATAGGTTTCCTGGAAGTGTCGCTATTGCCTTTGCTTGTACCTACAAAAACTAATTCATTATAATTTGCATGTAAATTCGCAAATATTTGTCTAATGTTTTTTATTAAGTCTCCAACTAGGTACATTACATACAAGTAAACTTATAAAACATATCAATACATGCAACGGCGCCAAATGCTTGAACCCTTGTATCGCGGAGACGTGCTCGCGACGCACCATCTTTGTCTGCACCATTTCTTCCTCGTAAATGTGTTGAAAAAATGTGTGCGTTGGTAGAGGCATAGTGAGGCATATACTACTAGGGAAGACACCATAAATTACGAAGTTTCTTTTTACGATACTTACTAGTTATCCTTCCTATCACTCTCGAATCGAGATAGAGTAAGCTTTAAGTAATAAGATACTCCTGACACCAGGGTTTGGTGCTGCACACGATAAATGAACAACAGCAACGGGCAACAGGCGTTTTATCAAAACTATTTTATTTTATTTATTTATTCGACCCTTAAAACAAATATATTTTTTTTCAAAATATTGCCATACCCTATGCGGCAGAGTAGAGTAGAGTACTAATTCACGGATTACGTACAAGGAGACTAATGTCTCAGAGGCGGTTATCGATGACCCCCGTCGGGCGCAGCCCTGAAAATGTGCAATGCAGCATTTTCTGTTGCATCTTTTCTACAAATCTCCAACCTGTGGAACACCTCACAAGCATGGAAATTGTGGCAAAACCTGCTACTTATGTGGATGAAAGAAGACTAGCAGTATCCTATAAACGGCTACTGATTTGATGTAATAAATATTTACTTTTACATACATACAGCGTCACGCCCGTATATATCCAACGGGGGCAGGAAGAGACAGTCACTGAAGCTATATTCGTCGTCATCTCAGTCCTTTGCTGGACACAGGCAGTTCCCCACACCTTCCGTTCGACTACCAACGGATGCCTACACTTTCAGAACGTCGTCTATCCTACTCTGTGATTGCCGCTACGTAGTTGCCATGCGAGAACCTTTCCACCCCGTCGGCAATCGGTTATGTGAGCTTGTGACCTGCCCATGGTCACTTCAGTTTTGTCCTATAGTTTGCTTCACCTTGGTTCTGCTGTGGGCGTGTTCTTATTAGACAGAAACAGGAAACTTAGCGTTCTATCTTAATTTTTGTGACATTTGTCTACCATAGGTAGGTAAATAAAATTAAGCTCAAAATGAGTAAGTACCTATTTAAGATTACCTACAATACTTTTTATCGTAGGTACGTCTTTCTAATCTAGCGTAAGCGTAAAGAATCCTTCCGAGTAGTGCTAACTATAATAGCACAAACTCCTTACGGGGGGCGTCGTACAAGACGGACGGCTAATGCCTTAAAGACACACTACCTCTAGCTAGAAAACTCGGACGAGCGGTACCTAAATGGGCTTCAGCGTTTTCTGTCGTAAATTTTTAACGGAGATCTACAACCCGCCTGCCAAGGGTTAAAATACAGCTAACCCTTGTACCACAGTGATGATTAGTAGCTACGCCCTGACATTGATGATTATATTATTGTTAATGTACCTATAGTTCATATATTTGGGCGTGACAACGTAACAAAATATATTTCTATTTTTAATTATCTTAAATAAATACTACACTTGGTAGGGCAGAAATATACATGGCCCAAAATTACGAATATCTCAAAATCCTACGGCGAGTTACTCAATTTATAAAAGTTAATTACACCATAATCTATTTAACTGGCATATAATATAAGTGATCGTAACGTTCCTCCGTATTTAATTTATTATCACAGCCCATAACAGTCCACTGCAGGACTTAGGACCTCTCCCATGAAAGGGGAGGTTATTGCCATAATCTCCACGCTTAGCAGGCGGGTTGGAGATAGCTGCGTTATAAATATAACAATGGAAAACGCTGCTGCCCATTTTCCAGCCTCTAAAATATTAGTCGCCTTGCACGACACCCACGAGTGTAAGGGGTCCGGCCACCGGACACCACACGGCAATATTAATAGCCTTAATTAATAAAAGTAATATTTTTACTTAAAATATTAGGTATAATTAATTTGAAAGAAATAAAATCCTTTTCATTTTTAACCCACTTCCATTTTAATTAAACATTATTTTCATCGGACACACTTCTCTTGAATTATAGAGGCCAATAGGCATATGATTTTGCTATAAAACGTGTAAAGAAATTTCTAAATATGTCTTGGGGAAAGATTAAACCTACGTGTTTCCACTAGAAAATCGTGGCTCCATTTTTTAGTTCATTTCTAAGTAAGTTTTAAACCTATTACATTTTTGTATTGATAGATAAATTATTCTAAACCTATTCTTGACATACTGGTGAATGTGAAGTTGGTTTTTCTGGCGCCGTGCATTTTGGAGCCCAACGTGGGACTGAGACATTTTTATAACGCTCTGACATAGCAACAGGAAAGTATGTGTTAATAATATCACCTGTCATACCTTTATTGAGTCTCGGACCTCATGGTTTCTGCTATACAACGTTCCAAAAATATCGATTCACGACGAAGCCAGCATGTCGGCCGCCCTCCAGGGCAGACGGCACAGCTCGCTCTAC
Organism: Blastobasis adustella; assembly: GCA_907269095.1. Classification (NCBI taxonomy): domain Eukaryota; kingdom Metazoa; phylum Arthropoda; class Insecta; order Lepidoptera; family Blastobasidae; genus Blastobasis; species Blastobasis adustella. The sequence goes on along the minus strand of OU026119.1, from coordinate 13,823,352 downwards.
GTACACATAGGACACTACACGTCAAGCGAGATATCAAAACGGTTTCCCGCCACTAGTATTCCAGCACTTATACGTCCACTATGAGAAAGAAATCGATGCAGAAATAATGCATGACAAAGAGAACACTAATTGGAGATTTTTTTGTACATTTTTACTGAAGATATGATTGAAAACAGACTGAAAGTTTCATTATGGCGGTGGAACGCGACGAAGAGAGCACCGCCCTCACGCGCTTGCCCGACCCGACTGACTGAATTTCCTACATTTTCCCGGCGCAAGCCTTCAACCCCTTGTAATCGAGCACGCTCACCAGTTAGGCATAGCTGTAAAATCTAGGCGAGCGCACTAAAATTAAACATAATACATAGAATTATTTAAATATTTACGCTTTATTACTATTATTTAACGCTACATACTCAGAAAATAATATGTTTCAATAGTGTTGATAGGTACCTAACTAGAATGTAAGTAGATTTGTTGATACTCGAAACAAATCCTAAAACAGCTAATTAAATGAATCGAGTGAACTACCTAACGACTACAATATTTCTATGGTCATCAAGTGCCTAGATGCTTAATTAATAGAACTAAGTAATTTTATATAAAATTTTATAATCAAATCCTATAAGTATCAACGTTAAAAATAAGGTTCTACTATTGAACTTTGTAGATTTTACCTACGACGATATTTGGGAGAAAATATTGTTTATTCATCATGACTATTTTGATATTACATTTTATCATTAATTTTAGTAAATTTTTTGTGTTTTCACTATTATAATTTCCAGCATGAGTTTTCAGCAAAAAAGCCCCCTACCCTTAAAGTTAAATATACTACTCCGCCAGGTATATTGACTTTATTACTCACAAACATGAAGAAACGAATCGAATTATTATAACAGTCGAGTAACGATATCGATAACAGATTATTCGGCTATATTTTCCTAGATGTCGAAGTTGTAAAAGATTTGACGTCACACTGACGTGACATCGACGACGATTACAAAATGTTTGTTTGATTTTTGGATGACGTGTATTGTATTGAATAATTTCACAAACGACGCGATTTCATTTCATTTGTTTATTTATTTTAAATTAAATTAATTAATTAAATTCAGTGTATTGTTTTGAAATGGCTCAATCAGAAGATACAGAACTACGTGATCTGGTTATTGAAGCTTTGGACAAAAATGGTTCCTTGGCAAAAATTCGGGCTTTACTGAGAGCTAATGTCTTTTTAGCATTTGAAAATGAATGTGAAAATATAAAGCAGAATGTTTGTTTAGATAATATATTAAAAATACCTGAGGGCATAATAGCTCTATCTTTAGTTCACGAGTTTTTGGAATTTTGTAACCTAAAAAACACATTGTTTGTTTACATGGCTGAGTCTCGCCAAAAGAAAGAATACGTGTATGAAGGACAAAAACTATTAGCAGACAAGTTGAATTTACAAAAACGCGATACTGTGAAGGAACCTATATTGATCTCTATTTTAAAAAATGTAATGAAACATAGTCCCAGAAAATATGTTGATGATAACAACCAAAAAGACGATGAAAATTGCACGTATATCGTTCACGACGATTCTGGCACCACTACCAGTAATTCCCAGTCAGATACTTCCTCAGATGAGAAAAATAAATTGCATTTAAGATTAAATTTAGAGAATTCTGACACAGACACATCAAGCGACTCTACACGAGACAAATCCAGTTCGGAATATATTCCAAGTGAACATATTATCGCTGAGACTGATAAAACAAAAGTTGAGAAAAACAACACCTTTAATTTACCTAGTCATAATGCTGAAAAAGAATTGTCTAAAAATACTACCATTACTAATCCCAGTAAGTCTGCAGTGGTACGGAATACAAACGCGGTCAATATTATTAACAGTAGTGACTCAACATCATATAAAGAATTGAAGTCACTAAACATTGAACCCAATGTTATCAGAACATCAGAAATGCCTAATTTGGGAGATGGTGACAAATCAACAGCGAGATCCATGATAGATCCCGTACAACTAGTGGCGGCAGCTGTCAGTCAGGACCCTGTATCTCCAGCCACATTAAGCAGTATTTCATCCATTACTTCTAAAGATGAAAAGGATGTAATAAAAGATAAGCCAGATAAAAACTCCACTGACAAGTCACCAATAACTGATGTTGATGCAGAGTACAGTTTAGACTTTTCATTGTCTTCACATAATAAAAATGAATCTGTTGTAGATGTATCACCATCAGACAATATGAACCAGGATATATCTGAACCAAAAAGTCCAGTAAGAAATAAATCAAATGAGAGTCAACATTCTCCTAGTTCTCAGAGTTCTGTATCAATATCCGATGTTGCGGATCTTATTAGTGAGAAAAGTTATTCATTGGGGAATAGATTGATAAAAAGTAATTATTCTAGTAATTCAAAGAAACCAGACCACAATTCCAGGAAAGATAATGTAGACAATAATGTTAGTGATGATTCTGGCGATTTTTCAGAATCTCCAATACCATCACTTTCAAATTTGAGTCTAGACATTCAAAGTGACTAAATGTTTAAGTCATGCAATTTCTTTACATTTTATGAAGTACAAATTAGAATTCACAAGCAGATCATAAACCATTACTCGTTAGACAGTTCTAATTGTTATGTACTGCAGTCTGCATGTAAAAAATTAAAAATGTTTTTTATATGCCATTAATATTTAGCTAATGTTGGTTCCTAATTTGCTTTATAATGTATAATGCTAGGATCTAAATAGATAAATAGTAGGATATTAAAAAGATCTCCTTTTGGTTGGCATTTTGTATGTAGTCCGTGTATGTGCATTTAACTATGTTTAGAATTAAGGATATCAAAATATGATATATTCAAAAGTAATTCCTAATGGATTGTCTTAATATTGCACAAAATCTATTACAAAACTATATTTGAATTTGATTATTTTGTGAAATGGTTGTGCCTTATGTTTTAGAAACGAAAAAATAAAACAAATGGTTCCTGTATTAAATATGAACAATAAGTATTGTCTAGTCCTATACAAAACGATGTCCGTCCAAATTGCTCCAATTCAATTTTAGTATTTCTGTGTAAAAAATGAATGAATTAAGTAGATAAATTGTAAAATTTAGTGTCATTTAAAATTTGTCATTGTATGCTGTATAATATACTTGAAATAAACATGTAACAATAGGTCAACATTTGATGATTTTTTTTTATAATTGGACTAGCCAGGTATTTGACCGCCTGGTGGTAAGTGATGATTCGGCCGATGATGGAGCATGCCTGTCTAGGAACAGGCCACACCACCACCCACACAGGCGGTTTACCTTCCTTCAGTAAGTAAACCCCAAAAACTTTACTTTAAATTCGTGTTGTGTAGTAATTTTTTTTAATTTTTTTCATTTGGACCAACAGCTATACAACTACATAATATTTATATTCTTACGAAACAGAAAGCGAATTACAGGTAGAATGACTTCTTGCTGATAGAAATGGGACCCGAAAGTCTATTTCAGTACCAAGTTTTATCTAAATCTGTCAATAATTAAGAGGGTTATCACGATTTCAGATGACGCAAGTGAAGCGTATGGATGGTCTGTTGTCAAAATACTGTCATGCTATGAACTGAACTGATACTGAACCACTGAGACACATGTAAAATGACGAAAATTTTCTAGCCAATGATAGGGCTTTATTTTGACAGCATACTCTACGTCGCAGTAACGCCATCTCGTGGTTTTATGAATTGCAAAAACAGCACGTGGATAAAATAGGTACCTATGTGGGATAAGGGCATTCCCGGCTCTTTCACGTATCCGTTTTGTATTCGAAACACGGACGGAAAATTCACTTCCTAGCTTCAATGCACTTGCCCGTATTCTAGATTATGCTCCCCTTGAAGTAGGTACGTAGTGAGTAATTCATACATATTCGATCTAGGCAAGTAGGTATCTGTGACATATTTTGTCTTTCATGTTTCGTCTTCCGTACGCCGTCTTCATCTTCTTCAAACTGCTGCGAGTCCTACCTTTCCGATGCTAATTTCTCCATAAGCGTAGGTAGGTACGTACAATAATTTGTACAATGTTCTCTAAGTTGGCGCCGCCAAATCATAACTGAACAAAGTAATAAATTAGTGACTATTACGTACGAAGAGAGTTCCACAGTCATGCAGCATGAACAGTGAAGGAGTAGGAATAGAAATCGGAATTATGGATAGGGATGGCGAACGGTCTTACACTTGAAGTACGACAATGCTTGTCTAGCGGACGGGAGAAGTAAAACCGATCACGGAGATATTAAGGAGCAGAACGTAAAGATTTTAGGCAAAGGATTTTATATAGAGGGTGGATAGCATACAAGCATTCTTACACAGATGGATAGGGAGCCATTGAGTCAAGATCGACAGCTAGATAGGTAAATTGTATGTATGTAAACTCTTTATTGCAACAACATAGTACAATTCAATAGGAAACAGTTACAAAGCAAAGGCGAACTTATCCCACAACGGGATCTCTTCCAGCTAACCTTAGACAAGCCGAAAGGAACTTTAGTGAGCGGCAGAGGCAATAATCGAGTACCTTACCTACTATAAAAATAACCAAAGAATTAATTTAAATATATACCTACCAGTAAGACTTATCAGTAAGTAAGTACATAAATAAGTAAACTATAAATATACATACCCATAAACATATATCCATATGATAAATATATACATATATATACGCATAAATATATACATATATGAAGCTCCATCATCAAATTCTGAGGAAATGCTTCTTCAGAAGTTCCCTGAAGGAAACATGTGAGCGTGCGTCCTGTATCTCATCAGGTAGCGAGTTCCACAGCTGTGCTGCATACACTCTAAAAGACTTCCCATACCCAGCTGAATGATATGAGGGCACCTCCAGCTGTCGCTCCCTGCGGGGGCGCAAACGGGGGTCAGCAGATGGCCGAAAATTAAACTACTCGCGCAAGTACTCAGGCGCAGAGGGACTATCTAGTACTTGGTATAAGAGTCCCAGGATATGACAGTCCCTACGTCGTCGAATGGGGAGCCAGTTCAACTTCGCTCTGAATTCGGATACATGATCAAACTTCCGCAACCCAAAAATACAACGAATGCAAAGATTCTGCAAACGCTCCAATCGGGACAACAGCTCCTCGGTCGGGTCCAAATAGGCAACATCACCATAGTCCAGCAGCGGGAGAATGAGGGAGGTCACTAGTAGCACTTTAGTGTCAAAAGGTAGGAAGTTTTGTAACCTCTTGAGAGAATGGAAGGACGCAAAGACTCTTCGGCTAACCTCGCCGATGTGGGTAGACCATGATAGGGTTTGGTCGAATAAGACCCCCAGGTTCTTAACCGATTCGCTGAACTCAATGACGGTTCCCTTGAAAGTCAAGTTGGGTAAGTCAACACCTTTCAATTTGGTGATAAAGTGTAAATAAATTGTCATATTATCTGTTCGTCTGCCGTACCTACCCATAACATAAAAACTTAATGCTATAAAGGGCAGTAGCCAATTACAGCGTTGATGACATGGTACGTGCAGGAAGGTGTCTTACGAGAATTTTCTAATACGGAGCGGACTAAGCGCCGATGGCTAATCCCTTTCCAGCGCCCTTAGATCCGTAGCAATATAAAGCAAGAAATCCGCCCGCTCCTTGCGAGCCGATTACGATGCAGTGGACTCAACCCACACCGAAGTGGCAGTGCAGCGGCCACGCCACATAATTCCAAGTCTTATCTAACTTATCTCCATCAGGTAATGTGTAGGAGGTCAGGGTGTAAATACCTATTAATCACATTTCATGACCATGATCGCCAGTGTCTGTCCGTGAGTGCTATGCAGGGGCACACTACCTATAATTCAACAGCCTTCAACGACCGGGACCTCCCAACGCAGCGTCTAAAGGTAAATAAAATAAATACAAACCCATTTATAATCAATGTTTATTTCACAATTTTCGTAAAGCATAGATTGTAGATATCACGATTCAGTTATGCACACAAGTCAACTATACCGAACACTGTAACTATTCGTTACGCTTTTCTATACAAAAGTATAATAATATACTGTTTATTTTATGGCATAGTAGCGGTTAGTGTAATCGCATAGAAAAAATTATAATAAACATTATATTATTTACACCTAAATATTTATTAGGTACACGAGTTTTTAATATGAAAATGGTATAAAAATTACACTTCCATATATTACATACAATGTCTAGTAATACAAATGCGGTTCGTAATCTAATCATGAAAAAATATAACAATAGTGAAAAGCCACAATGTTTCATATAAACAGTAACAAACAGTACATCATTCCGATCAACTTCCTAGGAATTAGTCAGTGGTTTGGTTACAATATACGTTTTTAAATGTTGCAAAGTTTTAGAATACACCATGGAATTATATTGGCACTGGAAATTATTCCATACAATGGAAAACCCCAGTCCAGGCACGGTGATTATACGTCAGAACACATGTCTAGCTCGAAACGTAGACAGTTAACTCAGATTGCCTCGCAATAAAAGAAACATTAGGTATTGGAGAAAGCTTCCTACACTCTCACATTAAATATTTGTTTCCACACAAACACAGCAGAGCAAAACTCTTCCCCCAAAGGAACATATTAAAAAACTGTGATAAGCTAAAAGCGCCTTACGTTCAATAGATACAACCTTAAATAAAATAATAAACTATTTAAAATTATACGAGAGAAAACAAAACTAGCGTAAATAAATATAATTATATACAAATATGGCAAATATTTGGCTTTGTATATCGTACTTCGAACTTGCAGTACAATAATTTGCTTTATATCTACTTGGTGTTTATAATAGTCATCGGTGATACTGATACATGGTATCGCGTCACTGACTTCAGAAAATAATAAGAACAAGAGTATTAGGGCGGCTGCATACATTCGCTGTCCTGATCAGGTTTCCAAATTCGAATTTCAAACTCGACCAATCAAAAGCTTGGTCCAAGTAACGCCGTCCCTGATTGGTCGAAACTGAATGGAAGATGACCAGTCGCGGCCAGCCCTATAGGAGTGTGTGTGGCGAGTTCAGAGTTCGTTGCCCATGGAGCTGTCATGGGTGAGATTCGAGTCCATGCTAGCGTTGTCAGAGTCCTGGCTTTGGTTTCCGCTGTAGTTGGCCGCTTCTTGAAGCCGCATCAGCATGTTCAACTGCAACAACCAGTAGTTATAGTGACAACGCTGTTACGGTTCTGTAATTATGTTACATGTAATCAATAGGTTAAGGGCCGTGATTTCATTTCGTCGGGGCCAAGGTCCACTTTGGTTGTCGAATCAGCTGAGTTAGTAGTAGTAGGAAGAAAGGATGTCATGGGTACTTTCCATCAGGTAGGCAGGCTTTCTCACATTACCACAAACGAATACTTTAATATGAATTTGCATATTAAGAACTAAAAACTAAGAATGAAATTTAAAATATGTCATGACATACCAGTGGGTCTTGATTGTTGTTCGTATTCGGGTCCTGTGACGACTCCTCTATGCCGATTTCTTCTACCGTTATTGCTCTCAGCGTCTGAAAAAAAAATTGTCATTGACCATCATTATCATATCACAGGCCCTGCGGGAGACCCAAGAATCGATGGGTTGACATAGCTGAGTAGACGACGAAGAACGACGCGAAGATGCCCAAGACCGGGTGAAAAAGAAAGAGTAGGAAAGCGGACCCTGGTAGTAGTCGGAATCGGCCGCTCGAATGGTGATAATGATTATGATTGTCAGTAGTGTGTTTATACAAAGTAATTCAAATGTGGTGGATTCGTTCACCTAACACTGCGTTAATCTACCCGTGGATAGGCTTTTCGGACAATGCCACATGAGGGCGCTGTAGGGTATCCTACGTCGAGTACAAGAAAAATTCTACTTTGGAGCGATAGTAGAGTTTAGTTTAGGTGACTTACAAAACGTTGGTCTGCAACGTTGTCGTGGTGGGCGTCGTCTACATATTACGGTTAGCGTCCTTTGATGTGCGCGAAAGAAACGCCACGTGTCTAGGCTCGGCTTAATACGGGTATCCACATCACCCACCCAGATGACGTGGTATACATATCTCCTTACGACACGGTACTCACATGCGAGTGGTTGGGCTCCCGCCAGGGGTAGGTGCTGCGCACGTGCAGCAGCGGGTCCGGCGCGGAGTGCCGCCGCCGCCCGTACAGCGCCACGCCCTCGCGCACCGCCTCCGACACGTACGGCACTATGCTGTAGTTCCACACGTCCGCGAACCACGCCTGCGGGGGACGGGGGGGAATTAGTCATGTTCAATTTAGGGGGAATATCGTGGAGCATCCGTGGCCAAGCGGTTAGGGTATCCACTCGTAAGCGAAAAAAGACTCATTGATACGGCCCGTACCAATGACTCTTTTTTGAGTTATGTACATTAGTTGAACACTAACCGATGCTTTTAAGGTGGGAGAAAACATTGTGATGAAACCTGGCACATTCAGGCGCATGAATGTGTAACCGAGATCTAATCTGATCTGGTTCTCCTGGTAGCAGGGTCGCGGAGGTCAGATGGCAGTTGCTCCACTGCAGTACCTGATCTGCTTAATCCTGTACCATGGTCAAGGCGGACCCCGGGCCCTCGTGCGCGAGAGCACAATCGGGTCATTAACACTAAGATAATTATTAACAAGGAATTTCGTGATTCCAGGTGGCTGCTGAGGCGTAAGGTCTGTTGTCAAAGTACTGTCGTGCTAGCACAGAAACAACTGCTGTAAGATGACGACGTTATTTTGACATCCGACCTCACGCCGCAGTGGCGCCATCTCGTGGATTTTATAATTGCGAAAGCCCTTGTTGATTGGTCGCTTTAGTTCGATATTTCTAATGTGTACGGCTGAGAAATAAGAAGCTTTAGAAGTTAATGTGTTTCACGAACAGTACAACCTGGACGCCTACGGAGCTGAGATGGCTGTCAAATGCCTGCTTAGTAAACATGATGGATGGACGGAAAATCGTGTTAATTTAAACTGCACCCACCTGACTAGCATCCAAATCCATAGGGCAGGCCAGGAACAGTCTCGGGCCGACCGTGACGTCGCTCGAAGAATGAGCTTCGAGGTACGCGTTGAGGGCTGCCCAGACCGCGGGCAGCCATTCCAGGACGGCCGCCAACGCCGGCTCGCGCCTTCCCAGACGGAGCTCCAGTGAGAATAGCTTGCGGCGGAGGTACCTGAATGAGATTGTGAGCTGTGAGTTATTGACAGACTATCTTCGAATTAAATACGGGATAGGTCTAACAGGATATGCACTGCCACGAGGCAAACGCGTACGTCAGGTTAGGTTAGTAGAGATAGGGGATAGAATTGCAGCCTTACAGAAATTCGCAGCCAAATAATATTATTTTAAATAGTACCTACTTATTGTGTCGTCACCAAGGATGCTGAAAACCGAGCAAAGTGGACTAAAAAGAGCAGGAAGGCGGACTCCGGGCCCTCGTGTGTCGTGCGGGGGCCCAATCGGGATTTAAAATAGTGTAGCTTCCAATTGATGAAAGGATTTTTGAAAGACAATCAAAGTAAGTGAATTGCAGTTACGTTACCGGCCTTTGAGAGAGGTATAACATATAAAAAAAATTATAAATCATATAAACAGTAAACATACCTAGCCAAGAAACCTTTGACGGGCTCCATGTGGTTCGCAGTGAGCAGCCACCTGAAGTTGTGGTGCAATTGAAGGTTGGTCGTGTTGCACGTCGCTTGAGACATTGTTCCTGTAATCAATGTACGAGGTTAGGACATTTTCGATTAACCCATCAACTGGAAACATCCGGTAGCCGGTCGGCAATTTTTTACGGATCTGGCAATCCTCCGGCTACCGGTCGACGACTTCCCGCCCCAAGTTTATTAGATATTCTATTATGTTTTGTATTGTAAGTATTTTCATTTCTTTGTTGCTGCTTGTAGCTATTATTCATAATTCATTCACGCACGCGGCATCGTCGATGCGGGTCTGCAGGCGGTAAGTGAACGTCAAACTGACAGTGACACTGAAAGGCAGTCCACACGGGCAGCCGTACCACAGAGCATACTAGGGTATGTTCGTTTTCTCTGTCTACGATATGTTCCTTCCAGTCAAGTGACTGGCTGACTCGACTAGACAGCTCCGGGTAAAAACATCTCCAACCGTTGCCGGCTCGACGATTCCGCGGCGCGTACTTTTGTCACAAGGGTTTTATAAAAACCCAAATAGAATTAATATATATTTGAATTTGAAATGCCGATAATGATGGTAACTCACCAATAATGACAGGCATATGCCGGTTATCCGGTGGCAGTAGTCCCGCGAAGGCGTCTCCCAGTGCCGAAGCGTGTTGTAGGTTGTCCAAAACCACTACGGAGGGCAACGCGGGTTCGTCGGCCGCGCCGGCCGCGCCGCACTGCTCCGCTATGTTGCCAAGGTAGGCTCGCAGCTCGTTGCACGACTTGCGGTCCACACTGTACGATGGAAAGAGTGAATAAAGATACTGTGTAAATGCAAATTGATCTGCGGGTCTAGCCAAGATGCAGATTAGAATTTATCGGCTATATTCGGCCAGCGCTGATAGAGTGGCGCAGTACTGTGAACGCAGAGAAGCTGTCAACAAGGCGATTGGCAGCATGGCTAGACCCGCTGCGCTATATTGGTTTACGTTATTTCATGTAAAAAAATTATACACGTGGAGCGTGGAGTAATGGCAATAACCTCCCCTTTCGTGGGAGAGGCCCTAAATCCTGCAGTGGACTGTTACTTGCTGTGGTGATGAAGTCCTAAGGATAACTCCGAAACTCACTTGAACGTGGCGACGGCTTCAGCTGGGTTCCCGCGGCGTTGCGTGCGTTGCACGTAGAACTCTGCCAGCTTGGCCGCCAAGTACGACTTGCCTGTGCCGCTGGGCCCGCAGAGAATTACGCGACGGTGCTCGGATAGCAGCGAGACGTATCTGTGAGACGAGAATGAGGGTAGAGTTCGCTTTGATGGACTACCCTCTACTGCTTAGAAGTTCTGATCGTTACTTTAAAAATACTTGAAATCTTCAGCCGTGTGAATATCTATAGCCCCACCAAAACTGTACCAGGACAACGTGGTATAGTTGTGGATGGGGACATTTCTAAACTTTGACATGACCTTGTCAGATATCATAGTAATGAGTTGATCTAAATGACTTCAGATAATTTTACAGTTAATATTATTCAAATATCTTTTTATAACGAGAGAAATGTTAGCCTTTGTGTATTAAATTAAGCGAAAATTGTGTGTATTTTGTAGTAAACCTGTGAGTTGTTAATAGGTATAAGAAACTTACCGGTAAACAATATTTTTTGGTATAAGGCTGTCGAAGGCGAGACTGCCAACTCCTTGCAGGCAGATGTACAGGGTGTTGACCGTACCGATAATATAGCCGCACGGCAATAGTTCCGGGAACCCAATCTCGGGCCCCCGCGTCGCTTCTCCAAGGTGGTACGAGGTAATCGAGTCAGTATTCAACCCTAGATTCGTCCCAGGGTCTATCCTTGACAGGAAGTCCTTAAACGTCTTCCTAACTATATAATCTAGGTTCTGCCACGTCGTCTTCCCAGAGATATATGTGTACGCTATCGTGAACTCATTGCAATTTATTGTCGAATCATTATTGTAAACATTCTTAAACGTATTGCTGTGCGAAGACTTGTTACTTTTAAGGCTATTCGTGTTGGACTTGTTCACGGTTTGCGGGTAGTCCTGTGTCTCGGCTTCGGGACTGTGGGTCTGGGACATTCTAGGCGATTCGAAACTGGACTGTTTCTCGTAGTGGTTGTTATACGCGCTAGTAGATTGCTTCGCGTAGAACCGGCACTCGGATTCGGTTAGCGTGTCCTGGACCTCTTCGAAGTATCTCTGGAATGTTTCCGGCTGGCCCAGGTACACTGCTATCGCAATTTTCTTGCCATCCGTCGTGTCGCCTTGGCTGTCGGCGACGCCTAAAACAATTTGAAATAAAATTTATTCGAGTTCTTAAATGATACAAACTAGAAGACAGTTTCTAACCAAATTGACTTGGAAGTTCTGGTCAGGGTTACGAGAAGCTAAAGGGCTAAAAAAGAATAGAATCCGAAAGGAAGACATTCAGGTGCCTTATTGATATAATAGTATTTGGAAGCCACTTTTCTAGCAGTGGACGATGAATGACTTAATGAATTAATAAATAACACTTTTTTGCACATTTAAAATAATACAATTGGGCCTTATTGCTTAAAGCGATTTCATCCAGGCAACCATTTTGGGTAGATAACTGTCAATAGATGGACGATACTGACAAATATAATGGCATTGATTGCTTGAAATTAAAACGTTTATATTCATTTTCTATGCAAGTAAATCAAAATAGAACTTACCAATATCCGAGTAGCTTTCCCCGATGGCCAGTTCCCGCGTCTTCGGCGGCGGTAGCACGGTGTTAATATCGTAGTCACCGCTCAGCCTCTCTCCTGTACTCAAACCATTCGCAAATATATCCCCCGTTCCATTCAAGGCGCCGAGTAAAGTGTCGTTGTTCTCACTCAGTTCGCAGGAGGATTTGTTGCCATATATCGGCTCTATACTGGACTTAGGGGAGCCCTTCTTTGTAAAGTCCATCGTGGGTGTGGACGTCATGCAGAAGTCCAGATCCAGAGATTGAGAGTGCATGTCCATGGCCGTCTGGAAAATGGAGAAGTCATATAAATTCTTAACGACTATTATATATATTTGACTAACAATTCTGCTGCAATTAAATTTGTTTGAGAGTAACACAGATTGTACCTATTTGCAAATTAACAAATGCCACCCATGACATTCAAGACACACGTAGGCGCGCCCTTCTTTGTGAAAGCCCATCCGTGGGAGTCGACGTCTCACGATTCAAGACCACGTCCAAATTTTGAAAAGGCATGGTCGATCCACCGTAGCTAAAGATCCACTGGTGGATTGAAGAGGAACAAATATCCATAGATCCACCGGTAGAGCCTCGTCGAGAATCCTAGTATCCTAGTAGAATGAGGGCGTTACGGACTATATATTTCTCCCACGCACACTAAGGTTATGGAATAAACTCCATGGAGACATTTTACCTGGAGAGTTCTTCAAGACAGGGGTGAAAAGGGGTCGGTATTGCAAACGTCCACACGCTGCGGTGACTGCTAACCATCAGGCAGGCCGCAAGCTTAGCCAACTTAGTGTTAAAAAACCTATTGCCTCGCCATTGGAGGCCAAGACTCATTGTGGGTCGTTGCGTCAACATAGTAAGTCTGTGGTAAATATTGCCTGGTTGGTGTTAACCTCACCTGATGCATAGTAGCCTGGTCAGCGAGGCTGAACCTCCGGGGGTCATCCGACGGTGCGGCGCCAAGAGAGCTCTGGCTGCCCGCGAGCGACCGTGACGTCACCATCCGTTGTAACCGCTCGTTGTTTTGCTTCAGGTTCAGCATTTCGTTCTGGGAAGTGGGAGGTGGATTAGATTGTTTTATTCAGATATTACAATAAAATAGAAGTAGACATAGATAAACCTTTATTTGATCAATAAAAAATATTAAGATGTAACAATTACAATCAAAGTAAGCACAGTAAAGTAGTAGTTGATAAATCAGATGATGTAGATTATCACCATGTCATTCTAATTAGAACTGTATCACGTTTAAATAAAGCTTTTTATCCTTCGTCTGGTCAGATCATTCTGAAGTCCGGTTGCTTAACTAATTCTGATGCTGACTACACCAGTTTCATTCAATTCAACAAAAAATAACCCATAAACATAAATAATGCTTACCCTCATCTTGATGACCGTGTCCTTGAGGCTCTCGAGCTGATGCGCAGAACTAAGCGCTTCTAGCCGAATGTCTGTGAGCACCAAGTCCTTTTCCCTCAACTGCCTCTTCAGTTCGTCCACCAAGCCAGCGTCCTCTGGTTTTTCTGTAACAATTTCATATAAATATAATTTTTCTGGGAATACATAAATATGAGAAACTTTCGAATATTAAACTCGTACTTATACAGCCATCAATGATTCAGAATGATTAACGTCGTTGTGTTTGTGTTTGAAAAGAGAACAACAACCAAACAACAAACAAACCAATAAGATAACTTCATTTGCATTTGAAATGTCGTCAGGGAATTTAATAAAAACGACGCAAGAGGACTGACTAATAAATGTTATGACTTCTAAATTTTCTAACCAATTCTTATTTTGTTTTCACTTAATTGCTGCGCTGGCTTAGCTTTACGTAATATGCTATTATGGGAATTGTGCGACTAAAAATCAATACTTTGTTTTTCAACTGATCCGAAAACATTCATATCGTGGGATTGTATCAACGACTACAAAACATGCCTCTATAGAAGCTGTGACCCACTTTGCCAACTTCGAAGCAAAGTCAAGTAAACAACATTACGGTATTGCGAATAAAATATATCTTCGGAGATCGGGATGATTATAGTTTGTTTGCACAAGACGTTCCCGAGGTTTATTTGTTGAAGATCACCTTTGCACTGCTCTCGAAGCCGCCGGGCATGTCAACTTCCCGACATCACAGGGCCCGTGCAAAGTAACTCGTGATTATTCGGGCGAGCCCCTTCAGATGTAGTTTTCGAGATAAATATTTACATTACAAATACAGTTCTCGAGAATTTATACCTAGCCTATCTGGAATCTTATTTGTATGGTGGGCAATTTGTCTGTTCGATTTATGATCTAATCGAGTCTGCGAAATATGTAGCTTGCATTTGCAGAAGACAAGATGGTTATACCTTATACCTATTTGGACATAAAATGGCAGTTTTAAGACATAAAGTATACAAAACGTACCTTTGGTCTGTTCATCGTGCTTGGCCTTATCAGTGGTCACATCGGCCAGCGCTTCGTGGGAATGTTCTAGACTGTTCTCGTGGCTTCCCTCCCTGATAGTGTGGGGGTCGTCATAGTGGTGCGAGCCAGACGAGCTGTCTTGAGACGATAGTTGACCAAGCGATGAATGCTTGGCAGTCTTCGAGATCTTGGCGTTACGCGAGAACGCCTTCGTAAATGACGACCGGAGCTGCGGATGAACGAGCGCATTAATTTGGTTGTTTGGAGTGAGCCTACTCGGAAATGACATAGTCTGCGGTATGATTATGTTGCAAAACAAAAACAGCTGTTTCTTCGCTTTTTCACGCGCAATTGGAAACCACGGTTCTTGTTTTTCTTTTAATTTACCGGCGAGAATAAGGCTTATATAAACCTTGTGCAATATCTTGAGAAAATTTAAATCAGTTTTGTAGTTACATTTAGGAATTAAGAAACTACTTTTAGTAGTTTTAGCCAGCGAACTTAGTATGTAGTTCATTGTTCCAGCGTGACTATATTGTACTCTTTAGTTACAAAGCTTCAAAACGCAAGCATTACACAGATAATTATTTTAAAATTGCGCAATAGATGAAATTCCTCTTTATATCTCCAACTTAGCTGATCAACCGATTCACTCTACCGTGTCACAATCCCTTTTCACTACCGACAAGCTGTCAACCCTCATCATAATCTAAAACCACCTCACACAGCTTAAAATCAAAGTCCTTACCCATCCCTTCTTCTTATGCTTCTTATCGAGGTGTGCCGACGAGCCACTGCTGAGGCTGTTTATGCTGGAGACGCTGTCAGTAGACAGGTGTCGGGTGATCGCGCCATTGCCAGCTTGCTGAAGGCGTTGGGGCGAGGACTGCTGCGTTTGGCCAGAATCTTGGGGCTGAGGAGGGAGTTAGGGGTTAAATGACGCATGTTCTTGGGGTTTAAGCTTAAAAGAGGGATTTTATACAACTATGGACGGCATCTGGACACCTTCAAGGTCGAGAGCGAATGGGCCGTTTTTAGGCAGACATGCACACCACTTTCGGCCGCATCGTCAGTTACCACCAGTATAACAATAACAAGTAAAAGTAATGATCAACGCGTCTAGGTGATGGAATGCGGGCTACTACGTATCTACTTCCCCGATCCAATAATGTACGAGCCCGGGCCCTCGTCCGACAACTGGGATTGACGGCAAGGTTATGATGACATCTTTACTATCCGAGCGAAGCCGAACATTGAGAGCAGCCCATTTGTCAGAGGACTATAAGCAGTGGCTGGACATAAGCCATAGAGTAATTTCCACGATTGAAAGGAGGGACCAACATATCAAATGAGATTGTCCATGATTTAACACCAACGGTTAACAAGAACGTAAGTATTTCAATTATAAAACCAATCAATACTCATACTTAACTACGAGAAACTGTGTCAATTTCATTGCAACAACGAGGCTCGACTCGTTAAATAAATAAAACGGGCCAAACAATGTTGTTCGCCGACCACAATTCCGTTGTCTCTCCACATAACGATACTTAAATAGTGTACGTTTGAACATAGAAATCAGTGATTGATTACTCAGGCCTAGTTTTATATGGATACGACCTATCAATTTCCCTTGTCAGCGACTTGGATCTGGGACAAGACATTGACGGTCAATTTAATGCAAATACTACTGGACACAGCGGCCACGGCCTTATTTGCCGAGACGTCGGCATCATGCCAATGAGGCGGAGGATGTGGTTACATGTAGTCAATCTATCTGTATGGGAATTAGCGTGATTAAATCTGATGGAAAAAAGTGTTAATGCACTCGATGTCATTACAACATGGTTTTATGGAGATGGGGATGCGAAAGTCGACGATTTTATCTACGTAAGAAAGTGCGCACCGTTTTAATTGAGTTGTTAGGGTCTGGTTAAATCGTCGTAAAATTTCTAATCGTCTTAAATATGATTTGAATGCATCTGTATGGATATGAGTAAGATTTGCATCATTTACTTTTATGTCAGTGGCTAAAGTTATAAAATGTTACCGTATCGCCTCTGGCGGAAAGAGAGAGTAACTTCTCGATTTACATTTTAACGATATTCGCTATGAAAGTACAGCAGCACGACTAACTAATTTAGGATTTCGTTTTCAGGTTGTTTTCATTAGACTACAAATATATATATATTGATATTAAAGTGATCAATCGGTTTCGTTATGCTTTTAGTCCTCAGTATAACAAACTATCTATCCGATTAAGGTCCACGATTATCAATCTTTTAAATGAGTGGTCAGTCACATCTCGCATAGACCCGATAATGTGGTAGACGTATTGTCGAGTGGAGGCCACGATGCGAAACACGTAGTATAGGCAGCGGGACGTCCTGTGGCTAGATCTAGTCAGAATCTTTGGTAAAACTGCTAATAGTAACTCGACGTTCAAAACTGAGGCCCGGTCAGAGGCGAGCCTTCGGCAGTTGGCTCATGATGAAATTATTAGTTAAAGTTGCAGGTTTGCCAGTGGGCGTCTTTCGACTGACATAATATCTTATAAATGTTAAATATAATAACGTATAATAATAACGTAATGTTAATAAACGTTTTATGTGGTGTCCATACCTGTCCAGTCATGTTCACGCCGTCGGTTCTGATCCCCATGGACTGCATATGCGCGGTGGTGAGCCCCGCCTGGATCGATTGCTTGCGTAAAAGCTCGATCGTCTGCCGGAGCTCTGTCAGCTCGGAGTCCTGTTGGTAATCGAATAGAAACGTTATCGTCAACAACATACGGACTGTTGTTGCTTAAAGGTATAAATGTCTTAGGCTGGATTCGACCATAGTTTTATTCTGGGGTTAAGACTTATTCTCAGATTAAACTGTCAATTTTCCAAAGCGGTTTGACATTTTAATCTCAGCGTAGGCGTTAAACCTGGAATAAATAAGTTGGTCGAATCTAGCCTGAGGGTTAAATGTCTATTTAACCTGAGCAGATTCAATAGAACTTTCTTTTAATGTTAAGCCCAACAACAGAGGATGTCTTCCACCAGCTAATGATGATGATAATGATTTCAACACGCGCGGAACTAATACACATAATGAATACCTTTATCATAGATATTATCTAACAAAAGTTATTATAGGTACCTACTGCATCTATACGAAATTTAAAACAAAGTTGCTTCCCGCCGTCTGTCCCTATGTCCCTATGCGATTTTCAACAATAGATAGAGTAATTCAAGAGTAAGGTTTATAAACAAGAAAAAAGGGTAGGTAGGGGTACAGTAGGTGTACGCGAACGAAGTCCACCAGTTACATTACAATGTGTAGTTACGCACGTGTGTCTAATGGCCCTGTGCAATGCCTACATAATTACCTGTGGCAGTATAACGCAAAATTGCGTCATTAGCACGCTAACGAAGTAATTTACTAAAATTGCTACGTGAATATCAACTAAAATCAGCCGACTGCATATATCAATGGAAGAGACCCCTTACATTTATAGCGGGTGATTAGAATTCGTTCGCGCGCCTCCGCTAATTTGGAACAGCCCGCAATCATAATAAAACGTATTTCCTTTATTAATTGCACGAGACTCAATCATTGCGTCGTTTTGATCGCAATAAAAGATAGTAAACGTGTAGAAGTGACAACTGTGGGGTATGCTCACCTTTCTCTCGGCTGTGGCTGTTAGTTGCTGCAGCCTCTGCGTCATGTTGGACAAGCTCTGCTCGAAAGCTGACACGACGTGAGCCTGAAACAAAGAAAGTGGGTTTAGTAATTGGTTTTGCCAATTCTGCAATGCGATATAGGCACAAGTCTTGCTTTATTTTGTAGATTTTGGGATATATAATGTAAATGGATACACATTTGCGCGTTTACAATAGGTACTTGTTACAAAAGGGAACCTGAAACTCGCCTGGTATGACTCATGCCTATCAGTTTTTAGATGAGCCTCTAATACCCGATTTACATTGGTCAAGCGTTTAGCGAATTTGGTAATGTAAACAGTGGTGTAAACCGATCGGACAGTAGCGAGTCAACTTTTTTTTTATACTACTCTGTGACAAACGAGCAGACAGTCCACTTGATGGTAAGTGGTTACTATCGCCCATAACATCTACAATTTACTTGGCTTGCAAGCTACCTTGCAAATGGCAAGCGCACCACTTGCGCGACCGCTCAACCCCTGCGCGGCAGTCGACTCGCCACTGGCGTAATATAAACAATTAAATTTAGTATAATGTATGGCCCAAATTGCAATTATTTGTTGACGTTGCTCGTCCATATCGACAGAGAAATAGCACTGGACTCGCTGTACTGTAAACAGTTACGGACTGGGCGCTCGCCGCTGTCCTTGACCAATGAAAGTGGGCACAACGGGATGTTGACGCGAGATCAACGTTGGTGTTGTCATAAAGACATAACATATTTAAGTATATAGGTAAGATAAAAACAATGAAACCAATATCTTTATAGTTACAGCTGGCGATCCAGCGCATACAACCGCAGTGTGACTTCAACAGTGGTAATACGATTTCCGTTTAGTAACTAGAGATGACCGCAAACCGACACAGATCCTCGACAGTGTCGTAGATTGGTCGAGCGAGATTGTATATCCGAGTGGCGGTAATCATTGGAACGAGGTAAAAAAACCGGTCGGCAGCCTCCCTTCGAATGGGTAATTACTTACGTCACATTTTACCGTAGCCCCTCGCTCCCTAAGGCAGACAAGCCGACCGACGGTAGCGATAATTCCCAGTATCTATAGCCGCGGGAGATAAGTACGGTCAAACGGGCACGGCGATTAAACTATCGTCTAGCATTTTCTCTTTAGTCGACACCAGTTTATTACGCTTTCAGCCACATACATTAATTTCAAGCCACAATTCACCCAATTTCACAATCGGTAACGATATATCACTGTTATATTAACAACGTAGCTATGTTTAAACATTTTATTAGCGGCGCTGGGTGAGTCATCGAAATAAATTGTTTTATAGGCTGGTTATAGTGGCGGTGGGCGTAGCTGGACTCTTGGCCGGGACCCTTTGTTTGTCGCGTCCACGTCACGGGAGCCACTCAGCTAAATTAAAAACGGGGGTGCCCGAGGCGATCCCTATCGGAGACCATGTGAAAGCATCGCCTATGAAAACAATGAACTTTACACCTCAGTATCGTGTCTAATGGGGTAGTATTTGGGGAAAACCAGCTTTATCTACGTGTGCAATACGAGCAGGTGGGGACGCTGTTTTCTATTATTTTTTGCTTTTAAATAAGGTAAATGTTCGGCAAATAGCATGATTCATCAAAAAATCCTTTTAACCCCAAGTGTCGCTACAAAAACGTAGATTCACATTACACTTTACGGCGTGATAAAAAATACCGGTAAATAATTAAAAGAAAGGAGTATCGTTATCGTCACATCTTCTCATTAAAGCAACCGCAGCAACTTACGTACCCCCGGCAAGTTGATGAGTGCTCGTGCGCAATAAAATCGATGCGAAATAAAACGGGAACATTCATTGTGGTGGTCGTTATCCGCGTTTTAGTGCATTTCACCTGCGCGCACGCAGGTTGCATAGCCAATTACGGCGGCCGTGTCTCATTGATAGATCCGAGAGACAGAGGCACCTTTTGCGCGTGCCACAGTAAGTTGCCGCGACAAGTTGGCGGAGTCCAACCGAGTCGTGGTTCTCTAGATGTCGCTCAATTTAGATGGGTAAATACTTGGTATTTTCTGGCGTTGTGGCGTGTTGCGACAAGGTTACGACAACCTAGCGTAAGTTAGGTATGATACCTTCTCTTATATCTCTTTTCAGATCGGAACTACTACCGGATTATTTTAAAAAGCCCAACCAAAGACGCCAAGGAAAGGAACCCTTTGACTGTGGTTCTGTTCCACGAGCACTATAATCTGGGCCTTTTTAAGGCAAGAGTGAATAGACATTATCAAGGGAAATATGCTGGTTATACCTTCGTCCGTATTATCACCAGGCCCTAGGATAATATTCAATTCAATTCAAGCCTTTTTATTCAGACCACTTTTACATAAAACATTAATCGAATTTATAACATACATGCATATAAAAATTAATTAATAATAATGTTAACAAATCATATTAAATTAATAATAATGTTAACAAATCATATTAAATTAATAATAATGTTGGTAAATCATAATAATTATAATAATCATCATTGGTCTGTTTGTCTTTCGACAAAAGCCTCCTCCAACTCCTGCCATTTCTTACGATCTGCTGTTAATCTCGTCCATATTTTGCCAGCTATTTTCTCGAAGTCATCTTTCCATCTTCGATACTGTCTACCTTTCCTTCTCTTTCCATTTCTTGGATACCAATTTGTGACCCTTTTGCTCCATTTGTCGATGCCTAGGATAATATACCTAATAGGTAATGCAAGCCTATACCAATAAAAAAGTGAGTACCATGGATATACGAAAATAATTAGCAAGTGTAAAAAATATGGCAGGTTATTAGAGGAGGGTCTCCTTACACCAGAAAATGGACGTACAGTTGCGTTTTCTATTATTGATTTTAAACACTGCGGTTTCCAGCCCGCCGGCCAAGCGTGTAGATTAAGGCAGAGCCCTCCACTGATGTGGAGAGGGCTCAAGTCCAGCAGTGGACTATAATGGGCTGTTGATGGTGTGTGACAGATATGATCAGAGTAAAGAAACTTAAAATTATTGCACAACATGGTCAATTAATGTATGCAGAAAATTTTCACCCATCAAAAAGAAAATTACCCCCCCCCACGGGGAGCATAACGTACTCGCACGTCGCAGCCGAACTCACGATTATCGTGTCATCATACTTTACCGCGGCTACAGGTGTTATGGAACCCTAACAGTACCTATATGGCGGCAAACAGGTGGAAGTTAATTATGACGCACAGCTGTGCCAGCAGCCGCGCTTCTGGAATGACACTATTAAACAGTTTTATTGCTTGCGTTAAAGATAATTTTTACCCGGTTTAATAACATTATTTTTATTGTTTACGGTCTGATTGGCCGTTTCCCGGTGGCATATCTGATGTCAATCAGGCTCTTTTATCGTTAAATATTTATTCCGAGCTGGTGAAACCGGCACTTCTTTATACCAATAAAAATGAGATGTGGACCTATGTCATTTTTGCCGAAAACATTAATTACAATATACAGGATCTGCAATTCGTTCAACAAAGTATAATACCTACGAGTGGCTAGGGTTAGAGTAGAGAATGAATAATATCGATTGAATTCTATACCATAAATCTTATGCTGTCAAAGCCCGTAGCCGCCAATAAATCAGCGAAATCCTCTATTTCTTAATTAAATGGCGGAATTGGGGAAAGCTTTAAGCTGCACAGCCATTAAGTAAGTCATTACTTGTTACTTGTAAGTTAAGGTACGTTGCCCTCGAGAGTATCATTTGCCGTTCCGGATAGCACGCAATATGCATTAGTGTGTGGAACGTATGCATCTCCATCTATAACGTGCACAGAAAATGCCCATAGCTAGAGCATCAATATACAAATTTCATATTCAGGTCGTGCACTGCGCCCAAATAGGCACAACGGAGCGACAGCCAACAATTTACACTAATTGGATGCACTACGAACTGTTTCCTACTTTCACACAATGTTGCATGAATTACTATATTTATAGCAACAATAACTTTACTGCCGCTCTCGAAAACCACAACAAAAGAGTAGGTATTCTAATATAAAGTGTCGTAAAACGGGATATGGACACTGAATGCATGAATGACAAATAACGACCTGGTAGCGTGACCGTATGTTGACGTTTTTTTTTTAGTATAACGGGTGTAATAAATAATAATAAACGCCCACATTGTTATCAAAGAGAATGCTGAATCTTGTCGTAAAAGTGCTCCACGTGTCAAGGTAAAGGTCCAAAAGTGTCTTAATCTTTATTTCTTTTACCGGCGGGTTTACACTAAGTTAGTGCCTAGTCTAAGAAAGCATGGTGTACCTAAACAGAGGTAGAGTATTCGCTCATAGTTTATCTGTGCTTGTACTTAAAACATTTTTAATCACCCTGCCCAAAGAGCTTGGGAAAAAAATTGTGGAGATAGCTTTCTGACCTCCTCGATCCTGTCAAAAAATTTAAAAGTTTGATAGATAATGCCTAAATAGCACTGTAAAAACGAACAAATTCTCTACCTATGTTTACATCAAGCAAAAGAGCATTGGCTCGCTTGGTGTAACCGTTGTAAAACATGTCGTTAAAACAAAAACGTCGATACAGTTAAATGTATCGTATTAACTTCCTTAGTATTTTATTTAAGAGGCAAACTTCAAGCTCACTGCTGCGCAAACAAGGCCCAATACTCTCAACGAGAAAGATTATTTGTTCAAGTGCGCTCTTCCTTATTCGGTGTTTCTTATTTAGGCCACACGGTCACTTTCAACGGCCGTAGCAGACACGGCACTAAATATTGTTTTAAAGGTTAAGCCTTGGCGTTTAATTGATAAATATTTCTCAACTAAAGCTATAATCTCTTCGTAGCCGTCGACATAGAAAAGGCAGCTCTAGAACAATATCGCTATAAAACAGGCACTGCGAGAAAAGCTGCCTATAGGCGGATGTGGCTGTTACGAAAGTGTGCCGAGATCGCGGTGGTTGGCCGCCCCTGGATTGTACCTGAGACGGAGCGGCGCGCAGGCGCACGCACGCATCTCACGTACGATCCACAGGGACCACCAACCAACAGCGCTAACTAGCCACAAGGACGCACGTTCACTAAACATTTTCACACAACCCTGCCACCTCGAACGACTAACGACCACGTCCGCACAAACAAACCGAAACCTACACGTTAAACCTTTGTCCTACGCAGAACTATCCAGCTATCTTTGACCGAGTTTCCAAAGAGGGTCCGTAAAGGGCATGTGGCAGAGATTGCTCAAGTTCAAAGGTGTCCCTTGTGGCAGTAACAATGGTCGCCCGTGCTGTGCCAGGCACGTGGAGGTCTAGTCGCCCACGCTTCAGCCTGTCAAGACAATAAATTATTGTGCTCGCCAAATACGAGCCACACAAGACCGGACAATTATCTGAGAAATGGAATAGAAACTATCGCGGCATGAATACTAAATTAAATTAACTGTCATAGGTAATAAGATTATCAATATTATAGAAATATGATCACAATGTTTTAATAATCGTTTATAATTTTACACTAGTAGTGTATGCTTTCAAGAGAAAGGTATTGTATTTGGCATAATACCATGACGCAGCCAATTTGTATTCAAAACGCAATGCGCTGCGACAAAAAACGTTATCTACGTTATGGCGATCGTTTAACATTTATACGATCGTGGGAAACGATATTTTAGAATCAGTGAAATCGGTGAATAGGATTTCTAAAGCTACGATTAAGTCCGCACCTGACCAATAGCACCTTTTTTGGTAGGCAGGTAATATTTTTTTTTGTTTAACGATACATGTGTATGGGAACAACTTTGGGGCAAAAACATAATATCGGGGTCGTATCTAAAAATATAACTCGAGAGATCCACCTGTTAGCATTTTATCTGTGAAACGTTGCCACGACTTCAAAGTAAGTACTGCTAGTAGGGTTAAAGATTTTACTATAAAATATCTATCGTAACTTAATTAAACACAAGTTATTATGATATCATCCAATTGTCTACTAGTCATGTATGACGGTTCCAAGCTGCAAAACTTTAATTCAAAATAGAGGCTAGGCCATAAACTATTAATCTTAAAATTATAAAAAAAAAAATGAGTTTGATTTAATGTAACCACGATATCTACATCAAACAAACACAATAATCTAACTTAACAGCAAGCTAACATAATACATTTATTTGAATTACTATCATCCGTAGCAAATTGTCTATTTTTATGTTACATTCACACACAATATGTACATCGTTGTGGGTTTGGATTGACAACAGAGAGGAAGTGAAAAGAACAAAAAGCGTGTTTCCTGATGGGCCTTAATAAAATAGGGGAATGAGGGGAATTTTTACATTACGCTGCACCCTCGGAACGTCAGGTGAACACGCCATATTCCACCGTCATTTATTTATATTCCACCCCATGCAGTAATTCTGTTTGTTAACTATAGTGTGCAATCTATACGAACGATACAAGAGTCACAAAGGAATTAAAGCCGCACCTATAATATGCGCAAAGATAAACAAGTAGAAAGCAACGTACTAAATTATTACACTGTTGTTACAGTGTAAAATATTAATTCAAGTCTTTAAATAATAAACTGGCTTTCACCGAATAAAATTGCATTCGGACAGTTCTTTTTTACTAACGAATACCGAACTAACGATGTACCACGCTCGATAATATCTCCAAACAGGTGTATCATTATTGTTGGGATGACCGTCGAGGATGTAATGACGTGGACTCATTATATATTTCATTACACGATATGAATAGACGAAATGTTATTTAAATTAGAAACAAACAAACTCACCTCTTCTAAGATTGGACAGCTTTTGTAGCGTGACTTCTTGATAGCTAGCTCCCACCAAGGTATGGGAGGTTTTGATCGGAGTATTGTTTGGCATCCAATCTTCGGGTTTTGGGATTCATACAGAGTCCCTAATGTCCGCGGCGAGGGCCTAAGTGTTTGATCATCGTCGTTGACCGGGATTCCAGTTATACATTCGCAACATTTATGCGGCCTCTTTACTATGGTTTGTGGTCTATAGTCGGCACTAAATGAATGTCTGTAATTAAGACGTTTAGAAAACCCATTCGTTTCACTAACAGACCTCTTAAAACCGTTTCTGTTCGGTTGTAAAGGCATTCTAGGAATTTGCTGTACCTCATTTAGTATACTAGGATCCTCGTTTATACTCATGTTGTCACCGGTGAGCGGCGTATTTGGTTCGGAATGGTAGCCAATTCTAGATCTATGAAGGCTTCCGTAAAATGGGTTACTTAAACCATTTGGAGGTTTTAGGTCTAATAATTTTGGTCTTCTCGAATTCAATGTGGCGTACTTTTGTGGCGACTTGTGAAATTTCGACTTGTTCGGCAAATCTTTTAGTACGTCTTCCGTGTCGGTGGAAGGTATGGTGGAATTGTCGCTATAACTGGAAATAGGGCGATCGTTGTCGGTGAGGTATGAGGAGGACTCCGAGCAATTATCTCGATCGCTGTGGCTCCTTCTATAGTCGACGAACGAGCCGGTGTCCGGCCGCGAGGAATGCTGCTCAGCGGCGTCCTGGTTGGCTACGTGCTGCTCATACGATAGCCTCTCCCCGTTACTCAGACCGGCGATACCATTTTTTCCTTCCGACTTCACACTGAGTTCCGCAGACGACTCCAAGCTTTTTAAACGCCTTCTCGGTTTGGTGTCTATGGAATCATAATGAACTTCTTGTCGCCCGTTCGCATATTTCACTGGGGAATTACTTGTGGAATGAGGTGGAGATACTTTGGCATAAATTGGTTCCGCGAAACTGAATCGCGAATGTCTATCCGTTGAAGAGCCGTTCTCTTTACTACTAGATACATACTGAACTCCACAGTTGCCGTCGAGGAAGCTGCTTTTTGGAGTTCTCTGTACCGTGAAATATTCCGAATGCCGTTGAGGTAGATTGACGATGTGGTTATTTGGTTCTATAAGATTCCTTATTTTTATTTTACTCCTGGGAGCACGGATGGTTGCAAATCCGTCGTGGATCGGCGAGCCGTGATAGCCTTGCGATGTCGTCACCGCCATATCGATAGTACCACTCATAACACGGGTTTCATGACACGATCACTAACGCTTCTTACAAATGATGCACAGAATCTTTGCAAACACCGGTAAAACACGTCGCTTACCCCATGTTCTATTATCTGGAAAGCGTGAAATTATAAAACACAGCCCTAAGTGACTTTCATGGAGCATATACTTTACGATAAAACGTAACTGTGAGCTGTGGGCCTAATAATAATAATGGAAAACATTGACGGCGTATAATACGGCGACTTGAGGATTTTGAAGGTAAACGGGTAACAATTTCGAAATAATATGACTATACATCAAGCTTACAATGTAAAGTACCTATGAACTCTATTACGGACTGGATTAAGTCCCACAATAAAATATATGGGTGCTTGACCCGTTTAGAAGACATAGCACGATACAAACTGGTTTATTTTCGTTACATTAAAGCACATTTGTTCAAGAGAAGCCATGTAGTAGACTTAAAGGCACCACTTGACAGACCACGTTGCCTCTATTATTATAAACCACTAGATGTGGTACCACTTGTATACCTATACGATAAAGTTATTATATCAATAAAATGAACGTTGGTGATCTGTAGCTGACGGAAAAATAGGCAGAATAAAAAATATTTACAAGTCATTATTTGTCGTAACCTAGGTACGTATCCATAGATCATCGCTACCGGTGCGGTAACGGTAGGAATAGCTTTCGGCGTCTTCAGTAATTAGTAACGATGTTTGCAGCCTAAGAAACTTTTACTTCAATAAGTAAAGCTGCTTTATGCTTTAACCGAATGAAATCGGATGGCGACAAGATACCGTATAAGTTACTACGCGACTTTCTAATTCAGGAACGTACAGAGACAGCGTGGCATTGCTTTTAATGAGTGTGCCGAAGTGTTTGTAATTATTTTCTGTCTGCTGATCATATATCGCTATTTACGGGCAGCAACTCGGCTGGTGGAGCAGACTCGGAGAACATCCGGTGCTGGCCGATGGCACACAATTACTGCTAGGGTCCACATTGGCTCGGTAAAATATAAACTTTTATTACGTGGTCGACCAACATAAATTACAGCAAATTATCCGTACGGCCTCGACCCTGTTGCTGCTTTTTGTTCTCATAAGGATTGGCGATTAAATTTTCAAGTTTTAACGAAGCTCTGTTGCTTAGCGTTGACACGGTAGTTATTTAAACCGGTTAGGAGTTAGTTAGGAATAACTCCATAATTAGGTCGGTGTTCACCGCAAAAATAACTACAAAACTTTGTAGTTAATTTAACTAAAGCAACTTTCTGTCTTGCCTTCCTCTTATAACTTTTATAAGATTTCCTTGTTACAAGTTGTCCTAGATGCAAAACTAGATACTTGTGGAAAACTGATAGTGTTTTTTTTATTAAAGGAACGCAATGAAGAAGAAACTTTACATTTTTCATAAAAAATTATGTGACCATGACGTCATGGTCACCCCAGGGCCCTTTATGCATCAAATTATAATAAGCCTACCACTGGCCGTGCGCTCAGACTCTAGACGATGGTCGCTACAGCTGTGAGTCATTCCACTCGCCTCTCACGTTACCATTTATTGCATTATTTTACGATTATTGACTCCTACCGCGGTTACAAGAGCAAACCATAAAACATGCACGCTCTTAATCGAGAATCATAACTCATTTAAAGAATAAACATTATTGATTTGTATTCATAGATATATTGATAGATCAAAATGTTGTAGGGAGAAAAAGCGGCTTATTCTCAACGTTCTGACACTGAACTTTCGTTTAATGAAAGTTCTCATCATAATTTATAATGCCTACAAAATAAATGAGTCATAAATGTAGCAGTTTACGAGGGTGGCATTATTCAATGCGGTAATGACAATGGGTCGCCCGCCATTATACGGGTCAAATCATAAATTTTCGTGACGTGATTCCTTGCCGCGGGCCGATCGACAGAGAAAGCTAACATTTGAGGAAACAACAAAGGACATTGCACGTTGCTGCCACCGAGATAACCAGTTACCACCGATAACGATAACGCGATTACTGTAAACGCTATAATGCAAATGTTACGATCTACATTTGTGGCGCACATAAATGTGAGCTTTATTAACTATTTACCATGTGATAAATCACAGTCCCGTTAGGTTGTAAGTCTATCGGATTAATTGCAAATTATTTTATATTACTCGTACTTCGTTTCAGAATCAGTAAAACTACATACTCGTACTATTTCCTAACTATGAACATCGCAATGCTACTTCTTGAAAGCTTAAAGTTGGAGCTGCGTCCGAAATAGTTCGAGAACATAGGTGCTCCATTGTTATGGGCACTCATGTCTTGAAGGCGGTGCCGTCTGGCGCTACTTGAGCATGCGGCGTTCAAACAATGGCGGTCGCGTCGGTGCCCGGGGTTAAGTCGTAAATTACGAGGGGCGATCGCTGCGCGGGCGCCGATCGAACGGCTGATCGTCACCCGCCGGGGGGAAGCGGGGGTCGGCACCGCTAGCTCAAGCTTTACAACCACTATTGATGGTGTAACATCAAAACAACCTTTACTTACAGGGCTATTTTAAAACTAGCAATTGCGCAGAAATCTTTGCAAGATGACGAAAACAGTTCACATTGGTATTGAGTATTTCCAAAGCTATATTCTGGGGCTAAAATTATACGGCGCTGCAGCAAAACTGATCCCTCCAGCACACCGCTTGAGACAGGGAGAATGTTTATATAGCGTCCTCTTTCACTCTGAACGCATCGTGTGCGCCTCAGAGCCAAGTATCAACGACCTGTTGTACACAGCCTTTGCTTGCGCCGAGGCCGTGGTAACAGTAAGCTCGACACATTATATTCATTTCACGGTCATTTCGTAACATTTCAATAACCCTAGTGTTAACCGGACTGAGTGATGGTTTGTAAATAAACGCTTGGGTACCACAACAATCATAGTCGTCACGATTTAACAAATAGCAGTACACTGTGTGTGCTTGTGTAACTTTTAAATTAGAGCCAGTAGGACGTCTTGTGACGTTAGTTCTGAGATGTTATACTCGACTATCGCAGATCGCAGTACAAAAAGACACGTGCTGTAAAAGAGATCATGACCCTAACGGTACCTGACGGTGTCTATGTGGCCGATCATATGAGAATCGATTGTTTGGCCAAGCAACACTGCGTAAGTACTTACATTAACAGTACTCTAACTGCATTTTCTTCCGAGTATTGGGTTGTTGTGTCATGCATCGCGCACGCAAAATGAAAAAAAGATACAACGATATAAATGATGTCTAACAGTTTGTATATTTCGGGTAAAGTTTAGTTTGCTATCGGTATCTTTATGCAGATAGAGACTCTTGTACTTATGTAACTGCCAATGACGTACGCAATGACCCTAGATGCTTCAAACATGTACAAATTATTATTACATTGAAAAACGTTTATAAGTAGCTATAAGTATATAATACAAATGGCACGCAAAAAGTATCTATAGAAATAACGATGA
Organism: Blastobasis adustella; assembly: GCA_907269095.1. Classification (NCBI taxonomy): domain Eukaryota; kingdom Metazoa; phylum Arthropoda; class Insecta; order Lepidoptera; family Blastobasidae; genus Blastobasis; species Blastobasis adustella. The sequence goes on along the minus strand of OU026119.1, from coordinate 13,793,262 downwards.
TCTCAACTACGACACAACTAAGTGTGTTCATTAATTAGGTATGCCATGCGTACAATGTACAAGACATATGACCTCTAGGCAGTCGTATAGCATTGATTTACATGCAGGAGACAAACAGCAAGACACTCGTTACGAAATAAAATAATGTATGGAAATGCTTTTTAGAGTTCGCGATGTTAACCTAAATATTGGCAACGTAAACAGCGGATCATTACGAGATTAAGACCAGAAGTTCGTTGGCACATTTAAGTTTAAAGTTTACAGGCTCAAGGGAAGCATCTGTCGCGCACATGGCCCAGTGCCGAAGCGACGCAAGAGCACACTTGGCTGGATAGATATTCGATACGTACTGGGCCGTGGAAACCGCGGCGTCAGAATTTCTTCATTAAAAGATAATGCGGTCAAGGAGCCTGGTAATTAAGGTACCACAACGACGTCTTGTGACATTATCTCTGTGAAGTTTAAGTGGGCTATACTTAGCCTGTTATCAATCTCGATTCGGATGAATAATAATTACGCCAAAACGAGAATGCCGTTGCCAAATTAGTTTCCGCATGGAACAAGCTATCACCGCGCGATTAGCATAAATATGCGATTTGTACACGACAACTGCGGGGCGAGCAGAAATCTCAGTGAAACGGAACGGATCTATTTCGACTGAATAATTCGATATGAAACTAGAGAGGTGAACTGGAAACTTAGTAGACATCACATTACAAAAGACAAACTTCGATATTGACGTGTAGAAAAAACGAGCTTATCGAGTGGGATGGGCGCATTGTTTGCCTCGTCAGTTAGTACTCGTCCGCGCATGCCTTGTAGTACAGTACAGAGAGCCGTTATTACTGAATTTTAAGGGCACCGACGCGAACTCCGACCTCTATTCTCTGGCTATTGTCATGCTAATGATAAAGACTAGACACTTAATCGACTGTGACGAAAACTCTGCATTGAGCGACCTTAATTTCTGTCGTACAATGACAACAGTGGCGTGCTACCCAATGCAATAATGTGTCCATACACAATGTTACAAAAAGTGAATGATAAGATTACGCTTAGTACGGAGGTAATGATAAGGAGGACCACCATAATTAAGGACACCTGATAGATTACGGCTAAGTTGACTCACGGCATGACCACCGTCCGGCATCGTTATCGCTTGCGTAGAGTCAGAGAGGACCACCATGCTGTGTAAACGTTAGCTAAGCAGAATAAAGTTTATTGTTTGAAGTAACTTGACTCTGATCCTAAGCTAATCCCGCATAAGTGGACTACGCTACTGGTCGTCGTTTCCTTGCTAGATACGGTGATCCCGGCTTGTAGAGCTTCCTTCCGCGCTAGTTGTACGAGCTCAAGCAGGATGGAGGATAAACCACTTACGGAAGTTGCTCTCTGCTGCGTCGATAGCTATATAGTAATAATAATTTGTTTCGCAGGGCATCGCCTTTTGAGTGTCAGAATTTCGTACAAAAAAAGTGAGATATTCCATCTACCCACCCACGCACAAACCAGTTACAATTCTAGAGATGGACGTAGTAAATCAAGATTCGCCACTCCTGTCAAGGTCGCTGTGGCGGTTGACGCTGACGCAATGGCAGTTGGTCAGGTTCGTTTTATAATGAGGTATATTATTTCATTCATAAATCCTCAATACGACGTTGGAAGGTTGAAGCCATGATTGTATAAACATCACTCGATTAAAACCGCCGTAAACTAAAAATAAATTATTACCTGTATGCTGTGCTACAGTCCAGGTAGATTTTTAATACGTTCTTGCCGCGATCTTTTTGAGTAATAAATCAAAATTCCTACATTATCTATCTACTGTACAACGCCAGAAATAGCTTTATAGTTTAATTTGATGCTGTATGTACACTTAGGTACGTAAGTAATTTACTATTTCGTTAAGTAAATTTCAAGAATCGTTATACTCTTATACCCTAATTTTTATTCGCCTACCACTGCGCAAAACACATTGCGAAGATTATATCTGGAATATATCCATTAGGATACGTCTATTAGGCTCACAGAAATCAAAATAAATAAGTGAATTTATTTAAATTGCTTTGAATAGGCTATAACCTAAACACGGTGTCTTTCCATTTGTATTCATGATTAATTTAAAATGAAATCACTGAACGAACACGAGACACACAGTCTGCGTTTAAAATGCGTAGGTAGCACGGTGACTTCAGTCAGAACTGATGATCAAATTAGCACTAATTAAGAAATATAGATGTAGCAATAAGTTATGTTTCATTGCGTCTTATGAACTTCTCGATATTAATTTGTTTATCTCAACATTAAAGTTACTGAGGTCATTCGCAATATCACACTGCAAATGAGCCAAGCGTAAACTGGAAGCGATTTATTCAACTTCAAAAGATACTTCCTGTTGATTGGGAAAGGCATAGACACAGAACGATTTCTTTCCTGCGTTTTGCTTACGTAATAGTGTAGCCAAAGTTTAAGCGGATAATGTGAATTAAGTAACAATTAAATTTTTAATGCGGATTTCTGCTATCAGTGTAGAAATGCCGGTTAAGTTTCCGATACAGTGCGAGTGGATGTCAGAATGTTACGCTAGACTTCCAATGCAAACCACAAACACGAATCACGCTAACATATTGATAGAGGTATGTATAAAATATTGAATCCTTTATTGCTCGCTTGTTGGCCCTCTTCCAAACGGCGACGCAAAAGGCAAGGTTTCCTGAGCATTGCAATATTCCAAAGCCAGAATTTATGGGTTGGAATTTAGAACCTTAAAATATCCTGCTCTGCGCCAGTGCGACACCTGACTCGAGAGTTATTTTACTTGTGCATTTTACGAGTTCATTGTCTTTGAACCATAAACACGGGAACTATTTTCCGTTCTCGCCCAAATTGTATAAAACATTAAAGGTTTGTGTTGACGCAGTTGGTCGTAAAGCATTCATTACAGGGTATATTAACCCTCGAACACTATGCACGAATACATATAAGATACTGAACATATCTGTCAACCAAACTATGAAATAAATATAGTCGTACCTAACTTTAAAAAGCTCTGCCTATAAATAAAACAATAAATTGGATATGAGTGTTTGGAAGGGTATGCCACTAAATTTAAAACGTGTACATTAATGAATATGGCGACATTCTAATAGGTCATTTAGCTTATTGAACAAATAAATAATGCAAGGGCGCTAGGGATCCGTGGCTCGTCTCGGCTGAATTAACCTCAATTGAGGAGTGGCGTGGAGGCGCTTCGCTGATTGAAGACAGCGCGCCGTAGTCACAGCCAAGCTACACTCTTCCTACCGCTATAAACGAACCAATTTCGCTAGGAGAAATGACCTCCATTTTATAGTACCATCCTCGTAAATTTATCAAGAACCAACAAGGTTTAATCAACGACACACTTTAATGCAGTTAATGTGTCATGTCAACGTATCCGTGCGATTATTTGACAAGAAACAATGCGACAAAAACAATTGATAAACACCTTGTCGTTTACGTTTTTAGTAGATAAGATATGATTGGTTCTGGGATTCGATCAAACGCACCAATTGATAAGCTTAATGGTACCATTATGCTATTATTCAATTCAATAGAAACAGGACAAGTAACCGGATGCGGCCGATGACAGTGATGCTGTTCAAACGAGCCATCTTAGCTCCCAGAAGGAGCCGTAAAGGCGTCAAGCCACAAATGGTCTATGATTAATGGGAAAAATTATGTTAACTGCAATAAGAACCGTCCGGTTCTCACTATGGAGTCTTTTAAACCAGGCAGTTGGCACCCTTTTACGCCTTACTGGGAAAATTACATCTTTGATGTGGGAATGAGACTGCTCTACGCAGAACAAGATGGAAAGAAAGAAAACAAACAAAGTACTCCACTCAATTAACTTCAGGATAGGTTTGACTAGGTTTAGATGTACAAACCTGATTTATTTATAGTAACATGTATATGTGAAATCAGCAAATATGTAACACCTACTGTTTGCTTTTGGATAAAGCCCGCTCATGTGTTATACAGACAGACAGACAGGGATGCTGCAACCGATAGCCGCGCATTGCGTAAATAGGACGTGGACCGTTGTCAAGCTGTGTGACATGTTTACATTTTGAGCAGAGAATTGTCTGACAAGACTGCTGCTGCTACTGTGAACTATTATAGTACACTTTACGAGCAACCACACTGTGCATACACTAAATAATGATTTACCACACTATTAAACGTTAGAATAAGTGCATAAAACACAAAGACCTCAAAACGTTGTGTGCTAGAAGGCCAAATTTTACGTTAGTCGTAAAAATAACAATTTGTTGTGATTTATAGTATATAAGTTACGCCATAAATATTGTGTCACCGAATGAAGACATACAACAACGTTACTCAAGTGGCTTTTATCGCAGTGCGTACAAGTTTTGTGAATGCTTGAATATTTTTATCTTAACGGGCGCTGTGTTCGGCGATAACATTGCAAGTTTTCAACAAAACACGGAAATTAAGGCTACGCAAATGTTACAAAAATAGAGCAGGAGAGGCAGGTACCAGATGTTATTCATTGTGCTGTAAAAATGCTACGTTATTTAGAACTTGGACATAAAAAAGCCAGTTAAAATTTAATTAAATCATCAAGTTCGACGAAACTCGCACGCAGACTGTCGTGCTCGTAAAGACGGATAACCACGTAGTTATAATATAGGCGTAAAAGACATCAAACAAGATACATATCAAAGGTTTGACCCCAAACAGAACCAGATCCGCCTGTAAACTGTGATTCTCGCTGGTTAACGTTTGATGTTTGTGCAGCTCGTTAGTACTGTTTTGTGCAACGTTCATTAAATTGTCAAGTTTCACCGTAATGCAAACATAAAAAACCTTTGGAAGTGTTAACACGCGATTTGCCATATCTACAATGTCAATGAGATATCAAATAGTAAACTTGACATGAAATTTTCTCCATTAGCACACGCCGTACGTACACAAATCAAATAAGTTTGTTTGATTTGTTAACAATTTGTGTACTTCCCAAAAGTACGGTATTCATTCATTGGAACCTCATTGAAGTTTGTTTGCTGTCAATGCAAAGTATAATTTATAACCTGTTCGCCAACTTTCCCATGACAATAGTATTGTAGTAAATTGTATCAAAAGAAAGACCAATGTCCGAGCCGAAACCTAGCAGCATGGGCCCATAATAGGGTCTTACAAACAACTTGTAAAAAAGGGGACGCTGTTACCTGCTTCCCTACTTCCATAGCACGATGCTGCACCGATAAGATTTTATATATTTATCTCAACATCTAAATCCTTTTAGTTTTACAATCTTATCCAGTTAGAAGTTAATAAACTTAATATTAAATTCTTAATCTAATGCTTATGTTTACCTTATAGTAAATTAATATAACCATGATTTCAGTGTCAACCAGTCAATGTTTTCCAACTTAATACTAGCCAGCCTCATCATATCTACAAACCAGTAGTTTGTTGCTGTATTTAAGGCCGTAATCGACCCAACACAAGAAACTAATAACGAAATTACACCCGGATGTCTTGGTAACAAAACAACAAATCGTAAGCAAACGTGTTTCGCTCATATGAGCTCAAAAAATGAGAAGATCCACTGCTCCGTAAAAACCAAGTACCGTGACTCCATGAAAGCTCACTGTGGCGTCTGTGTCCAACTAGAATTTTATAATCACTGTAACTGCGATCACAAAATTATTCACTGGGTGAGTTCGACTTCAACAGTTTGTTTGAGTTTGTGGAGCGTGCGCGGCGGCGCGGCAACGGGCGCGCGAGCGTCCGCCCTCAGACAAGTTTCTATACACACTGCGGCCCGCCGGTACGCTCAACCACGGCTCATACGGAACACCACAACTTCGAACCGACCCGGTGCAACCGGGATCATGAGCGAGCGAACCCAAACTATTCAAGGGGAATTGGGGACCCGGCATTATGCAGAGGGCGCGCCGGGATCATCGACAGTTGAAAGAGTTTATCGGGGGTGACTTGACGTCGGATACAATCGAACGTGATTTATCGTACCTAATGGGTGGGAAATACAACATTCTGTGCGTTTCATATCTGAAGTTAAGCTGTAGCTTAAAATTGTAGCGTGATATAATTTTGTCAGTGATGATGATAGAGCGATAGGCCGCGGGCGCAGGGCCGCTCGACTCGCACGCATTATCTCGCGCGAGGCACTTGTTGCGCAAGCGTAGCAGCCACTTCTAAAGATTTATGGGCCGCGGGCTTGAGTTACACATGATAACACTCTTCTGCGCACACGCGGCAACCGCACAAACGACAACGTTTAAACAAACGCAGTGCAAACACATCGCGCCGAATATTCCTTTGCAACGCCGCCCCGTTAAGTCAAAACAGCTGGCGTCGCTCCAATAATGGAAACAGTAATGGGAATGAAGAAACGATAGGTAATTGCTAGGAGAAATTATTACCAATAGGCAGTTACCGACTATGACCACTCATAAAAGGTGGTATGTATTTATTTGCGGTTAATTTATTTTACACAGGCTCATTCATAGCGAAATTGATGTTTATGAACTTTTACGATTTGCGTATACAAACGCCTAGATAGGTAGAGAAAGGCGCAACCCGTGTCGGAAATGGTGACGGAGAAAAGAATTTTAAGTTATATAATTTTATGAATAAAGACTACACAATGGTTAACGTTTTCAACTCTCAACTTTCGTCGCTAAAAGTTATGAATAAAAACGTGTATGCTACAAATCATTGTGTGTTACCCATGCATGTATCACCACAAATTTAACGTTGGTGATGATTCATTGATGGCTATTCATATTTTTGCAAACAATGCGACACTAAAGTAGCGATGCACTTTCATGTCAAATGACGCATTGTATTTCTTTACTAGTGTCTACCTTACTAGTTGTTGGCATGGTGCCACTGTAACTGCAATGGTCAACGTGGCCAACTAGGAAACATTATTTGTAACGAATTAGCGACCTAAACAAAGAACACGGTTCGCAGATATATAGCACGACTATGTTGAATATTTAAACAAAGCTTTAAATGTATAATATTTTTAATAAATATATCTAAAAGTTTACTCGAATTATTAACTGATATATTAACACCGTGATGTGATGAACAAACCTAGTTAATGAAAACAGGACCTCGAACTACATTGACTGGAACACGTTCTTGATAAATCAATAACGGCGCCGAGGAATGAGTGCAACCGCAGTTCCAACAATAACTATTGAGACGCAGGCAAGGGCCAGCAAGAACGATCGATGCATCAAATTAAATCACCATTGAAACCAATTGATACCTTGTTTGTTGCCATCGAGCGTATCATTTATGACTCAAGCGAGCAGGGCATATCGATACTAATGCAAGGCTGCAAAGCAAAAACTGGTATCGATTCGTAATTTCTTAGCTATGTGCTAGCTGCAATTAATGCTGGCTGCAACGACTGCAAATGCCCTCGGAGCGATGTGGAAGAAATTAACGGCTGTAGGCGACGTGATTGCAGTGTCTTTATGGCGAGTAAAAGCCGTGCTCTTCAAACGGATGTGAACTCTATTTCGAAGAAATGCATGATGCACCGATAGCTTTGAAATAAATACGGTCGAAGGCGAGTAGAACACAAACGTTCCTAAACCACACAACAATGGCCGCGCAAGAACGACGATAGATGTTCGTGGTCTCGTGTTGAATTATTTATGGCGGCCCTGCTTCACCGAGCAGTAAATTAGGCGGACAAAAACAGACGTCTACCAGTCTCTCATTGAAAAATCCACTTTTTCGTCAGCCCGCCTGATTAAACAACTAACCATCGTCGATTTTACCGACTATGATCGCCATTAATCCGACAAAACTTTGACGAAGGGATTATTCATTCCGTCTGTCCTTTCTTTCGCAATGCCCTCGTGCATCACGATCCCATCAAGACAGCCGTTGCGACAAGAAATCCTTTGTTTTGAAATTTAAGTTGCAAAAGAACAATGACTTTTACAACGCGCGTTCCGTTTCAGTTAATTAAAACTGGGGTGTTTTATTGTTGCGACCGTAGGAATTACGATTTGAAATCTGGCCTCTCGGAGAGCTAGTAATACAGGTTACTTAGTTAGACAATGACAAACTAATGCTTTACTAAGCTGAGAATTTGTTCTCACGAAAGCTGAATTCTACTAATGATTTGTTGCAAACTGGGGCACATGATAAAAGTTGAACTATTAAATGATTAGACGAGGCGTGCGGTATCATTTGGTCAAAGCTCAGAGGCTTGTTGGCTCTGACAAGATCAATATGGCATTGATCGGCATATCGGCGCTTTGTCATACTGCACTGTACGTGCGTATCAATTGATAAAAGCTGGCGGAATTGAGTACCCCAGCAATTACTCAGAATAATTGGTACTGTTTTATTCGATTAGAAGATTAGAGGTACGAGCAAATCATTATTTAGGTATTTGTAAGTACCTACCAACTTTTATTATAATTTATTGGAATACGAAATCATTTAGATGTGGTCACCATCATCATATCAGCCGAAAGACGCCTACTGCTGGCCATAGGCCTCCCCCAGAGATCGCCACAAAGGCCGGTACTATGCCTTCCGCATCCAGCTGCTATCTGTGATCTTTACCAGGTCGTCGGTCCACCTTGTACCCACGCTGACGCTGCGCCTTCAGATACGTGGTCGCCATTCGAGAACTTTACTGCCGATCGGCCATCTGTTCTTCGAGCTATGTGCCCTGCCCGCTGCCACTTTAGCCTGGCAATCCTTCGGGCGTATATGTGGGTACTTTACCTAAATCTCTCAATCAGCTTCCTTGTTTGTTGGCAGTACAGAATACCTATTTAAGTATTATCGAATTATTTATGTAAAAATTCTGACCTATTTTTCAAATCAAATCTGTATGTCCCGATTTACTTTCTTTTTATGTGAGCTATGCCATCCGCTGATTTGTTCCTTGATACTCCCGCGTCACTTGCGCCGGCGCGCCCGCATCGCGGCATCCACTAGGACGATAGAGCCGACCGCGGTCTACGTTTGGCACAGATTCCTAGCGCCAGATATGGGCGCGAAACGGCACCCGTCAGCCGAGGCTGCGACCCACCCAAGCCATTATTTATTTATTGACCCTATACGTTGGCGTTTCATCTAGCCTATCAACTTTCTTGTATCCAACGTGATCGATGGCCCTTGCGGTGCAGGAATGTAGGATGACAATTACAGTGCGTAATGTAGAAATAATGGATAGGTAAGCAAACGCACACAATAGCCCAAAGCACAAAGACTAATCGCTTTCGTCTACAAAGGGCTAGATGTAAACTTACTTACGTAGTGCAAGCTTGCGGTGCGTTTTTTTATGATATTCAGTGACAAATGAGCAGACAGCCCCTCTGATGGTAAATGGCGGTCATAACAACTACAATTTAGGTTGCAGGTAACAAAAACAGAACAGCAGGTGCGTTTTCACTGTGACGACTAAAATTAAATGTATCATGCCTGTAAATTCGCTGGCTACCTTATCCTTCAAACCGGAACACAACAATGCAAGCAGTTTTCAACAGTTCAGCTGCCTCAACAGTTTAATTTATTTGATATTTTGTGCCAGTGCGGTCAAGTTGACTGGAATCGCCTTCCTCGTCAGGGTTTTAGTTTCTTGCCTTGCTAAGGCAATGCCGGCAACGCTGGGACGGGAAATTAGAATAGGAACCTAGATCCGAGGCAGCCTTGGTGTGAGAGATGTTGGTGATAAATTTAAAGAGGGTTTGATGAAATTCTGCGTAACGTCCAGGAATACGTGAGCAACATTGGTCTAAACCTATTAGAATCAGGATAGAGCTTCCAGGCCCAAGAAGTGCCATCGCCGTGTCGGATGCTGAAGATCGGGCGAAGTGGAGGAGGAAGAGTAGGTAAGCTGATTCTAGTAGGAGCAGAGATTGACCGATTTAATTATGAGGATGATGATGAAGTTGGAACGTGAAGTTCGAGCAAAGTCCATAACTTAGTGCTGAGACTATCTGAGTATGTATATAATATCTGTATTTGAGTAGCCGCAGATTTAGCCTATAATATTAATTCTAGAGGCATGAATCAGTTCCACAAATCATTCTTGCCAGTAATTAACCACTGCTATTAATGCCACTGCCAATTAAAACATAAAATAAACGAAATCAAAGCTCTCGCACAGTAGATAAGCTTTTATTTACGTAACTATCAAAATAGATTACGAAACCACACGAATAGGTACCTATCTCGTAACTGACACTTCATTAATCGAACACGTATCGCTTATGCATACAAAACAAAAATTTGAATACGCAGACAAGGCGTTTCACAGCATCGCACGCCCGTCCAATTCAATAAACACACAAAGAGATGTACACCACAACTATTAACCGGCCGAAAGTGAAAGTGCAGCGAGATGCGAGCAACATAAAACCACCTCGAGTCAAGTGTCAAGCGGCCGTGTCAACCGCAGAACGTAATTTAACGGCTACATAATTTGAAAGTATTATAATATAGTGTTGCATTGTTTCCATGCAGCCTTTACAAGCACCCGTGGGCAGCTAACGAGATAGCTTTACAATGTGGTAATGTGTCATTTGTTTTGTCTAAAGGTATCATGTTACCTGTGGGGCCGTTATCCATGCGTGGACAACATTACCTGACGGGATGACACTCGACAAATCGAAAATTATCATATTACATTTGTTTTTATCACCGCTTTCTTTGTCTCAAATGACTGGTGTTATTCTCTCGACTTTCCAAAGGGCCAGTAAACGTTTTGTATTAGCTGTGGGCTATGGTAATGGCTATATTGTAAGGAGTTTAGTTATGATGATGAAGGTACTTACATTGGTCGTGAGCTGAGTGGTGAGTGTGTGGACCTTTTCTTTGGCGTCGGCCAGCTCTCTTCTCAGCTTCCGGACCTGTGTGAAAACAACATTGTTGCAAGAATTGTACAGAAATATAATCCTGGTTGTGAATGTAAATATTATTCCACCCCAAACGTCTTTGGCAGATCTGGATTTTGGAGATAGCGTATCGGCGATGTCTCTTAAGAGAATGTGCCTAGTTCTTAAAAAGTACCCTAACCCGTGTATTGTAGACCAACAGTATCTTCCATGACTGTCGGGATTTGTCTCAAACTCATGCTGAGTTGCACTAGCATGAGAAAAACACAAGTACGTAGTATTTATACGTACTGGGTGTTTATGAGACAAGGAATTTTGAAAGTGTATGAAAGTGACAGATGGCGCCCATCGGGCTCGAAAAAATATCTAAAGCTAGCGGGGCGGGACGGATTTACAATCAAGCAATCATACAGACTGGAAAATATCAGTACCTACAATAAAAGGCTCCTATGGCCAATTGTCCATTTCCTGTTTCTTGAAGTGAAAATTATCTTCACTTAGTGGTAGTACATGTTGCTGTTTTGCTTTGCTGGATACCATAAAGGCAAAAAACACTTAAACAATAAATCAAGAATGAATTCAATGGCAATGGCTAAAAAATGTGTCACCGCTAAATAGCTTTAAAGTTCTTAACTTATACAAGGCTGGGTTTTACAGGCAGCTTTGCTGCGCGGGGATAAAAGTAGCCAATGTCCTTTTCTAACCGTTTTACTACCTACATCTGCGCTAAAAACCTGCCGATAAGACGTGGCGTTTCGACGTGTAAGTAAATCAGAAATGAACGAATCGATTTTTAGTTTTATAACCAGTTTCACTTCGTTAGAGACAGAGCGATCATATTAGCTCAAATTGGCTTAGCAAAGCTTACAGGAGGAAAGACTATGTAAACCGAATTGAAATCCATTGCGTACTCAATTTAGAAGTACTTTTACATACAAATAGAGGCATACGGATTTAGAGACAATAATTTCATATGACAGGATGTTGATGCATTCGATGTGAGTGTAACCATGTGATGCGTCATGTCATTGGTAGGTGGAACAAAGCCAAATTTATTTTATATCAAACACAGGCAAGTGGGCAACCTGATGGAAAGCTATTGACATTCAAATGCTGGGCCCCTCCACTGCCATAGCCACGAAACTCCATGTTCTCCATGGAGCACTGGAGACTTTACTCACCGTACTGGTAGGAATACCTTCATACTTATTTATAGTAGTATTAGACCGTGAGGGCGCTGTAGGCTATTTTACGTCATCGAGTACAAGAAAAATTCCACTTTGTAATGATAGGAGACGTTTATGGATACTTTTCTAAAAAAAATGTACTAAACCAATGACTAACAGGTACCTCATGCGCCTGTCTCTCCTCGGAGCCCGCGCCAGCGGCCAAGGATGAAGCAGTCGACACCAGTGACGCCGTCGACCCGTGCACTGAGACAAAACAATAACTTATCAGATCTTCCGAGTATAATCACCACCTTTCTTCTAATAATAAAACGAAAGTTTGGAGTTTGAATGATCTTTAAAAAATTAAATACTGATGACAATACACAGCCGAAATCGCCGGGTCCAGGAGCTTGAAAGTTTGCTTGGAGATTCGTTAAAACGGTGAGCACTACTGTTATTTAGTATTTCTTGAAAATCGTTTCCTTGGTGGATTAAAGGTGGTTGGAACATGAATTAGATTTCACATTTGCAGTAGATAAGTGACATAAGCGGTAGTACTGCGAACGCTACGAAGCTTATTTACATTATTTTTTTTATTGCCAATATGCTTGCATTTGACCTCAACTCACCTTATGGAAAGCGACGATGAGGTCGAAGATGTAGCATGCGTGATTAGTAGATACCTATTCACCCTTGACTTGAAGACCCCAAGGTTATACTTTTACTTATCGGGAAAAAGTGAAGCTGCCGAACCGTCGCTTCGAAGCGATTTGCATCTTGCATATATCTTGGTGTATATTATCTAGCATCTTGCGTATATCTTGATGATTATATCACAGCTTACCATCATCGTTCTTCTTCGGGTAGTGGTGCGAATGCCTGGGCGTGTGCATCACGTTGGCGGGCTGGTGCGTGGGGCTGAGCGCCGAGCGCGGCGACGGCGACGGCGGCTCCGATACGCCGTAGTTTAGAGCTGGGTAAGGAAAATATTTTTTTATATAAAAGAATTACCTAGGCGTTTGAAGATAAATGACGTGACGATGCGCCTGAAAAAATGCTAGAAACAGCCTTTTTACACTAGTTTTCGTTTTCAAGGTGTCCAGATTATAATGATCAGGGAACACACTCGTAGGCAACGTGTTTCAGTCTTTGGTATTATAGAGGTTGTACCAAACCAAAGGACGATACTAGTAGAGAGCACACGAGTTTAATTTTGGTCGTACAATCTACCTTCAACCGAATTTTCTAACCGTTTTTAGGTGGGTGTGTTAACCAACCCGTCCTTTTTGACGACGTGAGTTGTTTAGTAGTCAACAAGTCAGTCTGTCTCGCAGAAATTCCTGGTTCAATTCCAGACCTAAGATCAGACTCACATGCGTTCGACAGAGACGGCGCTCTACGCACCTGAATTAGCCCATATTCATTATTTACTGTCGACATCTGTAGGTAGGTACGTATGCAAACCTACCCTTGCTACGTCACCCAATGTACGTGGTAACTGTCGCCCATAACATAACATTCATACAGGTTGCAGGTAACAAAAATGCAGAACCGCATATGCGTTATCACTGTGAGGACTAAGATGAAATGCCTCATGCCTGTAATTTCTACTACTTTCTATCTATATGTAAAAAATACGGTTGGTATGATACTGACCTTGCGCTCCTGGTCCGTACTGCACCGGCAAACAGTAGTACGGCTCATAGTCACTCTCCGAAGACCTCTGCAGCATCGACGGGTACAATTTCTCTGACTTGGTGGATCTGAAATCGCGGGTTATGTTAGCAAGGTAGAGGTTTCTACGGATACGCTAGCCCACATTACAACATGGCACAGTGATAAGGTTACAATCAGCATATCGACGACAAAAGCCTAAGCTTGTACAAGTATGTTTAGCTTTATAATTGAGGCCTGATAATACTAATTATTCAATTTCTGCCTTTCTAAAGGTGCGTACCAGCGAGTTCTAACTCAGTTGCAAGTTAGAAATTGTAAAATAACTAGTCACCGCCAAAATAATGAAACAATAGGTACAGCTACGAAATCTGTTTTGTATGTGTATTAACAACTAGAGTTGACAAAATAAGCCGTGCCATGTTAAACATCATGCATAAATTGACATAATCATTGTGGTGTGTGAGTGAAGCGTGCCACGTCGAAGCGAAAACATGAACAAACCTCCAACAGTGGCCATACCTTGGGAAAGTCCTATCTCTGAGGTAGCTAAAAAGTTAATCAACATTGACGCTTTATTTTCTATGTTACAATATTATGTCCTATCCTACAGACAAGTCCATGTGATCGTGATGTAAATGGTGCTGATGAATGTGAATGAGTTTAAGCAGAATAGAAAGAGATAGAAAAATATATGGATGACAACTATACACAGATGCACATTCACAACGATTACCTGCAAATGCCCTATCATATTCAGATTCTTGTAGGGTGTTGACCGAATTTTGAAATTAGGAATTTGAAAGTTACCCGAATTAGGTAACGAATCGTGTTAAGTTTTTAGGCAAGGGAAACAAGAAATTCTTGATCAGTTTGGTGAGTTCAGTTTAGTGAACTGACATTGCATAACCGACGCCTGACCATAGTACCGCGGCTAGACATCAACGCCCGTGTTAACAAACCTACCTAATACTGTTGCTTCTGTTTAATCTGGCGCCTTGAGCGTCACGGTGCATGATCAGCTTATTGTGAGTGAGTGAACTGCGATGGTGTGAGTTAGGGGAGGAGGTGTGGTTGTGCGCCTGCGCCGAGTGGAGTGACGTCAGCGACTCCATGCTCTCGCCCTCGGACAGGCGCCCCGACGCCGAATACGTGTTGCTGAAACGCGGGAAACATGATGGGTCATGCTGGCCAGTTGTAATTCTACTTTTCTTAAATTTTGTTCAAAATTCGAAAGGTGATTTATTTGGCCATGCGTGCATTCCAGCCAGCCAATCTTAAATGGTTTATTTTTAAGAAAATCTAGATCGTGTAGGTGCTTCACAGTATGTGCAATACTGCAGTAGATATCCAAATATTATCATTCTTATGAACCAATTAATATTTTCCTAATTGAGTAAATTGTTGGACAAATGATGCCATCCAAACATTCTTATCCTTTCTTCTACAACTGGCCACATTGGAAAATAGGACAGAAAGCATGTGATTGATTATGTAGGTACATGATACAAGGTTCAGTGACACACTTTGTGTTAAAAATTCACATCAAAATGAAATTTTAAATACATACAAAATGCATATTATGAATCTAGAGTGAGCATACACAAATGATTAGGGGCTTTGTTTTGTAATGGATAATGAAATAGGATAATGCTATGATAAGAAACATCACATGTTTTTTAAATTTTAAATATTTAACAGTCATTTTTTCTCTGGACAATGTTTGTATTGAACTACAGAATCTGATCTCAGCATTAAAATACACAAATTACAAAAATCAAATCACAACACCAATAACTGACACGATGGAAAGGTAAATAATAAAATCACATTCATTTAATAAACAATAATAACAAATATTCATTATCATATTATAGGTTTTACCTGTGCCTCAGCCAAGGTGCGTAGGGTATTCCATAATCCGATTTCACCTCAGAGTATGTCTGAGTATCAGACAAACTGCCGTCACTGATCTTGATGCCACCTCTTGGAGCAATCCTAAAGAAAGGGTTAGGCACTTCATAAACACTCAAAAACATCGATTACTTAACCAACACAAGCAAGTTTATGAAAAGATTGCAGAATAATTTCAAAAAGGAACACCGACCATCCTGAACCACTTCAAACCAGTTACTGGCAGCTTTCAACTTTAATACAAAAAATATTTCACAGGCACTCTCAATGCCTGGCACAAATATCAGTGATCAAATGGTATAACATTCCCATGATCAACTAGATAACAATATTTACTTTGATGTCAAAAATGGAAGGATGAATTTTTTTTAACCTTATCTTAACATTGAGGGCAAATAAATTTTTACCTGAAGGTGTGTGTCATTTTAATTTTAATGTAATAAAACTGAGAACACTGAATATTAGACACTAATAAATTTCAAAAAAATTACATCACTATTTGTTTCAAGCAAGTTGCAATCTTTTAAACAGAGAACAATTTACAAATACATTGTCTCAGAACCGCTCTCAACAGTGATCCTCAACACAATGGACTTTATTTACTAATTGTTGTCTCCCAACAAAGCCAGATTAATTACTACACACTGTGTCATAAGCACAGAATTGTTTCATGAATCAATGTTTACCATACTAATATGCCAGTGGATGCCTAGGCTGTCTAACAAGGATATCAGTTTGAGTGTGTTTATTAAACAAATCATTTCATATTACAATTTCAAAGTTGTTACTTATAAATTGCAATTATTTTATGTTTGTGGATTAAGATGAAGATCTTGTTTATTACTAATTTTAATCTGTAGTTTTATTTAATATTTTAACTCGTAATATTTTACTAAGTAATAACAGACTACCTAGCACAGGAATATAGAAAGACATATCTTAATCTTTATCACTCAGACTCTGTTTCGGTGGCTCTCTAATTCTTCAATTGACTGTATCAACTGGACAATTGACTATTAGTAGGTAGGTAATTGCTGTATTGTTGAGTAATTGTTTAAAACTTTATTGTTTGGTGTCCACAGTTTCAGTAGATACTTATAGAGATTATGTTTGAATATTTGATGAGAATATAATGATGTAAGCTAGCTTTGGTATAATGAAATAAAAACTAAGCCAATAATAATATTATTTTTGATTTGATTACTACGAATTATAGTTACCTAATGGTAACCATTCAATCTAAAGTTAAAGCATAAATTAGTAAGTAAATAATTTACCTGTGATGATGGAATAAGGCTGCAAAATCATGCGTCCCGGGTTTAGGCAATGATTGAGAGCCCAGAAGTCTCTCGCGTACAGACGCTGAAAGCTGTGCCGCCGCGGTGCCTCCCAAAGAAAATGATTTCGGGCCAATGCCATTTTCTGTGGAATATGCAAAATGCAATGAATAAATAAATAAATAATATCAACATCAACTATCTTCTTGGGATAAATAAGTAATTCCGATATAAAATATAATATAACTTACTGTGAATTTGTAGATCTTGCGTACAAGTTTGGGTACCGCCCGATACTTTAACTTTTGTCCTGGGTACTGCTGAAACTTGAGCTGTCCTTCCACCTATAAGACATAATATGAAATATTAATTAAAATAAGACATAATTGGTAATTCGTAAAATTCAGAAAATTATAGAGTAGAAAATAAAAACAAACACAGCTGATTGCCTGATAATAGCGGGCAGGCAGCTGTCAAAGTTAAATATCAGAACTCAATTTGAACAGGCCAAGGTTTTGTAATCATACAGCCTAAACATATAATATAAACATATTTTTTAAATTTAAACTTCTGACAAATTCCATGGTTTTCGAACGCTGTCGAATAATATCAGTCTTATTATCATCAATCTTAATCATTATTAGTGCATGAAGCCATTTTTAAGCTTACCATGACCATGCGGTGGAGGTCCATTGGATGGTGGTACAGGTTGTTGCACGCCATTTTGTCTTTTCACATAGCCAAAATTTTGAGGAACCTTGGCTTTACTTGATGAGCAATTGCTGCCATTTCCACCACTTGAAACACTTGATGGACGAGATGATGCGCCGCTCGGTGATTGCAGCTGTAAATTAATTAATGGAATCGTTGTTAAATGTTCCTAGTTAGTTATGTGAAATACCAGCCAGACAAAGCATCACATATAGTAAGTATTTTGGTTCTCTAAGTCCAAGTTTTAATTAAGGAATTCGGGCCCGAGCAGAGAGCAAATGTTTACAAGCGTTTATTCGTTAGTTAAAACTAGTTATTTTATAGATAATAGTATTACAGAATTAACAATTCTACCTAAGCCGGGGAAAACTCATTCTAATGCTAAGTGACGCATAATTAAATGCCCAATTCATTTTGGTAAATAAGTATGGTGTTTGCTTACCTGCGATCCGCCACTCCTGGACGAATGCTGACTAGAATTTGACGCCGCATACTGTAAACAAGAATTTTATTAGAAACGTTAATATGAGCGCTTCCTCTTTGATTGGTTGGATTCCACCCTACAACGGAAACTCGAATAACCCCGGGGTAACAGAGCCAGTGATGCGAAAGAGGGGTCCGGAGAGAAATAGGTTAAAGTAGGTAGGTAGTTAGACTATCTCGTAATAGATACATTTATAGACAGGCACGCTGTGTCTAACTTTATCAATTTAACTCGTAGTTTAAAACTGGCAAAAACATTATTTTCCTACAATGAGATTTTGCTCTATTTAATTTGACAGGTGGCGTTATGTACAGAGTAACGTAAAGCTCGTCTAAGCTGAAATGACGCGCCCTACTACTTAATTAGTTGATTTTGAGCTCTAACTCACGAGTAGGTATGTAATTTTACTAGTGCATATTCGTGGTAGGCATCAACCCTGGGTGAGATACCACCATCATATCTAGTACACCAGACGCCATAAAGAACAATAGTTTTTTGTTCACTTTGGATATCTGGTGCCACAGATATCTGGAATGGATTGAATGAAACGCAGACATCCTTTCTAGAAACTACGAACCTGTGGATGCGGCGCTATGCCCAGTTGTTGAGCGGCGGTAAGTTTCTCCCTTTTATGATGTTGTGGAGAATGATGACCGGTACGACGCTCGCCCTTCCGCCCGTGGGACGGACTCGGCGGCGCCGGCGCGGGTTGGCCCTGGAAATAGAAGAGACGTTGTTACCTTCAAGTTATTATGTACCTATGTACCTTACTGCTTATATATGTAGATAACGTTCTACATACATGACGTTATAAATGCTTTTCCCCATAGATATAGACAGAGACGCTAGAGACGGCTGACAAACCTATCTCGTTTCTTCAATATTCAACCTATTCATACATGCTCGTCAGTTTAGGACACTCTTGATCGGAACTTTCTTTAACTTAACTTGGAGCACTAATTAAGAATCCGAAAGACTCGATTCGAACCCCAGGACGATCATGTACCAATGACTCTTTTATGAGTTAAGTACCTACATTGAGTGAGTGAGGGACAACATCGTGTTGAAACCGCACATTTAGGCGACCGGATACGTAACCATGATCCAATCTGGTCAGGTTCCCCTAGTAGCAGGGTCACGGAGGTCAGGTCAATTATCTGATCTGCCAAATCCTTGATCATGGTCAAAGACCCCGATCCCTCGCGCGCGGGAGGGCAACCGGGACATTAACGCCAAGATGACCACTATTCAAGAATCCCGCTTTCAGTCAGGCAGGCCTCAAGCTTGTTAGCCATCTTAGTGATATAAAAAAACCTACCAGAGGCGGCGCTCCAACGCCCGGCGAATCGGTGTACTTCTTCCATGTGGTATCCTGGCGCGGTGCTGGAGGCTGCCGCTCGGTCTGCTGTCCGCAGTCAGCCTTGCTGCGCGTGCGGCCCACCACCCGGTATACCACGCCGCTGCCGCCCTCCATCCTACTGCGGGAGGCGCTGCGTCTGCACAAATATTGTGTGGTTGTAGGCATTGGCGGAGTTACCATATTATCATGGGCAATATGGAGTATGGGCCATGGCTGCCAGTTTATAGGAGGGGGTCCTGGCTAGAACGCTCTAAGGTCCTCTTGGCCTCCCCTACGAAAATTCCTAATTCCTAAAAAATGCGATTTGTATAGCCCGGGGCGGGACTAGATCTAACAGGATCTGGTGGGAGTTGTTACATATTAGAATTGTGCTACGGACATTTGTTCCGTAGTACATAGATACTAGCTCAATTTTTGTCATTACAGAGAAATTTTTTTTTTTTTTTTTATATGTTTTCTTTTCGGAAACCTATTGTGTGGGGTATCAAATGAATGGGCTTCGTAAACGAATTCTACTTAATTTAAAAATACTTCGATAATTTCTTTTGTGCCGTTAGATATGAGGACAAGTATATATGCCGAGTCATTTGGAGCATGTTTAACAATCAATCATTCAGCCGTTTCCTACCTGAAGAAGCTCAAACATAAATCATCATAACGTTTCTTTATAATGATGCAAATTCGGCTCATGCGATTCAAATTGCTCTAATAGGTCTAAGAAACAAATGTCACGAACAAAGGAACGAAATAGGACAATAATTCTAATAGAACGGCAGAATCTGTGTGCCGAATAATAACAATATTTGCCATAAACAGGTCTCACAATAAATAGTTACGCCACTAGTTGCAGGGATTGTTCGTCGTGAGACAACAGTAGAATATTTTAAGTCTCATTACTGAAGGCTTATTTTGACCTAATCTTTGTTTATAAGGAAACACGTGAAAAATTTGAAAGGAAGTCAAGAAATATATCGAGATTAGAGCATTGTATTGACCATACATATCTATCCAGTTTATAAATGCTGTTTTTAGCTCAAGATAATTACCTACAAATAACAGTAATGCAAATAATAATAATAAGGTTTCGGTGAAGTAAAACCCAGAAGCCATTTGATACGAAAGGTGGTATAATCCGACGACGTGGAATAAATTTATTAGGAAGGGTGCGTTTAATACCACGAATGATGAGTCAGCCAATGGTGTCGCAAAATAGCCTACATGAACCTATTTATATTTTCGGGGATTGAGACTTTTTATTGGTATAAAGGTTATTTTTGGAATTTTATTTAAGGACCTGTTGTTGGTATTAGCTACGTAAGATAAATTATACGGAATACAAATACCTACCCACATAACAATTTAGATTGTGTGTGCGGGATGATAGAGACGATCTAGTTACGTAGGTAGAATATCTTATTAAAGTTAAAACTGCGAGGGACGTCACAAACTCTACTCTATCTTGACTCTACCTAGGCCGTATAACTTACTCGTTTTATATTAATTGTACCCACATAAAGCACGAGTTGGCTAAGTAACAACTGAGTTATAAAAAGTAGCAAAACGACCTTCGCGTGTTACAGTCGAAATTTTATGGTCATTAAAAACACTAAGTGGTTACTGCCGCGGCCACCGCGCCAAAATCTGAACTTTTACGCCACCAGGCTTTAATTAAACCTCCTAATGCTTTTGGATTTATTTTCTTTCCAAGTCACAGAGCTGACACAAATTAGATTTTCCTGTAGACCCTTTAGTTCATTTGTTTTTCTCTTTTCTCGTCTACCGGGTGAAGCTCTTTTTAGTCTTTTGTGTTTGCCTTAATGCTGCCAAGGGGGTTTCACACAGTAGGTACCCTAATCTTCGCAGAGCTCTTGAATAAAATCTATCGCTGGTCTGGATTAAAATACGTCGCCATCTTTAACTTGCCATTTTCAATCTTCGTCAATTTTGATTGCCTATTGCGTGATTAATCGGAGTTAAACCACGGATAGATGGTATGGACAGACGGAGACTTGGCGAAACTAGGTATACCTGGGTTCCTTGTTTTACACCGGAATCCTGGATAAATTACGCATTTAGATAAATGCCTCTATCGCCACCTATCTGTGTGTTTAATCGTGCACGTACCAACCATAAGGCTTACAAAAAATAAGTACGTAACTAAGCTTAGCATTTACCAAGAGCTTAATGCCTACTATATTATCCTGAATATCTAAATGAAACGCAGTCGTGGCAATATTAAGGTTGGAAGAATTTATATTATAGGTATCTAAGACGCAAACAATGCGATATTGTGAGCAAATGGATGCGTTAAGTATGATCATTAATCACTCCTTATTGCACTCATTTAAGATCAATGTAGTCTTTCTTCTTTAGTATACAGTTCATTTATTTTTATCTCATGTAAGGAGGTTAATAATTTTATACTTTGTATGTAATGCTGGCTCATTGTTCCTTATCTTTAAATACGTTACACAGTGCGTACATATCGTACATGAAAACATGCAACTTTATTTATCTAAATAAAATCTCCAATCCCATTTTAAGCCACGAGGCACAGCAATGAAAGAGCATTTATTAACGCAAACAACAATGAACTTTGCCTTTTCACCTAAATATCGGCAAACAACAAAGCCAGATCTTTATTATTCAAATGAGACAGCTATTTTCGTTCCTGAACACGCCACAGAGACTCCCTAGGGATCTGCTAGCGTCACACATCCCACATAAAGAGGGAACGGTAGTTTTCTCCGGAAAGGTAGGGCAAGTAAACTGTAACTGATTAGAGTGGTAGCCAAGCCTTTGCGGTTAGAAACGCCGCACTCTGCGCAGTGCCCCACTTACAGTTTGAACTGAGAATACTGAGATGCTCTGATTTGTTTTGCATCCATTCCTCAGTGGAATTGCAGCGCTGCTATGCACTACTCTGTATTACGACAGGTGAATACTGCATCACGAGATTTATTACGGAGCGGGAGTTGAGAGTTTCTTCGTGTAATCCAATGTTTTGGAATCATAGAGTTGGTTTTAGACTTAGATAGATATATCAAATACTCTAGAGTTTACTCTTACTTCCTACTAGGTAGGTACTACAACTAGTTCGTGTATCTTAACAACGAACGTTAATTTAATAACAACGCCCGGGCGCCGAACAGTTAAGTTTAGCGTAGACCTTAAACCATAAGAGTATGTCTAATCACGTTCTATCAATACAAAGCAGATAACTTTGGATGTTGAAAGACAATAAGACTGAGTACTTTAAATTGTTTTAGGCATTGGTAATATTGAATAAGATGAAAGTCAACGTCAGCACTACGTATTCACACAACATAATTGAAACTACGAAACCGTAGCTGTAGAGCAACAGCAATCAGGGGGAGGGAACCAACTAACACGTCGGCCACATGAACGTAAGATGCGTTAATCTGCAACCCTTCGTCGGTAGCTATTGGGACACAGCGTCTTAATGAAACCACGACGCCCGAAGCCTGCACTAATGATGACAGATCCACCCTGAAAGGAGTCTTTCTCCGTCCTCATTATCTGAGAGCCGAGGCCTCTCATTATACCCCTTCTGTCTAACCATTATTTTTCTGAAAATGATGGTTAGATATGAGTTCTGCGCAGTTTTGTCTGTCTTGTGACGCGGACGACTCAAGGGCACGCGACGTATTTTAAGTAGAATTTCATTTACATATCGATTCATTTTGTTGGAAAGCGATTTCTTGGTTTACCAAACGGCTGTACTGCCGCCGGCTGTGAACGCGTATAGTCTGAACAGCCATTTACTTTGTCGCATTGTAAGCTTGTGATATAAAATCTGTATCGTTTAGAGTGGCATACCAGTTTAATCCTCATACAAAGTAAGAACATTTCTTGCTGCATTTTTGTGCATGCAATTACGCGAATATTGGTTCTCTTGATGATAAAAATGGATATTGAATAAAAACATCGTTTTGTTTTCAGAATTTGTATCAAAGTCATGTTGCGGTTGTACAACGCTGATGCTTTAACAAAATGCCTAAGTTAACGAAATATGTAATCCACTAGACCCAAAACGTTTTCATCCTCCACACTCCACAGTGGCCAGTTATTCCGAACGAGAAGCCTTAAACAAAGCCAAACATACTGGCACAAATCCAGTAGCACGAGTTAGATTTCCAAATGGAAGTTATCGGGGAAGCCGAGCCAATGACAATAGCTGCATAAACCGATGGCCAACGGCGTCAGAGTGCTATTCAAAGCCAGACGGATATCCCTGCGCATACCGCTTGGATCCACTCTGTTATCATACTGGAGTTTCTTTGTTGGCTCGCCGCAGCCGATGCACCGAAATCTATTAATATGATCGAGTGCTTGCAGCCCGTTATGGCTGAGTGGATACGATTGCTTGTTCAATATTACGGATATCGAGTGGGTAGGTTTGTTACTAATCAATGTGGTTCTCCATATCTCAAAGTAGGTGATATACTTTACGTTTTGTATTGGTTGGTTTACCTATCAAACAAAAATTGTCGTCGATGAAAAAGTCCGTTCTGGCCCTTGAAGTTAAACCTTAAATATGATACCTACCGCTCGTCATCCACCGCAATACGTGCAGTAGCTATTTGACTATTAACCTTATCAGCCTTCAAATCAATTATGTATCGCAGTAAAAGATGAAAATACTCGGTTCGTAAAATGAACACGTACCGACTGAACATTGACCTTAAAAGTTGGAGTGTCATTGGACACACTTCATTAATTTCATCCCTGGAGGAGCCGGGTGGCTACAGGCAGTCTACCCTCGTCAAACTAAAAACTTACGACATGTTACCCGCAATTTCATTTTCTTTTGAAAGGTATCACTCGTGGAATAGTTCGTTCTATAGAAAGTAAATAGGTACAAAAAGACTACTGTAACGTTCTCTAAATAAAATAATTTCCTAGATAGTACTTTGTACTTATTTTGTAAAAAGACTTTATGTAAAAAGGATTTTACATTACTTATTTATTGAAGTATGCAAATAACTCCTTTGTCCATTCTTAGAAAGATCTACTCAGAAATTCAGTCAATAAAAGTGGAGACTTCACATTGAACATTGCACATTTTCTCATTAAACTTTCAGCTGCCCGGTCGGTGGAACAAACAGACAGCTCGCTCTGTAATATCCGACGACTTTTATTAAACTTTTTTGTTTCATACAACAGTTCAGTATTACTGGGACAATGTCTAAAAAAACCTATTCGTAGGCTGCGTTGTTCCAGTTTGAAAAGTTAGGACAGCTCCATATCTGTTCTGTCGTCATCCCTCAAGGGGTTTCAGCATGGTATCCATAACATTGAAAGGATTTAGATACCTTCTGAAATTTTGTTGCATGGTTAATGTAACGTAGATACCTACATATTTGTTGCGTTAACCGTCAGCTACGGAACGGGATTTTTTCCATCACGTAGCTGGCTTCGAAATAGCTACGAAATGACAAAAAATATATATATTTGGGAATATCCATTTGGTAGCCGGCTGCGAAATGGGACATTTTATTTCCCATTTAGCTATTTACGAATCAGAAAGAATTTCCCATTCTGAAGCCACCTACCAAATTGGATTATTAAATGGTTTTTAATTTGGTTTGGAATTTAATGTGGCATTTTTATGGGAATATTCATTCCCATTTAGTAGATGGCTTCAGAATGGGAAATTGTATTCTCATTACGTAACTACCTATGAATTTCAGCTACATACATATATAGATTAGGACAGACAGCGGGAAGTGACTTTTAATATATTATGTAGAGATTACTAAATTAAACTGTAAAATTGTTATAATGTTTATCGATATACTTGCACGGCAAATGTAGCTTCGCATAGAACTTATCTTAGACATCCTTAACACATAATGTTTTGCCATAATGTGATACTTCCGCCCATTCACTATTCAAAACATATTTAGCGTCGATACAAACTTCGGCAATGACGTCGCCGCGTCTTCAACTGACAATGCTATAACGTGCTTGCTTTGTAAACAAATTCACGCCAATTAAAGTTCGGCCCAACAAAGCAATTCACAGAGAGATCGTGACCCAAAATTGCAGGCTTTCATCTCTAATGTTACGTTAACAGTTCTCATTAGTAGCGATGCAGTGGAGAACAACCGACAATCACTATAGATTCGAAATTCAAACAAAAATAAGGAAAGTAAACGTTATCATGGAACCGGCAATTTCCTATTCGAAACCTAAGCTTTGGTACAACACATATCCGAATCAGAGGGATGAAATTGTGTGGGTGCCACACGAGGTTTTCAATACAATATCCGCCTTATTAAAAATGACAAGGGGAACACGCGTGATGAATATACCAAGTTCACTCTACAACTCGGTCGGTTTACCATCGCTTATGTAGGGGACGAAGTTTTAATGCGGTGAATATAAATTTACATTCTTACTAGTCAGCGTGACGAATTTTAACCTTCGCAGTTTGTAGGCGTTCAATAGGATAGTGTCTCTTTGTGCATTACCGATCAATTCGAGCTTTTATAAAAGCTTAAGTAGCTCTTCAGCTTTTAGTGAGCTTTTCAGTAGCTTTTATTTCTGTAAATGGGTTTAATAACTCCTTTAGATTATTTGAATACCTATCGTAAGACAAGGAATGTTAACTATTCAGCAAATTCGCTTTAGAATTGCCGGGGTAGACTTTAATAAGCAATATGAACAGAATTCGGTGGAGAATTCGGATTATATTACGGGATAGGCCAAGGGGCTTTCCACCCCTGCCATAACCTTGCAGATGCCGACGCAATAACCTCACACGGATCAATCGCTTTCGCTCACTAACCATTTATTTATGGTCAATAAAATAACGTGTCTTATCTAATCTTAAGTGTAAGGTTTCCTGTACATGTACAATGGTCCAGTTGGCAATCTATTAAGACAAACATTTATATTATTCGAATCCATTAAAATGAAAACCGTCCGCAATTGCTCTGGGAGTGGTGACCACATGTCACAAGTAGCAACCATTGACTTGCTAAACGGCCAGATGTTTGCAAGGTCATTAGTCTCGTAGTCAATTTTATTCTCTCTAAATTTTTAAATGAAAAATACTAAACGAAAAAAATTTAAAATGTTCTTACCCAGCTTTTCGAATCCATCTCGTATATTGTCAACAATCCAAACACTCAGTCCGAGTGGTACGTACGACGTAAATCTATAAAGCACCATAAGCTTACAACGTCCACCGCGGAAGCAAAGACACGGTAGCAAGGCAACACTTATACTTAAAGTTCGCGAAATTATTATCTTGGCGTATAAAACTAGGTACCGCAAATAAACATTCGACCGGCGCCGCGGAGCGTTCCCTACGGCAGAACGGAGCGACAGAAGGCACAACGCATATGGTCCGCTATGGGCTAGGAGAGGTACACTTAATAACTAACACCAACAGTGAGTAATCGAGGAGTCCACGGGCTCGCGGCGCGGTAGCGCTCGCAACTCACGAGTCTTTGTTACTCGTACGTTCGGTCCAGCGGCCGGCGCCAGCTGTGATCGACGTGGTCGGGCCGCGGGCGTCTGGCGGTACGATCGATGCCGGCAACAGATTTACATTTTCCGTTGAGGAAATCGGGAAAGTTTGTCACGTGCGTGTGTGAGCGCGGGCGGCAGTACGGCGCGCCCGCACGCCCGTAGTGCGCGGCGCCGAGTGCCGCCCGCCCTGCCGCGGCGGCCCCCGCTACGCCCCGACTCCGGCAGCGACGACGCTCTACGCTACGCTACGCTGCATCTCACTACGTCCTACGATGTCGCGTCTACGACACATGGAGTATAAATTATAGATATTAAATTATTTGTAAAAAAACACATAAAATTGAAAACTTAATCGTTATCGTAGATCGTACTGATGAATTGAATTTGCATTTGGATTGAACATTTCGAATACATATAAAAACAAAAAAATATATATAAGTTTCAAATGAATTCTAGGAGAATGCGATAGGTAGGCTGCACGATCTCCCCGCTGAAGAGCGTAGGACATTATCTGGCGCTGCGGCGAAAGTACGGTTTTATGTTTCGATCATTAAGGTCCCGAATTGAGCGGTGGTGTTGGGGGTGGTTAGGGTCGGGCGGCGCGGGGCGGGGGCGGCGTGAGACGGAGGACTATCGATTTTGGCCACCCCGCCCTCTCCCCTAACGATGCGACAGTGTGAGTGCGCGCCACGAGTCCTCACTCCGAGATCGCCTCTACGCTTGAAGCAGTGTTCGAATATTAACAAACCCTTTTGTTCACACCACCGCTCCAGCGTTTGCCAAATGACGCATCTGAATTGTTTGTTTATCCAAAAAATATACAAATATTAAGACGAGCGAATGTACCGGGGTCAAAGCTGGAGCAGGCAACGTGTAGAGTTCTTTGTTTGCCGGCGAAAGACATGATGTTTTATACACACACTTAAGCTTAAGTGGCTCCTTAGCACTCTCCATTTTTTTTCACCTACTAGAACCTACTTAAGTGTAATGTAGTAAATTAACCGATTAATTTTTTAGGTAGGTAATCGTTTAGTAAGCTGATCAAATTCTGTTTACAGTACTTATTCCTTCTTGTTGCATAAATATTTAAAATGTATCGACATATTGGGTGCCCTCACATCACGTAGGAGAGTGACAAGGCGGGTCGACCACTTGTGGATTGAGAAGCTCAGCTAACGCTATTGGAAAATGGATATCCGTCCACACATACCCCGTTTCCAAGCAGGTATGGTGCACGGTCATTAATCTTCTTATAAACGTATTTCAGTTTAAACGAGGCTCGTTTCAGCATGGTAATCAGAACCTCAATAAATCAGCTCTGTAATTCTTTATATGATGTTTTCTAACAAGATACGGTAAATACATATACCTACAACATTGACCAAGTATATCGAGGTGGGTAATCAAATAACGAAATGCAAGCACCGAGTAAAATCAAATTGCGTAAGAGGATTTCAGTGGAAGGGTAAAAAGAGCAACCGTTGAGCACAATCCCATTACAGCAATGAATCTCACGCCCTAAGGGAGCGTTTTAATTTGAGTTCTATTGCGCCTTGGTGGAGAGAGGGACGTGTTTCCTTATTACCTACTGGATCGTATATTCAATATGTTAGGGTACTTGTATTGCCTTAGCAGAAAAACAGAAAACAACTAACCTTTCATCAAGCTGCTGAAGATGCGATGGTTGCTGATAGTTGATGCGACGACCGTAGAGCGAAGCGCCACCTTCTGACATATATCCGTCCATCAAGTCGTTGTTCCTTCCACAGTCCATTTCGTTCACATTAATCCTTCTTAAACAATCTCCATCCGACATATAACCAGAAGCAATTTCAAGGTCACAGTAATCAGGATTAGAAAAACCTGGCCCGTAATTCATGCGATCACGCAAGCCTATATTTTCACGTCCAAAGTTGGCTTTCACAGTATTAGCATGATGCGGATACCCAGGAATATTCTTTTGGGTCAGCCCCGTGGTTCTCATTGGCAGCGTTAAGTGGCTGTTATAGCCACGGAGTAATGGCCTCATGGGCATTACGTTCATCAAAGGATTTTCGTCTTCGCCAAGTGAGTTGTCACGGCAATGTGACGGTGTGCTAGATCTACTGCTTCCGTCTCTCTTATTTAATTCGGTCAAAGTTGCGTTGTGATCATAGGATTTTAAACCAGCGCTTTCTAACAACCTCTTTTGAGCTGCCTGTTTTTCTGAAATCTCGGCTTCGTTAATAACATCATTGATATACGTCGAGTTCATATCTATTCTCTTACTTGTTGGAATATTATTATGTGCTGTCTTTGATATTTCAGATCCTGATTCACTGGATGGACGGTATATTACACTGCTGTCACTGGAATTTGAATGTTGGCCAGTAGTACTGTGGGTGGAGTTTGAATGTGAACTTTCAGACATAAGACAATTTGGATTGCCAGAGTTAATCACAGGCATGGGTGAAACGGCGAGTGTCTGTTTTTGAGATACTTCTTTACTCAAATTCGATTGTTCTCTAGTAAATGGATGTGCACTTACGTTATTAGTAGAATTTAAACTAGAATTGCTTTGTATTGGACTTAATTGACTATTTGTACATTTATGGTTCACATGTTTATCCTCTTTTGATATCTTAAACGTTCCTTTTACTGCTGCTGTCGGTTTAGGAATACCAGTTAGGTTTGGAGCGCTCTGACCCTGGGGTGCCGCCTGGGGCTGGGATGCTTTTGAATGTGTCGCCACGTTATTATCCGATGTATTTTCAGCTCTTTGATCATTGAGCTTTAGTTGACTTCCTGATGTTTTAACCATTTTAGTTTCTTGTTTTGATTTGGAAATTCTCGAATGATCATCGATTTGATTTAATCTAGTATTACTAACTGATTTAGGAGCAGCCAGCTTCGACTCCTTGTCTCTCGACGGAAGCTTTGGACTATTTCTAGGTTTCTCATTATTATTTGTTCTTGAGCTAGATCTACTTAAATTTGTAGAAGACTCTTTAGGGGCTTTAGTACTAACTAATTTAGATTTAGTATTTTTACCTGACTTATCTTTCGTAAGTGTGTCGTTTTGTCTTATTGTTTTAGGACCTACTAAGTTTGATGATTTGATATGTACGTTAGGTGCGTTTGAAGACTCATTCAGACTTAAACTAGAATCAGATCGCTCGCTCTTTGCAGACGAGAATCCACTGGAAGAACTGGTACGCTTTGACACTGCTGTATTTTTATTGGTTTGCTTCTCATTGCTCAGTTTATCTTTATTGAAGAGCTTCAATTTATCGAGCATAGACTGCTTCGTTGGCGTTCCATTTTGGTGGTTGGTTGCTTGGGACTGTTGCTGTGATTGGGGTGCGGTGGAAGGGATTTTGCTGCCTGGCGCTAACAACGATGAGTTTGGCCTTGATCTGCAAAAAAATGTTTTTTTTTACACATTAGGTCATTCAGTTTACAATATGGAAGGCATTTACTTTGGTTTTGAATAAATCGTCCTAACCCTAATCTTAAAAACGTAAATTAAGATCTTAATTTTTTTAAATGTCTTCTGTATATGTAATGTGTAAATGTCTACACTATCAAGAGATTTAAACTTTCGTTTAAGAAATACAAAATAATCTAAACTTTCATTAAGGTGGTAGGACTCTGTCAAGCCTGACGAGTCCGCCTGGGTAAGTACCACCATCTTATCTATTATGGTGTTTCGTAGTCCTCACCGTAGAGAATAATGCATTTTTGTATGTGAAAAATGATGGGCAATGTTATGGGCGACAGTTACCGCTTACCATGTGGGCTGTGTCTGCTCGTTTGTCAAATAAATATAGGTAATATGAAAATAATATACTAATAGTCGTATGCTGCAAGTAACCTCCAAAACTTCAGAATCAATTCCGAAAATGCTTCACTAAACGGAAGCTTCTCTACGCATTTGGCGCAGACCTTTGGCATTTGTTGACCTAGTAGTCTACTTGTAAAATAGCCCATTTTTTTATTGGGCAACTTCTCTAGGTGACTAATTCGCTATCGGCCCACTTAGCAAATCGCCTATTTCGCATTCTGTCAATTCTCAAACTACCTAGGTACTTCGCAGACTGCCTACTTGTCAAACAACGACTGAAGTACAACTTTCCGAGTGCCATAGGATACTTTATGTCCCGGAAAAGTAACACGGTCCCGAAGGATAGTCAAATGTTCAGAGTTTTAGACTGAATGCGGGTGAAAACCGGGGAGGACTAGCTAGGTTATAACCCACTAAAAGAAGTCGTCATTGCAAGTAAAATCTTAAAGGCACACCATCTGTGACCCCCGGTTAGCAAAAAATGGTCAGAAATATCAGTAAAACTGACCCTAAATGGTGGAGATTATGGAATAATTTACTGCGACAAGCTGCTTGGCAATCTCGGAGACTACAGTTAACACTCAATGTATGTAGGACGTCCAATAGTGGAACTGGGGATGTTCATAGTGAATGTTACTTACCCGCAGGATGAAGGTGCTCTGGGTATGAAGCTGACGGCACTTTGCCCGAGCGGACTCGTCGAGCGGCTGGAGCTGGCTGATATACCACTCTTCCCACCTACAACAAAAGTGACAATATTTAACACGTGTGCGATACAAATCCATTTCTAGATTATCCCGATAACCTAGTTAAATTGATACCTTGTCCACACAACTAACTCAATCTCGCTCTGGTCTATAAAAAGAGATTTTAATAAAAAACTTTATCAAAACCCTCAAGCTGAATAAATATTTATCAATATTGAGCTAACATTGACTAGATAAGTTTGAACTTTTTATCGGTACGGAGCACGGGTGGTCTGCGCATGCGACGCTTGCACTAAACCACATGACACTGAGCGAGAAAAGTGTACCATTTGTTGTATGACCTAACTAGGTACCTATATATATGGTACTATGTTGAAAGTACCATTATAACTTTGAACCTAGTACCCCTTTCATATATATGGTAATGAAGGGTTATTTCTCAATAGCAGTAGTTCAACCTAATATGGTAGGAGATTCGATCGATGCCCTACCGACCGGACAATAATAATTACATTCATGACGTCGTTGGTATGGTGCCGTATAGGATATGCGTGTATACAACCCTAAATAAGGGAGACAACGACACAATCAATATTATTGTGTAATGAGAACATTAACGTTAATGTTCTGATTACGTTTTAATTGACATTCTTCTCATAGCACGCGACTTCATACACACGAAACAAACCTTTTACTAACTTTAGTAGACAATATTTTCCAGACCTACCCTAAAAAGCGATGTAAGTTAATATATGTTGGCAAATAAAATAAATGAATTATACCTACTTATGATGCTTTCTAGCGACATTTGCGCGGACGCATTTGCGGTCAAGCTAGCACAAAGTCTAAAGCGATAAGGTCGCCTTTGCGCGCGTATAAACTGTTGATTTTTTTCTGTTATGTAAATTTTACTTTTGTGTCTGCTTCAAAGAGTTTTTTCTTACTTACTTACTTACTAAATGAGGCGTTCTATAAGCTGTGTTATTATAGTAGGTAATAAAGAAAACGAATTATTCGTTTACCTCTTGTTATTTTGTTCTAACTGGATAGTTTTTTAATTTAGCTTTGTTTATTTTTGTTGTTTTCTTAGTGTTTGTATGTCTTTTGTATTTAGATATTTGTTGATTTTATGCTGAAGACTACGCTTTTACCAAGTTGCTATAGGTTAAGTTAATTAGATAACCGAGTTTATTTTTTATTTACCTTTAATCATACGTCTTGACGTTTACAACAAGATAACTGATGCGCTACATGTAGGTATCTCTACACAAATTGCGACGCTTGAATTGTAGAGAAGCAATGGAGAGACCTGCATCCGCTTGTTAGGATGACCAACAGCGAATGATCCATCACTCTGACTTCCATCACCGTCTAAGAATATACCTTCCCATATAATGAATGATATAATAGACTACCTACAAGGTAGAATAACATCCACCTTCGTGTGATCGTTAGAGAAAATAAATAAGTACCCATGTATGAAATAAAAAGATGCGATACATTTTTTTGCCAAAACGGAAAGCACGCATTTTAATAGTCTAAGTACTTACACTGTTAACAAAACATGGTTAAATAATATTCTCTTTATAAGAGCAATTGTTAAAAAATTTATTATTTTTAAAATAGCATACAATTCATACCAAGAGTATTCGCCATACCTATTCGCGAATGCGGCGGAAATGACTCAATACGTTGAACCAATTCATATTCATCTAGTTAAACGGCAGACATTATACCGGTGAACGGTATAACTTTTTATATAATTTAACATAATATCGCATTACAACAAATAATAGCTCGCATTACTTTCAAATTAAACTAGTAACGCTTGTAATCGATGGAATAAAAATCAATGCAATCTCAAATTTTATCGTCAAATCAATATTAGGCATGTCATGACTATTGCACTGGTATTACAATGCAACAGTTTTCATGAGACCTAAATTTACCTATGTAAATAAAGAATTCAATCTCAATACCTAAGTCAAAGCTGTTTATATTCAAATGACTCTGACAAAATCGCCTAAGTACATAGAATACTTACTAAGGTACTTATCTCGAAGAAGTTGTTGCAAACTAATCGAATATTTCAGAGGATGACCCTTTTAAGAGTAGGTACATATTACTAAAACAACACAATATTTGCAGCGTTCACTGGTGGCTTTCACTATGACCGTATCAACACATCATTGGCCCGAATTGAAGACGATTTGATAGGAGCGAACAGTCCGAGCAATGCACACTAACTGACGATGCATCGCTCAACGCCTAAGTCCCACGTGATAACACAGGCACATTTCAGACACAGGCACAAGTCCTATACACACTCTGAGAATCATAACAGATGAGTTGACCCATTATGAGCATCTGTTGTTGACATTTTGTGAGACAATAAATCGATCGATCGATCGACATTGATACATATCCTGCGGAATCAATGAATGGAAATACAGGTGTTCGTGCGCGCGTAAGTAAAACGGTAGTTATGTGCTAGAGAGTAGTCTGTATATTGTGCTTTCATTGATTTGTAAGTGATTTAGTATTTAATTTGTATTTTCTAATCGATAGGTTTAAGTACATACCAATATAATAGTCTGTTTGAAAGAGATCTGCCGTTTTTAGATGCGAAAATCTTTTGGGAAATGTATCGGCGTGTAGGACTATATCGGGAAATCCACCATATCGCCGATATACCTATCAGATAAACTCCTAGCCTCCCGGCCTCCTATCGCAAGGCATTCTAATATATTGTAGATATTACATGATTTTTTTATACAAAGGTTATCTCAAATTTCAATGAGCTGTGATATGACATTATAAATATAATAAGAATGTTGTTGTTAAGACGATGTCTGGATCACTATACGACCATATAATTCTAATAAGCAGATAGGTACATATCATGGACCTACATGACTTGAAAATTTTGGTAAAAAATTGTGTCCGACCGAAGCTTTGGTCTCGGCTATAAATAAAAAAGCACCATCGGCGAAACCTTCGGCCGGTGGGTTTCGAAGTTACTTTTTATTATTTTTGAGAAATATACTTGAAAGGTAATATTCTTTATCATCTCCAGATCAACTTCTAGATATAACTTAAATTACTTTTCTGTATTATACACTGAATATAAGCCAACAAAAGTCCAATATTAAAGTTTTAAAATCATTTATATTATTAATTGTAGCTTGTGGCCAATCTTAAACAAAATTTATTGGAGCTTTTAAACCTTCGGCTTCGGCCAGAAGTTGACCTTTGCTCGGACACACGTAAAAACTAACAATTTGAGTGTGTCCATAAACTACTGGAGTCAATTAATAAAAGTTAACAAGAGACTACGACGTTTCCAATGTGCTCACACAAATAGGTACCTACGTACCCACGTGTCACGTATCTCGTGTGTTACTGGCTTGGCTTTGCTCGCATATGGTCAAGTTAATAAACTTAATGTGTTGTCGCTCCGAGCCATTGTAAATTTAACCCAAGAATGCGAGTGAGTCGTCCAAACAACTTGGGAACACGTGTATTACACTCAACAATTTATATCATCGTGTGTAATGCGTTATGTAATAATAAGTAATATAAGCGAGCGGTTTTCACTTACCCTCATAGATATTCTGGGAATTTTGAATATGTTAATCATTATGGAAGCAAATTGAGATATTCGGTAGTTAAATATAAATAAATTGCCTTTATAAAGGTGCCTAAACGTTTAAGTTACAGTTATACAACAAGATCATCTCTCATAAAAATGACGAATACCAAATTTATTTTGAATGAATAATTTAGTAATTTGATTTAGAGTCAACTTCACGAAGCGAAATAAAACGAATAACGGTCCTTAAAACCATATTGCTTCGCAAATATATTCCTTGAACAGTTAAGTACAATTTATCGTCGGTGGCCGAGTGGTTAAGGTATTCGACTCGTAATGTATATTAGTTGAATGCCAACCAATGCTCTTACGGTGAAGGAAAACTTCGTGATGAAACCTGCACATTCAGGCGACTGAATGTGTAGCCCTGATTTAGCTTCCCCTGGTAGCAGGGTCACGGAGGTCAGATGGTAGTTGCTCCACTGTAATTACTTGATCTGCCAAATCCTGGATCACGGTCAAGGCAGACCCCGGGCCCTCGTGCTCGAGAGCACAACCGGGACATTAACGCCAAGATAAGTACAATTTAGTCCAACATAATCGTTTAATTGCATCTGCAAAAGATACTTATTAAACGATTTCTAAAGCAGAATATAGGATATTCCTAACTGTAGTGGCATTCGCTAGGTACTAGAGACTCCCAACGGTGCAACTAACACGCTGCACTATGTCTAATTGCATTCAATTTAGTTTAATTTCCTTTACATATTGCCCAAACTACGTGGGTACCCAACCTAGACAGACGAAACACAAGAGAAACAGAGGAACTACTCTACCCAGTATCATACCTAAACCTACACCGCTTTACTTACATTGTTTTTAATGACACACTGAACGCAAATGTTGTGTCACCAATATGGGACTCATATTAGAACAACCTATTTTATGTAAACTGTTTATATTATGTGTTCTGCAGATGTACCTTACCTAAATAAATACCTAATGTTATTAGGTATTTAAGTAGATCGTTTTAAACTGATATTTGTGTTTTTTAGTTGAAGGATTATGTTTGTAATTTTTATGTTTCCAAACTTATAAAGCTAATCGCGGAACCTGTTTAGGAGCACTTTGTTGTCTGTCTGTCTGTCTGTCGGACGCTCTTTCTTAAAGAAAGGGTAAAAGAATGAAATTGCAGATGCTCTTATACATTCATTGGATTGAATAAACCTTCTATGTGGAGTCTTGTATATCGCACCAGAGAGAAACACATCTAGAAAACACTTCCCGTTGTTTCTGAAATGGCGTGGAAATGGAACGAAAATTGGATGGAAATAGAATAACTTTGGCATCTGTGGTTCGTAGACAGTCAAGATTTTTGTATAACATTGCTAGCTTAAAAGATAAAATATTAGGTAAGTACTTACAAAGGTTACGTTTTCTTGTTATTATTGCATTATAATAATATCTCAAGGAGTTTAAGTGTTTAAGTAGGTATATCAATGCCTCTAGGGGTCATAAAAAGCAGGCAGTTTGTCGGATGGTAAGCAGTTACATTGGCGACCCCCCGTAAACATTTTAACGCCATTACGTAACTCTGTGCTACGATCATATCATAAATTTAATATTAACGTGGAAGAAGCTAAAGGCCAATAGTAGGTATACTGTTATATTGTTATTGATGTGAGTTAAGATAGCTGAGTGAGCATGTAGGATTGCCAAATCATTTTTATTAAATTAGACATGCCAGGCATTTGACAGCCATCTTACCTAGTGGTGTGTGACGGTCGGAAGAGCCATTTGGTCAAAAATACACTTAATAGTTTAAAAAAGTACCTACTTATCTTCTAAGGTAGTTTAAAAAAAATTAACTATTTTGTCATGTGGTCACTAGCGGTAACATAGTACCCCAACCCCCCAACCCCTTGGACTTAAGGGTGTCAAACAAGTTGAAACCCCATAGAAATACAAGGATACTATATTTTATATATTTTTTATACCCTAAGTGGAAGTCTTATTACTAGTGGACTGCGTTGCCAGCACAGGACCGGCCTTTGTGGAGATCTCTGGGTGAGGCCTATGCCCAGCAGTGGTTGTGTCTCGACATTTATGATGATGATAAAAAGCCTGTTACCCTTTCACACTCCGCCTCTGAGGCCTCAACAGTTTGCCTATAAGCAATGATATTGATTATTACATAAAATGTACGCTAGAATAGCTCTAGCTACTTCGATTTGCGTTGAACTAAGCGAGACACAAAGTTATATCACACGCACACAGGCAGATGTCGTACGCTTGATTCTTACCATGCGGAGTGGCAGGCAGTGGCCGCTTGTCGGGCGGCGCGC
The DNA here is from genome assembly GCA_907269095.1 of Blastobasis adustella. Lineage (NCBI taxonomy): Eukaryota > Metazoa > Arthropoda > Insecta > Lepidoptera > Blastobasidae > Blastobasis > Blastobasis adustella. Next base: position 13,755,790 of record OU026119.1, on the reverse strand, counting down.
GGCGCACGGCCGCCGCAGACGCTGGCAGCGGGATCGACGTCTGCAGCACCGACACTTGTCTGGAACAAAGAGATACGAGGTTGAACAACAGGTAGAGTGAAGGTTGTACATACGTACATAAAACATGTGTTATTTGTATTTATGGAATAAATAATTTTCATTTATACATTCATATATAACGTCACGCCTTTTTCCTGTAGGGGTTGGTATAGTACAGTCAAACAACGAATCAGCTAGACCACGTACGGCGGCTTGCATCAAGTTCTTAAACGCATTTAAGCTGATACTTAAACAAAAAAAACTTCATACCAAAAAACGTTTAAAGTTATTCTTAAACCTTCCAGTCCATACTATTGTCATATGGATTATCATTGATAGGTGGTCAACTAATTCGTTGAATGTAGATATCGTTTAAATAAAAAAAGATAAAACTAGAGCACGACAACGGTAAGTATTTACATTTTGAACATTACATTGTAAATTATGTCAGTAATATAAGTTCTATGACGTGGTTATTCACTACACCTTTATCACATATATTATCGGGATTGTTACCACAGTTTGTATTATTTTTACCTCGATATTTTGACATAGACATATTTGCGGTTCCTGAAACACTTATAAGGATAACTAAAACGAAATAAAAATAATTTATTTTGATGTTGGGACTGATTAATATAATTATCGTTGTTATTCTAATCAATAGAATACCAAAAGAAGGAGAAATTACTTTAAATCGAAATGTACAAGGATGCACATTCATATTTTATTGACTCTACAGGTTGAAAGGTGATGTACCTAATCCATAGCCGCGTTCCTTAGCTGTAAACAACAAACACTAGATACATAATTCGCCATACATGACCGAACTTATGAAATCGTTACCAGCTCTCGGAACTCAATCAAAATTCTGTTCTCAGAGCAGCGCACTGCGCGCAATTCACTCAAGCCGTTGTGCTTTGAATTGGAATTGCCCGTATGGTGACCTGAGCAGGATACAGATGATCTAGACGTAGCTATTTCTAGTATAATACGTCTAGGAGCTAATAGGTAGCACGAGAAACCGTCGGGTCTGCCCTGCCCGCTATTATTCACGACCAGGGCAGCCCATTTGTACAAGCAGCCAACCTAATAGATGGCTTCTCGTAAATTCAAGGCAACAAAGTTATTCTTTGATGCGAACCTCCTTGAAATAGGGACGGCAGCAAAACAGTTCAGAAACCTATTTTCGACCTAAAGTAACAGCGGAATTCGGAAGTCTCAGCTTAGGTAGACATTTTTGATATTATTAGAGGTGCACTTTTTATATGAGTAGAATACATTATCTATTATGATTACATTATTCCCCCTATTATTTACTCCTATGTACCTATCTTTAGTATGTATTTGTTGTTTACCTGTTTCTTGTATCTCTGTAAAATTGTATAAATTTAGCATTTATTAATGTAAAGTATCCCTTCCTTCACTGTTTCTCCCGCACCTTATCTTATTGTTTCTCCCGCACTGTCTACCGTTTTCGATCATATTTTTTTCACGGTTGACTGGTAGATAAGGCTACTTTAGCTTTGAGTCTGCCAATGTACCTTTAGTGCATAAAGTTTTAATAAATAAATAAATACACAAATTTTTACAACTCTCGGGGTTGTCATTGTAAGTCACCACTACACACCACCACTAAGGCTCCAATCAAACAAGTTTACGATCTGCCTGATGGTAAGCAGCTGTTACCGCTGCCAAAGGACGTTTGCAATACCTGGGTTCGATTTATTTAGGGACATTTGAAGTTCATGGACTCGAGTAGACTAATTATGTATCTTTAACTTATTTCTCTACCTACCTTCTTCGTTTGCCTCTCTCAATAACTATAAAAACAAAGATGCGAAAACTGACAAAACAAAGTTCTGAAATCAGGAACTAGAATAAACGGAACAATCGCATTGGTCGATAGGAAATGGGGACCCGGAGGTAATCCCGGCCGAGAAGGCATTGGGAATCCTAAGCGAGCGATACGTTGACATAACTAGGGTAGGGACCAAAAAGATTGGAAAGTGAGCTACCTTAGACTGGCAACTTGCTCTGTGGTAGGGATCCTGATTTCTACGTCTTGCTTTATTCAATCCTATTTCAAAATTCTCAGCTTAGTTATCTTACAAAATGCTCGTGCTTTGCTTCTCTTTGTTATTTATAAAAATACTCTTTTCTTTAAAAAATAAAGCTCTTGATTCCTATTATAATTTAATACAAAAATAACCTTTAGTCAGAATTCGATTCGTCCACGTATATAAAACTTAATTAACAGAATATTATAAGTTAACTAGTTGTTTCTCAGTTTTCTTCGCTCTCCACAAAAACAAAACTGTATTTTCGAATTATTTTTTGATGTCATATTGAAACGTTACTATTTAGCATTTTTGTTACGTAGTTGTTACTACTAAAACTAAACTAAGCTCACCACAGGCACTTACACAAGGAAAACAAACATTTCTGCACCAAAACCGTTACAATATCCTGTGCCATGTAAATTACAATGTCTCGAGTCTCGACTGCTCTCGACTCAAAGCCGCGTGTTTTCAAAAGCAATATACAGCGACAATTTCACTTGAGAACTTGTTAACGGGGTGTGTATAAAATAAGAAACAAACTCGGAGCAACGACCAGCCAGTCGATATTGGCTGGCCAGCGGCGTTCTCCATGCAGCACGATATCGACTGGTAAATAATAGACACAATAATAGACTTTGTGAGGGCGCCATCGTCATATAGCGAGTATGATTTTCTATGAAGGTATTCTGTATTCGTATTATATTCGTATTTCGGTCGTGTGGTGTCCGGCAGAGTAGAATAGCCAACCCTTTACACTCGTGGGTGTCGTAGAATGCGACTAATGTTTTTGAGACAAAAGATCGAGAGACTCTGTAGGCTGGAAAATGGGCAGCTTTTTCCGTAGTTATATTTATAACACTACGATTAGGTAATAAGCTTCCTTTCGTGGGAGAGGGATGAATTGTTATGGGCTGTGATGATGATTCTGTATTTATTTATTGTATAAAATGTACCTATATGTATCGGTAGTACCTATGACGTACATAGGTATATGGAATTAAACGATTTTCGCAACGAGGCAACCTGACAGAGAAACAAAGAACATAGAATTAGCAAGTTGGTTTTTATAATCGCATTTGCATGCGGAGTACTCACGATATCTGTATTGCAGGTACTTCCAACGGTAATGTGGTAACGAGAATTTGGCACTGCCTCAATCGGATGGTAATTATTTAATAAAATAATTTTACTTTAATTAACAGGTGTATTGTAGTGATCTTGGTATTTTTATATAGTGCCGATTTTCTCAAGTGGTTGCGTAAAAAACGGTTGCGTCCATGGCTTGTTCAGCACGCATTCTATTCTTACAACGAATTCTTAGAATTAAAAATAACGTTATAATTGAAAATGAAATGAAGAAATTTCAATTAAAGGTAATTAAAATTTAGCAATTTTATTTTTATAATTTGATTTTATGAACGAATTTTATATTATAGATTTTTATTTAAAATTTGATTATGATTCTGTGATAATATTGCAATTACCTACTTAATTAGGTGATGCTTGCTTTACAAATATAAAGTAGCATAAAATATGACATGTATATATATTTAAACGATTGTATTGTATTATAACATCTGTTTTTGTTTCAACTTATTTAAAACATACAACACTTGGTAGGTACCTATATTCAGCACGTGGAAGTCTAGCCGCGTCGCAGTCACGATTACTTAATAAACAACAAATATTGGCTAGCAGCCCCGGCATCTCAAGGCCGTAAATTAAAAATAATCGCCTAGTTAAAAGCTTTCAGGCTTCCCTCCTTACCGCCATCCACATTCTTAGTCACGTTTTTGAGTCTGGATAAGTTCGAATAGGACCTAAGTAGACTAGAGGACTAGACATCATTAATATCTTCTTTCTTCTTGTTTATAAAAATCTTGTAAGTAGTTTTACTAACCTGTATACACTGTGATAAACCCTGGATAGAGATCGTAGTTTAGGGCGCGGCTAAAAAGCTCTGAAGTATAAAGATATCTACTTAGGGCGGCTTACGCTAAATTCTTTAACGCGTTTAAGCTGACACTTAAACAATAAACTTCATACAAAAAAAGTAAAAACGTCATTCTCATACGTTTTTAAGAATTTGGTGCAAGCGGGGCTTACAGAAGTATTCTGTGGTAAGGCTCAACAAGCTAAAAATTGTCAATGGTGGACATTAGGTGCATGGTTGGACAAGCGAGTGTGGGTGAGAGGCATGACTGTTCGCTACTAACCCGCTATCAAAAAAAATTGCTCGTTGGATTAGGAGAATTTTTTTTTTTAGTTTTTGAGCAAATGGCGAAACACGTGGCTGGTGAATGAATGTATCAATTTGCCCAAATATTTTTTATTGCAATTATAAGTTGTAGCGCATTATCCTACAATTTATATTTGGGACAGGTAGTTGCTAGGTAGAAAAATGTTATGGGCTCTTAAAGTTCGACTGGAATTTAGTTCTTCAAATTCGGCCTTTCCACCGGTGTCGAAAATTTAAGAGCCTATAACTTATTTTCTAATAATTATCTTAAATAATAAAATATTTAGGCGAATTGGTTCATATCCATTCATACTTATTTAAGTTTAACCCGCGAGCTTTGGCATTTTTTCAAAAAAATTAGAAGAGTACCTCAAATCCCAAAAAAAGAATTTAAGCGCAAGTTAGTAGCAAATAGCAAATGGCTTCACCCCATGGTTCTACCTCTCACCCACCCCTACTCGTTTGTCCAATCATGCACTTACAATTAAATTTATGTTAGTATAACTACTCCACGCTAGATGGCGATGTAAGCAAACAATATCAACACAACGATAATAAAAAAAGAGAAATACATTTTGTAAAAACTATATTACACGATAATAAGAAATAATAACTATCGTTTAGTTCTATTTATTTATAACTAAATCTTGCTTTTTGAATTATGTACCTGTCTAAAGGTATTATAATTTCACAGATTTAACAAGGTTCGTCGATCACCTACCTGAAGCGTTTGAAACTTCTCTCTTACTTCTCCTATTAGATATCTAGAAAAAACCTTATAAGCTCAATTTAAATACTTTGTCCATTCGTTGATTGATATTAATAAATTTTAACTACATCCATAAGACATCAACGGGTGCGTCCCTCGCGTTGGGCTTTATTGTAGGATGGTTATGTTTTTCCAAAAATAATGTTCACAAACTTCATAACGGATGCTTAAAGTTAAAATTTCTATGAAAATTTTATAAAAGAAAACCAACCAATGGTTACTTCTATGAAATATTTCCCACAGTAAATATTAAGTAGGTATCTACGTTCTCAGGCTACACTCCATTTGACTCTGTATTCAACAGTGGAAAAGTTTGTAAGTTTATGAGTTTGTATGTTGGGGCCTTAATGACTCCGAAAGTACTAAACATAGCCTATAACTTAGCAATAGGTCATCTTTCCCTACAAAGCACCGTTTCAGAAATATAAGCGGTCAATGTCAGGTCAGCTGGATGCGAAAAGCACAGGACCGGCCTTTGTGGAGATCTATGGGGGAGGCCTATGCCCAGCAGTGGGCGTCTTCTGGCTGATATGATGATGATGATGATGAAGCGGTCAATAAAAAATTGTAGCTGTCCGTCTAGCTAATCCATGAGCTAGAACTTTAAGTAGGTATGTCCACTTCCAGATATTAGCACTCTGTGCAAATTTCTAAAGCAATTATCACGCACTCTACCTATATCCCTTTTTGGGTAAATTTAATAAAAAAAAAACAATTAATTTTATCACACTTGAAAATTACGATTCCCAGGATTCCCAGGAATTCAAAATGCCTATTCGCGTAGTAAGCGACAGTAACCTAAAACACAACCAGTTATAATTTTCTCTCTAAACAAATAAATTTACCTAAATAAGTAACAATAGCATTGAACTGCGTAAACAACGGCTCTGTTTCAACGACAAGAATAACAATCATCAAAACTAGAAACCTGAGACCCGAGGAAACTCCCAAGCATAGAATAATGTTTGGGGACTACAGATGGTAACAAGTAGCTAAAAGATAAACAAATCCGTCCCTTTGTAAGGGATCAATAACAGTGGTGTAAAGTGCCACGAACAGATCTGACGGTGTCAGCGTCGCTGTTGTTGAAATTTACATGACGTTTCAAAATAGCGACTCTTAGTTCCAGTTTTGGCCGCCGGGTCGATCGATAAGTTTATGGCACTATATGACTGGAGGGGCGCCGGCGCAGTGTCGCGTGACTTGCCCAACTTGCGCAAGCGATACATGAGACACATGTCACTGCTTTGAGTGAACAAATGACGTGACAGCCCCGGGGAAACGGCCTAGATCAATAGATAGGTCTAAACTGGTGTTGTGCTTGGGAAATATTGGAGCGTACCTGGCTACGTATACTTAGTAGTTTTGCTATGATCGAGATAGGGTTTAGTTTGTGTACTACCTACAAATATCAAATAGCCGAGAGTCTCGTTTGGACCGGCATGCTGACTACACGTGCGCCCGCGCATTTGCGACCGTCTCGGCCGAGCGCAACCCCCAAGGACACAAAAATCGGTTGTCTGTAAAGTCGGTTTACTAACGATAGTTGAACGTGACAACGTCAAGTAGGAGAGAGACAGATGTCGAACGCTGCCGAACGCGGAGGCCGATTGTTCTCGTCGCTCGTTCCGCGCTCTCGCTTGCACATGAAGCCTTAAATGGAACGCCTCAGAGCGAGGTAACGCCGCATGAGTCATGATTTTTCGTGCTTGCAGCCGGCTCCATCGAATTATAAGACGTTGTCACGTCAAAAATATACAACCCTTTGTCTGGAACACTATTTGCGTTTATTATATTGCGTTGCGACAGGACATCTGTAGAAAATATAAGAAGAATAGCTGAAGGTTGCGGGTACGCAGATTATGGCGAGACATCGAAGGAAAATTAAAAAGAATAGCGGAAAGACAAGAGTTGAAGAACAGCTGATAGTGTAGGCAGGTTGCGACAGGACTTCGATGGACCACATAAGAATAATAGCCGAAAATTACGGGCACGCTGCTTGCGACAGGACATCGAAGGAAAATTAAGAAGAATAGCGGAAAAATAAGAGTTGAAGAATATCTGATAGAGTAGGCAGGCTGCGACAGGACTTCGATGGACAACATAAGAAGAATAGCCGAAAATTACGGGTACGCTGTTTACGGCAGGACATTGAAGGAAAATTAAGAAGAATAGCAGAAAGACAAGAGTTGAAGAATAGCTGATAGTGTAGGCGGGTTGCGACAGGACTTCGATGGACAACATAAGAAGACTAGCCGAAAATTACGGATACGCTGCTTGCGACAGGATGTCCGTAGAAGATATAAGAAGATTAGCTAAAGGTTACGGGATTTCACCCCGTCCCTACGGGGTGTCGCATCCGATGAAACCTGAAAGGCCCTTCCGGCTACAGGTGCTCCCAGGGGGTGTTTAGCCCGTATGCGCCTAGGTCTTTTTTTTGGCGATTCGTGCATAACCAGCTGGCCGGCCGGCTGGTACTCATGAGAGTTCACCTCCTCCCTCCCAACCGCTATACCAATTCCTTTGCGTTTAGCGCAAACAAAAAAAAAAAAAAAAAAAAAAAAGGTTACGGGTACGCAGATTACGGCGGGACATCGAAAGACAACAAATCACGAATATCAAACCAGCAGAGCTCTCCGAGGGAATATCCTTACTTTATATATTATACATCAAGTATAGTATCTATCCTCTCTCATACTGACTCGATGAATGAATTCTTGTCGGCTCTCCAACTCTTATCACTCCCATCCTGACTGCGAAAGCCCTACATTCCTCTTCGCATCTACGTACGCACTGGTATCTCGGGCTGGAGGTAGCTCAAATCATTTAGAGGACGAGGTGAAGTGTCGCTTAAAATCAACATTCCCACGTCTGATACGGTATCCGGAGCAAACCAGCTCTTTGGGTAAGACCCGTGACATCCACTGGGCTTGGTTGCTCAAAATACAAGCACAGACGACGGAACTACCGATGATGGCGACGCACTTGGTTCTCGCTGATATGACCTACATACACCCTTGCAGAAGCATTTCTGGCTGGTGTTGTACCTGAACGAAACGGAACCTACAAATATCAATTAGCCTAGTCGAGCTCAAATTAAATTACACAACATTATGTACAATAGGCTGCACAGTGAATGTACCCGCTTCATTAAATGTACGAAGGCCCTACCTCCGGTCAGTTCTCTCTGCAGCTAATTGATCAATATATTGACCCAAAAGGTTTTCATTCGGTTTAAAGTAGGTAATGTGTATTCTTACAATATAAAAATAAAATAGATAAATTCTTAATTTTATACTAAAATTCATCGTTTAACTTTAATATTTACCTACTTTCTTTGGGTTAGTTAATATCTCAAACAACAAACTTACGAGCTTTATAGAACCGGTTGAACCTACCTGAATAGGCATGCAACGAAACCGAATTGTACACGTTGCCATCTATTATCATTAACATTCTGCGCTACCTTCACATTTGAGACGCTACTACCATTCAACGACCTTTCAAAACGATTACACTAGAGATAAATTCATCAAGCGATACACTCCATTTTATACAATTTTCCCGCGCGTGACATACAATATCGTACGTCAGCCTGTACCGGGCAGGCGTTGCGAAAAGCGCTACGTACCAAAGCATCGGTAACGTGCGTCACTCGAGTTTCCGGGGTCGCCCTCACTTCGGAAATGGAGGCTGTCGTGTCGGGCCCCATGTGACATTCGCTGACACCCCATGTCGAATTTTGTGCGCGACTGTACACTCGCAAATTTCCAAATGGATTATATAGAGTGTAACGTTTTTCGTGTTGGGAGTAATGCGGTGACGTGCCTTGAGTGATGAGGATGACGTAGGTGTAGTAAAATTGTAGTATATATTGACGAGACGGTAGAAATAGGTGGGTAGTAGGCAGATTATTTGAGATGCCATGTTGTGTCCGACAGATTAGAATTGCACCAACCTTTTCGACTTATAGGCTTTTTCTATTCTTTTTTATATTATACGACAGACAAACAGGCAAACTTTCCACCTGATGGAAAGTGGTCACCGTCGCCTTCGAATATCAGCAACACAAGGGGCTCTACCAATGCGTTGGCCTCTAAAGAGACCTCTAATATACCTCTAAATAATAAAAAGCGACTACCGTCTTACAATTAGGTACTTGGGTCCAACCAGCTTTGACCTCTGCAAACCAGAATAGGGGCAGCAGCATATTTTAAACAATGCCGGATGTTATGACTAAAACCCTCCAATAATGTGGACGAAACTCTCGTCCAGATGTGGACTGTCCTTGAGCTGTTCATGACAATGATAATATTGAAATATGCACGATAGACCTACTAACAACTTAACTATCACCAAAACCAAAACAACACGTTCACACCTGTCCAATTCGAATTTATTTTCGAGACAGCCGCCTGCCGCTTCATATTTCCTAACCACTTCGTAGAGACATGGTACAAAAAGAAATGGATCCCAAATTAACCAAGCCGTCGGAACAGTTTACAGGCTAATAAAGTTTAGACCAAAACAAAATAAACGCTGGATAGATGATGCTATTAATAGCTTTGGAACTCTCGCTGGTCGTTTTACTTAAAAGATCCTTACGTGGGCTTACGCGCGCTACTGATGCTGTATACGCGACTTACATCAAAGATTGCATATTCCTTTTAAGTTTTATGTGAGATGAACATCTCCGGTTTTGTAGTGAGTAAGTAGGTAAGTATAATATGTTTATTGCACTTACTTCCAAAGCACAAACAGGTAGGTAGGGTAGTAGGTATTGCAAGAATACGGTTCGGGACATAAAGTAATACAGTAAGGAACATCAGAATAACGTAATTTATTTTTACTCACCTAATTTTCTTTTTCCATAATTATAAAAAAATAGGCAAGTAAAATTATAATTATGGAATGGAAAGCAGATAGTAAAAACGAGGTTTAATACAACCAATCGCAAGTGCCATGTCTTACTTAACTACTTTCATACTTAAATATTTTCAAACTGAAGCTAAGCTTGCTAAGGCAATCTAAGGATAAGTTTTCAAGACATTAACACATTTAGCCCCGCTTGTACCAAATTCTTAAACACGTTTAGAATGACGTTTGACGTTTTTTTGTATGAAGTTTTTTATTTAAGTATCAGCTTAAATATAAATACATATTTTCTTTTCAATGCCACTCGACAGACGATGACGATGATGATCAGTTTACAGTTTGTGCACAAATAAATTGATGAGGAAGAAATATTTTACGAAAATCGTTAAGAGCGATAAACTTAAGGATAAGGCTTAAGGATACTTTACCTCCTAACTTCAGGCGAAGTTGGCAGACTTCGCGACTTCCTGCTCCTTCCATGATGCTTTGTATTATGTCCAGAATTAGTGTTACCCATGTCTCCTACTGTATTTCGCACGGCACAGCCAACATAATACAAATTAAAAACAACACTGCCTTCAATATGGCACTTGAATGAACATTTTCACACACTTTGTCCTCAAATCTCCACATTGTTCTTCTCATAAAGAATTGGTTTAGTTTAGGAAGGTGAAGCGATGCTCGTGAATGTCTAATTCAAACATATTTGTCCTAACACTTTCACTTTTCAATACCAATGAAGTGTGAGGAAACGAAGTGGCGCTGAACAAATTTACAAAGAAGGTTAAGTACGTCGACAACATTGTGCGTAAAAATATCACCAACATTATATACCTACTAATAAGGTAAAATTATTCAAAACCTTAGAAACCTACGTAACTTACGTAATGAGTATAAATTTCATCAATGCAGATAGCCAAAATCGATATAAGCGCAAAACCTCCTTCTTCAATCAAACGTTTAATTAACGCGGAATACTGTCATCAAGCTCTGCTTCCAAATGGTAACTTAGTTAATCGAATATCGATGTCTTGTGTCCTGGGGTCATAAAGAGATGCCTATCGGCTGAATATATACCGAGTATTACAGAATAATGAAAATGGGTCCGATTGTTATAATTTCAATATTTATTCATAAAGTAGTTGTGGAATATGACTATATTACATTAAAATTTTTATTTATCTTTTGTTTTATTAGCTTATAAATGTTCTTATTTATTAATTTCACAGTTTTATAGCAAGGAAAAAATACATACTTTCTTTTATCATGACCTGAATGTTATACTTAGGTTAAATGCTGTCGTTGGCATGTTAGCAATTACCTAAGCAAGATACCAATGTGTGTCTATTTATAATTATCGAAACCATGACTTATTTCCCCCTTACATTTTGCAAATGTACTGAACTATGCTATCTACATTTATCAATAGGCAAACTGCGAAGGTAGGTCCGGCTTTGCTACCTATACTCTATCTAGATGTAGACTGCACGGTTCCGCCACCAAACTCCGCAAATGCCAACGGTCGCCGTCGCCGGCACGGCAAATTCCGGAGGTCCGATCGGATCAGGCTCGCAATAACTCGCTGATCGCCGAGAATTACGCGCCACCACAAATATTTCGGGCTCTTTTGTACTGTTTCGGAACAATTTGGCCGTGGTTAGGTTTGGAGCGAACTTCGGAAGTTTAAATAAGATCGCTGTATGATACGCCTGTCTTGCAAATAAATTGTAATCAATAAACTAATACAAAGCAGAACCGTGCTACTAGGTGTAGGCGTAGGATTTGAAAGTAGGCTTCTTGAGCCTCACAGCACATGCTGAGTTGGTACCATTTATGTTGGCTGCCGCGGCACCGACAGTGGCATGGAAGGTTGCTCATTGTTTTAAATGTTTTAGTTAGTAATGTTTCCTTTGACAATTATGTAACTGTTATTGTGTCGTGGTGTGCCATAATAAATGTCTTTTCTTCTTTCTTCTTCTTTTTCTACCCTATGTGGAGTCTGAATTTGTCTATCCCTGAGTTCAACATTGTACTGAATATGTGTAACCTATACTCAAACTTTTGAATCTCCACTACTCTCAAGATATTATAATAATTGTGTACATATTGCGGACATCATTATCTTGGCATCACTACCTCGGTTTTGCTCTCGCTCACGAAGGCGCAGGGCCCGCCAATGTGTATATTGCAGTAAAAGACTATCAATTTATTATCAGGGCAAACATTCTTGTGCCAACAATACCTTGTTCAGAATGCTGAGAACACCCTTCGAGTGTGTGGTGAGTCAGTTTTTACAGGAAGGGAAAAAATAAATATTTCGTTTGTGGACCGCCCCAGAGCAAATATTGCGGGAGATGACGAGGGTCTGCGGTTGTGCCTACTTGTTTCGGAAGTGGCCGTTTCACGTGTTGTAACGTGGAACATACTATTAGTCACTAAGGTAATACCGGTAAGTATACCTTTTTCATTAACAATAACTTAACATATGTAAAGTAAAAGTTGAAGTTGCCGCCTCATATCAGATATAGTTAGGTATTCGTTGTCATTATTTATTGTTATCTAATATAATAGGAAAAGAGGAAGGCCAAGATATGAAAATTTGAAGGACGTGAAGGAAAAGTGAGCACCGGGATTATAAGGAGATGAAGAGGTTGGCAGACAGGCGAGAGGAGTTGCAATTGTTCCACCGACAAGAGTTATTACTTATACTCTTAAATATATGATGATGATCTCATATAACACATACTAGTAACTTTTAGGTATTTCATGGTTCAGTTACATACCTTTCTTTATTTAACTATTAATGACCGCGGTGACTAGAATACTGTATACTGTGTACTTTTGCAATTGTGTATCGCTGAAAATGTGGCCATTTGAAAGTGTGTCCCATTAAAATTAGTGTCCAGGTGAAGCTTATTCAGACTAACAATATAGCAGCGGAGATCGGCTTAACGAACTAATGCACGCAATAAGATAACACCATCGTGTGTGGGCTCTTTGGAATGGTCTTGATGAGTACTATACCTCGCGATAAACGCTAGTTATGAGAAAATATTTATCCAATTAAAAACTTTTTCTGAACAGTGACCAGTTACGCATCAGGCTAGCGTCGGTAACGCTGAATCAGATAGGTACATGTTCAAATTAATTCAAATACTCGTACACTCGCATTCAGTATTCTAACTTTTCATTTCTACCGTATGGATACCTAAGCACACACCCTCTCTTCTTTAAACTCCATTGAAACTCGAACTAGTTGGTACTACACAGAAATGCAGCCGACACGTTCGACACCATGGGTGTGTAACAAAGATCAATTGATTTAATGATGGCAGGATAAACAGAGGGGATGAGCGATTAGTCGCCATTAGTTCTTCGTTCCAAGAAAGGGACAATGGAAAAAATCTAATTACCGAGGTGTGTAAGACCGCTCGAAGTTCGTTAACCTCCTGTAATCTAAAGCCCGTTGTCTTGGAAACGATCGATAACACTTACAAAGATCCAGATATAACGTAGCCAATTTAAAATGAGGGCTCTACTCTCTAGCCCGACAACCGCTTGGGTACACTCGCAATTTCAATAGGTATTGTATGAATTTGACAATTCTCTCAACATCGGCCCGAGTTTAATATTCCGAGTGTGTTTCCTGATCATAATAATCTGGACGCCTTCAAGGTTAGCTTGAATAGTCTGTTCTAGGCAAGAATGCTCCATCTATGGCCGCATCGTCACTTTCCACCAGGTGAGACGGCGGTCAAGCATGCTAGTCTTATGAAAAAAAAAGTACCTACCACTATCCTTCTAGTTAATTTATTAAAGTATGCATAACCTGCTTAATGTGATTTAGTCGGAAGAGTCGTTCCTGTCACTCACATAGGTATACCTGAAACTAAATACGTGTATCCGTAGTCTCTGCCTACCTCAACTGTGGGACAGAACTTTATGTATGTATGTATGTATATATGTGCTGGGTGTATGTTAAACCCAAAAGCGAATTATTATCAGCCGGGAACTTTATTCAAATGCAAGTAGGTATATTCCGAGTTCATTACCTATAGAGCTTTCAATTCAATTCTTACAACCTACGAATCCCTGCGCAGTGTCCGATTTTTTAAGAATGCTGCTTGGCCGCGCCTGTGTAGTCCAATACGATGTAATCGTATAATATTGTAGCATGATCGAGTTCATTACCACCTGGGCCAGTTGGACTGGTCTCCCGTGTGACCGTTGCGAGCGCATTGTCTGCTCGTAACGGCCTTTTGTCCTTACCGGTCATTTGGATACTAAGTGCTGATACAATACTCTTATGGCAAGTAATGTGTTCTGCTATTTATTGGCTAGCTTATTGCCTAGGGCCTTTTGTAGTTGTCATGTTAAGTAGGCCGACGTTGGTGGTAGGGCACTTAGCATACCTACTTCATTTTATTGAGAAAATAATCGTTCTTTCTATGAGCAATTGCAATAAATACATAGAATAGAAATTAAATAAATAAATAAACATAAACAATAACAATTCCTATTTAATGCAAAGAAGATTTACATTGTCAAGAGCAGTATAATAAAACGATTTAGCGACACAATAACAAGCCCAGACTAACATCTTGGGGGTTAAGAAACGGCGATGTATGAAAGTGTAAATAATGCTGATCCATAATTCATGAACGATTCACCTTTATCCCTTGTATTTACTCGCAAATAAATAAAGGACGCATTTGAGATACTTAACTTAGTTAACACAAAGTTGATAAGACGTTGGTAAGTCAGGGTCTATGGATCTTTCATTCTGGGTTTTTTGTTTAATAAAAAAAAAAAAAACATCTTGACGTTAATGTCCCGGTTGTGCTCTCGAGAACGAGGGCCCGGGGTCCGCCTTGAGCATGATCCAGGATTTGGCAGGTCAGGTAATTACAGTGGAGCGACTGCCATCTGACCTCCATGACCCTGCTACCAGTGGAACCTGACCAGATTGGATCACGGTTACTAAATTTGTGCATAATAAATAATTTACCGTAAAAATATCCAAATTTTTATTAGTTATTTAGTATTTACAGCGTTTGCGAGAGAGAGCGTAAAATTCGATGTACTTACCTATCTACACCGGCAGTAGAAAATTAAAATATAATCATTTTGACAAGACGTAGGTTCCTATCATCAATGCGATTTCAATTAGGATACTTTTTTGAGCTTCATATATTTAATTAGATTATGCCCGGTTCCCACGAGAACTATAGAAGTAATCTAGGCCCTTATCTAGGTCGCTATCCATCGCCTTGCCAAATATTATCAAAAACTTCACCGTGAAAACGTAGCATAAAGACACAGTTTTCGCATTTATAATATTATTTTGTTTGGATATACACAGTCTGTAAATCGTGCGTGGTAAATCACTTAACTTAACATCGGGTGCAGTCGTGTCATAGAACAACTCGGAACTCGTGCGGGTTAAATCTAGATTTGCGCAGACCTTTCGAGCTTTTGTCTGAAATTAATTTTAAGTCTTGCGGTTTTCCGTCACAAAGACACATTAGTATGCTTCTTTATACTGAAGCCACGCTATGGTACGTGTATTTCGCTGTGGTATTTCGAGACCATTATGACATCGAAACCTTCAAGAAATTAGACAATATTTCTCAAAAGCAGGCAACGCATTCGAGATTCCCCGAGTGTATCGGGTGTCAATGGGCGGCGGTGATCAGTTATTACTTTCGACGAGTGGTATCGACTGTCATCTGAGCTCCGTGACCCTGCTACCAGGGGAACCTGACGAGATCGGATCATGGTTACACATTCAGTCGCCTGAATGTGTAGATTTCATCACGATGATTTTCCTCACCGTACGAGAATCGGTTAGCTTTTAGCTAAGGAAAAGCCTTCAAAGTGCCCAATGACATCCGAGAAGAATAGCTTCTTATTTACTGAATGAATCCCCTAAATCGGTTCAAAAGTTCCGAAGATTAGCCCGTCAAACACTTCAGCTTTGTATATTAGTTGAGATATAGATTACAGATAATGTTTAAGGTCAATGGCGATAATAGTTAATCTCGAAGAACCGACGCGACGTTATAAATAAAGTCTGGTAAAAGTTGTACCGGTCTAAGTTTCGAAACGGTGTGTGCTCCTTTGTCTGGACGGTCGTCTTCGTAAGTTGGAACAGCAAATCGCTTTTCCTGGAACCCTACAGTGTTGAGAATTATTTCAGGTTGGATCATGGCTATTTATGGAAAACACGCTTTGCAGATCAGTGCGCACGATGTTTTATAAAACGTAATAACGTCGTTTAATAATCGATACTTCTGCGTTGAGACATTGTCTACAGGCAACTATTTCTTCTTGAATTAAATATACCAATTGGATTTGGATGCGGAAGTCATAGCACTCCTTCATTCCCCTACCTCTGATATATCTTATGGTAATGAAAATGTGTAATATATTAGAGGATTAAACATATTAGAGGTATTTGTAAAGGCGGGCAATGCATTAGTGGTGCCCCTGGTGTTGGTGCCCATAGGCGGCTGTGGCCAATTTCCGTCAGCTTACCACAGTTTACCTGTCGTATAAATTTAAAAAATATACATAATTGAATTAGGTATAGGTTGAAAATTGTGTAAATACGTGGTATTCCACATCAAACAGTATTTACACAATTTCAATTGCTAGATATTAGGTATCCTTTATCTTTGCACCCAGTCGCACCTACCTATCTATTAGTAGCTGCACTAACCCGGTAGAGACTACCGTTTGAGCTAACTCGGCATACGGAGATAGACCGCTAAAGTTCACACAAGTTCGTAGACAGTTTGATTAGTACCCCTACCCTACCTCTGCATTGTCTACAACTAAGTTGTAATTACTGATTATGTGACTTTAACGAAAAGTACGTGTTTCACAAAGTTAAATTTTACACACATTTATTTTACGTAATAATTTATTTACCGTAAGAAAAGTAAGCAAAATACTTTCTGCATGTCATACCTTAACTATCATCGGTTTTTAGGTACCTAATCGCTCCTACTTTGGAATAGGTATGCCATCTCTGAAATAGGTATGCCTTCTCTGAAATCTTGACTTAACACGGCCCGCCTGATCACTGACGGTGGGCAGTTGTTGCAATGTGTTCAAATATTATCATTTGGAAGCAGACTAGCTCTTTCGGTTTATGAATTTTATAAGAATTTACAAGGTGGCGCTCCGATGGCCTCGAGGCTAAGTGCCAGCGGGGGATGCTGGGAAGCGTTAAACTTTTATAAATTTTCCCAAACATCGAGAAAATATTTATGTCTGGCAATACCTGAAGACCCTGCGGGAACGCTTAAGAAATTATAATAATTTAGTCTGTTATTATTGCTCACTCTCGATACGTCAATTCTATCCATAGTTGTGAATCCTAAGATTACGAAGTAGCCTCGATCCGCACATTGTAAGATATTACGACCAACGTGGCCGGCTCTGTCGTTCAGCCCCCAATATGGATGATACGGCTAAAATCTGCGAGTTTGCACAAAAGCAAATTAATTAAGCCGCTACAATGGCGGCTGTAAACAGCGAGTGTGCGGCGGGAGGCGCGAGACGGCCGACGCGGGGCCTGGCGCGAGACACGAGCGAGAGCGGGTTCATACATGGTTCCTAAAGATGTGTGTGTCAAACAAAAGTGTATTGACCTGTGTGACGTAGCTAATGTGTGAAGTTGTGAAGTGAAATCAATAAAAAATATAGTACTTAATTGGAACAATTAATTATAGATACGTGCGAGAGGTAATGTACAGTCAGTTCCTTAAACAGGAAGAACTACTGGAAGAATTTAAAAATTCTTTCACTAATACCATGTTAATTATCACTAAGTAACATAGGCCACATTTTATCCCGACAAAATAATAGGTTCCCTCGGGAAAGTTGATTGTTCACAAAGATCCGAACTGCGCGCGGATGAAGCAGGTAATATAATAAAACAAATATATATATATATATATATATATATATATATATATATATATTACAAATGGCTACAGTAGATAAATGACGCTGATGTTCTACCTACGCAAGCTAAGGTACACGCTCAAAATAGAAATTTATTTACAACATGATGCAAATAACATGTTTCAGCCTCATGAAATCATTAAAATAAATCACCCCAACGCCTTAGTTAGTGATTCAGTATGCAATATTCCTGTGCAATGAACTTGCGCTAAAAATACCTTCATCGTGTTAGCTTGAATTAACTAGGTGCTACGTAACCAGTAATAATTAGATTGGGTATAAATTATCTTCATTTACGTCATTTATAATAATGCTTGTTTTGAATAACATACTTAAGTACACTCATGTTTGTAGTGGGGTACTTTATCGAAACTCAAAACAAGTTCAAATGCATTATCTAAAAATCTATCTTTTGGTAGATACGTATGGACATTAGGCTCAATTGAATAACTACCAATTTTGGGACGCTGAATCTGTAGGACGCCCTCCAGCCAGGTGTAGTGACATTATGAAATATTGCTGGATGCTGGATGCGGCAAGCCGAGGACAGGGTTGGGGGAGGCCTATGTCCATCAGTGGACTAGCATAAGCTCATTGTTATCCTCCTTGCGTCGTTTATTCTCAATGCTAAGGGTCGTAGCCTCTTCGGATGACTTTGTCGTGGACTATCTTGCGCCAGCGCACTCTATCTTCGGCAGCATGGATGGCATCGCACACCGAGGTGTCCAGGGCAGAGCGGATCTGGTCTGACCAGCGCATTGGGCTTGTACCCGTACGCCTCTTCCCGCTCATTTTGCTCGTTTTGTCATTGTTATAATGATAGAATAATTTTAGGGCCATGTATAGTTAAAAATTGATGTTTTTTGTGTTTTATTGAAGAAAATTTCTGACTACTATCTAAATCTAGTATTTACTAGCGATCCGCCCCGGCTTCGCACGGGTGGCAACCTTAACCTAAGCCTTACTATTGAATAGCTCTGCCTATTGGTGACCTCATGAAAATTCGGTCAATAGTTTTTGAGTTTATCGCGAACAGACAGACAGACGTGGCGGGGACTTTGTTTTATAATATATGTATGTAGTGATTGATGATGACTCATAACACAAGCTTTGCTTACTTTCGGACTAGATGGCGCTTTGTAAATCCTCCAAGCATATATTCCCATACATACATGTAACACAAGATACGCGATCTAAAACGCTATCCGCTCTAGACTAACACCGCGCGTTACGCAGCAAATCCGCCAGCCATTATCCCGGGACCGTTAATAACAATAATACGGCCTTTTGTGTGAAATTCCAAATGCGGAAAAAATTTCAGCCCCCAACGACGTGCACTCGTGTCTCTCCCATAGCAAACGCATTGTGTTAAAATGGATATCTACCTATCAACTAATAGGTAATAAAATAATGCTCCTTTGATAAAAGTAAAGTGTTTTGTCCTGTTGGTGTATCAGTTTTTACGTCATCGGAATATGTTTTGTCGTAATTTTTGCATTGATATAAAACCTAGAGCTTATATAAAAGCTCAATGTCGAAATAAGCATTATCCCTATCCCTACTTTCCTACTACACTATCACAGAGGACTATAAAGTTTTACTATCCCTACTACAATATTATAAGCTATCACAGCTAAATCACTGCACCGATTTTAGACCGACCGAAGTATAATATATGAGGATAGACATAGGGTATTTCCCTCCATTCGTAAGCTCCATGATAGATATAGGTAGAGCTCGTCACTATCGCATTAACGCACACAAGCAAATTTAAAATATGGACGCAATACATATACAAATGCCGTTGTAATTGGTCATTCAGTTGCCGGTGAGACTCAAACGTAGGAGCACGCGTCGCGCGATTGACTCGATCGTCGTCGCACTTACACATCGAAATCAACTAATTAAGTAGTGGGGCGCGTCATTTCAGCTTAGACAAGCTCTACAATAGTCCACGCGAGCGTGGTCGCGGGCGGATAGCTAGTTAGCGTTAAACTAAAACCGATCCTATTTAAATGATGGATGTAAAATCTAGTTCAATACAAAAAGGGGATATTATATGCAAGTAGATATATCCATAATTTATCCGCATCACTCACTCATAAGATTACACAAATAATATTTCCATTGAGTTACAAATGAACCATTCATAGACTTGCTAATGGGTATCAAGCCCTGAATAGCGAGTAAATTGCACATCAGAATATGAACCTTAGTCAAATTGCTCAAGCCAGCCCACCCACTTCTTTTATGATGAGGTACAAAACTTCTGAACCCGGTAGTTTCCATTTTGAACCTCCGACACAGAGGGGTGTTAGTGTGTTTCTTCGTAGACATGTAGACATCTGTGGCATAGCACAATAGAGCATAATAGCTCCATGGGTGGATGGTGGATAGAATTCGATGTGTTTTTTTATTTGAAAGTCAGATTTATTGAGATGATGATTAGCTTTGTTTAGTAGAAAATTTAAGTGTACGTAGATTTTGTCGGAGATTGGCGGGGAACCATGTGTCAGTTAGGACAACTTAATAGGTTTTTTAATCTAGGTCTATCTAATACATCTAATGAAAACTTTATGCCTGATATGTTCTCCTACTCGAGTAGTTTAATCAAAGCAATTATATCTAATTTTGCTATTTTATATTTCGACCCCTTGCATTTGGGGTTGCAATGTAAGAAGTTTCGGTCACCAATATATTTTCATTTGCGGAGTAGGTACCTGGCAGGCGAAATGTGGACTCATGACAATAAGTCAGATTTATCACCTCTCCCTTATACCTTTTTATGAATGTCATTCAAGGCTGGGGGATTTACTAACTTACTGGTATGGCAGATCAAGCTCCATTTATGTTACGGTTCAATATTCAATCCTATTGTGCTATAAATAGAGAACAATTTAGCTCAAAGTTTATAAACTTGACGAGTCCCCCCATAGCTTCGCGCAAGGATTTTTTCCTACCGAATGCATATTACGTTGACATGAATTTGTCAACGCGGACATTTTGACAGATCTCAAGCAACACAGGTCTAAGAAAGATCTCGTATTTATTGGTCATGGATTTTAAAATGTATTTTTGTGTCTTCGAGTTCAATAAAATTTATCAATCAACTCCTTATCAGAGCTTTCACTCAAACAGAACATCTATCAGAAACAAACCATAACAATATGGCTTTTGATACTTTTGAATGGACTATACGTTATTGAGCAGATGTGTTGTCCTTATCTTCATTTGGACAGATATAATACACACTCTGTAAAAACGTAGATATTAAATAATTTAGGTGACTAATAGGCGTACAAAAACTATCATTATTAATGAACTCCCACAAAGTACCACAATTTAAAACAAGTAAGCATTAAAAATACATAAAACAATCAGTACACGTGGAGAACTTGAATATAGAGAGTAATCGTGTCTCTAATGGTAGTTATCGATTTTGTGTGAACTATTGTTGTGCCTATCCACTGACAGGGGCGCAGACTCCTAGGGGACACCCCTCGACCCACCCCTCCGAAATAGAACGAGTATAACAAACACACCGCAGTTTAACTTGCATTTAAGTATTTTTTTTAACAGTCGTGGTAACACAAAAACCCAATAAAGTTGTAACTTAATAGCGACATTTACAGCAGAAACAGAGTGAACGGGAAAAAATTAAAGCCCGGTAAGCGACACACGGGCTAATAAAACTTGTAATGGGAACTTTTCGGTGGGTGTTCATTGTTTTTGGAGGTACTTAATGGACATAAAAAGCTGGCGGGCGACCAATAAGCTTGCGTTGTTGCTAGTTTAGATCTTATAGACATGCTACAATTACAACTTGAATGGGGTTTACTTCCCAGTTTTGTGTTTAACGGTCGAACCACTTAATACAATATTCTTGTACCATTTATACTGTGCTATAATGTAACCCTAACTAAACTAAGCAAAGCTTATACCAATTACGGTACGATTAATTGGTAACTAAGTTGAATTTAACTTTTGTCTCCAAAAAGCTACTTGCTTGCCTTTGTATGAAAACTATAGAGCAAAATACATAAAAAATGTGTGTTGTGTGGGGATCAAACATCTCCACAGTCAGATACGAGCAATACCAACACTAATATCCTGCGCTCAACGTTATATGTTTGAATGGATGTTTGTTACCGATTTTTTTACGCAAAAACTACTTTGTAGCTTGTACCTAACCCAGAATAACACTAAGGCTATAATTTATTTAGAAATTCAATGTAGTACCCGCAGGAACACAGCTTAATCGAATTGTACGTAAACTAAGTCGCGGGCAAAAACTAGTGACATAAGCACCTATAAAGAAACCAAACAACCAAGAGAACACAATAGAACGGCAGCATTACTCAACGAACAAATGTAGCAGGAATAAAATAAATTTCAATAAAAAAGCCTTACAAACATTACCTAACCGAACGAACGACCAGTTTAAAATTTTGTTCTGCAAAAAGTAATTTGAATTTATTCCCGTGTTGCATTGCAGTAATACTGCGGTGCTCGGGCGAGAACTTCACGCCTACACACGCAGACTGGTTTATAAATTGTCGTAGAGAGATAAAGCATAATAAGAGGTTCTATGTAAAGAATATCCTGGCTGTTTCCTTTAAAAGATTCTCTCTTTCTTAGCTTTATTGAGATACGCGATTGTATCAAAAATAATTTGTTCTTTCTTCACGACTTAACGGAGTAGGTATCGTCGGCAGCCAATAATCTCGACTGCTTGAACCCTTTCCACATTAGGGTAGGATTTGCTACGCTCGGCAGGTGGAATAATATGCGCAACAGAGATTTGATTCTGATCTTTTTGAATGTCCTAGCTGATCTACATCTAAGTTTCTAGCTAGCTAGCTCATACCCGTAAGTGGAAGGGATACCCAGACCAGACCCGTCTGCGCTGTAATACAAAACGTTTAGATTTTGAATATCCAATTCTCAAAATGTCAAAAGTACTAAAATTTTAATATCCCAAAAGTTATCTTTACTTGGGTCAGAGGTGCTGAATTCCTAAAATGTTCAATTCCAAAAAGGTCCAGCACAAAAAGACTGATAAAGAAAACCATCCTTGTATCTTTTGTGCCTAAGAATACCGATGTATATCTTGGTATCTTTGGCTCCACCGTACATTATACCTTGGCAGGGTTTATTCATCCCAGCTCAGTCTAGGCGCTGTCGGCCGTGGGCGGCACGAGATAACCACACGCTGCGCCCTGCGCCCGCGCAGCGTAAAGCCGAACGCGTAAATCGTGGCTATTGGAAATGCAACTCTGTTACGACAAGCTTTCTAGGCAATAAGACTTTGATGGAAAGCCTCACTGTTATTTTACGGTGTGCTATAATAATTTAATGAATAAATATACATAATAATAACTGAGAATATTATTTCGTCAAGTCAATCTGTGGTGTTCCTACTTGTGAAAGCGTGTCTCTTGCGACATAATTCCAAAAAAGTAGGTAGATACTTGTTGATAGGGTAGCTAATTCAATATATTTCTGTGACATCGCTTTTTTTTCCAATTCACAATAAAATTAAGTAAAAATATTACTACAAAATAATAATATCGAAAACTCTAGCCCGAGAGAACGCTCCAGCGGCAGCGGTGGCGATTGTTATTTTTGATATTATGTTTTCAAAAAGTAGTACATTTTGTAACAAAGAGAACCAACGCGTTAGTGTTAGAATGCCTTTGTCAGTTTCTACTAACATCGATAAAGGAAGCGATTTCACTCCGAAGCCGGAGAGCAGTTATTTAATAGCCATAAGCCCCAGCTTTAGGGCAATAAGTAAGTCTAGGCCGCGCCTGTTCGGCCCACAGCCCATTGCGATTTGACGTCCGTAACTACAAGACGTCTAACTTATGGTAATAACACGGATAAATTCACAACGACTAAAGTTAATTCGTTCCTAAACATGAAATTGTGGGCGTAGCACCAAGTTTCGATGCTTATTTAGTACTTATCTAGCCAATGAGCATGAGCTGAGCAAGATTTACCACTAGGATGAGAAAGTGAGAGTGATGGAAATGTACAGAAATACTTATTATTTTTTTGTACCTATCTATAGATATTCTATACTTTACCTAACATTCTATGAAAAATAAGGGAAGGAAAGGCAGTAATGTACGAATAGCTAGGAACGCTATCATAACATAATACTTAATCGATTTATAGCATAAATAAAGTAATAGTAGAATATAAACAAAAACAATAAAAACCTATTAAATTTCAAAACGTAAACAAATATCGTAACCGAGTGACATGAGTGACAGCGACTGAGAGCTCGCGAGTCGTACGTACACACAGCCGAGGATTCGCGGAAAGACGACCAACAATTCGATCGAAGACCTTATCGTTCACCACCACACACCTCCAAGTTTGTATTAAGCGAAGTCACCGTAATCGGACATGAATCACTCCTGCTTGAGGAGAAACAGCCGCGGAACCGTGTTCAACTAAACATAAACATTTGAATTCAAACTTCGAACGTCCGAACACCGCTTCACATGGACTATAAATATTCGCGGGCCGTAAACAACTTAGTGGGAACCAGGATCACATAAGTAAGTAGTCGTTGGCACTGTTTTGTCACTGCACACGCGCGCGCGTCGGGCGCGGCGAGGGGCGCACGAGGCGTGCTCGCGCCGCCATCGCATCCGCACGACAGAGCGACAGAATCACAGAGGGCCTTCGCCCCTTCCGAAACTGTGAACGTGCGGGATGCGATGCAGCGAATGCTAATATTAGGGGCGCCGCACGTTATCCGACCGAGGGCTGCCACTGCCACAGAGTCGGGATGGTAATCCGACTGACTCATTGTGCAAACTCTCGGCTCTGGTCTTAGGGACTGGCAAAGAGTCGTACCGCATCCTTGTATCTACTGCGGGAACCTAGTTCAGATTGAAGGAAAATTTTGAGAAAATAAATAAATAAGTATCTAAAGTAGTTTTTGTGCTTTAGCCAGCGAATTCCATCTCACCAAAATTGGCGTGACTTAAATCTGTATCTCAACAGAGTGACCGATGATTACAGCTTTTTAAAACATACCTTATTAATATCAAAAGAATTAATTCATCAGAAGAATTCAAAAGAAGTTCCACGCAACATTCGTAACCAAAATTGTTAGAATTTTTTGTCAACAAACCTGATCAACCAGTCCGGACCGCACAACCGTCCAAAATCGGGTGCCCACTCACCGTCTGATCCGGAGGTCGGATAATTCACAGGGCCCCATTCGCATGAAAAACCGTCACTGCGGGTACCATCTGCGCCCAGCACCCTCCCTGCATTAGAGGGACGGCGTTATGCACTCGCCCACAGAAGGGTTCCGCACCCAGCTTATCTCGCAACATCACACCCGGCGCGTAAAATAATTTACACGTTTCACCCGGGTAAGTAAACAGCGCTCTGTAGATAACTGCGATTGCCTCTCACAGCGCCGTTTAGACAGTTACGGTGGAGAGGGACCGGAATTATAGCCTCGATCTGTCCACGGATCTGATTAAATGGGGTATTTATTTAAATTGTACATTTTAGATGAGAATTGAGAACAAAGCTATTCGCTTAGTTTTCAAATTTTGAGCGACATTTTGTTAAATTACTTACCTACTTTTACTGATAATACTAACAGTTTTCGGTTTATATCCAGACATAATAATATTTTAATTTAATTTAATCTTATGAAAGTGTATTCAAGGAAATTCTGATGAAGTAGTAGTTACTAATAGGGTTGTAGTAAAGTTAACGAATCAATTTTAATATGAATGTGGATTATAAACCACGTTGACACCTTTAACTAGACATACCTACGTATATATATCTAACAGCATCAAAGTACAACACTAAACCGTTCCAGCACCTGTCCACTCCCACAGCTTTTACTTTAACCGGAGTAATCCATAATAATTCGTGACAAGTTCGTGGCTACCTCTCGCATGAGTCCGGCGTTTCCACATTGTAATATTATAAGAGGGTGCGTGAGGGTCCGGGTGTTTGCGTCAGTATGAATTTATAGTTGTCGATAATGACATCAATAACCATTAGCCAGTCGCAGTATGGACAGTTCGCTGGCAAGGGCACTGTATCGCACTATATCAATTACTCATTTCGCCTAAAACGACCTACAGTTTTCGAGGAATGCCCTCGATTTTACAGGATTTCCATAATCAGATCCAGATCTGATGAAAATGGAACCACCTCAGGAGTATACCCTTTCAAATAAAAAAGAAATATCAAAATCGTTCCACAATTGGGGGAGAAATCGGTAGACATACATAAAAAATATCCTCTATACAGTGGAACATAGAACCTCCTTGTTATGTTTTTGAAATCCGTTAAAGAATAGAGCAAAACAACAGATTAAAATAAAAACCTATGTAGGTAGTTAGTTTCCACATCAACATCTAGCTTTGAACAACACCAGCATTATGAAGCAATGCGGAAATGTTCGATTAACATTAAAAACACAATGCTTAACCTTTTACTATTAAAACTATACCGAACTATTCGTGGAACTTCTAAAAGCATCCAGTGATTTATATCGACGACGTGAGAATATGATGTTTGGTTCAAATGTTGAAAACTCGATTTCTTTTTCTTTTTAAGAACATGTTGTGGACAAGGGAACTCACTGAAACGACACTCAATTATAAATTTATCTAACTGCTGTCCGCCGTCCGCTTTCTCGTATTTTTGGCACTTATGAGTACTTAAGTAGGTACTTATAAAAGTATAATATGGATCGTAAATTTCGCATAAATTGTCGCATTATGGGTGGGTATTAATATTTTACGTTTTGATAGAGGTGGAATGGAAGGACAGTATCATCATTTGATACGCGAAAAAAAAATCTCAGCAACTCAGCATTGAGGGACCAGGAGGGATGCGAGGAATCAACTGCCAAACTGTAAAATTCCACCTACTGTCTGTACCTAAGTTTATAATTACAGATAAGTACAGATAAGTGATCGTGACCACTTATTTCATTTAATGGTATTGTTGACTTAATTACAACTTATTAACTTAAGTAAGAACCACGTTTACGACCCAATGCAATAAAATGCCCCTGGATCAAACACTTCGGTCGTAAGGGAACAAAATTATGACACTCAACCGCGCGCGTGCTCGACCTGTTTCTACTTAACCGTTCAAATTCTGGGCTGTAAGAAAATTTCTTTATGGCATCAGAGGAATGGCCCGAATGGCTGGTCCATTGCATTTACGGCTTAAAACAAGGGCCGGATTAAACGAAGCATTGAACTCATAACGTGTAATTTACGAGCACGTAAAGAGTGCAGTTTTATAAGTGGGATTTTCAATGGGGGAAGGCTAGCGGACGGTCGTAAAAGGCGTCGCCGACCGAATTTCCTGAAGAATTGCTGGTGGATCGACTTAATCGTAAGAGGTCGTGACGAAAATGTAAATATAGGTGGCTAACTGATGCAATAATCTAGTATTTTGGTAAGCGCTGGTATTCTGCGACTTACACTAGAGACTATGGTTTTGGATAATGGCGTCGGTGGCCAAGTGAGGTATCGGGTTCTAATCCCACTGCGGCTATGTACCAATGACTCTTTTCTGATTTTTGTACATTAGTTGAATACTAACCGATGCTCGGAACGAAACGGTGAGGGAAAACATCGTGATGAATCCTGCACATTTAGGTACAACTGAATGTATTTACATTTACATACTTTACTGACTGATCATGGTTACATGATCCAATCTGGTAAGGTTACCCTGGTAGCAGGGTCACGGATGTCAGATGATAATCGCTCTACTGTAATTACCTGATCTGCCAAATCGTGAATCATAGTCAAGGCGGACCCCGGGCCCGGATATTGTTGTTTATATTGACTAATAGCATTCATACAGCGACACACAAGACAAGTATTGAGAATCTCAAACGTCAAAGATCTTAGAATCTGGAGCAAAAATATGTACATTTCAACAACTGAAACGGCACAGAGCTCAACCCGTCCACATCATTTTCCCTAGACTTTTCCAATTTGCCGAACCCCGAGACTATCGATGTTAGTAACTCGAGGCGCAGAATATCCGAACCAATTTCTTACATCGAGTGCGTAACTGCAGCTGTTGATCAGACAGCGTAAACAGAGGGAGTCATCCTATTATATCAAGGGACGTTAGTCTTTGAGTTTGAGTAGCTAAGGAGGCGTGTATATTTAAGGCGGTGAGGATAAAGACTTGACAAAGACGTGCACTGTTCCCGGGTGTTGATCGTCCGTGGTTTGACTAACAATATTTTTTTTATTTAGTGACATCTGACCATCTGGTAAGCGGTAACTGACGCCCATAACATCGGCGATTCATTCGTTCATTCATTTCGGTCGCAGGCAACAAAGTGCAGAACCTCAGGTGCGTTGTCACTGTGAGGACTAAGATGAAATGTATCATGCCTGTAATTGCATCAAACCTGTAATTTCGTCAAAGAGCATCTTTTGTACTGTCCTCTTGTTTGGCGTGGTCGCAATTTTTTTTTATTAAATGTCAGGTGATTAGAGTGTGTTGTCATTAAATAGTTTCTCTAGAAAGTTCTTAAAATAGCAATGACATAACATATTATGTAAGGCTTTTTCCATTTTTTATTATTTAGTTACAGGAAAAATATTACATAGAATAGAAGAGAATAGAAAATCGTTTATTGCCTTATTATTACATGTGGCGACTTACTACTAAAATGTTATAATAATGCTAAATTACTTATGGACTAGTGACAGAACATAAAAAATAGCTAACAATAAGGCAAATGGACTCTGGCTCTGCTTATGATGTCACGGGACGCTATCGTTCCGTGCAGCGCTGTCTTTCAGCCATACCCATTTGTATTAGTATGTACATAATGTAAAACAAGTAAATCAAACAAACAAAACAAAAAGACAACGAAAATATATTAAAATAAAATTGATCTGTATCCCTAATACTCTTAAGTGCGAAAAGTGCCTCTACGTAGCTCATATTTCCATGGCAACGCGCCCTAAGCTTTTGTATTTGTTGACAGTACATCGGGGCGCGCGGGGTCTTGTGGGCGTAAACAGTGAGCGACCCGACACGGCTGCTCATCGGCTGAGATCACACGCGGGTAGATAAACGGGGAATTATCCCACCATAGCTTCTTTTCAGTGGATTTTATGAAAGACAAATCCCACCATATCTACTTTTCAGTGGAATCTAATCAGGAAATGGAAGTGGGAATAAGCTGGAGTAGATGGAGTTTGTTTTATACTCTTGTTATTGCGTTCATCATTATATTATTATGACTAGTGGACCC
This sequence comes from Blastobasis adustella, assembly GCA_907269095.1. Classification (NCBI taxonomy): domain Eukaryota; kingdom Metazoa; phylum Arthropoda; class Insecta; order Lepidoptera; family Blastobasidae; genus Blastobasis; species Blastobasis adustella. The sequence goes on along the minus strand of OU026119.1, from coordinate 13,726,535 downwards.
GGCGGGACTTCGTTCGTGTACACCTATTTTACACCTACCTACCATTTCTTGCTTATAAACCTTCCTCTTAATTCACTCTTTCGGTTGCGTAGTTTATGTGATCTAAGCGTACATAGATACCTACATAGATACATGCATAGATACCTAAGCACACTCGAGTCCAAACAAGTATCTTGGAGAAACTGTTAACAGTAAATATGTTGGATGGGTCATTGTAAGAATCTTATTAGATTACATAACAAAACAGTAAGAAAAGGTATAAAACGTTAGTCAGTATCATTTTAAGGGAAGTGCTTAGTAGGTTGTTTTAAGGTAGGTAAGTATAGAAGCATTTACTTATTTAACCGCAAAGTCTTCAGAGATTTATTCCATAAGCTTTGTCATTCGCGCAGCGGCGCGGGCGCAGCCAGTGCCATACAAGGCTCATCCAGGTAAGGAAAGTGGTCCCATTGTATTGAGCCAGCTACGGTTGGTTGTTCTTAAGAAAAACTTGCAAGAATGTCCGACTGGTTCGGAGGCTCTCGGAGATCAGATTCCTCTCACTATTTTGTTTTTCTTGTTGACTAATTTAGGAGTGTCTTAATGTTTTGATCTAGAAGCAAAACTTCCTGAGGTAAACTTAGACATAGACATAGACATAGAAGTATATCTATTCGGTCCAATAACACATTAAAAAAAAACTTAGAACAAACATAATTAGTACATAATAAGAAAGCAGGGCGATGCATCATCGGACCAAATTGGACCAGCCTCAGCTGGACTTGGACTTCTTGAATTTGATATAGTAGTAGCGACTTTTCTTACATTGGTCAAGAATTTTGTCGGCAATTATACATGCTTTCTTTATCGAAGTTCATTCAGGCGACTGAATGTGTAACCATGATCCAATCTGGTCAGGTTTCCCTGGCAGCAGTGTCACGGAGGTCAGATGGCAGTCGCTCCGCTGTAATTATCTGATCTAGCAAATCCTGAATCATGGTCAACACGGACCCCGGGCCCTCGCGCGCGAGAACACAACCTGGACATTAACGCCATGATATTTTACTTACTTTATCGAAGTGAAGGTCGTGGGGAGGGAATACTGAAAGGTTACAGACAATGTGATACTGATATTTGTGAAATAGTATCTAAATCTATTAGTATTTAAGTATTTTTTTAAATGAAGTACGTAGCGTACGTAGGTCGTACTGGAAGTGTTTTTACTAAAACATAAAATACCTACAGTAAGTAAGTAGGTACTGCATTTTAACTTTTATTATTATAATGAATGTAGAAAAACATGAATTCAGGTTCTCAAACGCAGTTTCCCCAACTTTATTTAAAACAATAACGCTAGAATCCTATAGCGTATTACGGGACTTGAGGCTCGGGAGGGCGTAATAAATATCGGAAAGGGTCGCCGTTTCCGTGCGCAATAACAATAAAATATTATTATAATTTTAAAAGCGGCAAGACAAGCGTGACCCGTGGCGCCGCTCGCACGTGTTGTGTTCAGTCAAGCAGGGACAAAATGACAAACAATAACAATGGCTTGTTAGCCCTTTGTCGTGACTCAGGTTCGGGTGTCGTCATGACGTGACATCCTCACATTGTCTGCAATCAACCACCATTGACCGCGTCAAGGGTTTCGTTGACAAGTGTCAGAAAGCAAACTTTCTTGAGTGTTGGAAGTCAGTATACTTTTGGAAGTACGAGTACTGACTTCCTGTGTTGTCGTAAGCGACAAAAACCTTGATAACTAATGTTTTTTTGGGCTTCGCTCCGGATTTTGTGTTTGTAAAACGCTCTCAGTTCTTTCTAATAATAACGAAGAGACAGCCATTGCAATCGGTAGATAGGTAACTACCGTCAAACACATCCACAATTTTATATATTTAGATATCAAGTGTGTTGTCACTTGTCACTAGCATGATTATCATCAGAGGTCTTATTTTTGAAACCTCGCCTCGATTCGAACGGTTTTCAATTTAAAATTTTGGTATGCACGACTGATTTTCTCTATTTTTGAATCGCACTCTTTCGGTGTTGCCAATGGGATTTTAAAAATAATCAATTTTGCTCGCCGAAAATAAAATTTGAAAACAGTTCAAATTGATGCGAGCGATTCAAAAATAGAACCCGATAGGATTGCACTGACTACCTTATCCTTGAAATCTCAATAAATAACGGGTTGATGGTCGACAGAGACAGTTGAAATAAGTACTTAAAGCATTATTATACATAGTTACCAACTTAACTAAGATTCGGACCACCCACGGTCAAGACTTGACAGAGCAGTACCAGGTGAACTATTAGGGATTGCTTTAGTCGTTTCAATGTCTCCATAGTCTAGACGCAAAACCACTAAAACTGAAACCGTAAAAGCCTAGCGTACCGAATGATTAAACGAATCGTAAAATAGTCAACACAAGCAAGTTCACCAATAAGACCATTATCTTTGTTTACCAACATAGAACATGAGTAAACCCGTAATGACGACAAACTTCTCGGCAACTCGCCAATAGAGGGCGCTAGTGACCGAAATAGACGAGTCACAGGGCAGTCGTCGCGCGAGAATTATGGCTTGGTTGTGGCGATAGAGTAGAGAGAGACCTGTGGTAAAGACTAGAGACCACAGTGGTTTGGTAACCGATTAATTATGATGATTATTTTATTTGGCAGTAGGTAGTAGGTACCTACAGTAAGCGTGCGCATCATTCGTGATAGGTCTGACCGAGAGGTCGATAGGACCCTGGGTGGAGGAGGGTTGGAAGGTACCTACAGTACAGCGACACCATTAACGTTTTTGAGAAGGGCCCGTGAAACCGTTTCAATCTCTCAGTCGAATAACGCCTTCAACTTAGGATCAGGCTGTAAATGCGTCAGTTTTAGGAACACTTAAAGCTAGTGGTAGGTATTTAGCTAAAGTTACCTTTGGAGTTTTGTAGCATTTGTTTGTAACCTTACAGTTATCTACGTATTATATCAATAAGTACCTAGACAATTTTAACCCTTAAAATAGTTAGGCGTTGCAGGACTGGAAAACACTGCAACTCGAGTTGGTCATAGCCGCACAACCTGCACAAATCCGCATTGCAGGAGTTACCTACGTAGAGAGTCTATAAATCTCCATCTGCAATATATTTAAAGCTGCTTTTTTGCGTTGCCCACTTGCCAAAAACCAAACGGTTAAACTGTAACTGCGGCCTTTTTAGATTTACGTAATAGACAATATAAACAGCAACTTCTGCTACCATGAATGTTTAAACCAACCAAACCATAACCGTCAGTATTGGTAAAACTAACACCACACCTCTTAACTGCTAGGGATTTATTTAATCTAAGTGGTAGGCATTTCCGATCTTCCGACATTCGTCACCAATTAACGTGTGCCTGTCGCGGCATTGAAGCGCCATGCTGGGGTGGACCACGTTACAGTGGGCACGTTATAATCCCGGCGAAGACTAAAACCGTCTATTTATACGATACCGTAGCTTAGGGCTGCAACGCAACAAGTTGTTGGCATTTAATTTGATATAATGGTTTTCGTAATTGATTATAATTTAAACTTAAGTAGCACTGAGTATAATTATGGTCTTTTGTGGTAGACACGTAATTGTGCTTCGCTTCTAAATCCGTGATTAACTGCAGATCTTAACGTTCACTTAAGCCCGTTCATATTTTAAATCCTACTATCTTTTATGTATTATAAATTCGAAATTAAGGAGATTTGAATATCCGTTACTGTTAGAATATGGAAATTTTGCAGTGTTAATTCCAAGGATTAACCGAATTTTACGCAGACGAAGTCGCAGGATTCCTCGGAAAAAGCCTGTGTTATGTTGTTAGAATTTGTTATTTCACCATACGATTTGGGATGCCTAGTTGCGGCCTACAAAAGTTATTAAGAATACAAGTATCGGTTACAGATTCAAAAATTAACCGCATAAGATAAATCAATCACTGCATCCATTTTATGAGCGTCGAAATAAATGGCCCATTCATTCCTAAAGCCGTTACACGTGACAAATTTTGTCTCGTCCAGATTTATTTAAAGAAGTTTAATGAAGTGTGAACCCTTTACGCTGCTAATTATACGAGAGCGGGCCGAGGCGCGAGCTCCTTTCGTTACGACTCGTTGATAAATCGTGCATATGACTTACGCCTTCTGAGTAATTACGCCACTTACGCCACTTACATCCACACGATCGCGCCGTAGGGCAGCACGCTGCGGCGGCGTACGGGTTAAAATTGGTTCGTGAAATGTCACAACGCTTAAAATGGTTCGAACTGCAAACGGAGCAGTTAACAGAAGTAGGGCCAAAGGGTTTCCGAAGTTGTTAGCTAGTCTTGGTATTGTTTATGCTAATTATAATAATTAGCTTTATAGTTGTAAGTACTTACCCATTTATTTAATGCAGAACAAATAAAATAGGTAAATGAGAAATACCTTTATGGGACACAACTGTTCGACCTTAAACGACCGTTTTTAGCATAAGTTAAAATTTTGAATAGTTTGAAAAGTACAATATGTACTTAGACGTTGTGAAAACGTAGCTATTTAAAAATTGTTCATTGCTATTTCTAGTTATAACTAGAAATATATATCATTGAGCAGATTTTTGATACCTAATTATTCTGATTAGTCAGAAATTTTTCCTAAACTGGCAGCACTTTCGCACCTCATATTCTGACCCGGCAGCGATTCACGTTATTCTGAGCTAAAAGGATTTAGGTACGTATTAAATTTACGTACGTAATTTTTGAAATTTTAGCCACTAAGTACTTAAATTTTTTTACAACGTTACGGCCTACCTGATGGTAAGCAGTCACCGCAGCCCATTTTATTTATTTTATTTTATTCTATGGATGTTATTATTAATTATCTTAAATAATAATATAAATAACACGTTGCCGACTCACGTACCTACGTTCTGACCAAAACTACGAAAAATCTTAGTAATTATTTTTAATTTCTTTAGAAAATACGAAGATATCCCAAATAGGTACTTAAATTAAAATAGTTAAAGTCAAAGTTAAATATAGGTTCGTACGGGTCATACTGACCCTACCCTATGTTAGTGTTACAATTTTTTACCCTAGGTACCAAGGACGTCCTATGATTACAAATGGATTACAAGAAACAGGGATGACGATGTTGATGACCATGGCAAGTTCTCTATTTTTGTGGTGGTCGCACTCTTGCATTAAGTCACGACATCTAGTTTGGTATAAGAGAACTTCATAAAAATGTTTTTTCTACTCGCTTGTAGATGTCGCTGCTTTTTAAGTTTGTCCTTTGCGTAAATTGTTTATCTGTGAAAATACATGCATAATAACCTATCCTGAACATTTTTTAAATATTTATTTTCTTACCTGTTTGCAGTTAACGTCGTCATTTCGATAGTGTTTCCACAAGCAGTCAAAATTTCATCGCTGCTGCTGCCACCTGCTATGCGTTGGACGGAGCTCAACGACAAGTCGTCGCCGGAGGACTTGCCAAGAAGGTTCGGGGCATTGCCGCTAGATGGCGTTGTTCTCTGTTTTGTAGCTTGCTTGTGGCGGCTAAGCGCAAAAAATAATGCCAAGACAGCTTTTAGTTTAGCGTCGCGAATATCAACAGCTGTCACTTGCTCCAACCCCTGGACTTTTTGCGCGTGGAGGAAGTCCAGGCAGTATTGTACGTTCTCCAACTGAAACAACAGAAAAACATTTTGTTAGCGCCTATTTACCATAGGTGGCAGGGTCTCCAGATTAGGGAGTTTTTTCCATTTTGGGAAAATTATAACTTTTGGGGAACTAAGAGCATATTGGGGAAAAATTTGATAAACGCATTTGGAACGAAATTTTTTGGTGGATGTCACATTAGTAGATAATAAAATTCAAGGTAACATAACTTTTCGGAATAGATTAATTTTATATTTGGGGAAAATTCCAACTATCTTTTTGGGGAAAAATAATACCTGATTTGGAGAAATTTGAAATACACAACTTGGAGACCGTGCCAGGTGGCGCTCATTGGGGGAGGCCTTTAAAGTTAGACTAACTTTATGATTAGGTAGGTATGATGAGTTAGAAGTCCGGTGTTTTTTTCGGACCTAGGTTTCAAGAAATGTAGCAAGGTTTTGAATTTTGGCAGTCAGCTCTAGTACGATTCACCGATCATAAACCTCACTCAAACAAACCTTTGTAAATAGGTTAGGTACTCTACCTATTCAATAACATTGACAAAATTGTTAAAAAACAATATTACACTTTTAGCACGAGACTTTTTTGCCTAATACTTAGGTATCTCCACCTGACAGGTCCAGTCAGAAATATTCCAATAAACAATTTTTCGCCATAGTTCCGCCCAGAATTTTATCCCGACTATTTTTTCTGAAATATCTTCAATGTACAGGCACGGTTTTTTTACAGTTTTATTAATAGGTATAGTTAAATTCTGAACCACTGATGCGTTATCACAATGTATCTTGCTGCAATGGAACTTATCCTTCAAATCAGTACAAAGCAATGCAATATGCTTGGCGGCATTATGTACATTAGTTGAATGCTAACCAATGCTCTTACGGTGAGGGAAAACATCGTTATAAAACCTGCACATTCAGCCTGAATGGTATAACTATGATCCAATCTGGTCAGGTTCTCCTGGTAGCAGGGTCACGGAGGTCAGATGGCAGTCGCTCTACTGTAATTATTTGATCTGCCAAATCCTGGATCATGGTCAAAGCGGACCCCGGGCTGTCATGCGCGAGAACACAACCGGGACATTACCACCAAGATGATTTACTAAGATATTCTATCAAAACGCGTCGTAGGTACTTAGGTAGAGTATCTACAACGTTTAGAAACTCTAATTAAGCCTTTTAGGTTTAATTTCATTTTAACAGATTACTAAGCTAATTAATCTGAGTTGAGAAACTTGAGAATTAAAAACAAATATCACAAAATTACCCTCGGTAAATGTTGTAACCTTTAAGAAAACATTAACTTATGAAAGCGCTGCTTGTACCAACAGGCTGCTTACTTCAAGTAACTAGAACACTGCGTAACATAGTGTAGGTAGGTAAAGTTCACGTTCTTGAGAGATAACTAATTGATCTTGCATTTCGTGCTAATTTTACTCAGTTTAATAAACCTACTTTCCATTTGCCTATAAAGGCAAATAGGGAAGGTAGGGAGGCTCGTATCTTTTAGAAAACACCTAGTGGTTTTGAAATGTGGTTATGTGATTGGATAATGACAAACCTATATCAACTATCATTAAAATGAGTTAAGTTAACTAACTAGTAGGGCTTAGATAATTTTGATTCCCAGTTCCCCCGCATCCCGTAGTACCTACCCAATGGTTTTCACTGGATTTCGCAGGTGGTACGTATGTTTTTTTTTTTTTTTGAATGGTGGGCTCTCCAAGTCTTTCCAGACCCAGTATCACTGCGACCATTACTGATCTATTGTGATCGCCTCTTTCTACAAAATTCAGTACTAATTCCTATAGCTTCTATGAACTGTAATAGGTTCTTAGTACTGATTTCTTGCACCTCGTCGGGTAGTAGTTGGTATTTACCCAGATGGATGCTACGTTTGCGCACCAGGGCCTCACATTTGCAGATCAGTTGGAGAGGCGTTTCGTCCTCCTCCTTGCAGAATCTACAGTCGTTGGTACGTATGTGACCTATTTTCTTTTGAATTTTATTAATTTATTCTTTTTATATGTAGATGTAAATAGATATCGAGAAAAATACCAAAATTATTATTTCGAACAAAACTATAAAAAATATTATGTTAGTAAATAACTTAAAAAATAAATAACGTCTAAAGGGACAACAAAATGAAAATCTACAACACTGTCCAGCGATGTCTGTCCTAAAACCAAACAAAGTGACTAGAAACCTACTTATGTCAAAATCTTGATTACTGCCTATTATTTCTGCACATGCCCAAATTTGCAGGCAAAAATACCTACTTTAAATTCACGGGGCGCAATCCCCAGCATTCTAGTAGACCACGCTAAGCCTAGGTGCTAAACGCCTCAGCTTTACTAAGCAGCGGTCGTGCGCCGCAAAGCATTGTCATGCGCACACGCATCCTCTGTTCAATTATGTACGCGGACGGCGTGCGCAATAAGATCACATAGGTTTTCAATTTGCTCGGATGGCGATAACAATGCGTTTATCGGTTTTTATTGGATCCGATGACCGTAAAAGGTGGCGGTATCTGGTGATCGTCAGAATGGCCGGTCAAAAGCCATATTCAACTTTGAAATAGTGTCCAAAAATTGCTTACCAATTGCTGATATTTACTTACCACTATGGGAGATTTGCTTACTACATATTTTAGAAGAATTGAGACATTTAAGGTTGACCGTCCATTCTGATGTCAGGATGGCAGGTCAATGTCCATAGCATAGTAACTATGTGGAATTACAGATTTTTTTATAGACTATACATTACTTACCAATTGCTTACTTCATACTTTATAAACTTAGATCCTGTAGCTATCAAGGAAATAAAGATACCGTATAAGTTAATTGAAAGCCTGTTAAAAATATGAAAGGAAACACAGATATAGTACCAGCGACACAAATGTAATTTTATTATACAAAAGAGATTTAAATATTTCGGCCTTAAATTCTATGGACATGTCCGAAATAAATGCTTTATCATTATTAAATTTCAAGGCAATGAGATCTTTAATTTTTAAGTAATAAAATCTTATTTATTTATGTGCATTGATTTGTGAATATAATTATATGACATCTATTTTCTAACGTAAACAATACAATGTGGAATCATTTTTATGTTAGTACTTCTTATAATTCTCGCACTAATATCATCGTAACATTGCCATGTATTTCCACGACTACAATGTGCTTTATAGTGTCCCATTTCACCAACAGCAGGAGGAATGAATTCTATGATGGAAATTAAATCATAGGCATTGTCCTTTAAAACTAATTTTGTAGGTGCTTCATACACAGAAATACATTCCGCAGATATTTCAAAACTTACAAGACTTTGTAAGATCAATTCAAATGTTTTAATGCCTTTGCAAGTAGATCGACGGCATGGTGTCATGTCTGTATTGTATAATAATATATTTGCAGCTTCTTGTATATCAATTGCACGTTTATCATGTAAACGTAAAACAGACACTTTTCTGGTTACTTTATTTATAGGACAGTCTACATCGGTGCAAGATTATTTTTCTTCCACACTGTACAGATAGCAGTCAATCAGAATATGATCAAAAATATACAACACGTTGCATTCGCAATCAATTTCAATAACAGCTCCTTTTTAACCGGTTTATAATAAGTGTAAAAATAATCTTAAAGTAATCTTGTAGGGCAGAGTTGGGGTTGTTTAATTGCAGATTACACCATTGGCCGTTGGATTATTAAAATAATAATTTACTTCTAATAATGGCATAGGTATATCACATAGATAGAGAAACCCTTGTTGCAAAGAACGGTTTTTTCCGTCATGAAGTAATTTTGAATTATGAAATGAAATTCTTTGAAGAAAGCTTATGTTCCAAACTTAAAAATAATCATAGCGGAGGAGTGGGAACGTATTCCTTAAGACATTAATAAATATATCGTGGAAAGCATATCAGAAGGATGCTGTGATTTTGGCAAAAGGCACTTGACTCTTGTTATTATAAAATTCTCATCTAAACTTTAATAGAAAAAATTAAAAAAGCTTATTGTCTTTATTGCTAACCACTTCTTATTGTTTGAAAGTGTACATCGATCTTATTGAATTTATCGAAGTTTACCACACTACCTACCAGTATATTAATTTACGAGATTATAAGTATACTTACGGGTTACTTCAAACAATGAAATTGATTTGAATTAGCTTAAATCGGCCTTGGAACGTAATTTTCCTGTTGCGTAATTGCAAAGGAGTGTAGTATCTATGAATGGAGTAGATACCTCAGTATTGATAGCCAATCTGTTACTTTTAAGTAACTACTTAATTATACCTATAAAATATAATGTTTAGTCACAATTTTTGTTTGTCGTAATTGTACTGCGGGACCGATTTCGACGAAACTTTGGTGAGCTATTGTGCATAGCCTGCGAGAGTTCTTGGCCAATAGACGCACGTGAATAAAGTAAAAATCTTCATTCTTGTTCCAACGTCGAATCCAAACTTGTTTACCTGTATTACCGATCCTCAATCTATGTCACAGGTAACAGGTACTAAAACTGATACCTAGATACGTTAATTACATGCGTAGCTGTAAACGAGTTACAACCACCTATTCTTAGGTACCTACTTACAAAAAAAATCACGCACGGAATGCATTAAGCGTACGCAAATCTGGTAGTCTTTAGCATTGCATTCTTGCGCTTGCGCCACAGTGGCCGGCGCCGGCCGTAAATGGTGCGTCTCAGGGCTCATAGGTCACCGGCTCAGACCGCTTTTCGGGTGCTTCTGTGCTTCTGGTCCCAATGAGCTCAATAAGGGATTACGTGAGCGCCAAGGGTACATATATACTCAAATTCTTGGTAGGTACACGATAGTCTTCATGTTTTTATTTTATACCACTAAGGTGGAAAACAAGCTTGCGGCCAGCCTGATGGTAAGCAGTCACCGCAGCCTATGGACGTTTGCAATTTCAGGGGCATCGCCCACGCGTTGCCGGCCCCGTTAAAATCATTTTATCTCTTTATTGAAGAACTCCATGTTCTACTCTCCAGGGAAAATCTGGTCCCAATCAGCTTAATAAGGGATTACGTGAGCGCTAAGGGTATACATTCACTCGGATTCTCGGTAGGTACCCGATAATCTTCAAGTGTAAATATGCTTGGACAATTCACACAGCGCCGAAAAGTAAGCTAAGCTTGTGTTATGGGTGCTAGACAACTGATAAACTACTTATATATTGTACATATAACACCCAGACCCGTTAACAGAAGTTAAAATTCATCGTTTCAGTTTCTGCTCGGGTGGGAATCGAACCCGGGGCCTCTGCGTGACAGGCATGTTAACCAACTGAACCACTCAGGTCGAACCAGTCAAGTGTGGTGATATTAAGGTACGAAAAAGAAAATACCTGCAGCGAGTCAACAACTAGATTAAGATTAGTTATAGATTCGCTATCCAAAAGATTCTGCGATGTGATGAGGCTGGCGATGGTAGTAGAAGTTAGAGGCATTTCGTGTGCTCTAAAATGTGCCCCTCAGACCACGATCCTCAGTTATGAGGGACCGACTATAAGATATAAAGAGGGTTAATTAACGCCAAACTTTATTTGTAAACTATAAACGCTGAGACAAGAAAGATTTATAGCTTTAACTAGAGTTTTTTGGAGAATTAGAAACGCTTGCAGGCTGTAGGCAAGTACACAAAAAACAACTTTTATAAACTTTACAAAATCATATGCTCGTTATCTAACCACAGTAGCTAGGTCCCATATTTCTTTTGCCGATAACATCACAGTCCCCCAAGAACATTAGCAACTCGAGTTGCGGACAAAAATTTCAACTTTCCATGCGAGCGGTGAATAATGTCTTAATACCAGCGGTTATACGAAATTCCATGCAAATACGAAAGCGTGTCGATGTCGATCCCTTTACTAAAATCTCTATCAAAGTAAGAACTTATGTAGATTATTCAAATCCAGCGTGTCGGGGCTGGGGCACGTGCGTTGGCAGCAAGGTGAAACCGCCCTTCATGGTATACCTTCAAGTTCCATGGTGTTCCGCACTATTAGATCTCGACAAAAACTGACCCCGCGACACGATACTTCGACGAAGGTATTAGGTATTTTCTGATCAGCCTTGACTGTGGTTTCAAATCTAACCGCAAGCCACGGTTTATAGGCACCGAAATGTTAATATTTGATTAGACTTTGTTCCATGAAATACGAATAAGTGATTTGATTTGAAATTGGTATGACTTATTTGTTAATACATTGTGTGCTGCAGTAGCTAAGAAATAACAATAATTAAGTGTGAGTAAGTTCTAAATAAATAAATATTAAGTACTTTGAATACTTACATCCACACAACTTAAATTATTGAGATATGTCCTATTTATTGACGCAATATAGACCTTACGTAAACGCACAATTGTACCTTGCAAATTCACTGCAAAGGTTCATTGGACAATACTGCATAATATAATATTGCCAAATCCATTGTTTATAAACAAAGAAATTAATTAACACTACTTGCATCGTTAAACGCCGTCGCGTCGAAGCAATATCATTTGCATTAAAATAAAAAAAACACTACAAGACATAACTTACAGCGCTTTCGTAACACAGTAACGAGTACCGTCGCTCAACACGACGCAATGATGACAGAGTGTAGCCATGTAACCTTTGTTTCCCTGGTACTCGACCACTCCGCATGCTGAGTTTTAACAGGCTGTCACTCACCAAATCTCCATAAAGCCATACATTTCTCGGGGCACTCGAAACGCCAGGAAACATTGTTGCACGTAACAAAACGAGTTGGTAACACCAAGATTTGTTCCGGTGTAAACTACAGCCGAAATATCTGGGCTAATACGTTACCGAGAGCGACAGATTTATGGCATTGCGCGAGCACATTACAGGCCCTCCGACGGGGAAAGCCGTTAATGGCCATGAAATTCATTAATTTAACTCGAAGCATGGCAAGGCGTCGCTTTTTTGGTACAATCCGTACAAGCGATCCGGAGATTGCCGCACGCCAACATGTATTTTACGAATCGCCCGCAGGCTCTGTAGTTTTTGCGTTTGATACATTTTGTACGGGGAATATGTAAGCGTGCTGTGTGCGTGCTGATAAGACCTTTCTTTTGAAAATATTTCAAGAGCCACAGACCAATTTATACCGTACTTCCTACCCTAATTTGCTAGTTTCGAGCTAGTGACCTAACCACTACTGGCTGTGTAGTGTCCGGCAGAGTAGAATAGCACTAACCCCTTATACTCGTGGGTGTCGTACAGGCGACTAATGTTTTATAGGCAAAAGATCTAGGAGTAGGCTGGAAAATAGGCAGCAGCGTTTTCCATTGTTATATGTTTTATATATTATAACACTGCGATCTCCAACCCGCCTGCCAAGCTTGGAGATTATGGCCGTAACCTCCTCTTTCGTGGGAGAGGCCCTAAGTTCTGCAGTGGACTGTTATGGGCTGTGATAATGATACCTACACGTATTTCGTTTTGGTAACCAACCACTACCATTTATAAATAAATAGTACCATCTCACGATTAACAGATTACATCACCCCGCTATTTTTATAACCCTTCAAACTGGACCTTGCAAGCAACTGTGTTACTTTCACCTTGTCTCTGGGCAACAAAAACAATTAACTTCAATAATATTTTTATTGCAGCACCGCCGATGAGGTGCACTCGTACGGAAGGCATCGAATTACCAGAGACCAGGGTCTTAGTGCTTATGCCTATCGCGTTAAGGCTGAAAATGTAGAAGCGTGCGCGTATGCAGATAAGGCGCGTGCCAGTTGGCAGGACGAGGCCTCGACACACATGCGCTCGCGCCGCCGTGACCTAACCCCGAATAACGGGATGCACTTGACTTCCACTGGTTGTTTACCATCTCTATTGGGGGACAATAAACTATTAATGAACTTGGAGGTTTTTGGGCTGGGTGGACGACGGATATGATATCCTACACACATATGGGTGGGAGTACTAATCATAGCATACTCGTAATAGTGTCTTTTAATATTTTTTTATAAATATTTTTAAATTATGTACGTTTTTAATACGTACTACGTGTTTTGATAACAGAGAGAGGCGAACAAGCAAACAGGGCCTCGAGTCCGCTAATTTACCAATGGCTCCATTGAATTCGCAATCGCAGCTCAATAACAGTTTTACTCGTTTTTGGTATTCTGCCTCAATGGGGGATTTTCAGACAGTTACTTTAAAAAGTAAAAAGTGTACTTCACTAGATGGCGCTGCTTAGACAGAATTCTCAGTATTGAATTTAGTATTGAAAACCGAAGTTACTCGGACAGGTGTTCTGTGTAAAGATACTTAGTTTTAGTACCTTTTCTGTGAAGAAAGCGCAAAATGTCTACATTTTTATACATCTAACAGTCTCATTTTTCTTTTTTTGAGAATCGTGTCTAATCAACGCCATCTATTACATCCACAATCCAGATTACCTAATGGCAAATTATCACCACCGCCCATGGACATCAAAGGCATTTTCAGAAAGGTGTATAGGCTCATTTTTTAAAGCCTGAATTTAGTACGGCTTTTCCGGCTACAGGAAGATCATTCCATAGAATTCCAAAAGATGTAGAACCAAAGATACGTACCTCCACTTACATTATACCAATACAATAACAAGTAAATTTAGTTTTATCTGACTTTAAAGCAATTAAACACAATAATTGTTCTTCAAAGAAATAATAGTGCGCAGGTTAAATGTTAATGTCAATTTTATCGCAATCTGTCTGCCGGATATGCAATCGTTGACCTGGTGAATTGTTTTGTTCCCATTCTATTCGCTTTGGTCAGTCAGGCTTTTGGTCCAGTGACTAATAAGGGACGGGCTGTGTAAGCCATGGACAATGGATTTTATCTTTTCATCTATCCCAAGGTTGCAAGGAAGAAACCAGTAGTGCACGTCATATACCCATGTATCTAATCTAAGAAGAAAAGTAATCGTCATATAGGAACTACCAAGATTAATCAAAGCCTCAATAATCGCAAATCAGTAGAGGACGAGGTGTGGTGTTGCTTAAAATCAACAATTCCTACGTCCGATACGGTATCCGGAGCAAACCAGCTCTTTGGGTGAGACCCGTGACATTCGCTGGGCTTGGTTGCTCAAAATACAAGTACAGACGACGGAATTACCGATGATGGCGACGCCATACCTGGTTCTTGCTGATATGATCTACATTCACCCTTGCAGAAGCATTTATGGCTGGTGTTGTACCTGAACGGAACGGAACGTATAGGAACTACCAAGATTAATCTGAGTCTGTCTAACTAAACATGTGGCGGTGATCGTCTACGAAGTAACGATAGCATTGTCGCTTCTCATTGTTTCTTGTCTACTGTATTATGCCATGTATTATGCCCAAGTGTACTGTACCATGTGTGAGATAGGTGTAATAAACGGCTTCTATTTTTATTTTTTTATATTTATGTAAACAGACTTACATCTAATATTTTATGAAGAAAGCAGGCTACGGTAGTGGCTCATGACATGGCCCATAAGTATTACTAGAAAATGGACCTAACAGACCTCTCTCTGTCACTGTATCACACTTAGAACTGACGATGAGACCGAAAATGGAATGATTCCCCGAACATGATAGCATGGATAACCACGGTACTACCATAGCATATAACTACAAAAATGGTAATAAGGACACGTACCTACACATACCTAACTTTATCACACTAAATCCACACATTACCTTAAAGTGAAAGAGTCAATGTTAGCAAAACTGATAAAAGGACTCAAGAATCTAGCACATCGTAAAGAATATGCGGCCAATGAGCTAATTACTCAGTCTTTTATCGGTTAAAAGTAGGTAGAGTACATAAATATAGGTACATTATCTGCTGTGGTTACTTAGTATAATTAGAATTTCGCGCTTAGGGGTTTTGTGTAGCATGGCACAAGATAAGGATGTGTGATGGCACCTAAGACGTGCTTCAAGTAGGTGGCGCTGACGGTGGTGACAATGTTATTTGCGCTGTCCGTGCCCCAGAAAAGGGAGAGACGATAGAGATAGGACTTAGGAAAAACTTGTAGGGAGTCATGCAGTGCACGTGTGGAAAAAAGCCACTGGCAAGTGCAGCGCGCACCTCCCGTAATTCGGTCTGACGCGGTCCCTATGACCGAGAGGTCAGTAGGACCATGGGTGGTGGTGGGCCAAAGTAGTATAATTAAAATATTCCAGCACACATAATTGTCATGCTTGGTAATAAAGAATTGAAAGGTAACATAGTGTCAAATAAAGTAGAGTACCGCGTCTGTCTGTAAATCCGATAACTCCTCCTAATACCACGCAACAGATTTTAATGTGGTGTTCACTATTATTTAGATAACTTCTTCCGGTAGGTTTAAATGTGTATGAGAAATCCCGAACACCCGCGCGAAGCTTGGGAGGGCCAATAATCTATTACTTCTATACTAATATTATACATAAGAAAAGCATGTATGTTTGTGAGTTTTGATGTTGGGTGTAGGTAATCTCGGAAACTACTGAACTGATTTTGAAAATTTTTATTCGTATGTGGTCACATTGTATCACATTCTATCCTTATGGTAGAAGGTTAAAGGTTGTATACTCGTATGTAGTAGATACTTTCGGCATGTAGAATAAAGTTGCAAAACATTTTTGGTAAGTAATAGTACTTACCAAAAATTTTTGTTACATTTTTCAAATGTGAATTGAAAAATGTAACAAAAATAGTTTTGTTACATTTTTCAATTCACATTTGTCACATTTGTGTAAAATTTATCGTTCATACGCCTACCTAATGGATTGATTACTATTTATTCTTGTTGTAAAAGTAGGCGCTGCGTACAAAAGCAATTACTGGGTGACTCGAATAATATTTACAGATGAAATACCAAGAATGCAATGTGCGGAATGAATTCCATAATTAACAACGAGTCCTTTGCTTAAATAATTCATAAGGAATTTGTAATTGTGGTGGAATA
Source organism: Blastobasis adustella (assembly GCA_907269095.1). NCBI lineage: Eukaryota > Metazoa > Arthropoda > Insecta > Lepidoptera > Blastobasidae > Blastobasis > Blastobasis adustella. The sequence continues at coordinate 13,709,890 of OU026119.1, read as the reverse complement.
TGTTATGCACTTAGAAATAGATAAGAGATAAAGGGAAGGCGTATTTGTAAATTGATTTTAGGTCAAGTATGTAATATTACAGATAATACTAAACTTTGCGGCCTTGGAGCAAAGGCTTGCTAAGTACAACTCTAGTCAAATATTTTAGTGGCCAACGAGCAGACAGCCCTGATTGTAAGTGGTAACTGTCGCCCATTTCATCTAAAATTCGTACATTTACGTTGCAGGGAACAACAATGCAGAACTGCAGGTGCGTTGTCACTGTGAGGACTAAGATGAAATGCCTCATGCCTGTAATTAAATCTACAATAATAAGTAATTGAATTTATTGTCCTTATAAACGCACAATAACGTACATTCAGGTCACAATGTCACTCCATTATACAAGTCAACAATTACAACAAAACAATAAATCTGTAGAATCTATATCACGAATTTATAGTAAGTAATCAATTGGCTTTCTTCTGTGTTTCTTTGATATGTGGTCCCACCACCACCTCAGGGGCCCAAGTAAACCTGACCTGCTTGCGGTCCCCCTGCTGACAGACGAACGAGGCTCTGACGAATCGACTTTTCCCTGATGGACCTGTCCGGGTGAGATGGCAGTCGCCGCACGTAAAAAGCGAAAGCACTACAAATTTTTTACTATTCTAGTAGGAAGGATTTTGGTAGAAAACCGCTTTCAGTAAATCTGAAAGAGTTTTCCTAATAGATTAGCGGACCTTGGCTGGTAGATTTACCGCTATCCGCTGAGCTGGGCGCGGATTACCGCTAAGATGAATAAGACGACGAGGAATTAATTAGTTTTCTTCAATGGAAAATATAAATACTTCAATAAAATTAAACGATTATTAACAGAGTCTAATTAATTAAATTACAAATATTTTTTACATAGGTACCTACGAACCTATCTCTTTAGTTAAAGCCAAAAAAAATTATTTACCGCATACGCACCTACACAACAAAATGAACGCGTGTGATAAACGTCATCATCATCATATTAGCCGAAAGACACCCACTGATGGGCATAGGCCTCCCCCATAGATCTCCCTAAAGGTCGGTCTTGTGCCTTCCGCATTCACCTGCGATCTTTACGAGGTCGTCGGTCCACCTGGTGGGAGACCTACCCACGCTGCGTCTTCCGGTGCGTGGTCGCTACTCGAGAACTTTACTGCCCCATCGGCAATCTGTTCTTCGAGCTATGTGCCGTACCCACTGCCACTTTAGCCTGGCAATCCTCAGGGCTATGTCCGTGACCTTGATAAACGTATTAAATCTGATAAAAATCGATTTATTAATTATCCCTTTAGGAGCAACTGTTTTGTAAAATATTATAATAGCAAAAGTTCGTAAGGATGTTTGAATGGATTGTTTTATTGTTAGTTACTCTTTTGCGCAAACATTACCTACTGAAAGGATCTTAATGAAATTTTGCAATGTGTCAGTAAAACCCATTAGAGATTCAATGCAGTTCCGACCATACATGGTATAACAATACATATAATAAGTGCTTTATCTTGCTTTATCTATAAATTATAAACTATGTTCTAATGGTATTCATTTACTCCACTTAAAAGCGATCAATCTACAAGAGCTCAGTCTTCAAAACGGAAGATGGGATCAATACTGTTTAGCCGACGTGACCTTCTTCAAGTTCATGGTTAAGAGTACGCATTACACATGTTCGCGTATAGTGTGACCCACACGTATTGGTCATACAGAATGTTTAAACGATGAATGACCTAGCTATGTTTCTTATTTTATTATTATAAAAGTCATAAGTGGTTAATTATGTGACAATTATTTTCCTTGTACCTATGTTTATGAAACATCAAGGACATGTTATTCAACATAATGTGAATCAGGTTTCACGGAGGTTGTGCATTCTAAGCAAAAATGCAAGGAAAATTCTTACTCGCCTTAGTCAAAAGATACCTACTGTGTAGTAAGTTTTTCATGTAATTTAGGATTATGGTCGTTACTATGTTTCGATATACCTACAACGTCTGCTACCACTTCAGTCAGACCGAATCGTCTAAGTTTAACCAGATGTGTGGATTTGTGCACTAATGGTTGCGAAATAAATATTACATTGTAACTTTTTCCTTGTATCAAAATACAGTACAGTTGAAATTTAAAAATAAATTACAAAGGTTGGAAGGACTCATTAGACACTTCTAACCAAATTGAAACATTATGACTTATGAAGGTAAACTTGAGCACGAGAGATCAAACATAATTATCAGTTTTTACTTGCCATATAATGAAGAACTGCCGTACTGACTAGATACTGGACTTCAGCCTCCTCCACATTAGTGGAGGATGTTATCATAATGTCAATGCTTGGTGGTCGGGTGGGAAATCGCAGTCTTGATAACACTCAACAGAATATGCTGCTGCTCATTTTCTGTTGCACAATACAAGAGCATAAGAGCATGGCCACCTTAAGAGTCATAATCCTGTGCAGTTGCATTCATGAAATACAATTTTATTTGTTAAATAAAACAATCTTGGGGTCAAGGACGAGGTATTTGGCAATAAGGGACAACTACTAAAGATGCACCAAATAGTACCTATTTTATTTGGCAAATACCTTATATGTTGCTGTAGCTGCAAGGGAAAATTTTCTTCAATGATTTCACTTATGATTGCGTACTTTATCTACGGAGGTTGTAAAATAAGATTAGAGTAGATAAGACAAATTTATTTCTCTATAGAAACTAAGCCTAGTTACATCATAGGTATATTTGTATGATTAATAAATTATACCTGCCATTGTATATGGTTAGTACATACTATTCTGTGATCTATCGTGTCGGTCACCCACCACACTGTACTTCTTACTGTTGAATAAAGGATTACGGGCCCAATAAATAACACACACAGTAAAGTAGAGAGGTAAAGTTCGGCTCCTAGATCACAGACTAGAGAGAGAAGGTTGTGTGAGTGTTGCCATTAGGAGATCGTTGAAGCATTTTATGTACACTTTAAATTTCTCTTTATACCTATATCTATGCGCAAGCGCACAATGTTTTCCCTTATCTTAACTAAAAGCATTGGAGAGATAATATTATTAAGATTGAAGGAGGCGGGAATGGGCGTGCGGACGTGACAATTGTCCAACACAAGCACGTGATCTCAGTCTGGACCGTAACTAGGTCATCCCATCTCCTTTGCATCTGAGCTAGATCTAGGGAATACGGCAAATATTGGATGAGATAAAATACGACGGTGTGGTGTGTAGGATGATTGCTTTCGGCATTTAATGGCAAAAGTAGGTAGGTACTTTATTTTTTACGTATATTACAGGTAATTTGACAGCAACGATTACAATTTTTTTTTGTTAGCTCTAAATTATATGAAACTTTTATTTGAGTCTGACTGTATCCTCGAAGAAGCGAGGTCGCTAGTTGTAAGGTATCTACATAAGGTCTACATACAGGATTTTAGTAATTTCAATCATTGCTGATAATAGCTGACGTCCTCCCTCAATGTCCAAGCGTTTCTTGGCCAATATTTATAAACGAAAATACTTTTCCTTTGCTAATAAATTAAGTACTATAAGTACAGTTCTGAACGGCAACATAGGCCCATAAAGAATTTCTTCGTATTAATTTAGGCATAGTAATTATAAAGTAAATAAATATGAATTTGCTGTCAATAAGGAAAAAATTCCTTAAGAGGAGAATAAAATTGTGCTTCTTTTCAACGCTGAACGCGTACCTTGCAGTCGGATCTCCATTGATTACTCACTAGTCCCGAGAGTTATAATTGTGGTCCATTATTATACAACAAGTTCGCAGAACTAATTGATAAGTCCTGCCTACTTCGGTAAGGATGAGATAGCATAGCTAGGTAGCATAGCTCGCAGCTTAAACGTCCTATTGAGTTCAAATAAGTACCGTTAAATAGCAAAACGTGTTTCATCAAATTGTGAGAGGTTGTAAAAACTTTCGGAAATATTAGGTATAAGCTCGTCCTGCGATGTACAAGCAGACTTAGTTCGAAGTGTTTACTAAAAAATGTCGGAGTATGTGAATTTTACTTAGAATTTGCCTAATCTCAGCCGTTTAACTTCTTTTTTGTATGAGGTTTTTTGTCTTAGTATTTTTGTCAACTAAAATGCGTTTAAGAATTTGGTGTAACCCGCCCTAAATGCATGAATCGTAGATGTTATGGGCATCAGTTACCGTCTATCAAAGCTTGCCACTGCGTAAAAAAAATTGCCAAATGTCCTAGGAGATGTCAGATATTGGACTCCTGAGATTATAATTAACAACCCACATCATCCGTAGTCAGTTTAAAAATTACCATTATTATTCATCGATTTAACGGTTTGTATACCATACCTCACACGGTGAACGAATAAATGGCCTACAGTAAGAAAGTGGGTTTCACCAACATTTATGAGGATGCCTATATAGCATAGCAATGTAGTATTAGTATAGACTGATGGTGAGTTTACTATTATTCTTCGTAAAATTTCGCCTCTCTCTCTCTCTCTCTCTCCGAGTGAATAATCGCTCATACTGTGCTGAAGTCCTTGGCCTTTCCCAAAGAACTGCAACTTGGTAGATCAGGCTTTTCCCTATTTGCCCATACTTTTTTTTAAGACTAATACTAAGTAAAAAAAATTGTCTTGGCGTTAATGTCCCGGTTGTGTCCGTCTTGACCATGATCTAGGATTTGGCAAATCAGATAATTACAGTAAAGCGACAGTCATCTGTACAAGTCGGACACCTTAATAATTGATACTGTTATGTTTTGTGAGCAATAAAGTGTTTATCTATCTATCTATCTATCTTAACCACTCAGCCACCGACGCCCCAAAAATACCTACTAAACGCATAAAAGTCAATTCCACAATTTCAAAGATTAACATGTAAGAACAAAGAGTAGACGGAAGCCGCAGAACTGTTTTAGACGAGCCAGACAAAACGTGGCCGTATATAGCTGACCCACAATCTGTATTAAAATGAGGACGTACCACATTTCTGGAACAGTATTAGAAACTTCATAATAAATATATTACCCTTTTATAAGCAGACAATATGCATTATTTATACATATGTATAGGTACTTACCTATAGGTATAGAACCATACAATATTCCCAAGAAAAGTAGTGACTAAAAATAATCCCAGCCTATTCACAGATCGGCGCTCCAAAATTCTCGGAAATATTGTTTGAACTCTAATTGCACTCAGCAAAAACAAGTTATTGACAATGGGATTGTTGTGAGCAATTCGTTGAGTAAGATCAACTTTTTAGTATACATGAGTCACGAGCTCAGTACCGTAGTGCAGCGAGCTTGATTACGCTTGTTCCGAGTATTGAGGAAAAAATTTATTTCAGACAAGCGTAATTTGGCGAAGACATGATTGATTTGGTTCATTTTGTAGCAATATAGTTTTTTGTGCACCAAGTTACTCGTAAATTGATGTTTTTATTAAATTATGAAAACTTTTTCCCGAAAACCCGTTAACCTTTAACGTTAGCTTCAAGTTGAAGACCTTATAATAAGTAGGCACTTAATAGTATGGGTGAGCCTTCGCGCAGTTTTAGAAGAAGGCAACCTAGTACAACATAATTAAAATTATAGCAATTTGTTTGCACCGAACTGGATTACTTAGGTACAAAGTAAGAATGTATTTGTTAGGTCTTACTTGACTATCAAATGGAGCACCTGAGCCCGATTTTCGGCACAAATTGTAGTTAAAAAGACAGAAGAATTAATATATGAAGCAAGATCTTCAATCACAGATAAAGTTTCTTCATTCATTATGAACTGGGAATTATTCTTACGTAATTCAGCACTAAGCTCCTTACTTCTCACGGTCACTTTCAAAAGCGGCGTGATCAAATAAAGACCATAATCAATGTCATCTCGGTGTGGCCAGCTATGTAGGTGCTTATAATACGCGGCACACTCGTTCGTTTACATTATTAGCCGGGCCGGTTTCGGAGCGGCTGACCCGTTTACACTAGACGAGGCGAGTAGCATAACAAAAAACATCGTTGAACACTTGAAACATGGACATTAATCAGTGCGTCCCAAATCGTGGCAGGTTTTTGGCGATGGGCACCGCACCTACAGCGTCTAAAGCTTCGCGTCAAATCCGCCACTTTGCGCCGTGACACTTCAAGGGTACGCAACGGCGCCGGCGCACAATCTCGGGGCGATCTAGCAAGACGGTAAAGACAAATAATACGTGCAGTAACACATGAATTACCAAATTATAAATTGCATAATGCAACCTTTTTAAACATAATTCATATGCTGTAAAACTGTGAAATAAATAAAATGTTTTGCATTCTGTTCTCACACATACTTATATGTTCATTCACGTGTTGGGTAGATAGGTATGGGCTGAAATTCACAAGATTGGATGCGTGAAAATGTCTAATCTTTTTTATGACAATCGATTGATGAACAGGAAAGCGAGCTGAAGCGGGACGCCTGATGGAAAGTGATGCCTATGGACATTACCTATTAGAGAAACCAGGGGTATCACCATTGCTTTCCACCTTTAAACCCCCGAAAAATGATGTTCTCCCAACAAATAGGCAAATTCCAATGACTCTCCACTGCCAACGCTGCGGTCACCCACTCACTAGAGATCTTACTCACTGGCAGGAAAACAATTATTTTCTCCTCTTCTTTCCTTTTCTCACCAGGTAATTGACAGGCTGAATACTGTGACGAAGTGAGAGTGTCTTTATCGCGATCTTGAACTGGACATCTTTTAATTACACTTTTTTATCATAGAGCAATATTGTCACGTAGAGGCGACTATTGAGATAAGATAGTGTCTTTTAGTTGGCTTGCTTGCCAGGTCTGACAAAGGTTATGCACTGATATTTGGGACTTTGGGGCTTTAGCCCACAATGTAGTCCGAGTAATACTGCAGAAAAAACACTATCTTCTCGTGGGATTCCCATCTAGAATATCTTGTGCTCAGGGATCTGCCGCCCTAGAAAATATCTTTAAATTCGCCCATGTATCTCCTATTTTAGCTATCCTTATTCTAGGCCAAGAAGCTGGGTCCATGGTCCAATTGTATGACAAATCATGGAGTATTTTTGCGTGACTCACAAACAGCAATACAATATTCCATACCCATTTATAATATTAACGTAACTAGTTATAGTACAACATCGATTTCTTCAAGAAAGGCATGAAAAGGTTTTTACGGGATCAGCAGCCCATGAGCATTGCAAACGTCCATATAGGCGGCAGGCCGTAAGCTTGTTTGTCACCTTGCCACCTACCAAAAAAGTATCCAATCTAACACCTAGTCAAGACCTAGATTTTCATCCATGAATTTTATAGTGTGTTATGAGAAGCATGCTCACCCCGCCGCGGAGACAGTGCCTCCACAAAGTGATTTCACATCATTTTTACAGCTGCACTTACGCGTCCATGATTTATCGCATTTGTTCGACCAATTAGGGGACAATCGTTTTGTTTTTGTTCGACGCACGCCCCGAGCTGTCGAGCAGCTTCTGTTATGTCGCGGTTATGTGCCCAAGAGATTTGTGGGTACCGTGGCTACCGTGGGTACCTTTTGCGTGTCAGAATGGTTCTTATCAAAATAATAACCTTTGTCTTTGTATTTATAGGTAAGCGGTTGTGATAAAGTGGTTACGGTATCCGGCTAGTAAGCGAGAGCTACCGGGTTCGAATCCCAGTACGGCTATGTACCAATGATTTTTTTCTGAGTTATGTACATAAGTTAAATACTAACCGATGCTCTTACCTGAAACCTGCACATTCGGGCCACTAAATGTGTAACCATGAAGCAATCTGGCCAGGTTTCCCTGGTAGCAGGGTCACGGAGGTTGGATGGCACTCGCTTCACAGTAATTATCTGATCTGCCAAATTCTGGATCATGGTGAAGGCGGACCCCGGGCCCTCGTACACGAGAACATAGCCGATTCATTAACGTCAAAACAATGGTTGTGATAAAACATAAATATATCGATGTTGTACATGCGGGTAATCCTAAAAACGCAGTACCTAATTCCAGTGATTAACAATGTCAAAACTTTCTAAGTACCTACATAAAATTGAAACCGACTATTTATTTATTTAACAGTTTATTGTGCACAAAAACAAGTATACAATATTGACATAAAGAAAACAACACAACAGGTACAGCTATTATTATAAATGCCAAAGTTTTTAAGGATGGGTTTATGTTTGGATGTTTGTTACTCCTACGCAAAAACTACTGAACAGATTTCACGCGGAAGAAGTAGCGGTCAGAACCTAATTGTTAATAAGTAATTACGATAAAAATATGTATCTAATTTTAATATATTTTTCTAACTAATATAAAAATATCGATCCCACTTATATTTTAGGTTTGGTAGGTAGAAGCGCATCGCATAAGTATTACAATCTATAGAGGCTCATGAACATCATATCCTAGCGCTTATTCCGGCTTCTGCCAGGTTCCGCTTTCCCACTCATTCTTCTCCACTTCACCCGCGTATTACTAGAAACCATAGAATAATAAAAGAGGTCATAGTTATCAAAACGATAATAAAACCCGCCAAGCCGCATATCATTCGTCACTTTCTGTACGAATATGGGAAACACCATTTCACAAAGCAAAATTAACGGCATTCGCACAAAAGAGTCGACCAAACCTTCATCAAATTCTCACAAACATGAGATTTGTGAAATAATAATTTATGATGATGAGATTGATCAATAACTGTACCTATAAAAATAACAAAAAAAATTTGAATACTTAACGAACCTGCCAAAAAACTGGAACATTCAAACCAAAATCTAAAACACTTCAAACACTCTTCACAAGCAATGGAATCACTTCAAAACCACAACACACAAACACAAATATTGTCACTTTATAGTCAATCGTTTTGAAAGTACCTACTAGAGTCTACGTATGATATCAACACGTCGTTCGTCTCGAGTCTCGAGATGAGTCGCTGTGAGCGCGGTAAACGCAGCCACTGGGCGTCGAAGTCGGCCCACGAATGAATGGTATGGCAGCGCAGTAGTGTTCTGTTCTGTTGTATGGCCTGGCCTAAGCTTAACCGCCGGCATATCAATCAAGTCATCGAACAAAGTGTAGACCGGTTAACGAGAAAGGTTACCGTGTGTTTGAGGATAATGTTTACTTTGTTACGCGTAACTTTTTTCTTGTGGCAGCCGAGGATCGGATATCGCATTTGGATTTGGTCGGTGTACGTTTTGCGATTTGAAACAATACGTAGCTTTGTTTTTTTTTTATTGCATAAAGCAAAGGTCTTCTTCAAAGTTCCGTGTGTCGACATATCATTTAGGTGAAAAAGGTTTTTAATCTGCATAAATACATTTTTTTATTAAATTTTTAAAAGGTAGATGGGATCAAATAAATTTATTATATTTTATATCATAACGATATTTCTACGAATAATAAATTCGAACAGTATTGTAATTAGCTGTCAGTTTCCGAGCTACCTACCAATAGCACTGTATCATGTTACAAATGCGTAGGAGTTTAATTTTTATGTTTACTAATAAGTATAAATATAACCATGTAGGTACTGGGTTTTTACCAAAAAATTTAGAACATTTCTGAGACGAAACTAGATATTTAATATCCGTCTTTATTATGTAGTCCCAATAAAACTGAACAGGTTTTAAATCTATTAGAATTTTTATTGTCTACTCAGGGTTATTTTAACGTATTTTTGTACCACTTAATTGCGTAATAATTAATCCTTTAATAAAATACAATGTGACGAACCAATATGACTTGTAATAAATCAATAAATGTGTTAGGCGAGCAAACAATCGTTTTGTTTGTCAGCCTGTCGGTTAACGATCCATCACTTGTGCTTCGCAAAAAACGCCTTTAATACATTCCAACTATTTGTTTTTTGCCCAACTTTAGTTTAAGCGATGAAAGGACGCTGTGGGAGGCCAATACTTAACGGCCCTAATTAGAAACTTAAGGGCCTCTATCTGCCTCCTTGAGATTTCAAAATGTAAAACTATTAGGGATATTTACTCCTTCAACTTTTCTCAAAATACCTATTGAAAATAATTTCGGCAAGTACAGATTGTTCGCCATTGTTTTGGAACACGCGATCGCCAATAACGGTGGAGGATTTGATTCGACAGTGTTTTGTTTTATTGGACAAGTGGCAATATTGATTAATGGCTAGTTTATTTTGTCAATCTTCGTTTCATTTAATAATAAACAATTGATAACGTAATTGGCCGTGGGAGTAAAACCCTAATGAATGAACCCGAAGCTGGTTGAGCCTGGTTGGTACCTCAGTTTGTAAGATCTATTTTTTTTCATGGAATATTTAGAATTCCATGCCGGGGTCAACAGCTTATAACAATTCCACATCTAAATCAAACACAGTGCTATTTCCTTTAACACTTGTTTAAAGTAAACAAAAGAAACGTCAGTTTTCTAATGCACAACTCTAAACAAACGATGGCATAAGCCAATAAATTAGAATAATTACTTTCTACTGTGTTTCGTTCTGTTCTTTATTGGTACGGTTACCTTCCTATATAATCGCTGTTACAATTTTGATCTGTAGATTTTAGAATCTGTCATTTTTCCTATGGGGACCAAAATTGCATTGCACATACATACATGCCATTCGAACATAATACTTCTTATTATATCGAACTAATTTTTAAACTAAAGTTCAGCAGTTTACTACATAGATATCACATAATTATTTGTGATACCACTGGCCTTTTTATAGTCAAATCTAGGGCAAGATGCTAATCGACTATGGTTTACCTCTAAACATTTTCTCGTACCGTATATATTTCAAAAGGAAATTTTTTCTGATCACTTTCCATCAAGTAGCCCGCTTGCCTACCATATACTGTCATAAAAGTATCTAAAATTATTAAGTATAGTACTGAAAACAAATCGTAATAAAATAAATGAAAAATAATAAAACCAGTCGAGCTTGATTTTGGTCCTTGCGAACCTCGAATAAATATCCACATAAGACTGTATAATTATAAGAACCTACCTTTCTTAGCTACAAGTTTATATAATGTACGCTTATTATCTTACTTTATGTGTTGGAGTAGCATTATGAATAGGTACTTACACCTAATAAGTTAATAACGGCCGAGCTCACACCTGCACACCGAGTTACTCAATGAAATCGTTAAGATATTTCCGAGCATTTCGTAACCGACACTCAATCCGGCATTTGTTTTCTTTAGGTAGGGGTACCACAATCTAGACAGACGGAAAGGAAATAGTCTTTATTGAGTGCCTACTGCACTTAATTAAATATAGCAAATGTATTTAGCTAACATAGTATAAAACATAGTCGCTTCCCGCCGTCTATCCTTAAGTGTCTATGTACGCTTAGATCGTTTAAATTACTCAACGGATTTTAATGCTGTTTTCAGCAATAAATGGAGTTACACAAGAGGAAGGTTTGTAAGTAAGAAAAAAGGGGTAGGTAGGGGTAAAGGAGGTGTATGTAGGGGTAGGACGCCACGCGAACGAAGTCGCTACGGGTCCACTAGCTAATAAAAGCAGCCTAGAGTGCGGTAGAGTGGTGTCGTGTAGGCTCCAATAATGTCGTTTGGGTCGAATTTAATACATGCTCTTCCTGTATTAGTGGTAGGTATGATACACTCGCAAAGCATGATAAAGGTAGACCGCAGATCGCGTCTTCATCAGCGTTTTCTGTTCTGATTTTTAACAATATATTCTGCCACCCGCGTCGCAAGCATCAAAATTATAGCAAAACCTTGACTTAAGTGGAGGAAGCTTAAGTAATAGCGAATATAGAGATATATGGATATTAATCAGAACTTATAAAAAGGACTCGTAAGGCGCCCTTTGGACAGTTCTATCGTAATAGGAGTACTGCAGCATCATTTACGAGTTCAAGCTGCGTAAAATTCTGTTTTAGCGTAGACTATTTATGGGTGATTTCATGGATAAGCTACAACACATTAAAATTTCATCATAATCCGTTCAGTCATTCTTGTATGAAAGAATTACAATCATAATCATAATTCGTATCTGCGAGCACTTATTAACAGCTCTGTTTACACCTACGGTGTTCTTTTTCTTCCATATCCATAGTGTAAAATAAAGTCGCTATCCGCATCTGTCTGTATTTCCGCTAACTCCTCCTAAATCACGCAACGAATTTTGATACGGTTTTCACCATCGGTTAGGAAATTTCTTCCGGAAAGTTTATACATATGTGTAATACACGTTTATTATAGTGAAAAAAAGCCGTGCGAAACCGGAGAGAATCGCTGGTAACAAATAAAATAAAATAACCAATCATCATGCTGAGTTTTCACGTGTATACTATTACGAATATATTCGCTAGCGTCAACTAAAACCTCTTACTAAACCCGTAACTTAACTACCTACCTTATTATAACCAAGCTCGGCAGTGCACTTTATTGATTCGTAGGGATTGTTTAACAACATGTCAGCTTATCGGCGTTTGGTTTACGACTAATTCTTAGCCGTGCCCGGGTCGTGGTCAAGTGCACTTCGCTATGGGAACGATTTCAGAATTGCGGTTAGCCGTAGGTGGTTGGCTAATAGAGTATCGGCCGGTTGGAGAGCTTCGGTCGGGTTTCTGATTTGGACGGTTTTTTGAGAATGAGGAGGTGGGAATGTTAATGTTGGCATTTCAGTGGAATGGTCATGGAATTCATCATTTTAAAAATTACATTTTGTAACTAAGCTACTCATGGCCGATTGCACTAAACTTTAGGCAATGCATAAGTTGATTTTAGATAAAGGTATAAAATCTATTAATTCCTAAAGACTTATCCGATCATGTTTGATGAAGTAATAGTAAATGAATTATAGTTGTTATTAATACAACATAAGGTAATATATTCCAAACAAAAAAATCATTGCAAAAATCACGAATCTTAGTTGAAAATTAAACTCGCTAAGTCACTTTTAACTTTAAGACACCGAATTTGCGATGTCTAAATGCTTAGGAAATAGAAACATCTTAAGGCGAGAACTTAAGCGTCGCCTAAGTATAGAGCAATCGGGATTATTTAATTTTAGAGAGAATAACGAACTTTTTTCTGAATTGGTATAATTTAATGATAAATTGTAAAATAAACTGACTCTTAATTTCTTGTTTTTACAATAAATCACATTGCACCTTCCATCACTTCAAAATGACACTGCGTCGCATACGCTACTAATTTTCTTAATCTTGATTTGTAACACATACATTTTATGGTAGGTGCGTAGGTAGCTTGGAACACAGAAGGGCATTGACTACATTGTATCCCCCATTCTTAGCCCAGCGAAGCCCCAGGCAAATGCTAGTAGTACCTAGATAACGTATGGCTACAAGTTCATTAATAAAATATAATTTTAAATATTGCTCAGTTTATGCATGACAACTTAATTTCGGTTTAAGCAATAAATAACGAAAGATTTTACTTCTTGCAGAAACAGTGTTGAGTTTTTGTTACGCCACCATAAATCATGCTTTATTGCCATTGTAACAAGGTGGTTCATTAAAAAGCCCATTCTCATTCAACGCTTACTGTACTTAAGCTATTGTGGATACGTTTATGAACGAGTTTAGTTTCTTATTTATATGGTTTGAGTCAGATTTTCTGATGAATGATTGAATTCTTGTACGTACTTAGTCATGCATTCAATATTTATTGATTCAGACTGCAGGTGTGCATAGATTGAAAGCATATTTCCTACAACAAAATTATCATATTTATCACAGTATAATGTTAGCCTCAGTCAACCAGTCAACAAAGTCTGTTGCCAGTTTGATAAATACTAGATACTCGTACTTACTACTTTTAGGGCTTGCACCAAATTCTTAAACACATTTAAGCAGATACTTAAATAAATAACTTCATACAAAAAAAACGTTCATAGTCATACTAAACATGTTTAATAATTTAGTGCAAGACGGACATAAGCCTGTGCTAAACTGGTGCGTAGTACGTAAACTAATGTTAGAATTAAGATTTTTGAATGTGTTATTGGACCAAAAAAGATAAGACCGTTTAACCCATGTCTATATTATTACCGTAGGCAATGCTACACGCGTAATTAAAACCTAAGATTTCTAGTAAGTATGAAGTACAACCGCCAGCACAGTAGTAATCAGCAGCAGATGGGAAGACCTTGGCGGATGTGGTCGCAATAGGTGGTTGGCCCACCACATCGGTATCATGTTACGTAACTAACGTAACAGATATCCACCGCATGATTATCTATTCATTACAACACAGCACCTGACTATTATAGTATAATTTGATATATTTGCACGTAGCTGTAGTGCGATAAAAACTAGTTAGGTACTTGGATTGGCTGTAGATAATTTGATTTGTAATGTTGTATGTAGAAACAAAAGAGTAGTGTGTCTTAGATTTGTTTATTGGCCAGGGAGGCAAACGGACTACAACTGTTCTAACAAAAAAACCGTTAGAAACTCTTTCAAATAGATTTTGTGGCTTAATCGTGAGCACCAGGATCTTCCGTTCTCGGACTCGGATGTCGTCCGGGACGTAATCTCTTTCTTGGCTCGAAGGTTGAGAATAGCAATATTGCAAATACAAGTAATAGAAGAGGCCGTATGGTCTCCGGCAGAGAAGAAATGCAGCAACTCTATGACTGGGTAAAGGGCGGCTAATGTCGACACTAAAATGGGCAACAGCGTTTTCTGATGTACATTTTTACAAGGGGTGTCCCCCGAGCGTGCTCCATTCAAAATAAGTTTTAATAATAACAATAACTATCAAAGCCAATGATATTTTGTAGACGAGATTTAGAAACCAATATCTATGTCAGTGGTTTGTCAGATTTTAATATAAAATGGAGCGCGCTCAGGGAAAACTCCTCTTAACACTGGGATCTCCAACCCGCCTACCAAGCGCGAAGACTATGACAAAGCTCTTCATATATGTGGAGGAGGCTCAAGTCCAGCAGTGGATTGTTATGGGCTGTTGGTGTGAATTAATAGAAGAGGCTGCGACATCTAGGGTCAAGGTCCCGGGCAGTCCGCTTTTAAGACAACTAATCGCCTTATAAGGCGATGAAGAAGAAGTTATGAAGATTGGTAAAATTGAATAGGTATATTGGACAATACTCGTAAACATATAAGTATTGGATTGGTTAACATTTTGTGCACGTCTGTTTTAATCACAAATAATAAATATTCTATCTATATAATCATTAACAGATAAATCAACATCAATTTTAAAATTAACTCAATTGATTCCATTGAAATATACAGTTTTAAATCGGTACGGTGCAGCCTTTGATTACATAACAGGTATATAATAAAAGGGTGCAGCTACAAAAGTCACTCGAACAGCAACTAGTGATAAATGCCGCTTGCCACTGCGAAGACTAAGCTATTCCTATTACGGTGAAACATTTCCATTGTATCATGGACCGCGAAGAGTGGAAAGTAAGTTTCTTCAAGTTACGACGCCGGAAGCGTAGCGGTGCGCAGGATTCGGGTTTGTGGGCTATCTATGGGCTAGCTCTTTGTATGGCCGCGGGCGTACCTGCTCCAATGATTTGTGACCGATAGCTATTTCGAGCCAGCTAACTAACCAAATATTCCTGCCGCTTTCATTTTTAACCCTGTTTATTATTGAACATAGCGCCGGATATTCGAAAGTGTTCTGTTTGGACTCGCCGTGGATTGATTTTATTGCTTATACGGATTTAAATAGGTCGTTGGGGCTCGAGTTAATTATTATTTTTATAAATTTATGATTTGTAATGCTATAATGCATTATTAGGTATAGGTATTCTAAAAGCATATTATATTTATTTTAGATTTGTTTCCATCGTTTGTAGACTGCAGATTATTAGTGCCTATGCTTCTAAGACTTGGAGAGATACAGCTTGACCTCTACGTAGCACTCGCTTTCATACATTAGGAGGCCACTTAAAATGGTAGCTCGTGAAAAATATATATTGCCCTAAAGTCTATTTAGAGACGAAGTCGCGGGCAAAAGCAAGAGATAATAAAATAAATTCTTGACATGAAAAATTATGTGCCAGAATCCATACATTTTTTACATACCGATTTTACAACTATCTAACTCACCATTTGCTGCGGGTTCCTTGGCTTCCGGTGCGCCCTCGGCACCTTCAGCCCGGTGACGCCTTCCAGCACGTCAGCCAGCAGCAAGCCATCGGCGCAGTCGCGCGCGAGCCCCGCACCGGTGGCGCCCGCGCGGCGCCGCGACCGGGCGCGCTCGAGGTAGTGGTTCGCCCAGTCTGTGTAGATCTGTGGATGGAAACATGTCATCGTTATCATTAAGAGAACAGACAAAGACTTTGATATATACTTGAACAGCATAAAGGCGTACACGACTTTTTTTATGTAGGGTAAATCGATTTAGGTATCGATACCTACTTGTCGTCCAAGGATGGCAAGAAGATTTCTTTATTATTTATTGTACACAAATATGACATAATTATACAGTACAGTAACAGAGATGTACAAAGGCGAGCTTAACTCATTAATTAATTGAAGATTATGTAGGACTTTCCTGAACCAAGCATAGACTAGACAGAGAGCCCACTTGAGCGTAGTGGACAAACTTAGGCCATTGTTAGGCTACTCTTTGGGGATGTACACGTACCTTGACGCAAAATGAACATTAGAACGCTGGTGGGTGGATTTCCTCTACTTCCTCGACCAACCTCTTGCCAGAGTCCACCGCACCTTCGGGTGTGTACAAGTTGTTGCGCATGTGAGAAAGTTCCCCTTAAAGGCCGACACCGCATCCGCTTCCCTTAGGTTGCTTATGTTTTGGCCGACGGTGGCCGCCTTCCATCAGGTGGACAAAAATAGTGGTGGTGAAAAAATCGTCATCAATAGCACATATCAGTCGAAGGTAAGTATTGAGCGAGCATGGAAGAGGTAATAAAATATCCATGAAGAAAGATCGCAGCAACAATTCACAACAGTAAACGCTACTCATTGGTCTGGTCCGACTTCCTGATACTGAAATCTATAATACTAGCGACACGCCCCGGCTTCGCACAGGTAGTAACCTTAAAAAATTGTACACCTAAATCTGTGTCCGTTGGTGACAACCATATGAAAATCCGTTTAGTAGTTTTTAGGTTGATCGCGAACAGACAGACAGACCGACAGACGCGGCGTTGGACTTTGTTTTATAAACTATAAATATAGTTTATAACATATAAAGTATAAAACAAAGTCGCTTACCGCCGTTTGCCTCTATGTATGTACGCTTAGATCCTTTAAACTACGCAACGGATTATAATGTATTTTTCAACAATAGATAGAGTGATTTAAGCGGAAGGTTTATAAGAAAAAGGGGTAGGTTAAAGTAGGTATACGCGAACGAAGTCGCGCCGGGTTTACTAGTATGTAGTAATAAGAAGACAAGCAGACAAGATTACAGTGCGGATTAATGAGTTCCATGGCTATATTGAATTATTCAATTACTTCCAAAGCTAGACTGATGAGCAATTGATGACTGCTTACATTGTGCTGCAGAACAAGGGCTTCGTTCAATTGAGTCAATCAAAGAATTTAATTTCATTAACCACTATTCTTTGAAGTGACACAAGGAAAACATTAACATTCAAACAAATATTTATAGATTAAAGTTCGTAATCATGGCATACCAACATACCTACAAGTAGTTATCAATCGGCAAAACTATTTCAAGTACACTCGCACATCATATTCTCTCACGGGACCTTGAAAATTCCAGACCGACATAGAATTTAAAAGGGCCTAAGCAGAGAGCTTACGCGAATACAAATCAGGCGGACAGACCATATGAATGTTTCCAGTCACACAATGATAACGTAAATTGTCAGTCTATAGCTTAACTATGCTAAGGACTTGAGATAACCCATCGATAGTCCCAGTTAAGCGTGCGAAGCCAAATCACCAGTAAAACTTTAACGACGACCATCCCCTGCACCTTTACACTTTGCAAACACCGTAAAGATCGTGGGAACCGATTGGGAATCTGTTCGTACTGATTCACGCGAACCAGTGATTGGACATCTCCAGAGCCAAGTATACGACGGTAATAAAATTTAACTTTATAAGCAGCGAAGCAGGGCTTGTGGAATGGGCGCGGTGTGATCTCACCGCTAGCTGATATTGTGGGTAGAGCAAATGCTTCGGATTAAGTCATAGGTTGGCGACAATTTGCTGGAATGAGGACGTTTAGCGTAGACGCGACGTGGCGACGCCGGCTTAGCTCACCAGAATCTCGTACAGAGGTCCTTTACTGGGAAATGTAGGTCACTTGGTTAAAATAGGTATTCAGTCAGAGCCACTTATGTATTTTGTATGTGTCTTGAACGATTTCCAGTAGAATCAGGTATTATTTTTATGATAGAAAAACAGTGTTGTATTCTGGTAAAATAGCGTAGGTACAATCTATGAAAAAGGTAGGTACAAGATCCATAGAGATTCAATTGAAATATTGCCTCGTTATCATAGGTATGTAAATATTCGTTGATCTTATCGCATATCAATCTAATCGAACACGTTAATGGAATAATCATAGTGCGCAGCGACACCCAATCTTGGTTGAATTAATAGCGGTCATTTTTAGTATGTCTTGTGTACAGATAACATGGAATTTATTTTAAAAATTTGTTAAAGAAAGGAATTATTTTGATGATCTAACAATTTTATTTAATATTTATTTTATAACGACCTGAGCAGTTCATTTGGTCATGCCGGTCTGACACGCAGAGGCAGAGGCAGAGATTCGATTCCCGGCCGAGAAGAAATTGAAATGATGAATTTTTATTTTTGTTAAGGGTCTGGGTGTATGTGGTATGTATAATAAGAAAGTATTAAAAAAAAAAAGTTGTAATACCCATAACACAAGCTTTGCTTTCTTTTGGGCTAGACGGCGTTGTGTGAATTAGTCCAAGCATATCCTTTTTTACTCTTTTTGTATAGATAAAATAAATAAAAATCATGATAATTACTAGGATAGTCATCTTGGCGTTAATGTCCCGGTTGTGAGCCCGGGGTCCGCTTTGACTATGATCCAGGATTTGGCAGATTAGGTTATTACAGTGGCGCGACTGCCATCTGACTGGTAATAGGGGAACCTGACCAGATTGGATCATGGCTACATATGCAGTCGCCTGAATGTGCAGGTATCATTTCGATGTTTTTCCTCACGGTAAGAGCATCAGTTAGTGTTCAACTAATGTACATAACTCAGCAAGAGTCATTGGTACATGGCGCCACTGGGGTTTGAACCCGGTACCACGGGGTACGAGTCGGACCCCCATCGACGCTGATAATAACTAGGTTATTAAAATATAAAGTGAAATTTCAATACTTGCGTAGCAAACTGCAGAGGAATTGTTCCTTCGTTGGTATCATTTCTTATATTTATAAGTATCTACCTACTGAAATATTTCATAGAAACAAAGATAGGCATATTCTCGATTAAACTGACTGATATAAAACAGACATTAAAATCGCTTAGCCGTTCGGGAGCTACGTGTCATAGACACATTGATACACAGATGCACCCTTCAAATATATAACACCACCCCTCTTCGCAAAATGGGTTAAAAGAGTACCTTGGTGCTAGCATAATAGCTTGGTGTAACAACCTAGCATACAATGTACTCGTACAATTCTCAATATATTCAATTCGACCCAGCGTCGCCTGCCTACCACTACCCAGATCACACGTCTATTTATTCAAATCGTCTCAGAATTGCTTCAGGTCGTTATAAATCTATTGAACAGACATTTTTATCGCTCCTATCGACTCGTATCAGGATCGAGGTGTTCCGATCTCTGGATAAAGACCCGAAGCCGACAAACAATACATCGGTAGAGCTCAGTTCTGTACACAGTAATACGTGAGGTAATAAAGAAATAACCTATGTTTTATGTGTGTTTCTCTGATTTGATTAGATGGTGGGTAAACTTGCGAATGTTCCTTTGTGAAAGATTGAAAGATATATGTAAGACCCTGGTGCAAGAAAGTTCTTTATAGAATTTTCCAAATAAATTAATGACACTGGTGACCGGAGAGCTGGCTTGGTCCTCGGGCAACGGATTAGTGTATCATATTTTTGGCATTTTAAATGTAGGTTGTATATTTTCACTACAACTGCAAATATTTTATGTGTACCTTAATAAACAATCTTTATTTATTTCTGTATATACTATCAGAACTGTATTGAATTTGAAGATAAATTTACATGACAACTAACAATGTTTTATAAGCTTTCTATTAACAATGCCAACAAATCACAATAACGATCTATAAAATGTGATAAGTGCAACACGTAGCCTGTCTGCAAACGATAATTAATTAAGTCGTTTGGAGTTTCAGAGTCCGTAATAACAGTAATAACGCAGGGCAAGGCGTGAATTTCCACTCAACAAACTCGCGATAAAGGTAAATTATGTCCCAAATTTGTCGTCACAGTTGATTTTCTGCGATACAGGAATGGCACGGAATTAGAGCACATTAAAGATTAGTTAGATCCCCATAGATCCTGCGAAGTGTTTGTTTAATCCCATACTAGATTTACTTTCTTATTACTACAAGACTTCGTTAAAATAAAATATGACACCTAACCAATAAGTTTAAATCGTAAACTAATATTAATAAACATATCAAGTTCGCTTCAGTCTCATTTTTATCATGATCACTATAAATATGCCTTTTTTTTACAATTCACGCAATACAATCTAGCCCCAAATTAAGCAAAGCATGTGTTATGGGTGCTTAAGATAACGGAAAAACTAGGTACTTATATACCTTTAAATACATACTTATTATACATATATAAAGTCTCAAAAATTACATAAGTAATCCAAACAGTGTAGGTGATCTGAGCGAGCGTTTCCACGATAAACGCAACTTGATACAACCCAAGTGGCTGAATGTATACTCACTTTCTAGTTAATTCTATAAAATATGAGAAAATCCCAAGTACTTAGTTTACAAGCCCAAGGTCAAACTCTCGAGAGGACTTACGGATACATTGCTAGTTGATCTAAATTAGAAAATATAGAATTCAGTCTGAGCTCCATTTGCACTCCTAAACCATTCATCCGATTGCAATTCACCTGTGGCGAGTTACGGCACACCAGTGAAGGTTTCTGAATGCGCACGGACGAAAGAAATCCGAAATCGGAAATGCGAATAATCCAGTTCCAAATACAAATATTTAGGTTATTTACGTTACAAGTGACTGGCCGAAATCCCTCAATTGAGGAAAACAATTCAATACTATCGCGATGTTTTTCCTAGCCCTTTGCTAGCTGGTCGCCCCAGCGGGCACGGACGGAGCAAAACAAACAATTCGACAGTCAGCGTTCGCAATCCCAGGAGGCACCGACTCCGACCGCTTCGCTTCGCTTCGTAATTTTCAGCTGAATTAATTCCTTCCGCGCGCTGTCGATCCAAATTAAACATGACTCGTAATTTAACTTTTTCCGTGAACGGGTATCAATATCAATGGATCGGGTAGGTACTTTGTTCTTTAGGAGAAAACGAAAGATATTGGTGATTGTATTATTCTTTCCGGTCTGATTTCTGTCTTAGCAATTTGGAAACTTCAAAAGATTTTATCTACACTCATAGCGTAATATTCCAATTACATATTCGAAAACAGTTGTTTAAGGATATACTTTTTTCACGCCAGTCTATGAAATTTTTTAATAGTAGTTTATGCAACTGTCATATAAAAGGGGGTATTAAAACATGAGTGTCTGTTTATTTTCATTATAGCTGTATCGAAAAATAACTTTTTAATCATTATGCAAAACTTTTCTTTTTTAAATTGTTGTCGGGACACGGTTAAATGTAGGCTGAATACCTAAATGTCTTCAACAAATTCAAAATTCCTGTTTATATTTGTGATCAGTTCATAGTCTGTGGTTGTGATTGTGTACATTTGGAATTATTTTCCCGCTAAACATAATTTTTTTTCTAATTGTTGTAATTTGTGTATGTGAATGTTTTTTCTTGTTTGAAGCAAATAAATAGATAAATGTGAAAGTAGTGAAGTGAATTTCGCTTGATATCCTCAACGCGTAGATACAACAGAACTGACTCGCACTTACTTCCAGCAAAGTTGAAAAAACTATAGGTACGAAATTTTAACATGAAAATATGAGTGTAGATAAAGTAGTGTATGGAACTGCATATAATTAGGTATTAAAACACTCGTGTCAAACGTGTTGCATAAACTACTATTATTGATTTCAGTAATTATTGGCATCATTAATTTTACACTTTTTTTATATAAAATCATTATTAAATTTCTATTTTGACAGGTCACAGTTGAGCATATTTATATCTAATGTAGGTAACATCTTTTTAGCTGTGTTATTATTATATACTTTATTGCACATGAAAAAAGTTAAAACATATATTACAAGAAATGTATGTTTACAAAGGTGGGCTTATCTCTGTAAGAGATCTCTTCCAGCCAACCCTACCGGGTGTGGAGAAAAGCAATAAACGGGGAAGCAGCAGAAAATGTGCACTACATTTCTAAATAAACTACGTTATATATGTACTTACCTATTATACATAAATACCTTTAATAATATATAATATACTATATAAATATATATTATAAATATTCTATAATGCTAATAAAGAGAAGATAAAATATGCTCTTTTAGTCTTGACTTGAAAGTAGTTACTGTTTGACTGTCCCTAATACTAGCTGGCAAGTTGTTCCACAGTCGCGCCGCTTCAACAGTAAACGACTTGAAAAAGAAGTTGGAGTTACAATGAGGAACATCCAGTGGTTTGATGACTATTACCTAACACCTACTGTTACCTAAAATACAATCAATTGAATTGAATTGATCTTAGAATTATTATTTTTATACATTACCTACACTCGTAACTTATGAATAAATAAATTTTAAAATCCTCAAATTATTATATATATCTTCTCTTTTTGTTTTGCACACATTTTAGGCGAGTAAGACAACACTGCGTAACTTAACCTCCCGTTGTTGATTAAATGGCACAATAAATTTGCACTTACTTGTGCGGCACACAGCCAATTTAACGGTACGTGTTTAAAACAATGCCCTTTTATTACTGGCTATATCTGGTGAAGTGCAGAATCGTTTTACTTTAGAAAGCGATGCAAGAAGCTACATGCTGTAGAATCTACAGGAGAGGGTTATGGATGTCGTCTCAGAAATTTGCTATGCCAATGAAAATTATTATTTTTATGCTCCTTATTTCTTCACCAGCTT
This sequence comes from Blastobasis adustella, assembly GCA_907269095.1. NCBI lineage: Eukaryota > Metazoa > Arthropoda > Insecta > Lepidoptera > Blastobasidae > Blastobasis > Blastobasis adustella. Next base: position 13,686,619 of record OU026119.1, on the reverse strand, counting down.
GCGTAGCATGACGAGATTTGTCGCACTAAAATATATCTAATTTTGTGTCTCACTCACATCACCGCAAATAGAAAAAACAAGTTTAAATTATCTCCTTCTCTCGTGCACGACAAAGATATGTTGCGGAGGCAGGATCTAATAGGACTTTTTTTAGGTAACAGTAAGCCGAGGGATGAAATCGTCACAGGTGTGGAAGGTACGACCGGCGGAGGCTTAAGTTTAGCAGATGATAATATATAAGTGGGTTGTCGTATGGACATCGTCATCACTATCTTCAGCCCGCAACTCTCCAAAGTTGGGGCCCTAATTTTGAACCGTACTTCTCGAGTGGAACGGTTCAATTTAGATTTTCAGCATTAAATTATTTCTGTATTTTCCTATTTCTAAACCGTATGCTTTCGGTGTTGCACATGTAATTTGAAAAATATTGAATTTTTTATGCCAAAAATAAAAGATAAAAGCTGTTCGACTTGAGGCGAGCGGTTCAAAGATAGAGCCCCTGGACAAAAGCCGCCAAGACTATAGGGATTATTCATAATATAACCGAGTATCTATGTTTGGGAGACAGGTTGGAGATCGTTGCATTAGGATTCGAGCTTTCTCAACTCGGGTTTACGGAAGACTAGGCCTTGTATCACACTCATATACCTTTAGTGAAAGGAGTTAACGCCATTCTACTATGCCGGACAAATACAAGATATTCTTTTCTTATTTGTATGAATAGGTAGGTTTAGCAAGCACATGCAGTACCTTCTAATGTATGTATGGCTGGCCTTGTATCCACGCATCTAGGTCTTTAGGTACATAATGTGGGTGGTAACCAAGCGTGGGTTACCACGATTGTAATTACCTACATAAAAGATTTCAAACTTTTCTATGAAGTTGTGGTTATAATATGGCATGCATTTTACATTAGGTATTAAAAATACGCAATAAACACACTAACTCGTGGACGTTAGTTATACAAACCCGAAAATATTAAACTGGTCTGTTCAAAACTTGAAAATTTGTTAAGCTAGCAACGTTGTTTTCCTACAAAATAAAACATAAAAAAGAAGACTGGCTAAACTTACAGTAGGTACTAGGCGGTAAATAATGCACATCGGCTAGTTTCGGCCTAGTATTTATTCACACACATGGCCTTGTGGTGTCCGGTAGAGTAGAATAGCACCAACCCCTTACATTTATGGGTGTCGTACAAGGCGATTAATGTTTTCAAAGCAAAAGATCAAGAGTCTCCGTAGTCTGGAAAATGGGCAGCAGCACTTTCCATTATTATATTTAAACACTCCAACCAGCCTGCCAAGCGTGGAGATTATGGCAATAACCTCCCCTTTCGTGGGAGAGGCCCTAAGTCCTGCAGTGGACTGTTACGGGCTGTAATGATGATGATTTATTCATAGAATAAATCATCGTCTCTGTCGCATCAATAATGCGACAGAGACGACGCTGTAAGAAAGTCGAAAAAGCCGATGTGCATTATTTACTGCCTATATCTGTACTGCACGACGCTGGCTCGCGACCCAAAGAGTATCTGAGGCCTTATTTTTAAACCGCACGTCTTGAATCAAACGGTTTTAATTTTAGATTTTCGACTTGAAAAATCAAATATTTTGATGCATGATGCTGATTTTTCCTATTTTTGAACCGTTCGCTTTTGGTATTGCCAATGCAATTTGAAAAATATTGAATTTTTATGCCGTAAATAAAAAATAAGAACCGTTTGACTCGCAGCGAGCGGTTCAAAAATAGCCACTGGGCTTAGGACGCAGCTTCCTAATATAATGTTATATATTAAAATGCCTTTACAAATTAAGAAACAATGTAAATAAAATCATTTAATATTAGTAAGTGCATTTTATAGGTTTCAAAATTCCTAGTAACAAAGGTATCTCAATGCAAAATTGCGTGGACCTCATTTTAACTATCAGTAATGGAGGTTTCTCACATATCCAGGGCCCACTTATTCAGGTTACGTTACTTATTTTTGATGATGGGACTAACCCTAATGTCTGGAACTGAAACGAATCGATTTTACACATTAGCAAACAAACAACGTGTGTACGCAACAAATCATTAGCCTCGATGTATTTTGGTGTCCATCATACGACAACAAAACAGCGAAGTAGGTGAGAGCTTAAAAGCGCTAAGTGCGGAAGCGGAATGAGGTCGCGGAGCTTTTAATATCACTGGGCGGGCTGGTACTGCGCGGACCTAGCTTTCTGGAAAGCTGTGCAACTATGGCTTTGGGGAAGCATAAACTGCATCTGTAAACGTGACGGATTGTACTAAAACTAAACATCGGCGTATGGGACTGAACAATATACTAGCATAAGCTGACGATCTTGAACATTGATGATTGTTAAAGTGGTTTACGGTTTTAGTTTTAAACGAGTGACAACCCTATTATTATCTGTGAGGGACTGATAGGTTTCGTCCATTATTAATATAGGACAGGTAAAGTTACATACAAAAAATAACATGTTAGAAAGGCAACAATCAGAAGGAAAGGAATTGATAAGGTAACGGGGCACAAAAACGGGTTTACCTGGACGATGGAGCGTGTTTGTCGGGTGACGTCATCAGTGGACCCCTGGATGGAGCGCGGTGCCCTGATGCATATGGGGATCATGTCGTCACTGCCTCACGCGGACATGCGCACTCCTTACCATTGCGGACACATCCACCTCATACACGGAACTGTTTACGAAACATTTCCTTTACCATTCCTCAGATTTCTAGGCAACAACGCGTCCAAATTAAACAAGCAAGGGCTACGCGTGCCGTAAATAGATTCCATTATCATAACGTTCATTTTGGGGACCAATATTTCTTTGTAATCTACGACTGTCAGTTAATGACGGCGACGATTCACCTCCGTAGATTTCAGTGAGCCAGTGACATTTTTCTTCGTAGAATCGTGTTTAGAGCACTGCTGACACAATGAAGGATTGGGGCCAGCGTTACGTGACCTGTCGCGCCCTTTTTCTGTCACTGTATTTGTATGACAATGTTGCGGTTGGGAGCGTGTGTGGCGGATCATGAATGGCCGGGTGAGTATACCGCGCGATAAACTCTTCTGGGAATGTTTACTCTATCGTTCGGCGGTGGACGCCCACGCTCCGTCACGGAAAGTGCGATGCTTGTATTCTGAGACTAGAAATAAAAGGCCGGTGACTAATCTCTGTGCCGACAGTATTGTTTCAAGACAAAGCAATACAAATTGTATAATGCTAATCCGTTACTCAGATTAAGCATCTATAAGTCAATAAGAACCTACACCAGGATAATATAAACTGATTAAATTAGACTCAAATTAAAGTTCTCATTTTTAGGAAAGAATTTATTTTCTTTACCTATTAAAACATTGCTTTTACATAGTTGTCGCTTATTTGTGAATAAAATAGTACATACAAAATAAATTACCATACAAAGTACAGGTATGTACATACCAGCAATTGCAAGTAAATAACTCTTTCACAGACGTTATACACTTCCATATAGTGTAATTTATTAGACAGTTTGCACACGTACAAACGAACGCGCAGCTTTGGTCGGATCTGCATAATGGCATCGCGGTGTAGGCGCCACTCTGGGCTGTTCGGCGATTATATTGAAATGAAATACAAAGTACTCAGTGGTGTGCCTTGCATGACAGTGAAGCTGACTTCAAATAAATATGACAAGTGCAAATCTAACTGTACAATAATAAGATATTTGCCTATTCCCATTATGCCGGCTGAATAACAGTAATGAGCTAGTGATTTGTATTATGTTCCAAAAGTAAAAAAAAAACTCTTTATATTACAGACTGACGTAGTGGTCTTCCGTCTATTCGGTGTCTGTGTGGTGAGAATACATGGAAAAACAAGCACGTACATGTTTTGTTACATTCAGAATTTTTTTATAATCGCAGCTTTTGAAAGCATTGCGTACAGCTTCCAACTTGGCTTGAAATGGAGATCGCGGTTTAGTAAACTTTCCTGTGTAGGTCCGGACGTCCTAAATAGGTGGTCTACAGCCTCTGATCATTAGTCAACATACGCACGTCAAAAATTCACTTTTTACAAGCTTTTATTTAACTTCACCTAAGGCCCTATTTTTGAACCGCTCGAGTTGACAGGTTATAAATTTCTATTTTCATAAGGAAAATTCAAAATTTTGATGCACGCTAATTTTACCTATTACTGATCCGTTCGCTTCCGGTATTGGCAATGTAATTAAAAAAAAATTGTTTTTCATGCCGACAATTAAAATTTAAAATCATTCGACTCCAGTAAGGCGGTTTAAAAATAGGGGGGTCCTGTCCTGGTGCGCTCGTAATAAAATCTTAGGTACAAGTTAAATTTACCTACATCGCGGTTTTCGATTGAGCTGAAACAAACTTATGTAAGTTTGGTGACAATGCAATGTCATGATACCATCGAGCAGATCTGATGAGACGGAAGTTGGCCATAGGATTTCATACACCCGCCGAGTTTGAGCTCGTTCGATTAGTTCCGACAGTACTCTGACTAATCATCGAAAACGCGCGATCTTCGTAAACTCAGACACTGACAAATTTTATACGATTTACAGGAATCTAAATCTGATGAGCCTTTTTATTTCTTTTAGAATCTATTTAAAATTCTTTCACTAATGGAAAGATACAGTATTCCCAAGTGATACAAGCTACTATACTCATATTTCAACATTTATTTCAGCTTCAGTGGCTCTCGGGAGACTACTAATATAAAATGCAACATATTCCAATAATCGTAAGCAATGATTATTCTTTAAAATACTTATGTTTTGAACCTACGTAGCCGGCATGCCAGGCCGGCAGGATGGAGGCTGCAAGCTCGAACAATGAGGCACCGTTTTGTGGGAGGGCCCGTTAGTAATGCTTGTTTATTACTTTTGTCTCTATGCACAATCTAGCTGGAAGGTGAAGTAAGCTCATTATTTATTTTTGTTGTGGTGTCAATGAGTTGGGCACAAAGAGACTCGTGTAATGTGTTAATAGGTTTGTCTGTTTATACAATGAAGTTTTTCCATTATATTTTATACTAGCGAACCCGGTGCGGCTTCGTTCGCGTACACCTACTTTTACCTACCCATCGATTTTTCTTGCATATGAACCTTCCTCTTGAATCACTCTATCTATTGTTGAAAAGCGCATTAGAGACAGACGATGGGAAGCGACTTTGTTTTATACTATGTATAGATTATGAGTTTCTAGAGACTTGGCCGTCACGCTACCGTGCACCTGAACACTTTTTGTGAAATTTTGATACTTATATGAAAAACTAGTGACAGTCCCGGTTTTGTATGGTGAGAAACTGTATACCTAAACCTTCCTTTCCTCGTGAATCACTGTAAGTCTCTTAGCTCGGAATTTATTTGCATACGTATATTATATTAAAGTACTGACGCACACATAGCTAACATTCGTAACCCTTATATCCCGTCGGCGTGACAAAATAAAAGGAAATAGTTTGTAGAAAGATGAAAAGCGGCACATCGCAGTCTGACACCTCTTTGAACTGCTCGTTTGAAATATCGTAAGCCAGTCGCCGCTGTAATGTAACACCGTCGTGGAAATAAAAGGGCACGCATCATATTTTGATATTGGAGGATATCCGCTTATTATAAAACATATGATGCAATTTGTTACATGAGAATATCCCAACAATGCGGGCGCAGGAAGACAAAGAATAAGTGTAAGAACCAGAGACGAGGGGGTATTTCGCAGAACTTTATTTCTATTATATTCTTATTTAAGAGCGGAGGAGCGTCGGTGACCTAGTGGTGAGTGTCCGCCACGTAAGCGAGAGGACACGGGCTCGAATCCCACTGCCGCCTTTTCTGAGTTATGTACATTAGTTAAACACTAACCGATGCTCTTACGGTGAGGGTAAACATCGTGTCGAAACCTACATATGTCAGAGTACTTCAAATTTGCTTAATTATTCAAACATACAATAAAATCGTTCGTCTTCGACCGTTTTAAGGTAATCTGCATCTTCACATAACGTTTCTAATTAAAGAAGCAGCTACTCCATCGAAGGAGTGCTTCATACCAAAAACTCTCCTGCCTTTCTGTGAGCGCGGTTACCCGAACGGCCGCATCCGCTCGTTGCCGTACCGGTGCGACTTATTTGCACGCTTGTCAAAAGTTCGACACTCGCCACACACTCGCCTTATATTTTTTCCCTCGATAGGTATAAAACTCATAATTTCTAAGATCACGAACCTCGCGAGCCTTTTTTCCACACACATACAAGTTGTAGAATGAGCGCCCTCCAGAACTCTTTCGTTTACACTATAACATGGGGTTCTTCAAATAGCATGTCTACAGGTACCAAAGGCACAGCTCCTTTGAGACTGAAGATGTTTTGGTCAACGGTGGCCACTTTCCATCAAGTGGACCGTCGGTCCATGTTGCTCCCTAGGCTAAAAAAATGTATCTAGGTAAATTCGAGGCCAAAAAACTAGTACCTACAAAATAAATATCTGATCCCTAACTATGCATTTGTCGAAGCCAAACAAAAAATTTCAACCCTTTTTCTCAGCTCGGTAACACCGGTAACCCGGTAAAACAAAGCCCATCTCTGGCCGGCCGCGTCCGCCCGGTGTTTATTTACACGCTTGTCAAAAGTTCGACACTCGCCGCGTATTTATAGCCGCGGAAGGTGCGCAGGAGCAACGACCCCCTGTGACATAATCATAAAACACGAGTTTACACCGCCCATTGGCCGTTACAATGCGAGACAAAACATCCGTTAAAAGTGTACCGGCTAGACCACCAGATAACGCGGGCTCCCGAAAAGGGATTTATGTGCCAGTTACAATGCTTTATTCAGGCAATTACATTTATTTACGCCGGTGGGCGTTTTGTTGCGAGCAAAGTTCTCGGGCTGTCCGAGATTGAACTGGCGGCGAGAAGAAATGCCTGTACATGAAAAGCAAAATTTCAATCGCCGTACCTATTTGAGTTTTTATTTAGGTACCAATGGTGTAAACAAGTTGAACCACGGTTTGTTTACGCGTTACTTCTTCCAAACCAGGCAAACTTCCGAACTCGGCTAGCTCCAATCGAATCCAATGTTTGATAAAATGATGCGTGTATCGGCCTTGGAGTGTATGTGGGGCGCAGATGTTCGGTCGATGCCATTGTTATTGCTGCACTTACTTGAGAGCGGTAATTGATGGACGTTATCAATATAGGATCACTTGCAAACGAGCAATCTATTCGTGAACAATATTATGGTATTAATTTATATACGATGCATAATCGTTTTTTGGAGGGGTTTTATGGTTCTACCGATAAAAATATTGTTTGACTCTTTAATAATTATTTACCTCCTAAAATTTGTTCCAAAATTATGCAAAATAGGCTATATAAATTATGTTGTTAATATATAAATAGTGATCTAAATACCTTACTAATAATAACCTTCGTAATATCGTGAAAAATATCAATTGAACCAAAAACCAGGGAAGAAAAATGTTCCCTCCAACTTTCAATTCATTTTTCAATTTGCCCGGGCACACCTATTCGCGACGAATGCCCTCTACGTGTCGCTATTCCAATTCATAGCGAACGTTCTGAAAGCGATTATCCGCCTATTTGGGGCACTTTATTGTCTATTACATACAAATTCGCACTCACCCACGCGCCATTTAGAGCGAACTTTGCACAGCTTTAATGATGGACGCCAAACAAAATACTAAGGCCGATAGTTGTGAATAAATTCTGCAATAAACTGAACTGTAAATGTTGACCCAGTTTTGTAAGGTATGGTTTGTGTTTCAATACAACGATTGCTATAGTTTGGAATACTCTACAACTATTCTAAGACAATAAACGTCAACCTTATGTTACCATCATAAAATTATACTGCCGGTCAACTCGTATTTGACGGCAAAATTTTATAGTTTTGCTTGAACTGAAAACTCTTAGCCTAGGTTTTGCCAAAACTAGAATTTAATATTATTATGTTACAAATTTACTTTTCTTTTTTTACTATAACTTATCTAATCGATAGAAATCGGATAGCGTAGGATAACCCCTGACCAAGTTTACATTTACTTAAATATTTTCTAAACTACTAGACCCATTTTAATGAATTAAGCTGAGAACCATCTCGATTAAACTGGCTTTCAAATAATGAAAACCGCATTCTAATCGGTCCAACCGTTCGGTAACTGCGATGCCACAGACATATACACAGAGCCACAGATAGACAGATACATACGTCAAACTTATAAGTTAAAAATACCTAAACATAATCTATACCTACACCATTATTGTTTTAAATTTCACGCACTAATTTCGTAAGTAAAATTACATCAAATTAATTTTATTGTTCGTTCAACTTGGCGGGCTACTAATATGCACTACGTGCGTAGCGTTTCCAATTCATCTCTTACAAAATAAACCGTTAAACAAAGTAATAATAATTCAATTATAATTGAACCACTACCCAGCCTCGCGATGGCCATAACACTCGGCTAGAACGAGACTATGGTTATAACAATGTAATAGATACGCCCATTAAACGTCGAACAAGTAGTTTGTAGATAACCACTCCTTTCCTCAGAACAATACGGTTATTATTTTTACTTCCTCTCATTAGAGTAAAACAAAAGATTGTATTTAGACATCACGTGGGCGAGTTGCGAACGTTAATTATACTTGGGTAGTTGTAGTAAAGTATTTTGTACCAACTAGTAGAGAGTTCTCATTTCGTAGACCATCTGTGTAGGCCAGGGGTGGCGAACCTTTACAGGCGAACGTGCCATATTTTATAAAATGTTGTGCCATTGGTTCACCATCCCTGGTATAGACCATGGACGTAGGTTATGTTAATATTTCGATGGTATAGGTATACTTATTAATTGTACCTTTTGAAACTAAGTCATACCTACTTAGTAGGCAAAAGGAAAGTTTATTGAAGGTATATCATTGGTATATATTTATTTCAATTTCAATTTGGTGTATAAAAAACAGCAAACCATAACTGCAAGAAACCGACTAAAATTAACGAGGTAAATGAACAAAAAAGCAGGTCAGAAGACAAAGACGCATTTATGCAAGTCTAGCTAGTAATTAGCTTCATAGCAACTCGTCTAATTGATACCCTATTTTAAACTGCTAAAGTACTGTGTACTTAATATTTACTCCTAACCTACTCTGTACCAGTAAATACAAATACTTTATCTAGGTATGTTGTCGATACTAGCCATTCACAATAGTAAGTATTGAAAACATTATTATAAGTTAAACTAAAATATTTTATATTTATGTATCAGAAGACTTTATAGTGTCAGTGTCTCAAAACAAGAGATGCCACAAATGTTTTAAGTCATAAAACTAAAATGAATGAAAGTAATTTTTAATGATGGCAAAGATAGAGATGTTTTACAAACAAAACAAATAAATAACTAATAAGTAAGTAGTGTGTTTGTACAAAGCTGACAGTGGAATCTATTTGGCAAAGCACAAAGCGCAGCCAGCTGTAACCGGCTAATAAATTATCCTGCATGCACTCACGGTCTACTGTTTGCAATCCGTTCCAAAACAATATTGGAAACGTCTCCAGACTTAAAAGACCGAGCGAATCGCACCGATTTACAACCGTAGAATGTTTTGAATGTTTCGAGATTGTAAAGCAGGACGACTCATTCGTCCATCTAAAATAAAACTGCATTCGCCAGTTGCCCAGAAATCAGATTACGCACAGGCACAACACAAAGTAGCGGCGTAACCATTGAGATGTAACAGAAGTGTCACTTGTCAGTTTGACTGACGACGGATTTAGCCACGCGCGTGGAGGAGCCACCTTCAGATGGCGTTCGCGTCACCTTAGGAGGCGCGCGATACGTGCGCGGGCGCTGCGCTGACTAACCTAACCGCCCGCCCGCCTGACCCAACTCCAGCTTAGCCAAAAGCTTATAAAAGCTCTCGCCCGTTAGAGAGGGACGACCGGAGGATGCCCCAAAAGCGTTACTCGCATCGTATGCTCGTGCGCCGGCGAAACGTTAGCGTTAGGAAACGTACACGTCCATTCAGCGTCGGAAACTCTGGTGCGATTAATCAATTTGTCAATTATCGTATCAGAGCCATTAAACTCTTTATCTGTACAATTAATTTCTCATTCGTTTTAGAAAGTTCGTGGCCGGGAATCATTCCAAATTGAAATAAATTGAAGATGTGGAAATACAAAATGTTTGCATGTTGAGAGGGTACACTCGTGGGTGTCGTACAAGGCGACTAATATTTTTGAGGCAAAAGATCTAGTCACGAAAATTGGGCAGCAACTTATTCCAGTGTATATTTATAACACTGCGATATCCAACCCGCCTGTCAAGCTTGGTGATTACGACAAGTACCTCTTATTTCGTGGGGTCCTAAGTCCTGCAGATACTGTTGATGTGTTGACTAAAATAATACCCTAAAGTCTCCATTCACAGGTACACAAGCTACAAACGGTAGGGTAATTAAATTCCACTATCGATACCCAACCACAAGCCACCCCTCGCAGCACCCTCGGCGCGACCTGTCACTGAACTCGCGTGCGCATTTAGAAAAAACATGAGCTCTTTTGTTGCACCTCGAGACCCGCGTCCGGGAAACCAACACTTGACCCGGCAACGCATTTAGACCCCTTTGTGTCCCGGATAAAGAAACTCGTGACTTATATTCGTCTCGACAAGAAAAAAGACCTATGAATACAACTTTGTTATTATCATAAATTTGATGTCACAAGCGGCAAGTTTATTCCGAACTGATCGCCGGCTTCTTGAAACTAATATATTGCTTCATAAGTGTGGATTTATGTGTGGTCCTATTTTTAGTCCGATTTACGTCGCTTTTTTCTAGGTTCCATTCCTTACAGTCAATGACATACGGATATTGGCTTAATTTATCAATATTTTAGTGCTATTTAATTATTTATTGCAAATATTGTGTATGTCCTGCTATGGTAACTATAACTGCATACCACTAGGCAAGCATACGGCTTGTTTGTAATACTTCAATCACGTTGATGTAGCTAAGTAAATTATCAATAGCAAACCAGTGGCTGCGCCGCCACAAATCGGGTTCGATGTAGCAACCAGCGACCATAACGTTTTATGCGTACGCTATCCGAAATGTTTCAATTATCAATTACCTAATTTTACATCAGATTACGTCCGCACACTGGCCTAATTACAGCAATGGCAGCCTAAAAATGTTTGCGTCTGCGCCCTAATTTCGAAGTTATGAGCTTATGAGCCAATTCTGCGTACAGGTATGTTTTGACTACCGCAATTGCGTGATGCAACCGAGTCTTTATTATAGTACAAACCATCGGTTATTTTATGACCAACTTTTTTGTGCAGTCGCTCAAAGTTAGCTAGAGTTTTTTTTTGTTATGTTTCTTGTTTATGTGAATGTAAAGTTTTTGGTTAGTGATAATTTTGTAGTCTATCAAAACAAGTATATGCAGTACACAATATCATCGTAAACACCGTGCGACAAAAACTAATGGTAGCAAGAGCCTTATAATTAAAAAATAAATAAGGCTTTATAGGTATAAAGCATTGGCAATACGTGATTCAGCTGAATCGATCTAGGCCGTATATGTATCCAATGTAAGTGTGTATTTTTGAATAATAAATGTTTTAAAAGAATTAAAGATATTTATCACATTTAAATCAGTACCTACGTTTCGTAACTCGACGTAAGTATTTTAACTGCTGAGGGTCGTGACGACTAGACCCCTACATACAAGTGCTACTTAATATTTAGCAAAATTCGTACCTACGCTTTCGGCCATCACACTAACAACCCAGCCCGTGTAAGCGCCGCAGGTGTACCGTGTACCCCGGAAGTGTAAGCGTGGCCACCGCCGGTGCGCTATTTCCACGTCTGTTTTCGTTCCGCCGCCCGCGCCCACCGCTGGCCATCAATGAGCCTCACCAGCCAGAACACCCAACAATGACAGCTGTGCGGGAGTGCGCGCTTTTAGTGCTTGTAGGGAGATGGTTAGCGAAAACCTACGATGAACCTGCCACCATAGATCTTATGCACTGACCTACAGTAAAAGGGATTTTTTTTTATCTTATACGGTTGCGGTTTGCGATGATTTCGACGACAGCTTCAGTGTTGGCGTAGGTACATGTCCTAAGTAATCCTATCCGCCTCACAGACTTTGAACTCAGAGAGACAACGACAGACACTGTCGAATGCCTCTGTGGGTCGAGAAATACAAAATGCAGAGGTTGATTCTACTGCAGTGGGAAGCCTGGAGGACCAATGGTGCTGCAGCCCGGCCTGAAGTCACATTGGCATTCCGACAAGGAGTACAACCACCCATCAAACGGGGCAAGGCTGTGGGATTAGATAGACATGGGAATAACTGAATAACTCTTTTACTAAAGCTTTTTTTAAGTACTGGGACAGATTATTACTGGGAGAGAAATTTCTTTTAGAAATAAGTAGTGCCTGTTGTGTCAGTTATATCTGTGTTGTATCTCTGCATTTGTTTATTGTGTGCAATAAATTGTTAAATAAATAAATAAAGAATTATATCACGACTAATCTTGCACGATTTTTAGTCATCACGTTCGACTCTGCGCAAGCGCAGGTGTACCGCGGAAGTGTCCAAGAGCGGCCGGTGCGCTATTTTCATATAGGTACGTTCGTTTCGTTCACCGCCGCCGCACATCAATGGGCCGCCACCGCGCCGCTCGGCGCTCCTACGGCCGACGTTGACAGCTGGGCGGGAGTTCGCACTCTTAGTGCTTGTAGCTTGTTTTTATTCTTTACTAGTGGACACGGCGCGACTTCGTTCGCCTGGCGTCTTATCTATACTATATCTCCTATTCATCCTATTCATACATACCTACTCTTTTTTTCTTGCTTATAAACCTTCCTCTTGAATAACTCTATATATTGTCGAAAACCGCATTAAAATCCGTTGCATAGTTTAAAAGATCTAAGCATACGTAGATGGAGACGGCGGGAAGCGATTTTGTTTTATACTATGTATAGATTACCAACCCGGCCTGGCTTCGTACGTGTTTCCTCAGCTTTCCTTAAGGATATTAATTAATATGCATGTATTATACATTGAACATTCTGGAAGAAATTCTCTAAATGAAAATCCGCTGCGTCGTTTAGGAGTTAGCGGAAAAACATATAGATAGATTATACAACCAATAAAAGGTAACCATGCACATTGAAGAAAAGTAAAAATAGTAATAGAATTCTTGGCCGACCGCCGTCGAAAGCCCCCCGATATATTCTACTTAAGAAATATTTAAGAACTAATAACCTGATTTTAATGAAACAAAGCTATTGAACCTATTCAACTACAAAAACTTCATCGAAATCAGTATCGTAAACCGATGCGGTTGCGACAGGCACAGACACACAGACAAATACTAATACACTCTTTGCCTCGTATCTAATAAAAATAACCTCATGGATATTGTCCGTCTACAATTTTGTTAAGCACTAGAGTTGGAAATCGTGAATCATCACCAAAAGTTCTAAAACACGAGACAACTTAATCTAATGCTACTTGTTCTGTATTCCTAAAAGATCAAAACGTTTCGGGCCAACTACCGCCACAAATATAAATAGGCGGTCTTATTTTCTTATTTATGGCCGTTTCAGTCTTAAATGTGCAACTTTTTATGATGAATTCTGCTTTTATTAGCGTTGTCTGTAGCCCCAGTCTGAAGCTTGTTGCAATAGGCGTCCGTACGTTATTAGGTTTATAGTCGTGTGCACATACGTATGACTTTTACGACATGAAGGTCTTTCTTTATGGCGCACGTTTGCCTTAGATTAAGTTTTAGTTATTGCATAATCATTGGGTTTTATAACACTTGTAAGTTTGTTATAGTTTTCGTTTGATACTTTCATTTAAAGAAATTTTAATGTCCAGCTTCCATTGGGTCTACAAAAGATATCTAATGATCGAGCTTCTTTCAGTATACATTATACGTGCATTCCTTGCTCTGTGGTTCCACCTAAAGGACTACAATGATTTAGTTGTCGACTAAGCCCGGCCTGTACCAAATTCTTAAACATGTTTAAGAATGGCGTTTAACGTTTTTTGTATGAAGCTTTTGATTAACTATCAGCTGAAATGTGTTAAGAATTTGGTGCAAGCCGCCCTTAACCACTCTGAAAAGTATTATCACCCATCGAAACGTTTGAAGGGCCGAACTTTTAAAACACTGAAAGGTAACACTGGAAAAAACAACATTTAATATTTAGTCAATTAAGCGCATTCCCTTAATGGAAAGGATTCTACGTTAAGCCATAGTCGCCGATATCGGCTCCCACAAATAGAGAAGCACTCAGCGGATATCTCCATGGCTTACGTCCGATCTCAGGGTAATGGCGCAGATGGAATCAATACATCCGAGACAAATAGACCAGCTAGTCTAAACCTAGGTTCCCTATAAGTACCTATAGGTGAGTCTCCAGCTCTGAGTCACCGACTGACTCACTATCACCTCCCAACTAACGCAAATAACCGGAGGAACGTATTTATATATAGGTAACGCGATTGCTTGTCTCGGCTGTCGCGTCTACTCTGGTTTATTTGTGTTGTTATGATGTTAAGATTTTGTTGCGTTTCACACTTGAGTTTGTTTTGTTTGTTAATGTTTAAGTATGTGTGTTTATGTTCATTGACAGTAGTAGATGCATAATACCTAAGTATTATATAGTAAGTATAGAATTGTATGCGCGTATTTAGTTGAAGTATACTTTTGTGCACGCCTTATCTGCGTATCTATATTGCACGGAAGCGATTTCCTTTTAGATATAAGTAGTGCCTGTTGTTTTGTGGGTAATTTGTCCTTTCTCATAAACTTTCTTGTGTACGATAAATTGTAAAAAATAAATAAAATAAGTTTCTAAGTAAACGCAATCAAATCCTATTCTGTGCGGTTATACAGAAACTAGATTTTTCCTGCGACTTTGTCCGCATAAAATTCGGTTATGCTGCTCCCACGGGAACTATGACATAGAGTTTACTGTGTGTTGTTCTCTGATATAAGGTGCAAAATTTCATTACTTACTGCTTTGCTGGCCTTTAATAGGATTGATACAAAGATTCGCCATTGGTCCCTATCCTGCGCGATTTGTTCCCAATGAGTGATATAGTGTTGCAAAATTTCATTAGCAAAATTATTCTACGTGAGATATCCATCGATGTCCATCTCCAAACGCCAAGTGCCTACAACATAACCTACCAGTATAAACCATCTCTGTTTATTTCTATGCGATAAACCCATTCATAAATCTCAAGTAAGCCGATATGCGGTTAGACAGGTCCATTTCGTCTGAAGCAAAGGTAACAGCCATCAGGATTACAATGTAACGTTGTGAAATACGTGTTCGCGGCTCCATGCGATTTATTGCACCCGTAATTAGGGTTTAATGTTTCCGTCGAGCATCGAGGATCCTTCAGTGTTGCAATTTCTAATTTAACCTGTTCCCCGTATTGTGTGTTACGCTAGCTGCGACCATCTGTCACTGTGTTTATAAGCAGGTCCAGATGGCTGCGAGATGTTATGACGTTTAGTACATACTTTAGAAAATTGTAAAACGCTGTTTTACACAACAGCATTAGATAAATTATTCCGAGTACGCTAACAACCGTTTACACGGGTACTGAGACCAGCATCTTCACGAATCTATAGCCTACGAGCTGCAGTAGGTGATCGTCCAAAGAGTGACTGATTGCAAATCTCTCTTCGTGTTTGGTGCTTTCTCATATTAAGTCCATAACATAATGCACTCTCGGCACTCTGCTATCGTTTAACCCTCTCATGAGAATAACCTTAGCGAAAAAAAAACGGGCTTTTCAGAGTAGATTGAAGCTGAAGGATAAATAAAAAGAACATAAACCCAGCTACTTGTACCGTTTTCATATTTTTTTATTCTTTCATCCATTTACGATCAGCCAGTAAGCTATAATTAAATTTGTTGACATCTTAATTGATATTGGAGATTTAGCACATCCTATGATGCAACTCTCACTCAGTACTAACTAATTTCAGATTTAAACTACTAGCTAGTCTTGTTCTCTTTAATCGGAGTACACTATTGTTAGTATCCAAGAGCGCTGAAGCCAAGGCTCTTATGACATTCCAGTCTGACTTTTTACGCTTTAGAGGACCTGTCAATCTGCTCTTTTATAGTGGACATTTCAAAGTATTCAATTACTTCTGAATTTCTTATGAATCACGGAGCACTAGTTAACGTCTCTAAGACGTCTTTAAGGCTTTGTTTTGGAATCGCATTAGTATTTCGATACTGTAGTGGCTTGCTGATCTCCAAAGTTCAATGCCAAATGCCATATGTTCATACCGTTTTTATTACAAAAAAAAAGTTTAATGCTTGCCAGTACGAGACAGTACAAACCGCGTCTTGAACCGCTTAAAGTGGGCTGTCTGCTCGTTTATCAGCGAGTAGATTAAAAAACTCACATTAGGTCAACAGAATATTTATACGAATCACCCACCTGTGCGTTTAATTTTGAGGAAAAGCATTACCGAAATGGTCTACTCTGAACATATTTGCAAAAAAGCTGCGAATAACGTCAGGCGACACTTCCCGGGCCACCTTATTCCAGCCCATTCATCCCATTGTGGGCACACAAAGACTGTCGACCTTTTCTCAGCGAGCCACTTCACGCGGCACCTAATTTATTTTTCATTTCATTCAATTTAGAGAGCAACAATGGCCCTTCATAATCGAGTTGCAGCAATCAGAAGGCGATAAATCAAAATAATTTGTTGCGTTAGAAACAATTAAGCGGCCGTAATAGGGGGCGGTAGGCATGCGCGTGTTTGGGGAGGGTGTGAACATTTTAATACCGGATGTAGGCTATCTCGGCTTGTATATAAATGGACATGTATCTATCGTAGCCATTTTTTAATAAGTCACTAACCTTTTCGGATTCCGTAGGTACTGGCAGGGTAAACAGGGAACGGTATTGCGAAACCTTCGCTGCTAATTGTATGTCTGCCAGTGTCTTTGAACCCTCAATGGCTAGGCTAGACACTTGATTGTTATTATAATGGATATTACATATTATAAATCACAGAACATGTGTAAACTAAGCCCGCTTTAAAAATAAATAAAAAGTGAAGGAGATAAATATAATACAAGAAACTTCTTTCTTGTATTGTATAGATCCGCATACAAGAAACTTCTTTTTTCTCGGCGTTTGTCGGAGTACGTTAATATTCACCCTTTAAATAACGGAATAATGCATACAAGCATTAATCGTTACCTTCTGTTAAATTGTATTTATTATTTTGTGTACAATGAAGAATAAAGAAAGAAAGAAACTTCGTTAACCTAAAAGTTAACGAAGGTAAAAGTACAGTACCCTCGTATGCGAGACCGACTTTTCTGACTTAGACGAAAGATAATTATAAAATCGTACTTAGACCAAAGCTCTTGTCGGTCGGTAAAGCCTTCGTTCAAATTAGAACCTAGATGGCTGAAACCCTACAAGCCAGCAATTGTATTATTCACATCAAACTTTGCTCAAAAGTAAAACAGGATGCCCAAATGTTCCAGATTTCGGAGTCAATTAAATAAAGAATGATTTCCCGGGTCGTACATTGCGACCCATTTCAAATTGATGTCAATCTGGACCATTTAAGAGACATGTAACATTGTGACCCATTTCAGGCTCCGATCTGATCCATTTCAGGGTTCCGTGACTTTCGCGGGTAAATAAGACGAAGTATCCAATAAAATGCGGCGAACTCGTCTGTTTGTGAATCGAACCCTTGTCTATGGATACGGTCAATCTTTGTAATTTATCAATGATAAAACGATTCAGATATAAACGGGCTGTGTGATTTTAATTTAATTATTTTGTTTCTTTATACTACGAGAAAAATAAGCAAGATATCTTTCAACTGAAACTAGGGATATATGAATCACATAACACATTGTTATTTTACATTTTTTATCTGTCTCGAAACATTTTTTGCTCTATGTTCACCATGTCCATTGGTTTTTGAACCACCATTAATAAATATCAAACATATACATAACTACATCAATGTAAGTCATGACAAGAATTTGCCGTCTATATTGATTAAAGTCCGTACCAAACAATGCTTCGTTCCAAAACGATGTCCATTATTTTCGTCCAAACGATCCGAGTCTTATTAATCATAGACAGACACTCTCATTACCTACCTAAAAGTCGGAACAATATTATAAATACGTCATTATCGTCCATCTAATTAAAAGGAGACGAAAATAAACAAGCAACACGGGCAGGCAATAATAATCAGTTAGTATTCGTCGCGCGCGCCATTAACGGTTCGTTATGATCTGGCGGGCGTAATTGGCTTACCGTTGCGTTGCGCGGGCGCACCGTGCTTTGCATCAAAACACCAATCAATTTCGGGCCTTCAAAGAACTCAGTGCTATAATGCTTTCGTTACAGTTAATGTTGGAACGGTATCTCGTATTAATCTTCGAGGATGGTTGCTGGGTGAGTTCTGTGATGTTGGTGGTGTATGGCGTGAGTATGGTTTTTTAAACCATTTCAATACACAACGGATTTTCGATTGTACTTATTTTTATAACGAAACCATTTCAATATACAGCGGATTTTCGATTGTATTTTTATTAAAAATTGATATAGTTTTATTATAATACATGAAATATATCGATGATAAACGTGGCTTTCTTTACCGCCCGCGGCTTCTGGTATTTTATGTTCCGGATTCATCACCGCGCGGGAAACACGTCGATGTTCAAGACATATATAATATATCTGATACTGTTTTATGCCTACAGCTATTCTATTATCGCACCGCTCGCCACCGACAGGGAGTTCATCCTCACACCTTGGAGCCAAATTGGTCGCGAACTGTGCGGTTCCAAAGGAACTTTCTCCCAAGCACACTAAAGTTGTGGAATGAACTACCTAGAGAGGTTTTCCCTGGAGAGTACAACATGGAGTTCTTCAAGAAATGGGTGAAAACTGGGTCGGCAACGCGTGGGTGATGCCCCCTGGTATTACAAACGTCCATAGGCTGCGGTGACTGCTTACCACCAGGCGGGCCGTAAGCTTGTTTGCTACCTCAGTGGTATAAAAAAAATGGTTCCTTTCACATTTTTAATATTAAAATTGTATGATTCCTATAATATTATAGTACCTTTGCCTACCCGTACGGCAAAAGGAAAACTTATAGAATTCGCAAATATTAAGTAGGCGTTAGTTGTAGATAAGAAAAGCGCGCTGTGAATTAAAAAGAAATTTGACTATGATATTTGTAATTATCCCTACGTCTCTTTCTAACTAATTTGGGTTTAGTTTTTCGCATTGGTTTCAAAGAGTTTTAAAATGTTGGTACACTTACTTGTAGGCAGAATTAGAAAGAAACGGATAGGAAGCGAAAATGTTTAAAGGATTGTGAATCGAACCCTTGGGGACAAGAATCTTCAATTAATTAACTATTCAAAGCGCGCGCTCCAGCTTTATCTACAACACTATCTAACACATCTTAGAACGACAGTAATCTCTTGCAATAAAGAGATTAAATACAAACAAACTAACAGTGCAGTACCGATTTCTTCAGTTATCAGAAACGAAAACATCAAACTTCAATGGCAAAAACAGCATATCGTCCGTAATCCAACAACAAGACAGATACCGTACGACATGCATATGACATGACACTCGCGACACCGCGATCCATGCCGAGCGATAAATATTGTTTGGGTCCGTTACGTCGCGTAACGCTCGGCGTAAATCATGACCGGCGTACGGCGACTGCCGATTAACAATAATTTCGTTACCATTCCATATAAATCTATATTAAACCGACGGACGGACGCGCGACAACTCTTAATTGACACGCGGGGTTACTGGACCGTGTTGATGTGAAACTCGATCGCCATGTGTCTAATGATCAGTGCTATGTGCTCAACCGTTTGACTCGACGCGGGTGTGGAATGTGACTGGATTGTCCGATTGTCTAGCAGTTTGGGAAGATTTTATGGTGTTGGTGTAGGTGAGTGAGCAGGCGTAGAGCGTGGGTGGCCTAGTGGTTAAGCACATTAGTTGAACACTAACCTATGCTCTTACAGTGAGAAAAAAAATCGTGATGACTTTCAGGCGACTGAATGTGTAACTGTGATTTAATCTAGTCAGGTTCCCCTGGTACCAGGGTCACGCAGGTGAGATGGCAGTCGCTCCACTGTAATTACCTCATCTGCCAAATCCTAGATCAAGGTCAAGGCGGACCCCAAGCCTTCGCGCGCGAGAGCACAACAGGGACATTTAGACGGAGCGAACGCGACAGTTGGGAGGTTTTTACAGTATGTTGCGAGAACGTCTCATACGACGAGATTAGTAAGCTATATCAAAATTAAGAATTACAACACTGTGCAACGTACTTGAAACAATAAAATGTGTAAAAAAGGAGGTTAATTTTAACAAACTTTGGAAATTCGCGTAAAAATAGGTACGCATACGAAAAGTATAAAATAAAAGCAAGCGCATATTTATCACATCCACTAGAAACGTAATTGATACATGAATTTTTATACTGCATGGTATTGGCTATCAGCTCATACCTATCACTGAGTTGTTGAGGAACAAGGTTCATCGCCACCCGCATCGACAAAGTTCACACTCCGTCTGAGTTTTTCCACAGCAACTTTTCATATCGCGGCCCAAAAAACACGATTCCGCCGGCCGTTTTTGCTGCAGATAATAGAGGAATAACAGGCGATTCCCACTGTTCCCCCATGCGAGGGCCTCGCCGTAAACGAGCGGTTTTTCATAATGCTCTTACGTCGGGTGCATACGCGAAAGCCGCAGGAAAACCAATTTCCACCGGCCGATTTATTCTCCAGTATTACGTGATTTGTACGCCGACGTTCCCGCCGCATTGAAAACAGTTAATGGCGAGTAGCGTAGCGAATGATATTTGCCTTTTTGCGGTTTGGCCTTTTACACAATGCGGGGAAGCGCTTCGAAATGTTTTTAAAGCAACGCCTGTTATCCGTGGCTCCAGGGTTATTTAAAAAGACTCAATAATTTTATACATAAGCACATACCATCACAAATGTTTCCTTTAGGGGTAGGCAGAGACCACATTACACTTGCTACATGACTATTACTAATAACAAACTAGTGGACCCGGCGCGACTTCGTTCGCGTACACCTACTTTACCCCTACCTACCCTTTTTTTCTTTTTTATAAACATTTCTCTTGAATCACTTTATTTATTGTTGAAAACCGCATTACCATCCGTTGCGTAGTTTAAAAGTTCTAAGCGTACATAGATACATTCATACATAGATACATAGGGACAGACGGCGGGAAGCAACTTTATTTTATACTATGTATATACATATATATTTGAATGAGGCAGGTCCCCCTCAATGTCACAATGCACCTGCTGGGCTGCTGGTCACTTCAAACTTCAATTTATGAATCTTAGATTTTGGACGACAGTTGGCACGTTTATCAAAAAGGAGCTTAAAATTGAAAAATATTACAACTAAAATTCATATTAGGTTCCTACTTCACATTTAAATTGTATCTGAGCTATTGTTATAATATGAAGACTAAACTGTTATGTCCCTGCTTGTATTATGAATAATACTTATTTCCTAACGGTATTTAAATACATCTGGGTTTTCCTTTCTATACAGGCAGGGCGTCTTTGAATGATACTCCGCGCGATGGTAGGTACTTGCAGCCATAACAGATAGACGGTCTGTTAAGCTGATTGAATCACTATCTTTTGTTGGACTAAGAAATTGGAGTTATTTTAGACCAAGGCCGTGATCCGAGGAGTGGCTGAATAGCAGTGCCTGAACCTTTTAGCAATGATTTGCTTGACCTAGTGACACAGTGGGTACCTAGTGTCAGGTTAATTATCCGCCTTAAAAAGATCACAAATCAGCGTCGGGTGGAATGTTTTCTTTGAAACTGCGTATTACTGTTGTAATACACCTTTCTGTGAAACTAAGAAAGTTACCTCGAACCACACTTATTTTGTAAACAATATGTTCACCACAATTTCGCTTCTAACGCCAAATTGTAAAACGGATGTGTTGTGGTTAAGCTTTCATGGTTTAGTATTGATACCTAGGTAATACCTGACTATAAGTAAGGTAATACAATAGAATCGAAAGTTTCTTGTGCTGTGGTATTTTCACACATTTGTTTTATTTTGCTTCAAATTTGAAATATGATTTTTGGACTTCAATGAAATAAATTTCTATTTGCTTGCAGCTAATCTGATTCCAATTCCACACATCTATTCTAATTCCACACATCTGAGTCAGCTGACTACCTAGGTACTAGCATACCCGACACAAAATATCCCTACGATAAAGTAGTGATTCATTAATCTGTTTATCCCGAAATGCTCCGACATACTTGAACGAAATTTTATGTCTCTACTGTTCAGAGATGAATCATATATACTGAGAAATATTTGTAAACGAATCCATTTATGCTAATTTTATTTATGTTTAACGCGTAGACGCAGAGTCGGTCTATGGTTTAACGTACAAGGATTCTGGAACAATAGTACTCATCATCTTGAAACTTTCCACTACGTGATTTAAATTTTCCGCTTGCCTTTGTTGACGGCTGTGAGTTCGTCCACTTTCCATTTTTGTCATCTTTCCCACCTCGTCAACTATCCTGCTTTGTCTACTTGTATTTCCTACCTCGTCCATTCTCCCATGTCATGCACTATCCCACCTCGTGTAACGTTACGCTTTAAAGAAAATTGCGTAAGCTCAGCTAATAAGACAATAAAATAAAAGTAACTAACAGAGAGCTCAATGTGGGTTTTATTATCTGACAGATAATAAAACCCACATTTAGACCAGGAAATAGACTAAAATTAAGTACAGAGTACAAAATAAAGCTATTTACTTATGTCGGCAAACTAGAGTCCAAAATTCATGAACTACAAGAACATGGATAAACTTGCGGTTTCACGAGTTCAAAGTTCCTGCCATGTCACCCAAAATCTTTGGAATGACGGTATTAAATAATCCTTATGTCACTAGTTTTCCACAGTAGACAAGTTAAATCGTTGGTCATATTTAATGAGCTGTATTTAGTGAGCAGAGAGTGAAGAGTCTTTGAATTAAAAACAGTGACCATCTGATGCAGGTCGTTTAGAAATCTTAAGGCTTTACGCGTTACAAACGTGTAATTTGTGCAAACTTTTCTAAAATATAACATTTTTGTTCAATAAGATCACAAAACACACCTTCATCCCCTTTTTCCAGTCCGTAGAGGGAGAATAATATGGTCCTAGTTCCAGTCCCCTGTTTAAAATTTTTTACCCCAAGCCGTCAATCAAATTTTAATTTTATGACAAGGCATTTTGACGTGGGCTCGAACCTTGGAGGTAGTTTTTATCTCCTCTCTGCCTTGGAGAGACAATAATAATCCCATAGAGAAAAAAATTTATATACAGAAGTAATAATTAGCCACATAAAGGAGGTTCGTGTAAGTAAGAAAGTACAAGAAATAAATTAAAACATTGTGAAGGAAGCCAAAGGCGAACCTTATACTTGTTCACTCCAACGAAGTCCAGGAGAACTTCGATAGGAGTATAATATAGCGTCAACCCCTTCCATTGTTAATTGCTAGTTAGGTGACATACAATCTCCAACCCGTCTGCTAAGTGTGGAAACTCGTGACAATACGGACTTTAGTCTACTCCACAAGTCTGGAGGAGGTTCAAGTCCAGCAGTGGACTATTTTGGCCAAGTGGAGTGGTGATGTTATATTTGAGATTTACGATATTTAGATATAATTTTTCAAGCCTGTTCTGTGAACGTAAAACAAATAGTCCTTAAATGATTGAATCATAAACTTTATCGGCGACAGTTATCGCTTACTATTAGGTGAGCTATCTACTCGTTTGTTACAGAGTTGTACCTATAAAACAATATTTGAGAAACATTTGTGCGACGGTTGACACAAGATTAAGTATATTATTAAAATATTCAAGCCGTAACAACAATAATAAAAATGTTGTTTGCAACATCAATTTCAATGACAGGCGTTTCTTCATGGCAATAAATACTGCGTTTTAGCAATTTAAACCACGTCGAGTACTCATCCTTTACCCTGGAGTTACACTGAACAAATAAAGCTTAAAGTCAATTGAAAGTCAGCGTCTGCACCACAAGAGAAGTACCGTGCCTATACTAATTTTAATCAACGTCTACAATGCACTTCGTTCACGTCAGCCACAGAATGCGAGATCTGACACCCCTGCCTTTGGAAACTTCCTTTGTATAATTAGCCGGGTAATGCCTCCATGCCTCCCGCCGGAGGCAAGCCCGCACGGGGAGACCATGGGTGATGGAGACTCGCCCTGTCAATATTTATTAGGAACCCTCACTTGATTGTCGAGTACGCGCATTTATTGTCGCCTGTTGATATGTGGCAAAGCTTACCATCGTTGCTTCTTGATTATATAACGTAACGTGATATCTTCAATATAGGTAAATCTTTTCAATGGTTTTAAGGTAGATTCATGTCGAATTATTAACAAGTGAGATTCGTGTTTCTTGTAGTGCGATATCATAATGATATTAGAGCAATAACTACATACGTTATCAATCAATCTTGTCCCAACGTCAAGGTAGGTTGGTATATTCATTTTCTATGTATTACGCCGGGCCGGCTAATGACTTCCTCTTAGGGTTGTCCCCTCCAAATATAGTGAGTGAACTGTCAATACTCATTACAATCCCCACGCCACAGAATTCCTTTGGGTCGTGTACTCTCCTTGGAACCGTTCTTGGAAACCTTTATATTTCTTCGTGTCTTGTATTGTGGATCTGGAATTTTCAATGTAAGAGCCAGACTTCTATTGTTATCATAAAACAGATAAGCTAACTAGCTAACTAATAAAATAGTAAAGCAAATATGAACTGAGTATTTGTAGAACGACCAGTCGATAGAAATAAATCTCAATTCGCATTCTATTCAATTATTGCTCATCGATCACAATGGTAAACATTTTATAAGAAAAGAAACGACAGTGAAACTAAGGGTGCATCGTTGATGCAGTCTATGCGAATAAACCAATATCAAGACCCAACATTGGGGGAGAAATGATAAGCAAAATAAATATTTTTCTCCGTTACACTTCCTTAGATAAATACCCTAAGCTTTTATTGAAAATAATGCAAAGATTCTCGTCTACGACCGTATTTGACACTACTAGATGCATATAAAAACAAACCTCGTCTGTGGCAATGAATATGATTTGAGACAGAGAGAGACAAAACATTATTTTACACATTATATTCATCACATTATTTTCCTCAAGGGAGCAACCACTCTCTATTTACTTATATCTTGAAACTGTGTTTATTACGCATCTACCCGACTACTTTGTCTCCTTCGCGGTCGCACGTACAATAGAATGGGATCGTTTTTCATAACGGTGTGGCTAAAAGGAGAATTACATTCGCATAACACTGATATAAAAGGCTATCAGCAGCCTTCATCGCGCACTTTTCCGGAAAAGATCGGGGAAGTGGGAAAGTAAGAAAGTGAGGGGGCGGCGCGGCGAATATGCGATATTGTTATTGTCGTGGTGGAGTTGATGCGTCCACGAGACTGCGTTTATGGCGATCGAGATTAGTAGGTGTGGATGATAAATGAAATGCTTGGATATTTTTGAACTGTTTTCTTTAATCGATTTGGGGCTGTAACGTATGCCCGGCTATAAAAACCGGTACCTAACACCGCAATGTACTAAGCTGATTTTGAAAAAAAAAGACATGCCATATTTGTACTCTTAGTAAGAGTAGTAACAATGTCAAGCATACCAATTTTTATTTATAATTCGAAAATGGTGCGTCAGGACCGTAGCAAGTGCAGCAATATGGTCCCTGCCTGCCCCTAAGAAAAAGTGCGTGATGTTATTATGCATGTACGCATGTATTTTCTTTTTTAATAAATAAACACTTTCTTTCACTTCTTTTTTGAGAAATTGAGTACCATCCTACTTAATCAATTGTTTAATGGTATAGAAGAGCGGGCACACCTAACACGGGCAAATATATTGCTTACCAGGCGTGTCCAACACCGATTATGTACCCTAGATTAAGTGAAGGAAAATAAAAATTATTAAATTATTAAATTATTATTAAATTATTATTATTAAATTATTATTATTAAACAGATAGGCAGATAACCCACCCCAAGGAAAGCGATACTTTCATCCATATCCTCACATAACGTTTCAAAACAAAACAAATAAAGGCTCGAAGTAAATCACGAAACACCGTACTCTAACCATTTTCAACGAACTATAAAATATTAACACACAAAGAAAAGGGTAATAAAATAGTAAATTACTCGTGCAAATGAGGCGAATAATCACCGAAATGGAGTCACGAGAGGTCCTAATGTATCCGTGTAGAGGGCGTCGCTTGCACCCTCCCAAGCTTATTGTTTGCGCAATCTGTGGGTCCATCAGTGGCCGTCACCGCTCCAGATAAATTAACCAAGCGGTCTCATTTTCCAGCTGACATTCTTGATATTAGCACGGATTAATGAGGAGGGAGAGCTGAGTTATAGCGATGATGTCCTCGGAACAGATGATTTGAATTGAAACTGATGGTGATATATCGCTCGTTGTGATTACAATGGTTTTTGCTGGCGCTACTGATGGTTGGTGACGAATCGCGAGTATTTAAATCGTGGTACGTTTTTAAATCTTTTCAGTTTTCATAGTGTGTCGCCGCTTTTTGAGCTAGGATGTCGGAAATAATATTCAATATACAAAACAACAAACAGCGGCAAGGCTTTACATATCGTGGACTATATTTTATCAAAGCCCATAGACCCAAAGCCCATCAGCGCTCGCTACTGTTCCAGAACCCAAATTAGCACGGATTAATGACGAGGGTTAAGATGAGGTCCAGATGATTTGAATTGAGGTTGATGGTGCAGACATTTAATAAATTTTTGCTGGTGCCCATGATGATGATGTCAAGGAAGGTATAAAAGTTTGTTCATGAACTTATAGGGCGTTGCTCTAATCGGCAACAGTTGTGCGACCACAGTGGTACGACGGGCGTTGCCCGACCAATAAGATACCTCAAAACCGGCCGTCGCACGACCACGGGCATACGACCGTTTCCAATTAGGACAGTGCGTAACACATATCTATATAATTATTATTAACTTCACAATTTACCCTATTAAAGTTTGCATATGTGTTAAGTGTATTTCTTTTGTATACAAGAATGTTTTTATAAAACTCTGTAAACGAACGAAGTAGCACGAGAAAAAATTTAAATAAAGCAAATTGAGATCTCGCCCAACGAGACCACAGAGACTGCCCCTGTGAGTTGCAGATCTGCAGACTTGTCAATGCCATAACTTCCACATTCATATATATATGCATGCAGGATTTTTCTGGTGAGTGCATTTGCAATTTGCGATAAATCTTTAACATAAACATTAACATAATGCATTTTCAATAGCTAGATTTCAAAAGGCAGTTCCTTCTACCCCAAGCTAGGGCGACGAATATAAATACAGCATCTATTGACATTTTAACACGGGGTTTTACTTTAAATTCAGTTCAAGAAGTTTTCCTCAGCGACTTCCCTGCCGATTTCACCTGGGGCCAAGGAGGGCGCGGTGCGCTTAGATTGAAATTTTCATTTTCTCTTCAAAAACATCCGCCCCTCGACTCTGTAGCCCCCTCGAACAGATTTACATGCACAATTTTTACTTTCTCTGTTTAGAACCAGTCAATGCTGAAGTCTAAATAAAAGGTTTTTAAATAATTTAATTGTCATTTCTGTTTGTTGCATAAATCGGCTGGAAAATTTAAAATTGTCTTGAACAGATTCTTTTCTTTTCAATTATTTTTCTAAAAAATTGTTTAATAATATTTGGACTGCTTTTGATACCTCGCTCACCATCTATTTAATATGTAGGTATTTATCTGTGCCACTTCACAAATGATAAGTATTAAGTTATAATTGATTACATTACACTGTTTCAGTTACTCGTTCAGTGTGCTTATAGAATAAAATAAACATATATTTCTGCCGCCAAGCAACACTTCTTTCGTTTGTTGAGTTCCGGGTTGAAGGATAAGGTAGCCAGCGCAATTGGTTGTCATCATTTTGGTTTACTTTGTTTTCGTTAGTTTGTAGCCTAACGTGAATTTGTTTTGTTGATGCACAAATTTAAGTTATACCTTTTAAGGTATCAAATAATAAAAAATCATTACCTCGATGGTAGTTTTCCCGGAAGCCTGCCACTTCATCAGATGCTCGCCTTTAAGCGACCAGCCTGGCGCGTAGCTGATGAGCCCTGCACCCCTCGCCGCCGCACTCGCCCCTGATTTCGCCTGTCCTACGTCACTTGCTTCCGCCGCCGCCTTCGACTTCTTGGGACTTGTCGGGAGCCGGAAAAAACTACGCCCGTGCAATTTGCAACTCTTCGACGGAGAGAAGAAAAACGAACTCTTCTTAGGCGATTTCTCTTGCTCCTCTGATTTAGATATTGCTTCCTCCGGTGGCCCATCAGGGATTTCTTGCTCTGTCGATGTGCTACAGCCAGGTTTCGGACCCGAGTTTTCGTCGGCGACAAATAGTAAAGTTCTCTGTACGAATGGCGTAGCCTTGTTGTAAAACTCGCTGGGTTCAGGCACTTTAAAACTGGCCGGTATCGTTGTCCTATGTGATTTCGAGAAACGCCTCTCCATGTACTTCCTTGCCATAGCATTACAGGCTTTATAGTTATCTCATCAGATATTCATGTAGACACTGGTTCAAATAAATAGATTTCGATTTAAAATTGCCGGTGTCTCAAATGCAATCTCCTCGGAATCCAAGATTGGTCTCGGAATTTAAACGCGGGGAAAAATTACAAGCATTAGGAGGAAGAGACGAGGAATAAAGTGAGCAGAATAAATCCACGGCGACCCCTCGAATTGGCGAGATATAGGCGGGCGGTGCGTAAACTATACCCCACCTGGGATACCGCTGAATACACCATTTTCTAGACACTGGAAAGGGTATGATGTTAAAAATATTTTTTCTGTGTAAATCCGATAAATAAGTCCAGCTGAGTATAATTTTAAAGATTCATAAGACATGACAATCGATCAATTTTATAATAATACCTATTTTTTTTTTTGCTTTGCACAAAAAGGTCTTGACTCAGTATAGTGTTGCCTTGAAGATAGATAAGCTATTTTTGCTTTAAGTCCGCCACTGTCTAGTGCATAAAATTTTAATAAATAAAGACTGGCCGAATATAACAACGTGAATTGTACGAACAAATACAACCATTTATTATTTTTCAACCAGTAAAATGCTTCGAATCCGTCCAATCAACCAATCGAGTTTGAATATCGAACAGTGTTTTTTTTTTGTTAATTTTAATTGGCACTCACTTCCAGTGAATTTATTCGGCCGCTGAAATGCTACGGGCGACGGGTTGCAATTTTCACGCGGAGGCTTCTCGGGCCCTATCGATCGTTTGCGTGGGTAAACATAGCCCTAGCGTTCCCGCCAAATTGGCAACAAAACAATAATCGACCTTTACACAATGTAGCAAAGATTAAATTCCAATGTTGCAACGGTCGGTCTACGGTTTACATTATCCGTCGAGTAGGGAACCCTTGAAAACACGGCGGAGACTTTGAAAATTGTATGATTTCGTTGTGCCATCGTTTACATTGTAGGTAGCTATAGCCTAGAAGGAAACTACGAAATAAAATTCTGAGTAGGTACCTACTAAATTCTGTTGTGTTATTTTTCTATCACATTACAAAATTAACAATAAAAAATGATAATGACGCAAACTTCAACGTCATTAATTTGGTCAGCAATGACATAATTCGTAAGTAATTAATATTGCTTCAGTAAATTACCAGACCATTTGTAAAACGCCTGCAATAATTGCCTTAGCAAGCTCTTGTATCTACCAATTTTGAATTCATTTGCTGAATAGGAATGAAAGGTCATTTTGAAAGCTTTGAATTAATAACAAGAGACGTGGCAAAGTAACTGATTTTATCAATTATCCACAATATGCAACAAAGAATTGTTATTTATTAAAATACCCCAAATATTATTCATATTTAATTTACTTACACCCCCGAAAGCGAAACTTGACTCATTCAACTATCGTATCACTCAATCATTCTCATTCAAAACACACGACATGATTAATACCCCGTGTAATGTTTCGAGCAGTTTTTCGTCGACAATGGCAACCCGGGAATTAGTTACGGCTAATGTAAACGTCACAGGCGCACATGTAACCTCACCCCCACGGTTCGTGATCAAACTCACGCAGCCTGACGTCAGGATGGATTGAAATGAAAATTATAACCTGTCACGTCGTAACCTGACACTTTTTGTTATTTTCACTCTATTTTGTAGGGAACTCTAGCCGGTTGACAGTGTAATTGCTAGAGCATTCGTTAATAGGACGATAAAAATTTTAATCGATAAGAAACAAGCGCAAAACAGGTTTTTATTCGGCCAAGGATATTTAAGTGCACAGCAAAAAAATAACTTATAATTGATGATAATGATAATCATCAATTGCCATTAAACTACTTTATACAGTTTACTCTCGTGCTCAATGTTACGATTGATAAATTGTTACAGTCACTATAATACCGTTTCTCGCGAATTTCTTTCTCTTTGAAGTCTTGCTACTTTCAAGAATTTATTAATCTTGCTTCGGAATCCTTATGCCCGGAATAGGTATACCGTGTAGTTTCGTATTTTGCGAAATCCATCAAATGAAATCTGAGTTTACGAAAGCTGCGTTTCTTTGTAAAATGAATACAAAATACTGGCGAATATAGTAAGTATAACTAGTAACGCAAAAAGTATCATCTTAGCCACCTTTTGAAACACAATCGCCAGTCTGAAACCCAAATACCTAACTCCACACTACACCATATTGTACCTATAGCAGCCACTAATTGAATGGGAGGTCCGGACATGTAGTTGCTCTGTTTAACGGTATATTCGGTTCGGGTGCAAGTCGTGACTGCGTTTATCAGCTACATCGGACAGTCCAGTAGGCCAGCCTCGGACCTCGGGGGAGTTAGGACGCGAGTGCGGTATTAACGATGTATAACACGAAACAATACATCGCTTATCGGACGCTGTGACCTGATCTTGATAGTCTACAACAGTTTACCCTTGATACTCTTTATGATATAATATCGAGCTACAAATATCTATGGGGATACATTTTAGACCCAGTTTTAAGTTTTATCAGCGGAATTACAAACATTGGCTAGTATATAGCTAGGCTAGAGACAACAGAGCGTGTATTTATAGGAACTAAACGTAGAAACGTTCTTTAGTTTCATAAAAAAGTTTTTGCGTTTTTGTTTTGTTTTTGAAAATTTTGCGTCATGCTAAAAGTACCTAACCGAAGCGATACGTATGTAAGACAACATTTGACCATAGAATGTAGAACATAGACTGCCTACTTTTCATGCAAATGCAAAACGCTGGGAAATAAAAATGAAGTACACATTATAAGTAATTAAAATAACTTGGCTCCTGGTTTTCATTGACAAGACGAAAAATACACTTCCCCAAACTTGAGTAATCGCGGTCGCGGCGAACGATAATCGTGGCTGAGCCCGAAAATTGGAAAGTTCCAAGATAATATTGGGGGGTTATTCTGCCCTTATCCGGGGTATATTCTCGGTTATTTTTCTTAAGAAAACGCCCTTCCCCATGTGGCGGGCTCGGTAAATAGCGTCCCGAATCGACCGCGTAACTTTGGGGGGACATTATTACATTTCGATGACATGACGAATCTTAGATGACACGCGGGGGACAGGAGTCTTGACCTGTCGACGGTAAAGTTGGATGGAGTGCTTTTATGGAGTGCAGGTAGATATCATGATGTGACTAACTTAGAAAACTGTTAAGTCGTTTTCAATAGAAAAAAAATGTAGAGCACGATAATGGTAGGTATTATCCACAGATATCTAAAGAAGAATCTTTAAAAATTTAATTAAATAATTAATTTTGACTTATGTCAATTTCTGTGAATAAAACTTGTCATCATGCTCTACTTTCGTCTTCTTTATCATTAGCTGGATTACAGAGACAAAACTCAAAGGATTCACAGATACGTTATTTTAAGTGACAAAGCTGCCCGTTGTCATTTGAAAGTACAAGTTCCCTCTAAGTTACCTAAGGGACAGCTAAAGCCACAGTTTTAATAAATAGACAGCAATAATTACTCCGGCCGCAATCGGAAATAGACCCGCACCCCTGCGCCCGCGCCGCGAACTTGACAATCCACCCACATGTTTATTTTAAACCCACCGCCGTATTGTATTCGAAAACGGAGAAACACTCTTTGATGTTAATGAACAAGACAGAAATAAAAGCAACAGACGTGATTATCTAAGATGTAGGTACGTTAAAATGTGATTATAGTTTTAATTTGTAGTTGCATCCGTGGTATGCGTTCTGTGAGGCTGGTTTTGAAACCACGTTGACTAAACCATCGCTGCGAATAGAGTAACTATGTTAATTTGGACTATTTACCTATTCTGTGATTGTACTAATGAAGTCGTGGTGATCAAGTAGTTGGCGCTCCCGTCCTGTATACAGACGATACCGAATCCAATCACATTGATGCCGATACTTTATTAGGGTTATTTCTATGTGCTTTGTTGTGTAAAATATCATGAAAAACCTGAAAGAAAGTCAAAGACTTGCGTAAAGTCCGCTCATCCATGGCTAATTTCCTCTTACAAAGATTTCTGAGAAAGAAATAAAGAACTTAGACTCCTGTAAAGTTTTCGATGAAAACTGCAGATTGCAAGTTATTTGGATCAAGAAATCGATGTATCATCATTTGGACTAGGTTTTGGCTTCTGAATTTGCGAATCTCGGTTTCCCACAAACCGAATCATAAAATTTATTTAAAGCCATTCTAAATGTAGTCTTGTATTATTTGTATTACATCCGACATCACATCACATGACACATCAAATAGCCTATTAACCTACACATATTAGATTTCCAATAAACAAATCGTTTCAATGACGAGTCGTACTAATATAACTAATAAGACCCTATTTATTAATAGTTATTTTTTGCAAAACGTTGCATGCTTACTTAAAATGCACATCACGCTGTTACATAAACCAGACTTCGTCGTAACTTCGTTAATGAATCGCTCAAGGACAAAGTAAACAAGCTCAGAGCTGCTCATCTTGAAGCAAATTTCGTATGAAACTTGTCAATTTTATACGACCCAACCTCCGCTAAGTTTAATTAAGATGTCTCCTCAAATGAGACTTAAGTTTCAGGGTGACCCAAGGGTCCGTTGGTCCGATAGTCTCATGAAAACGTCTGAATTATGATATTACACCAGACGGTAAAGTTTTCGTCGTCATTCAATATTCACGGAGGATTAGTAAAAAAAATTGTAACTACATTCTTATCCAAGACAATGGTTGCTGTATGTGTGTTCGTCTGTTAACCACAGAAGCCACTTTATAGCTTTTTATTCTTTTCATGAAATTTTATAAGAAGATAACGTGGTAGATTTTTATCTTTTATCACAGTATAGCCCTTTGTGCCCTAACACCTGCACAACAAAAGACGAAGCCGCTGTGAACGCAGTGCGCGTGGCCAATTTTGGGCGTCTAAAATATAATGTATTTTGCCATCGACTCGCTAAGAACAAGATCACAGTCTAAGCAGGTTTAATTAATAATAATAAATAAAGGTAAAGTTTGCGTTAACTAAATTGCTTAATTAGCCTCACTACTCAATTCAGACACACTTAGCTTCTACAGCAAGAAATTTTGATTGTGGGATATAAATTACGAAGATACTTAAATATTGTTTGCACATAACTTACAGACTTTGTTCAAGCTCGAGGGGAATCAGGCAAACATGTTATGGTTAAGTTTGGTCGGGATACATTGCGTTCCAACTTGATATGAGTTACAACTTTATGATACCACGATATGGTTGCGTGAAATTTAATTAAAATTAAGTTTTCTTGTGTAACAAATACGTATTTTGCTGATATACAGAATAAACAACATTATAATGTATCTAGGTAATAATATCAAGGATGAAATTATTGAAGGTCATAATTTTATTAGATCCAGCTTCGCGTGGATGTTTTTGGGTTTTCTCTATTAAAATGAGCATGTAAGTATTTAACATATCACCAATAGTGTTATAAGGGCAGGGGGATGATGAACAGCTTTACCCCATCGATGATGAAAGTGATCTCTACGCATTGTGAGCTACGATTTTACTTTTTTTAACCCCCGACGACACAAGAGGGAGGTTTGATGTTTGACGTGAGTTTCTGTGTGTATGTGTATTATTTACAAGGCAGTTTAAGCGAGATGGTTTTTGTTATTAAAATCGAAATCGGTTCAATGTTTTAGAAAATATTTGGGTAAATGTAAACTTGGTCGGGGGTTTTCCACGTTTTTCTATCGGTTATTAGTAATAGAGTAATCATCGCCTATGGACCCCACAACACCATGAGTATGAATGCTTTGCCGACCCTTGAGAAAGGTGCAGATCCGCTTCATGTAGACCTCAATAACGTCTTGGCCAATGACTTGCCGTATCAACTGCAACAAAACCCCATAACTTTTCCCAGCACGCTAAACGACCCACCCAACGTTTGGATCACACCCAAATTACCAATTTACGAGTAATTAATAACGTATGCGACGAGTAAACATGTGCAAGTGCTAATGCATGCGTGGGCGCAGTGTGGATCCGACATTAAAATGCAAATGGCCGCCCTTTGCCGCCGGACCGGAGCTGCAATTACGCGATTATTAACAGGGCGGGAGCGCTAGCGTTTATCTACGACGTGCGAAACGCTACGTCAGCGAACATGGTGAGGCTGACGTGGTTTCTATGAAGGAATTGAGGAAGAGAACGTAGAACTTGAGATAAGTTGAGGCATAATGGTAATGGTGGCTGTACTTTTGATTTACAAATTTGTAGACTAATTACTAATCATGGAATATTTGGGAAACAACTCTTACTTATCTATACTAGTAAAAAATTGTACGGTGCGGCTCATTGTAATATGATTTTAACTTTATTTATATGACGATGTCTAAAGACTTATGCGGATTGTTTTGGTTGTGTTGCTGGTTTTTCTTGTCCCATTTTTTTGACGTTTAGATATTTATTACCCTCATTGACGAAGCATTATTGTGAATTAGATTCTGTTGACGGTTGTATTAGTATTTAATTACATTGACATTTATTATTGACTTTAATTTAATATGACTAAAAAAAAACTGATCAACTACTTATATACTTTTATTTATTATACATCCAGACTTTATTTAGACAGTGAGGGCGCCGTAGGTTATCCTACGTCATAGAGTACAAGAAACAGTCCACTTTGTAGTGATAGTAGACGTCTAGAAACCCACAAACCGTTGGTCTGCCAGTGCACAAACTGGCACAATTTTTTTTTTGTGATCGAGTTATCGTCTTTTTGTAGCGATAGTATTTACATATCCTCTTTCGTATGTTTTATAAGGTAAAAAAACCGGGCTGCGTCACATCCTCTTGGCAGTTTTGCTTTTCAACCCAATTAAAGTCACTTTTCTTTTTCGTAAGTATGGATCTACACCTACAGAGTGGAATTTTTCTTGTATTAGATAACATAAAATAAAGTCCATAACGCTGTATACTCTTGCGAAATTCTCTCCAGGAAGCTCATTTCACAACCTATATACGTGGGAGACAGTAACTTAGAAGAGCCAATTCTTCATAATAACCAATGTTCATAGTACCGTAAACATAAATAGTTTTCCTGTGCGATGTCCGGGTGTTGGTGACGCGCAGTTCCGGCTGCCTGCTCATTAAGCCCGTAGATATTCGGAGTACGGTCGGCTCAATGGTCTTTCTGATAGCTAGTTTGCTTGTCAGTCGTTATCTGTGATGTGGGGATTAGCCCTAATTAACGTAATAGAATATTCTATTATTAGTATACTATTTATTGACGCTTAAAATAGACATAAATTGACCTTATCGTAGGGTTTGATAAGGTTATGTTAGCTAAAGCGTTACAGTTTTAGAGGTTGGCAGCTTCAAGTTTATTTTACACAAGCCAGTGTGACTTCGTTCACTTCGTGTATTACTCCTACCTCTACCTCTTACAATACTTCTACCCTAACCCTACTCTACCCTACCTACCCTTCGCGTAAGTGCAAGCAATACCTAGACAACATTTTACCGCAATCGGATGAACGATTAGCGATATTTTATTCTCCGAAAATCACTTAAATCCTATTCCATATTATTGTTACGCTTTTGTATCTAAAGTATTGGACTATTTTGGTGACCGTTATAAACCGTAAACTCAAAAAAATTCCCCAAACACTCTTAATTAGAAACAAAAGCGACAGCATTTCTACCACAGCTTAGCACGTGAAAGTGGGAAACAAATTGCGTTAATAGTATTAAATTAATAAATTAAATATAACATATGAGGTCGGTGCGGGTACGGTGGGATTAGGCGAGGGCGACCGCGGGGCAGGGCGGAGGGGCGGGGGCACTAATCGCCTCTGACATGCTCCTGATGAAGAAGTCTTTCTGACAACCGTACGGGCTGGCTTATGGAATTTAATTTGGACCGGGAGTACCGTCGGTGTAGTTTTGGTACCGGATTTCAGTGCTTTGATAGAATTTTGTCGCAATCATATTTTGCAGATGCCGTATTATATCTACATTTTTGTGATACTCCGATAATTAATCGATCATACAAAACCCAAAAAATTATTATGTAAATATATCTAACAGTTTTCTGTGCCTATGTCCATATGTAGCTACGGACTATTGGATCGTTACAGCAAAATTTTTGTTTTTTAACTACTACGTAGTAATAAATTTTTGTGCGTTTCGTTTCCGAGAGAGAAAATAACGTTTATTTACTATTCAAGTAAACACATACACGAATGTATCTTGCTGAGATACCAAAAAAAAACAGTTAATAGCTTAATCAGACATCCTTTCCTTTAGAGGTCCTTTAAATCTGTAGAACGCCTGTTATACAGACACAAAAAATTATTTGGTCTGTTGGCTTGCTTTGGTTGTTATGGTTAGTTGATACTTATTTAGTATTACTTAAAAAGAAAATAGTAGGCAGACACAACGGGGTCCAGTGGACCAGTTGGTACCACTGAACCAAAACGATATAGTGTGTGCCCGGCCTAACAATATGCAAACAGTCGGTTTAACCGAGCCGATAGAACTAGCAAACTATAGTTAATTAGAAGTATCTCTTCAGACGCACTAGACGATATTTAATGTCATCAACTAAACGGCAGTTAACTAAAGGGAAAGGACTCGCGTTCCCCCTCGAAAGAGCTAGGCAGCTACTCGGCTATGCAGTGATAATAACAAACAGGACTCGGGGCCTCCGATCCAGTAACTATAAGTCAGGGTCCACTACTTCCCCACGGAATCACTGGGTTCCTAAGCTAGAACTCCAGTTCTAGCCTCCACGGTGTACCACTAGGTACTTAAAAACAACATTTTTTTAGTAATTAAACTATTGGATTGTAGCTGGAATAGAATAGAAGAAAACAAAATTAATGTAGGTACTAAATCGTAAAAATAATCAGCTGTTCTTATCACAAACAAAGTATACCTACTTATTAAAGTTATTTGGCACAAACGCACCGCCGCCGCAGAATCCAAAGTTTAGATATAAATTTCACTAATTGGCACAACAGTGAAGCAGTTACAAACAACTTTGACGATATTCCTCTAAATTACGCTGAAACAATTGATCTTTCAAAGTTATTACAACGACAGAGAAATCTGTTGCCGCCAATTCAAGAAGTACCTATGTACCTATTTTTGAGTTAGTGTAGATAGTTATGAATGTAAACAAAGCTCAATTATATACAAAAGGAAATTGCATTTGAAATCACTTTGCTCTGTAACACCTTCACGCTAGTCACGCGTATTCACAAAAAAAAACGATCCCAATTTCCAAAAAGAATCCCGTAAAACCTTCGGCAAAACCCTTTTGCTAAATGTCAACGCACACGATCAACATCAATTAAAAAAAAAACAATAAGTGGGTTTAAAAAATACTGGCACACAAGGACGACACTCGGCGCGGAAAAGGAAGAAAAATTAGAGCGCAGCGTTTGTTTATGGTAGCGCGGTCCGGTTTCCCGCCTAAAAGCTGGAGGCTTTGGCGGGCGGGCGTTCGTTCGGCGGTGCGCGCGGATGGCGACTGGGCGGGAAGGCGAAGGCACCCGATCGATCCTGCCGCGCGGCAGCCGGCAACCCGCGAACGTCCCGCGGGGATGCAGATGCACGCACCGCTGATATATCGGCTGGATACGACCGCGGAGGCGGCGGTTCGTCAATTTTTCAGCGAGTCAAGGGGAACTTACCAAGAGTAGGAGCCGGGGAGATAGATGGCTGTGATCGGTTAAGTGTGAGTGAGTCATGTAAGGATATCTATTAGGGCTTCTATTGAATATGTTGTCGATATTTTTTATTGTGTGTCTAACACGGTACCGACCGTTCTTCGCTTGGCAAATAGTTTATTCGTTTAAAACTTAGTGGGCTGATATTACAACGCCGCCAATAATAATGACAGTTTATATATTTTATTTGTTTGTATGTTTTTTTTACCCATGAATCATGCAAATATGTAGGTACCTTTCCATGCTGGTATACTAGACACTCGTGTTATAGTCAGTTTAATTTTAAACCCAAACAATTGAGGGAAGTGCAAGGGATCTATTTCTGCAATAATAAAAAAGCGAGTAGATGTCTACACTGCAGAGATACATTTTGTCAGTACTACACCAAAATGTATTATTTCTTTCCCCTATGCAACCAGTCCCTTCCAGTGCTGTACTGGAATTAGGGGTACAAATTGAATAACTCGGAGAAGATTCACGTATTCTCTGCCGAAGTGCGACGGTCCATCTATTTGAGGCTGTTGTCCCTTTGAGCGGGATTGGCTTACTCAAAGCGCACCTCTCCTACACATACTTTTGGGCAGGTACCTAACTAAAAGGTTTTAAAAATGCGAAATTCGCTTTTTGGGGTGAACGTAAATGACAATGATTTCATAAGAATGAGAGATTTATCCATTTATAAATGAGAGAATTGAAGAACATTACGTTCTAAAAAATTAACAAAAGACGGATAGGTATTATAGGTTCCTAACATATTTAAATAAAGATAAAACTTGCCACAATTTCTTTGATTTACCTAAAACTTATGCTATACTCTGTCAACTTCTGTAGACTGTTTTAAATACATGCTGATTCATACGAGAATTACATCAAAGTAATCCCAGTTCAGAAACCGTTAGGCTAAGGCGGATTTAGTTCTTTGCGTGCGACTCAAAGGAGTTTTCCTTTCAAGAAAAGCGCTTTTCCTGAGCTCGTCTTCAAATATAAGTGAATATACAGACTTATATGTAGGCGTGTAGGTAGTTCCTTGTGAAGAACATGTCTTGCAAATGTGCCTAACTTTATTTTTTATTGTAAAAACGCAAAAAATATAATAATCGTGGGTCTAAAAGGCTTTTAAAACACGATAGAATTTAAACTTAGGTATAACAACATTTTTATTTTGTAGCAAGTTTTCCATTATTCCACATACATAGTTTTATCTTTATACCATTCAGCTAGAACTAGAACAAGAAAATTCAAGGGACATTATTCATGCAACACAAATTTCAATTTAAACTTTTTTGGCACACAATACTCGTACTAGAATACAACCCGCTTCTATCGTATTTCTGATAAATACGACCTATCTGATCCGGAGCCAGCGTCGAGTTATGCGTCTCCTTCCGCAGCACGTACTTTGACTGATTGGGCCATTTTTAGCCGCCTTTCTGGAAGGGCGGGCGGCGGGGCCCAGAATAACGCGATCATACTAATTATCGCCCCTGTCACCCGTCGCGACGGCGAGGATCTAGATAAATACAGCACTGATTTAGCTGAGATCTTGTGTGCGTGAACAAGTGCTGCAATGGGGTGAAGGAATAAGTCGGGACGCGGGCGGTTTGAGGGTTCGGGGAATAATAGTGTCATACCTACCTGTAATACACATTCACTACACATATTATCGGGTAGGCTCGATAATGTGTAGTGAATTTGTAGTGAATAACCACGAAAGTCTTAAAACCTACGTCTGTAATACTTTGTTTGTTCCCACTTTACTTGTAATTATCTATTCTATTAGCCGCAGAATATCCACTGATAAACAGGAGTCACTGCGAAAGTTATTTTGAAACATCACACTTCACGATTTCATTTCGTAAGCAGGAATAAAAAGCGTCTATTCGATTAACCTTTCACCTAGTTAGTATTTTTGCGTTATTGACGGAAATATTTACAATATTTTGTAGATTTTCTCTAGCCACCTCTTTTTATTAGATATGGCCATATGGCCACAGTACCGCAAATGTGTAAGTACCTACTACTACCTATCATTCTATTTGCCGAAAACTAGTTTTCAGTCTGCTGTGTGCCGAACCATTCTTAGAAAACCAAAGCGTACAATTTCACAAAACACCTATGAAATAAAGATTTAAGTATCAATAACTTCATTTCGGTGGCGGCGAACTTTTTCCCATCCATCATTTGTGACAAATAAGCTCATTAAATTCACATGCTGCACTCAGCTAAAACGGTTTCCAGAATCGTAATTGCGATGTGAGAGGAGTGAAGTGTCAGTCTAAATTAAGTGGTGGCTAAAGTTAATAGCCGTGTTTGAATTGAAATCTGAAAACGGTTATATTTGTATTAGTATCTTTTTAACACACATTTCACGTTCTTCATTCTCATGAACAATTGTAAACACAATAAATCATAAAAGTTATAATTATACAGATGTGTTAGGAATAATATTTCGGTTCTACTAAAAATATAATGCATTGCAAAGTGTAGTGTGTGTGTAGCGTACCCGCAACATCCAACAAGACATCCCTACCCCACCACATCCGAACAGGAATAAAACCATGAACACTGTTGATACGAGCGCTAAAATAGCTATTTATTAACAACAAGAAAAAAGCAGAAAATATAACATGGAGTAATTTTATATGTCACCCCATTAGAGGCATAAAACAGCGGTCGCTCGCTCCGGCCGTTACTCAGACAGAGGAAAATAATTTACGACCAAAAGCCCCCACAGCCGGAATATTTCAGCCGGAATACGACCGGATACGGACGTTTCACTGTTCGTTATTAGTAGTTAAGTTTTTTTTTAACTGAAACTTAAATAATTGGGGTGATTAATTACTTGACGCGCACGGAACCTAGGCGAGGGGTGTTCAATAGAAGATAGTTATCGCAATTCGTAGTTTCAAGTTATGGATTTTGAAAAAAAAAATTTTATGTGCGCCGTCGATCTTACTAGATTTAGTGGAAATATGAAATGAATGCGTCGGTAACCTAATGGTTAAGGGATCCAACTTGTAAGTGAGAGGTATCGGGTTCGAACCCCAGTGCCGCCATTTATCAATGACTCTTTTCTGAGTTATGTACTTACAATACTTGAACACTAACCGATGCTCTTACGGTGAGGGAAAACATCATAATGAAACCTGCGCATTCAAATGAATGTGTATCCATTATCCAGTCTGGTCAGGTTCCCCTGTTAACAGGGTCACAGAAGTCTGCCATCCCGGATCATTATCAAGGCGGACCCCGGGCCCACACAACCGAGCACAACCGCGACATTGACGCCTAGATAAGGATGAGTGAAAATATAAAATGAATGCCTATAATGTCTGAATACAATATTTTGAAAACTACGGTTTTAATGTTAAAAGTTGTCTATGGGTTTCTTACCGTGTGCCAACCATGGTTTACGAGTAGCCCGATAATTCGACATCTTTGTCCCGTGATTTTTTTTTATATAGGTCTACTTATATGCGATACTTAGTAAGAAACCCGGAGAATTATTTTACAATGTCTACTAAAGACCTCGCTAGTTTAGAACTAACTCTATGGTTACGGATTGGAAACGAACAGAAACTTTGGTGTCAGTTCCTACTTTTAACAGGTGATTTGTGATCTATTTTATTGAGTTGGATAAAAAAATTTACCCTAACAGACTAAACTTACCCAAAAATAATGCCTAGTCTCAGCCGTACCCTGTTTATATCTGCAACCATTTCAGCGTACCTACCTACCATTTGAAAGCTGGGGAGTGCCCATTTCAACCGAGCGGGAATCTCACAACAATACTGCTTAATAATGCATCTAGTTTACTTTGCGTATTTGTAAGCGAGCAAGGCGGGAGGGGAGATCTGTAGCCGGGAATACTTCCATGAACCTTTAGTAATAAAGTACTTACGTGCTGTGTTTACCATGGATGTGAAACTCATGTGAAACTATTGATCTGTTTACAGAGACACGTCGTGTGTTGAAATTTGTATTCCATTCTTTTTATGAATTTTATTTTAATGACAAAAAGTTTATGTATAAACTGTGAGATTTTGTATAGGTTATAATTAAAGGCTATTACGTAAATACTAAAGTAATAAACTACTTTATGTTTTACTTAAGTGGAATTCAGCGTGGACACTTTTCTTCAAATTCTATTCATCCAATATTGCAGTAAATATTTTGAACTTCAGAGCTGACCTTTTTAATACGTTACTTCATGCATCAAGTGTAGCCCCAAGGCCTCCTCATACTTTATTAAACCCTGGTAAGATATGGGCGCGACGTGTGATGTACCACCGCAAGAGGAATATTTACGACCTCTTGACTGATATATGAACCATATTTCCGCCCAATACTGGGGTTCGGAAGCAAATAGCCAGATTTTTTATCACTAAAAACTTCTTCCACTCATAACTCTTTCAGTACAAGCTCTACGACTTCCAGCAAGGAAGATTTGTCACAATCATTCATATTTTAGTTAGGAGTTGGTTTTGAGTAATGTAGGATTGGATTTCATATAAATTTTCATTTTCTCCTACACACAGGACGTACATTTTTGATGTGACTGTAAGTTACTGGTCGCATTGTGGGGATGACAGGGTGGGGGATGAATGGAAATCACCCTCACTCAGACGAGAAATGGGATATTTAGGGCTAAGATTCGGCCGGAAGTGAACATATACAAAAGAATAGAATTGGTGTGTCTCTATGTTACCTAATATTCTTAAGAGGGTACTATCTGAATTCAAATTAAACTCTCTTTTGCCCGCAACTTTGTCCGCGTGGAAATTGTTTATATGTGAGTTTAGCTTTTGCCCGCATTACCATTTTAAATGACCTCAATATGGCATGAATGCTAGTACTACGGGAAGCCAGCAAGTTTAAGCACCTATTCAACACTTATCCCTGAGACTTTCGCAGCACGTGACCAAACTAGCACAAGTAAGCGTCTTGAATCTTACATTATCACGCAACTAAAATGTTACGAAAATGGAACTAATTCCTGGTTTCTAAAACAATTAACCTATTTTATTATAACTGCTAAAAGGCCCAATGACGCTGTACCAGATGTATGCTTCTGCGTACAACTCAGGCCACCCTGTTTAGCCATAGTGCGGTGAAGGTATATCTATCACATGGGTAATATTACTTGCGTACGAATGAAAAAGCCGATTATTGTACATTACATTATCTTACCTTCTCAAAGGTACTCGTAAATAGGTATAAATTATACACCTACTACACTTTAACCCAAAAAATTTAAAAATATCCATCTTTAAGCTGGGTCGCGTGCCTCCGACATTATTTATAACTTTATGTCAAGCGGGGTTTTTCTCAGCAAAATGGGTCAAAAAGGCCGCGGGTCGGTTTAACCCTTCGCGGGCCGATGTCCAAAAATTTATGTGCCGTGCAAGCGTGG
Source organism: Blastobasis adustella (assembly GCA_907269095.1). Lineage (NCBI taxonomy): Eukaryota > Metazoa > Arthropoda > Insecta > Lepidoptera > Blastobasidae > Blastobasis > Blastobasis adustella. The sequence goes on along the minus strand of OU026119.1, from coordinate 13,642,685 downwards.
TCCCCACTCTGGCCAACAGTAGGTCTATGCCATAATTAGGTTACGGTCCCCGCGCCGTGAGCGGCGTAGCAAACGGCCCGGGGCACGCCGGGCTACTCTAGGTTCAAAGCCAACTTTTTGCTGTTAATTCCCCGCGTGCAACTTGCTTGCTAATACGGTGCCGGTAAGTGTCGTGGATAACCGCAGTGCTTTCATAAAGTGGGTTAGTAAACAAAAATAAAGTGAGATCTAGAATAAAAAAATGCTTGTAGAGTTAGAAAATGAAAGTTTCTTCTTTTTGCAAAATCTTTAAAAACAATATGTAAAGGTACCTATATACGAAGTAGACGAAAGGTATAAAGCTAATTATTACTTATTGTGTATAGTCGTACGTAGAGTACCGTATCAAGAAGAATTATGGTATCTCCTAATTCTACGGGAAAAAGATGTGACGTTATTTATGTATTGTTATATTATATTGTTGGGTACAGAATCAAACTTGGGTCCGAAAACGAGACTTTGATAGAGCAGGTCTCACGAGTGGGGCAGACGCAACTTTGTGCCTTCATAGGCACAAACTTATGTCGGTTCACCCCGTAAAAAACAACATTTGATATAATGGTACAGTTCCAGAATATTCCTCTTATCATCTCGAAGAGTATTAGTATCCTTAGCGTCGACATTTCGAACAAAAGCCAATTTAAGGATCACTAAGAAGGAGGGTAAAGCCAAAGTGGTTTAAAAATATTGGGGTAAAAAGTCAAGCACAAGCAGTGCTTCACAACGGTTCATCGACTTTTGATATTCGAAGCACAGGTCCCAAATAAAGTACCGCTTCCACCTATGGCATGGTGCACCCTAATACCACGTGATTCCACCCAACGCCAGGCTATTCAAATTGTTGACAATCCCCTGCTCACAGGCGGTTTGGATCCCTTAAGATCTCCGAGAAACAGTTTAGTGCCACTGTCACTTTTTCGCCACCGCACCCTCCGACAATGGGATAGATTTCTTCCACATCATCTAAATGCCTGTCATTCAAGTAACGCATGAGCACAGCGAGCCTTTTTACCGCGCACTTGCAAGATGTGGAATGAGCTAAATCCTGAAGTCTTTCCTTTGCATAACTTGGGTTCTTCAAAAGGCATGTCTACAGGTACCTCAAGAGCCAGCACCGCATCCGTACCCCTAGGGTGCGTCCAAATTTAGTCGCAACGCGCGAACAGCGTTCGAGTCGTTGCCGCAACGGCATATTCTCGGCACATTAGGACTCACCCTTAGGTTACAGATGTCCAGGGCCTCGAGTCTGCATATTTACTAATGGCTCGGTCGATTTGTAATTGGATCGCAATCGCAGCGCAGTCGCACCTTGACACCAATTTAATATTCTGCTACTAATTAAAGACCAATCAATTTCCATTGGTTTTTTATCGGTGTTACATTCGTAGTTCGATTCCATTGTGTAATAGTCTCCTCTTATTTGACAAGGGTCTTCATTGCGGACAATTTAATTTACGTAATCTAAAAAAGACGGCGAATTAAATAAATTAAAGCAAATCGTGCATATTTCATATTGCATAATATACCTATATCTTCAGATTCTTGATACGTAGATTTTAGAAGTTAACACCAAGGAGACAGTCGATCGGATTACAACTCAATTGTGCTTTCCTAGAAGTTTTTGCAGAATACTCAATTTGTCTCGAGTTGTGATCTACTTGTAATCGAATTAATAGAATCGACTTGAAATCGAATCTCAATCGAATTGTAAGGTAACTAAAAATAGCGGACTTGGACGACGGTGGCCGCTTACCAACAGGTACATCGTCTAACCGTGTCTGTTCCTAGGCTATCTATATGAAAGAAGGTTTATGAATATCTAAATAACTGTTGACGATAACTATTTTCACTTTTCTGTTAAGTTAATATACGTTTATATCTTTAGAGTACACACATAACCCTTCATACTCATTCTACCTTCACCTCATCCCGTCCACTCCGCTTATTAAGACCTAAAACCTCTAAAGCGTAGGCGTGCGCGTTCTTCATACATCTCCCGAGTCAAATTAAGTGATGGAACGTTTTCAGAGACCGTGAGTGCGAGTTTACGGGGCCCTCAAGAGCCCTCTTAGAGAGGTCGGGTCCTCTACGTGGAGTGTTTGCACGGAGGGCCGCACTCGCCCCTCACTGCATTCATTAGGTTAACCCGTTTTACAATTTGTTCCTCTGACGCCGTTTTAATATGTAGTGCGCGTGGATTCGGATTTGTTCAGATGTGACGGATTTACAAATGTAGCTAATGAGGTGGTTTCAATTATTTGGTTTAATTTGTACAATATTTATTTATTTTTATTTAACTATTTATTGTACACAAGTTACAGAAAATATAAATGACAGAAGTATAGAACACACAACAAGCCTCCTTATTTCTATTAAGAAATTTCTTCCAGCGGCATTTAGAATTATCTTTATATTTTTGTAGTCAAATTGTTTAATCGTTGAACTCTATTTTGACACACATACTCACGTACTTAGGTAGTATATATATATTACCTATGTCACTAAAGGGAATAAATGGGAAAAACAACTTTTAACTTCCACTGCAGTGTAAGTACAGTGGGAACGTTACTTGTAAGAACATTATACATTTATACACACTCCAGAGGCCACTCATTTCACTTCTTCCACTTCATCTTCTAAACATTCCAATCTTTCCAACCATAATATTATCACCATCTTGGAGTTAAAGTCCCGGTTGTACTCTTGCGCAGGGCCCGCCTTGACCATGATCAAGCATTTGGCAGATCAGGTACTTAATTACAATGAAGCGACTATGTGACAGGGTCACGGAGGCCATCTGGCCTCCGTGACCATGCTACCAAGGGAACCTGACCACATTGGATCATTGTGTCCCATTCAGTCACCTAAACGTGCAGGTTTCATCAGTGTTGTCCCTCACCGTGAGAGCATCGGTTAGTATTCAACAAATGTACCTACATAACTCAGGAAATAGTCATTGGTACATGGCGGCTGTGGGATTCGAACCTGGTACCCCTAGCTTGTGAGTCGAATTCCGTAACCACTAGGCCACCGACGCTCCTTACACTATTTCCAACCATAATATGCGTGTCAGTATATCCTCTCTAGATGAGCATAACTTTCTCTATCATAGTCTCGACATAGCCTGTCACTACACCGATTATTTTTCATTTATAAAAAAATAAATAAATATGATTGGGCGAATTGCCCTAAGTAAGCAAAGCTTATGTTATACGTATTAGACCACTTAAGTTTTTTTAAATACATACTACACCTGGACCCATACACAAAATTAAAATTCATCATTTCCATTTCGGTACGGCCGGGTACCGAACCCGGGACCTCTCCTTGGCAGACCGTGTTAACCAACTGAACCACTCAGGTCGTCATCGTGATCTCTCTCTTCTGAACCCCTACCATACTTCTTCTTCGTGTAAATAAAGTGAATCACAATACCTGCGTAATCAACAATTTACGCATGCACCTGAGTACTTCTAGATAAACTACTCATCCATGCATGCATCTAACTAACACAACGCAATGGGACTCGATTAGGCGGCTACGCGGGTCATATAGAGTAGCCATTACCTGGAGAGCAGTGTCCAATGTACATGCCCACAGGCGATTGCTTTGATATTGCTAATGGTGTGATTCAAACAGCATAGTAAATGAGTGTCTATCTACGCATGGGTGTACTTCAATATTCGCATCGAATATTAAATATCAAACATGCAATCTTGACGAGCTGACTGTTGGCAGGAGGTGGCACAGGACAGAGTGCAATGGAAATTAGTGTCGGAAGCCAAGACTAATTTTGGGTCGTTGCGTCAACATAGTAAGTAAGTAAACGTGCTTTCTTCTGTAAGTACCTACTTTATGTAGGTAGCATACATTTTAACTACTTACTTAAATATGTAGGTACCTACGTATTCGGTAACTCGGACCAGAAATCAATAGGTACAAAATTAATTCCCAGCAACATTAAAAAAAAAAGAAGGCTCACGCACTTATCACCCGCAAGCTTCTGTGTTTAAAGCTTAAACGTAGATAGTACTGCCATCTACTGCTTTTGCCGGTTACCATGGAAAAAACCGGTAACGGTCTGTAACGTTCTCTTTTTTAATTCCTAACATTCTGTAGCTACAGCGCCATCTAGTGTGAAGTAGCTAAACTACGTTGTATCGTAGCGTCCTTGGCTAGCTTGGGTTGCTTAGAACTTCTTGCTAAGAAAGCATTTCTTAAGAAACACCCGAAACATCGGAAGAATACATAAAGAAAATAAATACAACCAAATTATAGATTAAAATTATTATAATAATAGGTATTAATCCCTTATTATCCCTATATAAAACAAGACTACTATGCGTGTAGTAGAAGTATTACTATTTGATAATAGAGGGCGCTCATTTTCGTTAATTTTAAAGCGTCTCGGTGGCTTAAATAGCTAACGGGTTCGACTTGTAAGCAAGTGTTACCGAGTTCGATCCCCAGTGCCGCCATATACCAAAGACTTTTTCGTGTACAGTAGTCGAATACTAACCGATTCTCTTATGGTGTGTGAAAACGTCGTGAGACAACCACATTCATGCGACTGAATCTGTACGTACCTATCCATGATCCAATCTGATCAGGATCTCCTGTTAACGGGATCATAGAATTCAGTCGGCAGTCGCTCTACTACAATTACCTATTCTGCATAACCCTGGATCATAGTTAAGGCTGGCCCCGCGGGCTCTTGCGCGCTATCGCAGAACCGTGATACTGACGCCAATGTGCATATGATTTACCTATTAATTATTTTCGTTTACTATACTAAAGATAATAACTATGAAAAAGATAGAGACTCACCTTTATCTGCTCAACAGCTTTCCTCGCCAGTCCCGGGTCTAAGATGGTAATATCCAAATCACAAGCCGCACTAGCACATTTTTTGGCCGTCGCACTGAAAGCAGCCGCATTCACGTAATGCGCTGACTTCTCACTCGAGTCTATTGGGGAGTTTGGCGACAATATACCACTGTCTGTATCACTAACGTTCGCGGATTTACGAATAGCGCCAGATTTTTCACCAGGAGGTGATTTTAAAGGAATTCTGGATTTTTCGCCACTAAGGGACTTTAGAGATATCCTTGACAGACGAGACACTTCCTCAGGGTTAAACCCAGTCCCCGGATCAAATATTACGTAATTATCCTTGTCACACCTCACTTTATTATTTACCGTGACGGTGTATTTTTTATTTGGGCTAAGGTTCAGAAATGGATCCTCACTATCCACGGGGCTTTCAGGTATTATCGACTGAATCTTAGGTGTAATCTTTGGCACGGATTTTCCGTCGATTGTGCGTCTTATCACCGTGTCGTTAGAGAACTTTAAACGAACATATTCGTTCGATATCGTTCTACGGACAGGAGAAGACAATAGCGGCGATGTCTTTTTATCTTGAACATTACATTTATTTTGAAAAAAATTTACTCTAGGCTTATCCATTGTTCTAACAGGCGAAAAAGGCAGTCTTAACTTCGAGGTAACTTTTTTCTTTTGATTATTGTTTTCACTTAAATCTATGGAGCTTTCAATACTGCACCGGTATATTGGTAGCAAGCTAGATTTATCTTGTACTTTTGGTAGTTCTTTGGTAACTCTGGCGCCTTTAACAATATCTAATGGCTTACTAAATTTTTTAATGGGAACTGGAGTCTTAAGCCTCCTGTCTTTGGCCTTTTTATCGGCAAGTGGCACATCTGCAACGGTATCACATTTCTCATTAACTGATTTGGGTTCTTCTGTTTTAATAAAAGTTTTACTACGATCACATAGAAATAGTCCATTTTGCGCAGTGTCGAATAGGTCACCATGTTCAGTGTTTTCTAATAAGCTATCGATGTTTATTTCAATTTCGCTGGATTCTGAGTTGCTTTTTGATGATCTGCTTTCGTTGATGATGGTAGATATTCTTTGTTCTACTTCTTCTAGGGAGTCAGTCTTATCGTCGTCGATGCTTCGCGAGGTGCCACTGCCGGAGTCTGAGGGTGTTTCTGCTTCGAATATTGCCTCTTGGGCTGTCCCCGTTCGTTTGTCGCTGCTCTCTGGGCACGAGGCTCGCCGCTTGACGGTGCCGGTGTCTGTCGAAGGCGAGTCCCAGTCTAAGCTCGATAACGCACAACGACCACCATTCTTTTTAGATCGTCTTGGGCTTGTCATTATTAAAATATTGCATGATTATCTACAACACCCCTTTGAACACAATTTATTTGCCACTCATTCTTGTCACTATCACTTTTTATTTGTAAATCATAAGTAATGCTCGTTTGCGATAGTTGTCCATTTCATTATTCGTTCTCCAGATCTGAAACAAAAACATTCATGATTTAATCTTTGCTCACATATCTGACTCTACACGAATTTGGTCTAAAATTAAAATGAGAAACGTAACTATAAGGATATCACGTATTACAATATGAATGGCTCCGACCAATCGTCGAAATAATCGTCCATATTCCATGTTCACATTCTGTTCTGAAGTTGGAGCGTCGTCCGAGCCGTAATGCACCCGATCCACGCCAGATAGCCGCTGAACACACATTTGTGGTCGTTAGTGGTATCGAAAATGAACATTGTAGCAACACGATTGTTATCTAATTACAAACTTGACGCTGCCGCCGCAGGGCAGCCATGTTTGTTATTTTCTCTAATGGAACCATTAATTGTCCTCCCGTGACACAGCCTGATAAAGGATTGCGGTGAAAGTATCCTGTGTTTACAAATAGTGAATATTAGCCATTTTAGATGTCAGGTTTTTTATAGCCTAGCTTATTTTAAAAGTATTTTCCGGGTTTTGACCGCGATATTTTAAAACATTATGTTAAAGCCTAGCTATTGAATTTGTTACTGTAAGGTATCTAGATATTGTCTCGTCTTCGACGTAAAATAATCCAATGTGACAGATGAATATCGAATCTGTAGAAAGCACAAAAAGTTATGCCAATATTTATATTAAACACTCAAAAGCTGCACTTTTACAGGTAGGAACTGTGTCAAGTATACTTCTACACCTTAGCAGCCTATCTTTAAAATATACTTAACCCCATAGTAACACCACAAAACGTAACAATGCTTATGCACGTAGACATGCACGTACCTACACCACACGGCACACGTTCCTTCCGCAGCGCCGGGAAGTGCTCGGAAGGTAGTTTTTATGCGCCCCGACTTGGAGATAAAAAGCCCTCTGAATATTTCCCTGGTCTGTCTAGTGCATTCTGTAGTCTGCTGCATAATTTAATTTCACAATGAATGCTAAGTGGCGAGGACATGCTGCTAGTTCCGTTTATATTTCAATGATGGCTTTAGTCTGGAATTTTATTCATATTTTTTTCAATACTCGTAAAGAACTATCTTCCAGCAGAAGCTTGAAGGATATAAAGAGACAATTTGCGAATATTAACTTTTGTCTCATCCATAATTACAGTTATCAATTTGAAAAAATTTACAGAAGTGTACGATCAGAAAATAATTCTTAAATTTATTTTTGTTCTGCTGTATTTGATCTGCGTATAATAATAGGACCACGCTAAGTCCGAATCGACTGACAGTAGTAAAAATTATAAAGTGTAGATATGGCAATAACCCGGGGAAAATCTGTCCTTGTCAGTCCTTGTCAATCCTTCTTGTAAGCATTCCGATATTTGCATTGAACTAGTACTTTTAGTTTGACTAAATTATTAATCATGCTGAAAATTATCACTCTCACTTCCTTTTTAATTGTTATTTAATAATATTTTTCATCACTCACGATAATAAACGATCCTACAGAAATCAAATTGTTTGTTATGACTTTTATGAATGACGTTCTATTACTTTTAAAAAACCTGTCATATATTGCCATACAGAGATTTTTATTTTATTTTTTTAATTAGTGATTCGGACTTAGCGTGGTCTTATTAAATGTATTTTAAAGAAGTTTTTTGTACAGTACAACCCTGTCTGCCTGTGAGACGGTTAAAATTTGAAACCGTAACATCCCGTTACCAACAGACAACAAACCCCGAAAACGAAAACCGAGAAAGAGAAACTCATCCACTCCCGCGTAATTTTCGAAATAGAGGCGCTGCAGAAGTTCGAAGCCAATAAATAAGCGGGAGCGATTGAACTGCGCGTGGTAGAACTTCCTGACAAATAGGCTCCGAGTGTCCCCACGGTAACCTAATTACCCGTTGAGTTAAGGCAATAAATATCGGCCCGGCCCGCCCGGAGGGCTGCCGATGCTAACTTGCAACTGCCTGTAGTGGTGGGCGTAAACAGCTGAGTTATCATTTTTTTTTTCTACAACCGTGTGACATTTGTGACAGACAGACTTAGACATTGACAAAGGCAAGACATGATTTATTTTGACATCACAAAAATCCATAAGTTTACATATTAAAAAAATTTTAGAACACTTCAAAGCAAAAACAAAGTAGGTACAAACACACAAATACAATAAATCATGGACCAATGCGATGCCAAAAAAAGACCCCAAGACTTGATAACGGTGTGCATTTCGCGGGACGTCGGTCGCTTCAAAACAGGCCTTCTACACTACGTTTGCCGAGTCGCGGTCTCCAGTAAATATATAGTTTAATCAATGCTTGAGCCAAAGGCTTTGCTGAAGACTGGGTGAAATTGAGGTCGTCTGCGGGGCTAAATTCGCTATCTCATTGACCAACTGAATATGACATTTGATAATCCTACACTACTCTAATTTGATATTGTTAAAACGTATCAACGTTTGCGTGTCAACGTATATAATAATATTTCGTAATATTATTAATTGTAAACTCAGAACGGATGTTAGGAAAAAGTATGAGCAGCCTAGAGTGAACGATTACTTTGGCCAGCGGCAGAGATTGTACCTGGTGCCTGATATTCTGAATGAAGTTGATTTCGAAGCAACCGAGAGCAGACATACTTATAAGTCAATGCTGAAATGCCTGCTGATAGATAACTTCATTCGGAGTCTATGCCCATGTGCACATGAGGTATAAGTATTTATTATTATTATAAGTATTATTTTTGTTTTTTTTTGTACTATATTGGTAGCCTAAAGACATTGAAAGCATAGAGAGTGCAAACCTTCCCCAACAAACAAAACAAACAACTGTTTTACAGTTCGGCGAATTATACAAATAAAAACCTATGTACCACATTTATGATAAATAAAAAATAATAATAATTCGTGGGCGATGATTTTTTTATAGTATTGCGTAGTGAGGGACGATCCGCCTAATGGAAAGCGCCCACCGTTGTCCAGGACATCTGCAATCTAAGGGGAACGGAAGCGGTATCGGCCTTTGAGGTACTTGTAGACATGCCTTTTGAAGAACCCCATGTTATAATGCAAATGAAAGACTTCGGGAGGGAGCAGAATCTGAGATTGCCCGCTAGCGATTAACTTCTTTTTCTACTTATTTGCCAAAATTTATACCATCTCTCCATATCTACTACCTACCAATTTGTAACACAATAAACAGCGGTTCATCACAAACAACGGGGGTCCGTAACTCTGTCATTCCAACAGGCGACTTGCAAGTTCGCTGCGGCGCAATATATTTTGAGGACGCATCCCTTTATATCCGATGGGAACTTTCTAATTTGTTGCGTCGTTCCACGCGAGGGACGTGCAGATGGTACCTCCGTGAACTCCGCGTAGGCTCAATAGGCTAGTTAGGTATTGATAGTTATTTGGATTGAGTCAGTTTGGGACCTTCGTGAATTCCGCGTAGGCTCAGTAGGCTAGTTACCGATATTGGGATTGAGTCTGTTAAATAAATTGTTGTCATCGTTAGTCGGATCACGTCTATTGCCTACGATAGGTAAAACCGATGATAATTTGTCTCACATGCATTGGACAAAGAATGTTACACAAATTTACTATTTTAAAATTCCAATCGTTAAAACAACAATGTCGATGATGATGTCCATACTTTGGAGTGATATAATACAAATTTAATACAACGGTGGGCACCAAAAACAGGTAGTGGGTGCAAATGTATCATATGTTAATTTAATTATTACCTACAAGCACACCCATGCCATGAAGCTATGACACGATCTACTTATGTATCTATCATGACTATAATCAATAAAAATGTTTTATTCTCACATAGGTGACCAAAGTACCGAAAATAACCTAGCTTCACGCAATACTCTCTGATACTAGTCACATACAGTTGTAAGCTAAGTAATAAAAACTTTTTAACTCCAGCCAACAGAATGTTTCAGTTAATTTACACGACCTCTGTTCCGCACGTGCAGACGACACCACACATAATGCAAAAGTTTGCGATTCGTGCAAATGTGGGTAGTTCGAAAACTTCTTGTACTTAATAGTCTTGGGTGGGATATAACAACTATGAAAATGCAAATAAGTAGCGCTACGCAGGTACTAATGTACCTGCTTTGCACAGGTTTTTTTTAAGTTATCGCAAGAAAAGTATGTGACACCAAAACATTTTAATTTGTAGAGATAAAAATGTGTATTAGTCTAAATTAAAATATAGTTAAGATATCTTCTATACATAGTATAAAACAAAGTCGCTTCCCGGTTTTTGTCCTTATGTATGTATCTATGTACGCTTAGATCTTTTACGCAAGGCAACGGATTTTAATGCGGTTGTCAACGATAGATAAAATGATTCAAGATAAAGGTTTATAAGCAAGAAAAAAGGGTAGCTAGGGGTAAAGTAGGTGTACGCGAACAAAATAGCGACGGGTCCACTAGTAAAACATAACTTAAAGAAAAGTGACTGTTTGAATTTGATGATGATGATGATGAATTTACTATTATAACTAAAACGGCCATAAAAGATATTGCGACAATGTAAGCCAGATAATAAGAAAAATAAAATCCCCTATCGATATAATATTATTTCACAACATTTTGTAACTGCTACGTTAAAATACACTACACTAACCGCTACGTGCTACGCGCTACGCTACACGCTACGCCTGCGAAAGTTTTTCAAGATACGTGTAGATTACGCGAATCAACTTTTTAAAGGCACGCGGCTAGCATGATTACTATTTTTTTCTGTTTATTTTAAGCGTATTAATTTATTTTTTATGGAGCCTCGGTCGGTTTATTAGCGAGAGAAACCGAGTTTGATCCCAAGTGCCATCATGAATCAATGACTTTTCCTGAAATATGTACATTAGTTAACCACTATCCGATGCTCATACCGTGAGGGAAGACATCGTGAGGAAACCGGCACATTCAGGCGACTGAATGTGTAACAAATCTAGTCAGGTTCCCCTGTCAACAACATAGTAGAGGTTAGACGGCTATCGCTTGACCTGCCAAATCCTGGATTATGGTCAAGGCGGACCGAGAGGTAGCTACCGCGTGCGAGAGCTCAACTGGGATATTGATGCCAGGATGATTCTCATTCAAACTCATTGATAATGAAATTGAGAATTATTTTGACATTCAAACATAGCCCCACTGGTTTATTTGATTGTTTTATCTTACGTAAAAGCAGAGTGATCTCTGGTAATTGTCCAAATTTATTAGGGGAATAAAATTAAAAATCACGATCCTATATTTGGACAGGAAATCTATATACAATACTACAATTGGTTCTGCAAGTAAGTGCGTTAGGTATATTTTTGTGTTCAGTTGGCTATAGAGTGATATTGCTATTACAGTACAAATCCGTAAATAATGCACATGGGCTAGTTCCGCCATCCTATTAACTCACGCGTGTGTTAGCCGGTACCACCGACATATGAACTGATGTGTGCTAGAAAAGACGTATCCGTTCACTCTAAAGTTGACTCTACTAAAAGCTCAAGAAGTTTCGCTACCATGGCAGCGATAGTCCATCTACAAAAGTCTATCTACCCCTGTGGTGCACATGTCCGGATAACTTTACAGGCGGAGTTTGATCCGGCTACCCTCGCTCGACAAATGAACTTTGCCAATTTGTTACCCCGCTTTCTTCGGGGCAATGGCAGTGCAAATTCAATTATATGGGCATTTAATTGCGCATTGGAGGTGATTGTTTTTTGTGTATTTGATAAGATAAATAGGTTACGGTAACTGTCAGGCACGCCGTATGCTTGTTGGCGGTATTCGTTGTTAAAAAACCCTAGTTAGTAAGTTAGGAGTTCTAGTATATTTGAATTTCCTGTGGAGTCCTCATTGTCAGAGATACTACAAAAGCAATCATATGTCACAACTCAACCTAGACCCAGAACAGAAATCAATGAGGGTTTTCACAATTGCAGATGGAGCTACTGCGACGTAAGGTCTGATGTCCAAATAAAACCCTGTCATTGGCTAGAATTTATCCGTCATTTTACAGCACTCGTCACTGTCCTAGAGCATGGCAGTACTTTACAACGGACCTTACTTCTCACTAACGCCAGACCTACATAGTAGAAGTAAACTTCTTTCCCACCAAATTTGATATGTAGACAAACAGCACGTAAGAGTCCACTATTGGACTTGAATTTTCCACAACTAAACACAAAATTCCGATATCAAAACTTGCCCGAAAGTACCTGTATAGTTTCAACGTACGAATTATAATCACAAATCTATTTCGTTTAATATTTAAGAGGCTTGTACGATATACCGAAACCTCTAATATCGCAGACCGGCCAGACACGTAAATTCTTAAGCTCTTAAGTGAGCATATTTTATGCAGTGTCGTGCAGAACGCGGTTTCGCCGTCGTACGGCTGTATACGGCGGTTTAAGTGTTGCTATGTGTTAGTTTCCTAGGAAATTAGCAAACAGCTTAACATTCTACGATATTACTACCTACTAATGAACCTGTAAACTACCTGTCTGCTGCTAAAATTCTGTTTCTTTCTATACCAAGGTTATCTGGAAGAGATCACAGTAGTAATAAGACCGCCCTTTGTACTGTTTACCATATATTTTGTATCTGTGTATCTGTGTCCTTTGGCTAGCAAATAAAATTGTATTGTATTGTAATGTAAAGTTGGTAGGTTTGTTGGGATGTTTGACAACATGCATGTATCAAACACAATATCTACTCAAAGCCGATACTAGACAAACTCCTGAAAACTATACGTGTGTGTCAAAACTACAAGCGAATTATACATCGCAAAATTTTATACAAAATGACGTTGAACGTCATTCTAAATTGTTTAAGAAAATGGTGCAAGCCGGGCTAAATGTAAGTTTGTCGACAAATTACCCTACAGTCAATCTGCCGATGTGATTTTGGCACATAATGCAGAGGACAGAAAAGTCAGTTCCAACTCTCCAAAGGCCATTAGTGAAAAGTTCGCGGGCTAGGTTTTTTTTTATACAAGGACACATTCCTACCATTACCACCTACGTTATCACAAACCCCGCCTAAGCCCAAACCAAAAAACAAAACAGCAACAAAACGCAAAACGAATACGCCGACAGAAAAACAGCCGGCATTCCATTTAACCCTGAGACTTAAAAAATACCGTTTCAAATATTTCTTATCGCCATTTCCGTTCCCTAAGGAGAGGAACTGAAACTTTAACTGCTGGTGGCTCTAACCCGCGTCGGCCCTAAGTGATTTACAGGCGCTGAGCGAATATAACCTGCTACGGAGGGCAGTTACCGGGTTAGTAGACTACTCGAGTTTTGACTCCCTCACGCCCCTCGCGCTACGATAAGCTGTTGCCATGCCGGGGGCATTAGATTGCCTTTTGTTTCGTGAAATATTTTCCGCAAGGCATGGCTGTTTGCGCGCATTTCCTCTGCCGAGTGATGCTGGCGATGAATATTTTTTTTGTAAAAATAAAAGAATTCGGGGAGAACATGAGGAGAATAATTGTTATGATTAATACTAAACAGATATTAACGATTACGTGGTTTTATAATTATTGAAATCGTCCTATGTCGGCTAAAAAGATATACTTTTGTTAAAAATATTTAACACAAATGAACGACACTGAGCAATTAAGTACAAAATTATTTCTTTCAAAATTACAATAACTGTAAATGCAATGTTCTTAACGAACCTTATAGTTATGTCACTAGATTTCCACATTACCTTTCTCCTTAAGCCTTCCTAGCCCTTATCTCGCCAGATCTGGCTGAACAGCGGAGGCGTGCTGCGACACCCTTGCATTAGAAAAGGACAGCCGGTTAACTTGAATGGAAATTTGAAAAGTAGACGTGTATCCTCCCCAGCAATATCCGGCTAAATGGGTCAGGAAGGCGAAGTTTACGTCGCAATTTAGCTTTGGGGAAACCGAATTGCAGTAAAATCTGCCCTAGAGCCGGAATTAGAAAATTATCCGTAGCAATTCGGGCACGGCCGACACTTTAGTCTGCCGGTTATTTCCCCTAAGAGGTTTACGACAAGAAATGGTACAGTTACTTTTTCAATATCGGAAGATTGCAGCGCTTTTCATCTTTTTTTGATGTGGATGATTCATGCAACTCGTAATTTGGTGTAACCTCCAATCTAGCCACTGTTATTTTATTATTAGCTGTAGGTCTATACCTATACAATATTCGTATATATATATTAAACATAAAACACCAAGTTTCAATGCAAATACTTTTTTAATTATTTTTTTCAAGCAACCCAGAAGGGTTAGAAAACTGTGCCACTACACTACCATTCGAGTTATCACGTCGCGATTCCACTAGCATGTTTCTCTAACGTTTGATGAGCGCTAACATAACTCGCGCGCGGCCGTTGCGTCGGTCGTCGCGAACCTGCTAAGCGCTGGCTCAGACTTAGCCTTGGCACAGACTTACCGGTCAGGGCAGGGCAGGGCCGGGCCGGGCGCAACCTGAAGGTCAGTGGGAGATGCGAGTGCGAATGCTGAAAGCAAACTGTTGACACAATGATTACAGATTCGCCCGAAGTGCTACCAGGCTGTATATACCGATTACAAGGAGATTATATGCAAGCCTCGCCTCTTTCTGACCGTTTTGAACATTCTGATTGCGAGCGTTCTCCGGGAGCCTTCTGGCCGGTCGATCGGCCTATAAGTGTGTGACGGCAGTACATTTTGTATGAAAATATGACCATCAGGTTGAGCCTGGCCCGGCCTAGTACTGCCCTACCCTGATCGGTAAGTATGTGCCCGCGCTAAACGTAGCGCGTACAGCGCTACGTACGTCTACGCCGATCAGACGTCACGTGCCCGATACTGTTCTATAAAATTGGACACGTATGACAATCACAATCCCAAACAAGCCCTAACGGCCAGTTGGACCGCCGCCACATCACGGCCATCCCAATCCAAACTGAGTGTCCAAACAAAAACTAATAACCCGCGCGGGACAGAACCCAAACTAATACAACCACCGACGAACAAATAGTGTGCCTTTTGCGTAGCCAATAAAGTGATCTAATAAAACTGGATAGTCAAAAGTACACAATGGGGCGCAGTGTCCACATTTTAGCGTGGTATTAACACGACAATATTTCTCCGGAAAGAAATTATTTGCATTTGTAATGTGGGGTGCCACCCCTGGCCGGCAGGGGATGCATTCCTGCACTCGCTGCACTGTCTCCACACTAAACACACATCCACACATTCGCGGCGGTAATGTTGCGAAACATACTGTGTTATTGGATTTACAAAACGTTTTAGAAAATGAAACTCACAGTGGAGTGTTTGTTTTTGTGTACTTGATAGGGTAATGCAGTAATATAATTAGTTAGAGAGTTAGTACATAGGTATACAGGACTTGCGTGAGGTATTTGTTGTTGGGAAGAAAACATTGTGATCTATCTGGAATGGACCTCTGGTGTCCAGTAATACAGAGTATAGCACCAACTCCTTCGACTTACGAGTGCCGTATATGCGACCAATGTCTTACAAACAGATCAAGGAGACCTTTCGTAGACCAGAACAAAATGGTTAGCCGCGTTTTCTGTACGAGTTTTTCAACGCCTCTACTTACGTGAGAAGACTCAAGCCCAGTAGTGCACCGATATGGGCTGTTGATCTAATGATGTGATATTTCAAAAGTTTATTAAACACAAAAGGTAAGGCTATACAACAAATACTACATTCCTAAGAAGAAAATCTCCAAAGCCTACAGTTTTATCGAAAATAAAAGTACAACTTTAAAGAAAAGTCTAGCAACATTAGATTACGAAGTGAAATCAAATAAATGTTCTATTCCTAAAACCAAAAGTGCATTCCCTCACACCGTACCGCATTACACCGCAAACTGCGATAGAAGCGCGCAACATCTGCTGTGTGCTGTGTTTTACCCACAACACACATGCACACAAACTAAATGCACTTTCGCACTCTTGTGGGGGAATTTTCGATTAAATATTCAGATTAGATTTTTCGTGATCCATTTATCATGGTTTAATTGTTGAGGGGTTGACGCCTTTTACACTGATGAAAGTGGCATTCGCAGTCTTGGAGATTTGATAATCCTTTGATATGATAATGTAATAAGAAAACAGTGTACTTTGCTCCCTCCTCCGGTCGTATCTTGCGATCTTTGAAAGCTCCGTCTTTGAACTGGGAGACAAAAATGTCTTCTTTATTTTCCGATCCTTATTGTTTCTTTGTTCTTACTCTAAATAATGGTCTTACGGAATAAGTAACACAACCTAAATAATGTGGAGTATGTTACACATACACGTCCTGAGGGCTGAGTGTAAGTTACAGCAAAACTAACACTCAGCCCTCTGAAAACAATGTCCCTAAACCCATTGATTCTACTGTTGCAAAAACAATTCTTAGTTTCTGAAGAAAAATGTAGTTGT
The DNA here is from genome assembly GCA_907269095.1 of Blastobasis adustella. NCBI lineage: Eukaryota > Metazoa > Arthropoda > Insecta > Lepidoptera > Blastobasidae > Blastobasis > Blastobasis adustella. Next base: position 13,625,923 of record OU026119.1, on the reverse strand, counting down.
AGTTGGCTCCTAAAATAAAATAGAGTCAAAGCCCGTGAGGCGGCGAAATCCGATTTGTACTATACCGCCCTATAATTATTTTTCTGTCCCCGCTTCTGCACACGTCCCATTACGGAGGGATCACCATTGTACAGAATACCCAGGCGCATGCAGCTACACCTACTTTGCCAAATGAAAATGACCTTTATCCACTGGGGAAAGACCTTAAATTCATAAAGTTGGGTAAAGTGAGGTGTAATTCCCCGAGCTGAGCATTGTACCGAGTTCATGTCGACCGTAATAGCATACTTTTCCTTTTAGGCTCGACGTGACATTTACGTACAATAATTTAAACTTTACAAAACTGTACGTTTGTAAATGCTCCCTCTAGAGCGCGCCAAAAGAGCTTTTGAGTAATTAAAATGGTTTTCCGTTTTAAAAACGCTCATGGTGGCTTTGTTGTTAGAAAATTGAGTAACCACTACTAACTACCTGATAAAGTTGTTTCATGTTTTCTTTTTGTTATTTATTGCCTTGTAGGTATGACGTTTAAATTAAAAATCAAAGTAAGGATATCAAAACAATTTTGAAATATTAAAAATAAAGATTTTGAAATCTTAATTAACTCATAAATCGACACCGAGAGTAGCTAAAGCACACTTATTAAGCAATACATAACCTACAACACTTTTATATCTGCCGCTTGATCCGTACGGAGGGGATCAAACCCGGTCCCCAGTCTGAACCGTTCTATTTATATGCAGATTCCATGACCGACCATAAGTTATCCGCATGGATCATATCCTTAATGATAGCTTGGAAAGGTACGTGGCAAAGGGTGCATTTTTCAAGAGACGGTGTTACACAGCAGTGGAGATCAACGGTGCGGAATTAATTAATGTGGGGCGACACGTTGTTTATTTATTGAAATATGGCTGGAGGGATTAGTCGGATTAATCCCGGAGCAGAAGGGTTGTAGTGGATATAGCGATCCGATCGTGAACCTCTGTTGTTTTCGTACAACATTTGTGACAAACGAGCATAGTGCAACCGGTGGAAAGCTGCAACTGTCGCTCGTACAGTCAGCTTCAAAGAGTAGTGCTTACCATACATTTGATGTATGCTAGGGAGGTCCATTCACTCTGCAGCTGACTATTGAGCATTGAGGCAAAAACGTTAAGGTTGCGTATAATAATAATGCGGAATTTATCTAATACTGTAGTTATGAATGTGATTTTGGTTCGGTTTTAATGGAAATAATATTTTTTTTTTTAAAAAGACGTACAGACGAGAGACCGGACGTACAGACGTATTTCTGCACGGTTTGACCCAAATGCTTATGCAACTCGAGCTGCGCCCGCCTTTGACCACGCTGCTTCCGCACCAGTAACACAAAATAGGGGGGGACGTTTTTTACTTTGTGCCAATAAAGTAGGCCCCCCTAAGTAGGTTTCACTTCTGTAGGCCTGCTGAAGATTATGCCCAGAACTATTTGTGATGCCGATTTCTTTTATTTTTGGATATGCGAATACCTGACGGGACCTCATCAAGAGCACAATGCAGATTTAAGAAGGGGGAAGGGTATTTTTTTTTCAATAGGTCGAAAACACGAAAAGTTGAAAAGTGGGCAAATATGTTACAAAACTTGTATAATTATTCATTAATTTACAGAATGATATGCTGAATATCACTGTACATGTTATAAATTATTTTCACATTAACTCCATTTTGTGACAGGCCTTATTTTTACGTACCTAAATAAAAAATCGCAATAGAGCCTTTCGGATCATCAGGGTCTCGATCATACGGATAAATGTAACGCAACGTAATTTTCCGCACCCAAAATTTAATTTATCGAGTGATTTATTACTTAACAGTTAATAAGACAAAGCGAATTCTTGTGGAAATTCGCTGTTAACGTTGTACCTACACAGCACGCGGGAGCTGTGCGAAATAAGCAAATTTTGATTAAATTAAATTTAACGCTAAGATGGGGGAAATAATGAAAATATAGGCGAGGGAGATTACGCGGCTCCGATTACGGGATTGGCTGAATTATAAATTAAAAAGTCAAGCGAAGTTTTGTTTCACGAGACAACTTTCAAACAGTGAATTTGTTTGCTTTGTTTGGACAATGAACAGCAGTTACTAACTAAAACACAAATTTAGGAAGGTAATTTAGAATAAGAGATAAAGGAGATAATTTCAATAAACATGACTTTACTTTCACTAATTTTAGACATCGTTTCATGAAGTCTAATCCAAATTCACGTGGAATCACAATGAGACGAAACCTTGTAAAAAAGTCTTCCCTTTGCATTAGGTTCTTCAAAGGGCATGTCTACAGGTACCTCAGAGGCCGGCACGCATCCGTTCGTCTTTAGGTTGCAGATGTTATGGACGTTGGTGGCCGCTTTCCGTCGGGTGAATCGTCCGTCCGTGTACCTCCCTAGGCAATAAATAAATAAAATAAATCGAACGCCAGCTCTCGGTCGATTACACGGCTGTCTTAAGCGTTCTCCAATGCGTATACTGCGCTATGGTAATCCATACAAATCAATGACTACTCCTCGTTTTCTAAGTCAAACGCGACAAAAACTTAATTATTATGACGCACTGATTTTAAGATTATTTAAATGTTGTGTTATGGTGCCTCATTGTTTTTTGTTTTTGCCAGATTGCCTGCGAGTTGTAAAGGGGGATCGGTATCATCAATAAAAAAGGCTTCGTGCGAGTCGACTTCGCATACGAAGGGATCCGTACATAGTTGTGTTTACCGTGTTATTTTGATATCATGGAAAATTTTAGACTCGATAGTTTCAGAAATAATGGTGGAGGAGTAGTAAATTTTCGTTTATTTTCTGATTTAAGGATATAATAAAAAAAAATTTGAACACCACAGGACCTTTCATTTGAAATCTCACACGATGCAGACGATGGCAATTTTTTTCTAATTATCCGTCTTGCCCCCCCAAAATATTAGAAAGATCACAGAAATTTATATATGTTTAAATTACAACTTAATCGGTAAAGTAGTTTCGAAGAAAATTAGCTGTGACAGACGGACAGATAACGAGTGATCTTACAAGGGTTCTATTTTTTTGACCTAAAGAACCCTAAAAAATCCGGTGCGCTTGATGTAGCGTTTATTACGCGGGATGTACCTACGTACAAAACAAGACCTTCGCGACCGCGTAAGCTCTAAACAGCCGTGCTCTTTAGCGTTAGAGCCTTCTCTTGTTTTACACAAGGTTAAAAAAAAACTCGTTGAACAGACAATTCTTTATTAAATTACACAATAAAATATATTAAAACGCAAAAAACCTATTATCGCCAGTTTCGTCTGCCCGCTCTCACAAAATGTCCATCATAAAACTTGGTGCACCGTAAAATGTCTATTCTCAAATAGAGCGGTGCTCCATCCACGGTGGCAATATGCAAATTGTATGGGCGGACCATCAATCGCGTGGCCGGACGACTGCCCGTCGGCTGTAAGATAAATAGTGCCTCTGACACTGCTGTGCCACGCTGTACTGTACAGTTTACAGTACGCCACCGTGTCTACACAGGCTTAAGACAAGTTGTGTTGCCTTCTGGACTTCGTACTCTGCTCAAATTTCTGCACTATTGATTAGGTTATTATAAGGTAAAAACAGAACTTTAGGGTTTTACCTTTTGCTATAATGTCTATGAAAGCAGTTGGAGTTACGGAAGTTCTAAAACCATATGCCGAATAACAGTCAAATAGAACCTATGGATATGGCCGTGTGGTGTCCGACAGAGCAACCCCTTCCACTCATGGGTGTCGTACAAGGCGACTAATGCTTTCGAGGCATAAGATCTAGAGTCTCCGTAGGCCGGAATATGGGCAGCAGCGTTTGCCATTGTTATATTTACAACACTGCGATCTCCAATCCTGCCAAGCGTGGATATTACGGCATTAACCTTCCCTTTTCGTGGGAGCGGCCCTAAGTCATGCAGTAGACTGTTATGGGCTGTGATGATGATGATGATATATCTAAGTGAAAGAGTACGCGTAAACGAGGAACTAAATAACGTATTTCCTGTCATCTGCATGGGCTTGTACGCCGGCCATACTGATTTTCATATTAACTCGTCATTACACGCTCGCTAACGACAGCGTAAATCCACTAAGCTTGCATTAATGCAAAGTGTTCTGAACTATACCATGCCATTCTGCATCACATAATAACCTAGGTCCTAGATTGACACTTCGCACGATGAATGAATGAATTACCTACCTACAAGTACCAACTAAATTAATTTTGACTCCTTATTCCTTACACCGTAATAAACAAAACTTATTGGGTTATAGCAGGGCTAGGTCCAGGGTCAGACGGCGGTAATCCGGCGTGTAACTCAACAGGTATTAACCCTGATCAGCCCGGCCGTCCGCCCCGTAAATTAACATAAACATTTCGAGTGACCACCGCAATTTATGGCCCTGTTAATGACTTAATGATAATGCAACTGCGATAACCACTTATTTATGACCCCCATTCGAGATAAATGAAGATAAAATTCGGCAATTTGTGAATCCTATATTGATTAAATACGCGAGCCACGCATATGTTGATCCGGTAGAGTGTAATGGACGATTTATAGACCAATCACCGAATTGTGTAAAATATGTTTGTGCTTTTACGGCTGCTCATGTTTCATTGACTTTTTTAATAACGAAGTAATTTCATTTTCGAATGTATCCTGTAGGTACTTATATTTGTTTATTACGGAGCAAAACAACGAAAAGTATTTACTGGTTGATTCTCTCTCACATCTCTCACGTGCTGTCCACAGCAGGACTTGAGTGAGCTTCCTCTACATTAGTGGAGGGCATTGCGATAATCTCCACGCTTGGCAAGCGAGTTGAATATCGCAGTGTTGAAAGTATTCATCAGATTACGTAGGTTTACGTAGGTATTAGATGGACACAATTATGGCCATAAAAAGACACCCTTCAATGAATGAGTTTGGTCCTACAGTAATCTACCTAGTGACTGGTAGAGTAAAAAGTCGGACCAAAACAGTGACTACCACAGAAATCAAAATAGGCAAAGTTCTTTTCTGTGGCGGCAACTTATTAACATACTCAATTTTTTAAAATTAATGCCCAAATGTTAGATGACTACATTCGAACTAAAGTTCATTAAAATCTGTCGTGTACCTTCCCAATAAGTACGACTAAGTACACCCGTAAATAATTAAAAAAATATATAATAATGTAGCCTCATTTTCGCAGGACTGTATAATACATACTATGTAGATTTATATCTTGCTAGCTTGCAAGTGGAGGGGAATAAAAAGTATCCTAAGTCCATACTCAGGTGCTACACTATCTCCTCTTTGGTAGATGCATACCAAATTTAATCCAAATTGGTGTAGTTGTTTAGCCGTGAAAGTGACAGACGGGCAGAGTTACTTTCGCAATTATAATAAATAATAGAGTTAAGGAATAAGGGATTCATAACGATGAAATCCAATCAAGGAAAACGGAATTCTGAATCGCTCATTATAATTAAATCAGGTTAACAAGCGAAGTTATTATACCTTTAACGTAAAATAACTTCATTTGTAAGCATAAATCTTGGGAGTATTTCAAATGGCCGTTACCAAATTCTGTTCGCTGTTGTAATAACCGTCACGATATGGCCGTTATGAAAGTTTTCAGGCAAAGTTGGCGAGTTGAACAAGCAATTATGCGTTGTACATTAAATTCTATTGAATTTTTTAGTAAAAGTGCAGAAAATGCAAACTATTTAAGTTTAAAGTTTATTTTATGCTGTGCCAGTGCTTTTGAAGTTTTGTGTAATATTTTTGTGAAAAATTAGAAGTATTTAATACTTAGCTATTAGGTACTATCTAAGTACCTATTAAAGATGTTGTCCCTAGCAACGTCTATATGTACGAGTATCTATTCAAAACGAATCAAACTAGCATGTCTTTTATGAACGTGAGCAGCTAGACTTATCATACAATATTTTGTCGATTAGGAGCGTCGTGGTACCGGGTTCAAATCCCACTGCAGCCATGTACCAATGACTCTTTTCTGAGTCATGTACATTTATTAAATGCTAACCAATGCTCTTACGGTGAGGGAAATCATCGTGATGAAACCTGCACATTAAGGCGACTGGATGTGTAACTTTATCTGATCGGCGTTAATGATCCAATCTGGTCATGATCCCCTAGTAGCAGGGTCGAGGAGGTCAAATGTAGTCGCTCCACTATAATTATCTGATCTACAAAATCCTGGACCATGGTCAAGGCGGACCCCGGGCCCTCGTGCGCGAGAGCACAAACGTGACATTAACGCCAAGATGATCACCTACAATATTTGGTTAATTAAGCAAAAGCTCTTAAATCTGCCATAATATGTAGGTCAACAGCGAGAATCGGTGGCGAACTTTATCTGCGCTCCGCACCTGCGTGCCTAAGACCAGTTAAAGGAGCTCAGTAATTAAAACAGGATATATTTACGATCGCTGAGACAACATGGCGCCAGGGGGAGGGTTATAATTTACGATCGGCCTTGGTTTTAACCCTATTCCCCTATTCTTGCCAACTTACTCAGGTCCAAATGTGTTTGACCGAGTTCGGGAAACGCGTCTAATTAAGACAATATTGTGTCGAGTCACCGCTGCAGCAATTTGAAGTGATCCCGGCGCGTTATTGGGCATTAAAGTGTTTCCAACGTGTAAATTGGTTGATGAAATTAGCTTTGCGTGCCCAGAAATGCGATAAACTCCAGGTAAACGTACGTGCTTGAACATAAACGAACGCTCGCTAAGTTGTTTTTTGAACAGCAATTGTTGGAATGGTTTCTTTTTATAAAGCGTAATTGAAATTTGTTATATCTGCTGAGTCTGAGCTTAGCTTGCAACGATCTGTTATGATTTCTCTGACCAATAAGGTATTGCTTTTCTATGCACTATGCCATGATTGAAATTAGACCATGAAGGGCTCCCTTAATTCCAATCACGCGGATGGTGGGCCAGGGCTTTCAGCACATAATTTAGAGCCCTTACATTGCATTACCAAACTGAAATTCAATATCGTGATCTCCAATCCGCCTGCTCATGAGATTATGACAATACCTACATATCATCACGCTTTATAAAGCACCTACTACTCACTTTCTGCAAGGTCTACTGGTTGACTGGAAGATAAAGCCTTACTGGCTTTAAGTCCACCAATTGTGTTATTGTGGAATAAAATTTTAAATAAAATAAATAAATACATAGTCGAGACTGCCCCAGTGGCCGATTACGAGCTGTTGTTGATTCATGGTGAAAAATTTGAGGAAAGAAAGCTTAGGCTAAGTTGTACGTTTTACCGACAAAACGTAGGAGACTAGCGCCAGACGACAAACAAAGAATGAGCTTGAGACCAATACCGACGTATCGATTTGCCATCAAGGGGCGACCCGTTAATTTTTAACGAGCATGTCCCAGCTCCCTAATTCCCGACTATTATATCTACATTACAACACGTCGGATCGACTGCGTGAGTCGGCCATCGCCATGCAAGCCGCACCGACAGAGCGCAGATTTGAATAATTCATCGAGTTGTCGCAACAAAATTTTCATATTTCATTATAAAAACTTCGCAGTCCAAACTTACGACTTTCGGCTTAAAGATTAACAGAATCGTGACTCCGAGATGACTTTGTTACGAAGTGGTTTCGTCGGTAACGAACGGCAAGGAAATTACTCATGCCACGGAAAAGGTTAATTATTAACTGTGGGAACTTTTGGAGCTAACACCGAAATCCCTGCAGATTAGAAGTTTTCGTTCGACTTATTAACTGTCGTAAAAACTTTGTTTTATTAACGCACTCCTTTTATATTAAGTTATATATGACACCAGCGTGTATAGTTCAGTTTTCACGTATCTGATACTAGCTATCCCGGCGCCACTTCGTTCCCGTGGCATCCTAATCCTACCCTACACCTATTTTACCCTACCTACCCTTTTTGCTTGCTTATAAACCTTATTCTTGAATCACTCTATCTATTGACGGAAATCGCATTAAAACCGTTGCGTAGTTTAAAAGATCTAAGCGTACATAGAAGACGATTTCAAGTTTAGTTTAAACGCCTTATTAATATAATTCTTTCAAAACAAGAACTGTAACAAGGTATTTCGAATCCCGTTGGTATTTCCTTGATCATAACCTTGTTTCCCGCAATATATTGCCGCCGATACAATCGTATGTTTGAATTTCCATCGTCTGCCGGTCCCGGGCCTGCATTTCAATAGTAACCGATCAGCCTCCCTTCCTATGGGAGGCAGCCATTTCCCTTCGCTTTGTTGAAATCGTGCTATAGCACGTTGGAACGACAGGGGATGCTTTTCTCCTCTTTTCCTTGTTTGTATTAGGATACAATAGAATATACCTATACCTACCTATTACTTACCTTTACGATAAGTTCAGTATGTTGTTTCGCCGCTTGGTCTTTTCTAGATAATTTAATAAATATATAAAAATGCGAAAAAGTGTAAGCCAAAACATATTCAAAGCCATTACTAACAAGCAGACAGCCCACCTGATGAAAAGCGAACTACGCCCATAATGTCAACATTTCATGCAGTTGTGCGTTGTGACTGAGAGGCCTAGTGCTTGTAGCTGTAATAGTGTTGGCAACCTTATCTTTCAAACTTTGGAACACAACCAAGCAAGTCAGAGGAATTCGCTATAACGAAGACTCCTTAAGCTTGGCAGAGTCCTATCAACCGTAAAAACCTGGTCGAGCAGAGGTTTAAATTTAATTAAATTACTAGGTTTAGTTTTGGATTTAAAATTATTAACTTCGCTCACACGTATTTCTGTTGTATCAAGTTTTAAATTAGTCTTAAGCGCAACCAAGCTTTCATACAAAGACATTGCAACTAACCAAACCAACATCTCGAAAAAGCTCGCAATCGCTACAACTGAGATACGGCTTCGAAGGCAATGTAATGAAAAAAAATATGGCCGCAATAATTTTCAATAACATCGATTGCTTTTTCCCCCGGAGCATTTTAAACAGCGGAAGCCAAGACAGCGCGATGTAACCGCGAACGTTACCCGATAAATAACACCAACGTGCTCGCGGTTCAGCTAATGCTGTTTGCTCACGCCACTGTTCAACTCTACGTGACTTTACAATTGCTGACTTGAAGCATTCTTCACTCCAACTAAACGTTTATAGCTAGTTTTATGGTACGGTAATAGCTGGGAAGGGATGAATACGTTAAGTAAGTGTCGTATAAACGAGTTTAAAATTGACAAGTTGGGGGGCAGTTGTGTTGTGTGTGATTGTAAGTAAGTAGTACGAGTTTAGTTGAATATAAAAGCTTTCATAAGAGAGTATTCAGTGATTCTAACGGCCGTTTTCATTAAACTTAGGAAGCACCTAAGTTCAGTCTTAGCTAGTTTTTAGCCAATCAGCAACGTTCAAATTTAGTAAATTCGCTTATTACATTTGACTAAATTCAGAAGCATAAAGCGTGAGAGCAAATCAAAGTGGAATGTACTGCTCATAGAATAAGGTCAATTGTTGTATCACTTATATTATGTTACGCGTCGCTTCGCTTTTCAAAAGCCTTGATGCAAAAATGTACCTTATTATAGTAGCAATACATTCCACTCTGATTTGTTCTCACGTTTTTTGATTCTGAATTTAGGCTACTGAATTTAGTCAAATGTAATAAGCGCATAAGAAACAACTTAGCTGAATCCTAAGTTTAGTGAAAACGGCAATAAGGCTCTTTAGATGATTGTATAGACATTGAAAGACCATTACCTAATTTAAACAGTAGACATGACATTAGTTGAAATATTAATATCAAAGAAGACAAAATAAGAAGTTTTATAACATTATATGTAAATATAACATTATAAGAACATGTTTACTTGATCGTCGTAATTTATACCTATCCAAGTATCTCATTTACCTCAGAAAACGAGGTAGCGACAGAAATTAATGAACAAAAGCACCATGTGTGTGCCCAAAAAATAACGCACTTATCCCAGCGAAATTCATAAACAGCAGACAATAATGCCGGTGCGAAGAGAATTGTCGAGGAATGCAGAGCTCGCATTGGTACTCTAGTCAGGTGCTAGGGCAATTTCAGCCGACAGGGGGTAGGGGAGGGGGCAGAGGGGGGCCTTCAGACGACCGGCTTTGAGAAACGGTTAGCCCGAAATCTTTATTTTTATTGCGTTTCCACTGAAACAGGCTCTCTGTATGTACGCCTTTACGGCACGCTGGACACGTACCATGTTTATTGAGATTTTCAGCTGTTGTTTTGCCAAAAATCGAGCCTAATTTAGATGTAAATGTCTCACGATGTCAGTGGCGTGTGTTTTTCTTACAGCTAGGATGTGAAATCTCCTAACAAGATGTTTTGGAAAATCTAGGTACAGATACCGGCAATCTTGACGGAAGGTACACTTTTAAGTAAGTAGGCACGTAATATTTTTCAATTAAAGTAGTATTTTTACAATACGATTTGTTTGTGCGTAACAGTGCATGAAGTTTTACGAGTAAATAAATAAATTTGTCTTATAAATAAGTGTAGAAAATGTAGAACGTGGTTTTCTAGGGGAGGTGCTGAAGTTCTAATTGAATCGGAATGACATGACTCAAACTCATGAGTCATGACTCAGTCACGAGGCTGGCTTTACTTTGTTTACCCTTGTCTGTGAAAAAGTTAAAAATCCAAAACCGAGAGCCATAATAAGATATAAGTTTTATGACTTATATTAGGATGTATATATCAGTTTATAGATCACAAATCGGTTACTCAAGGATGGCAAAGCAGCAACGTGTTGCGAAATTTTTCACTTGATAACGCCAACCTAACTTACGCTGTGTACTACTTTTACACGAAAAACATTCTCTGTAAACGTAGCCATGATCTCACATGCCTATATTCGTAGTCCCATAGAATCTATAGCCTGTTATAGGTTCTCTTACTGAATAGCAAAACGTCTTCCCCGTATCTTGGGTTTATGGCCCTCGGCGCGGGAAGCATGCAAAATTCAATACGTTCATACATCCTACAACTTGAGCTACAAGTTGTTCACTATCGGAGTTGTGTGATGTTTTACTATGTCTTGTGCAAGCTGTAGATAGTGTTGCGTCATCTACAAACTGTATGTGAATAGCTATTTCGTTACTACTTAAATCGGCTGTTACAGTTTTATAATATCTAGATATATAGATAATTAGGTATTATAAAACTATAATAGTTCTAATTATCTACATTGAAGATATTTTGAATGTTGGTACTCCATAAATATACTATACTCCGTACGGTACTCCATAAACGATACTGAAGCCAAAACTATAATTTTTGTCATTTTTGTCTGTCTGTATTTTGGCCGCGCAACACTCTGAAACTACTGAATAAGTATTAGTATAATTCGAATGGAACTTGGTATGAGTTGAGTTCATACTACGAGGTAGGACCCTGGATACTTTTAATCCCGAAATTCATCACGGTTCCCTTGGGAGTGGGGATAGAAGTCAAAATGTGTACTTAGTTGTAATTCTTATTTCTTCTTAGAAAGGAGATACTTTAAAGATTATCCCGTGAATATTTCTAGGTGATCGATAATGTAGTTAACACTTACTTTGTCTCTCACATTCTGGGAATTCCTTGCAGCGCAGCGAATGTATGGAACAACAGTCTTTTACAATCTAACTCAATCAATATTACTTATGGTGCTGTACAGTCAACCGCAGATCAACTGTTACACCGTAGCCTTTAGACCGTCTTTATGCCAACGTTTGCGTAATGCAATAGAGGCTGTTTTTGCAGTGCAAGTAGACTGTACCTATGGTATATTTTTTTATTTAATGGAAAACCAAATCACAATTAAACCATAATTGGCTATATAAAACATAATAAATATTATTTTAGAACCAATAAGCCAATTACAGGTCCTCGCTATAAACAACAAAATAAAATTTAAAAAAGGAAAGTAAAACTGCACTGCAATAATATGATAACAGAATACAAAATGAAATTGTTGCGTAAAATGAAAAGAAATATATTATATGTTAACTTATGGTTTTAATTCATGGGCATTTACGAAAAAAACATTAAACTATTAGAGTACTTGAGATTTATACCACAATAAAGCCAGCTAAAGACTATGGAATCAATTGAGAGGCAACGAGGCAAGAGGTTCAAAAGGGTAGCTTGCCTTGCTAAGATAAAACTTTAAATTTAAAATCTTTCGCAATTAGTCTGTCTTTATCTAAACTATCTGTTTATACTGGGTATATGTCGGAGACTGCAGAGACCTGCACCACCAAACGATGAGCGTCTCAGCGAAATGACACTGTTTTACAGTCGAATTTACAAAGACTACTCGCACGAACCACTTTAACATTTATTGTGCGAACCGCGAAATAACTCTCTACCTGACTTACTGTCTTTTGATAAATAGAACCTGGGAGTTTTCAAACCCAAAGTATAAAGATCCTTTCTTGATAAGAGTGCTTTACCGTAGATAACAGTGTTGCATACAAAACATCCTCTAGTCCACGCGAACGAAGTTTGGTCTAAAAGTTTTACTTACGAATTACAACGTCGTCCCCCATTGGCCATGAGTAGATTATTATCGTACTAATGCCCGGTTCCTACATTCAACTAATTGTCGCCTGTGAAATCATTTAGAAAAAAAATATAACTACTTAGGTAAAAATATTGATCCGTCATTCGTTAACTGACATTGAATCAACAGGATTATACCCAATCACAGATCACTTATTCTAAATTTATTATAGATTAGTTACTCTAAAACTGTTAATCTAATTAGCTCTATTGGTAAAAGGCTTATGGGTTGTCTTCTCTGCATGCAGTATCGACAACGAGGGTTCTCGGACGGAGAATCGGACTTCTGAGTTTAGAGTTTCTACGATGCGCGTTCTCTATAGTGTTTGAGACTAATTGGCTCTTTAAATAGTTAAACTGCGAAGTTCAAAGGCAGCACGCGTTCTGTTAGAATTCTATTTTATTGTCATAGGTATCACACAATCAAAACAATTTTAAGCCAATTTTGTTTTTGTACGCAGCGTTTTCTCTGACCGGGTCAGACCTCATCTCCCCATGATCATTATTGTCCTTACATACCTAGTCACAGACCATGCTTCAAAATAAAAAGCTACGACTTCTCAACTGTCTAGCGAAGTCACATCTGCATGTCGAGAGAAGTCGGCGCGGCAAACGCTCTGGGACCAATAAACTGCGCGGGCAATTTGTTTAATCAAAAACAAATGCGACACACAGCGACCCCGCATCCCGCTCCCCACAGACTCCCGCACTTTTCGCGAACACAGCCCTATAGAAACTGTGCCAATAATACAGCTGTAGCTGTAACTTTTGAAGCTCGTTGCAATGAATCGGAAACATGCCCGGAATTTATAAAAAAAAATTGTTTTTTTTTTTAATATTCCGCTTCTTTTAAAACTTTGTAATGGAAAAAGATTAAATATTTATTTAAACCCCTACTAGCAGATTACAGGTCTATCATAGGTAAATAAATTATGTACCACTAATTAAGGCTTTCAACTTTTCAATATCAACTCATCTTGGGATATGCCGGCAGTTCCCCTTGATCATTATCCAGGATTTGGCACTAATATCAAATATGATACGTATATTTATCTAATTATTAATATAATTCAACAACAATCTCCAAAAATACATCGGGGGCTGCCACTGCCAGGCATACCTATGGAATGAATAAGGCCATCGGAGTGTCTCTCAAACTGTGATCGGCGTCGGCGGTTGTGGTAAGCGATTAAAAGTTTTTCTCAAATAATATTATCCATAGATTATCTCATTATCATTATTTAGATGCCTGGCATCCAACTAACGTACGAGCATCGCGAACCTTTATAGCGCGCACGTGCATGTTGTGGAATGAGCTCCCATCCTAAAGTCTCCGTTGCCACTATAATATGGGGTTCTTCAATAGGCATGACTACAGGAATCTCAATCAAAGGCTGGCACCGCATCCGCTCCCCTTAGGATGTAGATGTCCTGGACGACGGTGGCCACTTTCCATCAGGTGGACAGTTCACCCATTTGCCTCCAATGAGGGTAATTAATGAACGTCAAAGAAATGGAGGAAAAAGAAACCAGCAATATAATTAAAATCTGCTGTGAATAGACATCGTCAAAAAACTATTCGTATAGTCCTCCTTAAGTAGTGCCACGCTCATAAGTGCTCATTATGGAAGCTTTTTTTTGACAGTTACTTTATGTTGACAGTTGTATTTTTGACATTATTTTATCGTGATATGTATTTAAATTGCTTAATGATTGATTAAATGGACGTATGAGCCTGGAAACAAAGTAAATTTACCAATTGTACAGACCACTGAATCGCTCGGTGATATTTCAGTTACACAATCCAATTAATTGAACGTAGGTGTGATTGATCATGCTCTGAGCAAAAAGCAGTTTGCTTAACCAAAACCGAACCGTTATCGTACCTCATAGCCGCAATATGCTGCCGACTAACAATTTATCCAGTGATGAGCTAATTTTTCCAGTTTACTGGTCGTTCAAAGCGACGCAGGACCCGTTAAAATCACGTTTATAACGCTCCAGTGGATCCAGCAGCGAGTGACTGGTTTCACCGCGGGAACGATGGTGCGGAAGCGAATGCTGCGTCTAATAAGTGGATGTTTGAGAGGTTACTAATTGGAGGAGCAGCTCAAGGAAGCAGATTTGAATTTAGCGTTCCTTGGGTTGAAACTTTGTATAAACGATACCATTCTATGCTATTGAAGGAGCAACTTAAATACAGATGTCTATGGTAAATACTTAATGTACGTCGGCGTCGTAGAGTCAGTGTAGAGAGTCGTCTCTGTCGTACGCGTGTGAGTATTACGGAGCAGATACTAGCCAATGTGCATTATTATGAGTAACTGTAGCATAATAAATATTAAAACTTTGTAAGTGTACCTCCTGTATCGACATATTATCATCATCTTGGCGTTAGTGTCCCAAAATTCAAAGTAGAATCCTACCTAGTTCTCACGCGGAACTTTGTCACAGAATATTGATGGGCTTTTGTCGCCCCCGGCGCTAACTAGTGAGCAAAAATTCATACGTCAGCCTACAAGTTTAGACGGCTAATGATGGTAAACGGGTAAAATAATTTTAATTAATATTTCTTCTATACATAGTCTAAAACAAAGTCGCTTTCCGCCGTCTGTTCCAATGTATCTGAGTACTCTTAGATCTTTTCAACTTTAGATAGAGTGATTCAAGAGGAAGGTTATAAGCAAAAAAAGGGAAGGTAGGGGTAAAGGTGTATGGTAGGAGAAGAATGGGCAGGAAAGCAGACCCTTGCAGCGGCCGGGATAAGCGCTGTAGGAGGTGTAGGTGTAGGGTAGTGTAGGGTAGGTGTAGGGTAGGCGAACGAAGTCGCACCGGGTCTACCAGTAAGTTATAAATAACTTATCAAAACTAATCACGAAATTCGGAATTTAATTACACCATTCAAAATGACAATTTCAATTGTAACGACACAACATTACTATCGTAATAGGGAAGCATTTAGAGCAGAAACGTAGCACCAGTAAAAGTAGCCGGAAAATTACTGGCGGAGTCTAGACGCCGAAGCATCGTACTGGGGGTTAAAAAGAGTAATAATGAAAGACTGCTCATCCGATGCGACTTCACTATGCGGTATCTACTTCGTAACGTTCGATATAGCGTTGTGAGCGGGAAACATGGGTAGGAATTTTGTAATTAGAGAATTCCATACAAGTTTTATCTCCGATACAACGCGATGTTAGAGGTGTGATGTCATTGTGAGTTTGATTGTCAGTAGAATCACAATTATGTTAACAGTCCGTAACAGACTACTGCTGAACTTTAGCCTCCTCCACTGAGGGCATAGCCATATTATTCACGCTTGTCAAACGGGCTGAAAATCGCAGTGTTGATAATACTTACTTTAAACTGAATTACTTCTGAAAACGCTGCTAGCTGCCTATTTGCAGTTTTGTGGCTTACGGAAGCGTTAGTCCTGGTTTTTAAGTGATTCGTGTCTGGAGAGGTTTGGTACTTGGACAACACACAGCTGAGAACAAATAGTAGGGAGGAATACTGGTGTTCTAATTGCAATCCTCAAACTTTTTACCCACTTACGTACCCATTACCTATGTTATAATAATGACTCATAATGTATTATATATACCTATACCTATATGACTTTGACATGATGAATCATGAATTTATATCTAATAACTGTTTTTACAATCTATGGAACATGTTGCCTGAAAATAATGTTCCTTGTTTATTACAACATCACTATTTTTACTTAATTTTCCCAGCAAACATCATGAGGCTACAGCTTACTTAAAAGCACCGAATCCCTGGCGTTAATACGTCTTATTTCTGAGACAATATCTCTAGCAGCGGGTCGCTGGGACCCGTGTTGTGATTCCAGCCACACAGCGTCGGGCACGTGCCGATCCAATAACTCTGTGAGTCATCCCGCTTGCAATTTCCAGCCACCGAGCTAGCGAGGCTTGATTGAGACATGAATATTTGGAGGTTTACCGTGCCGTGTCTCTGTGTGTCTGGTGGGTTGAGGATAGGTGGGAACTCCCACTACGGAGGGTACCGTGCGTAATGCATTCCACGCGGTAAAAAAATGTGTGTTTATCATGCGGTGCGCTGTTTTGAAGACATGGTTCAGTTTTTTTACAGGTAGGTGGTAGGTACGTCTGAATGTATGTTTATAAAAGTCCAACATTGACCCCCAACATCCAACATGATTGAATACAACATTAAACACAAACTAAGTTTATGTTTACTAGCGACCCACCCCGGCTTCGCAATTGTGTTCTCAGGGTTTCTCCGTCAAAATATGAATACTATTAAACATCTAAATGATAGTAGAAACCGCATCAACCGTTGTGTGGTTTAGAAGGAGTTAGCGAATATACAGACAGACAGATGCGGAAAGTTATTTTGTTTTATACTATGTAAAGATAAGTAGGCACCTATAATAAGAAGGGTCGCAAATTAAATTGATTAACCAATCAGAGAAAGCCATTCTTAAATTGTTCCCCATTTGATTTTCCCCCCTTTTCATTCTTTGTTTACTTGTTAAGTAATTCTGTATAGTAAGATATTTTATTACCGATCTTTTTCAATATTTCTAATCATTTCCGCTCTATTTTAATAATGAAAAGGCAAGGTATATGAGCCATATAATACGAAGCCTCAAGATAGCAGCCCGCCGTAAAAGGTTAACGATGAGTCACAATGTGGCATATTCATCCGTCATTGTGTAGTAAAGCCGAGCCATTTTCTCTTTAGTAGGTATAGGTACCATAATTATAAGCAGTAACACGCTTACTACGTAAAAAATAACAGTGACTTTATCTGGTTCTTGAGTTGTTAAAATTTATTTATTTATTATTATCCAAATGCTTCCAATGTAGAATAGTGAAGTAGTATTTAGTTTTCAATACTACTTTCGCTATTACTACCACACAATATTGCTTTTAATCATATTTAGGGTTCAATGGAGTTCTTCAAGAAAGGGGTGAAAAGGTTTTTACGGGGTCGGCAACGCGTGGGTGATGCTCCTGGTATTGCAAACTTCCATAGGCTGCGGTGACTGCTTATGCTTACCATCAGGCAGGCCGTAAGCTTGTTGGCCACCTTAGTGGTATAAAAAAAGAGGTATGTGAGTTTATGAGCTACTTATCAAACTTATTACATATTAAAAACACAATAACCGGTCTCACGACCGTAAAGCGACCCCATCGCATTTTGAAAATTGTAAATATTTTTTTCTTTCATTGCCTATAGAGGCATACAGATGAACGAAGAAAGAGGCCACCGTCGCCCAAAATATCTGCAACCGGATCTGCAACTGGGAGCGGATGCGGTACTGGCCTTTGAGGTTCACAAGACATGCCTTTTGAAGAACACGTCATAGTGCATAGGAAAAACTTCGGGATTCCACATCTTGCACGTGCGCGGTAAAAGGGCTCGCGATGCCCTTACGTTAGGCAGGCATGTAAATGCTATGAATAAGTATGCTATCGTCGAAGGATGCGGTCTTTCATAAAAATGAGAACAATGTAAAATGTTTTATACTCATTTTTTTTAATCGCGTAGCCATTAATATTGATAAATCTTTTTAGCTTACGTCCATATTAAGGTTCATATCTACAATGTTTGACTACGATTTTACCTAAGTCACTTTGGTTTCGTAGAAATCAAAATAGAGAAAATAAATGCCTTCCCCAAGGAATGTCTGCTTGAGTTACAGGGCCCATCTTGTACATACCTATAAAATTAATCTAATGATAGCGAGATACAGCAGAAACATTGTCAATTGTAACATTTTCAATACTCAAAAACTTGATATCTCCTAACTAAACATTTACAAATTGCAAAAATCATTTTTATTTTTATTTTTTCATATTCAATAACCTAAGCTAGTCACCACTCAGCGTGACTCAACCTCACGTGAGCTGAACCTGAACCTATTGTCACATGACCTCTGGTACCTTACCTTACCTATACTTGTGTATAACGTACGCACTATATGTAACGCACCTATTTCGACGTAACTACCTCGAGATTTGCGTATAAAAATTTACCAAGTAGAGCGTAACAAAGTCGATCCTAATGTTGCGTGTCATTAGACTAGCGACAGAAGAGCCGGGTAATTACGCGCCTAGTGCCCGTCGTCCCTTCAAAAGTGATAGCGAAAAATTGCCAACGCTCAAATAACATCCCTTCAGCCCCCATTTAAGCCCGTAAAAAAGGAAAACACGGGAAACTGCGTAAAAAAAATATGACACACATAAATTTTCCCGCCTTCGGCTTCGGACGCGAAGCTCCAGCGCCTTGCAGACAAATCCGATAAGGCCTTAATTTATTTTAAGTATCTACTTCTCTTTACCCATTGGAGTTTCTTCGTTTCGCCACGGATACGTACAAACTTTATTTGTAATAAGTAAAAAAACACACCCACTAAAACTGCTCCAAAGACAAATTTTCCACTCAACTTGTTATCACTCACGAAGTTCGTCACTCGATATGGTCAGTCAAAGTCACAGTGTCAGCTAAGTACAGTGCGGTCACATGTGTACACAAACGCGGGTTTCACGGGCGCGGGCGCGAGGCGCGGGCGTGACGAGGGCGGGCGCGCGCGGCGCACACTGCCGGAGTCGGGAAAACAACTTTCCGTGCCGTGCAGCCTCCGCCCGCCCCCCGCGCCGGATCATCCCGGCTGCAACGAGACTCACGGTAGGGGTGCTGGTTGAATTTTGTAGCAGAATAACGTAAATATGTGGAGATTTTGCGGTTTGAATTTTGTCGTTTTATATAGGTAGGTACTGATGTATATTAAATCGAGACGTCGTCAATAAATACTTTCATAATGATATCCTTCTGCAAAATATGTATAAGGTTTCGCACTTACAATAAAGGTCTATATTTGGTGGAAGGAACCCGTTCAGGATCAGTATGAGTGGCGTCTCGTGGTATAGGTCAAGATCCTCTTTGGGTCGCTGAGCCAGCTCAGGAAGTATATTGGGTTGGGCACTATTTGATTTTTTCCCCTTATTCTTATCGAGTCAATAGACTTAAACTCTTTTTACACTTTATTCGCTTAGTATTCGGTGACGCATACATCATTCTTTTTGGTGTAGTAATATAAGGTTTGTTCTAACCAGCCATTTTAACGCCATCTAACTGTGGCAAGTATCAATGGGCCTTGTTTAAAAACAGCCAGGTTACCAATAAGGATAAATTACCATCCTTACATTTTCCCTAAAAGCCATGTACCACTACGGGAAGCGTACACCGCGGCAGGATGCGCATTTTGCAGTAAAGTTCCCGGACGGCCCCGTCCGCAGTGAAAGTACGCTTGTTAGCCGCGTCCTCTCCACGGAGATAAGCAAGTTTTTTACGACGCCCCACACCGCAGAAACTCTTACGTGACGAACATACTTACTTACGTTACTGGTACATTTTTGTGTTGATAGTTCACAGTGGTAGTTAGGCGGGGCACTAAGGTTTTCTAATGTTTTTTAAGAATTGGTTTTTTACATTTTGACTATCCCGTTGTGTTAATCTATACATCGTGTAAAACAAAGTCGCTTCCCGCCGTCTGTATCTATGTACGCATAGATCTTTTAAACTACGCAGTGGAGGTTAATCCGGTTTTCAACAATAGATACTGATTCAGGAGGAAGGTTTATAAGCAAGAAAAAAGGGTAAGTAGTGGTAAAGTAGGTGATCGCGAACGAAGTCGCGCCGGGTCCACTAGTTAGGTATAAAAGTAAATAGCATCAATAAATTCGATATTTAATCCGAGACTTACGAATATTTAGGTTTTCAATATTTCAATTCTTAAATATTAGATTCCATTACCGCCACAATCACCCTGCACACGATCGGTTCCTAAATTCCAACCCCATAACTTCGATACCCGAATCTCCCTTACCTACATCGTAGAGGAATCCAGCAACTGGGACACACCAGATTGTCATTTCGGAAGATTACCCGCAATATTCGCGGTGGGGAGTCTGCCACAAGAGTAGGTAATGCGTTTAGTGCGCCATGGGTGTCCGGTGACACACAAGGAATTTTTGTTTTCCTCTTATCATACGCCAGTTCGCAAGAAATGTATGGACGTGTAGAGAATAGCGACATTGGGGCTCTGATTACAGGCTATTTAATCAGAGACAGTAGGAGTAGTAAATAAAATAAAATAAATCATCTTGGCGTTAATGTCCCGGTTGTGCTCTCGAGAACGAGGGCCCAGGGTCCGCCTTGACCATAATCCAGGATTTGTGGCAGGTCAGGTAATTACAGTGGAGCGACTGCCATCTGACCTCCATGACCCTGCTACCAGGGGAACCTGACCAAATTGGATCACGGTTACACATCCAGTCGCCTGAATGTGCAGGTTTCATCACGATGTTTTCCCTCACCGTAAGAGCATCGGTTAGTATTCAACTAATGTACATAACTCAGAAAACAGTCATTGGTACATGGCCGGAGCGGGATTCGAACCCGGGACCTCTGGCTTACGAGTCGGATACTGTAACCGCTCGGCCACCGACGCTCTAGACAGTAGCAGTAATAAGGGGAAATAATTACGAAAGTGATGTTACGTTTTATTTGTGACGGTTACTTGACCCGGTGTGCCTCACATATGCAGGCAGTCTCGGTTTTTACCCACATTAAAGTCACTTTTCTTTTTGGTTACTATAATGTGGCTTAAAAGCCCAAAACTATGTGAGGCATATCGTTTTTTTACTTCTAGAACCTACACAAGAAGATACGTAGGTAAGTACTATCGCTACAAAAATTTGGGCAGTAAAAACAATTTCTTTTGTGCCCGGTTGAGCACGGTCAGACCAAGGTTTTGTGAGTCACCTAAACGTCTACTATCGCTAAAAAGTAGAATTTTTCTTGTACTCGATGAGCTAGAATAACCTACGGCGCCCTCACAGTCTTAAAGTTTGTTGTTTAAGTTCTTTTACACACAACCCCAGTGGGCGGACAGCCCACCTTGATGTCACCTACTAAAAAAAGTGGTTGGTAACTGTTGCACACATCATCCACGATTCAATAACAACATCACCATGCGTTTTCACTGTGAGCGTTACGCTAACCTGCCTCATGCTGTATCTATTCATCCAGAAATTAGTACCTTCTTCAAACTGAAACACAATAACGCAAAAATTGGGTAGGTACCCATTCAAGGCCTATAGAACAAAGTCGTTTGTCAACTAGATTCTATTTGTAGTCGAATTACTTACATAAAACAATAAAAGACTGACAGACGAAACTGAATTCAATACATCACAAGTCATCGGTACTTTGTAGTTGTCGGAAGGCAATTGCTGAGGATAAAGGCAAAGCCGAGGATACAAAACATAAACTTTTCCAAAGACCCCGAGGCGCGGTCACGTGCGATCGCATAACTCGGACTGACATCTCAAAGTGCACGGAAATGGCTTTTTGATCCCAGGCCAAAACAGTGAGATAAGCTGGAAAACGCGGATGCTTGCGAGCTTTGCTGAGTTATCGGATCCTTTGAAATATATTGTGGATGCATACAAAACTTTCTATATTTCTGTTACGGGTCTGGGTGTTTTATGAATAATAAGTATGTATTTAAAAAATGTATGAGCGTCGGTGGCCAAGTGGTAACGGTATCCGACGCGCAAGCGAAAGGTACCAGCTTCGAATCCCAATGCCACTATGTACCAATGACTCTTTTCTGAGTTATGTATCTGAGTTTAATACTAACCGATGCTCTTACGGTGAGGGAAAACATCGTGATGAAACCTGCACATTCAGGCGACTGAATGTGTAACCATGATCGTAATCTGGTCAGGTTCTCCTGGTAGCAGGCTCACGGAGAGGTCAGATGGCAGTCGCTCCTCTACATCAACGTTATTTATTTTTATTATAAACAGGGTGAAATGAGAAAATCTACCTATAAGTACCTACTTAAGCTTTTCTTAAAAATCTATGACGGATACTTGACATCTCCTAATTTGAGCCTTGACTCACACAAGTCTTAGAACGTAGGTACGTCTTAAGTCTTAGATTTAGGTTTCATTTTATTTAACTCTTGACTAGTTAGGTACAGCAAGAAAAAATAAAACAGGGTTCAAAACAACTCTGTAACTCCCGCAGTCCAATTTGCCGCGTCAGTAACCATTATAAGCTTTTCGGATTCTCGGTGATCACCCCCTTGACTAGAGTTAATTGAAGTACAATGATTAGTTTAGAGTCATTCAAAGATATTTTTGAAGCCGTAATCTTATGGAATACCGATATTTTGTTACAGTACTATTTAGTAGTATTCAAAGGGAATAGTTGTGCGTTTGCTCGTTGAAAATACGACAGATGCAGTCAGATGTTGTCATACAGAGATGCAGCTAAATGTCCAGGACAGATTGCTGTGTTGAGCAGGATACAAAGAAAGATAATTAAAACTACTATTAGAATAAAAATAAAAGTACTATTTAGAATTCCTCCTTTTACAATCCGTAATCCCAGCAAACGATTCCTCCAATAGAAAATCTACGCCTTTTTCAAACGTATAAATTAGCGGTTGGCGTTGGGCGTTTATAATCAATGAAGGAAATTAAACTATGTTTAATATTACATCACAAAGTCACTGAAGAAGGCTCTATTGCATAAATAAAATTAAAAACGTTAACGGTTAATAACTCCAAAGAGCAAAACAACAAAGCCCCCAACCGAAAATCGCACACGCGTCACAACGAAAACGAGCGTTGTTATAGACGATCATGTCAAACGCTTCAACTTGAAAAGCAAAATGCACTTCACACAAGCCCCTTGCAATTGTAGGGTGCAATAGTTGCGTTTCCCATCCATTGAAGAAAACTAGGGATTAGCGGGGATATTGCCAAGAATGGGGCGAATCGTCCTGCTTTATTTCGTCGGTGGGCAGGGGATGCGATTTCTAAGTGTTGTAAGTAAGGAGGTGCGTAAGCATTTTCATACGGGGGCGTCTTGCCCTTCAGTTTTCGATTGCATAGGCGGTGTGTGGGTAATTCTCAACTAAAAAAAATACGTGTGGCACTCGGGAACTGCCGCGGTAAAGCTATTGCATGGCATTTTTATCAACTTATGCAATTATAATTATTTATTTATTTTATTTATGCAGTATTTTTTTTTCGCGCTAACTACCTAGTCGCGGGCTCGAACTCACTCGTGGACGCGGCCAAAATGCACGCTGTCTCGCCTAGCATTGTGTCTAAAAGATATAGAATCAGTTATGAGCAGTTAGCAGCTAGTCTACACGCATACGTCTAGTCGCACGCACACAAACACCGTGCCGAAGTCTGCCGAACTGAAACGACGTTAGACGATGCACGGCTTTCAACGCCGCACCGCTGTGCCGGTCGGAGTAGGGGGTGTTAGGTTTTTTTCGTTACGGAATTTCTTGATTTGGTTGCCGCGCTCAAAGCCCGCAATAAAAGCTATGCAATAGCTTAAAAAGAATAAAGGTTCGGTATTACGTCATGAAAGGCATATTTTTACGTACACTAGTTGGCAAATATTGCACATGCGCTAGTTTCTGCTTAGTATTTACTCACACGCGTGCGACAGGAACGACACTCTGAGTAGCCGATGTGCATTATTTAGCGCCGACATCTGTTGTTTTAAGTACTGCCATTAGTCATCATCATCATTATCACAGCCCATAACAGTCCACTGTAGGACTTAGGGAAAAGGGAAGGGTTTTTAACAGCTTTCGTATTCGCTTGCAACGGATGTGAGGGTTCAAAGAGACGCCTGCTGGCGGCCAGTAGGTACTATTCGGTGATTGTTACCGCGGACGCAGCCTGAACGCGTTGGTTTGATCAAACATTAAAAGTTAAACAAGCTTCCGAAGCAATCCTAGCATACTACAATTACACAGCACATAAGTACCTAAAACATTAATATTTTACTAACGTCACTTTATGACTCTATAGTAAATCTATAAGAAACAATATCCAACATTGTTTATGCCCATCCTATCCCAACTCATCCCAGACTGGCCCAAAGGGCACCATGCGGCGATAGTAATTTATTGCTCAGGTTTGATTAAGGCGGCGACGCAATGCAGTGGGCCCGCTCCCCCAGCCCGCTGCAATGCATCCCTGCCCTCCTTGCATCCACGCATCGACAAACTTCTTAGTGTTATTTCCTTTATGGTTTTGGTGATTTTTATGTTTACGGTAAGGTAGAGATACTCAAAATCGTACACGGAAATATAGACACGGCACACTTTTTGGCAAGATGTACATTTTGCTATAGTATTGAGATTACATGATCCAATCTGGTCAGATTCCCCTGGTCAGGGGTCACGGAGTTCAGATGGCAGTGGCTCCACTGTAATTACCTGATCTGTCAAATCTTGGATCATGGTCAAAGCTGAACTTGGACCCTCGCGCGCGAGAGCACAACCGAGACCTTAACGCCAAGATGACATTTTGATATAGTGAACCGCATGGGCCGGAAGAAAATATCCTTTCTCTTAATCTTTAGCTAATTATAATATATTTTGTCTATTGTAGTTTGATTTATTAATTTTACCTTTCTACTTTATACTACTTTATATACTTTGTTCAATGTGGCTCCAGTCAACGGGACTTCAGCGAGCGAGACCCACAGAGTAGGTAGTTAGGTACCTACTTTCATCGTTCGAGGGGTCAATCCCGGTTTCTGCTAGGATCAACAGGGACAAGGGGTCGACATTGTAGCGATTGCAAGTATCGCTACAGTAATAAAAAATTTCGTTATTTTGATCAAAATAACGGTACAAATAAAAAACAAAGACAAATATCTAACGGATAAAAGATTTTCTCGTCTTCCATCTATCGAACATTTAAGGCGAAACACTCGCACTTTGGTTGCGCATTCGTTTATATTAGTAATGCTACTTGACACTAGATGGCACTTTTCGCACATCCAGCACAGACCATATTACTACAGGTAGTAATTAAACCAGTCTGTCACTGTCATCAATCGCTACCCGTGCGTGTTTTAGGTTTACGGTGAATGTCAATGTCAAAACAAATATAATTGTCAATCGTCATCCCAGCTGTCAATTTCCTTGCAATACAATACACGTATCGGCTTTACACATATGTTTTTACTAATAATTTGGATAAACTTTCAGCACTAGCACCGAATAAAATTGGATTTCGGAATACTGAAAAAATGATCCACAGCTTATTCATAATAAACCCGTCTGGGTAAGCCATTACCAATTTAGTTCATGAAACTTTCACTTTGAATTTGTTATTCCTATTGTTACTTTTAAATCTTATTAGCGACCCGCCCCGACTTCGCACGAATAATAACCTTAACAAATTATACACCTAAACCTTCCTCATGAATCACTCCTGTCATCAAATCCTTTCATTAATTTTTGAGCTTATCCCGCCAAGACAGACACGCGATATGGAGCTTTGTTTTATAATATGTATGTAATGATGAATGAATCTATCTTATTTCAGGGATGTATTCCTAGAGAAACACTGGAGGAGTGTGATCCCGCGATCAGTTTGTGATTACTATCTGGAAGCTCAACGGGCCTCTCCTAACGTAAGCAAATAGATAGACATTATTATAGTGATCCACTTTTACCTAGGTCAGAATGTAGGTACAATATATACTTCACAACACACATACCTGTGTAAAAAACAAAACAAGTGTCAATAACATATCTATTTTTTTAATCAGAAATGTGTATAATATAATATATATCTATTTTTTTTGCAGGATGTACCGCCAGTGCTTGCAGCCCCACACCATTATCTGATCTCCATACAAAGGGGTGGAGTGGCCCTAGTGGCTGTATGTAAAGAGGAAGTTCCACCACTATTTGTCATAGAATTTTTGCATAGAGTTGTAGATACATTCCAGGTAAGTTTAGGTAAAAAATATAGTCCCTATATTGGGTCCATGGTGACTAGACCATTCAATAGAATCAGCAATAAATATACTTTATTAACAATTGTATGTACAGAAGTCTAAAAGTGATTTCCATTTTTTCAGGATTATTTTTCAGATTGTACAGAGACAATAATTAAAGAAAATTATGTTGTGGTTTATGAGGTAACAGCCAAATCAATACTAGAATAATTCATATTAATCAAATATGAAAATTTGTTTTATGTTAACCAAAATTATGATACATTTCAGCTATTAGATGAAATGTTAGACAATGGATTTCCTCTTGCCACTGAGAGTAACATTCTAAAAGAGCTTATTAAACCACCAAATATTCTGAGAACCATTGCCAATACTGTTACTGGAAAGTCCAAGTATGTCTAAGATTTTTTAATTGATCCTTATCTACAATGGAGACCTGTCTTCATCTTTTTAATTTAAATTATTGCCCTGTTCCTTAGTGTGTCATCAATTCTGCCTTCTGGCCAGCTATCAAACGTGCCATGGCGGCGTTCAGGTGTCAAATATGCTAACAATGAAGCTTACTTTGATGTGATTGAAGAAGTGGATGCCATCATTGATAAAAGTGGGGCCACAGTCTCGGCAGAGATTCAGGGATATGTAAGTAAAATATGATCTTTAACCCTAATCAAGGGGTATAATTGACAGACTTATTGTGGTTGTATTGTAGTTATCTTTACAAAATCCTAATTATCAAAGCTTAATTAGCCTATTAATAACATAGCAATATTTTATTTAGAAAGAAATGACAAAGTAACAATTAATTATTTCAGATTGACTGCTGTATAAAATTAAGTGGAATGCCAGATCTGACTTTAACATTTGTGAATCCAAGATTATTTGATGATGTCTCTTTCCACCCTTGTGTAAGGTTTAAACGTTGGGAGGTAAGTTTGCAAATTGCAATGATTTTTTATTAAAACTTATTTGTTCTTAAGCTAAAGTTATATTTTGTTATTTTTACAGTCGGAAAGGATACTGTCGTTTATCCCACCAGATGGTAACTTCCGTTTGATGTCATATCACATCGGATCACAAAGTGTTGTAGCTATACCTTTATATGTGAGACATAGCTTGACACTAAGGTCTAATGGTGACCAAGGAAGGTTAGACCTTACTGTAGGTCCTAAGCAGACAATGGGAAGAACTTTAGAAAGTAAGTATTCTTATAAACATTTCCCTTATAAAATATAAATTTAAAAAGGCTTTATTTTTAATGAATTTCCTTTACATTTTCAGATGTAGCATTAGAGATATGCATGCCAAAATGTGTTCTGAACTGTAGTCTAACGGCAAACCAGGGAAAATACTCATATGATCCTGTTAGTAAAGTGCTGCTGTGGGACATTGGTCGTATAGAACTTCCAAAGCTGCCCAATATCAGGGGAACGGTATGTTATTATTTCCGTTGTCACATTGTATTAAATAATGTCAACATGCAGTTAGTTTTGTGATACTAGTGTCATAAAACCCTTAACGCTGGGAATATAAGGCGTGCGTTATAAAAAAACTACCTTTCTGACCTAGCCTAAGGCTCCCCAAACTACTTTTAAGATTTAGAACCAACCACCAGAGCTGGACACAAGGCCGTTAATCCATTAATTGTTGATTAACGAAGTTGACACTTCGACTAATGGATTAACTTTCATGTTTACTTTTAAATATGTTAACGGACTCGTCAATTTCCGTTAACTTCCCTGAAGTTCCTTAATCGTTAATCCAGTAACTACGATTTACGGAAAAAACGCGCCGCGCCGCTTGAAACACATTCTGACGTTGTTTAAAGAGTAAAGCTCAAAGTCTCAAAATGTGTCTAGAAATGAAAACAAAACATAGCAACAGATATCAATAAATCTGTTTATACAATACAATACTGCTATAACCTCAAGCGCTGCAATAGGACGTATTTTTGCACGGGCAAAGAATCGCCGAAACGAGCCTTGCTATCAAACGACAACTTTAACTTGTTCATGAAAGGGGAATATAGCCAGATTATGCCTTCTATTTTGGTTTGAATTATACGAAATTGAATCTTTTTTTTTCATATATTAACCTGTTGACTTCTTGAACTCAATCACTAACGTAACGATATAAATAACGCAATTTCTATCTCGTGTTAAACTGTTAACGTTTAATGTTAACTCCCGTTAAATTTTCCGAAATGTAGCACTTTAACTTTTAAAGATGTTTACTATTTGATTAACGGTGCCAACACCAATGAATATTTAAGGCAGATCCATCACCCATTCTTCCAGTTCATATTATAATGCCTTTTAATATAAGACCTAATTAATTAATTGCTATTCCTTCCAGACAGACACTGGGATACAGGTTTCAGAAACTGGGTTGTGAAGTGAACCTTAGTTGTTTTCCCTTAGGACCACAACCCAGTTCAGCACATTTTCATCATTCATCATCTTGCCTGCCCTTATCCTCCATTATACACAAGAAATTTAAACTTCCTGATTCTGTCACCAGGTCTCGGTAGCATCGGGCGCGGACACGGCAGGCGCGAACCCAAGCATCAACGTCCACTTCACGATCCCACAGATGGCTGTAAGCGGGCTGCGCGTGAGTCGACTGGACATGTACGGCGCTAAATATAAGCCCTTTAAGGGGGTCAAATACGTGACAAAAGCTGGAAAGTTCCATGTGAGGATGTGATGGGAGGATGGCGGTTGGTCAGTAGCAACCGGCATGGGTTAGTCTCGGAATAGAACGGTGTTGCCATCAGGAAAAATTCCATGGCACGACTCATGCTTGCTACACTCGCCCAGCCAGTCAGACGTGCAATATTCATGAACAAAAATGTTATTCAATTTCAAAGGAAGATAAGTCGTTACATTTTGATAGCTTAGCTATTTAAACTGTGACCAATGCAATGATTGTTAAATATTGTGCCACTGAAGATTTCAAGCACAATTTTCACTTGGACAAAACATTTCAGAGCATTTATGAAAGTTAATCTATGTCTCTCTGCATGTTCGTTATTTCTGTGTTTAGGTTATGTAATATAATATTAAAATTTAGTTTAAGTGTCTATTATCAGATGTAAGAAAAAAAAGAAAAAAGATTGAATGTGAATGTATTTCATTTACCATAATGTCGAAAACTATCTAAAGATAAACATAAGTTGTAAATACTTAACTAAATATTTCATTTATTAGATAGTATAAATAAAGTTAAAATAAAATAATTATGAAACCACTTAATTAACATGAGTCTTAATATTAAAATCCTTAAAAAATATCCAGAGCAACCTCAACACGAGCGTAAGTAAATAACAGTAGCTACTGTGCATGGGCTGGCTTACTGAAAAACGTTTTCAGATTAGCAAGTTCATTATGCAGGCATTCCAGATCTGCAGATAACGTTTTACCCTCTGACAGGGCAGATTTCTTGTCCCTGAAGTACCGCTGGACCAGCACTGACATAAGAGCAGAATACTCTAGCTGGACATTTGCCTCTAGATCGCGTTCCTGTGACGGAGAAAAGAATTTGTCTTAATTATGACCTAATTGTATTTATTTACTAAGATATACATCTTGGACCGATCGTGCGTTGCCCTGACAGGCGCGTATACCAGTTTTTCAAATTACAAACAAATATTACTTCTTATAAAATCAACACACTTGCCTGCTTCTTCCTGTGTCGTACAAAACGACTAACAAACAAACCATTTTTTTCGTCATTAATCTACGTGGCAGACCAGCTCGGCCATCCAAAAAATGGCCAGCGCAGAATTTTCTGTTACATAGTTTATTAAAATCACCTCTGACAAACCCCTTCACTAATTTTAATTAGGCTCAAGTCGAACCTGTCTGAAATCTGGACCGTATCGAGCCGATAATTGGTAGCTATTACTTCACGCTATTCAATCTTATCCAGGGAGTTAAGAGGAGCCTCACAACATAACAGCAGTAGTAAGGCGACCACGACGCGCGCACCCCCGGCTGCGGGCAGAGCCGCATGCACAGCCACTCGCACACGGAGCACAGCGCCGACGACGTCGGGATCATGTTGTAGGGCGATGGCAACGTGGTCTGCCATATGTAGTCCACATACACCTGTGGTTACGTTAGTATAGTTATTCTGTGCCTGTGGGAAAGTTTCGTAAAGTGTGTTCCGATAGATGAAGCCAAATCAGTTGTGTGAGACAAAGATGACAGTCAGTTCTCTTTTCTTCATTCATCTTTTTCAATTGAAACGTGGCACAGTCCTCACTCATTAGCAATTTATAATATTCCTGATTCCATAGCAACAAATGCATGTGTCAGTGATTGATTTTAAATTAATGCCATTTTCATGCACACTCCATCAAACGGGCGGTTCGTAATGTTTCGTGATGAAGCTCGGCCACGTGCTGCGTAAGCCCCAGAGATACGTGGGAAATAGATGTCTATACCTGCCGGTATCAGAATAGAGATTCCGCGGGAGGCCTAGGAGGCGAGTCGGGTGCGAGAGAGAGAAGACCGGGATTAGAATGAAAAGTTAGATAGCGGACCCTGGCATAAGCCGGGATAGAAGTTAAGTTGATGATGATGATGATGTCATTTCGCAAAATGTCGCATTAGAAAAATTACATTTATTTACTGTATGTTTTAGAATGTGGCACCTCAACCTATGGATTCGTGTAAAGACCACGTCTGTGACAGTTCAACAGTGAATTATTACAACAGTGAAGTATTGTAATTAATTATGGTGAAACTTAAGGTTTAGGTACTAACATAAATATAATGATGTGTATAAAAATTGGAAACTAATTGACAGAGAAGTACTGACTTGAGTTCTGCCAAATGTCCATTCAATAGCAACATTATCGTTAATTCGCTGGAAGGTGTTCGACATTGTTGCAATAAGCATGTTCAGAACTACTATAACAGATATCACTTCAAAACCTGAAATATCGAAGAGCACATTATGGTTTGAATGGTCAAGGAATTAACTTAAAACAATTTAGATTATTGTTGTGACGGAACCACGCTTGCACCATAGAGAAAAAAATATAAAGGTTCAGAAGCCAAGTATTCAACCAACAAGGTGTGTACAGCTCCAGAGAGCTATTCTAATTTTCCACTTCTTAATTTTGTAACCTATTGTAATGACTCCATTCCTTCGCCCCAGTTAACTCTAACACCTCCGCAAAGATGGTCTCCATTACAACACTACCATAGATATGTAAGTAGAGACCACCCTTTATTTTTATTTAATGACGATTATTATTATTTGTTGTTATAGCGGCCATAGTAACACATAGTCTGTAAATAGTTCAAGTGTCTAGCTATTACGGTTCCGAAGATACAGTCACTAAGAGTTTCAGTGTATGGGTAGCCCCATAGTGGCGGGCGGCCGGGCGGGCCGGCCTGGTGACGCTAGATCGCGGGAGCAATTATTTCGCGAAAAAATATGTAAACTGAAATATTGTATAACTCAGTCATTTATAAACAAATTTCAAAAAAAAATTCACTGGCTTGTCAGTTTTGATCTATATTTTAACACTATGTCATTAAATATGGCAATATCGATATTAGGAAACTTCCTAATTGTTCAGTTCAACGTTAAAATTATTCACATTGAACGGAAACATGAAATCACGTAAATACATGCAGTTGTCTAAAGCCTCACCACGCGATCACAGCTTGCAAAAACTGGTTCAGAGACTATGTCCAGCCGATTATCCGGCCGCCGGATATCCGGCGAATAGGTTGGCCGGATATCCGGTATCCGGTATCCGGCCAAACAACTATCCGTTTCATCTCTAATAGATACTCACAAGCAAAGCAGAAGTATCCAATTCGCTCGGTGAACTTGTGACTGTTCTCCTTATACCTATCCTCGACGCTGATGTCACGAGTGTTCTCCAACACCACGTCAGCGCTCTCCAGCGGCGCCATGCAGAACAGAGCCCAGAACAACGTGTTCAAGGTGTCCCTTAGACTCGTGAATGACGACACCTGATTGGATTGGAGTGTTGACAGAAGTCATGGAAGATACATGGTAATTTACATGAAGTAAGCATTATACGAACTTTTATCTATAGGTAGCACTTCGTCTTTAATAAGATAATTAATAAGAAATGAAGACTTTGCAATGCTGAACATAACTTTACGCGCTATTGCTTTTTTATTGCCTAGGAAGGCACACGGACGTACGATCCACCTCATGGAAAGCGTCCACCGTTGTCCAGTACATCTGCAATCTAAATGGGGCGGACGCGGCGCCGGCCTTGAGGTACTAGTAGACATTCCTTTTGAAGAACCCCATGTTATAATACCGCTTTAGACAGAGCTTTAGATTAGACTTTATGATTTGAAATATTTTATATGAATGGTACCTGCATAGTTTTCATTCCGTACTCGTCTTCGTACACCATGCCGTCATAATATTGATAGAAGCGTGCGAGGCCGGCCGCGAACGCGCTTATTATTATAGAGAAAACCGCCAAATACCTGTATATGTCTACCGCCATCTTGCCCAGGGATACCTGAAAAGCACTAATGTTAATGGCTCTTAGATACTTGTAAACTAGAATAATAAGCTTCGTAAAGTCTTGTCAATAGTCTAACTACATTTACATTTTAGACGTAGAAGGCTCTCTTACTCTTACGATATCCATCTAGATCTAAAGATATATTGTTAGCTACAATCATAATCAGTTTTAAACCAAAGGAACTCCATTCATCTGAAGTAGGTTCCTCAAAAAGTAACTGAAACTTTAAAATAGTTTGCTTGTTTTTAAAAGATCAGCTTATCATTGACAGCCCAAACATTCTATTGTTTCTTTGATTGCAGTTTCTTTCTCCATTTAAATGGAGCTAACAAAAAATGATCTGCATCATTTTCTGGTTTACTTTGGGGTAGTTCTGGTTTCGTTTGTGCTAGTTGGTCTGCATCTGTGATATTAGTCATCTTAAACACAGTTAACAACACCCCCGCCAGGGTAGCCACAAGGGTCGTGTAGATTTAATACCTACAAGCCGTCTGAGAAAAAGGTTGATGCTATAATCTGTTTTCTACTGTGCTGAATAGCACACGGTCATAAACAAGCTTTAGACTTGCCCACTACAGAATTGAACCAACCCAACAAACAACATGTAGCTGTCTAACAAAGGTCTGTGCTCGAGTAGCGGTTTTGTCTTAGCGGACTGGAATACACGTCGCGACCTAATGAAGGTAGGTACCAAGTACGTGCTGCACAAAACAAGGTGACGTGATTTAAATCCTCATTTCCTAGGCCAGAGATAAGATACTACGCCCACAAGCGCTCTAACGAGGGCGGAACGGGCAGCCAATACGGGTTTTCAATAGCGCTACCCGAATGAATGTTTAGCTTACATTGTATTTTAACTTAGCCGTTCCATACCCACGTGGTAACGAGGTAGTTAAGCATATTTTAAGAATCCGTAAGATTGGTAACCAAATGCAAAATAAGTCTCTATCTTTTTTATGGATTTCGGAATCATGAGATTTAAAAAAAAATTTATAGATAAATATCCGTCTAATTTACCCAACAAATATAGCCCCGCCCCCTCTATGTCTGTATGTCAGTATGAAACATAAGTGTAGTTTCTATGTCAGTACTCACATGTAGGTAGATCTACTTACTGAGCACATTTTCTAATAATTTGTGGTATAAAAAACTACTGATCGTGATTACCTGGAGCGGTCCAAGGTGGTAATTCAACTGACAGAACAACATAAGCCGCAAGTAAGCAAAAATCGTGGCCAGGCAGAACGTGCCCTCTGCAAGTAACGTGGGGTCATATTGGTCCCAGTACTTGCGTTCTGTAAAAATTAAGTAAAATGCAGTCAATTGGAGTGACTTTGATGTGCAGGGGTTACATTGATTACTTTCCTCTATAAGTTCTGAAGGAAAGATGGCTGATTTACAGTATGGCCACTTATCAGGGTCGTTATAGTGGAATGATTCGTTTGCATGAAAATAACACTTGATTAGTAGATAAATATTCGTGATCAATGTAACCCCAGGACATCAAAGTAATCCTATTCTACCAGTATATAAGTATACAAAGATATAAATGAGATACCTACCTACGTAAGTTTAAGTAGGTCTTTTTTGCCCTATAAGTACATGCGGCTGTTAAGATGGCATTATGTAAACACGTCCTGGGTGTCCTTCGCTTTCTTGAATATTTAGCGGGTAAAGTAAAATGCGAATGAGTGCTTCAGTATTATACAAAATATTGATAAGGAAATGAAAGCCCTGAGCACGGGAACAGTGTTAGGCGGATATTGTAGGTACGGGATTGGATAGATGCTCTTCTATGGTTTACTCTGTGGTTTGTCCATTAGTAGATTACCTACCACATTCGGATCCACGACTACACCTTTGCTCTTCCTAGTTCACTCACTAAGATGCATTTCTACGCATTTCCTACTCAGTTTGTGCTTAATGGTGTTAAATTCATCTCGCTGAGCGGTACCTACTCACAATCTTGGTAAGTTTGTAGTAGTAATTTGAAAGGTTACAGTACCTAACTAAGTACATACTTGAACTAAGTATACACTCTCTGTGTCATTTTATTATTTTTTGACGTATCATACAAGTTGCATACAAGATATATCTAAGCCTGGCTTGCACCAAATTCTTAAACACGTTTAAGAATGACGTTTTACTTTTTTGGGTGAAGTTTTTTTTTTAAGTATCAGCTTTAATGCGTTTAAGAATTTAGTGCAAGTCACCCTAAAATACCTATGTTTTTAAATAAGTTAACGTTACAAGTTACAGTTAAATATATAAAATACTCTTTAAATACGCTAATTGGAATCCTAAGCATACGTCATAGTAGGTATACTTAAAAACTTAACCGCCAGTAACAAACCCTACCAACTAACAACTAGACATTTCGATCTCACCTCTAGCATTGTAATTGTAGATGACATCATAAGCCGAGTCCAGCCACAGGGCGAAGGTCAACCCGAAGAGAAGCAGCATAATGATCTCGACCCAATTCCACATCTCACCTAAGTACCGCCGCGGGCCTTGCATCAGGCACATGCGGATTGCGGACCAGGTATATCCGCATACGTACAGCACTAGCGGGAACTCCGCGCCTAGACGTAATACAGCTGTATTAAGTTTAAATTGATATAAGCTTGCTTAGGCGGGAATGATTTGCGTCTTTTTTTATAACGAAACTTGACATATTTGCACCAATAATGTCCCTTAAGTCCACGTCTCATATCAATCATATCATAGGTAGGTACATATGCAGAGTCAGTCAAATTGACATAGAAATAGACAAAGACGTATCTTTATTTGGTCCAATAACACATTTAAAAAAAAAACTTAAAACTAACATAATAAGTACATAATAAGGAAGCAGGGCGATGCATCATGGGACCAAATGGGACCAATTGGAAATTGCGTTTGATTCTTGCGCCCCTTCCGGGCATAGTGGTCTATCACCGAAACTCGGTCGAAACCATAACCTCATTGGCTAATACGAAAGGTAATAAAGCCTAGTGATGGTTATCAAATACATGTTTTTAAAGAGACATCAATATTGGGTGTTACCTTGCAAACTTCCTGATTCCGGTACTGTACTTTACTTACCTAGATATGACTGTCCCTACTCTATCCGGCAAAATAGTAGGTAGGATTATTTGGAAGCTACGATGCCACAGACAGACACACATATACACAAAGCCACATATACATATACACGTCAAACTGATAACACACCCCTTTTTTTGTCGGGGGTTAAAAACAAAAATTGTTATTATGCATCATAACATTGATAACACGATATTTGTGGACTTGCTTGTTTGATAATTATAATAAAAATAAATAATTATATTGGCGGCAAAATTGAGGGTCAAGGGTCCGCCGTGACCATGATTCAGGACCAATCACTTAAAAATTAGTAGGTACATAATTTACTAGTCAAATA
This sequence comes from Blastobasis adustella, assembly GCA_907269095.1. Classification (NCBI taxonomy): domain Eukaryota; kingdom Metazoa; phylum Arthropoda; class Insecta; order Lepidoptera; family Blastobasidae; genus Blastobasis; species Blastobasis adustella. Next base: position 13,589,504 of record OU026119.1, on the reverse strand, counting down.
CTGATGGAAAAATAATCCATGCATATACTGAAATAAAAAAATTAAAAGCTAGACTAAACATCTGAGAATGCTGATTAATATATCACCATTACAAAAGCCTTCACGAATAAAACTCTTCAAATAACAAATACGCATGTTGGCCGCATGTTTGTTTAGACTGTAATTGCCCTTATCTCCTGAGTAAAGGCCTAGCCAACATACATTTACCCAGTAATCTTATAGCCAAACACAGGGCTTGGCGTGCAGGGCATGAATCGTTATATCTGGACGTGTGATCTGATCAGAGCCATGCGTGTAGGGTAGTGATACCCAACCTTTTTCCTAGGCATGGTAATAAAGCTCGCACGTCACTTGGACGGACAGGACTGGTGAACGATCATACTCAGGCTACACAACAACAAATTCATATTTTTATCAACTATAACTAGTTTTGTATCCTGTGTACCCGTGTACTTTCTTATTAATTGATAAAAGTCTATTGTTGAACTGTTATTCATAAGTAACATAAAATGTGACTGGTTGTTTAAAAAAATCGAAAATACCATTGGAAAATGTATCAAATTTGAATAAGTATCTCTCTTTCTAAGCAACTTACTGTACGTAACAGAAGTCATACGATGCCACAAACTACGTCGGAAGTACATGTATTTTTATGATGTAATTGCAAGTGAAAAAATAAAAATTATAACTAATAGCTTTGAACTTGGGCCCCACATATATGTTTTTAAAAAAATATTTAAATTATTAAGACTATATTAATGAATATTTTCATTATTTCAATAACTAGCTGTTTAGTTTTAATCGCCGGATTGACCATATTGAGGACAGTCATAAAAGTACTTACTCATCGAATCGAGGGTAATACGTATAGCAACACTAAAGCGCTTTAGATATCTAAACGACGATGTCTTAAACGTTTTAGATTATCATAATATAATGCGACCGCGACTACTAGATACTTTCAAACGTAGCTAACCAATACCTGTGTCGGGCGGGCCGCGTCTCTGGGCACTCTTATCTCTATTCGAGATGTGGAAGACCAGCCCCAGGAAAACGAAGTACGCGCCGGCGTGCGTAATCAGTTTGTTCAGCGGTATCTGCCAGTGTCTAACGAGCGAGCTCCTCGGCGCTATCTGGCAACAGATACAGAACAGATACGCACACTAATTAAAGAATCGAACGGCGATGCGAGCGATGCGAGAAACAAAACAGAGAGCGCAACAAACGGCCTTTCCGCCTTAGATAGATGCAACGTCGCGATTGTTTACTTGTGCTATTTGAATGGTGAAGTCCTGCGATAGGGCTGTAGAATAGATCTAATTGATGTAACAGAAATACAACTTTACAATTTACTATATTAAGAGTTACCTGCGCTTTAACAACGATTTTGATGCAGCTTTTGAGCTTTTGGCATGATATTGTGGAGTACCTATGAGAATAAGTAAAAAGGTTACTTATTTTAAACTTTGCACGGAGAAAACCGCGATTGACAGGTGTTTAGAAGTCCATTTTCTAAGCGCAGATTCAAATCACATTTGAAGTGATTAGGTAGTAGCCCACATGTCTTTACCCTTCACGGTTGTCAAGAAAAACGAAGGCCCAATTCCTTTTAATTAAATAAAGGCCCTCCTACGTTGCAGACAAGAGCCTCTTGTAACAAATTATATATTGTATTCATTTACATACTTACCATACACATAAGAAGAATAAATGGAGTGATGAAAACGCGTAAGACTATGGTGCACACTTTCCAATAAGAAGACTTGAACCTCCAATTGTGCCAATCGCCAATCCAATAAGATTCTAGAACCTGCAAAATAACACATTTGGATGATTTTCGTAAGTTAGCAGTAATATAGTGGTTGACGACCTGAGTGGTTCAATGTGCCGGTCTGCCACGCAAGAGGTCCCGGGTTCGCTTCCCGGCCGGGCAGAAATTGAAATGATGAATTTTAATTTCTGTTACGGGTCTGGGTGTTCTATGTATAATAAGTATGTATTTAAAAGTATTTAAGTAGTATATCAGTTATCTAGCACCCATAGTACAAGCTTTGCTTAGTTTAGGGCTAGATGGCGCTGTGTGAATTTGTCCACGATTATTTATTTATTTTATTTATTTAATTTCTGTTACGGGTCTGGGTGTTCTATGTATAATAAGTATGTATTTAAAAGTATTTAAGTTGTATATCAGTTATCTAGCACCCATAGTACAAGCTTTGCTTAGTTTAGGGCTAGATGGCGCTGTGTGAATTTGTCCACGAATATTTACTTATTTATTTTATTTATTTAATAAATACAAAATGGAGAACGTCGCATACATAATAATCAAGACGAGGAACAATTGAACTGCAGGGTGTATGTATTCGTTAACTGTGCCCAGAACAATATAAAGACGTTAAATACCTTAAAACTGAACGTTGTATGAGTTAATTAGGACTTTTTATTTCCATAGCGTTTCCATGTCGTAGTGGCCGTGTGGTTTCCGGCAGAGTTGTATAGCACCAACACCGTGCACTCGTGGGTGTCGTATAAGACGACTAATATTTTCAAGGATCCTCTAGTCTCCTATGCTAGCAAATGGGCAGCAGCGTTTCCCATTGTTATATTTATAACACTGCCATCTCCAACCCGCCCGCCAAGCGTGGAAATTATGGCAATACCCTCCCCTTTAATGGGAGAGGCCCTAAGTCCTACAATGGACTGTTATGGGCTGTGATTATGATGACGATGATGACGTATTTTACAACACTGGTGGATAATTGTAATATCAAGCTGCTGTTCCATCGGGAGGCGCGGGGAGGGACGAGAATTGAAATATTTCTCACGAATATGCGCATTTTGCGGTACTTTCAATTTTCAAGTGAAGCTGCACTGGTCTAATAGCATCGTGCTTGCGTGAGCGATAACCAAGATTAAGTAACGCTCGCAGAGTCTGGGAACTGGATGGGTGACCGTTACCACTGCAACGAGCTTGCCACTTTGCCACGTTAGGTGTACCACGAACCTCCAAATGGAGGTTGAAGGTGCACCTAACCCACACACACTTACGTTGCGCTACGCTGTGCGGCGCGATGCGGAAAGATTAGTTTATATGAGTTTGTATGGAGCTACTTGAGCGGTGCGACGTGGCACGACAAATCCATACAAACTTCAAATTCAAATCCATACCGTTTTGGCATTTACCGTAGGCACAACGAGGTTGACCAAGGTCTTTGACGAGATTGACCCACTGGGGACTCTGAGACTGGTAACCAGTCTCAGGAGCTGGTTGATACCCGGTGATCGCACCACCTTGCCCCGCCGGTGGAAAAGCAGCGTTATGCTCCTCCGTCCAGTATTGGTAATACTAACAGCGAATTGTTACGAACGATCCATTGAAGATGGTGATGACGATCCCCTACAAACACGCCGAGATTTTTACTTCTACAATATTTTACATGTATTTTGTTATAGGCCAAATAAAAGACATCAACGCGCGCGTCAGCGCTCAAGCTCTGGTGGAAGCAATTGTATGAAGTTTTATATTCATAATCGTTATCATTATAAATATAAAATGATAACGGTCTATCCCTGTGGGATTTTATTTTATAATAATAAACAAAATCTCACGCAAGACAAAGGTTTATAAGCAACAAAAAAAGGGTGGGTAGAGGTAAAGTAGGTGTGCGCGAACGAAGTCGCGCCGGGTTTAATAGTATAAAATAAAGTATTGTATGGTTAATTTTTCAGGTCTAGCATGTAGCATTACAATTGGAAACTTTCTACCCTACAAGGGAAGTGCTCTATTTTCCGTCGACAATTTACTAAGCCAATGAAATCTTAAAAACACTATTCAGGTAAATGCTGTCCACCATTTTAAATATGAACTCGAACTAGAAGGGTAAATAAATGTTTAATTAGTTTATTATTATAGAGACAATTAATCAAATCATCGTGGCATTAATGTCCCGGTTGTGCTTTTGCGAACGAGGGCCTAGGGTCCGCCTTGACCTTGACCAAGGATTTGACAGATTAGGTAATTACAGTGGGTAGTTACAGCGACTGCCATCTGACCTCTCTGACCCTGCTACCAGCGGAACATGACCAGATTGGATCATTGTTACACATTCAGTCGCCTGAATGTGCTGGTTTCATCCCGATATTTTCCCTCGCCGTAAGAGTATCGGTTAGCATTCAACTAATGTACATAACTCAGAAAAGAGTCATTGGTACAGTCGCAGTGGGATTCGTACCAAGAACAACCGATGCTCTCTCCTTCATTAAAAAAATATCTAAACATAAACGAATAAAGTACAGAACCTTAACACTTTAAAACTAATTTAAATTCAAGATAAGCTAAGCTCCCTGAATTACTGTAAACCGTGGATGACCCCGCATGACCCCAGGCTCCGCTGGGGTGCCTGGCTTATCTAATTGATCTCGGTGTGGTTCAATGCCTAATCAATGAGCTCTGTCAGTGTCAGTGGCATCTGCTGTGTGTTCTGGTGGACAATGACTTCCTTTGCTTATTTGTTCGGTACGATGCACAGTAAACGGACCCTTCGCTCTTAGGAGTCTGGCGCTACCTATCTCTTTCACACTAGTGGTAAGTTGTTAGAGATAGAAAAGACGAGCATTAGAAGGTCACCCGGTGACTTTACATACTCCACGAACTCTCGAACGAACATTCCACTCACATAAAGTATAATTAATTGTTCATCCTCATCCTTACTAGCCAGCACTATTTGGCATAAGACCTCCTCTAAATCACAAAGTACACGTTTGATCAATCATAGTCAAATTACTCAAACATGTCATTTCGCTGAACGGGCTTGCTCTCGGTTTCTCTATAAACATGTCCCTACTGATAGTTCGCTACCCAAAGATTGCCTGGAAGAGCGATAAGGCCGCCTGTTGTTTTCCCTGTTGCTATCATCGATACACATTGGTGTACCGACTGTATCCTGTATTTATACAATAAAGTGATAATTCATTCGTTCATTCATTCATTCATAGTCTCCACTTGAGAACACTTATATCCGGGGGAGCATAAGTATAATAAAAAGAGCCCCCCTCCCCCTCCCACCACAGATTTAATAATAGTTACTACGTAAATACCATTACCTAAATTTCTTAGCAACAATGCACACTTGACCGTAAGTAGTTTCCGTAGTATCCTAGAACTTTGCAATACCATACCCGAGCATCAAAAGCAATGCTACTGACCCCGTCACATCTTTTCCACTCCTGAAAGACTCCAAATGACTCACGCAAGTGTCATTGGCACCTTCTGTGTGTTCGGATGAGCTTGGAATTTTTAGAATTGGAATTGGAATGGAACTTCCCTGCTTTATTCAGTGGCCTTGATCAACTCCGCCTCTATTTCCTCAATTTTAAACAAAAAACAATGGCACGTTGCGCGGGTAGCCCCGAGTTGTTTGATATCGAATGCCGATCGTCGTTGCCCATTGCGTTAACGCATTTTTTTATATTACTAGTAGCAAACAAGCGTATGCCCTGGGCATCCCTGGGCACCCCTGCGGCTGCAGTCTTGACATAGATAGCGATCGCAAACTTGCCGATTTTGGTCGTTACGTCATAACGATTACATTTTATTGATATACCGGAGTCTGTACACTAGAAGCTATCGATAAATATATAAAACTTTATGAATTCAGCAAAAATAACGATTATATGTTAGATATAAAGAGCAAATTAAACAACCCGTAAAGCTTACAGTAAACCGTTAGATAAATTTCGATATTACACGTTATCTTTACAGTTGGGACTTGCATTTGAGCTACCGATCGTTACGGCTACCGAATATTTTCTGTAATTATTAACGATCTTTAGTTTACGACGCATTAGCTTTTTATGTCGAAACTGCAGCCCCTGGTGGCAAGTAGTTGCCGTAGCCTACGTAACGAATGCAACAAGCAGAAGTACCAGTCGCGAATTACTGACCACGTGACAACTTTTTCAAGATTTGTTACAGAATTCCAAAAGAGCCATGTAAGTATCATTGGCACCTGTTGCGTGTTCGGATGGGCGACGAACTCCCTCTGCTTGTACTCGACGGCCATGAGCAGCCGCGGCAGCACGAACTGCCGCCGCCCCAGCGCGCCCGCCGTCTGCTTCAGCAGCAACTCCACCTCCTCCGATGTGCGGCAACAGCCTGGTAGAATCATAACATGTCAGGATGAACATTAGTTCTGACATTTTATGATTTGATACGATGATTAAATAATAGAAAAATAAAAAAGTTAGTTCTAGCGAGCAACCGCACCGGCTTCGCTCGGGTGTCCTCAGGGTTTCTCTATTATAATGTGCATGTATTATTCTGTAACTAAATGATGTACTATGTAACGATCACAACGATCTTCAGTTTATGTGATGCCCAGGCATTTCAAATGAAAAACATTTTTACTGATTAAAATCAGGAATAATAGTAAAAATGGATATATGATTACATGGACATACAAAACTCTACCGCAATTCCCTTTCCGAAATAATTTTTAAAAATCCTTTTCTTCTCAGCGGATGGATAGCAGCGCCAATAGTTGCGTATATAAAATTTCAGTTCGATCCGCCCATCATACCTATCAGTGATAAATCACCACCTTCTCCATTCGTTTTTGTTTCCCACTAAGAACCGCCCATGACTTGTTCTCACCAATAAGTTCAACAGCGAAAACGCTGACCGCATCCACAAGGTGCATGTATGCCGTAGCGAGGTGGATGTAGACTTTGGCGTTCTGCTCCAGCTCGGTAGTGAGCCGGAACGCCGCTAGAATGGGATCCGACGACACGTGGACGATGTAAGCTGGAGAAGATATCGCCTGGTAGACGGCAAGCCGGGCGGTGCTCGAGTATAGCGGATCGTCTTTGATCAACGAATTTCTGTAAGCCAAAGTTATAATTATAAAATATGTTAATCTTTTATTAAAAAGAATGTCAGCTATGACCATGGTGTTACGGCCGTATATGAAGCGGGAGTTTTAAGTAAAGTAAAGTAAAATATAGTTTCGAACAACTTGACTTTTAAACCCAGAAAAATGAAACAAGGGACCTGACATTTCTTACTAGTATTGCATACTTTGTGCAATTTGTACAATTAACAACAATTAATTGGTACAACAAGGCCCTTTCTTTTAGTGTCCAATTCAGCCCATATCTCACTTAGCCCACGGGCTGAAATGACCACTATCAATAATGTTTCAATTTTTACGCAGAGGTCAATGGGTTTATTCTTGGCCAATTAGAAATTGAAATGATGAATTTTAATTACTGTTACGGGTCTGGGTATTATATGTATAATAAGTAAATAATAAGTACTTTATCAGTTATCTAGCACCCATAACACAAGCTTTGCTTTGGGGCTAGATGGCGCTGTGTGACTCCTTCAAGATCAGGTAAATAGGCTGTTCCTATACAGCCATGCTCCATCTTCGGCCGCATCTTCGCTTCCCATCAGGTGATATGGCAGTCAAATGGCTGTCTAGTAAGTAGTTAAAAATAAATCAAGATTAGGTACAATAAATGTCTTTAAAGTTATGAACTTGAGTGAAGCGTCAGTTTTAAATAGATTTCAGTAGGTATTCATGAGCAACGAAGATCCACACCGGAATAGATTCCGGTGCTTGCTTTCATTGCTAGAAAAAATACACACAGCGCCTAGCGCCACAATCCACCTAGCGACATAATAAGCAAAGCTTGTGTTGTAGGTATTAGATAACTACTTATATATATTTTTTTTTAATACCTACTTATTATTCTTACATACTACACCCAGACCCGTAACAGGAATTAAAATGCATCATTTCAATTGCTGCTCGGTCGGGAATCGAACTTAGGACCTCTGCGTAGCAGAACAGCATGTTAATCAACTGCACCATTCAGGTCATTTTCGCAGACCCTTCCGCGTACGCGCGCTTTAAACCTTTTATAGTAAGTACGACCTTATTTAACTAAAACATGTACTCATCACCGGCACTTGATACAGATGCATCCAGTACTGTGCGGGTGCGGCAGCGTGTGTCCGCGCGCGATCAGCAGCGCAGTGGTCTCGTAGTGGCCGAGCCGCGCGGCCAACATCAAAGGGGTCACATGCTCGGGGAAGTCCGGCGAATGCGTCACCCCGGCGAACTCTAATCCGGGACACACTCGTTTACGGGCGTCCAGGAGCATCACTGTTTTGGGGATTTCGTATAGGAAGGTAGACGTTTTGTTAGATTAGGTGGGGGTTGTCACAGACGTTGACCTGGGGCTCTATTTTTGGATCGCTCGCTTCAATCCAATCTGTTTTCAATTTTGATTTTCAGCAGGAAAAAAATGATATTTTGATGTATGGTGCTGATTTTTCCTATTTTTTAACTGTATTATTTTGGTGTTGCCAATATGATTTAATAAAAATTGAACTTTTCATGCTTTTTGTCGCGTTTCGTCTTAAGTTTCTCTTTCTTGGACAATTAACGAACGTTTTAACAAGAAACATTTAGAACAACCTAATTTATGTATACTGTTTATAATGTAACAATACGTGTTCTGCAGGTGTACTTTACTTAAATAAATAAATAAAACAAATATTGGATGAGATGTACAACTACTGCCCATACTATATGGCATAATAGCAGCGGTTCAAATAGTTAGGTAGAATCGCAGGTGAGTTTACTTAATTAAAATGTACCCTTTTACATCTCTTACAAACATTGTTGTTTATAGCAGCATTCCTAGCGCCCATAATATAGACATAAAGTAGAATAAAGACACTCGACTCCGTCTGATTACCGACACCTACCCAATATGCGCATGCTGTTATCTTTTATGGCATGCAGTACAGTGTCGCCGACGTCTATATCTGGCCGTCGCAGTAAAAACTCCACCATCTTCTCTGATCGATTCTGCACGGCCAAATGGAGTGCGGTAATACCCTGGAATGGGAAACTCTATTTCATGTGGATCTTTACTTATTTGCCAGTTATTAAATTAGTTCTGTAAAAAGGTTTTTAGTGTGTCAGTCTTCAGGTGAACGTTAACCTACTTGCAGATTACATTTGGCTTGTTTTGTTATGTTTGCGATTATGGTATTTTCTTATATACATATTTTCTACTCATTTTATCGAGAAGACAAAGGCTTCAGTCCCTTACCAATTCCCACGGTCGACAGCTGTGAATATGGCTTGCGGAAAAAATAAATTGCAGGTGTGGTGATAATTTAGCCTTTAGCTCTATGTCCGTAGCGTACCTGTCTTGTCACGTTGGCAAAGCTTGTGACTTTAAACGTATCTAGTAATTTACTTGCTCGGTGGTGACTTTCCTTGGTTAATAAGTCTTAGTATATGTAATGGTTCGGTAATCATCCAAACTACCCGTAATATATACTTGCTTTCCCTATTTTGCACATCGTCACTTATTGAGAAGGAAATAATGTTTGTACCTACTCCAAAGGTATATGTAGTACTTGCCCAATACGTCGTTGGATAGCTATTTTCGAACTGAATAAAAATTACTGTCGTGCGTATGTGAAGGGCAGGGTCGGCAGAGGGCACCCGAGGAGGACATTGGCGACTGATAAAAAAATGGCCTACTTCTCCAAAAAGCATAATGTATGACAAGATGTATGAATGTGGAAGAGGCAAACAACGTATGTCAGGATCGTAGCTTGTAGCACTCTAGTCTCTGCTTACCCCTATAGGCAACGATCGTGAGTATGTATGTATGTATGTAACTTTTGTTAAAATGTACTTTTCCAACGTACTCGTAGCTATTAAAGAATTTCATAACTTTATGGTTAACTAGACGAGATATCTACAGGAAGGGAGGAAAATAATTAATATACACCCTAGGGTATATATAACTGGTGGGTTATACGTAGTTAGAAAAGTACTAGGGAATGAAAAAGGGCACCTGGAAGTTTTCACAGTTGATATTCAACCTTGGATAGAGGCCCAGATATTTATTGACGCCGTTGACGTCATCGACTGCAACTAACTGCAAGAACGTAGCTTCAGGTGGCTGCAGACGGGGCAAGTGGATGCTTTGGGCTTCAGATTTCTCACTTGTTCCCTCGGACTAGACAAAATCATGAGTTATACAAGCACATTACACATCAACAGCCCGTGACAGTTCACTGCTGGCGTTGTTCATAATAACTAATGAGGATCGTATAGAGTGGAGACTCTAGTGGAAATTGCTATAGGTAATATCTACCCAGAAAGATTGGAAAGTTGGCTACCATCACGGTTGAGGCGTAGCCCTTTTATCAAGAATGCGTGCCAGTCGTAGGTTGATCTGATTTTTTTAATTCTTTTAATATCAACATTTTAGATTTATAACGGAAAAATAAGTTTATTTTCTACTTACCACATGCGAGGCGATGTAAGATGCGTTATATCTGTTAGAACTAGAAACATTCGTTTTAGTTTTATAGTTATTAATATCCGGCAAAGAAATACATTCATCGTCTTCAGAACTCAAATTTGTCAAATCTCCAACTGACTTCTTATTAAAAATTGTGGTCATATACTGTTTGCTTGTATCATCACTTCGCTTTGAAAGCTCGTGGGCCGGTTCTTCTTTGTCCGGTACTTCAGGTAATGTTTTGTTTTCAATAGAATCAGTTACATTAGACCTGGCTAAACTCATGGTGATGTATACTAGGGCTTGCAACGAAAATTCAACAATGCATATCGATGACCATGTTATTTCGTGGTTTTGATCTCAATAAAATGCTTTTTATGGCTTGTGAATTTGTCTACGATTATTTATTTATTTAGAGGCACACAGTTATTGGGAATACTCTTCACTACTACACTACCTACCTTAATACCTACTGATGTACGTAGCGTTTAAAATGTGATTTGCAACAACTCCTAATATTTCAAGTAGAGCCAAGTAAAGCTGCCAAGGTGTGTCTTCATCTAAGATAAAATTTAGTTACGATCAAAATATATAGTTAGGAACTCAGAAAACTACGCTGACGATAAATGAATATTTTATAAAGTTTTTGACAATTATGTCTATTACATGTCTATGATGATCTATCTTACTTTGAGTCTCTGGTAGACATAGGCGAAGAAAAAGATTTTATTTTCTTACATGACAGAACGCGCGCGCCCTTGTTCAAACCGCACTGCTGCCACTTGGTTTCATTGGCATTGGAGACCAACGGTCTATTTTCGATACTCTGAAGCTTTATTTACTATGCACTAATTCTGAAACTTCTTCTATTTAATCCCCAAATAAACAATCTGTTTAGTATCTGAGCTAAATTGGCGTAACGAAAAAGAAGGAAACATAAAAACAGGCTCGTGGAGCGTGCCGAATCGGGCAACGTGAGACCCAGTGAGTACAGATTTCACCAATGCTATTGGTGAAGATACAAAACAGAAAACTTAAACTATGTTTCCGCCGCAGACGTGGATGCTTTCGCCTTCCTCTGACCTTCAGAATATGGGACGCAACTAAACATGTCGCGCGGAGCCGGTGACATTGAGTTCTTGATTTTCTCAATTCTAGAAAGCTAGCCGGTAATACATCGGCAATTTAATTACTTACCATACTTATAGTATAAGTCTTTGTTACTTACATTGAAATCGTACATTTTTGGTAAACGGTCACTCTATAAACCAAGTTAATATTTTGGAGTACTTGTACCTAATACATATGTGGCCCGGCAGATTGATTTCAGATGCTCTAAATTTTTCAAGACATTAAGTAGGTACTTACTTACTTTTATTACATTGTTAGCTATTTTATTGTCTTACCATAAGATGAACAGAAGAGCAAAATATATATTTAGAACAAACTTATTATATGGGCCAGGATTTCAGATGCCGTCATATTTTTTAACACATAGTTACCTACTTTTTATTTAATATTTTAATTATTTTATTATCTTACCATAAGATGAACAGGAGGGGACAGTACAGCTTTGGAATAGACGATTTAAATTCAAAATATTATAGTTGGACCAAGACATGGTCCTAAAAAATATCTAAAAAAAAATTATTCTTTTGATTAAACTTTCTTCAAGTAGATACACGGCAAAAGCCTGTAACTCCAATTCCTTTTTCAATTAAAATCGTCTTACCTAAAGAGCTCGTCGTCGTAGGATTGGCAAACGGAGTAGTAGGTACTGTAGTATATTTATAACAACCATAATTTACCCAACATCTGTTATCAGCATTCAACACAGTAGAAGTAGACTAATCGCAACTCACTGCGTTTGTTTTTGCAAATTAAAACGCTGCTCCCAATTCAATAATAGTTATGTACGTTTAGATAATTATATGGTATCAAGTGAGGACTTTCACATCTCCTCCCAGAGATTTAGTAAAACACACTGTTATTTTGGTATCAAACATATTATTTTCTTGTTCATACAACTCACTTTCAAATACGAATTTAATGGCTCAATAATGGGTTCTAACGAATCTCTATCGTAAAAAAGGTGTAGAACCTACTTAAATTAAAGATGATAAGAAAGACATGTAATTATTGGACATAATTAATATCATAGCAACACAATATTTAATTTCACAGACGTACATTCATGTCGCTTGTCGACGACAGCAATTCTTTTTAAATATCTGATTTTGGTATGGGTATGCTTAAACTATGTAGTTTCATTTCTTCAAATTGCGTATATTCTTAAGATTTACTGTACATTGTATAAAGTAGAGCGAAATAAGAATAAGACCGTGTCAAAATCTGAAATAGGCAAAATACTGATGTTAACTCGTAGCAATGTAATGCGATTAATATGGAGTCAGTATGGACAGGAAAACATCCCATTTGTTTATCCTCCACAGATGTGGAGGAGGCTCAGGTCCAGCAGTGGACTGCTGACTCAAGAATGCGTAATGAATGAATGATGCGATGACAATGATGTCATTAAATTTAAAATCTGGTGTCCTACAAGCGTAGAGCATTCTTTCGTTAGTTTTAGAACGCCCACATTGAACGATTTAAAAATTACTTGCAATAATTAATTTTTTCTGGTTGAAATTCTGATACAAATTTAACTCTTAAATAATGATGTTCGCATACTTACCGATGAATAAGTGACCAGGGACATATTAGTGATTTTCCATGCGGTGAATGCAATAGGTTTTTGTGCCCTGCAAATAATTGAACAAGAAATTCAACTTTTTTGCAACATTAGCACGAGACAAAAACATAAATTACACTTTGTAAAAAAGAAAAGGAGAAATTTAAATGGAACGTAATCTCGAATGTTGTCAAAGTGTGAATTTAACTTTTAGAAAGCATCTTGTATAGGTAGGTACTCGTATGTCTGTAGGGATGATTAAGTTTGTACGTTTAACAATATTATTGTTTTTAGTGACATACAGTCACTAAAAATCCCTTTCCGCCCTCTCAGCAATCGGTTCTACAATATATACAACTTAGTTCGTTGTTTTTATGTTATTGTACCTAATTATCGTGTCGTGTCTACTGCAATAAATGTTTTCTTTCTTTCACTTGTGTCTTGCCCATTGGACTCTGAGGTCATGCCCATTACCACATGAGAAACTGGAATCGCATATTTATTCTTTTGTAGCTTTTGCCCACGACTTTGTCCGCGTGGAAAACTTTGTAGGGCAGTTTTGCGTTTTTTAACGAGCAGTTTAAATGACCTCCCTATGTATGAAAGCTAGTATTACGGAGAGGTCAAGCTGTGGTTCTACATCAGATGTTAAAGTTTCCAAAATGAATTATACCCTATATGTTACCCAGTGGTAATAGGTATACAACAAAAAAGTTTCATTAAAATCCGTTCAGTAGTTTCGGAGATTGGCGTGTACAAACAGACAAATAGACAAAAATGTTCAAAATGCTTATTATATTACTATTTCTTCATCGCCCTAAATTATTTTTTTGTAAATATATTCAATGTAAATGCATTCTTTTTTTTACTGTAGGTATAGATTTTTGTAACCACGAAAAGTCGCGAACAAGAGGCCACTACAGAAATTTAAGTGAAAACTTTATAAATTACATGGCGTACCTTACTATAAGAAACATGAGCGCTTTCCTGCACCGCGGGCTAGTGCGGTACCACCCGCTGTTGTAAGCCGAAATGGCAATGTCGGCGTTCTGGAAGCAATCAGCTCGTTAAATATAACTGGTTTAAATGAACGAATGTGTAGGCTTAAAGTTCCGATCCTGGAGACATACATCATGCACCAGTATGATGGTGTTTTCGTACAAACACTATATTTTATACTACACAGTAACAAACGAGCTGACAGGCCACCCTTAATATCTAAGGTTCATGCATTTAGGTTGCAGGCAACAAAAATGCAGAACCGCAAGTGCTTTGTCACTGTGAGGACTAAAACGTAATGCTCGTGCCTGTAATTGCGATGATTTGCGCTAGCTACCTTATCCTTCAAACCGGAACACAATAAACACAACAACGCTACTTCTATCTTCGATATACCGAAAGTTCATTTAGCACCGCTGGAGAGGCTGGAGTCCAGCCAATGCGCACAAGCAGGTTTCCTACACAGCTGAAAAGTCAAACAAAATAGGACACGTTTTTGTGTAGAAGGTTAAAAATGATTACAAACCGCATGCAATAATGCATCTCCGTACCAACACAGCACGCCTATTTGTAACAAGGCTGACCCCATGAATAATTTGTTGCTTATTGCCACAAAAGGTTCCAGTAACTGTAACAAAAAGTAGTAGGTATAATTTCATTACCATTATAACCAGTTGGTTTTTATAATCTTGAAGTATAGCTAAACAATAAATATATACTCAACCACAATGACGAATACGACACAACAAATGTTAATCGAGCTCATAATTATATTTATAAGATTTGAAAAGGAAAAGGCTTCCTCTATGTCGTTGCAGTACCTGCAATGAAATTTATAGTATTTTAATAGCTAAGAAGAACGTTTATATGAAAGGGAAAGGTGGATTTACAGTATAGAAAACCATGTTCCAATCTTTTGTTGTACGGTAGGTGTTTTCTTTTTATTTAAACAATTACAATTAATGACATAATTTTCTTCAACAAAATTACAAGTTGTTCTATGATACGCACGTGATCAGCCGTTGATGTAGCTTGATATTGACAAGTATTTCCTCATAATACTGTTCGTCAGTACCGTCCGCTGTAGCGAGCACCTCCAACCTTTTACGGAGAATTTGTAAAAGCAGACAAATGTGGCTCGCCATGGCACTGAATAACAGATCCGTTCCCGTCATTATCCATACGCAAGTTTGACCTGTATGTGTATAATAAGGAAATATTATATAACAAGTGGCTCAATAGGATTTTTTCCCAAATTTTGCAACTTCTATTAATATTTCACGTACCTACATAAAATCGTACTAAAATTATTAAAAAGAATAAATGGTTGGATGTTTTTACTCTTTCACGCAAACTGTAAATGCGCTCATTCAATGAACATATCACATATCACTGCTAGACTCGAGTCTCCTCCACATAATGGTGGAATTTTCCAAAATATTCACTCTTGGAACCGAATCCCTGTAGCGTGCGCGTTATGTATGCATCTAAACCTGGCTTGCACCAAATTCTTAAATACATTAAAGAATGACGTTTAATGGTTTCTTGTATAAAGTTTTTGTTTAAGTCTCAGCTTAAATGCGTTTAAGAATTTGGTGCAACCCGCCCTTATGCACTTATTACACCTGGCTAAATTCAGAAACAAAATGCGTAAGAGCCAGACAAAGTGGAATGTATTGTTCATGGAATATGGTCTATTTTAGTATCACATATATTATGATACGCGCTGCTTCGCTTTTCAAAAGGCGTGATACAAAAATGGACCTTTCATATGAGTAATATTTCCTTTTGATTTCCTCTGATGACTGAATTTAGCCAAACGTAATAATCGCATTAGCCCTGCAGATCACAGTGTTAAATCCAATAGAAAAAGATGCTGCCAATTTTCTGGTCTACGGTGATCTTCATCTAAATCGGTGCACGACACCTCTAATAGGAAGGATTGGATATTCTACTCTGTAAGACAACACAAGCTTTGATGAAACTTACGAATAATTTCTACTTAGACAAATAGGTAAAACAGTTCCCACGAGATCGGGATACCGAATTTTCTTCTAAAATTTTTAAGATTGCATAAAAACGCCAGCTCATTGCCATTGACGAAAGAACTACGATTCTACTTTATAGCCAAGTCTCCGTTGCACCACTCATGGTACTAGTAACCCTGTATATCCGTGTAAATAATTAATACTAACAGTTCCAACTTCATTTTCAAAAACAACTTTGTAAAACTAATAAACAGTTCACATCAACTTCGAAGCATCGTAAATTTATTACTCATAACGAGTTTCTTGCTATGAAAATAAACTAATCGAGGTTCACACCTTTATTTTCCCACAGAATAAACTTACAAGGGCGTTACGGTACCTTTAAATCACTTAATTTTCCCATACTTATACACCATACACATCCACATGCCCGTTTTATACAGATCCCCATAAAATGTACTGTTGGATATACAGTGAGTGTTCCAGATAACAAGTAGCATATTTGCTACCCAACTAGTTTAAACTAATACAAAAGCTATGAATTGTGTGTTTTTTTTAAATTCTGTTATGCTTTAATTAGGAAAACAAGTAACATGAAAACTAAATATGTAAATATGAAAAAGAAAGCAATTTCACAAACGGTTTCTGTACAATGGTACTAATGTACCATACCAGCTGGGACCTCCATACACCACAAATTAGGCAGCAGCTTTTTCTCTTGTATCTACTTACTTTATCTATCTACTGCGATCTCCAACCCTGCACTGGTGATACCCCTAGTGTTACTGATCTTCTTAAGCAGCGATCCCCACTTTCCATCAGGTGGCCTGTTTCGGTATCGTTTAACATAAAAGGACCGCCTGACAAACGTGGGGATTACGGTAAAAGAAAACCTTCTACTACTTAAATACGATACTAAAATAAGATAATCTTGAATACTGTGGCTATGGAGGAGGATCATGTCTAACAGTGGTGAAATAAATAAGTACCTTATCTTAAATTTCAAACTCACGAACTTTTGGGTTTATTTAGAAGAAGATTAGTAAGATACCTAGCATTCATAAAATATTTAATGTAATTTTCAACATTAATTCAATATTTTGATTAACTCTTTCCGCCTCTACTATAGGTCTCCACAAGTGCCCACCAAATTACATTGGCTACCTATCTTGGCCCTACGACTGACTTAAACCAACAGTTGCAAGAAACAGATTAGGCGGTGAATCCATCCATGTACCTATCATGAATTCCTAATACAAGAGGAAGGAATGAACACATAAATCATACCAGCGAACATCTCGAATATGTACACAGCAACGTGGGCGATGGGCTCGTGTTTGTCGAAGGGATACCAAGAGACCCACACATAGCCAACTTGCGCCTCCTCGCCGTGATACAGCTGGTAGAAATATACAGCAATCGGAGTCACGTTGTAGAACCATACTCCCAGCATGTTTATTGCGAAATACCCTGCAACAAATAAGTAATTTTGTTGCGAGTTTGAAAGTTTAATGTAAAAATGATTTTTTTTTTTAGGTATGAAGTCATCCCTCTAATTTTAAAGAAGATTTTGACCCTTTTCCTGGTTTCCAATTGAGCTTACTTTACACACTCATGTAAGTTCGGTGGCAATGCAATATTATGATACCATCGAACTGATCTGATGATGAGGATGGAAGGTGGCCATAGCAACTCCTAAACCACGCATATCAGAGATTATGAGTTCAGATCATATTTAAGGTCTGATAATAAATAAATCCATCAAGTTTGGGTGCGTTTAATTTGTCTTAACAAATAAACTAATTAATCATAGAGAATGCGCGATAAAACATTATGAAACATTCTTTTTTTCATTTAAACTTGTTTAATATCTCAACACTGGAACTTCGTTTAGTCAAGAATTCAAGATCTACAACAGCAACCTAAACAATATAATGCCGTCAGGAGAATATTATACAATAATAGGTAGCCCGTGACTCTGTTCACATGGACCAGTCTAGCTTCCCGATTGTTTTCTGTGAAGGCAAGTAAGGTAAAATTAGACACTGTCTAAAAATAAAATTGACGAAGGGAAACTGACACCGAATTTCAATAATCCACCTCATTTTCCAATTCTTATGGGAATTTTGAGATTACTTTGTTAATGGAGTTCGTGCATAACGGCATTCAGGATTCATCTGCCGAAAAAGTTTAAGTAGGTATTTATGTCTAGGCACAAAGTCCACTGACACACATAAACAGACTGGCTGTGTTTAGCGACCAGCCAGTCTGTTTATATTGAAACAGACTACAAGCTTTTTGTAACAAGAAAATGAATTGCTTTTTGTAACCACTTTCCATCAGATAGCCCGTTTGTTTGCCCACAGTATGACATATAATAGTTAAAAGAATAACATACATACTGACATTAAGCTCATGCCTGTGTCCCACAGGTGGGGTAGGCAGAGACTATGGACCGCCACTTTGCCCCTAGCCCCTTCCACGCCCTAGCCTCGCAAATATCCACAACTATTTTCATACATCTCTTTTTATTCTTACCACTTCGGACCCCAGCTTTTTTGAGAGCATTACTGATCTGATCAGTGAATGCTTTCCTGGGTCGTCTTCTTAAGGGCCGGTTTTCCAGATTCGCGCTATATACCTCTTTCATCAATCGTCTAAAGAATTATAAAGATTTAAAGAATAACTATTAATTAATCCGATCCACCGGTGACGACTTGCTCATTCCTCAGCGGCTCGCATAGGAATAGCCATCCTGCATTCTGCAGAATTCTGGAGCGTACTGTCAGCCTGGGCACTTTCCCCCGTGCCTACAATCTGGGTGATATAATGCACATGTAGATTTTTAGATTAGTTTGGGTATTGTTTGTGTTGTTGTGTTTAAACTAGTTATTTTGACTTTTGCATCTGTTCCTGTCCCGTCCATGTTTAAAGGTAAAGATTCATATCTAGATAAAGACGTGCGTATTTGAATAGAAATAATAATTAAATTTAATTCAAATTACAAAGCGCAAACTTATAAACTACGAAAAAGAACGTGTTTCTACGGTTAAAACAAACATGAACCAAACAGTGACCCCACCGCCATTACTTTAAAAGCTTTGGCCAATAATGTCCTTGAACTCAGCGTGTGTTCTTAACCCTTGCAATTACTTAGATATCGTTAATTTAAGTTCACTCACACTGATGCGCGAGACGCAACGCCGCAAGGCTGTTATCTTTCAGCATCTGAGATTCTGCGTTGAGCGGCGGCACCGGCCAGATGCCGTCCAGTTCCTCGATAAGCTTTATAAAAACGTCCTTCTTGTACCATAACACGAATACCTTCGCAATGCCTGCAGTGACAGGTAATGTAGGTATGTAGGCACAATAGAGTTCAACATACTTTGAGAATAGAATCAAAATAGGTTCGTATTTGATGTAAAGAAATGCACCATGAAAATAGAGCTTCATTCAGTAAAATTTAACAAATCTATAAATATAATCATTGTGGCGTTAATTTCCCGGTTGTGCTCTCGCGCACGAGGTCCGCCTCGACCATGATATACGATTTTGCAGTTCAGATAATTACTGTGGAGCGAATGCCATCTGACCTTCGTGGCCTTGCTACTAGTGGAACCTGATCAGATCGGATTCAGTCGTCTGAATGTGCAAATTGCATCACGATGTTTTCCCTCACCGTAAGAGAATCGGTTAGCATTCAACTAATGTACATAACTCAAAAAATAGTCATTGGTACATGGCCGCAGTGGGATTCGAACCCGGTACCTCTCGCTTACGAGTCGGATACCTTAACCACTCGGTCAGCGACGCTTCTAAATTTAACAAAACAATATTTGGTGAAATAAAGTTCATTGAACTTAAAAAATGTCGCAAATTGCGTACCTAATTACCTACTTATTCTATCTGCAAACACAAGCGTTATACTTACTCAAAAAGCCGTATCCAAAAGTATGGAAAAGTGGCACGACCTCCTCCACTTTGGGTGAGTTAGACAGTGTGAGGCCGATGTACACTATTTCGCTAAACACGTGATAGCAAATACTGCATACAGATATCATGAACATGAGTTTTTGGCTCCATTTGGTGGGCCCCTTATTACTTTCGAAATTTAGCCCGATACGTCTCATGCAAAACTTACTGAGTAGCAGAGACCTATCAATTTCTTGCTTAGCTCCGTCCATTGTTACCAGCTAGTTAATACATATGTTATAATATTGCCGCTATAAAGCAATGGTTATAAAGTGATAAAGGTTATAAAACTTCTGTTTATTTAGTTTTTTAATGAAGTGGGTACATGTCGAATGAAACTTTGTGACAAGTTGAAGCAGCGTGTGGGGCTTCGCATTTAGATTTCTTTTTTAATAACACAACGAAAATTACACATTATATTTTTATTACTTAATACAAAATATTTAATCACTTAAAATGTATTTCTTAAATAGCTATATGCTAGAAAAATTAAGTAAATGTAAGTGATTATTTTCTTTAAGTTAGTTATTCTTAAATTCTTCTAATCTACTGTTTATTAGCTTCTCTTCTATACAAGGTACTCAGCAAAGCAAATATGGAATAAGATTTCGTTAATATCTGAAAAGAAACATGAATTGATCATTGAACATGTAAAATTATATTTTAATAACCTAACCGACAGGTGTTAGAAAGTCTACATTCATAAATACTCATGTACTCAAATAAGTTTTGCCAGAAACCAATTTTCGTGAAAGTAACAATCTCGATTGAACTGATTTTCAAATAAAGAAAACAGCATTGAATTCGGTCAATCCGTACTGCTTACCATCAGGCAGGCCGTAAGCTTGTTTGCCACACACAGATACAAACGTCAAACTTACAACACCTCTCTTTTACGTAGGGGGTTTAAAATAAAAAAGCCTGATGAAGATACCTGAAGGTTCGAATGCTGTCTCTATTCAGGGATCACGAAACTAGTTACCCTCACATTTACGTCCGTTAGTACAAATTAGAGTTAGAGTTGTGTCAAATTGACTTTGGTGTGTAGGGACTATTTTTAGTATTGACTTTTTTAAACTACTAAAGGACAAACGAGCAGACATCCTACCCAGAAACTAAAGAACTTCGATCAAACTTTTTGGTTAATACACCTTAAAAGCATTCTTGAAAACAGTTTAAGTTAATAGCTTATAGATCCTGTGTTTTCGTGGCCCCGCCAACAATTATTTTTGTATTGGTAGAGTATAAAACTTCAAAGGAAATTTTATTTTTTGTTGAATTTTTTAAACTTTCTCGAAGCCACGCCCCGGCTACCTTCACCCAGATTATACAAGTAGTTGATCCAGTCTTTGTTCAAGTTAGTTTTTATTTACATTCATAAGATCATACTCGTACTCACCTTAGAAAAAGTAACCAGAGTCATGTTCGTAAATTTCATAGCCGTGAAGGCTATCGGTTTCTGCGATCTGAAATAAAATTGTAAATAAGCTGTTATTTTTTAGTTTAAGTAACAAATAATACTCATCAGTCTTTAAAAAAAAGTACTTTTTAAGAAAGTAGTGCGAGTTCTTTTTACTATGATTTACTCTAGCTAAAGCGTTACCTAACATTAGCTACATTACTATCTAGCTCGAAAATCTAAAAATTGCACAATATTTATACGTCATCCAATACAATCATTTACAATTCCCACTAGCCAAGATTATGAGATGTAATGTGCCACAACATTGTGGATGACTTCGAAGATAACGTGACAGTTAAAAAAATAAAAGTATTTTGTTGGCTCTTCGGATTAGGTACATTTTGTGGCTGTAGGTAACTTCAATTGTCCATTTTATTTATGGTGCTAAGTAGTGTATCCAACACTGTTATTTAAACATTGCCTCTCGCGTTTTTACTTTTATCACAAATTCTATATTTGTTTTTTAGTGTATTTGACATTATTCCAAACTTCAGTTTGAGTGCAGACAGCCATCCGAACGGACGCCGGACAGCCCATCATTGAATTCATATCAAAAACCCGATTGAATTCGATAAATTCCACAACATATTATCTTAAAACAATAAGATCATTATGGGAGGTCTGGTATACAGGTTTACTTGTGCTATAGGGTACTTACCGATGACCTATAATCATGAAAGGCAACAATCATGGTTATATAGCACAAGTAAAGCTGAAATACATGAACATTTTGTGCTACATTTTTCAAACAATTCCTTAAGAAACGAATATTATACCTATATCCATACTCGAGAGCGATTTGCTCGTAAATGGTTGGAAATTTGAGAAAATGTCTTTAGCAAAAGTTGTGGAGAATTTTATAGTCTTTAATTTAGTAGTACATCACATTCCCATAGGATGCGCTGTTTATTGAGATATTTACAATAAACTACTTTTAATCAGGGAGCAACCCTAACACATAAAATAATTTACCAGACTACTGCCCCCTGCCAGCCCCACAAGAGCGTATTAATCTTGCGTAGGGCCATTTGAGACATATGACTCGCAAAAGCTCATAAAACTATAACCTAATAAAAGTAACTCCCGGATTTCCAGTGTGTTCCAAATAAATTACAGTGATTATCCAGCCGTTGTATCCTCCTGTACCTATATATATTGGAATTTAGTGATTGTATCGGAGGACTAGACATATTGCAGGTGAGAACGTGAACAGAATAATAAAGGGTTGCGTACCTTACTAAAAGGAAAAGCAATGTACGCCTGCATCTAGAGCTCGTTTTGTACCAACCACTTTTATACGCTGACTCTGCCACGTCACCATTCTGGAACGTCATGTTATTTTAATGACGAATGACGAGTATTGTATGCCACTTTTCAATTCAGCCAAAGTAAGCAAAGCATGTCTTATGGGTGCTATACAGTGTCGATTTATTATTACTGCATACGTTGGTAACGTTGGCCTTTAGCGCGGTTAACAGCATCGAGCCTATCTGGGAAGACTTCAAAAGCTGCACAAAAGTCATCATCATCATCTCGGCGTTAAATCTCGGTTGCACTCCCGCGCGACACGCGGGGGCCCGGGGTCCGCCTTCCTGCTTTTCTTCGCCCACTTTGCTCGGACTTCGGCATCCTTTGTGGTGAGTCTGTTGGCACGCATGTCACTCTTAACGAAGTTCAGCCATTGCTTCTTGGGCCGGCCTCTCCTTCCCGTACCTGGCGGGGGTGGCATGGCCAGACATCTGTTCTCCGCATAATTTGCCGGTCTGCGCAAGACGTGGCCGTACCATCGAAGGCAGCACTCTTGCAGCTTGTCCGCAATGTCACGGACATGAAGGCTACCGCGGATATGGGCATTCCGCACGCTTTCTGTGCGGGAAATCCCACACATCCACCGCAGCATCTTCATTTCCATCACTCGCAAATCCTGCTTGTGTCGCTCTGGTAGAGGCCAGGTCTCGCTGCCGTATAAGAGAACAGGTCTAATAATGGTTTTGTAAACCTGTCCCTTCAGCTCCATCGGCATCTTGGGGTCACAAATGACAGCCGTCACCTCCCGCCATTTGGCCCAAGCCGCGGATGTTCGGACTTTGACGTCGCTGTCGATGTCACCAGTTGCGCCTAGTACCGACCCCAGGTATCTAGCCTGATCCGTTCGTTTTACCTCGTCTTCACCTATGCGAACGGGTAGGGGGTATGTACTGTTGCAGGCCATGTACTCTGTCTTCGCCACATTTATCTTCAGACCGCCGTTCTCAAGCGACTCCTTCCACTTTTCCACCCGTTGGACAAGTCGTCCCTTGCCCCATGAGGAGACACGGAGGTACCTCATGATAGTCTCATATGCTGTCTGACAGTATATCATGTTGAACAGATGTGGGCTGAGCACAGAGCCCTGGTGTACCCCAACGGTAATAGGGAACGGGTTAGTGTCGCCAACAGCAGTCCTAACTATGGAATCGGAATCGCGGTACATGTCTCGGATAATGTCAATATAGGCCTCAGGTACGACTTGGACCGCAACGCCTACCAGATCATCTCACGAGGGACACAGTCAAAGGCCTTCTGCATGTCCAGAAACAGGAAATAAAGGGGCGTGTTCCTTGATCTGTATCCCTCCATTAGAGTTCGTAGGGCAAATACGGGATACATGGTCCCACAACCCGGCCGAAACGCATACTGACACTCCGAGATTGTACACTCCCGTCGGATCCGAGAGCCCACAATGCGTTCAAAGAGCTTCATGGTGTGAGACATCATCTTTTTACCGCGGTAGTTGGTGCACTCCCGCACCGAGCCCTTGCCCTTATAGACTGTAGTAATAATACTCAGCCTCCATTGGTCAGGTATCTTCCCAGTGAGGAGAATGCTGTTATAAAGGTCGTTAAGGATGCTAACACCACGAGAGTCCATCGATTTCCACGCCTCAATAGGGTCTACATCGGGCCCGACGGCTTTCCGATTCTTCATGCGGCGAAAAGCTGCACAAAGATGACTGGCTTCAAAAATTTGGTATATCCAATGAAAACAATTTGACGGCTCTGCAATTTATAAACAAATAAAATGATTGTACTCATATATGGTTAAAGTGCAATTCAAAAGACACTTTAGACTAGCGAACTGCTCTGTGAAAGCCAGCGTGAGAATCAGTGATGGTTTGTGCCGCGGTAACTGCCATAGGACACTCACCACTCACGCGTTTTCATTTAACAGAGCATAAAGACAAATCAACAAATCTACCATGAAATATTTTAAACTATTGTTACCTTAGACACGTAAACATATCAGTAGAAACTATTAGACAATTCCCATAAATCTCTTGAAACCCGTCATATTTTACAAGAAAAAGTTCCACATACACAATGGATTTTCCATATGGTCCATTCGTTAGACAAAAGCTTTAGCTAAACATTATGAGATGGCCGAAGCCTTAAAGATCGCTCTTTGACGAGAATGGGACAAAATACCATCAAATTGCATTCGTGCAACAAGCGATTTCTTCGGGACAGTCTCGATGCTGTTTACTGTGCTAAAGATGACTACATCGAACGATAACGTAACCTTTTCTTACTTTGAAATGTTGTTTCGATATCCTAGTATTAACAGAACAAAAAATATCAAAATTTACAGCTATAGTGCATTTATACCTTATTAATAACACTTCGAGTGACGGACCCTGTAGAATTAGTAGTATTGATGAAAAATAGATAAATACTCTGACTAAGAAAAACAACCCTCAATGTAGACCATGCTGTGATTAAAGAAATTTAATTTACAAAAAAGAAATACAATTTCGCTTACATTGGAAAATATAGGTTTAACTTATGTAATAATTACCTTGATTGATCGTTGAGGTTAGATACTTATAAGCTAAATAGGTATGTTAGACTATTTGTAATTAAAAATATATTTTAAATAAATAGTAGCTTACGGCACGCATTATGTCATCTCCGTACCAACAGAGCATTCCTATTTGAATATTGGCTGAGAAGAGGAACATCTTGGTAGTGATATTGTATAGAGGGTCTATTATCTGCAACGAACAGATTTTGTATTAATTTATTAGTACTAATTGAGCCGTGTGCAGGCTTAATATAAAAACGGAAAATTCTACGTCAGCTAAACAACAGAAAAATGCGGCTACAAATTCGACGGCAAAAAATTACACTGGCTTCAGGCCCCAATGAGTGGAAAGGTGATGTGGTTAGCTGGCTTTGGGGACGGAAGTATTTTATATGGTATTCAAAATTCATACAAACCGTAATAACAAACAATACGACGCAGATATTCGCGCAGCTCAAGACAACGTTTCCTAAATTAGAAACTGAAAATATTTCTTCTAGGTCGTTGCAATACCTAAAAAAACATCACACATCATGAAAAGACCTTAACCGTCTACTTTTGGTATTGAACCTGTTGGAGGCGAGTTGAAAATATTTATCACAAAACGGTGCTACTCAGAAATATAAACCCATTTAAAACTATTTCATTTCGGAACCTATTAACGACCATGAAAGGGACTGTCGGTGGCCTAGTGGTAAAGGTATCCGACAACCTGACCTAAGCCGGTACTTCTCGCTTGCAAAGTACCGGGTTCGAATCCCACTGCGGCCAAATACCAATGACTCTTTTCTGAGTTATGTACATTAGTTGACCACTAACCAATGCCCTTACGGTGAGGAAAACATCGTGATGACACCTGCACATTCTGGCGATTGAATGTATAACCGTGATCCAATCTGGTCAGCTTCCCTTGGTAGCAGGGTCACGGAGGTCAGATTGCAGTGGCCCATTTGCTCCAAAGGGGACCTCGGGCCCTCGGGCGCGAGAGCACAACCGGGACGTTAACGCCAATATGATTATTTTATTTTACGTCCATAAACGGTAATTGAAGTTGCGCTATTTAATTGTTTAACGATAAGGTTATTTAAAAATCATCGGTTATTAAGAAGCTATTATACCTTACCTTATAAGTCTTTGATGCAATTTTATGTTAGTCAATATTTCTTGATAACATTCTTCTTCCGTGCAAACCGTATTGCCTATTGCTTCAAGACGGGTTTGGAGAACTCTTAACATCAGGGAAATGTGACTGGCAATTACTGAGAAAAGCATATCCGTACCGATCACACTCCATACACAAATTTGACCTGAAGCAAAATATATAAAACTAAAGCAGTTTGTTGTATTTTGTGTATCAATACACAAAAACAACTAATATACTCAAAGATACATAGTTTTGTTATATGATGAATATAATACATACATCAAAATTTGTTGTATGTATTATACAACAAAAGTGTCTCCTTGCCAGTGTGTCCTTGCCAGCGTTTTTGTCCTCGGTACACAGCTCCAAGTCCCTAGTGGATAAATTATTGTCTAAACTAGAGACCTTTCCATCGGCTTTTTCTACAGAGGCC
The DNA here is from genome assembly GCA_907269095.1 of Blastobasis adustella. Classification (NCBI taxonomy): domain Eukaryota; kingdom Metazoa; phylum Arthropoda; class Insecta; order Lepidoptera; family Blastobasidae; genus Blastobasis; species Blastobasis adustella. The sequence goes on along the minus strand of OU026119.1, from coordinate 13,562,636 downwards.
AAAATCGCGTGGCAGTTGGCTTGCCCGGAGGCAGAGCCCACTAATTCTTGTTCACAGCGGCTATGGGACGAACCGTTCTGTAGATTGGCGCGAAACAAACTTTTAGACGCAACAATCAATTTTGCAGAGCGTGCTCGCCATCTGGCTGCTGGCGAGTGGGAGTCGGGCCTCTGGCTCCAGGCAATGCCTTCAAAAACATCGGCACTTTGCTCGACCGTGCCACTTTCGGGATTTCCACGGCCCTGCGTCTTGGAGCTCCCTGCAGCGCCCCACACGACTGCCACTGTGACCGCCCTGTTGACCAGCTCGGCCACCATGGTTTATCGTGTAGTAGGAGCGCCGGACGCATTCCACGTCACGCGGACCTCAATGATGTCATCCGTCGGGCCTTTGCCTCCGCTGGTGCTCCCGCGGTGCTGGAACCCAACAGCTTAGCCCGCGATGATGGGAAAAGACCCGATGGAATGACAATCACGCCTTGGACTGGACGGCCCTTGGTCTGGGATGCTACGTGCATCGATACCCTTGTGCCGTCCCATCTTCCAGCCACCGCGTGTCAAACAGGGGCCAGTGCCGCCTCTGCTGAAAACGTCAAACGGCGCAAACACGCATGTCTCAGTGGCGACTACATATTTGCGCCATTTGGCGTGGAAACTTTTGGGCCGTGGGGACCAGGCGCACATTCTCTATATAGGGAACTAGCCAAGCGCCTGGTCGATATTAGTAATGACCAGAAGGCTGGCCTCTATTTGGGACAGCGTATAAGCCTCGCCATCCAGCGGGGCAACGCGGCTAGCCTTCTGGGCACATTTCCGCATTCAGGGGACTTGGGGCAAATATTTTATCTATTTAAGTAATTTTAAGGTTTTCATTTATAGGTAGTTTTAGTGATTATATATTGTTTGTGTACTATGTATAAGTTGTATAATAAAATATAATGCACAACAAAATGTGTCGTTATAAATTTTGAAATTATGATTAACTTCATTGGAAAATTTATGAGAGCTGAAAAAAACAACATATTACAACTAAGTATTAAATTGAAGTAGAAAATCAGCAGCCCCTTACCGACAAATATTTCAAATAAGTATATTATCGCATGTGCTTTAGGCTGATACTTGTCCACTGGATACCAGGACATCCAAATGAAGCCAAATCTAACATCTTCTTCAGTAAACCATTTATTATAGTAATATACAACCACTGGGGTTGAAATATAGAACCACACGCCTGTTACGTTTAAATAGTAATAATCTGTAAAAAATAAAAATGAGTGACTCTATCAGTGTATATTTTTTCTGTGGACCTCATTGTAATACTTGAGTATTTGACTACCGCCATACCTAGGGCCCTTTTGTATCACTCGCCTCGATCCGAACGATTTCCAATTTTTATTTTCGGCATGAAAAATTCGATATAGGTATTGTTGCATGATGCTGATTTTCCCTACTTTTGAACCATATTCTTTCGGTAATGCCAATATGATTTAAAAAATTAAATATATACCTATATACATTTTTCAAGCCGAAATTCAAAATTGAATACCGATTCGAATCGAGGCGAGCGATTCAAAAATAGAGAGTAATATGATATAAGTGAAGTTGCAGTGTACGATGGAGCATACCTTGGAAGAAGTATGGTAGTTGGAAGAGGCGCTGAAACATTCGTTCGATCGATGTTGACGTATTCAGCGCAACTGCCCAGGGACTCTATTTTAGAACCGGTCGCCTCGAGTACAACGGGTTTCAATGTTCATTTTCATAGGCGGTAACTGAGAAACATTTTATTGAATAATCCGTTGTACTCAATAAGGGAATATTACGAAATTTGTTCGAAATAAATTATTATTATTATGTACCTTCGACATAATTGTTTATAATAGGACCACGATAAGTCCGAATCGACTGACAGTAGTAAACATTTTATAATGTGGATATGGCAATAATCTGGTGATAATCTGTCCTTGTCAGTCCTTGTCAGTCCTTGTCAGTCCTTCTTGTAAACATTCAGATATTTTGCTTGAACTTGTACTTTTAGTATGACTAAATTATTAATCATGCTGAAAATTATCACTCTCACTTCCTTTTTAATTGTTTTGCCCATTATTTAATAATATTTTTTAATAACTCACGATTATAAACAATCCTATAGAAATCAAATTGTTTGTTATGAGTTTTATGAGTGACGTTTTATTATTTTTAAAAACTTATTATAAGTTGCCATACAGAGATTTTCATTTTATTTTTGTTAATAAGTGATTCGGACTTAGCGTGTCCTTATTATATTGGTTATTATATTATATTATTTTATTTTTGACAGTCACAAACAAAGTTATTTTATTCTATTCTATCATCATTATTCACAATTCATCATCATCACAGCCCGTAACAGTCAACTGCAGGACTTTGGGCCTTTCCCACAAAAGGGGAGGTTATTGCCATAATCTCCACGCTTGGCATGCGGGTTGGAGATCATAGTGTTTAACAATGGGAAATGCTGCTGCCCATTTTTCAGACTACGGAGACTCTTGATCTTTTGCCTCGAAAACATTAGTCGCCTTGTACGACACCCATGAGTGTAAGGGGTTGGTGCTATTCTACTCTGCCGGACACCACACGGCCAATTTACAATTATTATTATTTAATTGTGACATCTTTGATCTAAACTAGATGTGAAATTTATATAGAATAATTATTGTTTTCAATATAATTAGTTTTTCTTTTTTTTCTTTTTTTTTTTATTTAATTCAATGTACATATTGATTCTTAACACTAATTGACACAAAACCCGGATGGGTTTATCTGTGTCTACCTGGCTATTTATTACACAACACACTCGTTCACTACAAAATCGCAATTTCAAGTTCAACGGATACACACACACATTATCAATATTTGACATGGTGCAATTTGATGTAAATTAATTATCAGACATTTGAATTTATATTGTTAAATAAATTTTTGTTTAAGTACTATGTGTACTGTAACTGTGACAATCCCTAAATGAAAACCGATTTTTGACATATTAAATATGATCACAGTTAAATTTTATTTACTTTTGAGAAATAAATGAAATCTAAATCTAAATAATGAAATATTCAATATTTTGATGCATGAAGAAAATATCATGCCGAAAATCAAAATTGAAAACTGGTGAACTCGAGGCGAGCGGTTCAAAAAAAAGCCCTGACGTCTTAGTTTCCTTGATTTTACTCCGGCTGGACTTCTGGAGGGTAGTGACCAATCCCAACCAACGCCTACAACCGGAACTACGAACACCGCAATCCTACCTGTTTGTATATCTTATCTAAGTTCACTTATTTGACACGTACACTTGTGAGCCAACCGTAGTGTCGTCAATTTCTTGTCCTTGATGGCTTGCATTTGGTCCTGGGCCAGTTCCTCAATGAGCGATCTGCACACGTTCCTTTTTGAATAAACCACAGTAATTTTTATGAAACCTGAAAATTATTTTAAGAGCTGTTGTGTATCACAATGTAGCTTCTTAATCTTCTAATGAAGGCACCACATGGTAGAACTACAAGTGAAAAAAAAAACTGAATTTTGTAACTTACTCAGAATACCGTAGCCAAGATAGTGAAAATATGGCACCACGTCGATCAGTCTCGGATTGTTCATGAATTGTAGCACCATGTACATCACCTCGCTAAACATATGATAGCTGATGCTTATGACTGTCACTATGAATACCACACGTCTAAAGAGACGAACCAACTTCGTGGGTCCCGGGGTGCCATAGGATAAGCCCAGCCATCGTAAACACCGGTTCGTAGTAAGCAACGATTCGACCAGTTCCTTTCTCGATTGATCCATATTGTAGGGACTCACACAAAGAAATAATCCAAATTTGAAGTTGTATCAACTTATACAGTAACTATTTACCTAATTGGATGTTCATTATAAAGTAGTCCAATTGTCAATTTATATTAAAATTATACGATATTCTTTAGGAGTTTAAAACTTTAATACAATAGGTCGACATGAAGCTAACACCCGAACAATTATGGAGCTACAGACCGTAATTTAGTCATTTACTATTATTTAGTTCAATTCTACTTTCCTTTCCCACTTTAGGTGTCATTAAATATGGTGTTATTGAACATTTTACAAATGTTAAAATTCACACATATTCCTCTCATGCAACGGATTTATAAGACTAAAACTTATAGAATGTTGAAGCTTTTATTTTGGTTGACGGCCACCTGACCAAAGTCATTATCAGTAAAATTATCTTTCATTTAAGCTAGTACTATAATTAATTAAAGCTTTTTTTTGTTTATAATTAATTAAAGGTTTTGATTGTTGGTTACGTAAAAAACTGAAAAAGAATTATACTAGAATAACACGTCATGTGCTACAACTTATTCCGAAAATAAATAATGAATTTTCGCCACGCCAAAATATTGAATAATATTTTTCATCCTCATCAGATTACTGGTCTAAACTTCAGTTGTGAAGTACAGACCTCCTCACAGCTATTAATGAAGCTTCCAATACGTAATCAAAGAACAGTATCACATATCAATAGGCTTTTGTTTACGCCGTTTGTCACAAAAGCGCAAAAAGCGCCAAAGCTTAAACTAGAAATGTTTCTGCCTCACCAACATGCTATTTTGCAATTAAAACGTCAAGTTCACATATCTTGTCTTGCGACTCTATCCCAATGAAGAAGAACAAACAGTAATTTGCTTCATAATTAACCAGTAACGTGGGAATTTTGGCGTAACTGCATACCGTTCCAGCTGGAATTCTGTTGTTTCGAAGTAATTGAGAAGATACATAAAGACACGACATTGGTTTAATTCATTAAGTTACACGGAAATTTGTAACTATTGCGTAAGATATGTAAGTCTTAACCAGCAGCGGAAATCAATTAAATTGCTTCAAATGTGGCCCACATTAACATATCGTACTCGAAATTGTTCACAACACATTATGTTGTCAGAAGGGCGCACGAATTACAGTGATCGAGGGGGTTTCCGCTAGCTAGAGCGCGCGGTGTTTCGGCAAATTTAGCACGCGGGAGCGGTGCGTGGCGCGCTTTACAGTTGCCACCGTTACGCGGCGATTAGACGGCGCACGCGCAGCCGCCCCGCGCCGCGACGCCATACACTTGTCATCATCATAACTGCTCTACAGTGGTTATCTGGGGACGAGCAAACCATCATATTGTTATGCAACACAAATAAATGCCTCGCAAAGGCATGCAACCGCGAGTTTTATTGAGATTCTCTTGAGGTTGAAATGCTACGTTAAATCGTGGTTAGGTTGTTTTACTGTTTTCTCATTTGCTTACACGGTTGGGTATTCCGGGTAAATGTGAGGATCTTCGTATCGATATGTGTATTGGCATAACAATATTTTACAATCATAAAATCTGAGATAATTTATTTACAGAGATTATACTTGCAATGTTAAAAAAGGCTTACTCAAACAAAAATACACTTAATTCTAACTAACCTAGAGATAAAGAAATTAACCCAGATCCCCTGAATTTGGAAAGGTACCCAGAAGATTGGCCGCGTTGCCCCACAAGGCTTATGCGGTAACCCAAGAAGAGTTCATTCGTAATTTCGACCAGGCGTTTAGATAATTCCCTGTATAAGGAATATGCAGCTGGTCCCCATGGCCCAAGAGTTTCAACGCCAAATGGCGATGGGACGGCGCAAGGGTATCGATGCATGTAACCTCCTAGATCAGAGGCCGTTCCAGTTTTCAGGGGGTGAGTGTCATTCCGTCGGGCCTCTTACCATCACCTCGGGCTAACCCACTCAGTTCTAGCACCGCGGGTGCACCAGCGGACATAAAGGCCCGGCGGATCATATCATCACAGAGAAATGCGACCAGCGCTCCTACCACAAAACAAGCCGTGGTGGCCGAACTCGTCAACAGGGCGACCACAGCGACATCGATGAGGAGTGCTACAGGGTCCGCCAAGAAGAAGCGCCGTAACAAGGATAAACGTGGCACGGTCGAGTTGGCTGCCCATGTTCTTAGAGGGCATTGCCTGTAGACAGAGACCCGACTCCTACTCGCCAGCTGCCAGGTAGCGAGCACGCTCAGCAGAGTTAGTTGATGCACTTAAAATGTTGTTTCGCACCAATCTTCAAAGCGGCTCGTCCCAAAGCCCCTGCGAGCAAGGATTACTCGGAGGCTCTGACACCGGGTTAAGCCAATTGCCAAAATTTTTTGCCTTAATGGAAAATGCCGACACAAATGTCCCTAGTTTTGACAAAAGCTTATTAACTAAGAACTGCGAGCTATCCACTAAATGCTCCACACTTTCATAACGCCCAGACCTCCATATCTAATAGGTATGATGCCCTGGTCCCATGAAATATTGTCAAGATTAATATTTAAAACAGAAATGAGGGTATGTTATGTTTCACGGTCTTGTCTAAGTGCTCTTAAAGAGCAGGATGTTTCCACAGCTGACAACACCGCAAAATGTACATAAATTTTTAATAAATAGACAGTAGTCATATGGCCATTAATTTGGAATAGGCTGTCCGGAATATCATTGAAATTTTGAATTTTTTTCAAAAGTTGGGAGTAATCATCATAAATAGGGGAGCCTAGAAAGATGCTAGAAGGTGAAATGAGGTCCTGTTTGACAACTGTGATATTATTTATTTATTTATTTATTAAAACTTTATGCACTAAAGGTACATTGGCGGACTTAAAGCTAAAGTAGCCTTATCTACCAGTCAACCGTAAAAAAAAAATCGAAAACGGCAGACGGTGCGGGAGAAACAATAAGAAAAGGTGAAGGAAGGGATACTTTACATCAATAAATGCTAAATTTATACAATTTTACAAAGATACAAGAAATAGTTAAACAACAAATACATGCTAAAGAAAGGTACGTAGGAGTAAATAATAGGGGGAATAATGTAATTATGGAGAATGCAGATAATGCTTGTGTACAGCCTTTTAGAACGAGAATTTGCTAGTCAAAAGTCTAATTTCAGAGGGGAGACCATTCCAGAGTCGCATGGCCCCCATCGCGAAAGAGTTGGATATAAAACCAGTGCGGTGAAGAGGAAAATGTAACAACCGGTTATGTGTGGATCGGAGATTGCGATAATGGGTTTCAGATAGACACTGGAACTTGTATTTTAAATAGTTAGGGATTGCCGGGTCATGCAGAATCGAACGAAGGAGGGTAAGGATCCTCAAATATCGACGTCTTCGGATAGGGAACCACTTCAATTTGGCGCGAAAGTCCGATATGTGGGTTAGATATTAGGGGCTAAAGCACTAAAAGCAGACAGAGGCGATACTCATGTTGAACGATATACTTGGGCAAAATGGACAAATTTACACAGCGCCATCAAGCCGCAAAGTAAGCAAAGCTTGTGTTATAGGTGATATATAACTGATAAACTACTTATATACGTTTCTTTTAATATATACTTATTATACATATTAACATATATTAAAATTCATCGTTTCATTTTCTGCTCGGCCGGGAATCGAACCCGGGACCTCTACGTGGCAGACCGGCTTCTTAACCAACTGAACCACTCAGGTCATCGATAAGTACGCGGTTGTCTTTATGCGACTTGCATATATGGATATTTCGGCCTCGTGTTATGACCTCTCTGTCCCTGAGGCACTAGATCCAATTTGCCATGGAACTCGATCGTGCATTATCGGGAACCTGGGACATGCGTAACAAAGTAAATTCGTAATCTATATCTATAAAAACACTTTAAAAACACCTAAACATATCAAAGAATTACTAACAGTTGCAGTCAACTAGACTTTCAGTATTTTCGACAGAAACACGTCATGTCATGCGCCAAATCCAGTCGCGCAGAGGAAAATACCGAGGGAAAAATTTATGTGATTTTAGCCATCTGACGTGCGCAGTTAGGCAACCGCTGTGAATTTTAATTTCGATTACTGATCTGGTTATTGTCTATACGTATAATAAGGATGTATTTAAAAGTACATAGCTATCACTAGCTATACACTAGCTATCTGCTATATATATATATAAATCCAACAACGGATTATTATAAGCTGCTCATGATGATGGTGGAATGGTTGATGATGACACTCGCAAAATGTATCTAGTACTATTAAAATTAAGGTTATCGTTACCAGTACACTGAAGGTTCTTAGAAATTCGTCTAGCTGGTTTACCAAAACCAGCAACCTTTATGTTTTTATTTACCGGTTTGAAGGATGGAGTGTTATTACAGACAGTGCCAGTTAGACAACTGCTAATTTTTAGCCTAGAGTAGACTAATAAAACTATTAACCTATTGAACCTGTTTATGAGTGACAGTTTACGCCTATCTATGTACGAAACATAGATACCTTCGCATTAGCTACTTTTGCGTAATTAGCTGCCAAATAATTCAAACACGTAATTTTTCTTTTGTAGAGGTAGAATGTTGTTTATGGCCGATTATTTACTTACACTGTAAGGACATAAATAGATAAAACATTCCTAATAAAATATAATTACCTAATCCGCGCGCAAATAAATTGAAAAGTAAATGCGCGAATTGGGTACCCTCCCTTTCTGATTGCGCGCGCATTATATTATACCTAAATGTGATAAAATATCTTTCAAACTACTCGATCGCTATCGATGAATTATATCAACATAAAGCTAGCTTTATTAGCTTTATGTTGGCCGTAAGCTTGTTTGCCACCATTGTGGTCCAAAAAAAGCTTTCAATCATAAAAATAGCATCAAAATCGGTCCAGCCAGTTCAAAGACTACGATAGGACATACATCACAGGCCATAACCCATCATAACCCTCTCTTTTGTTTCAGGGAAAATGCCCAACACACCAGGTATTAATTTTAGTATGCATGCGAAAAAATCGCACGACTCAATTCAATTCGGTCCTTATCTGGTGCATTCAATTCAATCTTTGCCACGATGGGAACCAAAGCGGACCGGCTCATAGCACAGATTTTATCGAAATGCATCCCAGTCCGTTAGCATAGTTAAATTATCTGCTATAAGCGTAACCATCATTACTTTATGGTTGACTCGAGAATAACGGTTACACTTATTTGCGAACTACCAGTGTGCTGAAAGTAAGTGCAATCGAGTAAATTCACGTTCAGGCTAGCAAATGCTATAAGCGGATCTGCTATGCAAAAACGGCTATTTATATCTGTGCTGGGATGGATATACTGTTTATCTCTTTTTTGTAAAGTAAGTGCTTTTATATATCTACACGTTGTCTCGACTGTCGTTACGACAGTTTTGAGGTACGTTATGGACCAATCAGCTTCAATCTGAGACCCGAGGTAAGTAAATTTTCTTTTCTAATAAAATTTAATTTTTTTATCTGATAGCTTGTTTGTCTCTCAAGACTAAGGTCTTTGACAAATGTGTGTTGCCAGTGATGACCTACGAAACAGACACATGGCCGTTCACTATGGGCCTTATAAGAAAGCTCACTGTCACCAAAAGGGCAATGAAAAGCGCTATGCTCGAAGTCTCGTTGCGCGATATAATCAGAAATGAGAAGATCCTAGCCCTAAGGATTGCCAGGCTAAAGTGGCAGTGAGCAGGGCACATAACTCGAAGGACAGGCGGCCGATGGGGCAGTAAAGTTCTCAAGTTGCGACCATGTACCGGAAGACGCAGCGTGGGTAGGCCTCCAAAAGGTGGACCAACGATCTTGTAAATATCGCAGGTACCAGCTGGATGCAGAGGGCAAAGGACGGGCCTTTGTAGATATCTCTGGGGCCTATGCCCAGCAGTGGGCGTCCTTCGACTGATATGATGATGATGATGATGATGATAGTTTATTAGTCGGATTTGATAACGAGTCAGGCTTCAACTCTACTTAAGGTCGCTACCATTTTACCCTACCATGTTGATTTGCACTAAGGAGGTATTCGAAGGCATTTTTGTCAGACACTTACTTTAATGTTTTAAACTATCGCGGCTATTATCACACATTTTAAAAGTAAGTGCGAGTTGATTTTCTTTAAACCGTGTGGCTAAGAGTACCGTCCTTCTAAACCATCACTTTCACATCCAGAAATGTCAGAGTCCTTTCCTGCCCTAACTCGTATGCGAACCGCATTATGTCGTGGTTGGTATTTAGGTGAGTTATACACTGCTCAACCTCCCCTTTTCCACCTTCAAGTACCGAAAATGATAGTCTGCCATGCATCTTTTTCACATCTTAATTTTATGTGGTGCAGTTTTGGGGCCACTCGTAAACGAAGTATTGGGTGATCGTGAGGGCAGGTAGTGTTCACCATGAATTGCTGGAATTACACCACATTGATTATCACAATTACTCCGTTTATTGTTCTCCTTGTATTTATGCTCATTAAAGTTAATTACACAAACTTATTAGTATATTCCAGTAATAAATTAATACTTTTACAAGAAACGAAGAAAGTTGTGCGCCAAACGGTCAGAGAATAAGAAGGAAATCCACCACAGACTCATGTCATTTACTTACAAACTAAATGGCGCCTCACAAGCGCGGCACAACGCGACAAAAGATAGGAAACCCGGAACATACTTATAAAATGTGACACTTACTTTGTGGTACCTAAGACCTGACTTGGAATGATGCAGATGGAAGTTTACCTATAACGTACCAATGTATTATATTTACATAAAGCCATATTCTGATCTTATCTATAAAATCACCGAGCATATTACACTCTTATGAACTAAGACAAAATGAAATATATTAGATAGTAACATGATAAAATCAATCCGCTCGTCCAATACAAAATACAATGAATTATGTGCTTAATGTAAAATTAATAATCACGATCTCTCCACAAAGTAAAAGTGGTAAGTATTATCAATATTCCGATAGCGACCCAGATCTATTGTGCTTACTAACGCTGACCGGAGTGATTGCTCGGGCGCCTCGCAAAAAGATCCAAAATGACAAATAGAACAATGAAATAAGAATCCCACCGAAATATTTGCTGAAAATTTGTTCATATTGCTTTCATTGTTGTGGCGTCGACTTATCGAGTAACGTCAAATTTTGCGGCCAACGCTAAGTTGATAATTTCCGGGATCCACCTTGATCTTGATCCAGGATTTGTCAGATCAGCTAACTACAGTGGAGTGACTGACCTTCGTGACCCTCCTACCAGGGGAACCAGACCAGATTGGATCATGGTTACACATTCAGTCGCCTAAATATGCAGGTTTCATCAGGTTCCTTAACACCTTACCGTAAGAGCATCGGTTTGCATTTAACTAATGTAAGAAACTCACAAGAGTCATTGGTACATGGCCGCAGTGGGATTCGAACCCGGTACCTCTCGCTTACGAGTCGGATACCTTAACCACTTGACCACCGACAACCCTCCTCGACGACGAACAACGCCAGTGTGCACTTTATTGTATAGGCTTAAAATGGATAGGCCTATTGTCAAAGTCTGTCCATTCCAAAGAAGTCAGGTAATTTAATATTTTTAAATACTGTCCGATAAGTACCTGGCTTAACCAAAAGCTAAAATTTTTAGGAAATTCTTTTTTATTTCTACAGAACACTGCGTTGCGGCTTCGCAACACAAGAACGGCGTCGCACCGCAATGAAATGCGACGCCACAACGCAAAAAATTTCAACGCAACGGCATCGTACAAGTTTCCAGTAAGACATAATCCAAAGAACGAGACGTTCCTCAATTTCTAAGTACTACTAATTGTTCTAAATTACGAAGTGTAAACACTTACTAAACGGTGGCGCATCGTCGCATCGCAGATTTGTACGATGCGGCTGCGCATCTGATAATTCCGCGACGTCGTAGATTTCTAAGTTGCTATGCCGCAACACAGTGTTGTGGCCTCGCCGTAAAGGTTCTCAAAATAGCCGTCATCTACACACTCTCTTCATTGTTGGCAAATCTTTTACCACCGAGCCATTTTTTCGAGTTCGGGAAGAGAAAATAATCCGAGGGGTCCTTGTTTAATGATCAGGGTACATGAAAAAGCAATTTTCGAGTTGTAACTCTTTAATCTCGGCACATGTGTCATTGCATTGTCTTGTAAATCAAAACTTTTTATTTTCGTCAAATGCGGAAAATTTTTCTTAATTTCGCCACCCAAACCCTGTAAGTTCGCATAATATTCGCTGTAGAGTGTTTATCCGTTTTCATGATAATTAATGAAAATTATCTCACCCATATCCCGAAAAACTTACGCAATGACCTTCCCTTCCGAAGTAGTAGTCTTTGCCTCCTTTGAAACCGCCTCCCACTACCAGCCCATACTTTGACTACTCTAAAATCTCGAATGTGAAGTGATGGACACATGTATCTTTCATGATTTCGAATCGATGCAAAAATTTTGCTTTATTGACCTGTAACTGCTCCAAATACTCATCTGAAACATCTCCATAATATTGCTTTTGTTCTGCTGTAAATAATCTCGGCACCCATCTTGCATTGAACTTGATCAGCATTCCCATGTGAAAAATTTTAGTCAAGATGCAATGTGCGACACTTTTAGAAATGCGTAGATACCATGTCTGCTAGCTCTTGACCATTCAAGCGACAGTCAGCCAATACCATTTCATGGATTTTTTAACTACTTCTGGAATAGTCACCTCATTTCATTGTATAATGCAATTTTTAACTTGGCAGTTCCTTCGATCTCGTTTAAAATACAGAAACTTATTTATTATTGATATAAATAAAGGACCAGACTTACTTACAGTAGACTATAACTCGGCCTTATAAATCATAAACGTTTCTATTGAAACAAATGCACAAAATAACGGTCTCTAATTTTCTCCATGTTGAATAATTCCTCTATAGCATTCACTATTTGATAGGCGTGACACAATCAATAAATAACAGGGTGTCATCAAAGTTCAGATTATAAAGTTTTAAGGGTTGTAAGTTCTACCAAAAATATTATTTTCAAACATTTATTGACATGTATACCTCAGGCCAGGTACTTTTGGGACTGCCGGGTACATACACGATCTCTAAAAAATTGTGTTTCCTTGGTATTTCACACCGCCAAATCGCCTCCAGCTTTATGTTAGGCGCAAGTCAGGCTAGACCGGGGCACCTCAATATCAGTTTCTTTTTTTTAACCGCATTTAACGTTGAGTGACCCAGAGCCAACTACGGAGCTCAACTATCTGGCACTGCGGGGTGATGCTTCTCTATGTATCTTTTACCGCTTAAAACCAGTGGAAGTGTTCTAAAGAATTGTTTGGGCTAGTACCTGCCGAGTTTCACTTACTGTATTGGTGCCTACCTGCCACAAATTAAAGTTATATTCGTTCCACCTAGACGAGTGGCGATCAACTATCGTATGCTTTTCAAGACGACAGCACCACATCACTCACTGCGCCCTGGGTACTAAAAGCATCAACTGCGTCGAGCATGACCATGGCGCGGAGACCCGCGGTTTCTAATCCATTGCTGGCCTTTTCAGCATTCCGTCGCGATAGCCACGAACTATACTCGCAACAAACTATAGAACACGCGCCATGTTCACGCTCAACGCAGGCAACGCCCTCGTCCTCACTACGGAGACCCTCTGTTAGTGTCTACACGACGGTTCGAAAGAACGTTTCTCGCTTGCAAATACTATTCGAAAATGAATGAGCTCACAGTCACACTCTTTCCTTTAGACTATAATATAGGGTCACATTAGAGGCAGGCAACGCACTGGTGGCGCTCCTAGTGTTGGTGATGTCCGTAGGCAGCGGTGATCACTTTCTATTAGGTGCTCCGCTTGCCTGTTTGTCTACGGTATAACATGAAAAATAAACTTCTTGCTGCGTATGACAATTGTAGAGAATAATCTTCCTGCAGCGTTATTGCCCAGCCGATACAACATTTTCATGGAACTAGCCTACACCTTTTTCACAGGCCGGCGGTGGAAATTTACGAATTTCAAAACATTTCTGTCCGAGTTACTTGTTCGTTCAACAGGCGGTGGAAGTTGCTCCGGTCCGCTTGACAGACTGTGATAAATTTTATATATACGAATTATAAGTTAAATTAGTACTTTCCTTATCAATTTCTCAACCGATTATATTGTACCGGATATAGAGAATGCAGGTATGGTAATGGTAATGGTCTGCGTCGGCGCTCTAAGTTGCCCGCGACACTGTATAATGCGTTCTGAACATACGCTTAGTAATGGATTAAGTGGCGGCCGCATTAACACAATAACCCACATCAAGTGCATTAAAATCATTCGGAAAATTGTCCGTATGACACGTTCCAAAAAACTGATATTACTGTTAACGTGACTTACTTTATTCGCCGACGGTGTAGCGGTTTGGAGGTGTGTTTATTACGATGCGAGCACGACACAAAGCGTTTGCGGATATGGTGTCGCATTTATATTTTTACTCATCTCTACTGTGAGAAGACTAACCCGTAATGTGGGTGTGAGACCATTATCCATAATGCCAGTTTTGTTAAACTTACTTCAAAAAAACCTAAAACATCAGTAATGACTGTCTTATATCCAATAGAAACTCTGGAGAGCCAAAGATATTAGATATAAGTCAGTCATGTGTAGTCTTGACTAAATTATCCTTAATACAAGAAATTTCGGCATGATTGGCAGCACATCAAAGAGTGAAGATAATCTGAAAGTGACTGTTGCTAGAGCCGAAATAATTACATACATTTCGGTAAGTGTAATGTTGAATCACCGGCGCAGACGCATTGTCAAGTGGTCGTTTTGCCGCGGCCGCCCGCGGTGCCACCAAAGCTCATTACAGTCGAAAAGCAAGCTGTTATTTTCTTTAAACCGACGCCCCGAGCGCTATACATCACTTCGCACCGACTAATTGAATCCAACGCAAATAAAAATAGTCCGAAACTTGCCGTGTGCAGTGTAATTTAAAATTTTCATCGGATAGATAATGAGCGGCAGTGCGAATCAACACATTAACTTTCACTGTTGCTGCTTGATACGACGTTGTGATGGTGGCCTTAAAGCCTCCTTTGGGAAACCACAGGAAGTGATAATAAAACACAGCCTTTGTCTACACATAATATATTTTCCAATGTCGAAGTCGTAGTGTTAATTAATTTAAAATTGGTAAGGATAATACTTCGTTTAATTTTGACACTTCGGTTATCTTATTTTAAAAACAATCGTTTAAGATTTTACATGGGTATAATTTAGTTCCTTTCTTGTTGACATGCCGCATTATTTATTTATTCGTGTTCACAATAGTAGACAACAAAGATCCAATTTCATTATTTGCAGATCGAAATTGAATTCCCAATTCCCAAGCGTGCGCTACGACTCCGTTCATGACGCCCAAGAAAGAAAATAGTTTCTCACATACGAGTAGGAGTCACTTTTTGTTCCGCATTATTCATGTGGTTCACACGTCGCGAGTGTGTGTGAAAAGAGCACTGTTATGTGCATTACGGGTAGTACATATCTCCCGCCTTAAGATAAGTGCGTACTCGACCACACGCATTTTTTCACATTCTATTGGCCAGCACTTCAAGATCTCATGGTACCTGAGGTTCTAAAAATATTAACAACCCAAACCCAGTATACTCGTAAGCTTTCATAATGTCGCACTGTGTTTTCGAATAGCAATACTTCAGTGTCGGCATCTTACATTACATCTTATTGATTACATTTATACGGAATAAAAATTACGGGTGTCCCCCTATTCGGCAAAGTACGCAATATCCACATTTGTGGAAGTTACAAAACCCGAGTGTGATACATGTCGTCGAATTCGTTACATCGAATCTATCCCCGAGAACTTTAGAAAACGTCGACTGCGATAGTATGAGGTATGGGCATGAGCTTCGTCACCCCAAAGGCTACATGGAGTAAGCCTCACTAGATTGGCCGACGACGACTCGCCGCAACGGTAGAAAGATCCTGCGCCACCTCGCTGACGACAGCCCAACGAGACAGGTAAGACAATAGTAATGACGACCACGAATAGAGGAAGCAGATGACGAGAGCTGGCCCTAGATAATAATATATAATAATAAGACGTAGAGTCAAACTTCGCAAATTACAATAGTAAAATCTTTAAGTTTATTTAATAATTGCCCGAAATACAACATAATTAAAACGAAAGCACGAACCGTACTTCAGAAGTAGCAGCGAAGCTTCTGTTTCTAATGACCGAAGGCTAAACGGTGTGCAGTTGTGCGTGACAAATTGACTTTTCCCCACTGCAGCCTCAGCGGGACGGCAGGCCTGGTCGGTGCCATTCCAAGTTCCGTTGTCCTGTCGCCCTGTTCAGGCGATAGCGTTAGCAAATTGCAGCGTTCAGCTCCGGGCGCTCTATTGAAAATTCGATCTATCTGTTACACGGAGCAGGGTTAGGGGCTGGCGGGGTGTACCTTGCGCCCGCGCATCAAGGTCGGAATTGCAGTGGCGGCGGCGGCGGTGCGAGCCCGTTATCCGGCGTCAGGTTACGGTCACGTCTATATAAGACCGCGGCGGCTTCTTCACCATTTCATTCCGTAGAAGCCGGCCGGCCGACCGCGACGCTGCGCCCGCGACTCGCGACCCCGCTCTCTCAGGCCCAGTGCGCGCGCGTTAGTGCCGACACACAGTTCAGTTTCGTGAAAACTCCATTAAACTTTTTCTCGTGACCACACATAGAAGTCAGTGAAGCCGATTGCCGATATAAGGTAATATTTGATTCGTTATTAGTATTGTCACTTTGAAGAACTATTTTTGTATGTGGTTCAAAACTTCAAAGACACCAAGGATGTGTGTATACTAAAGACTTTATATTTTACAGTACTACAGGTACTACGTTGAATATTTTAAGTTAAATGCCATGTGAAGTAATTGAATGTTAGAGCATAGACTCAATTTAGTCCTTAGTACACACACACCCAGACGTTCCAATTCAATGGATACCAATCTACCGTAAATAATGCGTTTTGCAATATTACCGTCGACTTTTCCCCCTGTTGATTCCATTTATTATCGAAAGATACTTTTCTATCTATTTATATTCAATTTAAATAGATAGGTATAACGTATTTATTATAATGAATTAATCAGTATGTAATTTATTTAGCTTACTGTGATAAAATTTAATATTGTTAGTCAAATCATCTTGGCGTTAATGTCCTGGTTGTGCTCTCGCGCACGAGCGCCCTAGGTCCGCCTTGACCATGATCCAGGATTTGGCAGATCAGGTAATTACAGTGGAGCAACTACCATCTGACCTCCGTGACCCTGCTACCAGGGGAACCTGACCAGATTGGATCAAGGTTATTCAAGGTAATTTAAGAAATTGTTATCCAAAAATTTTTAGTATATAGCATTCGTCAAATTCTCACTAAACTTATAACTACCCAAAGTCAACACAAATTATTTCTTTACATATTAAATAAATATTTTTCCTGGTATCAACCAAATTACCTCCAAATTAACAAGCAAAGCAGGTACCTCCAGGAACAGTCATGTGGTTTCTCACAACTACTTTTTATATCTGTTATTATTATTAACATATCTGTCCAATATAAATAATGAAACGGAAGCCATAGAAATATTAGGATAGGTACTATCTTATCTAATATATAACATACTTATATAATGATCGATGTGGGTATATAAACAGCAACATAAATGAAGCGTCTACTTGTATAATTCACCAATACTTGTTTAAGTGCAGTACCAGCGACATCTGTAATTAATTTTCAGACACGAAGCTTTCATCAGTAATGTTATACGCTCTCGTCCCATTTCCTTACAAACACCTCTTCTATTGTCATGCAATTATACCATAGCATTGTGTTTTCACAAGATAACGAGTTTCGGCTCTATTAAGAGTCGCGGTTCTTGTAAACTGCTAAATACCAAACAAAAACGAAGTTCTGTTCTTGACCTTTTTCCCTTGTGGTACAATTTTGGTATGATACTCGTATCGGCACTGCACTACAATAGAGAAAAATGAAAATAAAAATTACGCTACGGGTAAATTAAGTACTACGAACACATACGAATTAAATCACAAACAAAAAAACGCGAGTGGGAAAAAACACGAATGGGACAAAAATACTTTGGAAAAATGATATTGGCTAATCAATCTATACAGTCCTTACCATAAATAGGGTAGTATGATTTTGATACCCATAATTTGATATTTTGCCAATTCTTAAATTTATTAATTTCCTTGAAACAAAAACGAATAATTAAAACCAAAAATGCTCGCAATCGCCAACAGATGTTAAGTTTGCATCTGTATGCAGCGGCAGAATTGATTTATTACTGAAGTTTAGTGCAGGCTACTGGAAATTTATGCCACAATAAAAACTGACCCTATAATACAGAAACGTACACGACACTCGGAGCATTCACTAGTAGCTTCTCTAAATAGCTATACCCAACAGATTATCTAGAACTATTTTAAGAGAGCTCATCCATAATAGGTATCCATTGTTACGACAATAATCAAACTCCATATTACCTTTCTTCTGAAGGCTGAAGCGCATAAAATGCAGTCCCTTTCTATTCTGCAATTTATAGCTTTTACCCATTTATTTCTTATTCTCTTTTTGGATTGGTCGACGCGACGGCGGCACTAAACAACCACCTTACATTACACCGAGACACGCCAAACGCCCACTTATATTTTATGGCCCATACGAGCGACTGCCAGATCCTTATTTTCAGATATGTCTTATCTTTTGAACGGCTCTTATCTGCCTTTTCGCTAATAATGGTACGGACTGACAAACTATTATTTTCTTAATTTTACCCCGATGTGAGAAGAGGGATGTTAAAGCTCTGCCAAACAGGTGCAATAAAAGCGTGAGGCGAGAATTCGTTCCGTATCCTTTACACACTGCTACGTTATTATCGCTCTTTATTTAAACAATTTAAAAGTTTGTGTAGATGTACTAAATACAAAATGTACAAAAACAAATATCGTAAGGACTGCAGGAGCTGCGTAAGCTCCAGGGATATGTGAGAAATAGGTGCCTAAACCTGTATAAAGAAAGAGGTTCCGCGGGATACCCTAGAAGCGATGGATTGACATCGCCAAGTCGAACGTGAGAAGCCAGGGGCTTACGACGTGAGGATGCTGAAGAGTGGTGGAGAAAAAAAGTATGAAAGCGGACTCTGGCAGAATCCGGGATTAACCGCACGGATGATGATGATCGTAAGAACTGCAGGACGCAGAACGAAATCGTCCTACTTCTATTTCTGAGTTATTATCGTAGCGATGTGTAAGATCGCGTGCGTCTTAATACAAAATATACTCTGAATAGATATCGCAAAAAAGGTGCGATAACGCATCGCGGGATGCATTATCGCACCTGTTTGGGTGAGGTTTAATAATATTAAAATGCTATGGCATCGTAGCTGCCGAATGGGTGGACAGATTTTTTACGGTTACCTCAAATACCTCAGAAGAAAAAATGGAACACTTATAGAATTACTTTGTTGTCCGTTTGTCTGTCCGTCCGTCTGTCAAGACCGTTTTTCCCAGAAGTTAATATGAAATACACAGCCCTTGAAACAGGGATAATATCAAACTTCTAAGTCAACGCAACCAAAAGATATGGCCGTTTATGCCACATTTTCATTTTGCACAGAAAAAAATTATTTCCAGTGTCTCTCGACCAGGAAGATCCATAACTAAGTATGTCAGCTGAAGTAGTTGTTCAGGTATTTGACTGTGACATACGAACAGAACAGAAAAGGTGACCATAAAAAGATATCCTTTTACCATTTTGATACGGAAAAGTAAAAATCAAATCCTTTTAAAATACCTGGAGCATTTCGTGCTCACACACATTATTTTCAAATACTAAACTTATTCATATTTTTAGCTTGTTAACCAAATAGTTATCGACAAATGGAGTATTTCACAACTCGCAACAAAGCGTTCTACAATCAAAAGGATAGTTCGACCAACCGAATACATTGCGTGAGAAAAGTACAATACAAAGGGTATCCTACAATCTGGGTGTTTGCCTATTTACTATAGACCAGACTACAAAAGGTAACGCTAATGTGACCAAATTAAATGGCTTCACGTGTCCTTCGCAGGGACCTACTTAATTATAAAGGGCATTCCAGTTAGTTTTTAAACTGTAATGCTGTAAAGTTTATTGAATAAATGAATACCTTTTTGTATAGATACCCAGAACCTTTATATTGTGTAGCCTTTTAAATTGGCCAAGCGCATACTGATTAATCATCTTGGCGTTAATGTACCGGTGGCGCTCTCACGTACGAGGGCCCGGGGTCTGCCTTGACCATGATCCAGGATTTGACAGATCAGATAATTGCAGTGGAGTGCCATCTGACCTGCGTGATGCTGCTATCAAGGAAACCTCACCATCCATACAGGATATGGATCTTGGTTACACATTCAGTCGCCTGAATGTTCAGGTTTCATCACGATGTTTTCCCTCACCGTAAGAGTATCGGTTAGCATTGAAGTAATGTACATAACTCAGAAAAGAGTCATTGGTCATTTGGTATTGGAGGATTTATGTTATTGTAATGTACCCAATTCGCGCAAGCTGTATTAACTCCCAAGTCCCAACACATTTTTAAAATTGCAGTATAAACGTTCGCGGCTTCCTCAATAAAACAGTGTCGGCCGAAAGCTTTCACTGCGGAACAGAGCGAATGCGAAAAAGCAATAAACGATAGTAAATCTCTCGTACCCTAATCGCTGATGAAGCAATAACTTTTTCGCGCAGACGAGTCGAGTGCGAATGGCTGGCCGCAAGGGCTAGCCAGACGTGCGATATTGGTACGCGAGATGATAAAATGATTGCCGTCATTACAGTGGAATTACACGGGCTCGGACGCGCTTCTGCCGGTGTAAGGGCCTCTCCACACGGAGCGAGTATGACAGTGCTAGACGAGGTCATTTCTAAGTCGTACTTAGTCGGAGAGGGGTAGGCTCAGTATGAATAGCGTCTTTTGGCTAAAAGGATATTTGGCAGCGGATTCGTCTTGTAAATGAAATAAAATTATTGAATGATAAATTAATTATCAATACAACACGAAAAGGCCAAGCCATACTTTCTGGCTGAAATGAAGAGTAAAGTGTGGGTAGAGGGTTGGTAGAGTAAGGTTTTGTAGAGTTAGGCGCTTAGCTCTTTAAGGATCTGAAAACTTCTTCACAGTGAAACTGTTGAAGAGTATGTAGAGCTTGCGAGGCAAGGCGACCAAAATCTTTTTTGGGATTTTAATGACTTCTAATGTAAGTCAATGACATAATTCACTAAATAGCACTACTGGTAAATAGTAGATAACTATAATAGCACTATCACTCGTTATAGGTGAAAAACTATCTAAGGTTTCCACTAATTTCATAACATTTTAGGGTAGTATGTACAAGCTACATTCTCGGCTACTTCATTTTCCATCGACCTGACTGTTTCCGTGTGAAAGGTGCGTTATAATGTTCAGAACTCGTGAGATACCATTTCACACTAACTATCGTAGTCTTCTGTAGCTTTTTGTTTCTACTAAATTGTACCTCAAATTACAACGGACATTACAAAGAAAGAGAAATTTTCACTGTTTTTATAGTAATTTATATCTGTGTTGAACTCATCCACGCCATTGATTTCTTTTTTACTTTTTCATTGTTTATGGAAGTTATCTTTATCTAGGAACTAAAACAAAGAATTTAAATTTGAGAGTTGACTATTGACTATGACTTATACAATTTACTAGGAGGTAATTTACTATATTCCTTATTTGAATGATAGGTAATATTTTTAAATTCTATATATTATTTGATTGAGTTGACTTTGATGAATCTACATATTTTTTATCAAAAATACTCTACAAATTATCATCAATCAAAATACAATAAGTTTTCCTATTTTTTTTTCCATGTCATATTTTGAAATACGTCAAAACACACGAAATATAAAAACAAACGATTCTAAAAAAATCTGCAAACTTCTCGATTATGACAGCTTGATAAAACAAAGATGGATTAGGCTAATACAATAAACATTCCAACTTAAAATAGGTATACATTAAATGAGTTAGCGATCATTGACCGTTGGCTTCGACAGTCACTCATTCGTTATGTAAAAAGGCTTAACCACATGCGTGGATAACCAGTCGGTTTTTTGCGCATGCGCGCAAGTGCAGGCGGCCTTGACCGGGTGCGCGCGCGCCGCCCCCGCCCGAATTTGCGTTCAATTGAGTGACACTTTTCTTAGTGTATTGAGGTACTTAACTGTTGGGTTTAAGTAAAGACACTGTATAAGAAAGCCATATCTCGATGTGGTTTTCTACGCTAATATGCAATTAAAGATACCTTTCATTCAAATCCCTATCTGGGAGCACCTGTTAATGGCCTCGCTGTGATAAATGTTTGCAACTATTACTTGTCTCTTGCTGTTGGTGTTCTGAATAAAGTAAAATAATTTAGTTTTTCTTTACAATATTTCTGTCCCCCTTCTATGCAACCTATTACGATATGCGTCCATCCAAAGTACCAACTTATAAACAAGTTCTGTCCCTGTTAATAGTATGACAACAAGTTTTTCTTCTTAAATCAGTCGTGAAGATTAATCGCTTATTTGTTTTGTTGATGTACTCCTGGCTTCAGCTTGATTGATTGATGGATCACTGAGGATAGATAGATAGATAGAAAAATATTCGTACGAAGATAAATCAGACAATGACAGAAGCTTAAGATAGGTTAGATGTAATGTAGCTATATCAACAAATAATAAAATGATGGGGACAAGTTACAAAACGATATTGTTAGGGATTTATGTTGGGATTTATGATGCTAACATCTGTTGTTGATAACAGATGTTAGCATGTAGTACCTACCTAATAGTTAGTTACGTTTGTTTCTTGTCCAATCAGGTGGGCTGTTTGCTCATTTGTCACTGAATAGAATAAATAAAAAATATGTTAGATGTAGTTGTAGCCCGCATTGCACTAAAGTATTTAACACGTTTAAGACGTTTAACATTTTTTTGTTTAGGTATCCTTAAACTGCCTTTAGTACTGTCCTTAGTAGTTTTTGCCATAAGAGCATGAAGAAAATCTTCATTATGGCGCTCTAATTATTCAAAATATTTTGTTTCATCATGACATATGTCTTATTCTTTTTTATCACTGACGTGACAAACAAGCTTGCTGCCTGCCTGATGGTAAGTAGTTACCGCAGTCTAAGGACGTTTGCACTATCAGGTAAGCGTAGTAACTGGTATTACAAAGTGCTGCCGATCCCGTAAATATTTATTCACCCCATTCTTAAAGAACTCTATGTTTTAATCTCCAGGAACACCTCTCCACGGAGGTCATTCCATAACCATAGTGTGCTTGGGAGAAAGTTCCATTGGATCCGCACAGTTCGCGACTAATTTGGTTCTAAAGTGTGGGGATGAACTCCCGGATGTCGATGGCGAGCAGTGCCACTATACCTACTGGTGAACTATATTCTAGTGTCTGTCTACTAAAATGTTGGTGACTTGAATAAATGGCACTTGAAAAATGACTTTGCAGAAGTTGTCAAAAGCAAAATGAAAAGTGCATAGTCGCAGACTCGTTTTGTTTAAAAGGGTCTTGGTAGGAACACATATTTAGTTAACCTACACAGCTTCGTCTCATGTGGAAGGTTTATAGAACTGCATGGGTCATCACTAACAATGGTGACTTAACACATCCACGATTGCTATTCTATGTTACCCTCAAGATATGAATATCAATGTGAACAATAATTTCGCCGTTCATGTTTACGCATAGAGATGCGCCTGTATGGTTCCGGTATCAAGATAGTTAAATTCCTGCGTAAACTTAAAAACACACAAGACTGGTATCCTGTTAACCTCATTACCAAGTATAATACGTACCGTCAGTATCGCCAAGTACATGTCAGCCATTTACTAGTGTTAATTTATGGCTTTACTTTAATAGCACTTTATATCGCTACTTCCATAAATAAGATGTAATTAAACTAGCCTATCGAATACCAATGAGTTGTTGACCACATAAAATGTTGTCACAAGTTGTGAATGAGTAGAGCGACAAAATCATGTGTAACGGTTGTTTAAAATCCAGATTGCTTCTGTCTCTACCACAACGTCCAATAAAGACTTTTTGCCCACCACACTTTTTGGAACTAATCTGGAAATCATGGTTACGCCGCCGGTTAATTTTAACCGCTACATGGATGAAAAACTATGCTTTTTATGTGGGCTTCATTCAATCCAAGTCGGTCATCGATATTACAAATTAACTCTACTGCTAATAGAGCAATCTGTTATTAAATGCGTCTTATGCCTGATTGCACCAAACTTAAGCGACGCTTAAGTTGACGCCTAAATTATTTAAGATTTTCCTAACAAAAAACCATTGCACCAATATTATGTGAAGAATAAACTTAGTAAATAACACTGAACTTAATGGGCCGATTTTGTTACGCAAACGCTTAGGAATTTCCTAACTGGCATTAACTTAACCGTTAAGTTTATTATTATGTCATCAAAGATTTGGCTTATGTAACATTTTCAATAACGGAGCTTCCATGGACTTGCAGCCACCGAAAACTTTAGCTAAAACACTACTAGAATTGCTATCACATTACGCAAATAAGAGCTGAAGTAGTACAAACGTTTATATAAAGTATGTATTATTTCCGTTGGTCCGCTTCCGAGGATATGTTCCTCATGCCCGGGCCGGTGTCGCGGTACATTCGTGTATGTAATTGGCGGTATGCAGGCAGCGCACGCGTACTTATGGCCCCACTACTTTCCCCCGACCCAGTGCCCTCTCTGCGCCGGCGCAGCCGACCCACAATCCTCTTACAATTCCGTAATGTCTCACATTTTATTTGATTTTTGCCGTAGCTCATTACACCTATCATGTACAGTTATATCTCGCAATACATCTCCGATTGTCCAGTGCGTTTTATCGCTTTGTAATTGATTGTAAGTAGCTCAATTGTGCTCGTGCTATGGAAAGTTAATAACAGCCTATAGGTTGCTATTTTTCTCCAGTCCAACAATGTTTGAATAGTTATTTATTGCAGCTTGAGTACGTTATTAGATTTGTAATGGACAGTTTTATTGCCAGTACAAAAACTATATATAAGATCGCTGTACTGCAAATGATCGCTCGTACGTACATGATCACGCCGTACGTATTTGTTTTCCTGCTGCATTGGCCAGCAAACCCAACAATAAATCTCCGGAGGGGCGACTACTATGTGATTTCCAATCATTTTTCTTGCAAAAATAGTCTACGATCGGTGTCTGCGCGCACGACTGGCGCCTCACGTGCGCGCGCCTCGCCGAATGTGATCTAATAACCGTGTAATTCAATCGCACCTCCGCAGCCGCCACCGGCGCAGGCGCAGGCGCTGCACCGCCTCTCAGTTATTACGGTGGAGTAGCGACCGCCCGCGGCTCCACTCTAGCCCACGGACTACCATTGCACATACATCGAATGCAATGTAATTACATTTATTAAAGCAATCTATAACACAACATTTTTTCTTCAAAGTAGTCATTTTATACCACACTGCTTAGTATTGTAGCCCCGACATAAGAACACCGTTACGAAAACAAATCGAAGTTTGTATTAGTCTCTTACATGTCAGACAATGAATGCGCTATTGCTTTGCCGGTCTATTTTATGGGCTGTCAATTCTCAGACGCATTTCTGCAGCACGCGAACAATCACCCAAGAGTATGTTAGTGGGCCTCGCTCGTGGTAGCCGGCAGATGGGAAACAGTAGAAACGCTTTAATCAAAATTCCTTGGCACAGCTAGACTCGTATGAGATGCAAAACCAATAATTCGGTTTGCAATCACTCTGTAATTTAGAGTACCTGGAGCGCTACTTCATATTAACTGGTATTACTTGAACTAGTTACACTTGCATTGGCCGTGTAAGTGCACCGGTTGCGCCGGCGTCGTGTGAAGATGTGCCGATGAGTTATCGTTTACATCTCGCGGCCGCGGCCAAGAACAGTTACACCGAATTTCCAGCATTCCGCGGCGCAGTGTTGGTCAACACGGTGCGTCGGCGAACACCGAAGCGCATCCGCCGTGTGCGCGCAAGAAGATGTTATAAACTGACTTTTTGTGTCGTCTCGGATTTTACTAGGTTCGTAACGGTTGTTTCAATTGACAAAAACGACACGAATGTAACTTTCACTGACAGTTCGGATCACGTAGCCTGACGGAAGAGACATTAGTGGTGTATTGTGGGCATATAATGGATTTACTACAGCGTCCAGACTGTGCTAGCGCGTGCGGCCGGCGCGCACGTCGCGTTGTGACCCACTAAAATGATGAATAAACGAGAAAGTCCGCACGCAAAGATGCCGTCGTGCCTGCAACTCTATTACATTTAACTATTTACATATAAACATTACCTGCGTACGCTGCGTCATCCGAAAACAAAATTAACTACTTTCATGGAGTATTACAGAGTTCTATTTTACTTTCTCGTACTCTCCAACCACAGCATAGCTTCAAATAAAGCATATTAAAACGTAAACAAACTTCGACAACCAATTGAAAATCTGGTAATAGGTTTTTGTAAACAAGCATCACACCGCTTTAAAAAGAAAGGCGACAAGTCGTCTATACATGTATTTTGTACGTACAATGCCTTAGAACTAGACTGTTAGGTCAGTACCGCTCGACGACGGCGCTTAGGATCACCGATGCGTAACTGCGCTTGGGAACCGTGCCGGCTACCACACTACTTTGCAATGAAATCTTATCTTTAGAGCTATAATCGCCCGGCAAATTGCAAAGTCTATCACTAAGCGCATAAAACTAACCATAATTGTGGATATACGGCAATTAGCATGTCATAAATGTAAACTATTACTACAGCTTGCCGATTGGAGTAATACCTATAAAACCCTTGCATCCTATTAACGTTACGAGCGAGGATGCTGAATAATTTATATTGAACGATGCATTCGGTATTTCGAAATTTTATTGGCGTACTGGCTGGAAACTACATAAAACTAAAATACAGAGCAGAAATTCTAAGGACGATTGCTTATAGTCTCCGTGCGCACCCAAGCCTGCTTGCGCTGATGTCGGTGCGGCCGCTGGAGCGTAACCGCGGTCACTCGGAGCGATTGACCGACACAAGTTCCTGCCTTAGCTGTACTGTATTGTACACGTACCTTGTACCTGTTACCTGTCACAATGATGGCACTAGCCACCAATTTAGGCTCCAGGCTCGAAGCTAAGCTAATGCTACAGTTGTTACAAAGATAAAGCAGCAATTACAGACACGTCGTAGTTATTACGGTGACAACGCACCTGCTAGTTGCTATAAGCGAGTTACAGCTTTCCGTCAGGTGGCATGTCGGCTCGTTTGTGTTGGTGCATTCGTGGTAAAGACCACAGTAGTACAGTACTAAAGTACAGAAGCGACGCTGTTCTATTCACCATTTATGTTATCTAACATTTAAATTAATTAATCAATTTTATAATCGGATTTTGTAACGCTGATATACGTACACAAATTTACTAAAATCGGGCAAATAGGCAATTTTCATACAATCGAGACAATTTGGGACCTTGTATATCCCCAATGAGGACGTCTCCCAATTTTTTCTAAGTAACTCAACAGTGGCTTATTATGTCACATGAATGCATTTTCAAAATATGTCTTAAACCAAAGAAGATATAGGCGCTAGAACTTTTTTATTTTGGCATGAACGAAGACGTAAGTAAGCATTCAGTGAACCTTATCTTCGTATGAATACAGCACATATTTTATTGCGCTTGTCATTGCTCTCAAACCTTTATAACTACAGTATAACAACATTTTGTTCCATTTTGTTGTGTTATGTAATCCATTGATTACAAAATTCTTTGCCTGTGTGTCATTGCTCCTGAGACGTCCTCATTATGCATATCTATGTATATCATGTATGCAGGAGGCCCAGTAACTGATTTTACTCTCTCAGTTTACTCCACAGCGGGAAATCGAAAATCCCGACCCAAACTTTCCTGCTCAAAGGGCCCTTTCAATAGGTTAGGTACTTTAGGAAATATAGACCTTCTCCATGCATGCTCTAGATATGCATATTAGATTGCACCCAGAAAGTTCCCATGGGGATATCCAGGGTCTCTAAGTTGCTCGATTGTATGAAAACTGCCCGTGTGGCCGTTTTTTATTTTGCAACAAGGATTATTTTATTAAATATATTATATAAACCAAGCTAAAGCTGACATGTAAATTTATTGTAGGTATCAATAAAATATTAGAACATTTAACTATAGCAGAAGAACCCACGAACAAATGATGGCGTAGCGCGAGACAGCCGGCGCTGTAGCCTACACCATGTTAAAGTACAATATCTACAGCCTGTAGGGACTTTACACAGTTGGCATGCCAGTGGTCTGCTAGTTGTAATCGAAAAGACATACCATCTGATGGAAGTGGTAACTGTCACGCATAATAGCTACAATTCCTACATTTTGGTATAAACCTAGCGTTAGATGGGGATTTAGCTGATATGCCGCATACCTGTAATTGCTTTGCCTATCTTGTCCTTACAACCGGAATAGGCAGAAATAGATAAGCCGTTTATACCCATCCAGCGAACTACGCAGCCTTGGCAAAATCCTACTAATGGTAAAATAATTAGACGTATTGTAATTTTCCCCTATGTAATTAGTAAGTAAACCTAAATATATGCGTGTGTAACAATATGACTTGTACGCTTATAAACAAAGGATTGTTATTAACAAATAACGAAAGATAAAGTACACTCTTTCTTGTGAAGAATTCAGAGAACAATAGCCAATTTTGAATTTTAAATATTTTTCGTTACAAGACGCGGTCAAAGCAATGGAAACGGTGCACCTAATGCTCGTAAGTGCACCTTAATGCGTGGCTCTACCGTGCCCAGCCGCGACGGTCTAAGCTCACGTCTCACGCGCATCCGACGGAATGAAAATAAAAAAGGCTACGTACAATTACATTTATAATGTTCATTTTGTAACGCCGCGCTATGAATTTTATTGCTCACTTCAAAGAATCCCTTATCATTACGTATATATGCGCTTTAAATCTTTGTATTTTGTGAGGGCATAAAACGTGTCATATTACGCGTGTCTACATATTCCACTGTTAGGTATAAATGCGCTTCGGATTCAAATGAATTTATTGTCTCAAAATTGAGCAATAAACTTACCATACATTCGCATTTCAAGTACTCTCTGCACACAACTCTATCAGTACAAACAATGCCTTCATCAATCTGAGATTGACTAACGGAACGTTGTAATAACTACGTCAACATACTACGAATTACATATAGAAATTAGCGATAGATAGATTTATCACTGGCCGGTTGTTGGGTATGTGAATAAATCAAGATATCATAGGCCTATTCGAACACATGTTCAAATGTAAGCCGAACGAATGTGATGGCCCAACGTGTTTGTTTATCTCGTTCATGTATCAGCGTAATCGCATTATAATGACGTTGTGTTGTATTCAGTGATGTAACCAATCATAACCGTGTTGGCAACATGGAGATGAGGGAGCCCGTTACACTTTTGTCTCGTCTAATCGGGACGCACCGATCTCGAGGCAAAAAAGCCGTGATGCCCAACTCTGACTACGCTAGTGTCAAAATGTATTTGAGCAGGCTCGTTAACAATGTAACAGTGTACTGGTACTCGTGTTATCAATCTCGTATTACAGGTAAATGGACTCGAGACGGTCGTTAACTGGCTTAGGTCGGCATTTAGTTCTTAATTTAGCAATTTACGACTCGGAAGGTCGTTGATTAGTATTTCTGTTTTGCGGGTACTTCTCTATTGGACTTTATAGTTGCTGAGACGCTGATAAATGGTTGTGGGCTCAGAATGTGGAACGTTTTATGCCTCTACTAAGAATTTCATCTTTCTCCCCTAAAGTGGACGCTGTAATCTAAAGATTCCCCTGATTACGCTATTCTTATACTTCTCTGTCCGAGCGTCCGAGCCGGCAGAGGATCAAGCAGCCGATCTAACTCGAATAAAACTCGTCTCGCTAGCCCAAGGTATTATACACAACTCGTCTAGCATTTTATCAAGTGTTTATGAATGTTCCCAGAATACAAAACCAGTCATGACGCCTCGCAGTTCATTTGAAAGGGCCGCGGTCGTGTCGGTCCTTGTTTTAATCTGCTTATTTCTCTTATTATATAATAACAGTGAAGAGTCAGCGCAAGCGCTGGGTCAGTGTCCCCTCCCCGCTTTCCTCATACCCCCTTTGGGATCATCAATACACGTAGATCGTAGAGTCAAAATTATACGAAACAAACTACGAAACACATGTTATTATACCATATTTAATCATATATTTCTAACTATAGCTTAATTATATTGAACATCGTTAAACTTTGCCAATCGTACAATTTCCTGTTTATAATATTATTTATTACAGACTTATTAAAACTTTATTACGGGTTCTAATTAACGAGATTAATTAAAACTAGTAGGATGCGACTGTATAAATTGTAACTGTTATCCGTCGGTCTTCCTCTTCTAAAGGTCTTTGCCATAATCATCCTCCACATACATTTCTAATTATCACATTGAAATTCATTCAATTGTAGTCATGAAAAATTGATTAACAAATTAAGACAAAGAAATCACAATTCCAACCGTTGATTACTATTAAAACCCGGAGTGTTCCCATAAAAATCGCGTCACACGACCATTTGTGCTCCGAAGGGTATTCCGTTCCAAAATAAAACCAACAATAAATACACAGAATAGGAAGCCGGTTGCGTCCGCTGCCGTCACGAAAACAATGACATAACATTATCCACGCTGTGAACGATCTCTTCGATCGAAATAAGTCACGTCTCTTCACAATTTTGAGACGGGCATTAACCCTCTTCTGGACGTAAGTGGTTAATCGCAGGCTTTCTATAACACGTCGCGAGGGGTAATAAAGCACTCACGAGGGATAAAATTGTA
This sequence comes from Blastobasis adustella, assembly GCA_907269095.1. NCBI lineage: Eukaryota > Metazoa > Arthropoda > Insecta > Lepidoptera > Blastobasidae > Blastobasis > Blastobasis adustella. The sequence goes on along the minus strand of OU026119.1, from coordinate 13,531,712 downwards.
GAAATTTGATAGAAAGCTCCGTTATTCGCGTAATCGTAATCACAGCGACCCGCCGCGCTACGTGCGCGGGCGCAGTACATTAGACATCAACGCGCGACCCTCTACGACAAGCCCATACTGCATGTTTGATTATTTCATTTTTACATATGTTTAAAGTACAATATGAATATACGACACAGATACATAACACAGATAATTTAGATTTAATTCTATGTAACTAGGTTAAATATTCGGTTGATTACAAATAATACCAATAATTGTGAGAATACAATACGGCTGTATCTATTAATTGAGATAATAGCGCATAGAAAGTAGGTGGGTACATTTCGGGGCTACGAGTGTGGCCGTTGCGGTACCTCGCGTGGCTAAGCTGAAACCGATAATAAAGGATGAATGGATAACGTTATCTGTAAGCTAAGTAATTGTGTTGAATACCTATCTGCGTCTAATTTACAATTATAGGCGTAAAATTCGGTATAATAGCGTGTCGAGGCGTGTCTTCGCTGTCGGTTGTTTGCGAAAAGAATGCTAACGGACCGACTTCCATGTTGGTCGGTTGTCCCGCCGCTGCGCCCGCGCCGCCGCGATGCTATCGCTGCCGATCAGTATCATAAAACTATCGCGCGGATAAATTGGTCGAGTTATATGACAAAGGCGGGCGATAGAAAACTGTTATCTATCACAGATATCGGCTTTTTTAATTCGTCGGTTTGTGTATTTTAAAGGGATGATTTTCCTGTTTAGGACTGACTCCGAAATACATGACTTATTCTAGTTCTTGTGAAAATTGAAGAGATGACTTAAAATTTATAGTACACTAGCTTTTGCTCGCAACTTTGTCTGCGCAGAAATAATTTTTAAGTCCGCAAAACCGCAGGTTCTAGTTCAATGCGTTGTCACTGTGAGGACAAAAATGATATGTCTCCTCATGTCGCTGAAATTATGATGGCGATCTTATCCTTGAAACATTGTTGCTCGGCGGGAGAAATATACAAAGAGATGGTTTTCGTCCCGGCGGACTCCTCAAGCTTAACAAAGCCTTGCCGCTATAAAGTGGTTAAATATTTTGTAGAATATAACACTCAAAAGTAATTGTCATGTCAGTACAACAAATACAAATGTCGTTTATTAGCCTCGAAAGACAACATACATCCGCATAGAGATATTTTCTTTTACAAAAAGTGATTGCTGACATTACACTGGCCATAAAACCGATATTACTATTGTAATCATTGGCATGGCATTAAGCCGACAATAGGCGTTTACCACCGGCACCAACCGGTGGTCATTCATATTCCAAGAACAGAATATAAATAAAAAGCAAACGCAAAGAGGAGACATTAACTTTCTTACCACATTATAACTGTATTTAAGCCCGTATAAAAGTGGTGGAGATTTTAATCGCGGTGTTGTCAGCTCTATCACATATTCAGGGCGAGTGTCAGAACACGAATTAAAATTTTGTCTTTTCCTTCATAAGGAGGCTCTTATCTCTATCTTTATTACTTTTTGTGTTAGAAACTTAATAAACCTTCACCACCAAAGCGGTTATTTTAATAGTGTTCCATCCATTTAATCACACATGATCATCTTTCATCTTCCTTTTGGGGACCATAATTGGTATTTCGTTTAGTCCTATTTACTATCACATTATCACACAATATCAAGCGGGAACGTCAACCATTTCTTCCTCATACCAATCTTTACAATTAGTAACTAAATATGTCCAATTAGGCCCCCGATACCCGTGTTGGATAAGCTAGATTTTTTAAAGATAATTGGTACTATTTTTACTACATACTTTACATAATTAGATTACTGTACAGATTTACTAAACGTAAGAACTAGAAACACTTGGCAAGAAACAACCGCTTGCCTATACCATTGTTACCGGGCTGCTCGTATTTGCCGCGCATCTGCCGAGTCATTAGCAAATTTCCCATGGATTATATGAAAAAGGCATTTGTGTACAATGTTTTGTAACAAGCGCGGGAATAAATTCATTAAACTAACGGGCCCGGTATAACACTTCTTTTAATTACACCAAGTAATCACGTGAAATGGCAAAACGTGTTGCGCTTACATTTCGTTACATTCAAATTTATAATGACGGAAGCCCGAAGCTCCGCGGAACGAGATTTGAACACCGAATAGTCGAATTGTTCGATGGGCGATACTTTTTTAATTACATCCTTTCTAATAGTTGGATGAAAGCATTTCCATTAATTACAGACAAATTATATTGTACCTACATCAACTTATACGGGGAGATATCCAATTTGGTAGTTTTCGAACAGTGCATAATATCATGGTACTTGTTGGACCCAAATATTACTAAAATTGAAAGTTTTCGGGATGCGAAAAATAATAAATAATAATAAATCGTTTATTTCAGATATGAAGTATTACATTGCTAAAAAGCCCATATTTTGTTAGTAATATCTTAAAAACCAAGTGTTCAGTAGTACTTATTTTTGTTTCTATATTTTTCCCTTATTGTCCCTTAAACTCATGTAAAACTTTAAATGAATCCCTTCTAAGTTAGCCTTACTTAAAACGTGAGCAATCTAGAGCAAAATGCGTTCAACTTTACATAGGAATCCAATAATTCTATCACTTTGAAACATGGTTTCTAACAAACGCCGTCCGCGACAGGAACAGAGCGACGTGTCCCTCTGTATAAGGCCTTACCAGTCGAACCAGTGCTCTGGTCAATTATAACGACGCGTAATTGACGTAATGGAAACTAGTTTGGAAGTAATTTTAGCTCACTCTTATCCAACATCATACATAGCTACGAGTATCAGATATGCATATACGATACGCGTAAGATATTTTTATTTTAGGATTGTGTTAATTTTTCAAAGGAAGTATCATTTTTCTATACAATCTCACAGTATTTGAAATATCTTTTCGACAATTCGAGAACATTCTCGTGGAACGGAATCATTAAATGAGCGAGGAAAACGCTAAAACCTTTCTAAAAAACGTTAACTTTTTTTAAATTTCGCCAAAATATTTCAACTCCGATTGAATGTGTTTTTTTCGAAGCGAATTTCATTTCGAGATCAACAATATCTTGCAGTAGATAAAGTGAGTTATATCCAATAAAGATTCGAATAGTTCAATGTCGTAAAAAGTGACTCACTTTTTGATATTGCACGCAGTCACGACTCGGACAATGTCATTGCTCTTTGAAACTGTAAGTAACCCTGCGCACGGAAACTATGATCTTTAGATTTTATGAGCATTTCTTTCACTTTGACATACACTACACGAACGAATACGTCAAAAAACAATTGCAATTACTCACGGAGCGTCGTGCATATTTCCGACGTGGCTCACGTTTCAGCCCAGCCTCTTCACGTAACGAGCAAATCGGGCAGTCCAATATGCGTGGGCGGCGTAAACGCAAATATGCCTGTATAAGAGAAGAAATGAACTCGTTATGTGTGTTTATGTTACGCTCTGTGGGCAGCGTTCCAGGCGTGGGTACGATACCAATTCGGAGTCACTGAGAACGGTTTCCGTGACGTTCGCCCGCGGTTTTCCGATAATTTGGTCCGAGCCCCGTTACTTCCCGAGTAGGTGCAAAACAAGGCCGGTGTTACGGGCCGCGAATCGAGAGCGATGGGACTCCATTAAGGAGATTGCAGTCTATGGTAATATGGACTCTGTTATGTCAAGCCTTATAAGATTTCGCTACTTATAAGATGGTATTGTTCTCGCACAATATTATTCCAGTATGGGTAAACAACGATTTAAATAACGGAAAGTTAAATAATATGGAGAACGGGATATGGGTAGACTACAGCCGCTGCCTTTTCAAAAGCGATCGTAAAAATTAGGGTTTCGTTTATTGACATACTTGTAAATGCTTTACTGTTTCCCAACTTGTTTACTTAACTACGTATGTTCTGTTCTCTGAGGTTATTGACCTAGTTAAAAATGTGCATTTGAAGAACGTGGGTGAGGTGAGACCGTGTGTTTATCTTTTACCGAATTTGAAATGCACTCTACAGGCGTTTCGTAATTTAGCTGCACATTGTAACGTATTGCGTTTACTGCTTTGTTCTCTTTTTGGATTATGCGAAAGATTCTTTTTTGCAAAAATAAATCTCAACGCGAAACGTTTTACCATACTTTCTCATTGTATTGCTGTGAAATTATGCCTGCGTTACGCTTAAAAGTAATGGCTCTATTCAACGCGGGGACTGTAGATTACGTGAATGCGCTGTATCTATTTTGCATCTTCCTGAGAGCGGCTGTAGGTGGGCCCTGGAGCGGGGACTAGAATACCGGGAGGCGGCGGCGCGAGGGTGCGCGGGGTGGCAGCGGAGGCCGCGGCGGGAATGCGCGCGCAAGGTCATTGCGCCCTGCACGGTCATGCACATGCGCCCCGCCGCGCCCGCGCACCACCACTGGCATTGTCTAGCGCGATCAGCTGCGGATAAAGGGGAAGCGACCCGCCCGAAAGCCGATAGGAACCATTTCAATGCGAATCCATCTTTTATTTTTCCATTTAGCCCGTCCGGCTCCGCCGCGGCGCTGCACGAGCGCCCGCCGCCGGCGGCGATATTGTTCCTAGCTCTTAGCTCTAACTCCATTTTCTAAGATCTAACACGAAGAAAAAGACCATCGGATGTCTGTCGAGGTTTATTTAAGTTACTCGCCCTCTCGAGTCGGCTTGAGGCCCTCGGCGAATCTATCAAGTTAAGTACTACCTTCATCTCCGTGTACTTCCACTCCTACACAAGCCCAACACAAATAAACATGGATCGCTGAATTTATAAATGCATGTAGGTTTCCAATAGGCATAACATTCGTCGCAACTTACTTTCACACTCAAATAACTTACTTTAACCGTTAGGTATGTTTTTTCTGTCGAATGATGACCATGTGGTAAGGCCGCACGCTGAGAAACCACATTTTACTACGTCCTAAGCCGAATAAATTGGACAAATTACGAGCTATTTGCAAAAATTACCAGTTTCGCACAAATGCGACATTCGCGTCCCGTTATTATTGTGTTATGGTGACCATCGAGGGGCTTTAGAAGATTTGTGATTTAATCGTAGGCATTTATGTAAATTTGACACTTGTTTCTGAGCCATAACTTCGGATTACTGTCGGAGAAACGTCGGTCACTTAAATGCCTTAATCATTCTCACAATAGGTCCGCTAATTGAGCAGATTATTTTTATGGTGAAAGTTTAGGAGATTGATAAGGATTGTAGAAATGGGGAACACGAGTAATTAATGGAGTGTGAAGTCCGGTTGGTGTCCGCGGGGCCGGCGGCCGTGTCGCCGCGGCGGGGGCGCCTGTGCCGGCGCCGCGACGACGGGACGCGACGCAAGCGCAGCCGCAGCTCGCTACATATCAACATGAATATTGATGGATTTTTCTTGTTATTATTCACTTGCAATTTTCTACCAACATCTCGCGATGACTTTTTATTGACATTACGATTGAGAGCAAAAAAGTAGTGCCATGTTGACTTTTGCACCAATTACCTACTTGGCTACTTACTCGACATTTCGGTAAAGTAAACGCCACTTAGTGTTAACGGTTCTTGCAGTATAACATACCTAAACAACACAGTAGCACAGTTCCAAATTTGTACGGTTTCTCTATTTGAAGTAGGATGCGAGAAACACGAATTTAATAGCCCATTATTTGTTACAGAATTGGCGCTTGGTTAGAAAAGGAAACATCTCATTTTGAATCGGTAAGTCTTAGAAGATTTTAGGTTAATACGCAATTTCCATACGTAGAAAGTATATAAAACAGTTCTAGGCTGTCACAATAAATGTCTAGAAAGTTTTGAACTGAGTTGGTAGCACAGAATACAGGCAACAATGACCGTCCGCTCGTGAGACTCCGCTGAACTCTGTCGATAGAGACTCTTTTTGCGATCGCCACAGTTCGACTTATCGGTCGAGACTCGAGACAACAACGTACTTCTAGTTCTTCTTAAACCAGCCCAACTAGACCCACCCTTCCTGTTCTGATTCAATAATGTGTAGAAAACTTCGCTAGATAATTCCAAGACGGCTTAATGGAGCAAGAAATAGCCTTTTATAAAATAATCTAAGCCTTAAATGAATCTCATTAATACTTACAAAATATTTTACTCTGTTCTCCTTTTATTTATAATTCTGAAACCTTTACTTTAATTTAGTCACTTACGCCTCAGTTATCTAATTAAGTAAAAATAAAAACGTTGTTGAAATGAACGACTTCGTGAAGTAAATACGTACGTGATCCCCAGGAGCAAGGTTTTTCTTACATTCTAACGTGATGCATAAACTAGTCTTTTAGTAAAGCAATAAGGCTGTATTCTGAATTCCAGGGATAAGTGCAGATATTGATCGATTGTTATAGAGACGTTGTTCCGACAGGCAGGCATTAGGCGCATTATTATTCCCTGTGCGAGGCTTTCACGGCGCACGCGCACCTCCTGCGAACCCCCAACGCAAATTGTTGGATAATTCCAAAGAAACGTTTACATTGCCAAGATGACCTCCACATAAGCAGTGGCATGACTCTGAAAGAGCGTGAAGAACACTCGCGCCAATTATGGCTACATTCGCTTCAACAGGTAAAAAGGCACCAACAAAAAATTATTAATAATTTATTACTCAACCTTAAACGTAATTGTTATCAAGTATTTATATGGACATTACTCTTCATAATTATTTACACAAGCTATTTTTACTGTGAAAAGTAAAAATTATATCCTTAAAAATGCAGTGAGCTATTATAAGCGTCAACACTAAATATAACTCTCGAGACATTCCTCGAGTTAAGTTGGAGAGAAAATTGTCGTATCATCTCCCGTAGACGCCGGGCACATTTTAAACAGGGTTGATGACTGTGGTTACTATGATTAACTTCAGACGCTTTCACATAGACGTTTGAAGACTTCTTGTGTGTACTGTAAATGATTATAACTCAGAAGTATGGTATTAATTATTTTGTGTAATAAATTAATACAACATGATTGATGTACAACATACAGAACCGTTCTTTATTCTAAGATTTCAAGTATTAAAAAGGAGCCAGATAACGTTGCACATACTTTTCAGAACATCTTAGAAATATGTGATGCTATCAAAACCATCTTAACCCAAACAAAAAACCCGTAAAACTCTTAAGATGAAAGAAGGAAAATATGCTTTTATAAAAAAGGGAAAAAAGGAAATTATTTGCATGGAACATGGAAGATATATTCAGGGCGATCAAGTCAAACATTTGAGTCAAGTCAAACAAAACAAAAAGAATCCTTCGTTTTCCTGTTTATTAGACTTGAATCTTACATTACTCGAAACAGCAATGTGGCCGCAGCCCCGTGTTTGCTTTGCCCGATCCCGGCACGGTGACGCGTGACTGGCCGATTGCGGTCGCCCCTCGGATTCCATCGCGGCTGCGCTTACGCTTCCTTTAGGCTAGTGTATACCTAGTACCTACATTGTTAAGGGGTATCGGTGTTCAGTTACCGATTAAATTATATTTGCATATATATGACGGTGACCCGCCCCGGCTTCGCACGAGTGTGCAGTGTATGTGTCGGAGTTTGTATACTAATCTTTCAAATTATCGGCTTTTGTCTACCATAAAAAATAAATAAATATGCTTGGACAAATTTACATAGTGCCATCTAGCCCAAAAGTAAGCAAAGCCTGTGTTATGGGTGTTACATACCTGATCAACTACTTACATACTTTTTTTAAATACATACTTATTACACATACTACACTCAGACCCGTAACAGAAATTAAAATTAAAATTCATCATTTTAATTTCTGCGTGGCAGACCGACTTTATAACTAATTCAAGTCAACTCAAATCAGGTCGTCTAAATAATGTGAATGTACTATAAAATACCAAATATAAACCTAATGAAAGAAAGCCCCTAAATTATAGTGTATGAATGAAGAAGTAAGCCGAGAAACAGACAGAAGAAAACAGCGACTGCTTCATACTATACTCCACATTGCTGCAGTATGCAGTGACTTTGCTAATTTAATGGGCAAGCAGAAAAAGACACTCAAGATAAGTGACTATAAGTTCTTATGTACACAAACATAGAAGAGAGATGGAGATAGGCTGCTGCATACATAATGTTTGTTGGGTATAGTGAATGCATCGCCACTCTGAAGACTAGATAACACGTTGCACGTTAATTACATTAACCTTTATTGACTGGCTGATGTGCTTCATAAAGAGATAAAAATAGGATAGATTTAAGCACAAAAAAGACTGGTTCACATAGAAATTCCTCCTGTTTACGCGATGGTCAGACATGTACGAGTAATTGAAACAACTCGTAATAGCTTTTTCTTATTTGTCATTTTATCCCGCCGTTTCGATCACTTTTCAGTTAGACAAGGATGATATTTGTGTGAATATTGTGATATGATCTACCCTACTGTACATTTTATTCAATTAGTGGTACCTACTGTAAACTACCGTTGTACGCAGACCACATTGGTGCAATCTTGAGATCTAGCTTTATGTAAGTGTGGCTCTTGATGACCACCAGTGAAGCCTACGTGCAACGGAACTCCTAACTCATCAAAATATGCCGTGGGGTCAAGGTGGGGTAGTTAAACACGATATTCTGTAAGTTCTTATGAAGACAAATGTAACCTTAACCCGTGACCCTCCATGATAACTGAAAAGTGATCAAAACATTTAGATAAAATTATTAATATAAAGCCACGATTAGTTCGTTAAAATCATTCAACATGACAAAAAGACTACTTATTCTTGGAAGAGATGAGAGAGTAAATTATACAGTCGAGACCCCATGGCATGGCTCTATTAGAGGTAACATGCAATTAAATAAAAGATCACAGGCAATCACAGCACGCACTTCTGTGGCAAAATGATTGGCAAATTAATATCCGACGACAGACAACAACACAGTAATCTGCGGCAACATTATTAAAATTTTAATGTCAGCTAATGAATAAATTAGCTAAATAAAAATCTTAATTTGTCCACATCAATCAATTTTGCCGGCGCGGCAAAATAGTGTAGTGTAATAAATAGTGACATCTATTAACATGGTCACAGTGATGGAAGACATTATTTACTCCCGCCGTTTTATGGGTCGTATTCCAGCAGTAAATTAATGTAGGCATGCGCCTGACCGGCTTTCCTCTATCGGGTATGTCGCGTTTTCTCTGAATTAACTTCAGTGGCTGTGGCGGGCTACCGGCTGTTTCACAAGACATTCACTGGGTCAACACGGTTCGTGTTACGGTTGATGGAATTATGTAAATCATATTAAGATAAGGTTTTTTTAATTGAGTTCGAAAAAATATTCTTTTATGGACGAACGGGTACATTCATATTCGTGTTTTTTACGATATACATACATACATAGATCATTGATACAGGAGCGTCGGTGGCAGAGTGCTTAAGGTATCCGACTTGTAAGCGAGAGGTACCAGGTTCGAATGTACACTGCAGCCATGTACCAATGGCACTCGCTCCACTGTACGTTACTGAAAAATTCTGGATCATGGTCAAGGCGGACCCCGGGGCCTCGTGCGCTAGAGCACAACCGAAACATTAACACAAATATGATTTTTATTTTTTATACATACATAGATCATTAATAAATATACGTTTGTTGTATTATGTTTTATTACACCGTTATGCCGGTGGCATAACCTATACGCATAGCGTAGAAAATGTAAAGTTAGATTAGAAACAAATGTATTTTAAATACATTCAACCATAACATGGGAGGTAGCTTTTCATAATTATAACAAACGTGAAGACTGCAATAAGGCCATTATGCCTCCATCGTTCTGCCTCGACACGACTTTATCGGCTTCGTTGAAAAGCGTTGAAGCCTTAAGAGGAACATGACACAGACCTATATCGTTATTCGCTTTACGGACATGAGTTACACCATCGCAGGCTGTTGCAGCGCGCCGGCGCACGCGCAGCCAACAGCGACAACCAGCATTCCAGCCCAGACCGCTCGCTAGATAAACAAACAGCCACACGAACATCGCACCTTATTTAATCGAAAGCAGACCCTCGGCGCCTTTAAAGCGAATTAATTCAAATACCCCAGCAATCTTGCCTCTGAACCGACCGGAGGCGAAGCTGCATTACATATGCAGCTTCGCGATTTTGCATTCTTTCCCTCTAATTTAAGAGTTGCGATGTTGTCAGACTCTTCGTGTCGCTGTCGCGTATAGCGGCTGTCTTCTAGTACACTCTTGATACTGCATAATATATTAACTTTTTACTCGTCCTAGGCCCTCCTCGGTCCACTTTGCTGTCTCTCCCTAATGTCTGTATCTAGTACTAGTAATTTTAGTACGTTCCTCTTTCTTGGCTAATGTCACCTTTTCATTTGTACATTTGTCCTTTTCAATATGCAGATTATCATCATCATCATCATCACAGCCCGTAACAGTCCACTGCAGGACTTAGGGCCTCTCCCACGAAAGGGGAGGTTATTGCCATAATCTCCACGCTTGGCAGGCGGGTTGGAGATCGCAGTGTTTAAATATAATAATAGAAAATGCTGCTGCCCGTTTTCCAAACTACGGAGACTCTTGATCTTTTGCCTCGAAAACATTAGTCGCCTTGTACGACACCCATGAATGTAAGGGGTTGGTGCTATTCTACTCTGCCGGACACCACACGGCCAATGCAGATTATACCTTCCATTTTCTATGCCAGTACCATTTTGATAGCACATTTCGCTTCCTTTAGTTCCTTTGAAGAATTTTCTACATGTCCCAACATCACTCGATAACGACCTTTATGGCTCTCGTTCAATAGGCAATCTGGACGTTGCACAAAAGGGAGAGCGATAATCGCTTGCGAATTTCAGATTGGCACCATGGCACCTGCGAAAATCCAATCGACCGAGAACAGTGTACGCGTGAAAGTTGGCGTAAGAAAAAATTCACACGCGTTCGAATGCCGGCCCAGTTGCGGATGATAATTGGGTCAGGCGAGCAGAGCAACCTGTCGACGCGCTCACATGCATTGTCTCGCGCGTCTGGGGCGGTACCGTTACCGCTCGGTCAAGTTCGGCCCATTATGACGTGACGCTTCCATGCGGCTTACGGACGACATTAACGCCGATTACGTACGGTAATGTTATGCGTGGCACGCCTATCTACTTTACTTACGCTGGCATAATTTGATGCGATTTCAATTGTTACGTCAAGCTAATCGTGCAGAGATTTCTTTGGGTTTAATCATAGAAATAATAAGCACTACATACAAAGAATAATACTTACTCGTTGCTGTTGACAGTAATGACGATAATAATGTGAACTCGGAAAGTAGACTAGAACAAGGAGAACCTCAATTGTACAGAACATTTGAGATTGCTCCTCCACAACGTAAGGAAAAATTATATGCAGTAAAAGTAACCTAGGCCCTGATTCTATTAAAGTAAAACACAACTTACTCGTCTCCGAATTAGTTTACGTTTACTATTGTTAACAGTCGAAGGGCAGTCGTAACTAAATGTAAGCTAAAAGTTGTACCGGTAATATTGTAGTCTAGTGGAGTATCTAGTAACACTAAAATACTTTCTTTCAATGTGTTCTGTGCTGTCTCCAATGCCTGTCAAGCGTAGAGATTATGGCAAAACCCTCCACTGATATGGAGGTAGGTCAAGTCCAGCAGTAGACACGCGTTACGGGATCGATTGTGTGATTATGTAAAGTTGACACGTGAGCTTATCCAAAGCATATCATCTGGGTGAATACAGTCGGCTCATTAGTGGACGAAAACACCTATTAACGAGGGAATGCAGTATAAAATAAATAATTATATTTCGTTTCCAACGCCCACTCATATCTACAAATGTGAACCCAAACCTTTAAGCTTGACTCTAAAGAGCTATCACGTACTTATTAGTTATGGTCATCCATAAAAAGGATAGAAATAGTCTAAGAACACTATTAAAGGTCTCTCAAATGGCTAACTTGTGAACGTGGATGTGCGTTTGTGTTTTTTATTATTTTTATTGAACGCATCCGCACAATGAAAACGCTTTTATGAACAAAGTGTGATTTGCCGTTAAAGGATTTACGAGGATAACTCTAATAAAATTCCATTTTTTTAATCGCATCGCTGTAAGGCACACTAGCTTTATGGAGCCCTTATCGTAGCGCTTCCCATCAAAGTAATTGCTAACTCCAGGAATTCTTCGAATGGCCGTTGCAATGGTGCCTTCAATAATTTACGACGACTTATGGTGGTAAGGTGGGTGGACCTATGACCCTGACGGTAACATCAAAGATCTTAATGCTTGCCCATAACTTCCACTTGTGTGGCACTGTGCTTTGTTCGTTCTTCGACAGCACTTGGAGTGGACATTACAGCTGCTAACGACTTCAAAATGACTGTTAACGGTTCACGTAACAGTGAGCTATGCATTTTGATAGCGACACGCGCATACACCTTCGGAGTGAGATATCAAGGCATTCACGCACACTTGTACTCAAGAAGCTGGTTTTCATAATCTAAATAAAAAACCAACTATAAACCTTATTTATTCTACTACTTTACACAAAGTAAAACAAGTATTTCGGTTGCTGATTAAGTGTTTATAGTAAATAAAATGTTCTGTCTGAGAATTATTCTTATATTATTGTTATTAGTTTATCAGTTATCTAGCACCCTGCTTTGAGGCTAGTTGTGGCTGAATATGTTCATGCATATTTATTTTATTACAAACCCTACGATACCCCTTCTTCCGCGTACATCTATCAGCCGCTTCGCTTGCTTTGAATGGTAAAAAAACATCGATTGCTCTCTTAACTCGTTAGATGTTTCTTTTTAGCCCGTCGCGGCTCGGACAGCTTGTTACAGGCGCTGAGTGCACGCATTGTTAAATCCACCACACTCGCCTTTGACGGTCACGGTCACTAATTAACGGAGTGATTTGACAGATTCGGGCATTAGGTCAAAGGCTGCTTTCTATTTACGGCAAGGAAAAATAAAACAAACATTTTATAAGAAACACTTTCACTTTAAATACCAATTTATTACATGTGAAGACGAACACACGTAATTGAAGTCTCGTTTATGTTCGTGTCTAATCCGAGCACGAGCTCAGACACGAGTGTTGGTTCTATATTCCTGCTCCCAATTAGAAGTGAAGCTTTTAGCTTTAGTTAATGGGATGTGTAAACTCACACGTGTAGAGACAGTTTACCCTTTCGCGGTAGCTAATTAAGCTGCCTTCGGTGTTAATAAACGAACAATCAGCAGGAAACTTGAATGTATAATTTTATTGTTCGGGGCCTCAATGTAAATAATTACAGATGTCCGCCGCAGTAATGGCCGCCGCGAGCGCTCGCCCTGGGAACGCGCCATTGTCTGCTAATGCCACTTCAAAGTCCACACGCTCTATTAAATGATAATTAATAATTGCACACGTATTCGACATCGCTTATTGCGCCGGCGCACCAATAAAGCGTAAACAACGAATACACTTCGCCTTAATGAGCTTTAAGTGCAATGGTTTACGATCGTTGTGTAACCATTTCCCACACAGCAGGAAACTGACTAAGTGGTCCAGACTACTTATCATATTGGGTGTGGGAAATTAGCCAGGAGAGTGCGTTTGAGGGTGATTTATTTGTTAATAAAAATTCTCGTGTACAATGAAACTCCGTAACAATGAGATATCATGTAAAAGAGACCGCAACGCGAAGCTAGCTTCATATTCGCTAACGGAGTCCGTTGTTGGTTAAAAAGCACAAATATTGGTTCGTTTGCGCCGAATAAATTTCTTTCTGGTGATTAAACACGTTCATCGGAGGCGATAGGCACTAACAAGTGCAAGCTTGAGCGTAGGAGAATATCGCTAAGTCGAGTTCACCGTTAAATTGGGCAATTTGTGAGCACATGTGAGCGCATATAGTACGGTGGCTGCGCCCGCGCCAGTTCCGCGGCGACACGCTCTTGCGCATCGTGATATAACTGTTACCGTCATTATGTTGGCGACATTATTATGATTCACATTAGCTTAATTGCCTGACTTACGGACTGACTTCTTGTCACGTCCCGTTTAGTTTTCACTTGCGAGTTAACGGCTTCGAGCTTCCTATTTGCGGCGATACACATCGGACGCGGCGCGTGGCGAGAACCAGGTTGCTGTGTGCCCAACGGCACCCAGTAATATTAACTTCCTACGTACTATGTTGTTGTTGACTTGCAGTTCCTACAGAATGGGAATGGGCACAAAGTACAATCAAGAATCAAAAATTGCAGTGTCCAGTTTCTTTATACAAATGAAATTCACAGTCATCCGCTATACAAGTAGACCAATTAATAACAAAGGCGATGAGTTATTGGTGTACGTAGTTTCTAGCCCAGATAGCTACTGCGTGGTCTACATACGATGTAAATTTGAATATTCGTCAATCTATCCAGAGCAGGGCAAAGGTTCCAGTGTGAGGTTATCTCGGCCAAGGTATCGTGCCGGGCCATAGAGTTAGGTGAACTAACTGTTCCGCTCTTTCCATTGTTCCACGATGTCTAGCCCTACAAGGCGTGAAAATGGCAACAAATTCAAATGTCACCGACCCCCGCAGACTGGTTCTAACCCAGATGCGACCACTCACTTTAATACAATTATATCCCTTCGAGTAAATTGTGGAGGAATGGTGCTCTAAACGAGTGTACAGTTAGCTCTAAGTATGAAGCTGCCAGTTGCAGTGTAAACAAAGCTTGGGAACTAGCCATTCCAGATGTCACCACAAAACAGTTGGGTTGTTTGCGGTTCGTTAAAGCTAAGAAATACAAATACCGCAACGTTTCGTTCTTCCGGTAAAAAGTAAAATTAAGAAGTAACTTACTCTTATCTTCTTAGCTGTAACAACTGCTCGAGTAGATAAGAAAGTTATTTTGCAAATATACATAATGACTACACATTTACAGAAACCTGTTTACGGATTTAATTCAAGGGTCAAATCGTTACTTGCATCTTAATTAACTTAACATATTGATCTAGATCAAAAAGTATTTGCTTTCTGGAAAGTAACAACTTTGCGCAATTTCGAGAAAGTGACCCCATTTAATATAGCGGTACTTACAGATATGAACATACCGACCATTTCCAAATTAAATGTCAGTATCGGAAACATTCCTTCCGTATGCGGGTTGATCCTATTCTTTACAAATTTGTATTAACTTTCTGAGCTGGAACTCTATTTTTCGCCTACACGTCGCTCCACATCTAACACACTATACCTATAGTTATTACAATTAAACTGTTCCCTGTGCGGAGAGCACGATACAACAATCATCGCACTTTCACGTTTACAAATGGTCATTCATTCAGCCTTATAAAAAGATCCAAGTGAAAGCGATATTGCAATGCAAAAAAGTAAATGAAAATTCGTGTCACTGACTTTCCTGTTTGCTATCGAGGCTGTTGAAGTGCTTGATGAACTGCATTTGCGATAGCTACCCTTCGAAAGGGGATAGGTAAATAGGAAGAATTTGACAGTACTTTATAGGGTGTTCGAGCTTTTGTCGATCGCTAAAAAGCTTAACCTCTAATTAAAGTCAGTTATTAGTGAGTAGGTAACTTTATTATGCTGCTGTCTATATCGAGTCTCTAATAATAGAGGAGTACTTCTATTATTGTTACTGCTAATTCATCACGTGAGCGTTTTATTGTGCATAGCAAACGATTTAGAAAGTGATAAGTGCCGATACCGACCAATTAATTTCATTTAGCAATCAATCATGCTATTCTCTCGTTACAAAAATACTTACTTACAGCTTGATGCATAAGAAGAAGCCTTCTAATATGCCCATTAGAATAAAGTCCCAATTCAGATTAAATTGTTATCTGACACTGACCGGCTTTCGATTTCCTTCATTGTTCTTATGACAGTGCTTTCGTTTGATAAATGCGAGTATGTCTCCGAAGGATAGGAGAGGTTTTCAACATTAGCCCATTGTGTCCACTCTACGGGATGTCGTCACGTCAATGTCACGTTTATCTTACTTTTGTTTTAGCGTTTACTTGCCCACTGTTGGTGAAGAAATGGACCGGTGCCATTTAGAAATCGGCCTACATAGATTACACAGAATATTCAGTCACATTCTCAGGACAATCTTTAGCTTTTTATCGCGATGACGGTCAAGCTGAGTATCTACACATATCACTCAATTCATCAATTTATACTCCTTATACGTAATTTTTCATTTCTACGACAAACAAGATCAATTACCCTCATTTACCTTTACTGATTTGAAATCTATACCCACTTGTCTTTTTATTTGTGAAAGATTTATATTCATTAGCTCTATTATTTACAGTAAATTTGATCTTTATTATTTAACACTTTGTGCTGTCACTTCATGATGGAACTCCATTATTATGAATTAAATCACTTTTTTACACTAGTTCCACTTTATTTTACAATTTTTTATTAAATTGATCTCTATTGTTTACAGGTGGTGGCGCCGTGGTGGTGGTGTCGGTATGAGAGGCGACGCGCTGCGCCTAGCGCGGCTATCGCTGCTGCTGTTGCATGCCTCCTACGCACTAGGTAAGTGAAAAAGACTATCGGACCACCGCAACAAGGCCACTGTTCCGGCCTGGCCTTCCTTGGCCCAAGACAACCTCACCTGCTTATACAGCGGCGTGACGACGCGTAGGAAGATGGATCTACTACTGTTAAGCGGTTAGGGCTAATGTGCCAAGTGGGGCCTGTTAATGGGGTACGTTTTTCATACTAATTTTCTGTAACCTGTTAGGCACATTCTCGCAAGGGTTTGACGTTTTTAAAGTATGTTTGTGCAATTGGCTGTTAGTACATGTATAACATTAACCGCGAAATGGATTACTACGTGTTAATAATATTAATAAATAAAAAATAAATAAAATCACATTACAGCGCCATCTAATTCGCGAATTGTGGTTTTTATCGATTTAACTGCTTTATTTTATATCATTATACTATATAAAGTCATTTCGCTGTTAATTTGATACATTAACTAAGAGTAAAGACTCAAACGAATAAAAGAATGGTAAGAGAAATTTAATATGAGTAACGAACCACGTTACAAACGTTAGCCCAGAGCATGTGCAGCTTCTGGATCTCCTTCCGAATTAAGGTCTTGTGCCACGAGTAACGACTGATTAAGGTGAGAAGGCATGAAGAATCGGAAAACTGTCAGACCCGACGGAACCTCTATTGAGGCGTGGTAATCGATCATTTCACGACTTGTTATTTTTCCAATGCTATTCTACAATCAAAATAAGACACTACGTGTTTAGATACTGAAATTACACGTAGGTAGCAGTGTCGCATTTTCAATTTCGAAATAGAAGTAAAATAGAAATTGTGGTAGTTTATTCGACCGCCCAGACCCACGCCAGACGTTGTTGCAGGTCGGATGGCCTTCGAGAAGTTGACTGACGTCGACTTCTCGGGCACCTCGTACTACACTGTGCGGAACCTGTCCCTGTACGAGTGCCAGGGCTGGTGCCGGCAGGACCCCGAGTGCCAGGCAGCGTCCTTCAGGTGAGTTACCTCATATATCTTTTATAAAAAAGAATTTGGTAAATTTACAAATTATTGAAGGGTCTCGCTTCACCTACGGTATTAGGAAAAGAGGCACACCTGACGAGTGTCGTGCTCGTTGCTGTGCTGAAGTGCGAGTAACCTCAAAATACGAAACAGTCATCCATCCAGTTGCAGAGCTCTGCGTATGTTACTTAACCAGACACTTGCTAGTGCAAGTGTCTGGTTAAGTAACATACCTGGTCTAGTGACCAGGGTCGCTTCTTCAAGTCAAATTTTTGTAGTTGCGCTAAAACCGCAATGAAGATGAAACAAAAAGAGAGCCCTACGACCGCTTAAAGATACAATGCTTGTTTATTTTGCCCCGAGCAAATGGTTCAAGGTGCTATAAAGCTTATTGGAAACCCATTGTCAATGGCATTGACTCGCATTCAACGGCGAGCGCGCAGATTAAAATTGTACTTCATTTCACCAAAGTGTCCCTAAATCAACTTGAAGGTTGGGACACCCTGGCGACATCGTATAATTACAAAAGGCAATTCGCCTCCAGCGCCATAAAAACTAATGAGAGAGATAAACAGCTTTCTTTTGTCTTACATTAATCTCTATTAGGTTTGACAACAAGCGCTCATTTGCAAGGCAATTATCACAAATCAATTCCCATGATCGCACGGAAACAATACATCTCGATGTATGCAGTCAGTGGTTCTTCTGACCTAGTAAGATGATCAGCGCGTTACGGGATCGAGTACCTATGGCATCTAATCGGAGACGTGATTCGTTATTATTTGACTGATCACGAAATAATAGAAATCAACGTATCGTATCTGATCACGATGCTAACCCAAATGTCTGAGATAAGAAATCTGATTGACGTGGAGATTCACCGAACTACCGGTACGTGAGTCGACGAGGAGTGAAGGGATATACGACGCCACGGAATGCTATTGAAAGACGCTCTAAGGATACTCTGTTGAATACTGTTCTTCTCAAAGGTTACAAAAAAGTTAACAATCCGAAATGGAGCGGTGCCCGGCGTGCAGAAAGCACTGACCATTTTAATATTACGAAATGAACCCTTTTACTTAGAAATTAATGCAACTAAACAAACGTTTCATAATTAAATCATACTTATCACAAAGACAGATAACTTAAGACTTTATTGTAACTTAACTAAAGTTTTCTGGGTTAATTAATTCATACCAGACAAATAGACATATCATATTAACAACGTAGGATGACTACCACAAAGTCAAAGCTTTCATATGCTGCTGATTCATCGAGGGTTGTGCGATCTGTACACAGCGCGCAGCTCCCATGTGCTGGCTGTGAACCTGGCGTAAGGTCAGGCCAGGTATGTGGGTCAGTCTGCCACACGTCCTCCGCAGTTCAGGTATTCCAATGACACGCTCTCGCCTAACAACAATGTGTCTCGAACCGCTCGCAGCGCCGGCCACAGACCGTGTAAAGCGGAAATCGACCACGCCGCGCTCCAAATTGGATAACAGTAAAAGTGATCGCATACGTCTTCAATAGATTATTGACGGCATCGTCGGGTTTTCATGACAATTGGCGGTTTCGAACACGATACTTAACTTTTTATCAGCGTACAAAATACAAATCGGCGTAATTGAATATCGTATGTACAAATTGGTTGGTAGTCGAGTCTTCAACGAAATCTCTATTATTAGCAAATCCCCTGCTGGTTCAAATTATTTGTAACAAATTTGTATTGGCTTACTTAACCTTCGTAACGTGCGAACGTCAAAATTAATGTCTTTTTAAAATATTTATTACACTTATAATCCTATTCGATCGAAATTCAGGTAATTAATGACTTCCCATTTCACCGAATATTACAAAGTTAATAGCTCATTAATTTTGTTATCAATTTAGGTTTGGTAAGTTTATTCTCGAAAGCTATTTCAGATTTATGTACAGATAATATTTGCTTTAATTTTCCGTTCGACAACTTATTAACTGTTATGAATTTCCTAGATCATGGTTAAGATGGACCCCGAGCTCTCGTGCGCGAGAGCACAACCGGGACATTAACACCAAAATGAATGAATTTCTTGAGTAATCATATTCTAAATAAATGTAGATTCGTAGCTAATTCTAATGTTTCCAAGACAGGCAATCGACTAACTCAGTTGTAATATTAAAAGAAACAGTCCTATTCAAGGTTACATCACAAAACTTCATCCAGCACTCAAGTTCAACTTGATACGTTAGCGACAACAAATTAGTGTCATTGACGTGGAATTACAAAAAAGCAAATTGTGTTAACCTGCAACGAGGCGTGTAACAGCATTACAAGGCCAGTTACATCCCTCGGAATCAATTCCAACGGGACCGAACAGAAATCAATTCGGTATTCAATTAAACGTTCGAAACATTCCCGAGACTCTAATCTGGCATT
This sequence comes from Blastobasis adustella, assembly GCA_907269095.1. Taxonomy (NCBI): domain Eukaryota; kingdom Metazoa; phylum Arthropoda; class Insecta; order Lepidoptera; family Blastobasidae; genus Blastobasis; species Blastobasis adustella. Next base: position 13,511,743 of record OU026119.1, on the reverse strand, counting down.
GTACTAACACGGCTGCGTATCTCGAATCAATCTGTCCAAAGAAAAGCGATCTGACAAAAGAATAGGACGGATACGATATTGCCACAATCGGTAACTGTTCACTGCGGTCGCTACCGCCGCCGTGGATTCGTTGCGAAACATTTACCGTATTCATAGGAAACCAGGAAAGAGGCAGCTACCTCGTCATTTCATTCACGCTAGTTCTTCCTCTTATGCCATTTTCAATAATAAGCAGGTAATGCATACAGTAATCCAGTGGTATGTAGGTAATGTAAGTTGGTTTTTACAGTTGAGTAAAGTGATAAGCTCGAGAGATAAACAATAAATTATCGGTCACTGTCAATCGATGTGATCATCCTATATACCGTTAACAATGACGTTTTGGATCGTTTCATACTGATGTCACAGATATTTCGACCTGCCGTTTACGAGCATCCTTCTTCCGCATAAATCGGCAAAAACCAATTTGAATCAATTCACCCAAATTCTCGATTTGAAATATAAACATGAGCTCCACTATTTAGTGCCCGTTATGAATAAATTTACGAACCAAAATATTTATGAGAGAAATAGTTATTATAGTGGTTGATGAGATCGATGCATTGATATGATTCACGGGCTACTTTACGCTTTCCGCGGCGCGCGCGCCGGTGATCGATGCGGCGTTCGGCTGCGGGCTGCGCCTGCGTTTATTAACATCGTCATAAATAACGCCGTGACTGCTACGCGTTGCCGTGAGAAGTTTATGCCCAAATGATGTTCGGAATTCAAATGTTTAATCTTATTTGCTATTTTTGTTGTTATAATTGGTACGTTTCGTTTTAGAAGGTACGTTTGTTTTTTTTTACAAATAAATATATTGAATCTTTGAATCTTTGAAGATATAATACGTAAATAAACGAATATATAATCAATAAACCGGTATAATAAACGTAATGAGAATTTTTGTGCGTTACAAACATTCTCTGAAAATTAATGCAGCTCCTATGCTGATCGGTTGTGCTAATTTTTTTAAATATATAACATCGACATAACGTAGATAAGCACATTCTTGACACCTCTAACTCAACTAACAGAACTTACATTTAACCACCCAAAAAAAAACTAACCTAATAATGAATCGCACATTACATCCTCACACACAAATAGGTCGACAACATAATATCGGTGTCATCTTAAGTCCGCGAGAACATTATAATACTGCTGTTAACATGTAACAGTACACTTCGACCACGATGACCCTAATTACCTCCACACTGTAGTGACTTAGTGGCGTTCCCATATTCAAGTCACGGCTGGTACCTTTATACCTATTAAACGTTAGCAATTTGTCGTACACACATACCGACACGAATCGAACTCCTCACCGAGTACAAGCGCTATGATTAATCATAACACGTCAAATCATACTCTACGCTCATTAATAAGACGCTAGCTAGCTACCACATTCGTCTTTAAGCAATTTTAGATCGCTAGAAGATACCGCGGTGCAGGCGAAACAGCGTGGAAAAGAACGCAAGGAATTCGAGAACTGATTTTATGCGGGATCTCACATTTTTGCAGGATTAAAAGTACTTAGTAGGTATGTCACTCAGCCAATAGCTACGAGGGTGGGATAAGTTCCTGGCCTCAGCATGCTTATAATATCTAAAGATTTTATCTATTTTTATTAGACGAATTATGTTTATTGGGCTTACTTAAACAGGAAATTTACAATAAGTGCTAGTAAGTACTTAAATTTATTCACGACTTGCTCTGTCTATACTTTCGTAAGTCCTTTACTAAAATCAAATCAAGTCTTATTTTTCAATTGAGTTGGACATTAAATATATCTTTCCATCGTAAAAGAGGATATATAGTTAATGGACTATAGCTTTTAAATAAAATCGGGCAAACGTATAAAAACAAACGGAGGTATGTAGCTGAGAAACCCGTGACCTATATCTGATAGAATAATATGTAATACTTAAAATACTTTATACCTACACTTCTCGGAATATAGCCAAATAACAAAAGAATTACAAACATATTTTCTTACATTCAGTTACGCAAACAAACTTGGGAAGGGCACGAAAGGTCCGTTGCACGCTGTTATCGAGGAATGCAATGCCATTCATTATAAAGAAGCAGAAATAAAACCCGATGTCATTAATCTCGTTGTTTCGCCGTAGCATTTATCATAATCTTTATCGATATTTTGAATTTACAACCACTTATCTGCCTACTGCATCAACCTATTTAACTGCATAGAAGTTTAATCAATCACGGTTTAATATTAATAGCACAAATGCCCATCATAAAATTGTCAGTGGAAAGTTAACCTAAGGGCATGTAACCTAAAATACTTGTTGCTATTTCACAATTATAAGAGAGGTATTCTTATTACCAAAAGTTTGTAAGTATATGTAGAATAGAGGGTAATCTCCGAAGCTATCATGATTTCGAAAATCCATGCTGTGAAAGAAAGCTACGCTATCGCTGAGTTTCTATATAGTAGTTTTGGTATCCAAGAAATTATAAAATTAAATAAGTAAAATACATAAATAGCCAAAGAGTGAACTCTAACCAGTCCATTCACACTAATATTAGAGGAAGAGATATAGTTCAGACGTAGAAGGTAATTTCTGAAAGTTTTCATTTAATTTCAAAGATTCTTTCACTAATTAGTAGGTGTGGCTAAAATACAAAATAAATAGGTCCTCTGCGATAACAATAATTATTATATTTTCTCAAGACTTGTCCAAACGCCACAACGAAATTGAGAAGTAGTACCACACTTTTCTTTTCTTTGACCACCCACCAACCCAGATCACCTCATCTCCTTTCCTCAATAAAAAGCTACACTATTCCGGAATGTCAATTTGGTACTTTTAGGGTCAATAAAAATATTAGGATCCCGCGGTTTAGTCGATTGGTCACAGTGCACACGCAGACGTCTAAATACCGCAGCGACAAAAAAATATTTTTATTTAATTCAGTGTGTACATTGAAAACGCCCGATTAATTAAAATTACTTTACGCGAGACAATAACACCAATTTGCAGTGATTCTCTGCGGATAACTAACTGATAGTCTTGTATAAAATAGGGAATATCGGGGCAAACGGTAAACGATCCGTTAGGCGGTTGCGCAGACACAGCGCACGGCTGAATGCAGAACAGTTGACACCCTAATCAACTACTGTTTGAAATGCTGCAATAGCTACCCGCCGGCCGGCAACGTGATGGATTCCACCGGGTACTAGCTATACTGATGTGACTACAAACTTAGTGGCACTTCTAAAGAAACCGTACAAAACTACAGTTCTACCCTACATAGCAGGCAATCGTTGGCAATGGCCGAACTGAGACTGTAGGAGAGGTAGACCGTCGCCCGTTATGTTTAGATATGTGTTGTCGCGTTTTCACTATGAAGGTCACAAGTGTAATCTGTCTTTCTACACTTGTCGACTAGTCTGAGTAAATTTTATTACTGAAGACTTAAACTTACATACATACCGTCGCGTCTTTTTCCCATAGGGGTAGGCAGAGACCACATTGTTCCACTTGCTACGGTCCAGACAAATCTCTCTCGTTTCTTCAACGTTTATCAACCTTTCCATACATGCTCATTGGTTTAGGGAAATCTCGAGCTTTTATTATGTAATACATACAAATTAAAAAAAATTGATGTAGGCAGTTGTAAAGCAACCCTAGTCTATTATTGTGGCAGCCTGCCTACAAGACCGATAACAAACATTAAGCAATGCACGCCGATGCCGGTAACTGGATAGGTGGCCGTTTTGTGTTTTGAGACTTCAGCACAGCAACGAACTCGCCACTTGTTAGTTGTGTTGTGGCTACCATTGGCGAACCGAAGTTGACCAATTAAGGTCTTCCGCTGGGACGCTGAGACTGGTTGAAACGTTTTTTTTTAGTTTCGGTAGTGACAGTATACAATTCTAAATTAACATAAGTGTGAATGTTCCTATACTTACTGATGTTAATGTTTGTTACAGTTTCGTATTGAACCCGCTTACGCCGGTGCAAGAAACAAGGTGTTTGCTACAAAATGATACTCAAGCAAATAATCCTATGGCTACCCCACAGGTACGTTCGATTGTATTAGTAATGTAGGGTTTGAAATCCTGTTTTACTCTAAGTTCTTAATTTAATGTAATAATTAGTTACTAAACATAATGTGACTACACCGAGTATGAGACTCTATCAACCCCGAGAAGTGTAACTGGATGGACACCGCCAATTTCTGCCGCCACAAATACGTTGGTAATTTGAATAGTTGTGGCGTTGTCCAGTTTGAAAGAAAGATATCTAAGCTGGTATATTTACAGAAATGAGACATTTCAGCTTAGTCCTCACCCTCGAATTCGACACGTAGTGCAAAATATGTTATAGACGGTACAGTTGGTTTAAAGCACACTGTGATTAATTTTAACTTGTGAGCTCCGCTTAAAAGAGACAAACTCTCGTATGCGGAAATCCTCTATTTCTCCACTAATCTGGAGGGGACACTTAAGCCCATCAATCAGTGGACTGTTGCACGGTTCTGATTTGAAGCTGTGACCTCCTAAATGGAACAGATTTTACATAAACATTGCCTACTTATGGAAATGTATTTGCAATGCGGCGATTTAGAAGATCCAATGATCTACTATAGATAGCCGCTTTATGACGGTTTTATGTTATACGAGCTGCAGTGATTTCATGCATCGGGGCGCATGCGTTTTATTTACTTATAACGACCAATAACTCTCCAAGGCAAACGCAATATTACCTTCATTTTATGCATCGCATAGATACCCACAATTTCTATAACTAGGTACTGAAACAAGATAATTTATCTGCTTGCTGGCTTGAAAATATTAAACTTTATTGTTTGTGTGCTTAAAGAATGTAAAAGTTTATCAGCTCATAATATTGCACCACTTAATATAAGTGGTACACCAAGTTACTTTCATTTTGTGATATTTTTTACTTTAATGTGGATCTGCGTTTATTTGTTAAAGATAAAACTGTTCACATTAGATTAAATTAACATTCGCGCGAATAATATATCTTCATGACACTATTCTATAATAGTAAACACACATTAAATAGCCATTAAGATTAACAGTAAAGAAAAACAATTAGAAACAAGGTCTTAAAGGAAATCGATCATCGATATTTTATTACAGGTAGCTCGCCGCTCACCGTAATTTATGAATATGCCATTACCTGATGCGCAGTGGCTGTGCGCTAGTTAATGGGGGGATAAAATAGACGGATAGCATCCAGCATTCCCTAGATACCGCCAATTAGCCTGCCGATGTACAGATTAAAACAATTTCAGATTAAATCGGCCAGCCGGGCCGCGATGCCAGTTGGCCGGAGTACCGAACGCTGCGTAGGTAACTGTAAGCCTCGATCTCGCAAATGCTACACTTTAATCACTTTCAGGCTTAATGAACAATCGCCATGTTAACTGTAGTGGTACACGGCGTTCCGCAGATGTGGGTTGATTAGATGATGCAAAATGAAAATGAATCGTGTGATATATCAAACATATGGTAATACTTTCTCTTATAAGTGATGTCTTTCTCACTTACTTTGGCGGAGCACGCAAACGTCTCGTTATTTTGAAGCGCACAATGTAATCAATTACTTTAGAGACCACTTTCGGTTCTCATGATAGGTGAACGAATCGAGTAGGGATTTATAGTTCGTTTATAAAATAAATTCTGTCTAATTAGAAGCATGTTTCGCAAATGGTCGTTGTTTCTGTAATCAAGACAAAATCCTAAGACAACCTCCAACCCGCCTGCTAAGCTTAGAGATTACGGTACAACCCAACCTATTAGCATGGAGGAGGCTCGTTCCACTGCGGGCTGTTGATGTGATACATTGATATGAACATTGATATACATTTAAACCTTCGTGGCCTATTTTCCTTAGTCTAACATAAGTGACAACTCGATCTAACCACCCTTTCTTTTTAGCGTTCGGTGAACACCTACTACATGGTGAAGCTGCAACTGCGTACGGAGAGCGTGTGCAATCACCCATGGGCGTTCGAACGGGTGCCAGGCAAGGCGCTGCGGGGACTTGACAACACCATCATATACACCTCCACCAAGGAGGCCTGCCTCGCCGCCTGCCTCAACGAGGTAAGATAAATCGATATCTATTCCACCGGCGTTCGATTCCATAGGCTTTATAAAAAGGACACATGCAGCACATTCATATTTTCGTCTACGGTCAAGGTGTCCACCAACACCGACACCCGACTCGCACGTAAGCAGTGGTAAATAATGATTATTTAGGCCAATCTAAGCTATTACAAGACCAAACACCGCTGCATTTTGCCGTTTCTAATTCCGTTATTTGTCGTAAAATTTCTATTATAGCCGGATTGAGCCTAATGGGGGTTATATGTACTCAGTTGCTTTAATTTTCTGTTAATTTCTTGGATATTGATATAAGTATACAGAAGTGCAAATGGTAATATAAAAAGGCAATAATTTGTTACAGCACCGTTACATTTGTATTAAATATGCTGCTTATTTGCGATTGCAGCTGTTTTTATCACGTCATCACGTATTAAGTCAAATTAAAGATTGTTTTACTAGGAAAGGTTTTGCAATGCATCCAGCCGTAAGGTCCAACTACGCACCCAATAATACATATATCAACTTATCTCAGTCTGTAACTCCGCTAGGTAACAACCATTGCTATCTGCCATTTCTATACGTACCTAGATAGACACCGTGCACCGTGATTGTATGTAAATAGACATCACTTTAGTTCACGGATACACCATTAGCACAGGAACACGATAGGGACATTTATTCGCTTAATTAACGACTTAGAACCGGCACTTACTTGCCCTACCGACCAGGGGAAATTGACTTAATTATCGATGTTATAAAATCTAATGTTGGCTCGGAAAGCTGTTGTAAATACGACATTGTGGCGTGAAAATTGTGTCGTCAAATGCAAACAAGCGGCCTTTTACAAGCCGGCCGCGCCAACGCCTCCGCGGCGCAATTCACGGGCTGTATCTATTCAATTTATTATGTTTTATGGTCTCGCCCCAGTTGCGGGCGCACCACCATAAGAGATATAGGCAAAATGATAGTGAACATGTCCGCCATATCCGGGATAACTGCATGCCTCTAACAAAAGCAGTGCAACATTGTAAGTAAATGGGTTTCCGTGTGTCGCCCGTCGATATAGAAAGAACAGTTTCTCATTAAAAACTTTAATAAGTGCATGTGCAAACGACGTCATTAACCTTGCTAAGAGGCAATTTCAACTGTGAGTTATGTTGAGTAACAATGTGGTGTTGTCCATAGAAACGGTTCACGTGTCGTTCGGCTGAGTACGAGTACGGCAGCATGCGGTGTTCGCTGAGCGACTCGGACCGTCGCACGGCGCAGAGCTTCGTGCAGCTCGCGGACACGCCTGGCACCGACTACTTCGAGGTAACAGAATTAGCAGAATTGTTTATTTTACTACCAAGCAGGTTTGTTCGGTACTTTTATCAGTATTCTTATCAGTTTGATTCTAAAAGAAAAGTCAGGTCAAGAACTCCCTGAACATCGGAGCATGTATGAAAAGGTTTATGCATGTGAAAGAAGCGAGAGATTTATCAGGACCGTAGCAAGTGGAATAATGTGTTCTCTGCCTACCCCGACGGGGAAAATGCGTGACGATTTGTATGTATTAACCCTTTACCCCTCCACAGAACCTCTGCCTGAAGGGGGGCCAGGCGTGCAAGGGACAGCGCGTGTTTACGCCGCCACGCGTCGGCGTCGCCGAAGACAAGGTGGCGCAGTACGCCGGCCTGCACTACTACACCGATAAGGAAGTGCTGGTAAGGAAGGTCGTCTGTTTGTATCCGTATGATTTTGTGCTTTAAGGTCCTATGGACCCTAACACAAAGAGAGCGGTCGCGGTCGGGAGCGGTACCCGTCCGTACAACGCGGCACAGAACCGAGGGCGCTGGAACTATATTCCATGTTAGCCTATGCAGCCACATAGAAAGGCTGCGGTGCCGTATAGAAACAAGATTGCTTTTGATGTCTGACAGGGAGAACAGCCCGCTATCGGGAGATGTGTGCCTCTCCCGCTGCAGTCTGTAACTACCACACCGCCGTCCCGACGCGTTACCTTTCGGCAGCAGGTCTGAAACACTATCGCTTCTCGGCATAGAAAACAGAAAAGACGTCTCTTTTTTATGCTTCTCAGTGTACCGGATCGCGACCGATTCATCACCTGTAAAAGAAAATAATATATCTTCTCTTATTCCTATATATATGTATGACTGAAAGACCAACCGATATTATAGGATGTAGGAGTTTCAAAATAGGTAGGTGCAACAAAAAAAGGTAAATTATACGGTGTAGGATTTCTATATTGGTTTTCATGCCCAGTGGGCAATTACAATTACTTCTCAATAAAATGTTGCTATCCTCTTTTTAAGACACATAATTATATGCAGGTACGTAAATTGTGCGAATGGACATTCAGAATGAGAATTTTAATATGTATGAAATTTACTTTTTGAATTTACGAGTGTCCAGACGTGATGGGATTCATCGCCGAGCCCCATGAAAGGGGTTAAATGCAATATTTAGCGCGGGTGATAGACATAAAGGATTGTATGGAGGATGGGACGCCATTAAACTTGATAAAAGCAATTCAAAAAGCTACGAGGCTTGTCAGTCAGCCCTATTGGTTAACTAGAATACATCGCCCAGGGCAATGTTAACTGGTTTCTTTCTTTGTACTCCATTTCTAGTCTTAAAATACGTTTGCATATAGGTCTCTAAAAATAAACCACAACAAAATAGCCCATAATAATGATACGAGTAAGTGCTTCGAGTTAGTTACAGCTAGTAATTTTACTGACAGTATTCTTAGAGTTTACCTGACTTACCCTAATGAGACATTACATACACTGATGTTCGTGCTATAGGACTGATTTCTAACTTTTTTTTTCTTTAATAGTTTATCATGCACTTACCGCAAATTCCATGAAGTCTGAAACATATCACACTCTACACAAACCTTGGTACTTAAACCTAATTCACACCCACGTTCACACAGGTCCATTCGGAGTCAGCGTGCCGCGTAGCCTGCGAGATCGAGCACGACTTCCTCTGCCGGTCGTACCTCTATCTCGGGCCCCCACCAGCCATCAGCTCGGCCTCCCGGTCTACCTACAACTGCCGGCTATACCACCTGGACCATCACACACTGCCGGATGGGCCCTCGGCGTACCTTAACGCGGAGAGACCGCTAATAGACGACGGCGAACCTATTGGGAAATACTTCGAAAACTTCTGTGAGAGTGAGTACTTACCTATAATCACTATTGGAGCTTTTGTGCAATCGAGGCCCTCACCTCTGATGACTAGGAACATACAACCTATCAACCGTACGGCTGCATAAGGAGCATAGAATAGAATTGAATTTTTTATTTATCTTTTTTAAGCCTAAACATTTTTTATGTAGGTACTATTATACACAATTACAGATCGTTTGGCCGGTCCATTTTTTAAATCAATAGGTTATATATTTTTTTACAATGATATAATGTAAACTTGTAATTTTTTATATTTTTATATTATTTTAAATTTTGGTCTGGGGTAGTCTGAATTTCAATGCCGTTGGTTTTTAATTAATCCCATCACAGTATAGTAGCCCAAAGTGCATCACCGCCATCTAAAATATCCTTTCCAAAGTCAAGTTCCGCTAGAAAGGGTTCTGTTTGCAAAGTATAAACTCAATCATGATTTCCGAGAATTTTATGTCCATATTTTAAACATCCATGAAACCAACTACACTTCAGTGGCCCGCAAATTACCTCGTCAGACGTATAATATAATATTTATTAAAGCTTCTAACTATTGTTATCCTGCTGTAAAAATGGCTAACTACGAAAAACTATGAATTAAAATTATAATAATTGATGTGAATAATTGCACAAGGGGAAGAAGATTGAATAGATAGCTTATAAACCGCGTTGTTAATATTATGACGAATGCAAATAGCCGCAGGAAATCATAAACATGTCTGGACCACGTCAGTGCTCACTCAAAGGAATACATATTTTAAATTGCTTCTCAACACCTCTGGTTGTTGAATTGCAATTCTAACATTTAATCACCGCACTCACGTTGAGTATACCGACATTTCATGCTTCTACAAATAAAGGACCACAGAGTATTAGATATTTATAAAGCATGTTGTTTGTGTATTACACAAAACATATTACATCTAACCTGGTAGTTCCTATTTACAGATCTTTAATACCTATCCGTAAAGGCTATATGTACGTAAACGCCTGGCAATTTGATAGCGTTATCCGAGAGCCTGATACCAGAATAGACAGCACTATAATAACGACAATAGATAATAGCGGGCATCGTAAATTAATAACGATTTGTAGGTAAAAGTTCAAGTATGGGTAATCAATGGTGTATTTACGGTAAATGCGCAGGCGCATATCTCATCGGGGGACGGCGCCGGCCGCGGCGGGCAAATTACGGAAGAGATCGTGATCTGTGCATTATCGAGAAGCATTTATTGGCCGTATTTCATTGCGAGGGATAAATTTATCTACTAACCTCTGCTTGTCAGTTTACCCACTATTGTAGTATATGTAACTAAGGATTAAGAACCCTTCGAGGCTGAATTCTATCGAAACCTCCTTGATGTTATGTAAACTTTTCCGGGTACCTACGCGCCTTGCTCGATTCGGCTTTACGTGTGTTGCTTAAAGTCGAATATCGTGTGTACTTTAACAGTGACTTAAGACCTATGCTAATGTCAATTTTATCTTTTTTGTGAATTATTTAGGTAGGTACTGTATGTTGTTAATTGTATTTTTTTTTTCATTAACATGAAAAATATCGCAGTAAATTTAAAATGTATCAAAGAAAATTCAATCCTGTATGTTTTTGATTATGCGTATACTAGATAAGGGTTCTAAGAAACACATACTGTAATTTCACGTGTCTAAATCATACAGTTAGAATCTGTTTTCAAAAACCACAATTAGATAGATACCTACTACCTACGAGATAGATATTTACGACGACTACAAGGGTTCTCCACTAAGATTTAAGTGGTAACAACCCGTTTTGCAATACTTTAAGTTGATTTTAATTATCCCATATCCTATACCATCTCACTGTCCTCGGACAGGTGCATATCTAAATGTATAATTCATATTATAGTGTAATCCCAGACTTTATTCCATTCGACGTCGAACGAAGGAAACGTTCGTCCTTAAACTAATAACATAGTCAATACAGAGCGTGTAATTAGCTTCTATAACTAGTTTCTAGGAGAGCATAGGTACTTATAGCTTCAAGGGACGACGACCACTGTCCGTTCACCCTTGGTTGCGCGGGCGCATAACCGCGCACTGAGACGGAAAACGTTCTTTAATGCCCTTCTTTTAACAATATTTTCTACTCTCTACTCGGAATCCGCGAGGTATGTAGGTAAATGACAGAACTGTAAAATAAAATAGTATATACTGCGCAGCATGCGCAGTACACTCGTAATTACCGTTTTAAATTACGTTTTAATGAAGTAACAATTATGGTTCACATTCACCTTGATAAAATTCAGGAACGGTAGACAACTCTCGCTTAAAATATTATCACAGTGTCTTACGTATATTAAAAAGACATAAAGGCATAAATAAACGGTTTAAAATATCAGTTTTTGTGTAACAAAAAATTAAGTTAAGTATTTGCATCTTCAGTCTTTCTTGCTAATGGCTGGGGCGGGCAATGATATACGTGAAAGTAATTGTTTTCTCGGAAACTGCTTTAGACCCGGATGAGTGAGGTGTCGCTGTAAATGGCTACTAATGCAACTCGATAACGTTTGAAAGATGTGAGCGATGCCGAGCCGCGACGTGCTATCGCGATGTAACAGGAGGTCCCATCCTTTTGTGGAGCGTACTGACCGATATGAGCTCTTAGGAGCGTTCCATTCAATTTTCCAAGATCTACGAGCAACTCTCAACGGTTCAGTGTTATTAGAGTTAATAGTGCAACCAGAAACGTCCCGCTAATCTGCGGTGGGAACAAGTTGGAGACGTGTCGGCGGCTTCACATATAATCTGAAGCAAATTAATTGACACGAAGATTGCGCTCTCGGTTACGGAAGCGAAAGAAACAATTAACATTGTACTCGCGCGACTCGGGAGTGCAGAAATTAAATTTAAAATTATATTGCTGTCATAGTCGTCGTAGCACCTATCTAGCCTAGGTCATGCATCCATTGGCAGACAATAAACCGTACATGTGTCCGCGTAGTAATCTTCTGGTATGCGGGGTGGCGTTCTACACTTCTGCAGTGCGGCGCGGGCCGGGGACGCGCGACGCATGCGCCGTGCAGTTTTTGCGCAGCCGCAATCAGCGCAACGCCGGTACAGTTACGCAGCAGGCTCTCAGGCCTGGCATTATCGCGTCGCTGCCACGGAGGCTATCAAGCCAGATACCCGACACGGCAATTTCCTAGTGCAGATATTTTATAAAGGCATTCCTTAAAGGTTTATGTGATACGAAAAAGCATTTCCTTGTTAGCCGCTCGCGACCGATATGACCGAGTTGGTTAGGGCGTTTACCTTTACCTGTGTACCCCTCGCATAATTGTAAATCTTACTTTTTGCATTGCTTCTATGTAGACAAGACGTGAACTAGCAATAATTTGAGTCATTCATACATACTTGTGAGGAACTGAACTAGTAAGTCTAGACGCTTCGGACATTAGCATTCATTACACTGAATGAGAAATGTTTTGCGTTAACGAACTGGACTTAATACTTGTAATAGTTACAAATGAGTCCTCGCTCAGGCGTCATCGATCACGGGGCGGGAGCGCACAGGAATAAATCTAAACAGAACACCATCACTAATCACTGCGGCCCGTAATTAGTGTCCATCGCCAGATTCGGCTGCTGATATCGATATGGCGCAATGTCGATATCGATGTTACACGATTGGTTTATCTATCGTCGATAATTTCCCAATCGCCTACGCCGGTGGTCCGGCGGGTCGTACGCGCGTAACGGGTGCCGTTTCCGCGTCAATAGAAAACCGCGGACCACAAAGTTTTTTAGGCAACTCCAACATTGCTACAATAGGAGGCCAGCCATTAAGACGAAAAAGTTGGTACGCGGTGTAGAGGTACCTAAGTAACAGTGTTCATTCGAGAAAACCGAGCCAGAGGGGGTAATCGGTGAGCACAGACTAAATATTCGTTACGGTCCAAACTAAATTAAATCAGTCTGTTAAGTTAAGACTCACCAACCCCCGCCCACTTTCACTAAAAGCTGCTGATAAAACAAACCCAAAATTATTATCTACTTATAACCACAAGCAAGATACACGCGTTTACCTATGAATACCTACCATAGAAAATTTCCCAAACTCCATTCACACTACTGGTTGTATCTCACGATAAACCAACAAAGTGTTTGAATATTAAAAAATATTGCTTATAATTACACATTAAAGTATATTAAAGAACGGTTTTCAGTGCTCAACTCATATGCAACGGGAAGTTAATTGTTTGCCGGTCCTGCTTATGAATAACTTCTCACCTGCTCAACTCGTGAGAATTGTTTACAATGGTGCTTTTTGCGAGATCATCCGATTAGACAACGGAACTGCACGTTACAAGTGAACGACCACTATGATATTTCAGAAATGAAAAGCATAAAAACGCACGATTGGCAATTTTTATTAGAATTGCGGAATGTTTAGATTTTTTATGCTATATTTCATGCTATTGACCTCATCTACTATTTTGGTTTTGTCACCAAAAATTCCAGATGGTATACAGTTCGTTTTAACCCGGCGTCTGTCAGGTTGGGTCATAATGACCCGCCACATTTTTAAACGCGCGTATTTTATAAAGTAATAGTTTAAAGTTGCCGTGCTTTTCAGTAGCTGCAGTTAATACCCCTCCCCTTTCGGTTATAGTATCAGCTCAGTCAGTGTGCCCCTGCACAGGGAGTTACAAGCGGTCAAAGGTCAAGCGGGGTACATATGACCCAACCATACATTCGATGTAACCTTTTTGTGCCAATTACGTTTATGCATTTATTTATTTAATAATTTGTTTACTAGTCACTAGCTAATGCTACGCCTTCCCAAGGATCATAATTTGACAAGTGTGAGTACTGTTCGAAAAAATAAAAGGCAAAAAGACTGTATTTTTACTGGTTTACTCAGCTTAGAAGAGAATTCTAAACGATCACTTGAACGCCTGCAAAGATGTGTTTCGTTTGCCTAGAGAGATGCGCAAGACAATAAGTAAATTTACTGAAGAACTTTCAGAGGGCTTACCTACTGAAATTCACGGGTTCAAAAACGTTGCCAAATATGTCCTGCCTATCTAAATTGTAAGAAGATTGTCTATCTAGACTATATAATTTCTTACTACGGTGGATATGCAAATGTAGATGCCGACTGTGATTAGTTTTAAAATTTCTGTTAAATTTTGCATAAAGTTTCTTAAAGACATTGGGTATTTCAAAAAGTAAAAAAAATATTAAAAAGTTATAATTTTGTATATTTGTTAGTAAGATTACAGAAGTTAAATATTTTGTTATAGATTTTATAGAGCGTTCGTAAATACATAACAAGTTCTTAATATTGTATGATATTTTATTGATATTCATCCAAATATAGTAATTTCAACATCACTTAAACTGATTTAATATATCATTCCTAAAAATTGATTGAAATATTAAGAATTAAACCATTTTCAAAATCCGGATCATATTGACCCACCATACAGTCCTTGTACTGATTTTCTACCATACAGACGGCCTACAGACAGCCGACTACCAGACAGCCGGGTTAACATAAAAAAAGAAACCCAACCGAATAAATGCTACATTTGAAGTTTAATTTTTGACTTGATTGTGTAGGTACCTAATAATCATTTATTATACCACAACAAAAAAGATACCTACCTTAATCCGAATTCTAATGGATTTTTGGATAAAATATTTACCGTAACCTAGGTCATGCCGTAAAATAACCAATTTAACTGGACTTGCTCTGTTGACGTTGCTGCTGTTGATGACACATCAGATATTTGGATATACGAAAGAAATGTGTTAGTTTGATGTCGGTTAACATACCTACCTACATACATACACACGCCCGTATCCCACAAGGGTAGGCAGTAGATGTCGGCTAAGTAATTGTATTGTTTCGCTTCTGAAATATTTCCGTCCATAATATTAAGGAAACAACTATACCTACCTACCTAGTACCTATCTTCATCGCCAACGCTCTGTTACCGTACATTGCTGACTGTTGATAAATGTATTTAAGTTAGCTGACGAAGATTATTTTTCATTTATTGTACATAATTTCATTAAAATATGATGCTACACGGTTAGTCTCTACGTTATCTTATTACAAGGTGATGGTTAAGACATCATTTTCTCAGATGACCTATTTCCGTTTCAAAAGATTTTTTGTACAGTACGCGTACACTAAAAAGACAACGCATTCGTATAGGCGCTACAACGTGTTATTAAGCGCAATTGGTTTATTCGGTGAATAGGCATAATGCCGTTGAATAGATATTAATGTTTACAAAGAATGTGCTGAGTCACAACAGCAGCCACTGCATTATGCAAAAAGCACAAAGCGGACTGCGCGCGCGCCGCGGTGCCGTGCGTGCCTGCCTAACGGGGGCCATACACAAATTGAATAAGGTTTTTTGTGGCGCCCGTGGACTCGATTCCGTCGTGCCCCGATCCTAATTCACCTTATAATTGAATCACGATAGATACAGGATGTCGGCGCTGTGAAAATCGTCTTTTGAACGTGGCAATAGCTATCGCTGGAATAACCGTCGGTGTGGGAGGTAAACAGATTCTAATGTAACCTGTACAGATCTTCGCCGCTCCATTGTAAAATGGGCGACATTGATTGGCTAGACTTAATTCAACGACGAAAAGGCGAGAAAGAGCCATCAAAGCTCGTGTAATTTTATTGTTAGACATAAATCGTCTAGTATCGTTAATTTAAATTAATGAAGAGGATGTGCTAAACTTCACGCCGCCGATTTTATTCACGGATCGTTAATATTGATTCGATGTGCGTATTAATAGGCCGTACATACGGACGCCGGTGGGTGTAGTGGGCTGTGGGCAATTCATCTCGATTGTATAACGGCCTTGGTCGACCTTGGTCTCTCTCTCGCGACCACATAACGCGCGGTCACTGACTGCCCGCGCCGACTTTATTGCTAATCGATTCACGCTTAATGTTTACCTATAGAAATCGATATCAGAAACAGATGAAGGGATCGATTTGTTTCTTATTTGGGTATGGAATTCGTTGAATCAAATTAGCATACGTTAATCGGTTTGGTGATTAATAAATACGCGTTATCTGTAAGCACATCAAAAAATAGTTCCCAAGCAAAGCTAAAAATTATAGAACTTATTTTTATAAGTACGTAATTTAGCGAATTACTATTACTATAATTATTATTACAATATATTATTATTACCATTAGTGTAGTCCAGTGAGATTATTACCTCTTACAGCAAAGGTACCTAATTGCATAACGCATGGGTTTGCCTCCCAAAGATAATAGTGGCCATTATGTCATTAGAGAGGACATGATACCATCAAACCTTTCCCACAGAAGGGTCTAATCTCACTGCGGTCCTTAGGGTCGAGGAGGTCAAATCAGATCCCTGATAAACTTTGCTAGTACATGGAGCAAGCCGGTAGGATAGATTGCAGACCCATGCAGGCAGGTCCATAATGAGAAATAGTCTCTGTGAGTATACTTAAACTAATCTTTAACTTCACTTTTACGACATCATTGAGCTACTTAGATACACCATTTGCTTTGCACAAGCCTAATCGATTTTTTTATATGAAAATTGACTTCGAGTGACTTATCAATACGGTATTGGCCGGATCATAAGAAAATGATTACACTGCCTTATACAAACAGGCGGATACAACAAGGTTATCTATTACCTTGAGGACGTAACGGAGATGGTGTCTCGTAATTGCGTACGGAACCCTGCCTTAATGGTTGATAGCTAGAACACCGTTACAGAGTGCCTATGCCATGCGCTTGCGCCTCTTCCGACCATGCGCCTTCCTCGTTACTGCTACTCCGGTTATTCTTGTTTTCATTTGCAAGTTTTAATTTCCGATGAATAAATGTAGAATCTATAGCTTTAACAGAGGGAATGAAATATGTGGGAGCCAGTCTGGGAAACTGAAGCCTCTCAGGGCGTATTCAGCATTGCCCCCGCGTAGATTTACGCGGCTATTTATTTATTCACGATTTCGCCAGATACGAGCAAGTGAGCGTGAGAACCGGCTGATCAGCATTGTCGCTGACCGCTGATGCGTTTCAAATTATCCCGTTGATTATGTCGTCATATCTCAGCTCAGCTCTGACCGATTGCTAATGTGTAGGGTACAATGCAATGGGGAATAAGTATTATGAAAGCGCAAATAAACCATTTTTTTTTTCAATTAATGGAATTCTTACTCCACTTATATGCTTACACCATGACAGTATGTATTCATATTATTTGCCTTTCTATCTTTCTTTAAATAAGTACCTATATAAAACCGTATAGCCCTTTCGCTGGAGCATAAAATATCTCGACTTTAATTAGGCTTTTGAAAGCGCAAATTATATTTAACAGTAGGAATAGATAGCAATATGATTCCCGCGATAAATACAACACTGAGCACTCGCCACATTCCCGTGCGAACACTTAGACATAACAAGGCGTTCATTTTGCTGCCAAGCCATGTAATAGTAATAGTTCAGTGCCTTCCAGAGAATAGGAATGCAGCGTCTACATATTTAAAGAAATTATACGTTCCGTCTATTCATTACGTCTTCGAACGAATATCTCGAGGTTAGAATAGCTTAATTGAAGTTGAAGGACTTGGTTCGTTTGAGCTATGGCTCGCCAGAGTCGCCAGCGGGCGATCGTGCGCGAGTGCGACACTCCTTTGTCCAGCTTAGATGGTCGCGGTCAACGCCCTAAATAGCAGTTTACGTCACCTCATTATTGGCAGCCAGCGACGTAAATACGCGAACACACCGGCGTTATGCTAACGAATCGATTAGGAACAAACGGTACGCAGGACCTCAAGCCAATTTGAGTGTACGTTGCTCTCAAAATAGAAACACATACATTATCGTGAAGAGTAGCAATTCTAACGAACGTTGTGAAGATGTTCTTCCCGCGACAGACAAGTCGTCACCACTCGTACACGTAGAAGACAATATACTTAAAGAGAAATGTATGAATATTACCTCGTCGTCTATCGTGACCGAGGACATGATAATTGCGTAGGTAATGTAGGTAATAAATCACCATAAAATAACACGTTATGATAACGCTCAACATCTAACATTCGTTCTACAGATTAGTAGGCGCAGATCGTAACCATAAGGTACTTATCAATTGCGTGTGAAAATCTGGAATTGCTCGGAGCGGCGAGCTTTGCAGTGCACGTAATTGCGGTGCGCTCGGCCCGGGCAGAGTGCGCTCGATTGCACTTACGGCGCCCCGAAGCATCATTACGATGATACACGCACTATACAATACATACACGTCGATTCATCACCGATCAATCGAAGCTTAGCTGAAAACGTGCAGCCATAGCCCCATATTATTTTACTCTTGATAAATATTTGCTGACTAATGTTTTCCTTTTATAGAACCACCTCCAAATGCGAATCCAAGCGGCGAGCTACCGGTCACCATCGAGCATCAGCAGGACACAAATCCCTCGAGCAACTTGACACGTAACGACGCCAACTGCGACAAGACTGGCACTTGCTACGATGGTAATTTTGATGAAGCACAATTATGAAGTCTCGTTGATAGACTGATCTGTTATTAACAGCGTGTTGTCCTTTCCCAGTGTCGGTCCTGTGTAAAGACACGAAGATAGCGGTGCAAGTTCGCACAAACAAGCCTTTCAACGGGCGTATCTACGCGCTAGGCCGCTCGGAGACGTGCAACATCGACGTTGTCAACAGCGATTTGTTCAGACTCGACCTCACCATGGCAGGCCAGGACTGCAACACTCAGAGTGTCGTACGTATAACCCAAGACAAGTATGAAATAAGGCTCATAGGTTTAACAACCCGGAGTGATATAATCTATAATATGTTGTGTAACGAGTCGCTGACCAAGACAGTCGCCAGCTTTAAAACACACGATACCATCTTTCGCAGATCGGAGTTTACTCGAACACCGTCGTCCTCCAACACCACAGCGTGGTCATGACCAAAGCTGATAAGATCTACAAAGTGAAGTGTACATACGACATGAGTTCGAAGAACATCACTTTCGGAATGGTGCCCATCAGGTGAGTTTCTCGCGGAAGTGCGAATTCTCGCGAACAATATCCATTCTCCGAGAACCAGATTTGACGCCAAGTATGCCATTCCGTTTTTACATTCATGTGTCAATCGCGAACGTGATATGTTAATGAAATTGGGAAACGCAATTCCTTATTCCAGTTAAAATGATTTTAAAATTCTACCCACCGAATTTCATTCATTGGTGAACTGTAAACACGTAGCTATGTATCAATTAGATTCACATAACAACAGGTGCACGTGATGAGAACTTATAATAGGTAGTGTCCGTTTGTATTTATAATGAACATGTAGATGCGATAGCGATCTTGATTGCTGTCAATGAGGCAACATGACTGCGGCGTGGCACTCCCAATGATACCAATATGTAAAATAAACGACTGTATGTTAACACTGTGAGAATCGAACTCGGGCAGTTTATCAGAGGATTCACCTTCGGCGCTACTCAACCAGAAAGTCACGTTTGCTCGATGAAACCGGCACATGCATACTTCAAGGCTTGTGCCAACAATATTGAAAGCTTCTTTATGCAAATCGAGCTGTTAGTAGGTACACAGACCGTCAGGTGGAATCCAATTAGTAGCTTCTCAGCACTTTTAAAGTGAGTCAGATTGGGATCTCATTCGCGAGTACAGGTATTTCACAGGTGTTCAATTTATATCCTTTTCAAATAGTTTTAGATTTATACACTTGACTTGTATCTAGAAAATCAGTGGCATAGATAATAGTGGGACGTTTTGTGTCACCCAAAGTGGCCCGAGGATATATAGGTACTGACCAATTAAATTACTTTAAAAGGGCGTCAGGAGTACCCTCAACCTGCGTAAATGTACGAAAATATGTATGAATGTGGAAGAGGTCGTGATCGTAGCTTGTGTCACTTGTGCCTACCCCTATTGGATACGAGTGTGAATGCGTATGTATGGGAAGTTTTGTCAAAACTGATAACCACTTTCCTGTACAGAGACCCGGAGATGATTTCTATCACGGCCGCGCCGGAGGCCCCGCCGCCGCGCATCCGCATCCTGGACGCGCGCCAGCGCGAGGTGGAGACCGTCCGCATCGGGGACCGGCTCACGTTCCGCATCGAGATCCCGGAAGACAGTGAGTTGCTTGTGATTACTAGTGTGCTAAAAGACACGGCAGTAAGAGATTTGATACTCATATCGAGATTTGGTCATCATATCAGCCGAAAGACGTCCACTGCTGGGCATAAGCCTCCCCCTGAGATATCCACAAAGGCCGGTCCTGTGCCTTCCGTATCAGATCTTTATCAGGTCGTCGGTACACCTTGTGGGAGGAGTACCCACGCTGCGTCTTCCAGTACGTGGTCGCCACTGGAGAACTTTACTGCCCCATCTGCTCTTCGACCTATGTGCCCTGCCCATTGCCACTTTAGTCTGGCAATCCTTAGGGCTACTCAGACCCCCTATAGTTGCTAAACTGCCGGAGGACATGATTAAAAAGGTTGATTACTGGAGAAATGTTAAGCGTTTATGACCTTTGTTACCTGGTGGTCCTGCCTTCTCTGTATGCATTACTTACGCATATGATTTGTGAGAACGAAATATGTGATACAACTACCCCATTGAGATAGAAGAACTCCGTAAAGAAACTTCTGATTAATCTTCAGCCCTAATTCAACCTTTACATTTTACAGCTCCTTACGGCATCTTCGCCCGCAGCTGCGTCGCAATGGCCAAAGACTCCAAAACAACGTATCAGATTATCGACGACGACGGGTAAGAATTCCATCAATAACAATCTGTCATATAAATTTACAAGCAGTGTCGGTGGCCGAGTGGTTAAAGTATCCGACTCGTAAGCGAGAGGTACCGGGTTCGCATCCCACTGCGGTCATGTACCAATGACTCTTTACTGAATTATGTCCATTAGTTAAATGCTAACCGATGCTCTTACGGGTGAAAACATCGTGATAAAACCTGCACATTTAGGCGACTGAATGTGTAACCATGATCCATTCTGGTCAGATTCCCCTGGCAACAGGGTCACGAAGGTCAGATGGCCGTCGCCCCGATGTAATTATCTGATCTGCTACATTCTGTATCATGGTTAAAGCGGGACCCCGGGCCCTCGTACGCGAGAGCACGACCGGGACATTAACGCTAAGAAAATTATTTTTATATGCAAACTTACATTACAACTTACAATGAAGTTCCTACTTATCTTATAAATGATTTGTGTCTCTACTAGGTGCCCCGTGGATCCGCCCATATTCCCAGCCTTCACGCCCGACGGCAACGCACTACAATCAGTGTACGAAGCGTTCAGATTCACGGAGTCCTATGGTGTCATATTCCAGTGCAATGTGAAGTACTGTCTAGGACCCTGTGAGCCCGTAAGTATATGATATTAACTTCTCTAAGCTTCTTACGTTTACCGTTTCGTTAGATTAAACCTGATCACGTTTAGTCCAGATAAGGAGTACAACATAATCACTCTGACTCGTACTAACAAGGACCTTTAAAAAAAGGCAAGTAAGGAGTAAATTTATAACAAGATGCATGAACGTATATAACAATTTGTGGCACCCGATTGATAACCTCTGCCACCAAAGAAAACAATACAACAAAAGTAAAGACTACAACTTTATAGTCTCATTCCAATTATTCCCAATCAGCACCCTACTATTTGGTTTCCATTATATAATAATTATATAACGGACCTTATACTTTTGTGGTATACCGTACCCATCTTTGGCTTAAGCTATTTTTATTCTAAAAAGCGACACAATACTAACGTGTTCCACCGTTTCAGGCGGTGTGTGAATGGGGCAGAGAATCGCTCGAGTCCTGGGGCAGGAAGAAGCGTTCACTGCCGCGCAACGACTCCAGCGACGCACGCAGTCAAGAGGAAGACATGAACATCTCTCAAGAGATCATAGTCCTCGATTTCGGAGACGAGAGACAGAGCACCGACTTCCTGCGCTCGGATAAGCCTGGTGGTACTGCGTCCGAGGCGAACTTTGGCGGTGAGTTATGCAGGCACTTTTCAATGTAAAGTCGCTTCTCAGTCGCGTAATTTGCTTAAGAAGATTGCCGTTGACTATCATCATTTATTTTACGGTACAAGATTTTTTGGACTAAAAAGGAGCTTGCTATCAGCTAATTATCACGACGAAGTACATAAACGACTTTGTTGCCACACACAAGCTACAAAGCCTCGTATCGTATCTCCCTATGAGAGCCAGCTAATCCGAAGAAGATAACAGTCGTCTATATCGATAACCAACTTAAATCAATTGTACCAGTCTCGTACTGGATGTACGATCCTATATTTCACAGGCTTCCTTCACTACAATAACACATTTTGTTTTGTTAACAGAGAAAACGGTGACGATAGTGGAGCCGTGCCCCAGCAAGGCGTCCGTGCTGCTGCTGGGCGTGGCGTGCGCTCTACTGGTGCTACTCTACATTGCGACCATCTTCTGCTACTACATGCGCAAGTGGCTCGCACCACCGAAGCACTTGTAAACTGCCAACCCCTCAGATGCCAATCACACCTGAGCGATTACTATTAAAGTTCCAATCATGTCTATTGTGTAGGTCCTAGGAACTTGTGATACAAAACGACTGATGCCGAACGAAATTCGCAAATAGATGTATAACTTAATTCCGTCCAAGTCCACTGAGGTAGGTACCTAATAGGAGAAGAAACAAAGGTTTTGTGGTGTTCTCAGTGTAACGGCTCCATTGTAGGTTGTAACCACCGCGTGTTTTGCATTTATTTAGTGGTAACTAATTGCATTTAGAAGCATTTATTAATTTTAAGTAGATATTAAAACTTATTTTACGAAATAAACTAGCTACTTGTATGCCTCAATCTAATGGCACCGGAATATTTTCTGAAATATTTGAAAACTCTCAAGTCACAAAAATACTCTTTCAATATATCTAGTATTAACAAATTTAAAAGTATAAAGTAAGATAATTATTATTATACTTTTATCTCATCCAGTAAATAACAAATTAAGGTATAAATGACAAGTGTTTGTATAATTGAGTGCTTATGAAATTGAATACTTTTGGAACAATCCCTGAAAAATTGTTTTAAAACATGTATGTAATATTACAGTTTTAAGGGATTATTCTGAATTAACTTTTAGTTTTTAGTAATTAATGTTTACTTTAATTAGTATTACGTAACAGGTAATCTATAGTAGAAATGGCAATAAAAGTATGTTTAATTTCTGTAATCAGTATAGATGACAACTTTATCTGGTTACTCTAAATTTTGTAAATATGTTGCCCATAAATTTTCACCAGTGTTAGATTAAACTACATAATTATATGTATACCTATTCTAGATTATCTTATGAACTTTCAGTTGGGTTTTGAAGAAATTTACAATAGGGTTAAACTTTTTTAGAGGCACCTATTTTTAAATTCATCATTGTGTGATACCTAAGTTTCTCTTAACCCAACTTGAGATTTCTACATTATTTATTTAGATTTATTATTAACTATCTTTATTTATTTCTCACTTTAATTAACTAAACAAATGGAATAAACTTGTACAAATTATGGAGCATTTTTTATTTATTTATAACATCAACAAGTAGTATTTGTACATACAATACACATAAAGTTTAATTTTGTACAAAATAATTTACAAAGATGAATTCAAACTAAATGTTACAAAGTAGGTACTATAAAGTCCAGATCTAACTACCAGTTATTTATGGATAACTAGTATGATAGTTATTCAACTATTGCTGTGATACTTTCGTTTCAGGTGGTTTTTCAGCATGTTCAGGTTCAGTAAGCAATTGGCTGTATATGCTATTTAATATCTCTTCTTGAACATTCACCTCAAGCTCTTTTGTTTTACAGTCAAATACATTACAAAAACTCTTTAAAAATAATGGTGTCATTTTGTCCACTGAGCATTCCCTCCCAGTTTCTCTGGTCAAGGATGTGACACCTTTATCATCAATCCCACAAGGGTCTATATGGTCAAACCATGAGAGATCATTATTGCAATTAAGAGATATTCCATGAGTAGTCACATACCTTGATGCATGGATACCAATAGCTGCTATTTTACTTTCACTCACCCAAACACCAGTATGTTTGGACCTCTCAGCAAACACACCTGCAAATGGAAAAGTAAAAATATATGAAATATTTATAAGACCAACACAATCAAAACAAAATCTGGATTGACATATATGCCTCACCTAAGTTACTACACATTTTTATGACAGTTTCTTCCAAATTGTTAACATACCACCTCACACTTGTTTTGAAATGTTTCAAGTTAAGCACAGGGTAAACAACTAACTGCCCAGGACCATGAAATGTTATCAGACCGCCACGGTTGGTTTTACGAAATTCTGCTCCCAAGCTCTTTAACCTTAGTACTTCTTGGCCCCGTGTCTCGTCTCTAATCCCTGAAATCATGACATGAAATTTATTTGTAAAAATATAGCTAATGCATGGGAAGGTATCAGTAATTTCTGCCAGGTCAGAATTTGGAAGTGACATTGTTGTAAATGGCAATTTATTATGGGCATGTTTTTCCGGCAGAGTAAGACCAAGAGGCCAGTGCCCCATGCAATGGGCTGACAAAGTTTTTAAACTTAAAAAACACAAAGGACAGGCATAAATGGCGTAACATCAGAGAGAAGGCATGCTCTGGTGCGAGTAACCACCTTCAGTAATGAGGATGTGAAGAGAGAAATATGACGTGATGGGAAGAAAAAGAGATAGAGATGCTTTTCCCATAAATGACGACTCTCACAGTGAAAAACTAGCAATGTGCGGCACTAACCAACAGTATAAATAGGTTTATGTTCCACAATTAATAAGGTGTCGTAGTTGGAGTCTTGTCCTTTCATCATAGCTTCTAAATGTTTCCGGGCAAGGGCTGTCTGCACCTTTAGTGCAGTATCATAGCTCATAAGCCCAAGCCTCCACACGTTGACCATTTTGTTGAAATATATCTGACTGAGATACAAAAACAGAGATCTAAGTAAAATATAGGTAGCAGGGTATTCAAAGTTTTTCAGTTTTTATTTGGTTTTTCTTCTAGGAATTTTTTTAGAAATTATAAACAAAACAAATGAATCGATTTCACATGATGTAATTTGACAAGTAACAAAATGTCAATGTCAAATCAAATGTCAATCAAAAGAAATTAGAATCTGTCACTGTCAATGACCTAAGAATACGGAATTAATAAGTATTAGAACATTGCTCATAGAATTATTAAGTACGTTAAATACAATGTGGTTCTATGAAACGCTTAGAGCAAACATCCGTTAATTCTAGAAATAAACATAGACGTTGATGGTAATGTAATACTAAAAACTTAGTAGGTACCTATTGTGTATTTGGGTAACGAACGATGACTACAAATAACAGGGTGAACAGGCCACTGCACTCTACAGCTGGTGTATTTGGGTAACGAACGATGACTACAAATAACAGGGTGAACAGGCCACTGCACTCTACAGCTGGACGTAGACTTTATATTTTTAGGCGCGCTACTTCCTCTGTTCCTCAGCCAGGTATGTACACTGAAGCGGCTACCATCTGACCTCACCCGAGTCGCTTGAATGTTTCATCACGATGTTTTTATACGTATGCATTATCGATCAGTGCCCTACTAATGTATCATCTGCGATCTCCAACCCGCCTGCCAAGCGTGGAGATTATGGCAATAACCACCCCTTTCGTGGGAGAGGCCCTAAGTCCTGCAGTGGACTGTTACGGGCTGAGATGATGACTAATGTATATAACTCAGAAAAAGGTTATTTGTACATGGCGGCGATGGGGATCGAACTCAGTATATCTCGCTTAAGAGTCGGACTCGCTAGTTATTAGGTCAGCAACGCACTTGGGTTAGTTTTATAATCTAACTAGCTTTGCTATATTTTATTCCTTCCCTGCGTGACCTTCTATATGTGTAGTCTGTGGACCAACTTTACACAGCGCAGCGCGCTGTGCACCCGTGCACAGCGCGCTGCGCGTCCAGTACAACGCGTTAAGGGTGCTATTGGGACTGCCGCGATACTGTAGTGCCTTGGCGATGTTTGCGGAGGCACAGACAGATTGCTTTTTTACCATCATACGCAAGCGGTGCGCGTCACTGTTGCGGCAGTCTCGCAATAGTTCGAATGGTATGTTGGCGAACAGGTGTCTGTGGACCAACTTTACACAGCGCAGCGCGCTGTGCACCCGTGCACAGCGCGCTGCGCGTCCAGTACAACGCGTTAAGGGTGCTATTGGGACTGCCGCGATACTGTAGTGCCTTGGCGATGTTTGCGGAGGCACAGACAGATTGCTTTTTTACCATCATACGCAAGCGGTGCGCGTCACTGTTGCGGCAGTCTCGCAATAGTTCGAATGGTATGTTGGCGAACAGGTGGGATTCTCCAATGCTGCGGCGCTGGTTGCAACTGCATACTGCCGTAGGGTAGTGCAGATGCGTCGGACGTGGGCAGTGTCGGGGTATCAATAAATAAATGTACCTACTAATTATAAACTAATTTCTATTTACCTAACTGATATGGATTCTTTCCGAAATAAATGTTTATTTAGTTTAATTTAATTTTACGCCCGCCTGAACTATACATTATGTAATGCAAGTGGGGGCGGGAATAAAAAATAAAATAATCATTATGGCATTAAAGTCATGGTTCTGCTCTCACGCACGAGGGCCCAGGCTCAACCCTGACCATGATCAAGGGTTTGGCAGATCAGGTATCTACAGTGGAGCGACCACCACCTGACCTCTGCTACCCTGCTACCAGGGGACTAACCTAACCAGATCAGAATCATGGTTACACATTTAGTCACCTGAATGTGCAAGTTTCATCACAATGATTTTCCCTACCGTAAGAGCATCAGTTACTCTCAGTTAGTATTCAGCTAATGTATATAGCTCAGAAGAGTCATTACTATATGGCGGCAGTAGGATTCGAGCCCCAGACCTCTCACTAACGAGTCGGACCCCGTAGGCACTAGGCCACCGACGTTCTGCCAATAATATAACATCACGGGGTGACAATTCGCTCTTGAAACTATACAACTGTCAATCCTTGAGTGTTAAAGTAATTGAAATGTAAGCTAGATTATTACAAAAAAATGCATTATAATTTTGAAAATTTTTTATTAAGTCCATCGCTTACATATTAACGGTTGGATTTAGCAACACGCTCCAACTCATCCTTCTTCTTAATAGCGTAAGAGTTAGAAGATCCCTTAGCAGCATTGATGAGTTCATCAGCTACACATTCAGCAATTGTCTTGATGTTTCTGAAGGCTGCCTCTCGGGCACCTGTGCACAACAACCAGATAGCTTGATTGACTCTGCGTAGTGGGGACACGTCCACAGCTTGACGGCGCACGGTACCAGCCCGGCCGATTCTAGTAGAGTCCTCACGGGGTCCAGAGTTAATGATAGCAGTCACAAGGACCTGAAGAGGATTTTCACCAGTCAACAAGTGGATGATTTCAAACGCATGTTTCACAATTCGCACTGCCATTAGTTTCTTTCCGTTGTTGCGTCCATGCATCATCAAAGAGTTTGTAAGACGCTCAACAATAGGGCACTGGGCCTTGCGGAATCTCTTGTGTGCATACCTGCAAATACAAAATATATTTATTGTATGACATACAAAATATATTACTCTACATACAGTTTGACTTTTTGAACAGAATAATTAAGTACCAGAACGAATTGCAGTAGAAATGGTCTGCTTACAGCATGTTGCTTTTAAGCCCATTATGAGTCAAGAGAGAGAAGAATACATGTTATGGATTTTTTTTTGCTGTGTTGGTTGCTATTATGTTATCTGTTACCCGTAATATTATAAAAATCATCATCATCATCATCATCCAAGCAGTCAATCCCTGCTTCTGTCATATCCCCTTTCCTAGTATTTTCTCCACTATGCCAGATCTTAGGCTTCCTCATTTTCTAGGCCTATGAATCTCGCTCTCTTGTATTATTTTGAACATAAAATTAAAACGAAGCAAGTGGGTTTGGAATGGAATAAATTACCCGAAGACGTAATAAGTGCTCCAACAGTGAAAAGCTAGCTAGAGACACTAGCATTAGCTGCTAGTGTCTCTATGAATAATAATAATAAAAAGACAACATTAGTCAATTATGGAAAATGTAGAAAGTAACAATAGTGCCAATAGTGTTATCTGCTACCGGCATCATACCCACACAATTTACACAAATCTTTGCTAACCTCTAATGCTTGATCTCCCACAATACACTTTTATACTGTTACAAAAGGCGGTGATAGTAAACACTTGCCAGAAAGTCAGAAAGTTTTTACAACCTGATGGCTGATCGATTTATAATGGTAGTTTTTTTTTTTATTGAGTTAAGATAGGCATTTGACTGCCATCTCACCTGTGGGTAAGTGACTATGCGGCCGAAGATGAAGCATGTCGGTCTTAGAACAGACTATTCACTCTAGCCTTGAAGGCATCCAGATTATATTTATGAGGGAACACACTCGCTTGTTGTTGTTGTTGCTTGGCTTGAGCCTATAGCAATCATCTAACCAGTTCTATTTGTGATCTGAGATCCAAAAAGGAATATACTAAAAATAATATACTAAGTAGTTAAACGTGCCATATACATACCTGCCTGCAGAATGTGGCAAGTACTTAGCGTACTTCTCCTTGACGGAAATGTAGTCCTGCAGGGACATATCTGACACCTGCACATCATAGCAGCTCCATCTCCCGAAAAGCTTGATTTCAGGAATGTCAGCGGCCTGGGGCAAAGGCATGTTGTCGACGGCCACGCCGCCTGCCTCAATGCTGTCTTCATTCCAGCTTTCTTCAGCCATGTTTACGTCTGAAATTAACATCATACCGTCGTTAATGAATTTTATACTTTAAATATACATAAAAACTAACAATAAACAAGTAAAACACTCACTTTTCTATATAAAATAGAAATTCTAACCTCGTATTGTCAAAAGGACACGGGAAAAAGGAAATAGTGACGTGCTTCCACTACATACACGCACTGAACATGATCGATTTATGCAATCGATTTAGACGGAATTAATAGATATCGTTAACTAAAATTTAATCACACGCATTCCTGTATTATCTTAAAAAAAATGTTTACGTAAAATACTTTGTCGCTGATTAATTAGTAGTTTAATTACCGCTATATTTAATAAATTATCATGTTAAATTTATTTTGAATTTATTTTTGAAATACAATCGATATGTGCGCACATCACTAAAAAGGAAGTTCGGTTTATTTTGTTATGTTGGTGAAAGTGATGTCAGTGTTGCTGCTATAGTAATTTCATATTCATTCGACTTAGAGCCGTCACAGATACACCGTTTTCATCCGTTCCAGGGTGCAACCGATTAACTCGGATTGAACAATAGGATAGCAAAGCTATTCTGTAGTAGTAGCACAGGGGGCTTACCATGAGCTTTTATAGCAGGACCTAAACAGAACGCCCTGCTCATTCGTACCAAGAACAATATTTCGCAGGCCTGCAGAGGGGCACCGCCGATCGCCAATCGCATGATTAGCCTCGCCATAACTTCCTTCATCTAAAGCGTACTCCACATGTCCGCCGAAACTTTCGGCGAAACTTTGGCCGGGACATTGGTCGACTCTCTACATTTACGCCTATTAGGGATGTGGTAGGTGTCAAACGCGTCGACATTAAATCGAATCATCGGTGTAATATCGCTCATCTGCTGTAAACAGGGTAAACAGGGTTCCCGCGGAACTGTCCACATGTGGAGTGCGCTTTACAAGCCATGCTGTAGTACGGAACGGCAACGTCGCTGTGAACCGATTTACTCATTGTTTACATGTCAATGTGCGGAAAAATTATGAATTTTAGGATTATAAATTAAAAATATTTCGATAAAACTTTAAATTAACGCGTTTGAGTGGACCATCTACGAAGGTAAATAAAAGCAAATATATATATAATTGTACTAAAATTAAATAAATACGATTTTTAAAAAACAACCCTTGACCATTTTTGTTGTTAGTTTTTTACTCATTTCATAAATTAAAGTCTGTTTTATAATCGTAATTTTTCTCTAACAGATGCAAAAGCGTTGTTACATTTGAAAAATGCAAGTAAAATTATGGTTGAACCTTAAAAATGGGAAAGAAGCTGTGTCGATGTTTTGCTTTCCAAAAGATGTTATGGCGACGAATATCGTCCCCACTCACACACACATAAGATCAGCGAGGCGCGCGGGAATCGGCCCAAGCTTTGATTTCTCTCGCCTCGCCCCCGTGCCCGCGGCGGTCATAGAGTTTGCTAGCACGCGGCACACGCACGTGCGTCATTCTTACAGCTCCACCTTACAGAATAGACTATTTCTAGCAGTTATTTCTAGGAGAGAAGGAAGAGGACCCTAGATCCCATGAATAGTAACTACCTTCAATGTAATTCTATTAAACAAATGGACTTCTGATATTCCCCAAGCATGCTGGAGTCCCGTCGAAGGATCTTTTGTGTGCAGCAAACATTTTCGCATTGTGAAAGTTATCCCAACTACTTTAAACCACAATCTTTGATTATCCACGATGATAGAAGCGTTGAAAAAGTAGGTAGGTACAATAAGTAAGTAAGTAGTTAGTTTTTACATACATAGGTACTTAAAAAAAACTGTTTAAAATGTATTATACCTAATATTTAATAAATTGGACAATATTTTGGCTGGCATTTTTTATTTAGTTCATAATAGCTTTTAGTCGCGACTGCGTCCGCAAAAAAAACGGCTATAACGTTCCGGACCCGTTCCCGTGGGAATCACATTAAATATCGGGATATATTATAGCACATGTGTTATTCGGAACTATATGCTATGTAACTGCTAAATTTCATTAAAATCCGTTCTGTAGTTTTTGCGTGAAGGAGTAACAAGAATTCATTACGTACAAAACCAAACATACATTATATTTAGCAATTATAATATTTGGAAATACAATTTAATAATACAATTGCAAGTACCTAGGTAGATAGGTATATAGTACAGGAATCGATACAATTTTATATTTTCTAACTAATGTATGTACTTATTTATATACTTGATCACTTAAATAACTAATAACATTAAGCGACGACGACCGCGACGATAGTTTTACAGTCATTTTCAGGTTCACTAAAATTAAAAATTAAATACGGGATTTCTCTTCCGCATGAAATCCGGGGTAGCACTTTTATCTTCATCTTCAAGAAACGTGTAAAAGAGCACTACCATTCTCTATCTGTCTAATATATTTATGTATTTGTATGTATGTATATGTATTTTTTTTAATGTATGTATATAGGTATGTAATTATTTATGTTTAGTAGAGGCTTTTATTAATTAAGCATACTTTTTTTGCTACTGTGCACGTCTTAACTGCATTTAATTGTCACGATCTCTCTGCTGTAGGCCTGCTGGAAGAAATTTCTTTAAGTATAGAAATAAGGTGGCCTGTTGTGTCTGATATATTGTCATATAGTTTTGTAACAATCTTGTGTGCAATAAATGGTTAAATAAATAAATAAATAATAAAAAATGCGACGTTGTCAAACTTCTGCGCATGGCTTGTAAGATGAAGGAGGCTATGCCCTCGCCTTCTGGAATCACGTCACAGAATATCCGAAATGCATGTTGTGACGTCATTCCAGAGGGGTGGTATCATGCGATTGGAGATCGGCGGTACCGTTCCTGCTCGCTTGTCACAAAAACAATACAGCTTTTAAACTATTCACCGAAGTTTTGTATGGAGAATCGTACCATGATGCTGAATTTGACATCAGAAAAACGAATATTGAGCGGTTGTAATGTCAAATAAATAAATCATTATAAAGCTATCCTTTAATCTGATACAACATTTAGTATAGTACCTATGAAGAGTAGTTCCGCATATAACCACGAGACTTTAAAGATGAAACGCTGTCTAAGGTTGGAGATGAAATTAAAGATCAAAAATGTAAACACACTACTGTCAATGTTAAAGAGACTATCCAGGGGTATAAAACCTTTTTTATCGAATATATTTGTAATGGAAAAGTAATGGTTGGTAAACTTTCGAAAACGAAACAAATCGATTTAGCCCCATTTATTCAATTTATTAAAAACGTTAGTAATTCGGAAACTATTAGTCCTTGAATACTAGTTAGAAAACTTCAACATTAGAAAGAAGTGGCCGCCATTTTGAATCTTGTATTATTTTATGTATTATTATTTGAGAAAAGCAGTATACATGTCTCGGCGTCGGTCAATCCCTCACTTTCCGTGCCTTTTCAATATTTTACCGTAACAACGAACCAAATGTTTAGAATTTCTTACCGTTACCAGTGGCATAAATGAAAATAACACATAATTTATTGAAGAAGCGAGGCTATGATCTCATACCCTACCATACTATTGTTTTATCTTTGGTGGGAAAGAGAAAAACTGATAGCGCTGTCTCGTTCATAATCATTGATAGCTAAAGACCAACAAGGCTATTTTCATATTTTGCTACATGGCCGAAATCAAACCAACGCCTCCATCTTGTAAGCCGTAACTTTTGACAGAGAGCTGAAGTTGATGTTTGACTGCCACACCCTCATCCAAGTGCAAGAGATCCTTGTAGTTATGTAGCAGGCTAGAGACAATAACCGTTCACCGAGGCATTTTAACCGTGCAGTAGCAATCCTGTTTAAAGCTTGCTTTTAAACTGCGCGGAACTTGAGTAGTTTTTAAAAAGTTTATGGTACGGCCCCAGATTTGTGATGGATCCGTTACGGTAAGAACAGAGTGAAAACGGAAGGTGCCAATTCAATGTAAACGCCATATTGTGCCACACTAAACCAGTCCGTTAGGTTGAAAATGACTGTAGATCTTAAAAATTTAAGAAATCTGATGCCTAAGAGACGGAGGGTGTCGTCGTTTGATCCGTTCGCACCGGTAAGAAAGAGGCTTTTTTTTGCGCCCAACGCAAATGAAATGGGCACCCTCCGGTAGCGGTTGGAAGGGAGGAGGTAAACACTATGCACGACTCGCCAAACAGAACCTAGGCGCCTACGTGCTAAACACCCCCTGAGAGTACCTGTACCCGGGAAGGCTTTTCAGGTTTCATCGGAAGCGACACCCCATGGGGATGGGGTGCGAAGAAAGAGGCTTGGTTTACATTGTCAATGCCGGAATCAATTTTAAGAAAAAATTTTAACGGTTTGTGTAGCGCAGTGCACCCGTTTTCGTTCTTATATTTACCCGAACAGGTGAAAACGGGGTGTATGACAGGTGCTTTAACGCTCTTTGGCCGATGCTACACGCACGATATTTTTCGCGATACATGGATTGCAATCCTGGATCACGATATTTATCGAGTGTGTAGGACTCACGGATCGTGATACGGATCACAGGATTTCTAGAAAATAAGAAATCCTCGATCCGTATCGCGATAAATATCGAGCTTGTAGCATCCACCATTGGTTTCTTCAATGCTTGTCAAAGTTGTCAATAATGTCATCCGACTGTCAAGCAACATTGCCACATCGTACCTTTGGTACGATTTACGTACTATTTGGCCGACTGTTGTACCTTTGGCGTTTGGCGTGCTCCACATCGTACTATTTAGTACGTTTTTACAAAATGCTAAATTTAGGTGTGGGGGGTGGTCACTTTGCCATTCCTGTCCGCAAAATACCGTAAAATAATGGAAGGAAGGGTTGATTTTGACGTGTTTTTGCTCACTGGCACCACCGTAAGTTCTTGTCTTGTCAAAATAACGCCGTTTTATTGGCTAGAACCCCCCCTAACGCCGATAAAATAGAAGAGAAGGTAAATCGTAAAGTTTTAGCCATTTTCGTACTATTTTAGGAGCCCGGACGTACTTTTTTGGAAACTACTGCTGGTAACACTGCTGTCAAGCAAGTTTTTTGTTTACTCTCACCACAGACATATAAAGAGAAGCAGACTTAACATAACCGGCTATATGCGTGGCAATTACACTACAAAGAAATATTACTCACACAAACACAAAACACAGGGCCGCATTGTAGCTTTAAATATTTAAAAAAATAAATAGGTATGGTATGCTTATTGCCTATTTTGCGTGCAGAAACATGGGGGACCACAACTTTATCGTAACTAGCCTGTGCCCGCGACTTCGTCCGCGCGTAATTTACTATTGTTAAATATTGTTGGAATTGCACCAGGTACCAGAATTATGCGGTGGTTTCTTCTACATAATAAATTAGAATCAAAATGCGCCGAACATAATACACTGCTTGATTTAGGCTGCCAATCTTTTTTATTTAACTTCATAATCCAAAGATTTTTCAGGTCTTCATTTTTGGGAAACCTGTAGGTAATCAAAAGTAGGTAGGTACCATATTTATTTTTTCGCCTTATCGATGAAGCTAAACTAGCAGTTAAAAGTACCATCCCTTACTTTCTGTGAACGTATTTACCTAAATATCAATACAGCTTTATTTTCTTGTCCCTGATCCTGACTCCGACCCTTTGAACTGTACTAGTACTTGAAATGTCAAATTGCGTCTTTGAGATAAACTTTGAAGAAAATCTTAAGTATTTCAGTACGACATCTAGTTTAAACATATTTTTGAATATTATAATTATTTTATTTTAGTCCGTGACTCAAGATTTTTATAACAAAATACAAAACAAAACACTACAGCACAAACGTCAGCACGCCATATGTCGCTTATTTTGACAGAAGCAACATGGCGTCTGCCACGACTCCGGATTTGTCTATGTGTGAGTTATTGTTGCCATAGATAGAGAAAAAGGGATAAAGCTATACAATGTTAGTTTGGAGTGAATGTGACAACGATATTCTTTACATGGGTTAATGTGTGCGTATTTTTGTGTTAAGTCTGCTTCTCTTTATATGTCTGTGACTCTCACTTAGTTTTTGTCAACTCTGTCTGGTTGAGTCTGGCTCAGCGTTGCCAATTTAGCTATTTATACATAGAGAAAAAATTTTCTATACAGAAGCAGAGAGTACATTTAGAGTTTAAATATGAGACAAAATGTCACACATCTCTATAACACACACACTAATGCAAATGCAGGGACGGAACAAGGCAGCCCATCATGAGTTATATTTTGCTACGACTTTCTACTCGTAACGAACACAAACAAATCTGACTTGTTGTTCGCTCCAGATGACTATGCAATTTTTTTAAGCTTGTCCTTATATATTTTAATATTGACATTATAATAAAAGGTAAGGTGTCTAGTGAATCAAAGCCATGCCCTGATACCTACCACCGTCTTTTCGATCTCTCGATCCTACATACCGTGAATCGGCAGTGCTTGCTTTAGCAAAAAGGAGGGTTATGATTTTGACCGGTATTCATGTTTATTTGTTGCCTCATAACTTCTAAACTAAGTAGGTACCTACCTACTTACTTATAGTTAAAAGCGTCTTCATTGTTCACAGGTTGGCCTATGTGACTTCACAAATTTAATATGATGCCCTCTAGAGGATATAGTAATGAAAAAAAAAAAAAATGAAAAGGATAGATACATTAATATATTAAACAAGCAGCATATTCTTTATTTTCAGTAAAAATTCATATTATGCTGGTGCAGCAGGACAGAAGGGACTTGCATCTAATTATTATCTTGTTGTTCAAAATGTTTACAACGCAGCACTTCCAATTTGCAACCCAGACATAACCATGTCTGGTCTTTAGGAAACCTAGAAAAACAAATATTTATGTAAATAAACGTAAATACGCGATTAATCCGTTGTTTCATATAATGTCTGAACATTTAAAATGTCATCTAGGTACATTTTTGGTATGGAACCCTGATACATATAAAGTTGTGGACCGCTATTCACAAGATTTGAGTAATAAAATACTACACAATAAATACTAAGTCCGACCCTGTTAGCATCAAAATATGTTCGTACCTATTTAGACACCGAAATATTGCTCAATTTGCCAATAATTTTAAATCTATCTCTAATGGCATGCTGTTTTAAGGTAAAGCATTTCAATTAATGCAAATTCACACTATTTCGATGCATATTTTTGTCACAATTTCTAAAATTTATTTCGTATCGCCTCGACCACGAATGTTAACTTACCGGTGAAAGGATAATCCAGGTGTATTTCCATACTTTGCGCTTTCACATAAATGTGCACTAAATTACACACAAAATTACAATCTTTTAAATAGTTTAATTTAAATTTTATTAGGAAATTATAAAATTTACACCGATGTTTCAAAAAAAATGTCAGGTCGATAGGCCCTCGAGCAATATGTCGAACGTTCAAAACATTGCGCACGTCATTTTCCGTGAACTTATTCCAAGGGATGAAAAAACGGGATAGCAAGATTCATAATCATTGTAGAGCGAGCGAACAGGGAATATTTGTGATTTGTGTTTAGTCTGGTATGTCTGTGTATTTATATGCTAAATTTGACAGATTTTCTTTCTATTTAGCATAATGTTTTGTCGTTTAGCATACTATAGCATATTTTTTTTAGCATATTAACTTAAAATGAACTTTTAAAAATACCCGAAACGATCGACGACTTTAGTTTAATATGAACAAGAAACGAATAATCTTTTATATTTTTTATTGACTTCTAGGGGATACCCCATCAATAAAATAGTTTCGGCAGGTGGATACCATAGGTAGACAAACAAAACTACAGATATTTCAACTCAGTTGTGCGCGCGGCCCTATGTGTGGGTAAACCTTGTACATATACAGTGACTTTGTGTGCGTGACAAGAGGTACAGTCGGGTACAAAATACAAATAAAGTTATTTAAACAAATTTGAAACAAAAAGGAATAACTCGGTTTTTAAGGTCTTTGTAACTTGTTGTGTTTGATAATATACTGGTTCTTAAAAAAAACAATAATTTGGTAATTTAATGTTTATGTATTGAACATATTATTCTGAATCGCTACTTGAAAAATCAAATGATGAATTTTCGGATTCGCTGCTGTCACCAAGGTTAATTATGAATTCTGCCTCCAAGTCAAAATGTCGATAGTATTCTTCTTCTTTCTTTTGTACATGTCGACAAGTATTACCCCACATCCCTTCATCAATTTGACTTAAACGTTCATTTATTAGTTTCATTATTCCCGTCACATTTTGATCGACATTACGCGAAGCAATATAATTTTTTTAAATTCCTCACACATTTTCTATGGGGTTTAGTTCAGGATGATATGGTGGCAGTCGAAGATCTTTTATGCCATATGGCTGAAGTATGTCATCAATCTTATAACAAATATGGTTTTCTTTATTTTTTTTAATCAAAACATACAATTCAATTTTTTTCATATCTAAATTAAAAGCTATATTTTTTTCAGTCAGCCATCTCTGCATTTCAATTTTTTTGGAATTAGAATTTGGAGCTCTGTCATTTTGAACATTATGGTATGAGGCATTATCAAGCACAACCACAGAGTTAGGTGGAAGATTCGGTATTAGACGTTCTTTTAGCCACTTTTCATAGTTTTCTGCATTCATGTTAGAGTGGTAATCACCGGAAACACTATTTGCTTTGTATGTCAATAGTGCGTTAGGTACGAACCCTTGTTCTAAACCAGCATGCACAATAATAATTCTTTGTCCTTTCGATAGGTTTCTCTTTACAAATACAAATACAAATACAAATTCTTTATTGGTAACTATGTTACACGTCAGTGCAGTATGGTTATAGGTAGGTACTGTAGCATGTGTGCTCGGGCAGGCCCTAGGTTAGGACGGATCCCAAGACAGGAAGGCGTTTGGAGGCCTCATGTCTGGAGGGGCTTTAGGTTAAGTAGGCTTCCAGGTGCGGTTGCTGCTCCCATAGGAAGGCGTTCGGAGGGCTCATGCCTGGAGGGGCTTTAGGTTAAGTAGGCTTCCGGGTAAGGTTGCTGCTCCCATAGGGCAGCCGGGGCTTTAATTAGTTAAGCAGGTTAGGTTAGGTTAGAACATGTAGGAAGGAGGTCGGTTAGCTTGGATGGTTCGGAGCAAGCAGAACTTGGGTCTTTGGCCTGCCTCTATGAGCACACATCGCACTGGCTAGGCAGGAATTCAAATGGGTTCCATTTGAATTAGACGTAAGATGTCTTATGTATTTTATATGATTCTTGAGTTGACTTTCACAAATATAACTTTAATAACTTCTATCTCGAGTTACTAGTGTTTATCTTAAAAGCCCCCACGATCCCGAGTGTTACAGTACATAGGTACACATAGACTATGTTAATATAATAAAATTTATAAAATTTATACATGTCATCTAATCATATAACGTCATCAAAATAAAGTTAATTATTACATATCGTAATTAAATTGCCAATTGAGAAAAAAAAAAAATCATAACATTCATAAATTAATCTGCTTAAAATTCAAAAATTCATCAAAATTATAAAAACATTGGTCTAGTAGCCAACGTTTTAATTTCGACTTTAACCCATTGGTGGTAGTTGCACTCTTCACGTTTTCTGGAATTTTATTGAATACAACAGGACCTAATACGTATGCCGACCGGTCGGATTTGACTAATTTGTGACGTACTGGGAGATGTTGGCCCTCGTCTCTATTACTCCTCAACGCGCGCGACACCGCCTTCTTTCGTTCAAACACACATATATTGCGGTAAGTGAATACTGCTATTTGGTATATGTATTCGCACGGCAGAGGAAGTATACCTAATTTATTAAATACAGGCCTACACGATTCTTGCTGGTCAGTAATGCCAGCAAGTGCACGGACGGCTCGCTTTTGGGCCAAAAACGGAACCCCCATCGTTATACCCATTTCAGCCGATGCTACACAGCCCCCGTCACCGACCAGGACTTGCGATCTGCTGGTCAAGAATGATAGCAGCAGTGATAATACGGGTCCACGGATCCCGTAGTACTGCAGCTTGCTTGCCACCAGTCCGTGGTCCGCGGTGTCGAAGACGTGTGAGAGATCGCAGCAGACGAGGGCGACCTGGCGGCCCTCCTCGCGGGCGCTGAGCACTCGCCATAGTACCTCGCGCACCATGTCAGTCGTCGCACGGCCCGGCCTGTAGGCGTATTGCCGGTCGGATAATACTTGACGGCTGGCTATAAAGGACAAGAGCCTCCTGTTTATACCTACCTCGAAAATCTTGCTAACTACAGGCACCAGAGATATCGCGCGGTAGGACTTAAAGTCAGATTTATTACCCTTCCCTTTGTATACGGGGGATATCTTAACTTTCTTTAACTTATTAGGGTACGTGCCATTCCGTATGCATTCGTTCAGTAGATGGGTCACTACGTTGCCGGTTTTTGTAGACATGATATTTATAAGTAAGCTTGACGGAAGGCCATATAGATCCGTACTCTTTGTGGGTGCGATACACGTTTTCACTACGCGCAGCAGTTCGTCATGCGTGAAAGGTTGGAGTCGCATCGAGACGTCGGCCGGCGGCGCGCCCGCGAGAAGCACAGCCGCTGCGCGCCGTGGTCGCTCAGCCGGGTGTCCACGGCGCGCACCGACTGCACCCGTGACACGGGCAGATTAGTGTAGGCGTGGTCTACCAATGTCGCGCTGTTTCCATCCACTCGCGTCGGGAAGTCCACTAGTTGCTCGAAATTGCAACTCGATAGCAGGTCGTCGAGGCCCCGTTTGATCGGAGTGTTATCCAGATAGTTTATATTTATATCCCCCATTATCACTGCGTTTAGGTTGTCATCACAGATCTTAGTCAATAGTTTTTCAAACAGTTCTAAGTACTCAATATGACTCGTTTGGTTGGAGTGGTAAATTGTGATGTGATGTTCTCATCCACTAAGTGCACGGCAGACATGTCAAATACCTGTTCGTGAGATAAGGCACAGTAATCCTGTCTGTTTACCGCTCCAACCCCGGAACGGACGTAAATGCAACTACCGCCGTGGGCTATTTGTGATCTACAACTAAACGACACGAGATTATAATTGCACAATGTAACAGATGCTAATTGATCTTCACGGAGCCAATGTTCCGTTACAACCAACGCGTCACAATTTAATTCATTTGTCAACAGTAGTTCCAACTTTTTCGTCTTATTATTAATACACCTAATATTCTGGTGGCATAACGTGAGCGTATAACTACCGGTGTCAATTGTTGATGACGTTACTGTTGCTGTCCTCCTCACTCGGTTCTCCCCGCTCGCTGCGCCTGCGGCGGGGACGCACGGGAAACCAGTGAGAGAATTTTACGCGCGGTGGCCACACAGCAGGCGAGTTAAACTTTTCGAATCGGCTTTCCGGCATTCCAATTACGAACGCAGAATGGCGATTTGTTTTTATTCCTCGTTTCTCCACCGAGTATTCGTTTGACTTTTCTATTTTATTCAGAAATCTTATGATATTATCCGTAGTGGTATCTGGTGTGAATGACCATGCTTGAATATATTTTGTTTTCTCCACGGTCTGTATTTCATCATCGTCGGTGCCTGTGCCGACCATGATACGTCTACGTGGTCCCTTCCTTCGCTTACTGGCCACCGTCTTCCATTCTCCCTCTCTGCACTCGACGGACTGGGCTGGCGTTGTTTTCTTTAGAGGTGGTCCATCTTTATTACCCCATCCTTTGTTTTGCACATGACTAATCATGTGCAAAACAAAGGATGGGGTAATAGAGAGCTATATCTTAACTAATTAAGAGATCATCTTTATATACGATACACCGATTTTCTTGACGGTATCTGAGTAAGTTTTTCAGGTAAGAAAATCTTAGTTTTTGGATGTCATGGCGCTCTATAATAATATGTCTGTTATCCACAGTTTTTCGCCATTTGTACCCCAACTTTAACAAAGCTGTACGCAGAGTCGAAATACTTCCATCATAATTAAGTATCTCTTGAAATATTCATTTCAACTTTAGCAATGTAGGTAACTCGTGATGTTCTAAATGGTAATTTTGAATAATTGAACGTATAACATCAACGTTAAAGTTGTCTAATTCGAACTTCTTTGAATGTTTTTTGCGATCTTTATGCGGAGATTTAAATTTAGAGTCAGATTCTTTTCCTTCAGCTAATATATTAGTTATTGTTCTCTCTGATACCCCCACTGCCATTGCTGTTCTTTTCCGTACGCTGTTTAAATGTTCACTTAATTTCGATATTAAAATTGGACTTGCACTGCAAACTGGATCACTTACTAGTTGCAATATATCTCTCG
Organism: Blastobasis adustella; assembly: GCA_907269095.1. NCBI lineage: Eukaryota > Metazoa > Arthropoda > Insecta > Lepidoptera > Blastobasidae > Blastobasis > Blastobasis adustella. The sequence goes on along the minus strand of OU026119.1, from coordinate 13,470,175 downwards.
AGTCTAAAACAATAATACGTTAACGTCAACAAGGATATATTTTTTCGTATATAGAATTATTATAAATATCTTTTATATCTAAATTCAAAATTAACAAATATTTACCTGACTCCTTAAACATTTTCTTCGTGAAGAACTAGACATTTTTGTTAACGACTGTACCCGTAAGAAAAAGCGATAAGAACACGTCTTGCTCGGACGACGATTGCCGCGTCACTGCCACCATAAATGAAAGCTGTATATTTACAAGCGCACGCACACATAGCGCCGCGCGCACAACTGAGTTGAACTATCTGTACTTCTCTCCTTAAAGAACAAATCGTTACCTACAAAATTTAAAATAAATGAAGGTTAGTGGAAAAAGTGCGATCTTACGAGATGACGAGATTAATATTTTTTGTTACAAAATTGTTGTAAAGCTGGTTTGTAAAGTTTATTTTATACCTTAATATGCCTCCTAAGTACATACAGTTGGTCTGTATATTTTATAATAACTGATTAAAATTTAAAAACAAAAATTAGCCTATTTTTAGCATTTATTTAACAGTAGTTTAGCACATTTAGTGTTAGCCTAGTTGGCAACACTGGTCTGGCTGTTGGTTATCTGAGTATATCGTAGCGTAGGGTTCATAGTTTGCGATAAGTTATCTTATGATCACAAGTATAATTTTTTGTAAATCTTTTGCTGTATTTTCACTAGGGTATGTATTAATTTAAATAAAACTTTACTAACCATGCTAGTACTTGCCTTTATTTGTTTTTTTTTGTTTAGGTTTTAACCAGAGCACAGTGTTCAAAGTTCGCTATGGCTACTTTACATAAATATAAAACCGCAAATGTTTTATCAATACTTACTCCTAAATATCGTGCGCAACTAAATAATACTAGAAACCTTAATCTCCAAGAATATCATAGTAAGGACTTGTTGAAAAAATATCATGTCTCAATTCAAGACTTTAGAATTATTGATACTACATTAGACACAAAGCCATTATCAGATCTCAAGGCTGACGAGTATGTGATAAAAGCACAAATATTGGCTGGAGGCCGAGGCAAAGGTCACTTTGATAATGGTTTCAAAGGAGGAGTGCACTTGACTAAGAATTCTCAAGATATTTTGGATTTGGCTAAGAATATGATCGGTAACAAATTGATTACCAAGCAAACACCCAAAGAGGGCATTTTAGTGGACAAGGTAATGGTAGCTGAGAGTGTAAACATAATAAGAGAGACATATCTAAGTATTGTTATGGAGAGAAGTTATAACGGAGCGGCACTAGTTGCTTCCCCAGCTGGTGGCATGGACATTGAAACAGTTGCTGAAAAAACACCTCATTTACTCAAAACTGTACCCATTGACATATATGAGGGAATCACCGATAAAGTTGCTAATGAAGTAGCTGAATTCTTGGAATTTAAAGGTCAACTTAGAAGGAAATGTGCAGATGAAATAAAAAAGTTATGGGAATTATTTATAAAGGTATACTTTTTAATACTAGTAGGTCTTTTCATTATCTACAAAATTGCAGTTTTTTCCACAAGTATACTCAAAGACTCCATAGATACTTTTGCTCTAATATTCTTAATTGTACATAATGTACCAAAATTTCAAATGCTTTCGAAAGTAAAATAATCAATAAAAATCTTTTCTTAATCAATATAGGCTTAAATGGTGCTTTAAACTTAACAAATACACTACTTTTTTTGGCAAAGTATGAAAAAAATTTCTTTCCTTAAACATTTTAAAAATTTAACATTTTCTTAAAGTGGAATATCACTCTATTGAAATAATTATAGAAACCTAATAGCATCACAATTTCTATGGGACTCTTTAAAGAAAGTATTGTTATTTCTAATCACAAGAGAAGCAATTACGAGATTATTGTCCCAGACACAATTTGTTGCATTTCACATAGTAGTAAACACTGATGTGTCTGTTTTTGCTGGGCAGGAGTTGTTCCATAACAAATAATTACCTTTTAAACTTACTACTAAGAGTTCCGAAAGACAAGAGCCTCTGATACACCGTGTCTCGGGGCACTGAGTTAAGAGGAGCGCAATAGCAATGTCGCGAGATTTGAAATTATAACGAAAAAACTGTGTGAGTGCGGTCCCCCATGTAATGATTAATGTCTGATTATGCCTACAAAGTTTCATTGTTAACGGATTTGTCATTTCCAAGAAATTTAAAAAATTCCTTGTATGAAAATGAGTTCAGTAATTTTCGCCATACAAAACAATTTCATAGGTAAAGATCTATTATTCATTGAGCATACAATTAATATCATTAATTTTATAATTAATACTTTTTTTTATTAGGTAGATGCAACTCAATTGGAAATAAACCCTTTGGTGGAAACAGATGATGGCAGGGTGGTAGCTGTGGATGCAAAGATTAACTTTGATGACAATGCTCAGTTCAGGCAAAAAGATATATTTGCTCTTGATGATGTTTCTGGTATAGATCCAAGAGAAGTAAGTAAATATTTTTTTTAGCAAATAATCATGCTTTGTTGCCTAGGTCTGCTGATAATTTGATCCCACACACATTGAAGTGATTGAAGTTTAGGTAGTTGCAGTGGAGCAACTGCCATCTGACCTCCCTGTTATCAGGGGAATCTGACCATATTGTAATTGGATAATGGTTACACATTCAGTCTCTGAAAACTCAAGAATCTTTGTTGTACAACTTCTACTAAAACCTATATTTTATACACGAATTTTCGTAGTGATCTCTCAGTGCACACACACACATATGATGTTTACCCTCAAAGGCAATGGGGATCAAACTCTGTACTTTTTACACTTGTACTCGTACTTGTTACTCGGTATTCTACTTTAAACAAGATGCAGCCAATATGCTTGTCTAGAAACAGCCTATTCTTTCAGGCCTTGTCAAGTTATTTCATACAAACAAACATACCAAAATAAATTGAGATTAAATATAAACATACCATGTTTTATTACTTTCTTAACATGATGTAAGAAACAAGTTATACTAACATGTATTACTAGTTTAATAGTGATGTAATAAGCAACATGATAACAAATGCTGAACTGAACTGTTTATCATAATTAATAAAAACTTTGTTGTGATAATTGTATTTTATAAATTACTAGCTTTTTGGACTTTGTCCACGTAATATTCAGTTACTACGTACCCGTTCTAATGGGAAACACATTGAATTTTGGGAAAAGAGCTTTCTGTAGGTGAAAGAATTACTTTTTGAGTTTACAAACAAATAAAAAACAATCAATACCTTTTTTTATAAATATACAACAGTATAGAGTAGTGCGCTATTCAAATCGGCTGTTCTAGGCAGACTGGATATCACAGTTTATCCCAAGCCAATTCAACTCTGAAATATCTATCTAAAACATGAATTTAATTACAGAGAGAAGCAGCAGAATTAAATTTGTCATACATAGATATGGATGGCAGCATTGGATGTATGGTGAATGGGGCAGGGTTGGCAATGGCCACCATGGACCTTATCACACTCAACGGTGGCCAGCCAGCAAACTTCCTTGATCTTGGCGGTGGTGTGGGCCCCACTCAAGTATCTCAGGCCCTAAGAATACTTGAATCTGATCCCAAAGTTAAATCGGTGTTTGTCAATATATTTGGAGGTAAATATAATCTTGTTTTGAATCCAAATCTGCATAGTAAAGTTACAAAGTATATAAATACATAAATAATTCTTTCGTTTCTAGGTATAGTAAATTGTGGAACAATAGCCAATGGTATTGTAACAGCTTGTAGACAGAACCCACCTAAGTATCCTCTGGTCATCAGACTTGAAGGTACAAATTCTGAAGGAGCCAAGAAAATTTTGCAAGAGTCCAAATTGCCCTTACACATTATTAGCGACGCCGACGCAGCCGCGAAAACTGCCGTCAAGTTGTCTGAGAAATGAGGAAATAATATCAAATATTATGCTCACAGGGCGCAAATAGTTTTAGAAATACGTATCTACAGTAAGATCAATGCAATGCGTAATGAGCCGTTTTCAAGGCTCGCTTCATCATCATCATCATCACAGCCCGTAGCAGTCCACTGCAGGACTAAGGGCCTCTCCCACGAAAGGGGAGGTTATTGCCATAATCTCCACGCTTGGCAGGCGGGTTGGAGATTGCAGTGTTTAAATATAACAATGGAAAATGCTGCTGCCCATTTTCCGGAGACTCTTGATCTTTTGGCTCGAAAACATTGGTCGCCTTGTACGACACCCACGAGTGTAAGGGGTTGGTGCTATTCTACTCCGCCGGACACCACACGGCAAGGCTCAAGGCTCGCTTACCTCAAATAATAATAGATGACGCGCTGTAACGACTGGCGACATTATCATAGTCTCTTAGCTGTATAGTATTGATGTTTATCTTTATTTCGATGCAAATTATTTTAGATCAATTAGTAGATAATAGATAATTCAAGTTTTTAAATTTTTGTAATCAATGTCTCGTTGACCGGAAGATAAAGCTGTGTACCTTTATGTCCGCCTTTGTAAATCATCGTCCATGAAGTTTAAATAAATAAATAAACTTTAGGTTAGCATGGTATAATAGGACCACGCTAAGTCCGAATCACATATAAAAAAATTTAAAAAAATATGTACGGCAACTTATGACAAGTTTTTTAAAAGTAATAGAACATCATTCATATAAGTCATAATAAACAATTTGATTTCTGTCGGATTGTTTATTTTCGTGAGTTATGAAAAATATTATTAAATAATGGGTAAAACAATTAAAAAGGGAGTGAGAGTGATCATTATCAGCATGATTAATAATTTAGTCAAACTAAAAGTACAAGTTCAAGCCAAATATCTGAATGTTTACAAGAAGGACTGACAAGGACAGATTATCCCCAGATTATTGCCATATCCACATTTTATAATTTTTACTACTGTCTGTCGATTCGGACTTAGCGTGGTCCTATTATAGCACTATAGCAAATATTAAATAATAACTAGTGCTTTAACGCGGTTTAGTTTGTTCGAAGGCAATGAATAATAAGCGTTACACATATGATTTGCCATATAACTACAACAATAGCCCCATATAGTCAAAAGATTATATTAATGTTTTAGTCCTTAAAGCGCGCCATCTATTTTTGAGAACCAGTTCTTGAAAACGACTCGTTGAATTACGTAAACACAATATTTTGTTTTAATAAGAAAAAGACTTTGTATGTTTTTGTTATAATTTTTATACAGTAAACTTAACAAAAATTATCAAGACTGAAACATTACCTACTTGTACATGAATTGTTATTTATATTTAAAGAATTTATGTTCATCTAATCGAATTATTACTTTCTTTTATTAATAAAATATTTTTGAAACCAGTAATTTTATAAAAGACATAGGTACGTAATGTATATGTATTTAGGAACTTAATATGACTAATACCTGTAGAAATTGCAATAACGTTATAAGAATTAAAGGGCAATAGTAGATGTAAGAGTTGTTAAAAAATAAATTATAAAATATAAACAAAAAATACGATATTTTATTTTTACGCAAGTAAAATGTTACACTATGAATTTTAATACGTTGATACAGACAGTACTTTATACGCGGAAGAAGTTTAGGCGGCGGCCTTGTGCCGTGTTGTCGGCTCCTAGGAGGGTCATGTTGGCCTGGATTTCCTCGAAGGAGGGCATGTGGGCGAGCTTCCCGCGCGCCGCCACGGCCGGCCGCCCGCTCAGCATGCGCTTGGCCACGCGCGTTATGTCGTCGCTAGTCACTTTCTCTGCAACAATCGACCAATGTCAGCAAGGAAGCCATTTGATCTGGATTTTCCTGTAGTGCCTGATGAGCACAGGTGACGATAGATTTAATTTTCTACTAACAACAGCACAATCTAGTAGAAAATCTCGATCGATACCCTTGTCAGGGATTCAGAAGGTGTATGACTGATGTGAATTGAGTTACACACTAACCTATTTCTTTGATGAAGAATGAAGGTGGTTTCCTTTTTCCGGTGGCAAGAACTTGCCGCCCGACGTCTTCAAACACCACTGGTCGTGCTTCTAGGTTCATGAGCAGCATTGACTGCAGCTGCGTTTTTGCTCTCTGTAACAAAAAAGGATATTGTAGCGATACCTTTATGATGCCCAGTGTTGAAGCAGTACTATGGTGAACCAGTCTGTGTAGACGACAGGAGGCTGCTTGACATGAAAAACTAGAGTTTTTAATTATCTCTCAAATGAGTGTGGTTAGTTTGTTAGTTTTTTAAGTAATAATGAAGCACCAGCGTGGATTATGTTAGGCTGCTGGACAGTAACTATCGTACAGACAAGTAAGCGAGCGGAATAAAACCGTACGGACGTGATAGATTTATCTGGCAGGACCTAGCAACTGGACAACTTGGTCGCTACCCACCTCTACGGGAGAGACAGCTCTCGCCTGCTGCTGCATGGCGTTATGTATGTATACAGGTGATTATATACTTATTGGCCCGGCGCGACTTCGTTCGCGAGTTGTTCTACCCTTCCCTACCCCTACCACTACCGTACCTTAATGCCAGTTACCCGCGCGGTACGCGAGGGTCCGGAGTCCGCCTACAACTACCCTACACCTTACATACTCCTACCCTACCCTTAGCTAGTAGCTACCCTTTTTTTTTGCACAAAAACTACCCACAACCAACAAAACAAAAAACTTATTCGAGCCGTTCTTGACCCCGAATTTTAGCGAGACTACCAAACGAGCAATTGATTTTGTATAAAAGCCGTGTACCCACCCGGAGCTCAGTCTCGCCGACCTTCCCCGCCATGTTGGCGAGCTCGCGCGCGATCACCATCGTCGTGTCGTATATACGGTTCGGTGGCGACGCCGAGTGCACGCAGAACAGTCCGGTGTCGCCGTACGCGTGGTTGTATGCTGTGGCGTTGAACATCCAGTGGTACCTGTGGTAATTCGGGGGTTCAGACATCTACCTTAAAAAGTAAAAACGGTGGTTCGCCTCACTAGATGGCACTGCTAAATAGGATTTTGAAGTTTTGAATATAGTAACCGAAGTTTCTCGGAAAGGTGTTTCGTGAAAAGATTTAGTTTTATTATCTTTACTGAGAAGAATTTTGATTTATTTTTGAGAATCGTGTGTAATCAACGCCATCTATTACAATTATTTGGACTATATTTTCTTTTCAATTGGCCCCCAAAAAATGTCTCATTGAAACATTAGTACCTATATGTATTCAGGAGAGTATAGTGAAGAAGGTGGACTACGCTAACTCAGATTGTGCAAGTCTAGTCCACGAAACGAGCTCCCAAAGGGTATTCCGTGTGCACCCAATGGTTAATATGCGTGACATTGAAGTGGGCCGTCTTCGCTCATCTCTAGCCGCGCGCATTGACTTTGGAAGCTAACCTAGGAGCTTGTCTTGTGGAACGGAATTTAGTTATCTTATTAGTTATGGATAGTATAGTATTACTCTCATATTTTTTAAATCTTTGTTCATCACGATAAACGTCGTGATTAACGATAAACGTTAAGAGCGTCGGTGGCCAAGCGGTTACAGTATCCGACTCGTAAGCCAGAGGTCCTGGGTTCGAATCCCGGTCCGGCCATGTACCAATGACTGTTTTCTGAGTTATGTACATCAGTTGAATACTAACCGATGCTCTTACGGTGAGGGAAAACATCGTGATGAAACCTGCACATTCAGGCGACTGGATGTGTACAACAACCTACTTTATAGTTATTCCAGCTATCCACAGAGACCAGGGGATCCAGATTCATGACGAATCTATCTATTGAACCCAATATAAGTTTGTAATTTCTGCAAAAGCGGGTAAAAATGCCCAATGACCTTTAAAAGCGTCATACAAGGCACCAATCAATGACATCAATCCAGTCGTCCCCTACGGTCCTTAAAGCAAACCAACGATAAAACCTGTTTATCTAAATATGTGTCATAGAATTCTTCACAACCACCGTAAGTCCAAACAATTTACCCAGTTTTAGTTTGCACTATTCCTTACACTTAAAACTTGCCTGTTGAGCACATTAGTGTAGAGTCTGGTGTACATGCCCTTGCCGGGCCCACCCGCTGAGAACGAGCCACCGCCGCCCATCATCATATTCAACACGCAAGTGGGCACAAAATCCGGGTCGCCGTGGGAACAACCTGCAAGTATTTGTCTGTTACAACTGCAATGTTGTCTAAGCAATGTCCCTTCTCTTCTAGCCAGTAGCAAACACAAGCCAGCAGATAACAATAAGCTGAAACATCCTTACTTTCCAATGCAATGACCACATGTGACAACTCAGGTAAATCGGATCCAGGGTACAGAGGTATTTCACACTCCTCCTGAAAATGTTGTTTATGTTTAAACTATGTACAATATAAAACCCATCAGTGGAATTGTATGTTTCACTTTCATGCACAAACTTCAGAACCACTAAAAGGATAATACCTGCTCTATTCCTCCTGTGAATTGTGCAATTGACTTGTCCACTTTAGGAGTAAATGTCTCTTCGGAATGCCATGTAGGTTTTATGTCAACAAAATATTTTTGTACAAACTCCACAAATGGTTTATGGTCCACCTATAAATACAATTATTTAAAAGCACTTTAAAAAACATTACTTCTTTAGCATTCTCAAAAAAAGCTGTTTAATCAACTGAATATGTAATACTATAATACAAGTAGTTTATTACCCCCACTGCCGCAACCACCATCCTTTCAGGTGTATAGTGGTTTCTCAAATAATTCATGATAAGACCACGATCTACCTTATTCACATTTTCTTTGGGACAAACTTTTGGTAGACCAAGGGTATTCCCTCTATATGCTGCCTGTAAAAACAAACAATTTTATGTATGGATTGTGTGCATCAAATTAAACTCTTGATTACTGAAGCCACATTAATAGATATACATACTGCATGAATCATATCCATTAGTATAGTCTCTTGTTCTGGTCTCATGCTGAGTGTATCTAGCTCAAATGCAACAGCTTGTCTTGCAGCTTCAACCTCGTCCGATGACAACTGTGGTCTCATTGTTACTTCAGCTAAGACCTATTAAAATTTCATTATAAGTTAATACCTGTAAACACATTTACATAGAGATAATAAATAAATGAATGAATTCATGAGGAACCTGAGTTACTGCTTCTAATCCTCTGGAATCTGCACTGGCAGCATATACTGTAGTGTCACGGGATCCTTGACAGTCACAGATACCTCCATGTTGTTCCAATTCACGAAGCATCACATCACGTGTGGGGAATTTATGAGTAGCCTGAAATAGAGTAAGCCCGTCCTGTACTAATATCATGCATTGGCATAGCTAGTTTACATTCATTAGATTTATTAAGTGCACAAGCAAAGCATATGACAATAACAATGAATGTTGAAGAAGCCAATGAGGTGTCAGGACCATAGCAAGTCAAAAATTTGGTGTCTGCCTACCGAAACTGAAACCTATGAGAAAGAGGCATGATATTAAATGCGAGATTAAAAATGTACAAATGTGTAAGTCTAATTTAGATATGAATCTATTTGGCACAATTAGTTAATTATTTACATAAGACAGTTGGTTATTTTATCAGTAACTTTTATAACAATAAACATATACTTACACCAAAACTCAATTTTTCAAGGAAATGACAAATCCCATTTGGATAAGCCACTTCAAACCTTGGGCCTGAATCAATTACAACTGAAACATACATAAAGTATTTATTTATTAGAATTATCATTTCATTAATCTTATAAGATTCTAAATTTTGACAGTGTTCCCAAAAAACTTACCACCAGCTGTACAAAACTGGCCAAACTTCTTTTCTGATGCCACTCTAAGGCCATTGCTAAGTACAGTTACTTCTGTGAGACAATCTTCAGACTTTACAGTGGAATAAATTGCTGGGGGCAGATTTGGCATTGGCTCTGATAATGGAGGCAATGGCGTTACAGTTTCTCTCGTCTGAGCCAGTTGTCTCGTTCCCCATCGTACATTATGTAGCCTATAAAAAAACAAGATAAATTCGCAATAATGCCATTAATATGAATAAATGGAGAAATATAATAGACACTTGTGCAATACAAAATTCATGTAGAAATTCTAGAAATAATAGAAGGGACACTGCTAACACTGAGATATTTTGTTACATTATCAAAAAACTATGAACTTACCCATTTTTCAAAGAAAATAACCTAGAAAACAAAACTTTCACATCTGCTACATGAGACATGGTAAATACTTTAATATTATGTAATTGCAATGATATTACAACTGAATTTAACGAGATTAACACATTGGTATTTCTTCAAATCTGTATTTTTATTTATCTAACGAATTAAAATTGCATCCTTTTTTTTGTTCTGCTGTCGTCGGAGTATTTTCTTTCTTTCTTTGCTGTCTGTTTTTTTTTTGTCTGTGGTCCTGTTAGTTCGATGCAAACATGGATTTACTACTCAATGCAAAGTTCGATGATTGATTTGATTGACACACACAGTGTCATTCGTTCTTTCCGGTGGTGCATTATACCACAGAATAGACATAACATATTTTGGCGCCACAGCTTAAAAGGGAACGTGAAGAGAATCTGGGGGCTTACCGTGAGCTCTTATAGCAGGACCTAAACAGAACTGCCTTGCTTAGAACGAGACAGCGCTATACGTGTCACATAAGTTTGTCTCGTTCTAAGCAGGGCAGTTATGTTTAGGTTCTGCTATAAGAGCTCATGGTAAGACCCCTGAATTCTTGAATTTCTATTATGCCGAACGTGAAACCCTCTGCGAATGTTATTCTAAGCGTTATTTATCGCACTACTATAAAGTAAACCGTTGGCAGTTTTAGGTCAGCTTCACGATCGATCATCATAATGGGTACTGTACGAGGACATATAGCGATGTAAAGGTGAAGGAAAGTACGACATATAGCGATGTAAAGGAAGATGTAAGGGGAGAGGGGACAATACACGTCTAGGTCGAGGGACCTAGTGATTCCATTAAGTGGACACCGTTCGTGTTTGTGGATTCGCAAGTTCAGTCGGTATGTTTGGAGTTGAAATCTCCGAACATAACGACCGACTCGCCTAAAGATAGAAGCGCTTCGAAGTCGCTTTTGAGAGGCAGGGAGCCTGCGCGGATGTAGACAGAGGCTATGATCAGGGACGGATGTCCTGTCATGCCTAAAAGTACTACAGAAGCCTCCATGCTCGAGAGAGCAGGAGTGGGGATAGGGGAGCAATGGAGCGATCTCTTGTAGTAAATAGCAGTACCGCCGCGCGCGACGGCGGCAGTCCTGTCATTCCTAACAAGGCAGAATCCAGGGATCGATATACCCGGATCGATGGCTTAAGCCACGTCTCCTGGAGGAGAAGTGGCTTAAGCCATCTCGACATGAGTTCCCTGCTACAAACGAACTTCCTGAGTTCGGGGATGTTTGTGCGTAGGCTGCGCACATTGAACGAAACAAGCGAAACCCCGGCCGGCTTCACGCGACCGGTGCCGACGTTGACGGGAATGGCGGGTGTGGCGTGAGGCGCCTGGGTCATTACTTCAGAGCTTGAAGTAGAGTGAAGTGCTCGGCAAGAGCGTCTAAACGCTCGAACTGAGTCGAAGCGGTGCGTAGTTTGTGCGCCAGGATTGGGATTTCGTCAATATTGACGGACGCTAGGATGGAGGATATGTAACGCATATCCTCCGCCCAAGAAGAGGGCTGGGACTGGCTGATGGCCTTAGGGGGGGTGGTGGGGGGAGCCTTCGGCCCCGGGGCCTTGGGTGGGCCCCAGGCTGCAGCTGGAGCTGCGTCAGGGGGGGTGTCTTTGGCCTTGAGGGGGGGGGGGGGGGGGGAAGTGGGCCGCTGACGCTGAAGGCGGCGGCGGCCTTGCACCTTTGCCATTAGCGGGCTTCGATGCGGAAGTGCGGGGGCGAGGGGCGCGCGGGCAACCCCTGTAGTTCGCTGTGTGGCCAGATTGGCCACAATTGCAGCAGAAGGGAGGGGTGGTGGAGTCGCGCGTACGCGCGCACTCCTTAGTAGTGTGGCCTTCGCCACACTTGACGCATTGAGGGGGGGCTGTGCAGTTGGCCGACGCATGGCCTTACAGCTGGCAGCGATGGCACTGCCCGGGGGAACCGCGTTTGTGCGGGGGCTCTACTATAATCCCGGAGAGCCCACAGACTGTAAACTCTCCTCGGAATATGGCCCTGGCATCGGTGGTGTTGGAGAGCACCACCAGGGTCAGGGGGAACACCTTGCCGGAGTGGCTGTACATCTTATGTAAAGCCTCGGCGGGGAAGTTTTGGGATTTGAGGTCATCTAAGATGGCCTCATTTGAGAGTTCGTGCGGCACTCCGCGGAGTACCGCACGCACCTTACGCTCCTCAGGGAGGGCGTAAGTATGATACCCTACTTTGTTGAGAGCGAGGAGCCTGATAAGGCTCCTGAAGTCTTCGATCGACGCTACGTCGATCTTGACGGCTACACCCGTGTTTGACGCACGGGTGTAGCGGATGCGTTGTTCCGCACAGAGACGGGAGACTAACTCCCATTTAGATTTTTCCCTAAGGAAAATGGGCGGGGGGGGGGCTTGGCTTTAGGCGGGGCGGGCGGGGAGAAGCGCGCGACTGGTTTGACGCCAGTCGGCGCGCTCGTGCGAGCGGCAGCAGTGCTCGTGGCGGGGGTCGTTGGGCGGGAGATAGCCGCGTCCGGGACGGGCGCGGCTACCGAGGACGGGGCCTCGGACTCCAAGCGGGCGGCGCGCTCGCGATGCCGCTTGGATTTCGGGACGAGCTCGAACCCGTCGGGCTCGCCCACTAGGGATGGGAGGGGCGTGAGGGAACAGGGTTCCGCCACGGTGCCCGAGCACAAAGATGCGCGCTCGGACACGGACGCCGCCCTCTTGCGAGAGATCGGCGCCGAAAACTGCGACACGGAGTCCTCGAACTCCATGTCCGCTTCGGAAGGGTCGCAGGGGGCCTGAGGGGCACTCCCCATTGCCGCCTGGTAATTACGGACGACGTAATTGTCCTGGCCTAAGTTAGCTCTCAGAAGGAGCTCGGCCGCCTGTGCAGCGAATTGCTGCACGGTGACCGGCGCCATTCTGAGGCGAGAGGGATGAGTAAGGGAGTGAATACTAACAAACTGAATACTAATACTGGATATCGTCGAAGACGACAGAAGACCTCCCTGCGCGAGGCAGGGGGGAGGGGGGCGGGGGTCGGTGGAGCGGTTATCCCAATTGGATATAACCGCTATCCGTCACCCTTGGGCAGGCCCAAGTGCAATGGGATCGGGACGTCCGGTTTCGTTAAGGCCTGAGGGGCCTTAACAGCGCACCGGGGCAATCGTAACGTAATCGTAAAAAATGCGAGGGCGAGCGGCAACGTGCCACACGGGGGTGCGCACCGAAGCCAAAACGGAAACTGCGACGACCCATCCTTATTATTCCTATATACCATACCTTATTCTTCCATCTCTGGCATTGAGCCAACCTAGTTCTAATAATCTAGATTTCATTTTTTATTAATTAATAAAATTAAGTTTGTAAAGTTCCATCTGGTTTCCTTAAAAATTCTCCGGCTGCAGCAATCGTTACTCGTCGCCAAACGGAACAAAGCTGTACTTTTTCGTTACAGGTTCCAGCGCAATAGCAATTTGCGAGATTTATATCATTACTTTTCCTGTGTTCTATGTATCCACGGAAGAAAGACTATACCTATCTGCCGATAAAACTGCCTTACAAATATTTAATTAATTTAAAACTGTTTTTACTTTTCCGTGGACCCGAGCACTAGCACTATATGGCACTACATAAAGCACACTAACTGAAAGTCCTGCGCTCGGCCGCTCCGCGCAATGCTCCGTGTTTGTTCGTCTTTCCAGAGGCACCACCAATAACATACACGTTGAATGTCATGTGGTGTATCCTTTTGGAAATACAAACATACAATTTCTTGGAGCTCAACGAATTACGCTAACCAGAGATTATAGCAAAACCTTGAACTGTTGATGTGTGTTCGAGAAAATAAATAATAATAATAATCATCTTGGCATTAATGTCCCGGTTATGCACTCGCGCACGAAAGCCCGGGGTCCGCCTTAACCATGATCCAGGATTTAGCAGGTCAGGTAATTACAGTGGAGCGACTGCCATCTGACCTCCATGACCCTGCTACAAGGGGAACCTGACCAGATTGGATCATGGTTACACATCCAGTCGCCTGAATGTGCAGGTTTCATCACGATGTTTTCCCTCACCGTAAGAGCATTGGTTAGCATTCAACTAATGTACATAACTCAGAAAACAGTGGAAAACATGGCCGGAGAGAATTCGAACCCGGGACCTCTGGCTTACGAGTCGGATGCTGTAACCGCTCGGCCACCGACGCTCTAAAATTTCGTGAGAAAAAGTTCGAGGAAATAAATGGTGCAACCTAAAGATTTTGATATAAACAGAATCATTTAAGTCTATATGGGATCGTTTCACCTCGAACTACTCTTTTCGTTCGCAGGTGGTTCGCAGCATGGCCACGATGCGTTAGCGAAACAAATACGTCTAGATACCGACCGAGTTTACCTTATGTTGTCTGTGTACGTTGTATACATATAGTATGCACCATTGACTTCTTGATTTATTACGTTACGAGGCAGCGTATATTCTAGTGGAAATATTTGGGCGTAGACTTTGTCGGGGGTTTCCCAATATCTGTCGGTTAGATTAAGTTCATAATATGTAGTTGTAAAGAAATAAATATCCTTCTTATCGAGTCGATGGACTTAACTTTGTTCGCCCAGTATTCGGCGACGCATACAGCATTTGGACTGGCCTCGAAAAATAAATAAATACATATTGGATTTTTTACAAATTTATTTGATGCTCTCCGTTACTCGTATGCACGTACATATCTAAATGCATTATAAAAAATTTATGCGCTATCTGTTCAAACATGTGGAAGAATTTTACCTAATAAACATCATGTGGATAACATAGCTTGATTACTCGAGATCAAAGGTACGCCAGAACATATTAAAATTCCGTCAGTCTTTCCAATATTCGAGATGATTTATAAGTAATTTTCATTTCATTCTTTCTCTTATATGTAAATGGTGATTTATTGCTTCCTTGCATCACGTTGAAATTAAATTTACAAGTCCCTTTGCATTCGAGCAATCAAGTTGCATTTATTGTATATTGTAATATGCTTTAAGAATACATCACATAAGTGCAAATTGAATCTATACAGGTTAGCCATTAGGTGATCGTTTACTGTAAAATAACTCGAACTTAAATTACGAATTGGCAAAAGGATAATCTTTTGCTGCTTTAGTGTGTTGTAATAATTGGGTAAATCAGTCAAGCTAATACGTTTAAATTGTATCGAGATATAAATAATCCTCATTACATTTTTTATAGGAATATACAATAGCTGAAATGACACTCTCGAGAAATACGATTTTGGCACTCGATAGTATTTTCAATGCAAACCAATCAATACAACATTGATATAAATATATAATTTTATCAATTTTAACCATTAAATGATATGATAGTAGCTGTATAAACATTACAGTCATGGCTTACACCAGTGCGATGACCCTCCCTGGAAACTGAACTACCACATTGCATTAATACTCATATTACAACTAAAGCAATAGCAATTTATGGAGCATTTATGATATAAAAAATCACGTGGTTGACGACACATGAAAATATGAATTCATTCAAATAATTAATTAAATAATATATTACTCTATTTTACACCATTATTATAATAAAATAAAAGCCATTTTGTCATAAATATTTTACATTTTCTAAACCTATTTAATTCAATCTAATAATGATTTCACAACAGAATGATAACGGAAAAAATGCAAACGTCCATACACTATTTCATTGATTTTGTATTGTACTTAATTCGCAAAAAATCATCAACGTTATTACAGTATTTGTAAACGTCGCAGTTAAACGTGGCAAACAAAAATCAAGCACAAAACAAACATATTCACACTATTACAAACAATCATGAACGTAGATAAATGAGAAATAGCCAAATTATAAGTAACATGAATGGTAGGAATGCAGTATTGTCATTTAGTAAATTAAAGAAATAACTTTGGTATGTGTTGGTGTTAATACAGTGAGAGGCAAATTGCTGTGATCGCCAACACTAACGC
Organism: Blastobasis adustella; assembly: GCA_907269095.1. Classification (NCBI taxonomy): domain Eukaryota; kingdom Metazoa; phylum Arthropoda; class Insecta; order Lepidoptera; family Blastobasidae; genus Blastobasis; species Blastobasis adustella. The sequence continues at coordinate 13,454,037 of OU026119.1, read as the reverse complement.
TATGGTGGAAGCGTCGAATCAGAGATCGACTGATCCTACAAATCTACGACCGGACGAATGCGCTTCACAGTTTTATTGCCTCAGTGAACGACGTTGTCCATAACCACTTTCTAAGTTCATCGCGGCAAAAAGTATTCTAAAAACTGCTTCTAGAAGCGAAACGACTGTAACACATCACTCATACTAATATTGCTTGTAATATTCTTGGAAGCAAATGTTCACGTCACAGTCTGTTATCACAAAAAAGAAGTACCGTGGCAAGCGATTAAAATACTGGGAGAGGCTCGTGTAACCTTCGAAATGTCGAAGGATAAGGGGTTTAATATTGGGGTTGATTGATATATGTTAGGTCAGCTACTCCCAGCAGCACCTATGCTCGTTGAGGGCTAACTAGCACCGTCGATGGTAGATTGAGGCCCCGATTCCTTGGTTCATGGTAGATTGAGGCCACAATTCCTCTGTTCGGGGCAGATTGAGGCCACGAATTCTTTTTTCATGGTAGATTGACGCCACGATTCCTCGTTTCGGGGCAGATTGAGGCCACGATTGGTTGGTCTGGCGGTCCGGTCGCGTGATCAGCCGCGCGCCGGCGCAGACGCGCTGCGGTCACTCGGCTATGACGAGTCCTCGTCGTACCACGTGCGGAAGTCGCAGTTCTCGTCGTAGTCATCCTGAGGATGAGGACACGTCCGTAATTATTATATGTCTGGTATTTATATTCATCGATTGTACGCGTGGCTGTGAGAAAGCATAAGTGGGGAGACGGACCGCGAGGCGAGCCATGAGGCGTGAGGTGTGTTTGAGAACAGTAAACAGCAGAAACATTAGTTTTTCAATTTCGTGTACTAGGCGAATTACGCGCCTATTTAGTAGTTTCGTGTAGAGCTGGCGCATAATAATATACGATATTTCATAGCAAGCTATATACGACATTGAAACAGTGCCAAAAATCAGTTAAAACAATTATGTATGCTTTGGGAGACTAGCGATTATGTCAATCGATGTTCGCCCATATTTTAACGCTATCTAAGTCCTTAATTAGACCAAATAGACAAAAGCCCCTCACCGCCATCCAAGCGTGGTCGAGTACGTCTTCGGCGGCGAACCGCAGCTCTGGTTGCGGCCTCAGCATATTAGCCACGAGATCTATCGCGCCGGCCGACACCCGCTCCCAATGGGGCGCTGGGAACTCGAGCCGTGCTGACAGAATCGCGTCGAAGAGCTTCTCCTGGTCTCCATCCGGGGAGGAGAAGGGCGGGAACCCGCACAGCAGGATGTACAGGATCACACCAGCCGCCCAGACGTCGATCTGTGGGACGGTGAATGGGATTAACACTTTTGCTGCGAACCCAAATATCGAAGAGTCAGGCGCGGTGCTAACAAACGCCGCCAGATGAGTCAAGCGCACAGCTGTATGGCCGCCGAAATATACCACACGCAGCTGAGTCCGCACTGGCGCGACGCGAGTGGTCATAGCCGATCGACCTCGATCGTGTTATGGACCGGCGAAACGAGTCGTGCGCACTCGCATAACGAAAATAACGACCCAAATGTCTGCGGGTTAGGTCATCGTCGTCAACGTGTAAATAGCCACACTGTTAGTAAAAAGGAGTTAACTATAATGGCCACTGGTAATGTGACCGTTATAATTGAGGCTCATGTCTTTAGAAAAAAGTGCCTAATTTCACGCTTACACGATTCGGATGTGGAATAAGCTCCCAACCGCAGTGTTTTCTTTGGATTATGACATGGGATTGTTTAAGAGGTATATTAGAGGTCTCTTCAGAGGCGGGCAAAGCATTAGTAGCGCCCCTGGTGTTGCTGATGACCACTTGCCTGTTTGTCTGACATAAAAAAAAATTATATGAATTCATATAAATATCGGTAAGTACAGGATCACGCCCGCTGCCTTAACGGCCATCTGGAAGTCTACTACTACGTACTACATATTATTTCTACAATTGGTTTTGGTTTATTGATTCTAATGTACTAATGTGTTCAAGATACTGACTTTAACCCTACATGTGCCTGTAACGAAACACGTGGACGATCAAGCAACCACTACGACCACAAGTCCATATATTATTACCACAAGTAACATTAAAATTTATAGCGATCCGAATTGAATGTTAGCCGACAATGTGATTTAGTTTGCTCTGTCCGAGACAAAATAATATTCTAACAAATATAGCTAAAATACCTTGTCTTTCGTAATTGTTCTATTCAATTCGAATTATTTATCTCTATCACAATAGCGAGTAATGTAGTTTAATCTGTAGTGGCTTTATGAAAACAAGAGCGATCAATGTGGAGGTCATTGTCAACCGTTCTGACGACTAACCCAACCGACAAACGTGGGAAAACTCCCGACGAAGTCTATATGTAGTCAACTATTTCCTAAACTATTGTTTCTGTTTACTCATGTTTTAAGACAAAATTAAGAGCTATCTCGATATTAAACCGGTTTTTCAATAAAAATCCGCATTGGAATTGGTATATCCATACGGAAGCTACGATGCCGCAGGGCACAGATAAACAAACATATAGGTAAGGCCATTATTTTTGCGTCTGGGGTTAAAAAGGATATTTATTGACCGAGAGGCCAACCAGAGAAAACGGCGAACAACATTTTAAACGGGTCTCCATTAAATCCCCAATCTTAGAGACTATACCGCGGCTACGATCGATCTACGCCCCTGGTACCAATGCGTCAGAAAGCGACTTTCACGCTGATTCGTAAATTCAAGATCCCATGAGTGCAACCTAAAAGGACCCAATTAGCTACGCAAAAGAGGTGACTTTCGCTTAATCTTTTCAACACCATAATGAAACACCAAAACCGTTATACACGATGCCAAGATACCTTAGATCAGTAGATGAATCCGGGCATTCTCCTCAACTCGACGAACTTGCGCCTATTTGCCAAACGAGTCCAGCCAAGAATTTAAGGTCCAAGTCTAAACAGAGTGGGTTGGGATGCTGTCTTCTGTATTTTCCACCTAATTTACTTAATAAGTTCTCTGTGACTTTTTTCTTTCTTCTGTATGTTTAAATTATTGTGGTGTTTTTGTCGCGTGAATAAATGCATTCTATTTCTATTTTCCTATTCTTGATTTTAATGTTCCGGCCAACCTAGTTCCTAAAGGAAATTCAAGAGGCCTTTCCTAGGAAGATTTCTGGGATGGTGCCTGGGAGTCCTAAGCACTTAGACCCACATACCTTGAGCCCGTATCCGGTCTCGAGCAGTATCTCCGGCGCGACGTAGGTGGGCGTGCCGCAGACCGCGTGCAGCGGCCGCCAGACCTCCACCGCGAGCCCGAAGTCCGCGAGCTTCAGACCGCGAATGCTGCCGTCGGGGCCCACTTCCACCTACGCATGGGAGTCAAGATTGAGGGGGTTATATTTCCATACTAAATTTATTTTTCTATTCGTGAGAGTGACTACTATTAATAGGACCACGATAAGTATTAAAAATTATAAAATGTGAATATGGCAATAATCTGGGGATAATCTGTCTTTGTCAGTCCTTCTTGTGAACATTCAGTTTTTTGGCTTGAACTTGTACTTTTAGTTTGTCTAAATTATTAATCGTGGTGAAGATTATCTCTCGCACTTCCTTTTTAATTGTTTTGCCCATTATTTAATAATATTTTTCATACGAAAATAAACAATCCTACTGAAATCAAATTGTTTGTTATGACTTTTATGAATGACGTATAAAAAACTTGGCATAAGTTGCCATACATCGTTTTTTTTTTATATGCGAATCGGTCTTAGCGTGGTCTTATTATATCGCTTTTATTCCCAGTTCGGATCTCTGTAAACAATCAACTTACCTGCTATTATTTTCTGGGAACCTATTATTTTCCCGGGATAAAAAGTAGCCTGTTTCACTCAGTGATACTAGCATTCTATTAGTGAAAGAATTTTTAAAATCAGTCCAGTAGCTTTTTTATTTATTCATTACAAATAAAAAATACAACAATACAAATCTTTTATCGTTATAATATAGTATAGATTATGCCTGACCCAGGCAGGCGAACACTCACCCGTTCTGTTAATTAATTCAATAAAGATTGCATACTTATAGCTACGTAAGTAGTTTTTAATTAACTTTACTGATCAACGAACACACAGGCACGGAATACTACAAGCTGAAACTATCGCCCATAACGTAAACTATTGTTACTCATTTAGGTTTTAGTTTAACCGCAAGTGCGTTGGCACGACTAGGATTTGGCTGACGTGGCTCATCATGCAAGATAAAATAGGCGAAAATGTGCCTGAGGCCTGGTTGTAATGTGTTTACTTAGCTGCTTCTTTGAGCGTCAATGAACCGTCACCTTAGTAAGTAATGTATTAATACTTAGTAGATGCTACCTTGACACTGCTTGGCTCTTTTTCTTAAACTAAACATGTTTAAAGGTTTGCGCTACATATAACATAGCATAACATAGTTTGATAATGTTTTCAATATTACGCTATAATAAGAATAAGTTATAAAAAAAAAACTGTATGGTGGCAACTTATGACAAGTTTTTAAAAAGTAATAGAACGTCATTCATAAAAGTCATAACAAACAATTTGATTTCTGTAGGATTGTTTATTTTCGTGAGTTATGAAAAATATTATTAAATAATGGGCAAAACAATTAAATAGGAAGTGAGGGTGATAACTTTCAGCGTGATTGATAATATAGTCAAACTAAAAGTACAAGTTCAAGCCAAATATCTGAATGTTTACAAGAAGGACTGACAAGAACTGTCAAGGACAGATTATTGTCATATCCGCATTTTATAATTTCTACTACTGTCAGTCGATTCGGACTTATCGTGGTCCTATTATATCAAAGCTAATTGAATGTATAGACCTGCATCCAATATCTATGCTTGTGGTTTATCAGATTATCATTAAAATATGTCTGGTCAAAGTTGCACGGGATTTAAAATTTGCATGGAAATCTTAAAGCACGTGTAACTTTGAAACGATATATTCGACAATCTGACAAACCACAAGCATTGATATTGGTTTCTGGATCATGTTTACAAAACTTATGTAAACATAATCTTGAAAATATTATGATCAAACTACATTTGTTTGGAGCGCGTTCGGGAAAAACTGATATTATAACATTTATAACCTTGGCCTTTGATGCATCTAACCGAACACTTATTGTTAAATTATTTTCCTTATACTTTGTTGTCTTCAGGCTATCTATAAATATCCTCTGTGATTAATTCTTTTTTGTTGAAATATAAAATTCGAGCTTAATTAATTACCATAAACTATACTCAGTCTTCCAAAATAACCTCAGTCAATGCATTCGGTAGTAGGCACTTCAGTACCATGTTATCTGTACTACACCAACCAACATCGCAAAGTTCACTCAACTATACGCATAAAGCATGATGTGGCCGAATCGAAAATCTGTTAGCACTATCGCTAACGAGGCAGAAACATTCATTGTCTTAGTAGATAGCATGGAAGAGTTAAAAATGAACGATTATTTTTTCCCTCCCGACTTACTCATTAATTGGATACGGCGTTGATGTTGAGTGTAATGAATGACGCATGACAGTTAGTCTGGAGATCTTACCAATAAATTTTCGGGTTTGATGTCACGATGCACTATTGAAAGCGAGTGCAGGTATGCTATAGCTGATGTTAGGTGGCCGATTAGCAAACGCGCTTGTGGCTCAGAGAATTTGGAAGCGGCCGCGATACTATCAAACAAGTCGCCACCTAGAAGAGAAATAGAAAATGGTAAAACCTAAGCGAGGACATGCCAATACTCTGTAATAAGATACAGGAGCCCTATTTTTGAACCGCTCGCATCCACGCGAGCGCTCGCCTTCTAATGCCTGTCTTTTCAATCTCTAGCAACTTAGCACGAGAGTGAAAGAGATAGGTAGCGCACACGAGCACTCGCGTTTAACAATAGGGCGGCATTTTTGAACCGCTCGCCTCGATTCGAACGGTTTTCAATTTTGATTTTCGGCATGAAAAGCACGATATTTAGATGCATTATGGTAATCTTCGGTGTTGCCAATGTGATTAAAAAACATTGAACTTGTCATGCCGGAAATCAAAATTAAAAAACCGTTCGAATCGAGGTGAACAATTCAAAAATAGAGTCCCTGGACCCTTATTTCAGTCTATCTCAATTACAAAGGAAGAAATGAGCGGAAGCAGCTTTATTAGTTGATGGTCTATTTTTTGTCAAGTTCAGCATGAATGTTTTCGTATTCAACTCATGCGCATGAAGAAAATGATATTGATGTCGAATAACTAAATAAATTCAATCGTTACAGCAGCAGTCAAATAATTCTATTAGTAAAACTGGACGCAAGTGTCTCTCATTCCTCGTTCAATATAATTAGTCGACCACCCTCCTATCACGTGCGTCAGAATGACGTAATGATTACTTATTAAATTAATGATACGATGTCTGTTTGTTGAGTAACTAATACGTACCACTGACTAACTCCATGACGAGGAAAAGCCACTCCGAACTGTCCTGTTCCTCCATTAGGGACACGATTCGCGGGTGACACAGTTTCCTCATTACTCGAACCTGTTGATTAGGTATATTGTCAAATTAACAGGTCTAGAGGCAGTCTCTAACATAGGTTTTGTAATTCGACTGATAGTTCGGAACACAGAATTCGCCAAAATACCCATTTGTATTGCCCTATATGTACGGTCCAGTTCAACCCAAGGAAAACACTCCAACACACCCAAGAAAACCCTTCTCGGTAATAGCGCCAGAGCAGGTCTCAAAATTGGTTATAATTATTTCCAAACTAGCAGGCGGCATCCTAAAGAGAAGTAATTTTGTTTTACATACTAACAGGACGGTTTGACCGTCATCTCACCTGTTAGTGACTTATTGACGAAAGGTCGAAGTTTGATTATATTACACCAGAGTTCGTTGTTGACGAACAAGGTCAACTCACCTCAGCTTCAACATAATGCTCTTTCCCCTTGCATTTTGCTTTGTCTATGATTTTGAGTGCGTACTCTTTGCCTGTGTTTTTGTCTCTGCATGTCCGCACCACGGCAAAGTTGCCATCACCTGTAAACAAGCATCCGATAAAAGCTTTTCAAATAAAAATACGCTACTCCACGCTTCGTCATTCACGATATCTTATCACTTGTTTATCGTATATCTGCTCTCCGGTTGTATTGGTATTAGTGAAGAGTTTTCCTGATACGATAATGTCATGTATTACGCCGCCATATCAGTAAGGATTTTACTTTTATAAGTAATTAGCTTGCCGATCCGTTTATATCATATGATAGCCAATTAAGAAAACGTGACTCACTCACATAATTAAGAAACGAGATATGTTAGTAGATTAGATTCGTTACTGGAGCGGAACGTATTGAATACGGTCGAGGAGGATAAACTTAGACAACAGAATAATAATTACAGATAATTGTATAGGTGTCTGTGTACATCTGATGGATACTTGACAAGCATTTAACCTTCCTTATCAGCCCCTGGCATTCACCATAGATAGGCGGCCTATAGCTAAAGGCTTGGTTACATTGGGGATTTTTATATACTTCCAGAAAGAGTGGTTTTCATTAACAGTATAGTGGAAAAATCGCATGCATCCAATCCTGGCCACGGGCGGCGCTGCCAGTAGTCACACGTTTTCCTTACTGTTCAGGCGCCTAATTCTCGCGCTGTGACATCTCGAATACGACATTTCTTCGAGCCACATATCTTCATTTATAACGACATTGAAATGTCTATTGCAGCGAAAAATATTTTGTGAACTATCTGCGACAGTCGTATATTGTCGAAGATAAATTTCAGTGACGTTTCAATACAGTTTTTTGCCTAGAGAAAATGTCGAATTTGCCCCCCAGAAACAATGATCGTATTCACTTACCAATAATCTTCCCGACAGCGTATTTCAGTCTCAGCGGCTGCGGGAGGGGCGGCGCGGCGTCCGCGTCGGCGGCGTCGCCCGCGGCGCCCGGGCCCGCGGCGGGGGCGCGCGCCGCCCCGCCCGCCTTCACCGGCATGCGGGGCTTCGGGCCCGCCCTGGGAATGAGAGTGGGTCAGTGGAGATGACAGAGCCTTCTGCGGATGTATGTATCAGCTAAGGAAGGATGTACATTACAAGAGCATAAGTGCATTACCACCTTAAGAATCATATTTCTGTGCAGTTGTTAGAATGTTTTTAAATTCAATTCAATTTATTGTATTTGTGGTAAGACAGGTAAATGTTACATTAGATATAAGTGTGCTTGACTGTGACCTGCCATTCGTCGTACAAATTTAGCATTCATGTAATAAATTTTCATTTATTCAGAAAAAAGTACCCTGGGTATCAAGGAAGTCTTTGGGCATAACGGACAGCTAATGTCCACTTCATTTAGAAAATTGATTTTGGTTAAAGATGGACTAAATATCCTAAATGTTGCTGTAGCTGCAAAGGAATTTTTTCTTGTAGTAGTGATACACTTCTACTCTTGGGCTCTTACTCTGTTCACATATAAAGGAAGGCTTCTAGCTCTCGTATACGCCAAAGGACTGTACTGAACCGTTCTATTTGCATTGTATTCGGTACGAGGCTCGGCCCTTCCGAGCGTGAATCTATATCGATTGATATCATCAACAATGCAAACTAATATTAGTATATTGTGCCGACGCGGCCTGTTTGTATCTTGATCTTGACTCAACAGAAGTAGCAGAAGTGGGAATGAATGGCGGGATCTAACCGAGGTCATTTTAACCATAAAATGTTCGAAATGAGACTGTGTGAGAATACGAGGCAGCGTGTTAAACCATTTATTTTGCGTTCCAAGACGAATGTAAGTTAATTATAATGATCATGCAGCGAAGATGTTACTTGCGTTAATGGCCGTTAGTTAAATTAATGACAGTGTCTAGAAACTGGTGCCTTGTCACTGATTTGAGGTAATCGAGTTGCATATACTATGAAAATATTTTTTTTAACTCTGGACCTAAGAAGTTCAATTCCTATACAAGCAGTAAGTTACATCAAGGTATTGCGTAATATACGGGGCCAAATCTTATCTCAGTCTCTGCAAATGCATTTGCAGAGCAGTTCACAAGTGCGTTCAAAGGAATCTCAGATTCAGTTGACGGTTTGGGCTTTGATCCAATGATCAAAGCCCAAAAACTGACGATGCTATTTCTGAGTATTGTGTTCACCAAGGAATATGTTAGCCATAAAGAAAATGAAAGCGTTTTTGTAAAAATGTGACCTCTGCGATTCGTTGGCTAATATAATGCAAACGGACACAACGGTATGACAGTGCAATACTGTCTACTGAACTGAACAATGGGAACCAGCAACTGTAACCCCACAATTTAAAAAAGTAAATAATTTGGAGCCCTAGAATTACCGGCCTATATGCCTGACAAGTGTTGACAAGCTCTCATCCTGTACAAAAAGTAAGAATGTGCTACACTACGACGCCTTTAACAAAGTCCCCACTACAAGACTTACAGAAAGTAGACTACAGGTCAAATGTCAACGAACGAAATGTGGACAGTGATGCATGCAATTGCGTCGAAATATCGACGGGGTTACTCGTAAATCAAGATACGCGGTATGAAACCCTGAAAATACTTAACACCTGATGCGCAGAAGAATTTTATCTTTGAAAATATCATCTACTATCAGACGAGATGCAAGCTATCAATCACTGCTAATCTCATAACTCTTTCTAGAAAGAAAGCATTGAAAGAGGTGATGACACTAGATTACAAGTTGTATATTGTCCCGAAGACCTTGATACTCGTAGCGTTAATGTATTATAATCATCTTGGCATCAATATCTCGGTTGGCGCGAGAGCCCAGGGTCCGCCTAGACCATGATCCAAGACTTGTCAGATCAGGTAATTCCAGTAGTGACTGCCATCTCAAATTCATGACCCTGTCAGCAGGGGAACCTGACCAGATTGGATTACGGTTACATACAAGTCACATGAATGTACAGGTTTCCTCATGGTGTTTTCCATCCCCGTAAGAGCAATGGTTAGTGAACAACTTTTGTACATAAAACAGAAAAATTTTACATGGCGGGCGGCACTGTGCGTATCCTCTCGCGAAGCCGACCCGATAGCCATTACGCCACCGACTCTCCTACAGCGCTTACGCTTTACGTATTATATGTACTACAGCAATCAATATCTATATGTGATGATAAATAACTCAGCATGAGGCACGAGTCTCCAGTTGTCTGCCGTGTCGGTTAGTGATAGAAATAAAACCATGTCATCGTTTTACTGAGACGACCATTTTCAGCAACACTTCTTTTATGTTGTTTTTATTTTATTTCATCGCTGGCCGGTGTTGAGGAGGTAAATTGCGGTTCACTATTCTAAAGCAACGTATCTAATTGATGTACGAACATGCCTTGTAAACAAAATATATTTCGTAGTTTCTCGTTCGCTTATCGACCTGTACTTAAACGGAAGGCTATGAGCTGTGAAAAGCTAACTCGCTTATTAGTACTACATAGTATTCTGTGGTGATTCACGTTCGTATGGGTGAAATCACTGATAACTAATTTATCTCAAGCCTTATTATTGTATTACAATTTAATAAGAGTTCTAAAATACCTTGAATTTCTTGAAATAGGTGTTTTTCGGCACTGTAACACAGCTTTGCTTTCTTCGAATTCCAGTTCAAAGTCTTCTTCCTGATTAACCCTATAGAGAAAGATAAATAAATATTAAATAGTACATCATAAATACAATCGAAAGCCCTATTGTTACAGCAATTTCACACCTTCATGTCTGTATGCATCACAATATCTTTATATTAGTCATTGAATTTGCTGTAAGTCATATTTTCCTTGTTATCTCCATTGTATATTGTTTATGTCACTGTTTCCTGTAAATACCTGTTTGTGTGTCTGTTACTTATCTCTCTTTTTATACAAAACACTGTTTAGTCATATAATAATCTTTACACATATTTCATTTATAACATGAATGCATTTTACTTATATGAATGTACAAATTTGATACATATTTTCTTAGGTATAAATTGCATTGAAATATTTGTAAAGACAGTTGTGACATTTGACATACCTTTCATTTCCATAAGCAAAGAAAACATCTTCATCCTGGAAGAACTGGTTCAATGAGGTGACGGAGTTGCCAGACTGCGTGAAGACCTTCCGGACACAACCCGTGTCCAGTTTGATGCAGTCAGTGATAGCGGCTAGCACGTGTTCTAGTGTAGGACTGTTGCGCTTGTTTAGCAATAGCCGACATACCTTGACAAGAATTTCATTCATTTTAACTTAAAAGCAATCAACACACAATTCCTCCTCTCTTTAATTAGACATTTAGCATGATTCCACCTTTATTGCTGCTTGTCTATTATATCAAATAAATAATGATTAAGTTAGCTCAGTTTAAATTAGGAAATATAATAAAAACAAATATAATATAGGTATCTATTTAAGTATGTAGAAAAAAATGTGTACTTATCACTATTGTTAGAATATGTTAATAACATATCCACTTCAGATCATACTACTACATTTAGAATGCACATAAATCATTTAAACTTTCAAATAACTTGAACAGCTTTGTAGTGGTGACTTGCATATCAATTAGTATGTAGGCGTGTCAGTGTATCTATAATTTGGGTCGCTGACCCAGTATGAACAGTAGATTATGTACACAATTACCTTGCGTGGTTTGACACCGTTTCTAATAATTGTGACTATCCGTGGCCGGACAACGTTTTCCCCAGCAGGACTCACTCGAGCTGTGCCGTTGCCTGTACTGCTACCATTAGTCTGTGGACAAAACAAGAGTATGTGAATAAAAGACAGTAAAAAAGATGATAATACACACCTCTCTCACACAGCTGTATCTTTTTCACTTCACAATAAATTTCCACTGTATAGATTAGATTTAAGGTCATTCAGTTCATCATATTTGTTATAATTATTACAATTCCTAGGCAAACTAATTAATATTTTTACCTGTAAATAACGAGATATTCTGTTGTTTGCCCGTGCTGGTGAAGGACTTGCACTATCTAAAGATTCAGGGCCACTTAATCTAAAAGATTGTGGGGTCACTGCACTGACTTCATAGTCAATTCTTTTAAATGGTTCTCCAAATCCACTGCATACATATGATTGACCATCTTCTAAGTCATCAAGTTTTCCTATCTGGAAATAAATGAATAATATAATTTAACTAACAATATTAATTATATAACATTTTACTGAGAATTAACATATCCTTTCTGTGGCTTTACACTACATGAACCTTCAGAGCATTGAGGGGTAGTTATCCAAACTTAAAAAATAGTTTTTGTTTAGATTACATACATTAATATTCTAGATATTCATTTAGGAACCTAAAACACAGTCATTATAATAATTAAACACTTACTTTCCTTCCTTCTAGAGAGTAAATAGTCCGTACTCCACTAGGTAAAGTAACATTATCAACAAGCACCCTAGTTAAATCTGCAGTTAAACTATCAAAAGACCTGCAAAAACAGTACATAATGAATAGTTTATATTTACATTGAAGCTGGTTTCTAAACACTGTAACTGTTTACACTTCAGCATGTGAAACTTAAAATTCTAGGAAGTGGTACTTGCATGCAATTTTAATTATTGTTTGCTTCCAACAATGCCGCATTGAGATTATGAATGGATCATTTGATCCAGTAAACGAAATACTTTTGAGTTCATTACCGACTTCCACCAATAATAATAATATTAATTCAATAAATGAAGAGAAAGTTGTTACAGTTTTACTAAATTCAATGTTTTATCTAACGAAACACTATAGGTACTATACCTGTATCTTTCTGGCAAGACAGGGATTATAACTCCGGAATAAAATTTGTCTCCATTTCGAAAAAATCTAATTCGTTTTGCTTTCCGCGCTGGTGGTGTACGAAGCATTACGGTTCGACGGCTTGTCCTAGTTTTCATAATTTCGATGTCGTTGAAGTCTTTCTCAAGCTCACAGACGGAGCTTGAACGACTTCCACTGCGGCTCAAATTATTTTCCATGCTACAAAATGATTTTATTACGGTTATTTAATAGATATAACGGATTGTATTCTATTGTAACAATGTTCAACCCTCACCTTTTGCTGATAGTTCCAGTCAACGAAATGAAATGGAACCGTCGTAGTCTGCTAACTGAGCAACATACCTATTTTAGATAAAATACATTTTACATTACACTGTTTATCCACTGGTTTAGAAAACTGAAAAACTATCCCGTAAAATTTCATGAATCACACACACGGAACACGGAAATCAGCCAGTCGACAGAAGAATGAATGATTGAATGGGTTGAGTAGACTGAATGGAATGAAATGACCGATTGACACCAAAGAGGATATAACCAAATTGACACCAATTTAATTGACAGCTATATTTTTTTTCATTTTATTGGCATTGCCATCTAGGGCCATCTGCCAAAAACAAACAAGTGTGACCATTTTCATCGTCGTCGTTGCCCGTTACAAGTGGCCGGTCGTTGGATAGGTACTGTCATGTAGATCACGATTAGTTGCAACACAAGCCGGTCTGTATATGCTCCCCTGCCAACGCTTCTTAGTCAGGAGGCAGACGCATAGACCGGTCTTGTTCTCGAGAACGAGATGACGGCGCCGAGGTCCACGTACCACACGCCTTACCGGGCTTACCATGAGCTCTTATAGCAGAACCTAAACAGAACTGTCCTGCTTGACTGATTTGAGTCTTCTTCCTTCTTGTCTATGGGAGGGAGGTATGCAGATCTATGGGGCGAACCCAGTGCCCGAGCTGCTTCTCGGGTGAGTATTCTACCCGCCCGGTCAATGTAGGCAGCCGCTATTTAGTGGCTCTACCAATCTGTGGGGACGGGGAGCGCAACAGCTCGCGATGTAGTGGCAATCCCTCTCTGGCGGCCGGGCGTGATGAGTAGCGATATTTTGCAGGTGGAGGTGTCGCCCGTAGGTAGCGGACTGAGGATTCCCACCGCACGTCCTGGCCTCTGAGTTTGAGGGGTGGTGGCAGTGTCCGCTGCATGTCGGTGCAAATGGCAGCCGTCTTTCCCACATTGACGGACGTGCGCCAGTTGTCCAGCCACTCCGGAAGGGCGTCGAGTACTCTCTGCATTTTTTCCGCTGCTAAGTAGAGGTAGCGTGAAGATACGAAATATGCGCTATCATCCGCGAAGATACCGCGAAGAGGCCAACAACAAGTCTACCTCCCCGTCCTTCAGCTGGTCCTCCAACGTAGGGATTTCATTGGTATAGACCGCGTAGAGGATTGGAGAGAGCCAGCTTCCCTGGGGAACTCCGGCATTGATGGGGCGGCAGGAGGACACCTTGTCCTCTACTGCCACAAAGAATTGACGACCTTTGAAGAAGGAGGCGAGCACTCTGATGATCTCTGGCGGGATGGTAGGGATGTCCTGCAGCTTCTTGAGGAGCCCCGCGTGCCACACACGGTCAAAGGCCTTTTCAATGTCGAGGAAGACCCCGACGGTGTATTTTTCTCGGTTACGCTCTACTGCAAGATGGTGCAGAACGCGCGTCAGCTGGAGCGTTGTACTGTGCTCGCTGCGAAAGCCAAATTGCTCTGGGCGCAGTTCTATATGCGGTCGCAGCCTTCGCATCAGCAGCCGCTCAAGTAGCTTGGCGGGATGCGTCAGAAGTGTGATCGGGCGTTGGCTCGATAGCAGGCGGCGATCCTTCCCGGGCTTCGGCAGTAAGATCACTTTCCCTTTCTTCCATGCAGAGGGGAAAGGCCCCGTGCGCAGGATGTCATTGTATAGCCTAGTCAGTGCGACTAGGCATCTGCACGGGAGATGTTTTAGTACCGCAGTGGGGATCCCGTCATACCCTGACGCCTTCCGATGGGATAGTCGGACGGCCTTCGCCAGCTCCTTCGGCGTTATGAATTCCTCGCCTGGAAGCGGCAGGTGCGTAGCTGACAGGAACTCTTTAACACTATCCTGGACTGCGGCATAGTGGCCACTTGGCTGCTTGGGCAGGTACGGCTGCATTTGGTGTTAATTGTGCCTCTAGGTATTCTGCCAATATTTCTGCGCGTTCAGCTGCTTACCAACAGCGCCTTTCCTCGCTATTAATTAGCGGGCAGACAGGTTCCTTTGTCCGAGTCAGTTGTAGGTTTAGGTGGTAGAGGATGGTTGCGCTCTCTCGTGCCCGGTCGATACGTTCTTCCCAGGCGGTGCCGCGAAATTCTGTCCTGATTACAACGAGACAGCGGTTCTAAGCAGAGCAGTTCTGTTTAGGTCTATCCATAGCGCTCGGTCGGGCGTGCGGTAGACAGCCATAATAAAAGTGTTTGTCTTTTCGCCGTCATCTCGTTCTCGGTGACGTCCCAGTGACGATGGTGGTGGACATAATAATAAAATTAATTTAATTTGCGACCAATTTACACAAATTGTGGGAATATTTACTTTTTAACGTAGGGCAACACTGCACAAAACAGGTGACGCATTTATCAAAATCATTTTATGTTAAAAGAGCAGACAAAGAGTGGCTTAATTTCTTGTATTTTTATCTATTTTCCGTAAATTTTCGTGCAAAATGTCGTCAAGAAAAAAGGTTCTCTTGAAAGTAATCATCCTCGGTGATAGTGGTGTGGGCAAAACTTCGCTGATGAATCAATTTGTCAACAAGAAATTTTCCAATCAGTACAAGGCAACAATAGGCGCAGATTTTCTCACGAAAGAGGTAATTGTCGATGATAGAATCGTCACAATGCAGATATGGGACACTGCTGGTCAGGAGCGTTTCCAGTCCCTGGGAGTGGCTTTCTATCGTGGGGCGGATTGTTGCGTCTTAGTTTTTGACGTAACTGCCCCCAACACGTTCAAGTCCTTGGAAAGTTGGCGCGATGAATTCCTGATACAAGCGTCCCCTCGTGACCCTGACAACTTCCCATTCGTCATCCTAGGTAATAAAGTGGACTTGGAAAACAGAGCTGTTTCAGCTAAACGTGCACAACAGTGGTGCCAGAGCAAAAATGACATCCCATACTTTGAGACCAGTGCCAAAGAGGCTGTAAATGTAGAACTAGCATTTCAGACCATAGCACGTAACGCTCTGGATCAAGAGAAAGAAGCCGAGCTCTACAATGACTTCCCGGATCATATTAAGATCAATGCCAATGACAATGGACGTAACAGGGATGGAGACAATTGTGCTTGCTAGACTCCAGGAATGCTCTACAAACATTTATATTAGTTTCTCATTTTTTATATGAAGTAATAAGTAATGTTTTCTTTATAATCATTATTATGTAAAAATGTATAGAATATAAAAAAAACATACACTTGGGTGATTTGTTTGTTTGCACCATTTAGCTAAATTATGTTCAATGCAATCTTAAAGTTTCATTGAACTTATCATTTATGTAACCATTTCTTTTAAGTACAATTGCTGCTAAACTCGTACTTGTGTATATTCTGACTTAACAATTTCATTGCGGCCGAGTTAATAATTGAGTCGAAAAATTAGTGTGTGCACAACTCATCGGGCCGGTCCATTTATTACACGTATTACGATTCTTAGCACTGCTGTAGCCTCTCTGATATTTGAGTTAGCATGGGAAGTGTAAAAATTGCAAACTGCATCTTACCCGTCACAACAACTATGTGATATTTGCTGCTTATTTTGTCTTAATCATTATGTTGTAGTCCATTCCACACCATCGTTGACCCATATTTGTTTATATTGACTCCAAGTAGGTGTGAATAATCCTGGAAACTCATATGTATCAAGTAGTATTACTGATAATCTAATCTGAATGAATCATTGCCAAATGTTTCATTGTAATTTAGTTAAATAGCTATGAAAGGATAGTATCTTTATATATTGTTATGTTTTGATTATCCCTTTCATTGTGTTAGGTTTTATTTCATTGGTAAAAGGAATAATAATCAATTAAGTTAATTGGTAACCGGAGTCCTAAATTTGTGATAAACTACTATTTCAGTTTTAATGAACAACTTAATGTGCTTGTTATCTGAATAACTTTTGTATACTTAGTATATAAATTTATCGGAAATATTGCATCAGCTTCATTCCTTATAAAAATAATATTAACGTTATGTTAATAATGGATTTATTGTTATTATTTTTCAGTTATTTGTCAATGAGTAATTTGACAAATATTTCTGTATATACATATGGATTAAAATGTTAGTTATAAGTAGTTAATAATTGCAATAATATAAAGTTCTACTCAGTGTTTTGTTTAAGAACAAAATGCACCATGTAACTGAATATGTATGTATGATGTCATTGTATGAGTAATAAGGTCGTGATAATCAGTAATTTATTGCTGTTTATGATGTTGGCCCTCTGGTCCACATTAGAAGACATTATGTGTTGAATCACATGCCATGGTTAAATAGAAAAAGGTCTAATATTGTTTTCTTACCTAAATTATATAATTTAAATTACATTATTATGCCTGACTGGCCTTCCTATGTAATTATAATCTAGTAAAACAAAAATATTTTAGGGGTGATTTTATAAAAAAATAATTTCTGTATGCATTAAATTAACAAATATATTTATTTGCTTTGCCATTAAAATCTTACATCTTAGCCCTTTTAATTTGCTTATAAATACCAGTGTCAGTGGATCTTTCTTTTTTACTTTATTCCTGTATTTTGTAAGAACAGAAAAGCTAAACAACTGAATGGAAATTATTTGTCAAGTATGTCGTAAAGAAACGGGGTATTTTATTGGTAAAAATATATTCATAAGAAAGCGGCCCACTAAAATATAGTTATAAAGGTAATTCATGTATTCTGTAACGATTGTTGCTTTTAATTTTTTTATCTATAAATAAAAACACCAATACAAAATGTTGTTTTATATAATATTTTGCTATGTTGTGTATGCCTTTTGAAGCATTGTTGTAATACTTGTGCGTAATAGGTTGGGTCAGTTAGGGTAACAGGAACACTGGCTGGTTAAAGAGGGGCACAACACCATAAGACATAAAATATAAAGTTTAGCTCTATAGTAAACTGTTGTCTTATCCCAACTGACCCTATCTTTATACATAGTATAAAATAAAGTCGCTTCCCGCCGTCTGTCCCTATCTGTCTAGTATCTATGCACGTGTTAGATATAAGGTATTTTAGTATATTTTAATTGTTATTTAAAGTTACATATATATTGAAAACTATCGTGATTATTAATAATTCACATTTGTTTTCAATATATATGTAACTTTAAATAACAATTAAAATATACTAAAATACCTTATATCTAACACACGCTTAGATCTTTTAAACTACGCAACGTACTTTAATGCGGTTTTCAACAATAAATAGTTATTCAAGAAGAAGGTTAATAAGCAAGAAAAAAAGGGTAGGCAGGTGTTGAGTAGATGTAGGGTAGGGTAGGAGTAGGACGCCACGCGAACAAAGTCGCGCCCGGTCTATATTTACTTCGAGGCAGATACTAACCTTCCAAAACATCTAAACCAAATATTTAATTATTTTAGGAGTCTAGAGATAACAAATGGTGGCGAAGCTTCTTATTATTATGCTAAACATGTGTATGTATGGATGAATCATGTAAATGTTCGAGTTTAATACTCAAAGATGATTCTGGGACAAATTAATTGGACGACCAGCTATACATTAAAGTGTGTTGCAATAGAAAAAGACAAAACAATTAGGCACAACCACGATTGGGGCGTCAGGGGTCTTATGTTTAGTAAGTACTTATAGTTTCCCTATTAGCCGCATGTTAGTTAGGCGTTTTTACGCCACATTCAATGTACATACATATTTATTCATACATACGAGGGTACCAACTAACGCCCTGCGTTCATGGGTACACAGTATCTATATGTCGATAGCTCAGGACATAGTTACTGTCTGTCTACTATATACGCAGAGTTGTTAGGATTTGATTCCTGTCCGGGCAGAAACACTAGCAGCGTTACTACAAGAATGACCCAGAGCGAGGGTTGCCACCCCTCTCCCTGACTCGACGGCCCACATTTTTGAAGAACAGCTTCGTTTCCTCACACCAATGACCCGTCGTTTCTGCTGCGAGTGGGGCAAAACAAACACTGGTTTTGCAGAGCGGAATATTTGTCCCCTTTTCTAAGGGCCGCAGACTCCATCGCCGCTCCAGCGATCGTAACTGTACGACCGAGATGTGAAGCCGCAAATGTGATGACGCTAGTAGCGTCGCACACAGACATTTGCCCATCTACCACGGTGCCAAAGTCACACAGGCGTATTTCGATCGGAGCGACTTAGTCCGTTAGGCTCACGCAAGGGATATTGGCTGAAACCAGCGCTCTAAGCGCAATGTTATTACGAGCCCACGCTCTGATTCGGGTATCTTCCCGAGCACGCCGACAAAAACTCAAAGCGTGTTGACCATTGGCTTACGTCATGGAATCGCAGACGTTTATGACGTTTGCGAACATCGCCAGGCAACGAGCCACCGCCACTCAATTGAGTCGCTATCTAGAAGAGTGTCCTACCCAAGACAAGGCTCACAACGCCACGCCATGCGACGACGCGAAAAGACCGGCAGGCTCACGCCGCACTCCCAATCCCCCACCGGATAGGCAAGGCCGCTTGTCTCCACTGTTTCGCGCTGAGAGATTCAACATTTTTATTGTATGTACATACAATACATACTTTAATAACATGTACGCACTGCTAGATTCCATACTACTACTAAGACATAGGTACGTTACGTAGGCGCGCATGTCACGCTATACACAGCGTGCGCCCTTAACCACACGAACGAATTTTGTTACAGTTTTTGCTATCATTTAAATAATTTCTTCCGGAAAATATTATAGTAGAGAAAAGTCGAGAACACCCGAGCAAAGCCGGGACGGGACGCTGGTTAGATTTTTAATTCTTCACATCTAATTACCTATATGCCACCGCTTACAAGTTCAAAATGGCAAATATTTTGATGAATCATTGCAGACACTACTTCGTGACATACAATGATTGAGAAGTTGGCAATATTTATCCGTTGTAAATTAACGCCCACGTAGACCATTTACTAAGAACTTTGTAACATAAGTAGGATACGTGCCGATGTGACGAGAGCAATGTATAAGTAGTGCTCACTTGACCAGAAATATAAACATTCGGATTTTTCAAGAACTATTTTAGGTGCCTTAATTGTGCAGAAAAATACACGGTTTATGTCACCACTAGCGCCACTGACTGGATTTTTATGTTTCCGGTGTCACTAGGTGTGCCGTGTGTGAATTCTTTTGTGTGAGTTTATCCTAGGTAGCTGCTGTGGATATAGGAGTACTAATGGCACTGACAGAGCAGTGTCCATTGGACGTGAGTTGTCCGTTTGCAATTATGTTCATTGAGTGTTCAGAAGGTAGTGTTAACGACGTAGACCGTCCGCGCATGCGGAGGCAGGCGAGGCGGGGAGGGGTAGCTGGCTAATGTTTCAGCCGCCGGCCGCTCGGCTCGGTCGCACTTCAGTCTCGTCTGTGACATGAAAGGGCGCGATCCTTCACACGCATCACGGTGCTTCGAGAAATGCATCACCATGAGCAGCCGCCAGGGAATGCATGCAACGGTGAGTCCTGATCACATATTTCTTTAAGTAACTCGACCAATATTTGCCGCATTAGTTCATTTGAAGGCATATATCTACGTCAGCAGGTAGACCTACGTCTATATTGCTAGAACCCCAACCCGTTGCCGGCTACATGATGCAATTGACGCCAAATTATGATCATCAAATCTCGACCACGACATAATTAATAAGTTTACTCTTCATTTCGCAAGAACTTTACAGAAGTTTCTATTAATATCTGAGTTAAATACACTTAAAAGCCATTCCACAATAATTTACGTACCTAAGGTAGGTTGTAACTTCGGAATAGGTAAAATTAGAGGAAGAAGTCTGAATTTATTATTTAATTAAGTTCCATGTGTTAGATTGCGTATGTAGGTGAACCTAAATTGGCCATTGAGTCTCAAATAGTAGAGAACGAGGGGTTGCGTCGTTCAAGGTCAAACAGCCCCCCGAGAGGGTGGAGGGGTCCTAGGTGGCACCGTCCGAACGCCCTCGCCGGATTTCGCTATTTCTTCATAACTATATGTACCTACAACTAAATCTATTAGCAACATCTGCAATAAAATAGTCTGCTAGTTAAAACGCACAAGGCATTTTAATTTCATATATGTAGTAGTAAGAAATATAACAATAAAGCTTGATCGAGGGCTGCAGACCGCTTGAAGCCGAAAAGTATGTAAGGTTAGGGGGAGGCTTACGTCCAACATTGAACGTCTTATAGCGGAAATAATGCCCACTAAACAACATCACGTCCGCTTCAAAGAAAGATTGTACTTATAACTTTTAAACGAAGAGTCAAAGATTCGACCTGAGTCAACTTTTCGACTCGACTTCGTACATTTTTCTCTGATTGAGAAAAATGTACCAAGTGACTCTTTCACCTCTTTAATGTACAACTTTATTATTTTTATTTGCCCACTTTTTATCCGACCCTGTGATGGTTGTCAGTTCTGACATGGTTTGTGTATCTAATCAATCATCATAATGATGATATTTCCATCTAAAATCTGTCCAGACTGACTTGTCTTATTTGATTATGTAAATTATGTATTTAAATGGATAATAGCAACAAATTTGTTGAATTTCACATTATATGTGTTTCTTATATAATTCAAGACATCTGCACGCAATATACGTAGCGTGATTGATACGGCATGACGTGTTTCGGGTATTGTTTGTTCACAAAATAAGACAAGTCAGTCTGGACAGATCATGCGTAGTATTATCTATATCGTAGAGCATATAGTAAGTAGAAATGTACTTACTTTAAAGCATCTGTCTTCCTTTATAACTTTAAGTTTTGCTCATATTTATATCGTCTATTGATAAGGATTCTCTTTATTTCTTCATATCCTGTCCAGTGCGAGATATAGTATAATAATAATATAATATATGGCCCGAGCTGCCAAAGGGCTTCCGAGACTGTTCCACCAGTCTCAGGGTCCCCAGCGAAAGACCTTGATCGGTGCGGTCGAAAAGGGTGTAACTTCTATAACACTAGTACCTAACAATCTAAATACGTATATGTGTTATATCGTTTGCTTCAATCGGCTAAAGTAAATTGTCGTCATTTTGCGAGATGACTGTCACCACTGTATTGCTATAATTTATCCATACCATTGCTCCAATCAGTCGGACAGCCTCAATACGATGTCATCAATTAGAACAGTGTCCGTTTGTGTCGAGACAGATCTCTATTGAGTTGAATTGAAATTGAAAACACATTTATCCTATCAATACCATAATATGGAAGATTTATATTTATTCGTTCAATAACTAATATTGGTAGGTACTTACTTATTTTCCATTTCATTTGAAATACGATAGCAATAAACAGATTTTTTGCCATCTCCAAGCCGCCTGTCAAGCGTGGAGATTATCTGACGCCCTTCACTAACATAGAGGAGGCTCATGTCCAGCAGTGTACTGTTATGAGGTATTGATTTGAATACAAAGATCATTCACGATTGCTTGTCATCTTACCCTGGAGTGGATTCTGCATTTATTATTTAGATCAAAATTAGTGGCAAAGGTCGTGCGACCATGGTCGTACGACGGACGTCGCCCACCAATATGAGATCTCAAAACCGCCGTTGTCAATTAAAAAAGCGTCTTGTACCGAAGTAAAAAAAGAACGCGGTGAAGCTCGTTGATGTCTTCTTTATGAAACACAAGGAATAGAAAGCACGTTGAATGCTTTTGTACGTTGTTTTTATTTAAATATTTTGTAGCGATCTCAAAAATTCGATCTCCACAGTTTATCCAAGGAGCTCGCACAATAATGGATTTATTATTAATAATAAGTTTATGCGCACAATCTATTGTAGAAGTTGGCAAGACATCTACATGACAGCAACTGTCAAACCTTCATCGCGCTTGCGGAGTGTTTCTAGAAACACTCTTTGATCATTACATTTTGAGCGAAGCGAATTTCTTTTTCTATGATAACATTTAAAAAATATAAGATCCAAGAAGCGTCCATTGGACTTCAGTCCCCGGGCCACATTTCCTTCTCCACCGTCATTGCCAACATTGGCAGTTGGATTCCTTCTACTACCTGTAACCATTTTTTTTTATGTTAAAGTTTTTTTTTAAACCACTTTGGTGGCAAACAAGCTTGCGGCCGCCTGATGGTAAGCAGTCACCACAGACTATGTACGTTTGCAAGACCAGGGGCATCACCCACGCGTTGCCGATCCCGTAAAAACCTTTTAACCCTTTTCTTGAAGAACTCCATGTTGTACGCTCCAGGGAAAACCTCTCTAGATAGTTCATTCCGCAACCTTAGTGTGCGTGGGAGAAAGTTCCTTTGGAACCGCACAGCACACAAAAAGGTGAAAAGGGTGGATGAAGGTGTGAAGTAAAAAAGTTATGTTATTTCCGCGGCTTTTACCAGCCCACCGGCAGTCCAGCTGACTGTGGAAGCTCGTTGAAGTCATCAATATGGCATTGCAGGAAAGCTCGTTGATGTCTTTATGCGATACGTTGTAGGGAAGCTTTTTGATGTCTTAAAGTTGTCACGAACCATTTGCTATTTACTCGTCGACCCACCAACATACTTTTGAACAGAATTCGTATTAGAAACTTTCGCATAAACAATTTAAGAAAAAAAGTAATACTAAAACTAAAAACTGAAAACTTTATAACAAGCAGATGGATGTACGTAAATATGTAGGTATATATTGCAAACTTTAGTATAATTAAAGCTTGTAAGCCGGCGTGCCCCATATTTGTATAGAGGTGCCAGCCTACTTTCGGTTTGATACTTTATAGAAATGTAAAATGGGTCCCGCCTGCTTTCAAGTTTCAATTATAATAAAATTATCATTATATACCTACATATTTACGTACATCAATCTGCTTGTAATTAACTTTTAAGTTTTTAATAGCAGTCCGGGTTTTTAAGTTTTTGTACTACCTTTTTCATATTGTTGGCTTTTTAGTTTAATAATCGTAATCAATTGTTTGACCTAATACGACTTTCTGTAAAAAATTATGATGTTATAACATAACATGATAATTACGAGTAAGATTGAAAATTTAAGTGAGAATGGTTGTAAACTAACTTTATATCGTTATAGATTCTGAATGAAAAATGGTAACAGAAACCTTAAAAATTATTTTTCAATACCTATTCAACGATACCCCATACATGACACGGTTTGTCGGCTTTCATTTTTAGTTTTTTACAGTATGGCGGCTGGCAGTAGACCGGTAAAAAACTAGTCATCAAAAAGAAAAGTGACTTTAATGTGTCTGAAAAGCGAAACTGCCAAAAGGATGTGAGACCGATCGGTTGTTTTACTTATAGAACAAGAGGATATGTAAGTACTATCGCTAAGAAAAGTCGAAGTGTGGGCACAAAAAAATAAATTATTTTTGTGCTAGGTTGTGCGTTTTGTTCTAAACGATAATATCGCTACAAAGTGGAGTTTTTCCTGTACTCGTAACGTAGGATAGCCTACGTCACCCTTACAGCCTTAACTAGAACTTAATGAATTGTTTCTGATTTGAAACCGGGAAACCCTGTAAAATTATTCATGTACAATAAATAATATATAATAATAATAATAATAACTATGAAATTCTGGGTTAGAACTCAGATTTAGCTAGAACTTGCTCTTATCGGGAAATGCATTACAGTCTATTCAAGGTTACGTACAGGAATATGACTTTAGATTATCTCCCTCAAAACTTTATGATGCAATAACAGTTTGTAAAAATATTAACTGTAATAAAGATAGTAACATAAAACATACCTACGAGTACGTAGTTATATTGCTTATCCTTACCTGGAATAAGTGCTAGGCACCTATAATAAATATAAGGTTATCAAGAGATAATAAAACTTTAAATCATGTTGGAAATTCTAAAATAACACACCCTAAACCGCGTGCCATTTTATTGCATGTATTTCCTGTAAGTAAATATGTACCTACATAGATATATGACTACATAGCAGTTTCTTTATACCTATTCTGCAGAGAAAAGTACTTAAGATTAGATTATAAGTATCGATGTTATCAGTAACATTAACCATGTCGATATCATAACATCATTGTACAACCTGTAATGATGAGTAATAATGGCCATGATACAAAGGGTCTTACACACATTTTATAAATTAAAGTGCACGTACCAAGGAACAGTTTTTGCTAAATATTGAAACTAGAAAACTGCATTATGATGAAACATTTCCCTTCAGAATTTAGAATGTTTAATTAATAATTACTATTGTTAGCATCGTTATAGATCTATCTCATAAAGAATTTTCAGTATGACTAAAGTGTAACAAATAATTATATACCTCTTTTCACTTGGGTGTCTCAGTATATTGATACCCAAGTCCAAGCACCCAAATACCCAAGTCTTGATGGTAGCGCCTGTATACAGAGGCTAAATAAAAATAGATTAGATAAGTACATTTATATAAATACATAGTATTAAATACAGACAAAAAATGTGCATTAATTTAGGGTTTGTCCATAAAATAAATATGGTTATTAATTTAACTTGAAACACCAAATGTAAAGCTAAAAGTAGAACTTATTAGATCGGTAGGCTGTCACGCACAACGTTCGTTGTTCCAATTTACGAATATATTCCATAGCAGATACCACGTAGACACTGACGTCATCAATTAATTAAATCATCCGACAATAAGTACTTTTATACCACTGTATGTTACTGACCTGTCGATGTTGCTAAATTATAAAGTGTACACAAATCATCTTTATTCTAAGCGGGGTGTTGAGTGATCGCTATGTCAAGGTTCGTAATTTAAATTTTCCCGCGATTTTGAAGGTAGTCTGTAAAATAGCAAACCCACGCAGTCGAGTGGCGAAAGACCGAAAGCGTTACGGATCATTGCGACGCATGCGTGGGAATTATTGATTACGCTAGATTCTATCCTACTTTTGTCTGAGGAGATTCCTCTCGGCGGAGAGGAGAGCGAACTTGCACTGAAGTTCTTCAATGACGCTTACGTCACAGCTGCCCTTGGGTGACCTTTGACAAAGTGACTCTTGAGGAAGGCATTTTCAAGTTCTATTCTATACTTTCCAAATGGTTTTACGTTTTGTTTTACTTTAGATACTTATATAATTGAGTTAAGAGTTGTCTTTGAATTCACTTTGCAATAGGACAAAAGCTGTTAAGACAATTTTTCGCGTCATTACTTTAAATAAAAACCTACCTACTTTATTCCTGTTATTTTTTTCCTAAGTAGGTACTACGGCCCATTGTAGCTAATTGCAAGAAACTTTATCCCTCATACATTGGCCGGGGAAGTTAGTTTAATCTGCTCTATTAACGTCGACGAGCAAATGGATCCTAATAAAGTGTGTACTGAGCAAGGAGTGTCAGCCAAGGTGACCTTCGCATGCTCCAGTACAGGGCTTCCTATCACGTCAATGAAGCGTATACTCGTGTCATGCGTGGTCTCCATTGCCAATGACATCGTCTTGTTAATTGCCTATTTTGTAGCGCCAACACTGGGTCCATTGTACTCGTATACTATATACGCACAGTTCAGTACCTATGCTTCCAATTAGGTACATTAGGTAGGACTTTATTAATTTTAACTCGAACTATCTATACAAATAGGCCGAGTTTGTGAATTGTATCGTAGTCAGGTGACATGACGTCGTTCGCAATCTCAGAATAACTGACCGCCTATTCTAATTATAGTTTTCAATATCTCCGCATCTCTGCAACAGAAGCTCTGGTCTTTAATTTTGCATTTCGATGCTATTTGGCTGGATCTATCCTAGAGTCTAAGAGGTATTAAAAATTTATTGTATTATTGTGGAACAAGATTTTGAGGTAAAACCTGATTCGGTCAGCCAACATTTTGCGTACCTACCTACTAAAACAAATTTGGTTTTAAATTGGTTTCATTCCATATTTCACGTAAACGTCCATATATTTTTGTAAACTAAGTTACTCGTATTATAAGTAGATTCATATTTACCTATTAACCCTAAAACACTCACCCTAAACGCATACAAAGTAGGTACTCTACCTTTTACGTTCCGTTGTGTTACCCAAAATGCTCTAAATATAAATAATTTTTCGATGTTCTACAAATCTACACAATCGATTTTCTATCTATTCGCGATTCTGCACAATATAGATTCCACACAACTGATATTCAAGGCATTCTATTCAATCACTTACTTAATTGAAAAGTAGTTGTATTCCAAGAGATATAACTTCTTTATTCCACAGTCTTCAATTTTACACAATCGCGTTTCTTCCTATTCGAGATTTTAAATACAGTCAAAACTGACAGTGTTACATAATTTATATTACTTTATTAAAAATATTATAAGTAGTTTGATTAAAATTTTGATCTTTAAGCCATTTGGGAGCCTATCAACATGGCTACCTTGTGCCTACTTAAAATGTTGTGTCCACACGACTTAATATCGGTCAAGTTGCCCTGCTCACATTTAGGTACAAAATAGTTATAAGGCTGATGAACAAATCGGCATCAAATGATGATGATACTCACACTTATTGGAATTCTAATTTGGCAGTAAGCATACATGTAACTAATAAAGAGATAGAGCCATTTGATCGGAATCACGTTTTGCTTAGTCGTTTCGTTTCCCGTCAAGTGTTTTCAAAACATGTCTCTTCGTCTTACTCGGCACTTTCTAGGTCAACCATAGTTGTAATAAATGTAGCAATAACCAAGTTATATAGGTACACATGCTATTCACAAACAAGAGAAGGTCGGTTGGAGGACGAACAACTCCCAAAGCGACAACGCTTGGAGAGGGAGGCGTAATCGGTAGGTCCCCACTCTCCCTACCGTCATAAATATGGGGTCAGCAGCACATCGCTATGGTAAGGCGATTGACCTCACGGCTTCTACTATGAGCATTTGTCAACCTAATTCTGTTTTTATAGTTAGTACATAACCAACTTTTAGTGGGCATCAATATTTTTGAAGGCTTCGAGCGTCGGTGGCCGAGCGGTTACAGATCCGACTCGTAAGCCAGAGGTCCCGGATTCGAATCGCGCTCCGGCCATGTACCAATGACTGTTTTCTGAGTTATGTACATTAGTTGAATACTAACCGATGCTCTTACGGTGAGGGAAAACATCGTGATGAAACCTGCACATTCAGGCGACTGGATGTGTAACTATGATCCAATCTGGTCAGGTTCCCCTGGTAGCAGGGTCATGGAGGTCAGATGGCAGTCGCTCCACTGTAATTACCTGACGCGGTCCTGACTGAGTCAAGGCGGACCCCGGGCCCTCGTTCTCGACAGCACAACCGGGACATTAACGCCAAGATGAGTAGTAGTAATATTTTAGACTTTGCGGCAATACTTGAACCCAATATGGTTTCCTCGCCTCCGTTATTTCTATGATTATTTATTTAGCTCTTATTCCACATTAATAGGCGCATTCATATTTGCAAAAAGAAACATGAGTTAGTACCTACATAGTTATCTACTTAAGATTCCGAACTGATTAGTAGTTTTTAAAATGTTTACCAAATATCAAAAGGAGTAGGAATCAACCTCTTCATTACGCATTTCTCGATAAGCAGAGAGCCTTCGAAAGTGTCCTTCGGGAGATAATCTGGAAGGCTTTTGTGCATTCCCTTCCCGATTACTGTAGGTGTTCACCAGGGTTCAGTGATGAGTCCTAACTTTAATTTCATAAACACTCAACATAAATTAGTTCACAAAAGCTTCGTCCAAAATGAATCCTTACTTGTTTTGCATTGTGTTCGATGTTCTTTCAGCGGAGGCATACACACACCAGTGCAATTTCGTCTGCGTATAATAGCTGTTGCATAAGGCAAAGGCTTTACCCTTGGCTTATGCAATACGCAGACGACGTTGCACTGATAAGTACGCTTAGACAGGATCTTAAGACCAGGGTAAACATTTGGAAATATAAGCTGGAAAACGGTGATTTGAAGAAGAATGAGTAGGAAAGTGGACAGAAACCAGGATGAGCGCTAGAACGATGATGATGATTTACTTGCGCTTTTACGCAAAAGTGTAGTAGAAAAAAGACAAGAATAGGACCTAGGTTACAATTTATCTCTTTTAAGGTATTGCCCAATGCCGTAAACAGTTAATAAATAACTTGACCGAAAAAGGGCAGTCCTACTATTTGAAGTAGGTATTTAAAAATCAATTTTAAATTATAAACTCGTGAATTCCAAAGCTTCGTCGCAGGCAATGAAGCAGCAAATGAACCGGATAGGGCAACACGTTCGATTTGCTGCGTGAATCATTGGTCACATGCCAAATCACCTACCTATTTGCCGATGGAAACATTCTCCTAACGCCACATTACTCTGATACATTACACTTGCGAATAAATGCTTACTTAAATGCAGTAAATGATACTTCTAGTTATAGCATATAGTGCGACTTTGTCTAGAAAACTATTTACTAAAGTCATATATGTGCGATAAGCTTTCGCAGCCGCGTTATAGCGCAGCTTAACAAGCTATAGTGAATTATGTGATCACATCGAGTCGTAGTAACATGATCGAATCTGGTCAGACTCCTCTGGTAGCAGGGTCACGGAGGTCAGATGGCAGTCGCTCCACTGTAATTAGCTGATCTGCCAAACCCTGGATCATGGTCAAGGCGGACCCCGGGCCCTCGAGCGCGAGAGCACATTCGGGATATTAGCGCCAAGATGATTATTATTTATCGCGTCGTAGTAACAAACTAATCAACAAATAAGGCAAAGTGAGTGGAGATAGTTGGTACCTAAAAGACTCTACATTGATTTTTGCATAACTGTTCAGTAAAGTACCTCTTCATTGATTAAGATTCAGAGTGTTTCATATGAAGTGCAATACAGTTGTAGGTACTTGTAAACATACTTGCTTATATACCTCTCTAAGGACTCTTCAAATATTTTCCGTTCGAAAAGTAAGGACTTGTCTGCTGTCTGAGAAATACAGTACCTAGAGTATCCTATTGAAGGTACTGGGTACAAACATAGCGCGTAAACATTGTCATTAATGAGCCACAAAACAAAGAATAGCTTCAGGCGCCCAACACTGACGAGACCGCGCTAAATAGTGTGGTCAATTTGTTAACAATACCTGACGAAGTTGTAAGTTCCATTCCATACGTAAATGGCGATTGTTTGGCACGCGATACAGTTGCGGCCACCAACCACCACGGCTCTTATTACGGAAACGCTCAATTGATATCGTTGTGCTGTCCACCCAGTTGGAACGACTTTCAACCTTATTCACCGGTAATAGGGGCCACAGGGAGCTGTGGCAGCGGCAGCCAAAGTTGTTTTATAATGCGATCGTTTAAATACTGGGCGTTCGTTGATGCCTTAGGTATGTTTATCGCACGCTCTTGTTCAGATTGTGTTGATTTATTGATGTTAATATCACAGTAGATAAATAAATGCAGGGCTCTCCTGTGATTGTGACACCTACTGTGTTAACATGACAGATTTAGATGGATTTTAATGTAAGATAGTTGAGAGTCGTGCGTTATATCTGTGAGTGATTAGCTTTAACCATTTTACTCGTGATATTGTCTACACAGATTTGTATAAAAGATGTTATATGATGTATGATACAAACATGATTCAACGATTTAGTACTTAGTAAAAATTAAAAACGTAACAGACGTGTTTATTCACTTACAATACCTATCTAATATTTTACATGCAAACAACTCCTAGACAACTAACATTCAATTTATATTTAATTAATGTAGAGCAACAGTAGAGTTATAAAGTAAAATGTAGACTCTGATTTCGTTATGCTTATAGTTGTAATAATTAGGTATTACAATTGATTAACTTGGCTGAGGATTCGATGCTATTAGCCAATATTTAGCGTAGGTAAGCAGTGCCGTAGCAAGGAACTGACTTAAAGGGAGCGGCCTCGCCTCATACTTCGTGCTTTGCTTCGTAGAAACGGCCGTAGCACAGAAGATTTAGGAGGGCCTGGCCCACTCTTCAATCCATAACATACAAGAATCCTTAATTTAAAATAGTATTTTTATCACTAATTATTGATGACATTTTCTAATAAAATTAATTTTATTCGAGTATTTTTGCAGGTTTATGAATGTCATATCTAATTGATCATGTAGAGCTACTAGTGTTTAACCAGAGCACGGTCGTAACTTTGATTCATACAAAAAAGTAAGAAATATTCTAATAGTTTTGGAGGTCGCAAAGTTCAGATCTTGCCAGGATCGCGACCTTTAGCTCCGGTAGTGCTACTAATCGAATAGTTGGGCAGGGAACGAACTAATTCAGTTTACAGACAGGTGTACTCTGTGACTCGTGCGGTGTTTGATATGGATTATTACAACGACATAATTCAGAAACGATGTAGTAAGGTTCATAAAATACTGAATAATAAAAATAATTTGAAAAGAGATTCTTCTGCTTAGAGCCTTTATAGGGGCCCAATGCTTGCTGCTCTACATTTAATAGAGTAAAGTTAGTGCCTAGTTTTGCTACATAATGTCATGCAAAGAAGAAAGTTTCTATTAATCAACATGGAAGCTTATAAACTATAAAACACCCCGAACAAATTCTATCACACGCATAAACTTTATAGCCATGCAGAGCAAATAAACATCACCGCAACGTCGACCCCGAGATTCCGCTCATTTGTCGAGTTTGTTTACAATAGGGACGTCAGACGTCTGTGTAGTTTATGATAAGCGCGTGACGCTGCAAGGCAAGGGCGCGAAGGAAGGCTCAGGTGTCGGCGGTTCGGCGCGCCCATTGATCGGTGGGCGGGCGGGCGGCGGCGGGCGGCGGGCGCCCACGTGCTCGCTCGCGCCGGGAATAGCAGTCCGCCCCGCGCCGCCGGCCCTCGCTCACATCTCCCGCGGAACCGCACAACACGCACGCCCGCCAAAATCTCCACCGACAGTAATTCGCAATCTCTCATAATCTCATCAACAAAACTAATTCAACAATTAGTAGTTATCTTTTCTCAGGACCCAATCATAAACTTCCAGAGTAACAAACAACGTGGTTCCTGAGGTCGCCCGCGGGAATATTGAAACGGACGTAACACACGAACTTGGCATTTGTATTTGTAGCGCAAACGTAAGCAATACGAAATTTAAGGCTAATTATACAATAGGGTATGTTACACGTGAAAACGTAATCTGTGATTATTAACTGTTATATTGAACTAGTCGGGCTCGTGAAGTGTGGTGTGACATTGGTCGTGAGGGATTGTCGCGGTGGGCGTCGGACGAGCGGCGACGCGGAATTTATTTAGAATTCGACATAGTGTTACTGCGTCGCCGAGGGGGGAGTAGCGCGCGGGGGGCGGAGCGGCGCCGGCGCCGGTGTCGGCCGCGGGACGCATGTGCGATGCGATGCGCGGAAAACTCGCTGCCCTGTTGCGGGGCACGGTGCGTGCGCCAGCGCAGCCGCCCGCGGACAAGCTGCAGAATGGATCAATCACCCCAGTGCTCATGTACCCTGACGAAGGTACGTTACTTAACCTAAATATCTATAAATTCCCTAGACAATACTTTATACTCCTATTTTATCCTTAAACAGAGACACTATCCTTATTGACAAACTATATGAAGCCGCTTTCATGAATTAAGTGATTCACCGTTAGTGTCCGACTGAAGGTAAATTTCTGACCGAAGCTGAAGCCGAAGCCGAAGGCTTAAAAGCTCTAAGAAATTTTGTTCAAGATTGACTTCAAGCTACAATTGACAATATAAATGATTTTAAAACTTTCATATTGAACTTTTATTGGCTTATATTGACTGTATGTATAATATAGAAAGGTAATAAGAATCATCTGATCATCCCTACAAGTTGATCTAGAGATGATAAAAAAAATACCTAGCAATTTATTTGTCAAAACCACCTTCGTCGAAACCTTTGGCTTCAGCTGAGTCAAAGCCGTAGGTTTCGCCAAAGGTGGTTTTTTGGCCGAAGGTGGCCGAAACCGAAGTTTCGGTTGGACACTATTCACCTTGCATTTTTATTACAAATTTCCTCTTTTACGCTTAAAGTAGAACTATCTATACTTGAACGCATACGTCACACGTAATTCCTAAGTTACGACCGAGCAGGAAAACACTGAAACATGCTAGCTTACTTCCATCTCAAATGAATGAGTTTAATTTTATTAGTCGCTCGTCTCTCGTCGAGTCAGTTTGTGTTAACCGGCTGCGCTTACTATGAAAGATGCAGGTAAGTTTCATACTTATTCAATATACACCCAGTATTCATTAACTAATTATTGCTTTAGTTAATTTTACAATAAATAAATACACGTTGTTATATTTTTTCAAAATTTACTCTTTTAATATTTTCAAACAAAAATGAAAACTAAAATTTTCTATTTACATTTTTTTTTTACAAATAAAAAGTTTAAAAAGCATCTAAACATTCAACAAGTGCATTATCAAAGTGTTGCTCATTCTGTTTAGTGGCGACCTCCTTATCTTACTAATTGCTCAGAAAATTCGTATTCTCCGAAAATCCGCTTCAATCCTCGCGAGTTACGCAACCGCGCTCACGGTTCAGCAAATAAATTTTCACGAATATGAAAATGCCGAGATCATAACGTTTGCTTACAAAATTCAAACATCGCTGTGCGAAAAATAAATATACCGCGGATGTGTTATACTTTTCGACGTGTTGTGTGGCCCGTCCTCAGTGTGCAAAGAATTGAGATATTCCTGTAGTCACGTACATTCACGTGATAGCCCGCATGCGTCACACGTACCTATATTCATTCAACAAAACTTTACCAACATAAATATTTTACTAAGAAATATTTCACTTGTAAAAGTTTTCACCGAATTGATTAATGATAGTTTCGCCCACGTAGCCGGTGATCGGAAATAGATTGATCGCTGTCGGTAAACAGAAGTAAATTTTAACCCTTATCTACCGGTGGCAAGGAGATCAAAATAAGTAATTTACGTTTATGTCATTTTCTGCAAGTACAAGCAAGGGTGATACACGCACTACAATAACAACCATAACTGCAGAATCTACTTAATCTAATGTATGTAGAGCTAAGATAGAAATAAGTTCATCTCAAACGAAATAACAAAGTTACAGGCCGGCCGTAACGACTAGTAAAGCTAATAAAAGTGGGTAAACATCTCTATGTAGGCATATGTCTTGTGACATATATCTTTGGGGTAAACATAAATCAATAAATACGAACCAAATCAAACATGTCGTCGTCCCAAATCGAGTTTAAAGGCACGTTTTATACTTATTTAATTTTGTACGTTTCCTTTTCATTTTGTGAAGCGTGGATACGTACATACAATAATATATTGAGTTTATTTATCCTCTTAAATAATTTATGATCAATACACAAGAGTTACGTTATTAGCCATGTCGTCGTCGATTACAAAAATGATGCAATAAGGTGCCCACAATTGCAAATAAATAGCGTTGGTATTATAGCAGCTATGATTAGCTGTCTTGAGATTTAAAAAAAATTGTAGACGGATAAACGACTAGTTTAATTGCGTTAGGGGTTACAATTGTTTGAAATAATGTCTTTTGTTGTTATAAAGCAACCTTCCTCCGCATAGCGTGACTATTTCAAGCCAAGTGTTTGGCCTTGCGTGAAAAGGTTACGCTGAGGTGTGGGAGAGGTTGTACCTCCAATATCGACTTTCGTAGCTTATTTACAAACAGGGCCCGAAATTTAGTAACACTTCAGTACTACATCGCCATCACTTTTCGTCAATCCAAACGTGCTTAGATGGTATACAGGCTGACGCTTCCTTTTTGCGATAGAGCCTTTACCCGTCGGCCCCTTCAAATCATCTTTCTTCATTGCTCAGCATCGACAAAACCTTGCGTAGACTCTATATATTTATATGTATACGAAGGCTAGGTAGAACTTTCATTGGCCCCTTCAAATTTATCACACTCCGCCTTATACATTTTGGCTGAGTTACTGCCCAGATCGAGGTATCACACCTATATTTTTTTTATACCTACACTGGTCAGATATGTGTAGGTACTACAAAATTAAAAAGTGAATCTTTGCTGTGAAGAAAGTGTGCCTTTCAGTCATTCTTTACAATTCCCATAATTATATCTATTATCCTTATACGTGATATGTGATATCATCACTGGATGGAGTAACATAAATTATAATCAAAGATAGGTAGTACTGAGTTGGTTAACCAATTATCCAGACGAGCTATTGTAATAAATACCTACCTTAGGAGCTTTCTTTTCACACGGCAGTAGTAGAGTGGCCGATTGGTAGCGTACGTGATTCTTGTCATGTTTACACATCCGACGTCCGGCCATCACCTGACGCTAGACTATGTTATGGCTACAGATATTAAAAAGCCAGGTTCAGGTTTGAACAGAAAACTGCTATGGATGATATTATAATTTAGCAATTATACTTATAGTAGCATTGAAATACTAACTAACCTTTCATGAGAGATGGATAGATACACTCTACATTGAACAAAAAATAAAATTATCAGGATAAATACAATAGGTAAAGTTACATAAATATATAAAAGGTACACATGTAACGCAACCAGCACATTCTTCAACAAACTTCAAGTTTCCTTAAGACTGAGAAAAAGCCCCGTTGCACTTAGGTATAAGGAAAATATACCTAGAAAGGATATTTACGCAAGCACGAGACGACACACCATATAACCGTTTTACCTCATTGCACTGGATGCATTTTTCCTGTTCGCGGGCAAATAGCTATGTGGTCTTCCTTTGTAGATAAGGATGATGGATTCGTATTAAATAATTTATGCTTAGACGCTAAACGCAATGGTTATGACGTGAGTTCTGTGTTGAATAACTGTCCTCAAACATGTCGATCGTGTTACAAATAATTTACGATAGTTATGTAAGAAATATTAATGTTTGTAGGTGGTCGGGAATAACCGTTTGCTTATCCAACTATATTTTAGTCGGGAGGGTGTGTAAGTCGTAAGCAATATAAATCTTTTTTTACGAGGAGGACGGTGTTGCGCGCATGAGTAACGAATTTATTAGATTTTTACTACACATCCATGCGATAAAATAGTATCTCGCATATTTGAAATGTTGGCTCCACTTTCACGTCTGCAAAACAAACCCATTCGATGTCTGTGCTAAGCTTAAATGTGGTCAACTTTGTTGATTGCTCGACGGATCTCCTTGAATCTATAAATAAAGCTAATTAATCGCTATTGTTCGTACTGGCCGAGTCTACTATATTAGATCGTGCCCCATTGCAGGAAGTCGCAGACTATCAGCCTAGCCTAGACATCAATGCTTTGGCACAAATATCAGTCCGAATTAAGTAAAAATATGTGGTTATTATTTTTTCATTAGGGAATGGATTCTTAATATATGATACCTACTAAGTTCCAGTTATTGTAACCATACGTTAATACTTTTATAGGAATGACGCTGTGAATAAGTTATTTAATATTTATGTTTTTTATTTCTTATTGTAAATATTTTGTCTGTAATTAAATAAATAACTATATTATGTAAGTATCCCACTTAGATTCGTTATTGGTTATGTTATGCAATATTACATTCAAGATAACGAAAAAAAATCTCATTTTTATATTGTAGGTAGTTAGTGCAGCTCACAAATATCAATAAATAGGCATAAACTGCCTGCAAATATAGGAATGACCATAATTTTCTCTAAGAAAAATATATGTGTTCGCAATAAGCATAGATCATAACGTATATTGAACGCAATTTATACATAGTTATACAATGAACCTAGTCAAGGCTAACCTAGACGTCCGCATCAGCAAATTGTGGAAATCAATAAATGCTGAATACGGTATATTTCATGTGCTATATTTCGAAAGGGCAAGGTATTGATTTTAGAGCTATACACACCACAACGTTGCATTAGTCCCATACAATAATACACGGTTTTACTAGATTTTCATTTAACATTTTGTTTTTGCTACGGCAGCGTTTGGTGACCAACTCTGTCTATAAAGTCCAGTTGAAAATGTTTTGCGAATTATGTTTTGAATACAGAGTTATCTCTAGGACTGTTTATATAAATAAATATGGTTCGACAAATTCACACAGCCCAGTACATGGCTGTACTGAGATTCACAGTATTCAGATTCAGCAGTTCTTTTCGGCGTACTTGTACTAACATCTACATAATTAAATTTGCGTTTACAATGCCGGAAAATTTTGGGATCACAAGTCTACTGTTAATAAGGGCTGACGTCACTACTGAAACTGTTCAATTCATTTAAAAGACAATAAAAAGATCAAAGACCCCGGCTGCTTTCACTTAGTAGTTTTGTACTTCTTTTCGATCTCTGGACTTTGTGTAAAATTTATTGGCCTCGTGCAAAAACTCGTGATCGCGTTAGAATGATTCCGTCTATTTTAAAAGACGTTTCACTGCTGTTGTGATAAAGATATCGGAACTACGGAAAGAGTTTGAAAATACCGACGTAATTAGGACGCTGGTGCCATTATAGTTGTGAGGAAAATTATTTGTTAGATTTGACAAACCCCCAGTCTAGTGACTGACACTAGCTAGAGTTCTTGTGCGACCGATAATAAAAGTCAAGCAATGCACGCCGATACTGGTAACTGGAAGCTAATCAAGCAGCTCTAGGCTAGTCGTCACTTTGAAGACTAAGCTTAACCCTATCCCCGTTTCTCGGCAGGGAGTGCACGCGAAGGCGGACTGGTATGGCGCGGGTGCGCCGCCGGCTGCGACGCCGAAGAGGGCGCGGCGGGAACGCTCGCCGACGGCAACGCCAACCCAGGAGACAAGGTATGCTCATCGCAACGTCACACTAGCAATTATTCCACGGTGAAAAGTAGATTCTTTTAAATCACTAAGGTGCGGCGTGCCTGATGGTAGGCAGTTACCGCAAACTATGGACAATTACGTGTGGTAACCCTGTTAAAACCTTGAATGTGGAAGCGAATGACTATGTATGACTTCAACATGCAGTTGCAAGGGTGTGTGCATCGCCGTGAGTTTGGGGAGCTGGTTTTCATACTCACCCCCCGCGAGTATTTGATATTTCAAACATCCATGGGCTGCAGTAACCGACATTACAATTAGGCAGATTGTAAGTAAGCTTTTTATTAGTAAAAATTTGACAGTCCATTGCTGGACGACTGGAGGTATATTTTGATTTCCTGGCTCTGGAGGTGGACTGGAGTTCTTACAGAGGTTCTTATAGGTTGTAGATGGTTTGCCTCTTTTAAAACACCAAAGGGGTTATTGCTATTCAAGTCGCACTTTCTATTTACGGCCATATGTCATAAGCCATCGATTTTACCTGGAACTGCGTAAAATATGTGGTAAAATTCCATGTACTAGTGTTTCTGCAGTTTACCGCCTACCGTTCATTCTAGATTATTTTTACATTTACGTACTATGATACCTACTTACTTTTGCGAAATTGATAAAAGCTATGGTCCAATGGTTAGAAATCCAGTTCGATTCACTCAAAAATAATCTAATGACACAGTTAAGATTTGTCATTAGTGTTAACGAAGTAACAGCCTATTTAAGCTTATTATCATCCAACTTCTGAGCAAGGACTTTTCCCTAATGACTAACTTTAGAGCTAGAATTAGGATTATCTTCACGGCATAAAAACTGAAAAAAAGCCATCAGTCTTTTCGCAAATATTGAAAGTCGTGCCGAGAGGGAGTGTCAGGTGTGGGCGGGTGCAGAAAGTGTAATGCTTTTCAAGGGAATTAGTTACAAAGAAAATATTTCCATTTCAACGCAAATCTAATAGACAACCGAGAACTGAAAAATAATTTACATCGTTTTAATAATGCTAAGTATTTGCCTGCTTCCAACGCAGAGGAACATGTTCGAACTGTTTTTCCGCAACGAATGATAGTAGGTATATTCAGATTGTTTATTATTTTACTACCTACCTACTAGGTGAACAGATTCTTTAAGCAGTACCTACAACTAATATATAAACAAGGGCGACAGTTAGGTACCGCTTTCCATTAAGTGGGCTGTCTGCCAATACATAGGTCAAATACTATATACTAATACGATGTTTTATCATAAACGTTCTAATGTTCCGTAAGCACAATTTAATGAAAAAAATTGTCCTACTACAGTTGGAGGGGTCGGCTACAGCTGCGGACGACCCTATTCACCTCAAGAGACGGGTGGGACTCTTCAGTGGGGTGGCTCTAATCGTCGGTACCATGATCGGTGAGTAGAGGGCCATTGAGTCAGGTCTAAGCCGCTTATAACCGGTTCAAGAAGAGTTTAATGATACTTTGTATGTACAGTCAGCAGAGTAACAGACCGGATTGAATGTATACCGTTCATTCTGCAGCTTACAAAATAATTGAGAATTTGAAATTAGCTTTATATATCGATATATAGTGTAGTGTGTAGTTTATATAGTGATATCATGTTATCACGTTTGTTCCATGTTTTAAATCGATTCCATTACTTTTAAATAGTTACAGTTTTTCCTTATTAAAATTACTTTTGCGTTGTGGAAACAAACAACGCCATATCACTGATCTCCCACAAATATACTTAATTCTTAAAAAAACAGTGCCCCAGTGCTAAGAAAACGTGTATAATTTATTGATTGATTGGGATGTTCAAGATTTGGCCATATTTTAGATCCACGTTGAAGGCTTAATGTGACGTATGTGATGTCTGTGTGTGTGTATTGTGTGTGTTATAACGCGCCAATTGTAACTAAAATAAATTGAGTTATTGTAGTAGATACCTTAGGCATAACTCCTTTATTGATTAAAGATGTAATTTAATCGGGTGCCTTATAAT
The DNA here is from genome assembly GCA_907269095.1 of Blastobasis adustella. Lineage (NCBI taxonomy): Eukaryota > Metazoa > Arthropoda > Insecta > Lepidoptera > Blastobasidae > Blastobasis > Blastobasis adustella. The sequence goes on along the minus strand of OU026119.1, from coordinate 13,414,146 downwards.
GGCAATGATAGAATAATGGAATGGCAATATGCGCAATATTTCCTCGATATATTTGACCTAAACTATACCTAACCTACTAACACTGTGGTTTACGTAAAATCTTGTGTAATGTTAACGTTAATCTGTTTATAATGTCCGCACATGATATTCTGGCACGTGATTCCAAAAATGTAATCATTAATATTTGTATTATGGCTCATACAATATATATCACATGCTTGTTAAATCTTATTCAAATAAAGTCTCCACTACGTCAGTTTTTTACGTCTCAGCTTTGCCAATAACGTACCTAGCTAATTGCCTTTATTAGATAGAGATTATCTGTGTATCCGCAAATAATAAATGGAGCTCGTTAGCCCATAAAGTCCGCTGACAGACTCTAACTTTCTCCGTTTTAATGGAGGGTACTGTTCTGCCATCTCCACGCTCGGCACGCGGGTTGGAGATCGCAGTGTTTGGAATACTCAAAAATAATGCTCATTTTCTGAATTACGGACTTCTGCGTCTATCATAGTACTAGTCGCATTGAAAGCTACCCATCATGGGAATGGGTTCATATCGGATAATGCGATAGATTCCAAATGTATTATAATGTAGCAGACCTATGTTTTAATACATTAGATTCCTCTCTACTTTATTTGCCGTTTAACGGATGGCTATCGAATAACTGATGGTTCTTTTCTGTTGCGATTTTGATTATTTTACTGATCTTTTGGTTTTTTACAGGTTCGGGAATATTCGTCTCGCCCTCTGGGCTTTTGGAGCGCACAGGCTCTGTGGGCATAAGCTTCATCATTTGGATGGCTTGCGGATTGCTCTCACTGCTTGGTGAGTACAATAGAATGGACGTACTAATATATTTTTATCTCGGTCTAAAATAGTTTTTATGTCAATTAGATTAACGCAATCTACTCTGTAGAATATACCCAATAAGTGTGAGTAGGAGTTACGAGTATATGCTCGCACGTGCCTTACAGTCTAGCCGCTAAATGTCGACCGGAGTATCATGATTATTGAGGGAATTGAGAGTTTGGCATGGTAATACTCCCCACAGTTAGACATAAGAGCGGGTTACTCAGTCTCAATTTCCTCCTCTCAAAAGAAAGAAAAGTTCCCAAAGTACAAGTAGTACCTACCTGAAATATTTGCAAAACAATATCTTATAATATTGAAGGGTCATAAAATTGGTCTTAATCTGTTGTATTATGTTGTATCCTAGGAGCGCTCGCGTACGCGGAGCTGGGGACGATGAACACATCGTCCGGAGCGGAGTACGCGTACTTCATGGACGCATTCGGGGCACCGCCCGCGTTCCTCTTCTCATGGGTGAGTACGGAAATGTTTTAACTACCTACATACACATTAATACAGGAGAGGTAGGCAGAGAATATGGACAGCCACTATGCTCTATCCTGACACAACTCCCTAGCCTTGCATATATCCACGATTATTCTCATCTCCTTTTATTCTTGCCACTTTGCGTTAAGTATAACTAACGTAGATATTACGTATATAATTGTGCGATATATAGATGTGGTGGAACACTTGTGCCCATTAGTTAATCGTAACTGCAGTTCTCATATATATAAATACTCCCCACTTAATACGAGACGCTATAAATGTTTATATATACAACCTCTCAACCCTTAATGGAAGACCATAACCAGCTCGTATAGTAAACGAGACACAAAAACGCTTTTAGATCTAGATAAATAAAACCGTATCCACTTAAAAGCCAACGCGCTAGCTTCGACCAAGGACAGTCGAGTGCATTGCATTACGTTTTTGTCGCATAGAATGCCAAGTCACGCTGTTTTCGCAGGTATCGACATTAGTGCTGAAGCCGTCACAGATGGCCATTATCTGCCTGAGTTTTGCCAAGTACGCGGTGGAGCCGTTCGTCGCTGAGTGCGAGCCGCCGTCTGCCCTAGTCAAACTCGTGGCGGTCATCTCCATTGGTGGGTATTGTACTCTATATTCACATTAGAGTAGTAAAATTACCACTTATTTCAATACCGAATATTAGAGAAAGCATTGAGGTCTTGCAGGTGCAGATATCAATAAACCCTCTCGTCATCATCACTGCCGAACGTAGGCCTCTTTCGATTCTATCATATTGTTCGGCTTGTTCTGCGTTGGAGAGTCCTATGCTGAGCTAGTTGATATGTATTTTGCAGCTCAAAACCCTTTATAAGCGGTTACTGAGTACCAATATACTTAAACATCAGTCCCTAAGAAGGCTTTTAAAATTTATTTACCCTTGAAGATAATCTTTATAAGAAAGTCTGTAATACTCGTCTCTAATTACATTATTAAGTATTTATTCATGATTGTATTGTCTTGTATATGTATTGATTGTTGATGTACTTATTTATGGTTGTTTCTTTTTTCAGTGATGATCTTAGCGGTAAACTGCTACAGCGTTAACCTGGCTACGAACGTGCAGAACATATTCACTGCAGCGAAACTGGTGGCTATTGCAATCATCGTTTGCGGTGGCGCGTACAAGCTAATACAAGGTAATGAGCAGAACGAATAGAGAACTCATCTTAAGATCATGTTTTGATGTTCTTATCTCTGTAATTATAATGTCTAACATCCATTATCATTGCCATTAAACTCTCGACTATCATGACAGTGGTTCCTTCATAGATTCGTAATTAAAAGCCGGTATTGTACCTTAATAGGTAGATATGATATGATATGATTGATAGATAGAATGACGCTTGCACTAACAACCGTAGAACCGTAAAGGCCGAAGCGACCACTGTACCGCGTAACCTAGCATCTATCACCATCCTAATCGTACCTATTGGTATGTAAATATTTCCGAGCACACTGACAGGAAGTTATGTCCGTATGGTGCAGGTAATACGCGACATTTACAGGAGCCCAACTTCGCCAGTAGCACGGCGACTCTGGGCAACATAGCAACAGCATTTTACACGGGCCTTTGGGCCTACGACGGTTGGAATAACCTCAACTATGTCACTGAGGAGATTAAGAATCCATCCAGGTAAGTGCAGCTCTATTTTGTATTTCAGTTGTTACTGGTAATTGTACAAGTATAAGAACTAAATTGTTTTCTGATTAATGAGTCACTTGTTCTCATAATGAATAGCGCTTTTATACCACTCAAGTGGCATACAAGCGTAGGTGTTGGCTTGATGGTAAGCAATTACCATAGACTATGGCGCTGTCCTAATTGGCAACGGTCGTGCGACGGGCGGTTTTGAGGACCCCTATAGGTCGAGCGACGTCTGTCGTACCACCATGGTCGCTCAACCGTTGCCAATTAGGACAGCGCCTATGGCTGTGCAATATCTGCGGGTATCACTAGCGTGTAGCGGACCCCGTATCGATATTCTGTGACCCCGTCAAAAACCTTTTCAACGCTCTTGCTCTTAAAGGGGTCATTATAGAACACATTTTTATGTCATTATGTAGTTTACAACACACGCGTACTTTTATCATATTATGTAATTTATCGAAACCCTATAGATATAAGACTCCTCCTACACGTAACCGTTATGTTTCAGAAACCTTCCATTGAGTATAATAATTGGGATCCCATTGGTGACGTTATGCTACGCACTGGTGAATGTGTCGTACCTAGCGGTCATGTCGGTGAGCGAGATGGCAAACAGTGAGGCCGTGGCCGTCACTTTTGGGAATAGGCTATTAGGGCCGATGGCGTGGCTTATGCCGCTCGCTGTCACCATTTCCACCTTCGGTTCGGCCAATGGAACTTTGTTCGTGGCGGGAAGGTAATTTTCGACTTTTGTTTTGTTTATTTAAAAATCCTACTAATACTGTAAATTTGTAAGGATGTTTGTTACTCCTTCACGCTAAAAGTACGCAACGGATTTTAATGAAATTTTGCAGTAATATAGGTTATAGCCCAGAAAAGCACATATGCTATAATTTATCCAAAAATATTCAATGTAGTTCCCGCGGGAACGGGTCTGGAACGCTATAAATTTATAACAGAATTTCTCGCGGGCAAAGTCGCGGGCAATAGCAAGTAATACATAAGCACACAAACACACACAATGTACAGTAATAATAACGGTCTGCTTTTTGTAGGTTGTGTTTCGCAGCGTCCAGGGAAGGCCATTTATTGGATATCCTATCCTATGTTCATGTTCGTCGATTCACTCCAGCACCTGGACTGATTTTCCACGTGAGTATATTCTGTATAACTTTCTGATAAAAATGAAAACCACATGCCATATCTACCACTAAACCAAATCATGATCATGGCTCCGACACAGTTCCTCCATAATAGTTTCTCCACTAGTTGCGGTCAGTGGAATGGTCCACTTTAAGGTTTCTCATTACTTGGTCTGTCCATCGTGTGAGGCTACGCCCTCTACGCCTTTTATGTACTCGTATGTATGTAATGGTACCTAAACATTACCTATATTTTCAGTCGCTGATAGCGGTGGCGATGGTGCTGTATGGAACGATTGACTCTCTCATAGACTTTTTCTCATTCACCGCGTGGATATTCTACGGTGGCGCCATGGTTGCGCTGATCGTTATGAGGTTTACAAAACCGCATGCACCCAGACCATACAAGGTAAGTTGCTAACAACTTAGGCAAGGCATATTAATTTACTTAAAACCGCCCAGGGAACATATCAGTCAATTTCATTGCAACCACATTTCATAGATATCATCATCATCATCATATCAGCCAGAAGACGCCCACTGCTGGGCACAGGCCTCCCCCAGAGATCTCCACCAAGGCCGGTCTTGTGCTTTCCGCGTCCAGCTGGTACCTGCGATCCTTACCAGGTCGTCAGTCCACCTTGTGGAAGGCCTTCCCACGCTGCGTCTTCCGGCACGTGGTCGCCACTCGAGAACTTTACTGCCCCATCGGCCATCTGTTCTTCGAGCTATGTGCCCTGCCCACTGCCACTTCAGTCTGGCAATCCTTAGAGCTTTGTCGGTGACCTTGGTTCGCGCAAAGAGACTCCGAGCATAGCTCTTTCCATTGCCCTTTGGGTAATAGTGAGCTTTCTTATAAGGCCCACAGTGAGCGGCCACGTTTCAGTTCCGTAAGTCATCACTGGCAACACACATTGGTCAAAGACCTTCGTGTTATGACATTGCGGGATTTGGGACGAAAATATATGGCGTAGCTTCCCGAATGCTGCCCAACCGAGTTGCATTCGTCGATTGACCTCTTTCTCGAAGTTGGACCTACCTAACTGGACTATTTGTCCTAGGTATATATAGTCGTCAACAACTTCAAGTGGAATGCCTCCAACTGTCACTGGCACAACATGGACATTCGACATAATTTTCGTCTTGTCCATGTTCATTTTAAGACCTACTTGTTGAGAGGCACTACAGAGGTCATCGAGCATTTTGCCCAAGTCTTCCAGGGTTTCAGCCATGACTACGATATCGTCAGCAAATCTGAGGTGAGTGAGGTACTCGCCGTTAATATTGATGCCAAGTCCGTCCCAGTCCAGAAGGCTAAAGATATCCTCCAGTGCATCGGTGAGCAACTTCGGTGATATGACATCACCTTGTCTGACACCTTGCTGCAGCTGAATAGGTTCTGTGGTCTTATCCTGAAGACGAACTGACATAGTGGCGTTTTCGTACAAGCACTTCAGTGCTTCGATATATCGATAGTCAATTTGGCACCGCTGTAGAGACTGGAGCACCGCCCAAGTTTCGATCGAATCGGAGGCTTTCTCATAGCCCACAAACGCCAAGCATAAATATTCATAGATATGCTGCGGCTTTTTTTTTACATATCTATATGCGCGCGCGAGTTCACGTCCATGGGGAACGACCGTTTAAACAATTCGAGTAGCAATTATTGAAGGCTCGATAGATCGCGATATCGCTCGGTTGCGGTTTAAGCGAGTGAGATGGCGGTGAATCAATTCGAGTTGGCGGTCACATGGACATGAACTCGAGCGCGTTCTGTAGTTTTGCCGTCCAGTTGCCTTGTGGTAACTGGTAGCATAGAATATAGTACCTACCCCATCTATTGGCGCTATCTGGAAGCTTCTCTACGTGTCTCCAGCCCGCCTGCCAAGGGTGGAGCGACAGGAGTACGGCAATGTTCTCCACCTATGTTGAGGAAGCTTACTAGCAGACCTAGTTCAAAGCATATCAGTCCTACTTTTTCCGCACTTAGTCCATCACTGGGTCTAAATCGAAGTAAGTGTGATTTGTATTTTGTATTATTATAAATCGACATTGTCCGCAGGTGCCGATAGTGATCCCGTACATCGTTCTGTTCGTGTCCACGTACCTGGTGATAGCTCCCATAGTGGACAAGCCACAGTGGGAGTATCTCTACGCAACCGGGTTCATATTCGCCGGACTACTCGTCTATGTGCCCTTCGTCAAATGGGGCTACTCGTTGCCGTTCATGGGTGAGTACAAGCTTGAGATACAATTGTTCGCAATGTAATGAGTCCAGGTACTGTTGGTCTATTGCCAAGGTCTTAGAGAGTATGTTTGCTTCGACGTTTGCGTCTTGTCTAGTCAATACCGTCATAAAATCCGTCCATTACAACTTACATAGTAGCAGCATTGTTGCTGTAGAATGTGTCGTTTCATTCTATTTTTACTCTTTTTATTGTACTACAATGAGCAGGCTCGCAGCCAAGCTTTGAAGGTCGAAAGCCAAATTTTTCTAATCCATTTCTCTAATTTACAGATAAAATAACAGTGTTCCTGCAGATGGTTCTGGAAGTGGTGCCAACGACGACTACATTTGAATACTAGGAGTCCCTGCTAGACTATAAAAAGCATTTGTGACAAAAATAATACCTATTCTTGTAACGTAAGATAGACACGACTATTTTAATTGTTTTAGTTAGAGTAGGTAACTATCGTCTGTTATTATTTAATGGTCCTTTAAAATAGGATGACTGGGTATCTATTTTTATTTTACTTCGCCTAAGTGGGTCCCGCGTATGTACGAGTTTTGTCAGCACGTGATAAAGTGACTGCTTGCCATCAGGCAGGCCGTAAGCTTGTTTTCACCAAAAAAGCACGTCTAATAGTATTCTATAATAGTAGACTTGAAATTTGAATCATTTATAAATATTTGGTGTAAGCGTAAACGACGGAACTCGTAATGCGTATTCTGACGTTGAGCGATTCGCAACGGCGACACAGGGGAATCGCAAAATTGGATTGTACCAAACTACTATTAGAACTAATTAGAAGCGCTTTAAAGGCTTAACCGAGGCTAGAATATATCGCAATACTATGCGCGCAATACTGGATCCGATCCGATACTTGCGAGTAAGCGCGACTCCGGCTTAAAATTAAATCAATGTTATTGAAATACAACACGCAAATCAAAGCATTAATATTATTTGACTGATTAGTTGTTCCTTGTATAAATTATTGCCTTGATTATCAATCGTTGCATTGAATTTCAAATGAATTCGTGAAAGTGCAATAATTTTCATGTTGATATTAGATAATTATGTAAAAGGTACCTCAGTGTCTTCGACAGTAATTTAGGTACCGATTATGTGAGTTCGTTGATAATTCTCCACAATACAGTTTTAGTTAGAAGAGTATCGAGGGTATCCTAGGGTAGACCAATCGAGAATATTCTAGACAGTGGCGTTCCTGCCACCTGCCATTATTTTCGCGATCTCTTTTAAACCTCTTCAATGGACCTTCTGAATCAAATATTTTTAACTCTTTACATTAGGAATTATTTGGCTTAGTGTAACTGGGCTATTAGAAACACTTTGAAAATGATTGGGTAGATATATATGTTAGGGAAGTAGGCATCTATCACTCATAGATTGATCTCTACAGGTAATATATGTAGAAGTGTAGAACGATTTCTACAACTACCTTTTCACTTTTTACACAACCACAGTCCTCGAAGGTCAATTGTGTTATTTTCAGAACAAAATTGTTAATGTTGAGAATTTTAAATGAAAATTTTGAGGTGTCTTTGTTGACGCTTATTTATTAGTTATTACTTTTTTGGTAAGTAAATATTTGTGAAAACATTTTGTAGTTTGTAGACGAATGTAACTGAAACAGCCTCATGGCAATATTTTTATTAAAAAAGCTAGTAAGTATAATATCATATTTCATTTCATTAGTTTGCACGAATCATTCCTATGGGGTTGCGGCATGCGAGAACATGTACTGTGCGCGCGCGAGTTCTTGTCCATCGGGCACGACCGTTTAAATAATTCGAGTAGCAATTATTGAAGGCTCCGGAATTATCCGTTCAAGACTGTCGGGCCGATGGACAACTAGCGCGCGCTTTGTAAATATTCCTGTTTCACTAGCCAATTAGCTTTACACAAAGTGTTTCATATTGAATACTATGGCAAACACAGGTCGTCTCGAGGAGCTGCAGCCCCCTAAGCGTCACTATGAGTGATTGTGCTAAACTCATAGTTACTAGCTCACCGCATCAATAGTCAACCTTATGTTATAATCAATTAATTAGGTAGTGTATAAGGATGTGTTTTTGATTTTCATTAGTTTACTTGGGATTTAACAATGTAGTGAAGATCACGAAGTAAGCTCATGATATAAACCGCGTATGCCCCCACAACACGTGCAATTCTAAAATGGGTGCTCACGGACGAGTCTTTATTGAAGTATTAAACTCGGTACTACATTAAATTCTATGTATCTTACTTACAACACATAACATAAGGAAACTAATATACTCGTATGTCCCGGAATACCAAATATTAGACTACAACTATCTAATTCTTCTCATTAAGGGTATTATGATATTACACTGTCTTATGATTTAAGCTAACATACAATTTCGAATGCAGGGGTGAATACGCATACGTTATACTTAAGTGCAATCCCATTTTAAAGACTAAAGTGTTAATTAACATTTATAATGTTTATTAAGAAATCTCTAATAATAGACGACGGACGCATGCGACCGGTAAAATTTGGTCCTATCATTCCTTACCGGGGCAAAACGACGTCGTCACATTTGTTTTTACATTGAAGTTATACTTAATTATTTTTTGTATTAATCTGTGTTACTATATCTCAGAGGATTTTTTATAGTAAAGAAAAAGATTTTTATAAAGTAGCTATGCTGAAAATTGGTTATTGTACTACTAAGTCAACTGTTTTCTCAAAATACATTTTTATCTAAGAAAAATGGGCACACAGGAAGTACACACCTAACGATGTGATATTGTTGTGGGTAAACCTAATGGTTTTTATTTTGTGTACAAAAATATCAAAAAATACATACATAATAGTATCTATATCTACTTATAATGTACTTATCTCTTTGAAAAAGAGCAGAATTATTATTGTTGTATTATACTACTACTGAATGAAGTTTTAATAAAGACAAAATCTACAGTGTTTTTATTTCATTGACTTTTAGTTGATGTAAAGCAACGTTTCACAGCTTTTTTAAGTGACTTCATAATAAAACCACAAAAGGTGCTAACCAGAATAGTTATTGAGTGTCTGAAATAGCCATGGAGTATTTCTAAATAGTGACGTGTTGAATCCTCGACGAAAAATGAGGAGTGTTACAAGGTTGACGAGACGAGCCGAGCCTTAGTGTGAGTTTCGCTTCGAATTTACTTTACTATCGCGTTTGCGTTTTCGTCGAAATTAGCATGAAGAAAATAACTTCATTAACGTACCACTAGACGGGGCTTTACATTTTTTCATACTAATTTTCACGTAAACGCAAACACGATAGTGTCTGTCTGTGGCGTTGTAGCTCCCGAATGGGTAGACCGATTTGAATGCGGGTTCTATATGTGAAAGCCAGTTTAATAGAGATAGTTCTTAGGTGTGTTTCATTAAAATCGGTTCAGTAGTTTGAACAATATGTGAGTAGGTACCTATATGTAAACTTGGTCGGGGGTTATCCTACTTTTTCTGTCAGTTAATTTATTCCTTTGTGCATTGGATTTTACTCTTGATAAGGTATTTGATCTTATTATTTATGCTCGCCAAGAACGTCGGTGGCTTAATGGTTAAGGTGTCCGACTCGTAAGCGAGAGCTCCGAGTTCGATCCTCAATGCCGCCAATGACTTTTTCTGAGTTATGTATTTTTTTTTATAATAGACAAGCAGGCGTTAGATCGCCATCTCACCTGTTGGTAAGTGACGAGTGGCCGAAGATGGAGCATTCCCGTCTTGAAACAGCCTATTCACGCTAGCCTTGAAAGCATCCAGATTAAAATGATCAGGGAACACAATCGCAGACAACGCTTTCCATTCCATAGCCGCAAGCATTATAAAGTAATTAATAATTAGTAATTAATTATGTACTTAGTTGAACACTAACCGATGATCTAACGGTGAGGGAAAACATCGTGATAAAACCTGCACATTCAGGCAACTGAAAGTTCCCCTATTGACAGGGTCACGGAGATGAGATGACAGTCGTTCCACTGTAATTACTTGATCTGCCAAATCCTGCGCGCGAGAGAATTTTTTTCGCGAGAAAAATTTATAAATTGTAAAATGACAAAAGTGTAGAAATATTAGTTCTTGTTGATTCCACAGTATTTTTAGGCTTTACTCCAGAAAGTAGATTACAATGGGGTCCACACATTGATGAATTGGCGAAAAGGCTAAGTTCTGCAGCATATGCCGTAAAGAAGAGGCGAGGTTATTCTGATGAGGCTACAGCAAGATTAGTTAACTTTAGTTATTTCCACAGTATTATGACTTATGGCATACTGCTGCGGGGACACGCTGCTGACTGGCATAATGTATTTGTTCTGCAGAAAAGGGCTATTAGCTGATTTACCAATTGGGACCTAGAACTTCACTTAGAGATAGATTCAAGAATATTGACATTATGAGAATGCCATCACAATACATTTATGAGAACCTGATCTATGTTCATAAAAATATACTCTTGTCTATGAAGAACAGTGATGTGCATAGTAGGAATACTAGATACTAGATAATAAAGATAAACTTGTTACTAGTTCTTGTCGTCTGGCCAAAGTCCACAAATCATTTATGGGTTAATGTGTACGCTTTTATATCTAATAGGGTCCCAACAGATATACAGAATTTACCATTGAAAAATTTTAAAGTCACTATAAAAAATAAATTACTTATGTCAAATAAGTTATTAAAGTATATCTGAATATGTAAATGACAAAAGTCCATGGAACTGAACTGCAGTTCTATACAGGTATTAATTTACTTTTAAGTTAGTATGTAAATATAATGTATTAGTATATAAGACAATTAAAAAAAAACAATGAATTAACTTAGGCTCTGTGGGTTTGTTGCCGTTTCTTTACCACGAAGGACCACCTAGGAAGCGGCGTTAACTTTCCTTCCCTTCCCACACACGGTGTCTTTTGGTCGTAGCGGGGCTGGGGGGCGTCTGCCTGCGCGGGCTGCGGTGGGGATGGCGTAGGATAGGATAGGGGAAAAGTAGGGGTAGGGTAGGCATAGTATAGGGGTAGGCCGGGGTAAGAGTGGGTAGGGTAGAATAGGGGTAGGCTACGGGCAGGGTAAGGGTAGGGTGGGAGCAGCTACCTATCACATGCAGCATCTGTGATGCATGGTCGCTTAAAGGTCTGCCTGGCGGTGGCATGGGGGCCGGGTTGGCCGTTTCCCTCAAATATGGTTGCAATGGACGATGGCTAGGCCTTGCGTTATACTCGTGAACGGGTGCTGCCTTGGTGGACTGGCTTACTCTTGCTGTAGTTTTAGGTGGTTTTTCTTAAGCATAGTATAGGACTCTATATATTATGTCGGGCGAGGACCGGCTCTGCTTGGCATTGTCGGGCGCTGACCGGATCTGTCTGGTATTGTCTGACATGGTCCGGCCGTTGTCGGCGGGGGATGGGTGTGGTGCGGCCAATATGTCACTGTGTTTCCTACCCCCTCCTCTTTGACGACAATTGAAAGAGATATGTAATGTCCTACTCAATAAAGTAATTTTGAATTTTAGTAGAACTTCCTAACTTTTGAGGGTACCCGAAGGTACGAATCTAGGACTATATCTTACGAATTTTAATAGAATGGCCGCTAATAGCAACATAAAAGAAGTAGAAGAATAATATGTTTCACGTACCATGGTTTTGAAATTTTCCAAATTACGAATGAATTATCATAACGTCATAACTTATCAGACCCGGTGGCCAAAACGTCATTTTGTTATCAATAACAGCGACGCTTTTAATGGGTTAGATTTTCTGGTTCCGTACAGGTTTTCTTACTTTAACTTTTCTATACATCATAAGCCTTGGACCTCAATTAGGGTTGTGGGCATGCCCATCGTGCCCACAACGGTAGATCCGCGCTTGGCTCCCTATCTGAAAGTGAGTTACTATGTTGCCTTTTTTAAAACATTTCTAATTGTCCTTAACTACTACCTGCACCTTACTATTCCACCTTCCTGTACCCTTATCAATTCTTCGGGCGCCTATCGCATTGTGGCCATGATATTGACTCTTCGAATCAGCAGGTAGTTGATTGATGCGGACCACTATTGTAAGTGATATTGACATGGGCATACCCACCCTGGTCCCTGACTCGAAGCAAAAAATTTAGGTTTATTATTGTTATCTTCTCTCCTCTGTGGATCGTCGCTATCTTGAAATGTCTATATGAATCTAGAACGCTCAATGTAGAGCATAGATTTGCAGCACGAGAAATCTGTGAAAATGCCGATATTCAAAGCCAATGGCAAGTTCAAAGTGGCAATGGGTGCAATTTTTAATTAATTTTATTTCGCAGTTTTTGAGCCCAAAATCGCGCGTGAGCGAATAAGCACGATCATCCCAACTACCTAGCTGTCTTAGTCCTGCTAAAAGAGTTAAAATTTAAAAAATGTCGAGGTACTGCGATGCTCATTAATCATTTTAACGATCACCCGGGTCCTTTTAAGAACCAATCTGTTCGGAGAATAGTATACGTCGCATCGCAGGGTGTCTTTGAAGCTATTCCTGAAGGCAGTCTTTTCGGTGATAAGGTTGATTGTTGATCCTCTATCAGCGCCTTGATCAACATGAGTCGATCGCTCACTCTGCTCACCGCACAAGTGTTGTGCCTGCACGGCGTTTTTCGATGACACTCTGTCTCCATATACATTCTCAATAGTCCTGCTTATCATGTTTTTTATGCGGTGTTTTAACTTTTAATGTGCGGCGACTACCATCTGACCCGCACAACCCGTTTGGGAAAAGCGGATTCACCAGAGCCTCATCCGTCTGCAGCAGGGAGACCACAAGCAAGTGAGGTTGACTAGGGCCCTTGAAATGGCGGGCCGTGGACCCCAACTTAAGTTTCTTATGTAATTCGCAATTTTATCTTTGAGATTTGGTAGAGGAGAAAGCGTGAAAGAATTTTACACACTGGAAAGTCATCTGTTTATTCTCCAAAATATTCAATTTATGCATCCATTTTACGTGAAGCAAACAGGTCCTGCTTTTCTATTTAGAATTTTCAGTACCTATTTCAAAATTACTTTTCTATTCCTAGGCTGCCTTCCGGCGTACAGACAGAAAGGGGTAGAAAGGAACGTTTGCTATACCTATGAAAGTGATACTTGTCCATCAATAGTTGATGAAAGTGCACCATTAGAAATACCAACACAGGTAAGTATGTAAATGTGAGAGAGTTATGAATTTATAAATACTGTAGATAGGTATAGGTAGCTTCAGTAAAAATCAAATATAAAAAATCGGATCATTCCCGTTGTCCCCCGAATGCTAACGGGAATTTTGGTTTCGTTGTCCCCCGAATTCAAAAATGGGGGACAACCGGAATGAAATTTCCCGTTGTCCCCTATTTTTAAATGTAATTATTTTCGTTATGAAAATTTTGTCATCATGTTCTGCCTTATGAGCTTGAGTCATAATAATATTTAATTTGCATTAATTGCGGATGTAAGAAATAATATGCGCGTACCTAAAAAATGTTTGATTAACAAATAATGTATTACTATATTAAAACTATTCATCACCGTCGTCTTAGCGCTTATCCCGGCCTCTGCCAGGTACCGCTTTCCTACTCATTCTTCTCCACTTCGCCCTGTTTTCGGCATCCTTGTCGTAAACCATTGGCTCTCGCATTCGACTCAGCGATGTCAATCCTTCGTTTCTTGGATCGCCCACGTGGCCTCTTTCCTGATACCGGCAGGTTCAGGCACCTATTTCTCACGTATCCCTGAGGCTTATGCAACAACGTGACCAAACCAGCGCAGACGAGCCTCCTCGATCTTATCTGCGATATCCCTTACGCCAAGGCTGCCACGGATGTACTCGTTACGTATTCTGAATTCGGATACAATTTGTATTGGTTTTTTATTATATTATTATTCATAGTCAGATAATCAAAGGTATATAATTGAGTAGAATTACCGTTATATTTAATTAGTTGCCATGTCGACATACATTTATTTTTCGATTTTTTTATGTAGTCGTGATTTACTTACTCTAACTTTTGATGATTTAATGCATTTTTTTAACCATTTAGAGTAGGTCTCTTACTGTTTTGTAACAATAAGAAGTTGATTTTATGCGAGCCTCCTCGGGCACAGTCAGTAGTTGTGCGGTATCATGATCAGATAGGCAAATTGGTAAGGTTTCACCTTGTGCGGTTTTATTGTTGCTGGCGAAATGATCTATGCACAATCTCTGCCGCGTTGGAGTGTCAAAATGTAGGTCTATGTCGTAACTCTCCAACAGATCTTTAGATCACGTGACAGTTCTGTGTTCCTTAAAGTATATATATTCCAGTCGCCCGTTGATACAATGGTCTTATTTGTTGTAACATACTAACACATAATAAAGAAAAAATATTTAAGTAACTTAACTTATATTAAGACATAATATAATTAGTCTTACATTTTTCGGTCACGCAAATCCTCCAAATATGATTATCACGTTCAACATTTTGTTTTTTTTGTACCTACATTGCACTGTCGATTAAACTCAATGGAAAACAAAATCGTTTGTGAAAACTTCTGAATATAAAGTGTACTCCACATGTCCGCCGAAACTTTTGCCGGGACTTTGGTCACCCTCTACATTCTCGCCTATTAGGGATGTGGTGGGTGTCAAAACGCGTCGACATTATATCGATTCATCGGTGTAATATCGCTGGTACTTTCTGCTGTAAACCACCAGAGGTGATGGCAGTTGCTCTACTGTAATTACCTGATCTAGCGACCGCCATCTGACCTCCGTGACCCTAATACCAGGGGAACCTGACCAGATTGGATAATGGTTTCATATTCAGTCGCCTGAATGTGCAGGTTTCATGTTGTCCCTCGAGAGGAAAACTTACGTAAAAACTTACAAGTGTAATTTCGGCCTAAGCGTTTCACCAAAATTGCGCTTCAATAGAAAAAAAAGGAATTATAGAATAACAATGAACACGAGGGTGGCGTCAGTATCTTTTAATTAGGTAGTTTACCTATTGGTGGCGTCTGATAGATTCTTTGTACGCCATATTCATTATTCGATATTATTATCTGTGTTCCTAGCCGCGTTATTCGTCGATTGTCGCATTCCTTCGCATTAAAACAATTTATTTCGTCAATTAACAAAGTTCACAGATCTTTTAACATTCCAAATACCATTTAAAATATTTAGGCTACCTACGAGTACATTGCAAAGGCAAATTGTGAGTAATTATTGTGGTGTATGCATTTCTAATGTCGTGTCCTTCATTGTAATTATCTTTCTCTAGTCAAAACATAGTAACGCCTAACAAAATCGACCGTAGTAGTTGTAACAAAAACTTTATTGCTGTTTTGTATAAACCTCAAGAATGGTCTTTCGAACAAACATTCATCGAAAAAATTTTTGTTGGAACAAATCCACCATCATGTTACTGTGTCATGATCCATCGAATAAATTGCTTTCGAAATAACGTTGGTTAAATAACGAAATTTGTTCAATGAGTGTTCTTTGAAAGAAATATTTTTATACGAACGTTTGTCCGAAAGTCCGTCCATAGACTGTCCAGTCAATTTTTTGAACAAACGTTCGAAAAACAGTCATCGAACAGCAGCGCCGACAGCGAGCGGTGGCGGGCCGGGGAGCGCTGTTGGCGATAACGCGGGGAGCTGGGTGATGTAAGTGGCCCGTTCTCGACGCCAGCGTAGCGGGGAGATCGCTTTATTATGGGAAATATGTTTACATTCGTCCTCATCTCACCATGGGAAAGCGACGATGAGGTCAAAGATGTAGCATGCTTGCCTAGAACATACCTATTCAATTCACTCTCGACTTGAAGACACCAATACACAGACACGCATTCAGAGTTCCAGTAAGAGTAGAATTATAAGAAAAATGAATATAAATGCTAATTATTAGATGATGGGACATAGATGGCGAATCGCCCGGCGATCTTTTTCGCTCCCGATGTCCGATGGAAAAAAGGGACACAATGAATCGAGTTTGTGCAGCATTCACCGAAGTGAATACCAATAGATCGCTTGGTTCAGGGCGGTTTAGTGAAGTGTCACAGAGTGTTGTTCTTTTTTATCTTTGTCTTAAAGCCCGACCACCGCTCGACGCTTTCCGCTGTCCGTACCGTTGTTGTGGACAAGAGCTACATACAAAACCAATTCTTATGAGGCGCCAGCTATCGTAGAGTCCATGGCCTTGGTTAGAAGTTGGTTGGCCAAGAGTTAGAATGGAAATTGGAAGGAATTGGAGCTGACATTACTGGTTGTACTGCGGTTGATAATGACTGAGTTTTTATTGAAAACCATATCGGATTTTACCATAACTTAATTTATTCCAGACTAATCTAACAACTATTACGCAAAAATATTAGACAATATAAAATATAATGAAGTTTGAATAGCATTTGATAGTTCCTGATTTCATTTTTTTTATAGATATGGTACATACCAATGATAATAAAACGTATGCAATGTAACACACTTTTTATTTAAAATAATATTCAGTAGATTAATCTACTAAGAACACTTCTTCAAATTTCCATTTGGCCAAAATATTTTACAAATGGTTATTGACTTAGATTCGCTCTGCTTTAGAAGGCATTCAGATATTCAAATATAATAAAGTCTAGGTAATTTCTTACATGTAGGACGTACTTAAAACCTAAGATGCGGTTTGTTTTTCATCATGTGCGTGTAACAAACAAAACAAAGCCTGAGTCAGCATTTATATTTACTGAGAAATAAATAAAATTTCCTATAATTCCTATATTTCCTACAATAGTAAGTAATAGAAGAAGGAAATAAAATTATCAAATTTTTCTTTATATTATATTATAGCTTTAAAATTATATTGATAGACAATGACGACATTGGTTTAAAATAGACTAAGGACTGGTAGCGCCCTTGGTGTTTCTGATGTTCATAGACGGCGATGACCACTTTCCATCAGGTGGCCCGAATGCCTGTTCGTCTGCCGTATTACATAAAAAATTATATGTGCTTACTTATCAAGAGTTTCCCAGAATCCCATGAGAGCAGCGCGGTCGAGATGCCGTTTGGTGCGGCTGAGGTGGACGGTGGCACGGTGACCGCCCATTTGGCCACGTTGGCGTCTAGCTTCGTTTCGTCGAATTTCAGGTGGAAAGCGCAAACTGTTGACAATCAATTCTGTTATAACGTCATGTTTTACGTAATTATTTACAATACATATTACAAAACAAAAACGTATTAATTACAATATATATTACAAAAAAGAAAAGCCTATATTATTGCGAATACTGCTGAATTATTGTAGGCGTGATCACAACTGCCAAAGTTTCTTACATATTATGTACAGATAGAGACTACCTCTTAGCAGTCACTTTGGCACTTCGTGTGTTAATTTCATATTCCGCTTTTTGCTTCTGAATGTAGACGACTGAATTTAGACAAAATGCAATAAGTGATTAATTGAGAATAAGTAAGTAATTAAGAAATAATACAACTGAAAGTACCTACTTATTCGTCCAGGGATCATTTTTTGTGAACACTAATATGTGTCTATACTAACATTATAAAGAGAAAAGATTTGGTTTATCCATTTATTTGTTTGTTTGTAGAAACTACTTAACTGATTTCAAAAATTCTTAGTCACGTGTAAGTGACGTCACAGCGCCAGGCCATGGTTATAATGGGTCGTGGTTTTGTTGTTACCTATTGTAACGAACTATTTACTTATAAATATTACTTACCATTAGCAAACATCTGCACGGGATTGCCATCCCAAGGCCATCCTTTGAATTGCCAAGCCGGGCCTTGCACGAAGACTGCTACGACGCGGTCCCATTCCGCGGCTGATAGGCGCCCGGGATTGTCCACTACACGGTAGGGCACCTGCATTAAATGGTAATTGCAATCCTTGTTTCTTCAAACACATCACCATCATAGTTGATTTTTTTTAACTTTGTTGTGTAGGTATATGTCAAACATGTACCGTTATGGTCGCAGCATTGTACGGTACGTGATCGCTGCCAGGGCCTTTCCTTCTTTGCAATAACACTTCGTTTTCGCGGACAGTGCCTTCGGCTTTCTTTTGCTCTACAGGCACATATCTGAAATAAAATTTTCTCTATAAAACAATAACTCAAACAAACATCATTAGGCCTGTGATGCTGGCTTTGGCTGCGAGATATGGCCAGCGCTGAGAAAGCGCAAGCAAGCTGCGAAGAATGTGCGGCTTTACGCGACTTGACTGAGTGTGTATCTCCTTCCTTTCGTATGGCAGCCTTGCCGTGAAAGACATCACGGATAAGATTGAAGAGGCTCACCGGCGCTGTTTTGGTTACGTGCTGCGTAAGGCCCAGGCAACGTGGTGCCTAAACTAGATATCAGAAAAGAAGTCCCATGGGAGACACAAGGAGTGATGGATTGACATCGCCGTGTCAGATACGACAGCCCACGGCTTACGACATCAGGATGCTGAAGACCGAGCGAAATGGAGAAGAAACAGCAGGAAGGCGGTCCCTGGCAGAAGCCGGGATGATGATGATGACAAAAACAAAGAAACAAAATGAAATCCTGCAGATTATCCTTGACGTTGTACATGGTGATGAGCGAGGTGGCCACGGCCGGTATGATGATGATGGGCGTGCGCGAGGGCCGCTTGCCGCCCGCACCGGCCGGGGGCCGCGCGGCCGCCACCGGCAGCAGATCACGCTGCCCGGGCGTGCTCAGCGACACCGGACCGTTTTTTGGGAAAGCGTGACAGTTATTAGCGTGCCGGCAAATTACCAACTCTCTTCGGCGCTCATATACAAACGGGATTTGCGCTACCACTAATTTCCACCGCTGCAACTACTGTGTAGCCAGGATCTACAGCGGCGACCACACACAGGTCCTGAGTTTTGACACTCAGGCTCGCCCGAGGACAAGCTAATACTATCTTGGAACCAGCAACAAATTGAATTCAGAAGTAACAGGTAGGAGTAGGAAAGATAGTGTTCCAGACCTCTTCCCTCAAAAAGCGGAGACAGCGTAAAACAAAACATGCCAAGTCAATGTCAGAAATCAGGGAAAACGCACCACGGACGTACACTAGATAATTAGAATAACTAGGCGCTCAGTTGCCTACAGCTGATGGTTAACTTTTCGTGAGACATCCTGCGAAGTATCAAAGAGTCAGGCGCGGTGCTAACAAACGCGACCAGATGAGTCGTGCGCATAGCTGTATGTTAGGAACCTTGTTACCATCACATTATGTACTTATTACCCAAGAATTTTAAAATATTTTTTTTGCTTTTTGCAAAAGTTTTATTACCCTATTGAAATAGAAAAGATAAGCCGCCCAAGAGATAACATTCATCGGTGCAAATAATATTTCTTCGACTTGTATGTACCTGCTTTGTGTACTAAACGCCTTATCTTAAAACGAATTAGTGAAATTGAAAATAATTGAACACAAATATTATTTGCTATTTTATTGTAATCTTATCTCGAACCCAACACATTGAAAACACTTATAGGAAAAGGGTCACCTTTTACCTGCTTTTCGGGAAATAACCTACCCCATATGACTGCCCTTATCTTAAACCTTATCTGCATCACAGGTAGGTTTGCTCTTGACTACCTATGTGAATAATATGACTCAAATTTTTTCCGACCTTAAATTTTGTATCCCAAATATCATTGTAAAATCTTAGGCCTACCTAATTTATTCTATGCGATACCTATAGGTATCGCATAGAATAAATTAGAATGCCTAACCCTGTTCAAATGTTTGTTTTAAAAATGACCCGAGATGATACGGCGTTAATCGGCACTCTCGTAATAAATTAAAGACTAATAAAATGAAAGGCAAAGCCGTAACGCCTGTAAGCGCGGTTTGCCATTTTGTATGGCCAAACGAGTCCACCCGCACTCGCGTAGCGCCGATTTTGTATCGAGTTTTGTACCGGCGAATTGAGTCGTGCTCACTTGCGTAACGTCATTTATGTTGGGTCGGCCGCAGCGAAAGTGTTAGATAAGTATGAAATAAAATACTTACGTGTCATTTTTCGTGGATGACTGCTTGGTGTTTGAGGAGTACGTGCAGCAACAGGCACACTCGGACCTTCTGTTACGGACTTGAGAGTCATCCCGTGATATGTGCCCATGGTATCGATTTGAAGCCCTCAGTCTCTGTAATCCGAGAAATTTTTGTAATGTCATGTCACATATACAAAGTATAAAGTTATAATAATCGAAAATGTAAGGAATCAGATTCTGTTGTACTTTTACTAGATTTTGGCAAAGTAATTTTTAAAAGTAGTAATCTTATTCCAAGCTCAGGAAAGTTGTTGAGTAAAGGGCAAAAACACCTTGGAAAGCTAGTTATTTATATACACTAAGACATACCTTCTTTTTGTCTAACAAATCTCTCCTGATCGTATCTGTTATACTGTGTTTGCTGTGCAGGCAATACTGTTGGTAGAGGCATAATCACTGGCTGAGGTCGTGGTGCACCAGGCCGACCTTCTTTGCAAGCTTTTATACTACCCAGCTAAGCCGTAATATTTATAGATAACATCTGAAAACAATTACTATTAAATATTATTCATATAATACTATTAAAAATATAAACAAGCTAAAGCTGAAAATTTGCTTTAGCATATAATCATGTTTGTATATTTTTAGTTGACTTTAGTACAATATTTTATGTCCAAAGAAGGTTATGTATGTCAGAGTAGACTTGTGCTCCTAATGCAAGTAGGTACTCCATCTTCCAATTTTGATGTCCACAGATTCAGATTTTACGGGATTTAAAACTATCATTGACCTGTGCCCGAGGCGTACATTTGTATTATATAGGACATGTATGCCAATACTGGAGCCGTCGTTAAAACCATCGTAGGCCATACTAATCCCTTCCCGATTAGTGTAGGGTTCACCAGGGTTCTGTGCTGAGCCTTTACTTGTTTTGCATTGTGCTCGATGCCCTCTCAGCGGAAATTCAGAATGTGCCTCCTTGCTTTATGAAGTACGCTGAAGCTTAATCGCAGGAATTTCACACCGCCTGCGCCACGTGATAAATGCGGATTTATAAAGCTATAATTCGACGAAACACGTTCGCGAACTCCACGCCAACGAAATGAAAATGCTGCGCTGGATGTGTGGAGTTACACGGCTCGATCGAGTACGCAATGAATACATCCGTAGCAGTCTTGGCATGAAGGATATCGCAGACAAGATCGAGGAGGCTCACCTGCGCTGGTTTGGTCACGTGTTGCGTAAGCCTCAGGGATACGTGGGAAATAGGTGCCTGAACCTGCCGGTATCAGGAAAGAGGCCCCGTGGGCGACACAAGAAGCGATGGATTGACATCGCTAAGTCGGATGCGAGAGCCTACGGCTTACGGCGCGAGGATGCCGAAGACCGGGCGAAGTGGAGAAGAATGTGCAGGAAAGCGGACCCTGGCAGAGGCCGGGATAAGCGTTAGGACGATGATGATTGACCACAGTGACGTTACATACCTTTCCATTACTTTGTAATACTGTAGTCCTTGTTCTCCACTGTCTTTCACGGCTGATTATTTCTTTAGTGAGATCCACATCATAGTCGAGGATAGCTCTTAGATCTGATCCAATGACTCCCAAAGTATCAGAGGGATAATTGCTTTTAATTGTTATCCGTTTTTTAGCTAGAAGTTTAGCTCTTATGGCAGCAATTTTTTCCACCGTCATAGTCTCTGATAAAGATCTGTTGAGAAAAGAATTGTTTTACTCCAAATTATTATACGTGAGTGCCAATGTAATTTAAGAGTGGTCTAGCTCTTGTTCATGAAGCAATAAAAATGACAAAATTATTACTTGATGTTGTCCACCGTGACTGATGCTTCTTTTAGGGGAACCAGACGTGCAGCAAGCTGCTTTCGTACTTTTTGAACATGCGTCTTTTCGATACGAGGCTTCTTTGCGGCTGATTCAATGACATCATTATCATGAGGGCGTTTTACCTAAAAAAATATATTTTCTTGTTAGCTAGCTATATGTTACCTATATGTATTCACATAACATTAGTATACAACAGGTCGTGTTATACACGCATCATCTTACAGCTGCAAGCGTATA
Source organism: Blastobasis adustella (assembly GCA_907269095.1). Lineage (NCBI taxonomy): Eukaryota > Metazoa > Arthropoda > Insecta > Lepidoptera > Blastobasidae > Blastobasis > Blastobasis adustella. The sequence continues at coordinate 13,391,652 of OU026119.1, read as the reverse complement.
ATAAATACCTAATAATAATAATTTACATACCTGTGTTGGTATTTCCAATGGTGCACTTTTATCAATTGATCGACAAATAGCAGTTTGTCCATTCAAATATAGCAAAAGTTCTTTTCTATCTGGACGCCGGACAGCTGGTATTTTTGCAGCCTAATGTAAGGTTTAAATGCCACAAATTGTACATAGAAAAGGAAGAGGATAAAAATTGAATGTTAACTTACAACTGCTTGCCTGACGTATACTGGATGCGTAAGTTGAATATTTTTGAGAATGAACAGAAGACATTCCAATGTATAATATTCCTTCAAGCTTCCTTCTTTCCCAGATCTGAAATATTAAATTAAATTTCATAGATTGGAAATATAAGTAGCAACATGCTAACGCAAAATAAAAATAATCATTTATTTAACTTACCCATATATAAGATAATTGGTTTGAATATTTTTCGGCCACGCAAATTCTCCAAATATTATCTGATTATCACGTTCAATAATTTCTTTTTTATTTACATTGTAGTGTCTAAGTAAACTCAAAGGAGCCGCCATGATTACGTACTATACACGAAAACGAAATACTTGACAAAATTTTCTGAATATCCTATTTCTTTGTGGGGAGATACACGACCGTACACTTCAAAGCACAATAATTTAATGACTCTGTTTTTTGGAATCACAATATAGTAGGCAAAATTACTATATTTTATCAGCAAAGTCTAATATCAGCTGACGGGCCGGTTGATGCGCCGATAACGGCCGCAGCTGATAAACAAAGTATAGACATTATCTCATCGGAAAAAAAGTTATCGTATGCGGCTGTGGCGAACTCGAATATAAAATGGAAAGAAAAGGAAAGGAGCGAGGAATGGATAATTGCACAGAGGACAAAATTTAGGAATAGATTTATTAGTAAACAAGGAAACGCATTAGTGCAGGAGACGCCAAAGATTAAAGCGGCAAACCCCCAGATTCCGTTGTTTATTTCTAATGTACATAAAAACGTGTCTAGCTAGTATATTACCAACTATATAATAGGAAAAACCGATGAACGAGTAATGTTAGCTCAAATAAAAATGAAAAGGCAAAGGGATTACAATGCAAACAAAGTGTTTGTCACTAAATGGAAAATTGACATATTTTTAGATGATAAATTATGGCCGCCTGGAATTAATTTCAGGAGATTTGTTAACCTAAGAGGGAGAAGAGATATAAATAAGAGCCCCAATTGAATAGTGCCTGCTTATCTAAATATATTTAAGTACATAGCTTTTAAATAGTAGGTATTGTAATAATTTCGTAGCTATTTACACGTTAAATCAATGGATAATTACACAAAACCAATCAGTTTTAATTGTAAATCTATAAAAAGATCTATTGAAGGAGTGAAAGAAATGTGTGATAAGGCGGACATAATATCTCTTCAGGAGACCTGGCTCATGCCTCATGACCTGCCGCTGTTAGGCACTTTTCATCCGGAATTTAACGGTACGGGAACCTCAGCAGTGGACACATCGTCGGGGCCGCTGATGGGCCGCCCACACGGTGGAGGGTAGGAAGGGTTATACTCTAGGATGGAACAGGTATGTCGCCGGCGCGCACAGGGAGGCCAGGTTGAGGTATGAAATATGGAAATTAGCTGAAAGACCTGCAAACGGCGTAGTTTATGAAGGAATGAGAGAAAGCCGAAAGTTTTTTAAGTCTAGGTTGCGATTTTGTCAGAATAGGAAAGAAAAGCTAAAAATTGATATTTTGGCTGCCAAATATGCAGAGAAGGATTTTAAAAATGTTTGGAAAAATACCAACAAGTTAAATGCAAAGCCTGGCCTCCCGGTGAGCGTCGACGATCTACAAAATCATAAAGAAATTGCTAATATGTTTAAAAATCATTTTAACATGAGATCTAGCATAGTTTCTTTCTCTACAAGCGGCGTTGAGTCCATCGTGGGCGGGCGCAGTGTCAATTTTTCGGCGAAATCTATTAAAAAAGGAATTAAAAATATGCAAAGAGGCAAATCGTCCGGTCAGGATGGACTTAGCATCGAACATTTTAAACATGCTGGGGTACATCTTCCGCACTTATTATCTATGTTGTATAATTTATGTCTATGCCATTCTTACCTACCGGCTGAGATGATGAGGACAGTTGTGGTACCGGTGATCAAAAACAAGAGAGGTGATGCATCCGACAGGGACAATTATCGACCCATTTTGCTCGCAACCATAACAGCAAAGGTGTTTGACAGTGTGCTTAATAGCCAACTCACAAAACAAGTAGTTGTGCACGACACGCAATTTGGTTTCAAAGCGGGGCTATCTACGATGAGTGTGATTATGAGCTTTAAACATGCTCTCAAATACTATTATACCGCGAGGAGGACGCCGGTATACGCGTGCTTCCTGGACTTGTCCAAAGCCTTTTACACGGTAGTGTATGACCTGCTATGGGACAAGTTGAGCGGTGCGGGTGTGCCGGGAGAAACCATCGCCTTACTTAAATACTGGTACACAAACCAGACTAATCAGGTGAGATGGGCTGGTACCCTGTCGGATGTATATAAATTGGAATGTGGTGTGAGGCAAGGCGGTTTGAGCTCGCCAATCCTGTTCAACCTTTACGTCAATCAGCTTATTGAGGGCCTCAGCAGCATGCACGTCGGGTGTCATATTGATGGCATTTGTAACAACAATATAAGTTATGCCGATGACATGGTGCTGCTGACGCTGTCGATAAGTGCGATGAGAAGGCTACTCTCTATGTGTGAGTCGTACGCGGAGGTACATGGTTTGAAATATAACTCCAATAAGAGTGAGCTACTGGTTTTTCAGGCGGGTACTTAACGCCGGAACCTTGTTCCTCCCGTGTCTCTGTATGGGGGGTGCCTTTGAGGAGGGTTGACAGGTTTAAATACTTGGGCCACATTGTCACCTCAAATCTAAATGATGATGAGGATATAGAGAGGGAGCGCAGAGTGTTGTCAGTGAAGAGCAATATGATTGCCCGCAGGTTCGCACGGTGTACTGACGAAGTAAAGATAACACTATTCAAGTCTTACTGTCAGTCGTTCTACTCTTGTGCCCTGTGGGTGTCATATACGCGACGTGCCTACAACACTCTGCGAGTTCAGAAAAACAACGCCTTCAGGATGTTGTTGCGACTGCCCAGATTCTGCAGCGCCTCAGGAGTAGTCGCAACAGCATCCTGAAGACCATTGCGGAGAGATTAGACTGCCCGATCCAAAAACATTGGACAAATATAACCATTGGTCTAAAAAAATAAGCTAAATTAAATTTAAACTAATAGTACTAACATGTTCCAGAAGCTTCTACCAATTATAGAAAGAACACCTTTATATTCCAAGCAACTCATAATTTTAATGTTTTATCTAGGAGAATTTATCTTGATATATTTAACACAAGTTGTGAGTCAGCGAGAAACCGCGTACTCAAGTATTACTTGGATACATTGTAGCATTTTTTCAAACCATATTGTTAATTAACTTTTGTTGTATTATTTTCGGGTATTGTCGGTGTATTTTAGTTTAAGTTTAAGTTTAAAATTGTAGTCTTAAAGACTGCCGGCATGCTTAACTTTTAGTTAAGTATGTATTAGTTTATCCAATTTCTATCGGTGGAAACCTGTAATTGGCTCTGAGCTGCTAGTATTATTTTATATTGTTGGTTTTCCTTAAGTAAATAAAATAACATAAAATAAATAAAAATTACGTTAAATTGTCAACTAACATACTTTTACTAAAACTCTATGGATTTTTTTGTTATTATACAGGTATTATTATATTATATTATAGGTAGTTATAGTAGGTACCTTCACTTACTGTAAACGGACTCTACCCTGATTTTTGATTTTAACAACTTAAATTCATAAATACTCAATTAAACACCATGCTGGACCAGCTAACTACTTACTGAAAATCAATTTATTACTAAGGACGGTTTGCACCAAATTCTTAAACGCATTTAAGTTATACCTACTAAAACGAAAAACTTCATTAAAAAAACGTTATTCTTAAACGCGTTTAAGAATTTGGTGCGAGCCGGGCTAAATCTTGCAGCTGAGAAATGGTAATAAGTGTTCATCTTCCTACAGCAATGACTGCCGTGAGTCCAATGGTAACTCCAGTGAATCAAGATTTTCCAATATTCTTGACGTTTTTACAAGGTTTACAGCCAGCCTATATTTTCTGTGATGAACAGAAAAATTTAAAAATGAGCGTAACAGAGCCAGTACGTCTAATTAAAGCTGAGTTAATAACTTGGTGGTTTATAACTTAGAATTCGATTGTAATATTAATTATAAACCGTTCCTCAAAATTACTCGTCATCCTACGAAATAATATACATATATTTTTGTTGTAAAGTTGTAAATCTATATATATAAAAATGACTTGCTGTTCGTTAGTCTCGCTAAAACTCGAGAATGGCTGAACGGATTTATCTTATCTTGGTTTTAAAATGTTCGTGGAGGTCTAGGGAAGGTTTAAAAGTTGAGAAAAATTCGAATAATTGTCGGGAAAACCCTCAAAAGGGTAGGGGTAGGGTAGGGGTAGGGGTAGGGGTAGGGGTAGGGGTAGAGTAGGGGTAGGGGTAGGGTAGGGGTAGGGGTAGGGTAGGGTAGGGTAGGGTGGGGTAGGGTAGGGTAGGGGTGGGGTAGGGTGGGGTGCTGGGTCGGGTAACCTCCTCGTGTTCCCAGTTTGCTATTGGTCCCTACGGGTTACGGCCTGGGGGAAGGGTAGCATGACTGGGACGGTGCATCCTGGGCATTTGGCTATTGACTTCCCATTGGGATCTTGGTAGTCAAGTGGCTGATAACCCGATGCAGCTTCTCTCTCCTCCTCTGCTTTCAGAGGAGCGAAAGAGAAGCCGATCCTCTTTCGTCGCCTATGGGCACTTGAGATGAGGGCCGTCCGATCCTCTCTTGTCGCCTTCTGGCACTTGGGATGAGGATCCATACCGTAATCCTGTCATAGACCGGCTGTTCACAGTTCGGAGTCAGGACCGGGGTCCCGTCCTTTTCAGGATAGGCTGCGTGGTAGGAAACCACTATAAAAGTTCCCTACGAGGACTTGGAGCTCCCCTGCAGTAGTCAACTCCGTTGCGAGGTTGCCTGAGATGGGCGGTGAACAGTTTTTTAGGAAGGCTTTTCACTGTAAAAAAAGCTTTTCAGAGACATGATGGCACAGCACAAACACAATCTCCCCGGGAGGGTCCCAGTCTCAGCGTCTGAGCTGGGGAATCCCTCACCTCTGGACGAAAGTCCGGAGGTCTGCCCCAACTTATACGGGGGGGGCAATGTTGCGCTAGATTGTAGGCCTGAGAAAGGCGGTGAAACTTATGAGCCCGAGAAAGGCTTTGATCACGGCCATACTGGCCGTATTGGCGGTATATCCGCTCCCGTGAACGTGGACAGTGGCCCTGGACTGGGCGGAGAACCGAATGTGACTGGCCCCAGAAGGGGCGGTGTTGGCGGCGCGTCCGCGTCGCCTGCTGCGGGGCTCGGAAAGGGCCCCAAACCCGTTAAGGGCATCTCAAAAAAGAAGCGTGAACTCCGTCACTCGGAGTGTAGTACTGACGGCTTCGAATCGGATGCCTCTGAGGTGTCCACAGTCTCGGCTTCGTCTCGTGCGTCTCGTGCGTCAGCTCGAAAAAGAAACCGAGATGCGCTCGACTTGGATGAGGTGGACATCTTTGCTGTACCTAACCCTGTACAAAAGAAGACTAGGGCGATGTCATCTTTGCCTAGTCCGAAGGAACTTGGTGACGAGATGCGGCATCAGCCGTCTGTGGACCTTACCAGCAGAGTGCTGGAGAGCCTGGAGACAGTTGAGGCTGTAGCCAACAAATCTCGGAACCTCCAGGGGGGCATGGTGCGCCAACTGCGTATAGCGGTGCGTGTGGTAACGGCGGCGGTGACCGAGATGACCCAAAGATCTACTGGGGATACCAGTCACTTAGAGCGGGAGAATGCTTTGCTGCGGGAGAACGCCTTGCTACGTTCTCAGCTCGAGGACCACAGTGGCAAGTTGGCAATGCTGACCAGTGAACTGGCCCAACTTCGTGGTCAGCATATGGAGGCAGCACCTTGTGCCCCCAGAGGTGCTGACGATGTCTTTATAAGTCAAATTAAGGCTATGATTGAGGGCAAGTTGGCACATCTGGAGGCGAAGATATTCCCGGAGGGAATTATCAGGCCCCCACTGGGGCAGAAGGTGGCGAAACCCGCTGAGCCTAGTGGCCCCAGCGTTGTAGGATCGGCCAGAAAGAAAAAGAATAAGAAATTACGTAAGCCAAACCAAACGGCTTCAGCGGTAACTGCTTCGACTTCTGCGTCGACGCTCGGAACCCTGGTTGAGCCTGCGGCGCCGCCTCGTCCAGCCCCGCAGTCGCAGCAGCAGCCAGCGCAAGAACCTGCCTGGACCACTGTGGTTCGTGGAAAGGCCAAGGTAAAAGCGGCAAAAGCCCAGGTGGCCAATGCTGCTAAGCCAAACGCTGCACTGCCTAAAAAGGCGAAGAAGGCCAAACCGCCAAAGCTGCCGCGATCTACCGCTGTAGCCGTCACGATTCCGGAGGGCTCCAACATCACATATGCCCAGGTGATGGCTAAAGTGAAGGAAAAGATCCAGCCGGCAGACCTCGGCATCGGCGAAATACGCCAGAAGAGGGCTCTGAACGGTGGCATCCTGCTGGAGATACCGGGACAGGAGTGCGCAGCAAAGGCCGATAGCCTGGCCCTCAATGAGAGAAGCCCTTGCTGACATAGGCGTGTAAATCACGCGGCCTGCAAAGAAGGGGGAGATCAGAGTGATGGACTTGGACGAGTCGGTCACCCCACAGGAGGTGGCGGCGGCTGTCGCCGCAGCTGGAAGTTGCGACGTGGCTGCCGTGCAAGTAGGAGAGATTCGCGGTCTTCGTCCTGGCTCTATGGGCTCGGCTTGGGTCCGCTGTCCCCTCTCTGTCGTACACAAACTGGCGGCCGCAAAAAGGGTACGGGTGGGATGGGTTTCAGCCAGATTGCAGGTTCTGGCCTCGAGACCATTGCAGTGCTTCCGCTGTCTGGAACTGGGACATGCACGCCATCACTGTGTTCACTGTGTTCACATCGCCATCACTTGTGTTACAAGTGCGGTACGCCTGGACACAAGGCGGCCAAATGTGAGGCACAAGTACCTAGATGTCCTCTATGTGCAGATCACGGGCGCCCGGCTGATCACCGAGTCGGCAGCAAGGGCTGCAAGCCCCCCAAAAAGGGCGACAAAAGAAAGACGGCGGTCGGCTCTAATGTTCCGGCTACCTCGGACATGGGAGGTGGGGCCACGCCTGATGGTGTTGGGACCAGAGCGGGTAGCGCTAGCAACCCGACCCAGGAGGCAATGGAGGCCTAACATTTAGTGCCACATACAAAGTACTCCAGGGTAATATAAACCACTGCCGCAGGGCGCAAGACCTGCTCATGCAAAACCTTGTGGAGTGTTCAATTGCCCTTGGAGTCATCTCGGAGCCATACAGAATCCCAGTCCATCCCCGCTGGTTTGGAGATGACACTGGGAACGTTGCGTTATACTGGGGAGGAGGGCGCGGAGACCCCGCGTGCGCTAGAGTGGCGTCAAGTCCCGGCATTGTAGTGGTTGAGTGGGGCTCTCTCTTCGTGATGGGATGTTACATCTCTCCCAACTGCAATCTCGAAGACTTTGAGGAGTATCTGGGTCGAGTGGAGGTGTTTGTACACAGATACAGATCTCACCCGATACTAGTGCTGGGCGACTTCAATGCCCGATCTCGGGTTTGGGGAGACGTCTGGGACAACGTACGGGGCGAGACTGTCCTTAAATGGGCGGCCGGTCTCGACCTCCGATTGTTGAACAGGGGCTCGGTTAGCACATGTGGCAGATGGCAGGGTGAGTCAATCGTAGACCTGTCCTGGGCTAACCAGGCAGCTGAGTACTTGGTGTCGGACTGGAGAGTAGCAGAGGAGGTTGTAACCCTGTCTGACCACTTCCATATAATCTTCGCCGTTATCCCTAACCGTCCTGTCACTGCGGCGATACAACGAAACGGTGTGCAAGCATGCTGGGCACTTAAACGGCTGGACAGGGATAAATTGATTGCTGCGGCTCATACAGCTGATTGGTTACCTGCACCTGACCTTGAAAATCTCTCTGCAACCGAAAGGGAGGCGGAAAGGTTTAGAGCTAGCATGACCACAATATGTGATGCTGCTATGCCCAGGGTCAGGTCTCCTTCAAAGCAGCCTGTTTATTGGTGGTCGGAGCACATTGCTTCCCTTCGTAGGACGTGCCTTGCCTCGCGCAGGCTCTTCACTCGTACAAGAAGACGGCGAGCGGCGACTCAAGCCGAAATAGATAATGCCTACTCCGCTTACCGAGCTGCCACAGTCGCCCTACAGTCGGCAATAGCGGATGCCAAGTCTCGCTCGTGGAACGATCTTCTCGATGGCCTGAATAGGGATCCATGGGGACGTCCGTACAGGATGTTCTTGGGGAAGTTGCGCCCTTGGGTTCCTCCTTTGACGGAAACTCTTGAACCCCAGTTTACCAAGAGAGTGGTAGATACCCTTTTTCCACTTGAGAGATGCCCTGACGTTTCTCGTGCGACATTGGCAGTAGAGGCTTGGTCCGAGAGTCTGGAGGTAACGGAGGGAGAACTGACATACGCGGTGAGACGTCTTGCTGCACGAAACACGGCTCCGGGTCCGGACGGGATTCCTGGGCGAGCGCTAGTCATAGCGCTTGGGGTGCTAGGAGAGAGGATGAGACGCTTGTTTAACGCTTGTTTTCGCCACGGGTGCTTCCCAGCACTGTGGAAGGAAGCAAGACTCGTCCTTTTGAAAAAGGAAGGGAGGCCTGAGGACTCACCCTCCGGGTACCGGCCCCTTTGCTTGTTGGATGATTCGGGTAAGTCGTTTGAGCAGATCATCGCCCTCCGTATCAATAAGCACCTGCGGGAGACTGGACCGGACCTATCGGAGAGCCAATTTGGTTTCCGGCAGGGTCGCTCGACAGTAGATGCGATCCTTCGAGTCCGCTCCGTGACTGAAGAGGCAGTCTCCCAGGGGAAAGTAGTTTTGGCTGTCAGTATTGACATCGTCAATGCGTTCAACTCTCTCCCCTGGGGTACGATTCGAGAGGCCCTCGTCCGGCATCAGATCCCATGTTATCTCCGTGCTGTAATAGAGGATTATCTTTTCCAGAGAAGGATTCGTTACGTGGGTAGAGACGGCCAAGTCGAACAGAGAGAGGTCGTTTGCGGGGTTCCTCAGGGGTCGGTATTAGGCCCTCTGTTGTGGAATCTCGCATACGACGTGGTGCTCCGGACCTAACTCCCAGCCGGCATTAGTGTTGTATGCTACGCAGACGACACTCTGATATTAGCCGAAGAGGAGTCTTTTGAGAGGGCTTTACAACTAGCAGAGCTAGGTGTAGCTTGTATCGTGAGGAGATTCAGTGCATTAGGCCTGGCAATTGCGCCTCACAAAACAGAGGCGCTATGGTTCCACGGACTCCCTCGGCGGGAGAGCTCTCCTGTTTCTGTGGTGCGGGTAGGAGAAGCGGAGGTCCAGATAGCGCAAACTATGCAATATCTGGGCCTAGTATTAGACGGACGGTGGTCTTTCACAGATCATTTTGACCGCCTGGTTCCCCGGATTGAAAAAGTAGCGGGTGCTCTGCATGGGCTGCTACCGAATCTAGGGGGACCGCAGGAAGGAGTTCGCCGTCTCTATGCGGGTGTAGTGCGATCCATTGCGCTTTATGGGGCGCCAGTATGGTCAGATCGACTGTCAGGCGCTCGGCGCCGCGTGACCAAATTCAACGCTATGCAGCGACGCATTGCCATTAGGGTCGCACGGGGATACCGGACGATTTCGTACGAGGCGGCAACTGTGCTGGCGCGCTTTCCACCTCTCGATATCCTGGCTGATATGGATGCGAGAATCTACCGTATCCTTCGCCAAAGAGGTGGAACCGCTACTAGCGAAGAAATAAGGGTGAGGGAACACAGGCGCGCAATAAACCGCTGGCGCGAGCGTCTCCATGAGCCACGTGGTGTTCGGCAGCGGTTTATTGGAGCCGTCTTGCCATATTTTCAAACATGGTTGGATAGGAAAGGTCGGGTGACTTTCCACATGACCCAGATACTAACCGGACATGGCTGTTTCGGTGAATATCTCAACCGAATAGGGAGGGAACAGACACCACAGTGTCACCATTGCGGTTCGGACCAGGACTCGGCGCAGCACACGCTAGAGGAGTGCCCTGCTTGGCTCTGTGCGCGAAGCGACCTGGTCCAAGAAATCGGCTCAGACCTCTCCCTGCCTGCAGTAGTCGCTGCAATGCTGGGAAGTGCTGTAGCCTGGGAGGCCGTTAGCACCTTCTGCGAGACCGTCATGGTCCAGAAGGAGTCAGCGGAGCGGGAACGCGAGCGCGTGGACCCCGCGAGACGACGACGACGACGACGAAGAGCTCCGACTAGTAGCGGAGTCTCTGATGTGCGTCAGTCCACGACAGGGTTGCTGGCAACCTCGGTTGACGGTAGGGGGCACACTGAAGTGTAAGCTCCAGTGTGCCCGGGCCGTGTAGCTCCGGCTAAGAATAGAGCTACGGTCTTCCCCGCCTGTCGTAAGAGGCGACTAAAGGGGGTCATCGGAGTTGCGGCCTTTTGTGGTGGGGGCTACAATGTCCGACCAAATGACTCCGGGGACGGTATTGGCTTGGGGTGGTCATCAAGTCGATACACACCGGAACGGTGCAGAGGCAGGTTTGGACAGTACACAACCTGCCTCGCGATGGGCCTTCTGGCGCGGTGTTAGAAGGGCTCCGGTTGCGTTCTATTGAGATCCCGGAGCCCATCGAACTGCACCGAGGTGGACCACCGTGGAGTTTTTAGTGGGTAGAAGTCCCACATAACCCAGCTCTTCCCCCGAGGGGCTGGGTACCTGGATAGCAGGTTTTCTCCACGTAAACAAAAAAAAAAAAAAAAAAAAGGGTGGGGTAGGGTAGGGGTAGGGTAGGGGTGGGGTAGGGGTGGAGTAGGGTAGGGGTAGGGTAAGGGTGGGGTAGGGTAGGGTAGGGGTAGGGTAGGGGTAGGGTAGGGTAGGGTAGGGTAGGGGTAGGGGTAGGACGCCACGCGAACAAAGTCGCGCTGGGACCACTAGTAATATATATAATGTGGATATTTTTATGGCTACTGAATCCGAAAATAATATATGTATTTGGTCTTTAAAAAGTTGCCACTCAACCCTACTGCCCAGCCACGAGGCCGAAAGTGATTCAGTTCAAAATACCTACCTAATAACTGAGTTAACTTTTGTGTAGTGAAAATAACTTTCGTCGTGAAAACAAGTTTCAGCTTGTCGAGAAAGTACTGTCGTGTCGTGAGAAAGAAGAAACCTATCTACGCATTTGGCGAGCAAGTTCGGACATGCTCGCGCTTGCGTAGTGCAGAAAAGTGCTTGTTTTCGTTACCTACCTATGCGTTGCGTCGTATAATGAACGAGTGTAGGTAAATAATCGGTTGTGTTATGGACCTTGTGGTTACCTACGTCGTCTGACGGGAGCCATTGCGATAGTTTCTCTGTTTCTGCCTGTTGCTAGGCCTTGGTCGGCCGGCTCCAATGAATTCGCTGCTGCGCGCGCGACGTACCTACTCGTTGCGTGATGTGCGAGTTGCAGAATAAGAACACCATCCTTTACACAACTTACCTACACATCGCCGTGTGGAGCAGTGTCTGCCGCGATATCAAGGGACGAAAGTACCTAGGATATTGTTACAAACGTAGCTGTTACCTACTTACAACATTACGTGGTGTGGCCTTATACCTATATCCTGTGTGTGGACATATTTATTTATGTAGTGACCTATCTTCGGACTACTTATATACCTACGGTAGTGCATATCGAAGACTACTCAGCCGAGTGTACCCAATTCTCGAAAGGACATTTGTCGAAACTTTTGACTATTGTGTTTAATGAAGTTTCTTCGAAAAGTGTAGGGTCAATGTAGGGAATACCGGACAGTAATTTTAGTGAACTTTTGTGTTTGCGTTATTACTAGGGTGAGTGTACGCAACTCCGACCTGTTGGTTGAAAATAAGATGGTGTTAGCACGGTCGAGAACGAACTGCCCTGGATAACCTCCCACTTCAGTTCCTAACGATGAAGCTGTCCAAGTATCGGGTGAGGTGTCACCCTCGTTCCAGACGAGCCCACCGAGGACTTCCGAGGTGCCGGCAGCACCTGCTGCTCCGCCGTCTTCACCGACCATGTCTCCGGTTCCACCTGCGGCGCCAGTTACAGTTAGTTATTATTTTGTCGAGGGTTCCATACGCACCCGCTAGTGCTATAAATAATAGTGGCAACTTTGCCAGATGTACAATACGCTTTAATGGAAGCAAAAATTACGATGTTGCAGCGTACATAAATGCGATAGAAGTCTATACGGAATGTGTCAATATGGAGGAGTCCGTTGCACTCCGAGGTCTACCTATGCTACTGACCGGCTTAGCTGCGACATGGTGGCAGGGTGTTAAGCATTCCATTACTTCTTGGACCGACGCCGTGCACCTGCTGAAGCAGACGTATAGGCCGCTTCTCCTACCTCATAAAATATACAGAGAGCTCTTTAGTAAAAAAAAAACAAGTCAACGAGAGCAACGACATTTTTATATGCAGGATACGAGCTCTGATTTCCCAATTACCGCCGAATACGCTCCCTGAGAATCATGTGCAACTTGACATCGAATCTCGAATCTCCTTTTCCTCTTATGCTAAGTTGTTAGAGAAAGCCCGTGCCGTCGAAGAGCTTTTGGACCAAGGGCAGTCCAAGTCACAGGTGCGCCAGCGTCTTTCTTCCGATGCTACGAAGTCGACATTTGTGGCTCCGTCAGCTGCATCGAACAGCACCTCTAGCAACACTTCTACAGATACAACTGGTCCCTCATCCACGACTTCACCTGAAAATAAGTATTCCAGGCCATTCTGTAGGTACTGTAAGAAATATGGGCATAAGTGACGGCGTCGCAAGCGCAGCCTCTAGGCCTGCCGCCATCGTGTGTTTCGGATGTGGTGCGCCAGGGGTCATTCGGTCCGATTGTCCTACCTGCACGGATGTTTTGGCTCCTACGACGTCCTTCCAGTCCGTGGCCGCAGTCCGTGACCGCAGTACTAGGCCGATCGACGCGTGTGCTCGTCCGATGATGAATATAAATGTTTACGGGGCTAGTGGTCGTGTCCTTGTGAACACTGGTGCGAAACTATCGATCGTGAGTGCTAGTTTAAGAAAAGTGCTAGTTAGTAATAAACATCAACTTGTTAAAACATGTGCAGAGATTAAGTTAGCCGATGGCCCTGTCAGTAATAGACGTGTGGAAACAGCTACGGTTGACGTTAAGGTATGCGGAGTGGTCGTAACCATCGTATTCGTGATTTTACCCGGGGCGGTAGACATACTACTTGACCTTCGTCTCGATAAATTCTCGTTAGCATCTGTCAAAGGTGTATCCTTCCCATTGTAATTAGAGGAATAAATCGGTGCTCCTTCTGTCTGTTCTCTGGCAGGTCTCCGCGTGAACGAGGGCACCTTGCTAACATATAGGCAGAATTTTCCAGTACAAAATGAAGTTTATTTAAACTGACCATAATTTTTTTCCCACAAAGATTTGAAAGTCGTGGCCATAGTAAAATTCGTAGAAAATGGAAAATTCTTTCCAATGATATATCGCTCAACGTTATTGGTCATATAGGCTGGGGTCTCTACATTTCAGCCGGTCCTCCTTTTCTAAACTTTTCTGGAAGTAAACTGCGAAAATATGAGTATAGAAAAATTATTGTATGCAACTGCATATAACACTCGTGTCAAACTATTATCATATGATAAACAGACACTCATGTTTCGCATGAGTATCGCAGTATGCACTATGTTAGTAGGTCGTGTTCTGCCGACTTTGTAATATTAGTGTTTTACTGAGGCGGCGGTGCAAACCGTCGCGCGTGCGTCACTGCGATGGCTACAAATATCATTGTGAACGAGCTCCTCGCGTTCTTACAGCAAAAATTAGACGTGATGGACGAGGTTAGTGCCGTTCAGATATGCAAAACCAACTTTTCGGAGACGGACATATCTGAAGCCAAGGTGTTACTGTACTCTTCACTCAATGTGATGGAGAAGATGGTGTCGTGACGGCGTGACGGGACACATAGAAGCATACAGGACATAGAAGGATTCAACTCGTTCGTGGCGTTGGTTCTTCATGAGGGAAGATTATTGGCCAAAGGGTGTGTGTACCGGCGATTCCGTAGGCGACCCAGAATTTTCGGTGCCGCCGAACGACATTAAGTGTCAGTTATTTTTTAAGATATTAATAAATTATATTTGTATATATTAGTTCACAATTTATAATTATTTGTATGCTTGTTTAGTATTTATGTTGTTAGTGTATTTATAAATATAGGCCTCTGTTGCCTGAAATAAATAAATAATACACAAAAAAAATTTACAAACTATAAGTTAATTACGAAGCTATCGGGATGGTGCGACGCCGCGCCGGGCGCGCGCACATGTGCATTAGTCATCAGGTGGTAGGACTCTGTCAACCCTGAGGAGTCCGTCTGGGTGAGTACCACCGCCTTATCTATTTCTGCTGCCCAGCAACAATGCTTGCATTGTTGTGTTCTGGTTTGAATGATAAGGTAGCCAGCGGTATTACAGGCATGATGGCATTTCATCTTAGTCCTCATAGTGACAACGCACTTGCGGTTCTGTATTTTTATTGCCTGCAATCTAAATGCATGAATCGTAGATGTTATGGGCGACAGTTACCGCTTACCATCAGGTGGGCTGTCTGCTTGTTTGTACTGCGTAGAATAAAAGAAAAAATAATCGTCACCCCTCCCCGCGCAGCAGAAACCTACTGACCAAACTTACATTTGTAAGTTTTCCGTAAGTTTCACTCACGTAAGTAACTTACGATAAATTTGCTTATAAAAGAGTTTACATTTGCGTAAGTTCTCACGTAAGTTACTTACGAGCCAATTTTTTCTCTATGTTACAAGCATATATCTGTATATAAAATTTTTTCTCTATGCTTACGAGAGTAAAAACAAAATCAACATGGCGTTAATGTCCCGTTTGTGTTCTCGTGCACGAGGCGTCAGTGTATTTATAGTTTACCTATTAGTGCGCGTTAGTTCCTTTTTAAGCCATTTATCTGTGCCGCGTTATTAATAATAATAATAATAATCATAATAATCATTTATTTCAAGTATCTTAAAACTCATACAATTTGTTAGTAGGTAGATACAATAACTTAATCTAATGTTAGTATTAAAGTAAAGTCTTCACTGCTGTGACGTGCAAGTTACAGCAGTGTCTTATATATGGGCAGTCTAGCCTGCCGGCAATCATCGCCAGGACGGTGTTGGAGCTGGCCCGCACTCTGCGCACCAGAGACGCGCACCGCTTGCGCATTGTGGCAAAGAAGCAATCGGTGCGCGCCTCCGCGAACATGCCAGAGGCGCTACAGTAGCGGGGCAGACCCACCACCGCCCTGAACGCGTTATTGAACTGGACGCGTAGGGCACTGTACGATTTCTGCGTATAATCTACCCATAGGCTACACGTGTAAAGTGACGTGCAATATGCTTTAAAAAGCGTAGCTCTAGCTTCCTTGGAACATCGTGCAAACCTACGGGCGATCATATTAGCTCTTATCGACAAAGCCCTCCGCTCCCGCTCAATGTCAGCATTGTCTTTACAATCAGCGGTGATAAGATGTCCGAGGTACTTAAACTCTTCAACTCTTTTCAGAGGAACACCATATAGTTTAAGGGGCGGTACACATGAAGGTCTTATTAGACCCGCCTTAAACACCATAAACTGAGTTTTATTTATATTATATTGCAACCCGTGCTTTATTGCGTACCTTTCACACACTTGTAAAAGCCTTCTTAGACCACAGATCGACGCGCTCAGCAGCACCATGTCGTCTGCATAACTCAGATTGTTGACGCAGACGTCGTCAATATGGCAGCCAACACGCTGACTGCTGAGCTCGTCGATCAGTGCATTCACGTACAAGTTAAATAATGAAGGAGAGGTCAGACCACCCTGTCTCACCCCACATTCTAGTCTGTAAGACTCCGACAGCGCGCCAGCCCATCTGACACTATTCACCTGGTGTCCATACCAGTACTTGAAGATGTTCACAAGTTCTATTGGTAGATTAACGTCCTGTAGCTTTGCCCATAGTATGTCGTAGGATACCAGGTCAAAAGCTTTCGATAGGTCGAGGAAGCAAGCGTAGACTGGAGTTTTTCGACTCGTGTAGTATTTCACGGTATGCTTGAGACACAGAATTGCACTCTCCGTAGACAATGACGGACGGAACCCAAACTGATTGTGGTGCAAACTAAGATATTTATTTAATTGTGTCTCAAGCATAGCGTCAAACACTTTCGCGACAATTGTCGCCAAGGAAATGGGCCTATAGTTATTTTTATCTGAAACATTTCCCGTTTTATTTTTGACTACAGGCACAACTATTGTTTTCATGAGCTCGGGGGGTATGTACGAATGACTGACACACAACGAAAATAGCATCGCCAAGACTCTCGGTAAATGAGAGCCAGCGCACTGAAGGTGCTCGACGCTGAGGCCGTCGTGGCCGGGAGATTTGCCTCTAGTCATCCACCCTATAGTCATAGCTACATCTTTGGGAATAAATCTAGTTCCCACGGCCCCGACTGGCATCTCATCATCGGTCACCGTCCGCGACGAGCCCAAAGAAGACTGCACCTGAAAATGACTTTTAAAAATCTCCGCAATTTCCCCAGGGTCACTTGCGTCACCCACGCTCATCGGGAGGCCGGGCCTGACATTTGCCTTGTTTGTGTTTTGCCAGAAACCTTTAAAATCCCTAGCTGAATGCGTAGAGGCAAGTATATCCATTCTAATTTGGTCCTGATTGTCCTGGCACCATTTAAGCCTAGACTTGAATATCCGACGGCTTTTACACATATCATCATGAACATGACCTGTTTTAGGTCTGCCTTGAGATAACCATTCATGAAACAATGACCTGGCCTCCCGATGGGCGTCCCTGACGTGTCTGTTCCACCCAGTTACAGGTTTATGATTTCCACGCTTACGCTTGCCTTCCCGACCTGCCGATGCCCGGGCAGCACCACTTAGAGCAGATATAATATTGTCGTAAAGTCCATCCAGAATACTCCTATGCTGATGGTCATTACAGTAACGATCAGCACAAAGAATAAAATCACTAGGAAAGTCAATCGATTTTAGACTGTTATTACACATTTCACTATAGTATGCGACCTGCTCTTTAGTACGTACGCCCCATATTACAGACTTATCCACACTGATTTTACCTGCTAGCTTAGGCGTTAATAAACATAGGGTACACTCTATTATAATAGGAAAATGGTCTGACCATACCGTATCGTACTTTACGTAGACATTCGACACTGTGCACTGAGCAGCCTGAGTTACAACACAGTGATCCAGCCACCTCCCTGACCCGTGCACGTCACTAATGAACGTGTACGTGTCCGACGAAAGCCCGAGCCTATCCACATCTATACATATCCAACTTTGTTCCCCACAAAACGCTAAAAGTTCGTTAAAAAAGAGCTCATGCGGGTGAGCGTTAAAGTCGCCCATTATGTACACCGATTCTATACCGTACTGTTCTATGATAGCGCTTACCGCACTGAGGCATTCCGTGAAATCCTGTAGATTGTCTGTAGAATTCGTAGGCATGTAGATGCACACCACTACAAGGGGCCGATCGTCTGTCACTATTTGTATGGCACAAATTCGGCTATTGTCGCACTGTAAGACCGACACATTTTGGAAGACACTGTTTCTCCAAAGCAGCGCGACCCCGCCGTACGGGCGGCCGCGCAACATCCCCGCCGCTGTGTCGATCGCCGACGTCCCAGTGTATCCGAAACTGCTGTCTATAGAACTTAGAAACGGGATCTCATGAGGCAGTAACCACGTCTCTTGTAAGGCAATTATATCACAGGTGTTACATAATTCTCTAACACTCTCTATAGATCGTTTTACATTTTTGCAATTAAAACTGGCGAAGCTGTATGTTTGTTTACTCATTAGGTACTTTTATAAGGCCGTGAGCGGAGGGAGGTCCGTCCTTCAACTTGTGCTTGTAATGCACAAAACGTCTAAAAATTATCCCTTCTGGCCATAATTTTTCGTCTAGGTATAAAGGTAAGTTTTGCCGGGATACAAAGATCTTAAAAGCGTTATGATCTGTCTGCTTCTTAATGTTAATTTTCTCCAACGATACACATTCATTTGTTTTTGTTTGTATGTAACTTATTATATCCTTTTCTTTTGTGTCTTTGTGGACATTCGTAATAAACACGGGGATTTTGGTCTCCGCCGCCTTAAAGTTACACTCCATATCGCTTGCTACGCCCTTTTTTCCCTGGAAACGATAATTGGACTTCTTTTTCTTTACCACCGTCACCCATCCACCATTATTCGAGTCTTTATTTATCACGTCCGCGTCGGCGCAGCGGTCCGGTTCGTTATCAGTCAGCTGACTTGCCGGTAAGTGCCTACGCGGTGACGTCACGGCGGGTGTTGCACCGATGCCGAGCGGTTTCGAAGCGGCTCCGACTGCGAGTAGTTGTTCCGTGCCTACTACCGTCGAGTTTTGTTTTTCGGATTTTTCCGTTAAATTGCACTCCGTGGGTGGAGAAGATATTTCTTCAAAATCCCGATACTGCGTCACATTACTCTTTTCGTTGGATGTTTGTAGAACATATTTACTCGTTTCGTTTAACGTAGAACTAAAACCCATAGGGTTGCTGTTTGAAATCCATGCACCGCGTTTCACGTTAACGTTCGAGCGAACAGGCAGCAGGGACGACAGGGCTTCTTTCACACACTCTGTTTTTATTTCTTTAACTTGATCAAGAGTAGCGTAAGTTGTCTTCATCGTGTAGATATCCGCTTGAACACGTTGAATATCTTTTAATAACTTAGAGCAGTCCAAGTGGTCAAACGTAATAGGCGGTAATTTATCTAAATTCCGTGCAACGAACACGGGAATGTCCTCAGGATCGATTGATTTAAACACCCCAATGATGTCCTCCAGGTCCCGTTGTTCTTTGCCCTTATTTTTGCGTAATTTGTTCCTTTGATCCGTTGGAATAGAATCAAAGAACAACAATTTGGACTTCTTTATTTCATCACTTGTAAAGGATGACACACACAATTTTACCATGGTATCGGTATCCACTAACGACACTTTGTTTTGTATATACGTTAGCATTTCGTCAATGACGATGTTACACGCGTTACATTTCACTAATTCCGACATTTTAGCAACACGATATTTGCGCTAAAAATTTAGAAACAGCACGCGACTACCCCCGCGGGATGCGCGCGCGCGACTGTTATTGGTCAACTGTCGCATTCGCATTTTTCTATTGAAATGCATTTCATATTTACCAGTAGTAACGTATTTTACGTTCAGAAGGGGTCTCGCTATAATTTCTCCAGCGTATGCTCCGTAAGGAGTGACGCTGTGCGCACCCCGTCCCTACGGGGTGTCGCATCCGATGAAACCTGGAAAGCCTTCCCGGCTACAGGTGCTCCCAGGGGGTGTT
The DNA here is from genome assembly GCA_907269095.1 of Blastobasis adustella. NCBI lineage: Eukaryota > Metazoa > Arthropoda > Insecta > Lepidoptera > Blastobasidae > Blastobasis > Blastobasis adustella. Next base: position 13,371,971 of record OU026119.1, on the reverse strand, counting down.
TAGCACGTATGCGCCTAGGTCCCTTTTTTGGCGAGTGCATAACCAGTCCGGCCGGCCGGCCGGTACTAATGAGAGTTCACCTACTCCCTCCCAACCGCTATACCGAAGGGTGCCCATTTCCTTCGGGTTGGGCGCAAAAAAAATAGTTTTAATTAAAAGAAAACAATTATTTTTATAACAATTTATTTCGTCAATTAACAAAGATCACAGATCTTTGAACATTCCAAATACCATTTAAAATATTTTGGCTACCTACGAGTACATTGCAAAGGCAAATTGTGAGTAATTATTGTGGTGTACGCATTTCTAATGTCGAATCCTTCATTGTAATTATCTTTCTTTAGTCAAAATATAGTAACGCCTAACAAAAACGACCGCAGTAGTTGTAACAAAAACTTTATTGCTGTTTTGTACAAACATCAAAAATTGTCTTTCGAACAAACGTTCGTCGAAAAAAAAGTTGTTAGAACAAATCCACCATGATATTACACCAAGATCTATCGAACCATTTACTTTCGAAATAACGTTAGTTAAATACCGTAAGTTATTTGTTCAATGAGTGTTCTTCGAAAGAATTATTTTTCTACGAACGTTTGTTCGAAAGTCCGCTCATAGACTGTCCAGTCAATTTTTTGAACAAACGTTCGAAAAATAGTCATCTAGCTAGGTGATGTAAGGGGCCCGTTCTCGACGCCAGCGTAGCGGGGAGATCGCTTTATGATGGGAAATAGGTTTTCATTCGTCCTCATCTCACCAGGGGGAAGCGGCGATGAGGTCAAAGATGTAGCATGCTTGCCTAGAAGATACCTTTTCAATTCCCTCTCGACTTGAAGACACCAATACACAGACACGCATTCAGAGTTCCAGTAAGAGTGGAAGCATAAGAAAAGTGAATATAAACGTAAGTATTAGATGGTGAGACATAGATGGCGACTTTTGTCCTGTCCGATGGAGTCCGATGTCGAGTTCGGGGCGGTATAGTGACGTGTCTTTTCCATCTTTGTCTCAAAGCGCGACCACCGCTCGACGCTGCCTGCGCCGCTGCCGACGACAACGGCTACATGCAAAACCTATATGAGGCGCCACCTCGTCCGCCAGCTATCGTGGCCATAGCCTTGGTTAGAAGTTGGTTGGCCAAGAGTTGGAATGCAAATATTGGAGCTGACATTACTGCTGTTGGTAATGACTGAGTATTTATCGAAAACCATATCACAATTGTACCATAACTTAATTTATTCCAGACGAATCTTACAACTAATACGGTCGTGTTTATTTCTTTTCGAATTAGCTAACAAAATATAGACATAATTCGATGATAAAAACGGCAACATGGTTCACAGTGAACTTCATAAAAATATTATTCGAGCAATGTTAAAAGCTAGGTAAATTGCACAAAAATATTTAGACATATTATAAAATATAGTGAAAATTGAATAGCATTTGATAGCCCCTGATTTCATTTTTTTTATACATTAGGTACATACCAATAATAATAAAACGTATTCAGTGTAATCCACTTGTTATTTAAAATAACTTTCAGTAGATAAATCTACTAAGAACACTTCTCTGAATTTCCATTTGGCCAAAATATTCTACAAATGGTTATTGACTTAGATTCGCTCTGCTTTAGAAGGCATTCAGATATTCATATATAATAAACTATAGGTAATCTATTACATCTATGACGTACTTAAAACCTAAGATGCGGTTTGTTTTTCATCATGTGCCTGTAACAAACGAAACAAAGTCTGAGTCAGCATTTATATTTACTGAAAAATAAATTAAATTTCTTATAAATACATGCACTACCCTATTGCGTGTTTAGGACAAACTGCATGTAGGGATTTGCCTTTGGACTGTAGCTACATGATCTAAACTTCTATATAGCTTTAAAATAGACTAATGACTGTTGCTGATGTCCATAGGCGGCGGTGAGCGCTATCCATCAGGTGGCCCGCATGCCTGTTCGTCTGCCGTATTACATAAAAAAATATATGTACTTACTTATCAAGAGTTTCCCAGAATCCCATGAGAGCAGCGCGGTCGAGATGCCGTTTGGTGCGGCTGAGGTGGAGCACGGTGACCGCCCATTTGGCCACGTTGGCGTCTAGCTTCATTTCGTCGAATTTCAGATGGAACGCGCAAACTGTGGACAATCAATACTGTTTTAACGTCATATTTAAACAAAAGAAAATCCTATATTATAGCGAATATTGCTGATAGATGTACAGATAGACTAGCTCTTGCCCGTGACTTCGGGGCTTCGTGTGTAAATTTCATAACCAGCTTTTTGCTTTTGAATTTAGACGACTGAATTTAGCCAAATGTAATAAATGCATTAATTGAGAAATAATACTACTGAAAGTACTTGTTCTCGTCCAGGGAATAACTTTTTTATTACTTTGTGAAAGGAGGCACTGATATGTATCTATACTATATAAAGAGAAAAGATTTGATTGTTTGTAATGGATAAACTCAAAAACAACTTACCCGATTTCAAAAATTCTTTGTCACAGTAGTAGGTCATGGTTATTAGGGGTCGTGATTTAATTGTTATAAATAATACTTACTATTAGCAAATATCTGTACGGGATTGCCATCCCAAGGCCATCCTTTGAATTGCCAAGCCGGGCCCTGCACGAAGACTGCTACGACGCGGTCCCATTCCGCGGCTGATAGGCGCCCGGGATTGTCCACTACACGGTAGGGCACCTGAATTAAATGGTAAATGCAATCCTTGGTTTTTCAAACACATCACCATCCCTAGTTGATTTTTTTTAACTTTGTTGTGTATATGTCAAACAGACGTACCGTTATGGTCGCAGCATTGTTCGGTACGTGCTCGCCACCAGGGCCTTTCCTTCTTTGCAATAACACTTCGTTTTCGCGGACAGTGCCTTCGGCTTTCTTTTGCTCTACGGGCACATATCTGAAACAAAATTTTCTCTATAAAACAATAACTCAAATAAACATAATTAGGCCTGTGATGATTTACGGCTGCGAGATATGGCCAGCGCTGAGGAAGCGCACGCATGCTGCGAAGAACGTGCGGCTTCACGCGATTTGACTGAGTGCAGCAAGTGCGTAACTCCGTGGCAGCCTTACCGTGAAAGACATCACGGATATAATTGAAGAGACTCGCCGACGTTGTTTTGATCACGTGCTGAGAAAGCCCTAGGCAAGTCCCGTGGGAGACTCAAGGTGCGATGGATTGACATCGCCGTGTCAGATACGGTTGTCACAATGCTGAAGACCGAGCTAAATGGAGAAGAAACAGCAGCATAGCGGACCCTGACAGAAGCCGGTATTGACCGCTCAGATGATGATGACAAAAACAAAGAAACAAAATGAAAAAGAAATAGTTCATACTCCTAACTATTTCATACTCCTAACATTTCCCAAGCTGTAGAGCAACCGTTCGATCGAAATCGCGTCTAGACGGTTAAATACAAAGTCAGTGTACTCACTTTAGATCCTGCAGCATGTCCTTGACGTTGTACATGGTGATGACCGAGGTGGCCGCGGCCGGTATGATGATGATGGGCGTGCGCGAGGGCCGCTTGCCGCCCGCGCCCGCCGGGGGCCGCGCGGCCGCCACCGGCAGCAGGTCGCGCCGCCCGGGCGTGCCCAGCGACACCGGACCGTTTTCTGGGGAAGCGTGACAGTTAGCGAGCCGGCAAATTACCAACTACTTCGGCGCTCAGGTACAAACGGGATTTGCCCCACCACTCATTCCCACCGATGCAACTCCTGTGTAGCCATGATCTAGAGCGGCAACCACACACAGATCCTGAGTTTTGACTCTCAGGCACGCCCGAGGACAAGCTAATACTATCTTGGAACCCGCAACAAATTGAATTCAGAAGTAACAGGTAGGAAAGATAGTGTTCCCCGTCTCCTCCCTCAAAAAACAGCGTAAAACAAAATGGGCCAAGTCAATGCCATAAATCAATACACTAGATAATTAGGATAACTAGACTTTTTGTGAGACATCCAGAGAAACATCAAAGAGTCAGGCGCGATGCTAACAAACGCGACCAGAGGGCTTAGTGTGAGTTACGGCTCGATTTTACTTTACTATCGCGTTTGCGTTTACGTGAAAATTTGTATGAAGAAATATATAGCGCCGTCTAGTGGTACGTAAATTGTGTTATTTTCTTCATACTAATTTCGACGAAATCGCAAACGCGATAGTAAAGTAAAATCGAAGCAAAACTCACACTAAGCCCTCAGATGAGTCGTGCGCATAGCTGTGTTACCTTGTTACCATCACATTTTAAAATATTTTTTTCACACGAGGATTTTAAAATATTTTTTTGCTTTTTGCTTTTCGCAAAAGTTTTATTATTACCCTATTGAAATAGAAAAGATAAGCCGCCAAAGAGATAACTCATCAGTGCAAATAATATTTCTTCGACTTTTATGTACCTGCTTTGTGTACTAAACGCCTTATCTAAAAACGAATTAGTAAAATTGAAAATAATTGAACAAAAATATTATTTGCTATTTTATTATACTCTTAACTAGAAGTCAACTCTTATCTCGAACCCAACACATTGAAAACAAATGAACAATACTTATAGGAAAAGGGTCACCATTTACCTGGTTTTCGGAAAATATGGCAGTCATATGGTGTAGGTACACCATATGACTGCCCTTTATCTTAAACCTTATCTGCGTCACAGGTAGGTTTGCTCCTGACTACCTATGTGAATAACATGACTCATATTTTTTCCGACCTTCAAATATAATTGTAAAATCATAGGCCCCGTTGGCTGCGATACCTATAGGTATCGCATGGAATAAATTAGAATGCCTAACCCTGTTCAAATGTTTGTTTTAAAAATATCAATTTATACAAAAAAGATGACCCGACCCATTACACAGGTTAACCCAGTTTGGACTCCAGTCTCCCAATCAACTATTTGATGTTTTAAATGTCTTTGTAAACTGTTTTGGGAGAAAAGAAATAAATATAAAAATAGTAGTTTAGGCAACTCGCATACAAAAGGGGCTATTACAACATGAGTGTCTGTTTATCATATGAAGCATAGAATCATATCCATAGACTGCGATGAAAGCTTACCGTCAGCTTATTTGCCACCTTAGTGGTATAAAAAATGAGAAGGAAGTAAACTAGACCAGACATCCTAAAAATCATCAAAGGATGTCTGTCTCTTTGACAGACATGTTTCATAAGTGATTCAATACTTACGTGTCATTGGTCGTGGATGACTGCTTGGTGTTTGAGGAGTACGTGCAGCAACAGGCACACTCGGACCTTCTGTTACAGACTTAAGAGTCATCCCGTGATATGTGCCCATGGTATCGATCTTGAAGCCCTCAGTCTCTGTAATCCGAGAAATTCTTGTAATGTACATACAAAGTATAAAGTTATAATAATCGAAAATATAAGGAATCAGTTACTGTTGTACTTTTACTAGGTTTTGGCAAAACCTTTCTTTATCAAATTATGGGAAGTTATTATTAAAAGCAATGTAGGAAGCTGCTAGAAAGTAGGAATCTTATTCCAAAAAGCTCAGAAAAGTTGTTGAGTGGGCAAAAGCACCTCGGAAAGCTAGTTATGAATATTACACTAAGACGTACCTTCTTTTTGTCTAATAAATCTCTCCTGATCGTATCTGTTATACTGTGTTTGCTGTGCAGGCAATACTGTTGGTGGAGGCATAATCACTGGCTGCGGTCTTGGTGCACCCGGTCGACCTTCTTCACGAGCTTTTATACTACCTAGCAGAGCCGTAATACTCTTAGAAAACGTCTGAAAGAAAATCCTAAATATATTGATTGCTTGCAATTACTTTTATTATTCACCAACTTTTTGTTGCAAAATACAATAATATACAATACAATACAAAAATACATAAACAACATAAGGCAAATTTTCATAATCATGGGTGTTACTTTTTCATTGACAGTAGTACAAGATTTTATATCCAAAGAAGGTTATGGATGTCAGAATAGACTTGTGCTTCTAATGCAAGTACTCCATCTTCCAATGGAAATTGTGATGTCCACAGATTCAGATTTTACAGGATTTAAACCTAACATTGACCACAATGATGTTACATACCTTTCCATTACTTTGTAATACTGTAGTCCTTGTCCGCCACTGTCTTTCACGGCTAATAATATCTTTAGTGAGATCCACGTCATAGTCGAGGATAGCTCTCAGATCTGATCCAATGACTCCCAAAGTATCAGAGTGATCATTGCTTTTAATTGTTGTCCTTTTTTTAGCTAGACGTTTAGCTTTTATAGCAGCAATTTTTTCCACCGACATAGCCTCTGATAAAGATCTGTTGGGAAAAGAATTGTTTTACTCCAAATGATTAAAACTGAGTGCCAATGTAATTTAAGAGTGGTCTAGCTCTTGTTCATGAAGCAATAGATAACCCAATAAAAATGACAAAATTATTACTTGATGTTGTCCACCGTGACTGATGCTTCTTTTGGGGCATCCAGACGTGCAGCAAGCTGCTCTCGTACTTTTTGAACATGTGTCTCTTCGATACGAGGTTTCTTTGCAGCTGATTCAATGCCATCATTATCATGAGTGCGTTTTACCTATAATAATATTTTTTCTTGTTAGCTAGCTATGTATTCATAAAACATTACATTACATTACAAGAACTAAATGTTGTGGTATACAAGAATTAGCTTACAGCTGCTAGTGTAATAATTAATTATTTATAATAATAATTTACTTACCTGTGTTGGTATTTCCAATGGGGCACTTTTATCAATTGATGGACAAGTGGCAGTTTCTCCATTCAAATATAGCAAAAGTTCCTTTCTATCTGGACGCCGGACAGCTGGTATGTTTGCAGCCTAAGAATAACAACGTATAATTTAAATACCACAAAGTGTACATAGAAAACGGAATAACAAAATAAGTATTAAATGCCACAAATTGTAAATAGACAAGCAAGAGCAAAAACCGTAATGTTAACTTACAGCTGCTTGCCTGACGTATACTGGATGCGTAAGTTGAATATTTTTGAGAATGAACAGAAGACATTCCAATGTATAATATTCCTTCACGCTTCCTTCTTTGCCCGATCTGAAATATTAAATTATATTTCATAGACTGGAAATATAAGTAGTAACATGCTAAAGCGAAATAAAAAGAATCATTCATTTGACTTACCCATATATAAGATAATTGGTTTTAACATTTTTCGGCCACGAAAATTCTCCAAATATTATCTGATTATCACGTTCAATAATTTCTTTTTTATTTACATTGTACTGTCGAAGTAAACTCAATGGATCCGCCATGATTACGTACTATCCACGAAAACAAAATACTTGGCAAATTTTTCTAAATATACAATTTCTTTGAGATAGGGAGATACACAACCGCACACTTCAAAGTACAATACTTTTGTGAATCTATTTTTCGGAATCACAATACATTTTTATCACGGACACAAAAATTCGGGCAAAGCAAAACGACCACTTCTCGCTTCTTCCTCTTCGTTCTCGTTAGACAAAACACAGACGAATAAGTAACCAAAACCATAGACTATTGTTATTTATGTCAAAAAACAAAACCATGGACCAAAAAGGCGATGATTATCGGGGCGCTACGTAGCGAGTGGTTAGGAATGCTTTAAATACCTATTGGAAAATTACTATTTAATACCTGAAGCTTTTCAATTTAAAGCAAAAATTACTTAAGAATGGTTGTTCTCTGAATGGAAGCAAATGGGGGATTTTTAGACAGCTACATTAAAAGTAAAAAGTGTAGTTTGGTCGTACCACACTAGATGGCGCTGCTTAGACAGGATTGCGTTTTTCGTGAAAAGGTACTTGAAGAAAGCGCAAAATGTGCATAGAGAAAAAATGTTATCTACAGAAGCAGAGAGTACAATCCGAGTAGTAATACGAGACAAAATGTCACATGTCTCTATAACACACACACTAATGCAAATGCAGGGACGGAACAAGGCAGCCTATCTGCAGATGTTATATTTTGCTACGACTTTCTACTAGTAACGTACACACAAAATCTGATTTGTTGGCGTATTTCGCTCCTGACTTCGTCATTTTTTTAAACTTGTACTTATAATTTAATTTTGTCATTATAATAAAAGTTAAGGTGTCTAGTGAATCAAACCAACGCCCTGATACCTACCACCGTCTTTTCGATCTCTCGATTCTACATACCCTGAATCGGCTTGGTTTTGCAAAAAGGAGGGTTATGATTTTGACCAGTATTAATGTTTATTTGTTGCCTCATAACTTCTAAACTAAGTAGGTACCTACTTACTTATCGTTAGAAGCGTCCACAGGTAGGCCTATGTGACTTCACAATAAATTGAATATGATGTCCTCTAGAGGACATAGTCATGAAAAAAAGAATAATAATGAAAAGGATAGGTACATTAATAAATTAAACAGCATATTCTTTATTTTCAGTAAAAATTCATATAATGATGGTGCACCAGGACAGAAGGGACTTGCATCTAATTATTATCTTGTTCTTCAAAATGCTTACAACGCAGCACTTTCAATTTGCAACCCAGACATCACCATGTCTGGTCTTTAGGAAACCTAGAAAAACAAATAAATGTAGATAAACGTAAATACGCGAATTATCCGTTGTTTCATAAAATGTCATTTAGGTATATTTTGTGTATGAAACCCTAATACATATAAAATTGTGGACCGATATTTACAAGATTTGAGCATTAAAATTCTATACAATAAATACTAAGTCCGACCCTGTTAGCATCAAAATATTTTTGTACCTATTTAGCCACCGAAATATTGCTCAATTTGGCAATAATTTCAAATCTATCTTGAATTGCAAATTGCAAATTCACACTATTACGATGCTTATTTTTATTACAATTTCTAAAATTGATTCCCGATCGCCGCGACCACGAATGAAATTACTTACCGATGAAAAGATAATCCATTTGTATTTCCATACTCTGCGCTTTCTCATAAATGTGCACTAAATTACACCGTATTTTACATGGTTTAATTTAATTTTTATTAGGAAATTTTAAAATTTACACCGATGTTTCAAAAGGAACGTCAGGTCGTTAAGCGCACTCCACATGTGGACAGTTCCGCGGAAACACGAGAATGTAGAGGGAGTATTCGCCTACATTCGTGTAGTCCCGTGCATCTGGAGCGAACAACAAGTCAGATTTGTTTGTGTTCGTTACGAGTAGAAAGTCGTAGCAAAATATAACTCATGATGGGCTGCCTTCTTCCGTCCCTGCATTTGCATTAGTGTGTGTGTTATAGAGATGTGTGACATTTTGTCTCATATTTAAACTCTAAATGTACTCTCTGCTTCTGTATAGAAAATTTTTTCTCTATGACTTATTCCAATGGATGAAAAAACGGTATAGCAAGATTCATAATCATTGTAGAGCGAGCGAACAGGAAATATTTGTGATTTGTGTTTAGTCTGTTATGTCTGTGAAAATGTGTACGTTTTTATTCTTTTAAATTTGCGGTCGGAAAATCTCCTCTTGAGGTCAGTAGGCACCTTAATAAAAAATTTCATATTGTCTTTGATATTTTACACAAAGTTATTGGCTAATGAAAATAGATGGCACTACTATCGCTAGGCACGAATGTCTATTTTTCAAAAAAGAAAAAAAAATGTTTAGAAACATGGCTGCCGGTCGGTTCTCCGTATATTGATATTTTTCGGAAATTTTATGTTAACTTATTGTGGTACCTTCGATTTATGCTACCTAATGTTTTTGAATATGCCATTTGTAGTGGACTGAGTGTATGTTATAATGACATCCACTCCGAAGACTGAAAAATGCGGGCAAGGTAAGCTATGCGTAACATTATTTCTGATTCTTAAGACTAGTGTAAAGAATGTTATGTGGATGAAACTATTGTTGATTCTTGTTTGTTAATTCACTCAAAAGTTCTTTTAATGTCGTTTCACTCCTGTACGACCGTGGTTTCGTCTTTAGTCTTTAACAGTACAAAATTTACCTATCAAACTGTCGAATGGCGAATGAAAGGTATATTAGCTAGGCAACATTACCTACTTCGTGTCTGAAATTTTTTTTTTGTTGAACGAATACACTTAAACTACCACTACAAAGCGGTTTGGCATTAAAAGCTGTGGTTTTCTGGTCATCAATTTCATTTGAGGTTGTTTATTTACTGTCAGGTATGTGGATGAATGACACACACAGTAGGTAAGCCAAAGTACTTATTGTTTTCTTTTTCTGCGTTTTACATTCTCGTGTTACAAAATAAAGATATTCATATTGTGACTAGCATTCTAGCATAAAAACATGAATAATTTGAAAATTTTTACCCATTTTAATATTGACTGCAATTACAATCTTTCTCACTACTTTCTTTGAAACCACCTCTAACTGGCTAAATTAGCACACTTTAAAAACACACAAAGGACGAAGTATGAGTTAAGTGCAAAATATTGAGCCCAGTAACATAAAACAGCTGTAACTTTTTCATGCATCATTTAAAAATAATGCCAGAATTGTCCACGTAGATTCAGATCTTTATTTTGAAGCAGGTAAAAATGCTACACTGCTGGGCCCAGTGTTCATAGAATTTTTGCCATTCTCCTTTGTTTCCTTATTCATATTTGTATACTTGGCATACACTGAACCAAAAAGAGAAGTAAATAAATGTGACACTCCAGGAGAGCTGCAAATAGAATTATTTCCATGTCCATGGCTGTAAATTGAGATGAAAATTTTCGCGTGGCTGACAGATATTTTTGCCACAAAGTCTAATAGGTTATCTGACGTTAAATACGGCTAGTGTTTTTAGATTTAATGCTTGACCTAGAGGGGTATTCATTAGGTTCTAACAATAAATTGTTATTTTGAGGAATGAGGTATTCTATGGGCAAATTAGTGTAGATGGACTCCACTGGTTTCCTGGTAGCTGATATTTTCAAGGAGGATATTCAACATACAGCTTTATTAACTGTGCTCACAAGCTAAAGACATTTAAGCAGCATTGAAACAATACTACAATATTACCTAAAAACAAAATTAAGCTACATTTAAAAAATTTAATTTGCTTTGGATATTCATCATCCTAGCGGTAAGTCTTGGCTCAGCGGCTAGCATTTAATCTGCCAGCCACAATTCCCTCTTCTACCAGAAAAGAGCTTTTTAAGTGCAGGGACTGGACTGCCATCTGATCCACACAATCCGTTTTAGGAAAAAGTCGGTTCACCCGAATCTCGTCCCACTGTCGGCATTGGCAACGCGTGTACTATGAAAATTTTTACAGGAAATGGATCGTTGTTTAGATATGAGTGTATAAGAAACATAGTAGTACCTACAGGTTTGTCAGTTAGCCATGGAGTGTAGCATATTGGGAGTTAGTTTGATGGACCGAATTCGAAACTCGACGCTGCGCTCCAAAACGTAGTTCGCTGATGTAGCCACTAAAGGTGGAAATCTGAAATGGAACTGGGCAGGTCATTTTCGGAAGCATGTCATGCCGCATGTCGGAAGAGTTATGGTTAAAACCGTTACAGTTTGGACACCGAATTCTCGCAAACGACGTCGTGGCTGACCCAAAAAATAATTGGACAGATGATCTGCAGGCCTTCAAAAGTTCAGGTAGACATTGGCACTTGATTGCGAAGAGTGAAAGAATCGGGGAAAGGCATTTGCCCAGCAGGGGGATAATTCAGGCTAATATAATAATGATAATAAAAAAACCTACTTAAGTTGGTATTTAAGTAATCACTCGTTTTCGTTAAATAACGACTTCGTTTTGTTGAATGCCAATCGTTTAGGTATCAAATGTGTTACTTGGGGCAGTGGCTGCGCACTTGACGTTTATGGGCAAGCTGACCCGATCGCTGCATCCGGCGCGCGGCCGGCCGCATCGTCCGCCCCATATTTGTCAGATCCGCCACTCTGAACATCTCGCCTGTTGCCTGATTGCATACATTTCGTAATATACATCTGTATTTAAAACTCACTGCTGTAACCGCCAATAATAAGATGCATGTGCTATGATGATCCACCCGCGAGAAGATGGCTGGCATCTATGGCATTAATTCCATCATAACACCTCTATTAAAAACTTGGCGGTGAAAAACATACTTAACCCTTCTTCACCGCAGTCACAGTCAGGTAAGATTAAATTCATTATAGCAGCGCGTGTTGGCTACATTTTTACCTCAGTGTTTTTATTATCTCACTGATAGGTTTTAAATTAACATTATTTGGGGAATTCTGGAATGGGTAATTCAACTGTTCGATTTTAAATGAATAATAAATAAATAAATAATTTATTTAGATTTTTTACATTGTGATATGTACCTATCCATACCTTAATAGCAGTGCTGTAGCATGTTATCTAGAAAAGTCAATAAATAACAGTATTCAATTTAGATCGTGCCCGACAACTTCTAGAAGACAGAAATTTGAAATTTAGGTGCATATATTTCTTTAAATGTCCATCACATAATTCTTTAAATGTGATAAAATAATATCGGTCAGACAATCAAAATACATCGTGCGACGTCACGTCTGTTTGCGATAGTCATTGTAGAAACTAGTGGCTTTTGCCCGCGACTTTGGCCGCGTAAAATTAGGTTACCTATGCCGTGTTCACGAGGGAACCGCATTGACTTTCGAGGTAATAAGCTACAAGACTGCCAAGTTTCATCAAGTAGTTTCTGAGCAGAGGTTTCGGCAGAGGAATAAACTATTGACCAAACAATAATAATATATATCTAAACTTTCGCATTTATAATTTAGGACTGAATGAATTTTGATGACATGTCTACCACAACTTCTATGGTGATGGCGCTTGGTAATGGGACATTTGCAACTATATCTTAGGTGTTAGAGGGAGACTTTTCCTATTATTACGTTACGTCATTTTATAAACGTTTCAACGTACCGACTTCTGCATGGTCTATTTTCGATAATGCCAAATACGCAAAATGCCAACGAACGCGTCTATTTGGTTAGTTATGCCATCGACGGGAGTTGAGTTATCCTCAACATGCAGTTCTTCAAAAAAGGGGTGAAAAGAGTTACAAGGTCAGCAACAGGATTAATAGGTATTGCGTTGCAAACGTCTACCGAAGGAACTGTTTACCATCAGGCAGGCCGTGAGCTTGTTAGCCTTGCCCCTTAGTGGTAGATATAAAAGGGGGCCGCAACACGAGAGATAGGTACCTACTTATGAATAGGAAGCCTATCGCGCGTGAGTTGCAGCCCGTTTTTAGGTTACGGTAATTGCTTACCTACCATGAGGCGAGTCGCTTGGTTGTCACTAAAGTTGCAACGATACTCGTTAGACTAAGCTTTACACAATTTGTGAAATTTCAACTGTCCTGCGGGATCCTTGCAAGATTCCCCAAAGATCACCACAAAGGCTGGTCCTGTGCCTTCCGCATCCAGCTGGTACCTGCGATCTTTACCAGGTCGTCGGTCCACCTTGTGGAAGGCCTACCCACCCACGCTGCGTCTTCCGGTACGTGGTCGCCACTCGAGACCTTTACTGCCCCATCATGATACTGTACTGACTTACTTGGTTTAAATTACTACTATTTCTTGCATCGAATAGTACAATTTATCGGTTATTACCGTGACAACCATGTTTATGTTTCTACTCAGATGAGAAAGTTCATTCTACGCTATTTCCTCGTCTGCGCAAATTAGCCGTGAAGTGAAAACTTACGAATAGCACACTAGCTAGTACCACAATGGAAGCGTTGTCGTTGGTTTGAAACGACAGTTTTACTATTAGCTAATTTGTCGCAGTATTACATTATAGAGCATTGAAGTTGGCCATGAAACGTGTAATTGAAAAATGTTTTATTCTTACCTTGCTCCCCATTTTATTTATTAATTTATCATGTGAGGTAACCCGACCAAATCCTACCGAATACGTTTTGATTATTTCCATAAAAGTAATCCTGTTATAATCAAATCACAGGAAACGGTTTTCGATACTCCCGCTCACCTTCTTATATGCGGTTGTGGGTCGGGTGCGCAGTTTGCTCGGAACTAGTAACGGGACCAACCGTGCTCTCAAATAGGTCTATTTGAATTAGACATTCCTGTGTCGGCGGTACTCGGCAGCCGCGCGCAGAGACGCAAAACCATTACGTATGCCGTTCACTTTGCCGCGCGTCAACCGCGCAGCGCTCCATCCTACTTATTTTATTAATATTCCTGTGGTTTTGATGGCCAGAGATACATCGACGCCAGCGGGTACCGTTAAACGCAAGGGTCTGTTATTCGTTAGGTAAGGGTAATGTAGCAATTGCGGTGGGCGGAGGTTTTAGACATTAGATAACGTTTAACGCTTTCAGTCGCTCAAACGCAAATGTTTACATTTACAAATTTCTAATTCATTGCCGAACACGTCATTGTGACAAACGAACAGGGGGGCGATTCTCGGGCGCGTGACATAATCTCGAATTAGAGATATATCGAAAAAACATGGCGAATGTCGATCGCGAATAGATTAGGGTATTCTCAGAATCTCACATTAGACATATGTCGAGTCGCAGCGAACTCCTAATTTCAAAATAAATCATCTAACAATAAAAGGAACAGTATCTACCTATACCTAACAGTAATTACCTACTTACTATATAATAATTATTATTTTTAGCAGCACATCAATGTTGCACCTACTTATACTATTGCATGTTATACGCCTACTTATCTATTGTCTACTAAAATTACTAAAATTCACACTGTTTAATCAGTAACACTGATTGAATTTTATTTTTAAAGTTATTTTGGGAAGAACAAACAAACAATCACTAACAGATGTGAGCCGTGAAGTAAATACATGCGTTTCGTGTCTTGCAGATGTTGGACCTTTAATTTCATGTATCATACTTTTTTTCGTGCAAAAGTATAATCGCATGACTTTCAATGTCGAAGATCGTTGAGAATAAGTTTTTTGGCTGCAGCAGAGATTTCAGTGATATTTTTAATAGAGATTTGTAGATATAGATTATGTCGCATTCGAGATATGTCGCAATGCGCGAGAATCGGCCCCCAGACTGCCCGCTTGAAAGATTCGGCCATAATATCTACGTTTCATCAAATTGGGTAGCCGTCGTCGGTCCCGGTTGCTATCGATTGATATTAGTCGTCTAAGTCATATTCATTGTCAGAGATATCACCAGAAGTTGATATCTAATAAGATTAATAAATAAATAAAAGAAAGTGCAGTTGCATTGTAACTGCTAGGACTAAGCTGCTCTTAAACTATAAGCTAGAAAACAACAACACGAGAGATGTTCCTATTATAGTCTTGCTCGAACCATAAACCCTGGTCCACAAACACTATTTAGTCGACGTGACTTATCAAGTTAACACTATCAGTGAAAAAAGTGTGTTAATTATTTAATTTAAGAGTTGATTAGCTGTCTAACTAGTCCTAGAGAAAGAGGTAGTCGGCAAATGGATGTGCAACGGACCATTAGGTAGCGAAGCGGTCACGGACGGCGTCTCGACCGAAAACGTGATCGCGGCCGTGGCTGTTGCGCTTCATTCGCTTCTGCCGAGACAGTTAGCTAACTTCTTATCACTGGTTGTGGGTATTATTATGTCCATCCATGCACCCCACCCGTTGCAATAGACACGCGTCGCTTGCGATATGACACAGCATAATGCGCGTCGTAATGCGGGTGATGGGTGCATGAATATTTACCTACACGTAGATATTTCTAGTTCCGTGTGTGTTTCGAGCTTTATAGCAGCTTTATTGCTGTTTATAAGAGTTGTTTTTATTATTTCTTTAGGTGAATGATTCTTACTATGTATTTGTTTAAAAATGCTTTTCGTTTACCTTTTTTACAAGTATGACAACAACGTAAACACAAATTAAGTCTCATTTTTTTTTTTTATTATTGTAACCCACAATGAAATTGTTGTGTTGCCACTAACTGTATAGTTTTCCTAAGCATATATTAATCCTCAGATACAAACTGGCCCCACGATACAGGCTTGCCCCATCTGTATGCCCTTCTGCATCCATCTGTAAGACTGTTTGTTGTACTTATTTGTATGTAATTTGTAAATAATTATCATTACTCACACGTCATCTAAGCGATCATTGAGCAACATTTTAGATTAACGTTATGGACATTAAATCCTGCGAGCAGCTCATCTTATGTCGCATCGTAGTACTACAGAAATGGTGATGTTGGCGGGGTAGTACGCTAAGCTTTTTCAGTTCGCAAAGGCCCGTTATGAGGAAACCATTTGCGAATGTTCCCTCGATTACCCCCGGCTATTCACATAACATTTTCCATGCAAATGTTTTTTGAATGCGGCCTCTGAGCCATCTCAATTTCTTACGGTTGTAGACCTGTGACATGTTAGTCGTGAGCGTTTCAACCGAGGGAAAAGTTCCATTAGGCGTGATGATGTTTTGTGATTTGATAAAAGTGTTTTAATATAATATATAGTTTAAAGTATTGTTTATATCTTCTAATATAAACGTAATACAATATCTAACAAGTACAAATTTTGATAGAATACATCCGGTAAAAAAACGCATAAGTATACCTTAGAGGCCACAGCTGTAAATGGTTTGCTTGGTATTAAAACTGACCTTTTAGATTCGTAATTGTTGAGGCCAATAGAATTTAATCGGTCTTTATCACGAATCAACTCGCGAAAGGAAGTTACATGTATACTTTTTGGTGTGAATATAAATTGTAACTTAAAATAGTCTTAGTGGTTATCCGCGTATGTGTAGTAATAGGTACCTACATTCTTCTAAAGCACGTCAAGCGATGCCTTCCTTACTCTTATGTAGTTACTTATACCATCGTACCTTATTAAATTCTTGTACAAAACTAGTTTCACCACGATTGGTAACATTATCTATTGCCCCTGACGCGCTGTGTAGCTGTGTGTCTGCCTGTGGCATAGTAGCTCCTGCGGCTCTACTAATTCGAATGCGATTCTTTTTCATTTGGAAGCCTGTTTGGTCAACTGTAATCGAGATGGTTCGTAGCCTTGTTTCGTTAAAATTTGTTCAGTAGCTTATGAAATATTTAAGTCAATGTAAACACTGTCGGGGGTTTCCCACATCAGTTATTTAGGTTACCCATGATTACCTAATAATTAATCCTACTATTAATTAATTAATTATTTAATGCCTATTTAATAGGAGAGCAGAGTAAATTGCAACATCCTACATTATTTATTATACCATTAAGTTTACCTGTGTCTGTGAAAATGGATAACCGCGATTAAGTAATTGGGTAGAATTGCATAAAAAACTCGATAGAAAACATTTCGTGCGCCGAGCGGTCTTGGTTTACTTGGCTTTAATATAATCGTAATTGGTCAACTATACCATTATTGCTGCCTATTCATTCTCACTATTTCATTGAGATTCGCTGGTGATTGGGTTGCGTTCCGACCGCGGCGTTTGCGCAATAGGCGTGGTAACAAGTGCTGCCCGGCCTCAACCTCTCTTTGGTAGGAATCAATTTGTCTATGATGGGGCGGGCGTGATATGGATGGACTTAAAGCCTTCAACCTTCGTGGTCTTACGCCATACCTAAGCCGTATTGCGGCAAGTCAAAGCCATTACGATTCATTTATGTGTAATCATCATTATTAGGTATTATCTTTTGTATGTAAGCGTACATTTTAGATTTCGATACCTACAAACAGTTCACGAAATCCTTGTGGCAAAATTGTGAAATGCATTCCAGTGACGTGGGCAATGCGTGAGAAATACACTCCAATTACGTCCAATTACAGATATAGACAAATTGCCATAGAAAGGCTTTCGACCTTCAATAAACGAGAAATCGTTTTAATAGTTCCTCAATAGATGTTTCACAGTTCACATGTGCTCGGCCTTCCTGTTATTGGTTTGATTGATGGTTGCCATTGTTCTTTGTCGAGAGCATGAAGAGAGCACGAGATGAGACCGTGAAACAATTACTTATCGGCTTGGCTAGGACGAATGGTAATTGTCAAGGTGCGTGTCCATCCACTGGCTTATACCTACCCAGATTTCTTATGAATAAACTGAGACTTTACACTTTTTTGCGAACGGGACACGATGGTAATCTTTCTCGATATAACTTCTTTGTGAGTACAACGATGTGCATAGAAATTCAAGACTCGCACTTGGCTGGTCGTCGATCAGCAGTACCCTTACCTTAGGTACTTACGGACATTTTAGTTTACCATTTTCTCATGCGATCAAGTTACCTCCGACGTCTAAAGAACGAGATAACCGTCCAGAGTACGTGATGTTTTTGCTCTGGTTGTGGTAACTAGGTTGTCCAAAGCGCAACGCGATTCTACGGTTTCTTATTGCATTCGGTCGTGATGAGATGTTCTGTCACCACACCGCAATATTGAGCAAGCTTTGATAAACAAATCGGCCGCAGCACGACTGTGAACGTGACGTTAATTCACGTCTCCTTCTCAAGTTGAAAAGAGCACTTAAATGTCGTAAAAAGTATCAGGAAAACTGAACTGCTGCAGTAGTATATTATTATAACCAGGAAAATGAATCAACGTTAGGTGCAATGATCTAGCCATTCTAGCCAATTGCTAACTAAAGAGAAGTACCTATAAGATCCCGTTAGGCCAGGCTATCACGATCGGGCTGGTTTATTGGAAAGTGAGTTGCACGGACCGTGGCCGGTGGGCGAGTCCGCGCCTTCCATTCCGCACAGGCACGGCTCGGAAGCGAAGCTTGCATCGAAACAATGATTAAAAGTTAGCCGTATAATTATTATTCGCTAATATCTCTGTCGGAAATCTTTGGTTGCCGGCCAAACAGTTCCTACACGGGTTATATAAAAAGTGCCTCGAGTAATTTTATAATTGACCAACTTTATAATGGTCGTTTTACGAAAGCCGCAGAAAGTGATTCGTGTCAAGCGTAAGCGTGAAGAAAATTTGAAAAATGTAATGTAAAAAAAGACTTGAGATACCGCTAGCGTTCATGATGATATCGGTAGCAATAAGTAGGTAGCTCGTGGAAAAAGTATTATTTCGTGGCACTCTTGGCGTCCATTACATTACTTGTCATTTTATTTAGTAGACGAGCGAAGTGCCGGAATGGATGCCGTCGCGTGATATGCATTTTCTTTTATAAATATTTCTCGTAAAAAAATTGGTCACCGTTAATTATATTTTGATTATTATAATTGTACAAAAAGTGACACAGCTATCTATTAGTATTCAGTATTACGTTCTGCAATTATCAACTTATAACTCAATCCAGTCGCTTAAGTGGGTGCTTTGCTTGCCTATGTCAAATAATTCACAAAATTGTTTGCTATTATCTATACCTAATCTATTTCTTTATTTGGGTCTCTAACTCTTAAAAATCTCTTGTGAGAGATTAGCTAGCGCAGATAAATGCTTGAGTGGTTCCTCGTTGTTAGACGTTTTGTGCACAATAGTGACACAGTGTCTTTTTAGTGTCAGGTTAAGCTTAAACCGTGTTATTGAATTGAATATGTCGTTGCAAGCTTTCATACGTCGCGTGCTCGGTGCAGTTAGCTACAGGCCGTTCAAGATTTCATTGCATGCGGCTGTAGCCCTGGCGAGCTGCTAATGGTCAAGTGACACAGATCTTTAACACACTTCTACTCTGTTGACCATAAATACACATGTTAATACACAAGTACGGTACATACCCACAGACCTACATAGCGACTAGGAGACTTGTTTGTGCTCGTTGAATTCGCTACACGAACTACCAATAAGTCTCATTAAAGCAATTGTTTTTTGTCAATGTAGCCACTTGATAACATTTACATAAAAAACTGGCTGTCGCCTGCGGCTTTGGGCGCGCAGACCTCGATAGGTGAACCTAGCACATCAATAGTAAGTCTTTCCTTTGCATGGGGTTCATCGAAAGGCATGTCTACAGGTACCTCAGAGGTCGGCACCGCATCCGCTCCCCTTAGACTGCAGATTCCTGGACGTCGGTGACCGCTTTCTATCAGGTGGACTATCCGTCCGTGTGCCTCCCTAGGCAATAAAAAAAGCTTTACTACAGTCGACTGCTGGACTTGAGCCTTCTCCTCGTCAGTGGAGGGTAATGTCATAGACTCCATGCAGGCGGGTTCGCAGTAGATATAGAATGTAACTCAACAGAAAATGCTCTTGTCCATTTTTTTGTTTCCCATAGTAATATGGTAGTTTAGGTCTGTCTCTATAACATTAGTCGCCTTTTACTACACCCATCAATGAAAGGTGTTCGTTCGTGCTATGTTATATTCTGCCGGACACCATACGGCGATAAACAGCTTTCACGGCGGCATAAGCTACTTATATCCATATTAAATTATGTCATAGAAGTGTGGCGGTTTTGCCGTGGACACACAGACCTAAAGACTGACACACTTTCATATTTATATTTAAAATGCGCATTATTTACACAAAGCAAATAACTTATGATTTATTTAACCTCAACATTTGACTTGGCTAGTTTTCACATACTGGTCATCTTATATTTAGCTAATCAACTTATGATATTTATGTTATATGCAAGTTATTGTTTTTATATTCATCATCATCATCATATCAGCCAGAAGACGCCCACTGCTGGGCATAGGCCTCCCCCAGAGATCTCCACAAGGGGGGGGGAATTGCCATAATCGCCTCGCTTGGCAGGCGGGTTGGCAATCGCAGTGCAGTATATGTTATTGTACCCAGAAAGATGCTGCTGCCCATCTTTCGGGGTTGTCCCTTAGTCGCCTCTTACGACACCCACGGGAACAGATGGGGTGATGCTATTCTTTAAGGTGGCGGCACCACACACCACTTTTATATTGTACGGTTCTATTCTTCTAAATATTTGATTTGCTGTTAAAAACTAGCCAAGTTAAATGTAGAGGTTCAATAGAAAGTTATTTGTTTTGTGTAAATAATTCGCCTGTTTGCCTGCCTGGAAAAGATTTCTTCTTAGAGATAAGTAGTGTCTGTGTCTAATATCTAATTTGTACTATTTCTTTAATTTTCTTGTGTACAATAAATTGTTAAATAAATAAAAAAGACTATTCAAATTTTTAAGTCATATTTTAAAATTAGCAAACATTGTTGTAGCAAAAAAAACAAATGACTTTTAAATTTACAAGAATTTTATGCATTCTTATCTATACATTGTATAAAACTAAGTCGCTTCCCGCCGTCTGTCCATATGTATCTACGTATAGGTATATGTATCTATGTACGCTTAGATCTTGTAAACTCCGTAACGGATTTTAATGCGGTTTTCAACAAATATATCGACTGATTGAAGAGGAAGGTTCATAAGCAAGAAAATTAGGGTAGGTAGGGGTAAAGCAGGTGTACGCGACAAAAGTCCCGACGGGTCCACAAGTAAAATAATAAATTTCAGGATTGTTTACAGAATTTGGTACCCATTTAGATCTCATGTCTTTTGTCAATGAAGTCGACGACCACCATAATTATCAAAATATTGAACTTATCTTCCATTCTCACTTTTATATTTTTGGTGGGGTGATACTGTACATAGTAAGCACCTACTAGGTACTACTTAATATTGTTTGCTCAGATTATTCATGGTTTCGCAACGATGACAAATTGTAGGCACTTTGCTAAATTGACCACACATATGCGCCCACATTATTACGTTGCATTGCTCTAAAGATTTTAGCTTTTTTGGGGCCACTGCTGCTCTAGATCCTTGCCAAACAACTCTACAAATGAGACTTCATTTCTGTAACAAAGACCGTACTCGTAACGGTCCATTTCGCTAATACATTTAGATGTCCATAATTTTGCGAGTACCTTTCGTAACTGTAGGAAGAGATTACATTTCGTCGCGTTATGTAATAGGTGTGCCCATATGCGGCGTTGCTGGTCGGCTAGTCTTTACCGTGTGCGAGGGCAGGTGGGCTCTCGGCCATGCGGCTGAGATGCTCCGGCGCAGGCACTTTCACTCTCGTATGTCGCGTCTGCGGCGAGCCGGCGGCGGCGGCGCGGGCGCGGGCCAGTGCCGCCGCGCAGCCGCCGCCGGCCGCACCGGTACACTCTCGCGCGAATCGCTGCGACCGATCGACAACCCCATGTCAATCGCAATCGCATGCTACGATACGCATGAGCTCGCCGGCACGATGCTCTGCTGAATAACGAGATCGCTTGTAAAAAAGCGTTTAGTTATTTTTAACTCATGTAAATCTCGACATCGGTAATTTTTCACAAAATAAACCCAGTCCAGTTTCTTGGTTTGCCGGTGGATGGATGTGTACCCCTGTAGTGCGCGATATGATTTTTGTGACATTTTCTTATTACGGTGTGGTCATGGACTACATTGTGTTTTGAGTGGCAAAGTGAAAATCAATAAATTTTGTGTTCAAAACTAGCGTATCATCGCATAGAGAAAGTGATAAATTCCGATGTCCAGTTTCCCTAACGTAAATGTTTATCGAAACATGATTTCGTAACTTGCGTTGGGCTACTCCGGTACCTTGTTTAATTACGAATCGCCACATGTATTACGAAATGGTTAACGGTGTTTCAGCAGTTGCTTCATTTTGACGTGCTTGGATTAATTACTATTGGAACGGTATATCACTTCACATCAGGAGAAAAGTGCGTGTGGAGCTTGGGTCTGGCGGTGTTATAATTACGCTCGATTTGTAATGTCAAGGTTGTCAGAACAGACTGCTCTGGTACAGAAACGCGCATAATGCGCACGAGTCGTCCGTCGCAACGTACACTGTAAATAAATAATGATCTAATTGTATGTACATAGACTAAAGATTCGCTATTTCTGACTCTGACTGATACAGTACATACAAACATAGACTACTGTTTCATAAAAAGTTGTATTCGACGTCATCGTCACGAACATGTAAAGATACAACTGGGGAAACGTACGCGAGATCAATTTTAGCCAGCGCGCCAACTTTCGTAGATTTCTAGGCAGAGGGCCGTCCCTTTCTCTACAAACAACAAGCTATGGAAAATTGACTACAACGCAAAACCAGTCGTATAAGAGAAATCCAGGGAATGCCAATGTGATGAAGAATAAATTAATACGTGATTAATGTATTTGTGGTGCAAAAAGTCAATGAATTAGGAATACATTATTATAAATTTAGAAATATGCCTCACTACGACGAAACGTTTATACATGACGACAATCAAAATCAAAGAAGGAATAAACGCAGTTACCGCGTATATAAAAGTGGTTTGAGTCCGCTACACCTTTTGGAACGCAGTGCCCAAGCACTGGAAGAAAAGTCATCCGATGTGATTAAACGAAATATACGAAATATTAAACATCGTTCAAACCGATACAAGCCGGAGTCTACCGCGCAGCAAGTGTTCAACCCTGCGAAGTGTACGACGCCGGATATTATTGTAAGCCACTGTCCGCGAGTCAGTGTGTTTGATCCCAATAAATATTATGATATACGAAACAATAACGTTCTTCCTCTCACGCCGTGTAAGAGTTTTGATAACTTGACGTTGAAGCAGGCGAGGAGGAAAGACGTGTGTGGTGATAAAATAAGAAATGGGATCAGTCTCCAGAATTTGTTCAGTGATGATAATTTGAAACATTATGCTTCTACGACGGACGACGGGATACTGTCTGGCCATAGAGAGGATGGGAAGAATTCTTATTCGGTGGCAGAAGCTCATCGGCGGCCAATGCAGCGGTGTTTCTCCCGCGGATCCGCGGCCCCCGGAGACGGCGTGTACCGCCAAATACCTTGCGATGGAGTCCTTGCGCACGCCGCAAACGGTATGACCGTGATTACTATGTTTATTCTAATGAACGCTTTAAGTACATGCATCTGAAAGGTCAATTTTCACCCACGTAGTTTTATATAACGATAATGAACCGTGTAGGTCGTAATTGGAATACCATTGATATGGTTTCATTATATAGCCTAGGTTTTTTACTCGACTGCGCGACGCAATGGAGGGTAATGTGTTTATCAGACTATGCATGTATGTTCCTTTGTAGCACTGTAGAGACCAAACGCGTGGGCCGATTTTGATGGTTCTTACTTAATTTTTAATCAAAATTCAATGTGGCGACTACCAGCTGCCTAATTTGGAAAATAAAAAATTTTAAGTCGACAAACTATCTCATGTGGGGTGTCGTTAAATAGGTATTGAAAGACATTTTCAGATTTTTCTTACCATTTTTCATTTAGAATTTCTATATAGGATCTATAACGATTTAAAGTTAGTCAACAACTATTATCACTTTAATTATCAATCTTAGTCATAATTATCATTTTATAACATCATAATTTTTTTGCAGAAAGTCATTTAGGTCGAACGAATTATTCCGATTACTAAACTAAAAGCAAAAAAAAAAATTGTGCAAATACTAAAAAACCCGACTTATACATTTCTATAAAATATCACACCGTAAGTAGGCAGGCACCTATACGAATATGGGTACCGCCTGCTTTCAAGTTTTAATTAAAGTAACCTACATATTTACGTAAATCAATCTGCTTGTTATAACTTGACAGTTTTTAGGTAATAACAGTCGAGGTTTTTTTATCATATGTTTTTATCAGTGTTTCCTTTGGACTATGACATTGGATCGGTCAAGAGGTATATTAGAGGTCGCTACAGAGGCGGGCAACGCATTGGTAACTCCCCTGGTGTTGCTGATGTCCATAGGCGGCGGTGACCACTGTCCATCGGGTGGTCCGTTTGCCTGTGTGTGTGTGTCTGCAGTATAACATAAAAAAACATGTGTGGAGCCTATTATGATACACTAGTTATAGTCCAGAATCATTGAAGACCATTTAGGTCCATTCATATAACGCTGTTTACTTTTAACTTTCCATCAAATCAATTTTACCAATTATACATACCTACAGTGGCGGCCATTTAATTTCTAGATAGACATATAATTAAGAACGCTGAACATTATGATTTTTTATTATAGTTTTAATACTAAAAGTTGGTCATCATCACAGCCCATAACAGTCTACTGCAGGACTTAGGGCTTCTCCCACGAAAGGGGAGGTTATCGCCATAATCTCCACGCTTGGCAGGCGGGTTGGAGATCGCAGTGTTTAATATACAACAATGGAAAATGCTGATGCCCATTTTCCAGACTACGGAGACTCTAGATCTGTTGCCACGAAAACATTAGACGCCTTGTACGACACCCACGAGTGTAAGGGGTTGGTGCTATTCTACTCTGCCGAACACCACACGGCCAGGCTAGTCAGATATTGCCAATAGATCTTTTTCTATGTAAATCCTATTCCTTCAATTTTAAACTACTCGCCAACGGGCAGGAGTGAAGAAGCCGGGTAGGGATGCGCAAGTAGTTAGACGCTTCAAAACCTGGAACATCTTTGCAATCAGTCTTTCTTTGTCTAAATTATCTGTTTTTACCCGACTGCGACAGAAGGAGGGTCATGTTTTCCGAATGTATGTATATATATAAGAATGAATATTTCTTTCTTACTGGATACGTTTTGGAAACTGCAATGTAACTGCCCAATCTAATACCCCCATCTTCGTTCCACCACCAAGCGAGGAGAGCCTCGCCGAAATTACATTGTTTTACAGTCGAAATTACAAAGACTACTCGCGCAAACCACTTTGCTTCAACATTTATTGTGCGAACCGCGACGGAACTCTCTACCGGCTTACTGTCTTTTGATATATACAACCTGTTCGTTTTCAAATCCAAAGTAAAAAGCATTTTTTTTTATAAGACTGCTTCACCAGACCGTTGCTTAATGTTAGACATACCAAACATATTGTAACCTACGCGAACGAAACCGCGGGCACAGCTAATAGATAATAATAGTGAACACATAATTAAAGTTTCAGGGCACTTCAGGTTTCTTATACTTGTAAAATCGTTCTTAATTATATGGCCGCCACTGTATATGAAAATTCCTAATAGCCTTCAATGCTAGAGTGAATAGGCTTCCTAGACCGGCATGCTCCATCATCGGTCGCATCATCACTTACCACCAGGTGAGATGGCAGTCAAATGTCTAGCTAATTAAAAGTGACAGAAACAGAAAAGAAGTGATTCATTGTTAGACATTATTTCTTTATTAGGTACACTATAAAGCGAAAATCTATGTACATATACAAGTAATTTGTCTTATACATACAAGTAATTTGACGTTTATTAAATATATTTTAGCTAAACTATGGTTTGTCACTTTCTTTCTTTCAATTTCATTCGATCATTTCAGACAGATAAAGAGAAAATATAATTCATCTAAAATATCTTTAATAAACGTCAAATAACTTTTATGAATTAGACCATTCATGTTTTACACGTAGTACAACTTTCTAGTGAATATTCAAACTGCGATATCGATGATGCAACGGTTCGTTTATTAGCAGTATCTAAACAACAATTGTGACATGACATAGATTAGTAGACTGGCACAATAAACTCTTTTCGAACGTGACATCTAATAGAACTGGACACACGATACCCGATAGCAAGTTCGACTGTCATGTTGCAAAATTGAAAGTTGTAATGTAATATGCAACTAACTTTAATATCAGTGTGGTATTACCGAGTTAAACGGAAGACTCCCAGATAGTCTTCCTGGTCGGTGTTAGTGTTCCGCGTTAAGGTTATGGTGCTCGGCCTGCTTGTGTAATAACACGTAAGAGACGCGAGAACAGTCTCCCATTGTGCTCATTGTTGCGATAATGTTAAGGCCATCGACAAAAACCCTAATTAATGCCTGCGCAACTTTTGTAATCTCTAACTCGTATGTTTTTAATTGAACCTGCACTTGCACTAATGTGTATCTGTGATCAAACTGATCACTTATCACACTAAAAGCGAGTGTGAGCGATGTTAGATTAGAATATAAATAAACACCTGTTATGACTTAAAGAATTAGGTTAGATCCAACTGGCCGTCCCTCAAACAAACTTGCTCAATAATAATGGAGCGTAAAGGTTACCTGTTTAAAGATTTGCGCTCGGAATATTAAGTAGGCCGGCTCAGTTTCACATTAAACAGCATCAGAGAAATCGAAACAATTTTCCTAAAACTCGTATTTTATCGGCTTGTCTTAAAATATCTACGTGTTTCGGATTCGGTCTGATTATTAGCAAAATGTTTCGGTTCGCAATGATGTAAACACGACCACTGCGGCTGTGCTGCTATGAATAATGCAAATCACATGTTTTGAATGTCAAGTTTTATTAATGTGGAGCAAGTTGTTGTTTTGTGATTTCAATGTCATGTAAACTGTTTAATTTGGCGTTTTGGTCTTGTTCTCGTCGTTGGCGCGGGTTGGCGCGTCGTCGGAGTAAATGCGATGCCGTCTCTAATAAAATAAAAGGACATTCGTCGTCGCGGGTGCGACGGGCGGCTCGGGTGGCGGCGGCGGTCGGGTGCCGCGGAACCGCCGAAGCTGCATGCTAAGTAGGCGTTAATACCGAGTGTGTGTTTATGATGTCGATGACGCACTCATGACCCGCCGTCCCGCCGCGCGGCCGACCGTCGCCGTCGCCAGTCCTCGCCCGCCGCGGCTTTGGGCGCGTCCTGCACTCGCCCTCGCAAGTATTTATAAACTCGCGCGTCATCGCACTGATAAAACTCCACTATAACTCTTGTTGTTATTTATCCTACGCTGCCAACTTTGTGTTCCATTCAAACGGTATACCTACGTCTGATAGTTCCGTTCTGTGCTCGTGACATTGGCAGCTTTGAACGCAGGCAAAGTTGTAAGTATTTGGGTAGTTAGTCATCTGCGTAGTTTCTTACAAGGACAATCGAGGATGAAACATAAAATATGTTGGTACTTATATGTTTTACGATTGTCGGCATTGCTACGCAAACTCATTTGTAATACAATATTAAAAATAAACACACGTTTTAAATTGATCTGCCTATTGTAAACATATGGTTACGGTATTGTACTACTGCTTAGATATGTAAGTTATCGAGTCGGGTACGGTCAGATCAGCAGCCACTGACACAACGTGCAGATGGAACTTCCGCTAATGCTGCATAATCAGTGGTTTCTCGTTGTGCAGGTGTGCCAACTGTTTTGATTGCATACTATTGTGTTCACACATTTATTACAGAGAATGAATATGACGAGAAACAAAGAGCTATTTTACATGCTTGCATTCTTTTTATATATGTACTTATTTTGTTACGCATTTAGAACACGAAAGAATAATGTACATTCGATATTTTATATCATGGTCATAGTGGTACCAAGGTAGACACTGCAATCTATAGAAGATGAAATCGTACACTCGTATGTAAAATAACTGGTTATTACATTATTATTATACATTTTAATTACAGTATTGTACCTATAGTAAAGTTAGTAGATACCATAATTTTTTTAGGTGACCGACTTAATTTTTTCACACGGCCACAACTTCTGCTTTTAATTACTTTCTTTACAATTTGTTTATTACATACACTAGCATTCAGTTTATGCGCCGGAAACAACTGACCTGCTTTGGGAAATAAGTATTCATATTATCCTGCTGGCTGTGGGAGGAAAATCTTCGTTTTCTTACGCAATTTCTTGTAGTGAAACGACCAATAATACGTTACTGCTCTTCACCACTTAGGTTCCTTTAGGTTGCAGATGTCCTGGACGACGAGACTGTGGCCGCTTTCCATCAGGTGGACTGTCTGATTGCGTGCCTCCCGTAGGAAATGAAAAAAATGCTGAATACTGGCTAACGACTAATCCAACATTGTATTGTGTAGTTATTTGCTGATGTCATTAACAATAACGAGAATTACTCCTTAACTATTGCCTGACGACATCTCTCGCGATGGCATCATATTCCATCAGAAGGCCACGAAATATGTATATGATATCAATGATATCATCGTCATCTCATGTAAGTACGTATGCGTTGTTCTAGAGAACGACTCGTGCGGCGAGACCGGGTCGGGGCACCGCGGGTCGCTGCGTGGCGCGAACAAGCTGGCGCGGCGCGCGCGCTCCTTCAAGGACGACCTGCTCGAGCGCATCTCCAACATGCGCTCGCCGGCGCAGCAGCACCACCTGCCGCACCTCTCCTCGGCCATCAGGTGGGTGCTAAGCGATTTTCGACCTTATGCGAGACCAAAATAATGCCAATTTGATCCTTTTCTTGGTAGCCTCGTTTTGATTTTCTACGCATTTTATCTATAGGTAAATAGTATAAAACAAAATCTGTCCCTATGTATTCATGTGCGTTTAGATCTTTTAAACTTCGCAACGGATTTTAATGCGGTTTTCAACAATTGATATTATTATAGGTAACGTAATAGGTAACAATAGATATTTAAGAGGAAGGTTTAGACAAGCCTCTTGGAATACGGAGAGTTTAAACCATAATATGAAAAATATAGCAATATATCGTCTCTTGGCGGGTTTGAGATGTGGTGTTGAAAACTCGCATCAGAAAACACCCAGAAAAATGTTCTTCATCTCCATTGATCTGATCTGCCTCTACTAGATATGGGTGTCCCTGTTAAATCATTCCGGTTAGTTCTGTGTCTGTAACTCCACACAGCTTATACAGTATAAACGTTGGAAAACACGAAACTTGTTATTTTAAAGTTTAAAACTGTTTTGGACTGATAGGCGTTATCGACTTCTTCTTTGTAATAGGGTTTGTGTCCATGTGTTGTGAAGGATTTACTCAGTAACTTCTTACACGTGCCCTTATCACCAGCTTGAACAATTATTTTAGACTTGTAGCCGATTTGCACGGCGTGGGCAATATATGAATCACGTTCTTGTATGTTTTTGTGATAGTAGTTAGAGTAGGACCACGATAAGTCCGTATTGACTGTCAGTAGTAAAAATTATAAAGTGTGGTTATGGCAATAATCTGGGGATAATCTGGTCCTTGTCAGTCCTTCTTGTATTTGTATTACATTCAGTTATTTGGTCAATATTAGCTTTAACTTGTACTTTTAGTTTGTCTAAATTATTAATTATGCTGAAAATTATCTCCTGTACTTTCTTTTTAATTGTTTTGCTCATCTTCTATCTTCTATATATATAAAAATGAATTGCTGTTCGTTAGTCTCGCTAAAACTCGAGAACGGCTCAACGGATTTATCTTATCTTGGTTTTGAAATGTTCGTGGAGGTCTAGGGAAGGTTTAAACGTTGAGAAAAATTCGAATAATTGCCGGGAAAACCCTCAAAAGGGTAGGGGTAGGGTAGGGGTAGGGGTAGGGTAGGGTAGGGGTAGGACGCCACGCGAACAAAGTCGCGCTGGGTCCACTAGTTATTTAATAAAAGTTTTCAACACTCACGAAAATAAATAATCCTACAGAAATCAAATGGTTTGATGTGACTTTTATGAATGACGTTCTATGACGTTTAAAAAACTTGACCTAAGTTGCCATATAGAGTTTTTTTTTTAATAGGCGATTCAGACTTAGCGTCCAATGTTGTTACGTACGTACTGACTGTAGTCCGAAGTTGTAAATTTTATTTTAAACTTTTATAAACTTGTCGGTCACATACATAGTCAAGAGTTTGAACTTACATATATTTTGTCTAGGAAAATGGTTATTGAAATTATTTATCCTTGTATTAATGACATGCGTATTTCGACATAATTTGTCCCTACTGACACGGCATTGACGTGTTTTAATTATGGTTATCATAGTTTATTCACGTATTATAGTGCTCTATTGTTATAGTTTATAATAGGCTTTTGCTGTTAGCTTTGTCTAATCTGTAATACCTATCTGTATTTTGTTTACCCATCGGATACCTTTTACCGGAATAAAAAAATATTCTTTGTTCTGTTAATTCAATACGTACTCTACCAGTTCACGTAACATTCAAATCTGTTCAACCTTGCTTTTGCATTTCGGATATTATAATATTACTAAAGAGATTTAAACATAGACATCGTTTTTATTTGGCAATTACTTACTACAAATACTAACCTACATCTACTCTAGCCTTCTCTGTCGAAAATGTTTATCAAACCGGATTACACTATTGCATCAATAATTTGTTAACAATATGATTGTTAAGTTATATTTACAAATACAGAGAATCATATTTAAGTATAAACACGGAACTTTTCTACGACATGAATGGAGTCATGATTATGAGAATCGAATAATTAGCAAACTATGGCAACGGCCTTGAGACATTGTTTGTAGAGCCAACGACCTTTGAGGCTGTCCCCAAAATCCACGGGTGGCGACCACGGAGGTACTGAAGCCGCAACATAGGCAGATTAACCTCGCAAGTGTGACCAGCAATCCGATCAGCTGTTGCTTGAAGCCCTTGATTGGCAGTGAAAATAAACAGATTATGAAAGGATTTCAAGGTCAAGTTGGATTTTTGTAATCATATTGTCGCTTATCACAATAATATGAACAAATCATCAAAGGTTGATATGACGAAAAAGACGTATGACTGAATATTCAGATTGCGTGGACTGTTAATAAGTTCCAAACCAAATACTTTGAAAGGGAATGGTTCTTTTTGTAGTGATAAATCGTAAAATCTTCACACTCATTTGACGTTATCGTGTATATATGATGTTATCAGGCTGTGTACACTAGCACGAAATCTACAAACTATTGTTTCTTATCTAAATTGATAAATTTATATGCATAACTCCGCCATCTTAACTGACACCATCATAAGAAAGTGTCTTTCTTCTTCAGTTTTATCTCGGGGCCCGCCGAAACAACGTCGTTGCCGCGCTGGAAACCGCTTAAATTACTGAAATTTTAAATTGTTGCAATGTTCTAATGCTAACCCTGTCTATTGCTGCGTAACCTTTGCACTGAGTTTGTACTAGGCGTTGGTTACAAAAGGCGTCACAGTGGCAGTTACATTAATGTCTACATTGCAGTAAATGTGGCGGTGATTATGAGTCACTATCGCGACCCGCGTCGCAAGTGTCGCACTCATTACGGAGCGGTGACATTGTCCGTTGAAATCTCATTAGTTTAGTGCGTGCGCCGTTAAGTGATTGCATATTAATGTCCGCGCTCGGTCAGACGGTATGACTTGAGTCGCTGTTTATTTATCAAGCGGGCACGATTTTTTTTTTCTATCTGAGGTTGTTCGAAAGTGGTTCCCCGTGTGCAGCGTTTCGCAGTTTATTAGTGTGACTGAGTGTTCCTAGCGGTTAAGGTGTTTCTAAATGTCGAACGCCGTGCGCTCGCCCGTCGGTGAATGGATCAACAGACATACAAACAAGTTGAATCTGAGATTTGTTAACAATGGATATCGGTACGTCTCGGCTTGTGCTCTAATACTTACATAATGTGCGGATTGTAGGCCAAATGTTTGCTTTGTGGTTGTGTTAAATAAAAACTTGAGTGTGTTTTTATTTGTTGTATTCATAACGTGTAATTCATTCGGTAACTAAGGTGAACCGGGACCCCCTAATTGACTGTCAAAATAGTAGTGGTTGTGCGAGCCTAGGTGTGGGTTTGCATGCAAAACAGCTTCTTTCGTAACTCATAAATTCCGATCGTGGTGCCTACGTTATCATGTTACTACAATTATAAAGCCATTAACATTGTATTATAATGCGTTAATAGAATACTGTAAACAAAGAGACTATAATGTCATAAATGCATCAGTTACATTCTATAGTCTCCAATTTAAAATAACAATAACAGTAATAATAAAATATAAATAAACAACATAATATGTACTCTTTGGATATTACGTTGAATTGCGTGTGGACCGTGTGGACATTGCTTTCCTATAATTTGACTGTTATATAGTGAAAGTTATAGCAGAACAGCAACGTAATAATTCAGTTACCTAATAAGATTTCAAATCAATTATTATTAAAGGTATACCTATAAAACCTGAAATTCAATACTGTATTTCATTTTGTTCGCTGTTTTACTCGCATGGAAATCGGACAATGGGTTATCAAAAGAACCCCCAACTTGTTTGGAAAAGTGGTTTTTGGTAATTTTAGTAAAATTTTGAAATGTTGTAGAGTGATGTGCCCTGATTTAAAAGTTCCTTTGGGTGCTAACACTGTTTCCGAGTTCGTTCCCAATATTCGATTGATCTAGTACCAAAATCTGTGTTGTTTTGCTTTAAATTTCTACCGCTTTATCGATTATATCTAGTCAAATATCCAACCACATCACTAATGCATTATATTACTATGCCAATGGCAATGACCGATTAAAATAGTAGTGCATTTTTAAGCAAGTTTAGTGGCTAGGTATAACATCTGCGTTAATAGTTGTAACATCTGCAATAATAGTCGTAAGTAAATATAATATTGTGATGATTTTGTGACTTATTTTATTGATCTATGTCATCCAAGAAAATATACCTACACGTTTTACAAATAGAATATTATAATATAACTATAACATATTATCAAATTTCACCAAAATTAACTGAAACCACATTTTCCTATCAACTTTGGCGGGATCCTTTTTCTTCAGAGTCCTTGCTTTCCAGAAAGCAAGCTACGCCACCGCTGCTTACTTGCGAATAGTGTAGTTCACTATTCTCTATAACGCTAGTAATTTAGAGATCCTACTATCCTACAGATAGACGCACACACTTACTGTTTTTTTTATAATATTAGGTCAGATTATTAATTACTTATTTGTTTTCCAGCTATAGTAAATAGATTTAATTTAATTGAAATATAAGCCTACCTATATTTTACATTTACTTTTACAATATGCAGAGACATTATATTACAAGTTGTCGAACAGCGAAATTATTAACCTAAATTTTCATAAATTAAAAAAACTGTGGAGTTATAATTCTATGAGTGTTGTTTAGATATTATACAACTTTTTTCACATATTATTATAAAGTAAAATGTAGCATTTATAAAGTAACAATTTATCTCGTTGTTCCAGGTCGCATTCCCCACTTAGTCCAAAGCTTCGGAATTTGGGGGCGAAGTCTGTCACCGCCGAGGAGGGGGAAACCACGCCTGCCAAAGAACTGGAACGGCTAGTCAAAGAAGTAGGTTCAGTTCAATGCCTGACTGTCGTTATTACGTTGTACACTCATAAACCATTCATCCGGTAAATTACGTCTATTGTCATTGGTGAAACAGCTTTTTATGAATTGCAGGTTACGTTCGGCTTAAAACACTTTTCTGATGTGATCACGAAACGGAAACTGGAAATGCTGCCCGATAATGGCACCATTGTGTTTGAGTCCATCGCTAATATACATAAAGGTACGTAAAGTGTTCTTTAATTGCAGTGTAGCGGCTTATATCTGCCCTAAGTTGTATTAACTTCCAGTACATATAATTTTCGGCAATTAACACGTCATGTAAACAGTAAAATAATTTCATGAGATATCTAGCTTCCGCCCACGGATACGGTCCCGTGATCCGTGATACAAAGCGCCCTATTTACTATTCTGGGTCATGATCTATAATGTGTAATTTTCATACAATTCGGTACTTACTTATTAATTATACTGAATTACTAAATTACTTTTGCGTGATTGGCAAAGAACGAACATCCATACAAATACGAGTAATGTACAAACTTTTTAATATACTTAAATTTCACATCATATCTTTGCCTGATTTCGCATACAGAAATGTAAACATGGCACCATTGTCTTCTGCTAATAATATAACGTGCCCCACGCGTGTTGCAGCGATAAAGCCGTACTGCGGTCGGTCACCACAGCTGACAGGAGCTGTGAAGCGGCTGTGCGGCGCTTTAGCGATGCTGATCCGCCTCTGCGACGAGGTGGCGGCGGTCAGCCTTCGCGCTGACGCCAGCAATGAACAGCTGGACACCTCAGCAGCGGCCTTGGCCCCCGAACGGGTCAGCTCAGTGGTGAAGGCAGTCACCAGCGCCGTGGAAGAAGTGGCAGCGTTGGCGCAACAACACATGGCCCGACCAGCTCTCTCCCCGCGCCCCGCACTCGTCTCCCCGAGAGCGTCCACACAGAGGAACTCATTGCCCGGTATGTATGATGTAAACTCTTTTGTTTGTTACCTGTTGAACTTCAAAAGCGACGGATGCTTAGCGGTTACACTATTACGCAATGTGTTACAAGTGTGATTGAGACTTGTTATTCGAGACAATATTTGTTATGTTATGTCTCGTTTTAGAAACGGGGGAATTAACGCAGATATTATGTATTTATTTTGTCAATAAACCGTGCCTGTTTGTGTTGTTCGACTGTGTGTGTCTTGGTGATTCCCAGGGTTGAGGGGTTTTACCTCATTTGTCATTTATGTGTGCTGATACGTGCAATGACTGTGTTTATTTCAATTTTCCTTTTTCTAATGTTATGTGGCAGGTTAGTTGCGAGCAAGGTGGAAAACCGATTTTATTTTTAATATTTAGGCAGACACAGGCTGATCAAGTTAGAGAAAACCGTCTAGTTCTAGCTGGTCTACCTCTGAGACATTTGTCGCCTTGTACGTCACGCAAAAGTCGAAGGTGCGATATTACATTACACACTTGACGGAGTGTGTAACTGAACTTCGAAGTACAAACGTGCGAAGAATTGTGGTTCGAAAGATCGTAGTTACGATATACTGTTGGTCGACAGATTGCTTGTGTGATTAATGAAAGTACGAAGGAATGGTAGTGCGATAAACTGTGCAGCGACAGAATACTTCTTCGACGCGGACGTAACCTTCTCTAAACTGCAGTTATTGAAGGAAGTAGCCGGTGAGCTTAGTACGTAGAATAAAAAAAAAAAAATGTTGGCGTCAACACGCCAGTTGTGCTCTTGCGTGTGAGGGCTTGGGGTTCGCCTTGACCATGATTCTAGAATGTGGTAGATAATTACAGTAGAGCGATTGCCATCT
This sequence comes from Blastobasis adustella, assembly GCA_907269095.1. Classification (NCBI taxonomy): domain Eukaryota; kingdom Metazoa; phylum Arthropoda; class Insecta; order Lepidoptera; family Blastobasidae; genus Blastobasis; species Blastobasis adustella. Next base: position 13,336,201 of record OU026119.1, on the reverse strand, counting down.
GATATCACTGATCGGCGTACGGCGGGCCAAAAAAGTAGAGTTTTTGTGTCACCGCAACCTAGAATATTAATGCTAGAAAAATACACCTCCTTGCTTTATGACGTACAACAGAAGTTCAATCTTAAGATGGTAGTCTACTTATTTTGCCGCCTATACCATAGAACACATAACTCCCCCCAAATAACCGTACCCCCGTCCCACCCAGACATCCCGCTGACGCCGAAGGAGCGCTCGCTGCTGACAGGCGAGGGCAACGGCGAGCCCGGCGGTGGCGTGCGTGCCTCGCACTCCTCCGAGTCGGTGCTGGATGCGCCGGACACGCCGCCACCGAAGCCGGTTAGGCCCAACAGGTATAACCACATGAGACGCGTGACACAGACACGCTGAACAAGAGACAGATACGTGAGCACACATACATTACTGTATTTACACATTAATAATTATCATGGGATGCCTAGACCAGCCACCAGTCTCATGGTGGACAACCGGGAAGATCGTGGTCATCTTCGCTTCGCCAACGGTATTAGGGTACGCACCTAATGAGTGGTTGTCTCGTTGCTGTGCTGAAGTTCGACTAGCTATTGTGCGACGATTCCTCTCAGTCTCTTGCCCCGAGCCTCGGCAGTTTGGCTACCTCTGGCGAGGGATATTCTACCTTACGTTAATGGGAAAGAAATTCTTATACATTATTAATATTCTTGGACATATTCACGCTGCACCATCTAGTCCCAGCTTAGACAAACCTTGTACTACCTATGAGTGCTAGATTTAAATTTAGAATAATACATGACCATAATTTATCTCGGAAATGTGGTTCCTGCTGGAAAACATTATAACCGCATTTGCCACGGACAAAGTCTCGTGCAAAAGCTACTTAACATTAAAGAACTGCGGTACAATCAGAGTGATGTGAATACTAAATGATTCATTTTGCCTTATATTTTTGAAATTTCTTCTTTCCACCACGCGGTCCTGTTATGTTGACAGAGAGAGGACACTGGGGTTAGAAATAGCTAGATCTATTAAGCCATGATGCAGACTTTCTTAATTTTAATGTGTTTGTGCGGCAAATAATCCACGCAGAAATTTTAAATGAATGCGAATGACATCTAAACTTTATTAATAATTCAGATTTGAATTCCAAAAACAGAATTAGCATGAAATCTAGAGAAGTGGGACGCCCGAAATCATTAACATTTAAATTTGTCCTTGGCGAAAATATCTAAACAAACCGGTAACCATAATAACGTAGTTTATCAGAAGATATTACCATATGCAGCTGCCTATAATATAAACAGTGAAAGTGAAAGTTTGTTTATGGCTATTACAGGAAAATCGAGTTGGCGCCGCCTTTGCCGCCCAAACGGAAACCTGTCAACGACAACTCTCTTGTGCCGCTGTCTATAGATAGGTTTGTATATTGCTGTTTACTTTAACGTCGCTGAGACACAAACATGTTGAGAGCTTACTTATTTCAGTTATTCACTAATATTAGACTTCCTTGTCGATGAGACACTCTTGCTTGACTCACTTATGACTGACTCATTCATTTGTTACAAAACTTATGTCTTTACGAAAAAGTGATCGATGATGATCCAGTGGAAAAATCAAGTCAGAATATTGCGAAAATGATAGTGAAAAAAAAATGCTCATAAAAAGGTGAAGCCGTGTGTGTTCTTAATGGATGTCACTATCCCTTTCGATGAAAAACCTAGTACACTAGGTTGTCGATATGTGGCAAGCGACGTCCACTGGGATCATAAGTACCATTCGTAGTCTGTCAACCAACGGCCTCGTTTCAACTTCTCTTCCTGGCCAGCTGAAGAGGTTGTGACGGTGTTAAAAACCAGTGATAGCTGAACGGTCTAGCGAGATAACGCCAGCATTGTCCGCCGATTTCTTCGCCTGACCCTTGGCCGTTTAGCATCCTCTGCCGAGAGGTATTCTCCTATAAATAGGAAGAGTAAACATGATGGGGGCTAATGCGATTCACAATTCCACTAGGGGACGCTACTGGAGCGTGAGGCCCTATTATCAAAATTCGTCCAACGATTGGTCAGAATCAAACGCTCAAAGATGACAGTTGAATTTTAGCCAATAACACTGCCTTACTCTACGGTAGCCATCATATTATTGGGTGTGTAATCTATACTTGTGTGAATCAAAGTCAATACTATTATTTTGTCTGCAGGTTATCGCTACAGTCGCACAGCAGTGGCTCGTTGGATTCCATGCTGAACGTTTCCAACGAGGAAGACCGCCACCCGCACGATGCCAATCACGACCACGTGTTTACGAATGTGATGGGCGACCCAGGTTGGTAACTCCTACAATACAGAGGTATATTAGAGGTCTTCAGAGGCGGACAACGCATTGGTGACTCCCCTTGTGTTGGTGATGTCCATAGGCGGCGCTGACCACTTTCCATCGGGTGGCCCGCGTGCCTGTTTGTCTGCGTATAACATAAAAAATGCAGTACAAGACAATACAGAGTTCAGACAATTTTTTTAGAAATATATTTTATAGGGCTTGTTAACAAAATTACAAAACGCGAGACTATAGTATCTACGGCAACCAAAAACGAATTAGATCGTATTTCCGACAACATTCATTTTGAAATTCTAGGCAGTGTAAATTAGTTGAATACAAAGTACACCATAAAAGCGGCAATATCAGGCTATGGTGCAATACGTTAAAACCCTTTCAGTGAATCACAGAGTTTGGAACCTAAAGGCGCAGGGCACTTATTCAAAAAAAAATTGCGCTCTACATCGACATAGAAAGGGTTTTAACGGATTGCACCAAAGTCCGCTATTGCCGCTTTTATGGTGTACTTTGTATTCTACTAATTTACACTGCCTAGAATTTCAAAATGAATGTTGTCGGAAATACGGTCTAATTCGTTTTTCTTTGCTGTAGATACTATAGTCTCGCGTTTTGTAACTCTGTTAATAAGCCCTATAAAATATATTTCTATCAACGTATTCCTCATAATGAAATGGCAAACAATCATAACATTGTTTATGTAAAAACATTGACTGGTTTCAGGAACGTGTAACTGCAGCTTGCGCATGTCCATGGAGTCTCACGAGTCGCAGGCGCACGCACACACCCATTCCAACCACAATCGGTATGTCCAGTATGTATACTGCTTTTTTCTTTTTTTTTGCGTAAGTTATGGTTCTACATATTTGCATAGTTTTGGTATGTTAACTAAGCTAATATAGTTCCCGTCATGTAAAATGAATGCTGAGCGACAGTGGAGGGGGATTTATTATACAAGCAATTTGTTATATTTATAGTCTTATACATCAAAAAGAGACCAGCGTTCTTTACACGTGACAGGGCCTATATCCATGTGGGCTATTTGTTTTACATACACACACTTATTTTACCTATAAATTATTTATTTATATCGTGTTGAGTTTTGGTTATTTTTTTGAGTGGTTACTAATACGTGATTTAATTTTCTATTATTCTATCTTACAATTTGTTTAAATATGTTTGTTAACAGTTTCTCCAACGAATCGGGTTTCGTGTCGGTGGGGCACACCGAGATGGCGACAGAGCACAGTTTCACATCATCATTCTCGTCACACCACTACAGTAGTCATGCGGACAGGTATGACAAGTGTTGGCTGTACTGTTTAGCATGTGTTTATGTGTGATTTGTGTTTTAATTGAGTTTTATCATTATCGCACTGTAAAAGAGATTGTATATCTTATTATATCTTTTCAGAATGATATGTGTTACAGTATCGTACAAGTCAGCTGCAGAGATAACGGATCCTACCGTGTACATTTAATGTACGCGCTGTGGAATACGTTCAATCTGCAGGTGACTGCACGTGCTCATATCCGTATCATTCAAATCAATCTTGATGTCTTTTCTATGTAGTCAAATAGTATACCTCACTTTCATGTTACTTTGTTATGTCTTAATCCATTCTCATTGTATCCACTATTGTTGTGCGCGGAGTGTAACGCATTGTTGGTTGCACTCGGTCGGTATAGACACGATTCGTTTGTTCTCTGCGTCCTTCATGCTTCCTGTTATTGTTATTGCAGTACTTTTGGCAGTACAGACGCTGTGTGTGGCTGTGAAATGGCTCTGCATAGCTTTGAGACCAGCATGAGTGTTACAAATATGAACAGTGTTACCTCGCACCGTAATGCAAAGTGAGTGTCCTCTGTCTATGCGTTTGCCACGTTTGTTTACCCATTACCAACCATCGCTACTTCGTAATTCCCACGCAATATTTCAATTTAATTTAGCTGTTGTGTTGCGTTGTAGGGTGAAATTTTAATGGTAAATTAATTCAACGCTTACTAATTATGTTTGCTGCACAATTAAAATTTTTAGCGCGTTTCCGACGTCGTGAAAGCCGCCAGCGGCTAACCTCACATTTCAAGAATAGCTGTTAATTAGCCGGTTACAACTGGCTGGTTTAGTGGAGCTATTATAGTGGGCCGCGGCGGCGCGTGCTGCCAAGGGCGATTGACATAACAGCTCGCGTGTACGCTTTTCGTAATGTAACCGGGTATTGTTTACCTCAGATTGGCGAGTATAACGTCAGACGAGGGGGAGACGCCGCCCGAGCTGCCGGTGAAGACCCGTCGGAACATACGAGCCGACGTACAACAACACTTCCCAACAGTCGAAATCAGGTACGGCCTCGGGGCGCGTGGGCCGTGACGAGCGAGCCAAGGGCGATTCGAGTAGACGACTATGACGGTCTGAGTGGTTCAGTTGGTTAATATGCCGGATGCCGGTCTGTCACGCAGAAGTGCCGAATTCGAATCCCGACTAGGTAGAAAGTGATATTATTAAATTTTATTTCATTTACGAGTCTGGGTGTTATATATGTGTAATAAGTATGTATTTAAAAGTATAAAAGTAGTTTATCAGTTGTCTGGCCATAATACAAGCTTTGTTTACTGTTGGGGCTAGATGGCGCTGTGTAAATTGTCCAAGCATATTCATTTATTTATTTGTTAACTCATTCCCGTGGAAAGGGATAAAGAGCGTTCATCCTTCTCTGTCCGTTGAATTATGAAAAATGTGTGCCAATAATTAATTAAGGGAGCCTTAGCCTCCGGCACTAAGGAGTTCGATCCTTTGTAGTTTGCAACATTTTGCTATTCTCTGTAATTCTCTGAAATGTTTACCTAGTTTTCTCATAAGAAATTTCAAAGCTATGGAAGTGATTGTTGATATTTTGTTTACTATTTTGGTTCATGCAATACGTACCCTACCCTTTCTGCTTCACTGTTGTTTTATCGGTGATCTGACAACATAATGCCAACCCATACAGTTGGAACAGTGTGTTTGCCAAATGTATGCCGATTTTCTCTTTCCTTTAAATAGTAAAGTATCAATTGGGTACGCGCTGTCTATAACTCGAGAGTTTGACCTTGGGCTAATTTCGTTACTGGACACGTCCAAATAGTTGACTGACTAATGAAATTAACAATAGGTAACTAGTGATCCGCCCTAGCATCGCACGGGTGTTCTCGAGTTTCCTCTATTAGAATACGAATGTATTATACGTACAAATAAGCATTCTGGAATTTTTTCAAAATTACCTGAATAATAGTGAAATGTTGGCTGGTTTAGGAGGAGCTAGTAGATATACAAGACAGACTGACAGACGCTGAAAGTAACTTTATATTAAACAAGGATAAGCATGAGGAATAACCTAATGTTAAACTTAGTTGCCCATATTTCTCGTCGTAGTAACCTATACTTAACGCTGCACTTAGAAATAGAATACATTTTTAGCTATAAGGTGCAATAACTTTTGTTAGTGCGAGTCTTGTTGGTGGCCTAAATAAATAAATAAATAAATAACCAACCCTCCCTTCTTCAGGCAAGGCTCGGCGTGCGCTCTGCATGGCGACGCGCGGCCACATACGCTGGCTGACCACCATCCGCCGCCGTTGCCGCTCAAGAAGAAACACAGTCTGTATCACCATACTATTACTTACATAACTAACATCCATATATACACGGACACAGACCTTGATACAGTATAAGGCCGTAAATAATGCACATCGCCCATACAAAAAATTGCCAATATAAAAAATTTACGCAATGAGGGGATTGAAAAAAATTATCACATTCAAAATGAAATAAAATAGTATGAATATTTTAAAAACAAACACTATTTTAAATAATCATCCCCTTGGGTTTATTTTTATAGTGACAATTTGTTTACACTATTCTTGTTTTTTATCTCAGAGTATAGTTTCGGCTTCGTATATATTCACACGCGTGCGATATACACGAATTACTAAGAAGCCGAACTAATGGATGTGTATGATTTACCGCCGACATCTGTACTTACATTCTGAATACTGTAGAATACGAACAAAATACGTATAACAAAGTCGCGTAGCAAAAATACAAAGTAATTTTAATAGTACTGAATTTAGTAAATACATTTAGATGAAGGGTTTCGTAGAGGCGCCGCCATTGGAATGCCAATTTCAAACTACAGTATAAAAACTATGGTCCTATTACTAGGCCTGATGTAACCGTGATGTGAATTCGTAAAAGGTCGACATCAAACTGTTTTCGACTCGAATTAGGTTGCGACATTTTTGGATAAGTGAAAGTTAATTTAGCGTTTCACTTTCATACCACTTACTGTTATTATTGAAATGATTTTAAGGGCGCCCTCAATAACTAACTTTATGGCTGTAGTTATAGTTACATTAAAAAGATAATTTGGTTTACATTTGTACGATGCATGTCACTATACCACCATACTATATACTCGCTTGGCATCGGTACACACACGCATCTAAATGTATCAACGTATGCACAACACAACATTATTACAATATATACTTGGTGTGGCGACTCCCACCTGTACTTCTACCAGTCTTCCTTTTGTTATTAGAATAATCTCAAATTTGGTGTTGGAATTTTCTGTATCTATGGTTTTCTGTCGTAGTTTTAACTGGGTTCATTGGTTTTCTGTCTAAGTTTTAACTGGTCTGTAACGGGGAATTTGCCATTGGCTTAATAACATGTAAGTGGGGATTAATGCGGCATGTTTATTCTCTTATGCCGGTGCGGCCTGCAGTGTTCCAAAGCGTCGCGTACAGTGGTGAGTGGATATGCATGACACCGGTACCTAGATCTTGCCGCATTCGGATTCGCAGAGTATCAATCAGACCACATCTGAACTCCACTCCAAGAACTAGACTTATTGGAGTATCATGAATACGCTTTAACCGGAACACAGCTTCATCACACCATCACGAGTAAACCATCAAAGCTTGCTTGCGCGCAGACACGATCGCTCACTCGATGTTGTTAATTGGCTTACGGACGCTTCGACTTGTCAGTTAACAGAAATTGGGATTCGTACGCGCTGTAGTTCATTATCACCTGAGATGATTAATGTTTTTAGCGCTTCATTGCAATCGTTTTGGGGGGCCCGTTCTGTTCCGCATTAATACCGCAGTCCGTCAAGTGTATTGAGTGAAGTGGCACCCGTTTTTTTTTGCTGTATCATCTTGCTCAAATTCGGAAGTGTGTGTTTCTCTTTGGTATATTATTTCTTAAATGTTTTGAAGTAATTCGTACTGTACATGTCTTCGGAATTTGAGTATTTATTTAGCGTGATTTAGTGCCTTAACGAGTAATACCGTATACGTAAAGTGATTCGATGTCTAATCGTCGCAATGTCCTTGCAGTAATGGCGTACATGGAGATGTTTGGGAACTGCAGCCACCCGCCGAACAACGCCGCCGCACCCCCGGATATGTTCCGACACTCCATACACACATACAATTTGGCAAGGTAAGATTAGCTATATTTAAATACATTGAGAAATTTGATTGTTGCAGGTCCCAAGACAGACTTTGTCTGACCTCGGGCCAGACCAGTGTCATAACTCAGTCACTATATCACTACATATCGTGGTGCTATATGTAGTGATATATCCTTATACCGCGCAAGACGCGAATGCGGCAGGCTCAGCGGGCATTTGAAACATCTATATCAAACATTGGATAGCTCGGTTTTGAACCGACTTCAATGCGACCTCCTCGAGACGGGATACCCTTGTTGTTCCGAATGTCCATGGGCGGCGGTGATCACTTACCATCAAGTGACCTGCTTGCTCGTTTGGCTCATTCTTATACAAAGGGAAAACTAGACTATCTGGGAATTACGAGTGGGACACTTAGAGAATGTGTCACTACTTTGGGAATGGGACCATTTCATATTAATTATGTAATATACCGTCACAGGGTGCCAATGGGCTCCCGAGACTGCTCTACCATTTGATAGGTTTCCCCAAGCCGTAACGCTGTGCTATACAGCGACAAATGTGTCCTAACAGCCGTGTATCCCTTGGCCGTGTGGTGTTCGGCAGAGTATAATAGCACCAACCCCTTCAGGGTTTCATACATACATAAAGCTCACCTGCGTCCCACGGGTGGAATAGGCAGAGACTATGGACGACTTTACTCTGTCCTGACACCACTCCCTAGCCTTGCATATATCCACAACTCTTTTCATACATCTTCTTTTATTCTTGCCACTTCGGACCCCACATTTTATTTATAACACTGCGATCTCCAACCCGCCTGCCAAGCGTGGAGATTATAGCTATAGCCTCCCCTTTCGTGGGAGAAGTCGTAAGTCCTGCAGTGGACTGTTATGGGCTGTGATGATTATGATGATGATGATGATGATGATGATGATCGTTACAGCGCTGGGCACGCGAGCGCGGCGGGCGGGGCCGCGCTGTGCGGGCCGCGGCACCACGTGCAACGCTCCATCGCACAGTCCTTCACTGTACAGCATTTTGGCACGCAGCCGCTTAGGTATGGATAACAATACAATACAAAACTCTATTTGCACAAAATTACACAAACACATATACAAAATGCATTGTGAGCATGTACTGCTCACAATGCAAGGGCGGCCTGGATCTGGCCGGGAAGGGATAAGGTAGCAGCGTGTGGAGGTGGAAAAACTAACGTTTGCAGTGGTAGCGTCGATGTTAGCGGCCGACTTTGATATTGATTAATTGCAAGTGTTATAGACTGAGGGCGCCGTAGGTTATCCTACGTCATCGAGTACAAGAAAAATGCCACTTTGTAGTGATAGTAGACTATTAGGAGACCCACAAAACGTTGGTCTGCTCGAGCACAATTTGGTACAAAACAATTTTTTTAGTTACTCAAACTTCGACTTTTCGTAGCGATAATTCTTACATATCCTCTTGTGGGGGTTCCATAAGTAAAAAAAACCGGGGTGCCTCACATGCTTTTGGCAGTTTCGCTTTTCAGCCACAATATAGTCACATAAAAGGCAATAGTCTATTCTTCAGTGTAGTATGCTAATTTGTTACGCCACATGTAGTCATATCGTTGTCTACGCAATTGCTTTGTTTTTCCTACTGAAACTGGACCTGTCGGTCAAACTAGACGAGAAATGTAAGAACGAAACAAAGCTAAACGTAAATAAAAAACGAGGCATAAGTGAATTTACCCATTTTACAAATCGAAGTTTGTAAGGTGAGCTAGGAGGAAGATAATCTTATAATCTTGTTAGGTTTTAAGTATTTCGTCGTTATTTACTACACTTTCATGACAAATACTATCTGATTTGTTACCGTTACCGACAATATTTTTGTAAATTGATTTATAATCACGTTTCTTGTTTGAAATGATTTGAAGATAACCGATTATTTATTTCCTCACAGCGGATCTGAAGACAGCGTGAATATCATTACAACATCCAGTGGCACCAGTCCGATTCCTATCGAACCACCGCCGGCATTGCCTCCAAAGATGAACAAAAACAAACAGGTAAAATAAGCATTAGTATTTTCATTTAGCATATAGTATCTAATACAGCTAAGTGGATGATTTTGTCTACTATATATGATTATATTTGTACTATCTTAAAAAATTTACAACTCCCTATGGTGGTTTTCTGAGTATAATATGCTTGGCTTTGTCGGGCACTGACCGGTTCCGTTTGGGTATTGTCGGACACGGTCCGGCCGTTGTCGGCGTGAGATGGGGGTGCTCCGGTCCTGGGGCGGCCAACAACTCAACTGTGTTTCGTTTCTACTTTCCTACTCCCTCCTCTTTGACGATTGAAAGAGTGTCCTACTCAATAAAGAAATTTTGATTTGATATGTTTTTGAACTGATATCAATTTCGTGTTGTTTTCTTGTTTTGGTAATAAATAATTATGGAATAATCAGTATCAGGATACATCCCAATTGCAGATGAATTCGAGCAGTGAGTTACTGCCACCGCCATCGCCGCGGCCCGCGTCGCACAACAGCTCTATCTCAAACGACGATACCGTTTTGAACAATGTAGTAAGTAACATTTCTTATACTTTATGGAGATTTGTAATCACAATAGAAGAACGGGGCATATGACGTGACTATCGAGGGTGTTTGTGATTTCAAAATGCATTAGATGGCGCTTCTGAGGCGTTAGATCTGCTATCAAAATACTGCCGCTCTATTGGACAGTTGTAAAGTGACGGCTCCATTCTAGCCAGAGCTTTATTTTGACAGCAGACGACGTTGATAAACTCCAAAACTACTGTCCAAATTCGATGGTTCTTCACTCTTCATTCATCAGTTCCATTCTTCACAAGTGTCATAGGGTATTTTACGCCCCGGAAAAGTAACGGTATCACGGGCGATAGTCGAATATTAGCTGAGTCTCCATTGAAAACCGCTAAGGACGCCTATCTAGTATGATGTAAAAGTGGAAATATAACTATCTGTCAATACTAACGGCTCGTAACCGATTCCAGAACTCTGAAGAGTCGTTGTCGCGCGCAGTGACGCCGAAGTTCCCGTTGGAGGATGAATTGGAACTTATCGTTAGCGTGCCGCCACCGAGACCGTCGCCGAGACCGTCGCCAGTGCCTTCGCAGGTGAGGAGGATATCAACTTTGAAATGCATAGCTTAGAATTCCCCATTACACATAATTCGTGACTTATATTGGGTTTGTAACCACGGTTAGCCGTGTGGTGTCTGGCAGAGCAGAATATCACCAACCCCTTACACTCCTGGGTGTCGTACAAGGCGACGAATGTTTTTGAGGCAAAAGATCTAGAGTCTATAGACTGGAAAATGGGCAGCAGCGTTTTCCATTATTATATTTATAATACTGCGATCTTCAACTCGCCTGCCAAGCGTGGAGATTATGGCAATAAACTCTCCCCTTTCGTGGGAGAGGCCCTAAGTTTTGCAATGGACTGATATGGGCTGTGGTGATGAATCACGGTTATCCGAAATAGGGTAGACAGATGTCTGTCCTTAGCAGCGGCTACACTCAGCGGTACAAGTCTACTCGTGATATCGAAGTAAAAATAACCGTGGTGACAAACCCGAAATGTGTGACGATTTATGAGTAGTTAATAACCACGAAAGTTTTAAAACATTATAAAAAAGTTAATTATAAAAATCCTTATAGTATCGCGTGAAATAATAAACATCTATCCTAACAAATTCTCTAAAATCTGAATATCAATTTACAGAAGAGTGAAAGCAGCAGCAACGAACCGGCACCGGCGGAAAAGGAAAATAGTAATTCAACGTCCACAGATTCAGAGGATATAATACTCCAAACTGATATTAGTTCTTGGCTCCAACTCAAATCGACCAAGGACGGACCTGAGGTGCGGGGAGGGAACCCTGATGCCCTCATCGTACTCGCCACCAAAGCTACCAAAGGTAATGCTCATAAAGATCCTACTCTCGTACGCATATCTGAACTTTTGTGGTTTTATATCAATTTAATTCCCATCATCACTATAGACCTGAAAAATATTAAAGGCTCATGTATAACATCTCTATTGATAAGATTTAAATATAAATTTCTAATCATCGCTTCTAACCTCGGATCTTTGATGCTTTCACTTTACAGAAACGGACGAGTGTAAGTTGCATCATATGATTCTGGGCTCAAAACAGATTTGTGCTGGTTTCCTTTCTATTAGTTTTGAAGCTTGGCCAAACTCTGCTTACAAAAATATTCTAATTATATTATTTCCGTTGGCTTTAGCACCGTGTTTTCTTTTTGAAAGTACGTTTATAACAGCACACACTAAATAGAGCTTAAAATGTATATTTATCGAATCATATTTTTGCAGCATGGGACAGGAATATTTACACACTCGTTTATACATATTTTCGTGTATAAAATATCTATGTATAATGAATACTCTCTCATGAATATGAACTTTTAATAATCAATATTTAGGCACCATATACTTTATTGTTTATTATTACAATACAACGGTAATTATATTACAAAGGTTGCATGGAATTTGGCGAAAGAGCTAATAATGGCTGTAATGTTATGGTAGAGATATTACAGCTTGTAAGCATTTTGCGGTCTTTTATTTTGAAGCTAAAATGAATATACTGCAGAATTATCATCATCATGTCAGTCTTGGCTTTGCCAGGGTCCGCTTTCTTGCTTTTTCTTCTTCACTTCGACCGGTCTTTGGCATCCTCGCTGCGCAGGCCGGCAAATGAATATACTGCAGAATTCTGGGCGTAATGAACGTTTTTGAGTAACATTGTCGTAGCAACGTAAAAGTTTACTTGACTGTTTATTGAATTATCAGTCAATATTCGAACATTCAAAATGGAAGACCGTTTATGGCTTTGCGTATATAGTTTTCTTTCACGACTTCGTTAGCGGCTCATTTGTGGCTACAGATGTCGGCGGTAGATAAAGCATATCGGCTAGCTCGGCTTAGTAGAGCTTATTATATCGCACGCGGGAGAGTAAATTCGAAGCCGAAACTAGCTGATGTGTAATATTTACAGCCGGATACTGTAACTCGTGTTTGTGTGTCGTGAAAGACACACATAGAGCCTATAAAAAAGAAACGCCTACGCCGAAGAACGAAATCGTGCAAGTTGCTTGATTCCCTGCCGTTCGCGGTCGGATGTAAGCTATGGTTTCTTAGAATAGCTTTGCCAAAATAAACGAGGCTACTCCAGCCCACATGTTGTATGATGGATTTTGTCGTGTGTATAGCCTTCTTCAACACAAATCGAAAGGTAGCTCTTTCGCTCGCGACAAAGCCCGTCATGCTGTGTCAGCAATTATTGACTTTATTCGACGTTTTTTAACGGCACTATTTAGGAAACCGTAGTTTAGGGCAACATTTCCTACAAAATGTAGGGGTTAGTGTCTCACCCGAACAACATTGAAAATACATCTTCGTATAAAAGAGTTTGCCGAAAATGAGGGCGGAGTTCTATCTGCCACTACGGCAAAATCTTTCTTTGCCAAGCTGTACCCATACATTTTGTTGGTAGCTTGGCAGATGGCCTAGCTGAGATGCATTGTACGAACGTCGAGGCTATGGCTGCAGTGACAGGTGGCTTGCCTAGCTGCACACCTAGGATAGACAGCTAGTCACCTAGGGGATAGCCGGGTAGCGTAGTGAAACAAACCTTAGAGAATGATTGCCGCCGGCTGTTCTGCGCGCTTGGCGGCTTCGCTACCTGCTAGGCTCTAAGCAAGCCATCTGTCAGTGCGGTGGTATTCTCCGTTCATCCGAGGTTATCCCCTGACATATTATCTTTGCCCAAAGAAATTCGACTAAAAGCATGCAATTTCTTTGGGCAAAGATAATATAGCAGGAATCAATCTCGCATGAACGGCGAAAAACCTGACGAGCGCGGAATAGAATGCATCTGTAACTCGGAGATGAAATTCATGATCAAAAGTGCAAACAAAAAAAGACCTAATGGGCGGATTATTTAAAATAATTGAAATATTGATTAAAATTATCACATTCAATATAAAATAAAATCGTATGAATACTTATTTAAAAAAAAAAACACAATTTTAAATAATACTTAACCTGATACAAAAATAATTGAGTTGATTTTTTATAGTAGCGATTTGTTTACACTTTCGACCTCGAACTTCACCTCGCGAGTCCACCACCGCTAGTACCCCACCACCTAGAGCTAGGCCATAACCGTTCCCGGTGTGTAGACTTCGCGTACCAAGAGGCGTTCCTGGCGACGTACCGCACGTGGGTGTCGCCCAGCGGGCTGGTGGCGCGGCTGGTGCGGCGCGCGCACCACCATCGCCCGCGCCCGCACGACCTGCGGTCCACGCTGGGACTGCTCACCAGGGTGGTTGCTGATCTTACGTTAGTATACGTCTTTTTTTTTTCAATTATATGTCTCGTAGTTAGTAGTTGGGTATAAGCATGGAGAAATTGAGGAATTTAACCAGTGGACAACGTATCAGCACGTTAGTGTTGTAAATACTTGTTTAGTTGATTAGCTTTTTTGGTTAAATTGCTCCATGGATATAGGATTCTTAACTTTCTCAGACTGTTCGGTCTTCAGTTGGTCGTATTTCAAGTTAAAACTGTAGGGTAATAAGGGTTTTTGCAATTCCACCAGATGGAGCCATTGAGACATTTATTTATTTATATCAGCCTAAAGCCTGAACTCACTGCTGGGCAACGGCCTTCCTCTTATTCTTTCATAATTCGCGATCGTTGGTTATGGTTTGCCAGTCCCTGTCGACATAGTATATCAAAAATACTACCGAGCTATGGATAACTGTAATTCTAGCCAATAAATGGCTTTTATTTTTACAGTAGACCTTGTGTATCATTAGCGCCGTATGGTGGATTTTGGAATTGCGTAAACACCTCTTGCCTTGTAAAGGTCAACGTCAAGTTACGTCATATTTCCGTCCGGTACAGCAGGTTAATCCTACAGGTAGGATAGAGTCTTTGTCTGAAGGTGCAAACCCACATAGTAATACCCTTAGTGATTAAATTAAATGTAAGTGTCGAAAAAATGATTATTCTGTTCTATTCTAATCTCTTTTTTCTTACAGCATGACAGATCTGGATCGGCCATTGATGCAAGAGATAATGGAGTTCATCTATTGGCTCGTGGACGTGGAGGAGCTGCCGATCGCGAAGGCGCTGAGACAAATTCTAGTCGACAAACAGAAACAAATACACTTCCAACAAGTAAGTCCGTTTTTGATATCCATTTTACTTGAAAATGACGTAGTAATGAAGTTGTTATTGTTGTTGTTGTTCTTCATTTTGAGAAATGAATCTTTCACAATTTATTTCTCAATCTGATTCATATCCTCATCCGTCCTAATTGGCTATTAAAAAATCTCGTACACGATATTTCGAGATTTAATTTGGATCTCATCCTGCAAAACACTTGTGTGTTGTGGGGGCTACTTCCCAGCACAGATCAGGCTCCTTCAGATATTACCCCACACTGACAATACATTGCCTCCGCAGTCGAACAACCGCTACGAGTACGAGAACCCTTGTGCGGGTTCCGTGTCCCTGCGGCGAGACACGCTGCTAGACTTCAAATCATGTGAGGTAGCGGAACAGATGACCCTATTGGACGCGGCACTTTTCACACGGATCACCACTGCGGAGGTGCTGTCCTGGCCGCGAGACCAGTCGGAGGAGAGCTCGCCGAACCTGACGAGGTTCACGGAACACTTCAATAAGATGAGCTACTGGGCGAGGTCTAGAATACTCGAGCAGGTGAGCCGACAGTAGCGGTCAACACTTTCGCTGCCAACCCAAATATCAAAGAGTCAATCGCGGTGTTAAAAACACCAGATGAGTCATGCGTTGTATGGCCGCCGAAATATACTATACGCTACGCGAATGCGCATGGCCGACGCTGATTGAGTCCGACTGAGTTTGTATGGACCGGCCAAATAAGTCGGGGCGCACTGGCGTAGCGCCAATTTTGTATGGACCGACCAGACTAGTCGTGCGCACTCGTGTAACGCCGATTACGACTCAATTGTTGAGGCGGTCGCAGCGAACTAGTTATCAGTTCGAATCATAACCGAATTGGTAGCTAATTCGGTTATGATTCGAACTATCTCTTTCACACTCGTGGTAAGTTGCAACGGGTATGAAAGAGAGAGGCAGCTTATTCGCATACGTCCACTTGCTCTGACGCCCAACGGAAATATTTCGACGACAGACCTCACTTCTCAGCGCCATCTAGTGTATTATCTCACAGCCTATCGAAATAACACAAAAATCCCCCACACAGGACGAAGCGAAGGAGCGCGAGCGGTTCGCGAACAAGTTCCTCAAGGTGATGAAGGCTCTGCGCAAGATGAACAACTTCAACTCGTACCTGGCTCTGGTGTCGGCTCTGGACTCTCCACCCGTGAGGAGGCTCGGCTGGCCTAGGGCTGTACATGATGCTTTGAACGACCACTGCGCGATTATAGACTCGTCGTCGTCCTTCCGAGCGTATCGGCAGGCGTTGGCGGAGACGCTGCCGCCTTGTATACCTTATATGTGAGTGAATGTGTTTGCTATTCGTAGACATGTTAGTTTTGTTGTAACAAGTTTCGATTGTCGACTATTGCTTCGACTCGCCGCTCGTGCGGAGACTGGGTTGGCCATGAGCGATGCATAAAGCCTTTAAGGGGGTAAATTGTCCATGCTAAATTTATTTTTCCATTCTTTCATTCGTTTGAGTGTTTAGTAATTAAATTCAGTCGCCAAAATTCTGAAGTAAAATGTAAGTGTAAAATCAAAGTGTATTAAATGCTCATAAAATAAGGTCTATTTTTGTATCACGCCTGAAAAGTGGGGCGACACGCATACATAACATAATGTAAGTTTCAGAATTTTGTCAATTGTAATAAGCGCATTAGTAAATGTATTCAAAGGTGCGGCAAATGGCTTTCTATACGTTAATGAAACAAATAAAGCAGTTAAATCGAAAAAGAAGCACAATTCGCCGCTAGATGGCGTTGTTTTGTGATTTAAATATTTTTTTTTCATTGCATTGTTTTATATTATTAACACGTACAAATCTATTTCATGCTCATTTGGGTACATTTACTAACGGCCAGTTGCACAAACATAGATTAAACCCTTAAAAGAATGATAAATTAAGTTTGTATTAAAATTTGTATGAAAAACGTAGCTCTTTAACGACCACTGCCAAGCGATGGCTTGACGTCAGGATACCGAAGACCGAGCGAAATGGACAATATCCCGGTTGTGCTCTTTTGGGCGCACAACCGGGATATTGACGCCAAGAGGATGATGATGAGCCATTACAAAATAATGTTCTTCTTTTCAGTGGCCTAGTCCTTCAAGATCTGACATTCGTGCACATCGGTAACCCGGACCTTCTGCAGGACGGGAGCATAAACTTCACCAAGAGGTGGCAGCAGTACCATATAATGGAGAACATGAAACGATTCCACAAAGAGTACGTATATCGTATTGTTTCACTCGACTGAAGTATTTAGTTTATCGTAGATACATACATTAACATTTAACATTTCTGGAATAGTTTTTATGATGCAGATGTGTATATAGCAACAGACTTTACGTCTCAATAGCATTGTAACTGCATCAAATCAGCTGTGTGCTTTTTTTTATGTGTTGTACAAAAACTGAAAAATGTTCGAATATTTTGGTATTTTTTATAACAAAGACCAGATCGTCGCTCGATGTCGAAAACTTGGATTTAACATCGCATTTTACATTGTGAACTACATATCAAAAAAGCACAGATACCTAATATGATGCATCATTGAACATGTAATTTGATACAGCTATCATCTAGAATCATAACTCAGCCGCCACGCACAGTGAATAAGTAAATTGTGACCTTCCATTCCGGCAGCAGACAGTACAAGTTCAAGAAGAACGAGCGCATCCAGGCGATGTTCAACGAGTTCGACGACGTGCTCAGCGAAGAGGCTATGTGGCAGGTCTCGGAGAGTATCAAGCCGCGGGGGGGGCGGCGGGCGCCCGCAGCCAACCCCCCGCCCCCCGCGCCCGCGCCCGTCGCGGCCGCCACACCGCCGCAGGCGCAGACCGCTGCCTAAGGAGCGATGATGGGGTGAGCTTGCCAACCGTTATCCGTATATTTATCCAGATATTCGTCCGCGCTATACACTTTCGCTGCGGCCGACGCAACAATGAGGAAGTTTCCTAATATTGATATTGCCATATTTAATGACATAGTGTTAAAATATTGATCAAAACTAACAAGCCAGTAAAAAAAATTCGAAATCTGCCAATAAATGACAGTTATAGAATATTAAAGTTTACATATTTTTTCGCGAAATTATTGCTGCCGCGATCTAGCTATGACGTCACTAGGCCGGCAGCCCGCCCGCTACTATGGCGCTACCCATAAACTCTTTTTTTTTTGTGACTGTATCTTTGGAACCTTGTAACGCACGAATTCGCGGTCCTATCGAAATTATTCTTGAAATTGCAACTTTAGTCTCATAACTTTTTTGTTTTTGGAGATATTTAATAGTAGTTTATGCAACTGTCATTTAATACCTAATTATATGCAGTTGCATACACTACTTTATCTGCACTCATATTTTCATGTTTAAATTTCGTACCTATAATTTTTTCAACTTTGCTGGAAGTAACTGCAAGTCAGTTCTGTTGTATCTACGCGTCGAGGATATCAAGCGAAATTCACTTCACTACTTTCACATTTATCTATTTATTTGCATCTAACAAGAAAAAACATTCACAAACACAAATTACAACAATTAGAAAAAATATTCTGTTTAGCGGGAAAATAATTCCAAATGTACACAATCACAAGCACAGACTATGAACTGATCACAAATATAAACAGGAATTTTGAATTTGTTGAAGACATTTAGGTATTCAGCCTACATTTAGCCTACATTTAGCCGTGTCCCGCACCCGACAAAAATTGAAAAAAGAAAAGTGTTGCATAATGATTAAAATAGTAGTTTATCTACACTCATAGCGTAATGTTCCAATTACATATTCGAAAACAGTTGTTTAAGGATACACTTTTTTCACGCCAGACCATAAAAATTTAAAAAATTACTTTTCGATACAGCATTTCCCATACTATTTTCATTACAGCTGTATCGAAAAATAACTTTTTAATCATTATGCAACACTTTTCATTTTTAAATTTTTGTCGGGCGCCGGGACACGGCTAAATGTAGGCTGAATACCTAAATGTCTTCAACAAATTCAAAATTCCTGTTTATATTTGTGATCAGTTCATAGTCTGTGGTTGCGATTGTGTACGTTTGGAATTATTTTCCCGCTAAACAGAATATTTTTTCTAATTGTTGTAATTTGTGTTTGTGAATGTTTTTTCTTGTTTGAAGCAAATAAATAGATAAATGTGAAAGTAGTAAAGTGAATTTCGCTTAATATCCTCGACGGGTAGATACAACAGAACTGACTCGCAGTTACTTCCAGCAAAGTTGAAAAAATTATAGGTACGAAATTTTAACATGAAAATATGAGTGTAGATAAAGTAGTGTATGCAACTGCATATAATTAGGTATTATATGACAGTTGCATAAACTACTATTATGCAACTGTCATATAAAAGGGGGTATCTACACTCATATTTTCATGTTAAAATTTGGTACCTTTAATTTTTTCAACTTTGCTGGAAGTAACTGCGAGTCAGTTCTGTTGTATCTACGCGTCGAGGATATCAAGCGAAATTAACTTCACTTCTTTCACATTTATCTATTTATTTGCTTCAAACAAGAAAAATACATTCACAAACACAAACAACAACAATTAGAAAAAATATTCTGTTTAGCGGGAAAATTATTCCAAATGTACACAATCACAACCACAGACTATGAACTGATCACAAATATAAACAGGAATTTTGAATTTGTTGAAGACATTTAGGTATTCAGCCTACATTAAGCCGTGTCCCGGCGCCCGACAAAAATTTAAAAAAGAAAAGTGTTGCATAATGATTAAAAAGTTATTTTATCTACACTCATAGCGTAATGTTCCAATTACATATTCGAAAACAGTTGTTTAAGGATACACTTTTTTCACGCCAGTCTATAAAAATTTAAAAAATTACTTTTCGATACAGCATTTCCCATACTATTTTCATTACAGCTGTATCGAAAAATAACTTTTTATTCATTATGCAACACTTATCTTTTTTAAATTTTAGTCGGGCGCCAGGACACGGCCAAATGTAGGCTGAATACCTAAATGTCTTCAACAAATTCAAAATTCCTGTTTATATTTGTGATCAGTTCATAGTCTGTGGTTGTGATTGTGTACATTTGGAATTATTTTCACGCTAAACAGAATATATTTTCTAATTGTTGTAATTTGTGTTTGTGATTGTTTTTTCGTGTTTGAAGCAAATAAATAGATAAATGTGAAAGTAGTGAAGTGAATTTCGCTTGATATCCTGGACGCGTAGATACAACAGAACTGACTCGCAGTTACTTCCGGCAAAGTTGAGAAAATTATAGGTACGAAATTTTAACATGAAAATATGAGTGTAGATAAAGTAGTGTATGCAACTGCATATAATTAGGTATTAAAACACTCGTGTCAAACTATTATCATACTCGGCTACGCCTCGTATGATAAACAGACACTCATGTTTTAATACCCCCTTTTATATGACAGTTGCATAAACTACTATTTCGATACAGCTGTAATGAAAATAGTATTGGAAATGCTGTATCGAAAAGTAATTTTTTAAATTTTTATAGACTGGCGTGATAAAAGTGTATCCTTAAACAACTGTTTTCGAATATGTAATTGGAACATTACGCTTTGAGTGTAGATAAAGTTATTTTTCGATACAACTGTAATGAAAATAGTATGGAAATGCTGTATCGAAAAGTAATTTTTTAATTTTTTATAGACTGGCGTGAAAAAAGTGTATCTTTAAACAACTGATTTCGAATATGTAATTGGAACATTACGCTACGAGTGTAGATAAAAAAAATTTCACCGTTTTGTTTCATTTTACTCATATCCAGGTGATAACAAATTTTGGAAACTTCCTCATTGCGCCCGAAATCGCCGCTACGCGTGTGCGCACGACGCACCTGGCCGCTCCATTTAATACGCGTGCTACGATTCTTAGCACTGCTGTAGCATCTCTTGTATTTGTGTTAGCAGTGGAAGTGTTAAGCATAGCCTATTACAAGCCTATTAGACTCTCCCAAGTAAATGGGACTTATAACCTATAGACCATTCGCGTTAAGAAAAGTGAGAGTGTTTTCAAAGTAGAGTAAAAATTTAAAAATAGATGAAGTTTATTAATGGATAAAAATCTACTTAATTATCTCTAATTAAAAATAAAGTGAAGGATATCCCTTTGCTTAGCAGCAAGTCCAGTATTTGCGGTTTATTCCAACCGGCGAGATATTCATTTTTATTATTTTCTGCCGTCAACTGATCACTGTGAACTTAGCTTTCTAGTTTGTTGGGACCCGATTGTCGAGGCGCGGGGCTAGGCCGGCGGACAACGATGACTTACTATTTTTTTTATCGCGAATGAACTATAATACCAGTAGAATAAATAAACCAAGCGCCCGAACTAAAATAAAAACCATTTCTTTCCAGGTACATTTGCAAATCCAAAGAGTCGGAAGTGATATAGAAAGAGGATAAGGTACGTCGACGTGGAATTGTATAATTATATGAATTGTGATTATCTGTCCTAAAAAGGCCTAATTAATGTTAAATTACTTGTTCATATTTGTGCGATTTGTCGACTGTGATCGGTTCTAGAGTGAGGCGCGTCACGGCGTTGTGCGGCGCGGAAAGTGCATTTCTATAAATCTCGCTTTTCATGTGCAAACAAAATAAATTAACCTCAAAGCCAAATAATTTTCTATCAGTATTGGAATCGAGTTACTGTCATCGTTTACATATCAGTATGTGACTTGCATAGATAACTAAAGAAACGAGCGACGCCTTGGTGTTTAGGATAATGTCCTTGATATTCTTCTCGTTGTTGTATTTGCCATTGATGTCAGTAAAATAATGTGTAAGACGGCTTCGAAAGTTACGACTATTGGATACATCGAATTAGGGGAATTTAAGTAGTAATAGTAGATGCACTACGATTTGACTATAGGAACTAGGTCTGTCGTTAGGCATTTAATGAAATGTTCTCTTATTGTACGTGTTTTACGTCGTATAGGTCATTCGGGTAGGCTTCATTTCATGCCATTTCGTGATCAAACACTCAATAGACTTGACGAGCTTTACGTGATAATCAGTCTACGTGCCTCGGTTAATCAATAAAATTAATAGTTCGGGGCTTCCATAGTAATTATCAACAAGAAATCAGTGTGATACCATAACAAATATGAATCAATTTTATTTTGTCACACCCAATAATGTGCGAGGCAATCGAAACATATCAGTAAATGTGTGCCAAATGTGTATTTGTATTTATTTAAACTGCTCATTGCTTGCACCTAAATTCTTATTAATTTTTGCAAATACCGAAAGCAATAATGTTTCATTTTGGACAGGTATTCGTCCCATAAACTGTAATTAGTGCCTGAAGGTTTTTTGCCGGTAAAAAGTTCAATGTGCTGTCTTTATCCCTTGTAAAAGTAGAGTTCAGTAATCCATATTGTTTACTCTCTACTTCTTAACTCCGGGCGAGTTACGTTTTATAGATATTGTTCGAAAAAAGAGGAACTGACGATAACAATAAATAAGCAATGCAAACGTTGAAGTGCACCCTTTCAATGGTACAATTGTTAAAGTACGTACGTTACGTATATTTTCGTTCTAAAAGTTTTTTCGTCTTCTACTGTGAGATATAATGTCTCACGGTATAAGATATGTTATGTTAGAAAATCGACTATAAAAATAAAATATTAATGAAGATCATTCATAATAAATATTAAATGAAATCAGTCGCTACTATTTTTATGACTTTATAAATATTTTAATGTGTGAAATGTTACTACGCCATTTCATTCGTGTTGAAGTATTATCTGTAATCCTATATTTTTGTGCATTTTCTTAAAATATTGAAATTCAATGCTGTATAGGGTATTATTATTTTTGATATTCAAAAATTATATTTTTCGTACCTAATAGAAGTTACCTACAAGGTGACAAAATATTATGAATAACCTACTTTTGAGATCTACACTTGTTTATACTCGTCACAGTATGTGTCATTCTATCTATGTATATTAACGTTTAGTTTTTAGACTCAGTACATACATAAATCTGAAGTATTAGCAAATTCTTGTTGTAAATTTTTGAACGTTATTTATATCACGGTTAAATTTTTTAAGCCTGTGATGTTCAGGGGACGATCCGATAACCGATTTTAAATTAAAAGTTGTATGCATTGTGCTTTATGCTGTGCATTGTCGTTCTATTACAAATGTAATAGAATCACTTAGAATTGGATATGGATTTCCTGTTGGAGGTTTTAAAAGTTTAACTGCGGTCGAGGGTGGTCAGAAAAACAAAACTAAGAGTGCATACCTATCAGACTACCCTTGCATTACTCGATTTGATAGTGGCAGTATTCGTGTTTGTAATAATCAAGTTTTAAAATTATTAATATTATAATAGAAGTGAATAGCGTAACGACGTTTAATTTGCCTTAAGACAAGCATGTCTTCAATGAAATAGCAATAAATTTTTGATGATTAGTAGAGTCGCTGCACAATTTGTGATAATATTCCTGTAGCGTGCCGCTTCTACTCAGTCTATTGACGTCCTCTATACGTAGACAATTATATTAGGCGAATATTAGCGGTAAGCGTAATAAACCCCAATTTGTCTATAGTTGAAGTCAGTTAGTACCACATGCATGCGTAAGATAATATTCTGGGAAAAAGTGTTAAAATATTTTGAAAGCGACAAAAACCTAGAAACGAATCCTGCCAGACGCATGCGTGCGCGCATAATGGTGGTACTGATTGACATGTGATTTTAATGTATTTGCATCGATCTGGTAATGCGCGTGTATAGGGAATGTACAAATCCCAAGCAATAAGTAAATTAGACCAATACTAGGATGTTTGTGCATTGTGTGCTAAGTACCATACATATAGATAATTTTGATCGCTAGCTAAGTTGGTAGATATGTTACCATTTTGTTGTCTGGTATGTTTTATTTATTTGATGTATTATGAAATTATGTAACGGAATTATTATAATTATTAACTTAAATGTATTAAAGACTGCCTAAATTAATTGTTCAGTATATTTGAAGTGTAAATTAGTGGCTTTGTTTATTATCATATTATTTTATACACTTAAGGTTATTGTAGGAATTGCTTGACACATTTTAATGATTAAACTTTTATAATAATTTGTCACAAGATTTTGGTATTTGTATACACATCAACATCGTACATATTTTTGTTGTATTAGCTATTTCAGTATTACGTTATAAATGCCATAATGTACGAAATAGATCAGGAATATTTTATTTTGATTTATTAAATTACAATTTTTATTATTGTAAAGTTATTGGATGTTATTTTAAGTAAAGTTTTTATATTATACACATTATTGTACATTACATTTATTGAGTTTTGGATAGTTACTTACATAGAGTTTACATTATTATATGAATAGCATGCATGTACAGTCTTAATTTTTGTGTGTCAAGTTTTTTGTAATTATTTTGTAAAATAAATATAGCACGTTATTTACAACTATAACAGTTTTTAATTAAATATTCCCGGTTAAGTATTTAAGTTACTAAGTAGCCTAGCTAGCGTTCAGTAAGTATGCTATTTATCAATTAAAAGAAGAGATATCTCTTGATGGTGATGGTTTGATAACATATAACGACGTATTGTAAAAGTTGTACTGGAAAACTAGGATCAACTGCTCCAGAATGGCTTGAGAATGTCCGATTAGTGAATAAATAGACCCTGTCCTAATCGGCAACGGTCGTGCGACCATGGTCGTACAATGAACGTCGCCCGACCAGTAGCAGAGTAAGCTTGTTTGCCACCTTTGTGATATTAAAAAAAAGGAGACCCCGAAACCGCCCGTCGCACGACTGTTGCCAATTAGGACAGGGCCATAGTATGTTATATACAAGTATTACATCGCCAAGTATCCTACAGTTTGAAGGATGAAAAGATAAGCAACCCACTAAAGTAACTACTTATTTGATTATTTATCAAACTAAATGAGGCATCCCATTGCGACTCAGCAGGTCCTTCTTGATAAGTGGCAAAGATAATGCCACGAAAACCATTTATTTCGAAAATACACTTGTGCAATTACATTAACAAGATGCCTATCTAATTAGGTGATCGATAGAATAGTACGTAGCATAGATATGGGCCTAGATGCTGTAGTTTATAAGTAGAATACACTGGCCCTTGATAATTTAGTAAGACTTGCGTGGTGTTGGAAATAAGTGGCATAGTCATGTCGAACCTAGAAATTTTGACAAAATTAATTTTGCTGAAACTTTTGCTTTTTGCTGTTCGCGCTGCACCCTTATTGGAAAAGGACGACTTGTTTAACTCTTTGGAGAATTTAGTTTTTGACGATGGTAGAGTCTCCAATGTTTTCTCCTTTATAGCAATGTCGCTCAGAATGCTGGCAATAGATTGTATTGTTTGTAGTTAATTTAAATTTAGAAATACTGTTCTTATTCTTACACTGTCCCGTGCTCTGCATCCACGCGCGTGGATGTGAGGCCGCGCCGTTTGTTGGACTATAAAAAATTTTACGTCACTTTTCTAAAATTACGTGCGATTCAGCGGCTTACAAATATCTTGAGCGCGGAGACTGCCTCTTAAGGCAGTAGGGTATTTGTTGACCAGTAATATAACGCGTTTTCTTTGATTAAATATACATTTTCACGCTAAGACGTGTTTAATAGACTAGATAGCGTTATTTGTTCTTACAAGTAGGGACTATGAGGCTGATTTTAGAATAAAGAATATATGCATTCAAATTTTATCCCGATCCAAATTTGTAAACCGGAACGAGTTCGTTTTTTTTAATTGTCTTGAGAGGTGGACGGACGGTCCACCTGATGGAAAGCGGCCACCGTCGTCTAGGACATTTGCAACCTAAGAGGAGCGGATGCGCTGCCGGCCTTTGAGGTATCTGTAGATATGGCTTTTTTGAATAACGCGATGTTATAGTGCAAAGGAAAGACTCGGGAGGGAGCCCATTCCACATCTAACACGTGCGCGATAAAAACGGCTGTTATTCGTTCGTTTGGTTTCAATTTAATTAACTCTACCTCTACCCTTCACTTCCCTCCCTCTACCACACCCCTGCCCTTCACTAACCTACCCCTACACTACCGTACTACCATACCTTGTCGATTGCGCGATTCTGGTGTTTTATGTAACGCAGATCCTTTTGACCTTTGACCTTTTAACTCTTGTATTTGTTTTCTTTGTCTTCTACGACACTGCAGCAACAGGTGGAGAGTTTGGAAGCTATTTTGAAGGAGATATGGTTTTGACGGTCGACCAACAGAAAGCCATATCTGAAGCTAAGGAGGCTCGCAATGGACTACGTGTTGTCACGAAGCGCTGGTCGGAACATACTGTTGTCTACTACATTGAAGAGGATGACTTTGGTCAGTATACAGTTGTTTCTAGATTATATCTGTATTCTTTGCGATATTTCTGAAGAATAATATTCAACAGTGACAGACTACCTTTACGTCGTTAGTAAAATTACGCATTATTGATTAAACAGACGAGAAGGAAGTGAAAATGATTGAAGAAGGAATGGCAGACATAGCTAAGAAGTCTTGCATTAAATTCAGACCTAGAAAAGATAAAGAACATGCTGTTATTATTCAGGTAATTTGATTATTTAGGATATCTGGGGTATCTGGCGTCAGTTCAATCTATCAGTTTGGTTTGTTTAAGATCTTGTTTCCAATAGATTGACGCGAAATTGAACATGTAACCCAGAGGCGGACGTCAGCCAGACCGAGGGACGGAACTTTCGCCAGAACGATAGTGTAACCCTCGCTTTTAACTTCGGTACGTTTTGGTTTTATAGAAATATTTATTTAAACATAATATTATGTCAGACGCCCGTGTGATTTCCGTGCAATATTTTATTTCGAAAGAGATTGCAGGTTGTTTCACCCCACTGAATTCTTAAGCCTGTCATTCAGTATACGCTTCCATTGTTTTTCAGGGTTCTGCAAACGGCTGTTTTTCGAATGTAGGGTTTAGCAATAGTTCGGATGACGACGGAGAAGTTGACCAGGTGCTCAATCTCGCCAAAGGATGTTTCAGGCATGGAACAGTTGTACACGAAATGCTGCATACATTAGGCTTTTATCACATGCAGAGCACATTCGATAGAGATGACTATGTCAAGATTGTGTGGGAGAATATCAAAGCCGGCAAGTCTCATTTTATGGTACTTAACTGCATTGCGAACAAGTGTTTTGGCATTTATATATCTATCAAATATAGATTGGTGCGTAGTTTGTGCCTCTAGGCAAGTGCGACTGAGAAATGTCATGTAAATTTACATTGTCGTTTAACACTTTTTTGTCGCTTGAGCCTTGCTTGTTACCTACACCTAGTTTTCGTGACTGGACACTATCAAAGAAATCCTATCATCAATCGATTTGAATCGTGCTCTTGGGATTTACTTAATAGAATCGTGTCTAACATTTTAGGTACTGAACACAACTTTGCCAAGTACACCAACGATACCGTCACTGATTTCGGGGTGCCATACGATTATGACAGTGTAATGCACTATCCGGAGACAGCCTTTTCGAAAAATGGGAACAAGACTATAATACCCGTGCAGGTATGGTATTCTACATACTAACTGTTAGGCCAGTGCTCTTAGATTCTATAGTGCACTGTGCGACATACATGGATCACATTGAACGCCGCGGGAAAAGGAACTAACATGTAGCCTTTGTGAAATCGCAACACTGACGTTTTGGGAAAACACCTAGTGCCCTCTTTCACGTTCATTATGATCCTTATCGCTTTGTATGTTATTTCTGTTAATTTTTTAAAACTACTTGGTAGCGGCCTTTACAAGTAAAGTTCAGACCGTGGGAAACGCCTCACACCAGTCCTACCCTCGTTCCGAAGCGTACGTGTAAACGCGCATGACAATTTGATCCGCGACTGAAACCGACGGTTTTATCCTCGGTTCGGATCGCAGTCCCACATAGTAGCCTGATCTTTACGTGTACCTAAAGGCCGCTAATATTTCCCCAATATTTCCTCCTTCCTGCGCAATTATCCATACCCACCTGTTCCTCCAAACCACCCACGCACCACACAGTTAGGCACACCATGTCTCTCGCGTCTATTCCTGTAACGGTATCTCGAGGGCTAAAACTAGATCTGAAACAATCATCATCATCATATCAGGCAGAAGACGCCCACTGCTCGGCATAGGCCTCCCCCAGAGATTTCCACAAAGGCCGGCCCTGTGCCTTCCGCTTATTATATTCCGCTAGGGCAATCCTTAGAGCTATGTCGGTGACCTTGGTTCGCTTGCGGATCTCCTCATTTCTGATTCGATCGCGCAACGAGACTCTGAGCATAGCCCTTTCCATTGCTCTTTGGGTAACAGTGAGTTTTCTTATAAGGTCCACAGTGTGCGGCCATGTTTCTGAAGCAAGCTAGCGGCTTATTTACATAACATTAACTTAAGATGAATAAATGTGCTAAACAATTCAATAGCGACGTCTCCGACGATTTTTGATTGCCGTAACTAATGCCGAAAATTACATTGTAATAAGTATAATACTCTCAACTTTGAGATTTTCTTCGGTACATATCATATCCGCCAACTAGCAATTTGAAAAAAATATGTTTAACAATAAATGGCAATAGTTCTGTAAAAAGCAAACATCGCCGAAAAGTGACTTTTGAGTTATGAGCATTTTTGAGGCGCAAAATTGGTTTTTGTTTTTTGGGTTCGTAAAATTGTACGTTTTTCTAAATAGGCGTTAAAATTAATCTTCAATTCCACTTTTACTAATATTGTCTAGACATCGGAACTATACGAAATTTCACTTTTAAGGCCAGGTATCCCAGAGACATAGAAAATAGCGATTTAAATTCTCAAAAAAATATATGATCAAAAATACAGAACTATTTACATTCCGGGATATAAATATCATTTTGCACAAAATGGGGGTTAGTCAGAACTACGGCCAACTATGAAAGCCCTCATTTAATTTTTTTACATAATTTTAATAATACCTACTCTTTATTTTTAGGAAAACGTCGTGATTGGACAACGCAATGGCATGTCCGACAGTGATATACTGAAGCTGATGAAAATGTATTGTAGCGAAATCTAAATTTTGGTTTTGCACGTTCTACCAATCCACATTGAATTGTAAATTATTGATATTAATGTAGATTTTATTAAGTAGGTATATTATAATCATATTTTCGAGCTACCGCGCATATTAAGGCGACTGGAAGGGGAAGATCGAGATCGAGATCACGATGAAAATGGCGATATTTTAAAGAAAGGTACCCTAAACCGATGAGCATGTATGAAAAGACTGATGAATGTGGAAGAAGCGAGAGAGATTTGTCAGGCCGGACTGTAGCAAGCTTAATGGAACAATGTGGTCCTTGCCTATCCCTACGGGAAAAAGGAGTACCTAACGTTATATTAAAAACAACCAGCCATTCTATCTCTAAGATATTAGTATACTTCGTACATACCTATCTATCTTAGTAAGAGGTAGAGTCTAGCTGGTTGAATATTCCACTAAACTAAAATGTAGGGCAGTTTTTCACCTAAGTGGTCGACAAGTTGGAGCTCTTTGGTGTTACCCTACCATAAGACCTAAACTTTGGACTTATGTTAAGTCAAAAAACTTATAATCGGTCTTATAAAAGCTCTTGACTCTATCAACAAACGTGTCAAAAGGGTGATTGAGGCGATGACTCGCTTGATGAGTCCCGACTTCTAGGTTTGGGACATCAACGTAGGGTATATAGTTTGCCTATAATGTAAATATTAGTGCAAGCGAATGAAACAAAGTCTTGTATTAAAGCTATTACCTAGAGAGTATGACAAAACTGACAGAGATGCGATAAAACTAACAATAAAGAAAAAGTACATAAGATCAGTCTGTTTCGTTTTATTATTTTCAAACTACATGTACCTAAATACAAATAAAATTACCTTAGTCCGCTTAGTAACTGTCCGGTTTAGAACGAGACAAGCTTATGTGCCACGTATAGCGCTGTCTCGCTCTAAGCAGGGCAGTTCTGTTTAGGTCCTGCTATAAGAACTCATTGTAAGTTTAGTAAAAGTCATAGAGAATTGTTTTTATGTAAAATTTCACAGTAACGCCTCTGAGGGATCTTAACACGCATCGCAGCTCGAATAATGTATAGGGCCCTTAACTATCACGATTGATAGGCAACTTTGACAAGTCAACATTTGACTGACATTGACAACTGCTTGACTGTCAACGAGGGAGTGTGATGATTCAGTTTTGTTGATTTGATTTTCAATTTACATTACATTATATTTCAATTTATAGTTGCACCATCATAATAATTCATGTTAAGTAGATTTTTAGAAAATGTAATGAAGTTAACGTGTTTGTAATTTGTGTAACATGGTTCACGGAAATCGGTGACAGACAACGTAATTATACCTATTCTCTTTTAAATTTTTATCAGTACTTCTCTTTTGTTTGATTTATTTGATGGGTTGTGCTGTGTCGTGTATGAATCGAGCAACGATGTCATTATTTGGCAGACATTCCCATGAAAACAACGAGGCTCGAGCAAAGTTAGAGAGAAAGCTTTATCTGGCCAAGGAATCACCAGAACCCGAATTCGACCTGTCAGACTGTGAGCTACGAACGGTACCGTCCGGCATTTATTCTATCTGTAAAGTATTTAGAAAAGAAAACTTGTATTTGAACAATAATAATCTTCATAGTTTAGAAGATGGTGGACAGCTATCTGATTTATATCTTACAAGAATACTCAACATTAGCTTTAATAATTTTTCGGATCTACCCAATGAAATTAGATATTTAGTCAATTTGACAGAACTGTACTTGCAAAATAATCATATAAAGTTCATACCTGATGAAATTAAATATTTGGAAAAATTGCAAGTATTGAATGTTTCCAATAATAGACTGAAACAAGTGACACCATGTTTGGGAAAGTTGAGAGAATTAAGAAAACTTGATATTACTGAGAACAAAAACTTAACTGTGCTGTGCCCTGAACTTTGCCAGGCCACTAATTTAATAGAAATTAAGTTGGATGGTGAACGGTTTATCTTTCCTGATCCAGAAGTCGCTGTTCAAGGGACCACTGAAATTATGAAATTTCTATGCAATGAAATGAATATAGAATACTGTCCACCTGAACAAAATGAGCCTGACGCTGTTACCACACATTCTCCAAATTCAGTTTTGAATCCATTTGTAAAACGTAACACAGTCACTTGGGAGGAACAAGAGGCTGCTGTAATGGAACAAGAAAATAAACTTCATGAAGCTGCTAAGCAACAAAGAGAAAAGTTTCTTACAGAAATTCTTCATGAACAATTAATTTTAGATACAGAAATAGCAAAAGTTCATGAAACCAAAGAAATAGAAAGACTTAAGTTGATCAAAGCCATTCAAGAAGATGAAAAAGAAATAGAATGCTTAGTGAGGAATTTCATTCAATTTGACAATTTACACCCAGAAATTATTCAGCAACAGTTAGCTCATGAGCAAGCCGAACATGACCGTTTGCTGGAAATAACCCGTCAGAACTATGACAATGTAAGAAAAGCAGATGTATTAAAAGCAATGGAAACACTCATAGAGGAAGATTATAGTCTACAGTATACAAAGAAACACTATGAAAGTAGTATGAATAATGTGAAACAGAGTATGCTTATGCAGGAATTGGAATGTACAGAAAAGCTTACTGAATTTTTAATTGCTAAGGATGAATCACGTAATATGTTAGTAAATCAACTTTTAGAGGATCAAGATATTCAAAAGGCATTAGTTGCATCTTTAATTGAACGTGTTGATGCTAGAAGTTGGAGTTTGAATGAAGAAATATCCCTTATCTCTTCAAATTTGGCTAAACTTAGTGTGATTGAACAAGAAAAGAAGAATTTACAAGTGACTTATAACTACAATGAGCTATTACATCAAAGAGTTCAGTTAGTAAATTTGTTAGATGACCTCTTGGACCAACAAACTAAAAGAAGAAAGCAATTAATAGAAACACTGAAAGAAATGGAAAATGAAAGAGGTGTGTCATCTGACTTTTGGCTGAAGAATTATCAGAAGTTAATGGATTCTGCACCCAAAACACTATTGAACATCGGGAAGCATTTGGATCCAATATTTGCAAATTATCTTTTACAAGAAGGTGTAATACATTGCCTGCCATTTTTGGTAAAGTTTTTGTTTTCTGATGAATCCATTACAAGCATTTCTGCAGAACAATTAAGGGAAAATGGAGTGACCCTTTCATCTGATAGAGATGGTATATTAAGAGCTATAAGCTACTATGTGGGAGCGAATAGTAAGAGTAGCCCTGAATCAACACAGAGTACACATAAGGAGGCCTCTGCTCCCGAATTATCTGAAGTTGAAGAAACAAAGGAATGTACAGGAGTAGTCAGTAGTAATGAGGCAGAAGGTTCAATGGAATCTGAGTGTGTTGTGTGTATGGACAACAAATGTGAAGTGGTATTTGTGCCTTGTGGCCATATGTGCTGCTGCCAGGCATGTGCAGGACTAGACATGGAAAGCTGTCCTATGTGTAGAAGTGCTGTAGAAAGAAAAATAAAAGTTATGATTGCATGATAGCACTGTTGCATCAGGCGTATTTATCATAAATTCACCATATTCAAGAACATTAATATATTATTGTGATGAATAATTATTATTTCAATTTTGACTTATATTATATAAGATACAATGTATTAAATTATATCTGGATTAATATTTAATCACTATCTTTTGCATTTACATTTATACTTAGTTGGGTACCAAAGAAGTGCACACAGATTATAATTTGATTATTTCTATCCTATTATCTTATCATTGTCACACTGACATCACAAAGGTTAAGAAAAAAGAACATTTATGGCAATAATGATCATATAATTTAAAAGTATTACTTGTGGTAAATCCTTTTATTATAGACACAGAGTGATATCATTGCAAAAATCTAACATGGTATTACAAATATGTATATACTTAACAGAAATATGTATCTTTTATCAAAAGGATTAGGTACCTACTACCTAGTATAGGTAATAATTTGATTGAGCAATAAATAAAAGTCTCAAAGCTTTAAAAATAAAAATGTTTAAACACTTATTTTAGTGTGGAGGAGAGAATCCATATTAAAGTTAATGTTACTGGTTTTTATTGTTGTGTTATTACATGTTATAATCGTTATATGATATACCATTTCTGTTATTTATTGGTTCTGTCTATTTTATGGCTTTTTGGATTGTATTAATGTAATGTATTCAATAATTGATACTGTAATAATAAAATTGTTATTGTGTCTATAAGAAAATTTCTTAAGCACTTGTAAAACAATGTTTATATATGCCTAGTACTAGTCAAAAAAGTAATACCTATTGGAAATGTATGTAATATAAGTTTCGTAAATTTGTTTACGAAATCTTCTAAGGCTGTAACTAGTTATATTCCTTTAATGCCATATTATATTGTAGGTAGATTTTTATATACTTGATCTATTATATCTAGGTTAATCAAACTATCTAATTTATAGAATGGTGCCTTTAAGTAGAATCTGTTGAAATAGGTACTTACTTATGTCAGCATATTATGTGAGCTGTCATGTCGGGTTGCATATTCGGTTATTCAAAATGAGATTGGCAATTAAGAAAATGAAAGCTAATATTAGTTAATTTAATTTAAAATTAGTTATATTTTATGCAATCATTTGGATTGCTACTCAGTACTAGGGGTACTCATAAAATACTTGAATATGTTTTCTTCCACGATACTGTTATTTTATTTAGGAGTAACAGATAAAACATTACATCTTGTACCTTGCTTGGATCAAGGTTCCTGTACAATATTATAATTTATTTGGTACAACTGTCAACAAAGAAAAATCCATGATATATCTCTGCATAAGATCTACCTATTTATAACTGTCAATTAAATTATACACAATGTTCATAGATGCAATGACTCTACAAGGCTGGCGACCGACTATGTTACGTCTTACGTCACTTAAAATGGTTTTAGGGCATATGCTTCCTTATACCACTTCGATTTTATTAACACAAATCTTCGTGACGATTTGTATTATTATTGAACAACATATAGGTAGGTAATGCCTAGCTCATTGTTATTACTGTTTATCTTAACTGATAACTAATAAGTATTTATAAGTTTTACAATGTTTTGATGCATTACGTCTGTGTATGCTCATACTGCGCGGCCATATTTTCTATATCTTGATTGGTACCTATTTTAAGTTTATTGATAACGATTTTAAAAGCTTTTTCTGATCAAATGAGAATTTATAATTTTAGATGTAGTACCTAGAACGTTATTTTTCCTCAAGAATAATACTTTACTTGTTTAAGCGCCAGTCGCGTTC
The DNA here is from genome assembly GCA_907269095.1 of Blastobasis adustella. Lineage (NCBI taxonomy): Eukaryota > Metazoa > Arthropoda > Insecta > Lepidoptera > Blastobasidae > Blastobasis > Blastobasis adustella. The sequence continues at coordinate 13,301,763 of OU026119.1, read as the reverse complement.
TCGTCTCAGTTCAGTCAAATAATCGTCAATTGTTTTACATTTACAGAATAATGTGAACTAAAAAAGATATACTTGACCGATGCCGGATTGTGTGCGGCTGGCATGGATTATTAACTTTACTAGACTGAAACTGGGCTGAGACTGGACTGTGGCTACTGGCTGTGACGACAGGATACAGCCACCTAAATTCATCGTGGTTGCTTTATAATAAAATTAGGTTATGGTTTTAAGAACTTTGTATGGCTTAAGATTTTTATACATTAGTCATGGTAATTACGCACCGTGGATTTTTTTATACATTAGTCATGGTAATTATGCACCGTGGATCTGGAGTGCCCGAAAGGTTTAACCTGTCTTGAAATAATTATTTTTGTTACATTTTCATTCTTTATAACGAAATCCTTGTGGGTATAAAAAAGGTGGCTACAGAGAGAAGTACGTAAATACAACAGTTACAGATTTAGGTAGTGCTTAACTCAATGGGTTCCTGTCTGCAGTATGTATGGAACTAATAAGTACTAGTATTCATTAGTTCCATGGCGGTATCAGCGGTATGGGATATGGACATGGGAGTTAGCGCTTTTGCGGCCCGATTGTGAGCTAAACTTAACCGCACTCTCCCCCTTGCCTTGCCTTGCCGCTGCCACAGGTAAGTACCGCTTGCACGGACCTGTTGACGATTTGTTGTCCGTATAATAGTGCTTAGGTATTTATTTTTCTAGATATTTTTTATATAATCTATAAAGTCTTACAATGCCAGAGACATTACATTACCTCAAAAGGATTTGTAGTATTGAACCCAAGTAAAAGAAGTGTAACGCTAACACAAACAGAAAAATTTAGTTAAACCTTTCGGGTGTGTCAGACCCATGCGCACGGGGTATATTAAGCATTAAGTTTGTTTCATCTGTATTTATGCTTAAAGCTTAATTTCAAACATTCCAGCACATGACTTCTACTACCTTGCCTTAACCTTATTCTATTCCCTAAGTATCTGCATACATATTTACTCACTTTTTGGTATTTATATTTTATGATGTAATCAACCTCAATGAAGTAAGGTACGTCTACTTATGTGATTTATGTAGACTACGAGATAGCATCGAAAAATTCACGTCATTTTATAATAACGTAAGATTGGTTGGGGTCTTGTGTGTTTTTGTACTCCCAGTGTGATAGTGTGCAGTTGAACGCGCTTGCGGTTCAGAGAAGCATACAAGAAATTGTATGAAAAAATAATTTCAATCGCCTCTTCTCTGAAACGAACCGCGCTCAGTTGGCAGACTGTTAAAATGGAAGTCCAGAAACATGGTAGAAAGCTACTGGATGCAGTCCCATTTGTAATAAAATCACCTGAGATTTCGATGCTAGCTCTCCGTCTAAAGGTAGGTAGGTAAAAGTTATCGGGTCTAACTTGGACCTGCCCTGTGCTATTTTCACATAATAATTTTCACGGATTGTTATTTCTATATAAAAATATATACGATTGTGGCACATTTTGTCCTTTTATTTTTCAGATTTTTTTGTGTTTAAGAACGTAAAAACATAATGAGCTTCCCGCCGAAGTCTTTCCTTTGTACTATTACATCTTCAAAATGCATGTCTACTGGTACTTCAAAAGTCATAACCACATCCGCTCCTCATACGTTGCAGATGTCCTGGTCGACGGTGGCTGCTTTCCATCGGATGAACCGTCCTTCCGTGTATCTGCCCAGGCAATAAAAAAACATATGTAGGTACCTGTAACCTGGTAACCTAAGGCGCCAAATGCAAAAGTTACGTCTGTCGTCTGTCTGCTACTTTTCCACGCCCAAATCGCTAAACAGATTTGGATTAACAATTAGGCAAGGGGATGGATAGAAAACCTAGGGAAGGATATGGTGGTGGCTTATGTAAGTAAGGCAAAATATATACAAATTTATATGGTACGTACCGCTATCGTAAGAAGTGGTCTGGATTACCCTCGTGCTGGATTTCTAAAAGATGACTTTTATGGTATTTCTTGAAATTGCACTTTGTGCCTAACATTCTTATGTCCACTTCGTTGCTTGATAGCGGACACTACCCCCTGCAACACATGCAAGATGCCATTTCTGTCTAGATGCCATATCGAACATTGATATATTGGGGTTACATGACTACGAGGTGCTTTTTCGAAGCAGAAGCGGCAGCAAGCATTTTGAACCCGCTGTATCAGTCTCTGGGTTTTAAACAACAACCGTGGGCCGTAGTAGTGGCGTCATAATACAGGCGTAACAAAACAATCTAACGCGCACCTCCTCGCGCAGTAAGTTACGGACCCTGTATAATTCTTTCAAGCGAAAGAAAAAGGCGCTGTCCCAAATTTCAACGGTCTTCAACCTTTATGGCTATGGCTAATCGACCACGTACCCTGCGAGTGTGTTCCCTGATCATTATAATCTGGATGCCTTCAAGAATTGAGTGAGTCACTTACCACCGTGAGATGGCGGTCAAATATAATGCCAGGCTAGTCAACGATGACTTTGAGATTTTTAAATGCACTAGATTTAGTGCATTTAAAAAGTCCTTAAAAAAATTTAAAAATGTCCCCGATCTAGTAAATCTACTTACAAAACTAGTGTAAATAAAATAGTACTTTTTTTAGGAAAAATGTATTTCAGATAAGTTCTTATTACCTCTTAGTTAAAAATTACAAACAACAGATAGTAAATGCAGTTATAAAAACAAATAAACGAATCTTCTATTAACTTACTAAAGCTATGGGTTAGCTTCTACAAAAAGGACATATCACACACGTACCTAAGTACTAATAATTTAAAATTAACATAATTTGGGATATAAATCCTTTATATAAGCTATAAAAAAGCATACCTACCTACTCTTATCTTCGCTCGAATCGGGTTTCCCTACCAAAAAGGAATTGTCATGTGGATCTTTCAATTTGTAAAAGTTTCTAGATATTGGTACAAGTACACCAAAAAGGGAGTATGCTTGTTTGTCAGATATCGATCCATATATTTTTTCATCCCTCCCTTCAATACTATCTTCTGAAGGTGAAGTATAGTGATCACTAATACCTGACTCGTCATGTAATTTTTTAAAGTCATCGTATATTTTGTGATAACCACTTTTAGGTACGACATAACCGATTAAGGCATGTTTTGCGTGTGATATTACGTCGTGGTCCTTACTTCTCGGCCGATATAAACTAGAATAGTTATGTTTGTCCTTAAGGTGTTCCCGAGTGGCATATTCTGGGGTGACATAGGGGTCATCTATATCCTTAATTTCATCGTTCGATAGTTGCTCGTTTGAATGTGTTATAAGTCTTTCTTTTCTGTCCGGGGTTGCGTGCAGCGCCTGTGTTGGACTGTGAAAATTCTTTACAAATTCCGTGTAGGAATCAATATTTGTATAGTCTGAGTTGTCAGATTGTTTCTTTTCCTTTTCTCTATTGGTCGATGGTGAGTGGAATTTTTCATCCAGCTTATTTATAATTGAATCGGTTTGATGACTTTTTTGAGGCGCATAAAACTCACTATAATCTTTTGGTTTGTAAATACTAAAATCTGGTGTTTGTGAAGGGTAAACATGAGTTTTTATTATTTTACCCAGTCTATCAAAGGCTTCATCTAGACCACGACCTTCTTTTTCAATAGGTTTAATGTTTTCTTCGTCTTCTTCGTATTCTTCGTCTTCTTCGCTTTCAGATTTATTGGCAACTTCTGTGGAATCTTCTACTTTATCGCTATTTGGTAATTTGGTTGGTACTATAACTTCATCCTTCTCATTAGGTTTGCTATCGGTTTCTTCCATAACAGTTTTATTTGCCTCCGTAAAGTCTTTGTAATCATTTACATTTGGCTGAGGGGGTGGCTTGTAAGTGTAATCTATTTTTTCTCCAGTTCCAAATCCTTCAATGAGTGATCCCGTCGTCGCGATTTGCGGCACTTTACTAAAATAATCAAACAGATGTAAATGTGGTATGTCTGGTAAATTGTACGTTTCTACAGTAGGTAGTTTTATAACTACAGCTTTACCTTGATGATAGCCGATTCCATGGCCATCAAATGGTTTATTCTTTTTCTTTTTACTCACAGGTTTCTTAGTAACCTCTTCAGCCGCTTCAACATTATCGGAGTCAGCATCACAATACATTTTGTTAAGTTTTTGCGAATCTTTATCTGATAAACCTACTCTTTGCCCGATGGAAGCACCACTCTAAAACAAAAGAATAAAATATATAATAGATTACGTTAGCTAGGTATTAAACTGAGACGCTACTTGTGCCTCGTATCATCATCATCTTGGCGTTAATGTCCCGGTTGTGTTCTCGCGCATGAGGGCCCGGGGTCCGCCTTGACCATGATCCAGGATTTGGCAGGTCAGGTAATTACAGTGGAGCGACTGCCGTCTGACCTCCATGACCCTGCTATCAAGGCAACCTGACCAGATTGGATCATGGTTACACATCCAGTCACCTGAATGTGCAGGTTTCATCACGATGTTTCCCTCACCGTAAGAGCATCGGTTAGTATTCAACTAATGTACATAACTCAGAAAACAATCATTGGTACATGGCCGGAGCGGGATTCGATCCCGGTACCTCTGGCTTACGAGTCGGATACTGTAACGGCTCGGCCACTGACGCTCTTTCTACTTGTGCCTCGTATGCCAAATAGAAAACAATTAAATTTAACAATAATTTTCTATTTACAGCTAAGATGTGTATACAATAAAATGTCCTATTGGCTAAATTAACGAGAAATATCAGGAAAAAACTGGCTTTGTTACGTCCGGAAGACTGGAATGTCAGAAATCCTTTTCACATATATAGGTATAACACAACCAACTGTGTACGTATACCATACCAACTAGCTATGATATCATACGGACCAGAAATTGATTGTTGAATTGTTGAAAGAAAATGTTGTTACGCCAGATGTCACCTGTCACGTGCCGCTCCTTTTTACTGGATCCTTTCGAGTTATATTGACATCTAAGTAACTATATATTGATAAAGGATGTGTGTGCTATCACCTGCTTAGGTACAAGGGTGTCCTGTCCGTTGGAAGAGAAGGCGCGTCTGCTGTAATGCAGTACGCTGTCGTAGTCGTAGCCCACGCCGAAGTCGGACACCGAAAATGTGTTGTATTTCCGGAAGTTGTGGCGAGCCGCTGTAATAGAGAGACTGTGTAACACTCTTGTGTGTGTGATAAATTAGAATGAGGTTTGGTTAGGCGACGAGGAGACCTACTGCCAATCCTGTAGTTTAGGTACAACTATAGTTAGGTACTGTTCATTAATTTTAGTTCATTAAATAGGTACCCACTAAAAGTAAGTAGGTAACTTCTACTACTACTACTTCTACTTATAGATACTCATACCTAATTTTACGGATCTAAAACTCTAGTCGCGATTCTAGTCGAACTTCAGCACCGCAAGCTCGCTACTTGTTAGGTGTGCCTCCTAATACCGTTGGGAAAGCGATGTTGACCTAAGTCTTCCGCTGGGCATCCTGAGACTGGTAGTCTCGTCCAGTCAATAACAATCTCGGGAGCCGATGGGCGTCCCGTAACCCTAATTTGGTTTTGGCATTCAATATTCAAAAATAATTTAAATACTTTGTGTAGGTACTTAGAATTTACTATTTAAAATATAATAATTTTCACTAGGTACCTAACGTGTGTCACCATTGTATTTTAGAAGAGAGCTACTTACTTTTTGGTACTGTACAGGTGTTTATTCATTCACAAGCCGTGGTTGTTACTGAATGGCGATGCATCAGAATTACCTGCCTGCGATCACCTATGTAATACGGTGCTAATTTCACATACGATGTGCTACGATGCTCGTACTACAAGTAAATCTTAGTTAAAACCTAAGCATTTAGGTTAACAATAAAATTTGTTACATAAAAGCTATAGTTGGTACCTAGTTTGCGACCTTTGGTTCATCCAAATCAAAGCACGATTCGCTTGCCGCATACGGCCTATTAAACACTGTACACGTACAGAAGGCAGCATCTTAACTACCCTGTTTAGACTTTGGACCTGTCTCCGATTTGTTCGCGCAGCCATAGTGATGCTAGCAATGGGTAGGTGTATGTGCTGCTTTCTGTACAATTTATTATGTTATCTTAATCTGATATGCTTTTAGATTGTGGAAGTCCTTAGGTTTATGATTGACCTTAAGTTTCTGATGCCTGGTCGACGGTGATCGCTTTCCATCAGGTTGACCGTCTGTCCTTGTGCTTCCCTAGGTAATAAAAAAATCAACCAACAGCAACTGCTGGCACGATCACACTGATGATTTTTGGTTGTAAGCATTCTAACGTATGACCAGCGCTGAGCGCGTAACGTTATATACTAAATATTACATTGAGAAATAAATACGCTTGATACCGCAGATTTCCACTTACGCTGCACTATATTCTCCCAGACGACATCGATGTAGTCGTCGCGATCGGGGCTGCTCTGCATGTGGTAGAAGCCGAGGGTATGCAGCAGCTCATGCACCACGGTCCCGTGGCGGAAGCAGCCGCGGCCCACGGGGTGCCGCCCAGAGAGGTTGAGCACCTGCAGACCACCCTGGTACCCCACTTGGGAGAAGCAGCCATTGCGGTTGCCCTGAGAATTATAGGTTTTGGTTAATGGGCTTTGGCCCACCACTTATTCGCACCGCTGGTTGCAGCGGTGTCCAGGAGTTGTCCTGTGTAGCCTGTATCTACAGCGGCGAGCACACATAGGTCCGGAGTTTTGACAGTCAGCCGAGGACAAGCTAATACTGTCTTGGAACCCGCAACAAATTTAATTAAGAAGTAACAGGTAAGAAAGACAGTGTTTCCGACTTCCCCCCTCAAAAAGCTAGGGTTTGGTAAACTACTTAACTACTTCTAAAAATTTACTAGGTACTTCAAAAAATGCGCGGATTACTCGGCAGGTGTAGGTACTCCGAGCGAAGCTCTATGGGATTTAGAGAGAGACTACGCCTTGGACGAATTCGTACGTGGTCGGCGCTCAAGGGATCGAGGCTATTTATTTCAAGTGAACTTTGAAACGACGTGAATAGTGGTATGAAAGTAAGTATAAACAGCTCGATTAAGACGTGCTCTTAAACTTATTTTGTGCAAAGGACTTGTTTAATGCAAAAGTGGGAAATGAAATATTTCTAAATAAGTCCCTATGCAATAAATTCTACTGAGTGAAAATTAAAGAAATATTATAAATATAACTAGATTTTGTCCGCGAGTTCGTCCGCGTAATATTCGTTAAAATGTAACCTATGTCCTTCCCCAGGTCTGCATCTATCTTCTTGTCTCTGTTCAGCGGTTTAGGAGTGAAAACTTATAGACAGACAAAAAAACTTTATTATGTTTTTATGGGCGCCTTCAAGAATAGAGTGAATAGGCTGTTTCTAGACAGGCATGCTCCATCTTAGGCCGCATCGTCACATCGTCACCAGGTGATATGGCGTTCAAATGCCTACCTAGGCTAATAAAAAAAAACTTCTGGATGCATCTAGAAAAAAATCCACATATGCCTATATGCCGCCTGGTATTCGTGTGTAAACTTGAATGCAAAAGAGCAGGCATGACCAGTTTATGTAGATACTTACTACAATTACGACAGTATCTTGATCTCCTTTTCTATGCGGTCTGAATTTGACGCAGGATGCGCGCGCCAAGTCTTCTATGCCACTCTCAATAGCTTGCACTTGATCCCCAGCTGCAAAAAGATTTTATCTCTAGGTAATACGAGTAGTTTATGACTAAGTTAAAGACATCGAGTGCCAAGCATAGAACCTGACTGACACAGTTACTTACAGGAGTAGGAGTTTAAGAGGTCAAACTTTCAAATTCACCCGGATGTGCTCTCGTGCACGAGGACCCGGGGTCCGCTTTGACCATGATCGAGGATTTGGCAGATCATATAGGTAACTACAGGGGAGGGACTGTCATCTGACCTCCGTGTCCCTGGTACGTGGTACCAGGGGAACCTGACCAGATTAGATCAATTTTACTGGTTACAGTCGCCTGAATGTGCATGTTTCATTACGATGTTTTCCCTCACCGTTTGAGAAACATTGGTATACATGGGACAAACCAAATATATAAACAGTAGCTGCTCTACTTCTTAAACCATTTAAAATTCAGTAAATAAATACAGCCTCACGTATTTTATCTACTATCGAATCAACTGAATCGTGACCCACTGTGGAACCTTATTATCACAGGTGTTATAATGATTTTTTGTGTGAAGCAATGCGATGTCAATTTAATATTTTTTTGTGAAAATGTTTCACAGTGGGTCACGATATAGTTGGTTCGATAGTAGATACATTTAACGAAAGTACACCTGTCAGACTGGTTACGTATTACCCTCCTGCAGACAGAGCTACTTTTCCTCAGTTGTATTAATATGAGATTTTACAAGTTTAGATTTTCGATGTGTTCCACTGAGTATTCTGAACCTTTAATATTATATAAAATCAATCACAGTATGAAATAACATGAGTCAAGTAGTTTGTGCTATTATTTTACACGTGGATTGTTATGGATTTGATGTGCCCTGCGACGTCGACAGTCGCGTCGAATTGTAGAAATTGCGTTTCTCAAAGTGATAAGGTACACAACTTAGCTTATAACTTTCTGCCGGTATGGTAGGTACAAATTTTTTTTCCACCTTGGCGTTAATACCCTTGTACTCTTGCGCACAAGGGTCCGGCGTCAACTTTGACCATGATTCAGGATTTGGCAGATCACTTAATTACAATAGAGCCACTGCCATCTGACCTCCGTGACCCTACTATCAGGGAAATTTGACCAGATTGGATCATGGTTACACATTCAGTTGCCTGACGATATACCATAACGATAGATAGGTACGTAAGTACTTACAGAAATGCTCCTTCTGTATGTAGTAAATAACTTCATTATCTGGCCACCTCTTGGTGGTGTCTTTGAGCCCGTTCCTTGAGAGGCCCTCGGCCACCTCATCCACGAGCGACCGCCGCTGCTTCTCGTTCAGGATAAGGTCGCCTTCGAACTTGCCGCTGTCTTCCCACGCGTGGTCTGATATCACCTCTTCCTCATCATTGCCGCCATAGCCTCCTGCGAATAAAAAAAAAGAAAAAAATTAATACTTTATTGCACAAATTACAGCAATTGGCGGACTTATCGCCATTGAGGCTTTGTCTAACAGTCAACTAGCAGACCATGCAGAGAGTGATTAAGTAGGTATATAAATACTCGTGGACAAATTCACACAGCGCTATCTAGCCCCAAACTAAGCAACGCTTGTATTATGGGTGCTAGATAACTTATATACTACTTAAATACTTTTATATACATACTTATTATACATAGAACACCCAGACCCGTAACAGAAATTAAAAATCATTATAATTTCTGCCCGGCCGGGGATCGAACCCGGGACCTCTTGACCGACCGGCATGTTGACCACTGATCCACTCAGGTCGTCAATTATATTTCTACATATTTTATAAAGTACTAGCAGCCGCCCCGGCTTCGCACGGGTACGTGCACTTTATTTCTTGACATTGACTCCCCTCCCGTACCCCGTGCTGCCTAGATAGCCGAGCGGACTGAGCGGCGAAGACGCGACTTTTATCTAATATTCACATTGTTAAACTCGTGATATCTTTCGAATGGAATGCCTGAATTGAATAATTCAAAAAGTTATACAAAGGTATTGAAGCAGTCGTGAATATGAAGTAATTGATTTTGATACACTTTTTGTAGATAATGATGTGTTCTGCAAAGTCGTAGTACATTATTTTGTTCTATCATCAATAGTTTTCGCAGCACACGTGATGTAATTAAAATATAATATAGCCTATGTCACCCGGGGATAGTGTAGCTTCCCAACGGTGAAAGAATTTTTGAAATCGGTCCAGTAGTTTCGAAGCCTATTCAATACAAACAAACAAAAAATCAAACCATTCCTCTTTATAATATTAGTATAGAAGTATAGATAGTACTCGTATAGATAGGCAATCATTTGTAGCCGCTCGTTAAAGCGCCTTTCGGACAATCTGAGGTAAGGTTAGCTGGAAGAAATCCCATTGTGGGATAAGCCCACCTTTGCAATGCATATTTAATATCTTTTGTTGCGATATTACGTCCTGTATAATGTTATACACAATAAAGCATTATGCATAAGTACATACATTTGTTTGCCTATCTGACCTGGTGGTTACCACATTCTATCAGATAGCTCATTTATCTTAGTGACAAACGAGCAGGCTCATCAGATAGAAAGTGGCAACAGTATGTCCGTCGAAGGTGGTAACTTTATCGTCCATAACATCTACGATTCATGTGCTTAGGTTTCATGGCAGAATAGCAGGTGCGTTGAGGCTAATTTGATGCCTAATGTCTGTGACTATCCTATAAACCAGAACACCACAACACAAGCCATAATACAGTAGGTACTTGCAAACAATCAATTAATTATGCAATTGGGCATGACGACGTTTGGGTGGGTACATGCTCGGTAAACTCTATTAGATTAGGTACCTAATTAGTTCATCTAAATTTCAGTTGCAATGTGCAAAAGATAATTATGTTCACATAGTTAGGCGACGCCTTGAAGCTTCTATATCTATCACTAAACAATTAGTAAATTGTAAGGACGTTTAAATAAAATATGCCTAGAGTGTTTTACAAGTACGAGACTTGAGACTTTTAAAAATACGATAAGAAAATAGAATGCGCTTTTAAGATTAGTGTAAAATATATTGTTTCATAGTCCAGGCCAGTCATAACTTACACAAAAAATTGCTGAAATTGCAATAATTGCGGTAAACTTGCATTTTTAATATGTTGTTCGGGTCCCTTAAGACAGTATTTTTTCAAATTTGCAGCACTCTCAAATGTGAGCGCGTTGAGTTATGGCTGAAAACCGCAGATTTTTTCACTTTTTTTAGTTTTATGCAAAAAAAAAACCATATAGGAGGATTCTGACGAGAAAAGTGACTATGATGTTTTTAAAGAAGACAAAAATCCCGACAGTTAGAGCCCTAATCTAATTTTCTTGGTTAAATAGTTCTCAAGATACAGGGTGTCCAATATTTACAATTTTTTCCCAAAAAGTTAAAAATTGGGAAATGACCAATTTTAGACCGAACTATCAGGTATAATGAGGTATCTACGGGAAAATCAATAGGAAGTAAATTTGTAGCAAATTTAATTACCTTCATTTTAATACTAGAAAAGTGTCCGTAGGCGTGATAGTTTGTTCGATGGTGACCAGTAATCAAACAAATCTAAAATCTAGTAGATATTAATATGAAGTTACAACATTTTTTTTATTATTTTCTATTTATTTACAATTTATTGTAAAGTAAAAAAGTTTATGAGAAAGTAAAAATAAATCACATCACAACAGGCACTATTTATCTCTAGAAAGAAGATATGAAGATCTCTTCCAGCAGACCTACAAAAGTAAGAGGTGCAATATGGATACGCAGATAAGGCTTGCATAACGTATAGGTACTTTAACTAAATACAGACATAACATTCTACACTTACTATATAAACATACTTACTTATTATTTATATAAACAAAATAAGCAAATACTTTATAAATATATCATAAAAAATAAACTAATATACTTATACAGGAAATACAATAGATCTATACACACTAATAGTATTTATTTATTATTTATTTAATCGTTTATTGTACACAAAAATGGAAACAAATACAAAGCAAATGTAAACATGACACAAAAGGCACTACTTATTTCTATGAAGAAATTTGTAATAGTAATTTGACTATCCCGCACTTCGTGCAGAAGAGATTTCCACAGTCTTGCAGCATGAACAGTAAAGGAATAGTGAGAGGAAGTCGGAATTGTGGGCAAGAATAGCTAGCAACGATCTTACGCTTGAATGACAAGGCTTGGCTTGTGGATGCGAAAAGTGGAGCCGTTCAAGGAGATATAAGGGAGCAGGAGGGATATAAAGGACTTTATAGAGAGTTAATGGAACTGTATGGAAATAAATAAATATGAGCATTCCTGCGTAGGCGGATTTTAAGCCACTTGAGCTGAGAACGGTAGCTAGAAACATGATCGTATTTGCGCAATCCAAAAATAAACCGGACACATAAGTTTTGGATTTGCTCCAGTTTTGAATCTCCTCAGTGGCCAAGTAGCAGAAGTCAGCGTAGTCGAGAAGAGGAGGAAGAAGAGATTGGACTAGAGGGATTTAAGATTTACTCCGTGGGATTGGATTACTGTCGTATAATATTTGTGGGACAAAATGTGATATTACCAAGCCGCCTACACATGTATGTGCTGCCGATGATCAGAGCCTGGGACTTTTTACGATTTACTAGTATACTAAACGATTTAGTTTACTGTAAATCAGTGTTAATGCAGGCAACAGCGCTTTCGATATCTGCGATTTTTAAGTGGTGGTAAATTTGAAGATTGAAATTGGAAGATATTACTGAAGTGACTATGCTGATAAAAACCAAGAAAAGAGGTGAAAGGACCTTTGTCATCAGAGCAGACCCTCTACAGACGACTCCGAAGGTATAAATCGAATCACTCAACTACAGATGGAGATATGTTAAGAGAGCGAAGAATAGTAAGAATAAGAAGAACATCAAAATCTACAGAATTGAAAGTACTGCTAAAGTCAAGCAACGTTAGAATGGTAAGACACTTATTTTCCATTGCAAAACAGATGTCATCAGTAACTTTAACAGTGTTGTAACGGTACTGTGACCGGATCGGAAGCCAGATTGATAAGGAGAACGTAGAGCGTTTGATGACAAATATTGCGTGAGCTGACTATGGATAATGTGTTCTAGGACCTTGGAGAGGAATGGTAACAATGATATGAGACGAAAATCAGAATAGGAAGAGGGATCGGACGTTTTTGGACGGGGATTACGTTAGCCGTTTCCAAGCTGACGTTAAAGAACTTGTTACCAGCAAGTGGTTAAAAATATGTGAGAGAACAGGTTCAGGAAGTAGGACGGAGATCATTCGAGGACAAAGGTTATCATTAATAGAATTCTTAACCTCCAACTAATTCTGAACCTGGTGGTAGCGTCTTTGGTAGGTGGAAGGAGAGCTAAATTTATTTTGTTGCTCGCCGAGTCCCTTACAAATAGGATTTAGCGCAGAGTGTTGAGAACTTCTCGGCCATCTCCTCCATACAGAGCAATTGAAGACGCCTCGCCTGCTGCTGATATTATGCAAATTTATATTAAATTTAGATTGTAACTAGATAACACTTAGAGAAGAATTATAGTAATTTTGTTGTAACTTGAAATGTTTAGGCTTGTTTGGTTTATGATCATCATCGAACAAACTATCACGCCTACGGACACACTATTAGTCTCAAAATGAAGGTAATTAAATTTGCTACAAATTTATTTTCCATTAATTTCCCCGTAGATACCTCGTTATACCTGATATTTCAGTCGAAAATTTGTCACTCGCCATTTTTCAAGTTTTTGAAAAAAAATAATGAATATTGGGCACCCTGTAACCTGGGAGCTATTAAACCAAGAAAATTGGATTAGGGCTCAAACTATCGAAAATTTTGTCTACTTTAAAAAAGTAATACAAACCTTTCTCGTCAGAGCCTTCTTATGTGGTCTTTTTTGCATAAAACCAAAAAAAGTGAAAAAAAATTGTGGTTTTTATGCCATAACTCAACACGCTCACATTTCAGAGTGCTGCAAATTTGAACAAACACTGCCTAAAGGGACCCAAATAACATATCAAAAATGCAAGCTTACCGCAATGATTGCAATTTCGAATGTAACATATGACTAGCCTAGTTGCACAGTTGAAAATCGCACCAAAATCTGTTGCGGGGTTTAGATGTTATCGGAAAAATATACAGACAAACAGACAGATACGGAAAGCGTTTTTAATAAAAAAAAAACATTTTGGCGTTAATGTTCTTGAACACGAGGGCTTGGAGTCCGCCTTGACCATGATCCAGGATTTGGCGATCAGGTAATTACAGTGTAGCGACTACCAACTGACCTCCGTGACCCTGTTACCAGGGGAACCTGACCAGATTGGATCATGGTAAAGGCAAGCGTCTTTATTTTATACTATAGATTTGTCGTCGTTGTAAAGCACGACTCTACTACCTGATTATGTTGCTAATAGGACGGCCTCTTAGGAATTTCACTCCGAGTATGTGCTAGAGATGGGTGGTACAACTGTGATTTTACACGATGGAACTATGTTGCAAAATCACTTCATAACATATAGGACACACAATAAAAGTAAGCTTGATGGGGCGTCAGTGACTTTTCATCAGTAGTTTTCCCAATCGGCTTCATATTAGGACCATAATGAATGTGGTGTAAATAAAAACTAACATGCCGCCGATACTACTGTCGTAATTTATCTCTCATCTCTACCACTCTATTCGAGTAAAGTTCTTGAGAGGCAGTCCTATTAGCAAAATAATCAGGAAATTAAATTACTTGAATTAAAATTCACTGCCCGCATAATATGTACCTACGTTCTTGAACTAGAGATATCTACCTACCTACTTAGTAGTAGCAGGAGGTTCTCATCACAAACAGGTACGAAATGAATTTTAGATTATTTTCCTTATAGTAGCAGGTCCAAATTGGAGTAACTTAGGTTAAAATTTACATTAGTGAACGAGAACCCTAGCTGCTGATAAAATGCCTAAAGGGATATTAGTAAGGTAATATTTGTCAGGCGTTTTAAAAGTATTATGTTGTCAGGTTTGACCCAATTCATAATTAATATTATGTCGGTACTACAGCATGTACTGGGTTTGAGTACTATATATTTTTCTCTGCGGTACTATAAACATCGTACCTCTCGTAAATAATCATTTTTTTCCTATAATGTACCTATTTATCTCCCTATTTATTAAGTAGGTACACATAATTTTGCGATTATATAATAATAATATGTATTTAAGCAGGGACATAAACTGCTTAATTGATATTCTATGGACTCGCCACATTTCGCGCTATCTTCTTATGTACGCCTGTGCTTACGTAACTAATTGTGAGAGAAAACAGCACAGCTGATTTGCAAACAATGTTAAGTGCTACGGAAGAGTCTTGTTTACCTTTTAACTTGTCGATAAAGTTCATATTAATACGATAAGTACGATGGTCTCAATGAAATTTGTATTTAATAGTGTCTGGCTGCCTGCTACCCTGGGCGAAAGTAACTACCGTAAAAAATTTCAGTTCTTTTAAATTTTAATGGTGTTTGTACGTAATTACTTTAGCCGCAGCAATAAATAAATAATTTGTTATGTTAAAAAGTCTTTACGCGCCCTGCTTATTATTAAATTAGTAATCACTAAAAGGGTTTACGTGGAAAAAAATATTCCTCATTTTGAAGTACTCACTCAAGAAACTTGTGTCCAACTTGGAAGTTTCCGCTAAAAAGTTTGAGAAGTCCTCGAGTTCGTTGTAACTCATCGCCGAACATTGCAGCACACAAGACAGCAAACAAACCACTGTTAACTTTGACCACTCCATTTCGTACTTAACACTATAAAGTTTTAATATATTTAAATAAATGCATTAGTTTTAACGTTAACTCATAGCACTAAGTTGCAGCAAAGTGTGTCGCTTTAACGGTATTATGACGCCATTGTTTCCGCTCGTGTCGCGCTCGATAATTCTCGTCTAGTTTTTAAACAGCAGCTTGCCGCGAATTTTCCGCCAAACAAAACCGGTGGGGGTGGGCTAGGATTTAATATATCCTCAGATACGACCATTTCACAAGCAGGCGCCGCGCGACTGCTCGGAACTGTCGCAAGCGGCGCCCGCGCACCGCCAGGTGACAGCAACAGTCCGCACCACATAACTCGCGCAAGACCAAATTGCTAAATTTATTGGCCGACTTATTTTATCATTTCAAACCTTGATTTCGTCTTTACAATGGGTACCTATTCGAGGCGCTATTTTTATAATTTGCTCTATTAGTGAAATAGTTGCAACTGTAAGCGCCGCAACAATGATTTAACCATTATTCACGGATTTTGCAAATGTACCTGCCCCTGGACCGCAGGTTTTAGGTTTTCTATTTCGTGTTCAATAGGGTTGTATTGTTTATTATTTGAAATGACGAATAGAGACTATTTCAACATTCACAGTTGGTGGCGTGTATTATAAATCTCCAACTAAGTAGTCAGCTCACCTGATATTCTCGGCCGAAAGAAGGATCATGAATACACGAGTTTAACAAAATGCTAAAATACATGCGCAATATTATGGCCGGCTAACTCATCCTTATCCACCTTAGCCGTGTGGAGTCCAGCAGAGTGGAAAAGAATAAACCCCGTACACTCGTGTGTGTCGTACAAGGCGTCTAATGTTATCGAGACAAAAGATCTACGAAACTCCGTTGGCTGGAAAATGGGCAGCAGCGTTTTCCATTGTTATACTTATAACACTGCGATCTCCTACTCGCCTGCCAAGCGTGGAGATTATGGCAATAACCTCCCTTTTCGTAGAAGGGGCCCTAAGTCCTGCAGTGGACTGTTATGGGCTGTGATGACCTCATCCTTAAGCCGAAAATCATCCTTCAGTGGTTATCCTCCTCAAGCTTCACCTCTGTTATCCCCTTTATAAGTCTTTCTGCCGCTTACAAACAAATTCATAAAATGAACAAACTTGGGAAGCATGAGTATACTGGCATTTGTTTCGAACGTAACGATTTTCTTAAGACATAATTAATTTTATAGTAAACGTTTTTCTAGCTCAGTAAAATCAGCGTACTCAGTTTAAAATTAAAAGTTAAGGCATACAAAAACATAATTTAGCGTATTTAGATACGCGATCACATAGAGAAATCTGTTTAAAATGTCCTTAACCCCACAGGGTGATTGCTGAATTTGCTGCGGTGTGCGCGGTGGTTAGTTTAGCAACTTGGACACTGAGATGCCTAATTTACAGGGAAAATTATGTAAACGCACAGACAGAAGAATATAATTTTCTTGTTTCTTTTAAGGTGTTTACCTGAAAGGAGGTCCGGACAACCCAGTCTATATGACCAATAACGTTGAGCTATATGACATTAGAAAGAATTTTTCATTTTTTACAACTTTTACTATGGCGACAACTCTCAAATCGCTGTGAGAAATAAGTTAATAAATTATGGTCAATTAAAGTAAAAGTTTTCCTGTAAAAAATGAGGTTTACTTTACCATAACTTTTTTCTCACGGCGATTCGAAAGTTGTCACCATAATTAAAGTTATAGAGAATGAAAAATCCTTTCCAATGACATATCGCTCAACATTATTGATCATATAGGAAATTCAGGACATGCCTCCCTGGCTTATGAAGTACGCTGACGACATTGTACTAGTGTGCAAGCTTAGGCAGGACCTTGAGACCAAAGATGTGTTAGAAAACGGTGGTTTGAAGCCACCATCCGTATAGGCAACGAAGCTGTCAATAGAACAGATAAATCCAAATACCTCGGATGCGTGATGCACGAGTCCGGCGATATCGGTCATGATGTCAAGTCACGAATCTCTGCAGCTTGAGCCGAATGGCGGGAACTCACGGCGGTCATCTATGACCCTAAAATCCCTGTCAAGCTCAAAGGGTTTATATACAAGAGTATAATTAGATCTGTGATGCTCTATGGCTGCGAGACATGGCCAGCGCTGACGAAAGACGTTCGCGAACTCTACGCCAACGAAATGAAAATGCTGCGCTGGACGTGCGGAGTTACACGGCTCGATCGAGTACGTAATGAATACATCCGTAGCTGTCTTGGCGTGAGGGATATCGCGGACGAGACCGAGGAGGCTCGCCTGCGCTGGTTTGGTCACGTCTTGCGTAAGCCTCAGGGATACGTAGGAAATAGGTGCCTGAACCTGCCGGTATCTGGAAAGAGGCCCCGTGGGCGACCAAAGAAGCGATGGATTGACATCGCTGAGTCGGATGAGAGAGCCAACGGCTTACAACGCTAGGATGCCGAAGACCGGGCAAAGTGGAGAAGAATTTGTAGGATAGCGGATCCTAGCAGAGGCCAGGATATGCGCTAGGACGATGATGATTATTGGTCGAATTTTCCAGTACAAATCGATGTTCACTTTAATAGACGATCACTTATTTCCACAGCTATTCGAGAGTTGTCACAATAGTGAAAGTTATAGAAAATGAAAAATCCTTTCCAACGACATTTCGCTCAACGTTATTGGTCATATAGGCTGAGGTCCATACATTTCTGCCGGTCCTCCTTTGAAACTAATTTAAGGCACCTTTTAAATGATTGTACCAAATGAATCAACAGAGTATTTTTTGAAAACGATCAGCCAGCCTACCCGATGGAAAGCGATAACAGTCGCCAATAACACACACGATTCAAATGTAACACAAATGTGGAACCGCTGGTGCGTTGTCTCTGTGACAACTAAGCTTAATTGTGTGTCTCATGCCTGTCCGTCATTACGCTACCTGGCTACCTTATCGCTCCAACCGGAACACAACATTTTTGCTTGACGGCATAAATAATAAGGATAGACAAGGCTGTGTTAGACACGTCAGGCTTACACCATCGGTAATTTTTTACCACTTGCACCTCAGTTGCATGTGAGGTTCCTTCTTTACTACTTACTGTTCAACGCCATCTATAGCATGTTCAATAACACGAGGGAACCTCTTGAACCTTTTTTCCGTCTCTACCAAAGTCGTAGAGACAGTAGGACCTCAGTTGAAGTATTTAATGTTGCCGATAGGTGGCGGTAGCTGACTGAAAATTTCCTTATAAAGGGACTCCTTGAAAGGGACAACTTTGCTTACCTACAGTGCCAAAAACTTATCTTTCTTTGTCTTAATTTTATTCTACGTCTCTGGACCGGGTGGCCAAAATTGAAACTAAACTTCGCAATTTTTAAACGTTTTTTTGTCACAGCGACGCCGTCACCGGATCAGATAAGTTGTGGCACAGTATGTACAATTATTTTTATTTTTTTCTCGTCTTCTTTTGCGTGGTTTAATTGATAAACATCACCTACTTTACCCTACCTACCACTTTTCCTGCTTATTCTTGAATCACTCTATCTATTGTTGAAACTCGCATTAACATCGGTTGCGTAGTTTAACAGATCTAAGCGTACATAGATACATAGGGACAGACAGCGGGAAGCGACTTTGTTTTAAATAAGCACGTTGGCAGTGAGGTAAGTGGTGCCCGCAATCTCACCCTGGGACCTAAGCGACCATGCAGCCGAAGTTTGTGTGAAGTGTCCTGAGACAGCCTATTCACTCTTAGCCCCGCTTGCACCAAAATTCTTAAACACGTTTAAGAATGAAGTTGACCTTTTTTTTGTATGAAGTTTTTTGATTAAATATCGGCTTAAATGCTTTTAGGAATATGGTGCAAGTCGCCCTTAATCTTGATGGTGTCTAGATTCTAGCGTTCAGGATACACGCAATCGCAGGCAAATATACGAGTATATTGCGATAAGTTCAAGACAAACGAGCAGAAAGCCCACATGGTACCATAACATGGGCCATAACATCTAATTTCGACAATAATTCAAAATGGTTGCTGACTCTACTGCGCTAACATCGCTTCGTATTGCAACGCAAATGTCATTATTTCGTACAGAAACGATGATGAAAATCTACTTTGTTATATGAAACAGAATTGATGGCAACATACATTAAATTACCTGGGGCCGGGAACGCGGAGTATGTTCGAAGATAATGTGGCTTTGTGGAGATGCGACGCGAGTCATAATAACAGAATTTGCTAGCAAATAGCAATTATCATACACCTTTCATGTCGAACCTCATTCCGTTAACCATTTCCCTCGGTAAAGTAAGATACTTATGTTAAACACATTCGTCGAATATCTTATGAAGATATTTTTTCATATACGATATAATTGCTAGACTGATGGTGGTAGGATGATGTAAGAGATTTTTGGGAGACTTCCATCTTGCTTTTTCGACTTCTGTTTTCGGTTGTTAATAATTATGTTAATAGAGCGTCGGTGGCGTAATCGTAAATAGGTCTGACTCTTACCCCGAGGTATCGGGTTCGAACCCCAGTGCTGCCATGTACCAATGGCTCTTTTCTGAGTTATGAATATTAGTTGAACACTATCCAATGCTGTAAATTCAGGCGATCTGCTCAGGTTCCCCTGTTAACAGGGACACGGAGGTCAGACGGCAGTCGCTCTACTATAATTACCTGCAGAACCGCAGGTGCGTTGTCACTGTGAGGAGTACGATGAAATGCCTCACGCCTGGAATTTCGCCGGCGCTGGTAATTTCGAATAGCTGGAATTATAATATGAAATTGTTCGAAATGTAAGATTGTGTGAATACTAATTATCACTTGGAAGCTATGCCTAAACGGGGTACCTACATAACACTTGATGCATTTTTAAAGTCTTCATGATCACGATGGTGTGATACTTACTTAACTAACTATAATGATACTAATATTGAAATTAATACTGCTAGAACAAGTAATTTCTTCACAATAATCTAATTAATCGTAAATGTATGCAAAGATGTCTGACAAAAGAGTTGGGTCAGGATCGTAGTTTGTGGCGATCTATAGTCTCTGCCTACCCCTATGGGACACGGGCGTCAGTGTGTGTCATCATCATAGTCCAGACCACTTCACTGCAGGACTTAGGGCCTTTGCCAAGAAAGGGGAGGTTATTGCCATAATCTCCACGCTTGACATACGCGTTGGAAATCGCAGTATTGTAACATAACAAGGGAAAACGCTGTTGTCCATTTTCCAGCCTACGGAGACGTCAATTTTTCCTCGTCGCCTTGTACGACACCTATGAGTGTAAGGGGTTGGTGCTATTCTACGCTGCCGGCCACCAAACGGCCATCAGTGCCATCTTGTCAGTGTGTACGTCACAATCTAATTTGGGTAGTGTCGTAGTTATTTAATATTTTAATACAAGTAACGTGAAACCTTCTAATCCTTTTAACATTGGTGTCCAGGTAGAGCAATTCTATCGAAAGCGAGCCACTAAAGCTAAATTAAGATCTCGGTTTCAGCGTACACAGTGTATTGAGAACGCAGTAAAAGTTCGTAACACGAGTTTATTGCGGACGTTAGATTCTAGCGCACCTACAAATACAGTGTGTAACAAAAAGCTCTGTCTGACCCGAAAGCGGCATGTAGGGGCAAATAAAATGAAACAAAAAATTAATATGATCTAAAATCATCATCATCGTCCGAGCGGTCACTCCCCGGATTTGCCAGGGTCAGCTTTCCTACTTTTTTTCTCCGATTCGTCTGGTCTTCAGCATCCTTACGTCGTAGGCTGTTGACTCGCGCATTCAACTCAGCGACTTTGTTTGCACGTGGTTAATACTTTTATAAATACACCTTATAAACACTAGTTATTTATTTTTTAGGTCATCATCATCATCATCATCTCGGCGTTATGTCCCGGTTGCGCTCCCGCGCGATACGCGAGGGCCCGGGGTCCGCCTACATACTCTTCCTACTTCGCTCGGTCTTCGGCATCTTTGGTGGTGAGCTTGTTGGCACGCTTGTCATTCTTGACGATGTCAAGCCATCGCTTCTTGGGCCGACCTCTATTTCTATTTCTTTTCTAGGTGTTATAGGTTAATTAATAACAAAAAACAATTTCGCGCCCTCCTGTGGGACTGGAACCTACCATGAGATTTTCAACTAGGGTGGGCTTCAAGCGGGTCACAGGAGTAGTTACGTAAATAGAGCGGCCGATCTTCCAAAAATGGGCCGCGAAACTTGCGGGAAACTTTTTGCTTACGTCAATATTTTCTATTTGCAAAGAAATTCGGTGCGGGCACGGCCGGGGGCGCCCTCCCGGGGTAATGCCAAGTCAACAGTGGGCCCAGTGGCTGTTTAAGGAGAACGGTTATGAGGGTCAGTCTAGTATTGATAAGTTGGTTATCTTAACTAGGTTGTTCTTCGCAAAAGGTCAATGTTACAAAATTTTGAAAATACATTATCGTCCCACCACGGTTTCGCAGATGTGCAAGCTTATTAAAATAAGAATCGAATATGCCTATATTCGATTCTTATTCGACAATAAAACATTGGTTCCTCAGTTATTTCTAATGTAGGTTCTAAATTACAATCGATGCTTAATGGAATAAAATTTAAGCAGTAAATAAAAAAAGTTTACCCTCCTAACTCCGACCCAGAACTCTGGAATAAGTAATGGGTACATTTTTATTCCGCCGGCGTGCGGCTCGGGGCGTCAACAACGCACGGCTGCCGCGGTGTGATGAATAGTACCACGGCACGACAGGTACTGCCTAGGCTCGTCACTGCCTTGTCTTTACTAATAGTCTAACTAAATGACAGTGTGCCCAAGATTTTTCAGGCCAAAGGAAACCGTGGCGATCTAAATCTATCAATTCCAAACAAATACGAAACGAAGTTGATCGATGATAGTCCTCCATATATTTTATGGAGGACAACTCAACTATGAACAATGAAACAAAGATATCTACCGCTTTTGCATTTGAGGAGCTGGAAAACAAAATGGTATCTATAAATACGCTTCTAGTCAAGGCCGGAGGTTTTAGGCCCGCTAAATACGAACCTCAATTTTTGTTTAGGAGCAGTAAAAGACTCAAATGGTTTCTTGAATGCAATTTTAAAACAGTTTTTCAGATTTTAAAACTGTTTAAAAAACGGCGAAAAACTGTTTTGAAATCGCATTCAAGAAACCATTTAAGTCATTTACTGCTCCTGTAAAATTTAATTTCGTGTAATTATACCGTTTTCCATATACTGTTCGCCATATACTATTTACTTTATCTATGATGGTCACTTTAACTATTCTCCTATACATATATTACATACATAACGTCGCGCCCACATATGATATACATTTGTACTTATAATCCGTTTCTGCCGGCGCAAATACGCGAATCACTATCTAATACATCCGCTGGTGTGTGGTCTAGCGGGCAAACTAACACACGAAGCGAGAGGAAATTGAATGGAGTAGCATATCAATATCAGTAATGAAATTCGTGTTGGCATAGTGCTTCCTGCATGCACTGGCTTTTCGCTTCGCTTTGATAGCACACCATGTTCAAGGCAAATACAGCAGACGGGAAGCCTCATTCTGTACCTAATGTGCAAGTAATATGATGTGTAATATGCAAGTAATAAAATAAATGAAAGAGATTTCTCAGGGCTCTCTTCTTTGGAGAAGCGGGCTTTTGTTGAGTTGTCTAAATGTACCTATTGGTTTCGTAAACTATACTTGCCACTATCATCATCATCATATCAGCCGGAAAACGCCCACTGTTGGGAGTAGGCCTCCCTCAGAGATCTCTATAAAGGCCGGTCCTTTGTCATCCGCATCCTGACCAGGTCGTCGGTCCATCTTTTGGAAGGTCTACCTCACGGGAATTGGACTGGACTTGGGTTGGGAATAAAAAAGTAAGAAAAACACAAAAACTAGACTGCGAAATAAGTCTCGGGAAAAGTTAGTCAAACACAGAAATGGAAGATATTGGGTACTAGCAAAGAGTGGATAAAGCTTTCGTCAGCAACTTTTCGTCGACAAATTCAGTTATGTCGTGTTCCCGTGGGAATTACATTGAATATAGGCTATAATACTGCGAAATTTCATCAAAATCTATTTTGTAGTTTATGCGTGAGCTTGAAAGAGTAACAAATATCCATCCAAACATCTACCCTTTTAAACTCTTGCATTTATGTAACTAGGATAGAGATAAACACAAAAAGTAGGTAGTCCACGCGGAAGAAGTCGCCGGAAAGCCTTGGAAGTGGAAGGCATTATTACCCAGTTATTTTATCCGATAGACATAGACATAGACATAGACATAGCTTTTATTTGGCAATAACTACAAATATATATGACAAGTTGTAATAATATCAACAATGATAGGTATAACATGTTAAGACTAGGGTACATTCAATTAAAATTCGATAGGTAGCTTTCGTTATAATATCATATATACTTTAGTTTGTTGTTTTGGTTTGTTTTAGCTGATTTCCAATATTTTTTCACACATTGGGATATAATTATGATATTCTGAATGTATTATGTCCGGGAAACGTAACAGAATCCCGCGAGACGTGAGTAAAAAACTGATAAATTGAATATCTTGGAGGACCAATTCAATACGATTTAACGAATAACACGAAAAAATCAGAACAAAAGACGTATCGGCTGTTGAATAAAAGCTTGTTTTAAGAATAACAACTTACGGCTATTGTTCAATACGGATTCGACATCATTGTTCATAGCAATCCCTAAAGTCAAGAGCACCTTAATGGGCAACCTTCGTAAGGACGATGGCACTCGAAGAAGAAGATTTTCTCATTATCATTCCTTCCTCTAAAGGTCAAAATCAATAGTAGGCCTTACATAACCACCGCGCTGCTGGCTTCCCTGGGAAACTTAAAGAGTCTGAATTTGCCAAGATGTGTATTTTATAGGTTCTCATGGCAGCGGTGGGTACCTAATAGCCAATTAAGAGCTCCTCGGTAAGCAGAGCTCAGCCTCATGAATATGAAGGGGCCGGCGGGCTCAATCCCTCACCCTTGCGGGATATTCGATAAAGCTAACAGTATCCGAGACCTCGGGACTTCGATATATTGCCCGCGTAAGCTGCGACCCACTTGCCGATTTGACATTATTTAACTTTCCAGTGCGTCGTGGCTATATTCCGAAATATATCAACGTTCCAGCCACTAATGGAATTAAGGCCGCTCTGCCCCCACAACAAACTTTGGTAAATACCGTCTGTGAACGCAACAAATTGTAGAAGCCATCGTGTAACAACTAAAATAACTAAGCTGGTTGTTTTGTACAGAACGAATTGTTATTAAGTGATTGTCGTTGTGTATTTGTACGTAACTTTAGCTAACCTTAGGCAACTTTTTATTGATAGATTTGTTTGTTTAAAGTTGTAATAATAATCCTCTTTTTATGTTCATCCTCTTCATTCTCTTTCGATATCCCATATGACCAAATACTACCTGGCTGAAGTGCAATTATACCAACTGAATTAGATCACCCCAGAGAGCAAACACATGAGCCAATACGTATACCCTACCTAATCAGATCAGAACGCTTGCTTCCTAATCAAAATAAAGCCTATACCTAATGACCCCTCATCATCATCTTCCGAGCAGTTAGTCCTGGTTTCTGCCTGAGTCCGCTTTCCGACTCATTATTCTCCACTTCGCCCGGTCTTGGGCATCCTCGCGTCGTATACAATTAGCTCTGCCATCAGACTCAGCGATGTCAATATGTGCGCTCTTTCCTGATAGCGGCAGGTTTATGCACCTATTTCCGACGTATCTCTGGGGCTTACGCAGCACGTGATCAAACCAGCTCAAAGTTACGTACGCGATTAAATCAAGATCAAATAAATATTATACGTTATTTTATATATACCCTACCGAATGAGGTCATGACGCTTGCTCTCTATACCTAACGATACAACCTACCTAACATAATCCTAATAGAGCCCGACCATACTGTCGGAACAAGAGCCCATCATAAAGGCCTACCTATACTACATACATACATACGTGTAGCTCACGCCTCTGCCTCACAGGTGGGGTAGCAGAGACTGTAGACCGCCAAATTTTACTTCCCATCGCACGATTAATGGCTCCATTCACTGTGTTACCCTTGCATACTCTTCTTTTAATATCGTTCTCATACTTTCCATTACTTGAGAATATACTTCCTAGATACAAGAACTCTTTAACTTGCTACGCTATTTCTATGCTAACCTACAGTAAAGACTGAAGGTCTGCCAGACCACACAAACAGTGCATGTATTAAAGATTTTGACATATACATGTATGTATCAACAAAACCATAAAAAAATTACCGTACTAGTTCACCAACAAAATAACAAAGAGTTCTTTGTGGCAACGAGTATATTTACTTATAAGCTTTATAATTCGTATGCCTAAATAATTTTGTTCGCCCGAGCAAAAATTTGCTGTGGGACTGTGTAATTTTCCCAGAGTTTAAAAGCTTAAGTCTCCAGAAGGAGCTTAGAACAACACCCATATTATTTGCTTTCCTCTTACTTTGGATGGAGGTTGGAGATAAAAATAAATAATGGAAAAAGGAAAAGTAGAAATGTTAATTAAGTAATTGTTTTATTTCCAGAGCCTTTGCGATTTATATTCGGTAAGATTATTGTAGGTACTTACCTACTTAGATATAACTTTGTATTTGACAATTTGATTTGAATAAATACATTCTCTAAGTTCCTATATTACCAACTAGTTTATTGGAATAGGATGGGAACTTTGTATGTTTATAAGCTTTTGTTAATGTTGGGGGTAATCTCTGAAACTACTGAACCGATTTTGAAAATTCTTTCACTAAGTATTCCCACACGCACGAGTGACATACTTTTCATCTCGGAAAAACAATAGGGGTGTTGATGGAGATAGTTGATGTTTGTAGACATCCAACTGCGCGCGGGTTGAAAACTGCGGGGGACTGCTAGTCGTCAATATTTATCATGTTCAATGCACACAATCAAACTTTCAGTATCCAATCATCTGTCGTAACGGAAAATGAATAATGAAATACAAAAATCTCCGCTCCAGTCGCCATAGCCAGTGGATCGTGATTTCGTAATAATTGGGCGAGCAAATCGAATAACTGTCATCGACTGTCGCTAATTAGCAGCGCGAATGCGATGCAATTGAATAGTAATTAAATACTACGGTTGACCGGCTGGGATGGCGAGCATGCGATTTGGGTCATAGTGTTGATCTTTACATGCCTACAACTATTCTAGTGGTGTAGGTATTTAGAGCAAACAAACCAAAACAAACGAATGATCATTTAATCAATTCGCTTGGTTTAAATTGAGAAATAAGCGGTAATGATAAGCGGTTTCTGTTGTCCGTAACATCTACGATTCAAACACATAGGTTTCAATGTAACAAAAATACAGAACCACAGGTGCGTGGTCACTCAGGGCTCAGGTCTAAGATGAAATGCCTGTTTTCCTTCAAACTGGAACAAAAGAATGCCAACATTGTTGCTTCGCGACAGAAATAGATATAAGATGGTACTCACTCAGGTGGACTTCTCAGGCTTAACAGAGTCCTAATGCCAAAATGACCGTATAAGACTCCGTCTGCCATGGGGCTATTAGGTCCGCTTGCTCGTTCTCTCTCTGTTTTAGAGCATTATTATGATTTACATCAAAAGAATAATGCCCTTGCTCTATATTCATTTTTTCTAAATCGTAGCCAAACGTAGTCTAGCTACTAGTGAGACTTTACTTAAAATGAAACTGGGAATATTGGAAAAATAACAAAATATGAAAACGTTGCCTACCCGCCTGTAGCACAGCACAACGAAGCGAGCAGCCGAGCTGGCGTACATGTCATCAAACATATTAGTATTTTTATTGCAACTGCCCGAGCCAGCGATCGGGAAATTGCTTCTCTTTGATGTTGCCTCCAATTACAGGGGAACATGGATCAGATTTTCGGAAGGTATCAAAGGGAACGCTCGAACTGGATCGTACCCGCCAATTGAATATACAAACGAGTCCTGATTAATATTTCATATGTCGCAATCGGAAATTCATTTGGCAACTCTATTAGCAGCGTGCAGCGTAGATGACTGTATTCACGTTTCACTGAATTCAGTTTGTTATTGCGTTTGCTTATTTGCGGTAAAAGAAGCAACTGACCATAATCTAGTACCTATACTACAACTAATCGCGCTAAAATACTTTTACAATATACGTTGTTAATTATTATAGACTGAAACACAGTGTTTCAATTTATAAAATAATGGAGTTCCATCATGAATGCACAACACAAAGTGTCAACTACATTATTAATTACGCTGTATAAGTGTTTCGAGTACAATTTTCCCTTTCGCATATTCCACTGTTTGGAGTGTTTACCAGAGTGACGACCTGAGTGGTTTAGTTGGTTAACATGCCAGTTTGCCGCGCAGAGGTCCAGGGTTCGATTCCCGGCCGAGCAGAAATTGAAATTATGAATTTTAATTTCTGTTACGGGTCTGGGTTATATATAAAATAAGTATGTATTTAAAAGTATATAAGTAGTTTATCAGATATCGAGCACCCATAACTAGATGGCGCTGTGTGAATTGACCAAGCAAATTAATTTTTTATACATTTATTTATAAAATAGTGCTGTAATGTGACCTTTTATTGTAATAACCGACCCTTAGCGAAATCAAAGTAATAAATACTGTACCCAAAATACATCATTTTATAGTCTATTGCGCCCGCTGTATAATAATTTATCACGAACCATGTAAAGCCCTTAGGTATAGGACCTTTCTAAGGCAGCGCTAATAAAAGCGTCCTGTTTCTCTATTTTACCCATTTCTCAAACGTCATGGTTAACAATGTCCAGACCCAACCTTTCTCTAACGCCAAGGTAATCCACATTAAAATATGTCGCCTTTTATAAAATATTAGTGGTAGTTAGCAGGCAGTCGGGTCGCTTACTGGTAGTTAGGTCGAGTTTATTTATAGGCCGGTTAAAAGCCACTTTATTGGGGTAGTTACGCGCTCCAACTTTTGGGCTCTCTGCCTACACCTTTTGGGCTCTCTGCCTACACCTTTTGGGCTCGCTGCCTCCACCTTTTGAAGCGGCGTTACTCCTGACGCCCTAAACATTTTAACTTAAGGTATAAACAACCGTGCTGAGTCGGTTAATGGGGTGTAGCCGTTATAATGCAGGTTAAACGTCTCAATGTAAACTTAAGAATAATTCTGTGTTTTGTTTGGATGACTTAAAGGAAATAAACTTAATACACAGAGCACGAACGAAATAAACTTCCTAGAGCAAGAAATTATAACAAGACCGAATTCGTAGGAATATTCATCAGTTAAACGTGATACGTAAGCCTCAGGGATACGTGGGAAATAGGTGCCTGAACCTGCCTTTATCAGGAAAGAGGCCCCGTGGGCGACCCAAGAAGCGATGGATTGAGATCGCTGAGTCGGATGCGAGAGCAACGGCTTACGACGCGAGGATGCCGAAGACAGAGCGAAGTGGGGAAGAATGGGTAGGAAAGCGGACCCTGGCGGAGGCCGGGATAAGCGCTAGGACGATGATGATCAATGAAGCAGAACCAGGCGCTTGCGGAACCAGTCTAGTTATACTTTTTTTATTACAAAAAATTCAAATTTAAAAATTTGGAGGAGGCGTATACCCAGCAGTGGGCGTCTTTCGGCTGATATGATGATGATAAAGAGTCGCAAACAAGCATGCGGGTCATCTGATGGTATTGACCGCAGTTACCAAAAAATCAGACCATACATACTAGGGGTAGATACCCCTACTAGTATGGGTATTGTCAAGAAATGTATTTAGTGGAAATTACATAACGACTGTGAAAACATCCCGATGAAATTTTAGGTGGGAGGCGGGGACTAAATCTAGTAATTTTGTTATACAACTTCCTAACGTTTCCTAATAGTTATTCTGTACGCTTGCCAAATATTGTACCCATTTGGAAATAGAGTTATCTCTGTTCTAAGGTTCTAAACTAATAGTTACGTCTTTTATTTACACACCCTCTACTATGAAAGTTGGAACCTCTACTACGATTGTTTAGGTATCACAAAAGTAAGTTTTAAAATTATCGTCATCATCATCCTTATTAGAAAATTTGTCTTGGCTCTGAATAGCCATTACTTTCACCCATAATTTTTACAAGCTGTCACTGAGGAGGACAAGGAAGCAGACAGCCTATCTAATAAATAGTTTAGAAAGTTAGCTTCCATATCTAACTGGAGCTTTGTCAATTCTCTATACACGTAGGTACCACGTGTATCTGCGAGTGAGCTCAAGGTAGCAAGGTGAGCACCTACAATAATAGAGATCGCAGGTTCCTGCGCACGGCTGAAAAGCTCCCATTGTCCCAGGCAACTGGTCCCGGCCCGCCTCACTTGCTTAATCCAGATAACAGACTGATCTCGAACTAATTGAACGGATTACTCGTACATTTGGATCGTTAGCAAGCTCCACCACCCCCGCCCCCGAGATACTGGCGATAATTACGCACCATGTAGATAGTAATTAATCCCCAATGCTTTGAGACACGCTGCTTGCTCTTTGATTTACTTGCCTTTGATCAATAAATTCACGCACGTCCCACAATACTTTGCGACGCGTTTCGCCCCAGGGGCGCCCTAATTCAATTAATGAGAAAAGAATACGATGACGTAGACATAATGAAATTTGTGATTCAGTGCTATTTTATTTTGCATCATCAGCCAGGCGCAGTTGCTACACTTGAACCTCTTCCACATTAGTTTTGCCATATTTTTGTTATGTAATGTGGCAGACTAACCGTTAAGCGGGTCACCTGATGGAAAGTGGTCTTCGTCGCCTATGGACATCAGCAACACCAGGGGTGCTACCATAGCGTTGTCCGCCTCGGAGACCTCTAATATGCATCTTTAACTCCAAACTCTAAAATTTCCATACCTGGGTTGAAGATTGAAGTCTCGAAAATAGTCAGTCGAAAACACTGCTGCCACATTTTGCGACCTTTGGAAGTCATAATTGTTTTGCCTGTAAGGAGTAAGGGGTTGGTGTTATATTCTGCTTTAATTTGAAAAAGCATTATCTGAGTAGGTTGTCAACAGGTGCTGTAGGCATTTTACAGGTCTACTTGTAAAAGTCTGGACAAGTCTGATGAAGTTTTTTTTTTTACCACTAAGGTGGCAAACAAGCTTGCGGCCTGCCTGATGGTAAGCAGTCACCGCAGCCTATGGACGTTTGCAATACCAGAGTAGTTCATTCCACAACCTTAGTGTGCGTGGGAGAAAGTTCCTTTGGAACCGCACAGTTCGCGACCAATTTGGCTCCAAGGTGTGAGGATGAGCTCCCTGACGATGATGAGCGGTGCCTATTTATAACACAGCACTTTGAGTATCGAATGTTTGTGTAATCGTAAATCGTTTAAAGTTCCACAGGTTCCAGTACTGAATTTATTACTGGCCAGTGGCGCAAACTAAGCAGGCACCTACCTCACGGTTCATAAACTCTGAAGCAAATGGTCAACGACAAATAGTCGCCGGCCAGGCCAATATATTATTCTAAATTTATGAACTGGAATATCTAAAGCGCCCCCGTGATCGGCTCGGGGCAGGGTTGCGCTCTTTCTGGGTGATCCCGCCGATCCGTATTCCTATCGCGTAAGTACTTACAACGACATTCAAATTGAAAACAATGTTACCCCTCGCTATTTCATATTTGTTTGGCAAATGCCATATATTGTATTATCTAATTTCAATTTGATTATGACAAGTAAAGTAAAGCGAAAATAATAAATCAAGCACTTCCACCAGCATGAGCTTTTTCATGGGACAGTGATTTTGCTGTGCTTGGGCCGGATTTACATTATCGGTGCATCGGTATATTGGGAATCATACACACCAACGGCCAATAACGACGTCTCCGTCCGAATGCAGGACTTGTGGTGATCGACTCAATTGCAGCGAGCAGTGAAATGATGCTGATAGGGTGACGTTATCTCTAAAACTGTTTACTGCTGCATTGGGTAACCTTTTCAAGCGACACATATTAGAAGGGATTCGCCATCAATACATGTCACTCGTTATTATATCATATCATATCATATATTTATTCATAAATAGTAATATTTACATGTCATTTTTATATTTCTAGAAGCATATATTGGTAAATATATGTCTAGGTACAATTATTAATTATATTCTATTACTTATAAATCGGATTATATTATATAATTCATTCATTATTACAATTATATTATAATTAGTGACTCGGCTATTAATGCCATACGAACAAATAAATAATTTATTACAATATCCAATTCATCATTCAATTACATATAAATATAATAAAGTCAACACATTCTTATTAAAAAAAACTAAAACATTGAAACCAAGGTTTCATGACTGGGTCAACGATTTTATGTTTGCAAAGAACTCAGTAGTTGAGTATGGGGCCATATCAACCAGTAGGCGTTTGAGTTTCTGAGCGAATACCATGTCCGAGGTGGCATCCTTTATGTCACAGGGTAAGCAATTGTAGACCTTAGGACCTATTATATGCAGGGAAGCATTTGTTTTTGGTAATCTCCTTGGGGGAATAAACAAGTGGTGGCATCGATTTGGCATTAAAGTCTCAAAAGATAGGACTGCGACTAGTTAGTCATAATTATCATCATCATATCAGCCAGATGACGCCCACTGCTGGGCATAGGCCTCCTCCAGAGATCTCCATAAAGGCCGGTCCTGTGCCTTCCGCATCCAACTGATACCTGCGATCTTTACCAGGCCCTCGGTCCACCTTGTGGGAGGCCTACCCACACTGCGACTAGTTAGTGGTAGGTTGTTTTTCGGTAAGCATATAATTGTTTAGTTCCATGTTGTAAAATCGATCCCATACTTGTATGGTAATTATATTGTAACAAAGTAAAAGGCCTATTTTAAGTTTCTGCACGTAAAATAGTAAAAAATGGGTGGGTAGTATCTGTACTCTAACAATTTGCCTGAGCATTTGCAATGAGTTTAATTTCGACAGCGTCATCTATAAATACATAGGTATAATAATAAAACAGTAAAGAAAGTGTGTCTGTACATTAAATATACAATAAAATAATTTAGGGTGATGAATAGTAGACCAGCTAAACTATAAGAAATATGGAAATGGCGCCGATTGATTTTGATGGGGATTTCACAGTTTGTTAGTTTGGGGTTCAACTTAAAATCATGGCCATATTTCATCTAATTCGGTCGGGTAGAACCAATGATACAGCTTGACCTCTCCGTAGTACTAGCTTTCATACATTAGGAAGGTCATTTAACATGTTCGTTCGGGAAAAAAATAAACTGCCCTAAAACGATCTCGTTACTATATCATTTAATTCAGTATTTACAGATATATTTTTAAAGAAGGCCTTATAAATTAAGAGACCGATATAAACTCTCATCCGGCATAACTTTTGACTTGACAATTTTTTTCTGCTCGATCTACTTTTTAGACACCTCAATAATACAACGACATCACAACACACAAACATCTCGTCTAACCCTTTCTAATTCTTTGGCCACACGTCGTACGGAGTGTATTTGAAGGCCCTTTTTCGACCTGGCGATGACGTTCGTCTATTTTATAAGTTTCGTAGCTTATAAATTTGCCTATTACAGAATGGGGTTTCTCAGTAGTCCCTATAGCGAGCAAATCAACAGTGCCACATCTAATCTTACTGGAAAGCGAAGAGTATAAAAGTAGAAATACGCTTATAACTTTAGCCTCGTAATTGATTCGACGGATAATTGGACTTGGTCAACGGAGCAGATGTGGTTAATAGATACTTAGAACTTTTGCAAGTATTAAAATGTACATAGTAAAAATGAGCGTTCCTTTGAAAGTAGTAAAGACTTGGAGTGACAAATTATTCTCAATTTGTGCTACTAATAAGTATAGCTAGAATATAGTACTACATAGGTAACAATGTCACAATTTTTTTCCGAAGGAGTACGCAGTGACCACATTGTGCCATTGTTGTTGTTATTTTTGAAATACTGTATAGGTATTTATTACAAAAAATAACTTAATAATTCACAAAAGAAAAATACTATGAATAAATAATCGTGCCTCTCTCTTAAAAAAGTTTATTGTTTTTCTACAACAATGAGAAAGAAACTCACGTGTTGAACCGATTTAGATCACTGATTGCCTACTTAGCGGAGCTGTGTGGTGTCCGAAAGAGTATAATACAAAACCAACTCATTCTTGGTCTGATGTTGTACAAGGCGATAGTATCTCAGAGGCAGACTGTTCTCCATGGACCAGAAAATTGTGTTCTATTGCGTTTTCAAAATTATGACCTCCATTCCGTTTACCAAGCGTGACTGAGAAGATGGCTAACCCAAAACACGACGTCGCAAGTCCACCCGTGGACAGTTACAGGCTATTGAGGTATAGTTTTAGCATTTGTTCAGGCTGAGTGTTGAAACACTAAAGGTGAACTGTACTAAGCGGAAGTTCACTGCAGCAGTAAAGCACAAAAATATTTTTATATTAGGTAATATTGTGAGAGATAAAAATATGATGGGATGTGTCACATGTGTACCGCATCGCACAGTTTTTTTAGGGTGATTAGACAAACTCACAAAGGAAATCGGGCTGCATATCCTTCTTTTTAGTACACATATCTGCTCTTTAAGTAATCACGTCACATATCAACAGTCCATAACACTGCTGGACGTGATCCTCCTCCACGTCAGTGGAGAGGCAGTAATAATTTTCAACAATATAAGTTTTATATTACTATGGTCTGAAGAAAAGGTCCGTTCATTTCGGTGAATGTCAGCAAAAGACTTCGATATCGTGAAAGACATGTTATTTAACTGCTGTAAAATTAGACAGCAGCAAATAGCATGAACATTTGCGTGTCCACGATAAGGCGGCCTCAAAGAGATTTGAGAGATGGAAGTAATTGATATCAATTAGGATTGCGCCGGCGGCGGCGCGGCGGCCGTGGCCGCGTACAATGGACTATCTAGGGGCGACCGCTGAAGAAAATGGCCTCGGAAAACTCCGCTCTCAGTCATCGAGATTGCCGTGCTGATAAATTGGTTTTAGTAAAGCTCGTTAATTTCACGGAGGAGCTATTATCCTATGTAAATGTGGATTTATGGACCGCCTCGGACAAGATAGCTCAAAAATTGACACAGGTAAGTGTGCAGAGGCTATTTACGTTGTAATGGCCGCTTTTGTCTAAACACCGGCCTAGCCTTCTTAAATATGCAGGGGGCGAGGGGCTGATCATATTTCGTTGATGGAGATTTAAACGGCGGAAGGGCAGCCGGTCCTCCTGAATATGGAGAGGTAGTTAAGGAGTTTTAACGACTAGCGACTGAGGACTTAGCGGCTCGGGCCGGAGAGCCGCCCGCCGCGCCGCCGCGCCGCCGCCCGCTGCGCCTCTCCGCACGTTCGCGTAATCTGCGGCCAAGTTTGTAAATGTTCCTTTTAAATTTTACTACACTTTTCCTCATAAAAGTTTGTATACGTTCGCTGTCTTGAGCGTACAGGATTACATAAAAGCGTGGATGTAGGTAATAGGGAGACGTGTTATAACCTTACGTAATGGCTGTACCTGGTTGTAGCTTTTTTTGCTGTTACTCGTAGATTGTTATGTATCATAATCTTAGCGTTTAAAACGGCTTATGCCAGGGCTCGCATTTCTACATTATCTCCTCCACTTCGCACGGTCTTCAGTATCCTCATGCTGTAGGCTGTTGGCTCTTACAACCAACACGTTGTTAATCCGTCGTTTCCCGGGTAAATAAGGAATTTAGGGCCAGTTGTAAGAAAATAGTGTTACTAATTCTAATAATTTATTATTGTTATTATATACATAGTTACATTACAATATGTACAAACTTAAAACTACCATTAACTTGTAACTAATTACTGTATTAGGCAGGCATGTCACCGCCACATCACCTGATGGTAGGTACCTTTCTAAGTGACAATGCGACCGAAGTTGTAGCCTGTCTACAAATAGCCTATAGACCCGTTCTAGCCTTGAAAGAGTGCAGATTGTACTCTCCAGGAAGATCGAATCAAAGTGGTGTGAATGTACCTACGTAAAGCTCATATATCTAAAACTAACCTTTGCCTGCAACTCTCGCTATTTTGTAAGCTAGAAGCGCACCACACATCTTTCTTTTTGATCTGAATGCGGATGAAAACTAAGTGGCTATATGTTATGATTCACATCACTTACTCATTGATATTCTGTTCTTATACCATATGAATACAAAACACAATTACATAAGCTCTGCTACTTTAGTCCACAGATGGCAAACTTTATTAAATTTCATAGACACTATGTAGTTCTTCGTAACTTTGTTACCAGTAGTTCTCTTACTTTAGTATTCGCTGGAGGTTCCACCGAAACTTCCTTCGAAATATTCGTAGACAATTTGTTAAACATATTCCAATACTTGAGTTGAGAGTTGTTGCTTGCACTCAGGACACCTTTGGGACTTATTTTAAATATGATACATACCTAATGCTTGACCTAACTCAAACATAGGCTTGTGCTTTCGAATAATAATTTGTTACCACACAAATCTTTTGCGTCCTTTGTGTAGCGTCTTGTGTATGCGTATTTGGTATTATCTTAATATGTAGGTATATAATTATAAAAATATCCTAGCTACTCTGCAGAGTAGCTCTTATTTGTGCAGTAATTCTGTGAAACATGTGAAGTGCTTATGGTTTTGTAAATGTCTTGAATATCTTTTTGAGTAAACATTTGAAGATTCGATAATTTATTTTTACTGTTAATATAGAATATTGATACTAACGTAATTCTTACCTAGTACGGTAATTTGCGTTTCTGGCACTAAGCCTCGAAAGGTTAAAAACTCACAAATAAAGTAAAATATAAAATCAGATTTCGAATAAGAATTTAAAACCTTTTGAATTCACACAAACAAATGCAACTACAATGGCTGTCAATCAAAAATGTACATCACAAAGTAATAACTGTTCAAGAAAGATGTGTCTCAAATACTTAACATAAATTTATTAAAGTTTTTCTCCTTTCCTTTCTGTTAGTATCTTTTCTCCTCACCTAGTAGTTAACCTTATCGGGTGCACTAACGGAGCCAGCGGCACTTCTAACGACATTGTCTCACTATTGGAAGGAGGATTCGATTAAACTTCACATCGTGAAGCAGGTACTCTGACTTCTACAGGTAAAATAGCTTGTTAGTGTTTGAAGTATCTTAACTTTAAATACAACGATATTTAGTGTATAAGCGTCAGCTACAATTTACTAAACTTAACTAAAACTATGCCACGTTGCAGTTAAGTGCTAGACATAAGGGCGTGCGCTGCGTTAAGCGTGACACGCACGTACGCTGCGGGTGTACTTGGTGTAGCGACGGAATGAAAGGCCAGCATTGCAACAACTGGAGCGTACGCACGCGCGTAACGTTCAACACAGCGCACGTTATAAGTCAGTAAGTAGTGGCACGTACGCTGTCCCACCAATTTTGTGGAGTTAAAGCGTAATAATCTCCACGCTTGGCTGACGGGATGCAATTTCACCATCAACAGCCCATATCAGTTGACTGCTGGACATGAGGCTCCATATTTGTGGCGGGTAGACGGGTCGAAGTTCGTAGTATTGAACTATGGTCTGCAGTGATCTTAGCTTGCCGAACTCGTACACTTTGCTTCGCGACTATTGTATTGTTGGTATTACTTTTTCGGCCACCAGCCGGTTATTAGACGAGGGTTTCGCTAAATAATTGAAAATAACCAACAGAAAAAGCCCCTGCCCATTTTTAGTACGACTTACCTTCTCTCAAGGCAGGCTAAAATATTAGTCGCTTTTTATTACATCAGTAAGTAAGGCTTAATAATTAAATGGGGTACATAAACACCACGGAAAGCGCCTGCGAGTGTGGAGCCTCGTCGGAGACCATGGCGCATTTGCTCGTCTTCCCGGCCTGCCCAGACTCCTGCTCGCTCGAAGATGTATTCAGAGTCTCAGATAGTGCCATCCGCGTTGCTCGATTTTGATCTGGGGAAATATAACCTATTGAACATTGAAACGATAAGAAGAAGAATAATTAAATGCCACAATATTTCAACAGGGCTAAATTAAATGACCATTTTGGAAAATATATCAAGTGACGTGATTCAAGTAGCGTGATAAATTCCAGCGTAATTGTGGGGGAGCCTTAATTCGTATCCGATTGGGGAAATTGTCTCACGAAAATAAGGGACGTTTTCCTTCTACAGCTTGTTTTCTTACTATTACCGGCGGTGTTATTTCGTATCAAGCCCCTATAGAGAAAAGCTGAATCGTTACCGTAGAAGTCAGTTCTAGACAAGATGTACTCTATCTTTCGATATACGTAGGTACATACAGGGTATATTAAATTAGTTCTTTATACCAAGATGTATGCATGTGCTCGTGATAATAAATATTTTTTACAGTTTCACAAACTCTGGAATCGTGAAAAAAATCAGCTGTTTCATACGGGTATGCAAACCCGTTTGGGTTTAGGTTTTCAATACTATTTACAGTAAACAGCTGATATTTTTTATCGTGATTTCCGAGTCGGTGCCTTAGTAAAAGTTGTTTGTATTTACGAGCACATGCATACTCCTTGGCCACTCTATATAATGAATACCTTATTGCCACCGACTCACACTATACAAATGTTTGTATAATTTATAAAAGTGCTATTTATGCTTTCAATTTACTGAAAATTAATAACACAACTATCATGCCGAAAAACAGATTTTATGCCTGAAGACAAAGTCACAAAAACTATTATTACCTATATTAATATGGGCAGTCACGCTGGCAACATTAATAACATGGGGTGCTCGAGCGCCCGAGCGAAATATGTATTATGATACGCCAAAGCAGAGTTCGGAGGAGCTCTAAAATGTGGAAACTTGTTCATATTCATATTCATATTCATTTATTCTAGTAATGTACATACATCGTCATCACATAGGTAATTCATTGAGAATATAAATAAAAATGAACAAAAGTAACATTTTAAAAATAAAATCAAACATTCTAGTAAATAATTAAAATAATATAATGCCCACATGTCAACAATATTAGTATTAATAACAATAAAAATGTCATAATTAAAATACATTAATTAACGTCAATAAACATAAATTCATAATGCCCTTAAATAAAAAATAAATAAATAAATTGTAAATGTCAAATACATTAAATATCAAAATAATTGAAGAAGCATACCATAACATATAATAATCCATTTGACTCTCGCAGCGGTAAGTTGAAAGGAATTAATTTTATAAATCCCTGTTTGCTCTTCTAATGAGTGTTGAGTCGGTGCTCGCGTGGTTTACTTCCTCCTCCTACTTAAAACATAGTAAATATATTCTCATTGTTCCTAATGTTCTTCACAAGCTTCACAAGCTTAAAGTAGCCGAACCAAGGAGATTTTATAATAATAATTCTAAAAAGATCAAAGCAGCCAGCAAGCTCATTGTGCACTTGGGCAAAGAGACTTACCACGGTAATACCTTGAGTTTTGTTATTTATCTTTTTAAAGATCTGCTGAATTCAAATTAATAATTTAAGTAGATAAGTTTTACTACACTACCTCCTTATGAAATATCTTTTTTTTCCCCAATAGGTACAAATGGATTGAAACTAAATTATGTTCAAAGTTAGGTAGTAAAATAAATAGCAACGAAGGGTTAAAACTTCATCATTCTGTTCACGAAAATATTGTATAGTGTAAAGTGTTATATTTGTGAACTTCTTTAAATATTTATACGTAAAACTCGAGAGCCACCGCAGTTATGAGACGGTAAACTTAAAAAAGACGAAGTTTTTTAATATTAAAGTTCGAGTGTATTCGCCATTGGCGCTGGTTCTTTATAGGGTCGACAAGGAAACCAAAATGGCTTGCAATAAATCATTTGCAGTTGCCAAGTTTTGTTACATTTGCCTTTTTACATTCGAGCCTTCCAATGCAAAACGCGTTAATTCAAGATGTGGGTTGTTTCTGTTTAGTTATACATGACAAGCACACATTGAATACAGTATGTATTACTGCGTTGGCCACAGAGATCGCCACGCTTCCTATCCTGAGCCACCTCCCACTAGTCGATATACCTTGGTTTTTACTCACCCTACAAAAAATATGCTGATAACAAACAAACAGTGTGCCGTTCAAGTCCAACAGCGGACTGGTGTACGTTGGTGGTGGTGATGAATGTATTTATTTTGCAGTAATAAATGGTTTATTAATTATTATGCAGCTTACGACTCAATTCTATTGTTATCGATTGTTCTCGCGACCCGGCGATATCGAGTCGCCGGGACGTTATGGGTTAAATAC
Organism: Blastobasis adustella; assembly: GCA_907269095.1. Taxonomy (NCBI): domain Eukaryota; kingdom Metazoa; phylum Arthropoda; class Insecta; order Lepidoptera; family Blastobasidae; genus Blastobasis; species Blastobasis adustella. The sequence goes on along the minus strand of OU026119.1, from coordinate 13,261,848 downwards.
AAGTCATGGTGCGTGATTAGAACACACAGCCTAAATATTGGTACATCTACATTTTTAAGATTCTAGCACTAACAAGACAGATATGGCGAAACTATCAGGGTTGCTACTGAACTACGGAACCCTATAAATATCACTTTACTGATGCTTGGTAGGTAATATTGACAACTAAATAAATTAAATTACTTTATTAGTTCAAGCCCTAATAGGCTTGTATTGTAGTCAACGTCGCGGGTATATTGTACGAGGAAATGTCAGTCGAATTCAAATACTAGATTGACGAAAAATCACTGCAGTGTTACGGAATGAACACAACCTATCCACTCAGCTCTAAACGAGATACTTGAGCTTCTCCACAATACATGTCCGATAAAAATTTTTCAATTTTGTCGCACGTAAAACGGCTAGCAACTAAACTGTCGTTAGAGAAAATGTTTACATACTGCAGTTGACAAGTAAAATGGGAGCGTGGAGTACATTTTCACACACAGCCGCGTCGCGCATCGGCCGAAACTAAAAACGTTAGCGCCCGGAAAAGCACTCTATCCGCAAATGCGGAGGCGAGTCCTGCAAAAGGAAGAAAAGTCCAATCTGTGTCGGACACCCATTCCGGCCGCCCGTTACATCTGTAATTTGCTTGAGTGAGAATAGAACGCAGCGCTCATTCCGCCGACCGTCAAATCTGGCTTTTTCGGGATGCAAACGAAAATGTATCTCATGATTGATTTGATAGACTCTGACGCGCTGTCCTAACTGGCAACGGTCGTGTGACCATGATCGTGCGACGGGCGATTTTGAGATCTCCTATTGGTCCGTTGTACGACCATTGTCGCACAACCGTTGCCAATTAGGACAGATATTTTTAAATCTACAGTGTTCACTATTTGGTGGTAACTATGGATGGGACGTGATTCAAATACATAATATATACGTTGGGCCATACCTAACCAACCTATTGGTTGTTTTCCATATACGTGTGGAAAATAATAGTTTTCTTTTTAAAATGGAAAACAGTAAAAATATGAGAAAACCACACTACCTATACTACACACATACTCGTACATACATACGTACATACTAGCACTACACTTAAATAAAAAAATGGTGACTGGCAAATTCTTGTAGTAAACTAAACTAAATTAAACTTCATGAGTTTCCAGCTTTATTGTTGAAAGTTTTGAATACCGAACATAACATACATAATCAATTATCCGATACAGCTGTAAGTTGCTTGAGCGAGAATAGAAGCAGGCGCTCATTCCGGCGAGCGGGCGCGGGCGCGCCGCTGTTAAATCTGGCTTTTCGGGGATGCAAACGAAAATGTATCCCATGATTGATAGACTCTTTGATGGAGTAGTATTGTATTGTGTACTCTGACGAACAGGATCAGTCTGCTATTTTTGGATTACTCTGTTCTGTATAGGTAACAAACTAAAAAGCTCTTGGGCACTTAGTTAAAATGAAATGAATTACCCATAAATGTAGAATCATGTTTGAAATATATTTTTGTACATAATTATTTTACTTAGTGAAAAACGAGCAGATAGCCCCATTAGCTAGAGTAACTGCCGCCTATAACATCTCCGATTCATGCAATTAGCTTTCGAGTAACAGGAGAACAGAACCACAGATGCGTTGTCTGTTTGAACTAGATGATAGGCCTCGTGCCTGTAATTGTACCGACTACCTTATCCTTCTAACTGGACCACAACAACGCAAGCTTTATAGTTTTGTCGACGAGGTGGCCATCCAAGTGGATTCCTCAGACATGACAGAGGCCCGTCACTCGATGAACGTGAGATGTCGTGTTTTTACGTAATTAATGTACTTATTTCTTTGATAGTGTTTAAATCTATTTAAGTAAGTATGTTCCCAGAAAATAATTTAAAATAATGGCGTAGTGAATTCCTAATTATCAGTTGGTTTGCTATGCATAGTTCTTTGCGCATTGAAAAAAATGAAAATAAAAAATAAATCGACTACAAAACACTGACATTACATTGAATCGCGTCAAAATGTAAGTCAAATTAAGTTATATGACCGTCCTTGTATAAGTACTACAACGAACATTGTACATATATGTACTCGTAAGTACGGCCAGATAAAAGAGTAAGAGAAAATAGCTCATGCCTATACATTCATGTAGTCCTTGTATTTGTGGAGAGAAGTAATTCAAACTATTACGTCTACTCGCCGTGTGAATCTTTTATTTCAGGGGTTTGCGCTGAATCCGCTTTGGGGCCGCCTCAGCCCGGCTGGATCGGCGAGGCGGTGCGTGCCCACGGGAAATGCCCAACTCCGAACCGACTAACTGCCTTGAACAGGCAGCGCAAACCACTTTAACACTGACCCGTATGTCGATGAAACAAAGTCGGAAATCGCTTAGCTTAAGCCGATTTATACGACTCCATATAGCACGTCTGTTTGGCTGCACGCGGTTAAGCTGGAATACTAACTGCGAAACTTTACGGAAGCTAATACGTTTAGGTATTGCTCCGGTATAGAACTTGATAAATGTTCCGACAGCGGTTAGTTGTTATACGAGTACGAGATATGTTATACGAGTTTCGAATGAAGAAAACAATCTGTGTTTCAGCGTTTTCTATGACCTAAATACGAGGAGGTTTTGCTGTGATGGGAATCTTTTTAGTATCTCCTCAGGTAGGCTGGATGGCCCAATATTCAAGCACTGGATGTCGATTATTGTCCACAGAAATAAGCTGTTCGAATTTATGTGAAATAAAATTTATCTAACACAGACAGCAAGTAGATAAACTAAAACGTATGGACAACAAATATTCAGGGTAATGGGTTTATATACGATTTTCCATCAGGGGGGTTATCCGCTCGTTTGTCAGAACTCTTGCATACAGAAAATGTAATGCGTAAAATGTCATTATTTGTTTCAGTGTATCATTTGTCGGTACACTTCACCTACGATATAAGGGTCATAGTTACCCCTTTCATTAGGTGGGTTGTCCGCTTGTTTGTCAGAATGCATAAAAGTAGCTCGTGCACTCGTGCCATGGCCTTACGTGTCTAAGGTATTTTGAATTAATAATAATTTATTTTTGGTTTTATTCTGTAATTAGTTAACCTTCGAAATGTAACCATCGATAAGATTTATCGCTCGGATCGGCGGCGAATTGAAAACGTCTCCAGCCAGATTAATAGCAGCGTCACGTGCTTCGACCCTTTCTCGATGGACCGCGCTAATTAAGAACTTTCACTGGGATTTAGTTACGACCAAAGAGCACAGAGAGGGCGAGATACTATCCACGACTGTGAAGGCGATAGGTAGTTGTTGGGGACAAAGGTTATATTATCTATTTATCTATTTCATTTCACCGCCTTCGCTTCTGGTGGTAAATTTAGCCGAAACAATCATTTTCTAGCAATGTGGGTGTCCAGATTTCAAGCATGCAAAGAAGTAATACTACAAACCCACATAACATCATGCCCACCTACGGTCCTAACAAACCTTTTTCGATTGTTACATATTCATCAAACATACATTTTGTTGGTTTGAGATAGATTCTCTTGACCGGATAAAATAAATAGTAGTAAAGGTACGCCTGTTTAGTAACCTACAGGCTTATTGACTCTAGCTGTGAAAGTTTCGGTGAACACACTCATAGGCAGCTCACCCCATTCCAAAAGCTGAACCAAAGGGTTATATGCACTTTTGACACCACAATACATGTCTAAAATTAAGGGCAATTATTGATGAATGACAAGAAATTGATAATTTTTTTATCTCACTATTTTTTGCTCACTCATTTGAATTCTTATCTCGTTATCTCCGTATTCTCTTGTTTCCCCAGTTGTCACGAAAAGTTCGCCCTGTAAAATTAAATTAGTTATAAAGATGGATCGTATTTCTAATTTAAACGCCTACATAGGCCTAGGACTGTAACTAATTGCTGACCCTTTGTGTTAGTGATGGCTGTAATTGCCGAGGACGCAATGTAATTGCTGGTGATGGCAGCATCTCCGGAGCTAAATCCCAGTTTTTGTTTTCGGGTTCGATAATTATAATTGTTAATTATAGACCATGTCTATGGCTGTTCCAAATTGGAAAAGGATAGCAGTGACATCATCATACAGCAGCATTAAAGCGGTAAATACTCAGTTGCGTTTCTAGTAAGTAACTTCATGACGTCGTCGTATGGAAACTAGATGGAATGGAATTAAGATGGCTTATGAACTGATTGACTTGAATTCTTTGTACCATGCTATAACAAAGAGCATACTAAAAGTTTTGTGCTCCTGGCCGCTCATAAATGTTATATTTTTTTAAACTTATGAGACTTAATAATTGATTTAAAAAAATTTGGAGGAAAATCGTATGTCAATTGTTTTTTATCACAAGTTGAAGTTCGTTGTCCGCAGCATAATTGAAATTAATGCGAAAATATTTTAGGGCAATAATTTTTCATGATTTTAAAAGTCCTCTGTCTCCTCAAGACTGCACTGCTCGTATTCAAAATACTTTTGGGAGGGAAGCTCCCCATTTAAGCACCGTAAGGCGTTGGTACGCAGAATTTGATTGTAGCCGCTTCATGATGAAATTCGTAAAGGTCGGCCCTGAAATGCGGTCAATGAGGAAAATGTGGCTACTGTCAAGCAACTAATTGAAGAAAACCGGCGTATCACCTTGGAGATTCTAGGAAATTTGGGGATTGGTATGAGCCAAATTAAAAAAATCTTACATCAACATTTAAAAATAAGAAAACTTTGTTGCCGCTGGATTCCTCATGATCTCACCCCAGAATAAAAACGGGCTCGAGTTGATTGGTGTAAAAAAGTGAACCATCTTACAAAAAAATATTTATTTAAAATAAATGTAACAGAATTAAAAAGAAGAAAAAACAAATATATAAATACATAACAAAAAAGAAAAACAGATTAAAAATGTACACGATGATAAATGGGCTTATGGCTCAGGGTAGCGTGATACAAGTCCCACCCCATGCTATTCTGCCACATCCTTAAAAAAAAAAAAAAAAAAAAAAATATATATATATATATATATATATATATATATATATATATATATATTTACACACGAAGTTGAAGAAGGAAAAAAACAAGAAACACAAATAAAAGTACACAGCCACCAAAGCACTTAGCAAGCCACCTCACTGCGCAGCGTCGCACCCCACACACCAGAGCCTGCTTCGAGAAATCTTGGCTGCTGCATATTTGAAACAGCCCCTGGTGCGTGATAGGGAGCATAAAGGTAGTACCAATTGAGGACCTCTATCGCGAAGCCGAAGACCGTCGAAACGCTTCCATATTAATTTGTCAATTAGATAGATAGGCTTCTTGTTGCGTATAAGCGAATGGATAAAGGAAGCATATTTCAACGATCTCTGGCACTCCATACTCATAATACCCCTAGACACCAGGTGAGGGGTTATATACTCCCTATTGCCAATTCCGAAGCAATAGCGTAAGCAAGCATTCTGCCCCCTTTTCACAACTTTAACTGTTTTATTATAAAGGCAAGGCCTACACACAATCGCATTAATCCAAGTGCGACAACACAAGAGCACTGCACAGGTCTATGCGTATCCGGGAATTAAGAAAAGGCCTAATCCTATACAGCGTGGAAAACGAACCATAACATTTGGGTAGTTTACCTTGTACGTGTGCCTCGAACCGCAAGTCCTCTTCAAGGACTAAACCCAGACTTTTTACCGTATACGACCACGGATGTTCAAATGCTGTGTTTGACATTGTGATAGGAGATGAAACACGGATATATTGTTACGTACCGGAAAGAAAGCAACAGTGTTCTGTATGGGTGTTCGAAGGCGACAGAAAACCAACACAATTTAGGCAGCTAAGACGCGTAGGCAAAACAATGATTGCGGTTTTTCTCGCGGACGGGGAAAAAGTTAGGGAAAAACGACCAAGAAGTCGCACCATGACAATGTTTCGGCGCACAACGCGAACAAGACAGAGTAATTTTTGGCTTCTGAAAAGGGAGCGCTAATAATGTAAGTACCCATCCTGTACATAGTCCAGACCTGACACTATGTGACTTCATTATTTTCATAAAATCAAAGCTTGATTAGGGGTTTGACACTTACGGGGCCGGAAAAGACCGCGAAAGCTTTCAAGCAACACATAACCTGAAAAACATAACCTCAGACCAATGGTCCTCATGTTATCAACAATGGTTTGACGGAATGAAAAAGTATTTAAAAAGTAATGGAGAATACTTCGAAAGCAGTAAATATATTACTTTACATGTAAATTGTATTATGTATTATTAATGAGTAACGCGAAATTTTCAGCGTACCCCACGCAAAATCGTAGCTAGCTCTGTACCCCACCCACATTCAATCCACTAACGCCGTAGACATAACAAATCTATTTTCATCTACTCCTACTAACGAGGTGATTAATTGCAAGATCAGTTTAAAATAATCAGTCAGGCGTTACAACAGTATAAAGTTATTGTTTGGCAACGTCATTAGCTTTCACTTTGCTGTATAAATTGCGCGAAATGTGAGGAGAAACTTGATTAATTAGACAATTCGCGGAGTTCGTCGCCTTTCTAAGTTTACAGACTCCCCGTGAGCTGAGACTCCTAATTTATATTTATTTTAATTGGTATTTCAAACTCGGCTATGGATATGACACTCATACGCTTACGAATAGGGCATGTGCTTGTGTTAGAAGAATTTGATAAATATTCTTATCTTACATGTAATCGTCAATTTCTTCTTTATTCTTTTATATTATACATAAAAATACACACAATCTAACAAGCTAACTCTCATACAAATTTTAAAACCGGTTTATGGTAGCCATAAACCATAGACATAAGTTGATCGTTTTTAGACTTCATTTGAAAGAAGATTCGTTTATATGATCACTTTTCTTACTTTACGTTACGTTAGTATCAATTTTCTGTGCGTTTGCGTCAGGACCGGAAAATAGCATCAAGTTATTCGAAGGGCGTGTAATGTCCGGTTGACTAGATTACCAACCCTTTTCACTTACGAGTGCCATATAAGGCAATTACCTTCTTAGAAAAGGATCAGCTAGAGCCTCTAAGAAGTTGTATATGTTAAAGTCTGCACTCTCCAACCCGCCGGAAAGCTTAAAAAGATTTTCGCAATACCCGCCACTAATGGAGAATGCATGCTCTCTATCACAGTGTAAATAATAAGTTCCAGTAGAACTCTGTCAGCAGCAATTTCATAATGTTCCAGGAAGTTTCGTGTAATATGGCCACGGTACAATGTCGCTTTCATTGTTGAATTCAAACGCATGCATGATGGATTAAAGTTTCATGCATTTATATCAGCTATCCTCATTTTACAGTACCTGGGGCATTATTTTAGTGCCAGCCGGTATACAATGAGCTTACTGAATTAAAGGGATTGTTCGTGAAACTCATTTGTTATTTCCTTGAAATTTAATGAAAATTAATTAAATTGAAAACATAATTGCGTAGGAATAGGAATAGGTAAGTATAAAACTCGTTCTAGAGCGAGTGTGATTGGCATACGAAGAGGAATGGTATTCCGTATAATATTAACACAATATACGAGTATATTATGATTTATCACTGTAGAAAATTAACCTCCTTCAAGAGTAGATTAAGTTTTGCCATATTCTCTATACTTGGCTTGGTTGGAGACTGCAGTGTTGAAAAATAACTTACAACGCTGCTGCCCATTTTCTTTGCTTCTATGATATTTGTCGCCTTGTACGATACCCAAGAGTGTAAGAATAATGAATTCTGTGAATTAAGCAGTGGAAAGACTCTGAGCGCGCAACCTTCCAAAACACGACGACTTTTGGTTAACATACTTCCGCTACACAGACTCCAGTTCATCTTGTTGTTAGAGACTATTGTCACATCAGAAAAACCAGTTTAAGTACCATCCACTACGGAATCATCTCGTACGGAGCGGACAAATAAAAATGAGGAAGCAAAAATCCGACAGGAATACATACAAGGAAGAATAATCTGTCTGCTCTATACGAGTCAATTCCTAATAGCAAACGCGTAGCTTACTGTATGCCTGAGACACCATGGAGTGGAGGGGTGGCTGAAGCTTAACGCGGCGTGAACGCGAAAGTTGTAACAAAAGCATGTCGCGTTGCTAATTACGTTGTGAAGTGGCTCGCGGCTACCTGCTCGCGGCGTACAAATCGAGTTGATTGATTGAGCGGTTCATCTATCAACGTCATTTGCCGAATCGACAAAATGAAGGCATCGCGCTCGCGGCGCCGCCCGGCCGTTCGCGGCCCTTGTTTTATTGGCCACTCCATTTTAAGATTTTGCGGTTTACGACGTAATGGACGGACATAAATTCCCTCTATTGATGGCGCGGGTATTTAAATTTCAGTTCGTAAAATTATGTGGCACTCTCTCAGTGCTCCGGGGCAGGGCCTCGTTTCCATTTACTTTCGGGATGAAAATAAATTAGTTACTCATTGGAGTGCCTTAAAAGCCCTTCGTTTTCTTTGGATTGTGGAGCAAATAAAATTAGAATACAATTTGTTAAAAGAAATGTTGCAAGTAGTTTCAAGTGGCGGGGGTTGTGGGGCCCACTTCAGTTTCAGGGACCCAAGCCAATCTCAGTTGACACACGGTCGAGTCTTTGCGAATTCGCTCTTCCCTTGTGAGGTTTAGATGGTAGTCACCGCACGTAAAATGCCAAAACACAGTAAAAAATATATAAGAATGAAATGAAACCCGACATGGCTAGGGCGTCTCCGCGTAGCGACGCGTAAGAGGATCGCCCTACAGACCTCCTGTATTATGTGGGTTAGCGCAACAGCGCAATGTCGGTCAGAGAAAAGTCCGTTTGCATCGTGGAATATTGGCATGCTAAACTAACCGTACGGGTTCGTTCAGAAGGTGGCTTTTCTGGAGGAGACTCGATGGAGAGGCAATAGGTACCGTAATATCGTGAATGGCTACAAGTTTATATACCCTGTGGGGATGCGTGGGGGTGGTGCTCTCTGCAAAGCTCAGGGACTTTGCGTGCGTTTTGGACATAAACCGTATAAGTCGAATTGTAGTTATGGAGGTGCTTAATGAAGGGGTTGACCATTTTGATAAGGGTTTAACGCATTCGTATCACGCACAGGTCGGTCGATGAAGACAAGACATTGTTCTAAACGAGCAAATCGGGGAACTACAATACTAAAATAGCATTTCATTGTCGAAGGGTGAGGAGGCCCTAAACTGTTCAACCAGGCGCAGGGTCCCCAGCGCAAGACCTGGGTCAACTCTCAAAATTAAATTTATATTAATTAATTGTCAGCGTCCTTTTTTACGTAATAAGTAATCTAGTATTGATAGTAACCGCTGTAGAATATTGAAAGAAATGCTACTACGTTTTTGGAAATTTTATGAGTATACCTTCATGGCACTATCATCGCTAAACAGTATAGCCATTCCATTATCCACATTTGTATTAAAGTAGATTTTCCTATCCACATTTTGCCTATTTATGGGACATTAGATATAGCCAATGAACTGTTTCACAAGAAGAGCTGTAATGAAACCTTTCCACTTGACGCGGAGCACTAGCGGATTGGCTCTATCACTCTGAATCCATCAGATACCTACTTCTTTTTAGATTTATCATGATTTTAGATGTCATGTTAAAAAAAAATATGTTACCGAAGTGGCTTAAGTGCCTTAAAATGAATTTCATTTTCTTTGATCCTTTCATCTTTTGAATTATTTTTATCTAAATGAGCACATGATGTAGTCTCGTCGTTACCTACGAAACATTTTTGGATATCTTTGCTGTCTTACTTAAAAAATGATCAGACGTTGATTCTTAAACACGTTAAAGAATGACATTTATGTTTTTCTTTGTATGAAGTTTTTTGTTAAAGTATCAACTTAAATGCGTCTAAGAATTTGGTGCTAGCCGCCCTAAGTAAGATTACTTATCTGACCCGGTGACAGATAGCATCGCTATTGGTGGAATTGACATGACATTTCAAAGTGGCGACACCCAGTTCCAGCTTTGGTCACCGGGTCAAATAAGTTTGTGGAGTTATACAAGGCTTATATTAAGTTACACAGCCGTCACCATTAACTTATCTGACCAGGTGACAAAAACTGTTACTAAGGCGCTGTAATAATGTCATGTTGGCAGCAGTCGTGCGACCATTTTCGAACGAAGGACGTCGCCCGATCAATAGGAGACCTCAAAACCGTCGATTAAAATATCATTTGGCGGCAATACTAAATTCAACAAACGCGACGCCGTCATTGGGCCAGATAAGTTTGTAGTAGTGCACAGTGTATGAAGTTCGCGGACGTGCTTCGTCAGCGCCGGCCAGGTCTCGCAGCCATAAAGCATAACAGGTCTAATTACTTTATTTATTTATTTATTTAAACTTAATGCACTGTTACGTACAATGACATACTTAAAGCTTCATAGCTTTATCTACCAGTCAACCGAAGAGCTGATGGTATGACAAATTCAAGGCGGTACAAAAACATAGAAACACACACATAAACACTAACTCAACTAAGTAACACTTTAACAAATAATTAACAAAAATTTTAGCAAATTAACAAATATTTACAAACAAATACTGATAGTACTATACAGACGAAAAAGGAAGGAAGCAAGGAAAATAGAAGAAAAAGAAAACAGAAAACATAGTTATCTCAACTACACAGAGGATGATGGTGAAAAAAATTATAAAAAATAAAATTATGAGTAGGCATTATTCACAAATTATTCTAAAAATGTTCACAAGGCATACTTATTAGAGGATCGTCTAATATCCACTGGGAGGTCATTCCACAGTTTAACTGCTGTTAAAGAAAACGAGTTTAGAAAGAAACCTGTACGGTGAACGGGAAGTAAACCTTCCCGTTCCAGCAGCGAGTATCAGATGATCAAAGGTTGCGCTCATGAGTATCACTGAGATACTGAAATTTGCACTTCAAGTATTCAGGGACAGCCGGGTCATAGAGAATGGAAAAAAGGAGACAAAGAACTCGCAGGTTGCGGCGGTGTCTGATAGGGAGCCATTAAGGTTTAGCACGAAAGGTTGAAACGTGATAATATTTGCGAAGTCCATATATAAAACGAATACAATTATTAAGGAGACGCTCCAGTTTATTCAATTGGTCTTGATTTACGTCGGAGTAGCACACATCAGCATAGTCTATTATAGGTAAAAAAGGGATTGAATTAGTAAAATTTTAGTAGAAGAAGGCAGAATTAACTTAAATCGATATAGACAACGTAATGTCCCAGTCACCTTCCTGCTAACCTCAGGCACCTGATCCGACCAACTCAGTGTGCTGTCTATATACAGGCCCAGGTCTTTAACACATGAGGTAAATGGGATAACAATATTATTGTAACAGACTGATGGGATAGCACCCAAATCAATGCGACCAGTCAACCGAGAACTGCCCAATACGATAGCCTGGCATTTCGATGGATTTACAGATAACCCAAATCTGCGAGACAAGTCACAAATGTGTTTTAGATCATTGTTCAATGCATTTATAGCCTCAGCAATATCAGAAGCATCCGCACTAGCACTCGTATAGCTCCAAATCGTCTGCATAAAGATAGTAAGAACATTTGAGATCATGAGTGACACTGTTAATAAACAAAGAGAACAGTAGTGGGGACAAAATATCGCCTTGCGGTACACCAGTCACAAGATCGCACCATCCAGAAACCCCTCCATCAGTCCGAACCGCCTGCTGCCTACCGCGGAGATAAGAAGAAAACCAGTCAGTCACCGAGGACGATGCTCCAAGCTGAGCAAGGATAGCAAGTAGGATGTCATGGTCCACATTATTGAACGCGTTAGAGAAATCAGTTAGAATTAAGAGCGTTAATTTGGTGTTCTCCATAGCCTCCCTAACATCTTCAGTAATCTTTAATAGAGCCGTAGAAGTGCTGTGGCCTGGATAAAACCCCGATTGATATTTACTTAAAAGCGCATTATTAGAAACAAAATTTGATATTTGTTTGTGCACCACAGCTTCAAGAATTTTTGATAGCAACGGAAGAATTGAAATGGGTCTAAAATGATTGAAACAATCAGGTGAAGATACTTAAGGGAGAGGGATGATAAACGCTTTGCTCCACTCTTTAGGGAAAGAGTGTGACATTAGAGAGTGATTAATTAAATGTGTAATTGTGTAATAGTAGGCAAAACAGTATCAATAACATGACAGATCATCACTCTACTCACGTCATCACATCCCGCAGCCTTAGCGCTGGGACACACTGAACAGTGGCAAAACTTGTTGCACGCCGAGCAGCTTGTATGCAAGTACATTGACAGGTGGCGAAGTGTCCCACTGTGCAGCGCGCCGCGCGGCGCACTGCATGATGGGGCAAAACCCGGAATCCAAGCCCGAAATGTCAGTTTGTTTAAATTTTGTCCACATTTTTCAATTATGTCCCATCGTGCAGTGTGCGGTGCGCTGTCAGCAGATATCAACATGAGACGTCACACTTGACTGTTTCTTTTTACCAACAGTTCGAATCTCTCCTCCTTATGTGACACAGTTTACACACATATATCTGTCTTCTTTTTTTAGTACAGATTCAACGCGTATGAATGAAATAGGAAGTCGACCTTGTCAAAGAAATTTTGACCGCTGTTGCGTAAGCCCCGCCCCTTTTTGTGATTCTGCAACATAATCATAGTTGTTTCGCTTTCGTGATCCTTTCGTCATTTTGTTTTCAGTTCCTGTCGAATAATAAATAAGGCATGTTTTGTTCTAGAACACGAGTTTCTAAAAAGAAATGCTGGTACTTGTGGAGATCTACATTTCGGATAGCAGCTGTTAAATTTAAAACTGTAATAACTCTAAAACTATTGGTCTACAACACTAGTTCCTAAATAAAAATGATAGTGCTTGTTGAGATCAACATTCATTGATACAACAAACAATGACACACATTCATTCGGTCACGCCTTTCCCCATAGGGATAGGCAGATACCACATTGTTCCACTTGCTATAGTCCTAACAAATCTCCGTGGCTTCTTCATACATACATAGACTGTTAACTTCACTACCCATCGTCGCTTTCCATCAGGTGAGTTGAGGTCAAATGCAAGCCTATTGATAAAATAAAAGCTACCCTTCCTCGGCTTCCTCGTAGTCGGGTAAAAAGGAACAGTTACCATAGTATTGTTAAAGGAACAGTTATCATAGTTATATGGAAGACCAATCGAGGTAGTCCAATTTTTTTAGATATTTATGATGTTATAATTTTTAGTTAAAAAAAAGCAACAGTCGCGTTTAATACATTTTTAGACACAAAAATTTAAGTGTAGGCCAGAGCATAATTATTCGTTTCCAATAGAGAAAACTATTATTTCTTACTATTATTTACTAACATTGTTTACTGTGACGTTAAATCTGCACGTCCGACGCGCTACGGTTCGATTGTTATAGGCTTTTAGAATAGCGATACTTAGTACCTAGTGTACGCCCAGTGGTACATAGTGGTGGTGGTGGTGTGGGCGTACAGGTTTGACACCATAGTAAAAAATTACAGAAACTGTATGCTGTATCTGAAAATTGCAATTTTGAAAGTGTCTAATCCACTTTCAGTGTTTTAATAAATGATATCTTTTTCGTACGTTTCTCTTGGTTGCATTTGAGTCGGCAGATTAAAAAAATCTCGACTTACTTTTTACGCCTGCGTGTGAACACACAGTCGAGAAGACATATGGTCAATAATTATGCTAGTCATTTCAAATAACGCGCGTAAAAGCATCGAAAAAGCTCTCGTGCAAACGTTGCCTAACTTAAAATCCCTTGTGCGAACGTTGCCTAATTTGAAAAACCAGAATAACACCACCGTTTCTTTGGTTGTCACCGTGACGTGGCGCCGCGCGGCGCGCCGCGCAGTGCACTGCACCGCGCCAATGGAGTTCCGGCCTTAGACTTTATGGATAGCAGGGTTTTTCTAACTTCATCCTCGGAGACTGGACTGAAATTAAACTCGGTAGGGGATATAGCCAATACCTAGTGAAGTCGATAGTCTCCGCCTTAGTGGAAACATCCAGTTGTGACGTAGTGGAGAAATGATTGTTGAGAGCGTCCGGGCAAAAGGATGATCCAGCAGAAAGTTTCAAGGGCTTACCAACTCCAACAGATCTCAAGAATTTCCATATATTCGCCTAGTTATTGTTGATCAAATTGTTGTGAAGGTATTGGCGTTTAGAGTAGAGTTTCTCACCATCTTGTTGCATAGATTGCGTGCAGATTTATAGTCCGACCAATTATGCACTTGTATATAAGCACCTTGAGTTTCATAGGGATTTTAGGGTCACTGATGGCTGCCGTGAGCTCCCGCCATTTGGCCCAAGCTGCGGAGATACGGGACTTGACATCGGGGCCGATATCCCCGGTCTCGTGCAGCAAGGATCCGAAATAATAGAGTTTCTCATTTCTATTGGCAGTTTCGTTCTCTATATGGACAGTTTAACCACTCAAGCGTCCGGGGCGCAAGCGTACCTAGTCTCACACGTCCGCGCGCTAAATAGTAACGCTACCCGGCCGCGCTTTTTTGAGAAAAACAAATATTACGATGAAAAGTTTCTCATCTACGGTAATATTTGTTTTTCTCACCGTTCTGAACGTTCAGCTTCAACCCTTCTTCCTTCTACTCGTTTGCCCTGCTCTCAAGATCCTGGCCCAAGCTTGCTCCTGAGTGTGATGTCATCAGCGTATTGCATAAGCCAGGCAGCCATATTTCATTTTATTTTTATGAGTAAAAGCGATGTTTTACATAAATGCGTTATTTATGGGCATACGTAGAGGAAGAATAAACGATCAAATAACTGTCAAATATAAAATTCGTGTTCGCATGTTGTCGTCCTACCATATAAACCTTCCTCTTGAACCAATATCCATTGTTGACAGCCGCATTTAAATCCGTTGCGTAGTTTAAAATATCTAGACGTTCATCTATACATACCTACATTCATACATACTGAGGGACAGACGGCGGGTAGCGACTTTGTTTTATACTATGTACTAGTGGACACGCGCCACTTCGTTTGTGTGGCGTCCTACCCCTACCCCTACTCATGCCTTGCCCCTACCCTTACCCCTACCTACACCTACCCTACACCTTACCACTATTCTAAACCTAAAAGACTTTATTGTATTTATTACAGATGTATAGATATGGCAATGTTAAGGAATTTGAGTAGAACCCCTTGCCTCGATGAGAATTTTGATGACATTCACTTCACAAGTTCATAACAGTATATTTTTGCCTCCACTGTAATGACAGGTAATTCTCATTTGTGGTACAGTGTGAGAGAGTGCGCTCTTTACTTCGGGAAACACGGCCATGCCGATAAGCTTGCTAACAAATGATAATGACTAAGATAAAATTTTGTGACGGTTATTTCGCCAAATTACTTTCCCCTAACTAAATTAATTCTTAGATACATATTTTATTATCTTGATAATAAGAAAAGAGAAGAGTGGCGATCATTAACGATCATAATTATTCCCAGTATATTTTATTACGTTTACGATCCTCAGACCAAAATATTAATATTAATAAACACATTAATATAGACTCCTGCTGTGCTGCTATCTACCATAATTTGCAGAATTCGTGTAATTTATACTTTAGCCCGACTTGACGGTATCTCATATCATTTGTGTAATTATCTGCGAGCGCCTTTTAAAGGTCTCGCGTTGCTAATTAGTGAAATACAGTACAACGTTTTTGAGCTTGTTGTCGGTCTGAATAAAACAAAATTAGAAGACACAAATCGTGTTGCGGCTTACCGTCTGTGTGTGACTGTGCGGAGTGCAGGAGACAAGATTGCATTTGAGTGTAGGTGCTCGAGTCGCGCTTGAAGCCGCCTGCGCGGAACAGTGCTCGGCTCGACTGCCTTAAAGCCGCCTTTTCAGCATCTCATCCCTGCGAGTGCAGACAGCCGTCGCTCGCTACAAAGTAGTTCTCCTTTGCATCTCACGACACCCAACAGTTTAGTGAAATAGTTGTAGCTACTGTGCCGTAATTAAGTAACATTCTCTCTGCAGACTCGAGACACACATTGGCTTTTATTGGCACGAATTCTTTTACGAGACGCAGATGTTAATAAGAATCTGGCGCTAAACGAGATTCCATAGAATATTACGAGGGCGGTAGCGCGGCTTCATTTCCAATATCGCGGAGGATTACAGCTGAGATATTGGTAACATTTTTTTGCATAATTACCTGGATAAGCACCCAGCCCACTTGGAAATTGGATCGCGGCTGTTTTTAAGAGAGGATGTCAAGCTAGTCGGCCTGGGGTCCCGGTTTATGCAATGATATTAAATTTTACCTGAGACTTGATTTATGGAACGCAAGGAAGTGGCAATTTCCTGTGCGGAAATGTTTCCATGGTAACTTGGTTGCTGCTCGTCCCGCGTTCCCAGCCTCGGGGATTCCTTCCGGCCAGACGCGAGCAACTGCAGCGCTCTTTATAAAAATTTAAACAAGTCCTTGTGCCACACTGAAGTAAAGAATGAAGTCTCGTCGTGTAAATAAGAAGCTACCTTGATTTAAATTATGAAACAAAGGTATTCTGTTAGAAATTTTATTCCGGACCGATTTTACGTTGTTTGATTCGGACGGCTATTGTATTCATAACCCTTAACCATTAGGCCATTCCAGGCATTGGAAATAAACATATATAAGTAAGTTTTAGAAACAATAGTTATCATTATCCCGCACGCAGCCTGTACATGACCGTAACGACTAGCCGTTAACAAATATGATATATTACATCCTTCTCAACCCAGCTCGATGTGTGATGTCAATATTGTGTCCCCGTAGTTAATGTAACGTGTTCGGGGGTCTCATCTTTTTGTCATTACGAACACAAAAGGGCCTGATATGAGCTCTCGACACAATTAATACGGCCCCGCGTAATAATGGAGCATGACTTTTACTTCGACCGAGCCGCGCTAAGGGAAGTTGGGGAAAACGCCTTTGGCAAGGAAGACGCGTAATTATATGAGTAGGTGTTGCCATTACCTCCAATTTCGTGGCGGTTTCCTTAATAGATGGATGTTAGGATAGTGTCTGCGTAAGCGAAAACATAACTAGGTAGTTGTGCTTAAATCTATGAGTCAGCTGTTACGGTGCCGTTGATGCTGCAGCATTTCGTGATGAGATGAGTACATCAGTCAGTGAGTGCTATGTATGAGCTTTAGTCGCTCCTCCCTAGCGATAAAACTAGTCTTATTTGATAAAATAGGACCCACGCTAATCAGTTTTCGGGGTCGGGGTTGGCAACGTGTAGGTGATGATGCCCCTGGTATTGCAAAGATCCACAGGCTGCTGTGACTGCTTACCATCAGGCAGGCCGTAAGCTTGTTTGCCACCTTAGAGGTATAAAAAAATATTTTGAAAAAGGTTTGAAAGTTTCATATAAAATACACCAGACATCTGTGAATTCCTCACATCAATAATTAAATTGCTTCGCGCTGTAGGCACTGTAGCCAACTCAGTATGCCACACAGCTCATGTTAATTAATTAACAGTGTGTTTGTGTCGCTATTGTCCATCACGCATGGGCTTAACATAATTATCTAAGTTACAGTACAGTTTACTACCTGTTAGAGTTTAGAATAATGGTTCCATGAATTATGTAACTACTGCAAACTGATGTCGAAATGTGGTACACCACACGGTAATAAATTTTTGTGCAGCTGTGTATGAGTCGTTTGTTGAGATATGGAAAGAAGTCTCCTTCTCACCGCGTTATAAAAGCAAATGCTCGGCCCACATGGAGGCAAGCAGAGTCAGATGGCATAAAATGGATGATTAGACTCGAATTTCCAACATAATTTTTACCAGAAATCGTAAGTCAAAAGCGAAAACCAAATGATAATTAGTTTTACAACCTTGGTAACCGACTTAAAAAAGGGAAAAGGTTCTTATTATGACGGAATCTTTTATTATTAACTCAAATATTATATCACTTGTTCCGATCACTACGGTCAAGTGATGCCAGCAATAATAAAAGCACCACCACTTAAAACAAACCACTCGTCTTGAGTCGAATGGTTTTCAATTATGATTTGGGGCATGAAAAATTAAATATTTTGACGCATGACGCTGATTTTCCATATTATTGAACCATTCGCTTTCGGCGATGCTAATGTAAATGAAAAAATATTGAATAATTCATGACGAAAATCCAAATACAAAACCGTACGACTCGAGGGAAGTGTTTCAAAAATAGAGGCCCAGGTGCGATTAATTAATAGCCTTCTTATTTTCCTGCCACAGCTATAAATAAGCCATAGCTGTTGCATAATATATACGTAATATCGATCATTCAGTCGATAGCTAATCAAACTCATGGCGTATTCAGGCGCTCGCTGCGTCAAAGGCGGGGTGGAGTCCATTGGTTACATTGTTGCCTTTGGCGCGCAGTGAATGGCCGGAGGGCATGGCTAAGTGGATCTCTGTGTACAGCTATACCCAATAAGTTACAGGTTGTATTTGGTATATGTACTCGATAAAGTTTGATCCGGCCCTATATCGAATTATGCACGAGCAAATAAGCAGTTGCCGGTGCGGTTGGACGGCCCGATGATGCGATATTTTCATTCCTATATTAGCAATATAAAAGTAGTACAAGTTATTTTGTCATTTTTTCTGTCCTGTGCCCGACATGATAACTGTATAGAGTCTAGACGCGGGATAGTTCCAACAGTTTCAACTCACAGGCACTAGAAAAAAGATGGACGGGCTGGGTCCCCTCTAGACCAGAAAATGGACTAAAGCATTTTTATTAGTTGTTATAAACAAGCGTAAATTTCAAAAGCACTTGTCGAGGACGTTATAGCAAATCGCTCCATGGAAGCTCATATTCCACCACTATTACGTTTAAAAATATTGAAAAGATCCCATTTCTTCTATTCATAATGATATTTATGTTTACAATACACGTTAATACATTCGCACCTATTCATTTTGTTTGGAGCGCCGAGTTTCGAAATTGCGCCGAGCTTGATTTCGCGTCGGCGGGCCTCGTTTGAAGATTTTCCGCAGGTGTGCATTTTCCTCGAACACACTCACTTATTATTTACTTTAGAACTAAACAAAATTAAATGTCTGAATCACGACGTTTTATTGAAACGAATATGGAACGGAATTCTTCAACGGAAATACGAAGACCTACGCAAAATAAAACGTGCTGTATTTTTCAAATTATATGTGGGTGAATTATTCATTGTGATGTAACATGGGTGGCTGATTTTTTATTACGTAGGTATTCCTTTCCTTTGACCTGAATAAGGTTGCTTACTTAGGAGTTTTTCGCTGTAAAGAAAAACAGGGTTTTCGACACCCACAGCGAAAGCTAAAAATAAATTGCCTATATTGTAATACCTTTCGTCGCAATGCTTGTAGACCGTAATGCGTAGCAACCATTTTAGTATATTTTTTTTATATTCGACATGTTCTATCAAGGTTTTTAGAATTATAGAGTTTTATTGCAATAAAAGCGGAAGCACGTGCAGAGCATATCGCTGAAATAAAAGGTGCCATTACTTCGTTCATGACTAAAATTCCACTTTTGTAGCATAATGCCTTAAAATCATTCGTTACCATAAAACCGTACACTGTAATAATAAAACTATCATCGTTTACACTGTTTGACAATGCTTCACAATATTAGTTTAATGAATTAGACGTTCAACAGTGAACAAGGAATGATTTCAATTGCAAGAGATTGCAGTAACATTAGACTTACAACTGTTGGGTATACTGCCATCTGACCTCCATGACCCTGCTACCAGGAACAGGTTACACATTCAGTCGCTGAATGTGCAGGTTTCACCACAATGTTTTTCTTCACCGTAATAGCATCGGTTAGTATTCAACTAATGTACATAACTCAGAAAATAGTCATTGGTACATGGCCGCTGCCAGATTCTTACAACTGATGGGTAGGTACTCCAATATATCTCACCTGTCCGTAATTCCGTAAACATAGTTGCACTAAGCCGGCTTTGCTGGATTCAGTTTTATGCAGTACCTATATGTTTATGACTCGGGTAATGGCCGTCGCGTAGCCCCGGAACTGTACATTTAATGGGCTGTAAATGAAAAACGACGCAGTTGTCGTGTCGCGGTAGTCGCCAAGGGCACCGTTAGAGCGAGCGGCCACCGGCACTTTTATGAACCATTTGTATTGGTCCCCCGTATCCAGTTTAGCGATATCTGTCTCCTAGATTACGCCGGAATGGGACTTTGTTTTTCATTTTTCGTACGTGGCCGCCATATATTGGAAGAAACATGCCTTCAGACGGTTGCGGAAAGTTGTGGGTAGGTTTTATGTTAGGCCTTTCCAAGAAATTGCTGTTTTGTATGGCGAAAACGGCGATCTTTATAATTTTCATACGATTTCTTGAAAATGTTAATGGTGTATCTATTCAACGAAGTTATAAAATGTTGTCTTATTATTTTGTTAAGACTACTAGAACAAAGGAACTCAAATATTATTTGTCACATTCCAAGTAAGGAAAGGACATACAATTAAGAAGTATATGTGCGTAAAAAGGTATCATTACACGAGGACTACAAATACAGTAACCGTTTCGGTTGAGTCTTTGTTCTAAGTATATTGCTGTTGCAATAATATGTTATACAAATAACGTTTTATTGCAACAAAATACAAAGCCAATATTATCCTTAAAACCTAACAAATTAGTTTTAAGATCAAGTAAAGGAACCATTTTTAAATAATATCTAAGCATCCAACTGTAAAATAGTGTTAAATCGACACACGAAATTCTTTTCATTACTTGACCTAAGCCGAAGGACACAGGTAACAAAACAGGAAATCTGATGAATGAACTCCATACTGCGCCTTATGAAAGGGAGAGAGCAGCCGGGGTCGAATCGATCACGCACTCTGACAAATAGTTCTATTTGTTGTCTGCAGATGGCGAAGATGCCATATTTTTCTACCTTTTCAAGTAGTATATCGCAAAAATGGTCTGTAGACAGATATGTATTTACCTATGTATGTATGAATGATGTTGTATGTATATTGGCGGTAAAATGCCTAATAAAGTTGTGATAAATAAAATTACGTATTTATAAACGGTTCTACGATGTCGTAGATATGCTACGAAAAGCGTAGAGGTTTATTTTTCAGTAACATCGTGCTAATTTTAAATTATAATTTGATCATAATTTTAAAATGCAGACCCTAAGATATTTTTAAGCTATCGATTGTGTAATCCGGCTGACCAAATAATATTTTTTTCTTACAATTATTTGTTTTGAAAACATAACCTTTATCGAGCAATCCAAATATCTACAAATTTTCAGATAATCCTTGATTAAGTTGTTGACCAGGTACTGCCGGTGTTTTAATTTTACCCGACAAAAATATAGCTGTTAAAATAACATTTTAGCTGATTTTTCTTGCTGACCAGTTAATTAAAAAAAAATACCATTTAATTTAAAATGAATTACGTTTAACGTCATTATGTATAAAATTTTCCGTTTAAGTACTGCTTTTTATTATATAAGAGAAAGACTACGCCATATCTCTGAGGATTGTAACAAATCGAACATTAACTATAGAAAGCGTACTGTAACACGATGAAAAAGTGCCGGAGCGAAGTAAGTATTTTTTAAGGCGAAAAAATGTCGTAATTCCCAAAGATTTCCCAAAGTTTCGGCAAAGTCAAGCGTTAAAAGTAAGAGTAAAAGTTAAAGGGAAGTGGTCCTTCAATTTGCGCCGATTGGCGCTCACTCCAGTTTATAAATTCCTGGGTTTGCCTTTCATGGTGCGACCCGCGACCCGGCCAAGCGTAATTATCCAGGGACGAGTGCGCTTCTCACCCGCGAACACATTTCATTCACAATAATATATTTATCGCTGTGATTGAAGCAACTTTTTTGGCGTAATTCATCAAGATATTTGAGTGTTTATGCTATTGTATTCCTATGGTATACAAGGGAGTGTTCCCTGGAATAGGAATCGGCAAAATAATCGAAATTTTATTGTAAGCATTTAGAAACATCCGGCGTGGGAGCTTTAGCAACTTTTACAAACATTTAAAAGTCGCCTTGTAATATGAAGAAGTACCTCGACATCGGTCTGAGAACGTTGAAATAGATTCAAGCAAATCGCGATTTCAGTTAAAAGTGTTTTGTTACTTGACTGCGACAGAAGGTGGGTTATTTAGTAACATATCTCGAAGGAAAGTAATTAAATAGAAACCCACACAATTCCAATTCAAAATTTCGCGTAGTACAAACTAAAGAGCCGCGTGTCACGTTGCGCGCGTCACGTGGTGCTCCGCTCTCTTCGTCCTTCGTCACTGCAATTTGTAATACAAAAGGCACTAATTGATTACATTTCCTTCATCTTAACGGAAATTTCGGGAAGTTACTCTTAGTGAGTGATAGAACGTGAGTGTTATGTAAGTGTGTACTGTATAGTTCTTCATTTATGTGACACTTCTGCAAAGTTTTGCGATTTTGCCAAAGTATCTCAAAAATAGTGGCAACTTACGGAATTAATTATCTTAGAACATATATTGCTCAATAATTGACTTAAAACACAGTAGGTATAGTTAGTCATGTTGTGATACCATTTACATATTGATACTTTGAGTGTGTATGCAAATAGTTGCCATAATGACAATAAGCTTCTTGGCGGCGAGGACTTGTAAGGAGCAGCGTGCCTCGGGCGGTGCGCTGTAACGAGGGCTCCAGTCGAGCTTGTTTACGTCGACAAACGCAAATAAACTCGATTGACAGCCCCCATTGCTTGATCTTGATACCCGAGCTGTTTTACTCCCGGCCTACTAATTATGAATACAATTCCGCTAATGAACTTATGCAAATGAAATCAAATGAGGTACCCAAACGCTCTACTCTCGCTTTTATAGGACGTAATTGAAAGAATATTTTGACACGTAATTACGTTGTAATGCCCGTCGTGTTTACGTGTTCCGCTATAATTGATAATAAGGAAAAGTCTACGTGGAAAGAACTTCGCGGGCTATATTAAGCGACAGCGCGGATCGCGGGCCATAACTTAAACGAATAAGGCAGATAATTTGAATTACCTTATAAGGCCCTCCGAGGCGACTGGACTCATTTCTTGGGGTCCAATTACGAGAGTAAGATTCAATTTCGTATATTTTTATTAGCTAAGATAATCCCTTAAGCTATGAACGAAAACATGGAAAGTATAATAACTTGATATTTTATCTTTATTCCAGTGAAATCCAATTTATTCCTTTGAATGGTGAATAAATTTTATTTCGTACTGAAATGTAAACAGTTTTTTTAGCGTTTCATAGTGAAATAGAACAGACCATTTACAAAGTATGATGACTTGTTATTTGATTTTTATTCCAGCGAAATCCAATTTATTTTTTTGAATGGTGAATAAATTTGATTTCGTGCTAAGATGTAACAGTTTTTGTTTTAGAGTTTCATAGTGAAATGGAACCATTTACAAATTCGTTATCCGCTCGTGTGCCCGTCCGTCTGTTCGTATATTACTGTCATTTTAATATTATACCTAAGACTTACTATATAGACAAAAGGTGAAGGCAGGTATCTTCTACGAAATGTTGAAGTGACATACACTCAAGGACGAAAAAAGACCCTTAGGCCAGTTGGTCCAACACGGTACAAAAACAAGAGAGCATTATAAATGACTTTTTCGTTTAAGGCTATCCTTGGTGAGGTTCTAAGTACAGGTACGTGAGATATAATAAAAAACTTTACGCTCATGGAATGAAGGCTTTTATTACGCGGCAGTAAGGAACCCTCGGTGAGTTGATCCGGCTTTCAATTGGCTGGTTTCATATTCACTTTCTATTATTGAAATGTATTAAATGCATAAAATTATTAAAAGAGAATATTTAAAAAATCATCAATCATTAGAATGTAACAACAATTTACATAGCATTGTTAACTACTACAAAACAATTTTGCACAAAGAAAAGTTACAAACTGGTAACTCACACTGTAAGTAAACTAAATTACATACAATTGTAAGGAAACAATTTTAAAAACAATGCATATCCAGGTCACTTCCAATTCCCAGGATTCCGCACAAACAACACTTCACAAACAGGTCGCTGGGAGCGCTCCGGCGAGTGTTTCGCGAGCAAATAGACGCCGTTGAAAAACGCCGCCGGCCTCGCTGTTTTGCAGCTTTAACATAAATTGCCGGGCTAAATTCTATTACCAACTATAATGGGTAGTTTCTCGATCCTCCGCAGTCGGCAGTTTGCACGGCGCGACCGCAATAAAATAAACGCAGACCCCCCTAATGTGCGAACTGCGAGCATCTGCCAAATGAAACTTGAATCGCCGCCCGCGCGAGCCCACACGTGTCGTTCATACTTGTGTAACAAAACCGGTAGCAAAAGTAACACCTACTAGTTTAAGTTACAATTGCATTACGGTTAGGAGCGCGTTGCCGCTGCCCCTCATATTCGCCGAGGGCGGTATGACGACAATTAAGTCCGTGGAAAACTCTCGGATGTTTTGCGTTTGCGGGGTCGGTTTGCGCAGTTTCCACTGTTTGCGTTAATAGCGTTTAATGTTTCTAAATGGAGTCCCTGCAAGTTGCGGGGTGTGGTGCCGTTGAGACATATTTTGGGCTGATGTATTATACTCGTAGTATGTTACATAAGGCCAGAGTGTCGGTGGACTAGTGGTTAAAGCAGCCCGATGCGTGAGCGAGAAGATCCGGGTTTCTAACCCCAGTGTCGCCATGTACCAATGACTCTTCTCAGAGTTTTGTAAAATAATGATCTTAAGGTGAGGGAAAACATCGTTATGCATCATCACATTCAGGCGACTGAAAGGGTAACCATAATAAAATCTTGTCAGGTTCCCCTGTTAACAGGGTCACGGAGGTGTTAGGGCAGTCGCTCCACTGTCATTACATGATCTGCCAAATTCTGGATTATGGTCAAGCCGAACCCCGGACCCTCATGTGCGAGAGCACAACCGGGACAAGATAGTGATGATGACAGTATGTTACATTACATTGTACACATTAAAGTTGGTAAATAATACCCATGACAATATTCATTTGTAATGGTGTGATCTTTATAATTTAGGAGCACCGAGCAGGCCGACTGGAAAGCTGTAACTGCCGCCCACATCTTCTACGTATCATACTCGCATCGTTAGGTTTCATTTACATTTACAATGGGAATAGTTGAATAGTTAAATGTACGAAGCCCTACGAAAGCTCTTTGTTTTCCAAATGTAGGTACTACATGTACAAAATAAATAAATGGTTTTGACAATTCAGATGTAGTGAAACCACGAATTTCTCAAAACAGAAACAACAACCCTAAACCACTAGAAATAATTCTGTACTCCAATCCAGACAAGCTACTCTGCATGAGATACGTACAATGACTTAGCTGGCTTAAGAGATGAAATAGACGACTGAAATTAATTTAATAAACGATTCATTCGTTTATCTGGAGAGCTATTGACAATAATTACCACTCTGAGAGAGGTCCCTCTGGTTCGCTGGCGGCCAATTACTCGCATTTCTCTTCAGTGGATTTTGTACTATTAAATTGGTCTCGCGAAACTCAAAACATTAATTAATTACGGATCATTGCTTCTGGCTTGACGGCGTCAACGTTATTGTGGTAATGCCATAAAAATATTGACGCGTTACGGCTTCTGATGGAAGTTTTTAGAACGACATTGTAAAGTGCCATGTTTCACTGTAAAGAGACAAAATAATTCATCGCAACAATTATATTAATTATCGTGTCGGAGGGGGCGCCCTTTAGTTGTATTTTCTTTAAAACCTATCGTTCCCTAATATATTTTTCTATTAAAAAAAGGTACTTTACTATTTTCTAGACTATAGACTAGAATCAGTTTGTTGGCTGACTTTGAATGAACTTACGAATTAAATCGTTTTCGCAGTCTTAAAACAAAAACCTATAGTTGCGCAACGATGTTCAAGCCTTTGATTATATAGGATCAAGGCTTTGCAGCTTAGCAGTAGTTTCAGGGTACCAATTAAGCCTATTAGTGCTTTTCTACAAAATCTACAGGCTGTTGGTATTTGCCTAAACTAAGGGATAAGCCGTATAACTCCCTAATAGGATCGAATTTATTTTTTATACATAATTGAAGCAGTTTTCAGTTTACCTTTATAAGGGTTACCTTGTAGCTAGCAAAATATAGCAAATCTTAAATCTACTAAAGAAAAAATACCTAACTCTATTTATTTTTACCCTTTGTAGTAGATGACTACAAAGAGGATGCGATTGAGGGATTGAAAAAATAATAGGAACTAAAAAGTGTCTCTTTTTAAGCTTTTATTACGATGTTCAATTATCTCTCCAGTAAATATATAAAACGTTGTAGTGAAATCTCAGTTCCGGAACTGAGAATCTGAGAATTACCTGCAACTAGGTTACATAATAAAGTTGTACTGGCATAACTATTTTTAAATTTTGTATATTGACATTCATAAGTGTTGTGAAACCCAAACTGAATAAAATTATTTGATTTGATTTTATTTGAAAGTACTCTCCGTATTTCCTACCGCGTACCTGATCGCATCCAGTGATTAGCACCCCTCGTAAATCAGGGTACGTGGTAGTAATGATCGCAATAGTTTAAAACACGAAGAATGGGGATAAACTAAAATTTTACTTTTACCTTTGTTTAGTAAGTAATGCATTTATCTAAAATTTTGTTTTAATTACCCAAAATAATTGGGATTAATTACCCAACTGTATTGACCGCTCGGATGACATGATGACGTGGAAAATGAACATAGGGCGAGTGAAATAAATACAGAACGAAAACTCTCGGAAAACATTTTAATTATGTAAGGCAATATTACCACGTGTAACTCATAACAACGGGTATGAAGAGGGTATCACATTAAGGTGTTTATAACACAGCACACACATACGTCAACTATCCCAAGGCGCCCCTGCCTTCCGCCAACAATATCAAATTATATTACAACTGAATCCTTCCCTCGTCTGACCCTTCTTTGCATACGTATTAAAGCAAGTAGCTCGCATATTTTATTACTTTAAGTACCTACATATATGAGTTTGGTAGCAAAGTAGAACCGATTGTAAGTATTCTCAGAAGGCATTTCTTTTTGTAGATGCCGTGGCGGTGAGTCGCGGGAAACGTGTAAGTGGGCAATCCCATATAGGACTTCGTACCCATGGTGTATTTTTAAGGCTATGTACTTATAAATTAGACGATCGGCGGATTTCTTGTTGTGCAAAACTGTAATTATTTTTAACAAGGGATTTTTTGTATAAAAATCTTAAAACCCGGGGCAACTTTGAAACGATATATTTTAACGAAAATCTGACATACCACAGCATTGATATTGTTATCCGCTCGGGAAACACTCCTCGTCCGAGTTTGCAGCTGCTGTAAGATCTTCACAGAATTAGATGTTCTCTGTGCTATTAAGCTCGTGAAAATTTGTATGCCTAAATTCAAATTAAGTATCTATCTGTTTGCATCATTTTAGCTTTTTCACGACTAACTTTGATAAGCTTGATGTGAAGGTACCTAGTAGACCGGAGCTTTACCTATTCCACCTTTAGCTGCCACTTACTATCACGTGAGATGACGGCCAATGGAAAATGAAGTCGCCAGAATACGCAAGAAGTTTTATTATATTCTGCACAGCTGATAGTTTGAAGCGGCTCAGTCAAACAGAATAGAATACAAAGCAGCGCTAACAGTGAGTCAGCAGCTCAGTCAGCTTTCTAACGGGATTAAAGTTGTATGCAGCATCCTCCTGGATTTCGACTCGAGTCTCGCTCCTCGAGAAACACTTAAGTGCATCGGATTTACACTATTGAAATTCATACTACCTTTGGTTTACAATTTTAGTTTTGAAACAGGTATTACAACGTACAGCTCTCAAGCGATCTAAGCTGAGTATTTGACATTAAATTGGAAAAAATAATTATCATCATCTTGCCCCTGCCGTTATCCTACCAGATGGGGTCGGTCGGCACCACACTCTCTCATCCCTCTCGAGAGCAAAACTTCTTACAACATGGTTTAAGGCTGGCATGGCTCAAGTGAGAGAGAGATCTCTCACTTGAGCCATGTTGTAAGAAGTTTTTGCTTCTTCTATACATAGTATAAAACAAAGTCACTTTCCGCCGTCTGTCCCTATGCATGTATCTATGTATGCTTAGATATTTTAACTACACAACGGATTTTAATGCGGTTTTCAACAATAGTGATTCTTCATCAAGGTTTATAAGCAAGAAAAAAAGGGTAGGCACGGGTAAAGTAGGTGTACGCGAACGAACGGTGTCGCGCCGGGTCCACTAGTGTTTTTTTTTTATAAATTGTAAATTAAATTTGGTCCCCGGGTCATACGGCCAGATGGGTAATTACCCTTTGTTTACCCCTAGGGCCCGTTTATACGTTGCCGCTTACAAATCGCGTACGCTTCGCGTCCGCGTAGTCACCGAGTGACGCCAGAAGAATCTACTAGGCTCGGACGATGAGCGGTGACTAGGCGGGCCATGAATGGGCCATATTTGTTTACAAAAAATAAGCTTTCTGTCATATAGAAATCAAAATTGTATAAATATTTCAACCATATCTATCAGTATGGGCTCTCATTCTTCTTTTATTTTCCTAATTCTAAAACTGTTTTCCCATTTTATTTCTTATATCGATTTGCAACTTTCTCAGACAAGTTGAGTATAACCGTAGTACTCGATCTTCAGTCTAAGTAGCTGTAGAGTGGAGGCATAGCGAAGAGTTCAGGGGGGAACGGAACTTAATTAAAAACTTGGGGCCAAAGTTACCGCCAAAATGTTTAATTCACAACCAATCAAACGACCTGCTTTGCCTCTTTAAGAGTTGTGTCACATTCCTTTACGTAGCTATGTTCTCGCAAAGATTTTCCCTTAACAGATTTATTTATTAAGCCGTGATTTGATCAAAAGTATATGTTTCCCTGGAAAGTGGAAGTATTTAAAATAGAGTTCTTAGGTGTCCTGTAGAGGAGACAAGTCAAATTTACAAAACATGACAACGATCTGCACCGCTTCAATCCAGTTTAAAGATTATCGTATCAAACGCAATTACACTATAACATTAATTTTGATTGCATCGTCCCCTGGGTTATTAACACAACAACAGGTATCTCAAAATCATGAGCTTCATCAAGAGCTGATGAATAACACATATTTTGTAGATAACCGTTTCTAAATCGGTCAAGCCGTTTTGAAGCATACACACACAACCTCTTACCCTAAACGCATAACTATCCCCGTTCCGACGTGGGTAAAAAAGAAGCGTACAATTCTACGCCAATGGTTTCAAAAACCGCCGTATCAAAGGTGCAAATGGCTTTAATGACAAGCAAACTCTTTTACTTTTACTCAGCGACACTCGAAGAAGAAACAGATACTTAATAATTTTTGTATATCTACTTCCAGTAAATATTCTACTTGATATTTTTTGTCACTTTTGAAGTTGATAACATGAACACGTATGCGACCGCAGCCGGCCCTCGCCCGCACTCGGCGATGGTAATCACATCTGTGGTAGCCAGTGTAAACGACCGAAAACAAGGTCCGCTTAAATTGGATCCCCAAATAATTAAATTATCGGGTGGCTATCGCGAAGCGATTTCCAGCCAGTGTGGACTACCCGACGTTCCCGGTTAAATCGAATTCTTGCCTTTAATAGAACCATTAAACTCGATGACAGCGTAAATCCTTTCTGATAAAATGGTTATTGGCCTAATTAAAAATGGTAATAAAATTATATGGCCCTTGCAGTGTTAGGGCGACAAATTGATATTGTTTAACAATTTAGGCAGTGAAAGCCAATTTTCGCAAGATTGTGTAAACTGAATCTGATTAACGAAATTCTTAAGCAAAGGAAATAAATTAATACCTGTTGTGTAGGGCCTACTTTCTTCAGTCGTAGACTTCGGGGTACGCAGTTTGTTCGAATAATATCGGAAAATGTGTTTATTCGTTGAAGAAGCAAAGAGTTACAATGCTTTAACTAACTAAACCGAGGCTTCCTCTTGGTATTTAAAAAGGTAATGATAAAAAGTGAATGCAAAAAAATATATTAGAATTAAAAAGTGGTTGATAATAAGTCCATGTTTAAAAATGAATAGTTGTACAATTTTGATAGGCATAGGAAGTTCCGTAATACAGCTTGTATATATAGAAAAAAAACGAAATAAAAAACAAAGCAATTATTTATTTAAGACCATTGGTAATTTTACGAAATCTAAACATCTATTTCGAAGATTATTATTTCGGCATAAATTAAAAAGTCGTTTTGAAGCCGCAGTCCTAAACCTCGTGCATTTTAACCATTAAAGAAGGGAATATCATTTTAGTTCTAAACTCTCTTAGACATTGTGCTGCAGACTACTCAGAAACTAATCAAGCCACCCAGCGGCCATTTAGTGGCGAAAACAAGTTGGTGAAGTCCATCAAGTGGCGTAGTACGCGAGTACCTACAAATACTATGCAAATGCCATTGTAACCTTTATTTGATTTCAAACTTTGCCTTCACAAGTGTTGCGAGATAATAGGAACCTACTTTAAAAAGAAATGAATTACTGTCCACAAAATAGGTATCGAAGCCGCGCAACCAGTACTTTCTATTTTATAGTCTTCTATTTTCGTGATATTCGACCACATTGGTTCTGTTTATATAGACTGTGAGAGGGTCGTAGGTTATCCTATCCTCGTAGGTCATCGAGTACAAGAAAAAATCCACTTTGTATCGATAGTATTACGGATACTATCTAAGTATACGTAATATTAAGTGGAATTTTTCTTGTACTCGATGACGTAGAATAACCTACGGTGCCCTCACAGCCTAATAGTATTTAATCGAATGCTCTAATGACGAAATAGACATAGGTAATAACTAGCTATACAATCTACACAGGACTGCCATGACATGAAATATTCAAAACATTTCACATCCGAATATTGGTGTTCCGCTCCAATTACATAGAGAGTGCCATACGCGGACATTTCGAGCACCACCAGATCGACATGTGCCTGAAAATTTTAGCTGAAAATCTGACCTTTGGAAATTGACACGGGTGGTAGATGGTTACCTACTTAATGAACGCCATTCTGCGAATAAGTATCTAGTATTTGTTTGCACTAAAATATACATTAGTAAAGTCAGTTAGTGTAAGACTAACAGTCTACCATAGAGCTAAATCGTAACGCGTTCCTCTTTCACCAGTGTTCCTGTTAGCCTAACTGACACCAAATATATTTGTTAATTATGTAACAAATACTTTATCAAAAATACAATTTTAATTTATTCGAACTTGAAAATAGTCCCGGAAATTATCGCTTGTGCTCACCAAGAGCCTTAACCATAGACAATAACTTAAATAAATCGATGTTTGCTCAATTTTAGTTGACAAAATCTAGATAAAATAAACAGATTTTCTTCCAAAACGGATTGTGAAGACGAATTAATTGCTCTCGCTAGTCAATAGCAAGCTGAACGCTGCGAATTGGATTATCTTTTACACGATTACTGTAGTCCGCACAAACTAATCAGGTCTTGGCATCGTACGGGCGGCTCTTTGTACCCCTTTGTAGGGCCTGTTAAACAAATCTAGAGAGAGTTTGGGTTCCAATTGTTGGCTCGATTTACGATTGTTAATTCACTGAATTGGACTAAGCAAACGGGGAATTTGTACCAGTTGGTAGGGCGGACAAATAGGTCAGTTGTAGAATACATCAAATGCAAATACAAACGAATATATTATGTGCGAGGTTTTCATACTTTTCCTATTTCGCCCATTTACATTGTTTTTATCACGCAAATCTTGGGTAACAACACAGGCAAGATACTGAAATGTGATTTTAATTGTTTACTATAAAATAATATTGGTGTAAGTGGCAGTCCAGGCTTGCCAGGTATGCATGTATGTACCTGTATTGGTGTAAAACATGGGTAACTATAGAAAAATTATGTACTCATAAAGAGACATACATATGAATTACGATCACCTTTATAAGAATAAATTGTTAAAAATAAATAGTTTTTAGCGAATGAAACCTTTCGCCAAAACTATTTTGTCCCAGCCCGCTAAAGGTAACTTAAAATTGCTTTTATTGTATTTATTTATCATCACTTAATGTGTTTAAAACTTTGGAGTTGTATCATCCTTCATTTAACACAATTTATTTATGTCAAATGCAGGAGTTTACACTTTGTCTCCATGTTACAAAGCGCCATGTTAATTGCTTCATATTATATTTAACGCCTAATAGTGCGCGCAAGTACAACTGAATCTGTGATGACTGATGTATCATACTAACGCTAGGACAATATGTTTAATACTTGTTGTTTGTTTACTACAGAATTGTTAATTATGATATTTATGTCAGGTATGAAGTTTCCTTTCGATTAAAATTTTATAAGTTCTTCAGTATCTATCCATTTATGTAAATTTAAGTTTGTAACTTCATTTTATTTCGGCGTAAGGTTACTTTCTGAGATAAGTTATTCTATTTTAAGTAATTGGATAGAGTCTGACCTGCTTTCCTAGATTTCGCGATCTCAAATATAAGTAAGGAGGTATGGACAACGTATATAATTTATTTTACTTATTTTTCTATATATATTAACGTCACGCCGTTTTTCCGTAGGGTAGTTAGAGACCCCATTCAATATTTTTCGTGAAACTCATTCATTCATTCATTAAAATGATAAATTTTATTTCTATTACAGGTCTGGGTTAGTAGTAGCATATTTGTGATATTCTGTTTATTTTACAAAGTTCTTTATAGTTTCTACTAAAGTGTGAAATAGAAACAACATAGATGTCTTTATTAAATAAAAAGTAAACCGCCATAATTACCAATCTCACGAAATCTCATGAGTAAAACATCGTATTTTTTCGTAAACAACGCTGTTTAACATGTTTTTTAGTGGATTAGTTATAACTACTAAATACTACTAAATATTCATTAGCGAAGATCCCATACATGTCCTATCATTTCACTGCAGAGAATGTAAACTTTTGTTGTTTTATCACGTGCTTAGTATCATGCAGTGTTAACTTTGGTCGTTTTATCACCTGCTTACCACCAGGCAGGCGGTGAGCTTGTTTGCACCTTAGCGATATAAAAAAGCTTCATGTTACTAAATTGGCGACACGACACCACTTCGCTCTAGGATTCTGAAGGTTTCGGCGAGGCTTTTTAAAAGAAATTCAAGTTTGGAACAAGTTAAGAACTACAGCTGTTACGGCCAGCAGGCGGCGCGACGCTGGTAAATAACAATCTAGGGCCCTATACACACCTGACGTTCTCTAAACAACAAACGAGTCGAATCGTAAACGAAAGAGTACGCCATATTAATAAATAATGGCATGCTGTCACACCCGCATTTTATAGCAGAGTTTAAGCGCAATCTACGATCCTGACACACCTATGCCGCGTCCATACCTATACATTAATACGTACATACTTACATACATTTCCTCATATGCATATCTACTGTCGATTTATCGTCATCTTGGCGTTAATGTTCCAGTTATGCTCTAGCGCACGAGGGCCCGGGGTCCGCCTTGACCATGATCCAAGATTTGGCGGATCAATTTATTACAGTGGAGCGGCTGCCATCTGACATCCATGACTCTGCTACATGACCAGATTGGATCATGGTTACACATTCAGACGTCTGAATGTGCAGGTTTTCATCATGATGTTTTCCGTCACCGTAAGAGCATCGGTTAGTATTCAACTAATGTACATAACTCAGAAAAGAGTCATTGGAACATGACCTGGGTGGGATTCGATCCCGCTATCTCTAGCTTCCGAGTCCACCGAAGCATACCTACTGTCGATTAAAGGTTTTTTTATACCACTAAGGCGGCAAACAAGCTTACGGCCTGCCTGATGGTAAGGTATGTTATTTATTACACACCGCAACACAGATCGTACCGTACAGTACCAATTTTCATTCGCAGACTAAACCGAACCGCTTCAGCTGTGCATACCGCGCAGGAGGCGGCAGAACCACTTTGCCGTATTAAAAGATTTTACGAGTTGTGTGCACTTCGCCGGTTAAAGTTTCAGCGCGGGCGGCCGCCACCTGCGTAACTCGCTCATGAAATATGCCCGCCGGGCGGAGTTTGGCAGCCGCAGCCGAACGCGGGACTGTGATGCTGGCGGAACGGCCCTAGTGCGAGCTTTGTCGAGGACATTTTTTAGTACTTATTGCAGTGAAAAATCAATGCCGTCGTCAAGATAATTCTGAAGTGAGATTGAAGACTTGATTATGAATTATACAACGTATCCGGCCATTTAGCGCCGAGATGGCGCTAAGTCGCTTGCGTGGTGGTAGGATCATATTTTACTGGTGGTCGGCTCATATTTTAGTGGTCGGTGACGATTCGACCAAGACGCAGATGTAGATGTAGCATATTAACTTTTAGCTAGAAGGAGTTCAGTGTTTATGCTAATATTTATAAAGTTAGCATAATTACGTTTGATCGTCTACGATTAAAAAATGAAATAGCTGAAATGGCGATTTTCCGATTCACGGTTGGCATGACGAACTTTTAGAGAAGGTGGTGATTCCCAATGTGAGGATGGACGAATCGATTACCGTTATAAAAATAAACATTTTCGTAGTTTTGAAACAAGCCTCCGCCTTCTTTTCGTTGTGTAGCCATCGTCTCATCCGCCTTGCTCACGCTCACGCCATCTCCACGTGCAGGAAAGTCGCAAACTACATAAGTTGCGACTTACCAACTTGTAGTTCATCTATCATGCACTAAGGAAAATTCTGCGGCGTATTGGCAGCACCGTTTCCGGATTTTCGGCGCGCGCCGTAATCTTTAACTTATGAGGGGAGTGAGCAGCCTTGGAACTCAGGGCAATTGGCGACTTGCGCTTGACATCCGTTCTTTTTAGGTACATCTGTGCTTACGTGACCGCTATGTATTGCTTTTCTTTGTGAAATAGCTATAACGCTGTCACGTTTTACGTGTCGGCAGTGTGATGTAATTTTTGGGCCCACTGGAACGCATGATATTCTAAACTATTATTTCCGTATCTATTGACACAGAAGACATTTGCGGTTTAATATTTAAAAAAGTTATGGATTTTGTAAAGGTAGTGGTTTTTATTTTTTATTCTACGCAAGTTGTCCAAGGAAGAATAGGTGTAATAAATATTTTCTAACTGGGGCTGGACAATCTAACTCGTAAAAACCAATATTATTATTTGCTAGTAAGGGAAGTTATGCAGTAAAATTTTGGCTCCGCCTGTGATTTCTATTAGTACAGCAGAAATTGAATCTGTTGCGAAGAGGTTATGTTATCTAACCATCACGCAGTTATTAAACTTATTGAAATATACGGATAAAAAGTACGTTTTGTACTAATCATCAATAAAATCTTAAACCAACTTGCTCGTTGATTTAATTCATCTCTTTATGAAATTAAAATAGCCACTGGCAATTTTTGGTGCAAGAATGTTTTATCGATGGAGTTTTAAAGTTTTCGGACGGGTATCTAATTACAGACATTAACAATGAGTCCCGCATTCTTTTCATTTTATTAAACTTTTCTCTCTAAAATTTCAATACTGTAGAAAAATAAATACACAAGAATTGCTACCTAAACAAACGCAGATGAGAAGTGGCGCTCGCTTATGAAATTGCGTATTTCTTCAAATTGCGAAAGGTTATATCGCTTCGACTGATTTTCGCCCACCCCTCACAAATAAACGTATCACGTTTTATATTAACTCTCTGCATGTTTTCGTATCAATCCTTGTAAATATTTATCTCGTCTACAGCCCTTGGTTCCCGAGGCTTCAGATTTAGTCTCTCGCACGTTTCGGTAGCTATCGGTATATTACTTGATACCCTCCTGTATGCACGTAACCATCAGATGAGTAATTACAGATGTATTTACTTATTAAAACAAACAGCGGGATTCAATTAAAGCGCGTGCTTCACGCACGGGTGGCATCCACGAGGCCCGGATCGCGGATTTACATTAATTAACTCAATTTTGTACGCGCACTCCTATACCGCTGCGTCTTGTTACGTCGCCGCCCGCCCGCGTCGCAGCCAGACAAACTGTAATCAACTTCATGGCAAACATTACGCACTAAGTACAAATTAAAATAAGCCATAAAGTTACGTGAACGCGGCTTAATATGTGGATATTTGTCGTTAAAGCGAGCGACGCGTGTCTGCCGCCGCAGATGGAGTACTTGGGCTCTATTAGCAGTTTTGGTGGGGTGGAACCTTTATAGCCGCTTGTTTGATGTCGTTTATTTGGTGGTTTCAACGTAACGTTTGGAGGTAAATTCGCGGAATACGGTTTACTTGTTATTAATAAATACTGAATTCTGTAAAGTAGGCTGAAGATTATGATGATTATTGGCCCCATTAGTAAGTATATTGCACACTAGTGTACCCGGCGTGACTTCGTTCGCGTACGCCTACTTTACCCCTACCTACCCTTTTCTTCTTGCTTATAAATCTTTCTTTTGAATCACACTAACTATTTTTCAAAATTGCATTAAAATCCGTTGTGTAGTTTAAAAGATCTAAGTGTATATAGATAGGTAAATACATGACCATTTAAGTAATAGCAAATAGCAAAGTTATCTCATACACATAGAAAAATTATTGCTACAAATAATCAACAGGCGCTTTCCACCGTGATTGGAAATTCTTGAAACGGGAAACGTAAAAGTATTATAAAGTAAACCGTAAATGTGCTGAAAGACTGATGCGGGTCGTTTGTAAGTGACGCCCTAATGTCTGAGGCGATTGCTCAAGACGGAGTACATGCTAGCTCACAAAGCACCTTTGTTGTTCCCATCGAGTACGTGAGTGGTGACTAAACGTGTGCTTTGTGAAAGCAAAGTTTCTGAAGTTCTGCGAGAAGTGTTCTCTTTGTCTGCTGCCAATAGAAGAGCTATTAATTTTTGTTGTTGTTTGATATAACGTAGAGTTAGAGATAAAATCAAATGTATTTTTTGTGATGGTGTGCACTTGGACAGACTAAACTAATTTATTTCTTTGTGTTTTAAACTGTTGCAGTTATTATCAAACATTTTTAAGGCATGTTCCGAGTTTCCTACCTCGTTGTTCACGAGTAGCCAGATATTTCGACGCAGTTGCATGGTGACTGGAGAGCGACTGGCTGTAATTTATGTCTACACCCAAATAACTCTGCTTTTATCTTTTGCTATTAACCTATGATTTATTATTACTTTCGCTTTAGGGTATATGACACTAGGTACTACGACTCCATAGTCAATTCTGCAGTGCTTTTACTTCGTGTTACATGTTACATCTACACGAAGTAAAAAGAAAACTGTCTCCTGTGACTATGGAATGAACAAATCATTAGAGTGTTTTGTCTTAGATCTTGCAGAATTTTAGGTAAGTATTTCATGATTGATCCTACGGTTACGATTCAGCTGTGACGGGAGCCAACAGTGTGAAATGTTTTAGTGGCCGACCGGAAGGTGAGCGATGGACGCTCTGGAAGCAATAAGAGACTGCCTCGTCCCTTGGCTAGGCCATCCCATTGAGTAAACTTCGGCTGGCTTTGCGGAAATCGATCACATAAACATGAGATACTCGGCACTAGTTTTGGACAAAATTTTGAACATTTCGACCTTTATGAGTAAACTTAACCGTTATTTGACGATTATTAAACCTATTTTAGCTAAAAATTCAATCATTTCAGTGACAGATAATGACAAATTCATTTTTTCTAAAATAGGTTTAATAAATGTCAAATATCGTTTATGAATACGACGGTTAGGTCTGAGTACAATACTAGAGCATAAGAGCATGCCCTTTAGAATCTTATTCCTGTGTAGTTGTTATAAGGTTTTTATGGCATTCATGAATAATTTTTTTATATAATACATAATATATCCTGGGGGTCAAATACAAGTTATTGCTAATGCCCCCTTCTTTTAGCAAACATTGGCTAAAAATGCACCAAATATCTTATGCTTAAGCTCTTGAACTGTACATAGAAGCGCAAAGGGAATGCGGGAGGCGGTGCCTCCATGGAGTTGCTTCAGTTTACGTTGCAGTAGGGAATTGCATAGGTATGTAATAATTAAGATCTTCAAGGACCACACTCATTACTGAACCCCTAATTCAATAAGGTGTACGGTGGAGTACATAACACAGTATTTCTTTATTAAAATGAGAAATACAAAACTTGTGAAAGTTCTTTCATTTAAATATGAGTTTTCAGACAGCGGCCACGGGCTTAAAGTTATGTCTTATACCTCATACAGACCATGGCGGTTAAAATGAAAACAATTACAGCCAATTTAATTTGTTAAGATTTGTTTTTCTGTTGTTTTGTTTATTGTTTATGTAATAATGTAATGGATTAATTCATTTAGTTCAAAAAATTACAGCCTCTGCTCGAATTGGGTCTCTTTAGAGAAGGGTCTCTTATCGAAGACATATTAATTTCTGATCTTACGCACGTTATTGATAATGTTGTTCTCATTATACCATGTAGGACGAAGTATATGGTTGATTTGTTCAGTTACAGATACTTGCGCTGGGCAAGAAGGTCAAAATGGTTGAGAGAACGAAGAAAACACAATGGTACAGTGAAACAAAACCCTACACAAGGGATCAAAGAAATGTGACGCGTTCAGTCTCTATGTAGCCTTTTATTATATGCAAAGTATATGTTTCCAAAAAAGTGTTCAGAAAAGTGCCTTAAAAAGTAACGTACATGTCGTCAATAGGAAACAATGCTGAAGAAAAGACAACTAACGCGGTTATCACGGTTATTATTATCGTTGTTGCGCTGAATTGTTTTGTCATTTTTTGTTGAAACTCATTTTGAAATATGATATTTGCAAGAGGTAGCTCACGCGTAGTCAGCTATTTGTTAACCATGTGTACCAAATCTTCTAGCTAAATAGTTGCTATAAACTCAAACTATTACGCACATTGGTTATTGGGAGCGAAGTTAACTAACTGATAAAGCCGGGATAAAGCCGTGAATGCGTAATACGTGACACTAATTAGTATCACGTAGATGTCACTCCCCATTTACACGTTTTAGTTATCGCTAATAAGGTTTAGCAACTTCGAGTTTTAGCCATTAATTGATGTAGGTATTAGCTATAACATAACGCTTTAAAAATTAATTTATTGATTCTAAAATTAAATTAACGAATTACGTTTGTAAAGTTATTGTATGCAGACAATGTTTATCTGAAAATTTTATATTAAATTTTGTGTGGGATTTCTTTGTGAAGAACAAGCCTACGAGCAGTAAAATGCTAAGCATCTAAGTAATGCATTATTCTTCAATGAAATATAGATTAATAAAATGTTTACTTAAAATATTTTCAATTACAATAGGTATAAATCGATGATCCCACCCCAGTTAAGGTAATTAGGACCATAAATGAGTATAAAAATCGCGATCGTGGCTACATTTTGTCCCAGCATAACATCTTGCATTATCTATGGTCCAGTTCGCAGTCTGCTCGATTGCGGAGAGAGCTCCGATGTCCCGCAACGCTGTTGTGTTTCCACAGATAAACTGTTATTGGTTTTGTACTGGAACCGAAAGAGATGGCAATCTTGTTATTGATTCGCGGCGCAAAGTGCGAAGCCTCGAAGGATCGACACCCCATTCTTCAATGGCCATTAATTCGGCATTACTTGATAATAACAACGTTTCGCGGTCACCCCTGATACCCCTCAAGGGCAATACTTTTTATGAGCAATGCCGACAGCGGTTTACGATGATAAGATTAGAATTTTTATGTTGTAATCGGAAAATGTTTGTTTACTCACCTTTATTCACAAATAACCGATGGAGAAACGTCGGATGACCCTGGACCAAGTTTACATATATTCAAATATTTTGTAATCTGTTGAACCGATTATAATAAAACAAAACTAGAAACGATCTCTATTAATTTGCCTTTCAAACAAAGATAACCGCATCGGAATCAGTACATTCGTTCGGGAGCTATGATGCCACAAACACCTGCACACACAAAAAGAAGTCACTGATACATACGTATACACCCACTTTTTTCGTCGGATGTAAAAAAACATTCAAACATTCAATGTAAAACATTGCAGGAAGTATTTTTATTGATGAGTACGAAGTTATGTGCAACACCAGTCTTGCCAGAATCTACAGTGACACAGAATTTTCACATTCAAGAAGTTCGAGAACAAGGTAATGTTGTCTTGAAAACTGCAACAAATTTAATTAAGAAGTATAAGAGGGAACACAGGAAGTAACTTTTCCAACTATACTTCTAAGTACGCGGAGACAACGTAGAAGCGGTAATATAATAAAAGAACTATATAAAATGATAGTGAACAAAGGGGGTCCATAATATGGGAACAGCGCGCATGTACATTTTGTTATGTTATTGATAATCAAATAATTTACACCTTGATACTTGAAATTAAACGTAGGCACAAGCTACATATAAGACCACCAGCTTTATTAACATTACACTATGAACATAAAAAATAGAATGTGGTACCAAAATAACACGTCGAGGATTAAGCTTACAAAATACAATTTCCCTAAATACAAAACCCACACAACTTAAATTAAGTAGTCCTATATTTACTTTTTAAAGTGGATGTGGCTAATCACCTAAAGCTCTTGCTCAGAGCACGTTCGCTTAATCTCTTTAGTCCACGCGTCCATGGCTGCAGGCGACACTGTCGATGTAGGTAAGAGCTAAGAGCTGTGCTGGTGAGGTTAAGCTGTTTTAACACC
Organism: Blastobasis adustella; assembly: GCA_907269095.1. Taxonomy (NCBI): domain Eukaryota; kingdom Metazoa; phylum Arthropoda; class Insecta; order Lepidoptera; family Blastobasidae; genus Blastobasis; species Blastobasis adustella. The sequence continues at coordinate 13,221,005 of OU026119.1, read as the reverse complement.
GCAGTTGCCATTGATATAACTCCTACGTCCAGTCCCGTGTATTCCCGACGTCTGAATCATACCTAATACTGGAATGGAACGCGTCACCTGCGAGTGTGTTCCCTGATCATTGTAATGTCGACGGCTTCAAGGCTAAAGTGAATAGGCTGTTCCTAGACAGGCATGCTCCATCTTGGCCGCATCGTCACTTACTACCAGGTGAGACGGCGGTCAAATGCCTCGCCAGTCTAATTATAAAAAAAACGAACACACCCGTATTAAGTAACTTTCCTTTCCTTTCGCCAACGCACAGGCTTCTAACTGATAATGGACGTTAATCGAAGATGAACTAATCGAGGTTCCAAGAGTACGGAGGGCGGAGTCCGGAATACGGAGAGAATTCGTTCGTGTGATTCTTATATGCGAATGTCATTTGAACGAATACTCAAGCAAAGCGAAGAGCCCCAAAAAGCGCAAACCAATTCATTCATTCAATTTACGTGTTTATATTGGCACCATGTTTCATAAATAAAGATTCTTATTTATGTTTGTGGTCTCTGTTACAGTGATGCTTGGTTACAGTGGAGCGCCACCTGACTGTTAACAGGGACCTGACCTCCTGACCAAATTGGATCATGATTACACCTCCAGTCGCCTGAATGTGCAGGTTTCATCACGACGTTTTCCATCACCGTAAGAGCATTGGTTATTATTCAGCTAATGTACATAACTCAACAAGAGTCAAACAACTCAAAGAGAGTCCTTGGTACATGGTGGCACCGGGGTTCGAACCCGCCTACCTGTTGTTTACGAGTCGGACTCCTTAACATTAGGCCACCGACGCTTCCACTGTATACATATCCACTAATATTGCTTTTTTATTTCAATAAAATTGGTATGCAAGCAGTCAAGCGGGCCATCTTATGGAAAGTGGTCATGCTTGCCCACCTCTCAAACCCCGGACATGTTTCTCTGACAACAAATAGATACCTACTAGGCCCCACGTCGCGGCCAAAGCTACGGTTCCCCAGAACTGCAGGCCTCACTCATCTTATAGAACATACCTAATTGACGACCTGAGTGGTTCAGTTGGTCCCGGGTTCGAGTCCTGGCCGGGAAGAAATTGAAATTATGAATTTTTATTTCTCTTACGGGTCTGGATGTTCTAATTTATAATAAGTGTGTATTTAGAAATATATAGGTAGTTTTTCAGTTGTTTGGCACCCATAACATATGCGTTGCTTACTTTGGGGCTAGATGACGCTGTGTGAATAGTCTAAGCATATCTATTTATTTTATTTTAGTATTGTTTGGATACGGCATTCCGTAAGATCCACCTCCGTACCTCCAGGTACTGCTCCAACTCTAACGGGATATTCCTCTATTCCCTACATATCTTGCTGCTTACTGTACCAAAAATGTAGTACGCTTGGGGTTATTTAGTTGTGGAACTTGCTCTTTGTTCATTTGTTAATCAATATCGTGACGTACTTTAGCTTTACCCTTCAAAGGAGTTGGTGAAGTGGAATAGACATATTCACTGCCCTCCTTAGCTCATTCTGTAGAGGACTTAACTTGCGAGCTGCAGCATGTTGATTCGATTTAAGAGGGTACGTTTCTCATGGACTTGAGCCTCCTCCACATTAGTAGAGGGTTGGGCCATATTATTTATGCTTGGCGGACGGGCTGCAGATCGCAGTATTGAACAAATAACAAGAATGCTACCGCCCCTTTTCGGGCACAAGCCGGTGCTCTGTGACAGGAATCAATATGTATTATGTCCGTTTGGGGTTGAAACCTTGGGGGCCTAGCTCAATATTTTTTTTCCAACAGATATCTACCCGGTTAGTTTTTTTTTATAAAAGTAATTACGACTAACCAGGCATTTGACCGCCATCTCACAAGGTGGTAAGTGACGATACGGCCGATGATGGAGCCTAGGAACAGCATAGGCTGTTCAGCATAGTGAATAGTCACTCTAGCCTTGAAAGGGTCTAGATTATAATGTTCAGGGAATTCAGTCGCAGGTACCGCGTTCCATTCCTTAGCCGTACCTATTATAAAATTTGAACTAAAGCGGCTCGTGTTAAGCTATCTAGCTGGAAGATCCACAACATCAGGATGAAGCGCTCGCCCGGATCGCGTTTCATAATAGCGGGAAGGCAACAGAGATCTACGTGCTGACGCGTACCTCGGACAACGTATAAGTCTGACCATTCAACAAGGAATTGCTGCATTCTTGGAACGTTTCTGCTTGGCAACGATTTAGAATCTGTTAATGTAATTGTAGCTTTAAGTTTGTATGTTCTGTATATAACAATGTAAGTATTAATAACCATTAAACTGTTATCATCTAACATGTTTACGAATTAAAGTTGCTATAGATCGACAACACAATTGTAGATTAATATCGTAATTCAGTTGCCATGCCAACAATGATCTGATTTCAATGTTTGAATTTGTTACTTTAGCGATTACGTATCATCGATTTCACGGGTTCAGTTGCTAACAAAGTTCCATTGCAATAAACTGATACAATATATGCGATCATACGTGATCCCAAAAGTAACAGTTGCAACCATTTAAATCAGAGAATTGTTAGCAACCGGGTTACGTAATTGGCCTACTGGTGTATCGCCCGCAGCGAGGAAGGCAGGAAGGGGACGTTTTAGGGTTGTTAAGGGCTGAACGCGGGGGTGCGGGGCAAGGAACCCAATTAGTGTTTTTCCGAGAACGTCATCAAGTGACGTTACGCGGAACCAAATGCTTACTGCGGCGCGCATCCAAGTTGTGTTGTCGATCTATAACTTTTGTTTACTATCAATGATTTTCCATATAGGTATGTGCGCTTATGGAAGTATTTATACCATTTACTTTATCTCATTTTGATAGCCGCATTATGAAGTCACAGTGGTCGAGTAGTTCTTGGACGCATTTCGTAAATGATGTATCTTTCTGAAATGTGCATAGGGCGTCTGCTGCGTTAAGCTCAGCCCGGCGCGGGGATCCGCAGATTCAAATCCGTTGTGGGTTTATTACGTGATGTGGCGACCAGCAATGGATTAGAATCCGCGCCCGGTTCTTGCGGACGCCCCCATACGACCAAAAAATTCCCGTAGGAAATCTGCTCGAATATTAAAAAAAGGATGTGCGGAAGTCTTGAATCAAAGCCAATGTATGCTAGCCTGTGTATCAATAGCTATTATGACGATGGACACAATAATATGGTCTCCCAGTGGATATATTTTTGTAGGCACATGATTCCACATCACGGTAATCAATATCAATCACTCAAGCACGACAGCGAATCAATCTGCAAGAAAAAGTTTCTTATAACCACAGATAACATTCAGAGAAAACGAACAAAGGTATTTATTTTAGGAACGAATTGATATGCAAAATTCTAAAGGAATCTGAAACCAGCTGAAAGAAATATTTATCTTGGTCTTACTCCCTAAGACAAACGCCGATTCGCAAATCGTATAAATGTAAAAGTTTCTCACTTCTGAGCAGACTGATTACTGTTTGCTCAGAAAGTTTAGAACGTTAACAACTAGGCCAATATTTGAATGGGATCGTTATTATATATCATCAGCGCCAAGTTGTTACGGCTTGTTTCCACATTGTAATCACTAGCTGATCCCAGCGGTTACATCCCTTGATAAGTTGGCGAACAAATTTGTTATATCTGTTAAACTTCAATAGAAACTATAAGCCGAAAAATACTAGGTACGATATCTGGTATAACTACATAAGCCTGCAAAAAAAAACAATATTCCAATCCATATAAAGCATTTATCACAATACAACGTTGAGCTTCCCTTAAAACGCATTAGGTTCATCTCACTATCTCCATGCGGCAGACATGAAAAAGCTTGTCAAATGGCGGAGGTCTCTTTCCCTGCATTGCACTTTTCTACATGACTGGGAGACGTCCGAGTGTATTAGGACGTTTCCTGTATGTGTTGACTGACCCAGCACTGCTTGGGCTTACACTGGAAAACCACAGCGAAAACTATCTATGAAGTCCTGTGGTGTTCCGATATACAGCAGCTGGGACAGCCATTCCATTTTTGGGCAGTCTCACATGTCCACGTAATTCCCTCGGATGACGTGGTATATTTCGAAGAATTCCCCTCTTAACAAAAATGGAGATCCAACGAAGGACGTAGATTCCGACAACAGCAATAAAAATTCAGAGTACTGTGGAAAATTTTTCCTTGTGTCTCCAAAAGCAACAACCTCCTCCCATACACGGGTATCTCGTAACTGTATTTTTTTTCTTTTATAGGGCGGCTAATTCTCACTCTATCATCTGCCTGCGAAACATGAAGATCAATGAGGAGACTCAGTCCTTTCGGCCCCATTGGTAACTGAGTTTCAATACTGGTTTCGGTAAAGAACCCATCAGTGTAAACGCTACTAGTAATTAATTATAATAATTATTGGCTTACGCAAGTAAGTTTGTATCAAGATATCGATCCCAACTCTAGTGGCTCCCAATTCGACTACGTCGAACGTACTATACTCACATCCTTTCTACTCTTTATAATCTCCTTTATAACCCTTTCGCTCCTTTGTATCTCTCTAAACGGTTTCATTTCTCGCGTCCACTAGACAAACATTGTCGTCGCAGTGTACGAACCTTGTTAGTAATACCTCCTCACCATTCCGATTTATATTCCTACTCCTTCACTGTTCATGCTGCAAGATTATGGAATTTTTTGCCGTATGAAATACGCGATAGTAAATCTATCGGTATTTTTAAGAAACGTGTGAAAGAGCACTATCTCTCTCTTAGTTCCTGAAAATGCAAAGTACAATGCCTATACATAATTTGTAGGTATCTATTATATGTATTAGTATACGAGTAAGTAGTAGGTATATGTAGTTTATTATATTGGCATCTTATATGTGTATGTATATTTAGTTAGATATAATGGTTAGATATATTATTATTGTGCGTGTCTGATCTACGACTACTTATCACATATCTCTTTGATAGGCCTGCTGGAAGAGATTTCTTCTAAGTAATAAATAACGCCTGTTGTGTTACCTATGACTTTGTTTTATTCCTTAAGCTTCCATGTGTACTGTGAACTGTAAAATAAAATATGTTTAAATTGAAATTGACAGAACAACACAGCACGACAAATATAATAATGAATGTGGCATAAAAAGGAAATAACATGCTGCTAATAGGGAAACTACTGAAATACACTGAAGTCTTCCTCGCATTCATTACTATCATTGTGGCAATCTACTGTTTTGTATTTTTCTATTAAAATACTTTTTGACATAAACCTGCTCGTGACTCTCCATCTCCGCCGAAATATTAATAAAGTATATTAATTTAATATATTACTCTCTTTGCCATACAAAGTCGCACGTTAATAAACAAGCATCATGAAAATTCGAATATACATAATTAAATAAAAATACATTTATTTCAATTGACATTCTTACATTTCTTTAAAGGCCTATTAAAATCAAGAAAGGTCAGAATTCCACGGAATACAAAATTGTAAATTAGCTGCGATCGACTTTGTTAAAAATTAGATAAAAACATTTAATTATAATTTTAAAAGAACCTTATGATCGCACAAACTGAAACAAACTACGACATTATTATTATTATTACTTATTTTTGTGTATCATAAATTCAAGTCATTTGCCTAGCTTCCTCGCACGCCTAGCCTAGACGGTAAAAGTAAATCGAGGGCACATACCAAGGTCCCAGTAGTTTTTTAACGATGATCTAACCTCTCGACCATATTCTATGCGGTCTCGCTCGCCACACGCTAGCCGTATGACACATATTCCTAATATCGGAAATCGACTCACGTATTTGGGAATGCCGAGATGTCATGAGAAGTAACGGATCCGTTTTATAAGGTTACTCGATTTACGTGTGTGTTTGTGCACATTTTTGGAATACCGTAGACGATATGAAAGATTACAGATTCTGTGGATTAACGGATAGAAATGTAAGCCGTTTTACGTAATATGCGCACAAAGCAATCACACTCAGACGAAGATCAAAGAAATCCGTAAGTTTAATGGTCGTACCTCGAGAGAGGAGCGCAGGGCTCAGTCGGAGGGGTAGCACGGCACCGCGACTCAACTTTGATTAACCCAATCGCTCTCAATTAAAGTTCCAAATAGGACTTTTCAGTTTTTGTATATGACGCGACTCCTTTTGAGACGGCTGTACCGATTTAATAGGAAAATGAACAACAACTTCTTCGAAGGACTTTATAAATTATGCTCGATTTGGTCCCTGGCCGTTTTCCGTATCAGCCCGTTTTTTTCAATGAACGTTATCCCATGACCGAACTTCAAAAGACATTCGGAAAAACTATCTACGAACCGAAAAGCAATGTAAGATTACTCAGGTCGTTCTTTACATGTTAGTGTAGGACATTGTTCTTATTCATAAAAACCATTATGGCCGTTTTCACCAAACTTAGGAATCGCCTAAGTTCCGTCTTAATTAGTTTTTAGCCAATCAACAACGTCCAAATTGAGATAAGAAACACATTAGCTGATTCCTAAGTTAACTTATTAAGTGAAACGGCAGTTTTAATACACTGCGCCGATATTTTTATAGTAGAGATAGGAAAACGAGTACCTTTCCCTACATACAGTTTGAATTGTAAGACATACATTACCCCCTTCACTGATTTTACAATTTGACAAGAAGGCGCAGACTTAATCCACTGCGATATATTACCTACATTTGAAGCAGAGTAATCCTCACGCTTGCAAGCCCTGCACCGTCACGTATAAGAGGTTCCGCAGCGGGCGCCGTAAAGTTTTTATCGTTTCCGGGTCGCAGCTCCCAGACAATTCGGTTTTCCAATCAACATCTTTATAGTGTTCGGGACTATGATACCAACTACAGTAAACCGTTTAGGATTCCGGCCGGGCGGCCGGTTTACGGGCCGTAACCACTCACTGCTACACATGTAGGCGCCACGTCCGAGCTGCATGCGGAGACGTGGACCCCATAACAGTGATAACGGTCAGCGACGGTGTGTAGGAGAGCTTGGGGGCGTATAAGGGAAAAATATAAAGTGAATTCGCACTCAAATGAATGGAACACAATCGTGTAAGGAAAAGAAGAAGGCAGAGACGATTGTGGCATATATCTCAAAGAAAATTCACGTTAAAGGTATGGATTGAATTTGAACTTTGTATTTACAACGATATGACGTTAGTATACATGTTATTGCACTGCAGTAACGCATTTGAAATACGTGCAATAATTAATGAAGATACATCAAAATAATTAGCTTTAGGTACTAAGTTACGACAAAAAAAGCAAAATTCTTATACGGCAATAAGTTGCATATGCCTCCATCACAACTGGTTGCCAATCTTGGTTATGGGGGCGGCTGGAGAGATCGAAAGTTCGAACACGAATCTAAGAGATGCGCATTATTTAGCGAGCTGTTATGCTCGGTAATATTATATTTTCCTCATATTACTTTATCGCTCCCTGCTATCGACACGATGGATCGAATTATTATAAGCTCAAATAAATAGTATGGCGATTAAACTAATTAACTACGAGTTGGCTGGAAGTTATTCAGCTAAAATGTTGTACATAGTCATGTGAAATTTGAACGGTGAAATTCATCGTACGCTCCCGTTCGCTACTCATATTGAACAAAGGTAGTCCACCGCTAAAATTCACGGAACGCTTCACAGATAATATTCATATGTTCGCCTCTGAACTCGGCTGCAGAATGGAAGGTTCTCTAGTAAAACATTTTGGAGGTGATCAGCTAATTTAATTATTTTTTTTGTACCGAACTTTTTCAATGTTTGTAAAGCGTGGGTGACTAGGACTTCTGTCTCGACTCTTTCCTGTAGACAGACAAAATAATAAATAATATACTAGTAAGTATCAATTCAATAATCACAAAAAGAATACCAATTGTATTCCAACATTTCCATTAAATGTGTAGGTTTTGTAGATTGTGTAGGTTTCACAAAAGAATAAATTGAAAATGCACTTGGTCGAAGGTTCCGTAGAGACGTAAAGAAGCCATTATTTGGTTTGTCTTTTTCGTTCGATTTTAATTTAAGTTTAATCGTGGTCTAGATTTGCTAATAATCAAAGAGAAAAGAAAATACAAAATCATATACCTACGTGTCTACGAACCTGAACACCGTCTGGCGTTCAGATAGGTCCAAGCAAAACCTATACAAAGACTTTCAATGCGTATCCACGTCGTTTCCTCACAACAAAAATAAACCTAAGCAACAAAAAAAAGAAACAAAGAACGCAAGCAATTTGTTGCTTCTGTATCCTATTGTGGATGTATGCTCAATCAATCAAATACTTACTTCGTAATCCCAAACAAATTCAATTAAAATCGTCCGTTTGTTTTTCGGCCATTACGTAATTTCACCGATGTTTTGGAGACCCCTTCGATTCGGTAGCGGCGGCTAATGCCGCGAACCAGCGCTCTAATTCATCAATTAATGCTGTTTGTTGTGAATAATGAGGTATAGCGACCAGTGGAACTTGCTATATACGTAATTTGTTACAAATACCTCATTAGCCCGTTTTAGCTATGCCAAAAATCTGCCTCGCTGGCTGTAGGTTATGACGCAATATCAAAACGAGTTTCATGTTACTAGATAGGTTCGACCAGTCGCTTTAATTTTATAGCTGAATGAATGTATGTTTTCGATACGGTTCATTCGCGACGTTGCAATGAAACTTACTAGTTGTAACCCAGCGAAATCGTGTGATTTTTCGTTTTTAACATAATAAAGACATCTTCCAAAAACCTCCGCGTTTGCGTAGGACCATCTTGTGCTGCCATTAATTTTGAAAAATGTTCATTAATCATTATCTAAATAAGGGCCATAGAGTTACAAGGAGCCATTAGCGATAGTGAAAGTAAGGAATTACTTTTAAAGTAAGTATTTTTCTTGGAAGGGATGAAAGAAATATTCCAAGAGTTAGCGAGGCACTCGAGCGCGACGTCATTAGTAAGTCTAATGAGGGTAACCTGTCTGAGCAGAAACTTATCAGCGATTGGTACCGAAAGATGAAAGCCAACTACAATCACCGCTATCGGTTAGGGTTGAGTGATAGCAAGAGCCTAAGGCATCATTATCCAATCTGGTCAGCTATGTTGTTCTCTGTACAACATCCGTGAGTGCAACGATGAAACGTGACAGATCGTGGCCAGGTTGCCAAGCACACGAAAATGGCTATTGAAATATTATCATCATCCGAAAGAACATCCAACATTTCGTCATTGCGATCAAGGTTGTTTCTTACAGAATCGCACCCCAAGTTCCCAATTAACGGGGTGACGGAGGTTAATTACCTGATCTGCCAAATTCTGGATCATGGTCAAGGCGGACACTGGGCCCTCGTGTACGAGACCACATCCAGGGCATTAAAGCCAAGATGATTTATAGCAAGCGCCCAAGGTGCGCGGAAAGGGTTGTATTGCAAATTGTTATGCATTTGACATTCAATTTTACAAAATGTAATTTATTGTGTAATTTAAAATTTATTAATAGGCTTTATCATGATTTCATTATCTGAGTTATTTGCAATAAAGATTATTTATTATTAAAGGGCTTTTCGTAACGGGCGCTCTTGGAAATTGCATGAATTCTAGTAACGAATTAAATCAGCGCTGCGTCCAAGGGCCGGGCGCACGTTCTCCTATATGACTGATCCAGTACTGAACATGTTGAGGTTCAATAGTTCAGCAAAAATGTTGACATCTTTGTGCATTTGTCGAGTGTCCAGCGCGCCGAAAAGGCCCGTCCGGCGCATAAAAAACAGCGTATTGTGTGTGCAAGGCAGACTCATGTTATAACTAGTTCCTAAGATGTCGAAGGACTTCCTTCAAAGACAAATTAACCTATATACGAGTATGTAGGTATTTTACTGAGCGTCGGTGGCCGAGCGGTTACAGTATCCGACTCGTAAGCCAGAAGTCCCGGGTTCGAATCCCGCTCCGGCCATGTACCAATGACTGTTTTCTGAGTTATGTACATTAGTTGAATACTAACCGATGCTCTTACGGTGAGGGAAAACATCGTGATGAAACCTGCACATTTAGGCGACTGGATGTGTTACCATGATCCAATCTGGTCAGGTTCCCCTGGTAGCAGGGTCATGGAGGTCAGATGGCAGTCGCTCCACTGTAATTACCTGACCCGCCAAGTCCTGGATCATGGTCAAGGCGGACCCCGGGCCCTCGTTCTCGAGAGCACAACCGGGACAGTAACGCCAAGATGACTACTTAAGCCATGTAGGTATTTTACTACTATACTAATGACTCCCTGACTCGATGATGTGGAAGAGAGAAAAGACATGTCATTCTTTGGAGAATGACATTAAATTTGTCCTTTGATCTGTATAGCACACGTATGACAAACGTAGGTATATGCAGTTTCTGAGGTAGTAAAGCCTTTTTGTACTATTGTTATAAAGAGTGTAAAGAAACCCCTGTCCAATCCCAAAAAGGGGCAATAAAACTGGTACCTATCCCAATTACATATCTAAAAACCTGAAAATGTTGTGAAAATAACCCTAATAAATTTGTACGAAAACTATCATGGCCTTTCCACAAAATATACGTCCAAATCGTCATGACAATACCATAACAATAGCTCTTATGTGTGATGAAGTGAAGTGAAATCAATTAAAAAGGACCGTAACTGCAGATACTTGCGAGAGTCCCTGTACAAAGAGTAAATATCTTAGCGTTAATGTCTCGGTCGAGGCCAAGGGGTGCGTACCAGGATTTGGCAGATCAAATAATTACAGTGGAGCCACTGAGATCTGACCTCCGTGACCCTGCTACCAACGAAATCTGACCAGATTGGATTATCGTTACACATTCAGTCGCCTGAATAAGCAATGTTTTCCCTCACCGTAAGGGCATCGGTTAGCATTCGACTAATGTAAATAACTCAGAAAAGAGTCATTGGAATTCAGTGGAATTCAAACCTGGTAGTACCGGAGGTACCTGGTACCTCTCGCTTACGAGTTAGATACCTTAACCACTGGGCCACCGACACTCCTCCTGGCGTGTGCACTTTATTGTATAGGCTTAAAATAAACAGTATCCATGTACAATACAAGAGCATAAGTGCATGACCTCCTTAAGAATAATTATCCTTTGCACTACTGTGCAGTTGTTAAACGGTTTTTATAGCAGTAATAAATCAAAAATTTATTTATTATTTAAAAAATACCCTGGGGATAAAGGACGAGTCCATTGGGCACAAGGGACAGCTAATGCTCCCTTCTTTTAGCAAACTAATTTTGGATAAAGATGCACCAAATACAGGAAATGTTGCTGTAGCGGCAAAGGAAATTTTTCTTGAAGTGGTAATGCACTATGGTCTTGAACTGTACAAAGAGTGATTATCCATTAATTAACTTGGGATTAATTATTAATCCACGCGATTCCAGCTCAGGTGGACAGTTCCGTGATTCATGCTGGCAACAACAAATAGTTTATCATTCCATTACTGCTTGTTATTTGAATGATGTCATAAATATGTTTCTATGAACAATAGATAACCTTTTAAAATATTTGTAAACAAAACAAACGGTATACTGTTTCTTGGTGAACTCTTTTCAACTCGAGCTTGACACTAGTTTTATCGTTAGAACACTGAGACCTGAGAGACAGGATTGACTTCTTATCTTGTACCTTGTTAAATTCGTTCGAGTCGCGAATACTAAAGACATAATCCTAAAACTTTTACCTAAAGCCATCTGTTTACTTAGTAGCAGATAGGAAAATGTGCACAACAACAAAAATAAATGCCTACCTACCTATTATAGAGTGATACAAGAAACTATTCGTGAGCACTTATAGAGGTATTAACATGCTTCGTTATTAAAGTTGTTATAGTCGCGCATTCTCATGCCTCTTTGCACAATACTGGGTTCTTGAATAATGAACAAAAGGTTGTCGATATAGAATACGGCTGGGCTAAACAGTCAACCTCTCCCATATCCACGCGTGTAACAATTAAATTGTTTTTATCGTTTCCGTTTTGCACGTTGCGCTTGTGCAACGACTAAAATATACCTTTCGAATAATTCACAAAGGCAAAGCACGGTCTTAACTTGGAACTATCAAGACTCGAATTCGGGTTTTCCTGTGAGGCTGTGCTCGTTCCGTCTCTGTCTGGCTCGTGGATCTGTAACGCCGCCGATCGTGTGTCTTGCTCTAACTTGGGAAGGCTTGCGCGGAAAGAGAATGTGGATAACGAACGACCTTTTGCCGTTATGAGCAAGCAGTGCGGCCCGTGCGTTCACCGGGAACAGTCCGCCCGAACCGTCGCGCCGGCGCCTTTGCCTGACAGCCTGAAAAAAATTACGTAAATATTACAACATTCAAGCATTGATTATAAAACGACTGAAACTGCTCCGGCACTACCACCGCCCACCCGGCTCCTGCGCCTGCTGACATTAGTGCCTCCAAATTTTGATTTAATTGTGCGTTTTTGTTTGACCCTGGTGATTTTGTTTCTATTAAGTACATTATATTGTTTCATCGCCCCTCCCGTGGTGTTAACTCAATTGGACTCTGTGTTTTGTTGTGATTTATTTCCCCTCATTGGATTGTCACAATTGACAGGTAAGTCCTTATTATGTTTTCTTTCCTATTTGAATTGTATGTACATGTTTACTAATCGTATGGAAACCCTGAATTTTAGCTATAAATTCTAAATTATAATTAAAACACTGTAATGTAAATAAAAGGTCTCTATAAGAAAAGTAAACACTTTGTTCTTTTTTATTGTCGAGTAATCACATTTGTTATATTATTATAATAATTGTGATCATACATATGTATGATCTTATCAACAACATATACCAGCGGTAGGACTCTATCTGGTCTGAGGAGTTTGAATGTCTACCACGAGTACCACCGCTGTTTCTACCGCCAAAACAATGCCTGCATTTGTTATATGTAATTGAAGCCTAAAATATTTTCATCTATCGTATTTGTCATTTTACATTCCGTTATTTTCAATTTCCCCTTTTTCTACCAGGCGGGCTGCGGTCTGCTGGTTAATTATTTTTCTTTTCCAAACATTTTATTTATGTAATTAGCAAATTAACCTGTACGTTGTTAACGTCAAAATAAATTAAACAGTTTCCTTAACACAGGTAGTTTACGCAAACAACAACATTAGATTTACACGTTAAAAATAAACATTCGCTAACGATGATTACTTAATATCGGTTGCCTAACCGCCGTATGGAATTCCAATCGGTCTTATTGCGTTGTCGGACAACTTTTTGTTACGATGAGCCGTAATGATAATAACCTAATCGGTGTTCGGTCGAGGCCCGCGCCAAGCCGCCATATGGCAAACGCCATCCGTCATGGCGTAGCGTAATATCGCCGGAGATTCATCAACGTACGCCGATTCGGCTATCATTCTCAGGCACAACCTCACATTTGCTTTGTGAGTTTCGTGACTTAATCGTGTCGAACCAGAATACGGAATTAGATAAATATTTGCGCCCTCCCCCTACTTTGTTTCCGGTAAATAAACTGAACATCCTTAATTAATTTCGGAGCATCAAACTTTGCGCTCGCAAGAGAAATTGTAATTCACCGGATTTAGAGATATTTATGGGTGCTCCTAAATGCGAGTATCCTTTCAGAATGAATTATAGAACCCTCTTGTGGATTATTGAATTTTCATTATACTCCTTTTCGTTCTCATCGTTGACATCATTCTTTAATGTTCATTTGATCATCCAAATTATAAATAGATACCCATTGTAGCTTCTCATCAGTATGCATATTTAACTAAATGTCATGATCAGTATGCATAAATCTGCTAGATCCGGCTCAACCTCGCTATCCATTGGCCATTAGAAACTTAACAGACCGATATTTCACTGTTACGCCACTAAACGTGATCACAATTTTACTTTTTGTTTGTGTTAAACAAAAACAACTCGACTTAAAAATGAGGTTTAGGCCAGTGTTTGTCAGGTTATTGGTTCTGGGAATTGGGCGAATAAGCACACGCAGCGCTCACAAAAGCCACGGAGTATCTCCTTAACATTTAAAGGATTTCCGTGCGATGTTTTTTCGTTATTATGCAAGTAATAGCTCCTGCGGGAATCGAATCTGCCGTACGACAGCCATACCCCGCCCACCCTTACGTTTATCTTTGGCTATCATCTTATCTACTATAGCACGTGACGACATAGATGCGACGCCTTTACGACGAGATAACTTTTTGCGACACCCTTGTAGATTAATGACTGTCTATTAAAAAATAACGTGGAGGACGCGATCGAATTCACAGATAGAGGAACGAAGTTACATTGCAACACTTCGCGTTGTCAGTATGCTAAAGTAAGTTAACTTGTAGGAAGGGTGTTCGACGCCAATTGTGCTTGTTTCACATGTAGGCAGCGGTACCTTTAGAGAGTCCTCGGCACATGAGTCACGATTGAAAACTGATCCGAGGCCGCTCGACAACGCCTCCGGGCGTTCGACTCATCTCGCATATAGGTTTACGCAATGCAATGCCAGTTTGGACGTTTAGGACTCTGGTCTGTTTTATGTCGGGTATTTCCTTATGAGAACTACATGATTCAAAAGTTACTTTTTATTGTACGAAAGCTAATTATCCCTTAATTTTAAATTTGGCCCTAGTAGGTACAGGAAACACAGCAACGTGGACTCGTTAATGAACGTCAACATGAAACAAAAAATATTTTGACACGAATCCAATAGAAAACGAAAAAGGGTACAAAATTAACTCAGAATACAAGACACACTGAAGCGTTTAATACTGGAATTTTACTATTGTACCCAGTTTCATGATTACGTAGGCACACTGAACATGAACACTGGCCTCCGTAATGTAACGGTCAGCTCGCAACCGCTGGGCAGCCTCCTTTACATCATATACTCGTTAGGATTCTATTAAGATATTACAAGAGCGGCTCGGCTAACGCCGGAGATTAGGTAGCAAGATTGCGTTCTGAATTTAACCTCAGCGCAGTCGAGTATGTGGGACGCATTGGAGACGCACTTGACTCTCTGTGGATATTGAAACGATGTATTTTTCTATTTATGACAAAGATAACAGAGCAAAATAATTTAAATATGTGCAGTTCTATTAACCTTCTAAAGAATAATTTTTTGAAGGTTTTTAACACACCCATTAAGTCAATCTCCAAGATACCGTGCAGTGTAGATTAGCATTGAAAATAGAATTCTACTAATATGCGAACAAAATGGATTTTCAGGCCACATGGCATCAGATATCTACAAATTTGGTACAAAGGAACAAGGGTAGAGCCCGGACGAAGTCTTGTAATGTGGATATGGATTTTAGTTCTACCTATAAAAGCAACCTTCATTGCGTCAGTTCGATATGGCCAAAACGAATGACTGGACACAATATGCTCTCAAGTTTCAGATACGGTGTGTGGATTTTCAAATTAGTTTCTCAACAAGCATTAAAATATCGCACTCTCGGATTGAAAGCGTCGCGAGTTGTTTCAAAACTTCGTAACTTAATCTAGCGCTCTCATGAAGTTTAATAGTTTTGTAACTCGAACAACGTGTCAGATCGGAACCTTCTTATATTAAATTTTATATTCATAACAGCTTTCGCCCACGACTTCGCTAGAACGTCAAAAATAGTCCAGTTTCGTCGGGAATAATCTGGCTTCCTTATTAGTATAAAGATTTCTTAGAAACGGCTTTCCAGGATTTAATAATTGAGTTTTTTTTTACTTTATATGCCTAATAAACAAAAACATTGATTTATCAGTATCAAAGAAAAGTTGGTGTCCAGTTGTGCCATATAATGTTCCTTTTGTTGAATTCCGGTTTGACAGTCAGAAATGAAGATGGGTTGGGAATATTGCCAGAATGGAGCAGTCGTTGGCTTAGAAGGCCAATAGAGTTCAACAGAGTTGGAACTCCTGAAAGATGTACAAGCGAAATCTTGCTACAAGCCAGTTGCAAGATGCGAATGGAAAATTGAAAAGGAAGCATACGCTTCGAACATAGGTTCGAAAGCGATTAATGGCTGAAAAGTATAAATGGGTTTTACTCATGGAAAAAGCAGGTTTTTCTATTTCTGTTCTAACGCGAACAGCCTATAAAAGTCAATTGTTCTTTGCCCAACACAAAAATAAATTTATTAAGATTGAAATTTAAGAAATAATATGACGATGATAAATTGTCAGGAAGAAAGAATGCACAGAAAACGTGCTCGAAAGGTAAATCATGGAAAAATTGTTTGAGAGATAATGAAGGTACAAAACATGCAGATAAAAGAAAATATCAAACATTTGTACACAAGTTAGTAAAGACTTGTATTCTGATTCCGAATCGCTGTTGCCACCTGTGAATTACTCTTGTTCTGAGGATATACCACTTATAACCTGAAGAACAGTAAAAGGAAAGATGGAACCACAACAGAAGTTCTCAGAATTCAGAAATCTCAGACTCTGTTCATTTCCATCCTACGTACGAGGAGATTTCCAAAGCACACGTGTCACTTTGACATCATCCTTATTTTAAAAAGGTGAAAAATAAGACAACGGCAATTACAGGTTAATTGTAATATGACATTTCTACAAGGCTTTCATTAAAATCATTGAATTCGATAAAGCAATTTACCCATTTATCTTGCTTTCGTAGATTACTCAAAAGCTTTTAACAGCTTAATTCACAATTCCATGTTTGTAGCCTTACGTTTCTATAGATATAGATCCCACATATATTGATCTACTCCGTATACCATCTATCATAATAGCACTGTCGCAATTAAACTTCAAACACCTGGTCCACCATTTAATATAAACAAAGGCATGAAACAGGGCGACCACTCTCACCGAAGCCATTTATAAGTACCCTGGAAGAGATTTTCCCATAGTTGAGATAGCCTGACATGGGCGTTAACATTGGCGACGCGAAACTGACCAACCATAATATTCTGCTCCAACTCTGCTTTTGAGATCGAAGAGATACTTCAAGAGTTAAGTACATACAACCTTGAGGTTGGACTTCGTATGATAATGTGAAAGACTAAACTCATGAGAAAAAGCACTGAACGCAAGGTGGAAGTGGATAGGGAAAAATAAGTGTCCTACCAGGCTCGCCAAGATAAAGGACCTCCTGAAGGGAAACCTTCCAATGATGCTCAAACGAAAACTACTGGACATATACCTACTGCCCATCCTTACCTATGGAGCTCAGACTTGGTCTTTGACCAACATACAGAAGTTTACGGTCTGTCAGAGAGCAATGGAACGTAGCGTGCTCTTGGTGAAGCTAACAGATCATGCTCGGAACGCAACGATACGGGTATAAACAAATATAACTGACATGGCGTGGAGAGAGGCTTTTGCCCTGCAGTGGGATATGGACGGCACCTAAAAAAATATCAGGAATCATCTGTAATATAATATGATAATTCTATCCATCCCATCTCTATAATATGAAGAGGTCTACCATAGTCTGTCGGGCAGACTTATAATAACATAGTATATAACAAAATCGTTTCCCGCTGTCTATCCACAATGTTTTCAACAATAGATAGAGTGATTCAAGAGGAAGGTTTATAGGGTAGGACAACACGCGAATGAAGTCGCGGGGGCCAGCTAGTTGATTAATAAAACATCAGCTGCAATTGGAAGTGAGGAATAAACGAGACATGCCTGCATTGCGTGCAGGCTAATGTCTCATCGACAACCCAGCAGTCATTTTCGCACTTTTATACTTTCTGAACAGTCAGCCTATACTGAGAAGCCGATTTATAAACGCATTATATTCTACAATAGCCGAAGCATAGATTTTGGGATTACTTGTCAAAGAATTACCGGCCCATGTTTGTCTAACTAATTATTTATGTAAATGCAGTTCCATTTTCATATCAATTGTGTTATTCAATTGTATCATCAGTTAATTCTCTTTTACTTGCGACTTCGTTAGCGCTGATTTGATTAAAAATAGGTAATTTTTATTAGGCCGCAAAATATCACTTCACAATACTACAAATACAAGACTTTATGCCAAAAAATCACATCGATCTATTACTCTGTTGCTACATGAATGAAAATAGACTTAGATAAATATTGGTAAAGAGATAGGGGGATGACAGAGATAACTGATTAGTAAAGAAAAGGATTACAACAGTAAGGAAGAAGATAGTTGTTACAACTAAAGCAATACGAACTGCAATTATTCGGTATAACCACTTATGATACCAAGAAGAAATACAACTTTAGTCCCACACAAGACGGGAAAATTCTTAAACATTTTACGGCAAGTGCACTTACGCAGCGGATCTGCGATTTCACCTACGCCACACGCGCCAGTCACGAACGAGTCTGGATTCCATCGGAACCAATTAGACGCTAAATGGGTCCACCACAACGGAATAATATGACGCCTCTAATACATCATATTTCTCGTCACGTATTAGGTTACCGGTCCTTTGTTACGTGAGCCACTTTCAGTGAGTGAATAGAGCCGATCGCCCGGGTGTGCACTGAATACTATTAATTATACTTTTTCCGCCATTAATATTAATATGAAATAGCGGTCAGCTATTGAGCGTAAAATTTGGGCGCTATTTGTTACTCTTGCAAGGTTGCTGCGTTCATAAAGATATGTAATCTTGGCTAATAGATATTACTTCAAAGGAAGTTTAACTAGAAACTAGATAGTTACTGGAGTATGAAAAATTACAATAATTTCTTATCCGTTGATCTCTGTATTTAGAATAGACACGTTACATTAACGTTTCTATCTGATACACGTTGTTACTCGATAAGAACCGCGTCATGCGTCGCCGATATTACGGACTATTAATTTCAAAGAGTATGAGAGCAGAAATTTAATAAACTCCACTGATCTTTGCTAATAATATCATGTTCGTGTTTATGAAACATTTCACGTTGTACCAGAATCTATTCTGACAGAAATTTAATTAAAACTTAAATTTCGTTTTAGGATTACAGGAATTTTAGGGAATTAATTACAAGTTTTCGCCATTTAAAGGCCTCTGGCGTCGAAATTGGCTAACCTCCAAGATTTGTTGCCAAGGTTCAAAGACATGGTACAAGTTTTTATCCAGTGTATAATGCTATAATCTCCCTGAGATAAAGCAATGAACCATACTCGAAGACAAAGCTTATTTTATTTACGGGAAACACTGCAGTGGACTTATTTTTTAATTTCCTTGCTCTGGATTTTCTCGCATCTCATTATTTCGGAAGTTGGAGTTCGTAATGGGCTCTTGTTAGGAAGTTTTGTTTCATAATCGGCCCTCACAATTCAGTTTGCAGTGCATAAATAATATATCTTCTTTCACGCCAGTTTGAATTCAATTAATATTTATGTCTTACCAAGTCAGGATCAAATTTATGTAGGGTATTCCATGTTTTACTTCAAACTTTGAAACTATGATATAAAATTAAAGAAAACGTGAACGTAATGAGCGTTTCAACAGCACAAAATGGACAGCAAAATGGAATATCCGTTTTTAATTAGCGGGAAAATAACAATTGTCACCCAACTACTTCATTAAAATTCTCCCCGCTGCAGCTTAAATGAAACCAATTTGCCGAATAAAGGATTTTTAACCGTCCCATTGTTTCGTCCCTAGCCTCGAAAGCTACAAAACAAAAGGTGTTAGGGAAATTCAGGAGCAGCTTGTTTGTGAACACACTTCCTGCTCTCTGTCAAAGGGCCGAGTGCGGGTTGGCATTCTTTTTGTTTTATTGGCGACGCGAGTAGCCTCGAACGGCAGCGATTTGGAGCAGAATTGCTGCAGCTCCAATTTCGCGCCGGATAGAAATTCACTGGTCTATTGTATGTCAGTTACGGTGGATCGATTTTCCAATGCACATAACTTAAACCACGTTTAAACTTTACGACTTTTTATTATTTGGTTCATACCCTAGAATGTTTACACCACCACAATAACAAAGCCTCAGATAGTGCCATCCGCATTGCTCGATTTTGGTCTGGGAAAATATAACCTATCGAACATTGAAATGATAAGAAGAAGAAGAAGAATGCAAATATCTGCCTGATAGAAAGTTCATTTGAATAATATCTTTGTGATGAACTTATTAAACGACTAGGGATAAATTACAATAGTATTCAACGTAATTCGATTCGATTGAGTCAAGAACGCACCGCTGCTAAACGCCGCAGTGGATCCGCGTGTGAGAAAGTAGCATTTGTGTTTCACAGATTTCTAATGCAAATACTTATCTATAGTTTACGAACAAATACCTACTTTCTAACCCGTTTGCTTTCACGTCCAAACCTTTTGGTCCTAAAATACCGAAATCGTGTGATTTACTAATGAAAATTTTAAACGATACGATTATTACTGGACATCTACGCGATGACTGACATAACTTTATAGCGGATATGTGCGAGTTAGAAGTAAAAGTGGTTTCGGAGAACTAGTCGAGTGTGAATATAGTTGACAGACAGGTAAATTCACCATTTGCATGTTCTGGATATCACTTCGAAAAATGCGATTTTGCTTAAGATTTCCCATAAAGTCAATAGAAAAATGCATTAGCTGACACGCTAGGAACACAACGACGTTTCATTTGAAATCCCGAGACCGTAAATCCCATCTCTCATTAAAACTTGTCCTAAAAATTAAAGTTAAATTGAAAAATATATTATCTTTAGGATCCTTCGAAATTTCATTTCTCATCAAAATTTCTATTACTTGACAGCATTCTCTAAATCCGTGTACGGTGATTGTTAATTTCTACTAGATGAATTTGCAAATTGTTGAGGGCTTTTTCGATGAGTAAGCGATAAGTGTAGAAGTAAATCACACCTCTCATTAAAACTTGTATTAAAAGAAAAGTTAAATTGAAAAATATTTTATCTTTAGGATACTTAGAAATTCACTTCTCATCAAATTTCCATTTCTCCAAATCAGTGTAGGGTGATTGTTAATTTCTACTAGGTGAATTGGCGAATTGTTGAGGGTTTTTTCGATGAGTAAGCGAATAGTGTAGGAGTGATACAAAATGGCGGGCGGGCCTGGCGCGGAATGCGACCGCGCGGGTATGCGCGCGCGCCGCCGAGCGTGGCGCAACTCACCCAGGGTTAACATATACCTACTTACCATACCATACATTTTTTCACGATGCCTGTTGGAATGATTAAACAGGGTAAAGTGCCCACACATTTGTCGTTTTGGAATTTTAGGCATTTTTAATTAATACTTATGGTAATGGTGACTCCACGACGAGTCGTGCACTTACTTCTAGGATCCCAGATCGTATCGTATTTCAGAGTATGAATTATTAGGATCCAGATATTTAAATATTGTACAGGGTTTTTACAAAGTATTTTACGAAGGTTTTTTTTATTCTTCCTGTATGAAACAGCGTTAATAATCAATATTACTAAGCTTCAGTCAAATAACCGTAATCGCAAATTCTTTCGTGTTTAGTATGCACTCGTCGCAACTGCAGTAAAACAAAAATTCTTGTGGTATTCGAGAAATTTCTTTGTTTGGCTTTATGTATATAAATTCGAAGATGCAAGGTACACTCTCGCCATGATAGGACGCTTACGCACTACATCTGATCCGAATTCGAAATAATGCATATCAAGTTTAAGTACTAGTTTAAGGTGGCATTCCAATGGTGGTGCCCATACACAAAATCATACGTCTGAATACCGAAATACAATGATACTGCGTATATCAAAATTAGTCAGTTTTCTTGCTACGGGTCAATTTAAACTTGACGGATTAAAGAAAACTCGGGCAGATCTCAGACTTAACTCGATAGTGTGTAAGCCGACATTTAATTTCATAAACAGTACAGCAAAAAATTTGACTAAAAGCATCAAATTTCTTTGACCTAGTATGGCCCGGACCAAATAGATTTATTTTGCTTTACACAGCATTTTTTTCGGATCATATGCAGTGCGTAAGCGCCCCAAAGGAGGTTTCGACACCAAATTGACATTCACGAAACAAACTCCCCCTGCTTCGTAATCGCGGCATATACTCCCATCACAACAATACGTAGCGTGCTTCTGACCGTGTGAACTTACAAAAATGTTCACCACAATTAAGACGGTCTAAAATTATAACATAAGTTACCTTAGCATATGATGTCATTGTCTTGCGCTTTGGTTGCAAAATAGAATTACCTACTTCTAGTTTCTCCGCCACCTGTTCCTCATTACCTGCTTACCTACCTCTCAGCGAACATTACGCGATATACTTTAAAGATTTTGTTCAGTCTGCCTCAAATGTTTGGGTCGTTACCTAAACCCTGTACCAAATGGGAATCAGTTTTTTGTTACTAAACTAAGCAAACGTTATTGTCATCATAGAGTGACAGAATAGAGTGGCTAAGAAAACACTTATATTTCATAATATAATACACACGTTGGGTAACATATTACTTCCTAGTGAGAGCGCGACCCTCCCTCCGATATATGAAATATCTTATTCGTACTTTTTGCATCGACGTTTGAGCGGCAGCAAGCAATATTGAAATTCCGTCGTTTTATTCTTCTAGGAAAACGTCTCGAAAATGTTTTAAAGTGACGCTTATTCCTTCGCTTTGTATGTGTCTTGAATGGCATGAACCTAGTCTATAAATGTCAGTGACAATTTGCAAATTGGATTCGAAAAAAATAAAAATATCTTGCTCGACCTGCAACGGAAAAACGTGAAACCAGACGTCAATAGATATTGGAGGCCAGACTAACGATCTCTGACCTCTTTGTATCGTTTTCACGGGAAGGCGCCTTGTGTAGCACAAAAGACCCGCCTGACGGGGCGTCGGACCTGAATGAGGTATTCGTTTCAACTGGGTTCCGGGTTCAAAGCTGACATGTACAGCCTGCAAATTATCATGTGTGTAATCGTACGCGAGGTCAAGTCACTCGAAGCTCAAGAGCGGGGTCGCGTCAAATTATTTATGACCCACGGTTGGGCTGCGCGAAACTTATGTGTCAGTCTTCACCCCCTTCTTTATTATGACAATGAGTGAACAAAACAATTCTAGTTGCCTACAAAGATTTCCCTTGTTGAAAGTCGCAAGTTATAACGAGCGATGTCTACTTTTGTACGGGCTCCTAAACTTTTGCACCGAATTAGCTTTTTATCCTCCTTTCAAAATATTATGCGAAACTCGCTCAGTTAATCAGGAACCTGGAGGTAATAACTGACAAATTCATGGCTTCGCGTCGTAGGTTGCCGAAATAATTGGACAGTAAGGTGCGGCGGAATTTCCTCATCATTGTGTACGGTTTCCCATGACGGCGCCGCCGCCCGCAGCCGAATCCAATCGGTTGCGAAGACCATCTTTTGCTTACAACCTATTACAATTAGTGGGAGAGGATACATGTACCTATAAGTTGCGCGCAGATTTCACGTGGATCAGTGTTTGTATTTTTTGTTCTGAAAAAATTTACTTAATACAAATTTTTAAAAGTAATTAAGTTTAATTTTCTATCTAAAATTACTTTTATAAAATGTTGAGTGTATTGTGTACTCATAGAAAATTCCTGTTTTAAGTTACTCGATAGCTAGGGGCGATGGTGATTACAAACAAACAAATATGTATGTAGATATTGTACTTATAGGTATACGTATTGTATTTAAAGCTCATCTAAATTCATCAACACACAAAAATTACGTAGCAACATACATTGCCTGAAATCGTTCTTTTACAAAATTTTGATTACATGTAAACAAAAACTCGATCTACCAGGTTTCTAACAGAATAAAGATGTTTAAAATAAAATGAATAATGCCCTGGCAGCCCTAGTGTCAACCGAGGAAGATGCGCCGGCACCTCTGCTAATGACAGTAGAAATGGCCGCTGTGACTGTGCTATTTTTCCCAATCAAAGCCCGTCAATTTTCCCGCCACAGAGGTTTATTGTGCTGGAAAAATAATTAACTACGACTGATTGAACGAAAACATCGGTCCTCCGAGCGTAAATTCCTTGATCGATATTTTATTTTGTTTCTTGTAACACGGTGACATTTCTACCGATGCGGGATGTTGGTTTTGCGACACCAGTGAAAAGTAAAGTAGCGAATTGTGAATACGGATTCGCCAATTAAGTATTTTTGAAATGTGAGAAAATAAGAACGTGAAAAGCAGTGATTCTAAATGAATCTACATCTTTATGAATAGGGACGACACGTGTAACTTTGGTTGACAGAAAGTTTCATTTAAATCGAATTACAAAAACACATAAGCCTTTCTTTTGGGATTCGCCGCAGTCTGATAATAACAATCCTTTGTGAGTGGTCTCTACATTTGTAATACCTTATTTAAATTATTTGAAATTGAAGTTGTTTTGCATATTCTGAGAAATAGTTGCTGCATTTTCAAGAAAAACTACCAACTAAAGTTCATTTACATTTTATATTAAGGAAATGCCTTACTGAGGAAAAATGGCCACTTAGTTCTGCTGTTATGTGTTAATTTTCATTAAGTGTTTTAATAAATAAAATGAGTGGTTTCTTCTTATGAGATGGTATAAAGTAATACGTGCTTGTGAGACATGCTAGTGCATATTTGGCTATTGAGCAAGAGGCTAGACCACCCAGGTACTGAGCAATCGACACCGGGTATTACATCAGTATAAGTGTATGTTACGCTTCATCATGATCATTAACTGATAACCTTCCACACTGTAGAGACATAGACCGTAGTCAAATACGCTGGTTTATGCACCCGAAATTTCTTGTAATATACACATTACAAGGTTTTCTGTACTCCATACGCTTTCAAGCATCATGTTACCCCTAGATACTACTGCGTAGGTCCTGTCGACAAATTGCAGTACTATCCTCTTAGCAGAGCATCATCAGATGACGCTACTCTGAAGCTAACACCTGAAGATAACCCATGAAACACTCCATACGTGCCTACAATTTGCGAGGGTTGTTTCAACTAATTTAGAACCTCCGCCTTTTTTAAAGTCTATTAAAAATCGCATGACACTAGGCCTGCGTAATCTGCATACAAGGAGGACGACAACTGTAAGGCATTTCGCAAACGGGACTATTTGGTTTCAGCCTATGCATTGATAGTGTGTTTGGCTGGAATTTACATGGAGATGAGTCGACGACGCAATTGACCAGTGCCAGTACGGATTGCATTGCAGTCGCGTTTGTCTATCGCACTTATTTGTGTGATTTGTGCGATATTGTGAATTGCCTTACGCTTATCTTATACATAGCATAAAAACAAAGTCGCTTCCTTCCGTCTGTCCCTATGTATCCATGTATGTATCTATGTACGCTTAGATATTTTAAGCTACGCAACGCATTTTAATGCAGTTTTCAATAATAGTAGAGTGAATCAAGAGGATGTTGAGTCGAATCGAGAGTATTGATAAACAAATACGAAAAAAAGGGTAAGTAGAAATAAAGGAGGTGTACGCGAACGAAGTCGCGCAGTGTCCACAAGTTACAAATATAAAAACGACGGAAGTTATTGGTCAACCAGTAATATCGGTTTGCGAACTAACTATTATACCTATAAGCGGAAAGTCATATCGTGCGAAATGTGGTTTGTCAGCGAGCGTGCTTAACTCGGGCAATAACTCAAGTGCTCCGAATTCGGGAAACAACTACTTTTTTATTCGTTTCTTTGTTGTAACATATAGCAATTTAGTGGCACAGTTTTCCTTACAAGATTGAATTACAATTATTATCTATACCAACATTATTATTAAATAAAGCCCCCCCCCCGGTTCTCTGTCTGTCTGAACGTGATACTGAACAGATTTTTTCGAATTTGGATTTTTTTACTAATATGAATTTTTTGGCTACATTCTTCTCGAGCGTCATAGGGTTTCTATATGTGGGAAACAGGATCCCGCAGGTTAGACGAATATTAGAAGAGTTTCAGAACGAATGCGGTTAAAAACCGTGACGAACAGCGGTTCGTTTATTGATATATAGTAGCGACTATATATCGATAAACTAGGTCAACTAAATACTAAAGACGCATTTTATAAATAATCATCTTGGCGTTAATGTCCCGATTGTGCTCTCGCGCACGAGGGCCCAGGGTCTTGACCATGAACCAAAGACGCATTTTTGTGTTATTACAAGTAATTTGATTAATGCTTTATTATAAATGTCAACATCGTTTTTGCTCGTCCACCTTACCAGCCTCTATAAACTCAGTAAAATAAAGAATCGCACAATACTGTAATGGTAACATAGTATCTAAACTATTCTAAACCAGCTATTCACGAACGCTAGTCTAAGGTCGCGAAGTATAGCGCGGTATGTGAGCGGCGCGCGCGCAGCCAAGGCGTGCCGAGGTCGCCTGGTAAGGCGAAATCGAAAGTGCTCGCTCGACTGACCATTGGTCACTGTTGGTCATAGCAGAGGTTAACTTGTTACCATAACGTGCTGCCGACAGCTCAACAATCCTAGCATGAATTCCGTGTCACTAGAAAATAAACTCGTTCGCTATCGGTGATGTCTGCCTTTTTTTAAATAAAACCAATGATTTTCTAGTGACACTCCATTGAACGGCCATTGGATTATTTGCGTGTTACAGTTGTAAATCGATTGTAGACTAAAACGGTAGGCTCAGAGTCAATTACGATTCCACTACGACTCTATAATTAATACAAGTTTTTGCAAGACTCACGACAAAGATTTTGACATATAATTAGTCTGTGAGTCATAATTAAACATCAACAGCATTTGAGTTAAATAATATAGGCAGACATGGGCCCCAGTTGTTCTGCAGAGTAGAAACCACAGAGCAGAAAAATAAATTGCCGTGAAAAACAATTATTTTATTTGAAATAACAACACAATGAAAACCAACAAAACTGAAAATGTAAGTAACTAAAACTAACTAAATAAATTGCCGTGAAGGTACCTAACTTTCTAATCATTTTGTTAGAAACAGTAGGTATGTGTAGTTTTGGTGGTGAATAAATATCATGTACTTGTAGACCCGGCGCGACTTCTTTCGTGTATACCTACTTTACCCCAATCTACCCTTTTTATCCTTGCTTATAAACATTCCTCTGAAATCACTTTATCCGAAACCGCATTAAAATCTGATACGTAATTTAAAAGATCTAAGTGTACATAGATAATAAACATAGATGCATCGGGACAGACGGCAGAAAGCGACTTTGTTTTATACTATGTATAGAAATTACAGGTAATGAATTCTAATAACATATTTTCGTTAGAAATCGGTAAATGCCATTTATAATATTATAAAAGCCCTTCGGCCGGGTTAGATACCACGGTTTAAATATATATAGACTTAAAAGTATAATTTAACGAAATTACACTTCTATGTGTATATGTCTCAAATAGTTTATTTAACTTGAAACATATATTTTTGTCTGGAACGTCATATCCTGCGCTCGTGCTGGCTTCCGTTTCCTGCAATGTTATTTCCGTTTTCGCAAACAACATTTTTGTTTGAATACCTTGTTATAGGTAAACTTTGTTATTGATCTCATGTCTCAATGCTGTTATTGTCGAGGTCCACACGTTCTCTCTTACACAATGTCTGCTCCGGTTTTGTGACTACGGGTCCTATAGAATTCTTTGTCTGATTGTGTCTATGTATCATAGCGATAACTACGTGGGATGTTTTAAAATTACTTCACGGCGAATAGATATATATTAAGCAAGTTTTGTTCTCTGGCAAAAATCAATTGGTGGTACAATCCAGGGTTTTGAAACATCGTGGTACTATTAATTGGTAAAGTACATCAGAAGCCGGATATAGAACCAGTTTGTAATGACGGAAAGCTTAAGTACATGAACAATTAAATTCGCATACTTTGAGCATGACTATAGAGAAGGTATTACAGCAATTATGGTTATTATTTCTATAAATAAAACGCGACAAATAAAATTAGCCATTATATCTACCACGTTAGAGTGCACCGTGCGACACGTCGGTGGAGTCCTTTGTCTCAGAAGAAATTCCTGCATAATGAGGCAAGCAGTAACAAGGATATGTTAAAATGAGTATTGATGTCAACCTATTCAGCGACAATGTAGAGCTTTCGCATATTGAAGAGGTGAGCATAATATGCATCTGCAGAGAAAATAAGTCCATTTGGTTAAACATTAACTGTCCCTCATAACATCAGGTCTGCTATGAGCGACATTTAAGCCCCATATCTGAAATTACACTGACTGGCTATTAAAAAGAATATATTCCTAATCCTCTAAACAGAGATGCGACAACGCAAGCCTTAATAGCTAAATAAAGCTGACGGCCTTCAGTTAGGGAGGGAAGGGGAAGGAAACACTCGACATTTTTTAATTTTGTTTCCGACACACTAGGGAAATAAATTGGGGTTGATAATAGCACCTTGGCCGCGCCAAAATCTGGCGTGCAGGATAAAACAATTTGGAACTTTATCAGATAAATGGTGAAAGATTTATGAAAGATTTTCGTGGACGGAGGCAAGTTATCGAGCCGTAGCTGAAAGTTCCCGCCACAGCTATTACTTGCAAAGTTACTTCATTTTTAACTCGCGATTTATTGCCTAGGGAAGTTTGGTAAGTTATTATATCATTAAGGGAATCAAGCCACCGCGGCAGCGACAATATGAACTAACCGAATTTATCAATTACGCCTGCTGTGGACCGAGCAAAGTGGAACGGTGTAGTATTTTGTTTTTCTACATTCTTGTGTACTTCTGTTATTTTTTTTAATGTGTGCAATAAACAATGTTTACTTATTCACATAGTACATTTCGGTTAAGACTAGGTGTACGTGCACGTACTATTTTTAACTCTAAAGATTTTATACGAATAATTGAGACACACATCAGAGCAAGATTAACAATTAGACATGGTCGTTAAATAATGTTGCAAAATCTGAAATGTAGGTAGCAAACCGTGTATATATTAATTACGTAGATAAGCAATGGCAATCCATCTTTGCTAATTAAGGCATTAAGTCAGTATTCAAATTGTGACTGTCTATAATATTTTTGCAACATTCTGCAACGTGTAATAATTAAGAACAGTTTGGCAAAAGGCGAGATCATCTAATCCTTTCAAGAAGATGGTATTGCGTGCGGTGATTTATAGATGCTTTATGGGTCGGTGCAATCTCCGAATTGCTTTCACGACGGATGCGGACCGAATCGGCCGTGTCGAGTATTCGAGCCAAACAATAGACGGTTCACGATTCGAAAAGAAACATGAATCAACGCACAGTAAAATTTTATATTACCTGCGGTGCTACATTTTTGTTACATGAAATTGTAGATTTTACGAAACCTGACGAAAAAAGGGGGTTGCTATAAGCTTGACGTGTGTATCTGTCTGTGGTATCGTAGATTCCGAACTGATGGACCAATTTGAATGTGCTATTTTCTATTTGAAAGCCAGTTCAATCAAAATGGTTCTTAGCTTTATTTCATTAAAATCGATCTAGTAGTTTGGAAAATATTTGAGTACTTATATCTAAACTTAGTCGGGGTTATCCGAATTTTTCTGTCAGTAAGGTAATTATCAGGTGCGCTATCAGCTCGTTAGTCAAATACTAGTAAAAAAATGTGAAGTAATTGCGGGTTTGATCGGAATGTTAAAATAATATAACAGAAAACGCTGCTGAAAGTTTCTCTCTGCCTGGAGATCTGAGCAGATCTGCCGATAAGGTATTTTTAATTAGCCGCCTTTATGTTACTGATAAGTGAAATCGGTTAGCGTTATATACTCTGCCTTACACCACACAGACAACGCAAAACAATAACATAATAAATACGAAAACAAAATAAAAAAGTTCGAACACTCGGCAAAATGTAAAATCTTGAATCATTTACAAACTGGATCCGAAATCCGGGTCCCACAAAGGGCAAGTTAATAATTCGTTCCTTTATTTTGAAGATGGTACCAAAATAACTTTGGGCTGTACAATCTGCAGCCTACGTGCGCGTCACACAATGCGCACACCGTTGCAGGGTTATTATTAACCAGCCAGCTTAAGAAGGTGATCAAGTGACATTTAACACGAACTCTTCCGCGACCACTTAATTCAAGCATGTGTATTGGCGCAGTGAACAGGTCTGCCATATTTTAAATTTTACGATCGAGTCATGTTTTTAATAAAGACTAACGATAATTTAGACGTTCGTTATTAGCTCCGGGTTATGAGACACCTTTATGTGGTAAAATATTGGAGATGCTTCGCCTATATAGTCATGCCTCGATTTTGATATGATATAATTCAGTTAAGGTCTGCCGATTGGATCAATTAGTGTAGTGTTAGTTTTATTAGCTTCACCATCCGGTTTTGTTAATCCTAATGGTGTGTTAAGCTCCATTCTATTTGAAATATAATATTTAAATTGTACACGTATCTTATCAACATCACGACCATGTATGTATAGATAAATTTTCCATAAAAATAATACGCTCACAATCTGAATTTGCGTACAATAGAGGTTTACAATGATACCTACATGTATATAGACAATTTTTACGTCTCTGTAATGTATATTCTCACAAGCCACCTCCATTGAAACGTACAAAGAAACAAAGTTTTTTTTTCCGAGTAATATAATGGGCGTAGCCTTGAGATCGACAGGCGCATGATTGAGTGGGTACAGATCCGGCATAGTTCGGATATCACGGCAAATCACTTGTGTCTCTGGCGGGAAAATGTTACATACAGGCTGACAATATACGTAAAGTATATTGAAGTGGAAACAGTTGGATGTTTCTGTGTGAGATAGACTTTCTCTGTATCTACAGATAGTATAAAACAAAGGCGCTTTCCGCCGTCTGTCCCAATGTTTGTTCCGGATTTTAATGCGGTTTTCAACAATAGATAGAGTGATTCAAGAGGAAGGTTTATAAACAAGGAAAACAAAGGGTGGGTGGGGGTTAGTAGGTGTCCGCGAACGAAGTCGCGCAACGTCCGCTAGTAGGTATATAAAAATAAGTATCTGTTTGGTACTTTGTCAGCTCGTAGATATTGCTACGAACATAGAAAAGACATAAACGCGCTCAACTAGTAGACATATTTTTTTTTTCTCTTCAACTACTTACTAACGCTCAAGGCAAATCATTGCAGCATTTAGATGTAATATAAATCAGGAATTTATTTACCACATATTACAAAGTAAATTACGTAAAATAAAGAATTCATTACTTAATTAACTACTTTTAGTGTACAATGTATTTAGACAGATTCTACATATTTGTAACTATCACACCTAAAATCAAATAATCTTATGATTTATTATGGTATTAGCTACTATTTTACTTGGACACACAAATCATTACTGCCAAAAGCGCGTACCACAGAACAGAACCACAAAAAGCCAAGCAACAATTAAAAAGTAAAATGACACATGGCTATCACCTGACTCGGCAATTACAACCTGTTATCGAAAACGTACGAAAGCACCCGAGGTGAGCCGAAGGGGGGCGAAGTTGGTGAAAGTGGATAGGGGGTAAGGCGACAGAGGGGGGTGGTAATAGCCGCGGGGGAGGGGCAAGGTTGCGAACCGGCCGCGACTGGTTGAGTAACCGCCGGTTGCGTTGCCGATCGACTATAGAAGCTGTATGCGCACGATGTGTTAACTTCATAAGTCTATATAAGCGAAATTTAGCGTTACAATTGACACGTAAAAACGTACGTGTGGCGTTGTCTTAGGTTAGTCGTAATAAATTGGCTAGTCATAGAACTGCGGGCCCAAACGCAAGAGAAAAAATATCAATTATAATGTATCAGTCGTTACGGTCCGCGAGCCAAAACCAGGCCGGGCCAAAACGCCTGAACATTAGAATTGGAGTAGGTATATTCAATTGGATGAAATAAAATAGGATAAAGAATTAATGTGATGTGATAGTGTACGACGCACGAGACTCTTGAAATGCGAAGCTAAGTATACTTATTGAATTACTTAAAGATTCGCAGAAGCATAACGTTCTGAAGGTATAATGTAATACCCTTACAAACTAAAGCTCTGAGCACAACAAAGCCGTTTAATTATTTATGAAACAATCGCGAACTTATAGGCGTAACGTGAAGCTCTAGAGTTGCTTTTCGATTTTCTTGCGATCCTCAGCTAAACAAAATAATGGCTTAATTGTTTTGAATTAAAAGAGTGTTTTATGGCTTTATCTAAAGAGCTGGTTGGTAATTAAAGTTTACTAGTCACTGTTACGTATTGTTGGAAAATACACAATGGACTGGGCTAGTTATTAAACAAGGAAAAAGCTGTATTATTGTAAAACGAAGCTCTCTTTGAGAGAAGGCGCACATTAAAAAGCACA
The DNA here is from genome assembly GCA_907269095.1 of Blastobasis adustella. Lineage (NCBI taxonomy): Eukaryota > Metazoa > Arthropoda > Insecta > Lepidoptera > Blastobasidae > Blastobasis > Blastobasis adustella. The sequence continues at coordinate 13,188,699 of OU026119.1, read as the reverse complement.
CCAGGTAATTTAATATGAAAGCTCTCCCAAACAGTTGCAATATAACGCCAGATATTTTCGTATGAATTCTTGCGGAAATGCGTTCCTCGTCCTTTGTACGTACGCTGCTTTGTATCGCAGCGACAGAGTTTACTTAAACTCAAATATTTTCTAAACTACAGAACCAATTTTAATGAAACAAAACTAAGAACCGTCTCAATAAAACTGACTTTAAAATAGAGAAAACCGCATCCAAATCGGTGCATGCGTTCGGCAGCAACAATGTCACAGACAGATACACATACACACGTCAAACTTTTAACACCCCTCTTTTTTCGTCGGAGGTGAAAAATAGTGGGCTGTGTGCTTGTTTGTCAGTAAGAAGTATAAAAATATAATAAACTTATTTCAATCGTTGCCCTCTCCTGCGAAATGTTATGATTGGTGTTACTAAATCGATTAGAAAATTTATCACGCTCCATTTGTGCGCAGGCGCAGTGGAACGGACAATGTTGTTGCGGGCACCTGCCGATAACTGAATTAGCACTGTTATGTAATGAACCTTATAAATGTCGCCGTGTCAAAATTATAATAGTACAAAGATATTTTAATAATACTACTACCTAAGGATGGATGGATGATTGTTACTTTTTCACGCAAAACTACTCGGATTTTGATGACATTTGTCGGTAATGTAGCTATTACTGTATTTTTTAGAAAATCCTAGAATAGCATATAGGTATACTATCCCGCAAACCAATGTGGTTCCCGCGATAATGGGTCCGGATAGTGATAACCGAATTGTAAGCAGATGAAGTCGCGGGCAAAAGTTAGTGTATTAATAACACCAGAAAACTTTACTTGTCAATGACCTGGGCACCCTCTCTAAAAAGAGTGCCGTGAACGTATATGATATACGCTCATGGCAACTATCCTGTTTAATTTATTGTTTTAAATATAATTATTCGCGTGCAATGAGATTGGGAATGGGACCTTCTCAAAGTAACTCCACCTACATTTCGATTTACTTCGACAAGATTCCAACCGATTCTCGCGCGCAGGTAATACGCAAAAATAGGGCCGTACCAGTGGTTTACCTTTGTCGATGGGAATCATATTGTTATTTTTCGCTTTCGATCCAGTATTAAACCAATACTACACTACGCTACCCAATTTAAAGGGCCCTTACTTCAATTTAATAGGTGTTTTACGCACTAACACATGAGTCCAATTTCCTTTCCAAAAACTAGCTTCTCTCAACATACACAATATAGCACTCAAAGTGCTGTAGTAGGTACATGAGTTATTCAGATTTTTAGAAAATTACAGTTGGGTTGGTCCTTCTTCTTATCGAGTCAATGGACTAAAATCTGAGTTACAGTTTATTCGCCCACTATTCGGCGACACATACAGCGTTTGAACTGGTCTCAAACAAGTCCTCCATTGTACAAGTTTTAGGACACGCCCAGCATAAAACGAGGTGGTCCATGGTTTGCGGAGATATGCCACAGTCGCACTGAGAACTGTCACTTGTAGTTAGGTTGGTTGAATATATATTAGAGATGTTTGTAGATGTAAAATATAACGAAGTTCAATCATACGATCACAATGATTAACATTAACTTTTAAATGAATTGAAAACGACTACGACTACGACAAGTAAATCGCACCATCGTATTTAAAAAAGGAATTTAAATTATTCGTAACATACTACGTATCCTTTATATCTGTAACGCGTCCTCTAATTTACACAAATTCTTCACCATTAGAACGCGCTCTGTAAACACCCCGCACACATGCTACCAATGAAAGGCTTTAATTACAAACCACCAACCAGCTGTTAAGCATTTAACTCTCAGCAAGATATATTTGTGTGTTTTATTCACTGTTTAAGCCATACTGCGCGGGCGTCTCAAGGCTACATAATTGAATAATCCATTAGGGAAATTAGAGCACTTTGCATTACAAAATGTAGGCTTAGCCGCAATTGTTTAATGCCTTCCTCGTGTGATAAATGCGGACACTCGTTTTATTTACAGTTCTGTACGAGTGCATAACTGTAATAAGTTATCAAATGAAAAATATTTTTCATAACAAGCTTTTGTCGCGCGTTACAGTACTCATCAAGACGATTCCAAAGAGCCCAAACGCGATGGGGTTATCTTGTTGCGTTCCTATGACCACCTTCCGACTCTATCATCAGACCAGCTCCATCGTACCATATTAATGCACTGCCATCCAAGTTACTCAGGTATACCAAATTTTAGCTCAATTGAACACTCGGGAAGTGGGTCAAAGTAGGCTTACAAGATTTGCCCCGAACATACATAGTTTCATACAACGAACTGAATACATTAATTAATAAAAACAAATAAATATTATCACGGGGCCCTAAATCCTAAACTGTTCAACTAATAAGCACCTCTTTTATTCGCGTTATGGTTGATAGATTTTATTTGTTCATTTGTGACTTGAAAGACGCTCGATCAATTTCGATAGAACTTTGCGCAAAATTGATGACAGTAATTGGATAGATTTGCAAAACTGCAGACCGGTCTTGGTGTACCTTGGGGGAGATCTATATCGATCTTTTTATGAGGGCGAAACTCTACAACGTAGTACAATCTCTTTATAATATTGTCTTAGAATAGATATAACGGCCAATTCTTTATGATTTGGCTATAATACCTATTCATAAGAATTCACCAACTAACAACAACTGTTAACCTTCCATAAAGTATTGTAATCACTGCTAATAGATCCTAACTGCGTGCATGACCCAATGCAGAATGCAATATGTTACATAAGGAACGATAGCATCTTCACGATATAACAATACGTAACTGAGACAGGGTGACCTTAATTTTGTTTATTTGAATTGCATAGGTATTTGAATGCCGGAGGTCGTTCGTTGTATCTCTGTACTCGGAAGTCCATTTGGTATATTTGGTTTAGTAATATTTTTTATCGAGGCATAATTTTAGTTAATCAAATCTATAATTTAAATAATTACTTTGTGTCTAGCTATTAAACTTAATAATATATTAGTAGGATACCAGATAAAAAATAATACCATTAGTTTCTTATTGATAAGGATGTAACATTACCATACCGTTGATTTTAAATTTTATTTAATCTAAAAATTAAACAGCTGTTATGTAAAGGCCAAATATACGAGACTGGCATATTCGAGTAGACGATAAAGAATGTTAGAATGAAGCCTTGTTTCAGTTCTTAGAAACTCATAATTGAAAATACTCTTTGAAAGAATTCTTTTAATGTAGCAATAACAACTTCAAAGGCATGATTCTGTTTGAAATTGTTTAAAGGTTGTTAAAGATTTCAAGAACGGGCTTTACAATTATCAATAAAATTATGTATTTGACTATTTAGTTTCAAATTCGGACTCGTATTATATATAAATCAGCGCCTAACCTTCGATTTGATTTTCTAATGTTAAGATTTCAGACTGGAAAATTATGTTTATCAAAATGAAATACATATCGCTCCTATAGCCTAACTAACTTACCGTCAGAGATAACTAACTTTGTCAAAGTCTTTGACTAACATTATTGAAAGACTTTTCAGAACCTCCAAACTTCCAGAGGTCATCCACAAAGAAACAAATCGGACCTCTTTATTAAAAAAGAATGTTCAGCATTAAGAACCAAAATATTTCATGTAAGATACTCGTAACGCCGTAAAAAGAGAATCGGACGAAACTGATAATACTTGTTTTTAAATTCTTTGATTTCATTCTGGGAAAAGTTGAACATTACGATTTACTGGCATAACAACTAGTTAGACCGTGTTTACGTACCTAAATAATTACAACTTAGCCTAATATTGTTAAATCGTCGAACCGAATGTTTTGGACAATGATATCATTTTTACATTTGGTGAAAAATTAAGAATGATCATCATCATAGCCCATAACAGTCCACTGCAGGACTTAGCCTCTCCCACGGAAGGGGATGTTATTGCCACAATCTCCACGCTTGGCAGGAGGGTTAGAGATCGCAGTGTTATAAATATAACAATGGAAAACGCTGCTGCCCATTTTCCAGCCTACGGAGACTCTATATCTTTTGCCTCGAAAACTTGAGTCGCCTTTTACGACACCCACGAGTGTAAGGTTGATGCTATTCTACTCTGCCGGATACCACACGGCCAAGCTAAAACTGCACGGCCAGCTAAAAGTTAGTGCTAGGCCATATTTTAGATAATTTACGATCCAGTTAATGTGTAAAGAATACTAAAATTTGTTTATTGTAATTTGAAAGAGTGTTGCTCATACCTTAAACGCGGTAATTCTTAGTCCTATTCACTTTAAAATATTGGATTGGAATTTTTATGCAACCCTGTGACAAAAATGTCTTCAGCTCCCTGACAATAATACCGTTGGCGAAGCGAGGACTATCAAGATCAACAGTAGGAAGGTCAGTTCAACAGTGAACTGTAGATACGGGTGTTAGACGATGATACCTGCACAATTAACCATAATATGCAGTGTTAGTTTAATTAGGGAACCCGTAGTACGTAATAGCCTATTTTCTAATTAGGTGCTTGCAAATGTTGAATGTGCAGACTACGTGCTATTTGTCGATGTTGTCCCGATGCTTTCTATCGTAATCACGGGCATAATCAATTTGTAGTCTATGAAGTGCAATGTTAAGCTATTTACTTTTATTTTATAAAAAGAACTAGGATTTGAAATATAGACTAAAAGGTTACTTCTTTTAGCATGAAATAGATGTTCGGCTCTCTCAATTTTTTCACCAAAGTGGAGGTAATCAAGCGTAAGAACCGCCTGCTGTTCAGCAGTTACTGTAGCCAACGGATTTTCAGTGGTATCACTGTCGCGTTGCTAATCCCGTTAAAACCTGTATATTTTTATGCGCTTACCCAAACATTTTTAATACAACTTGGAGACAAACGAACAGACAGTCGTAACAGAAGTCCATATATATTCAAACAAACACTCTCAACCAAAGTCTCCTTAACATATAATAAAAATATATTATGGTTATTGTTGTTTACTGCGGCTTCAACAGAGATATATATTGTCAGAGCTGTGCAGCTCGTCATCCTAGCATCTTTACCGGCTTCTGCCAGGGTCCACTTTTCTTCTCAATGTTGCGTAGTCTTCGGCATCCTCGCATCGTAAGCCGTTGGCTCTCGTACCCAACCCAACGACGTCAATCCATGGGTTCTTACTATCCAAAATCATATTTATTCGTTACTAGCAACCCGCCCCGGCTTCTACGGCTGTTGTCGGGCTTTCTCTATGATAATATGAATGTATTATATATAGAAACTTTCAGGTAGCAATTATCTAATTGATAGTAAAAACCTGTGGTTTAGGAGGAGTTAGCGGATATACATGCAGACAGACAGACAGACCTGATGACGTGGCATACGACTTTATTTATAGTTTTACTAGTGGACCCGACGCAATTTCATTCGCGTAGTACTACTTTACCCCTACCTACCTTTTTTTCTCGCTTATAAACCACCATTTATATTTAACCATTTATTGTACACAAGATTTTTAGAAAATTATATGACAGAATATATCAGACACAACAGGCCAACTTATTTCTATAAAGAAATTTCTTCCAGCAGGCCTACAGCAGAGAGATCGTGACAATTAAATGCAGTTAAGACGTGCACAGTAGTAAAAAAAATATATATATATAATGCTCAATTAATAAAAGCCTATACTATACACACATAAAAACATACATATATACCTACACTAAAACAAATACACATACATACATACATATACATACACACATACTTATACATACATATATTAGACAGATAGAGAACCTGACCTTACCTAACCTTCCTCTTGAATCACTTAATCTATTGTTGAAAACCGCATTAAAATCCGTTGCGAAGTTTAAAAGATCTAAACGTACATAAAGACAGACGGCGGAAAGCGACATTGTTTTATACTATGCACCTATAGATACTATTAGGAAAAAATCTCGTATTGGTTAAACAATCTCGGGAGCCTATTGGCACTCTGTGATAGTATATTATTAAATCTTGTTTCGAGGTCACAGTCGTCTTAGATCATGTCACATAATTAAAAATGTAGGACACACCGACGCACTAACTCGCATAAAACAATGGCAGCGGTAATGGAAGCGTGAAATTTTAACTTTGAAGACCAAGGTTGGTTGTAGCAATGTAAGAGTAATTAGTTTAGCAGCTCCAAATGGAATGTGAATCGAGACCAGGCGATGAAATTTCATTTATTTGCGGCACGCGGTAGTGGTGGACTACTACTAGAAATAGTAATGGGATGTAGCATGAGGCACGAATTAGTTTTATAAAAAGACCATCGAGAAAAGAGTTGTTGTTATATGTGAGGCTAGGGAGTTGTGTCAGGACAGAGCAAAGTGGCGGTCTTTGCCTGCTCCACTAAACTGCTAAAGGCGTGAGCTTTATGTATGAATGTATCTAAGAACCATCGGAAAATATATCAAAAATGCCATAGTGAAAACCTAATAAAAAACGATAATAATATGAAAGATTGGATGAAGAAAATGTTTTAAGTCAGTCTTTCGTCTTTTTCCTTTGAAATAACTGTACTGTAAAAAATCGCAGTAGTGATGTACATAAATAGTAATTAGTTAAGGCATGGCGTAATTTCGTTCCACTGGCTTATTGAAAATCATGATTTTGTACACGCAGCTGGTTCATAATTCAATAAAATTAGATTGAAGTATTTTGAAGGTAGAGTGGGCTTGAGAGAAGTAATATAATTAAAGAATTAATTGGAATTATAAATTTATATTTTGACTAAATATAAATAATTGAAATCAGTTTCTAAGCAAGATAGTAGTAACAGTGTAAGGCAGACCTAACCTAACCTAACCTCACATAATTACACAATTGCGTTTGAGGCATCTACACAAACAGCCTCAGCTGGTTTGTTACCAGTGTTTGAAGCAGATAGACTTACCGTGACGTAACTATGTTTTAATCAGCTGTTGGTCAACATAGCTATACACGGTAAGGGTGGCGTTGCACGCACTCGGAGCTAATTGCATTGCATTGATCATTATACAACAAAGCGGGTCTTGCATGCAAATACGGAGACGTAAGCGGTCTCAGCCGGCCCGGCCGTACGTTGCGACACATTCTCACGGCCAAGCATTGTCATGTGTAGAGCCCATTGCGATTTGGGTCGCGTATGCCGCTAAAAGATAATTTTGCAGCCTATTTAAAACTCCATTTTGGCCAGTGTAACAAGCTGCGGCCTTCATCGGCCGCCGCGTTACGCATAAGTGGAGCAACGCATTTGCAACGCGGTAATTTATTGTTCTGGTTCCCAGTGGGCGGAGGGCTTAAACCATTGCCTTTTGGCGGGAGGCGAACTTTTGGGTAATTTATTTTTAATAGGGTAGCTTTATAGATATCTACCCATTCATACATTATAGCGCAGTGTCTCTCTGTGAAAGTTAAAGTGTAAATGTGAAAGTTCGTTTTTAATTGTCGGTTTGGACGTTTGACCGTCAGTCTTTCAAGTGGCACTTTATGGATATGGAAACTCCCACACAAATGGATTATATAACGTTGATTACTGTTTATCGATATCCACCTTAACATAAAACCGGATGTCAAAAATATAATATCTATACTTTGCTGCTCAAGTATCATGTTGTTTCTTCCCAAATTGACTTTAATTGTAGGCCCATCTTTTTTGGCCTCAAGGCATTCCTTATGTCCAATAACGTGAATATATCTCGTGAACAACACGATGCATCCCTGTTTTTCTAACGAAATATTCTCACACGGGCCCGACTGCGTGCGCAGATTATTATTTCCATGGATTATGAATTACGTAAAGCTTACTTTCTCTGCGGTGTAATAATGTGACAATAACATGCTTGGCTCCAGTTTTCGTGGCATTACACTGGTATCGCACTTGGCGGCGCTCACGATTATCTCATTACGCCATATCATCAAGAATCTAAACGGGAATATTAAAAGGGAAACTAAGTGAAAATGCACAATAAAATAAACTTACAAATGAAAGTTAAGGCAGCCTTTTAGATGATTAATTTGACCAGAGTAGGCTTGTGTGTTGTAGTGAAATACAAATTTTACATTCCTACGAACTGAAAATAATCTGAATTCATGAAAATACAGATCTATACCTATAATCTGCCAAGTTTAAGTACGCGTTCCAACGTTGGTGCGATTCCTACATTTGAAACACTATATTTCTATTCCTATTCCTTTTTTCCCACGCTATTAACTTAAAATTTTCGGATTGTAGAAAACTCGGAGAGAACTCGTATGTCTAAAAATAGTTTGGCTAACTCGGATAGCTTCTTTGCAAAAAAATCCGAGCTGACTATTCTTTTCTTTCTTTCCTTTTCGTATTGAGACTAACTATATAGAGGCTTTACCATATTTCACGTTATACGTGAAAAATTTTTTTTCAAAATATACGAGCATTCCTAGTCGTAGCAGTAGGTAAAATTCTCGTACAAATATTTGATACAACTTTTGAGACAGCGGGCTGTTATTAATTATAAAATAATTTAAAAAAATACTGTCACGGGGCATTAAACTGTTCAGCCAGTCTCCGGGTCCCCAGCGGAAGAGCTTTTTTATGATGATGATAAAATGATTAATAGTATACACGTACGAACTTTCATAAGGCATGTTATGGCATTTTCATTATGGCCTGATACTTCTAAACGGCTCCAACGAACGACCAGTATAAAATTTAAAGATTAACTAAAAATAAACTCGTATACAAAGATTTCGTACGAGTTAATGAACACTGCCATTCAAAGTGAAGAGATGAGACAAATTGCTTAACATGTCTTCGAAAACCCGAAGTTGCTCGCCGCAATGCCGTCGAAAGGTCATCCGTCTGTCAGTGACCTTTATAGTCTGTGGGCTCATCTCATAGGCTATGATTTACACTTGCGTAACAGCGTTATCGCTCCAAGGCTGTGAACACCTTCAAACCACAACATGTAACAATTACAAAGTAAATGACTAACTTGTTATATGTTACGACTGATCAGGCTGTAACATAACATGTCAATACCAATTTGTTTGTAGTGTCTACTATTGTCATAAACCTTTAAAATTAGTTATTTTTTATTGTCATCGAAATCTTTGAAATTGGTACACAATTTAGTTTTAAAAGCCTGTGCAACGATCTATTCTGAAGGTCTATGCTGTGCTATTATTCAATTCGTAACAAAACAAGCTGCACGGAATTCATGTAATAGTGCTAATAAAAAAGACATAACTTCTAAGGTCTTCGATTTTCTTGTTAACCCTGCAGGTGTCTATTGACTTAAGTGATGGCGGTCAACTATTCCAAGGCTCTATCTGTTAACAGCTTAAGTATTATAGCTTAAGTTCAAGCACGGGTCGATTAACACCTTTAAGGGTTCAGTAAGCAAGAATGTCTTGTAAAATGTTCTTTTGTTACTTAGGTAGGCACTACTGGTTTGAAATGAATGAATAATTCCATCGCTTATTATTGAACAAACCTCCAAAAATAGTTTCATTGATATTTGTAGGGTACGAATAGAGAAATCGTGGTGAAATTATAGGTTCACTATCGGATTAGGGGTATCGCTGTTTCTGTTGTAAGGGTAGTGAGTTATGATAATTTATATAGTGCCAAAACTTATGGTACTCGGTGACAACGTCATTATGATATTTCAAAATGGCGACCCGTAGTTCCAGTTCTGGCCACCGAGTCCGATAAATCTGTCGCACCGTAGAGGGGTAATACAATGACATAGTCATAAACGAAGGTTAATTTGATAGTTTATGTGTCAAACAAAGCCAAGTGCACCGGGGGTATCTAATAGGCGTAGTTTACGCTATAAATATTTATTAGAGGCTCTTGCGGCCTCCCCATTGTAAACTTGAATATGAATGTTGGACCTTCAAAGGTATCAGAAGGTCTAAGGTCTAGACATTAATTGATGCACGACAAGTAAGGTCGTTAAGATCGGGTCTAGGATTCAGCCCTTCAAATTTAACGAAACTTTAAGGCTTTTATTAACTTTTTAGTTTTAATAAATGTCAAATATTTTTCGCTATTGTTTAATAAAGTACCATAGATAAGACTGTCATGTAGGTACATAAAGCAAGCTCATAAAGAGTCATATCCGTAACATTGCAAAAAAATCGGCTGTTTCTCCTTCCTGTCCCAAATAAAAGTCACAGTGCTGCTTCGCTCGCGTCTGTTCTCAAAATACATTAAAATATGCGCGCTCCCGTACCAAATACCCACATAATGCTCGCACATAGTTCCACGAAACGTCCAGAGAGCCCACTTGCATAGCATTGGTGCGTTTGCTAGAAACTGTCCGGCGAGGCGGAACGCAGCGCCGCTTTCACGCCGCGGCTGCGTCGTGACGCGCGCGTGACGTCACAGCACGTTTCACTACGTACCGTTGTGCTGGCAGAAGAAAAACCGCATTGGCATTCCGTGTATAATGGAGCGTAAAACGTGGGGATCCGGCATCGGCGGAGGCTCAGAAGAAGTACAAGCATTGTTTTGTTTTTACTAGCTGAGAGTCCAGGGAGTACTCTCTATTACATCAAACCATGATTCGTGAAGTACGGATCCAAGGCCATATAAAATTTTAATTACGAACGTCACAGAGAGGATTCCCCAGTTCCGCTAAATGTTCTTTTTTTGTTTTCATCACAGTAAATGATTTATTTTGTAATATAAACAAGTGTCTAGAATATAACTACCTACCCAATAACATAAAATCCTTAAACAACTTCTATTTATAAAAGTCTTAACAATTTCTATTTATAAAAGATAGTTTTATTGAATAATCATGAACACAAAGATCAACATAAACACTGAGTTCCGGATTTCTAAATTCCTAGATCGATATGGCGTCAAAACATTAGTGAATAGGTACTTTCTCTCTTTTCGCACATATATCACACATGTGTCGTAATATGATTGTAATGTTAGGTACTCTTTAAGCATTCGTGTCATCTTTGTCATCATTTAGATTGCGAAATGTCGTACCTCATTCTTACGAGAATGTGAAAGCAAAAGAATGTACGTCTTCAAAATATTTTAAGGCGCCCGTACCCTGTTATTTACTTTGAGGGTTATTTGAAAACGGTGTCTGTTTCAATAATCTTTTTGTTCGAGGTTAGTTTGTAACGCTACAATGAACTTTACCGAGTTTAAAATTTATCCGCCTACGCTGCCTACTCGTAGTGGTACACGAACGTAGGTATAGAGGGTATTATTTAATAAAGTGCGTCAATCTAACAACGTGATGAACTTGAGCCAACGAAAAGGCTCTCCAGCCCTGAGTAGTGACAGTAAATGTCGGCCATAATGCCGGCGTTCTTTGTAAGCCCGCTGGAACCGGTTCAAGTTTTGAAACCTGTCACATAAAGTTTGTATTGAACGTGTCAGAACTTAACTCGGCGACAATGTTCCGCCCGCGAACAATGGCCCGGGGAACTAATTTGGAAATTTCTAGTCACCTGTCACTGTACACTGCCTGATTTGGGTTCACTCAATTCGGGTCCATTGGATCGCGAGCGGACGCCAGTTGCGGCAAACTTGTCTAATAGGGGACGCGCGTGCAGACGCGCAACTATGGACCAACTAACTTGATATTGGTTTCAAACCCTCTGACATTTTTCCGAACTTTCGACGAACAATTTTTTTATATTTGCTAGACGTGATAGTCATACATTTATGGTGGGTGGTGTCCCGTATATTAGCATATAGTGTACAGAAAGGTGTGTTATAAAGCCAGACCACCTATTGTCCTCCGTAAACAAGAAAATAGGCATTTTCTGTTGAGTATTTTCAACACTGCAAAACTCACATCATTCCGCCAGCTAAGCGTGGACATTATGACAAATGCATGTAGGAGGCGCAGATATGTTCATCTGATCGACTGCCGAGACCCATACTTTACATTATAACATTATTACATTATCGCAGAATGTGAGTGATGTGTTTTTTTTTCTGTTGTAACATTATTTTAAGAATAATGACTACTTAAGAATGTAATAACATTTGACGTGTAAATTTATGTTTATCAAATAAATGAATTGAATTGAATTGAGGTTGGCTGGAAGAGATCTCTTTTAGGGATAAGCTCGCCTTTGTACTTTGTATTGTAACTATATTTCTAATGTATTTTGTGCAATAAAGTGTATAATAATACTTCGTTCCGTGTAAGCCGGTAAGCCATTTTGTGATTTGGCGAGGATGGTGATCAGCCATGGCCGAGGTCACCACAGGAAGAGAACTACTTTTTGGCACCCAAGTGTACTTGTGGGGTAGCGAGGCTTAAAACTACGAAGGCGAATATTACTCGTACTCATATTACTTGTTATATAAGCTAACTAGTTAACTCAAACTAATATAAATTTTGTATTGTTTCAGGTGTGACTGGTGCCAAAATGGCGTAGGTGCCATCAATGGCAGTGCCAATTTTGCCGATGCCAAGTATGGCTTTCTCGAACCTTCGAAAGACTTTCAGCGGCCTTTTATAGATTCCACTCGGTGACGTAACGGACCGTATCAATGATTCGGTGAAAATTAATCGAATAAAATGGGCCGGCGTCGATGGAGATTTGTTACAATCGCTGCGTTCCTCCTCTATATGATAAAGGACGCGCAATGTCAAGGTAAGGATTTACATCATTGTTATTGGTAGAATTATTTATACGACACTAATAAATTGTCCATCTGATGGACAATGGTCCACAATGTCCAAGGTTATTCCTTAAACAGTAAGTCCGAATGTAAACCGAGTATAATACAGACACTGTCGTAGACCTTAATCGTATAAATACCGACCCTACTCGTTACATAAATAGGATTTATCATATCTGAAACTACATAAGTGACCTTCCAAAACGATCGTAGCTATTAATTCAATCTCGTCGTGTACCTGCGTCGTGTATTGTAACTGTGTTAAGCTAATTTTAGGTTCGATTCTGACAACATTTTCTACATAAACATAAGTCTTTCACAAACACATACTTTCAATATTCACACTGCCCACAATCATTGCCAATAGTCTCAGCGTTAGGTATAAAGTATACAGCGTTGAGCGGCGAGCGACGTTAGGCGGGCGCGACTGCTAGGGCGTCGCCCACGTGTCTCGGCTGCCTGGCGCTCCTTTATTATTCAAGGCTCACAGTACCGGCTCCGGCTGACTCGCACTTGGAATACACTTGGAGCTTTTATTGACAATTTATAACTTACTCGACACTTACAGTTGAGAATGAAATTCGACGTCGCCGCTGAACGAAATAGTAGTGTGTGCAAAGATAAATAGTGCTACGCGTTTTTTAGTACCTAAAGTACAGACGCCGGCGGCTAATAATGTACATCGGTTCGTCAGGCTTCTTAGAGCGTTGTCTCTATTACATGCTTCTGAGTAAATACGTTACGAAGCCTAAAGTTACTGATGATCATTATTTACTGCAAACATCTGTACTATAGGTAGGCACAAGACATGCGTAGCACATTTATCTTTGCACACACAGTGTACTACCATTTTCTTCAAACGGTACTGTAACTAACATGGTACGGGCGTACCCGAGAGGTTGAAATTGCTTAGCACGAACGTGTCTTACAAATAGTAAAACGTGAGTGAAACAAATTGTTTTTATTAAATCAAGACTACGACGGATGAAAGCTCTAGCATTATACCTATGGTTTTTATGTATTTTTAATCAAATCAAAATTTACCTGTGTAACTGAGATATCAAGTTACCAATTAAAAAGCATCCATCTAGAAGACAGAAATTGTTAGGTAAAAGGTTTGAAAAATAACATTTAATTAAAAACGCCCTTTGTCGGTGTGCATTCGTGGATCTTCGTTTTACAAAGAAATACAAATAATTTTAAAACAACTCTCATTGTCTTGGAAAAATGCTCGTTCAAAACACAATTCTTTACAGAATCTAGCTACGGTTTCAATGAAATAACGTGGACTATATTTTAATTAAAAAGTATACGGAGCGTACACGTTAAATAGGACGCTGCAATACAAAGTGCTTTTCCTCTGGAGTCGTAACCAAATAATTAGTTTTAAAAACTGTAAACCGTTCCTCCGAACTCACAATACATTCCCGCGTTCACTAGCTTTTATTTCAACAAAAGTTAAACTACATTCTCCGCAGTAACTAAGACGACCACATTTTTAAGGATTGCGCGGAAAATTAAATTGTTTCCAAAGCTCAGCGCAATCTATTTGGACGTGCAAGAACGCCACGGAGGCGAGGAAGCGATCTAGAATGGACAAGAAAGAAAAATAAAAACATTTCGAGTTATTTTTAGGATCGACGCGGGTTGTGCAATTTATTAGCACCATTAAGACAATTTATGTTTGGACCGAGATGACGATACCTAATGCTGGCAGATAAATAAAACCAACCAATACGAAGGGCTTGTATTTACGAGCTTCAGATATGGATTCTTGGATTAGTAAGGTGACACGGGGCAGGGAAAATCGTTTTGTCTTTCTGTATATATCATTGTTATGTACATGCGGATTTTTTGCGTTCTTCGTTAATGGTTGCATTCGCTACAAATGCGAAGCAGATTTCTAGTCAGTGGTGGTGGTTATTTTGGCATTAATGTCCCTGTTATGCTCTCACGCGCAAGGGCCCGGGGTTTGCCTCGACCATGATCTAGGATTTGGCAGATCAGGTAATTACAGTGGAGCGACTGCCATCTGACCTCCGTGACCCTTTTTACTTTTAGATTGGATTATGGTTACGCCATTATTCAGTCGCCTAAACTGAAACCAATGAGCGAGATCTAGAGATCTCTAGATAACTAGAGATAGTAGTTACAGTAGCTACTTTATAGCGTGAAATGTTTTGAAACGTGTAATAGACTTTAAAAAAAAGTTAATATTTTTATTGTGTTTATTGTGGGTTGTACCCATGTGGCAGTTTTCGTAATCGTGACTACTTACTATGACACTAAGAAGCCTCAAGCCCTATACCATCTCCTACCAACAGTCAGCCCGGAGTCCAAACAGTTTCAGTTTTAAATACTCGTTTATACAATATATAATTTACAAACTACAAAACCGTAGATAGCAAATACAAGGTACTCCCTCTTAGAATTAACACGAATAGAGAACTTATAAAGAACACACGTAGGCATTCCATACAAAAGTGGGTCATTTATTGCGAACAAAGGTAAGTAAATTAGGTGGTTAGTAGGGACATAAAACGGTATGATCGCGTGGGCATGTCTTATTCAAACGTTTGTCCCGGAGACGTGAGGGTCCACTCCAATTGTGGGTGGCCGGCTTCTCTGGGCCTCTACACAATTTGTACAGGCCCTATTTGTATTACGTCTATAAAAACTTCAATTTTATTAGGCAGTTGTACAACTATATTGGTTTGCTCGGTTTATTTAGGCTTACTATTTTATATAAGACAAAAGACATGGGGGGTAGTAGCGGGGGGTAGTAGTTTGGATTGATTTTCGGGTTCCTTTAAACCTAAACCAAACTAGAATTTCAATAGCTTATGTTTTGTGTTCTTGCTATGCGGCTACTTATACTAGACGAAATATAAAAAAAATCATACTGTAATACGGACTATAACTAGTGTTGTAAAAACTCGAGTCCGGCAGTCTATACTTATTATGATAGATACTCTACTGCTCGAGTTTCCGAATATACTCGAGTCTCGGTTAGAGCTCGAGGCTCGAGTCAAACTTCCGGGATGGATTTTTCACAACACTAGCTATAACAGTGACTTTTAAACACCGTAGTTTATTAATTGTTTAAATACCGTCCCCAATAAGATTAAAATATAAGATATGACTAAAATATGATGTCTACTTATAATGTCTACATGAGGCGCGGACTCGAATCGGGTGATAGATAGCGGCTCTCCCCCGGGACTAAGTTAGTAAGGCTTACTCGCCAACCCCCGCACAATGAAAGACCCTGGAATTGCTCCCTGAAAATCTTCATGGAAATACCTAACAATGGCTTTAGTCAGATTATCGTAGGTATTTGTAAAGTTAACAAATAAAATAAATAAATATACTTAGACAAATTGACACAACGCCATCTAGCCCCAAAGTAAGCAAAGCTAATGTTATGGGTGTTAGATAATTGATAAACTACTTTTATACTATTTTTTTAATACATACTTATTGTACATACTACACCCAGACCCGTAACAGAAATTAAAATTAATCATTTCCATTTTTGCTCGGCCGGGAATCGAACACGGGACCTCTGCGTGGCGACCGGTACCAAACAAACTAACTGAACCACTTAGGACGTCAATAATAATTGCATGGTACGCATTAAACAACTACCAACTACCTTTTTAGATATTTGAAAGTATATGTATGGTAGGCGTGGACAAGACGAAGTGACAACCCTCGGGACACAAGTATTATGTAAAACAAGCAAAGATATCATTGTAAAAAAAAGAAAGATGGGTTATACGTTCCGGAAGTGGCACACTAACCTAGGCTAGTTAACCTACAAATATTAACAGCCGCAAGCGTCGGTGGTCTAGGGGTTAAGGTGTCCGTAAGCGAGAGGTGCCGGGTTTGAACCCCAGTGCGGTCATGTACCGATGTTGATCATCATTAACAGCCCACCGCCGCCCACTGCTGGACATAGGCCTAGCATATATAGGCATACCCCATAGCGCTTTACTAAGACCAGTCATCAATTTTCTCTGCCAACCGTTTTACTCAAATCGTCTAGACTCCGGCCATCCCATTACCCACACTAAGTTTGCCCAAACATGGCGTCTAATGCAGAACATCTCTCTCTTCTTCTAAGTCGCTACCCTCTTGATAGAGTGGTCGTGGTCTTCGGTTGAGAATTGGCAGCACGCTTCACCATCCGGCGCCACTCTTCTCAAACACCTGCTTTTCTAGTACACTCATAGAGAGTACCATTAACTGCAGCTTCTACTTGGTCGGTCCAGCGCATCGGTGATCTTCCAGGTGGTCTTGTGCCTTCCACCTTTCCCCCCCATTAGAACATCAGAAAATCTCTACCCCAACGGTCATCAGCTGTATGTGACCAGCCAACTGCCACTTATACTTATAAACTCTCTGAGATAGATTGATAACTTGTGTTCCCTGTCGACCTAATACAACAAATCACACCCGATAAAACTTTCTAATTATTTCACTAATAGAGATAGATGTCTAACAACTAAAGAAACGTTTGACCTCAAAGTTACCTTTTGGAAAGAAACGGAGCGTACGAAAACTACCCTTGCGGAGTCACAGTGGCGTGATAACCTATCGTGCTCTAGGGAGCCAACTAGTTAGAGAGAAGTTCCATATAATTCCCAAAGGTACCGATGTCACTCGCCAACGAAAGAATAAGATTGATCTAACTTCTAGCCGTGATTAGAGAGCACTACGCGTAATCAGATGTGGTGATTTGCGACGCATTAACGCCAATGAATCGACAACCAAGGCAATATATGTCGAGTTAATGGGATGAAACTAAATACGCAGTGTCGTTGCTAAGGGAAACCGTGAGGGTAAGCGAGATGTTAGTCTCGGCTCGTGCAGATGTCGCTTTGGTTTGTAGGAGAGGTGATGAAGAATTTCGCAGCTCATTAATATTACGAAAAGCAATCAGTCCAATATATGGGTATGAATGATGGAATGCAGGAAAATGTTAACTCCTATAATCGGTACCTATTGTAGAATTGCACAGTACGATTGACATAAAAATAAATAAGAGAGAACCTGGATAACCAAGAATTTGTTGAAACATTTTTCTTCTTTCTTTTGTGTTCTCAATTACTGAAATGTCCAAACCGCGTGCTAAAGGCCGAGATTATGGCAACGAAATCCACGCTTTTGTAGTAAATATTCAATACAATACTTCATTCGCCAACATAATAGAGTTGTACGTACATATCCTTTCATATTTTCAGAGCAATCCCAAACAATAAGAGATATAACTTTATAAGTATATGTACTTTCGAACATCTCCTGTTTGTTATCTTTGGCGCACCGTTGACCTTTTTCTCCGGGAACTTTATAAACCCTCCCGGTTTTATTTAAGGGTGAGCACACACGTCACGAACAGGCCCGCGGGGCCGGCGGCGACCCACGCCCCTAATTACCTGCGATCTACAGCATCTGTGCTAAGCCATCGCGCCTACCTACCTACATATACGACTACCTAGCTACATATTGCGGCACAACGTTTCGCAACCGTGATATAACTGAATTTCATGTATTTTTTAACAACAGCAATAAAAAGCAGTTTAACGTTATATTAAGCCATTTTCATGCACACTGCCGGCGTACGCATGAAATAATATCAAATGTAAATAATTTCGTAATACTGTAACAACGCAATTATGTATTTACATGCTGTAATTACATCCATAACGCAAGGTGATATTACCCTCAATTCCTGCCAAGGGACGTTAAATTAAGAACGTAAATTATACGTAAATGAATGTATTAAATTGTTCGTGTGAAAACGTACTTTTTCCGTCTGAAAACATCTGTTTTAATTAAAATTTACTGTTATTTACGAAAGCCCAGACATGAGTACAGTTCCCAGGGCTTTCGTTGCTATAAATAACGGCGATGTTGTACCTCATATTAGCATGAGTAATGTATGTAATATACGAGAAATCGCAAAGGCACTTAGGGAACACCTTTATATTAATGTGATGCGTTACGTTGCTTATTAACTCAATAAGTTAGGACGTATAAATTGCGTCTTCACGTGCAGTTATATAATTTTTTAATATACACCTAATTAATATAAGATAAATGTTACAGAAAGGGATTGCAGCTATCAGTATTAGTCTATATTCCGAGAGGGGTTTGAAACGCCGACTCCAAAGATCAAATCCGTCTCTAGTCCTAAGCCAAGCCGTCTAGTTTGTTTGTTTTACAAACAAACTAGATACAGAGATCGAGGTATACCTGAATAAAATAGCACAGAATACTTGATTATCATGTACTTCACGTAGGGCCCAGAGACGGGCACAGCTGGTGAAAAATCGACGAATGCGGCGGTGTCACACCGCCCACTACGCCACTAGGGAAATCTACGCTCGCCACGCGCAATGCCCGACTAATCATGTGGCCTATGAAAATAACTCTGCAATCGCCTTATAGGATTCCCCGTCGATATAATATCGGTAGGAATGCCAATAGTGGTTTCGTTCATAACACACGTTCCTTGATTGTAAGGCAAACTTGTGCAACCAGAATTATGCTAGCGGTCCCAACGGCTTTAGCCTGCGTGCCATTCGAAACATTGTAAATACGTATGAATCTCACTTATTATCATTTTGATGTCACTCGGGAATAATGAAATGCGCAGCGCCTGCTTATTTAAAAGTCTGCCTGATAATGGCGTGATGGTCAGGCGTTCGCTTCCCTTCAATATGGTTTAATAGGACGATGGCTGGACCCAGCGTCATGCTCGTCAAGGGGTTCTACCTTGGTGGACTAGCCTCCTTTTGCTGTAGTATTTTTATACTTAACTTGGTCGATAGATAATGTACGAGTATAGCTATCATATTCCAATCAAATCAGGCTTACACAAATAAAATTGACAAATGTATTGTGAACATATTTAAATGTACCTGTTAGTTTCTTCACAAATAGTAAGGATAATTACTTATAGTTACTCATTTCACACCAATCTGTGGTACTTGTTAATGTTATTATCTTGAAAATGTATTGACGATTTAGTATTTGCTTTCAGGTTGGCGGGTCGTGGAAAGTACGTACACTACACACTTTACTTTCTAATCTATCCCCTCATACAATTCCTCATACATATCCATAGAATTCCAGTTTGGTAGGCACAAAAGGTTTTACGTTATATTAAACGTCACTTATCGAAAACCTTTCCGATTCCGTATTATTCATGACCGGAGGCAAAACGGATCGCAAACGCTGCCCCCCACAAAGAAAATGAAACGTGTATATTTCAGAGGGGAGTTTTTCATTTGCATCAGATTTTTTGCTACTCAATGCGATTGGGCCAAAGCCCTGCTGATACAGGTTGGCTTTGAATTTTATTTGATCGATATTTCATTAAGGGCCAGGGCCAACCTCACCATAGGCCCCCTGCTGCTAGATGGCCAAGGCTTTGGAGAAAGGGCTTTCCTCTAACGGGTCAGATAGTAGTCGAAAGTCAGGTGTAATCCAGTAAAATTACGCCATGATTATACCCTGATTCCTCTCTCTCTCGCCGTAACCCTCGGCCCGGCGCAACTTCCTACACTACACCTACCCTAAACCTCCCCTACATCTCCCCTACACCTAACCTACATCTAACTTATACCTACCCTACACCTACCCGACACCTACCCTACACCAAAACCGCGGCATATAAGTCGAGCGGTGAACGAAACGTGGAGGGGATACCTGCGCATGTGTACAGTCGCACACGCAATTGTTATAGTCACATCCCCGTGACTCGGTATCGGGTTGAGAGAATAATACATTCTGTTTTCTATTGTGTCAGCAAATTTAACTAAAACATTCAAAGCGTTTCTTTGAAAGAATGAACAATCGATCGATAACAATTATGAACGCGACTGTATGTACACCAGAATTCCGCGGGGTGTCCTATCAGTGCGGGAGGCGAAGTGCGACCGGGGAGCCAATCAGCGCCCACGCATAATGCGTCCGGCCGCCCCGCGCGCCGCGCACTCCCCCACGACACCTTTTGTTTTGACACAATTTTGACCATCGCAATAATAAAACCCAGGAATGTGCACTTACCAAATTACGGAAAACAAAAATATATCTTATCACGTAAGCATAAGACTGTATTTGAATCAAAAGGGACCGCGGTCCGATAGAGACGGCAAGCACGGAGTCAATGTGTCTCTTTTTAAGTTATTGGCAGGATATGGTTTAGTGGATTTCGTAGGAATTAAATATTAAAAGTTTTTGCAAGGTAGAATCTGTTATTGTTTGCATTTTCCGATAAGTGAACTTACATACATTAAAAAATGTTTTTTCCATTAAATTATTACTATCGGACCGGTTTTTCAGCTCTGTGCGCATTCCAGGTGTACGTAAGTACATATTATTTCGATGTTTTGGACTTCTACGCATTCAAAGTCAACTCTTGACTTACGTGCCGCGACGTATACTTACCGTTTTTTTCTTGAACACAAACAAACCTTGTCCTGACTCTTGACAAATCCAACAAAAAGGAATTAGTGAAATAGGGCAGCCTCTCAGAAATTTTGCGCAACATAAATTCGGCGACTCGATTTTTATTGACATCTAATCTAAGATAACAGATTTGTAACCACCGCTTGTCGAATCGTAATACTCTTAACTCACAGTAGCTATTCTTACAAAAATACATAATATACCTATTTTAAAAAAATATATATAATCAACAACTTACAGGTTATAAGTATGTTTAAATGTTGAGATTAAAAGGCGATAATCATCTTTTAATCTTTTTAGTTCCACCATAAGTGATCTCATGATCTTATGAGTGTATCCCGAACATAATTTCGATCACGCGGTATATAGCGGCGGCTGGCGGCGAGGCCCACCCGCCTCTCCTAATTAGGGATATGATCCGCAAGAAAGTAATTTCCCAGAGATTATCTCGACTAACGATATGGAGTATGGCGACCCCAATACCGGAATATTGTATGAAATAACCTCCATGCCACGCGCGATGGTGTATTTTGTGTATTCCAGTCTGTTGTGTTTCATTACAATAAGTAGCTGCACTTCTCCTTCTGTAACACACAACACATGTAGTTAAAACAATATTTTATGGTTGTAGTGATATAATTTCGTCATTAATTATAATTAATTATTTTTAGAATACAGTATCGAAACAAGAGAACATGTAAAAGTAATTAAAAATAGATTACATAACTAAAAATCAGAATTGAGTAACTCGTCACATAACATCAATAGCCCGTAATAGTCGTCTGCTGGCCGTGAGCCTACTTCACGTCAGTGGAAAGTTTTGCCATAATCTCCAAACCTGGCAGGCGGTTTGGAGATCGCAGTATTAGAAAACACAACAGAAAACGCTGTAGTTCATTTTCTGGTCGACATTAGTCGCCTTTTACGACACCACCCAGTCGAAGGGTTGGTGCAACTCTACTCTGCCGGTCACTACAGAGAGTGCCTTATTAATTAAGATAAACAGAGTTTACGTTACTATTTTGAGTTATTATTTTGTTTCAGATGGAAACGACTTTTACTATACACCGGTAGAACGAAGTTTTGCTCAAGTTCAACCTCCTTTATTTCCGAACAGTCGCCCTACGACATTCTTCGAACATGGCGACAACTTCAGGGTACCGCCCCCAACACAGCAGCAGGTTTACAACGAAGGATCGGGGCCAGTCAGGTTCCCCAATCCTAATTATAATCAAAACCCTGCTCCGTTCCAACTAACGGGCAGAAGCCAAGCTGGCACTCCATATTATGTGAACCAACCGGAGTTTGGAGCACAAAGACCAAGGTTTCGGCCTGCTCTACCTTTCAATTACCAACTAGTACATCCAGCTTCAACGAAAAGGCCCGATACGTCACAGATTCATTCAGTAGCGTATCAAAATGACCCCTCAAAACCAGAAACGTTTTTGGGTCAAATAACTATTAATAATCCCGATATTGATTATTTACAAAATAGCAGATTTAAGAATATACAGTTTGATGGCAATAGCCTAAAAAGTAACGGTCAGAGTGGCCATATCAGGCACGATGAAGACATTGATAATGAAAATCAAGAGTTCTACGAACAGCCCAGAGTCACGACGTATAATCCTAGTAAACTTTTAAGTAAACAAAGACTGAACATTAGGCCTAATGGCCCTCGCAATACTCACTATGATTCCTCTCAATTAGATGAAAAAATAAACCAAGAATTTTCGGTAAATAATAATTACAAAACACCTAAAACTCCAACAATCGTTAACGAAAACAAAGCTCTGCTGGACTTAGAACCATTACTAGAAGATGATATAAGCGATATTAGTTCATTTAGGGAATTGATGAGAAATACTGAGGGCTCCTTCGACGTTCAAGTTATTAAATCCAACAATTCTACTTCTTCGGAAATTATGTTAGACAGCAAACCTGATGCAAGTTCTGTGAATTCTGATAATTTACCAAAGAATACTGAAGTAGACGTAATTAAACCCGAATTAAAGAGAAAAACAACTACTTCAACAACCACTACGACTGCTAAGACTGTTGACTCTCATGAAGATTTACATAGTGGAGAAGTAGAAGATGAAGGTGAATATGTAGAATATTATGATGAGCCGGAAAGCACCGAAAGAATTCCACACACTACTCAAGGACCTGATTCAACAGAATTTTCTACTGACAGTTATGATGAGTATGACACAACAGAAGAGACTGAAAAGACTGACACGGAAGAAAAAGCAACTACAGAGCCATACGATGTTTTAGTAATGAAACCAAATAATACCATTGTAGCACAGGATAACTTCAAACAATTTGTGGATACATCCGTCATTGATCAAACTGAACATATTTTAGAAAATACAACTACTGATTCTGTAAGTCCAAATACTTCAGTATCAAGTGAGGATGTATCGTCAATCGAAACACCATCTATTTTAGGTCAAGAAGTAGTATCCGTTGTTACTACAAAGAGTGTAGTCAACGGAACAATATCTATACCTGATGTTACGTACGCACCAAGTACTGCTAAAATGGATATCACATCTCCACATGAAAATAATCTAGACAATGAAACTTCTTCGGTAACCACTGAAAATTGGATAGTGGTTGCATCAGTACAGACAAGTAGAAGTGTATCAGGTGCTCGCTTTTTACCATTCCCTACAGTTGAACAAGATGAAAAGAAACAAGTTTTAACCGATGAAAGTGATGAAGAAACGGCAACAAAAGATCCAGGGCATGAAACCAGTGGTATTATTAATACTTCTTCGTCTACTGAAAACATAAATGATAAGTTGGATAAATTAGATGGAATACAATCCGAGCTATCTAGTGCAGTTTTGTCCGGTACTCTTAATGACGAAAACAAAAACATTGAACTAATTACAGAATCAACAACTGAAGCAACTACAACCACCACCACCACTACAACTACAACTACAACCACTACTCCATCATCATTAAATGTATTTACCCTTAAAAGTACTCAGCCTCCAGTTGCAACTGAAAGGTCATCACCGGATCCACTTCCGGTTATGATCAAGAAATTCACTCATCGTGTATCCTCCACATCCACCACTCCAAAGCCAAAGAAAAAACTTGTAACCGTTATGGATGAACTGCCAGCTGGATTCTTGCCTTCAGGATACAAACAACGATTATCCTATCGGGATAAACGTACCAGCACGACTACCACAACTACTACCACGTCCACTACACCTGTTCCTGTAGCTTCCACTGAAGATGATATCCTCAATGGGACTCAGGGACGATCATCTGGTATCAGCAGCAAAAATAAAGTGATAATTTTAGATGACAAGTCATTACTTCCAAAGGAATATAAAATAAATGATAAGCCTCAAGAAGATTTGCTTAAAAAATTCCAAAATGATGACATTAGCAGATTCCTGCCACCTGGTTATAAGCCACCGACTACAAAATCGCAAGACGATAGTTCGAATAATAAATCTGATATATTGGAAAAAGTACAGAAAGCAGATATAACATCGTTTTTGCCAAAAGGTTTTAATTTGAATACATCACGTAGTGCAGAAAAATCTAAACTTGAATCCAAAGTACCAATTAACATTAAGCCGGTCGATATAACAGCCTTTTTGCCACCAGGTTTTAAACTTAACAGTACTGAAAAAGAAAGTTCGGAAATAGCGATCGATAAGATTAAAATTACCAATATATCGAGTTTACTGCCACCTGGCTTTAAGTTGAACAGTAGTGAAGAACCTACACCATCCAGTACAACTACAAAACCTGGTGGAATTAAACTAGTATTCCCTTCACGGCCGAATGGAAAAAATACAAGAAAAACTACGGTACAACCAAAAGAAGCTGGACCATCTCCTGTAACGCCGAAGATTCAAAAAGGCTGGCCAACAAGGTAAAATACTTAAGAATCTATATTTCTTTAATAATGTGACGATGTAATCTTACTTCGATACATTATATATTTACATTTCAATTACTTAATATTACAGAGCATCTACGGAATTCACTGGTTGGCCGACATCGTCCACGACACCGTTCTCAATTGAGAAGTATCTTCAAAGCAACAAAGACGGGGAATCGTCGACCAGTGCGGTTCAGGAGAGAGTGTCCACGACAAAACGTACCACGACCACGACCACTACGACACAGCCGCCCCCTCCACCGACCACTCCCGGAGTTTGCCGACACGAGTGTGATATCGCGGCTACTATCAAAATTGTATCAGGTAAAATTTGTAAATGTTAAAAAATCCAGTTACAATTAATTGCTTTTATGAGTTATTATTACATTACTACATATTTTCAGGAGTCAAATGGATACCAGAGTTGCTCGATCACCACACCGAGGAGTGGCAAAAATTAGCCAAAGAAGTTAAAGATGAGGTAAACATTTAGCAACATACATAACGTGCATTATTTCAAAATAATTTTTAATTTTAATATTATGTAATTGTTGTTACAGCTTAACTCTGTTTATTCAAAGTCAGACTCACTGAAGAAATGGTATAAAAATATTCGCATTGACGGATTTAGTCAAGGATCAGTTTTAGTAGATTATATTATTGAGCTTAAAGAAGTTGAAGATCGAATTGATACATTAGACCTGAAGAAACTATTCCACAGATCTCTTGATACGGCCAAACCTGGTTCTGTAGTCGAAATTATAACTGAGCCACCTAAAGATGAGTTTGACCCAGATGTAATGCTAGGAGACCAGCCGGATGAGGAAAGAATGAAGAAAAGTAACGAAAAAATGACAAAGACAATCGACAAATCTGCTGGAAAATTGGAAATTGGAAAGTTTGTAATGGATCCCGCATATACGGAATTCATAGGTAATTGCTTTTAGTTTTGTTATTATAAACAATAATTACGCCATTGTAGCTACTGAACTTATTTTGTAAACAAAGCTATAAACTAATATTGTATTTTCAGTATTACCAAAGCACGAGGGGCCAGTATTACTAGAAAATCAAGACGAAGAATCATTGTTACCGCAATGGGGTATCGCAGTCATCGTGATTGCTATGGCATCACTTCTCTTTGTGGTTATTTTTGGCGTTACTGTGGTATGTTTTAACCATTCATATGGAAAACTTGGAGTTACAAGTTAAAAGTTAATTGTCACGGGATATATTAAAGAGCGTCGGTGGCCCAGCGGTTACAGTATCTGACTCGTGAGCCAGAGGTCCCGGGTTCGAACCCGCTTCGGCCATGTGCCAATTTTTCTGAGTTATGTACATTAGTTGAATACTAACCGATGCTCTTACGGCGAGGGAAAACATCGTGATGAAACCTGCACATTCAGGTGACTGGATGTGTAACCATGATCCAATCTGCTCAGGTTCCCCTGGTAGCAGGATCATGTAGGTCAGATGGCAGTCACTCCACTGTAATTACCTGACCTGCCAAATCCTGGATCATGGTCAAGGCGGACCCCGGGCCCTCGTTCTCGAGAGCACAACCGGGACATTAACGCCAAGATGATTATTATATTTAGGAATCACTCAATTTGAATCATCCTTAATCCCACCATTGTATTATTATTGTTGTAAAATACTTTCAGTCCATGTCCTGAATGCTCAATGTTTTTCACTACATACTCTTTTCATAGTTGGTGAACCGTCAGAAAAGTGCCAAAGCAAAGCAGCCGATACCACTCAGTGAAGACATGTTAAGGGAATTGGACAAGAGTCATATGGGAGGCTTCGATGACATGCACCAAATGAAAGAGCGGGACCTGCCGTATCTTCCATCTGGAAAGGTAAAAACAAAAAATTACGGACATACACATTACTACCTCAATTTTATTGTCTCAATTGGAGAACATAAAAGCATTCAATTATTTTGGGGAAAAAACTGAAAGTGTCGGTCAGAAAAAATAATGTAATTTTTGTATAGACTCGCACAGATCTAAATATCATTATATTAATTGGCTATAACCACCGAACTATTGGGCATACAGACTTGACGTAATAGCAAAAATAATTTGCTCTATCGGAAAATAATTTGTTTTCCCGGCACTAAAATTTTTGGCCCATAAATGTATGATTCTTTTATTTAAAGTAAAAAAAAATATGCGTTTTCTTTATTTTTGGTAAAACTTAATATCAAATAGGCAATAACCCAAGCGAGAGGCATGTCGACGGATTGACGTGAACATAATTTAATATTCCGCTAGAAGAGGAAAATGCGAGACTAGCCGAAATCACACGCTTTCCACCTGACATGCCAACAAATCCAATAAAAAATGTTTTCGTTTCAAACTATTTCTGCATATTGTTTTGGCCCCGGGTTCTGAATTTGATTGACCTATTTCTACCCTGGTTTTTGTAGCAAACATGTGACCAAACCATAGCAATATACAAATATAAACTTACATGTTTCCGCTCGCGGCTTCGCCGCATAAAATTCGGATATACCATGATGTCAAGAAAACTATTTTCGGTTTCGAGATAAATTCTTAGTCCATGTGTTGTTCCAGTATTTTAGCTACAAAACGGCAAAGTTTCATCAAAATCCATTCACAACATAATGCACGATTTTTTTTTGAATCTAGCTCCCATCTAAATACTTATGTATAGCCTTCTAACAGATCAAATGCCAAAACTTATTAACAACTGTGCACGTGGTACTTACAGCGCATGTCGACGGCATTCATCGAGCAGCTGGCGTACCCGAACCCGGGCGACTCCTGGCGCTCGGAGTGGACGCCGCAGATGCAGAAGTACATGCAGCACTACACACCAGACTCGGGCCGCGGCTCGCAGATCTACGGCGGAAACGGCGGCTATGGGTCTGTGGACAAATTGTAATATCACATATACATATTTTCAGTGGTAGTGAGAACAAAGGGCTTGTCCTATGCGATACGTTTATGTCTATCATAACGTGACGTGCGTGACTCGTAGCGCCACATCGTGCACACCCAGGACAAGGGTTAAAATGGAATAATATGCAGTTCCAATAGTGCCTTAATTCAGTTTTTATATTTATTAAGACTTTCTTTTGTGTGTGTTTCATACATAAATCTTTACAAGACTTCGTGAATAAAAAATAACGACCAAAGAACAAAGAACTCATTATTGAAATCGTATTATTATCCAACTCAGCTTTCGGTTAATAAGAGAGCAATCAAACTTTTTAGATGCTTTCATAATTTCTGTTACTGACATGTTATTTTGCGTTCCATACATCTACATGTCTTTGTTTGTGACAGTAAAGTTATAAGTTTTGTGTATTTCAGGTATGGGGGTTCTCAGCTGTACGGACAGACTGGGGGAGGCTCCCAGACCTACGGGTACACAGGCGAGCACCCGCCACGGTCCCACTACTCCCGCAGGCGATCCGACTATGACAGCAACTTCTAAAAGGATTGCCAAATCGGTCATATCAAAATTGACAAAAATATCATCGCAAATAAAAAAAATTAAGTGAATTGTTTTAAACAAGTGACTGTCTATAAGATGTTATATATGTGAACAAGTGATGATCAATATGTGAATAACTGAAAAACGTTTTAGTGATTCTTATAGCGGTTGTTGGCTAGAGTGAAGAAGTTAAAGTGGAATTATAAGGGTGACGTCAATATTGATGATTATTCTAGTAAACTGCGGTCGAAATAAATACTCCTCCATGTAATGTTGTATTTACGACTTACTTATAATAATAATAATTTAATACGTTTCATTTACATCATGTAGCACATAATTTTACCAAATCATCTGTAACAGGTTGTGAAATATGATTTTATCATATTAGAATCCAATGTATCACTAATTTATCAATCAAATGAATTCGTATTTCTAAAAATATATACGATTTTACATTTTGCATGATATTTTTAGCAGCTTTTAGTCCGGCCTATTTAGGACAAATACAGTGCCAATTGAAAGTTGTTCAGCGTAAACTAAAAGTATTGTAAAATTGGTTCTATTGTAATTTATAAATCTATTCTAAGTGAGCCTGTAGAGAAAATACAATGGACGAAATGAGCCAAGTTTGGATGGAGCCCATCTACTTACGATGGTGTAAGTAGTTGGTAAATAAATAATTACGGACGTCAAAATTCGATCAACCTTCAAATTTCGACGCGCGTGATTTTTTTTTATCCATCCGAATCCGTTGTATTTTTCTCATCGACTCGTTTCAAATACCTACACTAATAAATTGTCTGCCAAAATAATAACTTTTACGACTGATTGTGAGATGTAAATAAGTAGAATAAGAGCTCAACAATATTGTAAATCGGAGTAGAGTCGAGAATACTAAGTATTTCTGTAGATTACTCTCCGCATACCTACATTTGCTCAGAACAGTAGTAGAGGAGAGCCAGAGGGCCGTGTGTGTGCGTGTGACGCCTCTTTGTGCCAATCGTTTGTCGATGTGTGTGTGAGTGTGTAAATAAAGTTTTTTTTGTAGAGACATTAAATATATTTTGGATGGCGTGTTGCCAGGAGCCACCTCGATTGCATTGTGTTGCCGCCCGGGGAGCAATTTTGTCGCAGAGCGGATGAGATAAAGATTTAGACGGGTTACCAGAGCACGTGGTGCGAGGTCGTACGGAACCTGGACCTCAATGCTGATGATTTCGATCCGAGCGAAGTGCTGCCAAGTTCAGTTAGTCCGTGGTGTTGTAAATTGGTAGCGCTCGAAAAAATGAAAGATGCACCAATACCACAGATTAACTCGACAGGTCTTCACTGAATCAATCATCAGCCTCTATGACGATGTAAATTCAGTTCTTGACCCCCTGCTCTTACTTGTTGCTATCATGGCGGTGACTGTTCATTTTGTATAGCCAAAATAGTATTGCACAACGTGTTATACTCTATTGTAAACAATATTAATATTTATGAAACATTAAATGGTAAATCCACGTATATATATAGGTAATGTTTGTCTCAAAATGTCTATTGTCATCGTAACGTAATATAACGTTCATTGTAAATTCTTTAAATAACGAGTACTGTACCTAACTTACCAATTAGCGTTAGCGAATTATGCATGAAAATTTGTGTATATAAAAACAATTTTTGTACATGTAGATTTTTAATTTAATTATCGAAATATATATAATTAGTGACAAATTAAAGTGCTAAGATCCTGGATATATAGATATTATAAAATTAAACAATAAACATGGCTTTTCAATTATCCTACATTCATTGGTCCTATCATCCAAAGGTTACATACCTATTAGAACCTCGAAAATCTAAATACCTACGCTTTAAATCCCTATGTTCAAAAATTAAAAGTTATTTGACCTAAATTAAAAAAACCGAAAGTTTAAAATGTTTAATGGCTACAATACCAAAATTAATAAAGCCAAAACTTAAAATCCATACGTTCAAAATCCCTAAAATTAAAAATCTCGTACTTTGTAGTACGTTGTTTGACTTAAATTCAAAATAGGTACCGTCTAAATACATAACTCAAACTCAAAAATTATTTATTGAAATAAGATTGACTAATCTCTTATCAAACGACAATAAAGTACGGGAAAACAAAGCGATCGTTTATTAAACGTGATACTAGATTGTGGGTGACTCCTCGGCCGGACCACCACACGTGACCACACTGCATCCAGCCACACCCAACACAACACACAAGTAAAGTAAAACAAAGTTAAGTTAGTCAGTTCCTCTAAATAAAAATGTCATCAAGTCGTCAAGCGGGATGTTTAGCTATTAATCAAGTAAATAGTATTTTCGCGATATACAGATTATGCGACCAAGGCTTTCGACGAGCTGCAATTAAAATAGTCTTCTCGATTTGTAGTTATAATGCGACCAAGGTTTTTGATAACCTCAACATATTACGCGATGTCATCGTTTAGAGCGAACATTTTGTGTTATAGGTAGTCATTTCCATACTAACCTATAATAACTGACAACTGGCACAAATTAAAATGTGTAATTTACGCGTTGTAATTGTTAACATTTCGAAGACCGTAAATTTCATCAATCTACCCTCATTTGTTCGCGTCGTCGCGGCCTCAGCATCGCAGCTCGCAAGCAGAGACTCATTTTGGGGATTATGAGCATTTGGTATTTAAAATTTCGGTATTTTAAATGTAGGCATTTAAATCAATCAGGTATTTAGACTATTTGGTATTCAGTACAACCCTTTAAATTTCACTGCTACACTTGAGCATTTTCCATATTAGTGGAGGGTAATGCTAATCTCCATGCTTGGCAGGCCGGTTAAAGGTTGCAGTATTGAAATTACTCAACAGAAAAGGTTGCTCCTACATTTCAACGTCAAATACATACCCGCAATTATACGTAGGAAGATCTGTCCGTACAAAGCAAAAATAATGAAAGAGCTCTCTGGCGTTTCGGCGCGTGGCACTCAGCACTAGGATTTAAAACTCACATTAAAACCAGAGGTCATTAAAATGCCTTTTCCCCTTGGTACATAAAACTGGGCCTTCTCTAACGACAAACAGTAAGTAGACATCGCCGCGTCTGCCCCCGTACCTCATACTGAGAGCTTTGACAATGTCTAGAAAGAGCTCAATAGCAAGTGAGGATTCGTAAAAATATGGCAAGTACCTAAGAGCGAAGCACCGGCGGGTGATTTGTACGTTAGCACCATCCGCGCGTTTCCTTCCTCCGACCTCCCGCCGACCGATGTCGTTACGATAAAGTACATAGATAGGGAAAGGATTGTTGCCCTCGCAGGAGGGTCGTATATGTGACTGTTAATATAATATATTGGGATTATGGGACTAGGAAAAAGGGAAAAATATTTTGATGGGCCCGCCCCCGCCCGTAATATCGTAACTACAGGATTTGTTACTGGGACCCGGTGTGTAACGTTTAACCCTTCTAATCTAATACATATGTAGACTTAGATTGTACTGCGAACATTGAGCTTATATCGTCTCTAGGTATATAGGTAGATACATGATACGATAATAATAGATTATTCACCAAGGGGATAGGGCTGTGTCTTACGTTGTGGGTGACATATTGGATCCTCAGCATAGAGTTAGCGAAGTGAGGAAGTTGTGTAGAGTCCTGAGTGAAGCGAGGGGTCCAAGCCGCCCAAGACTAAGGAAGATTTGTCCCAGAGGTGAATACTTATTGATATAGAAACTCCATATTCTTTTTGATTTTTTTCCATTTTCTCAATTTGTGCAATCTAGGGTTCTGTAACCACACTGCCTAGTACTTCGTCAGAGTTCTTGCAGTCGCGCCTTTTCTTCTTAAATATTTTTTGCGTTTGAAAAATGGTTCGCTTTTCAAATAAAATCTCTTTACAACGTATCGTATTTTAACGTTCCAAGTTCAAATCACTTTACTTCCTTGAGAGTTTCATACAATATAACCTCCATGTGAGCAATAATGCCTGACTTTACCTAGACATTTCGTGGCATATAATTGAACATTGTCGAACAAGCGGTGTGAAAAATACTTATCAATTTCAGAAGTTACTACACAGTTACACTAAAATTAGTAACTATTTCAGTTAGTAAACATAAACAGGAACTCAAATCACCGGTCCATTCTATCCTGGAAGGGTCGATAAAAAGAGACATAGTTCAGTCCACAACTTAACAACTTAGTAGGCTAAGCGCGCAACTTTGCACTAGTTTGTTGTTTCGGCGGCGAGCAAATATCGGCGCTTGGGCATCGCGGGGCTGCGACGCGGGGAGTTGGGGCTAGGGTTGCCAGATGCCCGGCAATATAAGAGTGCCATGTCTAGAATCTAACTATTATTTATCTTTGTTGCCGACTTATTATTTTTTTTTACAAAAAAATATAAATAAGATGCATCTTCTTTCGCCAGTTCATCAAGGATAGAAGAACCTTTTTAGGTAACTTTCAGTCCTTCGATATGTATTGTTCAAAATATTAAGCATGCATTATCACAACTTCTTTTTAAATAAATAAATAGTTGTTGCTCCTGGAGTTGATCATTTATAATTTAACCCGGTAAGGGCCCGTATCACCTTTAACGAGGCAGAAAGCTTTCAAGAACTTGATCTGTGCCGTCCACGGCATATCACGGCTATCGTCGGAATGTGGAGGCCATGGGCCACACATGGCGCCCACTGTCACCACCCCAATGTTTGAGACACAGCCCCACCCGATTCTTTTTGCCTGGAATTTGAAAGCAATTTTGGCAACCCTGGGCGGTGCCCAATCAAATGTCGGTGACGAGTCGCCATTAGCAATGCAAATGTACTCCGCTGGCCCCCAGATAGTTCGAATTAATAACTCTTGAATTGCTTGGGTTGCGTAAGACCGACCGGCCATGGTGATAAATCAACGCCGCGACATGATTCTTGTATTGATATCGAGAAATACTTATTTTTCTTAGACGTCTGAGAGATCTCTTTTGCTATAATTTAGCCCGGCTTGCATCAAATTCTTAAGCTAAGAATGACGTTACTTTATATGAAATTTTGTAATTTGGTGCAGGCCGCCCATAGTCCTAAGTTATACCCACATCAAGATGGGACAGATTGCATCTGGGTACCAGAGCAACATATAACCTTAAGTATTAATGTTACTTATTTATCATTTTAGGTATGTAGATCTTCCCGTAGGTAGCTCAAGGCGGACCCTTGGCCCTCGTGCGCGAGAGCACAACCGGGTTATTAATGCTTAAACGACTTTCTATTAAAAATCTTCCGACCGCACCTCCATGCAAGACGTATTTGTGAACCACCAATATTACAAAAGAAACGAGATGAAAATCAATGGAAAGGGAATGCCTCCCCAAAATATTTTAGTTGCGCTCACTCCTGATGTTATTACCTGACCCACATAATATCGTATGCGACCGCAGACTTGTTTTCGTGTCAGTACCTACCAAACAATCATACTTGCGGACTAGTAACTGCCTTTTCCCGGTGAATAATGCTTTGCTGACGTAACGAGTTTGTTTTTACAGGCGAAACTCCATCAAGAGCCATTACTAGTTCGGCAAGTGCAGTAAAACCGGGGGGAAGTACTCATTAGTTACCCCAGCACTCGCCTTCCCCACTAGCGCCGATAAACTAGCGCCAAGCGAATAAAATCATGCTCATTAAACGTTGATTAGTGAACGATTTCACCAGTGAAGCGTTATGTTCATACTCGTGTTTATATGGTTCAGGTTTATGGATGTATTTATACATAAATATAAGTAAGTATTTGTATGTGTGTGTATGTAGAGTATGGTAGCAGCGAAAGGCATCGTCCTCTCGGAAGTATTCACAAGAAACAGCACGAACAAATCAAA
Source organism: Blastobasis adustella (assembly GCA_907269095.1). Lineage (NCBI taxonomy): Eukaryota > Metazoa > Arthropoda > Insecta > Lepidoptera > Blastobasidae > Blastobasis > Blastobasis adustella. The sequence continues at coordinate 13,154,274 of OU026119.1, read as the reverse complement.
ACGGAACACAAGCTCGAGCTTAGCTGATAATGGACTGCTCCGATTTTAATGTGGCGTAATTGGTTATTGAAAACAATTTCAATAGATCCCGGTTTTTGCACTAACCTGCTTTTGTTCTTGAGACCCCTCAGACTAAGTAAGCAAAGATTTTACAACTGATTTTTGACACGAAGTTCAAAGTTTACGAGAACAGTAAGTACAAAATTTGCTAGAACCAGTTATCTATAATTGTATCTACTTATAATGTGGATTAAAACCCGAAATAAACAATAAATAAATAAAATCATATGGTAGAATTTTATAGGTTTGTTGATAAAATTTGAAAGCATTTTCATAACAATGAAAAAGAATATGTGAAGTCCATTTTGAAATGCCTAAGTTATGTGGGTTTAAAGAAAATATCAAGCGCAATTAAGTGATTTATTACGTGTAACGTAAGGTTCACCGGAACTCGAATGACGTCATTCCAAAATCACAGTGTATATCTTCTCTGGTATAAGAGATTTTTCACAGTCATTCATGTTGTATCATAAGCTAATGGAAAAGTCACAAAACACAAATTGTGACTTATCCTCCACGTCTGCACTTTTCGTCATACCGCAACTAGCTAGAGCCTGTTACAACCTGTCAGTCCGTACTCACTAATTTCAGAAACTACTTAATGGATATGGATTTTATACGGTGAACCCAATTCCTATCCACCGTAATGCCTTTCGCGAGAAACTTTTAAGTAAGATAAATAATTTGTATCTGAGCGCAAGCTACGTGAGGACCTGGCTGGATACCTTGGGCTCTCTTGAATGTCCCAGGGACCATATATATTTGCCATCGAATTGATTTTGGATACACGTATGAACGACATATCTATAGCGCCTCAAGTCATCACTTATTTTAAGTATCTTGTGAAGAGTATAAATTTTATTTATATCAGTCGTTTGTCAAACAAGGAAGTAGGCCACCTGATGGAAAGTGGTCACTGCTGCCTATAGACATAAGCAACACCAGGAGTATCACCAAAGCGTTGCCCACCTCTAAAACCTCGGGACCCGTTGCTTTAGCTTAGCCAATTGCTAAGCCCCTCCACTGCCAAAGCGGCAGTCCCCATAGAGCACCTTACTCACTGTCAGGAATACAATTTATTTCAAATATATAGTATTGTTTGGCTGCAATATTCTGTAACGTGGAGAAACTTCCCTAGCCGGGCGGCTCCGAATCGAACCGGATATCCAGCTATGCCCTACCTCTCTTAAAAATACACACATAAAAAATACACGTATGTTTGTCGCATGTAAATCGAGAGCCAAACGGTAAAAAAATATGGCCGCTGCTCCAGTGCAGGCGCACGCAAATGTACGCAAATGAGAATGTGCATTTGAGAGCAAAATTATCCCGTCACAGGTGTCGCTGAATGAATGAGTGGGATTTGCAAGAATTTAAGTGCTACTTTATGACGCAGGCGTTATACAGCGCTGCGAGGTCGAGTAATCCCTCCAAATTAAATATTCAAGCCGTTTTAAACCCTGTCATAAGTTTGGAATGGCAGTTTAAATCAAATATTAAGCCGGACAGGTGTTTATTTGATATAGCATTCGCAAAGTGAATTACAAGCTTACAGCTAGTGCTATTAAAATTTAATTAGTGCCTATTCTGCCATGCTATTCGCATACTACTTTCCTAATGGACCAGCAATTTTCGGCAGGCCTAAAATATATCCTGATGCAAGTAGCGGATCACTTTTACTTCTCTGTTTTCTGTGGGACCACGCACCATTATTTAAATTCTGAACATCATGCTCATTATGATGAGTCTTGATCTGCTGCCTAAAGTCATCCAAGAAGGAAATCTATCTTGGACAAAGTGAACGAAGTCCGAGATGTAAGACTTCGCCGTAACGTCATAATTGTAGAGAGTAAAGTTGCATTATTTGCACAAAAAATTTGATATCTCCTGGATAGGACTTATTGTTAGTTTGACCACAGAATATCTATACTTGACTTGACTTGGACTGACTTACGTTTTGTCGTGTGGGTGCATCTACTGTCTGCCTTACATATGGTTTTTTTCTAATTAAAAGTCCAGTGATAACAATTCAGGCAGGCCGTAAGCTTATTTGTCATCTTAGTGGTATAAAAACATTTAGAGTGCTACAAACCGGACGATAGCGGGCGGCGGCGGGGCGGTGTGATGACACGGCACGTGCGGCGTGGTTACCCGAATATCGGGGGAAATCATTATTTATAGCATTATGTTAAAGCAAATTGGCATCAAAACGTGTATCTGCACAGGTAATATCGGAAACAGTGTGCGCACTAAACAGTTATTACAGGGAACCATTAGGTATCAGTTTCGGAGCGATGGCGCGCGGCATTAAATCGAAACGTATACCAGTAGAGTGATTATCTACCAAGTTTAGGCGTGACTGTTTAGCTAACATAATAGGAACCTATGAAATAGCCGTTTTGTATAGCGAAAATGACGGAGAGTTTTTCATTAACGAAAATTTTTCAATTTCTTGTAGATCTACAATCCAATTGCATTGAAATTTTGCAGGCATACTGGTGCATATCATGCCATTTTTATAACTAACTTCTTTATAAAATTACAACTGTTTAAATACGAAATACAGAGGACAAATGAAAAGCGGTTTTTTCAAACCTTTATAATAACTTAAGGTAATACTTTTTATTTCATTTTAAGGACTAACTACTATATTTTCTATATCGAAATCAAATTTATTTAGATCTGTTATATTTAATATAAAATTAATCATACTAATAATATTATAAAGAGGAAATATTTGTGTGCTCCGAAACTACTAAACTGATTTTGAGATATAAGCTACTTTTTATCGTAGAAAGTAATAGGGTCCCGCGGGATAGTTGGATGTTTAAAGAAATCCGAACAGCGCGCAGATGAAAACGGGGCTAGTGTACAATAAAAAAAGGCTTTTGCTATTTGTTTGTATAGTTGTGATAAAAACGATAATTTCATGGGTCATGGGTGTCATCTATTAATTCATATTGTTTTAAACTATCGCGGCTATTCTCACACATTAAAATTGTATGCGCCAAATTTCGTTTTAGTTTAGTGTTACGTTTCGTTGATAATTTTTGTTATATCCATTCGCCTGGCATGTCGATATCAAATTCAAAAACTTTTTGAGCCACAAATGCGCCATTGCAGCAACGGATTCGGCGCGCGATCTGCACGCGGCAGGGAAAGAGAGTAAGTAATACGGATGTTCACTTCGATGGATCCCATACGACAAAGTTCTTACTGTCTAATTATTTGTTCGAAGTTTACCCTCCATCTTTATAAAGTAGGTATAGTACCTACCTTCGCCTTGAAGGTAGGTAGGTACCTTCAAGGCGAAAACGGACCGAAAATGTCAAAAGATGTAGATTTTTTTTTATACCACTAAGGTAGCAAACAAGCTTAAGGCCTGCCTGATGGAAAGCAGTCACCACTTCATGCCCATGGACGTTTTCAATACAAGAGGCATCACCCACGCGTTGCCGATCCCGTTAAAACCTTTAGATACGCAGACGATACGATAACAATACGATACATTACTGCACCGGCGAGCACACGCGTATTTTATTGGCTAACAGTGAGCGAGCGGTGACGCACTGTCGCCATTCGGGGGCATTATTGAAAGCCTCCTCATAAATTTTATTTGTACTCGTCTGGTGCCGGCTTTCCACATGCATTATGCATGACGACTGCGCACCGCGGTTTTGTTTATAATCCCAGTACGTTTGTGTTTATTATTTAAACATTTGGGGGCGTTTATACTCATGCTGCAACGTTTTTGTATGTTGGCTATTAACAAACGAGCTTAAACAGTATTGCTACGATTAACAGCCAGAATTTTATACGGCTTTGCAGATTAGGTTCATCTCAAGGTTATACAAAAATTATATAAATACTGTAGTAGTGTGAAACTGTAATAAGTTGTCTGAAAATCCAACCAATAAATGCCATGCCTTTTGAAGAACCCCATGTTGTAGTGCAGAGGAAGGACTTCGGAGGGAGCTCATTCCACATCTTTCACATCTGTATCACTCTTACTTTTTATTTAGCTACGTTAGTCACTTGCACCACCCGCGCAGGTGAGTAAGGTCTGCAATGCTCCATGGTGGACCGTGGCTTTGGCGGTGAAGGGGCTTAGCATTTGGCTATTTGCTTAAAGACAGAGCTACGTTTCCTGAGTATTTAGAGATGTGCAACGAATTAGTGATACCTTGGTGTCACCGTCTCGTCTCATTTGGTGTCGGCGTCGGTGTCTCTTTGAGCCGCAACGTAAGCAGAAGTGACAGTGAGTTGGCAATCGAATAATCGAAAACCGCGCTCGTTGGGGGAGGCCTGTGTCTACCAATAGGCTAGTAGACAGATGATGGCGATAACGAAAGCTAAGAACCGTCTTGATTTTCTTTTCATTGTACAAAGCTATAATTATTTATTGATATTGCAGGATCGCCGTAAAATCGACGCACTGGAGATGTGGTGCTGGAGACGCCTACTAAAGATCCCGTGGACGGCGTTTCGCACCAATGTGTCCATCCTCAAAGAACTTCAAAATAATTATTTGGTTACATCTCCAGAAATGTGAACTCCATGGAGAGATTAGTCATTCAGGACCAGGTCGAAGGCAGGAGGACACGAGGCCGATCACCAACTCGGTGGACTGATCTGATAAAGAAAGCTACAGAATCCACCATGGTCCAATGTACTCGCAGCGTCTCTAACCGACAGAAGTGGAAGCAAATCGCTGAGAAGGCAATCCTCGGGGTGGTCTGCGACGCAATGGGTATCTCTCCGGGTACTTCGTCTACGCAACCATGACCACTCTGACAAGAGTGTCTGACTAAGAAGATAATTATTGAACTGGCTTCTAAACGATAAAAGATTCCGATGAATTGAGGACCTACTCCTTTTTTGAAGTTAGTTAAACAAACAACCGCGTCAAAGTTAGTCCAGCCATTACAGGGAGCTACGATGCCAAAGACAGGTACACACGTCAAAACTCCTTCAACTCTCTTTTGCATCGGGGGTAAAAGAAAACCAGATAAAGTCACACGGTCGCTACGCCTCTCACGCTCACTTACCATAAAATATCCATGGCCGTTCCGCCACACACGGTCTGCCATTAAGTGCAGAGAAGCGTAATTAAAAAGTTATCCGTTCTGCGTACCCTTCTTTATAATCAGGAGTTAGCAACGCTTATTGACTTTGCCATTAAATGGCATTAAGCGTACATAGCGAGGTCGTTAATGACGCAAGGATAATGGCTTTCGGGACGAAATCATTTTGAAGCCCTTTAAAACTTGTCTCGGCCGTCGTATGGATTTTGGAATGTCCCAATTCCGACATTCCGATATTCATCATTTGTCACACTGGTAATAATTGATAGTATTTTGAGACGGTATCTAATTTCCTTGCATCTGAAAATATATGATTTGCTGGTTTAAAAAAATATAAGAAAGGGCTCTGTTACAACCTGCGAGTAATCATATTTTACTAACCTTTATTAACTATACTGCCTAATCTGCCTATTACTTAATATAAAACAAATTCGTTTGTAATTGTAGATGTGTATCACAAAATGACTCAGCCAATTGACCGATTAACCTAAAATGGATTTTCGGTAGTTCAACTGTAATAAAAAAAAAGTTTCGAAAAATATCCGCTTGGAGGGTCCATCCTCAACAGTCTCGTGTAATTCCGTCGCTGACGCCGCCGCCGGAGTACACGAGGCTTTATCGGCGGCGCACGGCGCGGGATGCGACAAAACAATCCCGGCTGACAAATCCCGGCTAATAATCGGCCCTCGTTACCCGCACACGTCCCACTTTGTCGGTCCAGCTTTGCGGATCCCGCGAAATTTGCCGCCGCATTTTAATGCTGTTTACGTTGAATAAGCCCGCCTTGCCCGACTGCGATGCCACATTGCCTCTTCCAATTTTGAAGTCGTTTATTTTGTACAGAATTAGGTTAATTAAAAAAAATATATTACGATTGTTATTTAATTTGGCTTCTAAAACTTCGTGCGATGAAAAATCCTTAACATTCGCATAAAAAACTACCACCTAATACGGATTTATAAGTTGCCCCTTCTTCACTTGCGTACGACGATGAATAAGAGCGGCATAGATTCACGTTTCCGACGTAATCTTTCCCGGCTTAATCAGGCAAACTGTTTGCTCGCCATCGCGTCAGAGTCGAGCGGAAAGATTCTGTTCAGGGTCAGGTCAGGCCGTTTCCCGGCCTATCTTTCCCTATGGTTTACGTAACTCATTCAATAGGGTAGCATGTGTGTTGACATCTGATTAATGGTCGTACGGGGCTCGCTCCCCGCGTGTGCGCGGCAAGATTAAAAAAGATAAAAAAGATCTGTGGCGCGCATCCCGACGTAAACAACTGTCGTTTAATCATACTCCGCACCGCAAGAAAAGTCACCAGCTGAGACGAAAGTGTTGTTGTACGTGTTTTGATTTGCCTATTCGCTTAACATTAATTTACTGACAACTGTTACCGATTTAATCATGTGCCTATATGCACTAATAAAACGCGCTCGTTTTACGTGGCTAGTTGGCCCTTTGAACTGCGCAAATTAAGCATTTGTTCTCGTAAGGTTCTCGTTGAAACTGTGATTGTTTTGAGTTGTTAGGCTTACATTTTCGAGTTTTAGTTATTTGTTATGAAAAGAGAAGTAGGTGGTCCAACAAAATCTTTTGGATAAAGTTTACTCGACGAGATCGTTTGGCGAAAAACTTTGATAATTCGTTATTCAGTATGTTTATTGGAGAAAAAATGAAAATCATAACCTTGCGCCAACCCAAGATTACACACTAGAAATCGAAACTGATCTGGCGAATGCGCGACACGTGTGCTTTCACGTAATGTGCTCCCCTTAAGGCTTGTTACGCATCGTAAGCAAATTTGGAAATCTGAACATGTTACAATGATCTGCATGTATGCAGCTACATGCTTGCTCTATATGTGTACGATCCGATAAAGAGATGAATAAATTTTTAATTGATGAAATTTAAAATATTGGAAAGTTCCTTCCCGGCTTCTTCTTTTGTCAGCACTAGTAATTTTAAAGTTAAAAAAAAGAAAATATTATGCACATATTAAAAACAGTTTCATAGAATAATTTTAAAAATGTTTATAAATATTTTCCCAACATTTGTAGGGAAAGCATCATTTCCTGTGAGTTTGTAATCAACTTGTTCATGCTTACAAGGTAGGCACGGGCCCGGAAATTGTGAGGAAAGCGGAAATTTTATTATTAAAAAGCGCCTGATTGCCACGAATTATAAGGACAGGCAACTAGAAAACGTGTGAATATTTATAGTGCCTACCTACATCAAGAACTACTTTACGATAATTTTGTATACCGCACATTAACCTATAAAATATATAATTTTTCTAAGAAGCTAAGTATTACAGTCATATTATACATACATTTCTTTCTTTCTACTCAAGAAAATATGAAGAAAATGGAAATTTAAATATCGCTGTGTCTCGGAACATACAGACTATGGTTTTAACGTGAAACGTCTTGGCAGCTTTGAGATGCTCTCGAAACCGCCTCGCCCGTTCAGTGCCGGACATTGGGGTAGCCACGTGTAGCTCATGGCTACTCTTTCCGACGATAGCCATGATTTGTATTTCTTGCTGGCTCTTGCACGGATTGAAGCTGACATATTGCATTTTTCTATACCTATACTTTTTTATTTTTTGCTTTTTTTACTAATATTGTCCAAATTGCATCTATTTTTATATTTAAAGATTGCTATAGACAAACTCAACAAATACATGCAAGAATCACCGTCCTATCACGTGTAAATCGTGGGTTCCACGGAATAGAAATAAATTCGTTCATCCAATGCAGTGTCCTTCCCCCGACGTCGACGCCGACGTCAAAACAGCGAGCTCACTATATACGCTCAATAATGACACTAGATTCATGTTTCTAAGACTTTTGCAGTTAAGGTAAGACGATATAGACGTGTTACTGTTACTTTGTTACGGTCCAGTTTTCTTACTTGGTACTCAGTGTGATTTTAAAGACGTTTCACGTCTAAATGAAGTAAGTAGAAATCAGTTTATATCGAGTTTAGCACAGCACTCTATGCGTTACGTTACATGAAAAAGGTAATATAATTGTCCGACCTACGTATAGAGGGTAAAACGGAGTACTTATACATACGCCGCTAGAAGAACACCAAAATCCCGAGAGCCGACCTCTGCCTAGAAAACACAACATACAAAGGCTTGGATAAATTTAAATATCTGGGCTGCCAATAACTTGATACAACATAAGATAGAAAAACATTGATAAGCGTGTGCAGAGTACTTTCGGTTGTAGTGCAGCTTTCCATAAAGTCCTCGTGTCCAAGCTTCTAAGCAAACAAATTAAAATCCGTGTACATGAAACAGTCATTAGGCTTATCCTAATGTAAAATTCATATTCCTGTGCAGCTGTTAAAAGGTTTTATAGCATGTAGCATACTTTTCGAAAGGGAATAATGTAGAAAACATTTTGAAATAAAAATAATACCAAAATAATTCAAAACCTCTTTGTCAGTTTTACTAAAAATACAGTTCACTGTGTGAGGTCCTCGGCCTTATAGGTATGAGCCAAAAATGTTGAGTTGAAAACAACATAAAAACTTTACTTTTCAGAACCAAAATATAAAAAATCTCGAGCATTCGAAATTCTGCACCTACAGACAAAGGCTGGATGCGGCGAGCAAAGGTCAGAGTGCACGAGGGTATTGGAGGTAAAATCTGTTGTAAACTACACGGCATTGGTTATTTTAAATTTTCATTGTTGCTTTTATGCGTTATGTTTTATAAGAAGAAAACTCAAAGCTTTTAAAAGGTTGGTTTACAGGAATACGTGTCGCAACATAAAATATAAAGTTGAAATGTTAAATTCAAAATACGTACAGGGCCATTACAAGCATCCGCGGGTAAGCTATGCGTAGCTGATTCAGTCAGCAAAATACCTCAACCAAAATCCTTTCCAAGCGCGCCGTGATTAATGACTGACCCCGCTCTCTTTAATTCCCTAAATTGCGTCATACGCATTTTTATTCCGAAATTTGGTTTGGAAGCGAAAAGGATGCGTAATCGGGTAATTGGGACGTTTGGGACAGCGATTAAGGTGTCACATTTATATACTACGTATTAGAACGAAACATGAACTAATGGATGAATTTTCTTAATTTTGACAATACTGTGCATTCAAATACAGCGAAAATCCTGAAAAAGCTTTAATGGTGTTTGTATTTTTAAAGATCACATACATTTTAAACATTCGAAAATTATATCCTAGCAACGCACAGCCAGACACATCAGCGTATTCCAACCTGAATGAAGGTTTTTCTATGTTCTCAATGCTTAGCAGTAGCCAATAGATTCGCAGTGCTGCCCATTTTTCCCGATTTGTCGCCCGGGACGATACCCTGGAGTGCAAGTTGCAGTTGGTAGTACTTTCTACCGTACCAGACACGATACGCCCACGGAATATAACAAACAATACAAAACTATAGTTTGGATAAACTGTACAGGGTTATGCGAACACGCCAGCGCTCTCCACCAGCGCATTTAAATTAACCCTTTTTAAGTTAATCTAAGGCGTGATGTCCACTCGCGCGGTGCAGTGCACTGCGCGGCGCGCCGTGCGGTGCCACGTCACGGTGACAACCAAAGAAATGGTGGTGTTATTCTGGTTTTTCAAATTAGGCAACGTTCGCACAAGGGATTTTAAGTTAGGCAACGTTTGCAAGAGAGCTTTTTCGATGCTTTTACTTGCGTTATTTGAAATGACTCGCATAAAAATTGACTATATGTCTTCTCGACTGTGTGTTCACACGCAGTAAATGGAGATTTTTAAATCTGCCGACTCAAATGCAATTATGAGAAACGTACTAAAGGATATAATTCATTAAAACACTGAAAGTGTATTAAAACACTTTCACATTTAAAATATTATGCAATTTTCAGATACAGCACACAGTTTATATAACTTTTTACTATGGTGCCAAACCTGTACGCCTACCACCACCACCACCACCACCACTATGTACCACTGGGCGTACAGTAGGTACTAAGTATCGCTATTATAAAAGCCTATAACAATCGAACCGTCGGACGTGCAGATTTGACGTCATAGTAAACAATGTTAGTAAATAATAGTAAGAACTGTTTTCTCTATTGGAAACGAATAATTTTGTTCTGATTTTTTATCTAAAAATGTATTAAACGCTAATGTTGCTTTTTTTTAACTAAAAAGTATAACATTACAAATATGTAAAGAAATTGGACCACCTCGATTAGTCTTCCTCGAATACTATGATAACTGTTCCTTTTTACCCGACTGCCAAGAAAGGAAAGTTTTTTTTTTATTGTCTATAGGCTTACATTTGACCTCAACTCACCTGATGGAAATCGACGATGGGTAGTGAAGTTAACAGTCTATGTATGTATGAAGAAGCCACAGAAATTTGTCAGGACCGTAGCAAGTGGAACAATGTGGTATCTGCCTATCTTTACAGGAGAAAGGCGTGACCGAATTATTGTGTGTCATTGTTTGTTGTATCAATGAATGTTGATCTCGACAAGCACTATCATTTCTATTTAGGAACTAGTGTTGTAGGACCAATAGTTTTAGAGTTATTACAGTTTTAAATTTGACAGCTGTCATCCGAAATGTAGATCTTGACGAACACTATCATTTCTCTTCAGGAACTAGTGTTCTAGGAGCGATCGCTTCAAAGTTATCGCAGTATTAAGTTTGACAGCTGTCATCCGAAATGTAGATCTTGATGAGCACTATCATTTATCTTCAGTAACAAATGTTCCAGCAGCGATTGTTTCAGAGTTATTACATTTTTAAGTTTGACAGGTGTCATCCGAAATGTAGATCTCGTCGAGCACTATCATTTCTCTTTCGGAACTAGTGTTCTAGGACCAAAAGTTACAGAGTTATTATTCTTAAGTTTGACAGCTGCCATCCGAAATGTACATCTGGACGAGTACCAGCATTTCTTTTTAGAAACTTGTGTTCTAGAACAAAACATGCCTTATTTATTATTCGGGAGGAACTGAGAACAAAATGACGAAAATATCACAAAAGCGAAACAACTACGATAATGTTGCAGAATCACAAAAAGAGACGGGGCTTACGTATGAGCGGTCAAAATTTCTTTGACATTGTCGAATTCCTATTTAATTCATACGCGTTGAATCTGTACTAAAAAAGAAGACAGATATATGTGTGTAAACTGTGTCACATAAGGAGGAGAGATTCAAACTGTTGGTAAGAAGAAACAGTCAAGTGTGACGTCTCATGTTGACATCTGCTAACATCGCGCAGCACACTGCACGATGGGGCCAAATTGAAAAAATGTGGACAAAATTCATACAAACTGACATTTCGGGCTTGGATTGCGGGTTTTGCCCCATCATGCAGTGCGCCGCGCGGCGCGCTGCACAGTGGGACATTTCGCCACCTGTCAATGTACTTGCACACAAACTACTCGGCGTGCAACAAGTTTTGCCACATTGTGCAGTACGCCGCGCGGCGCACCTCTTCAATGTGTCTCAGCGCTAAAGAAAAAAATTAAAAGATACTTATAGTTTATATATGTGTGTGTCAACCCAGCGCAGCGGCAGGTATAGATAAAACGATGTTACCCATCCAGGCAGATTCCTTAAGCGTATGAAAATAGGTACTAAATCTGGGACTAAATTAGACGGGTTTCCAAAGGTTTCTTTAACATAGTAACCGTGACGACTTTGGATCACTGTTGTACAATATTTCCATTTGGGGCTCTGTAGACTCCGCAACCCCGCACCGTCCCGCCTGTCAAACACACGCCTCCACTTATTGTTTTGAACTGTAACACGCTTTTTGTTAGCTTTAACAACAAATTCTACAGTACAAGTTCCCTTCTAATCGACCTTGTGCTGCTTGTAATTTGTGGGGTAAAAGATTTATTGTCTAGTTAACTGACTACGAAGTTTAGCAATATAGCAGTAACTTTATTTGTTACGGTTTTCATTAAATAAAGTATCGAGAAAGTGAGAAGTGTATCCAAAAAGGCGTGCAGTGCCAGAGAGGGATTTTTTAATGGCAAAGAAATGCCACGGGAAGAAACGAAATGCTATCTAAATCTCTTTATTTGTATTACATTATCTACATGTCCAAGTTCTGTTCTATTTTAATCTACGAGGGTTAGGTAACCTCGTTAAAACAGGCTGCGAAATCCGACACGGTCCCTCAGGAACTTGACGGGCGGACTCTCGCCTTGAGATGGAGTTACAGCAATGTATTTATCATTCTGCTCGTATGTACTACGTAAATTCGGAATAATGTCAAAATTATATACTCAGGTAAGTACGAAATTTATTGCATGTAAAATTAGACGACAAATTAAACCTGTGTAATGAAATAAAGTACTGCTGACGAAAATTGTCGTATGGAACATCTCACTTCTTAGCCTCCCGTGATATGAGACCTCTTTCCTGATACCGGCAGGTTAAGGCATTTCTCACGTAACGCTTACGTAGCATGTGACTAAAGTTGCGCTGGCGAGCCTTTTCAATCTTTAATCTCTCATGCCAAGGCTGCCTCGGATGTACTCGTTATGCATACGATCAAGTCGCGTAAAGCCACACATCCATTGCAGCGTTTTTGTCATGCTGGTGGCACCAAGTCCTAAAATAAAGAAAACTAACGTGTAATCAGTATGTTCATCATCATGATAAATAGCAGTCAATCCCGGATTGTGCCAGGTTCCGGTTCGCTTTCTTACTTTTTCTTCTCCTCTTCGCCCGGTCTTCGGCATCATAGCGCCGCAAGCCGTTGGCCCTCGCATCTGTCGCGTTTCGTAGCCATAGAGTATCCCCGGGATAATTATGATCTTGAGCTTGATAGCGATTTAAGAGTTGCAGGTGACTGCCGTGAGTTCCCGCCTTTTGGCCTAAGCTGCAGAGATTCGGGACTTGACATCGGGACCGATATCGTCGGACTCGTGTAGCACGGATCCAAGATAGGTACTGTGTTTATCTGTTCTAATGATAGCTTCATTCTCTTTTCGGAGGGTTTCAAGATCCGCGCTGCAACTAGCCATACACTATGTTTTGGCGACGTTCAGCTCCAAACCTCCGTTATTTAGCACTTACTTAAAAATTTTTAGCCTGGCCTCAAGATCCTGTCGTAGCCTTCTCACAAGTGCAATATAATCAATTGCATTTGTAATTTCATAAGCCAAGGCGTGTCCAAAATTTTAGCTGACAGGGCATCGAATGTTGTTAAAAAAGCTTTTTTTTTCTCTTATGTTGTTTGTATGTAATAGTCATATAATAGTAATAGTAATAATAATAGTAGCTTAATATTCCATTTACATACTCCAAAACAGTCGTTTAAGAATGAACTTTTTGCAAGCTTTTATATGACTTGCAATGGTTGTAACTATGTATGTTCGGTACGCATGTACGAATATTTAAAATGAAGATATGAGTGTAGATAAAATAGAGCATGCACCTGCATATAATTAGGTATTAAAACTCTCGTGACAACGATTATCATACGAGGCGTAGCCGAGTTGTGTTATAATACCCCCTTTTATATGCGACTTGCATAAACTACTGTTACATAATACGTATATAAAAATACATAGGTTTACCCACACATAGCGCCGCGCGCACAACTGAGTTGAACTATCTATACTTTTGTTTGCGTAGCTCGTTGTGTGAATTCTCCGAGAACATTATATATTTTTATTAAAATCAAACTTTTCAACTACACTATTAATCGAACGCGAAGCGTTAATAACAATTATAAAATAATACATTATTTCCATACATAATCCTGATTTTAGATCGCACACTACGGTCTACAGCGAACACGCGTCGTTTGATCCCTTTGATGGAGATTGTATGTTGCGGCTGGACCAGCGCCGCTGAACAATTAATCTCACCAGGGTCCGAGCAACATATAGTTGCTGATTAATATATACAGATATATTAATGGAAACTTTGATGTGTCGAGTGTACCCTAATAGTGTTGAAATGTGAAATATCGCTTGTATTAAACTTAAATGTAATCTATTTAACCAAACCACAGAATATTGTTTGTTTCAAACTAAACTCGCGTTCTTTACACATACCTACTATTATATTAGACGGAACTTCATGCGACGTAGGTACCTTTTCGATTTGTTTTACCGACGTTTCCAACAATATTGATACTAAACCAAACTAAAGTGCTTGCGTGACCGATTATCAAACTCAAACACACTCAAAACTTATTTATGAATCAGGATATTAAATATATTTTTCAATCGTCAAAAAGGAGGATGATAGGAAAGTAGGAAGGAAACACGGAGTACAGGCGGAGTAAACCGCCCCACGCCGAAAGTTAAGCAATGCACGCAGAGCCCGGGCACTGGATGGGGATCAATTCGTATTTTGAGGCTATTCAGCACCGCAATAAACTCGTCACTCGTTAGTGCCTCCCAATTCCATTGGCAAAGCGAGGTCCCGCTGGGAACCAAAATATTGGAAGACTGGTTGAACCAAAATTTGAATTTGTTTACCATTCTACACTTTTTTTGGTCTGTGGGTTAAAGCTGTGAAGTGGGTTGAAGGTGTAGGTTGTGATTAGTCTCAGGAAGCAATTCGCATCCCGTGACGAAATATACCAAGGTCTTCATATATCATCATCATCATCATCATCATCCTTGCGCCTATCCTGGCTTCTGCCAGGGTCCGCTTTCCTACTCATTCTTCTCCACTTCGCCCGATCTTCGGCATCCTCCCATCCTAGTAATAATAACAATTTCAGAGCATATGCTCACATACCCTTTTTTAATTATTAGAATTTTCCCTGAAATTTCGTTGTTTAGTTTAGCCGTGTTCCGACTAACATGTTGTATTTCCAGGTGAAAAGTTCGTTTTTGGAACGTTTCGTAACAGAGCTACACGTGTTCGTGTATACCTATATGGCTCCATTGGGACGGGGTCCGTTTGCGGCCGCTGCTATTGTACAATTAATTTCCACTGAATTCTTCATTGCTCTGCCGGTCCAGAAAATTAAGGCAACATAAAATACTTAGAGTACTTACGACTCATTATGTTAGGTGTGGTATATGTTTGTGTCTTTCTCTTTGTGTGGGTGTTGGATAAAATTTATCTGAATTTACCAGTAAAAAATTGAGCATCGTTATTAGCACGGACTGAAGCCCGTTAAACATTCGTGAGAGTTAATAATATCCGTAATAAGCACTTGTACATCCACCAACATCTAAACTCGCACAGTCAATTGCTGGACTAGGCCTCTCCCTATAAGCGCTAATGCATCCTGTCCTCGGCTTATCGCATTCAGCATCCACCTTTCGCAAATCGTCACTCCACCTGGCCGGACGGCGCCTTACATACCGCTTGCCCAGTGGTCACCTATAATATTTCTCCTCTCTAAAATATTTCATTCTTTACACTGAAAATCAAAATTGAAATCGGTTCAACTCGAGGCAGACTTTTAAAATTTATCCTTAGAACCTTACTCTTGGTATAATTCAATCTCTTGATGCCAGGCAATGCATTTCCATCTGCGATTCTCCATTTAAGATATTGTTACAATGGGATAAGCATCAATTACCTAATCAACAGATGTCGGAAACTCCGATATAGTCTACGTATAATCATCATCACAGCCCGTAACAGTCCACTGCAGGACTTAGGGCCTCTCCCACGAAAGGGGAGGTTATTGCCATAATCTCCACGCTTGGCAGGCGGGTTGGAGATCGCAGTGTTTAAATATAACAATGGAAAACGCTGCTGCCCATTTTCCAGACTACGGAGACTCTTGATCTTTTGTCGCGAAAACATTAGTCGCCTTGTACGACATCTATGAGTGTAAGGGGTTGATGCTATTCTACTCTGCCGGACACCACACGGCAAACCAATAATACTTAATTAATGAAACGTAGCTATTACAAGAAACTGCATGGAAATCGGTTCATCTATTTGATAAATACTTCAAGCTTATACACCCTCTTTTTATGTGGGGGTTGAAATCCCGTGAAGTAAAATATATAACTTAATTATTATTATAACATTGACCCCTTCGACTTACTAACTGTGAAGCAGAAAATAAGCAGCAGCATTTTCTCGTGTCCCGTTTTCCTTCCGATTTTTGTAAATCCAACCCATCTCCCAAGTGCGGAGACTGGGTATCTAGGTGTCTAGTTAACTATTAAGTCTAGATCCCAGAAAAAGACTTCGCCCATAAGTGACCTAGTTAGAAAAATGACGTACACAGAATGTGTCTTGCTGCCAAGAAAATGGACAAAGAATGTGGATGACACTTAAGTCCAAAATAAAAGTAGACATATAACTGACTACTAGACCCAGGGCCAGATTAAATTGCTCGCGGATGACAAAGGAACTGAATTTGACAGACAGTCAACAATATTATATTAACTCACAACATAAACAATTACAAGGACGCCATAACCTCAAAGCAATCTTATCTGGCCCTGAGTCTACTTCAGGTATTTGACAAATAAACTTCACAACTTACATAATAGGTCACCTATTATAATGTTGGAAGCTGTTAAAGATTTTAATTACTACGCGCGTACGTCTTTCATTAGCAACGCTTAGAAATAAACGAAATTAAATTCTATTTTTGGAAATTAGTTGAGCAAAGTCTGTGAGTTGGCATTTCGGTCTAAGTAAACATAAACTATTCATTTTAGAAGCAAGCAAGACATATAATGTAAGTATATCATTGACATAAATATAAGAGTAGGTAAATAGAGCATTGATAGTCTAATAGCTAGCGGGTCCGATTCTTAAGCGAGAGGTAATGAGTTCGATCCCCTTGGTCGCCATATACCAATTCCATTTTCTGAGTTATGTACATTAGTTGAACACCAGCCGATACTCTAACGGTGAGGGAAAACAATGTGAGAGAACCTGCATATTCAGGCGACTGAATGCGTAACCATGATCCCTTGTGATCAGATTCCCCTGTTAACAGGATCACGGAGGTCAGATGGCAGCAGCTCTACTGTAATTACTTGATTTGCAAATTCCTGGAACATGATCAAGGCGGACCCCGGGCCCTCCGTGCACGAGTGCGCAACCATGTCATGAACTCCAAGATATTTATTTATTATTTATGAATTACAAAAAAGTTTCATTTAATAATAAGAAATATTAGACAAATTTGATGTGGTGCCCGAGTTACGTCACTCCAAATTTTGTTAGTTAGACAACTTCGCCATATGACGCCTGTATGGTTTCCATACATTAATTCTTATTGTTTTTATTGAGGCACACGGACGAACGGTTGTAGTGTAAATGAAAGACTTCGGGAATTCATTCCACACCTTGCACGTGCGCGGTAAAAAAGCTCGCGTATGAAAAGAGACACACCCATATTATCCCGTAAACTCATTAAATTTTTAATCGATTTCAATATTTCTTTCACTATTGGCGTATATTTTTGAGTTTTACGATAGCCCCTTTAAAACACAGCGATGAAATAAATATTTTAAAAGTTTGTGGTTTAAAAGGCGAATTCATTTACACGCGGCACACCCTTTCGTCTCCATCAGCCTTTCTATCTCCTTTAATCCACTTCTGCTGCCCCAATGAGCATTATTGCCCTGTTTTCAATTGTGAATTCATGTTACTATAAACAACTTTCCCACACTGCAATAAATAATTGAATCAAGATCCTCAAATCTCTTCAGCTGGTGCTCAACAACTTGGAAGCCGAGTTAGTATCCGAATCACGGATCACGGTGGGTATTATCATTCCATTAGTGGTTCCCTTGCCACGGTGTGGATAGCTCTGGGGTAATTAGGGCAACGCACGTGCGGTGGGTGCCCGGCCGTCGTAATAGCACTTTAACAGCCTTCTTGCGGCCGTGAAGACGATGTGGGGTGCACGCTTAGCTGAAGATCGTCGGAGGTGTAACGTCGTATGTGCAGACTTGTGTGTGTGTATAATAATTCATTTTTTTCAAGTGACCAGACTCATTGTGTTAGTAATTTCTTAATCTATTTGTTAGTTCCATTTATTTATTTTGTGTCTATATTGTAGGATAAGGTAATACAGACGAACGTTTGCGGTGGGCCTGTTTTGACCACGTTTTGTATTGAATTTAAGTCATAGCGAATTTAAGCGGCAGAAGTTGCTACCATAACATAGATAAAAAATAAATGGCATTTGTTTCAACAGCCACAGCACTGCTCCTGCTGCTACTGATTTGATTTGATTCTATTTCTAGTTTTCAAATTCGCAGCGAGAGTTAACCTTTTATGTGAAAATATGTCAGTGCGTTTAGGAGTCCGTCCAAATCTCGCAACGGCGCCTTCGCTACGTGTCCGTGGGATCTGGTCGCCTGAAACAAACAAATAGCTACAAAATAAATATTTGTTACATTTTAACAGGTACTACCGAACAAATTCGTGGACGAATCTTGTATTAATTACTACCCAGTTTTCATTGTGTTCATTTTTAATTTCAAAGATATGTAGGTTCGCGAAAACAGCAGTTCATATTAATTGAAATGCTGTAAAATAAAAATATATGTTTTATCGTTGGGCCAAACTGTAGCACATAAAAACTCCTTGCTGAAATTAAGTATAAAAAATCTCCTCCAAGACAAAATAAAAAGATACGTTACCGCACGAGTGCGGTAAGCCAAAAAACGGTTATAAACACTACGTAATATCGCCTTTACGATCAAGTGTGTTGAAAATAACTTCTTGTTAGCCGTGAAAATAGTTAAAAGGCCAGTAACACTCATTTTAGTCAACAAGCTTAGAACAGTCAATAAACGGTAACAAATTGAATTAGGTACGTACACAAAATTAAAAGAGACAAATTTATCAACAATTCAACATCTAAACAGTAGAATATACCTATATTTTGAGAACGTGAATGAATCAAATTACCTTTCAAATATTTATTTCGCGGAAAAATAATTTCTACAGTTAAGTAAAAACAGTGAAATGGTTTCTTATTCTCCGAATCGCAGACAAATAACCTAGTCGAAGAATAAACATCGAATAACCCCCGACCAAGTATACATATTTCTTAATATTTCTTAAACTACTGAATTGATAATAATAAAACAAAGCTAAAAACAGCCTCGATTAGGCTAACAAATAAAGAAACGCGCATCGAAATCGACTCATCCGTTAAAGAGCTACGATGCCACAGACAGACACACGGATATATAGACATATAGATGCCCCTGTTTGTTCGTCGGGCGTTAATTAAAGACATTATTAAAAAGTGGTACATTCTAAAGATCATAAATAAGACATAATTGACTTCTTAAATATATTTTTTTATTCCAATTTATAGTTTCTTTTTGAAGTTGGGAGTTGAGCAAAGTCTCATAGTCTCTGTCTACCCCCACTTTTGGAACGGAGACCTGAGCTTTATGTTAAATACTCATTATCAGACGAGAAAAAAAGAGAAATAAAAAAAATCTCAAAATTCCGTTTCTTCGTGATAAAAGTAATATCCCAACTCTGTAATATGAAACTCTTGGGTTGTGGAGACCAGGCGCACATTTCTTATATAGGGAATTGTCCAAGCGCCGCCTGGTCGAAATTACGAATGACATGAAGGCTGGCCTCTTCTTGGGTCAGCGCATAAGCCTCGCTATTTAGGGGGCCAACGCGGCCAACCATTCCAAATTCGAGGGATCTGGGTATTTTTTTTAATATTGCATGTACTACTATAATAATAAAAAACCATTCTTCGTTAAATTAAGATTATATTTACAAGTATAAAACTTGAAATTAGAAACTTGTAAAGGAATTCATAGTAAGCGTAATTAGCAGATTTTTTAAAAGACTACCAATTCATTTACATACCTTGGGGTGTGTAGCCGTACGGATATCCTCGCTTATCTCTGTATATCTCAGGATATCTCTGTATAAAAACAGAACTGGAAAAAAACGACAAAAGAAAACAGGGGATCTTACAAGAATTGCCATTTGTCGAGACGTCACTCAATACGGCTGCACACAGCGCCGGCAGCGCTGTAGCGGCTGCGAGCGCCCTGAGGAGTATATTCACGGGTCGGCAATTCCCCAAATCTCTCAGTAAGTGAGCTCGTGTTCCGCCACACGAGCGGATTAGCCTGAGCCCTGAGAACTGTTTCTCCTCCGCGATTCATTCGGGAGGAGTGTGCGCCAAATAAATAAACTGAAACGCCGCTCCGAGACACGAATAACGCTTTAGTAAAAAAGGGAATATGATTTGTTGGGGATTGTCGGCCCCGAAAGAGAATACCGGGCTGTATAAGGATATAATTTTTCAATGAGTTCGCTCGCTTCGAGATTCGAAATCCTGGTGCTGAGCGTAAAGCGTTTTTTCTTCATTCTTTCCTCTATAAATCTATAAACCACCCTTTCTTGCTTTACCACTTGGAGAGATACCTTTCTCCACAAAAGCAATGAAGTTAAATTTGTTCATTCAATAGTTATCATAAATCAAATCGTGATTCACATCTAACAAGGTAGTGACTTTCGGGAGATTTTTGATTGTTTCATCAACATTTAGGTGATCCAAAATTATTATGGACTAAACAGAATTTTTTAAATTTATTTAAGTACCTACCTATTCATAGGGCATTACAGACTCGCTTATGAATCTTAACTTACTAACTAATGTACTACATAATTATTGGGCTGCGTTTACATCAATGGAGAGCAAATTTTAATACAACTCTTAGGATGAATCTTCTCTTTTTTTTATGTTACGGCAGACAAACGGGCAAGCGGGCCACCTGATGGAAAGTGGTCACCGCCGCCTTTGGAAATCAGCAACACCAGGGGAGTCACCAATGCGTATGTTCTCTAGTGTATTTCCGCTTTGCACGTTCGTAGATTATGTGATGGATCGACTGCGAATGGACACCGCAATCGCGCGCCGGAGAATTACGCTAACCACGCCTAAACTTTGTATACTCCCCACAAAGTTATGCTCAGTTAAACTAGCACTATATTGCTGTCTGGCACCCGACGACCCACGGGATTTTTGTGTGGGGTCGTAGTATGTTAGAAAGACTTCCGTTCCTCCCTCCACTTTTTAAAAATAAACATGGAAGCATATGAAATGCAATTCATTAAATTGATGTAAATTATGCTACCATAAATACAAAAAATGGCAAGTATTGTCCCGGGTTCAATAAATTTAATTTAAAAAGCTAGTTCCCGTCTGTGTTGTGGGTATACCAGAGAGAAAATATTTTCATCACGCACCATTGCCGGGCGAAAGGTGCTGAGTGGCCGTACTTAAACAAACGGAATTTTTAAAAGGAATAACTTTTAAAGAGAAAGGAGAAGAAAAAATGTTGTTTTCTCCTCATCCTTTGAGTATTTTCGCCCTTAAAGCTGAGATAAGTCATCAAATTATGCGAACGCTATGTTGTTTACAAATTGTTTCTGAAACGAGTCACGTTCCCATTCAGAGGTAGGCGCAAAAATTGGACCAATTTAAATAATGCTCAGTGCTTTGTTGCGCCCCGGCTTGTTATTCCATTCGTATGGATTAGGCAAGACGTTGAAGTGAAATGAAGGAACTTTTTGATTGAAAGCCGGCTACCTTGACAAGTTTTTGTTATTCATTCCCATAAACGAACTCCGATCCCGGAATAAGTCAAAACACGCAGACAATGTCGATACTTTTGCTGGTTTTAGGACCAGCGCGCTATTTCAAGAATTTAAAGTAAATAACCTAGAAGAGGAATATCTACACCATTTTAGTTTAAAAGACCTCGTACGTATTCGGCGCACCGACTAAGACTCAATCTATAAACTTCGTAACAACAAAACAAAAGGAAGTGTCTTAAAATTTAATTATACCGGCACACTTAACTTATACGCCTGTCGTCTCCTTTGTTTCCAAGATAAAAGGGACGCCTTCGCGAGTTTTACGCTCAAACATTACATGCGACAATAATTTCGGAGTTGCTATCTGTTGCGGCACACTCTATTGTCTTTATTAGAACATATGTATTACAAATATGATGCATGAACGCATTACAGGGACAAATGGGGTACGGGGGACTTGACGACGCATGCTTGTCCCCGATACCAAAAAAAAACATTGACTTTACGTCGTGACGTCGCCGCGACGCATTAAACAGTTAAGTTGAATTACAATGGAAAGATCTGAATTTTTCAATCTGAAGTTTACATAGTGTATTCGATAACGATATGTTAGTGATGAATATGCTGTGAAGTGAACCAAATCAGATTACTATTTTTTAGATAAAGAGGAACTAATATCAAAACGTAATCAATTTGGAATAGACGCATATCCAAAAGGTTTCTTACATCTAAGCAAGATTTATATCTGCAAGAAAATAAGTGCTAACAACGAAACACATTGCTTAACACATTTATTAAAATAGAAATAGACCTTTTAAACCAAAAAGCTCAGCTCACGAATTATTCACGGAGCAGTATGAAATGTTTGCTAATCCAAATACACTGTAAAAGTTGGTCGACAATCGTAAATTTAAAGAGTCCACAAGGCTGTGATAACTTTCCTTTTTACTTTAATAGATTTATTATTATGCTGGAATCTTAAACATGTATCCGAATCCACAAGAAGTCCCGTTGTGGGATAAGCTCGCCTTTGCATTATAAACTGCTTTATTTTTTATTTTGGGTAACGTTTTAGGCAATAAAGAGGTTACAAACAAACGGTTTAGCTGGTAGAGGTGAGGACACGTGTTCCTAAAAAACACATCTAAATTTTAAAATTTTCTTCACACCCCCTAAATGTCTTCAAAAGACTATCCAACGAAACCTTACATAATGGACTATACGCTAAAAAAGAATCCACTCCCACTTTACTTATAGGGTAGATACCCAAAAAATCTACTTTTTAAAGATTTCTTTTTCAACGGTGTCGGCATGAATATTACCTACAATCATAACAAATTTAAATTCTCTAGTAACAATAGTTTTTGAGTTAAGCAGCGAACAGACGGTCATTCAGACATGGAGAAACTTTAAGGATTGCTTGTTTTACTACGGAACCCTAAAATCAAATGCGAGAAGCGATTTCAGAACTTTGACCCCCATTTGAGAAGCTAAGCTTGAACGCAAGCTAACATTCTGATTGAGCTACACACGGATCTTCTTATCGGAGGGTGTCACAAAAAATCATCTCCTAAACGTAGTCGTACAGGAAATATTGGGAACCCTTACTTAAACGCTCTCTCGTCATGAATTATCTGCATGTCTGGACGGTTCAGCGGCGGCACTGTGTCATGTAAAGCGATGCTAATCCCCGCAGTGTTTGTACACAGGGCACCGGGCGAGCCGAGCCAGATTGAATACTGTCACCGGGGCGGTAAACGAACCGTATTTAAGACTCGTTAGTGTCACTTGTGACTGCACTGCACTAGTCACTTATTCCGAATGCGAGTACTATTCACGGAAACTCATACTCTCTAGTGCGGAATGAGAAATGTGGGGTTCGGTGGAGAAAGTAATTAACGCTCTCTTTGGTGTGGTTTGAAGTATTGGTATAATTTTTTGCAGATATTGTATATTTTTTACTGAACTGCTAAGCCGATGGAGGGATATTTCTAAAGAGAAAAGGCTTGTTTTAACCCCCGAAGAAAAAAGACGGGTGTTATAAATTTGATATGTGTAATTGTGGAAGTGTATATCTGTCTGAGGCATCGTAGCTCCCGAACGGATAAACCGATTTCGAAGCGGTATTCTTTATCAAAAAGTCAGTTTAATTGAGATAGTTCTTAGTTTTGTTTAATTAAAATCGGTTGAGTGATCTAGGAAATATTGAAGAATATGTATACTTGTTCGGGAGTGATCCGACGTTTTTCCATCGGTTAGGTTTTACCACTTAAACACTAGCTTAGCACTTACAGTGTTAAGAACTGTTCGACATTATTCCCACAGCTACGATCTTGCATCATTTAGGTTCATCAAATTCAATTCATCTTCATCAAATAGGTTAAGGACGAATCTGACGGTAGTTTCGGAAGTTTGCATCCGGAATTCTTCAAGAACGGGGTGGGGACTGCAACGCGTCGGGTGTTATGCCTGTTATGGGAAACGTCTATACACTAGTGATTGTTTATCATCAGGCTTGATATATCATAAAATTATTGAGTTTCAGTATGTGAATACTAGTGGGTAGAATTGTGTTTGTAATTAGGTACGTAAGTGTAATGTTGTTGTAAATTTTTGTGCACCGCCTGCAATTTTTATTACCAGTTTTCGGGGTAGACTGGTAGATAAAGCTACAAAGCTTTAAGTCCACCTTTGTACTATTTTGTGCATAAAGTATTAAATAAATAAAATAAATATAAAATAATAGTTAAAAAATTTTAAGAGGGTGGCAACACTCTTGTATGTAGTCTATAGCAATAATATTAAAAAGAGAAATCATTTCTCAGGTTGTCGACCTGAGTGGCTCAGTGGTCAACATGCCACTGTTGAATTCTAATTTCTGTTACAGGTCTGAGTGTTCTATGTATAATAATACCTATTAAAAAAAAGGATTTAATTAGTATATTAGTAATCTAGCACCCATAGCACAAGCTTTGCTTAGTTTGGGGCTAGATGGCGCTGTGTGAATCTGTCCACGATTATTTATTATTTATTATTATTATCATTTGATTGTTTTTTCGTATGTTTGTTAAGGATAAACTGAAAGACCACTTAACCGATATTAAATAACCATACGTATACTGACGATAAGGTATGGTTTGGTCGTCTGTTATAGTCCTAAATAAAACATTCAAAGTACAGAGTAAACGTCTGGTCTTCCATTATATCTTCATTCAAGCAATAAAAGTCTTATACAATGCAAACTTCTGTTTCAATTCTCTGCTTTTTTTCCATCGAAGGTGTTGACGTTGATACAGCAAATAAGATTGTGGATTTATTTATAAACTTGTAATTTTAGGGCGAAGCGCAATACAATTTTCATTGTTCTAAGAGCCCTACTTCGACGAATATGAAATACCATATCATTTCTTTTACCTCAATACTTTTTATGTAACCAAATTACTTATTACAGCTACTGTCTTCAACAATAAGTCCTTAATTGTGTTACAGACTATCTACTATAACACTAATGGCAACCAAAATAAAACGTGAGAAATTAATGAAATTATAACTTATCATAACTCATTAAAACCGCAGAATAATTAAATGTAGTCACTAGAACCTACATAAATATTTAATGTAGCCATTTAAAACGCTTAAGCGTCCACCAAACCGAAAAGCCTAAAAAGAAATTAAATCTAATTGAGCGGAAATCCTTCTAAGTGCTAGATGGGCATCGGTCCCCTCGCTTAAATAATGAAAAAGTTTTCCAATAATCTTTTAGCCGCCCTTCGCCATTAGAACAAAAACATCGGGGCCCATTCACGCCCAACCATTCCCGAAACTAGCCCATTGAGATTAACTAAGTTCGAAGGCAACAATATAATTAAGTTTAGCTTCGGTGAATTGGTGATGTTTATTGGATTGCCAGGTTGTTTATTTATTAATTCATCCGCCTTGTTGTTCTGCTGAAATTAATTGAAAGAATAAATTAACGGAGCTACGCAATCAATAACACCAATACCATTTAGGCAGAAAATAACTTGTCCCTGGAGAGGTGAGGTAACAACGAAATCGGCATAATTAATTCAATGGCAGATTTATGTTTTGGAAGATATCTATAAGGTATAGGGGTTATTTTACCGAATACAATGTCAATATCTAAATTTGGTTTATCAAAATACTAATCTTGTTTCTTTTAAGAGTGTCAACTTGTTTTGAGTTAAATTTGTTTTTTTTTTTTTTTTTTTTTTTTTTTTTACAAGGCAAGCATTTGACCGCCATCTCACCTGTTGGTAAGTGACGATGCGGTCGAAGATGGAGCATGCCTGTCTTGGAACAGCCTATTCACTCCAGCCTTGAAGGCATCCAGATTATATTGATCAGGAAACACACTCGCAGGCAACGCGTTCCACTCCTTAGCCGTACGCATTATAAAGGTCGAGCCAAAGCGGCTCGTGCGGATAGCTGGAACATCCACGACATAAGGATGAAGCGCTCGCCCGGATCGCGTCTCCCGATGGCGGAAAGGGGCCGGCGGAATGAGGTCGTGCAGCTGCTTCGCACACTCTCCGAAATGTAACCTGTAGAAGACCGACAGACGCGCAACCCTACGCCGATGTTCGAGGCTCTGCAGCCTAGCCTCAACCAACTGCGGGTCACAAATTATCTTCTTAGCACGTTTTTCAACCGAATCCAAAGCCGCTAGTTGATATTTGGCTGATCCATCCCAGAGGTGGCAGCAGTACTCCATGCAGGATCGGACTTGTGCTTGATATAACTGAAGCAACTGCTTTGATGTAAAGTACCGCCTAACCCTCGAGAGGACACCAAGCTTTTTTGCTGCAGTCTTAGCCTTGGATTCGATGTACGGACCGAAGTTGAGATTTGCAGATAGCTCAACGCCAAGAAGCTGTAGGTTGTAGCTTGTGAGGACCTTGTAACGATCACTATGTACCATGAGCTCATCACCGTACAATTTATTTATATATCGTATGTTTATAGTTGATAGACTTAGAAATGAATAGGCATATCATACACAGAACAGTGTGTGGTTAAAATATATTTGCTTATCATGATTTCTTTTAACAAATGCTCTCAAATACTTAACCAAAACTTGGTTTTGTAATAAACTTAAACAATTTATTTGACGTTAAGAGAAATATTTTACTTCAAAAGCACGTAATAAATTTACGCTATCGATTAGCTGAACGACAGGCAGAATATCGGGAATATTTTAAATGTTGGGCGACAAGTTATGGGACCCATGAAAAATTACCCACAAGTGATAGTGATGTGAATATATAGATACGTTTCAACGAAATATCGAAATTAATAATTGAATTAAAGTACAACCAAATATTAAACGAGTCTAGAACTTAATTTTTTATCTACTTGTTTGATGACTCAAATTTAATTGCTTCATGGAAATTAAACCTCGGTATTAATCTATACTCGGTCTAATTTAACATTACGTCGAGTTTATAGTACCTAAAATGTTATTATATTGGTTACTCATACTTCCCTACACTATAACTTTTGGTCTAAAGGAATTCCACATCGAATTCATTTGCTTGCGTATTTTTCTTTGCGATTTTTAAATTTAATCTACTCGTAAAATAAATAAAACGTCGTGTGTAATACATCCCTAGCTGTTGTAACATTTAAGTATTTTCGGTTTATCAGGAACAGTTTGTCAAATTTATGGATGTGCGAACGTTATAAGAGCTGTCGCTTAGACCTCATAAAATTTGAAATATTTGATTTATATTTGTTTGAAATATTGAAATGTGGGAATTTTGAAGATAAGGAATCCAAGCAAGGTGGCCAGGGTAGTAGAAACGGGACAGTCAGCCCCTGGGGTGCGTCGCGTGAACAACATTGTATCCATTTCCGTGACTAAGAAACCCCAGGTTTTGCAAATTTCCACGGGAAAATTAATTACAACTCGCGTGTGATTTGTTAAATTAATTTGTGCTTTATTACTTTGTGTTATTTTCAGCTTGTGACGTTTATTTCCTTCTCTATCTATGTCTTTATCTCCGTAGTGTCAGTGATTTGGTTTGTTTTGGTTTTATCTTTGTTTCTAAGTTTCGAAAGCTAATAGTAATTCTCATTACTTTTGTGGTAGTTAGAGTATTTATTAGGGCCCTTAGAGATTTCAATGTAAGTGTGAAAGGTGATTAAAACATAAATTTATAAGAAAAAGATTTCCAAATTACATATCATCAGTACTCACCCTCACTGAAAAAAAAACTTCAGAAACTAACCTGGGACACAGGTTCGGATGTGACATCGAATACACTCTAAGAGAATGAGTTGGCGCACGAACCCGACTTTGTCTTCGATGGCCTAGGCGCTCTAACTAAATCTACGTCTAGGTTTGCCGCCAAATTCTGGTACGATTTAGACCCATGTTCCGTTTAAGTACCTTTGTGCTTTACAGCTTTAATGACATTTGCCTACGGACATGAATCTCGAGTTTGGATCGAAACCTGGTCTGAGTCGTTAGCGTCCCTTACAGTAGGCACACAACAAACACGCGCGAATTAAATAAAATTGTCTCTCCATGACTTGTTAGTCGATATGTAGGACCATAGTAAGGCTTGACGAGACGATCGGAATATGTGTGATGGTTTGTGATGGATTAAAAATAAGTTATTGGGTCGATTGATGTCAAAGGTTTCGCTGGAACGGCACGTAGGCTGGAATTGTAGTCCAGTCACGATGCTGAAGGCCTGAGATGCTAGGTTGGATGGGAGTCTCAGTATATCCTATCGATTAGGTAGGTTTCCGAGACCTAAAGGTCCTAATTCCATATTATTTAGGTAACTTTAGGGTTTCGCAAAAATAGGGTTTATGGTCTGCGTAAATATGACCATGCATCTAGCTATCGATCTCAGCTTAAATTGCTACCTATCCGCTTGCGAAGGAATGCTCACATCCTATCCACCCTCTACAATATCCTTCACAGCCCTTCTGCTCCTTCATACCTCCGTGAACAGTTCCATTTCTCCCGTCCACAAGACAAACCCTGTCGATCCAGTGTAAGATCCTCATTGGCAATTCCTATCCATCATTCCGATTTCTATTCCTACTCCTTCACTGTTCATGCTGCAAGACTTTGGAATACTCTTCCGCACGAAGTGCGTGATAGCCAGTCTATTACCATATTCAAAAAGCGTGTAAAAGAGTTCTATCTATCACAGAGTGTTCCTAAGTTATAGATTATGCATTATGTAGTATATATTATTATTGTATTATAAGTCGATATGTATGTATGTATGCGTGTATATATGTATGTATTTATAGATACTTATGTGTGTAGGTAGAATAAATATACTTATATATATGCCTATTTAGATAGGTAATATTGTGCACGTCCTATCGGCTTCTCATGCTTACATCACACTCCCAAAGGCCTGCTGGAAGAGATTTCTTTAGAAATAAGTAGCGCCTGTTGTGCCATTTATTACTTTGCCTGTTATTTTCTATGTATTTCTTGTGTACAATCGCGTGCGCTACCTATCTCTTTCACACTCATGGTAAGTTGCTAGAGATAGAAAAGACAAGCATTAGAAGGCGAGCGCTCGCGTCGATGCGATCTTTGGCTTCGTGAAAAACCTCTGGCGTGAATATAATATACCTCTGGCGTGAATTTAATATACTAATGAATTACACAAGCATAGAAATACCTGTTAATTATTTCTACCAGTAAAACGATATCCAAAATAAAATAGCTCATAAATTGCAAACGCGTATTGGATTAAATATGCATAGAATGCACAGCCGCTGCGTCTATCCTAGTGAATAGAAATTTAATATCAACTCGTAGCCGTTTTTACTGGAGTACCTTAATGTTTACTGGTTCCACGTGAAATGATTGCAAAGCACTTATTAATATTGTGGCAATCTAACATGTATACTTTAATGCAAAAGGGTTTTCTGTAAAAAATCAGAGAGGTATATGAAACTCGCACGTAAGCTTGAATGAAACATAAATTCTACTTTCATGGTTTGACTTCATTTTCTAGCTGGGATAACTTTGAGAGCCGGCCGGCCTCCGCGGTCACGGCAAGATGCCCCACCTCAAGTGCTCTCTAAGGATAGTCAACGGGTAGAATGGGTAATTTTCCCAACATCCGGAAACATTACTCTTCCCATTGCAAACTTAGATGAATGGGTATAAACTAGCTGTCTATTTTATTATTATTTCTAAGAGATAATTGATGAGAATTGTTTTAGTCAGCAACGGAGCAACGATTTGACGTGTGATTTGATATTTGATGAACCGGAGGGTCATATTGGCGGCTTTTTTTAACGATATCCTGTGTTTATATTGGTCTGCTTCAAGCAATTTCACTTCTATTCAATAACTTTGATGTCTTAAATTAAAATAAGGTAATCTTCTAATATTATTTCCACTCAAATATTTGACTCTCCAGACATTTATTTTTGTATCAATCACCCTTCCTATTATTCTACATTAAAAGCATCTTCGTGTAAACCGAACAACTTCGATACGTCATTGTCGCCCACAGAAATGTTTCCACGGAATCCCTCCATTTCTTATTTTACACCCGAAGTATTCCAGTTTATCTCTCGCCAAGATTCCAATAACTATTTCGAATAGAGCTATTATTCCGCGTCCTAAACAGAAAGAAACAAAGCCGAATATGACATGTGCCAATTCACATGAAGAATAGGACCCCATTTTGTGATATGATGAAAATGTTGCTCGGGGAAAATTGCTCATCCTGATTGCTTGCGTGATGCAACTACATGTATAAATAAATAGCGCTCTCCTACCCTCGCTTTACTTTTCTTTATAACCTTTAATAGAGTTGGGTGAATTAAATATCGTTTACCTTTTACTTCACTTAACTTGTTTGTTCAAATGCCGAGTACGTTTTCCAGTTCTTTTTCGACTTGCCAGTTTCTGGGAAACCTATACAAGATAAGTCTTCTTCCAAAGTACATTCACACCGAAAGAACATGAAAAAGCTATCGCCCTTCAACTCACCACCGAACGAAATCAAACAATAATACTCGAGCTAGGCTCCACCTGGGATAGGTAAACATTTGCTTTACTTTCGTAACAAGAGCAGAATCTCATCGATCTTCTGTACAGATTTCTTTTCTTTTGCGATTTTTATGAATACCTACACAACGGTAACCGATCGTATTTTGTGTCTGTTTTATTTGTCTTAATAATAGACAGAGCAAAAAATAATAATTTGCCAGTCTACATGAGGGTAGGTAACTTTCCAATCTTTTTGGTCTTAACCCACTTCGGAGGCTTAAAACTCTGCCAGCAAAGGTGAAAATCACTAGTGAATAATTGTTTAGTTTTTATTTTTTAATTCCGTAAACTTGATGATATTTTCCAGCTATACTAAAATATGTTTCTAGTCTACATGTCTACTTCCTCCTTCTACAAAAAACAATGCTCACTGTGACACACTTTTGGCTTGACGTTTCATATGATGGAGGTAAAAAATACTCGGGCAGCGGAAATTTCCGGGCGACGGCCTGATGGATGGGAGACGCCTATTCGCGATGACAACGCCGAGATATTGTCTAATATTTGACGACGCTGATAATCGATTCAATCAATTCTCGACCAAAACTTTACCTTGGATGGTGAAGTTAACAAAAACTTTTATAATTACTTTGCCAATTTGGTCAAATGCTAATGTCTAACAGTTTTTTTGTAGGTAGGTATCTTGATAGTTATTTACGTTTGTGAAGTTGACGACAGTAGTAGTAGAGAGTACAACAATGGAGTTCTTTAAAAAAGGGGTGAAAAGGGTTTTTACGGGGTCGGCAGCGTGTTGATATTGCAAACGTCCATAGGCTGATAAATAAAAAAAGATATAAAGTCGTGGACTAAAGCTGGTTTTTGTCATATAGTTAGTCAGCAATCCCTATCGGTCAATTTAACATTGTATGAAATAAAAAGCAAAACATGAAATTAATACAATGTTGAGTCTGAGCAACAATCTGAAAGACAATCAAATACCCAATACAATAGGACAAATATAACACTCCAAACCACACTACATAATATATTTCATTGATTATCATCTACTACACAATTTGGAGACAATAATAACGTAATAACATCAACTCATATTGAATTCGAAGCTGACTGTGCGACTGGGGTAACGAAGCTGACTGGGCTAGTAATAAAAATTGACTTATTACTGTCTGTAAAAGTGCTGTGATATCGTAATTTAGAATCGTAAAGACCAGCCGGGATTTATTGGGGGCGGAATGAAAATGAGTCAGTAGGGACCACTGGGTTTCTAAAGTAAGGTACAGTTCAAGGCCTCAATCACAAAGGCCTCCAACGATGACGCTGCCTGCCCGTCACCGCAAATTGTTAATGTCGGAAGCTTACCAAGTTACATTGTTTGACATTCTTTAGTCAAAATAAATATTACAAAAGACTTTTCAAAGTTCCGACAGCTCGCGACAGGCTCATGGTGACATCGGTAGAGAATCGTATTTCCGAAAATCGCAAGTGTGACGGGAGCCTAAGCTTTGGAAGCTGGGGCTATTCGGCGGGTATACTGTGGGCTTTACGATCAGACGGCGGCATTCCTTTGTGCTTTCAACAACGGTCCGCTGTCCTGCACTGCGCCCGCACACAGACAAATCACAAATCAATAGCTCTCCCGATCTCCGTGTTTCGGTTCCGGTAAAGACGTATTAACCATAAAATAAGATGGTTTGAAAAAACGAGTACTCATAAGCTATAAAAGCGTTACATAAACTTTTCCATTGTTATTTCGTAAAATATTCTACAAGTAAAATATCATGAGTAAAGTTAGCTGCCGCCTCTAACTTTCTGCCTGAACAAATATTAGTAACTTCCGTATGAGAAACCATACATTTTCCAGGTTATCGATGTTATTATAGCGATTCAGAAGACTTGTGATAATAGGAAATATTTTCAAACTTTTTGAAAATATTTTTAAACAATACTTGATATTACGTACGACGTAGTGGCAGCGTGGGTAGGCCTCCCACTAGGTGGACCTATGGTCTGGTAAAGATCGCAGGTACCGGCTGAATGCGGAAGGCACAGGACCAGCTTTTGTGGAGATCTCTGGATGAGGCCTATGCCCAGCAATCAGCGTCTTCCGGCTGATATGATGATCACAAGAAAGGTTAATCATCGTTCATAAAACTTCCCGTATAACCAAAATGTCACTAAGGTTCATCCCGTAAGGTATACTATCCCTATCGGTTCAACCCTGAATAATCTTCATAATGGAAAATCAACATTGTTCTTTTATGAAGTTTATTTGAACTTCAACCTTAGGATGTTAAACCACTTTTTTTCCCTATCGTACTTAACCTTTTAACTACAAAAGAAAAGTTTTATTTGTGTTTGCAAAAGGTTACCCCTCACTTTCAGCAGACGTGTTAAAATTGAATTAAATCCTATTATTCTTGGTATACCTGGCCTGGCCTGGAATATACACCTCGCATTCTTGTTTCCGTGAGTTTCTGAATTCATTGCTGCCACCATGAACATCTACAAAAGGCCGAGGTCCCGACAAACAGCCACGATGCTATCGACTTCCTCCCACTTTTGTCAATCATGACCCCGACTAAGATAAGATTTTAAAATCGTCTTGCGGCTTCGCTCTTTCGCTGTTCCTCATCCTTATTTATGAGATTGCGGCTACCTTCTACAAACAAAGACTTTCTTTTGTACAAAATGCGTTGGCTTTAAGAGATTTGTTGGCTTCACGGAACAAAGTAAAGTTTTATAAATATTTGTCGATAATAAATGAAATCCAATGAATATGTTCTTCCTTAATATTGGATCAAGTAATTTCTCTTAGACCTTTTCTGCTCACAATTCTTTTGCTATTTTCAAAACCTTTACAATCACAAACAGTGGAAATAACCACAACAATGTTATATCGAATCACAAGGAAATATTATCAATAAAACATCCGAGGCATCAAATAAATGTTGTCCTATTCAATACGTTTGGGAATAGATATCCGGACGAGATGTATCAAATAGCTAGTTTACAACAAGAAATTGAACAGAAAATTACATCCTTTGTAATCCTCCTTGGTGTTCCGTATATAATGTTGTGCAGAAAACACAATTTAGCCTTAGGGTTGACAGCGTTTGCACTTTGAACTTTCAGCTTTTGTTTTTCGTAGCATGATGCTACGGCGTAGTACTACAAGCTGTAGCTTGTACAATAAGTCAACCTTATAATGATGTGATGTACTGATATAGAAATCTTTCACTTTTTATTTTATTATACCAAGTGCGGATCATTAGAGTTGTATGGAATGGACTCCGATTTTATTGGTTCCCGATTGAACATGACGAGAATAACTTTAAACCGCATGTTTGTATGATGATTAACGCAGGGAAAATTAGAGTCGAAAAATATGACTGCGGTTTGTACAGTGATAGATTAGAACAGCACTTCGTGGCAAATGGAGTGGCATACTGATTATGGTAATAGGCAGTGACGCTTACGATCTGATGGTTAAACTTTGTACCCGCTTCAAAATTATGTGCGGTCATTATGCAAGCGCTTTGCAACCAAGATCCAGCTTGTTTACAGAGAAATACCAATTTCGTCAACGAATTTAATAAAGTCTCGAAAGCGTGGCAGAATATGAGCGGAGTTAAAGACTTTATCCAAGCATTAGAAGTAGTTTCAAAGAGAAATTCGCGGATCAGTTCGTCTGTGATTGGGCCAGGGGCTGATCAAACAGACAGTTTAACGAGGTTGCTGTGTCATTCGATCGAGCATTTAAATTGTGGTGTCGGAGCATTCAGGCAAACTGCATAGCAACAGTCGGCGTGACGTCAGCGGTGCATCATATGACTTCGGCTCTGGCTCGGAATCAGCCGAGCGGCTGATTCGCCTTTCTCATAGTCCACGGAGTTCTGTTGAATATCATTACTGTGTGTCAGTCCTGGAATGCTAGCCTGCTCCGGCGATTAAAACTCATCGAATCCCGAGCTAGACGGCTCTTGAAGTATCTGGAAAATAAGTTGTATATTTGATTCAAAAGCGACATTGGTCTGAATTTTAAGAATCGTTACATATCTCCTTTTCCCTTCAAAAGAAGAAAATTCCAAGAAAAAAAGTCTAATTGTTGCAATGGACAAAATAATTACTTTTCGATAAGTAGTTCTATCACTAGAACAATTAGTTGTACCCCGATTAATACCTGTAGGTAGGTACTTGAGCTAAGGAAACAAAAGCTATGCTCCTAAACAAATATAGTTTTCTAAGTGACCGAATAACAAATTGAAGCTGAATTTCTCCAATGTGACGCGTATGGCGAGAGGTCGCGGTCGGCATCGCGACAATGACAAATTGTCGTTGGCTACGTGGCGGCGCGGGAGCTCCGCTCTCGAGCCACCATTAGATGCAGTTTCTGAGCAATATTTGGAGTATTATTCGGTCGACAGTCAAATAATTAAATATATTTTTTTAATTTAAGAGGAATTAAATAATAAAATAAAAATTAATAATGCTTGGTAAAATTCACACAGCGCCATCTAGCCCCAAAGTAAGCAAAGCTTGTGTTATGGGTGTTAAATAACTGATAAAGTACTTAAATACTTTTTTTTAATTCATACTTTTTATACATACTACACCCTGACCCGTAATAGAAATACCGAACTAAATACCGAACCCGGGACCTTTGCGTGGACCACTCAGGCCGTAAATATCATTGAGTTTGAAAAATGAACCTATACTTCAGTTAAAAATTTTGTTCATCAACACGACAACGTCTATGTATGCGCCAGGTATATGGATACGCCATAACTTCACATTTCATTCTCATCTTCATTGCACTTTCATCGCGTTCGTGTGCTTCCATTTTTCCTAT
The DNA here is from genome assembly GCA_907269095.1 of Blastobasis adustella. Classification (NCBI taxonomy): domain Eukaryota; kingdom Metazoa; phylum Arthropoda; class Insecta; order Lepidoptera; family Blastobasidae; genus Blastobasis; species Blastobasis adustella. The sequence continues at coordinate 13,118,734 of OU026119.1, read as the reverse complement.
AACGTTACAACTTTGCAGTTTCCCATCAACTTCCTGTGTACGAATTTTTTTCAGGCGCGCCGAACAATATTACATTGCTACGGCGCCCGCCGTTGCCGCGAATTGCCTGTTTGTTATTTTGTTTCCTTTTCATCAAACACCGCCACCCGGCCACCCTTTGAAAGGAACAGAGGAAAAAATCATTGCACACTTTTATACACGTATTCAAAACAAACATGAAATTGGAAAAGGTCTCGGTTTCCGATTTGAATATGTTTGACGCTGTGTTAGAGTGATCAACGCGGCGTCGATTGCAAATACGACGCCTCTGGCGAATTGTGTCATTTTCAGTTTGTCATATTCATGTCGGAGACGGTCATGATTCAATCTGTTTGGCCTGGACTCATTTTGAATTGAACGGAACGTCGATCGGAGCGCCACCTCGCGTTTGGCTGTAACATGAGGAACGTCAGATTCAGCAGCCGCTAGGATTTATCGACCAAAAACTAAAAATAGTTATACATCACGTCCAAGTGTAGATCCTGCTGCGTTGAAAAGCTTCGTAGAAGCTCCAGGAAGTAGAAATGTAAATACAGAATGTAAACAATGTGTAGGGAGTCTAGCAGTGCGTACGTAGCAACTCAAGAGCCCCGACGCATCTCCCGCGGATCAGTCAGGTGAGATTGGAGGAGGACCATGGGTTGGTAGAGGGTTTATATTATTATAAAAATATAAATTACAAAAATTTTAAACTATAATATTTACCTAAAACAATCATCTGACGGTTGGGTGTCGCCTGCCATATCGGAAAGTCTTAAATTTTTTTGAAGGTCTATTTTATTATATTATTATCGAATGTCAATTTTAACAATTTTGACAAAACAAAAATGTCAATTTTGAAATCCGGCGATCTAAACACGACAAGTTCGGACTTCGACGAGTTTGGAATCCGGCGAATAGGTTTCTTGATTCACTGTTTCATCATCATCGTCCTAGTTGAGAATTCCAGTTTACCTGGTATCAATTCCAGTTTACACTTTCCTACTTTTCCTCCTCCACTTCGCCCGGACTTGAGCATCCTAGCGTTGTAAACCATTGGCTCTCGCATCCGACTCAGCGATATAATCCATCTATTCTTGGGCCACTCGCGATACGGCCATGTTTCAACGTAAACGAAAATACTTATACACGCGCTCACACACTTACGCCCATATCCCACAGGGGTAAGCAGAGACAATCAATAGGCACAAGGATTTGTCTATCAAGATACTTTGTTCCGTATTTAGTTAAAACCACAAGAACAACAATAATCTATCTATAAGCAAGCACAGACTGAAGCTTTCAAAGTGCATAGCATAATTTTGCGTCGAGTCCAGTTAGCTTAAATTGTGTTCAGGTGATTTATGCCGGTCGGCCGGCCTGACTCCGCCAGTACTAGCTCTCACAGCCAAATTGGCTGTCCACCGATATAAATCTTTGCCAGGAACAACTTTGATTCAGTGAAACCATTGATTTATATTCCTAACAAGTTGCGAACCTTTCAGGTTTGCTTTTTTATTTTTAACGTAGGACATTAGTCACTCTAGCAAGTACCTACTTACGAAATTGCTTAGAGAAACACTTGCTTGCACTATGCTTCATCGTACACTACTCCTGCACTTAAATGACTGACCATAACTGTAAAATATATCTATAACATAACATAGATGTGTAAATCAACATTTCCACATCAAATTTCGAAGACTTTTTTTATGTCATACAGTAGGCAAACAGGCAAGCCGACAAAATTTTCACCGGTGCCTTAGACAACACCAGGGGTATCGCTAATGCGTTGCCCACCTCTACCAAAGACACTATTCGCAACCTAGTATAGAGTTAACACTTATAGTTCTATCACTATTTATAAAATATACATATGTTCTACAGCAGTAAAACCATTAATAAATACAAATCATTACAAGCATTTCACATACCGTAGGCATAGTTGATTGAAGATAATTTGCCGCTGTCAGGTGTGTCTAGGGCAGAGTAAGCACGCTTATTAACGCTGCAGCGCCTGCACGCGGTCGCCGGCAAATTAGGGACGGCCGGCCGATGAAATTGCCTGTTTGCATGTGACAGGCGCCCGGCTGAGGCTGCCTGTTTTATCAGCTGTTTATAGTTAACAACTCCAGTAAGCACAAACGGATTTCTTATTGTACGGATATTTATTGGGTAGTTATTTTGATGTAGTTTTAATTAAATATGCTAGGAATAATTTCTGGTGTTTAAAACACATTTTTCACGGGTGCCATTTAAGTACAAATCAAAATAAGTTACATTTATTATAAACCCTTTTTCACCGGCCGGTTTCCTTATCAAAACGTATGACAAAGCACTTCCGCGGCGCCCACAGCCGCCTTAAACCGTCACGGAAATTAAAAGGCATTAACGTGCCCACTCTAGCCACTTTACCTTCAACTTGTCGCCACTGAGCCACTGAAAGGGTTTTATAATCATAATTTCACATAATCAGAGCCGAGCGGGCCAGTTGATGGTGCTCTTCATTATCTAAATGGCCAATCTGGAGGCTTAATTAAATTTTCTGCTTTATGCTAGAAGTGAAATTTAAAAAATGGGCACCTTCCCTGACCTCAACGGGCTCATTGAGGAGATTAAAAAAGATGCAGCGGCCCAGAGAGCCTGTGGCGAAGTAACGACGTTACTCCCGGCTGCGTATTAAAATGACAGCGAAAACCCATTCATAACGGCGCGGGAGGCGCTACGAAAGACCCACCGTGAAAGAACCTCGATTCATAGCATTCAAGAACGTTTGTGTCGTTTCAAAAGATTTCTAGTCTCCAGTAATAGTGTTGCGGAAATTTTAAAAACGTAATCAGAATGTATATGGCGTATTTTATTGTCTCTATGGTATAGAAAACCAGAATATATTTTGACAGTATTAAAATATTTGTGGACGCTCTATACTTATACGATGTAGGTACAACCTCGGGTTTAAGACTGTATTATCTCTGTAGCATTTATGTGGCTTAGATTGTATTTACCTCCACAACGTAAATAAGTTTACTATCTAAATTACGATTTACCATTAGGATAATATTTAGAAGTACAGACCATGCTTCATGCGTACAAGTTTTTGAATTCTGCATTTTGTACATAGAGAAGGATCTTACTTTATATAATCATATATACTTACTTCTATCTGTGCTGCAATACGATAACACCGTTCACCGCACGTTTCAGCCCTGAAAACAAATTATTCCGCCAAATCCGACTCGTGTCCTCACATAATTTTCGCAGATTACGACGTTTGTACCGCCACACACGCACGCGTGACGATTAACTCGGGAGTTTAGGTTAAGTTTTTAATTTTCCTATTCACAGGTTATATCTCTGCGAATAAATAATCATTTTGGCGTTAATGTCCCGGTTGTGCTCTCGAGCACGAGGGTCCGGGGTCCGCCTTGACCATGATCCAGGATTTGGCGATCAGGTAATTACAGTGGAGAGACTACCATCTGACCTCCGTGACCCTGCTACCAGGGGAACCTGACCAGATTGGATCATGGTTACAAAGTCGGTTGCCTGAATTTGCAGGTTTCAATTATTTCTCTCACCGTAAGAGCATCGGTTAGAATTTAACTAATGCACATAACTCAGAAAAGAGTCGTACATGGCCGCAGCGGGATTCGAACCCGGTACCTCTAGCTTACGAGTCGAAAACTCAACCGCTCGGCTACCGAAGCTATAAGTTTTTATAGTTAGTTTTATAGTTTCACAGGATTTTTGCGAATAAGAATATCTAGAAGGTACATACTCGGGAAATGAAAGTTTGAGGAAGTTATACTGGGAAGGATTCGTGAGTATGAGGGTAGCCGCCATTCGGAGATAACCCACATTATGGGGGACGCCGGGCAAGCGCATAAAAGACGTAACTCCGACCAAAAGTATTCGGGCAACTATTCAACTCTTCCCGACCACGCGTATTGTGCGCCACTCTGGCAACTTTGGATCCCATTTTCGTCGAGATAGCGTTTTCTTTATTTTTGAACGCTTGAGTTTTTAAAATATTTCGTCGTATTGTTATCCTATAACAATGCTACTTAATATTGTTTCCCTGTACAAAAAAAATGTGAATCGAATAAACAAGACGAGAAATCTCTCACATTTCCGAATGAGAACATAAAAGTGCAAACCTATTTTCATCGTTTCTGTAATAGCTTTTACCATAAAATCAATTCAATTACCCGTTTATACCGAGAATGATAGTCAGTTCAACTATTTCCTCCACACAATGTCCCTACAAAGGGGATTCTATAACAATTCAGTTAGATAGAGGTCATAGAAGCCTTCCTTCCATTTAGATTCCTAACCTAATTTTTCACAAGACGAATGAATACGCGAATTGTTGGGACTAATCTGGTTGGTACAGAAGTAGGTATTATCTGGAGAAGGGTCAAGATAACAATGCAGTAGTATCCTTGCTATAACAACAATTCCTTATGGTTACACTTATCCCATTTCCACGCAGTCGGGACTAAGGCCGCGGCCGCCTCTTCTCATTAACAGACATTATGCGGTAAGCTGATTACAGTTTGCAAAAAATGTGGGTGCTGTATAGCTACACATAAATTTGTGTAGCTATAGTTAGGATGTAGGTACGGAAGACTAAAGAAACGTGAAAACTTACCTAATTCTATACGTTATAGTAGTACCTACACTAGTTACTACAATACGTACGAGTATATTTACATCGGTAAATGGCCTTGTGAAAAACACTATTGGTAGCACATGAATGTAACCTGATTTATACTAGTCAATTGTTTAGCATAGTTGACAAGTGAGATATTGATATTTAGGTAGGTAGTTGTAGGTAATTTATTAATTTTTTTATGATTGTGTATCATTTACAATCTGCTGTAAGTACTATTTAGTATATTTTCTATTTTGTATTGTGAAATTGTGATGGGGTGTCTTAAGGCAACAATAAATGTAATTTTATTTCATTTCATTTTAATTTCATACCAGTGTAAACCGATTGGACAGTAGTGAGTCCGTACAGTGTATTGTCACTGTCAGTCGCCACTGTCCTTGACCAATGTAAACCAGCCATGCGTAAGAGCGGCGCGCGTGCAGTTTCATGCAATAAAATGCGCTCCACTCACGCCACGCGCTATTGCAGCAACTGCACTGCTGCAGTGGCTCCAACGACGCATTCGCTATTTTACGGATACAATATATAAGTAATAATTTTGTAGGTACTATTTAACTGAATATTTTAATCAATTTTTTCTTCTTATCACCGTCGGACTATGTTTCCTTTCATAAAAAACACCTGACTAATAATAAATAAATAAATAATAAATAATCGTGGACAAATTCACACAGCGCCCTTTAGACCCAAACTAAGCAAAGCTTGTGCTATGGGTGCTAGATTACTAATATAAGTACTACTTAAGTACTTTTTTAATACATACTTAGTATACATAGAACACTCAGACCCGTAACAGAAATTAAAATGGTGTAATTAAAATAATGTTATTATTCTATTTTCATTTTATTGCAGTGATTATCAACGAAAATATAAAAATATATTTTTGTGAAGTTTTAAAAGTACTGACAAAGGCACAGATAAAAAGCAATTGCAAACTGCCAATAATACATTAAATTAAATTGTTATTGATTTCTATAATCGTTGTACACATAACAAAACAAAACCAATAACCAAAGCACTACGAGCATACAAATAAGAGCAGCATAGAATTGGGCAGCATACACAGAATCCTTTCCATAAAAACGGTTATCTGTTACAGATACCATTTTATGTCTAATTACTTTGCTTATTAGGGAGCAGAATGGAACCCGTAAAGCGAGAGTATTTACAATTCAAGTGAACAAATCTCTCTGCGGGTGGGATGATAAAACGAGCGTTGAATATCTCACCCGGCCCCTGTTAATATAACTTTGTTTATGCCTAATCATAAAGGGACACCTTTTTGTTTGGAAGAAATTAAATTTGGATGCGACACCTGCGCGTTCGCACGGTCTGGCTCACGGCAACGCGGATTGAAACCGTTGCCGTATTCTGCATTACTATGTTATACTAGTCGAGATAGGTAGCGTCGGTGATCGGGAGAAGGTATCCGACACGTAAGCGAGAGGTACCGGGTTCAAATCCCACTGCGGCTATGAACCAATGACTCTATTCTGAGTTATGTACATTAGTTTAATGCTAACCGATACTCTTATGGAGAGTTAAAACGTCACCATTAAACCTACACATTTAGGCAATTGACTGTGTAACCATGATCCAATCTGGTCAGGTTCCCCTGGTAGCAGCGTCAGTCGCAGTCGCTCCATAGTAATTAAATTAAATCCACTGTATCTGATCTGCCAAATCCTGGATCATGGTCAAGACAAACCCGGGCCCTAGTGCGCGAGAGCACAGCCGGGACAATAACGCCAAGATGATTATATTACTAGTAGATGGGTGGACGTGCTTGTAAATGTTATGGGGAGCCGATGTATGCGGGAGACAGAGGCGAAAGGAAGGAGGAAGGGCGTGGGTTTAGTCTTGTGTTTAACAGAGGAGGATGACTGAGTTGGTATAGGCACTCATCTTAGGCTGCGCTGCTATACTCACACTATAAGGTGGCTTACTGAACTGAACAAACTTTATGTATTATTCTTATTTTCATCACCACTACAGTCCCTAACATTCCCCTGCTGGGTTGTCATAATTTCCATATTTACCAGGTGTGTTGAACACCGCATTGTAAGTATGAACACTACTGGGGTAAATTTTTTGTCTACGGAGGAAGACATTGGTAAGGACATAGGTATTTAAAACAGTCTACATACTAGTTATTTACAATTAATTTTTAAGGAATATTGGTAATTCAAGCTAAGAAGTTCTCCACCTCCAAAGACACAGTCGCCTTGGAAGATATTCGCAAGTGGGAGGGGTTGGTGCTATATTCTGTTATGCCGGACACCGTTTTCTGTTTGAGAGAAATTAAATTTGGATGCGACACCTGGGTTCTCGCACGGCTTGGATCCGTCTCACAACGATATCTACGGATTGCTCTAACCTACAGACAGGTTCAACGCGAATGCTATTGTTCTCTTAGAACAATACAGTATCGCCGCCTTTCAGATACAATGTATTTTGCTTTATAACATTCACAAAGTATACGGATAACGATGTGATATGGACTCTACATATAGATAGGTACTTCAAAAATAATGCATTTGCGAATACAGGAGACCAAAGCGCGTTCAAGAAAGAAAAATTAGTGAGTAGAAGCCTGGAATTTTGTGAATGCAAAGGTTTCCTATGATGTTCATGTTTAAAAATGTCTTTTGAAAATTTATATTTTCTAAAGACGATTATATCACGAAGAAAAACAAAACATGGAGTTTTTAACGAGCTTCGAAGCTAGCGCGAGATACACTGAGCACCGCCGCGTCGCCCGCGCGATACCTCATTTTCAGCGCTCACTGCCGCGAGGAGTGGACAAGAGAGAAGACAATAATATTTCCCGTGTGTTTTCTCAGCGTGAGTTACACTTTTACAAGGATATAACAAATCTCCTTCTTCTCAGTGCTTTTTGTATCAGTGTTCGGCTCGGGTTCAGGATACCTTCGACCATGAGCTACGATCGTGATAGGACAGTAGAACGACTGCCATCTGGCCTCTGTGAGCCTTTAAGTGTACATCCAAATCTCGTGAACGCGCAACGAATTTACCGTTGCTGTTACGGCGCGCGAGTCGTTACCTCGGATACCTTAACCACTAGGTCACTGACGCTCCGATACCTTCATATCGTAGAATCCTAGACCTAGCTATTTTGCAAAAGCATGCCAGCTGCGAAATTCCTTATATCTAATTTAAAACATTCAATCTTTTTCTATTATACGGCTGCAATCGGCACCGCTATTCCAGGAAACCGTGCCTCTAGTTATTGTATAGAGAAACATTTAACTGGACAAATATTCGCAAACAAGTTGCGGAGTCTGCGCCGCTTTCCATAATCAAATTACTGCAAGTCCAAATTACAGTGGCACGCTGAAACGCAGACTGCAATGCGCTACCATTTGCATTCTCATTAGAATACTCGCCTTAACATCCTTCGCTGTTAATAAACACGGAATTTTCCTATTCCCCGACAACAATACGTTCCCCAGCTGAATTTTAATGCTATCGATGCACAAATTAACAGAATTTGCTTCCTATGGAATTATCTGAGAGAACGAGCCGACTCTCCCCTTTGTTGCGGATTATCATAAACTCGCTGCATCAACGGAAAGTTCGCGTCGACTTGAACAAAAGCACAGTTTCACACCTCTTTGTCGTCTAAGCAAAAATTGCGAAAATTTGCGCTGCAACAAACACCCTTTATTTAAACAGGTGTACAGAGCTGCCGAGCCTTTTTAATAAAGCTCAGCTTAAAATTCTCAACTCGTTCCACTTTAAAGGTATTCTTAAGCCATCCTAAAGAACTTAGTAAATGCTGTTTAAATATTAACTATTTATTTATTTCCTCGCCGGCCTTTCAGTTCGGTGTTTAAAAGCCGTCGTAATCCACTAAACGTGCTTGCGCGCGCTGTCACAACAGCGCCGGAACTCTTCCCAAATAAATTGAAAGATAAACAAAAACAAAGTACAGGCTAACGGCGTTACGAGGAAAAGAAAAGCCTGTACATAGATATTCTTCACAGATTTGTCTCAGTAATCCAACGTGGCCGTCTCCGAGCGGAATAACAGGAAAATGTTTTTAGCGAAAAAATCTAGTACAAATTGCCACGTTCTAGAGTAGTTATTACCCCATTAGAGTGAGTGACTGCGCCGCCGCCGCTAAAGTAGTGGAGATTGAAGGAATAAATCTCGCAAACTATTTCATATAGTGCAGCGGAGACCGCGATGATAATGTATTCTCTCTGTCCGCGCCGGGGCTCTGCAAGGATATTTGCAGTTTATCATTGTGAGAGGCCGACCACTTAACCAGCGTACGAATATCGTTTTTCATCTTTTTCTTAAAGATAATTCATCTTCATTAACTTACATCATATATTATGAATGAACACAGAGTGGGTATCAATGTTAACATAACTTAAACTGTGTTGCAGTAAACAAAGTGGGTGAAGTGATGGCTTTTCTGGCAATAGTAAGCGGGTCTGCGCTATGCCTGGCCGCTTGCCAAATTCTATTTGAACGTTTCCGAGTTTATAAGGCTGCGCTTCACAGTGATCAGACCAATAATATCATTTGCGGGGCTCGGTTGGACGTCGCATTGCAATCGAGCTTGACATGCCTGGATTTTCATGTCGACTATATTAATTAAGCGTCGGAGGCTTAGTGGTAAAGGTATCTGACCGCAAGCTAGTGTTATTAGTTGCTACATTAGTTGAACACTAATCGGTGCTCTTACGGTGAGAGAAAACATCGTGATGAAACCTGCACATTCATGCGACTGTATGTGTCACCATGATCCAATCTGGTCAGGTTCCCCTAGTAGCAGGATCACGGAGGTCAGATGGCAGTCGCTCCACTGTAATTACCTGATCTGCCAAAGCCTGGGTCATGGTTATGGCGGTCCCCAAAAGCCAAGAGAGTGGTGTTTCAGTTTCTATAAAACTTCCCTTGCTATCGTTAACGTTGAGGCTGTCAGAAATTAATTGCAAGGGAAAATCGACCTTGTTCAACTGAACTATAACCTCAAGGTGATAAAACAATTTCCTGGTCGAGTTTACCCAGAAAACTACAATATTATTCATATTTTTAAGCCCGACTAAATAAAAAGCGTCTAGTGTAACAATATACGTACCTAATAGAGAATATTAACCCTTATCCCGCATGTTATTCATGAAGATAAAGTTGTCCGTTGGGACCTATGTTAGCACATCGCCAACCCATGGCAGTTACGAAATATTATACGCACATAAAGTCCGTTTAAAAATACAGAAATAAGTAGCAGCGTGCTTGCGAGACAGATAACCAAGGTTTAGCAACGTTCGTAGAGGAACTGGATGGGTGACCTTTTCGTACTTGGGGCTAGACGAACTTCAGCACTGAAACGACTTTGACGAAACGTGTTCCTCCTAATACCGTGAAGCGAGGTTGACCAAGGCCTTCCTCTGAGGACCCTGGAGACTGGTTTAATAGCCTCGTTAGCTCGCACTCGTGACGGTATTATTAAATCAAAATTATGGTATTACTAAAGAAAAATAAGAATAGGAGGGTCTGTCGGTCAGTAGTCAGAACCTACTCTGCCACCGTTTCGAAGGGAAGAGACTCTATTCTTGGCGTTAATGTCCCGGTTAGGGCCCTCGAGGGCCAGGGGTCGGCCTTGACAATATCCAGGATTTGTCAGATCAGGTAATGATAGTGGACCTACTTACATTTGCCCTCCGTTACCCCGCTACCAGGGGAACCTGATCAGATTGGATCATGGTTACACATTCAGTCGCCTGAATGTGCAGGTTTCATCACGATTTTTTCCCACACCGTAAGAGCACCGATTAGTATTCATATATATTCATATTCATATTTCTTTATTAGTATTATTCATACATTGTCCAAAATTCAGTATCTAGGTATACATTATGTCCTAACTAACAATGCATATATATTGAGTATTTCCATCAATAATTAAATAGCATCACAGTGAGATTTGAACCCGGTACCTCTTGCTTACGAATCGGATACCGTAACCACTCGGCCATCGGCGGTCACAGAAAGGAAAAGGGATGAGACCATATGTGGGTAAGAAGCGCGTAAGAAACTTACGTGTACCTTTTTCCGTCCTCTCGCCCGCTTTCTTTTATTTGACACCTCGCCACGCTCGGGGTGGGCTTACCACGTAATTGTTTCCGACTTTAGCTACCGATAAACAAGCGAGCACAGCGTCGTGACGTCACCAACTTATTCCGACCGGGCTTCCCATTTCCAACCTTGAACAAAAGTACGGTCCATTTATTTGAAAACAGACTTTGATGTTGCTTTTTCATAATAAAAACACAAAAGGCACAAGAAACTCCCGATTGGAACCAAGTTATTTGTTTTGTGCTTGACTTGTTGTAAACAATTCCTAAGGCTTCGGCTGTATTCCGGAATATTAATTTATGCTTGTTTATTCGCCCACTCTGCTGTGAAACAAAATTGCGATTTGCGTAATTAATAGACAAGTCTATAATTTGAAACAATGAGGCCTTTGCCTTGTAAATCGAAGGACCGCCTAAAGCTTTCTGAGACCATTTATGGAGGCTTCAATAGATAATAATTACTTAAAGTTGTACTAAGGACGCGGCCTTAATTTATTGTAACTGTGATTTATGTTAATAAATCTTTCATAGGCGACCCATTAATAAATTTAAATAAATCAAAACCAAAATCATCGAACGCAATCAATCATAAACGCTGTAGGAAATTGGGGATAATTCGCAGGACTTTCAAATTGCTCGTTGTGAATAAAGGAATTCGTAAAAGTGAGTGGGTAGGTATCTATCTGCTTGTACCGATGGAATTTCCATTTAAGATTTCCTTCCCGCGGCCTCCTGCTGTGGCCCGCTCCAGCGGGGCATGAACTGGAAACTGCGTAATTGCTGCGAAGCCGCCGCCGCACAATGCGACCCCCAAAACTGAACAAGAATATGTTCCCGAAGATTGGGGATCCCTTATGTATCTCCCTCCATACACGAAGATCTGACGATTAGGTAAGTATAAGAAAGTAAGTAGATAATATTCTTTGTAATTGGGAAGTACACTAAGCTCCAACTCAGATAAAACTATGCTATTGACGACAAATATTTGGGTAGCCTTTAGTACTTTAGGAGAAAATAAATGGTATATCCATAATGTTTAGCCATCGACGTAACTTGGTTTGTTCACGTGCTGCGTAAGCCCCAGAGATACGTGAGAAATAGCCTAAGCCTGCCTGTATCAGAGAGCGACGGATGACATCGCTGAGTCGGAGCGTGGATGTCAACGGCTAATCCTATCCGTTCGTATTCGGAAACGGAAACAGCAATTGACCTGTCCAAATATCCTGCATAATCGGTAGTCGATGTGGCTGATAGGTTCACTAGATCTAGTGAGGTTTATAAGGACTTATTGGATGGAGGTGGCCCGTGGCAGAAAGCGTCAGGAGAGAGCCTAGGTATTATCCAGCATGACGTCTTACTTCCTAGATGGTTATGAACAAAATGGTGATGAGTATATCAATGGTCGGAAAGCGCAAAAATCTAAACGGAAGATATTCAGCTAATATAACAAACACAATTTGCAAACTGTCGAAAACAATTTCCCGCAAAACATTTTTATAATAAAATTATTTCTGGAAATCGGCGGTCTAGATCTTAATTTATTATATTAATTTGCATAAGCCACGGTCGAGATTTGGTTCTGCGTAAATATTAATTCAATAAATTTGACGATCATTTGAATAGAATGCTTGCAAAATACACCTTTGTAGAATTATATTTGACTCCTGCCAAATTTAAATAAGAGCGAAATGCTAGTTAAAATTCAATATTATTCTGTTTCACAGTTAATCTGATTACAGCGAACCTACATGCCAGCAAACCTATTCTCCGTACAACTCAGACCCCAATATTCTCAGAATACTTTACGACTTACATGCCCCAGGCATACATCCGGCTCATTCGTCCTACACACTACATACCTCGTACAATTCTATAGGAAAGCACTCCATTGAAATGAGTAGGTCCGCGTCGCGACGTGTTCCGTCCGCTGAATCTCGTTCCGCTCGATTGATGACGCCATCCCTTCCCGTTCGATTACCGGCCCGCAATTAGTCTTTGCCCCTCACTCGCAATATATCTTCCACCCAAAATAGCCAATAAAACTATTAGCATTCTACTGAAAGGCCTCTGGAGTAACAAATTTTAACGCCAACTCGCTAAGCTTTGAGTTAATATTCTGCGTACGCAGTATTGGGTTTGCAAATTGAATACCTACATATGAATTCTCGGTAAAGTATATTTATTTAGGTAGTCATCAGTTTTGATATACCAATATTGATTTCAAGGACAATTTGTAGCTACTTTGCAAAGTTTAAATATCAAATTGTTTACTTTAGTTAATCATCTTGGCGTTTATATATTATTCTTGGCTCTTTATATATTATTATAGTTAGCATTCAACTAACGTAACATAACTCAGAAAAGAGTCATTGGTACATGGCCGCAGTGGGATTCGAACCCTGTACATCTCGCTTACGAATCGGATACCTTAACCACTCGACCACCGACGCTCCTCCCAGCATTTTACGCGGACGAAGTCGATGGCATAAGCTAGTAACACTGGAACCTATATACCTACCTACACATTCAATCTTACAGCATCCCGTGATTAGTTCAACCTGATTTAACGAGGCAACTTGTTATGCTAAGGACGCTCGGAGCGTGGTCCATGTTACGCCACTCCCTCGTGGAACGGAAACTTCCTAAACCTCGTGAGCCCGTGTCTTCATTTAACTCCGCACGATTGAATGGAGGATCAGGGGTACAATTAGCGTAATCACCGAGATTTATAGCTATATACTCGTACCTACGTAACCTTCGAGAGGATTTTGTAACGTTCGGCGTTTAAATTCGGTAATATCTTGTCCGGAGAGGTATGTGTGGATGCTGTAATTATTTTCAATTTATTTTTTTGATTGGGTAATTAAAATTATCTTGGAATATTTCAGTACTTTATCATTATTAAAAATTATTTGTTTTGACTTTGTTTGAGCCTAATTAGTGGTCGTGTGGTGTCCGTCAGAGTAGAATAGCACCAAACTTTACACTTGTGGTTGTCATACAAGGCGCCTATGTTTTTCAGGCAAAACTTCTAGAGTCTCCATTGAATGGAAAATAGGCAGCAACGTCATCTATTTATAACACTACGATCTCCAACCCGGCTGCCAAGTATGGAGGTTATGGCAATAACCTCCCCTTTTGTGGGAGAGGCTTTAAGTCCTGCAGTGGATCGTTATGGGCTGTGATGAGCCTAATACAATGTTCAGTACATTGTATTTATTTTACTTTTACTTTATTACGTTAATATGGCTTATTTCTTCCACGAACAATTCGTTAAATGCCATGCTCCCTTTTCTATGTTATTTTATAATTTTTTTAACATAAAACACAAAATACAAAAACTCGTCCAAGCCAAGCTTAAGCGTCAGCTTGATCTAGGTAAGACAGTCGTAGCAATCAAGATAAAGTAGGTATTCAGTGAATCCTAATACCTATAGGTACGATACTTAAATTAGTGTAAGTAAAAATAGTATAAAACGAAGGTGCTTCCCGCCGTTTGATAGTTGCTCCCCTTTTCTGATCTACGGAGAATTTTTTATTAGTTGATATTAGTCACTGGGGGATTTGAAGCCCCACTACCATCTCATGGGCCCATACAAATCTCACCTGCTCGTGGTCCTCCCGCTGAAAGACGGACGAGGCTCTGACTAATCAGCTTTTCTCTAACAGATTGTACGGGTCGATTGTAGTCGCCACGCGTAAAACGCCAAAACAACACATAATCAGAATGAAAAGATCTGCTAAAAACGTGAATGCGTCACCGAAAAGCCACGCGCAGGAATATCTCACACCGGCGAGGGCCAAGCAGGAAGATCTGCTGTACCACTATACACACCACAAACGTTGACTTACTTATCAGGGATGCTTGAGAGAGCTGGCCAAACTCCTGAACAAACAGTGCGTACAGGTGGCATTTCAGCAGGAGGTAAGAATACCTGCACAAATCACAGATCGACTATCTGCTGATCCGAACGTAACTTGACACCGGCCATGTGTCCAATTCCAAGGTCATCCAAGAGGAGTTGCCTCACAACACAGCACCGATGCCTTGTCACAGATATCCGGGTAAGTTGTAGCTACCCTGTCTATTAGGTAAGAGGTGAACTCTGAAAAGTAAGTAAGAGCCAAACGTTAACGGAGGCGGCTGATAGCCTCGACTGGAGTGCAAAAGGCGTAACCACCATCAGCGAAGTAATTTCGCTTTGGATAAGTTTGTGAACTTGGGAGCACAGCGCTGAGCTAAAATTATGGTGGCATATGGGCAATCGGCTCTGCTGGCTTCGATACTATAGACACGGTACGCTGTAATCTGCTGAATGCTAAGGTCCAGATCCGTGCCCGAGGCGTAAATTGGAATTATTCAATACATGTACCCTAACACCCCAATACCGACCCCAGCCTTTCTTCAGATCCATTTCTTCATTTTTCTTATATATAAAAATGTGGTCTACCGCCCTAAAGTTGGTGTTTAGTTATACGTCGTAAAATAAAGGTCGGTTTTCCCATGAAAAAATAGTCTGTACTCTGGGCTCAACATTGGCGATATTTTAATTACACGGAAAAGTTAGGCTACACCAAACACGAATAATAATCGACCTTTTATACTAGCTAGTGTAACTAAATGTAAAACCGTTGCCTCGTATAATAATTTTCTGTTCCAAAACAAAATGTATCCACAATAGAACAATTAATTTATAATAGAACTTTCCAGTGTTGCACTACCCTTCGAGCAATTGTATGTAAAGAACGAGTATACTGCACACACCCTCTTTCTTTTGTTTTCCACCAAAAGAGTAGTCGGGGTGAACCTATCGACGAATTCCAATAACACTGATACCGAGTCCCTCCATTGTGTGCGCGCAGTAAAAAGAGGTCTCTCGACCGAAGTGTTCGACCGTGGCTAGAGATTGCCATGGACGCTTTTCACTGTCTCCATTGGACCGCGAAAACATTGCCGATAGCGACCACCCCCGCCCTCTGCGATACACCCTGTATTACAATAGACACAGCTACAGGGCGGACGGAATACATTGGGCTGGGACGGATAAACTATTCGGGCAACTATTTTATTAAAGTATTGAATGTTGCTTTGATCGGAATTCTGTCCATCTACAATGTTTCAGGGATATGTAATAATGTGAAAAAGATAATTTTAGCGTTAAAAATGCATATTAAGGATTTATAAATTTTCAGGATATTCAGGATATTTAAGAATTCATTTAAAATTATGACAGATACTGATTAAACAGCAACTAAGCGTGCATATGCACGGACGGCACGTTGTCAGCGGCATGTGACGGCTGCTGTTGTAAAGTCAATCACTTCTCATTGATACATACATTTAAACATATCACGAAAAAAAAAACTATGTACTGGAGAGTAGAGGTGATAATCCTTCTTCTGTTGCAATCGTGTAAAAAGTTGTACCTGTGTTTCATAAGCAAGTAAATTTTTTTATCACTGTTTATCTTGTTCAGAATTAAATTACGAGCATAACAAGAAGCGAGCAATCGTAGACAATCTAGACTACTTCGCTAGTTTGTTATTTAAAGTCAGCACACGCAGCAAAAACTAACGTTACTCACTTTTTGAACAAATAATTATTTGTATAAAACAATTAAACTTTTGCCTATGTCTACAAGCAGCGATAACCAATTTCCATCAGCTGGCATGTTTCCTAGTTTCTCTGCCGTATGACATACCCACAAAAATATACTAATTATTATTACTATGTTTTATTCCCTTCGTGCTTTAGTTTATTTTTAGAAATACTTGTACAAGTAAATAAAAAGCCTTGTTCGGAACTAGTTCCGAAACTACGGCTCTATAAACGGCCGAAGGGATCCGTTGATATTTAAAATATACTATCTAATCTCGATATAAAAATTGATTTATAGAGACCACTTGACGGTAATTGATCAACTCCCCTGCCGGGACTTCTCTTCTCAATCTGAATTAACGTGACTGTTGACGCAATACATCAATTATTCCGAACACAACATCGTTGTATCCGACAAAAATAGAGTAGGCACCGACGAACCGTCCACGTCGCCCTGTATCGCGTGCCCCACTTCCCTCATTTGCATGCCCCCTACGCATCTGTCATAAATTTCATTGAGTTCGATATATTTGCGCGACACCGTATTGAAAACATGAAAAGGCAATCCCCGTAGGTAAATTTCTTTATTATCATGCGTGGGGCTTAGTCACGCGACTCGCATTTCTCTTGGTTCGTAAAGCAGGCTACGACGCGCCTGCGACGTAACGAACGCGGATTAAGTATTTTATTTTATGAATAATATAAATATTGAGCCTCAAAATTTATTCTTTTGCGGCCACAAATCTGAACGGAGGATAAACTAGGAGGAAAGGAGGGTTCTGATTGGGGCTGTGGCTGAATATTATTGCCAGTCGAATTCGAGTGGAGGTCGTCAGCGTCTCTAATGTTACACCACATCATTTATCAACTTTTTTTGGAACTCTGTCACTGTGAAATCGGTTTCACTAGCTGTTTTCAGGGAAAATCTACGGAAAAGCCTAGCTAAAAACCTAGCTCCTAATGAGGATATCTGAGCAATTTAGTTAGATAGAAAGATATAACTCTTTATTGCACACCAAATTATTCATATTCATATTCATATTTCTCTATTAGTATTGTTCATACATTGTCCAAAATTCAGTATCTAGATATTCATTATGTCCTAACTAACAATGCATATATATTGAGTATTTCCATCAATAATTAATAGTATCACAAAATAGGTATTACAAAACTATTAATTTAATTTAACGTTTTTTTGTAAGTATACGTAGATCACGATAAGTATCGTGATAAATCTATCTATCCAACTATCATATTAGTCAGAAGTATTAACTATGTGATTATAGATTATTGTGTTAATGTGGGTAATTTTAATATTTTCTTTTGACAAAGTCACAAAAACTAAACTTCACTAAATAATCTAAAACAAAATAAATTAAAAAAGGTATAAAAAACGTGGGTCCCGCGGTAAGATGCCCATCATGGCGGCGGCATTCCCATTTGGATGGCGATGCTTATCCGCTGCGCGAGAAAGCCGCCGGCACGTGGGCGACATTTTCTTTAAATTGTTGTACACTCATTTAATTTTCTTTTGCCTTACTTCTCCTTTCAATCTTTCAAAGGTTGGCTGAAAGAAATCCTGGGATACGTCCGCCTTTGTACATACCTGTGTAATATTTATTAAATATATCTTTTTATTCGTGAGAAAACGTGTATAAAAAAAACAAATGATGAAACTAACTGATTGTATATTAAGATTTATAAACTATTTTGTCCCTAGCCTTAGTAGCTCGGTCGGCAGGTAAAAATAGGGCCTCAAATCAATCATCATCACAACCCATATCAGTTCACTGCAGGACTTAGTGCCTCTTCCATGAGAGGGGAGGTTATTGCCATAATCTCCACGCTTGGCAGACGGGTTGGAGATCGTAGTGTTACAATGGAAAACGCTGCTGTCCATTTTCCAGTCTATAGAGACTCTAGATCGTTTGCCTCTAAAACATTGATTGTCTTTTACGAGTGTAAGGGGTTGGTGCTACTCTGCCGGACACCACACGACCATAATCATTAAATTTAGCAAGAAGCACAAAGGGGAAAAATAATTGGTAATTTGTATATATATCACATGAAAATATATGTAATATAATTTTTCATACATTACCTACTGCCACAATCGAGACTGTTTTGCTCGTAAACAGTAGGGAATTTGAAATAGGGTATCAAGCAAAAGTTTAGATTTTTAGTTAAATTACTTCAAAGCAATAAATACTCTTACACTGATGTAAGAGTATTTTTTGCTATACGAGCTCCTAGGCCGCCGTTTTCGACTTATCAGCAAAAGGCTGGAAAATGTCAGAAAAATTCGATTCTCAGAAGGATTCTCGAGGTCAAAAATTTATACTACACACAGTACACTATTCCCGAACAAACTCCCAAAATTTCAATAACCACGAAATGAAGTTTAGGTCGAAAGTACCTGCCGACCGAGCTAAAGCACTGATTTCAGGAAATAAACATTTAAAGGAGCAAACCAGTATTACAAAAACTCCCCATGAACCCCATGACCCATTTTCACCAACTTGTCAAGTTTTTTATACCAAATTATCGTGAGCAAATACTCATCGACGCTTGGTATAAAGTTACTCGCTTTCAAGCTCCTTCGAGAGCGCGCGTCAACATTCGTTACCGCCAAGTGTTCCTAGACAGTTAATACGCGTTGAAGGCCCTCTGCTCAGTGCTGCGTAATCGATTTACCATGTTTTCAATTAAGCAAGTTATATTGTGTAATAGTGAATTAAATTAAATATCCATTTCTGTATATCGAAAGCATGTCGTAAGCCCAAATGTTATGCCATATACAAATATGCATCTGTGTGGTTGGTTAATCTATACTATTTTAAAACTGTAAAAAAGCCGTGCATGGCCGTGGAAGATATTTTAGAAGAAATAGACGGGATAGGATTCTGGAACGTAACTATACCAAAAACCAATTTTTTTTTCGTGGTCTATTTGTCTTTTTGTTCGCGCACCACACAAAAACCGCTGAACGGCTTTTGATAGGGTGTTCTTTGTTTGGTAGTTTGGGGTGAAACTAAAAATCTAAGCCATGTTTTGTAGAACCTGATATACTACTTGACCTCTCCATAGCACTAGCTTTCATACATTCATGTAGTCATTTAAAACGGTCGCGCAGAAAAAGATAAACTACTCTGAAAACTGTACGTGTGAGTGTAAATTTTTATGCAGCTGTTGAAGATTTGAACTGGCTGGTTGGTAAATTTGTGTGTCAAAAGACATGAACAGTTTTATAAACCTTATTAAACTTATATGAAATACATGTATGGGCTTTTCTCCTGAGAATAAATTACAATATTTAAAAAGAAAATTGGAGGGAAAAATAACTAAATAACGCGTTAGAAAAGCAGTGCGACGGACAGTATCGACTAGCTGTCCAATAAAAGTTAAGAAACTTTAACCAGTAAATTAGTTAACCTGTCCGGGATATAATTACTGCAAAGTTATATAAAGATTAAGATACATTTATCTTAGCTTGTAATTGTTAAGTCAGGTTATTTTTATTGTAAGGCTCGTTATTATTGCCAATCTTTTTTATGTTTCACTGACGTTTTAAATCAATGCCCAATCCTAATACTGAACGCGCGTGACATTGACACTATGTAAATGATGGAAACTGTAGCAAGTCAGCGGGTAGAGTATTGTGTATATACCTGAGCTCAGCCTTTGCTAAATAATTCACCGGGGCTTCAAAATATGGGCGGCTGAGGTGGCACCGGTCCGCCCGAGTTATTCCATCTTCCTTCCACGCCGTGAAATATATTCCGGGCCTAACATAAAGTCAGCTTTGACCTCCCAGCTAGCCTTGATTGGGCAGTGAGCCTTTGAAGCCATAAATCTTGGCTAACAGAATTTCCTAACGAAGCATACACTTTATTTTAAAATACGTATAACCATCAATAAAGTACAGTCGGTTACGTTTAGGATTATTTTTCGGGTTACGTACCTCAAAAGAAAAAACGGAACCCTTACAGTATCACTTTGTTATCCGTCTGTCGGTCTGTCCGTCTGTCAAGATCCTTTTTCTCTGGAACGCGTGAAGGTATCAAACTGAAATTAGTCAAGTCTGCAATCCCTTGGAGCAGTGAAAAAATCAAACCTCTACTAAGTCTTCGCAATCAAAAGATACGGCTGCCTATGCTTTATTTATGCCGCATATTTTGACGCTCGCAAGGGAATCAAAACCTATAGGGTCTTTCCCGTTGACATAGCAGGCGTTAAGGAAAAAATCCGAAAGCCGTAAATTCGTAGCTACACCATTCTCAGCAAATATTTCATACAAGTTGTATAGGAGCTAGGTGCATTCGTTACTTTGTAATGTGTTTAAAGTTTGAAAAAGCCCTCTTTTTCACATGCACATTGACAGGCAACTACGGAACCCTACACTGCACACAACACGTCTTGGCCGGTTTCCCTTTAAATTACACAGTGAAAAACGAGCAGACAGCCCACCTGATGGTAAGTGGTAACTGTCGCTTAACATCATCATGCATTTAGATTCCAGGAGAGTGAGAGAGAAGTAGGTTTAACCCTTGGTACATCAAACGTCCATCGGCTCGGGTGACTGCTTACCATCAGTCCGGCCATACGCTTGTTCGTCACCGTTAGCAGTATAAAAAATCCATAAAACTGCACTGGGGCTCGCGGCTTGGCCCGCTAATGCCTCAGTGGGTGATTAATACATCTGGCGCCTCTGCCCTGGCTACAATCACTGGCTGTCATGCCGCGGGCCCATGACGAAGATTTACTGGCTGCGGGGCCGGTGTCAACAGTAAATTATTTACCACCAGTCGATTTCCTCCGCCCGAGAGATTGATGTTGGAAACGAGGCGATGATGACGTCACGGACGCAATACACCCGAAGCGGAAGCCTTGGGCCGCATTCAGGGCGCTTCGGGCGCTTTTCGTTCAACGAACTCGTTCACTCCGCACCATAGAATATTATTTTTTGCTTAAAGTGTGTTATATAATAATTATATAATTACCTATAAAGGTAATTAGTATATCCTCTTAACACATTTTTTCAGAATCTGGCATGCAATAAGTATAATTTATTATTATACACGGTTGCAATTTTTTTTTTTCCCGTCCCGTCCGTTAATGTCCCGGCTGTACTCTCGCGCACGAGGGCCCGGAGTCCGCCTTGACCATGATCCAGGATTTTTCAGATCAGATTATTACAGTGGAGTGACTGCCATCTGACCCCCATTACCCTGCTACCAAAGGAACCTGACCAGTTTTGATCATGGTTACACATTCAGTCGCCTGAATGTGCAGGTTTCATCACGATATTTTCCCTCACCGTAAGAGCATTAATTAGTAAAGTCATTCAACTAAAGTAGATAACTCAGAAAAGAGTCATTGGTACATAGCTAGTGGGATTCGAACCCGGTACCTCTCGCTTATGAGTCGGATACCTTAGCCACTCGGCTACCGGCACTCCAAACTATAAAATTCGATACCTAGTTGAAAAACGCTCTGACGTTTATTAACTGTTGACTGTCAAAGATGCCCACGCTCTTTGTAAAAGCAATTAGTTTCCTTGCCTTATTTTCGTGAATTATCTTTTACTAGCTTCTAGGTACTAATTTGAAATTAAAAACTGTAAAATTTCACGTTCATTTTTATATAAAAGAGTAAAAAATATCCAGCTATCATTACGAACAGGGTAGGACGAACCTGGTATAAATTTTGGCATCAAAAGCCTTTAACCATTTCGTACCAACCACGACCGACACGACAAAAACAGCCAAACCACCACAATGAGGAGGTCATGAACGCGCCCCTGCGGTGGCCTTCCAGTGCCAGTACGCAATCAATTTCAGCTACCAGATTGCGCTAGTAAAGCTGAATGTTATCGTTTCAGACATTTGTATATCTAAGAGCTCATAATCGTCGTGAGCCAAGACTCTCAACTCCGCGGTAATAATGTTAAAATTTAATATCTCCGCCGTTATCCCGTTGTAATTCCTCGAGTGTGATATCATCAGATTTTGCTAAGCGAGCAGCGAATTTAGCGTGATTGCCAGATGAAAGGTTATTTTGTTTAACTGGTTGTAAAATGAGCGCGCGGTTGTCGGATTTTGTTACGTTCTGTTTTTAACCGCCGACGAAAAAAGAGGAGTGTTGTAAGTTTGACGTGTGGATTTGTGTATAAAATAATATTAAATATATTGAAAGCCCTAGCAATCGTTGTATCTTAACAACGACTTCTATAATATCTAGTTATACTACTATAGCTGTAAGATTCATCTTTAATAAGTATCTGTAAAGTTAAAGATGAAATTAAAGATCAAAAATGTAAACACACAACTGTCAATGTCAAAGAGACTATTCAGGGGTATAAAACCTTTTTCATCGAATGTATTTATTTACCAAATGGTTATGCACACTTTTCAGTGTGCTTTACAATGACTGGTAAACTTTCGAAAACGAAACAAATCAATTTACCCCCATTTATTCAATTTATTAAAAACATAATAAGTAACTCAGAAACTATTAATCCTAGTACACTAGTTAGAAAACTACAATATTAAAAGAAGTGGCCCCCATTTTGAATCTTGTATTATTTTATGTATTTGAGAAAAATAGTATGTATGTCTCGGCGTCGGTCAATCCCTCACTTTCCGAGCCTTTGCAATAATGTACGGTAACAACGAACCAAATTTTTAGAATTACTCAACAGTGGCATATTTATGCCACTGTTGAGTAATTCGTAGTAGTTTGCATTTGAAAACTACACCATATTTTAATGAAACAGCACAAATACGTAACAATAAAAACATTCTTCCCTATTTAATTCAGTAAAATACTTTTATATATTCATATGATTTTATTTCAGTGTGAATGTAATAATTTTAAACAATATTTTAATGATTTTACATAATCTATCATATGGGTTATTTTTTTTATAGTGATAACCCATTTATTTACATTTTTTATCTTTAATTTGATCTCATACTTTAGTTACTTTTCAGGGATAAAAAAGTTACTGCAGAATGACGCACGCCGCGCCTCACTATTTGCCCAATGTAGGCCCCACCATACAAGTCAAACTTCCTGTAATGTTTTCTTATGGTTTATGTTTATAGGATTATGTTGTAATTTATTCAAATAAAACTATGCAGTTGAGTCAATTCTAATGTAATGTGCTCCTTCTCATTGCGTCCACTTTAATTACTCATATTAAATGTATGTATCGGAATCTGAATCTGTTCCAGGTTTCCTACCGCGTACCTTTTACCCGGATCATACCCTTAAATTGTGTGATAGTTTAAAACATTATGATATTAATTACTGCAATATACCTATAATTCAATCTCTGGTATAAAATATTCTAAAACCCTCTATCCGTTCGTTACATACAAAAGAGAACCATTTTATACCCGTGATCGTACTGATTTTTCCTAATGGTATTTAGTAGGTGCTCCGTTTTTCTGCATTGCGAAACTAACGTAAACTGCATAGTTCCCATCCTAACCAACTGAAATGAGAACGTAACGAAATGAGGAAGTTAACTACAAAACTTTGGTTTCAATTCCAAAAGTTAAAAATTGAACAGTTCTCTCGGACTAATTCTGAAGAATCCAAAGCTTCCTCTGACAAGGGAGTTTCATTACAGATTAAAAAAGTTTAAAGTGCTTCCGACTATTTTCCTGCCTGTTTCTCAAGGAAGGCACTGTCGCCGCCGTCAAAGCCGAGTCGAGCAAGAGTAATATGCACAGGCTTTAACTCCCACCTTTTAAATGTAAAGGTGAGTGCATGTACTTATTTTATGTAATAATATTCCGTGGTTATAGTAAAATAATTATTTTGTTGCTTTTATGAGTATGTACAATACAATAGCATAAGTACATGACCACCTTAAGAATAATATTTCTGTGCAGTTGTTAAAACTTAGTCAAAACTTTCATAGATTTCAAAAAATTTATTTTCATTTATTATCTAAAAAATACCCTGGGAGTAAAGGACAAGTTCTTTTGGTCTAAGAGACGGCTAATGCCCATTCATTTATCAAACTTATCATGGCTGAAGATGCACCAAATAACTTGTATGTTGCTGTAGCTCAAAGAATGCTTTCTTGAAGTGGTAATGTACTAATGCTCTTGTACTATACATTGTCAATAAATGTTCGTATGCTGCAGAAGATTGTTCGTGGCGGAATTTATTGCTCATGTTATCGCATTGTGGTGATGAGCTGCGTCTACCGTTTGTGTTTAAGAATTTATAGCTTCCTAGAAATTTGCCCAAACTCATGGAGAATGGGACGATATATAGCTTCCAAATACGTGTCGTGTAAACTTGGCTGTGTACTATCCGGCAGAGTAGAATAGCATCAACCCCGTACGGCGTACAATCGTGGGTGACGTATAAGGCGACTAATGTTTGCAAAATATCTAGAGTCACCGTAAACTGGAAATTGGGCAGCAGCTTTTTCCATTGTAATTTTTATAACACTGCGATCTTCAACTTGCTTGCCAAGCGTGGAGATTACGGCAATAGCCTCTCCTTTCGTGGGTGGGGCCCTAAGTACTCCAGTGGACTGTTATGGACTCTGATGATGACACTTGCAATGCTGGGATGAGGCACATCTTTGTGCTGCGTACCAGCCTGAGTCAGGTCTGTGGCTACAGCCTTGCCGTCTCCTAATATAGGTACGATTGATCGATTATCTACTGTACATTTCCGCTTCACAACTCTGAGTCTCCAACGATTTTTGTGTCAACTAGACCGGAACCCGAATCGTTTTCTGTTTAATAAAAATCAATCGCTAGCAAAAGCCCCAAAGTCCACTGGTTCTGCGTAACCGACTGAAAATGCCAATAGTTTTTGGGAAGCTCCATTTTTATTTAACAACGCACTGCTGCCGGCAGCCCAGGCGGAAATTAGAAAAGCGGATTACGCCGTGACGTCACGCAGATAACAATCCCCACGTCCGCCCATGGGGTGGGGGGGGGTCTTCCAGGAAAATCCTGGAAGTGGGAATGGAACTTGTCATTGATAGTTGCACACGATAGTTTTAGCTAGGTATTTAGAAATGGAACTAGAAAAACAATTTAAGCAACGAGTAAATTTTTTCCATGTCTTTGATATTTATCAATATTGATAATTGATATATTGTTTTGCATTATACTGAGCCGCTACTGTCGCCAATTTATCTATACATAGTATAAAACAATGTTGCTTCCCGCCATCTGTCCTTATGTATTTATGCGTGGATCTATGTACGCTTAGATCTTTTAAACTACGCACCAGTGATTAAAGACTAAGGTTTATGCGCAAAAAAAAGGACAGGTATGGGTAAAGTCGGTGTATGCGAACGAAATAGCGCCGGGTCCACTAGTTCAAAATAAATACTCGTAGGTATACTAACAAAATCATAGCCTAACTAGTCAATCACTCAAGGGCTCGTACCATTAACAACTATAGATATTCCCAATCAAAGCTAGCTACCTACTTAGTTTCGGTGTATCTAAGATAAGTGCTGTATTAATTCAGAGTCTGCGCCACATTGTCGTAAATGTACTCGTAACTGGCGGAGTAGACTACCCGGGCGTGCATGCATGCGTTTTATTGCAAATAACAATGGAAATCCGAGCAACCGCAGGACATACTCGGTTAGTGTACTCGCTCACAGCCTCGCACCTAGGCATGTGAAAGATAAGGACGAAGCACGGAAGCAGAGGAGTAATGTTTATTGGATTGTAGTCCTTATAGTAAACTTAGTAAGTTGTGACCAAAATGCTGGCCTTTATTTAGCACAGCGTTTGAGCATTGCCATTCAACGTGGCAATGCCGCCAGCATTTTGGATACCTTGCCTAGTTTCAGCGGTTTATTAGATTAGTTTACTAATTTTTATTATCTGTGTAATAAAATAAATTACCAGTAATGTGATATCTTATATGATAATATATAATGAAATGACAAATTTTAGGTTCGTTACTCGACTCAAGATAAGGAAAAAGTCGAGACAAATAATTCTGAAAAATCGCTTGTGTTTTTTCAGCGTGATGATCCTGTGTTTGTAATTTAAGCAAAATATAAGGAAAGGCATAATACGGACAATAAAAATTAAAATGAATAATACAGAATATACTTCGTGCACAGTAGGCGAATTACGTGACCCTGTTGCTGGCTAATATTTAATTTCAATGATTGAAACTGTTACTTTTGCGATTACGTATGATCACGTATGATTTAATAGTTTCAGTTTATTGAAATGGAACTTTGTTAACAACTGAACCCATGAAATCGATGATACGGAATCGTAAAAGTGACAATTTCAATCATTGAAATCAGAGAATTGTTGGCAACAGCGTTATGTAATTATCCTACAGATTAGCTGTTTTTAAGAGTAATTAAATAAATGAAGAGGGCTTCCATGCTATGCACGTAACACTACCTCCTTCCTTCTAGTAAAATTCCTTAAATTAAATCCACATTGTTGCACTCGTCTTATTAAAACGCTATTATTTCAAACTTTAAGTGGAAAAATCAGGCAGTTTAAATGCATGTCGGGCACTGTCGCTACGTATATCTCATGGTACGGTCCGCTCTTCCCGAATGCACAGTTACTGCCCGTTAAAATGTAAATTTATATTACGAGCAATGTTCCACGGCGCTCTATCCGGCAACTTCGCCTGCTCCTCGGCACAGATAATTAATACGAGGCACGAACCGGCTAACAGACTAGTTGCACTCATGGCGCAATCTTAAAAAAGCCAATCAGGACTTGGTATAGAGCCTGCCGACGTCTAATGGAAACAAATAAAAGATGCAGAGGATAGGACGTGGAAAAGTTGTTTACGCGACAACAGCCGGCTGGAGGCCGCCCTGACAAATGTGCGTTGTTTTTGTTGGTACTCTCGTGGCGTGGCACAAAGTGTGCTCAATCTCAATCTCGATGCCTTATGTAAATAAACATAAGCTACTCGCATACGTAGGTAAGTACTTACTTTTGTTGAGATGGACGGGACAAAGCCCTCACTACTCAGTCCCGTGGCCGCCCAATTCAATATTAAACGGGCAACATTAGAATTTAGTTGTGATTTTTAAAGACGGCTGACATAGGTACTACTTACAATCTTTGGCGAGGAAAGTATTTTTGGCGGTGGACCGACATCAGAGACAAAATACTGAAGGTACCGTCACGGCGTGACGCCTCAAGAGGCCGAGAAGGAAAAAAACCTGAAAAAGGTTTAGGTTGTGTTAGGTATGTGTGTGATTTTTTTGATACCGCTAAGCCGTGAGAAACAAGCTAGATGTTATAGGGTTCTACAAAATATTTTAAGGGAATCATTATGTCGTATCGTAGGAAAATACTGACCGTATCAAGATCAAGCTGTTAAAAAATTATTTTCACACCTGATTAGGAAGTTTCCTAATATCGATATTGCCATATTTAATTATATAAATGCCATTATTGACATAATGGTAAAATATAGATCAAAACTAACAAGCCAGTAAAAAAATTTAGAAATCTGTTCATAAATGACTGAGTTATACAATATTTAAGTTGACATATTTTCGCGTTGCTTAACCTCGGCTATCGTTCTCGCAAGCACGCTGCCACTAGACCAGTGCCGCTCTCCCAAAGTGTGATGCATGTAAGTTTAACCACTACGCGATAGAGAAAAATTAAATACCTCTGAAAACGCCGTAAAATCACATTTCATGTATGAAGACCCCCCCCTTATTTTAGATTTTTTATTATTATTATTATTTGTTGTTATAGCAGCCATAGTAACACATACTCTGCGAATAGCTCAAGTGTCTAGCTATTACGGTTCCGAAGATACAGTCACTAAGAGTTTCAGTGTATGGGTAGCTCCATAGTGGCGGGCGGGATGACGGCCTGGTGACGTCACGCATGAATTCGCACACCTAATGAAATTATTCTTGCAATCGCAACTTTAAAGTCTCATAACTTTTTTATTTATTGAGATATTTAAGTCTTTTTTTCCGTTTTGTTTTTTTTGGCTAATTTTTACGGTCAATAAAAAAAAAATAGGAAACTTCCTCATTATGTATCATGAAATGTCACCGTAAAGCATGACCTTGTTACCCGCAGGGAGCTAATTTATGTGTGAAAAAAAAACTAAACCAAGGAAGTAAAGTTATTTGAATTTGGAACGTTATAATTCTACGAAAACGAAATTAGCCGGCTCAACTCAAAAAAAAAAGTAATGAATTGAATTGTACAAATGGAAAAGTGAGAAATAAAAAATGTGTTTCGTGTTATAATAATTTTCAGCTCCAGGTTATATTTTCACTTTGCCACAAAAATGTCGAGATTTAACTCCGGAATTTGCTAAAACAGACGCTGTAATTGCTATGATTATTTTCTCACAGATGGTGTGAAAAGTAGAGTATTCACCTCTGGAATAATGCTATCTTAGGCGCTGCCCTAATTGACAACGATCGTGTGACCATGGACGTACGTCAGAAGTCGCCCCTCCCAATAGGAGACCTCAAAACCGCTCGTCGCACGACCATGGTCGCAGAACCGTTGCCAAGTAGGACAGCGCCTTAGTCTTGGGCGGCCTGAACCCCTCGTTTCATTCAGGACTCTACATAACTCTTTCGCCGCGCTCAGGAGTTAAGTTTTAAGTCCATCGCTATACTCGGGGTCTGCCGCTACACTTAAGATCCAAACTGTCGCCCATGACGGAAGCCACTGCTTTATCCCCGTGGTGAATAATCTACTATTATGTAGATAGTAGATTATAAACCAGTAGAATAGCACTGTTTATGCTTGTTTTAGATTGTAATACAATCGTAGATTTACGGCTGTCGAACCTGAGGACTCAGCCTGGGTGGGTACCATCCCCTTATTTTATTTGTTTCATCAAACAACAATGTTTGTTGTGTTCCGATTTAAAGGGGCAGCCAGCAGAATTACTGGCATGAGGCATAACATAGTGGTTCTCACAGTAACGATCGATGCGGTTCTGCATGTTCTTTAAGTACCTACTTTAAAACTAAGTAGATGAATCGTAGATGTTATTGGCGACTTAGATCATAAAAGTGTTTACACTAATTTCGACAGACCCTGTAATTTTGTTTGTCGCTGTTTATTAAATTCAAGCCCTACGATACCAGTATCTTTTTCTATTAGATTTGGCACACAATAGTGTCAAGGAATTTTATATGTACATGATTCAGCTATATATTAATGAAAACGATATCACGCACGATATTATGTACGTACGATATTATTGATAATTGACTAATATTATGGATTAATAAATTTCTATTTTTAGTAATTATTATTATGAATTTGAGTAAATTATGAGTCATTGTTACATATCATAATGTTTTAAACTGTAGCGGCAATTGTCACTCGTTTTAAAAGTTTGGACGGTAAGGTATGTTTTACAGGTGTGTACTCATTAATAAAGGTAGGCGGTAGGACACCCGGTTTATATTTTTTAAATGTGTCATTGATACTAAATGTTAATGAAAATAAGTAGCTTCTCCGAAAGGACAATTTCGGAAATGAGCGTGATGGGCACCTTAGCCCCAGGTACTGTCAGAGGCGGGCTATTTATCGACTGATATTAGTAAATATATATTTTTTTAATTTATCTTTTGGTTAGATAAGTCTGTATATTTTGTAATTAATCTAATATATATATATATATGTTGATTTAGTTTAGTTTTATTAGTTAACATTTGTTTTTCGGTAGATATTGCATTGTTTTCGTGAAATAAATTAAATATCATTTCATTCGGAAATAATAGTTAATGATAATAAAAATACTTAGTATTAACTCTCAAACATAGTATTATTGCGAGCAAAGCTTTTGATTGGCCAGCGATAATCGAAGAAAACACGCAATATATTCTCAGAGTCCACGCAACTCACATTGCCTCTAGAGTGGCGTATCATGTTTAACTTCATACATACATAGTGACTTCATACACTACACGAAAACAAAAGGAAAGTAACTTTCCCTGCAAGGAAAGTAAAAAATAAATTCTGAATTTTTTCTGAAACTTGGTTCGGTCCTGAAAATTTTGAACAGAATATAGTGCTTCATTGTTTTAAGTTTTTTTTCATAGGTAGTCCGCATATAACTAGACTACAAATATACGGCCAGGAAAGGCTTTCCGTGCGCCGGCACAATAAAATAAAATCGCTGCAATTTTAAAGACTTTCAGCGGCGTTCTCCGCCAGCGGAAATCGGTTCTGCACCTTCAATTTATTTACCGTAAAAATTGATAGCAGCCTCGCTGCAGCCCTCATAAATACGGCCTCCGCCACATTGAAAGAAATAACGTTTCTATACAACGTATGGTATGTGGAGGTATGGCAAAGTATTCGGCTTCGACGAAGGGAATTTTGATATTAAATATTATAACAAATATTTTGACAAGGGTCTGACTTACTGTGAGGGCCATCCTGCAATGTTTGATTTCGGCCGATTTGGGTAAAACATGATGTGCTTACATCAAAGCCCTAAATTGGCCCCAATGTAGCGGTCCGACTATCAAACTCGTCTTGATAGGTATCTACTACTACAGGTACTTCATAGGTATTTACTCCTCCTACTCCATATTTGAAATTAATACATTGAAACATTTGTAAACGGCGTCCCGGCTATTGTTCGTATAACATCTGGCCGGTCGGCGGTTTGAGGGGGAATTTTTCGAATATCCGCCTTTAATAGCACAAAGCAGGAAATTTAATTAAAACTCCAAATTGGCCGTTTAGATAATGGAAGGCACAATCATCTGGTTCCTCGGCTCAGATTATAAAATTATTATTAAACCCTTTCAGCGAAGACAATTTGTTTTTGAAATTTACGATCGTTTTCTTGCTTTCGAAATTCATTTTTAGAGGTTTAGGTAAAATAATTTGTTGGTTTAAATTCATTTTTAAATAAAAAATATCTTCTTGGCGGCTATATCGTCGTGATCGCGCGCGCGAGAGCCCGGGATCCTTGACCATGATTCGATTTGACAGATCAGATAATCACAGTAGTGCCACTGCCTTTTGACCTCTGTGACCCTGTTAAAATAAGAATAATCCCATTAGCCAATTTAGCCGCCGCGACTAGCGCGTAGATGGCCCAATCTAAATGGCCAATTTTCACACATTTTTTGCAGCAAACGGCCGTATTTCTCTAATACCTAATGTTGTGTTCCATCGTCTGTAGGTTATCGTCGTAGACAAATACTCAAAGAAAATAATCAATAGAGTAAGGTTAGACGATCTCGGTGGCCAACGTGAAATAATTCGTTGATTAATTTGAGATAATTTTTTCCTCCACACAAATTTTTGTTCAATGATAACGCCCACTGTTGGTTGAATGATTTTGACTATCGGTATAATTAACACGCGGTGGCCACATGGCCGAAATCATATTCAAACATAAATGTCATTTCATAACCTTTCTAATAAAGCTAGTTTCATTGATATAGTTTTTTATTAAATAGGTTTGTTTTACTTTGAAAACCAAAGATTTTAAAGAACCCCTTCACGAATATAATCTGGTCTCTACTTAAGAGTAAGTACCTAACGAGAACATTTGGTATTCGCATCGTATATTTACAAGTGAACGCCAAAACAACAAGACTCGAAGTAGACAATGCACTTGATCTCAAAGCCAGAACAAATCTCTCGTGTAAATTATGCGGCAGCTAATGGTTGCGTGGTGAAGAACGGGCTAATGCCAACGCAGATATCGCTGACGATTTATGGGGTTATCCAGCTATTACCTAGAAGAGCCCTTTTTTACAAGATTTCATTTATCTTGCAATATTTGTGCATCCACTACTCGGCATTTAATTGAGCTGAAATTTCGTATATCTATGTAACATAGATGATAATGTAATAATATGGATAATAACATCATAGACCTGGAAGTTGGTCATAGGAACTAATGAACGCAATAAAATAACCCCCTCGAGTTTGGGTTCGTTTGATTTGAAGTACACTGCTTGATTGTTGATGGTATCCAGTTAAAATAGAACGCATATAAAAGCTAGTTTTTATTGCCTTAAGACCATAATTTGCTTGTATGGTGTTTTGCGTTTCTGGTACAATGCGTCGAAAGGCTTTGATCCCAGTCCGTAAGTTTGTCCTCAATATATGTATGAAGGTAGGCCATGGCCAGCAATCGACTTGCAGAGACTGTTAATGATGGATTCTGTTCAATTCTAATACCGAGATACTCACCATAACCACGCACATATTTAATTTTATTTGTTATCATATGTTATTATATTTCCCTGGGTGTAAACCTCAATTACCTACACAAAAATACCTGCTGTTCAGTTTCTTGTTAAGTAAAAAATTTTTAAATTTGCTTACTTATCTGTCTCTTATTTCTGACTTGTATGAGTTACAGTTCTGACTTGTTTACAGTGTTTATCTATCTTAATGGTTTTACTATTCACATATCTTACCCAATTGTAGGTACTCCTTCTAGTTCGAATATAGGCTATGTACGCATTAATCGACACGGTCCAAATGAGCCCACGGGCCCTTCAAGTTGTCACGGACAAATATAACTTCCCCCTTGCTTTCGGCATTACGGCAACACACTGCGTATTGGATAACTACAAAGTAATGTTGTCTGACATTTTCGTTAGCAGAGCTTACCTTTTTGCTTGGGAACGGTGACTCAATGTTTACTCGAAAGGTTTTTGCATGTATGGTCATTTGCGTGTTTGGTAAAATGCGTGGAAAGGATACTTGGTACAAAGGTACAGGTCCTTCAACATGTACGCGGCCTTAACTTACGTACTCGACGTAAGTTAAGGCCGCTTTTGCTTACTAATCTGTCTCTTATTTGTGTATTGTATGAGCAATAAAGTGTTTATCTGTCTTAAAGGCTTTACTTGTCACTTATCTTACCCAATTGTGGGTACTCCTTCTAGTTCGAATACAAGCTATGTACGCATTAATCGGCACGGTCCAAATGAGCCCGCGGGCCCTCCAGGTTGTCACGGACAAACATAACTTCCCCCTTGCTTTCGGCATGACGGTAGCATACTTTGCGTATTGGATACCTACAATGTAATCTTGTCTAACATTTCCGTTAGCAGAGCTTACCTTTGTGTTTTGAACGGTAACTCAGTATTTACTCGAAAGTACAACCAAACCTACAGTATAGTCTTTAGTCACAGTTTTTGCATTCGCGCTATTTTTATTTTTTAATTGTAAGAAAAATAGAAATAAAAATTGTATTTTTCGAGTAAACTCTCTTTACAATGCGGGGTTGTTTACAGTTTTCATACCCTCTATGTATATATCAAAATCTTTGTTTTTTACGAATTTGAACGTTCCAAATTCAAATCATATTATTTCCCTAAAAATTTCAAACAACATGATTTCCCTAAGGGTAACAAGGCCATGCTTTACGATGACATTTCATGACATAGAATTGTACATTGCCGCTCAAGAGGTGTGAAAATTATTTTACTTTATCTCATTGACTACACACATACACTCCAAAACTTCTAATTCATATAAAAAATTGTGTCATGCATAAATTATTTACTTTAAGCCATTGTACTTTTGCGAACTTGCGAGTGGATTGGAATCAAAAGTAGCCTACATCCATCCTCAGGTGGTAAACTATCTCGATACCGAATTTTATCAACCCGGTGTAGCAATTTAGCCGTGAAAGCGTAATAGACAGACAAACAGTGATACTTTCGCATTTATTATATTAGCAAGAAAGTAGGGAAAAGAAATAAAATATGATTTTTCAAATCAAATCTAGCCCCAAACTAAGCAAAGAGTCTAGTATTGGTGCTACAAATATCATATCACCATCTAGATCCACTCTAAGCTACAATGGTTATTAGTAGATTATTCACCAAGGAGATAAACTTTGTGTCTTGCATCACGGGCGCCTGTTGTGCGCCTTGTACGCCATTTTTATCCTCAAGGAGGACATTTTTATTTCAACAGACAATAAGAAGCAATACTGCGTAGTTGTGCCCCTGAGTTGTCTCCTGTACTTACACGCCTGTATCGCCTCTCACTTGAGACTGGTATTCTACCCAAGTCGTGGAAGCTTGCCAATGTGCAGCCCGTGCCCAAAAAAGGCAGCCGCGCCGACCCTGCCAACTACCGCCCTATTTCGGTCACTTCCATACTCTGTAAGATTATGGAACGTGCACTGAATAACAAACTCCTTGCGCATCTTGAAGGTAACGATCTCCTCAGCGATTACCAATACGGATTCCGCCGTGGTCGGTCTACTGGGGACCTTCTGGTGTATGCCACACAATTATGGAGTGAGGCCATTGAGAGACACGGCGAGGCCCTTGCTGTGTCTCTTGATATCTCCAAGGCCTTTGACAGAGTTTGGCATGCGGGCCTTTTAAGCAGGCTTCCTTCATTTGGTATTCCTACTGGCTTTTGCACCTGGATATCGGATTTTCTGAGTGGACGTTCTATCCGTGTAGTTATCGATGGCTACTCGTCTAATCTTCAGGCTATCGACGCGGGGGTTCCTCAGGGATCAGTACTGTCCGCGACTTTATTCTTGCTGCATATTAACAATCTGCTTGTACCAGGTACCTTTGGGTACGCAGACGACAGCACAGTAACGGATAGATATCTGTCAGAGGCAAAAGCCAGCAGGGACGATATTCAGTCTTGTCGAGAGGCTATGGTTGATTGTTTGGACAAAGCTCTCAAGGCAGTTTCTGATTGGGGTGAAGCTAATCTGGTGGCGTTCAACGCAACCAAAACACAGGCGTGTTTGTTTTCTGCCAAAAGGAGTCCATTCCATTTAACTCCAACTTTTCGGGATGTTCCTGTGGAAATTACCGACAACCTACAGCTTCTTGGCGTTGAGCTATCTGCAAATCTCAACTTCGGTCCGTACATCGAATCCAAGGCTAAGACTGCAGCAAAAAAGCTTGGTGTCCTCTCGAGGGTTAGGCGGTACTTTACATCAAAGCAGTTGCTTCAGTTATATCAAGCACAAGTCCGATCCTGCATGGAGTACTGCTGCCACCTCTGGGATGGATCAGCCAAATATCAACTAGCGGCTTTGGATTCGGTTGGAAAACGTGCTAAGAAGATAATTTGTGACCCGCAGTTGGTTGAGGCTAGGCTGCAGAGCCTCGAACATCGGCGTAGGGTTGCGCGTCTGTCGGTCTTCTACAGGTTACATTTCGGAGAGTGTGCGAAGCAGCTGCACGACCTCATTCCGCCGGCCCCTTTCCGCCATCGGGAGACGCGATCCGGGCGAGCGCTTCATCCTTATGTCGTGGATGTTCCAGCTATCCGCACGAGCCGCTTTGGCTCGACCTTTATAATGCGTACGGCTAAGGAGTGGAACGCGTTGCCTGCGAGTGTGTTTCCTGATCAATATAAACTGGATGCCTTCAAGGCTGGAGTGAATAGGCTGTTCCAAGACGGGCATGCTCCATCTTCGACCGCATCGTCACTTACCAACAGGTGAGATGGCGGTCAAATGCTTGCCTTGTAAAATATATAAAAAAAAAAAAAAATACTAAGCGGATTTTGATGCGGTTTTCACTATCAGGTAGAGAATTTCTTCCGGTATATTTCTTACGATATATGGATGTTGTAATAAAGAAAAGCCGAGAAAACTCGTGCGAAGCCAGGGCGGGTTGCTAGCTGTTACAACTAA
Source organism: Blastobasis adustella (assembly GCA_907269095.1). NCBI lineage: Eukaryota > Metazoa > Arthropoda > Insecta > Lepidoptera > Blastobasidae > Blastobasis > Blastobasis adustella. The sequence continues at coordinate 13,082,688 of OU026119.1, read as the reverse complement.
ATACGACGACATATTGCCTTGTGACAACCATGAAAAACACATATTATTGTAACCCTTTAAAGCACTATGGTCATTTATAACTCTAGTATATTTTGGTTTAACCAACTAATAGCCGAGTCTCTTCATGAGCGTTCCAACCAACATGGCGGCGATTTAGCCATGAATAACGCTAGCTGTAAATCGAAACTGACACCGCCATTAATAAACCTGGCTTGCCTAAGTTAATCCTTATTTTGGAGCCGCATGCCTACGTTGGTCATCGCTGAATCGCGTGTTGGGCCGTAGCGCAACAAGGCGAACACGGCAGAATGAATGACTGTTCCACATCAAATAACCTTCCCCAAATTTAACTTTAGTTAAATCATAAATTACTTTCGTTAAATCATAAAGCCTATCTACATTAAACCACGCTTTCTTCATAAATATTAATAACTAAATTCAAATTAAACCTAAAGTTTAGGCAGGTTATGTAGAGGACTACCGTCCAGTTATTTTTTGCAAAAAACTTTAATGTAGAGTGCCTTAAACTTATCTGAACTGTCTAATCGAATCTATCTGATGGCGTCGCTGTTAGTGATAATTTAACATTTCAAAATGGCGACACATACGGTATAGATACGTTTGTGGCACTCTACAGACATGCCTAAAGTGGTATTGTGATTTGGTGGTTATTATATATACAGATGAGGTGACGGTTCTTTATTATAGGTGACACAGATCAATCTGTAGAACTACAGTGCTACAAACTTATAAAAATATCTGACCCGGGTCAAAAGTGCCGCAATTTTAAATGTCCATTTTGTTGTCAACAACAGCGACGCCGTCACAGGGTCAGATGACTATGTGGCACTGTCTAAAGAAATATCACATGATGATCCCATAATATTCCGCATGTTTTTCGGCACTACATATTGGCTAATTTAAGTTTCTTGGCTTCTTTTCTCAACTTCATTTTCAGAGCTAGTTTTTTAACTTCGTTTTGTTTAAGTTTCACTGTGTCATACTCTTGATCAACCAACAGCTTCATGCTCTTCATGGCTACTATTTCCGTCATGAACATCAAGGCGGCAGGATTTGTGAAGCACTTCACCAGTGGCGTCACTGTTACATCTGTAACGTTATAAATGCAAAATCAAATACAACTCAACTAAACAAATTTGATTGCAATATTTAGGAAAATGATAATTGTAAATAGGTACTAAAGTAAGGTCAATTTAATAGGTCCCATTTGACATCTGTCAATCTTAGTCTCATAGTGAAGTGACTTGTTAATTGAATACCGAGAAATTTCGATACAAACTCGAAATCGAAACTATAATACCAAATGTATTATACTTTTAAAGAAATATGAATAAAAAACAAACTGTTGTAATATTAATTTAATACAAGTAAATAACTGTACATACTTCAATCAAATATCAATCCCTGTGTATATGTAATAATTTATTTTTTAAATGAAATGACACAATTTAGTTTAAAAATCCATTTATTCAGTGGAACTACAGCTATTATCAGTGTCATCATCATCACTACTGTCAGCACTTACAGATATAATCAACTCATTTTCGATGATATTGTCAATTTTAATATCGCGTTCAAAATCACTTTCGATGATTTTCTTTGTTTTTTCAACAACCTTTTTCCAATCTTCTACAGAGACACTGTCACATGCATTTTTAACAGCGTAAGCATTTTTCCTGTGCTGAAAGGTGGCTCGGTGTTATTTCGTGCTGCATGACCCTTTATTTGTGCCCAAATAAGCTCGATGGCATTATACTGGCAGTGGTAAGGAGGCAATCGAATCACTTCGTGTCCATGCTCTAGGGCTAGTTCGTCGATAACATAGCGTGGCTTGGACGACATAGTTGTATGCACTAAATTCATTAGCTCGACTTTTAATAAATTTGGATTAACTTCCACACCATGTCTTTCGAGCCACGAAGCTATTTCATTCTTTTTATTGGCTTGAGTTGGTGGTTTGTCAACCTGTACCGAATGGTAAGGAGCATTGTCCATTATAATTTTTGAGGGGTTTTCTAGGCTAAGAAGTAGTTTTACAAACCATTCTTTAAAAACATCAAAGTTCATTTCTTCGTGATAGTCACCTGTTGATTTGGATGCAAATGCTAGGAGGCAATCTGGAATAAATCCTTGTGAAGCTGAACCCGCATGACATATAATAAGACGGGCTCCTTTTCCTGATGGTACTTTTGATGTTAAGGCTGCTGTATCATCAGTCCACGTCCGTGAGACTGTATGGTTTGCATTTAACCATGTTTCGTCAACAAATACAACATTGTCCCAATCTGTAATTTTATTTACTTGCCGCAAGAATGTCAGTCTCTTCAGAACAATATCATAGCGTTCTAGGAGAATTTTCCGCTTGTCTGCCTTTTTATATCTAAATCCAATTGATTTCAAAACTTTTGACAGTGACGTTCTTCCGCCAGAAAATAAGCCTGCCTCATTTAATGAAATAATTAGTTTCTTCCTTGTAGGATATTCCTTTCTTGAGTAATATCCATAAATGTGGTTGCGAATTGCAGCAGCATCAAAATTGTCAATACCGACAACTTTCTTCTCTCTCTTTCTTTTTTTCGGTGTTCGTAATCTATTCTCTTCCGAGCCTGAGGGTCCATATTTCTCGTTGAGAATTTGCGTTACAGTCTTCTTCCCTATTCCTAATGCATCAGCAACGCGATCCCTCGTTTGTGTCACAGGCAAAAGAGGCCCACCGTTGGCCGACTCACGTTCGAAATAAGTGTATAATTTTACCACTTGTTCGCGAGCTTGGCTGTTTAAGGTTATTCCTCGTTTAGACATGGTTAAACCAGAACAAAGTCCAAATAATAAGCAATCGGAGTCCAAATGATAGCCAGGTAAACGTTTGCGGAAGATCCGATCAGTAAGAAAAGCCAGTTCAAAAGATAATAAGGGATACACGGAAATGTAGGTTTAAACTGTAGGTTTAAGTGTTGCCAGGAATAAGTTATACTAAATACTATGAGTTTATACTAAATATTATTAAATATTTTAATATAAAGTTATTGCTTAAGTATTCCAGTATAATTGTAATTAAACATATTTCACAAATAAACAATTTATGGTTTTATTTTTTTTCGTACACACGTAGGTAAGTCATTACACATACATAAATCATTATATCGATTCAACTAATTCGGTTTTGTCGGGTTTTTTTTGTGGTACATCTCTAGTGATAAAAAAGAAAAAGCGTTAATCGAGCTGACTTAGTCTTTTGTTGAAAATAAAGTCTGTTTATAAAACATGCTAACAAAGACACGTAAGTTTCAGAAGAGAACAAATAAAAATCCTTAATATATGGGCTTTGTATATCGCCCGCCCGCAGACAGGTCGGTGCCACCCCTATTAGTCGCCGGAACACTATTAGTCCAAGAGCTATCTGCCTACTGACTAGTGTAATGCTATTCACTGGGTGACCGAAAGGTTTTACCATTTTAGTGGTTTTGTCAATTTAATTATGATATCCGGGTACCATGAGATTTGTACATGCTCCTGTTACATGTTGAATGGTCTCTTATTGGTTTCGTCATCTTCGGCATTTGTCATATGTGATATTAGGATCTTTGATTATTTATGTTTATTCTGTAGTTTTTACTGTTTATTATTTGGTCCTGTATTGCAATTATAAACCCTTCAGTTTCATGGAATAGATTACCTACTTTAAGCCATTGTTTGAAGCAATTTTATATATGTGGAACTTTTCTAAATCGTGTGAATGTCTTCCATGCAGCACTTTCTTTTTCCATGCTTCTATTTTTTTGGTCTTAAAAATTTTCTGAGCTGGGTGGATTCGTGATTTCAACTGCCCGAACTTTAAGCAGTGTAAGATGACAATCATTTGAAATCAATAGCTAAATGGAAAGGAATTATTACATAATAAATAAGAAATATGTTTTTAGCCATTTAATCTCTTTTTGTCAGAGCTGATACGTGTAATATGTATATGGTTGTTATTATAACCCTTTGGCTCCCGGACCACACTATACTCCGGCCATTCCAAGGCGCGTGTGTGAACAACAACAGTGGAGAGGCACTCGATATTCTCGATGGATCAACTCGACTCACGTTTGATCTGTACCCGTCCCGTTTATTTGACACCAACCTATTTGGAACACGCACCTGGTCGCGACGGGCTAAACATAAGGAGAACTGACAGACATTTTGTTTTCCTACCTATTATTTAAAGTTCGGTAATAAATCTTTTAGAGTCTACATGTTAGGATGAAACTACGAGGTACCTACATCCGTGGCACATTTGCCTGCGGAAATTGAAGAAGCGCGACTGCGCTGATTCGGTCACGTGCTTCGTAAGCCATGGATACGTGTTCAATAGGCGACTAAACCTGCCAGGAAAGAGGTTCCGCGGAAGGCTAGCTATGACATTGGTGAGTCGAATACGAGAGCCAAAGACCACGACTGGATGTAGCTAAAAACTGAGTGAAGTGGAGGAAGAATAGGAAAGCGTACCATGACAGAAGCAGTTGACAGGCGGGTTTTAAGTAAATTACTTAGCTGGAGAACGTAACCCGTCCTAGTAATGAATCCTATAGACTGTACCTCAGATATCGGAAACATGAATATATGTTGTCAAAATCTGCTATTATTATAAACAGCGACCAGTCCTGGCTTCGCACCGTCTTTCTCGGCTTTCTTTACTATAATATGCACGTATTTACTTATAAACCTACCGGAAGAAGTTTTGTATCTGATGGTGGAAACCGCAACAAAATCTGTTGCGTGGTTTAGGAAGAGTTAGCGAAAATACAGAGACACAAATAGACGCGGAAACCGACTTTAATTTATACTATGTACAGATGTGAAAGTTTTGTGTGTGTGTTTATTACCTCCTTACGCGTAAACAGATGAACGGATTTGGATGAAATTTAGATTAGAAAGTACCTACCGGTTTCACAATCCCACTGTGACATATCTACTTTACCTACACTCCAAAGCCTGCGGTGACTGTTTACCATCAGGCAGGCCGGAAGCTTGTTAGTTAACCTTTGTGGTATAAAAAACAGGTATAAATGCAGTCATGACATGGATACTTACTTAAGCCAAATGAACATGAAAACAGATCTATGTGGCAATGGTTGACCATCATTCTTTGAACGGTTTTCCTGGCTTTGTGTGGTGTCGATATCATCGCACACGCTGGTTCGTATGTATCTACGCAAAAAGTAGGGCAAGTGTGGTTGCAGGGCTGATGTGCCCCTACTATTGTGAAATCCGTAACCCGACGCGTGCGGTGAAAGTTCTTGCGTTTCTTCAGGAAACACAACCTGTTTGGGACATGCTTAATATCTGCAAAAAACAATGCTTGTTACAATGGAACATTAGAACATTTAGGATTCTTCATGACAGTAGTCTATTTAAGACTGTACCTCGTTTCAGCGACAGACAATCTTCGATTATCGCCGATGCGATTTAACAAAACTGCGATGTCATTTTACGATTTATCTAATGTTCGACTTTATAAGACCGCGACACACGGTACTGCGAAAAATCACGGGTTCGATTCAACTAAGTGTCGATGTACTTTACAGCTTCTTCACTAAACAGCGAAAACACTAATCAGACTTAGCGAAGGAGTCTACCTAAAATCCGATTTTGCGTCTGTAAATGCGTTAGCAGTGTAACTATCATGCCCTGTAATTGCACCAGCAACCTTATCCCACAAACCGGAACGTAGGTACAGTCCTCTACAGAATCAACAGGCCTACCTCTCAGGCTTGGCAGAATCCTATATCCGGTGAAACTGGTGACCACCCTATGATATAGAATCCCACCATATGACAAGGGCACTTAAATCCTTTTTCTTTTCATTAAAGGCAATATTCATGAAAGTTACGTACATTCGCCTGTTTCTTGCTTAAGATGACATCTGGCCTTCATCAAATGACAAAGATTGTGGAATCTTTCTAGAAAGATAACTCCACCATAGTTTGAGAGGCCACACACTGGATCAACCACATACGAGCATTCAATAGAATTGCACTCGTCTAGCACTTCCAAGGGGTTAGTGAAATCTAAAAGTATAATATGTCATACTCACAATTTAGTTTATTTCACACAACAAGAATAACATAATTATGTACCTTGACAAGAAAAATCAAAAGGCGAAATCTTAACTAATGAAAATTGGTTATTTCTAAAATACTTCAGTTTTGTAACACATCGTATGAAGTTTATTTATTTATTATTTTGGTTACATTCAATTTACAACAGTCATTACATTTACATTACAACGTTAATCTTAAGTAAGCAATCAAGTAAATATTCTGAGAGTACCATGACGAAATGCTAACAGTGCAAAAGGAACTTACTGTTCAAAAGAAAAAGTACCAAAATCTGCAAAACCACCATGCTTTGTTCATTTTTTTAATCTATGTCACAAAAAAATTACACCGTTTTTGAGATTCGGTAAATATAAAAATAAAATTATTTAATATCATAAAACATTAACAGGCGTAGATTATAATCGCTTGGTTTAACTTCGATAAAATAGACACTAATAAATGAAGCAAGTTAACTTAGACAACAAAACACAAAAACCATACAAAAACATTTTACAAGTAAAGTCAGAGAAATGGTAATAAAATTTACGACATGATTTTTAATTAAACTTGGTATTTGTATGCCTGTAATCTTCGCCACAAACAGTACTTAAAACATCAATATAAGCCTGCGCAGTATTATATCGACGTAGACTATAATTTTTCATGAAACAGATTTTAATTATATCTGACACTAATACCTCCCAAGCATCGATTTCTACTAACAGCCAATATTGGCTCAGACATATTGGAAAAATACGTTCTTCATATTGAACTATCCGCCCTTGTTGGTATTATTTATTCTAGGAAACCGTATGGTGGGGTGGCCAGGCCTGGGCTGGCTGATTTATGTTGGGACGTTAGCTTTGAAGGGCGGGCATTAGTGGCGAGTGATTGCCGCCAACGAGTAGAGACTGCACTAACTCTGGCCAGTTTTAGGAGGCTGTTTGGTAATTTAATGTATCAACTCTATCTCTGACTAAATTTGTATAAGTACTGAGAACTGGATAGTAGAGCGTCGGTGGCCGACTGGTTAAGGTATCCGACTAATAAGCGAGAGGTACCGGGTTCGATTCCCACTGCGGCCTCAGAAATGTGTCATGTACCAATGACACATTTCTGAGATGTATATTGTTTGAATGATTACTGATGCTCTTAAGATAAGGGAAACATCGTGATGAAACCTGCTGGCGATTGAATGTGTAACCATAATCCAATCTGGTCAGGTTCGCCTTGTAGCAGATGGAAGTCGCTTCACCGTAATTATCTGATCTGCCAAATTCTGAATCATGTCAAGGCGGACCCCAGGCCCCCGTACGCGAGAGCAAAATCGGGACTACGCCAAGATGATTATGATGATAATGACTGAGAACTGGATGGTCCTCTAATAAAGTGTTGCCGTGTGGTATCCGGCGGAGTCCATTAGAGCACCAATACCTTTTCGCGGATGTATCTACAAGGTGATTGATATGTTGCAGGCAGCCCAACTAAGACCTACGGAAACCAGACCATTGGCAACAGCGTTTTCCAATAAGTGTTTTCAACACTGGCCGCCCCAACCCGTCTCCGGCGTAGGTGTACCACTATTGATCCTTCCTACTTTTCGATCCCTGTCCTGTCTCGATATTTAAGAAATATATTGAGTTTATTAGGTCCTTCTCTAAACGTTTGTGACTTACGCTTTTGTAAGATTAACAAGAATTGAAACTCCTACTGCTTCGTATGCAAACTCAAATCATTTCTCTATATCCATTCGCACCTCAGTATATGGTAAACTCCGGTTTAATAGTAGGTCGGGCCGCAGCACTAGTGATGTCCTCGGCGTCGCCCGCCCCGGGCCGGCTCGTTTGGTTATCTATCAGACTGGTGACTAGCCCGAATCGCCATGACGCGTACGAATGTACGCCGCGCCATGAAATGTTGCTTTACTTTACTGGATTGCACTAATTTCCTTACCCGTGGTTCTGTGTACACTGTTCCAAAGAGCGGGGACAGAGGAGAATATAAATGAGGGATGTGTTGTTTAGTCCTTTATAGAATAAGCGAGTGCCGCGCTAAAGCATAACCGTGATTGATGCCGGCGTGAATGGCAAATAATTTCAAAATATATAATATTTAGTTGAAATTGCGCCTTCTTATTAACCCTGCTTGCTCATTTTTAATTGACTTAAAAAACAAAAGAAGGAGGAGGTTCTGTGTTCGACTGTATTATGTTTTTTGGGTATGTCCACCGATTTCGCCGCCAATCATGGACAGATTTAGAAATTTCTTTTTTGTTTGAAAGGGTGTACTCCTGAGGTAGTCCCATTTTTATCGGTCAGGATCTGATGATGGGAACCCTGTGAAATCGAGGCCAATCCTCGAGAATTGTAGGCACGTGTGCTTGTTACGTAATCATGTCTAACTCAGGTGTTCGCTGCAGGGTATCATCTTCTGACGCTGCTGTGCTGATGATGAAGCCACAGAACTCTTTAGCGATTAAGAAATAGGGGATAGTACTACCATATCTTCATTCTCTCCTTAATTTTAATATTACCTACAGATCTCGCAACACTCAAGTGTATACCAATAACATCATTCTATAGCACCATCACTAGAATGTGCCGCACATAATTATAATGACCTAGTTTCCGTAAATTCCGTACTGGACATATTTAATCCAAAGCCTACAAAATATAGGACTGATATCAGAGCAATTTTTACTGTATCCAACTAACGCTAATCTTAATTATTTGCAGTAGTATGATATAATATATACACTCCCTACTTTGTAAATTGCTTTCCATCAATACTATTAAAAATTTTACAATTTGAGCTAACCCTCATCTACCACATTTATCAATAAGCTGTATGTCCGTTCATATTTTCTTATACTTTGACGACCTAAGTGGTTCAGATGGTCAACATGCCGCTCTGCCACGCAGAGGTCCCGGTGTCGAATTTCTGTTATTGGTCTGGGTGTTATATGTATAATAAGTATGTATTTAAAAATATATATAAGTAGTGATCAGTTTTCTGGCATTCATCGCACACACTTTGCTTACTTGGGGGCTAGATGGCGCTGTGTGAATCGTCCAAGCATATTCATTTATTCCCTATATTAAGAATGCGGTCTATTCTTTAAGTTATGTATAAAATGTAACCTTCAAAGACTGTAATTTGTTTTGTATGCCTAATAAATAAATAAATAAAATAAAAATAACTACCTAGTAGTATCTAGTACTAACGTGATGCATGAAAAGGTACATACTTTCCTGAGGTGGTAGCACTTTTATCAGGTCAGGGAAACCCTCGAAGATTATATGCACGTAGCTTCTTACGCACCTGACTATAAGAATAGTATACATCAGGATCTGATCATCATTATCATGATCATCATCTTCCGAGCACATCACATTATTCTTCAGACCGCCGTTCTCAAGTGACTCTTTCCACTTTTTAGTGTCATAAGTTTGACCTGTGTATCTGTGGATCTGTGTATCTGTCTGTGGCATCGTAGCTCCGGACTAACGGAGCTTGCGAATATAAACCTTTTTTTTTATGTCATACGGCAGGCAAACAAGCAAGCGGGCCACCTGATGGAAAGTTGTCACCACTGCCTATAGACATTAGCAACACCAAGAGTATCGCCAATGCGTTGCCCACCTCTATAACACGTTGCTCTGGCAGCAAAAAGGTAAATTTCCCTCCACTGCCAAAGCCACGGTTCCCCAAATACCCACCCCATGGAGCACTGGAGACCTTACTCACCGGCAGAAATTAAATTTAAATATATATATTTAAAAGAATATTGTTTAGCTGCGGTATTCTGTAAGGTGGAGGTACTTCCCCAGTCGGGCGGCTCCAATTCGAACGGGATACCCCGCTGTGCCCTACCTCTTTTTCGATGCGGTTTTCTTTGTTTAAAAGCCAGTTTAATACAAACGGTTCTTAGCTTTGTTTCATTAAAATCGGTCCAGTAGTTCAGGAAATATTTGATTAAAAGTATACTTTACCAAACAATTTAAAAAAAAAAAAGCTTTTTTACATACGATACGAGTAACTTGGGTATCATTTATTTTTGGAGTCGGTGCCACACACCAACCCTCCCCCACCCCCCAAGGTTCGACTCCTCCCCCTTTCTTGACGAACATGACTTTTGATATAAAATTACAGAATTTAAATACGGGACAACTCCTTTATGTTGAAAATTAATTATCTTCTATAAAGCGATCAATCAAATCGAAAACAGTCAATCAAATACACGGGACCGTGTATGATATTGTATTTTTGTATTAAAATACAGTGCCCGGATAAAATGATAACAGAACAACGTTACGTCCTGAAAAATACAGGAACGGCGGCCAGCCTACGCCAACATGATGATCAAAATATGCTGGAAATATTTCTTCTTTGCAGACCTGAAAGCTTCTTTAAAAATTTAATTCAAAAACGGCAAAATTCCATCTAAAGCAGCTAGAAGACCCTTACTTAGTGTGTAACCACAAAAATTTTATTTAAGTACGTAATGGATGGACACACACCCTTTACTCACACATACACACACATATGTACTCCCTAAAACGATGCGTGGGCAGTGAGCGAAATATACCTAAAAGCGGTTAAGCTTAGAGATAATATAGAGCTTTTAATTACAATTATAAAAATAGGAAAATGTAAGTTTAGATAAATAGGTAACCGGGAAGGTAAGAGACCACAAAATTGACAAATTATTTCAAAATAGATAATTTACTTAACTCTAAGAATTGCTTAATAATTCAGCCTACTTATTAAGCAAAAACGTAATTTAAGCCAGGATAGATTGCTTATTACTCATAATGTTGCTTGGTCGGATCTTTAGAGGCCTCCATTAAATGGTAGCGAAGTTCATAATTTATGAAATGAAAATGACGCGGCCGAGTCGGCGGACCCTGCCAGCCTTCAAACGGAAACTTTAAACCTGTAAATTATGTACAGACAAACCTTAACTCCCTATAATATTCGTGCCTGCATGCAATGTTAATATTTCTCCATACCCGTTAGTGTAATTTAACAACGAAATGAAAGCCTCGGACATAGTAACTATAGAACTCCATTGCTCTAGATATGCTGTTTAAAAAATTAAAACCAACGTTTTTGAACAATTTATTTTATTTCTAAATCTAGAGTCACATGCCTAGACTGTTTTCTACAATTAAACTGAATGTTCGCTCTACGCTACAATATAATAATAATAATAATTAATTAATTATGTGTTATCATCGTATTATTATCGTATAATTTCCCATCCAAAATGATTTCATTTTATTTGCTATTTTAATTATTGTACATCGTGTACAGTAAAGCAAAATAGGAGTAGGCGGTCGTGAGTATCTGCAAAGAAATTTTGTTAAAAAAAAACTAGTTTTTTTTTTTAATTAATTTGCACCTTATTAGTAAGTTTGTGTAAATAGGTAGGTACTAATTGTAATTGTGTAGGTACTTTTATTTCATATAGACTGTTATACGTCGGTAAATGCAAACTAAGTGCAAATAGTGCAATAATCGACATTTAACTAATTACTTACCGAACTGTATGTGCTCAAGGTGATATCCCGAAATTTTAGCGCCGTGAAGCAGAGTGGCTTTTGGGACCTACAATCAATTGAAATTTATGTAGGTAGGTATAGAAAACGTCGGGAGATTCTGTGGCCTAATGGTCAACCCCGAGTTACGGGTGGCGCCATGTACCAATGAGTCTTTTCTGAGTTATGTACAGTAGTTAAACACTAACGTTATCCCTCGCTTACGGTGAGGGATAACATCGTGATGGAACCTGCACTGGTGGTGGAATGATGGAATTCTGGTCTGGTTCCCCTGTTAACAGGGTCACGAAGATCAGATGGCAGTCGCTCAACCAAAATTACCTGATCCACTGTAAAAAATACATTAACGCCAAGATGATTCAGGTACCTACAGAAAACTTTGTGAACTTGTGAAGGTCGTACTGAGCCGACGGGCTGAGGCATACAGTCGATCGCAGGTGTGGAAAACGTTAGGGAGGGCTATATCTCAGATTGGGCGTCCTGTAGTTGAGATGGTGAATATGATGATAATGAGGTTTACCACCTTAGTATTGTGGTATGTAGCATAATATTAAACCTCAACTGAAAATATTACACCAACCATTTTTGCAGTGTTTTAGCATCTTAAATAGTTCATTATAATCCTTACTTAGATGTACTTTTCGTCTTGTCTCTTCGGTCTTACACCTGAATAGGTGAGAATAATAAAGTCACTAGAAACCGAAGAGAGAGCACTCGCTCTCTATTTGTTCTAGATAAGTTTTTCGTAGGTTTTCATGGAAATTATTTATCCACTATTAATCCTAAATATTTAACTCTTTCTACTTCTTCTGTCTTTGTACCTTTGCAGTCCCAACCCAACACATGCAAGAAGTCCCATCAATCAAGTATTTTTAGGGCATTTATAGGGCAGTTTTATATCCATAGTTTTATACAGTTACTTGTCGACCCAGCGCGATTTCGTTCGCGTGGTGACCTACCCCTACCCTACCCCTTTCTACCCTACCTTACCCTACACCTACCCTGCACCTACCCTACACCTACTTTACCTTCCTCTTGAATAACTCAATCTATTGTTGAAAATCGCAATAAAATCCGTTGCGTAGTAAGCGTACATATTCAACATACATACATAGGGACAGACGACGGGAAGCGACTTTGTTTACTATGTAAAGTCATATAAATCGGTATAACCTCAACCGAATTGCGGAACCTGTTGATATCTAGAGCAAATATTTATTCTATAGCCGCAACTGATTGGCAGTTTTTGTGGTCGGCCGCCAGGTATCCGGCAGAGTACAATAGCACTGACCCCTATCACTCATGTCCTGGCGGTCGTATATCGACTACGTAGACGGACCTTGTCCTTTGACAGCTCTGCGATCTCATTGCGATCTTCAAGCTATTTGTCAAACGTGGAGATTATGGGGTCAATGCAAACCCGTTAAGTGGTAAAGATGAGTACAAAGATAGACTGTTATGGGTTGTAGAGATTAGACAGTTGCTAGTTTTTCCCTTTTAAAAAAACCAGTAGGTATTAACATTTTGGTTGCATTTTATTACAGACATACATAACGTCACGCCTTTTCCCCGTAGCAGTAGGCAGAGACAACATCGATCCACTCGCTACAGCTCTGACAGATTTCTCTCGCTTCATTCACATTCATTAACCTTTTCATACATGAAGGGTACTCTTGACCTGACCGTTCTCAAAAAAACCATAGATTTGATCGTGTGACATACGTCTCGGTCTTCCTCATCCGACCGTTTCGTTCACTCCTGCCATATATTATATCTGCCTCTACTGTCATATATTTTATCTGCCTCTCCTATTATTATTATTTTATTTTATTGAGAGTACTAATACCCGATTACACTAAACAAAGGCCACTCCTAAGCATTCATGAGTCACAAAATATATCTCATTCTCACAAAGATAAAAGTGACTAGCGAGTTTAGTTTTTACATATGGTTTGTGTTAGTTCAATGCTTTTCTTGATAGAAATATTTTAAATCGACTTAGGCGTCGCTTAAGATTAAGTACAATCGGGCCTTATTCGAATTAGCAATTAGCTAAATCAGAACTTCTGTCATCTAGCTGAATTTCAACGGCTCGCCCAATCCCAAAAAATAAATAAATGTAAATTGAAATTGAACTAACACAAGCACGGTCCCTTTAGAAAAAATACTGAAGTGAATAAAACTGAATTTCATAAACTCTTATTTATAGAAATCCAAGGCACTTCTGAGCTCTCCAAGCTTCCAGGGAATATTAAATTTCGGTGAAAGGAAAATAGTGTTACTGGGAAATGAAATAAACTTATTCCGGTCTTGTTGCTGCTAAAACTTTAGGTATAGGTACGGTATATTATTCATGCTGAGCATCTCTTGGTTCTATTGCGTAAATCGAAGAAAATATTAAAGGGGTATATTTTTACATAAGTATTAAACTTTCGATAATAATTAGTCGATGATGACTTAATTAAGGGCGACTGGCACCAAATTCTTAAACATATTTAAGCATAAAATGTTGTATTTACAACATTTTATATAAAATGACGTTAATCGTCATCATGAATGTGTTTAAGAATTAGGTGCAAGCTGGGCTTATTGAGTAAAAATCCCAAAACTTCAAAGAAATAACTTGTTTAAAAATCGTATCATGATATCCGTATATTATTGTTTAACATTCCTCTAGTATATGTCAAAATAACATTGTTTAAAACTCGTACCGGTCCCAAAACGTATACGCTTAGCTACTTAATTTCAAAGAGGGAAAACGCCGTGGGATTTACCTACGTTTTGAACATAGAAAGGTACCTTTGTAACAAGAACAGAAGCGCCCGGCGGCAGCGCGCGTTGCTTGCGTACCACCCGCTCTCGTACACCGCATCTGACACTCCCAGGCTCTGGTAAAGATAACACGGATCTTTCAGCAAGGTATTTTGATATAGGTATTTCTTTATATATCGGGACACAAAGCTCAGAGCTTATTTTGTACACGTTGCTTGAACTAGTCTAATGGATGGAAGTATTGTCAGAATATGATGTGCTGAAGACAGAAAGTTATATAGGTACGGAGCTTTTTATTATCCACCTTGTCTCTATGAGTAATAGCCATGTCTTTGTTCTACTCTGTAATATACAAAATGTATTCCAACCGTGAAATGTGGTTTAAATTTCCACGAATGCATATTTTCATGTACAGGCTGTGTCGCATAAAAGGAGTGTGATGTGTTTCATGAATAGATAGATGGTGGGCGACACAAAATAAATCATTGCTTTATGCCGGCGGCCCCACCGGACAAGAGTTGGATACATTTTTGTATAAATGTTCACAAGTTCATTGTGTGCAGGACATCGGGTCGCCGATACGTTGCTTCAGTATAATGGAAGGGTTGGAACCCGAATTTTTCTTTGACCCCTCTCTCAGAAATATTACAATAACAGGTTCGAATACAATAACGGGTAAAGAAATATTAGTAGCGGTTGAACTGGTAAAATCTAGACTAGTTCAGAAGTATACTATATTTGGTTTAGGGTTTAAGGCAAACCTTTTGCCAAATTGTAAAGATCTCAATAGAGCGCTGCCGATTTAAGGGCCATAATCAGGATTTTCATCTGTATTTGACACGACATTCATTTCATGTATGTGCAACACTTATTATTAGGTGATTTAATACATAGAATATTGAGGTGATGCTTGTAATGCTTTTATTATTATCATCATCATAGCATTTATTCCGGCCTCTGCCTACAAGGTTCGCTTTCCCACTCATTCTTCTCCATTTTTAGCTTTCTTTGGCA
This sequence comes from Blastobasis adustella, assembly GCA_907269095.1. Taxonomy (NCBI): domain Eukaryota; kingdom Metazoa; phylum Arthropoda; class Insecta; order Lepidoptera; family Blastobasidae; genus Blastobasis; species Blastobasis adustella. The sequence continues at coordinate 13,067,240 of OU026119.1, read as the reverse complement.
TCCTTGCGTCGTTACCCTTTGCCGTCTTGACATGCTTTGTCAGCGCCAGCTAAGTCTCGCCTAAAATCTATATTAAAAAAATGAAAATATTCCATCCAATAATTCAGGAATAAGTGAGCTAACCGTCCTGTAAATGGCGTCGGCGTACCAGCACACCATGCCCATCTGCGTCAGCACTGCGCCCAGGAACAATTTATTGCTCATTTCCATCCATGGCTCCAAAAGCTGCAAATTCGAAAGTTGTTAAAAAGAAATCCCTCGGGTCGACGTCGAAACTTGAAACATTAGTCTTACGAAGTGAGAGCATCTATACAATCTTTTCACAATAGATCTTCCATCAAAGTTAGGCTGCTTTGAAATTTTTAATTTGGAAATGTACCTAAATATGGATTTACGTTTTCATTTACATTTTGTTTTAAATAGTGGTTTGAAGAATATCCTATTGCGAAATAGCGCGATACTTGTTCATATCATAATCAATATTTTTAAACGAGAAAAATTCGTCAGGTGAAGCTTAAAATAATAAATTAAACAGTCGACGGTCAAGTGGTAACAGTAACCGCTATTAGCAATAAACAAAGGTAAAAATACAATTGTTTAAATACAAGATCCTTCCCGGTAAAAGTAAGTAAAAATTTTTAAAACTCGTTTAATTTTTTGAATCATTCATCAGGAATAATGTCAAACTAAAAAGGAATTTTGAGCTGAGCGGAACATTGGCGTAGGAAAACGTTAAAAATTTTAATCTCGAAATAACGGGAGTGAATTTTTTACCCTGCACTCGACATTTTCAGGCTTCTACCTGTAGAATTTTACGGTGCCTAACTTTATTTACAGGCTGAAATGGGAAACTAGACTTTTACGAAACTAATTAAGACATTGCCTGAATTATAAAATATCTTGGTAAAGCAGTTAAAGACTTCGAATTTCGACGATCGAAGGTAACAGATGGGTTAATAGGCTTTTGTTGCAGTCGTGCAGAGAGGATTAAATGGCAGATGATGACAGGATTGATAATTATGTAAAATATCCATTGTAAAACACGGTTAATAAAACTAGCGCACTGTTACTCACCACAATATTGAATACTACGCAGCAAATATTCACAGAACTAAGCAATACGTTTATGAGATTCACCATCGAAAAGACATCTTCCAAGTCTCGGCTGTACCTGAAAGAAAATGATGTCTTTTTGAAAGAGCATTTCGGGAAAAAACCCTTTTTATAAAAGTCATCATCATGTCAGCCGGAAGACGCCCACTGTAGGACATAGTAGGCCCTCTACATGGTACCTACGATCTGTGCCAGTTCATCGGTTCATACCACCACGGGGTGCTAACTCATATTACCTACAATTCATGGCTTCCTGGCCAACCCGGTGACCACTACGCTGAATATTATGTAAGCGGACAGATGGGCAGACTGAGTTCGCAAAACAAAAGGGATACTTCTTAAATATACGCTAAGGTACACCCGCGCATTCTCTACCACGACCCTGATCCTGTGCTTACTATACTTTAGGAAACGTACGTAATAAGCCGTTGATGTATCTTGGTAACATTCACTATTTCGTCGTAACAGTTGTACAAATCCCCGCTCCCCGGGGGGCCTATCTGACTCACAGCCCCCTTGTCTTTAGCCAGATTTCTTATCTTGACTTGCACCAACCGCAGCAGCAGCGTAATGTGGTTCGCCATGGTTGTGAACATCAAGTCACCGCTGAGCATCGACCAGACAGACACTGTACCTAAAAAATGATTAAGTTGATAACTAATTTAGGTAACGAGATTTTCAAAAGGGCGGTAGCGGTTTGTTGTGCGACATTCGGCAATCAGGTTTTTTTTTCGACCTTACTAAACACGAAGCTGCCTGTTGCCAACCCCTAAGGTGCCTTCGAAGACAAAAAATCAAGTAGGGATAGTAGTTACTTAAATTTTAAAATGTATCGGTTTGAATGATTATTTTTTTGTTTTGAAAAATTTATTGTCAGGTAGATCCTGTTCAAGTTTAATCATAACCTGATAAAGATTTTAATACAAAGGCAGTGGAACGCCTTATTAAATGACGCCATAGTACTCGAGATTGAGGCAATCGATTCGTATCTGGACGCTGATTATAGGATATTCATTAAGATCATCATCAGATCATGACCAAACTTAAATAGGATATACCTATTTGAAGAAAACTCTTTCAAACAATAAAATAATTCTTCAAATTGGTTAAGAAAATACGGACTTATAGAGCAGATTCATGTATTAAGCAGGATATAATTAGTAAAAAAACCCTAATGACCAAATGACGCACAATTTCGACCCGTCTAATTACTGGAATTGAATATTATATCATTCCACTTCTACTGCATTAAAATGGACTGGCTAAAGACTAAAAGTCCCTCGAAACTTGTTATTCATTAGATAGTAGCCTAAAATATTATTTCCTATATTCTACCCCCTTGTTACCCTATTGCATGTAGAAAATAAGTAGTAGATGTTATGGGCGAAAGTCACGTTTTCCATCAAGTTAGCTCTCTTCTTGTTACAGACTTGTGTAAAACATTGAACCTACCAGCAAACCCCTCAAACAAGTATGCGATCTGATGGTAGTACGGCTTGGTCTTGTCGAAGGGGTACGCGACGAACCATATGTACCCCAGTGGCGCGTTGGAGCCGCTCAACTGGTGGTACAGGTACACCCCGATGGGGGTCAAGTTGTAGAACACCACCCCTCCGATGTTGAAGAACATGTACCCTAGGAAATAACAAAAGTAATTTAAAGCTCTGCTCGGATGATGAAAGATGGGCCCTGGTGGAAGCGCCGGAGTCCGTCTTTCTACTTTTTTTTTCTCCATCTCCTTTATCCGATCTTCGGCTTCCCCAAGTCGTAAACCATTGGCTCTCGCGTCCGATTTGGTTATGTCAAACCATCGCTTGTTCTAATTTGTTCACATATCACATGAAAATACTTGAATATTTTATAATATATTTCAGACAATTCCCTAAGAAAAGGATATTTTGCCTACCGCCACACCCGAAAGTGTATTGCTCGTAAAATCGGAGTTTTATAGGCTTTAATTTCCTAATAGACCATGTTCCCGTAGGACGCCCTGTTTTCGAGGTACAGGTACAGAATTTTTAGTATGTTGATTAGCAGCGTATAATCTATAATTAGTTCCAACACAAGCTATATTTTCGGTAAATTCTACTCCTCTATATAAAATAATCATCTTGACGTTAATGTCCCGATTGTGCTCTCGAGCGCGAGGGCCCAGGGTCCACCTTAACCATGATCCAGGATTTGGCGATCAGATAATTACAGTGGAGCGACTACCATCTGACCTCCGTGACCCAGCTACCAGGGAAACCTGACCAGATTGAATCATGGTTACTAATTTAGTTTACTGAATTTGCATGCATCACGATGTTTTCCCTCACCGTAAAAGCATTCGTTAGAATTCAACTAATGTACATATAACTCAGAAAAGAGTTATTGGTACATGGCCGCAGCGGAATTCGAACCTGGTACCTCTTGCTTACGAATCGGATACTCAAACGCCCGGCTACCGACGCTCTTAAATTCTACTCCTCTATACGGTGAGGAAAAACATGAGGAAATATGTACATTCTGCCGACTGAATGACATCAAACCTGTTCAAGTTCGTAACAGGATCACGGAGGTCAGATAGCAGTCGCTCCACTGTAATTACCTGATCTGCCAAATCCTGGATCATTATTAAGGCTAGACAACCGTGACATTGACGCCAAAATGATTTATTTTAAAATAGCAGTAGAGGTTTATAGTTTTAAGTAGGTATTCGAATCTACTCTACCATGTGCCATAGAATACATAGACAACTAGTGCTTTCTCGTCTAAAAAGTATAAAATACTACTAACAAAACTGGGTAAAGCGTAGCCCTTTGAGACTGCTTTCCTTAATGGCCACCTCCTCAGCTGTCATACTCCGCGGCCATATCTCAGCCAGCTCCTTCACGAGGCTCCGGAACATGTGCCTTTTCAGCCACACAGTCGCCAGTTTACTAGCGCCTATGGAATAGAGAATAACAATAAACTATAAAAAGTATTAAAAATCAAAGGAAGTGGGGGTGAAATCTGAAGTGGCAGTGAGAAGGCCACATAACTCGCAGAAGCAATGGCCGATGGGGCGGAAACGTCCTCCACGTAAAACCACGTTCAGGATATCAAAGCATTAGGACGATGGGAATACGTTTACGTTACGTAAGTCATGTCATGTCAGTCATGGAGCATACCTTCCTATCAGCAGGTCAGCAGGTCAGGCATAGCAGTCATAAGAGGTGTTGAACGTTCGTCCGATCGACGATGACATCGATCGGTTTCCCCAAAGGCTTCCGTACAAGCCGTTTATCGACGTGGCTTAGTCTGAAGAGTGGTGACCAGTCCCGGCCAAGAAAAAAATATCACTTACTTACGCTACCATATCCCACGATATGCAAACCGGCAACGAATTCTGCCACAGAGGAGGAACTTATCAGTAATATGGTGATATAGGCGAATTCGCCCGCGATCAGCGCCAGTAAAGCCGCTGCCGAAACCACGATGTATACTGTGGCTTTCAGCTTCCCGGAAAAAGAAGATGGAGGTTCGTCAATGAAGGATATCCCAAGCTTGGTGGTGCAGAAGTTACAGTAACTGAGCGAGTCGTGGATCTCCTTCGTGACAGCTTCATCGTCGTCCATCTTCACAGCACAAATGTCAAGCAAATAAAGTCTCAACTAACTTTCGTGATTTATTTTTTCATTACAGTACTTACACAGTGGTAACTTTCGAAATTAAATATTTTATAGCGAAATAGCTAATACGAAGTTGGAAATGAAGGGTTTGCAGCTAAATGCCGGGTATTACAGGCTTTCAATAAAAAAGGTGAAACTTTTATAACCGCCCCTCGTATGGCAGTACATTCAAACCAATGTTGGCGTAGAGATAGTTTAACAACTCTACTAACAAAGTTGTTACATTGCTCTAATAAAACTGTAACGATGGGCGGGTCTGAAAAGTTTCACTCTTTTAGTCACCATTTGGCGTGGTAAAATAATAATGTCTGTATTACAGCCCCAGTAAAATTTCGAATCTACACCCCTAATTATACTCAAAAATAAAATCCATATAAGCAATTTGTTTTATTTCAAGGTACCTTTATTAAGCAAGACATTCCCTAGATAGGGAAAGGTATTTTTTATATCACAAATTTCAACTTACACTACCAAAAACTTAAAATCCCCAGATCCAACTGAATGTACCAACGTAAACTACGATACGATATGAAACTGCATTTCATTTCGCAGAGTGACGTCACCGTGAAAAGTCCCCGTCACAGCTGCTGCATCCAGCAGCTAATTGTTCATGCAAATGCACCGGCCATCGGCCATCACGTATGTAAAACGACGAGACCAAAAGGCTATTACAGGGGAATACTCGCCCAAAATCCAGCACGTCATTGGTATATGCATGCTGGAAATTTTGGACGCAAACGATACAGTTTCAGCGCATGGTTTGTAGCTACTAGGTAATTATATTATATCTATACATTGTTTAGAACAAAATCGCTTCCCGTCGTCTTTCCCTATGTATATATGTATGCTTAGATCTTTTAAACTACGCAACGAATTTTGATGCGGTTTTCAACAATAGATATGTGATTCAAGAGGAAGGTTTATAAGCAAGAAATAATGAGTTGGCAGGTGCAAGTAGGTGTACGCGAACGAAGGCCACTAGTTTCTTAATACTTATAATATTTAAACATGTACTGAATACAAAAGAAATTCTCTGATTACTTCTTTTATATCAGCGATTCCTAAAGTGGTTCCGCGAAAACACCACCAGGGTTCCGCATAGTTAGAAATTCGTAGATAAGCTGGAAGATCTGCAGAACAAATGTCTACCGATACCACTTCCGCAAGGTATGGGAAAAAGAGGTCAGCCCAAAAAGTCTTGACGTCGTTAAGGATGACATACGAGTACGTGCCAACAAATTTACTATTGAGAATCCTAAAGACCGAGCGAAGTGGAAAAATAGGACAGTGAATACCGGGTACTCGCACCCCACGCCTATGTTACACCTATATTTTTAATCTTGTAATAATAATATTTTTATTCTTGTTTCCATTTGACATTGAAACGACTCCCCGGATTCGATGTTTAGCCAAGAGCCATTAGTATTGGGCACAATTCGATGTTTAATTATTATCCAATTCAATTAAAAGATTGCAGAGAAAATTCACGAGTTATCTCGATTTAAAATTTCAGATTCCTAAATTATCTTGCGAGCAGAGATGTAGGTACCCGCTTTCAGTAGGGTTGAAGACTAAATAAATCACCTTGGCGTTAATGTCCCGGTTATGCTCGCGCGCACGAGGGCCCGGGGTTCAATATGATCACTATCCAGGATTTGGCAGATCAGGTAATGACAGTAGAGCGACTGCCATCTTACCTCCGTGACCCTGCTACCAGGGGAACCTGACCAGATTGGATAATGGTTACACATTCAGTCGCCTGAATGTGCAGATTTCATCAAGATGTTTTCCCTCACCGTAAGAGCATCGGTTAGTGTTGCAACTAATGTACATCATTAGGGTTGAAGACTAAACGTGACATTGCGGATGTCTCATTCTTGCTAAAGCTAGCTCAGGGCGAGATTGTTTGTCCACAGTTAATTTCTAATTTACATATCAACGTACACAGAACAAATTCTCTCAAAAACTCCTCCTATCTGTTCCAATTTATGGAACTAATTATGGAAATAAGTCACCGAAGTACGCTTGTACCACTCGATCACTCTAGTGGTATAAAAATCCAAACTGAGGTTCGGGTATGAGAAATATTTAAAAGTATTTACAATAAGTTAGATATTCCGCAAAACCAATAATAACGTATCGAGGACTCGATTATGGGCCCGAAAGTCTCCAGACATTAAAAATTAGAAAAAAATCTCGAGACTCCGAGACTCGGGACTCAAACGGGACCTAGTTTTAATAGAAAAAGCAGAATGTAGAAAGGGAAAAAAGGAAATGATATGCCGCCAATAAAGAAACTACACTGAAGAAAATGGCGATAAAGGCGTATAACCCGCATAAAGTTGGTTTCGTACCTTAAGTTGTAACTTTTTATTTATTAACGTATGTACCATTTGCCGGGAGTAACCGTTTGTCAATGCTATGGATTATATTGTTTGAAGTTGCTTTCCTTAACTCGCTACACTCTTCTGGATGCAAATACCGACTCTGTAAATGGTTACACAATACTTGGAAGGCTTCGTTATTTGGAACTTTATTAAACATGCTATCCAAAGAAATTAGTATTGAATTTTGTGTTAAAGTAACAATCTAATGCATTTTGCAAACTGTACTTCGATTTAAAATATAATTTACCTTTGAGTTTCCTATTTAATATTCTAGCAAATTTATACGCTTAACAAAGTGCATGTGTGTCCCAAGCCAAATAATAATTCATGATTGAATGATTTATCTATTAATAGATACTTAATAAATATTCAGTATTATGGTAATACATGGGTGCAGAAATTAATAACGAGGAAATAATACACTGCTGATAAATAATATTAATTTTACTTTGAAATATACTTATATCGTAATGAACAAACATTTAATTAACTGAAACCACTTATACGCGATTGCTGATAGATAAGTCAAAAGATCTATACTTAGTTTAATTACATACTCACATTTCAGGCTTCGCCCTCTAATAATTAACTTTACGCATGTTTATATAACAGCCTCATTATAAGTAGTAACACCTCAACCTTAATCGATCCAGTACTTTCGGAGAAAATTGACTGTGACAGACCACCAGACGAGTAGTGATCACTATCCCAGGAATACCGTCTTGAACTTCCATGGATCAAGAAAATGGACAGCTGTAGCGTTAGAAAATGTAGGTACCTAGCTTGCGAGTTGCCACCAGCCTGCCAAGCGTGATGATAATGGCAAAACTCTACATTTTATGTAGGGATACTTAGTATTCATGTTCATGGATCTTGGCTACTTTTTATCAAATTATTCGCGAATAAACGCTGTGCCGACTAGAATGCTAGAATGAAACTAGCCAAGTAGAATGTAGTACCAACCCCGTATTTTGATGGTGCCGCAAATGGCGACCAATGTCTATCTATAAGCCGCGGTCTTGTGTTTATACACAAGAGGCACACGGCGACAGCGCGGCGTGACATTGTGCTAACTAGTCCAGTAGAATGCATATTGATTTATTTAACTTGTTTATTTAATGCAATGATTTGGTTGACCTGGGATTTATTATGTTGCAATATTGTAATTTTTAAATTTTTATGATTTGATTAATTCTTTATACTATTGGCTAAGAAATGAATGTAATAATTATTATTATGAATTCATACATTGAAATATTGAATTGACTACTAAGATACCTAAACTAGTGCCTAACCTGTATTATTCGTTTGTTATGTAGGTATTTATTGTCGAGCAGTACCAACCCCGAACTTTGGGGGGTCTTTTTCATAATATTTATTTTAGATTTCTTTCATTATCCGCCTCTGCTGCTTCGCACGTCACCGCCTCTTCTGTATAATGTGATGTTGGGAGGCGACAAACGTCCGCGCCGCGCCGTCGCCGTGTGGGTCCGCCGCGCATCTTATGTATAAACCGCGGCTTAGATATGAGCAGCAGCGTTTTCTTTTGAGCATTCTCACTCAACACAGCGGTCATATTTTTTTTATCTAGGTATTTGATTATTTTATTTATCTCAAACCCGCCTTCCATGCGCGGGTGCTATGGCAATGTCAAGATTGGACGATGTGAAACGCTAGAACTACATGTGCAAAATAGTCTTTAACGTTTTCTCCGATAAAATAATGGAACGAATAAAGTGATGACTTGGTAAACTTTTCTTATAACTCGGACTATCAGCAACTTACTAATTAAAAAACGAGGTCAAGGTGTAATAGTTTTTTACTCTATCGCTCTATAATTTGCAAGTGTTACAGCCTTGATTATAGATTATTACTAGATAAGGAATCTATTACTGTTATTATTGCCTTTTTCTGATAATATATTAATACTGTTGATTTTTATTTATAAACTAGCCACCCCCCGCGGTTATCGCACGTTCAGTTCGGATTTCAATAAACATTCAATTATTGTAACTAACATTCCTGCCCGCGAAATCCAATAATAATTTTTTTAGGATCTCAAATTCCCTATGGTACCTACTCAGAATTTTGGTAGCTCTGTCTTAGTGAAAGATATTTCGAAATCAATTCAGTGGTTCAATATTTATGAACATACAAGTACAAACTTTTTCTCTTTATAAATGAAACGGAGAAAATAATTGGAACGGTTATTATAATAAAATTTTAATTAGATATGATAAGCTACTTAATAACACTGTTAATATATAAATAACGTATATAGGTATTCGACTAACGTAAAATTTAAAGCCAGTGAAGCATGCATTGTTTAGGTTTATATTTTAGGCCATAAGTAATTTTTTTTCATATATTTTTGTTTCTAAAAACGTACTTTTCGTTTAATCATCATCATCAGCTTCTCTCCCGCTGACGCCACACTTCCTAAGTGCAATACTTTCCGTTAAGCTTTATTCCATCACTAACGTAACTGACCCTTAACAGTTTAATTGAACTTGAGTCTCCTCTACATTAGCGAAGGCTTGCAAACCAAAACCCCTTTCCCCTTTATTGCCCACATTTGGTCGAAATATTTATTTTATTGATTCATAATTGTAACGCAATAGCAGTTTCCCCATGGCGCCACTTGATTGTGTCTCTGGGATTATATATTTCTCTATGACACAACTGGTAGTGTCAAAGGGGATAGCATTTCCCCATGGCACTACTGGGGCCCGATTTTTGAACCGCTTGCATCCTTCTAATACCTGTCTTATCTATCTCTAGAAACGAGTGTGAAAGTGATAGGTAGAGCACGCGAGCGCTCGAGTGGATGCGAGCGGTTCAAAAATAGAGCCCCTGGTAGTGTCACGCGGTTGTGCCATGGGACAGAAAGGCAATTAATACCAAAACGTGATTCCTAATAACGCACTACACGGCGCAATTAGCGGTTCGGCGAACACCCCTCGTGCGATTCCATGCTGTACGCGTGTTAATAGGTACCCAATTATAGGATTCGGCTGATCCATCGTAACCTTATGTAACATTTGTTTTGGTCGGTGTAGCTACCTACTTCATCATCACATAATCTTCACTGCCCTTTCCTATCTCTAGCAACTTACGAGTGTGAAAGTGATAGGTAGAGCACGCGAGCGCTTGCGTCAATGCGAGCGGTTCAAAAATAGGACCCCTGGTAGTGTCACGCGGTTGTGCTATGGGTCAGAAAAGCCATTAATATCGGAATGTGATTCCTAACACCGCACTACCTATACGACGCAATTATATCACGCGGATTCGAGGAACACCCCTCTTGCGAATTTCGTGCTTTACTCGTGCAACTTGTAATAATTTTGACGAGCTGAGTGGTTCAGTTAGTTAACATGCCGGTCGCCACGCGGAGGTCCCGGGTCCGATTCCCGACCGAGCAGAAATTGAAGTGTTGAATTTTAATTTCTGTTACGGGTCTGGGTGTAGTATACATGTCGTAACTCAGGGCAGACTCTAGCAGTATTGTATAGACGTCATGTGACATTTGTTTTTATTCGGTATTGCTACTTCATCATCACATAATCTTCACTGCTGGATTTGAACTCCAGGCTTGGAGGACGCAGGGTTGAAACTACCTACGCAACACAAAATGCTGCTGCCCGGTTTTTGTTTACGGACCTAGTAGGTCTGTAAAACATAATAAATATCGGCATCGTGTCCCGGTTGTGCTCTCGAACACGACTACCCAGGGTCCGCCTTGACCATGATCCAAGATGTGGAAGATCATGTAATTAAAGTGGAGCGACTGCCGTCTGACGTCCGTGACCCTGTTAACAGGGGAACCTGACCAGATTGGATAATGGTTACAAGTTCCGTCGTGTAACGTGAATGTGCAGGTTTCATCACGATGGTTTCTTTCACCGTAAGAACATCGGTTAGTATGTATAACTCAGAAAATAGTCTTTGGTACATGGCCGCTCTGGGGTTCGAACCCAGAAACTCTCCGACACTCTAAAGATGCTCTAAAATCTGTCCAGACTGACTTGCTTTATTTGGTAATGAAAATTATGTATTTAAATAAATAATTTGCAGCAGTATTCGCTGAAATTCAAATTCTATGTGTTTCTTATATAATTCAAGACATCTAAACATAGACAATACTTTATTCCGATCCCAATTACACCCTTAACCTAAGGACACCTACACACAGTGTACCTACGTGGCTGAATTAATACGGCAACTCAGGCTTTTGGGTATTGTTTGTTCACCAAATAAGACAAGTCAGTCTAGACAGATCATAGATTCAAACATAATGTACAAGTATAAACGTACATAACATAAACGCAACGTCGGCGTTTACGCCAATCCATTACTTTTAGCGCATCGCCACGTCAGCTCGCAATCGGCAACCATCAACGTCACGCGTACTCATTATCATATCAATTTAGTATAACTTAATCAATAAAGTATCATCTTTCTCAAAATTATCAATTTGTAATTTCTATCATAAAAGGTGTATCGGCTCGCACAATAAATATTAGCCCTGGAATTTGTATCACTGTATATTAAAAGTGATTCTTTTGGACGAGGAAACTTTTGTAAAGCTTGTTAGAGTTGTTAGCCAGTTCAGCAGCGGATGACGCACTCACAGTCACAGGACGTCGTCTTTTTTTGCTCTATTTACAGTACATGTCGGTAAGCCAGACTGCGAAGCCGAGCTAGCTGATATAATATTTACCGCCGACATTTGTATATTTCAAATATGACAAAAGTATGTTGGTGAATAACATATACGCTTACCTATATATATCTCCATACTACACACACATGACGGCAGAAATTTTCATCAAACTTCCACCTAGATTTGTGAGGTCTTTGTTGGTGGCTGGAACATAATATACTACGTAGTTACATAACGCAAACGTGATTTAAACTTTGCTGTACGCTTATGCAGCAGAGTACAATGCACCACACGAGGACGCTGATGGGGCACACAACTTGCTACCGTTTAAACTTGTGAACTACACTCCCAGCTGTTCCAAGTTTCGCGTATATTACCCACATCCCGCAACACCTGCCCTCGACATGCTCCAAATTGCATTTCTTAGTAGCCGTAGTTGGGGCATCGTGTTATCTGTTTACTTGCTTATGGGTTACTTTATTAGCAAAGTTGCAAGAAGCAAATGTAGGTTGCTGTTGGGTAATTGAGATTGTCGTAAATCTTCGAATTTGTCTTCAGAAATTGGTGCTTATTACCATTCTATAGCATGACTAAGAAGTTCAGGCTAAGTTGGTATGAAATATACTTTATTCCTTACATTACCTAGGCCGTCTGAAGAATGTCGGCTGACAGCCGGCAATGTGTACAATCATCATCATCATCTTCAGCCTATAGTGGTCCACTGCTGGATATAGGCCTCCCCCGCCAATTCATTCTCACGCCTGTTCTCGGTTTGTAGTACAAATGTTTAGAATGCGTGGTTAAAAATAACAATACTCTATTTGAACAAATCTCGTCGCGAGTTGACAGGCTTATTCTCTTTTATATATGCGGACCAGCAAAAAATTTACTAACCAAAAATTAAATTTTTAACTGTAACGGCTGTAATTTTTAAATGAAAACATTATTCAAAAAAAGTTAAATGTCATTCTTAAACGTGTTTAAGAATTTGGTGCAAGCCGGGCTATATCAAGTTTTCTGTTTTACTATGAAATCAAATAGGTATCTACCAATATATTTATGTTCTTTTTTGTTTAATGGTTTTAAACTACAACAATGCATGCAATGTGGCGATTGTACTGCGCACGGCTTTCCATCGACACGACGGAAAATCCTTATGTTGGCCAAATCGTTGCTCTTTTATAGATCCTCATAAAAGTCGATATTTAAGACTATTTGCATACCAAGTTTCACCAATATTTGTCTCGTTTTTTTTATTATACACACATGGCATATATTTACGAACGCAGAAATTATGTAAATAGATATCACGAAAACCTTCTTAATTCCTCTGAGCCCCCAACAAACCATCAAACATTCCATACCTCTTTCTAAAATTACATTTCAATTATGTACATTAATGTATATTTAACACCAATACCTACACTACCTGTAAGACCCAAATACATCCGACCCAATATTATGTCTAATCCATCGCACAGTTAGTTCACGTCCGACTCGCAGATAACTCGGCCGAGCGTTCAAGGACGCGAACGCGAGGGCGGGCGTGACTTGGAGGTAAAACACGGTAAAGACCTGTCTGGATAAACTGGGTGCTGCCGTAATCCTGGGCTCGGAGAGTTGGTAAGCCGACAGGTGACGCCGGACATACGACTGAACAAGGGTAGCTAGCTATATCTACATAGCGATATCTCCTCGTCTTAAGACGCGGTGCGGGTAGATACAATATTCGCCCTTCTTTTAATTCGACGGTATTCTATTTCTATACAACTAAATAATTAAAAACAAGTAAGTACTACAAAAACTAAAAACCCCTGAAACGCAAAAGACAAATATTTTCGAAATCGCCTTAAAGACCTTCATTTTGATACCCCACTCGAATGGTTTTAGAGCAAAAATATTTTCGTAAGTCACAATTAGGCACCTAAAATCCGCTATTTAGATCTTTTTTTATTTTAAACCCCAGTGTCACTTGCGCGACCAAGGCGAATCCAACAACACCTCTTAAATCCATTGAGCCGTTAGGGCTGTAGCCCGTGTCAAAGAAATAGACATACCTATATACACACGCTCGAAAACTAACCCTCAGTCGCAGTCGGGTAATAAACATTCACATTTGTGATCTTTTTATTTATTAAGCTTATTTAAGCATTTGTGATCTTTTTATTAATTAATTAAGTTTTAGATATGGCCTTATATTACTTTTAGTTAGAAAAATACATTTTGCTGCCTGTGTACGATTATTTCCGTTTAATTTTGTAATCCAATAAAGGGAGGTGAAAAGGGAGAGTACTTATTTCTGAGAAAGCTACGAAACAAAGACAGGTACCAGGTACTACCTATTAAGGTTAAGACAGGTACTATTAAGGTTAAGTACGCCTCTGCGAAATCTAGAAGTACGAGCATTCCTGGTTGACATTATCAAAATGACTCTTGTGGATTAAACTTTAGATTTCAATTTCTAACGCTCGGCCGGCTACAAACAAAAAACAAGATCTTAGTCCCGTGCACTAAAATGAGAGAGAAAAATTCAATCAACGACGACACTATGGCGTAAGTACGTAATAACTTTACGCCTTAGGCTGGCGTGATATACGGCCGACAATATTAAACCTCTGACAAAGCGATATATGAATTTAATTTAATATGAAAATTGTGTTTTTCATCAAGCTGCAATTTATGGAGGCTTTAAAGCTACGTGGGGACTGTGGGCGTAGTCTGCTCCGGATAGTGCCAGGGTAATCTTCTCAAGAGGTAGAAAAATGTAGGAGCTCGTAAGCTTATCCTTTCACGATGTGAGAGCGAAGGCTTTTGAGTGTTATAAGCCCCGGTTCCGCCAGGAGTCCAATGCTCGTTCGGACGTATAGATAGCATTAAACTTTAAGATAACTCGCTTTTTATCTACGTTTTCGTTGGAGTAGAATTCGTAAAATATTAAACTAATTTGTTCTTCTCTAAAGTTCAAGCTACCTGTTTTTATGTTCGCGTTAATCTAATTTTTAAAGGAATTCTCGTAACACACAGACAGATATACAGAGCTCTCTGCGATGAGAGAGATAGACACGCTCTCATTTGGTTCATTCTACTACTATGGACATGTGGTGTGGGGTCAGGACATGCAGTTGAAAATAAATCACCACGATTTATTGCTATGGTAGGTATGGGAAGATAATAGTCACACTGGAGTCATATACGGGTATATGTAATACGGGTATATATATATATATATTAAATTATATAATTTCCGCGAACAATGCTCTATAACAGACTTGTTGGTGTCGATAATCGGTCAAAAAAGCTTCAAGTGGCAAACACAAGTAGTTTTACCATTTTGTAACGACTACAATATAGATTTACAGTGAAATATAGCATTGAGTACTCCTGACTCGTACGCGTCTAGCAACAGTAGCTACTGAGAAAATCGAAACACTCACAGATAGATCTCTTCTGGGTTATAAATTACCGTGACATACCGTCTTCATCTACAACACTCTGATTGCTATTGCTACCCAATTACGTCTCACTATCAACTATCGTTTAGGGTTAGAAATTCGATTAGGTATTTACCTCTATAATGGTAGTAAACATCACTTCATCATCAGAGGGCTGAGTGTAAGTTTTGCTTCGACTTTACTTTACTATCGCGTTTGCATTTACGTGGAAATTAGTTTAAAGAAAGATATAGCGCCATCTAGTGGTACGTAAATGAAGTTTTTTCTTCATGCACCACGTAAACGCATACGCGATGGTAAAGTAAAATCGAAACAAAATTTACACTCGGTGGGCAGTCTGCTCGTTTATCACCCCGGGTTAAATTGTAAAACAAAAACAATGTGGTAGCTTCCACATTGGTGTTCGTCACTGCATAATTGGTGCAACACCGAACAGCCCATTCGGAACAGACCGCACGCCACATACCTATGCAACATTCATTTGTTTCCACCTAGAACGCTGTCCGCCCAATTTATTTATGTATGCGATTGCATGCTCCCGCCACTAAAATATTGCACTGATATCGTGGAATATCGTTGGCTATGTGGTGTGGGTTGGTAGTAATCCATACGTAGTATATATAAAATAATGTCGCTTTTCGGAAGCGTGGGACGTGGTCAGACGTCCGAGCAAGTTCGGCTCGCCCTCGCAACCGAAAGCTACTTTTTTTTATACGCACTGACAAACGAACAGACAGCTCACCTGATGATAAGCGGTAACTGCCGCCCATGCCATACGAAAGGGTAAGTCTAGCTGCCTCCTAGATCGGCCCTGCCGCAGTGTCACGAGTAGATTGCTATAAATATAACGCCAACCCCTTCCTTTGACGGGTTCGTAGAAGGCGACTAATGCCAAGATACGAGTCTTACTATTTTAAAGAAGTAACGCCGCCAGCATTCTGGGAACACACGCTCGACTTTCCCGCTTTGCAGCGATCTAGAATCTGTTTCTTATATTTATTTATTCGTTCATTTCACAGTTTTACAACATATAAATAATAAGTACATTATGTTTGAAATGCCAATGACAAAACTAACTGCATTTTTAAATTTTTTTTGTGTAACATTTTAAATTAGTTTTATAATTGGTAGTTTTAATTTTGTACATATTGTATCCTAACAATGTACTTTACTCTAATAAATAACTACCCAGAAGTACTAACTAGGTACAGTACCTCCGTAAACCAGAAAATTATTTTCTGATCTGGAAAGCTTGGTTTTCTGTTAAGTATTTGCAACCCGTGACCTTCAATTCGCCTGCGTACGTAAAGAAAATATTTACTAGCGTAATAGAGCAGCCATCACAAACAAAAAGATTGTACCAACCTGTGACAGCTGTGAGGAAGGTGCGGGGACAGGCTGCCAAGTCATAGAATGCGACATTACAGATGCGATCCTACAATTTTATTCTACCTACTCTATCAATAAATTGAAAATAAACTCAAAAACTACTGGACCGATTTAAAAAATTATTTTACTAATAGAATGTTACATTATCACTGAGTTGCATAAGCTTGATATCCTGGCAAACAGAGAAACGAACTACGCGCCGGTGGACCCACCGAGAATGTGTAGTTTTAACTAATTCTTTGGGCGATTTGTTGTTTGTTGTTTTGGGCGAAATGTTATCCATTCTACTCTTTTTTCGTGTGATGAACGAATAAATCTAAAACAATATGTTAAGTTTCGGTTAAGATAGAGCGTCGGTGGCCGCGCGGTTTCAGTATCCGACTCGTAAGCCAGAGGTCCCGGGTTCGAATCCCGCTCCGGCCATGTACCAATGACTGTTTTCTGAGTTATGTACATTAGTTGAATACTAACCGATGCTCTTACGGTGAGGGAAAACATCGTGATGATACCTGCCATTCAGTCGACTGGATGTGTAACCTTGATCCAATCTGGTCAGGTTCCCCTGGTAGCAGGGTCATGGAGGTCAGATGGCAGTCGCTCCACTGTAATTACCTGACCTATCAAATCCTGGATCATGGTCAAGGTGGACCCCGGGCCCTCGTGCGCAAGAGCACAACCGACATTAAGGCCAATGATGAATATGTTAAGTTCCATTACTAAATATTTTCATCATAAAATTGACATTGTAAACTTATCACAATAATACATTATGATAGTACATGTCGGACCAGTAGAAGCTGGTATTTATGATCATCTAGGGCTCGGATGATGTCGGAACGTGCAAGCGAAAAAGATAAGTTGATAAGGTCTTTTAACTTTAGTCAAATCACGAGTAGGGTAGTGTTTCTTTTGTACTATGACATGGGATCGCTCTAGAGGTATTTTAAAGGCTTCCTTAGTGGAAACGCATTGGTAGCGCCCCTGGTGTTGTTGATGTCCATAGGCGAATGAACCTATCCAGTACTTATTAAATAGGGTTTCAACTGATTTTAGTAATAATATTGACGGATGAAATGTTACGCAACTTCTTTTCTTTTTGGCCCGCAAATGATTCGTACAGTTTTTTTTATAAGCAATGCAAGGTATACGATATCCAAGCTAATGTCAGATTGGTCCGCTTCGCGCAATGTTTAAGAACTGACTGCGGAAACTGCGGTCCATGGACCGCAAAGCGTGGGGCAAAGGGCTCTATTACGTTAGTAAATATTTTCTCTATGCCTGCGTAGCGTGGAAATTTGGAAATATCATCCACTAATATGGAGGAGGCCCAAGTCCAACAGTGGATAGTTTTGTGGAGGAATATTAGCATATTCTACAAACAAGTTCCAAATATTGTGGAGTGCATTTGAAACGACCGCCGACTCCGCCCGGGAGTTCTGCTGTATCTCAGCTAACAAGTGCGCTGCAACTCCTCGAGTCCACTCCAATTTGCCCAAACCCCAGTCGGTAGAATTCAATTACGGTACATGAATAAACATTACTTTTTCCCCTGCCTAGGAACTTCATTGAGCCAGAATCGAGCGCAGTGGATCGTTTGATATGTATTATTATGCGCATAGATTAGTTAACTTTCCATCTGTTCCTTGAGAGTTTCTGCCTTTGTGTGCTCGTTCGAGTTCTCTTTTTCAATTAAAATCTCACAAACCGTTCTTTTATTTGACTTTTGATGACATTATCTCGATATTGAATCGTTTTCTCACAGATTCCTCCTTATTTTTGGTTTTTGTGTATTTTTATGCACTAACACAAGATTTTCTTTGTATGGGGCTCAACCCAAAGTATCAATCGATTAAACGCGCATTTTCACGTTGAACAAAATCCAATACGAAACTTGCCCCAAAATGTATTGTCGGAAGTATTAAATCCCGGCTTTGGTGTAATGGCTGGGCTGGCACATATGCGGGCGCGAACGAACAAAAAACCTATGTACCCGTTTGGAGCTTCGAAATTCTAAAGCAATCCATTATGTGAAGTAAAAGCAAATCCCAGGAACGATGTGCAATAAATCGTGGCCGATGACAGATCTCGCGGGCGCGCGCTGGGCTCCGGCACGCGGCTTTTTAACACTTTATAGGGAGATTTTAATCCCACAGTGATTTATTATTGGGATATGTAGGGGTTGGATATATACATAGTGTATGTAGAGGTACGTGGTACCTATGAGTGATGAACGATTCGCCGTCGAAGTCAGTTTTATGTCATTGCAGCCGCCTCGAATACGAAACAAAATGAAATATTAAATACCCTACCCTAATCCTACGTTTAACTCATACAGAGTTAAATGTAGGATGCCTACATATCCTATCTACTCGTGTACACCATTAATGACAAGCGACAGCTTTCCATGAAGTAACTTTCAAGACAAGTCTAGGTAAAGGTATTAAGGATATCATTAACAGAGTATTTAAGTAGCCGCTCTTCTAGTTGAAAATGTAAAACGCAAACTAAGTTCACAGGAGTTAAACTCTTAAAGATTGCGAACATTAATTTAAACAATTTGTCCGCGTAACTTTAACGCTGGAAACTACCGGCGTACACGCGTTCACTTCCTGCAATACTTTGCAAGGGAGTTACCCCGTTGCAAGTGCCACTACTTATAGCACTGAGTAAATATTATCGTTGGAGGAAATTAGCTTGAGTTGAGAGCTTTGCGCAGACTTTATTAAGGCACTCAGCCGCTCCACGACGCAGCTACCGCCTACATATCTACGTAGTCGTACCTACCTGGCGAGTGCCACTTCACGCCGCACCGTACCCGCCTAGTTCACTAGTGACTTAATTAAGTGATTAACTGAGCGTGTGCTTAAAGGAAGTGCTATGTACGATTAATAGTATGCAAATTGCTTGGCAGTGACAGATAAGACGCCATATTGTGGGGGTAACGCTTGGATTGATGGATGTAGCCTAATGCCGATCTAATTTGCAGGTTAAACGTATGCGCCTATCATCGCGCTATGCATGAGTAAATAGGGGGAAGGAGGTTATGTTCATCTCTTTGCGGTAGGTAGGTATATAGCTATTGTACGGAAAACGGTATCAGCGTAGGCAGTTACGTTTCTCTATCTCCAAAAATGCGAAACCTCACCCGAGACGCCAAAAAAGCCTATTTGCATTTTATTGTGTCGGGTAAAAGGAAGGGTGACTGACTTTCCCCAAGTTTCCCTCCGAATCCACACCAAAACGATGGACCGACCTTAATTCCGCGGCTCAGACATACTCTAAACGGAAATGTGAAACTTTTTCCGGCAACAAAATGCCAGGCCACCAAATAACTTCAGAGCCAGGTCACCAAAGGGGCAGGAACTTTTTGAAAATGAAATCTTTTTAAATTGGATTTCATTTTGAATATCTAACGGATCCAACTTAGCTATGGTGCGTAAAGTGACCAACCGCATAGTAATAAAAGAAAATAAGGTTTCTATTAAATTACACGTCTCATTAAAAACGCAAACATTCGAGTTAAGTACCAATTCTTTTCGAGAATGCTCTATATCAAACGCCATGTTAGCTCGTCTCGTTTGAGGGTTGAGGGTCACCTCGAGTACCTTCTCTCTGCTTGCATCTATAACAGGGTTACCAGGACCAGTGAAAGTTTTTTAATTTAGCCACCTGTGCACACTCATTCCAGTTACACGTAGGCAAATATACTCTGCAGCTCTGAAATTAATATATTTCACATTTATGAAATACAAGTTGGTGCTCCAGTTTCGGAAAGGTTAGTAATTATTAATTTTAGACACATAATATTGCACTAGTTTGGCGATTTCCATTACAACTCCTTCCATCTCTGTTCTCTGAATCTCGGTTTGGGAGCCCAATAATAGACACGTTGCTGAAACCGCAGCCCTACAGGCTCACGTGTCGAATTCGCTAACGAAGGCAATTAGGGCACTACGTGGAGAGTGTGTCACACACGAAAAATTGGACGGAGGGTGCTTCAGGCAAAACGGTCTCGCCCGCGACTCCTGCTGATGAAGCCGTTGTAATCGCAATCACACGGCACATTCAACGACATTCCCGCCTGCTTAATTGCTCGAATTGTCCTCACTAAACTGCCAGTGACGCACCTCACCTACCTTTGTACCTAGTACGAGGCGCAGGATGGCATGTAACGTAATTATACGTATTCAAAGCCCTCGCCTACGTGATATTTGACGGTATTGGGCGCACACTCGAGTGGCTACAGAGAGCAGTGCAGCGTCATATCATTTTAAGCTTTATCTCCGTAGGTAAATTCGTAGTAGGTCCTGCTTGAACGACTATCCGACACGACGCGCGACGCCATGTGTGTTTGCAGGTGCAGACGAATGTAGATTGTATTCGCTCGAGAAAGAACGGGCTGTCGGCTTCACGACGCCACCAGCAGTCTCACTTGACAAGATAGCTAGACCGTACCGGTCGCTGCTGATCTCTACGACACCGGTGAGAATTGAGCCAACTAAGAACCGCGTTTAGTGTCCGGGAGCTAGATTGGCAGAAATCGATCAAAATTATGGAAAAGGTTGTAAAGGAAATGTTTTTAGTTTAAAAGGTAATTAAATAATTATTATTAATTACCTTTTAAACATATTATTTTAGACGTTAAATTTTAATGTAAATGTATCCTTGTGGGATACATGGGATTTAAAAAATAAATTATTTATTTATTTTTAAATTATTATCTTCAAACGGCGTGCAGGTTGTCCAGCCTGAAGTGGGCTCATTACTGTGCAACAATAAATGGTTACGAGCTACACAGGTTACGAGCGTATACAGGTTAGAATGTGGAATTCAAATTCAAGTTTATAAAATCAAAACTTAGCGTAAGATACCAATAATCGTCTACGATTCAGTTTTAGAGTTAGATAGTAAAAGATAGTCCGAATGTATGTTCAGAGATTTCCAACTTTTTCGGGGAGGGTTGTTCAAATACCTGTCTTTCACGTTGTCGGCGGAATAAGGAGCCTCGATCTCGGCTAGAGCCGTCCCATTCAAAGCGTACAAATCCCCGGCGGCTTGCGACCGACGCCCGTACAAAAGAAAAGCGGATCGTAAACAGAAAAAAGTTTCCACAACTCCGTATGGATGTAACCAGGAATGTCAATCAAACGGACAGGAGTGGAGACTGTCGGAGCCGGCGGGGCGTGCGGGAGATATGCTTTCACAGGGACTGTACGGAAAATTTGGTTGTTTACGTACTTAGGTGGTTAGCGTTATGTAAGGACACGTGAGGAGGTGTTTACGTAGATGGGTTTATGTAACCGAAAACTTCTTGAAAGCTCCAGTTTGGTAATTACGTAACTCTGTTACCATCAATTCTCTGATTTTAATGAATGTAATTGTTAATTTTGAGATTACGTATGACCGGTATACTGAGTAAAATTGCTTTTTTCTTCTTTGAGCCCTCGGGGGACTCCGGGCCCTTGCGCGTGAGAGCACAACTGGGATCTTGACGCCACGATTAACCATATTATAAAAAAAATAAAAAAAATATGAAATATTTGCTAATCTAACTACATTTCTTATGGTGGTCGATTTTTACTCGTTAACATGAACAGTCCTCTAGGCTGTAATAATTTTCCTTTTAACTTCGTTATATGCTATTATGTTGAATACGTACCACATATCCAAATATTACTTTTTAGAACTTTGTCGGCATGAACAATATGTGTATAATGGAGGACTTGTTCAAGGCCAGTTAAAACGCTGTATAGTAGAATACTGGGCGAATAAAGTGTAAGTCAGAGTTTAGTCCATCGACTCGATAAAAAGAAGAAGATATGTGTAATCATACCAAAGCTCAGCTCTTTAGTACTTATAGCTTTTGAAATAAAGCCCGGATGGACAGACGGACATGGCAAAAGTATAAGGGTTCCTTGGTTACTACGGAACCCTAATAAAAGCCCGAGCACTTTGGATGGAAATCATCAATTTTTAGAGAAGACTCAAACCCAATAGTGAATTGTGATTGTGTGCGAGATATTTCAAATAATACCAGCTCTACTTTTCGTTTTTCGTTCCGAACATTGAGAATTCTCTCTGTTCGTGGAATTTACTATTTAGGATGAAAGCCTGTCAAATAAGCGGCGCGTCTTGAAATGTAGAGCATTGGGTGTGTGTTTGTATCTTTTCTAAATACTATTATCGTAGCGCTTTACTTTAGATAGCTTTATGTTTATAATCTCTTTATTCTCTCTAGTACTCATCATTGCCTACAGAATGAGTGGCCTGGGGCGCTATTTTTGAATCACTCGCCTCGATTCGACCGATTTTAAATTTTACTATAAACTCGATATTTTGATGCATGATGCTGATTTTTCCTATTCTTGAACCGTACTCTTTCATTGCCAATGTGATTTAAAAAATATTTTATTTTTCATGCCGAAAATCAAAATTGAATACCGTTCATATCGATGCGATTCAAAATAGAGCCCCTGATCTTGCTCCCCATTAATTCCTTTATAATTCATTTTTAATTCGCGATGCAATGCCAAGGGGCAGGCATTCATTTTAATACGGCTTGTAGAGTTGTTTAAATCTGCCTATTCATTTAATCTGGCTATTCATTCATTGCTGATCTGCTTACTATGGTTCATTCTTCCTAGGTACGATTATTAGCTAGGTATGTTTGTCCTTTATTCATTTAATGATGTTGCGTTTTTGCATTCGTATAACTTTTTTTTTTATTTTAGTTATAAATAATTCTACATACACGCACGTACACGCTACCATGGAAATCGCTATTAAATATTTTATTTGTCAATACATAGTATAGTTGACAAACTATAGTGTGTGGCACGACCCTGAAAATAATTTTGTATCGCCTAATCAAAAATATCATAATGAACGAACCCAAGCAAGCGTAATAATAAGTCTAATTAGTAAAAAAATACCCTTTCTCCCTTTTGAATCCGCGAATTCGCCAGCCTAATTCAAAGGGTCCCTCAAAAAGGTTCGTACACCTCAATGGTTTTATTCGGTTTAATTAATTAGTTCGCAAATCAAGAACTGGGGCATAGTGTAAGTAGGTACCTACTGCATTAAAGAGCTGGTTAGGTATATATTTTTTCAAAAACCGCATTTTTCACGCTGAAATCCAACAAAATTTTGTAGTTGATATTTTTTAGAACTTTTAATTAACATGTAACTGAAATTGTAAAGTAGAAGGTTATACAATCGCTTTAAAATCCATATGCGTACCTGCCTCCAACTGTTGAAATTAATAATTAATCAACATCATCATCCGAGCGGTCAATCCCCCAGCTGCTGCAAGGGTCCGCTTTCCTACTTTGTGTACACTTTGCCCGATCTTCGTCATCCTCACGTCGTAAGCAGTTGGCTCTGGCATCCGACTTGGCGATGTCAATCCATCGTTTCTTGGGTCTCCCGCGGGACCTCTTTCCTGACACAGACAGGTTTAGGCACCTATTTCTCACTTATCTCTGGGGCTTACACAATACGTGACCAAACCAGCGCAGCCGTGCCTCTTCGATCTTACCCAATCACATACAATCGCTCTAGATTCCATATATGAACCTGTCTCCAACGGTTGAAATCCTAATAATTTTATATAAATTGTTAATATAATTTCATTAAGTAAGTACTTACAAATAATCTGCTTATTTCTCATGGCTTGTTACTTAATGATATTTTCAATTCCAGTTAAAAGGTTCAGTCAGACCTTCCTAATAATATTTAATGAGTGTTGGCTATATTTATAAATGATATCGGTGAAAAACAATTTGTATTTGTGGCAGCTTAGTACTGGCAGTTATACAGCTGCAGAATTCTGTGAGTTGAGTGAATAGAATACGGCAATTGCTGTAATCTGTGTAATAAAATTTTAAATAATTTAACAAATACTTATCTTTCTGCTAAAAATTTAAACTAATTTAGATGAGACATAAGATGACCGTGTGGTGTCCGGCAGAGTAGAATAGCACCAACCCCTTACACTCGTGGGTGTCGTACAAGGCGACTAATGTTATCGAGGCAAAAGATAAAGAGTCTCCGTAGTCTGGAAAATGGGCAGCAGCATTTTCCATTATTCTATTTAAACACTGCGATCTCCAACCCGCCTGCCAAGCGTGGAGATTATGGCAATAACCCCCCCTTTCATGGGAAATGAAATGAGGCCCTTAGTCCTGCAGTGGACTGTTACGGGCTGTGATGATGATGATGATAAGATGACCTCCTAGATCCAAGACAGCATAAAACAAATTCTACTTATTGAGATAAATTTACAATGATTGCTGAATAAATAGTAATAAATAAATAAATAGTAATTTATTTCAGGTGCGTTAGACTCGCTATAACTCGGAAACACCAGATCAGACCGATTTGAATAATTCCTTTTTATTTTGTTCGCTATAATACACAGATGGTATAAACGCAACAAAAAGAGTTGGTTGGGGTTGAGCAGGTGTAGGGTAGGTGTACACAATAACACACTAGCTAAAAATAACTGTAAACCACGTTGGCTGAAATGCGTAGGTCTTGGCGTAGGTCGACATAATAACATCCCAAATATAACGTCACGTTTACCAATTTCCGAATTGGCGGGGCGGACGAGATTGCGTTCTGAAACACACATGTTCACACCTTTCGATTCCTTACCGAATTCTGGTTCCGCCGCCCGCCGCCTTTGACACGGCAAAATTAGATTTTTTATTAGCATCAATTCCTTTTGTCACCGCCGTTCATCCCCCGGCCCCCATTATTACTGGAATTTCCAATTGATTGAAGACAAGCCAAAGGAAAAATGCAATTTAAAAGATAACGTTCCGAGCTTTGCAAAGAAATTGAATCACGTTTTCTTTGTCCTTAGTGGAAATATTAAAGCGAATATGTAGGATTAATCCAAAATTGGAAACTTTTATCTTTTAGTCCAGAAAATTAATCGCCAGCCAGTGATTCGCACTACCTCAAATATGTCGTCGTAAAAAACTGTTCAGTATTTAAAAATCGATCAAGTGCGCGTCGAACTGCCATTACATAATCATAATCTATTAAAAAATCTGTCAAACTGTTATAAACATACAAAACCCTGTGAGAGACCAACAATATCGTAGGTACTCTAGATCTGCCGGGGAGTAAGATTTCCAGTGCTCCTTAGGGTGGGGAGTTGGGGCACCGTGGCTTAAGTACAGCATTTGCCTTTTTGCTCGGGCAGCAAAATGGTGGTATTGAATTGGGTACTGCATTGGCGATACCTCTAGTCGGGTACTAGTAGTCTATTGCTAATATCTAGGCAGCGGTAACTACTTTCCATAATATGGCTCGCTCGCTTGCCGGTTTGCCTACCATATAACATTAAAAAAAATCTACATCAATCAATAGAATATTGGTGCGTGCGACCCACGCTTTTTATCGTTTTTTATGTGAGAAATGATAAAACAACTCTGAAAAACGGCCAACAACAAGGACGTTCTTGCCACCTTAACCCTCTCTCAATCTGCCATTAACTATATGTTATAATTTCTTTATGTATTCTGTTAATAAATTTTCAATTAGGCTGCTTCAGTTCTAGAGATACAGGCAGGGAAACAGACAGCGAAGGCTTAGTAATAACACAATACACTAATTTAACTCCTTTTTACCCTTACATTTAGCACGATTCGTCGCAGCATTTTCTTATCATCTACCAATTCCATATCTTACCGTTATTTCTAACTTCAGAATTTCATTGAATGGAACAACTGTAGGCATTGCCAGTAAGTTCTCTCGATAAATGTGCAGTATTTTTCTTGGAGGGCCCTCACGTCGTCTGTTGGCGCACATTCGCACTTTATACTAGAGCTGGAAATTCAACAGACCCGCCTGCGAAGCGATTTTCGAGTAAGTGGATTGAAGTTCTTGTGGTTTGCAGCACTTTTACTCAGAGTGAATGACGCCTAAAGATAAGGTTGGGTTATAGCCGGCTTTAAGTGCTTTTCAGATATCAAAAATCCTTAAGGTATGTAGTATATTTCTTTCGAAAGAAAATAAAACTAAGTAAGTAATTCTACAATAACATAATTAAGTGGATCCCAAGACAGATTCCGGGCCTGCAATCACCATTGAGACGATCACGTCTGAATCACGGTCATGGTGTACGTCAATTCATCGCAATAAAATCGCAATTTTTTGACACAATTTCTTGCAGTCCACTGTGAACAGCCATAAGACAACTCAATAAATCAAAAGCGAGTGATATAGTTTACTAGTAGCGAGAGGGTTTTATGGAAACATGATTTCGATTTTACCCCAAATACCTATAATAATATTATAAAGAGAAAAGATTTGTATTTTTGTTTGTAATGAATAAACTCAGAAACTAGTGAACAGACTTAATCACTGAGTAACATACTTTTTATCACGGGAAAATAATAGGCTTCCGCGGGAAAGTTTATTGTAGACAGAGATATGAACTGCGCGTGGGTGAATGCCGCTGAGAACGGCTGGTCGGCGAATAGTCGACACATCTTTAAACATTATGAAAATACATGAATATTGAAAAAAAAGAAAAAGAAATGTATTATTAATTTGCTCTCGTGTAAATAGGTAGGCACTCGTATTATGTGTTTGTTTTCAAGGCAGTGTTTCACGTGGCGCCAGCGGCAACGCTGACGTAGCGACCCGATCGGAAAGATAAAGCACGATGCTATTAGAGTAGCGTTGTTGGAGTGCTCTCCAAAGAAAGCTACTAATTTGCAATATTTTTTTAAGGACACGTCAAGCGAAAACCTACTTGCATTACGAGCCGTTGAACAGATGAGAAAGATACGCCTCTGCGTTACAGCGTCCTATAGAGGTCACATGAATTCGGCGTAGGGGGTTTCGTAGCGTGCTATCGTTGTTTATTCGTAGTAGTGAACTTTCAGAGACACGTTATACGATGTTAAGAGTCACGTAGAACTCGTCTTTGTATTAAGGGTAAGTCTAACGTGGCAAGCAGGCATGTGACCCGCCTAATAGTAAAAACCGTTAGCCGTTACCGTAGTCTATGGATGTTGGGTATCACTAGATCATTGGCGACCCCGTAAAGTATGTTTCTCTGGCAAGAAATAGGCGAACCTCCACTGCCAAGTCATATCCCGGTCCCCCTTCCGCCTCATGGAGCACTGGCGACCATGCTCAGCGACAGGAACCTTACAGCAACACGGGCCATCGGCTAATCCGATTCACCTGCCGTATTGCTCTCCAACAGGAACATAAACTTATTATAAAAAATATTAAAATAAGTCCATTTGTGTTACTCTATGATGTAGGAGAAAAATATAATTTATGGAATTCACTAATCTGTGGTTGAATAACATCAACATCACAATGACACACTGATGACATGTAAATAGAGAACATGAATGGCATCATAAGTACAACACAAAGTTATTAGTTTTCAATAAACACACTTCTTTGGTTTAAAAAATCAAAGTAAGTATTGAACATGCTTCCACAATTGTTAACCCGATTCCAATGCTCCTTATAACACCTCATCATGGGTTGCGGAATTTATTTACTATTGCTATAATTCTACAAGTAATTGTCGACGAAACTGCGGCCTCCGGGAGCCTGCCGAGGAACTCGGATGTTATAGAATCACTGGCGGAAGAGCATCCTTACATAGTAGCTCTATTGCAATGTCACAAACAGTACATATGTTCTGGTGCAATCATAAACAAAGTTACAGTCATAACTTCCGGAAGGTGTGTCATACGTGGACCAAAATTCGTAGCGGTCGGAGCAGCCTTGTTGCGGAAAGACATCACCAGACATCAACTGTATCGTGTGTCAGCCACCAAACTGCATGCGGAGTACGTATACAGGCTGACCCCAAAGAACTCGAACACGACGAAGATACACAATAACATTGGCCTCGTTTTCGTCGCAGAACCCGTGCTGGAGTATTGCTTTCCAGGTGTAGAAATGGCTCATTCGTATGCTTCGGAGCTCAATGGTAAGGAGATGCGGGTGGTGGGTTTTGGGTATCTGAGGGGACTGAACGTGTTGGCGCTGCAGAGCCAGACGTACCGTCAGACCGCGTGCGCTAATCCCAAGTGGTACTACTGCGTCTGCGGACTTGAACACCGCACCACGCAGGTGGAGACTTACGAGGAACGCTTCGGAGAAGGGGCGCCAGTGATGCTGGGCTCGCGACTCGTCGGCATCACGGCCGCGCCGTGCGGCCTCCTCACCATCCCCGCCCTCGGCACTAAGTTCAACATATTCACAGTCCTTGGCTCATACGAAATTTGGATAAACAAGGAAAAATCCCAAGGCCACCTAGGCAGAATTCAAACATGTATGAGATCACTCAAAAACAAAAACGTGCGGTTGGTGATATGGTCAAATTATGTTTATGTTCTGATAGTAATTACTGGTTATATGATATTTAGTCAACGTTGATGTACAGTGCTTCTTTGTAATTTTATAATTTAACTACTTTTTGTTGTTTTTTTTTTACTTTTAAATAATTACAAAGTTTTCAAATGATGACAGTGATGTTGCTGAGGAATATTTTGTCATTTAAGCAGCATAAATAAATGTCATCCGATGTCATCATCATCATCTTATCATCTGCCCCGGCTTAGTCCAGGATTCGCTTTCTTACTTTTCTTCCTCCACTTTGCCCGGTCTACAGCATCTTCATGTCGTAGGCCGTTGGCTCTCGCATCCGACTCGGCGATATCAATACATTGCTTCCTGGGTCACCCGCGAGATCTGTTTCCTGATACCGGTAGATTTACACACCTGTTTCCCACCTATCCCGGGACTTACGCAGCACGTGACCATACCAGGGCAGGCAAGCCTTCTCAATCTTATCCGCCATGTCTCTCGGATGTACCTACTCGTTACGGACTCGATCGAGTCGTGTAACGCCGCACATCGCAGCATTTTCATTTGCGTGAAGTTCGTGGACGGGCTTCTTCAGCGCCAGCCAAGTCTCGCAGCCATAGAAGATCATATGCCTAATTATACTCTCGTACCCTTGTACAACCCTTAGGTAAGCTTTATAGGAACTTTAGGGATTTTAGAGTCGCAGGTAGCTACCGTGAGCTCCCACCGTTTGGTCCAAACCGCAGAGATACGGGACTTGACATCGGAGCCGATATCTCCGGTCTCGTGCAGCACAGATATTGACATCTTCGTTCCCTATATGGTTGGGATAAATCTTAAAATTTTAAGCTACGTTGCTGTTTCTGTTTCTCCGCCAATTTCTAAAACAAGCATGGGATTTTTAAACGTTTAGACAATTTCTTCTGAAAGATTTATTATATTAGTGAAAACCCTAGAACACCCGTGTGAAGCCAGGACGGATCGTTGGTTGTGATACAGGTATACAAAATTTCATCAAAATCCGTTCATCACTTTTTGCGTGATAGAGTAGTTAACAAACACCCGTCCATACTCACAAACTTTTGCTTTTAAGTAAGTACTTAGGTGCCTCATTAAATTGTTGGGCATACGATAGGCAAACAGACAAGCGAGCCACCCGATGGAAAGTAGTCACCGCTGCCTATATACATAGGCAACACCAGGGGTTTAACCAATGCGCACTTTTGTAACACGTTGCTCTGGCAGCAGACACTGCCAAAGCCACGGTTCCCTAAATTCCCACCATATGGAGCACCATAAACCTTAATCACCGGTAAGAATACAATAGTAATTAAAATAGTATTGTTTGTCTATGGTATTCTTTAGGTGGAGGCACATCCCCAGTCGGCCGACAGGGAGACCCTGCTATGCCCTATCTCTCTCAAGATCTCATTTGATTTATTAATTAAATTATGTTGTGGGTACTACGGGAAATTATCCGAGGAACTATTTGGTTTGAATCCATCGTCGTGTTCCGCTAGCCCGCCCTCGGAGGATGGGAC
The DNA here is from genome assembly GCA_907269095.1 of Blastobasis adustella. NCBI lineage: Eukaryota > Metazoa > Arthropoda > Insecta > Lepidoptera > Blastobasidae > Blastobasis > Blastobasis adustella. The sequence goes on along the minus strand of OU026119.1, from coordinate 13,036,688 downwards.
AGGTTTCATCCACATCATCGAGTTGCCTGGCATCCAACGTAAGGGCTTTTTACCGCGCACGCGCATAAAGATGTGGAGATCTTTCCAGATCATTTCCATCACTTGGGGCTCTTAAAATATTTGTACAGGTTCCTCAAAGGCCGGCACTGTAGGTATGGGCTCCCTATATGTTTCTGAACGACGATGGCTGCTTACTATCAGATGGACCGTCTCACCGTGTGCCTCCCTAGGCATAAAAATAGTAGGTATCTCGTAAATTTTTTATGTAACAGTAATAAATAATTGAGAGATAATTGTATTAATTATTATACCTAACCCAATTATTTTTCTTCTTGTATAATACCTATATGTAAAATAATTGTACCTACCTAACTATACTTGTATTACTTATACCCAAAGCAAACCGCAAACCAAAGATATAAATAAATTAATAAATTTGCTTGGACAATTCACACAGCGCCATCTAGCTAGCCCCAAAGTAAGCAAAGCTTGTGTTATGGGTGCCAGAAAACTGATAAACTACTTATATACTATTAAATACATACTTAACATACATACAACACCCAGACCCATATCAGAAATTAAAATTCATTATTTCAATTTCTGTCCGGGCGGGAATCGAACCCGGGACCTCTGCGTGGCAGACCGGCATGTTAACCAGCTGAATCACTGCTCGTCGCTTATATGTATATACTAGGGAACGGATATTTGTTTAAAACTAAATGTACACCTATTTATCTTAATGTGCCCAATAAATAATGGAAGTGATAGGAAGCTGATTATCTCCATCGTCCGCCCACCGCTAGGACGGTCCACAGTAGTCCACACTCATGTGCCGCCTGCTATATCGCTCCCTTCCCCACGTGTTTTCCGTCTGTATCAGGTATTACAGGTAGTTACATTAGCTATAGTCGTTAAACTCAAAGAGGTTAAACTAGGAACTGTATGTAGTTGAATTGCAAATTAGCGTGTCCAACCAATAACGGACTGTCCTTCCTCCACACGTGGTATTCTCATTTATTGAGAGTTACAAGCTATTAGAATGATATCTCCGCCCTGCAGTGTCATTGTTCGGCGCCCAGTGAGTGTGATTACTACACAATACAGTAAGTAACAACAAAGGCATTATTACATCAAAGGTTTTTTTAGGAAATTTACTTGATTTTATAATAGTAACTTTTGACATTTGTTTGCAATAGCAGGGAAATAAAAAAATTCATATACCTTCCGCGATTTTGCCAGGTGTTTAAAAACAAAATACCGATATTTATATACCTACAGTTCAGGTAAAGTACTTAGCTACAGTACAGTTAAATTAAATACTACAATAAGACAACAATATCAAATAAGTATATCTTTTATCAATAATCTAAGTACCTAAATGTTGCTATTAAAAAATTATCTACAAACAACGACCTCATCCTAGCCTTTAACCTTTGCGAGATAAGAGTATGAGTTGCTTTGGCTTTCGTAGTTCGAAACAAACATTCGTCATTTTGAATAATGTTTTGCCCAATTTACACAAGTTTTTCGTATTAAGCTATAGTTTAAAGTTAGTAGTTTAGAAATATTTACACAAAATGAATGCCGTCAGATTGTTCGTGAGAAGTATGAGTATAAGGACTCAGAAGCCATTGAAGAGGATCGGCATAATAGGAGTGCCGTTCGAGAAGGGCCAAAAGAAGTATGGTGTAAGCGTCGCTCCTGCTGCCCTCCGCTTGGCTGGACTAGTAGAGCAACTCCAGGAAATAGGTAAGATCTTACACTATTTACTAGTCACCTAAGAAATAACGGCTTCGTATTTTATGTAGGTAGTTAATAGTTTCTACAGTGCATTCTAGATGGAACTCTATTGTATGATATAATTAAAACACTTTTTTACACTAATTCCACTATAATTAAAATAAACTTAATATATTGCGACCGATTTCGAATGAATCAGGCAATATTTTAACAATGTGGGTGCCCTTTAGAATGTGTACAAATGATGATTTAATCGAAGCCGGTCGCAATACATTAAGGTTATTTAATTATAGTGGCACTTCTGTAAAAAGTGTTTTAATTCTATTATTCTTATTTTATCATTGATTTTTAACTTAATGGATTATATTTACACTTTTGTAATCATGTATGTAAGAAGTGTGTTGTCTCTATAATTTGTGTTCCTCGCCTTTCTAGCCCACAAAGCAGTTGTTACAGCTCACAAGTTAGGAAAGATCACAAGGGTTTCGTAACGAAAATCACAATTAAAAATAACTGTAGAGTAGGCACCTAGTATTTAACTGTAGGTACTCACATACGCATACGCAGATACACATATATACTTATTTACGTTTTTATTATTTATCTGCAGTAAAAATATCTAACTAAGTAGGCATATATTAAGTTTATTTTTTCTGTAGATTAATATAGTTTGAATTAAGGCCCGATAATAGGGAATTTTAAGATTTTCTAAACTAACATTATAAAGAGAAAAGATTAGTCTTTTTGTTTGTAAAATAAATTAAAAAATTACCGGACCGATTTAAAAAACATATTTCACTAATAGGAAGCAACGTTATTCCAGAGTGACATAGGTTACTTTTTATCCTGGGAAAATAATAGGACACCGCGGGAAAGTTTAATATTTTTTTACGCTACTCAGTATCAACCGAGCAGACAGCTGATGGTAAGTGGTAACCGTCGCCCATAACATCTACAATTCATACATTTAGGTTGCAGGTGACAACAATGCCCGCAGGTGTGTTGTCACTGTGAGGACTAATATTTACAGAGACCCGAACTGAGCGCGGGTGGAAGCCGCTGAGAACGGCTAGTATTCTTATAATATGATTAGCCAAATTGTCACAAAAAGCCTTAAATGCGATGCAACAGGAACACTTATGGTAACTAACCCCGCTAATCAGATTTTGACGACGCGCGACGGTCGAGATTGAAGCTAGGAACAAAACTCTATTCTTTATTTTTGGACGAAGCATTATTATGAAACAATTGCATTGTATTATTGTCAATTGTACGTTGTATTGTATATTATCATAACGTGACATGTGCATTAAAATAAATGATCGTTTTTAAGCCCGGCTTGCACCATATTATTAAACACGTTTAAGAATGACGTTTGAGGTTTTTTTGGTCAGCCCTAAGTATCTAATTATATAAACACTTCGAGTAGGCATAACATAAATAAATTAGTTTGAGATTATTTTTAATTTTGTGAATGAGTTAGTATGCAGTATGTAGGTCTCTTGTACTGTACCTATTGTACAGTACAAGAGAATAAGTGCAATATTAATTTTAAAGAAAATTTTCCTTTGCCGCTGCAGCAACATTCACGGCATTTGGTACATCTTTAGCCAAAATCAGTTTACTAAAAGACGGGAGAATTAGCTCTTCCTTATGCCCAAAGGACTTGTCCTTTACCTCCAGGGTATTTTTTAAATAATAAATAAAAATTTAATTTACTAATGCTATTAAACCGTTTAACAACTGCACAGTAGTGCAAAGGAATATGATTCTTAAGGTTGTCATGCACTTATGCTCTTGCATTGTACATCGTGCGTGATCTACAGATGGACTGGACGTACAAGACTATGGTGATATCGACATACCGAACTGCCCTGAGCCTCGATCGACTGCAGTCCAAAACATGATCCACCTACCACTAGTGTCGGCTTGCAACAAGAACCTGTCTAATCAGGTGGCCCAGGTGTTGAGGGACGACCGTGTCGCGGTCACCATTGGGGGAGATCATTCTATTGGTATAGGTAAGTTGTTGGACATTTCACGAATTCTAATAATAAAAAAAATCATCTGGCATCAATATCCCGGTTGTACTCTCGCACGCGAGAACCCGAAGTCCGCCTTTGACCATGACCCAAGATTTGGCAGATCAGGTAATTACAGTAGCGCGACTGCGGTCTGACCTCCGTGATTCTGTTAACAGGGGAACCCGACCAGATTGGATCATGGTTATACATTCAGTCGCCTGAATATGAAGGTTTCATCTTGATGTTTTTCGTTACTGTAAGTGCATCGGTTAGTGTTCAACTAATTACATAACTCCGAAAAAGGGTAGCCATGTATCTGGCGGTACATTTACTCTTTTGTTCCAAATTCTAATAATTTCATCTACCGTCATTTGGTGTCCAACAGAGGAGCGGTAATCGCATCACCATGAGCATCCACCCAAGGTTGTGTGAGACGACTAATGTCTTCATATGGACTGTCTACAATTTCTGTATGTGGAGCAAGAAAAGGACTCTGTTATCTACATAGGTATTTTAAATAAGTAGACACTGCGTTATTTAACCCGCCTGCCAATAGATAGGCAGATGCGTTCTCACTGTGAGGACTAAGATGTTTTAAGGTACATAAATTTATAAGCCATTTACTAATTTCCCAGGCACTGTGGACGGCCATTACAGTGTGAACGAGGACATGATCCTTATCTGGGTTGACGCCCATGCGGACATTAACACCAACAAGACCTCTGGTTCCGGATCCGTCCACGGCATGCCGGTCGCGCTGCTCGTCAAGGAGCTGTCTGACTACTGGCCTTACTTGCCCACTATGGACTGGCAAGTTCCCAAGTAAGAAAATATACCCACTTACGTAATAATCACACATTCACAACCATGGCGTAGAATTCATTTACATTCACACCCATCACACAATCACAATTTTAGCCCAGCTTGTACCAAATTCTTAAATATATTTAAGAATGACGTTTAACGTTTTTTGTATGAGTTTTTTGTTTAACTATCAGCTTAAATGCGTTTAAGAATTTGGTGACTACAAAACACGCGTATTTTTTTCCATACATTAGGCTCATAATTTCATCATCATCATTAGCCTTTAACATCTATTGTAAATGTTTTAAATAGCGTCACTATTACGTAGGCTAATAATGTACAGTAAGAAAAAATTTAAACACAACACAGAATCTATGCAATAATGAGTAACAACGCTCCACGAGCGTGTTGAAAAGATTAACAACCTAACATTTTAAGAGTAATACACGAACGACTCACGTTCTGAGCCTATGACTGTTAGTAGGCAATGTAAAGGGGTTAAGACAATGTCTTACATTGTAGTTAACTGACGAAGAAGTATAGACTTAACTCCCGGTCGAAATGAGGGATTCTAGCCGTCCAAGACTACAGACAAGACGTAGTTAACCGGAAGCTGTAAAAAAAAAGATTTATACGTAAAATGGTCAAATGTTTTTTTCCGAATGCTACGGAAACATCATGATTGATAATGAATTATAAATAGATAAAAAACCTCCTAGGAATTAAAGCCCCTGCCTACTTTAATTTACCACCACTTAAGTATATTTCGCTAATTTTCACTTAATTTGTATCTTTTCCTGCCAGGTTTTCCATTAAGAACCTGGGTTACATTGGGCTTCGTTCGGTAGATAACTACGAAAGACTGGCTATAGAAAAGTATGGCGTCCCTGCTTTCGCCATGGAAGATATCCAAGAGTAAGTTATTTTTATCTATAACTCACACAAGTTTCGTACATACCTACATTTATATAGGTATAGTATCGTCACGCCTTTTATCGTATCTAGATTTTATACAATAGAATAGAATTACTTTATTGTTAAACTGTGTAGGTACATTTAGGTATTAGATACAAATTATATTTGTGAGTCTCAACGGTTTGCCCATTTCGGACATACAATATTTGAGAATAGCAATAATTTAATAGTAAAATTCACATCTATTTGGAAAAAAAACTTGAAAATATGCAATGTCAATAATAGATAGATACATAATAAATCAAAAATGCCAAATTAATACAAATTATATCAGGCAACCTTATCATAAATAATATTACAAATCAATGTTATTTCCGATACCTATTCAAACTAAATTGTTAACTAAATAATAATATGAATATCAGTTTATAATTTACAATATTAGAGGGGGAATTTGCCCCTATTGGCTATCTCAGTGGACAACTGAATTTAACATAAAAAATCTTACACTACTCTAATTTGGTAGACGCTATTGCCAGTGGCCCACGTAGATGACGTAGTGTAGAATTATTTAATGTCAAATTCAGTTATCAACTGAGTTAGACAATAGCCCGGGAGATTGTAAAAAGCCCTATCCAATAGCCTTTCTTTGAATTTAGTTCTAAATTTATTTCCACTTAATATTTTTAAATGTACTTAAGCGTACCCAGAGCCCAAATTATTCCTCATGCTTTCTCTTTCGCTTCGTCCCTCTTTCATAAATCTTTTTAGTTTAGAAGTAACCAATATTTCTTTAAAATACCATCAATTTGTTTGACGTGGAAGACGCGAGAGAGACTTGCCAGAAATCGTTCAGGGGCCTAATTCTCGCGCTTTGACATCTCGATGAATTCGACATTTTTTATAGCTAAATATCTCTTTATTAAAAATGTAATTTAAAACAATCTCCGGCAATAAAGGATTAGCGAAAATCGTTGAGTATACGTTTTTTGCTTGCAATAGAGATTCAGTGACTTTTTAATAGATATTTGTGGCTAGAGAAAATGTCGAATTCAAGATGTTAAAGCGCGTGTAACTGTAGCGTGCACGCTGGATTCGAACCGTAGCAGGTGGAAAATGATGTGGTCTCTGCCTATTTCCTACGATAAAAGGCGTGACGTTGTGTTTCTATGTAATTTTAATAAAAAGTTTTGTTGGATTTCTTCGAATGAAATCTGCATATTCAGCCGCCTGAATGTATAACCATGATCCAATCTGGTCTGCTTCTCCTGGTAACTTGATCACGGAGGGGTAGATGGCAGTCGCTCCACTGTAATTATCTGATCTACCAAATCCTGAGTCATGGTCAAGGCGAACCCTGGACCCTCATGCGCGAGAGCACAACCGGGACATCAACGCCAAGACGATGATTTCCCGCTGTCCCTCGCTGCGATTACCGGTACGGCAATAATACATTGCCTAATAATAATAACTTCGTACTTTCAGGCACGGTATTGAAAATTCTATAAAGCTCATTCTCAAAACGCTGGACCCTGAAGGCACAAAGCCGATTCACGTTAGCTTCGACATTGACTCATTGGACACACTGGAAGCTCCCAGCACTGGGACACCCGGTATGTATAATTTGACACAGCATATTATTACGTTTAGGTAGGTACCTAAGGCGAAGCTTTATAAAAAGCTAAGTATCTCCTTGCCAAATGCCAGTCGTAGAATTCTACCTACTAAAAGTTTACATTCAATGTTATTTTTACTTTAGGTTCATATGGTTCACTGTGCCACAATATCCACTGTATGAAAATGTTCATTGTATTAAAACGTCCACTTTAAGAAATGTCCACTCTACCGATACGTACACAGAAAAATCCACTCTATCAAAATGTGAACTTTATCGAAATTACCATCTACGGCTATGTACACCCTGCTGTATTGTTGACTGTACCGACCTGCTCGCCAAGGAAAAACTCTAGCCCATCGAAACCCACATAAAGACGGCCCTCAAAAGACTTTGAGGGCCTGCGCGGAGAGCCAGAGTTCCAGTGGCGGTTGGACGCCACGCCGTCGTCTACAGCGAACCCGCCGCCCGGACCAGCAGCACGGGCCCTATTTTTAAATAGCTCGCACCCACACGAGCGCGGCGTACGCTACCTGTCTCTTTCACACTCGTGGGAAATTGCTAGAGGCAGAAGAGACAGGCATTACAAGGCGAGCGCTCGCACAGAAACAAGCGATTAAAAATAGAACCCCAGGACCGGGTGCTTTACGATCAACTGAGGGTAAAAGACTGTACAGTAAGGATCAGTGCCAACGCCGATGGCCTAATTTAGTAACATTTTAGTACTACCCTAAGTAGTGTAGTAGATTATGATTTAAAAAAAAACTGTTTTATTTAAAGAGCTTCAACCTTCAACAATGCAACATTCATAGTCTCGGATTATAGCTGCCAATTTAACATTATACCTATAATTTAGCATAAAACGTAATTCAAGAAAATGTTGACTTTTCATACAAAATGTCTGATGTTGATGTCTTTTATTTGGATATAGTTAAAATTATGAAAAAGTCCAAGTTTTGAGCGGGACTAAAAGATTAAACTGCTTTTTAGGGTTCCGTGCCCGATTTGTGAACCCTGTTACTAAGCCTCCGCTATCAGTCCGTCGTCATAACCATCATAACGTCTGTTTTCATAATAAGTAATATCACGAGTTATATTTTAACTGGATACCACTTACCATCAGTCAGAGTACTGGTCATGACAAATCAAACGAGCCTAAACTCAATGGATTTATCAATCGTTGTTTACAATTTACTATGAACACCTTGCGGCTTCATCGTCACCACATCGACCATCGACACCACACAGATTACAGTTTTTGTCAACACAAAACAAAAGAGCCTAAACACGAAGGGTTTACCATGTATAGCTACCTTTCGTCTGCATCATCAGGTACGCTTGATCACGCTTGATGGCATAACATTGCATTGTTACTGAACTTACATTAGTATGCCAATTTCAGCTGAATCGGATGTCAAGAAGTAGGTCTAATTCAGCAGCAACCATGAGACTGTCGTTGTAGTCCACAATCAAGTTACAATTTGTAACCCGATTGAAGAGCAGTCTAGAAACTAATATTTCTAGAGCACCAGTTCCTAAACATAAATGATAGTAGGTACTCGTCGATATTTCAGGTGGCAGCTGTCAAACTGAAAACCGAAAGAATTTCCGAAATCGGTTCAAAGATTGAGAGCAATTACTTATGAACATATAAAAAGAACATACAAACTTATAAACTTTTTATCTTTTTTATTACTTAGCATCCCGGCGGGATTTCCTTTGCGTGTTTTAATTTAATGAACTTCCCCTATCCATCCTTTATTCTACCCTAACCCGACTTTTAATGCAGTGGGCGTTCTAGTACAATGGACGTTCTGATACATTGGACATTCAGATATAGTGGACGTTCTGATACAGTGGATGTTCTGATACTGTGGTCATTCTCCGGTAGCCCGGACTCTGTAGCCATTTCGAGATTAGCCTACTAAACGTGGCCAGCTACATCTGTCGAAGAATCTACAACCGATGATGTAGGTAGGAGTAGGTGGGGTAAGACGGGGTAGTGAGGTAAGACAGGGATCCAAGCAAAATCTGTGTTCGTCAATCAATCAGCTAAATGTGTTCCGGCTCGTCAAGCATGGTATAGAACGCCGTCAGCCCAAGTGTGGATGTAGCAAGCCCGACAGGCCCAGTGGTACTCATTGGAGGACGTCTATGTCCAGTAGTGGACCGACACTGTATCAGGTGAACGATGAGTACAGTAACTTTGCAAACTCAAATTAGAAACACGTGAAAACGTTCCAAACACACAAGCCCAATTTAATTTTTAATACTATGTCACAGTGAGGGGCGGGCTGTCCCTCCGCGAAGGCATACGTCTCATGGAGATAATCCACTCGACCGGCCGTCTGCGTGCATTAGATCTAGTGGAGATCAACCCCGCCATTGGAAGCGACTCGGATAGAAGGAAGACCTTGGATGCGGGACTGTGTATCTTGAAAGCGGCATTGGGCTTCTCGCGACGCGGCACTGCGCCGCGGGGCGTCATGGATCTGCCAGCGCAAACCAGTTAGCTAATGCCCGAAGTGTTTGGTGACTATATGTGATGTTAATTAACAATAAATTACCAATACCACCCTTGTGCAGTCAGATTGTGTGTCTTACCGTATCGTCATCAACAAGTGGCTCTTGTGAACCAGGACTTAATACTTTTGTGTAGATACAGTAAACTAAAATCATACAACATAATAAATAAAATGGTACTCTGTGTCGTATCTCCACTGTTATGTGATGGGTATATTCTCCAATTATTTATTAATATATGGGTTAAGTAGTTAAGATGTTTGAATTATAGGATAGGTATACCTATCCTCTTACTTAAACCTTGGCAAAATATCAGTTAGCTTCTTTTGTATTACATACATACCGTTGTTTCAGTACTAATGTAACCCGTAATGATTATAAAACACCTTACATTCACTCTACACGAGAAAAAATCCGTTAAATTGCCATTATACAACTAAGCTAGATCATCTGTAGCTGTAGTATCTGTTACATAAAGTGTTTTATGGGTGTTCCCTTATCCAACATATCAGAAATCAATTATTCGTACTAAAATTACCATGACCAAGTTAATACGAATGGGTCGCAGAACTTCACACATCATGATCACCGTATTGTGTCAACATGATTGCACTTTTGGTAAGTAACTACGCACTTAACGAAAAATCAATTTACTTATTTGTACCTGACTCTGAGCACATCTTTTTCGGTTCAGGGGGCGATTCTCGCGCTCTGACATATCAAATTCGACATTTTCTCTATCCAAAAAACTGTATTAAAAAGTCACTTTAATCTTGAACACAAATTGATCTTCGACAATATATGACTGTCGGAGACAGTCGAGGAAATATTTTTTGGCTGCAATCGATATTTCAATGTCATTATTAATTGAGATATATAGCTAGGAAAAATGTTGAATTCAAGATGCCACAGCACGAGAATTAGGCCCCAATAGTACCTATACTTGTAAATTATCTTAGAATTCGGTAGAAAAAGTACCTAGTTGTCCTCTCGATACCAATCATGCAAATCTGTTCATTTGTTGACATGTGATTCAGTAACAATAATCAGTTTCATTTGTGAATTAAACTGAATATGAAATGAAATGTGTTTTATTTCAAATCCTTTTCACATTTCGAATTGCAGATCGTGCTCATGTTTGTTTCTTCAATTCACGGTTTGGAGCCAAAGAAGGGGGGTACGAGTGCGGAAGTAAAACATGCAGTTAAGAAATACTTCCGTGACATTGAGGACGTGGATTCCAAATACGTCATCAATGAGGCGCTCTCCAATTCGGTCAATCACTATTTACAAGGAAAGGTAAAAGTATTCCCCCTGTTTAATATACAGCTGAAAATTGACAAAAACCCCGTGAGGATACCCTGGATTCTCGACCCACCCGGAGATGGTAACAAAACCGCCAAAGGAGTTTTCAGAAAGTTCAGAGTGCTTAAATTAAGAACTACAACAAAGTCTTCAAAGTCCAATAAAACTATAAAATAAAATAACTGTCCTTTTTATTTGCCTTTATTGATTCATTTACAGTTTCAACATGATTTAGGTACTTAAGTTATTCAAATACATTTTGAGAACACATTTTATTGCTGGGTACCTAATAGTTATTTATTCATTAGTAACTATCTGAAGAACATTAACTTGTGAATAATATCTTAATAGACTGATTCACAAATTGTGCAATTATTGCCTCTATTCCGAAAATAAGCTCGTATGTATAGGTACAATATTATTTACATTTACAGTAAGATTAATCACTATTTTGCAACGTACATAAATAAAACCAATTTGAACCCATACGGCAAAAATGGGATCATAACAATTGGACTACGTTGTGCGTTTCTCTGTTTATCGGTGGGATCAAATTCCCGAACGAATACACCGATTTCAATGCCTTTTGTAAACTGAAAGCTAATTTAATCGAGATGGTTCTTAGCCTTGCTTTATCTAAATTAGTGCCGCAGATTGTAAAATATTAAAATATTATATATAGGATTTTACGGCATTAAAATCGGAGAATATCCTACTATACTACACACGCATAAAACACTCTGTCCCATCTACACATACACGCCTATCACTTACATTACAACCATGAAGGTACTGGTAGAACGGGGTTTTGATTGGTTTTGATGTCCGGGTGTTACATTGATCACCTATTTTTCTCTACTTCAATTAAACAAAAGCACGTCATACATGTGACAACGCTGATAAGTGGCAATGCTGTAAATCAACCATCTTTCCTTTAGAACTTAACAGAGAAAATCGGGTGATCAATGTGACCAAAGCACATCAAAGTAACCCCAATTTACGGTACCTAAAACCATGAGGTATGTAGAATATTTTACTCTATAGTCCAGTAAAATATTACAGGGCAACTTGTATAATCACTAAATGTGATTAATTCTACAAGTGGAAGTTAGCAATGTATCTAAGTGATACATGACTTCACCTGACACATAATGTTTAGAATTTTAACGGTCAATTTCGTTAAAATTCTAAACATTATGTGTCAGGTCCAATTCATTTCCAATTCACTCGATAACGCCGACACTGTTACTGCTACAAATTCCATCCATAAACATCTAGTATAGTAATAATACTCTTCTCACTCCTTGTATGTATTATACATGTATAATTATTAATTATATATATAAATTAATAATTTCCAAATTATTATTCATGAATTCTGATATATAATATTGCCGTAAAGATACAAAATGTAATACGCACATTATTTTTAACGGAAAGAGGCAACTCATTAACAAAACGTGTTTATTGAAATGTAAATGTAATGAAGTGGTAGCCACCAAAGATAAAAGTTCATTTCTATTCAAACTTAGACCGTCAAGATAAAGAAAGGCGAGATTAATGCTAACTAATCACAGCACAAAGTACATTCAGTTTCAACTCAAGCTTCATGCTGTAAGAAACTAATAATGACAAAGTTACTAAAAAGTCTATCTCCCGAGAAGCTGGAATATTTTTTTTAATGAAAAATGGTAAGCAGACAGGCAAGCGGTTCACCGTACAAACCCAGTCAGGTACCACAACATTTTTCAGTATTCCCGGGACACAAACAAAAAAAATAAGAGTGTGAGAGATCCCTTAGTAGAGACATCTAATAGTTAACTTGTTGACGGAAATGTTTCTGGAACTTATTGTTCTTCATAGACATCTTCAGTTGCCATTTAGCATTTACTCTCTTCATGAAGCGGATATCTCTGGCTTTCCTGAAAGTAAATATCCAGAATATTATCCATACAATACATAATTTAATGTTATTCGGGGTATCTTCACATTAACAGACCGTTATAGTCTTAGGCCATAGTAAATTTGATTACCTAATACCCCCCCAATGAGTGGGGCAATACCTTCCACATTGCTATTATCTCCACGCTTAGCAGGGTGGTTTGAGATCTGTGTTGAAGATATTCAATAGAAAATGTATAGAATGCGATATTTTATTAGGGACAAATTACTAATAGCGTGTTTAGCTTAATGCTATGTTGAATTTCAGTGCTACTTTTATTTAGACAGCAAACATTTGGCGTATCTTTCAATGTAGTGGTAAAAAAGACAATTTCCTTTCTTTATAACAGACAGATTTCTAGAAGACTATTGAGAACCTGCGTAGAGCATATATTGGACTGCAACTTTTTCTGATGCGTAATTTGAATACTGCAATCTCTTATCAGTAGAGCGCCTTCGAACTATAGAGGAGGCCCAATAATGCCGATTGCCAATAGTGGACAATTTGTTCTGGGCTGCTGGTAATAGTACTTGTAGGTGTTGTTTTATATATTTCTACTACACATATTATCGGGTTTGTTACCACGGTTACAACGCAAACCCGATAATATGTGGTATGCGGTATGAGTAACAAACCCGACAATATGTCGTATGTGGTATGGGTGGTAACAAACCTGATAATATGTATTGTGAAAGTGACTACAAGTTTGTTTAGTATCACATCTAAGCATTTTAACACTTACTTTGCAGCAGTGAGCTCTTCGTTGGGGGACCATCCTAGTGCCCGGTACACAGTAAACAGTTTATGCAATTTCCTGTCGGATTTCTTGACAAGTACTGCTTTGCTATAAACCAGGCTCTGTTTGTAGTAGCTGTAATATAAAAAATATAACTCAGTATGTACACGTTATCGGGTGTCATTAGTTAATAACATAACAATCGTTTTGAGATCGCTTCCCTCGGTCATTAGTACGGTACTTTGCTTCAGTATTCCAATTAACTCGTTTTAGTCGCTTAATAATAATGACACTTACCGCACAAGCGTGCGATGGCCAACCACCTTTCCCGACGGTAGCACCATTTCGTAATCTTCGCCCTCATTTGGTCCTGGTAACTCAATCTCATCATCAATGTCCATGTTGTCGTTTGCTTCGCATTCCTGATATGCTGGACTGAAAATGTCAATCAATGTATTGTTAGTTTCTCTGCACTCCTTAAAAAATATTTATGAAGGTACTAGGTTTTGGTTGTTAGTGTCGTCAAAGGAGAAACATACTTGAAACATATAGACATTGATACAACACCAATCAAATACAAGCAGTATAACGACTTTGTATGATGTCGATCGACGGTGACTGGTTGATGTGCTGGCTTCGGTTGATCGACAAATACGAGCGTATGATGTCTTTGATGCTTACACCTTTTAATTCATCATCATCATATCACACTTTTTAATAAAGATTACAACATTTTCTTTACTTACCTAAAATCATAATAATCAGCATATTCAGCCAGCACATAACTGTCATGTAGCATTTTGCAGTGTCCTTTATCCGTCATATGCGATCTCACCGCCTCTAAGGACAAGAAAGTCTTTCCCGTGTCATTGCACCAAATGCACATGAAACCTTGGGATATCTAAAAATAAAACCGATTTTTATTACCATAATATATGACATAATTATGCATGATGCAATATTACTCTGTCTGTTGCCACATCGAAATATTGGATAAAATCCAACAGCCAGCTGGGTAAACAAATAAGTACCCACGTATTATAATAATAGAAATTGTACACGCAATCAAGGCTAGTTTGAGGACACAGTCTTGGACTGAATTTCGATAGACACTCGTTCTAAATTATAAACTTTCCAAAGGTGCGTTTATATGGCGAAAGCAAAGGCAATGAAAAAGGTTGACCAATAAAAATATTTACCTTTTCTCCCAAGTGTAAGAGCAACCCTCTCACATTAACACAGTATTCAACGTCAGGAATGAAGAATGAATGTGCCTCACACATGTGTTTGAGGTTCTTGATTATAGTCCTGCTGTGGTGCTCGCAGAACAGGCAGTCTTGGGCCTTTAACACAACGTTGCTTTCTATACTACAGTCTTCCCACTCATCGGAATCAAGCTGCAAAAGTAGAAAAATGTTTTGAGCATTAGTCAATGTACCCCAGACGGGACAGAGAGGGGTCAGCAGGCAAATTTGGCAGATTCACAGCAACTCTTATTCTTATAAGCTTACAGATCATCATCATTATCACAGCCCATAACAGTCCACTGCAGGACTTTGGGCCTCTCCCACGAAAGAGGAAATTATTGCCATAATTTCACGAGATATTCGTCGTCTTGTTATAAATATAACAATGGAATATGCTGTTGCACATTTTCCAGCCTATGGAGACTAGATTTTTTGGCTCAACACCATTAGTCGTTGTTCTTTTTTCTAGCAATATTTTGTTTCTAGTTTATTAAATTTTTAGTGTTGGTTTATAACATTTTAATAGAGATTTTCTGCATATTGTAATTATACTCTAAAAAGCATTTTAGAATTAGTTCATTTTTATATTTTGAAAACTGTTTCTAACTTCCTATCTTATCTAATGTAATTTTAGGGTCATTCCATGTAATGGGTGTAACAGGTCGTTCACTTTTAACTGCTGATTTATTAATGTTTTATAAGGGAAGCATATTAATTTTAATACTTAATAGCCTTTTAGCCTATATTAAGTTTATTTTAATTTAAGTTTGCTATACGTTTTATAGATTTCACGAAAATCAGCCGGAAGTACCGCAACGGGCGTAACTTGATTTTGCCTCTCACTTCCGGATGGCACGTCATTTTTAAGATACTCTGCGAATTGCCTTTGTTTTATGAATAAAAATGGGCGGTAAGCTGTAGCCAAATTAAGAACCCACCATCTACAACAGTTATTAAATAAATCCAACCATAATATAATATTTACGTAAATATTTGTGCGTAAAGGGTGTAGAGCATGTCTAAGCTGAAATGACACGCCCCACTACTTAATTAGTTGATTTCGATGTGCGAGTGCAAATATTAATAACGACACTTCATCTGTGTGGGAGCGTCGACTGCTCAATCGAACGACGCGTGCTCCTACGTTTGAGTCTCACCGTCAACTGAATGACCAATTACAACGGCATTTGTATATGTATTGCGTACATATTTTAAATTTACTTGTGTGCGTTAATGCGATAGTAGGGCGCGTCATTTCAGCTTAGACGAGCGCTAACAGGTTTTCGTAACGGGCGTATCGCGTACGAAAGCGAAACAAAATTTTGTGAAAAATCTGCTTCTATGAGTATTAGGCTTTCCATTTTAACATATCCCTATAATTTGCTTCATGTACTTCAACTACAAATAGAAATAAAACTAGGGGTATTTGTGAAACAATGCAAAACAAAACAAAAGTTGTATCAAATGTAGTGTTGGTCACACATGGAATTACCCCTCTTAATTATTACAATATGATGAGCAAAAAAATGACGACCGGCCAAGCCAGACCTCCAGGCAAGAGTGGTGAACAGAGAGACAAAACATTTGTTTCTAGCCTAAACTATGAGTGGTGGCACCTATGCGTAACTACATGTGCGAATAAGTCTTATTTCTAATAAAAGGACAAAGCATGAAGTATAATTATGATAGAATTTCACTTGGCAAATTCACTTTAATCATTAATTATATATCACGACTCAACTCAGAAAACTCAAAAAAAGAAGACTGTCAGAGCTCTACATATGATATAGATATTATTAAAAAAACTTTACAAACCTCTTCTATATCCGAATCTGTCTCGATGTCTTCTTCATTAGAATCATCAGCATTTACAACAACAAATTTGCCCGTCTTGGGAAGCTTTGTACCAGAGGGTTCGTCTACCTTCACAAAGCCGTCTGTATCAGAGTGGCCACTATGCTCTTCTTCCTTAGTTTCCCTTAAAACATATTTCTCATGCGCAAGCTTATGTTTTTTACTATTCAAGTGGTTGTCAAAGGCATTCTTCGTATTGAACACTTTTGCGCAATACGTGCAGAATTGTGATTTGTCAGACTTACTAGGATCTGCCTGTTCCTTGTGTTCTTGAGCACGCAACTGGAACTCCTCTAAGGTTATCGGTGGTATTGACGCAACCTTCCTCTTCAGATTATACCTGTGCCAATCGAGCTTATAATGTTCACGTTGTAACTCGGGCGATTTGAATAAAACTTGGCAGGTAATGCATGTATACGTATCGGGCATTTTAAATTGTTGCGGACGATATGTTATATATTAAACAGAAAACTAAAAACGAAAGGCACTTCAAAACTATCGAAAATTGATATTTAAATGTGATTTTGGTTAGATGTGGAAGGTGATAACAATTTCAATGAATGATGAAATTGGAAATGAATGACAGGAAAGACAAAGAAAAAGAAGTCAAAACCAATCTGAACCATGGACTTAATAAAGTCAGAACACTTGAATATGAACCAACACCCGTACCGCCGATCTCCAATAGTACTAGGATCAAGAATCAAATTGATAAGCCAAGCGCGTACAGTCTGGCAAGAAAGTCCTGTCAAAAATTGAGGGCGCCACTATTGTGTACATGGTATCATTGTACTGTATCAGTCTGTGAAATAAAAATATTTAAAAAAATATCTTCACGTCTACGCTTTGCGTCTGTGCCTCGTATACTTCGACTAGAAAGATTTGATACTTGTTAATTTTCTATATCATATCGATCGACATCAGCACATAATAGTCCACTGCTGGAGTTAATCCACATCAGCCGAAAGGGCTAGTTTAGTATAATTAGAATGGACAAAGGGATAGGTAATATACAGGATCTTTCATAATATATGTATAAAGCCGTGAACTGGATGGAGTGCTAAACGCATTAAAACGATAGGTACAATTATATTTTTCATGCGTGGAATAGTTAGCGAGAAAATGACTATCGAACTTTTTCTTTTTCAATGTCGATAATGACATTTTGAAAACGAAAGATCGCATCTCTAGAAATCAGTTGTAATAGGTTACTCAAGTTCATAATCAGGTCAATCAACCCAAATTTACCAATTACAGATAGGATAGGTTATGTATAGGTTAGGTTAGGTATAGGTTTTGTCTCTTTAAGTCTTTTCTGCCTACCGTTCCATATGAGTTTTAAAATTCAATCTAAAGATCACTACGATGAATACCTGAAGTGGCTGGTTAATAAAATTATTATCATTAGCAGCTCGAGTAGCCGGGCACAAAAACGAGACATTTCAATGCTTATTTCTACTTTAATTTATTCGTGTGTTTTTTTTGCCTTCAACACAATGTTCGCACCTATGTACATAGTCGACAAACTAATAGCGAAAACAGAATCAACATTAGTAGGCAAAAATGTCACAGCTTAATTTCGCGTCAGCGCCATATCTTCTATTGTCTTCTATTATCATGACTAAAGCAGGTGGACTAGGTACGGGATACTGATATCATAGGGTGTCCAAAAAATTTAATATTTTTGGAAAGTGTTTTTCAACAAAAGTACAGGATATTGTTGTAAAAATTTTTGGCCTATTTTTTCACATAGTCTACATCCCGTTGAATGCATGTGGCGAGCCTTTGCACAAGTTTATGCACTATGAAATAAGGAAAGACGTCATTTCAGTTCCTACCTATTTAATAGTAATAATTAAATTCTACTCATGTATGAATTCAAAAAGGTGAATATTCAATTTGAAAAGCTGTAAAACTACCTAGCAACACTATTTACGTACTAGGTACGGTCAGGAGACCCGGTTTTACCATTTAGTCAATTTACTAGTAACAGATGCCAC
Source organism: Blastobasis adustella (assembly GCA_907269095.1). Taxonomy (NCBI): domain Eukaryota; kingdom Metazoa; phylum Arthropoda; class Insecta; order Lepidoptera; family Blastobasidae; genus Blastobasis; species Blastobasis adustella. The sequence continues at coordinate 13,017,980 of OU026119.1, read as the reverse complement.
GATTTGCCTGGAGCCGACCAACCATCAGTTGCAGTCGATACTAATCCTTAAGAAGTACAAAATAAAGCAGCTTCTGGGTTAATACGGATGCGCGGGCATGCCATCCTTGGTCGGACGGACGTCCGACCACGTATTCCGCACTCAAAAGCAACTATTTTATCCTGCGTAAGGATAAGTATCAACTATTTGGTTGGTTGGTTGGCTCCAGAAAAAGGGGAAGGTCTGTTACTAGTTTTTAGTGTCAACAACGCTTAAGAGACAAACATGTACCTAGTGGCCTAGTGGCAGTATAATTACTTGTTTTATGCTACGTAGTGATAGTCCACCTGAAGGCAAGCGGTAACCGTCGCCCACAACATCTACGATTCAAGCATTTAGGTTGCAGGCAACAAAAATGCAGAACAACAGATGCGTTGCCACTGTAAGGACTAATGCGCTTATTACACCTGGCTAAATTCAGTCGACTAAATTAAGAAGCAAAAAGCGTGAAGGTAATCAAAGGGGAATGTATTGCTCATAGTATAAGGTCCATTTTTGTATCACTAATATTATCTGATGTGTTGCTCCGCTCTTCAAAAGGCGTGATTCAAAAATGGACTTTTGTTTTTGCTTCTGAATTTAGACGACAAATTTTAGCCAAATATAAGCGTATAAGATGAAATGCGTCATGCCAGTATTTGCGCTCGCTTATTTTGTGGACACCCCACGTACTAGGCGAAATGGGATATTAAGGAGATCTAAATTATCCGTCTTGAATTTTTTGGTTCGAGGGTTCTGTACAAAAGAATATTGTAATCAATTATGATTTTAATTCAAAAGGTTTATTCATAGTTTTCTAGAAAGTGCACCACCACCTAACTTATAGCAAAAGAGTCTAATTCAAATTACTGTAGCATATTAATGTAGCAAACTCTAATAATGTAACATCTTTGTCTTTACGACTTTGCTTTCTCATGTCATGTCTGTCAGCAATGTTCCAGTGTCGCGTAGGTAATCGTACCTATCTGCCATAAGATTTTTCGATATCTACACACACATATTTTAGTATCAAGTAAAATAAATAAAATACCCTAGCGCCGCCGGCCATAATGTAAATAAAACAAAGACTGTAGGTAGTGGAGCTTAAGACAGAACCCTCTACTGATGTGGGGAAGGCTCAAACTCTCAGTAGATTGTTATCGGCTATTAATGATGATTAAAATGCGTAAGATTTCACGAACATTTCTCATCAACTAAAATTAACTAAATGATTCTTAGTTGAAGGAGCTATACCTGTAAATATCCCATGCTTCACCCAGTTGGAGAACTTAGGTCACCTAGGTGGAGCACGGACACAAACACAATTTTAGAAATTACTGTCTAGGTTACTGTCATTGTTCCAAATTACTCGATAAAATTGTGGTAAGCAAATGTAATCTATCAGCGTCATCATAAGGATTATTATTACCCCACTGTTGGACTCGCTCGAGCCTCATTTTATCAAATAAATAAAATCAACATTACGGTGCATCTACCAAGATAACATAACATAACCAACATTAACGTAGTCTTGTTTGTGTACAATGTTCAACAGTTTAAGTATTGTGATAATCATTGTTCTATGCATGAGTAGGCCAAACACCATACTACCTACCTACTAACGTATTGCATAGCAACCAGAGCCTGCGTAGTGTTGTGTATCTGTGTGTATGGAGTGTACCTACCTACCTACGCTACGATACGAGTGCATGCTTACTTGATAGTTAATACCTATCAGTCATCTGAGCCACAAGAAAGTATGGTTTAACCGCACTGGCACCTGACGCTGTTTGTTTTCATAAAAAAACTTTAAAAAGGCACGTACCTACATGCTTTAAAGGTCTAGGTTCTAAGAGGGACCCTTGTTAGTAGGGACCTAGTACTTACCTATCTGTGTAGAGCTATTTTGTCAATTGAACGAAAGCCGTTTCAGTTTAGTAGATATCTACTTAAGTAGGTAGGTAGGTAGCTGACTGTGTTTATTTTTATTTAGTTTAAGTACCTAGGTACCTATCTGCGACAATCCACACCGCGGCTCCGGCTGTCTCCCAGACTGATAAACATTTTGTTTTGTTTTTTATTCACTTAGGTTCTTACCTACCTAACCTACATAGATACTGTTTTTAGGCCTCTAGTTAATAACTAAGTATTATGAATTTAATTCTTATTTTATATTTGTTGTGCTGGGGTGGTTTGCCCTGTTAGGTACCTAGTAGAAATCATCTCGGTGTTAATGACTTGGTTTTGCTCTCGCGCACGAGGACCTGGGGTCCGCCATGACCATGATCCAGGATTTCGTATTTCAGTACTTACAGTGGAGCGACTGCCATCTGACAGTCCTGAGTTCTGCCAGACCCCGCTACCAGAGGAACTTGATCACCTGACCAGATTGGATCATGGTTAGACATTCTGTCGCCTAAATGTGCAGCTTTCATCACGCTGTGTTATGTCACCGTAAAAGCATTGGAATACGAACCCGGTACCTCTCGCGTACGTGTCGGATACCGTAACCTTAAGCCACCGACGCTCCGACTATTTAAGCATACCTACCTATTGAAAATAATTTGTGTAGGTAAGTTCCTAGTTAATTTGGTAGAGCTTATTCATGTAGATAAGTAGGTAACATTTAGTTCGACGCCTGGTAGTAAGATCTAGGAGGTTCGTTTGTTTTGATATGGATGACATGAGGTTATTAAACTCCTCCTTATGGTGTGTTCACACTCAAAGTACGCCAACGAAGTACTGTCGGCCGAATTGGCCGTTGGCTACAGCACGTTCTTTGGACTTCTAAGGTCCAATACTTGCATTTCGTGGTCAAGCAAGTAGCTTTGTAAGCTTTGGGAGTTCTTACCGATTCGGGCTCGTACTCGCACGTTTGTTCGTTGGCCATCGGTATCCGCCGAAAATGCGTTTGGTCGATTGCTTCTATCCGTTTAATGTTACCGCCACGCTGCGCTGCGGATCGCCGGCCGGCACACGCTAACAGACAATCTTTGGCGAAAACCTGTGCGTGTGTACGTAGCATTAGGCTCCTGGTAGTAGGCTTAAGGAGGTTGCTTTATTTTCATATGGGTCGCACGAGGTTATTAAACTGCTCCTTGTAGGAGCATCAACTTGAAATAGAGCTGCGCTTCAACATAGTCGATATGGCTATTTTTCTTTAAAAACGAAGATTTTTTAATAAAAATTAAAATTCAATGACCGGATAATATGAAGTCGCCAGTGTACTCTTTGCAAGCTATACTTTAACACCCTTTCGGCTTTATACATGTATTACGTAACACCCTGTATAGGGATATCAAGATTAACATAAGGCCAGCTCCAAGTAAGATATACTTCGTAAGGATTAGTATCGACTGCAACTGATGGTTGGTCGGCCCCACACAAATCGTAGCGTCTGTTACTAGTAAATTGACTAAATGGTAAAACCGGGTCTCCTGACCGTGCCTAGTACGTAAATAGTATTGCTAGGTAGTTTTTCAGCTTTTCAAATTGAATATTCATCTTCTTGAATTCATACATGAGTAGAATTTAATTATTACTATTAAATAGGTAGGTACTGAAATGATGTCTTTCCTTATTTCGGAGCTGGAGGAAAAGTTTTTCGAGGAGTGCATAAACTTGTGCAAAGGCTCACCACATGCATTCAACGGGATATCGACTATGTGAAAAAATAGGCCAAAAGGTGTAACAACAATATCCTGTACTTTTGTTGTAAAACACAAATTTCCAGAAATATTAAAATTTTTGGAGACCCTATGACATCAGTATCCCGTACGTAGTCCACCTGCTTAAGTCATGATAGCCTAGTACAAAAGAAGATATGGCGCTGATTCGAAATCAAGCTGTGACTTTTTTGCCTAAAAATGTTTATTGTGTTTTCGCAATTAGTTTATGTACCTAGGTGCGAACATTGTGTTGAAGGCAAAAAAAAAAACGATTAAATTAAAGTAGAAACATACATCGAAATGTCTTGTTTTGTGCCAGGCTGCTCACGAGCTGCTTGTGATAATAATTTTATTAAACAGCCACTTGAGGTATTGATCGTAATTATCTTTATATTGAATTTTAAAACTCATGTGAAACAGTAGGCAGAATAGACTTAAAGAGACAAAACCTATATCCTATCTGTAATTGATAAATTTGGGTTGATTGACCTGATTATGAACTTGAGTAACCTATTACAACTGATTTCTAGAGATGCGGTCTTTCGTTTTTAAAATGTCAATATCGACATTGAAAAAGAAAAAGTACGATAGTCATTTTCTCGCTAACTATTCCACGCAAGAAAAAAATAATTGTACTCGTACCTATCGTTTTAATACGTTTAGCACTCCATCCAGTTCACAGCTTTATACATATATTATGAAACACCCTGTATATCAATTTATCAACAGCAACACTGATGCACGAAACGTTTTAATGTTAAGCTGTTAGCTATTTAGCTGTTATAATCATATTTTATCCTTCTCAATGAATATTTCTCAAGTTTCCATGATCCTGGGTTTCATTTCACCAGCCCCGAATAGTCGTACATTGCTTACTGTACCTGGACAATATAGCTCTGTGCTACAATACCTTCGTTCACAAGTGCCGCACTGCTATTAAATACACCCGAACGGAAAAATATCAATGATAATTATAATTACGAAATAAAAATACAAAAAGATCAAAACTATACAAGTAATTGACGGTTAATTTTGTAACCTCAAATATATGTAAACAATACTACAATAAAAAAAAAATAATAATCATCTTGGCGTTAATGTCCCGGTTGTGCTCTCGAGAACGAGGGCCCGGGGTCCGCCTTGACCATGATCCAGGATTTGGCAGGTCAGGTAATAAACAATACTACAATACACATTAATTTTATATAAATTCAAATTATTTCCAAAAGTGAATTACATTTCATTCAATAATTTTAAAATTTGAATACATGTTACGTACCGAAAATCTTTGCTATTCGGCCGTAAACATCTTCTAAATCGCACATCAACTTATCTGCTCTAAACTCGGTCATACATTCTGTAACAACTCTAAATATTACTTCTCTCGTGATGCTTTATACGTTATTGCATTTATTGCGAAAATAAATGTCCCACACAGTAAAAATCTAGAAATATACACATAAAAATTTAAATAATGTCTAGATGACGTGACAGCTGAAGTCAGTTTCACCACAGATAGGTATAGAATTTTGAGTTTGACAGTAATTTTGTGTGGCCAATTTAGGCGAGAGCAGTAGTTTCCAAAACATTTTATTCACGATTTTCTTGCCAACTATACGTCGATCCCAGTCATATCGATGCCCAGAGAGATTGGAATTTTTTGTGGGTTATGGGCAGGCAAATGATGATGATTTTCAAATTATTTTCGTATTTTGTTATTTGAAGTTCATCTTAAATTTTGCAATGTTCAATTAAATCATAAAGCGAGATAAAATAAAAACTAAAAAGCATGAAAATTATTGTATAACGCATCATAAAATCCACTCCCATCAACTTCGTGTCGTTCAAAATCGTACATTTCAGTCCATTCTACTGGATAGGCTCTATTGGAGTAGTGCCTTTTCAAATTGGATGTTATGACGTCATTCCACAGGATGGGATCAATATAGAGGCGGCGATCGGTGGTACCACCCCCGATACGTTTTATTTGTCCGTCGGACACCCATCTGTCAATCAATATTGTCATTCCCTTCCCACCAAAGAGGATAGAACAGACACATTTATTGATGTCAGTCATATTGTATTGTACTAGTATTGTATTACTTTGTCTGTGGTCCACAGTAAAATAGCTAAAACTGTGCCTATGCTTTGTCTAATATAGGATGATAATTTTGACAGCTCACTAATTCTTGGTTTTTGGCGCGCGCCTATGAAGTGTTGTATTTTTCCGGTAAAATGTACTACGGATAATGTCGTACTTCATGGACAGGCACCGCCCCTTTAGTGAAGTGCCACGAATAACGAATTCATTCGAAACAGACCATCGAAAATCGGTTTTCAAATAAAGTAGTCGAATTTTTAAAATTAACATTTAGGTAATTATATCAGTTTTTGTAACTAAATTCTCATTTATTGTTTGTATTTCGCCGTAAGAGACCTTTAACAATAATGATTTCGACTCGCGCGTATTCTACGCAATAGGCAGACTGACCGAATACAAATACTAACGTGTCGAAATCGTCGTTGTGGAAGGGTTATTATTGTAGTATTAATAAATTATTAACTGAATAGAAAAAAAAATTAAATTGTTTTGATACAGCATAAACATGCACCTATCGATTCCAACTTCTATGAGCATGAAAATCGAAAATCGAATAGATTCATTAATGATTTTACACCACCCCATGCCTACTGTAAACTGTCAAAATTATCATTCTATATTTGACAAAGTATAGTCTTGTTAATAATAATAATTGTTTTCTGCTCTTTTAACTTTACAGGTAGGTAAGCTATTATATTACCAAAAATCAAACTCACTTATAGTCATAATATAGGTTTCTCTAAGTCTGTTATGGTTCAGATTGTTCCTCCCCATAGTTCTTCCCTGTTATCTACTTCACGTCATAATAATAGTTTAGACTATGAATAGTATTAGCATGGCAAATTCATCCTGCTGTTCTCCAATACGTAAAACAAATGTAAAGTTTGATAACTAACTCTATAAACTCTGTGACAATAATAGGAAAATATTAATTTGTGGCTCTCCGGTTGTTACGGGTGTCTTTGGGTAGCGGTGATCGTAACTGTACCGGTGAGCTGCTTGCTTGTTTGCCTATATCAATTTTTATCCTGTTAGGTAACATCACGGAAGACCCCCAAGGAAACCCATGAAGGGTTATGTCAGCTGCTACTATAACGTCCAAGATTGTCATTTGAACGTGCCACTGACTACTCTACTAACTGTACAATGCTGGAAGCTGATGAAGTTGATGAAGATTATTTTACTCCTATATCAAGGTAGGTTCTTCATCATCACAGCCCGTAACAGTCCACTGCAGGACTTAGGGCCTCTCCCAGCCATTATGGCAATAACCTCCACGCTTGACAGGCAGGTTGGAGATCAAGGTAGATTCTTATTACCTTTTTTTTGCAAGGATGGCCTCCCACTAACTTTCTTCGAAATAAGTGCTAGAGATGGGTGCTAAATAATGTCACAATAGTATCACTGTGGCTTTTCATGAAGAAACTATGTTACAAATTCATGTCATTACAGGACAAATTATTACAAGGACTGTGAGGGCACATCAGTAGTTTCCTAATCGGCAGCATGTTAGGACAATAATGAATGTGGCATAAAAAGGTACTCACATGCCGCCAATACTAGTAACAGACACCTAATTCAAGTAAAGTTCCTGAGAGAAAATTGCCTTGTAATTGTGCTATGCATTATAAACCATTTCGGGATTTACACGCATCAGCTTACAGCTGTAATAAATAAATACCTACAGGTTGTAACAGAAACCCCTGCCCATTCTGAAAGGGTCTTATAGGTATCTGTACCCTAATCACATAGCATGACAGCAACCTCTGACAAAGTAACTGATAACATTATACCTACTTACCAACATTTATTTTTATTTTTAGTACAACTTTGGCGAATATATTTGGAAGTTCATCTCAACATGAGGTCAAAACTGACAATGAGTCATTGAAATACACGCCTCCAAAGAACACAGGCAAATCTTTGCTACCGAAGGCCACAGAATGTATATTTGCAAGTGCACTTACTGCTTATGAATGGTAAGTAAAGAGTTAAATAAAAATCTATATACTTACCTTTAACATTACTGCATCTAGTAAAAACAAAATGTATCAAGTTTTGGGTAACAGTCAGTGTGCTGTTTATTTGAATGTCTCTACAGTTTTGCAGAACTTGTTACAAAATATGTATTGCTCGGAAGCCTGTCCTAATGTTTATAGTCCTAAAGCTGATTGTCCTAAATGTTGAATGTCCTCCAATCGATACTCCGAAAAATCATTAGGACTTCGAGCGGTTAGGACTAAAGACATTTAGGTCATACAATAGAGACCCTAGATATAGGGGGTAGGGGATCAGGTTAGATACCTGGAAACTGCACTTAGCGCAACCGGGGCGGAAATGTGTGTAAGCTAAACTGCTGAACAATCATATGACATGCCCTACTATATGACAGCGAAACTACAACAGTAGCTTTCGGCCGCTGAAACTTGGTCTCTACTATAGAATAACACGCCAAGAGTGCCGTTTTCGATGTTGAAGAGAGCTTCGATGGCCTAATGGTTAAGTTGTCCGACTCGTACCCCGAGGTATAGGTAAAAAACTTAAGTAAATCTCCTCTTTTGTGTGTGAGTGACGTGTTCGGATAGACATTCTAATTTGAACTTTTTGGAATGACATTTCACTAGCACACGCATAAGTTTTTTACGTGCACTCGCTCTGCAGTTCGAACGTTTTATGCAGACGCAACAAGGAGTCACTAGTATAGTATCTCGAATTGCGCGCAAAACGCGCGATTCGTGTGAGTCGGAAGTGCACGCGATTTACGCGCGTATTTTTAATTCTCTCGTGTTTTTTTTTGTATTAGACAAGACAGACATTTGATCGCCATGCCACGTTGGCAAGTGACGATGGAGCATGCCCGTCTTGGACGTTGCTTGAAGGCGCAATATATTTGGTTAAATATCATAGAAACCCTAGATTAATAAATGGCCAACTTTGAATCGAAATTCCATAGAGAAAAAAATTTATATACAGAAGCAAAGAATACATTTCGAGTTTAAATACGAGACAAAATGTCACACATCTCTATAACACACACACTAATGCAAATGCAGAGACGGAACAAGGCAGCCCATCTGCAGATCAGTTATATTTTGCTACGACTTTCTACTCGTAACGAACACAAACAAATCTGATTTGTATGTCGCTACAGACGACTACGCAATTTTTTTTAAACTTGTCCTTATAATTAAATATTGTCATTACAATAAAAGGCAAGGTGTCTAGTGAATCAAACCCACGCCCTGATACCTACCACCGTCTTTTCGATCTCTCGATCCTACATACCGTTAATCGGCAGTTCTTGCTTTTGCAAAAAGGAGGGTTGTGATTTTGACCGGTATTAATGTTTATTTGTTGCCTCATAACTTCTAAACTAAGTAGAAGCGTCTTCATTGTTCACAGGTTGGCCTATGTGACTTCACAAATTGAATATGACGCCCTAAAAAAAAATGCCTATAATTTAAAAAATTCAAGACTTAGATTTTATTTTTTATTTTTCTAGTAACTATTATGATTTGGACTATCACCCGATTTCGGCTTGACGTCGACTTACGGGACACCCTGTACATAGACTAGCTGGCCCGCCACGACTTCGTACGACATATTCTTCGTATACATATAAAATAATTTAAAATATTCATATGATTTTATTTCATTTTGAATGTCATTATTTTAATCAATATTTCAATGATTTTAAATAATCCACCATTTGGGTTATTTTCTTTTTAGTGGCCACCCATTTGTTTACATTTTTGAACTTTAATTCGATCTCATACCTTAGGTATTTGTTATGAAATCCCGTTTAGAGTAGGTGCCTATTGTATTTTGACATTTTTATTTTATTTTATGCATAGAGATAAAATTTTATATACAGAAGCAGAGAGTACATTTCGAGTTTAAATACGAGACAAAATGTCACACATCTCTATAACACACACACTAATGTAAATGCAGAGACGGAACAAGGCAGCTCAACTGCATATAAGTTATATTTTGACTTTCTACTCTATTTCTGCTAGACTTTCTACTCATAACGAACACAAACAAATCTGACTTGTATTTCGCTCCAGATTAAGCAATTTTTTTAAATTTGTCCTTATAATTTAATATAGGTCATTATAATAAACACGCCCCGATACCTACCACCGTCTTTTCGATCTCTCGATCCTACATACCGTGAATCGGCACTGCTTGCTTTTGCAAAAAGGAGGGTTATGATTTTGAACGGTATTAATGTTAATTTGTTGCCTCATAACTTCTAAACTAAGTAGGTACCTGCTTACTTATCGTTAGAGGCGTCTTCATTGTCCACAGGTGTGACTACACAATAAATTGAATATGATGTCCTCTAGAGGACATAGTCATGAAAAAAATAATAATACAGAAAAAGATAGGTACATTAATATATTAAACAGGCAGCACAGTCTTTGTTTTCAGTAAAAATTCATATAATGCTGGTGCACCAGGACAGAAGGGACTTGCATCTAATTATTATCTTGTTCTTCAAAATGTTTACAACGCAGCACTTCCAATTTGCAACCCAGAAGAGACATCACCATGTATGGTCTTTAGGAAACCTAGGAAAACAAATATTTATGTAAATAAACGTGAATACGCGATTAATCCGTTGTTTCATAAAATGTCTGAACATTTAAAATTATGTCATCTAGGTATATTTTTAGTATGAAACCCTAATACAAATAAAATTGTGGACCGCTATTTACAAGATTTGAGCATTAAAATTCTATACAATAAATACTAAGTCCGACCCTGTTAGCACCAAAATATTTTCGTACCTATTTAGACACCGAAATATTGCTCAATTTGCCAATAATTTTAAATCTATCTCTAATGGCATTACGATGCATATTTTTGTCCCAATTTCTAAAATTGATTTCCGATCGCCGCGATCACGAATGTTCACTTACCGGTGAAAGGATAATCCAGGTGTATTTCCATACTTTTCACATAAATGTGCACAAAATTACACAAAAACTTACAATCTTTTAAATGGTTTGATTTAAATTTTATTAGGAAAATAACACCGATGAACAAATAAAATTTACACCGATGTTTCAAAAGAAACGTCAGGTCGTTAGGAGCGGCAGCAACATGTCGAACGTTCAAAACATTGCGCGCGACATTTTCCATCAACGTATTCCAATAGATGAAAAAACGGGATAGCCAGATTTATAATCATTGTAGACCGAGCGAATAGTAAATATTTGTGATTTACACACAAATCACAAATATTTACTACTGTTTACTGTTTACTATTACTGTCTGTACTATTTATTGTCTGTTATGTCTGTGCGAAATTCATCAAAAGTTGACGTATAAACTACATGGTCAATTTTAGCTGGCTTATGGCCATGAAACACACAAATTTCAAGAATTATCGGCCACATCTTGAAGTGATCAATTCTAAAATCTGGCCACGGCACCGGAGAACCTTTGAAGAGAGAGAAAGACTCCTTCGGCTTTTAAGCTCTATCACCTTTAAACTTTACTTTTAGTTTCCCTTACATAATTTTATCCATACTGAAAACCCAATAGTAACTAATAATATTTCTTTTATAGGTTACAAAATGAATACCTCTACAAAGGAAAGCTTGGCTTTGCAATTATTAAACATGTGAGCACAAACAGCCATGAAATAGTCTTATATGATTCCAATAAAAAAACGCTCGCAAAGACAACAGTTGTACCAAATTTAAGAATACTGGTAAAAGACAATCAATATATTTCATTCTACGACAATTTGAATAAGTTTTGGAGTATTCATGGTACTGAAAACGAAATACAAAAAGTTACATCAGAACTTTCAAAATTAGATTGCGATATAGGTTATTCTATCATTGATAATACCAAGGATAAAGGACCACCTGCCCCTGATACACCAGAACAAAAGATTGTTGTTACGCAAGAAATAGATCAACAAACTATGGAGAGTGATACAGATTCATTTGTTAATAAGAAAACAAAAGAGTCGATTTTAAATAGAATGGCTTATATGGGTCAATCAGTATTGCCCCGTCGGCTTAGTTCTGCTAAAAAAGCAAGTGATTCTTCAGATACTAACGAAGTTAATGACTCTACTAAACCAATTAGACATAAACCGACGAAAAGAATTAATAATTATACCGATTATCAACAATCTCAACCTTCCGAAAATAACAAAATAATCCCACTTGCTGGAACAAATTTTAATAACAGCTTAGTTCATTCATATGGCCAAGCACAATTAGTCCCAGTGGAAAGTATTTCAGCACCACAAGGAAGTAATATGCGCCATGATAGTGAATTAAATTTGTTCATGACCGAACAAAGAATATGTAACAGTGAACTGAGAATAAATATGGGTAGAATTTCAGATAAAGTAGACCAAGTGCTTGATAATATTAAAACACATGCAAATATTGACAAAGTGAATACCACTTCTAATTTCCAAACAGAAATATTGCAAAAATTGTTATCGGAATATGAAACAAAAATAAAAACATATGAGAACATAATTGCTACCAATAATTTAGATATGAGTGTAAGACTTAAGGACAACACAACTAACATGGAATTAGATACTTGTAAGACAACTATTTTAAAATTAAAGGGGATCATTGACAGCCAAAATAGTGAAATTATTAAGCTCAAAGATGAATTAAAAGTGAGCGTGAAATCATTCAATGAAATAAATAAAGATAGAGAGGGGTTATTACAGAAAGTTGCGGATTTGGATAAAACATTAATATCTAAACAAGATGAAATTCAAATAATTGCAAAAAAAATTGAAAATTCTTCAATTTCTACCGTTGATAGTAGAAATATTGATATGTCTAGTAAATTGAAATCTGTAATGAATGACACATATCAAGTTATATCATCACATTTTGACAATAATGAGAACTACACGGGTGATACTATTAAAAACATAGTAGCCGCAGCAATCAAGAAAGTCACGTTAAATTCACTGAACGATTCTTTATAACTAGGTAAAAAAATTAAGTCTGACATTGTATATAGATAAGCTAAAATTATAATTATTGTTATTGTGATTAAGATTATATAAAGATGTTTATTATTTGTAAATGGCTATTTTTTATTTACGAATAATCCTTTTTTGAGGTTCTCTTAGAAATCAACAACTAATAAAAAATAACGACTGTCCTCGGCTCGCCGCATCCAGCATCCATTCGCAGCCTTTCGCAAATCGTCACTCCATTGGCCGGAGGGCGTCCCACACTTCGCTTGCCGCAGTCTGTACTCAAGAACTCGTTTACCTCAGAGGTTGTTGGTTGTTCTGCAGATATGGCCAGTACACTGTCACTCCAGCCTACTACTTCTGTGCGCTTTATAAGTTTCTTTTGCTTTGGTTCTCCGTCGGATTACTCCGTTGCGAAGTTTTGTTGTTTAATTGTGGTTAACTATTTAGCTTTTCTGAAGTGAACCTTATCGCCGAGCGCGTTAGGACGATATTGCGCTGTGTACGTTTTGTAGCGTCTACTAAACGATATTATTATTTTATAATATCCCATACTTCATTACATATTTTATATTTATTAACTTTATCAGACACAGAAAAGTTGGATACTGGCACGGGAAATGAAACATAAGATAGGTATTTAATTTACTTAATTGTTTTTTTGTAAAAATAAAATAATGTAAGGACCTGCCAGCTATTAGCTTCAAAGGTTAAGTACAAAAAAAAGTTGTTTAATTAATATATGCGCCAACATTTGTACTTTCTCAAAGGAAGGAGCTTGAACGGATAGTGATTACTTTTCATTCTTTTTTATCCAGAGGTTGTAACACCAGTGAACCTGTTTTCCGCATCCAGAATTTTACCACCCTGAAATAAATAGAATTAATTATTATCCTCGACAAATTACTGCACGCCACGCTACGTAATGTAAGTCACACAGGTATATTTTTTATTTCTACTAATATTTGATGTTGAAGATTCTGGGAAGCGCCTAGAGAGAGGCAGCATTCATCGCTGGCCGAAAATGCAAATTCTCAGCATCAACACATATACAAGTAGGTACTTACATCAGCATCCCAATACTTAAAACAACGAGTACTGTACTTAGTACGTAAATTGACATCGGAAAAGACGTCACTGTAGATGCATACAAAGAATTGTACAACAATGGTGATAATAACGGGCATATTGCATCCATTGCACCCATTAGTGCAAACACTTTAGCAACATCCTGTCCAGGTAAAATTTTGGTCACTGCAGATCTTATTAAGGGTGCCGATATTCCTTTGAATAATGATATTGTGGCGCCTGAAACAGATTAGGCTATTATTATACCTAATATTATTTCAAAAGCAGGCCGATGTGAATATAAAGGATATAAAGAACGTACCAAAATACATGAGCCAAGCGGTGGTGGCAATTATTTTGATAAAATATTCCACCATCGATGAAAATAACGAGACGACGGCAAATCCTAGATCATCCATTTGCAATAGTTTTTGTACTAATCCTACACCTAAGAATTTGCCGATGAACGCTAACATTGTATTAATGCCGAAGTAAAGTGTGAAGTCTTCCATAGCCCATTGCAGTTGATTTCTTGCATATAAATATTCCAGACCCATTAGACCGAAGTTCACGAGGTTCGTTAAACTGTTAGCAAATAATAATAGAAGAATCTGCGACCTGCCGTTGTTGGGGCGTTTCTTGAAACACTCGCGAAACATTTCCCTGACTAGTGCAAGGTCTAAAACAGTTGATAAGTCTCCCTGCAAAAAAAGTGAATATAATAGCATAGAGAAGAAAAACTACGTACAAGTAATAGGTACCTACTACATGTAAGCATCACTACATAATAATATCATAAAACAAAATCCCACGCCGCGTCTGTCTTTTCACGACAAACTCAAAAACTACTGAACGGATTTTCTTGCGGTTTTTACCTATAGACAGAGTGATTAATGAGGAAGGTTTAGGTGTATAATTTATTTAGGTTACTACCCGTGCGAAGCCGGGGCGGGTCGCTAGTTACTAAAGGAAGATCCCCTACAAAAGAGGAAAAAGACGTGTATCGTTTTACCTAACCTTCTAAATCCCACTTTTGAGATAATATTATGTTCCCGGCTTCTGCCTGCACTACTCTTTCTTCTTCTCTTCGCCCGATCTTGGGCATCCTCGCCCCGTAAGCCGATGGCTCTCGCATCCGCAATCTCAATCCGCAGAGGATCATACCTATCATTTATGGATAATAATAATAGACGCAGCGTGTGTAGGCCTCCCACTAATTGGACCGACGATCTGGTAAAGATCGCAGGTACCAGCTGGATGTGGAACTCGCAAGACCGGCCTTTGAGGATATCACTGGGGGAGGCCTATGCCCAGCAGTGGGCGTCTTACGGCTGATATGATGATGATGAATAATAGACAGTTTCACTTGTCTTTCTAAAAATATTTATTTTTTAGTTTAGCTGTAGGCTGATTAACTGCAACGAAGTGGTACTTAGTATTATTCTTCCATCGCAACTAGTTGATAAACTTAGACCTTGGTTGCGATGGCGGTCGAAGGGTATTTTTATCGGCACTTCTGGCGGGCGGAAGAACACACGATAGATAGTAACTCTAGCATATTCACCTTTGTTGCATTTTTCACCGTTTCCTTTATCCTTATTTGGGAGAACGCATAAGCCATTCCAAATAATGACGTAACAAAGAGAAGGAGATTCGTGGTTCCCAACGCATTAAGTAAAAATGAACTCATTACGCTTCCTATGATTATGGCCATGGCTAGTATAGCGTCCAGTAACGTCATTCTGAAATGTAGATAGTACACTCATCTTAATGTATTATGTAACGTCCGTCGGGTCAGCTAGTGCAACTCCTGAACTGAGAAGTTATCTGACCTCTCTCATACGAGTATATGAGTGCACACGCGAAGAGGACATAATCGTGGGTACAAAACCCCAAGCTAATGGGTGCTTTTATAATTGGTAACGTAACGATATTTTCGTGGGCGTCCGCGATACAGGGGAGAGGTGGCATGAAGGGGACATTTTTGTTGTAAAGGCTCCTCTAGTAAATCCCTTTCAATACTTGTCGCTTTCATGCCATCTCTCCCCTACATCGTAGATGTTCACGATAATATCGTCACGTTACAAATTATAAAAGCGCCCAATCAGTCCTAAAATCGTTTAAAATGTCACAGGCTGCATGGTCCTTTAATATCCGAAGGTATTAGACAAGCCGACATTAAGATTCGAACCTATCAATCTGTATACAAGGCACGCGTGGTCACCAACCATTAAACTTCTACTAATAGTTCAAGTAATGTGCATTTTATCAAAAACTAATGTCACAGTACAAAATGTAGAGAAAGGCTACCTACCTAAACGATCTGTTCTCCTCTGTGGTGACGTCACTTACATAACAGAACGCCCCAGTGAATAGGACGCTAAAACCCCCACATAAAGAGAAGGGTATTGAAGTCACTAGATACCACCACGGGCCCAGGCCCTCCAGCATAGTGTAAATAACTGTCATTCCCATAGAAAGGAACACGCCTGTAAAACGTTATAATTTAATTATAATCAAAGTTCTTCAGTACTTAAATTGTCAAAATGGAGACGCCAGGCAAAACCATTAAACAGAGAAAACATTGTTATTGAATTTTACATGTAGGCAAATGCTCCTACTAACCAAATAATGGCCATGTAATCAGAGGTTTCCGACCATGCCTGTCTGACCAGGAGCCAAGGAAGAATGACAGTATTGCTGGTACCACAGACTCCATTATAGTCTTCACTGTATTTACGAACATGGCATGTTTCTGTACCTCATCTTCTAAATGCTTTGACCCAGCGCCGCGGTCTGGTTCTATGAAGGCTCGACACTCATCTTTGTCATAGCCCAAACTGTGCGTGCAGGTTCTGTATAGAATGACGTTATTCAGTACGATACCTGAAATTACAAACAGTAGAAATTAGTCTCGCGAAAATTCGAACGGGTTGATTGACCGATTTCAATACCTTTTTTTACCTTACTGATTGTAAGTGTATGTATACCTATCTAGTATAACGTTTCGTATGAGCAATAAAGTATTTATCTATCTATATACAAGAAAAAAAGTGTAGGTAGGAGTAGAGTAGGCGTAGGGTAGGGAAGAGGTAAGGAAGGTAGGTGTAGAGTAGGGTAGGATAGGGGACAGGGGTAGGACAACACGCGAACAAAGTCTCGCCGGGCCAACTAGTTAGTCAATCAAAGAGAAACATGATGTAAACAATATCTAATCTTATTCCTACTGATCGGATTTGTGCTTTCATGCACTGAATTGATAGGTAACGAAAATCGGGCGAAGTTTGCATCATCATTGACAATTTTTAACCAATTTCCCCTTGCAAACTTTAAGATATCCTGCGCCAACCCTAGCAGAACCTATACTAATTAATTAGTTAACTGACATAATTATAGCTAAACTTATATGTGGTTTCGTGCGCGAGAAATTCGAGTATGTGAACTAAATTTTCTAGCGTACCTAAATGTAATCGGAGTATTTATTTATTTATTTATTTAAAAACTTTATTGCACTAAAATTATTACAATTGGCAAGCAGTCCACCAATTATATCTACCGCGCACTTGCCACTTCGGACTTAACTTTTATTAGATTTCTGCAATGAACGCCGGGATCGTCTAATCAGTAGCCTAAAAGCAATTTTTCTCGGGAATTAATAAACAATAATCATCTTGGCCTTAATATCCCGGTTGTGCTCTCGCGCACGGGCCCGGGGTCCGCCTTAACCATGCTCCAGGATTTGGCAGATGAGGTAATTACAGTAGAGCGATTACCAACTGACCTCCATGGGCCTGGTTCTTGCCTCACCGTAAGAGCATCGGTTAGTAATCAACTAATGTACATAACTCAGAAAAGTCGAGTCATTGGTTTATGACCGCAGTGGTATTTGAACCGGCGCTCCTTTTTCTTTCTCGGGAATTATCATACATAAACTTTAACTCAACAAACAATACGTACTCTACTCTGACCCATAGGGGACTAATCGCGTATGAATTTGACGGGACTATAGATACTTTAACCGCCGATGGGCATACCTACATTTTATTACTTAAACCTAGGTAGATACGATGAAATTATGAACAAATAATATTCAACTACTTAATACATACTAAGGGCGGCTTACACTAAATTCTTAAACGTATTTAAGCTGATACTAAAACGAAAAACTACATACAAAAAACGTTAGACGTAATTCTTAAACATGTTTTAGAATTTGGTGTAAGCCGGGCTTAGAGAAATAAAACTATAAATACTAACCAGATAACGACAGTCCCAGCATTACTAAAAATATTGGAAACTCCACCGTAACTCGGAAACCACTTTTAGATGCATTTCTTGAAATAAGGAGAGTACTTGCAGCATCCGATGATTTTTCAGACATTGTAATTATCTAGTTAGAAAACAAGTGCTGTAATATACTGAAATTTACAAAGTAAACAGTTTGGTAGTCTTTTACTAAGTTTTGAATGGACTAAACATTACTGTGGGTTAGTAATCACTGATGGCTTATTATCTTATACAACTCGAGTATCTACTTAGATAACAAGGAAAAAAATTGCGTAATCATCCGTGGTCAGCATTATTATAGGTATTACAAATAGGAAGTAAATATAAAACTAACGTGCCTTATTACAGGTGACATAATTTTTATTGAATTTATTTTCTATAAATACTTAACCTGAGAGCGTCGGTGGCCGAGCGGTCAAGTATCCGACTCGTAAGCCAGAGGTCCCGGGTTCGAACCCCGCTCCGGCCATGTACCAATGACTGTTTTCTGAGTTACCTATGTACATTAGTTGAATAGTAACCGATGCTCTTACGGTGAGGGCAAGCATCGTGATGAAACCTGCACATTCAGGCGACTGGATGTGTAACCATGATCCAATCTGGTCAGGTTCCCCTGGTAGCAGGGTCATGGAGGTCAGATGGCAGTCACTCCACTGTAATTACCTGACCTGGCAAATTCTGGATCATGCTCAAGGCGGACCCCGGGCCCTCGTACGCGAGAGCACAACCGGGACATTAACGCCATGATGATGATTATTATTTTTACTTAACCTCGCATGACGTTCCTTCGATGTCTCTACCTCGATAGTAGATACACTTCATCGGTGGGTCGTTACTCGAAAAGTAAAACTAATAAAATATATAGTAAGTACCTCCTACCTTTAACTGAAAGGTGTGAGAACCTAATAAAGATTCTACTTACCAACAAAACCGTTTTTGTCATCTAGGCTTAAATCCCTTCGTAATTTGCCGGTCTGCGCAAGACGTGGCCATACCATCGAAGGTGGCACATTTGCAGCCTATCTGCGATGTCACGTTCTTGAGTTCTGAACTATTATTTGTACACCTTACAGCACAAGGTAGGTATATTTTATTAGTTTTACTTTTCGAAATAACGACACATCGGGGTACTGACATTTCGAGGTACAACCCATCGATGAAGTGTACCATCGAGGTAGAGACGTATAGGTAATTATTGTCGAGGTGAGGTATTAAACTCATTTTTTATTCATCATATTATGAAGAGAAATTATTTGATTGTTTGCCGTTTTGACGTGAAAATTCGCTCGTTAAGTACGGCCATAACCGGTCAAACTTTCTGGTCAGTCAATTTCTGATATCAATCGTTTACATTGTGGACATTATTAGCTGCCTTTACAATTCACATCTACTCCGCTTCGCAGATGATATAAAGATTTTTCAAGTATAGCTAGCGTTAATGAGGCTAATGCACTGCAGGAAGACCTTCATAAACTTGTCGAGTATCGTTCTGTTAATAATCTTGGTCTAAATCCTTCAAAATTTAGAATAGTTTCCTCATATATTTATATATAACTGTCTCCTTGGAAACCAGTCACTGGTTAGGAAATCTTCAATTAGAGACTTGGTTTTGTACTGACTGTAAATTGATATATAATAACCACATTGAGAATAAGAATTCCATCAATTGCCATTGGATCTCCGGTATAATATTGCAGATGTAACTTACATTTTAAAAATAGCTTCTAGTTCAGTAGACTGTCCCAAATTACTCAGTAAATTACAGTTTCAGGTACCGAGAGGCATTGGTGGTCGTTGTAGGGTACCATTTTTGTATCCCCAAGCCTCTACTAATTACAGACAGAATTCGTACCTTATTCGGGCGAGTAGGAGTTTTAATTGTCATGTCATTTGATATTTCTTGTGCCTACGGAATTTGCCTCGGCTATCTACCTACGCTAAGTTTAGGCAGGTAGGTATTACCTATTCAGGATCTATTAGTGAAGATCTATTAATTGCTAATTTTATAGCATTAAGCACTGATTTGTTCGTTAATGCGCTTATTACATTTGACTAAATGCAGTAACTAAATTCAGAAGCAAAAAGCGTGAGAACAAATGAAAGTGAAATGTATTGCTCATAAAATTAGGTCCATTTTTGTAACACTTATATTATGTTACGTGTAGCTCCGCTTTTCAAAACCGTGATACAAAAATGGACCTTATTTAATGAACAATACATTCCACTCTGATTTGCTCTCACGCTTGTTGCTTCTGAATTTAGCCAAATGTAATAAGCGCATAAACTGATGATAGCTACTCATAAGTACTTACATAACAAAAAGATTAGAAAATTAACTACCTAAACTGGCAAATGGTTCTTTTTTCTGCTGTCGTAACACACATAACACATTAATTAAAGTACGTGCCACAAACTTATCGTGACAACGTCGCTATTGGTAACAGCAAAGTAACATTTCAAAGTGGCGACACGTAGTTCCAGTTATGGCCACCGGGTCAGGTAAGTTTGTAGCACTCCCTATATTATTATAGCCGTGAGACGCAATATAACTTTTCAAGGGCAATAGAATCAAGGTAATGACAAGATAAAACAAAGTTTTCGCGACACACAGTTGACACTCGTTTACACCAAAACCGGAGGGTTTTCCATTCACAGTTTCACATTCACAAATTCCAACGTATCTATGTGCGAGGCCGCGAGATGCGAAACGCGATGTGTGTAAAGTTTGGTAGGTAATACCTACTGACTGAGTTGTTGGACCATTCTTGTATTGTACTATGTACCTACGTATAACTTTATATTAACTCATCGTGAGATGAGCCTTGGATAGTGTTAGTTAAGTACCTTCTTACGTAATACGCGAACTAATTATGCGCGACATATCTCGACAAAGAGATAAGGAAAAAAGCGCGAAAAGGGAAGCAAACGAATTTGCTTTTTCTTCCGCAGCATGCTGTAAGAAGGCTGACTAATAAAATTCGACTAGACTGCCTTTTTCAAGGACTAAACCGCCTTACTCCTTGTGGGTAAGAGGCCAGTTTAGCGCCAATAGTTCTTATGTGAACGAATTGGCCCTGTGTAGCGCCCGTTTGCATAAATCTATGGTGAGAGTATTCCGTCTGCTTCAGCTGTAGGCTGTAGCACATGCTCGATATGCGGAAAAATATCGGATAAAGAAAGACACGATTTGAAAAGAAGAAGGCAGTATCGACTTAGATTCATTAAGCTTTCCTTTGGTCGGATCGATAAAAAATAGTAATGTCAAACGGACAGATGTTTGTTTATCTTTTCAAGTGTAGGTAATTGATTATTTTCGTCGATATTTTCGATTATTTTTGTTGTGGCTGGCTTATTTATTGTAATTATATTCCTCATAAAACTACAACATACAATGGATGAATTGGCAAACTCACTATTGGAATATAATGAACAGGTAATTAAAAGCATTCCACACAGAGACTTCTATACTTCCACATTATTTAATTAACTATTTCATAATTTTAATGTCCAAAACTAACTCTGGGCTTAATAAATTCTAGTTTTATATCAATTTGATTTGCTATAAATAAACAAAGCAATTTCATAACCTTTAAGCTGTATTTTTTTTATTTTGGAATGAAATAATTCGAGTGCTGGAATTGGTATAACTGAGCCCTATTTAATAATAGATAATTCGTATAATATAATAGATTATAAAATCGACATACTATTATTTAAAGTACATATTTACACAAATTAATTTTTGACCAACTTTCAGCTGTCTGTAGTCAACAATGCTCTTGATGTTGTAAAAGATGATGGAGAACGTGACCCTCTGCTAAAACTGCAGTCAGAGTTGCAGGAACTCATAAAACTCACACAAGAAAATTTAGATGCCATATCTACAAAACAAACTTCAACCTCAAGTGAACTTGAAGCGGAAACTCAACCAAACAATAAGAATGAGTTGGATGATGAATATGCTTTATTTATGGTATGTCCTAGGAATTGTTTTATAGCACCCATAGTGGTTTCGCCGATATGTGTTTAAAAAACTTTGCCAACATAAAATGTAACTATAATGCAAATATTCAAATTTTGACAATAGTAAGTCAGGAATACCTCAGGATCTCTTTTTGTTATGAGACATTAGGTTTTATTGCACTCAGGAAGAATGTAGCTTCACTACTTCAGTAGTTTTAGAAATTATCCCCCAACAGGCATTTATTTATATGCAGACATTTTATGTTTCTATTCAACCTGTGACTCGCTGGTCTCGCTGGCTTTCTATAGGTGACAGAATAAAAAATTAAAAAATTCTTGTGATTCTTAGTTTATCCATTACAAACAAATATTATACAAAATATAAACATGCTAGAAATCGAATCTTAATTGTTTAGAATATTAGTTCATTTATTACATTAAAGTATAGGTACAGTTGCGTTCATCAGTGCACAACCACTTTTAGAAAAAATCGTTTGTAGAGCTTGTCAAAGCTAAAATGACGCGCCCCACTATCGCATTAACGCACACAAGCAAATTTAAAATATGGACGCAATACATGTTCCAATGCCGTTGTAATTGGTCATTCAGTTGCCGGTGAGACTCAAACGTAGGAGCACGCGTCGTTCGATTGAGCAGTCGACGCTCCCACACAGATGAAGTATTGTTAATAATATTTGCACTTACACATCAAAATCAACCAATTAAGTAGTGGGGCGCGTCATTTCAGCTTAGACAAGGTGCATAAATGGAATTGGCTAAAAAAAAGGACATATCCCCTAGCTGTCCCTTAGACTCCAATAACTCATTCTTAAACTGCAGGTTTTTATTAGAGATGAAACGGATATCCAGTTAGTATCCGGTATCCGGCCTATCCGGCCTACATTTACTATCCGGCCGGATAGTGTGTTAATATCCGGCCGGATACTGAATAGTAATAATTTTACTACTTCCTCCGTTTCTCTGTATTTTGAGCAGTAGCGGCGTTTTGGTTTTGGGGGGTTCAAGATCAATGTGCATAAATTTAGATTCGTACCAAAGTCAACAAATTAATAATAAGAGACTTAGAATGTTCGTAATAAAAGTCTGTCAAATTTAAAAATGACGATATAAAGATGACACATGTTCCTAAAATCCTAAAGAGCGAATGCACCGTATGAAAAATGTATGGTTATTGGCCCTTGAAATTCGAATTAATTATATGAACTGTTAATGCGCAGAAATCTCGAAATTTTTCGAATTTTACCTCATAAGACCCAGGATGAACATGATAAATGTAACATCAACCGAATCCCCTGTATGCGCATTTCTTTCGTGTGTAGTTTTGACAAGTTTTGTTTAGTATAATGATGTAGTGTAATATTTTTTCCAAAGTTAATAAAGGTTAATTATACTGGAATGTTAAATACGAATTTCTCTATATTTAGGTAGTGGTAGTATACGACGTCGTTTGTCCCCCACGATGCTGTGGGCTATGAATCCATCCGAGGTCGGAACAATTGTTCAGTTCAACGTTAAAATTATTCACATTGAACAGAAACATAATATCACGTAAATACATGCAGTTGTCTAAAGCCCCACCACGCGATCACAGCTTGCAAAAACTTGTTCAGAGACTATGTCCAGCCGATTATCTAGCTATCCGGCGAATAGGTTGGCCGAATATCCGGTATCCGGCCAAATAACTATCCGTTTCATCTCTAGTTTTTATATTTAATAAATGAAAATTGCTTTAATGAAATTCTATACTTTGTCTTATCAATTAAAATTAAAATCTTGTTTGATAGTACAGCCTCAATATTTTATTTTAATTTAGTAAGTATTAAGTATGGTTTAATAAATTAAAAAATATTTGCACATAATGTAGACTCTTTTTCAAGTTAAAAAAATCATTTTTACTTTTAAAAGGAAAACGGACAAAGTAATTTTGAATTGTAATAAAAACATCCCTACAATTTTCTACTTTATACCCTTTCGAATAGTATTCTACGTGCTATAAAACCTTGTAACAGCTGTACAGGAATGTGACTTTGAAGATGGTCATGCACTTATGAACGCAACATATAATGTACATAAACAAATTACTGTCTGATAGACAGAGAAGAATAGCACGAAAGTATTTGATATATGGGATTTAGTTTAGAAAATGATCTAGAATAGATAATGATGGAGATTATTTCCAAATAAGTTTTTTTAGTAAATTATTTTTTTTAGTTTAGATTTCGATGAAACACTTATAAATGTCACAACATAACGTTTGTTGGTGATAAATGGTGTTACAGCTGTACATACCCAACTAAATATGTTTTTCCATTTTCAGCAAGAAATGGCAGATACTGGAGTGTATGATACTAGCAACAGTGAAAGCAAAGTTGATAACACACAACAACAGGACAATGATAATAGCGATATTGAGGTAAGTAATTGATATTTAAAGAGGAGCTATCAAAAAGCCAGTTTGAGACTGCACACTTGTATTTTCATACATACCTGTCTTGTCATATGTCGAAAAAGGATAGTGAACAAAGTCCTGATTGGTCATATGAACTGACTGGTACAGTCTGATAATATCTGTGTTGAAAGTGAAACAAACAAACTGTGGTAACTAACCACGAGGCTTAAAACCTATGTCTTTCTCTCCTTTCATTGGTCTTGATTTGTTATATCATTTGCTTTAATCTGCCTTATTTAATATTTTTGTAAGGAGTAACAAATATAATTTAATAATACAGGAGGAGCTGAGCACCCTGTTGGGTATGAAGTGTGCAGTGTACCACACGCACAAGTGGGGAGGTCAGCCCAGCTTACACAATGCCATGGTCTGTTCTGTAGTACCACGGCAGGACAGTGATCAATTCAAAGATCTACAAGTAATTATTTTATAATGTATTTTAAAATTAGTTTCATTTAAGTTTGGTCAAGAAGATTAAACTAAAACCCTTACAGTTTCAGATAAATTATTTAATTCTTCTAAACATTTTCAGGTTCAAGTTTTATATACACATCCAACTCATGCTGAAATGTTGCCATGTCCATTTTATTTAAATGGAGAATGTAGATTTAATGATGAACAGTGTAGGTGCGTTATAAGATAAACTAGCCAGGAGTTAATATTTAATTTTAGTAGGTAATGAATGCAAAATATACTTTATTTCCTGTGTTACAGATATTCTCATGGTTGTGTGAAATTATTGTCAGATTTAAAAGATTCCATAGAACCTGACTTTGAATCCCTTAAAGTGGGTAGCAGAGTATTGATGAAACTAAAACCAGCAGAAAATGAGGTAAGATAGTTAATGAAAAACTTTCACAATAATCCTTTTTGTAATTATTTATAAAAATAATTTTGGCGTTAAGATCCCGGTTGCGCTTTTTGCGAGGCCGGGATCCGCCTTTACCATGATCTAGGATTTGACAGATCAGGTAATTACAGTAGAGCGACTGCCATCTGACATCAGTGACCCTGTTAACCGGGGTCTGACCATATTGGATCATGGGTACATTCAGCCGCTTGAACAGGTTTCCTCACGATAAGACTATCGGTTAGTCATTTGTACATGGCGGCGGCACTGGTGATCGAACTCGGTACCTCTCGCACGAGCCCTACCTCCGTTAGGCCACCGACGATCGCTTTTGTAATTACTTACATATATATTGTATTTAGACAATGTAACCATTTATTTTCAGGATACTTCATTAACAAAGAAGTCATCGGAAAAATATCATTTGTGGCATAGAGCAATAGTTAAACACATAGAAATAGAGAAGAAAAAGTGTATAGTTAAGTTGGAACATGGTGTTAAAACTGGAGAAAAACGGAAGTCGATGACTGATGAATACCATGTTTCTTTGGAAGAAATTTTCCCTCTCAACAGTAAGCTCTTTTTTATTATTTATGTATACATCAAATTGTACAATAAAAAATACGTGTGGCACTCGGGGACTGCCGCGATAAAGCTATTGCATAGCATTTTTTATCAATTTATGCTATTATAATAAGTTCAAAAAATTTGAACAAAAAGAACGATATTAAGAGTTGATGATCATCGAATTTCGCGCGATGTACATTTATATAATGTTACTTTAATACTAACTATTTTTGGATTACCTTATCGAACTCACTCGTGGAAGCGGCCAAAAACACGCTGTCTCACCTAACATTGTGTCTAAAAGACATAGAATAAGTTATGAGCAGTTAGCAGCTAGTCTACACGCATACGTCTAGTCGCACGCACACAAACACCGTGCCGAAGTCTGCCGAACTGAAACGACGTTAGACGATGCACGGCTTTCAACGCCGCACCGCGCGCTGTGCCGGTCGGAGTGGGGGGTGTTAGGTTTTTTTCGTTACGGAATTTCTTGATTCGGTCGCCGCGCTCAAAGCCCGCGATAAAAGCTATGCAATAGCTTAAAAAGAATAATGAAACTTCTTTCTTTTAGATGATAGTGATTCAGATAGTGAATCAGGTGATAGTTTGAGTGACACTGAGTATCCAGAAAGTAAATCTCTGAAATCGGGAATTACTGAAGAGAATTATAATTTACTGGTAGAAAAGAGTCTCGAAACTGCTGGTCCAGCTATGGGAGAATGGGAACGTCATACTAGAGTGAGTAGGTATTCACCAATTACTGTTTATTATATATTCTCGATCTACTACAATATCTAAATATTTTAATGTGATGACGAAAATAGACGTAATGTTCCATTCCTTCTTAACCGTACAATTACAATAAATTTATAATGGTTAACCCAAAACTGATAGCTGATATTTTTACGACATATGTGTGAGGGCGCCGTAGGTTATCGTATGTATGTATGTAATCTCTTTATTGCAACAATTTATAACATTACAGGAAATAAAAATACAGTTTATAATGCAAAGGCGTAATCGAGTACACGAAAAAATCAACTTCGTAGCGATAGTAGAGGTTTAGGAGACCCGTAAAACGTTGGTCTGCCCGTGCACAGCATACCAAAAAAAAGTTTGTTTTAGTTACCTAAACTTCGACTTTTCGCAGCGAAAGTACCTGCATATACTTAAATCCCCCAAAAGAAAAATAACTTTAATGTGGCTGAAAAGCGAAACTGCCAAGAGGATGTGATGCCGACCAACGTTTTGTAGGTCCCTTAACCCTCTACTATCTCTACAAACAGGATTTTTTCGATGTATGACGTAGGGTAATCTACGTCACCCTCACAGTCCCTCACACCCTCACGTCATGTCTCCCGAATTCAGAAAAAGGCCGACGGAATTAGGTCATGCGACTTTTTCGCACACTGACGCGCAACCCTACACCGTTGCTCTAGGTTCTGCAGCGTAGTCCCAATCAGTTCAAGGTCCATCTAATCTAAAGCGGCCTGTTGGTATTTGGTTTATCCATTCCAGCAGCGGCAGCGCCGATCTCCAATAGCATGATACCACCCTCTGGCATGACGTCACAAAATATCCGAAATGCATGTTGTGGCGTCGTTCCAGAGGGTGGGATCATGCTATTGGAGATTGACGGTGCCGCTGCACAATTGGGAGCATCTTTTTTCTTTTTTGTACGCTGGGTATGCATTACTCCATGTTATTCAAATGGCAAGTTTCCACGACTCCAAATCGGTTTAGGTTACTATCGATTTAGGTTTAATTTCGTAAATCGAATGAAATAGAGTCATAAGTATTAAGACTGTGAGGGCCCCGTAGGTTATCCTACGTCATCGAGTACAAGAAAAAATCCTCTCTGTAGAGATAGTAGGAGACTTGGGCTGCCCGTGCACAATTTGGCAATAAAACAATTTTTTTCAATGACCTAAACTACGACTTTTCGTACCAATAGTACTTTATATACTCTTGTGTGGGTTCTAGAAGTATAATAAACTGGGGTCGTACCGTCTAACTCCGAAGTATGTCACCATCTTGATCCATGAGAGTGGATACCAATCGCTGCACGCCAGCTCCGGCTCTGCCTTGCTGCGATTTGTCCCTACTCAAAGAGTTCGGCTGGACGGCCCCCGGCCTGTCTTACATCCTCTCTTTTCAGCCACATCAAAGTTACTTTTAGTTGTGGTGACTTTAAAGAGGATGTAAGGCAGACTGGTTCTTTTTACTTCTAGAAACCTTTTTTTTTTGCGCCCATGGTAATGGTAATGGGCACCCTCCGGTAGCGGTTGGGAGGGAGGTGAACTCTCTTAGAGTACCAGCCGGTCTGATTATGCACGACTCGCTGAAAAAAGCCTAAGCGCCTACGTGCTAAACACCCCCTGGGAGCACCTGTAGACGGGAAGGCTTTTCAGGTTTCACCGGAAGCGACACCCCATGGGGATGGGGTGCGCACACAAGAGGATACTTAAATACTATCGCTAGGAAAAATCGAAATTTGCAACACGTACCTTGCTGCTGCCTGTAGTGGGCTACGAACTTGTACATGTAATTAAGCTGTTGGCTAATGGCCTACCTTTACGCTGCAGGGCATCGGTTCGAAGCTGATGTTGGCCATGGGCTACGTTCCTGGCAGCGGGCTGGGCGCGGCGGGCGTCGGCCGCGTGCAGCCGGTTGAGGCGCGAGTGCTGCCCGTTGGGAAGAGCCTGGACCACTGCATGGCCATCACGGAGGCCGCTATGCAGGATCCGCTCAAGGTAAGTTTGGGTCATTTCGTAACATGTGCAATGCGATGACTGCTCACCATCAGGCGGACCGTAAGCTTGTTTGCCACCTTAGTGGTATAAAAAAATGTAACATGGAGTTCGGAGTGGGTCGGTCAGGTTAGGTTAGGTTAGGTTAGGTTAGAAAGACAGGTCGGAAAGACCTGCACGCACTGGGCATCCTCGCTTGGTAGGAGATGGCGCAGGATAGGAAGAGGTGGCGATATCTGTTGTCGGAGGCCAAGATCCACTTTGGGTCGCTGAGCCAGCACAGTAAGCGTTCATATCCCGTTTGTGCTCTCGCGCGCAGGGGCTCAGGGTCCGCCTTGAGCATGATCCGAGATTTGGCAGATCAGATAATTAAATTACAGAAATCAGAATAGAGGGTTAATTAATGTAAACGAAATTACGAAAACGGGCTAAAGGAGAGCGACTGCCACCTGATTACTTACGTGACACATTGATTATAAACTGACCATATTGGATCATGGTTGTTACATCATAGAGGTTCCTCTTCAGCCTCTTCAAGTTGAAGTTTTTGAATTATAACCTTGAAGAATGGAAAGTTATGGATTGACATAGTAGAATGGAAAGTCAAGGATTGACATAGTAGATCAATAGACTATTCCACTCAAAGTTATATGTTAATATCATCTTGGCGTTAATGACCCAGTTGTGCTCTCGAGAACGAGGGCCCGGGGTCCGCCTTGACGATGATCCAGGATTTGGCGATCAGGTAATTACAGTGGAGCGACTACCATCTGACCTCTGTGACCCTGCTACCAGGGGAACCTGACCAGATTGGGTCATGGTTACAAATTCAGTTGCCTGAATTTGCAGGTTTCCCTCACCGTAAGAGCATCGGTTAGAATTTAACTAATATACATAACTCAGAAAAATGTTATTGGTACACGGCCGCAGCGGGATTCGAACCCGGTACGTCTCGCTTACGAGTCGCATACTCAACCGCCGGGCTACCGACGCTCTTCACAGTTATATGTTAATGAGTAAGTTCAAAAGCCTCCCATCTGGGAATATTGCTTTTGGTCTCTCGTCAAAGGCATCGAAGGTAATTTCTGGCGCCCCTCTTTACGTGCCTTGCGTAAACCAGGTGACTGGCTCCAGCATTTGGCAAAAGAGAAAGCCTATCTACTATGCTTTCTAAGTTGTATTTCGATATTTTACGACAGGGTAATAATGTCCGGTGTAGACAGCCGACAACCGCGCTTTTATTGATACTAATTATTCGCTTCCAGGTTGAGCAAAGACTAAAAAGGTTACAAAAGAAAGAAGAAGAAAGGAATAAGAGAGCCTACGAAAGAGAAAAAGAGCGTGAAAGAAGAAATGTTTTCAACTTTCTGAACAAAACTCTAGGAAATAAAGAGGATGGCGCAGAACCAAGCAAGCACGGTCCTTCCACCAACATGAAGCAATCGACAAATAAAGACCTCAACATAGAAAAGTTCAAAATCGCCGAAGACGAAAGGAAAATAGAACGAGAATTGTCAAGATTAAATAGTTCACTTTCTAGAAATGCAGCTGGGTCGGACATTCATAAAAATATAAATTTACAAATAATAGAGAGAACTAGAGAACTTAATGCTCTAAAAAGTAAAGAACAGCAAATTTGTAAAGAACAGGATAATAGGAAAAATAAGCAAAATATGGTGTTTTAAAGCCCTCATAAGATTTTTGTTCCTAAATAGGGGCTTTAATTTCTTTGGTAATATTTTGTCACTGTATACTGTTTCTTCTTTGTATAATATTATAGAACGAATTTATCCATTCCATACATTTTTATGTATACAATTTATTGGTTTTAAACGTTACACCTAGGACAAAAATAAAACACAAAATTTAATTACAAATTTCTGTATTTACATATGTGATGTTTTAGTTTAAAATAAGCGTACATGGCATAAAATTACAAATTAATATACCTATCAAATATTTTTTTCTATAAATTAGATATTTGTACTATCAAACAATAATTACAAAGTACTTATACATGTTAATGGGTTGTGTGACTAGCAAATAACATTTGCTGAATTATAAAAATTGTAATGTTTTAGTGACAGTGGGTCAAAAGATTTTATATTAAAACTATCTATTACAATCACTTATTAATCTACCTAGCATAGGTATGTAATAAAAAGGCTTTACAAGCCAAATTTAAGATTATTAAAAGTTTAAAGCATAAAATTTTAATTCCGCATATAAAATGTTTTTAACAAAATTTATCATATTATAACATTAGCAGATTTATATGAGTATGACATGTATTTCTGCGAGTGTCTTCATCTACAAATTAAAAACGACAGTGAAACATTAACTTTATTGTTTATTTGTTACATGAGCAAGATATTTGTACTTATTCACCGCAGTTATATGCAAGTTGTATCTTTACAATACATTGCTGGGAATCAATGCAAGCCTACACACACAACATAAACATAAGATTCTCAGCAAAAGGATATGAACCCAGTGAGACTGCATGCCGTGATATACTTTACTATATATATTTTAAGGTTCAAAATCGAATACTGAACGAGACCCACTGCATTGTCTCGCAATCGCTAATGTACCAAACCGTCAATGTATCACCGCTCTACGTAATATGTACTGACATGTGCATTTTGTCATGTAATTAACACTATTACAGCTAGCCGGTCCTGTCTGTCTGATTACCCTAATATTAATCTATTCACTACACTTATGCATTGTATTTCACTCGTAAAATTAAAATTTACTAAACAAATTCATCACAGAGATTTGTTATGTCCTCTTCGCAACCCTACCACCATCACCATTTCGCTAGTACAAGTTATTCTTTAAAATTACTGCTTATGCCATTACATTAGGAATACAATAGAGAGTGACGAAATTAAAGAGAGACAATCTTTGTACTAAACTAAACGTCTTGTTAAAAATAAGTACACGCGTGTGAGACTCGTGGCCACAAATCATACTTTGTTTTTTTTATATATCATTAAACAATGACTTTGTGATGTCGTTATCAGTATTTTGTGATTATGACCGCACTGTGTTGTTGAATTGTGGTAAACTAATTTATAATGTATTAAAAATAGCTTTTTATCTATTAATAATATAAGTATATGAGATTCATGTTTTATTATTCAGAGCTAATAACCTGTAGAATATTAAGGCATAGTCGGGGCGTCTTTTAGTTACCACGTGGCAGCCATGTTGTGGCACTGCCTTTGCAGCTGGTGTTGATGCTTTGCAGCTGTGTCGCTGTGCATCCGAAGTGAGGGTTCGCCGTGAGCTGTGTCGCTGTGCTATGTGTCCCGTAGTCGGGAGAGCACGCACTCCATCGCTTCGTCGACATTGTCGAAGACGGGTACGTCCGACCGCGTCGCCAGGTCCGCGAGGTAGGTGCGCCCGCGGTTGTAGTCCTTCACTGCTATCTCGCTGTACTGTAATTCGGGAGACGACAGATTAGATATTACAGTGAGGGTCGTGCCAGTCTTATCTTTGAATCGACACGATATTCTTGACGTTTATCCGGAGGATTATATATGAGGGATTTTATTATATATGAGAGTTTATATATGAGGGATTTCACGATTTCAAAATCCATCAGATGGCGCCACTGGGACGCGAGGTCTGATTTCAAAATAGAGCCGTCGTTGGCTGGATTAGATTCGTCATTCTACAGCACTGTCTTGTTTCTGTCCAATAGCTGGGCAGTATTTCGGACAACGGACCTTACTCCTCATTACCGCCATCTAGTGGTTTTGAAATATCGAAAATTAGCAATGTTTTTTTTATACTACGAAGGTGGCAAACATGCTTACGGCCTGCCTGATGGTAAGCAGCCACCGCAGCCTATGGACGTTTGCAATACCAGGGCATCACCCACGCGTTGCCGACCCCGTAAAAACCTTTGGTATTGGCTGTCCTTTTACTAACATTGAGTGGTAATATGTATATACAAACCTGGTGCGTAGTGGAGGGGTACGGCATGTGTTGCACGATTAGTACGGTGGCGCTCGGCCGTAGTCCCATATAGTGGGCAGCCAGGACCATCGCCGCGAAACATGGGGATTCTGCGCTCAAAGAGAACACTAGCACGCGGGAGCCTAGCAGCAGGTCTTCATCGTACGTGCCTGTGGACAACGGGGATTGGGGTTAGTCGAAGGAAAAAACCATAGATTTTTTAAAGTATTATATTGACAGGCCTGGATTCAAGTCCTTTGAGCCTAAAATAGAATGAATCCAAGAGTGAACGACGAGAGGAGGGGAAAATCGATGCATCCATTCAGTCCACCCACCACTGCTAATATACAAAAATGCACAATGGCTTCTAAAGACCACTCTTTTGCATCGGGGGTTAAGTAAACTACTCGTAAATCGAATTTAATAAGGGAAGTAATAAACACAGCATAATAACAGCAATTAAGTTGTTATGTAAACACAATTTTTTACTAGCGACCCGCCCCGGCTTCGCACGGGTTTTCTTGGGGCTACTCTATTATATAATGCAAATTACATATAAATCTCCCGGAAGAGATTATCTATATTATAATGAAAAGCGCATCAATATTTAAGCGTACATACAGGAGGGACAGACGCGGCAAGCGACTTTAACGTATACTATATATAATACATATATATTCAATATTTTGAATAACAGCTTTCAATTTCTTTTTCAAAACTATACAACAAGCCAGTCAGTGGACCTCACAATCGGCTGGGTAGTAACTCCATGCACTCGGCTTGGGTCTCATACCCACGCCGTCAGACCAATCGCCATTTCTACTAACCTTTGAACGGTTGCGGGGTAAGATCCTCCGACACCGCATAATAATCCGACGCACTCAGTCTGTCAGCGGGATCGAAGGCAGCTGGGCGTTCCCTGAACTGGACCTCCTCTTCAGAGGTCTCATTCGCTGGCCTTGGCTTCTTGTCGTGCCGAGGGGACTCTGGGTGGGCGGGCGCGGCTCTGCGAGCTGGTGCCGAGAACATGCGAGTGTAGTCGTTGGCGCGAGGAGCCACGTAGGAGACACCCTCGCGGCGAAGGAACTCTTCTGGGCGGGTTTGGTTTGACTGTGGAGAAGGAATGGTCATTTTTAATAAAGAAAAAGAGAAAAAATTCAAACTCAAAATTTCTTTACAAGAACAGCAACAAGGATTTCTTCAATAAGTGCTTCCAAAGGCTACGGTAACTGCTTACCATCAGGCGGGTCGTATGCTTGTTTGCCACCGTGGTACAAGAAAAAATCGTGACGGTGTGCCAATCTTTTCCTAGTTGAACTTGGGAAACGATTTCAGGGTCCCCAGCGGAAGATCTTGGTCAACCTCAGTTCGCCAACGGTATTAGGAGGCACACCTAACAAGCGGAGAGCTCGATATCGTAAAGAAAGCTAGTCAAATTATTAAAAATTAGCGGTCCCTCGCGGTTTCATTCAACTATCCCACGGGACCCTAACGTCACTCGGGAATAATGTTACTTCCTATCAGAGAAATAATTTACAAAATCGGTTCAGTAGGTTTCAACCTGGTTAAGATCGCAGGTACCAGCTGGATGCGGAAGGCACAGGACCGGCCTTTGTGGAGATCTTTGGGGGTGGCCTATGTCCAGCAATGGGCGTCTTTCGGCTGATATGATAATGATGATGAGGTTTTGGAGACCCAACATACAAACCCACAAAATAGAACCACCAGATATACCAACTTACCGGGAACTCCCCAGCGAGATAGACATGGTGCAGCGGCGCGCCCAGCATGGCGGGCAGCCGCTCGAGCCGGCGCTCGGTGCCCGGCGTGAACACCGCGTCGCCCGAGCCGCCCGACGCGCCCACCCCGCTGTCGCCCTCCGCTGCGCTGCGGAGCCCGCCGTTCTGGGTGGACAAGGTGGATTTATATCAGTAATGCACCACACTAATAACCCCAAGGTGGACCGACGAACTGGTAAGGATCGCAGGTTCCAGCTGGATGCGGAAAGCACAGGACCACCCTTTGTGGAGATCTCTGGGGGAGGCCTATGCCCAGCAGTGGGCGTCTTCTGGCTGATATGATGGTGATGATGATGATGAATAACCCCATTGAACAAACGTAGCTGGGCCGCTGTCGCCCTCCGCCCCGCTGCGGAGGCTGCCGCCGTTCTGGGCAGACAAGATGGATATCTATCAATAACGCTCCACACTAATTACTTCTTTGAACAAACGTAGTTGGGCGGCCATTGGCTTGATGCACAAGATCTAAGGCGCTGTCGTGCGACCATGGTCGAATGTCGGGCGTCGCCCGACCAATATAGGGGACCTCAAAAACGCCCGCCGCACGACTGTTGCCAATTAGGACAACGCCTAAGGAGCGCGATTTGAGCGATTTCCAGTGTCGTGGGAGTACAAAAAATGTCTGCCAAGCCGGGTATCCACTGCGGGACCCGCGACAGGATTTGAATATACTTACCACCAGGCTACACAGATCGCTCATTGGAGATGCCCAATGCCCAAATGTTTTGGATCAGAAATGAACTAAAATCCGAAACAGACAGAAGGATCATTACGTTTTGTATTCAGAAATTTTCGGATGCCTCAATTTGAATGCGACTTTTTTACCTTTTGCCACAATAAGGTATTTTTGAATGTTACTTTCAACTTATTTCTTACCTTAGGAATGTAGAGTCCAAGTTTCTGGCCGTAAGCCTTCAGCCTGGCGTTGTACACTTTCGGCAGCCCGTTGGGCTCCCGTGCGTCACCCCCCCGCGCCCCCGCGCCCGCGTCCGCCCCGGCCTCCCCTTGCCCCTTCGGACCTTGGTACTCTGCAACAAACAGATCGCTAATTCAACACGAATCTTTGAACCCGAAACGTTTGCACCTGAGGACCTTCGACGAGTTCCCAAAAAAGATTCTAGGCCGCAAACGTGCCGTATTTGTCGATTTTTATGATTCTTTAACCGAACATGTGACATTTCGAACGACCGCCAACCGCGGTGCTTAACAAATGCCGACTCGAGAAAACAAACAGACTGTAGTTGTACCTTCTTCAGATGTATACCGTCTATAAACGACGATTGATTAGTTCCTTGATCAATTAGAGGGTATGAACATCTATCAAAATTAACTGTTAGAGGACTTCCGCGTCATTTATTTACAATGATAAATGTAATAGGTGCTTAACATTTGTGAGTCAAACTGCGCAAAACGTGAAGAAAACAAACCCAAACTTTATTACAAGTATTTCTTAAAAATGAACATGTCAAAACAAAAAACAAGCTATGTTCGCAAACAGCTGAACAACATTATGTCACTCATGAGTATTAGCCGCTTATCGTTCGAGAGATGGCATGATAACGATAGAAATGTAATTAGCCATTAAAATGTAAAGTGCAAATAAGTCGCGCGATATCCATTGTAATCGGTGTGCGTAGCTTCATTATCATAATGACAGCAAAACAAAGAAATAAATTAGGGGTATCTAAGGGGCAGCTACTACATAATGTACAGATGATACAAAATATTGGAGCTGATAATGAGAGTCGAGCGAGGCGTTCGAAAAAAGCACAGGGGACTGATTCTCGCGCTTGCGTTGCTACATCTCGAATTCCATATTGTCTATAGCCCCAAATCTCTATTAAAAATGTCACAATAATCTTTGCAGTAAAAAAACTTATTCTCAACTATCTTCGACTTCTTTATATCTGATGTTGAAAATCATTTTCAGTGTCATTTCCAATACAAGGGCCCAGCGATAATATCAAAATCGAGATGTCGCGCGAGAGTAGCCCCCCGAAATGAAGGCAATGACATCGATCGTTAGATGCGGTGGTCTCTGCCACGCACCGTGTGCCGACGGCGAGAGCCGGTCGCAGAGCGATCGGAAGGCGCGACGCACGCGCGCCGCCACGCCCGACGCGCCGCTAGCGCCCGCCGAGCCCCGCGAGACCGCGTCTGGACAGAAACCTTAACGGCTACCCACCACCACTACCACCACAAACACAACGCATGGACGCAGAAATCGAGCAATTCTAAATCTATAGATACATACCTACATAAAAGTAAGTAACTCTAAAGATGTCAAAAATGCAACGTCATAAACTACTTATGAATTTCTAGGTCCATGCCGCTTAGTCACAATAGCAAACATAAATGCGCAAGGAACACGGAAGTCCTGAGACGTAAACGTGGTGTCTCACTGAGTATCTATAGGTACACACGCGAAACACGGCGATTACATGACTCACGACCTCCGCTGGCTGGGGAGTCGCACCCATAAAAGGAAGCAGCTACGAGATCTGTGGTGCTTACCCGAGTCAGACGAGAGCTCAGCGACGGCTGCGCAGAATGTTTCGAAGTCGACCGGGTCGGCCGCGGCTGGGAGGCTTCGGTCGGCCAGTTCTCTTTCCACCTTGGCGACGTCTCTGAGTGCATCGACCGCTTTGGCCCGAGGCAGGCGGCTGGTGCGTCCTCCAGCGGCGTCGTAGGCGCGTTTGAGGCGAACTATAGTGTGTCCCAACGCCAGTCTTGGATGCGTTCTTGCACCGCGAAGGACTGCGCGGGCGCAGCGGAGCGCGGCGGGGATGTCCGTGAAGGCGGGTAGCCCCCGGCGCTCGACTGCCTCTTGGAGGGTCGCGCGTGCACGAGATAGTTCTACGTACTCTCTGTGGGGGGGAGATATGATGCTCGTAATGTGTTTAGGTGTCGAGAGAGTGTTATAATGTGTTTCGCGGTACTCATATAACTAGTTGGCCGGACATTGCTGGGGATTTGAAGATGTTTTGTGGTTATACGAGTACGTATAGCTAGTATAATCCTCAGCAATATCCCTCATATTGCTGAGGATTTTCTGTAAGGATTCGTTGTAACTCACACGTCCGAGATGGTCTCCGAGAAGATGGCCTGGTGTCGCTGATAGGGTCTCAGCACGAGCAGCAGGTCTCGCGGCTCGGCGGCCAGGTGGGCGGCCTCGACGCTGGCGGCCACGGCTCGCGTCTCGCTATCCAGAACGAAGAGGAGCGCGCGCGCCGCTGCTTTCGCGCGGTACTCGAGCTCCATTAGCTCCGTCGACCAGTCTTCCACTTGCTAAGGGGAGGGGGACCGTTAGTGTTAAGTTCATGTTACAGGCCTAGCTTTTATACTTCTTAATTAATGTGTTGCTGGTACTAGACAGTATTAGTTTGTCCTCGGGCGTGCCTGGGTTAGGTGTTAAACAATACTCAGTAGCTCTTTTGAGTCGCTACTTTAGACACAGGGTGACACCGGCTGTATGGAAGCGACACTTTCCCGCGCGATTTTTTCACGGCTCGTGGAAGCAAGACAGTGGCGTGGATTAGGCACGTCATATAAGGTTAGGGGCCAGCAGGCGGGCTGTCGGTCCGTTTGTTACTGCGTCAAAAAATCTTACTTACTTACTTAATCGCTAGGACTGTATTAACTTAAAACGGAGGGAAACTAACAACCATAACTGATCGAAGGTGAATAAAAGAAGGAATACGGGCAAAACAGAAAACAGAGTTTTCTTTCGGATGCACGAATCCACAAATGAAAAGGATGAATATATTGCGACGTATCTTCATAAACTACGGTCTAATACCTATCTACATACATAAAGACGTATATCCCTTTCGGCCGCATTAACGAAGGCGCTATACCTAATAATGTTTTTCTGTAGTTTTTGCGTAATGCGCGAGACAGACAGACAAAAATTCAAATTTTTTTAGGGCTATGTTACTTCTTAAATCCAACCCCGATATTTTTTTCTGAAATATCTTCAATGTACAGACACGGCTTTTTAAAGATTTATAATAGTATAGATTCATTGCCTGGTAAATAATTAGTAGGTAATTTTGTTTCTATTTTAGAATTCAATTAAAATATACCAAGACCAATTGCATAATGATACATGGAAGCTGTCTATTGTGAAATGTAAGAGATAGTCAAGATTTATCGGATCTTTCTTTGAAAATGGATTATTGTTACGGATTACAACTTTTTACGACACGTCCATTGTGCAACGCAAATTTCTAACGAATTAATTTTATCAACAACGGACGTCAATTATCATTTCACAACATTTATAAACAGAGTTCGCTTGCAATAATTTGATAAGTAGGTACAATACAACGGCCTGATATTCTACTAATAAATAAGTACCTACCTAGATGACAGTCTTAGTATAGCAACTTTTGCTAGTTCTCATATAATTTTTTTTGCATAAAAAGCTTTTACACGAGCACTATTTTTAACTGAATACCATCTACGATCAGTCAGAGTACTTGTCAAGACAAATCAAACGAGCCCAAACACGATGGGTCTATCATGCATAGTTTATGACATAAGTTTATGGCATATGACCTTCCGTCATTATCATCAGCCCTTAAATATCCCCTAGGGGTAAACTCCAATCAAACAATACCATTCCAATAGCCCAAACCCGATGGGATTATCTTGTTGCGTTCTATGACCACCTTCCGATTCTGCTCCATGGTAACATTTTAATGCGTTGTCATCCAAGTTACATACGTATACCATGTATTTTCAGCGTAATTGAACCCCAGGAAATGTAAAGTAAAATTTGACCCCTACGTACTAACACTGTGGTTAAATACGAGTAAGAGCTTTTAAAAAGAGAACAAACCTAGCGACCAGACATGTGAATGATTTTTCATAACTTTAAGCCTATCCATTTGCCTCACACCCAAGTATGGAATGCTGTTATTATAATTAGCTATAATGAATATTTACATCCTCATCCTACGCATACGACAGAGCTAAGCGATAGCCTTACAACATAGTAAATGATGATGTGAGAGTGATGTGAGTGGATTACCTACCGACTGAAGTATTCCATGGAAGTCAATACAAGTAGGTAACGCAAGAGGCATTTCATTTCAAATGACCTTGGGACGCAGCGTGCATTGTTGGCGTCGCGCGTGTTTAAATAAATATATTACCCGTACTGTTTTACTTAAGAGGGAAAAAAGATTGTATTAAAAAAATTACACATGCTATTTATTTAAAACATAAATAACATATGGGACGACGTCGCGACATACCTATTTATTTATTTAACTGTTTATTGTACCTACCTAAAAAAGAAGACAAGATAATATATTCCAACGGAAGTTGGAATATATTATGAGGAGTTTTCAGAACTTTATGCATTACTTTTGACCCCGGAAATGTTAAGGTTCTATTCTCATACCAGTTCATCATCATCATCATCATCCTGGCGTTATGTCCCGGCTTTGTCCCCGCGCAGCACGCGAGGGCCCAGGGTCCGCCTTCCTGCTATTTCTGGCCCACCTCGCTCGGTCTTCGGCATCTCTCGTGGTGAGCTTATTGGCACGCATATCGTTCTTGACAACGTCAAGCCATCGCTTCTTGGGCCGGCCTCTCCTTCCCGTGCCCGGCGGGGGCGGCATAGCCAGACACTTGTTCCCCACATAACTTGCCGATCTGCGCAAGACGTGGCCATACCATCGAAGGCGGCACTCTTGCAGCTTATCTGCGATGTCACGGACGCCAAGGCTACCCCGAATGTGGGCGTTTCGAACCCGATCCTTCCGTGAAACTCCACACATCCACCGCAGCATCTTCATTTCCGTGACACGCAGCTCCTGCCTGTGTCGCTCTAAAAGGGGCCAAGTCTCGCTACCGTAAAGCAGAGCAGGTCTAACGATGGTCTTATAGACCTGTCCCTTCAACTTTATCGGCATTTTGGGGTCACAAATGACACCTGTTACCTCCCGCCATTTGGCCCAAGCAGCGGATATTCGGGCCTTGACGTCGCCATCGATGTCCCCGGTTGAGCTAAGCACAGATCCCAAGTATCTCACCTGATCCGTGCACTTGACTTCCTCATCGCCTATGCGCACGGGTAGGGGATCTGCACTGTTGCAGGCCATGTACTCTGTCTTCGCCACATTTATCTTCAGACCGCCGTTCTCAAGTGCCTCCTTCCACTTTTTTACACGTTGGATTAGCCGCCCCTTGTCAGAGTCTGTCAGCGCGATATCGTCAGCATACATGAGCAGCCATGGAGGTACCTCATGATAATCTCGGATGCTGTCTGACAATACGTCTAATATCACGTTGAACAGAAGTGGGCTGAGCACAGAGCCCTGGTGTACCCCAACGGTAATCGGGAACGGTTTGGTGTCACCAACGGCAGTCCTTACTATAGAATCGGAGTCGTGGTACATGTCTCGGATAATGTCAATATAGGCCTCAGGTATCGACTTGGACCGCAACGCCCACCATATCATCTCCCGAGGGATACAGTCAAAGGCCTTCTGCATATCCAGAAACAGGAAATGCAGGGGTGTGTTCTTTGATCTGTATCCCTCCATGAGAGTTCTCAGGGCAAATACGGGGTCCATGGTCCCACAACTCGGCCGAAACCCATACTGACACTCCGAGATTGTACACTCCCGTCGGATCCGAGAGTCCACAATGCGTTCGAAGAGCTTCATGGTGTGAGACATCACCTTTATACCGCGGTAGTTGGTGCACTCCCGCACCGAGCCCTTGCCCTTATAGACTGGAGTAATAATACTTAGCCTCCATTGGTCTGGTATCTTCCCGGTGCGGAGAATGCGGTTATAAAGGTCGGTTAGGATGCTCACACCACGAGAGCCCATCGATTTCCACGCCTCGATAGGGACTCCATCGGGCCCGACAGCTTTCCGATTCTTCATGCGGCGAAGAGCCGTCTCGACTTCCTCAGGCGTTATCGGTGGCACAAGTCCTTGGTTCCGAGGGAGGTTCGGGGGCTGCACCTCTTTGTGCTGCTTGTTGAGCAGCTCGTGGAAGTACGAGCGCCATCTCTCCTTCACCGCGCGGTCATCGCATAACAGGTTACCGCTAGGGTCATTAACACAGCGGCACGTGGAAATGTCCTGTGCCGCTTTAACCCTCGATCGTGCCAACTTGAAAATGAGTTTCTGCCCCTCAGACGATTCCAACTTATCGTATAAAGGACGTAAGTGGTCTCGTCTGGCTCTGGCTACCGCTCGTTTGCTGGCACGTTTGGCATCCCTGTACGCAGCGTGGTCTTCAGGAGATCTGGACGCTTGCCACTTTTTAAAGAGGGCTTTCTTAAGCCTGGTCTCCCTCTGGACTGTATCGTTCCACCACCAGGTCTCCTTGTCAAGCCTGCGACCACCCCTAGACACACCCAGCACCGTCCGCGCTGTCCGTGCGATAGCTGCCTGAGTTCTGTCCCAGAGTTGTTGGACGGGTTCACCGTCTGTCGCAACACTAAGGTCGCTGACAGCAGCGGCGAACTCGTGGGACTTGGTTCCTTCAAGCAGCCACCACCGGGTTTGGCGTCGGCACTGCTCCCGGTATTTGCCTCGAGGCTTAACGCGCAGGTCCATCACAAGGACCCGATGCTGGGCAGTGAGACTCTCTCCGGGTATAGCTTTACAGGTGGCTACTTTGCCAATACCATCTCTCCGAGTGAGAAAGTAATCGATCTGGGTAGCGTTCCTCCCACTCTTGTAGGTGATCAGATGTTCGGATTTCTTTTGAAAAAACGTGTTTACGATGGCCAAATCGGCAGCCGCACACGTCCGAAGAATTTTTTCCCCTTCAGCGTTACGGCTCCCAAAACCAAAACCGCCATGTACACGGCCAAACTCCTCACACTTCTCACCCACATGACCGTTCAGATCGCCACCCACAACAATACCCTGTGACAACGGAATGTTTCGTAGCACTTCCCCGACTTGCTCCCAGAACAGCGCCTTATCCGCATCGCCGCAACCGACCTGTGGAGCGTAGGCGCTTATCAAGTTGGTCACGACCCCTTCGACAAGCACTCCTACAACCATCAGGCGGTCGCTTATACGCTTCACATCCAAGACGCTGTCCCGAAACTCCTCAGAGAGCACTACCCCCACGCCGTTGTCCCCACTCGGAGAGCCCGTGTATATAAGCTTGTAGCCGTTCCCGATGTTGCGGGACCTGTTGCCTCTCCAACGAGTCTCCTGCACGAACGCCACTGCCACCCTCCGCCTGGCGAGCACATCGGCCAGCTCACGCGCCCGTCCGGTCAGCGTGCCAAGATTCCACGACGCGAAGCGGACCTTTCTCTGGGCTAGCGTCTTTAACCGGGCCCGCCCTGGACCCGGTAGCCCTAACCGACTTGACACAGGAGTAGGGCGATCCCCCTGCGCGTCGTTTTGCGGCGAC
The DNA here is from genome assembly GCA_907269095.1 of Blastobasis adustella. NCBI lineage: Eukaryota > Metazoa > Arthropoda > Insecta > Lepidoptera > Blastobasidae > Blastobasis > Blastobasis adustella. The sequence continues at coordinate 12,975,088 of OU026119.1, read as the reverse complement.
GCCCTATCCGTGTCCGGTTTCCTTTTCGACCTATCCATAATTTATTTTGCGGGGTTTTGGCTTTTTACGTGCGTCGACTCCCATCCGACACGCACAACCCGTTAGGGAAAAGCCGATTCGCCAGAGCCTCGTCCGTCTGCCAGCAGGGGGACCACGTGCAGGTGAGGTTGGCTTGGGCCCCTGAGATGGTGGTGGGGCCCCAAACCCCCACATATTCTCATACCAGTTACACTTCCATAAAGGTAACATTTGGAAGTTTGGATGCAAGAAGTAATTTTCGAAAGTACTCATCCGAATTAAAATCACTCGTACAAATTATTTTACCAAATATGTAACAGGACGCCACATGTTCTTGACATGAGTTTTCTTGGGAAGGCGGTGAACCGGGAGTGGAAAAATTGCATGATCCCACTTCCGGTTGGACTATCCATTGTTTATATTGCCCTGCCCCCACTGTAAAGCTACCAGCATCTGCGACTCACCGGATTGAAGTACGTGATTCCCATCTTGTTGAGCATCGGTATGGCGATGTCCGACCGCCACGTCGTTGGGTTGCAGGAGCCCCCGAGGAACACCTCCCAGGAGGGCGGCGCCGGCTCGCTACCTGCGCAGTGACAGAAGTAGGTGTTAGCTGACACTTTAAGGAAGAAGTAAGTGGTGTTGGGCCTGAGCTGGATATCTATTCTATTGCCCGATTGCATTAAACTTAGGCGACACCTAAGTTGGCGCATTACGATATTACACATCATTTAGGAGTCAAGGAATCGGTGTCAAAGATAGCAAGTTTAGTTTTTACTTATGGTTTGTTCAATGCTTTTCTTCTTAGGAATATTTTAAATCGACTTAGGCGTCGTCTAAAGTTTTGTACAATCAGGCATTTACATCGTAGGATAAGGGTTAAAGCATTTCGTAGAAGAAAGTACTGTTGGACGTACCGTAGAGCAGACCATTAGGCACATGACCTTTAGATCATGAAACTATTCTCGAGTTACTTTTCAGTTTCATGTCGTGTTTTATGTATTTTCCAAACCAAATGGATTTCTTTAAGTTTACTGCGTTCGGTCGTAATTTCGGATATTACAATTTATTATATGGACGACAATTGGAATTGCATTTCGTTCGATAGGGTTTGCTTGCGAGAGATGTCACCTAAGTCACCTGTTTTACTTGATTGTTATTCTATACATTCATTCAAACGCGGTTTAAAGCGAAAGATCTAGACTTGGTCTAAAAAGTGGAGCGACTTGGGTAATTATTACAATAGGTTGATTGAAATCAACAAATATACAACACTGATCGAATAACGAAGACCTTCATCTAGCAACTATGTTGCTACTGACGGATGTCTTTTTAGCTTTTTAGACAAGAGTCTGTCGCTCTACTTCCGTAGATTTTTTGTCAGTGTTATATTTAACGGCCAGTACCAGTTGACTATAGGAGTTAATCCTTCGCCGAATTATTGGATGATTTAACAGAATTTTCACGCTAAGCAGACTGGTCGCTGTACTGGCGAAAATATAAAAAAAAACCGCTGCTGTCCATTTTCTAATCTACTAAAACTCTAGCTAGCTAGTCTCCTTATCGAGTCGTTGGACTAACTCCCACTCAGTTTGTTTGCCCTGTGGATATTCGGCGACACATAGGTACAGCATTTGGACTGGCCTCGAACAAGTCCTCCTATATAAGTTTAAGGGATTGATGCTATATTCAACTCCACCGGACACGATACGACGTCCCAATGGACTGATGTTTAAAGCCCTTGTTTGGTGAGTTGGACGATCTCATTATATCTTAGTCACTACTTAAAATAAGAAACAGACTAAGAATGACGGAATATACTTTTTACAATGCAACCTTACGGTGCCGGAAGGTGAAGGATCAATACAGAGAGAAGCAACTACTTAAGCGTGTACTGTACTTCTGGATATTGTATGCGGTAGACGGTGTGGCTGTTTGGCAGTGGTTTTTATGGTCTATCTATGTAAAACTAAGTAAGACGATATACTATAGAAGATATTATAAAGAAGTGCCAATACTTAAATGCTTTATGTATTTAAACGTAACAACGTGTGAAGTTCGTGAGGATCTATAACTACTTAGTACATACTTTGTACAATATTCTACCTCCATCAGTAGGTTCGACACCTGCTACCTTTTTATTTGGTCTACAATAAAAACGATGTAAGGTATACCATACTTTGTATAAACTGTATCACGTGTCGGTAGTAGTCCCACGCCTTCCTATCTAGCGAATACCATTATGTCTAACGTGTTGTACACGTCAATACTATGAATAACTCTATTACTGTAGAATAGATGATGGACAACGAGGAAGAGCAAATCGATGCCAAATATGTTAACGCTACAGCACGTTCTGAATACAATGGTGCAGATACTACACTAATATGGATAGGACCTTGCGCGTACCAACCAGCATAGTTGACCCTATTTCTAAGATGAGAACGGGGCACGCAAAAGAACTACGGTTAATTGTTGACAATTGTATATGGCGCGTGGGCACGCAACCGGGATCGAGTTCAAACAGCTACTCCGTCCTAATACCTCCTTTAAAATCACTACGACGACGGTCTGTTTAGTAATCGCGACCTAGCACGACAGCTCAATTATACAAGCACACATTAACGAAATAAACATGAAACCATCTTGTAGGAATGTCCAAATTGTCATGCTAAAACAAACCCACGATCGAACCAAAAGCGATTCGAAGCTATTGATATGTAAATGCAATTCATCGGTATAAGGTCATGGAATACGATGTTGGTACTATTAATAGTAGTGACTGAGACGCTACAACTCGTATTAGAAAGCATCGCAAAGGTGAGTGGCATGGGAGTTGTTATAGAAGCGCCTATCGACAATGATTGATGAGGATCGCGCTGTGGGCGGCGTTAGCTCTACTTTAGACACCCACTTGCCGATCGATGGCAACCAAAGATGGTGCTGCACTGCATAAACTCGCGCATGACACAAGTTCTTGTTCTACATTTTCAAATTCGAGAAAGTCGGGTCAGTGAACTGCGTGACTAATTACACTACACTACACATGTAGGTACGATACAAGCAACCATGTGCTTATTTACTTTACTGGTTGTGCACTGTCTGGAATCAAATATTGTTATAAATTTATTACTAATAAATAATAAATTATGACAATAATAGTCCCGCTCAACATTATTTTTCAATCTGTTTACATACAAGTAGGTACATACAAATACAGATGCAGTTTTAAAAATGTGTTCACATCTCGGTCACATGAATGAAATGCAAATTGTCCTGATGTAAAGCTGCACAAGTGATGGCCAAACAACACATCAATCCATTTCGGGATCTTCATCCAATGCCAAAACGAAAACGTAAACAGTGCGCGTGGTCAACAAACGCAAACGTTCCGGACACCGATCACACTATATTGCACAGAAAATAAATTGATCCAACGTGGTATTTTCAAGATAGCACAAAATAAAAATGAATTCATACACTTTCGTAAACGTAAATAGGAGACTGCGACGATCGCTTTATAGTTTTAGTTTCTACATTGGGACACAAATCCCATTCAACCGGTCCTTTGGGAACCTTACAAAAAGTGAATAGGTAATTCAGATACATGATAGGTAATTATTTCATAGATAACTTATGAAACCTACAGGCCACTATCATAGTAGTCGGCGGCATGGTTGCGGATGCGGTAGACTCTGCGCGTGCGCACGCGGTCCACCGACGGACGGTGGCGGCCAACTGGCGCGCTCGCCTCTCAGCACTACGCCTTCGCGATCATCCACTGGCCAATTCCGCATCCCGCGATTCCGTTACTCCACTCTCATCATAATCACCATACACATCGCAAAATTAACTGCCAATTAACAACTTAATCCGCGAGGATATTCTCATCCAGATATCGTCATCGCATCATACAAAATTGCTTAGTTGGAACTATGACGAATCCGTTATCTTCCTCGAATAAGTATCGCAATAAACGCGAATATTTAAATCATTAACATTTATTGTTACAAATCAGGTTTCCCGGGACCAGTTTTTCGAGTTAGTGAGTTAGAGACGGCGACCATAAAGTGTTGGATTAAATTCTTTTATTTTTGTGTACCTAAGTAGGCAGGTATGTGCATAAATATATGGCTGCGGAGTCGTCAATTTGCGGAACAGATTCTTCCGGGAGATAAGGAAGTGGAGCGTTGACGCGCGACGTTTGTTTACGTTAGGTTAGCGTGTATGTGTTCGCGTGCGTCGCAGTGTCATCTCTCTCTATTTGTAATTTGTCTGGTGGAGCGCCCGCGGGCCCGAACGTGGGTGCCGTAGTACAAGCGGCGGCGGAGGGCGCCCGGCAGATCGCTATACTTCCGTACTCCGTTTATAGTTTGCGCGGAAGAGTAGGGAAGGTCGCTCGAGATTTATACGCGCGTTTTGTTTACCTACCCGTTTACGATTTTGCACGGACGGAACTTTTTCTCTGGGTCGCGTTTTCGCTTTCCTTTACCAAACGCAAATTTGTTTATTTTTATACTGAACGATTACGTTTCCTATCTTTACGAGAGACCGACATGAAATGCTTATCGTCGTTCACAAAATAAGTCCTTAGTTTCAGCACCAACATACGATGAACCACAAATTGGCTGTAAATCAATCGGGGCGTAAATTTAGCATCGTAAGCTTTTACAAACGTCCTATCAAAACAAGTTTAATGGGTGGTGCGAAAATACGGCTCCTTCACCTGTATCGTATACTATTATTACACGTTAGTCAGATGCGCTCGGGAGTGACGCAAATCCGACGCATCGAGCGGCTCAGCAGGGGCAAAAGGCAAGCCATCGATGTCGGGCCATGTTGTATAAGCAGTAAGTAATTAAAAAACAGACCGCCGCCGATGAGCACATAATCAGCCCATGAGATCAGACCAGCTTGGCCACGTGACACGACACGACTCTGTCCCCAGTGCAACGTGAGCCGACACTTCACTATGTCATTTTGTGCAACCAAGCATGAAAGTGTGAGATTTTACAGCGCTTGTCGCTCATGTCGTGGAATAATTTTATCAATCGTGTTTCGAAGAACAAACTAAGATACCTACGCAATAAAACCATTCCCAGCTTGAACATAACAAACAATAACAATATCGTTATCTAACATATTACGATGCACTAGTTGCACCTCCATCGATTTCTTTCCTGAAATCTTTGCCAAAAGTGTGACTAAAATAAAGTTTATTGATGATCGAATCAAATAATTTTACGAACACAACGAAAACTGTAGACACGCAGAAGACTTTACTGTCAGCCGCTTAGTAAAATAATTTTCGCAACATTTTAAATCCAAGTTCAACCGAATCTCAGAGTGACATATCTCTGAATTTTATTTGATTTATCCCCGAAATTATCATTCTGTCCGGGGCCGGTCTCTAGTTTATAAAAAAAGTCCGAATCGCTCTTAGTGACGTCACAACACGACTGAGAGTCAAAAGCACGGCGTGGGCAGACGACGAACGACACTGAACTTACACCCTGCCTTGTTGTGTTTAATAATAAAATAGTAATACAAACACTATATCTTACTCTATATAGGTCATAATCGCAAGCATGAGGACCGCATGTGTATTTCTGGATTGGTACCGTGCGGAAAGTTTAGTCATTCATTTGATTATCCGACGCTGTCTCCCGTCGGCCTTCCGTAGCGTAAAATATACGAAAACACATGCAACATCCATATATCGCGGACGACAAAGACCAACTAGCTTGTAAGAAGTTTTGACGCGAAAATGACGTGTGAACTAGGGATTTCCTATCGATAATTGCTGTACTTTATATAAATCCAAGTGATATTTCATAGTGAACATTGACATCATGCTAACAATATGTATCCGCTTGTATTTAGTAATTATGCCATACCCTTGGTAATTTCAAACGGATTAAGAGTACCTACTATTAAGTATGAGTTATTAAGCTGTTCCTTATACAACTAATCAAACATAAAACATGTTTACCGACTAAAAGGAACTATTGATAAAATAATAAAGTTTGGGAAATCATAAGCTTTCCATTCGAATTCCAATTGTTCTGACTGGTTAGTGTATTAATAAAGAAATTGTACTTGGAACGTACCATTCTACGTATCTCCTATCTAACGCATTAAGCTGACAGCAATCACGAAAATTCAAAGTTTACATCAAATACGAATAAATTTGCAATGTGATGTTTCGAAATTCACCAATATAAGCTATCTCAATAATTTAATACCTATAATATCAAGGTGCTCTATCTGCAATTTATCATGCTATCAGTATAATCTCATAAAATATGCGCTGGCGTAGGTACTATTTGCCAGGTCCAATAATAGGGACGTTATTATCATTAATCTTAACGAGCTAATCCTTGACCTAGTCTAAGAGTAGCATTAAGTGGGGACCGAGATGTTTTGCGTGTTTTGTGACAGTGGGTATTAGGCAATTTAGTGGCCGATTAAAGGGATTAGCAAAGGGTACGGTCTCGAATCTCGACAAGAAATGTATTTACTGATCTGTGAATAATTTTCTATAGTTCGTGTGGTGTCCGGCAGAGTAGAATAGCAGTATAGCACCAACCCCTTACACTCGTGGGTGTCGTACAAAGCAACTAATGTGTTCGACGCAAAAAATCTAGAGCCTCCGTAGGCTGGTAAATGGGCAGCAGCTTTTTCCATTGTTATATTTATAACAAAGCGATCTCCAATCTGTCTGCCAAGCGTGGTGATTATAGGAATTACCTCCCCGGTCAAGGGAGAGGCCCTAAGTCCTGCAACTGACTGTTGTGATGATGAATATGGGAGCAGTTATCCCATATTTGAACAATATACCACCGACGAGTCCCTTACTTTCAGTTGCAGTCCATGTAGGACCTACCTGAATTAATTTTTCTGTCGTGACTTTTGAAGTCTTGTACTCGATTGTTATTCGTGGACATTATAGCAAAATCTTCCAGTGTCCGAGAAGCCGACCGCAATAAGACTGACCAACAGTTGGTTGACCATTACCGGCGGTTGACAATTTTACCGCAATAAACATTTGATTTACAACTTACCGTTAACACGTTTACTGATGTCCTTTTCACGTAGCTCTTTGTCCGTACTCCACACTGGTGATTCTGGCTTGTTGGATGTTCTGTAAACAAGCATTGATATTAATATATAGGTTAAGAGTTTTATTACACAGAAGAAATAGTGGTAGAGCTCTTTAACCAGAGTCCAAAGAGGAGGCCTTGCTCATTTCTCCGTATTCTTTGTTTCGGTCGCTGCATACGTTAGACATGAACCAAGGATGGAGATTACGTTTTAAATTTTACCTAGCGGTACCTAGCGAAACCATGGGGGCGTGGTGTGAGCGCTTCGGGACGTGCTAAATTAAATATCGTCGACGATATTTCTACATCCCTTAGGTGCCATGATGCCGACCCATCTGTGCAACCTTGATGTACGTATGTTTATTCGTATACATTTTCTATAAAACGATATTTGTCCCGTTAAAATCCTATTTTTAAATTATTAGATTAAAATCCAAGTTAATAAACCTAGTGTTTTGTTTTTACAAACGTAATGACAAGCAAGCCCACCGCCATACAGTGAACCGGATATCCACCCACATCACAACCCACCTGATGGAAAATGATAAACATCGTATCGCCCATAAGTTATAAATAAATAAATAATAAATAAAAGTTTATTCACGTTAGCCAATTTAAATACATACAAAACATAGGATTTAAGCGATACGATGTTTCCCATAACCTATCTACACATATCATGAAAGTTAAGAACATCGTCACAGTGACAAGTCAACTTAAATGTTGTATTTCATTAAGGAATCAGTTATTATTATGACCTTTAATAGAATGAAAGCTATTCACAAGAAAGAAGATCGACCCATTATTTCGTAAAGAAATAAAGTGTACGTTTATTAGACACCATATATTTATTACAGTTACCTACACCAAAAACGGAAACGGTCACGCTTTAAAATAAATTAGGTTGAGCCGTAGTGAAAAATAAAACCGATTATTTTAATCTAACGCTGTCGATAGGTGAGTACTATGAGTAGGTGCCGCAGGACATTCGTTAGAAAAGAAAACGTGGCGGCCCTTTATCCAGTATTGGCAAAAGTGCAAGTCCAGAATGTTGTGAATCAGTGCATGACAAACATTTTCATTGTAAGTAAACGCTAATAGGGTCAACGCCTGCTTCCAAGGCACCCGGCAGTGAGCTGGTCGCGTCAGTGCCCTTCAAGACCGACTGACACAGCCCCTGGCGTCATCGCCAGAATTACCGCGATTCAGGACACATCGATTGACAGCGAAGTGACAGTCACACATACATTATTCCCGTTACCATGCCATAATGTGTATACCCCAGAAACGAGTCATCGTATAGGAACCCGTGTGTAGAGGCATTGTGCCATTCGTCATGTCCCGCATTTGATTTATCATAACGTAATAATAAATTATGACGTTATTATGTACTAAATTGCTGCGGTCAACTTCCTTTTACTGGTTTTATATTCTACTGAGATGACGGTAAATTGCCTGGTTAGTCAAACATAAAAAAAACATTATTAATGGTTGTCGTTTCATAGCGCCGATGTTAATGATAATATAATCTATTATTATAGAGAATATTCATTTACCATTAAATACCCACGACCAACCTAATTTTTCTGCGTGAACAACTCTATCCTTTGGTGAAAAGCTTTCCGTAGTCTATAAGAACTGTACCTACAGTATAATATGTATGTGACAGTTGGATACATACCATTGATTCAAAAATTATGGTCTCAGTTAACTAGTTCGTATGCCGCGTTTATGTGAATGGCTCCCCAAATGGTGTTTAGATGACGTAAGCCAGCTACGATGTCACGGCATCGTGAACCCATGATATTCAGGGCACGCTCTTTAGATTTACATCTAAGTATGCTAAAAATATTTTTGCATTAAGCAGGGCCTTAAATTTCAAAAGTAATCTTCATATTCCAAACACGAATCAATATGGGTATTTAAACTGGTGAGCCGTGCAATAAATACTTTGCAGATGATCCTCATATCGTTGGAATGGAATCCGGTTTGTATGGGAGGGAATAAACATATGATTACTTTTAAACGCGATTTCATTTCGTAATTTTGTAAACTACAAAACCACTTACGATTACAATTATCTGATTAATAACCCATTAATAGATAATATCTGGATCCGCTTGCCGGAACCCGGAATCCTGGTTGACACGGCTATGTCCGCGAAGTAGCGTGCCGTAGCCCGTATTTATTTATAAAATGCCTATGAACGAAAATACTCACTGCCTGGCCTGCCTGGAGCACCGCCTGAGTTCCGCTGCGAACACGCAGAACTCGCCGAAAGTCAGCGTGAAGGACTTGCGTCTCGCGACCTGCCGCGCCCATGCCAGCATTTCGAACACTGCAACAAACCCATAAAACAAATTAATTTACCATTAAAATATGATATACGTCCGTCTATGAATCACACGCACCGACGCGACAGCATGACCTACGAACAGCAATTCCTGTCCGGTCAAGACTACATCGCTTTGCGTAATTAATGCACCTAGTTAATGCGTGAGTACCGTGAACATACCACGCTTTTGATACCTAATAAAGTTTTTCTGCAATGGTTACGTGAATGGAGCATGCTGCTAACAATATTAATTATTTACAATTAAGCGAAAGTAGTAACAAGCCAATCAAGCAGTTAGCCTTGCCACACAAATGTTTATCAGGTGTTCAACGCAGAACGTAAACCGTCTTACTAGAGTCAATTATCGAGTAGATTGATGTTTACGGCACAGCCACGAGGATAACAAAGACAATTAAGAACCGCTCACAGCACGAGTCATACATATTAATTCATAACAGAGCATTTATTGGCACAATAACACTGCGGCGGCCCAAACGGTGTTGGAAATGTTCCTTGCTCTAATCCATAAAGGTGTAAATTGCTATTCAAGATTTTTTATGGTCATCGAATAGACGAGGCTCAATTGGAAGATCTATTTAGTACAGAGTCCGCTCGTGACGTGAACTCGTCGAATGGTTGTTGGTCATCGGTGAGCAATAACCGGCGGTGAGATCACTCGTCGACACCTGTCGCAATAACAACTGCCTATTCGCGGATATCTAACGGCAACGCGAGAGATAGACAATTACTACAATACCTGTTTCTATTGTTTACGTAATATACCATTAGTTCATACGATGATACGCGAATTTCCTGTTAGCACAATCGGTCGCTTTCAGATTTTGCAGAATACGGCAATGTTTGGAATTCATCAAACGTTATTCGAATTCGTTTTCGCTTGCCTAACTAGATATGCATACCATTTTAAAAAATATTTCAGAGCGGAAACAAACACTCGTACCATCCAGAGCTTAGCATCGTTATTGCGTCGCACCCACAAACGTTATGTACCAACCGTTGGTACTGTGCGGTTATGACTTCACGTTCGGCTTGATATTCTCATGCATAAAATTGGCGTCTTTGTGTCTAGTACTAGATGACGCAAAAGAGCAATAAATTCCAGATCCTTTATTCGAGTAATTGGACGATTGCTTAGAGAATAATAGGTTCGATTAAGGCACATGTAGCTACGATCTCGTTCATAGATCTCGGACAATATACTGCAATCTTAATGGAAGGAAGAAAAGCGAAAAGCTGTGCGATTGTTAAGTGATGTCATATTATGATCAATCAGTAAATTTTACAAGTGTCCATTGTTTTGTTTATGTGGAGAGTTCATTCGATGATCACAGTCGGGTAAGAGTCAGACTTAGGTCATGATAAAGGTAATTGACACAATGTTATTGGTGAGCAACAAGTTTTATGAGTGTATCATCTGAGTTAACTCCTAAGTTCTATAATATCAGCTTAATAGTTAAAACCAAGACTATTGATAGACGAGAAAACTGTTTCTTTTTATTGACAGGGAAGGCGCACGGGCGGACGACGGTTCACCGCCCGCCCGTGCGCCTTCCTTGGAAGCGATGCTGCTGGCCGCTTTCTGATGGAAAGCGGCGACCGTCAGGATCTCAGCATCCTAAGGAGAGCCGGTTCACGCACGTTGATACGGAATGCGGGCCCGGCTTTTAACATACCTTTATTTGAAGAACACCAAATTATAGTGCCAACGTCTATGATATCTGTAGTATGCGAATCCTATAAACATGTAGGTCTACATTTGAAGCCTGTGACCCCGTGTTCAAGCGTTGAGGAACGGATGATAATAAAGCGATCATCATTTACGAGTGCAAAGATTTATGGTCCAATAAACAAAGAAACCGTGCGTGAACCCAGCTCGTAGTCCCGTAAATTGTTTTGGATGACAGTCGAGGAACGTCCCTCAATAGGCTTAGAGATAGCATCACCGACAGCAATTTTTGATGTTCGAACTGTTGATCAAGATTGCAAACTAGTTAAATGTATATGTTGTGTGTCTGATCAATACCTACAAATAATAAAACTGTAACTGCTCCAATTCTGTACATTGAAGATATTTTGAAATTTTTTATTGGAGTGTACTCTATAAGCTATAATGAGGAAAGGTGAGTTAAAAAAAAAAATAACTTTTATTAAAACTCAACTGTTGAGTTAAGCTCGCCTTTGTACTTAAGTTACTTTCTGTTAATTTATATTTATTATTTTGTGTACAATAAAGAATAAAGTAAAGTAAAGTTTATTCTTAGTTTGGTTGTACCTATTGTTTTTTATCTTTGGTAAATTGTTGTGCGCAATAAGGTTTCAGAATTTATACGAGAAGCGCGGTGGTCTGTTACACGCAGTGTTTCACGTTCGATTGAAGCTCGCATACAAAGGTTTCGAATTTAATACATTTTAGCAATCACTGTTGCTCTAGCATCAATTCTCTCAATTGATCAAGACTCGCACTTGACCGGTTTATAATACCAACGTAATTTTCTCTATGGCTTATTTAAATAATTGTTAACAATTTAAAAACAAATTAAAAACATTTCGTCGTATTTGTGTGTTTATATGAGACACACATAAGATGGTGATCATATATGTGTGAATGAACCATGACTATTTTTATTAATTTTATCGGTCAACCAGTCTCAGGGTTCCCAGCGGAAGAATTTGGTCAATCTCGCTTCGCCAACGGCATTAGGAGTGGCCAGCTTGATGCTGTACAGAATTTCGATGAACCTCAAAGCACGAAACGGTTACAGATCAAAACTTAATTGTGTTACGTGTGCAAGCTTTACAGATTTTATCGACGAACAGATATTTAAATACACGTCTGCATATTCATGTATTACCAGCACGCATATCTCATTGTAAATACTAAGAATCTTTATCTCGAATCTACACGAGTCTTCGCTGCGTCGCCATCAAATCGGAGGATTTTGATATGACTAATGTTATGAATGGGGGTATTATGGGCACACCTAATCACTGCGCATTCTCCTTTACTGTTAGCAATACGATGCGTGTACCAATGTATCAGATTACTCATTTGATTGCGAGTAGATAAAATCGTTTGGAAACTGAATTGCCTACTGATAAAATAAAGTGACTTGACTTAAGTAAGGTAGGTACCAGTACATGGTTTTTTCGCTAAACCGTGATAAATCATACTGAGATATTGCTCAGAATCACGATTCACGACATCGATGCAGTTTACATGACTGATGTAGATCTGAGAGATACGAGTAAACAACTGTATGGTGTACTGCACGGCCTTTGCAACGTTAATCTTGCAATTCATCACACTGTAATAAGTTATTGTGCGGTATGCGGAACAAACACGAGTAATTTTAATGGCATATTGACAGCGCTGTGCGGTTGATTCAACAAGGGGGTGACGTCATAATTGTTATCGCCCATTCAATCGATTAGCAGTCATCAAATGCGAAAGGGATTAATATTTTGTAATGTGGAGCCTATGTACGATCGATATGTAGGCGAGGCTATATGTGTTAGGTTGTTATACCTATGAAACTAAGTATCGGAGAGTGATAAGTATTTATTGTAACATCATTTTCTTGAACTATATTTTCAAGTACAGGCAATATGTGGGTTCATTTCCTTACTTATTGTGTCTTACGCCTGAATACTCGAATGTCTTATTTTTAAGGGCTCATTAGATATCATGGTATCCCTTTTAATGTAAAAAAATTGAGACCTTAAAGTTAAAAAGCATTCCTATATTCGGGCGTTAGAGGTATTACCAAGTCGTATCTATGAATCACTGAACCTTAGCCTATAGGCTAACGTATAACGTAGTTCCCATCTCTTATTTCAACAAACAAGTACTTTAGGTATGAAAACAAGGATTATATCCTCAAACAAACAGTTTGACGAAGTTTTTCCGAGTATTTTGATGAATGAAACCAACAATTGCGTGTTTCACTATAGTTTGGTTAACCTACTTGTAAATTGTAGCAAGGTAAGAATCATTAAGCCGGTAAGTTTTTATTTTTTCTAACCAACTTGCAGTTAAGTACACCTACTACACCTGCTACTACTATTTAGGAATTTGTGCAGCTACTTTCGGAGCTTGAACGACATTTTCGATGCAGAACTTAGCCAGACTGAAAAGGAAGAGCAGTACGAAAAAGCTTTCAAAGTTGGCATCGATATGCACTCCAGGATGATCTGGTAACATTTCCTTGACACCTACAGTAGCGGTACCTACGGGTAGGTAGGTTACCTACCTTATCTATACCTGCTAGAATGGTATGATTGAGGTAATTTCCCCAGATTAAAGTAATTAGGTAAAGGAAGGCTTATATTACGTTGTCTTTATGTTTATACCGATATACCTACGTCTTCGAACTTGGATAGTTTATCCATCCATGTAGGGCAAGGTGTGGTCAACCTTTTATGAGAGATAGAGCATATCGGAAAATTCCGATCGAGTTAGAGCCGTTACATTTGGTTTATATTATATCCGTTTCGGATCGGACAGATTTGCTTGTTACTTATATACTTACACCCTACATAATTTTTATAAATGAAATATCTTTTAAATAAACATTTCAAAGATATTTCTTAGTCGCTGTATAGTCGCAATAGAGAGACCGGATTATATGCAACTGCATATTGCATTTGCAAATTTAGCCCATTTTTTTCTTGCAATTGCTCGAGAAACGCTGTTGTTGCGGCGCTGAAGTTCGACTACCCTCAAGCTCCTAAACGGTCACCCATCCAAATAGAAGCAAAACAGTCTCACCTTGGCTCTTAGTAGGGTAGAGCTCGATGTCGTTGAAGAGGCCCTGCACGCGGTCCGCGGACGCCGCCTGGTGCTGCGCGCCAACGCGGCTGCCCCACGCGCTCGCCACCTCCCTGCAAAGATATGGAAAGTTGAGAGGATCGAAAGTACACAATAATAATAAAGAAAAAAGAACTTTTTTTTTTAATTCTACGCAATGACAAACGAGCAGCCAGTCCACCTGATGGTGAACGGTAACTGTCGCCCATAACATCTATGATTAATGCATTTAGATGATTAGGTAGATGCGTTGTCACTGTGAGGACTAAGAACACCAACAAAGTGGAAAAAAGTTACCGTTGGTCTGACCAAGCGAAAAGAAATTGCACTTGGTACAGTTGTCGGACCTAGGACCTAGTCTAAGGGTGTTGTTGGCGATGTGATATGAATGTTCAAACATAAGAAGCAAATGAAAGTGATCATAAATAAATAATAAACAAATTCAAACAGCGCAAACATTATTTTTTTATTTAACCATTTATTGGGCACAAAGAAAGTTACAATAATATGAACATTGATTTCGGATGAAACAATAATAATAGCAATAAATAATAAACGTCACGGGTTGCGAAGCTTTGGAGATTGTTCGACCAGTGTCAGTGTCCACAGCGAAAAACCTTGGTCAATCTTGATCCGTCAACGATATAAGGAGACAGTCCTACGAGTGACGAGCTCGTCGCGGTGCTGAAGTTCTATTAGCCTCAAAGTACGAAACGGTCACCCATCCTGTTACCGCACTCTGAGTGCGGTGCTTAACTTTTATCTATCCGCCGGATATAACAACAAAAATATTATAGCTTGGTAGTGTTGATGGTGGGAATTGTCTACTTTGTCGATGCGCTCTTCAGGGCAAACAAGAGTTGATATAAACAGAATTAATATTCTGTGCCTTCACACTTTGAAAAAGTATTTTATTTATTTATTTAACCATTTATTGTACACAAGATTTAAGTATTCTATGACAATGGGACTGATACTGACCTACGTTCAGATGCTTGAATATAAAAAGTAATAGGCTATGTCAAAACTTGAGATTGTTTACTACCACCTCATGCAAATAAAAAATAAGTAGCGACATAACAAACATTGCACTAACAAGTTACACCTAATACAACAGCAAACAAAACTTACATGATAGTAAAAAAGAAACGTAAAGCAACGACAGTTACACAAAAACTGTTTCAGTGTGATTAAACAGACTGTCTCCACTCCGATAGTGTCAGAGCGAATGACGGAGAGATAAAACAAGGCAGTTCTTTAAATATGTACTCAATACATAAGGAGAAGGTGCGTGTTGGTGCGTGTAATCTGTCACTTTGGCGTAGGTATCACACGTAGCGGCGCTAGGTTACGACACAGCCTGGCGACGTCATAGCATGCGACACCCCGTTAGGCGCCATCTAGGGATATCTCGAGAACACCGTTTCCAGAAAACCAATAAATCAATACAAACAGCGTGAGTAATGCGCTAAATATTTGCTATTGATCACTAAGTATGTCTAATACCTATAGTTTCCAATGAGTGTTAGTGTCGGGCAATCAAACCATCCATTTGCTTGTGATTTCATAATATGCTTAAGTGATTGTTGAAGAAGGTAACTTTCAATTATGGTTTTTTATTTGTAATCTAAACACACATCGGTGTGATTGAAGCCTTGAACCAACGAGCTTTTCCCCGCGTAGACTCCGAAAATAAGACGCCTGTGTCCGGCCAAACATCTCCCAGATCACCTCTATAACGTGTTCATATTGCTGTCTTGGTCAGGTCAGTATATTTCGTAGCGTAAGTGATGTGCCGCACGCTCTCGTGCCTTCAATCAACCTTGCCATACACTAAGCGGTTATTTAATGGAATAATCGTCCCTCCGCGATACACGTACTCATCATCATATATTTAAGAGTATGACTCTTGTCGGTGGAGCAATCGCCACTCTTCTCTCTTGACTGCCAACCTCTTCATCTCCTTATAATCCCCAGATACATGTAGTTTGTACATCCGACAAAAAGTTTCATAGTTTGTGTGGCGCTAACAATGAACCCTGCGGGGTGAAATACAAAAACTAACGGTCCCCCGCAGTGTTTACTCTCGTTAGTCCGAATGTCTGCTGACATTCGACTATACCACGGGATACACTCTTCTGGGACATAAAATAATTTTTGAAATCGACTCAGTAGTTTCAAAGATTAGCGCGTTCAAACAACAAAACAAACAAGAAGCTCTTTAACTTTATATATTAGTAGGTAGGCCACTGCTAGTTCTATACTATAGATAGGTAATCAGAGGTCGTTGAGAAACTTGCGTCGCTTCAGACGAGACGCGTCGTCAGCGTGCCGCAAATATTTGCAGTATAAGAGTTCCCACACTCGCGATGAATGGGCTTTCAGACCGTGCTAGACTAGACGCTTATTCAGTGAGTTGCACTGTGTCTAAATGCGAGCCATGGGATGGGAAACCAGCAGACGATAGGTAACGTACAATTAATTTTAAACGTGGGAGTGCTACAACATGCTGTTACTAACAGTACGTGAAATATAGACACGTGGGTACATCGTATGTGGTGTGTGTCCCACGTACAGTGACATCTAGTCTTTGATCAGTCATCAGTCAGTCATCGCGCCGATGGCAACGTAGCTTCTAGTCCAATTTCTTTGCACCGCCACCGTATCGAGTTGTTCCTTCCTCTACATTTGCCTACCTACTCGTAACGACATTTTCAGTCACTTGATAATTTAAAAAAAAAAACATCTTGGCGTTAATGTCCCGGTTGTGCTCTCGAGAACGAGGGCCCGGGGTCCGCCTTGACCATGTCACTTGATAATTATTGCAGTATAAAAAAGTTGCGTAGTAATGCTATAAATGGACGGAAAAGTTAGCCAGGTAAAAAAATAATTATTGATCTAAAACGATATAGCAAACTAATACACGGACAAGTATTTAAGTATATTAGAAAAAGAAATGCACAAATCAAACAAAAACCATGATTCCGTCGGTGCATACCGATTGCAGACATAACACCGCGACGAGACGGGTCAGATTACCGACATGTCGGTAATCCGACACGGGACTTACAAGTGCCGACAAAATAGTCGACTCGAAATTCGCTGATACCACCCGTTCCCATGAGACAATTAATGAATTGTTTCTAAAGCTATGCGATTGCATCATTGAGTACGAATGAGTGTTGCAACACAAGAATTCATTGTAAACGAATAATTCATAATATTAATTTAAACTTCTCACAAAAATTGGATAAAGAAGCCTTTTTTGGTAATCAGTGGTTCCATCGGATGTCAAAAAATTGTCTAATTCATACAGAATTCAATTATGATGAGAATGGTGATTCCTGATTAATAATTATGTTAGGACGGACGGAAGACATTCGCCGCCAGCCAACGAATTCCACCAACCAATGCTAAACCCTGAGCTGCCGCCGCAACGGTTTCGCAATTGGTTGCATATTCATCAGGTCGTTGTTAATGCTACAGAGAATTAGAGAATCTGCCCATACTGCGCATTTCGGCCCACATTTCACAGCTCATTATTTCAATTCTATAAAATATGTGATTAAAAATTACACCTACCTTACTTGTTTTAACAAGACTTAAGTGAAGTTAACCGATTATCTACTAATCTTCTTAAGACAACAAGAAATAAGATAAAACTTACTGTAATTTTTTACTGAACCGCACGTATTCAATGTAGCTGCAACTGTGCCTCACATTATCGACAGCGTCGGCAACGCCATAAACTCCACAAATAAGGCACATTACGCTACATAACACGACAAATTTCATTGAAATGTCCATACCGGTATCGAAAACAAACAGGGTACTGACATGAATCAGGAATAATTAAGAAATAAATCACAAGAAGCTTATAAACTGATGTTGTTCGGAGTAAGATGGAAATAACATTGGATGCTATAATTCGCAATGATGCTATATCATCTGAAGTGACGTGAGCGGAGACAGTCTGGTTGAGGTCTCGACCCATCGATAACCGACGAGGCACCAGTGGGGAACTGATGGATGTAGAATCGAATAGATTAGGTATATAATACTTACGTATATTTATTACTTCCTTCAACTTAAATACAATTTAATCAATAAATTGTGTGATCACATACCTACTCAATCTTATTTATCTATTGTGAACCTGTATGAGCCGGTAGGTGCTTAGATAAACTTGTTTATAAGTAAGTATGTATGTTTTGCATTAATTAACTGTAATCTCTGAAAGTACTGGACGATTACTTACTGAAGTTCTTTGTCAAATAAAAACCTACACTATTAATGGACGTGTTACTATGATTCCTGTTAACATAATAAAATATATAATTAGGAATTAGGATAGAAATTATATCTCGCTCTAAAGTAATCCATTTTGGCTGAATTGGTTGAATATAGTTGGTATAGAACATTCTTCTTAGAATGTCATATCGCAGTTTCTAAATGTCTAGCTATGAACAAAAGAAGTAAATATTTTGTTAGGAAATGTAATAAAGTATTCAAGGACCTTTATAAGTCGATATAATTAAAATGTTGTACCTATTGTATGTACGTATATGGAAATGTGCGTGAATTGCCGAAATTTAATGAGTCACTTCTAAATCAGGTTGTAAATAACACAGTAATTTAATACAACAAACGTGAGTAGGCCACGACTACGGCTATTACGATTTAGGGCGCTCTATTGAAGCCAGTAAGCCGGCAGAATAAGTAACCTACTCGTTATATTACTATAATTATAGGTAAAAGCGAAAATTATGTTAAAATCGCAACGCAAGAGTTTATTTTCAACGGTTAATTGCATAGTATCGCTTATAACAATTCGGTGAACAGAAAGTTTTACGCGAAGTTACGATATGCTTTTTTAAACGCACAGAGAATTATACCGACAATGAATTACTCATGTCGCTATGGCTACAAAATAAAATTTGTCTGCTGCAACAATAACAACTAATTTACAAAAGCATTGCGAATAATCGATTTTTTCACGCAGCTTAGCTAAAACAATGTATACAAAGAAATCCCCCTAGAATTTCAGTAAAATTCGATTAAAGCAACAACACCGCGAACAAGTAGGTATCGATAATGTCAAATGAGGGATGAGATCACGTCTGGCAATAACCCATACAATGGTAGTTAATTAGGCAACACCTACACACTCCGAAGACAACCGGAAGTAATTACATGTTTCGGCAAACGATTCATCTCGTTACTCAGAAACTGTTATTCCAAGATCTCTGAATGAAGACACGAATTAGAGTAGATGTGTGCGTTATCCTGTTAATCGCATTTGTGCTGGTTGCCGGTAGAACAGATTTTGCTCAAGTCTTGGTACAAAGCGGTAAAAGCTTCGACTAATGTCAGCGTCACACGGAACATAATCCGGCAAAATTGTCAAAGCTCATTTACTAAACAAAGCTCATGAGAAACTAGTCATACATTATTAGCAAGCATAAAAATGACCAATTAAGAGTAACAATTAAATTGAATACATAATTTTTATTTGCAGTTGAGTTTTCGATGTTATTAAATCAACGTTTATTGCTATAATTGCAATTTGTTCGAATTCATGTAAATTATTAAAATATGTACCCACTGTTGTATAATAAGCTACAGAACAATTTGTGAGTCAAGTGTCCATCAGTGACAAACATTCTATAAATATACACTTATTTAAATATTTGGTACCTACTTAATTAATAAGTTGTCTGGCCACCTCGTTTCGGGATAGTGCAGTGGCGGTAGGTATATATATACCTATCCAATTAATGACTTCAAAACACAGTGACGAAATAGTCTAGACTTACGGCAGACTGATGTGTCTGCCATATTAATTTCCGCGGGAGAGTTCATTTAATTTTCATTCGTTGTACACAGTAGGATACTATGTCAAAATCTTCGGTTGTACAGTACGAGAGCTTATGCTCTTGATTGTAGTGCACTTATGTGCATTACACGTACAACAATCACTGTGTTTGGTGCATCTTTAGCCGAAATCAGTTTGCTAAAAGAAGGGAACATTACCTATCCCTTATGCCCAAAGGACTCGTCCCTTACCCCCAGGGTATTTTTTATGTAATAAAGAAAAATTTAATTCATAAATTCTATAAAAACCGTTTAACAACTGCACAGTAGTGCAGAGGAATATAATTCTTAAGGTTGTCATGCACTTATGCTCTTGCAATGTACATAAATATAATAGCTAGGTATTTGGTACTTTCTCAGTTTTTGTCCGAGGCCCCTTGGGAGGTTTCGATAAAAACAGCCATAAAATATGGCGATAGGCTTGCAACCTATCAAGTTTGAAAGGCTGATAATACCCACAAACAAGATTGCTTATTATACTGCAATTGCAATATCGCACTTAGCAGTGGACTGTTATTATATTAAGTCTTTAAATATAAAATTGCCGTTTTGTACGGAGAAAATGACAAAAACTGTAATTTTCTTATACCTATACCAATGTTTCAACTTGATAAAAGCCGCTAATCCGATTACAATGAAACTTTGTAGGTATAATCAGACAACATTAAGCTAACATACTGAAATGTTTTTTTCTTTCATAATTTCCGAAGCCTATGTCATAAAATTATATATCTTTTTATGTTATACGACAGACAAATAATCAGCAAATAATTTTATAAAAGCTCAAATAACTTCAACAAAAACCTACTTAACTCTAAATACCTATACCTAATATGAAAAAAATAAAAGGCGTTTTACTCAGGTAGGTATATTACGGTCAAGTGAAAACACGGCCAGGAAAGATAAACGGCGACGTAGCCGAACCAATCAATATGTGTCATATAAGAAAAAAAGACGACAAGTGCGAGCCGGACTCGATCGCGGAGGGTTCCGATACCAGTCAACCTAAACATGCAGTGGTCGGCAGCGAGAAAGCCAAAAGTGAAAGGGTTTCGTTTTTACCTCCGGACCTCTACAGGTTCGCTACCCTTCAAACACTCAAATTGTACAAAGAAACAAAGTCAACAAAAAGTAGAAAGTAGTGTTAGATAGGAAATCAGGCAATCGGAGTGAAGCCATAAAGATTATTTTACTATTTTTACACGGAACCCTAAAAAGAATCGAATCGTAGGGAAATGACAACATTAATCGCGATAAAACACAAACACTCGTACGAGCCAGGGAGTTGGACGTGAACAAAAATACACCATGACATCATGGCGTGCGAGCGAGACCGCAACCCGTCCCCTTCCCACTCGATACGCTCAAAATACACGAGTGCATTACTCCATTCTTCTTAAAGTTTGACAGTTAGCCTATCCATCACAGGTTGTCTGTATTATTTATTTTGTACCACAGTCAATCAATTGCGATATTGTCAACAATTACAGCCGATAACTTGTGTAAAACGTTATGTCTGATGTGTAGAAAACATCCAATTTCAAATGACGGAGATCCTTGATTCAAATGTGCCCTCGATGTTTGTGATAATGATAATACAGAGCGTTCTACTTCCGTAGTACGGATAACGGTGTCATAATGATATGGGTATCTATCATGCTCGTATTTAAGCACAATTTCAGGCGTATTTATTGGTGCCGGATGACGTTAGTGTCCTAAATGACATTCGTGACACTGACACACCTACCATCTACTCAATAAAAGGGTTTCGTTATAGAGAACAACAAGAGTGTTGTTTGATATATTTTAGATACAAATTCCATTTGTTACTTAATTTTTTTAAATTCATATGATTGTTCTCATTGGCTGGTCATTACTAAGAAAAAAGAATCTAAATAAAATTAATGATCCACAAAGAAATTTGGTAAAAGGAAATACTGCTTAAACTGTTCGTACCTCGTAGTATGATGATGATCATATCCAAGCCCTGTTGAGTTAGACAGGTCTACTTATTACCGACTACAAAAAATTAAAACGTAGGTAGAGTCTATAAATTATACATGGAGTTCACATAATAGCCTATTAATTTGTCGCTTAAATGTTATATAGATGAATAACAGAATCATATTTTATGAATTCGAGACCACAAATCAATCAATTGTATTCAATAATAATGTGTGATCATTAACTATAATTATAAGATACTTTTTAGGTTATTATTTATGATGATTATGGGTCTCAAAGCAAAAACTGTTGCCGCCATAAAAGGGAGGTTGTCATGTGACATCATTGTCGCATATTTCTTTGACATTTCAGTAGTTGGAGTTGAAGTTTTTTCTCTGCGGTGCAGCGGAACGACCGCAAAAGTGATGTCACACCGGTACCGGTGGTTTTCGCATTCTTCGAAGGTTGAAATTGTAAATTTTGAAGACTTTATTCGACTCAAATTTTATTGCACTGAATCATTACGTCGCGAAACTAAGAACTAGAAATCAATTAACAAAACTGCTGCGGAGTGGTAACTCTAGTGGTGTCCACGCGAAGATTCGAAAGAACGTTTCCAGCTTGTACGATCCGGATGTGGAATGAGTTCCCAGCTAGTGTTTCCTTTGGACTATGACATGGGATCGTTCAAGAGGTACATTTACATCTCCTTAAAAGCGGGCAATGCATCGGTAGCATTGTTGCTGATGTCCATAGGCGGCGGTGACTACTTTCCATCAGGTGGCCCGCTTACCTGTTTTTCTGCCGTATTACATAAAAAAAACGTTATAGGTAAACAATCCCCCACTTACCTACTTTTAAAAACGTCAAGCACCATAATAATACAATTTAGTAAAAGAGCAACGCCCGGGCACTAGCAAGGAGTGAAGGTACAGAAAAATAATCACCATGTCGATAATCCTACTTCAAAATTGCTTGAGAAGGGAACAGTAGCGCAACTCTGCAATTCTCTATATACAGTCAGAACTTCAGAAGTCACGGAGTACTGTACAGCTTCCGATGTCTTAGGAGCTCTTTATAATATTCTTATACGAATAGATTAAAAGACATAATCAATATGTTCCATCTTATTAATTCTAGTTCCACTGGTAAAAGGAATTTTGACTAATCGATGACCTCATATCCTTTTTATATTGTCAGGGCAAATAAATCTGCCATCGAGTTAGCTGCCATGTTATGTTTAACAATATAGAAATAATTTATTATTAATGGTTATTTAATGCGATATTCTACGTAGTAGGTGTGGTATATTTTTGTTATTTTTCTCATATTTATGTGCATTTTACTGGGTTATAAGACAACTCATGACTTCTTTCCCGGTATATTTACACGAATGCAAATTGAAATATCGAACCACATTTACGTAATAAATTAACAACTATTTGAACTTTGTCCATATAACTATTCAGTATGACCTAGACCTACTACTATGTACTAGTATGTATGTAGAGTAGATCATTCACGTGTCGACGGGTGTCATGTAGGCCCCACGCAGTACATAGATCGTCGAGTTGATTCGACGTCACTACGACGTTTGTACCTTTATGTAATAAATCAATAGACCAGCAAAAAAGACTGACAGTCACAAAATTAGTAATGCGCATTAAATCAACAAGTGGTGTAGCGGCGTAATTAGCGACACCACCTCCGCCCCGCGACTCGCGCGCGACCTGGGCAAACAACTCGCCATGATGTCATGCCGGTGTTGTTGACCCAACGAGCCGCGCGACCTATGTGGCCGCTGCGTGCGCGGGAGCGCGCCATTCTCTAACGATTTGTTTTTTTTTATGTTATTGAAATGATACATAGACATAATAATACACACTGCTCGCTTAGTTTTCGAAGCGTGGAGATTAAAGCCCCGAAACCGTTTCCATGGCGCGATGATTAACGACACAAATTGTAAAGTTCGTGGTCAACTTACCTAGCCAGCGTTCCTTTCAGCTTGACGACGCCGTTGGTCTTGCTGGATAGATGTTCCGGCAGGTCGCAGGGCAGCGGCGGGAAGTCTATGGTGAGGAGCTGGTGAGGCTCGTCGTGGCAGGCGATGGCGGCGCGCTTGGGCGGCGTCGCCCGAGGGTAGGTGTGGTGGCGCGTGCTGCTCGCCGCCGCCGGCTCCCCGCGTCGCTGCTTCGGCAAGGTCCTCGCGCAAAGGGCCGAAGCGGCATTCTTCAGGTGAGCGCGAAATCTGTTGTTGTTGCTCTGGGTGCTCACAATGGCACCCTCCATTTTTAGGCCGCTATTTTACCACTACAGCACTCAATGTATATTCGAATCCATGATTTTTGTGTTGCACTGTTCACTTATTGTCACGGTATCACATAACTCAATCGAGCTGGCTTAGGTCGAAGTTCAGATACCTATTTCGTGTTAGCGTTCGTCATCTCTCTTCTACGCCCAAAATATGATTTAAGCACTGATCCATGAACTAGTGTCCCTCTTTCGATAAATTGTGATGTCCGTTGATATAACTTGTTCATTTCCGTTCCAAGTAGGTAGTACCTGCTTGGGTGAAATTATTTTTACAATTTCAGGTGAATAAAGCACGGGTTATATATTCCTATTAAATTTCAACTAATTACTTATAAACGAGGTACAACCTGTATTGTCATAAAATACGCTTCATATATAAGTTTAAGAGTCTATACTCATTGCGTAGACGTGGGCGTTCTCGAGGAAAACTACAAGATTACAAAGAATAAATACATAACGGCGGTTAACACCTCAACTACCTATTTCATTTTCAAAGCCTTGACCGATTTGACTTTTCTGTGGTGCTTTGGAAATGTTCGGCGGATACATTTTTTGCGGTCGCCGCGCCGTTTGTCTTGTCTTTACTCTTTGTTTGCGTAGCGTTTTGCACAATGCACTTGAATGTTTTGCGGGTTGCGGAAGGCTTCGGTGTCTCGCGGCGCGGGCGGCGGCGGGCGGGGCGCGGGGCGGAGTGGGCGAGCTGACATCACCGCCGCAGCCAGCCGCTCTTACATCACCGGCGACTGCCTCCTGCCTCCCACCAGCCGGCCGCCTCCCGCGCTACCCTGCCCCTTATCAAAAACCGATCGCACACGCACCACATATCTACATAGGCAGTAGGTACCCACATAAAGTTTACTTTTATGGTTGCCGCTAATTGCTGCTCACTTGTGAGCAAAAACCGATATCGCATCCCATATACGTACACCAGACACGATAAACTTGACGATCGAATAAAGCTATAGTTCTTATTTGGACCTCGATTTAGTTTTACGATTACGACTTCAACGCTGACGAGACAAGTTGGTTTCCTAAACAATAATCGTTGGAAGCTAGAGCTAAATATACCTACTGGAAATCGGAATTCACGTATGTGTGTAGCTACATAATTGTTTAATTCGGCGTGGTTAATTCGATGATCTAAGGTGTAGTTGGAGGTGTAAAGCAATTATTTTCATATTAACCTACACCTAATTCACAAAACTCAATGCCGTGTAAAATTCATAATGACATAAGTGCCTGCCATAGTTGTAATTTGGAAGAATAATGCAGGTTGCTTCAACAAAACAATTCTATTCAGGTTAAATGCAATTTAAGCAAGTAAACAGTTTGCTATATGCTACCGGCATCTTTTCCCACGATAACTTTCAGAAAATTATCTCATAAATCTTAACAGGACGGATACAGCGATGTCGGGACTGTGCGTAGAGACGTGGGAGTTGTTGTATCAGCCCAGTAATATAATTTCCTCTACAAGATAATCAGCTTAATATACGCTTTTCTCAAGGAATGATAATAGTGATTTAAGTAACGCTTAGTAATGCTAAAAATGAAGCTCTACTTTACGAGTTGGTGTATCCTATTGTTTTTTATAAATTCGAATGTTTGTTACTGTTTCACGTAAAACAACTAAACAGTTGTAGTTGTATCCCAGGGTAACACCATTTTTTTATACTTCGTAGTGACAATCGAGCAGACAGACCACCTGATGCTAAGCGGTAACGTTACCCATAACATCAATCAAAATACAGATTCGCAGGTTCGTTGTTACTTTGACTAAGATGAAATGCCTCATGAATGTAAATGCTAAAGGTAATTTTTGTAAAAATTTTATGTGATTCCCGCGGGAACCTTTTCGTTCCATTTCGTAGCTACATAATGCGAATATATTTTCCAATACCGTACTATGGGAAGCTTTAGAGTATGAAATGATATTCTCATTACATAGCTAACTACGAATTTCAGCCACGAAATGGGACGGGGCAGAACACGACATAACCGTTTTTTCGAGCACAATATATGATTTATATTGCAGTTTCACTATCAAATAATAACCGAGCGTCTTATTTCAATAATAATAGATGGGTACTTTACAACACTTAACAATCAATATAACAGTTAAATTCAAACCGGTTTAGTAGCTTAACGTGTCAAAAAGCGGATAGGTGCCTTGTAAGGAATATTGGAACGTATTTGATAAGGTGTATAGGCCAGATTCGCTTGGTGGCGGAAAACACGAGGTCAGGCTTTGTTATTTGCCGATTGTATTCTCATCTAGAGTGCGAGTTGAAGACATCCTCTCAACAATGCTCTCACTGGCTCTATCTAGCTGTTCAAGTTTCAAGTACTTATGTACAACATTTTATGACCGTACTCGAGAGCTAAGGGTTTCAGAGAAAAAGACAAGAATCTCTTACTACCTCACGTCTATCTCTTGATGTTAGCTTCTCTTAGTTAGTTTTTTATCACAAGGACACTAACATTATACAAAATTTATGAAAGAGATAGCCTCTAATATAATACAATAAAAACACTCGAAGAATTGAATATTAGAACATTTTGTGACAGTCTTACGACGTCCTTGTAAATACACATGTTAAAGTTCAACGGGTGACCTAACACATTGACACCAGCGGTGACGACAAATTTATAGAACTACATAGATATTCACCTCTTTCGATTTGTTGAATCTGTCATTATAAACGATGTACTGATATAAAAATCGATTAGTACAGGTATTTAAAAAAATTAAAAATAAAATACAGCCCATGTTATTTGCTGATAATATAACTTTCTGTAGAAGAAACAATGTTAACTTTGTAATAGTTCCCGTTTCAAATTTCTTAATATCGAAGAAATAAATGTTATCAATAAATAGGTATACTTGAGTACATTTGCACCGTAACTATGATGATATCATCGCTATACCTTGTTACCGGGCATCCTGTCAAAATGTCTTTTCTATAGTAGCTAAAATGTTTGTTGTAGGCATTGTAAATTGCTGGGCCGGTAACTTAAAGAAAATTCAATATGAATATGGATAGGTGCTCATATGTGTCCATGAAGTCACGGACAAGACTACCGTTGTATAAGTTGAAACAAACACACCTACCTATACTTCGTTCGTCCCATAGCAGCTACGTAATAGGTTTGCTCCAGCAAATTTTAGAAAATATCAATAAATCTATTCATTTCAGCATGCCTTTTAGACTCCAATAGTAAAATACATAAACATCATCCTACCACATATCCCGGCAATAGTAAAATAAATAATATTGTTCAATATTGCTGGTAAGCACATTGATATTGCTACAAACAGAGACGTTTACCGTTATGTTTATTTCAATCCAATACATAGATCAAACTTATGCCCGATTTTGCTAAACTTAGGCGGCGACATCTTGATATTCCTTAGCATTTAGGCGGCACAAAATCTGTGTCATAAAGTTAAAAGCGACTTAGCGAGTTTAGATTTACATAAAGTTGGTGAAATGCTTTATTTTTTAGGAATATTTTAAACCATAGGCGTCAATTTAGTGCAATCAGACATTTTCTCTATTACTGTATTCATATCTCCATTAGGTACATTTTTGTGCAATACTTTCTTTTTTCGTCAATTTATCTTTACGATTCTAGTACATATCTTTAGAATCCGATCTTGAAACAAAATGTTAACACAATTTCTGTTCTAACAGCCGCATGCTGCTAAACTTAACCGTACCTATAAGTTTTTAACCAATCGCAATGATCCGTCAACTGATTAAACCTTACCGCATTGGTTCGTTGAGTTTAATCTACTCGTAAAGCTGTCGCCGCAATTTATCTCTTACCTTAGATGAAATCTACCACAATTTTCTCTAGCATGTCGAATATCAAAAATATTTTCATCTAGTTCTGGTAGGTTGCCAAAAACTATAAGTATAGCACGACAAACTTAGATTGTATGTAAATAAAGAACTGTTGGAGTGCGTATAGGAAGCTATATAATAAAAATGGCTTACAAAGCAGTTTCAAAAATAGTTAACTTTGGTTCTAACTTACATAAAGTAGGGTGTCCGTCAGTACACTACTATTCGATAACGCTCAAACAAGGAACGTCGAAGCGAGCCCAAGCGGACATGAAAATTATCGGCGTGTTTTATTCACCTGATGTGAACGTGAACGTATCGATAATGCTCGTACATTTGACCACTAAGATTGCTATACTAAACCATAAATCAGGTTCACACAACGTCACTGTAAATAAACTGACATGTTTGTCCAATTAGCGATAGTCGCTGTAGGCGCGTGGTGTCTGTGCGCACGCACCACGCTGTTGAGCTGAGCGCGCAGCACTGGCGTAGGCTCCGGCGGGCGCACGATAGCGCGGCCCGCCCGCTACCACGAGACCCTACGACGTGCGCCAACGCGACCACCGCGCGCCACACAGTACAACAACCCACCGATTCACAACCCAACCGACCACAAACAACGAACGTGGTATGGAGCGAGCTACACTGATAACAGCCACATTGTAACGCTACGTATAAATAGCCAGTACCTACAGTACTACACCTCTAAGCTTGGTTGGATACACAACACATACATGCTTACGTAGTACAATAGATTAGTAAACAAACTATAGCAAATAACGTTACCCGTGGACTGACCTCACATAAGCCGCCTTTTGTGCATTCGATTTTTATTGCTCAATCGAGGTTTGACCATTTACATTTCGGGAAATATTAGGAATAAGTAGCTACACTCATAACACTAAGCATGGTAATTTACATCTTACCTACTGAACTCATGAAATGTACTAAAAAAAAAGGTACAGCTAGTGGAAAGTTTGACTAACAGTTATTACCTAGTTACCTACGTTATGTACACCATTATCTTTAGCTACGAGTGTACATACGTGCGGTAGGTATACATGTTCAGTGAAAACATGTCAAGTAGGTATTGAGTTGATAAATGGATGATGTCATGTAGGTACACCAACCCCCTGGCAATGAATGAAAGGAGTAATAAGACATTAGTTTAGTATACTGAGTACGAAGCGCCAGCCTTTCACATAACACCTAGCTTAGTCATTCTAGTACCTAATCCAATTGATCACTTACTATTGAGTAACCCTTCAATCAAATAAGTAACATACTACGGCATCTTATAATGATTGACGGAGTTGGCCTACCTCCTGTGGAAAACTAGGTATTGTCGACACGCATAACATAGATTAAGGTAGGTAGGTAAGGACTAAGCTGACATACATTACAACACAAGCGTTGTTCTTATTACTCAAACTAGTAAAAGCGGTGATACCCGTCTAGCCAGACAGACAAACAGAAAGATCTACCATCGACCGGCAACATCAATTCTAGGCAGGGACCGCTTTAGTACTTTTTCTCCTCCACTTCGCTCGGTTTTCATCCTCATATCGTAAGCCGTTGGCTTTCACATACGACTCAGCGATATCAATCCATGGGCCTCCCGCCCGCGGATACCGCCGGTGATATCGGCAGGTTTAGGCACCTATTTCTCACGTGACCAAATGGACAAGTTACATTGTCATCATCACAGCCCATACCAGTCCACTGCAGGGCTTAGGGCCTCATCCACGAAAGGGGAGGTTATTGCTTTAAAGTCCACGCTTGTAAGTAACATTATATTTTCTAGTACCTAATATATCTATCATCATCGCCTTGGCTGTTCATTTATGACACTGCCTTTACACTGTAGTGTCAAAATATCCTTCCTTTCATATCTCCTCACAAATCATGAGCTAGCCGTGTACGTGTGTTGTGCGTTGTGTGAATTTGTCCACGAATATTATTATAATATTATTATTATTATTATCCTCTTTCTTTTCTAGTAAGGTATAATATGATGTCGAAGCGTTTTAATGTGGGGTATTGCCATATCCACTGCTGGTTGAATATGGAAGTGGAACGGAGGTTCCAATTCATGAAAGGGCAATACCCACCACGCACACTCATTGACAAGCATTGATTCCGGGTTCGAGGTTTCAGGTCGGGGAGAAATAGGCAAGTGACGAATTTTAATTTCTGTTCCGGGTATGGGTAAACAATTCCAAGCATATTAAAAATCGTGAAAATGTCTAACATTGCGGCATTCATTACCCCATTTTAAGAATCATATGGCACACAGACCGATATACAGACTTTGTGGGGGACTTTGTTTTTAAAATAGAATTCCAGAATGAGAATTGAAATCAACTAGCCTGTTTAATATGAGAAAGTGCTCAAACCTTCTCAAATAAATCAGATTTACGGATTAATCGAGAGTACTATTTTATTTGAGATGTCTGGGCTACGCGTGTAAACAGAAGACAATACTAATTGGGCACCTTCTATGGTTTTGGATCTTTATTTTAATTATGGCACTTCATGAAACTCGGTCCCCTTCGTCTTCCACCAGATGTGGATTAAGTCACAGCCCATCTATTCGACCTTCACATTGCCAGACGCTGAAAGAAAGAGGACGTGTTGTGCGTCAACAGCGAAACCTGCACTGCTAGTCCAATATATGTGAGAAAGAGATATAAAATGATACAAAATGAAGAAAGTTTGTCGTAAATTATATGATGATATGATGTTACCGGTCGATTTAGTCGGTATCAGTAAAGAAGTCCTATGGGAGGCAGGTCCAATAACTTGTCGCTTGTTGGCAACAAGCGATGGATTTATATCGCTTAGTCGGACACGAGAGCAAACGCCTTACGACGCGAGGATGCCCGGTCTCCGCCTTTATGATAATTTTAGGTGGGGTGTAAGATTTATCGCAACATCTCATTATAAATTAGCATTAGGTATGCCTTTATAACTTGTGTGTTCCTTTATCTGATATCGATTATAAATACCAATTCAATTGCGTCAAATACTCTTTAGTGTCAATGTATCGCATATCTAAACTAAATGATGTAGGTATGTATAATAGCGCACAAAGGATGTATCTTGAAATGGAATAAAATGATATCGAGATGTAGAAACGACCCCGTTGATCAATCTGTTCGCAACTTCGCGCAAACATACTCGAGAACCGATATCGAAAAAAATAGTATTTCTGTGCATCGCGTGTGTCGAGTCGAGCGCGAGTGGTCGGCCCCTGTGCGCTCGGAACAATGACCAAAATAAAGTTGATCGCGGAGAGTCCGCCGCGATATTTTGGCAGTCGGCCGGTGCGTGTCGCGGGCGCCCGATGGCATCATCGCCGCCGAGGACCGTGACGTCACCGCCTTTTCCAAACGTGGCCGCCAGACCGAAATAGCCCCCGGCCCCCGCCCCGCCGCCGGCCCCTCGCACCGTACCGCCGTCACCGACGGATTTAGCCGGCCGTGCTGTTCAACTGTGTTCTCGACTCTCAACACCGAGTACCGACCTATGGACTGGTCGTAGGGCGAACAGAGCGACGTCGTCATTAGTTCCGCACTACGCTCGAACCCAGTCAGCTGGTTCGCTTATTGCAACTCCTGGATGGATGTCTCGTTTTAACAATATTATAAGTTACGACCCGGCGCGACTTCGTTCGCGGAGTATCCATTCCTTCCCTACTCTATCTACTCCTACGATACTCCTACCCCACACCTACAATAAAAGTTAATATCTAACAAAAAAGAATTAGCTAAATAGGTGCGAGGAAATTATTGCATTTTATTCATTATAAACAAGAAATTTGATACCTTGGGTTATATTATGGCAAATAATTAAATGGTATTTTTAAGTAGTTAATAGTTTGTATAGAGTATTCCTGATGGAACTCCATTGTATGATTAAAACACTTTTTACACAAGTTCCACTATAATTAAAATAAACTTAATATATTGCGACCGGTTTCGAATGAATCATCATCAGTCATGATGATGATTAATTCTATCATAAATGGTATTTTTATTTAAATATCCGGTCAGCAAGAAAAATTTGCTATAGGTACAGTTACTTTGACAACATAATAAATTTGTATTTGTCAGCCGTAAAATAAAAACACCAGCAGTACCTGGCCAGTAAAACCTCCACAATCAGGCGACTGAATGTGTAAAATCTCGCAAACGCGCCGCGAATCCGCGAACGAGCCGCTCGCGAGCATTTCTTGTTCGCGCGCACAAGGCAACTACAAGAAGCCGAAGTGACATAATTAAATTGCAATTGCAGCTGACCAAAACCTCTTTAATTAGCTGACCGATTCAATGATAGCCTTAAATAATTGCAATTTTCCTAGGAATCTCTAATTTTTTAAAGATAAAATATAGCCTTTGCTACGCGCTGATAATGTAGCTTACTTATAATAAGTGAGAGAAATTTTAAAATATTTTTATATAGGCACATTCATTCTTATAGCGAATACCATGCGCTCATATACCACTTGCGGGCGTCTCTGCCTATTCCCAAAACGATGTAAAAAGTAATTGAAAATGTATTATCCAAATACTATAAATTAAATTATGGTTATGATAATGGTTCTATTGTATAATTACTAATTATCAATGCACGAGTGTCATACGACATTTTATAACATACTTGCGAGGATAAGCAAGAAATAAGTACTTACCTTTATTCATCAGTTAAAGATGGAATACGCTTCAAGATAGGTAGCGCTGGCATAACATTATTTTATTTTCGCAGGCGCCGGATTTTTTTTACGCAGGCGCGCATGCAAAGGCCCTAGCGGAACTGCTAAACAGCCTAATAATATTAATTAAACCCATTGTCTGTGAGAAGGGTGTGGTAATCGGCAGAGTAGAACAGCACCAACCCCACCCTGTCAAGTCCAGATAGTATGGCTCTATGACTAATGTCTTATGGCAGAATCTATTACCTCGATAAACCACATTTTAAAGGTATGTTCCGGGTTACCTACCGCGTACCTTTGTTTACGAATAGCCCGATATTAAAAATAAAATATGTGATAATTAACCGCGATAGTTTAAAACAATATGTTAACGAGATAGTACCTACCTAGAACCAGTAACTAAATAGGCAGCAGCATTTTCTTTTGAATATTTTCGTGATCTTTTGATCTTTGATCACCAATCCGCGTGGAGGAGGCTCAAGCCCTGCAGTGGACTGTTTTGGACTGTTGATGTGATGTGATAAAAAATCTAAACATAAAATCTCTTTGCCCCAAGCCATTACCGTTCAAGTGCTTATTTACAAGTGATTATAACTTTTACAGCGCAGTTTGGATGGAGGCCAAGTGGAGTGTCAATTTGCGAAAGGCTACAGGTACATGCCGAGGGTGCATTGGCGATCATTGGGGTAGGTGGCCAGCAGTGGACTAGTAGTGTTTTTATTTATTTTTTAGGTTTTTATGTAATTTAATAATGAAGTATTTAATATACGTGCTACAAAAGCTGGAACCTATAACCCATAACACCCATCTAACAGCAGGATTTTCCCGGCAATAAACCATAACAACAGGTTTTATTCCGTTGTACACAACACCATAGATAGAACACGAGGACCGTTTATAAATATATCACTTAATTATACTCCATTAATCATTTTGTTTCATAGCAAAGTACTTGCCACTAATCCAAATATGTACCTATATGGAAAAGGTGAGTGATTGACTGATAGGTATATCAACGCACAATTCAAACCGCTGGAAGGTCGCGATGTGCTCGAGATCGAAATAGATAGATAAATTCTTTATTGCTCACATAAGAACAATTACATAAACAAGTAGAGAAAAACCTTATATTGTGTGGGCAAAGGCGGCCTTATCGCTGCAAGCGATCTCTACCAGGCAACCTTTGACTAAAGAACCGCTTAATGTACAGGCAAGCCAACAACATGGTGTAAACTAGCGAACTAATAGACGAAGAGAAAGCATCGAAAACCTCACGTCATTCACAACCCGATAAAAGCTAGCCGGCCCCCGCGTTAGTATAGGCATGTATAGGCATCCACGGGGACGAAGTTCGGGTCTATGTAAACTTTCAACTCTCCCGCAGGATTTTTTTTTTCTGTTCTCAAAAGTACCCTAAACACTCGGGAATAGTGTAGCTCCGTGTTCCTGAAAGACCCGATGAAAATTCCTGAAAAATCGGAATTGCGGTATCGGTGATTAGGCACCCCCAACACCCAAACTTACAGTTTTCCTCTTTTGTTAGTATTACGAGGAGTACTTTACGTATCATAATGTTGCGTACTGTAATTTCAAATTTATAATCATCATCATCATCGTCCTAGCGCTTATCCCGGCCTCTGCCAGGGTCCGCTTTCCTACTCAATTTTCTCCACTTCGCCCGGTCTTCGGCATTCTCTTGTCGTAATCCTGGCTCTCGCATTCGACTCAGCGATGTCAATCCATCGCTTCTTGGGTCGCCCACGGGGCTTCTTTCCTGATACCGGCAGATTCAGGCACCTATTTCCCACGTATCTCTGAGGCTTACGCAGCATGTGCACGTTTAATTTCAAATTTATATGAAAACAAAATAAATGAGTGAATGCGACCAAAATGATAACTTCCGCTTTCCAGATTTTTTCCTTTCCAATTTCCCATACAAGTAAGTAATCCTTACTCGACATTCCTACGAAATAGGGTATCCCTAGAAACATAAAAATAAATGAAATAAATATAAAGCTAGTTCACGTAGTGTACACGGTGGTAGAAATCGAGGGCAGAAGGTAGTGAAACACAGACATAATGGTCCATCCAATAGAAAGTGGTTACCGTTGTTCAGATACGGTGCCAGCCTTTGCGGCACCCGTGCTTCAGACTCCTTTTTCTTGTAGACTCTCAAAGACCACATCGTTCAGACCTGACAATTCTCTCTCAAAACCTTTTCATACATGCCGTCAGTTTAGGGAACTCTTGACCTCACCTTTCTTTATTATTTCTTTTACCTTTCTTTTCTTGATTGACTTTAAACTGTCTGTATTCCAAACTTCATCCAAATCCGTTGAGCAGTTTTTGCGTGATTGATTAACAAACAAACATACAAACTTTCACATTAATAGTAGGATTTGATCGTGTTATGTACGTCTCGGTCTTCCCTTTCTAATGTTCCCTCCCCCTGCCACACATATTTTTCGTTAATTTCCTCTCATTGATCCTTTCTACATCAAATTTCAGCTTCTTAGAGCTTCGGGAAGTACCCATTTTAACTTGACAAAATCACAAATATTTCGAGCTTGCTTCGCTGCTCATATTTGCATACTGTCATTATTTTATTCACGCGCTCCCGATCTTCAAATTTGTCTGTTTTTCTGTTAGTCCTGCAAGATTTCGGATTCCAAAATGCCAGATATTTCGAGCTCACCGCTTGGTTGTACGAAGGAATCACAAATCTTCAAGCACTTTCTTACCCCGGAAAAATAATAGGATCCTGTGCAATAGTTTAATGTTCGAACGCACGCGGTTCAAAATGGCGGGGCAGCTGTTGCTGTAAGTTGGTTTCAATGACATTTCCGATATTGGGGGATCCTGATGAATTGATGGGTCTATCAGTTAGCTAGGGGATCGACCTAGGGATCCTGGTACACGAAATGTCATTCATAACCAATTACTACCTACTACTCACTCAACACTCATTCTCACCGCTGCAATTCCTGTTTTACCAGGCTAGACATACAGCGCCAAAGAAACAGCAGTGGCAAGCAATTTTACTAAGTCTAATATCGTAATATTAATACTACGCGTAGATACCTCTCTTTCTTACGACAATATAATTGCAGAGGCAGATAATAAATCGGGCTAGTCAATTCAAAGACACGCAGGTTAGCATCGCTCAATAACGAGCTATTGACTGCGTGTTG
This sequence comes from Blastobasis adustella, assembly GCA_907269095.1. Lineage (NCBI taxonomy): Eukaryota > Metazoa > Arthropoda > Insecta > Lepidoptera > Blastobasidae > Blastobasis > Blastobasis adustella. The sequence continues at coordinate 12,938,917 of OU026119.1, read as the reverse complement.
CAACTTAATTGAGTAAAGAGAACGGCATTGCAGCGCAGCCGTGATGATAAGACAAGCGAGACACATTGTAGGCTTTGTGTGCGTTTATGTGCCGTAACGGTAGACGTGTTACACGAAATCTAGGCTTCGCTGTGCGACATCCCAGCCGGCCATTCACTGCGGAGCGCGCGACAGTGCGATCGGTTCCGAGAAACCTACTCGCGATTCCTGGAAGCGCTACTACGGCCGCACACACACACGATCCGCGAATACATATACGTATGTGTATACACGTACACACACGCCACCCACGGCCCTGATAACATGCAGCCGTGACGCGGCGTATCGGTGTGCTCTCATTAACACGGTCTCGGTACTGCGCGCCAGTTTCGGCTTACACCTAATAATCAAACAATTTGCTAAACTGCGCACAGTGAGTTACGATCCCGATGTTAACTAACGCAAATGGTATGGGACAAGTGTAATGAAATCTGACTGAACAATCCACCGTTACGTTTGCACGCACTCCGATGAAATATGCAATTGAGTTGTTTGCGGCGGAGTAATGTTATAATGTGCCAGAACGATTTGCGTTCATTCAGAACGCCTGCATGATGTTTAAGATAATTTGCAAAATAACAATAAATTATAGTACAAAAATTGACAACCATGCTTTCGATAAATAAGAATATCATTTTATAAGGACTTCCTAATAGAATGAGTGGTGATTTGATTACAGACAAATTGCGGGTCAGCAACGAGCCAATGGTCAATCGTGACAACTATATGCTCCAGCTGATTGAGGATCAATTGAACTGACAATGATACTATGTACATCCTGCTCTCTTTCATATTCAATAAAGATATTGATGTTCTTAGTAGAATTGTGTGTGTAGTCTAATGTCCTCAGTATTTTTCCACAAAATGGAAGCACAATTTTCATTCTACGAGACTGATGTCATTTTATTTTCCCGACGGCATTGTAACTGTATTTATACTTATCGTAAAATGTCATAGACACAGACAGAGGTCATCATCTTGGCGTTCATGTCCCGGTTATGCACTCGCGCAGGAGGGCCTGGGGTCTACCTTGATAATGATCCAGGATTTGGCAGATCATATAATCACAGTGGAGCGAGTGGCATCTCACCTCCGTCACCCTGCTACCAGGGAACCTGGCCAGATTGCATCATGGTTACATCAGTCGCTGAATGTGCATGTTCGATTACGATGTTTTCCCTTACCGTAAGAGCTTCCGTTAGTATTCAACTAATACATAAAAAATAGTACAAACTTAGAAATGAGTCATTGGTACATAGCCGCATTGAGTTTCGAACTTGGTACCTCTCGCTTACGAGTCGGATACCTTAATCAGTCGGCCACCGACGCGAGGATAATTTTAGTTTCTACTAAATTAATCTTCATAAAATTCTCTACAACTTTTGCTTTTACACACTTTTTACGTTTTTCGTGATTTAATAGGTCATTTAAAAATCTTATATTATTTTTGCTCAAGTAAGTACCTAGGTACAAATAGAAAATGTTATATTTCACCAAGTCCGTACGGTTTTGGCTGTAGTAGTGACGTGTACCGATAAGCGCGCGTATATGTCTGACTGACGTTATTCCTTGAAAAAATTTAGCGCGGCCTAGAAACAACTAACTGACGAGCGCTATCTATACCAAAGAAATTGGACCATAGACATATATATTTTCAACATTTCTGTCTGTCTGCGGCTTAACCGAAAACCTGAAATTTTGTACTTAATCAGGCCGACAAAGTTGTAAAATAAGTTCATTGTGTGACATGACTTGGTTAGGTCTTTTGAAAACTTTGAGGGTGTGCAAAAAGCATTTTAAGATTTAACGACCCTTTACGACGACGAATAATTAGGTAGCTTTAACTTAGAAAGTCGTAAAGTTAAAAGGAAAATTATCCAAATATAATAAACTTAGCCATTTATGTTTATTAAGCTGGTATAGGAGTGACACACACGTGTTTCAATGACATTGGGCTATACGCAAAACATTTACCACCACTTTACTTGTAGGTGAGATACTTTTTTTTATTTTTATACAAGGCAGGCATTTGACCGCTATCTCACCTGTTGGTAAGTGACGATGCGGCCGAAGTTGGAGCATGCCCGTCTTGGAACAGCCTATTCACTCCAGGCTTGAAGGCATCCAGATTATATTGATCAGGAAACAAACTCGCAGGCAACGCGTTCCACTCCTTAGCTTAGGCTCGGAATATCCACGACATAAGGATGAAGCGCTCGCCCGGATCGCGTCTCCCGTTGGCGGAAAGGGGCCGGCGGAATGAGGTCGTGCAGCTGCTTCGCACACTCTCCGAAAGGTAACCTGTAGAAGACCGACAGACGCGCAACCCTACGCCGATGTTCAAGGCTCTGCAGCCTAGGCTCAACCAACTGCGGGTCACAAATTATCTTCTTTGCACGTTTTTCAACCGAATCCAAAGCCGCTAGTTGATATTTGGCTGATCCATCCCAGAGATGGCAGCAGTACTCCATGCAGGATCGGACTTGTGCTTGATATAACTGAAGCAACTGCTTTGAAGTAAAGTACCGCCTAACCTTCGAGAGGACACCAAACTTTTTTGCTGCAGTCTTAGCCTTGGACTCGATGTACTGACCGAAGTTGAGATTTGCAAATAGCTCACCGCCAAGAAGCTGTAGGTTGTCGGTAATTTCCACAGGAACATCCCGAAAAGTTGGGAGTTAAATGGAATGGACTCCTTTTGGCGGAAAACAAACACGCCTGTGTTTTGGTTGCGTTGAACGCCACCAGATTCGCTTCACCCCAATCAGAGACTGCCTTGAGAGCTTTGACCAAACGATCAACCATAGCCTCTCGACAAGGCTGAATATCGTCCCTGCTTTCTTACCCAAATAAAAACCTAAAGATTTTATTTTACAACTAAATCGGCGTGAGTAATATGTAACAATTCTAAATTTCAGCTAAGAAAGACAGGCGGATATGACGAAACTATAAGAGTTCCTTGTTTTACTACGGAACCCTAAAAAGTGGTAGGTACATGGGTGCTCGCCTTTCTTTATTTTCAGTCAAACAGGCAAGCGGGCAATCTGATGAAAAGTGGTTCTGTGGTCACCTGTCTCACTAATGCCCTTACCCACCTCTAAGACTCCAGGACACATTGCTCTGACAGCAAATATGCAAATGCTAGGCCCCTTCATTGCCAAAGCCACGGTTTCCATGATGTACTGAAGTTACTTATCTTTAGGGATATCGTATTGCCCGGGTGCCTACCTACCTGTTTGAAATTCCCAAGCTACGTCGATAAAACAAAATCGTAAAAAGTACATAAAATCGACTCTATCAACGATGTGGACAGAGCCGATAGAAAACTAAACAGAGCGAGCAGTGAGACATAAAACAATAAAGTATAGTTGCTGTATTATATATTTTATAGGGTCGGCAATACGAGAGTGATACCCCTGGTATGGCAAGCGTCCATCAGGCAGGCCGTAACCTTATTTTCCACCTTAGTGGTATAAAAAAATATACTCACTTGGTGAGGCTGACTCTGGGGGTTCCATCGTTCGTCGCGGCGGCGGGTAGGCGCTCCGCTGCCGCGTCCACCATGCCTCCGCATCACCGCGATGGGCATCCCTCGCCGACCCTCGCCACTCACCACCCACACACGACTGTACACAACCAGCCACACACACAACTTATATCCAAGTCCTACATGTAGCTATAGTACCCACGTTTACAACATGCTAGCTTACTGCTAACACCAGATACTGATACCATGTGCGGTTGTAATAGATATCGCCACCGGTATATAGGATTTCAATTGATTCTTTACTGAACGGATTTCTCTACCTACTTATCATTATTGTGGTAGGATAATTAATTGTGTTGTTTTACGCGCGTCGGGATATTTTTATCTGAAACAAAAGGAAAATAATATTAACTTTCTGTCACAACTAAGTATTGCTCCCATTACTCTTTTGTTGGCGTATCGGTAGTCGAGTAGTTGAGATATCCGACTCGTAAGCAAGATGAACCGGGTTCGTTACCCACAGCGGCCATGTACCATTGAATCTTTTCTGAGTTATGTACGTTAGTGGATTGCTAACCAATACTTTTACGGTAAGGGAAAACATCGTGATGAAACCTGCACCTGAATGGTGACTGAATGTAAAACTATGATAAAATCTGGTCAGGTTCCCCTGGTAGTAGGGTCACGGAGGTCAAATAGCAGCCGCTCCCCTGTAATTATCTGATCTGCCAAGTCCTGGATCAAGGCGGACCCCGGTGCTCGTGCGCGCGAGCACAACCAGGACATTAACGCCAATATGATTATTATGGTCTTTTGTAGGCAACTTCTCCAGCAAGCTATATTATTTATAATGTAGTATGAACGAACAGTTAGTGATAATATCATAATAGGGTATGATCGTTTGGTTGGTTCGCAGCATTTCACTTATGAGTAAGAATACCTACTTCACCGTTTATATTAAGATTTACATTGACCATAAAAAAATGATAGAGATGCGTAAAAAATATTGCTTCGCGGCAAAAATATAGATGGGGCGGTGGTTAGTACAGCCACTAGAAACAAGGATTAAAACAATATGACCGTTATTTAATAAAAAAATAAGCATGTTACGGATGTGGAAGATTTTTATGGTAATATCCATAGAAAACCAATCACGTTACGTAAAATGGAGTTCACACTGACTGTGACGAACAAACTATAACTTTTATAGTTGTGAGCATGCCTGAGCAAAAATAATATGTGATTATTAAATGACCTATTAAATCACGAGAAACGTAAAAAGTATGTAAAGCAAAAGTTGTAGAGAATTTTATGTAATCATTTACTTGGTTTAGTATAAATACTCAGTAAAATCAATGAGTTCCCCCACCTGTTCGCTTCCCCCATTCAAAAGAAGTATGTTGTCTATGACACCTTTCTCTACAGCCATGCCAAAAATTAGCTGATGCATGATGTCATTGATGTTTTCCCTCACTGTCTGTCTGTAGTATACATAAATAATTTAGGGCGTTTTGAAAGGGCCGTGTAATGTGTAAGGCAATTTTTAATCAGCTTGGTATCTACAGTCAAAGCCACAACACATTAGTCCATCACCATCCTTGAGACACCTGTTTAGCCAGGATCTCAATGTGTATGTATGGTCGATCCAAAGAAACCGATTAAACTATTGTGTGATCCGAAATAAATTGAATGAAGCGGTAATTTAAATTTTAAAGCTCGAATGGATACTAGGGTGTTTCTAGACAGGCACACTCAACCTTCGGCCGCATCGTTACCCAACCGGATTAAATAGCTGCCTAAAAAAAGTAAGATGAATCAAATTGTAATGCGACTTCCCATCCGTAGGAGGTATGAATGAACCACTGCATATAACGGAGCATTTAGGTTAGGGGATGAAATGCTCATTCTATCATACTGGTATACGCTTATACGTTCTTGGTTGTTTGTTTTATAAAAGAACTCGTCGAGAAACGTCAAAAGACGATGCTCGTCCTCATGTATATTGATGCCAGTTTGTCCGTAGGTATGCCTTTTATATATTCAAGTGATTCGCTTGTTTATTCGTCAATGTGGCACAAAAAGGTACTAACATGCTGCCAATAGAGAAACTACTGCAGAAAAGTCTGGGTTGGAATGGCCTCCGTTTGGCTAAACCTGATTGAAACACATTTTAGAGCCTTCTTATCGTTCACACAAAAAAAGAAACATGCGGCCTATCCTGAATGCTTGTTTTGTTGACAAGTCTTACCTATTTGTGTCGTGTTGGGTTAAATTGAAATCTACGATCCAGATCAGGAGGAAGTTACTATTGGAGGGAGGGAGTTTATTTAAGTATTTGTTCATTAAAAATCATTACGGTAAGTATGGATCGTGCAAGTCAGGGTGGTTCGCTAGTTTATAAAAAATTAGGTTTAGTAAATCAAATCAAATTAATCCCTCTTAGCCAACTCCTTCAATTTCAACTTTAAATATTTTCTACAATGATTTTTTACTAGTAGTAGATTAAAATTAATAGTTTAGGTACCATTCTTTTCAGACCAGTAAATAATGTGATCGAATTAAAACACTTTTTACACACAAGTTGTTAAAGCATTGCTTGACGATGATTCATTCGAAACCGGTCGCAATATATTAAGTATATTTTAATTTAGTGGAGCTAGTGAAAAAAGTGTTTCAATTATATCATACAATGGAGTTTCATCAAGAGTGCACTATTCTAATTATTAACTATGAAAAAAGAAAATGACTGTGACCAATTATTAGAGACGATGATAAGATCGTGGTCATATCTTGACCGTCTCCACTGAGATCTATCTTAGGATAAATTTACCAATAATGCTTGTAAGCGACTTGAAACTACCTATTGCGTCTCCCGTCCTTCATGCGAGTGCCAACCAAAGGACTGCCATGCACCAATTACTTTTTAGACCGGACAAAAACTTGACAAGAAAAGGCTGCTGTTATGAATCTAGAAGCAAATGTATTACTTTTTGGTAACCGATGTTTTCTTACTAATTCGACCCCGCTGAATCTAAAAATGCCGGTTACCAACCTCCCCTTTCTCGCCCTTTTCCTCTCCGAGACTCCCTTGTCGTATTTTTTTTTATTTTACAGTATAACGGATACAGATCCATGACCATCTCACGCCAAAGCCCGGAATACTAAACTACCAATCGACAATACGTGCGCGCTGATGATAAGATCGCAATACTGATGCAGTATTAAGAAACAGCCTATTCATTGAAGCCGGGAACACATTAGCAGGCAAAAAGTTGTATAGAAAGATTGCGTCAAAGCGATTCGTGTGGATAGCTGGTATATCTACTACCGATGAACTAATGGAACTTCACCCCGCTTCTTGTGCTGCGAAGCCGGAAAGGGGGATGGCGGAATTGGGTAGTACAATGCATGCCCGAAATGCAGCCTGTAAAATACCCTACGCCAATGTTCTAGTAGGATCACGTATAATTTTCTTAGCTCGCTTCTTCACCGAATCTAAAGTAGCCAGTTGATGCATTCCAAAGCCTAAGGCTGATCGTTCCAAAGGTGACAGCAGTATTAAATAAAAGACAGAATTTATATATGAAGTAACTGAACCGGAGTGAAGTACTACCGCCTAACCTTTGAGACAATGCCAAGATTTTTGCTAGTTTTTGTTTTGAATTTTATGTATCAACACCATAAAGCTGGAGATTGGGGCAATATGGGGTGGGCTTCGTTTGGCGTTTGGAAAACAAACACAAAAACGTCACCAAATTGGCATCACCCTAATCGGAGACAGCCTTGAGAACTTCGTTCAAACGATTAACCATGGCCTCTTGACAATACTTAATTCCGTCCCTGCTGGCTCTTGCATCTGACAGATCTATCTGTAACCGAGCTGTTGTCTGCGTACCCGATGTCTGCGATCTGCAGCAGAAAGATAGTCGCGGATGATCCGGATCCCTGAGGAACTCCTTCGTCGACAGCCTGAAAATCAGATGCGTAGCCATCGACTTAATGAATTGATCGACCATCCAAAAAATCTACCAAACGAGGGAAGCTTGCTTAAAAGGCCTGCAAAGGGTTTGGCATACCTTGTCAAAGGCCTACGAGATATTGAGAGACACGACAAGGGCCACGCCATACAGATTCTCGATGGCCTCACTCCACAGGAGTGGTCGCTGAGGAGATCGATACATTCGAGGTGTTTCAGGAGTTTGTTGTTCAGTACACACTCCATAATCTTGCAGTATGTTAGTTGGTAGTTGCCAGGGTTTGCGCGGTTGCCCTTTTAGAGCACGGACTGCACATGGGCAAACTTCCTCGAATTAGGTACCTACCTAGACCAACCATACCAGTCTCAAGTGAGAGGCGACACAGGAGTGTGAGAACAGCAGGGGACAACTTGCGGCACCTCTACGCAGGCAGGACTACCACTTAAATAACGTTAGGTTCACTGGCCTTGTTCACGTCTAGATTACGGTGGACAATATGCGTTCAATATGTTTCTACTGGACAATAGTGGAGGAAATATTTGGGATGATTTAATAAAAATAAGTTCTAGTTACTAAATTACTAGGTAAGGTACACACCCTCAATGTTTTTAAAAGATTTATGTATCCAATGGGTCCAAGATACTAGGAAATAGAGGAAAAGAAAAATTTCACCCCCACAACGTGTAGAGGAGGTCTACCCAAAGAAGGTAGGTAAGTAGGTACCTAGACACTTTTTAAAGATTTAGTTTTACATCTTTGTCGGCTTGATAACTTGGTGTATAACATAGGTATCCTTGTTTTGTTTTGAGATCTCTAAATTACCTATCTCTACTCATAGTCGCCGAGGAGTTAGATCGCGGACAGACAGACGGACATGGCTAAACTATAGGTAAGGGTTCCTTGTTTTACTACGGAGCCCTAATAGACAGCTCGAAGTTAAGAAAGGGACATCGACTCCGCAGCGTTTGTTTTACTATTACCATTATTAACTACCTTAGTTAGTGTGTCTTACTGCATAAATAAGAGATGCTTTGCTTGCTTCGCCATTCATTTCTACATGTCTTTGCAAATTATGAATAATGACTATCCCACCGTGATTTGCCTACGAAACCAACTACGCAACCGAATAAATAGCAGCTATGGGCAGGTACAGACCATATTATTATGAGATCATCGATAGTAATTGAAATAAAATTAAATATGACTCACCCGTTTTATGTACCTACTCCGCTACAAGACCGTGTAGGTTATCATTATCACTTTGCGACGTACGTCACCCACGATACAATAAACAGTACAAACGTCACAACCTATGCACACTCCCTCGAACTACATGCACAATAAAAACGATTTGTAAATATTTATCAAACATTTGGACAATTTAACTGATGAATGATCAGATTTTGTTTTAGTTTGTAAGTGAGCGAACGAAACAAAATGAAAAACGTACCTATTGAATTTCTGTTAAATCATTCCTGTGCTGCCACCTACGGAGGATAGCCTGCAACGTGTAGCTAACCTATGTAGCAAGATGTTGCGTTTGCTTGACGGACGACAGATTTGACAGTGATATTATCTTTGTAAAGACGTAGTAACTAACAATAAATATTTTGCGATTTTCTGGTTTTTAGATGTAACAAGAATAAATTATTATAGAATAATACACTAACTGACCTGTAAAATAGGCTTAACAATTAAAATTGATAATAATTTACCTATCAATTGCGTACGGTTCTTCTCTATTATTGTACAGACCGTCGATGCAAGGTTACTGTGTTCAAACTATCTCCACTTTTTCGTGACAACAGTCTGCATCTGTTGACTATAATTTGAAACATAATTATGCTTCTAAACAAGGTCAACAGTTTTCATCAACTCTCTGTCGACGAAAATAATTAAAATCGTAGTGTATTATGTCTCTACTTTCACAAAGTGTGTATTCTGTTCATCTTTATTCGATAACTAAGTGCAAGTGCCTCCAAAAATGATTTGTGCTTTGTTTTTCGCAATCACAATGTTACATGAACATGGATGACCTGAAATGCGAATACGTAAAGAAAAAAAGATGCTTCGGATTGTCTCAAGAATCAGTGTGTGACAAGATGTTATAATGTTTTATATCACGATTATCGATAATAGTCATAATAGCCGCATTAGCGCTCTGTGCTAAGCTGCACACAAAAAGTGAAAATGTGATGTGTCAAACTGATTGTTTACCTCGCGGTGGACAGGTGAGCGGTTTGTAGAAGTGGTACGCGAGGGCTGCGGGAGGCGGGCGGGATGTCGGATCGGTCGAGCCCCGTCAACGGCGGGTACGAGGCTGGTGGTGCCGAACCCGCCATGAGGCTGAAAGTCCGTAAGGACCTATTCCCAGAGGTGCGCCTCCCGAAGTTGGATTCCACTGCATCCGTCACGCCTGAAGAGACTGCCGAGCATGAAGATCTCGATTCGGTGTCGTGTGTAAATCTCGAAACCGACTTCGAGCAAAGCATTGATGCCATTGCCAAACAGAAGTTGTTGATAGTTAATGGTGCTCTATCTTCTTCGAAATCTCGGCATCGAAAACACAAACAACATTCAAAACGGAATGTTGAACTCTCTACTGTCAATGGTTGTCTTCCTCCAGTAAAACGTAAAAAAAGTTCTCATAATTCACACCATAGGACTCTGAACACTTTACAAGTGAAAGGTGGTAAAAATTTAAATTTAGTGAGTAGTAGTAAGTGCCAAGGTGACGAGGATGAAGATGAAGAACAAAGTGATAGTTCAGAAGATGAGGTACTCAAGTATCATGTGAAGTTACCGATAGTGCCACGGCAAAGTGGCAAACCTTACAGTCATGAGCTAAGTCAATTATCAACTAAAAAAAGCAAATCAAAGGACACTTCAAAAGTGCGACATGCTCATGTTGTTATACCCTGTAGTGGGAAACCACGATCAATGCTGGACATTTGTAGTTCTCGTAGTAAAAAGAAGTCAAAGAAGTCTGAGCGTATAGGCACATATCGAAGTCAGATAGTGGATACCAACACTATAAAAATTAAAATTAAGAGGACATCTGTGCATGAAACAGTGAGTATTTATCATTTATTTGTAGATTAAATAATAATTGTCTTTTTGTGTCAGCATCAAATTGATCCACCTGCCTGGTAGGCCTTATGAATAAAAGAAACTAATTGATAATGTATTTAGCAGTTGATCAGTTCAATTAATAAAATAAAAATACCTACTTTGACTACACACCTATTTATATACAAAGAAAATGGGAAAAAGATATTGAAACCTGGAATTGGGAGCTAGTAGGATATATATACTTATAAAAGAAAACCAGTAGGAAAAGCATGTCTTCTACTGTGGTGTCTTTATAGACTTTGGAGTTATTATAGATGGATATACACTGCTCTTACATAGTGCCTCTGCCAAATTGCATCCAAAATCAAATACTCGTCGTTTAGGAGTTATAGTGGCCTAATAGTCAAGGAGTTTGATTTGTAAGTGAGAGGTCCCAGATTTGAACTAAGTTCAGCGATGTACCAATTACCCTTCTGAGTTATGTACACAAATCAATTCAACACAAACCAATGCTCTTAGGATGTCAGGTTCACTGTTATCAGGGTCACGGAGGTCAGATGGCAGTTGTTTCACTGTAATGATCAGGTCCTGTCAAATCCTGGATCACAGTCTTTTCATCAGGTGGCTTGCTTGCCTAAACAGCCTACCATAACAATACATAAGAGCGCAACCAGGACACTAACGCCAAGATGAAAGGAATAGACAAAGCTCCTTCCTTCACATGCCTTCACATAATTGTTCTGCTAACTGCTCAGTTTTTATATTATCTAGTAATTTGTCTCTTAATAGTTCAAGAACGAAATATTATGACACCTTACAGCTGCTAGTGTATAATCAATAATAATAATACCAAAGTGCTTATGGAAAGTTATGTAGAAACATTTAGATATTTGTTTTTCTTTGTGATTTAAACATTTGGATAAATCATCATGACACTGTTCAGGTACATATAGTCAAAGAAGTGAATGACGAGAAGGCAAGTGATAGGGATCAATGGAAGCGAGAGACATGTGCCAAACCCACCTAGTGGAATAAGGGCACGACATAAATATTTGGAGCAGTAGATTATTAGGAACTAACTTTGCTTGCAAGTAAGTCATCATGTCCCTATTCAGGTACATAGTCAGAAAAGTTGATAATATGTTTACGTATGGTAGGTCTCAAGCCGTGCCGTGCCGAACCTAGTGATGATCAGAAGCCTATATCAGTCCACTATCCTTGAGGCTCTTCCACATTCGTGAAAGGTTTTGCCATAATCTCCATGCTTAGCAGGGGTGTAAAGATAGCCATGTTGAAACAGCAGGTACTAGATTAGAAAATGAATCTACAGATGACATAACTGGACTGCCTCGAAGACATTACATGCCTTGTGAGACCTAATATTTTACTCTATTTGACACCACAAATGACAAATGAATCATTTAATAAATTATCCAATAAAAGTAAGAGCGGACTTAATAGAATGACATTACTAACTAATATTATATTGGCTGTCTGTCTGTCTATCACAGGCGCTTAACTTCTAAATAAAAGCATTCCAGGACATTACATTACTTGGGAGTAAAGAGGCGAGCTAAAAAGATGGTGGCAAGCTATAAAACTTTAATAAAAATAGGTTATTGTTCGATGTTGCCATTTTAAGGGCAGATAATAGCATCGAGTCTGCCCCAAAGAATTCGCTCACTGCACGAATGGGGTCTGATCTCACCTAAGAGCGGTCTTCAAGGCTCGGCGGTCTCGTATTGTTTAGCTGATACTTTGGCCTTACAAATGGATAATATGGCAAAATTAATTGGATTTAAGTCCGAGGAATATAACGGCTATTGTAATGAAGACATGAAGATGTAAATTCTTTCTAGTCGGGTTTTAAGAGCTTTATGGGATAGTGTCGAGTCTTGGAAATGTCTAATGGTTTCTACCGTTTTGTTTACGGGTCTAAGGTAAACAAAGCATCATTTAAAATTTTCGATCAATTTGTTGATTTACCTTTACGTCCTACTCAATGAAAACGAGCGGTGAATGTCCTGTGGCAGTTACTGCCGCCCAAACCATCACTGATGCTGACGCTTGCTTTCACATAGCAGTTCACTGGTCTAAATTGCCTTGTAATTAGCACTTTAGCTATACGCGATCGTTTAATTTGTTTACACACTGATCTGAAGAACTGTAAAAAGCTTTGGATGGAAAAGATCAAAATTTCAAGCCAGTCACGTTTGTATCCGCGCTAAATTTGACGTTTTTTCGATATACTGAATTATTTCATTTTAAATCTCAAAATTGATAAAATTATGGCATTTTCAGTTGGTGGTGCATGTATATTATATATAGAACCGATAAATTTACGTATCAGTATCTCCGATATCATGTCCCGTACCTCTGCGGCTTGGACCAAACGGCGGGAGCTTACGCATGGGAGCCTGCGACCCTAAAATTCCTATCAAGCTCCAAAGGGCTAATATACAAAAGCAAAATTACTCCTGTGAGCCAATGGCCTGCCTACGACATGAGGATGGTGAAGAGCGGGCGAAGTAGAGGAACAATAGTAGTAAAGCGGTTCCTGGTGTGATGACGTTAAATTCGTTCGCGCCGGCCCGCCTATTTGCGTCACCCCCTACCGGACGAGCTCGTTAAACAATCCCTTTGTTTTCCCCGTAGTTTTTTGACGTTTGTTATGAGATTAATTATCCTATTTCATTATAAAATTATTGAGTTTGAGATGATGTGATGTATCTACTAATATTTTGCAGGTATTTTGTATAGTCGTTTTATTTCGATGGTAGAGGTAATACTAAATCGATTTCGGAAATTCTTTTACTTATAAGAGCTTACATTAAGCTACATTATTCCCGTCATACCACGGCATATTTACATCCCAAAAATGATTCCTGGGCATAATTGAATTTCACAGATATTCAAACTGCACAATAAAATCGCTTCATACCTATACCAGTAATATTCAGTTAATACACTTATATTTTTTAAAGTACTAATAATCATCTTGGCGTTAATGTCCCGGTTGTGCTCTCAACAACGAGAGCCCGGGGTCCGCCTTGACCATGATCCAAGATTTGACGATCAGGTAATTACAGTGGAGCGACTACCATCTGACCTCCATAACTTTGCTACCAGGGGAACCTGACCAGATTGGATCATGGTTACAAATTCAGTTGCCTGAATTTGCAGGTTTCATCACGATGTTTTCCCTCACCGTAAGAGCATCGGTTAGTAATCAACTAATGTACATACCTCAGAAAAGAGTCATTCGTACATGGCCGCAGCGGGATTCGAACCCGGTACCTCTCGCTTACGAGTTGGATACTCAACCGCCCGGCTACTGATTCGGCTCTATATTTTTTAAAGTATTATACTGGGTTAAGTTAAGTAACTCTTTGGCTAAATGCTTCATGACAGTTACATTCGTTTGGACGTTGAAGTCGCTCACAGATAGTGATCCTGCTATGGGAGTAGCATATGGTTAGTTCTACGAAGCAGACTACTGTGGGATCAAAAAAACAAAGCATGACTGGGGCCACATATTGTTCAGTTTTGGGTAGTTTCGTTTTGGGCATCGAATATAATATCTCGTGCTTGGTCAAGAGCCGATTTCAAATTCTTGATATGGACCGTGAAACACCCAGTCAAAATGCATCTTTGAGGGTGCTTCTCCAATGGAAACTTCATGTTGTTCTACAGAACCTTGGATGCTATGAAGAAGACCAAAATCCATGAAAGACCTTTGTCATCTTCTACTAATTTCGCAAGATGTCTGAAAGAAACATCGTGGTCTTGTACCCTCACATTTACTAGAGGCGAGCCCAGTCACAAATGTTTGGGCGTTGATAAAGCATTGATTAGGTAGGAAAAATACATAAACAGTGACCGAACAAACTAGCAATCTAAAAAAATATAGTGGTCAGGCCACGATAAAAAAAACCGCAAATCGATGTACAGGTTAGCCGTTTGGTACATTTTGAGCGGTAGTTCTTAAAAATATTCCCATGAAGGGCGCAGTATTGACGTCATAAATTTTTTGTATAGGATTGGAAATTGTTTTTAGAGACCTATCTTGTTTGGTATCAAATGCAAGGGCTTCACGAGCCGGTGTACCAAACGGCTATCCTGTACATCGATTTGCGGTTTTCTATAAATATTTGTTTTGTGCACCGTCCACTAATATTGATGTAATTCGGTACCCGGTTTACCCCAGACTAAGCTAAAAAGTTAACGGTTGAATATGTTAGCCGATAATAGACCATAACGGACATTGATCACCATATCAATATAAAAGCAAAAAAATGTAGTGTGACTTTAATTAATTAAAATCAATTTTTTAATTTAATTTAGCTGCTTACGTTCTTCTGGAACAAAATGTATATTTTTAGATAAAATAGATATTGACTATCGTTAATTACACCTGACATTAACTGCAACAGAGTCTACGGTGGATAATACACCCGCATATTATATGCGTTCGTCCGACCGTCGATGGCGTATTTACGCAACTGACAAGACCCTTATAAAAAACGGCTTCGCCAGACTTAGCTTTGGGCGCTAGCCGTTGCCGGTGCGGGTTAGTCACGTGAATGGTGACCGACCAGCCACGGCCGAAGCCTACCACCAGAAGAGAACCACTCGTTTTGCACATCTAAAGGTCACTTGTTGGGTTAAGTAGTATCGGTCCCCAATGTCTTTATTTCAGATCTATAATACAAATCCTGAATATATACTTAACTACCTACTCCAAGATATAAGTATCCTAGAGTATATTTACTTTTTTAGTAGTAGTAGGGTAGGTTTACTAGGTATCTATGGTTGCCTGGAAAATATCGCTTTAAGCGATAAGGCCGCCAATTGCTTTTTTTCCTTTGTTTTTGTTATTTTTTGTGTCTGTAATAAAGAACTTTCAGTCATTCATGCAACACCTGTCATAACAGATAACACCGACGCCGACCTCCATAGCGGACCTCGGTCAGAGGAAGTCGAAGAAGAAGCGGGCGTCGTCCCCGGCGCTCAGCGAGAGCTCTGGCGAGGAGTATGACCCCTCGCGCGGGGACACCGCCGCCGCCATGAGCGTGGCGGCGCCCAAGCCGCGGCAGCCCCGGCCTACTAAAGCACGCAAGCCAACCCCCAAAAGTAAAGGTAGGGGATTTTTTTTTCCATTGGCCAACTGGTGTAAGCAAGCGGCAGCTCACTGCGACCTGTATCAGCCTACTGACGGTACCGTCGATCGCGGTTCGTTTCAGTACTTTTAGTGGACTCTTTTCGGATCATTTAGGTTGCAACAAATAATTTCTGAGAAATAGAGACTCAATTTGACTAGACCTTTAAAACGTAATAACATGTAGAAGAATACGCGAAGTGTACAAGAAAGAAAACTAGCGGATGCCGGGATTGACCGTTCTTATAATGATGAGTTATTAGCCCTAACCACACTCATCCGCCTCAACATGCCCTGCAAGCAATATGTTCTGCAGAGTTAACTTGCGCTAAACGTACACGTTTAGCGCAAGTTAACTCTGCAGGCGTTCGGAAAGGAGTCATGAGTCTCCTTTCCGAACGCCTGACTGACAAAGCTTGACGCCTAAAAATGATTTCAAATAATAATTTTGCAGCTTTATTTCTTTATTGGTATTATTAAGTGGAGCCAATTTGGCGATTTCAAATAAAAAACATGAGAAATACGTTACATATCAAAACACTTCACTTGGCGATAGTCTGTACAGATTAATGCTAGAGTGACGAAGTTTCAGCGCACGCCGTCACACGCTCGCAAGTTGAAAGATCATGTTAAAGCGTATGAGTGTTAGGGCTATATGGATTAACGTCCAAACAGAAAGGCCAACCAGAGTAGTCAATTACCATAGTAACACATGCACCAAATTCCGATCAGATTTAATCTGTCATTCGGAATAATTGACGGACAAACAAATTTCCATCATCGTCAACGGGTCTTGGGCCTCCTTGTCTCTCGATGCTTGGCCCGCTCGCCCGGGTTGAAGGTCGCATTCAAAATACACAGAAAACGCTGCTTACCACACTGAAAATACAATACGACTATAGGTTGTTATATGTCCAGATATTTTACATACATTTGCTGAGCCCCCTGTCCCAACCCCTGATCTTTGCATAATCATCGTCTTAGCAAGCAACATCCATTACTTTACTTCATGGTAATATTCAGTTCTTCGACAGCTAAGACGACGACGGCGCTCTGCTTTAACCAATCAGGAAACTACGCGGGACAAATTTCATCCCATAACCGATTTAACGTGCATGCAGTATACAAATGACTCCAATTATAATTATATTTCCATTACGAATAGAGAAAATTGGGAAATGTTTATTTATTTCAATGTACTAAACTCACAGACACTAAACACCACGTGTTATAAATAATGTTAAAAACTGCGATGCACAAAGTACGTATTTCTGGAATAGTGAGTCATCTGCAATATGACGTAGCATGACGTCTATCTTGGACAGAACCTTGAACTTAATGTAACAAATGACGTACCTATATAGGGAAACTAAACATTCAATCATGTATGACTGTTTTGAATTTCCTTGAAGAAAGTATGTCAATAGAATCATTAACCATTTTTTATTACAGGTAAAAGTGAAAAGACTGAAAGAAGTAGAGTTAGTGGAACGTACAGTAAGGAAGTAAGACCTCAAAGTCCGTGGGCGCAAAGGATGCCTGAAGAGATTCTAACAAAAATATTTGATTATGTTGTAAGTTCACAAGGAACTTTGCCCTCAATTGTAAGGTGAGATATGTTTATATATTGATACATATTATTTTATTCCTCAGCTTACTGAGATGTGAGAGCAAAGCAAACGTGACGTCGCGTATACGCTATAACCCGCATACTCTAAAGTCATAGAATCTTATATTTATGAATCGTACGGCGAAATATCCACCAAACTTCATAAAACTTCATGGTTCATAATGCCGTCGTATAGCGTGTCTAAACATTGTGCGACTAATGCGCGGTATTTGCAGTACATAATTTCTGCGGCGCGGCGCTCTCACCTCTATAAATATGAATAAAAATTTGCAACTCCCATTAACGCCAGTTACGTGTCTTAAAAATTAATGCAGATATATTTTACAATGTTGGTTTAAACTCAATTTCAGGCTGGGCAAAGTCTGCAAACTGTGGCACAGTGTAAGCTGTATGCCTGAGCTGTGGAAGAATGTAGATCTTGCGCAATACACAACCGAAAAATGCAAAACAGATTACAAACTGGTCTGGCTCCTCGAGAACCGATTGTCGAAATGTCAGAGTTTAAATATCGGTAAGTGTCACATTTAATAAAAATCTCATTCACTTTCATTCAGTTAATTTAGCACTCTAAAGGTCCTTTATTTATATATTTGTGGGAGAACGTGTATAGAAATTAAACAAAGAAATATGAATAATAAATCTATGTATATTATTACCAATAATACAATAAATGGACAGCAACAGATGGAGAGGACATATTTTAGTAGCTTAAGTGATGTACTTAGATTTAGCAAAATACAGACAAGTTGACAATCATTAATTGTTATTTCTATAGAAATAACAAGATAGAACATAGAAATAATATGCGTTATACGGTTAAGCAAGATTACCTGAGGAAGACAGTTCAGAGCACTGGTGGTGCCGCACAGTGGGCTGAAAATCGAGCTTCATAGACATAGGCAACTCAACTTTTAATGTGTCGTTTTTTTGGCGGGAATTGCTTCCATGAGCTATAACTATACATAAAAATGTTATCCGAGTTAACTCTGCGCAAAAACAAATGAATTATATTTTTTTTACGAAAAAAATGTATGGAGCCAATATGAAAAATCCAATTATCTCTGAAACCGCTAGGAAAACCGTAATATCCTTACAGATGGTTATAAAACTAATTATTCATGATTTTTTGACATACTCCATATAACGGTTACTGCTGCAGAATTTTTTTTAAAAATCGTCGAAATATTTTATTTATTTATTTATACACGGTTCCTTTCGGTGAGAATTTAGCAACACGTTAAATCATATAGTATTAGGCTTGGTTCCTAGAAATAGTAGGTAGATGTAGGTAGGGTAAATTCTCACCGAAAGGAACCGTTTATAAATAAATAAATAAAATATTTAGAAGATTTTTAAAAAAAAATCTGCAGCAGTAACCGTTATATGGAGTATGTCAAAAAATCATGAATAATTAGTTTTATAACCATCTATAAGAATATTACGAAAAAAATGTATGGAGCCAATATGAAAAATCAAATTATCTCTGAAATATTTTGCTTGGTTATAAAACTAATTATTCATGATTTTTTGACATACTCCATATAACGGTTACAGCTGCAGATTTTTTTTTTAAATTATTGAAAAAAAGTATTTTCAAATTTTAAATGGTAGGCAAATATATTTGCTCAAATGTTTAGTAGGTATATATATAATAGGTATATGTATATAAAAACCGTTTAATCAAATTGATAATTGTTTATATTGATAATTTACATTTATATAAAATGGTGGGTTACAAAAATGTGGTTTTTATTAATATAATATGTATTGATAATAAAAAGATAGTAATTTATAATATCTTACAAACTATTGATAAGAAGAAACTTAACTTCTTCACTTTTTATTATTATGTACAAGTAATAAGAAATAAGGAATAACAATAGCATGCAATAATATTATTGAAATAAAAAAAATAACAAAAAATAATTAAATATGACTTAATCTAAAACACATTATTCAGTTTATTCATTTTCCTTATCACTCTCGTCGTCTTGGGTATCCATTTCTGAGTCATAATGCACATTGGAAACATCTAGAAACTCAAAGTCAGTTTCTCGAAACTGAATTATCTCGAGAGTTTCAGAAAAATACTGCTGCCTTTTCTTGGTATCTAACTTGGGCCTTTGTGCACTTATTATAGGATCTGAAGAAATAATAAGCATATTAAGGATATCTTGATTACTATCTTGCCTGTTCTTTTTCCGCGAATGATGTTCTCGAAACCTTCTAAAATCTTTATTTCGAGCTTCTGATGCTTCTTCTGAGAGACTTCCAATCGGTACAATATCATTATTTTGGATTATATCTGCCCCGTGTATAAGTATTTTATGGACGGTTGAAGACATATAATACCAGTCATATAACTCCACGTACTTTTCTGCGGTTTGGCGAGCATAATCTTTGAACTTACTGACATCGATGTTCTCACCCGAAGTGATTGTTTGCAAAATTACAGCAAATCTTCTTACAAGTTCTTCATCCAACCCGGTAATGGCTGCAGTTTTATTTGGGAATTCAAAGAACCTTCTTGCTGTATTTCCGTCATTGGTAGTTCCCGAGCCTTGTTTTACGATGTCAATCAAAAGATTGAGTTCATTTTTGAACTTATCCTGGATAATCTTTTTTCTTCTTTTTAACATTTCTTTGTGCTCATTTCCTCTCGCTGCCCACTCTTTGAAATCAAGTCTGTACGAAATATGTAACAAACATTCCATACAATTAATACGGGCGTGTAGAGATGACAACCCAAATTCGTAAACGGCAGCGGACACGGTCTTTGACGTCACAGCATCCAAACGGTTCATTTCAGTTGGTTTTGCTAAACACAGATAGCATGATGAATTTGATCTGGCATCAGATAGGTACGTGCAGACTTTAGCATCGATCATTGTCATCATCAGTTGATGGTTCACCTTATTTCCATTATTGCACTCTGTGGGAATAAGAGCCTTGATTTCATCATCCATGTGTCTTTTATTATCAATGACGACTGCTTCGCTCTCCTTCACAAAAGTAAACTGAACTGGGCGACAATACACCGCTGAGCACGGTTTCGGGTTCGTCCATAAAGTGTTGTCTCCATCAGTCAGTTTAAGTGGCACTAAGGACGTCATAAAAATGCTGGAATCATCTTGCTCACCCTCCATTTTCTGCTTGTATCGGCTTTGGTTTGAAGCACCATCAAATCCCCACTTTGATATCAGTTTCAAATGTTTATTTTGCACATTGTTAGAAAGAGTGTGGAGGATTCTCTTCACTGTGATGTCAAGTAAACTTTGAAGTGTAATCCTGGCTGATGAATCCGTCACCGACACTGCTTGCTTTGGCGGATAGCATTCAAGCTTCGCTTGTTGCACTTTATAGTACGATGGATAAATGTCCTTAGCACCTTCTCTAATGGCCGTCTCTCGCAATGTGATATATTGCCACTTCGATAGTTTTAAAGAGAGCAATAATCCAAGCGCTTTTTCTGGGGTAAATATATCAGTTTTCACAGTTTTTTTTATTGATTCCTTAATTTGACCAGCTGCTTCAGGATTTTTTAATATATATTCGATGACAGATGCGATATCCTCGTGGCCTTTCTCTTTTAAACGTAGTGCAGCTGTATATGCCAATTCACTTGGGTCTTCGTCTTTATGATCATCAGATCTTCTCTTTTTCTGTTTGCTTCCTAGATCTTCAAAAGGTTTTCGAAGTATCTTGGTCATTGTTCCAACAGAGGATGCTGTCGATGGCTCTGGTGAGACTGGTCGTTCATCAACAGTTGCTTCTTGAGTGTTTAACATTGTTTGTACGCAACTTGGCCAATCGATATTTGCTTGTAGCCAATTATCGTACTGTTTTCTGAATGTATCTTTAATTCGGTGAGATCTCTGCCATCTCTGTGATGCAGCTCGTGTGAATTTCCGACAAAATTCTTTTAAAGTCACACAATCTTCGGCACCAATGCAATCGCCTAAGCGAGACATAACTGCACCAAACAATACTTTATAGTCAAATGAAGTACTTTCACTTTTTAGAAGAACAAACAAGTCTAAATTAGTTATTAAACTTTCCATTCTAACACTTTTCAGTCGCAGGACAAATGTAATGTTAACGGTTACAAAGTTTTGTAAATACTAAATTATAACACAAAATTTTAGTCCTTTTATTGTAGTGGTCGCTCATTAGTTAATTACTACCCTCATTAAGGGTAGTTACCTAATGATCATTAGTTAACTACCCTTAATGATGATCATTAGTTAACTACCCTTAATGAGCGACCACTACAATAAAAGGACTAAAATTTTGTGTTATAATTTAGTATTTACAAAACTTTGTAACCGTTAACATTACATTTGTCCTGCGACTGAAAAGTGTTAGAATGGAAAGTTTAATAACTAATTTAGACTTGTTTGTTCTTCTAAAAAGTGAAAGTACTTCATTTGACTATAAAGTATTGTTTGGTGCAGTTATGTCTCGCTTAGGTTACGGGTATACGGTTTTCCTTGCTGTTTCAGAGATAATTTGATTTTTCATATTGGCTCCATACATTTTTTTCGTAATATTCTTACAGATGGTTATAAAACTAATTATTCATGATTTTTTGACATACTCCATATAACGGTTACTGCTGCAGATTTTTTTTTAAAAATCTTCGAAATATTTTATTTATTTATTTATAAACGGTTCCTTTCGGTGAGAATTTACCCTACCTACATCTACCTACTATTTCTAGGAACCAAGTCTAATACTATATGATTTAACGTGTTGCTAAATTCTCACCGAAAGGAACCGTGTATAAATAAATAAATAAAATATTTCGACGATTTTTAAAAAAAATTCTGCAGCAGTAACCGTTATATGGAGTATGTCAAAAAATCATGAATAATTAGTTTTATAACCATCTGTAAGGATATTACGGTTTTCCTAGCGGTTTCAGAGATAATTGGATTTTTCATATTGGCTCCATACATTTTTTTCGTAAAAAAAATATAATTCATTTGTTTTTGCGCAGAGTTAACTCGGATAACATTTTTATGTATAGTTATAGCTCATGGAAGCAATTCCCGCCAAAAAAACGACACATTAAAAGTTGAGTTGCCTATGTCTATGAAGCTCGATTTTCAGCCCACTGTGTGCCGTGTCCGCAGTCGGACAACGTCTGACCTTTCGAGAGCGATGGCCGCCTTTTTATAGACTGCGGTGTGGTGGTTATTTAATTTAAGAACACTACCTTCATTTTATAAAAATGAAGATAAATACAATAATAATATTATCTCCCACATATTTACTTGTTTTCAAAAGCATAACACAATGCCTTCATTCCTTCGACTATATCAGTACCAATAATCAGGTCAATAGGATGTTCCGTTTCGTCGTCGAGGAAGCACAACCGAAATACATTATCATTTGTACAATAATAGTCTTGTACTTTTCGACTTACGTTCGTAACAATGAGATATCCCTCACCATATCTTCGAACCCGCTGAGTCTGTATTTGAGTCTCATTCCCATATTATTTTCCAGCTCAATGGAAGGTGTGCAACATTACGTGGGTGCTGGCCTGTGTGGTGGACTACTGTCCCGCGCTGGTGGAACTGAGTGTCGCCGGCTGGAGCCGAATGACGCCCGAACAACTCTACGAGCTAGTACAGGGATTGCCGAAGTTACAGCGACTCGACCTATCTCTCACGGTAACTTCATACATTAGTGGAATGCAAAATTAACCTCAAGTCTGCATTTGAGAATGTTTTATTGTATTACACACGCTTTTATTTCACACGCGTGAAGTGTACGACAGTTTGAACTTTCACTTTTGCCGCGATAACGTGATAGTGTAAGAGTAATGTAGCCCTTTAAAGTATTCCATGTTCCAGTGAAAGTTCCTTAATATTAATAGAATGTGATATGCAGGTTGACCTTAGCCTCTGGACAAATAATGAAGTCCTGTTTAAGACTGCTACTCAGCAGTATCGTAAAATAGCTCTTTCTTTAATTAGACAAAAAAAAACAAAAATCTATTATGTCTGACAAAATAAATTGTAACTTAATCGGCAACAATTGCAGCATACTGTATCATGACAACACGAATTTATTGGTCCCAGAATTAATTAATGACATTCATGACGTGACACATGAGAAGCGTCATACTTCAAATTATTGTCAAATTACAATACAATTTTTTTTATTAAATTTAATCTGTAGTGGAGTTCTAATGCAATTCAAAAGAGTTAGTAATATTTTGGGTACTTTCTAGATCATGCAACTACGTACAGGCTGCTCCTATGTAAAAATTTAAAATCGTTGATTTTCTGTAAATACGCGACTGATTGTTATGATACTTTGCTTAGTTTTGAATAACCTACTCAACTAGTAGTATTCGACTTTGTCCAGAGCGTAAGAACACCCTGTATGTAGATAGATTACCAGACAGAGGATAATATTACTTTCATATTTTAAATAGGGTTTGATGTCGTGGCTAAGTGCCTAATATCATCAATACCAACAATCCGTTACAGTACACTTGCGTAAAAGTGTAGCTTCCAACTCGAAATAATATATAGGGCGTAATATTTTAGAAATTTAAAACAGTAATCACAGGTATTCGATTTCTGCTATATTTCGCAAGAATCACTGCTCGAATACGGCACTTTCTCAAGAAAGAAAAAATTGAAGTAGTCTCTCCAAGTACATGTATAAGTATTGCAGATTTTAATAAAGAATATCTGTGTATCAGTCGGAAACGGGCGGATCGGGCACGTGTCTCTCGGCGGCGTCGATGGCACGACTGATGGAGAACTTCGGCTCGAGGCTGACGCACTTCACACTGGCCAACAATAAGTTCACGGCGCTGCCACAGATACTATCATCGGTTGCGGTGAGTATTCCATAAAGCTTTTACACAATATATTACGCATCATACCTACAGGTCCTGCCACGTAGGAAGTAGGCTCAGGGATAGTGGAGCGTCGGTGGCCGAGTGGTTAGGTTATCCGACTCGTAAGCGAGAGGTACCGGGTTCGAATCCCACTGCGACCATGCATTGATTTCTGAGCTCAAGACTCTTTTCTGAGTTATGTACATTAGTTGAATACTAATGGATGGTCTTACGGTGAGGGAAAATATCGTGATGAAACCTGCACATTCAGGCGGCTGAATTTGTAACCATGATCTAATCTGGTTAGGTTCCGCTGGTAGTAGGGTCACGGAGGTTAGATAGCAGTCGCTCTACTGTAATTATCTGATCTGTCAAATCCTGGATCATGGTCAAGGCCGACCCCGGGCCCGCGTGCGCGTGAGCACAAGCTGGACATTAACGCCAAGTTAATTACGCGTCGCTCCGCTTTCCGAAAGGCGTGTTACAAAAATGTATCTTATTTATGAGTGCAATACATTCCACTTTGATCTTGCTCTCACGATTTCGGTTCTCGTTAGCACCCATTGCACTAACGTACGTTACGTTGCAGGCTCACTGCACGAATCTGGAAGTGCTGGACATATCGGGCGCGCAAGCGACTTCGCACCCAGCTGCTGTGCCGTTGGAAGCGCTACAGAAGGGCTGCCCGAAGATGCGTGTGTTCCGCGCGGCCAACTCACAGCTGGTGCTGGGATCGGCCACTACTGCGCAACAGGTATGTGGTGTGATGACACTACTTACTTTCGATCTATATAGTTGAAAGTAGTTAGGAAGGTTATGAAAATCTTGTTTAGTTAATTTTTTTTAATGTAAAACGGCTGACAAACAGGTATGCGGGCCACCTGATGGAAAGTGGTCACCGCCGCCTATGGACATCAGCAACACCAGGGCCGCTACCAATGCGTTGCCCGCGTCTAAGGAGACCTCTAATATACCTCTTGAACAATCCCATGTCATCCAAAAGGAAACACTGTGGCTAGGAACTCATGTGTTATCCAATCATTTGCAGTCGATGCTGCTGAATCTTGTATTCTTGTCTTTCCTCAATCTCGCAAATCTTACGTGGGTCTCATTTCGAGCGAGATTAGTCCCGCATAGTGCTTCCCGGTATTTCGGGATCCCGGTATTACATTGTTTACGGTCAATAAGTGTTTAAATAAACATCGCCGTAAGCCATTTCGAAACTAATGAAGAGTATTAGTAATTGATTGTTGAAAGCGGCTTAGTTTATCCTTAAATAGTTTAAAATGAAGTCGATTTCTGCGTCTGTCTGTCTGTCTGTATACAATATGCATATTATAATAGAGAAAACCCAAGAACGCCCGTGCGAAGCCGGGGTGGGTCGCTAGAAGGTAATCTTTAAAAAAAACGAAGTATAGCGTCTCAAGTGAAGCTCGCGCCCACTCACTCCTACCACTTCAATGAGAGTTTTCACGATTCTAGATGGCGGTACTTAAAACCTATAGCACGACAGTATTTTGACAACAGACCTTGCTTCTCAGCAGCGCCATCTGTTGGATTTCTAAATCGCGATAACCTTCATTCAACCCAACCCTCGCCCACAGATGGAGGTCCGTGGCTGGACCCAACTGGAGGAGCTGTCCATCGCCGGGTCCGCGACCGCCGAGCGCGTCGCCGTCGGCGAGTACCGACTCGGCGACGATGCGCTGGAACGACTCGTGCGAGGCGCCACCAGGCTGCGATTGCTCGACCTGAGGGGACTGTCGCGACTCACCGATTCGGGACTCGTGCGAGTGCCCGCGTGGGATCTGCAGCATTTGTTCCTCGGAGGTCAGTGCACATTATAACATCTATAGGTAACACATGGAATACGAAATAAAGAAATTGAAATTGAGTCCTAGTGGCCTCTGCTGTAGCTAGTGCTTAGCTGATGCGCTCGCGACTGTTTTGGGTTACGGCTTGTTGTTTTGAAATATTTATTCTCACTAGTCCAAATCCAGGTCAGGGACCGGTTTTATGTCCAAGTCACATTAATCTATTTTTAATTATCAATTAAAATTGTGAGTTATAGACAGAGGCGGAAAGAGTTTTAATCGATGATTAACATTGACAAGCGTTTCAGAAACTGGACGAAAGTCCAAACAAGGTCATAGTTCAGGTTCAGATCCGAAACCAGAGCCCTAATTTTGAGTTCAAACGCGGTCGATTACAATGAATAAATGTCAAACAGCAATTTCGCGTACGAGTTAGTCCGTGTTTGTTGCCTGTCTATCGTTTAATTATATTCTTTTTGATGAACTCGCGAAATTATAGTTTGACATTATATAATTGTAATCGATTCTCAGGTCCAGGTTTAGGTCTTGGTCTAGGACCCCTGTTCTACAGCGCGTCTCGTTATCATCATCATCATCAGCCTTACTAGTCCACTGCTGGATATAGGCCTCCCCCAACTCGCGCCAATGCACCCTGTCCTCCGTTCGCCGCATCCAGCATCCACCCGCAGCCTTTCGCAAATTGTCACTCCATCTTACCCGAAGGGCGTCCCACACTACGCTTCTGCATCGATGCAAATGCACGACTGAATCGATACATCGCGCTGCAAGTGTCCCATGTTTTACGACTTCTGGGCTGCGAGTGTATCGATGCAAACGCGTGACTCCTGATATATCCCCAGGATGCAACGTGACGCGGCAAAGCAACGCCTGTCTCGAGCTGATCTGCGAGAAATGGTCGCACAGTCTCCTAGAATTGGACCTCTCGTGGGCGTCAGCCGCCCGCGTTCTCGATGATGCAGTGCGTGCGCTAGCCGATGCCACGGAAAGCAAACTGAGGTTAGTGCACTTACTGTAGGGACTAGTTTATTTTATGTGTGTGTGATAGTGGCCCTGCAGTGCGACCGTCTAACTCGAATTGAACGTCGCCATCTTAAAGCTAGAGTGTCGCAATGATGTCATAGCGTTATTGCAAGACTATAGTGCCTGAAATGTGCGATGCACCCAAGATGGCGGAGGCCATGAAGTTGGTTACAAATTGGTTATACTCTAACTTCACGGGAGTGGATTTTTATGGTCCGTTCTACTAATATAATTACGTGCTTTTTACTTTTATTTCATCTCGTTTTATAAATTTAACATTGCAGAAGACATCCGATGCACTCAAAATACAAAAAGAATGTAAAAATATTTTAACAATTAATTTAAAAAATACGTTGTTCCAATATTAAAATGCGGGGCGGATCGTTACTATGTTCCATTACACTTTTTAAGGGTATGTTCTGGGTTTCCTACCGTGTACCTTTGTTGACGAGTAGCCCGATATTTCGACAGTTGCTTGCATCATGGTCACGTCACGAGTCGTCTCGCCAAGACAGTTTAGCTTCAAGTTAGCGACGTTCTAAAGGCAGCTCTCCTGCTGGTCTAAAAGCAGCTTGCTTGCAAAGTTAAGCAACTCACGCAGAGTCTGGGCTCTGGGAACTGGATGGGTCACAGTGCCGTACTTTAAAGCCAGTCGAACTTGTGCGCCGCAACAAGCTTGCCACTCTTTAGATGTGGCCCGTAAAACCTTTGGCGAAGCGAGGTTGAGCAAGGTCATCGGCTTGGGAGAGCCGATTGGCATTCCGCACCCCGTGGCGGTATATTTATAATTATTATATGCTAGCTGATACAAATATCAAAATATGTGCACTTTATTGTAGTTACGTAAATTATTTCGATCTACGAATGATAGTATCTCTAAAGCGAAGTGCTGTCGCTCTCATATAGGCTGCCTTCTTACATATTTTGATACGACGAATTTTATTCTAATGTGGCTAATGTATATATTACTTATAGTTATACATTTTGATTTAAATTTTTTTAATAACTGTTTTTGTCAATTAATTACATCTTGTATAGCAATCAATTATAATTATTTCAGGATACTCAACCTTTGTGGATCGTCGGTCTCTCTCGAACCTATAAAGAAGGTGCTTCTAAAATGCCCTCAAATAGAATCATTAAATCTGAGTTCGTGTCGCGCCTTACCAAGGGGTATGAAGCGTCTATATACCGGGAAGGAATTGTGTGATTTAAAAGACAGCTTTGACCCCGTAAAAGCTAAAGCCAAAGAACAATCTGATAAAGAAAAGGAAAAGAAAAAGGACACAAAAAGCACGGAAACCGATTCCAAATCCGAAGAAGAGGCGAATGAATCCGAGAACACTAGTATTAACAAGGAATCTAATCCTAAAAATGAATCTTCGACATTCCAAGAAACTAAACATGTATCTGAGTCGGACAGTAATGTATCTGATAAAACACCAACGCAAGATTTGATTAAATCCCCATTGGGCAGTGAACGAGGGTTAGCCACTGCTAAAAAAGATGCAAAAGAACGTGAAGGCAAATCGTCTTCAAAAAGTACCACACCTAAGCTGTTAAGTCCTATGGGTCATTCAAAACCTGATTCTTCTTCTGCTGGTTCTTCCGACTCTCTAAAAACAGATTTAGGTAGTCCTCACTTTAGTCCCATTTCCAAACCAAATAGTCAAGTACTAAATAGCCCTGAAGTACAAAATGATTCTGTAAAAAGCAATAGTTCATGGAATTTGGGACAGTTCAAAACGACCCCTACTCACAAGTCTGAAGCCAGCCCCCTCAATAGATTAGAATCCCATTCAAAATTAAAACATGGGAAAGCTATAGAACAATGTAGTCCAACCACTTCTGTTGAGAACAAACCAAGTCCTGACAGTATTGGTATCAAGCAAGACATAAAAAATCCTAATAATTATTATGGCAGTTATAGTCCTATGCCTCGACAAGATCCTCAGTTTTCTTCCCAACGCAGCCCATACTCCGCACAGCCTAGTCCAGCACAACCGAGTCCGTACTCTACTCAACCAAGCCCCTATTCAGCTCAACCTAGTCCGTATTCATCTCAACCTAGTCCATATTCTGCACAACCCAGCCCTGATACAAGCCAAATGGTCAAAGTTGATATGCAAAAGTCTGGTGGGTGGAACTCCGGTAACTTCAGCCCAATGCCAAAGCACCACGCTCCTTTCTCCCCGCATCCCTCGACTCACAATAGCCCCGACCCCGGGATGGGAGTTAAAAGTGACAGTCTTCGAACGAATTCCAGCAAAACTCCCGGTCAATACAGTCCTATGTCCAGACAAGACCGCGTGCATCATAGTCCGTATTCCCCTCGGCCAAGCGTAGACAATGTGGCGTACAGCAATAAGAAGAGTCCTGCTAACGTAGGCAATTTTAGCCCAATGATGAGAGCAGACTGTCACTTGCCGAGTCCGGATGGGGGTCAAACGTCGAGGCCTGTACAAAGTTGTAGGACGCAGGACATATACAATCGATCCGTTCCCAAAGTGCCAGACGTGGGGGGTGCCGTGAACCCGGGTGACATGGGTGGCTCGTGGTCGAGCCTGGAGCGGTTCAACCAGCTGGGCGGGCTGCCCGCGAGCATCGAGTCGCTGGTGTGGGGCGCGTCGTCGTTCGGCGCGGAGCTGCCGCCGCTGCCGTCGCGCGTGGACGCCGCGCCGCCAATGCTCAACACGCCGCCGCCGCAGACGTGGCCGGGCATGCCCAACTTCGACGTCAGTGCACGAAGAACTAACGACGATATCAGTGATTGGACCCTCGATCAGTTCCGTGTTGAGCCCCCGCAGCAGGTGCACAACGCGTTCGTGGAACAGGGTGTTACGTTTGACGCGCTGAACGTAGGGCACCAAGTGCTGCAGAACTATTTAGATGACGGCTTCACAGAGAGGTCTCGCGTGGACTGACGCCTCCGTTCTTTCTGGCCCACTCGCTTCTCAGTCGGTGTTGTGTTTTAATAGTTGAGCACGGACTAAAAACATATAGAATGAACATTTACTTTGCCAAGACATGGTGACAGTTTTAGGTATTATGATATTGAACAATTATCTTGTAGAGAATGTACATAAGATAACCTTTATCATTTTAAGAGTAATAAAAGCTAGGATTTCATTCTAAATATATGTTGCAGAATAGTATAATATAATAGCTATCTAAAGAATAAGCAAAATAATTAATTAGTGTAAATTATTATGAAGTTGAATATTTAAAACAAAATAATCTACAAAGGATTATTTTAAACATGCTCACGCACGAATAAGTTTTATATATTCGTTTGTATATTAAAATTATGTGAACGTGATCGAGGCCAAAATGATTACCTTGCTTGTAATATTTATTTTACTTCATTAATTTGATTTCTTTTAATTCTAACTAGTGTTTTTCATTGCAAACAATAGAATATTTTGGTGACTATTGTTTAGTACTTTATATGAAAACTTGCTGAATTCGTGCTTGGTATTTTGAAACTGCTAGCATCAGGGAATAGAAACCAATCTTATTCACTTACTGACAAATCAACTACCCCTCACTTCAATTTACCAAACACGTATATCGGCAAAATTATTGACTCATGACCTCATTTGTGTAGAAGCGATGTTACAAACAAATGTGTAATACTAATTGTTATCAAAAAGTGTGTAGGTATCTATAAACTATCTTCCAAATAAAGTTACACAAAATTAAAAACTTGTATCACACTTTCTGCTTGTGCTTGCACGTATCAATAATTAATTGGAATAATTACTGTCCTTTTAAATTGATTCCTCTTAACTACATCACATATTACAGCTAGGACACACAGTTCAATGCACTTTTGTGTTTACCTTTTGTGTAACCTTGATTGAAAGATAGTTTAAGTGTTATTAAAACGTTTCTGTTATTAAATGATGAATTTATAAATAAGCAATATCAGTTGAAATTCAAACTTGCTTAAGATTTTTGATACGAAGTCTGAGTTTCGTCTGTCTTATGTATTCTTAGTAAAATTATTTCTAACAGGATGCAGTTGATAAACAGTTAATCATTTATACTTTGTAAGCCTTTTTAACAGAGCTCGTTAGTCAACTAATGAACTTGGCAGCTACATTCATTATCTAATTAAACAGTTGACTAAAGTTCTTTATTAATGGGAATAATTTAAATATATAGGTTCAAATTTTTTAAATACATATTATGTATTAAATTTTTTTAGTGAATTAATTATGTAGTGGATGAACATGTACCTAATACCTATCTAGGTTTAGCACGTAACTCGGTAGGTTGACGTGATGCGAGACTTGTTGAGATAGCACAAGATCGTGCTGTTCCTAAATTCATCAACTTCTAACCATACATAGTAGGTATACAGGGATAGGAAGAACTTAATGAGGAGGTAGTAAACTTTCCATTTCATAATTTTTATAAAGCTGATATGTTTTTTCGATTAGGCATGAAGTTATTCCCTTAGTAAACTTGTTAAGAATGATGAGTAGAAACAATCATTAAAATAAGTCAAGTTTTTATAAATTGTAAATTCGTTATCTATTTCAAATATTCTGTAGTTCTTTTTTGGTTTGAATATCACAATAACAAAATCTCTGGCTGGAAAAATCAATTGAAACATAGATACATATATTTTTTTTTTTTTATATCAATGGCTGAAAAATACCAACCAAGTAAAGTCTAGAATATACATAAATGTCTGGCTTTATTGAGCCTTCTGTAGTAAGTTAGATCCGTACATTAAAAACGAAAGGCGTAAATTTTCCAAGTTTGCATCCTCAATATTTTTTCGACAAATATGGTTTTTATTTTAATTTTGGCCTCGACAGTTTTTGTTTTTAATATTTTTAAAGAGTTTAAACTAGAAATATTATAATCAGTCAATCTTATTTATATTCATGAGGTGGTAGGGGACGATTTACATTCCTACCTGTAAATGAATATTGTATTGAAGTCCCCATTCTTGCGAACCTACATCAATAACTGTACACTATTTTCTTATATTTTTATATTATTTTATATTTGTACAATTTGAGATTCAATTGTATTTCTATGGGATTGTTTAGTAAATACAGACCATGGATTATTTTGTAAGTTAGGTTTCCTTCACAATTGTTCGCATTAGATTACATTAGATACTCACGCCTCTCGAGTTAAACTAAGTTGAGGTACAAAATTGACATTCTATGCAAGTACGGCGACTCAATCTCACGTTAATTTAAATCGAGTCTGCCAATGTTAAAGCTAAGTACAAAGTGCTTTGTATAGGATTAAATAAGTACTTCCTACTTCATGTTACACTAAAATCCCAATTAAACCACCAAATATTGTTTCCGATACCTGCATTAGCCTTATAAATTGCCTAATGTTAATTGAAGAGAATATTTTATAGTTTTATTAACTTATGAATTGAAGAATATTATTACATAGATTGTAAAAATGTAATTTTAGGGAAATATTAACGTTAATTGTGTACCATAGCATGTATAAATAAAGTTGACTAATTACTGTAAGTTCTGTTATGTAGAGATTTTTGTTTGTAATATTGTTAAATTTACTGTATGGACTTCTTTCACAGGTGGTCCAATTTTTATAATCTAACCAATAAAATATCGATGTGGTTGTACATTTACATTTGAGTAGAATGTACTCTATTTATTACACTTTTTTCGTTCGAAAGCGGCTCCTTATCGCATCTGTTTCATCCTGGGGGTTAGATAAATTAATAAGCAGAGCAGTGAGTAAAAATGTTTATTCTTTCATAAAATACAACATACAAATCTTTAACGTTTATACATTTGCAATATAGGTACGTATGCAATAAATAACAAAATATGAGAAATGTAATAATAATTTATTCGCAATAGGTTCGTTGCACCTCGAACCTTTTTATAATTCGATAACGACAATTTGCTCGCAATAGTTTCTATATAAAATATATTATGCAAGCAGAATGTTTTAAAAGAGATTAGCAGAGATATATTTAAATAAGGGTCAGTTCAGGCTGAGTCACGATGCAGTGTGTCGTTACCCCTTGCATAAGCAGAACACGGTGTCCCAGGCGTTAGGTACCGGGGTTATTCAACAATAAGTGTCGAATGACGCGTCATTTCTCCATGACTTTAAATAACTTCAGCATTTCAAATTGGAATATATTTTTTTTCAGTTTGAATGCCATGAAAATGCTTTCACAGTTATTTGATGGACCTATAGGATTCTACATGAGACGTCGCTACCTTAAAAAGCTGTAGCATCGCCGCGCCGACTTGGTGTGAACTGACCCCAACTCTTTATATTCGGAAGGCTGCCCAAACACTGGGTAAATTTTATTGACAATAAATTCCAGTCATTTTTACGACAATGCTGCCCGTTATTGTAATATTGCATGATGTGCAGGCAGCCCATAAAGTAAACTTGAAGCAGGCTATAAGTACGATTTTCGCATTTTACATGCACGACATCGATCAAAACGTTGGATCGATTCTAGAAAAGCCAAATTTTAAGGCCAGCTTTTAGTCTTTAATGAAATTGGGGTAACACTGCTTAAATATCGTAGGGGTCTCAAGTTTGGTGTACCTTGCCAAGATCGTTCTTGGTTTAACAAATTGTACTGGATGTACAAAGAAAGATGTCC
The DNA here is from genome assembly GCA_907269095.1 of Blastobasis adustella. Classification (NCBI taxonomy): domain Eukaryota; kingdom Metazoa; phylum Arthropoda; class Insecta; order Lepidoptera; family Blastobasidae; genus Blastobasis; species Blastobasis adustella. The sequence goes on along the minus strand of OU026119.1, from coordinate 12,905,203 downwards.
CTGTAGATAGAAATGTTTATATAGGCGTAGTAAAATAATTAAGCATTAGTGCCCATTGGATACATTTGCCAGATCCATGATAAACTGTGCAGTGATTATGTAACGATTAACGACTGGGCGTTTTCATTTACATTCTACATTCCATTCGTTAATCGATACACTTGCACTAATAGAAAAAATACGATGTCTGATACGTGAGCTTAGATGCGGGCTTAACGGTCAAGGCTGCCTGCCCACTGGAGCGGAGGAGCGAAGCTGTGCCATTTGCCAATATTAACCAATCACTGACGTGGAGCAGAGATTTTATGCAATTCTATTGGTTAATATTGGCACAGCTCTACTCCAGTGGACAGGCAGCCTAAGCCTTAATTATGGGTTAAGCTTAACCCAAAAGAAGAATATGACTCCGTCATGCGTTTATCTGTGGTCAGAAATGTGTCCTTTGTATTAATTAGCATATCACTCCGCTCATATTTTGCTTCTGGATATCAAGACAATTTCTTTAGAAGTTCTCAGAAATAAATGTTACTGTAGGGTTCTTTTCAATAGAAGAATACAAAACAATTTAGCGCGACAACGGTAATAAAGCGTTCAGGTGTTCCGCGTTCTTGTTCGGCGTTCGAATTTGTTCTGGCCCTCGAGTCCGCTAATTTACTTATTTCGATCGAAATGTCATCGCAATAGCAGCTCAAAAACGCCGTATATTAGTAACAGTAGCAGAATACCAAAAACGTGTCAAACTGCCATTGTGCAGGATTGCGATCCAATTACAATTCGATCGTTTCCTTAGTAAATTAGCGCAGTCAAGGCCCTGGTTGCATGTCTATGTAACGTAATACAAGACAACGATCGCCGACAGCGAAACGCCTGAACGCGTGTTATGTCTGATAGATCCCTAAAAAGGAATTAACATGCCGCCTATAAAACTATCGAAAAGACAACTGACGGCCTCACGGTCACGGTCACTATTATTGTCGCGCACAATGAGGGTTTTCGCAATTCCAAAATCCACGATATGGCGCGATTGCGACGTGAAGTCTGCTGTCAAAGCCTTGCCATTGGCTGGAATAGATACCGTCATTTTACAGCAATTATTTCTGTCCAATAGCACGACAGTATTTTGACAACGGACCTAATGCCTTACTAGCGCCATCTACAACCGTGAGAACCCTCATTGTTTGTTTTTCTATTGAAATAAGACTGTAGCTGTTGGCCCTGGTTGCAGTATACTGCGGTGAGTATCAGTGGTAAGTTTTGCCTTAAAAATCGCTTTATAAAGCAGTTCCAAGCCGCGTCTGTTTGTTCACAACAAACTCAAAAACTACTTAACAGATTTTCATGGGGTTTTCACCTATAGACAGAGTCATTCATGAGGAATGTTAAGGTATATAATTTCTAAAGGTTACTACCCGTGCGAAGCCGGGGCGAGTAGCTAGTACAATATACGAGTACAAAATATAGTTTTATAGTGCCTCTGATCAGATACTGTCATATTCGTCGTAAGAAAATTCCACTGAAGTCGTAGGAACCAAAAGATCACTCTGTTGGCTTGGTTGATGCTTGTCGCCTTTGGACTTTTTGTGCTTATTCTTTTTTTCTTTACGTTCTGATTTGTCATTATAGTCTCCTCTGTCTTTTTCCTTCGATTTCTTCTTTTTGTGTTTCTTGTCAGACTGGAACACATAGAAACATGTTATGGAAAGAAAGGTTAGGTAGTTATACGGCTTTTTAAAATAATTCGTTCACCGGGTTTCTTACCGCGTACCTTGCTTTGCGAATGGTTAAACCCGGTGAATACTTTTAAAACGCCTAATATACAAAACGTCCGAGTTAACGCAGATAAAATTGCTAAATCTTGCGTACCTTTTCAGTAGCTTCTTTGCCAAGGTCAGGGTCTTCTCCACCTAAAAAAAATATTACTTACAATTCAAATTTAATGAAAATGCTAAGTGTTGGTCTAGGTAATCGTTACGTTTTCACGGCTAATTGCATGCACTTATTTTGGTAAAAAGATAGCTTGGGCTAAAGTCTCGGTAGTTCCATGAACTCTGCGTCTAGGTGGTTAGCCTATCTGACCATCTAATTTTAAATTAATATTTAAAAAATTAATACAGCCCTATAACATTTTCCCAGCATAAAAACTATCAAAGTCTGTTACTCAGTAAGTTACTCCTATACACCCCGCTGTTGCTTCTAAGAATTGGGTGTCAAACTACCCATGGGCGTAGCGGGTTCAATCGCTCCGCTCGCTCACTTTTTTAATATACACACTACTCGCGCTGTATAATCAATTTGGATTTTAAGGGTCAATAAACCATACATTTTCAAGGTCGCTGAACTCGCATCGATTCGAATTTTAGGAACTAGTATACCGACAGCAGAGCTCGCTGCGCTCGTCCAGTCATTGTTAATGTTATATTTATCATGGTCATTCCACGTCTTTGAAGTCAAAATTAAAAAAATATTAGGAATATTAGAAGTATTTGATCGGATTTTATGGGTCCGATGTTCTCAAAATTTCAAGCGCATATCGCTGCTCTCACTCAGTCATTGTGGTTGATATTACATTTATCATGTTCGCCCCGGGTCTTTCTAGCCAAAATTCGAAAAATGAGCCTGCTCATTTTTCAATTTCAATTAATATGAATTTGTTAACTTTTATTATGATTTATACAAATCGAAATTTATGCACATTTATCTTGAAATGTTGTATTTTAATTCCTGTTACGGGTCTGGGTGTTCTATGCATAATAAATATGTATTTAAAAGTATGTATGTAGTAAGTATCTATATCAGTTATCTAACATCCATCGTACAAGCATTGCTTAGTTTGAGGCTAGATGGGTATGTGTGAATTTGTACACGATTATTTATTTATATACTTTTCTAAATAAAAGCAAACAATTTTCAGGTCAGATAAACCAGGCAACAGACCGATTTTTGAAATTCGTTGCCATTGCCCTTTGTAATATGCGTGGACGATGTCATAAGCGAAGTCCCTAACGATACAAAGTTAGATAACAACGATAATTACCTTCTGGTGACCTTCTAGCACTAGAATCACCAGCCCAAATATGATATCCTGTATCCAATCCCATTTGTATGGTTGTAGAATCTGTTTCTTCGGCTTCTTGGCTAATGGAATGTCTTATGAAGCTTTCTCTCAAAATATCGTCTTCTTTAATAGATTTTGTAGCATTGTCAGTATTCCTGTATCTCTCCTTGAAGTCATTATTAGGTGCACTATCAGTATCGAGATCATCCTCATCAATAGTGACCATTGGGTTTCTTATATTGCCATCATCACTGAAATTATGTGGAAAATTACTTCATAACTCCCTATCGGAAGGTAAGGCATTCCAACGTCTACGAAAGAATATTTGGAAAGGGAAAATACAAAACTAGAGCACGTAATAATAAAATATGGTTATCACAGTGAATTTCAAAGTCTATAAAGCATTTATAATGGGTATTATTATTAGTTACCTCTCACTATCATAATTTGCATCTGGATTGGCGTTAGACAAAGGTGCTAGATCCTCAAGAAAACTGCTATCTAGAGTACCCGCGTAAAATTCGTCAAGGCCCCCAGATGACGTAGATATGTTAGGGCCGGACGGAGTGCTTTGGCCGCTAAAATTAAAGTTATTTAACATTAGGAAAAATTAAAAAGACATCCATTACAAGTATATAGTTAATATTAGTCAAACAATTCCTAATGATAGGAAGCACTTGGTTTGCAAAACTTTCAGCAGTTAAAGCTACAGGTTTATGCCAAATAGCCCTACATTCTCCTACTGATAAAGCCCCACCAGTCAGTACCTTTTTTTTGCAGAAATTCCTACTGACACAGCCCAGTGAGTTTTGATTTGGAAAAAAATAATCAATAATCCTCACCAGATAGATTTTTTTACCGAAAAGGTTTTAGTACCATAGACCACATACATACGCTGCGGCAGGTTATACAGAAGACCGAAAAGTATAACCGGCCATTATGCTTGGCGTTTGTGGACTATGAGAAAGCCTTCGATTCGATCGAAATTTGGGCGGTGCTCCAGTCTCTACAGCGGTGCCAAATTGACTATCGATATATCGAAGCACTGAAGGGTTTGTACAAAAACGCCACAATGTCAGTTCGTCTCCAGGATAAGACCACAGAGCCTATTCAGCTGCAACGGGGTGTTAGACAAGGTGATGTCATATCACCGAAGTTGTTCACCGCTGCACTGGAGGATATATTTAGGCTTCTGGACTGGGACGGTCTTGGCATCAATATTAACGGCGAGTACCTCACTCACCTCAGATTTGCTGACGATATCGTAGTCATGGCTGAAACCCTGGAAGACTTGGACAAAATGCTCGATGACCTCTGTAGTGCCTCTCAACAAGTAGGTCTTAAAATGAACATGGACAAGACGAAAATTATGTCGAATGTCCATGTTGTGCCTACTCTAGTGACAGTTGGAGGCATTCCACTTGAAGTTGTTGACGACTATTCATACCTAGGACAAATAGTCCAGTTAGGTAGGTCCAACTTCGAGAAAGAGGTCAATCGACGAATCCAACTCGGTTGGGCAGCATTCGGGAAGCTACGCCATATATTTTCGTCCCAATTACCGCAATGTCTCAAGACGAAGGTCTTTGACCAATGTGTGTTGCCAGTGATGACTTACGGAACTGAAACGTGGCCGCTCACTGTGGGCCTTATAAGAAAACTCACTATTATCCAAAGGACAATGGAAAGAGCTATGCTCGGAGTCTCTTTGCACGATCGAATCAGAAATGAGGAGATCCGCAAGCGAACCAAGGTCACCGACATAGCTCTAAGGATTGCCAGACTGAAGTGGCAGTGGGCAGGGCACATAGCTCGAAGAACAGATGGCCGGTGGGGCATTAAAGTTCTCGTGTGGCGACCACGTGCCGGAAAACGCAGCGTGGGTAGGCTTCACAAGGTGGACTGACGACCTTGTAAGGATCGCAGGTACCAGCTGGATGCGAAAAGCACAGGACCGGCCTTTGTGGAGATCTCTGGGGGAGGCCTATGCCCAGCAGTGGGCGTCTTCTGGCTGATATGATGAGATAGATTTTTACTATACCTATGCTGATGATGAAGGTATTATATGATGTAACTGGCGCATTACAAATCAGGGGCCCTATTTTTGAATCGCTCGCCTCGATTCGAACGGTTTACATCTTGGATTTTCGGCATGAAAAATTCGATGTCCCACTATGCCGTAAATTTAAAGTATAGTGAAAAAAAGTAAAGCGTATAAATAAAAGTGCTGTAACCGCTACCGAAAGAATACAATAAATTATTTCCTTACATGCAGATGACGAGTTACCTCGTCGAGAAACATATACACTTGCGAGTTGTGTTTCGAAGTGTACACTCAAACTGGGTTAGAGATAGGGACGTATCCAGGATAATCCGAATAACTGAATACAAATTATAATGAAACAAAAACGTTTTAACTGACCTGTCGGGCGGCAGCATCTTAGATGGCGTGTACTCCATACTGACAGGATGTTTGGGCCTCATTAGTTCATTACTTACGTAGTGAGTCTGCTTTGGTGAAATTTCTACACCAGGGCTGTAGTGTGCTTTTATACCGGACGGATTCAATGACTGGGCCAACTGAAAACATATGCGACGTTAGCGCTTCGTCATCATCACATCAACAGCCCTCAACTAGACTACGCTTCTCTACATTTGTGTATGGTAATATAATATCCAAGGTTGGCTTGGCAGGCGGGTTGGAAATTGTAGTACGGGCTCGTTTATTAGTTTATGGAGATAAAAGCTGGTTTGACTCTATCGTGTCGCCTTTAACACTTGTCGGAAGGAGCTAGAACACAGCTACACATACATTACACGGCGTATTCATCATCATACTATATGAGTTGACTATAGATAGTGGAGTAATCGTCACTATTTACACATTGTCATCATCTTGGCGTTAATGTTCAGGTTATGCTCTCGCGCGTAAGAGGCCGGTTTCCGCCTTAACCTTGATCCAGAATTTGGCAGATCAGGTAATTAGTTGTGCGAATGCCATCCAACCTCCTTTTATCTTACCAGAGGGTGAGCCTGAACCTGACCATATTGGATCATGGTTACTCATTCAGTCTAATGTGCAGCTTTCATCACGATGTTTTGCCTCACCGTAAGAGCATCTAGTAGCATATAATGCACATAACTCAGAAAAGACTCATTTGTACACGGCCACTGTGCGTTTCGAACCCGGTACTCGCTTACGAGTCGGATATCTTAACCACTCGGCCACCGACATCTTCACGACGCGCGTAACGTGAGAATTCACAAGATAATATAGAAAGTTCAACTCAGTTGTGCGCGCGGCGCTATGTGTGCGTGCGCTTGTAAATATACAGCTTTCATTTATGTGGCAGTGACGCGACCACTTGGCGTGCCAATGGCGTGGCGTCATTGTGACGTGTCTGTATATGTACAAGGTTTACCCACACATAGGGCCGCGCGCACAATTGAGTTGAAATATCTTTATCTTGTTCTAATATTATTAGGTCTTAATTCGCACTCAGGCATAGACAATTTCCTCGCTGCGTCGCTCGTGCCGTCGTGAGTCGCCGCCGTACAATTTCGCTGGAATTCACATATGTTATCAGAGTAACACCGACTATAATTTATCCCGAAATTCAATGTAGTTCCTAAGGGAACATGTTGTTATTACAAATGTTACAGACGCAGTCGCGGGAAAAAGCTACCTATATAAGCTACCCTGTTTAGATTTAGAACTGAGAATTTAACTCTGACAAATTCTGCTTAGTATGATTCCTAGGCTTAATTACGTAACTCTGTTGCCAACAATTCTCTGATTTTAATGATTGAAGTTGTTACTTTTACGAGTACATATCAGTTTATAGCAATGGAACTTCGTTAGCAACTTAACCCATGAAATCAATGATACGGAATAGCAAAAGTAACAATTTCAATAATTGAAATAAGATAATTGTTGGCAACAGCGTAACATAATTAACCTACGGGGCCCTCTCTTCCTCTATAAAGGATAGCGCTTGCCGTAGATACCAGTGTTCTGTAATCCATTATCCGCTATTGTCACAAAATACATCATACTGATTGACTGATATTTTAGAAACATATTACTAGAACTCTAAAAATGAGATTGTTGAATCAAAAAACGAAAACAGATATCTGTTGAGTAAGTATATCTGAAATACAGGGGTAACTTGAATGGCTTCTGGAATTCGGCTGGGATTAATTCGTAGGTCTAGATCTAAAACTTTATAAGTTTTAGATAGACATTAGCCCAGGCAGTGTTTCGCGTATAGCGGATAGCGTTGATTGGTGGTAAAAATGAACATTTTAAAAGGTTGAAGTGGATAATGGTACTTACTAGAGGATTGACATTGGCAGGTATTATGGGTTTCCCAGCCCCAAGGACAATGCTAGGCGAGCGCTCGCTGCTGAGTCGTGACTCTTGCGGGGGGGCGCCTTGCCGCCGCTTGTTGACCAGACGGTCTACAAAACTATTGTATTGAGACTCTTCAGAACCCTGGAAACCAAAAACCATTAGGTACATTATACCATATTTATGGCCTATTGACTAAAGGTCTTCCGCTGGGTCCCAATACTGGTTTAATCTGGAACTGGACTGGTGTAAGTTTATGGCCTCGTGACGGTAATTTTTAACAACCTATAATTGGCTCTATGTGCCAGTATTATTTTATATTGTAATCATTGCTGTTGGTTTTCCTTAAGTAAATAAAATAAACAATAAAGGGGTTTTTAAATCATCATCATCATAATAATATCAGCCGGAAGACGCTCACTGCTGGGCAAAGGCCTCCCCCAGATATCTTCAAAGGCCGTTCGTTTGCCTTCCGCATCCAGCTGGTACCTGCGATCTTTACCAGATAGTTGGTCCACCTAGTGGGAGGCCTACCCACGCTGTGTCTTTCGGTACGTCATCGCCACTCGAGAACTTTCCTGCCCCATCGCCTATTAAGCTGGGCAATCCTTCGGGCTATGTCGGTGACCTTAGTTTGCTTGCGGATCTCCTCATTCTTGATTCGATTGCGCAATGAGACTCCGAGCATAGCCCTTTCCATCGCTCTTTCAGTGAAGTGAGTTTTCTTATAAGGTCCACTATGAACGGCCACGCTTCTGTTCCGTATATCATCACTGGCAATACACACTGGTCAAAGACCTTCGTCTTGAGACACTGCAGTACTTGGGACGAAAATATATGGCGTAGCTTTAAATGATCGATTTTTTAATTTATTTGTTTAATTCCACGCCTGTGCACACTGCTCTTACCATTATTAAATACCAAACTCATCCATGATATTGAATGCGGTGCTAATTTACAATCAGGTTCAGGTATATTTTAGGGCAACTACAGTGAACCACCGATAACAGTGGCACTATTACAGTGTACGGCACCCATACAGGAATAATGTTTGGTAACACGACCGACGGCCGTAGCAAGCATAGGGCAAGGGCAGCTGGCTCTTGGAACCAAAATATGAAAAAATTTTGGACTCGCTTCGCTCGCTCATTTTTTAAACATTCACACTACCTGCGCCGCGTAGTCAATCCGAATTTTTAGAGCTAGCAATATACCAACAATACGCAGACGAGCTCGCTCCGCTCGCTTAGTTATTGGTTTACGTTGTGTTTACATATTCACCCCAGCTCTTTTGTTGTAAATTCCGAGCTCATTTCATAATTTAGGTATATATATTACGAACATTTAAGATTGAAGAGGGCATTAAATTGGGGGCATTTCTTACTCAAAAGGTCGCGTTGGCCTCTGTCGGTATAGGTAACATAACATATTACCTATAGGTTTTTTTCTTGCGCTTGCCCACCAACTGAGCCAACGTGAGTATGTTGAATGTGTTAAAATTGAATTTTCTTACTTGATAATCATCCAGTTCTTTTTCAATTTCCTCTGTATCTTTCTGGTTTCTTTGTAGTTGTTCTAGTAGACTTGTTCTTTGTAGCCTCAAAAAAGGTATACTGAAAAACTTATGAAGAAATCTCAATCCAAAGCCATTCCTCATTGATGACTCAGCATATCTCACAGGTGCAGTCCTAATAGATGAGTAATTTATTTATTTGTGACAAACAATTAATACAAACAAATTGATAAAAAGTTCTAATAACTCACCTAGTCAGTTTTGCCTGGTTAAGAGCTTGCTCTATGTGGTGAGCATGCACTTGACGATGGTGTTGCATATCGCAGTGGTTGCCAAGCACCACAACTGGGATGTCAGCTGGGACCCTTGACAACTCCTTCACTACATATTCAAATGTCCTGTGATGGAATAGGACACATGAATGTTTGAAAAAAATTATAAAAACAGAGACAGTAATTTCATCATTCCTCTTACCAAGGCTTTGTTATATCGAGCATCAAAATAATTCCACTAGTGTTTTTATAAACATCTAAGAATGTTGCATCCAATACAGGAGTTTCATATCCATCTTCAACAGCACTTGAAGTCTGATTTTCTAGTTTTAGACCAAGTGGAGGTTTTTTCTTAGTCCTACCCTTGTCAACCACTTCCCATACTTCAACCTGTTGATATTATAGATAATTATTTATACTAAGGGTAAACGATCCTTAAGCATGGCGCATGATCATGGCGGCACAGGCACTGACAATGCTCGGCCGCCCATATTGTTAAACTCCGGCCACGTTTTTCAATATAATAACGCTAATTTTAAATTATTAGCTGACCATAATTGTAAAATGCAAAACCTTAAGAGATTATAAGCATATAAATATTATTTTCATGCTAACATGAGCCTGTTTAAACTTTTGTTTAAACAGGCTCATGCAACGTTTTAAGTTTTTTAAGTAATTTTAAGTTTGTAATCTTTTGTTCAAGGTTCCCATCATATTCTTGATTAGAAAATCTCTGTTTTGAAAGAAGCCTTCTTCCCCCACCCCCCACAAAGTTATTTTCGGCAAAATTTTAGTATTCGGATCGTCGACTTGGGTGATCGCAATTTTATGGCGAAAAGGTCCGAGTCGTTTTTATGAAGAATAGTCTTAGAAACGGCTCATTCAACCCATGCTATTTCATTTGAAAATTTGTCACAATACCGAATCCATGAAAAACACAGATTTATCACAAAGGGGTTCGGTTGCGATGAACAATGTGACGAGTAGTTATTATGAACCACCGCGCATGAGCTAAGCGAGGGAGCAGCAGCAGCGGCCGGCGAGTGCCAGAACCAAATCTACAATTCTTTAGTGACATTTCAAAAATGTGTTTGTGAAACGCTTCGACTTGAGTGATTTTTGAGCGCCGGAGCAGTGAAATTACCCATGTTATTGATATACCCTCAAAATCAGAACAATAAACGATAAAAACAAGTCATATCAAATAAGCTAAGCAGCTCTGCACCCCCTCTCCCGCCCCATTAAGTAGGCTTTTCATATGCACTTATTACATTTATTTATTATAGTATTAGTTTTGCAATAGTTTAAAACCAAAAACACAAAAACAAAAAGTGTGCAAGACAATAAAAGTGGAATGTATTGATCATAAAATTAGATTAATTTTTGTATCACTCCTTTTGAAAAGCAGAGTAATGTGTAATATGATATAATTATAAGTGAAACGTAAATGGAACTCATTCTATAAGCAATAACTTGTCATGCTTTTTGTTTCTGAGTTTAGCCAAACTGAGCCAAAAGTAATACACACACAACACACTAAATATACTAAAGTTTTATCTTATTTTCTATTGGCAAATTTTCCCACAAATTGCTAATATGCTGGAACCTTGTCAAATTAAGCTATAAATATTCGAGCTAAGTCAAATTAAGCACTAAGCAAGTTATGTTGACAAACTGAACTATTCTATTTAATGGCAAACAAAGCTGTATTTTTTAGTTACAGGTGACGTCACATGGATTTTAATGTGACAACGTTCCAGCGCATTAGAAATTTACGGGGAAAACATTGCCACTTTCTTAGATCCTCTGATACTAGGTATAAAAATCCAAATCCAAATATACTCCTACTTACTTTGACTATGTAATCAGTGTTTTTGTATGCCCAATGTATTGGAGCAACTTGTATTTGCTCAGTAGGAACATACTCTTCAATAAACGGACCACCTTGCAACCGTTGGAGAAGACAAGATTTGCCAACATTTCTATCTCCTTTTATAAGAATTTTCACTAGAATATAAAATATATTAATGATAAAGTTATCTGTGAAATGTAGTGTACATTATTGGATTACACAATCACAGATAAGAATATTATATCCTTTATTCCTACTATTAAAGTGAACTCCTCTTGAAAATTTCTTCTGTAATGAGGAAGACATGGGAACTGGAGCTGGGCAACGATCATCACCGCTTTTTGTTAACTTTTTCAGAGCAGAAAACATTGTAATTACACAAGAATTAAGTAACAGATATGCAGTTTGTAATTCAAATCACAAATTATAGGAAATACAAAAGAAAACGAAGAACTTCAAAATAAAAACAATATTCCACAGATTTTACACGACACGATTCGAGCTTTTCATTCGAGATCGGACCACGAAACAAACAAACGTGTGTCAATGTCAAAATGTGACAACTCAAGTCAAAGAAGAAAGAAGAAACGCTTTTTATGAGGAGAGGGCATAATGTCAAATAATTATGTATAGTTGGAGATGAAATTAAAGATAAAAATATAAACAAAACTGGCAACGCAAAGAGACTTTTCAGGGGTATAAAACTATTTGTTTGCATAACCAAATGTTTATGCATAGTGCACAATTTTCAGTGTGCTTTAAGCGTACTCCACATGTCCGCAGAAACTTTCGGCGAAACTTTGGCCGGGACTTTGGTCGACCCTCTACATTCTCGCCTATTAGGGATGTGGTGGGTGTCAAAACGCGTCGACATTATATCGATTCATTGGTGTAATATCGCTAATCCGCTTTAAACAGGGTCACAGAGGTGATGGCAGCTGCTATACTGTAATTACTTGATCTACTAATATCCTGGATCATGGTCAAGGGTACCCCGAACCTGTTACTCGAAAAAGCGCTTGGAATATAAATATAAAATCGATCGAATCGAGACGACAACGAACTATCTCTACTTAGTCTATGAAATAGGCGAGACATGCCAAACATGCACGGGACTACACGAATGTAGGCGAATACTGCCTCCACATTCTCGTGTTCCCGCGGAACTGTCCACATGTGGAGCGCGCTTTACAATGGCTGGTAAACTTTCGAAAACGAAACAAATCAATTTACCCACATTAATTCAATTTATTAAAAACGTAATAATACTCGGAAACTATAAGCCCAAGAACACTAGCTAGAAAACTTTAATATTAGAAAGAAGTGGCCGCCATTTTGAATGTTATATTATTTTATGTATTATTATTTGAGAGATTAATTAAACATGTCTTGGCGTCGGTCAATCCGTTACTTTCCAAGTCTTTGCAATAATGTACTACAACAACGAACCAAATGTTTAGAATTTCTCACCATTACCAGTAGCATAAATAAAAACTACCCATATTTTATTGAAATAGCACAAATATGTAACCAAAAAACATTGTTCCCTATTTAATTCAGTAAATTATTCATATGATTTTATTTCATTTTGAATGTAATAATTTTAATGAATATTTCAATGATTTTAAATAATCCACCATTTGGGTTATTTTTTTTTTATAGTGGCAACCCATTTGTTTACATTTTTTATCTTTAATTCGATCTCATACCTTACAATATCTGACCCCGTCCATATTGGTCAACATTTATGGGCACATTTGCCAAGACCGGAGGAAGTGGCCCTCTATAGCGGTCGAAACATTCAAGCTTCAGTTTGACCAAAGCATTTTGGCTAGTTACGTGCATTTACACGTTCGCTTGCATATACGTGCTTGATGCATTATAAAGGAGACAGTCTAAAATATTCCTGACCACCAGCCGGCATAATGGGAGTTGTAATGGATGAAGCATATAAGACGTAATATTCTCGCGTGATTATTTAAATTCTTTAGCTAGCCAATTTTTATATTGATGTATAAAATATTACTAATTCGCTATGAAACGAACGCATTCTTGTCATGAAATTATGAACACACCTGGTAAAAGTTATGGATGCACAAACTTATGCCTTGCCCCACTCCTTAGTACGGGGTGGAATCGCAGTATCCAGCGTCATAAACTTAGTGAAAGCAAAGTGCCAGCATCGAGTGTCTGTCAAATGACTTTTTAAATATAATTTTACATACAAGACATCCTGGTTGGATACAAATACAAAATATATCACCAATATATGGAGTTGGCGAATGATAATAATAAATATTATTAAATATCTTTTAATTATGTTTACACATTTTAAAAATAAATTTAATTCATATTTTTAATACGCGATAGTTATTTTTCCATTTATTAACTACGCCTGTACAACTTGTGATACCTTTTATCCAAACCCTCCTAGAAAAAAAAAACTTTTTAATACAATATCAACGGACGGTTTTTTCACTTCACACAAAACTTCATTTTTGGATTTTCGTGAATTTTTAAAGCTGTCTTTTTAATTAATATAAATATGTCTCGACATCGCTGTGTCGTGAGAGGATGCCCGTCGAAGGAAAAATTTTATAATTGGCCAAGAACTCCAGAACTTGGAGAAATATGGCTAAAGTTACTAATACCACAGAATCCAACACTGTGTTCACTACCAAAAAAAACTGTATTATTTAAAAAAGTAAGTACAATATTGTAATTTAAGTTTTTAACAAGATTATAAAGTTGATATTCGTGCGTGTTGTCCCTCCTATCACCGTAACTTTTCATGGATTAGCAGTAGGACATTTGTGGAGGAGATCCGATCCAGCAGAAGACCATTAAGGGCTGTTAATTGATGTGAATGTAACTATAACTATATGCACAATAGTAGCTACATGTTGTACATAATTAACTAGTGAACTTATCGAGACTTCGTTCGTACACCTACTTTACCCCTACTTACACTTTTATCTTGTTATAAACCTTCTGTTGAATCACCCTATCTATTGTCGAAAACAGCATTAAAATCCGTTACGTAGTAAGAAAGACGACGTGAAGCGACTTTGTTTTATACTATGTATAGAAGATACCTAAAATCGAACTAACCCATTGTGAAACCATTTCACTATGTCATAATGATTTTCCTTGTCCGGCAATGCAATGCTACTATGATATTTTCTGTGAAGAGGTTTCACGGTGGGTCTTGATTCAGTTGGTTTGATAGCACCTAAACTATATTATTGTGTATGAAAATGCTATTATTGGGATTAGTTAACTATATGTTTCTATTTTTGTTATTGCCCCATTAAACTTGTAAACTGCATTTTGAAGACAAATATATTAAACATAAACTATACCTAATGCTTTCATTCTGAACTTTCATAGAATGTAATTATTAGACCAAACCTTTCCTCACCGCTCCCTTTGACTGTGACCATTATATTAACATGCATAACGTTCGTGTTCCCATTTTTCAGGTATTTTGATGGATGATCAATCAATGTTGTTACCAAGAATACCCTAAGGCCCTACAAAGGTAATTATTTCTATTGAAAAATTTTGGTATTACATAATGAACTTCATTTGGTTTGTTAAATGTGTGAAGTATGAAATTGCATTTCGCTTTATGTATTTGCCGTTGGTTGTTCATATTGGGCTAACGAGTTTAACTAGTATTATTAGCAAAGGCCAAATTCAAAGACTTCTATATGGCCTAACTATTATTTGAAGTGACGCTGAAGAGCTTTTTTGTTTGGGATTTAAAAAAAGATTTTTGCATTTGATAGCACATATCCCCCTGATAATGGTCATCTACAAGTATATGGTTTGCAACTAGTGCATTGGTGCCACAATAACATTAAAGCTCTATTATTTTACTTTCAGGTAGACTGTCGTACACAACTCAAGAATATTCTGTGGTCCTGTAGTGATTATTTTAAATTGAAAGGCGCTTTGCTATTACTTTGTAATTAATTTCTAGTCAAATTATATGTATGTTAAATTATGTGTCATTTGTGTTTTTTTTAATATAAGAATTCAAAATCTAATAAAGTACAATATTAAAATCGAGAATATGCAATCGATGTCACATCCCTAGCCAAATCGTAATCGATAGATTGGTAATGGCGTTATGAGCTCAGCACTAGCATTTGTCAAAATTGTTATGTCAAAACTATACGTCAAAAGCGATGCTGGCACTTTTCACTACGACGTTCGTGTCTCTATGGACGTTTCTTATCTGCCGTAGGTAATATATAGTAATCTGTGCTCCTTAGGAAAAGAATGAGATGAGAGGGAATGATTAATAATGTGCGTAAGAACAGGTAAGACAGAATTTAAAACATGATAAATCATAGCCCTACTCACATCATCACATCCCGCAGCCTTCGATTTGATGGAAAAAAGATTTTACGAACTTCATCCTCAGTGACGGAACTGAAATCAAACGCTATTGTAGATGTAGCCATGGACTTGATGAACTTAATGGTATCATTCTTGGTAGATTCATCTAATTGTGACACGGAAGAGAAATGTCGGTTAAGTGTGTCAGGACAAAAAGATGATTCAGCAAGAGGAGATTGGGGCTCAACAACTCCAACCAAACTCTAACTAATGACGAATGAAACTCCTTACTACGTTAGGAGGACTTGCCCTGTGGTTGTGATTTCTATGGCGATGACAGGCTGTTACCAAGTTTCGCTAATGACTCTTTTCTAAGTTATGTACATTAGTTGAACACTAAGCGATGATCTTACGGTGAGGGAAAATATCGTGATGAAACCAATAGGCTAATTACGTAACGCTGTTGCCAACAATTCTCTGATTTCAATGATTGAAATTGTTACTTTTGCGATTCTGTTATATCGATTTCATGGGTTCAGTTGCTAACAAAGTTCCATTGCAATAAACTCTAAAATCGACGAAACGCAATCGCAAAAGAAATACTCTCAACTATTGAAATCAGAATTGTTTGCAACAGAGTTACGTAATTAGCCTACTGTACTTCATTCGTGTGCATGTTTGGCATGTCTCGCCTATTTCATAGACTAAGCAGAGATAGTTTGTTGTCGTCTCGATTCGATCGATTTTATATTTATATTCCTAGCGCTTTTTCCCGTAAAAGGTTCGGGTACACTTGACCATGATGTTAACAGCAGATTAGCGATATTACACCGATTAATCGATATAATGTCGAGCGGTTTGACACCCACCACATCCCTAATAGGCGAGAATGTAGAGGATCGATCAAAGTCCGGGCAAAAGTTTCGCCGAAAGTTTCGGTGGACATGTGGAGTACGCTTTACAGACAGTTTACTCTCTCTACAATGATTATGAATCATGCTATCTCGTTTTTGTATCTATTGGAATAAGTAGTTGGAAAACGATACGCGCAATGTTTTGAACGTTCGACATGTTGCTGAAGTTCTTAACGACCTGACGTTTCTTTTGAAGCATTGGTGTAAATATAATGTCCTAAAAAAATTTAAATCAAACCATTTGAAAGACGGTATAATTTAGTGCACATTTATGTGAAAGTGCAAAGTATAGAAATACACCTGGATTATCTTTACATCGGTAAGTAAACATTCGTGGTCGCGGCGATCGGGAATCAATTTCAGAAATTGTGACAAAAATATGCATTGTAATAGTGTAAATTTGCTATAATTGAAATGCTTTACCTTAAAAAAACGTGGCATTAAAAATAGATTGAAAATGATTGGCAAATTGAGCAATATTTCGGCGTCTAAATATGTACGAAAATATTTTGATGCTAACAGGGTCGAATTTAGTATTAATTGTATAGAATTTTAATATGAAACCCTAATACATATAAAATTGTGGACCGCTATTTACAAGATTTTGTTTCATACAAAAAATGTACCTAAATGACATTTTAAATGTTCAGACATTTTATGAAACACTTAACGGATTTTAATATATTTTTCTTTTCCTTTCCATAATTATTATTTTTGTCATGACTATGTCAGAAGACATAGCCTCTAGAAAGAGGACCAATTCAATTTATTGTGAATTCACCTAAGACAACATGTGGACAATGAAGACGTTTCTAATGATAAGTAAGTAGGTACCTACTTAGTTTAGAAGTTATAAGGCAACAAATAAACATTCATACCGGTCAAAATGTAGTTAAGTCAAGTCAATAATGTCATTAAGTATAATAAAAGGTAAGGTGTCTAGTGAATCAAAGCCATGCCCTGATACCTACCACCGTCTTTTCGATCTCTCGATCCTACATACCGTGAATCGGCAGTGCTTGCTTTTGCAAAAAGGAGGTTTATGATTTTGATCAGTATTAATGTTTATTTGTTGCCTCATAACTTCTAAACTAAGTAGGTACTTACTTATAGTAAGAAGCGTTATTCATGTCCTTCGTTGTTCACAGGTTGGCCTATATGGCTTTACAAATTTAATATGATGCCCTCTAGAGGACATAGTAATGAAAAAAAAAATGAAAAGGATAGATACATTAATATATTAAACAAGCAGCATATTCTTTATTTTCAGTAAAAATTCATATAATACTGGTGCAGCAGGACAGAAGAGACTTGCATCTAATTACTATCTTGTTCTTCAAAATGTTTACAACGCAGCACTTCCAATTTGCAGCCAAGACATAACCATGTCTGGTCTTTAGGAAACCTAGAAAAACAAATATTTATGTAAATAAACGTAAATACGCGATTAATCCGTCGTTTCATATAATGTCTGAACATTTAAAATGTCATCTAGGTACATTTTTGGTATGGAACTCTGATACATATAAAGTTGTGGACCGCTATTCACAAGATTTGAGTAAATTCACAAAAATTGAGATTTGATTAAATACTTTACAATAAATACTAAGCCCGACCCTGTTAGCATCAAAATATTTTTGTACTTATTTAGACACCGAAATATTGCTCAATTTGCCAATAATTTTAAATCTATCTCGAATGGCATGTTGTTTTAAGATAAAGCATTTCAATTATTGCAAATTCACACTATTATGATGCTTATTTTAATTACAATTTCTAAAATTGATTCCCGATCGCCGCGACCACAAATGAAATTACTTACCGATGAAAAGATAATCCATTTGTATTTCCATACTTTGCGCTTTCTCATAATTGTGCACTAAATTACACCGTCTTTTAAATGGTTTGATTTAAATTTTATTAGGAAATTATAAAATTCCCACCGATGTTTCAAAAGAAAGGTCAGGTCGTCAGGCCCGCGAGCAATATGTCGAACGTTCAAAACTTGCGCACGTCATTTTGCAATGGATGAAAAAACGGGATAGCAAAATTCATAATCATTGTAGAGCGAGCGACCAGGGAATATTTGTGATTTGTGTTTAGTCTGTTATGTGTGTGGATGTGTGACATTTTGTCTCGTTTTATACTCAGATTGAACTCTTTGCTTCTGTTTATAATTTTTTTTCTCATTGACAAAATATCGCAAAACGTTTGTTTGATGTTTCACGTAAACGTAGTTTCTATTCTCTTTGTTGTTCTGACGTTCTGTTCGTACGGGGGGGTTACGTACAAAATACCGTAAAACAATGTAAGGAAGGGTTGATTTTGAGGTGTATTTGCTCAATGGCACCACCGGCGAGTAGTAACTAACGCCGTTTTATTGGCTACGACCCCCCCCCCCCCCTCCCCCCCAGGGCGATAAGAGAAGGTAAACCGTACCTTTTTAGCCATTTTCGTACTATTTTAGGAGCCCGGACGTACTTTTTTGGAAACTGCTGCTGGTAACACTGAATCTGTGTTCTGTTCTATACTCTTTGGTTTTACGATTGTTTGTTGCACAAACTATGAACTATATATACAGACGACCGACTTCATACAAAATAATGTGCACAGTAGCTGAGCACGCACACACGTGAGTGTTTGAGTGTGGTTCGTGTTGTCATGGGATGCAAACTGTCTCTTTCTGAGGAAAAGAGACAGTTGATTCTAATCCTTACGAGATAAACAATAAAGTCGCTTTTCGTTTAATCATCTGTTGTCGGTTGTTTCTTCACACACAACTACTACAGTTGATTCTAATCCTTACATAGTAAATAATAAAGTCGCTTTTCGTATTATAGTTGTGCACAGGATGGAGGGAAAGGGACAAAATTCTTTTAATATGAGTAAGTAGAGATGGGGACATCCTAGAGTGATTCTTATTAGACACATATTTTTATTTCAAGTTGGACAGCCCTGATTGATGGTTTGTTGAACCTTGTTGCGCGAGGTCGAACATTAATAAAATTAAGTTTAAACTACTGTTGGCGTAGTAAAGTAAAGTTGGTATTGCATTTTATTATCTGTTTAACTCTAATTGATTAACTATATCATTTTATTTGAGTGCTTATTATTTATCTACGACTACGACATTTTCTAGCTTACAACTTTGTTTAGGTTATAAAACATGTATAATTAACATTGTTTCAGTTGGAGTGATGAGTACATGTAGAGGGAATAATACACGAAATAGACCGCAAAAACATCAGAATAGAACTGTATTCAAAAACGATTTACATGATACAAGCAAACAAACAAAATTTATTAATGCCATACAAGTATCTGGTGTCTGTCAGCGTTGTAAAGATATAATTCAATGGAAGATTAAATATAAAAAATATAAACCACTTTCTGCACCAGCTAAGTGTGTCGGTTGTCAGCAAAAAGCAGTTAAACATGCATATCATGTAATGTGTACTAATTGTGCAAGACATAAAAATGTATGTGCTAAATGCTGCAAGGCTGTGGAAGTAAGTGGAGTATTTAATAAAATATTCATGCACATCTCTACTTAGCCAAAATAGACACCTGGTCTGTAGGTTGTCTAAGTTATAAAGTCAGGGTATGATTTAGTGTATTTATAGTTTTATATCTCTATATACACTTTTCAGGTAAATGAGTCAGAAGTTAATAATGAGCACCAGGAGAAGCCGAGTATAGATATAGAAGCGTTATTGAAGACACTACCTGAAAGGAAACGTAGAACTTTGCTCAGGTATAATTATTTGCCTATTATATTATTGTTCTATTACTTATATGTCACTATAGTTTATCATCACCATTCTACCTATCAACCGTGTTTAAAAAATTACTAAATTATAATTAATAAATAAGATTGTCCATTATACTGTCCTACACAGTTTTGTCATAATTTGGTGTTAGCTATGATAGTGTGCATGATTCTCCTGGCCGGTCCATGCAAAAGCGCCGTTAAAGAATAGTAGATGGACTGTTATTTAAAAAAATTACAAACATGATTTAATACTAGTGTTTGCATTTCAAATGCAATATCATTTACAAACCCGACAAAGAATCAGCCAAATAATAGGTGCAGCCAGGCAAATTAATTTTATTTAGGTATATAGATCATTTTTAAAGTAAACCTTCATTGACTGTATTTCTTCTGATAGCTAGCCACCAAGTTATTCTGGACTTTAAATTAATAAGAAAGAAGTAAGAGCGAGAGTAGTCAAGAATAATGAAACTAATGTTGTTACAGACATATGGACAAACAAAATGGAGAAAAAAATATCCCTGAAGATTTGCTAGCAAGCCTAAAAGATATGGCCGTGACCGACGATTTTGATGATTTTTTTAGTGATGATGACCTGGATGAAGATGATGACTAAGACAAATATTATATTTTGGTGTTCTATGTAAAATACTAATAGATGAAAACATTAAGACACAATTTTAATGTAAATTTGCTTTGTATCCATCACTACAAATAAATTAAAATAACGAAGAGGATCTTTTAATTATTTATATGTATGTAAAAACAACTTGTATAATAAACTGGATCTTAAACATTTAATACGATTATTATTTTAGATACACTTTAAATATAGTAACAATAAATTAGGTACTCCATTAATTTAATCTATAATTATTCACAATGTGATAACATTAATTATTATTTACACAGTAAAATAATGTAGGTATTTATGTAATTATATCTACTTCACTTCATTGTAAGCATTTGAAATCTTCATGACTATGAAATTTAATATCTAAAAGCTTCAAGTGTCAAGCATGTCTTTTAAAAACCATTAATTATGTACCTAGTTTGTTATTGCACCTTAACTATAATTCCTTTTTTATACTTTTCCAAACAATACTCTTATCTTCTATGAGATTGGGTGGGTATCATAGAAGACCAAGTTGCCGCAACTGGAAGAAATTTCAATATTACTATAGTTGCAATAGAACTTATAAAACAAGACCCTAATTTAAAGTGGCGTGACACTAATGTGCCATAATTAACTAGTAATATAATTATCATAAGTACTAGCTTGTGCCTGCGACTTTGTTATATTGAAAGTTTTAACATTTTGGACCCGTTCCCGCGGGTACCATATTAAATTTTCTGTGCTTTAATAGCACTAATATTACAGCACACAAATTATAATAAGACTATAATAAGCTTATTATCCAGAGTCCAGAAATATTGATTTTAAGCTACATTCCTGCCAAATCTTGTCGTTCCTATGGGGACCATTTTTGAGATATGTGATAAATTATAGCCTATGTGTTATTCTGGGTAATAACTATAAGCTACATTGGTGCCAAATCAATGAGCTAAGGGGCAATTAATGATGAACTAAATTTATAAGCTACATTATTGCCATATTTCATCAAAATCCTTTAGGTAATTATACGTGAAAGAGTAACAACCGTCTAAACTTTATCAGACACATCTTACATACTTTCGCATATTAAAAGCTTTTGCCCGCAACTTCGTCTGCGTTTTTAAGCGTGAAAGCCTTCTTGAAACACTATCCATTGTTGAAATAGCATGAACATCCATTCAATAGTTTTTGAGTGAAATAACGTCTTATTATACATATATATATACTAACATCTATTTTTATATATTTAGATTAGTAGACAGAATATTTTCACTTACCAAGCCTTGGCGCTCTTTTTCTTTTAATATAACTTGTTGAGTCTGTTTATCATCAAATTTAACAACTGCTGCCAACACTTTTGCAAGTGTGATAGAATGTGTACCTGTACCAGTAAGATATTCATATAAAATGTTTCTAAGGTACTCGAGTTCTGTATTTTCTTTTAAGGAATGTAAATGCCTAAGACTAACAAGAGCTTCATCTAATCTTCTTTCTAATTTTTCATTAGACAGTTTCAATTTTTCGTTATTTTCTTGAACATGCATCAAATTACCATCAAAGGAATTATTTATTTGTTCTAATTCTTTTACTTTATTCTCTAATTTATGTTTTGTTTCAAGAATATTGTTGTATTTTTCTTTTAGATTTGATACATCTAATTCATCTGTATTCTTTATTAGTTGTTGCTGAGGCTTATAATTTTGTGAATTTAACTGATCTTTCAATTCGAGATTTTCATCAATTAATAAAGTGTTTTCTCTTAATAATTCATCAACTTTATCCCTTGATAATTTAATTTCGTTCTGAAGTTCTTTAACAGCTATACCATCATTTTTGTGTGGAGAGTTGTCACTCGAAGCAATCACTTCTCTTAATTTGTCATTAAGCACACTATTCTCTTTTGATATTTTAGCTAAATATGATTGAAGCCCAGCAATATCTGATTGTAATCGTCTATTTTCTTCTTTTAGTATATTGTAATCGTCTGATAAAGCGTCATACTTTTCATTATTATCAAGAGCAACCGCATTTTCGCCTTCTTTTACTATAGTTGTATTTATGGCTTTATCAAGTAGTTCAATCTTTGCCTCACTTGTTTGTGTTTCTTCATCTTTGATTGCATTAATCCTATCCTGATGTTGTTTATTAAGATTTTCTATCACACCACTTAAACGATCTTTTTCGTACTCTATTTGCTCATGTGATTTTTTAACATCAATCATTTCAAGTTCAAGATCTTTAATGTTACTAGTTATTCGATCCGATTCCTTCTTTAGAGCATTGTTTTCTTGTGACAGTTTCTGAATTGTTTCTTCCATTTTAGATTGAATGTTATTGCTAACCTCAATATTACTGCATTTTTTTTGTAATTCTTCTCTTTCTTTCAAAATGGCATTATAGGTTGTAATAAGTGTTTCATGTTCATTCTTCAAAGATATTACTTTATTTTGTAACAACAAGAGTTCAGCTTCAGAGTTATTTGTTTTATCAATTAGGTCTTCATTTTGTAGCTTCATGTCAGATAAATTAACTAGTGCATTTGAGTTTTCTTTTTTTAATGATTCCATTTCTTGTTGCATCAGAATCTTTTCTTCTTCAATTTTTTTGATCTGTGCCATAGATGTAATATAACTTTGCTCTATGTTTTGCCACTTTCGAGTTATAGCTGTCTTTTCGTTTACTTCAATTTTTATATCCTCCTCAATTTTATGGTATTTATCTTCAAATTGCTCTATTCTTTTCAATATTTCTTTATTGTCGTTCTCGCTGTGTTGTAATTGATCAGAAACCATTGCATATTTATTATTCAGTGAATCCAATTTTTCTACACAGTCATTTAATTCACTTTCTTTATTTTTAATTTTAGTTTTTAATACTTCGTTTTCTTCTTCCAATAATTTCATTGCATCTGATGTTTTTATTATTTCTTCAGATACTTTTTTAAGTTCAGCTTGACCCATATTGTAGTCATGTTCCAAATGTTTATAAGTGGCTTTTATATTTTCTGCCTCTTCGAGTGATCTAATTCTGTTTATCATTACTGACATAGACGCTTTTATGTTGACTATTTCATTGTTCCCATTTAATTTTAAGGACTTTGCTTCTTCCGCAATATTGTTAAGCATACCTTTAATGCTAGTTACTTTATGTAGCAGACTGGCACATCCAGTTTTAAGTTTTTCGTAAGACTGGATCTTTTCCAGCAAGTCACAATTATCTGATTTTAAAGTAATCACAGCATCATTGAGTTCAGAATTTTGTATTTGGATCATTTCGTAATTTCTTAATAATTTTTCAATTTCAGATTGCAATTTAATCAATTCTTCTCTTTCCTCTTGGATTTCAGTTTCTAGATTACTATATTTATTTTTCCAAATATTAATTTCTTCTAGCATTTCATTTTCCTTGTCATTATTACTACTTTGTTTCTTGAGTGTTAATATTTCGGTTTCCAAATTATTAATTTGCATGTTCTTTTTAGAATTTTCTTCAATTACTTGCGCATTTCTACTTTCTAAATAAGTATTTCTATCTATCATGGCTAATTTTTCTGCTGTTTCTTGTTTTATTTGTAATTCAAGACATTTGAATTCTTCGTCAGCTTTTATTTTCAAATTTTCTAAAGATTGACATTTTTGTGCAAGTGATTGTATTTTCGATTCTAAATCTGTTATCTTAGATTTATTGGCCTTGTATTCAATCATCTCATTATTTAATTTAGATTGTTCTTCTTCCATCAACGATATTTTGTTTTTATAATCAGTTATTACAATATTCAGTGACTGGAGCTCTTGTTTTGTGACTGACAGAGTGTCTTTAAGAGATTTAATTTCGCTTTCTTTACTCTCTAGCTCTTTATGAATGCTTAACTTATTTTCAGCTAAAGATATAGCATATTCTTCTTCCCTTTTATTGTATATTTCAATCTTTCCACGAAGTTGTTTTATTTCTTCTTCCGCCTTCTGATAATCTACTTCAATTGTAGATAGCTCTTTGCACTTATTAAATTCATAAGAATTAACTTTATTCTGGAGATCCTCAATGTGATCATTTAATTCTCGTATTTTTTCTTTACTGTTATTTAGTTGCTCAGTTGTAGCTTTTAAAAGCTCAGTTTCTTTGGACTTGTTTTCAAGTTCATTGGATAGTATTTGTAGCTCCATTGTTATTTGCGCATTTTTCTCTTTTGTTGTTTTTAATGAATCTTTATACTTATTAACTAATAACTCTAACTTTTCTATCTTATTATTTAATGCAGAAGTATCCACTACAGCAGGTTCCTCATTTTG
This sequence comes from Blastobasis adustella, assembly GCA_907269095.1. Classification (NCBI taxonomy): domain Eukaryota; kingdom Metazoa; phylum Arthropoda; class Insecta; order Lepidoptera; family Blastobasidae; genus Blastobasis; species Blastobasis adustella. The sequence goes on along the minus strand of OU026119.1, from coordinate 12,880,222 downwards.
TAGTTTACTGTCATTGTCTGTTAAATTGATTAAAGGAGCATCGGTGTCGATTTTATTTAAATTATCTAAATTGCTATTTTGGTTGTCAGATGTTTTGTTTTGCAGCAATTGAATTTTTGTATTGAGAGTTTCAATTTTCATATTCCTTTCTTCAATGTCAACTCGGAGTGCTTTTTCTAAGTGTGCCTGTAAAGTTCATATAAAGTTTTCAATAAAGAAATGTAACTAACTAATGAAGCTTGGTACTTTAATGGATCCACAAAACCATTCGACATTTTTTGGAATTCCTTTGAATACTGAATGTTAGCTTTCTTTTCTTTCATATTTAAAAAATGCCTTTCACAGTCTGTCGAAATATTTATACTTTACTATTATAATTATACTTTTTATGCTGACGCATCCCCCTGTGGGAGTAAGCGAGTGCCACAAGCTACAATCCTAACACACCCTCTTCCACATTCATACATCTTCTCTTTACATTTATGCTGGTTGAGAGTACTCCTAACTTGTTTTCTTTGAGTTTCTGAGGTTTAATCTTTGTAGGTGTACAAGGCGACAAATAATTTAGATAGAGCCACCCATCAAGAGCCTCCATACACAAAAAAATGGACAGGAGTGTTTTTTAAACACACCAATCTCAAACCTGCCTACCAATCTTGGTAATTATGGCACAGCCTGCCATTGATGTGGAGGAGCTTTAAATCCAGCAGTGGATAGTTTTAGGCTGCTAATGATGTGTGTTGTGTTGTAATCTTTACCTTTGCACTTTGTTCTAAAGCACATTGTTCTCTTAATTCTGATATTCGTCTCAGTGCCTTATCTTGCGTTTCCACCAACACACTCTGCAATAACGAAAGTCTTTAATATTTTATTAAAAATGCAGTAATACATTATACAAATATTTTATTATTGTACTAACCTTTGCTTTGGCATTCTCTCTTTCTAAAAGTTTGTAATGTCGAGCCAAGTCGGCATACTGTGTTCTGTATTTGGTATAGCGCTCTTGGGTGCGCTTGTATGCAGCATATATTTGTTCTTTACTGACGCGATCCAAGGTAACAGCCCCAGCAGAAAATCCCCTTTCTTCTGCTTCACTAGCAGACACTTCCATATCAGACTGAAATCATTATAGTGCAATAAAATTGATTACTATATGTATTATAAATGTTATTATGATAACTTTAACAATATGTTTATTCATCATTTCGGCTAAAAGACACCAACAGCTGGGCATAGGCCTCCCCCAGATCTTATTATAGGTCGGCTCTGAGCTTTCCGTATCCAATTGGTATCTGTGATCTTTACTAGGTCATTGGTCCACCTTGTGTGAGGCTTACCCACAGTGCTTCTTCAGTCTTCTCTGATTAGACTGCACAATGAGACTGCTTCTACTTACCTGTAAATGATACATAGATGGGCTTTCATAGCTGGGTAATCTGAATGATATATCACTAGCAAATGAACTATTTGATAACCGTCTTTGTCTCTGATGGTCCTGCAAAAAAAAGGGACTTAGTTATTTTGGACTGTTATTATGGAAAAGAGAGTTAGGTAGATAATACTATAAACTGTGTAACTAACACTTGTAGGCAGTTCTTGACTTGGAATGTAATTCATGGATTCTGTACTGGTATCCATTGCAGGAGGGTGTACTAAAGAAACCTCTTGGAATGTGTTGCGTTGACTCTGTGGTAGTTGGTTGCTGTTAGACCGACTTTGAAGATTATCTAAAACGAATAATTTGTAATATTTTTATTTTGCATAAAGATCTGAAGATTAATAACTAAAAACATTTGTAACACTTACCATTGTCTCCAATAGAAAACAAATCTGTGTTAGTTATATCTGATATGCTGCTAGATGCTGATGTGACTGCAGCCTGCCAAAGGTGATAAGGAGGTTTATCATTTGAAGGAGTAAAAAGATAAGACTGAAAGTTAGCTCTCTCAAAAATGGATTTGATGAAATACTATTTCTTTTAAAGACGACAAAGTAAATATCTGATAGAATATTAACTCTAAATTCGCTAAATTAATACTACACTCGCTACTACGTGACAGAGTGACACAAATCGAAGGATGATTTCACTTTCAATACTTGTTTTGTACCTGAGCAGCTTGGGCGAACTGCTGGATCCTTTGTGGTGACGACTTGACCTCTTCCGCTAATTTATCTTTTAGTTTTTTGAACATTTTTATCAGTATTAGTAAATTTTATTTAAGTAATCATCTAAATTAAGCAAATTAGCACAGAAAATAGAACACTCGCTTATCTTACTCGCTTGCTTTCGTTCCACTCACCACACCACAAACTATAAACTAACGAAACGACAAGACCACACCTGTCACAATGACAATCAAAATAATAAAATATCAAACCTCTTTACAGTACAGTAGGGAGTTTAATAATCGGCAGTGGCGTAGCCCAGGGGCCCCGTATCAATAGTTGTCTAGGGGTCCCCCTAGTTGATACCGCCAACTACGGGGAGTACGAATAATTTAAATCCTGGATAAATGGTCGAGCGCAGCGACCTCACATAAATTCGCGCTTTAATAATAAAAATAACTTTAATCACCAAATTAGTGTGCGTAGCGAGTTTGAAATTCTGGTGACGAGATTGTATAATAAAATTAAGTTCACGAACAGTTAATGAGCGAGCGCAGCGAGCTCGAAATTTCTGGAATCATTTTGGCGGAGGGGCCTCCTGGTCTGAAATTCGCTATTGAATAATTTTCCCCGGGAAGTAGGGAAGTTTAACTGAAATTATGGATAACGAATTTTTGTTTACAGACGTTTGGGGGCCCCTATAACCCGAGGGCCCCGTATCATTGATACGGCTGTAGCTACGCCCCTGGTAATCGGACAGTTATTAAAAAGTAGCCTCCTAGGCATTTCCGCAAGCATTTTATAACTTCTAAATGTGGGCGGTTACCCAAAATAAAATGCTCGCGGCATCTCTCGCAAAGTTATTGTGACAATCAGCGTTGCCAACAGCGCAGGTCCACCCTCTGGAAATCACAATATCAGAAATGCACGAGTGGTTCAGTTAGTTAACATGCCGGTCGCCACGCAGAGGTCCCGGGTCCGATTCCCGGTCGAGCAGAAATTGTAATGATTAATTTTAATTTCTGTTATTGATCTGGGTGTAATATGTATTTAAAAATAGGTGTCTCAAAAGAAAGTTTATATTTATTTAGTTTACTGCCTGAACGCAACGAATCCGAGAGGCGCGGGGGTTATGTCAATCGGTAGCCTGGCTCTTGGGAATTCAGTCGCTATGGAGCGTTTCTCAGGAGCAGACCGCGCGTTGTTCGTGCGAGAGTTTTACAAAAACGGTGATTCGGCGACTGTAGCGCGTAGGAGATTCTGCAGTATTCGAGGTTTTCGCCACTCAAATGATGCGCCAAGCATTCCTCTTATTCGAAAATGGGTCAAAAAGTTTTAAGAGACCGGTATAACGCTGGAAAAACCAAAATCCGGGCGACTAAGGTCATCAAGAACGGTAGAAAACGTGGAGAGTGTTAATCAGTCTGTTCGTGATGACCCGAACCTTTCAATTTAGAATCGCGCAAGTGCTTTAAATGTGCATAGATCATCATTACACCGCATTTTGCACAAAGACCTAAAGCTGCACCCCTACAAAATTCAATTGGTGCAAGAATTAAAGCCCCAAGATGCCAGTCAGAGGCTTGACTTCGTAAATCAGGCAATTGAGCGCTTTTCAACGTTTACCAACATTTTGTTTTCGGATGAAGCTCATTTTCATCTTAATGGACACGTAAATAAGCAGAATTGCCGCTACGAGTGCAACGAATCCGAAACGCAAGCATCAGAAACCCCTTCATTCGCCTAAAGTGACCGTATGGGCAGCGATGTCAGCGCGAGGAATGATCGGCCCTTACTTTTTTGAAGACGAAACCCCTTTCGTCGTGCAATTACAGTGAATTCAGAGCGTTATGTGGAGATGTTAGACGACTTCTTGGTGCCTGAACTGCAAAACTTTTCTGGCTATAACCAAAGAACATGGTTCCAGCAGGACGGAGCAACGTCACACACGTCCAATACATCTCTGCCACGAGTTCGTGAAATTTTGTCTGCCAAATTGATCTCCAGGAGAGGTGACATAAATTGGCCTCCACGTAGTCCTCATTTAACCCCTATGGACTTTGTCCTATGGGGTTATCTTAAATCTAACGTTTACGCCAATAAACTGACTTCCCTGAAGCGTTTGAAAGAAAATATCCGTCACGATATGGCAGCCATCACTGAGTCCACCTGCCGAGCTGTCATAAGTAATTTTACTGTTCGATTCAATGAGTGCCGCGAACGCAAGGGTCTACATTTGGACGATATTATTTTTAAGAAATAAATTCCCAAATTGTGTATTTTAATAATCAATAAACATTTTTTCGATACACGGCTTACTTTTTTTTAATCGATTCACTAATAGAAACTTTCTTTTGAGACACCTTGCATAAGTAGCTTTTATATAAATTTTCTGGCACCCATAACACAAGCTTTGCTTACTTTGGGGCTAGATGGCGCTGTGTGAATTTGTCAAAAAAAAACTTATGTAGCTATTTTTAGCTATTTCTACGTCTAGTTATCTGTAAAAACGAAGGCTTTTTGATACTCCTTAAAATTAGAAATGCTCACCAGTTCATAGTTTGTGATGCTCACAACCAAACAACGACAGACGGACATGTGGAAACTATATAGATATAATAATACTGATGTACTACAAAACTTAGCTACCGAGTAAGTTAATGTTAATATTATGTGACGAAGCTCTAAAGAAGGGTAGGTATGGGGAAAGATAGGTTGTGATAGGGTAGGGTAGGGTAGGGTAGAGATAGGTCTCAGTAGTAAAAATTCGCTTCGTTCTAAATATAAGCTCATTTCATTTCAACTAATTTTAATAAGTAAAGACGACGCTTCGATTTCAAAACTTGCGTCACTGTCGCCCACCTATCGCCCTGCGTGAGCGCACTCCGCTTTGGAGACGCGACGTGACCACAAAAACTTTTATATCGCCGCGACAAATGTTGTGTGCGCTAGCCCTAAAACATAATTAAGGATATGTACGTGAGAAATGGATGCCTAAACCTGCCGCTATCAGCCCCCCCTAGCTGCGGTATCGGTTTTTAGGGATCCCGAGGGCAGCCTAAAAATCGATGGATTGACACCGCCGAGTCGGATGCGAAAGCCAACGGCCTACGACATGAGGATGCTGAAGACCGGCCAAGGTGCAGAAGAAAAAGTAGGAATCAGGTGGCTGGCTTTGGATCCCTGGCAGAAGTCGAAATTGATCGCTAGGAATCATCATCTGATGTTGATTCGATTCTTTAAATAGGTACTTTAGAAATCACCACTATTGTGGCTGCCCAACATTATTGCTTCACGTCTGATACCTACTTGTGTTCTTAGATATATAACGAGTACCTACAGCCACTGAATATGAAACTCAGGATTGCGTTCTAAAAAGAACGATTTGCTATCTGTCTTGCATAATTTCTTTCTTCACGGAGGTTCCAGAGCACGGGTGCGTCTTGGAGCGTTGTTGTCACCGCACTGCCGCTTTCTCAGTCAACAAAGCAAATATACCTAAATATCGTGTACTTTAGGTTTTTATTTTAACTGGTGGGGGAACCCTCAAGAACCTACAATCTATGTATAATAGACTAAAAAACCCTCGGCTTGGAGACCGAGCTTTGGGTGAGGGGAAATTTTTCCCGTTTTTTGTAACGATCTTGAACGGGAACGTCACCAATACGGGAATATGGTCTTTTAAGCCTAAAAAATTATTTATTTTTTGCCTTACATACCTACTTTTTCAATTCCCAACCATTTACGAGCAAAACACTCGATTATGGACATAGGTAAAACCAAAGTAAAATACCCGTTTCTCATTATGAGGAAAGAATCAAGTTTGAAAAAGAGCTGATATACGAAAATGACGATAAAAAACTGAGTTAAAAATGAGACTAGTTAAGAAAGTGACGAAAGTAAGTATGGAGGGAATACAGTATATAACCCTTTAGGTATCCTTAAGGTAGGTGAGTAATTGCATTTTGGCGCCACTCTTAGAAGCTGGATGCAGCAAACGGAGGACAGGCTACATTGGTGCTGTGTGCCGATGCTGATGTTGAGAGGAGTTAAGACGTTTATTCTACCATTTGGCGCCTTGCGCGGCCGCTCCACTAGCTCTACCCATGCTGCTCCGACGCTGGCAATCGGAAACACGTCAAACTTATAACACCCCTCTTTTCGCCGGGGGTTAAAAAGAAAAACATTGTCGTGTATTGGTTATCTTTTATTTTGTTTAGCTAATTATCACAGACTTACATATGGATCTTCATCATCATCGTCATCATCATAATCGCCTAATAGGGGAATACTTATATCATCAGGATACTCATTGAAAATATCTGATGTTTCTGAAATAAATAATAAAAACATTATTAGGTCCCTAAGTAGGTACCTGACGTGTATTCTATGATCTGTGCCTATGTTGCTAGGATACATACATTCATTGTCATGTAAAATTCAAGTTAAATAAAGCCAAGTTTTCCGTTGGTTTAATCGTTTATCTTATGTATCAATTTATTTAACTTGAATATGTCGAAAGAAAACAACGAGGAAGTGAAACACAATCCGTTGTTGTCACGCTATCTTCGCCCCGAAAAATTTGAAATAGAGCCAACGAACGATCGTGCCGACATAAAATGGACGCATTGGAAGTAAACTTCCAATAGTTTCATAACCGAAGAAGCCCCATCAGCTGCTGATGCGGTTAAATTAAAGCTGCTCGCTCATCATCTTGGCTCTACTATATATGCTTATATACAAGATTGCTATACTTACGACGAATGTCTTAAAACGTTGGATCAAATTTACATCAAGCCCAAAAACGAAATTCTCGCTCGCCATATCGACAATAGCGGAGTATGCTAGAGCATTAAAACTCCTTGTACAAGGTTGTAGGTTCAAAAACATTACCGCTCGAGAGTACGAAGATGAAACAATCCGAGGAGCGTTCATTGCAGGAGTTTCTTCTCAAAGAATTCGAAAACGGCTTCTTGAAAACAAAGAACTAACACTTGACAAAGCGCTAGAACAAGCATTATCATTAGAAACTGCAGAACGAACCTCTAAAATTATTGACGGTGTTTCAAATATAACTATAAACGCTGTATCTGAATGCAGTGATGAACCTCCCACGCTGCAAGACAATCCTAATCTCGCTTTTACTACACCGTTTCGTGGGCGTCGCTGCTTCTTCTGTGGAGGAAACGTGCACAAAAGAGTTATAGGACCCAGCAAAGGACGCCACTTGTCAAATATGCTCTAAAGTGGGACATTTTGCAAATGTTTGCCGAAACGGTAAAGAAATAAATAAAAATAATAATCATCTTGGCGTTAATGTCCCGGTTGTGCTCTCGAAAACGAGGGCCCGGGGGACCCCGGGCCCGGGGTCCGCCTTGACCATGATCCAGGATTTGGCAGATCAGGTAATAAAAAGGCAAAGCGGTAAAGAAATGAAGACTATCAACGCTATCCCTGTCAAAGGAGTCGACTCAGCTAATATCCTCTGTACTGGTCTCTGTCAATGGGTTGCGAGCCGATGCCCTGATCGACATGGGGAGCTCTGTCACCTTCATCGATAAAAGCCTTGTCTGCATGGTGAACGTCAAACGAAAACGTCATAGACAACCTATTACACTGGCTTCCACGAACCACGTATCGTATGTCGAAAGCATATGTCACGCGACCATAAAACTTGGCCGCCATGCTAAACTGCTCGTCGTGAATAACCTCTGCTCGGATATTATAATGTCATGGCATTCTAAAGAATCACTCTTCCTTAGTTTTGAGTTTTGGTGGTAAATAAGACCCTCTCGAGATCTGCAACGTGATGCAAGCTGCAGTACCACCCGCTTCAATATTTACGAATCTCTCATCTGATATAAAACCCATCCCATTAAATCGAGACACTATACTAAAGATGATATCAAGTTTATTGAAGAGGAAGTATCAAAACTATTAAAGGATGGGGTTATCGACCCAGTATCTCCCCATGGCGCGCCTAGGTCCTCGTAGCGGGCGGAGGATCTCATCGTAAACAACTCGTCATAGACTATTCTCAAACTATCAACAAATTCACATTTCTTGATGCTTATCCGTTACCGAAAATAGAAATTATCGTTGCCGAAGTTTTAGCTGTAGAAAAATACGGACTCACGATTAACAAACAAAAGTGCATATTTTCGAATAAATCTATTAACTTACTCGGTTACAACATAGAAAATAACATAATTAAACCTGACTGTGATAGGCTGAGACCTTTAATAGAATTGCCTATTCCAACAAACTCATCTGAATTGAAACGTACTATGGGGCTATTTGCACATTACGCCAAATGGATCAACAACTTTTCTACTAAAATACAACCTCTACTGAAAGAGTATATATTCCCTCTTCAGTGATCAAGCTCAAGCGTGTTTCAAAACACTGCAGGAGGAAAAAAAGAAATCTGCCGTAAACGACGAAGAAACGCTAACTGTAGAGACCGATGCATCCGAATTCGCTCTTGGCGCGTCACTATCCCAGAAAGGACGCGCTGTGGCCTTCTTCACAAGAACTCTTTCAGAATCCGAACAGAAACAGTCGTCTATTAAGAAGGAGGCTGCGGCAATTGTAGAAAGCCTTAGGAAATGGCGCCATTGTCTCATCGGTAAACAATTCATCTTGATTACGGACCAGCGTTCTGTCTGCTTCATGATCAATCAAAAACATGCCAGTAAAATAAAAAATGAGAAAATTGCAACGCTGGCGCCTGGAATTATCCTGCTTCAAATTCAAAATCATCTATCGTCCTGGCTCGGAAAATACAGTCGCGGATGCGCTATCGCGCGTATGTGCTAGCATAAACACTAATAAGTTGCGTGAACTGCATGGTTAATTATGTCACCCAGGAATAGTGAGAATGTATCATTGGGTACGACTTAAAAATCTACCTTACTCTCTTGAAGACATAAAGAATACAACAAATTCATGTTGAATCTGTGCTGAGATTAAATCTCGCTTTATGAAATCTAAAGGACAGCTGATCAAAGCCACATCGCCATTTAAGAGGCTAAATATCGATTTCAAAGGCCCGTTACCAGGCCCGAACAAATACATACTGACGATTATCGACGAATATAGTCGTTTCCCGTTTGGTTACGCATGTAAGGATATGACAACGACTACAGTGATAAGATGTTTAAAGGATTTATTTAGTATCTTTGGGACACCGTCCCGAGTGACAGAGGTACCTCATTTCTATCTGAAGAGTTGGATCAATTCTTATACCCGTTGGGTATCGCTAGAAGTCGGACAACTCCCTAAAATCCTTGCGGGAATGGCCAAGTAGAGCGGCTGAATGGAACTCTTTGGAGGACTATCAAGTTGGCACTTCGCTCCAAAGATATGGATCTCGACAACTGGAAAGCCATGCTACCTTTAGCGTTGCATTCTATAAGATCACTTCTATGTACTTCAACTAATGCAACGCCTCACGAGAGACTTCTATCCTATCCGAGACGGTCAGCGAATGGGGAGTGTCTACCTTCGTGGCTAACTCCAGGTCCGATCTTGGTAAAGAAGCAGGTACGAAATAAGAACGACCCGTATATTGAGGAAGCGGAATTGCTTCAGAGTAATCCTCATTATTCTTTCATACGCTACTCCAATGGGCGCGAGTCTACGGTTTCTAACAGGCACCTAGCACCCCTGCCATTGAATAACAACCATAACTTGGAGTCTTCTGCTGACGTCTTTGACCAAGAGAATTAAGATGCAGGCCCATCAGTCTCAACGCCTTTAGAAAATGACTCTGATCAGGATATGAGGCTAACAACTGCAACACCTGTTGAGAACGAAGATGGTGAAAATTCTAACGACATTCCTGAAGTATCTGATCCCAGAAGACCAGTCAGACAAAGGCGACTGCCTCGATACCTATTGATTATTACTTATGATTGTGATAGTTATAGGTAGATAGGTAGGATAGGTAGATAGATACCAATGATTATTACTTATGATTGTGATAGTTACGTTGAGAAAACTTAGGAGGGAAGAATGACGTGTATTCTAGGATCTGTGCCTATGTTGCTAGGATACATACATTCATTGTCATGTAAAATTCAAGTTAAATAAAGCCAAGTTTGCCGTTGGTTTAATCGTTTATCTTATGTATCAGTACCTATGTAGAACTATTATAGGTACGTACAGTTATATCCTTCGCCAATTTAATTTTACTGTAGTCTGATCTACAATGAAATGTTAAATAATTTACTCGATGGCTAATTTAATTTACGTGGCGGCTACAATTCGACATCAACAACACCATTAATTAATCAGCAATTATGTAGGCAATTATAATTAATATCTAATTCAGGTTGACTTTTGTCAACATTAGTGGAATATTGGAGGATTTCGCCATAATCTCCTCCTTTGGGCAAGCAAATTGAAAAAGCTGCTCCCTTGAATGGGTAGCGGTTAGGCATGGTGTTATTAATTTATTAGCAAACACCGTGTTATGTAAATAAATAGGTACTTATTTACATAGGAGTATACCTACACTAGGCAGGCACTCGGCAGCACCACCGCATACCTACATTAGGTAGTTCGAAGCATTCTACAAAGAACCTTAGCCTCCCAAATACCTGTGTGATATGTGTATGTATTCCACGTACTTACTACTTACCAGCAACAAGATGCCCGCCGACGGCGCCGGCGTAAGCACCCATTTGAGAAGCCGCACCAGAGAGCTAAAGCTAAAACAGCTAGAAGGCCAATAAGCAGAGCGGTCTGAATTTTCGGATCATGTAAATTAAAGCACACGGTACCCGGAGGCTGCTGCCCCTTCTTCAATTTCACTTTATTAGGATCTTTTATTTTTGGTTCTTTCACTTTCGGTTGTTTTACTTTGGGCGGTTTCAGGTTTCCTTGGCTGTTACTTCTAGCCACTGTTACATATGAATCTTCCATTCCCATTTTGACTTATCTTTGTTGACTGTGTTTAGAATTTCTTTTGCGTCCACGACGAACTTTATCTTCCGACAATTCAAGCCATTTTCATAGTGTTGTGTTTGGGATGTAGGTGTTGTTTGTTTCTTTTATTTTTCCATGGTTAATTGTTGTGGCGCGGAGTATTTTTATTTTCGTTTGTTAAATTTATTTTGGTAGTGTATTGCGATGTTGGTTATGTCATAAGTCAGAACGAGCGAGGGTTATGTCCATAGAGAAGAAAGTCCTCAGAATAAACAGAAAAACAGTGGCTCCAATTGGCTAGAATGACGAAATAAACTCCTTACTCCGTAGGCGTATCCATGGTCCTGAATCAAAGAATTTGGAGTGCTACGCTAAATCCTGCATGGTCCAAATTATTTGGCTCATCGAACACAACAAAATATCTTGGGGAGGGCCGATTTATATTTTGTCTCTCTATCGTAAAAAGAGATTATCTCTATCGTAAATGCAACTATAATAGTCTCTATAGAGTGCGTGCGCAAGATAGTATTTGAGTTTGCTCTTAGTCTACTTATAGCGCTCATTGGCTCTTGTATGGCGTATTTATCATTATTTTCTTTGGGAGTTTTTCATTTTGGCAGTTTGTTAAATTTTGTTACATTTTCAGCCGCCAGCATAGATATCTAGTGAAGTTTAGAAGCATTATTGGCACTAAGCGGTATTCAAACATCACGCAGCATATCACTCCAAGATTGGACGACATCCAGCCCCCGGAATAAGGCGGGTTTGCCGGAGAATACCTATGGCACTATAGAATAGACTACCTCATCATCATCATCATCATAGCTCATAACAGTCCAGTGCACGACTAAGGGCCTCTTCCACGAAAGAGGAGGTGCCATAATCTCCACGCTTGGCAGGCGGGTTGGAAATAGCATACTTATAAATATAACAACGGAAAACGCTGCTGCCCATTTTCCAGCTTACGGAGACTCTAGATATTTTGCCTCGAAAACATTAGTTGCCTTGTACGACACCCACGAGTGTAAGGGGTTGGTGCTTAGGTACTCTGCCAGACACCACACGGCCAGACTACCTACGCCGAAATAAAATGACATTGAGAGAGAGGCTCAAAACGCCGCGAACTGCGGTCGAGGCGCGCACGGCTGCTCTCGTGTCGTAGTTGTTGGGCGGCGGATTTCCGTTTACACTATTATAGTGAACCTGGTGGTTCACACACGGCGACTCGTCGAGACGCACGGTCATTAGTCATCTCTCGTTAGAGAGAAGGTAGTATGTTCTGTGGCCAGTATGCGTCCTTAGACCGGTCGGCGACTGCTCTCATCGTCGCCACTCCATCAGTCTGCGCTGACCCTGAGTATGATGCATGAATCGTTAACATTTATGACACTATTTGATAGTAATATAAAGATGCGCGTACTAATATTTAAAAATGATATCATGTGCTAATATTTTTTATGAAATAGGCCTCAGGGGAGTGCACTTTGCAGAGCTCAGCTGCTATGGGCTCAGACGCTGTGGATGTGTAAAGTGCGCCCCGTGGCTGCACCTTCTTAGTCCACTTCGCTCTGTCTTCGGCATCCTTAAAAGTCCGTTGGCGTGCGTATGACACTCTTAACGACGACCAGCCATCGCTTCTAGGGTCGGCCTCTCTGGGGCGGGGTTTTTTTATTTTTTTTATTTTATCCGTTAGACAAACAGGCATGCGGGCCACCTGATGGAAAGTGGTCACCGCCGCCTTTGGACATCAGCATCACCAGGGGTGCTACCAATGTGTTGCCTGCTCTAAGGAAACCTCTAATATACCTCTTGAATGATCCCATGTCATAGTCCAAAGGAAACACTGTGTCTGGGAGATCATTCCACATCCGAATCGTACGAGCGAGAAACGTTATTTCGAATCTTCGCGTGGACACCACTAGAGGGTCCACGTAATGGGGATGAGTACCCAGCCCACGGCGGGTGGTGCGATGGTGGAATTGTGCTGTGGGCACTAGATCAAATAATTCTTCAGAACACTCCCCATTGTTAAGCCGGTAAAACACACACAGAGAGCCAAAGTCCCTTCGATCAGCTAGTGGTTCTAACTTGCCTGTCAGTATGGTATCGTCGACAATTCGTACGGCGCGCCTCTGTATGTAATCCAAGTGATTAAGCAGGTCGGCGGTTTCCCCGGCCCAAAGATGGGAACAATACTCCATGTGTGGCCGCACCTGTGCCTTATACAGCAACAGGCGCTGTTCTGGGGTGAAGTATCGCTTAGACCGGTTAAGCACACCAAGTTTTTTCGAGGCTAGTTTAGCCTTACAATACAGGTGACTTCGAAACCGTACGTCGTCTGATATGTCGACACCAAGGATCCCGATATCTACTCCCGGTGGCATGGCCGGACATCTGATCCATTACGTAATTTGCCGGTATGCGCAAAACGTGGCCGTACCATCGAAGGCGTCACTCTTGTAGCTTATCTAACAGTTGTTTGCTCCTGATAATAATCTTGGCAGGAAATAATTTAGATCCTTACTTCTTCACGTTAAGTACAGTGGGCGAATGAGGTGGTAACATGAAATTAAGAACTGTAACTATACTTTACTGTTTATTTTTTCCTAGCAGTATTTATATACCAGTCAGGTAATATTTCCATGTCCTTATTACCACATTGAGTGACCATAATAGTATTGTTGTCATTTATTTCACAGTGAATACGAATTGGATCTATTGTGCTTAAGTTAATATTTTTACCATGAATTTTCTCAACAAGGTCTATGAAAGTCCTTTTCACAAATTGTAAGAAATAATCCAAGAACCTCAAAGCTTCTACGGGCTGCCATTCACGCTGAAAGAAAAAAAGGTAACATTATTAAGTTGCTGATCCGATTATTACTGATGGTAGGCCTGTGTCAAGTCTGCCTTGATGGGTACCACCATTCCGCCATGCATTCAGCCATGCATTGATTAGAACGTAGTAATGCTCATTGCATAACACTCACAACATTTCTACCACAAGATAAAACTCCACAAATAGTTGTTACACATTCAAAACTGGAAGCTAGGTTTATTATTCACAAACTGATTTGTGAATACTGTTTGCGTACCTGGCAATAGGCAACAATATCTTCCGTGTCATACCATTGAAGCTTCTGAATTATGCCATTATCATTTCTGAAACCTACTAGAAGACCTTTCAACCCTGCTAAGTAGCATTGGCACCAACATCTTAGTAGCTTGTATTTTCTGCAAGTGTAATAAATGTTTAAAAAACTGTAAGTAATTGGGTAGTAACTAGAATGTAATCCAACTATAATCATATTTAGTTATTCAACACATACTTAAAATTTCTTTCTTGTTTATAATGCTGAATTATTCTATTTGTTTTCAATTCAACATAACTTTCATTCTGAAGATAATTCAATAGAGCTTCATCTGTGCCTGGATCCGGAGGGTCTTGCACAGGGTGCCTGTCAGCTAACATCCCATCTATCTGAGCTACAGTAATTTATGTTGATTCAAAGCTGCAGTGTAGTAAAGTGAGAATTCTTCATTTTCAATAACAGGCCTATCAATATCAGGTTGAAGGCTTGGTTTATCTGTAGAAAAAGGAAAAGCAGATTTGATTTTTAAGATTGGAAAGAAAAATATGATTTATAAATTATAAAAAAGAATCCAAGTAAAAGATAATTTCAAGTAATACTTAATAATTCCTAAATACAAGGTAAGAACAACCCGTTTACCTGATAACAGGTACTGCTCAAACTTATAACCCCATGCACAAAATTTCTCTTCCTGTTTATTACGAGTTTGTCTCCTTTGTACTTCTTGAGGGGTTTCAGCACTGCATAAATAAATTGCTCCATCAAAAAGAGTTGCTATTATACTCAATGGCTGTGGGTTAGCTGCATTGCACATGACTGATATTAATGTTCTCCTGTATGTAATAAACGTCCATTCAGTACGAAACTGTTCTAGGCGGCTACTCTGCTGAAGAAGAAACTGCAGCAGCAAGTTTATTTTTTCGTTATTATCATCGGTTGTACGTTTAATTGCTGTCTGAATATTATGGTTCAGATCATAAGACAATTTTCCTTGTGGAATGGCAGTCAGATATTTCAATTGGGACAGATTGGAATGATACTGTCTGGCTCCATCAACACTCATATAGCCGATAAGGCAGAGGTTATTCAAACTTGGAAATTCTAAACTATTATTCATAATGAGAAGGAAGGATGCTTAGGATCTCTCGGTAAAGCAGGTACAACACCTTACCTAACAAAGTATGCCAACTAAGTAATTTTTTCAGAACTGTATTTGTGTTTAAAACTTAATTACTTCATTACATATACGTACAATGGGGTCCAATGAAATCGCATCTCGAGGATGATATGGTCCCGTCCACAAACTATGAACTATATGTCCCCCTATTTTGATAAACGTCAAACTAGAATCGATCGATTACCTATGAAGTGTCAAACAGCATGGATCTATAATTTCGCGAGTTAGTTCGTGGTATTATCGATTGTTCTAATGTTGTGTACACACCGGCCCAATGAACGCCGATGAATGGGGTGTGTTCAAAGCCAAAAAAATCGACACATGAATGGCAAATGCGAAATTTTTGTACAAAATATAAAATATTGGTACACATATTTACAAATATTCTCCCATACAGAGTTTTGCGCATCTTTATACACATCTTGACTCATGCCTGGGCTCGGCACCAGTGTCTGTGAATAACACGATATTTGTTTGACAGTTAGCTGTTGACAGTTTAGTTTTCATTATCCACCGACCGCGGTCGTTAGTTTCGTTGGGTGCATCATAGATTTTCAT
This sequence comes from Blastobasis adustella, assembly GCA_907269095.1. NCBI lineage: Eukaryota > Metazoa > Arthropoda > Insecta > Lepidoptera > Blastobasidae > Blastobasis > Blastobasis adustella. Next base: position 12,864,358 of record OU026119.1, on the reverse strand, counting down.
TGAATTACTTACTCACGGTTAGTATTTTTCAGTATTAGTAGATTTTAAAATCAAAAAGTACGCCAAATCATTTTTATATAATTGTTACCTTGTTATTGATATTATTTGATGATGACATTCAATTTCAGAGCACGAAACATGAGTTCAGAACCGATGCCGACGCCACCTTCAGTTTCCTGGGCACAAAGGAGTTCTCGAGTTTTTCTCACATTTAATGTTGAATGCCAGAAACCGGATATTAAAATCGAAGCAAAATCGCTTTTATTCAAAGGTTTATGTGCTCCAGATGCAATAAATCATGAAATTGTAATACCTTTGTATGATGAAATTGATCCCGAGAAAAGTGTTCAAGTAAATAAAGGCAGATACATCGAAGTTGTGCTAGCGAAGAAAAAATTAGATGAACCATTCTGGCCAACTCTTACTAGTGACAAAAAGAAGCATCACTGGTTAAAGGTGGACTTTAATCGCTGGCAAGATGAAGATGAAAGTGGCGACGAAATTGAAGATATGAGTGATATGTTTTCAAGTAAAATTGGTGACCTAGGTGATGAGAACGACAAGAACGATTCTAGCTCAGAAGAGGATGACCTTCCTGACATAGAGTGAAAATATTAGTTAATTTGTCATATTGTTAATTACTATACATGGTATGTGCTTTTATACAAGGAATAGTGTGGTATTTAAATAGTAAAATGTTAAGAAGCTGTTTTCATTTATGCAATTTGTCAGTAATATTTCCTTTTTGCAACTGTTTTTAAAATATAATGATACCATAACTGAGCAAAATGTCAACTAAATATATCCACACAATTTTTAACTATGGTGTAGAGTTTGTTATTTTCCATTTGTAATTATATATTTTAACTAGTTTACTGCGGCGGCCTACACAGTGAAGTCGTAAATGGCACTAAGTGAGTGTGTACTACTCTCCTGGTTGGCCTATGCAAATGATTGCTATGTGTGGTTGCACCAGTCTTTCAAATATTTGGGTTGGCAATGAAACTGGTCATGTGTAGGTGTCCAGTATCTTTTGAAATGTATCATTTCGACTGGATCATTATAATTAATTTGTTAAAATTACGGTTTTCATGTAGTCACAAATGTACTTGTACATTCCAAATAATGTAGAATAGGAAACAAAATGTTTGTGTAAAATAGTAATAGATGTACCAGGCAGCCATATCATTTGATGAAATGTTATTTACCTTGATTATGCCCATTTTATTAGAGTTTTGTTTCTGTGTATTGAGAAGTATGGAATTCCAAGTTCTAAGTGATAATTTTTTATAACTCAAAATTAGACTACTTTTGTCTGAGGTAAATAATGCACAAAGGCGAGTTTTGGCTTTGCATTTACTTACATACATGCGACAGAGGCTGTGTGTGAAGCCGAAAAAGCCAATGTGCCTTATTTACCGATGACATCTGTACTTGTGTCTGAAGTCTTAACATAATATTATATGATGATGTGTAATACTTATAATTATTATGGTATATCTTTATTCCATATTAAAGGTATTTCTTTTGGAGATTTTTTTTTAAGTGATCCTTTGTTAGGATATGACTACATCAAAGTTCATTTTCTTCCATCCCCAAAAGACATGATGTTTGGCTTAATTAATTCTGATTTAATCATAAAGTTACTAGACTTACCTACATACGATATCATGTACTTAACAAACTGTACTTGCTTAATATATTTCCGTCAGGTTATAGGGTTTCCCTCGATGTCCCTGATGACCTGTTGAAAATCTGACCTCTGTGGAAGGCTAGCCTCACGTTAAGGTGCATCCAAATCTCACACCGCGTCGGTGTACGTCTCGCGAATCATACACCAACGTCGTTGAATCAACGGTCTGCGCTAGGCGCGTGAGCAGCGTGCGTGGCAACAGCGCGCGAGCGGCGCGTTACATTTCATCATCATCGTCATCATCCGAGCGGTCAGTCCTGGCTTCTGCCAGGGCCCGCTTTCCGACTCATTTTCCTTTATTTTTCCCGGTCTTGGGCATCCTCGCGATGTAAGTCATTGGCTCTCCATCATTGCGTTCCATTTCATATTAGGTACAAAACCATTCATTGAAGACGTGCGACGCGACGCAGCTCGCGCGCGGCGCTTGAACGGCCCGTAAGCCGTTGCTGCAACTGCGCATTCGCAAGATTTGGACGCAGCTCTAGCCCTATATAGGTACTAATAACAAATAGGTAGTTTCTGTCGATGAATTGCAGTAAGTATTTATTTATTTATTTATTTCAGTTTATTGTACACATGATAGTTTTAGGAAAAATACATAGTTATAGATGACACAACAGGCGCTACTTATTTCTTAAAGAAATCTCTTCCAGCAGGCCTATCAAAGAGATATGTGATAAGTAGTCGCAGATCAGACATGCACAATATCTAACTAAATATACATACACACATAATAAACTTAAATAATAAACTACATATACCTACATCTTATACTAATACAAAAAATACATAAATACCTACAAATTATCTATAGGCATTGTACCCTGCATTTTCAGGAACCAAGAGAGAGATAGTGCTCTTTTACACGTTTCTTAAAAATACCGACAGATTACCGAAGTATCTACCTACTATTCCGTAACTCTTAATTGTTAAGGAGTCCCGTGGCTTCATCATCAGCACAGTAACATCAGATGAAGACACCCTGAAGCGAACACCAGAGTTAGACATGGTTGCCCTCTATTTCACCTGATGAAAATGGAACCACCTCAGGAGTATACATACACTTTCTAACGTAAAAAGAAATTTGTAAACCGGGATCTTTTTATCCCGGGAAAATAATAGGTACTCGTGGTTTCCCACGGGACATGATTCCCAATCAACATTCGTTGATTGTTTACAGAGACCCGAATTGCGCGCGGGTGAAAGCCGCTGAGAACGGCTAGTAAAGAAAAATAACTTCTAATAATACAGACGAACATAGAACCTCCTTGTTTTGTTTTAAGTTATACCTATTATAATCATAATTTTATTTATTGGACAGTGCTAGGTGCATTTGTAACTTTGTAATGTGCTTATAGTCAAAAAGGCCTCTTTTAAGCATGCATATCGACATATTGAACTCTACACTGCACGTGACTCGACACATCTTGGCCGGTTACTTTTATAAAAGAGAGTCGCAAACAGTAAGCAGGTCACCTGATGGTAAGTGATCACCGCCGCCCATGGACATTCGCAACACCAGGGGTGTCGCGAATACATTGCCGGCCTATTCGAAAGGTGTAGACTCGTTTCTTGAAGGCTCCAATGTCGTATCGGCTCGGAAACACTGCTGCAGGAAGTTCATTCATAGAATGGGTGTAGGTACACAGCAGAAAGTTTCTAGAAAAGCGTACAGTAGTTTACCGCCACACGTCCAGATGGAATTTGGAACTTTAGTTTATGGCGGGTAGTCCGGTGGTGAAACTCTGAAAAAGGTCTCCCAAACAACTCCTCAGAGCACTTGCCGTGATATAGGCGGTAAAAATGCACAGAGACTACATCTCTCCGCACAGCCTGCCTGTTTGTCTGCCGTAGGTATAACATAAAAAAAAAGCTAGATGGTCGAGCCGGCGGGTAAAATGTCGCCGTTGACAATTTAATCGCCCGACGTTTAACGCAGTCAAAAGCTGGAAAAAGCTGATGTTGCGGTGCCCCGCAGGATGCAGGCATCTAGATTATGGTCTAACTATCCCATCCTCGGAGGGTGCGATTGCGACAAAATTATGCTTGCACCAAGCTAAACAGATATCTGTTATCCTAATAAACATGTTAAAAACCGGGCACATTGGTCAGTGATCAGCATTGCGAGAACTCATCGCCTCCGTCAGATAATTAGTACCTACTCATTAGACGTAGAATCAAAAATTGTCAAGCTCTTTTCATTAGTTACTTTTTACTGAACCCTCACTGGGGATGCACCGTATAGAAACCAAAAAAAGGCTACAATGTAATTTTAGAATGTAAGATTTAGATCATTTTTATATTAGATTTTCTACTACATCGTTTGATCGAATTATTAAGTTATGGTATGCAAAATTTCATGCTCTTTAAATTGTTATGCAGTACCTGTTCGCTAGTAAGTCCCAAAATGATCTTATAGCCGTACAATCTACCTATTTCCAAGATATTTTGGTACTTACCTGAGATCGAGTGAGAATATTTTGGGTCATCTCTTAAGTTATCTGAACACATTGGTACAGAAATCGTTTGGTTATTATAAACTTTTCGTGGTTTTTATGGAAGCTACCGGATCTTTCCTATTGAGGACCTTGATGATTCGGACTAAACAAGTTCTTAAATGAAAAAATATTTTTTCATAGTATGTTTTTATCGCGCGTTCTCTATAATCAGTCAGAGTACTTGTCAAGCCTAAGCAAACGAGCCCAAACTCGTATGGCTTTATCATTTGTAGTTTAGAATTCCTTTGGCGACCTCCCGTGTCCATCATCAGAGCAACTCGGTGGTATCATAACTTACACACGTATGCTCAATATTATTACAAATAAACATAGGACTTGATGATAAATATAAAACAGCTGGTATTTTCTGTGATCTTTCAAAGGCCTTCGACGTCATCCCACACGATTTGTTACTTACAAAGCTAAAAGTGTATGGGATAACAGGCGTTTCCCATGACTTGATGCAATAATTTCTTTTGGGTAGGAAACAGACAGTCGAGGTATCATCCAATGGCCGTAAGTACAGATCCACCACGGATGACATTACCATCGGTATCCCTCAGGGGTCAGCTCTCGGAAATACAATATTCTTGGATTTCATGAACGACCTTCCATCCGCTATCGCAGAAGGTCTATTGACCCTCTTTGCTGATGATACGACAGCAGTGGTGTGCGCCCATTCGTGCGACGAGCTCAATTCTAAGATTGTTGTCCTTTGCGATCAATTAAAGCAGTGGTTTGCATGCAACAAACTTGTACTGAATGAGTCGAAATCATTCTCGGAGAGAATCTTCAATCAGAGAGCAGTCTCCCGGTATAAACTAACCGCACCCATGCCCAGCTGTGATAAATGTAAGTTTCTTGGTCTGACGTTAGACACAAAACTAAATTGAAAGACTCACGTTGAGGGACTGTGTGACCGACTCAGTAGTGCTGCTTACGCGCTACGCAAGCTCCGTCTTATTGTGTCGGCGAATGTGCTACGACAGGCCTACTTCGCGTATTTCCACTCTCTGCTGTCCTACGGCACGATTCTGTGGGGTGATTCCACAGACTCCGGTCGTGTACTCATCCTACAGAAGAGAGCTGTTAGGACCATAGAATACGCGAAGCCAAGAGACTCATGCAGACCACTCTTTAAAAAGCACCGTATTATGACGGTCTATTCGAAATATTTATATGACGTATTAATGTAGGTACGGTCCAATCTTGGGAGTTTTAAACGTCGCACGGACGGAGGGCACGGTCTGCGAGGCGCAGGGCGACTGGCGGGCGTTCAACATCGAACCGCACTTGCAGAGAAAAATCCGCGTATAATTAGCCCTACGTTGTATGAACACTTACCCGAGTCAATTAAAACCGCGCAGACTGACGAAGCGTTTGCAAGCCGGCTGAGAAGCTTTTTGTTGCATAATGCATTTTATTCCGTAAATGAATTTAAGAACTATGACATTGAAAACTAATTGTAACTACCTTTTGACATTGATATTTAAATTATTTTAACTGTTTGACATTAATTTGCTATTATTCATTGAATCAATTCATTGACATGTTTTTCTAATTCATATTCATATTTTTAATTCATTTACATTTAACATTATATTTGTCATTTGCTACACCTATTGATAAATTACCTATGGTAATATTTTATTTATCGACATTTTATTTTATATTATTGTATTTGACATTGACATTACCACTGTGTAATTTTGTATTGTATTTCATTATAATCTCATGACATTATTATTATTGTTCCTAATATTAATTATTAATATTAATTTACTTTCCACGATAAAAGTAAATGTAGGTACGCTTGTTATGATTGTATACATATTGTTAATGTTTTTATAACAAAAATTGACGATTTCTTTTATAGATTTATATAAATTACTATACTAGTGATAATTAAATATAGGATGTAAAATGAGATATTAAATAAATCTAAATCTAGGAATATATATAAAAGTAAATAAAAGCTAGTAAAAAGCTAAAAGACGAATATAATCAGAATAATAAATAAATTTCCTTAAATTTGTATTTTTCTATGTTAGGCCCCTTACTTAGGGGTCAGCCCATTATTGTAAAATGGATTGCGGGAGTTCAGCATGAATAAATCTCTACCCCTACCCTACCCCTACTCTACACCAACCCTGCATCTACCCACCTACCCTACATCTACTATACCTATCCTACTCCTACCTACCCTTTTTTTCTTACATAGGTCCTCTTGTCCTGACTATTGCAAATCCAATAACAAAGTAGTCAAATATGGTGCAGCTATTCACACCTTATGGGCGAATATACATTCGGCAAAATGATTTTGATTGTAATTCATGAAAATATTGACTGATGTAACTGATTGATTCATACAAAATAGTTGATGATGATAAAATATGTCTTTTATATGAACGTAATTAAAATTTGAACCTACTACTGTGTCCCAAAAATACCCGGAAAACGTAAATACTTAAATCACAAAAACAAAAAAAATATTTAAATATGCCATCTTGAAAGTAGGTATCTGCCGTTAGGTCAATGATTGGTACTCATACTCAACCTTTCTTTCATAAGGGCCACAAAGACGTTTCAGATATGGTGCTACAAACCCTACCTTTCATAGATTCAAACGAAGCTCTATCAGAGACAATGATCAACTGATGCTTGCTCCGCGCTGTCGTCGTCCGACCGACAATATAAGCCCTAACCGTTGCACTTAATTCAGCCTAAATATATATGTATGTATCATGTATTAGTCCTATGAAACGGCCAAGCAAATGTGGCCTTTCACGGCCTTTTCCGGCCCGGTAAATGTTTGGGAAAATAAAGAAATCGCATGGTGCCAAGTCTTGACTATATACGGGATGGGTTTCTAGCTCTACCTTTTCAGAATCCAAGAATTTCGCAGTGTGCGCTGAAGCATTGTCATGGTGCAATAGGATGCGACTTTTTGGTCGTTTTTCCCTAACCTTTTCACACTGGGCAAACTGTGCTCGATTCTGTGTTCTGTTTTGAAGGTTAAGGTAGGCAGTGCAATTTTAAACAGGCATGAGGCATTTCATCTTAGTTCTCACAGTGACTACACACCTGCGGTTCTGCATTTTTGTTACATCCAACCTCCTCGTACATGTTAAATATAGTGAATGAGACGTTTATATAGAGAAGGGTATGAAAAATTAATGTAAATAAGACGAAAGTTATGGTGATGGAAAGAGAGGAGGACGTTACTCAGTGTGGTATATTCATAGATAGTGAGAGAGTGATACAAATAATAGACTTTGCGTATTTGGGAAGTATGATAACAAGGGATGTGCAAGCTGTGCACGCGGTAGGGAGTTAGTTAAGAGTTCGTCAAGTAGGTAAGCTGAAAGATGATGTGGTGACTAGGATTAAAAGACGTATGCTGAGATGGACACGAGGAGAGGATGGATGAGAAACGGCTTACGAAAGGTACCGGAGGAGAGTCGGTAGAGGACGCCCAAGAAGAACATACACTGATCAAATAAATGATCTTTTCCAAAAAGGGCATGTCAGGAGTCCCCAGTTAACCAGTGTATGCATAAAATGCATGAAAATGTGTGTAAATTGGGAAGAGTCGAGAGAGGTGTGTCAGGATGTATCAGGGGATGTGGGCGTGAGTGTGTATTAAGTATGTAGATGTTATGAGCGACAGTTACCGCTTACCATCAGGTGGGCTGGCTGTTCGTTTGTCACTGGATAGTGTTCAGTTGTGATAAATGAAAGGCTTATTCAATATAGGTACTTATTTATTTTGATCGATAATCATGTTAATCCCTTCCGGGATTACAGTAAGATAATTTTAAAATCTCAAAACAACGATGTCCGAACCATACGAGTAAGTATCGAACAATGTATAACGTTTTTGCAATCACGGTTCAACCATTGTACTGAGTTCTACCATAACGATGGTTATGTAGTAAGGTACCTAACTTTCTACATTTTCTCTTTAATTAAAAAAATAAATAACACAGATTTTCAGCTAATAACTAAATTATTAAACGATATTTTTAATTATTTAGGGATACATACTTACCTACGCTTACCTCAAACTAACATCCATAAACTTAGGTACCTACTTTTTATCATTTGTATAAAATTCAATTATTTGGAACAATCTCTCGTGAATTTTATCAAATAACATTTAGATTACATATTCTTCGTACGACTTTGTTTGCTAACTCGCGGTCCTAATTGGCAACGGTCGCGCAATCATGGTAGTGCGACAGGCGGTTTTGAGGGTATTGGTCCGCCGACGTCCATCGTAGGACAATGGTCGCACGACTGTTGCCAATTAGGACAGAGCCTAAAAGTCGCAGCTCTGAGTCTTCCAACTTTCCGCTAGAGACGTTGTACGGCATATTTTTAATACGAATTCCATGTTTACAAGGCTAAATATACTTGATAATGGTTTGACAAATGGCATCACAATAACCGACTCACGGAAAAAATAATAATCAATCGTTTTATAAATTAGTCTTAAATAAAAAGATTACGTACTTATGTATTATCAGATATAATAGAAATGCCTTACTCTTTCGGCAATTACGTAATTAAAAATAATTTAGGTACATCTTATGGTATACATTCAAACTATCGTAACTGGATAGGTACCTAAGTGTGCATTATAAAAAGCATGTCCTTTAGGCACGAGTTATGTACATACTGTCTTATCTAAATTAACTATCTACTTACTTATATACCTATTCACAAAAATAATAATGCATGTAGGTACCAATTCCTCAGTTTGGGTATGCAATATAGAGTCTTCAAACTTGCGTCATTGGCAAGCAACAAGGCTATCATACGGTATATATTTACTTACAATGCTGTAGGTGTCTACGCTGGTACTTAAACTGTCACACATATGTCACTTTAGAGACATTTAACCTACACGCACATATTTCATTACAAATTAAGAGTAGATATATTATCGATAAATTTAACGCTAACCTAACTCAAATGCAAGAGTAAATACTTAGAGCTACCGTATACTATTTTACTTTATAATTTAAAACAAAAAAAAAACGTACACTACTCTATCTTGACTTTGAATATATAATTAATCTAAAAAACGTACTATAATTATCTCAACAATAATTGTTTAACTTTGATAACTTATTCTATTACCCCGCCGTTTTTCACGTACGTGTCTTTTGCTATTTGGAAGAGCTGCGCAGACATTTTGTCGCTGGTCTCTTTCACCATTTTGGTGAAGTAGCCTACGGGGTTGGTTAGTAACCGGTAGGGGTGGTCGAATTCCACAAGTCGGCCGGCGTCCATTACCATTACCCGGTCGGAGTCCATGATGGTGTTCAGCCTGTGGGCGACAGTCAGCACCGTGCAGTCGGCGAATCGCCTCCTTATCGTCCGCTGGATGAATTCGTCCGTCCTGCCATACCACAATATGTTAAACGTTATCATTGCGGTTGCGACGCTTCCGCGACGTTGTGGTCGATAATGTTGGAAGGATAGTTGCTAGTACCTATCTGCTCCATAAATGTTATTTATGATTAATGATTTTAAATTTTACTAAGTAATATATGTCGGTATGCAATGTTAGTTAAACATCGATATAAATACTATTTTATCCAACAGAGAATTTGTAGGAATTTGCAGCGTTTTCTGCTACTTATTTTCAACATCGCGACTTCTAATCCAACCCGCCCAAGTATGGAGAGTTTTTATACTTAGTGACAAATGAGCAGACAGCCCGTCTGATGAAAAGCAAAAATGCATCTATAATGGGAGCGAAAAATCCCAGTGGTCAGGTTAGGTTAGAGGCTTATGCCTCTCTCAGTACGTGTAGCGGTGGATTCATATAGGCCAATTGTAAAATAAAAGCGAAGAAGTATAGCTTACTTAGGATCGACGTTGGCAGTGGCTTCATCCAACACGAGTATCCTGTTGCCGCGTAAGATGGCGCGCGCCAGGCACACCAGCTGCCTCTGCCCCAGCGAGAAGTTGGACCCTCCTTCTGATACTTTGAAGTCCAGAGCTGGGATCGCCGTCTTCAGGTCCACCTATATATATAATTGACCGATTGTGATTACTTAGAAACGAAGTAGAAGATTTCGTAGAATCTAAACAACAAATCGTTAGACACATTCTAATGGTATGTTCCGGGGTTCCTACCGCGTACCTTCGTTTGCGGTTAGCCTGATATACTCCCGTATATATATTGTCCCATATATAAATACTCCCGATATATTCCCGTCACAATATGGGGCTACTGGCAAATAAAGGTAAGCGGTAGGAAACCCGGAAAATACCTTTAAAATATGTGATAATAACCACGATAGTTTAAAACATTATATTAAATAGTTAATCGTAAAAAAAGGCAAATGGATCGTACCGCTTCTAGCGCATTCCAAAGCTGGTCGTCATCATAATTATTAAATGGATCTAAATTATATCGAACGGTCGCAGAAAACAAGACTGGCTCTTGAGGGATGATGGAAATCTTTGATCGCAGGTCCTGAAAAAGAAAATAAATTGAAAACTTACTTAAAAAAAATTCGCGAGAAATTAAATTTTATGCAAGCATAATCGGGAGAACACGCCCAAGGAAGATTGTAGTTAGGCTAATTGTCAAATGTTTATATCATCTTCGTAAAGGATTAGTCTAGTAGGTATAGCTAGAGTAAAGCACTCTCATGAAGAGTATGAATGTTGAAGAGGCAGAAGAGCTGTGCCAACATTTGAAATCAGAGGTTTTGGTTGTCTACTGGGGAGCTTGGATGCGTGTATGTGTTTGCGTAAATACCTGTAATGAAAGTAGACCAGTGTCCACGTCGTCAATAAGAACATCTCCTTCCACGATTGCGAGCCTGAATAGCGAGGAGATGAGAGACGACTTGCCCGCTCCGGTGCGTCCCACTATTCCCACCTAGAACAATTTCACATAATTAAATATAGTTTATCTAGCGTAATGTTCCAATTACATATTCGAAAACAGTTGTTTAAGGACACACTTTTTTCACGCAAGTCAATAAAATCTTCAAAAATTACTTTTCGATACAGCTGTATCGAAAAATAACTTTTTAATCATTACGCAACACATTTATTTTTTAAAGTTTTGTCGATCGCCGGGACACGGCGAAATGTAGGCTGAATACTTAAATGTCTTTAACAAATTCAAAATTCAAATTCAAAATTTAAATTTTCTTGGTTATATTTCTGTGTAGTTATTTTCCCACTAAACAGAATATTTTTTCTAATTGTTGTAATTTGTGTTGTAAATTATGAAATCAAAACAGAAACCGAAACCAGTACCGCAAATAAGGAAGTGGCCTTCTACCTATATTGTTTTAAACTGTATTTTTATCTAGATTAATTTAAAATAAAGTGTAATAAATAAATAAATGTGAAAGTAGTAAAGTGAATTTCCCGCCGCTTGATATCCTCGACGCGTAGATACAACAGAACTGACTCGCAGCTTACTTCCAGCAAAGTTGACAAAATTATATATAGGATATTTTAACATAAAAATATGAGTGTAGATAAAGTAGTGTATGGAATTGCATATAATTAGGTATTAAACACTCATGTCAATCTATTATCATACTCGGCTACGCCTATGTTTTAATAACCCCTTTTATATGACAGTTGTATAAACTACTATTCTAAAGGGAAAAGTTTTAATAATGGATATACATTACACTGACAATCATAAATACTTATAATGCTTTATAATTGCATAAAGAATACATAAAGATGTAACTACAGCCCCGATGCCAAGTACCGGATCTTTGCAGCTTGGGCCAAATGGCGGGACCTCACGGCAGTCATATGTCAAGCTCAGGGGGTGTATTATAAGAGTTTAATTGGACCTGTGATGTTTTATAGCTGCGAGACATGCCCGGTGCTCACGAAACACGTCCGCGAACTCCACGCCAACGAAATGGAACCTAGTAGTCTAGACCCTAGTAGAGGCCGGGATGAGCGCTAGAATGATGATGACGTTATGTCATGCAGTTATGACACAGTATATTTAAATTACCTTCCATCCACTTTCCAATACCAAGTTAAGATTCTTGAGAACGGGTAAATCTTCTGGTGTGTATTTCATGTAACAGTTGCGGAACTCAATAGTTCCCCTCCATGGCCAGCCCTTCGGAGTTTCCTTAGCTGTAAATAATAACGGTTTTTTAATTCGAGTGATAATTATGGCTGACGTGCGCATTGAATTGCGGCTTCGCAAGGAGTAATTACTCCATCAAAACTTTTTGCCTGCAGGCCAGGAAGAATCGGCCGAAATCGTTATAATTTCTACTTTATGTATAGTAGAGTAAAAGCGCAAATGTTTTTTAAAGAGTCAGTAATAATAACAGCCAAATATGCATGAATATGTCTTATAATATTAAGAATACTTAGAATAATGTCATTTCTTAGCTATCAATAGTCCCAAGTTGAGCGCCAAATTTCTAAGTTTTGTAGTAGAGTTAGAACTTATCTACTTTTGCGCTAGTAAAGTTTTATAGTTAGAGAGAAAGTCGAATAGCCCACAAGTAGGAAAAACAGTTCTAATCGGTTAACGTAAAGAATTACTATATTAATGTAGGACTGTTTAGGTATGCATGTAACGTTTTAACAAAAAATACTATCAAAGGCAGAAACATACCGCCTTTTTCCCACTGTGGCTCCCTCTCTATATGAGTGTACTGAAGGATTCGCTCCACGCTGGTCATTTGCGAGATCACCTCCGCCGTCTGTCGCACGCCGAACTGCAGCATTCCCGTCAGGATAAGCGTCTGTGATATCGCTAGGCCTACGTTCCCGGAGAATATCGTTTCTGTGAAGTCAAACAAGCAATAATAGTTTTAAAATACGCCAAAATAATACCTACTATAATATTTAAGTGATAATAATATAGTCTTTAAGTGATAATAATGTAGTCGTGTTGGGCGCCTAACAATCTGAGACCAAAGATTAACTTTCTCTCAAAAATCAATCATTTTCAGATCTCATGGTCATCACGGATAGTGGTAGCAAAGAAATATTGTGTTAAACTATCTTTCAGTACATTTTGTTTAATTAGGGGTCAGCGTGCAACGGAAAGGTGTTCTACTTGAAATTTAAAATTACTCACTGCTATCGATGACGAGGAAAGCGACAATGACGATTGTGAGGTATAGCACGCAGATGAAGTCCAGCCAGAAGCCGAGCGTCACTCCACTGGCCAGGTAGCTGCTCCAAGTCGACGTATGGATGTCCTGACATAATATAAAGACTTTGATTAAACTGTGTAATATATAGGACAGGCGCTTCTGCAGTTTTGTTAAGTATTCCTAGTAGGTGTTTAATTCAAGTTAAGTAGAGGTGACTTCATATCGCTGCAAATAAATCTGGGAATGTAGAGACAATGCAGCGGGCATTCAATTGGGTATAGGGTCGGCAGGACTATCAAAATAAATAAGTAAGTATTCAGGTATATCTAGTTATACCACAACATTTCCTGCGGTCCATACAACTGGAGTGAATTCCGAATCTTAATACAATAAGTAAATGCTGACTAGGGATTATATGTGGTCTTTTAAGAGTGTCAACTACTGTTGCTGTTGCCAGTATAAGAAATGAGTTATAAAAAAACCACAATATGGCGGCACCTCATATTTACCTGGAATCTATCAAATTCCTTTATCAACCGTTGTTGGGCTTTGGATGATCGAATTGTGCTGATCCCATTTAGAGTAGCTGACATATGGGAAAATACAGGACTCCTTGCTGAAAAAGGAATAGACGAGGAATGAAGAACCATTGTATACCATATAGACTTTAAATAAGTTAAGATGGATTTTATTATTTAAATTATTTTAACTTTAAATGTCTTTAAATTTATAAGCCAGATAAACATATAAAGGTTTTTGTGTAGTAGGTACAATGGTAAAATGTTACAAAACGACCGCTTTTATCAATAAATAATATTAATAGAAACGAGCCTACACTTTTCTCAAAGCCGGAAACGCGTTGGAGATTCTCAAAGAGCAGTATTGATCACTTGTCATTAATAATGTTGTAAGGGGAAAAAGAGGAAGGTAATTTATGTAAGTCAATATTGTATTGATGTATTTATTAGGCAGTATCACGACGACATAGGTTGACTGTTTAGTTCGGTAGGTATTAGTTTGTACTTACTGGTGCCTTCCAATCTTTTTATGGATTGAGCTGACTTCAAATAAATCTGAAGAATGGTGTAGAATATTATCAAGATGATGGTAGTAGGCAGGAGAGTCCACACAAGCGCGGCGGCATTCAGGGCCAGGATACTGAACATCACCAGATATATCTGGATACTTTCTAATAGGAACCGGGGCAACAGTTCGTCGAGGGCGCCGATATCTTTGGAAAATCTGTTCAGGATTCGGCCTGGAATCAATAAAGTTAGTAAGGTGGATGGAATTAACACCCGGATTCAGAAACGCTAAGTACTATGTGGTCTCACAGTGCACGATAACGTATGGTTGTATCCTACTGACAATACTTGAGTGGCGATCGGCATTACCTATGCGATGAGCAGATGAGTACTGTGAGAACGCACAGTAATGCTATTAGACAACTATTTGTGAACGCAGTTGTTTGAATGTGTAGACTGTAGTTAATTGTCACTTGCGACCTTTTACTTTTTCACTCCAGGACTATAACAATAAATACCACTAATATTATTTGTAGCATTATACCTGAAGAATTAGCGTCGAAGAATCTCATGACACCCCTTAGCATAGAGTGGAACATGTCGTTGTGAAGGTTCCTGGAGGCCGTCATGGACACTTTGAAGAACATGTAAGCACGCGCCGTGATGAAGAAGATACAACAGACGATCAGCGCGGTATACACGACGAGGTATTGTGAAGTATCCAATGGGCCGATATATGCATAGACATTTAGATCTGAAAACATTTTTCGTCAATTAGTTATCTAAATAAAGGATACCTCATCAAGATAATACTTGAGAAATGAGTGCAATGCTAACCTGGTCGAAGATCTATGCCGGAAAAGTAACTTGAAATGTCGAACGTGCCGTTTGTAGCTGATTGTTCTAATACTCTATCATATTCTTTGATGGTGCTGTTAGTTTCTCTCTCCTTTTGACGAGTTACTTCATTAGTCCTGTGAATTAAATATGAAATTGTTCAATTATTTTGTAAGGAATCAGGTAATTCTTCCGATTTCTACAAAACTAAGCAGTGGTTCCTTACCAGAAAGTCACCCAATAGTCGCAAAGAGTGGCGGATAGTTGGCCGACTATGAGGAGTACGATCATAAAGATTAGTCTTGGTGTTTTACCGCCCGCTCGCAGGTATGCTCCATATACGTGCCATCCCATCGACCCTGATTCCCGTTCCTCTTCCTCCATCTCCTGAGCTGGTATTTCACATCCTGTCATAGACTCCGTCAGCGATGGTCGCCTTGTCGTCGAAAGCTAAGTAATATATTAAAAGAATGTGTTTTATATAGGTCGTTTAATCATTAGATTCAATTAATTATACTGGTACGTTTTTCATACCAATAAAATTGTAAAAACTGTCGCGCGTTTGTAAAACGACTCTTGCGGTTACGACTTGAGTGTTTTTTCGCGACCGAGCAGTGGAATTTTTCCGTGTTATTGTCAATATATGCCCAAAATATACATTTCCGGCTACCATTTAGGAATTGTGTACAATGCCTAGGAAATACATATAGGTATATATTTATTACATTATATTGTTAACATTTCCTAGGAAATGTATACAATTCTTAGATTTCACACATTTCCGGTAACACATACTTATGACGTCACTCCTTTTCCCTGTAGGGGAAGGCAGAGCACACATTGTTCCACTTGCAACGGTCCTGACAAATCTCTCTCACTTCTTCTTTATTCTTCCCACTTGTTTGTTAATATAATATAATTACTGTCATAGATAACGAATAGGTACATGTTATATCTAAGTTTACGTAACAACGAATGGCTTACCCTAGCAGACGTTCGTCTTGACATCGGTGGTGGCTTTTCTGCGTCTTTATTGTCATCGTCGTCATGTGAAGCGGAAAGTAGTCGAGCGAAATCTTTACCAGAACTCTGTAATTCGTCATACGTGCCTTTCGCTTCCACTGCGCCCTGCCAAGAATTATTGATATAACTGGTTAGTTGAATTTAAGATACATTCCAGTTGATCTAGTCAAATCCAAAAAAATTTAACACATTAATCGCGGGTTTATTTTTATCAGTTTATCAAGACCACTTTTCAGTTGCTAGACATGCATGATCCATCTTCCACCAGGTGAGATGGCGGTCAAAAGCCTGGCTAGTCTAATTAAAAAAGAAAGTGATCATGGTCACGAATAGAGTAAGGTGCAATTTGTTTTTAAAAGTTTTTCAACCCCACTGTATCACCTCCCGTTGTATACATTTTATTGAATTAGTTCCGATGCACCTAGACCATACTAGTGATATCTCGAGATTTAGCAGTATGGTGATGAATCATCACTGACGAGTGTATTCATGGACGATATAGGATCTCATACATATGGAATTAGTCGGTTATCTGCCATGGTGGCTAATCCTTTTATTCAAATTTTAATGTTTGTCCTATGTAAAAGAGCTTACCTCACAATCAAGTTTATATACCTACTCGTACCTCTGCATAAAGGGATCTAAAAAATCTAAAGTTGTTTCATTTAGAGTGTCTGAACATCGTGTAAACAGAAGAAGATACCATTCGATTGGAAGTCAGAGATTTGTTATTAGCTACTTACATTGGTCATAATGATGATGTAGTCAGCGGCTTTCAGGTAGTGCAGCTGATGGGTCACAAGTACGCGCGTAGTGTGCCTCAGGTACCCGTTGATGCATTCGTCGAACAGCTGTCGACCAACATGTGCATCTACCGCCGATAATGGGTCGTCCAGAAGGTACACATCGGCCTATGCAAATGAAGTATGACATTGAAATACTGTATAGGTAGGTACTTAAGTATACTTATGAGACATCTAACAAAATTATGTTTGATTTGTACGTACTTGTCGGTAAACGGCTCTGGCGAGGTTAATTCGAGCTCTCTGACCACCGGAAAGGGAGGCTCCTCTTTCTCCCACCAGAGTTTGGTCGCCATGAGGGAACTGTTGGAAATCTTTCTGCAGAGCACATACTCGTACCACCTGGAAAAATTAGGATGATAGCGTGATTATACGCGATTAAGCTAGATTTTAGACCTGTATGATTTTGTCGACAATATTCGGGTTACGTTCTCGCGCGTCAAGGTCTGGGGTCCGCCTTGCTTGACTATGATCCACGATTTGGCAGATCAGGACCCTATTAAAATGGGAACCTGACCAGCTCGGATCGGATCGGTTTAGTGTTTAACTAATGTAAATAACTCAAAAACAGTTATTGGTACATGGCGGTAATGGGGATGGAATCCCATTAGGCCACCGACGCGGAAGGTCGATAAATATATCTACATTTGCTCTATGGAACTTAAAATTTAATTTTACTTCTACATGCTTAACTGAAGTCCAGCAGCAGAATGGGATGATAATGCTTACCCACAACTCTTACAGAGCAATAGATGTAAAATAAGCAGTTTAGGAGATTATATGTAAACATACTTCTTTATATTTCTTTGAATTGTACGGTAATCCGAACAGTATATTCTGTCGCACTGTAGCCACGAAGAGCCATGGTTCTTGAGAGGCGTAGGATAGAGGTCCACAAAGATGTATGCGACCAGCAGAGGATCGAAGCTCGTTCAGCAGAAGTTGCAGAACAGAACTCTGCAAGAGATCGTTTTCATTATACACTCGTCACATTATAATTTCATAATATCTCGATTTGCCAAACCAATGAAGCAATAAGGGCTTGTAATGGCAAACCCACTTCCATAATCATGATCATATCAGCCGAAAGACACCCACTGCTGGGCATAGGCCTCCCCCAGCGATCTCAAAGGCCGGTCTTGTGCCTTCCGCATCCAGCTGGTACCCGCGATCGTTACCAGGTCGTCTCAGCTACCTACTTAAACTTTAATAAAGTAACAAGTGTCCTTAGTTAGACACTTTTCATTTTCATGGGAAATTCTAATCCTACCTACAGCAAGCAAATATAAGTAAAAAGATATTAGGTACCTTTCCAGATCCAACGGAACCAATGATGGCGCAAAGCTTCCCTTTTGGTACTGTGATGTTGAGGTTGTTCAGCGTAATCGGCCCATCTTTAGTCCAGCTGGCCGAGACGTCTTGGATGAGGACTCCAACGTCGGAGCTCACGGGCAAGGAGCTTACTTGAGAAATTAAACCCTTCTCGTTGCATTCGAAACCTAATGATCGTAAAGACTTTATAAGATAACGAAATTTATACTTTTCGGCTCAAATTAAACGGTGGTATTGGTAATAATGTTCTGTTATAATGGTAAACCTTTCTAACGAATGTGGAAGAAACGTGTGCCTAACACTGCGCTGTAATGATTATCATTCATTATCATACCTATTCAAAAAATATAGGCATAAGAAATTAAAAGTGTAGTTGAACAAAATTCTTATGATAATATGCTCAAAAACGTGAGAAATTTTGTCCTAATTTAAACTCAAAATATAGAAAGTTTGTTAAAGTACAAAAAAAAGCCTGAGTTTAGAATGAAAAATATTGGTGACATAATACAAGAAGCTGCAAAGTTGGTTTTATGTAAATGCTAGTGGACGGCTCTCACCTGGATTGTAGATGCCTTCGTCATTAATTTTTTTGAACGTGTTCGGGCATAAATCAACCTCGCTCAAATTTTTGTTTTTCTTGTTTTCCACACTCTGTACCAATTTGGCGATATCAACGTCTGGAACTCCACGGAGGTCTTCCCTTTCATCTGTTACAATACGTATTACATTAGTTCAAATATCTTCATTCTTGTAATTTTTCTTTATTACATGAAATTACAACATAAAGTGTTAAATATTTAAAAGCAGCAAGTACAGTGTTGTTCAAAATAATAAAGTGGAACTAGTGTATAAAAGGTAATTTATTTCATAATTTATTAGAGTTCCATCACGAAGTCACCAGTCACAACACAAAGTGTTAAATATTCGTAATTTCTTTTCAAAATGTTGCTTTAGCAAATGAGAATTTAATTCACAAGGATATTTTCGGAACCCTTTAAACATTCTGTCATTAGGGAATTTCTGGTAAGCTTTGTTTCGCTTCTGACCTGGTCTACCTTTTGAAAAATTCCACCTTCTTAGGCAAAATTACATTAATACAAGAATGACTGAACATTTGGCAAAAAGCGGACATGTTTAAAATGAATGAACTTAAATAAAATTTAAACCAAAATAAATGTAAATAAACAATTCACAACGGGAAAATACCATATTAGAAGTAAATTTATTTGAAACTTACATTAACTTTCACTTCCACCAATTTTCCTTGTTAGTAACCACATACATCCAGACATCATACACAGCGTTAGTTTTATTAGTTTGTAAGACAGACGAAGGAAGTAAAATAGACGAGTAACACTGAATACCAATTTCCAACAAACACTTCGCATTTGGACGGTTCACAGGCATATAAAACTGTTTTGTATCGTACCCAATAACAACAAAGTTTCGATACGTCTAATAGAGACTTTGGCTTCCATTAAGCTAGAAAGAGACCACGGCAAATAGATGGCAAGGGTCGCCTGGAGCAGGTTGAATATTTGCGCCATCGGGAATACCTGTGAACACCATCGTACTTGTTATTTATACCTGATTCATAATATTTATACTCAGGTACGTAACACCCTGCTAAAATTTCCCAAACATATCAGTGATTAGATACTCTTGCAACTGCTACCTGCTAAAGTAGAGCATGCAATAGGGTTAAGGAACTTAAATGTGGAACATATAGGAAGCTTGTTAGTCAATTACACCTACAAGTCTTTGTCATAGATTTAGACTCGTAATAGAAGATCGGCCTGTAAAGATAGTATTGTGCATAGGTTTGACAATTTGCTTGTCTGCATGCATTCGTGCTATTATACAGAGACACGTAAGGTCTCACGTACCAAACAATAAGAACGCCTCGAGGCGTTGAACCGAGATCAGCGCCTCGGCCAAAAATGATACGGCGTTTGACATGATTATTGATAACGTTCCTTGAAGTGTGTTGTAGAATTGCGCCAATGGGAACACCTGTAAATGCACAAGCAAAGTTCCCAACATCGAAATTCATGACATGTTCAATATTATACGGATCTTGCTTGAAAAGGGCTAATACAATAACAATATAAAGAGCTAATAAGCTAAATTGCATCCACTGTAGGAAAAGTTCTAGGAGTGGACTGTTGCTTAATGATGATGACAAATCGTTCAGAACAGCAGGTGAGCAATAACTTAGAATGCGGAAACTAAATGATAGTAACTTACAATATCGGCTGTGACTTGGAATCCGAGTAGGGAGTAGGACAACAAAGTGATGTAAAGCGTAAGTCTCTCCGTGAACACCATGAAGCTGAGGTAAACCCCGCGCAGGTAAGACGCCGAGGTGACGCTATTGATTTCATTCTTGCGCGCGAGTGCCACCACTTGCTCGAACGGCTTCTCCCACGCATACATTTTTATCACCTGAAATTATTTTGACATTATTAATATTATTGTGGATTACTGCATCTACTTTTGACATTATTTTATTATGGATGGCTTAACTTTATTTGACATTTAATCTTGTGACATAAATTTTATACTATGTAAAAATGTTTTATAATTATTATTCTCTTAATTAGTATTTGACATGTTTTCCTTTATTAGTTTTGAAATGTACTATACCGACATGATTTTACATTGTGTAAATCATATTTTCCCAGTAATGTATTTTAATCATTTGTATTTATTGATATTTTGCTGTCTAACGATCTCTTCACAAAAATGTGTATTGACTGTGTAGTGAAATAAATAAATCTATATAAATGTATTTCCATATGCAATAAAATATCTCTAAATACCTACACTATCAGACATTAAATGGTAATTTTGAAAGGACATACCTGCATGCCGTTAATGATTTCGTCCATTATGCGCACGCGTTCGTCAGTCCGGCCTGCAGTCTTCATACGTAGCCTTGCTGCTAGTTTGCTCATGTATGCTGGAAATATAGAAAACTAGATGAAATGGCGACCAAATGCTTGGCTGTTAAGGATGAAAGAAATTGGTATAATGCCCGCCGAATTAGAATTGCCCTGGACCCTCGCGCGCGAGAGCATAACCGAAACCGACACCAAGATGATGATGAGTCAGATTAGGGCCAACCTTGTGAAAGGAAAACAAATGGGGACGGTGTCATATTTAAAGTATCACCATCACAACCCATAACAGTCCACTGCAGGACTTAAGGGCCTCTCCCACGAAAGGGGAGGTTATTGTCATAATCTCCACGCTTGGCAGGCGGGTCGGAGATCGCAGTGTTATAAGTATAACAATGGAAAACGCTGCTGCCCATTTTCCAGCCTACGGAGACTCTAGAACTTTTGTATCGATAACATTAGTCGCCTTGTACGACACCCACGAGTGTAAGGGGTTGGTGCTATTCTACTCTGCCGAACGCCACACGGCCAATTTTTTTTTACAAATTTATAGTATATTCAAAAAAATTACGGTGCGCTTTATGTAGCGTTTACCGAGCGCGGTTTACGTACAAAAGAAAACCTCCACGACCGCGACGGTCAAATATGGAACCTTGTCGAAGTACATTAACTTACATTTCGATTTACTTTGAAAAAGTTTTGCACACATTCTGCGAGTTTTTCATTCGTAAAGGATGATTTAAAGGGCCCTTGTGCGCGAGCGCATGACCGGGACTTTAACGCCAAGATGGTGATGATATGTAAAGGATAGTTCAACGTACATTGGACGGGTATCGTCTGAAGAACAATGCCGACGACGCCGACGATTGCAGCATAGCCAATCTTGATGTAGATCAGGTAGCAGACCATCACAACTTGCAGGGGTAGTATCCAGATGAAGTGAGAGAAGATGAAAGCGTAGTCGAATCTGTTGACGTCGTTGGAGAGCAGGTTCACCACCTGCCCCGCCGTGGTCTGCGCCAGCGCACCGGAGCTCATCCTCATCACCTACGGGGAAACAGCCTCAGATTAATTTGTGATTTTCTTTCTTTTTTTGAAGACTTGGATAAGTGAAACAAAAACTGTGCATCCTAGAAGAACTGTACGCTGTTGTGGAACAATTAAAGGATTTCCCTAGATAATTGGCAACTTGGAATTCGCGTAAAAATGAATACGCGTGCTAGAAATATTCAAACGCACAATTATCACTTTTACAAGAAACGTAATCGATACAACAATTTGCCTACTGAAAAACTTTAGGCGTTTTTTACACTTAAATTTCAACTTCTAATTTTAATATTGCTTACTATTCTCGGTATGCTATGCTTACTAAGACGTTCTCGCAAAGCATATTGTAAAAAATGGGACACCTCCAATCGTAACATCCGCCAGGTCTACATGGAGTTATTCTAAAAAGAGATGGAAAAGTTTCTACGGGTAGATAGAATTAGCTAGTAGG
This sequence comes from Blastobasis adustella, assembly GCA_907269095.1. Lineage (NCBI taxonomy): Eukaryota > Metazoa > Arthropoda > Insecta > Lepidoptera > Blastobasidae > Blastobasis > Blastobasis adustella. Next base: position 12,841,624 of record OU026119.1, on the reverse strand, counting down.
ACAGTACATAGCGGGTAAAAAATTTAATTGACGCTTTATTTGTACTGGTATAAAAAACGTGTCATCCATACCTTCCTATAAATGAGTGAACACGCCGCGATGCGCACTTTCATTCCGAACTGCTGCGTGGAGTAGGTCCCGTGGTGGTTCAGGAACGCGATGAACAGCGACATGAGTATCACGGCGGTAGCGCAGTACACCGCTTGGTTGTAGGTCATGTTCGAGCCCGGCTCCCAGTACGTGAGCATCAAGCTCAACGCAACCGGCTGGAACGGCCTGTATTACATTTAGAGATTCGCTTAATGCGTCATGTTAAATTTTTTAAAGCTACATACAACTTCAATAAATTTGAAGTTTAATAATAATAATTTATTGAATTTATTACGCGACGTGGTCCGTTAAATATAAACTTTTGGCAGGTGATGAACTGTGGAGTGGTTTACAAACACCAAAGTTACTTTGATCGAGTAGGTATATTCACTCATTATACAGATTCATCATCATCATCATCCTAGCGTTTATCCCGTTTTATGCCAAGGTCCGGTTTCACACTTTTCTTCTTCTACTTCCTCGGCCTTCAGCATCCTCGCATCCAACTCGGCGATGTTAATCCATCGCTTCCTGGGCCTCTTGGGCCTCTTTCCTAATACCGGCAGCTTTAGAGACCCGTTTCATACGTATCCCTGGAGCTTACGCAGCACGTGACCAAACCAGCGCAGGCGCGCTTCTTCAATTTTGTCCGTGATGTCTCTCACGCCAAGACTGCCACGGATGTACTCGGTACGTGGTACGCCACACATCCGCTGCAGCATTTTCATGCAGTTGCCATGAAGTTCGCGAACGTGCATCGTCAGTGCCGGCCACGTCTCGCAGCCATAAAGCATTGCAGGTCTAATTATGCTCTTGTATATAAGCCCCTTCAGCTTTAGCGTATCTAGCTAGCGTGGCTTTTGTCCAGGGGGGGAGGGGGGCTGGCCCCTAAGGTGGCCGATGAAGCCGAGTCAATCGCCAATCCTTCCTACGCCTACGCCCTTGAGTTTGATAGGGATTTTAGGGTCACGGGTGACTACCGTGAGCTCCTTCCATTTGGCGAAAGCTGCGGAGATACGGGACTTGACTCGTGCAGTACGGATCCGGGATATTTGAATTCGTCAGTTCTACTGACACCTTCGTTCTCTATATAGATGGCTTCAAGATCCTGCATAAGCTTGCTCACCAGTGCGATGTGATCAGCGCCAGGGAGGTATGTCTAAAGTTTCCGCAGAGCAAGTAGGGGCTCAGGACAGAATCAAGGTGACCACCTACAATTATCGGGAAGGGATTAGTATGGCCTCGATGGTTTTGACGACGGCTTCAGTATTGGCGTATATGTCCCAGATAATTATAATGTACGCCTCGGGCTACTACTAATTCATATCATACTAATTTCGACGAAAACGCAAACGCAATAGTTAAGTAAAATCGAAGCGAAACTCACACTAAGCCCTCTGGTCGGGATATGCGAAATGCAGAGGTTGATTTCTACTGTAGTGGGACTCCTGGAGGACCTTAAGCGCAAAGGTCCATTGCGCTGCAGCCCGGCCTGGTGGCGTATTGGCAATCTGATACGGAGCATTCCTGGCGCAGTCTCTGGTCTATAATTCGTTCGAATAGCTTCATTGTGTAGCTCATAAGCACTCCTTTTATATCAACATACTTTGTCACATGTAAGCCAGTCACAGAGCCAGCTGGCTCTGTGACTTTGAGTGCTTGTAGATGAGCATCTGCCCCTTTACAGTATCTTACGCATCGTAGAACGGAGCCAGCTGAGCCGACCGCGCTTTTGTCGCCATCCAATGCTTTGCACGCAACTACACCTCCTTATGGTGAGCTACCATTCCTTCAAGCACGCCTTTTTATCCTTACTGCTTCCTGCAGTCTGCCCGGGTGGACATGGCATTCGATAGCGGATAAGCCGATAATAATAGTCTTTGACCTAGAAGCTTACACTTTTATCATTGATAATACCTAGTACTTAGAGATTTGCAAATGAAAGCGTAAAGACAATTTTCGGATTAAATAATTATTATGATGTCAAACTTGAAGACGGCGGCGCTGTAGTTGACAACTTAATTACATTCCATAGTGGCGACACTTACAGACCTACAAGGATCTTTATGCACTTGGCAGAAATCAGAAGGTCCATGCCAGATAAGATTGCACAGAAGTTATGGGTCCTTGTCATTATTTAATTGTGAGTTGTTCTTGTTGGCTGTCTGTCAAATTTAGTTCCTTTGTCACCCGCGAGAAATGTTATTTGTACAAAGGTCTAACGCCGCCATCTTGTAAATCATCACTTTTGACAGACAGCTGTGGTCTATTTAATAAACTCGACAATGACAGGTGATAGGCAACAGATGATAATCTGACAATTTGACAATTTTCTGTTTCATAAAGATTATCACTGACAATGTCATGTCGACTTGTCGCATACTTTTGACATACACTTGACAATTTGACATATTTCTGTATAATAAACACTTTCTCTTGACAGGCGATAGGTGACAATTTGTCCGGGATAACTTGTCAAATTTGTTTTTTTAAACACTAAATTGTCATGACAGGTGGACGTAAGTATTTGTCTATTGGTCAGAGATTTTTGACAGGCAGTCCCAACCAATGTCAAAGCTATTCGTTACTTCAGTAGGTAGACTCGGGGGCAGAAAAGATTTTGTCATTGTTTATATTGTAAGTTAATATCGTTGACTGTCTGTCCAATTTAGTTCCTTTGTCATCCGCGAGCAACCTAAACTGGCCCCGGGTCTACGAATAACTTACTAAAAAAAAGGTGTCAACGTCGTCGAAGGATAGAATAGAAGTATTGTAGGTACCAACATAATTAAAATTTAATATAAACGGCTTATGCAACTCAATAAGGGGTTACGGTAATAAAATGATGGTACTTAGAAGGAAGCAAAGCGGAAGTTGAACTCGAGGAGAGCTCATTGTCAGTTATGTCTGAATGTCACAACTAGCTGTAATAAGTTAACCGTAGAATGCCGTGCCACGCCGTTGCGTGTAATGTAAATGACGGCATACGATTATCACGTAATGAACAGACTCACTTGAGCAAGATGGCTTGAATGAAGAACATCACTCCGGATGGAGCGAAACTCATCCAGAACGCTTTAACCATGGCGCGCAGCAATGACGGCTTCCGGCCCTTTTTGTTTGCCAGTGCGATTTCTTCCAGCCATTTTCTGGAAAGAAGAAATTGAAATTTAGCTTTTATCTTTGGAGGATCTTAGTTTTGCATCGGGTGTGGGTACTTATACTCATTTTTGTAGATTGAACTAACATAAACATATCAACAAGCAATATTTAAAAACGAAACATTTACTTAATTATGGTAAATACAAAAATATTTGTTTACATTTACGTATAGATACCTAGTAGGTATTTATATTATGTAGATACGTTCACTCAACGTCCTTATGTTTTTGTCTCCATGCGAGTACGCTCAGTTTATTGACTGAACTACGTGTGCCAGCATGTGAGCAGCACAAAACTGGATTTTGCTACAATGATGTCATTGATTTTAAATTTTAAATGGGGGAAACGTCTCACGAACGTTGATCGCTTCCTACTCAACTCGAATATTAAGCAAGATCGAGTTGATCGATAGTGCCTATAGTAGTATCATTTAAAAGTTATAAGTCGATTTAAGAAAAGTGTGTGTATTGTCGGTATTCACTTGCACCGGCGCCAGCGTAGGCCTGTATTTATAAAACATGGTAATGCACTCGATAATGAGAAATCCCTCATCACATTGTTAAAGCAGCCAACATACCGCATTGCCATTTGCCATAGAGTATATGCCGCGCAGAGTTTAGGTAAAAGGAATTAGGCGAATGTGAATGATCATTCGAATGGACACTTATTCGAAACACTTTTGAAACACTCGCTCATCACAGATCCAATACATACACACACGAAGCAGACACAATTGCACAATTGAATGGCAGACACAATTCATACGAGTATATATTTAGTTCGGCAGTAGTATCCGATATTGAAATAAAAACATTGGGTTAAATATGCGCACAAGTAAGTTTTCCCATCAATTAGGTACGTAAGAGGTAAGTAAAAGAATTTAAAAGGTGTTTGATACAATAAATCTAAAGACTCAAATGAATGATTGATTGTACTGATTTCGTTAGGGATTGATTGATTCTAATCAAATAGCTTGTGTACGTGTGTATGTTCCCCCTGAACTCTGAAATGGCTAAACGAATTTTAATGAAATTTTCAGACTATCTTCAGGTTAGGTCAGCGGGTGATCCAATGAAGTTTGAGCATTACCCGTGCTATTAGTTTATACTACTTCACTTGTAAGTTAATTTGTCGAAACTTTGCTTGCTAATGTGCGATTTATTTTATTTTGTATTATTGGGAACAACAGTTTTACAATGTTTGTAGTTTTACAAGATAGATCAAAATATCTGATTTCGGTCATGTTAACATAATTTTAAATTGGGGGTTTGTTTTACAAAGTCTTCCGCGAGCCATCCCACAGGTGCCGCACATGGCGGGCGCCCCGTAGGCCTTAGGGGTACTGTAGGCTCTAGATATACCGTTGTATAGTTAACAGCAAATAGTAGATCGATAGCATACTTTTTAGGACGATATCGTTATGTCACAAACAATAACTCAACTTTCTTTTGCTCTACATAACTCTAAATGCAGAATTATTGAGAAACTAAAGGGGAAAGAAATAATTAGAATATCAATGAGATTTTTATATAGGTAAAAGTTATGTGAATTGTTAGAAAATATACATATAGGGAAACGATAGACTAACGGTTAATCAAAGTTTACGTCGCCGAAGTCGTGATCATATAATATATCTTTAGTTGGTGACAATAATCATAAGTCAACGTAGCTGACTCATAACGGTTACTTACATAAACTTCTATATAATCGTATCACGCGTGCAATTATTTATTGACCATATATTTAATGCTGTTTTTCTTGAACGAGTTTTTTATACGTATATAAAGTCACAGACATTTGCATATCTATGTACATGTATTACAATGTTTCTGCGTAGGTACGTATATATAGGTATATTTATTCGATACATAGTTAAATGGGATGGAATCTTGTCGTAGTAAATCGAAACGAAAGTTGATTTACGTAGACAAGGTTCCATCTCGTTCTGATTGCGCGCGGATTGGAAACTTCATTAAATAAGTGAGAATTATAGTTGCTATATACGTACATACAGATTTTTAGATAGAGTTTTAGCTTTAAACAGTTATGGTTACTTGTTTCCGCCCTTAGATCAAACCAAAAAAGGGGTGTCTGCCATTGTTTGGTTGTTGTATCATTTGTGTTATTGTTTATAATAATTCATATTATGTACGATCGTTGCCAATTAGGACAGCGTATGACAGATAATTTCTCTAGCAAAATTAGCAAATTAGATCTTTCAGTAGAGTATTTTATGTTGAGAGGTTTATGTTCTCAATTTGTGTGATGGAGAATTGGGGAATCGTAGTTGGCCCAAAGCCGTGATGATATTGGTACATGTTCTGTGATGCAACTGTGATAGGTACTACTGCTTGCGACTTATTTCGTTCTAGAGTTTTTGATGTCTTTCTTTCGTCGGATAAAGTTCGTACGTTTCAGATAAAGGTTAAATAACACATAACACGTTAAACATTAATATTTGTGAATTTCTACGCTCTTCTGTTTCTTCGTATCCTGGAATTTGTGCGAGAGTTCCACAGGCCTCAACAGCATGCGGGATCCCGCGGGAAAACGGGGTCGCGGAATGCGGGATTGCAAACCCTAGTGCTAAAAGCTGTTAACTCTCGAACCAGATTCGACGACGGTGATTATATTTTCAATATTATTCATTTAAACGCACAAATGTATCAATCCTATCACAACTGCAGATAAAGGATGGTCTTGCAACAGTGCGTTCAGAGCTACTTTGGTCATAGTTGAGGCGTGGGGATGACAGTCTCTAGAAACTGATTATCATTGGCAACACAGAGGGCAAAAGACCTAGGAGCCGCTTACCAACTAGATGGTCTGACCAACTAAAATATACACAAAAATCAGTTTTCTATCAAATTGCCACAGACAGAGGTCACTGGGGATAATTTATCCGTTCCCGAATGGAATCCTACCATGGTCACGATCTTCAGACTCGTTCTCGATTGACTCGTTTATGTCAAAGTACAAATTATCGATTTAATTTGTAACCTATCTAGTCTAGTCAATCCAACGCAATTATTTTATTACTAATGCATAGATATCGCAGACTGATCAAGTCTTTCAAGGGCAAGACAGTTACTTACGTAAGTATTCTATAACAATCGCATGTTATATCACCCAGGTACCCAATAACAACGAATAAAATTTTAAATAAATAAAATCAGTATCCTGCCGGGGATGAACTGGTCTGGGTACCAACCTGTCTATATCTAATACTATCACAATCATAATATGATGTTAACTAAATATGCGAATAATATGTTCGAGGTGGTATTTGTGCGAAAGTAAAATATTTGCTTTTATAGATAGGCATCTACAGATATACAAATAGGGATCCCTGAGACTGGTGGAAAAGTTTGAGTAGGTGATGACGGCACCCCGTGACGGTATATTTTTTTTAAATTCTTTTATAGGTAGGTAGATAGGCATAAATTTTTTTTTTTGAAATGATGTTTTTTTATATGGAGATTGTTGTTTAAGGTAAACTATGAGAAAAAAAATTAACTCACGTAGGACGACCTTGGTTTCTAACATCGAGTTTTGTTGATAGGTAGGTACTGTATTTGTTACTTATTGACTTTTATCAACATGGTAGGTACATTGACCACAAGTCCATAACAAATTTGTTGTCAATTAATAATATCCTCATTAATATTATAAATTTATGCGGAAGTGTTTTCTGTTTGTAGTAAGTACATTGATTAAATAGACGTATTTTACTTGTGTGTATGTAATTAATTGAAAGTTGTTATGTTTAAAGTTAATTTATTGAACTAGGTATTCAATATATATTTCTATAAACCTACACTTAACCTACGTAGGTACTTGTACGTACATTGTTTACTTACTGTGTGTACGTTTATTGCATCAGTTGTTTGTTTTTCAAGCATAATAATGACAACAAATGGAATAAGCTAGGTATTCGTTGTTATGGGGTATGTACGCCACTCATTTTCACTACAGAAAATCCTTTTCAGCTTTCAGCCGGGATCTAGACCGGCCAATTAAAGATAAGTACCTAGGTACTGAAAACACTCCTCCATATCAAACGGTAAGTTAAGTTCCTTTTGTCTGTAAGCATCAACAAAAATTATAAAAGTAGAAGTTGAAATTTGTAACATTCCGACTTCCGTCATAAATTATTGAAAATTGTGCAAAAATAGAAAAGCCATAATTTGTAGATAAAGGTAGTTACTACGCACCACGGAGATATTCAACAATCTTTTGTTTGATTGTTTATGGGAAACTATGATATAACGAAAATATAATTGGACAATTCACACAGCGCCATCTTGCCCTAAAGTAAGCAAAGTTTGCGTTATGGTTGCCAGAAAACTAAGAACACCCAGACCTGTAACAGAAATTAAAATTCATCATTTCAATTTCTGCCCGGTTGGGAATCGAACCCGGGACCTCTTCGTGGCAGATCGGCATGTTAACCAACTGAACCACTCAGGTCGTCAATGTTAAACTTTTACATTTAAAATAATTTTTTGCTTTTTTTTAACAGCAGTCAGGTTTTTTTTACATTTACAAGTACAAAATACGCAAAGCGCATTAGAAAAACCGAGAAAGCACTTTGAAATTCGAATAAAAACTCGATTAAAATATTCCCCACTTGACATAATATGGTCAGGGACAAATTATACCGCTCCGTATGTAAATACCGCTGAGGAGTGAAAGCGTGGTACTCGTGAGTCGTGAAGAAGCGGTAACCGGTATATCAGAACCAGTGTGTACCTTCCCATGATGGTGACATACTAAATGCGCCGGCGCCAGTGGGCCCACCTACGTCACGCGCGTCTACATTTGCCAAACTACTCATTCATCGACGCGTGATAGGCGAGCCACAAGTCTTTGGTGGTAAAACCGTTACACCACCGCCGAATATGTGGTCTTATCGGAAGTTAGCGCGATGTACAAAAATACCTGTCGAAGTACCATTTGCTAAACTACTCATTCATCGAAGCGTGATAGGTAAGCCACAAGTCTTTGGTGGTAAAACCGTTAAACCACCGCCGAATATGTGGTCTTATCGGACGTTAGCACGATGTACAAAAATACCTGTCGAAGTACAGTACAAGAGCAAAAGTGCATTACCACTTTAAGAGAAAATGTCTTTAGATCTTCAGCAACGTACAGAAGAAGGGGGAATTAGCTGTCCCTTAGGCCCAAATAACTCTTCTTTGACCCCAAGGGTACCTTTTATATAATAAATAATAATTTAATTTGGCCGTGTAGTGTCCGGCAGAGTAGAAAAGCACTAACACTCGCGGGTGTCGTACAAGGCGACTAATGTTTTCGAGACAAAAGATCTAGAGTCTCCGTAGGCTGGAAAATTGGCAGCAGCGTTTTCCAATGTTATATTTATAACACTGCGGTCTGCGAAATATTATATTTCTTATGGCAATAACCTCCCCTCTCGTGGGAGAGGCTCTAAGCCCACTAGTGCAGTGGACTGTTATGAGCTGTGATGGTGATGATTAATAATTTAATTTATGAATGCTATAAAAACCTTGTAACAGCTGCACAGTAGTGCAGGGGAATATGATCCTTAAGGTTGTCATGCGCTTATGCTCTTGCATTGTACATGTGAAGTAGCAGTAATTAAATCGATAAGAAGCTATTTTTATAACACTTAATTAACCCTTGTGACAAAAACAGACAGCAGATAGCCTGAAAACCGGTAACTCAACATCAGCGATTAATACAATTAGATACGTATCTTTCATGTAACAAAAACCACGTACGTTTTTGGTGTCACTAAGTTGTCACTAAGGACACTGCCTGATATTATATTTAGACTAGACACGTTTTATTGTTAATATTAATGCAAGTATGCTTGCTTGGCGGCAGAAATAGGGATAAGGCAATGTACTCATTCAGGAGAATCCATCAGGCATAAGTCATATATATTATATACTAACGATTTAGTGAAAAACCTTTTTTATGCCAAACGAAACATTTTGTACCAATAATTTATTTGTACAATTGATAAAATAACAATGGTTAATATTTTACAAGCCGAAGGAGTCACGAGGTAGGTTCGCCTTGTCCTTATTTTGGCTCATTTTAACAATTTACCTAATAACGACAATTATTTATTATGATGAGGTGTTGTGACCTGCATGCGGCAACAATGATCATCATTGTTCACGGTTATACGCGATATCTAACTTAACATTAGATTGTGCAGAGAAAAACCTTGATGCTTATGATCATACCTATAAGGACAATATTTATTTGAACATAAGAGTCGATGACTTGAAATTATTCTATTCAAATTTTATCATAGGTAGATACTTTTAAATTTAACTACAGAACGGTGTAAATTATAAATTTTTAATTCTTTTTTATTTAGTTTTTTTAAGTTCTGAAAAACTGGCAAGAGAATAAAGAGCATTTACTTTTATTTTTGGGACATAATTGCGGAAGTATTTATCTCAACGGTTTTTGGTGCGCCGAATTCGAATTTCAGGTTTTCTGCCTGGCGACGGACGATGTAAATGCTTAAATTGTCTACAACTTTCACTTAGTTCATTTTTTCTCTACGCGCTATACATTTTCGATAGCGGCGGTTGGTATTCTTAGAGAATTACATGAGAACTGTAGACATTTTTTATACTATAACTATAGAGGTCTTTTCCCGTCAGTTGTCAAAACCGACTTACTGGTAACCTTTAGAGTTGAACTTCTGTGACCTCAAGTATCCTGCGGCGACCCTGAGGCAAGTTTACATATATTATTAATCAAATAATTGAAAATATTCCGAGAAAAGTAGATAATAATTCTGATTGAAACATGTACCGTGGCATAGCATGTAGGCTGGAACAATAAAGACAAAAAAGCCGGACAAGTGTGGGTAGCACTTGAGCGTTGAGGGTTTTGAACGAATAAACTTAAGGTTTTTAGGGTGATTGTTGTATTTGGTCGATTTTCATTTTGTGAGTTGTTTATCTTAGCTTATTTTTGTATCTTAAATCTTTTGTTCTTTATAATTGTGCTCTACTTTTGTTCGGGTAGCTGGAAGAAATCTCTTAGGTAGGGCATAGCGGGGTATCCCGTTCGAATTGGAGCCGCTCGACTGAAGAAGTACCTACACCTTACAGAATACCGCAGCTAACCAATACTCTTTTAAATAGTATTGTGTTTCTGCCGGTGAGTAAGGTCTCCAGTGCTCCATGGGGTGTGGATTTGGTTTACCGTGGCTTTGGCAGTGGACCGGGGCATTTGCCTTTTGCTGACAGAGCAACGTGTTATAGAGGTTGGCAACGCATTGGCGATACTCTTGGTGTTGCTACAGGCAGTGGTGACCACTTTCCATCAGGTGGCCCGCTTGCCTGTTTGTCTACCATATGCCATAAAAATAAATAAAAAATAAAGTGATCCTGTAAAGGTTCCATTATCAGTTTCAGACGTTCGGACCCCATATGTGAAAATAAACAAACAATAGCACAAAAGGATTGTGCCGTGTAAGGTCAACCGCGTCGCGGTAAGCGGCCAGCAGCGCATCCAATGACACACCTCTTACTTGCGGGCAAGACATGCAATCAATAGCACTTTGAGTATAACGCAAGTTGGGTTTTTATGTAGATTTTTTAAAGCTACATTATGTCTATGACATCTTTGGGAGGTAATAATTTTATCGCTACAAGAACAACAATTTATTTGTATTATATTGTATTTATTAAGAACCGAAACCAGTACTACCAATGATCAAACCTAAAATGTTATTATCGTATGAATTGCGAAAAAATATCTCTAGGAAAGAGACCTCTAGAAAAAAATAATTACATGGATGAACACGAGCGTACGCTTCACCTGTCGGGCTTTTAAGGGTCAACGTAGTCAAACAAACAAATGTGGGTAAACTTCAGCGACATATACCGGCAGTCACGATTCTCAAACATTACGTCGGACTCAGTAGGTACAAGGAATAATAAACATTCAGTTTATTAATGTTTTAATGATCACGAATCACGATGAACTTTTTTATTGCTAAAATAAGACTAGATAAGTTTTATAGCGCCCATTTCAGTTTATGGTTTGTCATTTCGTAAATTTTACAACGATCCTGTTTAACACGTTCCCGGAAAGTTAGGGTTCGAAAGAGCGCCAAAACTTTCTTTGTTTTTGTTCAGGCTGTTGGTAGTTCTGCACAGTGTTGTAGATAATATCTTGATTAATAAAACTTGTAAGTATGTTATGTATTTATTTGAGTCCTTGATATAAGTGAGTACACTGTCTGATGGTTTGTAGTGAACTGGCTAGCGTACTGGCGGAATGCCTATGTCGCATAATTGCTGACACGGAACGATGTGCGGGAATGAGACCGTTTCTAACAAATACCCACTTCTCCTCGATCTCCCTGTACTAGCACCATAGGCCGGATTACACGATATCGTGTGGTCGCCAATAAACGTGATAAAATAACTAACAATAACAAAACAATCCATTGTATTTTATCGTAATATCGTGTAAGTAGGTATTAGCAAATATGTTTTTTATGCATTTCAACACCTATAACTACGCAGATACAGGTGTTATTTAGTTTTGCAGCTATAGTGCTGCGCTTTGAGCTCGAGCCATGTAAAGATAAATAGATAGGTACAAAAGAAAGTGCTATTCCTTCGTTAATAGATTCAAATGAAGAGTCAACCCGTGTATTGGAAAGCGTCAATGGTCTCTCAAATTATCTACCTACTGTTCTAAGAAGCCCCTTTTTATTACACATGCCCATAGACAGATACATAGATAAACACTTCAATGCTCTTAAAAACACAAAAATAACATAATTGAGACATGAGCAAAGTTATATTTTGGTAAGTGTCTACAAAAGATTGTTTCTAGGCAACTTTAACCATTACCAGTTATCGTAACTCCTCATGGAAGTATTCTGTGAGAGGATGAGGTATAAATAATCTTGGATATTGGCAGCTCCCTGCATTAGCATCGAGCTTAGCGCGAACAGATAGTATAATGCTCATGAAGTAACGAAACCCCTTCTTCAATGGTACTTACATTTATTTTTAATATAGAAAGCTATAGTAGTGAGGCGCTACCACTACTAACGAAAGTAATAAAAAACAATGCAATTGTCGTCCAATAAAACTTTGTAGTCCACACAGAAAATTTTTAGGACTGTCTGAAAAGCTTCCGGCCTCAAATCAACAAAAAGTTGAGGGATGGGATTGTATATAGAGCCACAGATACACAGACACACGTCAAACTAGTAACACCTCTCCTTTTGTCGTGGGGTTAAAAATAAAATAAACACAAAAAATAAAATAAAAGGACTTTGCATTGGTATGCTGTTTCTCTCCCGCCCGGTCGAAAAGGACCTCACTCAGCAACTGTGGTCAAAGCCGCGACGTAAGTCCTCCCGGATCCCGTGGAGTGAGGTCCGCGAGGTGGAGGAGGAGGTGAGGACAGACATGATGGAGCTGATCTCACATTAACTGCTGCATAATTTTCACTCCAGACCAAAAACGTGTTCAAATTAATATGTCCAATAAAAGTTTTAATGCACACAACTACTGTTTAAATTGCTAGATCACTACTATCCAAGTGTAATTTTTTGTTTCACGGTTAAAAGATGTTCGGCAAATGAGGAGGACATAAATGACTATTTTCCCGATAAACAAGACAGTTCAAAAACCCCTCTGCTATTAAGTACATTACAGTGTTACCAAATGAGAATACAATAGTTGCATTGCATTACAATGTACAACAAGAATTTTCCTCCCGTTGAGTAACAGTAATGCATAAAGGGGGTGACTCAACGGGAACAAAGGTTACTTTTTAGATTGGATAAGTGATGAATCATTGCTGGACGAAGTATACGGACTTACAAGAAGTCTCTAAAGAAATATATAAAAGGATAATACCAAAAATCATCAAGTCTTGCCTACGTTAGACCGGATAGGTACGTTTCAGACCACCCTATATGCGTTAGACCACCATATATGTTTCACCTTGTTAACTACAAACTTTGTTTTTTATGTGGAACAAAGGAATATTATAAAGAGTTTTTTTTTTGTGTTTACTTGTAATGTATAAACTCTGAAACAGCTTATTCGTTTTAAATTTATTAATTCACTTATCTATAAAAAGCTAAAGTATCGGCTGGTAACATGACGTGTACTTATTCTTTTTTTATTTGAGAATAATGGAACCCAAGGTGCAATTGTGTTAATAAAACTCGTAATTTCAAACACGTGCAACATGCATGTAAAGTAATATATTTACTGCTTTTATTCCTTAGAAGTATTTTTATTCCTTTCATTTTAAACACTTTTTCATTTGGTCAAACCACTTTTGAAAACTTGACGACCATTCTGATGTTTGGGAAAATAACGAAATCGCATGACTATGTGCGGGATGAGTCACTAGCTCTAACTTTTCAGAAGCCACTGATGACAGCAAAAGACTTTGTCTTGTTCGCGGTGTGCGCCGAAGCATTGACATGGTGCAACAGGATGCGACTTCTTGGTTGTAACTAATTCAAAGATACAGAGCAAACAAATGGTGGTATACCACTCAGCATTACCATTACGTCTTTTGATCTTCAAGTTTGATCGTGCAAAAAGGACCATTTTTTTGCCTACGATTTTCGTGGAAATATATTGCGGAATTTCTAATAGTTTTGTACTGCAATTAAAAATATGTCGTTGACTAAAAACATTCGAACCATACCACGTTTAGGTAGTATCAATAGTCCTAGTACCTATTATAAATCCCAAGGGTTGACGGATGGTTGCTTGGATGTTTGTTAGTCGTTCATACACAAACTACTGAACGGATTTTGTCGAAATTATGCAGTTGTAAATTTGAAATTGTGCATGTTGGGATGTTTGTTACTCCTTCACGCAAAAACTAGGTACCTATTGATTGGATTTTGGCCGTGTGCACCAAGTGTGTTTTGTAGTATGAAAGCGGAGGTTTCCAAACTACTGTACATAAATTAAAAAATGGTCATTGCTACATGGCGGTATAGGGGATCCAATTAGATACTTAACAATGGCTTACTAGTTGGGCCCACTAGCCATTAGACACCGACGCAGGATAGATTACAGCAATGCCCTCCATTAATGTAGAAAAGGCTCAAGTAGGGTAATGGACTAAGACGATGATGATATTCTACTCTGCCGGCTTGACTCACGGCTTGTATATTCACGTAATTGTAAGTAATTTCTGGGTTACGATTCGGTACCTTCACTAACTAACACGACATTGAGATATGCACTAGCTCACGTGATTGCGGGATATTAGTGTGTTTTGTGAAGTGTCAAAGGTGGTATTATTCGTTGCATGTTCGATGGTACGCAGTGTGTTAGTACTTAGAAGCCGCGGAGGTCAGGTCGACGCGACGCGCTTGACGTGTCGATAACCTTGCATTCATGTTTCAGCCCATCCGATGGTTGATTTGCTAACTGTCCGTTGCGTAAATATTATCACTATCACGGCTCCATGTAGGTAACTCATCCATACAGGTAGGCGTGTAAAGTATACTGCGACTGGTCTTCAAGGCGTCAGCTTCATTTTTTAGCTTACACGTAGGTAAAATTTTTAATAATTTAAAAAAATTATAACGTATTTTTTGTAGGACGAAGTTGTTTGTTATTCTTCAGTACCGCTGAAGTATAGCCTAACCCAGGAAACGTGTCTTAACTGACCTACCATTTATAGTCCTTTATCACAATTTTCGTTCTTACGAATGGAGCTGTTTATCTATCGAGTGAAGCAGGAAGTGAATTCCGTGCAATGTACTGTGGTGAATCATGCCATCCAGCCCTTGATAAAGCATCAAGCCTTATTCCAACCGGTTACTCGTGCATCTTTATCTCTTTAATATTTTTAACTGTCCTTATATCCTTACAAAATATAAAATACAGCCACTTTCCGCGACTGTCTGTCTGACCAACTTGTAAATCACACAACGGATTTTGATGTGGTTTTCATTATTGTTTGCTTATAGAACATGTTCCGGAAAGTTATTAATATTATCAGTCATGCATATTATAATAGAAAAAACAGTATGAGACAGAGAGAGTGGGAGAAGGGAAAAGGCTTCGTCAGAAAGGCGTACTTGAAGCAAATACGAAATCTGGTACAATCTTCGACGGTTCGACACTTGGCGAATAACTGAGGCGATCGAGCAGAATAGGGATTCGAAGGTATTCAGCAGCTTGGGAGAAGCCACCTAACGTAGATAAAGTCTACCCTAACTGCATCAATTCTACGGGAAATATGACCAATTTTCAACTAATGTGGAGACCACGATTGTGCAAGCGTGGTGAGGACGTCCTGTATCTAGGAGCGACGACCTGCGCTAAACGTCTGGCAGTGACTGAATGTGGACTGTGGACGGGTTTAAGTGGCATGCCTTGGGGAGGCCTATGCCCAGCAGTGGCTGATTGATCAACGTTCATTCCACTACCTCTGCTTTTTGACACTTTATCTCAATAAAAACATATTGACTGTAACTTGGATGTAATACATTACAGTATTATTGGTCGTTATGTCAATAACAGCGCGCCCGGTGGCGCTGTAGAGGCGTCGTGTTGGCCATTACCGAGCATTACCTTCATAACCGCTGATACGAGCGCGCCATTAACGAACTGGGCCGCTGCTGCGGTTGCACTCACCATAAATTCTATTAAATTGGCTCTAATAGAAAAATTGGAATTACGAATGATGTTTGCGATTAAGCTTTGAATGCCCAGTGCAGTGCGTTAGTGCGAGGTTTATTAGCGCTTCCTATTTATTCAGATTCTTGTGTTGGAGCGCTCACTCACGTGGGCTCGGTGCAACGCAACAATACGTGAAGAAATGCTCTCAATTTCTCTGGAATATTCCGTTGATTCACAATAGACGCAACATCCTTCTACAATACAATCAAACACTGATTGTATTCGTTTATTATCTAGACGAACGTGTATTCGGAGACGTTGTTTAAAAATATGGCCTGTTGAGAGACTTCACTAATTCGTACAAAACTTACTTTACTTTCCATCCACTTCTTTGTTTTGTAAACATGTGTCACTGACTACCTATGTCTAGGCTTAAATCAGGTTATATATCAATTTATGCAAATAAAATTACTTTATATGGCTGTAAATTTAAATACAGCTGGAATTTTATACATAAATTATACAAAGTCATTAATTGAGATGAGTCACAATGAAAAAAAACCAGCAAGAACCTAGATAATAAATTTCATTTAACGAAGGAGTTATGTTGTCGACATCCCTTAGGCCGTCTACAAAACCGGAGTAACGAGACTGGTTCCGGCAATGAACTGCATAATAGTTAAGAGAAATATCAATAGTAACTGGTACTAATGGATACTGGAACCCGTTTCTGACTACATAGTTAAGACATTCTTAATATAGCAGCTCTCTAGATTTTAGCTCAACCACAAAATGATTCCTACTTGTGGTTTTCGCTGTAATTTTTCCTGTTAATATCGAGTCGGAAGAAAAGGATCACAAGTCAAAGGAGTTTTTCGGGTTACAAGCACAGATCGAAGCTTTGCATCATAGTACTGGCAGCATGTATACTCAGCCTCCCATCACTCACCTATTGGGTAATATTTGTTTAACGTTGTTCTTCCACAACACTTGAGTGAAAGCCGATAATGTGAAACTCATTTCCTTTAATCGTTACGGCGGATAACAATATACGAAAGTGAGTTAACTTAGGACATTACGAAATTGAGAATTCCAATTTTGTTGAAGGTACCTATGTGCACCAATACTGGCAGTTCCTTATGTTTCTCCATACATAGATACATACGTGCGTATATTACGTCACGCCCTTTTCCCTTAGGCAGCTTAGAAACCACATTTCAACCACAATCACAAACACGTTTCTGTTGCTATGGTCCTGACAAAACTTGTCGCTACTTCATTAGTGATCAACGTTTCCACACCCTACATTTTCATTCACACCAGCATGTTTCCAAGCTCGGCTTGCCACCAAATTGTTAATCACGTTTTTGTATGAAGTTTAAGAATTTGGTGCAAGCCTCCCTTAGTGTATCTCCGATCCTACTATTTACTCGGATCGAAATGTTAACTATCCATTCGGAAATATTTAGCTACCAGGATAATTTCATAGTCAGTCGTCAATAAGGTTAACGATATGTATCATTGCCATAATTGGCGACAATTTGATGTAGGTAGTACGGGATATGGGTTAAACGACTACATCGGATGATTACTAAACGATTAAGTAGCCGTTAACATTTCTTAGACGTGATTATTTAGTTATTAAGTAGATTTATATTTTCATTGTCTAACGGTGTTTATTAAAATCATATTATGTATCCTCGTGCCACGGAGTCCCTAAGTATGTAAGCACTTTAACAGCAGCACAATATAGGCCATACATAAACAAGCCCATAGGAAGGCTAGTACTTAGTTTTAAATTGATTTATAAACGATTACTTATATACCATTTATAATAACTATTTATTGCAAACAATAAACTAATAGGATAAAAAAACGCGCTCTACTTATTTTTAAAGAAATTTCTTCCGACAGATCATGTTAAGCTAAAAAACTCAGATACCTTCGACATCCACAATTATAGAATATAAATACTGAATAAAAAAGTAGTACAAAATCTAAAAACTCCGACTGCTATACTGAATAGTTAGTAACAAGCCGAATGTTGGAAGTAAATGGGTGTATAAAGTGCAAATGTTAGTTTAATTTAAACTTCAATGCAGCTGGGACCCCGATTTGTTATAGGTGGACACGGATACATAATATTTATAGAAAATAATGGTCCCCCGCTTGCTTTCAAGTTAAAAATAAACTAACATTTGCACTATAAATACATTCATTTAATTCCAACAATTGGCTTGTTTCTAACTTTTAGTTTATTAATAACAGTCGGAGATTTTAGTTTTTGTACTTCTTTTTTTAATTTCCGCTTTTTAGATAAAGATTGGAACTATTTGTCTGACGTAACACGACTTTTTGTAACAACTTTACTTTGATGCTATTTGTCTTTCAATTGTCTGAACTACTTTGAAGTATATAAGTTACATATATATTTGATATCTGCTTTTGAAGCCCTTCATTTTGATACCACACCGGGAACTGGGATTTTTTTTTAATTTCTCTATATGGCGCCCAAAATCCGTCACTTTACATACATTTTTTAAAGCACCTATCTAAAGATATTTAAATTTCTGAGACAAATCTGTCGAAACCCATTCAGCCGTTTAGAAGATACGAAGTAATAAAGAAATTTATAAACATACAAACAAACAAACATACATACAAGATACACGCGAAAAACATAACCCTTCCTTGGCAGTAGGGTAATAAAAACGACTAAATATTTTAACAATACTAACATAGATAGGTAAGCAATATTTTTTTGTACAAACGACGCCTCGTGTAGGTAAATATGAACCGGTTGGCAATTGTGGTGTCGTCGGTTTGAACTGAATTTATCCAAACGCAACTAATTTGGGATCAATGTCACTAGCAAATAAGCCATACGTAACGTACACAAAGTTGCCGGTCCAATTCCTCTGCTGCAAATAATTATTATTAACAATTATGTTGCAAATAATGTATAGGTAAGTAGATTATTTGTTACAAACACCTGTTATAAACATACACCTGAAACAATACCGCTCAATAAGATTTTTATGCAAATTAACTCATTGATATGGGTATAAGGTTTAAAAAGTAGAATCTAGACTACGTATCCTTTCATCATCATAATCATCACAGCCCATAACAGTCCACTGCAGGACTTCGGAGCTCACTCACGTAAGGGGAGGTATTGCCATAATCTCCACTCTGGGCAGCTGGGTTGGAGATCGCAGTTTTATAAATATAACAATGAAAAACGCTGCTGCCCATTTTCCTGCCTATGGGATTTTTTTGCCTCGAAAACATTAGTCGCCTTGTACGACACCCACGAGTGTAAAATGTTGGTGCTATTCTACTCTGCCGGATACCACATGGCCAACGTATCCTATGACAGCAAGGTTATTATGTGCCTAAAGCATTCAATAAATCGTAAAAGACCGTCCGTAGTAGTAAGATTTCTGTCTGTATCTCACAGACGTGTCTCCCGTCCCGCCTTATCGAGTTGGTATGTATTTAACAAATCCAATACCGTATCTACTATTATCTTAAATATTGCATGAAATAGGTTTTGGAATTAACATCATCCATACAAAAGCCCGCCCCGCCGCCCACCCAACTCCCGCTCTCCGCCGGCAGTATGTAAATACTTTATGAACTCCCCAATTTGGCATTGCGCGTGAGATTTTAATAACAGATGAAGTTAGGAATTAAATTGTGCAACCCAATTTTGTTTTCACCGGGCCTTCGCTCGTTGGCC
Organism: Blastobasis adustella; assembly: GCA_907269095.1. Classification (NCBI taxonomy): domain Eukaryota; kingdom Metazoa; phylum Arthropoda; class Insecta; order Lepidoptera; family Blastobasidae; genus Blastobasis; species Blastobasis adustella. The sequence continues at coordinate 12,821,986 of OU026119.1, read as the reverse complement.
TACTAAAATTTAACTAAGACCAGAATCTCTGGGTCTTATTAGGGCAGGTGTTACTTAGTTTAGATCAGGTGTGTTGAAATGTTGTTTCTTGTGTAATTGAGGTTATTGCTGGCACTGCTTAACGAGTTGAGTTTTAATACGAATACACTATAATTATGTGGCCTTATTCATTTCCTTGGGGTTACGACAAGTTGATAACTAATTAAGAACCCATCTGTCTTCCACTTTAAGAGTTGAATATTTTAATTCGTACAGGATCAATTGACGTAGTAAATATTACTCAAGAGCGACATTTGTATCGAACGATAGGTATTCACGTCACAATTTGATCTAAAAACATGCTTCGACTACGAAAATCGCTAATTAATTCGTAGCGTAGGCGTGGGAAGAGAGTATTGACTTGTCGGCGTTAAGAACCCGTGTTTGATGATATTAAGTGAATGGTTTCCGTCGCAGAGTACAAAGTACTACGTTGATTGGTTAATAGCTGGCCTGTTCCTGTGGGTTACAGGGCGGTATCGCCGAAGGCACATTACTCAATGAGAAGGCATCTAATCGAAATTAGAGACGGAACGAAGCGACAGGAAGCTGGCGAGGCGACAGCGCACTGCGCAAAAACGACCGTATTTTGCAACTCACTGGTCTACCACTCTCGGCAATATTCGTTTAGGTAGAAAACGCAATTTCATCATAATCATTATCTTGGCGTTATGACCCGGTTGCGCCCCCGCGCATCACACGAGGGCCCAGGGTCCGCCTAAGAAAACGGTAGAAAACGCAATCTAATGCCGACTAAACCGCATGTAAATTCCAATATAATACAGAACTTATTGTTTTACGATAAGATTTTAAATGCCGACTAGCCGACTCCGCGAAAATGGCGCGTACACTCTGGCAAGAAAGTCGTAAAAATTTGAATATTAGAAGTCACCATTTGATGGTAGAAGTAGGTGCTCAGTTTGAAAGAAACTTATGGTTGCAACAGCAGTAGTTCCTTTTCACGACTTATTGCCAGACTGTACGTAACAACCATAGAGGACGAGATAGTCTGCCCAAGTATATCGGCGTGGTACTACTAGTACTCGTAGACCGATGCCTAGGACCCACCAAATGAGATGTTAGAATTCCTCATATGATATATCTGAGCCAAAATTAGAATATTGAACAAATATTCGCAAAGCAAACAACTAATAACGTCAATGCTGAACCTATTTGAGCACCGTCGTCGCGTCGTCCGCGACATCGCTAGCTAGTTCTCGTTTTATTATTTGAGGTAAAATACTTGACCGTTATTTGAATGTTAAATGATGTTAATGACGAGTTTGGTTTGATGAAAACTATGGAAAGCCGTCAATGAATTTAAATTTTGGTAACTTAACTATTACTTATTGTTATTGCTATTATTATTATTTAACGGCCAGCGGCTTTGCTCGCGAATTAATTTAGTAAAAGTTGAACCAATTATTAAGAAAATATTATTCATTTAGAGACAAAGATAATATTTCAATACTATATTTGTATCTAAAGTTGTCTAAAATAAAGGCCCAACTATTTTTCCCAATTCCTTTACACTCCTTTTCTCCCCTGTTTAATCTGGAAAATTGCTGAACTGAAGTAGGTGTTTCATTATTTGAGAGAGAGAGAGAGAGAGAGAGAGAAAGAATGAAGCCGAAACACGTGTCCACTACCGATTTATGTAAAAGAATTTTAAATAGTAGATAATTATAATTAGAAAATGTTATTTCACAAAAATTTTAGGGTCAATTTGAAAAAAATACGTGTTCCTTTACTTACTTTATAAATTTCCAGTAATTATAATAAAATATTAAACGCTTATTTATCAAGAACTCAACACAATAGCGGATGGAAATCACCGGAAGGTTCTTTTTAAGGCATTCTAATTTATCTACTTATTTGTTTAGTTTGTGTATTATATAAATTGTCATTGCGAATTCAATTGAATTAGGCTGTGTTTGGTAGCTTTTGGCACTGCTAAAATTGCGACAGCTCTATATGGGTGTTTGTCTTATATTTCTGCGTAGTCGGGGCTTTACACACGGACGGATAAACAGTGGTATCACATGTGTTACCTTTATATTACCATTAATTTGTCACATGCCGCGAAACGCCGTCGAAGCGCCGCCGATGACGATATCAACATGAACGTTTTTACATTCTTGAATAAAACAGTCGTGTTTTATACGAGAATGATTTATTTTATGTGACATAAGAACGAATGTAATTTGTTTGTGGTTAAGTTTCGTATAATTTTCTCTAATTAAGCAACCACTGGAGTTTTAGGTACCTAATCTATGGGTTTTCCCGCGAGTTTTGTCTGCGTAGATTACAATAAAATATGATCTTCCTCATTTCTAAACCATATCAAATAAACAACACACATTCGCAGTAATATTATTGATTAGAATTTTCAGTTAAGTGATTAATTTGTTTCATTCAGATATGTTACGTATCCCACTGCGTGACTCGAACTTCACCTTCTCCGGGCTAATTCCTACAATTTTTTGTAGCGTATTTATAGAAATAGTTTCTATACGGATGCAACAACGGATGTTGCCTCCCTAGTAACTTCAGTAAAATTTCTATTGCTTATTATGCATAACAAATACGTCAAACATTAATATTAAATTTAAAATTTGTTACTGCAACTTCGTCAAAGCCGAATCACAGGTTTTTACGCAACCTAATGGGTATGGGAAAACAAAATTTAAATACATTATCGAATACCTACCGAAGGTGATAGCGTCACACCGTTACGGGATGATGCCGATCATGGCCTTATAGCCAGTTAGTTGCAAATTATTGATTATGGAAAGGAGCGTATTCTAATTTGATTATGGTAAGTGCTGCGTATGTCCCAAAGGTATGTAGGCAATGGTACCTAAGCTTACCGGTACCAGGAAAGAGGTCGCGCGAGAGGCCTAAGAAGCGATGGGTTGACATCGCTGAGACGGATGCGCGAGCTAACGGCATACGACGTGAGGATGAGGAGCAGGGAGGAGGAAAGACCAGGAAAGCGGTCCCTCCCAGACGCCGGGATTGACAGCTCTGATGATGATGACACGGTAAATAATTATCTTAATGATGATAAAACAATTATTTGTCCCTATTTTTATAATAGTACTACTTTACACACCGTGGTACTTATTCATCGCGATGTAACTGCGTTACAGGTAGGTCAGCATACAACGCATTAGCGATGGAGTGTTAAGTACTTACAACGTTGATGACTCGGAATGTGCCTGTCACTTGTTTGCTATGCGTTCCTGTGCGATGTCTTTGTGAAAAATGCATATTATTATGCGGTTTTCATAAAGTAGGCATATTAAACTAAATTAAAACAATAATAATTATGTACCATTCAAAGGTCATCATCATCTTGGCGTTAATGTCCCGGTTGTGCTCTCGAGAACGAGAGCCCGGGGTCCGCCTTTGACCATGATCCAGGATTTGGCAGGTCAAGTAATTACAGTGGAGCGACTGCCATCTGACCTCCATGACCCTGTTACCAGGGGAACCTGACCAGATTGGATCATGGTTACACATACAGTCGCGCCTGAATGTGCAGGTTTCATCACGATGTTTTCCCTCACCGTAAGAGCATCGGTTGGTATTCAACTAATGTACATAACTCAGAAAACAGTCATTGGTACATGGCCGGAGCGGGATTTGAACCCGGGACCTCTGGCTTACGAGTCGGATACTGTAACCGCTCGGCCACCGACGCTCCTATTCAAAGGTAAACAACTAAAAAAATTTGAAATTAACGGTAACTAAATTGTCAAACACTGATTATTCTTTTATTAATTACAAAATTTAAATTACTTTAACTATTATTAGGTAGGTAGCTACAAATAATAAAGAGATGAAAATACAAATGTAACAAGCAATATAAATATAATCATATAATTAATTCAGATGATTGCGTTTTTATTCGTGACATATTAATTTTGTGTTAAATAGCATAAAATGTTAATAACTACCTTTAAAAAGTTATGATTACTGCAACAAATGAGTTCTCGTAGATAATTAGAAAAGAAAACATTATGAGCATAATCGACTATGTAGTTAGGTGATGCTGATATCCACGCGTTACATACGCTAATTAAAAACTCGTTTTAAAAAAATGCGTGGTTGGACACCTCGTTTTGATAACGTGATCCTCGTGATAGGTATTTCAATTAACAAAAACTATGTCTTTGAGTCATTCATCTTTGACATTTATCTTTGGAAGAGTAGTAATACAATAATATTACAGGCGAAAATGAGTCATTAATATTCATCAGTACCTAATTTTATTTAAATTACTTATTTATATCTACATAAGGTTATTCCCGAAAATTTTTTTAGACTAGTCATAATTACCAAACGATTTAGAACATCGTTAGGAAATTAGCTGTTTCTACGTTATTGATTATTACATTAAACATTTCGCGGGTTTGAACCTTCATGTTTCAATAATTTAATGATAACATAATGTATGGTGCTTACGACGTGAGGATGCCGAAGATCGGGCAAAGTGGAGAAGAAAAGCAGGAGCAGAAGCCGGGATTCCCGCTCGGAAATGATTATGATATAATAGTGTGATGAATGTGGAAGTTTGAGGGGCACAAAATGGAACAAAATCCATGTGAACCTACGCGAATGCGGTGTATTGTTATCGTTTAGTTAGAATATAAAGTCGGCAAAAAAGTGGTTTATTCGTTTTCACGGAAATTCCCCTTTAACCTAAACAGTTTTTGTAATGGAAAATCAAACTTGATGTTTTATGTAGTACATCTGCATAAAACAACACAAATTATGATAAACAACTGTTAACTGATAAACAACTTTTTGGCCGTTACAAAGTAGGTAGGTAGGAGAGATTTTCCCTTGAAAATAAAAGATAAAATTTTTAAGAAAGGGATGGTTGAAAAAGTTTTATCACGAGAGTGCTACCCAACCGGTAAAAACGTTTGCAGTACCCCTGGTATTGCAAACGTCCATAGGCTGCGATAACTGCTTACCATCAGGCGGGCCGTCAGCTTGATGGCCACCTTAGTCGTATAAAAACATGATGAGTCGAAAACACAGCAGATTATTCCACAGCAGTCAAAATATTTTTACGTGACGCATTGCACGGCATCAAAACTCCATTAGCTCCGGGCGCAGCAATGTTTTGCTTACAAGTAAAAATTTACACTATATGCTACGTCGGGCAGTTTCTTTACAGACCTACGTCAATGACCAGGGTATTTTGCCGGCATCGCGTCATGATACACTTTAATTTTACTTCGCCAGCAAAATCTAGTTATAAGTACAAGCATAGTAAAAAAGTACAAGGCGGTAACTAATGCACATTTTTCTGCTTCATATTTACTTACATGCGAGCGACAGAGACGGCGCTCTACAAAGTTGAACCACAGAAAAAAAAACATTGAAATGTCTATTTCAGACAAAAAATCTTTTTCCAACTATCTTCGACAGTCGTTTATTGTCGAAGATGAATTTCAGTGCAATTTCAAGTTTCAATTTTCATTTCGTTTTCATACAGTTTTTTTGCTACAGAAAATGTCGAATTCGAAATGTCACAGCGCGCGAATTGCCCCCTTGAACTAACCGTATTGCATTATTTATCGCCGATGTCTGTACTTTCGCATTGATATTACTAGTTTTCTTTTTTAAAGCTTAGATAGGTAGTTTATTAGTTAGTATAAAAGGTAACAAGTTAATCTTACAACAGCCGTTCCTCTAAATAGTACTAAACTTCTTTTGAAACAGGCTAGTATAAAAACTTGCTTAGCGCATTTATTAGTTACTTATACTGTCAAGTTAAGTCAGTCGCCGCGTTTTTGTATTAATGTCAGTAATGATTATTGTACTGTTTTTCGGTTCGGTTCAAGCCGGAAGATGTCAAGGTTAGCTGCATACTTAATCTTGGTACACGATACCGTGCATGTCTTTAATTTGGTGAGTAACACGTCTGTAAGCTCGTAGTTTGTGCTTAATTAATAAATCGTCTACAAAACACTTGTTTACATGCTCATTGGGAAAATTTTGTTTCCGGCAATTCCAACGCCGTAAAAACGGTAACACTATAATGAGTTTCGGCTGCGCGCGCGCCGGTACACGCGTCATATTAAGACGCAGCTATGGCTCTTCCACTTTAATGGTATAAAAAGTTTGACATAGTAATTGTTTAGAGTATGAAACTGCTTATTCAACTTGGTGCCTACAAAAAATATTTTGTCGTACCTAAGTATTAGTTATTATTGTTTTTAGAATTTATTAGGTATGGGAAATACATGTTAGGTATAGATCGCCGTAGGCGTAAGTTCAGCGCAGGTTCGTTTACGTTTTCAAAAAGTGCCTAGTTTATGAGTATTTTCACGAAATAAAATGTTATGTCATTCGATTTTTAAATTACGTCTTTATTCATCTAAACACAAATGTGTGTTTTTCTTTTTCATGCAGTCGGCAGCAACATGTGATTTTAGAGAGAGATAGATAGATATGTGTTAGTCTATGGGCTAGATGGTGAGTTAAGGGGGTTCCACATGTTGGCCAAAACTCCGAAATACGAGAATGCCTAGCACATTACTGCTAGACAAGAATGTAGAGGGTCGACCAAACGCTTAGCAAATGTTTTGCCAAAACTTGGGCCAACATGTGGAGGCTCCTTTATTCAGACACACAAGATCATGGACGTGTAGTACATCATATTATTTCGATAACTTCATACATTAAAATTTGAAATTAATATGTCCTACAAACAATACCTACATTCAAAAGTGGACAAATATGTACTACAAATGAAGGTGAAGTGTGGCGTGGAAAGGATACAGGTTTAATTGGAGAGGATGTAGTTCTAGTTGTGGTAGTACGGAGAGAGAGTAAGTTGGCGTACTTAGGCCGCGGGATATAGATAAATATAGAAAAACCACTTTTTCTTGTTAGTTATTCGAGAGATATATTCGTAATGAAAAATCTAAACAAAAATAATATAGTTTGTATAAATGGAATGCCTTTTGAATTTTATACGTAGCCAGCGCTATGTGTGGTCAAAAGGCAGCCACCGGACGCTCCGACATCCCATAATATGACCAAACCTATCTAGCCGAAGTGTAATCACACCAGATGAGTGCGAGCACCTCAGCAAGCAGACCCAGGAGCATACACCTAACTAAAACATATCAGAATGCTAGCTCCCTAGCCTAAGTTAAAGCCAATACCTAAATACCTATATACCTAATAGAGCCCCGGCCACACTGTCGGTACAACAGCCTATAATAAAGGCCTACCTACCCTAAAGCCCATCCTAGACTAAAGGTGCAAGAACACAAATGCTTCAGTAGGTACCTTATCAATTTTACCTAGGTTTTTTAGTTTTTATAGGTATCAGATACGTTAATCTTAGCGTAGCATCATTGCAAGCATTTCATTTTGACGTTAATTGAAATTGTTTGAACAGCTGCTGATTTCACAGCTTGTCCTCTTGTTTAAACTAATTTGTCTCTTGGTCAAGGTTTATGGAATGATATGTAAAACAAAAATGTTTCAGAGAATGAATCTTTAATTGACCCGTTTTTATGCCAAACTGAGCCTTGTCGTGCCCACACTATTATATAAAATCCTCATGGAACAATGATGACCTTTCCCTCTAGGATTCAAGATACCCAGGTTAGCATTAGCCTTCCCTGCGGCTTTCACTCGCACGTAGTTCGGATTTCAGTAAACAATCAACTTTCCCGCGGGACCCTTATTTTCCCCTATTTGACCCTTCTTTGGGAATAACTTAGCTTTCTATCGGTGAAAGAGTTTTTAATATTGTTCAGTAGTTTTTGAGTTTTTCATTATAAACAAAAATGCAAATATTTTTTCTCTATAGATAACGAAGAAGCCTGCGAACGTTTAGTACGACTAATGGACTTCTAGAGGAAACTGGGCTGGCTTAATGAGCACAAGTCACAAGTGCAGTAAAAGGAGGCCCATGACCATAATCTTCGGGTCCTTCTTCTCCTCGTCCTTATTCCACCAGGGGGCGATTCTCGCGCGGTGTCATCTCAAATTCGACATTTTCTCTAGCCAAAGAACAGTATTAAAACTGAAATTGATCTTCGACAATATACGAGTGTCGAAGATAGCTGCGAAAATATGTTTTGGTTGCAATAATATTTAAATGTCATTATTAATGGAAATATCAGGCTAGAAAAAATGACGAATTTGAGACGTCACAGCGCGAGAATAGGTCCCCTGGCGCTGTCGGCTCTCTTCTATTTAACCCTATCACTCGCCATCTCAGCAATTACTTCTTTCAATCACATATCGCCATATAAGTGATCATTCTTATTTATCAATGGTCCGGTACACATAGCCCACTGTTGAACGTACCTATTTCCATTATAGTGGCGGGATCTACCATAATCTCCACGCTTGGCAAGCTTTAATGTCCAATTACAGTGCTATTTAAAACTATGCGACAGGACATGTAAACTTATTACATATTAATAATAAAAAACAGAAAACGTCTTGGTCTGACATTATGAAGACCAATCATATTGTTAAACATCTTTCTTTGAAGGTTATATAGTTAGATTTAAAGATATTTTATTCTCCTTTCAGACAAATAACGGCTAGTTTCTCGTACGTAAATCTATTATTAGTCATCAATTAAAATTCGCCATCCTTATCTATGGCGAGTTGTAGACAGAGACGGAAAGAGTTTTAATCGATGATTTACATTGACAAGCGTTTCAAAAACTGGACGTTAGTCACTTTTATTACCAGCGAACTACTAGTATAGTAGTTCACTCGTACAGAACATCATCATAATGACTATAAATCAGATTTTCCACTAGACCAAAATTGAATTGTACTGTAGATCTTGGTCTACTGGGCACCCGACGTCCTTTATTTAATAACGATAATTAAAACAACGAATTTCACGCACAACGACACAATTTGAGCATGCGCAATATACTCTAAAAATAGTATGTACTTATATAAATTCATTGCTATATTTTTGCGTATCATGTAATTTAAAACTACATAATGGTCTGATATGTATCTATACATATAATTCTATAGGAGATAAGTTCATATATGTCGTACTAGTGGACCCGGAGTAACCTTGTTTAAGTTATAAACCGTCCTCTTGAATCATTCTATTTATTGTTGAAAACCGCATTAAAATACGTTGCCTAGTTTAAAAGATCGAATCGTACAAATATACATACGCAAAGACGACAGGAAGCGACTTTGTTTTGTACTATGTATAGATATACAGTTATATTTTCCATACCCAGTAGTATGGTAAAAAAATAGTGAGTAGGTAAGTACTTATATAATGAGTTTGCAGCGTTCAACGTTCAATGAGAACTGGTACGCGCGACCTTTAGCAGCATTTCGGGACTAAAAACCTCCCAAGGATTGAAATAGCTCATTTTATTCACAGAACTCATTAACAACGAATGCAAAATGAATTGCAATTACTGGTGGCCGTTACCTGCAGAAAATTTACATGAGGAAGTAGGTACTACGCGTAAATAGAGCTTTGAAATGATATAATCTAGTTTCCTACTTTAATAAGACTAGCGTATAAAATAGCCTGATCAAGCCGAATAGGGCATAATAGGTACCTATTTCCATAATATAACGGAAATTTATACAATTTCAAAATTCAAAATGTAACAAAATTTTGAACTAACTATGCCGACACGCCATCAAACAAAAAAGCTCCGTGCGAGTACGTACATACAAAAACATCGTCGCTGTAAAACCATTACGAGGTAGGTAATCGCACGAAATTGACAGAGTTTATTTTTAGATACTTATTGTACTTACACTTCCTCTAAATAAATAAATTACAACTATTTTTATTTTCTAACTGTTTTTCTAAATTACTTAAAATATATTATAGGTACGCATAATAGAGTCGGTGGTCAACTGGTTAAGGTGTCCGACTTGAAAGCGAGAAGTACCACTGCTCATTCGAAATGTATATCTCGACGAACACTACCATTTCTCTTTAGGAACTAATGTTCTAGGACAGTTACAGTTTTAAGTTTGACAGCTGTCATCTGAAATGTAGATCTCGAGGAGTGCTATCATTTCACTTTAGGAAGTAGTGTTCTAGGATCAATAGTTTCTGAGTAGCAGGATTACATTGGGTTGGACCCTGATGAAAATATGACCTTCAGGTTGCACCCAGTTCGGCTGTTCTTGGCCCTGATCGGTAGGTCGGTGTCCGCGCTAAGTAATAAAAGTAATTCGGAATTTGCATTAACAATGATGGCAACACTAGAAAGGGACACAGGACTATCGATGGTGACTCTCGCTCGTCCCGGTTTTTGTCTTAGAAGCGTGCAGTCCCTTTTGGGTAGTAAGTCCATGACTGTTATACACCAATGTTTTATTGTTATTTGACGATTATTATTTGTTTTAACTATGTATGCATGACCCACTGCTTTTTACCCGACTGCGCGACGCAAAGAAGGGTAATGTGTTTATCAGTCTACGTATGTATGTATTTGTTCCTTTGTGGCACTATAGAGAGACGCGAGGGCCGATTTTGATGGTTCTTACGTCTATCGATTTGTCTTAATCTTGCGAGTGTTACTGAAGTTGATCAAAATTCAATTTGGCGACTACCAGCCGCCATTTTGGGAAAAATAAAAAAAAATATGTCGACAATCTATGTCATGTGGTGTATCGTTGAATGGGTATTGAAAAATCATAATTAAGTTTCTCACATAATTTATCATTTATAATGACCGTATAGGATCTATAACGATTTAAAGTTAGTTAGTAAACATTCTCACTTTTTTCACTTCACTTACACTTTCATGGTACCGTACTTTTATTTTTTCCGTAAAACATTTTATTTAAGCAAATTATGGTATATTTCAGTATCTATGTCTATATATAAGTTTATAGTATAAAACAAAGCGTCTTCCCACCGTCTATATTTTTCGGGCGGTTTTCAACAATAGATAGAGTGATTAATTAGGAAGGTTTATAAGTAAGTAAAAAAAGGGTAGGTAGGGGAAAAAAAAACGTGTACGCGAACGAAGTCGCGCCGGGTTCACAAGTAATACTTTATGAACAAAATGTGTCTATATTTTTTTATACTAAGACTCATTACGCACAGAACAACAATTACTTGCCACTACTATACTATTTATCATTTAACATCATCTAAGAACATTTAAAGGCAGCATTTATCAAACTCTCTGAAGCCCCCATTTTAAATGTCCGCTATTACTGTAAAAGGCATAATTTGAGATGGCCTCATATCCAAATTTAAACCGTTATATATGTAGTATATGTGGACTAAATTGTATGCTTCTATCATTAAATGCACATTTTTTTCACATATCTGCCGGACTATTCTAAGTTATATTACATTGGTTGAACACTAACATCAGTGAGGGAAAACATCGTGATGAAACCTACACACAGGCGACTGACTGTATAACCATGATCCAATCTGGTCATGTTCCCCTGGTAGCAGGATCACGGAGGTCAGATGGGAGTCGCGCGACTGTAATTACTTGATCTGCCAAATCCTGTATCATGGTCAAGGCGGACCCTGGGCCGAGGCGCGCGACAGCACAACCGGGACATTTACGCCAAGAGGATTTTTTTATATTATAGGTATATTTTATTATGTCAATAGTAGGTACCTTTGTCAGTTCCTATAAAAATAAACGTGAGTGTAAAATTATAAAACTAACTCGTATATCAAACGCAATTCAATTACTACGTTATGATTTGGTTATTTATATTCTTATAAGGCTCCGGTCTGTTTTCTTGTTAACGATTGAAGTATTTATTAAGTGGTAATTAAAAAAACCCTTATAAATAAGAATCAACATTGCGCAAATTATCACTTGTTACATTATTTTTGACCATGTGTAGGTGGAACTAGGGTCGACTTTGACTTGAGCATGCTCAACATTAATATCTAAGCTTCGCAATGTTACCATTTGCGTTTTGTATGCAAGCGTATCGCCAATCAATATCTACGTGATATATGAGAATGAATAATGCAGTTAAACACAGTTTTCTAGGTACGAATTAATTTATTTGACGCAGAAGGAAAACCAAACGTAAATACTACTATATTTCCCTTCCACATTTTCAATGGAACTTACCACATTTTCGCGATACATCATATAGTTATAACATTCCTACATATTTGCTTTTAATACCTACGCTGCTTATATAATGATTTAATTGTTCTCACTATCGTAACAAGCCTTTACGGCAGCACTCACCTCACAAAATGACACTACGGCTGAGCACTCAATCCCTATAATCTTACGCTTAAATGGGTAGATTTAATATAAGCCTACTGTATTTTTAATGTAGGTATGTCTCAGTACTCTCAGACGAAATAACAGAGTACCTAATAAAATAAAGATAACATTTTAGCTTACGTAAGTAGTTACTTACTTTTTTTATTTGTTGATTAGTTTGCTTAATTACTGTTATAGAACAATAATAGTGTCGTGAATTTTCTATACATTGCTTTAAACTACGCAGAATCAATTCCTTGACCCAAAACGCATAGTTTACCATTGGAATCTAAAAACTTTCCGAGAAATTAAATCAATAAACAGGAAGTTCAAAGGAGCCATGACGTCTAAACTAAGGCCAATGTAGCCAAAATTAATATGAGTAACGTTGAACCGGTATATTTCGGAAAAAAGAATGTTTAGGCCTTCTCTCACCCGACTCGGTTCGACATCGCGACGGAGGACTATTCTCGCACTGTGATATCTCAAATTCGACATTTTAGCCACAAATATGTATTAAAACGTCACTGAAATCGATCTTCGACATTATAGGTACCATTGTCGAAGATAGTTGAGAAAATATTCTTTGGCTGCAATGGACATTTTAGTGTCATAGTAATCTGGGAGCCTATTGTTGCGCTGCGACACCTCGAATTGGACATTTCTACTTACAAATCTACTACCTACATCTGTTAGGTATTATAACAAGGGAGCAAATTAATATTCTTATGATGAGGTCGCTACTGAAGAAAAATAATTATTTTGTGACCGTGTCATATGCTCTCTACTTTTCATCTCCCTCTATGAGAAAAATAAATACTTACCCATATTAGTATTAGTAGATGTTCTATATACCTATTAGGTGGTACCTCGGTTTGTTGTAGATACTTATTTCCTGCATTGATTATTATACTTTAATTTTTCATAATACATATCAATTAATTGTACCTAAACTTTTCAAAATGTTTAAATGTTTCAATTTAAAATACTTTGACTATCAGTAAATTCAGAAAAGAGATTAAAATATAACGTAGGAAGATTTTTTTTTTTTTTTTCTTAAATTAAGTCAACCTGGCACTTTATTGACGTTACATCTCCTTTGTCCAGCTTAGCACCAGCAACAACTTATTTTCTAAATTCAAACAAAAAATTTCTATAGTGCGTGGTACGCCTGAAGGTTTTTTGTCATCATCGTTTTTGATATTTTATTAAAATAGCAATGAATTATCTCTATGATATATTATATGACATATTTATCACATCGATACCATTAATTGAGAAGGAAGGACCAACCGATAAACATGCTATTGCATTAAGTTTTTCCTAGAGTTAAATATTGCTTAACTCGTAAAATTTATGTTAATTAAATGCACAACCTTAGTTTATTATGTTTGCAAAAGACAGAAAATTAAAATAATCGTAAGATAGAGGAAAGTCTTCAAAACATCGTTATTGCACTTATAATAAAATTTATTGAAGTTAACGATACTTACATAGGTACTTTATATAATATTATGACCATTCATGTAAAAAATTATCGAAGATAAGTAGGTATGGTTAACTATAAAAATCAAATGTAAAAAATCATCGAAGATAAGTAGGTATACCTTAGTTAAAGTTTAGATTGATTCGTAACCCTTGCTTTGTTTATCTATTACCAATCTTAAATTAGTAAAGTAATATTTTCTAATATTAATTCAGTTCAGAGTAAATAGAACTTCGATAATTAAAAAAATACGTCTGTATTCCTCCTAAATTCCTTAATACATTAAGTTTAAACGGTACTCACTTTTCCAGGCGGTCGCCGAGTTTGTCCGAGAGGTGGCTGTCTTTGGGGTTGGTGAGGTCGGCGTCGTACAGGTCGCGCTTGTACCCGCGCCAGAACGTCGGCATCATCCACATGAACCATGCCTTCGAGAACACATTGGCCCTTTTATAATTATTGCTCTTCTTCTCGCGGTTCTGAGGAAGCGTCTTCTTCAGATCGCTCGGGTCCTTGTTCCCACTAACCATGTTTGCAGTTAACAAAAAATAAAAAAAGAACAAAGCAACAAAAATGTAAACTAAAACAGTTGTGTTTGTAAAACAAGTCCGCTATTGAGCTTCGTATTGTAACAGAAAAACTACTGTGTTGTGCACTCCGGCATATTGTGTGAGCGTGCGCGCGCGCGTTCGCGGCCCCGGGCGTGACTCGCGCTACGGACTAGACTGGCTTCGGCAATGCCAACGCGCTGGTTATATGTTCTATAATCGTCGCTGGTGACGCGCTGTCGCCCCGGGTCTTGCGCCCCAGTAAGCCTTTTTGCACTGTAATCCTTAGTATCATTCTCCTAGACTACCTACATGTTTCGGGAGTTATAAAACAAATAGAGGTCTAATCCAGTCGCGTGATAAGAAAGGGAAATAAGAGATACGGAGAGCACACCATCCAAGGTCGCAAGAATCCATCCAGCCAGTCTATCCAGCAACCGTACAACATTTTAGGTATTGTTGAAAAAAAGCGTACTATACCATTGCCTGAAATATCAAGAAGCAGCGCAGTGACTGATGAGGAAAACACAGTATGTAAGGACAATGATTTATATTTCAATTCGACAACATTACACAAAAGCTCGGCTTTTCAGCCCCCATTCTAAGGAGTTACGTTTTTTATGCCAATCAGTAGACATACAGGACAGCGGGGCCACCTGTTGGAAAAGGTCACCGTTGCCATGGACATTAGCTGCATCAGGGGTATATCAATGCGTTGCCTCTACAACTCTGGAACGCATTGCCCTGGCAGTAAAATTGGGCAAATGCTAGCAATCCACTGCCAAAGCCACGATTTCCCGTTGAACACTGGAGACCTAACTCGTGTTATATTAGTATGGTTGCGAAATTCGTAGGCAGCGATTATTGCGTTCGAAATCGACTGCCGTCCGGCCGCTCTGGTTTGCTCTCTCCTGGGTACCTATCAACGCGAATGCGGCTTAGCAAGAATGTAGGTTAGTTACCTAGTGTTATAACTGTATGGTAAAATAGGTGAAAGAAAAAAAACCGTTCACCGAGTAAAATAGACTAAAATATGGATGCTATACTTACCTACATACTTGGTGTAATACTTTTTGCTATGTTAATTTGCAATGGAAATATGAAAACCCAGAACTATAGATAACGAAACCCATGGCTCAGATACTATCAAGGCAGGTTTCCGTTTCAAATTACCTACCTTGGTATAAATTATCGATTCTAGGTACAGGTATAACTACTAATAACTAGATTTTATCTATATTTCCTAGACTCAACCAAACAACAACCAGAAATTTCTCCATACATTATTTCCTTAAATTAAGTAAGGTGGCGTAATTAGTTGAATTATTTAAATATAATAAAGTACCTAAGTCAATATAATAAATTTTATCGTAGCTCTTGCTAACATTGCACCACGTTGTGTAAGTTTATAACTTTATATTTCATTTTATTTCAGCGTTACGTAGGTACTAATACAAAATTGAAATGCACCTTGCTATTTTGAGCAATAGCATTGACTGCATCTGAATAGAACTAATAAGGTCGACTTGTATAATAGTTGTATACAATCCTTTATAATATTTACTATTTTAGACATCGCTATGAATACTATCTACCGTTGATATAGATAACTTCTATTT
Organism: Blastobasis adustella; assembly: GCA_907269095.1. Classification (NCBI taxonomy): domain Eukaryota; kingdom Metazoa; phylum Arthropoda; class Insecta; order Lepidoptera; family Blastobasidae; genus Blastobasis; species Blastobasis adustella. The sequence continues at coordinate 12,806,040 of OU026119.1, read as the reverse complement.
ACAATTTCTGTTATTTAAATTGACTGTGTTGTGTAGGTATCTCTAAGTAGAAGATATCTAATGCTTCTCCCTTTTGATCGCACTCAACGTCAGGCGACCCGAATTGTCGACACCAAGGTCTCACCCGCCGCCTCGACCTTCTGTGCACTATGGAGAGATATTCCGTCTCTGTGAATCTTTTACTGCTTATATCACTGGGAGTGTTTTGGTTAAATGGTGCCTGTTGAAAATTTCCTGCCGACTACGACAATTTTTTAAAATTATCTTCCTGAATCGATTTTCCAAAGGAGCGTCGGTGGCGTAGTGGCAACGGCATCCGACTCGCAATTTGAGAGGTACCGGGTTCGAATCCCACTGCCGCCATGTACCAATGACTCTTTTCTGAGTTATGTACATGAATTGAATACTAACCAATGCTCTTACGCTGAGGGAAAACAGCGTAATGAAACCTGCACATTAAGGCGACTGAATGTGTAACTATGATTCAATTTATCCAACTTATCTGCCAAATCCTGGATCATGGTCAACGCGAACCCCGGGCTTTCGTGCGCGAGAGCATAACCGGGACATTAACGCCAAGATGATGATGATGATAAGCAGTTTTTCCCAGCCGGTACGTGAGAAAAAAGGCTACACCTCGTTCTGGTCACGCATTCGTTACCCCCATGGTGTTTGTTGCGGATGTCCATAGGCGGCGGTGATCATTTACCATCAGGTGACCCTATGGCTCGTTTGCCTTCCTCTTATATAAAAAAATATTGTATGTTTGATGTTTAATTATTTGACTTGAGTAACAGGGTCGACACGCATCCAAAAGGCAATTTGGCAGTTAGTTAGTATATAGTGGTGTCGTGGCCAACTAAATTCCATATTGAATAATTGCCCATATGTTATTTTCCTGTGTGGTAGTGACGAAGAGATTACGGGATGAACGAATTTGATACCGAAGTTGTAGAAAAACACAAAAGTTTTAATGCTGTATACCGAAGGAACTGCGCGCGATAGTATTAATGGCAAAGTCCCCATACATACTTATAACATGCTTATTTTAAATTTTTATATGATTGTCCATCGTCACTGCCTACCCCACCTGTGTGACGCATGCGTGAGCTTTATGTATTTCTGAGAAATTTATTGTCTTTATTTACGAAGTAACACACCATTTTAGACTATATATAGGACTGGCAACTAACTTATAACGGAATTAAATATTGTTTTGTCTCTTCATACAATTACGTTGCCTACAAAAAATCGCATTAATAAGTCCGCCTGTTGTTTTTTCTGTTACCATTACCGATATACCGACTGTATCTCTTATTTATGTTCATTTATTCATTCATTCGGTTTTGCAATCAGTATTTATCTTTAAGTCAAAATAAGAAGTGTTCCCTGTATGTCGAGTCTCCTCACGTCGAGTCTCTCTCTCTCTCTCTACTATACTGTGCGTACGATTTGTAAACTATAGGCTAGTACACACAGAGACGATGCTCTGCGAAGCCGAACTAGCCGCTATGCATTATTTACCACCAACATCTGGTACTAACTTGGTACTTCCAGCAATAAACACGATTGGCATCGATCCCACGGTAAGCGAGCGAATGACGCTCGGTTTCAGATTCAATTTAGCCCAGTATCGGGCTCTCTATACGCATGTGATTTGATCCTTTGTGCCGTATTGATGTTCGTGCTGTGCAGTGGCTCATCAAAGCATACAATGTGTGCGCACAATGACGGCTATTGACAGCCGCGTGACATTGGCCATCAGCTCGGCAGGCTTGACGCGACACTTTATTGACCAGTTTGCAAGCGAGTCTTGATTAAATTATATCGAGAATATCCTCGAGATTCAAATTTAAAATGCTACTTGTGAGAACAGCGATTATAGGTAATAGTACATACGATTAGCTCTGCAATTATAGATATATGATTATTATGTACATATGATCATTACGATACTTGGCGTTCGGAAAAATGCTGTGGCCTTTTACATCCATACATAGTATGAAACAAAGCCCCTTCCCGTCGTCTGTCCCTCTGTATGTACGCTTATATCTTCTAAACTACGCAACGACTTTTAATGCGGTTTTCACTAATAGATAGAGTGATTCAAGCGTAAGGTATAGGATAGGACAACACTCTAACGAAATCGCAGCTAGTATTTTGTGTTTTCAATCTTAGACATTGGCTAACTACATCACTGTGCGTGTGCATGGTGCATCTTTCTTTTGCATTTACATCCCATAAGAGCATATTTTGGCATAAGAGTTAGCTGGAGTTGTATTGAGCCTGGAACTTTGAACTGCTCAACCTACAGCTACTATAGGTTACAAAGTGCAGTCTGAGACTACGCGCGAAAATGATATTAGGGCTTCGTTAGTTAGATTTGAAATTGAAATGAATTGTCACGTTAAATTTCCAAATTAAAACGTCATAACTATGTTAATAACCATGACTTTCATGACGCAAACTAATTAACTACCTACTATACCTAAAGCTAAATCCTTTAACTAACATAACTTTTAAGATAATTTCGCCGCTTGCGTGTCATTGTGCAATACGATACTAATAAAAAGAAGAACGTAGAAAATAAGTTTAGCGATGTCAACTAGTTCAGGGTCCTTTCACTCGGGCGTCAATAGTGGGCACTATTTACGGTTTCTAGGTTAGGAATGTCTTAATTTTTTTATTCAAATCAATGTCACTCACATACTCGCATATTGTAAAGGTAAACAAGCACGAAATCTGTTTGCATCGCGACGGTCGGCGGCCGACACGGCGCGCCGCGGCCGCGCAGCCCCACGCGGAAAAAACCGACGGCACTATCTAGGCACTAGTACCACTCGTACCAACCGACACTGCGGGTACCCACTGGCCATTCTCAAATAACGGATCTTCAAGTTGATTAGTTTTGCCCTCATTATTCAGTCAAAATGACGGCTACCGCGTACGAAAACTGGTTTCAATTATATTTGCATTGTAAATCGATGCAATGTACCTAATCGTGGAATGAGGGTAAACCGACCGCCGACGCCGACGCCTGTAAGAAATGAGCACATTTTTCATTTCTGTCAATAAGACTATTTTTGATGCCATTTTTGTTTGTCGCACACGTGATGACGTGTTTTGCAAGTACGAGTTTAATATTCTTTTTAAGTTTAAATTAATCTGTTAGTGATATTGAATGCTGTCGGTATGACGGCGCTGCTCGGACGCGTGGTTTACCCTTCGGTCGACCAGCCTTGACCTTCAACCTGTTGTCGTCGGTAGAAATTACTACCAACCATATTATGAATCACGTATTGAGTCGTTTAGAGATGGCATGCGGGAATTATCAAATTATCAACCATTTGAACTCCTCGAATCTTATTTTTTAGTAATTGAAACTGTTTTTGTGCCTTATTTAAAATGAAATTACATTAGTATAGAACGTTGTTTTTTACCCCTATGATATACCTAGAAACATTGAAAGAGAACTAACTCCAAAGAGGAATATTTCTGTATACAGAAGACAAACTCACATCATATAACTTTTTCTATACGTCGTAGAGGATGTATTATTAAGATGTACTATTATAAAAAAAATAGTATTAATAAAGTATTATAAAAAAATAATCATCTTGTCGTGTACGGTTGAGCGCACGAGGGCCCGGGGTCCGCCTTGAATATGATCCAAGATTTGGCAGATCAGATAATTACAGTGGAGCGACTGACATCTGGACGTGTAGTGTCCGGCAGAGTAGAATAGCACCAACCCTTTACTTTAAGACGACTAAAAGAGCTAGTGTCTCCGTAGACTGGAAAATGGGCAGCAGCGTTTTCCATTGTTATATATAAAAAAAAAAAAAATTATCACTGCGATTTCGAACCCGCCTGCCAAGCGTGGAGATTATGGCAATAACCTCCCCTTTCGTGGGAGAGGCCCTAAGTCCCTTGACCCTGCTCCCAGGAGAACCTGACCATATTGGATAATTTTATTTTATTTACTTAAAAAAACCAACAGCAATGATTACAATTAAAATAATACTAGTAGCACAGAGCCAATTACAGGTTTCCACCGATAAAAATTGGATAAACTAATACATACTTAACTAAAAGTTAAGCATGACGAACAGTCTATGAGACTACAATTTCAAACTTAAACTTAAACTAAAATACACCTACAATACCCGAAAGTAATACAACAATAGTTAATAACCAATATGGTTTGAAAAAATGCTACAATGTATTCAAGTAATACTTGAGTACGCGGTTTCTCGCTGACTCACAACTTGTGTTAATCATTATATCAAGATAAATTCTCCTAGATAAAACATTAAAATTATGAGTTGCTCGCAATATAAAGGTGTTCTTTCTATTATTGGTAGAAGCTTCTGGAACATGCAACGGGTCATTCCGTCTAAAGCATCTCACAGGTGTCTTAAAATATAAACAAGAAAGAAGTTCAGGGCAGTCGACAACCCCAGACGCAATTTTGAGAAGCATTGTCAGATCAGCTATTTCCTTACGCATGAAGAGAGGACACATGGGTACACACTCAGTCGCCTGAATGTGCAGGTTTCATCACGATCTGACCCTCATCGTAAGAGCATCGTTTAGCATTCAACTAATGTACATAGCTCACAAAAGAGTCATTGGTAGATGGCCGCATCGGGATTCGAACCACCTCTCGCTTACGAGTCGGATACCTTTACCACTCGGCCACCGATGCTCTGTTAATTGCATCGCTTTATTATAGGTAGCACATAAATCGATACCAATAAGATGGCAAACAAGCTTACAGTCCGCCTGGCTGTAAACAGTACCGCAGCCTTTGGACCTTTGTCTTTCTATATCATTCACGTATTGCCGACCCCGTAAAGGGATCCACCACGTAGGATCGTCACAACAAGTGTATATTATATACTGTAAGTGCGCTGTAAGTTATCCTACTGTATTAGTATTAGTGTAGGTAATGGTAAAGTATTTGATGATGTCTCACTCTTTATTTAACCATCTTTATAGGTACTCTAGTTTGTGATACTATTGTTTCTGATTCGCAGTTGATTGAGGCTAAGCTGCAGAGCCTCAGCATCCGCGTAGGGTTGCGCGTTTGTCGGTCTTCTACAGGTTGCATTTCGGAGAGTGTGCAAAGCAGTTGCACGACCGCATTCTGCCGGCCCCTTTCCGCCATCGGGAGACGCGATCGGGGCAAGCGCTTCATCCTTATGTAGTGGATCTTTCAGCTATCCGTATGAGCCTCTTTAGTTCAACCTTTATAATGCGTACGGCCAAGGAATGGAACGCATCACCCGCGAGTGTGTTCCCTGATAATTATAATGAATGCCAGAGTGAATAGGCTGTTTCTAGACAGGCATGCTCCATCATCGTGCGCATCGTCACTTACCACCAGGTGAGGTGGCGTTCAAATAATAAAAATAAAGAAAAAAAAAATACTCCTTTTACAATTGTGTGGCCATTCACGTCGACAATCCATCTTTTCTTAGTTCGGCCTTTACTTGTACCGTATTTTTCTATCTTCCTTCCTACCACTGATGACTATCCATATCTGTCTTTCCTATAAACAATTCGTTGTTGCAAAACCTTTTGATTTTACATTTTATCTCCAATGATGAAGCCACAAGCCATTGTTCTCATAGCCCCGTGTCTGTAATTTATTGTCTTACCACAATAATTGATTAAGTAGGGCTTCCTATTAGGAATTTATGATATTTGACGTTATATGGATTTGCTTAGGTATTAGGTCAAGGCAGTGCTGGATAGCACGTGTGTTTTTATTACAAGTCCTTGCAATTACAGAGTAAGGACGATAACTACATGACATTAAACTTCCAGGGCAACTCTCAACTAGGTAGTCTGTATTTTGTATATTTTATTCTCTTAAGACTTAAGTTTGATTAATAGTAAAGTTGAAATCATATATGTGATTACAACTTTGCATAACGTTTTTACAGGACAGCATTCCATAAAATTGCAATATTTATTGTTACTATGAGTGTAATCAGGGTTGCATTCCGTATGCGAATGTTAATTGTCCTTTGTTGTCATACATTCTTTTGGCAGTGACTCCAAGATAATTGGGATGTATTATTAATGCGTAAAATACATTTTTTAGGACGTATTGTTCAAAATACAAGAATTTCTAGATCCTGTCTATGTCGTAATTTTATGATGAAAAATAAGACGTGTTACCAAAGACTTCCATATACTAGCGTTTTCCAATGCCTGTCTGTCTGTCTGTTACCTATGGGTTACGACGTGTATTTTCATTACAATATGTGTTCAATAAAATGCAGGCGAGGCAGGGTTTGTTGATGATTATTTAGACATTGAAACGAGTAAATTGGACCACATTTATGAAGTCACGTGAGCACTCAGGAGCTCTACGCGCAGACTGTAATTCCCACTCGGGAAGTCCTAATGTGGACGTAGATGTCAAATTCTTAGGTTAGCCATTCCCATTTTGTCGTTATGAAACGTTGCATGTTAGAACTAGCCTATTGAAGAAGTGGTTGAATCCAGAACTGGTCATATACATATAAAAAGAAACAAATAAAGAAGTGGTCCCCAAACGTCTTCTTTAGATATTTTATAGTGCAATGATAACTTTATAAATAAGTTATTTAAATATTGAGAGCATCGGTGGCCTTATGATTAAGGGTTCCGACTCGTAGGCGAGAGCGGCATCACAGTGCCGCCATATTCCAATAATCCTTTTTAGAGTGATCTACATTATTGAACACTAATCGATGCTCTTACGGTGTGGGACAACGTCGTGATGAAACCGCACACTCTAACGACTGAAAATGTGTAACCATGATCCAATCTGGTCAGGTTCCCTTATTAACAGGGTCACGGAGGTCAGATGGCAGTTGCTTCACTGTAGTTACCTGATATGCCAAATCCTGTACCATTGTCAAGGCGGACCATGGGCCCTCGTGCGCGAGAGCATAACCGGGACATTATCGCCAAGGCGTTTTTGTAAATGGGACATATTTTAAGTATGCAGAAGCTGACTTAATTTACACATTTATTTTGTTTCAGATGTTTTTATAAAACATTAAGATAAAATAATTTTATTCAGACAACAGCACAACAAAAAACGCAAAAACAACACGTAAACTTATCTATCTCAAAATTAATTAATCTAAAACCGTTACCATTAGGTAACGTGCCCAACGCACGTTGAATGACAATGCTCAGACGCAGGAACTGCACAAGTAGAACAACATATGTGGCGCAAACAGATGCGAGCTTAATGATCAGCCTCGCGTCCAGCCGTGCTGCGCGCCTAAGCGAGAAGTGGCAGCGACGCAGTGACAGGCAGAGCAGCGCGTCGTTCGCCGCCGTGCCCTCCGCTGCGGACATGGAGCATATTTACGTTGTAATAGGGGTTTAAATATCTAACTTCCCGTCGCGTAGAACAAGACGCCTCGTGATTTCACGTTTGGTGTGTCATGCTGGTAAGCAACAGGTAGCAGCAGAAGTTGTTGTTGTTGTGTTCGGCAGATGCATCACTGGGCTAACGGTCTCTACCTATACACGACTCTGTCAGAGGCAGACTCACCCCATAACAGATGACGTGGCAGCGCCGCGCGGGCGCCGTCCACCTCGCTCGTCGCACACTCCGCCAGCACCAACGGAGCCAGGGTCACTGTTATTACTACAGCCACATCCAGGAATAAAGCACATTGGTACTAAAAAGAAACGAAGAATGTGAAACCCAAATCGCTAATAAAATGCACGCTTTGTATGCTGATATGACATCGCTGTCGTCAAGAGTCGAGAGCGTTGTTGCCCTAATGTTTAAGGGGCCTGACTCGTTAGCGAGAGGTACCTCAAACTCCAGTGCCGCCGTGTGCCAATACCTATGCTCTTACGGTTTTAAATATCTACAGGCGATTGAATGGGGGTGGAGCATGGGATCAACCCTCGATTTCGCATTAGAATGTTAACATTTTGGATTCAGAAAACAACTTCATAGAAATGCTGACAAAGGAGACAAATGTACCTACTTAATACCTATTAGGAAAGTAAAATGACGGTCAAGGCGGACCCCAGTCCTCGTGCGTGAGAGCATAACCACGGGACATTAACGCTTAGATGAAACTTATAGGGAATGAGAAAAAAATTGGCACTTGCGGAGGAAGTCGCGGGCAGTAGCTAGTAATGAATTCGTCTCATGTTCGACGTGTCCTTAAACTTGCACAATTAAGGACTTGTTCGAGGCCAGTCCAACTGTTGTATGCATCGCCGAATACTGGGCGAACAATGTTCAAGGGGGAGTTAAAAAGTAATTAATAAAACTTGTAATAAAATGAGTAACTTTTTTCTTACCCAAAGAGAATCCGACAAAGTTGCTAACATTGAGTAACATAAGGAGCACCAAAAAATCTTTATTACATCCACAATGACCTGCAAGAAATCCAGACACAGAAGCATTCATTAAAACATAATATACACAATCGTGAGACTAATATTATCAAAAGTCTTTCATACTTCAAATTTTGGAACATGGCCGACGGCAGTCAGCGCATCCAGCAGCTCCTGGTACACCAAACCGAACTCCTTCACGTGGCCGGCCTGCTCTTCGTCAGCGCACAAATCGGAAGCCGCCAATCGCGACTCCAGATTCTGCCTTTGGAATCTCATTCGCAACCACAGCATTTCAAACATCATTATTCTGAACCATGCACTCAATATATTTGCCAACGTAAATATGCATGAGGGACTGAAAAAATAGTTTAATCTCCATCCAGACATGAACATAAAGAGAAGATGTACTAAAACTACTATAAAATTAACAACTAAAAACATTATATTAAATATTTTGTTTGCAGGCGATTTAAATGAGAAATGAGTCCTTTCGTCTATTAATTTTAAAGTACATATAAAGGTATGGTAATATGCATCCTTCAAAATGAATGGTAGAATCAAATGTAATAAGTGCTGTATTATCTCCAAAAAAGTTAATGACAGGGTAGGAGCAATGTCAGGTTGATTTCCTAACATTTCCACAAAGTTTTTGCAGCTCAAGTATATTAAAGTCGTGGAGATAACAATGCAATACAAGGCAATGTTATATTTGAGCCCTTTTCTTATAAATCGGGCATTGGCGGTCCAGCCAGCCAACCAGCCACGTTGGCGTTGATACCCTAGCAGCACGCGCATATTCACTATGATCGGTATGAACATATCATCAACTAAATGGTCCCGGACTATGTTGCACAAGTTAAATAACATTTTAACAATAAACTTATAAATATATTTTGATGTCCAGTGTTACAGTAAATGCGCTGGTATTCGTAAAGACAATTTAACTCAGCAGTAGCAATGTCACTTTCAATGTGGGAGAAGCATACATGCATTGGTAAGCCCAGATTGTACACTGAAGCTATTATAAGGTCGATCTGTATTGATCTGTTAATAAAATAGCTCCAAAAATAATCGCTCTGCCCCAGTTTTTGAAACATTACAGTCGACATTTCTATCCGGTCACTTATACTAATAACAAATGTAATGACATATGCGCTGCGTGAAATTTTGCATTGATATAAACTCACACTTACACACGGCAACCAGATGGGGGTTGAAAGGTGACGCGTGCGGGATCACAAAATTCGTATTTGAAATATAGTATGGCAGGCAGCCTATTAAACGTATCTTAATTGAAAACTCCAAACGAAGTCAACAAGCAATTTTCCTCGTAGGGTTCCTTTTTTAATTGTCGGTTACAGTACCCTAAAAAGGCTCAGTCAGAATTACTAAACACTTTTGTAGGATAAATGAGTTGTCCTATTGAGTTGATATAATATATAAATACATATTATGTAAGTGAGTATCTATAATTTTCTTGAGACGTATATAATGCCAATGATAAGGAAGAGTCTGTATCTTAATACCGTGATTATGTTTAAAGTACCTGTATTACGTTAAACAAAGAATATTATAATTAATTAATTATATTTGCATACCAGTTTGCTAAGTGTTACAATATGACATTTCACTTTTACTCACGACGGCACGGATATAGTTAGAGTGATAGGTGTGTGTTTGGTTTTGCAATTCATTGTCATCGTTTATCTTCAAGGCCTAGAGAGATAATTTTTCCTGTCGAAAATCAAATTGATAACTTCTAATAGGCCAGTCAAATCTTACAAAAAAATTGCCCTAAAACGCAAAGCGCGATGTAGTTCTGCATTTTTGGTATGTTATTTGGACCCCTTTAGAGAGTGTGAAACCACATTTTGCAAGCAAAAAAAAATTGTGCTTTCGGCGTAAAATGTGAAAAACGGCGAAATTTTGGGACTTTTTAAACTTTTTGGTCTAAAAATCGAAAATGCAGTATCCACTGTAGAAGTTATTATGTAAACTATGCACTTTCATTACGGCGTATTCTATCAAGGCCTTTGGCACGAGGCTTTTTCGGAGGCCGAATTCCCGAAAAATTCCTGTTCCCAGCGGCTATGGGGCAAGCCTCGCTGCAGATCCTCGCATCTTCAGTTATGCTGGGTCCGATGCCGCCTCAACTGAAAGCGACAACGGCGCAAATACATAAGTGTTGGTGAAAACTACATATTTGCGCCGTTTGGTAACCCTTGAACTATATATTCGGGAGCTAGCTAAGCGCCTGGTCGATATTACTAAAAACCATAGGGCTGGGTTTCATTTCGGACAGGGGGCAATGCGGCCTGCCTTCTGGGCAGCATTCCTTATAGTTCTAATACTGTGGACCTAGGGCAAAATGGTGATTGTTTATTATGTTACTTAGTTGTAAATTTGTAATTTGTATTATGTCAGATTAGTATTCATAATATGTATCATTGTTATTCCCACCTTAATAAATACTTTATTCTTCAAAAATAATTATTTACCTTCTCCTCGTTTTTTTAAGATTGTTAATGAGCCATTAGTCTCACATAGTTCATTCTGTATATCAATTAAAGAAAATTAAATACACTACAACTCCCTCTTAATTTTTTTATTATAGGACTAGCGATTTTATTAATAATTTACTTCGGACGGGAGCAAAATCTAAAATTGTGAATTTACCATCTTTGAAGAGTCATAACTTGGCCACTATACATTTTGTAGAGCTGCGTTTGAGCTTAAATAGTGGCAAATATAATTATGGCTAAAAGCTATTCAGCTTTATTGGTCGAAAAATGCATAGTTTTTTATTTTTAGACCAAAAAGTGGAAAAAGTCCCGAAATTTCGCAGTCTTTTACATATTACGCAGGTAGCACAATTTTTTTGCTTGCAAAATGTTGTTCCACACTCTCCTAAGGGGTCTAAATAACATACCAAAAATGCAGAACTATATCGCGTTTTGCGTTTTAGATGTAAGATTTGACTGGCCTATAATCAAGGCGAGCGATTCAAAAATAGGGTCCTAGTTGACAGATTATGATATGGTTTTCTAAAATGAATTTGTGATTCATTGGCGGTACTTCTTAGATAGGTGTTATGGTGTTTAGTGAGCGTTGCAATCAACATTTATCGGTACAAACAAATGTTCCCTTTTATCTCGAAAACGGTTTGACTAGTTCAGGTACTGTTTGACTACTAGGTACGGTTTTCTGCAGAGGATTTGACATTTATTCGTTATGGTATTAACTCGCCAGGGGCCCTGCAATAGTAAAAAATAACTTTGTGAACTTCATCTACGGTCAGTCAGAGTACTTGGTATGACAAATCAAACGAGCACAACTCGATGGGTTTATCATGCGTAATTTAGGAGTGCCTATGACCTTACATCATTCTGAGCATCACATCACTCAGCATTGTGAATTTTATCACCAGAGGCGGCACCGACCCTGCTTGACACGCGGTGTCTGGATGCACGTAGCATCCGTGAGTGTCATTCCGTCGGGTCTTTTACCATAATCGTGGGCTAAATCGTTGGGTTTCAGCACCGCGGGTGCACCAGCGGAGGCAAAGGCCCGACGGATGACATCATTAACGTCTGTCAACAAGGCAGCCACAGTGGCAGTCGTGTGGAGCGCTGCAGGGAGCGCAAAGACGCGGGGCCGTGGCAATATTGAATGTTGTATGATCGAGCTAAGTGCTGATGTTTTTTGAATTCATTGCCTGGTGCCAGAGGCCCGACCCCCACTCTCTATCAGCCATAAGGCGTAGTTGTGTTTAAAAGTTTGTTACAGGCCAACAACGCTGGCAAGGAGACACTTGGCACTTTGCGAATAGGCAATGATGCCTGGTACCAAGGAGAATTATACAAATTAATTTTTAAAACTGATATGAGTGTTTGTTCCACGGAGTTGTCTAGGAGTTCTAGTAGAACGGGATGTCGCCAAAGCTGATAATACCGTAAAACGTACATGAATTTTGGAACAAAAAGGCAATACCGGATTATAGCAAACGCCATGTGACTGTTAATTTTGAGAAGGCGATCCGGAATTGAATTAAATTTTGAATTTTGTGGTCCACAAAATGATTGAGCGATTCGTCAAAAATAGGTGATAATAGAAGGTGTAGGTTAGTCTTGCCGACGACTGTGATATCCAGGGCTAGGGCGCTAAATGCTGCAAAAACAGCGCCAACCGACAGGCAACACTCAGCTCACACTCCGAGAAATTAAGGTACGACACTAAACTCCTGAATGAGGAGCTGTAGATCCTGTAAGACAGTTTTAGCATCAACTACTAGGGTACCGTCGTCCAAATACCAAACGTTTAATTTTGAATTTAGTTTTTCGATTATAATATAATGCATTGCGAAACCTTACTGGCAGCCCACCGCCGAGTGCAAAGGGTGGCCTTTGTGAATACCTAAGGTTCGTCGGTTTTTTGTAACATTGCCACAGAAAATTATAGGCGGTCTTTGATTTAACTAGGTTGAACAAGGCGCCTCTATCCATAGAGTTAAAGGCATTTTTCACGTCAACCTTAGCAGAACTTTACCGCCCTCATGCTGAAGAAACGTCCTTGTGAGGACTTTTCTTTGATTTAAATTTGTGAAAAACTGAACTCCTGAACTCCTCAAGTGTATGCTGTGCCACATTTCATACGAAACCATGGAAATCTCTTCGATATATTAACAAGTGAATTTTCCATTTGCGTTTCATGTCTTCTAAGCTGATCAATTAATCGTCCTACTTATTGAAATAACTCATATCTAGCAGAGACTCGATCTCTGAGGAGCGTGCCCTGGAGAGGCCTATGTACAGCAATAGACCGCATTGGGCTTGTGATGAAATTTCTTTACGAGCACACAAATTATACTTATTACAATAGTATGACCTACGAAGCTGAAACTTAGCAAGGTATAAGAAATCGAACGAAGTTTTAATGTTCTCACGAAAAGGGCTTTAAACGGAGGTAACAAGATTGTATGGAAAATTAACAAGAGATGAAAAGACTTGTCCGTACGGGCGACCGCTATTTAACAAAAGCTATACAACTTGTAAACATAAAGTGCTGTCTATGTCTATGTCTATTGTAATCGAAAAATGATTAAATAGAAAACAAGAAATTATTGCAATAGAAAAAGGATTAAATTATTTTTTTATTCCCCCGACTAGCCGATAGCCCAAAATTCCGTCTTTTTAGTCCTTCTGGATCGCCCAAAAACTGTGCACATCTTAATGGAGTCAGGCACTTAGAACCTTAGCACTCTATGTTGGACCATCGTAGATAGAGTGATTCATTTTTATTCAGATAATCATAACTACAGTAGCGTACAAGACTAAATACTATTACATAACGAGGAATATGTACCAAAAGTACGAATTCTTTTTTATACTATGGCGAAGGTTTCATTCGCCATTCGCCGGTCGCCTTATCGTGGGTAGGTATAATGTTATATAATAAAATTCAATCGATTGTTCAACATTTGTAATATTATGATAGGAGTATTATATTACCTACTGAATGAACTACTTCATGAATGCATGTGATGCAGCGAGGAGCATCGGTAGTTACCGGGTTTGAATCCCTCTGCGGCCAATGACTCCTTCTTAAGTGATGTATATTAGTTTAATGCTAACCGATGCTCTTAGGGTGAGAGAAAACATCGTGATGAAATCTCCACAATCCGGCGACTGACTAACCATGATCGAATCTGGTCAGGTTCCCCTGGTAGCAGGGTCCCGGAGGTCAAATGGCAGTCGCTCCACTGTAATTATCTGATCTGCCAAATTATGTGATCTGGTCCATGGTCAAGGCGGACCCCAGGCCTGGGCGCGAGAACATAACCGGAACATTAACGCAAAGATAAAAGATGAATGCAGTAAACAACATTTTCAAACATGATGATTACACTTATCTCGTTTCACGAATCTGACTAAGAGCTGGGTATAAAAATTATTTATTATACCCAGTAGTGCGATTGTTTATCTCTACTACTAGCATAAATAAAAAGTTTTAACTTTTATTGTCACTTAGCTCATTACCACTTAGCGTATTTTTGATCGCGCTAAAAAGAGGAAATATAAATGTCGACCCATCATCCAAGCCGCTTCTACAAAATTTCCCAACTTTCATAGGAACTAATGCAACCTGTTTTAATTCTCTTCTTAATAGATCTTATGTGTGACAAATTATTTATGAAAAAATATCAGAACCGTCTTCTTTGATTGTTTCTTCTGTCTGAAATGTCGTAATAAACAATGTTTTCATTGCAAAAGGTTTAAACTAAAAAATGAAATAAATTATTAATGTAACAGTTTTATATTGCATACCTAGTAATAAAATTATGTCGGTTTCTTATATCACAAAGTAAAACTGCATTAAATATTCCATTTAATGCCAAGACTTGGTTAAGTTTAATGCTAAGTTTGAATAAGTTACATTATGGTGAGTGTCGAATAATTATTCTTTCATATTTATACATAGTTGGGTACGTACCTACTTCCACCCCACAGCTTCAGGGGTAGGTACAGACCATAAGCTATGTGGTGTCCGGCACACTAAAATAGTACCAACCCGTGGGTGTCGTACAAAGCGACTAATGTTTTCTATGCTAAAGATCTAGTCTCCGCAGCCTGGAAAAGGGGCAGCTGCTTTTCCATTGTTATATTTACAACACTGCGATCTCCAACCCGCCTGCCAAGCGTGGACATTATGGCAATAACCCTTTTGTGGGAGAGGCCCTAAGGCCTGTTACTGGTGGACTGTTATGGGCTGTGAAGATGATGATGATGAGTTTAATAATCTCCCTCTTTTGGTCTGTTTTTTTATTGCCTGGGGCTGACTTTCTAGATATTCCATTAATTGGGTAAAGGAAATGACATAGCATAACTTGGTATAACATAACAATATTTTATAGGTAGGTACCTAAGTATTGCAGTCAGCGAATATATTTTCGGAATAGGTAATGGCCATCCGAAACGACTTAATGAAAAGATCGCTACGTATTCAAACTTATTCATCCTAAGTAATCAAGTATATGGAACATTTCGTAAAGCGGTTGATTAAAGAGGTAGGTTGCGGGACAGGCGGGCTAGCGGGCCGCATAAAATGATCCCTCGCGGCCCGCGGGCTTAGCGTTGGACAGTCTTGACCTACATAGATTGGTCACATAATATGTAGGAGAGGTAGGTCACTTCCGTTGCGAGCTTGCTCTCACCTTCACCTAATGTTGCAGGAAAATATAAGTTATGAAGCTCTGCATAGGAGGATCCCTCCTCCGGCAGACAATTCAATGTCATCCCTCATCCTATGGAACATATCGAAGGCCGTGGAAGAAAACCCGTTTATAAACTTAAGGGTAAATATATTTAGTCACCCTCCCAAGGAAGGCCCAAGATTGGCATAGTCGGATGCGAGAGCCAATGGCTTACGTCGCGAGGATGCCCAAGACCGGGCGAAGTGGAGAAGAAAGAGTCGGAAAGCGGACCCTGGAAGAAGCCTGGACTAAACCGCTTTGAAGATGATGATGGTGATTTTTAGTCATCGTTATTATCGAATTTTGCTAGACAGGCCTTCTCCAATGCCCTTGACTTGCTGCATCTCAGACATACTTAATAGTATGTCTGAGATGTATTTTTTAGGTTTAATGACTATTTACGTAATTCTTTGAAGAGATTACGTTGCACGTATGTCGGCGAATACCCGCTACTATGAAATGCAAACTACCGCTGCTAGTTACATAATTCTATAGAGATTGCCACTGAACTAAGGTAGATAACAGTAGATTGTCTTTTATCACAGTCATAAAAGGATCTGCCTTAGAGTAATAATAACAGTGTTACCCATATAACACCTTAGAACTTTATGATGGCAACGAAACTGTCTGCGTTTCTTTTCGTAATAATGTATTTAGCATAGCAGGCGTTATAATGCAACTTTTTTTGCAAAATGGCTGTGAGATATATCATATGCCTCTCGTGTTCCGATCCTGAAGGGAACCTGACGCCCGGACCCGTTCAAATGACGAATTAAAAAAATTATTCGAATTGAAGAAATCGATTTCGTCGAAAGGAACATTTATGAAAAGATTCTTCGATAAGCCGACGTGGTACTCGATATATTCGTCACAAAGACAAGCAGATTACATTGTAAGCGGAGCTACGAGGCGTGCTGGGTGTTTAACTGTCTATGTAATGCGTTCTGTTTAAGAAAATTTTCATATTAATAGTATGACAATACGTATTGACAGATGCTTTATAATGGTTTACCTTGCAGACCGCTATGAAGAGTGCCCAGTCGAAAGTGGAGTCTCTGGAAAACAGTTCCTCAAAAGTGAACCAGTTCGTGACACAGGCTTCAGAGGAACGCCACCTGGCCTGCGCGCTGCTGGCTTGGCGGGAAATGGGACACACGGACGCAGATAGCCTCTATCAGTATATCTATATTCCATTTACTTTTTAAAAACGTGCACATTGAAGAGCTTTTAGTTACCTGTTTTTTTAGCATACAATGCACAAACAACAAACTATATTTTTCATTTTATTTTTCTATGGTATGAGTGTAACCGACATATCCCGACTTATAATAATTTTTTTGTTCCACACACAAAGAAATGTTACAAAAAGGTTTTTAAACTAAGTACTTAAAACTACGATACATAAACATAAAATAACACAGTTAAAAATATTTCAAAAATTTATATTTGTGTGCGAAGGGAAGCAATCTCAGTATAGTCCAAGTAGGCACTAAGGACTACTCAGCGCTGATTTTCAGATTGCCCCTTCGTTTAGCACTACCTTTCACACTGGCACTAGGCCACAAGCAAACAATAATTATTAATAGTAAGAAAAATACATGGAATCAATGATGACATTGAACAGTTCAATTTATACTCGTATGCTGACGGCAGAGGTGGTAAGCCATATGCACCCACTGTATCGTGCCACGACACTTTCACGGCTTGAGGAGAAGCACATCTGAGAAGAAATGAGGATGAGCAATTGCATGTAATTCGCCAAAATGCATTTGACGTATAGTGGATTTATGCACAGACGTAGGCCGGTAACAGTTAAAAGACAATAACCAATAATGACATGGTAACAACTAATTGCCTGAAATTGATGCGGGCGCAGGGTTTAGTGAGAAATACTCCCATTACGTACACTGAATAGAATGTCACTGCCTTGAGTTGCTCGTAGGAAGTGCTTAGCCCATTGCTTATTTATCTCTTTTAATCACTATGCAAGTGTAACATGGCCGCATGAATGTGTACGTCAGGTACAGAGTCCAAAGGATAACACGCATAATTAATATTACACTGTTTTTGGTTCTAGATTTGTTCAATACAAGAGAAGTGCAGATGACGAGGGCACTATTGATACGTCGAATATAATGTCACGGAACGATGTGCTCTCATTGCCAAAGAGTACCACCAATGTCGGAAGATCACCAAGAGGTTTCGATGTCACGGGATACCGGATGGGACCCGTGCTCAGGTTGCCTGCCGAGCCCAAGGTGGTGATGCGATTATCCACGCCTGGCCCACAGGGCGGCGCTAGTGGCTGCAACCGCCATAGCAAAATGCCAGAGAAGCAAATCATTGATAAGATAAACCAAGTAATTTCACTTCCTTAGCAATTGCTTTAATTTTATTCATTTCATTTTGATAGATGGCCCACTAATTCATACACGAGAAGTAAAAAAATTGTTTGATTTTTTTTTCGGTTATTATTGGGTCTAATGGTGGTGTCAGAGTAGACAAATTCCTTATGGGTAAACAGCACAATTACAAGCACCACCTGTTGCGGGTGGGTGCTCACCGATATTACGTAGACTCTGTTGGTGCTCACGCGACGGTTTCAGAGAATGTTGCTCGCTTGTGGTATTCGGATGTAGAATGAGCTCACAGCTTCAGGTTACCTTGGACACTATGACAGGGATCTTTTAAGAGGTATATTAGAGGATAAAGATAGGCATCGCATTGGTGACGCCTCTGGTGTTTCAGATAATTTGTCTGTTTGATTCCTTATAACATAAATAAATATGTATGATATGCGAACCGCCAAATATTTATTTTATGCTACGCACTCAGTGACAATCAAGCAGACAGCGCACCTGTTGGTAAGCGGTAACTGCGGTCTATAACATCTACGATTTATGCATTTAGGTTACAGGCAACAAAAATGCAGAACCGCTTGCGTTGTCACTGTGAGGACTAAGATGAAATGTAATAGGCGGACGTCGGGCCCTCGCGTGCCGCGCATCCGGGATTTAACGCCAAGATGATGATGATGATAATTAATTTAGGTATTAAGGTAATTGTAAATATAAGAGAAAGCTCGTGTAGATTAAGTACGGTTGTAGAACTGTGATTGATAAAAATCCTAAACCTGAGTCATTATAAACTCCGATGGTATGTCATGTCGTCCAATGAAAGCTTAAATTGCCATCGTAAGGGCTACTAAGAATATCATCAACTGGCATAACTGTTTGAGAAAGGGAAAGAGGTGGGTCGCTGTCTTCTGCCTCATTAGTCTTCTGCCTATATTTTTTTAACGTTAACGTTGAATATACACCAAAGCGTGTGTTTTTTTGGAAATTTTTGCATGTCACGTCTCCAACGGACAGATCTTGTCATCAATGGGGTGAGAAGCAGTGCTAATTCTGTTGTTAATTATGGATGGTTAATTGAACTTACCATATGTAAACTTTAACCATAATTATACGAGATGTTACATATGAAGATATTTAACACCAGGTTGCCCATGATTTTAAGAACTCCATCATCATACAATGTTAGTTTAATTTAAAACGCCTGTCCTACAGCAGATAGCGCACACAACTGTCATTCGTGTGTTCGTATATTTAATAATTAATTAACTGACACACACCACGGTGGGTGTAACCCTACCGAAACGTCGGGAAAACAAATCGAAAAGGTATGTCGCGCGTGAGTCCCGATTTCTACATATCTTTGGCACCCCGTTCAGAGATAGTGCCTTGTAGCTTCTAATATCCAACTCACCACCAGGCGTGCTGTCTCGACGCCGAGTGCGGCGAGAAGCTTCGCTCGCTAGACACCGCCACCAACGAGCTGCGAGAGCGCGCCACCAAGCTGGCCAAGCGCGAGGCGGAGCGCGTGAAGCTGCTGGAGCGCGCCGAGGCCGCCTGGCGGGACCTGGAGTCCGGCTACCAGGGCCGCATCAACACAGTCAAGGAGAAGGAGGAGGACCTGTTGAGACTGGTACTGAATGAATGAATGAATGAATGAATAACACTTTATTGCACACTTAAAAGAATACAATGGGTTCTAAAAATTTACCACAGAAAAAAAATCAACAGGCTGCCTTATCGCTTAAAGGGATTTCTTCCAGGCAACGTTTATGGGTTTTATACTTAGGTAGGTACTGCTGGTAGACAGTCTGGTAGAGTACAATACAGGCTATAGCAACCAAGAATCTTGATAACAACAACCAGCAATCTCCTTAAACGCAAACCAGCTATGATCTGAGTTGACCGGAAACTGGATAGCTTTTTCTGTTATGTATTCTCAATAATACAATCCTCTAAAATCCTCCGCATATTGTGAATGAATCCAAGTCCAACCTTGTAAGAGACAATACGGCTGCACTTTAAGCATCTAGCTAGAAACAGACATGGGGCGTTCTGATTACACCGTTTAGGGAACACACTCAGCATCACAGGTTACGCAGCCCATTCCTTAGAAGTACGCATTATAAAGGTCGCTCCGAAGCTGCCCGTGTGAACAGCTGGTATATCGTCCACCATCATCATCCTAGCAGTCAATTTCGGCTTCGGCCACTTTCGTGTTTTTTCTTTGCTATTTTGCCTGGTCTTCAGCGTTCCCAGCGATATCATCCACCACTTCATAGGCCTCCCGTGGGATCTATTTTGGAATTCTTACACGGAACACGTTACCGAACCATCACAGGCGAGCCTCCTTAATTTTATACGCGATATCTTTTATACCAAGGCGGCGATAGATGTAGCTATGTGATATAAAAGTAAAATATTCACGCGCGTCCTGTGCGAAGAAAGAATGGGTCCGATAAAATTACCGTGTAATTCTTTTACAAAGTTAGCATACCTTCTCAAGTCGTTGTAATGCAAGACCGACAAACGCGCAACTAAGGGTGTATTTCGCTGTAATCTTACTTTCTCAAAAACGGGAAAATTATAATCATCTCTGAGAGGCTCTCCGTACTCCTTATATATATGTAACACTCATCCCAATTTGACTTATATTCGCATTTCGATAGGCTTTTATCTCTCCGAGTTAAGAGTCACCTTAATTATGATAAATATCGCAATTTCATAGGAAACATAATTTCAGAAGCATCGCATATACGAGATCGCATTTAAGAGAGTTCGCACGGAGGGTAACTGGGAATTCTATAAGTCAGCACGTAATACCTGCAACAAGTTGGTCAGGAATTCCAAGCGACGATTCTTCCACGAAACTCTTTCTAATTCCTCTGCGGCCAATATGTGGAAGTTTCTTAGGTCAGTGGGGGTAGGTAAACCACAAACCCCTCAGCAGAAGCTGCCGTTTAGCCCCGACACGTTCAATCAGCATTTTTCCGACACCATTCAACTAGATACTGCTACTAAGTCGGATACCATCAGATTCATTGATGCGCTGCCTTCACCCCAAGTTCAGAATTTTGACTTTTGTCCTGTCACTGAGGATGAAGTTCAGAAAACATTGGCATCCATTGATTCTAAGTCTGTGGGTTGTGATGATGTGAGCAGAAACATGATCTTTTATATTTTGAGTTCCGTTCTTTCTGTTTTGACCCATATTATCAACTTTTCCTTGTCATCTGGTTCCTTTCCCAATTCATGGCGTAAAGCGTTGGTCATTCCTCTCCCCAAAATTTCATCTCCTTCTTCATTGAATCATTTTAGACCGATCTCTATTCTTCCCTACCTATCCAAAATCCTTGAGGCTATTGTTCACAAGCAGCTATCGTCGTTTGTTTTCTCTAATGCACTCTTAAGTCCATTTCAGTCAGGATTTCGTCCTGGACATAGTACAGCCACAGCTCTTCTCAAGGTTACTGAAGACGTTAGGGATTGCATGGAGAGGACCAGACTGGCGTTGCTTGTGTTAATAGACTTCTCCAATGCTTTCAATAATGTCGATCATGATATTCTGCTCGCTGTTTTGTCTCATCTTGGTGCGACATCCTCAGTGACGGAATGGTTTGCATCCTATCTCCGCGGTCGCCAGCAGGCGACGCTGATGCCGACAGGCTGATAAGTCAACTTCGGGCTGGTGTAGCCTCGAGACCGGCGTTCCACAGGGTGGGATCCTGTCCCCTCTCCTCTTTGCTATTTTTATTAATCAGCTGACCCTCAATTTAAAGTGCTCTTACCACCTCTATGCCGACGATCTGCAAATATATGCGAATGCTGATCCTGCTAATCTGTCGGAAGCTGTAGATGCTCTTGTTAGCGATCTCCAAACCATCCAGGAATGGTCATCTAGGTTTGGGATACACGTTAATCCTTCTAAATGCCAGGCCATCATTCTGGGTAGTCAACATTTAATTAAACGCCTTGACCTGTCCCTGTTACCACCTATACATTTTAATGGATCAATTATTCCATACTCTCCTCAGGTAAAGGATTTGGGGCTCCATGTAGACAGCACTCTCAGTTGGGCGGCTCATGTGACTGAGATTAGCAGGAAGGTTACCTCGATTCTGTGCCCTTTACAGATTTAAGTTTTTCCTCCCTGCTGCTACCAAAATGTTACTTGTGCAGTCCCTGATTTTGCCTATCATAGATTATGCAGATGTGTGCTGCTCCGATATGAATCAGGACCTACTCAATAAGCTGGATCGCCTAATAAATAACTGCATACGGTTCATTTTCGGCTTACGTAAATACGACCACATTTCGGACTTTCGCGCCAGATTGAAGTGGCTCCCTATCCGACGACGTCGACATTTGAGGATCCTTACCCTCCTTCATTCGATTCTGCATGACCCTGCTATCCCTAACTATTTAAAGTCAAAGTTCCAGTTTCTATCTGAAACCCATGACCGCAATCTCCGATCCACACATAACCGGTTGTTACATTTTCCCCTTCACCGCACTGGTTTTATATCCAACTCTTTCGCGATGGTGGCCATGCGAATGGTCTCCCCTCTGAAATTAGACTTTTAACTAGCAAATTCTTTTTCAAAAAGGCTGTACACAAGCATTATCTGCATTCCCCATAATTAAATTATTCCCCCTATTATTTACTCCTATGTACCTATGTTTAGTATGTATTTGTTGTTTAACTATTTCTTGTATCTTTGTAAAATTGTATAAATTTAGCATGTATTGATGTAAAGTATCCCTCCCTTCACCTTTTCTTATTGTTTCTCCGGCACCGCCTACCGTTTTCGATCTTTTTTTTTCACGGTTGACTGGTAGTAGATAAGGCTACTTTAGCTTTAAGTCCGCCAATGTACCTTTAGTGCATAAAAATTTAATAAATAAAAAAAAAAAAAATATACATATAGAAATTTCAAAGAACCATATTAGATTACAGTATGTGGGTATATATTGCAGTATTCTTCACATTGCCGTAATTTGCTACCACTTCTACCAACTATAATAGGCATAAAGCTGTTTTTTTACTTTAAAATTGTCTATTTATTTTTCAGAAAAAAGTTCCTAGTAGTGTAGTAATAATTTAACTTTACTGTTGATATATTCGGTGTTGGTGTATGATTTTTTCTTTATAAATTAAATAGAACTAGTAAGTCGACAACAATACCTTCTAATAATTCTGTGCGAAGAATACGACATGATACTAGGTACACTAAGGACCTCCTGAGTACCTAACAGTTGTTGGTTTTACCAGAGGTATAAACTTAAAACGCGAGAGACAGCGAGAAGGCATTGGTAACTCCCCTGGTGTTGCCGATGTCCATAGGCGGCGGTGACCACTTTCCATCAGGTGGCCCGCTTGCCTGTTTGCATGCCGTACATAAAAAAATACCTGCGTCTGGCAACGCATTAACCCCTATTGCCACTCTGATATACTACTGTGACAGTAACACACGACAACGGCAGAAGACGCCACCAATACCTCTTATTGTTTCAGACCAAAACGACAATTGAGGACCGCAACGGCTACAAGAACGCGTGTCTGGACTTGGTTGATCAGGTCAAGGAACGTGACGACGCGGCCGAGGCGGATCGGGTGAAGCTGGCGGCGATCGAGAAGCTAGTCTGCTCTAAGGCCTGCGAGAAGGCCAACCTCCAGAAGCTGTCCGCGCAGCAGGATGGTAAAGTCGCCGACCAGATGTGCAAGAGCGCGCAACTCGACAGGGATTACCAGGTATAGTGATGTTAGCGAGACGAGTTGTTCGCGTTTGTATTGGTAGGTACAGAGTACAGACTTTATATTGGTTGAGTGTTCAGCGAAGTTGATAAGTACACTATTGTAAACCGATGTAAATCGGAAATAACACAGCAATTTTAAATTTAGAATTTCAATACACACTTATCACTATATACACGAATGACTCGTCTCGCTAATATTATAAGGTACCTTTTGATATTAGATATGTATAGATATTCTGTGCCGAACTCCTATTTATTAAGATTTGATAGCCAGAAGCGATGTTGTAGGTATATTTACTACAATATACCTACAACATCTTATTAAAAAAATACCCATTCTGTTACCACATTTACGGACCTCGATAACTATCCAAATGCGCCTACAGCGTAGCAAGTCTTCAAAATGTCTTTTGAAGGTTTGCACGTAAATAACATAGCCTTATTATTAATGTATTAAAAAAAAATGTTTAGGTGTACGATGGATATTTAGTAGCCGAGACTTCTCATTCTCAGTTACAGGACACACAAACAAGAGACAGAGCATTCTTTAGTTAATTGGTCACTTGACTTATTCTGCTTCATATAGTTCAAGGAGGAGCAAGCCCGTCGGAAGTTGCAGGCGCTCGAAAGCGAGGTGGAATCGATGCGTGCGCTCACGCACGAGACCGAGCGGGCTCTGCGCAACGAGCTGACCGCCCTTCGCGACCAGATCGATACCGTATCGAGTGATCTCCTCACTCAGGAGGAGGAGAACAACACTCTCAAGACCCAGGTTTGGATACCATCTTCGCCATTCCATTTTCTATTTTTTGTTGTGGTTTGAAACGTCGCGGCTCCTTGCCTTCGGTTAATATTGGCGACGTACTGCTGTTACTATTTTAAACTATAATGTCTAAATCAGCTAGCATATTTTATTTTGAAACCTTCAGCAACCCACCTACCGGACGTATGGAGCTCAAGCTCAACCAGGAAAAGGAAACCAACGCAACCAAGGGTTTTAATATCACTATTTTCCGATAATGGTAGATAAATTAAAATACATAAATAAATACCGTCACGGGTCCCTAGCCGAAGATCTTTTTTTAATTTTTTTATATCGCCAAGGTGGCAAACAAGCTCACGGCCTGCCTGATGGTAAGCAGTCACCGCAGCCTATGAACGTTTGCAATACCAGGGATATCACCCATACGTTGCCGACCCCTTAAAACCTTTTAACCCCTTTTTTGAAGAACTCCATGTTGTACTCTCCAGGTAGTTCATTCCACAACCTTAGTGTGCGTGGGAGAAAGTTCCTTTGGAACCGCACAGTTCGCGACCAATTTGGCTTCAAGGTGTGAGGATAACCTCCCTGTCGGCGGCGAGCGGTGCGATGATAGAAAGTAGCTGTAGGCATCATGTCAAACAGTTCTTCAGAACAAACACCGTTGTACAAGCGGTAGAACACACAAAGAGAGGCGAAATCCATCCGCTGGGCCGCGGTTCCACTTGTGAGCATGGTATCATCGACAATTCTCACAGCGCGCTTTTGGATCGAGTCACAAGGACCAAGCTGATATGCCGGTGCTACCGCCCATAGATGAGAGCAATACTCCAAATGGGGTCTGACTTGAGCCTTGTAAAGGAGAAGTCGTTGCCCCGGCGAGAAGAATTGCTTTGATCTGTTAAGCACACCCAGCTTTTTAGATGCAACTTCACTGGAGATGTCGACACGTAGGATATGTATGCTCTTAAAGATGGCAAGCGGTGCATCCTGGAACTGAGGAGCTACAACGAATGGAGTTTTCTTGGCGGTGAACGCGCATACTTGTGTCTTAGAGGGGTTGAATTGGACTAAATTTAGTCGTCCCCAATCGGAGATTCTAGATTAAGTACTCTAGATTTTAGACACAAGTACTTCGCGTCTTTCCTCCACTATGGCACGAGGGATATTGGCACGACCCGTACAAAAGGCGTCTCCAGTACTGTCATCCGCATAGCAATTAATGCCGGCAATGGACAGCATATCATTAATATGAAGTAGGAACAGAGTTGGAGACAGCATCGAGCCTTGCGGGACTCCAGCGTTAATTTCCAAGCTATTAGAGCAACAGCCGTCAACTACGGCTTGGATGCATCTGCTGGACAAAAAGCTAGTTACCCAATTGCACAATCCCTCGGTAAGCCCGTATGATAGTAACTTCGAAAGAAGACCCCTATGCCAGACCGGATCGAACGCCTACGCCATATCGAGGCCAACAGCCAGTGCCTCATCTTGACTCTCAATAGCTAAAGCCCAACGGTGTGTTAGATACACTAGAAGATCACCCGCTGAGCGACAATGTCGGAAACCATATTGACGGTCGCTCAAGAGATCGTGTTCTTCTAGGTAATTAAGGAGCTGTGCGTTTATTACTCGCTCCATCACCTTATAGCGATCGGCCTGTAATTCGATGGGTCTGATCTGTGAACTTTTTGGGCACAGGGTGCACGTGGGCAGTCTTCCATGAAGACGGGACTATCCCAGTGGAGTATGAAAGTGCAAAGAGGCGCGTTAGTAGCGGACACAATTCGGGAGCACACACTTTAAGCACCACCTCCGGAATACCATCAGGCCCACTCGACTTTCGAACATCTAGAGAGAGCAGAGCCCGCCGTACCTTTCACTGTGTAATGGATATTTCCGGCATTGATCTCGGTCAACCTCGCTTCGCCAACGGAATTAGGCGGCACACCTAACGAGTGTCGATTTCATTGCGGTGCTGAAATTCGACTAGCTTCAAAGTACAAAACGGTCACCCATCCAGTTCACGGACATTGCGGGCATTGCTTAACCTTGGTTATCGGTCTCGCAAGCACGCTGCCACTAGATCAGTGCCACTTCTTTTTAAATTAGTCTTATTAAGTTTTCATAGCAATAATAACAATTCTCAGTTATTGTAAGCGATGTTACTTAATCATCAGGCGTTCTCACTAAAATTTTATATTAATTTGTTTTAATCCAGTTAATTCGGGTTTGTATGTAATGACTATGTATTTATTACTTGGTTTTTAAAGAAATCCTTACACATATTTAGCTTATTTACTGTACTTTTACGTAGTATTGTTACAGATTAGAAAAAAGTTAAAAGTGTGTTTACAGATTGAAGAATTTGCCAAAGAGAAGGCAGAAATAGTTGAAGACCTGGATGGATGCAAGAATATGTGCGATAAGCGCATGCAAGCCATGGCAGATGACCTCAAAAACAAACAGGAGCGGCTAAATCAGCTTAAAGCTAAGGTACCTTATTAGGCGCCATAAGGCGAGTTTATAAAATTTTATAAACACATTTGCCTGTGCGATTAATGGTCGATGGAAAAATTATCTGAGACAGAGTATAAAGTACTAACTTCCGTGAAAAAAGTTATAAAATCCATTCTGTTGTTTTTGCGTTAAGGACTTACGTTATGAACTTTACAAAATTTCGCATTTAGGCAGGCAAAAATTTTTACGTTTTGTCGTTTTTGGATTGATAACAAGATTATTTATGGATACTGAACCAATTTAGTACTTCTTTGAGAGTATTATGTCCTTCATCTAGTGTTTGTGATTTCCTGTCAACTTTAAATACTAGACAAGCGTCGTCGGCAAAAAGTACCTACACATAAAGTGACATTTGCCAATTTCTCTTTCTTTTTTATTTATAACTCAATTCAAGTCTTTACTTCGTCCTCTGCAGTTCGGGGACTGTTCCGAGGAAATATTTAGTTGCCACCGTCACCTTTAAGCCATGATACCCTCCGATATTGGGGTAGATTTAATCAAAATCATCTGATTGCCTGTCTTCCAACTATCGTACATATGTGCATCGCGAGGCTTTTAATCACGCATGTGCAAGATGTGGAATTATCTCCCTCCTTTCTTTGTACTACATTTTGGGGGTTTTCAAAAGACATATCTACAGGTTTCTCAAAGGCCGGCACCGTATCAGCTCCCCTTAGGTTGCAGATGTCCTCTTGACGACGGTAGATACTTTGCAACAGGTGAACCGTTGGTCCGTGTACGTCCCTAGAAAAAAAAGTATTGCTCAAAACATTCCATGACCACTGCTCCACAAAAATGTAATTCGAGAGAACACTGCGTTCATGGTTCGTCCGCCATACTATATTCGATCGTCAATATATTTTGTATTAAATGACTGTTCGATTAAGAAGGTTTACTTTTTTTTCAGGTGCTAGACTGCCGCTGCAAGGTTCCAACGGACGCCACGGTGCAGGTGCAGCGGACGATCTCCCTCGCAGCACTCTGCAAATGCGCACCTGAGGACAGACTTGTTGTGAATATAGATATTTTTTGTATTAACTAGGTATATTCTAAGATACATAGCTATACATTCCACATAAAATATGGCCGGCCGGCCTAGGTGTCGTGGGGGAGGCTTATGTCTACCAGTGGCCTGCCCTGAGGAAATTTATTTATTTGTTTAGTTGCATGCTACATGGTACAATGATAGTAAAACGAGCAACTAATTAAATAGATACCAGATTCTAAATCCAGTTCAGAGAGATAGAATTTAATCAGTAAATAATAAGCGAATCAGCACTTGTTTGTTCTAAATACTTGTCACTGATTTTGGGAGATTAGTAGTCGGTGAATGCAATTGGCAACGTCGGTAATTGCCATTAGCCGACGTAGAAGTCGAATTGGGTTGACTTAGAAGTCGAATGATTTCTTATTATGTTCTGTGGGTGCTTAAATTGCTACACGATGCCAACTTCCTCCAAATTGTGTCTTCCAGGAGAAGTGCTCATGCACATCCATCCGTTCGCGGCTTCTCTCCGCCATGCTGTCGGACCTGTTCTCCGGGCTGCAGTCTGAGATGGGTTCAGTGGCCACCGACATGTCCTGCCAGCTGCTGAAGTGTCTCGAGGACAAACACAACTGGGACCGCGCCTCCACGGTCAAGGCGCACCTAAGGAACTTCTTCTCGCGACTCCTCGTCAACGAGCTCGACATCGCAATAGCGACGTCCATCGAGAAGTACCATGCGAAGGTACGTTCTGGTTGACTTATGCCCGATTTTACTATCATTCCCGAAGTTTTAAGAGACTCCTGTCCTAATACAGTTAAGAGTATTCTTGAAATCAATATGCGGTCTCAAAGAAAAGAGACACCAGATTCTCGTGGAGTAGAATGTGCAGTGGAAACTTACATTTACAGATTAGTCTACTATTTATTTCTTAATTGATTACACAAGTAACATTATACAGCAATTTGTGAATTTAGATAGTGTGACTTTTTTGTTGCAAGTCGGGTATTTCAAGGTTAAATGATAGTAGATAGATAAGCATAACAAGTGAGTTTTTGCGTATGTAAGTTGATGCAATTGAATCATGACTCAGCATCTTAGTATTAAAAGCTAGACCAATGAAAGGAGAAAAAGATATACAGTAGGTTACGACTGTATATATGTCATTTAAATACATAAAAACCGAATCTTTTTTATGTTATACGGTATACAAATAGGCGAGCGGGCCACCTGATGTAAAGTGGCGCTGCGAAAAGTTTCCTTTTATTTTGTTTTATTCGTAGTTGAACTAACAATTTTAAAACTGTTTCCAATGTGCCCAGACCGACGTCCAAAGTCGCAAAACTTGATACTTCTTCATATTGAATGGCGACTTTTGTATTTGTTACGTCGCCCACCGCTAAAACCCGGAGACACGTTGCCGTGGCAGCAAATTGGCAAATGCTAGACCACTGCCAAAGCCACGGTTCCCAAATTCAAGCTCACTAGCTAGGACTAAATACTAATAAAAAAGTATTGTTTGGCTGCAGT
The DNA here is from genome assembly GCA_907269095.1 of Blastobasis adustella. Classification (NCBI taxonomy): domain Eukaryota; kingdom Metazoa; phylum Arthropoda; class Insecta; order Lepidoptera; family Blastobasidae; genus Blastobasis; species Blastobasis adustella. The sequence continues at coordinate 12,776,512 of OU026119.1, read as the reverse complement.
ATTCTGAAGGTAGAGCTACTTGAGCTACTTTCTCAGTTGGGTGGCTCCGATTCGAATGGGATACCCCGCTATGCCCTTTGTTGTGACATGCTACTAGGTATAAACTGACACTAAATTACATAGCATTTCGCATTTCCAGAATAGTGTCTCCAACCCAATATAGATTTAAAAAATTCATGATGTCGATATTTCCATGGCAGTGGGTATCGCCGACGTGTGCGGACCTCGCCGTGATGAGGCCGGTGCCAGGCGAGTCTGACCCTTACGGCTGGGAGGAACGTGCGATCCAGCGCAAAGCCGAGGAGATGGCGACTAAAATTGCGGAGAAGATGTTCGAGACCAAGGCCGAGGAGCTGGCGCAGAAGGCCCTCGCGATCGCGAGCACCAAGCCAGTACCCTGCAAGTGCGGAGAGACTCCTTCGGACGGTACTCCTTCGGATAGGAAAGGTAAACAAGGCATCTGATAACCTTACTTGAGCAAAATAAAAGGCCGGCAATACATTCGGCACCACCCGCAGGCTCTATTATAGATAAATCTCTATTATAAAACAATATTTCACTAATTTAATTAACCATTTTTAGTTCTAAGTCTATCGTAATAATGTTAATCAATGCCTAGAGATTTTAGCAACATTGTGCCCGCAGCAGATAAACTACGTTAAGGACAATTTTAGTCCGATCCAGAGTCTTTCCGAATGGGACGATGCCAAATCGGTTTGTTATCCGCCAAAGAAATACCATTTCAACCAGCTCCGACAATCCGGTATATAGAAACCTCTGTAGTATTGACTACAGAGTAATAACCTATAGCTTCTAGGCCTTAACCTAACGTCGAATTTGAACTTCGAGGCTAGTACAAAAAATTGATATTGAAATTGTTTAGTGACGTACCTACTACGTGAATTACGTAACCTCTTGACGTATGTATATAATCTTAGTCCTAGTGACAATGCACTTATGGAGCAGCCTTTTCGTTACATGAAACTTTTGTGGTTGAATCGTTGTTATGTTGGCCTGTCTGCGTCTTTGTCATAGTCAAACGACCGGAACGGTTATTACACCTTTCGTCCGCCGATGTTATGCTCAAGGATCAAACGAAATCCTTACACCATATTTATTCTTCACACAGACAAGGGGGCAGCCACGTACATGTGCGCGGTGGAGCCGCGCTGGGGCAACCAAGCACAGAGCAACCAGGCACAGAGCCCTCAAAGCCCCCAGACCAGCTCCGGGAGCGGGACCCAATGGCGACGCACCTCGCGCGATATCATGCTTCTGCGCGCCGAGCTAAGGAACTTGAAGAGGGTCGGTCGATTCATACTGTTTTATTTAAATGTGGCGTCTGCTAATGCGATTTTACCATTCTCTTTTAAAGCAAGATAGCAATAGGATAGGCATTGTTAAAATAAATTGCCAAGCACTTCAGCCCATACAATTCATAGATATGGTTCTCAAAGCCCATGATTGACAGCTAGGTGAAGAGAGGCGTTTGCAATCCTGTTCATATCTTGAGTTGATGTAACACACCCATCTTACTACACCCGTACTCGTACCGCTTCGTAGGAACCTGGGGCCCTACATCCTAACTTTACGATAGCGTTAATAGTTAGGCGATAGGGCACATGTAACTATTGCTGAGAGCTGGATCTGTAATTTCAAGAAACTAATATGACATGGAGCAATTTAACCATTGGAGTGAACCAGCACGTTTTTTGTTCAAACACTTGTCACCGATTTGCGGCGGAGAAAAGAAGCGTCAGTGAATGCAATGGGAGATTTTCCCAGTGCCGAATAAAAAGAAATATAGTTTATATAATTGTAATATATGGCGTTGATTAGACACGATTCTTAAAAATAAATCATAACCAAACCGTTAGATGTATAAAAATTTAGACATTTTGCGCATTCTTCTCAGGTGAGGTACAAAAACAAAGTATATTTTCACTAAACACCTTACCGAGTTACTTCGGCTGCCAAATTCAATACTTGAGAATCCTGTCTAAGCATCACAAAAGTGTAGTACGGTAGTGAGGTACTACCAAACTACACTTTTTACTTTTTAAAGTAGCTGTCTGAAATCCCCCATTTGAGGACGCTCGGTGTGGTTGAATGTCATTGGATGACGCACGGTTGACGCAGTCTAATCTGCATAAGATGACATCGATTGGCGAATTATTATGTTCGGTTATTGCCCCCCGCTAGTTTTCTCTATTGGTTAAATTGCTCCATGGCTCCATGCCTCACACCACCTCAGTTTTTAAATAAAAATATCGCAACTTTCCTAAATTTATGTTCAGCTTCAGCGACGCAACAGTACTTTGGTCGGTATGCTCAATGGCCAAACCATTGTTGACATGCCTGGTTAAGTGATAGCAGTAGCAGAAGCTTGATTTAAATGTAGCGTCGTGCGCCTCTACCACCTGAACCACTTTGTAAACTTTTCAATTGCGTACACATATAAATATTAGGTTCTTACCTATGAAATTGACGTTTTGTACAAGCAAATTTTTTAATTTCTTGGAAATGAAAAATCCGATTACAACGAAACTTTGTAGGTACAATCTGACAACATTAAGCTACCTGGTGTTTATCATTTTATTGTGACAAATATCCTCTTCATAAAATTACACCTGGTTAAAGGGGCAAAACTGACGACAACTGAAAAGAGGTACAAACCCTTATAAAAACTTAAATTTTTGTTTTTATTGAAGCATTAATAACCATCGGCATCTAAATATACTCTAATTACGAAATAAAGTGTTATTTTTTGTATGTTGTATACAATTAAAATTATTTCCCAATATATCGTTTTGCTAATAATTGCTACTAATTATGTTGAATGATAGGTTTACATAATTAAATAAACATTCGAAATTGGAAACTTTTGTTTAGACATTTTCGTTCAAGGGTAACTTTGAAAAGGTGTACTCACGTCTAGCTGTGACTGATAGGAAGGTTTGTGTATATTTAATTAAATATCCAATATATTGGTATACCATTTCCATTAAAATCAAAGACTTCTAAGGAATATTTTTCGTGTACAAACACGTCATAAATTGATAATTATAAAAACCAATTGCCGTGCGTTAGCCTCCTAAAAATAAGTCAGGTGTAGGGTAGCTGTAGAGTAGGGATAGATTAGATGTAGAGTAGTTGTAGGCGAGGAGTAGGGTAGGGTATGGTAGGGTAAGAATAGAAGTAGGGTAGTGGTAGGGTAAGGTTAAGTAGGGGTAGGACAACATGCGAACAAAATCACGCCGGGCCAAAATTAATAAAAATTATACGGAACCTTACATCAATCTCTTAATTCTCTTCGTTATTTTATGTAGGCTGCAGTAAAATGTTCGGTCCCTATTTTTCGCCGAATCCAAGAAATACCTTTTGAAATTTCTTCGTTACACTCTGATTTACGTCTGACTTTGACGTTCGCTGTCAAAATCAAAAGGAATTTCTTAGTTTGGACGAACACACAAACCACGACTTGACACAACCATCAATAATACATTTTCTCTATTATTAGGAAATGCAAAATAACCAAAATTTCAAAGAGGTCTCGGATCCTGGAATTTTCAAAATGGCAAATCGTGCTACGGTTAGTATTAAAAGATTTTCAATAATAAATATTCTGTTTTTTTATGATTATATTAAAACATGCTTATTTGTCCTAAAATTTTTGACACACTACAATTTCAGCAAGGTAATTTTTATTTCTGTCACTGGATATCTAAAACACAATAAAAAAAACTTAATTGCGGACAGTGTTAGCTTCAATGCTTTTTAAATTAAAAAGCAAGTAATGAGCAGATTGTTATACTTACATCCGCTAAGGTCTTCCATACAGTCAATCTTGGTCTCCGTCGGGTCCACTCATTCCTCTTCATTTAACCGATATTGCATATTCTCGCGTCCTATCCCGTTCCCGGCAGGTGTAGTCACCTCTTTCTTACAAATCCTTGAGGCCCGAAATCCCACCCAACCAGTGCAGAAGAGCATTCGAAAGTGACTGTTTTCTGCAAAGTAAGCCAATCCCGGGTGTGCTCGTTACAGTCTCTATCAAATGTTTTAACAAGCCACCGTATCACTACTTTTACGGAGGCGAGTCCAGAATTGTAGCTAAGAGCACATCAAGCATAACTAAAATGTATCTACATACACCTATGTTGATCGGAGAGGGATTCATCATCAACATATCATCTTGGCATCTATTCCGGCTTGTACCAGGGTCTGCTTTCCTAGTTTCCTTCTTCCACTTCAACCGGTCTTCAGTATCCTCACGTTATAAGCCATTGAGTCTCGCATCCGACTCGGCGATGTCAATCCATCGCTTCCTAGGCCACCCGCGAGATCTCCTTCCTGATAGACTTAAGACACCTGTTTCTGAGTTTCTTCGATCTTATCCGCAATGTCTCTCACGCCAAGGCTGCCACGTATGTACTGTTTGTTATGCATTCAATCAAGTGGCGTTATGGCGCTCATCCACCGCAGCATTTTCATTTCGTGGAGTTTGCGGACGTGATTAGTCAACGCTTGTCATGCCTTCCATCAGCTCGTAGTCATAGAGCATCACAGACTTAATGATGTATATAAGCCCCTTAAGCTACAGATTTTATGGTCCCAGACGACTGAGCCCCGCCATTTGCCCCAAGCTTCAGAGATATGGAACTTAACATCGGAGAGTATTCGAGGTAGGTATTTGAATTTATCTGTTCTATTGAACGCTTCGTTTCCTATGTGGATGGTTTCAAGATCCGTGCTGCAGCCAGTCATGTACTCTGTTTGGCGACGTTCAGTTTTAAACCCTCGTTTTCGAGCACTACCTTCCACGTGTTTACCCTGGTTTCAAGAACCTGCTTATGCCTGCTAACCAGTGCGATGTCATCAGCGTATTCCATGAACCATAGAAGCGTTTCCGGAATTTCGGCATCTAGCACAATGCAGAATAGAAAAGGGCTAAGCAGACCCAACAGAAACCTAGCGATTACCTACCTATGATGGTTTTAATATCGGCCCGGTTCAGATACTGGATAACTCTAGGGTACGCATCGGACACAGATTTTTACCTTAGATAGAGCCCACCAGAGGTCCTCCCGAGGGACACTGTCAAACGCTCTCTGTTCATTGTGTAACTCATAAGTTTGATATCTCTATAGTTGCTACAGTCCTGTACACTGCCTCTTCCTATAAAAATAGGAGTAATAATGTTTATGCGCTACGCGTAAGCTATGAACCCCATGGCTGCGATTATGTTCAATAGCTAATTAGGATAAGTACGCCCCAGATCTCCATTGGTTCCAGGTTTCTTTCGCGATAATTGGCGATAGATTTTCCGTTTTTCTTGCGGGCCAGTGCCTCTTCACTTCGAAAGCTATGGTAGTCTCTCATACTTATTATCCTTGTTGGATTGTTCTCTGAAATAGCAGCACCAACGGACTTTAATCGAGTATGCACTTGTAAGCAAAACGCCGTCCTTGTTTATTATGGTAACACACTTCGTAACATCTAAGCCGGTTCAACTTTGCGACCTTGCTACCTCTTCTGTACCTCTACCTACGGTAGAGTACAAGTGTCTTCGTCTTATAAGCTGTGGGACATCCGAATAAAACGAAAATAAAAATATTCCATTGTTTTCAGGAGTTCAGTGAAGACAGGGTTACTAAAGATACTGACCGATCATTACATATCAAAGACACCCGAAAGAGTCAAGAACAAAGAGGTCCAAAGCAAATGAAAAGAGTCAAAAAAAATTCTTTAGATGCTATTAAAAGCTTCTCCAAAAACGTGAATAAGATACCTGTTATTCATTGTGGTAAAAGTTATAAAAAACAATCCTTTGCTGTTAACATGTGTCTATGCAGCATCGGAGATCAAAGCACTGTAAAATTACAGGACAGCGAAACAGAAAAAGCAGCGTTGAATGCAGTGGAAGAAAGCCTTGGCTTAATGATTAGAGGATCAAATGACCATACACCGCAATTATCCAGCACTGAACAAGCCAAAATAACTCTTATTTCACCAAACACAAACAATGACACTTCAACCAGTTGTAACATTACAGTGTCTTGTCATAAGGATGGGGCGTGTTTTCACAAGGAGCCCTCAAATAAATCAATAGATGAACTTCTGAAAACTTTAGTAAAGTGGAACACTGATCTGGAGTCTTCATCTGTTGTTATACCTCTAAAGAGTGATGCCCCAAAATTAACTTGTCAAATATCTACTATAACACATGCGAACATAGATACAACCAGTTGCTACTTGCCTGCTCCATCACTTTCTTTAAATACAAACGCTTGTCTTAATAACCATATCTCTCCTAATAACTCGAATAAATATGTTGATGATTCTCAGCGTGAGCAGGCTTCCAACAAATCAACCATTCCTAAAAATATATCCAGTCAACCAGTCGATGACCGCATGTTACCAATGTCTACACCTTCCGAATATATGGGAGCAATTAATCTGGATAAAAGTAATGAAAATTTTTGTAAATGTGTAATCGGTAAAGTTACAAAAGTTAGTCCTGGGTATCAACATTTATGTAAATGTCCTCTGCAGACTATCGGTGTTTTTAATATGAATAGTGAGAATCCTCGCAATCCTAAGAATGCTTTCCAAACAGAAATTGGAAAAATGAACAGAGTCAGCAATTCGCCAATATCAATTAATGGTAGCCCAATTTCAAATAAATATGAACAGCAATCGCCAATTATTAGCCCAGTCATTCGCAATTGCACTCCTGAAATTGGAAGAATTCATAAAACCGGTAAATCTCCAAATTCTACAAAAGGTAGACCGAATACAAGTAGCGAAAGGAAATCTTTGAGTAGTACGAGCCCTGTTCGTAGTAATGAGGTACATACTGCAAAAATGGGAACTAGCGTTATGAAACATACCAAAGGACAGAATACAGATCCTATTCCGAGTTTAAATCAAATAGATCAAGAGTATCATGATTGTGATTACCGAATTGAATTTTTAGGTGTTACATTGACAAACACAGACGTGCAAGATAAAATTGGCAATGCAACTAAAGGCAAATCAATAACTAAAGGATACACGAAAGTAGAAAGACCTGTTCCCGATATAAGAGTTACTGGAACAAATTTTACAGATATAAACGATACTAGAAATAATAATGTGGATTTAGGCAATAAAAACCCAGAGAAGCGTCATACATTTAAGAATGATGTAGTTATCGATAAAGCTATATCTGCGAGCTCTGCTGTCGGAAAGGATACTTGTGTTTGTTGTGTTTCTCAAGAAGATACAGAAGAGTTAGAACGAAATGCATTTTATTTATTAGAAACACATTTAAGGGAAACTCTAGGTGATTTAAAAACTGATTGCCGGTCATCATGTTTAGATGAGACAGATAAAAATAAATTGTTTGCAAGTCTAACTGAAAAAATAAAGCATGTTATATCTGAAGGTACTATGAAAGTTAAATGTAAGTGTTCTGAAGAATTACATTTGGAGGGAAGCTGGAATAGAGCAGTGACTTTATTACAAGAATATTTGAAAATAAAAATTAACCGCGTCAAATGTTCATGTGATTCGCCAACCGAACATGAAACTATTTTATCTGAACTAACTACAAAAGTGTATGATTTAATACAAAGTGACATCCAACGATTAAAAGAAATTTGCAAATGTAAAAATCTAGGGCAGCCCCCACAATTAAATTTCCTTCCAGATATTTCAAAAACAAATTATACAGAAAGCAAACTTGATAGAAATGTGGAGACATCAAACGACAAATATGGAGTGATCTCAATAGACAAAAGTGGACAAATTACAAACGCAACCGTAAATTTTGTGCAAACTTCGTTTCATGCAAAAGCTTATGATAATGTACAAAGTAAATCTTGTGCTGTCATTGATAAAGATAATAAAGGCGTAGAAACAGGGACACCAAATAATCTTGTGTGTTACGATCAGATTGTAAGTCTGTACAAAACAATGTTGGATAATACCGAAATAGTAAATCACAGTGATGATTTTATAAATTCTAACAGACCGGAAGAACAGCTTAAAGAAAAGAGTGTACTCTGTGAACTTTCCAACCCAGAAAATAAATTGCATGACAAAGAAGTGCTTTATCCATATATAGGATACACTATAAATTGTTCTTGCGATCACAAACTTCCTACGTGTATATGTTCTAAATCAAACGTCATTGAAAATAATTTAAAAATAAGTAGTCTCTGGGACACTTTGACTACACCTAACATGAAAAACAAACTGACTTACATCATGGATAAAGTGAATAAAAATGAGGTCGAACAACAAACAATAAACTCTGCTTTAGATCTCAAACAAGAGACAGATACTAGCGAGCAGACACTGTGTGATGAAACCGATATTGAAGATACTAAAAGTTCCTCAACGAAAAATTGTAATAGTTCAAAAAATATTATAATTCTAAATAAGGACATAAGGTGCGAGGCTCAGTTAAATAATACCGGATCACAGATTAATGAAAGCACATCGCTTGTTGCTCAAAAACATGTACATTTTCCTAAAGCTACTCACATGAAGCAAGTGAAAAGCGAAAGTTTTGCCACGACTAAAGATGTGCCGATCGCATCGGATCAAGAATGTGTCTGCGAAACTGTACCAATGTGTCATGTAAAATTGTTAATGGAAAATATTGAATCTAAACTTGCTAATTCAGAATGTATTTGCGATTCAATGAGTAGTAAAGTATGTCCAATCCATTCCCATTGAATATATTGTATTTGATAATAATAGTAAAAAAAAAATTGTTCATGTTATTTCACCAACTTTTGACTGTTTTTGGAGTTTTTTGGTTCATAGTTTTATAATAAACTTTATGACTATATCTGTACTTTTTGCATTTTATTTGATCCCGATTAAAATTTAGAAATAAAATTAGCACATACTCGTACAACATTTGTAGCATTTGTACGTTACAGGGTACAGAAAACGGATGGGTAATATGGGGCACAGAAATCTGAATAAATTGTTTACTTAGATTTCTATTTCTAGCCTCATTAACAACTTTAGCAACTCATGTCTGTGTAAACTACATGGCTACTCGATTAATTCGTTCAGAAACATTCACAAGTGTCAATAGTAAATCAGGTATCAGGTGGTAGGTCTCTATCAAGCCTGAGCAGTCCGAATGGGTGAATACCATCTATTTCTGTCGCCAAGTAACAATACTTGCATTGTTGTGTTCCGGTTTAAAAGATAAGGTAGCCAGAGCGATTACGGGCATGAGGCATTTCATCTAAATTCTCACATAGACAACGCACCTGCGGTTCTGCATTTTTGTTACCTGCAACCTAAATGAATGAATCTTAGGTGTTATAGGCGTCAGGTGTCTGTTCGTTAGTCGCTGCGTAGAATAAAACAAATATAACGGAAAGGGATTTAAGGGTATCCCAGACAGGTGCGATATAACGCGCGTAATTATCTCACGGGTTTTAGCGAGAATGCTTTTCGCGTTCTTTCCATGCAGACAGCTGCGGTTTTATCGCAACTTATTTTTGGTACATAACTAACAACACTACTGGAATTTGTGAATTATTTCTGGGATTTATGTTGTGATTATGAAGTGAATGAGTTTCGTTGTATTTTACTTTATTTCACTTCGTTTCACTTTACTTCATTAATTTTAGATTGTGTACCTACCTAAATCAGGTATTATCGCATCTTAAGTCCCTGTTTGCTGCTGGCACAGCATAATATCACATTTTTTTATTATATTTACTTACTGTGCCAGCAGCAGATCGCAGGTGTGTGTAATATGTCTATGTCCTGGGTCATTATTTTTGAAATCGCTTGCATTCACGGAAGCGCTCGCATGCGCTACCTACCTCTTTCACACTCGTAAGTTGCTAGGGATAGAAAAGACAAGCATTAGAGGGCGAGCGTTCGCGTGGATGCAAACGGTTTCAAAAATAGGGCCCCTGATACAAAATGTACTGTAAGCAAATATCGCAAGAACGCTATACGCAGGAAGACGTGCGTTCTACTTCTATTTCTGCGTTATTATCGCAGCGGTGTGTAAAATCGTGTGCGTCCTAATACTAAATACGTCCTAGAATAAATATCGCAATAATGCGTGCTTTATCTGTCTGGGAGAAGCTTTATGGTAAAAAATGATGATTAATATCTGAGCAAGCCAAAGGTATAAATTAGGAGAAGAATCACCCAGCCTTGACCTTATTGTGCCGGACAGGCGCTTTTCGGCCCATCCGCAGTGCCTTTCAGCAGCTCCGTCAATCTTAGGGCATTAGGAGCAAGGAACCTGAGATCGTAAATGTAAAACCGGTGAGACAGTTAAGGTTCTCCTTTCTAAACGGTCCCTGCCTTATCCAGCAAAGTACTTACCGAATTCTCGGACAGACAACTAAAGTGGACTCAAGAAATCGCCCTGAAATATGCGCCCCTCTCAATCTTTATTCGGTCTTATTTATTTATTTATTTAATACTTTATGCACAAAATAGTACAAAGTCTTCGAGCCGACAGACGCACCCCAGATAGACTGAGTAAGCTGTGAAGGTAACCGTAACCTACTGCCCCATACAGGTAACAAGAAAGTGTCGAACTGTATCGTGTGTGTTTAAAGGATATCGGGAAACAAGCGGATAAGAATTTTTATTGACTGCGCCGATATCTTGACGCGCTACGAAAATGACAACTCATCATTATTATCATTAAGCATTATTATTATTATTTATTCACACTCATTTAGTCTATCATAATCAAAGGATTAGGAGATAAAAACCTCGTCACTGAATTTACTTCAAATAAAAAGCTAAATTGTTTGCAATAGGTACACATTGCGTGGTAGGATTTCTAGCAAGTTAGTCAATAAAATTGCGTAGATTTAAACAAAATTTAGATAAAGAATATTAATGTGGAAGACATCATGGAAAGTGTCGATAAAACAATTTCAAATGCTAATGAAGTTAAAGTTAAGAAAAGGAACAAACCTAACATATTTTCAACTATATTTATGTGCTGGATCTGTCCCGTTTTGTTCAACGGGAACCGAAGAGAAGTGGAAGAAGATGACCTGATCGTGCCAACTAAGCCGTATGACTCGGATGGTCTTGGAGACACCTTGGAAAGGTAGGGCTTAATGCGCGCACGTACTTTCTCGGGCTGCTATGCAGTTTTGGATTGAATGCTGCAATGGGCTGACAATTTCTAAACGTGTACGGTCAAAGTATTAATGTACAGCGTACCTACACTGGATGTCACAAGAACTTTAACGGGTCGCAGCTGACTGTGTGAACTCAACAGCCCGTAACAGACAACTGCCAGACTTGAGTCACTTCCACGTTTGTGGGGGGTTGTGTGGGGAGCAGTGCTGAAAACAGAAAAAAGAAAACACTGCTACCCATCTATAAATCGTAAAAAACTAGTCCCTTCCCGCCGTCTGTCCCTATGTATCTATGTACGCTTAGATTATTAAATTACGCAGCGGGTTTTAATGCGTTTTTCAACAATAGATGGAGTGATTCAAGAGGAAGGATTATAAGCAAGAAAAAAAGGGTAGGTAGGGGTAAAATAGAAGTCCCGCCGGGTCCACTACTTTTCTACTATACGGAGGTCCTAGATGGTCTGTACAAAACTACTCGCCTTGTGCGAACCTCTTGAATCATTAGAAGGTGTTGGTGCTACATTGGATTCTATTCTGCTGTCGGACACAACACGGTTTGCGAACTCACACTGATCGAAATCCGCCGTGGCATAAGTTTCGCCTAGCCAAAGTGTGCCAATGGTTTTCCGATTTAAAAATCTAATCGTTATGACCCTAGGGAACTGAGGAGTAAGGTCTGCTGTCAAAATACTGCCGGATTCAGACATGCACAACAGTTGCAAGTCGATAGATCAATTCTAGCATTTCTTTCATTCTAGCCAATGACACGGCTTTATTGTGAGAATTTATTCTACCATTAAAAAAATAATTATGCAAGTACAAAGGTACTAAGTACTACAAAAGCGGCATTTAAAACTGAGGTTTAAAAGATTTTCCGTTTTATTTTCTAAATACGTGGGCAAAGTGATTTTAAAGCTCGCATTTTAATAGTAGTTTATGCAACTCGCATATAATACCTACCTAATTATATGCAGTTGCATACACTACTTTATCTACACTTATATTTTCATGTTAAAATTTCGTACCTATAACTTTCTCAACTTCGCTGGAAGTAAGCTGCGAGTCACTTCTGTTGTACCAACGCGTTGAGGAAATTAAGCGGCGGGAAATTCACTTTACTGCTTTCACATTTATCTATTTATTTGCTTCAAACAAGACAAAACATTCACAAACGCAAATTACCGCAATTAGAAAACTATTTTCTGTAAAGCAGGAAAATAACTCTAAACATACACCATCACAAACATGAATACTAAGATTTGAATTTTGAATTTGATAATGTTATATTTACGTCTTCAGCCTACATTTCACTAGAACAGATAAATTCAAATACCTCGGATCCGTAATGCACAAGTCCGGCGATATTGACCCTGATGTCAAGTCCCGAATCTCTGCAGCTTGGGCCAAATGGCGGGAACTCACGGCAGTCACCTGTGACCCGAAAATCTCTGTCAAGCCAAAAGGGCTTATATACAAGAGTATAATTAGACCGGTGATGCTTAATGGCTGCGAGACATGGCCAGCGCTGTCAAAACATTCGCGAACTACACGCCACTGAAATGAAAATGCTGCGGTGGATGTGTGGAGTTACGCGACTCGATCGAGTACGTAACGAGTACATCCGTGGCAGCCTTGGCGTGAGGGATATCGCAAATAAGATCGAGGAGGCTCGTCTGCGCTGGTTCGGTCACGTGTTGCGTAAGCCTCAGGGATACGTGGGAAATAGGTGCCTGAATCTGCCGGTATCAAGAAAGAGGCCCCGTGGGCGACCCAAAAAGCGATGGATTGACATCGCTGAGTCGAATGCGAGAGCCAACGGCTTACGACGAGAGGATGAAGATGAAGATGAGAGATGAAGAAGATGAAGGAATGAGAACCCTGGCAGAGGCCGGGATAAGCGCTAAGACGATGATAATGATTCAGTCTACATTTCAATCCGCTCGGGAGCCCCACAAAAAAAAAATACGTGTGGCACTCGGGGACTGCCGCGATAAAGCTATTGCATAGCATTTTTTATCAACTTATGCAATTATAATAAGTACCTTCATTCAAAAAATTTGAACAAAAAGAACGATATTAAGAGTTTGATCATCACATTTCGCGCGATGTACATTTATATAGATATAATGTTACTTTAATACTAACTATTTTTGGATTACTTTATCGAACTCACTCGTGGACGCGGTCAAAAAGCACGCTGTCTCACCTAGCATTGTGTCTAAAAGAGATAGAATCAGTTATGAGCAGTTAGCAGCTAGTCTTCACGCATACGTCTAGTCGCACGCACACAAACACCGTGCCGAAGTCTGCCGAACTGAAACGACGTTAGACGATGCACGGCTTTCAACGCCGCACCGCTGCACGCGCTGTGCCGGTCGGAGTGGGGGGTGTTAGGTTTTTTTTCGTTACGGAATTTCTTGATTCGGTCGGAAAGCCCGCGATAAAAGCTATGCAATAGCTTAAAAGTGTTGCATAATGATGAACAACTAGTGTTAATCATTATGCAACACGATAAATAAAGTTGAATACAAATTAAATTTATAAGGAACCCTGTCAAGATACATCGAAATAAATATTTTATCTTGGGTAATAGCGCGATAGTGACTGATAGCGCGGTAATAGATAAAAATCTTCGACATACTTCGGATTGCTTAAAATTAAGGTCAGATATTGCAAAATTATATTTTCCATGAAAATACTATTCCTTCTATTCCAAACTTACTGGCCAAGAAGGCGGGTATTGATGCGCGAGGAGTAAGACGCTTACATTAATAAGATAGGTACCCGCGCCGCATCTCGCTTCCCGACATACCGTCTTTTGATAAATACAACCTGGGAGTTTTAAAATTCAATCTCCCTTTTAACCGACTGCGCGACGCAAAGGAGGGTAATCTGTTTATTGATAAGAATGCTTCACCGCAGCCACCGTGTTACTTGTATGAGACATGTCATACCTACATTCTGTAGTCCATGCGAACGAAGTCGCGAGCACAGCTAGTTTTAAATAAAGTTGATTTCAATGTATACAAAATTATTTTGCACGGTACCCTGTCAAGATACATAGAAATAAATATTTTACCTTCGGTAATAGGAGACAGGTAGCGCAGTCATAAAAATCTTCAACATATCTCGGTATTGAAGGAAATCGACTTCTTGACAAAAAATATTGTAATTAATTTATGACTTCATCCCGACTAAAAAACAATTCTTTACCTGCCATGCAAATGCTTATTTTTTGCCTCTACATACTAATGTTGCGACTTTACCGTAGTAATAGGTGAACAGAGGCGTGGCTTTATGTATGTACTCGTATGTCATAGGTGACTTTACCTTACGAGGGCAGTCCGATAAGTACTTAGCCTCAACGCCCGATGGCACCACTATCGTAAGAGAAATTTGCTATCGTGTAGTACATCCTCGTAGACGGCTACTGTCAAAATTTCAGTCATATTGTATTTACAGTTTTGTTTTGACCGCGTGTGGAAGCGGGCGTGTCTGCGGATTTTAGAAAAATGGAAAAAGATCAATATCGGTCGGTGATTCGATTCTTGTTTTTGGAAGGGAATTCGCGCAGCGAAATCAAAGAGCGCTTGGATGCTGTGTACGGTGACTCTTCTCCTTCAATGGCGACCGTCAAAAATTGGTTTAACGAGTTTTAACGTGGTCGCACGTCAGTTTTTGATGAGCCACGCCCAGGTTCCCCAAAAACGGCTACCACGGAGGATAACGTGACAAAAGTCCACGATCTCGTATTGGCAGACCGCCGAGTGAAGGTGCGCGCGATAGCTGGGACAGTAGGCATCTCAGAAGACCGCGTGGGTCATATGCTGCAAGAAATATTGGGCATGAGAAAGCTGTCGGCTCGATGGGTGCCGCGTTTGCTCACTCCGGACAACAAGCGCATCCGTGAGACCACTTCAGAGCAGTGTTTGACACTGTTTAAGCGCAATCCGAAGGAGTTTCTGCGTCGTTTCGTGACCGTCGACGAAACATGGATTCACTGGTACACACCAGAGACCAAGGAACAGTCGAAACAGTGGACTTTACCCGGCGAATGTGCTCCGAAGAAGGCGAAGACTGTCCCATCGGCCGGAAAGGTGATGGGCACCGTTTTCTGGAATTCAAAAGGTGTAATCTACATCGACTACCGGGAGAAGGGCAAAACGGTTACAGGGCTCTACTATGCCGAACTATTGGGCCGATTCGACGCCGAATTGCAGAAAAAACGGCCCCATTTGGCGAAGAAAAAGTGCTCTTCCACCATGCCAACGCACCGGCTCACACCTCCGCCGTCGTCACGGCCAAATTGGTCGCATTAGGCTACAAACAGCTGCCCCATCCACCGTATTCTCCAGATTTGGCCCCGTGTGACTTCTTTTTGTTTTCAAATTGAAAAGTCACTCGCCGGGCAGAAATTTGAGTCGAATGAGGAGGTTATCGCCGCTACGGAGGCCTACTTTGCAGACCTCCAGAAAACGTATTTTTCAGACGGGTTAAAGAAGTTGGAGCATCGCTGGGTCAAGTGTATAGAGTTGAAGGGACACTATGTTGAGAAATAAATCGCCACTTTTCCAAAATTTTTGTTTTTCTTTTGTAGGCTAAGTACTTATCGGACCACCCTCGTACGTACTTACCACTTGAAGCATACCTTACGCCTCACTACCGCCATCAGAATTTTTTGAATTCTGAGTTTTTAAATCAGCAAACCTGCATCGGGTAGGTATAGATACGGCTCTGTCAAATGGCTAACAAAGAGAAAGATAAATATGATGGCTAAGCAGCGATGGTGATGTGGTTGTAATAAGATTTGGCAATCTCGTCACGACAAATTTTATCTGGTAATAGCGTTATCAGTTGCAGTTTAAGAATGTTATATACCTACATTGGTACCTACTTGGCGGTACTGCGGATTGAACTCGGTACCTACATCTCGCTTACGAGTACGACCCGCTTGCCATTCTGATACCTTTTTCCTTACTCAGGCCATATTTTAGGAACCGCTCGCAACCACTCGACCGCTTGCCTTATAAGGTGCTGTCTAATTGGCAACGGTCGTACGACGGACGTCGCTCGACCATTAGGAGAGATAAAAAATGCTAGTAATTGTAATAATTGTAGAAATATTAAAAATAGGGCCCCTGGGATGGTCATAACGGGAAGTGGACGGTCTGGGAATGAAACAAATATTTTCTTTTTTTTATCATTTATTTACATACAACAACACCGCAATAATTTTAAATGACAAACACAAAAGAAAGAAATAATTATTATTATAGACTACAATACACCACATATTATTCTAGACAGTGTCGTTACGTAAGTATATCTTATATCTATCTTATTCAATAATGCAGGTACTGGCTTGCGGAATACGCGCAAGCCCTGGAGCAAGGTCGGCGGCCATCGCTGTGGAAGGCCATGCGACAAGCGTACTGGCTGACTTATATGCCTGGCGGTATCTACGTGCTCACCATTGCTGCTTCAAGGTTAGTTCCTTTTTTTTGGAAATGAAATGCAATAATACTTAGATTATTATTATAATCCTGATCCTTCCTGTATTCCTATTCCTGTAATTTTTTATTCAACATTTTTAGTTCCTGGTAGTTACGATACCCTATCAAACACTTTTCTGAGTTATATACATTAGTTGAGCACTAACCGATGCTCTTGCGGTGAGGGAAAACATCGTGGTGATACTTGCACATTCAAGCGACAGAATTTGTAACCGTGATCCACTCTGGTCAGGTTCCCCTTAATAGGGTCACGGAGGTCAGATGGCAGTCGCATGGTCAAGGTGGACTCCGGGCCCTCGCACGTGAGAGCTCATCCGGAACATGAACTAACGCCAAGTAGTTGATGATTATTTAGGTAGGTATTCATAAAGAGAAAAGATTTACTGGGCAGATTTTTATAATTCGTTACTTTACTTCCGAGTGACAGGTTACTTTTATCCCGGGAAAATAATAGGATCTGGCGGGAAAGTTGCATGATAACAGAGATACGAAGTGCGCGCAGATAAATGCCGCTGGGAACGGCTAGTTCCTAAAAAACAAACAACATTTGGTCAAACGTACACAAGCGCATGCTCACATTTTATTATGCACTTCATGTCATGTTGGATTCAGGACATGTTAATCTAAAAAGTTGTTACAGACCGCATTGTGGTATTCGTAAACTTTTACGACTTCCTTTTCAAAACGACGCCTCATATACGAAACCTCGTATGACACATTCACAAACAGAAATTAAAAATAATGCTCTAACTTTTTTTTCATCTGGTTTTATGGGTTCCAACGGGCGTTGGAACCAATGTGTTGAAACCTTAAAGCAACACACACGGCTACATCAGTTCGCGGGAGGCATGTGTTGCTCTAAGCCTCGTAAGTAAAAAAATCATCTATAGATTTGTCTAAAAATGTATACTCAGATTAGATTAATCTTTATTCTTGTCATTATATTTTAATTGAAAATGCGGAATTATATTAGATAAGATGTTATTATTATTATTATTGTTATTGTTATTGTCGAATATAGGTATTTTTATCAGAATATGCGAAGATTTGTCAGATTTGGTATTGATGTGTGTTTGTATGTAAACTCTTTATTGCGTATAACTTCACAAAGAACATTAACAAAAGATAATAAATATACATTGCAAAGCGGCCCTACGGCGGTACCGCGTAAAAATACGTTTGAAATCTATTTGTTTTATAGTACTACATATTTGTCGGACCCTGAGGCCAAAAACTGGAACCAAAGCACAATTTTCAAATGTCATTTTATTTCAACAGCAGCGACGCTATTACCGGGTCAGATAAGTATTTATTAAATTCCAGATAGACCCGCTACTCTATTGGCACCGTGCTAGCATGACCGATAACAAAAGTTAAGCAACGAACGCCGATGCTGGTAACTGGTGGGTGACCATATTGTAATTTGAGACTAATCAAACTTTACCGCAACGGTGTGTCTCCTAATCGCTCCGAGCGTTTCCGCTGCGCGGCTTTTTTCTAGTTAGGGCCAAAGCCCCTTTGATCCTAAGCCTACCTCCACCACCACACCACTAACCATAAAATATGCAATGTTGATTACCTATGTACATATTACAATGAAATTAGCGGCTAGACGCTCAAGCCGCACCCCCTTTCCTTTTTATAAGAGTGGGAGGCAAACGACCTAGCACAAATTTAGACATCATCATCAGCCTAGTTGTCAATCCCAGCTCTATTGCCAGGGTGTGTTATCCTCTCTTTCTCCACTTCGCTTGGTATTTGGCTTCCTCATGTCGTAAGCCATTAGCTCTCGCATCCAATTCGATAATAGCATTACAGCCTCCTACTATTGTACAACGAGTTTATGCCCCTTTAGCATGACTGGGATTTTAGAGCCACATATTCCTTCTTACTATTTAAGTATTGAAATGTATTGGCGCTCCAACTCCGTTTAGACGTTTGTACCTGACTATGACTATTATAGATACATTATGATACCACACAGGGTAATACAGCCGATGCTCTTTGCGAGACTACTTACGTACTGGTCCAGCGAACAAACCATCACTCAGCTGGAGGCCACATTTTACGCGCTGGGCATGCTGGGGCTCAACTTCCTCGCCATGATGTGCCAGCACCACAACAGTTTGTTTTCTTCGGCCTTCAGTTTAAAGATGAAAGTGGCCTGCTCCGCTATCCTGTACAGAAAGGTTGGTATAACTATTTAAAAATATCATCACGGAGTCTTAAACTGTTCAACCAGTCACCGTTCAGTTAAAAAAATAGGTTCAGTTTCTTTTTCTTTATCCGACCGAGTTTTTTTTTTTATATCACTTTCATGTAAGAAGATATTGAGTTGATCGTGTGGATCTTAGAGTCTGGACTTATATGGATTAAATTAAAGTTATGGACTGACCAGCGGCTGAATAGGCCGATGATAGGTCGTATGAAGATTGATATACTCGTACCTACCTACAGCATTTAGTTACAAACACGATACATGGTCGTTTGAGTATTACAAGCAGTTTCATTTGCTTTGGGCTGCAATCGGAAACCATTGGGAATTAGCATCAACACATTTATTTATTTATTTATTAAATCTTCATGCACAAAATAGTACAGTGGCGGACTTAAAGCTAAAATAGCCTTATCTACCAGTCAACCAGGAGATGATGGGTAAAGAAAAAGGTAGGCGGTGCAAGAGAAGCTACTAGACAAAAAGGAGGAGGGGAACCGTTTATGCAACTATAACTGAACCAGAGATAATGTACAGGTATGTGGGAGATAATATTATTATTGTATTTATCTTCATTTTTATAAAATGAAGGTAGTGTTCTTAAATTAAAAACCACATGCGGGTACACCGCAGTCTATAAAAAGGCGGCCATCGCTTTCGACAGGTCAGACGTTGTCCGACTGCGGACACGGCACCACCAGTGCTCTGAACTGTCTTCCTCAGGTAATCTTGCTTAACCGTATAACTCGTATTATTTCTATGTTCTATTTTGTTATTTCTATAGAAATAACAATTAATTATTGTCAACTTGTCTGTATTTTGCTAAATCTAAGTACATCACTTAAGCTACTAAAATATGTCCTCTCCATCTGTTGCTGTCCATTTATTATATTATTGGTAATAATATACATAGATTTATTATTCATATTTCTTTGTTTAATTTCTATACACGTTCTCCCACATCAGAAGTGGAATAAAGGATCCCAACGTCCCACAATATTTCTAATGCAATGTCCTTTGTTTTCATGTTACATCGTGATCTTTTCGCACCGCCCGCATGAGGCTGAGGAAACTGGATGCTTCCGACGACGCGAAGTGTCGAGTGCATGACCAGACATAGGGTCCACAACAACTACAGGCTGCAAATTAGCATTCGGTGAGTCGTTACGAGTTTACTTGATTCAAGTGAGTTTATAACCGAATTAGAATCATTTGTTTCCGCGTAGAACGTGTAAAGAACAAAATTGAGAAAGTCCGACTAAGTTTTTATGTACCAAATTACGGAGTTACAATTTAATTTTGTTTTACAATGAATTATTACTGTCTAGAAACGAATACGAACACAAAAGTAAACGTCGAACAATATTTGTTTGCCGAGGGTATCATTTTATTATAATTTTAACGTTGACCGCCAAAATACGATTATTCTGAAAAGCTACCTCCAACATTGAAAAAAAAAAAAAAGTCACTTTGATTAGTAGGTAACGTCATTTTTGTTGGTGACAAATTATTTTATCGAAAGGAATGTAAATATATTGACGGTAGATAGTTTCAAATTATGTTTTGAGTGACTTAGTTAATCCTGTGACTTACTTAAGTTCGACCTGTTTAAGACTTTGGTAGACGGATTTAAGCAACTAAGTCCATACGTGACGACTATCGAGCAAAGGTTTTTATGACATTTATGTGGTTGGTTTTGTTCACTCAAAGCTTGTGGCATCACCGGATGGAGATGATGTTGGTGTTTTACGTACTAGGCTGACGGAGCCTCTGGGAGCGTGGCCAACAGATGGTAGTTGTTTCAAGCTTTGTGAAAAGATGTTAAACATGATGATGATGATAAGAAAAGTCCACATATTTTGGTGATTGCTCAATAGTCAGTTACATAATGTTAACTTTAGCTTCGAGTACTGAAATATCATTGATTACCGATATCAAGTAACTATTTCGAGTTCTGTTATTGTGCCTGTAAGATGAGGCACTGTAAGCAATGGTGAGATTTCATATCCTTCGGCTAGTACGAGTTTGGTAGTACCTACACTGTTGTTGAGGTTAAACACCCCGATTTATTTTGCTGATTTGGAGTGGCCCGGGAGTCGTGTGTGTGACTCTTTGGGCTGAGAGCCCCGAAAGTCTCGGATGTTTCAAGTTTTTGTTCTGATTTTTTTGGAAGACGGCTGGATATGAGACCTCTTTGTTATTACAAACATTGTTAAATTGTTTAAAATGGGAACTTACACGAAACGTAGTCACAGATAGAGTAGACTCGATCGAACAGTGAAAAAAAAAAAATGATGACGATTACTTTACTTGTTTAGTTGTTTTGGTGTGGTAACCGATAGACACATTAACTTAATGAATGTAATATCTTATTCTTTTAGGTCAGAAGTACTAAAAATGTTACATAGTCTGTTTTGTAAATCCATGGGGTGGGAGCCTGGTGACCTGTATCACAGGTTCTATGGAACCTATTTCAGACACCAGTTTCTCACAAATAAATATAGCTACAAAAATTATATAGTACTGACCTACTTACGTATCATTTATTTGTTTGTGAAAAAATAATAAATGCTTGTTCTATTTTTATTATATACTGTTACCTACATATAACTGTTGAAGGCAGAAAGAAGCTTTTCATTTCCAAATTTGGAAATTATGTATCTAATGTAAAGAACGATACATTTTTAGAGACGTTAACACACTTGAATGAAAGCGTTTTACCGCGCTGGTAGGCAAATGAAAGTAGGTAATATTTTGAATTTGATTACTAATGAGACCTTAAGCAAGTGACTTAATGGAAAATGAATTTCCGATTCTGTTATCCGCGGACCGTGACCGTGGCAAAACTCAGTTGCTCTTTTACGACGCTGCTTTAGATATTGGCTAAATAGAAGTTGCAGCGCTGGGAATTTGCATTGCATACTACTGGCAGTATTGTTGTTTAGGTAGTGAGTACGGGTCAATGGTGTGGAAAGTTCCTACATGATTTACGATGAATCAAATACAAAAAAATATGGAGACTAGTCAATTGTTTTGTCTAGGGTACAAGAGTAGAGTGTAATTTCTTTAATACAATGTGATTTCGATGAAAAGCCCTAGAGTTGGCTAGTATGTAATCACGGGGATTGGAAATCCTACCTAATGGATGATAACGGCAATGATCATCAGGTTGATCACAGATGACGACTGATAGATAATTATGAAGTTTAAATTTTTATTGTAAGTTCGAGTAGAGCAACCGGGATAGCTCTGTGTGATTGTATTTAAAGATACAGACACCTTGCAATAACAGAGGTGACATGTTCTGAGATGTTTATTTTGGGTACATTATTAACGATTAACGACTCAGTAATTGAAATTTGTGACTTTGATGCCTAGAAGCTGTTCATTGGTAAAATTCTGATTCAATTTTGATGTTGGGCGGTAGAGATAATGTTATTTTCGTGGAGATGACCATTGAATGTTGGTTTGGGTCTAGGACGATTACTTGTTGTGTAACTCACGTATTTATTATCACGTGTTGTGATGGCAGATGGACTGCATTACTTGCGATAGTCTGTATACGATGTACTGAATAGATTTGATCGAAGGACTGACCACGAGCTGATAAAGTAAAGTGGGCTTAGTAAAGTAAAGCTTGTTAAATTTACTATTTTACGATTTTAGCAATTTCATATTGAGATACTGTATAGTCTAACAGTAGTTTATCTACATACAAGAGTACGGCCAGTACTGTATTAGCTTCTATGTATTACAAAGGTACTACTGGAGTCTATAAGTACTTACGGATTGCAAAAGTACGACGAATCAACGTCACTGAGTGGAAGCGTTAGTAATGTTTATTGATTTCGATTTGTATTTCCACGAGTTAAGGAATATTGTTTTGAGTTTAGAATGATAAGAGGAGAGCTAGTATAGTCTTTTATAACCATAGGGTCAGGTATGATCGAGCGAACATGGTACTGTGCTGTGGTATTTTAGTTTCAGATAACACACGAGGGCGGTCTTGAGCCTAGACATCATGTTGAATAAAATACGCAACGTCAATCGAAGCACCGCCTTGCGGATTGCTGGAAATACTGTGATGACATCCTTTTCGGCTCGCGGCCGTGGTCAGGACGTGGAACTAGCTGCTCATCCATTAATGAGAGAAGTCTTGATTTATTGCCTCACGTCATATGGCCGTTCTCCATAAATGCATAAATGAGAGTGCTGCATAATGGATCATCAAGGGACCTTCGTTCTTCGTTCATCGGTGCTCCGACGAATTGTGCTGTACAATATATCGATGGCCAACGATGTTATACTGGGTGTTTGGTGCGATGTGCGGGTCATTTTATTTGACCGTTGCAATGTGATTTGGCATTTAATTGTAGTTGATTTGGCCACTGATTTGAGAATTGGCATATGGGGTCATATGATTTGACCATTGCCATGTGTTTTGGCCACTGCCGTGAGGATTGGCATTCAGGTACCTGTGATTTGACTATTAGTACCATGTGATTTGGTGTTTATATGGCTCATGTGATTTGGCCATTGCCATGCAATTTGGCGTATTCTACCAACTACAGAAGGAACACCTTTCTATCGTGAGTGAATTTTAAAGATTTATCCAGGAGAATTAATCTTGATTTATTTAACACAAGTTGTGAGTCAGCGAGAGACCGCATACTCAACTATTACTTCGACGCGTTGTGGCATTTTTCAAACCATGTTATTATGGATTTGACTATTGTTGCATTACTTTCGAGTATTGTAAGTATATTTTAGTTTAAACTTGAAATCGTAAAGTCTTGTAGACTGTTCGGTATGCTTGACTTTTAGTTAAGTATGTATTAAATTATCCAGTTTTTATCGGTGGAAGCCTGTAATTGGCTCTGTGCTAATATAAAATAATACTGGTATTATTTTATATTGTTATCATTGCTGTTGGTTTTCCTTAAGTAAATAGGATAAAAAGTATGATTTCGGTCACGTTTGAAAAATTAAATTACTACGATCATGAGACCTAATCAGTATTTCCTAAATAGATAATTTAATTGGATTTTACATTGATGCTAGTTGATGTAAATTGATTATCTTTTTAGTAAATTGTCATAATGTAACTCGAGTAAAGATACGTGCATTGCATTGTCATGATATAATTCGACCCTAAGTATTCTTTAAGGATTGAATTTTATTGTTTCCTAATGTTAAATATCTGTTTCTTATGTTACACATACATTTTTGTTTAATTGTAATTTTGAGATAGTGTATCGCAAGCCAATTAGGCTGCTCGTCAGTATGGCCGTGTGGGAGATAATATTATTATTGTATTTATCTTCATTTTTATAAAATGAAGGTAGTGTTCTTAAATTAAAAACCACATGCGGGTACACCGCAGTCTATAAAAAGGCGGCCATCGCTTTCGACAGGTCAGACGTTGTCCGACTGCGGACACGGCACCACCAGTGCTCTGAACTGTCTTCCTCAGGTAATCTTGCTTAACCGTATAACTCGTATTATTTCTATGTTCTATTTTGTTATTTCTATAGAAATAACAATTAATTATTGTCAACTTGTCTGTATTTTGCTAAATCTAAGTACATCACTTAAGCTACTAAAATATGTCCTCTCCATCTGTTGCTGTCCATTTATTATATTATTGGTAATAATATACATAGATTTATTATTCATATTTCTTTGTTTAATTTCTATACACGTTCTCCCACAGGTAAATAGATAGATAACTGATAATAAATTAATATAAATATAATAAAGCTAGATATAAATAAAATAAACGTGGTGAGTGGGTAAGATAGCAAGAATACATAACCATATAAATACTATACGAGTAAAGGAGAGAGAAGCTCAGTCAAATAAGGGGGAGATAGGAGACAAACTCGTGAGCCCCAACACTAAAGATCCTTCAGATAATGCTCACGAACAGCTTTCTTAAATGAGTATTTGCTGGAAAGCAATCTAAGATCGGGAGGGAGATCATTTTAGAGCCTTACAGCCCTCAGTACAAAAGAATTAGAGATAAAGCCACATCAGGCCAGAATTCCTTATCCTAACGGCGTTTGCCCGCAGCTGCTGCGCATGAGCCAGGTGTCGGTGGGCGACGTGGCGGCGGGCAAGCTGGTGAACCTGCTGGCCAACGACGTGGCGCGGTTCGACTATGCGTTCATGTTCCTGCACTTCCTGTGGGTGGTGCCGCTGCAGGTCGCCGTCGGCGTTTACTTTCTGTGGGACTCCGCGGGCTATGCGCCCATTGTGGGCCTCTTTGGAGTTACGCTCCTCGTTTTGCCGATACAAGGTGATTGTGATATTGAGTATTTTAAATTTGATATTCGTTTGTTTCAACGAGGTGAGAAAATAATTATTATGTTTTATAATTAGCTTCACTTCTACTACTGGTCTTCAAGCGATACTGCGCCGTGCAGCCTATTTTTTTACACTATTACAAATCTGGTTAGGTACGCAGATGACCGGAGGGGAACGCGAGGAGGACGACATTATTTTTACGTATAGTTATTCTCATCACATGTATTTGATATACATATACAGTATTTGCTTATTCTATTCTATGCCTCAGCGTCGACATGCTTCGTAATGGGCCCAGAGAATACCAGCGCTGTAATACCAGCGTTTCTTGTGCCTCACAGCACATGCTGAGTGGGTACCATTTACGCTGGCCGCCGCGGCACCGACAGTGGCACGGGAGGCTACGCATTGTTTGACGACCTGAGTGGCTCAATGGTCAACATGCCGGGCTGCCACGCAAGAGGTCCCGGGTTCGATTCCCGGCCTGGCAGAAATTGAAATGATGAATTTTAATTTCTGTTACGGGTCTGGGTGTTCTATGTATAATAAGTATGTATTTAAAAAGTATTTAAGTAGTAAATCAGTAATCTAGCACCCATAGCACAAGCTTTGCTTAGTTTGGGGCTAGATGGTGCTGTGTGAATTTGTCCATGATTATTTATTTTTATTTTATTTTTTTATTTTATTGTTTTAGATGTTTTATTATTAATGTTTCCTTTGCCTGTAACTGAAACTGTTATTGTGTCGTGGTTTGCTATGTGTAAGAAATGTCTTTTCTATCAAAAGGAAAAAATTCTAGATGTAGTAAAGAGTAATTTTTTTTGTAGCTGCCCTCACCAATTATACTGCACACGTAAGAAGGCAAATAGCTCAAAGAACAGATACCAGAATCAAGTTAATGGGAGAGATTGTTAATGGAATTCAGGTAAAGTAGAGTTCGAAAATATAAATATAAATATTTACAAACATACGTAATTTATTAAAATTTACAAACAAAATTTATTAAAATTTAACTTTTATTCTGTCACAGGTTATAAAAATGTATGCGTGGGAGATGCCATTCCAAGCTGTGGTGAAAGCTGTCCGCGCGTTTGAAATCAAATCTTTACGGAAAGCACTAATAGTTAGGAGTCAGTTCATCGGATTCATGGTGTTCACTGAAAGACTTTCTTTATTCTTAACCAGCCTGATACTAGTTCTCTCTGGAACAATGGTGACCGCTAATTTGGTACGTACATAAAAACAAATAATCATCTTGGCGTTAATGTCCCGGTTATGCTCTCGCGCACGACGGCCTGGGTACTGCTTTGACCATGATCCAGGATTTGGCAGATCAGGTAATTACAGTGGAGCGACTGCCATCTGACCACCGTGACCTTGCTACCAGGGAAACCTGACCAGATTGGATCATGATTACACTTTCAGTCGCATGAATGTGCAGGTTTCATCACTATGTTTCCCTTCACCGTAAGAACATCGGTTAATATTCAAGTAATGTACATAACTCAGAACAGAGCCATTGGTACATGGCCGTAGTGGGATTCGATACCGGTACCTGTCGCTTACAAGTCAAATATCGTAACCATTCGGCCACCGACGCTCCTAAGTAATTTGGTATGTAGATATACCATAAAATAACTCTGCAAGAAATATCATCAATTACTAAGATACCTATTTGACGATAGACGGGAAATTATTAAAAAAGAGGATTAATGCACTAATTATTTCGTTTTAGATTTTTCCTGTGCAACAATACATGAATGTTATTCAATTAAATTTAGCAATGGTCGTCCCCACAGCCATTGCAAGTTTATTTGAGATGTTTGTGGCATTGGAACGTATGGAGAGTTTTCTCGTTTTGGGTAATATTTTTCTTCATCTAAGTTTTTTTTTATGTCATACGGTAGGCAAACAGGCAAGCGGGTCACCTGATGGAAAGTAGTCTGCGTTTTACGATACGAGAGCCTATGCCACAAAGCTAGATATAATAGGCGTCTTTTCGTAAGCTAGTTCTACGACCTTTGCTTAGTGTGGGGCTAGACAGCGTGTCCACGATGATTGAAAATTGGTTAGACGAAAATACGCCTATCTAGCTCTGTGGCATCGGCTCAAATTTTTTATTGAAACAGCATTGTTTTATAACAAAGATTTTAAGTAACTTTGAACTCTACTTATATACATGCTAAAAAAAATGGATGCAAAAAAAAATAATATTATTATTAAATTATTTTTACAGGTGAACGTGGGGATCTTACGGTAGGCCAATCGTATAGCAATAATTCATTACTTAATTCGGAGGAAAAATCCAAAGAACCATTAGAAGCTATAAATATCGGTAAGTCCAGAAATAGGTAACTATCACGCCCTGTGGTGACCAGCAGAATAGCATAAAGCACTAATTCACAGAAATCTAAATTGATGTCTTAGATTGACTGATTTGGATGCAGTTTTATCTATTTGAAAGCCAATTTAATCGAGATGCTTCTTTGCTTTGTTTCATTAAAATCCGCTCAGTAGTTTAGAAAACATTTGAGTATATGTAAATTTTTCGGGGGTTATCCGACTTTTTCTGTCGGTTGGGTTTTTGATCAATCTCTAATCCACCTACCAAGGAGATTATGGCCGCTGCTATTATAGAGGAGGCTGAAATCCAACAGTGTATTATTAAGACATGTAATTATATGCAGTAATGTGATTGTATCTACTAATTTTTTGACTACATAATACAAATGTTATTTAAAGCAGCAAAGGGGCCTCGTCAGTCATTGGGCAATGACTATTCAGTGGTGCTGTCTGAGGTCAGTGCGTCGTGGTCAGGATTCCCCGAAGTAACGCTAAATAACATTTCTTTGAGCATACGCAAGGGTGAGCTATGCGCCATTATTGGACCAGTTGGTTGTGGAAAGGTATCAAGTACTGTCTTTTACTGAGTTATTAATTTTTATGTCAGCATGATCTAATTACTCTTTAACGAAATATTATTCCAGTCATCCCTACTTCAAGTTCTGCTGAAAGAGCTGGCCGTGACTCAAGGTACACTGAACGTACACGGACGGATGTCGTATGCATGCCAAGAGTCCTGGCTCTTTTCAGCCACCGTTCGAGAAAACATACTTTTTGGCGCTTCTTATGATCCCCTGAAATATAAAGAGGTAGATAGATCATAGTTTTAAAATATGCTAATAATCTCCATGCTTCCAAAACCCTGCGTATAATTCCAGTAGGACATCGTTTCTGACTGACATAATCATGTCACCAAGATGATGATGAGGGTATCATTTCTACTTTGTTTTAAAAATACAATAAAAATAGTTGATTTTCAGTAGTTGGCTTTGGAAGATTCTGATCCCTATCCCTAAACACTTTTGATGTGTGTATTATGTATGAAGTCAATCTATCTAACTAACGTGCCACAAACTTATCCGATCCTGTGGCCAAAGCTGGAACCAAGTGTCGCTATTTTGAATTGTCAACAATAGCGACGCCGTCACCGGGTTAGCTCATTTTGTAGTATTGTAAGTATCTCCCACATTAAAAAATAGTAGTTTATGCAACTGTCATATAAAAGGGGGTATTAAAACATGAGTGTCTGTTTATCATACGAGGCGTAGCCGAGTATGATAATAGTTTGACACGAGTGTTTTAATACCTAATTATATGCAGTTGCATACACTACTTTATCTACACTCATATTTTCATGTTAAAATTTCGTACCTATAATTTTTTCAACTTTGTTGGAAGTAACTGCGAGTCAGATCTGTTGTATCTACGCGTCGAAGATATCAAGCGAAATTCACTTTACTTCTTTTACATTTATCTATTTATTTGCTTTAAACAAGAAAAAATATATACAAACACAAATTACAACAATTAGAAAAAATATTCTGTTTAGCGGGAAAATAATTCCAAATGTACACAATCACAACCACAGACTATGAACTGATCACAAATATAAACAGCAATTTTGAATTTGTTGAAGACATTTAGGTATTCAGCCTACATTTAGCCGTGTCCCGGCGCCCGACAAAAATTTAAGAAAGAAAAGTGTTGCATAATGATTAAAAAGTTATTTTTCGATACAGCTGTAATGAAAATAGTATTGGAAATGCTGTATCGAAAAGTAATTTTTTAAATTTTTATAGACTGGCGTGAAAAAAGTGTATCCTTAAACAACTGTTTTCGAATATGTAATTGGAACATTACGCTATGAGTGTAGATAAAATACTTTTGTCTATGTCCCGTTTATTAGGTACTCTTGTTTTGAAAAACGGTTGTTAAATAGTAGTTTATGCAACTGTCATATAATACCTAATTATATGCAGTTGCATACACTACTTTATTTACACTCATATTTTCATGTTAAAATTTCGTACCTATAATTTTTTCAACTTTGCTGGAAGTAACTGCGAGTCAGTTCTGTTGTATCTATTCGTCAAGAATATCAAGCGAAATTCACTTCACTACTTTCACATTTATCTATTTATTTGCTTCAAACAAGAAAAAACATTCACAAACACCAATTACAACAATTAGAAAAAATATTCTGTTTAGCGGGAAAATAATTCCAAATGTACACAATCACAACCACAGACTATGAACTGATCACAAATATAAGCAGGAATTTTAAATTTGTTGAAGACATTGAGGTATTCAGCCTACATTTAGCCGTGTCCCGGCGCCCGACAAAAATTTAAAAAAGAAAGTGTTGCATAATGATTAAAAAGTTACTTTTCGATACAGCTGTAATGAAAATAGTATGGAAAATGCTGTATCGAAATGTAATTTTTTAAACTTTTATAGACTGGCGTGAAAAAAGTGTATCCTTAAACAACTGTTTTCGAATATGTAATTGGAACATTACGCTATGAGTGTAGATAAAATGTGATATTGACAATTATTTGGTATTAATGTGAAGTTGATGAATGTCATACGTTTAAAGTTGCGACACGAAAAACGACATGGTATTTTTAGCTGAGTAAATGTTGCATATACCTACTTTCAGGTGTGCCGCGCGTGCTGCCTGGCACCGGACTTCAAGCAGTTCCCGTACGGCGACCTGTCGCTGGTGGGCGAGCGCGGCGTGTCGCTGTCGGGCGGGCAGCGCGCGCGCATTAACCTTGCGCGCGCCATCTATCGCGAGGTAGGTACGGAACGCCTTCAAGCAGTTTCCGTACGGCGGCGACCTGTCGCTGGTGGCCGAGCGCGGCGTGTCGCTGACGGGCGGGCAGCGCGCGCGCATACGTACGTACTGCACGCCTTTCTTACAGTCGCGAATACGACATCCTGGTCTGGGGGGGTCAAACTATTGTACTAAAATCGTAACTTAACTTTTACTTGAGAATTTTCTGTGAGTGAGTGTAGAAACTTCATGACCTGTATATCCGATTTCTTTATCATCTTGAGGACATTAGACGTTGTTTGGTGGATAATTACACCTTGTGACCTTGTCGTATGCTCTAGGTGGACATATACCTACTGGACGACCCGCTGTCGGCCGTGGACGCCAACGTGGGCAGGCAGCTGTTCGAGGGCTGTATCAACGGATACCTGCGCGGGCGCACTCGGGTGCTGGTCACGCATCAGATACACTTCCTCAAAGCGGCCGATAAGATCGTTATTTTGAGAGAGGTTTTTATCAGATCAATACTATTTCATATCAACCATAATTAATTTTTCGGACAATTGCGAATTGTATGTAGTCAGTCATATTAAATATGACTGATTACATATTCATTGTATGGTGTAAGTGTAGTGGATTAATAAAGTTCTTTTTTTCCAGGGATCTATCGAAAATGTAGGATCCTATGAGGAGCTATCGAAGTCAGGAAAAGAGTTTTCTCTGTTGCTGACAAGTCTACAAGAGAGTTTTGCTGAAGAAGAATCTAATAAAGTAGGTATAATATAATCTAAAGAAGACTAATATCAAAATGACGTGCTTTGGTAATGCAAAATGATGCGTTTTAATAGAAAAAACAGACTGATTGAGCGCTACAAGGATAATTAATGACCGTGAGATTTTATCGACATTTCTTCAATGTTCTTTTTTACGCCACATTCTGTGACTAATGCTATTGTCATTGTGACGCTTAATCGTTTTATTTTTTGTATTGAAACGTACTTTACTTTAGGTTCGATTTTTGTGTACTAACGGTCATTAAATGGCATTTAATGCATTTTCCAGTTAAAACAGAGGCCCTCGCTACGCCGTGACGTATCCGTGAAGGATACAGAGGACCCCGAAATCCAGAAGGAGCAGATGCTCCAAGCGGAAGATAGAGCGAAAGGCAGAATAAACTGGGAAATTATCTGGATTTATCTGCGCTCTATTAACTCCTGGTGTTTAGTACTGGCTGTGTTATTCTGGTTGATCGTTAACCAGGGTGCGGCAGCAGCTGCTGATTATTGGTTGAGCTACTGGTGAGATAGACTTTGCAATTATTTTAATTACAATGAAAAATCTGCATATTAAATGTTGGTCTTGTTAAGTAATTATCTTGTTTAATGAAAAATCAATTAATATAATTTTCTCTTTTTTAGGACAAATGCAGTCAGCCAATTTGAAATTGACACAGGAGATATACCTGGTGAGTGCTTTAGATATATAAAAGCAAGACAATATTGCAAAAAACAAGCTACCTTGTGTTCATGATTGAAGAAACGTCTGTAGGTCAGAATGTACATTTAACATTCAGCAAACCAGAAAAAAGTTGAAATTAACATTCATAGCTTGTTCTAGAAAATTATTTGGACGAAACTACGCGAACTACTTGTGTCTAAAATCGAGAGGACTCTGTCTAGAATTCTAGTCTACGATTAAGCCTAGTCCAATTTAACCCCACAACGACCTATTTAAAAAGTCTGATAGAATGCTACATTATCAGCGAGTAACATAGGCTATGTTTTTCCCGAAATTCAATGTTGTTCCCACGGGAACGTGGTAGAGTTTAACGCGGACGAAGTCGCGGGTAAAAAATATAGTACATGCATATTATAGTCAAGAAAATCCCTGAAAACCCGTGCGAAGTCGGGGCGGGTAATGTTAGTGCTAGTCGGTAGGCTAGTATAGAAAAAACAATTTCGTTATCTTAACGTTTTTTATACATACTTCTTCTTGACAGTACTCTTGACAGTAGGTTCCTGACAATAGAGACGGTGGCGGGAGTCCGTTTCCTGTTTATACTTACTGTGTTGATGTTATCGTGTTTCAGATACCAACTGGGACACCGTAGTCGGTGCATTGACGACTGCTATGTACATCGGCATTTATGGTGGACTTATTATAGCCGTTATACTAACCTTGCAAGTGAGGATATATATCTACGTCTCGGCAGCCGTGAGAGCATCGCAAAACATCCATAATAAAGTGTTCAAAAACTTGATTGCTGCCTTCATGAGATTTTTCGACACTAATCCTTCAGGTATGACTGCTTTAATAAAAGAAATAAAAGGTAACCTTTAATTTTATTCGAGTAATAAACAACGAAGCAAAAACTGGCCAAGACTTGTCTAGCTACAGCACAGTGTTCTGTAGTTGACTGTCATTATAAAATGCGTATCTACACAGAAGGAGAATCTTGATACTAAAAATAATATAACAATGCTATAAAAAAATACATTCATATTTTATACCTTGCTATATTAATTACCAAATTATAAATTCTTGTTTTGCAATTGGCATTTCATAATGTAACATTTTTAAACATAATTTATTTGCTGATATATAAATACAATTTGTATGAAACAGGTCGAGTCATAAACAGATTTTCCAAGGATATGGGCGCCATGGATGAATTGCTGCCCCGCAGCATGTTGGAAACGCTTCAAATGTATTTTGGCATGATCAGCGTGCTAGTGCTGAACGCGCTGGCGCTGCCTTGGACGCTGATCCCCACGGCGGTGCTAGTGGTGGTCTTCGTGATGCTGCTGAGGTGGTACCTTAAAGCGGCACAAGCGGTGAAGAGGTTGGAAGGCACAAGTATGAATAGTTTTCTAATATGTCACGGGAAATGCAACCTTATTGTTTTATGAAGTGCAATTGAACTTCGAACTTAGGCTTCTGGACCACTTTTTTTCCCACTGTAAAAAATCCAAAGCATTAACTTTGACGTAAACGTTTTATCCGCAGCTAAAAGTCCAGTGTTTGGAATGATCAATTCGACTATATCGGGGCTATCGACTATTAGGAGTTCCAATTCGGAACAGAGACTGCTGAAAACGTTCGATAGAGCGCAGGTTTGTTTGGTCTTTTCGTTAACGTTACACTTTAATAAATATGTAGGGAAGGTACCTACCTGCTTTTTTTTATTTGTATATAATGAACAGCTCTTCAAAATTTAACATTAGATATTCGTAAATAACAGAAAGCCAATAACAGATCCTTACTCTATAGAAATAAATTATAAATAAAAATTACCACCAAAAAACAGGTTATAACAATTTCAACCTTCTGTTTGTGTGGGTTTACATATTTATGTTTTGTACTTACTATGTTTTAGGATTTAGGTAGTAACTAATATAGATTAATGAGACTCAAGTCAGAGATGAAATTAACTATTATAATTATGCATATTCTAGGATCTTCATACCAGCGCGTTCTTTACTTTCATCGGCGGAACATCGGCATTTTCACTTTACCTAGACGCTCTGTGTCTAGTCTACTTGGCGGGTATAATGGCTACTTTCCTTTTGGTCGACTTAGGTAAGATATAAATACGTGTAGTTTTTACGAGTACCTACTTATGAATACAGATATGGTGTCAACTTACGTTCCACATAAAATGTCGTCTTCACAATGCACTTTGCATTTGAGTTCTGTTACTCAAATATCTTAGACTGTGAGGATGACGTAGGTTACAAGAAAAATTCGTCTATCGAGTAGGGGACCCACCATGTTTAGGAGACCCATAAAACCTTGGACGGCCCGTGCACAACTTGGCACAAAAACTCTCTTTCGCTTTTTAGCCACATTATAGTCGCACAAAAAGAAAAGTAACTTTAATGTGGCTGAAAACAAACAAACAAAACGCTACAAAGTAGATATTTTCTTATACTTGATGACGTAGGACCTACCTACGGCGCCCTCACCGTCTTTCTTAAGGAAACGCGAATTCACGAGAATTCTCCTTATTATTTCTGTAGGCGGAATCATACCCGTGGGCAGTGTGGGGTTGGCAGTTACCCAGACGATGATGTTGACGTTACTCCTGCAGCTGGCCGCCCGGTACACCGGCGACTTCCTAGCTCATACGACTTCGGTGGAAAGGGTCCTTGACTACTCCAAATTGCCTACCGAAAGAAACATTGAACGCGGACGTACGTATATGACCCCGTAACTTATTTTTCTTAAAGAAAATTCCGTGCACAAGAAAATGCACACGAGTTTTGCATGTGTGATAATTGTGCGAAATTCGGGACTCATTTTGCGTCATTGTGTGATCGAAACCGTTATCTCATATGAAACCGAATGCTGCGTGAATTGTACTGGCAGTTATGTCCGCCGCTTGCAGCACAGCTCCCTTATCACTCGTGTATTAGAATAATTAGAATAAAACTAACCAAACGTTTTGTTTTACAGCTACCCAGCCTCCGGTGGACTGGCCGTCAAAGGGACAAGTAATATTCGACGACGTTAACATGAAGTATGGACCAGAAGACCCATATGTGCTTAAAAATTTGAGCTTCACAATCAACAGTGGTTGGAAGGTAGGAAATGATTTTCCTGTGCAACATATTAGCAAACTTTTTATTTATTGAAAATGAAAGTAGAGGTATAAAATCCTTTTATTCATAAATAAAGTTAATACATATACCTAGCGGAGAGAGCTCTTATACTTAAAATAAACTATAACAAAATTACAAGTTCAGTATTTTGAACCATATTTTTCATGTAATGTTTAAAAAAGGCTTATTGGAAAAAATTATAGGCATCAAATCTGTGATGAATCGTGGTGGCTTATATTGTTATATAACAATATAATTGTTATATAACGTTATCTACAAGTGCTGCAGGGTACATTGTAAATTTGGTAAAATTAATTACTATTGATTGACATTTGTGATTACTTAATTATGTTTGAATAATTATTACCATAGCTAATTTAATAAGCATTATTCTTTCTTCATATAAAATTAAAAATTATGTCGCTAACGACTATTTACAATCAGATTATTTTCAATTTAAAATTTGTACGCCGAAAGGCAGGTCCCAGCCGAGCATATATGTATACTTTAATGTAATATCTATACAACCAGTGTTATCACTATAAAATAAATTGAAATTAAAGGCTGTATCCACAGACTGTACCTAAGTAAGTGATTGACTTTCAGGTGGGGGTAGTAGGTAGAACGGGTGCTGGGAAATCTTCCATAATATCCGCACTCTTTCGCTTGACGGACATCGAAGGCACTATTAAAATCGACGGCATTGACACCAGTGGCATCGCTAAACTGGTATGTACATAAATATTATGTTGATATTATTAGGTACTTACTGTTAAGGTTTCCATATTAAATTAATAAATAATTTATTAATTTGTAATTAACTAATGTCCCACAAGGTGGACCGACGATCTAAAGTAAAGATAAGTAAAGTAAAGATCGCAGGTACCAGCTGAATGCGGAAAGCACAGGACCGGCCTTTGTGGAGATCTCTGTGGGAGGCCTATACCCAGCATTAATTAATGCCTCGACATAATATTACTTAATGAAAACAATAATTTGTTCGTGATTACATCCAATGTGTGTATGTGTCCGAATAATTGCAAATATCGTAACTTCGCGTAAATCCTAGGACGTTTGCAAAAAACCTGACAATTGGAATCTATGAATCTGTCTTTTTACAAAAGTTCTAGAAGATACGATTTTTCCAATTATCCAACGATATATGCATACAAGGGTAGTTATTTGACCGTTTTTATTTTTCTATTTCAGTTGTTGCGGTCGAAAATATCAATAATACCACAAGAACCGGTCCTATTCTCAGCCACGGTGCGCTACAACTTGGATCCGTTCGACGTGTACAGTGACGATGACATTTGGCGGGCCTTGGAACAGGTACTTTTTACCTTAAATAGCTCATAATAAATGGATTTTTAAAGATCATAATATAATGTCTATAAATAAGTGAGTATTTTCTTGATGACCGAGTAGCGTTGTAGGCGTTCCAATAAACCCAAGTATGTGCTCCACTTGCGTGCTACTCCCGCGCAGCATGGTGGTAGCAGGAGTATACGGAATAGTCGAATGTTCCATCGATCGAATCATTTGTGGTATCGAATATCGTTTTCAGGTGGAGCTGAAAGACGCTGTGCCCGCGCTGGACTACAAGGTGACGGAGGGCGGCAGCAACTTCTCGGTTGGGCAGCGGCAGCTGATGTGCCTGGCGCGCGCCATCCTGCGCTCCAACAAGATCCTGATCATGGACGAGGCCACGGCCAACGTGGATCCGCAGACCGACGGGCTGATCCAGAAGACGATCCGGCGCGTGTTCGTGGGCTGCACGGTGATCACCATCGCGCACCGGCTCAACACCATTATGGACTCGGACCGCGTGCTGGTGATGGACAAGGG
This sequence comes from Blastobasis adustella, assembly GCA_907269095.1. NCBI lineage: Eukaryota > Metazoa > Arthropoda > Insecta > Lepidoptera > Blastobasidae > Blastobasis > Blastobasis adustella. The sequence goes on along the minus strand of OU026119.1, from coordinate 12,739,772 downwards.
CTTGGCCGTGGAGTTCGACTACCCGCACCGGCTGCTGGCTTCGCCCGACAGCCGCTTCGCGTTCATGGTGCGCGAGACCGGCGAAAACATGAGCCGGACGCTGCACCAAGTCGCCAAAGACAAATACGAGAGTGATAGACATATCGCTTAAATTGATTTATTACGTTTGCCATCTGTATTCATAAATAAGACTTGCGGAAGAGAAGCAGCAACATGACGAAGATAGTGATTTTTCAATATGCTGCTTAAAATGTCCCAAAACCTCTAGCAAAAAACAAATAAAGGACACCAAAAATGAAAATAAATGATTAAAGTTTAAAAAATTAAGTACCTAGGGAATGAATACAATGTTTATATTAAATAATGTATTTAAGCTTGTAAGAATAAGTACAGAATTATAATATAAAATGGTGATAGTTGTCTTAATATACTTTTTCTTTGGTATACCTGTGGTATCACAAAATCTCTGGACCTACGTATCATACGAAATATAACCTAAATTTTTTATATAATACGGCAAACAAACAGGCATGCGGGCCACCTGATGGAAAGTGGTCACCGCCGGCTATGGACATCAGCAACACAAGGGATGCTACCAATACGTTGCCCGCCTCTAAGGAGACCTCTAATATACCTCTTGAACGATCCCATGTCATAGTCCAAAGTAAACACTGTTGGTGGGTTCATTCCACATCCGAATCGTACAAGCAAGAGAAATGTTCTTTCGAATCGTCGCATGGCTACCACTAGAGGGACTACATACCTGCGGATGTTGATTGCTCGAGCGAGAACGATGGTACGGATGGCCTGTAGCTAAACGGTATGGATGGCCGGCGCGCTGCTATTGCGAATGGGACTATGTTTGACTTGTTCTCGCCTTACTTCTATACTACCGTCACTCAAGTCCATGCCGTCACTATGAATTAAAATTCCTTTGACAAATGCAAGTAAATGATCCCTTGTATGAATAAAGCCTTGACCTAGCCGCTCGACAACATGTCAACCCATAAACGTTGGTGGTTCTACAAATGGACAAGGTGATTCTTACATCGAAACGCACAACGCAGCATTGTGCGTGAGTGCGTGACATACCTAAAGTTGTTTGAAATATCAATTTGTATTTAAACCACGCATACACTGAAAACGCATCCAGCGTGTGCGTGCGTCATCGCCGGGATGGAACATGTCCTTGACGCTGGTCAGCTCGATTATCTCAGCATCGAGCGTATCGAGGATCTCGTAGACGTGCGCGTTGGGTAATGCTCGATGCAGTAGGCCAGCTCACCATTGCCCATGGCCGGGCCCCAAGAGAAGGCGTAGCCGATGTGCGCTGGTGCGTCGATCTCGATGAAGACCCAGCCCCGCAGCCGCGCGCGCCTCACTACTGCCGCCCGCTCGCATCCGATTCGTCCATGTCAATCACTTTAGTTTTCTCCGTCCAGAGACTTCTTTCTTGATATCGCAGGTTTAGTCATCCATTGTCCACGTATCCATGGCGCTTACGCAACTCGTGACCAAACCAGTGCAGGCGTAATGTACTCGTTATATTCTCGATCAAGTCGCGTAATTCGCACATTCACCGCAGGCTTTTCATTTCGTTGGCGTGCAGTTCGCTGCCGTGTTTCGTTAGTGCCGGTATTATAGGCTAATAATTTTAAAAAGTGTAAAATAGTGCGATGTTAATTTAAAAAAATTCACTACAGTTAGCTATTTAACGTAAGGATGTTACACCCGTATTCACAAACAATACTTGAGTAAAGTAGCGTTACTATGCGATCTCACAGCGTTCATAAGTTAAGTGAACGCACTGCGTGTGTTTTGCATGATTGGTCAATTTCGTTCATTTTGACAGACGTATTTTGATAGTGCCAGTTGAAACCCTGTGCGTTCGCGCGCACTATGAGACCTCACAGCACAGTATAAAGAACTGAATTAAGGTATTAGACATAAGTGAGTAAATATCGCTATTTGGATCACATATATTCCGGAAGTTTTTGGCTAGGTGCTTCTTACTACAGGTAAACAAGAATGGACCAAACAAGTGAGCCATTACTGAAGCCAGAAATAGCAACGAGCTTGAACAGTGAAGCGTACCAGAACGTCAGACTTTCCCGTGAAAATCGCACGAATCACTTCAGGCAAGGTCTGCTGATGCTGATATTTAGTACTGCATGCTATCAACTCATGTTAATGTACTGGATGCGACCTGAAACGTCTACTAACAGAAAAACAACATTGAAAACGGTAGAACGCGATGTTCGCAAAGTTCATACTACTGCCGCTCCGTTCGAGTTTTCGAAGTAGGTATTGGTATTAGGTATGCAATAAAATGTAGTAATCGTTTATTTTGTGCAAGCGGTTTAATTGTTTTCAAATTAAAACGATTTATTAATATCAACGATAAATCCGACCATTAAGTAATTCTATACAAGTAGCACAGTAGTTATATAATATAGTAAATCTGCCTTTATAGGGATAGCTTTGATCCTCAACGAAAACGATGTTTTATATTGTGTGTCTAAGAGCTACCTACTGATGTAGCACTAACAGTTATCAAACACCTTTATTATAACAAGGCCTCCGACGTCTACTAGCCCAAAACTTAGCCAAGTTTTGGGCTAGTAGACGTCGGAGGCCTCTTTGGCGGTCACCGACACCAGTCTCATTTGCAGCTGCACCGAGTTATTATACTTACCTCCGTCGTGTAATTGTTGTTGTATAACAAACAGTAACTCTTCTAATTACAGTGACTTCAAACCACAATGGACATGGATTTGCAGAAACAATACTTGTCAGCGGATACAAGCGACAGATACTAACATTGTATCCCTTGCCACCTGCAGCGTGTTTTGTGGGCCCCCGCAACTGTGGCCTCTACCCACTGAGCAATTGACTTTGTCTAAAGACATTGTACCAGTAAACACTGAATCCATCAAACTCAAAGTAAGAAATTCGCCGTCTGAAGAGGTGACCGAATATTTATCGAACGCCTTTGATCTGTTCATGGACGATCTCCGGAGAGTCGCAGTTAAAGTGACAAATGATGATCTGTCTGGAAACAGTAACATGGTTATTCCAGTGCACAAAATAGTGGTCCACATATCCGTAAAGAAAGACCGAGACCCACTTCTGCGTCTTGATACAGACGAGAGCTACGAACTATCACTGAAACCGGTCAACGATAGGTACGAGTTGGCCGCGGAAATAACAGCGGCATCATTCTGCGGAGCGCGTCACGGCCTCGAGACGCTATCGCAGCTGATTTGGCCAGATCCCTACTTGAAGTCGCTACTAGCTTACCGCGTGGCGAGTGTGAAAGACGCACCAAAATTTAAATACCGAGGTTTGCTGCTCGACACTTCGCGGCACTATTTCCCTGTAAAGGATATCATGCGGACTATCGACGCGATGGGTGCCAACAAGCTTAACACTTTTCACTGGCACGCGACTGATTCTCAGTCCTTTCCCCTAGTGTTTAGAAGTGCGCCACAGCTGACTAGCTACGGCGCGTACGGGCCGGGCGCGGTGTACACGCGGCATGATATCGCGGCGGTGGTGCGGCGCGCGCGGCTGCGGGGCGTGCGGGTCGTCATCGAGATCGATGCGCCCGCGCACGTCGGCTCCGCCTTCTCTTGGGGCCCGGCCATGGGCATGGGTGAGTTGGCCCACTGCATCGACTATCACCCCTGGCTAGGCATGTGCGGCCAGCCACCATGCGGACAGCTCAACCCGATTAACTCGCATGTGTACGAGATCCTGGAGGCGCTCTATGCCGAGATAATCGAGCTAACCGGCGTCAAGGACGTGTTCCACCTCGGTGGCGACGAAGTGAACTCATTTTGTTGGAGTCAGTACTTGCGAATAGATGACCCGGGGGGCTCAGAAGTGATGTGGCTCGACTTCATGGAGAAAGCGTACGCAGCACTGGAGAGGGCGAACGGGGGAGAGGCGCCCGAGCTGGTCGCGGTGTGGTCGTCCAAGATAACACAGGTGCCGTACCTGAGCCGGCTGGACCGCAGCAAGTACGTGATCCAGGCTTGGGGCGAGTCGTACTGTCCCGACCAGGTGGCGATCCTGGACAGGGGCTACCGGACGATAGTGTCGCACGTGAACGCGTGGTACCTGGACTGCGGGGTGGGGTCGTACAGGGACAGCTCGTTCGGGCACTGCAAACCGTACCGAAAGGTGTCCGAGGTGTATAACCACCGTCCTTGGAGTAACGGGAAGAACCGATGGCGGGTCGTCGGCGGGGTGGCGTGCCAGTGGACTGAATTACTGAGTCCCGAGGGCCTAGACGGGCGGTTGTGGCCCCGCGGCGCGGCGCTGGCGGAGAGGCTGTGGTCGGACCCGGAGCACGGCATCAGCGCCGGCGCGCTAGTACGGCTGGACGGGCAGCGCGCGCGGCTGGTGGCGCGAGGCGTGGCGGCCGAGCCGCTGTGGCCCCGTTGGTGCACGCAAAATCCAACGCAGTGTTCGTTCGATGATGACGTTCGGTTGATCTAGATCGGCCGATGATGGTTGTTCATCGACAATTGACGGCAATCGAAACAAACATTCAAGGAATCGATGATTCCTTTAAATCTTTAACTTGTTCTTGTTGTGTTTAAATGGTTAGGTATATGTCAAAATCTAAAGTTTTAACGATTCAAATGACAGTTCTGTTTCCTACGTTTTCTTCTCGAGTTCACTCGGTTCTCAGAGTTCTTGCGTCGGAAATCTTTAGTATCTTATCTAACTATGCGATATTATCATTGCTTATTGCGCTTCCCTCAGGTACAGAAGCTCGGGGCAAAGGGACTACAATGGCTGAATCTAATTAAATTGAAATTGAAATATAGCTACTGCTTTGTGGGGAACGCCAAAGCCAAGAGTTCGAAATATCAAGGCAATATTTTTTGCGACCCTTTGGCATCTGGGTACAAAACGACAAGGATAATGATTTTTAACATCTGCACGGCTAGCACAAGTGTGCACGCGACATAGCTTCGCGCCGCAAGAGAGCCTTTTTTTCCTTCTCTCAATACTAAGATCAAGAGTCTCGTCATGTCGAGTCTCTCTACGTCGAGGGACGTAGTGTCTCTACGGTGAGTCCTTACGTCGAGTTTCTACGGTGCGTACGGTTTGCAAAACAACGCATTACAAATTAATATGTAAGTTTAGATATTAAGTTTTATAGAATAAAATACTTATTGTGTGAATTTTTGTTTTATTTTTTTCTATAAATGTATACATAAGATTCCGGTCGACGTCTACGTAAAAGGTATGTGAAGAGGAGAAAGGAGGAACGATGAACACTAGTTCCAGAGTAATGACACTGCTCGTCAAGATCAACAATTTCTCTCCTTTCGTGTTTTAAGACCAATGTATTTTATTTATTTATTTATTTATTTAACAGTTTATTGTACACAAGATAACAAATACAGATAGTACAGATTAGTTACGACACAACAGGCACTACTTATCTCTAAAAGAAATCTCTTCCAGTAGGCCTACAATAAGAGATATGTGATAATTAAACGCAGATAAGACGTGCACAATGTCTATAATTATACTATAACTAAATACATACGTATATTCCAAGTTTCTCCTTATCATAGCGCAAATTTTTCGCTATTTATTGCTTTACTTCACACCCGGTAGAGTTAGCTGGAAGAGATCTCTTACAGAGATAAGCCCACCTTTGTAAACAACCTCTTGTAAAATTGTTTTTTATCTGGTTTCGTGTACAATAAAGTATATATCTAATAATAAATCACGGCTCGGCGGCTAGCAGAAAATCTGCCAGCCAGGGTCTGCTCAGATTTACTGAAGGCGATTTGTCTTTTTAGGAACTAGTGTTTTTAAGCTGTCATCCGAAATGAATAGAGTACGTACCTACTAAAGTCCCGTCGCAGAGCAGGAAGAAGCTAATGTTGTACAATGACCTCTTTATCTATTTACGTGGGACCGACAGAGACAGGAAATATAGGTTCATCCTGCTCCGCCCGAAGTCCGCCTTGACCATGATCAGGATTTGGCAGGTCAGGTCATCTAGAAAAGAGCGACTGCCGTATGACCCCCGCGACCCTGATAGCCGGCGAACCTGGTCAGTTACAGGTTACACATTCAGTCAACTGGAATGTGAAGGTTTAATCACGATGTTTCCTCTCAGCGTAAGAAAATCGCTTAGTGTTCAACTACAATAGCTCAAAAAGTCATTGGCACATGGGGTGCACTGGGGATCAAACTCGTTACCTCTCGCTTACGAGTCGGACCCGCTAGCCATTAGGCCACCGACGTTCTAAATTTTTTTTTGGAAGGTTGTGGGAGGCAGGTGTTAAGAGATGTAAAAATAAATTGAGGAGTTCAGTAGGTACTGTATTGACACAGGCGGAATCCATATTCTTGTTTTTGTTATTTATTTTATTGATTGTTATTATTATATTCAATTGAGTTCCCGTCCTATTACCCCAATGGCTGCCGATCCACTCGACATCCTTCCTCCACTCACTCCTGCCCAATTTCGGATTGACCGTCCACTTACCGCACCACTTTGCGACGTGCCTGAGCATCGACTTACACGATACAAGCGAGTTGAACAAAATTTAGGCGAGATGGTTACGAGAATACAAAAAAAAATAGGGAGAATCCAGACGATCTTAAGATGGAATCTCCTTGGTACTGATAAACTGCGTCAATCGACGGCGGCTGAAGTGAAAATCCGGAAACCATACATTTATCTCAATAGGAATATCTTACAAACCAAGTAGGTATCTGTTGTATAAATTAGGCTTTTCATGCCCGCGGTTATTTCAGTCGCGACTCGGCAAGTGTAGTGTGGGACGCCCTCCAGCCAAATGCTGCGGGTGGATGCTGGATACGGCGAGCCGAGGACAAGGTGCATTGACGCTAGTTGGGGGAGGCCTATGATCACCAGTGGACTAGTATATAGACTGACGATAATGAGTAGTTATGTTAATAGCTTACATGCTCTACGATCGAAAGTTTCATTAATACTCAAAAACCACTTTTGTTATCAGCCACTATCGTAAAGGTGCAACTTGGATCCGTACATTGACTCCGATTTTCGGAAGGCTTTACTTCCGAACTATACCAAAGCGAAACCAAAACAAGAGGAAGGGAGATGCCGTGTGGAGCCCGGAAGAGTAGAATTTATCACCAACCCTTTTCACGAGTGCCGTACAAGGCTATTAAACAGTTAAAAGCGGCAGCAGTATTTCCCTTGCAAATTCTGCCAAACGCGCGAAGGCGCGAAATAGAGACGAAAGCTCTCATCTCCACTTCGCACATCTCCGCACATCTTCGCTTTGGTGGAGTTCGAGCCTCTTAATAGGTTAGTAAAATAAACAACTTGTATTATTATAAAGTTTACAATTTTTATGCTTTATTGTTTGTTTGTTAGAGTTAAAATCTGCAATTCCCTATTTGACTATAATAACGTAACATAAGGCGCTTCAAACGTTACTGTTGAGCAAAGACAGCTAATGTGTTTAGCTCGCATCGTGTTGAGATCCAACAAGATGTTGAACATGGACGAGGCCACTGCAAACGTCGATCCGAAGTAATATTTGTTGCTACACCTTCCTTTTAAAATAACCTGAGTGCTCGCCCTCACATAGCTTCTATATTTTTCTTGCAGCATGACCAATTGAATTCAGCGGCCTAAGGCGGCAATTCGGATCGTGCACGATGCTGGCTATCACAATCGCTCACTGGCCTAACGCCATCATGGACTTCGACCGCGTGCCGGTGATGAGCAGCGGATGATATAGCGTAGAGTCGGCCATCCCTTCGTATTACTGTCAGATCATAAACGCCAGTTCGCAGCCATAGTCCGTGAGATAGGCGAGAGGAACAGTCACACGATCTTCAACATAGCTATGCACCTGCAAATAACAGCAACCTGAAAAAGTACGAAAAGAAAATTCCTGACTGCAGCCGGTCGCTCTGAGGAGCACTTTTGGGCCTGGTACCGTTATAACGAGGTATAAACTTTGACAATACACGTTTATTACTTATCCATGTACTCAAAACAAAATAAGAGCTGCTTACTTATTTTGATACCCAAACCGTATTTTGTGTTGTCTTACTCTGAGTTTTAACAAATATTTTGTGAGTTTATAGCTTGATGATGTAGCTATTGAAATGAGCTATTTCTTCGGTGAGCGAACTAGAATGCTTAGAATCGATATGAAGAGTCTGGGAGTGTAGCCAGAAGACGAGTTTCTTGCAGGACTCGTGTAACCACCTCTCAGAACCTTCTAAGCTCGTCTCAACCAGGGTAAATTGAGGGTGTTCAGAAAAATTAAGATTAAATTAATTATATACCTAATAAAGATTTTGATGATAAGAATGTTTTTAAATTATTGTTAGATAGTGGAGATGACACAGTAGGGGATGCTTTGCTTGGATGACCTGTTTAAAAATACCTCAAATATACCTTATGCTATGTATAAAAATATTGGAAAATGCCTAATTAATTAACTAGAATTATTATAATGACGATAACGGACTGAAAATTCATCCATAGACTATGGTAACTGCTTACCATCAGGCGAGCCATACAGTGGTATAAAAAATTCTGTTTTATAATTAAATATGTTTTCTATATTATAACATGTAAAACATATTTATATTTTATAATATAGAAAACATATTAAATTAAATTAAGTACATCTACAATACATATCATTATTCCTAATGATTCTGATTTCATTTGGTTTTATGATGGGAACTGAATGTTGGATATTCTGTACTTAATCTTGGATTATATCTGTCTGACGGGACATGAAGGCCAGTCCTAGACAATTATAAGCTACGTGGTTTGTTTCATATGTAATTACTAATTAAACATTGTCTGTGAAGACACTGAAGAGACAAATTACCTAAGTTATGAGATCTTGACAAGAATATATTATTTGTAATATCAACTTAAGAACCATTTAACATACCTATATCACGTCTTTCAGCTCTTGAATAACGATTTATACGACACATAATACAGAACAATGACCAAGATACCATAAGTAATATTGTCCCTACAATTATTTCCGTTTTGTAGTCTAATATGCAGAATAATGTCTCTTGCATACAGGTTGTAAAACTGAACCAATTGAACATTCCCAGGCACAGAGCACCCTTCCAGCCGTCGAATAGTGGTCTTTCGTGGTAAATTATTACGTCTTGTGTCTTAGGACGATTTAAGGATGGCATGGTTCCAAAACTTTCGCGCGTTTAACGCTTCATACTAAAATTGAAAATTGAGATACCACTAATATTAAAACATTTACACGTAATCAATCATGAATATGTAATTGTTCATTTGACATTTACTTACTGATAAGGACGAGATCCTCTGCATGCCAGTTTAAAAACAGAATATGCCTCTACGAGGGTGATAGCAACGGAATAGCTTGACAGCAAGAAACATTATCACCAGTATCATGGACATAAAGAAGATGTGGACCTTGTAAGTGAGGAAAAACGAGCGCTTCTCGATGCACCCATCGCAACACCCCATAGTGTTTGTTAAAACCTATTATGGATTAACTATCCCACGTCCATTGCTTATTTTTCATTTTTTAACTAACAACGTTTTTGTTTATTTTGAGTTTAGGGACATTTTATCACGAATTTTCCATCAATTTACTTTCATTTAATTTTTCTATATCAATTATCAATAGATAGAGCTTCTGTCAAAATGGCTGATAGCAGAGAGATAATTATTAATGTTTTAGATTGTATGAAAAGAGATTGCAATTATTAGTCTTTGACCTATGAAAAATATTTCTTACCCATACTTTGCTTCGCGCTGACGTCGCAGGCTGCGGTGGGTCGCGGCGTGCCATGTACCGCTCGACTCTGCCATTAACGGCTTACTGTACGCTTGCTGAATGTATTACCAATTTGACTGAAATTCAAATGACCAGTCATAGACCCATATTGTATGATAATGAATTATTAGTAAGATACGCCACCCAAAATCGAATTCTTCCATTTTCGACCTCGTGCGTAGGAAAGGATGAAATTTTTATGAGACTCCTGTCATGTTTGAACTCTTTCTACTTGATTCCAGCCAATCCAGCCAGACTATTCGTATTATGGACGATCCCCTGTTCACAGGCGGTTTGGATCCCTTGGGCCCAGTCTCTAGAAAGATTGAGAATGGATCGCTGATGTTATTTTTCGCCAGTTACCTACCGCGTATTATATTTATCGATTATTACCAATATTATATTTTCAAATTCCAGGTTTTTATTTACACTAAATTTACGTTAGTATCAATATTCTGTGACTAAATTTTTGAACTAACTTATGTATTCTTACTGGTTCCCAAGATGTAGATTAGGACAATTTAGCGTTGACAAAATTCTCGTCAGTGGGCTAGGGTTTTTAGAACGCAGCTGCGCAGTGTTTTGGCACCAATTTTGATACTTTGCAGTAAAAAGGCACAAATAGAGCACTGAAAATTTATATGAGACATGGACGTCCATGTTATGGACATAGCGAGAACGACAGACGTTTAGTGTCAGGTGTAATGTAGCCCGTAAATTTGGTGGATACAGCAAGAAAGTAAAATGCACTCTCTTCAAGCTCTAGTGGCATGTCTCTACATCTGTAAACAACACGCAAATATCGCTGAGTAACATGAAAGTGCAAAACAAAGATGCGTTTTGCACGCTCATGAGACTTGCGAGACTATAGTACCTAGAGATAGTGTATCAGGTATATTTGCCAACGCAAGAGTGCCTGATTTCTTTGCGATCCTTCGAGCGGAAGTGACTTCCTTCTGTAAAAGCCTACGCTCATCAGATAAGATAATGCGATACTTAGAATGGTTGGTAAGAATTGTCATCATCGTCTTAGCGCTTATCCCGGCCTCTGCCAGGGTCCGCTTTCCTACCAATTCTTCTTCACTTCGCCCGGTCTTCGGCATCCTCGCGTCGTAAGTTTCTTGGGTCGCCCACGGCCTCTTTCCTGATACCGGCAGGTTCAGGCACCTATTTCCCACGTATCCTTGAGGCTTACGCAACACGTGACCAAACCAGCGCAGAGCCTCCTCCATCTTGTCTGCGATATCCCTCAGGCCAAGGCTGCCACGGATGTATTAATTACGAATTCGATCGAGCCGTGTAACTCCGCTTATCAAGCGCAGCATTTTCATTTCGTTGGCGTGGAGTTCGCGAACGTGTTTCGTCAGCGCTGGCCATGTCTCGCAGCCATAGAGCATCACAGGTCTAATTATACTCTTGTATATAAGCCCTTTGAGCTTGACAGGGATTTTAGAGTCACAGATGACTGCCATGAGTTCCCGCCATTTGGCCCAAGCTGCAGAGATTCGGGGCTTGACATCGGGGCCGATATCACCGGACTCGTGCATCACGGATCCGAGGTATTTGGATTTATCTGTTCTATTGACAGCTTCGTTACCTATACGGATGGTGTCGCTATCCGCGCTGCAGCTAGCCCTCTACTCTGTTTTGATGATATTCAGCTTCAAACCACCCTTTTCTAGCACATCCTTCCACATGTTTACCCTGGTCTTAAGGTCATGCCAAAACTTGCTCACCAGTACAATGTCGTCAGCGTTGGTGAGAATTGTACTGGAACCATATTTAAACGTTAGGTAGATCTTCATTTGGCTGCAAAGCGGAAGTAACCCTTAGGCTGAGCAGAGATTTCTGAGAGCCCTTAATTATTATTTAAGTAGGTTACATAATTAATTATTGTTCATTCTACATAAACCTATTTAATTTTATTGTATTACACTAGCTGGCCTGGCGCGACTTCGTTCGTGTAATGTCCTACGTACAGAGAGGAATCTGGGAACAATACTGGCGTTATCCATCAAGACCGCTCGCTGGAGCCTCGCTATCGCTGGTCCGTTATGCAGTCCCAACCTTTTTAGGTAGGCGTGAAGAGAAGTTGGAACGAGGCCATTGGCCACATCTCAGTAACATCGTGCACCAGGTTCAGGTACTCTTTTTGTCTATTTTAACTTTGACGCGACTTTCACAAATCTAAGTACTTCGCCTGATCTATCAGTACGAGATCGTGCTTATTCATATTCATATTTCTACATTAGTGTTGTTCATACATTGTCCAAAATTCAGTATTTAGGTATACATTATGTCCTAACTAACAATGCATATATATTGAGTATTTCCATCAATAATTAAATAGTATCACAGTCAATAGAATTAATAACAGAATTGAAATTGTCACCTTTAGATATTAATTGAGTATCAATAGTTATATTAACATATCACATTATAAAATTAATAAAATGTCAAATTAAAAATTATATTATTATTAAAATTAGAAAAAATCTATATACTCGTCAAGGAACTCACTAACCGAATAATATGCTTTTTTGGATAAGCATAGCTTTTAATTGTTTTATAAAACAGTACTCCGTCTTTGCTAGGTGTATATCCTTAGGCAATTTATTGTAAATTCTCGGAGCCATCACGCGCAGAGATTGGCTAGTTTTTTGTAGCCGATGCACTGGCAACGGGAGGTCAAGACTTCTCCTCGCCGAATATCTTATCACTTGCGCATTATCCACTGAGAATCCAGATAGATGCCTCCTCGCATATTTCGCCATTTCCAGGATGTAAAGTGACGGCAGTATCAGGATCTTAAGATTCACATAAAGCTGTTTTGCCGACGTATCTGGTGGGACGCAGGACAGAACACGCACAAACTTTTTCTGAATTATAAATGGGCGATTTCTGTCAGCAGCCAACCCCCTGAGATCGATGCCATAAGTAAGGTTCGAATTAAAATACCCATAGTACGCTGTCAGAGTTTTGTTTTTTAAAAGTGTTTTTGATAGCCTGATAATGGCATAAAAAGCAGAGTTTAACTTAGCACAAACTCCGTCGATGTGCTCCTGCCAACGCAGGCCTCCATCGATCTTAAATCCCACGAATCGAGTACTGTTAACAACAGGAATTGGGATTCCACCCACATCAACCGACAGAGTCGGTGTGAGACTGCCCCTCAGACTAAATTCCACGAGGTAAGTTTTCTCGACATTCAGTTGCATACCGTTGACATAAAACCATTCAGCTATTTGACAAGCAACCTGCTCGATATTACGCTCGAGTTCCTCTCTGTTCTCCCCATTAACTGTAGCGCAGATATCATCAGCATACAATAAGAAATCTGCAATATTGTAATGGAACGGCAGGTCATTCATCATTAATAAAAATAAACTATTCATCTATGCTATCAGGCTTGGATTTTTCACCACCCACTTCAGTTACCTGAATTCGATTCGACAGAAATGTCAAGAAAAGCTTAAGTGCAACACCACGAACACCATAATGCTCGAGATTAGCCAAGATGAGACCATGATCCACGAGGTCAAAGATCCGCGCGACAAGTCAAAAAACACCGCTTCCACACATCGCCTGTCCTCCAAGTGTCCACAGTGGAGCGGCCAGCCTGGTACGCATACTGCTGTTTACACAGATAATTATTGCTAGATAGGAGCTTAAGCGATTACAGATGCCCATTTCGAACACCTTCGATATCACCGGGACCAGTGATATGGGCCGATAGCTTTTTAATTCAGTTTTACTACCCTTTCCTTTATACACCGGAGATACTCTTATGTGCTTTAATAATGTAGGATATACCCCACTACAGCATGCAGCATTAAACATCACACAGAACTTGCAGGATGTTACTTGATAGTTTATGTAAAAGGTTGGTAGGCATGCCGAATACATCTCTAGTTGTTTTAGGCCTAATTTTTTGTATTATGTTCTTTATCTCAGGAACAGTAAATGGCAAGAGAAACATGTTTCGATCTACTCGAGGTATTCTATTAGCTAACAGCTGCATAGCGAGTGGAATGTTTGGACGAAGCGGAGTGTCACGCACCACCGACAGATAGTACTCGTTGAGAGTTTGTTGCAATTGATGGCGGCTGCCGGCACCAGCGGTGTCACCACACACTGCATGCATTTGCAGGATGTTTATTAGCAGGATTATTATTATCATTAAGCATATCTTACCTCGTACGCATTTTGTCCTTAGAGATGATCAGCATGGGTAAGAGCAGCAGCGGCTGCACACCCTGCATTTGTACAGGCACCAAGCCAGATAGATAATCACAAAACTCAGCATTATAGTGATATACAGTACATGAGGATTTTTGAACATGGACTGGGGCTTGGGCCTGCAACACGTCACCATCATATCGATGGAATTGCAGCTCATTTTGATGTATTTTTAAATAACCCAAATAGTTGATGATATTGAAATGTAATTTGTAGTTTATTTAAATAAAATTAAAGGTATTGAAAACATGTTGTTAGTTGCGGTGATTGCGTTTGGTGTGACAATTTTGGCATTTGGTGCTAAACACAATAATGCCAATATCATAGTCAAAGTTGGTGGTCCAACATAGAGAAAATGGTCCAACTTCTTTTATCACAGTAAAAATATGTTCTCTATGATCATAGCCAATACACGTCGCATAACTCTAACTTTCCAATCTTTTTGCATCCAACCAATTTAATTGTGACCATCTGAAGGGTGGACGCAGTATAAGAGGCTATGCACACTGCAACGCAGCACCGGACGGTTGTGCGTGACACAAAGTTATTTGAGCTGTCATCGGTTTGTATGGAAATCATGTATAGACGATGTAACGTAACACTGTCCCACGGACAGTGCCAGGTTCAGTTAATAAGGAAACAAAAAATATTCAGAGTAATGGGTTTATATTCGATCAGTCCAGAAACAACAAACTACAACAACAAGAAATTTATAAAAGGAATTTAAAAGGTTAAGCACGAAAATTCTTAAGAAAGTCTACTCCACATAAACTATATCCAGGCTAGGTTTGGTCCAGATTGACCCCGACAGACTGATTAGTAAGAGAATTTCAAAGATAATGATTTATGGCAGCCACGTGCATATTTTGACCGTTCACTTGTATTTAATTTCGTTTATGAAAATAGCTTCTTCTAGTTCGAAGGCTGGGAAAACTCCTAAATCAGCTGCACTCTCTATCGCAGGCTCGGGTCTTTTCTTAAACACGTTCGAGAACGATTTGGCACAAAAAAAAATATAGTCTTGATGGCCAGTACACATAGTCAACCAGCCATTTCCCGAAGTGGTCGATATTAATTTTCGGACGAACTCTAGTTTAGCAGCCAAGGATATAATCCATGAAGACATGATGAAGAATTGGATCCAGCTATTATCTAGAATAAGAGGAGCACTGAAAAGATTAAAATCTCCGCCGACTAGAAAATGTGTCCGCGTGACAACATATGACGTACAAATAATAATATAATAAACGGTAAACATTAATTTGGAAAATGTGATATTTTATTTACAAAATCAAATATTTGCCACTAAATAAACACTCTAATGTGATAGAAAAATGACCCCCGTGGTATGGGGGTCCACCTGGATTCCAAACAAAAAGAAAACAAGAAGTTACAGCGGTAAGAATCCAGACACACACCCCAATACCCTTGTATTTGTCCAAAAACCATCATTACTTTTACCAATTTGATATTTAGGAAACGAGAGATCATTTCTCCAAAATAAAATACTCTAATCGAAGTTCTATTCGAATCAAAATATTTGTAGAACGTAGTTATAACGTAGTCAGAATTTACAGTATTAACATATTTTCCAGGCAAGGATGATGAGCAATCAGAGCCTGAAGGGCCAAACCCAAGAAAATACCAATTATATGTATAAAAATTGAAAATAAAAGTGTCAACGTGCTGAACAGTTGTTTGAGCAGGAGTCCTAATAACAGTAAGTACACCCGACACCGTATTACACCACAAAGCGTCAGGGAAAGACCCTACAACGAACACACTAAAAACGCATCCACACATCGGGGCCGATATCGCCGGACTCGTGCATCACGGATCCGAGGTATTTGGATTTATCTGTTCTATTGACAGCTTTGTAACCTACAGCGATGGTTTCGGGATCTGCGCTGCAGCTGGCCATATACTCTGTTTTGGCGATATTCAGCTTCAAACCACCGATTTCTAGCACATTTTTCCACGTGTTTACTCTGGTATCAAGATCCTGCCTAAGCTTGCTCACCAGTACAATGTCGTCAGAGTACTTCATGAGCCAAGGAGGCATATCCTGAATTTCCGCTGAGAGGGCATCGATCACAATGCAAAACAAGTAAGGGCACAGAACCCTGGTGAACACCTACAGTAATCGGGAAGGGATTAGTATGGCCTACGATGGTTTTGACGACGGCTCCAGTATTGACATACATGTCCTGTATAATACAAATGTACGCCTCGGGCACAGACTTTGCTTCCGGAACTCGGAAACTAATTTTTAAAGTGAAATTATAATACTCGTCGAAATCTACATTTCTTATAACAGCTGTCAAACCTAAAACTGTTATAACTCGAAAACGATTGATCCTAGAACATTAGTCCCTAAAGAGAAATGATAGTACTCGTTGAGACCTACATTTCACATGACAGCTGTCAAACCTAAACCTGTTATAACTTGAAAACGATTGATCCTAGAACACTAGTGTGTTTTCGAGTAAGGTAACTATTCTAAACAGAATTGATCTACATTTTGGGTGACAGCTGTCAAACTCAAAACTGAAATAACTCTGAAACTAATGGTCCTAGAACACTAGTCCCTAAAGAGAAATTATAGTACTACTCGAGATCTATATTTTGGGTGACACCTGTCAAACTCAAAACTGTAATTACTCTGAAACGGTCTAATGGTCCTAGGACACTAGTCCCTAAAGAGAAATGATAGTACTCGTCGAGACCTACATTTCGGATGACAGATGTCAAACTTGGAAAATGTTATCACTTGGAAAGTATTGATCTTGAAACTCTTTTTCCTATGAGTCTATGTTTACCAATAGTCCCACGACTACCAGTGATTTGTTTATCATGATCTTTCGTTCCTTGATAATATTTCGTATAGCCGCATATTTTTCGTTTCATTATCTCTATTTCTCTCTTTCGCATGGACGACATCAACAATACAACGGACTAATTCGTCAAATTGACAAATAAATTGAAATCGATCACAATTATGATCGAAATGCATCGTTTCTGACTATAATCTGAAGCAGTAGTACATCTGAATACTTTCCCATCATATATACTTGCTCTAAACTAAATATATCCTATTGCTAGAAGAGGGCGACGTTCAATTCGAATATTAGGCGGTCGGGCTGCGGATCAGATAAGTTTTTGGCGCTGTACTTTCTACATAAAAAGGCGTCAAATAGGCGGCTTCTGTGAAGTGAGGTACCAGGATTGTCAGATAAGTGTTCCGTTACTCAGTACTCAAATTCTTTTTCGCCTAAATAATGTAACTTTATGAAAAGATTATAACAATATTAAAGTTACACATATTTCCAAATTTCGCTACAATTACGAATAAAGGGCCAAATCAATGCAGCTCTGGAGTTGTCTATGGAAACGTACGGTGATGCGGATCCGCAGCCACGCGCGTGGGTGCGTTTTCCGCAGCACCTTACGGTGCTGCGTTCTAGTGTGCGGATCGTCTAAAATTTTTTTCTCTATGAGGGTGGGTGGGTTCATGGTTAGGAACCCGTCGAGCCCCAAGAGACCCAAAAGAATTTTACTCTAAATTCACAGACATAAACAGGCAGACTTCTGTATATAAATTTTTTTCTCTATGTCTAAATTCTGTTGCTCTAAGTCATTTTTGTCCGCTTACCTGTTTGTCTGCCGCAGAAACTAAAAAAAAAAAAAAAAAAACTGTTCGGTCAAGTCATGGTTTTAGAACTCTTGGAATAAAAGTTATTTTTTAATGAAAAAAATTTTTATTTCAATAAAATTAAATTACTGTACAGCTATTATCTTATTTATTACACTATAACATTCTATTATCCTCTATTGTCTCACTCATAAGACTATCGTATTTGTCTTTAGCGACTTGGTGCAGCGTCCGGCTCATGTTTTCGCCGGTCTCGCGCACCATGAACGCGAAGCGGCTGTCGGGCGAAGCCAGCAGCCGGTGCGGGTAGTCGAACTCCACGGCCAAGCCCTTGTCCATCACCAGCACGCGGTCCGAGTCCATAATGGTGTTGAGCCGGTGCGCGATGGTGATCACTGTGCAGCCCACGAACACGCGCCGAATCGTCTTCTGAATCAGCCCGTCGGTCTGGGGGTCCACGTTGGCCGTGGCCTCGTCCATGATCAGGATTTTGTTGGAGCGCAGGATGGCGCGCGCCAGACACATCAGCTGCCGCTGCCCCACCGAGAAGTTGTTGCCGCCCTCCGTCACCTTGTAGTCTAGCGCGGGCACCGCGTCTTTCAGCTCCACCTGAAAATGGTATTCGATTCGAACGTGCCGTGGGCCTCAGGCATCTAGCTGTTATGGCGCGCGACTTAAACTTGACGACATAAATTGCTAGATGTGAACATAACCTCTAATATTCATACCTGTTCCAAAGCCCTCCAAATATCATCGTCACTGTAGATGTCGAAGGGATCCAGGTTGTAACGCACCGTGGCCGAAAATAGAACGGGCTCTTGAGGAATTATTGATATTTTCGACCGCAACAACTATGTTAAAAATAAATTAGGGTTAGTATGGAATTATTCAATATATTAGCAATATTTTTAAAAGAGGTACATTTATTTTACCTGTTTGGCTATGCCACTCGTATCGATTCCGTCTATTTTAATTCTGCCTTCGCTTTCAGTCAAACGGAATATGGCAGCTATTAGTGAAGATTTGCCCGCACCTGTTCTGCCCACCACTCCCACCTAGAAATAGTATAAAATAAAATACCTGACGAAACCTTTCGGTCTGGGTATGTATGTTTGAAAATGGAAATTCTATTATTTATTATTGAATTATTCACACTAGAAGATTCATTTTTGATACCTATTTATTTCGTGGTATTTTTATCAATATTTTTATATTAATTTATGGGGAGTTAGTATTATTTACCTTCCATCCACTCTTAATTTCAAAGCTCAAATCTTTTAGTACGGGCGGGTCCTCTGGTCCGTATCTCAAGACTACATTTTCAAACGTCACTCGCCCGTGTGATGGCCAGTCAATCGGTGGTTGAGTTGCTGTAAATTAAACAATCTTTAATTAGTAAAGGCATCTCTGAAGCGCACCTAGAAGCATTGGAATCATAGAACAAGAAAATATTGGCCCTATCCAAAATTATGGAGCGGTATGATCCCTTTGTTGGAACCTCATTTTTGACAAAAACTATCTGATGCACAAAAAATCGTTGTCAAGAAAAATACGGCCTGTCCTTGGTTTTCTGCATCAAGCCTCGGTCTTTCGCAGATTGTCATTGTCAGCGCACAATGGCGCTTGTTGGAGATCTGCAAGCCCAGCAGTGATGATATTATGATGACCACGTTTGGAAAGAACAGGTCTACTCACGTCCTTCATTGATGTGCAACTCGGCCGGCAGTTTGGAGTATTCCAGAACCCTCTCAACCGAAGTCATCTGTGCGAGGAAATCGGCCGTGAAACGCGCCGCCATCTGCAGTAGCATCGTCAGCACCATTGACTGGCTTACGGCGAGCCCTATGCTGCCCACGGGGATGACGTCACCTGAGAAAATTTTGCAACTGTTACCCCGGCTCCATACGTGGTCCCAACGCTGGTACCAAAGTTGATCGGTAAAATTGATGAGGCGTACATATATAATACTAGTTATGTCTGTCTCTATGCTAAACGCTTATATATAATATAATAAATTGTACTGAGTGCCGTTTAATGAAAATAATAGAAACATAGTTTTTTTTTGTTTTAGCCTTCCGAGATGCATTCCATATTATTGGATTTCTATAAATTCAATAACATTTTAATCTGTGCATGCGAGTGGCGATTTTATTGATGAAGATCACATTGTCACAGGACATACGCACCCGATGCGTGTTGCAACAGCACTGACAAAATCGCTAATATATGGACGGATCGCCAGCGTTGGCGCAGATTCCTTATGGCAATTATTGACAATGTATTTTATTTATTTACCACCCGTCCCCCGCGATTACAGCGCGTAGTTCGAATCTTTGTAAACATTCAACTGTCCCACGGAATCCAACTATTTGTCTGGGATTAGTATACAATACTTAATAGTTCACAGTCATCTTTCTAGTAAAACACCATACACCGTAAAACACTAAATCGGATACTTACCAAAATCGATCACTAAGAAAATAGCCATCACAACCGTAAGGTACACTAGACACAGGGCGTCCAGGTACATTCCAAAGGCCGAAGATCCGCCGATGAATGTGTAGAATGCGCTGGAATGGAGATCCTGTAAAAAAACAAAGACCAAATCAAGCAAGTGGAAATGGTATCAGAAAAGAGAGTATTAAAAAAAAAACAATTAAGTGGAGGATAACGTGATACAGATATTTATAAGTTGTTCCAACTGCACGTCTATTAACAATAATTAATGAATTAAGTAAGGGAGTATATTGTGTTTTTTAACAGAATATTACTATTAATTACAATTTTACCTGTGCCTCATCAAAGTTACGTTGAAGTCTTGTTTGGGAATTGGAACTTCTTATGGTCGATAATCCAGATATAGTTGAGTTTATCATTCCAAACACCGGACTTTTAGCTGTGGACAAAAAGCATTACATTTATGAAATATAACAGAGACATCTACAGAAATTCTTAACTCTAAGTCCTTTTGACTGTTTGTCATTCTGCAATCGGGTATATTTATAACTTGAAGATTTGACAATTTGGTATTATAATCTTGACATTTTGACCATTGGACAATTCAGCCTTTGGACATGCTTCGGTTAGGGTGCCATCTTGAAATATCATGTCAATTCTTATAAAAGCGTCGCTGTCACCGGGTCAGATAATCAGATAAAACAATTTGTTGCAATAAGAAAGAACAAAAAACCTCATTGAATAACAAAAGGTTATTATAAGGTTGGCTTAAAGGACACGCTCGCCTTTGTACCTCGTAGTACAAGTATCTATCATCCTCATAAATTTAAGAGCCTCGATCTTGTCTGAAAGCAATTGCCATTTCAAAGGTACCTATGTATGTTTCTGTATATATTTTCTTGCGGAATAAAGAGTATAATAAAATAACTGCACATGTCTCTTAAGTCCTTACTTGTGCCTTCCAACCTCTTCACCGCCTGTGCCGCATTAAGGTACCACCTCAGCAGGAACACGAAGATCACCACCAGCACCGCCGTGGGGATCAGCGTCCAGGGCAGCGCCAGTGCGTTCAGCACGAGAACGCTGATCATCGAGAAGTACATCTGAATCGTCTCCAACATGCTGCGTGGAAGCAACTCGTCCATGGAACCCATGTCCTTGGAAAATCTGTTCAGCACACGACCTGTTCACAGAAGACGTTACTGATTAATTAAATTAAAGATGATGTTAAGGGTTCTACAAATTTTCATGAATCAACCATTAATGAGCTTTTATATCATATATTTATATATATGATATAAAAGCTCGGAAGTATCTAATAATCCAATTCGTATATTTATTCTTTGTCAGTAGAAAATGCCGCTGTGTGGTGACCGGCAGAGTAGAATGTAGAACGTCGTAGAGGCTGAACATTTAATACCATCGTATACCAGAAAGGCAGACTTTCGCGCGCTCTGGCAACACCGGGGTTAACACCAAGATAATTATGATATAGACGAGAAAATGGGTGTTATCATATTTCGATAATAATTTTCCAACCCCTGCCAAGCGGGGAGATTATAGAAATGCGCTCCACTAATGTAAAGCAGGTTCAAGTCTAGTGGAGTATTATGGGCCGTTGATTATGTGAATTGTTGTGACGTGTAAAAATCAAAGGATGGAGAAACGTACCCGATGGATTGGTATCGAAGAATCTCATGAGGGCGGCAATCAAGTTGCGGAATACAGTGTTGTGAATATTCTGTGAAGCTCGTACGGCTGCTTGGACGAATATCCCAATTCGCAATTGCAGAAACAGTATAATGGACAATATGAGTCCTCCGTAGATACCGATGTAGCCGGCTATGGTCAGAGGTCCAATTTGTGAATCCCAGCTCACCTCTGAAAGAAATGTTCAGATATATTCACATATACATTCAGTATATTATTGTAATTTATCATAATCGCGATAAGAACTTGATTAATTGACTCACCAGGCAATTGTCCGTTCTCAATTTCATATTCACTCACTTGGTTGGTCCTGTAAAGAAAGATAACAAAATGCTTATGTACTTATTTTATCAATTTTTAATATAGCGCTTGACTTTAATCTGCTTATAATAAAATAATATGGTTAATGCACAAAAACACAAGACGAGTACATAAAAGATAAATCAACAGAAACATTGTTTCGTCCAAACAATTTGTAAAGCTTGAAGAGTATGCTATATTAGAAAGAGCTTGACATTATAGACTTACCAGAAACTTAGCCAGTAGTCGGCCGCTGTTGCTGATCCTTGTGAGATTGTCAAGGCCCCCAGTACTGCAAGTACTATACACCACGAGTTCACAGAGCTCAGGTAGGCTCCGAGAACTTCCCATTTCAGGTTTCCCTGTGCTCTCTCTTCCGCTTGCAGCAGCTGCTCTTTCTCTGCTTCAGGGTCTTCCTCGCTTTTAACAGATATACCGCGGTTCATTGAAGGCCTTTTCTGAAGCTAAACAACATAAAACATATTTAGTTAACAACGTCATATTCAGCAGCTGCAATTTATTAAAGTCATGACTTGCATTTATAATTCAGTGTATAGTAACGTCTTATCTATGTAACATTATGACAAATAAGCCATAAAATATTTTTGTGTCATTATGAAATAAAGTTTTATATTTCTTCACCTTGCATGGGGCAAAGGCGTGAAGCCTTATGTAGGTAGGAATATAGAATGTATACTAAATTGAAAACAAATATGGAAACAAATGTCTGTACCTTTCCTGCTTCTCCCTCTTCACTGTCTTCTTGTAGACTGGCTAGCAATGTAGAAAACTCTTTTCCTGATTCCGCTAATTCATCGTAAGTGCCCATATTTTCTATCGAACCCTGTGAAAATATTTAAAATATTTATTGAGTGACGTGTGTGTATATGATTAGATTAAGTATTATGCTTTGCAAATCTAAATAATACCTCTTTCAAAATAACGATCATATCGGCGGCCTTGAGGAAGTGTATCTGATGTGTGACCAGAATACAAGTTCGCCCGCGCAGGTATCCATTAATGCAGCCCTCGTACAGCTGCCGGCCCACGTTGGCGTCCACCGCCGACAGTGGGTCGTCCAGCAGGTATATGTCCGCCTAGAGGTACGACAAATTCACCAATTACCCACACTAGATTAAACACAAAGGAGATTTGAAACAATGATTACGAAAAAGCTTGGAGTTTCTCTTTGTTATATTATCTATCAAAAATGTCGACAGCTATATCAGAACCAGCTTCAGCTTTAGTGTAAACTATTGGCAAGCCTATGGTGGCAACCCCATGTACCATTCGCGATGTACCGATAGACGCTATATACGCGGTGTGCACTGAATGTTTTGCGTATCTAACTACGTTAACAAAATAATAGGATGCGACTCCTTCTTGGTTCACCAAGAAGAAGGTTTTCTTGGTTTTTGGGACCTGTCGCCCACCAGCGACAGGTCGCCGTACAGGAACTGCTTGAAGGCGTTCCGAACCTACCTCGCGGTAGATGGCGCGCGCGAGGTTGATGCGCGCGCGCTGCCCGCCCGACAGCGACACGCCGCGCTCGCCCACCAGCGACAGGTCGCCGTACGGGAACTGCTTGAAGTCTGGCGCCAGGCAGCACACACGGCACACCTGACAGATATACGCATATTATTATTAAGCATTTAATATTAAATTTCTTACAAATACCAGAGAGACGTCACGTAATATTTATGGGTACCTACGAGTATACCATTATAAAGACATAGACATAAAGTCATTGATATGTGACACAGATTACAGTTGAACATTCAACTTGTCAAAATGTAATATATACTTTAAATTCTATAATTAGTATCGTTTTTTCCCTACATTTATATTGTCCCACTAACCTTGATGCCTAAGATAAGGTAAATCGCTTACTTAGTTTTGGCATCTAGTTTAACGATAATTAGCATTAATTATAAAAAATAAATAAATAATAAATTAATAAGCCAAATAAGATTTATTGTAAACAACTTTAATTTCGTCTGTATACGCATTAGTAACAGAAAGATGTTAAATTATGGCTTAAGTTTTTCATGAAATTATTTAGTTATTTATCTTCCAAACTACGATACCGATTTTGATAAGGAAAACCCATTTCGACCTGTCAAATAAAAAGTACGACAGACGAAAATTCGGAATTCTATACAAGAATTTTTGTTTAGAAATGAGCTTTACACACTTTTAAATGTATTTTGATGATGAAATGAACGGTTTATTTTTTAAATTAAACTATTTGTAATGATAAAGGTAAGTAACCTTTACACCATAAATACCATTTTACAGGATTATTCAAAGTAGAATAGGAGTAAATCAAAGTAAGGCTAGCTAAGATCCAAATTATTCAGATACTCACCTCCTTATACTTAGCAGAATCGTATGGAGTTCCGAATAAAATGTTTTCGCGCACTGTCCCAGCGAAGAGCCACGACTCCTGGCAGGCGTACGCGACCTTTCCATGTATGTTCATGGTGCCTTGTGAGATAGCCAGCTCTTTGAGAATTACTTGTAGCAGGGAAGTCTGAAAAGGTATTTGGGTAAGGTCATTGCGTTAAAAGTTAAATTCATTATTTTTAAGATTTCATTAAACTCAGCGATTAACGAGCTTGAAGCTCTCCTTATGGAATATGGTAACTACCCCTAAAATATCTACCATACGATGGAAAGCTGTATCTACCCCCAAAACATCTACCACTCCATGGATTGCCGTAACTGCTCCCAAAATATGTACTTCTCCATGGAAAACTGCAACTGGCCTTGCTCCCAAAATATATACCATTCGTATTTTTGAAGAAAAATGCAGAACGCAGTACGTTGCTACTTTAAGGGTTATCTACGCTTCGTATCCGTTTTTACGCTTCGCTACGCAGAATAGATAAGGCTGTCAATTCGTACAGTCTGACTCCTCAAACTTATCAGAGATAGATAGATGAAGACTTTACCTTTCCAGAGCCAACTGGTCCGATGACGGCACATAATTTGCCCTTCCGCACCCTCATTGAAAGGTTATTGATAGTTCTCGCTGAAGGCTCGTCGGAATCCACCCAGGACGCGCTCACACCGGCGAGCTCCACGACGTACTCGCCACCGATCGATTTACGGGGCCCTAATTTTGGTGATACACATATTAGTTTGAGTTGATTACCTATATTTATTTTTTTATAATTCTTACTAATTAATGTACCCAACAACATTCAAAGACTTAAGACTATGGTTTTCGAAAATTGTTAAAAGGTATTTTTCACTCACCAACTGATATGGCTCTTGCTAATTCAGGCCTTTGTGCAAATTTCTTGGAAATAATTTCGTTTGATTTAGGATGATCTTCATCTTTAGAGTTAAATGTCAAATTGCTATCTCCACCTTTCATTTTAGCGATAACCGCTATATCTTCACGTTCATCTAAATATATAAATAGATATCGATGTCAGTAATTTATATTAAAAATAGTTTATCTGTACAAATTACAAAATAATGTAGGTATTTAGGTACGTGTTATGAATATATATGTTTTCGATTATTTTAAGAATAAAGGCTTACCCAACATCAGGAAACTCTGAATACGCTCAATAGCTACCAACATCTCGGAAAAGCTAGCAATCGCCATAGGTATAATAAGAGTTAAATTCATCTGAATTATGCTCATGTACTGCTGAACTGGGTAAATCTGGGAAAGAAATAAATGTTCTCGTTAAGTTTCCTCATACATACAATTTCAGGTACATTCAGGATTAACAGGATGCGTGAATGAACAACTACAATAGGTATTTCACATTATTCATGGCATTATACTAAAATAGTGAGATTCTTACCACAGTAGCCGTAACTATAGTTCCCGAAAGGAATAATACTAGAGTCGTCAGAAACAGAGTTGACCTTTCTGTGAACATCATAAAGCCGAGGAACTCGCTTCTCACGAACAGGGCCTTTCTCAGGGACTTAATTTCGAAAGCACGGACACCTTTCACGACAACTTGGAAAGGTTTCTCCCAAGCATACATTTTTATAACCTGAAAATACAATCGCGTATTTAAACCGATGGCTAGTCTAAACGAGTTCTAAATATCTGCCCTCTTCGTTTAATATTCACCTGGATACCATTAATAATTTCACCCATTAATTTTATTCTTTTATCAGTTCTTTGGGCTACTTCTCTTCTAATAATGGATGTGAGTTTAGTCAATCCACCTGAAAAGACATCGATACATGAGGAATGCATTTCATCATCAGGTATTCTTATACCTCTATATCTTTTGCTACAGACCTTGTATGGGCGTGATGATGAGTACCACACCGAAGAGACCTACAATGGGCGCGTAGCCCGCGGAATCCCACAGGAAGTACATGACGATGATGACCTGCAGCGGCACCACCCACAGGTAGTGCAGGAACATGAACGCGTAGTCGAACCGCGCCACGTCGTTGGCCAGCAGGTTCACCAGCTTGCCCGCCGCCACGTCGCCCACCGACACCTGGCTCATGCGCAGCAGCTGCGGGCAAACGCCGTTAGGATAAGGAATTCTGGCCTGATGTGATAATGCTAATTCCCAATGGATTCCCTTTACGCCCCTGTGACATAAATTGTTTTAAATCGCAGATGATCAGCTAACTAACGAAATTTTGTATTTCTCTTGCATCAGTCATTGCATCATTTAGTATTATACTCATCTAATAAGTGTTTGCAATAAATGACCCAAAATGTTCGAACTACGTAGATCGCTATTTACAAGTGATAAAAAATAATTATCTGATAAATTAAATTTACGCGGGTAAGTAGTCAAGGAGAAACACGCGAGTTATGATAAAATTATTTCCTAAGTACACTATTCTCGTGAGAATCGCATTGGTATCTCTAGAGGTAGATAAGAGGAAATAGAAACATTATTAGTTTAGTATTGACTTACATTACTACGACAAAGACTTCAATGTTGTAATTATTCTGTGAGCATAATCTGTATGGTACCTTACGTTTTTTTTAATAGGTACCAACAACAATAAGTTGTGTAATGTATGTGTGTCGTACAAGGCGACTAATGTTTTCGAGATAACAGATCTAGAGTCTCAGGTGGCTGGGAAATAGGCAGCAGCGTTTTCCATTGTTATATTAATAACGCTGCGATCTCCATCCCGCCCACCAAGTGTGGAGAAAAATGGCAATAACCTCATCTCACCTCATGGGAGAGGCTCGAAGTCCTGCAGTGGACTGATGATGATGATGATGATGATGATGTTGTACGTTAGTTAAACTTTAACCGATGCCCTTACATGTACATTCAGCCATGATCACATGAGGTTAGATGGCATTCGTTTTACTGTAATTACTTGATCTGCCAAATCCTAAATCATGGTAAAGGCGGATCGTAGGGCCCTCGCAAGATAGAGTACAACCAGGATACAGACGCCAGGTGATGATTTACTTTTGTATAGTAACTACTCGACAATGTGACAGACTCTTAACTCTTCCCTATTTGATCAATGCAGCACTTATTTGAAACTAGATGGTAGTACACATTTTTCTATGTGCTAGATCTTTCGAATCTTTACAATTTTTATTTTTTATTTTAGTATCTGTGCGATCCCGACAAAGGGCGTACAATCTAGTTCGAGTCAGTTGTTTTAATTGCTTCTACTACCACTTCATCGTCACAGCCCGTAACAGTCCACTGCAGGACTTAGGGCCTCTCCCACGAAAGGGGAGGTTATTGCCATAATCTCCACGCTTGGCAGGCGGGTTGGAGATCGCAGTGTTTAAATATAACAATGGAAAATGCTGCTGCCTATTTTCCAGACTACGAAGACTCTTGATCTGTTGCCTCGAAAACATAAGTCGCCTTGTACGACACCCATGAATGTAAGGGGTTGGTGCTATTCTACTCTGCCGGACAAAACACGGCTGACTACTACCACTTACTAAATAATAAATAAACATGCTTGGACTAATTCACACAGCGCCATCTACCCCCAAAGTAAGCAAAGCTTGTGTTATGAGTGTTAGATAACTGATAAACTACTTTTATCCTTTTATTAAATACATACTTATAAGACATACTACACCCAGACCCGTAACAGAAATTAAAATTCATCATTTCAATTTCTACTCGGTCGGGTATCAAACCCGGGAACTGTGCGTGGTGATCGTCATTTTAACCAACTGAACCACTCAGGTCGTCAATTACATGAAATATACTATGAATCAAATAACTAATTTTAACAGCCGATGTCTTCAAATTACTTAGATAAAACGCCAATAACGCCTACTTTGATAAAGCCACATTAAAAAAGGAGAATATATTAGTATTATATTATAAGGTCTTATCGTATTGTTATCATGAGTCCAAGTTATCAAGTCATCATGATTAATATTAAAACATTTGCTGCATCAACATGACTTGTGGAAATATCTATGACGAAATTAATAAGTTTCATGAAAGCAATAATATACCTAATTAAGGTATATTATTGCTTGCAATATAAATAATTACCTAATGAACACACACCGCTTCGTAAACGGCAAGAAATTATATTTCGAAGATACACTACCTACTCCGAAAATTCTACAATAATAATAGGTTTATTAAATACAGCATTGGGCATAATATAACATTGATTCGTTACATCTTCTTAGCCCTGAATTTTTTTTTGTTTTTTTTTTTTTTTTAAATAAGTACAATCTAAATAGTAAACTTCAAAAAGCCCCAAGCACAGTCACCGATATCCAGATCGATATAATTACGCGAGTTAGAAGATATTCTTACCTTTCTGTACAATATGGCAGAGCAGGCGACCTTGATTCTTAAACTGAAGCGCGCGACAAAAAGACTGTTGTGGTGCTGACACATCATGGCGATCAAGTTGAGCCCCACCATGCCCATCGCGTAGTATGCGGCCTCCAGCTGAGTGATGGTTTGCTCGCTGGACCAGTACGTCAGCAATCTCGCGAAGAGCATCGGCTGCGCAATCCTGTATCGATGTAGGTATTATTTAGTGCCATTTCTTCACAATATTTTATTTCCATAGCGTATTATGCCTGCGGTGCCGGTTGCTATCGATTGATAGCAGTCCTAAGATATGTCGGTCTAGAACCCAGAATGAGTAATTGGCCGTACACTGATAAGCCTGAACGAACAGTGAAAAATTTGTTTACACCTTCACCAATTCGGTGATTCAGGTCAGATTCCTTACATTATCCAGCTAGATAAGAATCTTGGGAAATATGACGCGAGTGTCGAGCGACTAATTTCTTAGAGATAGCCAGTAAAATTATGTGATAGTAGGTAATGCTCTCGTTAGAGCAATAGTTCCACTACCCAGTCCAGGAACTTGGGCTATGGACCTTTAAGCCAATGCCAATACGACGGTGAAACGAAAAGGATTTTGTGAAAACGAAATTGTATAAACGTATGGCGGGTTCACTGCAAGGATATTTGTGATGGTACAAAATCGCAGTCGCCTAAGCAGTGGAGCCTCGTTTTATATTTTATTGTCTAGAGAGGCACACGAACGGACAATCCACGTGATGAAAAGTGGCGTCCAGGACATTTGCAACATAAGGGGAGCGGATACGCTGCCGGCCTTTGAGCTACCTGTAGACATGCCTTTTAAAGAACCACATGTTCTAGTGCAAAGGATAGACCTTGGAAGGGAGATACATCTTGCACATGCGCGGTAAAAAGGCTCGGGATGCCCGTATGTTAGATGGATGCCAGGCTTCTAGATAGTGTGGATGAAATCTATCAAGTCGTCGGCGGGGCGGAAAAGTAACCGTGGCACGAAGGAACATTACCCGTAAAACAGACTGTAGAGAACACACAGAGAGCCATCGTCTCTCCGCAAGCTTAAGGGATCTAAACCATCTGTGTGAGGGGATCATCGACAATACGAATGGAATAGCGTTAGATAAAATTAAGAGGATGGAGCTGGTAATGGGAGCCCCACTAACCAATAGGCGAGAGCAGTACTCCATGTGGGGACGAACCTGTGTTTTATACAGCAAAAGTCGATACCCCGGTGTGAAATACTGAAGAACTATTGGGCTTCGTTGTCAGAAAGTGTGGTTTTGTTGTAAGAGGTTACTTACCTCGCTGCTGCAATAATGAGTACGTAGATCGCCCCCGGCATGTAAGCCACCCAGTAGGCGCGTCGGATGGCTTTCCATAGCGACGGCTGCCGACCGTCTCGTTGTGATATGTCATATTCTTCTAGCCAGTATCTATGGTAACAAGCAATTATTTGTGAAAACATGAATGAAACTTATTGTAAGAGATGCCTATAATATTTTCAGTAAGCGGCAAAAATTTGTATTTATCAGGCAAAATCTCCTTATAATATGGCATAGTTTGTAAACATTGTTGAGCATTGGCTCAGAGAACATGGAACATTACGAAAACATGTTTGTAAAAAAAAAGAGAAATAAATAAATTATATTATATTATAAAGACGCCACCGGCATACAAAGTTTAAGCGCAGAAAAGCATTCAAACGTTCTACAATAAATTGTGAGCAAAGTTTTAGAGATTAGAAAAAAGTTACAAATTTAGTTTTTGATTCCGTAATATCACAATATTTATGGAAGTTCAATTTCATTAGGGGGGGCACGACGGGGTAGCTAAGGAAAAAACCAATGGCTCGTGTAATTTTTGATAACATGGGGCTAATGATAATGCCTCAAAACTATGAAAATTGGGTAATTTAAATACAATGATTCTCATAAAGTAATGCATTCACAAATATTCTAAACAAGTTATAGCAGTCCCCCGTGGTTTTCACCCGCGCGCAGTTTGGATACAAATATACAACTACTCGAGATTAACGCAGCTTCCTATTAGTGAATAAATTTTCAAATTCGGTTCAGTTGTTTCGGAGATTACCACCAACTTATCATTTCTATAATATTTGTAAGTATAGAAAAATATAGTAACCACAATTGTTTTATGTTATGAAAACTTAAATAAATATGAAGTAGCCACCACTACAAATTGGGCAGTGTACGCAGTAGCACCTGGCCGTGTGGTGTCCGGCAGAGTAGAATAGCACCAACCCCTTACATTCATGGGTGTCGTACAAAGCGACTAATGTTTTCGAGGCAAAAGATCAAGAGTATCCGTAGTCTGGAAAATGGGCAGCAGCATTTTGCATTATTATATTTAAACACTGCGATCTCCAACCCGCCTGCCAAGCGTGGAGATTATGGCAATAACCTCCCCTTTCGTGGGAGAGGCCCTAAGTCCTGCAGTGGACTGTTACGAACTGTGATGATGATGATGATGACGCACTAGCACAGAATAAAAACGGCACTCCCCAACTAGACTCATACTAAATAGGCTTAAACATAAGTATTTAGAAATAATGTGTTCACCAATATTTGTGTCAATCATCTTGCACCGCCCTGTAATTTTTCATACTATCAACTCTCCTTTTGACTGCTAGAGAAAGCTATGAGGCTTTCAGTCCGCCATTGTACGTAACAGTGCACGAAGTTTTAAATAAACAAATACTATGTTTAAAGACGCTTCCTCTGAATCAGATGTAATTCTATATGAATAAGGTGCTGTCCAAATTAGCAACTGTTGTGCGACCATGGTCGTACGACGGATTTCGCCCGACCAATAGGGAACCTCAAAATCCCCCGTCGCACGACCGTCATCAATTAGGACAGCGCCTTACTCTGGCGGTGATCCACGGGCCGCACATCACTGCAAACTACCGAGACGCAACGAAGGGCGTCTACCGCACCGACAAACACCCGTTCATACCTACTAATCGGTCGTGCCCTACGGACACGACTAAGGACACAACTGATAGTTTGACACAAAGGCCTGGCTTTCATATCTTAACAATGTTTTTTTGTAATTTATAATACCCTATAAACCCTCTTTTAGCGGATGCTACACGCTCGATATTTATCGCGACACGTATCGTTGATACGGATCTAGGATTTCTGATGTTCTAGAAATCCCGTGATCTATATCACGATCCTGTGACTACACACTCGATAAATATCGTGATCCAGGATCGCAATCCACGTATTATGATAAAGATCGAGCGTCTAGCATCCGTCATAAGTGATTATCGTTGATAATCACTTATATTTATGATGGTACGCCTCATTACTCTACCTACGCAATACGTACGATCGATCAAGAAAATTTGACGAGTTGGAAAAGTGTCAAGTTTGAAAATGAAATGGTTGGCTGAGCCCTGTTGAGCCCGGAATATAATTCCAAGGGAAAATAAACCTTGTTTTTTGCATGTGACATTCAACTGAGTGACCACATTTTTGGCCGACTGTACGCTAGCGGAACTAAGCAGCGTTATTTTTTAGGAATTAGCGATTTTCCAGAGCGTGTTCTTAAATATACGATAGATGGCGCTCATTAATAATATCCGTAATTCTCAAAATAAAAAACGTATATTTTATCTGTGGTAGAATTTGGTCTATGATGGATGACTGTCAAGATAAAAAATGTTCAAAAGTGTTTGCCAAGATCGCTAATTTGTTGATAAAAACTAAAACAAATACACAATAGCGCAAAACAGGCAGGCAGTAACCAGTAACAGATATTCAAAAGGTATTTTTTTTATTTTAATGGCTCTGCTTCCTACTAAACGGTCTATTGTAAACATATTTTGACAGATACTACTTGTCAGCTCCGTCTGTCGATCTATTTTGAACTATAGTTGGAGATGAAATTAAAGATCAAAAATGTAAACACAACTGTCAATGTCAATGAGACTATCCAGGGGTATAAAACCTTTAGTTAGCATAACCAAATGGTTATGCATCAAACACACTTTTCAGTGTGCTTTACAATGGCTGGTAAACTTTCGAAAACTAAACAAATCGATTTAAGTACCCCCATTTATTCAATTTATTAGGAACGTAATAAGTAACTCGGAAGAACACTAGTTATAAAACTAAAATATTAATAAGAAGTGGCCGCCATCTTCTATTATTTTACGTATTATTATTTGAGAAATTAATTAAATATGTCTCGGCGTCGGTCAATCCCTTACTTTCAAAATGTGCATAAATGAAAACTACCCATATTTTATTCAAACAGCACAAATATGTAACAAAAAAAACATTGTTCCCTATTTAATTCAGTAATAGTAGTTTATGCAACTGTCATATAAAAGGGGGTATTAAAACATGAGTGTCTGTTTATCATACGAGGCGTAGCCGAGTATGATAATAGTTTGACACGAGTGTTTTAATACCTAATTATATGCAGTTGCATACACTACTTTATCTACACTCATATTTTCATGTTAAAATTTCGTACCTATAATTTTTTCAACTTTGTTGGAAGTAACTGCGAGTCAGTTCTGTTGTTTCTACGCGTCGAGGATATCAAGCGAAATTCACTTTACTTCTTTCACATTTATCTATTTATTTGCTTTAAACAAGAAAAAATATTCACAAACACAAATTATAACAATTAGAAAAAATATTCTGTTTAGCTATAAAATATTTTATCTACACTCATAGCGTAATGTTCCAATTACATATTCGAAAACAGTTGTTTAAGGATACACTTTTTTCACGCTAGTCTATAAAAATTTAAAAAAATACTTTTCGATACAGCATTTCCCATACTAATTTCATTACAGCTGTATCGAAAAATAACTTTTTAATCATTATGCAACACTTTTCTTTCTTAAATTTTTGTCGGGCGCCGGGACACGGCTAAATGTAGGCTGAATACCTAAATGTCTTTAACAAATTCAAAATTCCTGTTTATATTTGTGATCAGTTCATAGTCTGTGGTTGCGATTGTGTACATTTGGAATTATTTTCCCGCTAAACAGAATATTTTTTCTAATTGTTGTTATTTGTGTTTGTGAATGTTTTTTCTTGTTTGAAGCAAATAAATAGATAAATGTGAAAGAAGTGAAGTGAATTTTGCTTGATATCCTCGACGCGTAGATACAACAGAACTGACTCGCAGTTACTTCCAGCAAAGTTGAAAAATTTATAGGTACGAAATTTTAACATGAAAATATGAGTGTAGATAAAGTAGTGTATGCAACTGCATATAATTAGGTATTATATGACAGTTGCATAAACTACTATTAAAATATTCATAAGATTTTATTTCATTTTGAATGTAATAATTTTAATCAATATTTCAATTATTTTAAATAATCCACCATTTAGGTTACTTTTTTATAGTGGCAACCCATGTGTTTACATTTTTGATCTTTATTTCGATCTCATACCTTAATTTATTTTGAAAAGCTTTATGGAAAATCGCTCAATAAGTAATTCACATTTACTTTATTTTACTTCACTACAGAACCTTGTACTGTGTGTGTTCCGAACTTTTAAATACGGATTCCAGGTCGCGACCTCATTGTTGCGTATCTTGCCCATATCTTGCTCACTTACGCGCTCATGTGTGTTTTAGTGATTGCTAGTAATAAACAATAACACTTATTTTTATTATGTTGCTTAATATTGTAAAGTTACAATATTAGTGCCATTTTATATATTTTTTTTCAGTTAATTAAATAAAGTTTACGTTTCGAAAATACACTGAAATACCACTGAAGCAGGTACCTAGGTAAGTAGATATTTCTATCGAACCAACTGAAAACACACCCTGTGGCCGTGGACCCTTTTCACAGACATTACAGCATTGCCTGGGAAGAAAAATGTTTTAGGTACTGTAAAAAGGTTTACACAATTAAGTTTTAATAACTCACTTTTCTAAGGTCTCCCCGAGCTTGTCGGAATCATACCGCTTGGTTGGCACTATCAGATCTTCTTCTTCTACATCTCTTCTGTTACCTTTAAATAGCACAGGGCATATCCAACATATAAATATTGTAGAAAATATATTGGGCTTATTTCTCTTCCTTTCACTTTTGCTTTCTCCATTGGGCACAGACGCACTGAGGTCCTTTCCGTTAGTTTCCATATTGAATATGCTATGTTATATGAAAATGTATTTCGCAATTCAATTACCAGTACTATTAACTAACATGGTTTATATTTTAGACGTGTCGACGTGTCTGGCAAAAAACTATGTAATACTACAATTAATTCCGCAAAACAGCTCTTATACGTCGCACTATCAAAGTGTGATTGTACATTTTTCATAACGATTAGTTATCTCTGTTATAGCCGATTTATAGATAGCGATACTTTGATATACTTAATTATTGATACGCACGGGTGCCCCTTTTGTAGAAACATAGTGCAAATTCCAGAATCTATTTCACTTGTGGCAAAGACTTTTACACCGTGCGATCTAAATGCGTGTGGCTTTCTCTCCGAGCATAGAAAAGCTTATTGAGCTGTACGTAATTTTTCAATCAAGCTTAGGTAGTGACAAAGGAACATGCAATCCGTACCTCATTGAAAGCGGTAACTAACGCCAATAACGGCTATGATTCACACATCATGATGCGTAACTAAAACGCTGAACCTGCATTGTCACTGTCAGGACTACATATTTAGTGTACCTGACTCACCGATGGGCAGATGCCATTGAGAGTAAGGGCAAAACAGCCCTGGCATAAGCATTTCTATCGAAGCAACCAACCTACGGGGTGTATGCCAGT
Source organism: Blastobasis adustella (assembly GCA_907269095.1). Taxonomy (NCBI): domain Eukaryota; kingdom Metazoa; phylum Arthropoda; class Insecta; order Lepidoptera; family Blastobasidae; genus Blastobasis; species Blastobasis adustella. The sequence continues at coordinate 12,704,003 of OU026119.1, read as the reverse complement.
GGATCGCCAGCTTCTTAGATTGACGCCGTTGCAGATAAGCAGATGCCATTGAGAGTAGGCGCAAAACAGCCCTTGCATAAGCATTTCTATCGAAGCAACCAACTTACGGGGGTTATGCCAGTGGATCGCCAGTTTCTTGGATTGACGTCATGCATGCTAGAAGACTGCCTATAAATAACAACGTTCCCCAAGGTTCTGTGACGTGGACAATGTTGTTCATCCATCGCTCAGCGGTATCCATTGCTATGCGAATTATAGTACGGGCGATGTCTCTTGTACTCGTATAGACGCCGTTCAAATATCACGTGCGCGTAGATGGGATTGATCACATGATGTGTTTGAAATCGAATCTTCCGTCCGAATGGAATAGATCGTGGCCAGTTCAACCCAACAAGTTTGTTGTTTCATTGTAAAAAAAACCCATAGAGAAATTTTTTTGTAAATTTGTGTGAGGTGAGTTCAATTCTTGAAGCCTTTCCTCATATGACTTCTGTTTCAAGGTTGACGGTATCTTGGTGGCTATTCGCTGCACACTCTCGAGAAGATCAATGTCTTGTAGGGAGTTTTAACTCGAATATAAGTGAAAAACTAAAAAATACTTCTCGCTTTAGAAAATACAGTGAGAGATGTTACCACGTATTTTCATCAGCCGCTTGGGCTTCGGCAAACATCCTTCAAGCTAAATATCGCCTTTCAGACATTTTTGTCACGAAAATAATAACTATCTCCGAACGAAAAATACTCCTCACATTATAAATTTCAGTGAGTGACGTAACCACATTAGTTACCGTAATTTACTATGGCATCTGTCAAATTTGTGACCCATGGTACGGATTTGTATGCAAAACGCTATGTAAACCACACTCCCTACGTAAACTGTAACGTGAGTGGTAAAGTAAATTAACCAATAGCAACTCATGGTACGGATTTTAGTTCCGCTACTGCCCGATTGAGGTGCTGTACGAATTCTCATAGAAATCGTTTCACGTTTACTGTAGTTTACGTAAATAAAAACTCATGGTAGAGGTAAAGGTTTCAGCGATCGTTCGCTGTGTGTAATATGGCGATTATAAACTATTTGTGTGTTACGAATAGAATAACATTTATTCACAATCAACAACACCAAAATGATTTTAAATGACAAAAATGGAAAAAAGGAACTAAAAAAACACAATAATCACAAAATAAGAAATTATTATTATTATAGACTACATTACAACACATATTATTCTACCCAGTCTACAGTGCCGTTGCGTATGTCAGGTGAGTTGTGTTGTAATATATGTGACCCCACTCAGCTGACCTGCTGAGTGAGGTACGGACGAAGTACTACTACTACTACTACTACTATGTACTATTATATATAACTAAATTCAAATAACCAAGGGTAAAATTATGCGAAGTGTGATAATACGAGTAGTGTCGATTCAAGTACCTACGTACGGGACAAAAACATTTATGTGGAAATGGACCATATCCAGGTGTTAATCAAATAAATACCTAATTGAAGAATATAATGTGTAAAGTTGCGTTACAAATTCTTAATTTTTGTTAAATTTCCTCAGTGCAGTGCCTCAGCTACCCCAGCGGAGACCCCAGCCCTGGCGGCGGAGTCTCTCTTAGAGCCTGCACCCTTCGGCCCGGGTGCCTTCGGCCGTCTACCTCGCATCGGGGGTCTACTGCACCTTCCGCCGCTTTGCGTGAGTCTAAGCGACGTGTCTAGGTGTACAGTGCATGAATGATGGTGATGGTTCATTGGGTGGATTTTTATAACTGTCAGTATCCATGTTTTAGTCGTAGTGCGCAGCTTGACTAGACTGTACACCCTGGCCACCTCAGCACGGCCGTTCCAATCTCAATTGGGACTTCTTCACACCTCGCCGGCAGACCGGTGGAATCCACAGCTAATTAATCCTGTTGGCTACTCAAAGACTGCCCGTTTGAGAGGAAATCTGCAGGCACGGGCCGGCCCACCTCACGCTCAGCCACCAGGGTTACGCACCACGCACGGCACAAACACGTGGGTGGCACGGTTCTACCACCCGTTTAACTGAATTTATTATATAGCTGTCGAATTAATTAATAAACTATACGGTGGCGAAACGGGCCCATGATCTTTGTGCCACTAACCAGTCACAGTTTGAAGAAGTGCTGATCGACCAATTTTAAAGCGCCGGTGGTTCGCCCTCGCCAGTGTCTGTTTGGCTACTGCGGCTCCGAGGTACGAAGAAACAGTGTGGATCTCGTATCATCGCCATCATCGTATACTAGTCCGGTGCTGGACGTAGGCCTCCCTCAATAAGCGCCAATGCGCTTAATGTCCTCGGTTTGCCGCATCCAGCATTCATCCGCAGCCTTTCGCAAATCGTCACTCCATCTGGCCGGAGGGCGTCTCATACTACGCTTGCCGAGTCGCGATCTCCACTCAAGAACTAGTTTACTAGAGCGGTTGTCGGTTCGTCGGCAGATGTGGCCAGCCTATGTCAATGACTTTTTTTTTTTTTTATTCAAATAAAATTAAACAAATATTACAAGTTAATTAAAAATTTTAACATACCATATAACATTTTTTAGACTTATGGTAAATGGGTACAAATAAAATCAAGGCTACATATTTACAATAATACAATAATTTTAAATAAGAATAGGTACTTAATTCTAGTTATTGATAGTTTGAACACCTAAACTAAGTAAATGATTTACTTGTATCTTAGGCATCCATGCTAGTAGGTCTAAATATGTAGATTAATTATTACATTTATTTTGTGAGACAATAAAGTGTTTAAATTGTTTGTATATAGAAGGATGAGATTTACGTATTAAACCTTACATACTATGTTTATAGTTAACCAACGACATCCACTATTTTCTCCGTTTCCTCGTAGGACTTACCTAGGATATCTAGGTGGATACGTAGGTTGCGATTTAATTTATTATAAATATAAGTGCCAAGGAAACAGAAAAACCTGTGAGAGTGCTGTGTGCGAAATAATTCATTGTTGCACACCATGTCCGCACGTCTATGACTGGTTTTGGGATTAAAGGGCACTAGGGAGTGTTCTTTTATAACCGTTTGCAAAATGAATAATTGACGAAAGAAAGAACGTCACATTCATGTAGCAATTGGGTCGTCGGATAGCGGAAGGGTCGGAAGGTACTAACTTTTGAGATAGCTCTTTGTGCTCTTTCCAAGTCAATAATAGTTGTTTTATGTGTGCCACCCCATGTTGTAATGTAGTATAGAAGTAGAGATTGGCACAGCGCAAGATAAACGGTTCTTCGTAAAGCCTCATTGACAGCGTGTCTAAGGTTTTTGAAGAAGAATATTAGTTTACGCGTTCTTGTAGTAAGGGCTTCGATATGCAACTTAAAATTTAGATGTGTCATTGACTTGGTAGAGCTAATTTTAGGACAGGAACAGGTACTATTTTATTTTGTTTCGGTCGTTAGACAGGAATGAGCAACAATATCATACATGTTTTCTGGAGGCTGGGTAGAGAAATTATAAGAGAAAGTCATGTACTTGGTCTTGTCGGTATTAAGTGTGAGTGCATTATTCTTTAGCCATCGGGACACTGAGTAGAAACCCCTTTTTCGCTTGTCTGAAAACTTCGGTCCAACCATTGTCGCTAAAAAGAAGGGCAGTATCGTCAGCGTATGTAATTATTCTACAATTAGTGAGAAGGAGTGAGCATAACTCGTTGACATAAATTAGGAACAATATCGGACCCATGATACTTCCTTGGGGAATACTGTATTCAGTGGGGAGTTCCTCGCTAATGATATTGTCAATAGAAACACGTTGAGTTCTATCAGTGAGATAGTCTTTTATCAGGCGATGGGGTAGCCCTCGTATTCCCTGGATTTGAAGTTTGTCGAGAAGAATAGTGATTGTTACCGTGTAAACAGCTTTGGCAAGGTCCAAAAAGATAGCTAAACACTTTTTTTGGGAGTCGAGTTACCTCACAAGGTAGTCAATGAGATTGTCGACCGCGTCATTAGTAGATCGTCCTGATCTAAATCCATATTGCGACTTTGGTTCTCTGTCGTAATATTTCGTTGCGAATTTCGTCCTTCAGGGAAAGTCCGAGCATAAGCACGTTCCATAGCAGGCTGAGCGACCTTGAACTGTGAATAAGCCGTACCGTAAGTGTCCACGTCTCGGCACCGTAGGTCATGACAGAACAACGCAGTGATTGAAAACCTTTGTTATTAAGCTTTGTGGTTTGAGTAACGGGAAGACTCGGCGAAGTTTTCCGTATGCCGCCCATCCCAGCTAAATCTGCCTCTTGGCCCGTTCTCTCAAAATTGCCTCTACCTAACTGCAAGGTTTGTCCCAGGTATATATATTCAGAAACAATTACAAGGTGAAGGCCATTTACGACAACAGTTCTCGGATAAATGTGGGCATTAATCATGACTTTCGTTTTGTCTAGATTCACGCCGAGACCTGTCGCTGCGTGGCTAATGCTACGGTCGGCCAGCATCCGTTGTAACTCATCCAGCAACTCCACCACTAGGTATGTTATCTGCGAATCTCAAGTGCATCACCTTTTCGGTCCAGTGTCTTCAACATATCCTCCAATGCATATGTGAACAGTTTCGGGGATATAACATTCCCTTGCCTCACCCCTCTGTGCAGTTGGATGAGTTTAGACGGGTCCTGTACTTGGACAATCATGTTGGCGCCTTCATGCAAACTTCTCAATACTTCGATGTAACGATAGTCCACTTGGCATCGCTGTAGGGATTCCAGAACAAACCCAGGTCTCGACAGAGTCAAAAGCTTTCTCATAGTCTACAAAAGCCAGACACAGGGTCTGATTATACTCTTCGGACTTCTGTATAACCTCCCTTACTGCGTGAATGTGATGGATGGTGCTAAATCCACCTCGAAACCCGGCCTGGTCTGGTGGTTGAAACTCGTCAAGTCTACGAGCAAGGCGATTTGTGATGACTCTCGAAAACAGATTATAGACGTGGCTCAGAAGTGACATGTGCCTGTAATTTTAGTTTTTATCTCCTCTCTTAAAAAATAGACTACCAAAGACGACCTGAGTAGTTCAGTTGGTTAACATGCCGATCTGCCACGGTTCGATTCCCTGCCGAGCAGAAATTGAAATGATGATGACTTTTAATTGCTGTTACGGGTCTGGATAATAAGTATGTATTTAGTATTCAGTTCTTTTTATTAAATTTATAACAGATTTTACGTGCCCAATTAGTTAAGCAACTGTAAGTAATTTAACTTAAGAAGAACTTAAGATTTTTATTACAGTACCTATAAGTATTGTTTGACCAGGTTCTTCAAAAGGTAAGTACCTACCTACCTACTCAGTTAGATTTTACTTAATATTGATAAATACCAATAGTAAAATACTGCTACTTCTGTCCGATATTATACGACTTTTTTGAAAACTAATACTTGATGTAACACGGTTATCGCTAATGTTTATCGACTTTAATTTTTACCAAACACACATAATAAATGAAGTTTAATCTGCACAATTAATATGACATAATAATATTACTTTGTAATTTTCATATTAAATTTGGTTTTTGCACATTTTTACTAGGCTTGTGTCTTCTCCGTAGCATAAGTTGTTAAGTCGAGACATTTAATAGATGGCAGAGATGGCAAAGATTTTAATACTTTTTATGTTTCTGTCATTCTAGATAACTGCTGGATCCTATTCTTCATCATGTCCTCATAGATGATATCCTTGGCTGCCGAACAATTTATTTTGTATATTTCGGGAACTGGTTGGTTGATTATGGGTAGGTACTGGCCATTAAGACTGAAGCTCCTTCTATGCAAATTCGTTCTCGAACGAGTTTAAATCAATACCCGAGCCTTCGTTAGCAAGTGAGGCGGAGCAATGGGCAGATTTTACCCAGCCTCTGTTCTAGGAGGTGAACCAGTATTTTATATTGTCTGCATACTGCTGGCCACAGCAAATTTAATAAATTATAAATGAATGGAAAAATTCCGGTGCTAACACTCTTACGGAGCAGTTGTGCGTTGATATTTTAGTGAAATTGCCGATACACTATCTATTCTAATTTGGACTGTGTGTACTAACTGTGTTTGGTTGTTTTTCGCGAGCGTGCATAATTGCACTTGTCACCTATTGATTGTGTACAACGCGTTGCGAGCGCCGCCGCCGCCGCCCCGCAACCAACCGCGGGAACGTGATAGACTCTTGCGCATCCGACCTTTCACTCCAGCCGTGCAGTACCTACAGTGCGTGTAGTGCAACAAACAATACCTTTTTCTAAGTGTACCTCCATCACTCCGTGTGTGATATGAATAATCTGTTGCGGTCGCCCGTCAAGGGGTCTACCATGCATTGCGGATCACATCCGCACCTTTCCAAACTCAATGAAATTGAAAATGAGCAACTAACCGCCATGAGAAAACGTAGGCAGCCGGAGATTGACGCTGCCGTAATCGACGAATTGACGAAGTTTCGAACGGAAATTAAGTCCTTTTTTGAAACATTTAGTGTCAATCAAACCGAAAATTTGCAACAAATGCGTCGGGAGATAACATCTGAAATTAAGGAGCAAGTTCGTGCTGTTTCAACTTTAGCAGAAAAATTGTCAGAGGAACAAGAAAAAATAAAGTTCAATTTAGCCGACTTTGGATGTAGAATCGATGTTGTTGAAAACAATATTACCACCTTGTCAACGCTTTCGACCACCCTCAACGAACATAATAAAACTATTAAAAGCTTAACCCTAGAAAATAATAATAACAAACAGTTTTCCTTGCTTAACAACATTGAATTCTCCGGAATACCGTTTGAAAAGGGTGAAAACCTTAATACCGTTTTACGTAGTATATGTACTACGGTTGGCTATAACCTCCTGGAACATGACGTCGATGCAATCTACCGCGTCCGCCGTTATCAAAATGATACGAAGGACAGTCAAAAAGTCCTGCGGCCACCTGCCATAGTGGTGAAGTTCACCCAGCGTAGGCGAAAGGACGAGCTTTTGGCGGCGATCCGTACACGTCGGGGACTAACTACTGCAAACATAGGCCTAGCTGGGCCTGCGTCGGACATATTTGCCAGTGATCACCTCACGCCTACTAATAAATTATTACTTAAACAAGTCAGACAACTAAGAGCGGAACTACAATATAAATACTTGTGGGTACGCGACTGCAAAATATTTGTGCGTAAAAGCGACAGTAGCAAAATTCTACTAATCAAAGATGAATCGGATCTCGGAAAAATTAAGTGACTATTACACTCATACATTGTTTTTTATAATTCTATTGCATCTAGCTGTGTTCTTTGTAATGTAGTACTTTCTGACATGTACATTTGTTTCAACCTGTATTATTTAACGCATCTCAATGACAAACTACTACGCATTTTATGTTGGTGTAATTTTTGTTGTATTATAAGGCACAATATACGTTCGGGTTTGCGAATCTCAAGCTATTTTATAACATATCTTTTTAGGAATGTTATCTAACAAAAATGTCAATATCTATTATCAAAACGTAAGGGGGCTACGTACGAAATCACAACACTTTTTTTCCCGTGTCTGTCTTTCTGACTACGATGTAATTTGTGTCACTGAGTCATGGTTAACATATGATTTTCATGATAGCGAGTACTTTGATAATAGGTTTAGTGTTTTTAGGTGTGACCGATCCGTTGCAGAGAGTGGGGCGTCGCGGGGGGGTGGGGTAGTCGTGGCGGTGCGGGCGGAATTCCGGCCGCTCCGCCGCGACTGGCCTGTGCCCCCGCGTGCCCACTGTGACTGTCTTTGGTTATCTATCCCTCTTGCAACTACCAACTACAGCCTGTACTCGACGTCACCAGATGACAAACAACGACACCTAAACATAGCATGTATTTACATACCACATGGTGCGGGGCATACAGATTCACTTAGTAGTTTTTTCGATATTGCCAGTGAATTAATTAACAGCAAGCCGAATGACATTTTTTTATTAGTGGGAGATTTCAACATAACACAAGCAGTTTGGGAGTCATCCCCTTCGGTCGGACTTACTTTGGCTTATAGTGGTTGCAATGAAATCAAGCTTATGCAGGACTTTTTATCATTAACAAGTCTAAAACAGTTTAATGGGCATTTTAATGCACATAATCGAATATTAGATCTGGTCCTATGTAATTGCGACTGTTCTGTTTTAGCCTGTGACTACCCGCTCACTCCGGAAGATCTCCATCACAAATCCCTATTAATAGATGTAAATATTACTTTCACCCCTCTCATGGAACCAGCTTTAAGTTATACATATAACTATCACTTAGCAGATTTTGATAAAATTAACCTTGAATTGTCTAAGAATGATTGGTCCGATTTTTTCGCAAATTTAAACACTGAGGACAGTGTAACAAAATTTAATACTTTTTTAGCAGATTTGGTTCAGCGCTTCATTCCTCGTCGTAAATGTCGGTCTTCCACTTCAGCCCCCTCCTGGCACAATCATGCACTTCGAAAAATGTTAAAAGAAAAACGTAAATTTCATAAATTGTGGAAAACGTATAATAATCCACTTGACTATCTAAACTTTAAACAATTACGCAAACGGACACAAAAATTGGAAATTGAATGTTATAATAATTTTATATCCCTGACAGAAAATAATTTAAAAACCCACCCTAAATATTTTTGGTCATATATTAAATCAATTTTTTCGGGTAATAAACTTCCACGAAAAATGACCTACAAAGGAATTACTGCATCTGATGGCGAACAAATTTGTAATCTATTTAACACTCATTTCTTCTCTGTGTTCGAGCATTCCACTCAAAACTCAGTACCCTTAAACTTTTTACCGCCACCGCTGGATCCATTGTTCGATATTCATACTATAGATTTAAATATAAACATAGTTAAAAAACATTTATCTTCGATTAATATTCATAAAGGGGCTGGCCCTGATGGAATACACCCCGTATTAATAAAACGTTGTGCTGAGGAGTTGGCCTTACCTGTTTCTCTCCTTTTTAACCGTTCTATGAGTGAGGGTTGTGTGCCTCAGATTTGGAAGAGAGCGTGGGTTACCCCAATACCTAAGGGAGCTGTTAGTCAGCATATAGAGAATTACCGCCCCATCTCCAAACTATGCCAATTTAGCAAAGTTTTCGAGAAGATCGTAACCGATCAGCTTTTCAATGTAGCTCGTAATTGTATTATTCCTAATCAACATGGTTTTTATAAGGGTCGTTCGGTAGAGAGTAATTTGTTGGAATTCACTGACGATATCTTAAGGTCTATGGATGATGGGCACCGTGTGGATGTAATATACACTGATTTCGCCAAGGCTTTTGACAAAATATGCCATCACACGCTTTTACACAAGCTTTGGGGACTCGGTGTACACGGTGACCTTTTCCGCTGGTTCAAGTCATATGTTGACAGGAGAAGCCAGGCTGTGGCTTTGGCTGGGTATGTTTCTGAGTACAAATTCATAACTTCTGGTGTTCCCCAAGGTTCCCATTTAGGACCCCTTTTATTTATCCTGTTTATAAACGATATTACCAAGTATATCTCACACTCGAAAGCTCTGCTATACGCAGACGACACGAAAATTTATAGGGTAATACGTAATACTAATGACTGTACTTTGTTGCAGCGAGATCTCGATAGTTTTGTAAATTATTGCTCTGAAAATAAACTGCATCTTAATATAAATAAGTGTTTTGTTATAAGTTTTACAAAAAAGAAAAAGAAAATTCATAACGATTATAAACTTGTTAACACGACACTTGAAAGAGTCACGCAAATTTGAGATCTCGGTGTAATAATGGATTCGAAATTAACTTTTATACCGCATATAGATTCAATCCTTGTCAAGGCCTATAAACAGTTAGGTTTTATTCTCCGAGTTAGTAAACCCTTTAAAAACCCTCTGACATATAAAATCCTTTACAATAGCTTTGTCAGGAGTCATCTTGAGTTTGCATGCGCTGTGTGGAATCCTAGTTTTGCCATTCATATAAATAGAATAGAGAAAGTCCAAAAAAAATTTCTTAAAGCCCTGGATTATAGAACCGGTAACGCTTATGTAAACTATGTAGATTCGACTAAACGACATAAAATTTGCCAACTCAAACATCGGCGTGATTGTGTGGATTCTGTACTCATTTACAAAATAATACACAATATTTTAGACACCCCCTTACTGCATAAAATTGATTTCAGAGTTCCTCGCAGACCGGAACGTGATTGTCGCCCTAAAGACCTGTTTCACATACCACGTAGTAGAACTTGTTATGCCAAGAATATGTTCTTAAAAATAACGTGTCTATTGTACAATTGTAGTGCAATTAATAAGAGTATAGATATATTTAATTGCAATGTAAATACAATAAAGAAAGCATACATGTTATTGTAATAAGGTACTTTTTTAATCTGCTTGCAAATGTTTTTAACTTAATTTAGTTGTTATTAACTGCAATTAGCTGCACCACTGCTATATATATTTTTAGGAAACTATAGGTTTAAATGTAGACATTTTGGTAAATGTAATTAACCCCAATGTAACCGTTTGTTTATGAATAAAAAAAAAAAAAAAAAAAAAAACATTGAAAATGGTTGCATCAAATAAATCTCTTTAAATTTTTAAATTAAAAATGGCACATGGTTGCCCAAAATAATTCCATCTTTCGGCACAGAGCCATGACAACTTTGTAATTTCCGGCCTATTCTAACGAAATCTAAGTTGAACTTTGTGATCCTGCCAGGACTGAGGTTATGTGCCGTAGACTCTAGTAACTGTTGTGCTTTACTTAGTTTACTTTAATAAATTTATTCTATGTAGCTAGTTTTCTGAATTTAAAGTATAGAATTCATTTCCCTGAAACTTCGTATTTTCTTTTTTAACTTCCAACTACTTGAACCAGGCACTAAACATTGTTAGATACGTGTTACATTACAAAGTGTGGTACTATTATACTCTTTATTGCACAAAACACATTAGAAACATAGTTACAATACAAAGTACAAAGGCGAGCTTATCCCTAAAAGATATCTTGAAGCCAACCTCACATTCTGTGAAGAGACCATAATGTCGGGGTGTAATATGTGCAATTGAAATTTTAATTTAAGTAATATGTGTAACATCTATATTTCTACAAACATTTAAATACTTATAATACAAAATAAAATAAATACCTGTATGTATATATACATATACTATAGGTACTATCAGGTGAGTAAAGACAGAAAGTACTCTTGTAATAGATTTTTAAATAATGACGCAGATGGAGCGTTACGGATAGAAGATGGCAGATAATTCCACATTCGGACCGCATGAACTGAAAATGATTTGATAAAGAAATGCGTTTTATTGGTGACACCTGAAGGTTTCTACTATCAGATGGTGATGGCAATAGTAAAAATATTGAGTCAGTAATACTATTCCTTCGTTTTGGTTTTTTTTTTCATTTAACGTAATGAAAAAGCATATTTTTTTAGTATGTTCATTCCGTTAGCATATAAAGCACCATTGTTCATGGAATCCAAATATCTTTGAAAAATTAAACAAGTTGTGAACCAGTTCCTAAGTATGTCATATAGCAACCATAACGCACTAAAGGCTTCCCATACCAAGTGTACTTGCTTAGATATTTGATGACCGTAGATGGCAGACGGATAGAATATTCACGTATTTTATTTGAAACAATTATACTTACGCAATAAACGCGGTTTATAATTATCATTTTATCCTGATGTTTGTTATCATGGTGTCTGCTTATAATGTCTGAACATCGCGTAAACAAAAGGAAATTAATTTAAGTATTGCTTTCATTTCATTATCTCAAGGCATTGTCTTCCGTTCAAGAATCGTTAACTTCTCCATCTTGTCGGGTTCTTTCCCGGAGGCTTGGAAGGTAGCTTTGGTGTGTCCTCTGCCTAAGTCGAGTACAGTTACTGAGCTAAAAGATTTGCGCCCAATAAGTATATTGCCGTGTCTCTCTAAAATAATAGAAAGAGCCGTGTGCATTGCACTGACGGCATACCTTGAAATCAACAATATATTGCCAATTCACCAGTCGGGGTTTAGAAAGGCTAGGGGCACGGCGGTCGCTTTGGTGGATGTTGTTGATAATATCATCGCAGCACAGGATGAGGGTAAGGGCACCATCATGACGTTGCTAGATTTTTCGCGGGCTTTTGACTGTATTAATATACAGTTATTATTAGCTAAAATGGCGTTCCATGGATTTGATGCGATGACAATACGTTGGTTCTCTAGTTACCTTACTAACCGTTATCAGATTGTTAAGGTGAATAACGATAGGGGACAGACGTTCTTGTCCAGTCCGAAATTACTGCATAGAGGCGTGCCTCAGGGCTCAATCCTGGGTCCTATTTTATTTATATTTTACACCGCAGATATGAGCAACGTAATCGAGCATTGCAGAAATCACATTTATGCTGATGATACACAACTTTATATTTCTTTTAACCCTGCAGAGACTAGTGTAGCGGTGGATATGTTGCGTGCCGACCTAGAGCGATTAGCCGCTTGGTGTGACAGGAATTGTTTACTTTTGAATCCCATAAAAACAAAGTTTATGTTATTGGGATCTAGGCAACAAGTTGCAAGTATGGCAGGCTGTAATCCGGTAATTTCAATTAAAGGTGTCCAAATCGACCGAGTAAAGGAAACCCGCAATCTAGGTCTTAAATTAGATGAAGATTTGCGTTTTGAGGGGCATGTTCTTGACACAATTCGCAACTGCTTTTATCGATTAAAAGTACTATATCGCATACGGGATTTTTTATCAGTTGACTTGCGTGTCAGGATATGCGACTCTCTCGTGCTCTCTAAGTTGGAATACGGAGACGTTGTCTATGGACCTAGACTGTTGGCACGAACGGACAGAGCTGTACAAAGGGTGCAAAACGCTTGTGCCCGTTATTGCTTTTCGATTCCTCCTAGAGGCCATGTCACCCCTTTTCTCAATGATGCGAATGTGTTGAAAATGACATTGCGTAGGGAACTACATTTGGCTACACTATTGTTTGGTGTAATGAATACTGGAAAGCCAGAATATATTTTTGAAAAACTTAGATGGCTGAAGGGAGGAGGTTCGAGAGGACTGCGCACTGTCAGGGAGGTCCTGAGCGTCCCGCGCCACCATTCTGCAGCTTTTCGTGGCAGCTTTCGTTACGCGGCTACCAAATGTTGGAATAACTTACCACCACCATTGCGTTTATGCAAAACTAGTAATGCTTTTAAATGCAACCTTAAGAAAATGCTTCTAGATTATCAGAAAAGTATTCCGCTTGGTGGTCGCGCCATTCCATGTTACTTGGCAACATCTTGGCAATGATGTATATATATGTATATAGGTATCTTCGTTCTTTATGGTAGATGCGTAGGCGTAGACCTACGTAGTGTTTAAGTAATTATTATATTTCACTAAATATACACTTTTTTACACATATACTTTAATTTAAATACGTATATATTTCATTTATTTATTTATTTTATTTATGCTGTGTCCTTCATGCAGGTCTCCTTACAGTCAAGATCCCACTGAAAATCAGCGCTGCAGCACTTGTTGTAGCTAATGCTGAGCTGGGGTCTTTTTTTTGGCATCGCATTGGTCCATGATTTATTGTATTTGTGTGTTTGTACCTAATTTGCTTTTGTTTAGTATTGAAGTGTTCTAGCATTTTCTTAATATGTAAACGCTTATGGATTTTTGTGATGTCAAAATAAATCATGTCATAAATCATGTCTATGTCTATTCCATATTGGACTACGTACACGGTAAAAATGCGTAATTGCGGTAGGTACAAACAGACTAACACGGAGAATGTACCGGGTATGTACCTCTGTAGCGTATCGCTGCAATGATAACAAATAAATAAATGTCTCCTTGTGCAAAATTGTTATTGTCCGCGAATTTTTTCGCGCAAAATTTCTTTTTTCTACACCGTGCTCCCGCGGGAAGTAGTAAAATCAGCAAGAGTAACAAATTTCCATCCATTCACCCATCCATGACCACACACTTTCATTTTTATAATAATAGTAGGTACGATAATAAGTTACGGGGCCCAACCACCATCTCATGGGCCCAAGCCCCTGCTGACAGACGGACGAGGCTCTGGCGAACCGGCTTTTCCCTAACGGGTTGTGCGGGCCGGATGGTAGACGCCGCACATAAAAAGCTAATACACCGCAAAAATGATATATATAAAAATGAAAAATGTCTGCTTCTAGAAACGAACACCATGCTAGGGCGTCGCCGCTGAACGACGCGCAGGCATATCGCCTTTTTGCACAGGCGCCGCGTTCAGATGGCATTCCTCAGGAGACGACGTGGCGTGGCTCCAAGTCTAGGAAAATCGGGCAGGGATACAAGCTCTTGTACACCGGATCGGCAGAAGGAGGGGAATGGGGTCGCTCTTGTGGTGGGCGATGAGTTCCGGAACGGCATTTTGAAGGTGAACAGGGTGAGCGATCGTCTTATGGTGATCAAGGCGCAAATTGAGGGTATAACAACGAACTTCATCAGCGCCTATGCTCCCCAGTCCGGCTGCGCCGACACCGAAAAGACTGCCTTCTGGAACAGTTTCGAAAATACCCTGCGACGTATACCATCCTCCGAACAGATTGTGGTTGGTGCGGACCTCAACGGTCATGTGGGCCAGAGGAGCGAGGAATTCGGTCGGGTGCATAGTGGCTTTGGCTACGGCCAGCGAAACTAAAAAAAACAACTAACCTAAACACAGCTTTGACTGCCTATTATGCCTCACCCACTTGTGGCTGCAATACGGTATCATTTTATGGGCCAACAGTATTAATGCTAAAAATCTATTACTACTACAAAAGAAATGCATTAGAATACTAGTCAACATCAAGCAAATAGAATCATGCAGACCATATTTTAAAAAACTAAAAATATTAACGTTGCCGTGTTTATATATATTTGAATTATGTAAATTCGTTAGGAATAATAGAGACATGTTTACAGAAGCCAAAGACCATCACACAAGATATTTCAATTTACGACATAATAATAGACTAGCACTACCTCAAGCACGTATGTAATGGCTATAAGAATTTATAATAAAATACCAAAAGAGATTAAAACTGAAGATAAATACGATATTTTAAAATAAATTAAAAACATTTCTTATAGATAAATGCTTTAATTCAGTTCAAGAATTTTTAGAAAGTAAGTAACTTGATGATCTCAATTTAAAAATAGATTGTGAAATTATTAATATTAGCTTTTTAAGTATCTGTAGGTGTTTTAAATTGTTAACTTAGTTATGTAAAACTATATTCTAAGGCCCATAAAAAAAAGTTGTAATTTTGTCTCAGTACAAAAACGTTGTAATTTGCAGTGCCCTAGCAGGGTTCTTGTGTGAAACTAAAAAAACATTGTAACATCTGTAACAACCACAAGAAAGCAATAAAGTTTATGATTATGATTATGATTATCCCAGTGCAAGATCATTCAGGGGGAATGCCTAACTGCACAGCTCCGAGTTCTTGTCATGGACGTCCGGGTAATTAGTAGATGGTCTACGGCAGAACGCTGCGTACCGTCTATTAAGTGGTGGACTCTGAGCACCAAGAGCCAGGAGTTCATGGAGGCAGCCGATGGCCTATTGGAGCGCAAAAGGCGAAACCTCCAATGAGCTCTGGTGCCACTATCAGAAATCCATCCTCAAACTCGGACAAACAGTACTCGGCACGACGAAAGGCGGCCGACGAATTGACAAGGATACGGGATGGTGGAATAGTGAGGTGCAGGAAGCAGTTAGGGACAAAAAAGCATGTTTTAAGAAATGGCAGCACAATAATTCACTATCGGATAAGGAAGTGTACACAAACTCTATTAAAGACCGGTGGTGCTGTCATTTCAAGGAACTGTCTAACGAGACCAACAACTACGTGCGACCACCACAGCTTCCTGCAAACCTTGGCATGATAAGCCCGATTACCCCTGATGAGGTGGAGAGGTCTCTGGTACGTATAAAAAACGGAAAAGCTATTGCCATGATGGAATACCCATAGAAACCTAGAAAACAATGGGGACCGGGGTTTACTCTTGCTCACTGAGCTATTCAAGAAGTTTGTAGCTACGGGGCTATTACCTGACGCGTGGCGCGTAAATATTATCACGTCAATCTATAAAGGAAAAAGCAGTGTGCAAGAGTGCGGCAACAATCGAGGTATCAAACTCATGAGCCACACAATGAAGCTATTCGAACGGGTTATTGACCAGAGACTTCGCCAGGAATGCTCCTTGTCGGAATGCCAATACAGCTTTAGGCCGGGCTGCAGCATTATGGATCCAATCTTTGCCTTCAGGGTCCTCCAGGAGTCCCATTGCAGTAGAAATCAACCCTTGCATTACGCATTTCTCGACCTGCAGAGGGCTTTCGACAGTGTCCCTCGGGAGACAATCTGGTGGGCTCTGAGAGCAAAGTTTGTGCCCGAGGCGTACATTTGTATTATACAGGACACGAATGCCAATACTGGAGACGTCGTCAAAACCATCGTAGTCCATACTAATCCCTTCCCGATTACTGTAGGTGTTCACCAGGGTTCTGTGCTGAGCCCTTATTTGTTTTGCATTGTGCTCGATGCCCTCTCAGCGGAAATTCAGGACATGCCTCCTTGGCTTATGAAGTACGCTAACTACATTGTACTGGTGAGCAAGCTTAGGCAGGACCTTGAGACCAGAGTAAACACGTGGAAAGATGTGCTAGAAAACGGTGGTTTGAAGCTGAGTATCGCCAAAACAGAGTATATGGCCAGCTGCAGCGCAGATCCCGAAACCATCCTTGTAGGTAACGAAGCTGTCAATAGAACAGATAAGTCAGGCGATATCGGCCCCGATGTCAAGTCCCAAATCTTTGCAGCTTGGGCCAAATGGTGGGAACTCACGGCAGTCACCTGTGACCTTAAAATCCCTGTAAAGCTCAAGGGGCTTATTTACAAGAGTATAATTAGACCTGTAATGCTCTATGGCTGCGAGATATGGCCAGCGCTGACAAAACACGTTTGCAAACTCCACGCCAACGAAATGAAAATGCTGCGCTGGATGTGCGAAGTTACACGGCTCGATCGAGTATGCAATGAATACATGCATGGCAGTCTTGGCGTGAGGGATATCGCAGACAAGATCAAGGAGGCTCGCCTGCGCTGGTTTGGTCACGTGTTGCGTAAGCCTCAGGGATATTTGGGAAATATCTGAGTCGGATGTGAGAGCCAACGGCTTACGACGCGAGGATGAAGTGGAGAAGAATGGGCAGGAAAGCGGACCCTGGCAGAGGCCGGGATAAGCGCTAGGACGATGATGATGATGAGTAGGTACGATAATAAGAATGGAACACGATCAGGTATTAGCAAAAAACATACCCGGTTGTCTAGTGGGGCAAATCCGGGCAAATGCAATTATTTGAAAAATTATTATTTCTGAACATACAGTTGCTTTTATTAAATTATTTGATTATGTTTTGGTTTAGGTATAAGTTTATGTAGTCATAAATAATTTCTTATTGAATTGTGTCCAACTGGAGCAAATCTAGAGACAATCATAGCTTAGGGTCCTGGTTCTGCCCCACCTTCCCCTATAATGGTTATTTTCACAGTATAATGACCTATTGTATACTGCTGTGGGGACAAACTGCCGACTGGCACAATATATTTGTAATGCATAAAAGGCTATTCGCGCGATTTACCAATTGAAACCTAGAACTTCACTAAGAGATAACTTCAAGAATATCGACATTATGGCAATGCCGTCAAAATACACACCCATATGGGAACTTTATCTATGTTCATAAAAATATACACTTGTTTATGAAGAACAGTGATGTGCAAAGAAATAAAGATAAGCTTGTTACAAGTGCTTGTCGTCTATCCAAAGTCCACAAATCATTTATGGGTCAATGTGTACGTTTTTATAATAGGATTCCAAAAGATATACAGAATTTACTATTAGAGGATGCAGTCTAGCCTTCCATAGAAGGACTTCACTACAGCTGGTAAATTGTGAATGAAAATCGGAAGAATGTGAGAATACAGAACTGAAAAATATTTTTTGGAAAATAAATATGGCTCAATGTGTACGCTTCTAT
This sequence comes from Blastobasis adustella, assembly GCA_907269095.1. Classification (NCBI taxonomy): domain Eukaryota; kingdom Metazoa; phylum Arthropoda; class Insecta; order Lepidoptera; family Blastobasidae; genus Blastobasis; species Blastobasis adustella. The sequence continues at coordinate 12,685,895 of OU026119.1, read as the reverse complement.
GATAAGGATACAGATATACAGAATTTACCATTGGATAAATTATAAGTCACTATAAAAAACAAATTAGGTATATCAAAAATGTATAAAAATTATGTATTATCTACTTTTAACTCTTTGTTGCACATACAAAAAAACCAACAATTTATTTATTATTATTATTATTTATTTCACACTATACTATTATTATTATTTATATGCGCGCAAAGGCGGTTTCGCTTTCGCTCTACACGATCTCTTCCAGACAACCTTTGAGTTGAGGTAAGATATCACAGTATCTCATAGTAGTGCAAATAAGAGAAAAAGTTAAAATATGCTTACATACGTCACCATAAATAAATATGTAAAGAGAATACTATGCAAATATTATTATTAAACCATGGATAAATACAATTATATACAATATGTGTCTTTTATTGTATTTATTAATAAATACAATAAAAGAAATACAATTATTGCACACAAACAGTTTTTGAAAGGAAATATTCGTGTTCCTTCTTTTTAAAGGTTGATGTGTATACAATGACGTGTTTCTCGTTTTTTTTATTAGGTATTTTATAGTATATAAGACATATTAAAAAAGAAGAATTAACGTAAGCTCTGTGGGTTTCTTGCCGTTTCTTTACCACGGAGAACCACCTCGGAAGCGGCAGTAACTTTCCTTCCCTTCCAACACACGATGTCTTTTGATCGTTCAGGGGCTGGGGGGCACCTGCTCTGCGTTGAATGCAAAGGTATACGGTAGGAATATGGTGGGAAAGAGTAGGGGTAGGGTAGGGGTGAATAGAGATAGAGTAGGGGTAGGCGGGGGTAGGGTAGGCGGATCGATCCCAAGATCCCGCGCCATGAACTTCGTAAACAAGACCCCTGCATCATTTGTATTTTGTATAATAAAGTGCCATATTACAATATTAGTCGTTTTTCTATGTAAAATAATTTCTCGTTATGTTACACATTTAGCTGCCTTGTGTTACTTTTGAATATCGGCCACTGGCAACACTGCCAGGTAAGATTCATATGTAGGGGCAGTGTAATCGCAACCTGGTGTACGCACCTGGGTGTATCGCCTGTTGTAGATTGTACACAATATTTATAATAAATACAAACATATTCAAAATTCACAATTACAGGTAGGTAATAATATAATACTTACTACGATTAACTTAGAAGAAAAACGAAATTATTTAATTAGTTTTTTTTATTAAAATTACATTTACATCTAATAAAATTACAACAAAATTATAAGAACATAACCCTGTATATTTGTACTTATTTACTATGATGAATATAACATTTAGGAACATAATACGTACCTACATAAATTCATAATTTTAGTTAATTAGATATTATGCATTATGTGAGAAATGCTAGTCTCGGTGGCGATTATATATTTGAGCCATTTGGCGTAGAAACCAGGGGCCATGGGAACCAGGTACATGCACATTCCTTATAAAAGGAATTACCTAAGAGCATGGTCAAAATTACGAATGACTAGAAAGCTAGCCTCTTCTTGGGTCAGATTTTAAGCGTCGCTATGCAGTGAGGCAACGCGGTCAGCTTTCTGGGCACCTTTCCAAATTCGGAGACCTGGGTCAAATTTTTTATCTGTATGTTAGTTACTTTAAGGGTTTTTATTTATAGGTAAGGTGGTATTTTAAAATTTGTTGTACTATTTTACTTTAACATGTTGTTCAATAAAGTTTTCCAATAAAATTAGGCATTTCCATTATTTAGATCTGATACAAGGTATATTTCATTCTCAAAAGGCAGGTCTTCCAAGCGTAACATCCTCCGGGCTTCTCCACTGTGAAATAAGAAAACACTGTTTGATCACCATCGAAATATAATTATTGTCTATCATATTATTATACCTGTGACTACATTACCACATTAATTTACCACTAATTTACCTCTCGTTTAACGTAGTGGTGCCACCCGACGGCGTCGAGGCCTGAAAGAGCTTCTCCGAGCTACTAGGAGCTATCAGCGATCAGGCATTTACTTTCCGTACTCTTTCATGTTGTTGTTGAAGTACGCATCTTTGGCCATATCCAAGAGCATATGACTGTTCTTCTCGCCGGTTTCGCGGACCATGGCTGATAACTGGCTGTTGGGATCTGACAGCAGCACGTAGGGGTGGTCGAACTCCGCCATCTGCCCGCTGCTCATCACCAGCACGCGGTCAGAGTCCATGATAGTGTTCAGCCGATGAGCGATCGTCAGCACTGTGCATGATTCGAACTCCCGCCTTATGGTCTGCTGGATGAAGTTATCCGTGCTACAAGAGAAAAAAAGGAGTTACGTGAGAACGACTGTTCTTCTTTTTATTAGAAGTTAAGGTTCTATAAGGTGTAACAAATCTTACTTTGGATCGACGTTCGCCGTAGCCTCGTCCATGATCAATATCTTGTTAGACCTCAACACGGCACGAGCCAAACACATTAGCTGTCTTTGCCCAACAGAAAAGTTTGAACCGCCTTCTGTTACCTTAAAGTCTAAGGAGGGAACTGCCGATTTTAAGTCCACCTGTGAAACAAACATAACAGTACATGACCGTAAATATAAAAATTTAAATTGTTAGTTTTCTAACAAACAATTTAAATTTATATATTTACAAATCTTTCTCTTTATAATATTAGTATTTCAATAATACTAATATTATAAAGATTGGTTTAAAAAATGCCACATTATCACTGACTAACATCCACCTTGCTTGTATGTTCTCAATGCTAAGGGACGTGACCTCGCTGGAGCACTTTTTCGTGGACTACACTTTTTCATGGACTATTTGGCGCCACCTCGTCCTATCCTCGGCGACATGGATAGCATCATAGACCGTGGTGTGCAATGTAGAGCGAATTTGATTTGACCAACGCATTAGATTTCGACTTCTCGGCCACTGACTAACATAGGCTACTTTTTTTCCAGAGAAAAAAGTATGTTCCCGCGGGAAAGTTGAATATTTGCAGAGATCCAAACTGCGCGCGAGTGAAACACGCTGAGAACGAGTCGTATTTAATATATTACAAACCTGTTCTAAGGCTCTCCAAAGATCAGCGTCGCTATAAATTTCAAACGGATCCAAGTTGTATCTGATCGTAGCAGAGAATAACACTGGTTCTTGGGGAATAATGGAAATTTTTGAGCGTAGTGCCTGTAAAATAATACAACAATTTTGGTTAATTTTCAATAAAAAACTTTATATACTATGTACAGAAAAAGCAATACTGAAGAATTTGATATAGAAGGTACTCATATCTAGACTTCGTAACCGACATTAAAATACAAAAGGCGAAATAAAAAAATATTTAATTTTTTCCACAAAGCAAAATAGCTAGATTTCATGGCGCATGCAACATACTTTCACTCCATCATGTATCAACTTACCTGTCTTGAAACCAAAGAAGTCTCAATGCCGTCTATCGTAATAGTACCCTCAATGTAGGCAAATCTAAAAAGCGCTGATATAAGGGACGATTTTCCCGCTCCCGTCCTCCCCACAATGCCAACCTGAAAATCGCAACATAAAAATTGAATTTCAAGTAAATTCTATAGTCCAAGGGTAATTCTGCAGAACATTCGAAGCCCCATTACCTTCCACCCGCTTTCTATTGAAATATTCAAGTCCTTTAGCACAGGCGCTTCGTCTGGGGCGTAGCGCATGCTTACGTTCTGGAATAATATTCTGCCCTGCGCCGGCCATGTAGGCGAAGTCGAAATTTCTGGAAAACAAACAAGTCATGTTTTTGATATTCCATTTCGTTTCGTTTCAATCTGAACTCTACGAGTAGTATCAAGGGTTATTATTAATGTGTTTACATCTTCTACGTCTGTAGTCGAGGCTAAGGGGCGTGCAAACAATGTGGATTCAACGACGAATTGCATTATAGATCATCGCATAACTGCCAGGGGTGGCATAACACTCGCCATATATAAATTTACGCTTACGACAATCGACTATCTCATCTAGGTCTATGGTCTGGATCTTGACATTTCGTACTCCTAACAATATAAAATGAAAATGTACATATTACTAAATGTATTACACCAACAGCCCGCAACAGTCTACTATTGTTACTACTTTAACCTTATTCGAAACATTCATTTTTATCAGCCCATCAGACTGCTAGCCAAAAGTTGACTTACTGCCTTCGAAGAGATTCTCCTCTGTCTTGATGTGGGTATACTCCAACACACGCTCCACGCTGGTGAGCTGAGCTATGAACTCGACAAGCATCCGCGCGCCGTGCTGCAACATGGCCGTCAGCATGTTACTCTGCGTCACCGCCAGCCCCACGCTCCCCACCGCCCCGCCTGTATCACCATAATCATTATAATCATCGCCGACACCATCAACGTCATCGTCTTCGTATTGGTCATTATCATCAACAACTTCGTCGTCTTCGTTATAGTCCTCATCATATCTGAGTTTCAGGGCATCTGCTACTAGACATAGACCTCCCCCCGAGCCTTCCCTATCGTTCGGCTTTGTCTCTTCCAACTACACAATGGATAACATTAACATAAAATGCCAATAGATGTACGGCAGATATAAGACGGTAATAGATGCACCACGCTGATGAGCTGAACTATGAGCTCGATGTAGCACACGCCGTATTTGCCGTATATGGCATGGCCGTCAGCGTGTTGCTCTGCATCACCCCCAGCCCCACAACGCCCACCGGGATATGGCCTGCACTATCACTGTTATGATAATCATTATCAACTCCATCGACTTCATCGTCAACGTCAACGTCGTCGTCATCATCATAATAATAGTCATTATCTATCTCCACTTTTAACTTCGTCATCGTCGTCGTTACCACCTTAATCAGATCATCAGTTATGGGCAACAGTTATCGCTTTCCTTTAGATGGGCTATCTATTTGTTTGTCACCGTTATTCGGTGACTTACAAAATGCCATAATCATCGTGATAGTGATCATCCTCATATTACTTGGATTTATATACCTTGCATGTGGGCATATATAAGGTTATTATCTAGTCCCTACAGTACATTGAAATAGAAAAAGCTATTTACCGCAACAACGATAATACTGAATATAACATAAAAAGGAATTAACATGCCGCAAGTAGGCAAACTAAGTATGCGACGGTCACCTCACGATAAATATAAACGTTTTCGAGGTCAATTGTCACATGTATCTTATTTTCCTTGGTTGGATTTGGTACTGGTTCTGCTTTGCCAGACAGCGCTATAATTACATTTACATTATTGAACTTGAACCTGATTTGGTGGTTCCGATAACAGTTTAGTATTGTTTGTCAAGAACAAAAATAATTCAATTAAAGTAATATTTCATAAAGTATAAACAAAGTCTCTTACTCAAATCGAAGTAAATGAAGACGAAAATGATCGTCGCCAGGTAAACGAGGCACATCGAGTCTAAATAAAAGCCAAACGATGCACCGCCGCATAAGAAACCGTTCCACGCTGAAGAGTGAAGATCCTGCAAAGAGTTTTCTCTAATTAATTATACGAAACAATAATCGGAATTAAATCGGAGATAAAATTACTTGCGACGAAAATTGTAGTACGGCAGGACTAGATTCCTGAAGTTATGGGAGCGTATGGGAGAAGGTGCAAATTAGTTTATCATTATCACTAAACCATGAAAATGTATGTGTTTATATGAAGTACCTGATGCTTATCAAATTCTGTTATAAGCCTGTCTTGTGCATTGTTGCTCCGAATAGTGGCTATTCCGTTTAGCGATGATGACACCATGCCGAAGACTGGACTCTTAGCTGAAAGTAATTTTGTGTTTATTTAGCTATTATGTTTACTTATCAGTACATTCTCTTTGGTAGGTTCCTGCGGTATGGGAGAAGTTTGTCACGAGGAGCGTAGAAGTTAATTTTTTGTTGCGAGGCTTTAAGGCGTGAGCTGCATTGAGCGTGACACGCGCGCGTTTAGTGCGTGTCGCGAGCATCGGAATGCCTGAAACGCCAGCAATGCTACGCCCGTAGCATACGCACGCTCATAAAGTGTATGAGCTATATCTAACCGAAGTGCACTAACTTTATGCGCTCAACGTAGCGCACGCCCTCAATCATTCGCGCGAAGAACTATTACGCCCAATTTCTACTATTTACCTATCTATATTGAACAAATGACTTGTATAGCTTCCATACCGCTAAACACTGACTAAAGCGCTCGTCGAGCGTATACATACTTGTCCCTTCCAAACGTTTGATGCTCTGAGCCGTTTTCATATATATCCTGACCATGAAGAAAAACAGAATCAAGAGCACAGCTGATGGTATCAGAGTCATGTAAAGAGCGATCGCGTTGAGCACCAGAATGGCTATCAATGTGCTGTATATCTGCAATACATCCAATAGTGTCCTCGGCAGGATCTCGTCCAGGGCGCCCATGTCTTTGGTGAATCTGTTTAATATTCGGCCTGCAATCACAAAAAAAACAATATTTTGACATAATATACATGATCATCAACAAATCCACTATAAACAGTCCACTGCTTTTTTATATTATACGGCAGACAAACAGGCAAGCGGATCTAATAGATAGTGGTCACCGCCGCCTATGGACCACAGCAACACTAGCTGACTGCTGGACTTGCTGCTGGAATTGTTGCTGTAATCTCCACGATGGCAGGCGGATTGGAGATCGCAATGCACACTCAATAGTAAACGCGGGTCCCAGCTGCCTCTAAGACATTAGTCGCCTTGTGCGACACTTGTAAATAGAAGGAGTTGGTGCCATATTCTACATTGCTGGACACCACATTCTATTCCTCCTAAACGTCAAAATAAAATTAAAAAACAATTATTGTTTCTTTTTGTTTGTACCATGTAGAGATAAAACGTATGGACAAGTATAAATGTCGTGGCATATGCTGAGTGTGGCTCCATTACACTCTCCACATAGCACAGGTAACGAGATTAAAGTATATTTTTTCCGTCGATTTAGGTATGTCTTTGTTGAATTTTTTCTGCCATGAATATTTTTGAAAGTTGTGCCGTGTGTCTGAGTGGATTAAACGTTTTTTACTTTACTTTACTTTAAAGTCTTACCTGACGAGCTAGTGTCGAAGAACCTCATCACACCCTTGATCATGGTGGAGAACATGCTGTTATGTAGATTCTTCGATGCGCTGACGCAGAGGCTGACGAACGGAAACACTCGGACCATGGTGAGTATTATGCACACCAGCACTATGCACCCGTGTATTATGAGATACTGGCCCGTGGTGAACAGTCCCACTTGCACGTCCAGACCGCTTTCTGTGAATGTACAAGTTTTTGCATAAGTATAGATCATGTGTGGATGTTTACACGTTCACACAGCAAACTGATTAATTGCAATGTCGATCCAAATTAATACTAGTGCCGTGAAGCGCTGTCCTAATTGGCAACGGTCGTGCGACCATGATCGTACCATGGACGTCGCCCGACGGTGTCCTATTAGGACTGCGCCTAAAAGGTCAATAAATTAAGAATATGATAACCTTTTTTTAGAACTTACCCATTTCAGCTCCATCCAAATTTTCCTCATGCTCTGCCATTTGATTTGACCTGTAACAGGGCAAATTAATCTTAGGTTCACTTCTCATTTTAAATGACAAATCACAAGCAATCAATAGCTGTAAAATTGAGTTAAGTGCGAGTACATCGTAAGGAACACGCAATTCTAGGTAGCTTTCCCTTGATTTCTTTTGTGGTGTATGCATAGGAAATGTAATAGATTTTTTAAGACTTACGGCCTTACTTAAGAAGTTACTGTAGCCCATAAACGTAATGTATTGAATAGAAATTAGGTCCTTAGAAACGTACCAATAGCTGACCCAGTAGTCGGCCGAGGCGGCACTAGCGGCGGTCAATAGGATCATGAACACAGTGAGCATTATGAAGCACCAATTTCCACCAGAGCGGAAGTATGAGGAGACAACCTCCCACTTCAGGTTGCCTGACGCGCGTTCTTCCGCCGCCATCTTCTGCTCCTCATGTTGAGGCAACTCCTCACCGTCTTCCATCGCTGATTTCACTGATATACTTTTCAATAGCGCTGGTCTCTTCTCCTTGGAATCTGTACTCTGTAATTTTTAATTAGAATATATTATTGCGGACGACACTCTCGGTAAATATACTTGGCATTATATCACAACAAATATACTTACTGATGAAGACCCCAAGCTGTCTGTATCCTTTTCTTTGCCCTCTTGCAAAGTATTGAGCATTAAAGCGAAATCCTTCCCTGATGACGCAAGTTCATCGAATGTTCCCATGTTTTCCACGGCTCCCTGTTATAAGAATATTTGTGAAATTAGTAAAGTAAAGTACAACATGTTCATTGCACTTACTTCCAAGGCACAGAAAGACAAAACATATAAAGTAAAAAAAAATATTCACACAAGAATACAAATTGTCGTTAGCTGTGCCATGGAGAAGCCGCACTCAGCATAATGCCACGGCTGACGCAGCGGCGCTGGTTTTCAATGCGCCCAAATTACGTAGGTACATCAATCAATAAACCTGCCACTAGAAACGCTGGGCTGTACACACATTACGTGATAACATGCGAGACCAAACGGAACAATGAAGCTCATATTAAAACCACCTTACCTCATTCATAACGATAATGTAGTCAGCAGCTTTTAAGAAGTGTATCTGATGCGTGACCAACACTCGGGTGCGCCCGCGCAGGTATCCGTTGATGCAGCCCTCGAACAGCTGCCGGCCCACGTTGGCGTCCACCGCTGACAGCGGGTCGTCCATCAGGTATATGTCCGCCTGATAGGAATGTAAGTTACTAAAGGGCGTTTTATTTTTAGTTTATGTTTTCAAATTGAAATAGGTACATATAACAATAAAAATTGTAATATCCATGAAACTAGCATTATTGGAAATCTATTATGTTTGAATATGAATTCGGCCATTTGGCCAAAAGTCAAATCAAAATGGAAGTCAAAATCATTCAACAAAAAGTGGGCTTGATAACTGAACAAAAATTTATTTGGAAGAAAAATTCAACATCAAAGAATAATTTCACGTTAGCCATCGAGATCGTGTGATCTAACTCCATGAGATAATTTTCGTTGGGGATATATCAACGCTGATAAACCAGAGACGATGGAACATATTATTCGGTATATTAGCTGCGAAAAGTGTATGAAAATTGGCCATCCAGATGGGGTGATCTACTCGCCGTCAAGGCGGCCAAATGGCCAAAATCATATTTAAACATTTCATTATCTTTCCAATAGAGCTAGTTTTGAATTACTTCCGCTGGCGCAACAACTAGTTAGAATTCTAGCACTCTTAGACAGGCACTAAAACATTAATTCCAATATTCGGCATCCTAATTACTTCTTAGAATCCCCGTTTTCTGGCAATTTTATTGATGTAAAATCAAGGAAAATCAATTGCATTTGCCATCGTTGTTTTGCCAAACAATTCCAACAGAGAACTCCTTTTATTATCTAACGTAATAATGTCGTTATTTTAGTTAGAACTAGATGTTATCTGGGTCACAAATAAAAACAATTGACGTGGCACGCGAGCGGGTGCACGGGTCGCCTGGTTTCAAAATATTTTTCTTGCAGCGCACGAGAGGGTGCGCAAACAAATAAGAAAGGAACCGATTAAGGTGGGTACCTCTCTGTATACAGCTCGGGCCAAATTGATTCGAGCTCGCTGCCCCCCGGAGAGGGAGACCCCCCGCTCCCCCACCAGCGTCTGGTCGCCGTACGGGAACTGCAGGAAGTCCTTCTCGAGGGCGCACACCTTGCACACCTGTACATGGAATAGTGGGTGTTATAGAACGCTTGGTAATTGGAAAAATACTTGCAACTTACTACTTCAGCTTTTTAATAAGCGTAAGATATATGCAGATAAATATGAAAATAAATTAAGGACAAAGCAGCATATATAACAGTACTTTAAATAGTGGACTAATAATCGTATAATACATATTAGTAGGGGAATTAACACCAATTGGAATTTTGATGGTTTTATTTAAAATTTTCAATCTTAAGTACCGGTTCAGTAAAGATTACAAGCTTTATAGAGCTAAATAGGCTTATGAGCCTATGAAAAATCCAAATCTTTTTAGCCTAGTTTTATATACGTTTCCCAAATATAGTTTCATCATCATATAAGTCTTCCTTTGAGAGGCGCTTAAAAAGCGCAATTAAACGCGTTTTACGTACATAGTACCTACTTACGAGTATACAGATACGAAAAGCCTCACACATATATTCGTTAAAGCGAAACATTAATAACTGGCAGGCCGATATTACGGCTTGCTGTTGCGTAACATGGCTCGGCGCCGGGCACTGGCCCAATTTCGTACCCGCTTGTATTTTTCCGGCTCGAACGGTTGCCCGAACAGGATATTCTCCCGGACGGTGCTCGGGAACAGCCACGCTTCTTGGCACGCGTACGCGACCTTGCCATAAGTTGAAACGGCGCCAGTGGCCGCGGGCAACTCTTTCAGCAGCAGTTGGAGGATCGAGGACTGCGGACGAAGAGTTTGCTTTGTTTTAGTTTTGTAGTGTTTGTTTTGCTATCCAAATAGTTGCAGTTGTTATAGTTGTATTTATAAGTAAGCGAGTTTAACTATCTATCTAGATAGGTAGATAAACTCTTTATTGCACATAAGTTAGGTGTAACTTGAAGAAAAACTTAAGTTATCTGTGAGCGAAGGCGGTGTTATCGCTGCATGCGATCTCTTCCAGGCAATCTTTATCTAGAGAGAAAATTACATGAAGCAATATTAACAATGCCGCCTCCGTTAGCGAAAAAAGGTTGACCAAGATCGTCCGCTGGGGACCCTGAGACTGCTTGAACAGTTTATAGTCCCGCGACGGTATCTATTATTATTTATTTTAATATTAAATTTAATAAATGAACAGTCACTATTAAACCTGATAATAAAGTATCTGTTCCTCGATTTTATTGAAACGTATTTCAGTATTAATAATTACGTGTAAGTTCAACTCGTGTAGCGGGCCTCGTTCCATGAAATATGAAAACGCATTAATGGCTGGCATTTGGCCCCGGGCCGCATGAGAGCGGCCGTAGCCAATGTATATGTATAATGTAGAATGACCGAGTAATGTGCGAACGTCGTTACAAAAATAACAACCACAAAACAAAATAACAAAATGCGAAAGTGACTACACGTTTGTGATTCTAATGTCCTTAGTAGTGGTACGAATAGGGTATAATCATTGGTATAATTCATGGGTATAATCCGAATGAAGATAATTTTCTGAATTGGGTAAATAAATAATAGGAGGTTACGTTGAAAGTACGGATGACATGGGTTCTCTTACTACGTTAACATAATAATCACACCGGCATTGGTTCGACCGATTTGAACAAAATCTTTACACCTAGAGCATGGATTAAGTAAATATGCTCGCAATTGCAAAAGTCTCTTTAGTTTCTTGTTCAGGTTAATATTTTAAACGCCTCAAGTGACGAGTCCATATAAATTATTCATGGTTCTTCTCACAGCTTTCTGTTTAATTAGTTCTAACTAAAATAGCATCTACTGACTCTGTCTGTGAATACTAAGGTCCTATTTTTGAGTCGCTCGCTTCAAATCGAAGGGTTTCAATTTTAATTATCGGCCTGAAAAATTCTAGACTCTATGCATGATGCTGATTTTCCCTTTTTTTTAACCGTACTCTAGCGGTGTTGCCAATGTGATTACAAAATATACAACTTTCAAGCGTAAAATCAACTTTGAAAACCTTCGAATCGATGCCAGAGATTAAAAAATAAAGCCCCTGGTGTTATCAATGGCACATACCTTGCCCGACCCCACGGGGCCAATGATGGCGCAAAGTTTTCCTTTACGTATACGCAAGGATAGATTTTTCAGCACCATAGCAGATGGATCTCCTGTCCAAGAGGCCGACACGTCGCGGAGCTCCACCGCCACGTCGCCAGGGTACGACAGACTTCGACGGAACTTTCTTGGCATTTCTCCAACACCTGGTTGACATTAACAGCGATTCTATGTTACAAGGGCACTTAAAGATCCGACATGTACTTTATTGCAAAGTAATGTGTATTTATCAATCAATTTATTACTTGGATGTGGTTATATTTAGAGACAAAACAACCAATTATAAGTTAACAAACATGATAGAAGCAATTATTTGAAAATAGTATTAATTTTTTCTTGCTTATACACTTTTTAACAGAATACTTATAATTTATTTAAGTTAAGCTTACCATTTATATTTGATTCCGACTTGTATTGATACGAAAGAGGTCTGATGGTCTTTGATTTCTCCGCCTTTTTAAAACTTCCAGATTTTCGGAAAAGGTTATTGTTTGTAGGATATTCAATTTTCACAAGGTCGGATCTATCCTCTGTAAATAAAAATTTTTCTTAATATTTTAAAACTGAAGGATGATGTGATGACTAGAATTGAGATGGTTTGGATGTATGAAGAAAATCGATGATATCCTCGACTAGTGTAGGTAATTAAACGTATTATGAAAGATGTATGAATGTGGAAGAGGCACAAGAGATGTCAGATAGGTAGGTAAGCCTAGCCTAGCTAATACATGAATCCAAAAACAACATCTGCAGATAATGTTTATGATTATTATCTACAGTCATGGTGATTATATAAGTGTGACACCTTATAATAAACATTAGGTCACAAATATTCGTAGTTTTACGTACATTACTCTGAATGTATTGTTTTTATGTAGTAATTTGCCATTGTCAAATATTCTGAAGGGTTTATCGAGCTCCACAGAGTTATTTCAAAGAAAAGTAAATGTTGTTATTTGTAAGCAGCGTGTATCCACAACTTGTATCTTGTATTTACAACTTAAAAGGTAACTGGACGGAGCGAGCTGTAATTGGCCACGCATACACGGTATTGTGACGTAGGCATCCACTATAAAAGAATTCACATATGTTTTCTTCTTTCATGTTACATTAATATGAGTAGTAAAGTTTCTTTTTAAGTGTCTTCGTTCATCATCATCATCCTGGCGTCATGTCCCGGTTTCGCCCCCGCGCAGCACGCGAGGGCCCAGGGTCTGCCTTCCTGCTATTCCTGGCCCACCTCGCTCTGTCTTCGTCATCTCTCGTGGTGAGCTTATTGGCACGCATATCGTTCTTGACTACGTCAAGCCATCGCTTCTTTGGCCGGCCTCTCCTTCCCGTGCCCGGCGGGGGCGGCATAGCCAGACACTTGTTCCCCACATAACTTGTCTTCGTTACTCATAACTAAATAATCACCTAAATTGAGAAACTCCTGTATTCTCTTAAGAGACACTATCAGCTCTGCTGTAAACGACAGCGTTAGGGGCAGGATCAGCGTGATGTTGATTTGGGCGGCGTTCATGAACTGCTGCAGCGGGTAGATCTGCAATGAAACGTTACATCCAGTTTTCTAATTTTCTTAAATACTTTGAGTATCTCCTCAACATATTCCACTTGTATAAGCTCCCACTGAGATAGGAACCTGCGCGTTACACATAGCGAAACTTTTATACCAGGGGTTTAATGATTGCTATCAAGTGGATTTCATTTAACTGTTAGACCTGAGCTGAGTAGAGTTCCCAGTATATGACAGAAAATATTCTTATCTAGGACTAGCTATCTGTCTACCTACTTGACCCGTACGTGAATAGAGTTGATGCATCTAGATGCATAGTATCATCATCTTCACAGCCCATAATAGTCGACCAAGAACTTAGGGCCTCTCTCATGAGAGGAGAGGTTGTTGCCACAATCTCGAGTCTCGACGCTTGGCGAGCGGGTTGGAGATCGCAGTGTTGAAAATGGAAAACGCTGCTGTCCATTGTCCAGCCTACGGAGACTAGATCTTTTGGCTCGAAAACATTAGTCGCCTTGTACGACACCCAGGAGTGTAAAGGGTTGGTGCTATTCTACTCTGCCAGACACCACACGGCCTCCAAACAACCAAATGAATAATACCCTAAAATCACTTACAGTATTAGCAGACATGGCGTTCCCCAACAGTATGAACGTGAGGATGGTGAAGAAGAGCGCAGTTCTCTCCGTGAATAGCATGAACCCAAGAAACATCGTACGGAGAAACGTCGCCCGCCACACCTCCTTCATTTCGTTGTCACGCTTCTCTTTCACCACCTTTTGGAACGGTACCTCCCATGCGTACATTTTGATCACCTGTTGATAAAGTTGGAGTACACCAGTTAGGAAAATGGACCAGTTAGGGTGTGGATGACTTGGGAAATGGACGACGTCGGCCTGATAGGTCATATCCACGGCCTAACGTAGCTTTGCGACTTTTGTCCACAAGTCTGACTAATAATTATGAATGTACAATTTTCATGAAAGACTAGATTCTGCCCAGCTAAGAGCGATGTTCTTTCCTACCTGGCATATATTATTTCGAGATACAATGTAGCTCACGAAAGCTAAGATAAACATTAAATGAATTATGGAGTCCCATTAAATAAATTCTATTATCAAAGAACTACAGCTCAAGAGTTATTCTGGTAAATAAGATACTACAAAAATTCTGTTTGCTCTTCCAAGGAAAAAGTACTGTTCGGATTTTGAAGACATTATGCAGCGACATAGCAAAATTTTTCAATTTTCTTTTGGAAGAATCGTAATGCGTACGCTAATGTTACTCAAATGTTACATCGCAAGGATCTAAAAATAACTACCTATATAAAAGGGAATCGTAAACTTCTAGGTACAAATGCATTATTCAAAAATTAGTACTATAGGTACTTACAAAGTTATGCATTGTTCGGTTTGGCTACGGTCATCAATGTAATTTACATTAACTATGCGTGTTGCAACGAATCATTAAAACATAGTGATTATATTCACATTGCAAATCATTACCAAATTTATTTTCATGTTTCTTTTGTTTTTTATTGATAGGTTGAACAGTGTCGGGATCCGATTGGCTTTTTATATTATTATTGATCACAGTTATCGATATGTATATAAAAGCCAAACAAGTCACAAGCATTTGAAAGAAACAATGTAAAGCAGTTTTACTTCTGACGATTGTTTTGTTTTAATAGTAGTTTATGCAACTCGCATATAAAAGGGGATATTTTAATACCTAATTATAAGCAGTTGCGTTCACTATTTTATCTACATTCATATTTTCATGTTAAAATTTTGTACCTATAATTTTTTCGTCTTTGCTGGATTTTTGTTGCCGCGTCGAAGATATCAAGCGGAGTAAAATCCACTTCACTACTTTCACATTTATCTATTTATTTGCTTTAGACAATAAAAAAATGACAACCACAAACAGCAACAATCCAAAAAATATTCTGTTTAGCGGGAAAATAATTCCATACAGAAAGTTCTGTAGAATAGTGTTAATAGTGAATACTTCGATATTCAGACAATTAAACGCGCGCAAACAGAAATTTAAAAATAAAAGTGTTTAATGATTAAAATGTTATTTTATGATATAGATGAAAAAGTATGGAAAATGCTGTATCATAAAAAAGTATACTATTAAACTATATTCCTTTTAAACTACTACTACTTTTACACTTCTACTTACTTACTTCTATCTATGCTATTGAAAAATTAAGCTATATTTAATATATCATTCGGTATTAGACCAACCTTTATATTTAATAGTATATTGTTGACGGTATCTGTATTATGAATGTACCACGATATTTTATTATCGTGATAAACACAATGAAATGGAAATTTTTGTTCAAAATCCAATTGATAATATTAAAATCATAAGTATTAAGTATTAGCCTGTTGGTAGTAGGTAGACGTCATGATGGTATCAACGATATCCAACGACTTTGCCTTATACTTTCCTTGATAAGAGCATGATATTCAAAATATAATTGTGTAATAATTAAACAGTTTTGCATTATGCACATACTTCGATAAATCTATGTAGTTTCAACATAACAAAATAGGTTTCTTTCTGGTCCTTTGCAAACATTTAATAATCCCTGTCGTACCCACTGGCAATGTACTACTGGGTGCCAAAAAAATCAATCCCATTCGTTCCTTTAAACGTTCTCACTGATAACAAGTGACAATAAAAATATCCAGTGGTTCCTGTACCTACTATAAAATAAGCACGTCATGTTATATTCGTAGCATTGCAGTAAAGCACCCACAATACAGGTACTAAAAATGTCACCTAGGCAATCTAAACAACTAGACGATCCTACACCTATTTTGACTACTGTAACATAGTATTGGCAAATGTTGCGCAAACTCATAGACAGCAAGCGATATCATCTCGTCAGCACATCTATTCATTATCTGGCCAAACATTACTGGTGACAAATATTTACTATGTACCTGCAGTCGTACACGTTCCGATAACAGTGAGTAGGCAAACTAGAATAACCTACCTGAATTCCGTTGATTACTTCGCTCATTATTTTGATCCTCTCGTCAGTTTTCTCTGCGGTACGCATTCGCACTTTACCCACTAATCTGCCAAGTTGTCCTGGAAATATACAGTCATATTATTACCACGCCTGTGAAAATTCTAAAACAGGTATTCATTCAAACAGGTATCTTATAGGTAGCCCTGTAGAAACTGCGGGACTATTAGAAACTTGTTGACGTAGTTCCAATTTGATTTGTGATAAACGAGTTATGAGGCTCATATCAACACTCATTAACGAATAAAATAATTAGGTAGGTACATAATAGTATCTTCGATCATCACAGATAATTGGTATAAGTATTTTTTATAAATCGATTGGTGCTCAACGAAATGGCTAGCAAACTACTTAATAAGATTAACGTATTAGATGCTTATCTGGTGGAGTGATAATAGCATTCAATGGCATTGTACCACCTCGTATTTATTATCTCATAAAGTCGTATCAAATAGTAGTAGTAAACTTCATTACCGTGTAGTAAAAATTTAAATAGGACAAACCTTGGATTGGTAAGGCTATGATGATTAAAGCCGCGAAGCCTATAAGCGCAGCATATCCCGCCTGCATGTAGCCCAGGTAGCATACCGCGGCCATTTGGATGGGTATAATCCAGATGTAGTGCATGAACAGGAACGCCATGTCGAAACGCATCAGATCGTTGGAGAGCAGATTCACGACCTTCCCAGCTGTTGTGTCGCCCAAAGAACCGTTGTTCATGCGCATTATCTGGTGGAAAAAAATACGATTGTCTGACAGAATTACGTGGAGGTCGAAATAAATTTAAAATAACTCTCGCTTACTAGTCGGATACCTTAACCACTCGGCCACCGACGCTTCTGGAGGTAATTTCTTCTTTCTGGAGGTAAAAGTTCAAGTCCAGCAGTCCACAGTAAACAGTGTGTTCAAGTGCATGTACTTGTAGAAAAATTCAAAATAAACATTACCCAATAATAAAAAATACACACGTCGTTGAATACAATTTATCCTAAATAAACCTAAATACCTAGTAGGGATTTGTATGTTTTTTTTTATTATTACTAATAACACACGTTATTATTAATAATCGAAAAAAAAACAATAATGGGTCGCCGGCTAGTGATATTTGGCCAAAGAGTTTGTAATAAAAGTTGCCTTTAAACGATACAATAGTGCGTTTATCAAGCCGTTGGCTAAAACTTTCGGAACAGTCTAGGTCCTAAATATTTTTGTTAATGATGTGTTATCTGTCACATAATGTAAGACATAAATAAATAATAATGTAACTCAATTACTGTGCCCACAATTGACCTTAATGTCGATACTCCACTCTCATAACAATAAAATCACTTTACAAATACCTACTTAAATTACTTTAACGTTCAGGAAAACATTTAACCACAGAGTTGTTGCCAGTTATGTTAGATAATCAGTGTCTGTACGTGTAAATATAACGATATGAAGGTTCTTAAGACGACTCATAGTAATTGTATGATCTAAGCAGATATTCCTTAAATTCGAGGTCTAACCAAGACTGCAGGCAAAGTAAAAACAATGTTGTTGTGGTATAATAAAACGGCAAAGAATCATGACGGTAAGCAATTACCATATCCTGTGTAAGTTTAAGAGTATTTCTTAGCTAAGAGGCAAAAGAGACACAAATGGAGCCGATGGTCGCTGACTTAATGACGATGGTGATTAGTAATATATTGTTTATTATATTTATTTCTCTATCTCTATCTATCTAACCATCTCTATATTAACAACTACGGTCTTACTATTAGAAGATAACGTTTGGATTTTGGAGGTAATAAGCTATACTATTATTGAGAGACAGAGCCAGTGTCTAGTAATATTGTATATGATTGGGAAAATGTAAAGAAACATAAATTGGTTCACGGGAACGAAATCGTGGGCAAGTCCATTATATTATAACTACTGACCTTTCTGAACATAAGCGAGCCCGTCGCCACCCGCAGCTTCATACCGAACTGTTGGCAATACAGATTCCCGTGGTGATTGAGCATGGCCGCCACCCAGTTGGCCAGGATCATGCCTGCAGCGTAGTAGGACGCCGTCTCTCGACTCATCTCCGACCCCACAGACCAGAAGCTCAGCAGCTGGGTAAATAGGATAGGCGTCGTTGTCCTGTGCAGAAATACAGAGAATTGTAGTGTTTTGAGTAGGGCTTTTGTAATAATCAGTAGATAAGTTCAGTTGTCAAGGCTAGGACCCTGTCGCACCGACGGAATCAGCCTGGATGAGACTGGTTGATCTTATCTGTATAATTCATTCATATCTCTCGTTTTCGATCTACTTACAATCTCACTACTTTCATACTACTATTTTGAACAGAAGAAATAATTGTCTGCTTTGTATATTTAAATTGATTGATGATACCTTATGGTGACGTATAGAAACTGCATGATGCCTCCAGGCACGAAAGACCACCCGAAGGTTCTGATAAGGGTTCTAGTGAAAGATGGTTCTCTACCAGCTGCTTTAGCTGCTTGTTCTTCAGCAATCCAATTCCTGCAATAAGAAGAAATAATTTAAAAGATAATGGTATTTTCGATTTATTTACCTACTTAATAGAACTCAGTAACACACGAACAGACAATCCACCTGATGAAAAGTAGTACGTAATTGTCGCCCTAACACCTGGACCTGTGTGGCCTTAGGGTCCCTTAGATATCATGATACCAAAATACAGTACCGCAGGGTTCACGTTGTCATTGTGATCCAGCTGACAACTTTATTTTTCATACTTTACAATCCCACGATATTTCATGCAGAGGTCACCACGAAAAGCGACACTATACAACCATAATGTAGTTTGCAAAGCCTTATCAAAGATTTTTATGTCTTCTATGTTAAAAAGTGATCATATTCTCTTGAAGAGACCAGCGCTAAACCAACAAGAAGTAACTGTACACAACCCCAACATTACGGTTAAAAGCTTAGTTTGGCCGAAGCTAGTTTCATAAACCTCCTTTCACATAGGTATGGGCTTTATAAAAATTTCGTTTTCTGAAATCTTTCTCGTAATTACTATACGGTTAGCGTAGTTTCAATGTTCATTTCAGTTTAAAAGTTACATAAATAATCATCTTGGCGTAAATATCCTGGTGGTGCACCCACGTCCAAGGGCTCGGGGTACGCCTTAACAATGAGTCAGGATTTGGCAGATTAATTACAGTAGAGCAAATGCCATCTAACCTCCATGACCCTGTTAACAGGGGAACCTGACCACATTGCATTGGACCATTGTTATATTCAGTCGCTTGAATATGCAGGTTTCCTCTCGATGTTTTCCCTCATAATAAGAGCATCGGCTAGTGTCATGTAAGAACAACGTACGTAATGTTTTAAGCTGTCACGGTGATTAATACACCGTTTGACCATAGTTGACGGTATTTCTTGCCTACCCATAAAAAAAACAACCAAAGCTCAATCGCACCCAAAACCAAGTCTGCAATTGCCCAACATTTTATAAACGCTGGTGCTAATCACTGGAGAAGTTACATATACTACGCGTGTTCTCTACGGGACGACATTCATATACTACGACTGAAGCCATCAAAATCTTCAATCGAGAGGATGGTTGAAGGTTATCGAATACTTGATCACCAGTGATTAATATTATAAAACCAGAGCCAGGTCCTAAAAGTTATAATTACTTAAGTAAAATCCTAGTGCATACTTTTCTACTTTGGCCGTAATTTTTATAGAAACGAGACAAAAACAAGTTTCATTTGCGTGCGTTTCACCATTATATAGTTAACTTTCTGTTAACGTTTAAAATTGGATGATAATATATTTGGTTAAGATGTGTTAGGATGATATTAGTGGCAGGAGCTTTGTCTGGGAGGACAATTACTTACTATTAAATGAGATTTGTCACGTCTGAAGTCCAACTGTATTGCGTGCTGTTAATAATGATAGTGATGTAATACTCATAAATTAAGTGCAATATTGTATGACCAAACTGAGAAAAGTAACTATATAGGTAGGTACCTATTTTATTCCATATCAAAATAATTCGAACCGTTGCATCGTATCGTAAACGCAAATTGGCAATTAATCCACGATTAAATCAATTCTTAATAATAATTCAAATAATATTTAGAAATCATTGCACACTAACTCAGTGCAGCACTGAAACACGCTGCGCGCGTCGTAGCTACGTCACCCATTTTTATTTTTATTGACATAGCCGTCTGGCGGCGAGGTGATAGTTATGGTGACGTGTTACAGCCGATCGAGCAGTGAATGGGCCTTTCTGGCTACAGGTAGACAAACAGGGCCCTGGGCCCGGCCAACGTGTCACTGTGTTTCCTTCCTTCTTTCCTACCCTCTTCCTTTTTGACGATTGAAAGATATATTTCATGTCCTAATTTAAAAAAAACAGCCAGACAGATATTCTAACTGGCCCAGTTAGTTAGTCAGGCCATTTTGGCCTCAAAAGCGTAGGATCTAAATACCTTGGCCAACATCGGTTCGTTCATAATCAAATCATACAGTCTTTAATTATTTTACCATGACATTATTAAAATAAAATGATGAAAAATATGTAGATACTATGTGTATAAGGACAACGTTCTGTAACTAAGGAAATTCTTTATAATACAAGGAAAATATTGCAATTAATAGGACCAAAATAAACTACCCGTGTAAATAACATGAACATTGTATTAATTTGATAACTTAAATTATAAAAATATATTGTCTATACAGTGAATCAAAAGTTTTCAAGATTTGTTACTAGTCTATCATCGTCACTTTCCGAAAAAACACGTTTTATTAATTAACATTTTTCTGCTGTTTTGTAACATTTGCTCCTAGGACCAAGATTCTAATTTTTTGTCCTAGATTTGCTCAGTTTGAGAAGCCTGTCTTTCTTATTTTGAGAAATAAGAAAAAAGTTGGGATTTTCGAATAGACTCTCTTTACAATGCCGTATGTTTAGAGTTTTCATACGAATTTTAACGTACCAAATTTAAATCATAATTATTTCCTTGAGAGTTTCCTTGCGCATTCGCGTTAATTTAGCCAATGTCAAGTGAATTGTGAGTAATATATTATTCTAAATATAGAAGCGTGAGTGGCCTAGTGGTAAAGGTATCCGACTCGCAAGCGAGAGATATGTGTTCGAACCCCACTGCCGTCTTATACCAATTATTCTTTTCTAAGTTATGTACATTAGTTCAACCACAGATAATATATTAATATTCTAGTTGAACACTAACCGATGCTCTTACGGTGAGGCAAAACATCGTGATGAAACCTACACGTTCAGGCGACCGCATGTGTAACTATGATCCAATGATGATGTTCAGAGTCCTCGTGGGCGAGAGCAGAACCGGGACATTACCGACAACATTATTATTTTGTTATATGTATAGTATAATTAAAGTTAAAATTAAAAGTCAAAATCGCGTAAATAAAAACACGCGGGCGAAAAGTATGCAAAATATATTTATCACTTACACTAGAAATGTAATCGATAGAAGAATTTGCACACTGTAAAAAATTTACCTTCATTTTATAATATTTTAAAATTTCAACTATGTTGCCTCAGCTGAGGACGCCAAGCGGCGCAAATACGCTAATCTCAGTGGAGATTACATATTTGCGCCATTTGGCGTTGAAACTCTTGGGCCGTGGGGACCAGGTGCACATTCCTTATACCGGGAGTTATCTAAGCGCCTGGTCGGAGTTACAAATCACCAGAAGGCTGGCCTCTTTTTTGGTCAACGCTTAAGCCTCGCTATCCAGCGGGGCAATGCGGCCAGCCTTCCGGGGACTTTTCCAAATTCGGGGGACCTGGGCCAAATTTTTTATCTTTAGTTAGGATTAAGGTTTGTTAGAGTAAGGCTTTTTTTAAATATTGTTAACATTTTTATTTAAAAAGACTGCTGCACAGGGATGTCATTTTTAATTTAGATATAGCTTAGATACTAATTTCATAGACTAAAAAAATTGTAATCATTTATTTCGGGATCAGTCACTATACCTACTATCGTTTATAAAGTTAGAGCCAATGTCCAATTCAACACAATACAATGTGAAAATATCAATTTCAAATACAATACAAATTCCAATGTCAATGTAAGTCCGCTGGCGTGGATGCGACTGGTTCAAAAATTGGGCCCCTAGTACCAATTAGCCGCCCTTGACGGAAGACTTTGCTTTATCCCCTTAATAATCTGCTATTCTTTTTTTATAGAAAGTTTTCATACTGCCAATAATGGTTATAGATTTAAAAACTTATTATGTGTGTATCTTTCGGTATTCAATAAAGTACTTATGGAGCCTATGGCTAGATATCGAAATGCAAGACGAACATGGTGTTCATTACAACCTCTTTTGCGATCCATGCTGACTACACACATTAAGCGGGGAAGTGTTCAAGTTGAAGAAAAATGCTGGGATTTTTCTGGTCCAGGAGTATTAGCTATACTCATCGAAAGGATCTTGCACAAACGCCCCATTCCTCCTGGGCTATACAACTGCTGGGCAACTTTTCCACTTTCCACAGCACTGTGCGACGCCCTAAAGATACCAAAGAATGCATGGTATTGTATTTTATTATCTTTGAATAAATTAATTAACACAAGAATGCATGCGCTCGTGATAACAAGCGAGTTTTACTACGGCACAAACACTGAAATCCCAAAAAAAACAGTTTCAGACTGCCTTTTTAGCAGAATTCGTTATCGAAGTATAAAACGGCTGATTTCAGAGTGGGTGCTATAGTTTTGTTGATATCAAGAATTAATTTAAAGTCACTCTCTACATTCATTATTGCGGCAATCGTGACCAAAGGAGCCAATTAGAGCTGCTTAATTTTTCAAACTATGGCGGTGATTAGAATACATTTTAAAAGTATGTTCCGGGTTTCCGACCGCGTACCTGTGTCGTCCGGTGTTGTCCCGTGACCATGATGCATGCAACTGCATCGAAATATCGGGCTACCCGATATTACCCGATGCGTACCTTTGTACGCGGTAGGAAACCCAGAACATACTTTGGTTTAAAGATTACATGACTGTTTCACACAAAGCTCTTAGGTCTCTTAGGACTCATATGAAATTCTTTCCACTGTGCCTATTTTTATTTTTCGCATTCACGCAGTATTCACGACTCTCTACTATAAATTTAACGACACATTTAAAAACTATTTACAGTACTTACTTTAATTACAATTATTACGATACTTGGACGGCCCCAATTACCATAATACCCAATTCTACCTTCAATTACCATTGTGGCGCTAATTACTGAGTAGCAGCATCATTTCCAAAGAAGCGGTCACAGACCAATGAAGATTCGCACGCAGTTTAGCTGGGTTTTATAATATATCTTTGTTTATCATGCTAAAACGCTATCCTGTTTATAATACTTATAAAACTCCATTATAACGATAATGCCTGAAGTAGTTTTAAATGATAATTCTAATCTCTTTTTCAGGATTCTGATCCAAAATTGTAAATGGAAACTTTAGATTTTTTATACAACTCAGGTGGCAAGCAAGCTTGCAGCCTCCCTGACGGTATGCATGTATCACACCCGTGCTACCTGCTTAACCTGCAGTTGTTTGATGAACTCTATATTGTACTCTCCACGGAGCTAATTCCACAACCATAGTAGGCGTAGGAGAAAGTTCCTTTGGAACCGCACAGCTCACGACCAATGTAGTTCCAAGGTGTGTACTCCCTGTCGATGGCGAGTGGTGCGATGTAGTGGGCGTCATATCAAACAAAAACAACAACCTCAGAACAAACACCTTTGTACAAACAAGCGATAGAACATACAAAGGGAGACATAATCTTCGTTGACTTAGCTGCTCAATACCACTTGTGAGCATGATACCGTCGACAATTCTCACACTACGTATTTGAATCAATTCACTAGGACTAAGCTGGTATGGCGGTGCTCCCGCTTATACATTGTAGCAATAGGCTAAATGGGACTTAACTTGAGCCTTATATAAGAGAAGTCCTTGCCCCGGCGTCAAGTATTGTTTCAAAAGATTTAGTCCTCCCCCACCGGAGATTAGATAGAGTACTCTCGATTTTATACATAAGTAGATCGTGACTTTTCTCCAATACAGACCGATGGATATTGGCTCATTAAGTATAAAATGTGTTGCTAGTACTCAAGTATGGATGCTTATCAAAGATATTTAGGCGGATCAAAGGAGGAAGGATTATGTATATAATTCTTAATACAACCAATACATCAGAGAGAAATTTTAAAAATCCTGCGGAGTCTGGACGTGAACAAGGCTAGTGGACCTGATGGTATACCGGCAATAGTCCTGCGTAGTTGTGCCCCTGAGTTGTCTCGTGTACTTACGCGCCTGTATCGCCTCTCACTTGAGACTGGTATTCTACCCAAGTCGTGGAAGCTTGCCAATGTGCAGCCCGGACCCAAAAAAGGCAGCCGCGCTGACCCTGCCAACTACCGCCCTATTTCGGTCACTTCCATACTCTGTAAGATTATGGAACGTGCACTGAATAACAAACTCCTTGCACGTCTTGAAGGTAACGATCTCCTCAGCGATTACCAGTACGGATTCCGCCGTGGTCGGTCTACTGGGGACCTTCTGGTGTATGCCACACAATTATGGAGTGAGGCCATTGAGAGACATGGCGAGGCCCTTGCTGTGTCTCTTGATATCTCCAAGGCCTTTTGGTATTCCTGCTGGCTTTTGCACCTGGATATCGGATTTTCTGAGTGGACGTTCTATCCGTGTAGTTATCGATGGCTACTCGTCTAATCTTCAGGCTATCGACGCGGGAGTTCCTCAGGGATCGGTACTGTCCGCGACTTTATTCTTGCTGCATATTAACAATCTGCTTGTACCAGGTACCTTTGGGTACGCAGACGACAGCACAGTAACGGATAGATATCTGTCAGAGGCAAAAGCCAGCAGGGACGATATTCAGTCTTGTCGAGAGGCTATGGTTGATCGTTTGGACAAAGCTCTCAAGGCAGTCTCTGATTGGGGTGAAGCCAATCTGGTGGCGTTCAACGCTACCAAAACACAGGCGTGTTTGTTTTCCGCCAAAAGAAGTCCATTCCATTTAACTCCAACTTTTCGGGATGTTCCTGTGGAAATTACCGACAACCTACAGCTTCTTGGCGTTGAGCTATCTGCAAATCTCAACTTCGGTCCGTACATCGAATCCAAGGCTAAGACTGCAGCAAAAAAGCTTGGTGTCCTCTCGAAGGTTAGGCGGTACTTTACATCAAAGCAGTTGCTTCAGTTATATCAAGCACAAGTCCGATCCTGCATGGAGTACTGCTGCCACCTCTGGGATGGATCAGCCAAATATCAACTAGCGGCTTTGGATTCGGTTGAAAAACGTGCAAAGAAGATCATTTGTGACCCGCAGTTGGTTGAGGCTAGGCTGCAGAGCCTCGAACATCGGCGTAGGGTTGCGCGTCTGTCGGTCTTCTACAGGTTACATTTCGGAGAGTGTGCGAAGCAGCTGCACGACCTCATTCCGCCGGCCCCTTTCCGCCATCACGAGACGCGATCCGGGCGAGCGCTTCATCCTTATGTCGTGGATATTCCACGAGTCGCTTTGGCTCGACCTTTATAATGCGTACGGCTAAGGAGTGGAACGCGTTGCCTGCGAGTGTGTTTCCTGATCAATATAATCTGGATGCCTTCAAGGCTGGAGTGAATAGGCTGTTCCAAGACGGGCATCTTCGGCCGCATCGTCACTTACCAACAGGTGAGATGGCGGTCAAATGCTTGCCTTGTATATTATAAAAAATAAAAAACTATGAGCGTCACAATGAATTATTTACAATTCAACAAAATGAAATAGTCGCTTTCCGTAAAAAACAAAGTTATTTGATAAGTTAAGATGGATGAACCCCCTCATTATTATTATATTTACCCTCGAAAGGGAATCTAATTTATTAAGAATTTTATTCTTATCTCAAAGGCCGGAGCCAGATATTACAGGTACGATTGTTACAAAAGGATGTTTGATCAATTTAACAATTACCAGCTATGAATTATATTAGTACACACATACCTACATAATATACAGCAAGCGAAGCAAGCTCCAAACGATACTACATTATTAGGATAATAGCGAAACAATGAAGTTAGATTTATTTGATTTAGTTATTTTATTTATTACACTTTATAGGAATGTGTAGTTGTTATGAAAGTTCCAAGATAGTATTAGCTTATCCCTGGTCGTTAAAACCCAGTGGCAATTTGGACCGCCGCTGTATAACATGGTTGCAACGGTGGAAACGCGTGGTGGGACTTTGCCAGCGAACAAATGTTGTACATAGAGCTCACTGAAAGTTCTGCGCTCCTGCCCGCCCATATTTTGAATTTCGTATGTTATATTTTTTTAAACATAAGAAACTCAGTCATTGATTATAAAAAATGGCAGCAAATCGTGTCTCAATTGTTTTTTATCACAAGTAAGTTCGTTTAACTGAATTCGTCATGAACTCAAGGACTCAAGTGCTAAACATGGATATATTGTTACATGTTATTGCACCATACCAATGCTTCAGCGCATACAGCGAACAAGATAAAGTCATTTGTGGCTTCTGAAAAGGTTGCCGTACTTTGTAAAAGATACTCACGAAATTGTTTTGTTCGCTGATGATACATCTTTAGTGTTTAAAATTAAAAGACAACAATTAACATATGACGACGTGAACAAAGCTATGTCAGAAGTGGTAAACTGGTTTACGATTAATAATTTATTACTGAATGGCAAAAAGACAAAATGTTTAAAATTCTCCTTGCCAAATGTTAGATCAGTATCCACTAATATACAAGTAAGAGGCGAAAATTTGGATCTTGTTGATTCCACAGTATTTTTAGGCTTTACTCTAGATAGTAGATTACAATGGGGTCCACACATTGATAAATTGGCGAAAAGGCTAAGTTCTGCAGCATATGCTGTAAAGAAGATGCGAGGTTATTCTGATGAGGCTACAGCAAGATTACTTTATTTTAGTTATTTCCACAGTATTATGACTTATGGCATACTGCTGTGGGGACACGCTGCCGACTGGCATAATGTTTTTGTTCTGCAGAAAAGGGCTATTCGCGCGATTTACCAATTGGGACCTAGAACTTCACTTAGAGATAGATTCAAGAATATTGACATTATGACAATGGCATCACAATATATCTATAAGAACTTGATCTATGTTCATAAAAATATACACTTGTTTATGAAGAACAGTGATGTGCATAGTAGGAATACTAGAAATAAAGATAAACTTGTTACTAGTTCTTGTCGTCTGGCCAAAGTCCACAAATCATTTATGGGTCAATGTACGCTTTTATAATAAGGTCCCAACAGATATACAGAATTTACCATTGAATAAATTTAAAGCCACTATAAAAAATAAATTATGTCAAAAAAGTTATTATATAATACCTGAATATGTGAATGACATAAGTCCATGGAACTAAACTGCAGTTTTAAACAGGTATTAATTTAGTTAAAATTAGTATGTAAATATAATGTATTAGTATATAAGACATTAAAAAAAAAAAAAAATGAATTAACTTAGGCTCTGTGGGTTTGTTGTCGTTTCTTTACCACGGAGGACCACCTAGGAAGCGGCGTTAACATTCCTTCCCTTCCCACGCACTGTGACTTTTGGTCGTAGCGGGGCTGGGGGTCTGCTCTGCGCGGACTGCGGTAGGGATGGCGTAGGATAATATAGGGGAAAAGTAGAAGTAGGGTTAGGTTAGGTTAAGGGGTAGGCCGGGGTAGGGGTGGGTAGGGTAGGATAGGGGTAGGCTACGGCCAGGGTAAGGGTAGGGTGGGAGCAGCTACCTATCACTGGTATTGTTGGACATGGTCCGGCCGTTGTCGGCGGGGGTGGGTGTGCTGCGGCCATGGGGCGGCCAACATGTCACTGTGTGTTTCCTTCCTAATCTCCTACCCCCTCCTCTTTGACGATTGAAAGAGATATGTAATATCCTACTCAATAAAGTAATTCTGAATTTTTAATTTTGTACAGCTAGTGACTCATCCCGCACATAGTCCAGACCAAGCACCATGCGATTTTCCCAAAAACTAAAGATTTGACGAGGGGGTATTCTACTCTGCTGGCCGTGTGGTGTCCGGCAGAGTAGAAAAGCACCAACCCCTTACATTCATGGGTGTCGTACAAGGCGACTAATGTTTTCGAGGCAAAAGATCAAGAGTCTCCGTAGTCTGGAAAATGGGCAGCAGCATTTTCCATTATTATATTTAAACACCGCGATCTCCAACCCGCCTGCCAAGCGTGGAGATTATGGCAATAACCTCCCCTTTCGTGGGAGAGGCCCTAAGTCCTGCAGTGACTGTTACGGGCTAAGATGATGATGATGATGAGGGGGTTGACTTTTACGGAGGCGGAAGAGGCCGTGACAGCTTTCAACCAGCAAGTGAAAACTATACCCTCAGACCTATGATGTTTTAAAATTTGGTTTGACCGAATAAAAAAGTGTTTAAAATGCAATGGATGAAAAGCAGTAAATGCATGTAAAGTATTACTTGTAAATTGTTTATAAACTAATGAGTTACGCAAAAATTTCAGTGTATCCCACGAGGTAGAAAAATCCACTAATCCATACATTTTGGTCGAATGAAATTACAATTTATGACGCAACAACTGCTGATGTTAATCTTATGCTCTCCCAGATCATTTACTTCAGGATTAGTATAATCCCTATTTTGTGAATAAGCATATTATACAACAAAGACGAACCAACCTTTCCAATCTGTCGCCGCTCGTTTTCGAGCCATACTTCTGTTTGGTGGGCATCAAGTCATACTCCTCCAAGTCCCGCTTGTTGCCATTGTAGAACATCGGCAGCACCCAGCAGAACAGGAACCGAGAGAATGGTCCCGGCAACTCCTTGTCCATTGGCGACACGTGTACATTCGAATTATCCTTTTTCGACGTCATTTTGCACGATTATAAATTTAAGTTTAAAAGAAAGTAGCCTAATTAAAGCCAATATTTTAACTGTATTAACAAATGCAATTAGTTTGAATAATTCACATTCTACACGCAACGAGTTTTAAAGAATTGCACACGTTAGTTCACTGCGTCATTATTATTGCTGCTAAAAGACTGTTAGTATGCGGCGCTCTGTAAAGCATGCGCTTGCGACAGTTACGATGTTCAAACTGAAATATCGAGAGTGGCGCTAATGATATTATTATTTGTTAAATACTAATGGGTATTCGACGTGTTGCACGCCTTTTTCGAAACAGCTGCTAGTAGTATTGGTGACGAAGGCCAGATAATCAGTTAATCGGTAGCCTGATAACGAGCCGTGAAATTTATGAAAATTATACATAGTGATGAAATATTTGCCTAGATTATAATATCTCTTTTTACGCTGTTACCTCATGTAATGTGGTCACTTGTTACCTATAGTCCTGAGCTATCTCCCGCGCCTAAAAATAATTTGGACATAAATAACAAATTTAGTAAAATTACCCCAGATTTATTGGGTAAAGGAGTACCTAATTTTAGTGCATTGCCAATTGTAGCTGTAAAAGAAATTGCCAACATAAATGGTATGTGGTGCATAGTTTACGTAATAGATTTGGCAGAAATAAGTTCGCATTCCTTAAGGCGCTTACGCACTGCATCAGTTCTATTTCTATGACCAGTAGTGCATAACTAACCATCAGAGTCCCCTATAAGGCCTTAGGCCCCAAGAAAAAACCTTTAAAGGTAGGATTTCTTTTGAATAAAAATGAACAAAATATTGTTTATTGAATGCTATAGAAACCATTTAACCAATAG
Source organism: Blastobasis adustella (assembly GCA_907269095.1). Taxonomy (NCBI): domain Eukaryota; kingdom Metazoa; phylum Arthropoda; class Insecta; order Lepidoptera; family Blastobasidae; genus Blastobasis; species Blastobasis adustella. The sequence continues at coordinate 12,655,697 of OU026119.1, read as the reverse complement.
GCAGAAATATATTATGATTCATGACAAGGTAATGCACTGTGCTGTTACGAAAATATACCACAAACTTCACATGTTTCCTTATTACTGGAGTAGTAGCGCAGTGTGTCGCATTTTCCTGATCTCCCTGTATTCTGTATGTAGATTCTTCTTATATTATGCGTAACGTATTTACAAATTACTGGTATTGCGAAATTTATGATGTCGATGATTAATCATCATTTAAATTATGATTGTGCCATATTTTGTCACAGCCTTTTTACTATTTGTGTCTACATGAGATTACCTATGCAAAGAAAGAAAGAGAGAAAAGCAATTTTTCCTTCAATTTCTTTTGTCAAAAATTCGACGTTGAACAGTCGATATTTCTGGCTACAATCGACCATTAACCGAACTGTCTTACTAATCAATATGAGTGGACATTTTGCATTGTGGATTTTCCCTAATAACACATCACAATCCACAATGATGTATACAAATCTATTTTTAACTTTTGACGTGAAAACGTCTATTCGGTCGTTAAGCACGTCTATTCGCTCGATACCCGGTCAAACTTTCTGTTGATACAAAAACCGTAAGATTTCAATCGCTTATAACTACGAGACTAATAATAATGTGTTAATAACGGTTCAAATCATAATGGATAGAACATGTCTGTACACGTTGCTGTGCTGTATTTGTTTTGTCCGTGACGTTATCAGACTAGTGTAGGTGCAAGGGTACCGATTCTGATATTATTAGATATGTTTTTTTTATACCACTAAGATAGCAAACAAGCTTACGGCCTGCCTGGTGGTAAGCAGTCACCGCAGCCTACGGACGTTTGCAATACCAGGGGTATCACCCACGCGTTAACGACCCCAAAAAACCTTTTAACCCCTTTCTTGAAAAACTCCATGTTGTACTCTCCAGGGAAAACCTTTCCAAGTATACCATACCATATTTACTTTCCCGTGAGACAAAATGTAAATTAACCAAAAAAAGGTAATTTATGGTACCATATTTTCATCAATTACAAAATAATCATCAAATAACTGCTATTTTAACTAGGGCCCTGCGCTAATAAACAATACATAAAACAGATTAATTTAGGCGTTATTTTTTCATCCAAAACTAACCATTTATGAAAAAAGTAACATAATATTTACCGGTTATTCTTAACAAAATTGTTGGTCTTATAAAATACCTGAAAGCACGGTGAATATCAAACTATGAAAGCATTTTAATACCACCAAATGACGATAAACAGTTTTTTCAAATAATGAACGTAGAATTCGTAGCTGTCGTATTTAGCCGGATAATATCCGCCATTTTTACTCTTCATATAATCCTTTCCGATTGTTTTCATATTTTGTTGTTATTCTCTGTTAAAGTTATTGTTTTTTGTGAAGTTTTATTATTGAGTTATGTTTTTACATTTTGTTATTGTTGAGTTTTTGTTATCTGCACGTTAATTTGGTTCAAAATGAGTGAACCTGGTCCGAACAATGCATGCACTTTTACTCGCCGGAGAAAAAGCGTTCCAAGCATATTCCAATGCGTTCTACAGACAAGGAGACTGTTATTAACATATTCAAACATGTAGAATAAAGGTGAGCCAGGATTCGTATCCTTACTAACTTGATATTGTTGTAAGTTTGACAACCATTAGTTTCTTTTTTTACACTTTGTCTCACGGGAAAGTAAATAAGGTATAGTTTAATTCACAACCTTAGTGTGCGTCGGAGAGTTTGGCGATGTTACTGGGATATAGTTACAATAACTATGTCGACGTATCTAGTACTCAGTCACAGCTCCCCCACAACAACATCCCAGTTAAAGTACAGTTAAATCGTTAGTTGCATTTTGAATTATTGCAATTTAGCATTGTGTAAAGTTATAAATTAGTGTACTGTGAAAACACGTTTGGCTAGGACGTTGGTTCAGTACCTCGAGTGTAACTGTTTGCACAAAAATTCGAATACTCTTCGATCACATTAATCGAGCTTACTATCTTCGATCCGTTTTTTCAGCGCCTCTAGCGAAAAGCATATGAAATAAAATTTTACTATTGGTAATAAGATTCTGAACGTACTACCATATTCTTAATTACCTTAACATCTAGCATGGATCTATGCAAACTTGACGCACGAATAAAAGTAAGGACGTTTTCTATCCTAATTAATTCGTCTAATATGTCATTTGTATTTTCTGTAATTATGGCAAGCATTTGGGCGAATTTTGCATACTTAATAAGATTATAATCTCTGTACGCATCTCTATCAATAAGTAATTTCAATGTACTGTTAATTATTTCTTGATTATCGACTATTTTGTTGATTACGTTGGTGTGTTGGGACATCCATTCCGTACTTATACTGACGTGGGAATTTAATTCATTTAAAACTTTGTTTTGGTTATTTTCCAAAATTTTAATGGCATTATCATATCTTATTGCATCCTGATAGTCTAAGTTTCCGGTTATACTTTTTACAATAGAGCCTAATCCGTCAACTAGACCTCTTTTTGCCCTATTTGACTCTAAGTTATTAAGATGATTAAGGACAGTAGTTAACTTGGAAGTTAAGTATTCGACTTGTATTTCGTAAAGTGCAAAAGTTTCGTTGCTAAGTTGGGATTTATAGTTAATTTGTTGGTCCAGTATGGTTTGCACTTTAGTGTCAATCTCATCAAGTCTAATATACTGAAAGAAACTATGGTAGTGGGTTATAAGTTTGGTTTGTCCAAGTCTGAAAGGGAGTAACCCTGGTCCATCTTCGAGACTCTCAAGTTGTATCTCCTTTCCGAGCACGAATGGCACTATCAGCATCGTCAGTATTAGTTTCATTTCTTGTCTCTTTGCGTGTCGAATTTAGGATACTGGTCCTCCTCAGCTGCGGCACGTGTAGGATCGCATACTCAACTGTGACTTGAGAGCCACGCGGGCGGCTCGATCAGGCCGGAAATCTTCCTTATTTACGCGAACCGACGCCAAATACGAAGGCTACAGCCGAAGGACTTAAAAAAAAAACGAAGAAATGAAATTAAAAATTTAATTAAGAATAGATTACAATTAATAAATTATGAACTAAAAATAGATGTGACAATGATCGAAGTTGGATCTAAAGTGAATTTCGCAAACACGTATTCATTGCGCCAGGCGGCGCGGTCTTGATGCGTTTTCGCTGATGCGGCGAGATTGATGCGGCAGCCAGTCGTATCTAGGTCAATGCTCGCTCAAAGGTTTTTATATAGAAGCGATCCGTAATTCTCTATAAAATGTTTTAGTAAAACCTCTAATAATATAATGTTTTTAATCTACACTCATAGCGTAATGTTCCAATTACATATTCGAAAACAGTTGTTTAAGGATACATTTTTTAACGCCAGTCTATAACATTTTGAAAAATTACTTTTCGATACAGCATTTCTCATACTATTTTCATTACAGCTGTATCGAAAATTAACTTTTTAATCATTATGCAACACTTTTCTTTTTTTTAAATTTTATCGGGCGCCAGGACACGGCTAAATGTAGGCTGAATACCTAAATGTCTTCAACAAATTCAAAATTAAAATTTTCCTGTTATATTTGTGATCAGTTCATAGTCTGTGGTTGTGATTGTGTACATTTGAAATTATTTTCCCGCTAATCAGAATATTTTTACAAATAGGCAGAAATATACTATGATTCATGACAAGGTAATGCACTGTGCTGTTACGAAAATATACCACAAACTTCACATGTTTCCTTATTACTGGAGTAGTAGCGCAGTGTGTCGCATTTTCCTGATCTCCCTGTATTCTGTATGTAGATTCTTCTTATATTATGCGTAACGTATTTACAAATTACTGGTATTGCGAAATTTATGATGTCGATGATTAATCATCATTTAAATTATGATTGTGCCATATTTTGTCACAGCCTTTTTACTATTTGTGTCTACATGAGATTACCTATGCAAAGAAAGAAAGCGAGAAAAGCAATTTTTCCTTCAATTTCTTTTGTCAAAAATTCGACGTTGAACAGTCGATATTTCTGGCTACAATCGACCATTAACCGAACTGTCTTACTAATCAATATGAGTGGACATTTTGCATTGTGGATTTTCCCTAATAACACATCACAATCCACAATGATGTATACAAATCTATTTTTAACTTTTGACGTGAAAACGTCTATTCGGTCGTTAAGCACGTCTATTCGCTCGATATCCGGTCAAACTTTCTGTTGATACAAAAACCGTAAGATTTCAATCGCTTATAACTACGAGACTAATAATAATGTGTTAATAACGGTTCAAATCATAATGGATAGAACATGTCTGTACACGTTGCTGTGCTGTATTTGTTTTGTCCGTGACGTTATCAGACTAGTGTAGGTGCAAGGGTACCGATTCTGATATTATTAGATATGTTTTTTTTATACCACTAAGATAGCAAACAAGCTTACGGCCTGCCTGGTGGTAAGCAGTCACCGCAGCCTACGGACGTTTGCAATACCAGGGGTATCACCCACGCGTTAACGACCCCAAAAAACCTTTTAACCCCTTTCTTGAAAAACTCCATGTTGTACTCTCCAGGGAAAACCTTTCCAAGTATACCATACCATATTTACTTTCCCGTGAGACAAAATGTAAATTAACCAAAAAAAGGTAATTTATGGTACCATATTTTCATCAATTACAAAATAATCATCAAATAACTGCTATTTTAACTAGGGCCCTGCGCTAATAAACAATACATAAAACAGATTAATTTAGGCGTTATTTTTTCATCCAAAACTAACCATTTATGAAAAAAGTAACATAATATTTACCGGTTATTCTTAACAAAATTGTTGGTCTTATAAAATACCTGAAAGCACGGTGAATATCAAACTATGAAAGCATTTTAATACCACCAAATGACGATAAACAGTTTTTTCAAATAATGAACGTAGAATTCGTAGCTGTCGTATTTAGCCGGATAATATCCGCCATTTTTACTCTTCATATAATCCTTTCCGATTGTTTTCATATTTTGTTGTTATACTCTGTTAAAGTTATTGTTTTTTGTGAAGTTTTATTATTGAGTTATGTTTTTACATTTTGTTATTGTTGAGTTTTTGTTATCTGCACGTTAATTTGGTTCAAAATGAGTGAGCCTGGTCCGAACAATGCATGCACTTTTACTCGCCGGAGAAAAAGCGTTCCAAGCATATTCCAATGCGTTCTACAGACAAGGAGACTGTTATTAAAATATTCAAACATGTAGAATAAAGGTGGGCCAGGATTCGTATCCTTACAAACTTGATATTGTTGTAAGTTTGACAACCATTAGTTTCTTTTTTTACACTTTGTCTCACGGGAAAGTAAATAAGGTATAGTTTAATTCACAACCTTAGTGTGCGTCGGAGAGTTTGGCGATGTTACTGGGATATAGTTACAATAACTATGTCGACGTATCTAGTACTCAGTCACAGCTCCCCCACAACAACATCCCAGTTAAAGTACAGTTAAATCGTTAATTGCATTTTGAATTATTGCAATTTAGCATTGTGTAAAGTTATAAATTAGTGTACTGTGAAAACACGTTTGGCTAGGACGTTGGTTCAGTACCTCGAGTGTAACTGTTTGCACAAAAATTCGAATACTCTTCGATCACATTAATCGAGCTTACTATCTTCGATCCGTTTTTTCAGCGCCTCTAGCGAAAAGCATTTGAAATAAAATTTTACTATTGGTAATAAGGTTCTGAACGTATCGACTGCGTTCTTTCTCAGTTAAGTTTTGCAAGTGTAACTGAATAATGTAACAGATAAAATAGTTTCACAACCGAAACGCGTACGTAAAGTAACTGACTTCATGTTTGGCCAGTGAACTTCTGCCTTCACTTAGTGTACAATAATTGTTGGTTAAACATAATTTAATAACAAAACTAGCAAAGGTTTTATGATACTATAATATTCTCTTAAATCTATGTCTAATACTCTATCTTTTCCGTAAATTAATTTTAGTTTTTCTACCATATTCTTAATTACCTTAACATCTAGCATGGATCAAGTTTGCATATGACGCACGAATAAAAGTAAGGACGTTTTCTATCCTAATTAATTCGTCTAATATGTCATTTGTATTTTCTGTAATTATGGCAAGCATTTGGGCGAATTTTGCATACTTAATAAGATTATAATCTCTGTACGCATCTCTATCAATAAGTAATTTCAATGTACTGTTAATTATTTCTTGATTATCGACTATTTTGTTGATTACGTTGGTGTGTTGGGACATCCATTCCGTACTTATACTGACGTGGGAATTTAATTCTTTTAAATCTATTTTGGTTATTTTCCAAAATTTTAATGGCATTATCATATCTTATTGCATCCTGATAGTCAAAGTTTACGGTTATACTTTTTACAATAGAGCCTAATCCGTCAACTAGACCTCTTTTTACCCTATTTGATTTTAAGTTATTAAGATGATTAAGGACAGTAGTTAACTTGGAAGCTAAGTATTCGACTTGTATTTCGTAAAGTGCAAAAGTTTCGTTGCTAAGTTGGGATTTATTGTTAATTTGTTGGTCCAGTATGGTTTGCACTTTAGTGTCAATCTCATCAAGTCTAATATACTGAAAGAAACTATGGTAGTGGGTTATAAGTTTGGTTTGTCCAAGTCTGAAAGGGAGTAACCCTGGTCCATCTTCGAGACTCTCAAGTTGTATCTCCTTTCCGAGCACGAATGGCACTATCAGCATCGTCAGTATTAGTTTCATTTCTTGTCTCTTTGCGTGTCGAATTTTGGATACTGGTCCTCCTCAGCTGCGCAGGTGTAGGATCAGATACTCAACTGTGACTTGAGAGCCACGCGGGCGGTTCGATCAGGCCGGAAATCTTCCTTATTTACGCGAACCGACGCCAAATACGAAGGCTACAGCCGAAGGACTTAAAAAAACACGAAGAAATGAAATTAAAAATTTAATTAAGAATAGATTACAATTAATAAATTATGAACTAAAAATAGATGTGACAATGATCGAAGTTGGATCTAAAGTGAATTTCGCAAACACGTATTCATTGCGCCAGGCGGCGCGGTCTTGATGCGTTTTCGCTGATGCGGCGAGATTGATGCGGCAGCCAGTCGTATCTAGGTCAATGCTCGCTCAAAGGTTTTTATATAGAAGCGATCCGTAATTCTCTATAAAATGTTTTAGTAAAACCTCTAATAATATAATGTTTTTAATCTACACTCATAGCGTAATGTTCCAAATACATATTCGAAAACAGTTGTTTAAGGATACATTTTTTCACGCCAGTCTATAACATTTTGAAAAATTACTTTTCGATACAGCATTTCTCATACTATTTTCATTACAGCTGTATCGAAAATTAACTTTTTAATCATTATGCAACACTTTTATTTATTAAATTTTTGTCGGGCGTCGGGACACGGCTAAATGTAGGCTGAATACCTTAATATCTTTAGCAAATTCAAAATTCAAATTTCTCTGTTTATATTTGTGTGTAATTATTTACTCGCTAAACATAATATTTTTCTAATTGTTGTAATTTGTGTTTGTGAATGCTTTTTCTTGTTTTAAACAAATAAATAGATAAATGTGGAAGTAGTGAAGTGAATTTCCCGCCGCTTGATATCCTCGACGCGTAGATACAACAGAACTGACTTGCAGTTTACTTCCAGCAAAACTGAGAAAATTATAGGTACGAAATTTTAACATGAAAATATAAGTGTAGATAAAGTAGTTTATGCAACTGCATACAATTAGATATTAAAACACTCTTATCAAAATATTATCATACTCGGCTACGCCTCATATGATAACCAGAGACTCATTTGCTGGAAATAAGCTGCGAGTCAGTTCTGTTGTACCTACGCGTCGAGGATATCAAGCGGCGGAAAATTCACTTCATTCACATTTATCTATTTATTTGCTTCAAACAAGGAAAAACATTAACAATTAGAAAAAATATTCTGATTAACGGGAAAATAATTTCAAATGTACACAATCACAACCACAGACTATGAACTGATCACAAATATAACAGGAAAATTTTAATTTTGAATTTGTTGAAGACATTTAGGTATTCAGCCTACATTTAGCCGTGTCCTGGCGCCCGATAAAATTTAAAAAGAAGAAAAGTGTTGCATAATGATTAAAAAGTTATTTTTCGATACAGCTGTAATGAAAGTAGTATGGGAAATGCTGTATCGAAAAGTATTTTTTTAAAATTTTATTGACTGGCGTGAAAAAAGTGTATCCTTAAACAACTGTTTTCGAATATGTAATTGGAACATTACGCTATGAGTGTAGATAAAGTAGTGTATGCAACTGCATATAATTAGGTATTAAAAAACTAGTATCAAACTATTATCATACTCAGCTACGCCTCTTATGATAAACAGACAGTCATATTTTAATACCCCCTTTTATATGACAGTTGCATAAACTACTATTACGTTACAGCTTTAATGAAAATAGAATGGGAAATGCTGTATCATAAAGATATTTTTTTTAATTTCATAGACGCGTGAAAACAGACGAATATGTTATTTGATCAGTGTAGATAAAAATATTTACCAGAACATGTAAAAAACGGTACTAATTTGAAAATTCTAAAAAAAATTCAATTTCGTCACATATGAATAGTAAATATCGGAATTGTAGGAAACGCAAATCGGAGGAAAGCTTGCATAATAAGGAATTTAAAAAACTTGGAAAGTCTAGTGCCGAGAGAATGCAAGAGCTACGGCAGTGTCGAAAAGAAAAGCAAAAAAATTATGTTTTCACAGGAAATTAGCAGCACCTTGGCTGCATTTTCGCTTTTTTACACATTTCGCTTTATTATTGGTAATGACTAGAACATATTTAAAGCTTTTATGTTATTTTTTCCTGCTTTCTTAAGCTGATTACTACTTATTATGTACTAGACAGACAGCTCTTTGATAAAAGTCCAACGTTCATATTTATCGATCCATTCAATTTTATATGTTTGTGCCTATCATTGTTTACATGTAACTCTTGCATAAGACTGCCAATTCACTGTCTTTCTTGCTATTTTAATATATCTCAAATGTTAAAATTAAACGTTCCTATCGTTGACCTGTAACACATGGCGTTTTTATAAAACTTTCAGACCAACCGAGTAATCAGTATTTTGCTCAAGTTTTCCGCAATTTTATTGCAGACACGTAGAGCGATTACGCAATCCTTATCATCGATAAATTATACAGTATGATGAAAATTACGTGACAAAATTTAGGAAGTACTCAAAATTCTTCACCAGAACAAATCAGATCAGTTTCATAAACAATGTAGAGTTTGCCTGAATACTCATTGTACCTCCCGATCCATATTATTGTAAGTAGTAATAGCTGTGAGCCGTTCAGTCTGCTGGTCACTGTACATCATCATCATCATCCGAGCGGTCAATGCCGGCTTCTGCTTTCTTTCTTCTACTTTCTCTTCTCCAATTTCTCGCGTCCGACTCGGTGTTGTCAATTCATCGCTACCGGGGTACCGTTCTATACTATTATAATATTATGAAGAGGAAAGATTTGATTGTTTGTCGGTTCATTCTTTTGTATTTCTTTCTGTCGTGTTACGAATTTCATAGGTAGTTTTACACAGCATTGGACGTCTTTGGACGTACACCCATTTTCACTAAACTCGAATTAAACATTACCTTAGTAGGAAACTCTTCGGTTTACAAATTACCTTAGCCAAGTATTCTATTTCTCCAAACCTCTAGGCAAGATTTATTTATAGATTCGCGTTGTAATGTTAGGGACTGTAGAGGTCCACAAACATATCCGAACCGGTCACGGCGTCGCTGTAATTGATAACAAAGTGACATCACAAAATAGCGATACTTACTTCTAGTTTTGGCCACCGGGTTAGATAACCTTGCTTTGGGAAACAGAACGCAGATATCATTTTAGGCCATGCCTAGGGACGATAAATCCACGTGCGATGATATCAATACCTATATTCATTTATGAAGCTGATTATCTAGCTAATTAATTCGTTTACTACCTGATAATAAAATATATCGGAAAAAAAAATTGCTACATAATATACGCACGAGCACGAAGTGTGCCAATTCTTTTTTTATGCATAAGTTACCTGACTGTTAAAGTTACCGACTGAGGGTTGAATCTGTTCAAAACAAACATGAAAACGGTAAATTGGCAGATATGTTCCTCTGTAAACTGCATGTACACTTTAACCTATACTGACGTTTAAAGTTGTATCATCGCCAAAAGTGAATAGATCTAGAAATTAATATATGACATAAATTTTATGCTTATTATCTTTGATTATCTACAAATAGATTCTTAACATGCTCACCATAGTCCTACTAGTTATGACCATAGGTGTTGCCATGAGAAAATTAATTCCCTTAAATATGAGTAATTTTATGATAGAATATCTTAACGATTTTGTTGGTTATTTATGGATAAACAATACAGGCTGTATTAACTAACAACTGTGGTGTATTGTGGTTGATAGGGAAATATTGACAGACACACATTGGGTTACTTTCATAATCATAATCATAAAAAAAATATTTGCATGAACACAGTTTAACAATTCATTTTCGATAGTATCTTTCAATCAAATTTAAATCTACCATCTTTCAACCACTTAAACGAAATTATATTTAGTTGTATTATTTGGCGGCCAGGACTCAAATTTTGACATTCAGTATGATTCCGCCAAGCAAATAGGTAGCGGAGCGAATGGGTCATAACATTGTGTTTGCATCTCTTTCTACCTTCCTTCGACATATTTCACGTAATGTCCCTCCTTAATGTCAATGGAAAGACATCGTATCCCTACTGGGACTACCTATAGTAGAGTAAACAAGTTCTGAAGATATCAGTACAACATGCCCAGTAATAGTGACTTGCGGTATGGGCTAATGATGTCTATAATTCAATAACACATTAGCCTATAATATGGTGATGTCACCTAATCATATCGGCGCAAAATTTTGGTTATCATAAGAGATATAGCAATAACTTCGTACCTCCTCCATGACCCGGATTCCATTGCATAAAAATTACTTCGGTGTAAAAAGAAACTTCGTACTATCGTTGTTTAGATTAAAGGTTTTCTGTGTATCAAAAATCGTATAAACAGGTTTAGAGCCCACGTAAGTAACCCCATGTAGTAGTGCTCTCCGCAGCCATGAGAAACAAATCTTTTTCAAGTTAATACTTTTTATCTTGTCTTCAAATACACTTTAACGATAATAGCTGTTATTAAATAAATTAGGTTCCCTGTAAGTGTAATAAAAATGTGGCGCCATGTGTCAGCTACGACGTAGAAGAGGAAAATCTTCTAAACTTCAGAGGTCATATAAAATTGTATTCATAAATTTTCTTTATTACAAAAATCTTGCATTTAATGCAATCAATATAACTTCCAACAACTAATTAAACGAACTGCCCTATTCACGTCTTCAGAACTGCTTAAATTATTTATTTTTGGATCACCATCACAGCCCGTAACAGTCCACTGCAGGACTTAGGGCCTCTCCCACGAAAGGGGAGGTTATTGCCATAATCTCCACGCTTGGCAGGCGGGTTGGAGATCGCAGTGTTTAAATATAACAATGGAAAATGCTGCTGCCCATTTTCCAGACTACGGAGACGCTTGATCTATTCCTTCGAAAACATTAGTCGCCTTGTACGACACCCACGAGTGTTAGGGGTTGGTGCTATTCTACTCTGCCTCTCTGGACACCACACGGCCGATTTTTGGATCAATAGGTTTCAATACTTAATGGCAAAATGTAAAGCCGTTTCAGTTAAATTTATGTTTTTCTGTATGTTCTGTAATTTCGTTGTGTGAGGATGTTATTAAAATATACTGTATTATTATTGTCCAATCGACTGGACCCAGATGTTATTTTTTCCTGCTATAAAATTACAGGATGTTATTATTACCGTAGGCAGTTTGAAGGTAGAATTGAAGCATACATAAAGAACTTAAGAAGTTCCGATTGTAATCATTTGAACAGCTTAATTCGAAGCGATTGAAATAATTGAATTAAATTATGCCTACACCGTGTGGAGGTGCATTTTCTTTTGACCATTATGAATTGTAATTATTATATATCTTCCCCATTAGATGGAGCCGTGGGTGGCCTAGTTGTTAAGGTATCCGACTCGTTAGCGAGAGGTACCGGGTTCGAATCCCACTGCCGCCATGTACCAATGACTCTTTTCGGAGTTATGTACATTAGTTTAATATTAGCCCATGCTCATACGGTAAAGGAAACAGTCATGATGGAACCTGGATATTCAGGCGACTGAATGTGTAACCATGATCCAATCTGGTCAGGTTGGTGACAGATTTAGTGTTGAGAGAAGAAAACAAACGCTCTCTAGCGGCGCGAGCTGTGTCGCGGGCACACTTGTACTAGCCGTGCTGGTTCAACATGAAAATGAATTAAACGATTTAAACCGCTTGAGGATGCACGTGTGGATACGCGAGCACTCACCTTCTAATGCCTAATTTTAAAACCACGTCTAAACCTAAAGAAATCATATTGTACTGGCTGCATACATATATCACATCCGTACGCACCGCTATATGCCAATGCAGATTGCAGCATTGCTTACCTAGGTAGGGCATTATGTTGCAGTGCAGATAAGTTATAAATAGAGTAAGTAGGCTCTAGAAGTAGTTAGTGTATTATATGCATAACCGCTACGAAATATCAGAAGCACGTCATATTATTTAATTATACTCTAACTAGTAATTTTAAAGTACAGTTATCTGGCATATAACTCATTAATAACTCAAAAATATTAGATGACAATAGCATTTTTATGTTTTTGAAAAAGTTATATTTATTATTATTAGCAACTGTTCTATTAGATGCATCATGGATATTAATTGAAACGTGCATTAAAAATATTGTTAAACCTTATAAATATTGAAAGCTAATGCTGTAAGGAGGAATGTTGTCGGAGATCTATAAAAACTTAACTGAATACGAAACCCCAAAGGAATTCCGCGAATTTATTGTCATTTCTGGTTACATTGCTACCGAATCATCCACAGTCACGCGAAATGCTCGACCACATTTTTCTTTATCAATCAATGTGTTCGTTTAAGTTGGTACATGACTGCTCGGCAGGATGCCAACTTTAATGCACGGACAAAATTTCGGCATTTCCTCCAAACTGCAATTTGGACTCGGATTTCTTTACACACTCCCATTATAGTTATGGCGATACTTGGGCAGGCTTTTTAAAATGGGTCACCATTAGTGCTGTAAATTATGTCAGAGCTGAGAGCAAAATTAAAACAGTGTAGAATAACAACCAAACTGTGTTGTATTATACCACGTTATTCCAATGTTCCTTATTGCACACTCCAACATAATCGAATTTAGGTACAACAGCGTCGAGAGAGACAATAGGTAGACTCTAATGGAATCAGTGTTCAGTGCAAAGTGTATTGAAGGAAGTTTACATGAGAACAAACGATAGACGCAGCCACCCGTCACTCGGTCGTGGTCATGGAAAACGGTGCCTTAAAATATGGGAGCAATAACAATAATAACGATGTCGCAGAGGAGAAGGTGGTAAGTCACATCTTTGTGTCTTCATACTTTAATGCATAGTGTAACGCCCTCCGGCGAGGTAGAGTGACGATAAAGGCTGCAGGTGGATGTTGGACACTTTGGAGAAGGCCTATGTTCTACAGTGGAACAATATAGGCTGACGATGATGAAACAACGTGTAAATGTGAAACGCCTATCCAGCCTCGTTCCCAGTTCTCTTTCTCCAATTCATCATCATCATATCAGCCCCTGGATGCCCGTGTAAGTTACTCATATATGGAAAGTGTGTTTCAATTTAAAAAGACAAAATAATAATAATATAATATGATTTTATCTACACTCATAGCGTAATGTTCCAATAACATATTCGAAAACAGTCGTTTAAGGATACACGTTTTTCACGCCAGCCTATAAAATTTTAAAAATTTACTTTATGATTTAGCATTTCCTATACTATTTTCATTACAGCTGTAACGTAAAATAACTTTTAAATCATTATGCAACACTTTTACTTTTTAATTTTTTGTCGAGCGCCCGGATGCGGCGAAGTAGGCTGAATATCTAAATATGTAATTATCAAATACAAAATTCAAATTCAAAATTCAAACTTTCTTAATTTGTTCTTAGTCTGTGTTCCAGATTATGTTTGTGATTTATTGTGAATTATTTCCCCACTAAATGGAATATATTTTTCTAAGTGTTGTTATTTGTGTTTGTGAATGTTTTTTCTTGTTTGTAGCAAATAAATACATAAATGTGAAAGTAGTGAAGTGAATTTCCCGCCGCTTGATATCCTCGTCGCGTATGTACAACAGAATTGATTCGCAGCTTTCTTTCAGCAAAGTTGAGAAAATTATAGGTTCGAAACTTTAACATGAAAATATGAGTGTAGATAAAGTAGTGTATGCAACTGCATATAATTAGGTAATATATGACAGTTGCATAAAGTACTATTATCGTCGTCACCCTAAATACAATCATTATTGTTTACAATTATTGTGTAGGTACTATATAACCGTCAGTTATATTTTCTTCAGTATACTTTCTCTATTGGCGGCATGGCAGTTCCTTTTTGTATTATCGTGGTCACTGTATGGTCCCACTCTATTGGAATGTAGGTAATTTACGATTAATACTAGAAAGTAGGTAATCGTTAATCGAACTCCCAATATTCGATTAATGTTTGAGATTAATAATTATTTTTATTATCAAATCTCAAACCTTCTCGGTTAGTAACGTCAAACTTGGTACTAATCGATTTTTTTTTTGCAAGTCTAAATAAGTTCCGGCCATTTCCATTCCTTCCACCATTGTTGGATGAACAAGTGAACAAAAAATATATTCTATACACCTTGACCGCATATCATGTTGTTGTTTAAATATGGGATTTTGGCTCTGAGACTGCTGAACGTCGAAAAAACCAAGTAGGTACAGGCTGCTGCACGAATGAAGCTATCTAGAACAGATATATTCAAGTATCTCGGATCGGTGCTGCACGAGTCTGAAGATATATATTCCGATGTCAAGTTCTGTATCTCTATATAAATGGCTGGAGCTCACGGCAGTCACCTGGGACATTAAAATATCTATCAAGCTCGAGGGGCTTATATACAAGAGCATCATTAGGCCTATGATGCTCTACGTGTGAGAGACTTTGCCGGCTCCGACGAAGCACGTCGGCGAACTCAACGCCAACGAAATGAAAATTCTGCATAGCATACCCAGCAGTGGGCTGAAGATGAGAGGTTCATTTAATGACATTTTATTGAAATTTGGGAAGGAATTAACAGCAACATATCATTTAAAAGTCCTAATGACGTTAGATTTTTTTTGTAAATCGAAATCTCTGGGGTTTAGGTATTTCTGGGGTGGGCCCGAAACTAGTTAAAATAGTCGGATTTTTCTCATTTATATTGATTATAGGTACGAAAAGCATTATATTTGGTATGAAGCAATAACATAAAAAAAGTAGGGTTGTGAGCTAGACGCGCAATACAAATTACAATTGGTAAGATTTTTTAACAGCTAAAAATCTCAAACGACAATAATTCCTACGTGCACTACAATTTACTATCGGTACAACTTCATGCACACGGTAGAGAACCAAACGTGGATGAAAAGACGAATTCGCATTTGCTGTTTTACATAGCAAAGCGATTGTATTATCGCAGTGCGCTGCAATTTTATCCGAAATGATTAAAGCCGAAAGAAATTCAATTCCTTTTTAGCGGTTAATGACGACTTGTTAAAACGACGACTCGTAGTGCACGCTTAGTTCGATACCAATTGCGAATTAAACTGGATATTTAAGAGCTTACGGTTTTTTAATACCTGGAGATAGAGTCAATACCTAAAAGACAGAGATTAGAGGTTAAATTTTTTGAGATATTAGGTTCAAGGATATAATTTAAAAAAATCAAATTCTCACAGCCCCAAAGTAAGCAAAGCCTGTGTTATGGGTGTTAGACATTCTTTTTTCTAAATACATACTTATTAAACATACTACACTCAGACCCATAACAGAAATTAAAATTCATCATTTCAATTTTTGCTCGGCCGGGAATCGAACCCGAGCCCTCTGCGTGGCGGCAGACATGTTATCCAACAGTACTCAGGTCGTCATAAAATATGATTAAATATAGTTTTAGCCAAAGTAGAGACTGAGCATAGATTTCTAAGCGGCCGTCGATATAGAGATCTTACATCTTGCGGTTTTTTAATACCCGGAGATATAGTCAATACATATGAGACAGAAATTTAAGGTTCAATTTGAGTTATAAGGTTCGAGGATATAATATAACCGATAGCAGCTAATCTATTATACTTTACTTTTATGCCTATTTCTGAAAGTTTTTAATACTGGCTACTTATAATAAAAATATATATAAACAATAACGGAATTCAAAAATGGAATTCTCTGGGAACATGATAGGTAGTTTTTATACTTTAATTTTATGCCAAGAGTTTTATTTCTGAAAGTTACTAAACTGGCTACTTACAAAACAAAATAAAAAACAATTATGAAATTCAATGATGGAATTCTCTGGTAACATGATACTTTTTCATTTGTAAGACTGTAAATGGTTTATTGAATGTGGTGTGTGGTGTCGTTTAAAAAATTGTGATATTTGCTGTACTTAAGTTAACAAAAGCGTTGCCAGATCGTAATTCCCAGCTTTGTGTTTTCGTGGTTCGGAGTAGATATTTAGACGTTGACGTGATCATCTCCATGGTGATATATGTGAAGGTCGGCCGGCGACTGCGGCCACAGAATCTAATATTAATACCGAACAACTGATTGAAACTGACAAAAAATTACTTGTCAGCAAACTCGTGGGCATTGAAATAGGTAAGCTAATTGGTAACAATAGGTAGAATAGTAAAGTAGGATCTAATACCTATATAAGTTCATAGTGTTTGCCCGCGACTTCATCTGCATAAAATTCGGTTCCTGACCTCGGGAATCACATTTAATTTAAGGATTAATTATGACATATGTGCTATTCTGGGCTATATTAATACAAAATTTCATAAGTCAATGAATATGCTTAGACAAATTCACACAGCGCCATCTAGCCCTAAAGTAAACAAAGCTTGTGTTATGGGTGTATAAACCCAAAAAAACCCATTCAGTAGTTTTCGCGTGAAGGAGTAACAAATATCCACTCAATCATCATCCATCCATCCGACTTTCGCATTTATAATATTAGTAGAATAAGTTTAGTAGGGTAGGTATATCCTTTTACTCGACTGCGACAGAAGGAGGCTTATGTTTTTCGAGCGTATGTATGTATGTGGGTATGTATGTCTATTTCTGTGGCAAGGCCCTAACGGTTTGAAGGATTTTAACATATGAAGTGTTGTTAGACGCGTCGTGATCGCGCGAGTGACACTGAGTGCATTAAAATTTTTAAAATTCTACATGGCGGATTTTTTGTGCTTTATTGCAACTTTTTTTTAAATTATTTCTCTAAAACCAATTGAGTGGAATATGAAAATAAAGGTCTTCAAAAGACGATTTCAAACTTAACCTTACCTTACACACTTAAAATATTTTTTTGATTTCACTTTTTTAACAGCAGCCGGTGTTTTCAGTTTCACTTACTTTTTAAAAGCTTTTTTATAACTTGCAATGTTTGCATGTAGCTATGTATGTTCAGGACAAATCTTGCAAGCCCAATTTTACTAACTTCCCGACGTTCAATTGAGCAGTTTGGTATGCTTTCGTAATGACAATGAATTAATATGGTACCATGGAGCTGTTCTAATGGTGGAATCAGAAAGTGGCCATAGCAACAAGGTAACGCCATCGTGTTTGAACTTTTTAGCATTCCTCATGAGTTTCGTTATATTCAAGTTCTGATGATGATGACGGTAGGTTGCCATATCAACTATTGAATGCAAAAAATAACCCCATACTTTTTGAGCTCTTTGGAATGCTCTTGATGAGTACTATAAAGCGAGATAAAAGCTTGTTATCAAAAAATATTTTACATATTTATTAGAGCTTATTGCTTGTTATACTATTTAACGTTAAAATTACTATAAGAAATGTCTGTTAAGGTTCAAAACTAACCATTTTAGTTATTTTACTGACTCCAATTAAAACTGAAACAACTACAGTTGTTACATAAAGTTATGAAATACTATTAAATTTTAGTCTATCACTATAGTTTGCAGTAATCTAATCGAATAATTTTTATCACATTCTAGTATAAAAATGATATCATTAAAGTATGTACTTCCCTTTATTGCATTTCCTTATCAATGGGCAATAAAAATAACACAATTTTCATTGCCTCATTTTCAATATCATCATCATTACCCGGACGTATCTGGTGGTGGTTTGGTCACGTGTTGCATAAGCCTCAGGGATACGTGGGAAATACGTGCCTGAACCTGCCGGTATCAGGAAAGAGGCCCCGTGAGCGACCCAAGAAGCGATGGATTTACATCACTGAGTCGGATGTGAGAGCCAACGGCTTACGACGCGAGGATGCCGAAGACCGGGCGAAGTGGAGAAGATTGGGCTGGAAAGCGGACCCTGGCAGAGGCCGGGATAAGAGCTAGGACGATGATGATGATGATGATGAGTAGCTACAATAATAAGAATGGGACACGATCAGGTATTAGCAAAAAGCATACCCGGTTGTCTAGTGGGGCAAAACCGTGCAAATGGCATTTTTTGAAAAATCAATATTTCTGTACATCCAGTTGCTTTAATTAAATTATTTGTTTATGTTTTGGTATGGGTATAAGTTTATGTAGTCATAAATAATTTATTATTGAATTGTGTCCAACTGGAGCAATTCTAGAGACAATCATAGCTTAGGGTCCCGGTTCTGCCCCACCTTCCCCTACTTAAGTTATTTTTACAGTATAATGACCTATTGTATACTGCTGTGGGGACAAACTGCCGACTGGAACAATATATTTATAACACAGAAAAGCTATTCGCGCGATTTACCAATTGAAATCTAGAACTTCACTAAGAGATAACTTCAAGAATATCGACATTATGGCAATGCCGTCAAAATACACACCCTTATGAGATCTTTATCTATGTTCATACAAATATAAACTTGTTTATGAAGAACAGTGTGCAAAGAAATAAAGAAATAAAGATAAGCTTGTTACAAGTGCTTGTCGTCTAACCAAAGTCCACAAATCATTTATGGGTCCATATGTACGCTTTTATAATAGGATTCCAAAAGATATACAGAATTTACTATTGGAGGATGCAGTCTAGCCTTCTATAGAAGGACTTCACTACAGCTGGTAAAATATTTTTTAGAAAATAAATAAGGCGCAATGTGTACGCTTCTATGATAAGGATACAGATATACAGAATTTACCATTGAATAAATTTAAAGTCACTATAAAAAACAAATTAGGTATGTCAAAAATGTATAAAAATTATGTATTATCTACTTTTAACTCTTTATTGCACATACAAAATACCAACAATTTATTTATTATTAATATTATTTATTTCACTCTATACTATTATCATTATTTATATGCGCGTAAAGGCGGTTTCGCTTTCGCTCTACACGATCTCTTCCAGACAACCTTTGAGTTGAGGTAAGTTATCACAGTATCTCATAGTAGTGCAAATAAGAGAAAAAGTTAAAATATATGCTTACATACGTCACCATAAATAAATATGTAAAGATATACTAAAGACATACTATACAAATATTATTATTAAACCATGGATAAATACAATTATATACAATATGTGTCTTTTATTGTATTTATTAATAAATACAATAAAAGAAATACAATTATTGCACACAAACAGTTTTTGAAAGGAAATATTCGTGTTCCTTCTTTTTAAAGGTTGATGTGTATACAGTGACGTGTTTCTCGTGTTTTATTAAGTATTTTATAGTATATAAGGCATATTAAAAAAAAAGAATTAACGTAAGCTCTGTGGGTTTCTTGCCGTTTCTTTACCACGGAGAACCACCTCGGAAGCGGCGGTAACTTTTCTTCCCTTCCAACACACGATGTCTTTTGATTGTTCAGGGGCTGGGGGGCACCTGCTCTGCGTTGGATGCAATGGTATACGGTAGGAATATGGTGGGAAAGAGTAGGGGTAGGGTAGGGGTGAATAGAGATAGAGTAGGGGTAGGCTGGGGTAGGGTAGGCGGATCGATCCCAAGATCCCTAGCCATGAACTTCGTAAACAAGACCCCTGCATCATTTGTATTTTGTGTAATAAAGTGCCATATTACAATATTAGTCGTTTTTCTATGTAAAATAGTTTCACGTTATGTTACACATTTAGCTGCCTTGTGTTACTTTTGAATATCGGCCACCGGCAACACTGCCAGGTAAGATTCCCATGTAGGGGCAGTGTAATCGCAACCTGGTGTACGCACCTGGGTGTATCGCCTGTTGTAGATGGTACACAATATTTATAATAAATTCAAACATACTCAAAATTCACGATTACAGGTAGGTAATAATATAATACTTACTTCGATTAACGTAGAAGGAAAACGAAATTATTTAATTAGATTTTTTATTAAAATTACATTTACATCTTATAAAATTACAACAAAATTATAAGAACATAACCCTGTATATTTGTACTTATTTACTATGATGAAAATAACATTTAGGAACATAATACGTACCTACATAAATTCATAATTTTAGTTAATTAGATATTATGATTATGTGAGAAATGCTAGTCTCGGTGGCGATTATATATTTGAGCCATTTGGCGTAGAAACCCTTGGGCCATGGGGACCAGGTGCACATTCCTTATAAAAGAAATTATCTAAGAGCTTAGTCGAAATTACGAATGACCTGAAAGCTACCCTCTTCTTGGGTCAGAGTATAAGCGTTGCTATGCAGTGAGGCAACGCGGTCAGCCTTCTGGGCACCTTTCCAAAATCGGGGACCTGGGTCAAATTTTTATCTGTAGGTTAGTTACTTTAAGGGTTTTCATTTATAGGTAAGGTAGTATTTTACAATTGGTTGTACTATTTTACTTTAACATGTTGTTCAATAAAGTTTTCCAATAAAATTAGGCATTTCCATTATTTTACATCTGATACAAGGTATATTTCATTCTCAAAAGGCAGGTCTTCCAAGCGTAACATCCTCCGGGATTCTCCACTGTGAAATAAGAAAACACTGTTCGATCATCATCGAAATATAATTATTGTCTATCATATTATTATACCTGTGACTACATTACCCATTAATTTACCACTAATTTACCTCTCGTTTAACGTAGTGGTGCCACCCGACGGCGTCGAGGCCTGAAAGAGCTTCTCCGAGCTACTAGGAGCTATCAGCGATCAGGCATTTACTTTCCGTACTCTTTCATGTTGTTATTGAAGTACGCATCTTTGGCCATATCCAAGAGCATATGACTGTTCTTCTCGCCAGTTTCGCGGACCATGGCTGATAACTGGCTGTTGGGATCTGACAGCAGCACGTAGGGGTGGTCGAACTCCGCCATCTGCCCGCTGCTCATCACCAGCACGCGGTCAGAGTCCATGATAGTGTTCAGCCGATGAGCGATCGTCAGCACTGTGCATGAATCGAACTCCCGCCTTATGGTTTGCTGGATGAAGTTATCCGTGCTACAAGAGAAATAAAGGAGTTACGTGAGAATGACTGCTCTTCTTTTTTTTTTAATTTAAGGTTCTATAAGGTGTAACAAATCTTACTTTGGATCGACGTTCGCCGTAGCCTCGTCCATGATCAATATCTTGTTAGACCTCAACATGGCGCGAGCCAAACACATTAGCTGTCTTTGCCCAACAGAAAAGTTTGAACCGCCTTCTGTTACCTTATAGTCTAAGGAGGGAACTGCCGATTTTAAGTCCACCTGTGAAACAAACATAACAGTTTGTTAGAAAACGCACAATTTAAATTTTTATTATAACAAATCTTTTCTCTTTATAATATTAGTATTTCTATAATACTAATATTAAAAAGCGAAAAGATTTGTATTTTTGTTTGTAATCAATAAACTCAAATCCTATTGGATTGATTTAAAAAATGCTACATTATCACTGACTAACATCCACCTAGCTCGTATGTTCTCAATGCTGAGGGACGTGACCTCGCTGGAGCACTTTTTCGTGGACTACACTTTTTCATGGACTATTGGGCGCTACCTCGTCCTATCCTCGGCGATATGGATAGCATCATAGACCGTGGTGTGCAATGTAGAGCAAATTTTGTTTGACCAACGCATTAGATTTCGACTTCTCGGCCACTGACTAACATAGGCTACTTTTTTTCCAGAGAAAAAAGTATGTTCCCGCGGGAAAGTTGAATATTTACAGAGATCCAAACTGCGCGCGAGTAAAACATGCTGAGAACGAGTCGTTTTTAATATATTACAAACCTGTTCTAAGGCTCTCCAAAGATCAGCGTCGCTATAAATTTCAAACGGATCCAAGTTGTATCTGATCGTAGCAGAGAATAACACTGGTTCTTGGGGAATAATGGAAATTTTTGAGCGTAGTGCCTGTAAAATAATACAACCATTTTGGTTAATTTTCAATAAAAATCATTATGTACTATGTACAGAAAAAGCAATACTGAAGAATTTGATATAGAAGGTACTCATATCTAGACTTCGTAACCGACATTAAAATACAAAAGGCGAAATAAAAAATGTTTCATTTTTTCCACAAAGCAAAATAGCTAGATTTCACGGCGCATGCAACATATTTTTCACTCCATCATGTATCAACTTACCTGTCTTGAAACCATAGAAGTCTCAATGCCGTCTATCGTAATAGTACCCTCAATGTAGGCAAATCTAAAAAGCGCTGATATAAGGGATGATTTTCCCGCTCCCGTCCTCCCCACAATGCCAACCTGAAAATCGCAACATAAAAATTTAATTTCAAGTAAATTCTATAGTCCAAGGGTAATTCTGTAGAACATTCGAAGCCCCATTACCTTCCACCCGCTTTCTATTGAAATATTCAAGTCCTTCAGCACGGGCGCTTCGTCTGGGGCGTAGCGCATGCTTACGTTCTGGAATAATATTCTGCCCTGCGCCGGCCATGTAGGCGAAGTCGAAATATCTGGAAAAACAAACAAGTCATGTTTTTGATATTCCATTTCGTTTCGTTTCAATCTGAATTCTACGAGTAGTATCAAGGGTTATTTTTAATGTGTTTACATCTTCTACGTCTGTATACAGTCTAAGGGGCGTGCAAGAAATGTGGATTCAATGTCGAATTGCATTATAGATCATTGCATAACTGCCAGGGGTGGCATAACACTCGCCATACAAAAATGTACGCTTACGACAGTCGAATATCTCATCTGGGTCTATGGTCTGGAAGTTGACATTTCGTACTCCTAACAATATAAAATGAAAATGTACATATTACTGAATGTATTACACCAACAGCCCGCAACAGTCTACTATTGTTATTACTTTAACCTTATTCGAAACATTCATCTTAATCAGCACATCAGATTGCTAGCCAAAAGTTGACTTACTGCCTTCGAAGAGATTCTCCTCTGTCTTGATGTGGGTATACTCCAACACACGCTCCACGCTGGTGAGCTGAGCTATGAACTCGACAAGCATCCGCGCGCCGTGCTCCAACATGTCCGTCAGCATGTTGCTCTGCGTCACCGCCAGGCCCACGCTCCCCACCGCCCCGCCTGTATCACCATAATCATTATAATCATCGCCGACACCATCAACGTCATCGTCTTCATATTGGTCATTGTCATCAACAACTTCGTCGTCTTCGTCATAGTCATCATCATATCTGAGTTTCAGGGCATCTGCTACTAGACATAGACCTCCCTCCGAGCCTTCCCTATTGTTCGGCTTTGTCTCTTCCAACTACACAATGGATAACATTAACATAAAATGCCAATAGATGTACGGCAGATTTAAGACGGTAATAGATGCACCACGCTGATGAGCTGAGCTATGAGCTCGATGTAGCACACGCCGTATATGCCGTATATGGCATGGCCGTCAGCGTGTTGCTCTGCATCACCCCCAGCCCCACAACGCCCACCGGGATATGGCCTGCACTATCACTGTGATGATAATCATTATCAACTCCATCGACTTCATCGTCAACGTCAACGTCGTCGTCATCATCATAATAGTCATTATTTATCTCCACTTTTAACTTCGTCATCGTCGTCGTCACCACCTTAATCAGATCATCAGTTATGGGCAACAGTTATCGCTTTCCTTTAGATGGGCTTTCTATTTGTTTGTCACCGTTATTCGGTGACTTACAAAATGCCATCATCATCGTGATAGTGATCATCCTCATATTACTTGGATTTATATATCTTGCATGTGGGCATATATAAGGTTATTATCTAGTCCCTACAGTACATTGAAATAGAAAAAACAATTTACCGCAACAACGATAATACTGAATATAACATAAAAAGGAATTATAATGCCGCAAGTAGGCAAACTAAGTATTCGACGGTCACCTCACGATAAATATAAACGTTTTCGAGGTCAATTGTCATATGTATCTTATTTTCCTTGGTTGGATTTGGTACTGGTTCTGCTTTGCCAGACAGCGCTTTAATTACATTTACATTATTGAACTTGAACCTGATTTGGTGGTTCCGAAAACAGTTTGGTATTGTTTGTCAAGAACAAAAATAATTCAATTAAAGTAATATTTCACAAAGTCTCTTACTCAAATCGAAGTAAATGAAGACGAAAATGATCGTCGCCAGGTAAACGAGGCACATCGAGTCTAAATAAAAGCCAAACGATGCACCGCCGCATAAGAAACCGTTCCACGCTGAAGAGTGAAGATTCTGCAAAGAGTTTTCTCTAATTAATTATACGAAACAATAATCGGAATAAAATCGGAGATAAAATTACTTGCGACAAAAATTGTAGTACGGCAGGACTAGATTCCTGAAGTTATGGGAGCGTATGGGAGAAGGTGCGAATTATTTTTTCATTATCACTAAACCATGAAAATGTATGTGTTCATTATAAAATACCTGATGCTTATCAAATTCTGTTATAAGCCTGTCTTGTGCATTGTTGCTCCGAATAGTGGCTATTCCGTTTAGCGATGATGACACCATGCCGAAGACTGGACTCTTGGCTGAAAGTAATATTGTGTTTATTTAGCTATTATGTTTACTTATCAGTACATTCTCTTTGGTAGATTCGTGCGGTATGGGAGAAGTTCGTCACGAGGAGCGGAGAAGTAAATTTTTTGTTGCGAGGCTTTAAGGCGTGAGCTGCGTTGAGCGTGACACACGCGCGTTTAGTGCGTGGCGAGAGCATCGCAATGCCTGAAATACCAGCAATGCTACGCCCGGAGCATACGCATGCTCATAAAGTAACTATATCTAGTGGAAGTACACTAACTTTATGCGCTCAACGTAGCCAACGCCCTCAATCATTCGCGCTAAGAACTATTATGCCCAATTTCTATCTAAATGGACCAAAGGACCTGTATAGCTTTTATACCGCTAAACACTGACTAAAGCCCTCGTCGAGCGTATACATACTTGTCCCTTCCAAACGTTTGATGCTCTGAGCCGTTTTCATATATATCCTGACCATGAAGAAAAACAGAATCAAGAGCACAGCTGATGGTATCAGAGTCATGTAAAGAGCGATCGCGTTGAGCACCAGAATGGCTATCAATGTGCTGTATATCTGCAATACATCTAACAGTGTCCTCGGCAGGATCTCGTCCAGGGCGCCCATGTCTTTGGTGAATCTGTTTAATATTCGGCCTGCAATCACAAAAAAACAATAGTTTGACATTATATATATTATATAACATGATCATCACAGCCCATAAACAGTCCACTGCTTTTTTATATTATACGGCAGACAAACAGGCAAGCGGATCTAATAGATAGTGGTCACCGCCGCCTATGGACCACCAGCAACACTACCTGACTGCTGGACTTGCTGCTGGAATTGTTGCTGTAATCTCCACGATGGCAGGCGGGTCCCAGCTGCCTCTAAGACATTAGTCGCCTTGTGCGAAACTTGTAAATAGAAGGAGTTGGTGCTATATTCTACATTGCTGGACACCACATTCTATTCCTCCTAAACGTCAAAATAAAATGAAAAAACAATTTTTTTTTTTTTTTTTTTTTGTTTGTGCCACGTAGAGATAAAAACGTATAGACAAAAATAAATGTCGTGGTATATGCTGAGTGTGGCTCCATTACACTCTCCACCTAGCACAGGTAACAAGATTAAAGTATATTTTTTCCGTCGATTTAGGTAATCTTTTCTGCTATGAATATTTTTGAAAGTTGTGCCGTGTGTCTGAGTGGAATAAACGTTTTTTACTTTACTTCACTTTAAAGTCTTACCTGAGGAGCTAGTGTCGAAGAACCTCATCACACCCTTGATCATGGTGGAGAACATGCTGTTATGTAGATTCTTCGATGCGCTGACGCAGAGGTTGACGAACGGAAACACTCGGACCATGGTGAGTATTATGCACACCAGCACTATGCACCCGTGTATTATAAGATACTGGCCCGTGGTGAACAGTCCCACTTGCACGTCCAGACCGCTCTCTGTGAATGTACAAGTTTTTGCATAAGTATAGATCATGTGTGGATGTTTACACTTTCAACAAACTGATTAATTGCAATGTTGATCCAAATTAATACTAGTGCCGTGAGGCGCTGTCCTAATTGGCAACGGTCGTGCGACCATGATCGTACCATGGTCGTCGCCCGACGGTTTTCTATTAGGACTGCGCCTAAAAGATCAATAAATTAAGAATATGATAACCTTTTTTTAGAACTTACCCATTTCAGCTCCATCCAAATTTTCCTCATGCTCTGCCATTTGATTTGACCTGTAACAGGGCAAATTAATCTAAGGTTCACTTCTCATTTTAAATGACAAATCACAAGCTATCAATAGCTGTAAAATTGAGTTAAGTGCGAGTACATCGTAAGGAACACGCAATTCTAGGTAGCTTTCCCTTGATTTCTATTGTCGTGTATGCATAGGAAATGTAATAGATTTTTTAAGGCTTACGGCCTGTCTGATGGCCATTAAGAAGTTACTGTAGCCCATGAACGTAATATATTGAATAGAAATTAGGTCCTTAGAAACTTACCAATAGCTGACCCAGTAGTCGGCCGAGGCGGCACTAGCGGCGGTCAATAGGATCATGAACACAGTGAGCATTATGAAGCACCAATTTCCACCAGAGCGGAAGTATGAGGAGACAACCTCCCACTTCAGGTTGCCTGACGCGCGTTCTTCCGCCGCCATCTTCTGCTCCTCATGTTGAGGCAACTCCTCACCGTCTTCCATCGCTGATTTCACTGATATACTTTTCAATAGCGCTGGTCTCTTCTCCTTGGAATCTGTACTCTGTAATTTTTAATAAGAATATATTATTACGGACGACAGTCTCGGTAAATATACTTGGCATTATATCACAACAAATATACTTACTGATGAAGACCCCAAGCTGTCTGTATCCTTTTCTTTGCCCTCTTGCAAAGTATTGAGCATTAAAGCGAAATCCTTCCCTGATGACGCAAGTTCATCGAATGTTCCCATGTTTTCCACGGCTCCCTGTTATAAGAATATTTGTGAAATTAGTAAAGTAAAGTACAACATGTTCATTGCACTTACTTCCAAGGCACAGAAAGACAAAACATATAAAGTAAAAAAATATTCACACAAAAATACAAATTGTCGTTAGCCGTGCCATGGAGAAGCCGCACTCAGCATAATGCCACGGCTGACGCAGCGGCGCTGGTTTTCAATGCTCCCAAATTACGTGAGTACATCAATCAATAAACCTGCCACTAGAAACGCTGGGCTGTACACACATTCCGTGATAACATGCGAGACCAAACGGAACAATTAAGCTCATACTAAAACCATCTTACCTCATTCATAACGATAATGTAGTCAGCAGCTTTTAAGAAGTGTATCTGATGCGTGACCAACACCCGGGTGCGCCCGCGCAGGTATCCATTGATGCAGCCCTCGAACAGCTGCCGGCCCACGTTGGCGTCCACCGCTGACAACGGGTCGTCCATCAGGTATATGTCCGCCTGATAGGAATGTAAGTTATTAAAGCGAGTTTTTTTTTGTTGTTTTTGTTTTCAAATTGAAATAGGTACATATAACAATAAAAATTGTAATATCCATGAAACTAGCATTATTGGAAATCTATTATGTTTGAATATGAATTCGGCCATTTGGCCAAAAGTCAAATCAAAATGGAAGTCAAAATCATTCAACAAAAAGTGGGCTTGATCACTGAACAAAAATTTATTTGGAAGAAAAATTCAACATCAAAGAATAATTTCACGTTGGGCATCGAGATCGTGTAATCTAACTCCATGAGATAATTTTCGTTGGGGATATATCTACGCTGATAAACCAGAGACGATGGAACATATTATTCGGTATATTAGCTGCGAAAAGTGTATGAAAATTTGCCATCCAGATGGGGTGATCTACTCACCGTCAAGACGGCCAAATGGCCAAAATCATATTTAAACATTTCATTATCTTTCCAATAGAGCTAGTTTCAATTACATCCGCTGGCGCAATAACTAGTTAGAATTCTAGCATTCTTAGACAGGCACTAAAAACATTAATTCCAATATTCGGCATCCTAATTACTTCTTAGAATCCCCGTTTTCTGGCAATTTTACTGATGTAAAATCAAGGAAAATCAATTGCTTTTGCCATCGTTGTTTTGCTAAACAGCTCCAACAGAGAACTCCTTTTATTATCTAACGTAATAAAGTCGTTATTTTTCTTAGAACTAGATGTTATCTGGGTCACAAATAAAAACAAATGACGTAGCACGCGAGCGGGTGCACGGGTCGCCTGGTTTCAAAATATTTTTCTTGCAGCGCACGAGAGGGGGCGCAAACAAATAAGAAACGAACCGATTAAGGTGGGTACCTCTCTGTATACAGCTCGGGCCAAATTGATTCGAGCTCGCTGCCCCCCGGAGAGGGAGACTCCCCGCTCCCCCACCAGCGTCTGGTCGCCGTACGGGAACTGCAGGAAGTCCTTCTCGAGGGCGCACACCTTGCACACCTGTACATGGAATAGTGGGTGTTATAGAACGCTTGGAAGTTGGAAAAATACTTGTAACTTACTACTTCAGCTTTTTAATAAGCGTAAGATATATGCAGATAAATATGAAAATAAGTTAAGGACAAAGCTGCATATATAACAGTACTTTAAATAGTGGACTAATACTCGTATAATACATATTAGTAGGGTAATTAACACCAATTTGAATTTTGATGGTTTTATTTAAAATTTTCAATCTAAAGTACCGGTTCAGTCAAGATTACAAGCTTTATAGAGCTAAATAGGCTCATAGTCAATAGAAAATCCAAATATTTTTAGCCTAGTTTTGTATACGTTTCCCAAATATAGTTTCATCATCATATAAGTCTTCCTTTGAGAGGCGCTTAAAAAGCGCAATTAAACGCGTTTTACGAACATAGTACCTACTTACGAGTATACAGATACGAAAAACCTCACACATATATTCGTTAAAGCGAAACATTAATAACTGGCAGGCCGATATTACGGCTTGCTGTTGCGTAACATGGCTCGGCGCCGGGCACTGGCCCAATTTCGTACCCGCTTGTATTTTTCCGGCTCGAACGGTTGCCCGAACAGGATATTCTCCCGGACGGTGCTCGGGAACAGCCACGCTTCTTGGCACGCGTACGAGACCTTGCCATAAGTTGAAACGGCGCCAGTGGCCGCGGGCAACTCTTTCAGCAGCAGTTGGAGGATCGAGGACTGCGGACGAAGAGTTTGCTTTGTTTTAGTTTTGTAGTGTTTGTTTTGCTATCCAAAGTTGCAATAGTTGCAGTTGTTGTAGTTGTATCTATAAGTAAGCGAGTTTAACTGTCTATCTATCTAGATAGGTAGATAAACTCTTTATTGCACATAAGTTAGGTGCAACTTGACGAAAAACTTAAGTTATCTGTGAGCGAAGGCGGTGTTATCGCTGCATGCGATCTCTTCCAGGCAACCTTTGTCTAGAGAGAAAATTACACGAAGCAATATTAACAATACCGCCTCCGTTAGCGAAGTAAGGTTGACCAAGATCGCCCGCTGGGGACCTTGAGACTGCTTGAACAGCTTATAGTCCCGCGACAGTATTTATTATAAGTTGTTTTAATATTAAATTTTAATAAATGAACAGTCACTATTAAACCTGATAATAAAGTACCTGTTCCTCGATTTTATTGAAACGTATTTCAGTATTAATAATTACGTGTAAGTTCAACTCGTGTAGCGGGCCTCGTTCCATGAAATATGAAAACGCATTAATGGCTGGCATTTGGCCCCGGGCCGCATGAGAGCGGCCGTAGCCAATGTATATAATGTAGAATGACCGAGTAATGTGCAAACGTCGTTACATAAATAACAACCAACAATAGTGTAAAACTAAAAATGCGAAAGTGACTCCACGTTTGTGATTCTAATGTCTAGTAGTGGTACGAATAGGGTTTAATTATTGGTATAATTCATCAGTATAATCCGGGTGAAGATAATTTTCTGAATTGGGTAAATAAATAATAGGAGGTTACGTTGAAAGTACGGATGACATGGGTTCTCTTACTACGTTAACATAATAATCACACCGGCACTGGTTCGACCGATTTCAACAAAATCTTTACACCTAGAGCATGGATTAAGTAAATATGCTCGCAATTGCAAAAGTCTCTTTAGTTTCTTGTTCAGGTTAATATTTTAAACGACACAAGTGACGAATCCATAGAAATTATTCATGGTTCTTCTCACAACTTTCTGTTTAATTAGTTCTAACTAAAATCGCATCTACTGACTCTGTCTGTAAATACAAAGGTCCTATTTTTGAGTCGCTCGCTTCGATTCGAAGGGTTTCAATATTGATTATCGGCCTGAAAAATTCTATTCTCTATATGCATGATGCTGATTTTCCCTTTTTTTTAAGCGTACTCTTGCGGTGTTGCCAATGTGATTACAAAATATAGAACTTATCAAGCGTAAAATCAACTTTGAAAACCGTCGAATCGAGGCTAGAGATTAAAAAATAAAGCCCCTGGTGTTATCAATGGCACATACCTTGCCCGACCCCACGGGGCCAATGATGGCGCAAAGCTTTCCTTTACGTATACGCAAGGATAGATTTTTCAGCACCATAGCAGATGGATCTCCTGTCCAAGAGGCCGACACGTCGCGGAGCTCCACCGCCACGTCGCCAGGGTACGACAGACTTCGACGGAACTTTCTTGGCATTTCTCCAAAACCTGGTTGACATTAACAGCGATTCTATGTTACAAGGGCACTTAAAGATCCGACATGTACTTTATTGCAAAGTCATCATCATCTTGGCGTTAATGTCCCGGTTATGCTCTCGCGCACGAGAGCACGGGGTCCGCCTTGACCATGATCCAGGATTTGGCAGGTCAGGTAATTACAGTGGAGCGACTGCCATCTGACCTCCTTGACCCTGCTACCAGGGGAACCTGACCAGATTGGATCATGGTTACACATCCAGTCGCCTGAATGTGTAGGTTTCATCACGATGTTTTCCCTCACCGTAAGAGCATCGGTTAGTATTCAACTAATGTACATAACTCAGAAAACAGTCATTGGTACATGGCCAGAGCGGGATTCGAACCCGGGACCTCTAGCTTACGAGTCGCATACTGTAACCGCTCGGCCACCGACGCTCTTTAAATTAAAATTGCAAAGTAATGTGTATTTATCAATCAACTTATTACTTGGATGTGGTTATATTTAGAGACAAAACAACCAATTATAAGTTAACAAACATGATAAAAGCAATTATTTGAAAATAGTATTAATTTTTTCTTGCTTATACACTTTTTAACAGAATACTTATAATTTATTTAAGTTAATCTTACCATTTATATTTGATTCCGACTTGTATTGATACGAAAGAGGTCTGATGGTCTTTGATTTCTCCGCCTTTTTAAAACTTTCAGATACATTTCGGAAAAGGTTATTGTTTGTAGGATATTCAGTTTTCACAAGGTCGGATCTATCCTCTGTAAATAAAAGTTTTTCTTAATATTTTAAAACTGAAAGATGATGTGATGACTAGAATTGAGATGGTTTGGATCTATGAAGAAGATCGATGATATCCTCGACTAGTGTAGGTACTTAAACGTATTATGAAAGATATATGAATGTGGAAGAGGCACAAGAGATATGTCAGATACGTAGGTAAGCCTAGCCTAGCTAATATTTGAATCCAAAAACAGCATCTTCAGATAATGTTTATGATTATTATCTACAGTCATGGTGATTATATAAGTGTGACACCTTATAATAAACATTAGGTCACAAATATTCGTAGTTTTACGTACATTACTTTGAATGTATTGTTTTTATGTAGTAATTTGCCATTGTCAAATATTTTGAAGGGTTTATCGAGCTCCACAGAGTTCTATCAAAGAAAAGAAAATGTTGTTATTTGTAAGCAGCGTGTACCCACAACTTGTATCTTGTATTTACAACTTAAAAGGTAACTGGACGGAGCGAGCTGTAATTGGCCACGCATACACGGTATTGTGACGTAGGCATCCACTATAAAAGAATTCACATATGTTTTCTTCTTTCATGTTACATTAATATGAGTATTAAAGTTTATTTTTGAGTGTCATCGTTACTTATAACTTAATAATCACCTAAATTGAGAAACTCCTGTATTCTCTTAAGAGACACTATCAGCTCTGCTGTGAACGACAGCGTAAGGGGCAGGATCAGCGTGATGTTCATTTGGGCGGCGTTCATGAACTGCTGCAGCGGGTAGATCTGCAATGAAACGTTACATCGAGTTTTTTAATTTTTTTTAAATACTTTGAGTATCTCCTCAACATATCCCACTTGTATAGGTTCCCACTGAGATAGGAACCTGCGCGTTACACATAGCGAAACTTTTATACCAGGGCTTTAATTATTGCTATCAAATGGATTTCATATAACTGTTAGACCTGAGCTGAGTAGAGTTCCCAGTATATGACAGAAAATATTTTTATCTAAGACTAGCTATCTGTCTACCTACTTCACCCGTACGTGAATAGAGTTGATGCTTGTAGATGCATAGTCTCATCATCTTCACAGCCCATAATAGTCGACCAAGAACTAAGGGCCTCTCTCATGAGGGCATGAAGGGCATCTCTCAAGTCTAATCATATTTTAAATTATTATAATTACTTTTTTCCTTTTTTGGCCTGACAGAGATGAATGCTGTTGAAAATTTGTACGGTGGAAAGTTAGATGTGGTGCTGGTGTCTGAAAAGTTGCGTCAGACGAAAGTCATAGAAATATTGGGGGGTGGTCTTGTTCAGCGACGTCATGTCTATCACCCTCCTCTTGAAATTAGTGTCCCCCTAAGGGATGCTGAACGGGAACAATCTACAGTGCTTGAGCTAAGTAACATTGATCCGCAGGATGACTGGAATTTCTCTAAGGGAAATTACGAACTGTTATATCACCTTATCACTAACACCCCCTGGGATTGTGTGTACTTGGCCCATGATGTAAATGACTCCCTTGAATGTTTTTATTCCATAATCTATGGCATCTTCGGCAAGTGCATACCAAGGAAGATCAGACATCGCAGAGCAAACAGAATCTATCCGGTATGGTTTTCTGCAGATTTAATTAGGGACATCGAGCGTAAGGCTAGATTCCATCGTGCGTGGAAGGCGTATGGTTGTCCCTATTCGTATGCACAATTTGCTAGCCTCCGTGCTGATGTCAAAAGGAGAAGTGCGAGTGCATATAAGGACTACCTACGTCGCATTCAGGTTAACATCAAGTGTGATCCGCGTTCTTTTTGGAATCACATAAGCAGCCTAAAATCGAAAGGTGGTTTTGAGGCTAAGGTTATTTTTAATGGAGAGGAATACACTGGGAGCAAAGCGGCAGATGCATTTGCCTCCTATTTTGCAGGTGTCTTCTTTCCCAATGCACCTCTCTTGAATTGTGCTGATGCGAGTACGGCTGACTGAACCACGTCGGCCAATTATATTTCTATTGGGCATATCACCGTTCGGGAGGTTGAAAGTGCCATTAACAGGCTAAGACCTTATATGGGCCCTGACAATGTATCTTCTTTTATTTTAAAAGCTTGCAAGGAGTTTCTTGTAGACCCCATTTGCCATATTTTGAATCTGTCGATTTCCTCTGGTACTTATCCAGAGCTCTGGAAGTTAACACGGGTTAAGCCAATTCCGAAATCGGGTAACTAAAAAAATGTAGAGAATTACAGACCAATAGCAAATTCATCATCTTTGACTAAATTGTACGAGTCTATTCTGTACGAGCACATTTCTTCCCAGGTCAAGCCTTTCTTGACTGATACCCAACACGGGTTCAGATCCAAACGCTCTGTTAATACCAACCTACTAACCTTGGTTGACCTTGTCTCTGACCATCTCGATAGGGGTGTTCAGGTGGATGTTGTCTATTTCGACTTTCAAAAGGCTTTTGACCGGGTCGACAATGACATTCTGCTGGGTAAGCTGGGTGCCATTGGTTTTTCACCTTCACTACTGAAGCTATTTGCAAGTTACCTGCGCGATAGACAACAGTATGTCCGACATGGCTGCTATGTCTCAGATCCATACCACACTAGGTCTGGGGTCAGTCAGGGCTCAGTATTAGGTCCGCTCTTGTTTGGTATTATGGTGAATGACCTGGACTTGGTTCTTTAATCTTGTTGGAGCTTACTATATGCCGACGACCTTAAACTAATTCGTAGAGTGACTGGGATGTCTGACTGCAACTCGCTGCAATTGGACATTGATGCGGTGTATGCGTGGAGTGTAGATAATGGACTTCTTTTTAATCCAGATAAGTGCCATGTAATGACCTTCAGTCGATCAAAGAGTCCTTTGCTGGCACAGTACACCCTGGGCACCAGTGCAATTACTCGTGTTAATGCTGTTAGGGACCTGGGAGTCGTTTTTGATCCAGCTCTCAACTTCCATGATCACATGAGGAAACTCGCATCCGATTGTTCCAGAAGGCTAGGGTTCGTAATAAGGAATTCCCGCGATTTCAACGATCCTGATAAAACTCGTATACACGGCGCTGGTGAGGAGTAAACTCGAATCAGCATCAATTATTTGGAACCCATATGAGAGCACTTACGCCTTACTTCTGGAGAAAATACAAAAAACGTTTTTACGTTTTCTCTATAAAAAAATGTATGGATATTATCCCTTTTTGTACCCCACTAAGTTCTTGCTGGGTACTCTTGGTTTTAACTCTCTGGAAGTAAGGCGTAACTACACCTTGCTCGTTGAGGTGTGTCGTATCCTGCGTGGCGAGTCGGACTGTCCTGCACTTGTCTCGCAAGTTGTAAGACTGGGTGTTCCGCCTAAGCCGAGGATGCTACTGAGAGCACGTCCAGGCAAACTACTCGCGACTCCGGCCTCGCGGACCGTAGCACGTGCGCACTCTCCCCTTCTTCGCGGTATGGACATGCTTAACGGTTTTCAGGCATCAGCACCAGAGTGTGACATATTTGTGAGTCGATGTATGGAAGTGCGAAATGCATGTCTGAGGTTTAGTGAGTTGATAGATGAGTGAGTGTATTTAATTTTAGTTTTTCTTTTTGGTTTTTTTTTTAATTTGATTATGTATTTAATTTTAATGATGTCTTTTTTTTTTTAGTTTATAATTGAATGTGTTTAAAATATGTTGTGTCTTGTTTATATAGACTTATTGAAATTTGCAGTGTATTAGTTATAAGTACTGTAAAGCTGTAAATTTATGGTAAATAAATAAATAAATGAGAGGAGAGGTTGTTGCCACAATCTCGAGTCGGGTTGGAGATCGCAGTGTTGTAAATGGAAAACGCTGCTGCCCACTGTCCAGCCTACGGAGACTAGATCTTTTGGCTCGAAAACATTAGTCGCCTTGTACGACACCCACGAATGTAAAGGGTTGGTGCTATTCTACTCTGCCAGACACCACACGGCCTCCAAACAACCAAATGAATAATACCCTAAAATCACTTACAATATTAGCAGACATGGCGTTCCCCAACAGTATGAATGTGAGGATGGTGAAGAAGAGCGCAGTTCTCTCCGTGAACAGCATGAACCCAAGCAACATCGTACGGAGAAACGTCGCCCGCCGCACCTCCTTCATTTCGTTGTCACGCTTCTCTTTCACCACCTTTTGGAACGGTACCTCCCATGCGTACATTTTGATCACCTGTTGATAAAGTTGGAGTACACCAGTTAGGAAAATGGACCAGTTAGGGCGTGGATGAGTCGGGAAATGGACGACGTCGGCCTGATAGGTCATATCCACGGCCTAACGTAGCTTTGCGACTTTTGTCCACAAGTCTGACTAATAATTATGAATGTACAGATTTGTGTGGTCTTTTGACTGGCGAACCCGGTGGTGGACCAATTTTCATGATAGACTAGATTCTGCCCAGCTAAGAGCGATGTTCGCACAAAATTCTATTACATCGTGGTCCCGTGGGTACTACTTTCCTATCTGGCATATATTATTTCGAGATACAATGTAGCTCATGAAAGCTAAGATAAACATTAAATGAATTATGGAGTCCCATTAAATAAATTCTATTATCAAAGAAATACAGCCCAAGAGTTATTCTGATAAATAAGATACTACAAAAATTCTGTTTGCTCTTTCAAGGAAAAAGTACTGTTCGTATTTTGAAGACATTATGCAGCGTCATAGTAAAAAATATTCAATTTTCTTTTGGAAGAATCGTAATGCGTACGCTAATGCTACTCAAATGTTACATCGCAAGGATCTAAAAATAACTACCTATATAAAAAGGAATCGTAAACTTCTAGGTACAAATAAAATATTCAAAAATCAGTACTATAGGTACTTATTACAAAGTTATGCATTGTTCGGTTTGGCTACGGTCATCAATGTAATTTACATTAACTATGCGCGTTGCAACGAATCATTAAAAAATAGTGATTATATTCACATTGCAAATCATTACCAAATATATTTTCATGTTTCTTTTGTTTTTTATTGATAGGTTGAACAGTGTCGGGATCCGATTGGCTATTTATTTTATTATTGATCACAGTTATCGATATGTATATAAAAGCCAAACAAGTCACAAGCATTTGAAAGAAACAATGTAAAGCATACTTCTGACGATTGTTTTGTTTTAATAGTAGTTTATGCAACTCGCATATAAAAGGGGATATTTTAATACCTAATTATAAGCAGTTGCGTTCACTATTTTATCTACATTCATTTTTTCATGTTAAAATTTTGTACCTATAATTTTTTCGTCTTTGCTGGATTTTTGTTGCCGCGTCGAAGATATCAAGCGGAGTAAAATCCACTTCACTACTTTCACATTTATCTATTTATTTGCTTTAGACAATAAAAAAATGACAACCACAAACAGCAACAATCCAAAAAATATTATGTTTAGCGGAAAAATAATTCCATACAGAAAGTTCAGTAGAATAGTGTTAATAGTGAATACTTCGATATTCAGACAATTAGACGCGCCCGAACAGAAATTTAAAAATAAAAGTGTTTAATGATTAAAACGTTATTTTATGATACAGATGAAAATAGTATGGGAATTGCTGTATCATAAAAAGTATACTATTAAACTATATTACTATTAAACTACTACTACTTTTACTACTTTTTAAAAGTTTTTTAGAGCAGTTTGAAAAAAAGTTAACCCTTAAACGACTGTTTTTGAGTATCTATGCTATTGAAAAATTAAGCTATATTAATATATCATTCGGTATTAGACCAACCTTTATATTTAATAGTATATTGTTGACGGTATCTGTATTATGAATGTACCACGATATTTTATTATCGTGATAAAGACAATGAAATGGAAACGTTTGTTCAAAATCCAATTGATAATATTAAAATCATAAGTATTAAGTATTAGCCTGTTGGTAGTAGGTAGACGTTATGATGGTATCAATGATATCCAACGACTTTACCTTATACTTTCCTTGATAAGAGCATGATATTCAAAATATAATTGTGTAATAATTAAACAGTTTTGCATTATGCACATACTTCGATAAATCTATGTAGTTTAAACATAACAAAATAGGTTTCTTTCTGGTCCTTTACAAACATTTAATAATCCCTATCGTACCCACTGGCAACGTACTACGGGTGCCAAAAAAATGAATTCCATTCGTTACTTTAATCGTTCTCACTGATAACAAGTGACAATAAAAATATCCAGTGGTTCGTATATGGACTTATTTACCTGTACCTATTATAAAATAAGCACGTTATGTTTTATCCGTAGCATAGCAGTAAAGCACCCACAATTCAGGTACTAAAAATGTTACCTAGGCAATCTAAACAACTAGACGATCCTACACCAATTTTGACTACTGTAACATAGTATTGGCAAATGTTGCGCAAACTCATAGACAGCAAGCGATATCATCTCGTCAGCACATCTATTCATTATCTGGCCGAACAAACATTACTGGTGACAAATATTTACTATGTACCTGCAATCGTACACGCTCCGATAACAGTGAGTAGGCAAACTAGAATAACCTACCTGAATTCCGTTGATTACTTCGCTCATTATTTTGATCCTCTCGTCAGTTTTCTCTGCGGTACGCATTCGCACTTTACCCACTAATCTGCCAAGTTGTCCTGGAAATATACAGTCATATTATTACCACGCCTGTGAAAATTCGAAAACAGGTATTCATTCAAACAGGTTTATTATAGGTAGCCCTGTAGAAACTGCGGGACTATTAGAAACTTGTTGACGTAGTTCCAATTTGATTTGTGATAAACGAGTTATGAGGCTCATTTCAACACTCATTAACGAATAAAATAATTAGGTAGGTACATAATAGTATCTTCCATCATCACAGATAATTGGTATAAGTATTTTTTATAAATCGATTGGTGCTCAACGAAATGGCTAGCAAACTACTTAATAAGATTAACGTATTAGATGCTTATCTGGTGGAGTGATAATAGCATTCAATGGCATTGTACCACCTCGTATTTATTATCTCATAAAGTCGTATCAAATAGTAGTAGTAAACTTCATTAACGTGTAGTAAAAATTTAAATAGGACAAACCTTGGATTGGTAAGGCTATGATGACTAAAGCCGCGAAGCCTATAAGCGCAGCATATCCCGCCTGCATGTAGCCCAGGTAGCATACCGCGGCCATTTGGATGGGTATAATCCAGATGTAGTGCATGAACAGGAACGCCATGTCGAAACGCATCAGATCGTTGGAGAGCAGATTCACGACCTTCCCAGCCGTTGTGTCGCCCAAAGAACCGTTGTTCATGCGCATTATCTGGTGGAAAAAAAATACGATTGTCTGACAGAATTACGTGGAGGTCGAAATAAATTTAAAATACCTCTCGCTTACTAGTCGGATACCTTGACCACTCGGCCACCGACGCTTCTGGAGGTAATGGCAATGCGACCCACAAATGTGGAGGAGTTCAAGTCCAGCAGTCCACAGTAAACAGTGTGTTCAAATGCATGTACTTGTAGAAAAATTCAAAATAAACATTACCCAATAATAAAAAATACACACGTCGTTGCATACAATTTATCCTAAATAAACCTAAATACCTAGTAGGGATTTGTATGTTTTTTTTTATTATTACTAATAACACACGTTATTATTAATAATCGAAAAAAAAACAATAATGGGTCGCCGGCTAGTGATATTTGGCCAAAGAGTTTGTAATAAAAGTTGCCTTTAAACGATACAATAGGGCGTTTATCAAGCCGTTGGCTAAAACTTTCGGAACAGTCTAGGTCCTAAATATTTTTGTTAATGATGTGTTATCTGTCACATAATGTAAGACATAAATAAATAATAATGTAACTCAATTACTGTGCCCACAATTGACCTTAATGTCGATACTCCACTCTCATAACAATAAAATCACTATACAAATACTTAAATTACTTTAACGTTCAGGAAAACATTTAACCACAGAGTTGTTGCCAGTTATGTTAGATAATCAGTGTCTGTACGTGTAAATATAACGATATGAAGGTTCTTAAGACGACTCATAGTAATTGTATGATCTGAACAGATATTCCTTAAATTCGAGGTCTAACCAAGACTGCAGGCAAAGTAAAAACAATGTTGTTGTGGTATAATAAAACGGCAAATAATCATGACGGTAAGCAATTACCATATCCTGTGTAAGTTTAAGAGTATTTCTTAGCTAAGAGGCAAAAGAGACCCAAATAGAGCCGATGGCCGCTGACTTAATGACGATGGTGATTAGTAATATATTGTTTATTATATTTATATGTAACCATATCTGTATTAACAGCTACGGTCTTACTATTAGAAGATAACGTTTGGATTTTGGAGGTAGTAAGCTATACTATTATTGAGAGACAGAGCCAGTGTCTAGTAATATTGTACATGATTGGGAAAATGTAAAGGAACATAAATTGGTTCACGGGAACGAAGTCATGGGCAAGTCCATTATATTATAACTACTGACCTTTCTGAACATAAGCGAGCCCGTCGCCACCCGCAGCTTCATACCGAACTGTTGGCAATACAGATTCCCGTGGTGATTGAGCATGGCCGCCACCCAGTTGGCCAGGATCATGCCTGCAGCGTAGTAGGACGCCGTCTCTCGACTCATCTCCGACCCCACAGACCAGAAGCGCAGCAGCTGGGTGAATAGGATAGGCGTCGTTGTCCTGTGCAGAAATACAGAGAATTGTAGTGTTTTGAGTAGGGCTTTTGTAATAATCAGTAGATAAGTTCAGTTGTCAAGGCTAGGACCCTGTCGCACCGACGGAATCAGCCTGGTTGAGACTGGTTGATCTTATCTGTATAATTCATTCATATCTCTCGTTTTCGATCTACTTACAATCTCACTACTTTCAAACTACTATTTTGAACAGAAGAAATAATTGTCTGCTTTGTATATTTAAATTGATTGATGATACCTTATGGTGACGTATAGAAACTGCATGATGCCTCCAGGCACGAAAGACCACCCGAAGGTTCTGATAAGGGTTCTAGTGAAAGATGGTTCTCTACCAGCTGCTTTAGCTGCTTGTTCTTCAGCAATCCAATTCCTGCAATAAGAAGAAATAATTTATTACCAATAAAAGATAATGGTATTTTCGATTTATTTACCTACTTAATAGAACTCAGTAACACACGAACAGACAATCCACCTGATGAAAAGTAGTACGTAATTGTCGCCCTAACACCTGGACCTGTGTGGCCTTAGGGTCCCTTAGATATCATGATACCAAAATACAGTACCGCAGGGTTCACGTTGTCATTGTGATCCAGCTGACAACTTTATTTTTCATACTTTACAATCCCACGATATTTCATGCAGAGGTCACCACGAAAAGCGACACTATACAACCATAATGTAGTTTGCAAAGCCTTATCAAAGATTTTTATGTCTTCTATGTTAAAAAGTGATCATATTCTCTTGAAGAGACCAGCGCTAAACCAACAAGAAGTAACTGTACACAACCCCAACATTACGGTTAAAAGCTTAGTTTGGCCGAAGCTAGTTTCATAAACCTCCTTTCACATAGGTATGGGCTTTATAAAAATTTCGTTTTCCGAAACCTTTCTCGTAATTACTATACGGTTAGCGTAGTTTCGATGTTCATTTCAGTTTAAAAGTTACATAAATAATCATCTTGGCGTAAATATCCTGGTGGTGCACCCACGTCCAAGGGCTCGGGGTACGCCTTAACAATGAGTCAGGATTTGGCAGATTAATTACAGTAGAGCAAATGCCATCTAACCTCCATGACCCTGTTAACAGGGGAACCTGACCACATTGCATTGGACCATTGTTATATTCAGTCGCTTGAATATGCAGGTTTCCTCTCGATGTTTTCCCTCATAATAAGAGCATCGGCTAGTGTCATGTAAGAACAACGTACGTAATGTTTTAAGCTGTCACGGTGATTAATACACCGTTTGACCATAGTTGGCGGTATTTCTTGCCTACCCATAAAAAAAACAACCAAAGCTCAATCGCACCCAAAACCAAGTTTGCAATTGCC
This sequence comes from Blastobasis adustella, assembly GCA_907269095.1. Classification (NCBI taxonomy): domain Eukaryota; kingdom Metazoa; phylum Arthropoda; class Insecta; order Lepidoptera; family Blastobasidae; genus Blastobasis; species Blastobasis adustella. The sequence continues at coordinate 12,613,566 of OU026119.1, read as the reverse complement.
CAACATTTTATAAACGCTGGTGCTAATCACTGGAGAAGTTACATATACTACGCGTGTTCTCTACGGGACGACATTCATATACTACGACTGAAGCCATCAAAATCTTCAATCGAGAGGATGGTTGAAGGTTATCGAATACTTGATCACCAGTGATTAATATTATAAAACCAGAGCCAGGTCCTAAAAGTTATAATTGCTTAAGTAAAATCCTAGTGCATACTTTTCTACTTTGGCCGTAATTTTTATAGAAACGAGACAAAAACAAGTTTCATTTGCGTGCGTTTCACCATTATATAGTTTACTTTCTGTTAACGTTTAAAATTGAATGATAATATATTTGGTTAAGATTTGTTAGGATGATATTAGTGGCAGGAGCTTTGTCCAGGAGGATAATTACTTACTATTAAATGAGATTTGTCACGTCTGAAGTCCAACTGTATTGCGTGCTGTTAATAATGATAGTGATGTAATACTCATAAATTAAGTGCAATATTGTATGACCAAACTGAGAAAAGCAACTATATAGGTAGGTACCTATTTTATTCCATATCAAAATAATTCGAACCGTTGCATCGTATCGTAAACGCAAATTGGCAATTAATCCACGATTAAATCAATTCTTAATAATAATTCAAATAATATTTAGAAATCATTGCACACTAACTCAGTGCAGCACTGAAACACGCTGCGCGCGTCGTAGCTACGTCACCCCATTTTTATTTTTATTGACATAGCCGTCTGGCGGCGAGGTGATAGTTATGGTGACGTGTTACAGCCGATCGAGCAGTGAATGGGCCTTTCAGGCTACAGGTAGACAAACAGGGCCCTGGGCCCGGCCAACGTGTCACTGTCTTTCCTTCCTTCTTTCCTACCCTCTTCCTTTTTGACGATTGAAAGATATATTTCATGTCCTAATTTAAAAAAAAACAGCCAGACAGATATTCTAACTGGCCCAGTTAGTTAGTCAGGCCATTTTGGCCTCAAAAGCGTAGGATCTAAATACCTTGGCCAACATCGGTTCGTTCATAATCAAATCATACAGTCTTTAATTATTTTACCATGACATTATTAAAATAAAATGATGAAAAATATGTAGATACTATGTGTATAGCGTTCTGTAACTAAGGAAATTCTTTATAATACAAGGAAAATATTGCAATTAATAGGACCAAAATAAACTACCCGTGTAAATAACATGAACATTGTATTAATTTGATAACTTAAATTATAAAAATATATTGTCTATACAGTGAATCAAAAGTTTTCAAGATTTGTTACTAGTCTATCATCGTCACTTTCCGAAAAAACACGTTTTATTAATTAACATTTTTCTGCTGTTTTGTAACATTTGCTCCTAGGACCAAGATTCTAATTTTTGGTCCTAGATTTGCTCAGTTTGAGAAGCCTGTCTTTCTTATTTTGAGAAATAAGAAAAAAGTTGGGATTTTCGAATAGACTCTCTTTACAATGCCGTATGTTTAGAGTTTTCATACGAATTTTAACGTACCAAATTTAAATCATAATTATTTCCTTGAGAGTTTCCTTGCGCATTCGCGTTAATTTAGCCAATGTCAAGTGAATTGTGAGTAATATATTATTCTAAATATAGAAGCGTGAGTGGCCTAGTGATAAAGGTAACCGACTCGCAAGCGAGAGATATGTGTTCGAACCCCACTGCCGTCTAAGTTATGTACATTAGTTCAACCATAGATAATATATTAATATTCTAGTTGAACACTAACCGATGCTCTTACGGTGAGGGAAAACATCGTGATGAAACCTACACGTTCAGGCGACCGCATGTGTAACTATGATCCAATGATGATGTTCAGGGTCCTCGTGGGCGAGAGCAGAACCGGGACATTACCGACAACATTATTATTTTGTTATATGTATAGTATAATTAAAGTTAAAATTAAAAGTCAAAATCGCGTAAATAAAAACACGCGGGCGAAAAATATGCAAAATATATTGATCACTTACACTAGAAATGTAATCGATAGAAGAATTTGCACACTGTAAAAAATTTACCTTCATTTTATAATATTTTTAAAATTTCAACTATGTTGCCTCAGCTGAGGACGCCAAGCGGCGCAAATACGCTAATCTCAGTGGAGATTACATATTTGCGCCATTTGGCGTTGAAACTCTTGGGCCTAAGCGCCTGGTCGAAGTTACAAATCACCAGAAGGCTGGCCTCTTTTTTGGTCAACGCTTAAGCCTCGCTATCCAGCGGGGCAATGCGGCCAGCCGTCCGCTTCCGGGGACTTTTCCAAATTCGGGGGACCTATGCCAAATTTTTTATCTTTAGTTAGGATTAAGGTTTGTTAGAGTAAGGCTTTTTTTAATATTGTTAACATTTTTATTTAAAAAGACTGTTGCACAGGGATGTCATTTGTAATTTTGATATAGCTTAGATACTAATTTCATAGACTAAAAAAATTGTAATCATTTATTTCGGGATCAGTCACTATACCTACTATCGTTTATAAAGTTAGAGCCAATGTCCAATTCAACACAATACAATGTGAAAATATCAATTTCAAATACAATACAAATTCCAATGTCAATGTAAGTCCGCTGGCGTGGATGCGACTGGTTCAAAAACTGGGCCCCTAGAACCAATTAGCCGCCCTTGACGGAAGACTTTGCTTTATCCCCTTAATAATCTGCTATTCTTTTTTTATAGAAAGTTTTCATACTGCCAATAATTATTATAGATTTAAAAACCTAATATATGTGTATCTTTCGGTATTCAATAAAGTACTTATGGAGCCTATGGCTAGATATCGAAATGCAAGACAAACATGGTGTTCATTACAACCTCTTTTGCGATCCATGCTGACTACACACATTAAGCGGGGAAATGTTCAAGTTGAAGAAAAATGCTGGGATTTTTCTGGTCCAGGAGTATTAGCTATACTCATCGAAACGATCTTGCACAAACGCCCCATTCCTCCTGGGCTATAATTAACAACTTTTCCACTTTCCACAGCACTGTGCGACGCCCTAATGATACCAAAGAATGCATGGTATTGTATTTTATTATCTTTGAATAAATTAATTAACACAAGAATGCATGCGCTCGTGATAACAAGCGAGTTTTACTACGGCACAAACACTGAAATCCCAAAAAAAAACAGTTTCAGACTGCCTTTTTAGCAGAATTCCAGATTTCAGAGTGGTGCTATAGTTTTGTTGATATCAAGAATTAATTTAAAGTCACTCTCTACATTCATTATTGCGGCTATCGTGACCAAAGGAGCCAATTAGAGCTGCTTAATTTTTCAAACTATGGCGGTGATTAGAATACATTTTAAAAGTATGTTCCGGGTTTCCGACCGCGTACCTGTGTCGTCCGGTGTTGTCCCGTGACCATGATGCATGCAACTGCATCGAAATATCGGGCTACCCGATATTACCCGATGCGTACCTTTGTACGCGGTAGGAAACCCAGAACATACATTGGTTTAAAGATTACATGGCTGTTTCACACAAAGCTCTTAGGTCTCTTAGGACTCATATGAAATTCTTTCCACTGTGCCTATTTTTATTTTTCGCATTCACGCGGTATTCACGTCTCTCTACTATAAATTTAACGACACATTTAAGAACTATTTACAGTACTTACTTTATTTACAATTATTACGATACTTGGACGGCCCCAATTACCATAATACCCAATTCTACCTTCAATTGCCATTGTGGCGCTAATTACTGAGTAGCAGCATCATTTCCAAAGAAGCGGTCACAGACCAATGAAGATTCGCATACAGTTTAGCTGGGTTTTATAATATATCTTTGTTTATCATGCTAAAACGCTATCCTGTTTATAATACTCATAAAACTCCATTATAACGATAATGCCTGAAGTAGTTTTAAATGATAATTCTAATCTCTTTTTCAGGATTCTGATCCAAAATTGTAAATGGAAACTTTAGATTTTTTATACAACTCAGGTGGCAAGCAAGCTTGCAGCCTCCCTGACGGTATGCATGTATCACACCCGTGCTACCTGCTTAACCTGCAGTTGTTTAATGAACTCTATAGTGTACTCTCCACGAAGCTAATTCCACAACCATAGTAGGCGTAGGAGAAAGTTCCTTTGGAACCGCACAGCTCACGACCAATGTAGTTCCAAGGTGTGTACGGGTGTGTCGATGGCGAGTGGTGCGATGTAGTGGGCGTCATATCAAACAAAAACAACAACCTCAGAACAAACACCTTTGTACAAACAAGCGATAGAACATACAAAGGGAGACATAATCTTCGTTGACTTAGCTGCTCAATACCACTTGTGAGCATGATACCGTCGACAATTCTCACACTACGTATTTGAATCAATTCACTAGGACTAAGCTGGTATGGCGGTGCTCCCGCTTATACATTGTAGGCTAAATGGGACTTGACTTGAGCCTTATATAAGAGAAGTCGTTGCCCCGGCGTCAAGTATTGTTTCAAAAGATTTAGTCCTCCCCCACCGGAGATTAGATAGAGTACTCTCGATTTTATACATAAGTAGATCGCGACTTTTCTCCAATACAGACCGATGGATATTGGCTCATTAAGTATAAAATGTGTTGCTAGTACTCAAGTATGGATGCTTATCAAAGATATTAAGGCGGATCAAAGGAGGAAGGATTATGTATATAATTCTTAATACAACCAATACATCAGAGAGAAATTTTAAAAATCCTGCGGAGTCTGGACGTGAACAAGGCTAGTGGACCTGATGGTATACCGGCAATAGTCCTGCGTAGTTGTGCCCCTGAGTTGTCTCCTGTACTTACGCGCCTGTATCGCCTCTCACTTGAGACTGGTATTCTACCCAAGTCGTGGAAGCTTGCCAATGTGCAGCCCGTGCCCAAAAAAGGCAGCCGCGCTGACCCTGCCAACTACCGCCCTATTTCGGTCACTTCCATACTCTGTAAGATTATGGAACGTGCACTGAATAACAAACTCCTTGCACATCTTGAAGGTAACGATCTCCTCAGCGATTACCAGTACGGATTCCGCCGTGGTCGGTCTACTGGGGACCTTCTGGTGTATGCCACACAATTATGGAGTGAGGCCATTGAGAGACATGGCGAGGCCCTTGCTGTGTCTCTTGATATCTCCAATGCCTTTTGGTATTCCTGCTGGCTTTTGCACCTGGATATCGGATTTTCTGAGTGGACGTTCTATCCGTGTAGTTATCGATGGCTACTCGTCTAATCTTCAGGCTATCGACGCGGGAGTTCCTCAGGGATCGGTACTGTCCGCGACTTTATTCTTGCTGCATTTTAACAATCTGCTTGTACCAGGTACCTTTGGGTACGCAGACGACAGCACAGTAACGGATAGATATCTGTCAGAGGCAAAAGCCAGCAGGGACGATATTCAGTCTTGTCGAGAGGCTATGGTTGATCGTTTGGACAAAGCTCTCAAGGCAGTCTCTGATTGGGGTGAAGCCAATCTGGTGGCGTTCAACGCAACAAAAATACAGGCGTGTTTGTTTTCCGCCAAAAGAAGTCCATTCCATTTAACTCCAACTTTTCGGGATGTTCCTGTGGAAATTACCGACAACCTACAGCTTCTTGGCGTTGAGCTATCTGCAAATCTCAACTTCAGTCCGTACATCGAATCCAAGGCTAAGACTGCAGCAAAAAAGCTTGGTGTCCTCTCGAAGGTTAGGCGGTACTTTACATCAAAGCAGTTGCTTCAGTTATATCAAGCACAAGTCCGATCCTGCATGGAGTACTGCTGCCACCTCTGGGATGGATCAGCCAAATATCAACTAGCGGCTTTGGATTCGGTTGAAAAACGTGCAAAGAAGATCATTTGTGACCCGCAGTTGGTTGAGGCTAGGCTGCAGAGCCTCGAACATCGGCGTAGGGTTGCGCGTTTGTCGGTCTTCTACAGGTTACATTTCGGAGAGTGTGCGAAGCAGCTGCACGACCTCATTCCGCCGGCCCCTTTCCGCCATCACGCGACGCGATCCGGGCGAGCGCTTCATCCTTATGTCGTGGATATTCCAGCTATCCGCACGAGTCGCTTTGGCTCGACCTTTATAATGCGTACGGCTAAGGAGTGGAACGCGTTGCCTGCGAGTGTGTTTCCTGATCAATATAATCTGGATGCCTTCAAGGCTGGAGTGAATAGGCTGTTCCAAGACGGGCATCTTCGGCCGCATCGTCACTTACCAACAGGTGAGATGGCGGTCAAATGCTTGCCTTGTATATTATAAAAAATAAAAAACTATGAGCGTCACAATGAATTATTTACAATTCAACAAAATGAAATAGTCGCTTTCCGTAAAAAACAAAGTTATTTGATAAGTTAAGATGGCTGAACCCCCTCATATTTATTATATTTACCCTCGAAAGGGAATCTAATTTATTAAGAATTTTATTCTTATCTCAAAGGCCGGAGCCAGATATTACAGGTACGATTGTTACAAAAGGATGTTTGATCAATTTAACAATTACCAGCTATGAATTATACACATACCTTTATAATATACAGCGAGCGAAGCAAGCTCCAAGCGATACAACATTATTAGGATAATAGCGAAACAATGAAGTTAGATTTATTTGATTTAGTTATTTTATTTATTACACTTTATATGAATGTGTAGTTGTTATGAAAGTTCCAAGATAGTATTAGCTTATCCCTGGTCGTTAAAACCCAGTGGCACTTTGGACCGCCGCTGTATAACATGGTTGCAACGGTGGAAACGCGTGGTGGGACTTTGCCAGCGAACAAATGTTGTACATAGAGCTCACTGAAAGTTCTGCGCTCCTGCCCGCCCATATTTTGAATTTCGTATGTTATATATTTTTAAACATAAGAAAATCAGTCATTGATTAAAAAAATGGCAGGAAATCGCGACTCAATTGTTTTTTATCACAAGTAAGTTCGTTTAACTGAATTCGTCATGAACTCAAGGACTTAAGTGCTAAACATGGATATATTGTTACATGTTATTGCACCATACCAATGCTTCAGCGCATACAGCGAACAAGATAAAGTCATTTGTGGCTTCTGAAAAGGTTGCCGTACTTTGTAAAAGATACTCACGAAATTGTTTTGTTCGCTGATGATACATCTTTAGTGTTTAAAATTAAAAGACAACAATTAACATATGACGACGTGAACAAAGCTATGTCAGAAGTGGTAAACTGGTTTACGATTAATAATTTATTACTGAATGGCAAAAAGACAAAATGTTTAAAATTCTCCTTGCCAAATGTTAGATCAGTATCCACTAATATACAAGTAAGAGGCGAAAATTTGGATCTTGTTGATTCCACAGTATTTTTAGGCTTTACTCTAGATAGTAGATTACAATGGGGTCCACACATTGATAAATTGGCGAAAAGGCTAAGTTCTGCAGCATATGCTGTAAAGAAGATGCGAGGTTATTCTGATGAGGCTACAGCAAGATTAGTTTATTTTAGTTATTTCCACAGTATTATGACTTATGGCATACTGCTGTGGGGACACGCTGCCGACTGGCATAATGTTTTTGTTCTGCATAAAAGGGCTATTCGCGCGATTTACCAATTGGGACCTAGAACTTCACTTAGAGATAGATTCAAGAATATTGACATTATGACAATGCCATCACAATACATCTATAAGAACTTGATCTATGTTCATAAAAATATACACTTGTTTATGAAGAACAGTGATGTGCATAGTAGGAATACTAGAAATAAAGATAAACTTGTTACTAGTTCTTGTCGTCTGGCCAAAGTCCACAAATCATTTTTGGGTCAATGTGTACGCTTTTATAATAAGATCCCAACAGATATACAGAATTTAAAATTGAATAAATTTAAAGCCACTATAAAAAATAAATTATGTCAAAAAAGTTATTATGGTATACCTGAATATGTGAATGACAAAAGTCCATGGAACTGAACTGCAGTTTTAAACAGGTATTAATTTAGTTAAAATTAGTATGTAAATATAATGTATTAGTATATAAGACATTTAAAAAAAAAAGAAAAATGAATTAACTTAGGCTCTGTGGGTTTGTTGTCGTTTCTTTACCACGGAGGACCACCTAGTAAGCGGCGTTAACATTCTTTCCCTTCCCACACACTGTGACTTTTGGTCGTAGCGGGGCTGGGGGGCGTCTGCTCTGCGCGGACTGCGGAAGGGATGGCGTAGGATAATATAGGGGAAAAGTAGGGGTAGGGTTAAGTTAGGTTAAGGGGTAGGCCGGGGTAGGGGTGGGTAGGGTAGGATAGGGGTAGGCTACGGGCAGGGTAAGGGTAGGGTGGGAGCAGCTACCTATCACTGGTATTGTTGGACATGGTCCGGCCGTTGTCGGCGGGGGGTGGGTGTGCTGCGGCCATGGGGCGGCCAACATGTCACTGTGTGTTTCCTTCCTAATCTCCTACCCCCTCCTCTTTGACGATTGAAAGAGATATGTAATATCCTACTCAATAAAGTAATTTTTAATTTTTAATTTTGAATTTTTCATTTTTAATTTTGAATTTTGTAAAGCTAGTGACTCATCCCGCACATAGTCCAGACCAAGCACCATGCGATTTTCCCAAAAACTAAAGATTTGACGAGGGGGTATTCTACTCTGCTGGCCGTGTGGTGTCCGGCAGAGTAGAATAGCACCAACCCCTTACATTCATGGGTGTCGTAAAAGGCGACTAATGTTTTCGAGGCAAAAGATCAAGAGTCTCCGTAGTCTGGAAAATGGGCAGCAGCATTTTCCATTATTATATTTAAACACTGCGATCTCCAACCCGCCTGCCAAGCGTGGAGATTATGGCAATAACCTCCCCTTTCGTGGGAGAGGCCCTAAGTCCTGCAGTGACTATTACGGGCTGAGATGATGATGATGATGAGGGGGTTGACTTTTACGGAGGCGGAAGAGGCCGTGACAGCTTTCAACCAGCAAGTGAAAACTATACCCTCAGACCTATGATGTTTTAAAATTTGGTTTAACCGAATAAAAAAGTGTTTAAAATGCAATGGATGAAAAGCAGTAAATGCATGTAAAGTATTACTTGTAAATTGTTTATAAACTAATGAGTTACGCAAAAATGTCAGTGTATCCCACGAGGTAGAAAAATCTACTAATCCATACATTTTGGTCGAATGAAATTACAATTTATGATGCAACAACTGCTGATGTTAATCTTATGCTCTCCCAGATCATTTACTTCAGGATTAGTATAATCCCTATTTTGTGAATAAGCATATTATACAACAAAGACGAACCAACCTTTCCAATCTGTCGCCGCTCGTTTTCGAGCCATACTTCTGTTTGGTTGGCATCAAGTCATACTCCTCCAAGTCCCGCTTGTTGCCATTGTAGAACATCGGCAGCACCCAGCAGAACAGGAACCGAGAGAATGGTCCCGGCAACTCCTTGTCCATTGGCGACACGTGTACATTCGAATTATCCTTTTTCGACGTCATTTTGCACGATTATAAATTTAAGTTTAAAAGAAAGTAGCCTAATTAAAGCCAATATTTTAACTGTATTAACAAATGCAATTAGTTTGAATATTTCACATTCTACACGCAACGAGTTTTAAAGAATTGCACACGTTAGTTCACTGCGTCATTATTATTGCTGCTAAAAGACTGTTAGTATGCGGCGCTCTGTAAAGCATGCGCTCGCGACAGTTACGATGTTCAAACTGAAATATCGAGAGTGGCGCTAATGATATTATTATTTGTTAAATACTAATGGGTATTCGATGTGTTGCACGCCTTTTTCGATACAGCTGCTAGTAGTATTGGTGACGAAGGCCAGATAATCAGTTAATCCGATTAATTATCCGTGCCGTGAAATTTATGAAAATTATACATAGTGATGAAATATTTGCCTAGATTATAATATCTCTTTTTACGCTGTTACCTCATGTAATGTGGTCACTTGTTACCTATAGTCCTGAGCTATCTCCCGCGCCTAAAAATAATTTGGACATAAATAACAAATTTAGTAAAATTACCCCAGATTTATTGGGTAAAGGGGTACCTAATTTTAGTGCATTGCCAATTGTAGCTGTAAAAGAAATTGCCAACATAAATGGTATGTGGTGCATAGTTTACGTAATAGATTTTGCAGAAATAAGTTCGCATTCCTTAAGGCGCTTACGCACTGCATCAGTTCTATTTCTATGACAAGTAGTGCATAACTAACTATCAGAGTCCCCTATAAGGCCTTAGGCCCCAAGAAAAAACCTTTAAAGGTAGGATTTTTTTTTAATAAAAATGAACAAAAAATTGTTATACCAGGGGTATCACCCACGCGTTAACGACCCCAAAAAACCTTTTAACCCCTTTCTTGAAAAACTCCATGTTGTACTCTCCAGGGAAAACCTTTCCAAGTATACCATACCATATTTACTTTCCCGTGAGACAAAATGTAAATTAACCAAAAAAAGGTAATTTATGGTACCATATTTTCATCAATTACAAAATAATCATCAAATAACTGCTATTTTAACTAGGGCAATGCGCTAATAAACAATACATAAAACAGATTAATTTAGGTGTTCTTTTTTTATCCAAAACTAACCATTTATGAAAAAAGTAACATAATATTTACCGGTTATTCCTAACAAAATTGTTGGTCTTATAAAATACCTGAAAGCACGGTGAATATCAAACTATGAAAGCATTTTAATACCACCAAATGACGATAAACAGTTTTTTCAAATAATGAACGTAGAATTCGTAGCTGTCGTATTTAGCCGGATAATGTCCGCCATTTTTACTCTTCATAAAATCCTTTCCGATTGTTTTCATATTTTGTTGTTATTATCTGTTAAAGTTATTGTTTTTTGTGAAGTTTTATTATTGAGATATGTTTTTACATTTTGTTATTGTTGAGTTTTTGTTATCTGCACGTTAATTTGGTTCAAAATGAGTGAACCTGGTCCGAACAATGCATGCACTTTTACTCGCCGGAGAAAAAGCGTTCCAAGCATATTCCAATGCGTTCTACAGACAAGGAGACTGTTATTAACATATTCAAACATGTAGAATAAAGGTGGGCCAGGATTCGTATCCTTACAAACTTGATATTGTTGTAAGTTTGACAACCATTAGTTTCTTTTTTTACACTTTGTCTCACGGGAAAGTAAATAAGGTATAGTTTAATTCACAACCTTAGTGTGCGTCGGAGAGTTTGGCGATGTTACTGGGATATAGTTACAATAACTATGTCGACGTATCTAGTACTCAGTCACAGCTCCCCCACAACAACATCCCAGTTAAAGTACAGTTAAATCGTTAGTTGCATTTTGTATTATTGCAATTTAGCATTGTGTAAAGTTATAAATTAGTGTACTGTGAAAACACGTTTGGCTAGGACGTTGGTTCAGTACCTCGAGTGTAACTGTTTGCACAAAAATTCGAATACTCTTCGATCACATTAATCGAGCTTACTATCTTCGATCCGTTTTTTCAGCGCCTCTAGCGAAAAGCATTTGAAATAAAATTTTACTATTGGTAATAAGGTTCTGAACGTATCGACTGCGTTCTCTCTCAGTTAAGTTTTGCAAGTGTAACTGAATAATGTAACAGATAAAATAGTTTCACAACCGAAACGCGTACGTAAAGTAACTGACTTCATGTTTGGCCAGTGAACTTCTGCCTTCACTTAGTGTACAATAATTGTTGGTTAAACATAATTTAATAACAAAACTAGCAAAGGTTTTATGATTCTATAATATTCTCTTAAATCTATGTCTAATACTCTATCGTTTCCGTAAATTAATTTTAGTTTTTCTACCATATTCTTAATTACCTTAACATCTAGCGTGGATCTATGCAAACTTGACGCACGAATAAAAGTAAGGACGTTTTCTATCCTAATTAATTCGTCTAATATGTCATTTGTATTTTCTGTAATTATGGCAAGCATTTGGGCGAATTTTGCATACTTAATAAGATTATAATCTCTGTACGCATCTCTATCAATAAGTAATTTCAATGTACTGTTAATTATTTCTTGATTATCGACTATTTTGTTGATTACGTTGGTGTGTTGGGACATCCATTCCGTACTTATTCCGTACTTAATTTAATTCATTTAAAACTTTGTTTTGGTTATTTTCCAAAATTTTAATGGCATTATCATATCTTATTGCATCCTGATAGTCTAAGTTTCCGGTTATACTTTTTACAATAGAGCCTAATCCGTCAACTAGACCTCTTTTTGCCCTATTTGATTCTAAGTTATTAAGATGATTACGGACAGTAGTTAACTTGGAAGCTAAGTATTCGACTTGTATTTCGTAAAGTGCAAAAGTTTCGTTGCTAAGTTGGGATTTATAGTTAATTTGTTGGTCCAGTATGGTTTGCACTTTAGTGTCAATCTCATCAAGTCTAATATACTGAAAGAAACTATGGTAGTGGGTTATAAGTTTGGTTTGTCCAAGTCTGAAAGGGAGTAACCCTGGTCCATCTTCGAGACTCTCAAGTTGTATCTCCTTTCCGAGCACGAATGGCACTATCAGCATCGTCAGTATTAGTTTCATTTCTTGTCTCTTTGCGTGTCGAATTTTGGATACTGGTCCTCCTCAGCTGCGGCACGTGTAGGATCGGATACTCAACTGTGACTTGAGAGCCACGCGGGCGGCTCGATCAGGCCGGAAATCTTCCTTATTTACGCGAAACGACGCCAAATACGAAGGCTACAGCCGAAGGACTTAAAAAAAAAACGAAGAAATGAAATTAAAAATTTAATTAAGAATAGATTACAATTAATAAATTATGAACTAAAGATAGATGTGACAATGATCGAAGTTGGATCTAAAGTGAATTTCGCAAACACGTATTCATTGCGCCAGGCGGCGCGGTCTTGATGCGTTTTCGCTGATGCGGCGAGATTGATGCGGCAGCCAGTCGTATCTAGGTCAATGCTCGCTCAAAGGTTTTTATATAGAAGCGATCCGTAATTCTCTATAAAATGTTTTAGTAAAACCTCTAATAATATAATGTTTTTAATCTACACTCATAGCGTAATGTTCCAATTACATATTCGAAAACAGTTGTTTAAGGATACATTTTGTCACACCAGTCTATAACATTTTGAAAAGTTACTTTTCGATACAGCATTTCCCATACTATTTTCATTACAGCTGTATCGAAAATTAACTTTTTAATCATAATGCAACACTTTTATTTATTAAATTTTTGTCGGGCGTCGGGACACGGCTAAATGTAGGCTGAATACCTTAATATCTTTAACAAATTCAAAATTCAAATTTTTCTGTTTATATTTGTGTGTAATTTTTTTACCCGCTACCCGCTAAACATAATCTTTTTCTAATTGTTGTAATTTGTGTTTGTGAATGCTTTTTCTTGTTTTAAACAAATAAATAGATAAATGTGGAAGTAGTGAAGTGAATTTCCCGCCGCTTGATATCCTCGACGCGTAGATACAACAGAACTGACTTGCAGTTTACTTCCAGCAAAACTGAGAAAATTATAGGTACGAAATTTTAACATAAAAATATATGTGTAGATAAAGTAGTGTATGCAACTGCATATAATTAGATATTAAAACACTCTTGTCAAAATATTATCATACTCGGCTACGCCTCATATGATAACCAGAGACTCATTTGCTGGAAATAAGCTGCGAGTCAGTTCTTTTGTACCTACGCGTCGAGGATATCAAGCGGCGGAAAATTCACTTCATTCACATTTATCTATTTATTTGCTTCAAACAAGAAAAAACATTCACAATTAGAAAAAATATTCTGATTAGCGGGAAAATAATTTCAAATGTACACAATCACAACCACAGACTATGAACTGATCACAAATATTACAGGAAAATTTTAATTTTGAATTTGTTGAAGACATTTAGGTATTCAGCCTACATTTAGCCGTGTCCTGGCGCCCGATAAAATTTTAAAAAAGAAAAGTGTTGCATAACGATTAAAAAGTTATTTTTCGATACAGCTGTAATGAAAATAGTATGGGAAATGCTGTATCGAAAAGTAATTTTTTTAAATTTTATAGACTGGCGTGAAAAAAGTGTATCCTTAAACAACTGTTTTCGAATATGTAATTGGAACATTACGCTATGAGTGTAGATAAAGTAGTGTATGCAACTGCATATAATTAGGTATTAAAAAACTAGTATCAAACTATTATCATACTCAGCTACGCCTCTTATGATAAACAGACAGTCATATTTTAATACCCCCTTTTATATGACAGTTGCATAAACTACTATTACGTTACAGCTGTAATGAAAATATAATGGGAAATGCTGTATCATAAAGATATTTTTTTTAATTTCATAGACGCTTGAAAACAGACGAATATGTTATTTGATCAGTGTAGATAAAAATATTTACCAGAACATGTAAAAACGGTACTAATCTGAAAATTCTAAAAAAAATTCAATTTCGTCACATTTGAATCGTAAATATCGGAATTGTAGGAAACGCAAATCGGAGGAAAGCTTGCATAATAAGGAATTTAAAAAACTTAGAAAGTCTAGTGCCGAGAGAATGCAAGAGCTACGGCAGTGTCGAAAAGAAAAGCAAAAAAAAAATGTTTTTACAGGAAATTAGAAGCACCTTGACTGCATTTTCGCTTTTTTACACATTTCGCTTTATTATTGGTAATGACTAGAACATATTTAAAGCTTTTATGTTATTTTTTCTTGCTTTCTTAAGCTGATTACTACTTATTATGTACTAGACAGACAGCTCTTTGATAAAAGTCCAACGTTCATATTTATCGATCCATTCAATTTTATATGTTTGTGCCTATCATTGTTTACATGTTACTCTTGCATAAGACTGCCAATTCACTGTCTTTCTTGCTATTTTAATATATCTCAAATGTTAAAATTAAACGCTCCTATCGTTGACCTGTAACACATGGCGTTTTTATAAAACTTTCAGACCAACCGAGTAATCAGTATTTTGCTCAAGTTTTCCGCAATTTTATTGCAGACACGTAGAGCGATTACGCAATCCTTATCATCGATAAATTATACAGTATGATGAAAATTACGTGACAAAATTTAGGAAGTACTCAAAATTCTTCACCAGAGCAAATCAGATCAGTTTCATGAACAATGTAGAGTTTGCCTGAATACTCATTGTACCTCCCGATCCATATTATTGTAAGTAGTAATAGCTGTGAGCCGTTCAGTCTGCTGGTCACTGTACATCATCATCATCATCCGAGCGGTCAATGCCGGCTTCTGCTTTCTTTCTTCTACTTTCTCTTCTCCACTTTCTCGCGTCCGACTCGGCGATGTCAATTTATCGCTACCGGGATACCGTTCTATAATATTATTAAGAGGAAAGATTTGATTGTTTGTCGGTTCGTTCTTTTGTATTTCTTACTGTCGTGTTAAGAATTTTATAGGTAGCATTGGACGTCTCTGGACGTACACCCATTTTCACTATACTCGAATTAAACGTTACAAATTACCTTAGCCAAGTAGTCTATTTCTCCAAATCTCTAGGTAAGATTTAATAATAGATTCGCGTTGTAATGTTAGGGACTGTAGAGGTCCACAAACATATGCGAACCGGTCACGGCGTCGCTGTTATTGATAACAAAGTGACATTTCAAAATAGCGACACTTAGTTCCAGTTTTGGCCACCGGGTTAGATAACCTTGCTTTGGGAAACAGAACACAGATATCATTTTAGGCCATGCCTAGGGACTTAGCACCGATCAATCCACGTACGACGATATCAATACCTACATTCATTTATGAAGCTGATTATCTAGCTAATTAATTCGTTTACTACCTGATAATAAAATAGAGCGGAGATGATAATTAAAAAAAAAATGTGGTACATAATATATGCGCGAGCACGAAGTGTGCCAATTCTTTTTTTATGCGAAAGTTACCTGGCTGTTAAAATTACCGACTGAGGGTTGAATCTGTACAAAACAAGCATGAAAATGGTAATTTGGCAGATATGTTCCTTCGTCAACTGCTTGTACACTTTAAACTATACCGACGTTTAAAGTTGTATCATCGCCGAAAGTGAATAGATCTAGAAATTTATATATGACATAAATATTATGCTATAATAATAAGATAATATCTTTGATTATCTACATATAGATTCTTAACGTGCTCACCATAGTCCTACTAGTTCTGACCATAGGTATTGCCATGAGAAAATTAATTCCTTTAAATATGGGAAATTTTATGTTAGAATATCTTTACGATTTTGTTGGTTATTTATGGATAAACAAAAACAGGCTGTATTAACTAACAACTGTGGTGTATTGTGGTTGATAGGGAAATATGGACAGACACACATTGGGCTACTTTCATAATCATAATCATAAAAAATTTATTTGCATAAACACAGTTTAACAATTCAGTTTCGGTAGTATCTTTCAATCAAATTTAAATCCACCATCTTTCAACCACTTAAACGAAATTATATTTAGTTGTATTATTTACGGCCAGGACTCAAATTTTGACATTCAGTGTGATTCCGCCAAGCAAATAGGTAGCGGACCGAATGGGACAAAAAATTGTGTTTGCATCTCTTTCTTAGGCCCCTAATGTCAGATAATTATACTTCTATTTAGCGTAAGCGAAATTTATTTTTTGAGCTTATGTATTATTATGCTCTAAGCCGTGGCCACGAGCTAGTGTACCTTCCTTCGACATATTTCACGTAATGTCCCTCCTTAATGTCAATGGAAAGACATCGTACCCCTACTGGGACTACCTATATAGTAGAGTAAACAAGTTTTGAAGATATGAGTACAACATGCCCAGTAACAATGACTTGCGGTATGGGCTAATGATGTCTATAATTCAATAACACATTAGCCTATAATATGGTGATGTCACCTAATCATATCGGCGCAAAATTTTGGTTATCATAAGAGATATAGCAATAACTTCGTACCTCCTCCATGACCCGGATTCCATTGCATAAAAATTACTTCGGTGTAAAAAGAAACTTCGTACTATCGTTGTTTAGATTAAAGGTTTTCTGTGTATCAAAAATCGTATAAACAGGTTTAGAGCCCACGTAAGTAACCCCATGTAGTAGTGCTCTCCGCAGCCATGAGAAACAAATCTTTTTCAAGTTAATACTTTTTATCTTGTCTTCAAATACACTTTAACGATAATAGCTGTTATTAAATAAATTAGGTTGCCTGTAAGTGTAATAAAAATGTGGCGCCATGTGTCAGCTACGACGTAGAAGAGGAAAACCTTCTAAACTTCAGAGGTCATATAAAATTGTATTCATAAATTTTCTTTATTACAAAAATCTTGCATTTAATGAAATCAATATTTCAACTTCCAACAACTAATTAAACGAACTGCCCTATTCACGTCTTCAGAACTGCTTAAATTATTTATTTATGGATCAATAGGTTTCAATACTTAATGGCAAAATGTAAAGCCGTTTCAGTTAAATTTTTTTTTTTCTGTATGTTCTGTAATTTCGTTGTGTGAGGATGTTATTAAAATATACTGTATTATTATTGTCCAATCGACTGGACCCAGATGTTATTTTTTCCTGCTATAAAATTACAGGATGTTATTATTACCGTAGGCAGTTTGAAGGTAGAATTGAAGCATACATAAAGAACTTAAGAAGTTCCGATTGTAATCATTTGAACAGCTTCATTCGAAGCGATTGAAATAATTGAATTAAATTATGCCTACACCGTGTGGAGGTGCATTTTCTTTTGACCATTATGAATTGTAATTATTATATATCTTCCCCATTAGATGGAGCCGTGGGTGGCCTAGTTGTTAAGGTATCCGACTCGTTAGCGAGAGGTACCGGGTTCGAATCCCACTGCCGCCATGTACCAATGACTCTTTTCGGAGTTATGTACATTACTTTAATATTAGCCCATGCTCATACGGTAAAGGAAACAGTCATGATGGAACCTGGATATTCAGGCGACTGAATGTGTAACCATGATCCAATCTGGTCAGGTTGGTGACAGATTTAGTGTTGAGAGAAGGAAACAAACGCTCTCTAGCGGCGCGAGCTGTGTCGCGGGCACACTTGTACTAGCCGTGCTGGTTCAACATGAAAATGAATGAAACGATTTAAACCGCTTGTGGATGCACGTGTGGATACGCGAGCACTCACCTTCTAATGCCTGTCCTTTCTATCTCTAGCAAGTTTACTCGATGTAAAACAGATAAGTAGCGCACGCGAGCTGTTGTGTGGATGCGAGCGGTTCAAAAATAAGTCCCGACAGCAATCGACTATTATGGCCTGTTAGTGATGGTATAACATAGAAACTAGTAGAGTCAGTGCGGTCTGCTTTCGCCGTCACCTGTCGAATCACATACCTAGGCACTTATTGTCCAAGGTCGCTAGGTCGTTGTTCACCGATCGCACACTTAGTCTTCAAGCTCCGTGCTTCTGCCCAGGGGGCCTATTCTCGCGCGGTGACATGTCCAATTTCTAAATATCTCTATACATATATCTATGTACAAATGTAATTGAAAACAATTTTCGACGACAAAGGATTATCGAAGATCGTTAAAAATAAGTTTTTTTGGATACGATAAAGATTTCAGTGAGTTTTTAATAGAGATTTGTGGCTAGCGAAAATGTCGAATTCGAGATGTTACACAGCGAAAATCGCCCCCCTGGGGACCTATTCTCGCGCCGTATTAAAACGTAACTGAAATTTATATTCGACAATATACGACTGTCGAAGATAATTGAGAAAATGTTTTTTTTGCCGCAATAGACATTTCATTGTCATTATTAATGGAAATATGTAGGTAGAAAAAGTTTTGAATTCGAGATGTTTCAGCGCGAGAATTAGGCCCCTGGGTCCTGTTGTTGCTGCCCTTTGAGAGACATGATGTCGGGTGAATAAATTAAAAATTAAATGTGCTACTTTTGGTAAAAGTCAGTGAATAAGTCAACAGAAAATATGTCGATCTGAAAGTTCTGGTTTTAAAAATTGTAATTGTCCATTTATTGTTGTGTACTACCGAGTTCACATGAGAACCTTCCAGTAGATTACACCTTGTAACTACCATGTGATTGTATCTAATGAATAAATAAATATGAAATATGGTATTGAACGTCATTCAGATACTAATTATTATATCTGCGATAATAAAGTGGTCGACTCATAGGAGAGTCACATAATGGCTAAGCGTAAGCCGTCAAATCTACACGCATTCAGTTGTTCGCAAGGGAAATCGAACAGACTTCTTTTACACGAAATCCACGACTTATTATGGTCATGTGTTATGTTATATGATATTTTAGTTAATTTTTAATTGTTATTTAAATTTACTTTGAAACTATCTAAATTGAATATATTTTGAAACTATCGAAATTAATAGTATTTAATTTTGTAAATAGTTTCACGAACATTTTACCAATTTATAGAATGTATATTCTTGCATGATTTTGACTAATATGCTAATTTATGGAGATAATTGCAGGATACATCCTACACTGCAGAACAATAAACATGGCGTGATAATCATACTAGTGGTATATTAATATGTAGGTGCTATTACAAAACGTTTAGTTGGAAGGACCCGACAAATTGTTACATAAGTGTAGCATAACGTACTCAGGTGCTCATTATCATATTTTTGCAAATCACCGGGCATGCAATGCCGTAGCATGATACAGCCGAGTGACCTACTGAGGGCCCGCGGTGTGGAGAAAAGAAATTAGTATATAGTCCAAGGCCCCGAGTCAATAATAAATGATGGTGCTCCGTCGGTGATGGTGGTGGGTCGGAGGGCGCGGGCCGGCGCGTGCGAGCGGCGCGGGCCGCGGCGGGCGCCGCAGTGTGATGCGGAGCGCGCGCCCGGCGCAGTCGCCCGCCCTGCCGCATGCCGTCACCCCACCACCATACGCTATACCATGCCACCTGATCCACACACGCAGTGCCTTACTACTTTGTGCCGTACTACCTTCAACAAATCACTAGGTAAAACAAACTACAGTGATACCACCGCGCCGGTGATAATCGCTGCAACCCTCTCCGAACTTCGGTCGTTAAAAGACGAGCGGGAGAAGTTTTTGTGAAACTGTAAATTGTGCGTGTGTAAACCCAAACATACCAGTCGATACTCCGATACATCGAAGAACAAAGAAATGTGTTTACAAGGAAAAGTAACGTAGCAACGGGCATTTTGAGAATTACGTGTAACTGTCGTTGTAAGCAATTACGTTAATAAATTATGAAGTAAAGTTTAGATGAGTTCCGCTAAGACGGACACGTTAATACTTGGAAAAGAACTTCAGTAATAAAAAGTGGGATTAGTTTTCTTTCAAGATAATAATGAAATGATTTAGGAAGTGTTCGTCATAAAATCGAGTTAATCTTTTCGTCAGGCATCGCTCTAATGTTGAATTAACTGTTATAAAAATTAGTAACCAGTAAATATTTCAATCTGAGTAAACGACGTAATAAATACATAGCTTTAATTTTAAAACCACTTCAAACCCTAAAGAAATCATATTGTACTGGCTGCATACATATATCACATCCGTACGCACTGCTATATGCCAATGCAGATTGCAGCATTGCTTACCTAGGTAGGGCATTATGTTGCAGTGCAGATAAGTTATAAATAGAGTAAGTAGGCTCTCGAAGTAGTTAGTGTATTATATTCATAACCGCTACGAAATATTAGAAGCACGTCATATTATTTAATTATACTCTAACTAGTCATTTTATAGTACAGTTATCTGGCATATAACTCATTTACAACAAAAATATTAGATGACAATAGCATTATTATGTTTTTGAAAAACTTAAATTTATTATTATTAGCAACTGTTGTATTAGATACTTTATGGATATTAATTAAAACGTGCATTAAAAATATTGTTAAACCTTATAAATATTGAAAGCTAATGCTGTAAGGAGGAATGTTGTCGAAGATTTATAAAAACTTAACTGAATACGAAACCCCAAAGGAATTCCGCGAATTTATTGTCATTTCTGGTTACATTGCTACCGAATCATCCACAGTCACGCGAAATGCTCGACCACATTTTTCTTTATCAATCAATGTGTTTAGTTTAAGTTGGTACATGACTGCTCGGCAGGATGCCAACTTTAATACACGGACAAAATTTCGGCATTTCCTCCAAACTGCAATTTGGCATCCGGATTTCTTTACACACTCCCATTATAGTTATGGCGATACTTGGGGAGGCTTTTTAAAATGGGTCACCATTAGTGCTGTAAATTATGTCAGAGCTGAGACAACCAAACTGTGTTGTATATACCACGTTATTCCAATGTTCCTTATTGCACACTCCAACATAATCAAATTTAGGTACAACAGCGTCGAGAGAGACAATAGGTAGACTCTAATGGAATCAGTGTTCAGTGCAAAGTGTATTGAAGGAAGTTTACATGAGAACAAACGATAGACGCAGCCACCCGTCACTCGGTCGTGGTCATGGAAAACGGTGCCTTAAAATATGGGAGCAATAACAATAATAACGATGTCGCAGAGGAGAAGGTGGTAAGTCACATCTTTGTGTCTTCATACTTTAATGCATAGTGTAACGCCCTCCGGCGAGGTAGAGTGACGATAAAAGCTGCAGGTGGATGTTGGACACGGCAAGCCTAGTACAAGCTGCATTTTCGTTTTTGGAGAAGGCCTATGTTCTACAGTGGAACGATATAGGCTGACGATGATGAAACAACGTGTAATGTGAAACGCCTATCCAGCCTCGTTCCCAGTTCTCTTTCTCCAATTCATCATCATCATATCAGCCCCTGGATGCCCGTGTAAGTTACTCATATATGGAAAGTGTGTTTCAATTTAAAAACACAAAATAATAATAATTTAATATGATTTTATCTACACTCATAGCGTAATGTTCCAATAACATATACGAAAACAGTCGTTTAAGGATACACTTTTTTCACGCCAGTCTATAAAATTTTAAAAATTTACTTTATGATACAGCATTTCCCATACTATTTTCATTACAGCTGTAACGTAATAGTAGTTTATGCAACTGTCATATAAAAGGGGGTATTAAAACATGAGTGTCTGTTTATCATACGAGGCGTAGCCGAGTACGATAATAGTTTGACACGAGTGTTTTAATACCTAATTATATGCAGTTGCATACACTACTTTATCTACACTCATATTTTCATGTTAAATTTCGTACCTATAATTTTTTCAACTTTGCTGGAAATAACTGCGAGTCAGTTCTGTTGTATCTACGCGTCGAGGATATCAAGCGGCGGGAAATTCACTTTACTACTTTCACGTTTATCTATTTATTTGCTTCAAACGAGAAAAAACATTCACAAACAAATTACACAAAAACAAATTACAACAATTAGAAAAAATATTCTGTTTAGCGGGAAAATAATTCCAAATGTACATAATGACAACCACAGACTATGAACTGATCACAAATATAAACAGTAAAATAAATTTGAATTTTGAATTTGTTGCAGACATTTAGGTATTCAGTCTACATTTAGCCGTGTTCCGGCGCCCGACAAAAAATTAAAAAAGAAAAGTGTTGCATAATGATTAAAAAGTTATTTTACGATACAGCTGTAATGAAAATAGTATGGGAAATGCTGTATCGAAAAGTATTTTTTTTTAATTTTATAGACTGGCGTGAAAAAAGTGTATCCTTAAACAACTGTTTTCGAATATGTAATTGGAACATTACGGTATGAGTGTAGATAAAATAACTTTTTGTCGAGCGCCCGGATGCGATGCGGCGAAGTAGACTGAATACCTAAATATGTCATTATCAAATACAAAATTCAAATTCAAAATTCAAACTTTCCTGATTTGTTCTTAGTCTGTGCTCCAGATTATGTTTTAAATGCTAATGGAATATATTTTTCGAAGTGTTGTTATTTGTGTATGTGAATGTTTTTTCTTGTTTGAATCAAATAAATACATAAATGTGAAAGTAGTGAAGTGAATTTCCCGCCGCTTAATATCCTCGTCGCGTATGTACAACAAAATTGATTCGCAGCTTTCTTCCAGCATAGTTGAAAAAATTATAGGTACGAAATTTTAACATGAAAATATGAGTGTAGATAAAGTACTCGGCTACGCCTCGTATGATAAACAGACACTCATGTTTTAATACCCCCTATTATATGACAGTTGCATAAAGTACTATTATCGTCGTCACCCTAAATGCAATAATTATTGTTTACAATTATTGTGTACTATATAACCCTCAGTTATCTTTTCTTCAGTAAACTTTCTCTATTGGCGGCATGGTAGTTCCTTTTTGTATTATCGTGTTTTTATAACAATTTGTTATAACATTCAGTATTATCGTGGTCACTGTATGGTCCCTCTCTATTGGAATGTAGGTAATTTACGATTAATACTAGAAAGTATGTAATTGTTAATCGAACTCCCAACATTCGATTAATGTATAACGATTAATGTTTGAGATTAATAATTATTTTTATTATCAAATCTCAAACCTCCTCGGTTAGTAACGTCAAACTTGGTACTAATCGTTTTTTTTTTATTGCAAGTCTAAATAAGTTCCGGCCATTTCCATTTCTTCCACCATTGTTGGATGAACAAATGAACAAAAAATATATTCTATACACCTTGACCGCATATCATGTTGTTGTTTAAATATGGGATTTTGGCTCTGAGACTGCTGAACGTCGCCAAAACCAAGTAGGTACAGGCTGCTGCACGAATGAAGCTATCTAGAACAGATATATTCAAGTATCTCGGATCGGTGCTGCACGAGTCTGAAGATATATATTCCGATGTCAAGTTCTGTATCTCTATTTAAATGGCTGGAGCTCACGGCAGTCACCTGGGACCCTAAAATATCTATCAAGCTCGAGGGGCTTATATACAAGAGCATCATTAGGCCTATGATGCTCTATGTGTGAGAGACTTTGCCGGCTCCGACGAAGCACGTCGGCGAACTCAACGCCAACGAAATGAAAATTCTGCATAGCATACCCAGCAGTGGGCTGAAGATGACAGGTTCATTTAATGACATTTTATTGTAATTTGGGAAGGAATTAACAGCAACATATCCTTTAAAAGTCCTAATGACGTTAGATTTTTTTGGCAAATCGAAAGCTCTGGGGTTTAGGTATTTCTGGGGTGGGCCCGAAACTAGTTAAAATAGTCGGATTTTTCTCATTTATATTCATTATATTGCAACAAAAACGTGTACATGTAAACAGTTTAGCTAGGTACGAAAAGCATTATATTTGGTATGAAGCAATAACATAAAAAAAGTAGGGTTGTGAGCTAGACGCGCAATACAAATTACAATTGGTAAGATTTTTTAACAGCTAAAAATCTCAAACGACAATAATTCCTACGTGCACTACAATTTATTATCGGTACAACTTCATGCACATGGTAGAGGAACAAACGTGGATGAAAGGACGAATTCGCATTTGCTGTTTTACATAGCAAAGCGATTGTATTATCGCAGTGCGCTGCAATTTTATCCGAAATGATTAAAGCCGAAAGAAATTCAATTCCTTTTTAGCGGTTAATGACGACTTGTTAAAACGACGACTCGTAGTGCACGCTTAGTTCGATACCAATTGCGAATTAAACTGGGTATTTAAGAGTTTACGGTTTTTTAATACCTGGAGATAGAGTCAATACCTAGAAGACAGAGATTAGAGGTTAAATTTTTTGAGATATTAGGTTCAAGGATATAATTTAAAAAAATCAAATTCTCACAGCGCTATCTAGCCCCAAAGTAAGCAAAGCTTGTGTTATGGGTGTTAGACATTCTTTTATTTAAATACATACTTATTAAACATACTACACCTAGACCCGTAACAGAAATTAAAATTTATCATTTCAATTTTTGCTCGTCCGGGAATCGAACCCGAGCCCTCTGCGTGGCGGCCGACATGTTATCCAACAGTACTCAGGTCGTCATAAAATATAATTAAATATAGTTTTAGCCAAAGTAGAGACTGAGCATAGATTTCTAAGCGGCCGTCGATATAGAGATCTTACATCTTGCGGTTTTTTAATACCTGGAGATATAGTCAATACCTAGGAGACAGAAATTTGAGGTTCAATTTGAGTTATAAGGTTCGAGGATATAGTATAACCGATAGCAGCTAATCTATTATACTTTACTTTTATGCCTATTTCTGAAAGTTTTTAATACTGGCTACTTATAATAAAAATATATATAAACAATTACGGAATTCAAAAATGGAATACTCTGGGAACATGATAGGTAGTTTTTATACTTTAATTTTATGCCTAGAGTTTTATTTCTGAAAGTTACTAAACTGGCTACTTACAAAACAAAATAAAAAACAATTATGAAATTCAATGATGGAATTCTCTGGTAACATGATACTTTTTCATTTGTAAGACTGTAAATGGTTTATTGAATGTGGTGTGTGGTGTCGTTTAAAAAATTGTGATATTTGCTGTGCTTAAGTTAACAAAAGCGTTGCCAGATTGTAATTCCCAGCTTTGTGTTTTCGTGGTTCGGAGTAGATATTTAGACGTTGACGTGATCATCTCCATGGTGATATATGTGAAGGACCGGCGACTGCGGCTACAGAATCTAATATTAATAAGATTGAAACTGACAAAAAATTATTTGTCAGCAAACTCGTGGGCATTGAAATAGGTAAGCTAATTGGTAACAATAGGTAGAATAGTAAAGTAGGATCTAATACCTATATGAGTTAATAGTTTTTCCCCGCGACTTCATCCGCATAAAATTCGGTTCCTGACCTCGGAAATCACATTTAATTTAAAGATTAATTATGACATATGTGCTATTCTGGGCTATATTAATACAAAATTTCATAAGTAAATGAATATGCTTGGACAAATTCACACAGCGCCATCTAGCCCTAAAGTAAACAAAGCTTGTGTTATGGGTGTATAAACCCAAAAAAACCCATTCAGTAGTTTTCGCGTGAAGGAGTAACAAATATCCACTCAATCATCATCCATCCATCCGACTTTCGCATTTAGAATATTAGTAGAATAAGTTTAGTAGGATGGGTATATCCTTTTACTCGACTGCGACAGAAGGAGGCTTATGTTTTTCGAGCGTATGTATGTATGTGGGTATGTATGTCTATTTCTGTGGCAAGGCCCTAACGGTTTGAAGGATTTTAACATATGAGGTGTTGTTAGATGCGTCGTGATCGCGCGAGTGACACTGGGTGCATTAAAATTTTAAAAATTCAACATGTCGTATTTTTGGTGCCTTGTTGCAAGTTTTTTAAATATTATTTATCTAAAACCAATTGAGTGGATTATCAAAATAAAGGTCTTCAAAAGGCGATTTCACACTTAACCTTACCTTACAAATTTAAAATAATTTGTTGCTTTTCACTTTTTTAACAGCAGCCGGTGCTTTCAGTGTTTGTACTACTTACTTTTTAAAAGTATGTATGTTCAGGACAAATCTTGCAAGCCCAATTTTACTAACTTCCCAACGTTCAATTGAGCTGTTTGGTATGCCTTCGTAACATGGATGACAATGACATAATATGGTACCATGGAGCTGTTCTGATGGTGGAATCAGAAAGTGGCCATAGCAACAAGGTAACGCCATCGTGTTTGAGCTTTTTAGCATTCCTCATGAGTTTCGTTATATTCAAGGTCTGATGATGATGACGGTAGGTTGCCATATCAACTATTGAATGCAAAAAATAACCCGGTAGTGTTTAAGCTCTTTGGAATGCTCTTGATGAATACTATAAAGCGAGATAAAAGCTTGTTATAAAAAAATATTTTACATATTTATTAGAGCTTATTGCTTGTTGCTTGTTTTACTATTTAACGTTAAAATGACTATTAGAAATGTCTGTTAAGGTTCAAAACTAAGCATTTTAGTTATTTTACTGACTCCAATTAAAAATTACACTACAGTTGTTACATAAAGTTATGAAATACTATTGAATTTTAGTCTATCACTATAGTTTGCAGTAATCTAATCGAATAATTTTTATCACATTCTAGTATAAAAATGATATCATTAAACTATGTACTTCCCTTTATTGCATTTCCTTTTCAATGGGCAATAAAAATAACACAATTTTCATACTTTCATTTTCAATATCATCATCATTACCAGGACGTATCTGCTCGATTGATTGGGAAGACACGTGATCCAAGAGCTGTCGCGTATCTCTGACACCATATAAGTGCATGAAATGATAAAATATATATTTTTTTGCTACGCAGTGGCAAACGAGCATCTGATAGTAAGCGGTAACTGTGGCCCATAACATCTTCGATTCATGCATTTAGGTTGCAGGCAACAAAAATAGTGCCTTTTGTGTCATGTATATATTTGCCATGTCTCTGTTACCATTTTTGTGTGCAATAAACTATTAAATAAAAAAAATTAAAAAAAAAATACAGAACCGCAAGTGCGTTGTCACTGTCCAGACTAAGATGAAATACCTCATGCCTGTAATTGCGCTGGCTACCTTATCCTTCAAATCGGAACATAGCAAAGTATTGTCGCTTGGCGGCAGAAATAGATAAGGCAGGCAGATCTCCTGGGAATATACAAGGCAGCGAGCAATTTTCCTTGTTTGATTTTATTTTATTTTTGTATGGTTTTAATTAGTAAGATGGTTTTTAAGTAACTTTCCCTGTGCTTTTTGCATTTTTAGTTGAAAAAGCTTCCATTCCAAAATTTCCATTCCAAATAAAAGTAAGAATGGTTGAAACAACAAGCTTAGTTCGCTGTTTGCTCATGTGACACGTGTGTATTTTCACATTAGTTTTCCTGCTTTTTTCGTGTCCCTTGTGGAATTGTGATTCACACCGGCTGTATCTTTCATTACAAAGACTCTGTCGTCGTTAACATTGTCCGACATTACGGTTGGCCCATTTTTCTAGTAGTGTTTATTTGGTGTAACAACAATACTTGTAATATTACGTACTTAAGGTTCCGAAATGTACGAATACACTTCCATATTGTAGCAAATGACACATTGTGGGCTCTGCTACTGCCAACCTCAACGATATAAAGGCCCGACGTTGTAAATATTATCTAATGTGATTTATGTAGGTCATATAATTTATAATCACGGATACGACACCCGTGATCATAAGGCGTCTAATAAAAGACAGAAGAGCTATAACAAATAACCCGTCCACCGTCCCGACTTCTACTCCTATTCCTTCACTATTCATGCCGCAAGACTGTGGAACTCTATCATCAGATTGTCAATCTATAGCAATCTTTAAAAAGCGTTATTATCTTTCCTCATGTGCCTTAATGTTCATCAATACCTGTATATATTTTATTATGAATATGTATGTGTATATATTTTTTTAAATTGCGCACGTCTCATCCCCTATACTATACCATATCTCTCTTCTATAGGCCTGCTGGACGTCTTTAATTTTGTAACTTCTGTTTACTGTATATTGTATGCAATAAATTGTTAAAATAAATAATTCAAGGGTGGAGATTATTTGTGGAAATTATTGCACAACTTTCAACTAATGGGCAAGAGGGTCAAGTCCAGCAGTGGACTGATGTAATATGATTATATATCAGGTTTCGTGGCGAATATGGCCAGTTCCAAAGATACAGGCCTGTGACAGACGACCGAATAATCATCTTAGCGTTAATGTCCTAATTTTGCTCTCGCGCACAAGATCCCGGAGTTCGCCTTGACCATGATCCAAGCTTTAGCAGATCGGCTTACAGTGGTGCGACTACCATCTGACGTCCGTGAACCTGCAGACCATATTGGATCATGGTTACACATTCAGCCGTTTGAATGTGCAGGTTTCATTACGGTCTTTTCCCTCACCGTAAGAGCATCGGTTTGTATTCAACTAATATGGTACATAACTCAGAAAAGAGTCATTGGTACATGGCGGCAGTGGGACTCGAACCCGGTACCTACCGCATTGCGAATCGGATACCATTACCGCTAGGCCACCAATGCTATTGACGAAATGATGATGTAGAATGCCTGTTTAAAAACAGCCTAGTCTTTCTTTAAAATCTCTCGCAGGCTCATCCCTTTCCTTAGCTGGTAGGCATGCTGTAAATTAACCAGTTATGATATGATATGGCCTCTATCATAAACTTCTAATTATTCAGTACATACGTACTTATGTACAGATGGCCGATGGGGCAGTAAAATTCTCCAGTGGCGGCCACTTACCGGTAGGCCTCCCACTAGGTGGACCGACGATCATAGAACTATTGCATGACACATAGTACTCGACCGACGCGACGGTCAGGGCTGATGTCATCGTAGGTAGTATCAGTTGATCATTGTCTCTGATAGAGCTACGTTTGAATATATGAAAGGACCAATCCGTACTTTCAGACGAAAATGTAAGTATCTGTAAAGTTAGGCTTTGTAGAGTTATGAGCTTGGCTCTTCATGGGATCTAATAACTTTTCACAGTGAAATCGTTAATAGCTTACGTGGCTTGGCCGACCATGGCTTGGATACATAAATTGTTTTTTGGTTTAATATTTATTAAAAAGTTTTTATCACGGACGCAAGTCATTTGTTACCGAGTTAAAAATTTATTCTTGATGAAAAAATCTCACATTCGTATGATTTTACAGTTGCATCAACACTGATGTTGACTCAATCTAGTAATGCAAGATCATCATGTGATGTTTAGCGTTGGGAGTGTTGGTGGCCTAATGGTTAGAGGTCTGACTCGTAAGCGAGAGCCGCCATGTACCAATGGCTCTTTTCTGAGCTATGTACATTAGTTGAACACAGTACTCTACATGAGTCAGTTCAACCAGGCACAAATCCGATCTTGAATTAAATACAGCTGCCACCTCTGGGATGGATCAGCCAACGATCTGGGATAGATCAACCAACTGGCCGCTTTAGATTCGGTGGGAAAACGTTTAGAGGATAATTTCGCAATTTATTGCAGCTAAGCCGCAGAACCTTGAGCATTAGCGTAGGGTTCAGGTTGCATTTCGGAGAGTGTATGCAAATCAGTTGCACGACCTCATTCCGCCGGCCTCTTTCCGCCATCGGGAAACGCGCTCTCGGCGAATGCTTCATCCTTATGTCGTAGATCTTCCAGCTATTCCAGCGCAACCGAGGCGATTTGATTCAACCTTTATAATGCATTCGGCTAATGTTTATAAGGTTAAGGAGTGTTATCCTTGATCATTATAACCTAAACGCCTCCAAGGCTAGAGTGAACAGGTTGTTCCAAGACAGGTATGGTCCATATTCAGTCGCATCGTCACTTGCCACCACCTGAGATAGTGGTCCAATGCCTAACTAGCCTAATAAGAAAAACCACACTAACCGATGCTCTTACGGTGAGGAAAAACGTCGTGATAAGCATGCGACTGAAAGTGTAATCATGTACTAATGTGGTCAGGCTCCCGTGTTAATGAATCATGGAGGTCAGATGGCAGTTGCTCCACTGTAATTACCTGATCTGCCAAATCCTGGACAATAGTCAAAGCGGACTGCAGGTCCTACCATTTGACGTTTAGCGGGATAGAGGCTTCTTTAGGTTTTATAAAAAGCACTTTGAAACAAAACAGGTACACTTCTATATATTGAAGATATTTTGAATATTTTTATTGGAGAGCTAAAGCTGTAACTTTTTTTCATTTGTTGCCACTGCAACTACTGAATCTACCGCGCCTCCGAAACTACTGAATCAATTTAAATGAAACTGTTTGAGTTCATACTACAAAGTAGGACACTGGATACTTTTTATCCCGAAATTCGTCACGTTGTCCTTGAGAGAGGGGATGGAAGTCAAAATGTGTACTTAGTTGCAATTCCTTAACGCGTAATCCCATTTCATTCATTCTTTTTTGTTAGAGGTGCTTTAAATATTGTCCCATAAATATTTCAAGGTCATCGATGTAAAGGTTCAAAAATTATACCTCATTACTACGTTCTAATAACTAGGAACCCGGAATTTACAGGAACATGCCAGACATTGCCAAATGATATTTTTCCATGAAAATCCTATTCCTTCTATTTTAAACTTACTTGCCAACGGGAAAGGTGTGAAGAAAGCGGGTAGGAATGAGCGAGGATTAAGACGCGCGTACCTATCTATTAGTCACGAGTAATGGCTTAAACTAAAAGGCAACGAGGCAAGAGGTTGAAAAGGCTAAGATAAATCTAAAACCTGGAAAATACCATTTGTTTCAACATTTATTTTGAGAACCGCGACGAAACTTTCTACCTGTTTTACTGTATTTTGATAAATACAACCTGGCAGTTTTCAAATCCAAAGAATAAGGCTCCTTTTTAACCCCCGACGAAAAAATCAGAGTGTTGTAAGTTTGATGTGTGTATCTTTGTATCTGTGGCTCTGTGTATCTGTCTGTCTGTGGCATCGTAGCTCCCAAACGGATGGACCGATTTAGATGCGGTTTTTTCTATTTGAAAGCCAGTTCAATCGAAGTTATTCGTTTTAATAAAATCGGTTTAGTAGTTTAGAAAATATTTGAGTATAAGTAAACTTGGCCGTGTGGTGTCCGGCAAAGTAGAATAGCACCAACCCCTTACATTCATGGGTGTCGTACAAGGCGACTAATGTTTTCGAGGCAAAAATCAAGAGTCTCCGTAGTCTGAAAAATGGGCAGCAGCATTTTCCATTATTATAATTAAACACTGCGATCACCAACCCGCCCGCCAAGCGTGGAGATTATGGCAATAACCTCCCCTTTCGTGGGAGAGACCCTAAGTCCTGCAGTGGACTGTTACGGGCTGTGATGATGAAGTTAACTTGATCGGGGGCTATCCGAGTTGTTTTGTCAGTTATGTTATTTGATAAGAATGCTTCACCGCAGACCACAGTGTTGCTTAATATGAGACATACCAAACATCTTGTAGTCCACGCGAACGAAGTCGCGGACACAGCTAGTTGTTAATAAAACTCTTCTAAAACAATATGAATGAATTTTCTGTATACCAGGAAATATGATTTGTTTTCAGATTCGAAATGAACAATCGCTATATCGTTTCACTTTTCTAACATTTCGCTTTCAGCAATTAAGCCATTACGCCCTCCACTTGATTTTGCTTTCGTAACAACAGGTATGGAACTAGTTTATGAACATCCATAGAGCCTTCTCAAAATAATTAATATGTGCAGCGCTTACATTTTGCGAGTCGATAAGCTTTCACTTATTTATCCATGAAAGTATTTAGATGCACGGCGCTGATTTTCTCTATGTTTGAATCGTTCGCTTAATATAAAAAATATTTAATTTTTAATGTCGATAAAAAATTTTAAACCGCCCGACTCAAGGCGACCCAGAAAGTCATTTTGCTAGTCTGGCAGACTATTTCGACGTTCGAGTCATTCATATACAGCTCTGTATATATGTTTATTGTACTTTTACTGTAAAAGTGAGCATGAAACATGGACACAGATAAAATAAAATAAACAGATAACTCAACACATACTTTAACAATCCTTACATTACTCACTTCATGTTTTCCAGAACTAAATTTTGTATAGTACAAAAACATCTTGTTAAAACTTCAAGCATACTTTTCTGTACCTCTAGATTCACTATCTCAGTTGTGACTTACCATCCTACGCTACATATAATTCCATGTTACAAATATACGTGTTCACTTTCAAGCTTTCAAGATAGAACAACAGAGTGCGACAATTATAAATGTGGCGTTAACAGGAACTAACATGCCGCCAATAGAGAAATTATCGAAGAAAAGAGAGTGACGCTATATCGCAACCTATTGTTTTTAACCTTCGACGAACAAAGAGGAGTCTTATAAGTTTTACGTGTTTTTATGTGTGTCTGTCTGTGACACCGAGCACTCGTCTATGGCAAGGTCCTGAACGGATTAAAATATTACGATGCGTTTTTTATTAATTTGGAAGCCATTTAATCGGGATGATTCTTAGCTTTGTTTCATTAAAATCGGTAACTACAGTATTTGATTAAGGTCTTCCCTGAGATTGCTAGCGTAGTCTAGGGAGCCATGACGGTATTATTTGTCGGGCGTTTTCCCACATCTGACAGTTACGGTCTTTTTGACCGGAGACCGTCCAATTCTAAACCCACCCTGGGTTTAGATGCTGTTTTCTGTACTTTTCCACCTAACTTAATTAATCATTTTTTCTATCTCTTTTTCTTTACATTTTTCTGTATATTTCAAATTATTATGGTATTTTAGTCTCTTTCAAATGATTGTGGAGAATTCTATTGAAACACATGTTAAACTGCGAATGTATTTAACCCTTTCGCTACCCTCGCCGTCTCTGCGTCCGGCTCTGCGTGAGCGGCCGCGCTCCGCCCGCGGCCAACACGCGATAGTTCAAGGACTACCGCGGTTCCGACCCCGCGGATACCGCGATACCGCAACAGCTAGAGATAGAGCTGTTGCGCAATTAGACGGTACAACTAGTGGGACTAGTTTTGGGTAGGGTTGGAGGGCTTGAAGATTTTCAAGAAATCTTATTGTCAAAATTATATTTTTTAGGTTTGCGAAGTTATTGGTCAATTACTTGGTTATTCTTATTTTTGACACTAACAGAACACGATGAAATAGTAGGTGTATAAGAGTCTACTCCGTTCATATTACAGGAAGATGTATGTATATGCTAAAACACAGTGCAACAATAATTGGCATGGAGTCTTCTTCTAAAATAAACGCTAAATAAATTATATTATTAAATTTATCAGGTTTCATTTTAATTTCATGTAAATTATACATATAAATTAAATCGCGTACACGAAAAAATACAGTAAAATAGGAAATTATTAGTTGTTTAGTTTATGGAAAGTTTGTTTTTTTCGTTTTTATTGTTTAAATTAAGTTTTAATAACATATTTTAAATTAGGTACATAAAATAACACTTTCAAAGAATTTACTTTTTCTTAATGACATCTTTAGAAGTACAGTTCATATCCAGCGTAGCGTAAGGACTTGAAAAATTACTCATAATAATTAGATATGCTGTTAAATAAAATATATCATGTTTCTATGACTGGATTGGAATAACATAAGTCGTAGCAAAGTCGTAGCAGTTCTACGGCCAAACTATCGCGTCATTGTGTACCTATGCGTTTATGTTGTGATTATATTGTAACACGAATTATACTATTATACCTGTGTGTTTAATATTATTGTATATTTTACTCACAAGTTAATCAAACATATTTTGTATTCATTTAATTGTGTGCAGCCAATACTGTCAACTGTAATATTTTTAAAGAAGTATTGACATAATTCTGCTGTTAATAGTTTCACGTGATAAATTATTTGCCGGCATCCCCGCACTACCCTATTGCGTATAGGCTCGTGTGGTCAGCGTAGCGGCGTAGCGGCGTAGCGGTTATGCGTAGCAGTCACGTGAGGAGCGTCGGCCGTCGGCCGGCGGGCGGCGCGGCGGCGGCGGGCGCGGGGCGCGGGGCGGTCGTGCGAGGTCACGCCGCCGTTCGGGCGCGGCCGGCGGCGCTCGGGCGGCGACGCGCGCAGCGACATCTGCGTACGCCGCACAGTGCCCCGCCGAGTTTACGTCCGGCGAGCGCGTTGCGGACCCCACCGCTGCACACACTGCCATATATTTGTAATCGAACACAGTTCCTGGGCCTCTTGCCTGCAGGAATCCGCGACACCACGCCGGCTCAACCGCCTACGCATTCCGACCGCCTCCCGGCACACCACCAAACGTACAAAATATTACGTGCAGAGCGTTTCAATCGATCGACTGCATTAAAAATAAAAACTGTTATTATCGTTCTGCAGTCGTATTTTGCAGATTTTGTTGCTACCTGCATTAGAGTTTTGACCTGCGTTTTTTAAATATAATAGAAGTGTTCAAAAAGCGCCTGTAAAAGGCGTCTATTTGCGTATAGACTGTGATGCCGTCCTGTGCTTAGTTCATTCAGTGATCAGTGCGTCAATTGTGGAGAGGTGTTTTAATTGCCGTTTCTTTGGTTGCGAGCTTTAGCCTCTTGTATTATTACGATTTTTAACAGCTTTAATTTGCTATAATTGTGAAAAATCGCGATCCATGCTTGGAGTTATGACTACCATGGTATGGTTTTCTTTGTCTAAGCTACTCGTATTTACTTACCTATCTCTTGTTAGAGTTCGAAGGTAGTTCATTGATGTCATCATATCTGGCTGATCCATTTAGAGTAGACTCATGAGTTTTGTATCTTTCGGCGCTATTTGAGTGCATTTAGATATTTTCATTCATCTATTTACATACAACTTACTTACAAACATGTTTGCAGTATCTACATTTAACACCTGAAATTCAGGTCAAATCCTGTAACTATTTATTAATATTATCATATTTAGGTAACATTTGACTACTTATATGAATGTTTTCTATCAAACTTTATCTATTTATAATACTTATTCTTCTAACAAAAACATATTATGTAGGTCATATCATAACTTAAACGTAAGATTTTTGGTGTGCTTAGGTGTGCTGGCTTCTAATGCTTTGGAAAACTATCTGAAGGTTCGCTATGAGGCTGGTGGTCTACATACTATCGCAAGTATGCGAAGGCGCCCCCTCCCACCTCCCCCCTGGCCGCGTGCCGAGCCGTGCTGTCTGCAGCCTCCGACGCGCATACATTAGTCTCACCATCTATCTACACACTACATTTCTTGCAAACGTACCGAATCTTTTGTCTTCCCTATAATCACTTGGCCACACCCACATGGATATATTAGGCCACATTAATAATGTATGTGGTATGAAGTTGCAGCAATCCATCTTGCAACTCCGATACGTCTTAGTTAGTTCAAACTTTTCTTTAATAATTAGTGGCATATGGATTTGTATATACGGCTGAATTAAATCATATTTATGTAGGTACTAGGTACATATAAGTAGTTACTCCAACAACTTCGTTGTTACATATGTGGATAGCAACAACACCACGTTCTGTTCAAACACATTAATGTAATAGAATCTTCATACTTTAATATAAGACATAAACATACTCAAGTAAATGTAGTGTCTGAGTGGAATAAAAGTGTTTTACTGTACTTTACTTACTTTAAATGTAATCCTAATAAGGATGTACAATAGACCGTTGTTATATACCCAAATTCATACTCGATTCTCATTTAAAAGCTTAAAAGGTCTTTATTAACAATACCAACTGGTCAAAGGGTTATTTCATTCGGCCAAAATAATAAAATCAGGTGGCTATCACGCACGTGATTTCATAATAAACGTCAGTCGATGGCTCTGATTACTCTGGTCCAATTAATTTCTATTTCTGGACAGCGCTGGTTTGCAGGCAGCACTGGAAAATGTTTCATATGTACAGTCTGTAATATGAGTTAGCTCTCCAGCTTGATATGTTCATTCATTCATTCATACAAGTGGCAGCGTAATCGAGAGCATTTTCAGAAGTATTTTCTGATCGCTCTGACTCGCTGAAAATACTGTAGTATTGTTTACACTAAAATACACTCAAGGCAATGTCATACCATATTGGTGTTTATGGAGAATTCCATAGACTATTCTGCGGAATGTTGTTCATGTAGCAGTATTCCCGAGCCGGTACGATATTGGGGCCTTCAAGAGACGAGCACACCAAGACTACACCTAGCAAGACTACATCTTTCTAAAATGCCGACGACGCATTTGCGACCCCTCAGGTGTTGCGGACGTCCATGGGCGTCGGTCAAGCAGCTGACCCGTTTGCTCGTTCGCCTCCCTCTTTTAAAAAAAACTCCCAATTACGCTACCAAAGGATTTAGTCGTACCCACAAAGTAGACTTCCTCGAGAGTTTTTAATGCCATACTTATTCGATGACATGTCTACAGGGTGCGCCACTCGAACTGTTATCAAATAAAAATGTTATAATTTTTTAAACTTTGAGTTTATTTAATTAAAATCTTCAGTATATCTAAAAAAATTCGAAGAATTAGAAAACATTTTAAGGCAACGTCTGTCTCATTTTGTTTAGCCGATACTTTGGCCTTACGATATGGAAAAATTCATTGGGTTTCTAAGTCCGAGGAATATAAATTGTTGTGAAGAAATAAGGCTGGAAAAATTTTCTTGTGAAAAAAAACAGTTTCAAGAGCTTTATGGGATGGTGACGAGTCTTATAGAATGTATATTTATACATGATATGTTTAATAGTTTCTACCAATTTGTTTACGAGCCTAAGGTAATAAAGCATAATTTAAAACCTTTTTACGATCATTTTGTAGATTTACCTTTACGCCCTGCTCAATGAAAACGAGCGGTGAGCATCTTGTGGCAGTTACCGCGACCCAAACCATCACTGATGCTGACGCTTGCTTTCACAGAGCAGTTCAGTGGTCTAAATCGTCTTTTGATTTGCACTTTAACCATCGTTTAATTTGTTTACATATCACAGAACTGTAAAAAGTTTTGGATCGTAACATATCAAATTGTCATTCGTGCAGCAAGCGAATTCTTCGGGACACACTCGATGCTGTTATCCACGCTAAAGGTGACTTTATCGAATAATAACCTATTTTTATTAAAATTTGACGTTTTTTCGGATATACCCAAATTTTCATTAAAAAACTCAAAATTGACAAAATGATATAATTTTCAATTGGTAACACTACGAGTGGCGCATCATGTATTAACACGTCTATATATTTTTTCAAACTAGAAGCTAGAACTGACCCTCAGCTACATGCTATGACAGACTGTACGTTGCCCGGCTTACGTAACATCGCCTGCTCGGCCTGCCGGCTAGTACTGGCGTTTCCGGCCGCGACGCCGCCCGCGTCGCGCGTCACCGCGGAAATTACCCGCAAAACTATATATTTTAATCAGGCTCCTGTTGTTACTTCCAGTTTAGGTAGACCTGAGGCTTAAGCCCGGTCGTAGCCCAAATTAAAATACGTAGTTTTGTTTTTAATCAAGGCTTTGGTAGTTTGATGTGTGCCTTCGTCTATTCAAAGCGTACGTTTTCAGCGAAATCTTTTAATAACATACAGAAACAAGTATATTATTAAAAGATGTGAGTGCATTTTGTATTTCATTCACGTAACAACAATAACTTCATTTTTTATTTAATAATAATTATCGTATTCATGTGAAATTAAGAGTACTTTCATGTTTAAATTTATACACATATATGTATTTACCGCTACATATGCCATGTCCTAAAAACATTGCCTTGATTCGCCCAACCAGATTCATTGATTCGTTTCGACGTGAAATCACATTATTCATGAGCCTTCACGGAAATAGCCAGGTCCCTTTTATTTTTTTAGTAGCTAGAGATAAAACTAGTAAACAACAAACAACAGGCTGGGCCAATTACAATCTAAATAAACAAGTTTGACCTCTCTTCTATTATTAAGATTCGGAATTGCTTGCCTACCTACCTATATATACATTTTATACTTCCAAACTTAAACATACAAGTAGGTAGGAGGTACTGTTATTGGATTGGGCGCATAATGTGGCAGCTCGGCGGCGCCTGCCCGCCGCGAGGGCCACATGAAACGGTGAAAGCCCGGCCACCATTGACATTCCGCGTGAATGGGACTCGGCCTCGTTCCTCGCTTTAGTCATTCGCAGCTTTATGTCTATTGCTACCGCTGTAACGAGCTACCTAGCCTCTAAGCATTCTCAGTGTTGGCTCTTTTCGAGACTCGCTGTCGTCGGCGTCGCCTCTTTAAATGTTTCCGTGTGTCGCACCATGTTCTCATATTCACATTGTTCATCTAAAAACCATACCATAGTAAATTGTCTGTACTAATTGTCGCTTGAATCAAAATTATAGTTGACAAGAGGAGCAAACTGAGTCGCGAATGCGATCGCATTAGTGCGCCTCACGTCGGAATCAAAGAAACGACAGCATAATAATTGGCACCGGGCAAAAGAACAGTGCATCTATGCAAAACACGGCAATCGCGCTGCTGGAGTCAGCGTCGGCGTTCGAGAGGGCGGTGCTGGAATGTGAGCACCTGGAGGCGTCCGAGCACGGCGGGTTCCGGTGAGGGCGCTGGCGCGGCAGCGGCATGGACGAGCGTGGGCCCCCCGACGTGCCGTTGATCGTGACGCCGCCTGGTGGGGGCGGCGGCGGCGGGGGCGCCATCACCACCTCGCGCCGCGTCGCCTCCGCGCGCGGCTCCCGCGACGACCAGCTGCCCTCCACCTGGCGCTCGTCCGTGCGCGTGCGCGACACCGGATTCCGCGGTTCCCGCAAAAGCGTGGTACGCCTCGAACCCCCATGTAACGGCCTCAACGGGTTGCCCGCCATCGGCAAGGAGGTAATTCACCATCTCATTGGCTGAACCTTACCGATTATTACCGACAAAAACAAACTCCGAAATACCCAATGTCGACTTTCTCTCAAAATTTGATACGTAACGCAA
Source organism: Blastobasis adustella (assembly GCA_907269095.1). Classification (NCBI taxonomy): domain Eukaryota; kingdom Metazoa; phylum Arthropoda; class Insecta; order Lepidoptera; family Blastobasidae; genus Blastobasis; species Blastobasis adustella. The sequence goes on along the minus strand of OU026119.1, from coordinate 12,574,274 downwards.
TAAGAATTAATCATTATCCAGCATACTAAGCCATACTATCAAATCCATAAAAATTAAGGTTAATTTATTATCCGATGCATTAACATACTTCATCATTAAACAAAACGTATAAACCTAAACACGCAATCTTACAGAAAAGTTGGAATTTTCCAACATTTTCTTACCTCGAGCGCTTCATACCTACATTACAAATGCGACTGCACGCTACTGCCATACCACAGCTTATCTAAGAGTTATTGGAAAAACAAAGTTTCAAACTCTTCATTAAACAATTTTCATTAAAGTGAAGCTTTACCAAGTTGTTCAACTTAACTCAATCTTTCTTAGAAATTATTTAATCGAGTTATTTACTGCATTATGAATGACCTGTTTCCTACTGTAGATAGTGTTTTAATTTTATCCAGTGTTAATATGGAACGCAGGATGACTCCGCGTTGCATATCAACACAGTCATGAAATATGAATGATGACAAAGTCGCATTATTGATTTTGTCGCAGCATGTTTGAATAGAAATAGCTGCTTGTAGTGGCCGGGCTCTGTAGTGGAGGGAGTGCCGCCGCGTGCGACAGGCTGGGCGGCGATGTCCGCCGTCGGCGGACGAACACCTTTACGACTGACTCTTTTTAACATGGTCACAATAAAGATACGAAACCAGCTTACTTTACAATGTTAACAACAGAACAAAAGTATGAAATGAACAAATATCACAGTTATCGGTAAAAAGTGACATACTGCAGAAAGTAATAATAAATACCTAGTTGAATTGTCACCTACTGAATTATACCTATGTAATGCAAACATTATACAAAAAAGTGTTATATATTACTTAGAGAGTATTCTATCCTAAAACTGCGCGGCAGTTTGACAGATCCAGTTTAATGTAACTGCTGTTGTATTACTTAATAAATAAATAAAAATTAAATACTTGTTATATTAAAACTACATCAAAATAAAGATGTAAGCACATAATTTTGTGCTCAATAGATTTACGTCAATTTATAAACTATTAAGGTAACCTTTTCGATGTAAGCTACCCAGCTTACTAGGGAAAAGGTTGAAGCCATCAGAATGGCGACATCATTAAACTGTGTATCTCTAGGTCTAGCTGCTTATATTTTAAGTAAGGGATTGATCAAACCTTTCTCCTAAGATACTAAAAATATTCAGGATGAAATTTCTATTTTCGTAATATCCCAAACCCACAGACCAATAAAATTACATATTGCAAAATCGTGGACGTAGCTAATTTTACAATCTTCTTGCCATTCTTTTAATTTTATGTACTTGTATCTGAAAGAGTGGAAAATTTGTGTCTTTTATTGTGAGAAGAATTGCTCCAACCCCCTCGAATTTGGGAGTCGTAAAAGCCGACTAAAGTCTTAGGGCTAACCAGCTAGGACCTCTGTAGACCGGATAATGGGCAGCAGCGTCGTCTGTTGTATGTTTTAAATACTGTGATCTCAACAGCATCCCCAAGGAGGGTTGACATCAGCAAGGCGGCCGATCATACAACATGAAGCCATAACTTTTTATAGCATAACTCCGAGTGTCATATTGTGGCACTCGGAGTCCCACTATAGACCCTATCTATAGTGGGATAAGGGCTTTGCGCGGATTATGATCGTAAGAAAAATAAGTGTGAGTGTTAGTGAATTTGTTTGTTTGTCAAGTTAAAACAGCCATTTTCAGGAGGTAAACGAGAGGGACAGATAACCTACAGGGAAACTGTCGGTAAAAACTATCTAAGTTTCCAAATAAAACATCGTTGTAGCTATTGTATATATACACTATGTACAATCTCGCAGAGTAGCAGAGGTTTAGTGCTAGGCCTTCCAACTTCAGCGCCTAATACTTACAAAATTCTGAATACAAAATACTGTTCTATCAGGATAAAACTAGACATCATATTAAGGGCCTATAGAAAGCTGGTCAGTGTCATAGAAGGCATCATAGAGTATGTCTACGGACAGCAGTATAGGATCCAGATCTGATGCAGTCCATGAGCCCTCAGACAAATAATTTTTTATATGCAGTATGCAGTATACGCTGTATTCGGTTTCACTTATATAGGGACCTTTTATACCACCACCACGCAATAAAAGGGATCCTTGTTTCAGTCGGCGATAAATATTGCATATAACCTAGTTTCGGCTTTGTATATACTCTCAAGCGTGCGATAGGGAGAACTCTATACGAAACCGACCTAGCCGATATGAATTTTTTACCGCCGATTGCGCAATTTATCAGTCGCTCGGCGGAAAATATGCGACCCGCAACCCAAATACTACGATTGCCTATCATTTGCTTTGCTTGTAAATAATTTGTGCCCTGTTTTAAATGTGTATTGTTGCTACAGGTACTGTCTCTGGGCGCGACTGCCGGCCACCAGGCGAACAAGGTGGCGTCTCATCCCTGCACTATCCTCCACCATTCTCCTTATAAGGTAATACTTTCTTTATTCTATGCAAACGAATACGCAGCCCACCTGGTGATAAACGGTAACTGTCGCCCATAACATCTACGATTCATGCATTTATATTGCAACCAACAAAAATGCAAAACCGTAGGTGTGTTACTGTAAAGACTAAGATAAAATGCCTCATGCCAGTAATTGCGCTAGCTACCTTATTCTTCAGTCGGAACTCACATCTCCGCAAAATATATTTGTTTAGATATCGGCGCGCAATCAGAATCAGATGGAACCTTGCCGACGTAAACCGATATGACAGCTTTCGGGCGAATAAGTTAGCAAAGAAGTTTACATCGAAAACTGTCATTCCGATTATCTTCGACAAGGCACAATCGCGCCGTCGCATTCTGATCGCGCGCGGATAATATAGGGTGTTTGTTTTTTAAGTTATGGTTTTCAAATTGAAATCTAACAAAGAAAAATATTTCTAATATCAGTGACACTGGCTTTATTGGTATGGTAATGAAATACCATTTATGTTTGAATATCATTGTTTATTCTACCGAAAGTCAAAATCATTCAACCAAAAATGGACTTCACCGCTAAACAACATTATGTTTGGAGGAAAAAATGAACATCAAAGAATAATTTCACGTTGGCCACCGAGATCGTGTGATCTAACTCCATTAGATTGTTTTTTGGAAATATATATGTCTACGTCGATAAACCGGAGACGATGCGATATAACATTCGGTGAGTTATTAGCGAAATATAGCCGATTGCTTCGAAAAGTGTGTAAGAATTGGACATCCATATTGCACATCTATGCGACAGTCGCGGCGGCCAAATGGCCGACATAGCTATTTTCATTACATTTCCAATAAAACTCCATCTCTTCACTCATTTCAGTTTCAGAGTGGCTGTTATTAAAAATTTTGTTCTTTGTTAGAGGTATGTCAATTTACAAATCAAACCTTAAAAAACAGCCTTTATGTACTTTTTCTGATTCTTCTAGACCGAGATAATGCAAACCGTAGGGCAGCCTCTAAATTTTAATTTACTTTAAACATTTAAAAATTATAGACTAACACACATCACACAAACGTATCTTTAATATTGTACATTTTATTAAACTAACCTAAATTTACAGGTTCGGTGACATGTAATACGGCAATAATACACGAAAGTCCACTTTCTTTTATACATAAGTATAAAAAGAAAGCTGACTGTGTAACTGAAAATTCCCACGGGAAGGGGTCGAGAAGGGTGGCAATATTTTATGAAAAAATATCGGAAAAATACTAAAACGTGGAAGAATTCGCGCGTAATAGCTTTTGCCGAATATAGGTATAATAAATGGTATAGTAGGTCAATGAACGATAGAAGGCAGCTCCATACAAATGATGTTTGATTATAATTTCCATATTAACCGATAATTTTCGTTAAAATATATAATTGCAAAGTTACACGGGATTTAATATTTCAATACAAATCTTAAATCCTGTTTAACTTTAAACATATCAATTTTAACGAAAATCTAATAAACCACAAACATAGATATTAGTTTCTAAGTCGCGTTAATAGAATTTCATTGACTTTGATTGCTTAATATGGAAATAATGATCAAACTTCGTTTATATGGAGCCCGCCTTCTTTCGTTAATCGACCTGTACGCCTTTCACGGTATGTATTGCTGTCAGTTTTATCACATTCATTGCTATGACTGACGGCTAACCTGCCGTGTGTGGTGACTGATAATTGGCCAGCAATTTTATTATTATAGTGCGTTTCAAATAACTTGACTCAAAATTGTAAAGCGATAGACTTATAAAGGGGTACCACGACTACAGGTTACTTTGACAGATTGCGGGAAAAGAGTATACTAAATTTATTTTACTAACTGACGCCATGGAGTAGTCTAAAACCCTGATAAGCCGCTTTCGTTATTGTCAACCATTTAAAATTAGTCGGTTTATACTGTCTAACTTTGGTGCCAGTGAAAGAGGGCGCCAGGTCCTTTTCCGAAGCGTCATTATTCATATTTCTCAATAGGGACATGTTAGCTTATTTTTCCGTCACGTTCCTTATTATCTATGTCGCATTGTTGGCGGCATTCGAATTCTGTTATAGAATACTACGTGCTTCCGGTGTTGCTACATAAAACGCAGAACTAACGAAACACCTCTGTCGCGGTCAAGTTTTGCAACATATATCTTGCTTGTTTCTTAAGAAGATTAACCACTTTTCGGTAGCATTAGTGCTTCAAAATTCACGCATTACACTCAGCAGTTAACGGTCAGTCATCAAGTTTTGAAGGTGTCTTACCCAAAAATCGTCTACTGCGCGGGTTCTAGTATAAAACAATATTATACTTATGATAATTTCATCATGCAAATTCAGTCCATGTCTGAATTGACTGACACCTGCACGACTAGGCACCTATACATCCATGTCCAAAACATAGGTAGGTATAATCTACAGCAATATATGTGGGTATTACTAATTAATTGAAAAATATGTTGAACCAAATGTCGCGTGGCCTCATTTGACACAGCACACGAAAGCGCATTGCGCTCTACCACGCCACGGTTCTAATGATAGAGTTTATTTTGTTAATGCTAACAATCTCGGAACTAGTTATAATAATTTACGGTTTGAATCATAATGGTTTATGTTGCCAATGAGTTCACACACGGCATCTAGTTTTGAACCTTACGTTAGAAGGACAAAAATATTTTAAAAATATTGAATTATAAAATTAGAATACCTACTCGTAACTGTTACTTATTTATATTATTCTGAGTATATTTTAAGGAAAACAAGTACTTGCATCTAACTAATCCAAATCATGTATCCAATCAACGTTTGACTAAATATCACCTTGACTTTTGATCTAAACCGAAATTCTTTATGAAGTTAGCTGATAGGTAACCTACACTGATAATCATCCGTGAATGTTTAAAACGTGACGCTGATAATCAAAACAGAATGATAGCCTTATCGATTGTAACCATTTAGCCAACAATATAATCTTGCTTTGAACTTGCCTTTAATGTAGATTCTAGACTAGTAAATACACTGGCTATAATGAGTTTATTAATATATAGATTTCGTAGTTATTATTATTATTTCAGCAGTATACAAATACTAAATAGACATTTCGTTTCAGAGCCAGGATAAACAGATTTTAATAATGTATGTATGACATGTAAACGAGATGTGGCCAAAATTAAATATGGATGTCAATTGTTATTGAAACCTGGCCAGAAGATAGCACTCGCTGCGACAATAAACTGGAATAAGTAATTTTAACAGCCATTACTTTCCATGAACAACGTCGGTGGCCCGGTGACGGTATCCGACTCGTAAGAGGTACCTGGTTCGAATCCCACTGCGGCCACAAATTAGTTTTTTCTGAGTTATGTACATTGGTTAAATACTAACCGATGCTCTTACGTTGAGAGAAAACATCGTGATGAAACCAGCACAATCAGGCGACTGAAGGTAGTCGGTTCACGGAGGTCATATGGCAATCACTCCTCTGTAGTTACCTGATCTGCCAAATCCTGGATCAGGATCAAGACGGACCCTGTATCCTTTACTGTATCCTGGTTACGCGAGAGCATAACCGGGACATTACCGCCGAGATGACATACATACTTTCTATGTTTCACAACTAGCATCATCTACGTGTCTGTTATACATTGGTGTAGCTCTAATGTCCATATTTAATTAAAACCCCCTATTCAATAGGTACGCCCTAAATCATATTGTTGTATATTTACACAGAATATGAATGACAGGATGGGTATCATTGTCTTAGCTATTTCTGTCTTCAAACAACAATTGTATTGTTTTGTTCCGGTTTGAAGGTAGACAGTTTAATTTCAGGTACAGAGGCAACTACTAAATTTAGCACGGTGATGACGCACTTGTGTTTCACGTCACGTTTTTACCTGTAGTAGGACCTTATCAAGGCTGACGAGTTTGCCTGGATGGGTCATCATCATCATCTTCATCTTGGCGTTAATAACCCGGTTGTGCTCTAGCGCGTGAGGGCTCGGGATCCACGTTGACCATGATCTAGGATTTGGCAAATCAGGCAATTACAGTGGAGCGGCTGCCATCTGAGCTCCGTGACCCTATTAACAGGGGAACCTGACCACATTGGATCATAGTTCACATTCAGTCGCTTGAATGTGCAGGTTTAATTACGATGTTTTTCCTCGCCGAAAGAGAATCGGTTAGTGTATATAACTCAGAAAAAAATAATTGGTACATAGCGGCAGTGGGTTTCGAACTAAATATCTCTCACTTACGAGGCGGAACCCTTAACCACTAGGACACCGACACTCCTTTTGGATAGGTACCACCCCCTTCTCTACTTCAGCCGTCTAGCAATAATCTTCGTGTTGTTGTGTTCCGATTTGAAGGATAAGGTAGCCAGCGTAATGTAACCTGAGGCATACCGGCTACGTCTTCACAGCAACACATCTGCGATTTCGCAGTTTTGTTAAAAAGTGACAGTTACCACTTTCCATCAGTTGGGCTAACTGCTCGTTTATCACTTAATTGAAAGTATTGAATGTACTGAATGGTGGCCCACTGTGTTGGAACCTTTTCACAGAAAATATCATAGTGACATCGCATTGCCTGACAAGGAAAATTATTAAAACTCTTACTGTGAAAAGGCTCTACAGTCGGTTTTAATCAGTTGGTTCGTTTACCCATAAATGTATGTAACATATACATCTACCTCTACTCACTAGGATAGTCCAAAACCATCCTAAAATATACGTAGCTAAAGTAGTAGTTGCATTGCAGGCCGCTTGGGATTGGTTGATCCTGATCCTGGTGATCTACACGGCGATATTCACACCGTACGTGGCGGCGTTCCAACTCAACGAGCCGGACTTCGACAAGCGCTCGCGCAGCTTCGGCGAAGACCCTATTGTCGTCATCGATATGATAGGTAGATATATCTGTACTTAACCGCCGCTCACCCATTGCTGCATGTCCTGTTTTAACAAAACCCATAAAAATAAGTAGAGCGTCGTAGAGATAGGCTTCTTAGAGCGTCGCCTCTGTCGCCTACTAGCCAATACGCAGCCGAAACTACCCGATTCGCATTTTTTAGTGACAAAAAATTTGACTAAGGCGCTGTTCTAATTGGCAACGATCATACGACCATTGTCGTGCAATAGGCGGTTTTGAGGTCTCCTATTGGCCGGGCGACGTCCGTCGTACGACCGTTAGCAATCAGGACAACTCCAGCTAATTTGCATTAGATAAAATGACATTTCGAACTGTTATAATAATAATAGCTGCCAGCTACTGGGTGGAGCTTCGCCTGGCGTTTATTTGTCTCTCGGGAACTTTGCGGAAAAAGTAACAAGTTTTTTCGCAAAGACCTGTGCGCCGAATAACATTAATCTACATTCATTTGAAAGGAAAACACAGAAACTTCCTCAATCTATCCAATGTAATTTTATACATAGCCGGATTTATGCTATAGCATGACAGACAATAACGCCAACTTTTTCCCTGTTCTAGTGGACGTAACATTCATCATAGATATCCTGATAAACTTCCGCACAACGTACGTGGACGTGGCGGACGAGGTGGAGTCGGACCCCGCCAAGATCGCGATGCACTACCTCCGCGGCTGGTTCCTCATCGACCTGGTGGCGGCCATTCCCTTCGACCTGCTGCTCTTCGGCACCGACACCGACGAAGTGAGCCCCTCCCCCCCCCCCCCCCCCCACGCATACCACCCACCACGTTTTGGTTTTATCACACCGTCACATCGATAGACCGATATGAAACGAACGCCCAATTTTCTTTTCTAGACGACCACCAGGCAAAAAGTTGTCCGAAAACTGAGTGTTGTCAATCCCGAGCATACGTTTTATTTGTATTTTACACTCTGTTTGCAATAAAAGTAAAACTCGAGTGGTACGTCAATAGAAAAAACACAAACCGCTCCGCAAAGTCACAAGCTCGGGTTATATATAGGTCATTCATAAGTAAGTGCGGAAGTGAACTAGGTCAGCACGATTTCTTACCCTTTTGTTCAGGGAGCACCGTGTAGCGAGATAAACAGATGAATCAGCACTTTCGGACAAACGAAGCTCTGGCTGGATGATTTAATCCATCACAAAGTGCCTAATGTAGTGGAATGCAGTCCTTGCTACTCACTATTGATTTCGTGCCAATCATGATCAACCCTTTAATGCAAATGAAATTGGCTATTTATGTTTTTATTTTTAGAAATTAGCGGCCAAGTTATCATATCACTCTCAAATGGTTAATTTAATACAATGTTTTTTGTTTGTTACTTTGAATTATAAAAATGTGTAATGATTACGTTTGTGATAAATTACTAAAACTATTTTTTATTGTCTAACTCTTCTTCTGCTCACTTATATAATTTTCTTAATTGTCATGGAATAAGATCAACCCGAAGGTGGGTGCGTATTGAACTTGTAATACTATTTCTTGTTACAGCAGGGGCTGGAAAGTGATGAGGTATACCATCTTTGTGAACTATTTTTTTGTTGCTGCCACTTAATTTATTAAATTTTAAGTTGATATATTTTACTCATTGATTTCCACTAGCCATTTTCAATCCACTTTGCGAATGCGTAAATGGAAGATAAGGACGCTTCCCATGAGCAAGAATTACCTAATCGTTTCAAGTTTGCCACGCGGCCATCCCGAGCGCACGCCGCCGCACGCGCTTCGCCGCGCCGCCGCGCCGCCGGCCACGACTGTAACCAACACTCAGTGTCCCAAAGACGAAAAACACCAATTCAATACAAACCCTAACTGAAGCTCAGTTGGAGCTAAAACAGAAAGGAGGGGGCCGACTGTACTGCGGACTTTGGGTAACGACCATCGTCGCAGGACGGCATGGTGACCTTAAAAAGGCCTCCCCTCAATATGCTTTCGTGTGAATGAATCCTCACTCCCTATTTAAAGTAAAATGTTAAAAACATTTTAAGTTTTACAAATAAGAATTTAATTCTAAAAAGGACCACGTACCCAACAAAACATTCTTCATAAGCTTTTCTTTGTCATGAAACGAGTCACGAAGCACAGAGCTTGGTAGCAATACGCTCACACTTCCCAGACGTGCCTTATTCTGTACAAAAAATCAACTACTTAGCCTGTTCTCACTACATAAAGGAGCACTATTGTGGCGTCAGCCCATTCAGTATGTTGACATTACGTGGCACCCACCTTACATCCAGCAAACTCGTAAACTAACATTACCTATGTTAAGACCTTATATTCCATTGTGTTTATAACCCAATTTTTTTTCTTATTATTTTTGTAATGTGAAATTATAAAGCCAATCATAACATTAAATTAAATGACATTATATTCACTATGTTTATCATTTTATTTGTCCTGTCCTAAAAATAAATACTTACATCATAGTGTTCTCATAATACGCAATAATTAATACATTGTTCCTTAAATAAATCCCATCAGGGATTACTCCTGATCGATTTAAAAAGAATCATCATGTCAGCACAAAACTAAACGAAATGTTCAGAACATCAGACACGGGCAAAATTGCCATAACGCTTCACCCAGGATATTGCTTTACTTGTGCATGATTTCACGACTGGTGCACATAGTAACCGTGGCAACCAAGCATCGGTATTAGATTGGAATTAACAAACTATTAGAGACAATTACAAAGCTACCAAAGAAGTTGCTATGCAAAAATCTAAAAGGGCATAGTACTCTACGGATGAACAATGCCCAGTAGTCCTGCAGTTGTAGACAATACTTAATGACTACTTATCAAGTTTAGATTTATAGATTATTGTTGCTACCTCAAAGTAGTTGTAAGTACTTATTTTACTCTCGTTATTTCGTAATCTAAATTGAAAGCTGCGAAACTAGAGTAAGTATTGCCGTCAAAGACCCTTCACGAATGAGATAAAATACGCAGGTAATTGAAAATTTTGCAATAATATCAGGAATCAATTGGCTTTTTTATCCTTGCACTGTGTTTCTAGTAACTTAAAATTCACAATTTAAATGTATATAACTGACAAGCGTAAGCTATGTTCGATTTTTATGAAAATATCTCACAGGTTAAGAAAATCCTATAAAACATTGATAATTTCCAAAAATATATAAGTACAGTTTATACAGTTACATGCACCGCATTCTGTATGAAGCCAGCTAATTTTATAGTTTCAAAGTAAACGCTTGTAATACTGCAAAATATGTATGACCTTTTTGATTGAGATCGAGAGACGCCCGCAGTCCGCATAGCATACATAATCATAGGCGAGTTTTTGCTTGGTTAGCGGTTTTTCGCTCGAGGCCTCGTTGATGCTTACTAAGTTTCTACTACTAGTGGTTCGGCGAACGTTTGGTATGCTTGAGTTCGGTTCGCTTGCCGGGTGGGGGCGGGCGCTGAGCGGTGTGTGTGGTTGCAGACCACCACGCTGATCGGGCTGCTGAAGACGGCCCGGCTACTGCGGCTGGTGCGGGTGGCGCGCAAGATTGACCGCTACTCCGAGTACGGCACCGCCGTGCTGCTACTCCTCATGGCCACCTTCGTCCTCATCGCGCACTGGCTCGCCTGCCTATGGTCAGCATTTGAACGACAGAATTAGTGTTGAGTAGTGAATCGCATTTCCTAGTTAAGGAAGGATGTAATAACTTATTTTGAAATTAAATAAGTTTGCCTCTACATCCTGCGAACCAGAAATACACATGCAAATTTTTATAATTATTGACTTAATACTGAATCTCGATGTTTAAAATAGTGATGTACTGGGTTAATAAAATATATAAGTATAAATTTCTTAATTGAGAATACAGAATTTGTGCATGTTGAGTAGTGAATCGAATCTTAAGGAAGGATGCAATAACCTGTTTTGAAATGAAATATGTTTGCCTCTACATGTGGACCGGAAATGCACATGCAATTACTTATAATTATGGACATAATACTGAATCTCGATGTTTAAAATAGTGATGCACTGGGTTCATAAAATATATAAGTATGAATTACTTAATTGAGAATGTTCATCATTCAGTTCAAAAATTATTTACCTATTGTAAATTTCGAAGTTCCATACATAATTTTTCGTACGTATATAAACTCAATACATCGCTGTTTTACACTCCAAAAGCTTCTTCAATGGCAAACACATCACTTACCACGCGATTTATTATTGTCTTTAGACTGTCATTCGTGCACAAGTTTCACTTTATCGCATACTGCAGCAAATTAATTATATGCTTATAGGTATGCCATCGGTAGCTGGGAACGCCCTCAACTGCACGCCCCGATCGGCTGGCTGGACGCCCTCGCCAACGACGTCCAGGCCTCGTATGATAATTCCACTGGACCCTCCATGAGGTATACGTATTACTTATTCAATTCAAATAGTTGCTAAAGCAATACCGTGACTATCAGATTCTGTCGAATGGTCCACCCATGTAATAAAAAGAAACTCGCTAAAAAGTCAACAAACGACCATTACCAATCGAACGACTACCTAACTGAATTTTAATAAACTATCCTCTATTATCTATTTATTATTTAATTATGTTTGTGTAGGTAGCTATCTCTAACCCGCGCTATTTCGTGGTTTGCAGATCTCGGTACATTACCGCGCTGTACTTCACGTGTACTTCATTAACCAGCGTCGGCTTCGGCAACGTGGCTCCCAACACTGACATGGAGAAAGGGTTCACCATATTCGTCATGCTGGTCGGATGTAAGCGCCTTTGAACTAAATTAACCCCAGAGAAAAGCCGACGCAGCATACGATCCCTTCATTGATTGAGTGACCCTCTTCCCCAGCTCTGATGTATGCCAGTATCTTCGGGAACGTGTCAGCGATCATCCAGAGGTTGTACTCCGGCACCGCGCGGTACCACACGCAGATCCTGAGAGTCAGAGAATTTATTCGCTTCCACCAGGTTATTGATTTATATTGCTAATATCGTATCGTATTTATTGGTGTATAGCATTGTATCTTCCAGTCAGATGAACCAGTTTCGTTGCGGATTTTCTAATTAAAAGCTATATTCTCTGATTGAATCTGAGTTATTACCACGGATTATTATGTTTTAATACTCATTTTACTAATCATAAAAGTTTAATTATAGGTACAATGATTTCATTATTAAATCTAATCTTGTAGGTTGAAATACCGTAGTGACATTCTGAATCTCTTCCAGATTACGAACCCGCTTCGTCAACGGCTAGAGGAGTATTTCCAGCACGCATGGAGCTATACCAACGGCATCGACACTTCCAGCGTGCTCAAAGGGTTCCCCGAGTGCCTGCAGGCAGACATATGCCTGCATCTTAACAGGAATCTTCTTGCTAGCTGTGCTGCTTTTGACGGCGCTAGCCCAGGGTGCCTTAGGTAAGAAACTTGTTCTTTTTTGTAGAAAAGCAATTAAATCTTTAATACTTTTATTCATTGAAGTGACTATCTGTATCAAGTGGAAGTGCATAAAGTCTACTGTTATGTAAACCCGACTTCTTCCTCTTTAGTCGTTCACTTTTGACAGAGTGTCCATAGTTTAATGATGCGCCTCCATTTGTTGCAATCTTTCGCATTACAAGAGTACCGGGCTGCTTTTGTGGCAGATTTAGCTTGTAACCGTGACTTATGAACTTTTCAAGTTTTGGTTTCGAACAATGTGTCCAAAGAATTTGAAGAATTTGATGATTTTATTTTTGCACAGTCGACGAATCTCTCCTGCATTTTAAGCTCTTTCAAGATCGAGATATTATTAATTCGAAACGCTGTCCGAGCGACTCATGTTATAAGTTTTTACATGTTATACTTTTGTCTACTTGTATTAAAAACAATAAAGAATTGTTTTAGTAAATAAGTAATAAATACGAACCACTTTTAGGGCGTTGTCGCTTCGTTTCAAAACGACTCACGCGCCCCCCGGAGAGACGCTCGCGCACAGAGGGGATGTGCTCACCTCGCTGTACTTTATATCGCGGGGCTCCATCGAGATACTGAAGGACGACATCGTCATGGCTATTTTAGGTAAACCTAACAGATTACATATTTTACTAAAAAAAATTATGCTGTTATTTGTTTTGAATCTAATATATAATTTTATAAGTCAAGAGCCATATGTGGTTTCCTCCCATAGAATTCCAGAAAAAAATTTCAAATGTTTCTGTCTTTCTTTTGTTAAGACCTTTTTATTGTACGAAAATAGATTCAAAACATTTGCCTCCAAACCACTGCGTCCCTCCTGAGGCGGACAATGCATCGATGGCACCCCTAGTGCTGCTAATATCCATAGGAAGCGAGTTCCACTTTTCACCAGGCGGCCCACTTTTTTTTGTTTTATACGGCAGACAAACTGGTAAGGCCACCCGATGGAAAGTGGCCTTTGAACGTAAGCAACACCAGGGAAATTACCAATGCATTGCCCGCCTCTGCCACCGCCGCTTGCCTGTCTACCGAATCTAAAAATGACGTCTATCCATCTCAATAAAAACCGTTCCCCAGGCAAGGACGACATATTCGGCGAGAACCCATGCACGCACGCCACGGTGGGCCGCAGCAACTGCCGCGTGCGCGCGCTCACCTACTGCGACCTGCACCGCGTGCACCGCGACGACCTGCTCGACGTACTAGACTTCTACCCCGAGTTCCGCGCCAGCTTCGTCAACAGCCTCGAGATCACGTATAATATGAGAGACGTGCGTATCCTACATTTCGTATGACTACATTTTAAGTGTAGCAAGTTAATTTTGACAGGTAGAGTAGAATAGCACCGTTACACTTCTGGGTGTCGTACGAAGCGACGAATCGAGAGACGAGACGTTTGTAACCTATTCCTTCAAGTGTAGCAAGTTAATTTTGACAGTAGAATAGCACTCTGACACTTGTGGGTGTCGTACGAGGCGACTAATGTTTAGAGGCAAAAGATCTAAAGTCTCCTTAGAATGAAGAATGGGCAGCAGTTTTTTCCATTGTTATATTTATAACACTGCAATCTCCAACCCGCCTGCCAATCGTAGAAATTATGGCAATAACCTCCCCTTTCGTGGGAGAGGCCCTAAGTCCTGCAGTGGACTGTTATGGGTTGTTGTGTTATGAATGTAGTTCTTGGTGTGGAATATGGGTGTGAACAAGTTTTAACTGGGTTATCAACACGCTAGTGCTTTATCGCGCGCGAGAATGCAAGATAAAACTAGGCAGCTTTCTTGCGAGCCCGATAACTTAACTTAGACAACATATGTATCCGAGAAGAGTGACGGTTTCGCAACGACCTCGCTACTCGTTAGGTGTGGCTCCAAATACCGTGTGATCTTCCGCTGGGGACTATGAGACTGAACAGTCGTAACGGCATATTTTTTAATGTATCGCTTCCACGCTACTAGGAGGAGCTAAGCGGCATAGAGCCGAAGCGGCGCATGCGCTACGAAAACCCGAACGACGCGCGGCTGCTGCGCGAGGCGTACGCGCGCACCACCCGCCGCCCGCACACGGAGACGTTCGCCGAGAAAGTGGTAATTATTGTGCATAATATTATAGGTGCACGAGAATGCCCATGATCCCCGTATCGATCTACAATCCTGGTACACCCCTTTTGCACTCTTTTGGTAATAAGCGTCGTCAAGGCTAACCTTAGTAAGCTGGAAGAAATCCCATGTTGGGATAAGCCCGCCTTTGCAATGTATATTTATTTTCTTTTGTTATTGTTCTTTATGTAGTTATACGCAATAAAAAGTTTACATACATCCATACATTATGTGTTACATAAAAGTTTTGCATGAAATAATTAATATAACAAATTAGGGATAGGTATTGATCTTATAACGACCGAATACTCGAATGTCTATTCATTTTAAGGGCTCATTAGGTATCATGCTATTTCTTTTGAATGTAAAAGATTTGAAAATGATAGCATTATATTTAAGGAGCCTTTAAAATTAAGAATAATTCTAGTAGTCTAGGCGTTAAACTAACAACAGTCAGTGTATTTTAAGGAAATGGCTGACGAATTCGATGAAAATAGCTGTCTTTACTAGAAACAAAAATAACACAATGGAAACTGTTTTCGCGATCCGATGTTTGTTCTGCAAAAAAGTAATAGTACTAGGAGCTGTTTGCATTAAAACAAAATTTACCCCCAAAAGCCACCACTCGCGTAGAAATTCATAACACCATATTTACCGGAAACCCAGGACTCTCAGTGCAGCGACGAGGAAACAGAATCGCCTGCCAGCCGCGGCATCCTGGAGTTCTCCACGGACAAGGCCGGCCAGGACGTCACCCCGCTCAACTTCAACTTCAGCAAGCAGCGCTCCACCACCCTCAACTCCATCACCGGTAAACAAGGCACCACCCTGCCGGAATGGGAACCTCTCGCATTCACTTTCTCATAATTCGTTTCTACTTTATGTTTCAACGACAACTCAGTCGCCAGTTACGTTCATAACAAAATAAGAGCCCGTACTAGGCGCAGTAATAGGTGCTTTCCGCCCGCGTTGTGCTAAATGTATAGGCAGTTTTGTACAGACTCGCGTATTTGCAGTGTTCGTATAAAGAACACGCTGCGCCCGCATAACACCCGCGTAGTCACGGCGTAGCATCAGCGTAGTCACCGCGTAGCATCAGTATAGCCACCGCGTAGCTTCCGGGCTACCGGGGCACCTTCTCATTTGGTCGGTCACCATGCTGTTCAAAGTTAGTCTTTCACGCCGATGCAGCCACGGTTGTGCTCGTTACGTACATGGAAAGATGCACATTGTTCATTTCATATATTTGCTATAAAAGTAAGTAAAAAATTATTCATCTCTTTTAAGTATTATTTAAGTAAAGCATTCATGTAAATGCTGCGAATGTACATATACCAAAAGGACTGGCGACATGTTGTATTATTTATGTTTTTATAGAGTAGTTTTAAATTTAGAATTGAATGGAACGATAACGACCCCCCTTCATTGATTTCCAAATTTATTTATCCGCAGTTCTTCCACATTGGCATCTGTAACATAATGAGGTTGCAAAAATTAAATTTACTTTACGAATGTAAAAAATGCAACTTAAACATTCTACCTCTGTAAAAGGTTAAATGTGCATTAAGGGTGAATTTGAATTGTATTAATTTCTTTTAGTATACAATTTTTACACTTAAGTACTTTCACATAAAATTATAAATTCAGTTTCACCCTCAATGCTAAATAGTAAAAATGATCACAATTATTATAATTTTCTTAAAATTGTAGTTACGGGATATATTTTCTCAACATTTATGTTTTGTTTTAGATATTAATGCCTAGTGTAAAAGTATAGCTCTTTTCAATATACATTCTTTATGTACAGATATACAGGGTTCCAGAACCCATTCTGTCTGTGGAAAAAATACTTGTGAACATAAATTATAATGATTAACTGAAAAGGGCCATATTTTTCGGATGTAAAAAATTGGTTTATCCTGAGAACGCATTTGTGTACAAACTATACATTTGCAATCTCTTAATTAAAATGAATAAAATGTATCTAATCATTTGGTTAATTTGATAGCGGCATGTGTTATGCTTCATCTTTCTGTATCATTTATTTATTTACGCTCCTTGTGGTGGCGAGGGCGCGGGTGTCTTGACGGCTTCGAAATATGTTTTTCTTTTAAGTTTATTTTTTGTTTATTAAGTAATGTACCTAAGTTGGGGTTAAAATATTCGAAGCAATAGCTAGTGTTCGTAACCTCTATGAACACTGCGAGCGCCCTGCGCCCCCGCGCCCGCCCGCCCGCTCTGAGCGCGGCCCTTGTGTGCAGGCATGCTAGCGCAACTTAAACGGAGCTTCCCTGACCTCTACCACCATAAAACACACCAGCCGCTGCACAACAAGTACTGTAAGTATGCATTATACAATTTTTAGTGCATGTTTTTTTAACTATAAATAATTTCCTTTAAGATGCTTTGTACCCGACGTATTCAAATGGTGTCATCAACACAATTTTGTTAGAATCAAGTGTACAGTTTCGTCTCATAACGTACCGAAGATGGATCATCACTTCAGTTTTCTTTCGCTGCTTCCTCACCCTTTAATGGCACTCCAGACTGTATACATGAACGTGGTGTTGCAGCCCAATCCACGCCGCAAACGTACAGAAGTCGCGCGGCGGTGCGTCGACAGTCGTCGGTGGGTCCGCCGAACGACACGTCGCCGCTGACGGGCGCGGGCGCGACGGGGGGAGGCGGGGAGCCAGTCGTGAGCACTCCGGCACACAGTGCGACTTTGCCAGTATCCAGCTTGAGCACGAATCCGAGTTCGTACTACACGAACGCGTCGCCGAGCCCGCCCGCCGCGCCCTCCGCCGCCGCGCACTCCTGCGACGACATCCTGGCCCCCTCCGCGGCCACCCCCCGCCCGCCCTCCAGCCGGTCAGCGCCGCATTCGGCACTCAATCTGCATCAGGCTGGACGCCCGACGGCTCTAGTCTTCGCCACCGAGAGGACGCAAAACGCCGCCGGCGTACAGGTATATGGAGCCTCAGTTTAACTGCATGTACGGCCATAGTTACTTTGCGAAGCGACACTTAAAGTCCGATTTACATAGGCATGAACAAGATCCCCTCCAAAATCTGTGACAATTCGTCGCAACAATAACCGATGCATACGCTAGCTTACCAGTATCAGAGGTCGTTTAAAATCTTTAAATCAGTTAACAAAAGTATGTGAACCCTCAGTTCCCAACTCTAATGAACAAGCTCTCCCACTGCAGGATACGCTCTCACCACAGTACCAGAACGTAGGCCCTGCCGCGTCGGCGGCGTCCGTGGCCACCGTGCTGAGTCGGCTGGACGAGCTGAGTCGGCGCGTGGCGGCGCTTGAGAGTGGACTCACCGCGGACGTGCGCAGGATCCTGCAGCTGCTGCAGTCGCGCGACGGTCACAGTCACGGTCACGCGCACCCCGCGCACACGCCCTCGCAGCCGCTGCAGAAAGCCTCGCTCTCAGTGCCGCAAAATAATGATGTAATTTACCTTTGATGTTATTAAGCTAAGATAACACAATTGTAAAAAGAAGAAGTTTCTACATTGAAGATATTCCGAGAAAACCATTCAGTGTGACTTAAAATTAAAACAAAGAACGGAATTCCAAAATAAAGATATAAAATATAGCTCTAAATTTTGCAGAACCAATGGGAATGGTCGTGGAACGGCGAGCGGGGCGGGCGTGGTCAGAGCGGAGAGCGCGGGGAGCGCGCGCCGGGCGTGCAGCGCTCTGCGTCGGAACCCCACGCGCCGCTGCCGCCCGCGCTGCCGCCGCCGCCGCACTCGCACTCCTTTTACAGGTAACCTACCGACCCCCGTGCTCCTACCGACCTATCAGTCATACGGACCGCATCAGACCTAATCACGGGAGAGGCGCGCGCCCGCATGCCGGTGGCTCTTTTTGGCGCGCGCACTTCTACACTCCCTACAACTCTGACCTAGTCCCTTCTGGAATTTCTCTTAGCCGGCTGACATCACTGCACAGTTTTTGCCCCGACACAGCTAGCTCCATACCTCCTCGTTCGTATAATGGTTAGTATCCCCGCCTGTCGCTCTGCAGGTAGTGTGAGGCGGGCGAGACGAGCGCCCTGCACTCCCGGCCGTCGGCGCGCTCGCTCGCCGAGTCGGCGTCGTGCGGCTCGCTGGCGGCCCCGGCGGCCTCGGCGGCCCCGGCGGCCTCGGCGGCCCCGGCGGCCCCGGCGGCCCCGGGCACGCGCCCGCCGCCCCGCGCGCGCTTCCACTTCTGTCGGCACATCGCGCGCTCCTGCCCCGACGACACCCGGAGTTTTCTGTGATGCGAGTTGCGACCCGTACCGTACACGGACCAATTTTGTACTTCCACGAATGCCTAATGACGTACGTCCTCGCGAAATTCGTACTAGCCAGCGGGTGCACCGCGCCGAGTCCATTGTGCGAGTATGAGGTTCAACGTGCATCTGTCTGGCGATTAGATGGGTGAAAGGGATGGGGCAGTCAATGTACTTACCTAAAATAAGCATTATTGAATGTATCAGTAAAATTACACTGGTGGTTTGGAATGCAATAAGTGGTGGACTTATTGGGTGCTTTAATTTGTAATTCGTAGGCTTTTTGTGAGAAGCCGTTTACACAATATCAATGATAAGATCAGTCTATAGCTCTATCTGTCAGTATTAAGTATAAACTCTTAATAAATTTAAGAGAGCGTCCTCTTATATTCAAGTAAATGTAGGTATGTACTTAACTTATTGTTAACTTCAAAGATCGGTACTTCTGTCCCCAAAAATACAATTATAACTACCTACTTTAAGCTGTCACCATTTTCAGGATGAGGTAAATAAGACTGAGACACTACGTAACTACTCTGATAATTTTCCAGAAAACCAACTGAAACGCTTCATATTCCCGTCCTTGCCTTCTCCTTGCCTTCGCTAGTGCCGACCTAGCGCCCGCCGCGCGCTCCGGCGCCGCCGCGTCAAACTCTTATATAAAGCAAGATATCTACTTAAATAATTTATAAATTTACTCGTAAGGTAGGTATCATACTTACATGTATTTCACACAACTTATTGGCTCAAAATGTTTAAAAATATAGATAGGTAAATTTACCTTGGTAGATTTGGAGGAACGCTCCTATATCATACTAAGCAATAATTGAAACAACCAATCAAATTTAATTTGTTTGTAAGCCCATTTCGTATTTTTAATTAATTATTATTGCTGTACGAATGTCATTTTTTCCCCCTCAGTTCTATATTTCTAGGTACAAAGCAATGCACAAACATACTTAGTGCAATTTAAGTTATTGGTATAGCAGCTCACACTACTAATTTCAGATAAGATAAACATATGTAACATAAAAGCAACAAGTTTCCTACAATTTCTATTATAATACTTGTCTGTTACTATTCTTCTCATTATACTCCCTACACTTTATCCATTTTCCAAAATAACGTCCGCTACCAGTTTCAAATATAGGTAGCAAAATAGGTTAGTACACTATCGCAATCCTTTAGCATGTCCCTTCGGCTCAACTTCTACGAATGTAGAATCATCAACTTCGCGAGCTGGAAATGGGAACCATCGTCAAACGTTTTTCTAATCTGTACAACCAAGTGCAACAATATATGGGACAAAGTCAAACAAACTAGGCAGGTGAATACGTCATCGGCTAGTCTCAAATTTCCGTTTGTCGTCCCAAATAATTTGGCTTACCTTATTTTATTTTCATTACTGGTCATCATCTTTATTACTCAGACCATTCAGTGGGTGACGGCTGCGAAGGCACAATTGTTAACTTTAATTTACTCATGTAGTTAGTACATACATATGTGTGAGTGGTCTGCGAATCTAGTTCTTACATCCAGGAGGCAATCTTCTAAGTGTAATTTAGAAATCATTGCTTGTACTAGAAGAATAGTCTGATAAACGGCAGATGTTTGTAGCCTCAATATCCTCACCACAATGCCACAGTGGTAAAATACCTAAAATAAGAAACAAGGCGACTGCAGTAGCAGTATAAGGGTAAAAATACCGAACACCCTACGTCTTGAATTTTATACGTCATGCATGAGCTATGACTAACTAAACTATATTACTCAAAACACTGATACATTGACTGACTGATTGTGATGTGTTATAGAACTTAAAACAATCGTTTTATTTTCTCCAATGCTCAGGCAGATTATTTTATTTATCGACGTTGAAAGTTTAGAATGTGTTAGGAATTAAAAGTCCAATAATATAGTAATTAAGTAATTGTTTTACCTGCGAGGTTTGTAATGTATATATTTAAATTACCTACTTAGAACATAGATAACTTACCTAATGTAAATTTGTCAATTTGGAGATGTAATTTTCAATCGAGTAAGTAAATAATAATTTCATTGCTTTGCTTTGCTTTGGACCTTCATATAAATGAGCACTTTAGATATACTTATATTTAAATAATTGCTTGGGTAGTCACTAGATAGTTACCGGCTGTTAGATGTACCTGCTGTATGGTAGGTCAACTCCATAGCCGTCTTTCCGGACTTGTATTACCTACGTCAAAGTATACTACTTTAGACTTCATAACATACGCTGTCGATATAAACCGCTTCACATAATTAGGAGTAGATTAGTAACCTATAACTACAAAACCAAGTATTTAGAAGTGAATCGTCCAAGATGATAAATTTATTTAATTTCACTTAGACATCAGATCTAAATTGTCAGAAATGTACTGTAGTTTAAATATTCTGCAGCATATATAAACGATGTTAATATGATTCATAGATTAACTGCCAACCATACCATTAACTGCTTCCGTTACCCACGGTGTAGGTACTTAGGTACTTAATCTTAGATTAATAAAATATTCAACATTTACAAAAACGATCACCCGGCAATAGTTGAGAATAACTGAAGTTCTACTTAATAACCACAGGGTGTAATTATACTTATTATAAAAAAAATGATAGGTACGTGTTACATTAAAGGAACTACTTAAACTAAAGTTACATATTAAAAATTATATACGAGTACGTACATTGTCCAAAAGTTTGGAGTAAAACAACCATGGTATACCTACCTAACTAAATTTATTTTACCAAAAAAATACCCATTTCTCATCGGCGTATAAGGTGCCACTTTGTATTATTTTTCACATGTCCTGCTTGACAATGTCTAATTATGTCTTATGAAATGTCACTATAGTAGAGCATAGCCTTGTTACCGATTGGAGATGATGTTGTACGAAACTCCCAAGGGAATAAAGTGATTTTAATTTGGAATGTAAAATTCGTATTAAACCTCTGCATACAGGCTTTGTAAGGAGACTTTATTCGAAAATTGCACAAATTTCTTTCTTTTTATGCAAAAAAAAAGAAACGGCGCTATTGCAAAAACTATGACTAAAGACTAGGCAGTGTCGGCAGTATGGTTGCACGACTTTAGACTACTCCATTGGGCAAACAGAAAAAGTGTGAAATAACAAATGTGTTTCGTGGGTTGTTTCGTGTTATTGTAATTTTCAGTTTTAAATCATATTTTTAAATCGACACAAAAATATCGTGAAGTGGTACTGATTTAATTCCAGAGTTTGTAAATCAGGCGCTGTAATTGCTTTATTTATTGTCCCACGTTGTGTGAAAAGTAGAGATAGTATTCACCTCTGGGATAAAGCTGTCTTAGTCTTGGGCGGCGAACTCTTCGCTTCACTCACGACTCAACATAACTCCCTCGCTTCGCTCAGGAGAACTGTAGAGTCCTTTACTACGCTCAGGATCCAATATTGCTTTATCCCCCTTTTACTGCTACTACTTGTTGGAACTACTTTGTACTAAAATTGTATTCAGATTTTTTGTTTTCTATTGCGATTTTATCTATTTATCACTTAATCGATATTTGTAACGAGGACTCTTTATTCTCATGAACACCAATCCTCATTGAAATAGGCATATTTGATATAGCAATTATATGTTTTGCACACAAATCTGGTAAAAATAGTTGCTTACTTAAAAAACTACTGCAAATTACAACTCACATGATGCAAATGGTAATGAACTCTGTTTCATCGATAAATGAAATACCACGTATTCAGTAGGTAACAAAATTTCGAATAACGAATCTTCTGAAGATAGATAAGTAACGATGGCTTGTGCTATATCGTGTAATGTAAATTACGAATTAAAAACACGATAAACTTTAAAGCCAGTGTGACCACACTATCTGATTTAATCTCTCCGGATAACGTGCCTTATTAGGCGACCAGTACATTCACTTCATAAAATCTCAACTGATCAGTAAAAACTATGTGGAATGGGGGTGCACTTCATACAGCCAGGTTATTAGTAACCGAGTATGATTTGGGACAATATTGTTTAATACGTATAGCTTTCGGTAATAGTACAGTATTTCGCAATCGCCCTTCTACGTGCGACTACTTATAGTTACAAAATGACTAACCTTAAGAATGGATAGGATTACTGTATTTTTAAGTCGTAGTTCGGCCGCATCGTAACTTACCACCATGTGAGATGGCGGTCCAATGCCTGGCTAGTACTTATAATAAAAAAAAAAGTCGCCACCCTCTTGCGAAAAAATCGCTTAATCATTTGAAAATTGTTGCCTTGATATATTTTAGTCACAGAAAACTGGTTGTTTCTGCTTTGAATAATCTCACAATTATATTAAACTAGTAATATATTATTGTAATGATAAGTTAAGTATTTTATATTTCATCAGCATCAAGCGCAAAGATGAAGCGTGCATCATGATGTAATTTTGTCTGTGATCGAAATTTTATATTGTTAAGCTGAAAAGGAAAAGCACGTGATTAAGTTTAAAGTATTTAAGCTATTGGTATATCTTTATTTTCTGTAAACCTATGCGATGTTTATTAACATTTGTGCCGGTTTAACCACAATGCTCCCGTGGTCACAATGACTTCGTTAAACCCAATTTTGGGTGTTATAAGACTATCTAGTTAACAAGCAATGGTTACAGAATATAATGGAATATACATTGTTGTAATATAATACTTACATAATAATACATGCTTGAACTGTTTCATTACACTTGTAACTACAGAAGGAAACTAATTTCTACTAACGAAATATCTTAGGGAAGCTTTGCGTTTTGGTCTCAATACGCGATCTATAAAATGAAAAAGCTATTCAACTAGCAACGTGACAATTAATGTAGATTGTTGTAGGTGAAATCTGTAACTGTAGAATCATTGTTTTGTATTAATTTTTAATTAGGTAGTAAGAGCAGTTGTACAGGCTGGCCACACCGGAACCTTGCCGTTAAGCTGAGTAATATGAAATCGTTAAAGCTTATCGATCTTTTAAGTTAAACTTAATTGTTTGCTGTTATTTTATAAGACTTCAAGCTATGACAGACAACGATTTATTTAACAAATACCTTACCTACAACATAATTAAGTACGTACTCAAAGATTCTATAAGTTTTAATTTCAGCACTGACTAGGATTACCTACTTAGTACAGTTATATAATTTAAAATGACACAAACTAATGCTTTAAGTATAGTTTTATACATCAAATTACTTGTTTATAACTTATTAACGTCAAGGGCATTCAAAATTCGCCAAGTTATCGTAAAATGTTGGTCTATATGTCCGAGGCATCAGTATCGAAAGTAATATCACTCGAAGTAATGGACATATTTGCCCTGATGGCCGGTATATGTTTGATGGCCGGCCGATATCTTTGTATCAGGCACTGACATCGCACTTTGTAAAATTTCACTATGAATACCTATAACACTTACAGTCGTAATTCCTTTATTTGTTATTAATAATTAGCTATACTGGATTTTCCAATCAAAATATAAAACAATTATTCCAAACAATTTTGTAACCATAATTTAATTCATATTCAATTTAACTTGTGTACCACGCGACTAACGAACACGAACCAACATTTTACGTTGACACAGTGCCTAAATCATTATAAGCACATTTAGCCACATAGTTAAATCGAAACTTTGCAATAATTCAAACGCGCAAGACTTGTGAAGTAAGTTCGGTGAAATAAATATCACGCACATGCGAATAAACAGTTGTTTTATTTCCTTACAAATACATATCCTATCAAAAACATTTCATGTAAAATTGGTTCGGCAAGCCATGGTTTCACTGTGAAAAAGTTATCAGACCTCATGAAGTGCCAAGCCCCTAATTCTACAAACCTTACATTACAGTTTCATTCTCAGCGGCTCTTCGGGCCGCTGCTTACCCAGGCTAGCCAGGAGTTGCAGTGGTGGGATTGAGTGGTGAGGCATTACCTGTTAAAAATACGATTGCCCGTTTCGGAAATACAAGTTATAACGGTCAAAGACAATGTCATTAATTGTAATTGCCAATCAGTTTTATAATAAGCTGCCGAGTCTGAGACGTCCAGCCTTATCTGTAATTTTTATGTTAATATGTAAACAATCAGATAAACGTAACGGACAGTTAATCAATACGTTGCCCATCTCTACACGTACAGGGTTCCGATGGGACACGTTGCTCTGGGAGCCATTCTCCGCTCCGCTGCGAAATCCCACAGTTCCTTGGCATAAGAAACATCGCCAATATGATCGAAGAGGCTCGAATAGGCTACTTTGGTCACGTGCTTCGTAAGCCCTAAGGGTACGTGGGAAATATGTGCTTAGGCACCTTAGCGTGCTTAGCAGTTATCGGTATCAGGACATAGGTTCCGTGGGACACCCAAAAAGCGATGGATTGACTTCGCTGAGTCGGATGCCAAAGATCGAGCAAAATGGAAAACAAAGAGCGAGGATTCTTTGTAATTATAAGGATAAAGCCTTAACTGACACGTACTTTCAAAATATGAAATAATGTTCAATATGTAGCGACATCTATCGCTCCAATAGGGAAACTCAACAATACTCACATTACGAGTTCATGAACACAAAGTTAGCAAGCATCCGCACACAGATAGCGCTGATCGTCCCACATCGCACTAGAGAAGTGTGCTAACTTCCGCGACTTAAATACAACTTCTGACGATCAACTGTCGGACCCTTGGTTCCCTGGTCACAACACCCGGCCAGGAGGGTAAATACCCATTTCCACTTTCTCCATCTTCGCTTGCCAACATTGGCGGCTACCTTATCCCTGCACCGCTATAACTACATCTATCTAAACGTAAGGTAAACAAGTTCTGAAAAATAAACGTCTCGTAGCATGTGCTACCGTAGAATGTAGAAAATGTAGAAGACATACGGTACGTAGGCTAGACTGGTTCTACGTTAGCACGTAGACCCCACTACAGGCCAGTAGTACGATATGTCTATGAAATTTTTTCGTATTACGAGTACAACAAATAAATAAATAAATATAATCTTTATAAGAAAGAAAGATAGAAAACATTTATTACAAAGGACGCCACGACACGATAATTTGCAATACGATTATATTTAACATAAAAAAAGACGGTACATAAAACACGGGGATAATTATAGGGTTCCCAGTGGCATTGCTCGTGGGTATCCAGCGTAAATGAGTTCTCAGCATAATGTTGAGGCCGCTTGCCACGAACCACAACGCTGGTTTTCAGTGGGCCCCGTAATAACCCACCGATACTGCACCGTCAAGCAAGCAATACCTACTACCTATCCAATAAAATTATAAATAATTTGATAGTATAGAATAAACATAAATAAAATTGTTAAGAGTTGTGTTGCAATTATGTAATTCTAGCAGGCTCGGCGCAACTTCGTTCGCTTGGTACCCGGGTTCAATTGTATTATCAAACCATCCAGAAATCCCCACAAATATACACACAAAATTTCATCCAAATCGGTCCAGCCTTGTAAACCTTGACCGGAGACAGAGGTGACCTGTCAATGGCGGCGCTAGTTCTGCGTTTTATGTAGCAACACCGGAAGAATATAGTATTCTGTGACAGAATTCGAATGTCGCCCGCCGCAATGAAACATTTATAAGAAGGAACGTGACGGAAAAAGAAACTAACATGTCCCAATTGGGAAATTAGAATAATGACGTTTCGGAAAAAGACCTAGCGCTCCCCTTCATGGAATTATGATTCTTGTCAAATAAGTCAACATTTGACGTAGTACAAATTGTCACCAAACTTTGACAGTATAAACCGACTGATTTTAAATGATGTAAAATAGCGAAGGCAGCTTATTAAGGTTATAGACTACTCAAAAGCGTCAAGTTATATTTCCTCTATATTTATTTATTTTCGGAAGACTTACAGCTATAACATTGCAATTGATATCTTATACAGTTAACAGGAAGCCAATTACAAGTCTCCACCTATAGGTAACAAATATGTGTAATGCGTAAGGCAACATTTCGTTGTATTTACTGAGTAAACTAGCTTAAAAGTAATAGTTATTTAGATAGATATTAAAATATGTATATATATAAAATATTTAAATTGTAGGTATGCAAATGAAAAATGTGTTTAGTTATTATTGCCAGTAAAATAAATTAAGTATGCTCATTTTTCCGCAATCTGTCAAAGTAACCTCAAGTCGTGGTACCCCTAACCTAACCTAACCTTACCTATGAAATTGGCGTTTTCTATGGCAAAATTACGATAACTGTAATTTTCATACAATAAAATATTTAAATTTCTTAGAAATGGTAAATCCGATTACAATGAAACTTTGTAGGTTTGATCAGACAATATTAAGCTAACTGTTGCATGTTTTGGAAGTGGATAGGAACACGCAACCAAAATATCTTCTGTGCACTTACTCACCACCGCAGGTACATCGATTTCTGGATGTAGGCTGCCTCACTGCCACTGATAAAGTTCGAGGTTGTCGACAGGCACGGTGAAACGTGATCAGGCGGGATCAACTACGATAGTCTATTCACGCGCGGACTCGACAATCCTACCGACTGCGCCAATCAGATCTAAGCGGCAGTGGAGGATGTTTTAAAAAATACAACTAGATTATCTACAAACTAGGAATTTATTAATTAAAAATATTACAACTACAAGTGTCGGACCCGTTCGATTTATGAGTAAGGAAGGCGCCCGACAAGGGCTTGTGTTGCTTTTTATGAATCGATACATTATGATTACACAACACTGTTCACACTAAAGTCGGTCTTGACCGCAAATAAACCCGGCGTAGCTTCAACATGACACGCGAATGGTCGTTTCGAGGGGCTTGAAAATTTTGCTTGGTGAACAGTTCGCTACAGTCAACAACATAGCAGGGTGCATACAGCAGTAGGATGGCCATTTCGATAGAATAAACATTTTGATAGAGTGGACGTGTTGGTAGAGTGTATATTTTAATGTGGCCTTTTAATACAGTGAACATATTGACATGGTTGATCATTGTGAACCTAAGGGGTAGTCCTACCATCTGATACTCAGTAAAAGTAGGCAGTTAGACGGGCACCTAAAACTTAATACCTTTTTAAATTAATACTTAACATTTTATTTACTTAAACTATAGATAAATACAATTATTTGTATTTCTAATTCAAAACTACAAACTCACCAATTTCTGTAGTTCATCACGTCGGACGATAGTTTCTTGCAATTCGTCGCGTACGTTAGCCGTGCGCGCAATAATATCGGCGATGTCATCTGAGTAACGCTTGTGCCAGTGCTGCTCAACCTAATCGCGCTCCTGAGCCAACAAACGTCAATTTAAGAAGACATTAAGTGTACTCATATTACTGATGAAAGGCCCATCATTCCTTCCCTACTGCAATATCTGTTTAGTTAGGGTTTACAATGGCGCCAAAGAGAAAGAGACATTAAGGTTAACAGTTGAAAGTTCAAGTTCAAAATTCTTTATTGAGTAGGACATTACGATGGAGGCTATGATTAAATCTTCCGGAGAACAAACTAATACCTACTGTTGGCAACCGCTATTAATTCAATAGCAAGTGAAAAGTGCTGATTGCCAAGAATGTAATGTACCCTAGCTAGTTCTGCCAATATCTTTGTCAATCTAGCGGTCAGCCAGCCTGACAGAGCCAGGCCAGGCCAGGGAATTCACTTTCTTATTATTTTTCCTCCTATTTTAGCTTGGACACGCCTTTAATCTAAACTCTTATCCAAATAGACTATGAGTTTATCCTACGTCATTGAGTATAGGAAAATTTCCACTCTGTAGCAATAGTAGACGTTTAGAAGACCCACAAAACGTGGGTCTGCCCGTGCACAACCTGGCACATTATAGTCACCAAAAAGAAAAGTGACTTTAATGCTGATGGAAAGCGAAACTGCTAAGAGGATGTAAGCCACGGTTTTGTTTACTGATCGAACCCACACAAGAGGATATGTACGTATTATCGCTGCTATGGTTGGGGGCGCGCCATCAGTCCACCTCCACGTGTGCGTAGCCGTTTGCAGTCCAGTTGGGAAATTCCCCGGAAATTCCTGCTGGAGCGCAAGCGGCACGCCGGTGCGCCCTGGGGGTTGATTAGTAACTATCCGGCAGCGCGGTGCACCAATGCAACAGTATTAGTGTGCTGCGCTGCGGGGTTCTTGCTAGTCGAGCGCGAGGAGACTGGTCCCAAGCCAAGGTGTAACGCGAACCGTGCCGAGGGCTGCGTGGCCGAAGGGATGTCCGGCCTTTAACGGTGCACCTCCGATACCTGGGCTCCTCGGAGGAAAGTTGTGCCCTTACTCCGCCAAGCGGGGCTCTGCCGGAGGTGACCTTTAGTTCCCTAGGTAATCGTGGGACTTACATGAGTAACAAAAATATAAAAAACCATAAAAGTCCAGATTTCTCTGCCATGGAAGTGGTGGAGATTGATTCTGGTGCGGAAGGAGAGCTTTTGGCCTCCCCAACGCCCAGATTAGATGATGTAGCCGAGATGGCGCAACCTGACGTAGATGGGGGCAGTAATGTCACAGATACGGTAGGGACGTCGGCCTCCGACAGCATCATCCCAGGGAGCCATCACAGGCTTTCTGGGGCAGCGCGAAAGCGTTTCCGAAGGCTGAGGGAGATAAATGTGGGTCTCAAAGGAGCCCTATTCCTCTGCCGACAGCATTGGAAAGAGAATCCTCGGTTACTCCCCGATCTCCCTGAGGCGAAGTCGTTAAAACGCACTCGATCAGAGGAAGAATCACCGAAAGACCGACTGAAAAAGAACCCTAAGACCGCGCAGGAGGTAAGAGCAAAGCCTACCTTCAGCAAAGTGGCCGGTTCAGTCAGGGTCGGGATTCGTGGGGAAAATCCACTAACCGAGGAGCAGACGGGACTTGTGCGCCGCGCCCTTGTTGACCTTATCTCTAAGGAAAACAGGGGAGAGGGGCCCAGGTTCGCCTCATTTTCGCAAAGACCAGGATGGATCCTGGTTGTTTGCGAGGATGAAGCCAGCAAGCACTGGCTTATGAGGGCGGTACCCAGCGTTAAACCCTGGCCAGGTTAGACGGACGTGAATTTTTAATCCGCAGAAGGGAAGGGGAAAAACCAAGCCCTCGTACTCCCTTTCACAAAGAGGGAAATAATGGCCACCCAGGGGCCGGTGAGGTGTCTGCAGGCCAACCTCCATCACGCTACGGCAGCAAGTGCCGTGGTGGAAAAATGGCTTTGCGACGGTAGGGCTGACCTCGCCCTAATTCAAGAGCCCTGGGTATCCAGCTCGACTATTCTGGGGCTCAACGCTGCCGGTAAGATTACTTACAACAAAGGCGGAACAAGACCCAGAACTTGTATTGTTTATAAGAACAGCATTAATCTATTGACTGTTACAGAGTTGTGCTCCGACGAAGTTGTAGCAGCCATTTTGATCCCCAAGGGAGGCGGGGCTAGAGTACTAATTTGCTCAGCCGTATCTCCCGGGGGAAAAGGAAAACCCTGCTGAGGATCTGGAGCCTGCGGTCGAGTACGCCCGGCGTCACAGATTGCAACTGCTGGTGGGGTGTGATGCAAACGCCCACCACACCACATGGGGAAGTACCGACGTAAATAAGAGAGGTAACACGTTTTATGACTATTTACTAACAAAGGGGTTGCACGTGGTGAATAAGGGATGTAAACCCACCTTTGTAACCCGTGTAAGACAAGAGGTGTTAGACATTGCCATTGCAACAAATGATCTGGCTAGGCGCATTAGTGACTGGCACGTTAGTGATGAACCGTCAATGTCTGACCATAACCATATTTGTTTTGACTTAGTAGGATCATTATCAAGTCAGGATGTTAGCTTTAGGAACCCTAGAGTAACTGATTGGGCGGCCTATAGGGACAACCTTAAACAGAACCTAGAAGATGTACCTAAAACAATAAAGACAGTAGATAGTCTGGATATTGCAGTGACTATAGTCTCTAACGGCATAATTAAGGCCTATGAGGATAGCTGTCCTGTAAAAACAATGTCAACTAAAAGGGCAGTACCGTGGTGGAGCTCCAAGCTAGAAAAGCTTAGAAGTAAAACTCGGAAATTATTCAATAAGGCTAAAAGGACCCAAGAGTGGGAATCCTATCGGGAAGCCTTAACCACTTACAATAAAGAAATTAGGAAGGCTAAGCGGGGAACTTGGAGAAAATTCTGCGAAGAAGTAAACAGCACGTCTCAGTGCGCAAGAGTTCACAAATTCCTCGCAAAAGACAAACCTAACCAAATTGGCTTGCTTAAATACCCTAATGGGACTTACACGGCCAACGAAAAAGAAACTCTAAATTTATTGGTATCGACCCATTTTCCTGGTGCTTGCGCAGAAAGTCCATCCTCAACGCAATCATTTCGCCCAGGCAATGAAGAATGGAGGAGGGCCTCGCTTATAATAAGGCCATCTCAAATAAAATGGGCCGTTAAATCCTTTAAACCATACAAATCATATGGAGCGGATTGCATTTTTCCAGCACTACTGCAGCAAGGAATAGAAGTAATCATCCCTTACATGATAAAAATCTTCAGAGCAAGCTACGCCTGGGGACATATTCCAGAACAATGGACCGAAGTCAAGGTTCTATTCATTCCAAAGGCCAGAAAAAGAGACTACTCTCAACCGAGATCACTCAGGCCTATTAGTCTAAGCTCCTTTATGCTAATGACTATGGAAAAGGTTCTGGATATTTACATTAGGGAGGCGATCAAAATCGACTATCCTATTCATTATTCTCAATACGCCTACAGCAAAGGGAGATCTACTGAAACAGCCCTTCTGAATCTGGTAGACAAGGTAGAAAAGGCGTTAGAGGATAAACAAATTACACTTTGTGCATTCTTAGACATTGAGGGCGCATTTGACAACACCCCTATAAGGACACTAGTTCGATGTCTCACTGAGAAAAATGTTGACCGTGCGACTGTGAAGTGGGTCGAAGCGATGCTCTCAAACCGGAAAGTGAAGGTAACCCTACATGAAACCTCACTTGAATTATTTACTACCAGGGGTTGCCCCCAGGGGGGGGTCTTATCTCCACTACTTTGGACCCTGGCAGTGGATCAGCTCTTGTATAAAATGGCGGAGCTCAGGATAGACACGCAGGGATTTGCTGATGACCTGGTGATAATCGTCCGAGGTTTCTGTCAAAGTATGCTGTCATACGTTATGCAACGAGCATTAAATATTGTTGATAAGTGGTGCAAGGACAATGAGCTGTCCATCAACGCGGGGAAAACAGTGGTTGTACCATTTACCAACAAAAGGCAACTTGACAATTTGGTTAAACCACGATTAAATGGCCAAACTATTGAATTCTCCAAGGAGGTCAAGCACCTAGGTGTAATATTGGACCAAAAACTTACTTGGAACAGCCATATAATCGGAATATTGAAACTGCTAAAACAGCCTTGGGAATATGTAGCAGACTGGCAGGACAACGGTGGGGGTTATCTCCAAAAAACACCCTATGGCTTAATAAGACGGTCGTAAGGCCCATAATAACATATGCCTCCGCAGTGTGGCACAGGAAAGCTAACCAGGAAACTGCTACAATTAAACTAAGCGGCATGCAAAGAATTGCGTGTCTCTTGGTCACAGGAGCTATGTCAACCTCACCTGGTGAGGCCCTGAATGCAATGCTGGATTTCCCGCCCCTACACCTGCATGTACGGATGGTGGCGGTAAACAGCATATACAGGCTAACCACCCAGGGAGAAGGAAACTGGCTCTCAAAGTCACTGAGATCGTTCCAGGACACTGTTATGGGCAGTAACATACTGAGTATGTACACTGACTCAATGACAAAACAGAGTAGCTTCCCGAAACGATACTCTGTGGAACTTTAATCCAGAGATGACTGGCTTAAAAGCCAAGTATACTGGAAAAATGGAAGCCTGATATGGTACACCGATGGGTCCAAATCAGGTGCTCATGTAGGGTGTGGAATATACGGAGAGCGGCCCAAGGTCAAGAAATTCCTAAACTTGGGCAAATACACCTCCATATTTCAGGCCGAGGTGTACGCTATTTTAGAATGTGCGGACATAAACCTCAAAAAGAGATACATGAACCATTGTATTTATATACACTCAGACAGTCAAGCAGCTCTATTGGCCCTCTCATCAGACTCTGTGAGTTCAAGATTGGTGCTAAACTGCGTGAAGGTCCTCAATTCCTTGGGTGAGAAAAACCAAGTGATCTTGCGCTGGGTCCCAGAGCATGAAGGGATCGAAGGCAATTAAATTGCGGACGAACTCGCGAAGGCTGGTAGCACAACTACAACATATGGTCCAGAACCATTCTGTGGCATACCAAATAGCCTTGCGAAATTGACCCTTCATATAAACTTCAAAGAACAATCATTAGAGCACTGGAAAAATCAGCCAGGCCTAACACATTCTAAGGCATTAGTCAAACCCTATAATAGGCGGCATGCCAAAGAACTGTTACTACTTAGTAGGAATAACTTGCGTATCCTGACAAGGGCACTGACTGGCCACTGTGGGCTGAACAAACACATGTATAACTTGAAGATCAGCAGAACAAAGGACTGTAGATTCTGCAAGGAGGAGGACGAAACGCCTCTCCACCTGATCTGCAAATGTGAGGCCCTGGTGCGCAAACGTAGCATCCATCTGGGTAAACACCAACTACTACCCGATGAGGTGCACGAAATCAGTACTAAGAACCTATTACAGTTCATAGAAGCTATAGGAATTAGTACTGAATTGTAGAAAGAGGCGATCACAATAGATCAGTAATGGTCGCCGTGATACTGGGTCTGAAAAGCCTTGGAGAGCTCATCTTTAAAAAAAAAAAAAATTGTTTACCTACCTGTATTTGCAGCTCTATGAGCTTAGTCAACTCCTCGTGCACTCGGTTTTCGTTGTCCGCGTTCGGAAGAGGCGCCCTCTGCCTTTGACTGCGCAAGTCCAGCGAAATAAAAATAATAAATACCTTGTTTGATGAATATAGAAAGGCGTTCAGTTAAACAGAACTGCCCTGCTTAGAACGATACAACGCTATACATGTCACATAAGCTTGTCTCGTACTAAACCGGGCAGTTCTGTTTAGGTCCTGCTATAAGAGCTCATGGTAAACCATGAGGGTCTAAAAAGGCCACATTAGTGTTTCAGATATGATTCATATTAATTTGTCTAAAACTTATATGCAGTGTCGCAGTTGTCGGCATTGACATGACAATGAAGAAGTTTCCATAACTTTTTTTTCAACTGAGTAAAATGAAACAAAACCACAGTTTTTCTCTATGAACAAAACGGTGAAATTTTTTTTTTATATCTCAAAAAACATAAAAGTTCTGAGACTTTAAAGTTGCAATTTCAAGAATAATTTCGTTAGGACCGCGAATTCTCGCGTGACGTCACCAGGCCGGCAACTATGGCGCTATCCATACACTCGTACTCTTTGTGACTATATCTTTGGAACCGCAAATAATAGACATTTGAACTTTTGGCAGAGTATGTGTTACTATGTCTGCTAAAAGAACACATGATAATAAAAATAATAAAACAAAAATAAGCGGGATCTCCGTACATGAAACGTGATTTAAAGGCGTTTTCAGAGGTATTTAGTTGTTCTATTTCGCATAAATAGTACATCTTACAAGCATCAATTTTTGAGAGAACGGTACTGATCTATTGGTACCGTACTTGTGAGACCGATAACCAAGGTAAAGCAATGCTCGCAATGTCAGGGATGGGTGACCGTTTCGTACTTTGAGGCTAGTCAAACTTGAGCACTGCAACGAGTTAGGTGTGCCTTCTAATACAGTTAGCGAAGCGTGGTTGACCAAGGTCAACCCTGGTTAACTATCCTCGTTAACGCGTCTATGTCTACGCTTACCTAACCTAACCTAACCCGAAGTGAGTTGACCAAGGTCAACCCTGGTCAACCAACCCGGTCAATGCTGGGGACCTAAGCCTTGACTAAGGCCCAAGTCTAGGCCTACGCTTAGGTTACAACCAATTGCCAGCGTTAATCAAGATGGTTAAATATAGCAAAACAGAAACTGACGGACATTGTTGGCCGAATGGTTACGGTATCAGACTCGTAAGCGAGAGATACCGGGTACGAATTCCATTGCGGCCATGTACCAATGACTCTTTTCTGAGTTATGTACATTAGTTGAATACTAACCGATGCTTTTACGATAGAAGAAAACATCGTGATGAAACCTGCATATTCAGGCAACTGAATGTGTAACCATGATCCGAACTGGTCAGGTTCCCTTGGTAGCACGGTCCGATAACAGTTGCCCCACTGTAAGTACCTGATCTGTCAAATCCTAGATCATGGTCAAGGCGGACCGCGGGCCCTCGTGCGCGAGAGTATAACCGGGACATTAACGCCAAGATGAGAAACTGACGGAGCTATAGACGAGTAGTAGATTGAAGGGTTGACCTTGGTCAACCACAGTTCGCCAACGGTACTAGGAGGTGCACCTAACGAATGGCGAGCTCGTTGCGGTGCTGAATTCTGACTAACCTTTAAGCACCTCTAACCTCGCAAGCACGCTGCCATTTGACAAGTGCCGCTCTTCCAATATTTGATTCTTGAAAGTTTTACCATTTATGCGATAGAGAAAAAACTCAATACCTCTGGAAACGCCTTCAAATCACATTTTATGTATGGAGACCTTATTTTTTAATTTTATTATTTTTATTATCATGTGTTCATTTAGCAGACATAGTAACACATACTCTGTCAAAAGTTCAAGTGTCTAGCAATTGCGGTTCCAAAGATACAGTTACAAAGAGTACAAGTGTATGCTTAGCTCCATAGCGGTGGCCAGGACGCCGGTCTGCTGACGTCACAGGTAGATTGCGGCAGCAATAATTTCGCGAAAAAAAATGTTAACTTAAATCTTTTATAACTCAGTCATTTATTGACGGATTTTGAAATTTTTTTTTACTTGCTTGATAGTTTTTATCTATATTTTAACACTATGTCATTAAATATGGCAATATCGATATAAGGAAACTCATTCAAAATATCGTCACAAATATAGTATCGTTTTGGCCACCGGATCAGATAAGTTTGTGCCACTCTATATCATCATATATAATCTATAGAATCATAATTATGAAATACTTAATGTGGTATTTTACACGCCGTCTAATGGCAGTGGCTATAGAAGCCCAGTTCCATCCAGAAGTTAGTCTCTTACGACGTTCACAGGCTTCCCAAAGGGACTCCGTTCCTAGAGAGGCTTTAGCCCTGTAGTCCGTTAGTTCCTCGCATTCTAGGACCACAAAAGGTGTCGCTTCTCCCTGCACAGGGGGCTGTCTGTAGTTTCTATGATATGTAGTAGTTTAACTACTCCGTTGATTTAGCAAACTATCAGCTTTGGGGATTGTTTAATCACCAGTACGTAACTTAGTCTGTCTACATGCAAGAGCAGTGCTTTCCGAACGCTTGTTGTTCTGGTCATTTGTAAATATATTTGCTCACCCACGAGCATAAAGTATTGAAGGAAAGGGGTGAATGGCGGCGGACCGCCAATGTTCATCTTTCCTTACTCATAGGTCATCAGCGGCATCGTTGCCCTTGCATTGCTATCTTCTTAATCCTCACTGTTCTATACCACGGTCACTGTTTACCGACGGAATATCTTAGTACACGGTGACACTCTACGATCAAAAAACATTTTAATGCTGGTTGTTACTAGTCTAATCCTTAGTCGCGTACGCCAAGGCGTCCCACTAGCAGAGCAGCTTTTGAGATTTTATTATTATTATATTTATGGAGGCGCCCTTCCCGAGAGTGTGGAAGGGCCATGAAAAACGTTGCATTGCACCTAATTTTCATAGTTGGCAACATCGTCACATAAATGTCAATGTCAGTTGACTGTCACATAATGTTAGGTCGTTTTCAGCGTTGCCAGATCGTACCTTTTGGTACGATTTACGTTCTATTTAGCCGACTGTTGTACCTTTGGCGTACTTTGCTCCACATCGTTATCTGAGGGGGGTGGTCACCTTTCCTGTCCGCAAAATACCGTAAATTAATGGAAGGAAGTGTTGATCTTGACAACCCCCAAAAAGGCCGATAAAATAGAAGACAAGGTAAACCGTACCTTTTTTGGAAACTACTACTGGTAACACTGGTCGTTTTGCGAAACATTGATATTATTATCAGTGTTGCCAGATCGTACCTTTTGGTACTATTTGGCCGACCGTCGTACTTTGGCGTACTTTGCTCCGGATCGTACTATTTAGTACGTTTTTACAAAATGCTAAATTTAGCTGAGGGGGGTGGTCACATTGCCTTTCATGTCCGCAAAATACCGTAAAATAATAGAAGAAAGGGTTTATTTTGACGTGTTTTTGCTCACTGGCACCACCGGCGAGTAAATAAGGTCTTGTCTTGTCAAAATAACGCCATCTTATTGGCTACAAAATTTAAACCGTACCTTTTTAGCCATTTTCGTACTATTTTAAGAGCCCGGACGTACTTTTTTGGAAACTAATGCTGGTAACACTGATTATTATGTTTGTTCGAGACTGGTTCGAAACAAGCTTGTATTCTTTTAAACGTGTATTTCTTATGTAAAATTTTACGATGACAGACTACCCAAAACCTCCACAAACAATAAAATGCCATAAATGCAGACATATCTTACTTGAGGACCCAAAGGAAATAGTAGGCAATAGACACTGTAACCCAAAAGTGTGTTCCGATTTTGATCAAATGAAAGTTGTTTATATATCAGAAAACAACATGCCTGCATGGATAAAATTAAAGGTTGAAGAGGAGAAATGGACTAAAGGAAAATTGCACTGTGAAAAATGTGGCTCGAGAGTTGGTTCATTCGATTTCATATCAGGCAGACTATGTTCCTGCGGCAATGCAGTTTTACCTTCAATACATTTCGTGACGAGCAGTGTCGATAGACCCATTGCCAGGCGCGGATCCAACCCCTAAAAAAGGTTCTGGGCACGATCACCGGCCACGTGCGAGTCGGATTTTGCAGCAGTGTTTGGGGGTTTTGCTGTACTTTCACGGATACTGGCCAAAAACGCACGAATCATCTACACAAGCATAAATTCTATCTTTAACATCCAGAACTAGCTGAGCGAATCAAAATGTTGCCACTTAAAAGCTGGTGGTAATGATGATAAGAAAACCAATCAGGGTGACTTCATCCAGTTTCCTCTACTTCTTTACATACCAGTCCATTTTCCTAACTCTGATGGCATTAACAATAAAACACACCTAGGTAAATGATCGCAGCAAACTCAAAATCTTTTTGTAAATTGTAAAATGCCAAAGTTCAGGAATGTTAGTAGACTATCCTAGCTTTTGAGGGTAGATACCGAAGGCAGGTGTGCCTAAACAACTATATCTATGGAATTTTAATAGAATAGCTGCTATAGCAACAATTATTAGAAAATAAACGCAGTAGAAGATTAATGTGTTTTTTGAGGATTTTTAGATGATGTCGTTGTCTATTGTAAAAACGGTAATTAATAAAGTTTATGGGGTCTAAATTTTGCAAATTGTGTCATGTCACTAGGATGTCACTGTGTTATTAAACAAAATATTGTTGCTGACAAATTATTTGATAATACAATGCCACAAACTTATCTGACCTGGTGGCCAAAACTGGAACTACGTTTCACCATTTAGAAATGTCATTTTGTTGTCAACAGTATCGGTTTTAATGGGTCAGATAAAGTTCTGGCACCATATAGGTCTTTTTACTTTCACTTTTTTATACAATGTTAACCTTGGACCTCAATTAGGGTTGTGGGCATGCCCATGTGCCCACAACACTGGATCCACGCATGCCCATTACAATATAATAGTATTTACCTAGCATTGTAACTAATGCATACCGTATTGTATTTATAAGTGTATTTGTAAGTATACTGTGGTCTCTGCCTACCAACCCTATGGGAAAAAGATGTGAGGTTTGTATATATATCAACACAAAATCTAGTCTTATCTGTATGTATTTCCTCTAACTCCTAAACTATGCCACAGATTTCAACAGATTTTCATGCAGTTGTTACCATAGGTTAGATAATTGATTCCAGAAGGTTTATATGTATAATTCATGTTTATTTTCATGAAGCCAAGAAAACCCGTGCGAAGCCCTATTCCATGTATAAAGATTAATATATGATAAATTGTAGGCGTTACTGGCGACATTATGCCACTTTTCATCTATATCTGCTTGTTTGCCGAGTTGTATAAAAACAAATTATAACACAAGTCTTATAAATGATATGGTGTAATGGAAATCAAAGCATATTTATTATGATAAAAATAATAACACAAATATATTTATTTATTATAAGATGTAATTATCATTCTACAGCCATGTTTGTGGAAATAGATTCATTAGCTTCAATATCTCTGCACTGGGCTGCTTGAAGCTCTCTGCGTATCTGAAACAAATTTTATTATTATTAAGCAAGCAAGCAGTTGTCAAAACAATTGACACCCATATCCAGCTCTTCTCCACTCATTATCAATCTAAGTTTAAATATTTGTTGAGTCTTTTTTTAATGGTAGAAAAAGTACTAATTTAAAATATCTATACTAATTTAAAAAGGTACTTATCAATTCAAGAATTTAAGCATCCCCTTAAATTAGATACAAAACATACCAAGTACCCTACCACAGTAAACCTTTCCAGAATATTAATTGTTATGTTCCAAAACATGCCTTTATCTTTTTATTTATAAGTAATAATAATTTACGGCAGTACCGAAACTCGTTCGTGTTCGTACATTATATACTGGTTGCGATAAAACTAGGTAAAACTAAAATGCTAAAGAAATAATTTCAAAACAAATATTAAATTAATCTTAAGAATATTACATACCTATGAAATTGGCGTTTTATTCGTATATTTTTGCTCAAATATTTTTAATTGAACCAAAGACATTAAAATAATACTTGATATCGAAAATGGAGTATATTTAGATGCCAATTAGTCTCTAAAAGTTAATAAAAAATATTTTCCTAAATTGTTTATAACAATTTTCTTAAACAACTGAAAACGGTTTGATATTGCCCCTTTTCCGTTGTCATAAATTTTGCTCTTTAACCAGGTGTAATTTTATGAAGAAGGTAGTTACCACAATAAAAAGGTTTGCACCAGTTAGCTTAATTTTGTCTGATTACATCCATATTTGTCAAATACAAAGTTTCATTGTATTTGAAAAATTTGCTTGTATGAAAATTACAGTTTCCATAATTTTCGCCATACAAAACGCCAATTTAATAGGTAAAGACCTAATAATTAAAATATTCAATCTGTAGTTTATGTAAGTTACTGCTAGTTCTGCCTGTTACGATTTCAAGGATAAACCACTGAACCAATTTTAGAGATGGGTATGGACTGAGGCTACTTTGTACGCCTCTCCACTCCCAAGTTTGCAAAATATAAACATACATAATAAAATACGCGGTTGAAGCCACGCGTGGAAAGCTAGTAGTATACAATATGTCAAAAAAATAAATGTGTTACATACATTAATTAGTATTTATAATATTTAATGTTCTATCTGTATGTATGTGGAAATAAATGTGTAAAATGTGAATATATTTTAAAAGCCTATCTGTCTCGCTTTTCCTCACTGGTAATAATAAGTTTTTCTAATATAAAGCTTTTGCTTGATAGTTATATAAATAAGAGTACATCTAACCTCTGATGTTATTGTGGGATGAGACTTTTTCCTTAGTAGCTCTAGTAGAGCATCTCTCTGTTCTGTTGATATGTCTGCTTTATAACGTTGCACAAATGTTAGCAAAGCCTGATGCCAAAGAACTGGTAATATACGTGGATCTCGTTGGAACCTGGAATAGAGTAAAACAAATTAAGTATTAATTAACTTTCACCTGGTAACTGAAATAGAACTATAATCACAAATGATAATAATAATTTGAAGTTAGAGAAGTGGTAAAACATACCTTAAGAAGTGAAATACAACTGCATCTACAACTCTATATGGTAGAGCATATTTCTTATCAAAAAGAATCCGTAGGAAAATCGAATTAGCCCCTGTATAGTCCATCTCCGCTACCTTCAACATAGCTGCACTTGAATGCAACACAGGTATTGAGTTACGTGCTAACACAGATCCTATTATTATTGCTTCTCGTAAAGTACAATCGCCTGCCTAAAATTGAAGTGATAAAATATTATAAATATAAATTAAAAACTTACATAAAATGTTTATATGTATTCAATAATTATAATCATTAAGCAATATTATACCTCCAAAATAGGTAACAGAATTCCCTTCATAAATGCTCCAGGTTTGAAAAGTGCTTTTCTCAGTGCTTGATATAAATGAAAGTTCAAACGCTTGTATTCTGCTAAATCATCTCTTACACGTGGCAGCAATACTAAATTGTAAAAACGTTGAGCCATTTTCTCTTTGAGATTTGATGCAAAAATTCTTGTTGCCTGAAACATGTGTTCTTTATTCTTTATTTCATTATCATAAACTGCAACTCAATTCTCAGCTCCTGAAGGTACTCACCATGTGAGCTATTTAACATCTAATAAATAATACCACAAACTTTTATTCTAAGAAAGTATTCATAGAAACAAAAGTATTATTTGAAGAATATTTCTGACAGTATTTAATAAACAAACCTGATACATAGCTGCTGCAGACCAACTAGTAGGTTCTGTAATGTACAATATTTGCTCCCAATTTTGAAGATGTGGTATCATTTTGAAGGCTTTTGGTAATTTACCTGATCTATATTTTTTTAATACATCTCTCACACCTTCATACATTTGCTTTATTCTGTAAATATCACACAAACAATTTTAATTGAACTATTAAGAAAACTCAAATCTGTTTGAGGGACCATAACATAAATTACAACTCCTATATTATGAACAGCATACTGTTTAGTTTGTTGTGAGTTTGGTTGAGATAAATAAGTAATAAATTGAAGTTACTAAGATAATTCAAAATATAACTTGCTCAGTTAATGCCTAAAACAACAGACACCTTTGTAATTACAATGTCAGAACTATGCTATCAACTCACCTCGGATCTATGTTTTGAAGTTTCAATGTTTCTACATCTGAAAACTGGGTTTGTAGCTCAGTATTCTTTTCAGTGATTTTATCTTTGATTATGTCAGCTAATGTTCGAGTCTTTTCTGGTTTAGAAGACATGAACATTTTTAGCGCATCTTCATCTTCTTCATTGATTTCCATGTTATCATAGTAAGTATCTGGCTCCAAATCATCATTATCTGATGTACTATCTTGATCCGAATCGACACCTTTAGGCAACAGACAGAAAAGTTTTAAAGGCAAAATTTTAGTATATAGTCAGTTGAGTTAGGTGACAGCAATTTTTTGGTGAACAGCTCTTAATCCAGTAATTAAGACTCCAGTTTTCTGAAAAAAACCTAACCCGGCAATGGCAAAACAATATATCAAAAATTTTGGTCTGTCACAGTAGTTGTGAGGAGCAAAGCAATGAGGAAAGTTCTCCAAGCCTATTAATTTGATGGTCCATTTATTAATGTTTTACCATTTTAAATTTTTATACATTACAAAAAAAATAGAGGCAATAGAAAAATTATCACCTGCATCTGTAGTTGGTAGTAAAACTTGCTTTGATTGTCCCACCTCCGGATTACCATCAACTTCAGCTTGTTGCTTTCTTGCAGTTTTTAAAATTTTTTTGGACAAATCCGCATTAACAAACTAAAATAGAACAATAGCAATATGTATTATAAAATGAATTAAAAGAGTAAATGAAAACAAAAAAAGTGTTTTTGCTTACCTCCTCTTCGTCGTCATGTCTATTTCTGTCTTTAGTTCTATTCTTATTCTTCACAGATTTTCCAGCTTCAATCTGATCTGCGAGAGCTACATTTTTTCCAACCTGTGATGGCTTTAGCTTCTTAACTTTTCCCATGGTAGCCTTAAATAGATGGCCCTGTTATTATAAATGCTTTATGAGCTATTTAACTTAAAACGTGGAGTGCTTGCTATGCTATGCGATAGTGTACCTTTAATTTATTGTCGCAGATACTTGAGAAACCACAACACGTGCTTTATTTTATTGAAATTGAAACTAAAATAAATCCAAATTTCCACACACATTACATTGATTGACAATTTGCTTTGAGTTGAGGTTGTCTGTCAATTGTCACGCATGTCATCTTGCTTCAAGGACCAATAATAATAAATTATAATGGACTTGCGATTGACATTAGGCATGGGCAAATAATATCGATTTCAATTTGATATCGATACAGTCGCGTTCTTAACTACTAGCAACTACGTTCACGGCGGTTTTGATTCCCAGAATAAACTCTCCGGGCGGATCTGATCACCTGCAGAATCGAAAAGGGGAACGCTTAAAGGAAACAAAACAAGTCAGGCGGCAAACCTAATAAAACTCTGCGATAGAACTCAGGCAGGGCAGCTATCACACAGAAAGCGAAAACGGTGGTAGAATTTTATAGAGGGACGTAGGCTTGACAAGAGGGAAACCTACCTGCCATTTCGGTTTACCTAGTCTATCACATACCTATAGACGTGAAGAACTGAAAAACAAGTGACGTCCCGTGCTAGAATTCACCCACCGACGCTGCTACTCATTTAACAAATCCTCGTAAACTACACCAGGAATTTTGAACAATTTACCCAATTTTGCCTAGGGCCGGAGCTACCTTATCGCGAGTTCCTTAATGTAAATTTATTATGGCGCTCTAATAGCTTACATGTTTCTGTCAATAA
The DNA here is from genome assembly GCA_907269095.1 of Blastobasis adustella. Lineage (NCBI taxonomy): Eukaryota > Metazoa > Arthropoda > Insecta > Lepidoptera > Blastobasidae > Blastobasis > Blastobasis adustella. The sequence continues at coordinate 12,530,243 of OU026119.1, read as the reverse complement.
ATAATATTTTATTGTCCCACTTTTTTAAATCTCTCATAGTTCTCATAGTTGCAGGGATCAATGCCGAGGGACATAGCACAGGGATACAAGCTGATATACAGATAGAAGGATTAACATTTAACCTCATCAATGCGTATACCTACTAATCAGTTCGGCTGCGCCGACACCGAGCTGACTGCCTTCTGGAATAGGTAGCTTCGAAGTAGTTCGGAGATACCATGCGAGGTACGTATAGGTACCATCCTCCGAACAAATCGTGGTTGGTGCGGATCTTAACGGCCACGTCGTTAAGATGAGCAGAGAGTTTAGACGGGTTCACGGAGACTGGCTATGGCCATCCAAACAGTGAGGGAGAAGAAGTTCTTTCATAAACAGTAAAAGTGGTCTAAGATCCGGCTATAGAAATATTTTCCTTCATGTATTATTCAGAACCATCCTGTGTCCTTGTCATTTCTTCGGCCGCCTTTCGGCATGCCGAGTACTGTTTGTCCGAATTTGAGGATAATCCTGTGGTAATCATTGGAGGTTTTTGTCCTTTGCGCTCAAATTTGGCCCTTATTGCTTTTCAAAGTCAACCACTTAATAGACGTTTCGCAACGTTCTGCCGTTGACCGTCTACTAGTCACCCGGATGTCCATGGCAAGGGCTCGGTGCTGTTTAGGCATTTCCCCTGGATGATCTAGCGGTCCTACTTTGTTTGCTATGCCTATGGTGGTACTTTTTTGCTGTGCTTTCCCATTCCATACATTATGAAGTAAATAGATTTTGTATAAAATTAATCACTTTGATTAAGTGGGTGGGTAGTAGCCCAGGTAGGCCCAGCCCCAAGTAGGAGTAGCCCAGGGATAAGTCACGGTTAGACCCTGATTTTGCCGATCTTACGGACGAAAGGGTTGTGATATTCACCTTTGCTTAATAGTAAATTAATAAAGAGATGCAGCCACCGGCCCTCCTTCCCAATCAAGTATTTATACCACGGGTAAGTCGAGAAGACTCTTCTCTCGAAAAATCGATCGATAGGTGTCATTAGCGACTCCAAAATGTCTGAAAGCTGAAAACCGCAAGAGTGCCTTCTTCGATGGTATGGCCACGTCTCGTGCAGACCTGCACATTATGTAGGGTACGGATTAAACTTTGCCACCTCCGCCCGTTAGCGGGGGGAAAAGGGCCAGCGCAAGCGATGGCTCGAACGGAACACTATCCCCGCGCGTCTCTATTGCCTCATCGTGTCTTGTGGCGCAGCGCACGAGTGCCGGCGCACGCGGGTCACACGCGACAGCCACTTTCGCCCGGAGAACTGTTGGATTCCCAGTCTTTTTACAACTAATATACGTTAGATAATGTAACGTGGAGTCTAATATTGGCAAAATTTATATGATAAACAAAGTGCCGAAAGTACCGAATTTCCCAGGAAATAATTTCTTATTAGCATAAAAAAGTCAATTTACCGGAAATACTGGGAAAATGGGTACCGGTATTTCTCAGGAACATGCCCTAGTTATAACCTTTTTCGAAAAAATTCGAATCGTAAGCGAGAGGTACCGGGTTCGAATCCTACTGCTGTCATGTACCAATAACTCTTTTCCTAGTTATGTACATTAGTTGAATGCTCTTACGGTAAGGGAAAAAGGTCGTGATGAAACCTGCACATTTAGGCGACTGAATGTATAACCATGATAAAATACATAAATTAAGAAAAAAAAAAGATTCAATCTGGTAAAATTCCCCTGGTAGCAGGGTCACAGAGGTCAGATGGCAGTCGCTCCACTGTAATTAACTGATATACCAAATTCGCCAGAGTTGTGCCCAGTAGTGCTCCGTGCGCGAGAGCACTACTGAGACATTTACGCGAAGATGACTATTTACCGATTCTTATGCCCTAATAATAACCTAGTTTTAGATTAAGAAGATAAAAACTACACTGCAATTATTATTTTTTTATTTCATAAAACCCTCTTCCATACCCTTAAACGCGTAGTAACTTAAACTACTTTATACATAGCTGTCAAATTATAAAACTTTCACCACATTAATAGTACATACAAATACATTAATCTCCAAACCAAAAAACTAGCTACCTACCTACGCTTATAAGAAAAGTATCTTATTTTACTACCAACCACCTAACATGCGGTTCACGCTGATACTCTCAGGGTTTCTTCGATTCGGTATTCTTATAAGTAGATACGTAAGCTATATATTATGCTATAGAAGAGTTTAAATTATTATTCATGCGTTTAAATCATAAACAAAAGTCAACAAAATCAACCAATGTCCCTCTTGGGCAGTGATTTTCGGATATCATATAATAGAGAAGTAATGACACAAACAAATCTTCAAATATTGTATGAGAAACAGTATAAGTATATACCTAAATAGTCCAGAAGAGAAATAGGCAGTGAGTAGGTAAATTAGTAAAGACCATCCTATAAATACCGGAAACTACCCCTGAGTAGATACATATGTTAACATTTGCCTAATCAAATTTTTTTTATACCACAAAGGTGGCAAACAAGCTTACGGTCCGCCTCATGGTAAGCCAACACATCAGCCTATGGACGTTTGTAATACCCACGCGTTGCCGACCCCGTAAAAACCTTTTCACCCCTTTCTTTCACATAGAAAAAGCTCATCGAAATTGATCCATCCGGTAACGGTAAGTGTATAATATAGATTCGATTCAATTAAAACAATAAATAAACAATTTAATAACAAAATTATACAATATCTACAATACAACAGGTACCACCCGCTACCTTGTTCTTGGTACTACTACTATTTTGTTCGCGTGTACATTATTAGTCGTAAAGCCAACGTGCTCACAATAAATCAAGTTTCAACGTAAAATAAAATTTGATCAATAACTAATACAAAAATATTCGAATATTGTTCTAAAGCGAATGTTAACTTATACTATAATTGTCCACTTTTATCCTCAATTAGTTACTTTTCTTCTGATCTTTTCCTAACATTTTCTTTCTTTGTGTTAACATGTGTCCGAAGAGAACAGGGAAAAGTGGTAAATACAGAAACATGTAAAATATAAGGAAATAGTAGTAGTTAAACACGAAGTTCCATGTGTTCGGCATAGACACGGTAAATATCTTGTTTACAGCAATTTCGTGGAGCGAGTGGTACATACATAGAAGTTCGCCGGTTATACCTATAGGATATAGAATCAAGAATGTAGAGTACCTGGAAAAAGTTAAAATTATAACGTTAATACCATTTGAAGGCATGAATCACCCACCATAGAGGAAATCAACAGTATAAGCGTGGAACGTGGAAATTATACAGAAGAAATGCGTTAAAAATTATATCATTTTGGCGGTAATATAACGGTTGTGCTTTCGCGCTTGAGCGACTGCTATCTCTCTGTGTCGATATACCAATAAATCTTTTTTGACTTATGAACATTAGTTGAACACTAGCCGATACTCTTACGGCAAAGGAAAACATCGTGATGAAACCTGTACATTCAGGTGACTAAATGTAACCATGACCAAATCTTGTCAGGTTCCCCTAGTAGCAGGGTCACGGTGGTCAGATGGCAGTCGCTCCGCTGTAATTACCTTACCTGATCTGCCAAATCTTGGAGCATGGTAAAGACAGACCCCGAACCCTCGTGCGCGAAAGCACAACCAAGACATGAACACTAAGATATGAACACTTTCGTTAATGGAAGACTAGACCCCGAGCCACGAACAAATTTCGTCAGTCATTTCCTCACAGGCGATAGCTTGTAAAAGGCTTCAGAGGGTTGTACAAGGAAGGCTCGTGAAAGTCAGCTGCGCCGACTTGGTTGGAATAAACAACGGTAGCCCCACGTAAGCACGTAAAAAACATTCTGTGTGTGTATTCATCATCATCATCATCTTGGCGTTAAGTAAGTGCACAAAATAAACCGATTACCTAACAGGGTGCCAATCGGCTTCCAAGACTGTTCGACCAGTCTCAGGGTCCCAGCGGAAGGCTTTGCTTAATCTCGCTTCCCCAACAGTAGTAGCTAAAAGTAATGAGTGGTGTATTGTGGAGTGGTGAGTTCGTTGCGGTGCTGAAGTTCGACTAGCCTCAAAGTCTGAAACGGTCACCCATTCAGTTCCCAGGCTCTGATGCATTGCTTAACTTTTTTAACGGTCCCAAAATCACGCTGCCACTGAACTAAGGCGAATGTTAGTGCTCATTATCATTTATCATCATTATGATATATCATTATCAACAGCTCATTTTAGAATCTTAATTTTTTGAGTAAGTTTTTAGGTTACGCGCTAACGTTATAAGTGACCGCGAGCCCGTGTCAAAGTTAAAGATATGGCAATGTAAATAAAGTTTTTATGTTATTACTGTATGCACACTTGTAAGATGTTTTTATAGTCTATGAGTATTTATTTTACAAGGTTTATACCTATATTAATATCACCTTACAAGCAAATCATTACTAATATTACATATCTAATGAATTATTATTAGGCTTTATGTAGAATCAATTTCAATAAAACAAATCAAAATGCACTTACCTCAAGAACAGTAAAGGTTGTGGTATGGCTTTTACCAAATTAAGAGCATAGTATGCATATCTAATTATTTCTGTGAAAGACCATGCGATAATACAAAGCGGTAACCCAGGGCTAACAGTTGCACCAGATGTGACGAGCAAAGAGCCACATACAAGGAATACTCTTGAATAGACTTGCATCAATACAATCATCACACCCGATGGTACCAGGCCGATTGCTGCATGCACAATCTGGAAGGTATTTTATACAATGAACTTAAAATTCATTCCGTCTTTAAAATACTTACATAACGTATAAGTTTATATCAATATTTTTACAACTTAATAGTAATAGTCTAAATTGCTAAAAAATCATGAAATACAGTTTTCAAATTGTAATAATAGGGATTAAGTAGGTGCTTGTAATTTAAATTCATTGCTTGGTACCTTACCAAGCAATAAATTTAAATTACAAGCACAACATGAACATTACTAAAGGAATTTTAATGAGTGAATTAACATATTACAAGAAAGAAGACAATTAGAATTTTAAAGTACTTGTGTTTACGTGTTACGGACTTTGGGATTTCTTTTGCTTCATTTGTCATCTAAATTATTTCAAAAATAGCCACTTTTTTAATTTGTTGTCTAAAATGCTCAATGACTTAGGTCAGAGTTATGCTTGAACATATTTTATACTAACATTTCTAAAGGGGTTAGTATATTATTATTGAATGAAGCCTGGGATAATATAACCATCTCAATGTTTTAATTTCAAAATTATTGAGTTGCTTTTTCCGTTTAACAGAGGACATCATTACAAACAAATAATTATCATAGTCAATATCTATTAGTTCACATAAGTACTACCTAATTAACCAGAAAGATTTTAACGTTAAGGAGGAACATTAATTAGATTTGTAATTATTTAACAATTTAACTGCATGTAGAGTCAGACTTCATCCATATAGAATATATTCTAAATGTCATTTCCTAATCCAAATCATTTACCTCTAAAATGGCAGCATTTTGAAATATTATAACTGTCCATTTTATTTGATCCCAGAATATATCTAATGAGCCACGGTTTAGGAAGTGTTGTAATGTTTTCCACAACAAATACGACCACCTGAAACAATATATTGATTAAATTATACTTTATGTATTGTTGTTGTAGATTGTCATGATCTAATCATAATGAATAATTAATAAAACAAAATTCATTGATAACTAATAAATTAAAAAAAGAACTTTTCACTTACCCCGCAGTTTGAATAGAGTTGTAGGCTATTAGATAAAGTTTACCTATTTTAGATAGTTCGGAATGTTTTTTTACTCGTTTAGCCGTTTGTGGCATTGTACTTTATTATTATTTAGATAAAAAGTTTGATGAACTTTGCTCCGGCTAACGTTGTGAGTGAAGTAAATAATAAAGTTACAAGTCACTGACGAAGTTCACAAAATATAAGGTCTCACATTAAATTAAATATATTAAATTTACATAAAACATATAAACGACTTATTTTCATTCATTTGTGACGTCAAGTGAGGTGGCGTTTTGATGGACGGAAACACAGATTACTATCACAAACTATGAACTATATATACAGACGACTGACTTCATACAAAATAATGTGCACAGTAGCTGAGCACGCACATACGTGAGTGTTTGAGTGTGGTTCGTGTTGTCATGAGATGCATCTGTCTCTTTCTGAGGAAAAGAGACAGTTGATTCTAATCCTTACATAATAAACAATAAAGTCGCTTTTCGTTTAATCATCTGTTGTCGGTTGTTTCTTCACACACAACTACTACAGTTGATTCTAATCCTTACGCTATAAATAATAAAGTCGCTTTTCGCATTATAGTTGTGCACGGGATGGAGGGAAAGGGACAAAATTCTTTTAATATGAGTAAGTAGAGATGGGGACATCCTAGAGTGATTCTTAATAGACACATATTTTTATTGCAAGTTGGACAGCCCTGGATTACTATATATTAGATACGGAAACGTAAAGCGTACTCCACATGTCCGCCGAAACTTTCGGCGAAACTTTGGCCGGGACTTTGGCCGGGACTTTGGTCGACCCTCTACATTCTCGCCTATTAGGGATGTGGTGGGTGTCAAAACGCGTCGACATTATATCGATTCATCGGTGTAATATCGCTAATTTGCTTTAAACAGGGTCACAGAGGTGTTGGCAGCTGCTATACTGTAATTACTTGATCTACTAATATCCTGGATCATGGTCAAGTGTACCCCGAACCTGTTACGGGAAAAAGCGCTAGGAATATAAATATAAAATCGATCGAATCGAGACGACAATGAACTATCTCTACTTAGTCTATGAAATAGGCGAGACATGCCAAACATGCACGGGACTATACGAATGTAGGCGAATACTGCCTCCACATTCTCGTGTTCCCGAGGAACTGTCCACATGTGGAGCGCGCTTAATTTTTGTTTTTCATGGACTTACTACCTAACTAACTACCCAAGACTGGGTAGGGTAGGGTAGGCCTCTACATTCACAGACATAACAGACTAGACAAATATTCCCTGTTCGCTCGCTCTACAATGATTATGAATCTTGCTATCTCGTTTTTTCATCCATTGCTATAAGTTCACGGAAAATGACGCGTGCAATGTTTTGAACGTTCGACATATTGCTCGAGGGCCTAAAGCGCACTCCACATGTGGATAGTTCCGCGGGAACACGAGAATGTAGAGGGCGTATTCGCCTACATTCGGGTAGTCCCGTGCATGTTTGACATGTCTCGCCTATTTCATAGACTAAGTAGAGATAGGTTGTTGCCGTCTCGATTCGATCGATTTTATATTTATATTCCTAGCGCTTTTTCCCGTAACAGGTTCGGGGTACACTTGACTATGATACAGGATATTAGTTGATCAAGTAATTACAGTAGAGCAGCTGCATTCACCTCTGTGACCCAGTTTACAGCAGATTAGCGATATTACACCGATGAATCGATATAATGTCGACGCGTTTTTACACCCACCACATCCCTAATAGGCGAGAATGTAGAGGGTCGACCAAGTCCCGGCAAAAGTTTCGCCGAAAGTTTCGGTGGACATGTGGAGTACGCTTAAAGCATTCATCGGTGTAATATCGCTAATCTGCTGTAAACATTGTCACAGAGGTGATGGCAGCTGCTCTACTGTAATTACTTGATCTACTAATATCCTGGATCATGGTCAAGTGTACCCCGAATCTGTTACGGGAAAAAGCGCTAGTAATATAAATATAAAATCGATCGAATCGAGACGACAACAACTAATTGAAAGAATATCTCTACTTTGTCTATGAAATAGGCGAGACATGCCAAACATGCACGGGATTACACGAATATAGGCGAATACTCCCTCTACACTCTCGTGTTCCCGCGGAACTGTGCACATGTGGGGTGCGATTAACTATATAGTTCATAGTTTGTGCGATTAACGACCTGACGTTTCTTTTGAAACATCGGTGTAAATTTTATAATTTCCTAATAAAATTTTAATCAAACCATTTAAAAGACGGTGTAATTTAGTGCACATTTATAAGAAAGCGCAAAGTATGGAAATACAAATGGATTATCTTTTCATCAGTAAGTAATATATCGGGAATCAATTTTAGACATTGTGATAAAAATAAGCATCGTAATAGTCTGAATTTGCAATGATTGAAATGCTTTACCTTAAAACAACATGCCATTAGAGATAGATTTAAAATTGTTGGCAAATTGAGCAATATTTCGGTGTCTAAATAGGTTCGAAAATATTTTGATGCTAACAGAGTCGGACTTAGTATTTATTGTATAGAATTTTAATACTCAAATCTTGTAAATAGCGGTCCACAATTTTATATGTTTTAGGGTTTCATACCAAAAATATACCTAGAGGACATATTAAATGTTCAGACATTTTATGAAACAACGGATTAATCGCGTATTTACGTTTAATTACATAAATATTTGTTTTCCTATGTTTCCTAAAGACCAGAAATCGTGATGTCTGGGTTGCAAATTGGAAGTGCTGCATTGTAAACATTTTGAAGAACAAGATAATAATTAGATGCAAGTCCCTTCTGTCCTGGCGCATCATCATTATATGAATTTTTACTGAAAATAAAGAATATGCTGCCTGTTCAATATATTAATGTACCTATCCTTTTCATTTTTTTTTTTTTTTTTTCTTGACTATGTCCTCTATAGGACATGTGGACAATGAAGACGCTTCTAAAGATAAGTAAGTAGGTACCTACATAGTTTAGAAGTTATAGGGCAACAAATAAACATTCATACTGGTCAAAATCATAACCCTCCTTTTTGCAAAAGCAAGCACTGCCGATTCACGGTATGTAGAATCGAGAGATCGAAAAGGCGGTGGTAGGTATCAGGGCGTGGGTTTGATTCACTAGACACCTTACCTTTTATTATAATAACAAAATTAAATTATAAGTACAAGTTTAAGAAAATGACGAAGTCATCAGGAGCGAAATACGCCAACTAGTCAGATTTTGTGTGTACGTTACTAGTAGAAATCGTAGTAAAATATAACATCTGCAGATGGGCTGCCTTGTTCCGTCCCTGCATTTGCATTAGTGTATGTGTTATAGAAATGTGTGACATTTTGTCTTGTATTTCAACTCGGATTGTACTCTCTGCTTCTGTATATAACATTTTTTCTCTATGTCTACATTCACGCCACGACGTATCTTAAGGTCTGAAAGACGAGCGACCATCATTGGATCTTGTAGTTTTTGGATGACCATTCGATTCAATTTTTCATTCGAATACTTCGAATATCTCTTTTGCTCTCTATCGAATGAAATCTCATTCGCTTCGCTCATCACTAACTAAAATCTTCCTTTCATTTTTCTGCAGCCATAGCAGAGGTTGGTTATTTTTCGTGAAATGTTTTATGTAGTGAAAATTTACAATCATATGTTTATCACCATTATAAGTGTAACGTAATTAATAAATACTTTTTTATTCTAGCTTACCTGAATTGTTGATATTAAGATATCACAATGGTTGCGGCTAAGAAACAGGTAAGCGTTGAACACGTGTTCCACATTCAGGACTGATAGCAATGGTTAAAATCAATACGCTTGATTTTTACTTGCATAATTTATAGTCCTACATTATTCGTTACAATGATAGGCTCGGTAGCATATGCTACGTGATGTTGAGAACGTTTCGGACAATTTTAAGGTTATGTTCATCACTTCATTAAATACCATTTTCTAGGCAAGCTTTATCTTCAATCATAACCATTTATCTTTTCAGAAAAAGACCATCGAGTCTATCAACTCGCGCTTGGCGCTAGTGATGAAATCTGGCAAATATTGTCTCGGTTACAAGCAAACTCTGAAGACATTGCGTCAAGGAAAAGCCAAGCTGGTCATTATTGCCAAGAATGCCCCTCCTCTAAGGTGAGACTACTAAGAAGTAGTGTTTCCCAACTTTTTTTTCATTAGGGAAGCATATGGAGTCTTATGACTAAGAAGTATGGATTCCCATGTAATAGATTGGTGAAGTTGATGATGAGAATTGCTAATAAATGGTCCTTCACTAATCTATTTGTTATTTGGGAAACCTATGGAGTAGTCTTAGGCCCTTTGCTGTCCGACAGGTAAGATATATATGATTATTTTTCATATATTTAGAGATGATAATAAGATACTTCTCTGCTAGCAGTTGACGCAGACTTCCATAAATTGACTAAAAGGTAAAAGCAACTAGTATACTACTAGTTGCTTTTACCATGTTGCAGTACGAGACATGAAGATTATGAGGTTGTGACTAATAGTTTTATGAGTATAAATTGAGAAATAGTTTTATTTAGCCCCCCTTTAGCTCGTGTCAAATGATAGTGTGGCCACCCATTTAGCTCGTAGTTTAGTGCAGTATTTATTACACATTTAATTTTTTTGTTATTCAGAGGTATAGCGTTATGCAGGTGAAGCCCTAGCTTAAGGAAAGGAACACTTCTCTGACCTGAGTTGCCTTGAAAGGGTTGATGAAAATTGATTGAATCGGTCTCCATGCTACTGTTAATATTATTTAACTTTTGCCAACAGGAAATCGGAGATTGAGTATTATGCTCTTCTCGCGAAGACTGGAGTTCACCACTACAGCGGTAACAATATTGAATTAGGAACCGCCTGCGGAAAATACTACAGAGTTTGCACACTGGCCATTACAGACCCTGGTGACTCGGACATCATCACCACATTGCCAGAAGCAAATGCATAATTTCTTAATATAGGTTCCTAAAAAATCCAAAATTGTTTTATTTGTTTGTTTAATCTTACTACGACAACTCCGACATTTGTGACACTACATGGCCTCTCACGAAAGGGAAGGTTATTGCCATAATCTCCGGCCCTTGGCAGGTTGGTTCGAGATCACAGTGTTACAAATATAACAATGGAAAACGTTGCTATTTTCCGTCTACGGAGACTTTATTTTTGTCTCGCAAACATTAGTTGCCTTGTACGACACCAATGCCACACTAGGCCCGTCCGTGTCATTTCGATCCATTCGCACCGGTAAGAAAGAGGCGTGGTTTCCATCGTTTTGTCATATACTACGCCACTCAGCCCGTTTTGATCAGGCAGGGTTGCCCTTTGCACTATTGTGCCACACATATAAACTATTTGAGAGGCTGCTGTTAACCGAAGTTGATCCCGGAGCAAGCGAGATTCAGGCCGGCCTCGCTGCAATCAAATTGACGCAACACATTAATATTATATTCATATTATTTATTTGATAATATAAATTACATATAAATATTTAATTGTATAAAATACGTGCAGTAGCACATAATTATTGCATTGGTTGTAATATCTATAACACTAAATAGTCGAGCAATATGTCAAAATAGATAAACATAATTAATACAATAACAAAACAATAAATAAAGTCAAATAAAAAATTACAAATACAGGCCATATTAAATATGTCATATTAAGTAGGTAAATATGTCTAATTAATAATAAAACAATGTCGAATAATTTATTAAAAACATTCATCATTATATATTTACTGATTATTGTAAATATTCATTATCCTTCTAGAAGAAATTCGTCAATTTTATAGAACGTTTGTTCAATTAGCCAACACTTTAATTTCTCTTTGAAAACATTGTCACTGACAACTTGGTGATATGTTGAGGAATGCGGTTGTACACCGACGGGCCCATCACATGCGTCACCTTACTTGACTTTGCCAGTCTGCGTGAGACGGACGCCAGGTTCGCCTTGTTACGCGTATTGTATGCGTGGATTTCCTCATTCCTCGAATAGAGGGAGAGATTATTCCTCACATACAAAGCTATTTGCAAAATAACCAACGATGGTAGGGTAAGAATTTTCAGCGAGTTAAAATATAACTCTTTTGCATTACAACAAAACAGATATTATGTGTATGAGAAACACACAGCGTTGAGTAAAGAAGCTATCTAAGATTTTACCTTAATAAATGATGCAAACATACCAATCAATCCGCATATTACCTCCTTATGTCACCTATTCCAGCAGCAGTGCGGCTTTACTACTTCCATGTAAGCGCGCTGAATTTTGTCATAACATGTTTACCTCATAGAAGTCTTCATGATCCACCAGCAAGAACCTTGCTGCAACGCTGTGTGTTTCTCATACACATAATATCTGTTTTGTTGTAATGCAAAACAGTTATATTATGTTTCTTCGAAACACACAGCGTTGAGTGAAGACTTGTTTGATTACTGCTAGTGAAAGAGGATTGCAGACGCTATGTGATCAAATAACTGAAATAAGATGTAATTTTAATGTTTAGTTTAGGTATTCTGAAACGTAAAACATTTTAGTAAGTCTCAAATACCACGCTTCTTTTTAAAATTTTATAAATTTCTATGAAATGTTATCCCAAAAATCAACAAATTATATTGCTAATGACATCAGCAACAATTGTAACTTTAACAATAACCATAAGAATGTAAAGTTGACTCTTATAGAGTCTTAACAGGGAAGTCCTTACAAACAATAGTACCTTTAACAGTAATTACACATAATAGTTAATCACTCCACAAAAGTCTCTGGTTTTAAATCAGGTAATGAACACCTTACCAAAAGTAAAAATCAATATGAAATCTGAGCTGAGTCTGTTTTTCAGCCAACCTGATGACAGTAAATTTTTTGTACATTATATAACTCTTTCAGTTTTCCCTACTTGTCTAAGGGTTATTCTCTAGCAAACTCCTTGTTGGTGCCTCCATGTTCTCCATAAATCAAGATTTAGAGGGACTGGTATTTAGAAATTATTTCCCTATTTTTAATGTTTCTTTTAATTCACATTACATTACCCTAAACCTCCTGAAGGCCAGAAGCTAGCTATATTTCTAGCTACCTTATTTTTAAAAGACAATCTACTGTACAGTAAGTTCTCTCATACGAGTTGGTTATTTCCGCCATTGTGCCCTATTAAATGAGAATATATGATAAACCTTTATGTGCAGCAGATTCTAAAAGCTATTTCTCTGAGTAAACCACAACCCTAGAGAGTGCCTGTATGGGACACAAAACTATTATATTACTGGTTAATTGTCCACCATCTCCTTATGCACACTACATGACATGTCAAGAAGAACGGCTTTGACTCTTCTTTTAGTCTCAGGAAGACATCTGCCTAATCATACCCCCCCTTCTTTTCCCCCCCTCCCCCTCTCCTTTTCCAACCCAATTTCTCATTCACCCCCTCCCCCTCTCCTTTTCCAACCCAAGATTTGCAGTTTGTCCACTTGTGGGTGGGGGAGGGTCTCCCAATTGCGAGGTTTCCGCTCAGATTCTCTACTGATACCAGCTCCTCCAGAGCTCGGGCCCACAGGTAGAACATCCAGGCGTACTGAGTCCAGTACTAATTAAGGCGCAATTAATATGTAAGGTCTCTCCGCCGTGTTCAAGTGATTGAGAACTCCCTTATCAGATAAGGCGGAGGCCACGCAAGCCGAAATTTCCATCTTACTGAATGCATCGCAATATTTTGCCAAGTCATCGTTTGAGTCCCGTAAGTGACGTATTCTCGCCCAACGGCCGAGTCAACAGTCTGGGACGCCCACAAGGCCTCCGCAGCCTGGGGCAACAGATGCCATTTTGGCATGGGTTTGTTTCCTTAAAGGCAGTCGGCTATGCCGTTGTACCTCCTCACAGGTCCACCACTGTGAGGGTGATATTGAGCCAATATGACAACACCAACAAATGTATGAACACCCCATTTACGAATCAAGGCCTCCGAGGCCTGGGGTAACAGATGCCCTTCCGGTAAGGGTCTGTTTCTTGAAAGGCGGTCGGCCATGCCGCTATACCTCCCCGAGAGGACCACCAGTGTGAGGGTGATGTCAAAACGATATGTTCACAACAACATGGACGCCCCAGTTACGAATCAAGGCCTCCGAGGCCCGGGGCAACAAATGTTATTCCGGCAAGAATATTTTTTGAAAGGCGGTCGGCTATGCCGCTGTACCTTCCCGAAAGGTACACCGCTATCAGTGAGGTGTGCAGTCAGATTCAGGAGAGCACGGGAATGAGTACCTCCGACTGTTGTAAAGGGCTACTTTCCTAGGTGGCAACCTAATTATGAAACACCATTAAAGAACTTACATTCAATATTCAATACTCAAATGTTTATTGAGTTTTACATTAAAACTTGCCCAGCGTATGAAAAAAAGAAAATCCCATTATTTATGTTCTAAGCCACATAAAACGTAAAAGAAGTACCCATTTGACAATGAGCTCACAAGTCTATATTGCGTACAAATTCTGTATTTTGTCAGGTGTTTAAAACTGCTGATTTAACCTGCAGCTACATACAATGATGTCCTGTTATATGGACTGAACAAGAATGTTTGCACACTGAAGGCCTGCTTCATGTACGCGCAAAGTTCCACTGTGTCTGATTTTCCAGTGCCACCCTGTTCTGGTGGGCTATTAGAAAATCGGCAAGATAGATCACTGACGAGACGGTGAGACGCATCTCTACCTCTCTATTATCTAATTGGTGACCGCTGCAAACAGTCGGGAGTTCAACCTTCAGGGGGCGGCCCTCATGAGGCCACATTAACTCTTAGTAATAATTATGACCACAATAAATCTTTATTGGGATATGGAAATAAGCATACATTACTGACTCACTGACTAATCAGTTTAAAATGTTTTTCCACTAAGGTGAAATTTTTTTTTTTTTTATCAAAAAGATTTGTTATTCCTGCAGTACCCAAACTTACTTTGGGTCACTGTACCATCATAGTAAATGAATAGTAAGTATTCCAAAAATGGGAAATTGCAATGGTTTGATTTATAGGTACATAGATTACCCGTTTTTATTTTCCATATAAATGGATTGCTTCCAAATGGTTTTGGAAGATGCACAACATGTGCATTATTATTCTTTATTGAGTTTCAATCAGTACTTAACTAATAATAATTAATTATTATTTCATATTTTCTAAAGTAATTTGGAGCATCTAATCAGGTCTGCATACTTCCCAGGAATTAAATAAGAGGTGAAAGAGCATCCCGGCTACGTAGATCCTCTGAACTTAGAGGTATACTTATGAAGAACGCTCTTAACCTTAACTTTGGGCCAAGAGATATGTAACAGAGAACTGAGATTCAGTGCTGCGGGTTAGCCGCTGCCCTATTTACTAGGTCCTGTTTTAATAACTCGTTACTGGTAGACCTATGTTTGAGAGACCGGGCAAAACTCCCTCTGTGATGGCTAAATAGTCCATAGCCTTATAAATGTGAGAGAGTTCTTTTCATATACCTACTTTAATTTATTTTATACTACTAAAATTACAAACATGCCCACGGCCTGATGGTAGCGGGTACCTACAGCAACCCATGGACATTTACAATACCAGGGGCATCACATTGCACAAATCCTGGAGTCGCTTTAGGCATTCAACCTTATGATAGATTTATAATGAACTCTGCTCCAAGCATACCCTGGCATAAGCCGGGAAAGATTATACCTCATCCAAGCCGGTGAGTCAAATTGTTGTAAAAGAGTAAGAGCTACGAAGCTTCTTATTAGTCTTCAATTCAACTACTTCTTTATTAAATTCTGTACTAATTAGTATTATAGCTGTAATATATTTTCTCAGAAGATCCCATGGGATTTACAAAGAAGTTGTTTGTCATTCTCTCTCATGTTATGTAAACGACTAGCTCCAGGAAGGTTTACTTAATTTTTTAACACTGACTAAGAGTCCTCTTCTGTGTAACATTTTGTACATATAGTAAGAGGTAACTGTGCAAGATGTAACTAACCTGTCTAATTAGTTATTTAGAAAGACGATGCGCGGGTGGCAAGTATATACGGACGCTGCGGTGCGCGGAAGCTACACCTTCATCCTCCGAGGATGTCGAGCTCGCACCATCCGCCTCATCACTGGCTAAAAGACGATGAGGGATGTACAGCAGGCAGCAACACAGCTTCGTCCGGAGCACCTGCCCGGCATTAGTATTTTCGGCATCGACTTACCGATTTTGCACGCTTTTTGCACAAAAACACAGTTACCAAATTACACAACACCACCAATACATATTTCGCACCGAAATAAGCAATAAAAACTATTTTTTAAACAAATATAAGATTTTCCATTAATTGCCGGCAAAATCTGTAGACGCTATGAGGTAATCATGTTAAGCATACTCCACATGTCCGCCGAAACTTTCGGGGAAACTTTGGCCGGGACTCGTCGACCCTCTACATTCTCGCCTATTAGGGATGTGGTGGGTGTCAAAACGCGTCGACATTATATCGATTCATCAGTGTAATATCGCTAATCTGCTGTAAACAGGGTCACAGAGGTGATGGCAGCTACTCTACTGTAATTACTTGATCTAGTAATATCCTGGATCATGGTCAAGTGTAACCGAACCTGTTACGGGAAAAAGCGCATGGAATATAAATATAAAATCGATCGATTCGAGACGACAACAAACTGTCCCTACTTAGTCTATGAAATAGGCGAGACATGCTAAACATGCACGGGACTACACGAATATAGGCGAATACTCCCTCTACACTCTCGTGTTCCCGCGGAACTGTCCACATGTGGAGTGCGCTTTATGACAAGTTTCAGCGCGCTTACATGGAAGTAGTAAAGCCGCACTGCTGCTGGAATGGGTGACATAAGGAGGTAATATGCGGATTGATTGGTATGTTTGCATCATTTATTAAGGTAAAATCTTAGATAGCTTCTTCACCCAAAGCTGTGTGTTTCGA
Organism: Blastobasis adustella; assembly: GCA_907269095.1. Classification (NCBI taxonomy): domain Eukaryota; kingdom Metazoa; phylum Arthropoda; class Insecta; order Lepidoptera; family Blastobasidae; genus Blastobasis; species Blastobasis adustella. The sequence continues at coordinate 12,513,469 of OU026119.1, read as the reverse complement.
AGAAACATAATACGGCCTTTCAGACGTATCCTGTGGTACACGGGCGATCGCGCGTACACCTCACTTCTGCAATCTGAACGCTCTCTCCCACTCCGCCGCGCCGCCCCACAGCTCAGCCCCGTACTGCAGCAACGAATGTACCAGAGCAAAATAACACGTGCGCACCTTCTCCGACGACACAACGCGCGACAATCTACCGAGCACAAAACATGCGCCATACAGCTCATCCATATGCTGCTCCCAGGTCAGGCGCCTATCCAGGTGGAACCCTAAGAAGCTCGTGGATTCAGCCTGCTCAATACACGTACCGCAAGCGCGTACTTTCAGTGGCTTCATTGATCTTCCTGATATGTCGAAGTGCAGAAAGTGCGTCTTTGAGAGATATAAAACGAGACCGTTAAGTTGAAACCACTGAGACACACGTGATTCGGTGTCGGTGAGCTTTTCTTCCAGAGCCTCGACTGATGGAGCAGTTACGATTATCGCCACATCGTCGGCATATATAAAAGCGATTTAGATCATTTAGAAGTAAAGAAAATAATATGTTGGATACAGATGATCCCTGAGCTACGCCTATATCTGTCGCAATTGGCTCAGATTTAACCTTTCCTCCTTGCGCTGTTACAATCTGTAATCTCTCCCGAAGTAGGCCCATCAGGACTGCGCGAGCAGGACCTTGGATTCCGTAATGAGCCATTTTAGCAGCCAAAACGTCGTGGTCGGCCACATCAAATGCCCTGGACTCATTAAAGATGGTTTTGAATTGGGGAAGGTAACCGGCACTATATTCGTGGATCTGTCAGCAGCCTACGATACAGTAAATCTTAGGCGGTTGTTGTGGAAACTAGAAACTGACCGAAGATCACAACTTTGTCGGGATACTCCGAGAACTTCTTCTACGCTTTCAGGTGCAGCTCCTCCAAGACGAGAGCTGGTAGAGGACACAAAAGAATGGCCTGCCCCAGGGTAGCGTCTTGGCTCCGTTGCTGTTCAACACATCTATATACCAATGACCAACCATCAAAACCAAATACGCACGCTTTTTTTACGCCGATGATCTCGCCCTTTCTGCTCAAGCTAACAGCTTAGAAGAGGTTGAGTCAACACTATAAGGTTCTTCATAATTTAAGCAAGTATTACAGGGAAACGTCCCTCCGGCCAAACACATCTAAGACAGTCCTGCGTTTTTCATCTCCGCAATCGTAAACTAAACATTGTGTGGCAGGGAATACCATTGGCTCATAGTTACTCTCCGAAGTATCTTGGCGTCTTTTTGGATAGGTCGCTCACTTTCATCAAGAACTGCCAAACCGTTAAGGAATATCCGAAATCAATTTAGGCGTCGCCTTAGGTGGTTTAGTACAATGACAACTTAAGCGTCGCCCGAGTAGGGTGTACTTCGGTATAATACAAAACTTACTTTCGTAGCGGACTAGTATCGAATCCATAGAGAAATAATGTTTTAAAGTCTGTGATCGAATCACAATAAGCCCTCTGATGATGATCGTAGTATAGATCTTATCACTAGTTACCGCTTACTATCAGGGGGCTTACCATGAGCTCTTATAGCAGGACCTAAACAGAATTGCTCTGATTAGAACGAAACTTATGTGACACGTATAGCGCTGTCGCGTTCTAAGCAGGGCAGTTCTGTTTAGGTCCTGCTATAAGAGCTCATGGTAAGCCCTCAGGTGCTCTCGCTGCTAGTTTGTCACCAATCTTTAATTTCATTTCTTACTAAAACTTGTAAGTAGTTAGTATTTTTTCTGAGCTTTATCGCTCCACCCAGATCCAGTAAAGAAAACAGTTTAAAAGTAAGCACTTGGCATTTTGTATACTCCGCCACTGAGTAGTAGTACCAACAGATGGTAGGTACGAGGTTTACCGCTTACGTAGACGGTATATTAACTTGAAAGTATACAAAAAAACTGCCGAGTGCTAACTTAAAACGGTTTTCTTTACTGGGTCTGGGTGGAGTACTGGTCCACGCGAATTTGACCCGCCATTAGTTGAGACGCAAAGATGTGTTGGTACCAGAGGTAGGTACTATATTCTTTTTACTATAAAAACGTTGTGAAGACCTCTGTACCTATGGAATAAGGACTGACAAATAATACCAATTACAGTTAACATAAACAATTTATTCAAAAAGTTCATTGTCTACTCTATACATTGCGATTTCAATCCACAGTCGCGTTAAGGACGCTCCCGGCAGGTAACTCCCGATTATCTTGCATGTCCTGTAAATGTAAAAAATAAAAGTTATTTATATGGCATGTATTACATACAGATATGGGACTCTTAAGGAAACTATTTCAAGTATGTAACATAACTTCATGTGAGGCGTCCATTAAAGGCACTATCACACAAGGGCAATAGCCGGGTCATAGTTAGTTAGGCGGTAGTAAGTAGTAGGAGTAATACTGCGGTCAAGATGACTTCTTGACCGCAGGCGCGGTGTGGGGAGCAGCGCACACACGAGCGATGCGCTCCAGTCAAGCGGTGCCATAGTATTCTGCACTTTATTTTTTGTTTTATAACGACGTTTCAAAATGTCCGCGGACGTGTTGGAGTATAATTGATAGACGAAATATCTCACATTAAAACAATACACCGTTCGAGTGTCGCGCGATCTGCCCGCTGGCTTCGTAACCGGGACTGCGTTGATACACCACTCTCCGCGCCCCTGCCCGCTGCTTCGCCGGTGACTTCGTGACCGCGACCATCGTCACAGCCTTGTCAGGCCTGTATTTATGCATCTGCACTTACGATTGGGGCAAACCAATGCATTGTTGTTGCATGGCGACCTGAGTGGTTCAATGGTCAATAGGTCTGCCACGCAGGAGGTCCCGGGTTCAATTCCCGGCCGGGCAGAAATTGAATTGATGAATTTTAATTTCTGTTACGGGTCTGGGTGTTCTGTATGTATGTATTTAATAGTAGTTTATGCAACTGTCATATAAAAGGGGGTATTAAAACATGAGTGTCTGTTTATCATACGAGGCGTAGCCGAGTATGATAATAGTTTGACACGAGTGTTTTAATACCTAATTATATGCAGTTGCATACACTACTTTATCTACACTCATATTTTCATGTTAAAATTTCGTATCTATAATTTTTTCAACTTTGCTGGAAGTAACTGCGAGTCAGTTCTGTTGTATCTACGCGTCGAGGATATCAAGTGAAATTCACTTCACTTCTTTCACATTTATCTATTTATTTGCTTCAAACAAGAAACAACATTCACAAACACAAATTACAACAATTAGAAAAAATATTCTGTTTAGCGGGAAAATAATTCCAAATGTACACAATCGCAACCACAGACTATGAACTGATCACAAATATAAACAGGAATTTTGAATTTGTTGAAGACATTTAGGTATTCAGCCTACATTTAGCCGGTTCCCGGCGCCCGACAAAAATTTAAAAAAGAAAAGTGTTGCATAATGATTAAAAAGTTATTTTTCGATACAGCTGTAATGAAAATAGTATGGGAAATGCTGTATCGAAAAGTAATTTTTTAAATTCTTATAGACTGGCGTGAAAAAAGTGTATCCTTAAACAACTGTTTTCGAATATGTAATTGGAACATTACGCTATGAGTGTAGATAAAAGTATTTAAGTAGTATATCAGTTGTCTAGCACCCATAGTACAAGCTTTGCTTAGTTTGGGGCTACATGGAGCTGTGTAAATTTGTCCACGAATATTTATTTATTTATTTATTGTTCTTGCTGGGCTGGCTTACTGGACTGACCCGGCTATTTACTCCGTGTGTGGCCCAATGCGTTTTTTATAAAGCTTTTCCACCACATAAGGCAGTATATGCTACTGGCTTACTGGTCCCGCCTACCGAGCCTTGCTTGACATTTGGCCGTGGTTTCATCCATGGGCTCGGCCGTCGGCTGTACCCACCTCCAGCGATACACGCTTATGACGCGAAAATTATAAATAACGATTGACCCTTATTCCCCTTTACTAATTTACAGCATGTTTTTATTTAAAAACTAGCTGGCCCGACGCGACTTCGTTCGTCCTACCCTAACCCTACCTACTTTTTTCTTGCATACAAACCACCAGAACAAAAAGAAATTATTCAAATTGGTGAAGCCGTTCTTATTTTAGCCAGACTAACGCACAGCAATTGATTTTTATTTGTAGAAGATACGTTTAACTCCCGTGTTGTTTTGTATGAAATTGTGTGTTTATTTTAGGCTTAATAAATGTAGCTTTTTTTTATCATTTACATTAGCAAAATAACAAACAACACTTACAAATTCTATTCCACCAAGTTCTTCTTTTTCTACTTCATTTTTCTTTCAGCTTTCAGCACCATTCTATTTTCGAATAGGTATAATTTTCTTCAGGTCCTTGAATGTATAACTTTTATCCATATTCTGAAAATTGATAAACACAAATTATAAAAAATATTAAAAACAAATATTAATAAAACAAATTTAATATTTTAAAGGTAGTAAGTATTTCATGTTTACAGCAATAAGTAATTAGTAAGAAACTTTGTTATTACTTATAAACTGATCATGAAAAACGTCGGTGTTGCATTCTTTTTACAGGATTATTAAAATGTAACGCTGGTGACGTAGTCATGATAAACGTACTTATAACTAAAATGTAGTCGAGAGCCTATAAAATATAGCTAGGTGGTATTTAGCATTTGAAGAGCAGGTGTCATACCCGCATTTTGCACTTAAATGTATTGACGATTAACTTTGCTCATCAAATACATCTTTATCTCTACTTCTCGTATATTTTCTCTCTTATGTATAAATACAAAAACCAGATAACGAATATTCTTCCAGACTATTGCTTCATACAAATCGTACGTAATCCACAATTCTCGTCTGTGCATAGCAACGTATATTCAATTCCTGCGCCTACCATGGTCATATCAGTGATACACTTCCACTTTAAACTAAATTATAACTTACGATTATGTTGTATATTAATAATTACTTTTTCTCAAGAAGGAACATTTTAGGAAGATTTCATTTGGTATAGTATACTTACTAACTCTTGTTCCTTACTGAGCGTATTTAAGTAATAATAGGTACCTATATAGTATTGGCTTATTCATAAGTCAAGTGACTACCTGTGCTAATTGATATAATAATGGTCTACATTTCTCGTATCTAATATAGAGGTATGTACTTAATAGATATTTAAAAATAGATACTGAAAAAACATGTTCTTTACATTCAAGGTTGATCACTGTCAAGCCAAAGGTGGATCACAGTATAGCTAGTAAATTTATTAGTTGAGCGAATTTGGCAGTGGATCCTAGTGGATTGAGGCATTTTTCATGTTCCACAAAATCTTATTTATTTTTGATAATGCAGGCAGTGTTTTATTGAGACAGGTCAGTGCTATAGTGCTATATTTCTCTATTAATACGCAAGTACTTTATATTTCAACGTAACGCTTTTCATATTATTCATCTTATGAAGTATGATGTTGATGACATTCATTCACTAAAACTTAAATCTAAAGTCTTAATTCAATGACTACTTATTTAATAAACAAAGCAACTGTTACCTGGGTGACGTTATGGTATGTATTAACATCCACATCTTGTAGCGATAGGTAAGCATCTCTGGCCACTTGCATTTGGACGATTTACCTAAGGTAGACATCTGGGATATTTAAAATATAGAATCAATGTAATACAGCAGCAACTCTATGTATTCTATTGTAATTATAAAATATGTGATCCATTGTAATTGTACAACTAGTGCGTTTCTGAACATGTTCATAGATAGAAGCTGTATCTGTATAGAGGTGTAGACCTCACTCTTAAAATATTTTTATGCACAACACATGGATATGTCTAATATTTGCAGAAATGCTTGTGGTGAATTCCATGCCTGTTGAGGCAAAACCTATAATGGATGTTTTATGATAATGGACCATACCATTACTGTATAATGAAGTGCGATAACTCTCGAAAGCCTGAGATTTGATTGTATTGAAAATAAAAGGGTAGAAAGAGTAGGCAAGGACTAGCACTCCTCTAGTCCTCGCTAGTAGCTAGTCACTAGCTAGACTTTCTTTTGTGACCATTTTTACCCTTCATGTACCTCAGCAGTACACTCAAAATAAATTTTCTTTGATTAGTTAGACAATCATATTTTTTTCTAGATAAACAGCAAAATAGGAGCAAGTATGTACCCAACGTTTACTAAGTCAAGGTATTTCTTTGCTCTCTGATAAAGTAAAAAGTCAGAGGAATTAAAGTAGGAGTTAAAGTAGTGCTGTATTTGACTGAAATGATAATATTTTGTTATAAATAACTTCTATATCTTTACTCGACATCGACTTCTTAGTCAGTAGTGCACTTGATGATTGTAATTCCTTCTAATATTACTCATGATCGACATTATAATTTCAATACTCATCAAATTGTAACAATTTTTATTCTAGTAATATTCGTGATACAACTCCACATGTTGTATTTTAGTGATTCTCAATTCCATTTTTCAGTTAGCTACAAAGACTTAACCCTCACTTGGTATTTTAAACATATTGCAACAGATTATACCCAAATAAATGTACACATCTTCAACTTCCACAATTTTATTAAAAATTTTATGATCCTTATTAACTAATACTGTTATTATTATATACCTAAGGTACACGCACATTTTATTACACTACTTGAGACAATGAATATTTTAATTGTAATTAAAAATTAACTATATTTACCTACGATAAATGTACTTGTAAGGCAACATGAAAGCTTTACCTCCACAAAACATCTATTTCTTGTTGACACCACCTCAATCGCCACCACAGGTGGTACTACGGAATGACCATGTGTCGCTTGGTACCGACTTCTGCACCTCATTCATTCGCAAGTTTTAAATCAAACAATGACGGTATTTCTTAGGCTTATTACTTTGTGGTATTTCCTAGTATATTGTGAAGTACCTAAATGCTTTTACGACATGCCGTGAAAGATTCAAATTATTGTCGTAAAGATAGCAGGATAGGACCCAATATGACATGATAAAGTTGCCAAGTTACTGAAAATATTTCAGAACTTATTGTTACTTCATTAACTTCTCATTGAATAATAAAAATATATTTCGAGATAATATTGGCACTGCCAAATTAGTCGTCTTCCATAATATTAAAAATAGCTTTTGCACTACCTAATAACATAAATTATTCTTCTTCTAAAATATACCAAAATAACAGCTGCTGATTGTAGTCAGCGTCAGAAATTTAGAGGCGAACAGACAAGACAAAATGGTCTAAAACCCGTAAAGTAAACTTTACCTCAACAGCATAAAGTTTGTTTCAGAATGGGAATAGCGCACGACAAAATATTCTGATAAGTCTCTTTAATTTTCGTGGTTGTGTATTTAATTTTGAACAATCTGTTGTACACAATATTTTTGACGCCGACTGTGTACTATAATTACATACTTCAGTACTTCCGAGTAGGTACTTAATCTGACAAGCCTAGTTTGCCATGCCAAACTCTATTCCTATTTCTACCTCGCTAACTTATAATATATGGTATTGTGTTTGCTTTATCGTAATAAGATTTTATCAACACGAACGAAAATAAAATGGCCACAGCTGTTAGTTTGGTCATTGTCCATAAAATGTATTAAAATAACGAATTTGCAGTCAAAAATAAAAAAAATCTACGTTTATATTATAGGCAAGTATGTCGCTCTTCAAGTACATTTTCACTTCATGTATATTATATCACTGCGATATGGATTCCTACCAAATACATTGTCACATTTCAATAAATTATTAATAACTTTATATCCAAGAGCTTCAACAATGTCATCCAGCTATTTTAACTCATGTGGGATGCTAATGAATGTTTTCTGTTATATTCAAACAGATCACCAACTGCCTGCAATACAAACAATTATAAAGATACTTCAATGTATATTTGTGATAATGCACTTCATTATATTCAAACCTGCCTCAATTATAAGTCTTATGAGTTAAATATTCTAGTCTTATGATCTAGCTAATCCAAACCACAAAAGTGGTCCTCTTTTATCCAGTAAACAATATTAAAGATATTATAATATCTTTCCATTTGTCATTGTCATCAACTATATTTTGTTCATTAACATCCAGCAAGTACACCTACTTTATTGTAATGATGATATTAGCAATGCACACCAATAAATATTAGTATTAACTATTAGTATGTGTTCTTAATTTCTCACACATCATTTAGTAAACAACATGACCCTATTGAATCCTTGTTGTGCAGACTCCTATGTAGCAATGATTAAATACACTTTATTGTGTAGTCATTGGAAATGTAAATTTCAAGGAATCGCTATTCTCATAGGTATGTTCATATCATTGGCACAGTTTAGATTGTTTATGTACTTAACATCTCAAAGGATGAGCTCGGATCTAGACTCGTTATTGAATACGTCACTGTACCGTGTCGGTAAGTTCCTAAATTCTGATTTTCAGTTTCTGTATGTTAACATACATATATTAAATATCACCTATTTGTCTCATTTATTATTTGGTGAGATCAAAGAGTCTTGTCTCCATGTTCATTTGTCAATATAGGTAAACCTACCTATGCTAATCACCACCGCATCATTCAATGAAATCTGGAAGTATCACTAGCTTGGTTTTTGTTCATGCCATTTGGTTTCTTACCGATACAATATCAATAAATATGTAAATCTACCTAAATATCTTGCGCACTGTGGTTTAACTAGGTATTTTAATAACCTAAACAAATTGACTAGCGTGTATCGTAGTTTTTTACCACCACCCACTTTAGTAGTCGCTGTACATACCATAGTTGTTGCTATACTGCGGCTGCGGCTGTTGGTACGAGTTGTACGCTGGTTGCTGCGAGTAGGAGTCGTAGGTCGGCGCCGGGCCGCCGCCGCCGTACGCGGGCTCCGCAACGCCGTAGCCGGCGTCTCCCGCGCCGCCCGCGCCCCCACTACACCATCATAAAAATATCATATATTTTTGTACTCCACAGACTATTGAACTTGACACGACTTGGAAGAATAATAACCAAGTGTGTCGAACAAACCAACGAACATTGGTTCGCGCGGCGGCCGCGCATTATGGGTACTGCGCCGCCGCGCGCGGCAACTCGAACATCGGCGCGCTCGAACGTACCGCGCGACGACCTGACTACTACTCACTGGGACGGACCTGACGACTACTCACGCATTTTTGGTGGATACGTGCGGCAAAAACATGGATAACGAGAAGTGTCGTACTTTAATTAGATTATATGGCACTAAACAATTTCTATGGAACAGTAAATGTAGTGATTATCACAACAAATCATTAAGAAAAGATGCATGGAACGACATCAGTGTAGAAATGGGCAAAATGAACGCTCGTTCACGGATCGGCTGCCGCGCGCGGCTGAATCGCTATAATGAAATTGTGCGCTAAAAATGTCTCGCGAACCAAAACACAGATTTGCCGCGGTCGAACAATGCTCGCGCGGCGGCCGCGCGAAATCGATACGCACCTTAGATTTGCAACAAAATTTTGATGCCAGACCAACATGTAATTCGTCAAACTAAGAAACCACTTACCCATAGCCCTCATGTTCATAACCGCCTTGGCTTCCAGTAGAGTATCCGTAGCCACCAGAGCCATATCCTCCTGAATTGTATCCTGAATTCGTTGGCGCTGGCGCTGGTGCAGCGTAGTTGCTGGTCTGGTACGGACTATTAGAAAAGTGTAACTATTAGGTACCTCTTCATTTATTTCAACTCCATGGAAAATGGTATATGATAAAATCAGAATGTAAGTTGTCTGCATCTATGTTTCAGACGGCAATTCCTATCATGCAAATGAGTGTTCATCATGTGTGTTTCTAATACAATTCGATAGATCTAGGATAATAAAATTTTTATTGAATATTTGCTAGATACCTAGGTGTGTTGTACGAAGGCTGCGCATACGGATCTTGTGTGGGCTGCTCGTATGGCTGGTATCCTGTGTGGCTAAAACTAAAACAAATTAATGAAAAATTAAAAACTTAAAAAACAAAAAAAATAAAATAATAATATAACATTTTGCTCAGAAATTAAAATAGCGTCATATATGTATCAGACGGCACATTCCTATCGTGATAAAGGATCATCATTTGCGAATTTTTGTGCTAAAATTTTAACTACATAGTTGGGTTGGGTTGTTTTACTTACGATGGTGGGCCATATCCATTGTTGGCAGGCGGCGCGTTGTGCAGCGGAGGAGCCTGCTGGTAGCCGCCCTGCGGGGGCGGCCGCCCGCCGCCGCCGCCGCCACGTGGCCCATCGAACCTATACACAATTTAAAATTAAAAGTTATACTCCAGAGATCTTATTCTATCTGTAAACCTTGTGTCCGCTTCTACTTACGTAATAGATACAACCCTACTACGCAAATTCCTTGCTAGATCAAATAAGCCAATATCAATCATTGTATCCCGATTAATAAGACTGCGCCAATTACGACAGATATTATTTTACAAAAATCTTTAGCTATTATTTAATCACTGCAATGAAGTGAAAAATGGTAATGATGCAATTTGAAATCACATTCGGTTTGAGTGATTATATCAATTTATTAAATGGAAGTGAACAATTAATGCCAAAATAAAAAAACCTTTTTAAAATGCTTACCTTCCGCGCTTTGGAGGACCACCCGGTCCACCATGAGGTGGACCCCCGCCTCTCTTGTATGGCGGCCCTTGAGGACCAGGCCCTGGCTGGGCCACAGGATGGTGGGACGCAGGAATGGGACGAGGGGGCAAATTAGGCGGTGCACCTGGCCCCTGCGGCCCAATTGGCATTGGGCCCTGATGAGGCCCTGGCGGGCCCCCATGGCCGATCGGCGGGCCGCCTGGTTGCCCTCCATGACCCCCACGACCTCCGCGACCTAATTACGATTACACATTATGGTTAGTTCAGTGAACGTAGGAGCGTCGGTGTAAGCGAGAGGTAGAAGTACCGTTAGATCCCCAGTGGCGCCATGTGACTTTTTCTGAATTATGTAAATACCTACAACAAATTCTCTTACAGTGTGGGAAAAACGAGGGGAAATTTGCACATTGAGGCAACTGAATGTGTAATAATGATTAAATTTGATGTTAATAGGGCCATGGACCAAGGCGGACCCCGCGCGCGATATTACCGGGATGTTGACACCAAGAGATTCTGTAGATAGGATCTTTAGGATAGTTATTCTTATTCCAAGACCAAAATTACCCTATGACACTGGATTAAAAAAAAACTTAATTATCACTATAGGAGATATGCAGGTTTTGTGCAGCTCTACCATGAGCTTGACATGGACGCAGACCTGGCGTACAAATTTTTACCAATGCACTCGCCACTACTGGCGCTTCAGCTGAGGCACAAATTCAAGATCGACAATGTTACGAGTACCATTACAACACAATACAACTCGGCGCTTTAACGCGGCGATAACGCTCGCTGCCTCTTATGATGCACGGTTCCGCCGTTAGTGGACGCTGCTATCGCAATATTTAAAAGTTAACCTTAATGAGCAGTATACATTTCCTTAGCACCGTAAAGAACATTTCTTATGACAAACCATTACAAAAAATACATTTATTTTTTATTGTTACTTTGACTTAATATTTACCTCTCATTCCCATGCCGCCACGACCACCTCCTCTATCATTACGTTGACCAAAGTCTCCACGGCCCCTGCCTCCGCGACCCCTCATGCCTCCCGGTCCTCCTCTGTTAAATCCTCCTATTGAAACACAAGTCTTATTAAATAAATGATTATTTTACATTAACAAACATAAAGCAGAACTGTTTTCTTATAAAATGTATGTAAATCTTTGGTCCAGTGTAGTAAACATGTTGCCCGCCTAGAAAATTCTAAAATAAGAAAAAGATTGTGGACACATACTAAATTTAGGTGATCACAGATTATGGTGATAGGTAATTAATTAACATAAATGCTTACTCTGTGGCGGTGGACCACGGCTCTCAATAGTAGGCACTGGATGTGGCCCTGGCCCTTGTGGAGCTTGGAAGCCACGTCCTCTCTCACTGCCTCCACCACGCATCGGTCCACCTCGAAATCCACGTGGGCCCCCACGCATTGGCATACCACCACCGCGTGGCGGGCCTCCTCGACCCCTCATGCCTGGACCTCCGCCACTGTAAAAATAGAACTATCAGACCATTGGACAAACGTTTAACCACTTGCGTAACGTCAGCGGCAAATAGCGCGCATTAAAGTACGAAAACCCTTGGTTAGTTAACGCGTTAAAAATATTCCTAGGTCACATCTAGGTAATGCATTGTGTTAATAAGACGAAGAATTAATTCATTGCCTCAGCAAAGAATTAATTCACTTTAATATTTCAACCACCACAACTAACCTTAAAAATCAGTCGTGAGGTTATAACACGGTTACAGCTTACTTCTATGTACAAAAAAAACATAACATACCGTCCGCGCATCTCAAAACCACCACGCCCTCTGGGTTGACCAGGAGGACCTCCACGTCCACCACCCCGAAATCCGCGGGAAGGTGGTCCATCCATTGCTTGCTTGCCTAGATTGGCTAAGATCGATTTCTCAGAATAGTTCAGTCTATCTTGTTAATCGAAACTCATTAACTAATAACGATAAGAATATTAACATAAACTATTATTCACTATTTTACAAATATACAAACAAACCCAAGCCGGCTGCAAATGCAAAACTACAATCACGAAATGTGTTCATTCAAAATGGCTGCCGGCCGGCCGACGGGTTGTGGCGTTTAGTGTTACCAACTAGGTAAACACAAAATGTGCTTAGCTGCTGTTAAAAAAATGACAAAAATAGGCTAATTTTTCTAATAAAGTGCTAAAATAAAATGCCAAATACATGTAAAAATTTAATCAGTTATTATAAAATATACAGACCAACTGTATACACTTAGAAGGCATATTAAGGTATTAAATAAACTTTACAAACCAACTTTACAACAAATTACAACAATTTTGTAATCAAAAATATTAATCTCATCTCGTGAGATCGAACTTTTTCCACACACCTTCATTTATTTTAAATTTAGTAGGTAACGATTTGATTAAAGTTGTTCTTCCTCCCTCATTCCTACAGAGAAGAGGGAGAGAAGTAATTTTGTTTGTCTACCTATGGTATCCACCTGCCAAAACTATTTTTATAATGGGGTATCCCCTAAAGTCAATAAAAATTTAAAAGATTAATCGTTTAATGTTCATATTAAACTAAAGTCGTCGTTCGTTACGGGGGTTTTTTAAATTCATTGTAAGTTAATATGCTAAAAAAATATGCTATATGCTAAACGACAAACATATGCTAAATAGAATAAAAATCTGCCAAATTTAGCATATAAAATGCTAAATTGGCAACGCTGAGGCGTTTGAGTTCAGGGTTGCCGACACATAACTCGAGATTCCTTGCCCACCCCAGAATGGTCTGGTGCCCACCCCAGGATGTACCGACACAGAAATAATTTTAATGAAATACAACCTAGGAATCCACAGATTTACTATTAGGTACCTCCTTTTTTTTTTTTCAAAAGCGTGTAGGTATATGTCTATAGTAGGTTATAGATAGGTATACTGTATGTATAGTGGTGGACTGAAACTTTGTACTCTAGATTGGTTGTCTGACTTTTACTCTTTTCAGCTTGTATAGATTTTTTTCAAATAAAAAGTCGAATACTGAAAGTAGGACACTTAGGCCTTTTTAATCAATCACTCTAACTTTTTAGAACAGAAATGAAAAAATTTCGAAATCGCATCGCTCGCTCATTCATTGTCCTCGGTTTGATCACTAGTTTTGTTACTATTCACCAATCTTTCGAAATCACCCAAAAATGTCGAAATAGCGTTAATTTAATTATCACCTCAAGGTTTTATAACCCAAAATATCACAAATTACAAGCTCACTCCGCACGCTCATTCATTCAATTCACTCCAATTTTTAAGACCTCAAACGTAAAACATGTCGAGCTCGCTCCGGTCGCTCATTCATTGATCACCACAGCTTTTAAGACCCAAAATGTCAAAGTATTTCGAGCTCGCTCCGCTCGCTTACACATTCGTTGTTCATACTAAGTTTTACAACTTAAAATTTCCGAGCTCGCTCCGCTCGCTCATTCATTTGTTGTTCACCCCACTGAAAAGAGCAAATTTTTTTACTCAGGGCGCTCGCTCGTTGAGTAGAGAATATTTATAATTTTGACTTTATTTTGACCCTCAACCAAATCCTGGATGCCTGCTATGAATTAATGATCAAATTTTAATCATAATGGCCATTTAATCAAAAGTTCAAATGACCAAACTCTGGAATATCAATGTTTACTTATCTATTACACTATTGACCAAATTGTTCAAAGGCCTAAAAGATTAACAATAAACTGGTTAAATAGAAAATCTTAAAAATAATTTGTCTTTCAATTTTGGTTGTTTCATTTGTAGTCCTTTCAAAATTAGTCCAGTAATACCCAAATGTCCAATATGTAAGATTTTATGAGCCAAAATACAAAAAATTCCAAGCTCGCTGACGAGGTCAGCGAGCATTCATTAGTTCTGTAATTGTACTCATTCCAGCGTTTTTAAGCAAAAATTCGAAAAATTTCGTCTCATTTTTTTATATATTCATACTGTCCGCATAATAAATCCGGATTTTAAGAGCCAATATACCAAAACATCCGAGCTCGCTACGCTCACTCCATCATAAGTTTATTTACTTGTATTATATTTGTCCAGATCCTTTGAGCCAAAATTCTAATTATTTTGATTTTGCTAATATTTTTAACGTACACGCCGCTCCAAACATTGTGAGCACGACCATTCATTAGTTTGTGTAACATTTAATGTGTTCACACCAGTTCTTTTGAGTCAATATTAAAAGAATTTCGAACTCGCTACGCTCGCTCATTTTTAAAACATTCACATCGCCCACACCGCCCATCAATTCTGATTAAAAGAACCAACAAACCATAAATTAAAAAAAATTACAGAGCTCGACTTTGACAACTAAAAACTAACCCCTGACTCGAAAACTGAATCCACCTTTCGTCAAAGTTAAGGTTGGATGGCTTAAATCGTACTGATTTGTGCTCACTCACTGTACATTAGCGATCGACTCGGCTTCATCTGCCACCTCAGGGGCCAGGCCCCCCCTAGAAAATAGCCCTAGATACGCCAATGTTTATAACCGACAATGTAGAAAAATTGTGTACGATGGATACACTTTAACCACTTTTATGGCGAGAGAAGCAGAGCACGGTGTCGACAATTTCAAAGCGGTACAAAAACGTACAACGGCCACAACTAAAACGTCGCTAATTACGGCCAAGGGAATTGTAAATTTTACTAAATTTTTTTAACTATAGGACAGGACCACGCAAGATCCGAATCGACTGACAGTAGTAAAAATTATAAAATATGGATATGGCAATAATCTGGGGATAATCTGTCCTTGTCAGTCTTTGTCAGTCCTTCTTGTAAACATTCAGATATTTGGCTTGATTTTGTACTTTTAGTTTGACTAAATTATTAATCATGCTGATAATTATCACTCTCACTTCCTTCTTAATTGTTTTGACCATTATTTAATAATATTTTTCATAACTCACGAAAATAAACAATCCTACAGAAATCAAATTGTTTGTTGTGACTTTTATGAATGATGTTCTTCTACTTTTATAAAACTTGTCATAAGTTGTGAATACAGAGATTTTTTTTTTCAAGTGATTCGGACTTAGCATGGTCTTATTATAATACTGATGTATTTCATTTATATTGTGTGCGGGAGTGTACCTGCGCGAAATCCCCTGTACTGCCATCTGACAGGTCTCATCTTTCGTGGCGCGGATTGTATCCGACTGGTAAGCAAGAGGCACCAGGTCGAATCTGACTGCGGCCATGCCGTCACCGGCACCAATGACTCTTTTCTGAGTTAAGTACATTACCTGAATGCTAACCAATGCTCTTACGGTAAGGGACAACATCGTGATGGAACCTGCACATTCAGATAACTGAATGAGTAACTATGACCTAGGACATAACGCCAAGATGTTTTTTTTTATACCAACTTGCAACTACATACTTGCATCTAGAACGGCTGCACAGCACATATTTGGCTTATATGTATGTATATGTATGTGCTTTTTTGATTGGGTTTGTAATTGTCAGGTAAAGATTTTCATGAAAGAAAAAAGATTTTAGGTATGGGTAGAGTAGGTACCTACCTACAGAAACAGACACATTAATAAAAATAAATACTAAGAAATGAATGGGCGAGTCAAAGTTTAAAGGAGAGTTAAGAGTGAAATCTCCGCCCCATTGCATCACCCGCCACTTGCCAACTTAACTGTTCGTAATGTAGACGAGCGAGTTTAGTACAATCCAACCCAATAATTATAATGATCTATGGTACAATTGTAAGTTCACGCAACGTACCTACGTGTTATTATTGTCAATATGAAGCGATCAGATAATAATTCCTTTACGTTAAGTGAGAAAAAAGTATAACGCTTGTGTTTGTTCATTATGACAAAGTGTACCTATTAATTGTCGCAATAAATTGGCGAGAGATGCTGCGGTCACCCAAATATTTAGGTTCAGAAATGCTCGTGGAAATTCCACCAAACTAAACTCACCCTCCAACGTTTGGTCGCTACTTACTACTTACTACTAACAGCTGACTGTCCGATTACTAAAATCGCTACTGTACATACCGAAATGTAAATCAGCCTTTAGTGTTTAGTATGATGTAAAGCACTGACTACTTACTACTTAACAGTTTTAGTAAACCATTATTTACAAAATATTAACTTAAAATTAAGTTGCTCATTTTTGTAAACTCTTAATCACTTGACCTGTGTAACCCGCCCTGTGGTTAGCCTATTTGTGGTTTACAGTAAATTTTTTGTTTTGTTAGAAAAAGAAATACTTGCGAAATGGCCCCCTAATAAAAAATTATCCCGCTGAAAGCCAATATTACCCGACATTGGGCAAAAAAAACCCGTACGGCAACGCTTGCCCGTGTACGCCCACCTACTAACAAAAGTATCAAACCGCCGCGCGCCGGTGCAAATCAACGAAACCAAAACCTAGGGATGCGCCGCAAAGAATAAGCGTAGATCGAAGAAGCACACGATTCACAAATCGATTCTTTTCCGCCCGTCTGTGTGCCTCCCTAGGACACAGATTACTATATATTGCCCTGCCTTGTTCGTTCTATTCTATCTAAACGTTCATGCTATCAAATTCGTTAGTTGTTTTGTTTTGTTCATTCTTTTCATTGGACAGTCATTCGTTCGTTTCGTTCATGGCGGTGCGATCATATATCCAGCGTTGCCAGATCGTACCTTTTGGACGATTTACGTATTATTAGGCCGACTGTCGTACCTTTGTCGTACTTTGCTCCAGATCGTACTATTTAGTACGTTTTTATATAGTGCTAAATTTTGCTGAGGGGGGTAGTCACTTTGCCTCATGTCCGTAAAATACCGTAAAATAATGGAAGAAAGGGTTGATTTTGACGTGTTTTTGCTCACTGGCTCCACCGGCGAGTAAATAAGATCTTGTCTTGTCAAAATAACGCCATTTAATAGGCTACAAACAAAGTTTAATCCGTACATGTTTAGCCATTTTCGTACTATTTTAGGAGCCCGAACGTACTTTTTTGGAAACTAATGCTGGTAACACTGCATACATCACAAACTACGAACTATATATAATCATATATAGTAATCTGTGGATGCGATCGACGCGGCATTTGATTCAGATTGCTTTTCTTTTCTTTAATTATTAAATGTTTATGTAGTTTACCGGTGAGTTACGGGCACGGTAGATAGGGTCTTTCTGTAGTAAGTTTTGATGTAATAATCATCGATAGTCCATTAAATAATATAATCATCATGGACATGGAGGAATTTGATAACGATATTGATTGGGAAGATGGCCCTCCTGATGACGGTTCTTTCGGACCACCCTTCCAACCTCCGCCTCGATCAGAGAGGTACGTAACGTACAATGCTTTTTCTGGTTTAAATATGTAAAAAACGTTTCTTGTTGATCGATAATGTGTTGGTGCCTTTCGTCGGCGCAGTCGCAGATTTACATTATGTACCTATTGTTACGTTAGCTGTATTTGCCACTAGAGTATATAAGAATTTTAGCTTTGTGTGGGACTCGTTTACCATTACAGAAAATGAAATATCATTGAGAGTAACTAGGCATGTGACTCGACAACAACATCAACAGTCCACTGATGGACATTAGCGTCCTCCTCATCAGTGGAGATTGCAGTCCAGTGGTTTTTAACGGAACTACAAACATTATGATGTATACTCATAGTAATGCTAGGTTAGAGAATACAGCGCCGCTCTTCATAGGTACTAAATGTGAAATGCTTCATAGGTATATCTTTTCAAAACCGGGATTTTCGGTATTGTTATGAGGCCAATGCTGGGATTCCGGTATTTTTGGGATTTGGAGAAGTTGCTAGTAATTTTTTACAAACTTTCTTGCATTCAAATTCTTTATTGCATAAAACTCATAGACTGATTACTGACTGACTGATTTGACTGATAGATTTTTATATATTTATTTGCTACATAGGCTTATAGATATAACATGTATAACATTCAAAATTATAATAACAATAAACGATGCACTATGTCCAAACAAAATAATATAACCAATATAACAATATCATTTATAAAATTAAGAATAAACTAATAGATAAAATAATAATTTTCAAAACTTAAATCTAACACTTTTACACGTCTATACACTTAGGACACCAGGATATAATTGTACCTTAAATGCTAGCTCCCAAATGGTTAGAGGATTTCATACGAAAGGTTATTTTCTTGAAGAAAAGCCTGATTGTAACCAGATTTGTTATAGATGCCGTTCTATTTTTCTTTTGCTATAGTATTTGAGAAAATTATTCGTTTTGCCAGTCCGAATCCAGAACCAATTAGATGCGCCCGTAAGAACTATCTTATAAGGAAATTCATCTCCGAAATTGATTAAGCAGAAATTTTAAGAATATGTCTGCCAGCGAAACCAACATCAGTTGGAAAATAAATCAGTTACAAACATTTTGACTTGGATAATAATAAAAATATAATATTTCTAATCATCTTTAAGTCTAATAAAAATATAAAATTTATTCTAATAGTGCAAAAGTAATACATAATTTTATTGTTACTAAATACTGAAAATCCCGGTTTTTATAAAATGAATACCGGTATATTGTGAAGGCGTATTTTTCGTCCGGGATCTTGGTATTTTCGGTATCCGGGATCCCGGTTTGCGACGCCTATTCGAAATAGATAAATGTTGCTCTGGTTTTGTCTACTACCTACTGTAAATAAATATTTACTAAGTTCAAACAATCAATATTGTTTGTTTCAGGTATAACCGGTACAATAATGCTTATGGGGACTACAGAGGTGGATATTCTCCGCTTGGGTTTGGGAATTCTGGTCCTGGATTTGGACCAATGGGACCGATGCCAGGGCCTCCTAGACCTGGCCCTCCATTTATGTTTGGCAGAGGTTTTGGACCTAATGGACCCCCTCAAAGAACATCTTTTAAAGATGACAGGCACATAAGATATTTATTACGTAAGTAAGGGGATCAATAGAATAGTAAAAAGAATTTCATTGAAAAATAAGAGGGATAACAAGATTTGAAATTCTCAATGAAATAAATATTACAGTGAAGTATGACATCAGATGTGACTATTGCCATTTAAAATACATGTGTATGTCTCTGTTTTGCATATGTAGTAGCATATGACTTATTCCAGGCCCTTATCTATATCATCTTATCCTACCTACAAAATTTCATCCAAATCCGTTAATCCATTTAGATGTGAAGAGGTAACAAACATACACAGTACTCACACATAAACTTTCACATTTATAATGTTAGTAGGATTTAGTATAATACCAATACCCTTTTGTAACTATGATTGTAGATTACTTATATGATTGTATATAGTTATAAAGTATATTTACTGTAACAGGTTGTGGTGTACCCATGGAACATGTCCGAAATTATCCAAAGGATATGTTGCACCTAATCCAACCAGAGAATTGTGGAGTATGTGCTCTGATGTTTAACAGCTTCTCGTCATGTAAGTTACACACACATACTGTTATTATCTAATGCTATTGTCATAAATATATTTTTAGTAGCAACATATTTGTTATCCTAAACCCAATTCGTGCAAAATTATTGTTAACTACTATTATACAGGTGACAGGTGTCAAAAAATTGCAAGCCATAACTTGGTGGGTGTTCCAGAATTAAATCTAGTGCCAACCAAGTATATATACAGTGGCGAACGATGATGCCGCCTGCCGCCATATTATCGGCGATCACATCCCACCCGACATGTAGGACCCTTACAAGTCATGCTCCCAAGCAGGCCAGTTATCGATTTTGGGATTTTGCGTGGGTGCAAAAGATGGTGCATAAGCCTGTGATGCTCTATGGCTGCGAGACCTGGCCAGCTGACGAAGCACATCCGCGAACGCGTAACGAGTACATCCGTGGCAGCCTTGGCGTGAGCCTCGCTTGCGCTGGTTTGTTCACGTGTTGCGTAAGCCCCAGGAATACGTGGGAAATAGGTGCCCAAACCTGCCGGTGTCCGAATAGAGGCCCCGCGTAAAGTCCAAGAAGCGATGGATTGATGAGTCAATGGCTTACGACGCGAGGATGCGCATGACCGGGCGAAGTGGAAGGAGTCGGGACTAACCGTTCGGAAGACGATTTAACATAATGGGTGCATAATTAGTACCACCTTGAAATAATTAGTACCTCTGTAGTTTGAGAATACAAAAACTTTTAAAATTGGACTGCTGCAGAGCATGCTCTCCAGCGGACCATAATGCAAATTAGCGCTTCTGTGTATGATTTTCGTACCAGAGTAGTTAAAAAAAATACACCGGAGTTGTAAACTTATCAAGTTTTTCTTATTTCAATTTAAATATTTGCTTTTGCGCCTGAACTACAATGATTACAAAATATATTTGAACTAAATAAAATGTAAACTGAATATTAATGAAGCAACCGGGGACATCGACAGCGACGACAAGCCCGAATATCCGCCACTTGGGCCAAATGGCGGGAGGTGGCGGGTGTCATTTCTGACACCAAAGTGCCGATGAAGCTGAAGGGACAGGTTTACAAGACCATCATTAGACCTGTACTCTTATATGGCATTGAGACATGGCTTCTACTAGAGCGGCATAAGCAGGAGTTGCGGAAATGAAGATGCTGCAATGGATGTGGGGAGTTTTTCGGAAAGACCGCGTCCGAAACGACCACATTCGCGGTATAGCCGACTTTACCTCCGTGACATCGCAGATAAGCTGCAAAAGTGCCGCTTTCGATGGCATGACCTCGTCTTGCGCAGACCAGGAAATTCCGTAGGGAACGAATGTCTCGCCATAGCACTCCCGCCAGGCACGGGAAGGAGAGGCCGCCCAAGAGCGATGGCTAGACGTCGTTAAGGTGGTACGTTTTTCATACAAATTGTATGTGGGTAACCTTTTATGTACATTCTTTCAAGGGTTTGACGTTTTTAACGTAGATATGTTTGTGCAATTGCCCGTTAGTGAATATATCTAATTTACCGTGAAACGTGTTAATAATATAAAACAAAGCAATGAAAAAGAAAAATCATAAAATCACACAACAACAACATCTAACGGCGAACGTGATTTTTTCGATTTAACTACATGTAGAAATCCATTTGACGGTCAATTGGACACATTTACTAAGACTAATAAACCACTGCCACTATGAGTAATAAACCATAACACAATTACTAAATACTCAAACGAATGAAAGAATGGCAAAAGAAATTTAGTATGGTTGACGAATCACCTTAAGAATGACATGGGCGCCAAGAAACTCACCAGTCACTACCCCTTGGCATCCTTATACCGAAGACCGAGCGAAGTGTAGAAAAGGATGATCAAGAAAAGGAAAAAAAAGAGGAGGGCAAAAAAAAAAAAAGACAAAGAATTAACGTAGGCTCTGTGGGTTTTTTGCCGTTTTTTTTACCACGGAGAACCCCCTAGGAAGCCACGTTAACTTTCATTCCCTTCCTACACACGATGTCTTTTGGTCGTACCGGGGCTGGGGGGCGCCTGCTTTGCGTTTGGTAGGTATAGGGTAAGCGAAAAGTAGTGGTAGGATAGGGGTGGGTAGGGACAGGGTAGGGGTAGGGTAAGCGTAAGGGCCTGGGTGGGTAGGTTAGTATAGGGGTAAGCTACGGTCAGGGTAGGGGTAGGGTGGGAGCAGCTACCTATCACATGCAGCATCTGTGATGCATGCTCGCTTGAAGGTCTGAATATGGTTGAGTTGGACGATGGCTGGGCCCTGCGTTATACTCGTGAACGGGTGCTGCCTTGGTGGATTGGCTTACTCTTGCTGTGAGTTTTAGGTGGCTTTTCTTAAGTAGGAAATAGGTTTCTATACATTATGACGGGCGCGGTCCGGCTCTGCTTGACATTGTCGGGCACTGACCGGCTCTGTCTGGTATTCACGGTCCGGCCGTTGTCGGCTAGGGGTGGATGTGCTCCGGTCCTGGGGTGGTCAACAGGTCACTGTGTGTTTCCTTCCTACTTTCCTACCCTCTCCTCTTTGACGATTGAAAGAGATGTGTAATGTCCTATATAATAAATAATTTTGAATTTTGGAGTAGGAAGGCAGACCCCGGGCCCTAGCGTGCCGCGCGGGAGCGTAACCAGGATTTAATGCCAAAATGATTATGACTCGTTAAAATGGGCCGTCACATACCTTGCGATGATTTACGACGGCCTTGCTCTCATTGCCCGCCCGTTCTAACCCGAAGATATAAAATGTTGACAAGTCATGCTCCCCAGCAGGGCAGTCATGTTAACCCGTAGACTCCAGGTTGGACCTGGAGGGGTGGCACACTATGAAGGTTCTGCCACTGGGTCGCCTGGGCTGGCAGGACCCCTAGGCCCGGGCCTTGTAGGCCTAAGGGGAAATCCGGCCTTAAATGCAGAAGCCGGGATTGACAGCTCAAAACAGCATTTTGCCTGCGACACGTCCGCGTGGCTAATTGTGTATCTCTAACTTAGGAAATTATATCTTGTAAGAAGGTATGTAGCGTAGACGATAGATGATGCTACCCGGTGGATAAAACAGTTGTGAGCAGCCGCTAGTTCCTCATATAAAATTTCACCCCTATTGCAACTATGATTTTTATGTCATTTACTTTATAATTTATTTAATTTGTAAAGAGTGAGTTAGGCTCTTTTTTGCTCTATTTCTTATCAACTGTGTCGAACAAAATCTGAACAAAGCAGACATTTGATTAATTCTGGAACACTCTACACACACTCTAAGCTTTGGCTCATACTTTTTGACAACCTGTATCATGTGTTTACCTAAATATATTCGATTTCTTATTGGCGTAACAGCACAGCAAAAAAATACTGTGATGACAAAATTTAACTAGGATAAGTAATACAATTTATCATTATTTCAATTGGCATTTAAAAAAATTACATGCATGATGAATATAATATCAGGTATACCTACTCTGCAAATTAAGTACTTGTATAAAGTTTGTATTTCCTTAATAAGATTTTAAATTTCTTACAGCTCGAGTTCACTATACTTCAAAAAACCACCAGAAGTCCGTAAAAAAGTATATTTCCCAAAGGACCTCTGTTGGTCAATCCCGAAAGCAAGGCTTTGCAGAGGTAACTAGACAATTTGACAATGTAACGTTTCAGTAGTTGTTTTGCCAATTTTTGTCCGTGGTTCATATAATATGCGTAATTTAATATTTGCTCGTGAATTGTATCGATCTTATTTGTATAGTTAGGTTTGTCATATAGGTGCGTGTGTAAGTTAAGTACGAACCATTCACTTGTGAAGATATCAACACTCATAAAAGAGGTCTCCTTCTTTCAATCGAGTGTTGATATTGATACACCAGTGAAATTTATATGAACTGTATTGTCAAAACAGAATCTTACATTGTATCAAATTGTCAACCCGCGTTACATTGTGTGACGAGGTGATTTTACTATAATTTATGTATATATGTATGCATTCAACCAAAGCCATGTTTATATTAAATTGGAAGTTATGTTCATAACCCAGTAAAATATGAAATGTTATTGAAAACTAATTATCTTGTCTAGAATGTCTTAACTACATGAATTGAAAATGCATAACGCTTTAAAGTTTAAAATCCATAAAATTGTTCACATTGTAGCAAGTGGAACGATGTGGTCTCCGCCAACCGCCATGCCGCCTCGCCGTACGGCGTACGGGACAAAGGCATGACGTTATGTATGTAATGTAATACCGACTGTCTAAAATAAAACACTCAATCTAGAACATGGAACATACACTTCCTTTTTAAGATTGTTTTTTCTTGTAAATTATATTATTATTATTATTTTGCTTTATCTTCGTTCAAATCCTACATGTACTTAATTTGAAAAAAAGTTATGCTTTTTCAATTTACTTTTGGATTTTGATGATTATGCCAGTATATATTTTTATACCTTATGCGAATCAATGTTACGACACTGAGCTATTAATTTCAATTCAAGCATCAAAGGGTTCTTGACTTTAGAGGTTTTCCAAAATAAGTTATAATTTTAAATGTTATCATTATCATTATTTTGATTAGAATAGGTAGGAAAATTACTTATTTTATTGCTAGATAAAAAGTATTCTATGCCTAAACCCAGAAACTACATCCCTCCATACTTATCTTTTCACAAGTGTCAGTTACCTAATGGCTAGCGGGGCAGTCAGACTCGTAAGCGAGAGGTACCGAGTTCGATCACCAATGCTGCCATGAACCAATGACTTTTTCTGAGTTACACAAATTAGTTGAACAGTAACCGTGACTAAATGTGCAAATAGTCGTAAAAATGGCACAATCCTTCGACGCATAAATATTGATGCAGCTACTACTGGTATCAAAAACGGTATAAATCTCAGGTCCTATCGGAAGTTATGACACTTACGTCCTTTTGGTACTCACACGATTAGTCGATGATTCTGAAGAGACTGTTCTACTTACAGGCGGTGCCTTTGAAGGCGCGTGAACTGTACTGCGAGTTGTGCGATGTGCACATAACTTCCAAGTCCCATGCAGACTCTCATTATGCTGGGAAAAATCATCATGCGTAAGTAGGCACTAGGTACTATAGTTAATTAGCCGTAAGAAAATAGACGACTGGCCTGCAAAGGTGTTTTAACAGTGGAGTAGGTAAAACTTACACAATTTATATTAAAAAAAAGATTAAGTTTAATGGATAAATCAATTAATTGTCTCAAATAAATAAAGTAATTAGTAATATTTTTTAATCACTGTCGAGTCACCAACATAATTTTTTATTTCGGCTTACACTAACTTAATAGAATTGAGTTTGCAATGGTATGGTGGCAGTCAGGAGAATTTCACTACCATTACTTTTAGCAGTTTCATCTACTTAATATTTTTTATATTCTCTGATCACTGTGAACTTAAGCGTTCTAAGCTGCGACCCGATTGGTAGAATGGTGGTGGAAATTAAGACATTAGGCATCTTGGGCAACAACAACACTCGTTGCCCCGAAATGTCCAAACATAGAAGCAGACATCCACATTTTGTCTATTTTAACAGCCATTGAAGCCTGATAGGGTTTTCAACATATTCTACATTTACCCCATATTTACTTATTTTTATTATTCTTCAGAATTGTTGAAGGCCGTAAACAAACAAAAAATCCAATATTGCTGCAAAGAAACATGGCGGACAGGATGTAAGTACATATTTTAATTAAAGGCAATGAGAAAGAGATTGTGATTGTACTTAACTGCATTGTTATAAATGAGTAGATACCGTTTTTATGGTTATTTTGTTAGTATTCGGTATTTTGAAAGCTCCCCCGACCGAAATGAAACGAAATATGCAGCGATTACCTGACCTTAATGTGCCCCAAATATTTTAACAGTAATTCTTGCAAAGTTATAATAAATCTTTTTAATTACCGCATGCAGAGATCAGCTGATTCGCCGTGAAAAGAAGCATTTGAAAGCTATGGAGAAAAAGGAAGAAGATAAACCTAAAACGCCCAGCGCACCGCCTGATCCAGAGCTGTATTGTGATATATGCAAGGTAAACAGTTTATTAAATTCTTATAAAGCAGCAGAGAAGACATTGAAGTAAGCTTTTAAATCGTTTTTCTACTTTCAGACATCCGTCACCTGCAGTGACCAAATGACTATGCACTTGAATGGAAAAAAGCATTTGTCTAAAGAGAAACGTCATATTTTCGAGAAGATCAAGGCGAATCAGGACGACAGTGAGTTTGCTTACTACTACTGCTTTTAATAACATTTTCTTATCTTCATTGTCAAAACCATATCCTAAAAAATATAGCATACCCATCGATAATTAGGGTAGAGTTCAATTATTGAATGTTGCAGAGTATTGAAGCCGCATTATGGTCGGTGTTTAGTCTCATAGTTATACCGCGCGAGGATAAGTACGCGGCCACGAACAACGCTGTATCAGTGGTGGAGTACTGGTCCTCGCTTTGACCCGCCACGACACGTAAAGAAGAAGATAGTTATATCTATAAAACAAAGTCACCGCCATCTGTCCCTATGTATCTATATACGCTTAGATCTTTTAAACAACGCAACGTATTTTAATGCGGTTTTCAACAATTCAATAGGGATGTTTAAAAGCAAGAGATAGGGCAGATAGGAGTAAAGTAGGTGTACGCGAATGACGTCGCTCTGGGTCCACTAGTCTTCAATAAATATTTGATTTAGGCATTTGCACTGTTGTCACCCTCTACAAAATTGTTCAAAATGAATGTCGTTACTTTATAGATGAAGAAGAAGAGTACTACGAGGATGACGAAGGTGAAGAGGGTGAGGCTGGCGAGGCTGGCGAGGGGGATGCTGAAGAGGCTGGAGCTGGAGAGACTGCTGGCGGGGACCAGCCCGCCCAAGATGGCGGCAGCGGAGAGTGGCCCGACGGAGAATACGATATATAATTATGAATTACATACTTACCTACCCACATTATATTCGATTCCTCTAATATTTATAACCAATAAAATAAATGGTGAATGAAAATGTTCTTTTTTCTCTGCCTGTAAGTACTTACCCTTTTCCTATTGGTGATGCCCGTGGCGTTGCTTGGTCGTTTTGTCTAACTAACGTATTATATTTATTTGCTGTACCGTATATACAGGCATCTCCATACGTAGCCGTCACTTTACATTTGGCTAAATTCAGTCGTCTTAATTCAGAAGCAAAAAGCGCGAAAGCAAATCTAAACTGGAATTTATTGCTCATAAAGTAAGTTTCATTTTTTGTATCACGTCTTTTGACAAGCGGAGCGTCGCGTAACATAAGTGATACAAAAATGGACCTTATTCTATGAGTTATACATTCCACTTTGATCTTGCTTTCGGGTTTTTGCTTCTGAATTTGGACGACAAAATTTAGCCAAATTTAGTAAGCGCATTAGATCTATTAGAACTTATATTTGCA
The DNA here is from genome assembly GCA_907269095.1 of Blastobasis adustella. NCBI lineage: Eukaryota > Metazoa > Arthropoda > Insecta > Lepidoptera > Blastobasidae > Blastobasis > Blastobasis adustella. The sequence continues at coordinate 12,485,884 of OU026119.1, read as the reverse complement.
TTGATTGTTTACGTAAGAAAAAGGTAAAATAACACTGCTTCTTTCTTTACATTAATTTTATTTTTGATCTTAGAACTTATTGTTTTCAAGTTTAACTTAAGCTTTAATTGCTGCTATCTCCTCTTGCTTGTTTCTTTATATCTGGTTCATCTTCATCGCCATCATGAATGTGTTTCACCTAGCAAATTGTTATATAAATTGCATTAGTTTCAAATTAAAGCCTTTTTATATAAAATTACCATCTTGGCATTAATATCCCTGTTATGCTCTCGCGCACAAGGGCTCGGGGTTCGCTTTGACCATGGTTTAGGATTTGGCAGATCAGGTTATTACAGTGGAGACTGCCATCTGACCTCCGTGAGCCTGCTACCAAGGGAACCTGACCAGATTGGATCATGGTTACACACACATTCAGTCGCCTGAATGTGCAGGTTTCATCACGATGTTTTACCTCACCGTAAGAGCAAAATCAAAGCATTTCTATAATGGAAGCTAACGAGCGAGTCGCCTGACCGACGGTAAGTGATATGATCTATCAGTCACGTAAGTATACATATGACCTACGACGAGGCCCTTCGAAATCCCAATCGTGATTTCAGTGTACTAGGCCACGAGCTTAAGGCATAGCGATAGACCCATGTCACCAAAATGTTGCTAAGGGCGAGACTAGAATACTTACTATTGTAAGGGAAACTCAATCTTCATGTTTTATGATGACTTACAAAAAACCTCTCGACAGACACCACTTTCCACCATAGGCTGCATCGTCGCTTCCCATCAGGTGAGATGGCGGTCAAATGCCTGGCTAGTAGGTATACTATAAAAAATCTCAAGTACTCTGCTGGTAGGCATTTCAGCTGCATTTTGGATGTTAGAAAACAATCTTTGAAGTGTGTTTGTTTATAATAGAGTGGGCGCGTAGGTTTGCTCGTCTCAGTTTTTTCTACGTGTGGGTCAAAGAGATTTTTTAAAGTACCACCCACCACCATCGGCCACCTTATGGAAAGTGATCACCGCCGCCTAGACATCAGCAACACCCGGGGCGCTACCAATGCGTTGCCCGCCACTAATATACCTCTTGAACGAGAGTCATTTACCCTTTTTCCTACAACTTGAACCTAAGTGTCTTCAGACGGAGACGGAATACATTTGACTAAATTCAGTCGTCTAAATTTAGAAGCAAAAAGCGTGAGACCAAACGAAAGTGGTACGTATTGCTCAAAAATAAGTTCCTTTTTTGTATTGACGTTCCGCTTTTCGAAAGGTGTGATTCAATACAAATATGGACCTTATATTATGAGTTTTACACTCCACTTTGATTTGCTCTCACGCTTTTTGCTTCTGAATTTAGCCAAATGTAATAGTAGTGCAACTTGTTTCATATTGTTGACAATTGACTTTACCTACCTTTTCTGGCTTTTTTATAGGCTCTTTAAAAGGTACACTGTTGTCTGTTGGTGGACAAATGCCACTGTTCTCTAATGAACTGTAACTTCCAATTTCATTTTTCTTTTCTACTTTTATATTATTTTCCAATGAATTACTGTTCTTTATTGAACTGTAAGTTCCAACTTCATTATTCTTTTCTAGCTTTATATGATTTTTTAATGCTTCACTGTTCTCTTTTGAACTGTCAGTTCCAATTTCATTATTCTTTTCTAGCTTTATATGATTTTTTAATGCTTCACTGTTCTCTATTGAACTGTCAGTTTCAATTTCATTATTCTTTTCTAGTTTTATATGTTTTTTTAATGCTTCACTGATCTCTATTGAACTGTCAGTTCCAATTTCATTATTCTTTTCTAGCTTTATATGATTTTTTAATGCTTCACTGTTCTCTTTCGAACTGGAACTTCCAACTTCATTAGTCTGTTCTAATTTATCCAATGGTTTAGTACGGTCTATTGACGTACAATTTCCACTTTCACCACTTAAATATTGCCAGAGTTGCTTTCTGTCAGGGCGTCTAACGGCTGGTACATTATCAGCCTGAAACAAACAATAAAGTGAAAAAACCGACTTCAAATCACAAAAAGTAAAAATAAGCTTTAAATCATACAATACGAGTAAGTTACATATTATTATTTTTGGACATGGTGTCAGCACTGTAATGTTCGTCAGGGGAGGGGTAAACCCTTCGGGGGAGGCGCTACTGAGGTTGCTATGTGGCACCGACTCCAAAAATAATGATATCTAACTTACTGGTATTGTATGATAAAAAGCTTTTTTTTGTTATTTGAAGTCGATTTTGCAACAAGCAAGTACAAACGCGGCGCTTCGGGAAGGGCAGCCCCTTCGCTCTTGCGTATCAACCAGGCAACCATGCTCGCCTCCGTAGCCTTCGGCGACCAGCCTTCACCGCTACAGCCGCCTCCCCCTTCTACACGGCCGCACGTCCGTCAGCTCGTGGGGACAGCGGCCTTCAATTGGCATTGCTCCGGTGAGGCAGTGCCGCGTTGCCACCTATTGTCTATCATCCAGTGCTACATGGGGCAGATAATTTATTAATAAATAGAGTTTGAAGACGTGCTCAGATAAAGGACACTGTCTACTTACACGGCATAGAATAACAATGCACAAGAGACACTCTACTCGCTTGTGTTCAAGAGGACCGAGCTTCCATCCTCACACTATTGTTATGAAAGGTAGTGTAGGAACCAAAAGTAGGTTACTTACCTGGGCTCTAAAGCTGTTTGTACAATTTTGTACACACCGAAAACCTTTAATCTAAACAACGGTAACCCAGGAAAAGTTATATTGCTTTATGAAATAAATCAGTTTTAATTGGCATGTAAATGATCATTTTAATGTTAGATAAAAAAAACAGCTATTGAGCCTATTGCAGCTCAAAAACACTTTGATTTGTCAATAAAAACACTTATACAATAATCTCAGTCACACCAAGAAAACAAGTGAACATGATACAATTGAATTAGGTACCCAGGTAGGTAAAACTACCGGATCATAATAATGAGAAACCGAAAAAAATTAAAAGATTAGATTGCTTACACCCCTAAAGTTATGGGTAGAACAAATAAGTGCAATGTAATTCCCGGAAATTACATAAGTAGATGCAGGTCAGGTACTTTCGAATAAGAACGACCGACTCGAAAATGGAGAAATACAAAGTCTGAGCCCTCATAAAGTAACTCTATACTTATAATACGTAAGTACCTAAAGACGAGATTCCTGAAGAAGATCATTTACATCCCGCACTGGAGAAAATATAAAAATCAAGGATTTTGACGTTGAGTCTCTTCACCAACGTACCCACAAAGGAGTCTATTGACATCCCGATGGAAGTAGCCAAGTTACTAAAACACTGCCTCAATACGAATTATTTTTTTACCTACCGATTGATGGTGTTGCTATGGGTAGTTCCGTTGCTCCAATTGATTCTATAACCGACACAAGAGGATACCTAAGTAAGTACTATCGCTACAAAGTCGAAAAATTTATTCGTAAAAAACATTTTTTTTTCCTTCTAGGGCATAGTAACGTTTTGTGGGTCTCTTAAATTTCTACTATCACGACTAAGTTGAATTTTTTTTTGTACACGATGACATAGGATAACCTACGGTGCCCTCACAGTTTACAATGACTTCAGGCGCAACGCAACTATTAGAAGTCCCATTCTGAAACTCTATTTCGGATTAATACAAAGTATAGATAGTTATGGTACGATGCGAAAATTCGTAGGACCTTTAAAGGTCATTTAAATGCTATTGGAAGAAAACTTTTGTAAAAGGAAGACGTGCACAGCAATCCACGTAGTTCTATGTTTACGCTCATGTACAAGCTAGCCGTTTGACACACGTGTACTAGATGCCCAAACAATCATTTTGAACCGCAGTTTTTTAAAATATTTCCTTTAGGAGAGGAGTGATGACGTCTTAATTTTCATGTACTTCTGGAAAAAAGATTTTTTTTAAACCTGTTGACTGGAGGATTCCAAAATATAAGAAATACATAGGAAGGATACAGCTATCTAATGTTTTTAGTAAAATATACTTAGGTAAGTCAAATTATTCTCTGATTTTTCTTTTCCACTTCGTCGGGTCTTCGGCATTCTCGCATCGTAAGTTGTTGACTTACACATCCCACTCTGCGACGGCAATCCACTGGCTGGACCTATTTCCTGATACCGGCTGGTTTAGACACCAATTTTCCACGTTTTAATGGGGCTTACGCATCACGTGACCAAACCAGAGCTGGACAGCCTCTAGAATCTTCTCCGCGATATCTTATACCGAGCTTGCCATGAAAATACTCGTCACGGAATCCGTCGAGTCGTGTAACGCCGCACATCCACCGCTTTTCGTTTCCTTGGCGTAGAGTTCGCGGACTTGCTTCGTCTTCTTGAGCTTACCAGGGCCGGTAACGCGTGAGCTCGCGCAATTTGGCCCTAGCTACAGAGATAATTTTTTTTTTTATTATTCCTCCACATGCGCGAGGTTTACGGCCACTTCTTTTTCCTAGGAAGATGGCCGGAGTAGTAAGTAGATACATAAAGGTTCTAGCCTAGTACTCCCTTTTAAGATATAACATTACTGCGACGTGGTCATCTGAACTGACTGAACACAACTCCGATCTGCAAGGTCTATTTCAGCCCTCCTTGAAATAACGGCAAGATAAATCCTTCTTTCTAGAACTTAGCTGTTAGTTGATTTGTGGAAACATTACCTTTGTGCCTTAAGACTCTATTAATGATCACACGACATGTGCTCTCTTTGGTGGACGGTATCGTCCACTTCCAGTCTGGTTTATGCCCCGAGCATTAATTTTAGAGGAGGCCGTATTATATAGAGGTTTCATACTAAAAATATACCTAGATGACATTTTAAATGTTCAGACTTTTTGAGACAGTTTTATGAAATAACGGATTAATCGCGTATCAACGTTTATTTACATAAATATTTGTTTTTCTAGGTTTCCTAAAGACCATACATGGTGATGTCTCTTCTGGGTGATGGTTGCAAATTGGAAGAGCTGCGTTGTAAACATTTTAAAGAACAAGATAATAATTAGATGCAAGTCCCTTCTGTCCTGGTGCACCAGCATTATATGAATTTTTACTGAAAAACAAAGAGTGTGCTGCCTGTTTAATATATTAATGTACCTATCTTTTTCATTATTATTCTTTTTTTCATGACTATGTCCTCTAGAGGACATCATATTCAATTTATTGTGTAGTCACACCTGTGGACAATGAAGTCGCCTCTAACGATAAGTAAGCAGGTACCTACTTAGTTTAGAAGTTATGAGGCAACAAATTAACATTAATACCGTTCAAAATCATAACCCTCCTTTTTGCAAAAGCAAGCAGTGCCGATTCACGGTATGTAGGATCGAGAGATCGAAAAGACGGTGGTAGGTATCGGGGCGTGTTTATTATAATGACCTTTATTAAATTATAAGGACAAATTTAAAAAAATTGCTTAATCTGGAGCGAAATACAAGTCAGATTTGTTTGTGTTCGTTATGAGTAGAAAGTCTAGCAGAAATAGAGTAGAAAGTCAAAATATAACTTATATGCAGATGAGCTGCCTTGTTCCGTCTCTGCATTTACATTAGTGTGTGTGTTATAGAGATGTGTGACATTTTGTCTCGTATTTAAACTCGAAATGTACTCTCTGCTTCTGTATATAAATTTTTTTCTCTGTGGGGGAAAAAGTCTTTTCGCATATATATAATATGTATAACGGTTTGACGACCTGAGTGGTTCAGTGGTCAACATGCCAGTCCGCCACGCAAGAGGTCCCGGGTTCGATTCCCGGCCGGGCAGAAATTGAAATGATAAATTTTAATTTCTGTTACGGGTCTGGGTGTTCTATGTATAATAAGTATGTATTTAAAGGTATTTAAGTAGTTTATCAGTTATCTAGCACCCATAGCACAAGCTTTGCTTAGTTTGGGGCTAGATGGCGCTGTGTGAATTTGTCCACGAATATTTATTTATTTATTTATTTTTTATAAACTTGTAATAAAACCTCTTTGGCTATACTATTTGTACCTGGCTGGTTTTGGTATCATTTAAAAGTTTAAATTTAAAGAAGAAAATTCCAAATTCAAATTATGAAAATGCGTGATTTTCATTTGTTTTTCTTACCGTCAAGATGAGTGAATCTAATGAAGAAATTATACATTTTAAAATTTTACTACAAAAAAGGTAAAAATGCAACGCAAGCCGCGAAAACAATTTGCGATGTTTATGGACCTAATGCAGTGTCTGTGAGAGTAGCACAAATTTGGTTTAAGCGTTTTCAATCCGGAAATTTTGATGTCAAAGATGCACGTCGTCGCTCTGATCGCCCTGTTACGGATAAAATGAATGCTATTTTTGGAGCAAGATCGGCATGTCAGTAGTTACGAAGTAGCTGAAGAACTGGGAATTGACCTAAAACAGTAACATTTGAAAAAAAAAATAAGTACACAAAAAAGCTCGATATTTGGGTACCTCACGAGCTCTCTGAAAGAAACCTAATGAACAGTGTACTCATTTGTGATTCTTTATTACGACGTAATGAAACCGAATCATTTTTAAAGAAATTGATAACTGGTGATGAAAAGTGGATCACGTACGACAAGAACTTGCGAAAAAGGTCATGGTCAAAGGTCGGTCAGGCTTCACAGACTGTGGCGTAACCCGTGTTAACTCGCAACAATGTGATGCTGTGTGTGTGGTGGGATTGGAAGGGCATTATTCATTATGAGCTGTTACCATCAGGCAGGACCATCGATTCAGAACTCTACTGCGAACAACTGATAAGATTAAAGCAAGAAGTTGAGATTAAGCAGCCGGAATTAGTCAACGGACGGGGTGTGGTTTTTCATCATGATAACGTTAGACCTCATACATCTTTAACCACTCAGCAAAAATTAAGAGAGTTTGGCTGGGAAGTATTAATGCATCCGCCGTATAGTCCTGACCTTGCACCTTCAGATTTCCACCTGTTTCGGTCTCTTCAGAATTCTTTAGGCAGTGTCAGGTTAACATCACGAGAGGACTGCCAAAACTACTTGACGCAGTTTTTTGATCAGAAGCCCCAAAATTTCTATAGCAATGGGATCATGTTCCTACCTATAAGATGGCAAAAAGTTATCGAACAAAATGGTACCTACATACTTTAGTTAAATGTAAATAAACTATATTAAAAATGTTTTGAATTTTCATATAAAATGCGAAGAAACTTTCTCCCCAACCCATTATACCGCCCCTTTAGTGAAGTGCCACGAATAACGAACAACAAACGACAATCGAAAAACGGTATTAAAATAAAATATTCGAACATTTAAAATTAACATTAAGTAATTATATTATTTTTTGTAACTAAACTCTTATTCCTTGTTTGGATTTCACCTTAAGAAACCTTTCACAACAACGATTTCGACTCGCGCGTATTCTACGGAATAGGCAGAGTGACCGAATAAAAATACTCACGTGTCGAAATCATCGTTGTGGAAGGGTTTTCAATGTCGTATTAATAAATTATTAATTCAAAAGAAAATAAATAGTTTATTTTGTATAACACGTACAGAATAACCAAGCAACTATCGATTCCAAGTTCTATGAGATTGATAATCGATAATCGAATAGATTCATTAACGATTTTACACTACCCCATCTTACCCTACTTATATTTGACAAAGTATAGGTGAAGTATAGTTTCTGGAGGAGGTTAATAGATGGTGACAGTTTCTTCGTAAATATATCGTGTAAAAGAAAGCGTACAATCCTCTGCTGTCAACTGTCATCCTAGCTAAATTCCTTCATATTTTTAGGTTATATATTTGTTTGTTATTTTTCTGTAAACGTAGTGTTTCAATCATCTTTGCTGGTTACGAATAAGAAGGAAAGGATAAACATATTTCTTAAAGTTTATTCCTAAAAGGTATATTCACTTTTTCTTAGTGACGATGCCGGTACATTAATTTAACAAATAGGTGTTAAGTTTATTAACACCCTGGACCTTGCTGTCCTCAGCCTCTAAGTCGCCTTGTATGTATCTCCTTGTACATTACCCTTGACTGAAGGCAGAGAGGACTATACTCTCTATCGAGAGACTGGAAGGATAAGAGGCTATACTCTACCTATAATATTTTAAAATCTACCTATCCTATCTAAAATAAAATCATGGAAGACCAAGAAAAAACTCTAAAATACCTTGTAAATGCAGAGAAATTAGCACAAGAAATATTATCTGACAGACAAGAAATAATTATGATGGATAAAAGGAGGAATCATAATCGTGAAGCAATTAGGAACATTACCACATCAGCGGATAAGAAATGCTGGGTCACTGTGGGATCTGCTCTTATAAAGCAAAATATTGATACCACAAAGTGTCTTCTAGAAGCTGATCAAAAGCAACTGAATATTGAAATAAACAAACTACGCAGTGATCTGAAAGTTAAAGTGAATGATTTAAGAGATTTGGAAATGCAGCCACCAGTCCCTGGTTTAATGTTAGTGCCATTGACACCAGAGGAAACTAAGGGACTGTCCAAAGCGGGTCTGTTTTAGATGGAGAACAGGAGGTTCAAATGCCTCAATTGAATTGGATCACGTCAGAACCATTAAACAGACTAATCAGCAAGCTAAAAATTAGAGCCCTTTATAGTGATGGCTAAACCTGGCTCTGTTAATAGTTTCAGATTAAAGTAGGAAAGAGTATTTTCAAACAAATTCCTTGACTTTAATTTGTTGATTAACAAAGTGTTATCAACAGTGTATAAATAGTAGTAAATAAGTGTATACATATAATAAATATTTATAATTATTATTATTGTCTATATCTCAACAGTGGTCTGAAATCTGAATTATTAGAGACATGGTGTGGAGCCCATACATAGCGCTCTCATATTTAAATTAGACTCAGTTTCAATGCTTTAGGTTCACATTGTCCACTGTCTCATATGGTGTGGTGTTTTTGATGTGGCAGTGTAAGCAAGGTCAAAGAAAAAAGCTTCGCGGTTTAAAGGTTAATCAGCCTTGAGCTAATCAATCTTCAAATAATAATGTCTCCTTTACGTTGTTCTGTTCTCTTCTCGTATAAGAAAACAATGACTTTCATAAAAGTTGCTCTTCACTATGACATCTACATCTACATCGACATGAACCTGTATCTTGCTTGATTTTAAAGTATTTAAAAACTGTTTTACTCACTCACTCCATTAGGTAGTCCTTCAAGTGAAGAATTTTATTGAACATTCCATTGAAGGAGGACCTCAGGTGAACTTATCACATTATGGGTACATCATAAGGACTGTTGGTGGTGTCGTTATCAGCTGCGGCCAGAGTAGGAGCTACTTTAGTCCACCTTGTGGATCATGGTCCACTGCCCCATGGGGATTTCGCCAGCTGAAGGCACAACTTTCAGGGGTGCACTTTGCAAATCCACAGTCTGCAATGTGCATCCCCCATGGGTTTGTGACGTGTAAATCGCCCGTGTTAATAGGGGCCGACTTCAGAAGGACGCACTTTGTGTGCCCACTGCTCACGGTGGCAAAGACCCCTTGAATTCTCTTCAGGATAAGGGCGCACTTGGTATACCGACCCGCACCACCGCTAATGGTAGGTATACAAAGTGCGCCGCCTTCGAGCCTCGCCGCGTAAACCTCGGCAAAAGGGCAAAAGGTTCCAATTAGGGGGAAACAAATTCTATAAGGAGGCCAATAGCGGAGTTGTTCAGACAACTCGGAACGAAATTAGGTATTCAACAGAGATCAAGTGGTCAATACATATATCGGGAGAGAACTTGCAAGCTGAAGTGGCAGTGGGTTAGTCGGAATTTGTCGTAGTAGTGATAGCCGTTATGTTCTCCAGTGGATACGACGACTAAGTATACGTATAGTAGATCGTCCTGTTGCTAGACGCAGCGAAGGTCTGCACTAGAAGGTAGCAGTAGTATGCTAAAAACCGAGGACCTTGATGGAGGCCGAGAAGTTCACTGCTATATTCTCGAGTTAATAACCAAATATTTAGATTGAATTTCTAGAACAAAATTTTACGAGTAAAAATCTGACGAGATGAAAATGAACACAGATTGCCTACTGCTTTGACATAACGGGCTCAGGATACCCAAATAACGAATCACAGAATGTCTAATGACTCCAGGATGCCCACTGTTGGACTTAATAGTCCAACTGGTAGGCGTGATGCCTACTATTGGACGTAAAGGGCTCGGCATACCCATTGTTGGACAAATGGGCTGATCGAGAAAGTATACCGATGGTTCTCGTTCTCCACTCGAGGCGCCGCACGGTCCTCACATGAATGCCGAGACCATGAACGAGCTCTCAAAGTTGTAGTCTTTTCAGTGGCCCACCGATTTTGTCCACCTGCAGTCCTTTGGACCAAGGGCATTTATTTTTACCCGTTCTCCATTCCTTAGATTTAATTTAGAGTTAAATCAAATTATATTGCCCGTGATCCACGATCTTGCTAGCAAAAGATAAACCTGCGAATCTTTATGAAAATCGAATCACGCGACGTTGAAATTACACCACTGCGAATCACGTGTCGTCGAAAATTCACCACTGCGAATACATCATACATCAAATGATGACGAAACTTTTGATTGCTCGAGGACCGGGAGGAGGGTGCCTGAGGATGGAAAACTTCATGGTAGTGTATGCCGAGCTGAACGGTGCCGGTCGCGTCACTACGGTGTGAATTGAGGCTAATACCGAAAGCGAATTTATTCTTCTATAGCCTAATATGATTTCATTAGTCTTCAACTTTTGCTTTCTAAACTTTTTCTCAAGTTACCACAGTTAGTTCTATCTGTTCGCCTAGTCTGGGTAGGTACCAAATAAAGGAAAAATAAAAAATTACACATTTTTTAAATATGTTTTAATGGGCTAATTTCAAATAAAAAGTCATCAAATATATAATTTCCATATGCACAGTTACGCCTTTATACATGTAAAAAATATAGTACATTAACAAAATAAATAATAAATAGTACCAAATTTTGATTTCTCGTTAGTAAAATTGTTTGGTGTGATAATTAATATACAAAGTGACTTGACTAAATGCCAATTTGTAAATGTGACAATATCATAAAAGATTGTTTTATAATTTACAATACCTAATTGTGTGTTCATTTGTAATCTTTATAATCTTACATATTTTAATGTTCTTTAAATGGCAATGTTCTTTACAACATAATGTTCTTGGTTTAATTTAATTTAGTTAATCAATTATTTCTCGTCAAGACCCAACTAGCTTACCATTACAAACAATATAATATGGCATATATGAATTAATAGTTTGATTTGAATTACAATAATCTTCTTACAGAAATAAACAACTGCAAATAATAAACCTAAGCAGTATTTAACTTACTTATGAATAATTGTCAATATCAAAACATTTAGCCTAAAGGTTATTGCTTAATAATATAAAGTTTCATAATAGCTTGTAATGAAATTAATATCTTCAGTACAAAATGCCACAAGTTACTTTCATATGACGGTCCTCTAATACTTTAAAATTTGTGGTTCAATTTGAGCACATCTGTGTGTCACTATCACAAGTCTTTGAATTTTAATTGGCCAAGGCAGTTAATTGCATTGTCCCGACAACTAAGTCATTATGCGCTCGTAGATACCCCTAGCAGACATACTAATTGCATTTAATATTTTTTGTCAAACGAACATGTGCCACAATATTTGTATTCATGCATTTTATAAAAAAATGTCCGACTTTCTCCTAGCAAATCTTGTAATGAGCGGCTGGACAAAATATGACGTGCGTACGTGGATCGTACGACTCCGTTGCGGAAGCCGGGCATTACTCGCCCGCGGCCTGCCACTACCAATTGGCCATACCAGGCTTGTTCAGAGTCATGAAATATATTTGACAAGAGGAACCACCTTTTGCTGAAGAGAAGAATACCTTATCGTTTCGCTCACACAAAAACTTCAATCTTTGTGCTTTCTTGTGCATGAACACGCCATCGAGATGACCAGATTCCACTGAGCGGATTTCGATTGCTTTATTGCCCCAACCCATTATTTGTCCCGTTCCAATGTACGCGACAGATGTCGGCATCTCGCCCCACTGAAAGTAGTTAAAAATTTGCACTGTAATATACAATAGAGTAACAGTTAATAGTTTACTTTCCATCCAGCTTGTAGTAAAAAGAACTATAGTTCAGGTGGTTTGAAGGTGTTATAGTTTGGGCCTAATAGATTGAGAATAGATTGCCTTGACCTCTCGATCAACAGACGTCATCATTTCACGAAAAAGATATAGCTGTTAGAACTTCTATTTCATAAAATTTAACGAATACAACAATTTAAATAATTATAGTGGACAACATAGTTTGACATGTGATAATCCTACACAACTCTGACTTTGGTATTGGCCAGTGGCCAACGTAGAGGCGTCAAATTCAGTTGCCTAATGTGTTAGCAAATAACGGAACGGAGATTAATTTCCTCTATTCTCAATCCATTTGGCACTAAGTACGTTTCTCTCTGCGGTATGGAAGCGGCCACGGGAAGGGGACGTAAATTTTTTACCGCAAGCTTTCAGTCGTACCGTGCGGCCCATGGAACAATTTAACCAGTGGGGAAAGCTAGCGATGGGACCGCACACTCCGAGCATATATTACTTTTATTATACGCTAAGAATATTTTCGCTAATCTGGAGTCATACTACGCAGCGCAATAAGTCTCGTGTCAAGCGCGCGTCGGTTAATGTTCTAACATTTTTAACTGTAGATATGTTTTCTCTTAAAATATGGAACCGCAAGAATGATTTTATTTAACGTATGTATGTCTTCTTTAATATTTCTGTAATATAAATATTTTAAGTAAAATTATTTCATTACTAACCTGCAAGACAATATTTTTGCTGACACGTCCATACGTGTTCACGTATACGCCTTCGTTGTCATAGCATAGCAGCAGTTGTACACCATTAGAATTTGGTAGCGGTACAATGCAATGTGGAATAATTGCACCCTGTGTCTGGAACAAAAAATCAAATCATAAGGGTTTCTTTTATACATTACCTGGGATTGAATAAGATGATTTATTTAGAAACGTAGATGCAAGGCCCAATATTTGCAAACTAGTTACATTAAGTCATCATCATCATCATCATCTTGGCGTCATGTCTCGGTTGAGCTCCCGCGCGGTACGCGTAGGCCCGGGGTCCGCCTTCCTACTCTTCCTGACCCACTTCGCTCGATCTTCGGCAGCTTTGTGGTGAACTTGTTGGCACGTATCGTCGTCATTCTTTACGACGTCAAGCCATCGCTTATGGGGTCGACCTCTCCTTCCAGTGCCTGGTGGGGTTGGTATGGCCAGACATTTCTTCCCACATAATTTTCTGGTCTGCGCAAGATTGTGCCCATACCATGGTTTGGCATATATAGTGTTATTCATAAAAGTTATTTGATAATCCATAAACCTTTTTTAGTAAAAATGATTGACTTTGAAAGAAAGTTACAAACCATATTTTAGCTAAAATAGGTTTATGAAACTTCAAATAACTTTTACGAATAAGACCAATAGACTTTGTTAAACATCACACCGATCTCGTGACGTTCATGCGCTAAGTTCGCCGTAAAGTCGGCATTAACGTGAATTCTTCAGTGTATAATAATTTTAGGTAAGTACCACTTTCAACGCGAATCTCCGAGTCCATTATTGACCAACAACCATGTTTACTTATTACGTACAATACATATCCTAGTAATTAAATTTTAACTCACATGCTTTGGAATATAAATATCGTAGACGGAAGCATTGTCCAAATCAACAGCGTGAAAACCATCAGCCGAACCATATATGACTTTCAGTCTAATGCCTTCTTCAATAGTTAGATCAACTAAAAGAGGCCTGAAATCAAGAAAACGAATTAATTGTGCCATTCACTTACTTGTGACTAATAAGTTCTTGAAAGGATTTTTTGAAATATTACCTATGTTGTAAATCTCCAAAACTTTTGAAGGCCATAAATTTGTGATATGGTTTCGGTGCCCACGCATAGATTTCGATAGAATCTTTCAACGCGATCACGAGGAACTTGATCCGTTCATATTTGACGATCCGGAAATGTACAGCACCCTGTAGTTCTCCTACGTTTATCCAGCCATTTCTTCTTTCTGCTTGCTGTAATAGAGAAAATTTATATGCATTTTATTGGTGTCTCTCTTGTTATAATTATTATTTATTTTTAATATAGTTATTGCTTTTGCTTGTGCATATATAAACATCTATGTGAACTAAGATTTTACTTAATTAGCTACAGTTTAAGTTCAAATGTTACTAACATCACTGAGTCCGTCGGTGCGCAGAATCTTCGACTTCAACCAACTCAGATAGTACACACGTACTCGATTCTTCTTGCCCGACACAGTGACAAGAATGTTTTGCCCTTCTAACACTTCCATCTGTTGGAAGCGGCGTCGTGAGATCAATTGATACACTTTACCCTGCCCCGAACGGTCTAACAACATCAGACCGTTCTCTGTTCCGATCAGCAGATTCACACCTGGAATAGAAAATCAAAATCATGTAGTAACTATCAAACAGAGTGCTTACAATAGTGATACAGAGTGACAGAGTGTCAAGAACAGTAAAAATGCAATGCAACGTACGAAACGATGCGAAATATCAGGGTATCATAGTACAGCTCAGGCAAACATATGTTTATTTTTATCTTTTCGGCGTTTTTTAGATCTAAGATTGAAATGTATTTCACAAGATTTAATAAAACTTTAATAATTTATTATTAAATACTAAAATGAAAACGAGATGTCAATACGAGATGATTTCGGTGTAGTGGACACGCTGCTCAAAAGGCGGTTTGGTATAACGTGATCCCGGGAAAACTAATTGGATTGAATTTCGACTATCGACATTTTGATTAACAAACATCCATATGGAACGGACCCCTCTACACGCGGTAAGCTGGTTTAGGACGTGCCAGTCTAATACGCCTTTCCTTCAGATGTACGTATTGGAGTGCGATACGTGACATCGTGCATTCGATGTAACGTGATTCGCAGTGGTGTACTTTCGACGACGCGCGATTCCATGTAACAAATTCTTCGACGTCACGTACCACACTCGACTGAATTATGCTCACAAACTCATTCAGATTGTCATACCGTACATCCTTTCTTCCTCACAAACATTCGCGTTCACAAATTTTGTGAGTAAGATAAGAAAATAACGACAAAAAATTATTCACTTAAATTACACTGTTCTTTGTAACAATATAAAAAATATTTGTATATTGTCTAAGTACATGTTCTTGCTGTTTACACTAACAATATCATTGTTCAGTTGTTAAGTTTGAGTGGTGGAAGACTTATTTTTTTTAATTTAGCGCGATCGATTCTACTGTGAACGTAAGTTTGCCTGTTATTGGATTAACATTAAGGGGTTTAAGTTGTTTAATGTAAAAAGCGTAAATCAGTTGTCAAATTAAATAAATACAAAAAACCCGTCACTCACCCCACAGCGCCGCGCACAGTATCTCCGAGTTGAACCGCTTCTTGTATTTCCTTATCTCCGGCGTATCCGAGAGGTCGTGGCTGGTCGGCGTCACGTTCACGTTCACGTGGCTCTCGCGCCGGGACGCGTTCCCGGAGCCGCCGGTGCCGGAGCCCGCGCCGAAGCCGAACGTCAGGAAAGACCGCTGTTTCTGTTGCAATGGGAGGAACTGCTGATGCGAGCCCACCGACGAGTTGGAGGGCGAGTGTTGCAGCGGCGCGCCCACGAACGACTTGGACGGGGTGGAGTGGAGCGAGGAGGGGGGGTGGTGGGGCAGCGGGGTGCCACCGGACACCGCTTGCCTGTACTGGAACACAGAGCAATGAAGAACGATTAGTATTGACTGGCGCAATCTTGAATGTTACAGTTTTTTTTCGTGCAGACGAACAAATATAAGGCTGAACAGGCTCGAACAAAAGGCGTCGTTTTGCGTAGACTCTGTGTAGCTTTACATTTGTTTGACTGTAGTATGACACAGTGAGAAACGAGCAGACAGCCCACCTGATGGAAAGCGGTAACTGTCACCGTAGAATCTACGGTTCAGGCAGTTTCGTATAACGAAAATACAGAACCGCAGGTGCGTTGCCACTGCATGGGTGTTGATATTCAATCTCTTTTATTTACATATTACAACGATGTAATGATTATCGAATCCTCCAGAGTAGTTTTCGTTTACAATTGCATGGGATATGTTGTCTCGAAATCTATATAGTGTTAGTCATTATTCCATCTCCCGAATGTTATTAGTTATCAGTTTTATGATCGGAAAATTATTTGCATTTTCGATGATCGTTACGATTTGTTTTAATTAAGGATATGATTCATACATAACAGAGCAGGCAATGAGATGCGATGGTCTGTCGTTGGATGCGAAATACAATAATTTTGTACCTATTTAGTTCTTTTCATACAAATGCCCGGGTAAAACAGTTTTTTCACAATGAAGTGTTATTGTATTGTTTTAAAAAAGTGGAATCGTGCTCGGTAACAACGACACAAGTAACTTAATGAAACCGTTGGTAATTGAAAAACTAAGACGTTTAGCTAATACATAGACAAAAAAATTATGATATATCACCGCTGTAATTCGAGATTCTGACAGATCTATATCAGGTTAACTTATATAACTTAGACATAAAAGTATATATAGACCGATTAGGTTATTCATATATTATGATGTCCACTTTGTTAACTAACCACTTGCCCCAATCAATCTACACTAATAGATTATGAATTAGATTTGCGAATGGTACTCAGCCCTGCGACCCTGCGTGACACAAAATTCAGGAGATTATACAACAAATGATGGAAAAGTTACATTGTTCACTTCGATAGTGATAAACTGATAACAAATCTTTTAAATAATTTCAAAATAACTCTGCCTAAGTTCATACAATTATATAAGTAGCTTTGTAGAGTAAACAAAGTTAAGCCACGCATTTAGTGATCGCTGGTTTGAATCCATTCTAGAAAAAACCAAGTTTATTCAAATGATTACATTGCGTATACATTTTACGCGACATTATTAGGTCTCGAGGAATGTACGGCCGGCCAGCACTAGATCCAGCTATTAGAGCGCGGTTCCATTCGACCTTAGTATGTTACGGTTATTAAGCGGCCAAATACACGGCTACCTGCAAGCGACTCGCTTCGGTACACTAAGAGTGTCGTACAGATGAAAGCAGAGGATACAATACGAAGAGAAGTGAGGGTACAGTTCCATATCAAACAGTCAATGAACACATTACAGTAGAAGCGTTTCCTGTAGCGCCAATAGATGGATACTTACGTAGTACTACGCGGTGACGGCGGGCGGGCCGCGGCGCTTGCTCCGGGGTGTGCGCATGATTGACAACCATCATCACATTAATACGACACATTAAAAGCTCTCACAATATCCCCACATCGAGACCGCGTTAACAATTAAAATGAACATAGAGATAAACGTGTTACAGTAGAACAATGTGACATAGCCCTTTACTCAATTAGACTGGATAATTATTAAGCCTCCAATGAAAATGTCCCATATGAGATTTTTTTTTAATTTTATCGCAATTTTTAGCACCATAGCCAAAATGACCGGTGACGGTCATTCACTCGTTGCTATCATCGCTGCAGCTCTGAATATGGCAGAGATGAATATAATAAAACAAAATTTACACACAATAAGGTTTGATAGCATCGAATGAGGGGGCGTAAGTCGAGTGGGTAGGTATTACTAGGTATATGCAATGTGGGTACCTCCTCGCTGGTGGACTTGTCGTGTCTCGGAGGCGTGGTGGGCTGTCCGGCCTGGCTGAGCAGGTCCGGCAGCACCGAGCTCGTCCGCGCGCCCTCGCCCGCACCGCCCCGGCCCTGACCACAATCACACACATGAAACTTTCAGTTAAACACGAAAAAAAGGGTTTTAGAGAATTTATTATCCGGTGGTAGATTATAGAACTAGCTACATCATTGATAGTTTTCTAAACCTGGTCGGGCTTTAGTTACTACACACTCCACTTCAACAACAGTCGAGAAAGAAAACCAGTATTGTTCTTGTGCCTGTGCATTGCTCCATCCCAAACATTTCACATTACATTTTATTCTTCAACTAAACAGTATTTATTTATGGTTTAGAACTCATGAAGTAATGCACATACAGCACAAAAAAGACAGTAGTGTAATATAGGAATTTTCTAACTCCAAAGTAAACAAAGTCAATAAAATTCACGAAGTTTTTGAGTCTTAAAAAGTATTCTCGAAGGACATGGTTAAAATATTATCACTAAATAGTATTGTAGCAACATTATAAACGTCAGACAGCACGACAAACACAAACACGACAGCCAAGACATGCAGACACATTCACAGCGTAATGGCGGCGCTCCACGGCTCCAGTGATATCGTTAGCGCTCATTCTCGTGAGGTTAAACGGCGCGTGATTCCATGGCACAATTCACGGATTCGAGTGTTTATGAACTTCACATTCTCTAGGCAGGAAGACGGTCTTTGCGCACAGTGAGACTTAGTGAGATTACCGTTGGTTGTTAGTAGTTTGGACTTGTTAATGTAAGGATGTATTAATTGTAGCCAGTAAACTTGTTAAAAATATATAAGGCTAGAGCAGTTATCACATTTTTAGTGTATCAGCGAAAATGGGATTTGTGTAAAAAGGTTCACGCCAAAATGTAAGACGTGTGAGCTTGTTTTTTAATTTACCGTTAATAAAGAAGGATATTAAATCAACTATGTTATAAAAGTACCATCACTACAAATTAGAACACAGCATATTTTACGCATGTCACATAAACCAAACCAAGTCTACAAATCAGTCGTACAATACAAGAGGAAGCATCGGTTAGTCAATCCTATGTTAAAAGTCGTACCCTCATACCAGTCAAATCGCAAATATTAAGAGTTAATGGCCATCCCGAGCAGCAATTACCTGGTCCTGTGCGAGTACCGCTTCCTGCCCGCCACTTGGCTTTAGGTCCGAGTGCCGATTGTAATAGGAATTCCGTCGGAAAACTATATCAGATTCTGTCTTTTCCCGGCGCGGCTTGACGGGTACGTCGGCGGTAGCGGTGAGGTCGGGCGTACGCGCCTTCTCGAAAGACGCAGACGGCGTGAAACCAGCGCCGCTCTCCGCGCTGTCCTGCCGAATCAGCGCCGCCACAGTCTTCAGCGCCTCGATCGGATTCCCAGCCTTCTTGCCGAGAGACCTCTTGTCAGCCTTTTTCACTTCACCCTGCGCCGACATCTTCAGCCCGTCGTTCATCTTTATGAAGTCGGTCAGAATCGGCTCCCCCGCCTGGGGCTTTATCACATGTTTCCGGGAGTTGTTGAATATGCCGCTGGAGCGCATCTGCTTGCTTGCTCCCGCCTGGTTTTCGTTCTTCGGAAAGTATATGGCGGAGTGTCGCGCGCTGGCCAGCGGGAAGAGGTCAGAGTTCTCGCGTCTGAACGCTCTAAAAAAGCGATTGGGAGGATTGACTTCTGCGTCTTGCTCCTTCTTGAATTTCAGTATATCTGCCAGCTTGTCCTGCGTGGATTTCTCGGCGGGCTTCTGGAAGAGTTGCTTGTGATGGGAGGGCGGGGTGGCTGTGGCCTTGTACTTGGCCCACGCGTCCTCCATCTCGATGCGGGACTGCCTCTGCAGCTGCGCCCGCTTCTGCTCGGCCTGCCGGGCCTCTTCCGCTTTCATCTCGGCACTCTTGGACGGGAAAAACTTAGCGAAATCCCAGTCTTTCAATAGGACGGCCTCGTCGATGTCCGACTGTCTTTTATCAACGTCCGCGTTCTCTCTCTGGGTCGTGTTCCATACAAAAAGGCCAAATAAATAAAAAAGAACAACAACAAAAAGAAAAAAATCACACAACATAAAATTAAATGGTACAACGGGGCGCTCACTAATCTTACTTTGGCGCGGGGACCTGGCTCGGGTGTAGTGGATGGTACATAGATGGTATTAGAGCAATAATGGAGTCGCGAGCCACGAACAAGTGAGGTGTTAGGGTGGTGGTGAGGGTGGGGGTGTGTGGGTGTCGTGTGGTGCTCACCCGTTTCATGACGAGTGTGCGGTCGGGGTGGGCGTCGTCGTCGTCGGGCGTGGGCGGCAGCGGGCGCGTGGGCGCGGCGGCGGGGCCCGCGCCGTCCTCGCTGACCGCCGCCAGACCCGGCCTGTAGCAGAACTCGGGACTGACCAAGCCAAACCAAAACGAACACAACCAAAAAAGAGAAAAAAAGAAAGGAACAGGAGAAAGAAAATGTAAACGGCAAACGAAAATTTAAGGGGGAACAGGACATTTCACACAGGAATTAGTAATGTGGTTGACTAGTAATTTCTATTACTAGCCAACTACGTAAGCGGCACTGCTCTAGTGGCAGCGTGCTTGCGAGACCAATAACCAAGGTTAAGCAATGCTCCGAATGTCCGAGAACTAGATGAGTGACCGTTTCGTACTCTGAAGCCAGTCGAACTTCAACACCGCAACGAGCTAGCCGTTGGCGAAGCGAGGTGCAAAAGATCGTCAGCTTCCCGACCCGGAGACTGACTAAGCAGTTTACTGTCACGAGACTCCCGTGACGATATTTATCTTGTTATTATTAGTATATATAAAGCTTAGAATATATAAAGCTCGATTGCCACTGACTTTATTTATTATAGTTAAGTAGTATACTGGCCGAGTGGCGACCGAAAGAGTAGAATGTAACAACAACCCCATCCATTGAAGGGTGTTGTAAAAGGATGGCGACTAATAACGTAGAGGTAGACCATAGGATCCATTTAAGGTTACTCATCATTTTCTGTCGAGTAATTTCAACACTGCGATTCAAGGCGATTCTTTCCACAAGTGGACTGGACTATCGCTGATATTTTCATGAAACTAGTAAAGAGTGCATAACTAACAGTGGCTTCGGCGGGTCGCTGGCGAGCAGGGTGCCGTCGTTCCGCGCGCGGCTGCCGCCCTCCTCGTTGTCCGAGTCGCTGTCAGACTCCTCGAAGTGCTCCGGCGCGCCGCCGCCGCCTGTGCAGACCACATGATAACATGTTATAGATTAAAACAGTTTTTTACACTGGCCATTGCCAGAAGATGATGTCCGAAACCGGTCGCAACGAATTTAGTGGAACTAGTGTATATTTCCACTTATTTATAAACTTTTAATTAAAAGCGACCGGTTTCGGAAGCGATAGATTAAAAGAGTTCCATCCAATGGAGTTCCATCATGAATGCACAATACAAAGTGTCCTACAACACGTTAAACTGTAGGTGAATGTCATTCGGGTCTAGCCAAGATGTCAATAGCTTCGTAGCGATTCTATTGCGACTGTCGATCGGAACTTGGCGGCTACGTTCAACCCTCTTCAGCAGTAGTTACCTCGCATGAGTTAAATCCTTAAAGATAGTTTTCTTTTCAACCCCCGCCCGACTCCAAGAGGGAGGTTATAAGTTTGATGTGCGGTGTGTGTAAGTGTGTCTATCTGTGGTATCTCCATTTGGAAGCCAGGTTTATCGGGATGGTTATTTGCTTTGTTTCATTACAATCAATTCAGTAGTTTAGTAAACATTTGAGTGTATGTAAACTTTACCGAGGGTTATCCGAAATCACTTGGTTAGGTTATAAAACCTTTAATTAAATTTAAAAAAATTACCTTGTCCATTGGAGGCGGCTGCGGGCGCCCGCGGCGGTCGCGTCGGCGGCTCGCCCGACACCACGCCTAACTCGTTCAGCTGAGCAGCCAGCTTGTCCAGATCCTGCACACCATCAGTACATTTAACTTCACCAAAAACGCAATTTCAAACAAAATAAAACAATGCCAACAAAGTAACAAAAGATCCGGAGCATATAAACAGAATAAAAAAGCAACGGATCATTACAACAGGAAACTTAGAAATTACAAACGAATTACTATAATAATATTAACAAGCCACCAACCTCCGGCTTCCGCGGGGGAAGCTGCAGTTGCAGATAAAATCACGGGTGCAAAGAAAGATAACAGCGTGACATGGAAAAAAGCAAATAAAAATTAATTTACTCAGAACGCTCTCATATACTTCTTTGTAAATACAACATTATATAATATTATGTATGACTAAACACAAGGTAAAATACTGTAGGTAAAAATTTAACATGTTATGTAATATCAAAAAGTATGTAACAAAACATTGAATTATCAATATTTTCAAAAGCATTACATTACGAACATACGCATGTTTTAAATATTGAAGTAGCATTTAATATTGCATTTTATAAGAAATGAAGGTAAATGAAGTCAATTAATTTCCTGTAAAACCGCAACGACCACATAATTACGACGCTACGCCGAAATACTGACTCATTACAAAGGGAGCCGAAAGATTTGAACTATACATTCGTATATTTAAGTAGAACACAGTAACTTTTATTTATGTACGAAGTTTCGAGACAATATTTAATAGGTACTATAAAGGCACAAATAAAAAAATGTAATTTACGGCAAGTGACAAAACAAAAGCCACAGTTGCCCAGTCATTTGTATAAATAATAAACTTTATGAACACTAGCCTAGCATTAATCCATCCATATAGGATAAATCACAAGCTAGTGGCTATATCTTTCAGGTCCTACCAAACGCCCGCGCGTTGGTTCTATGCTTAGGAGAGTAAGGTTTAGGATGTATGGCTTACCATTGGCTTGAACATATGATGAGAGCCTCGCTGCGGCGGCTGCGGCCCGCCGGCGGGCGGAGTACCGTTGTTAGAGCCCGAGCTGTTTGAGGAGCCCGAGGACTTCGGAGTGGGCGGCAGTGGCCTGCGGAATACGGTTACCTTATACAATATGCGCGATAAGATGCACTATTTTATTCAATTATTGAAATAGCAATTTTTTTGTAACTGTTGGAGATGGTTACAAGTTACGAGTCAATACTATACTAAAACTATTTAGGCATTTAGATGAATTAGTGGTTAGCACACAATAGTATGAGTGAAAATGGCCAGCGATTATAGTTACCTATATCTATTAGGCTGTTGTGCCTGTGGGTCTGGCACAACAATCAGTCTTTGCGGAATGGAAGGCCGCGCGGGCGGGCCAGGCTCTGCAGTGCAACAAACGACACAAAAGTTAAATCAACGCCACAAAAGTTAAATCAACCCCACAACTCGAGAGGAAGCGATTCTCGTTACCTGGGATTTCTTCTCGCTCCTCGCGCTTGCTGTTGCGCTTGGGCGGCGGTTGTGGTTGGGGAGCTTCGGCGGCAGCTCTATTAGGTTAAACACAGAAACGGTTAAGGTAGGGGTAAATCGTGGTTATTATAATTAGAGAGGCAAGTGGTTGCCACACAGGCCAAAGCGCTCACCTGCCCTCCTGTATCTGCTGGAAGTTCCTGCGCAGCGTGTCGCCGCCCTGGTGCGGCGCGTTGTGCACGATGGAGGAGGGCTCGCCCGCCACTGCGTTCTCCTCTTCCTCACCCTCCGACCCAGAGTATTTGTAATCCTCTCGCACCGAGTTGTCTTGCTTTCTCTTCTTACACCTATCTATGTGATCTTTCAGCTGTATCCGTACTTGTCTTTCCGTCGGTTGATCTCTACACAGCACAATTGTGATGATTAATAGAAAAGCATAATTTAATTATGAAATAAAAAAAAAAATAATCATCTTGGCGTTAATGTCCCGGTTGTGCTCTCGAGAACGAGGGCCCGGGGTCCGCCTTGACCATGATCCAGGATTTGGCAGGTCAGGTAATTACAGTGGAGCGACTGCCATCTGACCTCCATGACCCTGCTACCAGGGGAACCTGACCAGATTGGACCATGGTTACACATCCAGTCGCCTGAATGTGCAGGTTTCATCACGATGTTTTCCCTCACCGTAAGAGCATCGGTTAGTATTCAACTAATGTACATAACTCAGAAAACAGTCATTGGTACATGGCCGGAGCGGGATTCGAACCCGGGACCTCTGGCTTACGAGTCGGATACTGTAACCGCTCGGCCACCGACGCTCTCAATTTAATTATGAAATGTTAGGTAGGAAAAGTTGATATTTACCTTATAAATGGATGTTTTAGTAGTTGTTCAGTATAAGGCCTCTGGTGATAATCTTTGACAAGTACAGTTTCAATAAAACCATGGAATTTTTTAGCCCATTTCTTTGACTTCAAGCGTGGAGGTGGGTTTCTGTAAATATAGAAAGGGTAGTACTTGATATATTTCTGTTTGATTAAGAATTACTAAGAAATGCCCACAAAATACTGAATTATTATTAGTACTTGCCTTGGAATAAGAAAGAGGGCTCTCATAGGATGAAGATCACACAGAGGTGGTTGACTCTCTGCCATCTCCAGTGCAGTGATTCCAAGGGACCATAGGTCAGAACGGTTATCATATGTTGCGTCAGGGTTTTCATCACAAGCAATTACTTCAGGTGCCATCCAATATGGAGTGCCAATGAAAGTATTCCTCCTACCAATAGTCCTGTCAAGCTGTGCAGACACGCCAAAATCCACTAAAAAGAATAACTAATTAATAACCCGCTACTAACCAGTGACTAATCTACAAAGGGTGCATAACAGTTGAGATCATTGCTCCAATGAGACATAATAATTATACATAATGTTTTATCTAAATATGACTATAATTTTTCTTGATAATAAATGTATTTTCATGGCCAATAAATGTGTAGTCATGTTATGATTCACATACCAAGTTTTACTTCTGCATTGTCAGTAAGAAGAACATTTTGTCCTTTGATATCCCTGTGTATTACTTTATTGGAGTGTAGGTAACTAAGTCCTCTGAGAATTTCTCTACATATGTATGAAATCCATTCTTCCTTCAATGATTGGCCTTTGGTGGATTTCACCAAATCAGTCACAGAGCCTGTAATACAATAACAATTATAAGTAGGTATAAATCAACTGTTATCATTATTACCTACAGAGTTTCATTCAAATAATACGAACCAGCTCCACAGTACTCCATAACCAACCAGAGCTGATCATCTTTGCCAGGAGGGCTCTTTTTAATAAATGCTCCATAATAAGTAGCAATATTACGATGGTTGGAATATTTTTTTAAAACATTGATTTCCAGTTTTATCTCTTCCTCCTCATCTTGTGTGACATCCATCACCTTGATGGCAGCAAGTTGACCTGTTTTGGTGTGTCTCCCCTAAAAAAACGTAAAAATAGTTAAGGTGGGTTCCCTTTTCCAACCTTAGACTTTAACTTGCTTGTTTGAGTGTGATGGGATAGGTTTTATTTAGTTTTATGGATTAAAAATATGATTCCTATGTAGGAATATAGGAGTTGAAACACGTGAAATTCAAACTACGTGAAGTTCAACTATGTAAAATGATTTTATATCAAATCTACTTCACAAGATTAATAGAAACCAGATGTGATGCACGGAAAGTAAGTTTAATTAGACCAATTCACTTTTATTGAAGGCAACTACACTGATACCAATTAAGTTCATTGACATTAATAGTGAGCTCTTTCTAATTGTGTTGCTCTTGATAGGCTTAATAATTTTGCCAGGTTGAAGAGTCAAGTTCTCATGTGTATGTATAATATAGAGAGAAAGTGCTTCAATTTTAGTGTGATGGTAGATTTCCAATACAAAAAGATAGGTTATCCATTGTAGCTACAGCTAAAATGCAAACACTATCTAGTTCATTATTACATTACAAAAAGGTCATTCTAATCCCATTTTGTTTGTAATATTGCCAAAATTATGTCAAATAGATATTAATTTTAAAATATACAAAACTGATATGGACCAATTTATCAACATGGTAATAATAATTCTAAATAGACTAGGCCAATTAACATTCAACAAAGTGAAATTTGTTGCCGACAAATAATAATGATAATGAAATACATGTACTAACTTGCTATCATCCAGTTGGTAAGAGATTAGGTAGGTACATTGTAACTGCTAGGCAATTATTATATGAGAAGGATACTTGTTTGTGTACCTATCTAACAACTTATTATAAAGATTAGGAAGTAGGTAGGCGTGTTTTGGAAAAATTGTTGAGATAGAATGAAATTGTTTAGATCTTAATGCATACCTTGTAGACTTGGCCATAGGTGCCATTTCCAACTACTTCTATGAGCTCAAATATGCCAGCTGGATCCTGGAATATAAAGCATAGGTCCTTATAACTACGTTAACGAGCCATCATCTTCTTTTTATTGTAAACGTTTACTATGAATCACGCCCTGTGAGATCATTGCCCTAAATGACATATTTTTCCCTGATATGGGAATATTAGCGCCCCAGTTCAATGGCACTATTTATGGCTAATTATAGCATAAAGTTTAAAAGTTTACCTTAAGTGCACTGAGGTCAATGTCGTCTAATGAACAATTTACAGACGGGGCTAGTTGATGCGCCATTTTGAGTAATATTGTCACACACGAAGACAAAGCACGAGAACCTCACATCAATGGAAACAGTTATAAAAAAACTTAAACTATGACATTGGCAAAGATATTAGATTTAAACCATTATTTTGTGTAAAAATTATGTATAAAACACATTGTTTACAAGTAAAATTATTGTAAATTACGAATACACAATTTATCTGTCGCGCACACACACCCGGTAGGGATACCAGGCGGTAACTACCAGTATTACCAGCAGCAAATATAAGAAAAGAAAAACAGTTATTGGAAACTACTTTAATATTTGAAAGGTAAGATTTCATAATTTGCTAGATAATATTACAAACATATTTCTTCCTAAATAATAAAATAAATAAAAAATATTTAATTAAAAAAGGGTGTGCCACCGACGACGTTTGCGGAGACAAGTGTAACTAAAATAGTTGCAATTGTTTCCGATAGGTGGAGTTTAATTTAATCATATACATCTGCTGGCTAACATTGTCAACAGACCATATAGTTCATAGTTTGTGAACAGACCTAAAGTTTGTTGTGAATGTACATTGCTCGGGATACCCAAAGAAACCTGCCAAACAATGTTGACCCAGGGCGTAGGTACTCCTGCTGCTTCCGTCAGGTTGCTGTTCAATTGGATCTTATACCAAAAGGCACGGGGTTTTCCCGATGCGTGGCGCATACACATTATACCCACGCCTACCTAAGTACCCATGTAGGTACATACATAGGTCATACTGAAAGTTTCCGGATATTAAGAAACCATTTCATGTTTTTCAAAGTAGTAGTATATAGGTAGGCCCAATATACATTTTTGCATTCGTTGGAACCTTTGTAAAAATCGTTAGACCAGTCTTCCGGCCGGTCCCTCATTAGGATATTCACAAGATACGATACGTCTTATGTCGAATACCAGTTTAATACTAGTTCGGGACTCGAGGTCCCTTCATTACGCTAGGTCAGGTATCAGGTGGTAGGTCTGTCAAGCTTGAGGAGTCCACCTGGGTGAGTACCACCGCCTTATCTATTTCTGCTGACAAGCAACAATGCTTGCATTATTGTGTTCTGGTTTGAAGGATAAGGTAGCCAGTGCAATTACAGGCATAAGACATTTCATCTTAGTCGTCACATTGACAACGCACCTGCGGTTCTACATTTTGTTGCCTGCGACCTAAATGACTGAATCGTCAATGTTATGGGCGACAGTTACCGTTTACCATCAGGTGGGCTGTCTGCTCGTTTGTCACTATGTAGCTTAAAAAAAAGGTATGTACTGAAAGGTAATTTCTCGAGTGATTCTAGTGACGATGAAGCACTTGCAGTTTTGTTTTTTTAATTTTCTCTTGTAGGGTCATTGTGGGAACACTTAACTCCGAAACTATATAAGCTAATGACGTCAAACTTTAGTGAAGGAAAGGTAGACAATTTAGCTACATTTTAATCTAAGCACTTATTAAATATATCTATTGGATTTCGAAATATAAGATTAAAAAAATTACAAATCACGACCCTCCTGGTGTTACCTCCCTTAACGCTTGTGTTAATTTAGACCGACCGACAGTGTACCACCCACACCATTTTATTTTTAGGACGCAATTTGAGAAACTTTTACTGTGGTGGTAATCCTAAATCAGTGTCAATTTAAACCTTAATAACACGATAGCTGAGACGATAAAATAGATAACTGTGTAAAAGAAAACAATATAACGTCCGTAATTCATCTTTGTAACGTACCTACACTTCCGTCTCGAGCGGTGCGCTGACCAGTGTGAAAAGGGCCATGTCCTAGCGCATATCTGTAAAAGGCACATTCCACATTGTCCTATTCTTTTTGCTTCCACTTGATCCACTGATCCCATAATGACTCTATCTATTGAATCTATATGGAAAACAGATAAACTGGTTTGGCACTGGGCACAATGAACTTGAAGGTCGTCCTGACATGATTTGTATTTGCTGATTTTAATACAGAGTTTCGAGATAATATATATACTCTAGGAGCCCGGGTGCACATAAAGAGTTTAGAAAGGTCTATTGCTGTATTAAAGGAGCAAACATCGGTGCCCTGATCCAGTGAACAGTCTTCCCAACATAGGTTGTTCACTCTGTAGCTGACGTACAGTTTATTTTAAGT
Organism: Blastobasis adustella; assembly: GCA_907269095.1. Classification (NCBI taxonomy): domain Eukaryota; kingdom Metazoa; phylum Arthropoda; class Insecta; order Lepidoptera; family Blastobasidae; genus Blastobasis; species Blastobasis adustella. The sequence goes on along the minus strand of OU026119.1, from coordinate 12,457,361 downwards.
GAGACATAATTTCAGTACGAAGGCAGGTGTTTATTTCATTAAGTTGTTTATTACATTTATGGTGATTATTCAGTTAAGGTGTTTATTTCATTGGCCTTGGTGTCTCGCGGCACAACTGTCAACATCCAGAAGAAACCAGTGACACCACCCATTGCAACGATTCTCTCCCGGATGTATTGAAGCATTCAGTCACTAGCTTCTATAACTTTCTTGTGCGCTATTGTGCACTCATCCCAATCGATCAGATAGCAAACCTAGATTACCCAGGCATTGCCGATGTTACACATAGTAGTTTCTGTATTTTTTTTGTAAATTAAATGAAATCATGAGCATTTTCTGTAAGTATTGTCTAAAACGATGGGAATCCCTACGATAGTATGGACAGTTACCGCCACAAAGCAACGAGTGGTAGCGATGCCGGAAAGATGCTACAGCAAGGGCGATTTGTCCATTGAGTTCAGCCGGAGTTGCTGGTGAGAGTGAGATGGTATCGATATTTGTCCCACAGTTGCACTTTGTTTGCGAGGCCATAAAAAAAAACCAAACGGCGAAGGCGTCTTGGGCTGTCGTTGACGATAGCCTCTGCGAGAGTTCCGTCCCAGTTACGGTCGTCATCCAAGAGGTGCTGCTTTGCACTGCAGGCCGCGTTGAACGTAGGTTATTAAATTCGAGGAACGGAATGGCGAGGCAGACAGTACCTACGCAGTAGCGAATATAACTCTAGAATAAACAATCTTTATAAACAAAGTATCTTTTCATTTGTGATTTTGTTTTAAAATGTGACATTCGAAATGCAAAACAAGCTTATCTGACCCAGTGACAGCGGCGCTGTTGTCGAAAATAAAATGAAATTTTAAAATGACGACACCTAGTTTCAGTTTTGGCCACCGGGTCTTAGGGGCACTGTAGTTTGTTTGACACAGGGCCTGCCGGAGTATGTTTACCTGCTAAAGTAAGACACGACTTGAGCGGGCGTTTGATTCAAGTTCCTTGTAGACATAATTAAATCAAAGATAAAATTGAACGGAGACACTGCACTTACTTGCTCTCGAAAACGTACCCGCGGATAACTGATTATTTTGCAATAACAATAAATAGTTACTTGCAAAATGTCATCAGAATGTGTGTTATTGTGATTTTTGCATATCCTATTTGTTTTTTTTTGTATGGCCGCTACTTATAATCTTTGAGTTTATCCCGGTTTATGTCAGTACCACTTCGCCCAGTTATCAGCATCCTCACGTTGTAGGTCATGGTTCTGGCGTCAACGATGTCAATCCATCGTATCCTGGGCTTACCGCGGGATCTCTTTCCTGATAATGACAGGTGACATTTGTTTCTCACGTATCCCTAGTACGGGCTTAAGCGCAGGCGAGCCTTCTTAATGTTATTTACAATTTCTCTCACGCCTAGGCTGCCATGGATATACTCGTTACGGACTCGGTCGAATTGTGTAATGCCGCATAAGCACCGCAGCGTTGCTTATTAAAATTATGTTCTTGTATATTAACCCTTTGAGCTAGATAGGGAGTTTAGGATCGCAGGTAACTGCCATGATCTCCCGCCATTTGGCCGAGGCCGCGGAGTTGCAGGACTTGACATCGGAGCCGATATCACCGGTTTAGTGCAACAGGGATCCGTGATATTTGATGTATTTATTTATTTTATCCGAGAGATATATTCTATTAAAATGATCAACACAGCAATAATCTATGCTACAAACAAAGCATAGATTATTGCGGCCCTGGGGCTCTAATTTTGATCAGCTCGCCTCGAGTGGAACGGTTTTCAGTTAAGATTTTCGGCACTAAAATTTCAATACATTTAAAAATATGTGGCATATCCAAAGCTAATGTTTAAAAAATAGGGAAAACAAGCCTTATGCATCTAAATATTCAATTTTTCATGCCGAAAACTAAAAGTGAAAACCGTTCGACTCCAGCAGACGAGCGGTTCAAGAACTCATCTCTTTGGACAAAATACGCCGAGCTCTCTAGCATTCGCATAGCATTCTCTAGACATTTAAAAATACTACCATAGTACCGTGCACCAAGAGGTTTTATACCTGGTTTATTATTTTTCAAGAATGTTTTGATATTTATAGCCTAAGCCCGGCTTGCACAAAATCTTAAACACATTTAAGAACGACGATTAACGTTTTTTTGGATGAAGTTTTTTGTTTTAGTGTTAGCTTAAATGCGTTTAAGAATTTGGTGCTAGCCGCCCTTAATGTTGGTCAGGGATATACACACTATTAGGTACAACATAAAATTCCATGCAGCAGTTTTTACGTGATGCGCGCACAACTTAACAGACCAACATACAAACGGACAATTTTTTTTTAAATTGTCGTAACATGTTCAGTAAGTCAGTTTAAGGCAGCCTGGCTAGTTTTTCTTCAGTGCAGATTTTTGTCTTTACGATTTTAGTATATATAAGTATAGACAGATTTTTCGATTGCAACGGCAACTCGAAATCGTCTGAAATAATAGCTTTTAAATGCAAAAAATCGCATCGAAGTCGGTTTAGTAGTTTGTTAGAACTCCTCAAATGTCGACTTAACAGTCTGTTGCAATACCCCTGGAGGTATAGCAAAAGACTGCAACTGAAATCGGCTCAGCAGTAGTTAGCAGCGAGAAAAATGTTAACAGACATACATACATACAAACAAACACACAACCTCTAACCCTAAACGCTTATACCGACTCCGTTCCGATACGTCCGTCGTGCGTGGGTAAAAATGTTTTTATGACATTTAACGCATCATACAAAAGACATCAACGCGTGACTTTATTGCAACACTTTTTATAGAATTCAAATTCAAATCTCTTAGCTAATAGGTATCTAGACTCGTAGATCTAAACATTTTTAATAAGTAAGGCTAGGTATTTTTTTAAAGACTCATGCCCGATTGCACAAAATTTTAGGCGACGTTAAACTTGATCTAAGATATTAATTCCTAACAAGAAAAAGCATTGCACCAACACCTGCCTCAAGTGAAAACTAAACTCGCTTTAGTCACTCTTAACTTTATGACGCCAATTTTGTGAAAATGTTTAGGAATAACTTACGGCCTTCAGCTTGGCCTAAGTTAAGTGCAATCGGGCTTAAGGCATAATTATGCGAGAACGCATTGTCTCCTTCTCCTACGTCAAGTTCTTGTGATTGAGGGTCGTGATCACTATGTTCACTTGTTAACGAGATCTCTCCAAGCCAGGGTGGCTTCAGCGAAACGTATTAAGACTTGTGCCTACTAGTTTACAGACCAAAAATCTACCTCAATCAACCTACCTCATTAATTTATCCCTCAGTATTTTGGTTTCAGTCTGAATGCGTCTGCTAAATCCTGGATCATGGTCAAGGCGGACCTCGTGCCCTAGTACGCGAGAGCATAACCGGGACAGTAACGCCAAGACGATTTTATTTGGTTTCAGTCTAGTAACAAGCCCGAAGTAATTAAGAAATCGCTACATACATGTTATCAATAGTCGCGTTTCTATTTTAAATTAGGTAAGAATTGATGTTTTCTTTATTTAGAAGGGCTAAGAACAGCATCCGTATAATTTCTTACCATTACCACTATATTATATTGATGTATCGGTATTAGGAGAGCGGTGGCCTAGTGGTAAAGGTACCGACACGCAAGCGAGAGGTACCGACTTCAAATCCCACTGCCGCCATGTACCAATGACTCTTATCTGAGTTATGTACATTAGTTGAACACTAACCGATGCTCTTAAGGTAGGGGAAAACATCATGATGAAACCTGCACATTCAGGCGATGAATGCGTAACCATGACTCAATCTGGCCATTTTCCCCTGGTAGCAAGTTCACGGAGGTCCGATGGAGTCGCTCCGCTGTAATTACCTGACCTGCCAAATCCTGGATCATGGTCAAGATGGACCCGGGCCCTCGTGCGCGAGGGGTTGTCCCTCGCGCACGAGAGCCCGGGTCAAGATTAATTTATTTATCAAAAAGTAAAAAAATATTGATTAATACCAAACATTACAAGTCTGTAAATCTATGTAGTTATTAGTATTTGAACATAAGCATTTTCTTTTGTAAATCATATCATAGCACAAGAAATCTACAATGAAGACACCGAAAATATACAGCGCGTTTGGCCTAGTTATGGCGCGTTCGGCTCGCTCAATATGTGTGCTGTTGCACAAACACTAAACTAAAATTATTGACTAGATTTATAGAAGTAAAATACACCGGCGGCGGCGGTGCCGCGCGGCCGTGCATACCGAATCGTAAGATCAAAGCACGCGTAGGTACTTCACGTACACCGACACCCACAACTTGCCACGTCCCGCTGCGCCGCGTCCGTGTGCGACACACAGGCGCACGCGCAGCGCAACACTTACAAAACTATAATAAAAGTTACCAAGACACGGACACGGCGTACGGTACTGTTTGTTTGGAGGGAGGTTGGAGGCACTCGTACAAGCGAGGGAGGAGAGGTTGTGTCGCGCGGGCCGCCAGTTTACCGTTGCGAGGCGCGCAGTGCGGCCGGACGACGCGCCGCCGCCCGGACTCCGCCCCGGACACCGACCCACCCCCGGGACCCAGGACTACGTTGTGCCTCACTGAACGGACCTCCTACCTAATCTCTAGGACCAAGTGCTACTCTCGTGGTTGAAACCCCAAAGTGTTGACACGAATTTTTTATTACTATTGGACCGCCTCGACTGAGAAGGTAAGACCCAGCTAAGTTAACTTCGAGCATACTAATACTGCATGCGCATTCTCGGAAAAGCTCATAAATATTTCCCTTATGAATCAAGTGAGGTAAATATGGTAATGTTTGTTTATTTGCGTACATTTCATGGCTTCATACTAAAGCTACCTGTATCAAGTCATTGCTCTTTGACGTCAAAGTTTACCGAGTTTACCACACTGCTCCGAGCTGGGTCGCGGCTGGCGACGTGGTTTCCTCGCGTTGAGATCGTTGGACTATTTACTTGTTATAACTGTCCATACTAAAACTCTATTCCTGGTTCTTTGACCTAATGCACTAAATACACTAACTCCATAGTATAACTATATTGTAGAATATCTTTATGCGTTTTTAATTGAAGTAAACATAATAGTGTAGCTTTTCACGTGCAATCAACATAATCTTATGAAGGTCCTAAGGATTACAATATTTGTAACACTATGTTATAACTTATACTAAGTTCACAAAGTCTAGTTTCCTTAAGCCACGTCAGAGGCCATCAGGGTGGGTAGCTTGAAACCGTGGTCTTGGGTTCGCCGCTAAGAAACAAGCTGGTTAAGATGCATATGCATACAAAGTAGGAACTTGTGGAGGCTCCACATTAAGTTTTAGAACAGGGGTGCTATTTTTGAACTGTCGAAAGGTATACAATTTGATTTTCGGAATAAAGGATTCAATATATTTTTAAATAACATCGGAAACACCGAAAGTGAACGATTCAAAGATAAAAAAATCAGCTTCATGCAACAAAATATTGAAATTTTCATGCCAAAAATCACAATTAAACCGTTCGACTCGGGGCGAGAGCTTCATAAATAGGGTCCCTGAGGCCAGAGCACTGCGATACCATATAGGTTATCATGTTAGGTTATTCATATTTATATTTATTTGGCACTATTATAGTAAACAAAGATACCTGTAGAAAATCTGAAGACTCAGAAACAAAATGGTTGATAAATTATCTTCGTGACAAACAGTTTTCTTAAGAACACTTCCACAATAAAGTAACCTATACTGAAGTCTGAAATGTTCTTCTACTGAAAGCAAAGTTTGCCTTGGACCGCAAGTTTATTAAATAGCAACAATAAATCAAATAACGTAAAGTTTCCTCTATAAAATTATTACATTGTTTTTTCATTACTCATGTCATCAGCACTTGCTTGTCATAATCAGATCTAATAAAGCATGGGGATAATTAGCAAAATTACAAAATGCGAATAACGTCATTAAAGTAATCCATTTAGTCCACCAGTTAGTCATCGTCATGATTGGTAACAGACAATGAAAGTCAATGTCTTATGGAAGAATAAAATAGATGTAATCATTAATGTTTTCGTATTCTACCTGGAATTCCTTTTTGGGCATCGGTGGCCGTATGACTGGATGGCGGGTTAGACTCGTAAGTGAATGGTATCGAGTTCGATTCCCAGTGCCGCCATGTACCAATGACTTGTTTTGAGTTATGTACATTAGTTGAACACTAAACGATACTCTTACGGAAACATCGTAATGGAACCTGCACACACAGGCGACAGAATGTGTCACCATGATCCAATGTGGTCAGGTTCCCCTGTTAATAGGTCACTGTGGTTAGGTGGCAAGCGCTCCACTGTAACTACCTGATCTGCCAAACCCTGGATCATTTTCAAGACGGACACCGGGCTTTCGCGCGCGAGAGTACAACCGGGATATTTATACCAAGATTATTTTTTGTTATTTATAACCTGGATTTCCTTTTTCTGGATTTGAAGCTCACTGTTCCAGATGTGAGTAGTTTGATAGAAAGTTTTGCTACATAGTGGCCGTACGTCAGGAAGATATAAGATATCAGTGATGAAAATCAGTAAACGTTTACTTACTGGTCTACAATGGCCCTGGTCCGTCCGGCCTTGTTACCCTATTTTTGAACCGCTCACGACGAGTCGAACAGTTTAAAATTTTTCTGCGGCTCATGAAAAATTGTGCTATTTTTCTTTTTTGAACCGTTCGCTTTCGGTGTTGCCAATGGAAAATAAATGTATGCTACGCAGAGTAATTGAAAAGCGTTCGACTCGAGGCGAGCGGTTCAACAATTGGGCCCCCTGTCTGTCTGCCTCAAATATTTGTAAAACAACCGGGAGGTATTTTATTTGAGAGACTGCGCGCGGCCAATATTTGTGAGGTTTCCTTTTGTTGATTCACGGCTAAACATTTGATACAGGTTTAGCTCAGAAGACGGAAATAATAACAAAGCAGAAAAAGAAATTAGCCAGTTTAGAAGGTAGATAACTTTCCAAACTTTTGGAAATAATCGATCGCCCTGAAATCTAATAAGTGGCGCGTTGATGTCTTTTGTATGGCATAGTTGTAAAACTAACATACAATGTAACTATTATGTAGAGTATTATAGATACTGTATTGTTTTAGCGTTAATGAGCGTCGGTGGCCGGGCGGTTGAGTATCCGACTCGTAAGCGAGAGGTACCGGGTTCGAATCCAGCTGCGGCCATGTAGCAATGGCTCTTTTCTGAGTTCTGTACATTGGTTGTATTCTAACCGATGCTCTTACGGTGAGGGAAAACATCGTGATGAAACCTGCAAATTAAGGCAACTGAATTTGTAACCATGATCCAATCTGGTCAGGTTCCCCTGGTGACAGTGTTACGGAAGTCAGATGGTATTCGCTCCACTGTAATTACCTGATCGCCACATGCTGGATCATGGTCGAGGCGGACCCCGGGCCCTCGTGTTCGAGGGCGCAACCGGGACATTAACGCCAAGATGTATTATTTATTGTTAAGCGCTAAATTGTATTACTGATATCTAGCTTGGATCCTGAGGAAGTATTATAGGCTAGCCTATATGAAGTCTATATAGAAGGAGTCACTAACAACACCTTAGTAACAAACACAGCTTAAAATATGTAGATCTAGTCCATGACTTTCTACAACATAAAATTAAAATCATGTATCCGTTGCATTAAATGTGAATAAATAAATATTAAACATTAAAAACAAACACATAAGTTTTTACCTAGGAATATATCTAGGCTTTGGAATAGTCTATGTATAACAATGTATCAAAAATAATTTCACGTGGACGAATTAAAATTAATAAACGGACAATCCTACATCCTACTAATATTATAAATGTGAAAGTTTGCATCTTGGTTTGTTACTTAATCACGCAAAAACGGCTCAATTGATTTGGACGAAATTTAGCACTCTGATAGTTTATAATGCGAATTAACACAAAGGCTATATTTGATTACAAAATTAAATGTGGTTCTCGTGGTAACGTGTCTGGAGCGTAATAACCGAATTTAAGCGGACGAAGTCGCGGTCAAAAGCTAGTAATATAAAAATAGTAATACACTATCATGGGTGCCCATCGGCTTCCGAGACTGTTCAACCAGTCTCGGGGTCCCCAGCGAAAGACCTTGGTCAAAGGCTGCGCCAACGGCATTAGGAGGCACACCACGACTGGCGAGCTCATTGTGGTGCTGAAGTTCAACTAGGTTCAAATACGAAGACCTATGCAGTTTTCGGACTCAGCGAGCGTTGCGTAATCTTGGTTATCGGTCGCGCTGCCACTAAACCAGTGCCGCTTCAATACGGTTGAAAATTTCTTTCTCATGAGTTCATTAATTTGTCGTGGAGGTCAGGAATCACACACATACATAAAGCTCACGCCTCTGTCCCACAGATGGGACAGGCGGAGACAAGAGGTCAGGAATTTCTTATTTAATATAACCTTTTAGGGTTCCGTAGCAAAAGGAGGAAATCTTATATCTTTACTATGTCCGCCTGTTTGTCTGCGGTTTAACTCTGAAACTATAGCTACCAAAGATCTGAAATTTTGTATGGTTATTTATATTAATTATGTTGAAAAAACTGTAAGATAAAATCGTTAAAAAATACCAAAAACGTACTTTTTTGTTACGTACTTTATCCAGCATGTCAGCATCGATAAAAAGTATCTACCAACTAAACCTATTTGACCACGAGGAAAGTTTTTAACATAATAGTATACACTTAAAAAAAAAAATTTAATTAGTGGACTCTTAAAGTCAACGAGTAATAGTCGACCAAATTATAAAGTGGGTAAGTAAATATTTCATAGAAAATGTATTGAGAGAAGTTGCATCCAGGTGAATTTGCAACTTTGTAATGTATTTATAGTAGGTATCATAAGCTCTCTTTCAAGCACGCTTATTATAGCAGATATTTCTATTAATAATATATAATAATTGAACGCGCAAATAGTCCCCTGTTAGTCGGGGCGCTGCATATGCCTCCTAAGTACAATCTAAATAGTGACAGCTACACCAATTTCCTTAAAACTTTTTGTCAAAAGTTCATAGCCGTTGGCGAGTATTTATAACGCTGAGTATATTGACTGGGGTTCAAGAATCGCCAATGCTAAGGGACTCGAGAGCTCAGCAAAACAGTTCAAGAACTGAATCTTAAAGTAGCATCTACCGGAGGCCCATGAACTGGATAACGAGGGTATTAAGGAATTTTCCCAAAATGATGTAAAATATAGAATCAGGAAACTAGATATAATCAAAGCTTCAAGATACGATCTTATCACCGCAAAAATTTTGAAAGAAATTCCTGACATCGGCTTGAATTCTTGACCTATAATGCCGTACTGCTCAGTGGAAACCCAGAAAAGAAGCCGGTAGTTTCCTATCGTCCAATAAGCTTGAAAGTTCTGGAAATTCTTATCCTAAAAAACTTACACCTGAAGACAAATTAAGGCTTTGTAATATTGAAGCGGGAGGCTCACAGGGCAACGTACTGGGCTCGATAATATATATAATCTACATCTCTGACTGTTATGCCCTGGTGGGCCTCAATGAGATATCGAAATAGATGACAGATTGGCGCATAAAGGCATTTCTCATGCCCGCCAGTCAAGTTAAACAGTTTACTAAATATCCGGATACGAAGAGTATCTTTATTTGGACATTCAGATGAATAAAATACTTAAGTGAACACTCAGAACAGAGCTTGGATAACAAGCGCCTCCTCTATAAGTGTATCCATAAGCTCACGTAGCCCTACGAAGTTGAACTGTGGGTTACTGCAGCTAATTACTCTAATATAGAAATCATACAACGTATTTAGTCAAAAATGCTGAGTATGATAACAAATGCACCATGGTACATTACTAATTGCCAGCTACATCGTGATTAAAAGGACCGATGGTAAAGGAGGCAATAAAGATGAAACTGACAAGCTATGCGAAGCGAATGCAACACTACTCAAATATATTTGCGACTGAACTATGGATAAGAGCAACCGCATCTTTAGGAGATGCAAAAGAAAGGCCCTTACATATTATACATTCAAATAAAAGACTTGATTTAGGTTTTCATTAGAATGTATAATATGTATATGGGTCTGCCAAAGGGCAGATAAACTAAAATAAAAAATAAAAGTGAAATTCCTAAACTCTAGCTAAATGCTTATGCAAAGAACAAGGCAGATTGCTAGATGACATAAGGAAATTAAAAAAATCTACGGAAGCCTAGCGGGGTGGCCCGCGTAGTTTGAAACTCGAACATTTCCCTTACCCGCTGCATCCTATTACTCTATCAAGACTAAAAGTACGAAAAGTGAACGAAATTTCAAAATCAAACATGAAAAGTATGTTTTTAAAAGCGACGTGCTCTGCGTCGGCTAAGGTGTGGATACCATAGTCGGAAGCGCTCCGCTCCTGCCTGGCATTGGCAGAAGTATCACGTGGTTCGGCCCTTTCTGGCATTGTAGCCTGGCTCGGGCTGGTCTTGTCAGACGTGGTCTGAATCTGCTGGACATTGTCGGGAGTCGTCAGATTTGCCACGCATTTCAGTTTGCGATCTTGCTGTGCCGGCCATCTTCGGATATGGTCCGGTTCTGCCAACCGTCGCCGTGGTCGGCGTTGTGCGGGTGTACTCTAGCTTCGGGGCGACTAATATGTCACTGTGTGTTTCCATCCCACTTTCCTAGTCAGTAGTTGAAAGAGATAATGGTATATTCTACTGAATAAGGAAATTGCGAATATTTTGAAAATGATATACGGTACTGATAATTGTTTTGGTAGTTTTTAATATTTTTTTTACAAATATACCAAGACACAAATATTTTCTCTTTATAATATCACTTTAGTTAACGTTCACCGGTGATGGTTTACTGGTGTCAATAACATACATTCAAAAATATTAATTGGGGAAATCCTAAAGTCAATTTGCATACACCATACGTAAGATCGTGATGATACGTATGTTCCGTAATTTATAGAGTGAAAAAAATATTAGCTGTTATATGCTAAAATATGCCGTGTGGTGGCCGGCAAAGTAGAATAGCACCAACCCCTTACACTCATGGGTGTCGTGCAAGGCGACTAATGTTTTCGAGGCAAAAGATCAAGAGTCTCCGTAGTCTGGAAAATGGGCAGCAGCATTTTCCATTTTCCACTGCGATCTCCAACCCGCCTGCCAAGCGTGGAGATTATAGCAATAATCCCTACTCTAAGTCCTGTAGTGGACTGTTACAGGCTGTGATGATGATGCTAAAATATACAAGAAATCCACTATATTCGAACAGACATTTGAACTGAAAAGTTTCGCAGCAAAAGTCACGCGTTGATGTCTTTTATATGGAACAGTTGATCTTTATACGTACATTTTTTGTTATCTGTATTTTTTTTCTAGGATTCTGCCAAATGAGTATCCGATTAGTTATACCATTTGCTTATAAATTTTGAAAATTTAATTTACACACTAAAAATAAGGCGAAAAAGACAGTCGAAAAAAAAATTTAAGTATATGTGAAACGGTCTTATTCTTGTTTGGTTGTGGGTTAGGTATACGTATTTGCTGATCGGCAGAATAGCATTTACCTTTTCCCATATAGCCAGCACCAGCGTTACAGCAGGGAATCATTTTATTTTTGAATCGCTCGCAAAGATTCGAACGGTTTACAATATTTATTTTCGGTGTGAAAAATTCGATATTTTGATGAATGATGCCGATTTTACCTTTTTTTTAAACGTACTATTTCGGTGTTGCTAAAGTGATTGAATAAATAATGAACTTTTCATGCCGAAAATAAAAATTGGAAACCGTTCGAATCGAGGCGAGCGATGAAAAAGGTTTGAAAAGAGTGACAGGTACCAACCCGTACTGAAATAACATGGAACTGAATTAAGTATCCCAATTATAGAAGAAGCAGATGTTCTTTAGTTGACCATTACTGGGTTTTGATGATTATAAAGATAATACTGAAGATAATATAAACTGAAACTGCATTTGAATCTTTTAATATTATAATAACATTCTGCTTTAAACTGGGAAGCATGTGTGATATAAACAATTGAACGCAATGTAATTTTAATTAATCACAAGGATGGTAATTAAAATTAATTGAATTCACAAACAAGGTTAATGTTACAAATACCGATGTTTTAGGATAGGTTTGCTTGAATTAAGAATGGAATCCACGTGGCATTTTAAATTTTTTTCTTTGTTAGAAAAAATTAATGTTTCATTGTAGTATAATCATTGTCATTTCCTATTTCATACATTACAACGGGACTTACACAGATTAGTTTGAAACAAATCATTCGCATATATTCACCCAGATTCGTGGTCGTTGTTCCACATGACCCTTGTATGTATATACTCTAGCCTAGACTAGGCTAGACAGCAATACGCCGCGAGGGGGGAGGGGGAGGGCGGAGGGGGCTGGGGGCGTGCCGCGCTTTGTTCGCCAGCGACGCAAGCGCGATAGATACCCCGCGGTATGCTGATTATGCCATATACCTACGAATCTAATGCACACGTAGTTCTAGGAATCGATGGTACAATAAAGATTAAGTAAATCAGGTATTCCAGATACTTATATCTTGTAACGCGTTGGTAGACTCCACTTGCGTTTTAGTTTTATAATCGACACGAATGGGATAGTGTTATTTCTTCTTCTTAGAGTGCCTTGTCTTCTTTTGTTCTGGGGCCTAATTCTCGCGCTGTGATCTCTGATCTCTCGCGATCTCGAATTCGACATTGTTTCGAAACACATATCTCCATTAATAATGACATTTAAATCTCTATTGCAGCCTAAAAATATTTTCTCAACTATCTTCAACGACAGTCGTATATTGTCTAAGATCAATTTCAGTGACGTTGTAATACAGTCAAATTTGAGAATACAGTACAGAAATGCTGCCCCCAATTTCTATTCATCATCATCCCCTGACCAGGTTCGAACTCCAGTGCCGTCATATACCAATGACTCTTTACTGAGTTATGTACATTAGTTGAAAACTAGCCGCTGCTCTGGTGAGGGAAAACATCGTGATGAAACCTGCACATTCAGGCGACTCTATGTGTAACCGTGATCCAATCTTAATCGCTCCATCCATCTACTCCCGTGACCCTGCACAAGGGTAGATGGCAGCCACTCCAATGTAATTATCTGATCTGCCACATCCTTGATCATGATCAAAACGGACCCCGGGCCCTCGCACGCGAGACCACAACTGGGACAATAACGCCAAGATGATTAATTTTTATCGTCCCCTGCCCTTATCACACTATGTAGGATCGGCATAACAAGTCTCCCTCTCCTATGTAACCTAATCGGTAATATTGATTGATAATTTATTAAAATGAAGCGTTATGCACGTTATAATGATCCGTTAACAAAGGTACGGCGAGGCGGCGGCGGCGGCGCGGCGCGCGCGCACCGCTCCGGCTTACGTAACACGCATACTCCACCGCTCTGCCATCGAGTGGTGCAATAGCAATCTTAACTGTACCATACGCTGCATCACGATTTGTCCTTTTCAAGTCTTTTAATCGTGTCCTTATTTCGACTTCATATTCAGTGAGAGCTAGGTTTTTCTTTGTGTTGCTCGTTATTTCCATATTCATGAACTAGAGATTTCTCAAATATTGTGCAGCTTATTGTTTTTCCTTAACGATGTGTTTTTGGATTGTTTGCGATGGATACTATGGAGATACAGTGGCTCTGTTCTTTATTTAATTTCATAATTTCGAAACAGCGTATAAACGGTAGGTAGAACGTAATCAAGTGGGTACGAGTAAACTAATTCGCGTTTATGCAACGTGTTAATAACCCCACTTAAATAAGTACATTAAGTATGCACAAAGTAGTCAGTATCCAAGACGAAGAGGTAAAGTGATTAAATAACGAAACATTTACTGGCCAATGATTGATAGGTGCTACGAAATATTCTCATCACTCATTGTATAAGTTACTTACCAACGTGTACTCATTAGGGGAGCCTCGCGTACATAATAATGAGATTAAAAAGAATAGAGACACGCTGTATTAACGTTGTTCGACAAACAATGGCCTTATTAGGGTACTGTTTGTAATGTGATGTAAATGGTTCGGTAAGTTTAAAATGGAAAGATAAACACGAGGAAGAAATATAGAGCAGTCAAAAGCACGTCTAAGTTTGCGTTCCCAAATCGGAATGCGTGTAGTCGGCAGCGGCGCCGTTGCCAATTCTGTCAGTCACATTCAAGCTCCACTTCTCTCTTTGGTTGTGTTCTTAAAGGTTAACAGTTTATCTAAGCGATCTGAAATACCTTTTTTATTGTATTACAAAAAGACATTAAGGATTCGCTGTACTCGACGCTTTACTTTTACTGACTCAAAGAAAGAAAGACACATTTACGTGGTAGAGACATCGCAATACGACAAATTACGTACCTTTACACTACCTATTTATAACACCAAGGTTTACAACATACAACATTACAAAATAAGTAAAAAGAACATTTTAAAAATGCAAAAATAAACTCAGTAGTTTCAGCTATTATTTTCAAGAGAACTATTTTTACCGCAACTAAATTCACAAAATCCATAGTTCACGGTGTCTACCGCTGAATGTAGCTAATCTAGAACGGGATCGGTTGCTGGCGGGCTGGTGACAGAACCTTGACCCCGCGGGTAACCCGGAAGAGCGGTGTGCGCCCGACCGCGACCCACTCCTGCGCAGAAAGCGTTTGTCCTTGCGCCGGCGCACGGCCGACCCTTGCCCCTCAGACTTACCTGTACTTGGCAATTGCCCTAGTCAACTTTTAACGTGCTTTATTAAACGAAATATTGTCAAATGTCTACAGTCTACACCCAGTCATGATGTATTTTTTGAACAAAAACTAGCCTTTTATGTACCTTTCTCGATTACATTGTCACTTACCATATAAGACGACTGTCACATACTTGCCTAGTTTAATGTGAAAAGACCGCAAAATTGTTGTGTTCCGATTACTTAGCTAAATTGAAATTTATTTCAGAGATAGTGATCAGACAGTGCAGAAACCAAAACTCGATCCGTCGGAGTGGTCAGATCCGATCAATCAATTTGGTTTGATGGATACCTACCCACGGCAGCTTGTACAAGTATATCTGTTTTAGTGAGAGAGTAAAAATAAAACACCGACATCGGCCGAGTGAAAGCAATTAATAATAATCGGACAGAACTTTCCCATCTGTGTAGGAAAAATATCTTCATGTTTTCCCAGCAATGTAAACAGACTTCATTCAATACATTAAGCGATGTGATTGAGATGTTATTAAAGTCATTTGCTGATTTCCAAAAGTTTATTTGCTTTTAGACATTATGTGGTAAGTGATAGTCAAAGCAAATGTCACATTGACAGTAGTATTTTACTACCTACTGCTATAAGAAAAATATTCAATTTAATTAGAATTTAATAAGATCTAATTTCGTAAATTATTGCAGTTAAGAAAATGAACTAATTAAGAAGCTTCTCTTTTAAATAACAAAAGTCCGTGATATATGTATATTATTATGTGATAGATTTTCGTTAGTTTTGCATATTAATACACAAGAACTACGGACTGGTTTCTTTCAAAGGCCGAGCCGTGACTAATCTGCACATTAAGCTGGGATGTCGAAATATTCTCAAAGCGACCAAACATGCAGACATTTTGTTGGTTGTGCACACACGCGCACAGACACGCGAGGGACGCACACACCCACCGGTTGTTTTTGTCGATTATTAGTGGCGAAGAAACCGCCGAATACCGCTAGCACCGCCGCCGGTTATTGCTCTCAGATTCCGCAACAAATTAACATGTATTCGGTACGGCTACATTTTATACTTAGTAATTTTAAGTTTCATATCGAGTTATATATAAAAAATAAAAAATAATTTTTCTATTCCGTACACGATAAAATGTTGCAAGCCGAAATTGTTACATTAAACTTTTATAGTATTAACTCAAAGTGCCTCACTTAGCAACAAGGAGTAAGTCGCTTTGCGACATAGTTATGGTACAAATAAATGGCCATAAATGCGAAAGATGAATTCCCAAGGCATATGTACAACATACATGCAAAGGTAGCAAAGTTAGCAAAACCTATATTCTTGTCGGGCCATTATTTTAGCGCATGTGTGTCAATCTCGAGCCGTGACTCATGGAAATGGGGCCGCACCGTTTTCAATTCAGAGCTACATACAAATATCTTTAAGAGGATGTAAGAATAGGTTTTCATTTTTTACAACCGGTCCGAGAATATTGAAAGTATTCTGAATTGATAGACAAACCTAGTTAGGTTAGGTTAGTTAATATTAAAGTAAAATGTTTATTTATGTCCTTTTTTCCTATGATCGGCTGCGATTCGCAATTGTAAGTTTGTTTGGTTCCATGTTGTGTAACATGTAGTGCTGCTATATAGGTATATAACTACTTATGAAGTAGTTGACCAAAGTCTTCTGCTGGAGACCCTGATTGTCTCGGACGGGATTCGATTGGCACCTCGTGACGGTATTTATTTTATTCTAGTGGACCCCGAGTAACTTCGTTCGCGTGCCGTCCTACCCCTACATACACCTACTTTATTTTAATTATAAACGTTCCTCTTGAATCACTCTTTCTATTGTTGCAAACCGCATTAAAATCCGTTGCGTAGTGTAAAAGTGACTTTGTTCTATACAAAGGTATACATTGAAATTTAGTCTTCAGTCTGAAGCTAGATTTAACACCCATTTTTAACAAGCCCTAAAATAGACAATTTGGTTATCACTCACTGATTTAAAAGCAATGTAGAATGCCTTAAGACTTATAGATTTAAATAACTTTGACGCAACTCCAACTTTAATCCCGGTAATAGTTAAAAAAACTATAACACATATAGCTTTAATATTTTGATATTCATAAATTTTAATGGAGGGTATTCTATAAACAATACTGAAGCCAAAACTGTATTTTTTATTATTTTAATCTGTCTGTCTGTATCTTAGCCGCGCATCACTCCGAAACTACTAAAATAATTCAAATGAAAGTTGGTATGATTAGAGCTCATACTACGAGGTAGGACATTGGATAATTTTTATAATTTTTTGTCTGTCTGTATCTTGGCCGCGCATCACTCCGAAACTACTGAAAGAAGTCAAATGAAACTCGGTATGATTAGAGCTTATACTACGAGGTAGGATATTGGATACTTTTTATTCCGAAATTTAGCACGGTTCCTTTGGGAGAGGGGTTGGAAGTCAAAATTTGTATATAGTTGTAATTCATTAACGGGTAGTCCGATTTCATTCATGCTTTTTTGTTAGAAAGGAGGTACTTTATAGATTGTCCCATAAATATTTCAACGTGATATATGCTGTAATTCATAAATACATCTCATAGGACTGTCTAAATAACTTGAAACCCGGAATGAACAGGAATCTTTGAATGTACGGCTCATCTTATGCTGGCGTATGCACTTCTTTACATAGTATAAAACAAGACGCTTCTCGCCGTCTGTCCCTCTGTAGGTATGTATGTATGTATGTATGTATGTATATATAAACGCTTAGCTCTTATAAACTACGCAATGGATTTTTATGCGGTTTTTAACAATAGTGTGATCCAAGAGGAAGGTCTATAGGGTAGTACAACACGCGAACGAAGTCGCGGCGGGCCAGCTAGTTATTCATTCAATCATAAAATAGTCATCTTGGCGTTAATGTCCCGGTTGTACTCTCACGCACGAGGGCCCGGGGTTGGCCATGACCATGATCCAGGATTTGACAGATCAGATAATTACAGTGGACCGACTGCTATATACCTCCGTGACTCTGATAACAGGGGAACCTGGTCAGATTAGATCATTGTTACACATACAGTCACGTGAATTTGCAGGTTTCATTAAAATGTTTTCCCTCACTTAAACTATTGTATATAACCGAGAAAAGAGTTATTGGTCTTTGATGGTACTGGGCTTCGAACCCGGTCAGGGGGATAATGATGACTAGAAAATGGGCCGCAGCGATTTCCGTACTGTATTTTAAACATTGCGATCCCCTGCGCTGGCATAATTTAGCGCGGGAACTGCATTTAATTTTGGGATTGTTTCTTATGATGTAAGCTCCAACAATTTATATATACCTAATCTACAACAAAATTTTATAAAAATCCGTACAGTACTTTAGTGCGTTAAATACATCCATCCGAACATGATTCCATATAAACTTTCGCATGTAGAATATGATCTAATAGTTACTAGAAAGATTTGTAGGAGAGATTTAGGTTTACCAATAGTACTATTACTTTATACACTAACAACATTTAGACTATGTTTAGGTAAACTATGTAAACAGAAGACGTAAATCTATAAAAAGCAAAACTTAAGTTTGTGTAGTTATTTACAACACAATATTTATAGGTACTATACTTTAGGGCTTGTTGTTTTAAGTCAATCCTGATAGTAATTTATTATTTTTAAGCGATGTTACTTTGTTTGTACATATTGTTATTTATTTGGCATTTTATAAAGTTTAACAATACGAAATTAGCGTCTGTTCAATTTATCTTATAGCCATATTAGGAAACCTGATCTTTAACTTATGTACGAGTATAGTTATTATGCAAACATGTAAAGTAAGTTGCGTTTTCTACTGTAATTAATTATTAGTCTGTCAATTATTGTAATTAAATAAAAATAAAGTGCTAGTATTAGCATACCATATAATGATAAGCAAATTAATGTGTCTGAATTTTACGCCGACGAGAAGCAACACGAAGAATGTCGAAAATCGCCGAGCCAAATACTAACTAGTCTTAAACCCACGAACTGGTTTGTTGTTGGAATATTCGATGATAGAGTGCAAGTGAAAGTCATGATCGACGTACACATAAACAGTTCCGGTTTATCTTGGTTTTTATCATTAATTAACAAGTCTTTCTTTTTGACCAGAACGTAAACAGTGTCCAAGAACGTTAAGTAAATTTGCTTAACAGAGTCCAAAAATACAACTACTCCTATCAGTAAGAGATGGCCGCAAATTGGGCGCGGGTCGCGGCGGGCGCGGTAAGTGTTTGGCCAAACTTCGAGTGGTAAAAGTCACTGCGGTTTGAACCCGGCGCGCCGCCCGCCCGACGCCCGCCGTCGTCCACCGCCGTCAACAAGGAAAACGTTATATAAAAAACTGACATTTAGTCTTCGTTTCGATATTAGCAGACAGCGATCTAAGCTTCGAGACCGTGAGTTTCGCATTTTCTCTTGTCTTCAAAGTTCATCCGATATTTAAGAAGAAAGACTATATTGCCTTCCAAATCATTGCTTTAAACGTCATCGTTCTATAATTACAGCTCCATTACCTTACAATACCTACCAAGTTTAAACGTAAAAAACACGAACGCGTCAACATCGCTGGTCCAGATAATGGCATTTCAAACGTCCTTCAGCGACACTCTGATGCGGAAATTAAAAGACTAAATTACTACCTACATTGAGAGTGCAACGCACAAATACATAACACAGCATGATATTATTATTATAGCATTAAGCTGTAAACAGTAGTCGATCTAATGTTGTTGTATTTATTACGAGCTCTATATTTAAAGTATTATTTTGTACACAGTCATTATTGAGTAAGTGTTTTTCGGATTGTTTTTGTCATACTTTACGTAACACTATAGAATATGTCCACGTTACTAATGTTCTGAATGGATGTCAAATTACTATATAAACATTGGCGGGTTACACAGAGAAGTGGCGGGGCATACGTAACATCCATCCCCAGCGATGATGATTTTCAACTTTTTACTACCTTTTTTGTGTATTTGATTCAGATAGTCATGGCTTATGTTATGAACTTACTTGTTTATAGTTATTTTAGAAAAGTAATCATTACCTCTAGTTAATTATAGAGTTAGTGTGAATGTTACAATAAAGGTGGAGCCATTTTTTATAGGGTAAGGTTTAAAAGTACGTAAGTAGGTATCTCGTATCGGTTTATCTCGAGAACAAAAACGCCATAATGTCATTTAATCGTGCTCTCGACCGTGGGATTACGCGCACTTTTAGCCACGAATTAAATTTTCAATTTATCGCGTACTTTTCCAGCCTCCCGGGCGACCTTCAGCGTTTAGTGACAATACAAGTGACTGCCGTACCTGAATCTCTATTTCGAGACTAGTCTTTGACAATTCAATCAATCTTATGATATTAAACGACTTAAAAACCGAAAATAAATAAAAAATTTAACAAAAAAAGTAACCTACTCCAAATTTAAGCCTAAAATAAAAAATTTACTACAATTACAAGTTTTACAAATCAAATTAAGCGAGTAAAACATGGGCACCTAAACTTTACAATTAACACAACAATATTACAATTATTGTTATTTTTGGAGTCCAAACGGCCAAGTAATACTTTCTGACCAAAATGTAGGGTTTGTAGTCAGGCTCTGTAGAGTTAGGAGTCATCTTTATCAGATCTGATAACTTTTCCTTAGTGAAACCGTTAAGAGTTGACGAGGCTTGGCAAGAGATCATTTTATCTTGACGACGTGGCTATATTCGATTAGTTTACAATTATCAGGTTCATGTATAGAGTAAGCATTTACAATAGAATGCCTACCTAGAACATAATAGGTAGACCTGGCGACTGATACCTAAATAAGATTGTATTGGTTAGAGACTGTATAGATATGAGAATGCAATCCCAACCCAACAGATTGGGTCCCAAAGATGGGAGAGTGAAGTATGAATTAGTCGATGAAGTGCTCCGCATGCTTATTGAAATGTAGATATACGAGCACTGGATTCCTTGACATAGTTATAGTAACATCCCAGTAATGTCCCAGTAACATTGCAACATAATAAGAACTGCATTGTACACCATTAGATTGTACCAGAATCGGTACCCAGGCCACGCTTGTTTCATTTAAAAGGTTGTCGTATTTTATTTCAATATGTTTTAAATGTGAGTACTCCAAGAACTTATTCCTGGTGTTGCCAATGTCTCGGTTGTGTTATGTGATATGTGTGCACAATTTGGCAGATCATGTAATTACAGTGGAGCGACTGCCATCGGACCTCCGTGACTCTGTTACAGGGCACCATGACCAGATTGGATCATTTTAACACGTTCAGTCACCTGAGTGTGCAGGTTTCACAATAAGAGCATTGGTTAGTGTTCAACTAATGTACTGGGGTTCCGGTACCTCGGGATACGAGTCGGACTCCGTAAACCTTAGGCCACCGACGCTCTCAAGACTTGTCATATGTCACATTCTAATCTAAATTAAAAATCAAGGTGCAAGCTTAGTTAATTAGTGAAAAAATCGGTGTGAAATGGTCTGCATCGTAAAGCACTTTAGTGAAATTTCATGTTCGGCCTGTCGTGAGTCATGAGGACTTATAACGTCAATAAATAAGTGACTTTTAACGACTCCTCTTTGGAAAAAGCGAGTTGAGTAGAGCAATTAGCGAATAATCGAGCGATATTAAAACTCGGTCCAGACGTAAGTAGGTCCGGGTACGTCATTATTATTAAAGGCAGGCCATGGACTCTAAACATAGCGAAAGTTTTTTTACTTGTTTCATATTTTTACATTGTAATTTTAAAGTGCTGACGTTGTTGTTCTAATTCAATTATTTTATAAAATTATACACATTAAACATAATACCTAAAACAATTGTTCCATGTCAAAGTCAAAGTGGTCTATTACAAATTGTCATTACGTTCTCTAATGCGAGTGTATCTGAGATGAATCTGCAAAATGAATAAAACCGCAACAGTGGTATCCAATTAAGTGGATTGCTAATAAAAGTGAAATCGAAGTGAGTGCAGTGGCCGCCCGCGCCGCGACACCGCGCAAGCGCCGCCTCGCCGCCCGCCGCCGCCGCCGCCGTGGCTAGCGCCTCATTCATTCTTCGCTAATTTAAAATTTACCACATATATGCAACTAAAAATTGCATATTTATTAAGTCTAGTCACCGAAGGTAGCCGCCGTAATTTCTCTCGGTGGGCGGTTTTGCTCTTTAGTTTTGCGTGAAGAATTGCATGCAGACTACCGCCCGGGAGCAATTTGCATATTATCATGCAATGCTCTTTTATTTTTGACTAAAACGCTCCGTTGTTAGATATTCCATTCGGAATACAATACTAAAAATATTCAAGCATTATTTAAACATTTTATTTAAATCAATGCTTATAAGCATATAATATCCACTTTCTTTTTTACATAACTGGAACGTGATGTTTTACGAGGTATTTTTCGCACTGTGATTATGTATATCCATGGTGTTTGTTAATATTTCTAATAAAGGAAAACTACCGCCCAGTAGCCACGTGCGTGTGGCTTTAATGTCAACATGTGTGTGAGGTGGCCGAGCAAATAGCTGCGTGTGTCGGTCTCAAACATTACCGTAAATTAAACCTGTTTTGGAGATAAATAAAACACTGCTGTAAAGGGAATCAGCATTTCCTATGCTTATTAGTGAAGCATAAGCTTGGTGGTTGCTTGTTAGTTATGTTTAGTACCTTCTAGCCAAGTTATTCCTATTACACCTTCACATTTGTAAAGTATTTGAAGTACTTTTAGGACTTATTTACTTTTATTAAAAGCACTTTTTGAAATTAAAATCTCCGTTGAGTTAGCACTTACATTTGTAAAACTGCTAGGTGCACGAACCGGTAGCGGAATGTTTCTATTCCAATGATACAGGTTTTTACTATCTGGGGCAGGTTTTTATTTAGATTATTGCATTCATTTCTTTATGAATAGTTTAATTGGATTAAACATATTGAAGGGGAATTATTTGGTTCTAAATTGGCGATTTCTCTTTTGTTTTATGAGTAGGTACCAGTCTTTTCAAGTACGAATTTTCTCGCACATCTTAGCCAACTTGGTCTAGTTGTAACTAAGTTGAAACATGACGTAAACTGTTTCGCGGTCACATAATGTTCGATGGTTGACATTTAAATTAAAAGGCAGAGCAGCCAGTTTGAACTTTTAAGGTGTGGTACTTAATTGTTTTTGTGATATTCAGATTTTTTTCCATGTTCAGACTATCAACGCTATGCAACTGACCATGCTTAGAGTTCAGCCAGACATAGCTTGCTTTAAGCTAAGCATGATTTATCGCACGGCTAGATCCGGTTCGCGCAAGCGCAAGTCGCGACTGCGCCCACGCCTCTACTTTGCTCCATTATCGGGCCAAAATGATCGCTAGCCCAGCCTTTGTTCTGCATTCAGTTCTATCATAGTACTCTTTTTTCTTTTATTAAGCGCAACGAATTGATGTCAATGGAAATAAAGTCGGGTGAAATGTCTTTTACGGTATCGTTAGTTAACCACGTTAGATAAACCATTTTCGTTAGTGATCTGTGAAATAGGCGCTCGAAGTAATTTGGACTTTATTTTAATGATACAGGATACGTTTTGCAAAAATATGCATTATAAGCATGCTAGGTTTACATTTGAATTTTATACTCTTATAAAAACACTGTTAACATTCATACATTTTAATTACGAGTAAAAAGTTGACGACTCCCGCAACAAATTTTTCACTAAGTAGCGACTTCACAGATGGATGCAAAAACAACTTTTTAAAGAAATTGGCATCTGTATGCCACTAAGGTGACAAACAAGCGTGGCTACGGCATGCCTGATGGTAAACAGCTACCGTAGCAATATTGCAACAAGTGTTCGGTAAGTGTTTTAACGAGATATTTCCATTATGTACTGGATAATCCTATAGTAGTGACAACGCGAAGGCTCGAAAGAACGTCTCTCGCTCGTACCATTCGGATGTGGAATGAGTTCCCATCCACAGTGTTTCCTTTGGACTATGACATCGGATCGTTCAAGAGGCATATTAGAAATGTCTTTAGAGGCGGGCAACGCATTGGTAGCAAAAAAATAGGAGGTAGGATTTTTATAAGTAGGCCATTTTTAACCGACGTCAAAAACAAAAGAAAGAGGGTGTTTAATTTCTTAAGGTTACTACCCGTGCGAAGCCGGGGTAGGAAAAAGCACTATTTCTGAGTTAGATGTACATTAATTATAAACTACTGATGCTGTTACGGTAAGGGAAAACATCGTGAGCAAACTTGCACAAAACCAAAACCAAAATCCAATGGTCAGGTTTCCCTGTTAACAGGGTCACGGAGGTCATATGGCAGTCAGTAATCACTCGACAGTTCTACCTGATCTGTCAAATCATGTATCACGATGAAGGAGAATAGGGATATTGACTCCAAGATGATTATTTTAGTAAATTGCAGATTGCACCGTGGCAGAATTTATTTTTTTATCAGTAAAATAAGCACAATTTACCTTATCAGCTTAATCCACATAATTTATCTCTGTAGTTAATTGATTGTACTTTTTGGTTTAGGTTAGATTATCTGGACATACTATGACAACTTAATGAGTCATGACATGATACAATGTACAATACAAGCTTTGAAGCTTAAACTTCGCCACCAGTAGACGGAGTAGATCACAAAATTGAATCGTGGCAATGAAGAGTCCACTATTGGGTACTCACTAGTATTTAATGATAGTAATAAGCTAAAGATTAATTTCTAGTAATGACGAAGTATATTCCTGAACGCATTATTCACATCGCAATGTCAGGCCTTCAAAACATCGTAATACCGATTGCTAATCATCGTTGAGAGCTGTGCATATGGAGGTCGTTTTCTATGACATAATTTTAGGAAAAAATGCAGAGTCAGGCTATAAGAGAGTAAACGTAGACACGTTTAAACTAAGAACGTTACAAAATGTTATGTACAAAATGTGAATAAAAAGATTATAAATTATAATATAATTTGCCTATTTTCTTCGAAATTTTTTAGATAAAAACCTATAAAAATCTTTATTATGCATAGTAATTAATTTTAAAATGATTTTTATATTTGTCCCAACATGTAACATATCATGCCAAGAAAATTAGACGATGCGAACTATACACGTGAAATACCTACACTTTATTTTTTTAAATCAGTGTGCTGGCAGTTTAAGTGCGAAAGTCAATGTTTTCAAATCAGACAATATTTGTACTTGAGTCAACTTAGAATCATAAAAAGCGTGATTCAACATCCGAACAGCAGGTGCCGTACCCACGTGCCTCTTGATGAGTCGTCTGAAACTTTCATTTTCACAGAACACGTTGTGAATAGCGTTTTATGTTTTCTTTCATCAAATTATTCTTCCTCGGACGTTTCTCGTTAGGCGTTTAATGACTACTCACCTACTTACCGTTCAACAACCAATAATGCGGAAGATTTCCTATGTATTCATAACTATTTAAGAGCTAGGGAGTGTAAGGCCAGGCCAGATAGTGCGCGCTTAAATGAGGGTCGATAAATACAAGTGTATTTATCAGCCATAAAATACAAGTGTACATACATAGGCAAAAACGACACTTTCTAAGATAACCTTCTGTTGATCAAAGGAGTTAACCCAAAGTTTTGTTAGGTATGCGCTTAAGTGTTAAGTGTTGGTAATGTCGTAGCCGTGTGTAAGATTTAATTAGCGTACCTTCACAAGATAATGACAAGGTGTGCACGTCTGTCAGTGCGCGATTAATAACGGTACGGTAAGGGAGGTGCGCTAAGGAGGTCGCGGCTGTATCGGCACCGCTCGCAACTAATGTACACCCAAATTACCTCGCCGAAAAGAAAAAGTGTACCAATTGAGCTCAGTGTAAAAGCTAGACGTAAATCAAATTGAAGATGCCCGATAAAGTGGATAATAATTAGTGGAAGACGTGAAAGCGTTGGGAGAAAAATTCGTGAGAGTTTGTGTTAGTGTGATTGTGCATTTGGCGCGGGTATCCGGTTGGTGCGCGGGCGCCGGCTTCGGCCGGTGCGCGCCGCCGCGCCGCGCAGGCACTAGCGCTTATTGCGTATCACATACTTTTATGTATAACGCAACTGCATCTTACGCAAATCGGGTCAATTTTCAAGGTATTTGGAATAATTTCTTTCAGAATAAAAATGTAATTACTTTAGTGATTAGATTAGATAACGTTGATTATGTTAATAGTTATTTGTAAAAGAAACACAGTGCTATTAACATAGATGATTTTGGAGAATTTGAGAGATTTTGTCGTTATTGTTATTTTAAAGAGTAAACAAAAGCAAAAGTTTAAATATCTTTCCGATGGCCGCTCCTATCCAATGGAATTCTCCGCGATCACTAGTTTGATAGTGCCGCCTACGCCGCGGCGGCATGTGAGCCCACAATCGAAACACTCCAAAAATAGCTTATGATAATGTTTACTGTCTATGTTTGTGCAGTGCACAATGTATATAACCTCACATTGACTGCCATACGTTCATGTATTTCATATTAAAAAAATAACCAACGAAGATTTGCTCAGTGAAAGCTGCATCTGGATTAGAAACGATTAATCTAACTCTTTTTGATGTTACCAAACATTGATACATTACACTAATATTTAGCGTGATAACTGGAAATGATTAATGTGCTCAACTTAACAACAGGATGCAGTATGATCGCGTACGAACAGGTTTGCAGAATATAAAAAAACTAATATTTAATGTAAGATAGAAATTGATTACAAGCTCGATGTGGGCAGTTATTACGGCGACAATAAATTCCAAAATCCAATAAAATTTTGTAAACATCCGTTACTGGATACTTTCCGAAAATATTGCTTGCGAAATCGCCCACCGTGTATAAGTAGCAGCTACTAGGTATTATAGGTAGTCTAGCAACAGGCGTCGAAACACGTTCTAGTGTTAGCGGGCGCAGGTAGCTGTTATGCAACCAGCCGGACACAAACAATGTTAAGAATATTTTATAGTGCGCGTTCCGTGACCGGCCAGGATCGCGCCATGCCGGATGTGTACACGTATCTCGAGTTCTGGGATACCAGCCGGCGTCACTCAGAATGGGTTCCGGTAAATTTTCCAACCGATTGAATTCACTGCAAAAAACTACATTGCTCAACAAGGCTTGGACGTGAGCGTCGTGCCGGACTTGTATAATTTTTGCATATAGGTTGCCTTTTAACATTTTGATAACTAAGTAATCTGATGCGTGGTATTAATTTTGTAGAGATGAAGTATCCAATAATTTATAAATTATTAATTGTTTTCCCCTTCTTTGATTGTAAATATCTATTCTCTTTGTCTATTTTATTAATAAACTAGTGAAATTATGAATCAATAAATTGCGAACGTATTCATCTTGTACTACTTCTTTAAGTGGTGTCGGTAAATTCTCATTGAGGAACTACGAATTCAACTGACAATGATGGCGAAAGATTTTAGTGTTGACTTATACTAAGCCTAGATACTTCAAAAAGGCAAAACTTTTACATAAACACTTGTTTGGGCCTTGAAAATAGTCATTAATGAAGTAACAGAAGTGTTGTCAGAGCAAACATTGTGAATCACTCGAGCATTGTCGCGGCGAGTGGATCGGCCGAGTCGAGTGTTGATTTCCCGTTTGGGTGCTCTTTCTCACGACAACCATCTAAATGTTATAAACTAATGAAACATTCAAAAGTGAAGTTTATACGTTACAATATTTATTGTTCGGTAACTTTTTAGTCATGAATCATGATAGTGCAAATTCCGTACAATCAATTCAATAAATACCTATGAATGTTTAAATATGAGGGTTTAAAAGAATGAACGTTTTTTGCCCTAAACTAGCGAAGGAACATAAAATAAATGTGCGCTTTACCGCGACAGACTGATAACCTGCTGACAGACAGCGAACTCGTGTGATGATGACTTATGAAACGCGAACTGAGACGTCGTATCAACTGATACGAAAGAAGATAAAAATAAAACTATGTCTTATCGATGTAACGGTGTATGGGTTCGTAAAAAGTGAGAAAATAAAATTAAGTATACCGCGTGCGTGTTCGTTTCTCCATGTCTGCCGCGTCGGGGTGATTGACGTGACAACTTGATCTAACCGCGCCCGCGCCCCGCCGCCCACGTCGCCCTCCGCGCGCCCCGCGCCCCGCGCCCGCCTGCCCTCTAGCCTTCAGCTTACTGCAATCAGGGGCTCTATTTATATTTTTGAATCGCTCTCCGCGATTCGAACTGCTTTCAATTTAGATTTTCGAAATGAAAAATTCAATATATTTTTAAATCATATTGGCAATACCGAAAGAGTATGGTTAAAGAATAGGGGAAATCAGCATCATATATCAAAATATCGAATTTTTATGACGAAAATTAAAATTGAAAATCGTTCGAATCGAGGCGAGCGATAAAAAAATTGAGCCCCACATCTTATACTCTTACATGAAACTATTTGGGTATCCCCATACCCAAATGAAGTTTTGTAAGTTTTGAAGACATGGAAAGCGGCAGGTTATCAACCTCTAAGGGGATAAAAAGTAGCCTATGTGCTATTCCAGAACCTAATCAAGCTATCTACCAAATTTCATGCAAATCCGTTCAACCGTTTAGGCGTGAAGAGGTAACAAACATGCACACACACAAACTTTCGCTTGTACAATATTAGTAGAATTTGCGACTTTTTTTATATGGGTACTTGGTGCTTTAAATAATACGGAACCCATACTAGTGCCCAAGCACTTACATGGCTGTTAAAAGCTCAAAAAGTAAAATATCGCTCTCATAAAACTTAAAAGTTTTTACATCGTATGTTCACTTTTAAAGAAGTCATAATATTAATGCAATAAGCAGATATTTTGGGTCATTATAATGTTAATACACCATTTTATTGTTTATGTATGCAAATCTGTAAATCATAAAAACATTCGTACATTAAACGCTAGAAAGGACCCGAGAAGTGAAAGTAACAGTGTCACTTCTCGATTTTGGATTATTTTACATGTGTAGTAATTGACGTGCACTGCTCTGGAAATATCAGTCAGGCGGTGTTGAAATTGCTCGCCGGGCGCAAAATAATAAAACTTATATCAGTGTAACGACTTATAAATACATTATAGAGATATAGCCAATACCTTCTAAGAAAAAATGAAAGTTACCCTCAAAATATCTGCTTATCTATTTTTTACATAAAATACATATTAATGTGCACTCAATTACTATTCCATAATTAAGCCAGTACAGTTATAAAAGATATATCATTAGAAGAGAATAAAAATTATGGACAAACATTTACATATAGCCGGACGGCGGAATGTCGTGCATGGTGTTATTTACATAGCAAATGCGCGTGCGCACAACGTGACTCGTGACGGTGATTATAGAGGTGCAGCTATCGTGCGCTTAATGCAACGCTAAGCTGCGTAATGCGCGCCGCCGCCCGCCACACAATGCCGCAGTTTCAATAGTGAAAACTCTCGGGTTACGCGGAAAAGAAATTGAACGTTAACGGCCATCTGATATGCTAAATCGCGCCAGTATCAATAACAGTAGTCGCTGTAACCTGTCGATATTTTGAGACAATGACATGTGTGGTAGCAACGTGTGATAATAAACGCGACACTGGCCGGGAGCGCCGCCGCCGGCAATGCGGTCGGTTTCTCTGCGGTATCTCGCCATCGCGTCGCGAAGGCGTTCCGCGCTCCTTTTTTGGTTTAACTCGAGCAAAATTCGTCGGAAACTTTTATCTGGCTTCGCGCGAGTTGCACTCGAAAATCTGACTTTTATTTTAATGAGGCGGCCGCGGGGCTGCGGCTGCGGCAGCGCTGCCGCCATTGCACTGAATAAATAAATGACTTGCTCTACTTTCTATGAGATCGTTTCTTTGGGCGTTCGATGAGTCTGTCCGGCGGCGGCGCGGCTTTGTGCGCGCCCGGCCGCGTGCGCCTGCGCGTGCAAATGGCAAACATTGTTCTTTTACTCTCTACAAAATACAATGCCACTCTTATAGGTACACCTACAGATTCATCTATACATCGCCGTTTCGGTCACGACTGAGGTCGCAGATTAAAAAAATATATTCTATAACATTTCCCTCGGTAACCGCAATTCTTATTCGTAAAACTACTTACAAAAAAAAAAGAACACAAAACTCGGGGAAACCCAGGTTTTCGGCCTTGATACGGGGAAATACGGTACACTGATTGCCATACAGGCGATGAAACACGACTCTTGCGCACATAAAACCAATTAAATGGGTGACAATGAAACCTAAATAGGTGTAACAACAAAAGCGTAAACAACTAATTAGGTGGCTAAACGGCGCTGCCGCTGCCGCGTTACACCGGTCGGGCGGGTTGCGGGTACCGGACATTGAAAAGGACATTATTATTAGTGCAATGCACTTGCATGCGTCACTCGGTGCATGAAGGACACGCTTTGTCTGGAGCAGCAGGTCGCGGGGAGCGGGGGGCCGAGGTCGCTTCCTGTCGCGAGACTGGTTCTGCGGTTTGCACCACTTCGCTTTGCACCAGTTACAACCAACACTCGCCCGTATTTTATATTTGCCTACTTGCTAGTTGCTACAAGTACTACTGTAGCTGATAGTAGGCGTGGAGTCAAATAGGTAGGCATATAATATACTCTGTGCTTTACATGTATTCTGTGATACGTACCGGTCTGTTTAGAATACACCTAGGTAGTCAGGTACACTACGCGTAGACATTTGAAAAAGTAAGTAGGTACCTAAAACGCTTTTTGTCTAAGAAAAATGATATCCGGATTAGATAGCCATCAGTAAAAACTTTTTGATTGATTAAGCTGCCATTACGAGTAGGTAAATCACAGCTTTTTGTGATTCCGAAAGAAATGACACGGCCCCGACGGTTTTGTCATTTATTATTTGTACTGGTTATTATTTGTAGACATTTGTACTGTTCTTGAAATTTGTCTATACCAGTTAGATACAAATGGGTATCGCAACCATTTCGTAGGTTCAGTGTGATAGTTACGTTTAGAATAAACCAGTTTTAAGTTGCAAGCATTAAGGTTTATGAATTGTGAGTTGCGATATTTATTATCTTAATTGTGGTCCAGTATATCCGTATACGTAAATTACAGCATTCAAGTTGTAAATTATGATTGTGAAACAACAGAACGTGTTGAAGAAATAAAGTAATTTTTATATTCGTAAAAGCCACAATTACCTGCCTACCCATATGTTTATATAAGTAAAGTCATAAATTGCAAAAGTTAAAGATTGGGTTTTGGTTTTAAAATGTCTTTATAAAGGGAACTTTTCTTTCTATGAACTATTCTAAATTCAAACACATTTTGCTATTATACAAGCTCAATTCAATACAGCTCTAGATTATGATGAAAATAACAGGTTGGAAGTTTTTAGGTTTCTAGGTTAAGCAACGATTGAAACTTTTGAAGAAGGAGATGCTACCCGATAGCGATAGCGAAGCTTAGTGATATTTCTAAGCATTTAGGAGTTTACAAAATCGGTGTCATGTGACTTCGAGATTAGGTTTTACGTGCAACGCTTTTTCTTGTTAGGAATATTTTAAATCATTTAGACAACTTAAGCATCGCCTAAGTTTAGTGCCATCTTGCTTGCTTTAACATGCTGTGTCGATTTACGTAGAACCAACCAAAATTATAGTAGGAAATAGTCCCTATTGTGTTTTTCAATCCGTGTTAGTCGATTACATTTTAAAATATGTACCATATAAATAATGAGGGACCGGTCCAGACAGCTCGCTCATTACTGTATAGTGTATAGGTTCTTATTGTGGCTCCTAAAAGCGCAGGCCAGCGCGGGCGCGGGCAAATCATCGCGAATCACGATTACGGCCCGTAATAACGCCAGTAGAAAGCTGGGAACGTTTACTGCCCACATGGGACTGTCAATACAGATGATTTTCAATAATAAAAACAAATTTGTTTTCGACTCAGCTTATTGGCGTAATTGCACATAAAATACTCGCTGCATGCTTGTTTTTTTTTGGTGTTTGGGGAACCTAATCGTTGGATTTCACTTCGTTTCCTTAAACGGCTACGGTTGGTAATAAATATGGGTTCGATGTTTATTGTATTTGTAAGGGCCCATTCATTATAGTTCTTTGAAGTGTAATGAAACTATAAGACTTTGTCATAGCATTCTTACAGTAAATAAGTTCTTTTTAATACAACGCAGTGACAAACGAGCAGACAACCCACCTGATGGTAAGCGGTAGCTGTCGCCCATAACATCTACGGTTCATGCATTTAGGTTGTACCGCTATCCTTTAAAGTATGAGTTATTATTTTAGACATAGGTACTTACAATAATTGGCTTGACGTATAATTAACAAAGAATATTTATTTATTACAGATCCGTCACTGCGGCCAGCCGGGCGTGCCATCACGTCTTAACTACTAACTTAAGTAAGAAGCTAATCAACGTTTTATATAGCTTTACCTTAAACACTAGTCGTTAAATACTCTATTTATATATAATTATTACCCTATTGGACTTGCACACAGTGGCTTTACAAGGCATGCTATAATTGAAAAAAAAAATTATAGTAAAATTCAACTTATAGTCTCATGCAATCTTGTATTAAAAAAATATGTCGATACCTTGTTCGTATTGTCTAACAACACCGAGCAAGGTAATGAAAATTGGTATGCCGAGATTACAATCTGACAACGTGAGTGCATAAAATGAATATCAAGGATCCGACGCGGCCGGCGCGGGCGCAAACATTGCCAAAAGTCAAGGGCAGCCGTCCGCAGACTCGCATCCGATATTTATTGAGCCGATGGACCGAAACATTAAGGCTGAGTGGACACTACGAATTTTAGCAGCTGCGGTTTTTGGCGGAAATTCCTACGCGCATTCAAAAATTGTCGCCCCTCAGTACAACTGCATAGGGTACGAAACTTACATGCGGTTGCGTAGTGTTGTAAATCGCAAACGACTTTTTTCATAGTTGGCACAGTATTGGCAAAGATAATAAATACTTAGTACACGAATAGTATTTATACAGGGGCATCGGTGGCTGACTGGTTAAGGTATCTGACTCGTAAGCGAGAGGTACCGAGTTCGAATCCCACTGCGGCCATGTACCAACGACTCTTTCCGTAAGTTATTTACTTACATTAGTTGAATGCTAACCGATGCTCAGACGGTGAGGGAAAACATCGTGATGAAACCTGCACATTCAGGCGATTGAATGTGTAGCCATGCTCCATACTGGTCAGGTTCCTCTGGCAGCAGGGTCACGGAGGTCAGGTGACAATCGCACCATTGTAATTATTTGATCTGCCCAATTCCTGGATCAAGGTCAAGGCGGACCCCGGGCCCTCGCCATTAACGCCAAGATGACACGAATAGAATTATTCATTTTCTTTCAATGGTACTTGGTACAGCACAGACTGGCGATTATTACTCGCAACGATTAAAATTCGTAGTGCGCGCTTAGCCTTAGGTATCGCGTTTGCCGGATTTGGTGTGATTACGTCGTGTGACAACTTAATAGTAGACGGTAGATGGCTCTTTTATAACTCTACTTAGGACGGCTACGTAGACATTGCTATTGCTCCTATCCGGTCAGTAAGGTTTGTTTTGTATAATATAATTTATTTTATTAGTTGAGGTCTTTTATTAGCTACAATAAAAGCTTATAAACATTATAAAAAAACGGACATCAGGTTGCCCGGTTGCCTGTTTTTGCCTACCGTATTAAATATCTACCTACCGGCGAATAAAAAATAAGTACAAGGGCCCTATTATAATATCGCCTCGGTTCGAACGGTTTTCAGTTTGATTTTCGGCATACAAAATTCAATATTTGGCTGCATGACGCTGATTTTCCCCATTTGTATGCCGTTCATTTTCGGTGTAGCCAATTTAATTTTATAAACATTGAATTTTTCTTGCCTCAAATATTTTTTTATTTTATTTAATTGAAATCAAAATTAAAAACCATTCACCTCGAGGCGAGGGGTTAACAAAAAGAGCCACAAAGGCTGTATACAGGACAACGCATTTTGTTCGAGCCTCTGCGTAGTCTTATATCTGTATGACTGTACAAGGAAGCTAAAAATATTCGGCCATTTCTGTATCATGTTTACGATGTCGACGCACATGTTTGTATATATTTTTTATGTATGACTATACTCTTTAATGGGATCGTTTAAATGTAGATGTGTAAAAAAACGCTGCTCATAACTTTGCCTAGGCATGTTTTGCTGTTACTGATAGGCATAATGCGCACAAATTCTTCATCAAATGTTGCTAGTAATCACCGGCTAGCAATTAGTATTGGATAAATCTAGTTATCAATATTCATACATTGTGGGCATAATGTTTCACATTCTATAATATCGTAAACGAAGGAATATACTCTCGTACTCCGTGATTTATTATCAATTAAAGATAAAATATACGGACTGGACGGACGCGACAGTTGGAGGTGACCCATGTTTTACAGTATGAAAATTTGCGAGAACGTCTTAGATGACGAGATTAGTAACCTATACCAAAATTAGACTGTTATTAGTTAGTATAGAAACCAAAATTGCATATAAATTCTGGGCAAATCGTGCAGAAATCGCGTAAGGCGCGTAACACTCTAAAGTGTTCATTCACCTAACTTTTAAAGCCGTTTATAAAAATTTGTCTGAATGACTCATATTCGTCATTAATAACCTTAGTACGATGAAGTTGATAGTAACTGTCCGCCTTTTCTTAAAAGGTGAAAAGGCCAAAATGTCTCTTGGCGCCAACCATTATGCGTTGTATAATTGTATAGGCGATTTTCTTTGACTTAAGAAAACGTAAATATGTTCTTGCATAAATGAAATGCATCTAGAATACACGGTTATAGCAATGGAACCCACAGTAGTGTTGAAGATTTTAATACTCATTAAATAAATTACTTTCGGGTTTGTAGAACCAATAAACCCCTGTAGGTGGTCTAATATACCTTTACGACATCCATAACAAATATATTTTAGTGCGTTACTTCACTGCTATATTACTCTATTAAATACTAATTTATTCTGCGTTATTCAATACAATAGATACCTTATTTCGTTATTTTATTCTCAAAGTTAGTCAAACATATATCATACTAATATGTTGTTATTGTTTATTACCACAGAGCAGTGAACTGTGGGTGGCATTGAGTACAAGTTTGCATGTAGATTATTTATCCGGAGTACTGTACTACCTATATAAAGTTTGCAAATGTTATTTATACTTATAAGAATACTAGTGGACCCGGTTCGACTTCATTCGCGTGGCGTCCGACCCATATACTATCCTACCGCTACACCTACCCTACATTACCCTACCCCTACTACTACCTTACATCTACCCTACATCTACTTTACCCCTACCTACCCTTTTTTTGGCACATAAACCTTAGAATTACTCTATCTATTGCTAAAACCGCATTAAATAATACCAAAACATATCTATGTATCATACTTATGTATCTACACAGGGACAGACGCTGGGAAGCGACTTTGTTTTATACTATGTATAGATATAGTTATTATGCAATTTAATTTCTTAATACTAAATGTGCTTTGGGCTGTTGTCTTTAAGTGGCGGATAGTTTTATGGGAGTTTTATTTAGCACTTTTAGGGCGCCTTACACCTAATTGTTGAACGAGTAAATAAACACAAAATTTCATACAAAATGACGTTTAGCGTAGTTCTTAAATGTTTTTAAGTATTTGGTGCAAACTGGGCTGAGTCGTGTTCCCCGCCATTGTGTCCCAAACATGCACCGTCTTAGTATTAATACTATAAACACTAGCTCTTTATTATACGTATACTTATAGGATACACGATTATATTTTATCAAATTTTGAATAATAGCAACAGCTTGATAGCTGATCAAAAATTCTGGGTAGTGCATAGAATTGGGCAGATGAACCAGCCTCTACGAATACAAGGATGTTAACTTGGCTATCGTAATCTTGAAGTGGTGGAGGTTTTACGGGTCTACAAGTCCAATACTTTTTTACATTAAAATGTCTTTTGAATAACAAATTTTGAACCGCTTTTTGACCAGAATAGTCACGGCTTTAAAATCATTAGTAATTACAAAAATAAGGTTCGATTTGTCGACCTGAGAAGAAACCTTGGTAAGACCTAATTACAATGCCCTTTGTAATAGAAGAGAAAAAATGAAAGTCTAATGTAGTACAAACACGTAGGTACAACGTAAGAGAGGTCAATGGACAAGAAACAGATTCATGGACGTATGGATAAACATTATGATGCCAAGTGTCTTATACTGTACAACATAAACCTAACCCAACATGACGTAATTATTCCCACTTATTAACCACAACGTTCAGAAACAAGTCATCCATTTACATTGCAAATGAAATTTAACGAATGATTGCGTTCGCAAAACCTGTCATCACTCATCATGCGAAACGCTGTTGTATTTACAAAAACATGTGCTCGGTACGTTCGGAGGTACTCATTGAAATTCTAATGTGTAGTGAGCTCAAAATCTATGTACCTTTATACGAGTAGGTACTTACATAGGAAAGGGCGGCGTGTGTGTGCATTTAATGTGTGAATTTTAGATGAGAGAATAATAATATCGGGTTTGCTCTGGCCGCCGCCGCGTCGGGCCTCGGGCCTCGGCTTCCGCGTGCGTCACTCGTGCACGCGAAATTATCAGCCCAATCAATGGAATGCTGTGCAGTAAAGATAAATAAAGTATCCTGCTCGAAACTGTATCTGTTTCAATATCAGTTTGCACGGGAAAATTTATTTCTGGAGGCGGGAAAAGAAAACTGCTGATGGCGCGGGGCGTTAACGCTTGCCTTTATCAACTGTTTGACGAGTAGTGGTAGTGTCGTTTACGATAGAGAGAAAGGGAGATAGACATAATGAAACTGTAGAGGAACACCAAGTTCTAGTTCAAGTAGACAAAGCCTCAATAAGTCCGCCAATTGCTGTAATTTGGGCAATAAAGTATAAAAAAAAAAAAAAGTTCTGCCGTGGATTGTAATAGGCGATTGATGATGATGATAACCGAAGCACCTCTATAGAAGATAACGCTTACGTTAATTACCTTACAATACGATACAACTAATACACCTTAATCTGATCGTGCTCTAAAGTCACAGTGTGAAACGTTTGATTCCTAAAATAACAGTTTCACATTATAGTAACAATATGGTATAGGTTGGTCAGATCGAAGTTTGTTGACTAATTTTTTTTTTGTTTAAGATCCATGTGTGTCCTACTGCAAGGCCTATCTCCCATTTTTCAATTGGTCAATTGGCTTAGGAAATTAGGAATTATGTCAATATCATAATATCATTCATATTCAATATCATGTCAATGTCAATACCATAATATCATAGTCTGAGCGTAGAAGTCCCGCTTATACCAGGGTCCGCTTTCTTGCTCTTTCTTCTCCACTTTGCCCCGTATTGGGTATCCTCACATCGTAAACGATGTAAACCATAGTTTCTTGGGACTCGAGCGGATCTTCTTTAATAAAACCGGCAGGTTTAGGAATTTAATACGTTCTTATGTCAATATAGTGTACTGTGAAGTTAATATGTAGGTACATCAAGACTCTAACATGTACTAAATGACTACATCAAATACATCGTACAGTCAGCTGTAGTTTGAATGGACCCCCTTAGCATACACTAAATGCATGGTAGGGGGTCAGTTATCTCTGCAGTTGACTGTAAAATACTGACATACTGACATACTAAAATCTATTTAGTATGCGTCAAAGTAAAATATATAGACACGTTTCCTTACTTCAATGTTAATTGCATAGCTAGAGGTAGAGGGCTACCTGACTCCAATCTGGTAATTTAGTAAAATCAGAATATTACAACTTTAGCAACTGCACGTGTTTAAGTAACAATGTGTATTTTCAACATTGTAACGCTGTCGAAGTCATAGTTAAATATGAAGTAGAATTGTTTAGGAGCGATTAAAATAATAGCGGTCTGTTTTCCCCTATTTAATTTAAATGATTACGAGATTTGATAAGCAAACTATGTAAATACAAAGCAAATATTTAATTGTGCAGTATATAGTCGGTAGTTTAAAGGGTAATTTAATATGTATCTCATATTATTTTATATCTCTTTGCCGTACATTTCCACATAACTAAAATATTAGAGAAATATTTAGCGTCAACCTTGGGGAAGGTTTAGTTATTGAGTTCTATTAATTTCTACATGAAGCATTTGTGAAAAATCTTTATGTAACCAACGTACGTAGATAATAACACAAAAAAAATCAACTTAACCGATATTTATATTATTTATTGAAATATGTAAATCAATGAAAGTCTTTTAGTCATATTCGTGAATTTTAAACCATTTCAAATTTTGTATAAAATAAAACAAAAAATAAAACTGTAAAAGTAAAACTACTGCAAAACAGAAAGACTATTTTTCAATGAAAATGGTGAAATCCGCATAGATGAGTATCGGAGCGGCTTCGTAGTACAAAAGACATCAACGCGCGCGCCGACGATCGCCGTAAGCACTTTCTGTTTTGTGCGGTTACGCGGACTTGAAATAAAATAAAAAATAAGACATACTAATCCGTAAAAAAACGAATATATTTAGTAAATAATAAGCTTGGTATGATGACTGTGAATTACATTCAACTCAGTAATCGTTCAAGCCGGAACAAAATGCAAGCGTTGCTTGGCGTTGGAAATAGATAAGACTGTGGTATACCACTACTACTGGTGGAGTAGACTACTTCTCACCCAGGAGGACTCCTCAGGCTTGACCGAGTCCTGCCACCTGTTAAGAAAGGAGCCGTAGAGGCGCTGTTGTCTATAGAAAGCTAATTTACTTCTGCCACGACTACCACGTTCCACTGACTACCACGGGATTTCTCACATGAACCAAACTCTACATTTGTAACAAATTACATCGTTTGTGCTTTTGAATATTACAAATGTGAAAATTTGTATGGATGTATGTTTGGATTTTGATGAAATTTGGCAGTAATATAGTTTGGAGTATATTGCCCAGAATATGAAATAGGTTATAAGTTATCTCGAAATTCAGTGTGGTTACAACCGGATTTTACGCAGGCGAAGTCACAGGCAAAGCTAGTTCTTCAATAAAATACAATAACAGCATATGTGTACGTAAGATACACAACAAAAAAGGATACCATAATAAAACGATGGTTATGGTTACAGATAAACAATGAAACTCATTTACCACTCCGAGGCGAACTATGGGGGTAGTCGTTCTTAAAAAAAAATAGTTGCCCAAGTCGGAAACTCCATTGGAACGATAATAATATAGTGTCAGTGGTAAAGTGGAACAAGGAACTCGCGTAGTGGCAACTGGTACGTTGAACCTCCCACGGCGGTGTGCGTGTCGCTCCCGCACACCGACGCGACGCCTGTGTGCGACCGCTACACTCTTACACCTCGGACATAAGAGTGAAATTGCAACGGCGGTAATGCGCGTAAAAACCTAACCTATCTGTGGTTGCTGAATTTAATTTACACTATTTCGAGCTAGCTGACCAATGGCGTTTTCGGTGTGGTATTTAGCTGGCGTAGTGGTTGGAAATCATAATGGGTTACTAAGAACTATTAAGTGTTATTTTCGTATAGAACGTTGTCTGCGTCCTTCGCGTTGCCCAACGATAATGCTCGATAACGCCTCATCATCTTAAAAGCTCTCAATCCGCATTGAAATAAAACAAAAAGCAACGAAATGGCCGAACGTGTCGGCCCGCCGCGATTACCGACCTTTGCCGACGTTTCGACATTGTTATAACGTATCGGACACGTGAACGAGCGTTATTGTTAACAAACTTACATTGCGTAAGGTCACAATGCAATTTATAGATAAATGTCATTACTGGCGCGATAAAACATAATGATCGTAATCTATTTAGTTGCTGGTGTGCGGGTGCGGGGGCGGCGGTCACGTGACTCACGCGCGTTGCCCCGCCGCAGCGGCTCAGGTGGATTTCGACTACCATATCATAGATATGTACATCAAGAAATGCTATAGTAACTATAAAACAGTGTACGATTCAAAGCTATACTGAATGTGGTCCATTTAATTGTGTCCTAATACGTCTACCAGCAGACCGCCAGAATCAAAACTCAGCCAAGCACACTCATAAAATATTAATACATAATTCGCCGCGAACTCGCTGCCAATATAAATTTGAGGCATTTTATCCGGCAACAAATTCCGTAATATCCGTTATAATATGTAGGACTATTGGAGGCACGCACACGCCGCCGTGTACTACGTACCCGCTGTAGCTAAGTAGTAGTTTCGTGCGCACACTTGCACACAGCTACGTACGGGCGTGCAAGTGTGCGCGGCGTATCTGTGCGGGTGCGCCACACGTGCGCAAGAAAGAACTCAGCCAAGGACGCCGGCGTAACGGTACGCGGGCCGCTACGGGACGGCTACGGGACCGGGAAGCATTACGGGGGACTACTGGTATGGTGTAATGTGGGCGTAAGGCGCAAGCCGAGTTTGGATTGTGTAGTGTGTTCGGAAAATGGGTTTTTGTGTTTTGTTGTTGCATTCTTGTGGCTTTGTTTTATAAAGTAAAGAATGTGTGTGTTACAATATGAATATGAATATGACAATATCGTCATCATCAAGGGGTGCCAATCAGCTGCCGAGGACATACATATGTATGAGATTTTTTGTTTATTTGTTATTTGTCAACACATGTTTACATCTACAACTTAGGTATCTTTCAGACAAAAGTAAATAGGTATTTAATGGACAGGTATCCGCACTTAATATCAGGATGGCAGTCAAATACTTAATAATTTTCTTAAAAAAACATCAATTTGATTATTTATGGCAAGAGATCACAATAATAATAAAAACTAAATAGGTACAATGCGTTGACTACTATAATTTAGTAGATACATTACCGCATATAAAACATACCATAATTTTCAACATAAACATACCTACATGCATTAACTTGGTTATTTGCCATTATCATTGTGTAAATTGGTAGTATAATGAGTGGTGAGGTTGTCACCGGCGCCGGCGCAGGCCGCCGACCGCGATGCAGCAACGCAATGGTTGCCCGTGAACCCGTGATCAACGTGTCCCAAATAAAACTTTAATCTTCGGAAAATTAAATTTTAAAGTTCCTTCGCCCGGACGTCGACCCTAAACCTTATGTTTTGTCTCCCTCACACTTGTCGATCTAGATAGTTTGGTCTCGCAGTCACGAATACCGCTGTTCTGTCTTTATTTTGTTCCATTACGACCAAGAACAATGAACGTTTGTCGATAGGAGCGTGTCTCTATAGCCTATCCGTTCTCGCGGGCGCCGGCGGCGGCGGCCAGAGCGAGACGGGTAGCGGTGCGCGCGCGCCGCGACTCCGATTCTTATTGGGCCGCCGGAGAGCTTAAAGATGGCCACTTGAGGACCGTTTTCTTGTTACGATAACCTAATTTTAATCCATTACGTCGGTAGTTGCATTAAATTTCAATAAGGCAACTCCATTAAGTTCGAATGTCAGGAGGCGAAGCAGCGAGACAGCGGCCTCGCGGTGTGTGCCCCCCCGCCCCCCTGCCGCCTGCCCCCCGCCCCCGCCCGCCGCGGTTCAACCCAACAGTGTTTTGTTCGGAAACGCTGAAGGTTTGCCGGACGTCAGTGCACGCGGAACTACCTTCGGCTTATGCGTGTTTCCAGGTATTATATTACTAAACGGCTAAATGTAGACCTATACCGGACTCGCCGGGGCGCGCCATTAAAGCTGTATCGACTGCATTTGGACATATCAACAGAGCCGGCAACGCCAATTTGCCGGTCTCTGACAAAAAAGTTGGCATGTAATTTGAGTGATCGAATTAGTACTACTACATGATATCTTACATGATATCATGATAGACTGAAATGATCTGATCGCAAGTAAATGATCAGATCATGCAGTTTTTGTAATACCACGTTCAATATAGATGCTCCATATAATAGACATCAACGCGCGTTCTTACTTCAGCCAATACGCTCCATTGGATGTTACTCTTGTTTTCTTAAACATTACTGACAAGATAATATTCTGGATAAACACAAAGGATAAATTTCATCCCGGTAAAATGTTCTGGGGAATCAATTAAACAGCGCAAGAAATTGCAAAGTTTTAAAAATGTACCGAATAATTTGACTGTCACACCAATATAAGTCTATATCCCCCCCTCATTCATTCCTCTCCCTGAAGGGGAGTCCCCTTCATCATTACTCTATCATATACTGATAGGCTTGGACATACTTACTCTACCAACACACCTCTATTTACTCTACTAATATTTATGAATAAAACAAAACTACAGACCACGTAATCAAAACAACAAAAAGTCAACGTTGAACAATGATGTTCAACTTAGTCCTCGAACACGTAATTAGAAACGTCCAATTAATTGAGAGTGGAGTAGAACTGAACGGTAATCACCAAATCATTGGATATGCTGACGATCTAGGATTGCTTGGACAGTGTAAACAGACCGTAAAAGATCTTGCGGAAGCCCTTGAAGAGCAAGAAGGAAGGGTTGGCCTCAGAATCAACCGGGAAAAAACCTGCACATGAAGAGGTACAGGGATAAGTATGCGCGGCGAGAATCCCTAGCGGTAGTCAGTGGCAGCTATAAAGGCGTTGATACCTTCAAATATCTCGGTGGCACCATAACCGACACCAATCAGCGAGAAGATGAAATTGATCTAAGGATACAAAATACGCTTAGGTGTTGTGCAGCGCTCCATAAGGTGTTGGTGTCCAAACTGATAAGCAGGAAAACCAAGATTCGGATATATAAAACAGTTATTAGACCAATCTTGATGTATGGATGTGAGGCTTGGACACTGACACTTAAGGAGGAGAATAAGTTATTGGTCGCTGAACGTAAGATCTTCCGGAAAATTCTGGGGTCAACACAGGGGGAGGACGGCATGTGGAAGAGGAGAAAGAACGAGGAGGTGGAACAGCTTATTTCCGAACCCAATATTCTGGGAGAGATCAAAGCCGCAAGGATGCGTTGGCTTGGCCACATGGAGAGGATGGGGGAGGATCGCGCCGTAAAGAGAGCATATGTGGGTCGACCGAGCGGACGTAGACCGGTCGGGCGACCCAGATATCACTGGAGCGATGAAAGACCTGCACGCTCTAGGAATCCTCAATTGGCAGGAGATGGCGCAGGATAGGGAGAGGTGGCGATCTCTGGTGTCGGAGGCCAAGATCCAATTTGGATCGCTAAGCCAGCACAGTAAGTAAGTAAGTACGTAATCAAAACAACAAAACTTATATTTTCCAGTGGGTTAAGTGTTAAAACTAATCGAAGCAACATAAATCGATACATTTAATGACATAACATGAATAATAATAATAATAATTAGTAATAGACAAATCTATTAATTCCGAGCAAGCACGTGTAAGGCCCGACGTCGCGGGCGCCGCCTGACCAACGACGCTTTTTTTGCAACTAAACATGACTTTGAAACACCTTATCTCCTATTTGTCACTCATTTGTATCCGCATTAACTTACTGGTTCTATATGTATATAGAGTATAATTGAGTTTTTATAATTACGGATATGGTCGGCTACGCTAAGCAATGTCGCGAAATGGATTTCTGTTTTTTGTCTCGACGTT
This sequence comes from Blastobasis adustella, assembly GCA_907269095.1. Classification (NCBI taxonomy): domain Eukaryota; kingdom Metazoa; phylum Arthropoda; class Insecta; order Lepidoptera; family Blastobasidae; genus Blastobasis; species Blastobasis adustella. The sequence goes on along the minus strand of OU026119.1, from coordinate 12,413,870 downwards.
GGACGGCGATTTGTTTATTGTGAACATTGAACTCGTTTCTCATGAACGTGGTATACATTACATCAACTGTATAGTTGTAAATATATAATAAATTAGTTATGTAGTAACATCTAACCTATACATAGTATAAAACAAAGGCGCTTTCCGTCGTCTGTCCCTATGAATCTATGGACGCTTAGATCTTTTAATCTATGCAACGGATTTGCGGTTTTCAGCAATAGAAAGATTGATTCAAGAGCAAGGTTTTTAAGCAAAAATCCTTTTTTAGGTACGCTAAATATAAGAATTTCGATAATATTCGTTGTAATACTTATAATCATCAAATGTATTCGTTAACTATGTATTAGAAGCGTAGTGAAAAAATCTACAAATATTCTCACCAAGCAATGACTTTAATATTTTTTACGGCGCGCAGTAGCGCCATAGTTTCGTGGAGCGTTAAAAAAGCAAGTGTGATTGATTTTCCAGTTAAGTGAGCCAGTGAATTCCTCATTCTTGCTTTGTGAGTAGGCGCGCGGCGCGACGCGAACTCGCAATTCCTTATAGCCCAAAATAATTTATGCATAAATTGGTCGAAACATAATAATAAAAATATGCGGAAAACTTGAAACTTTGCACCGTTTAATGCAATTGTACTCGTATTATTTGCACAGCTCACGAATGCGTGCGGAAACGTGTTGTGCGAAATGTTATTTACAACATATTTTACGCCACTTTGTACAGAGATAAAATCACTTGTCAAGTAACATTCGTTATTATTTTTTCCGTGATAAACTACAGCTTTAGTTAATACGCTATTCGGGACGAATGAAAAATGTGAAACGCCAAAATACGATTAACAAGATAACTACAAAATGTGGTTGGCCGAACAAAGATATTCAATCACTGCCTGTTATTGTAAAGATATTAATCATAAGAGAAACCGCGGTCTTCATACTCGCCGTATCGCTTGTCGTGGTCCATTTTCAACGAGCACTGTATCAAAAAATTTACTAGGTTTACTTTAGGCAAATAGAAAGTGGCAGGTACGTACTTAATGAATTATATTAGTACCTTTTCTAATGATTACCTTAATATATTAGGAAATGAAGATCCATTAGGAAACGCGATGGTGTGCGATGGATTTTAACCTCTCACACTAAAAGCGTGATTTTACTATTATGATAATTCCAAACGTGCTTCGTATAACGAAGTAACAATGTGTTAGAAATGCTGCATAACTAATTAATCTAGGATTGGTAGATGTAGATATGAGTAGATAATGTGCAACTTACATAAAATATTTTATGTGAATACATAAAGGAAATTACGTCTGCAGAATTATGGCCATCTTTATTGCAGTCATCTGCATTTGGCGGCGGTGGAGGCGAGTTACATTGGAGCGAGTCGCGCAACGCCGCGCCGCGACGAATCGCGGAATTTATGAGTGCGCCTGCGCCGGTGCGATCCGACTCCTATTTGTTGCTGCAACTAGGAATGGCTTACCTATTCTATTTAAGCTCTCAATTATTTTAGTAGGTCATCTCTTAAACTGTCGTCAAAATTACAGAAATAAAAAATCCCTCGGAATCAATGTAACGTCAGCAGTTTCATACATTTCCGTATATTGAGAAAAAAGCAGATTTCCCACAGGTATATAGGAGTCGGTCGTATTTAATAATACAGAATGATAACAGAACCAACCAACCTTCGGAAAGTAAAAATTAGTATTTTTTTTATTCTACGCATTGATAAACGAGCAAACAGCTCACATGATGGTAAGCGGTAACTGTCGCCCATAACATCTACGATTCATTTAGATGTTAGGTTTCAGGCAACATCAATTCAGAACCGCAGACGTTGTCACTGTGCGTATTATTTAATAAACATTCTGTATAAGAATTATTCATCAAATTCTTCTATACCAAATTATCTTTCATATTATTAAATACCAATACTGGCACTCGATACGTCTCTGTGTCACCGGCTGCGGTGCGCGGAATCGGTGCTCCGAGTTTCGCAAAACTGATTGCAATTGCCATACCCGCCGCGAGATAGCCCCCGATCCGTTGCCGATACATTACTACCAGTGCGTTGCGCATCTTGTTTATAATCTAGACAATGTTTACTAAGATAGCGGTGTACGACACATTTGCTTCGATTACTTACGGCAATGGTTTAGTTACGTATAGTGGTACTTAAGGGAATATGTTCACATTTATTACTTTAAGCATTTGCGAAGTTGCAATTTGCTGTATTTGTATCCAACAAACATTTACAAAGTAAGTTTACAGATCTTCTTCATCTCTTCGGTGTAGCTACAATTTTGGCTGAGGCTTGCAAAGTTGCAATTTACTGTACCTATTTATCCTGAATTTGAAAATTATAAGTGACATTGTAAATTAACTATTATATTGATTATTTTATAACATTAATGACAATGCATTTTATTACTGATTTAGTTTTGACGTATCTTTCAATGTATGTTGTTGAGACATTTAATGCAATTGTTCCTATTGAAATTGTTGAATAAATTATTCTTTTTTATTCTATAAACATTTACAAAGGCAAAAAGGTGTTGCAAATTTTTTATAATTTTTTAAGCAGTTTTATTCTAAAAGATATAATAATAATAATAAATTTATTTAATTTCTCCACATTTACAATAATTGTTACAATACTTTTATATTGTTATGTATTATGTATGTGGAGACTGGAGCCTGTACAAGAACCTGTACCTGTGTTACAGGTCTCCAAAAGCCATCGTGCTTCAGTTTAGGTTGGCGTACTTGTCACTCTTTTAGTAAGCCCTAGCTACATACAATTTCTCCGTAGGCACGTTGCCACGGGGCCAGCAATCGCGACGTTAATCCCAGGCACGGCGCTAGACGCGGATGTCGCACGCGAGTACGCTAGCGCGGCCGTGCGAAGCGCTGTGCAGGTTGCAGGTGTCACCGGCGTCCCCGCCGCCCCCGCCAAGCCGTTCCCACCGCTATTTCTAGGCCGTGAAAACCGAGAGTGGCGTGCACATCCCCGCAAATGCACCGCAGCACCCGACCCGGCACGCAGCCTCTATCGCGATTGCAGTGAGAGTGATCATTATAATGTATCACTCCGCTGTCCATATTTGCTTTGATACACAGCTCGGATGCTAATGTTATTGTAATGGGTAGGTATTAGTTTTCTACGCAATCCATCGATCTGTTACCTTAGGAAGTTAATTAGGGAAGCTCTTATCTGCCACTGTGGACCCAGCTTTCGCTAAAACGTCGATTAATGTCATAAATAATAAATACCTATCAAGCGTTCCGTTTCAGATCTGTATGCGTGCACAATTTAACTTAAATGTCAATAACTGGAGCACTTTAAAGGAAAGTTAATAAATAATGTTATGTTTTCACTTAAAACTTGCTGCAATTACCTTGAAAAACCGTTTCGACGAAAGGACCCTTTAATTAAAGTACCAATCCGGTTCCGAGCTCGCGTGTCGTACGCGCCGCTTTTTGTAATACGCAGGGTTGCCAACTTAGCGCTTTCGGCACTAGATCTAGCGAAATTTTGACATGTTTGGTTCGCATTATCGAAACAGGTTTCATACATTTAGCTTCTTTTTTGTACATTTAGCTATTTACGAACGGTTTTCATACAAAATCTAGAAATCTAGCGCTTTTTTAAGATACCGTAGCGCGTTTTTGCTACAAGCATTGGTAACACTGGCAATGCGTGCCAGCGCGGCCCGTAACTGTACGACACCCAAATAACATCACAACACAATACGGACACGATTAGCGCTACTGCTAAAAATATTAGCGTAATTCAATATACCACCTACACCTACAACTTAAGGTGGTACGTTTTTCTTACAAATATGTAACCTTTTACGTACTTACATTCTTTAAATGGTTTGACGATTTTAATGGATGTTTGTGTAATTGGCCGTTGGTTGTATAAAATTGAGCGTGATATGGATTTGTACATGTTAAAATATAATTAAAAGTAATGAAAAAGAAAAAATTAAATCACAAATCAAGCTGCGAACTGTGGTTTTTTTCGGTTTAACTGCTTTATTTTACATCATTAAGCTATGGAAAGCCCTTTGGCGCACCATTGAGTACATTTACTAAGAGTATAAATGAATAAAGAAATAAAGAATGGTAAGAGAAATTTAGTATGAGTGACGGACCACCTTAAACAATAATATTGCAATTATTTTCATTACTAACAGAACTCATTTTGGCAAAATGAAATTTTGTTTGTTTTATTCTTTGTAGCAGATAGCACAAATTGATTTCTTAATGGATTCTTAAACGACTGACTTGATTTAATTTAATAATTAATTACAAAGTTGCTGCGTTTTGCGTTTATAGTATGTTTTCTAAAAGCGTTAACCTTTGCCGCCAATTTACAGAACTCTCCCTCGAAAGAAGAAAAGCGGCTGGCCAATTATAAATGTCATTATAGCTTAAATAACGTTCAGGTTTCGGTTTATACATTTAAATTGCAAACGAAGCTTGTCCCAGTCAGGCAAGCGCCAGTCACGGACTGTCCAATCTGTAGAGGTAACCTGCACGCATTTTATTGCAAGAAAAAGAAAAGTAAGCAAGTACTTTTTGTATAAGTATATAAAAAAACTTTAAATTTGTTTTTCATTTGTGGCTTAAATAACTACGCAACGCCGATATTTCGAAATATTTATGTTCATCATTTTCAGTTATTTTTCTTTTCAATTAAGTCTTTAGGACGCTCTGAGGTCAAATAAATAAATAAAAATAAATATGCTTTGATAAATTCACCCAACGCCATGTAGCCCCAAAGTAAGCAATACTTGTGGTATGGGTGTCAGAAAACTGATGTAAAATAAAGTAAAATAACCCGGCGAAAATTACTCTCTTACCGATTTAAAAAACCCTTTTACTTGAAAAAGCTATCAAAGGATGGTTTTGGTCCCGGCAAAGTAATAAAATTCCGCGGTGAGATGGTGGTCAAATGTCTGGCTAGTCCAAATATAAAAAAACAGACATTTGGGAAAATTGGCAGGTACCGCTAGTTTGAGATAAATAATAATAATTATTATTATTAGCCTGAATCATCCCACTGCTGGGCAAAGGCCTCCCCCCGATTCTTTCACTCTTGTGCCATTGTCTGCGAGTCACTCTCAAAGGATCGCAGCTCATCTGGCGCCCCCAATAATAATAATAATAAAAAATAAATAAATAATCTTCATTTCACGCTATGTACCCTTTCACCCATGTCACAGTGGAAATTATAAAAATTTAAAACAAAAAATTAATTAAAGTGACATAATAGTCATTATGATACAATAAAGTCTAAATAAAAAGAAAGTGTATCCGAATTTACATACAGTTAACATTATGTATATGTATTTTCACGCCGACATCTATAAAGTTCGCGGATATGTTTATTGCCAGTCTGGTTGCTAACTTTGGTCAAAACATTTGCATTGCAAGGACAGATCGAGATTCGATTCGATATTTGTCCTTTTCTATCACTGCACACTTCCGCTATGGCAAAGATAATGTTATTAACTCTGTGGGTCGGTTAGTCAGCAGATCCGTGTATTGATTGACTAGCTTTTGCCCGCGACTTCGTCCGCGTTGAATTCGATTATTACGATCCAGACCCGTTCCCGAAGGAACCACATTGTATTTCGGGATAAATTATAGGTAAGTGTGCTATTCTGGCTGTGTAGTGTCCAGCAGCACCCCTTACACTCGTAGGTGTGGTATAAGGCGGCTAATGTTTTCGAGGAAAATGATCTAGAGTGTCCGTAGGCTGGAAAATGGGCAGCAGCAATTTCCATTGTTATATTTACAACACTGCGAACTCCAACCCGCCTGCCAAGCTTGGAGGTTATGGCAAAGATCTCCTCTTTCGTGGGAGAGGCCCTAAGTCGTTGTAATGAAGATGTGCTATTCTGAGCTATATTGCTGCCAAATTTCATCAAAATCCGTTCAGTAGTTTTTGCATGAAGGAGTAATGAACATTATTACAAATGTTCGTATTTTTAATGTTAGTAAGGTAAGATTAAAGGAAGTAGGACTCGTAGGATTATCCGTAAATAGATAGATATGAAAATGACGAATAGATTTAATCTTAAGAATCTAATTTAATATTTTATGAACGGTCCAATCACGGAACGTCTCGGTGTGTTTCTAATTATTAACTGACTAATGTTGCAACATACTCTTACACAAATGTATCTTTTACACTTCTTCTTATTACTATCAAAAATAGGTAGATAGATCCTAACGGTAATTTATGTTTTTTACGGTTGTTGTTGATGTTTTAAAACCCATTTCCTAGTTATCATTTTGATTAGGCCAAGGCAAATACTTCCGTTATCACATATCTAAGCTAAGGTCGTTAAGCTATTATTATCACAATTGAGATTTTCTGTTCATTGTGTAAAAAAGCGTTATTATTCACATTATGTATGTCCCAAAACCAATTCGTTTCTATGGTCATTTAAAACTGACGGCCAGTTTCTCGTACGTTAATCTATTGTTTAACATAATTTAAAATTCGCCATCCTTATCTACGGTGAGCTGTAGATAGAGACGGAAAAAACATTTAATCGATTATTAACATTGACAAGGTACTCGTGTTTAGGTGGGCGAATAAAGTGTAAGTCACAGTTTAGTACTTCGACTCGATAAGAAGGAGAACATTGACAAGCGTCCAGAAACTGGACGTTAATCCATCTAAAATTATGCACTTTCAGACGGATACAGCGTGAAACTTGATGTTACATTAAGGCAATTCGTACTTCTGTTGACCTAATAGGGACACATAAAGTTACAAAAACTGTCGGGTTCATAATTTTATCACGTCTTAAATAGCTAAATTGATAACGCCATTATAATGGGAGCCGCAGTGACCGCGCATAACATCAACGACACGACTACACACACACAATTCCAGGCTTCACCACACCGTGCGCATGAGGAGCATGGTATTCGCATCGTAATTTAAACGCAAGCCCAAGTTTAAAAAAGACTTGCATGTCAGTCAGAACAGGTGCAACACGACTCTGTTCTCACGTAGATTCAGATACGCGGGCAGGGTGTGTCGTAGTTCATACAAACTCCTTCGAGACCGAATTCAAAACTGGCCGCTACTGGGGCGCTATTTTTAAAACGCTCGCTAGCAAGTTGAACGGTTTTCAATGTCTATTTTCGGCATGAAAAAATAAATATTTTTAAACTACATTGGCAACACTGAAAGCGAACGCTTCAAAAATAGGGAAAGTCAGTGTCATGCATCCTTATTTTTCATGCCGAAAATCAAAATTGAAAATCGTTAAACTCGAGGTGACTGGAGCCCCTGGCCGCTACTGAAGTACCGTTTAAAGAACGAGACTGAAGTGACTATTCAGCGCTCTCGGTGTGTCCGAGTCTCTACGGTTACGGCATGCAACAACGCCGCAGTGCAGTGGGCACTTTGCTCGGCGTATATTCGCATCGTAAAACGTTATACTTACTGTATACAAGAGCAGTATATCTCGGGGCGATCTATGTTAATCGATGGGACATTTAACAAGAGCCGGTAATGGCCTGGCCAGGACCGTCCAAGGCTGAGACCGGTGAAAGGATGCCGCATAAATCTGGATCATCACAGAAGACGCGATCGCCCACCGGAGGCGGCACAATGCCCGCGACGGCGTCGACGGCTGCGTTTTGCGTTTTGCGTTTTATGATCTAGGTTTAGCGGACCGTCTGTTCGCGCGTCAGCGAGTACTTCATGGTGGTATTGTTTTAGGTATATCGTATTTGAACGAAGACTGGTTCGATACAATATTGTGTGCCTAGCTACATTGTCACGTTTAAACGATCAATTGGAAAGGGAGGCACGCCGCGGATAAACCGCCAGTCAGACACCAGTCCGCGTCAAAAGCATCACGGAATAGATACGCGGGCGACGCTAAATGCGCCCGCGCCGTTGCGAAACGCGCCGACGCTAGATAATGCCCATAAATAAGGACACACTATGCTGAAGTGAAGTAAATGGACGCGGGTACGAAAATCACGACTCTGAAATTATCAGAATGTACCTTTTACTGCTACTTATGCGCAATTTAGTAACATTCACATTATACGGTGAGATATGGGTAATTGATTCCACTATTTCGTAGCGTGATAACGTTAAGATGCTATGTACATATATGAAATTATTTCCATACAGCCAGTTTACATAACGGAGATCTAAGAGAAAACATAATTTATGATCAGAATTTACGAGTAAGTGCTATAACTTCGCTTCCCGAATAGAAGCACGTTCGCAGTAAAATCATATAATAAGAAATAGTAACTTTATGAGCACGAGCTGATATAAATACAAGCTCTGCTGAATGGCTGTAATGTATGAAAGCTTATAAACAAAATTTTAACACAAGACTTAATTAACTTACATCACACTACTATTTAATACTTTGATTCTGTAGCAGTATGACTAGAAATAAATTTCGTGGGGCTTTTGTATCCCTCTAGTCTAAAGCATCTCATCGCCCTCTTGCTTATCCGTTAGCGTAATAATCATGACACTGAATATACATATATAGGTACCCAGTATAAACGTATTATCGTAAACAAGTAGGGCTACAAAACACAACCGATTTGACACGTGCATAAACGATGTTAACTCAGTTATTTCTAATCACGTCGTTATAACTCCAGCGCACGAGCTCCGGCCACTTTCATTTTTATTCAATCGCCCACTCGTCGCACAAAAGAACACTCATTTTCTCTAACACCCGTCTGCGAGCATCTCCACGTCAAATCGCTACTGTAACCATGTTGGATTCAAACCTTAAATCCAACATGGATCAAAACTATTCACGCAAAATCACTACCAATTAGATTTAACTGAATAGCACAAAACATTTCAATAGCTTATCTTTCGGTGCGTTTGACGCAATGAATGTTAATTATTTATAACCACGTTCGAAGCAGTTAACTCTTTGTTCAGAGTTAAGTTATGCGTCGATGTAGTTACAGATATACAAATATAATTAAATACTTGTTCGAACAACCTGAGTATTTGAATGAATGCAAGTAAAATGAAATCGTTAATACAAACCAAGTTATGAAAAGTTTAGTACCCATGGTATGTAGGTGTACATACCACAAGTACTTGCCACATGTACACCTACATACCACAAGAATAATGCGTATCTTTGGGGAATTTTATTCTGATTGTTGATTACCGTATTGATACTGTTTGGGATAAAGAAAGGGTTACATGGTAAATACAGCAATCAAAACCCCATATAAGATAGCGGCGGTGGCGCCCGCGCCACCGCCAACCGGATCCGGTGGAACAATGCCGTAACTGGAGTAGAGATCATACTTATTGTTCAGAAAGGGATACATGGTAAATACAGCAACGAAAACCCCATATAAGAGCGCCAGCGCCAACCGGATCCGGGGGAGCAATGCCGTAACTGGAGCAGAGAGCACTGTCTCGAATGTCGCCCCTTACGTCGATAATAAGATTTTCTTTCGAACACCGCCACGCCGCAGTTTCTCTTTTTAGGGTTCCACGCCCGTAGGGTAAGAGCGAAAAAAAAGCAATTTCTAACCCTCCGCTGTCTGTCTATTATAGGAGTGTATATTTGGAACGTAAACATAAATAAAACCCAGTGCAAAAAGTTTATTACTTAGTTAACGTTCATTATATACATAGTTATACTACAATATGTACAAACTTAAAAGAAACCTAAATAAAAATGTAACACAAAAATAAAAACAAAAAAATTACATATAAAAACTGATTCTAAATCGCTGCCATGCGGGAGTGTTCCCAGAATGCTGAAAGCGTTAAACCCATTTGTTTCCATGCAAAACACCTACTCTTTCGGCGTTGTTAGCTTTATCTCTACCGTTCAAATGGTAATAGGTAAGTAGAACATCAAACCTTGAATATTTGAAGAACCGACACTAAAGTACAAAAACAAATAATAAAAACTGGTCAAGTTTTACGAATCACATGTTGTTGCCAATTTATATGCCAGAATTGTGTTATATCCGGAATTGTACGAACGCAAGTCCGACTCGAACTTGGCCGTTTTTTTTTGTAAGTGCACCTGCGATGTAGGACAATCTTGGCTTATGTCGAAACGGAATCATGATTGACGCTTATCGACCAGACCACATTATAAACGATGCCCACTTCGCAGTTAACTGCACGACATGCTATTTTAGTCCTTAATACTAAAATTACTTCTGCTAATGTTTGATCCAGTCCTATGATCGTTTTCTTGTACGACGATATTTTATGTAAATCTACATAGTGTTCATAAAAGTAATAAAAGAAACATTCATAAATCTTGGGATTAATTTTCGTATTTTATTCGCTTTCTGAATATCTTGTCCAAAGTTCAAGATGCTTAAATAAAATAACTTCTTTTTGACATGAAAATATTTCAAATTTTCGATAAACCAAGTATGTAGCTATGCTGCATCCTTAGATCTTTGAAAATTTGATGCCCGGTCCGACGACATTCTGCGGCAAAGGGAAGCTTTTGACTTTTGACTTTTCTTGACTTTTGATGACCCGCTAACAGGACCAGACGGTCACCGACGTAAATTAATGGAATTATAAAATTAAAACTAAATCTTGGCGGACTGGTTTGCTTAAACCGGTGACTAAATAAACACGTGTTTAGAGTAAATAATTGGTAATATGAGAACAAATAATAAAAACACTGATCTCGATGTTTACACTAATGAATTCTAGTTTTAATATACACCAACAAAAGTCAAAATATGCAAAATAAACCTCTAAAAGTCATACGAAATATTTATTATTACATTTGATGTCATGCAATAATTCAAATTGTTATGCGGACTCGAGTCATAGTGACACAAATATTCTATGTTTATAGCCATTAAATCATTATTAGCTCTGACGACGCGCATTTACATAGGTTGCGTTGCGTCTGCGCGCTGCGTGGGAAACTGGAGCAAGCATCGCCGCGCACCTACCCATTACGCGGGGCCATATTTCACGTCAGGACCCGATGCGCGCCGTGCTCGATATTCTGTGCGCAAACGCAACAATCCTGTGGCATTTCGTTCACGATCGCGCGTGCATCCTCCGACCAGCGCTAATACCTCCGTCATGCCATGCCACCCTAGTACTTATAGCTGTAACATATTTACTATCGTTATTATCTCGCGTCTAGCATGGAAAGTGGTTAATTAAATTGTAAATTTATTACACCAATGCATGCCTGACACCGACACCCCGATGCATTAAGATAAACCAGCCTGCATCTGAGCCCCTTGCCACATCGTTTCTCAGCGTACACTTCCGTTATTGCCAAAATTGACAAATGGATACTTAATTTAACAAGTTTCCGTTCTTGTGTAACCAAACGAGTGCAAGGTACCGATGTTATTTTAATGCATAGTTCGAAAAAAAGAATGAAAAAATATGCCTAATAACGATAAAGATATGTAAAGGTTACGCACTTATTGCTTTCCTATTGCTAAGCAGTGTGCCCTACACGCTGTGCTCATAGTAAACATGTGAAGTAAACATGCAAACACATGCTGATTTCGTTTTGATGTGTGATGGTCGTTTTAGGTGCGTAATAGTGTGCCATCAACTTGCAATAGAGCATAATGAGATCAAAGGCTGCGTAGCCAGCGGCGGTGGCGCGGTCATCTCCGGCAAATGCCAGAGGTGAGCCGCGACGCCCGCGCCGCCGCGCTCTGGAATGCGCGTGCGCACCTCCACGTCTAGCTTCTATATTACCAAAGCGATTGGATTCACTACTACAGAAACGACACTTTTAATTATCAAATTTTTTATAGTTTTCAGACTTTGTAAACTTGAGAAGCGTCAGAGTTTATATGTATAATATATTAAGTAGGTCCTTAATACGGATATATGCCGAAACCACGTTACAATAAAACCAAAGCGATCACGAGTTCCTATAATTCGACATCCGTTACTTCTTAAAGTTCTTAAAAACGATTTATAAGACTTAAAAATCTAAATTAGCATAACATGTAAATAACTGCCTATAAGCTCTTTATGTTGTCCGAAAATCGCCAAGCGAACGTGATGGGAAATACAACACCATTGTTTTGCATTATTAGAACCAATATGCAAATGTTTTACGGTTCATACCTTTGCTATTACTAAAACAGATACGAGTACATCTAATAAGTAAATTTATGCATTCGAATAAATCAGCGCGAGATTTCGCTCTTTGGGAGCGCTTGCGCACCTGCGCCGGCGCACTGCAGCGCGATGTTCCCGTTCTACGAAATTTGAATCACAATTCTAGAATAAATTGATTTGATCACAATCAGACTCGTTCTGCTCGGGCACTGTAAAATATTAGGTTTCGTTAAGGTGTTTCAGATTTCTCAGCGAGGTATGAGGCTTTTAAGGTGAACAGTCCGTGTCGGTGTTAGGCTGTATGCAAGCCAATTAAGCCCGTCGCATTGTAGCTGCGTATCGCGGCGCGCGATCGCGCTCGCTGGTGGTCGCCGCACTATCGACATCCACTGTTTTTAATTAGAGTACCTAGGTCTTGGTGCGTTCCAATTTTGCGCAGACGGCAGTGCCCTGAGCGTTACATCAGACTCTCGAAGGGACCAGAGTTCACTGATGTAACGGTCGTAAAATAGTCGATATAGTGCTTCTCGTATAAAAGGCAATGTCACCTCTATTAATTTTTGTATACCTAACTTATGTATAAGTGAAATACTTAACTAAAGCCCCTCTTACGCGTGTGACTGAAGTGTTCGGATAGACTGATAGACTGAAACACATTTTATTTTTTTAAGTCAAGTTTGATGAATCCTTTCTACTTTTAATTTTAATAAATTTAGTATATTGTGTATTACCTTATAGTAGAAGTACCCAAGAGGAGATTTTGGGATTTACTCAAGCGCGTCAGATTAACTTAAAGGGGGATACCTAGCAAAGTTGCACTCCATTGAGTACCTCCACAAAATCTAGGTCCCCACGACGCTCAAGCAAATCCCCATTTAGCATCGTGGGTTCCCCTATTATTATAATTATCGCAAATAGATTAGATCGATTCGATTTCACCGAAAGATCGTTTTCGTGTAAATGTAGCTCATAAACGAATACGAGGGCATTTGTTGAGTTTCCCAGATTGGCCGGCAGATAGCGCGGTGGTCGCGCGCAATACCACCGGCTTTATCCATGTTAATTAATGATAACGAGCCAAAACCGACCGGCTAGCACTAGCCTAACTAATAAACTAATTTGTATGGCTCACAATGTACATACAGTGATTGATTAAGGGGATTCGAGCCGCAGTTGATTGCTTTATTTATATGAAAATGAAGTATTTCCTGTCTCACGCTGTAAAGTTTTTGATACTAGAATTCGTTTAAGATGCGTTTTGCTTGCTCTTCGTGACAGTTTACTATGGGTAAGTAGGTATATAAGGATTTTATAAAAAAAATAGGCGCTTTTTTCCGCATGTATATATTTATTAATATTTATACAAAGTTTCAATGTAATTGGATTTGCCATTTCCAAGATGGGTATTTAAAAATTAGCTTGTATAAAAATGTCTATTTTCGCTATTTTAACTATACAAAACGATAATTTCATATGTTAAGGACCTAATATATAAATAAAATGGTGTCGAAACTCTTTAAAATTTCTGCGGACAAAAAATATATTTTTTAAATATCTTTATATGACTTTACAAACACAAACAACTTTTCCTCTTGCATTATAATTATCTACTAAAAATAAATTGTATTCTTGCGAAATTGTATCCTGTACATACTTATATAACTAAACGCGAGTGAAATCATGTGGAATAAGAGGTACAGGCAATAATCTGCTTAGATAAAAGTCATTATTTAACAGCATCAAGGTAATAGAGTTGTGAGTATAAATCGTAGGGTAATACCGTGTCATACAAGGGTTAATCGAATGTCATACGTACCAATCAAAACTTCGCTGCCGTGAGAAAGGTAGAACTGTACATCTGTCCTTTTACATGTATTCCAATTTTACATTAAGATACTACAAAACGGTAAAACAGATAGATTACATTGAGCAATGAGGAAAAGTCTAGCTCTATGATATAGATGAAAATTTAAGTAAACGCAGAATTATTAGGTACCACTACTTACTACAGTAGATAATATATCTAGTAGTAGGTATTATCTTTGTCAATCCAGTACTAAGAGGATGCACATGCCCTACGCCTGAAAAAGAAAGTAGACTATATAAAAAACAAGCGACCGCTTCGGCTTCGCACGGGTAGTGAACCAATTATGCACCTAAACCTTCCTCCTTCCTTTATGAATCATTCTGTCTATAGGTGAAAACTGAATGAAAATCCGTTTAGTAGTTTTTGAGTTTATCACGATCAGACAGACAAACGCAGCGTGGGACTTTGTTTTATTTTATACATGTAGTGATAGTGAAGAAGAAAGTCGTTTAGGCGGCATCCTCAGGCTTTGCCTAGAGCCCTAGTTTAATATTCATCATCTCTTCACCAGCCTATATTAGTCGGCTACAGGACATAAGCTTCTTCAATGAGCGCTAATGCACCCTGATCTGGGCTTCCTCATCCAGCCTCTAGCTAGCTAAATCCGTTCGCAAACGGTCACACCACCTGACCGGCGTCATCCGCCTTCTCCTCGCTGAGCCATGGTCTCCAGTCGAGAACACGTTTCACTGCTAATTCATGCGCTATGTCGGTATTTTGTTCTAAAACTCTCTAATAAAATATTTAAATTAATATGGTTATTGTTATGGGTAGTGGTTTGCGAGCAGCGGTGCCGCCGCAGTGACGTCACGGCGGCGGTCGTCACCCGCGCTGCGCTGGCGCAACCGCTCGTTAACCCGCATGCGCCGATGATGCCAACGCTTCCAGCGCGTTTTGCCCACTTTTATTAACTACATCGTTCACTTTACTATGCTAATAAGTGAGCAAGCTTGTTTATGCTTCGATATTTTGCGTCACTATGTTTGACACGGATCACGGATGTTTTTATGTAAAAGTTTACTGGACAAACCAATAACTTAAAATCACGTAGTGTACAGTGCATTTCAGGTTATGTGATTCGATCAATTTTAATTAAATATAATTGTGCAATGGCTGCATAAGTACTGTACAGAATGAATTGCCGTAATCTACACTTTATAGGCTCACAGTAATTACGGCCCCTCGTTTCTCGGTAACGCTAAACGACCCACGGTAACAAAAGCGATGGAAAAATTTTATGATGTCCGAACATTACTTGTCAATTCTAACTTATATGTGGGAGATGATGATAAATTGCAGAAAATTCTTTACAAAATTATGGTGGTACATTGATGTAAACATTTCTAGTCTTTTGTTTCATTAATATCCTTTAACGCTGTTTTCTTTTACAGAAACGTGTCAATAGTTCTAATGTAGTTTTCCGAGAAATCGATTCACCGTCATTCAATATTTTCGCTTGTAAGCTATCGCGGGCTTATTGCAAACAACATAGATACTTCAGAGGCAAACTTGCACGTAGTACTTTCAAATGTGTTATGATGAAACAAGTTTGGTTTAATAGTAACTTAATTGAATTTTCAGTTTTATGATCGTAAATATGGGTACCGCTCTACTGGCGTTGAGATAGCTGCAATTAATTTATGGCCATTAAACATTAATCAATATATTTACTTACATAATCAAATCTCTTTAAAATTAAAATATAATCAACGTAACAATAGCCTGTTAAATTAAAATACTCATTTAAGAACTAATTTCACGGAATTATATATCAATGGCCGTGTGGTGACCGTCAGAGTAGGATAGCACCAACCCCTTACAGTGGTGGGTGTCGTACAAGGCGACTAATATATGTTTTCGAAGCAAAAGAAATAGAGTCTCCGTAGGCTGGAAAAAGGGCAGCTTTTCCATTGTTATATTTATAACACTGCGATCTCCAACCCACCTGCTAAGCGTGGAGGTTATAGCAATAACCTCCCCTTTTGTGAGAGAGACCTGCAGTGAACTCTTATGGGCTGTGATGATGATAATGATATATTAATATAACGTTTGTGGTTTTAGTGTGCCTACCTACAATTATGTGACAAACAACAGGGCAAAACATAAATACGCCTAAACTTTTGGAAATTATGTTCTCTCTGGCCCGCCGCGACTTCTTTCGCGTCCTATAAACCTTCCTCTTGAATCAGTCTATCTATCGTTGAAAACGCAATAATATCCGTTGCGTAGTTTAAAAGATCGACAGACGACGGGAAGGCCGTAAGCCGACGGTAGGTTTCGTATTGTTAGTTTTCTGTAAATTAATCATTTTATTACTTAAAGAGGTGCTTATCGAAGCGGCTTTTCTAAGGAGAATATTTTACGGCATGGCGCTGCGTCGCGCGTCGTGTTGTATTGGTTTAGACATTCAAGATGCATAGAAGAAAACAACCATGAGAGAAATACAGAATATTTGGTCACAAATATGAACAAGTCGCGGCGGTGTCGGCTGTCGGGGAAACACGACACCGTGTTTCGGTCCCGCGAGCTCGCTCCGATTCGCCGTGTCGCCTGACATGCCTTTCTCGCATTACCTTATACTATATGCCCCACCGATTTAATGAGCTTCACATAGATATATATGTATGTTTTAATATTTCTAACAAAATATGTTTGATTTCAATTAAATTTGGTACGTTATGCCCGGAATGAAAAAACAATAATGAAGCGATTAAAAAGAAAACACAACATTTTCCAAAACCAGAAAGTTCGTGTGTTTTTGTTTCTATAACGATAAACCATGCTAATAGTTAAATTATTCGTGAAAGCATAAACGTCGAGAACGAAATCAACGCAGTAAAAATTAACATGACTGAACTGAAACAACGTGGAGTAGAGGCTGCGCGGGCGCAGCGGCGGCGGCGCGCGGCGTGACTTGCTTGCCCTGGTTTCGTACAGGATCCGCCGGCCGCAACTGCGCCGAGCTTATTAATTAAACATTTGGATATATGTAAACCAAAGCACTCAAGAAACCCAATTCTCAAATACTTGTCGCGCTTGTTTAATTAAATACCTCTCAAAAACGAATTAGCTACGTTGAAATTTAAGTAGAAGTGGTATTGACTTATTCAGTAGTATTTGAATGGCTGTACCTAACAAAAAAAGTAAAGTGAAAGTTTTTACTTCACTCGTTAATGACACCTTGTAGCAGGGCGGTGATATTTTCCAATCGGCCGAACTACTCGAATCCAGTTCGATGCTTACTGCGAAATCTGAAATTTCAATGTTTTATTTTCAGGTCACCCGGCACCGACGTCGCCCGAGCGTCGAGGAACTATGGCCTCGCCCGTCACCCGCACGCACCGCGCCGTGGCCTCGACGCTCTGAGTTCCCGAAGGTAGCGCGCCACATCGGGGTGAATAATGGGAAGAAGCAACGTCCGGATCAAGTTCGCTCACTCCATTGGTCCGCCCCCCGAGCCGCGCCCGCGGCCCGCCCGCGCGTAGGTCGCCGCGCTCACTCACCAGTTACCGACGCTCTAGCGACTGCCAATAAAGTACAAGTCATACCGGGTTATCGTAATTCACTTATTTATACT
The DNA here is from genome assembly GCA_907269095.1 of Blastobasis adustella. Taxonomy (NCBI): domain Eukaryota; kingdom Metazoa; phylum Arthropoda; class Insecta; order Lepidoptera; family Blastobasidae; genus Blastobasis; species Blastobasis adustella. The sequence goes on along the minus strand of OU026119.1, from coordinate 12,396,297 downwards.
TAGATTTATTTATTTTAGTACAAACGCAACTAAACACTGCCTAGTTCGCTTGATGTAGCAAATCTCTACACGACCCGGACCGAGTCACGAGCTCGGTGGAACGCAACAAACGGTAGACATGACGGCCACTGCACCGGAGCTATCGAAGTCGGATTTCTTTGATTTTGTGTCGTCCCACGAGGTGACAGATGCTCAGTACAAGCAGCAGATGCGATCCGTCAACGTGTTCATGGAATCGCCGGACTCGAGGTCGAACCCCCTGCTGTCGGAGGAGCCTAAGGAGCAGAACAACAACAGCCTGCTAAGCGTGCCCGGTACGGTGCCCACGTGCGCGCCGGCCGCCTCCACCACGCTGCAGAGCTTCGACTCCATCTGGAACGTGGATCGCGACCGCGACCGCCTCGAAACCGCCATGCTAGAAGATCTCAATAAGTATTACTGGAACTCGCAGGAGAACGAGCTCAACGGCCCGCAGCCCTGCGCGGACACGGCCATCTCCAACAAACTGATCAGCAACAACACCGACGGCCAGATCTACACGCTCACCGTGCTCAACCAGGACATCAACGAGACCGGCCCCGGCCGCTACTGGGGCAAGGAAGAAGATGTCTCAATGTCGAGCCCCACCGACATCGAGCAGCAGTCCTCATTGGATCTCGAATCGATATTGAATATGAATGGCTTCCCGAACGATTTCAGTCAAGATTCTCTAAATTCAAATATTTTGCCAAAAGTAGAGAGCTTTAGTTATGAGGAGGGTGAGTCAGAGAGTCAAAATTCAGATTTAAATACAAATAATATAATAAAAGTAGAATCGTTCAGTTACGATGACGGCGACTACCAAGGAAATGAAAAGAAAGACGACCCTCATAGTCCCGTAATTGGTACACAAAGTTTATTAGAAAATCAAGTTGAATTTAATAATAATAATAATGACTGGAAATTAACAGATCAAAATACAGAATCAAACGAATCTTTGCTCAGAAGTGCGCTACAGGGAAAAGCTTTTATTAGATATAGTACAATCCAGAAGAGCACTATAACGAAACTCGATGGCACAACGGAATTAAAAAGGGTAATAATTAACAATAACAACAAAGCAGATGTTCCATCAATGTACCAGGACGGCAAGGAAGGTGAGTCAGAACTGTTAATGGCTATCGGGCCGCCTAACGGTAACGTCAACATATCGATTTTGCTAGAAGACCCTAGCGCAACAGTCATAGCCAACGGTGAAAACCCGACTTCGACGCAAAGCGTCGACGACATCATCCTGTCGCAATTAGACGCTAACTACCACCCAGATGACTACGAAAAACTGAAACGGATAGCGACCGAGCTGGGCGAGTCGGTGCAGCCGTACTGCACGGTAGAGCCGATAGACCCTTCGCGGAGCGTGTACAACATACACCACGTGAACGGCGAGCTGGTGACCATGATCCCGGCCGGCGAGGTGCAGCTGCCGCAGCATCTGCAGATCGTGACCGCCTCGCCCGCCGTCACAAGCACCAAGAGCGTCACCAAGAAGTACAAGCGGATCCAGAACAAGAACTCGCCGCCGTCGTCACAGGTGCAGTCGGGCACCGCTATCCAGGCCGCAACCTCCACATCAAACGGGGTGCGCAAGGAGCGCTCGCTGCACTACTGCTCCATCTGCTCGAAGGGCTTCAAGGACAAGTACTCCGTGAACGTGCACGTGCGGACGCACACTGGCGAGAAGCCGTTCGCGTGCTCGCTCTGCGGCAAGAGTTTCCGGCAGAAGGCGCACCTCGCCAAGCACTACCAGACGCACATCGCGCAGAAGGCCGCAGCCGCCAATGGCGCCGCCAAGCCCACCAAGCAGAGGTAACGCGACGGCGCCCGCGCTGCGCCCGCGCCTAGCCGAGCCGCTCTCCTTCTCATTCCAATTATGATAGTCAATTAACTTTGAATCAGTGATATGATTATAATGCATTGTATTTTAAATCGAATACTTAAAGGCTGAAAACATCACAGATGAATTTGGTAAGGTGCTAAAATAGTTATAGAGAATTAAGGCGAACACACATGTGCGTGTAAAAATTGACAGTGGCCGATAATAATGTATTTGTTAACTTGTATGTAAATCCGTCCGTTACCGAATACTTTTAGCTATGTAGATACTTAATTGTTAAGTATTTTAATGAGATTATGGAATCTTAATTGCGTATTTATTAGTCACATCGCGAGTAGGTAGGTATTTAATATTTCAGAAATACGTACCTACGTACTCTTATTTATTGTCATGTTCCTGCAGTTATAACCGTAACGAAGTTGCAGCGTAGCGCTTTACACTACCGAGTACATGATAAAGTAACCCGATTAGATTTGACCTTAAGAAACGTACCTACTATCGGATAAATAGCCAACAATGATGAGCCAGCCTCGGGATTACTGCCACCGCCGCCGCTGTAATTTCTCCCGCAGCGCGACCGACTAAACTTTCTAAAAATTAAAAAAAAAATACAGAGTAAAAGAACAAGCATTCAGTACCGACGGTCTTTCACCGCTCGGTTACCGCGCCGCGGCTGCCCTGCTCTCGCCCCGATTCGCATGTTATTTTATTCCTCATGCCTTCTCGTGAGTCGTGGCTCGTCTCGACAATGGTATTCAATTACGTATCTCCGAGAGTGTCTTTCTATGCTTTTTTGTCGATTTTTATTTGTGAGCCCAATAGATAGGTGCTTACCTATGTTGAGTTGTTAAATAATGCCCCATTCAATAATGTCTGGTCCAGAAAACAGCTAGTCCGTAATAGTTGTAGGACGGGCCGGCGCAGGACAATTATTGGGCCATCTGCGCCGCCACGCGGTGAACGGCATTTCATTTCCAATAATACGTCTTTCGCCTCATACCGGGAAAGGCCTGATTGCTTCCAGATTGCTATAAATTTGAAACAAGTGGTGTTCCAATCGTGGTCTTTAAAATTGTGCTCCCTTTCTCGTCTAATAAATTGGCCTTTCTTTGTTCGGCCGGGGCACTTACAATACGGAGGCCTGCCCTCGCCCGTTCTTATGTGCTTTAGAAATTGTAACAGGTGCACTATGTAATCATCTTATCTTAGCTAAGAATCGCGTCTACAACGCCAGTGTCCACTTTCAGTAATCATTATGTACATTACAAACACGTATTATTCAGTCAATGATGCACAATAGATAAGAGAATGCTAATCGCTGTCCGTTTTAAACGCATACACTTGGAGTAGGACCACGATGAATGTATTTCGCTCAAATCGTATGGTTTACGAAGAACAAGAAAAGTCGATAACGCCTTTTGGAGAAAGTTATTTATAAATGAATTTCAATTACAGCGCCGAGTGTACACACAATTTGAACGTCCTAATAATAGTAACAATGCGATGGACCGAAATCACAAGCAACCCGTAGAAAGGTTGTTCAATTACTGGTTAAATACATGACTTAGCACTTTTCTTTCATACAAACATGTAAAAAAATTTAAGTACTTACTTATTTAATCGTAAAATTTTGTCTTGTGAATAAAGCTTACCTTGCTCCTATACTAATTTCTTTGTATGGTATCTACAGCTACTTCGTGCATACTTCCTCAATAAAAATATTTCAATTGTGTTTCTTAAATTAATAGTTCAATTATAAGCTGCGGTTTGATTTAATGAAACCAATAGCATTCAAAGGTCAAGTGTCCGAATGTCGACCTCCGCACGTCAGCTTGGCTTAGGCCGCGCACACACCGCACGCACTCCACGACATTTTGCATTATTGTTCTAAGTTACTGTAATGAGTACATAATGATTTTTTTTGTGTGATCAAGAAAGAATTTCTTTTTCATTTTGCATAACTTAATGTTTTTGACGATATTTACGGCTTTCCAAGGTGGACTATCTGCTCGTTTGTCACTGAGCAGCATACAAATTAAGTATTTAGCGTTCAAGACTATTTTTGGTGACGATATAATTTGCGCTTACATTTTAAAATATTGGACAGATCGTCACCTACTTACGTTATTTGTAACTCGCGCTGCGTACCTGAACGCGGTCTTAGCATGATTGTCCTCCACAAAGTCATTCGCGACCTAGCAGGCTGGATAGTGCTCTAAAATTAATTTGATTACATAGTGAAACCAATGATACGCGCAACTATCATAACCTTACTTGGAGATAAATGTTGCGTTTGCGATAAAAAATACTTCTCTGATGTAATTAATTCTGCAAAATTAACTTAATAAGTAATATTGTAATTACTACAACTTATTATGGGCTCAACAAACCTAATTAATTTTACTTTCCAATTAAATTAACTTATCTAACATGTCTTCAAATCGGAGATCAAAATCACTACCCGTCTCTAAATGCTGTAGTTAAATACTATATTAAAATTTTGCATCTTGCCAATGTGCTTGTTAGTTTGTAGTTTTTAACGACACTGCCCTAAACAAAGGTTCTACTTAGGTCTAGACGACCAAATTATATTCCTACGTGCTAACTGTATTAATAATACTCTTTTAAGACATTTTATACCTGAAGATACTCTTAATATTCCCAAGGAATAAATGTGAAATGTTATGAATTTCGCACCTTGTATGTTTTCAGTAGTTATAAATTTAAATAATTTTATACTCAGTATTGAAAGGCTGGGTAAACTCTATAACAAGTTAATACTCATTATTTGTAAATATGTATAATGAATTGATAAATGAGGAAAAACACTTGAACACAAATTTATACTCTACCACTTGTATCTCATTAGCTGGTATTTCCAATGTTAGCGAATTTATAGAGTAGGTACTTAGTAGCAAAGTAAGATGTCTGCGACAATTTACCAATTATTGTAAGAAACCTTGGCTACTCTATCAAGAAGCAACGCAAAATAGTTGTTAATATATTCGTGTAATATATTAATTTATGTTCGTTTTTTGAGTACATAATAATATTGAAAAGATGATTTATTTTATTAAATTGATCGATTTTTATTGCATTTGTTCCTGAGTTGATTATAGATTTTATTAATATTAATTACCTATATTTTGTTTATAAGATTTCTATTTTAAGTAATTCTTGCATGAGTAATTTAATTAGTATTTTAGAAACAGCGTAGCTTTAAGGGCGGCGTGGATGAATGAAAATGCCTGCTACTAGTGTGGCTTTGCGGGGCGGGGCTACTTTATGAAATAAAGAGGGAAAGTGTTTGCTCATGAAAGAACTTAAAAATTTGAAACCGCTTATAGCACATTTCAACACTCATCCACTTCATCCTTAAACGACAACCGTCCTGTACAATACTTAATTATTTATTGTAGATTTTTATCCTAAGACGACAAAAGATAAACAAAAACAATTGTATTTTTGATTAACAGGAGCTGTGATTTTTGCTTACGTATATTTCCCGAGGCAGTGTCTTGCGATCGGAGGTGAAAACTTTGGTTTCTCATTTGGAATACTTGCTGCTCAATACCAGGCACTTGGCCTTTTCCCTTCAATGTACGGCACTGTTATCATTGATGACTTCCGAATTCTTGGTGCGTGTTTATGACGTGCGCCTGTACCACTTATGTGACGTCATTGTCCTTTATTGCGATGGAGATCAAAACAAATTAATTATGTTATTTCTAAAACCTTACTACAATTGTTTAGAAAATAATTCAATTTAGTACTTATGTAATGAAAATTTTGAAAGTAATGGTTTTTAAACAAGTGGTACAGGAGCATTTCGTGGAAAAGGAGCCTTAGTCTGACAGTAATCTGGTCACATATCAGTATCGCTGTAGGATTTATACTCACAAGTATATTGTAGACTAATTATTTGACAAATGAACACATTTAGCTACCATAATTTTATACAAGATTTACAATTTTGTATTGAATTTCTTATATTTTTTACTTTCCTACGTTAGTTTGCTAATAAAATGTTTTTGTAATTTACATAAATGGTTTAATTCGTCGTAAGACGTACTCTTCAGTCTATTACATTTTTTATTCTATTCAATAACGAGTATGGACATCTACTTCTACTTGCGTTTCAGTGTGTCTAAGGGCTCTGAGACATATATTGAGTTACAAGTAAAAATGTACCATACATCATTGACTATACATAAGGTCCAATCGGTGCAAGTAAAGTACAGCTATTCATTCTATTGTAGCGAAGCCGCTAACAAAGGCCGCGAGGTATAAATCTGCGCCTGCGCTGACGGCTGGAGGGCATTGTCTTTGCGGCCGTTCCGGCGCTCTAGAGACTGGGCGCTAACTGCGGATAAGGGTTCCTTCGAATGGATGAACTATGTACGACAGATATCCTACTTAAAACAAAAATAATAAGCGAAGTGCTGGTACAGTTAAGTGATTCAACAAATTAGTCGATCATCCGATCATACGATTACCCATAAGTAGTCAGCTAATTCATTGTTTGACTACAGTCAAACACACTTCCTCAACAAAAGTGTGTTAGTAGACATTAGATGTAGAGACAAATTGATTTTTGGTAATTACAGAAAACATGTGGTTTTAGGTAGCCTTGCCATGTTTTATGTAGTTTGTGTAGTTGATTTCAGTTTACCCTATTTTTTTTATAATAGAGAGGGGAAAAGCGAGTAAACAGGTCGCAACCTGTCGAAAGTGATCACCGCCGTCCATAGACACCCCGAGCAGTCGTCAATGCATTGATTTGGTGAGTATGGGTAGGATGGAGTAAGCTCGTTCCTGATGTCGTACATAATCAGTTTGGAAGCACTGATGCTAATTTCAAAGCGTGGTCATAAGAGGAAACTGCCTAGTTTAAGAATCGTAAGGTGGTCAACAGCTCATCCAGATGGCGAAATTCTGCACCTGCGGTATCAGCCTGAACAATTTTCTCAGAGCACTCTTCATGCTATAGATAGACGGTAGAAGATGCTCAGCTAGTATTGGTGAGCCACCGACATAAGAGTATAAAACATGGGAAGGCATCTATCGATATTGGTGCCGAAATAGGTAAAAACATATCGCGTAACGTTAACTTTCATTTTAGAAAGAAATAGGTAATGTCTTTTCTTTTCCAATACGAAAAGAAAATCACAACAACCGCTCGCCAGTCTCTATTAACAAACTGAAGTGTTAATTAGCACCATTGTAGCTCACTGATCATCCGATAGCGCGCTGCTGACGCTTCCGATGGATTTGTGTGTAGTACACGTAGGTATGTTAACTGTAGGTTTTCATTCATTGTTTTTAATTTAGAATAAATGGTTAGATTCGATAGAAATCCAGTAAATCTGTTTCCTACTTATACTTTTTATAGGCTGCTAAGTTTTATTGGAGTTCCGATGGCGGCATTTCCTTTTTATACCTATGCAATGCGTCATCTGAATACGGTACAATAGTAAGGCTACCAAAAGAATGCCATATTATCAAAATTAGTTTGTTGTCTTGCTGACGGTCTATATAGGTTCTAATTAAACTTTTTACCTGGCTGGCCAAAAAAACCGTTTATGTTCCTCTATTTTGGCTAAATAGGCAATTGTTTTGGCAATTAATGAGTTACGAGATAATGAATAGTGAAAGCATGGTAACCGTTTGCATCACTATAGAATATGCTGTACTGATATGCCGTAAACTTGAGATGTAACTAGAAAAATTTTATGTTTTAATAACAATCAGCAACCGGAAGCAACGAAGTACCTACATATTTATTGTTTAACCATTTCAATCAATCATCGCAATGAGTATACCATAGTAAGTAAACCAGTTCGGTAAAAATGAATAGCCTGTACTTGTTCTCACGCACAGAAGGTGCATCTTAACGTGTTAAACATGTGCTTAATGTGAACTGACATATTGAAGACATGAAACGCTGGAACTTTCACTGCCTGATGGGCCGTCAATCACCAATGTTTAGAGGTGATTTTCCAGTTATCAGCAGGCACATAACCTACCTCACGATAGCGGTGAACTACCTATTCACTACGTATTTAAGTATCTACCTAGTCACTTTGGGTGGAATATTTTCATACAATAGGTATTGAATAAATTTCGTAGACCGGAGTTTGATGATACTGAAAAGCTTTTTTTTTTACTAATTATAAAAAAAGAATTAGCCAGACAGACAATTGACCGTCATCTCACTTAGTGCTAAGTGAACAGTCTAATTTCTCTAGCCGTGATGGCATCCAGATTATAATGATCAGGGAACACACTCGCAAGCAACATGTTTCAATCTCTACGCATTATAATTGACTTGTTGTTTTTATTTCATTGTAATTATTGTTGTGCCATTGTTTCGAAACATTTTACTGTAGTAAAAAGAGGATAGACAGGAAAAAAGTATATAGACAAAAAAAACATAATTAACTACTTAGATACATTAAAGTTTTCATGCGATTAAACCAATTCTCTGAAAGAATGGTTAGGTAACATTAATAATATCGATCATAATAGGAAGGCAGAGTTTATTGCCAACAACATCAGTTATTTGATCGCAGTCTGCGATTCTGTCTCGCCGGACTCTAATTACAGTAAAAAATAAATGTTGTGTTCAGCGCTAACGGCCCGTAATAGCGGAGCTCCATTTGGGTTTCTTCCGCCGATTTCTCTGCTCAGTATCCATTGCATACTATTACATCATGAGTTATATTATTCCTCTTGTTTCCAGCTTAAGTTAATTATGTGTAAGACCCTAAATAGTTGAAAAACGAACCCAATGATGAATAGCGGCCGAGCGAATAGTGAAAATACAGACGAGCCGCGGTGCGAAACCAGACATCATTAGTGCCAGCACAGGAAATCGTAAGTTACGAGTGAAAACTTGGCATTCTGCATTCTCAATAGAACAGTGAGGATGCTTAGGCGCACATGTCACAATCCGCCAATAGCCTTTATTGCATATAATTCCATAGGAACCGTCGTAAGCGTAATTACATTAGGAATAGGAACCATCTACAGACACTGTAATTTTTAGAATAAACCGATGGGACTTTCACAAAGCAAACATTCGAATTTAACTGGCTTTATCTCGTTAGAAAACTTAGTCATGTTATAGCTTAATGTTGTAACGTGTGATTGAAAAACGATTATAAGTAGATACTTCCACACCGATACAACAGAAATAAGCAACTTTAGTTTCGTAATGTATCCGACGACGTCAATGTGAAGGAGTTAAAACATTATACGAAATTAAAATATTTTATTATATTACTATTGTTAATTACCTATTAATTTAAGTAAATAATTCTGCCGTTAGCCGTTTTCGCAGCTTCTCGCCGTCGCGCGCAGTTCGAATCCCTGTAAACAATCAACTTTCCTGCGGGAACCTATTATTTTCCCGGGGTAAAAAGTACTCAGTGATAGTGTCAGTGAGAAATTACATACAATCCAATCTTTCCTCGTTATAATACTAGTATGGACATTACGGGTCCTTGGGTTTTTAATGGCAATTTCTTAGGGATCTCTAATTTAAACATGTTACTCTCATTATTTTTTAATTAAACAAGCCAGGAATTTAATCGCTATGTCACCTGGTGGTCAGTGACTATGCGGCCTAAGATGCAGAATGCCTGTCTTGAAACCTTTTTCATGTTTGGGGTCCACTTCTTTTTTGTCATTTTCTATATATGATCAGTTCTGGATTCGACCACTTCTTCATTAGGCCAGTCCTAAATCGATAGCTTTGAAGGCGTCCAGATTATAACTCGTTAATAATGTAGGTTTTACAGTTTATCCATTACAATACAATAATACAGTATATATTAATTACATACGAGTAATCGGGAAACACATAAAAAAAATAAAAGGTTCCGACTTCCGACTAATCGAGAACCGTCCTCCTTTTTCGAAGTCGGTTATACTTTAACCGACTTTTAATTTTAATAAAAAGTAGTTGTAGTTTAATTAAACTTCATGCACATACAGTACAATGGCGGACTTAAATCGCAGCAGTTAACCGGAGAACAATTAATAAAATAGACTAAAACTTCAAGGGACCCTACGATAGTTACAAACTACTGGTATACTCAAGAAGACTCAACTACCCGCAAACTCGAATGTCCAAGCACTTCAAGACAGGAAAAGTTGAGCACGACAATAATAAATAAATAATAATAATAACCATCTTGGCGTTAATGTCCCGGTGGTGCTCTCGCGCACGAGGGCCCGGGGTCCGCCTTGACCATTATACAGGATTTAGCAAATTAGGTAATTACAGTGGAACGACGCCATCTGACCTTCGAGACCCTGCTACCAGGAAAACCTGACCAGATTGAATCATGGTTACAAATTCAGGCCACCGAATGTGCAGATTTCATCACGATGTTTTCCCTCATCGCAAGAGCATCGGTTAGTATTCAAGTAATGTACGCACCAAAATTCTAACCCAGTACCTCTTGCTTACGAGTCGGATACCCTAATCGCTCGGCCACCGACGCTCCTTGACAACGATAAATACTATCTTACGTAATAAATTGAATTACTTATTCAAATAAGTAAAATTGAGATTTCTATGGATAGTACTTATCGTTGTCGACCCCTAGATTCTTTATTTTATTTTCTATTAAAACGCACTTTATGAGATCGTGTTAAAGAGATTCTTAAATTATTATGAATCGTTTTTTTATTAATATTAGGAACAGACAGAAAAGTCAGTCCTGTGAAGAAGAAGGTTCATTGAAAGAGTGTTTGTGGCTACGGCGGCTCTGAGAGTGTGCTTCATACGAAGAATTACTATTTTTACGATCCAGCATATACCTCTTTCCTTTCCAGTAGCAGCTACTGATTAGTAGCAGATACCACCGGGGCAAACGTAGGTTTCGTATAAGCATCAAGGTTTTTGAACGTGTCCACTAATATGTCAATATTTTGCAGAACGATATTATATATCTATAATATATCGATAGAATATTCTGTTATCTGGTCTCGATCGGTTTTCAATTTTGATTTTCGACATTAATCGATATTAATTATTTTGATGAATGATGCTGGTTTTCGCTATCTTTGAACCATTCGGCACAATTGATTATATAGCAGAGAAAGTACGTGGAACTCATAATGCTTCCCTGCGCTATGAGCTACTCAACGGGAATATCAGTATGCTCTACGATTTTATTGCACTGTGTTCGATTTTTGAGGAAATCGGCACACTTGGCATCCCGAAATCCCATGTTTTCCCTCTTAATAAGAAGATTTGGAACAGAAACTGCGTCAAAAGCTTTTGCTATGTCTGAAAATACTGTTAACAATTATGAAGTCATGACGGCATAATTTGTAGACAAACCACTTATATAACAATTTTTTTAAGTTCGGGATATTTACTGAACATTGAGTTGGATGAAGCTAAATGAAGCGGAAAGCGGACCGGATTATTGGATAATGTGCTTAATATAGAAATATAGGTCTCTAATTGCTGATACAGTCCCTGTCCCCCATGAATAGCCTTTTTCACAGGTGAAGCGACAATACCAACTTTGAAGCAGTATACTGAGAGACTGCATGAAGAGCCTAATGAAGTCCCATACTCAGGCACAATTTTTCTTCAGCTGTCTATTGGTCCGTTCCGCTTCCTTTGCAATCTCTTTCGAGCTACTGTACCTATCTACACTGTAAAATTTTTCGACACCAACCTAAGAGAACTCGTTTTCGTTTGGCACCACCTAGGGCTATTTGTAGGGCCATGAGAGTTAAGCCGATGGCAGCAAGTAGTATACAAATAAAAAAAATGATGATATTTATGATTAGTTATCGTTGCTGATAGCTGCGACGGCCATCGGATGCAGTTCTGTCGTTACTTGTAGTAATTTTGCTTAAATATCTACTAAATACCTATGCACTATCTTAAGTAAGTATTGTAGGAAAATAGCTGTGGAGAGTTTGTTGTGGTAAGTATATGAATGTCGAGTATGGGAACAGGGACTAACTAATAAATAAAATGACTAATTGGCTTCGCCGTTAAACTAAACTATAATTTTAATATTAATACTTAATACTAAATATCAAAATTGAACGTGTCAAAAACAAAAACAAGATTCAACATGAGAGTATCAAATAAAATATTTGAGACTTAAAACACATTGACATAATTAAAGTTTATTTATCACGGTGCGCATTTTCGACAACCAGTCAATCCAAATATGGTAAATACCATATGATAAAATTCAAATATGAAAATAAATCACTATAAAACTATAAATGTATAATGTATAATTTTACAGTTCTCAAACAATAAATACTAAGTGGACCTAGTCGAAACAATCTATAACTATCTTGTGAGTCAGTAGTTAATAATAATAATCTTTGATTAACGACACAAACGAAAATAAAATACCCTGCAACTGGGATCTGGAAACGTATGAAGAAAACAAAAGTTGACAAATAGAACAAGCAGGTACAGATCACGAAATAACAAGACATGGAAGATTGTTAAATAATACATTATAGTAAGTTTGATAGACAAGTCTTATTAGTTAGTACCTACAAATCAGATCGTCTCAACAGACGGTGTAGAATAAATTAATCTAGATACTGCAGTCGGTGTCTTGAGATCTACTTCTTGGGGTCCCGGTAAACCCCCATGAAGAGTATGGAGCTGGTGGGACGCTCGTACAGGACGTACACGAAGGGGAAATTGGCGCGGAACAGCGTGGGCTCGGCCGGCCGCGACGAGCGGAACCCGAAGATGGCCGTAGCCACTGCAGCTACTGTCCCTGTACGAGCAAACATATTTATTACAACTTAAGTAAGTATTTCAATGGCCGTGTGGTGTCCGGCAGAGTAGGATAGCACCAACCCCTTACATTCATGGGTGTCGTACAAGGCGACTAATGTTTTCGAGGCAAAATATCAAGAGTCTCCGTAGTCTGGAAAACGGGCAGCAGCATTATTTTCCATTATTATATTTAAACACTGCGATCTCCAACCCGCCTGCCAAGCGTGGAGATTATGGCAATAACCTCCCCTTTCGTGGGAGAGGCCCTAAGTCCTGCAGTGGACTGTTACGGGCTGTGATGATGATGATGAAGTATTTCAAATAATTTTGTACATGTTCATGTCATTGTTTAGCTTTCTAAGGTCTGACTTATATGAGGCCAGAAAGCTCGTCTCATTCAAACTCACGTAAATTTGTTGTAGAAGCGTCGTTGGCTTAGTGGTTAAGGTATGCGACTAGTAAGTGAGAGGTACCGGGTAAGAATCCCACGTCGGCCATGTACCATTGACTCTTTTCTGAGTTATGTACATTAATTGAATACTAACCAATGCTCTTACGGTGAAAGAAAACATCGTGATCAAACCTGCTCTTTTAGGCGACTGAATGTGTAACCATGATCCAATCTGATCAGGTTCTCCTTGTAGCAGGGTCGCTCCACTGTAACTACCTGATCACCTACCTGAACCCGGGCCTTCGGGACATTAACGCCTAGATGATGATTCAAACTCCATAAACTAGTACATTTCTATAATTAGAGGCGGCGGCACGTCCTCATATAAATTTGACCTTAATCCCACGCACAAATTAGCTGACTGATCCTGCCAACACAGTTATTTCCTACATGAGTGGATATTAAAATACAAATCTTAGTATAATTGAAGGCAATCTTCTGCATGGCACTATCATTCCATCACTCGGCACTAAGCTGGCCTGGCGTAATTTGTTCTGTGGACACGCCTCATGAAGCATAGTGTCTCTCAGCCGACAGACAGCAAATAAAACGAACGCTACTGTAGTAAATTGTAATACGCAGAAATTAAGGTAATTATCTACAAAGGAAACTACTGCTTTTTCCAACGGTGCCGCTTTCTATCACGTGGACCGTCTGCGTGCCTTCCTAGGCAATAAAAAAACACATTCGTTTGGAAGTTAATGACATACCTTCCTCGTCAACTTGGATCTTGGCCTTGTGGATGGCGTCATCGAACAGCACGCCGCGGTGCTCGGTCAGTGTGCTGAAGTCCGCGGTGCTGTTGAACAGGTCGCCGACGCCCATCGACTCCAGTACCTGTGAGTCAATACCCAAAAAATTTAACTAAATAACGATGTTACAGTCGGTACTATCTCTCTTAAATAACACTAAAGAGATTGAGCTGAAATTGGCCGTAGAGCAATATAACTATAGTAGCCAATATAACTTAGGCATTCGCTATGAAATGATTTAATACAGAAAATTCCCATGGGAAAATTCCCACTGCCTAGAGCATATTATGCTAAGCTGAGCTCTAGTTTGGCATGTCACTATAAATTTAACCTAATTTCGGTTAGTAAGAAATATTTTATTTTAGTATATAATAGAAATTGCCAAATAAACATTATGTCTATGTCTGAAATTCTAAAAACTGGATAATGTAGACGAAGTAGCAGGCAGAAGGTATCAACAACTTCGAAAATTTAGCTTTGTTTACCACCCTCAAAAGGGTAAAATAGTACCTAAATTGTAATCGTTCGAAAATATTAAATAATGTTTTCGTATACTCGCCAACTATATATTGCTGCGGAATAACAATATCATAATTAATGTGGAGACACTCTATAAGACATGTCAATGACCTTTGTGCTCGTTGGGTCTCATCCTGTATAATAACACTGTTACTCGTCATCACAGCCCATAACCATAATGGCCATAATCCCCACGCTTGGCAGGCGGGTTGGAGATCGCAGTGATACACATCGACACCCACTAGTGTAAAGGGTTGGTGCTGTCGTACTCTGCCGGACACCACACGGCCAACACTGTTACTCAACGGGAAAAAAATCCCGTTAATCCCGATCATAATTCGAATTTTATGAATTTGACAATTCTTTTGCTATATCATTTGTGTTTACTCTAATTTTTTATCAATAAACACACAACAGGTTTACAGAGAACAGCGAAGCGTGGTGATTACTGGATCGACAAGAGAGTGACTCTATGGGACGATGAAGACTAATGTCTTTATATATTTAGTAACCACAACGCGACTTACATCTCTAAGAGGCAGGCTCCTCTCAACCGTGAACTTGGGGATCTCCACGATGACCTCGCGGCCCATGTAGCTCTCCTCCACCACACTGGCCAGCCGCTCGGGCGTCAGGTTCGCGATTATGTTCGAAACTCCTGGAATTGCAGCAAGGGTTTAGTTTGGTTTGTGTTGTATAATCGAATCCGTGAACAGTGCAAAAGGAAACTTCGTCTGACTTGACCCCTTGACTAAATACATACATACATAAAGCTCACGCCTCTGTGACTCTTGACTATATAATATTGCTACTTTTTTCGTTAAAGATAAACCACCTCCAATGATGGAACAGAAGTAACTGAATCAATAGCTGATTGCTTTTAAAGATCTATCGATCTCTAAAAAAGTAGACACGAGTCGAAAACAGAGTAGACGGACTACTGTCCTTCTTAAATCTCCAAATATAACAATACTTTACCAGATACCATTTCAATAAAATTAATATTCCTAGGTATTTTCAAAATGTTCACGCAACACCAACCTTCCTTCATGGAGTAAGGAGGCAGGAGGATGTACATGCTGATGTCGTTACCCTTGTAAGGCAGCTCAAGGATTTGCGCGCCGAGTTCATCGCTCACCACTGAAACAAAGGTAATAAACAATTTAATAATGTTGACTAAATACTATAGACTATCGCGGTTATTATCAGACATTCTTAAATAATATATAAACAGCAGATATTTTACGGCCTTTTAATGTGTACCTTGGTTAACAATGCATGGAAAAATTCAAAATATAAATGTTTTCACAGCATTCAAGTTAGCTGATTGATGTCAATAATACTTTTAAAACTATTTTGCACTGAGTGAGTAAGTACTTCCGGGTAAAAAGAAAGTGAAAGATTAGTCTAAGTACTTAATCTAAAAGAAACTTACTGAAATGAAAGGTCCCCTTCTGCTTCATGAAAGGCACCAACGTCTGTCGCGTTTCCGACACAAAGAAGGCTTCTTTCTTAGTCCGCTCAGCCGGAAACTTGGAAGACCACACGCCCTTGAAGTAGGCTGCGTTGGCCAGGATCAGCTTCGTGGCGGCGGTCACTGCGTCCGGGGGCAGGAGGTCGTTGATGTTGTTCTTGGTGATTTTTGATACCCAGCTGTTGATGTGCTCGCGAGCTTGCTGCGGTCCCTCGCGGAAATTCTGTGGAGTGAGGGTTTAGATGGGGTCAGTGGTTTGCCAGTTGTTCTTACGGAGTTTTGTTATCCGGTATTTGTATATATTGAAAAACTCGTAAGTTATGTTGGTCTTCAGTAGAGAAACTTCAAAAAAGTTCGTCAATTTTTAATCGAGTTTTCAATAAAATACATTTTTGTACGATCGATGCGCGTTATTACGACACAGCACATAATATTGGGTTGACATTAAATCCAAGTGCGTAATCAGTTACTCTCTTACGTTGCGTACGAACAATACCTACGAAACGTATTTTATGCTTATGACCAAATTTTATAGAGTAGTAATAGACAAGTAATCCAGCTTGAAGTTAATTGGTTTTGGTTATCGTACTTTTATTGCACCAATCAAGTAGTTTAAGGTATTCATATTGTCTGAAATACGCGTACAAATAGACACTTAAGTAAGTACTAAACCCAAATCGAAATGTTTTTACCTCATACTAAACAAAAAACAGATAAAAGCAAATATTAGAAAGTTAGCCGCCGGTTTCGCATGGAGCAGCGCGGCATGCTTTTTAACTCCCGGCGAAAAAAGGGATATTATTTGTTTGAAGTGTGTACTTGCGTGTTTGTCAGTGGCATCTTAGCTCCCGAATAGATGGACCGATTTCGATGCGGTTCTTTATTCGAGAGTCAGTTAAATTGACAAGAGTTGTAACTTTATAACTTTCTTTCGTTAAAATCGGTTAAGCAGTTTACGAAATATTTAAGTATATGTATAATTTATCGGGAGTTTCGATATCTGTCGCTTAGAATAATCTAAAAGTATAAACTTTAATAAGTATGTACGTGCATTTTATCGGATTTTAACATCAGTGACACTAACCAAAGTCTCCAGCTCCTCGTTGAACAGCTGCAGGATGCACTGTCGGAGCTGCAGCTCCTTGTCGACGAACAGCTTGTTGGCGCTCGTGAACTCGTAGCTGTCGCTGTTGTTGTTGGCGACTCGCGAACGCTTGTCCACCTTGTACGCTGTCATCAGGTTGATTTTGTCCTGGAAAGGGGTTGGGTTCAACATTAGATAGGTACGGTTCTTCGTCATCAACATAAGTCTAAAGTATTAGAGTTTTTAAACAAAAGAAAATACATTGGTAATCATCCAGACGGACTGTACCACCAGAACATTCGCAGTGCGAACAGTTCGACAGGAATTCTGACAAATACGTGAAATAACAAAACATACAAAAATTATCGAGAATTTACAACTACACTCCCTTCCGTGTCCTTTAGTGCGGTCCACAGAGTCTCGCATCCAGCCTATTGCACAGGGGCCTTATTTTGAAACCTCTCGCATCCACGCGATCCCTCGCGTGCGCTACCTATCTCTTTCACACTCGTGGTATATTGCTAGACATAGAAAAGACAAGCATTACAAGGTGAACGCTCGCGTGGAAGCGAGCGGTTTCAAAAATAAGGCCCCAGATCGTTGCCCGATAATTATGCCATCTCCACTGCTTTCCTTATACAATGAATGTCTTTTCGACTTCGGGTCTCAAAATCATGCAATAATAATCCTTAACAATACTCACTAATTTGTCAGCTATCCTCAAAGATTTCTTCAGCTCTTGCTCAGTCTGTCCCGCCGAGGAGAAATAGGCGAGCAATAGGGTGTGATATACGGAGAAGGGCGAAAAGAATATATTATCATCAGGAACAATTTTGTTGATCGCATTGAAGAGATTCAATGTGAACTCCAGTTGGCCCCGGTACAGTGATGTTCGGGCCTCTGGGTCTAATTTCTTGCTAGCGTCATCCTTGTAGAAGCACTGGCTGTTCACCGTGGATGCAAACAAAAAGAGCGCCACCGCTATTTTCAACATCGTGGATCTGAAATGAAAGAAATTGGTTATTTATTAATTATAAAAAACAATAGTGACCTTGCGAAGATCGTAGGGAGTAGATGGATGCAAGAAGGAGAAAACTCGATCGATGTGGAAAGGGTGGAGGTCTATGTTCGACAATTAAGGTAATGAAGGTAAATCGAGATAAGTAAAGTTTATGAATCAACAAACAAATTGTAAGGACTCCGAGTTCTTATGATTTAGTTAATCATAAGAACTCGAAGACCTTATCTAAAACAATAACTTTGTAACGCTGTAAACGTTCCATAGGTCTTTATTTTGGCTCTTGCAATCCATCTAAAGCTTTTAAATGCCTGTAATTTAATCTATAAACTGAATAGGCGTACCTTTTTAAAGTTAGCATAAATTACAAATTTATCTCTTTCAAATATCTAATTATGTATTTAAAAAAGAAATACTACCACCATTAGCAAACAATAGGAAATTAAATGATAAAAGTTTTGCTTACTGTCGTAGCTTAAATAACAACATGGATGGTAGCGTAGAAAATAAATTACATCTAGAGTAGACGACTAGACAGGGTTCATCTCTGTCTGTCTTAATTTCTCTTCGCTTTCTCCCGCACGGCTTGGAAGGGGCAGGGTGGGTGGGGCAGCCGTCTGCATGCAGCGGTGGCATGACGACAGCCCACTCCGAGGTCAAACTCATGAGTCAGGCTGACTGACTGCCTGAGATGACAATGAAATGGCCATAACAACTCAGTAATCCTGTTCCTGACACGGATATTGTCAAACATGCCCTTGAGTTTAAAAATGAAGTACGTAAATACAATCCAGCCGTGACCCAAAAAGCCGTGTCCACTAATAATAAGACCCACAACCAGTTGTGCCATCAGACATGCGCTCCATCAAGACCATGACAAATGTTTTTGAATCATAAAATGTATATTACTGGGTCTGCGGTGTGGCCACCTAACTGTACTGTCATTCGCATCTTGTGCCAAATTGCAAGCTTGATTATCCAAAAATGACCAATGATGACCCGAATAATGATGAGAATGTTACAGGTCAGTAGGTTGCATCTTTCGAAGCTTTGAGTTTCCTTACCGTAAATACCTACTTAGATCTTCATAAAGATCAAATAAAAAAGGTTAACTATAGTGAACAAATGTTTTATTACCTATAGAAAAAAGGTAGTTATAGATTTGCATTAAAATAACTTTATAAAGTTTAGTTAAATTGATAGGTACTCGTGTATCCAAAACCCTATTTGGCTACAAAGAAGAAACACATTAAGAGCAAACCCTGTACAGTGAGAATCCACAAATATGTTTTTTCGAGAACAACATTATAAACTCATAATAAATTTTTCACAAAACACCTAGATATACCTATACGTAGTTCAAACACTAAATAAAGGCTACTTAAACGATCGCGTGTCGAAAATAAACAAACTGGTAACTGTAAATATCACTGGCCAACCGACCGCATGTCCCCGTTGCGACATTGGCTCCGCCTGCACCGGGAAACCCGCGCTGTGAACGTCACACGAGAAATTTATCAGCCATTGTGACCAATCTTATGCCCGATTTACATGTATTCAGTTGTCAAGTAATTAACTAAATTTTAAATTGATTTTAAGCCACTTAATGCGACACTAATCAACGATTTTAGTAACAATTGTAAATAAATCGCACTCTGTACTCATTTACAAAATAATATACAATATTTTAGATAAACCCTTACTGCATAAAATTTAATTTCAGAGATCCTCGCAGATTGGAACGTCACCGTCGCCTGTGTTTCACGTACCACATAGTAGAACTTGTTACGGTAAGAATATGTTCTTGAAAAGAGCGTGTCTATTGTACGATTGTAGTGAAATTAATAAGAATATAAATATTTTCAATTGCAACGTAAATAAAATAAACAAAGCATAAAAATGTTTCTAATTTAGTTTATTAGTAACTACAGTTAGCTGTACCACTGCAAATTTATATTTAGGAAACTATAGGTTTATACGCGAACATATTGGTAAATGTAATAAACCACTGGAATAAATGAAATTAATCCGTTGTTTTACATAATGATATAGTATTAAGTGACTTAAAATAAGTTACAATTTGTGTTAAGTATTTGACAACTTAATACGTGTAAATCGGGCATTAAAGCTACACAAACAACTGTGGAATCCCAGACCCAGTTTAATGAAGGTCGCGAATCATGATTGATCAACGGTGATTTGCATACTCGCTTGAAATTGATGGAGGTGGTCATTGTAGGTATGGTCTAGACATATATTTGTATGAAATTTTGTTGCAAACTGGCGGTCCATAGTCTCTGCCTACCCCACCTGTGAGACAAACGTGAGCTTTATATATGTATGTATGTAAATTTTGTTACTTTATTTTACTTTATCCATTGCGAACATACTAATAAATAGAGGAGTGTCGTGTCTGGTATTATAAGCCCGATGCAGAGAGCTGCAATTTAGATTTTAGTGGTTCAAATTGAAAACTAATTTAATCGCGACGATTATTATAGAAGTGTTGTTTCACCGCATTAGGTTCCATTGGTACTAAATTACTTACGTAGACCACAGAATATTAACTAGGTACTTAGGCTTAGGATAATGCTACACTTGTTGAGTCAGGGATCACTCACCTTACACATTTGCGTATAGCACCTAATCTTCAGGCTTCACTGGAGGGTAACCAAATATTTAATCATCATCATCTCAACCTGATCTGACAAATTCTAGATCGTGGTCAAGGCGGACTTCAGGCCCTCGTGCGCAAGAGCATAGCCGGGACATTAACGCCAAGATGACCATCTCAACCGTTCGTTGTCCCCTGGTCGTTCAATGCTGGGAATGGGCTGCCACTGTGCCACCCCCTATGTCTTCCACAAAAATAGATTTTGTGATTCTTGTATCCATTGGCTCCCGTTATCTTTATAAACTCATGGGTGGCCGTCCTACGCTATAATTGTCAAAACTTTTATTTTATCAATACGGGGTCGCCACTTGAAAACATCGGCTATCGATCTGCGAGCTATGTGGTTATCGGCCTTGCTACGGATATTCATTTGAGCTTTCTAATGAGGCTCTTAGTAGACTAGGTCTCTGTACCATCACTGGCAACACATACTGGTGAAAGACCTTCGCCTTGAGGTACTGAAGTAGTTGGGTTTGTCAATTAACCTCTTTCTTGAGCTTGGACTCCCACCTATAATAACTGGGCCGCATGATCAATAAATAATAGAAAAAAGTTTAGCCTTGTTCATGCTAATTTTAAGACCCACGTGTTGGGATACTCTACAGAGGTCTTCGAGCATGGTGCCGAGTTTTTTCCGGGGCTTCTGCCATGATGATAATAAATAGTCATCTTGGCGTTAATGTCCCGGTTGTGCTGTCGCGCACGAGGGCCCGAAGTCCGCCTTGACCCGGATCCAGGATTTGGCAAATCAGATAATTACAGTTAAGCGACTGCCACCTGACCTCCGTGACCCAAATTCAGTCACCTGAAAGTGCAGATTTCAACACGATGTTTTCCCTCACCGTAAGAGCATCGGTTAGCATTCAACTAATGTACATAACTCATCATTACAACAACATCATACAGTCATGGGTACATAGCCCCAGTGTGATTCGAACCCCGTACCTCTCGCTTACAAGTCCTTAACCACTCGGCCGCCGACGCTCCATGATGACAATATCGTCCGTAAATCGAAGGTGAGAAAAATATTCGCGATTGACGTTAATGCCGAATCCTTTCCAGCCCAGTTTTGAAAATGCCTTCCTATATAGAGGTAAACAGTATCGGAGAGATGACATCTCCTTGTCTCACGCCTCGCTGCAATTAGATCGGTCTCGTGCACTGGTCGTAGCGTTTCTATTTAGGCTTCTAATTACTTACGAGTCTACTAAGTAAGTATTTATGTCAAGGAACTTTCTACCGGCAAGGGAATAGACAATAGGGAATGTTCTGAGGAACTTTTTGATCTAGTGCTTACAGCACAATTGCTCCAACGTAAGCATTACCCACCGCGGACGGGATGATCAACCACATTACCTAGGCCCTGTCTGTTGGTGTCCACGCGGCAGTTTGAAAGAATGTTTCTTGTCACTACTATTCAGATGACGGCGAATGAGCTCCCAGCCGCAGTGTTTTCTTTGGCCATATAACACGGGATCGTATAGGAGATAAGTATATTAGAAGATTTCCTGATAATGATTATTCGAAACCGGTCGAAATGTATTAAGCTTATTGTATTAGCAACTTGTGTAAAAAGTTTTAATTCTATCATAAGACGGGGCAACACATTGGTTACACCCCTGGTGTTGCTGATGTCTTCTAAAGAGACTGGGGTCTTTCTTCTTGTCCATAAGTTTGAGTAAGACCAACAAAAGCTAAGTAACTCCGCGGTCGTGTGTAAAACCTATCCGTAATGTAAACCGATGTGTAAATCTTATATAGGTAGAGAGACATTCATTCATAATTATTTTTATTTCATTATTGTCATGCAAAATAAATTGTAAACACGGGAAACTGGTTGCAAGACTATAATGACGCACGACCTTCGTGTTAGTTTATCGTTGATGCTGTGGGTAGATATGTATTATAACTGTAGTAACATGTGCAATGTAGTGCACAGCTGGCGTCAGAGGGAATCCCAGGCCGTGCAGGCGGCGGACCTCAGAGCGCGTCGAGTCGCTGCTCATTCACAATGCACGGATTTCCCCACTAAAACCATGTAGCCCAGCAGAGAAAGCCAAACACGTCATCTTCGACACACTCGTTACACAACAACCGGATCAGCGTATACCGGTAAATATGTAGTAACACGTGAACAATACTACGTTTTTCATAGGAATTAGGGTAAATTAAATGTTCAAAAAATGGTGACCTCAAAATATAACATGTTTCGTTTTGTAAGAATATTCGAAAAATGTATTTACTACGCTCATGAAAGTCCGCTAGTCCTTCCCCGTCCTATGAACTCTAAATCCTGTGTCGACATAAAGTTAGGAACAAGCTAATGAAACTCCTCCTCACTCCTATGCTCTCTGGTGCCGAATGTAAGGTAATTTATCGAGCACGTACGGGACGGGCCGCGATCGTTCCCTTATAAAGAACTTCGTTAGATAACATGAATGGAGACTCAAAGGAATATCGCTTCTATACTTGAGTACTACCTATTCTGTGACAGGACTAGAGACTTTAATCGTAATAATATTAGGATACTTATGCCCGATCCCGATTTCATCATCACTCCCCAAGTTAGACGACCCTTAAAGCACGTTAAGCCCGGCTTGCACCAAATTTATAAACACGTTTAAGAATGACGTTTAACGTCATTTTGTATGAAGTTTTGAGTTTATCATAAGCTTAAATAAGATTAAGAATATGGTGCAAGCTGGGCAGCTTGCTCGTAAATTAAATTTATCATACATCAATAAATTAAAATAGGTCAGAACTTGAAAAGTTCTACTATAAACCAGTTCATTAGCAGTTATTAGAGTAAGAAATGACAACAACACCTTGACGCTGAATTGACATTGAATTAAATTCCATCTAAGTAGGTACCTAGTTATTCTCCACCTTTTATAACCACACACCTTTAATTTAAATTTTATGTAATATAGTGTAACGTAATAAAGGCAGGGGCTTATGATGCAAACATTTTCTCGGGTATTCATTCGGTAGGTAGGTACGTGTAGTATGCCTACTAGTATAAGTTGGTCATTAAGAGAAAAAATAAGTATATGAAACAACTGAAGCCTTTACGTAACAATAACATAATTAGGGAAATATAAACGTAACGTTATTTAAGTTAATAGTATGTTTAGTAGGCTCAACGAAAACAAGACAAGTAAATTACTTATTTCGGTGTACAATAAGGTATGTCAATGAAGTAGTATTTAAGTGGAACTGTTGGCAAAGTTTGCATAAGAGCCTCGACCGGAGACGCACCCGCCGGAATAACAATTGCCTGTTTTTGGGTCACAGACTCCACTGGTTGCTTTCAGCTGTGAACTGTATTATCGACACAATCTTGACCTCTTCTTAAGTATGAATGTTGCACGCTTTTGGTGTTTTCTCCGAGTCGAAAGACGATCCCTTAACCAAAATACCATCACCAGCAATGCAATACTTCGCGTGAATTCCAGTTGGATGTTAAGTACATTGTCTTGTGTTGAGAACTTGCAGGTAAATGCAAGCTACAATAAGTATGATAAAAAATATGAGCCTGTTCCATTTTTTAAGTAGAAACAACTGATATATCTCGGAGACGCCTCAATACTTTGCATGAATTCCAGTTGGACATTAGGTACCTAGAAGACTTGAGAACTTGCAGGTAAGTGCAAACAACAGTAAGTAGATACTTTTGCGGTGAAAAATATTGGTTTAAATAACTGATGTATCCAGGCGTCTCCGGTTAATCAAGTACAGTGCAACCACATTATTGGTTATCGAAATATTAATCAGAGTCTGCACTCGTTCATGGCTCTCAGCAGAATCTCGGCGCAACGGCTGTTAGTTTCGTTGTGTTAGATCGTTAAATTGGTTTATCACAAACGTTGGCACGAGTGTTTGTGTTTGTTGCGTCTCGCTGAAATTCGTCACAGTGGATTTAGAAAGCGTGCGTAATGAGCGCCGGTCGATGACGGGTGTTACCTGCGCGCGCGCCCGCCGAGCCGCCAGCGATGTGGGTTATTGATACATGACACTCGCGCTGTGTGTTGTGTATGCTCCAATCAAACCGACCTACCAGTTTTAAGCGCGAAATATGTGTTTGTATCACAGAATTAGGTACGAAACTAGTCAACCGCATACAACTTAACTAATCCGAAACTAATGAAACACTTCTATTGTCGGCTCTTTGAATGTTTGAAATGTTATTTATCAACAACTTTTTTTTTTCAATAATAAAGAAAAGCGGTGCCATTTATCTCGTAATCTAAGCGAAATGTGTGGATAATTCATGATTTCTGGCAAACATTATAGAAATTTATTATAATGACCAGCTACATAACAAGACAAACAGTTGAACTCACCGTTGGTCGTCCTCGCGGCAGCTTCTGCTTGATTCTCTCCGGGCCGCTGTTAGCCCGAGTCAGTTTCCTTCTTGAACCCTCGTAGGGAAAGCAAATTAGCGTTGCTTTAGTTAAAAGTTTGTCGCAGATACTTATTCGCAGTCAACCGCGGGCGGCACGTAACGCTGGGTCGCGGCGCAGGCTCACACTGAACGCCGCTCGCCCGGTCGCTATCCTCTTTTATGTTGGTTGTAGACTGGTATGCGCTCGCGCACCCGCCGCCGCTCACGCCGCAGCGCAGCGATACAAACAAATTGACAGTCTTAAAGTCCCAAACACAATCGCCGCCGGGTAATAATGGGTATACTCAATAATCGAGACTCTCAGATGAATGCTATTAACAAGCTATTTCAGATGGTGGCCAAATATATGTAATCTAATAAGAAACAAATTGAGTGTTCACAAACGGTCACGAATAATATTTTTTGTAAATTATGGGCAGTCTTATACTACGCCCAATTTATTTATAAATAATTATAATACCTATAAATAATTCGTTAGTTTATAAGCGAAGAGATAGATAATTAGTTAATACTTAGTTTAAGCGAAGAGATACAACAGACAGATAGAAGTAAGCTAAGTTAGTCATTCACTGTTGCAGTCTGAGCCGAAGGTGAGAGCTTATTCGGTACACTTTTGAAAAGTTAAATATCATCTTTTAACACAATGAGGTATGATTAAAACTAGACAGCAAGACATTTACGATTTGGTTAGCCGAAAAATAATTCTCAGTTGATTGTTGTCACTGATAGAACATGGATAGAGCTACGTTTGAATTTGAATATCTTCGTTTATGCCAGCCACACACAGAGCACATACACTAGAACGTACAAATGTTTATCGTTAAAGTGCTAACCAACTACACAATCTTACCAAGTGATGAAATAATTATTTTGATGTTGGGCACCTACGATGTTTAATAATATTCCTTACTGACCAAATAAATGTGTTGCTATTTGTATACCTTTAGTGTAGTTGCTGCTCAGTTTTAATTTATTGTAGACAAAAATATTTTATGCAGATCGTATGCGTTTTTTCCTGTTTTTTTATTTAAGCACCAAATATAGATAATGGATGGTTAAATTTTTTTTTAATTTTTACTGTAGCTTATAATGTTCTCTCAGCTAAAATTTCGGACGCTTTCATATCATAGAATTTCAGCGTATTCCAGTAGGTTGTTTTACGGAGTTAACCACAAGGAAGAAAGTGCTAGAAAACGGTGTCTTAATGCCAAACGTCGCTAAAACGGAGACTGTACATGGCTGACTGCAGTAGGAATCTTGAAATCATTTATACTATAATAATATTATGAAGAAAAACGATTTGATTGTTTGTCGGTTTATTAGTTTGTTTGCAGTGGATAAACTCTAAAACTTCTTAATAGATTTTGAAAATTCTTTCATCAATAGCTAGGCTACATTATTCCCGAATGATATAGAGGCTACTTTTAATCATGGGACAATAATAGAGTCCCGCGAGAAAGTTGAATGTTTACAGAGATCCGAACTGCGCGCGGGTGAAAGCCGGCTATTTGTATTAAGTTTTTAATGAAAAAACACAAAAACTACAAGACCGATATTAAAAATCCTTTCAAAAGTAGTCGGTAATCGACAAGTTCAATGTAGCTACACCAGGAATCGGCTTTAAGCCCGTATTCGTTCCTCCTGATTATAGATGCACTAACATGGAACATTCAAGAGAAGGTACTTGGTATAGGTGTGCCATTCGCTGACGACATTGTTCTTGTCAGAGATAATGCACTCGAGGTTCAGAGCAGGCTGGGCAAATGGCACAAGACACTGGAGTATCGGACCGAAGATCAGCAGAACAAAAACCGAGCACTTGATTTGCTGGTGTAGGTGTGCCATTCGCTGACGACATTGTTCTTGTCAGGGATAATGCACTCGAGGTTCAGAGCAGGCTGGGCAAATGGCACAAGAAACTGGAGTATTGGACCGAAGATCAGCATAACAAAAACCGAGCACTTGATTTGCGTTGTCGGTGGCACACCCACTTTTCCTAACGCCTTAGATGGTGTTATATCCCTACCAGTCTGTTCCGACTTCCGGTACATCGGGTGATTGACCGTTACGTGAAAAGTAGAATAAATGCGGGTTGTATGAAATGGCGACAGGTCTCGGCAACAACATACGATCAGAGGATGCCATTTAAACTTATCAGTTTACTTACTTACTCATGCCCTTTTGACAGCTCTAAGATCATTAGACCTGTCGTATTCTATGGATCTGAATGTTGGACAATCAACGCGACAGATGAAAGACACTAGTCTTACACTTGTGACTTATGCACCTGCATATGGTGAAAATGAGAATGTTAAGATGGATGAGTGAAGTGACGAGAATGGACAAAACAAAATGGAAAAGATGAGGAACTATTTGGTTAGCGTGGTATGGGCATGTGATGCTGAGGGATGAAAGTCTTCAAGGGCTTGACAAGGAAGGCGATGAAACAATATGTATACGTAAGAAACGATGGATGGACTGATAGTGTAAATGATTACATCAGAGTGAAAGGAGTGGGAGTGAATTTGGTTGAATGGATGAAAGAGCCATACTGCGCCGACCCTACCTAGTGGAATGACGGCACCTAGATGATGATGATGACGTCGGAAATGACCTCATCTGCACGTTGTCCCCTGCTGGCAGCTAGACAAGGCTCTGGCGAATCGGCTTTTCCTAACGCGTTGTGCGGGTCGGATGGGAGTCGCCATCTTTTAGGGCATCGCCGTAAAAGAACGAGCAGGAGCGACACCGGGATTTAACGCCAAGATGATGATGAACCACACATCGGAAATGTGGCAAAATAAATTAATATGCTTGGACAATTCTCACAGCGCCATCTAGCCCTAAAGTAAGCATAGCTTGTGTTATGGGTGCTAGATAACTGATAAACTATTTATGTACTTTCACTCAGACCCGTAACAGAAATTAAAATTCATCATTGCAATTTCTGCTCGGCTGGGAATTGAACTGGGACCTCTGCGTGGCAGACGTTAACCAATTGAACCACTCTGGTTGTCAAATACTAAGGGTGTGGCAGATAATAAACTCGACATCTTTTAATTCGTAGATTCTTGCTCTAAATAATGCCTCCCAGCTAGGAAATACTAGGAAATTTATTCCGAATCGTACCTAGTGGGTACGACCGGGAATAAATGTATATAAGTTGCCTGTTACTAAAAATACTGTTTTACCGGCGTTATATAACTTAGATTCCAAGGTGAGCACTTCCCCGAGTTAACGGAGCCCCGGTTTGCTCGGCTACTGCCACACACAATACTAACCTAACCGAGTTTAAACCGAATTAATGGGTGCCAGACGATGTTACCGTTCAGCGCGATGTCGAGTAAAAGTCGGTTGGTAATTCATCTGACGCTGATTTATTTATTCATTGGTATACCAAGTTATAATAATCGGTGTTCTTATGTTGTCTTGGAGTTGAGAAACAAAATTTATTAGGCCGATAATCTATCGATTTATCGAATAACCGATTATAAGTCGTACATTTACAAAATAAGACGTTAGTTGATGTTGCAGACACCAACTCAAACTTCTGTCGCCCGCATATGTAGATAGTGTACGAGTTACGTAAGTAGGTACTCGTACATTTCAAGAGTAGCTCGCTTATGTCTTGTGGCGGATATTATATGGTACCTATGTATCAATACAAGGAAAAACACAAGAAATTGTGTGGATGTATCCACAATTAAACAACATGGCAATTCTATAGATTTCCTTTTCCGAACAATGATAATTATGATATATGTATGTTATTATGTATGTAAGAACCTACGATTTACACTAGGTAGATAATCTCGTTAAAAATCTCGTAAAATTAATATCGTCACCTAATAGTTTAAAGATTTTTTATGTTTTCCTTTTTTATTTTTAGGTTGTTTTGGAACCTCCGAAACAACTGAATCAATTTCGATTTTTTTTTTAGTCCTGGAAGAGTAGGAATTGAATGTTCACAGAGTTTTTAATAGGTATTTTCTGTCGAAGTGTGGTCACCGCAGTAGCCCGCTGCTAGTTCCTGCAGGAACTTACATACTATTGATTCAATCCAGTCAGAGTATACCTATATCCGAGCGTAGCCTGGGTGGGTTGTCATAATTTACTACCGATGAAAACTATAAAACCCATTAAACTGTGAGGGCGCCGTAGGTTATCCTATGTCATTAAGTACAAGTAAAATTCCACTTTGTAGTGATAGTAGACGTTTAGAAGACCCACTAAACGTTGGTCTGCCCGTGCACAAATAAAGACAAAAAAAAATTTTTTTAATTACCCAATTTTCGTCTCTTCGTTGCGATATAATATAAGTATTCCATATCCTCTTGTGTGGGTTCTATAAGAAACAAAAACCGGGGTGCCTCACATCCTTTCGGCAGTTTCGCTTTACAGACACATTAAAGTCACTTTTCTCTTTTGTCACTGTAATGTGATTCTCTCTACAATGGGGTTCTTGTACTCGATAACGTAGAATAACCTACGCCGCTCTCACAGTCTATATAGGGAAGTATTTAACCGATACCTAGAATCAAGAAATTTTCAAGAAGCGTGATCTCACTCGCAGCGCAAATAGGGGAAAAATCTATTTTTTCCATTCGCGGTTAGTAAACTGTGTTACATACAATATCCTAGAAAAATTATTTTGCCGACCGCAAATAAGAAATGAGGTTTAATTCTACTTATCCTAACTACAGTGAGCAATCCAAATGGGTCAGTGAGAACAAATCTGAAAATAGGTATAGGTAAGTATCTCACCTGAGAGACAGGGTAAATAATTAATTGTCCATAATAAATGACCACGTGGCCGATTTTAGAATATTATTAAAAAGTAGCTTTTTTGTCGCGACTTCGTCCGCATAAAATTCAATTACTGCATTCCGAACCCGTTCCCGTGGGAACCACTTTAAAATTTAGGGAAAACCATAGCCTATGTTTGCAACTATAACATATTTCGCCAAGAAATCTTTTTTGATAAATCGGCCTACAATTTCAAAAGAAAATGCATATTGTTCATCATAATCATCTTAACGTCAGCCCAACCGTCCTCTTGCGCGCCAAGGCCCGGGGTCCGCCTTCAGTTCTCTTTGTCCACTTCGCTCGGTCTTATCCTTGGTGGTGTTTGTTTTCACGCACGACGTCAAAAACGTCGCTCCTTGTCAGACTCCAAAAATAAATGATACTGTGTCTTCAAAACATTATATTTGTATTTATGTTTTTTGTATGTTTCTAAAGTCGGCTGTATTTATTTTTTCTTTTTTATTAACATTTAGGTGGCAGTTATGGTAAGTTCAACACTTTAATTAGTTACGTAATACTAACAGACTACTTACCACGTCAGCCCTAAATATTACCACCTCAGGGCACGCAAACTTAAGATACTACTAGGCACAGATTTTTTTTTGTTTAACTTTAGCGCTACTAGGTAGTTAATTCCTGTCGATAATTTGCAGTACGTACCTATTGTACCCTAACCCCTAACCGTTAGGGAGTTCTGTGGTTTCATTATCAGTTTAGCAGCATGAGATAATGGCTCCTAGTAGTGAACAATAGATTAAGTTATCATAATTTGACAAAGAAACTAAATCATTATAAATGCGAAAGTAACTCTATCTATCTGTATGGTTGTTACCTTTTCACGGCTAAAGTACTAAACCAATTTCAACCAAACTTGTGACGTGTGTGAAAATGTGACGTCTGCATAAGTTCAATATAGCGGCGACCGCGATATAAAGTGTAGTCCACGCGGACGTAGTCGCGGACGGGCAGCTAGTGTGCTTATAATTTTCGAGGGTTGCCTTCGATTTCACAGGGTTCCCATCATCATCCAGTGATGAAAATGATACCACCTCAGGAGTATAACCCTTTCAATCAAAAAAGAAATTTCAAAATCGACGTGCTTTGTCAGCGCCGGCCAAGTCTCGCAGCCATAGAGCATCACAGGCCTATTTATGCTCTTATCCCATAAGTTTGATCGGGATTTTAGGGTCGCAGATGACAGCCGTGAAGTCCCGCCATTTGCCCCAAGCTACAAGGCTTTGGGTCTTAACATCGGGGCCGTGCAGCACGGATCCAATATTTGAATCCAATGAACAGCTTCGTTACCTATATGGATGGATTCAAGATTCGCGCTGCAGCTAGCCATGTACTCTGTTTTGCCGACATAAAAACCGGCTGCAAACCGCCGTTTTCTCGGACTTCCTTTTACGTGTTTACCCTGGTCTCAAGTGCGATGTCATCAGCGTATTTTATGAGCCATGGTGGTATGTCTGTAACTTCAGCTGAGAGGACATCGAGCACAACGCAGAACAACTAAGGGCTCAGGACCGAACCCTGGTGAACAACTACAGTAATCGGGAATGGTTGTGATAACGGCTTCAGTGTTGGCGTAGAATTCTAATGTACGCCAGATTTTGATCTAAGAGCCCACCAGATTACCTCCCGAGGAACGCCGCCGAAAGCCCTCTTTAGGTCGAGAAATACTAAATGCAGAGGTTGGTTCTTACTGCAGTGGGACTCTTGGAGAGTTCTCAGGGCAAATATTGTATCCATGGTGGTACAGCCGGTCTGAATCCGTATTGTCAGGGAGCATTCCTGGTTAATTCTCTGGTCCATAATACGTTCGATTAGCTTCTTTGTGTGGCCCATAAGTTTGATACCTCTATAATTGCCGCTGCACACTGCGCTTTCCTTACTCAGGTATAAGCCCCGTGTATACAATCTTGTCGAATAGATACAGTGAGATTTTTTGCAATCCCGCTAATCCCATTATTTAATTTTTACTTGGTAAACCAATACACGAACACCTCGGGTGCTTGAAATACAAATTGACCTCTTGAGCAGGTATTAATCTTCTGTGCCTTGTTGTCAAGCCCAAAGAAGATACTCGTTTTTGTATATAGGCGTTCGCTATACTACGGTCGCGGTACTCGGGAGCTCATTCCACAATCATAGTGTGCGTGGGAGAAAGTTCCTTTGGAACCGTATAGTTCGCGACCATCCAAGGTGTGATGATGAAGTCTCTGTCAATGGCGAGCGGTGCGATGAAAGTACGTGTCTGTGGACATCATGTGAAGGAGTTCCTCAAAACAAACACCGTTATACAAGAGTTAGAAGACGCAAAGGAGGGCGAAATCCTTCCGCAGACTTACCAGTTCAATACCACTTGTGAGCATGAATGATATCGTCAATAATTCTGTCGGCGCATTTTTTGGATCGAGTCACATGGACCAAGCTGGTATACCGGTGGTCCTGCCCATAGAGCAATACTCCTAATGAGGCCTGACTTGATTGAGCCTTTCATACTGATTGATTGATACTGTTAGCGACTGAGGTCGATAGTTTGTTAGAGACTCTACTTAAACTTTTATTCTGGTTCATCATCACCCGGCTTCGGGCTGGATCAGCTTTATTGTTCTTTCTGCTCCACTGTGCTTAGTTTTAGCGTCCTAACAGTAGACTTTCGTATCCGACTCAGAAATACTATTTCACGTATTAATTTATTACTTAAGTATATTTCTTTCATTTTTATTTTATTGGAAAGCTTACTACCGGGTTCGAATCTCACTGCGGCCAATGATTCTTTTCCGAGTTATGTAATTAGTTGAATAGTAACCGATGCTCTTATGATGAGGGAAAACATCGTGATGAAACCTGCACTTCAGGCGACTGAATGTGTCACCATGATCCCATCTGGTCAGGTTCCCATGGTAGCAGGGTCATAGAGGTCAGAAGGCATTCGCTCCACTGTAATAATCTGATCTGCCAAATCCTAAATTATGGTCAAGGCCGACCGGCCGGACTCTCGTGCGCGAGAGCACATCCAGGACATTAACACCAAAATGATACTTTTATTTATATAAGCTTTTACATTTACTTATGGACAAGTTAGCACCAATGGATTGGCAATAGCGGACATTGATCTCTCGGTCAGAACTAATTTGTAAGTGATCACAGCGATAGTTGTGCGTTATAATTTAATAAAAATATAACAGTTCTTTCAGTAATGCCTCTTTGCCGCGAGGACAAGGCACTCTATTGCCAATCCATATGGCACGCACAATATTAGCTTTTTCCATACTTCTCAATTATTTCTCATATAAATGTGTGCCAGGCGGCACTCTCAGTGTTGATATGGGTGCCGAACCGGGTGGACTCTATCAGTTGAGTGTCGCACGCCAAACGCGCTAGTAACTAATAAAATCCAACTGCATGTGGCCTGAGACGCTGTCCTAATTGGCAACGGTCATGCGACCATGGTCGAACGACGGGCAAGCTCGACCCCGCTCGTACGTCCGTTGCCAATTAGGACAGCGCCTGTGTTCTACGTTAAAGAGCACTCACACTCCGTGAACTACGAACAGCTTAATAACAGCTGGTGCATCTTCTGAATTTAATATTATGGAAAGAATCCCCGCGCGTAAACCTAACTCAACTGTATAACTTCTTCTTCGTCTACACTTTACAATGCGTAGGACTAAGGAATGAAACACGTTGCCTGCGAGTGTGCTCTCTGATGATTATAATCTGTACGCCTTAAGGCTAGAGTAAATAGGCTGTTCCTATACAGGCACGCTCCATATTCAGCCGCATTGTCACTTACCAACAAGTGAGATAGCAAATCAAATTCCTCATCAAAGTCTAATTTTAAAAAACCAGAGATATTTCAAAATACTTAGAAAAAGTTTTTTCGTCTACTACGTAAATTACTGCACTAATAAAACAAACTAAATAACGTAATAAAATTTTATTATGCGCAATATTGGCGCAAAAATGAGAATATAATACAAAACATATCAAATGTTACATAGATTGGTAGTTCATACGAAAAAAAATACAGTATTATGGAATTTATTATGCGTAGTTAAGGCACTTTGCTACTGCTTGTATAAAATAAAATCATCCTTTAAAAAGTACCTAAGTATGTATTATGCGAAACAATAATATGCTTTAATTGTACTTAACTTAGGAATGTTCATTCATCTTATTAAATAGTCCCATAAAAGATTGTCGTTGCTGTTAATTTTGATTACTATTATTTTCATAACATAAAATTTTATAATTATGTCCGTTTACCCTGCAAAAACGCACAAGCCCATCCATAATACAAATAAAAACATTAGGCCAATCAGCTTGATGAGTCGCGATTACTTGGCCAGCTTGGCGACTTCCACGAAATAGGCGGCGAACAATTTTATCTGTAACAAAAATGCAATAATTAACAACAGTTATTACTACGTACAGTACACCAATACAATTCTGACTCACGTATGCTTCATAGGTGCTTACTTGCATTTATGTATGATTTTCTAATTTCCGTTGCCTATTACTCCTTACGTTTACGTTGCACATGCCGCAGTGGGTTTTACACAGCCTTTAAGCGTAACAACTTGGCACAGCTCATTACTGGAAGTGTTCGTTTATCTAACATTGGCCGTGACTTCTACTCATCCAAGCCTCGACTCGGCATCCTGAATAGTGGAGAGTTCATTAACTTCAATACACTGACAAACAGAAAGTAATAACCTTGTTGTAGTGAGATCTCAACCCCATTTGCGACCAATTTATTTGTGAATTTTACGTGATTCACAGGAGTTTATGTAGTCATCATCACAGCCCATTACAGTCCACTGCAGGACTTAGGGCCTCTCCCACGAACGAGACTATTGTCATAATCTCCACGCTTGGCGGGCGGGTTGGGGATTGCAGTGTTATAAATATAACAATGGAAAACGCTGCCGCCCATTTCCCAGCTTTTTTCAACAGAGACACGAGTTTTGCCTCAAAACATTAGTCGCCTTGTACGACACCTGCGAGTGTAAGGGGTTGATGGTATCCTACTCTGCCGGACACCACAAGGCCATACTATAGTAGTGATTGTAAGTATTAATTAATTGTTGCATATCACTCATCATAATTGGCCTTGTGGTGTCCGGCAGAGTAGAATAGCACCAACCCCTTACATTCATGGGTGTCGTACAAGGCGACTAATGTTTTCGAGTCAAAAGATCAAGAGTCTTCGTAGTCTGGAAAATGGGCAGCAGCATTTTCCATTATTATATTTAAACACTGCGATCTCCAACCCGCCTGCCAAGCGTGGAGATTATGGCAATAACCTCCCCTTTCGTGGGAGAGGCCCTAAGTCCTGCAGTGGACTGCTGCTACGGGCTGTGATGATGATGATGACTCATCATAAGACTCAAGCACCGGGACACCAATGGGGCATCGTGGTGGGACCATGGGTTCGGAGTGAGCTACATATGAAGCCTCTCCCAAACAGGTGCGATATAACGCGCGATACTATCGCACGCGTTCTTGGAGCGTCGATGACCGAGTGGTTAAGATATCAGACTTGTAAGTGAGAGGTACCAGGTTCGAATCCCACTGCGTACAATGTACAATGAATGCTAATCGATACTTTTACGGTGGGAGAAAACATCTTGATGAAACCTGCACATTCAAGCGACTGAATGTGTACCCATGATCCATGGTCAGGTTCCCCTGTTTGTCAGATTGCAGTCGCCCCACTGTAATTATCTGATCACTGTAAATACTAGATCATGGTAATCTCAATGGATATAAAACTCATTAGGCATAGTAAACGTTATCCAATCGGAGACCGCAGGACTGCAAGCGCCCTACTTCTATTTATGAGTTATTATTAAAATATATCACAATAGCGCGCGCGTGATTATCGCGCATGTCCCAGAACTGGTCATATCTAGAACAAGTTATATTAAGAAATGGCCACTGACCGCCGAAAAGGTCTGGGAGAGGCTTTAAGCTGCATAACTCGTAATAAGCGGAAATAAAAAAACAACTTTTCATACGTAAGTATGATTTCAGTTTAAATATTCCTTGCTTTGTAAAAATATTAATAGATTAGGAGCTGTGGCATATTAATATGTGATAAAACGTTAGAAGTAAATTAATATTAATCACCATAATCAGTTCCTACAATCTATAATTATCGATTGTTTGCCCCTTTCGGGTATAGGCGTTTAATCCATTTTGATTCCTGATCCTGGGCTTACCAAAGCCTAGCAGTCCGTCCATTGACATTGACCTGTGGGATTATTTTACTGTGCAAACAATACAATACTTCAACGATCGTCGGTACTTGCAAAGGCAGCTGTTCCTAGACAGGCATGCTTCAACATCGGCCGCATCGTCACTTACCACCAAGTGACATTTCAGTGCCTGTATAGTCTAGTTATATTTAAAAACTGTCAAGACAGCACACAACAACAAAAAAGCTCCCCACTCACCCCCTCAATATAGTTCCGCACGTTGATCTTCTCGTTCTGCGAGTGCGCCATGTCGTCGCCGGCGCCCATGGGCAGCAGCAGCACGTTCTTTCCGCTCGCCTCCTGCAGCGTGATCGTCACCGGGATGGACCCGCCCTCGCGGGACATGTCCGGCTCCGTCTGGAAAAGAACTTATGGTATCAGGGGGTCTAAAAAGGCACATTAGCGTTTCATATTATGATTCACATTAGCGTACCCCAAACTTATCCGATCCAGTGGCCAAAACTGAACTACGTGACGCCGTTTTGAATTGTCATGTCAAAGCCAATAAATAATTTGTGTCAAATTAATATGAATCATAAATGATAAATGAAGTGGCCTTTTTAGACCCACAGGGCTTCTCAAAGTGGGGTACGGGAAACCCTAGGGGTTCGGGGTTCGCGACAACATTTTCGTAATGCTGGCTGTATGGCTGTATATCTGCAGGCGGTTTCTTAAAGTGGGGTACGCGAACCCCTAGGGGATTTTATGTTTTTTTTTTATTATACGGCAGACAAGCAGGCAAGCGGACCACCTGATGGAAAGTGGTCACCACCGCCTATGGACATCAACAACACCAGGGTTACCAATGCGTTGGCCGCCTCTAAAGCGACCTCTAATATTCCTCTTGAACGATCCCATGTAACAGTCCAAACGAAATACTGTAGCTGTGTGCTCATTCCACATCCGAATCGTACGAGCGAGAAACGTTCTTTCGAAACTTCGCGTGGTGACCAACATATGGGGATGAGTACCTAGCCCACGGCGTGTGGTGCGACGACGGAATTGTGCTGGGAGCACCAGGTCGAAAAGTTCCTCAGAAAACTCCCCATTGTACAGCCGATAAAAAACACAGGGAGCCAAAGTCCCTTCGGTTAGCCAGTGGTTCTTACTTGCTTGTTTGTATGGGTCCGGGGTTCGCGACAACATTAATGTAATACTGGCTGTATGACTAGCAGACGCGTGCGCCATGCGTGTTGGCGCGCAAAGCGGTGAATTTCCTTTTACCCTTCGCTACAAGCATTATGTGGGAGTGGGTTTTCATATTTCATATAACATCAGGTCATGCATGATAAACGACTTAATGCTGAGTCAGAAATTCGGTAAAAATAGTCCATAATTACCTACTTCTAAAATTGATTAATTGTGAGTGGCGCATTACTATTAAAAAGATATTTCTTTTTGGCACTGTATTTGTTGTCTTTTCGTGAAATAACAACCTTATTTTCTCAACTATTCACATACGTAAATTCCGAGCCTCGGTGTCAAACGCAGCTCGACTTGGGTCTCTGGACTCCGAAACTTATATTATTATTCGAATAGAGATAGTTAACGAAACGACAGAGACCTGTAAGAAAGACAACAAGACCAAGTCGCATTCGTAAAAATGGCGGAGTATACGAAAATGTGCCGATAATAACAGAAGAAAACACAGCTGCACATCTAATTGCCGTTTTTGCTAAACTTTGAATTAATCAAATTAATAATGCATTATATACCTACACAGTGTAATTCAAGTACGTATGTAATAACTACATAAAAATGTTTGTGCCATTAATTTGTAAACACAGCTAAACTCAATGCACAATGCTCGACTGAGTAATCAATCACTGATGAGTAATCACAGGATGTATACAATCAATGACCAGCATGGCATGGTATTATATGACCAATGATATGCTACACATAGAATAGACCTAAATATATACCAGGAAGGCAGGAATGTTTGTTCATTCATACGAACTTAAGTCCTGATTCCTCATTAATAATTATAGCATAGAAAGTGTACACGAATATTTAAGTCGAAAACAAAAGGTCAAACTACAGGACCAAATGGCAATGCTAGTAGGCGGTAGGACTTTGTCAAGCGCCTGAGTGACCTTATTTATTGATTACGGTTGTGAACGATAAGGTAGCCAGCGCACTGAAATTACAGAAATAAGGCATTTAATCTCAATCCTCAGTGACTACGCACCTGGGGCTCGTTGTTAGCTACATCTCACGAGTAAAAATTATACTACGTACACGAAATTAAGGTACGTGAATAGTTGATCTAGATTGCTTGTATCACGTTTGTTACTGAGTAGTATCTACCAAATAAGAAGGTGGACCGACGACCTGATAAAGATCGCAGGTACCAGCTGGATGCGAAAGGCCCAGGACCGGCCAATGTGGAGATCTCTGGGGGCGGCCTATGCCTAGTGGGCGTCTTTCGGCTGATATGATGATCTACCTAATACCTACCTAGTACCTCCATAATAATAATAATAACTACTAAATAAACCTGTTACCTGGTAAATGAGTTTGGTGGCGCGCGCGGCGGCCTGGTAGTGCGGGTGGTCCGGGTTCTCGGTCCACGCGCGTCCGCTCTGCGCAGAGATGCTCATCCGGTTCGGAGAACCGCGCTCTGCCCACTGAAAACGAATGGCGTGACTCAGCGTTTTCCATAGAAGCAATACATGGGGAAAGGGGGATGTGACTCTACCACTAACACATTGAACCAATCCCACCTCGCTCGCTCCTCGCTGGTGATACCCCTACTAGTAGGCGGACGTGGCGAATCGGCTTTTCCTTATCGGGTTGTGAGTGTCGCAGCAATAAACGAAAGAAAACGGATCCTGGCATAAGCAGGGGTTGATCGCTGGGAAGATGATGATTTACTACACTTTCGTACAAACGTTGTTGAGAAGCAATTAGGCTTTATAAACCAGTAGGCTAATTATGTAACGCCAACAATTATCTGATTTCAATGATTGAAATTGTTACTTTTGCGACTCCATATCATCGATTTCATGGGTTCAGTTGCTATAAAAGTGCCATTGCAATAAACTGATTCATTTTAAAGAGGTTTTGCTGTTTGATAGCCAATAACACAATGATTATCTCTACATTTAATTATTTAATGATTCGTAGATTGATTTTTTAGGATGGGGTACAATCATAGACCAAATTATATTGGTACAATTATGAGACGCTTTCCATACTAAAAGAGATGCAATCAGAACAGGTTATAAAAATACAGTCTACAGTGTTGAAGAAATTATTAAATACAGAGGTAATCATTGTCTTATTGTCGCACGCGCGCTTAACCGGGAAAACCTCATTAAAATCGATTGAGTATTTATGAAGTTAAAGAATGATTTGGAAAGTCAGAAATATATGAGCGTATGGAAAAATATGGGGTGGACGAATAACTGTGCCGGTGAGTGTAGAATAATAAATGCTTGGACGATTACTGTTAGTCGAAATCGGTTTTCCATTGAGTGACTAGACTTCTTAGTGCTTGTACTTGCAGACACAGTGCCCTAATGCTATTCAATTAGGGGCAAGCGAAATGTAAGTAAGAATTTACTTTGCACTGCTCTATCGGTTCTGCCTAGTGCAAATTCTACCCTAGAGCTAGACGGAAAAACGCCATTTATCACGCTCATTACAAAAAGAAGGATAAGCTGATATCTGCACAATGGCGTAAATGGTGACACATAGAAAAGTCATACTTATGCGTAATCATATTACGCTAACGCACTATATCATATATCGCCCCTAGAAGTACATCTAGTTCAAGGGTCATTACTGTATTGTCTTTTGTGTGACTCGTCACGAACTAACTATGAACTAGAAATCAAAATTATCTCTTATAAAAAAACGCAAGATGGAGCATCACTTCGCGTGACGGATACAATTAGTTACCTTCTTCAATGAATGCGACTTCTTTTGTAGGTACCTCTAAATTACAACACAAGGTCAGTCATACACTTATTAAAGAATTGGCGATAAGAGCAGTGAGGATCATACGGATGAATGAAAACCTGGCGTGTTCCAATTGTGTGGCACTCTATTAAGCAACTGTAAATTCCTATTATGAGTTTCAACAAAGAATTACAGGCGACTAATTGCGAGTGAATCAGCTGATAAACAGTGATTTAAAAACACTAGTTTGAGTCACAATTTATTTCAAATGAGCGACTTATTAATTATTGAGCGACCTACATTCTGTTTTGAGTACCTAGCCACGTCACGTGCCGAAATTTGAATAAATTTACAAAAAAATAATTTATGTAAGTAAGTACCTACTAATAAAGTACATAAATCGCTTTGTATAGAGAATGTCATTTTATTTTATTATGTACCTTTGTCATAAAATTTGATAAGTACTGGTTAAATAGGAACTGGCTACAAAAGCAATGATGGCGTCAAAGGGGATATTTTTTAAAGTATTTTTTATTTATTTTATCTGAACGAAACTAGACTTCGGTACATGTCTTTTTCTTTTGAAATCTACTATAGTTTGCGTTGTATTTTATAATTGCTTTCATATGTACAGAGCCAACTACCATGTTTAGATTATGGACCGTCTCCGGTTTGTACTTGCATCCATATTATAGCTCATTTTACATTGGTGGTGGATACACACCCACACCACACACATACATACAAATATCTTTCCATTTGTTATTTTAATTTAATAACGTAGGTACGTATCCTGGATCATGGTCAAGGCGAACCCCGGGCCTCGTGCACGAGAGCACAACTGGGACATTAACGCCAAGGTGATGATGAAGAAGTACGTACGTAACTAGTTATTATTTGTTTTGTATGTCACTTATAATCTAGATTACAATGAATAGAATAAATAATTACTATTCTAGACCCATTATTGTCATGTATTTTAATTAATTTTTAAAGCGTGTCTGTCGGAGTTCTTTTTTTACAAATTCTATAATTATATGCCAGTTTCTTTTTTACCCATTGCACTAACCTTTTTATTGACGTAGTCGAACACCAGCTTCTCCACCTCTTCGGGCTCCTGGTTGGGCACCAGCCGGATCGAGAACTTGCCGATCACCTTTCCGGGGATCACCGTTTTCGCGCCGGGCTGGAACGCCGCGCCTGACAACACACCAGATACTTAAATACTAGTTTACGTACCACCTTTGGGTACAACACAATTCCTAATTCTATATTGCACACCAAAGAATAAACGCACAAACGATATGCGTAAAACATATAATTGTACGTAGAGGTTAGTCTGCGCTGGTTTGGCCACGTGCTGTGCTCTGTAATCCCCAGGGACCCGTAATATTATTATTATTATTATTATTATAAATAGGCGGTCTCCAGACAACCTTGGTATGGATGGAAAGAAACACATAATGGTAGCAGCAGACAAGATGGTATTGAATCATATCCACCTCGGGGCCTTGAATAACATTGTCACAGTAAATAAAAAGCGTGACTGATGATGCATATGATGGACGCCGCTTTATTTCATAAAGTTGTTCAAAGTGGCCTAATTCAGTTATCGCGAGCGTGAGAGCACAAATTTTTAAACACTCTAAATTTTTTTATACCTGCTAGTAATAAAAAAATAATCATCTTAGCGTTAATGTCCCGGTTGTGGTCTCGAGGACGAGGGCCCGGGGTCAGCCTTGACCATGATCCAGGATTTGGCGATCAGGTAATTACAGTGGATCGACTACCATCTGACCTCCGCGACCCTGCTACCAGGGGAACCTGACCAGATTGGATCATGGTTACAAATTCAGGTATTGCCTGAATTTGCAGGTTTCATCACGATGTTTTTCCCTCACCGTAAGAGCATCGGTTAGTATTTAACTAATGTACATAACTCAGAAAAGAGTCATTGGTACATGGCCGAAGCGGGATTCGAACCCGGTACATCTCGCTTACGAGTTGGATACTCAACCAACCGGCTACCGACCTACTAGTAACTAGATAAAAAGTGAATTTAACTAGATATGTAAGTAAAATTCGCTCAATGAGTCTGATTGTAATCGTAACGTCCCTACCTACTTAAACGTAGAGAAAAACGCGTCAACTAATAAAGTGCGCGCATGATAAGTCTGCACATAATAGGTATGGGGAATCCCGTCATCGTTTTTGTTGCTAGTTGTTATTATTAGTAAGCAGCACTGGGCGCTTATCACGCTAAATTTTAACGTATTTACCAAAACCAAATCTATATTTTCCCTATATAGTGAGAAACAAAGACGGCATGTGACAACGGCTGCGGTTTGATATCGGTAAAAACGTTCAAATTCAGCGCGACAAGGGCCCGTCTAGTGGCAGCGTGCTTACAAGATCGATAACCAAGGTTAAGCAATGCTGGCGACGTCCGGGAACTGGATGGGTGATGTTTCGTACTTTGAGGCTCGTCGAACTTCAGCATCGCAACGAGCTCGTCGCTACTCATTCGATTTGGCTCCCAATATCGTAGGTGAAGCGAAGCTGACAAACGTCATCCGCTGGGTACCTTGAGACTGGTTGAACAGGTTGGGGCCCCGTGACGGTGTTTATTATTTTCATTTGTCCTTATTAGATGTCTGTGTTTAGTTCCATTTTCTACGTTATCTTGCGCGCACTCTATTTACGACAATTATAGCATGGAATTTCTATTTAAGTACCGCTTTTTAAATAGACCTTTTCAATACGTCATGCAATTAGACCGCTTTAATATGTCATGTCAAGTCATGAACTATCAAGTAAACATTCTTCTTCTGAACAATGTGCATCTGTAAGATTACCTTCAATTCCATGTAGGGAGAGACTGGGATACCTCCATCGGTGCATCAACAACTGCTCTTTGACCCCGTTGTG
Source organism: Blastobasis adustella (assembly GCA_907269095.1). Classification (NCBI taxonomy): domain Eukaryota; kingdom Metazoa; phylum Arthropoda; class Insecta; order Lepidoptera; family Blastobasidae; genus Blastobasis; species Blastobasis adustella. The sequence goes on along the minus strand of OU026119.1, from coordinate 12,353,355 downwards.
GGCGAGCTTGTGCGCGCCGACCGACTGCCTGTTTAATTACATAGGTATACTAACAATGGTCAATCAACCAACTTGTAATAGCTGTCAGGGCTATTAATTTTAACAATAACTTGAGAATGAGTCATTTTCTGAACTCCAACGTAGTTCAACAAGAATTATGTAGGTATAAAAATTTTCAATTTGAAAGATAAGCAGAATGTAGGTACCTACACATTATTTTACCTAAAAATTTACAATACCAACGGGTTCAAAATGGTGGTGAAATTTTTTTCATAATGAGCGATATTAACTGTAACTATGGGCATAACTAGATAACTAAAGTATTTATATGATAAGTTAAAAATATGATTCTAATCAAGTTCTTAACCAAAGATAAGGAAGTAATTATCTACAACAAACATTAATTGTACTGTTTCTTCAAACCGTACAACAGCAGTGGCAAGATAAAATTTTCAGATTGGCGGACGGACTGATTCAAATACACTGGTGGACCAAATATCTACTGTGGGTAACTCATGGAAAAGTAACTCATTCCAGTAGAAAATTGTAGATAACATTGAAAGGCCTCACTACGTACTCCTTTCAATATACGACTTTTTGGTAAAAAAAAATGTGATACAAGCTGAAATGAGTTATTTCTTCAAAAGTCAGGCAACAATCCTAGAGTCAATTTTATAATTCACTATAGTTTCGATGATCTCTAAATTGGATATTAGAAAAGAGTATTTTCTTACCGATAAGCTTCAGGATCAAAATCAATGTCAGTATAAAGGCGTTTCTCATTATCTGTCAAAGGCGCTACTGATTTGTACATGTCAGTTACTAAAATCTTTCCATCTTTGTCCACTAATTGTCCCATTAAATAAATTAAATCCGACATAGCTAAAACAAAGTAGAAACTTTTAAATACACTATATAAATAAAGCAGGGGCCGTATAATTTGCTTGTTTACAAGCATTGTTTACAATATTTTTCAAATACACCTGCAGAAGTTATTACGTATATTGTTAGCAAAGCCCTATACAATATACCTAAATGGAGGTCTTGTAAAACAAATTTTATATTAATTATTTATTTGTAATACAAACAATATGAGATGTTCAATTGCAAGATTTCTGGAATTACTACATCATTCCTAACCTGATTCTATGGCTACCACTGTAAGATACACACACAAACATAAGATACAAATGTAATACGTAACAAGAATATAAAATATATTCATACATTTTCTAAATGGAATGTTATCATTACAGTTAGCAGATGTCGACACATAAATCACAAAGCTAGTTTGATAGCCTTGTTGTCAACATATTAACCTTCCACTCAGTATCCTTTATTGTGTAACATATCGCTCATTTGGAGAAACAAAGACAAAACTGCATGTTTAGCGATTTTACAGGAGAAGCAATCAAAGTTTTAGATGTAAGTTAAGGAAAAATACAAATATTTGTTGAAAGTACTTTTCCTTAACTTACACTTACAAACTAAAACTTTGATTGCTTCTCCTGTAAAATCGCTAAACATTTGATATAAACATTTGATTGCTTCTCCTGTAAAATCGCAAAGATGCAGTTTTGTCTTTGTTTCTCCAAATGAGCGATATGTGAGTTATTTGCAATTAATTTCACAGCAATGTATATAATTTAAGCAAGAAACAACTTCTTTAGTGCAGTCACACAATATTGCTGTGTTGCAGCTTCAAATGCTTTTAACTCACATCCATAAGGATAATTTTTTCTAGCTCATCAGATATTATGAGAATCTCTTTGATAAACATCTACTAAAAAAATTGTACATGGAGATAGGTATAGATAGGAGATAGATATTAGGACATTACATACCCTCATGGACAGTTCCGCCATATACACCACTATGCAGATCCATTTTGGCACATTCAATTTCAAGGAAGTAATAGCTGATTCCTCTCAAGCCATAGGTAATACAAGGCTTTTGCGTTCCCAGCCAATAATTATCTGATATGCACACATAATCAACATCATCAAAGAAGCCTTCAGGCTTTAGGTGCTCTATTAGAAGGGCATCTAATCCTTCAGAACCAGATTCCTCCATACATTCAAATACAAATTTCAAATTTACTGGCAGCTAGAAGATATTATAAAAAAAATTAATTAAATATAAATATATAGTTATGGGGTGCCAATCGGCTCCCGAGATAAGAGAACCAGTCAACATGATTATAAATTCAGGATATTCTTTTTTCAACATTAAAATGAGGAACTTTCAGTTGATATTACAAAATATACTAACTTGATAAAATCTTCAAATTCTGTAGCATTTATAAAAATATAAAGGTCTAAAATCACAACTAAAATAGACATTGTCCCTAATTACAAAAAACAGGATAAGAATTATGAGAGAAATTGTAAGTGTCAGTTTATCCCTTATTTATAGGTATATTATTGAACTAACCTCTTCACCAACTCCCTTGAAGGCATTGATAGCATGAACCCAGCCCAGTACAGGCCCTTTATCATCAGTGGATCCACGTCCATACAACTTGCCATTGCGTTCTTTCAGCTCAAAGGGTTCAGTATCCCAACCATCAGATTTCAATGCAGGTTGGACATCTAAATGTCCGTAAATACAGATAGTATTCTTTTTACGATCCTAATAAAAAAAAATTATGCAAATTATACAAATGTTAGTACCTACATAAGAATTAAGTGTACTTAAAAGCATAATTCTTATTCTCTACCTCTGAATCATAAGAATTTCAGATATTCATAGCCTCCACGATACAGGCTTGTGCTAGTGTGGAGACTACTTTAATTTATTCCAACCTATTTAATTTATTGAACAAAACGTGTACCATTAACTCACTGTAACCATGTCTTTTACTAATAAACTATTTTTACATGTAATTGTAAAGTTGTAAAGAACGCGAGGTTAGTTTGCAACAAACTATTTGTATAATGATATAAAAGAAGTACTTACATTTCCTAAAACGCCCACTAATACTGGAGGTAACTTGACGTCTTTTCCATCTATTACCTGGTAACCGACTTCTCTGAGTGACGTAGAAGCTCCTACTTCTTTCAGTTTGTCTTGCATCCAAAGGACCATCCGTACGCAATCATCACGATACTTCACATCACAGGAGACGGAAGGAATTGCAACAGCTTCTTTCAGAAGATCTTTATAGCTTACAGCATTTTCATCAACATACTTGAATATTTGTGACAGCATATTAGAAGTATTTATTTTCTTAACAGCTTCTTGAGACGATACAGAAAGAAGTCTAGTTGATAAGCGAAAGCTGTAGCTATTTATTGTAGTGTTTCCCACCGGCAATCGCAACCCAACGTAAATAATACGTAACGTTTTTATTGAAAATCTCATCATGCATAAATTAAGTTTCGTTCGGAAACTAATTTGTTGTACTTTTGTGACAGCAAGCTGACGTTGACAGCTACGCCTGATAAGGAAGTTATACCTTGTTAAACTGGTGTGGTCGATTACTGTCCGTAATCAATATCAAGATCTCCGGGAGATCCTATGATCTTTCTCAACATTCATGAATTCAAGAAAAAATCTCCGGAATTTGCTATGCCAATGATCAACAACAGTCACGTATTGAGTGCCTAGGTAGGCACCATATTCGAAATTTGGAAGTGGAGTCTCGTAAAAGAAGACCCGGTATCCGGATTTACCGTTCTGAATCAAATATTAAAATAAGTCAAAGACTGGTTTAATATGAAACTGCATCGTGAATAGGCCTTTTATCGTTTGTAACCCGTTTTTCAATTCGGCTGTCGATCTCTGCAGCCAAATTGAAAACAACGGCTGCTGCTACTAAAACGACCGCCCGCGACAAGTCATTGTCATGGCGCACTACTACCATAACAACGCCTGCTTGCTCGTTTGCCTCCCTAAATGGTCTATGGTCAGTGACCGAGACAGTCAGCAGCGGTACCGCCTATCTCCAATTAAACGCTGCGGCGCGCGGCGCCGCCATGTTGATCCCACCCTATGGAATGACGTCACAGAATTCGTACCGCCAAACTCAGTATTGGTCATAATGAACGAAATGAATGCCATTGGGGAGTATACACATTTTGATTTTGAAACATCGAATGTTTAAATTGAATAAAATGCTAGAAAATGTACTTTATAGATATAGAATATTTTCAGATTCTTTTTGTATTTTGTTATTTTGAGTGCATCCTAAGTATTTTGCAATGTAAAATTTATTTATAAAACTAAATCATATTTAAAATTAAAAAGCTTGAAAATTAGGTTAATAGAACGGAACATAAAATTCACTCCTATGAAGTTAGAGTATAACCAACTTCATGTCAACTAAATAAGTCATACATTTCAGTCCATTTCTAAGGGGAGGTCCTATTCTAGGCCCTATTGGAGTAGAGCCTATCCAAATTGCATGTTGTGACGTCATTTCACAGGGTGGAATCAACATGGCGGCGTGCTATCGGAGATCGGCGGTACCACTGCAGATTGGAATTGAATTTGATGACATTCTGGTAATAATAGGCCTTAATATAAAAGAAATACTTCAATACTAATTAATCGTGAACGGGTTCTTTTTACTTTGTCACGTAAATAACCCAAAACAAGTAAACTTAAACTACGTTTTAAATTGTACCAGCCACAGACATAACAGACTAAACACAAATCACAAATATTCCCTTTTCGCTTGCTCTACAATGATTATGAATCTTGCTATCCCGTTTTTTGATCCATTGGAATAAGTTCACGGAAAATGACGCACGCAATGTTTTGAACGTTCGACATATTGCTCGAGGGCCTAACGACCTGACGTTTTTTTGAAACATCGGTGTAAATTTTATAATTTCCTAATACAATTTAAATTAAACCATTTAACAGATTGTAATTTTGTGTGTAACTTAGTGTACATTTATGTGAAAGCGCATAGTATGGAAATACACCTGGATTATTCTTTCATCGGTAAGTAAACATTCGTGATCGCGGCGATCCGAAATAAATTTTAGAAATTGTGACAAAAATATGCATCGAAATAGTGTGAATTTGCAATAATTGAAATGCTTTACCTTAAAACAACATGCCATTAGAGATAGATTTAAAATTATTGGCAAATTGAGGAATATTTCGGTGTCTAAATAGGTACGAAAATATTTTGATGCTAACAGGGTCGGACTTAGTATTTATTGTATAGTAAATACTAATATTTATTACTCAAATCTTGTGAATAGCGGTCCACAATTTTATATGTATCAGGGTTCCATATCAAAAATGTACCTAGATGACATTTTAAATGTTCAGACATTATATGAAACAACGGATTAATCGCGTATTTACGTTTATTTACATAAATATTTGTTTTTCTAGGTTTCCTAAAGACCAGACATGGTTATGTCTGGGTTGCAAATTGGAAGTGCTGCGTTGTAAACATTTTGAAGAACAAGATAATAATTAGATGCAAGTCCCTTCTGTCCTGCTGCACCAGCATTATATGAATTTTTATTGAAAATAAAGAATATGCTGCTTGTTTAATATATTAATGTATCTATACTTTTGCATTTTTTTTTATGACTGTCCTCTAGAGGGCATCATATTAAATTTGTGAAGTCACATAGGCCAACGTGTGAACAATGAGGACGCTACTAACTATAAGTAAGTAGGTAGGTACCTACTTAGTTTAGAATTATGAGGCAACAAATAAACATTAATACCGGTCAAAATCATAACCCTCCTTTTTGCAAAAGCAAGCACTGCCGATTCTCGGTATGTAGGATCGAGAGATCGAAAAGACGGTGGTAGGTATCAGGGCATGGCTTTGATTCACTAGACACCTTACCTTTGTTTATAATGTCAATATTAAAATATATAAGGACAAGCTTAAAAAAATTGCATAGTCATCTGGAGCGAACAACAAGTCAAATTTGTTTGTGTTCGTTACGAGTAGAAAGTCGTAGCAAAATATAACTCATGATGAGTTATATTTTGCTGCAGATGGGCTACCTTGTTCTGTCCCTGCATTTGCATTAGTGTGTGTGTTATAGAGATGTGTGACATTTTGTCTCGTATTTTAAATTTAAATGTACTCTCTGCTTCTGTATATAAAATTTTTTCTCTATGGTACCAGCACTCGAACCGACAAAGACGGCACACCTAACTTAACATTCCAGTCTATGTTTAGTTCCCTTAACAAAGTGGTTAAAAATTTGTGAGTAAAGTTTTTGAACGTCAATTATCGGCTGGCGCGAAATATTCAAACCAAAACATTCGAACAAACAATAGAACACCAAGCAGTCCTCAACTGTGGTCTTCAAGTCCTGTAATTTTTTCATCCTCTACATCCTATAATTCTAGGACGAACGCCGGCTGAGATCAAAGCGACATTTCTGTCACGCCATACATTGACGTAAACGTATTACAGGCGTTCTCAAGCAGTGCTCGCTCGCGATTGTTAACGCGAGCATACGTTGTATTGTCAACGTAAATTAAATATTACATAATTAAACGATATTATTATACGATCCTCTAATACTATGCATCCTAATGCCGATGGCGAAGTAAGGTTGACCAAGGTCTTCCGTTAGGATCCCACTGGTTGAACAGTCTCGAGCGCCGATTGGTACCCCGTGACGTGAACGGGTGTTAATGTTAATAGTTGTTGTGGCCACCATCCATGTAGTCAAATAATCAAACAAGGGAGTAGGTCAAATACTGTGTGCCTACGTTATATTTTAACAAGGCAGTTGGAACCTTGGCACTCTATGTAGAACCATCATGTACACAGTATTTGACTCACTTCCTGGTATTCGATTTAAGGTATACCTACGCATGTAGGTAAGCCAGATGACAATCCAATATTATAATATGCTGTCATTGAGCTGATGTGATGATGGAGACGAAATGTGGCCACAGGAACTCCACAAAATAATACAATGCTACTCTATCGTGTTTTGGGCTCGTTGTATTTATATTGATGAGGACTCATGGAACTCTATTCCCAGGTCAGGGAAAGGCATAATGTCTGAAGCTGGTACGAAAAATCTGATGGAGCAACAGCTTGGGAAGCAATTATGAACGAATTATGCAAAGGATTAGATATTGGTCCTTGGCAAGGGATAAGTTATTGAGAAAGATCTGTAAAATTCTATTTGATCTTTTAAATACTCTTACCAAAATTCAAAATAAATTACAACCTTAGAGAGTCGCCAAGTTTACGTCATAATTTTCGAGGACGACGGGAGTGGACATTCTGTAGAGTCGCCTCAGTGAGGCTCAGTGCATTATTTGACCTATATATATCATTATAAAAAAAAATTAAAGTTGCAGTTAGATATCTACCTACATTTAATTTGCTTTCACTGGTGGCATACAGAATGTGTCCTGCTTGCTTCACCTCTGCGACGCCACTTTACCGAAAGTGCAAATTGTGAGTAGATGATAGAGCCAAAACTTCCCTGAGCAGAAGAAGGAGGTCCTATCCAACCAAAATCACGTGCATGTAGCTTGTGAGGGAAAACATTGTGATTAACTGAATTACCAATCTGGTCAGGTTCCCCTGGTAGCAGGGTCACGGAGGTCAGATGGCAGTCGCTTCACTGTGTTTACCTGATCGACAAATCCTGGATCATGGTCAAGGCAGACCTCGGGCTTTCGTGCTCGATAGCCCAACCGGGACATTAACGCCAAGATGATGATTTACTTGTGATCATCTCCAATGCCATCAATAGAACGCTATCGAGTCCTGCGTTTTCGTTTCTCTCTTCGTTTTAATATCTTCGATGAACAATGCAGGTCCTAGCTAGATGTTGAGTAAGGCGTTCTTTCATGCGAACGGCACCCTCCGTGGGTATAAATACGATCCTGCCAAAGTGGCTTAACGTGAAATGAAAATGTGGAAGCCATCTAAATGGAGATGGTTTAGCTTGTTTCCATAAAATCGGTTTTGTAGTTTAGGAAATATAATTTAAACTCTGTGGGGGTTTACCGACATCTGTCGATTTGTATAAGAGGAGCAAGTCAGATAAATTAAAAATCGCCGCAACTTCTTAAGCGTTTTCGGGTCCTACAAATCATGAGCCATGACATCACAGAGAAAAAAAAATTGCCATAACCGTGAAGGTAGATAACTTTCCAATCTTTTTGCACGACATGATGCAGCAACAAAAAACGCGCACAGAATTAGAGCGATAGAAGCGCAGAACATCCACTAAGCCTCTCCTTCGAGCGTTTCATTAAATACATTTTGTACCTGGTTGTAGTTCAGTTTTGTGTTTCACACATAACCTATAGATACTTAGGTACTTACAAGGACGTGATTTATTGTGCCGTCATCAGGAAGAGTACATACAGTAAGTTACCCAAAATCGGTTTTGAGATAAAGCCGTTTCAAAGTTGCGCGTGATATTTTAACGACTGTGTGGAAATCTGTGTAATACCTTATAAAGTAAGGTATGTAATCCACTTACTGCCGTGTTTGTTAGTTATATGATATTCCTAGTAAATAATACAATATGTTAAATAAAACCTAACCATTTACTGTTCTATTCCTTAGGAACTGTTAACATGTTACTAAAATATACTGTATTGTTTATACATGCAAAATTTCAAAAAAACATAATACAGCAACGAAACCTAGACAAAAAGACGCGTTATTTTTCAGCGATTATTTATGTGTAACTAACTCAGTTTTGTCAAAATCACGACTTACTGTACTCTTTCTTATGACGGCAGAATTCGTTCCGTTGGTTCTGTAATACGCTGGGCTTACTAGTACACTTTTCCGCCCCATCGGCACAATAGCAGCAGCATTAGTCACTGCAACGCATATCGCTGGCGATATCGGCGCCAACTTGCTCTTTTCGCTATCTGGCGCTATAGGACAACTTAATTGTGCCTACTATAACGCGTTAAATAGAGTCAAGAGAGATTCCATTTCAAATCACGTTCGATTCTTGCGATTATAGAATACCTACCTACTAACGAAATGAACGGAATCTAGCCAAAAGTGCCAAGGCATGAATCGTAGTTGTTATTTAGACTAGCCAGGCATTTGACCGCCATCTCACCTGGTGGTAAGATGAATGGATGTCGTAGTTGTTATGGGTAGCAGTTACCGCTTACCATCAGGAGGGCTGTCTGCTTAATTTGTAACTCGCCAGTGGCTGCGATTGGAGCCGTGTCTAGTGGCTTGAGTGAGCTACTAGTCTGGTATGTGGGTGATCTAAGATCGATAGTTTCAATCAGGTAGGGATTCAGTAGAGTCTACTTATCTCCGTTATACTTAACTATTCATTATTCATTGTATTTATCCCACATACTCTATATGGAGACCCCAATATCTTTCCAACTCCCGTTTTTTTTTTTTGGTTTTGTAATATCTCTTTGTGGATGAGATAATCAAATTCTATCGAATTCTATGGTATTTTGACATATCTTTTGACTTTGAGCAGCAATCAATCATTTTAGAAAAGAAGGTCTGTGGTTGAAATCAATACAAATGTAGAAAAAAATTGAAAAACATCCTAAAATTAATCACATTACGTAAATAATAATGCCGAGAATAAGAACCTTACAAACTTAGGTATGTATTTACAATAGATCCATTGAAAATCGTGAGTTTATCTTTTTATGATTAATATAATATGGATCTCCACCTGGACAAAGACCTTTCCCATAACAGTTTCTCACGACCCTAGCAAAGTCGATTCACCATGAAGAGATGGCTAATTATAGATACATCTATGGTAATGTACACGAACACCATCCGCCCGTCTGCACGATATGTACTTATTATTTCTTCTCAAAGCTGGGTGTGCGGGATATACATTTTATACTTAACTTTCTTCTAACTTCTAATAACTTTTGTTAGACTACTCCATAGTAAAACATGAATATGAGTACAACCTCATGTCCAAGGAACTGCATCTTAGCTCACCTCTTGAAAAAGTCTGGCAGGACTTCATCACTTCACCCCAGCATTTTTTATTAATTTGTATTTCTTTCTAGGTAAATGACATGACCCTGGCTGCTAAATTATTAAGAGTACTGATGAGACAACAAAAAGTATTGTCTGAGCCTTAAATACATATGTATTTAAAAAATCATTACAATATGTATTTAAAAAGTAACTTAAATATAAGTTTTAGAACGTGTGGCTTAAAAAATGTTGCAAAACGGAAACGCAGCCACATTACATCCAACCGAAACTATGGCCACCAACTTAGTACGTATAATGAACAAAAATATTTTCGTATTAATATAATTAACATTGAATGTTGTCTCCAATGTGTACAAAAACAAGCGAATTTACGTACTTTTGAAAAATCATGTATTACAACCGATGCTGCAAAAAAACAGATGACTCTCGACATCAAAAACAAAAATAATAACGCAACAGTGTCCTTAGACACAAATATAAACTCCGTGTACACTTGCTGTTTCGGGGAATATGAAAAATTATTTACTTTTAAGGAAAATACCGTCGCAAATATACGGCAAAATAAAAAGAATAAAACAACAAAAAATAAACTAGTTCGAGAAAGACTGTCAAATACAACAAACACTAACAAAATTGTGCAATTGTCTTTGCCTGAAAAACGGGAATTAAATTTGGACAACTCCAAATCAATGCTTAAGTTGCAAGAAAATATAAAAATAATAGAAAGCAGTGACACTTCCCACGGCGACATTAAATGTCCAACATGTGAAAGTGACCATACCGAGCCCGACATTTCGATCAACACTGAATTGGGCACCAAAGATACTTTACAAAAATTAATTGAAACAATAACTAAACAACTTGAGCAATTGGTGGCAAATTCAAAAGAAAATGTAAAAATTTCATTGGTTGTGAATTTAAGCATAAATGTCGATAATCACAATAAATCAGAAATAAAGATGGAAGTCATAGAACCACTACCTTCTTTTAAGTTCCAGCAGACCGAAAAGGAACTTTCAGCCGCGTTGGAACCACCATCAACTTTTGAATATCAACAGACTGGAAAAGAGATTACAGCAGTGATGAACCTTCAACCGAATTTTGATAAGCAGCATACAAAAAAATATGTTCCATTAACATCTGAACACCAGCAGAGAGAAAAAAATGTTTTAACCATCTTGGAACCGATATCAACAGTTAAATACGAGATAGGAGAAAAAGAAGTTTCAGTGCCCCGAATCAAAATGCTGCCAATAACAGAAACCACAAGTATATCGACATCGTTGGACCCTGCCGAATACTATTACAATGTTTGCGTCACTCACATGGAACAACCTCTTTTCGACTCTATTCTCTTAGATAATCAAATTAACTTAATACACATTAAGTGCGACCTGTTCAACGTATTTCTTGCATTCTTGGCGCTGTACCAAAAGACATGCTTAGTCTCATCACAAATGCTGAACAAGTGGAGTATTTCAGATCCAGTACAAGTATACATGCTTCTCACATTATTTAGGACGCTCAACATCAACAAAATTCTCATTAGAGAAAAGCCTTATTATGTGCTGATGAATATAAATGCTCTAAATCAAATGTTAGTTCATATAAATTATGAGAAACAACATATTATATATTCGGACTTCGAAAGCGAAGATGCACTATTGAAGAAGTTTCTGTGTGAAGTTATTTATTGGACTAAAGAGCACGAATATATTTTCGAACAGCAAACTAAAAAAGAGCCAGAAGAGGAATATGATCTCTTCTCGGAAACTACAAATATGTGTAGTCTAACAGAAGACTCGTTTGCGTTCTCGAAGAGCACTATATGCCTGTATACCACAGCCAGCGCTGCGACGTCGTGCATAGTCGGTGTAGGAGATAAATATGTGGTAATGCACCTAGGAATGCTCGGCGCCGACAAGGCCGTCAATACTATCAGCTTCAATAACATGGAGGAACAAAAAATATGGCTCGAAAAGATATTTATGAAGTTACCAAGAGCTAATTTCAATATATCAATCTTCAAATACGATTGCTTAAACGAATCTATTTTTGAAAAGATTTCACTCGATAGATACGTTAAGGGTATATCACCAGAATTCTATTCTATATTTTTAAAATGTCTAGGACACACTGTGGGTTGTACGTTCTTAAGTTATTTGATTTCTATTTTGTAATGTAAACAAATGTAATAAATTGGTCAGTCTTTAAAATTATATTTGCCCATATACCTCCATAATTCCCACAAATTATAGTAGACATTATAATGAAAAATAGCAATATCGTCCATATCTTCATTAATTGTTTTCATTCAGATGAACAGTCAGGCCAATAAAGTGGGTTCTCAGTTTTGACAAAACTTCCCATATAAACGAAAAAATCATAGCACTTGAGATGGTCCACTGGCCGAGCGTAATTGCAAGGTAAAATAGGATCTATGACATACAACGTAACTGTTGCCAGTAAAAGGTGCTTTCAATGATAGAAATTGTTACTTCGGCGATTCCGTATAAATTCCATTGCAATAAACTGAAACTATTAAATCGATCATAAGTAATAGTAAAATAATAATTTCAATTATTGAAATCAGATAATTGGTTGCAACCGAGTTACGCAATAAGCCTTTATACAGTCTGCCCCACCATCGCGACCACACCAGGTCCTGAGTTTTACGTTATAAGTCTACTGAACACCTTTGGCACCACCTCCACGAGCGAGAGTATCACGACGATATCCTCGTGCCACTTCATTCTTTGCTTTCACGCGGCGCCACCGACATGTTCCCAAATAAACAACTGCATAACGTTGCGAGTACGCGGCGATATGCTGGCTGAATAATCGTCTCATGGATCTCACCCGTCGATAGCAGAGTGGACTCGTCGCGATACCCTCGCTTGTGCAATTGACGGTTAAGATGAGTGTAAGGTAAAGCAATTTCCAGCACCCGTAGCATGACGGGCTTTGTCGCGCGCACGATAGCAAGATATTCCAGCTAGCTCTGTCGATTTGCGTTAAAGCAAGCAAGACACAAAGTTATTATCTCGCGCGACAAATCCCGTCATGCTACGCAGGCTGGTTAAAATAGCCGTAAAACACGTAAGGAAAAACAAAAAATAGTTAATCACTGTTTATTGAATACAATGATTTTATAAAAACACATTTTGATTGAAATATAAATACTGCGAAATTTAACTATTATGTTAGCATAAGTTAATTATATACAATATTTACCTTGTTGAAGAGTGAGCATCAGAAGTAGCTAAGCATAAAAATGATCTGACTAAAAGAAAAAGTAAGCTGTATCGAAATAGGAAACAGTTCTATTTAAATGACATTTGTCGTCAGTATCAATACCGGAAGGGACTTTAAGCCGTGGAGACAAGGTGTAAATTATCTTAGTTGGCCAGATCATTCTACATTATTATTTCATTTAGCTTCGTCCGGTACTAACTATACCCCAACAATCAGACCGGCTGATCTTTTGTGAATTGTACAGTCGAACAAACAAGGCTGAACAGAGGCTCTAGCCCCTGAGTAGCCTTATATTTGTTCAATCATACTATCCTGAAGCTTTCAATAGTAACATTGGAAAACATTGGAAATTGTTACTGCACTTTTATGTTCACTTTACAATTGATTTCTTAAACTATCTCTGTATCATGCTACTACTACGTAATACTTCATTATTTCTTGTTATTGCTTGCTTTACTATTACTTGCCTACTTTGTTACTTAATTAACTTTTAGTCCTTTAAAAAAAAATAAGCTGCGAAATTGAATAAGGAACACAATGGACTATCAATTAATGCCTGATTTCGCCATCGGGGTGATGGTAATATCAGGCATATAAGTTGTAAAGGGAGCTCTTCAAATAACAGATTCTTCTTAAAAAGTGGATTTGGTGTCCCCTAAAACTTTTAGTATAACGACTACAGCCAAGGTTCAACAACTACAACCACCTAGTGGGTCTGTGTCTGAATACAGACCCAGGGAGACTAAGACTATTGTCTAACTCAGTTGGCAACTGAATTTGACATTAGATAATTCATCACTACGTAATCTACGTTGGCTCTGGCTATAGCGTCTATCAAATTGGAAGTGGTGGAAGATTAATTTATGTCAAATTCAGTTGTCCTATGAGATAGAAAATAGCCCCTCAGAGCGGGCGACGGCCGACCCGCCGTGCCTTGACCACCCTGCACAGCGCTATACGTGTCACATAAGCTACTCTCGTTCTAAGCAGGGCAGTTCTGTTTAGGTCCTGCTATAAGAGCTCATGGCCCCCCGTCCCCCCTGCCCGTCTTAAGCGACAGCTCGCCAAGGAATTTTTTGGGGACAACTAAAGTACAATGTAAGCAGCCTGTAAGCTTCTTTGCCACATTAGTGGTATAAAAAGAAAATTATACCAACCGGCACGCATCGCATCGGATCGGAACGGATTTTACAATCTTTAAACGAAATTAAATCGTGTGCACAGTTTTTTAGGGTCTATATTACCAAGCCGCGCACAGAAGCTAACCGCAAGCATCTTCCGCGACACGCATTCGGCTACGTTCGGATGCCGTCGTATCCGATCGAATCCTTTCGGTTGCCCTCACGCGTGCTCGGAGCGCGGCATCATTAAAGGAATGACAAATAAACTTGAAAAAAGAGAGAGCAGTACCTAGTTTTCGTACTCACGATAATTGTCAATGGACTTTCAACTTTATAGACATTATTTTAAGTTACTTTCCTACTCGTTCCCAAACATCCCTTGCAGTGCCTTCCCGTCTCCAAGCGCTTCGTCTCTAACACAGCCTACGCAGTGTTAAGTGGTAAAGAAAACATCAAATACAAGTCATGTTATAACAGTTAATTGGTACTCATTATGTACCTATATAAAAAAATATTATACATAATTAATAAATAACTTAACGTAAAGGAGAATTACACTATATACAAACTGAAAGCACCGATGCAAATGTTCATGAAGCTCAATCAAAAGCTTATCAAATTGCTTATCGTGGACTGAGATACTTATACAGTTTATTCTCTAGTAGGATCTTATATGGAATTCACAATGTCTGGGAATGCTATAAATTAATATCTGCTATTTACCTAAAGCAGTCTTCATAACTTTCAGCCAATCGACGTCAAACCTCCGGTAGGTTAGGTTAGGTTAGTTAACAATTGACCGTCCTCAGTATCCTGAAACAAGAAAGTTCAATGTTAGTTTGAAGATCTAATAAACTGATGGAAGTCGCGAGGGACCGGTGTAACAATAGTAGTTTATGCAACTCGCATATAAAAGTGGATATTAAAAGATGAGTGTCTGTTTATCATACGAGACGCAGTCGAGTAAGATAATAGTATGCAGTTGCAGACAATATTTTATCTACACTCATATTTTCATGTTAAAATTTCATACCTATAATTTTCTCAACTTTGTTGGAAGTAAGCTGTCAGTCGCATTTCTGTTGCTGCGTCGAGGAAATCAAAAGGCGTGAATTTATATTTCATCGTTGCGACCAAGGAGCTTAGCGATTTAGAGAAGCAGAATTCTAACGTGGTGAAAACACCCACCCTTACCCTGTATCGGCGTCATCACCGCTAATCGACCCCGCCGCAAAGATCCTTTCAGCCCTCGAGCTCAGCCAGTACTGTTGCGACCAAGGCCCTAGGCAGCAAGAGCACTCACCCAGTAGCAGCATCTGATCAGCCCGCGAGCTCAGCCAATACGTAACTACATCCACCATGAGCGTGACTGTGGCGCCGGCAGCGACCGACCTAGGCTGCAAAAGTACTCACCCAGTAGCAGCATCGCCACCAACCGACCCTGCCGCGAAGATCCTATCAGCCCGCGAGCTCAACCAGTACGTGACCGCGGCGACCATGAGCGTGGCTGCGGCGCCGACCTAGGCTGCAAAAGCACTCACCCAGTAGCAGCATCACCGCCAATCGACCCGGCCGCGAAGATCCGATCAGCCCGCGAGCTCAGCCAGTAGGTCACTGCAGCCACCATGAGCGTGGCGGTGGCGCCGGCCGCGGCCGCCGCGCGCGCGCCGCCGCCGCCCGCCGCCACGAACACGCGCGCCCACATCGCCTGCCACACAGACTCCGTCCATGTCGAGTACAGGCCGGAGGACATGTCGTAGTCTGGGGGAAAGACGGTTGTGTAGTAGACCAGGGTTTCTTAAAGTGGAGTACGCTAACCCCTAGAGGTTCGCCGTTAAACGGAAGGGGGTTCGCGACAAGATTTACGAATGCATGGATGAGTGACAGGCGCGTACGCCATGCATGTTGGCGCAAAATGGTGAATTGTCTTTTACCCTTCGCTACAACATCCATGTGAAAGTGGGTTATCACATTTATCCATGCATGATAAAAACGAAATACAGAAATGTACTTGATGCTGAGTCAGAATTATGGTTAAAATTGACATCCCTCACACCTTTTAAAAATATATTTGTTGTCTTTTATCTATTGAAATAATAATGAATCGCTTTGGCTCGACCTTTCTGATGCGTTTGCCTGGTAATTTGTACCCTAAACAGTACCAATCAGGACTTCTTCCAGACCAGTGTTAGGCTGTTTCTAGTCTTTAGTCTAGACCACCATAATCAATCCTAGACCGCATTGTCACTTACCATCAGGTGAGATGGCGGTCAAATGATGAGTTAGCATAATGTAAAAATAATTATGTGACTCAGTCATAATATTGCTCAAATGTAGCTAACCAGTATTACATTATTTGCTTACCATTTTGGATTGTAATTGACCGTAAGTTGCAAATAAAATAAATAAAAATTGCTGACAGAACACACATTTCATCTGACCACATCGGGTTTTTTGCCGATTAGTTAAATCATACCCTTAAACAAATAGCTTAAAATGGTTGTGTACACATCGCTCCATTCCATTACGAAATACATTAAGAGTTTTTTAGAGGCGGAGAACTTCAAATTGAAATAATGATCTTTCTAATAAAGTTAGTTTTACTGAAACTATATACTTATTTCTTCGTTTTATTTTAATTTAAAATTCTCCGCCTTTATAAAATACCCTTTACAAACAATATAGTTAATTCTTCGTAACTCACTTGGAATAGTGAACGCCGGGCTAAGCGCCTGGCTGTAATTCATTGTGGTCTGGATACAAACGCCGCTGTGGTTAAATCCCCGGAGCCAGAGGTAAGTAAATTCCTGAAAAAAAATAGTACCGTTAAAATATAATCGGATCAATAGTGCAGATTTTTTCGGTCTGTGGCCGAGTGGTTAAGGTACCGCGTTCGAATCCCACTGCGGCTATGTACCAATAAAAATGATCGTAATGAAACCTGCACATTCAGGCGGTTGAATATGTAACCATGATCCAATCCGGCCAGGTCAACCTGGTAGCAGGGTTACGGAGGTCAGGTAGCAGTCGCTCTACTGTAATTATCTGCGAAATCCTGGATCATGGTCAAGGCGGACTCCGGGCCCTCGTGCGCGAGAGCACAACTGGGGCATTAACGCCAAGATGGTTATTTTTTATTTACTCGTGCAGATTTTTTATGAAACAGCGATCGCAAAAAATACAATGTAGGATTTCCTGAATGTGAAGTGTTATTTCAATAGACATTTTAGCGTGGCTATGGCAACTTCGCCACGCTCTGTCTTAGCATTAGGTCTTAGCGTTACGGTCTAGAATGTTGTCTTAGTTAGACAATCGACTGGCTGTACGTGCATAGTAGCCACTCCATGACAGTAATCGTTCTAGAGGAGGGCTACGAATGTATAACTTTTGTCTTACACTATAATAAAGTACTAGACTGACACGGCATCATCACTCACAGAAAGAGAGAGATATGAAAAGGGAATGTGGCCAACGTCGCAGTAACATGCGCAAAAAGTAAACTATCGCTTTCCTCCGCCAGCAAGCAGCCAGCCAATGACGGGGCTTTATTTTGACAGCAGTCCTTACGTCGCAGTAACATCTCGTGGAATTTGTCCTCGCATCTCAGTAGCGCCATCTAGCGACCTCCTCGTACAATTAACTCACCGGCTCGGCCCGCTTGTCACACGCTCCCTTATCATCCGCCATCCTTCTCCCGGCGAGCAACGCCAACAGGTTGCCAGCGAAGAGTGCTGGCGCGTTGGCGTTGGCCGCCACGCCCACGTAGAGGGGCGCGGGGCGCGAGGGCATCGCTACTCATGGGACTGTGTACTCACCGGCTCGGCCCGCTTGTCACACGCGGTTTTATCATCCGCCATCCGCTTCCCAGCGAGTAATGCCAACAGGTTCCCGGCGAACAGTGCTGGCGCGTTGGCGTAGGCCGCCACGCCCACGTAGAGGGGCGCGGGGCGCGAGGGCATCGCTACTCATGGGACTGTGTACTCACCGGCTCGGCCCGCTTGTCACACGCGGTTTTATCATCCGCCATCCGCTTCCCAGCGAGTAATGCCAACAGGTTCCCGGCGAACAGTGCTGGCGCGTTGGCGTAGGCCGCCACGCCCACGTAGAGGGGCGCGGGGCGCGAGGGAGCCGAGTCGGGCGCGGCGCCCGCGTACTCGGCCGCCGAGAGCAGCCGGCAGGATTGGCTGCGGAGCAGGCAGTACGACATCTCGTCCACCTACGGCGAGAAGAAAGATATACAACTCACCGAAGTTTGGATAACTTATTACTGATTACACTAAACGTAAGAAGGACCATCGCGCCACCCGCCGCGGGCTGGGTACTCATCCCCATTACGTAGACCCTCTAGTGGTGTCCATGCAAAGATTTAAAAGAACGTTTCTCGCTCGTACGATTCGGATGTGACATAAGCTCCCAGCCACCGTGTTTCCTTTGGACTATGACATGGGATCGTTCAACAGGTATATTACGAGGGCCCCTTAGTGGCGGGCAACGCATTGGTAGCGCCCCTGATGTTGCTGATATCCATAGGCGGCGGTGACGACACTTTCCATTAGGTGGCCCGCAAGCCTATTTGTTTGCAGTATTACATAAAAAAAAAGGTCCGTCTCAACTAGTTTTTCGCCAATCAGCTACGTCCAAGATAAGAAAGAACTTAAACGACTTCTAAGTTTAGTGAAAACGACAATAAAGAGTACTATGTTCATGTGCGTTTTCAAAGTAGGCTACGCAGAAAATTTGACCCAAAGTGCAGGCTAACGCGCACGAGACAAATCAAGATTAGGGTCCCCTAATATTACCAATTTATCAATACCAAGAGGAGCTGCTGACGTCCCCAGTGAATAGGGTGTTGTCACTATCAAAATATCGTTTTACGGTGGACCCTCATCTATCAGTATATCAGCACGGAATCGCGTTTATGCCCTATGTCCTGCAACGTCAACCCTTATTGTCTGAAATCCAATGGTCAACTTTGAGCACTAATTATGATTCTAACCTAGCACGACGTATTTTAATAAAAGGACCTCTCACTCCAGAAGCGCTATTTGGTGCAATTTTGTTTCGCGTTAGCCCCATTTGCAATCTACGTCTTTAAAATTTAAATCTTTAAAATACGTTACCAGATGCGCAGACGCAGTGACGTTGCCGTTGTAGTCTTTCTTGGTGACGCGGTGGTAGAGCGTGCGTGCGAGCGCCGTGGCGAGTCGCGCCACCTTCACTTGTAGCTCGTTCTCCTTTATCGTGCCGTTGGCTATGAGCTCCTCGGTAGTTGCGACTGGAGAGATATGGGCATATTGAATAAAGAAAATATACATTGAAAAAAGGTAGAATACTTAAACAAATATAAAATATATGAGACGACTACCCGCGACCGAACACGAGCGCTACTGTGACAAAGCCAATAATTATAAGTAATCGATGATGTCAAAGTCAAAGTCAAATAATTTTTATTCAGTTTAGGTTTACAAAACTCTTATGAACGTCATAAAATACATAATTATGTTTTAAAAATTCTAAGCTTAGCATAGATAACTATGCTAAGGTTCCTTGCCGAATTCGGCAATATCGTCACTTATTGACATAGACATAGACATAGCCAAATGTATAACCCAACCGACAGAAAACTGGGAGAACCCCCGACCAAGTTTACATATACTTAGATATTTTCTAAACTATTAAACTGATTTTAATGAAACAAAGCTAAGAACCTCTCTCCATTAAACTGGCTCTCAAACAAAGAAAACCGCATACAAATCGGTCCATCCGTTCGGCAGGTATGATGCCACAGACAAACATACAGACACGTCAAACTATAACGCCTTTACGTTTACCTTCACCATTTACGTCTACAAATTAAACTTACACACTCCATCGGTGCCAACGCTGATGTTGTGGTAGTTGAAGCCTATTTTCTCGTAGTCATCCAAAGCGGAATGGTAGAATGTGTTGGTGAAAGTCGTGTCATGGTCCACCAACACTAGTTCGGGCATCTGGCCGGTCCTGGTCACGTTGGAAAGGATCCGCCGGAAGGAGTGAAGCGAGGACGGCGGCAGGTCGTCGGTCATGCGAGCCTGCAGAGTCATGTTGTACGCTTGCAGGTTTTCGTTCATTGTGTACGCGAACTCGTTCACCTGAAACAGAAAATAAGGTATAGTGATCTGTCAAAATTCACACAGCGGTATAAATAGCTAGAGCACAAAACTAAGGTAAGCTTGTGCTATGGATGACAGACAACAGACACAGAGTTTACACGTGACAAATGTACGTTACACGTTGGAGAGGCTTAAAAGAAATTGGACATAGAGGCATAAAAGGAGCCTACTCACAGCTGAAGTCACAATCTATATTTTGTTCGTCGAACGAATCTAGTCGAACGCCTCGATGGGTGAAGAATGTGAGTGAGGATGTTCTGGGTTGATTTGCCATAGGACGTTTTCCACAAGGCTTATATAATAGGTGGAGGGATGCAAACAAGAAAAGCGTGTCACGTGATGCCTTGATGGAAAGCGATCACCGCCGCTTTTACACACTCGCACACATTGCCTTCCTTGCTTTGGTTTTTAAAAGCTTTTATTTATCTTGCACTGTTCGTACTGTTTGTAAGTTGTCTGTCTTAAATTGCAAACAATTTTTCGACTATTTGTTGGTATGCAATTGAGCTAAAATTTGGTACACCTTGGATGACAATGCAATGATGATGGAGTCGGCAGGTGGTCGTAGGAACTAATGAACGCAATAAGATGACCCCATTGTCTTTGAGCTCTTTGGAATGGTCTTGATGAGTAGGTATCATACCGCGCGATAAAAACTTGTTCTGGAAAAAGATTTTTCATTTGAGAACTTGCATCCGGGCGGGCGCATCATCCTTATGTCGTGGATCTTCCAGCTATCCGCACGAGCCGTTTTGGCTCGACCTTTATAGTGCGTACGACTAAGGAATGAAACGCGTTACCTGCGAGTGTGTTCTCTGATCAATAATAATCTAGATGCCTTCAAGGCTAGAGTGAATAGGGTGTTCCAAGATGGGCATGCTCCATCTCCGGCCGCATCGTCATTTCGCGGTCTTGTCAAATAAAAATAAAAAAATCCTTAAGAGCCTACTGACCTCAGCTGATACTAGATCCGGAGCGAATGCGTACAGCGGCCACGAGGTGTCCCCTCCGTGGCTGGCCAGCGCTCCGCCCAGCTGACCCACATCAGCGTGGAATCTCACGTCGGTGGCAGTCAGGGGCGCGCGCGGCGGCCATTGCCCGCGGGACAGATCGTACGCGACCCGCTGCGACCCGATGTAGTCGAACGCCTCGCCGTTAAACAGTGTGAAGAGGACGTTCTCGTCTGGGTAAAAATCATGGTCAATTTTTTTCTGTTATCAATAAAATCCGCTTATTACACTTAAACCTTGGCCGTGTGAGTCCGACAGAGTAGAATAGCATGGGTGTCGTACAAGGCGACTAATGATTTCGAGGCAAAAAATCGACGAGTCTCCGCAGGCTGGAAAATGGGCAGCAGCGTTTTCCATTGTTATATTTATAACACTGCAATCTCCAACCCGCTTGCCAAGCGTGGAGATTACGGCAATAACCTGCCCTTTCATGCCCTAAGTCCTGCAGCGGACTGTTAAGGGCTGTGATGATGATTACACCTTTCTCACACACTCCTGCTAGCCGTGCAGGGGATCTTCACTTATGCTGACTACTAGTCTACTACCTATATCTATAATCGGAAGTTTTTTTCTAAAAACGCACAGCTGTGACCTAGATCGCTTAAGTCTGAGGATGAAAGGAAGTCCGGCGGTAAATACTAACCATACAAGTGCGCGTCCTCTTGCGGCGTCATAGCGGCGAGGGTGGCAGCGGCGGTGATCAGGGTGACCAGCCCTATGGCCGCGCTCGCCGCGCCCGGCGCCACGCCTGCCGGCAAAACAGTAAAGCAATCAGTTAGCAGTATATGATGGCATATGCGCTTATTACATTTGACTAAATTCAAAGCAAAACGCGTGGGAGCAAAAGTGAAATGTGTAGATCATAAAATAAAGTTCATTTTTGTATCAGGCTTTTGTAAAGCGGAGCGACTCGTAACATAATATAAGTTATAGAAAAATTGACCTTATTCTATGTACAACCAATACATTCCATTTTGATTTTCTCTCATGCTTTTTGCTTCTGAATTTAGTCTCCTGGGCAGGTCAAGCAGAGTCAATCCTTGACCCGGGTCAAGCCAGGTAAAGTCAGGTCAAGCCTTGACCAGGGTCAAACCGTGTCACGGGTCAAACCGTGTCACGGGTCAAGCCGTGTCACGGGTCAAGCCATTAGTCACTGCTTGACCAGGGACAAGATCAGAAGTCATTTGGACAACTACTTGTCGGACAACTTCTAGGTCTACCCTAAGGTTTTGATGGTGGTCCGACTTTCGGTTTTGACGACTCCTCTCCCTTCTTACGTAATGGTTCCAAAGTTTGCAGGAAAGCCAGAGGATTGATATTATACAGGGTGTCCCGTAAGTCGACGTCAAGCCGGAATCGGGTGATAGTCCAAATCATAATAGTTACTAGAAAAATAAAAAATAAAATCTAAGTCTTGAATTTTTTAAATTATGGGCATTTCTTTTTTTTTCGAGAAAATGTACACCCTGTGATGGTTTTTTAGCTCCTGTTGCTACAAATCTTAAATTTTTTTCAATTTTATTTTTCTTATGTAATCCCGAATAGTGCAAATCTAACCTATTACTTAGAATTCTAAGTCAACTGCTCCAGCTTGGAAGAAAGTGTCACATTATGCCGTACAATGAATAGACAAATAATATTTCGTCCAACTTTAACGGACTGTACTGAAAAAAAAAGTACTACGCCAGGTTGGCAAGTAGCACGAAAAGTTGACGCATTTAATAGGGATTCTAAAATGGTATAATACTTGCTACATTATTTCTTTGATTACGGGGGAAAAAAATTCCTTCAAGAAACCCAGTTTCGAAAATTTTTTCATTACCTACTAAAAATTATTCTAGTGCGTTCAAAGCTTGCCTAAGACCGAGTGAGACGGAGAGTCATTCATGAAGTGTGAGTGAGACAGGTAGTGACGCTTTCGAGTCAAATATTCTAATGGGTGAGTGAGACAGATAGTGACGCTAATGAGTCAGATACAGAGAAAGTCATTTTATGAAGTGTGAGCGAGATAGATAGTGACGCCACTTTTTTAATATTGGCACACGCAATACAGATCAGTACGTTACGCTCCTTCGTTTACTACGCATCTTTCCGTATTCGTTGGTGTTATTTCGTACTTTCGACTTTTTGCTTCGTTTATTGGACTTGTTTGTTTGCTTGTGATTTGGACAGTTTCGATCTCTTTACAACGACCTTTGCTTTCTCCTGGACTATTGTGTGATTGTGTAGTGCCACCATGCCTGTGTACACCACTCAGGAATATGCCAACATGCACTTTATTTATGACGAATGCAGAGGGAATGCTAGTGCTGCGGCTAGACTGTATCGCGAGAGGTACCCAAATGCTGATCGTTATCCAGATCACCGAGTTTTTACAAATGTGCACCGTCTACTCTCCACAGAAGGCATACTTCCAAACCGACCACATGGTGAAGGAAGAAGTTCCTTGCCTTACGAGGACGTAGTACTTCAAGCAGTTGAAGATGATCCAAGTATTTCGGTACGTGCAATCCAGCAAAACACAGGAGTGCCCAAAACTATAGCTCACCGAATTTTACAAAAACATGAGCTCCACCCATACCATGTACAGCGAGTACAAACCCTGCATCCTCAGGATTATCAAGTTCGGGTTGCGTTTTGTCAAACGATGCTACAAAGACACCGGGAAGATCCGCGATTCTTAGAGAAAATTTAGTGGTCGGATGAATCGACATTTAAAAAAGACGGTTACATGAACCTACACAACTTACACGAGTGGCACGTAGAGAATCCGAATTTAATGAGACAAGATAGATCTGTAGAACATGTGGACCGGAATTTTAAATGGAAGAGTCATAGGACCTTTGGAGTTGCCAGAGATCTTGACTGCTGAAGTTTATTTAGATTTTTTACAAAACAGTTTACCTAGTTTACTGGAAGACGTGCCACTCAGTATTTACAGAGAGATGTGGTATCAACAAGATGGCTGCCCAGCGCACTATGCCCGCTCAGTTAGAGCATTTCTCAATGAAGAATATCCGGGCAGATGGATAGGTCCGTCTGGTACGATCTCGTGGCCATCCCGTTCACCGGACTTAAATCCATTAGATTTTTTTTACTGGGGAGCAGTGAAAGAGAAAGTTTATTTTAAGCCAATCGAAAATATAGCTGAGCTTCGGCAAAGAATTACGGAAGCAGCTGAATTTGTCAACAACGGAAGATTTGCCCGTGTAATAATCCGATATTTTTTAAGAAGATGTCGAGCTTGTATTGCAGTTGAAGGAAGGCAGTTTAAACATATTTTGTAAATAATAAATCTTTGCATCTAATTGGTGTTTAATTTTAAACTTAAGGAAAATTTGTCCTAAATTTAATATAAAGTTAGCAACTCTTACTTGAAAGCATCACTACCTGTCTCACTCACATTTCATGAATGACTCTCCGTCTCACTCGGTCTTAGGCAAGCTTTGAACGCACTAGAATAATTTTAAGTAGGTAAAGAAAAATTATCGAAACTGGGTTTCTTGAAGGAATTTTTTTTTCCCCGTAATCAAAGAAATAATGTAGCAAGTATTATACCATTTTAGAATCCTTATTAAATGCGTCAACTTTTAGTGCTACTTGCAAACCTGGCGTAGTTCTTTTTTTTTCAGTACGGTCCGTTAAAGTTGGACAAAATATTAATTGTCTATTCATTGTACGGCATAATGTGACACTTTCTTCCAAGCTGGAGCAGTTGACTTGGAATTCTAAGTAATAGGTTAAATTAGCACTATTCGGGATTACAAAAGAAAAATTAAATTGAAAAAAGTTAAGATATGTAGCAACAGGAGTTAAAAAACCATCACAGGCTGTACATTTTCTCGAAAAAAAAAGAAATGCCTATAATTTAAAAAATTCAAGACTCAGATTTTATTTTTTATTTTTCTAGTAACTATTATGATTTGCACTATCACCCGATTCCGGCTTGACGTCGACTTACGGGACACCCTGTATAATATCAATCCTCTGGCTTTCCTGCAAACTTTGGAACCATTACGTAAGAAGGGAGAGGAGTCGTCAAAACCGAAAGTCGGACCACCATCAAAACCTTAGGGTAGACCTAGAAGTTGTCCGACAAGTAGTTGTCCAAATGACTTCTGATCTTGTCCCTGGTCAAGCAGTGACTAATGGCTTGACCCGTGACACGGCTTGACCCGTGACACGGCTTGACCCGTGACACGGTTTGACCCGTGACACGGTTTGACCCTGGTCAAGGCTTGACCTGACTTTACCTGGCTTGACCCGGGTCAAGGATTGACTCTGTATTACACATCAATATGCAGAGGTGAACAGGAGCGTCGGTGGCCGAGCGGTTACAGTATCCGACTCGTAAGCCAGAGGTTCCAGGTTAGAATCCCGCTCCGGCCATGTACCAATGACTGTTTTCTGAGTTATGTACATTAGTTGAATACTAACCGATGCTCTTACGGTGAGGGAAAACATCGTGATGAAACCTGCACATTCAGGCGACTGGATGTGTAACCATGATCCAATCTGGTCTGGTTCCCCTGGTAGCAGGGTCATGGAGGTCAGATGGCAGTCGCTCCACTGTAATTACCTGACCTGCCAAATCTTGGATCATGGTCAAGGCGGACCCCGGGCCTTCGTTCTCGAGAGCACAACCGGGACATTAACCAAGATGATTATTATTTTTTTATGCAGAGGTGAACAGGGAGTACATGGAGAGCAATCTCAATGGGCCACTGTGTCTCTGTCACTGTGTCACAATGGGTCACTGTGGGCCTTATAAGAAAGCTCACTGTTACCCAAAGGGCAATGGAAAGGGCTATGCTCGGAGTCTCGGTGCGCGATCAAATCAGAAATGAAGAGATCCGCAAGCGAACCAAGACGCTAAGGATTGCCAGGCTGAAGTGGCAGTGGGCAGGACACATAGCTCTAAGAACAGATGGCCGATGGGGCAGTAAAGTTCTCGAGTGACGACCACGCACCAGAAGACGCAGCGTGGGTAGGCCTCCCACAAGGTGGTCCGACGACCTGGTAAAGATCGCAGGTACCAGCTGGATGAGGAAAGCACAGGACCGGCCTTCATGGAAATCTCTGGCGGAGGCCTATGCCCAGCAGTGGGCGTCTTTCGGCTGTTATGATGATGATGATGATGATGTTGAATTTAAATGGGTGAGCCAGTTACAATTTAATCAAAAATCGGCCTCGGGTGGTGCCTATCAACAAATTATGCTATCTCTTATAGTTTCGAATTTCTCTTCACTGACCATTTAGAAGGATCACGAAAGATCACTTGTAAAAAAATATCTTACCATCAAACAGAGAGGCAGTATCAATTCGAGCCGTTACCAGAGTAACAGGCTTTTTATCAGTTCCAGGATCCTGAAAGTAATAAATAACAATATACTGCATGTTTTCCATGAGTGGCATAATTATATGTAATTATATGTATAATATATAGGCATCTTACCGATCCTCTGGGAAACAGTGAGTAATAAACATTGTGATCACCTAAAGGATCACACACCTTAGTAGGTGTTAATATCGCTGTTGAAGCAGACCTGAAAAACAGTGTAATACTATAAAATTTATTTTTTGCTGAAAATGTTGCAAAAATATTAAATTATTCTAATATTATAAAGAGGAATATTTTTTCTGTTTGTTCATTTGTACATTGGGAGTATTGTCCAAAACTACTGAACCAATTTTGAAAAATCTTTCACAAATATTAAGGTACATTATTTCTGAGTCGCAGGTTTATAGAAATACAAACTGAGCACGGGTAAAAACTGTGAGGGACTGGTGTACAATAGTTCTGTTTACCTTCTCATGCAGACAACACTGTTAACAGCTGCAAACATAAATGAATTCATCTGCAGGGAACACAATGGTGTGCCTTTTTGGTTAGCTCTGTCCATATTGTACCTATAAGAAAAGTAAAAAAAATAGAAATTTATGGCCAAGTCATATTTCTAACATTTTACATTATTTTAATTTTACACTATAAATAAGTCTTCCATTAGTGGTGAAAGACCTACTTACCTATCATGACAAAGTCTAATCTTTTCAATTTCCTCAACACGAGACTTAGGTAAATAAAATATAGCAAACGGGATATTCTTTCGTAAAAGGCCAGTTCCCTTTTCGTTCCATGATTGTTTGTCTCCTGTGCTGCTACATTTGCTTCCCGGGCCTGATGCATATTCATTAGGACATTTTGACTCTTGACTAAATGATGTAACACTAAAAACAATAAGAGGCTTGATTGGGTTATAAAGACATACCTATTAATATTTTAAATACTTATTCATATTTCTAAATGTTTAATTCCAAATATTAAATCTGTAATATTCAATTATAATTTTGACATTTCTAAAATAAATCCAATTACTTGATATTATTTGACTACATTTTTACTTTCGTTATTTTGCAGTAAATAAACTGTTTTTATTAAATATTTCGATTGGTTTTTTCCCACCTTTGAACTTCGAATTTTTTGTTGGCGCCATTTTCACAAACCATATAGTCTTTTTATGAATTGGTTTTTTTTGCTGGCAGTCCAAGTATTTAGATTACAGATATTTGTATTAAACATTATGCACTTACATTTCTGTTGGAGAGTCATACAGGAGAACACCGGCTACATTGTCTGGGTTGTCCATCAATAGATCAACAACATTATTGAACAGTGCAGTATCAACCACTGCCATATACGGTCCAGCCGTGGAATTGTGAATTAGCCACTGAACATCACTAGCATTGTTCAACATGACCACCACGCCTACAGCTCCTTTGTTTGATGCTGGAATGGGCATACCAAGATAAAAAATTAAGTTGGTGTCACAGAAGCAAATATTCAATTCTAAAGAAAAAATACTCACATGAGCATCCAGCTTGATGGGTACCATTCAAACGTCTGAAACAAGCAGCTCCTCCTTCTATTGATGAATATATCTGTCCATGGAGCCTTTCACAAGATGATACTGCAAAATGAGTCATTCATATAAAAATATATAATTCCCAGAACGTAAAAAAGTAAAGATTTAACAATTATGAGTATGAGATGTAAGTAAATACAATAACAACAGTAACTTACATTTCTGATTGTGAATTATGAATAGTAATGATAATAACGCAATGTTTTTCATCTTGATGAATTGTAAACCATCCGTATTTACTAGTAAACGATAACAAATTAACTATAGGAACAAACGGCAAATTGCAATTTCCTCTAATGCAGTCAGTACCAATAAAAGGAAAAATGAATTTTATTCCATTTTAATAATTTTAGATGCAAAGATAACTTCATAGAAAAGCAACAAGCAGAAAAGAAAGTGACAGAAAGAAAACAAACTCAAAAATTGACATTGATTCTTTCTTTTGAAACTGAAGACAACGGCAAACTCTGTACGCTGTATACAGCCTTATCTACAGTGAAAAGATTATTGCGTCTTCACGTATGGCGAACTCGCATGTGAAGACGCGATTAAGTACCGTACGCACAATCATGAGAGAATTGAAGCCATGCATTTGAAAGAGATGCAAAAACCATTTTTTTTCTATTTTTTTAATTCGGCTGACAAACAGGCAAACGGACTACCTGATGGAAAGTAGTCACCGCCGTCTATGGACATCAGAAACACCAGGGGAGTCACCAATATACCTCTTGAACGGTCTCATGTTATAGTCCATAGGAAACATTGTGTTTGGCTGGGAGCTCATTCCACATCCGAATCGTACGAGCGAGAAATGTTCTTTCGAACCTCCGCGTGGTGACTACGTTACGGCGGGCGGTGCGATGGCGGAATTGTACTGTGGGCACCAGGTCGTAAAATTCCTCGGAACACTTCCCATTGTACAGCCGATAAAACACACACAGAGAGCCAAAGTCCCTTCGGTTAGCTAATGGTTCTAACTTGTGTGTTTGTAATCGACAATTCGTACGGTGCGTCTCTGTACGGAGTCCAGAGGATTAAGCAGGTCGGCAGTTTCGCCGGTCCAAATATGGGAGCACTATTCCATATGAGGAACCTGTGCCTTGTACAGCAGCAGGCGCTGCCCTGGGGTCAAGTATCGCTTGAACCGGTTAAGCACTTCAAGCTTTTTCGAAGCCAGTTTGGCCTTACCTACCAGGTGACTCCGGAATCGTACGCTATCCGATATGTCGAAACCAAGGATCCCGATACTTTTTGAGATGGAAAGGGGTTTTCCTTGGAACTGCGGCACTATATAAAAAGGATCTTTTTTGGCGGAAAATTCGCAGACCTGTGTCTTCGAGTGGTTGAATTGGACCAGGTTTAGTCTGCCCCACTGAGCAACTTGCTCCAAGGAATGTTCGATATTCGACACAAGTGTAATTCGGCTTTTCGACACCTCGGAACGAAGGACATTCGCTCGGCCAGTATAACTAGTATCTCCAGTACTGTCATCCGCATAACAACGAATACTGGTGGCGTCCTAAGTATTCTGCAATTTTAAATTTATTTATAAAACGAGATCAAATTAAATCTAAAAAGGTTGAAATATTGTTATCCTAGATATGTTAGATATTGAAGAACTTGATCAACAACACACGTAACGGTGATCAAATATTTCACACATTCGTCTCAATCCCTTTACCGAGTTCAGTGATGAAGAATTCTGACACAAATATTGGTTCACTAAACGATTTGCTGAAAGAATATCGAAATCAACTTCTATAGAATCCACGAGGGGCACCTGTAAGTGTAACATGCGTGCGCATTATGAAGTTGAGCTCCACACGAAGTATGTATCTCTATAACTGCCATTTACCTATGTA
The DNA here is from genome assembly GCA_907269095.1 of Blastobasis adustella. Classification (NCBI taxonomy): domain Eukaryota; kingdom Metazoa; phylum Arthropoda; class Insecta; order Lepidoptera; family Blastobasidae; genus Blastobasis; species Blastobasis adustella. The sequence goes on along the minus strand of OU026119.1, from coordinate 12,323,113 downwards.
TTTGTAGCTTCTCTACCATTACCTATGTATTTGTAGCTTCAATCATGTTATTTGTTGAAATTAATTTAGTATTACAGATTCAAGATGATACTGCGGACCTGCACGGTGTATCTCGAGCTGGATTAGGTAATAATTTCATTAAATGGGAACAGGAAGAAACAATACATAAAATGAAACAAATTGCAAATTTTCCCCACAGTAATTGGAGCATGTAGGTACTTAATTATATTTTTAATGTGTAGCCACTTGAATAATATAGTTGCTAACTTTTTGTAACGATTATGTATGTAGGCCTACATTTGTGGGTTGTTGGATGTCCATTCCATTGCATTTCTTTATGGATGTTGTAAAGGACGATTAATGATTTAGTTAGAGGCACAACAACTAAAACCTCCTTAGACAAAAATCAAGCAGCAGTATTTTCTGTTGTATTGATCTCCAACCCTCTTGCTAAGCGTGGAGAAAACGGCAAACCCCTCCACTAATGTGAGGAATACTCAAAAACTGGCAATGACTCTTACAGGCTTTAAATGTGAATGGACAACTTGACATTACATTCTACACAGTCTTATTGCAAAAATTTCAATAAACCTTGGTTTATGTAATAAGTTGTTGTATATGCTTCAATAAATGTTTTGAAAATCATTTTTATTTAAAATAAGTGTCTCAAATGTAATGATGTGGTATATTTTTGGAATCTGTTTTGAGAGCCCTTTCATTTGACACCCCACACAAAAAAGATGACGTCATAACTCCTATCCTTATTTTGTGATACAGATCAAATTCATAGAGAAACAGTTTTATATACAGAAGCAGAGAGTACAATCCGAGTTAAAATACGAGACAAAATGTCACACATCTCTATAAAACACACACTAATGCAAATGCAGGGACAGAACAAGGCAGCCCATCTGCAGATGTTATATTTTGCTATGACTTTCTACTAGTAACGTACACACAAAATCTGACTTGTTGGCGTATTTCGCTCCTAACGACTTCATTTTTTTAAACTTTTATATTTTAATTTTGTCATTATAATAAAAGGTAAGGTGTCTAGTGAATCAAACCCACGCCCTAATACCTACCACCGTCTTTTCGATCTCTGGATTCTACATACCGTGAATCAGCAGTGCTTGCTTTTGCAAAAAGGAGGGTTATGATTTTGACCAGTATGAATGTTTATTTGTTGCCTCATAACTTCTAAACTAAGTAGGTACCTACTTACTTATCGTTAGAAGCGTCTTCATTGTCCACAGGTAGGCCTATGTGACTTTACAATAAATTGAATATGATGTCCTCTAGAGGACATAGTCATGAAAAAAAGAATAATAATGAAAAGGATAGGTACACTAATATATTAAACAGGCAGCATATTCTTTATTTTCAGTAAAAAATTATATAATTATGGTGCACCAGGACAGAAGGGACTTGCATCTAATTATTATCTCGTTCTTCAAAATATTTACAACGCAGCACTTCCAATTTGCAACCCAGACATCACCATGTCTGGTCTTTAGGAAACCTAGAAAAACAAATAAATGTAAATAAACGTAAATACGCGATTAATCCGTTGTTTCATAAAATATCTGGACATTTAAAATGTCATTTAGGTATATTTTGTTTATGAAACCCTAATACATATAAAATTGTGGGCCGCTATTTACAAGATTTGAGTATTAAAATAAGTCCGACCCTGTTAGCATCAAAATATTTTTGTACCTATTGAGACACCGAAATATTGCTCAATTTGGCAATAATTTTAAATCTATCTTTAATGGCATATGGTTTTAAGGTAGAGCATTTCAATTATTGCAAATTCACGCTATTACGATGCTTATTTTTTCTAAAATTGATTCCCGATCGCCGCGACCACGAATGAAATTACTTACCGATGAAAAGATAATCCATTTGTATTTCCATACTTTGCGCTTTCTCATAAATGTGCACTAAATTACACCGTCTTTTAAATTTTTCTTTAGCACAGCGTTTAAGCATTGCCATTCAACGTGGCAATGCAGCTATCATTTTGGGCACCTTGCCTAATGGCAGCGGTTTATTAGATTAGTTTATTAATTATTATTAGTATTATTATTATTTTTAGTTTTAGTTAAACTTATTTCTTTTAAATGGATTGATTTAAATTTTATTAGGAAATTATAAAGTTTACACTGATGTTTCAAAAGCAACGTCAGGTCGTTAGGCCCTCGAGCAATATGTTAAACGTTCAAAACATTGCGCGCGTCATTTTCCGTGAACGTATTCCAATGGATGAAAAACCGGGATAGCAAGATTCATAATAATTGTAGAGTGAGCGAACAGGGAATATTTGTGATTTGTGTTTAGTCTGTTATGTCTGTGGTTGGACCCTACTAAATGCTACGAATGTGACAACGCGGTATTTCAAGACAGATAATTTATTGTCTGTAGAACCATCGAAAAAAAATAAAAAAGAAGAACGCCATTTGTAAAAACGACAGCTGGTGAATTGATTTTGTGAATTTATTTCTTCTGATTAACGTGTTGTGCAGTACTCGTAACGTTTTTATAACCTTTATTTTATGTCTTTTTAAAAACATTTTGCCATGTCAGGAGAAGCTGTTAAGGTTTGTATGCAATGAGTTTTCGTTACTACTGATCAAGATCATACAATTCAAATCAATCCATTGTTCCAATTTATTTTATCGTTATTCTTTTGGCCTAAACGTGTCCTGATAATAATGTATTATTGCACACTGGTTGCTTTATCCCAATTGTCTTCATGTAGTCTGAATATAATTTTTCTGCGTAGGTAGAACACCCTCAAATTTAGATTTTTATTTCCGAGTTTATGAGGGTGGTATTACATGTTAAGGTTGAATTTATCTTATTACATCGTTTGCTTACAAAAGAGTAATTTAAAATCTTCAAAATTGTCAAGGATATTACGGGGGTGGTTTTTGCAATTCTAATCTACCTATATGTCCTCATTGGATCTTTGCTTTCTCCCAATACATTGTCCTGATATTCCCGTATTATTTATAGGACCAATATAGCCATTATAGTAACCATCACTTGCACGTTTCTCCGCTTATTTTCTCAGCATTTACATATCACATATTTGCATTTCTTAAAAAAAATTATCTTTCCAATTAGCTACATAAAATTTGTATAATTGTACATACATTGTTTCACATTACACAACTTATGATAATGGCAGTAATACAATGAGAGTTATTGTACCTAATTGAGAATTCAGTATTTTATGAAAACCTTGTTAGTCTGTACATATAATGGAAAAAGGGTAGGTTTTAAAAACTCAAACATAAGCTACAAATATAAATACAAAACCATTTATTCCACACAAAATGTAGCATGAAAGTAAGTTTACAAGGAGGTAGTAGTAGTGCATATTTTATATACATATTTTATTTTAACATCTTGCAGTGGTGGAATTGGTAAGGGGTCAGCATGAGCTGGTTTTAAGCCCACCTAGAGTCAAGAGATGGGAGATGACAGATTTTAAATAATAATTGACACTTTGACTATTTGATTTAAATTAGCAAATTTAAAAAGAGTTTGCCACTTATCACGAGTGCCTTCGCAAAGCAAAGCAAGGTTTATTAATAAGCTCTTCTGCTGGAGACTGATTGAACAGTTTTGGACCCCATATATTATTATTATTATTACTTGCTTCAGTATTACTGTATGTATTACTTCAGTATTACTTCAGTATTAATGTACTATTTCAGTACACTAAAGGCCCTGCCATATGAAACAATTTTCCATACAATCTGACTAGATTGGCAATTGTGGACACGTTCTGCCAATTCAATTGGCAATCTTGTGTGGTATGGACGGGCAATCTGATTATGTAGCCAATTCAATTTCAGTGTGGCCAAATTTTAATTGAACCTACCTAAAATCTACTAAACTGACTGAAAGTTTACTATAAACTATCAAACAGAATTTTGCAACGTAAAACAGACATAAATAACATGAGAAGTCAAAAATATAGTGCCTGGTCCTCTGTGCCTAACTAGAAACACATATTTGCATAATGTTGTGACATGAACCTCAGTAGAAAGAGAGGCTAGTACTCTGATGCTTTAATTAAAACAAGTAACAGATGCTTCGATTTAGTTTTACCTGACCAACTGTCAGTTGCAGTTAATACTAATCCTTACGCAGTATAAAATAAAGTCGCTTTTGGGTGCGGGAGACGCGGTCGGACGTCCGACCAAGGTCGGCTCGCCCGCGCATCTGAATTAATCCAAAAGCGACTTTTTGTACAATGTATAGATTAATATCGACTGCAACTGATTATTGGTCGGCTCCAGCCAAATCGGAGCCTCGTCGGAAATTTTTTGGATTTTGTCTCAAAAATACAGGGGTGAACATGATAAATGAGACATAAACCAATGACTGAGTGAGCGAGATGGGCTTGGAATTTTGGTTACATTGACCCTTAAAATCCGAATCGATTGTACGTAGGTGTGAAGCTCGCTTCGCCTCACATTTAGAGTATTCACACTCTAAATATGAGGCGAGCTTGAAATGTTTTGAATTCGGAGTCATAAGACGCGGAATGAACATGATAAATCAATGACCGAGTGTGCGCAGCGAACTCAGTTCGGACTTCTTGGTATACCTACATATTGGCTCTTTAAATCCGAATGAAGCCCCTCTCACGATTGATGTGAATATTGAATAAATGAGCGAGCGGAGCGAACTCGACATTTTTGGAATTTTAGCTAAAAAAGCTAGAGCGAACTTATTAAACAAAAGTAATAAATTAGCGAGCGCAGCGAGCTCGGAATTTTTGGTATTTTGACTGTAAAAATCTGGATTGATCACGAGGCGCAGGTTAGGTTAATGTCAGCCAACAGTTTGATTACGAATGTATTATAGATAGTTCAACTCAGTTGTGCGCGCGGCGCTATGTGTGCGTGCGCTTGTAAATATACAGCTTTCATTTAGCAGTGACGCGACCACTTGGCGTGCCAATGGCGTGGCGTCATTGTGACGTGTCTGGGTTACCCACACATAGGGCCGCGCGCACAACTGAGTTGAAATTTGTATACCTACCTAAACGAATTTACGAAATCCGGGAATTCCGCTATCCATGCACTAAATGTGATGACTTCTAAAAACGGGCAATACGTTTACTGCAATATGTGGCAGGCAGCAATATTGTCACTATGTGACTCACGGCAGACTTCATGCCTAGTAGGGAAGATTGCACTATGCCCCAATAATAGAGATCGGCTGAAACAACAAAAAAAGTGCCAGCAAGGCTGACCACTGTTTTGCAGCCACATTAAATTTTTCGAAGATTTTAGAAGGATTCAGCGAAATATACCATTACCTAGCTATTGTATATCCGAAAAGGATAAACTGGCCCTTAGGCTATGTTGTTGCAAGAAAGTACTTGCTTACTTATTTACTATAATAATTGGTAATAATAATAATGGTCTATAATTGTTGTGGTGGCGCCATCGCCCACTGGTGTAGCAGTTACGGTCCTGTGCCCGGTACTTACGGAACCAGCCAAACTCGATAGCCTTTACGACCACTGGTCCATCGCACCATCGTCACCCGTAAACGTACTACACGACTACAGTGACGGGCATATAGGGAACGGGTAACGCGTGACTGGCCACAGCTTTTCAAATCCTGGAGACCTCGCCTGTTTGTCACAGCGGAAAATTTCGCAAACCGGGATCGCCTTATACTTCGGAAAATAGTTTTTGCTCCTGCTAAACTTTCGAGACTCGAAGCTGTGCCGTCTTCTGGCAAAGGTAAAAAGCGGATACGCCGCAGTAACACTAGGCAGAACACTATTTTCGACCCTAGTGTTGAAGTGGCTGAGTCCTGCTCAAGCTCCTGCCGACTGGGGGTTGTGGACGACATCGCCTAGGAATCAGCGAATCAAGATGTTACGTGAAGAAATGATTCTTGAGTTCCGTGAACTTCCGATCGGAGAGGACGAAAATCATAAGGATATCGGGGCGTCGGTCGGGCACTAAATCTGACGCTTCTTCCACTTCTAAGATAGTGACTGTCTCAGTTATATTATCCTATCCTGTTTGGTACCTCAGTGGAGTCAGTAGCGATCTGCAGATTTGTTTGCGTTAGTTTTCCGCCAGGAGTGTTGCAATGTCCGATGGAACGGAACTCCAATATGGCGCAGAAGGATTGAGAAGCAATTGTGAGTGAAAGATTGTTGTTCAGCCTTCATTGGCGAACTGATCTTCAGGTCGGGCAACACCACGTTGAGGACGAGGAGAAGAACACGAAATCTCTGAACTCGCCTAAAGCGGACGGCTCTTCGCAGGTGCATTTCGCCCTAGTGCGACAACTGTCGGAAAGCATCAGCGACCAGAAGCAGAAAATCGCTTCTAGGGCGTAATCAGCGATACTCTGAGAGAGTCCCTCATGACTTCGGGAGTCACTTCCGATGTTATAGTCCTCTGTGATTCGGGCCAGGAAATCCAATCACAAAAATCCCAGGAAACCCTTGAACAGGACAGTCTCCCAAACTTCATAACTACACGGATCCAAATGTTAACAAATGTCGCGAATCCATGGTACTATACGAGCTTAACAATTGAACCACCCCATATTTTTCCATATACGCTCATACATTTGTAGCGTTACAAATCATGCTTTAACTTCTTAAATACTTAATAAATTTTAGTTAGGATTTCGCGGTTTTATACCTAATAAGACAATTATGTTATTACCTCTATATTTAATAAATTGCTTCATTATGAAAGCTTTTTTCAGTAGGTCGATATTTTATAGGCAGTCCTGATTGCAGATGTTTTAGTATAAAAACTTTGAAGAAAACTGCCTAATAACTGTACCCCATTTAAAAAATCGAGCTACCGACAAAAAGCTATTGTATTGAAGAAATTACTAAAATACAGAACTTCCAATTTCTCAATACGTAAATTAAGTTCCGATGTGATGAACATTCTCAATTAACATAATGTTTTAAACTATCGCGGTTATTATCACACATTTTAAGGGTATGTTCCGGGTTTCCTGTCGTACCGTGACCATGAAGCATGCAACTGTGTCGAAATATCGGGCTGCTCGTCAACAAAGGTACGCGGTAGGAAACCCGGAACATACCCTTAAAATGTGATTCTCAATTAATAATTTAACAATTAAGTAATTCATACTTTTATACTTTCTGAACACGGTACCTCGCTATTTTGAACTTAGAGATTCGGTATTACACTCCGTTCTGATGGACGAATGGACTGGATTAGGGCATAGGATGGTTTTCATCACGCAAAATCCGAATCAGATATGAGGACTCAGTCTGTAAACCTATCAACAAATGATGTGACGTCCACTGATATCATGCCAGTCATAGTCTCAGCCAACAGTTAAATTTTGAAGCGGATTTCTCTCGCCTTGACCCTCGGTTGTTTGGCCTCCTCTGCCAGAGGGAAAAAATAAAAAAAAATTCATCTTGGCGTTAATGCCCCGGTTGTGCTCTCGCGGACGAGGGCCCTGGGTCCACCTTGAGTATGATCAAGGATTTTGGCAGAGACCAGAGGGTAGGATACCCTCTGCCAAAACCCAAAACGGGAAAGACAAATAATTTAATTTCTTCACAGTTTACTTAATAATAATGTGTGTCATTACTTATTTTGCTTGCTGAAAACTTAAAATTTATATTTCAGGCAGACGCATTGCCAGATTTAGATGACTTACTTCAATGTCCTGTTTGCTATGAAATTCCATCGGGGCAGATCTTCCAATGCAATGAAGGCCACCATGTCTGTGGGCGCTGCAAGATGCGTCTTGATGTATGCCCTGTATGTCGTGCCCTGTTCTTCGGTACGCGGAATTATGCCATGGAAGAACTTATAGCAAATGTTAGGAAGCTCCGAGCCTTCGTAAGTATTGTTGCCTCCCATAAATTTAGCAACAAGCATGCCTAGCATGACGAGCTTTGTGTCACCCAAGAAAGCAAGATGACTCTCTAGTTTCTATTGAAGTAATATCTTGCCTAACAAACCTTACTATGCAGGCTTATTTGCATTATATAAAATATAAGGTACTTACAAAAAATATCACTATAGGTAATTTTTGTCTAACGAAAGAACCAGTGTTTTGATATTGTGGCTCGTAAATGTTATTCATAAATCACATAACATCGACAACCCTTAACAGTCCACTGCGGGACTTGATTCTTCCAAATCTGTGGAGTGATTTGCCATAATTCGCATGCTTAGTAACCGATTTTGCAGCTTGTTAAAGAATAATTATTCAATGAGTAGCAATTTTATTGTAATCAATTAATTACTTCATTGTTACGCAGAAATTAGGGGGCAAAGTGACAACTGGTTCCAGCTCTTCTACTGAGTACACATCCACTGTGGAAGAAACTGTCACCGAAGAGATCAACGAAGAAACCGAGGAGGATAATAATCTCAATTTTGCCAGTGTAAGCCCAATGAGTTTTAAGCCTAAGTTTTTCTACATTTCTGTTTGATGATATGTCAATCTTATTTAATTTTAGCGTCCTGGATTCAGAGCTCCCCAAGCCTGTAAAGGATTGTTCCGTTGCCTCTGCTGCAAAAATGGCAATACAGAGAGACTACCATTAGCCCGCTTACTAAATCATCTGCGTTATTTTCATGCTCCTGAGCTACTGGAGGTAAATATTTATAACTTTTTCATACACATATTTTTAACACTTTAATCTCTTACATACAATATTTACCCATATCCGCATAAAATTCGACTCTCGGGAACTAATTTGAATTTCTTTTGGATTTGGATACTTGTATATAATATTATATACAAGTATCCAAATCCAATAGTTTTGATAATTCTTCAAATAGTTTTTGCGTAAAATAATTTGAATATTCATACATCTAACATCGCAAACTTTGGCTTACAAGATCCAATACTTTAAGGATCTTTGCGGTTTTTCTCTTTACAAATCTATAGTATACTAAAAATAAAATACCTATTATATTTTAGGGTACTTCCGAAGACGGAGAGTATTTACAAGCATGGCAGTTTTCTACTGTAGCAGGCCGAATTGTGACTGCTGTGCGCGTCGGTGATATGGGCGTATTCTTTCTAATAATTGAAATTAATGGTTCGTATATATTTTAAATGAAAATATCTTTAGCTATCTTATTGTTTTAGCTTATTTATGTATAGCGATATCTGTATAATATACGATTGAAAAAACGTACATTTAATTTCCAGATGACTCCGTACATGCCTGGTTAACTATGGCTGCATCACCCTGGGTGGCTCATGAGTTTTGTTACACTGTTACCATATCTGGTAATGACCGTGAAGCTATTTTTTCAGACTGTGTAAGTAAATTTATCTTCTAATAATATTCAGATGATAAAATATTAAAGTTCTTATTGAGTGTGTTTGAGACACTTTCGCTGCGGCCGACCCAACATTTGAATCTTAATGGGCGTTACGCGATTGCGGGCGGACTCGTTTGGCCGGGCCATACAAAATGTACCCAACACGCGGACTGGTATTGCGGCGTAACGTTGCCTGGCAAATAATTTTATTCTATTCAACAGTACTAACATCTTTCGTAGCGTAGGTACTCACGCAAAATAAAAACCAACGGTCGTCGTATTTTTGTAGAGAGTGAATGTGTAGTTTTATTTTTATAATTTATTAATTCCTTTAATAAAGTAAAGGTTTTCACGGTTGCCAATATATTCGTTGGCCAATAATTATTGACAGCAACGTGTAGAACACCATTAAATTATTTAACGAAAACCAGGTAAAAGGTGACGTTTATACCTTGACCTAGTTATATTGTTCTTTTGTTTTCTATGTAGGTATTGGGTTCGAGATAAGAGTGTAATATAACAGCAAAATATAATATTTTTGTACTTATTGTTTTCATTTCTTTGAAATCTGTTTCAACTAATTCGTTTATAAGATATATAGGATATAGGTACACAATATAACTTTAATCGAAGAAACGTTATTTGCACCGATGAATGCTATCTCCTGGAACGGCTTATCTTTTTGTTTCAATAGGGTCATAGAACCTTTATCACCTGTTATGCGAAAAGCAAAAAACGCGAAAAAGTAATTTCAAAATAATTTAAATTGTCTTAAAATACTTGTCTTATGTGTTTATTTATGTCATGCATATGGTATGACGGTAACAAAACATGTTCTAACCTAACCTGCTTAACTAATTAAAGCCCCGGCTGCCCTATGGGAGCAGCAACCTTACCCGGAAACCTACTTAACCTAAAGCCCCTCCAGGCATGAAGCCTCCGAACGCCTTCCTGTCTTGCCCTATGGGAGCAGCAACCGCACCTGAAAGCCTACTTAACCTAAAGCCCCTCCAGACTTGAGGCCTCCAAACGCCTTCCTGTCTTGGGATCCGTCCTAACCTAGGGCCTGCCCGAAAACAGAAAATAATATACTTATAGAATAGCAAGTTTGTATGGACTTAACGGCGTAGGCCCGTGCACACGCGTCGCGCCAGCGCGGGCTCGCCTGGCCGCGTTTGTTAGCACCGCGCATGACTCTTTGATATTTGGGCTCGCAGTGAAAGTGTTGAAACATATCATTTTATTAATGTTATCTTTGGTAATGTTTTCAGGTGTGGTCTGTGAGATCGTGCGAGGGCTCGCTGAAGAAGCGCGGGCACTGTCTGGTGGTGAGCGGCGCGGACGCGCGCGCACTGGTGGCGCCCACCACCATCAGCGCGAAGCTGTCGGTGCGGCGCGCGCCCGCCGACCAGCTGACGAACCCCACGCAGCCGCGGGCCGTCCTGCGCGTGGCCAACCGGGGCGTCACCGTGACCGACACCACCGCAGACCAGCTGCAGCCCTTCCTGGACGACTTGCAGAACGACGTCCGCCGGCTGTCGCGAGCGTTCGCGACCCTCGGCCGCGAGGCTGAGGCGCTCCGCTCCGAGGAGCGGGCGATCCGAGCGAACATCCCCGGCGCGGTGGAGAACGGGCCGGCGCCCCAGGTGCCGCCGGCGGCCGCCGCGGAGGCCGAGGGCGCGAACACGCCGCCGCTGTCCCGCAACGCGCGGCGGCGCATGCGCGCGCGGATGCGCACCGCCCTGAACGCGCCCGAGGCGCCGGCCGGCGTGGGCGCGGGCGCGCCGGCCGCGGCCGGGCCCTCGCAGCCGCCGGCGCGCTTCGCTCTGGGCTGCGTGGTCACCCCGCCGGCGCCCCCGCCCTCCGTGCCGCCCCCCGCCAGCGAACCCGGCACCCCGCAAAATACGAACCAAACTCGCGCCAACAAGAAGAAGCGACGCCAGCGCAGATAAAATGAAAAATAACTCGGACGACTATTTAACCCAGTTGTTTAAACGGTACTTCAAATATGTATAGGTATGTGTAATTCATATTCTTTTTATGGTGATTCTGTATTCTGTTGACTACTCTGTTCGGAGTTATACTGTCCTCTGGGGTCTACTTATGAGCAAAGCATACATGTAAATACTTATATGTTAACACCACAATTAAGTGCTGTGATATTGAAATGCATGTAAATGTCATGCAGTCAAATAGAATAAAATATACCTTTCATTACTTTGTGTATGTATACTAATGTTGTTAACCCCCAGAGTGAATATTATGTTATTAATTATAATAATTAATTAGAAATACATTGTTATTAGTGATTCAAACTACTTAATTACTTGATATTAATGAAATGCATTTTGTGAAAAAATATTTTATTATGCAGATTTTTGAAGTAAATTGACAAACATACTGTTTATGTATTTAAATCTACTGTAGAAGTACTACGAACTTGATACCTTGTTAATAGTTTTAACAAAAATAGTATAATTATGAATAAATATTGTGTAAGAATAAAAAAGTGTATATATTTTTTAGAGCCGTAGTTGGCACAGATGTAACGCTCTTCCTCCCTCCCTTTTTTCCTCACTTCACATTTTCTTTATCTTAAGTTTTATCCCCGAGCCCCGACTCTTGACTCACAATCTGCCAATATTTTATCAAAAGGCAAAAAATTCCAAGCTCGCTTCGCTCGCTCATTCATTCGGTGATCGCCTCAGGATTTTATAATCCAAAATGTCAAAAATTTGGAGCTCTCTCCGCTCGCTCATTCATTCATAGGGCACCCCAGCTTTTAAGACCCAAAATGTCAAAAATTTCGACCTCTTCGCTCGCTCATTTAGTTTTCAGTTACTTTCTTTATCATTCACCAAGCTCGTTGTAGTCGCTCATTTATTGATTTCCTTAAGTTTCTATTGTGAGGGTCACCCATTCCTTTTATTAAGTCCCAAAATGTCCAAAATTCATTTCATGCTCATCACACTAAAAGGGACAAATTTAGGGCGCGCGCTCATTGATGGGTAGAGTGAGAGCCACGAGACTGCGCCCGGCTGAAAGTGGAACTAAAGGTGATGGCTAAAAAAACCCCAGAGTCGCCAGAAACTTCTTATATGCCGTTATTATATTCATATTATGTTTACATCAAACATATATAATAACTTACTGCAAAATCGATGTGGTGCACTTGATATTTTGTTTATAAATGATACAAACTCCATACAAAAAATCAATTTCTCTTTGTTAATCGCGCTATAACTCGAAAACGGCTGGACCGATTTGAATAATTCTTTTGTTTTGTTGGTTATAATACAGGGGTGGTTTGTACGAAAGAAAAAAAAGGGTAAATAGAGTTAAAGTAGCCTACTACTTTGCCCCTACATACCCTTTTTTTCTTTGAGTTTAAACGATCCCAATATTATAGCGAACAAAACAAAAAAAGAATTATTCAAATCGGTCTAGCCGTTTTTAAGTTGTAGCGAGACTAACGCACTGCAATTGATTTTTATATATGGATATATGGAATAGAATAAAAATGTTATTACAAAGTATTAAAATTGTATTAAAGGGTATATTTTTTGACATAAGTATTATCACTTAATAAAGTAATAGTGATAAAATAACAGTCAAGAAAAATCAATTACATGGTTTAAGAGGCTGATTTTTTAAAAACAATGAGTTTACTATTTTGAACCCATTTTATTCATTTCGTTGCTGGCGATTCTGGATTTTTGTCTATGACGTTTTAGCCAAGCCCTTTGACTGACAATGTCCAGGACAGTTCTCAGTGCGATTGTGGCATATCTCCGCAAACCATGGAACACCTCGTTTCATGCTCGGCGTGCCCTAAAACTTGTACAATGGAGGAATTGTTCAAGGCCAGTTCAAACGCTGTATGCATCGCCGAATACTGGGCGAATAAAGTATAAGTCAGAGTTTAGTCCATCGACTCGATAAGAAGAAGCTCCAGTATACGAAATAATCAGTAGACGCCTTTTACGTTTGCGCAATAAATGTATTTGTAATTTTTTTATTTATCCGAATCGCATTTGCAGCGGTGTCGTTAATTTGAACTATTGATTAATGAATACTAAAACTGCAAGTGAATATACTTTCGCCCCATAAATTCTCAGTATATCGCGATTTTGGCGCTCCCATTCTATTTCTTTTCAGTGTAACTCATAACTAACACGTGATATTTCGGTAATCCTTTCCGTTCCGTTCAGGTACAACACCAGCCAGAAGTGCTTCTGCAAGGGTGTATGTAGGTCATATCAGCTAAAACCAGGTACGGCGTCGCCATCATCGGTGGTTCCGTCGTCTGTACTTGTATTTTGAGCAACCAAGCCCAGTGGATGTCACGGGTCTCACCCAAAGAGAGACGTGGGAGTTGTTGATTTTAAGCGACACCAGACCTCGTCCTCCACTGATTTGCGCTACCTCCAGCCCGAGATACCAATGCGTACGTAGATGCGAAGGGGAGTGAAGCGCTGTCGCAGTCAGGATGGGAGCGAAAGGATTTGGAGCCAACAAGAATACCAGCATCGAGTCAGTTTGAAGGAGGATAGATACTATACTTAGTGTGTAATATATAATAGAAGGATATTGACTGCTGTAATTGGTCCCTCGGAGAGCTCTGCTAGTTTGATCTTCGTAATTTGATGACTTTCGATGTCCCGCCGTAATCTGAGTACCCGTAACCTTCAACTAATCTTCTTATGTTGTCCATCGAAGTCCTGTCGCAAGGGCGTACACTATTAGCTATTATTCATCTCTTGTCTTTCTGCTATTCTTCTTAATGTTCCTTCGATGTCCTGTCGCAAGAAGCGTATTCGTAACTTTCGGCTATACTTCTTATGTTTTCCATAAAAGTCCAGTTGCAACCTGCCTACGCTATCAGCTATTCTTTAACTCTTGTCTTTCTTCTATTCTTCTTAATTTTCCTTCGATGTCCAGTCGCAAGCAGCGTACCCGTAACCTTCAGCTATTCTTCTTATAATTTCTATTGACGTTCTGTCGCAAGCAGCGTACCCGTAACCTTCAGCTATTCTTCTTATAATTTCTATTGACGTCCTGTCGCAAGCAGTGTACCCGTAATTTTCAGCTATTCTTCTTATGTTGTCCATCGAAGTCCTGTCACAGTCAGCCTACACAATCAGATATTCTTTAACTCTTGGTTTTCTGCTATTTCTTAATTTTCCTTCGATGTCCTGTCGCAAGCAGCGTATTCTTCGTTTTTACGGCTATACTTCTTACGTTGTCCATAGAACTCTTGTTGCAACATGCCTACGCTATTAGCTATTCTTCAACTCTTGTCTTTCTCCTATTCTTCTTCATTTTATATTTTCTACTTTCGTCCTGTCGCAAGCAGCGTACCCGTAATTTTCGGCTTTTTTTCATATGTTGTCCATCGAAGTCCTGTCGCAACTGGCCTACACTATCAGCTATTCTTCAACTCTTGTCTTTCCGATAATCTTCTCAATTTTCCTTCGATGTCCCGCCGTTATCTGCGTACCCGTAATTTTTGGCTATTCTTTTTATGTTATCCATCGAAGTCCTGTCGCACCTGGCCTACACTATCAGTTATTCACCAACTCTTGCCTTTCTGCTATTCTTCTTAAATTTCTTTCGACGTCCTGACGTAAGCAGCGTACCCGTAACCTTCAGCTGTCCTCATTATGTCGTCTCCCAGATTCTTGTCTTATCGCAGCAGAATACCCGTAATTTTCCAGGTAACGTAGTGTACTCATACCTTTTAGCTGTTTTTTTTTATTGTTGTCACGCCATGTCGCCCGTATCATACCCATAACATTCAGCTATTCTTCTAATGTTGTCCCTCAGTCGGTGCCTTGCTCACGCCAGGTACCATCAACTTAAGAGCTATTCCTTTGTTCCGCACCTTCGTGCTTTACACTGATTGGGTCTTTAATGAAGTCATAGCTATCGAGAGCGGCAAACTATGTTTTAGTCTACTCCAGTATAGATTGGCATGCTGAGCTGACGCATAGGTCTTTAGAGGAAGCGGTGGAGTACTTTTATAATGTTTATATTAGGTTGCGTAGTGAATTTATTCCGTCTAGAGTAGTTAAATCTAATGTCTATCCCAAGTGGTACTCTGCGGCACTTATTAAAGTTATTAAAGAGAAGTATAAGTATTTTAAGAAATATAAAAGGTATGGCAATGCCTCCGATAAGGCAACTTTTTTGTTATTACGGAGTCGTGCTAGATACCTGAAGGAAGAGAGCTACAAACACTACCTAATCTCAGTTGAGTCTTCGATAGCAAGCAATCCCAAATACTTCTGGTCCTATATTAAAGCCAAATCTAACAACAATGCAATGCCAAGCTGCCTTAACTATTTTGGGGTTGCTTATAACACTGGCGAAAACATATGCAATGCTTTTTCAACATATTTTCGATCTACTTTTCTCGATGCAGACCTTAATTTACCTAATACCTATCAAAATATAAGATCCCCATCATCAACATCAACCGCAGCGCACATCTCGTCGGTTTATGTTGACTCTGCTTCAGTGCAACAGTTATTGGCGGACTTGGATGCCTCTAAGTCCGCTGGTCCTGATGATTTGCCTGCTATTTTTCTTATTAAATGTGCCGACACTATTGCCGTACCAATATCAATGTTATTTATGAAGTCGTTAAATACGGGTGCCATGCCAAGCGTTTGGAAGCGGGCATATATCACACCAGTTCACAAAAAGGGGCCTAAAACTGACATTAGTAATTACAGACCTATTTCCAAATTGTGTATTGTATCTAAAGTTTTGGAAAGAATTATCTATAAGGAAGTTTATGCCACTTTGAGCGGTTCTCTCAGTTGTTCTCAGCACGGATTTATGAAGGGTCGTTCTACAGTATCGAACCTAACACTTTTTAACAATGCCCTCACTGTGGCTATGGAGAGGGGCTCGCAGTTCGATGTAATCTATACTGATTACAGCAAGGCCTTCGATCGAATCAACCACAAACTACTGATAAGTAAGTTGGCCGGTATAGGGATCAGCGGTGATCTGCTTAGGTGGTTCACCTCCTATATAAACAACAGATCTCAGGCGGTTGTCATCAGCAATTACGTATCTAGCTGGGTTACTATACCTAGCGGGGTACCCCAGGGCTCTTTGCTGGGACCTCTATTGTTCATTATTTTCATAAACGACATTAATTTATGTTTCTCAATAGCTAGTCTGTTGTGTTTTGCTGATGACATGAAAATATACGCCACTATAACCTCCATTGCTGATGCAGAGGCCTTGCAAACCGATCTCGTACGCCTTGAAGATTACTGTAGTATTAATCAGTTGGACCTCAACCCCGCAAAATGCTCGGCTGTAACATATGGTCGTAAGCACGAGTTTATAATTTTTAACTATCGCCTAAAAGGTAAAATCTTGCAGAGAGAATCGGTGGTGCGTGATCTGGGCGTTCTTCATGATTCCAAGCTTATTTTTGATCATCACATTAATACAATAACAGCTAAAGCGTATAAGGCACTTGGGTTCATAATAAGATGCTCAAAGGAATTTAATTCTGTAAAGACCATCAAAATTCTTTATTGTACCTTTGTCAGGAGTATCTTAGAATATGCTTCTCAAGTTTGGAGTCCGTGTTACGCTGTCTACATTTCACGTATTGAGGCTATTCAAAAAAGGTTACTGCGTTACGTGTGTTACCGGGTGGGCCAACGCTATAGTTCAGAACATTACCTTTCTCTGTGCAAGAAACACCACCTTCCTCCTCTCTTCATGCGTAGGGAAATAGCTGATCTGACAATGCTTCTCAAAATTGCGTCTGGGGTTGTCGACTGTCCTGAACTTCTTTCTTGTCTATATTTTAAGACACCTGTGAGATGCTTCAGACGCAATGACCCGTTGCATGTTCCAGAAGCTTCTACAAACTACAGAAAGAACACCTTCCTATTGCGAGCAACTAATAATTTTAATGTTTTATCTAGGAGAATTGACCTTGATTTATTTAACACAAGTTGTGAGTCAGCGAGAAACCGCATACTCAAGTATTACTTCGACACGTTGTAGCATTTTCTTAAAGCATATTATTTATTAACTATTGTTGCATTACTTTCGGGTATTGTAGGTGTATTTTAGTAATAGTTTGAAATTGTAGTCTTATAGACTGTTCGGTATGCTTAACTTTAAGTTAAGTATGTATTAGTTTATACAATGTCTATTGGTGGAAACCTGTAATTGGCTCTGTGCTGCGAGTGTTATTTTATATTGTAATCATTGCTGTTGGTTTTCCTTAAGTAAATAAAATAAAATAAAATAAAATAAAATAGTGTCCGCTCTCCAATTGGAATGCAGTACCCGCTCGAGAGTACACATGTGGTTGTCTGTTGATCGGTCTTATAAGAAAGTCGCCGGATAACTTCCTAACTGGATTATTACGCCTAATTTCTTCAATATAAAGTTGTCTTATACCTAGTTTTTACTTTTTTGATGCCCTTGTGAGGTTTAAATTATTTACAATTAGGTAATTATTGTAATGGTTGTAAATGCAGTTCAAAGATTATTCGGTTTCTGAACAAAGAAATCTATCCTCTCGTCGATGGATTAGCTATTGGCTTTCTATGTTCGCATCTTGTTTTAATATTAATAGAAGAGCTTGGTGGAGTCTGTCTTTTCCTGTTATTCGCTACGTACTCGTATGTCGCTAAGTCTCGACGCATTGCCTAGTGGTAGAATATTAGGTGGAGGTCTTCATTTATTTGATAATCGACAGTCTTATTGTACCCGTCTGTTTTTCGTTTGCCATGTTCGGTTCGCCAGATATTGCACAGTGTCTTTGTCTAGTGGCTTTGTTCATGGAAATGGCCAGGCAATAGTTTTTAATCTCCATTCCGTCGGGAACCAGTCTACATATTATGTGCGCTTATTGTTTTCAAATGCCCGGTCAGAGCTCTTAAACAGTTTTTTTGACGATTTATTTCCTGTGTTTATTGCGTTTCGCTGAAGACCCGATACTTTAGTTATGGTGTACGGTTTTTTTAAGTTATGCTATACGTTGCAAAGTAGGTAGTAGTTTTGCTGTATTGTGTAACGCATTTTTCTGTACGTAATATTGTGGACTGGTACAGCGTGGAGCAAACTTGATAGGCAGTTAGTTAAAATATCAGTAGCCTATTATTACCTATAGCGGTACTGTATGGTTCAGGACCTAATTTAAAAGGATCGATATTTGCATAGTCAGATTAATTCTTGTTGTTTTTAGTTTGGGATCCCTCTAAGCGCCAATTATTTTCCGTTTATAAAATCTTTCTCTGTGACAAAAAAATCGAGCTATCCGCACGAGCCTCTTTGGCTTGACTTTTATAATGCGTACGGCCAAGGATTGAAACGTTGCCTGCGAGTGCGTTCCCCGATTAATACAATCTGGACGCCTTCAAGGCCAGAGTAAACAGGCCGTTCCAAGACGGGCATGCTCCATCTTCGGCCGCATCGTCACTGACCAACAGGCGATATGGGGGTCAAATGCCTGTCTTGTATAATATTTAAAAGAAAAAGTTATAGTTAAGTAGCTGAAAGTAAATAATATTTGTATAAGGTAACGCTGGCTGGAAAAACTATGTTTAATTTGATACAACTAACACCACATCAACCTACCCGCCCAGTATATAATGAGATAGCATCGCTATGGATCCGCGTGAAAACCGGAGACGGTTATCTGTTCTGTCGGTTTTCTGTACACAAATATATATAAAGTTTTTAAATCTATGAATAGAGTCCCCAGATAATATAATAATATCAAATTGTTGCTATGTGTACCCAAAATAT
This sequence comes from Blastobasis adustella, assembly GCA_907269095.1. NCBI lineage: Eukaryota > Metazoa > Arthropoda > Insecta > Lepidoptera > Blastobasidae > Blastobasis > Blastobasis adustella. The sequence goes on along the minus strand of OU026119.1, from coordinate 12,303,983 downwards.
CGAAATCAATAGGTTGGGGAACTCGAAAAATAATAGGAACGCTCTCACCAGATCACGTTGTGGATAGTGTAACCACTGCTACTGGGATTCTTCGTTAATTTCAGGTCAGGTCTGTTCATGTCTAGATACGAGACGGGACCAGATATTGCGCTGTAGGTACCTATATGCGCGATTTTTCGATTGCTCGTGTCCAATGGAGTTCAATTCACTCATTATCACTATTTCTTCTAACTCTAGGCACTACTAAAACTAACTTTCTGACACAAAGTTAAGATTAGCTTAAAACATTGAATTTCACTTTAACTATACGAAAAATTAAGTAAACGCAACGCAAATGGTGATCGAAACAAAGGGAGGGTTGTATATTGTGCCCTTGAGGGGTTGCGCTCGGCCGAGACGGACGCAAGAGCGCGGGAGCACGTGCACTCAGCATGCCGGTCCGAACAAGACCTCGTGATATTTCGGTGGTCCTTGCGTGTATTTATTGAGTTTGTCTACAACAATCCATCCATATAAATTATTAAATATACTAATATGTAATTTGGACAATATTTACAGTAAAAAGCAAAATGCGCAAAAAATATGTAAATATGAAAATTAAATATGGCCGCCTCAGCCCGTGCAAGAGCCAGTAAGACATACAAACCACAGCTATCGTCGGAAAGAGAAGGCCATGGGCCATACGTGGGCCAATGTCCGGCGTTGAGTTAGCGAGGCGGTGTCGAGAGCGTCTCAAAGCTGCCAAGATACGCTTAGCACCTAAACGACGCCTACTCCACGAGCAAACTACCTCTTCCACCGACCCCGCGAGCATAGAAGTTTCACGTTAAACCAACGGCCGTGTGTTCCAACATAGTTCCAACCGATTTTTATAATGACAAACGGTCATTTGTTGAAAAGTTCAACTGATCAAAGTCTGAATATCAACGTTTAAATTATCTATTACCTACACTATTGGCCAAATCGTGCAAAGGCAAAAAAGATTAATTATAAACATCTTAGCTATTTATTTAAACATTAATATTGATTATAACAATGATATAAATAACTACAGACTACTAATTACAAATTTACAACTAATTAAATAAACTAAGAAAAACAAACTTTCAGATAAAAAAATTGTCCCAGGTCCACGGTATTAGGAGTGCTGCCTAGAAGGCTGGCCGCATTGCCATGCTGGATGACGAGGCTAATTTGCTGTCCGAAGTAGAGGTTAGCCTTCTGGTCTTTAGTTACATCGACCAGGCTCATAGCTAGCTCTCGAAACAGAGAGTGTGCGCCTGGTCCCCACGGCCCAAGAGTTTCCACGCCAAATGGCGCAAATATGTGGTCCTCACCAAGACTCGCGTATTTGCGCCGCTTGGCGTTTTCAGCTGCGGCGGCACCAGCATGACACGCGGTTACTGGAAGATGGGACTGTGCGAGGGTATCACACGTGGCGTCCCAGACCAAAGGTCGTCCCAACTTCCAGGGCGTGAGTGTCATCCCGTCGGGTCTTCTACCGTCATTACGAACTAGACCGCTTGGCTCCAGTACCGCGGGAGCTCCAGCGGAGGTGAAGGCCCGGCGGATGATATAATTTAGGTCCGCGTGCCGAGGAAAGCGCCCAGCACTCCTGCTGCACGACAGGCCATGGTGGCCAAGATGATCAACAAGGTGACCACAACGGCACTGGTGCGGAGCACTGCCTATTATAAACTGTTTTTTTTTAATTCAGAATAACTTTCGGTTTCTAATCAAGTAACGCCTGTTAATTTGTTCTGGCACCTGCCGGCCGCACGCTTCGCTCGCTCGGCTCGTGCGCGGTGGTTCATCATAACAAACAACAAACATGCTCGTCGCTTCGCTTCTCGTCAAACCCCTCTGCTCTGACCTAACGACGTTTCTGATAGATACGGTTTTGTGACAAGTTTTCCATTTTAACAAATTTAGCAAATTTTGGTCAGTCGCCCATTAGAAGGTTTCTAAAGACTTCTAAAAACATAGCATCCACATCGGCTCGGTCACGATCCGCCAAAAAACAACTCGAAGTGAGAATACAAGTATCGAATACGGACCGATTAAGTGTTAGTGGGTAAACGTCCTTAGAATTACTAGGGCCAAGCCGGATACGGATACGATTCCAATTTGAAACCGATTTTTTTTATGTTATACGATAGGCACACGGGCCACCTGATGGTAAGTGGCCCCGCCGCACAGTGGGCTGAAAATCGAGCTTCATAGACATAGGCAACTCAACTTTTAATGTGTCGTTTTTTTGGCGGGAATTGCTTCCATGAGCTATAACTATACATAAAAATGTTATCCGAGTTAACTCTGCGCAAAAACAAATGAATTATATTTTTTTTACGAAAAAAATGTATGGAGCCAATATGAAAAATCCAATTATCTCTGAAACCGCTAGGAAAACCGTAATATCCTTACAGATGGTTATAAAACTAATTATTCATGATTTTTTGACATACTCCATATAACGGTTACTGCTGCAGAATTTTTTTTAAAAATCGTCGAAATATTTTATTTATTTATTTATACACGGTTCCTTTCGGTGAGAATTTAGCAACACGTTAAATCATATAGTATTAGACTTGGTTCCTAGAAATAGTAGGTAGATGTAGGTAGGGTAAATTCTCACCGAAAGGAACCGTTTATAAATAAATAAATAAAATATTTCGAAGATTTTTAAAAAAAAATCTGCAGCAGTAACCGTTATATGGAGTATGTCAAAAAATCATGAATAATTAGTTTTATAACCATCTGTAAGAATATTACGAAAAAAATGTATGGAGCCAATATGAAAAATCAAATTATCTCTGAAACAGCAAGGAAAACCGTATACCCGTAACCTAAGCGAGACATAACTGCACCAAACAATACTTTATAGTCAAATGAAGTACTTTCACTTTTTAGAAGAACAAACAAGTCTAAATTAGTTATTAAACTTTCCATTCTAACACTTTTCAGTCGCAGGACAAATGTAATGTTAACGGTTACAAAGTTTTGTAAATACTAAATTATAACACAAAATTTTAGTCCTTTTATTGTAGTGGTCGCTCATTAAGGGTAGTTAACTAATGATCATCATTAAGGGTAGTTAACTAATGATCATTAGGTAACTACCCTTAATGAGGGTAGTAATTAACTAATGAGCGACCACTACAATAAAAGGACTAAAATTTTGTGTTATAATTTAGTATTTACAAAACTTTGTAACCGTTAACATTACATTTGTCCTGCGACTGAAAAGTGTTAGAATGGAAAGTTTAATAACTAATTTAGACTTGTTTGTTCTTCTAAAAAGTGAAAGTACTTCATTTGACTATAAAGTATTGTTTGGTGCAGTTATGTCTCGCTTAGGCGATTGCATTGGTGCCGAAGATTGTGTGACTTTAAAAGAATTTTGTCGGAAATTCACACGAGCTGCATCACAGAGATGGCAGAGATCTCACCGAATTAAAGATACATTCAGAAAACAGTACGATAATTGGCTACAAGCAAATATCGATTGGCCAAGTTGCGTACAAACAATGTTAAACACTCAAGAAGCAACTGTTGATGAACGACCAGTCTCACCAGAGCCATCGACATCATCCTCTGTTGGAACAATGACCAAGATACTTCGAAAACCTTTTGAAGATCTAGGAAGCAAACAGAAAAAGAGAAGATCTGATGATCATAAAGACGAAGACCCAAGTGAATTGGCATATACAGCTGCACTACGTTTAAAAGAGAAAGGCGACGAGGATATCGCATCTGTCATCGAATATATATTAAAAAATCCTGAAGCAGCTGGTCAAATTAAGGAATCAATAAAAAAAACTGTGAAAACTGATATATTTACCCCAGAAAAAGCGCTTGGATTATTGCTCTCTTTAAAACTATCGAAGTGGCAATATATCACATTGCGAGAGACGGCCATTAGAGAAGGTGCTAAGGACATTTATCCATCGTACTATAAAGTGCAACAAGCGAAGCTTGAATGCTATCCGCCAAAGCAAGCAGTGTCGGTGACGGATTCATCAGCCAGGATTACACTTCAAAGTTTACTTGACATCACAGTGAAGAGAATCCTCCACACTCTTTCTAACAATGTGCAAAATAAACATTTGAAACTGATATCAAAGTGGGGATTTGATGGTGCTTCAAACCAAAGCCGATACAAGCAGAAAATGGAGGGTGAGCAAGATGATTCCAGCATTTTTATGACGTCCTTAGTGCCACTTAAACTGACTGATGGAGACAACACTTTATGGACGAACCCGAAACCGTGCTCAGCGGTGTATTGTCGCCCAGTTCAGTTTACTTTTGTGAAGGAGAGCGAAGCAGTCGTCATTGATAATAAAAGACACATGGATGATGAAATCAAGGCTCTTATTCCCACAGAGTGCAATAATGGAAATAAGGTGAACCATCAACTGATGATGACAATGATCGATGCTAAAGTCTGCACGTACCTATCTGATGCCAGATCAAATTCATCATGCTATCTGTGTTTAGCAAAACCAACTGAAATGAACCGTTTGGATGCTGTGACGTCAAAGACCGTGTCCGCTGCCGTTTACGAATTTGGGTTGTCATCTCTACACGCCCGTATTAATTGTATGGAATGTTTGTTACATATTTCGTACAGACTTGATTTCAAAGAGTGGGCAGCGAGAGGAAATGAGCACAAAGAAATGTTAAAAAGAAGAAAAAAGATTATCCAGGATAAGTTCAAAAATGAACTCAATCTTTTGATTGACATCGTAAAACAAGGCTCGGGAACTACCAATGACGGAAATACAGCAAGAAGGTTCTTTGAATTCCCAAATAAAACTGCAGCCATTACCGGGTTGGATGAAGAACTTGTAAGAAGATTTGCTGTAATTTTGCAAACAATCACTTCGGGTGAGAACATCGATGTCAGTAAGTTCAAAGATTATGCTCGCCAAACCGCAGAAAAGTACGTGGAGTTATATGACTGGTATTATATGTCTTCAACCGTCCATAAAATACTTATACACGGGGCAGATATAATCCAAAATAATGATATTGTACCGATTGGAAGTCTCTCAGAAGAAGCATCAGAAGCTCGAAATAAAGATTTTAGAAGGTTTCGAGAACATCATTCGCGGAAAAAGAACAGGCAAGATAGTAATCAAGATATCCTTAATATGCTTATTATTTCTTCAGATCCTATAATAAGTGCACAAAGGCCCAAGTTAGATACCAAGAAAAGGCAGCAGTATTTTTCTGAAACTCTCGAGATAATTCAGTTTCGAGAAACTGACTTTGAGTTTCTAGATGTTTCCAATGTGCATTATGACTCAGAAATGGATACCCAAGACGACGAGAGTGATAAGGAAAATGAATAAACTGAATAATGTGTTTTAGATTAAGTCATATTTAATTATTTTTTGTTATTTTTTTTATTTCAATAATATTATTGCATGCTATTGTTATTCCTTATTTCTTATTACTTGTACATAATAATAAAAAGTGAAGAAGTTAAGTTTCTTCTTATCAATAGTTTGTAAGATATTATAAATTACTATCTTTTTATTATCAATACATATTATATTAATAAAAACCACATTTTTGTAACCCACCATTTTATATAAATGTAAATTATCAATATAAACAATTATCAATTTGATTAAACGGTTTTTATATACATATACCTATTATATATATACCTACTAAACATTTGAGCAAATATATTTGCCTACCATTTAAAATTTGAAAATACTTTTTTTCAATAATTTAAAAAAAAAATCTGCAGCTGTAACCGTTATATGGAGTATGTCAAAAAATCATGAATAATTAGTTTTATAACCAAGCAAAATATTTCAGAGATAATTTGATTTTTCATATTGGCTCCATACATTTTTTTCGTAATATTCTTATAGATGGTTATAAAACTAATTATTCATGATTTTTTGACATACTCCATATAACGGTTACTGCTGCAGATTTTTTTTTAAAAATCTTCTAAATATTTTATTTATTTATTTATAAACGGTTCCTTTCGGTGAGAATTTACCCTACCTACATCTACCTACTATTTCTAGGAACCAAGCCTAATACTATATGATTTAACGTGTTGCTAAATTCTCACCGAAAGGAACCGTGTATAAATAAATAAATAAAATATTTCGACGATTTTTAAAAAAAATTCTGCAGCAGTAACCGTTATATGGAGTATGTCAAAAAATCATGAATAATTAGTTTTATAACCATCTGTAAGGTTATTACGGTTTTCCTAGCGGTTTCAGAGATAATTGGATTTTTCATATTGGCTCCATACATTTTTTTCGTAAAAAAAATATAATTCATTTGTTTTTGCGCAGAGTTAACTCGGATAACATTTTTATGTATAGTTATAGCTCATGGAAGCAATTCCCGCCAAAAAAACGACACATTAAAAGTTGAGTTGCCTATGTCTATGAAGCTCGATTTTCAGCCCACTGTGCGCCGCCGATGCACATCAGCAATACCATGGGCGCTACCATTGCGTTGCCCGCCTCTAAAGAGATCTTAATATACCTAGGCATTGGCGTATCTAGGGTTATTTTCGATAACGATAACGATTTGATCAATAGTGTAATTGATAGGTAATTTAAACGTTGGTATTCCAGACTTTGGTCAGTAAAACCTTTTTTAAATTTGCTTAATAAAGTTTTGATTTTCTAATATGTAACCGACGCGGCGCAAGTAGTGTAATTATTTCAAAAAATTAGCCATCGAGGCCAGCTCTAATTTTTACGAATTTTAGTCTCAAAGAGGCGCCTCAGGCGAAAATAATAAAAGGAACAAATTAATGATGCCCATTTTATAAATAAACAGATCTTGGTTACTAACATAGTGCGACCTAAAATAGAGGCTTTTTGCCTAGCTTAGGCATCAGTCTCCCACACTTATTATACCTAAGAAATTAGCATAATGTGAATTGTAAAATGCAGGGTATGCAGCGTGTACCCACAAAATCTACCCTGACTATACCGCGCGTCTACACTACACTCGTATAAGCGATAAAAATATTGTGTGAAATATTGTGATTATAGTACCGGTCATTTCTGCGCCTGTACAGGATCTGCGTCCTGTGCCTGGGCACCGCTGGTACCGCTCTAGTTACGCTACTGTCGGCGACCTTCAAACAAGGCAAATACTGTTGGAAGCAGCATACGACTTTGTGCCGTTCGCTGCAAAGACTGGGCGAGGGCCCGCGGTGCTCGAATCAGCATAAAAAAACTGTATCATGAGTTGGGGCGTCGCTTGAAGCGTAGGGTCTTATGATCAAAGCACACAGTCACTCACGCTTACTCGTGACGTCGTGACGTGACGTGATTAAAGTAATTTTTCTTATTAACACGCGAAATTATGAAAGCTCGCTTGCTCTCGACTATTTATTGACTCAAGCTGAGACCAGGATTTAAGTTACTCATTTGGGGGTATCAACTAGAGGAGGGGGCCCCCTAGACAACTATTGATACGGGGCACTGGTCTTGTCCCACGATCTGAACACTTTTTGGGTCAGCAAATAAAACTCGCCGTCCATCGCCGGAACATTTGACTATATCATACACAGGTGGACTGAACAATTTGTCTTAAGTTTGTTACCCGACTTTTGCAAAAAATAACTCAATCTAACTTTCATTGTAATTTATTTTAATTTTAATGAAATGTAGTTGTCATTTGAAAGGGCTAAGTGTCCCTCTTTCAGAATACGACTTTCTGTTTAAAAAAATGCGATACAAGCTGAAAAGAGCAAAAGTCAGGCAACCAACCTAGAGTCGAGGTTTTAGTCCACCACAATACAATATACAGGGTGTTACGTAATACATGTATAAAGCCGAAAGGGTGTTAAAGTATAGCTTGCAAAGAGTACACTAGCGACTTCAAATTATCCGGACATTGAATTTTAATTTTCATTACAAAATCTTCGTTTTTAAAGAAAAATAATCATATCGACTACGTTGAAGCGCAGCTCTATTTCAAGTGAACAACTAAATCGAATGAACGAACGAACGACACGAAAGTAGGTAAATTTCGTCAATGGAAGCCGCGCCGTAGATCAAAGGCACCGCCACAGGCCGGCTCGCCTCGGCCCGTGGCGGGGCAACTGATTTCTAGAGATGCGGTCTTTCGTTTTTAAAATGTCATTATCGACATTGAAAAAGAAAAAGTTCGATAGTCATTTTCTCGCTAACTATTCCACGCAAGAAAAAAATGATTGTACCTATCGTTTTAATACGTGTAGCACTCCACCCAGTTCACGGCTTTATACATATATTATGAAACACCCTGTATACCTACTCATTTGCAAAAAAAAGGTGGATTCCTCGGTTGTATTGAAATTATGTTTAGGTGAAGCTTTTTATGTGTCCAGCCAAGAATTTCATCAGTAAAAAGTACATCCAGGGGGGGGGGGGGCACCAGACCATTCTGGGGTGGGCACGCGTTTACGAACATTTAAAAGTTAAGATTTTTGTAAAATTGTAAGTAAGTACCTACCTATTTAAGGTTACATTTTAGTTTTACGTCTAGGATCAAGAATCAAATCCCTCTACGTTTCACGTAGATTCGACAGATAACTAGGACAAAATCATAGGGAAAAAATATAACGTAGTACTAGATACTTAAATCAATAAATAAATATATAAATTAAAATACTTTTTATTTCCATAATGGTTGCTTACATTTTATACACTGCTTCCCGAGCTAGGTACTGTAACACTCGGGATCGTGGGGGCTTTTAAATAAATACTAGTAGCTCGAGATAGAAGTTATTATAGTTATATTTGTGAAAGTCAACTCAAGAAACCAGAATGATATAAAATACATAAGACATCTTACGTCCAATTCAAATGGAACCCATTTGAATTCCTGCCTAGCCAGTGCGATGTGTGCTCATAGAGCATAAAGCTAACCGACCTCCTTCCTACATGTTCTAACCTTTTTTTTTTTTTTTTTTTTTTTTTTTTTACGCAGGGAAATGCATTACGCATTCCCACCCTTTGGAGACGGAGTGGGATATGTGGGACTCCTGCCGGCAACAAAGTTACCAGCAGTCTACCCACTAAAACCCTGCGGTTCTCCCTCATCGCCTGAGTGGAGGGATCTTGGGATCAGCATAGCCCGGCACCACGACCCCTCCGGCGAGTGCTCACCTACGCGGCGGGCACGACAGGCTCCTCCCTTGGCGGGGGAGCGGCGGGAATAACCAGGAGGTCCGGGCTATTCCGATCCCTCAGAGGCAGAAGCCGGTGCAATGCCACCGCGGGTGTCTCCACACCCGTCGCCGGCCGGTCTCCACCGGGGACGGTATGGCGGTTATGTAACCGTCTTCTTCCCCCCCTTCTCCGTCTGCGGAGCGGATCTGCCTGAGGGTCTTCCTCCCTCTCCCGCTCCGCGGCCTCCTTCTGGGACATTACGTCCTCGCAGAAGGAGGCCATGATACTCCAGGTCTCTTCACTTCCTAGCGTATACTACACTCGGGAGTGAGAGGTCAGTTCCGACCTCTATAATGAGGGCACGACGTTGCGTCGCCCAACTAGGGCATACTGCGAGAGTGTGCTCTGGTGTGTCCTCCGCTGAGCCACAGCTGTGACACCCCGGAGACCCCTCTCGCCCAATTCGGTGCAGGAATGTCCCAAAACAGCCATGTCCCGTTAACATCTGCACCAATCGGAACGAGAGGAAACCGTGTCGCCTCTCAAGCCATCCCTCCAGGACTGGCCCGACCGCGTCAATCGTGCGCCGGCCAGACAGGGCATTGGCCAAGTTCGAAGCCCAGTGCTGCACCAGGTCCTTCCTAAGCTCCCTCCTAATCGCGTCTCTTTCTTCAGGGGTCGGGTACTCATTTCGCGCCTTTTGCTCCGCCATCCAATTATAGACGGCGGATAGCACCCCTGCCTCCAACTCCCATGGGGGAGTGCCTGCCAATGCGCAAGCCGCCGCGAAGCTGACGGTGCGGTAGGCTCTCACAGCCCTCTGTGCGATAGCCCGTTGGGGCCTACGGAGGAGCGTCACGTTCTTCCCTTTGTGAAGGGAGTCTTCCCATATGGGGGCGCCGTATAAAGCCATGCTCTTTAATACGCCGGCGTAGAGTTGCCGGCATTGCGCACTTGGTCCTCCTAAGTTCGGGAGGAGCCAACTAAAGGCGTCTGCGGCTTTAAGGAGCCTGGAAGCCAGCCCACTAAAGTGAGGACCGAAGTTCCACCTGTGATCTAGTGTAAGGCCCAAATGTTTCATTTGGGCCTTAACCTCGATCCTCACTTCATCGACGACAATGTGTGCATCCGAAGGTGCACGTCGCCGAGGTCCATTAAAAAATATGGCCTCGGTTTTCTCCAGTGCCACAGACAGTCCCAGGCGACGGATCCTGCCCACCACCAAAGATCCTCCAGCCTCGGCTAATTGGGCCGCCTCTCTGTAGTTCTTCCCCCTAGCAGTTACTAAAGTGTCATCGGCGTAACATAAAACGTCCATTCCTTGGAGGAGAACACCACGCAAGACCCAATTGTATCCTAAATTCCACAGAAGAGGCCCCAACACCGACCCCTGTGGAACTCCAGTCTCGACCCTGTGCCGCTTTAACTCACCATTCCTGTCGACGTAGAGGATAACCCGGTTCTCCAGGTAATCCCTCAACAAGTTCTGCAAATATATGGGCACCCTGTGGTATCGGAGTGCTTCTAATATAGTTGAGTGGGGGATGGAGTTAAAGGCATTGGCTATATCGAGCGATACAGCCAACACTCCCTCACCTCTCTCCGAAGCCTCCAACGACAGGCTTTTCAGCTTTGCGAGGGCGTCTATTGTGGACCGCCCGGCCCGAAATCCGTATTGGTGGTCGGAAAGATCCGGCCCTGTATCCGATAGGTGGTTATTGAGACGGGAGGCGATTATGCGCTCAAACATTTTACCTGCTTCGTCCAGCAGGACGAGGGGTCGGTACCCAGACGGTGAGTCTACAGGGCGGCCCTCTTTTCTAAGGAGGCAAAGTTGTCCCTCCTTCCAAACATCTGGGAACCTGCCGGTCGAAAAGCACAGGTCGAACAGGGCCCGAAACTGCTCCTCGAGATGTGTGAGGGCAATCGACAACACCCGTGCAGAGATCCCATCAGGACCCGGTGCTGTTTTCTTGGCGCGGAGGCAAAGCGCGGCCGCACCGATCTCGGCTGACGTGACTGGTGGGAAGCCTTCACTCGTAAGAGATGACCTAATGGGGGGATCCATGCGAGGAGGAGTAAACTGTGATCTACACGGAAACAAGGACCGGACCACCTCCTCCAGCAGGTCAGGCTCGAGGGTTTCTGTCAGTGGGGGACCGATGGGGCGCAGCTTATTTCGTACCGCTTTATATGGTCTTCCCCACGGGTCGTTATCGAGACCCTCAAGCATCTCTTGTCGGGCTTGGTCCTTAGCGGCTCCCATAGCCACCCTCATAGCCATTTTGGCGACTCGGTACGCAGCGTATAAACTATCCTCGTTAGAGAGGTCCCTCATACGCCGACGCCGACTCCGGGTGTAAGCCCGTCTGGCTGACATACAGGCGGTTCTAAGACTGGCGATTTCATCGCTCCACCAGTACACGGCGCGTTTAGGCGGTGGACGGGTGGACCGGGGCATACTTGAGTTGCATACCTCGGTCAAGGAATGCCGCAATGCGACGGCAGTTGCGTCAACATCGCGACTGTCAACAGGTGGGGCGAACCATGCCTGCACGAAAGCCGACTCGTTCGCCATTTCCCAGTTTAAGTGAGAAAGAGCCCACCTCGGAAAGTGGGTCCGTCCCGATGCGGATGCTCTTTGAAAACTGGAGGAGCTCTGGGAGGAAACCTCGAATACCACATAGCGGTGGTCAGATAGACTCTCTGCTAACTCGACTCTCCAGTTCATAACGCGGGCGGCAAGTGCAGGGGTGGCGAACGTTAGGTCCACCACTGATCCTCCCTGCTGTCGCACACACGTCTGAACAGTTCCCCTGTTCAATAGAGACAAACCGGAAGTAGCCGCCCAAAGTTCGACTGCTCTCCCTCTAATATCGGTGGCTCGGTTGCCCCAGACCACTGATTTGGCGTTAAAATCACCGCAAACGACGACCTGCCTAGCCATCGATAGGCGCCGCGTCACCTCTGTGAGAATCCCGAGGAAATTCTCAAAGTCCTGGAGAGGACGATTGGGAGAGAAATATACTCCCAGAAGTGCTATCTCCCCCCAAGCAGCAGCTACATATCCGGACCCCCTCTCTAAGAGCGAGAGGGGAGGGGAGTCTGCGGAGGGCCGCGATACAATAGCGACCAAGTTTTCTCGGTCGCCTAGCCATCGGCCGGTCACTGAATAAGGTTCAGCGGCCACAGCCACCCCAACGCACCACTCGGCCATTACCTGGGACATTAGGTCTTGGGCAGCTCGGCAGTGGTTGAGGTTCACATGCATAACGGTGCGATGTCTGATTTGCGGCATTATTCTGACATCAAACTACTCTCTACCGCGTCTGGATGAACCTGTGTGGCGGCAATAGCAGGTTGGATCAATGCCTGCACTTTTCCCTTCTTTGAAGGGGGATTACAACTTTTCCCCCCCATAATGTGGCCCGCAGGCCTCGCGCTGTCTGCACACACGGCACAGTTTACTTTACCGTTGCAGCTACTAGACTTATGTCCTGGTGTGCTGCAGCGACGGCACAGGTCAGACCTATCCTTCTCAGATGGACAGAGTGCACGGGTGTGCCCGATGCCGTAACACCTAAAGCAGCGCAGAGGCTGGTCTTCTAGTGCCCGAACAACACCCGAGCTAAAACCTACGAGGATTCGACCCCTTTGTAAAACAGCTTTGGCCGCAGTAGTGGGACATTGCAGGCGGATAGTGCCTACACCTCCGCGACCAGTGCGTATCTCGCCAGCCTTGACGGCCTCTTCAAGGCAGCCACCGATTGCGGCTATAACTGACACCACATCAGCCCTGGTGACCGAGTCGTCAAGCTCAGAAATAACCAAGGCCGAATTCTTGACCGGTCTAGCCACAAAAGCTACATCCGCTATGGCTTCCTTAATTTTTTCCGCAAAAAGGTTTGCATGGGCCTCTCTGTTTGCTCCCGAGAATTCAAAAATTCGAGCCCCGGTCTGCGTTTGACGGCATTTCACTTGGTTTATGCCAAGTTCAGCAGGTTTTACAAATTCCCTTGCTTTCATGAGGATAGTCTCATAAGTTTCCCCTTTGGCGGCGGCCTCTGTGGTGATGGTGACCACTACAGCCGCTGTTTTTGGAGGAAACAACATGTTCTAACCTAACCTAACCTGCTTATCTAATTAAAGCCCCGGCTGCCCTAAGGTAGGGAAAGAAACATGCACCATATTCAATTAAATATCATTGAGACCAATTCAAAAATATCTTTTCATTATAATATATGGACCGTCTATAATTCATCCATAATAGGGATATCCCTACAGGCTGATCCTTTTCATAAGTGAAATATCATCCAGACCACCTAAGTGGATCCCGCACTGAGGACCATAGGAAATCCTTACCAGAACCTCTAACATCCGAACCATCATAGCATGGCTCCAATCTAATGATGACCAAAATCCAACTAAAAAAATAGTCACATATAATAACATCTAACCCTTCCATCCAATCTACTTTACCTCAAACAATGAACCTTTGAAGTGCTTGACCAAAAGTGATGAAATTCATCCCAAAAGATAGGCACAAAAATATCTGATCTTGTATAGACTTTGAAAATCAAATTCTTAGACCATCAGTATTCAGCGTTATTCCAATTCGTGTTCACCTGCTGTCCAGAAGCATTACTTATTAACCTACCACGAAAATCGGGAGTGTTATGAAATTGTTCAAGGGAATGTTTCAAAGGCGAAACATCAAAAGAAAGAAAAGGACTCTGTCCAGAAAAATTACTTATTAACCTACCACGAAAATCGTAAGTGTTATGAAATTGTTCCCTACGAAAAAACAGAAAATCCAAACCGAAAATTCTCATATACGGGGAAACCTTCACACTACTATTGTGGGCGAAAACTATCAAAGGGAATACAGTGCACCCATCAGGTGACCTGACTCTATTACGCGCCCGTTTATACCAGAGATTATCTCGTATGAAATAACCTTTATCTATGTTATTCGAGTTTTCGCGAGCCGTACCTGAACGCCTAGCAGAAACTTTATTTGCACGCCTAGTACGAACTTCACCTGTACGCCTAGCACAAACTGTATCTGCACGCCTAGCACAACCCCTATTACGAGTTTGATTTTCACCCCTCTTAGGATGGACGATTCATACCCGTCCGGAGGTACAGATTCCATCACCGGAGCTGGATTATCTTCCGCTAAAGGATTTTTACTAAAACAATCAGCGATGACATTATTACGACCTGCACAATGAACCAAATCTAAATCCCGTTCTATATTAAATGACCTAACTACATCTAACTCCAATGTCTCCGCCGCCTGGGTGTCCAGTCTCTCGCTTTGCACCTGCGAAATACGACACGGGGAACTACGAATAGGGACATCATCACCCGTTTTCTCGTCCGTAGTCACAATGCTCGACCGACTACTATCAAACGCTAATATATGTACAAGTTGATTTGACGAGATCCCTGACTCCTCTCGTTCCTGACAAGGCAAATTATCGCTCAACCAGGACAACTGCTTGTCCTCTGGAAACTGTGGAGAAATAACGGTATTTATTAACGTTGGAGATACGTCCCTTTCGTTTAAGGACGCACAATAAATATAATCAAATTGCTCCTGGTGCCCTAACGAATCTAGAGAACCCTGATATAAATTCCCATTGTCATTACATCAATTTCTACTCAATACAAAGTTTACGTGACGGTTCTTTCCCAACGTCACGCACTTTTGAGAAAAATCTATACTTGCCATATGGCGATATAAAAAATCTTGGCCGATGATGACCTCACACCCTAGGTGTTCTACTACCACCAGAGGTAATACATACTCCCTATTATCTATCTCAACTATTTCGCTACATTTCCCCAAAATGTTAATTTTTGCTCCGTTTACGGCTTTGACATAGATGTCATTACAATTCATTATTGTATTTAAACCGATTCTATCAACAACACTTTTTGACACACAAGAAATAGATGCTCCTGTATCGACTAACGCAGGAATATCCTGGCTACTTCCAAATCTACACAAAATATATGGTCTGACCGTATTAAAATCATTCGAAAATGACTGCGACATCATGGGTGCGTTCTCCTCGGCGAATGCACCTCTCACATGATGCTGGCGTGAATAGGGTTGATGCTGTGTAGCGCTGCCCTGCTGCTGTGGCTGCTGGGGCAGCTGCTGTTGGTGGCTATGCGGCTGTTGCCGCGCAAAATATCGTTGCTGTTGTGGCTGCTGCTGAGGCAGCTGCTGTTGGCGCGTATAAGATCTTAGTGGGTATCTTGGTACCCTCGGCCTTTGAGGTGTGCCGCTAAATACATTCGGTGGGGTTTCGAAGGCTGGTGACCCTTGAACTGGACCGGGGGAATGGACCGGTACACTTTGATGGGCATCCATGGTATAGGGAAGGCTTGAAAATCTCACAGTAGGATTCATTTCTGTTGGTTTGTCATATACCATAATCAATTGCCGTATTAAGGCCTTTAATTGCTCTTTGGATGTGATCAACGAAGAGTTTATCTTATGAGCAAAGGGGCCGCGGATTTTTTTTTAAAAACTATTGACGAATATTTTATCATCATCAATTTTCGCTTTCGCGGCTATTTCGGAGAGATTGTAGAAAAATGTCATGATATCCTCGCCCGGTAGATGCTGGCGAGAGTAAAATTGTTCCACATAATTTGTGGTGGGCGAGAACTCATTTTCAAGAGCAACGATGAGGTCGTCAAATGTGAATATCTCATTCCTTTCTTCGTATTCATTCATGAACGCCGCCGCCGGACCACCGAGGTATGCCGGCAGCGTAGCGATCTTCTCATTTTCATCTAGGCTTTTGATGATAAAGTATCGCTTGATTCGCGATAAAAATGTATGAACATCTCCATTTATACCATTAAATATTTCTTCATTCATCCTCGAATATAATAATAAAAGTAACGATACGCAGTCTGACAGTCTTGGTGCGTGTCCGCTTGTGTCCACTTCGGTTATTATCCTTTCCTTTCTCTCAAGCCACTTCTCCTTAGGTCCTTTAAATCGTTTGTGGGCTTCTGCGTTTTCCTTTATTGCTCTGTTGTTGTGGCTAGAATTTTTCCTGTCCCCGGAAAAAAATGACTCGATCTGACACGGTTGTCATTCACTTCTTCTTCTTTGTTTTACTGAAAAAATATATTTATTAGCGATATTGTGGACTCCGGCGCCTCCACCAAAATGTAACACACGGGATCGTGGGGGCTTTTAAATAAATACTAGTAGCTCGAGATAGAAGTTATTATAGTTATATATGTGAAAGTCAACTCAAGAAACCAGAATGATATAAAATACATAAGACATCTTACGTCTAATTCAAATGGAACCCATTTGAATTCCTGCCTAGCCAGTGCGATGTGTGCTCATAGAGACAGGCCAAAGACCCAAGTTCTGCTTGCTCCGAACCATCCAAGCTAACCGACCTCCTTCCTACATGTTCTAACCTAACCTGCTTAACTAATTAAAGCCCCGGCTGCCCTATGGGAGCAGCAACCTTACCCGGAAGCCTACTTAACCTAAAGCCCCTCCAGGCATGAGCCCTCCGAACGCCTTCCTATGGGAGCAGCAACCGCACCTGGAAGCCTACTTAACCTAAAGCCCCTCCAGACATGAGGCCTCCAAACGCCTATCTGTCTTGGGATCCGTCCTAACCTAGGGCCTGCCCGAGCACACATGCTACAGTACATACATACCTGTTACGAGAAACAGTTGCATCTTCCCTTAAATTGCTATTATAATCATAAAATAAAAAATTTGTAAACAAATATTAAAAATTAACTACTTATATTAAGCATCTGCAATAATATAAATCTTAAATATTATGTGTGTGTGTGTTTATACTCAGTATACTTACATAACATAACATGAATCCGTGTCCAGTCTAAATAAAAAACTAATGCAACAAAGCTTCAGTCTGGGTATAATCTTTAGAGAGTAACCATTTCTTCATTTTACCCTTTACCTCGCGAAGTGTAAGCGGATAGATATTTAGGGACCTATTTATTTTATTGTAGGTACACAGATACATCCATGGGGCCATGTTGGCGTCAAGCTGAAGTAAGCGGTTCTACAAGAAATGTAAAAACAGACATCTCTTATAGTTCTCTTCTTAGCATAACTGTTTTTATCAAACGTGGTTAGAGTATGCTGCCTGCAGACTAGTAGTAGAATGTATAACTGTCAGACAGTCATTACACCAACTTTTTCGTAAAGTAATTTTGTAGGAAACCTAAACGGACTGAAGGTGACCTTCAGAAGTTATCGTTGTGCTCTCTCTAAATTTATCATAAAAGTCTTACATGCACCACCCCACACCACGATACAATACCCCAGTATAGACTGCACTAAAGCGTAATAAACTGTTCGAAGCAATTTAAAGTCCGCAACATGTCTTAGCTTCTCAAATAAAATATATGTATAAAGCTTATGTTGTTGAGATAAGGTTTACTTTATTTACTATGGGGATTATCTCTGCGCTATCTATGGAAATTTGTTAGAACTAAATCAGGCAGGCAACGCCCTCTCCAATGAAATGAAGGAACCTTGTACGTGCTGTAACTGTTAAAACCTGCCGCTACTCGACACTAGGTGACGCGTATTTGCTAGATTGATCTGTCGAATGTTCTAGAACAATTTATGTTTTACTTTTAGATATAACCATAGAGAGACTGTGAGAAAAATGTACAACAGAGTATTATGTAATGAGCAGTTTTTACGACTAGTTTCTTAAAAAATACCATAGATGGAGCGATCTAACGATACAAATATTTTTTTAATGTCCAAGAGATTAAAATAATATTAGAATTAAGTACAAAATAAGAGGACCCTCCCCGGTAAATGGTATTTATTTTTATATATTATTAGAAAAATAAATACCATTATTGGTATTTTTTTTACTATTAGTATTTATTCCATTGTTAAAATACCATTATTAGGTAAGATTGATATTATTTTTTTGTTACATTTATTTTTATTTTTATTTTTATAAAAAAAATTTATGTTTTGGATTTTGAATGGATTTTCTTGGGGCTCAACTTTTAATTACAATGATAGCACTTGAGTGAAATAAAATAACTTAATTAGCCGCTAGATGGCGTTGTTGCGTGACTTCATTATTATTTTAAAATTTATGTAATTATAAAATGAAATGGAGTGGAACAGTATGGAACGGAACGGAACCTAATTGAATTTGTTTGAAATATCACATATCAACTTAGGGCTCGCCTATAGTTTTGTAGTCTTCACATTTTTTTAGAATGCAGTGTTCATAGGCTGATTACTCAGGGAATGCAATCCCGCAAGAAAATTTCAATCCTGGTTTGCGGAACTGAACCATCTTCGTCCCGCTGGATCCAGGTATTTGCGGGATCCAGCAGGGTGGAGTTAGACCTCAGAAATCAAACGTAATAAAGATCTCGTTTTCATGGTTTGAATTTTAACCCAACATTAAGAACATTAAGACATAAACTGACATAGAATAAAATAAGAAGACTATCTTAAAATTCTAAAATAATAAATATCAATTAAACACTGCCTTGTGTCAAAGTACAAGTTGTAGAGGGGAATAGGAATGATGACTGAAAAAACGTTTTAGTCCGTCATGTAAATTATTAAAAAATATTGGACACGTATTTTTTGATACTTTTTTGTTTGTTAAAACAAAAAATAACGCTGATACAGTGCATTAAAATGTTGCATGACGTCACGCCTGAGGTGAAATTTTACTCAGAACTGACGTCACGAGCCCTCACTCCGAAACTTTGATACACTTTATCTTTGTCATGTTTTATTGTTTTGATGAATAAAAAAACACGTTTCTAACATTTTTTATAATCTAACTCAAGGATCAATTAGAATTTAAAAATGTTGATCCAGCCGTCATCTCTATTTTCTTTCCCGCGCCCTAGTATTAGTTAGCTAGCGTATAGTTAGCCAGTCCACTCCACGCGCTGCCGCGTTACACATATAAACCCACAGACATAACAGACTACACACAAATCACAAATATTCCCTGTTCGCTCACTCTACAATGATTATGAATCTTGCTATCCCGTTGTTTCTTGTATTTGAATAAGTTGACGGAAAATGATGCGCGCAATGTTTTGAACGTTCGACATGTTGCTGAAGCTCCATTAGACCTGACGATTCTTTTGAAACATCGCTGTAAATTTTATAATTTAGGATATTACTAAAAATAAAATTTAAATCAAACCATTTAAAAGACGGTGTAATTCAGTGCACATTTATATGGAAGCGCAAAGTATGGAAATACACCTGGATTATCCTTTCACCGGTAAGTAAACATTCGTGGTCGCGGCGATCGGGAATCAATTTTAGAAATTGTGACAATTCTTTATATTAAGAATACGCTGCCTGTTTAATATATAAATGTACCTATCATATTCATTATTATTCTTTTTTTCATGACTATATCCTCATAGGCCTACCTATGGACAATGAAGACGCTTCTAAAGATAAGTAAGTAGGTACCTACTTAGTTTAGAAGTTATGAGGCAACAAATAAACATTCATACTGGTCAAAATCATAACCCTCGTTTTGCAAAAGCAAGAACTGATCGAAAAGACGGTGGTAGGTATCAGGGCGTGGGTTTGATTCCCTAGACACCTTACCTTTCATTATAATGACAATATTAAGTTATAAGGACAAGTTTAAAAAAGAAGTCTTCCGGAGCGAAATACGCCAACAAGCCAGATTTGTTTGTGTTAGTTACTAGTAGAAAGCCGTAGCGAAATATAACTTATCTTCAGATGCGTTTCTTGCCTTGTTCCGTCCCTGCATTGGCATTAGTGTGTGTGTGTTATAGAGATGTGTGACATTTTGTCTCGTAGTTCATGTCGGATTGTACTCTCTGCTTCTGTAAATAAAATTTTACGTCTATGTATGAACTACACTTCTCTGTAATCCCGCCAGTCCAGCGGTATCCCGCAATATTTTCGACCGACATTAGTCTCGCAAAATATATGCGGGATATATCCCGGTATTGCATACCCTACTCCCACTCAAGTGACCTCTCAGCTATCTGGCTGTTTATTAACACTTATGCATTTTTAGACTACTTTTATCAGCAAGTCGTCGTCGTATCAGCAACGACTATTTAATTTAATCGTAATAATAATTTACTGTACTCACCTTAGGTTAAGGATGTAATGTGGAACCGAATAAAGTGCTGTCTATGTCTATGTCTATGTCAATGTCTAAATTTTATAAAACTATTAATTTTTAGTAAAATTTCAAGTTTTATTTAATTTTTATATTTTGTTTAAATTTCTATGTATGTTACGTAACTGTGATATCAAAACTTTTCAAATAAAAACTAAAAAAGCCGATTTATTGTTAAATCAAATATAAATTCTTTCCGTTTAACTTTTTTTTTTAAGAATCTATTACCATATACCTACCAAACGGATCAGCTGCTTTTAAGCCTCTTATCACCGTTGTAATTCCTTCAGCATTCAACGTATTATAGTATTTTTTAAACTACAGTTAACTATTTAATCATTTCCATCGACCTGCTTACCCCGAGACCTACGATCGATGAAAGTTATTCGCTCATGCTCCTCTTAAAATATTTTACACTATTATTGAAAGACCCTGTATAATAGAGCACGTAGGGGAAGGTGGGGCAGAACCGGGACCCTAAGTCTCTAGAATAAAAATAAATAAAATAAAATAAATTTATTTGAGACCTTTTTGTCCATAATGTGTTAGTATTAAAGGTCTTATTAACTAGGTTAGTATCTTAAAAAGAATTATGTACATTATTAAATACGGAGTAAATGTCATTTCAATTCTAAATAAATGTCAAAACAATTCATAATATCAATCGGAAATGTCAACTTAAATTGCACAATGTCACAAAAATTACAAAAACCATCAAATATGCAAGTAAATCTAATTATAACAGGACAGTCCATCCTGTTCGCTATTATCGCCAGGACACTGTTGGTGCTCCCCCGCAACCTTCTAACCACAGATGCGACATTCTTGCAAATGATTGCGTGGAAACCGTCCACATGTGCATTAGCAAACATTTCTGATGCACTGAAGTAACGGGGGAGCCTCAACAGCGACCTGAACGTGTTATTGTACTACACTCTGAGTGCATTGTAAGTCCTTTGACTGAAACTGGTCCAAGCCCACTCGTGTAGAAGCTTTGGCAGTACGCCTTAAAAAGTGTAAGTTTAACTGTAATATTACAACTAGTGAATCTGTAGGCCAGCATATTACCTCTCACTGATAAGGACCTACGCTCACGCTCAATATCTTGGTCATCTTTTATGTCTTCCGTTAGATTGTGATCTAGATACCTAAATTGAGAAACACGGCTTAGAGGCACTTGATTCAGTAGTAGGAGTGGTACACAAGCTGGTCTCTTGTTCTTACCAGTAAAAACCATGAATTCACTCTTCCTCACGTTGTACTTCAATGTAACGTTGTACTGCCGTGTTGCTCAGCGTAGGCCTCATACTCTCCCAAGAGTTTCCTTAGTCCTCCAATTGACGGGCTCAGCAGCACCATATCATCAGCATAACTGATATTATTAACACTTACGCTATCTAGGCGACATCCGACATGCATGCTACTGAGCCTGCGAACGAGCTGGTCAATGTATAGATTAAACAGCCTAGGAGAAGTGAGACCCCCTGCCTAACGCCACATTCCAATACATATTCGTCAGACAACTCATTTCACTACATTGTTTTGATTATTGTACCAGTAAGCAAACAACCCAATGACTTCTGCTGAGATTCCAGCGGCTTCTAGCTTGGTCCACATAATTTGGTAACATACTAAGTCAAAAGCCTTAGATAAGTCTAAAAAACAGGCATATATTTGTGTTTTCCTTTTAACATAATAATTTACAGTTTGCTTAAGTGACAGTATTGCACTTTCAGCCGATAACCCCTCCCTGAAGCCAAATTGACAATCGTGCAACTGTAAACGTCTACTTACGTGTACATCTAGCACTCTATCGAGCACCTTAGCTATGATAGTAGCCAGTGAGATTGGTCTATAGTTGGACTTATCAGCTACATCCCCTGTCGAGTTCTTAACAAGAGGTATTACTACCGTCCTCATTAAGTGGGGCGGCAAATATGAGTGTCTATACACAATGTATAGAACATAGACAATAATCTATTTAAATGAGGCCTAGCATACCTCAAATGCTCCACACTTAGACCGTCATGCCCAGGAAATTTTCCTCGCTTTATTTCACTAATGGCCCTATGTACCTCTCTAGCAGATATACCTAACGGTCGGCTATCAAAACCTAGCACAGTCCCAGAAAATGTGCCTGATTGCCTTAGTTCAGCCTTGACTTTAAAATGGTCCTTAAAAATATTTTTCGGATCACTGTTACCCCCAATACTGACAGGCCGACCCACTTTACCATTTTAGTTTTTAGTAGTTTTCCAAAATTGATGGAATTGTTTCGAGGAATGTTGTGCTGCTAAGATATCCATTCGAATCTGATCATGATTATTTTGACAGAATTTCAGCCTCGACTTAAACATTTTAAGACTTGCACACATTTTGTCATAAACAATACCTGACGAAGGCCTACCGTACAAAACATATAACCCAAAGTCGTGCTGAGCCTGCTGTGGGCCTCATAGACATGTTTATTTCAACCTAATTTTAGTACATATTTTCTGATAATATTCACATTTGAACTTGGTGCTCTGCTTTCTATTGATGCTTGTCGAAGAACATTAACAATATTATTGTATAAAATATCTATATACTGTCTATGGTTTGTGTCATTACACATATGGTCAGCACAATTATTTTATTTTCTTGTTTAACAAGAATCTACAGCACATTACATTTTAAGTAAACAAAGAACAAGTTACTTGCAAATAGGCCAGTTACAGATTCACACTATGCTACGTTATAATTTATACAAACATAGAAAGAAGGTACCTATACGAAAAAAGCTTTACTTATCAAATAGTTACATAATTTTTAATTGGTTTATGAATGTATTGTGATTGTATTGTGTAGTGTACATGTAAGTAGTGAGTGTGTCCATCGATGCCGCGCTCCGCCTGCCTGCCTGCCAAAGAACACATAAACACTGACATGGAATCAGAAACACTAATGGAGATTGCAGACATAGTTACTTTTACCCTCAAAAGTGATTCCAAATTAAACCAAGACAAATACCGAAATAAGATCCGTATATAATATTTCTACGTACACACCAACACTGCAACACATGCACGGATGTTATCATCCTTGCAGAATCAAATAGAAATCAGTAATCAGTACAATTACCTACACTTTTATATTATTATATTACTCTGTTTTAGAGCGGATTTAAATTGTTGATTGGACATATGAAATATATCCTGATCATTAAAATATTTATTATAGGTACGTGGTAAGCGTAGGGTTAGACTGTTAACCGCATAGTTTGTGCGAGCGGCCGAAATATGGAACAACTGCGTCTGCCTAGTACGCTTTTGAGGCGCACGCAAACACAGAAGTTTGTTTACTAGCGCCGGACAGTCCAGTGCTTCAGAACAAACATCGTGAAATAACGACATGTCGAGGATACGACGACGCTCTCCCGAAGTCGGCAGATTATATTTGTGACAGGACACTTCGTAATTTCTATGCTATTTGTAGTTTAAATATTTAACTAATTTCGTTTGGGTACGTTCCAGAGCATGTTCATGAGTGGCATAATGGGGATTCCACATCGGACGTGAACACAGCTAACTGATGGGTTCTGAGATCAAACTCTGTGCCCGAAGCGTACATTACTATTATGCAGGACATGTATGCCAATACTGGAGCCGTCGTCAAAACCATCGTAGGCCATACTAATTCCTTTCCGATTACCGTAAGTACCCACTATTCATGGTAGCTCCTCAGTTCCATGATGCACTGCTTGCCATCGCTAAGAGCATGCATATCCTAGGTGTCGACATCTCCAGTGACGTCCAGTTTCGCAGTAATTTGGAAGAATTTTTTTTCGAATTTTCCTGTTTATATTTGTGATCAGTTCATAGTCTGTGGTTGTGATTGTGTACATTAGGAATTATTTTCCCGCTAAACAGAATATTTTTTTAATTGTTGTAATTTGTGTTTGTGAATGTTTTTTCTTGTTTGAAGCAAATAAATAGATATATGTGAAAGTAGTGAAATGAAATTCCGGCCGCTTGATATCCTCGACGCGTATTTACAACAAAACTGACTCGCAACTTACTTCCAGCAAAGTTGAGAAAATTATAGGTACGAAATTTTAACATGAAAATATGAGTGTAGATAAAGTAGTGTATGCAACTGCATATAATTAGGTATTAAAACACTCGTGTCAAACTATTATCATACTCGGCTACGCCTCGTATGATAAACAGAAATTCATGTTTTAATACCCCCTTTTATATGCCAGTTGCATAAACTACTATTATCTACACTCATATTTTCATGTTTAAAATTTCGTACTTATAATTTTTTCAACTTTGCTGGAAGTAAGCTGCGAGTCAGTTCTGTTGTATCTAGGCGTCAAGTATATCAAGCGGCGGGAATTTCACTTCTCTACTTTCACATTTATCTATTTATTTGCTTCAAACAAGGAAAAACATTTACAAACACAAATTACAACAATTAGAAAAAAATATTCTGTTTAGCGGGAAAATAACTCAAAATGTACACAATCACAACCACAGACTATGAAGTGATCACAAATGTAAACAGGAAAATTTCAATTTTGAATTTGTTGAAGACATTTGGGTATTCAGCCTACATTTAGCCGTGTCCCGGCGCCCGACAAAAATTTAAAAAAGATAAGTGTTGCATAATGATTAAAAAGTTATTTTTCGATACAGGTGTAATGAAAATAGTATGGGAAATGCTGTATCGAAAAGTATTTTTTTTTAATTTGTATAGACTGGCGTGAAAAAAGGTGTATCCGTAAACATCTGTTTTCGAATATGTAATTGGAACATTACGCTATGAGTGTAGATAAACTACTATTATAATATCAGTAGCTGCAGTTGAGAATCGTATGATGGATATGGCACGATCAATTAGGATACCTGAGGACTTCTGATGATTTTGTTTAATTCAAGTTCTTTTTAATAATAATATTATATTTTTTTCTAGTATTGATTTATATTATTGTGCATTTTAAGTATAACTGAGTATGTTAGACTAATTTGAATTATTATTATTGACTTTCAATTATTTGAACTTTTAGACATTTCATTAATCTTCTTATTAATTTTATTTACAATCAACTTCATGTAGGTACCTACAATATTTAACATGTCGAGAGGCGCATCCTATAGTCGCAATAATTATTACATTATCGCCATTATGTACCTGTGAAGACTGGACGATATTAGGACGGTGTCTAAAACTGATTAGCATAAGAAAAAGAATATGAAATAAAAATTTCCGTGCTTTTTATGTGGTTGAACTAGCGACACCACCGATTTTTTTTCGGATTTAGGTCACAATTAGGGCTTGCGAATATTCGAAAATTTAGTATTCGAATATTTTTGCTGGTGATATTCGAATATTATTCCAAATATTCTGGAATCAAGGTATTAAGTACGTTTTTAATGTAAGTTTGTGCAATTGGCCGTTAGTAAATGTATCTAAATGAGCGTGAAATGGATTTGTACATGTCAATAAATAATATATAACAAAGCAATGAAAAATAAAAATCACAAAACACATAAAAACAACGCCGCCCAGCGGCGGTTTTTTCGATTAAACCGCATTATTTTATATCATTAAGCTATAGAAAGCGATTTGCACGATGAGCACCTATAATAACATTTACTAATACTATAAACCATAATGTAAATACTAAACACTAACAAAAATTTAATTTAGTACGGATATAGAATTCCCGTAACTCTCGAGGCGAGGTCTCCTTGTCTCACGGTTCCCTCCCGTGTAGTTCTGAACACAGCAAAATAGAAAGCATCTGCTTCGCGAGAATGAAGAGAGCCCTCCTCGCCTCGCGTCACCTCACGCGAGGCCCTCGTGACAGTGAGGAGGTAGCATTAGGTCAGTGAGATCCTAAGATTAGGTATTTTACGAGATTAGGATGCTAAAGATTTTTGACATAACACGAAAAAGGAAAGAGTTTTTTATCATGAAATAAGTCATACAAACATTTAATTATATAAAACATTGTATCAGACAGAATGAGTCTCGCATAGCAGAATACTCAGGCACGTATCACTGAGCATTCGGTGGGTGCATTCACACGATCCGTTTGATTAAATACCATAAAATTAAGACACGAGTAAATTCTGATTGGATAAAAATATCTAAATATTTGAATTTTACCTAAATTACTATTCGAATATTGAAATGAGGCGAATATTCCAATAATTCGAATATTCGACTTGCAAGCCCTATAAGTTGGAGATAAAATTAAAGATGAAAAATGTTAACACACAACTGTCAATGTCAAAGAAACTATTCCGAGGTATAAAACCTTTTGTTTGCATAACGAAATGGTTATGCATAATGCACACTTTACAATGGCTGGTAAACTTTAGGAAACGAAACAAATGGATTTATCCACATTTATTCAATTTATTGCGTGCCTTTGTCCGTGACAGAGAGGTCACGACCCTCAGATATGAGGAATACGAAAAGAGGAGGAGGATTCAATTTATTAAAAACGTAATTAGTAACTCGGAAACTATTAGTCCAAGAACACTAGTTAGAAAACTCCAATATTAGAAAGAATTGGCCGCCATTTTTAATCTTATATTATTTTACGTATTGTTATTTGAAAAATTTATCGATTCTTCTAAGCCTTTGCAAAAATGTACTGTAACAACGAACTAAATTTTTAGAATTTCTTACCATTACCAGTAGCATAAATGAAAACTACCCATATTTTATTGAAACAGCACAAATATGTAATAAAAAAAAACATTGTTCCCTGTTTAATTCAGTTAAATATTTTATCTACACTCATAGCATAATGTTCCCATTACATATTCGAAAACAGATGTTTAAGGATACACTTTTTTCACGACAGTCTACAAAATTAAAAAAAAATATTTTTCGATACAGCATTTTCCATGCTATTTTCATTACAGCTGTATCGAAAAATAACTTTTTAATCATTATGCAACACTTTTCTTTTTTAAACTTTGTCTGGCCCGTGACACGGCGAAATGTAGGCTGAATACGTCAATTTCTTTAACAAAATCAAAATTTCCTGTTTAAATTTGTGATCAGTTCATAGTCTGTGTTTGTGATTGTGTACATTTGGAATTATTTTATTGGAAACAGAATATTTTTTCTAGCTGTTGTAATTTGTGATTGTGAATGTTTTTTCTTGTTTGAAGCAAATAAATAGGTAAATGTGAAAGTAGAGTAGTAATATTCCCGCCGCTTGATATACTTGACGCGTAGATACAACAGAACTGACTCGCAGCTTACTTCCAGCAAAGTTGAAAAAATTATAGGTACAAAATTATTAACATGAAAATATGAGTGTAAATAAAGTAGTGTATGCAACTGCATATAATTAGGTATTAAAACACTGGTGTCAACAGACACTCATGTTTTAATATCCCCTTTTATATGACAGTTGCATAAACTACTATTATCCACACTCATAGCGTAATGTTCCAATTACATTTTCGAAAACAGTTGTTTAAGGATACACTATTTTCACGCCAGTCAATAAAATTTAAAAAAATACTTTTTGATACAGCATTTCCCATACTATTTACATTACAGCTGTATCGAACAATAACTTTTTAATCATTATGCAACACCTTTCTTTTTTAAATTTTTGTCGGGCACGGACACGGCGAAATGTAGGCTGAATACCTAAAAGTCTTCAACAAATTCAAAATACAAATTTTCCTGTTTATATTTGTGATCAGTTCATAGTCTGTGGTTGTCAATTTGAAATTATTTTCCCGTTTAGTGTTCTTGACACTGATTTTCGGGCCAAATTTACGACAGGGCTTGTTGAATTCGGACATTAGCTGTTGTAGGCCATCTTTAGATTCTGCCACAAAAGATAGATCGTCTGCGTACGTAATATCCGTAGCCAGAGTATGTGACACTTTCGTGCGGGCTTTAAGTTTAGCCAAATTAAAAACGTTGCCGTCGGTACGGAAACGGATCCAAGAATTTCGCAGAGCAGAGGTCTGAGCTATATGGCGGATGCGTCGGGAGTTATATGTTTACAAGAATAACCCGAAACAAATAAAAACTAAACAACAGAGGTTATTTGCTGCCTGACGATATCTCAAAGTACTTTTAAAAGTAATGGCCTTCTTTATGATCCCTCTACAGAATAAGCAATTTAAATGGGTCATTGAGTAGAAATATGCAAATATAATTGATATTTTGATTGTTAGGTACCACTACACTCATATCATCTTGGCGTTAAAGTCCCGGGGTTTTGCTCTCGCGCATGAGTCCGCCTTGACCATGATCCAGGATTTGGCAGGTCAGGTAATTACAGTGGAGCGACTGCCATCTGACCTCCACGACCCTGCTACCAGGGGAACCTGACCAGATTGGATCATGGTTACACATCCAGTCGCCTCAAATGCAGATGCAAATCACGATGTTTTCCCTCACCCACACTGATTTTTTATTAAATAGCATATCCCTACATAAATATACTCACGCCCGTATCCCACAGGAGTAAGCAGAGACAATCGAGTGCCACAAGCTACGATCTACAATTAAATTTAATAATACCTAACTGCATTCAAAGTTTATTAAAACACAACCGGGAATCAAACAGATAAATTTTGTAAATAATACTTTAAGTTGTGCTATTGCAGTAGCTGTTGGTGTAGAATGTAGATCATTGAAACATATTTTGTAAAGAAAGTTTGTAAAACTATTAGACAGAAATGATTATAATTGATAAAGCTTAGTAATTAAAAACGCATTCTTAAATTTAAAAAATATGTTTCCACAATTATTGTACTTTTTCAAAGGAATACGTTATTTAAGTCATTTTAAGTAAGCAATCCTCAAAATGGACAATTTAAATGATGTTACTTACTTCATCTTGGAGTTCATGTCCCAGTGGTGCTCTCAAGCACGAGGGCCGGGGTCCGCCTTGACCATGATCCAGAATTTGGCAGTCAAATGATGTAATTGATGTAAAGATAACATCAAATTTCCTGACCTGATAAAGCAAAGTTAAATTATTCCATTGTTTAAAACAGGTAGCACAACAGATTCCACAAATTTTAGACCAGTTTCGGTGTTAATTGCTTTAAGTAAATAATTTCAGAAAATCATATTAAACCAACCAAACGTCAATTTTTATGGAAATAATCTATTGCATCATACACAATTCGGTTTTACTCAGGGTCATTCAACAACCGATGCAGGTGTTGAACTAATTAAACGTGTCTTCGGGGCCTGGGAGAAATCACGTGATACCTTAGGGGTATTCTATGATTTATCCTAAGCCTTCGATTACGGTAATTATGAAACTTTGGTCAGGAAATTGCAACATTATGGAATAAAGGGCTTAGCTCTAAACTTGTTAAGTCAATATTTAAGTAAAAGAATTCAGAAGGTTGATGTGAACGAAGAAAGGTCTGCAGGGTCTGTTGTCTCTATGGGGGTCCCACAGGGGTCAATTCTGGATCCGTTTTTGTTTCTTATTTATGGAAATGATTTGCCGTACTTTGTAAAAGATACTAACGAAACTGTTTTGTTCGCTGATGATAAATTTTTTGTGTTTAAAATTAAAAGACAAGAATTAACAAATGACGACGTGAACAAAGCTATATCAAAAGTGGTAAACTGGTTTACGGTTAATAATTTATTACTGAATGGCAAAAAGTCAAAATGTTTAAAATTCTCCTTGCCAAATGTTAGATCTTGGATCTCTTGGATGGATTTGGATCTTGTTGATTCCACAGTATTTTTAGGCTTTACTCCAGATAGTAGACTACAGTGGGGTCCACACATTGAGGAATTCAAAGTTCTGCAGTATATGCTGTAAAGAGGATACGGTGTTATTCTGATAAGGCTACAGCAAGGTAAGTTTACTTTAGTTATTTCCACAGTATTATGTGTTATGGCATACTGCTGTGGGGAGAAGCTGCCGACTGGCATAATGTATTTATACTGCAGAAAAGACCTATTCGCGCGATTTATCAATTGAGACCTAGAACTTTTCTTAGAGATAAATTCAGGAATATTGACGTTATGACAATGCCGTCATAATACATATATGGGAACTTAATCTATGTTCATAAAAATATACACTTGTTTATGAAAAACAGTGAACAATCTGTTTAAGATAGACAAGCACGCCCCATTTCGTCTTCAAAAAAGTAAGGGCCGATAATTCCTCTCGCCGACATCGCTGCCCATACGGTCACTTTAGGCGATTGAAGGGGTTTCTGATGCTTGCGTTTCGGATTCGGTTCACTCCAGTAGCGGCAATTGCTAATTGCTTATTTACGTGTCCATTAAGATGAAAATGAGCTTCATCCGAAAACAAAATGTTGGTAAACGTTGAAAAGCGCTCAATTGCCTGATTTACGAAGTCAAGCCTCTGACTGGCATCTTGGGGCTTTAATTCTTGCACCAATTGAATTTTGTAGGGTACAGCTTTAGATATTTGTGCAAAATGCGGTGTAATAATATCTATGCACATTTAAAGCACTTGCACGCTTCCGAATTAAAGGTTCGGGTCATCATCACGAACAGACTGATTAACACTCTCCACGTTTTCTACCGTTCTTGATGACCTTGGTCGCCCGGATTTTGGTTTTTCCAGCGTTGTACCGGTCTCTTCAAACATTTTGACCCATTTTCGAATAAGAGGAATGCTTGGCGCATCATTTGAGTGGCGAAAACCTCGAATACTGCAGAATCTCCTACGCGCTACAGTCGCCGAATCACCGTTTTTGTAAAACTCTCGCACGCACAACGCGCGGTCTGCTCCTGAGAAACGCTCCATAGCGACTGAATTCCCAAGAGCCAGGCTACCGATTGACATAACCCCCGCGCCCCACGAATTCGTTTCGTTCACGCAGTAAACAAAATAAATATAAACTTTCTTTTGAGACACCTTGTATATCTGAATATGTAAATGACAAAAGTCCATGGGACTGAACTGCGGTTCTACACAGGTATTTATTTACTTTTAAGTTAGTATGTAGAGCAAATACAATGTACATAAGACACTAAAAAAAGCATTAGCTTAGGCTCTGTTTCTTGTCGTTTCTTTAAAACGTAGAACCACCTAGGAAGCGGCGTTAACTTTCCTACCCTTTCCACACACGATGTCTTTTGGTCGTAGCGGGGCTGGGGGGTGCCTGCTCTGCGCTGGCTGCGGTGGAGATGGCGTAGGATAGGGTAGGGGAAAAGTAGGGGTAGGGTAGGGGTGGGTAGGAATAGGGTAGGGGTAGGCCGGGGTAGGTAGGTGTAAAGGTAGGATAGGATAGGGGTAGGCTACAGGCAGGGTAAGGGTAGGATAAGGGTAGGGTGGGTAGGGGTAGAGTAGGGTGGGAGCAGCCGCATCTGTGATGCATTCTCGCTTTAAGGTCTGTCTGGCGGTGGTTTCCTCAAATATGGTTGGGGATGGATGGGGAAAGGATGCTGCCTTGGTGGACTGGCTTACTCTTGCTGTATTTTTAGGTGGTTTTCTTACCTATAATATAGGTTAATATACAGGGTGTCCCAAAACTCGACGTCAACCCGGAATCGGGTGAAAGGGCAAGTCATGCTGGTTGGCAGAAAAATATTAAAAAAAATCTAAGTTCAAAATTATAAGCATTTAAAAAAAAACGCAATATTGCACACCCTGCGACAGACTTTTCAGTCCTGTTGCCACAAATCTTTACTTTTTCCCATTTTTTGCTGTGTAACCCTGAATAATGCTTCTCTAAACTGTAATCAAAATTTTGAAACCAGCTGCTTAAGCTTGCATAAAAATAGGACTTATCCCTTAGAAACAATTTTTAAATAAAAAATCGCCTAGGTTTAACTGACTGTATTGAAAAAAAAAGTACTACGCGAGTTTGGCAAGTTATGTCAAAGCTGGCGCGTTTAGTAAGGATTCCAGGATGGTATAACACTTGGTAAATTGTAGCTGCTATCGTTGTCAAAAAATTGTTTTTCCTTTAAAACACACTTTTTAACAAATTTTTGTTACTTGATCTAAATGGCAAAACTTATTGCTTTTTACATGGGAGCCGATTCCAATGCACACACTGATTAAATTTAACTCAATTGTACGTGTGCTTGTCTATCTTAAACAGATTGTTCACTAAATTTAGTTTAGTTCTCTTAGTGTATGCATTGGAATAGGTACCATTTTATTTGTAAAAGTTTTTATTTTAATTGAAACAAATTTTTTTATACTATGGTTTATTGATTGAATTTACAATAATTTTAAAAATTAATCAATGAACCAATACAACTATTTTTACTACAGCAAATGTTCGAAATGCCTTCCTTCGGCAGCAATACAAGCCCGACATCTCTTTAAAAGAGATCGAGCTATCTTTCGAGCGAATCGTCTGTTATTTACGAATTCAGCTGCTTCAGCTATTCTTTGCCGTAGTTCAAATTCACTTTCAATTGGCTTTGAATACACTTTTTCTTTGACTGCTCCCCAGTAAAAAAAGTCTAGTGAATTCAAGTCTGGTGAACGGGCCGGCCACGAGATTGGACCAGACCGACCGATCCATCTCCCGGGAAACTCTTCATCGAGATATTGTAGAACGGAGCGAGCATAGTGCGCTGGGCACCCATCTTGCTGGAACCACATTTCTCTGAAATTGTTTAATGGCACGTCCTCTAGTAAACTTGGTAGATGGTTCTGTAGAAAGTCCAAGTAGACCTCGCCATTCAACGCTTCAGGCAGCTCAAAAGGACCAATTATTTGACCATTCAAAATTCCGGTCCACTTTGAATCGGTACTGGGACCGGTCCCGCCTCGTTAAATGAGGGTACTCTACATGCCATTCATGCAAGTTATGCATGTTCATGTAGCCGTCCTTTTTGAATGTTGATTCATCAGACCATAAAATTTTCGTTAAGAAAAGTGGGTCATCCCTGTACCTCTCCAATATCGTCCAGGAAAAATTTACCCGGTTTAGGTAGTCCCCGGGTAGTAGCGTCTGTACTCGCTGTACGTGGTAGGGGTGTAATTCATGTTTTTTTTTAATACGGTGGGCTGTACTTTTAGGCACTCCGGTAGTTATTTCAATAGCCCTTACTGAAGTACTTGGGTCTTCTTCGACAGCTTCTAGCACCTCGCCTTCCATGGGGTGGGCAGGTCTTCCTGCACCGTGCTCTTGATTCGGGAAGTGGCCCTCTGAGAAGAGTAAACGATGCACATTCGTAAACACTCGATGATCGTGGTAACGAACAGCGTTTGGGTACCTTTCACGGTAAAGTCTTGCGGCAGTACTGGCATTACACCTGCATTCTCCATAAATAAGGTGCATATTAGCGTATTCACGAGTGGTATACGCAGACATCTTAGCACTAGTCACACGAAAGTCCAGAGAAAGCAAAAGGGAAAATAAACAGTCCGAATCCAAATCACAAGCAATCACAAGTCCATAAATGAAGCCAAAAGTAGTCAGTACGAAAACAACACAAACGAATTCGAAAACAAGCGCAGTAAACGAAGGAGCGTAACGTACTAATTTGTGATGTGTAAGTACAATAGCGAATACCTGGCGTCACTCTCTGTCTCGCTCGCACTTGGTAAGATGACTCTCTCCGTCTCAGTCACTTAAGCGTCAATATCTATCTCGCTCACACTTCTTAGAATGACCTTTCATCTCTACCAACAATTTACAATTGTTTGGAAAACCTTGTGCCCATTAGAATAATTTTTAGCCAAGTAACAAAAATTTGTTAAAAACTGGGTTTTAAAGGAAAACAAATTTTTTGTCAACGATAGCAGCTACAATTTACCAAGTATCATACCATTCTGGAATCCTTACTAAATGCGCCAGCTTTTGACATATCTTGCCAAACTCGCGTAGTACTTTTTTTTTTCAATACAGTCAGTTAAGCCTAGGCAATTTTTTATTTTGAATTTTTTTCTATTAGATAAGTCCTATTTTTATGCAAGCTTAAGCAGCTGGTTTCAAAATTTTGCTTACATTTTAGAGAAGCATTATTCAGGGTTACACAGCAAAAAAAATGGGAAAAGTAAAGATTTGTGGCAACAGGACTGAAAAGTCTGTCGCAGGGTGTGCAATATTGCGTTTTTTTAAATGCCTATAATTTAGAAATCATGCAACTTAGATTTTTTTTAATATTTTTCTGCCAACCAGCATGACTTGCCTTTTTACCCGATTCCGGGTTGTCGTCGAGTTTTGGGACACCCTGTATATTATGTCGGGCGCGGTCCAGCTCTGTTTGGTATTGTCGGACACGGTATGGTCGTTGTCGGCGTTGAGTAGATGTACTCCGGTCCTTAGACGGCCAACATGTCACTGTGTGTGGAAAAACGGAAGGCATTCCTGCTTTCCGACCCCCTCCTCTTTGATGATTGAAAGAGATATGTAATGACCTACTCAATGAAGAAATTTTGACTTTTGACTTTTTTGACAAAACGTTTCTGTGCAATACTTAAACAAGGGTTTTGTGACATGTTCCTATAAGACAAAAAAATTTCCTAATATTCTACTCTAATACCTAAATCCTAAAAAATCAGTAGGTACTGTCTAACAGGAGATTGCCAAATATAATGAAAACTAACAGACGATAAGACAATTTCAACTCTACACAAATTGGCTTCGGTACTGGAAGGCATGGGCAGTGTTACACACTGCCGATGGAAACGCCATAGTGTCCCTATGCTAACGACTCAGATGAGACATGGAAAGGTGTTCCCAGGTTAGGTTAATGGGCTCCTTTTTCCGCACTTGAACTCAATCTTGGTCCATGCTGATAGGCATGCTAATTTAGCCAGCCCAGCTTCCCCCAGAAGTCCAGCAGTCTCTTTGGACGCTCGCAGATATCTCGGAGGGACCCCGTCCGTAATGTGACTTTTACCCTGTGGTCCTTTGGTCCCTCACACTTCAGGACCACATTAGCCGCTGTTTCCTCGTCTACTAGGCATCGCCTGCATAAAGGGCTGTCTGTAGCTCCTATCGTGAACAGTAGTTTGTTCAGAGGGAGGTGACCTGTTATTGTAACAACAACTGTCCTGAGTTCTTTCCATGTGAGATCTAGCAGTTTATTGGTTATTCTTGGTAATCGTTCGGTCACCATCAACTTCGACTGTCTACATCCTATTGTGTTTTGTTGTGCTGGTCCGTCGTGTGTTTGCTCACCCATGCTCGCAGTGTGTTAAAAGAGAGGCGTAGGGACGGAAGATGACCAGCCATTTCCATCCTTGATCCCTTTCTTGCTAGCTCATCGGCGGCATCGTCGACCCTTGATCCATTGTATCGTAACCCTGTTTGTCAGGGAGATATCCTCCACTGCCTGGTGGCACTCCAGGATTAGGGCAAACTTTATACTGTTCTTCTCTAATGCCTTCAAGACCGACATGCTGTCCGACAAAATTCGGATGCTTTGGTCGCTTTACCAAGTCTCTTTACTCGCATGGCGGCCTGTGTGACTGCCACACACTCGCATTGGAATATGGTACTATGTTCCCCTAATGGTATGGAACTCTGAATGTTCATATTCAGCGAGAGCATTCCTGCAAAGAGCTCCCAGATTAAAGAAAGAAAATATTGGAATAAGAAAAAAAGCGTTTGACCCAATACACTGCCCTGGGGCACGCCTGCTCTAAATTTGTTTAACTGACTTCCGTTATCACCTCCCTCAACATAGAAGTTTCTGTTGCTTAGGTCCGACTAAATAGAAAGTTAATTAATTACTGGGAGGGCTACTTTTAAAATCATATGAAACAACTGTTGATGTCACTCTCGATCTAAAGCCTGAGAAATATCCAACAAGGCCACGGAGATCACTTTGTTTATTTTTTCGAGTAAGCGACCTTTTCAAATGTCCCATGGTCCTTTATAAATCCAAATTGGTGTTCCGGTATTATAGCAAATTCTGTGACAGGTTTCATGAGTCTCCTCTGGATCAAAATGGTCTAATACTCCTGATGCCCTGGATTAGGGATTATTATAATTTTTGTGAACTTCCAGGCATCTTTGGTAAATTTCTTGATTGGTATTTATTTATTTCAGACACACATGGTCGTAATTATTTCACACAGCCTGGATCAATCTGGATTTTTACAGCTAAAATACCAAAAATTCCGAGCTCGCTGCGCTCGCTCATTCATATCACATTTCTTTAATGGATTTGCTACAATTTTTTTGCCAAAATTCGAAAAATTTCGAGCTCGCTACGCTCTCTAATTTTTGAATCATTCACAACCTCTTGTAATATATGTTTTAACTTGTTTCATGTGCAATAAAGTATATAATATAATATATAACAAGCACGCCGCGTGCTTAATTCGGATTTTAGAAGCCAATATATAGATATATCAAAAGGTCCTATCCGAGCTTACTGCTCACACTCAGTCATTTGTTTATGTTATATTTAGGTATCATGTTAACCCCGAGTCATTACAGCCATAATTCGAAAAATTTGAGCTCGCTACTCTTGCTAATTTTTTAGATATACGCACAACCCGCACCGCATAATCAATTCGGATTTTAAGGGCCATTATACCTTAAATTTTCGAGCTCGCTGCGATCGTTCTTTTTATAAATAATCACACCGCTTGCGCCATGTAATCAATTCGCATTGTTCCAAATATACTAAAAATTTGGAGCGGAGTTCGCTGCGTTCACTCAATCATCAGTTTATGTTACATTTATCAAGTCCACCCCGGGGGTTTTGAAACAAAAATCTAAAAATTTCGTGCTCACTACGCTTGCTCATTTTTCAATGTCAGTTACTTTTATTACGAACATCTTAAGTCTATTAATTAATGAATTTTGATACTTTTATTACGATTACTTATATATGATCTTTAATGACGGGGGTGGGGATACAAATCGAAATTTAAGCACATTAATCTTGAACTCCCCCAAAACCAAAACCTGGCTACGCCTGTGCACAGACATACCTACTTATTGCTAACAGAATTTCTAATCGCAATAGTGTTTATCTCCTTGTCCACAATACCTACTCATAAATACATATTTTATACATGATCAATAGAGCAGAATAAAACATGTCAATAAAATCACAGACATAACAGACTAAACACAAATCACAAATATTCCCTGTTCGCTCGCTCTACAATGATTATAAATCTTGCTATCCCGTTTTTTCATCCATTGGAATAAGTTCACGGAAAATGACGTGCGCAATATTTTGAACGTTCGACATATTGCTCGAGGGCCTAACGACCGGACGTTTCTTTTGAAACATCGGTGTAAATTGTATAATTTCCTAATAAAATTTAAATCAAACCATTTAAAAGATTGTAATTTTGTGTGTAATTTAGTGCACATTTATATGAAAGCGCAAAGTATGGAAATACACCTGGATTAACCTTGCACCGGTAAGTAAACATTCGTGGTCGCGGCGATCGGGAATCAATTTTAGAAATTGTGACAAAAATATGCATCGTAATAGTGTGAATTTGCAATAATTGAAATGCTTTACCTTAAAACAACATGCCATTAGAGATAAATTTAAGATTTTTGGCAAATTGAGCAATATTTCGGTGTCTAAATATGTACGAAAATATTTTGATGCTAACAGGGTCGGACTTAGTATTTATTGTATAGAATTTTAATACTCAAATATTGTAAATAGCGGTCCACAATTTTATATGTATTAGGGTTTCATACTAAAAATATACCTAGATGACATTTTAAATGTTTAGAGTTTTTGAGACAGTTTTATGAAACAACGGATTAATCGCGTATCGACGTTTATTTACATAAATATTTGTTTTTCTAGGTTTCCTAAAGACCATACATGGTGATGTCTCTTCTGGGTGATGGTTGCAAATTGGAAGTGCTGCGTTGTAAACATTTTGAAGAACAAGATAATAATTAGATGCAAGTCCCTTCTGTCCTGGTGCACCAGCATTATATGAATTTTTACTGAAAACAAAGACTGTGCTGCCTGTTTAATATATTAATGTACCTATCTTTTTCATTATTATTCTTTTTTTCATGACTATGTCCTCTAGAGGACATCATATTCAATTTATTGTGTAGTCACACCTGTGGACAATGAAGACGCCTCTAACGATAAGTAAGCAGGTACCTACTTAGTTTAGAAGTTATGAGGCAACAAATTAACATTAATATCGTTCAAAATCATAACCCTCCTTTTTGCAAAAGCAAGCAGTGCCGATTCACGGTATGTAGGATCGAGAGATCGAAAAGACGGTGGTAGGTATCGGGGCGTGTTTATTATAATGACCTATATTAAATTATAAGGACAAATTTAAAAAAATTGCTTAATCTGAATCGAAATACAAGTCAGATTTGTTTGTGTTCGTTATGAGTAGAAAGTCTAGCAGAAATAGAGTAGAAAGTCAAAATATAACTTATATGCAGATGAGCTGCCTTGTTCCGTCTCTGCATTTACATTAGTGTGTGTGTTATAGAGATGTGTGACATTTTGTCTCGTATTTAAACTCGAAATGTACTCTCTGCTTCTGTATATAAAATTTTATCTCTATGAATAAAATAAAATAAAAATGTCAAAATACAATAGGCACCTACTCTAAACGGGATTTCATAACAAATACCTAAGGTATGAGATCGAATTAAAGTTCAAAAATGTAAACAAATGGGTGGCCACTAAAAAGAAAATAACCCAAATGGTGGATTATTTAAAATCATTGAAATATTGATTAAAATAATGACATTCAAAATGAAATAAAATCATATGAATATTTTAAATTATTTTATATGTATACGAAGAATATGTCGTACGAAGTCGTGGCGGGCCAGCTAGTCTATGTATAAGCTTGGTATAAATACCATGGGTCAGAGGGCATCAAAAATTAATTAATATCATTCTGTATTAATTGCAAAAAATACGCTGACCGTTGATGGAATTTCAGTGCATCCAAACGTTTGTTTTGAATGAGTATACAGTATTCCAACATGAACGTGTCACCTTTCACGGTTTTAGCCATTTTAGCTAGAGGTATTACGGTTTGAATCGTACCGTTTGGAATATAAATGCAAGTTATACTTCAGAGACATCTATACGTTATTAAACATACTTGGTTCCTGACATACTTGTAAGATTGGTTCAGCTACTTGACACGAGATGGCCTGATATGAATTTGAAGATTCGTTTTTCCTACTGGAGCATAGATGGAGCACAGAACGTCCACCAAATTCCGTAATTTCTATATTTTTATTTGTCTTTGGTGGATTTAGTGGCAATAAAAATGTGTGGCATAGTGTGGAAATATTAGTTTACAAATTGTGTATTCACACCGGAATTGACAGAGAAATGTGAAGAATATAACTATAGAAAAAAAGTGTAAAAGCGTGCCTTTTACTTTGCCAAGGTTTCAAAAGTTGGTTATATATTTCCCTCGTTTTCTGTATGATCTGTCTAGTCTAAGTCCAGTCATCTGTTCAATTTGTCATTTCTATAGCTCCTGATTAAGTTTATTTTGTATTTACGTGCCAAAACGAAAAGGTGAGTTCCCAAGATTACACAGTTAGAACTTTTGGTCTTTCGTATGAAATTGTGTAGTTTGTTGACATTCACCTGGGGTACTTTGACAACTCCAAGCTGGAACATGCTGCCCTAAGACTTTCCAGCTTCCTCTAGCACTTTATTTAGTTTCTATTTTGTGTTTTGGTTGACCCATTTTTTCTTTAAAACTATTTTTTGTTTACAGTTCTATTTCATCATGGACGAGGTGGAAGTGGACCCAAAGCTCTTTGTGATGTGTCGCTTATGTTTGGATGAAATAGGTGTGTTTCAGATACAACCAAGTACAAAGGATCGAATAAAGTTTTGCTTTGACATACAGGTGAAATAATACACATTATTAATTATTGTTATTAATATGATTTATATAAGTAGTGTAATAATATGATTTATTACACTTATAGAGCGTTGTTAGCCGGGCGATTGAGTATCCAACTCGTAAGCAAGAGGTAACGGGTTTGCATCCCGCTGCGGCCATGTACCAATGGCTCTTTTCTGAGTTATGTACATTAGTTGAATTGGTGAGGGAAAACATCATGATGAAACCTGCAAATTGTGGCAACTGAATTTGTAACCATGATCCAATCTGGTCAAGTCCCCTTAGTAGCAGGGTCATGGAGGTCAGATGGTAGTCGCTCCACTGTAATTACCGGATTGCCAAATCCTGGATCATGGTCAAGGCGGACCCTGGGCCCTCGTTCTCGAGAGCACAACCGTGACAATAACACTAAGATGATTATTTTTTTATTATTACACTTATAGATCCAACTGTAATATAGGCTAACTAGTGAAGAGGACTATGCCCTAGTCTATCCAGTACACCTGCTCCATCATTCTCATTGTTCTGAAATGGTTATCATTCAATATCTTTTTTTATGTCAATCTGTGGACAAACATGCAAGCAGGCTACTTGATACAGGTGCGGATCCAGGGGGTGGGCGACAGGTGCAATTGCCGCTCCCCCCTGAGCTCCGACTCTGACTCATAATCAACTACGGTCTCAAACTCGCCCCATTCGCTCACACATTGATTAATCACCCCAGCTTTTAAAATCTAAATTTTCCAAGCTCACTCCGCTCTCTAGTTCATTTCTTAATCACCTCACTAAAAAGGCCTAATTTTTTTAGCTCAAGTCACTTGCTCATTGATTGATACCGATTATTTTTACTTTTGCCTCCCCCCTTAACCAAATTCTGGATCCGCCTGACTTGATGGAAAGTGGACACCTGCTCAATTAATTAAAAATTATGCCAGTAATAATAATTATTTGCTAATAAACTTTCTGTAATAAATGCTTACCTAGGACATTAGGTACCTACCTAAATATTTCAACAGTTTTGGACTCAGATCATAAACAACTCATCATTGTATTCCCCTGTTAAAAGTTAACAAATTAGTGAAAGGTATTACCAATTGCCATGTTCTTCACATTGGGCAAGTTGCTTGGAGATTGCCTACAACAGAGAAAGTGAATGCTAATCATTTATTTCACACAAATATTTTATATTCAATACTTACTAACTGGCCCGCTGCGACTTTGTTTACATGTTGTCCAACACTATAAACCATCCTCATGTATCACTCTGTCTATTGGTGAAAACCTCATTAAAATCCGTTCAGTAGTTTTTGAGTTTATAGAGAACAGACAGATGCGGTGTGGAACTTTATTTTGTAATATGTAGTGAAGTATTTTCATTTCATTTCAGGTTGAGCTTTTTGATGGTTTACCACAGCTGATATGTAGAAATTGTAAGAACACCTTAATTAAATACCATGATGTTAAAAGCTCATTTATTGAAAAGCAAAACACCTTGAAATCTAAATTTATTGAGATAAAGGTAAGATTATCTTTCTTAACATATTTTTTGCTTTTCTGAGTTATGCTAACATACAGTGTTCAGATTTTCTTGGAACAAAATAAGCAGTGGTAATAAATTAATCATCATCCCACAACTATCCACTGCTGGGCCTGAGCCCATCCCATGCCAAAGCCATGCAAAACCTTCACCACATCTCCATACTTGGCAAATTACACAATGGGAGGTTACTGGCCTGCTGCCGATTTACTGGTCCAAATACGTGTGAGTCCGTAAACATCCATAGAATTACTACGACGGCCAGACCAGATCAGAAATGGATATGATTTAAGTTTGACTGGTTTTTTAAATTTTATTTGCATGTCTCACAGAGTGCAACAAAGAAAATATACAATAGACACCACAATTAAATTTCACAAGTAGGAAAAAGGCTTATAAAAGTTTGCAAGTTTACGCAAATCGGTCAGAGGCTTACAATACAATGTATAAAATAAAACTATTTTTTTATTTTTCTTTATTGTGATATGTTTGCAAAACATTGAGCAATGTGTCAAGAATGTGCTTTAAAACGGACTTGCCAGGTCCACATCAATTGATGTGGCCACATTACTTATCGGAGTAGATCTTGTGGCATTCTTCTTTTTGACGTCGCGTTTATGGGCGTTTGTTTGTCGTTATATTTGGGTGAGATTGCAGCCATTACTGGTATGTGTGAATCTTGTCCTTTATTTTCTCTTGTATGGTTTTACCAAGGTGCATTTACTGCCAGTCTGAGCATTTTCAAGAATTGGCTGCTGTACACCACAGTTGGATCCCATATGTCCATAGGGTTTTATTATGCACTTATACAATAGCAGTTTGTTTGGGGTTGGGGGGTTTTGGGGCCCCACCACCATCTCAAGGGCCCAAGCCAACCTCACCTGCACGTTGTCCCCTTGCTGGCAGACGGACAAGGCTCTGGCGAATTGGCTTTTCCTTAACGGGTTGTGCGGGTCGGATGGGAGTCGACGCACAAACTTATAGAAAGTCGACTAAAGAAACCGGTCAAGTCGGTTAGGGCTACCGGGTCCAGGCCGGGCCCGGTTAAAGACGCTAGCCCACAGAAAGGACCGCTTCGCGTCGTGGAACCTTGGTACGCTGACCGGACGGGCGTGTGAGCTGGCCGATGTGCTCGCCAGGCGGAGGGTGGCAGTGGCGTTCGTGCAGGATGCTCGTTGGAGAGGCAACAGGTCCCGCAACATCGGGAACGGCTACAAGCTGATTTACACGGGCTCTCCGAGTGGTTCTCCACAGATCTGTTGCAGCGATGTGGATAAGGCGCTGTTCTGGGAGCAATTTGATGAAGTACTACGAAACATTCCGTTGTCACAGGGTATTGTTGTGGGTGGCGATCTGAACGATAATGTGGGTGAGAAGTGTGAGGAGTTTGGCCGTGTTCATGGCGGTTTTAGTTTTGGGAGCCGTAACGCTGAAGGGAAAGAAATTCTTCGGACGAGTGCGGCTGCCAATTTGGCCATCGTTAACACGTTTTTTCAACAGAAATCCGAACATCTGATCACCTACAAGAGTGGGAGGAATGCCACTCAGATCGATAACTTTCTCACTCGGAGAGACAATATTGGCAAAGTAGCCACCTGTAAAGCTGTACCCGGAGAGTCTCACTGCCCAGCACCGGGTCCTTGTGATGGACCTGCGCGTTAAGCCCCGAGACAAATACCGGGAGCAGTGCCGACGCCAAAACCGGTGGTGGCTGCATGAAGGAAACCAGTCCCACGAGTTTCCGCTGCTGTCAGCGACCTTAGTGTTGCGACAGACAATAAACCCGTCCAGCAAACGAGCGGTAGCCAGTGCCAGACGAGATCACTTACGTCGTTTGTACGATAAGTTGGAATCGTCTGAGGGACAGGAACTCATTTACGAATTGGCACGATCGAAGGTTAAAGCGGCACAGGACATTTCCACGTGCCGCTGTGTTAATGATCCTAGCAGTAACCTGTTATGCGATGACCGCGCGGTGAAGGAGAGATGGCGCTCGTACTTGAACGAGCTGCTCAACAAGCAGCACAAAGAAGTGCAGCCACCGGACCTCCCTCGGAACCAAGGACTTGTGCCACAGATAACGCCTGAGGAAGTCGAGACGGCTCTTCGCTGCATGAAGAATCGGAAAGCTGTCGGGCCCGGTGGAGTCCCTATCGAGGCATGAAAATCGATGGGCTCTTGTGGTGTGAGCATCCTTACCGACCTTTGTAACCGCATTCTCCTCACCGGGAAGATACCAGACCAATGGAGGCTGAGTATTATTACTCCAGTCTATAATGGCAAGGGTTCGATGCGGGAGTGCACTAACTACCGCGGTATAAAGGTTATGT
The DNA here is from genome assembly GCA_907269095.1 of Blastobasis adustella. Lineage (NCBI taxonomy): Eukaryota > Metazoa > Arthropoda > Insecta > Lepidoptera > Blastobasidae > Blastobasis > Blastobasis adustella. The sequence goes on along the minus strand of OU026119.1, from coordinate 12,259,971 downwards.
CTCACACCAATAAGCTTGCTTCGCTTTGATACGCCCGTCCTGGAGCCACGTCGATACCGTATTCAGACTCTTTTGCAGCTTAAGAGTTGCTGATTTTGGGTCGTCATCTTCTGCCACAATCGCAGTATCATAAGCGAATGTACCCCTTCTGTTTACTGCGGATTTACTTATAAATGAAGCAGTTGTAAATAAATAAATAAAATAAAACAATAAAATGCTAAACTTCAATACCTTTATATTTGGAGCTAAATCTCTTGGCTATGATACATCTAACTAGTGGTACGCTACTACAGAAATGAAGTCAACGTGCTCATCAAGAGATAGATCATTGAATGTTCTTGCCGAATGCAACAAGTTGCATTGCTATTCTTGCGATAATTTGTGCGCGCGAATGGAATATGGAGCAAGTTTTTGGCATGGCACATTGATGAATATACGAGTCAGAAACTGTGAACAGTCAATTTTTGATTGAGCAATCTTCATCAGGAATGAGACATCGGCGACATATGGATGGAGAGGGGCAAAGGAGTCGACAATTCGTACTGGCTCCGTACGTGTAAGGAGTCCAGAGGATTAAGCAGGTCCAAAGAAGGAACAATACTCCGTATGTGGCCACTGGCCGCACCTGTGCCTTATACAGCAGGAGGTGCTTCTCTGGGGTGAAGAACCGCTTGGACCTGTTTAAGTGCTCCAAGCTTCTTCGAGGCTAGTTTAGCCTTACCTTCCTGGTGACTCCGGAACCACACACTATGCGACATATGGACACTAAGGGTCCCAAAACTTTTTGAGATGGAAAGGGGTGTTCCTTGGAACTGGGCACTATGTCAAAGTGATCCTTTATTGCGGAAAATGCGCAGATCTAAGCCTTCGATCAAACAGTGCTCTGCTCTCCATCTTTCCTTACAAGGTTTGATACCCGTCCGTGTAAATCCGGACTTCTCGTATCCCTGATCAGTCCAGTCTGCCCCTGTTTCCGCTGTTTGTACTTGATATATTGAATGTGAACTGCTTCGGAACTCTATTGCACTTGTCCTCAAATGGTTACTTTTCTTGGCCAGTCAAGGACTTTTCTTATGCACACAAAGGATATTTCTTTTTTAAATGTCAGTCGGGCGTAACGATAGTAGTCTTCCACATCCATGGGGAAAAACAACTGCCTCGTACGAAGTCGGCATTATGTTTGCTAAAGGGTCATCATAATTTATTACAATGCACGTATTATCTTACCGACCTTGGCAGTGTGGTGTCCGGCAGAGAAGGCAACTAATGTTTTCGAGGCAAAAGATCAAGAGTCTCCGTAGTCTGGAAAATGGGCAGCAACATTTTCCATTATTATATTTAAACACTGCCATCTCCGAGATTATGGCAATAACCTCCCCTTTCGCGGGAGAGGCCCTAAGTCCTGCAGTGGACTGGTACCGCCTGTGATGACGTATAATTAGTTCAACAGGTCCATAGACGTAAAAGTTATTACTTCCGAATATTTTTAAACTCTTAATTAAACAAGTAAAAGACCGACAGACGCGTAACACTAAACCGATGATTAAGGCTTTGCAGTTGCAGCTTGCTTAGCAATTTTGTGCGACATTCACGACTAAGCCCTCTTAGCATGCAATTCAAGTACCTACTTACATTGAGGAAAATCTATTAAATAGGAAAAAATCAACACACAAACTTAATTCTGGTATCATTAAACGTCACCCGACTGACATCGCCCCAATTCGAAACTGAATTGAGGCCAACGATCAAATGCCTCTCGACCATATATGAGCGCAAAGAAAAAGGGAAAAGCGGAGGAGAACTTGCTTCGGTGTCCACTCGTATGATATACCTACCAACCACCGCGGTCGGTAATATAGGTTACCTGGAAGAAATTACTATAAGCGACAAGGGCGCTTGTTGCTTGTTATTGTTTGAAGAAATTCTTGAAAGGAATAGTTGTTTGTTTAAGAAGAGAGCAAAGTTGCGTAGCAAGTGATTCTAATATAGACTACTGAGCACATTGAATGATTTAAAGGTTCTTAACATAATAAAACTGAATAACCGAATAACTAAAACTTACTCTCGTGTCGAACTATGATTACACTCGTACTGTTCTCGTTAACTCGGCGGGTTGGATTGGATTTTCATTCATACCCCCTTTTAAATCCGAGTTGCATAAACGACTACTTTTTGGCTATTGGTGCAACTAGACGTATCTCTTTTATGTTTATTAATTATATTAAAGGCTGATACAGGCATTTTTAAATTATTGAATACTTACTATAAGGCGCGGATCCAGGGGGCAAAGGGTGCAATTACCCCCCTCTCAGCACCGACTCTGACTCGCCGTCGCCCACGGTTTTATGAGCCAAAAGGCCAAAAATTTGAAGTTCGCTGCGCTCGCTCAATTCTTTCATTGATTTCATCAATCACTCCAACTTTTTGGAACAGGAATGTCAAAATTTCGTGCACGCGTTGCTCGCTCATTCGTGGCCTTCAATTTTGACATACTATTCACCAATTTTTCAAAACCTAAAATTCCAAATATTCGTTTTAACAATTATCCCAGCTTTTAAGAACCATAATGTCAAAAGTTTCGTGCGCGCATCGATTGCTTATTCAATAATTTTAATTTCTTTTATTACGATCAGCATCATACATCATCACAGCACCTAAGCCAAAATATAAAAAATTTCAGGCACGCTACGCTCGCTTATTAATTTCTTGCTCACCCCAGCTTTTAATACTCAAAATATCAAGCTCGCTCTGCTCGCTCATTCACAGGTTTCAGTTCTTTATCTTAGCTTTCACCAAGCTCGTTGCGGTCGCTCATTCATTAATTACCTTAAGTTACTTATGTAAAGATCACCCATTGGTGTCAAAACCCAAAATATCTAATAACTAGACCCAAAATTTAAAAATTTTTGAGGTTGCTTCGCTCGCTCATTCATAGGTTTCAGATACTTTTCTTATCATTTACTTAGCTCGTTGCGGTCACTCAATCATAGATTACCAAATTTTTTTTTTATGCCTTTATATTGGCAAACAAGCTTACGGCCTGCCTGATTACTATTTCGAGGATCACCCATTGTTGTTAAGACCAAAAATGTCTAAAACAGCGAGCTCGCTTCAGTTGTTCATTAATTTGAAGATCACCTCCAGCTTTTACTAGGCTGGTCCAAAAGTTTTTAGCCATGGAGTGACTGACTTTAACTGTTGACTTTTTTTTGACTCTGTTGACCCCCCTCAACCAAATCCTGGATCCGCGCCTGCTTACTGTAGTTTTAGATGAACTTAATCGTGCACATATTTCCTTCAGTCACTTCTTCTATACTAATAATTTATTTATAAAGAGGTTAAGTTTGTGATTTTGTATGTTGGGGTAGTATCTCAGAAACTACTGAAGCATTTTGAAAATTCTTTCAACAAATATAAGAACAAAAAATTTTAGTGGGATATTTTACTTATTTTACGAGCTACTCATGGATGGGCAATTTAACAATATAAAATTAAAAATAATATCTACTCAATTAAAACACTCTTACCTATAATAATTTTTGAATTATTTCAGAAACCACCTCAATACCACAAGAAAAAACCAAACACACAACAAAAAAGTGTGACTCATTACAGCAACACTCAAAAGTGTGACTCGTCACAGCAAGGGACTGTGAGTTCCAGCCAAGAAGAAAGTAATCAAACTAGTCAGAAATCAGAAGACCTTATCGAAACTGCTGACAAATCCAGGAAAGGATCTAACGTGCAAATATCAGGTAACATGTTACAAGATAAGGGTGAAAATAAAGCAAATAGTCAGAAACCAGAAGACCTTATTGAAACTGCTGACAAGTCTAGGAAAAGATCTAACGTGCAAATATCAGGTAACACATTACAAGATAAGAGTGAAAATAAAGCAACTAGTCAGAAACAAGAACACCTTATTGAAACTGCTGACAAATCTAGGAAAAGATCTAACGTGCAAATATCAGGTAACACATTACCAGACATGGGTGAAAATAAAGTAACTAGTCAAAAACCAGAAGAACTTATGGAAACTGCTGACAAATCTGGGAAAAGATCTAACATGCAAATATCAGCTAACACATTAGAAACTTTAAATGAAAATAAAGCAACCACAAAAACACTTCCTCCAGTTAAAGAAATGGGAAACAATACAGAACATATTGATAACAATGCCTCGCCAACGTCAACTGATTTAAATAGACAATATGTGTGCAAGTTATGTTCCAAATGTTATTTGCTGAAAGATAGTGCAATTAAACATTGTAAAAGAAAGCACAAAAAATTAATGGCAAAGCATCAGAATATATTCAAGAGGTATTGTACAGTATCTTTAAAAAAGATTGATAATAAACCCAATATCACTGGTAGTTTAAGCACAGTTGTACACGATTCAACAAGAATGATATCTCATGGAGGTAGTGCACAATATTACACTAAATATTATTCATCTATCAGTCCAAATTCGGAATCTGACGAGGACAGTTATTTTAAACAAGGGTTTAGCAAAAGAAAGAGGCTCAGGGCTCTATCAAGGAGTTCAAGCGAAACTGTGGTTCTTGACGCACGTAGCATGAGTTCTAATGGGTGTGAAAATGAAGAAAAGAATCAAGATGATTGTATTCAGATTGATGATTCATCAGATAGTGAGTCTGCTAAAACAGATACAGCTAAGTATAAAGCCACCGCCGTAGATAGGAAAAAATTACGTCATATTATATCTATATCTAATAATAAATTTTTAAGGAAACAAAAAGCCCAAGAAACTGATTGTACTCCATATAGTGAGACCCAGCTGAAACACAAAATATTAAATATGGGTAGGAAAATCTTAAATAAACAGGGGTTTAATTGTACTGGGCTATTCAGATACATGGAACATAAAAATCTTGTATTTATATGGACACCTCCGAGTACCGTATCTTCTGGAAACATTGGCTCTAAAGAAACTAATTATGTCCTTATAAGGAGTAGACCCGCATCTTTTGGAAACAGTGGCTCTAACTACGTCCATATAATGCCTAAATTAAGAGGTAAAGAGTTAAACCAAGATAAATGGAACATTTTACTAGAATCGTCAGTAGATGATTCTTCCATGGAATCTGTAAGCAATTCTGAAACAGATAATGCTATGATATTCGAGTCCGAGTCCAGTATTGAACACACAGGAATAATCGAGGCACAAGCAGAAACAGAAATATTCAAGGCACAAGCAGGAAAAGAAATAGTCATGGCACAAGCAGAAACAGAAATATTCAAGGCACCAGCAGTATTGCATCAAAACCTTAAAGACGACCCACACAAGAATAAACTTCTGAATTTAAGTCCTGTGCCTAATCCTAAACAACTCCCAAAGAAAACACATCTCACAGAGAGTAAAATAAATTTAAATAGAAGTGAAAGCGAAACCTGTCAGGAAGAAATACATATGGAAACAGAAAATAATTCTATGTCACTTTATATAGAGGAAAATAACGAAAACAATGGTGAATTGTTAATGCCAATAATAACCTCTACAACATCTTTGGCTGTTCCTTCTGCCGAAGAAAAGGTTATTGAACCCCCTGTAAAAAATGAAATTCCCCAGAAATCGACTCCGCGAATAAAAGTAAAGCCTGCAAGTGAACTAATGTCTGAAAGTGTTTTAAAGAACCTTGCACAACCTCAGTATGGGGCCCCAACAAATATTTGGGGTTTTAACAATATGAATACAAACACAACAATGAATGGAACAAGTTTATCTAATAATAACATGTTTGTTATAAATGAATCGGTACAATCTCTTGCACCAACAGTGCAATCGCATGCACCAGCAGTACAATCGCATGCCCCAGCTGTGCAAGCGCATACATCAGCAGTGCATACGTTTGCGCCGGCAACACAATCGGTTGCGCCAGCAATGCAATCGCAGGCAGCAGCAGTCCATACGTTTGCGCCAGCAGTGATTTCGCAGGCACCAGCGGTGCAATCGTCCGCGTCTGCCGTGAAATCGTTTACGCCAGCAGTGCAATCACGGGCGCCAGCAGTACAATCGAATGCGCAACCTAATCCAACTAGCGGCATTGTTGCACATAACTCTAACGATATGAGATCTAATAAAAACGGAGAAATTGTTATATTAAATACTGCAGAATTGCCTAACACTAAAACAGATTCACCGTTTAAATATTTTAGACAACTGCTACACATGCACAGAATTTATTTATTGGATCCAGCGGACACTGCACCGTCAAATTTCAATTGCCTTATTAAGTTTAAACTGCAGTATAAACAAGAAACTGTAGATCAACCAGTAGTTATATATATAAACCTATTAGCTAGTGACAATAAGTATTACTTGGGGCTAAAGCACAATGACGAAGTCACCCCCATCAACATCTACCAATTGCCTTCTCATTGGCAGTGGGAAATACTCACCAAACTAAACTCCGACGATGTTGTTAAAAAGGTTCTGAGAAATGCGGAAAAAATTGAAACAGGCGTTTTTGATAGGACTAAAAAATTCTTTTGTTTATTGAAATCAATTCAATATAGTAAAATTGATTCATAACAATTGCCGCCGTTAATGAGGAAGATTCCATATTTTTTTTTTAATTTAATTGGAAATTTTAGTCAAATGAAACAAAACGGTGAAAAATTTTTTAATTATCAAGAATCAAAAAAGTTATGAGACTTTAAACTTGCGATTGTAAGAATAATTTCATTAAGGTATGAGATCGAATTAAAGATCAAAAATGTAAACAAATGGGATGCCACTACAAAAAAATTACCTAAATAGTGGATTATTTAAAATCATTGAAATATTGATTAAAATTATTACATTCAAAATGAAATAAAATCATATGAATATTTTAAAATATTTTACTGAATTAAATAGGGAACAATGTTTTTTTGGTACATATTTGTGCTGTTTCAATAAAATATGGGTAGTTTTCATTTAGGCTACTGGTAATGGTGAGAAATTCTAAACATCTGGTTCGTTGTTACAGTACATTATTGCAAAGGCTTGGAAAGTAACGGATTGACCGACGCCAAGACATATTTACTTAATTTCTCAAAGAGTACATGAAATAATATAAGATTAAAATGGCGGACACTTCTTTCTAATATTGGAGTTTTATAACTAGTGTTCTTGGACTAATATTATCCAAGTTACTTATTACGTTTATAATCAATTGAATAAATGTGGGTAAATCGATTTGTTTCGTTTTCGAAAGTCTACCAGCTATTGTAAAGAACACTGAAAAGTGTGCATGATGCATAACCATTTGGTTATGCAAACAAAAGGTTTTATACCCCTGAATAGTCTCTTCGACATTGACAGTTGTGTGTTTACATTTTTGATCTTTAATTTCATCTCAAACTATAGATGCGCTAATTCGTGCGTGACGTCACCAGGCCGGCATCTCGCCCGCCACTATGACGCTACCCATACACTGGTACTCTTTGCGACTGTATCTTCGGAACCGTAATAGCTAGACAGGATTGACCATGGTCAATCCTGGTCAACGCTGGGAACTCTTAAGACTGGTTGTAACCTAAGCGTAGGCCTAGACTTGGCTCTAAGTCTAGTCTTAGGTCTCCAGCATTGATCAGGTTGGTTGACCTTGGTCAACCTCGCTTCGCCAACGATATTAGAAGGCACACCTAACCAGTGGCGAGCTCGTAGCAGTTAGACTAGCCTCAAACTACGGAACTGTCACCCATCCTGTTCTCGAACATTGCGAGCATTGCTTAACCTCAGTTATCGCTCTTGCAAGCACTCTGACACTAGACCAGTGCCGCTCTCCCAAATTGTGATGCTTGTGTTTTACCATCTAGGCCATAGAGAAAAACTAAATACCTCTGAAACGCCTTTAAAATCACGTTTTATGTATGGAGACCCCCCTTCATTTTTATTTAATGACGATTATTATTATTTGTTGTTATAGCGGCCGTAGTAACACATAGTCTGTGAATAGTTAAAGTGTCTAGCTATTACGGTTCCGAAGATACAGTCACTAAAAGTTTCAGATCGCGGAAGCAATAATTTGCGAAAAAATACGTAAACTTAAATACTGTATAACAGTCATTTATGGATGGATTTCAAAATTTTTTTCACTTGTTAGTTTTGATCTATACTTAAACACTATGTCATTAAATATGGCAATATCGATATTAGGAAAGATCCTCATTGTTTTGGACCTTTGACTGTCTGTGGGTTTCAATAGAAAGAGACAAACAATGCGCTCAAGCGCGACAATGATAGTAATTATTGTGGCGTAAAAAAGAACTAACATGCCGCCAATAGGGTGTCTTATGAAGAAAAGGCACTCACGGTCATAATAGTCCTTATCGGTCGTCTTTTTTCCATTGAAAAATATTTTTTACACGTTTTTACTGTAATACCCGAAACGTTACGAGCGATTCATGATTAGTTGCCGGTTATAGTGCTAGCATTCCAAACCATATTGCAAGCGAGTTCTTAACCCGCTTAGAGTAATTAGTTATATTTTTGTAAACTAAAATGACTCGTAATGTTCTGGTAAGCAATTAGGCTTTGTGTGTTAAACAAAGTATATGTTATTGTTTCTTAAAGAAAATAATACTTTTAGATTTATTTCCACATGAATGTCTGATTAAGGTAGTAAGGTAGAATAGTATTTAGTTAGAAAATATTTGATAGGTATTTGTTAAAATACGAGACTTTATTTCTCGTTAGTTGACCAATAATTGTGTTACACACATAACTGTTTATGTATCTATTGTTTAGTATACAGGTTTTGAATAACCTATTTAAAATAAAAGTTATTTCTACGAATACTTGATTTTTTATTTGGTTGAACCTATTATCTACTAATAGTATCACAGTTTAACCTAGTGTCCATATAGTGTCTATATCTTCTAGTACTTGTTCCGTTGGAGAATGTTTGTGGAACATAAAGTATCCCTGGATTTGTGCTGGACTCACATTCTTTTTCTTTTCCAACACCCTGTAAACAAAAAAGGAAGCTGTAGCCACCCATCGTAAGTACAATCGTCTGCCACCTTAATCAGACCGTAATATTTCAACGAAATCTTACTGCTGCTGCAATGATTTTGTAGGTTTTTGAAGGTCTGACGTCTCTGGATTAAAGTAAAGTCTGTGACAAACAGCCAATGATGATGATAGGTTGGGTCTTTGTTTTTTATAGTCAAAAAATTATTAAATATTGGAATATTTTGTAATATTTAGAATTGTTGTTGTTGTCTCTATTATTCCGTTACATTTATATATCTCTATATGATAACCATACAATACCATGGACCAACAGGATGGTTCTAAACAAGCTCTACATTTGCATCGGCGAATTATTAGTATGGTCTACGATGGTTTTGACAACGGCCTCAGTATTGTCGTACTTCATCATCGTCCTACCGCTTATCCCAGTATCAGCGATATTAACCCATCGCTTCTTGGGCCGTCCACGGGGTCTTTCCTGATACCGGCTGGCAACACGTGACCATACTAGCGCAGGCGAGCCTCCTTGACCTTATCTGCGATATCCTTTACACCAAGTCTGCGACGGACGTACTCGTTACGTACTCGAACGAGTTTCATAACTACACACATCCACCGCAGCATTTTCATTTCGTTGGCGTAGAGTTCGCGGACGTTTTGTCAGCGTCGCCATGTCTCACAGCCATAGAGCATCATAGGTCTAACTATACTCTTGTATATAAACCCCTTGAGCTTGACATGGATTTTAGGGTCACAGATGACAGCCGTGAGCGCCATTTGGCCCAAGCTGCAGAGATTCAGGAATTGGCATAGAGGCCGATCCGGACTCGTGCAGCACGGATCCAAGGTACCTCTCTGTATTTATCTGTCGAGTCGCGTGACAGATTAGCTCTGGCAATGTTTTTTTATGCAATGAACAAAATTGAATATCGCGGAACACTGTAAGGCCAGTATGTTGTGCGTGTGTAGAAACACACTTTATACTTTGAAGACTTTGCTTACCTGGTAGCGAATATTTTAGCATGATCTGGTGCCTGGTCTCCCTTGTAAAACCGAAGAAACATTGATTCTGCCTGTTCTTGGTTACAATAACCCACGTACTCTTTCATGTCTACTCTACCGGGTCGTATTAACGCTGGATCTAGTCTGGAAAAGATAATTAGGAAATATTATTTGGTCGTTCACTAATAGCCTTATATGGAGGCTCACTCAACGTGCGATGGAGCGCAGTGGCGCCCTTATGAGGAGTGTCCCCAAAGCGAACTTTATACGAACGAAGTTTTATCTTATTTTCAATATTACGTAATCAAAGCGAATGAAATTTAGTAGACGTGATTCAGAACACAATATGTATGTCTGTGGTTCGCCAGATTTATGTTGAAAATATCGTTTTATTCAAATTTGAATTTTTTTTGCAGGGTTATAAAAATGGCATGGAAGTCGTAAAAGCTCGTGTAACTTCGAAATGATAGTCTGATAAACCACAGACATAGATACCTATTCTAAATCACATTATTGTGTATACACGTAGATTGTGTAATATTGAAAACAGCATCAAACTTAGTTTGTATGGAGCGCGTTCGAGGGACACTTCTGTTAACGGTTACGAGGCTCCGGGTGGCAGCTCTTTGCGAGGCCCTTGTCCTTTGCGCAAACTACATGAATTAGTAATTATTTGTAATATTTGATGAGGATCCATGTTCATGTCCATCAATATCAGATTGCTTCGTTAGAGATATTTATTAGCGATTTAAGAGTTCCTAACTTTAAGAATGAGCAAGCTCATGTTGTGGAACCGGATTCCTCGTCCACAAATCCCTCGTGAACAACATCGTTAAGATCGAGAGTGTGTCGCCTAGAGTAGCGTACTTTATACTCAGAATCACCAAGCGATATCCGTTGAAGATCATACAGGTCTATGCACCGACTTCGACTCATTCCGATGATGAAGTAGAGGCTATGTGAGGATATTTCTACGGCCATACATACCTCTAAGATAGATTACCGTTGTCGTGGGGGATTTTAACGCGAAACTGGGCAAACGAAACGGAGACGAGTTGTGAGTGGGGCAATTTGGAGATAGAAGTTGGAGCGCCCGGGGCCAGATGCTGGCCGGCTTCATGGAGAAGGAGCGACTCTATATGATAAACTCATTTTTCAGGAAGCCGAATCATCGCAGATGGACGTAGGTTAGTCTTGATGATGTCACAAAAAATTAGATTGACTTCATCCTATCTACGAAACGGCATATACTCGGTGATCAACAGCGTGAAAATTAATAGTGATCACCGCTTGGTAAGAGGGACATTGAATATAAATCCAAAGCTAGAAAGGTCGAGATTGATAAGGTCTACGCTCCGGCCTACACCCATCCAAATCCAAAACCCCGAAAGCTTTCAACTCGAGTTACAAAATCGCTTCGAGTGCCTAGGAGAGTGCGTCGACGTGGACGACTACAATAACAGGTTCGTGAAAACTGTCTATACGGTTGGGTCAAAGTTCTATAAAACCTGCCGTACAAAAAGAACCAGCAAAATCTCTGACCCTCAAACTCATGGAAGAAAGGCGCGGAATGAAGAGTCATTCCGCGCCTTTCTCATTTCCATTGCAGAGGCAATCCCTTGATGAGGTCTCTCAATTTAGGAGACTTCATCGACAGATCTCCAAGTCTCTGAATAGCGACATACGTCGCTTAAATACTACCAATGTTGAGGGAAAGAAAAGAAGGGAAAGAAATTCTTCGGACGAGTGCGGCTGCCAATTTGGCCATCGTTAACACGTTTTTTCAACAGAAATCCGAACATCTGATCACCTACAAGAGTGGGAGGAATGCCACTCAGATCGATAACTTTCTCACTCGGAGAGACAATATTGGCAAAGTAGCCACCTGTAAAGCTGTACCCGGAGAGTCTCACTGCCCAGCACCGGGTCCTTGTGATGGACCTGCGCGTTAAGCCCCGAGACAAATACCGGGAGCAGTGCCGACGCCAAAACCGGTGGTGGCTGCATGAAGGAAACCAGTCCCACGAGTTTCCGCTGCTGTCAGCGACCTTAGTGTTGCGACAGACAATAAACCCGTCCAGCAAACGAGCGGTAGCCAGTGCCAGACGAGATCACTTACGTCGTTTGTACGATAAGTTGGAATCGTCTGAGGGACAGGAACTCATTTACGAATTGGCACGATCGAAGGTTAAAGCGGCACAGGACATTTCCACGTGCCGCTGTGTTAATGATCCTAGCAGTAACCTGTTATGCGATGACCGCGCGGTGAAGGAGAGATGGCGCTCGTACTTGAACGAGCTGCTCAACAAGCAGCACAAAGAAGTGCAGCCACCGGACCTCCCTCGGAACCAAGGACTTGTGCCACAGATAACGCCTGAGGAAGTCGAGACGGCTCTTCGCTGCATGAAGAATCGGAAAGCTGTCGGGCCCGGTGGAGTCCCTATCGAGGCATGAAAATCGATGGGCTCTTGTGGTGTGAGCATCCTTACCGACCTTTGTAACCGCATTCTCCTCACCGGGAAGATACCAGACCAATGGAGGCTGAGTATTATTACTCCAGTCTATAATGGCAAGGGTTCGATGCGGGAGTGCACTAACTACCGCGGTATAAAGGTTATGTCTCACACCAATAAGCTTGCTTCGCTTTGATACGCCCGTCCTGGAGCCACGTCGATACCGTATTCAGACTCTTTTGCAGCTTAAGAGTTGCTGATTTTGGGTCGTCATCTTCTGCCACAATCGCAGTATCATAAGCGAATGTACCCCTTCTGTTTACTGCGGATTTACTTATAAATGAAGCAGTTGTAAATAAATAAATAAAATAAAACAATAAAATGCTAAACTTCAATACCTTTATATTTGGAGCTAAATCTCTTGGCTATGATACATCTAACTAGTGGTACGCTACTACAGAAATGAAGTCAACGTGCTCATCAAGAGATAGATCATTGAATGTTCTTGCCGAATGCAACAAGTTGCATTGCTATTCTTGCGATAATTTGTGCGCGCGAATGGAATATGGAGCAAGTTTTTGGCATGGCACATTGATGAATATACGAGTCAGAAACTGTGAACAGTCAATTTTTGATTGAGCAATCTTCATCAGGAATGAGACATCGGCGACATATGGATGGAGAGGGGCAAAGGAGTCGACAATTCGTACTGGCTCCGTACGTGTAAGGAGTCCAGAGGATTAAGCAGGTCCAAAGAAGGAACAATACTCCGTATGTGGCCACTGGCCGCACCTGTGCCTTATACAGCAGGAGGTGCTTCTCTGGGGTGAAGAACCGCTTGGACCTGTTTAAGTGCTCCAAGCTTCTTCGAGGCTAGTTTAGCCTTACCTTCCTGGTGACTCCGGAACCACACACTATGCGACATATGGACACTAAGGGTCCCAAAACTTTTTGAGATGGAAAGGGGTGTTCCTTGGAACTGGGCACTATGTCAAAGTGATCCTTTATTGCGGAAAATGCGCAGATCTAAGCCTTCGATCAAACAGTGCTCTGCTCTCCATCTTTCCTTACAAGGTTTGATACCCGTCCGTGTAAATCCGGACTTCTCGTATCCCTGATCAGTCCAGTCTGCCCCTGTTTCCGCTGTTTGTACTTGATATATTGAATGTGAACTGCTTCGGAACTCTATTGCACTTGTCCTCAAATGGTTACTTTTCTTGGCCAGTCAAGGACTTTTCTTATGCACACAAAGGATATTTCTTTTTTAAATGTCAGTCGGGCGTAACGATAGTAGTCTTCCACATCCATGGGGAAAAACAACTGCCTCGTACGAAGTCGGCATTATGTTTGCTAAAGGGTCATCATAATTTATTACAATGCACGTATTATCTTACCGACCTTGGCAGTGTGGTGTCCGGCAGAGAAGGCAACTAATGTTTTCGAGGCAAAAGATCAAGAGTCTCCGTAGTCTGGAAAATGGGCAGCAACATTTTCCATTATTATATTTAAACACTGCCATCTCCGAGATTATGGCAATAACCTCCCCTTTCGCGGGAGAGGCCCTAAGTCCTGCAGTGGACTGGTACCGCCTGTGATGACGTATAATTAGTTCAACAGGTCCATAGACGTAAAAGTTATTACTTCCGAATATTTTTAAACTCTTAATTAAACAAGTAAAAGACCGACAGACGCGTAACACTAAACCGATGATTAAGGCTTTGCAGTTGCAGCTTGCTTAGCAATTTTGTGCGACATTCACGACTAAGCCCTCTTAGCATGCAATTCAAGTACCTACTTACATTGAGGAAAATCTATTAAATAGGAAAAAATCAACACACAAACTTAATTCTGGTATCATTAAACGTCACCCGACTGACATCGCCCCAATTCGAAACTGAATTGAGGCCAACGATCAAATGCCTCTCGACCATATATGAGCGCAAAGAAAAAGGGAAAAGCGGAGGAGAACTTGCTTCGGTGTCCACTCGTATGATATACCTACCAACCACCGCGGTCGGTAATATAGGTTACCTGGAAGAAATTACTATAAGCGACAAGGGCGCTTGTTGCTTGTTATTGTTTGAAGAAATTCTTGAAAGGAATAGTTGTTTGTTTAAGAAGAGAGCAAAGTTGCGTAGCAAGTGATTCTAATATAGACTACTGAGCACATTGAATGATTTAAAGGTTCTTAACATAATAAAACTGAATAACCGAATAACTAAAACTTACTCTCGTGTCGAACTATGATTACACTCGTACTGTTCTCGTTAACTCGGCGGGTTGGATTGGATTTTCATTCATACCCCCTTTTAAATCCGAGTTGCATAAACGACTACTTTTTGGCTATTGGTGCAACTAGACGTATCTCTTTTATGTTTATTAATTATATTAAAGGCTGATACAGGCATTTTTAAATTATTGAATACTTACTATAAGGCGCGGATCCAGGGGGCAAAGGGTGCAATTACCCCCCTCTCAGCACCGACTCTGACTCGCCGTCGCCCACGGTTTTATGAGCCAAAAGGCCAAAAATTTGAAGTTCGCTGCGCTCGCTCAATTCTTTCATTGATTTCATCAATCACTCCAACTTTTTGGAACAGGAATGTCAAAATTTCGTGCACGCGTTGCTCGCTCATTCGTGGCCTTCAATTTTGACATACTATTCACCAATTTTTCAAAACCTAAAATTCCAAATATTCGTTTTAACAATTATCCCAGCTTTTAAGAACCATAATGTCAAAAGTTTCGTGCGCGCATCGATTGCTTATTCAATAATTTTAATTTCTTTTATTACGATCAGCATCATACATCATCACAGCACCTAAGCCAAAATATAAAAAATTTCAGGCACGCTACGCTCGCTTATTAATTTCTTGCTCACCCCAGCTTTTAATACTCAAAATATCAAGCTCGCTCTGCTCGCTCATTCACAGGTTTCAGTTCTTTATCTTAGCTTTCACCAAGCTCGTTGCGGTCGCTCATTCATTAATTACCTTAAGTTACTTATGTAAAGATCACCCATTGGTGTCAAAACCCAAAATATCTAATAACTAGACCCAAAATTTAAAAATTTTTGAGGTTGCTTCGCTCGCTCATTCATAGGTTTCAGATACTTTTCTTATCATTTACTTAGCTCGTTGCGGTCACTCAATCATAGATTACCAAATTTTTTTTTTTATGCCTTTATATTGGCAAACAAGCTTACGGCCTGCCTGATTACTATTTCGAGGATCACCCATTGTTGTTAAGACCAAAAATGTCTAAAACAGCGAGCTCGCTTCAGTTGTTCATTAATTTGAAGATCACCTCCAGCTTTTACTAGGCTGGTCCAAAAGTTTTTAGCCATGGAGTGACTGACTTTAACTGTTGACTTTTTTTTGACTCTGTTGACCCCCCTCAACCAAATCCTGGATCCGCGCCTGCTTACTGTAGTTTTAGATGAACTTAATCGTGCACATATTTCCTTCAGTCACTTCTTCTATACTAATAATTTATTTATAAAGAGGTTAAGTTTGTGATTTTGTATGTTGGGGTAGTATCTCAGAAACTACTGAAGCATTTTGAAAATTCTTTCAACAAATATAAGAACAAAAAATTTTAGTGGGATATTTTACTTATTTTACGAGCTACTCATGGATGGGCAATTTAACAATATAAAATTAAAAATAATATCTACTCAATTAAAACACTCTTACCTATAATAATTTTTGAATTATTTCAGAAACCACCTCAATACCACAAGAAAAAACCAAACACACAACAAAAAAGTGTGACTCATTACAGCAACACTCAAAAGTGTGACTCGTCACAGCAAGGGACTGTGAGTTCCAGCCAAGAAGAAAGTAATCAAACTAGTCAGAAATCAGAAGACCTTATCGAAACTGCTGACAAATCCAGGAAAGGATCTAACGTGCAAATATCAGGTAACATGTTACAAGATAAGGGTGAAAATAAAGCAAATAGTCAGAAACCAGAAGACCTTATTGAAACTGCTGACAAGTCTAGGAAAAGATCTAACGTGCAAATATCAGGTAACACATTACAAGATAAGAGTGAAAATAAAGCAACTAGTCAGAAACAAGAACACCTTATTGAAACTGCTGACAAATCTAGGAAAAGATCTAACGTGCAAATATCAGGTAACACATTACCAGACATGGGTGAAAATAAAGTAACTAGTCAAAAACCAGAAGAACTTATGGAAACTGCTGACAAATCTGGGAAAAGATCTAACATGCAAATATCAGCTAACACATTAGAAACTTTAAATGAAAATAAAGCAACCACAAAAACACTTCCTCCAGTTAAAGAAATGGGAAACAATACAGAACATATTGATAACAATGCCTCGCCAACGTCAACTGATTTAAATAGACAATATGTGTGCAAGTTATGTTCCAAATGTTATTTGCTGAAAGATAGTGCAATTAAACATTGTAAAAGAAAGCACAAAAAATTAATGGCAAAGCATCAGAATATATTCAAGAGGTATTGTACAGTATCTTTAAAAAAGATTGATAATAAACCCAATATCACTGGTAGTTTAAGCACAGTTGTACACGATTCAACAAGAATGATATCTCATGGAGGTAGTGCACAATATTACACTAAATATTATTCATCTATCAGTCCAAATTCGGAATCTGACGAGGACAGTTATTTTAAACAAGGGTTTAGCAAAAGAAAGAGGCTCAGGGCTCTATCAAGGAGTTCAAGCGAAACTGTGGTTCTTGACGCACGTAGCATGAGTTCTAATGGGTGTGAAAATGAAGAAAAGAATCAAGATGATTGTATTCAGATTGATGATTCATCAGATAGTGAGTCTGCTAAAACAGATACAGCTAAGTATAAAGCCACCGCCGTAGATAGGAAAAAATTACGTCATATTATATCTATATCTAATAATAAATTTTTAAGGAAACAAAAAGCCCAAGAAACTGATTGTACTCCATATAGTGAGACCCAGCTGAAACACAAAATATTAAATATGGGTAGGAAAATCTTAAATAAACAGGGGTTTAATTGTACTGGGCTATTCAGATACATGGAACATAAAAATCTTGTATTTATATGGACACCTCCGAGTACCGTATCTTCTGGAAACATTGGCTCTAAAGAAACTAATTATGTCCTTATAAGGAGTAGACCCGCATCTTTTGGAAACAGTGGCTCTAACTACGTCCATATAATGCCTAAATTAAGAGGTAAAGAGTTAAACCAAGATAAATGGAACATTTTACTAGAATCGTCAGTAGATGATTCTTCCATGGAATCTGTAAGCAATTCTGAAACAGATAATGCTATGATATTCGAGTCCGAGTCCAGTATTGAACACACAGGAATAATCGAGGCACAAGCAGAAACAGAAATATTCAAGGCACAAGCAGGAAAAGAAATAGTCATGGCACAAGCAGAAACAGAAATATTCAAGGCACCAGCAGTATTGCATCAAAACCTTAAAGACGACCCACACAAGAATAAACTTCTGAATTTAAGTCCTGTGCCTAATCCTAAACAACTCCCAAAGAAAACACATCTCACAGAGAGTAAAATAAATTTAAATAGAAGTGAAAGCGAAACCTGTCAGGAAGAAATACATATGGAAACAGAAAATAATTCTATGTCACTTTATATAGAGGAAAATAACGAAAACAATGGTGAATTGTTAATGCCAATAATAACCTCTACAACATCTTTGGCTGTTCCTTCTGCCGAAGAAAAGGTTATTGAACCCCCTGTAAAAAATGAAATTCCCCAGAAATCGACTCCGCGAATAAAAGTAAAGCCTGCAAGTGAACTAATGTCTGAAAGTGTTTTAAAGAACCTTGCACAACCTCAGTATGGGGCCCCAACAAATATTTGGGGTTTTAACAATATGAATACAAACACAACAATGAATGGAACAAGTTTATCTAATAATAACATGTTTGTTATAAATGAATCGGTACAATCTCTTGCACCAACAGTGCAATCGCATGCACCAGCAGTACAATCGCATGCCCCAGCTGTGCAAGCGCATACATCAGCAGTGCATACGTTTGCGCCGGCAACACAATCGGTTGCGCCAGCAATGCAATCGCAGGCAGCAGCAGTCCATACGTTTGCGCCAGCAGTGATTTCGCAGGCACCAGCGGTGCAATCGTCCGCGTCTGCCGTGAAATCGTTTACGCCAGCAGTGCAATCACGGGCGCCAGCAGTACAATCGAATGCGCAACCTAATCCAACTAGCGGCATTGTTGCACATAACTCTAACGATATGAGATCTAATAAAAACGGAGAAATTGTTATATTAAATACTGCAGAATTGCCTAACACTAAAACAGATTCACCGTTTAAATATTTTAGACAACTGCTACACATGCACAGAATTTATTTATTGGATCCAGCGGACACTGCACCGTCAAATTTCAATTGCCTTATTAAGTTTAAACTGCAGTATAAACAAGAAACTGTAGATCAACCAGTAGTTATATATATAAACCTATTAGCTAGTGACAATAAGTATTACTTGGGGCTAAAGCACAATGACGAAGTCACCCCCATCAACATCTACCAATTGCCTTCTCATTGGCAGTGGGAAATACTCACCAAACTAAACTCCGACGATGTTGTTAAAAAGGTTCTGAGAAATGCGGAAAAAATTGAAACAGGCGTTTTTGATAGGACTAAAAAATTCTTTTGTTTATTGAAATCAATTCAATATAGTAAAATTGATTCATAACAATTGCCGCCGTTAATGAGGAAGATTCCATATTTTTTTTTTAATTTAATTGGAAATTTTAGTCAAATGAAACAAAACGGTGAAAAATTTTTTAATTATCAAGAATCAAAAAAGTTATGAGACTTTAAACTTGCGATTGTAAGAATAATTTCATTAAGGTATGAGATCGAATTAAAGATCAAAAATGTAAACAAATGGGATGCCACTACAAAAAAATTACCTAAATAGTGGATTATTTAAAATCATTGAAATATTGATTAAAATTATTACATTCAAAATGAAATAAAATCATATGAATATTTTAAAATATTTTACTGAATTAAATAGGGAACAATGTTTTTTTGGTACATATTTGTGCTGTTTCAATAAAATATGGGTAGTTTTCATTTAGGCTACTGGTAATGGTGAGAAATTCTAAACATCTGGTTCGTTGTTACAGTACATTATTGCAAAGGCTTGGAAAGTAACGGATTGACCGACGCCAAGACATATTTACTTAATTTCTCAAAGAGTACATGAAATAATATAAGATTAAAATGGCGGACACTTCTTTCTAATATTGGAGTTTTATAACTAGTGTTCTTGGACTAATATTATCCAAGTTACTTATTACGTTTATAATCAATTGAATAAATGTGGGTAAATCGATTTGTTTCGTTTTCGAAAGTCTACCAGCTATTGTAAAGAACACTGAAAAGTGTGCATGATGCATAACCATTTGGTTATGCAAACAAAAGGTTTTATACCCCTGAATAGTCTCTTCGACATTGACAGTTGTGTGTTTACATTTTTGATCTTTAATTTCATCTCAAACTATAGATGCGCTAATTCGTGCGTGACGTCACCAGGCCGGCATCTCGCCCGCCACTATGACGCTACCCATACACTGGTACTCTTTGCGACTGTATCTTCGGAACCGTAATAGCTAGACAGGATTGACCATGGTCAATCCTGGTCAACGCTGGGAACTCTTAAGACTGGTTGTAACCTAAGCGTAGGCCTAGACTTGGCTCTAAGTCTAGTCTTAGGTCTCCAGCATTGATCAGGTTGGTTGACCTTGGTCAACCTCGCTTCGCCAACGATATTAGAAGGCACACCTAACCAGTGGCGAGCTCGTAGCAGTTAGACTAGCCTCAAACTACGGAACTGTCACCCATCCTGTTCTCGAACATTGCGAGCATTGCTTAACCTCAGTTATCGCTCTTGCAAGCACTCTGACACTAGACCAGTGCCGCTCTCCCAAATTGTGATGCTTGTGTTTTACCATCTAGGCCATAGAGAAAAACTAAATACCTCTGAAACGCCTTTAAAATCACGTTTTATGTATGGAGACCCCCCTTCATTTTTATTTAATGACGATTATTATTATTTGTTGTTATAGCGGCCGTAGTAACACATAGTCTGTGAATAGTTAAAGTGTCTAGCTATTACGGTTCCGAAGATACAGTCACTAAAAGTTTCAGATCGCGGAAGCAATAATTTGCGAAAAAATACGTAAACTTAAATACTGTATAACAGTCATTTATGGATGGATTTCAAAATTTTTTTCACTTGTTAGTTTTGATCTATACTTAAACACTATGTCATTAAATATGGCAATATCGATATTAGGAAAGATCCTCATTGTTTTGGACCTTTGACTGTCTGTGGGTTTCAATAGAAAGAGACAAACAATGCGCTCAAGCGCGACAATGATAGTAATTATTGTGGCGTAAAAAAGAACTAACATGCCGCCAATAGGGTGTCTTATGAAGAAAAGGCACTCACGGTCATAATAGTCCTTATCGGTCGTCTTTTTTCCATTGAAAAATATTTTTTACACGTTTTTACTGTAATACCCGAAACGTTACGAGCGATTCATGATTAGTTGCCGGTTATAGTGCTAGCATTCCAAACCATATTGCAAGCGAGTTCTTAACCCGCTTAGAGTAATTAGTTATATTTTTGTAAACTAAAATGACTCGTAATGTTCTGGTAAGCAATTAGGCTTTGTGTGTTAAACAAAGTATATGTTATTGTTTCTTAAAGAAAATAATACTTTTAGATTTATTTCCACATGAATGTCTGATTAAGGTAGTAAGGTAGAATAGTATTTAGTTAGAAAATATTTGATAGGTATTTGTTAAAATACGAGACTTTATTTCTCGTTAGTTGACCAATAATTGTGTTACACACATAACTGTTTATGTATCTATTGTTTAGTATACAGGTTTTGAATAACCTATTTAAAATAAAAGTTATTTCTACGAATACTTGATTTTTTATTTGGTTGAACCTATTATCTACTAATAGTATCACAGTTTAACCTAGTGTCCATATAGTGTCTATATCTTCTAGTACTTGTTCCGTTGGAGAATGTTTGTGGAACATAAAGTATCCCTGGATTTGTGCTGGACTCACATTCTTTTTCTTTTCCAACACCCTGTAAACAAAAAAGGAAGCTGTAGCCACCCATCGTAAGTACAATCGTCTGCCACCTTAATCAGACCGTAATATTTCAACGAAATCTTACTGCTGCTGCAATGATTTTGTAGGTTTTTGAAGGTCTGACGTCTCTGGATTAAAGTAAAGTCTGTGACAAACAGCCAATGATGATGATAGGTTGGGTCTTTGTTTTTTATAGTCAAAAAATTATTAAATATTGGAATATTTTGTAATATTTAGAATTGTTGTTGTTGTCTCTATTATTCCGTTACATTTATATATCTCTATATGATAACCATACAATACCATGGACCAACAGGATGGTTCTAAACAAGCTCTACATTTGCATCGGCGAATTATTAGTATGGTCTACGATGGTTTTGACAACGGCCTCAGTATTGTCGTACTTCATCATCGTCCTACCGCTTATCCCAGTATCAGCGATATTAACCCATCGCTTCTTGGGCCGTCCACGGGGTCTTTCCTGATACCGGCTGGCAACACGTGACCATACTAGCGCAGGCGAGCCTCCTTGACCTTATCTGCGATATCCTTTACACCAAGTCTGCGACGGACGTACTCGTTACGTACTCGAACGAGTTTCATAACTACACACATCCACCGCAGCATTTTCATTTCGTTGGCGTAGAGTTCGCGGACGTTTTGTCAGCGTCGCCATGTCTCACAGCCATAGAGCATCATAGGTCTAACTATACTCTTGTATATAAACCCCTTGAGCTTGACATGGATTTTAGGGTCACAGATGACAGCCGTGAGCGCCATTTGGCCCAAGCTGCAGAGATTCAGGAATTGGCATAGAGGCCGATCCGGACTCGTGCAGCACGGATCCAAGGTACCTCTCTGTATTTATCTGTCGAGTCGCGTGACAGATTAGCTCTGGCAATGTTTTTTTATGCAATGAACAAAATTGAATATCGCGGAACACTGTAAGGCCAGTATGTTGTGCGTGTGTAGAAACACACTTTATACTTTGAAGACTTTGCTTACCTGGTAGCGAATATTTTAGCATGATCTGGTGCCTGGTCTCCCTTGTAAAACCGAAGAAACATTGATTCTGCCTGTTCTTGGTTACAATAACCCACGTACTCTTTCATGTCTACTCTACCGGGTCGTATTAACGCTGGATCTAGTCTGGAAAAGATAATTAGGAAATATTATTTGGTCGTTCACTAATAGCCTTATATGGAGGCTCACTCAACGTGCGATGGAGCGCAGTGGCGCCCTTATGAGGAGTGTCCCCAAAGCGAACTTTATACGAACGAAGTTTTATCTTATTTTCAATATTACGTAATCAAAGCGAATGAAATTTAGTAGACGTGATTCAGAACACAATATGTATGTCTGTGGTTCGCCAGATTTATGTTGAAAATATCGTTTTATTCAAATTTGAATTTTTTTTGCAGGGTTATAAAAATGGCATGGAAGTCGTAAAAGCTCGTGTAACTTCGAAATGATAGTCTGATAAACCACAGACATAGATACCTATTCTAAATCACATTATTGTGTATACACGTAGATTGTGTAATATTGAAAACAGCATCAAACTTAGTTTGTATGGAGCGCGTTCGAGGGACACTTCTGTTAACGGTTACGAGGCTCCGGGTGGCAGCTCTTTGCGAGGCCCTTGTCCTTTGCGCAAACTACATGAATTAGTAATTATTTGTAATATTTGATGAGGATCCATGTTCATGTCCATCAATATCAGATTGCTTCGTTAGAGATATTTATTAGCGATTTAAGAGTTCCTAACTTTAAGAATGAGCAAGCTCATGTTGTGGAACCGGATTCCTCGTCCACAAATCCCTCGTGAACAACATCGTTAAGATCGAGAGTGTGTCGCCTAGAGTAGCGTACTTTATACTCAGAATCACCAAGCGATATCCGTTGAAGATCATACAGGTCTATGCACCGACTTCGACTCATTCCGATGATGAAGTAGAGGCTATGTGAGGATATTTCTACGGCCATACATACCTCTAAGATAGATTACCGTTGTCGTGGGGGATTTTAACGCGAAACTGGGCAAACGAAACGGAGACGAGTTGTGAGTGGGGCAATTTGGAGATAGAAGTTGGAGCGCCCGGGGCCAGATGCTGGCCGGCTTCATGGAGAAGGAGCGACTCTATATGATAAACTCATTTTTCAGGAAGCCGAATCATCGCAGATGGACGTAGGTTAGTCTTGATGATGTCACAAAAAATTAGATTGACTTCATCCTATCTACGAAACGGCATATACTCGGTGATCAACAGCGTGAAAATTAATAGTGATCACCGCTTGGTAAGAGGGACATTGAATATAAATCCAAAGCTAGAAAGGTCGAGATTGATAAGGTCTACGCTCCGGCCTACACCCATCCAAATCCAAAACCCCGAAAGCTTTCAACTCGAGTTACAAAATCGCTTCGAGTGCCTAGGAGAGTGCGTCGACGTGGACGACTACAATAACAGGTTCGTGAAAACTGTCTATACGGTTGGGTCAAAGTTCTATAAAACCTGCCGTACAAAAAGAACCAGCAAAATCTCTGACCCTCAAACTCATGGAAGAAAGGCGCGGAATGAAGAGTCATTCCGCGCCTTTCTCATTTCCATTGCAGAGGCAATCCCTTGATGAGGTCTCTCAATTTAGGAGACTTCATCGACAGATCTCCAAGTCTCTGAATAGCGACATACGTCGCTTAAATACTACCAATGTTGAGGCGGCGATCGAGCAGAACAAAGCCTCTGAATGGCCAGGCTGAAGTGGCAGTGGGCAGGGCACATAGCTCGAAGAACAGATGGCCGATGGGGCAGTAAAGTTCTCGAATGACGCCCACGTACCGGAAGACGCAGCGTGGGTAGGCCTCCTACAAGGTGGACCGATAAAGATCGCAGGTACCAGCTGGATGCGGAAGGCACAAGACCGACCTTTGTGGAGATCTCTGGGGGAGGCCTATGTCTAGCAGTGGGCGTTTTTAGGCTGATATGATGATGGCAGCAAGAATAAGAGGGGTGTATTTTATCTTATGTTATAATACCTTTCTAAGTAGTTGGTGGTCATAAACACAATCCGTGCCTCTGTGGACGCGACACCATCGAGACAGTTCAGCAGTCCACTGAAGGTGACGCGGTTGAGACCCTCGAACGCTGCCTTCTGCGCGGCCGTATCCTCCCGTGATACGAACGCCGCGTCAATGTCTTCTAGCAGAATAATCGACTGCTGA
The DNA here is from genome assembly GCA_907269095.1 of Blastobasis adustella. NCBI lineage: Eukaryota > Metazoa > Arthropoda > Insecta > Lepidoptera > Blastobasidae > Blastobasis > Blastobasis adustella. The sequence continues at coordinate 12,235,165 of OU026119.1, read as the reverse complement.
GGGGCGACGCTATGAAAACAAATATGTAAGTTAATAATGTTAAGAAAGCTGATACTTCGTCTCCGTAAAATTCGGTTATGACGTATTTCCGTGGGATAAGAAGTATTATTCATTAGTCCAGGTTATAAACCAGCGAAATCCATTTTTTGGGTATGTTCCAGGTTTCCTACCTACCTGCGTACCTTTGTTGACGAGTAACCCGATATTTCGACGCAGTTGCATGCATCATGGTCACGGAATGACTGGAGGAAGGAAGACTCGTCAACAAAGGTACAGGGTAGAAAACTCGGAACATACCCTTAAAATGTGTGATAATAACCACAATAGTTTATTACAACCATTCAGCCATTAGTGTGGTTGGGTAACGAACATACAAACTTTCACATTTGCTATATTACTTCAGTAGGATTGCAGTTAATTTGTTGTATAACGAAACACAAATAGCCTTATTTGTGTAAAAATAACCAACCTTAGTAGATGATTAAGCCTGTCATCGGTGAGACCTCTCTCTGACAAATTGAGAACACATATGTTATACTCCAATTCACCAGCCAAAGCCATTATAAAAGAGGATTTACCACATCCAGGAGGGCCGTACAATAAATAACCTGAAATCAAGAACATTTAAAATGTTGATTTGTGAAGGTATAATAGTGAACATTGTGAATGAATTTCCAAGATGCTTCCTCATACCTCTCCTGTATGGTATGCCTCGATCTGTGTACCAGCTGGGGTTGTCTATGAAGTCATTGCAGTCAGCTAAAATGCGATCTGCAAGGCCGGTGCGTAGCACTACGCTATGGATAGGTCGGCGTCGGCGTGGATGCCCGAACTGTCGCCAATCGGAGCCCATTGCAGTGTACATTATAGTCTTACCTTCATGCTCCTTCAGAGCGATCGTTCTAGCTGAAATTTAAAATTGATAATTATCGATGATAATTAAATAACAGTCAGTTAACTTTTAATAAGTTTTTGGGAACACATTAACTGTGCAACTTTATTTATTATCAACTAACCTGAAGATTACCAGAACAAATTTTATTAATAATTATGTTACACATAAGTCACAAATGCTCATGGGCTAACAAAGGCCGTTGTTGATGTACTATGAGATGGGGTGTAACTTACATCTCCGCACGTCACAGTACAACATTAAATCAAATATATACCAAAACTTGTTAATTACCTTCTTCAAGTATGTCATAATAAAGTTGTTTATTTCGACCAAATGAAGTTAATGTGACAGTCTCCCAAGGTACACCCATATGCAGGTCTAGTGTATGTTGTTCACGAGTTCTATCTACGCGAATCCATGACCCTGCATATCTGCAATCAATTGAATTTTATGATGATATGTCCTATGATATGATATGATGGTAAGTCCAGCCAGCCATAGATACCTGTACAGATAAGTTCACTGGTTTGTTTAGAAATATATTTACTACTACTACCGCTCACTACTGCTGTGAATACTAAAGGCTGATTTAAACGTCATGTAGTTAACTAAATTCTTACTTAATTTACGCAGTCCATACTAACAGAACTCATAAAACTTAGGGACCTTCCTCTTTAAGGTTATTTTAATTATATATTTAGCAACTAGTTGTATCTTATCTAGTGATAATGTGTGATAGTTATAAAAACCTGAAGAAATGTTGACCAACACTGGGTATAAAGTCGTATTTAGTTTTGATCTGACCAGTATCTTTCTGAAGAAAAGACGTTTCTACGCTGAGATGTTGCGTTTTTCTAGCTCCTTTTTGTGTGATCCATTGCAATAACCACTGGTATGACTTGTCACGGCAAGGAACTTCAAGAGTAATCATGCAATGTCTTCTAAAGAGTATCACAGAAGTTTGAAATCCTTTTCGTAATATTGCAGCACCAGCTCCTACGCCAAATAAGCCGAACCCAGCACCGAAGTATGGATTTTGAGCTAAAGACGCTATATAATCCGCTAACGTCATTTTTCCAGATTATAAGTTTAATTTTGTCAATCGTTTTTTTCAGGAATAATATTTCAGGGTAATATTTAGTTAAAAACCAAAAATCTTCGCAACACAAGCCGTAACATTTTTTGACATTGACAATCAGCTGATCGGCAGCAATCACGTAATACTGACGGCATCGGTTCGGAATCAGTACGTGATCGGGAAGTATTAGTTTCGCTGTGGTTTCGTTATGTACGAGATTGTGTTCATGTTCAATAATGTACGAGATTAATGCCATTGGGTAAAACATACTAAGGACCTGTTTCACATTTTTTTATTTTATAATTAAGTACTTTTAAATTGACTAAAATGGTGGCGTCTTCACTTTGTGCCATCAGACACATTACAATTTGCACGAGTCATTAGTAGCTAATAATGTTTTCCAAAAAAGTTATACTTATTAAAGTACCTGAAACCCCAAACCACGGTGCAAGGAATACCTATGTAGATATTATTTATCCTTCCTTTTAGGTATTGTGACGTGAGTCGGTGATTCTGCGTCAACAGATCGGGGTATCCGGTACAATAACCGGGTCTCTATGCAAATACAAATACTTTATTGGTAACAGTGTTACAAGTCAACTGATAATAAAAAGCATTACTTAGATACTATAATACAAGAAAGTATTACATTTTCATATTTTTTTTTAAAATGATACGAATTAATCTTATTTATCACATAGCCCACGTAGCGGAAGACGCAGCGTGGATAGGTCTCCCACTAGGTGGACCGATGATCTAGTAAAGATCGCAGGTACCAGCTGGATGCGGAAGGCACAAGACCGGCCTTTGTAGAGATCTCTAGGGGAGGCCTATGCCCAGCAGTGGGCGTCTTCCGGCTGATATGATAATCACATAGGCACATAAAAACAGTCGTAATTTATTACAATAATAATCATCATCATCATCTTATCGTCATTGTCCCGGTTGTGCTCTGAAGAACAAGGGCCCTGGGTCCGCCTTGACCATGATCCAGAATTTGGCGATCGTAATTACAGTGGAGCGACTACCATCTGACCTCCGTGACCCTGCTACCAGGGGAACCTGACTAGGATGGATCATGGTTACAAATTCAGTTGCCTGAATTTGCAGGTTTCATCACGATGTTTTCGCTCACCGTGAGAGCATCGGTTAGAATTCAACTAATGTACATAACTCAGAAAAGAATCGTTGGTACATGGCCGCAGGAGATTCGAACCTGATACCTCTCGCTTACGAGTTGGATGCTTATACGCCGACGCGAATTTATTGCAATAATAATGTAAAATAAAAATCGCTCCGTTATAAGGTAATAAAATGAATTAAACAACACCTTTTGGTGTGGACGCCTCAAATTGATAAATTCGTCAAAGTCGTTAAAGATTGAACAGTACCACGCTGATCATCTACTCGAATACTTTATACCGTACCTATATTATACCCGCCGAGTATACTTACATCAAATATGTGATTAGGTACTAAGATAAATAATAATAAAAGAGATGGTGGCCCGCGCCGCTCCTGCCGCGGCCGATGCGCAAGCGCCGCGCTGCGGGTCACGCGACCCCTATCATAAGTCGCGCCGCTGCACGGCACGGGTTCATTTCAATTAAGCACCCTATTTATTTACTACAATGTACTTGTTCTCTATGTGAACAGACTATGCATGTAGGATGTTGCTGTTAGAATGTGTAGATGTGCATACATTGGATTTTTATGTAGCACTGACTACGAGTACGCCCTACTTTCTTGTAATGTATTCCGGTCATGTATGGAGTACTGTGGTCACCTCTGGGATGGGTACGCCAAGTATCAGCTGGAAGCTCTTGACTCTATCGACAGACTTGCCAAAAGACTGATTGGTGATGATTCGCTTGTCGAGTCCCGCCTTCTGGGTCTAGGACACCGTCGTAGAGTAGCCGGCTTGTCGGTCTTCTATCGAACACACTTCGGCGAGTGCTCCCAGGAGCTCCACAACCTTGTTCCATCTTGCCGTTTTTATTATCGAACAACGAGAGGGACAAAAGATCGTCATCTCGTAATAAGCGTTTTGCATGCACTTTTCTTATGCGCATGGCAAATGATTGGAACTCACGGCCTGTGTCCATGTTTCCCGATAAGTATAATCTTGGGGTCTTCAAATCAAGAGTGAATAGGTACATTCTAGGCACGCATGCTACATCTTCACTTTCCATCAGGTGAGTTGAGGTCAAATGCAAGCCTATTGATAATAATAATAAAAAATGCCACTTTTTATCCGACTGCGTCAGAATGAAGAGGGTTATTCAGTCAATCAGGTGGTTAGGTAGCCGTAAGTTTGCTGGCATGTGCAAAATAATTTAATGAAGTTTACTTATCTACTGTAGCACCGCTAAAGAACCTTCAAATCGAATACCGTTGAACTATGTGGCTATGACTCATGACGCATTGAGGCAGTCGATGAGATTTTAAACAGGATACTAGGCGATTTGATCAACTTAGATTTTGTTATAAGTTGTTGATTTTGTCATTAATGTGCTTGGTTTGTTGTACTTATGTTGTGTTAGGTATTCTCTCGACAATAATCGTTACGTAGGTACATTTACTTTTCACTGTTCCGTGCAGTTTACCGAGATTATCTCAAAATTGCGATGCGGTATTTGTCCCTCGCGGTGATGGTGGTGTGGCTGGGCACGATGCCGGTGTCGGAGTTGGCGCTGGCGGTCCGCAAGTTCGTCTACCAACAGGACCTGTCCGAACACTGTCGCCGGCGCGTGATCCCTTCCATGTTCGTGGGCCGCAAAGTGACAGAGGCCCAGGCGCAGATACTGCACCTCTCGCAACTCGAGATGCCTTATAGCTGTTACATTACCATCAGGTACGGGATTTGTGTTTTTGTATAAGTAGATATTATAATAATATGCTCGTAATAAGGTAGATGGCGTCGCATGGCTGAGGCGTGGCGAATTCGGCATCGAGTTTTATTTTCCTCAAAGGTAGATTTTTAAACCAGCCAGGCGAGGAGATTGTGGTAGAATCCACCGATGTGTAGGAGACTTAAATCCAGAAGTGAATTGTTATTAAAGTTCTCATCATCTCTTCGCTTGGACTTCTTTTCGGGATTCTTAGTGGTGAGTTTGTTGGCAAGCAACATTTGTTCCCTAAGGTCCTATTTGAACAACAATTGTCTAGGAAGGCATGCGGTCAAATGCTCCACATAATGGAAAGCGGCCACCGTCGACCGACGTGCTGCGCGAGAAGTGCCCATACTGTTCAAAACGATCTCTTGCAATTTATATATTATTAGATATGAATCATTACATCCCATAACAGTCCACTGCAGGACTTGAGGCCTCCCCCACGAAAGGGGAGGTTGTTGCCATAATCTCCACGCTTGGCAGGCGGGTTGGAGGTCGTGGTGTTCTAACAATGGAAAACGCTGCTGCCCATTTTCCATACTACGGAGACTGTAGATCTTTTGCCTCGAAAACATTAGTCGCCTTGTACAACACCCACGGGTGTAAGGGGTTAGTGCTATTCTACTCTTCCGGACACCACACGGTCATTAGGTATAAATGAATAGTCAGAATAACAATATTTCTTATAATTATTTACAGAACAGAACTTGGTAGTAACGTAGTTATGGTGGTCCAGTTACCAACGGATGAAGATTTGGAAGCTACTTGTGCTGTATACGAGAATCAGCTGTTGGTTTACGATTTGGGGGAGACTTTCGGGGGCTACTGGGGCCCGGTACCAGCGCAAAGCACTCCGGTTCGCCCGACCCTTCAGCGCAAATATTACACCCTTCGCACTACCACGGAAAGGCCTTACGAGAAGAAATCTCCTAGGTAATTAGTGTTTACTATTTTTAGATCCACAGACAACTCGACACCCTTTTACGGGCATGGGCCCCACCATTCATTCCTACTGCTGCAACTCCTGTTTATCCGGGATCATAATGAATGATGAAATGGAAAGAGGAATTATCAGCATGCACGCATAAAATTTTAAACTACACAGCGGATTTTAATGCAATTTTCAACAATAGGTAGAGTGATCCAATAGGAAGGTTTACATGATAGGACAACATGAACGAAGTCGCGGCGGGAGAGCTGAATATTCTAAATACGTAAGGTCATTAAGATGGATTAATGTTACCCCTTCACGCAAGAAATACTGATTAACGGATTTTGATGAAAAGTAGCAGCTTAAAACCTAATAGTACATAGGCTCTAATTTATCCCTAAATTCAATCGGTTCTCAAGGGAACGGGTCCGGAACGTAAATAGTGAATTTTACGCAGTCGCGGTCTAAGCCTACAAATGAAAATTGTATATTTAGTTACCCTTTTTTTTATCTTGACTATCAAGGCATTTGACCGCCAACTTACCTGGTGATAAGTAACGGTTTACCTAAATATGATTCATTATTTCGTACAGCACTGAAACTAAAAAACGTAGTACCCACAAACCAAGGGATGAAGACACCGACAGTACATCATCAGATCACGACTACATAGCGTTTGAGATCCCGCTGGTGAACGTCTCTGGTGGGAGGTTGGTCGAGAGCGACGACGTAGCACCGCAGTCCTTCACGCAAGAAGACATGTTCGACATCATTTACGACGTAAAACCGAAGTGAGTTGGATTTAATGTATTTCAATACAATGAATTCGACAGTTATCAGCTGTGTCGTGTAGAATAAGTAAGAGAAGTATAATATGCCGTCAGACAGTTCTACTTACGAGTGTCATCCATAACTACGTGTACGACTATAGTGTCTTAGGAGCAGTGGCCCTATTTTTGAACAGCTCGCCGCGAGTGGAAGGGTTTTCAATTTTGATTTTCGGCATGAAAAATAAATAAATAACTACGCTGATTTTCCCTATTTAAATTGTTCCCTTTCGGTGTTGACAAAGATTTAAGAGCGAGCGGTTCAATAATAGAGCCCCAGGTGTGCTATTTTTGAAATGGCCTGAAGGATCCGCCTATGTGGGTAACACCCCATTAGGTATTCATTTCTCCCATCATGCAACACTGCTTGCAATGTTGTGTTCCGGATTAGTTTTAAGGATAATGTAGCAGCGCAGTTACAGGCAAGAGGCATCATTTGAGTCCCCACAGGTGACAACGCATCTGCGGTTCTGCATTTTTGTTTAGTACTTAGTAGGTACTTAAGGTTAACCTACATGAAACTGCATGAATCGTAGATGGGCGACAGTTACAGCTTTCCATCAGGTGGGCTGTCCGCTCGTTTGTATCTGAGCAGCATAAAATACTACAAAGTCGTCGTCAGAAACTTAGCAGTAGCGGTTTCTGTTGTATGTACTTATTCTTCAAAACTTACTTGTTAAACCTTCACCTATCAACCTATTCAACCTATCGTGAAGACTATGTCAAAACCCTCCAATAACGAGAGGAGGCTTAAGTCTGCGCGGGTTGTTAATGATGATGACGAATGTGATTGAACATTCCTCAGATGATGATCACGGCATACGTAGATACAGGCCACGAACAGCATGAATTAGTTGCCGACGGTTTGGTGAGACGATCCAGCTGTAGGTTCATGTAGAAGCTAGGTCTCTAGCATGAGACATACTAGTGCGAGTCCGATTCTCTTTAACTGTTTTATATAGGTAACGTTAGCCTACGGACCTTAGTTAGCGTTGTGTACCCACAAGGCTGAATCGGCGCTTGGTTCTACGATAAAGCAAGCGAACCAAGGTAATCGACATAGCCCTAAGGATTGCCAGGCCAAAGTGGCAGTGGGCAGGGCACATAGCTCGAAGAACAGATGGCCGATGGGGAAGAAAAGTTCTCGAGTGGCAACCATGTACCGGAAGACCCAGCGTGGATAGGCCTCCGACGACCTGGTAAAGATCGCAGGTACCAGGTGGATGCGGAAGACACAGAACCGGCCATTGTGGAGATCTCTGGGGGGGCCTATGTCCAGCAGTGGGCGTCTTACGGCTTTCGGCCACGATAAAGAGGAAATTATAAATTTGCTAGTGAGCATCAAGACCGCCGTACTCGAGAAATTCTACATTTATAGATACGTACTATTTCGTAGCGCTAATAAATTCAACTAATAACAAATATTATGAACATATCTACCACCTCGCTAGAAAGGAAGAATTAATGTAAATATTTCAAAGAAGCTGCAGTAACCATAAATAAAAATCTGTAACCCTGTTAACAGGGGACCTAATCAGATTGGATCATGAATACGCAATCAGTCGGCTGAATTTGCAGATTTCATCACGTATTTCCCTCACGATAAGAAAATAGTACGTACCTTAGAAAAAGACATTGGTACATGGCCGCACTGGGGATCGAACTCAGTAACTCTCGCTTACGAGTCGGACCCCTTAACCATCACGCCACTGACGTTCCCAACGAAACTGTATTAACGTGCTAATTGTGTGGTAATATTAAATAAATAAATATACTTGGACAAATTCACACAACGCCATCTAGCCCCAAAGTAAGCAAAGGTTGTGTTATGGGTGTTAGATAACTGATAAACTACTTATATACTTCTTTTACTTATTATACGTACACCCAGACCCGTAACAGAAGATAAAATTCATCATTTCAATTTCTGCTCGGCCGGGAATCGAATCCGGGACCTCAGCGTGGCGACCGGCATGTTAACCAACTGAGCCTCTTGGGTCGTCGAAAACGATAAATATAACTAAAGCCATTAACACGTTTTATGATTTCCAGTCCCGATGAGCTCGGCGATGTCCATGAAGTGCCTATATTGAATTTGTCTATATCTGACTCAATGGATGATGAGTTTTCTGTGTAAGCAATATCAGACTTATATTTTTAGTTTAAATCAAATCCGCTATCCACTAAGATTTTCACCAGTAGATAAGAATTTCGCAAGGAAGGTATAGTTTGTACAGTCTATGAAATAGTTATTGTGACGTGGACAAGGGATACTGAAATGTATACCTACCTAGCCTATATACCTACAATTGTGGCTGACTACACCTACCTGTGCCAATCTGGGGCACGCTAGTTATTAAATATTGAAAACAATAATAATGAAAATGTAATGTTAGGTAATTCATTTATTTATCAAATAGTTCGATACATTAGTAGAATGATGCTGCATCAGAAATTCAGGTTACATTTGACAGATTGCGGAAAAATTTGTCTAAACTTATTTTACTGGCTACAATACACTATAAAGGAAAGGAAATATAAATCGACGCTATTGAGTAGTCTATAGACTATACTGCTGCTAAATTACATTATTGTACACCTTCTAAAATTAGTCGGTTTAAAGTAAACAGTCGAATTTTAGCGCCAACGTTACTACCTCAAATGCGTCAAGGATCATAATTTAATGAATGAGAGCGCTAGATCTTTTTACGAGACGCCAATGTGCTGATTTCACATTGGCAACATGTAAGTTTCCATTTCCGCCATGTTCCTTATTATCCATGTCATATTGTTAGCGGCATTTGAATTCTGTCACAGAATACTACATGTTTGCTACATAAAACGCAGAACTAGCGCCCTCAATTACAGGTAAACATAGTTATTGCTTGTGTAGTTCATTTACAATTATTCAAAATATATCGATCGCATTCTATGTCTACAAAGGGTTCAATTATTTTATACAAAGTTACAAATTTACTTAAATTAAAAACTAAGTTAGTTTAAAGTAAGACATTGTAGGACCTAGTTTATCCATCAAGGGGATAAAGCAGTGTTTTACGTCATGGGCGACATATTGGGTTCTGAGCGCAGTAAGTAGTTATGTAGAGTCCGAGGGGTTCAAACCGCCAAAGACTAAGACACCTTTATCCCAGAGCAGCAGGTGTGAAAGCAATGTTTTTAATTTAGAACCTACTGACTAGTCTTTCACCACGTATATTATTGGGTTTATACAACGATTAGTATTATAAACCCGATAATAATATGTGTGATGAAAGTGTAGCGAATTACAAGTCTTAAACTTATAAGTCATCATCATCATCATCCTGGCGTCATGTCCCGGCTTCGTCCCCGCGCAGCACGCGAGGGCCCAGGGTCCGCCTTCCTGCTATTTCTGGCCCACCTCGCTCGGTCTTCGGCATCTCTCGTGGTGAGCTTATTGGCACGCATATCGTTCTTGACAACGTCAAGCCATCGCTTCTTGGGCCGGCCTCTCCTTCCCGTGCCCGGCGGGGGCGGCATAGCCAGACACTTGTTCCCCACATAACTTGCCGGTCTGCGCAAGACGTGGCCATACCATCGAAGGCGGCACTCTTGCAGCTTATCTGCGATGTCACGGACGCCAAGGCTACCCCGAATGTGGGCGTTTCGAACCCGATCCTTCCGTGAAACTCCACACATCCACCGCAGCATCTTCATTTCCGTGACACGCAGCTCCTGCTTGTGTCGCTCTAAAAGGGGCCAAGTCTCGCTACCGTAAAGAAGAGCAGGTCTAACGATGGTCTTATAGACCTGTCCCTTCAACTTTACTTCGACCTGTTCTTAAACTTATAAGTACTAGGTACTTAATTAAGCACCGACTTTCCTTAATCAGAATCTTCAGAAGCTGCTTTGTACCTGAAAATATAAAAACAAATTATGTTGACATTCATTATCTATACATAGTATAAAACAAAGTCGCTTCCCGTCGTCTGTACTTTTACTTTTAAACTACTCAACGGATTTTAATGCGATTTTTAACAATAGATAGAGTGATTCAAGGGTAAGGTTTATAAGGAAGAAGAAAGGGGAGGTTGGGGTAAAGTAGGCGTACGCTAATGATGATGCGCTGGGTCCACTAGCCATAAAATAAATTAGATATCTACAAATAAAATAATACAGTCACAGGACCCTCAACAGTTGAACCAGTCTCCGGGGCTCCGGGCCCTTGGATCTTGATAAACATATCTACTCAAATATTTTACTTCTAACTGTTAATATTGTCCGCAGGCATAAGATGAAAAGCAATGACGGAGCTACAAAAAGAAACCCATTCTTACAAGAGCTTATGACAATGCAATATACACGTACGGTTCAGCAACAATTATTTGAAACGTAAGACCTTTCAGAATAACTTTATTATATATTAATTACTTACTTACGTATAATAAGTATGTTGTATGTACTAATCATACCTACTATCTACTCTTCTATAGGTCCCTATTATCAGTATAAGTCTAACTAAACACGTTAGTAAAAGGTAGTTTTCTATGTAACTAACATATAAAGAGGTTACTTTTATATGCTCGTAGATTTAGAATACAAAGTTAGGATGTAGGAGTAGTACATATACAATATTTATAGAGACAAAATATAAAAGAGGAGAGAACAAATGATCACATCGCTGCCCCCCGGGATTGTGTCTCCGAGTCTGCATTGCCTCGTTGGAAAGCAAAGCGTATCCTCTATTTGAGGAACAAGACAGCTCTCTGGTCACCTGTGGTGTTTACTAGTTTTTTACCTATTTCTTTAGAAAACTTGAGCGGTAATGCCCATGGTCCCAACGTGAAACGGCTTTCCTTCTCTGCAAATTTACTTAACCAGTTTTGAAATTTCTGTATAACCATAGATACCTACACTATTCTCAAGTACATAGGGTACTTTTGGTCTAGGAAAAAATAAACTGGGGGATAGTTGAGTTCACAGAGATTCGAACTGCATGCGGGCGAAAACCGCGAGGGGCTGCTGGGAATATCCAATATTACGTACTATGTGATATGAGCAAATAAACTTTATCTATCCATTGTATGTTTGGTGAGCTACAACAGCGTATAAGTTTTTTTTATACCACTAAGGTGGCAAACAAGCTTACGGCTTGCCTGATGGTAAGTAGTCACCGCAGCCTATGGACGTTTGCAATACCAGTAGTAAATTTCAATTAAGTAGCAAAGACTTCTACATACATAGCGTAGTAAGTAGTAAAATGTTGCTTCCGCACATGGCGACTACCTACATGATGTTAAGCCTAGATTTCGAAAACAGGCAATCGACATTATCATTACTGCGATATCCAGCGCGACTGCCAAGCGTGGGGAATGGGACAAACATTCTGTAGGCATGAGAGTTAGGAGAATTGCCTATATCAAGTGGCAATGAGGGTGATAATGGTCAGTTATATTATAAAAGCATGTACCAACATAAGACACGTACCTACGTACAGTACAAGTGCATAAGCGCATAACACTTCAAGAAAAAATTCCTTTGACGCCACAGCAACATTCACGGTGCATCTTTAGCCAAAATTGGTTTGCTTAAAGAAGGGAGCATTAGCTGTCCTTTATGCCCAAAGGACTCGTCCTCTAGCCCCAGCGGATTTTTTATATAATAAATCAAAATTTAATTTACGAACGCTATAAAAATCGTTTACCAACTGCCCAGTGGTGCAAAGGAATATGATTCTTAAGGTGGTCATGCACTTATGCTCGTGCATGTACATAAGATTATTTATTCCGAATGTTTGCAGGTTATACATTAAGAAAGCCAAACCTAAGGCAATGCGTACCAATCGATACACGCATCCATGGGAGCGTGTACAAAGTATCATGACGGATTATCAGAAGGAAAATCCTAACATTTACAAAGCAACTACTTCTAATAAGAAAATTCCATCAGTCTTGAAAATGTTGTCAGATCAAAAAATCAATACGAGTGGTCAGTTGTTTTAATCAGAATATTTGCAATGTCTACACGGTAAAGCTTAACTTTATGAATTATTAATTTACCTATACTTTTTAGCGTTTTTGTTGTCAGAGCAAGATTTATTAAAACAGGTTGCTGAAAAACCTCCAACATTGGATGCTAAACGTAAACTGCAGTATTCTACAGGTAATGATCGATTACTGAACAGGGAAGAAACACTTGCGTAAGTACGAAAATCTACATCTTACTAATCTAGCAATTTATAAAAAAAAATTGTTTGCCGACGTGGAACTGAAGTATAGGTATTTTCTTAGTGTGAAATGTTTAAATTGAAACTCTACGCTAAGGTACGAAATCAGCGAAAAGTGTTAAACACACGCTTTGTTTTTAACCCCCGACGACAAAAGAGGTGTGTTATAGTTGGAGAAGGTATGGGCCAAATTGGATGCGGTTTTCTCTATTTGAAAGCCTGTTTAATCGAGGTGGTTCTTAGCTCTGTTTCATTAAAATCGGTTTAATAGTTTAGAAAATATTTCAGTATATGTAAACTTGGTCGGTGTTATCCGACTTTTTCTGTCGGTTTGGTTATTCTTGGTGTCTTTTTTAACCCCTGACGAAAACAGAAGGGTGTTGTAAGATGACGTGTGTATCTGTTTGTGGCACTACGCTACGCTCCTGACCGGATGGACAGATTTCGATGCGGTTTTATTTATATGAAGGCCAGTTTAATCGAAATGGTTCTTAGCATTGTTTCATTAAAATGGGTCCGAGGTTCTGAAAATATTTTAGTATATGTAAACTTGATAATATTACTTTTTCTGTCGGTTAAATTATTAGTCAGGCATTTAACCGCCGTCTTACATGGTGGCGGTCGAAAATGGAGCATAAAAAATAATCATATTCATATATTTGTAACGATGGTATTTCACCATCTCTCTCTGTTCGAAATTCTAAATCTTTCTTCAAAATACGAAATTCAAACATTTAAAATTCGAATATCAATAATTTGGTTCGAATTTAGTTATACTTTATTTAGTTCATAGTCCTTGCTTATCATATTTCAACCAATTAATAACCCTTACGAACGGGTAAAGCCTCTGCGCTCTGTCTAAGCCCTATGCATTAAAAATATTTCATAAAAGTGATATAGAAGCAGTGTTATTTATTATGTTATTAATAAACAACCGTTATTTTCGGCGATTAATTTCATCACCCGAGGGTTACAGATCCACCATGTGCTTCCATCATCACTGCTCCCATTTTCAACCACCTACACCCGATGTCACACACCCAGGTCGTAGACCGGGCCTAGCGTGACATATTTATCTACCAGTACTTGGATATTTTAGCACTCTCACCAATAAAAACCCATATACAAAGTCGTATAAGAAAGAAAAAGAGGAACATAAAAAACCAGTGACAAGAAAACTAAGTGGTACACTCATGACACAAGATCGCCAGGAAGAGACAGCAAGGCGGTTTATTGATACACCTCTACCACAATCGAAGACTAATAAAGAACCTAAAGGTTTAATTGTTTACTTATTACATTAATTATTTGTGTAAACTACAGCCTATGCATATACAATTTTACCTGATTATGACATTATTCATTTGAAATTATGACATTTTATTATTTTATTGCGAATGGTTTTTTTAATTTGAAATTATGATTTTTTTATTTTATTATGTATAATTTAGTTAAGTCTACGGCGTCGACGTTGTAAATTACAATTAATTGTAATATGCTTATTTTAAAGGAACTCTCTAAGTACCAAATTGCTACTTTGACGTGTAATTCTGTCACTGATAAAGAATTTGTATTTATATTTGTATAGAAGTAGGGTCTCATCTATCAGTATAATTTCAGCAATGTCGTCAGATAATTTAGAAAAAGGAGTAAATTGGCAGAGTATAGATTCAGCCTCAACATCACCGTAAGTTACCTATAAATTTTTAATGACTACATATTATAAAACAAAGTCCCACGCCGCGTCTGTCTGTCTGTTCGCGATAAACTCCAAAACTACTAAACAGATTTTTAGCAGTTTTCACCAATAGACAGAGAAATCAATGGGGATGGTTTACGTGTTTAATTGGTTAAGGTTACTACCCATGCGAAGCCGGGGCGGTTCGCTAGTACTTATTATATTTGCAACTTTTATGGATACCTACATTATTTACGTTCCATCATTTCACTGCAGGACTTAAGGCTCCCACGACAGGGAAGGTATTGCCATAATCTCCACGCTTAGCAGGTGGGTTGGAGATCGCAGTGTTATAAATATACCAATGGAAAACGCTGCTGCCCATTTTCCAGCCGATAGAGACTCTAGATATATTACCTCGAAAACATTAGTCGCCTTGTACGACACCCACTAGCGTAAGGGGTTGGTGCTATTCTACTCTGCCGGACACCACACGGCCAACTTTACGTTTACGATAATTTATTTTTGTAGCAAGAAACCTGAAATGGGAAGCTTGGTTGACCACGAATCTTGGGAGAACGTGGTGCAAGCGGCGCCTGCATTGATTCAGCGATTGAACCACAGCGCGCAGAAGAGACCTTCTAACTCTTCAATAGGCCAGTAAGCATTTTCAAATAGCAGTACTAGGTAGTCAACTACAAATACGGCGAGCTGTTCTGTGGTGTTCATAATTCTGGTACCTTATTCTCATTGTGCTTAAAAGGGCAGATTTAAAAAAATAGTAGATAACACAATCACACCATACCTATCTTCTTTTTAAACAAAGCTTATGTAGTTTTCTATTATTGCAATAGTGGCATACATATACATAACAATGGGGCGCACTGAAAACCATCGCCACTGCGTCAGGCGTGGCATTATGCTGAGTGCGACCCATTGGCGAATTTTTGCTATTTTTTTTCTTTTTGTTATTGTCTTGTAGTTTTTGTAGTTTTTCTGCCTTAGAAGTAAGTTACTTAACATATTTTACTTTCCTTTACTTGATACATTTAAATTACCCAATGTGACAAGACAGAACGTTGTAACGATATGAACTTCTATTCCTACTATACCGACTATGATCGTAGTTTAATAATGCAACATTTTTGGCCAGGTCATCACGCGACAAGCGGTTCA
Source organism: Blastobasis adustella (assembly GCA_907269095.1). NCBI lineage: Eukaryota > Metazoa > Arthropoda > Insecta > Lepidoptera > Blastobasidae > Blastobasis > Blastobasis adustella. Next base: position 12,219,481 of record OU026119.1, on the reverse strand, counting down.
TCCGGATCATCCCGATCCAACACGCGCGACCACACAATTTGACAACGGCGCACCCGCAGCAAATGACCATCGGCAACTACTATAAGCTTCGAAACATGGTAGACTTTGCAAGACTCGTCGAACTACAAGATGATGAGGTAACCAGGGCTACCACCAGCAAGATGGTCCTACTGACTGAGCTTGGAGTAGAACTATGAGCAATTACGAGTTGGGTTTTGGCTGGGGGCGTAGGAAATATATAAGAGTCACTTGCAGATGTCGGCGGCAAACAATGTATGTATATGTACATTGCCTAGATTATTTTGCAGAATTTAGAACTTAGTAGGACTAAAAAGCAAAGAAGTTAGTTTCATATTCGCATTTATTCACACGCGTGCGATAGAGACGACCAAACAGAATGAAAAGTTACCCTTCACATTTTTTTACAAACTCCTTGGAGACGCGCTCTGAGAAGCCAAACTAATCTGAATCCAGTGAGGAGAAATCCGAAACTATTGATAAATGGATTTTATCTGCATAATTTATGTGATGTTCTAGCTATAATACTTAGTAATTACCGCTGCCGACACATGAGATTTATTTATTTATTTCGAATCGTAAGTTATGGACATACATTGTTTTTCATGACTTGCATTTTAATATTTGAAATGATTTGACCATGATGTCAAAGTTAAAATGCTTTTAGTTAGTATACATTGCACCAAAGCCTCCTTCATCTAGGAGGCTACGATTGCACGGATTAGCCTGGATGTGTATCGACAGGAGGCCTTACGTCTTAGTATCGCAATCTGGTGGACTCCGGTAACGCGATAGACATCATTCAGTTCAATTTATACACTCACTTACTGTTTGCTCATATTTCATCCGCGCGCAATGTGACACTGATCGTTAATTATAATGTGGGATCCTGTTATTTTTCCGGGATCAAAGGTAACGGTACGAAGCTATGCTCTGACGTCAGATTGTCATTCTTTATTTTATCACCAACGCCTTACTTTGCTGTGGTTCTAATCACAGCTGTCATTAGAAACCGTAGGTAGCCACGATTGAAAGACCGACTCGCACGTCCAGAGTCGGCCCAAGCAAATATTGTATTGTAGGTAGGTAGTTGTTTATTGTAAATTCCAGTGAGAACTTGCCATTGGTTTATGTCATTTTCCTAAGGTACAATATTTCCATGCCCTTTGATTTTTGAAATTCTTTCTCAATGGGTACATACGCACAATCGCTAAGCTATCCATAAGCGCCAGTCAGACCTTTCAATTTATATGATTGATTTAAGAGTTTTTATATTTCAGATGTATGGCCACGTAGTTCTGAAAACCTTTAACAATTATGTGGGCTCGGTGTTATACAACATTTGCGAGCATACCGACTCAACACGCCATATCGTACTTTTAAACTCGTCTAGAATCCTCCTAGCGATTAAGAAGTTCACGGTAAGTGTTGATTTATTCACTGTAATTCGAAAATTATATGTGTTATTCTTCATTCACATTTCGTAACTTTTAAGTTGGACATAAACCTGCCATAGGTACCTCATTCCTACTCCCACTTGTTGGGGGTTCCGAGATAGTAAGTGTCAAAACTCAGTAGCTGTTTAGAGTCGCTGCTATAGATCCGGGCTACACAGGACTTGCAGCGGTGGGAACGAGGGGTGGGCCAAAGCCCTGGCCAGTGAGTTGTGGACCGCTGAGTTAAAAGTTAGCTTACGAAAGGAACAAAGTGTGAATCAGTAATTGGCTCATGTATGGAATAATAGATAATGGATACATTTGTAATAAAAGACAGCTATTGAATCATGGTAATAAACTTAATAAACATAAAAAATATATAAGTGCATGAAAAAGACTCTCAAAAAAAGACTCATAAATGGTAAACAAACGACTTCAAATTATTCGTCACTATTTACATTTTGTAAATAGGCACACGAACTCTTGCACGTATCTATAATTAATTGTAACAATTACCTACTGTCCTTTTTAACTGTTTTCACTTAACTACATCGCACATTACAGCTACGGCACACATGTTTATGCTCTTTTTTGTTTACCTTTGATAGAAAGAGGGTTTCAGATTACGGGCGACAGCTTTTTTACCACTCATTTGTTACCGAGTCTCATAAACTATAACTATTGTTTGATCTAGAGGTATCTATTATGTAACAATATATTTATCTGTCCATGATAGTTATGCACAAAGTCTACATTGTAGATATGCATGATTGTGCAGAATTAAATGGATTATTTATTATGGCGTAGTTGATTCGTACTGTTGGAATCGCACGGTCCAACAACGTTGTACCACAGTAGACCATGAACAGTTTAGGACAGCTCAATTCCGCCATCGCACCACCCGCCGCGGGCTGGGTACTCATTCTCATTACGTGTCCACGCGAAGTCCCTCTAGTGGTGTCCACGCGAAGATTTTAAAGAACGATTCGGATGTGGAATGAGCTCCCAGCCAGTGTTTCGTTTGGAAAACATCGTGGGATCATGGGATCGTTCAAGAGGTATATTAGGGGTCTCCTTAGTGGCGGCCAAGGCATAAGTAGCGTCCCTGGTGTTGCTGGTGTCCATAGGCGGCAGTGACCACTTTCCACCCGCATGTCAGTTTGTCTGCCGTATTACATAAAAAAGGCCACGATCCGCAGATGAAGCGCATGACGGTGGTGGCGACACCGGCGACCACGCTCAGCAATCCGAGCTCCCGTTGCACCAAAAGCTACATCGAGTGCCAGGTTTCGGGGTCGCGAATTTGCGTCGACGTTTCGACGGCTTGCGACGGTGTGCCCAATTGCGGCGCTTACGGTACGTCTTTGTATCCGTTTTTACTTTTTTTATTCAACAGCGACAACACTAATGATCCATATATTGGTTATATTATTATTAATCAAATGAGGTTGCTATGGTTACAGACTGTAGCAAAATAAGGAACCCTTATATTATGTAGGTATGGTATCCGTCCGGATAACCGTATGGAGTTTATTGTTGGTAGAACGCCGTAGTTTTCAAATACACATTAAACACCACGACAAACTAGTACAATAAAATCTTTAAAAGTTGTTTTTTTTATGTAATGTACAGAAAAATTTCCGATCTATTTCCGAAATATTTACCTTTTTTGGTTAGGTAGATTCATTGATGTGGGGGTACCTGGATATTTATCTAGGATCATTTCTGCAGTGTTATTTGACCTATCTTATAAGAATATTACGATAACGAATTACTAAACTAGGCTGATTTGAAGTTTTCGGTAGTTTTGCTTATTTCCAGTAGTAATATTCAAATAGGACGTTTTATGATTGATTCCTATGAATGTAGAGTTCGCACTTGTGAATAATAATATAGTGTTTTGAGATATTAAAATAGCATTTTAGTCATAACACTGACGACCGGTCTGGTGCAGTGGTTAATATGTCGATCTACGACACAAATGGTCCCGGAATTGGAATTGAAATGATGAATTTTATTTTTGGTACGGGTTTGGGCATGGAACAGAAAAGACCACTGTTCTGTGGGTCTGGGTGTTACTACATATTATAATGAGTATGTATTTACAAAGTATTTAATTTATAATGAGTATGTATTTAAATAGTAGGTATTATGGGGTATATATTTTGAGGTTTAGGGCGAGATAGCGCTGCATGAATTTGTCCAATATTAATATTAATTAATTAGCAACTTGAGGAGTATCTTACAAAATAAATAAAAGCACTGTTTCCCTTTCCAAACCGGCTGCCAATATTTGGAGATGATGGCAATGCTTTCCACTAACATTGAGGAGTCCGGAGTATTAGTTTGACAGCCACCATCCTGGCTCCTGCCAGGGTCCGCTCGTCTAGTAGGAAAGCTTACAGATTGACTAAAAACGCTTTCCTGCTAGAAAAAAATATCGAGAGGGGTTGGCTTTTATGTGCGGCGACTACCATCTGACCCGGACCAAATATGTGTCACTGCGTAAACGCCCTTAAAGAAAATCCGATTCGCCAGAGCCTCGTGGTAGGACCCCATAATCCCCAATCAGCTCGACTGTAATTTGTGAACAGCAGGTTATGATCCCCACAGATATCTACGACGAAGACCGCTTGATGTGTGGCGCGATGATGCAGCACAGCATCTACTTGGCCACGTTCACGTTCATTGCGGTGGTGCTGACACTCCTCTACATAGTCCACTACTGGCTCAAGCAGTGCGTGCCCAAAGTCTCTGACGCCTTCTTCGTTTATACCAATGGCAGCGAAAATGTGTAAGAGCCTTTCATTTGTATTACGGATACTAATCAATTTATTGTTAGTCGTTAAAAACTTGCCTTTAAATTTGTACATAATATTATATTGATACCTGCATATAAATTAATTGTAACGAAATGGTTCACATATATGTTATACAATACAACTAATTATCATTTTTCAGATTATGTCTAAACACAGTTATGAGATCGCCTGCGGCAGACACAGAACTTACTAAAAGCACCAGCCGCGTATCAATGAGCCTTGCAGAAACAGTAGAAGAGGTACCCAAGCCAGGGCCCGTATGGAAAATGAGAAACTTTTTCGCAGGCCTCCTCGGAAAAAAGGAACCTGTTGTATTACATACTGACATGCATACTGGTTCCAATTTTTATGATTCAAGTAAATGGTCCTCATTTATGGAGATGGAATTAAGTAAAATGGGCCAGGGTCCGACCTACACAGATAAATCAGTACAAACGGGTGACAGTTTAGAAATAAACAAAGGTGTAAAAGCTCATAAGACACCTTATGAACTTGCGAACTCTCAAAAAACTCGTCAAGCACCGCAAGACATACTACTAAGTGCTAAAGAAGGCAAAAAGCCTGAAATAACATTACCACACGACGATTTCCCAAATATGAAGGAAGAGTTCTTCACACGAGTCAAGGCTAAGGATAGCGAGTTAAACTTGATTAAGTTTGTCAATGGTGCTAAAACTATAACTCAATTGGACGAACCATCCAAAGAAAAAGTGATTAAAGCGACTCATAAAAGAGGCTCTGTTGATATTGGCATTGGCGAAGAGCGTTTCTTACAATGCACAGAGTTGGATCGTTTGTCTACCGAAGCAGGGCCGTCTAACCGCTACGGGATGGTGTCGACCGCTACTTCAACAAAAAAACATTTGAGGTTTGATGAAAAACCAATTACTTTAATTGAAAATGAAAAGGAGAAAGTTGAAGAGCCTGTCGTAGAGGAAAGTAAAGAAGAGAAAAAACGTTATGCGATGTTGGTAGGGCACGGCAAGAGTTTGACAAAGAATGTACAAGAAGGGGAAGACCATCAAGAACATGGCATGACTGGCAGAGATATAATGCGTCTTTGGGGGAAGAAAAAGAAAAAGTCCATAAATAAGTAATTAAAGTCCACAGACAAAGAATGTGTGATAAACATGTTTAGGCAGTTGATCACTTACGTTTAAATCATTTTCTTAAGCGATGATTTAACCGTTACGCAGTTGAGCATGATTTTAGTACCTACACATATTTAAAACTAAATTTGCGATTTCGACCATGTGATATAAAGTAAGCAGTTTTTACAATTACGTAAGCATATTTTTGAAAGTATTTTAAGACTGTTCGCACTTAACATTAAATTAAAGAAGATATTGTTGCATCCTATCTATCCATTAAGCTTTTCTTTTTTAAAAGTAGTTTGACACCACGGCGTACAGAATAAAACAGGGTAGATTAGGAAGACATTGGTCGCATTAAGCGTAATATTGGTAAGTGAATTTTTTTCAATAATAGAGTAAAGTAAGACACGACAGCCACTTTAACAGAGTAAACTTGTCTTGAACGCACAATTCATTCATATCCCCGCCAGTAGGTATATCACTAGTGATGGGCGAATAAACACCTTGTAAAAAAGAGTTATTCGAATTAGTGTCAAATGAAAAAAAGTATTCGACTTTATATTAAACGAATTAAAACTATTGATTCAGTATTAGATAACAGAATTTTCATCTACAGTTCATAGGGTTCAAGAGCACACGGGTGTGCCCTATATATAGAGGCAAGGGTGAGAAACATATGGCGGACAATTACCGGCCGTTAGTACCAAATATTTCGAATATTATTGAATCGATTTTGTCGAAACATCTTAGGCATCATCTGGAGACAAATGACCTACTGACAGATAGACAATTCGCATACAGGGAAAATATGCCGACAACATCCGCGGCTCTATAAACGTGTGAAATGTATAAGGTGTGACAAATAAAAGGTGGCAGGTATAGTCTGCAACTTATCGAAGGCGTTCGACGTTATTAAACATAATAATGCTTATTAATAAACTATCAAAATATTGTATACAAAATAATGCCTATCAACTGTTTGCCTCGTTTCTGAATAATAGAAAGCAAACCGTTGAAGTTATGATAGCAGGAAAAAATTTCAGTCCACACCTGGTGATGTCAAAATAGGCATTCCCCGGGGATCAGCACTCGGGATTTCATTATTCCTGATATTTATTAATGATTTACCCTCCTTTATCACTGATGGTCGTATTACTTTGTTCGCTGATGATACCACTGTCGTCGTAAGTGCTCGCAACTATGAACAGCCGAACACAAAACTAAGTGTCGTGTGTCGCAAGCGGCAAGAGTGGATCTCGGCAAATGGGTTAGTTTTAAATATGGTAAAGGCTAATATTATCCTATTCACTGGTAAAAAAGTGCCAACTCCATTGTCAGTGTCAAGCCCAATGGAACTATGTAGCAGAAACAAGTATCTAGGGACTTCACATTAAGCTGGAAACCCCATGTCGATGCCGTATGTAACAGATTGAGTGGCGCGGTGTTCGCACTACGCAAGTTAAAACCTTTGATTTCCCACAGTATGCTTAGACAGGCATATTTTCCATATTTCCATTCAATCGTTGTCCTATAGCATCGAACTATGGGGGGGGGGGAACAGCAGATGCGGATAGGGTATTCCTGATGCAAAAGCGTGCACTGCGTGTACTGGAAGGGGTTGGCCAAACGCTCTTGCAGAGAATTGTGCGCTAAACACAGAACAATGACCCATTATTCCCAATGCCTATTTCAAGTAATTATATTGACTCGTAAGAACATTGGTGATTATAAACGCGTACATGTTGACGGTAAAATACTGCATCGTACCGGAAGGCTTCAAACGGTAGTACGTCATACGATGTTACACGAAAAAAACCCGCGCGTTATTGGTCGGACGTACTACGAACATATTTTACCCGTGGAATTGAAAGATGTTGCTTGTGACAAATCATTTAGGTACCGACTAAAAGAGTACATTAACATGTTACATTTATTATATATTTTGTTACTTTCATTCTGACATCATACCTATTAGTTACATCTTTTAAAAAACTCATGCTGCTTTGACATTTTGTATTGACATTGTTTAGTTATTTTATGAATGAAACTAAACTAAACTAAACATACATACGCTACTCTTCCTGAGTTGATCCGAAGGGTTTATGATGAAGGGCAACAAAAACTATTGGTACACTCGAAGCCGACGGAATTCGCAAGGAAAGCAGTAGGTACACCTTGCTATCAATCAATGAGCAAGCGCCTTGAGCTAAAAAATTGTTGGCTTTTTTAGTAGGGTGATGAATCAATCAATGAATGAGCTAGAGGAGCTAGCTCGAAAATTTGGGTTAAAAGCTAAGATATTGACTTACATTTTACATTTTGGTTATTAAAACGCTAGGGCGATTGCTGAAATGAATGAATGAGCGCAGCGAGCTCGGAATGTTTAGAATTAAGCTTTTGAATGATTGGTGAATGATATGAAAAGTAACTGAAACCAATGAATGACAATTCGTTTCTTAAAAGCTGGAGAGAACGTTAAAATGAATAATTGGTGACCCTTTTCATTTAAATTTATTTATTCACAAAAAAAATCACAACGTAATTTAATTTAAGTAAATGAGTAAAATTGTTGACATGCGTGCCAACCAGCTTACCACCGAGGATGCCGAAGACCGAACGAAGTAGGCCAAAAGGAGCAGGAAGGCGGACCCCGGGCCCTCGCGTGCCGCGCGGGAGCGCAATCGGAACATAACGCCGAGATGATGACGACGATGATGATGAGTAAAATTGTGAATAAAATTATTTATTTTATTTTATTTTATTTATTAGGAAGACCAACAGCATTATAATACAATAGTTATTCATATAAGTAGAGGAGAAGGTGGTAATGTGGCCCCCCACTTTGTTTCTGAAGCTTTATTTAAAAAATACAGGAGTTAGAAACCTAAAAATACATTATAGGACTTCTTATTAATTTGTTTAAACATGTCTTATTAGGGAATAAATGAAACTAGCACAGGATCATCGAAAGTATTATTTATTCTTATTTAATCAAATTTGGTATCTTGAGATCAAGTGATGGTTATGTGACCCCCTGGGGGGTCACATTAAATGTATTGCACAACTGAAGCTCAACGGCAAAAATCACAAATGTAATAGTCACCTTCAGAGCCGCCACAGGCTACATGAGCCCATAACTCGCAACTATGGCACTGTACCCATGGCTCTCCAGGTCTGTCAATGGAATAAATGGTTTCGCAGAACATACACGGCACGTCCGCGTTTTTAGGAACCGTATTTATATTCGAGTGGTCATAATCGGTATTCACGGCGTCTTCGTCACTTTCAGAGCTACTGCTGGATGTAGCGTCTCTCTGGCGCCGAATGGAATTCCTACCAGCGCCTTCTCCATCGTGAATGAATAATGAATCACTCTTACATGTAATGTGATCCCCAGGACCACAATACAACCAATGTGAGGGGGCCAAATTACAACTATTGCGAATATTTAAACAAACGTACCAAAAATATTTATTAAAAGTTTAATTTCATATTTACCTTTCAATTTCCGTAGGAGAACAGTTTAATGTATCCGATGTTCGAACACAAAAGCCAAAACTTTCTTTTTTCAAACAACAATCGAAATAAAATCACAGTACTCAAAAGTTTTGGCGGTCGCGAATTTCAACTACTTCGAATGACAATTGAACGTGACAGCATTTGTTGGATTTGTACGGTACTAAATTAGTAGCATGGCGCGAGCACCCCGTTGCACCAAAATTATACTAGACAGCGTTGTTAGGACATAAAAATATTGAAGGGGGCCAATATATGTGCAGGGGCCACATTACCACCTTCTCCCTCTAATAGAATGCCAATAATAGGTCTCAAGAGATAGGTATCCAACTAACACAATAATACAACACAACAAAAAATAAATAAAGTGAGCACCTAATTAACATAAAAATGACAGATATCGGTCTATCTTTCTATAAGTACATAGCCATAAGATAAACTTTACATTTTTGTCAATTATAAACGCCAATATAATTTTAGAAAACGTTCATTGCTTAATAAAAACTTGTTACTCAGCAAACGCCTCGCTGACACAGCGCTAGTCTTATTCGAATGAGAAATTCGAATCGTGCTTAATAGCCCAGGAAAATCGTACCTACGGTCAAACGCCGGTTACTATCGCTGAAACTCTTGACACTCTTGTTTAGAAGGATCAACACGGCTTAAATGACTGAATTTTCATATACAGACAGCCCCTCAGATCTTTGATTTTGCCTACTTGGTGACAAGCTGTTTTATTAACACTAAAGTGGCAAACAAGCTTACGGCCTGCCTGTTACTGTTATAAGACCGGCAACAGGTTAACTACGAAGTATTTTAGGGAGTAGGTACAAGCGACAGTGAATACATGACATACATATACATAAAGCTCGCGCCTGTGTCCCACAGGTAAGCAGAGACTATATACCGCCACTTTGCTTTGTCCTGAAAAACTCCCTAGCCTCGCATAGATCCACAACTCTTTTCATACATCTCCTTTTATTCTTGCCACTTTGGACCCCAGCTTTTTTGAGGCCGGTTTTCCAGATTCGCGCTATATACCTCTTTCGTCAGTCTTCTTTCATTTCAGTGAATACAACTATGTTTTAATAATTAATGATGTTAAAATATGTTCTTTTCATAATGATTCATAGTCCGAACAAGACATCCTAGTGGCGCTGCCTCACCCCGCACCGCGGTACTGTTATTTCCTAATTAAGTCCAATTGGCTGCCGGATACGACACGTGCCGAAATAAGTCGCGTCTTTTTATGGCTATGCTATGGTAATTCGCATACTGTGGACGCACTGGTTATTTTTAAATCAGCCGTTCGTGTATTACTTTGCTATACGTGCTGATTATTTTGGAGATACTTAATCAATTGGTTGGTTGGTATGTGTGTTGTATAAACTATTGGGTCCATATCTGTGAAATTTGTGTTTTTCGCAATTACATATTTGCTCTTATATTTTTAACAGTACAAAACATGTAAAAGTTAATACTTGATTTCGACAATAGAGTATGTTTAGATGTCAGAAAGTCTTTAAAATTATATGAAAAATATTTTTCAAGTTTTTATAAGCGTTTGAAAGTATAAAGGATACTTCTTTCATATGTCGTCAGTTTTGTCTCTTTAACTCTAAGAAAAGGGTACTTACCAAAATAGAATTATATGCACCAGTTACCTTAATGTTACCTACAAACCTAATTATACCTACAAAGTTTTATCGTAACCGGATTGAATATTTCCAAGAAATTGAAAAATTGCTTCTATGAAAATTCCCGTCTCCGTCATTTTCGCCATACAAAACGCTAATTTCATTGCTAAGGACCTAATATTTGTTGATACCCTTTCGGTTAGTCGATAATTTCTCAAATGTACTTTTACCCTAAGGGCTGTCAACAAAATAAGCGATATAAGGTATTTAAATATTTGTGTTCGCAGCGGAAGCCGACTTACATAAAAATCTGAATCAGTTGGCTCATCAGATGATCGCACCACTCGCGATATACCGTTCATCCTCACTGTGCTGTTCTAAAGAAAATTTCTCCTTTGCACTCTAAAGTTGTGGACTAAGCTCCCTGGAGAGTGATGAAAAGGTTTTTACAGGATCGGCAACACGAGAGTGATAGGTACCCCTGGTATTGCAAACGTCCATGGGCTGCGATAACTGATTATAATTAGGCAGGCCGTAAGCTTGTTTGCCATCTTTCCTATCCTTACATAGTATTATATAAGTCTATATACATAGTATAAAACAAACTCGCTTCCCGCCATCTATCTCTATGTATATAATATGTACGATTAGGTCTTTTAAATAACGCAGCGGATTGTAATGCGGTTTTCAACAATAGATAGAGTGATTCAAGAGAAACGTTTATAAGTGAGAAAAAAGGGTAGGTAGATGTAAAGTAGGTACCTATAGTAGTACCTATACTGGTATCATATAAAATAAAGTTGCTTTCCGCGTCAAATTATTTATTTATTTATTTATTTATTTATTTATTTATTTAACAGTTTATTGTGCACAAAAACAAGTATACAATATTGACCATATGTTAGAGAATTTGTCTACAAATTACATGCATATTAAGGCAAGCCGTGACAATTCGTGCGAAGCCGCTAGTATAAAATAAAGTCGCTTTCCGCGTCTGTCTGTCAGCATATCCGCTAATATCTCATCTTATCCACGCAACAGATTTTGATGAGGTTTGAAATTTTCTTCCGGAAGGTTTTTCTTATAGGTACTTGGATATTGTAATACAGAAACCTCGAGAACACTCATGCGAAGCCGGGGCCGGTCGCTAGTAGTGCTACAATAACGTTATTTACGTTTAAGATAACTAACGTTAGTGATAGAATATTCTGATTGTAGATTTCTACATTTACAATCAAAATAGAAATATCGATGAGAAAGAAACGCGATCGGATTTAGGTTACTGAATGCCACAGTATTCTATCCATAACACTTTGTTACCACGGTAAGTATTGTTTTTACCTCGATATTTCGACGCAGTTGCATGCGTCATGGTCACGAGTAGACTTCCGTAACTGCGTCGAAATATCGAGGTAAAACCAATACTAATCGTGGTAACAAACCCGATAACAGGTGCGATGAAAGTGTAGTGAATAACCACGAAAGTCTTAAAACCTATATATCCTACCCATTCCGAATACAGAACGAAATAGATTCTTCTCTACATAGTTCACGAGAAGTTGCTGAAGGAAGGTCACGTCGCTTAGCATTGAGGAAATATGACACACGGAGAAGATTCATTTTCGGTGCCTGAATAAAATATCCTTGGGCTCTATTTGAACCATTCGCCTCGAGTCAAACGGCTATCAATCTTTCTGCGTAGCATGAAAAATTCAATTATTTTAAATTGCATTGGCAACACCGAATACAGAGCGAAGTCGACCAAGAGGAGTAGGAAGGCGGACCCCGGGCTCGCAATCTGTTGCGCTCTAGTCCGGGACTTAACGCCAAGATGATGATGACATTGGCGAAACCGAACAGTTAAAAAATTTAAAAAATCAGATTTAAATATTTATTTTGTCTTGGTACGCAGAATAATTGAAAACCTATCGACTCAAAGCAAGTGGTCTTGCTGATATCCGCCGAAGGTTGACTGTGAAATCGCATGCAGAAGTTGATCGAATATACAAAATTTTCATACAGACCCAAGTAATTCGAAATATATGTTGTCTAGAGGGTAGGGGCTTCCTACCAGACAGACCATTTTTTTTATCTAGTCATACATTCTATAAGCGATGTCAAATAACTTTGAATGTTTCATTTTGAAACTACGACAACATTTTAAAAGTTTTATAAATCTCTACCTCCTCCTTCTCCCTGCAGACAAACAGGCTACCTGATGGAAAGTTACAACCAAGCATGTTAACGCTACGTGTTAGGTACGTATATTCAGGCGTTTACGACAGCGTAATAAGTCTCCCAGTTTTTTATGTCGTTGACGGCTCCAAAAAAGATAGATGTAAAAGTGTCAGACTAGAAGCGGGAGTGCGCGCGAGGTCATTTCAATTGAAATCAATTAAAGCAATTGAGACCAATTGAGCGAGCGGCAGATTCTGCGCGGGCCGCCATACCCGGAGATTTTATGTGAGCCGCCTACGTCGCGGTCACATGACCGTGCGTCACTGCAGCCAAACATGTTTAGATACTCAAAATTTTCATCACCGATCAAGGGTATATCTATCAAACCGCTTCGTGTAATTAGTACAAGTTTTTATTCAATGTCCGTATAGATTTGTCTTACAACGGTTATTATTGTTATTGTTCGTAACAATAAAGCTATAACGAAATGGTCTTTCTTTACTGAAATTCTAGCTTTATAGCAAATCTTCAATTGACTTGTTCAATTCGAACTTATTGATGACTATTAGTTACATTATTTTTTTAATAAATCTACGATGGCGCCCCGTGACGGTGTACTATTATTAAATATATGAATCAGCGTGATTTCCTAACCCTACCACAAAGGATAAACGAGTAGACATACCTGATCAAAAATGTATAACACCAGTTAATAAATAAACCATAAATATAAATATAATCTGCTGTGATAAAACATCGTCAAATAAAGTCAAAAATTATTCGAATAGTCCTCCTCAAGTCTTGCCACGCTCAAAAGTACCCATTATTGAAACCAGTTAATATCATTGCAAATACGAAAGTGTATATCATCATCGTCCATCATCATATCAGCCGAAAGATGCATACTGCTAGGCATAGGCCTTCCCTAGAGATCTCCACAAAGACCCGTCCTGTGCCTTCGGTGTCCAGGCGATACCTACGATCTTGACTAGTAGGCTAATCACGTAACTCTGTTGCTAACAATATTCGATTTCAATTATTGAAATTGTTACTTTTGCGATAACGTATGATGGATTTAATAGTTGCAATGGAACTTTGTTAGCAATTGAACCCATGAAATCGCAAAAGTAACAATTTGAATTATTGAAATCAGAGAATTGTTAGCAACAGGGTCGCGTAATTAGCCTGCAGATCATCAGGTCACCTTGTAGGAGGCCTACCCACGCTGCGTCTTCCGGTACGTGGCCGCTACGCGAGAACTTTACTGCCTCTTTGGTACTTATGTTTAAATTTAAATACCTTTTGTTTCATAGAGTATACCTTTCCCCACTAATACGTCCACAAACAGACTTCGATAAAAAGTAGCTTATATTCTTACCCAGAGTCCAAGCTAATAAACATCTTCACGATTTTTCTATTTTATTATATTTTTTAAACATAATCACATCTCCGCTTGACATTAAGTTGTGCCTATTTCTTCCATGTTGCGAGAACTCTTAAAACCAATATTTAAACATTTAAATATAAATATGCTTGGACAATCCACACAGCGCCATCTAGCCCCAAAATAAGCAAAGTTTGTGTCATGGGTGCCAGAAAACTAATAAACTACTTGTATAATATTTTTAAAATAAATACTTATGATACATACAACACCTAGACCCGTAACACAAATTAAAATTCATCATTTCAGTTTCTACTCGGCCGGGAATCTAACACGGGACCTCTGCGTGGCAGACTGTTACAGTTGGCATGTTAACCAACTGAACCACTAAGGTCGTCAATTCATATTATTTAGTAGGTACTTATCGATTTTTTGAACTCTGATATCTACGATTATATTATCACTGTGAGGAAAAGAAGGAGCTGATATGCCTCATGCTAGCACGAACATTATAGTTTGGCTGAGCGGAATTGGTATCGATTCAGTCCTATCTCCGATAAAAATTAAATATAGGGTCAAAAAATTTGGCTCTCTTGTAAATAATTAAATTTTTACAACAAAGGACGGACCTTTCGCAATATTTGCAAAATTACCCGGCACCATGCACATGCAATTTTTCGCACCTCGGAAAATTAACATGTATCTATTTTGCTTTAGGTCCTTTAATTTATTGAGTACATCTACTAAAAATAGTGACTACTAAATAGAAGGAATACATATTGCGTAACTTACGATAAAATAAAGTGTTGTAGCAATCTGTAACATTGTAGCGGCGAACGCCAGTCATCGGTTGGGCTGTACCGAGCTGCCCCGCACTGCGCTGCGCGGCACCGCACCAGAGCATCCAGCACGCGTGAGGCTACCCCTCATCACACGTAGGTACGCACTCCTCTCAAACACCCACTTCACTTTTCTTCACTTCACATGTTATCTTGAAATAGTTCACGTCGAACCCTCGAACGAACACCAACGACGATCTGCGATCCCGCAACCACCCGTCCTCGCCCCGTCCATAGCCAGAGACATCGCAAACTGTAAATGCGCCGAGAAGTGCATCAGAGAGTGCAATTCGTGCTGTCTGAAAGTCACCAATAAGCCCAATGAAGCAGAGATCCCGCTGGCGAGCGCCAGCACCAACCTAAATAGACTCTGATCATCTAAATTGACTTCAATTAAATAACAACCGAAATTGTTGAAAGCGCCGTTACTCCCTCGCCGTTAATCTAAGTGCCAATAGTCAGGGCGAATGTTTTATTAATAATCCCCAGCAACAACAATTAATTAATAATCAAGCGATCGCCGTGGAAGTTGGAGGCATCAGTGCGCGCGCGCTGCCGCTCGCGGCCGCGCCCGCCTTCCGGCCGCGCTTCCTCCGCCTGTTGGCACCTACTCGTTATAAGTAGCTAAGCAAATACAGGTGTTCAATAAAAAATTATAACATTATATTAAGCATTGTTAATCTGTTTTCCTAGTAACCAACAAAGGATGGCCTTGGCAGTGGTGTAGAGTAGGTATGCCTTACTTACGAAACATATCTTTGCTGGTTTATATTTAAAAAAATGTACAGTGATTATTATATTTTTAAGAAAAATGTACAAGTATGCCTAAATACTCATTATAATAAAAAAAATCTATAGGTACTGGAGCAAGATACAATAAATTCGTTGTTCCCACGTCAATAAATCATAGATCGGACATTTGTGAGTGGTGTTGATACGGATTTACTATAAAGCGTTTATGGACTTTCATAATAATGATGTGGGCGTTCAGCCCTACAATGCATTTTGGACAAACGAAACGCTGAGAGTTTGTGGGAAACCCGCATCGTGCGTCGCTGGAGGGTGCGCGCGTGGCGGCGGATCGGCGCGGCCAGAGTCGGCGGCGGGAGGGGCCGCGGCGCGCCGCCATTGGCCCGGCACGCGCGCCCGCCCGGCCGTAAGCGCCCGCCCCCGGCGGCCCGTTCTCGCGCCTCCGACTCCTCACTACGGACCATAATAGCTCGAACGGTCCCGGCCGCCGCCATCGGCGCCCAACCACTCATTGGCTGAACAGCTCCGCCGGCGGTCGGACCATAATACGTCTGAATATAAATGACCAACCGCGGCGCAAATTCAGTTAGTTCGTTAAAGTTGATTAAAGTCATTTAACCGGGACGGACACGGCGAACCGAACGGCGCGTGCGAGTCGTCGATCCCGAGGGCTCGACTAAATGAAGTCAAATTATTTAATATAGTCGGTTAACCGGTGCCGCGATTCGGGCCCCGCGAGCGCCGGGGCGGCAGCGAGGCGCAGCAGCGGCAGCGACGGAGCCGAGCGGGGTGGGCGCGGAGGCAGCGGGCCCGCACGCGCCCGCCGCCGAGGCCTACATGTACGTGTGCGAGGCGGCTGGCGGCGGCTCGGGCGCGGGCGGCGGCCGCTACGAGTGCGCCTTCGAGCCGCAGCCGCCGCTGGAGCCGCACTTCGACGACCATATGTTCGGGGAGTTCGCCAAGGAGCGGCACGTGCAGGTGGTGGTGGGCGCGGGCGGCGAGCTGCAGTACCGCGACGAGCTGCCCTTCCCGCCGCCCGGGAAGCGCAAGGACGAGCCGCTGCTGCTGCCCGCGGACGCGCCGCCGCCCGCGCACCACCACCCGCCGCCCGCAGCACCCGTCGCCACCACCACCAAGAAGAGCGACAAGAAAAAGAACGACAACAACGGCATCAAGAAGAAAAAGACTAGGTGAGTCGAATTGATCATTCATCAGTTATTTATTTATTGCTTAACTTGATTGAAAATGTACATCTACTATAAGGTAGATACTTACCTAATTGACATTGGGCTGCATGCACATAAAGTAAATCTTATATGTACTTGTGTATGACAATAAAATACGCATGAGATATTTAATTAGAGACGTTACGAGTTCGTAGCATGTAGCGCTAGCGTAGCTGGGGCGTAGACGAGTGTATGCTACAACGTGAGATTGGTTCCTAGACTTTATTGAGAATGTTCGCATGTAAATATTACAATTACTAATGTTTTGTAAGTCCTGTACTATATTACGGTACTTTTGTAGTCAGTAATAAAAACAAATAATTTTCAATTGGTCCTGCCCATTCGAGTAAATTATTGTGTGTTGTAGGTATGTTGTAGCTACGGTAATTCAAATAGTATCCCAAGTTATTATTAGCTTGTAGATAATAATAAAATGACATTTAAGGACTGCATAATAAGCACTGCAAGATTACTTTGATGATTTGAAATAAGCTAATCAAAGTCATCTAGTAATTGACTTTAGTTGCAGTGTGCTGCTCCCAAGTGGCAATAATTGGCATAAGTATCAAGATTGATTTGATTTTGAAACCTGCACATTCAGGCGACTGGATGTGTACCTATCAAACCATCCACCATGATCCAATCTGGTCAGGTTCCCGTGGTAACAGGGTCATGGAGGTCAGATGGCAGTTGCTCCACTGTAATTACCTGACCTGCCAAATTCTGGATCATGGTCAAGGCGGACCCCGGGCTCTCGTGCGCGAGAGCACAGCCGGGCCATTAACGCCAAGATGATGATGATGATCAAGATTGATTTGATTATAAACATGGAATAAAAGAATAATATCCAGCTTCATGTCATCGCCGAAAATAAACGGGCAGTATTTATTTAAAAATAGTTTAACTTTGTTACTTACTTGAGCAAGTAGTTTTTCATTAGGGGCCGTAGATCTGGGGTGTCTGGTATTTTCACATACAAAAAAAATATGACGTCATCACTCCTCTCCTAAAGGGAATATTTTTTAAGGACAGCAAGTCAAAATGATTGTTTGGAGACTAGTACACGTCTGCGAAACGGCTAGCTTGTACATCGATATGTAGTTTTTCGTCGAAATTTGGCTCGCCACTACTGAGATAGGTAGTATCTTTCTGTAACAAAATATTTGGAATTTACGGATAGGTTGGAGATCGCAGAACAGAAAATACCTGTCCATTGTCTAATCTACCGTCCGTTCTACTTCTACGTGCATTATATTCAAACTAACTAAACTTAAGGCTACACAGAGATTCCAACAACTTGCGTCGTTTTGAATACAGCTTTAGGTATATTTGTTCGATCGTAGGTACTTTTCTACTCACTGTACTAGTCATGACATGCAAGCATTACTGAATATTAGGTCCTTGCCTATGAAATTGGCGTTTTTTCTCGCAACAACTTTTACACATTTACTAAAATTTTTTAATTTTAGACATAACTCCAAATTTATACTTGTATTTGAAAAGATGGCAATAATTAAATAAAAAATATTTTCTTGAGTCTTTAGCTTTGTGGATTCTTACCCCTTTTCATTTGCTCTCTTTAACCTGATGTATCAAAATGAAATTGTATGTACCAGTTAGCTTACACCTACACGGTTTCAATGTAATCGGATTTGCCAGATCCCAGAAATTGCATTTTCACTGCACATATCATAGGGTTTGTTACCACAGCTAGTATATCCCAGAAACTGAAAAATTTATTAGTACATATGTATAAATAATAGTTTTCGTTATTTCCGCCACATAAAGCGCCAATTTCATGGATAAGAAGGACCTTATATTTAGAACTACAATAACACAATCCGGCAGGTCATAAGCTTCTTTACCACCACCTACAGTAAAATAAAAAAAAAGCAATCGGCCACACCCTATAACTATTCTAACTAACACTATCCCTCTACTAACTATCCCTCGTTCCGTGGTGTCGGAAAGCCGAATAAGACTTGTGTCAGAGATTGAACACTCCTTGGAGCAAGTTGCTCACTGGGGCAGATTGAACCTGGTGGAATTCAACCCCTCTAAGACGCAGGTCTGCGCATTTTCCGCCAAAAAGGATCCTTTTGTCATGGTGCCGCAGTTCCAAGGAACATCCCTCTCCATCTCAGAAAGTATCGGGATCCTTGGTGTCGACATATCAGACGACGTACGGTTCCGAAGTCACCTGGAGTGTAAGGCTAAACTAGCCTCGAAAAAACTTGGTGTGCTTAACCGGTCTAAGCAATACTTCACCCCAGAACAGCGTCTGTTGCTGTATAAGGCACAGGTGCGGCCACATATGGAGTATTGTTCCCATCTTTGGGCCGGGGAAACCGCCGACCTGCTTAATCACTTGGATTCTATACAGAGGCGCGCCGTACGAATTGTCGACGATACCGTACTGACAGGCAAGTTGGAACCACTGGCTGATCGAAGGGACTTTGGCTCCCTGTGTGTGTTCTACCGGCTGTACAATGGGGAGTGTTCTGAGGAATTATTTGATCTGGTGCCCACAGCACAATTCCGCAATCGCACTACCCGCCGTGGGCTGGGTACTCATCCCCATTACGTGGACCCTCTAGTGGTGTCCACGCGAAGATTCGAAAGAACGTTTCTCGCTCGTACGATTCGGATGTGGAATGAGCTCCCAGCAACGGTGTTTCCTTTGGCCTATGTCATGGGATCGTTCAAGAGGTATATTAGAGGTCTCCTTAGAGGCGGGCAACGCATTGGTAGCACCCCTGGTGATGCTGATGTCCATAGGCGGCGGTGACCACTTTCCATCAGGTGGCCCGCATGCCTGTTTGTCTGCCGGATAACATAAAAAAAAAAAAAAATAACAATAAAAATAAGTGGTGATGTGTCGGCACGCACCTGTGCTAGGCGATGCGCGTGCGCACCCCGGCACGCGCTCTCGCGCTCCCCTCCGCGGTATTTGCATAACTAATTCGATGATATTGCGATAAACACCATATGCGGCGAATGTTGATGGTACGGGCCACTCGTGTTGATCTAAAATGAAGTTCTTCTTTATAATAACTACCTACCTACTATTTTAAATTTGTAATAAAAGTTAAATGAAGTTGATCGATGTACTTGTTGTTGGAATGGAAAATAAGACTTTTCAGCTTCTATCGCTATAGGCTTTTAACTTAGACTTCATAGGTGCGTCATAGGAATTGTGCGATTAATGCATTTTTGATGGACAACTAAAGTTTAATAAGTACTATTGGTCGATGTAAAGTGCGATAGCTATAGAGTTCCTGTCGGATCCGATAGGGCCATGGATGTATTTCCAAACATGTAACCAGATAAAATATAATAGGTAGTTGCTACCTAATTTAATTTTTCTTGTGAAGATAAACCTTAATACTTATTTAGTACGGAAATAAATAACATGACAACACCATCAAAACCGCCAAGATGATTATTTTTTTATTTATCAAATCAATATGTAAGAAGAAATGTTGTATGTGTTATCATATAAATCAACGGCATCAACGTCGCACCATCATAAGATTCCGTCCCCTGTCTCCTGTCATTCTATCACTGAACTTTAGGCGGTCGATGGCTCCAGAGGCGTGTACACAACGGCGCGAGATTAATTACCCGTATGGTCGGCGGGGGGCCAATTGCCTTATCGCGCCATCTTGGGACCGGCCACCATGGGCCCACTTAATCATTACGTTGCGACACCATCCCTGTTACTAGCGCTACTGTAACTCTATGCACTCATTGTTGAATGTAACCGTCATATTTCAAAGAAGTCGCTCATGTGTTGTAACAAGTTAACCTACTTTGTGTACATACTAATTAAAAAGTAAATAGCGCTTCGTACAGCGAGTGAATTGTGTCAGGTTGAGTGTGTTTTGTTGAATTTGTTTTTGTATTAATAATATAATATGCCGTCTCGGTGTGCCAATCTGCTCTCGTGTCAAGGTTTGTAGCGGTGTTGAAGTTAAGACTAGCCTCAAAGTACGAAACGGTCACCCATTCAGGTCCCGGGCTCTCCTTTGCCCGGACTTTGGCTATGTGTCTCGCAAGCACACCGCCACTGGGCCGCTCTTGGCAAATAGGTACACTTTTCAATTTACAATTAATAACTTTTAAAGTATTTAACGAATAGGTGCGATACAACATTAAATTAAATAGCGCCACCATGCATCCCAGTCAATTGGCAGGCGATTAGTAGCGGTCGCGCGCCTCGGGGGTGAATTTCGTTTCACGCTCAATCAATTTCTGCGCGCGCGCCGCCCGCAGCCATATTGCACGCGTCAGATGGCGGCAGCGTCGGCATGCTGGGCGATGGCGATAGGGTCAATTTATTCGTGAATAAGTAATTGGGGGTGCTATCTAGAGGCGGAGATGCAACTAGTTATTTATGTTATGTTATGTTATGTTATCCGGCAGACAAACAGGCATGCGGGCCACCTGATTAGCTAGCTATTTCACTACTTTATTTAGTTATTTGTTTCTTGGGAATCTTTTGATTTACGATATCGATGTATGATCATAATGAAATGGAAATTATCTGAAAAATAACCGCCCCACTAATCCTTGTAGGTTTCTGCTTTCAAAGATATTCTAATAGCCTCTCGTCCTCCTAGTCGTAAAAAGACTAGCTTTTTTGTGTCTGTCTGTGGCGATGTAGCTCCCGAAAGGATAGACCGATTTTATTTATTTTCGAGATATTCCTAGCTGTGTTTCATTAAAATCCGGTTCAGTAGTTTGGGAAACATTTCTTTATTTATTTATTTGATATACCATCGACAGTAACACAGTACAATAAAAAATAAGTACATGTTTTAGACAGCGCGAACTATCTTTACAGGTATACACAGCATTTACAACATGCACGCTACTTATCGACTAGTATACTATACGTAGACTTCATCGGAGGTTTTCCGACATCTGTCGGTTTTATATTAACATTATATTTTAAGTACCCAATTGTATAGTACGTATTCACCAATAATTTTAATAAAATTATCCACTTGTTTGCCGCAGGACCACGTTCACGGCGTACCAGCTGGAAGAGCTGGAGCGTGCGTTCGAGCGCGCTCCCTACCCCGACGTGTTCGCGCGCGAGGAGCTCGCTCTCAAACTCAACCTCTCAGAATCACGAGTACAGGTGAATATCAATAAGGTTTCCTTGGTAACTTACAAATATTTGAAATGAACTTTCCTAAGTACGTTTATTCTGAAATAAGTAAAGATAAGTAAAAAAAACAATCAATTTCTTTTGATGGTGTGGTAGCTTCAATACTGACAGACAGACTTTTCCTAATTTGTTCTGAGCGCAAGGGGCCACGCGGGTGGGCCTGCTGGTGCGTGCGGGTGTGATCGCTGGCGGGCTGGCCGGGGCCGGGCACGCTATGCTCATGATTCGGGCAGTTATGTGCATGGCATGTGTCGCACTCGCGCTGCCTGGTGTCTCACCAGCTTTCTCGCTCGCTTAACTTTCCCTTTGCTTACGTTTAGACGTTTGAAAAGAAATAAATTAACGTAATCCTAATTAAAAAAAGACTTGTTTCATTATCATTGAATCGCTCACAGAACCGTTGACAAGAACATTACAACGTTACAGGTGTGGTTTCAAAACCGAAGAGCGAAATGGCGCAAACGCGAGCCCCCACGGAAGACCGGATACATCGGCTCGAGCTCGCCGAGCTCCACCACGCTGGGGGGCGGCTTCTCAAGCATCGGAGGCAGCCTGCCCGCGTTCCCGCAGAACGGGATGCCGGCGGCCGCGGACTCCTGGTCGTACCAGCACTCGTACGAGCTGTCGCCGCACCATTTGGTGTCGGGGGGCGGGTACGGGGGTTTCAGCGCTCAGCCGGCGGCGTACTCGTACACGACGGTGCTGAACGGGCACGACGGGCAGATGTTCGCGCCGCGGCACGCGTACGAGTACGGCGAGGGCAGCCCGCCGCCGCTGGGCGTGCGCGACTACCCGATGCTTGGCGCGCACTCGCCGCAGGTGGAGCCGCACGCGCACGACCACGAGGACAAGTACTCAGCGTGCGCGCTGCAGGAGGAGCCGCCGCGGTACGCCGCGCCCGAGGACTACGACAAGTGCGCGCTGCCGCCGCCCCCCGATAAACACTACGAGCTGGAGCGACACGCGCCTCCCTCCGACCTCGCCCAGCCAGTCGTCGTCAAGATGGAGCCCAGCCCCGGGCAGGCCTACACCTCGCTGCCCCCTTTTTTGAATTGAAATACTCCTTTTCGAAAATATCCTAGACTTCTCGAGTAATTTCGAAAAGGAGTATTGCGTTTAGAGAGGATTTTGGGCTTACTTTTAATTTCAATACTTATTAGCAACTTACGTAATTACGTAGCGATTTTTTACTTTTGATAGACGTTGAAAGATTTACGATATATTTAAATTATGAAATTTAGCAATAAAATTGTAAATATTTAGTTAATATCAAAGTTTACTTCCTGTGCATTCCCGTGCCTTATTAGACGGTTATAATTCTGTAAACCCAATGTTTTTAATGTAAGTTACGAATAGAGTTAGAAACTACAAAACTTTTCGGGTCTTAAATATCATTGAAAGATTTTCAATTATATTTTTCTGGGATATTGAATTTTATAAGGAAATATTTTTGGAACTGGCTTAAAATATTAGCTAAAGACAAGAAAATGACATGCTGGTCGATTGTGTATCTGGGATTATGCGTCGAAATGTTAACAATTGCATCGAATAAAAAATTTGGGTATGTTTAAAACCCATTAGTTGAAATAGGATACGTTTTGTACTAGTTTAGGTATTATATGTGAATGTTTGTGCCAAAATACGAATTTTGCCTATGAATGGCACAAGTTTTAAATAAATACAAATACTACATTAGTAAAACTTCTACGTAATATATTTTAGGGACTCTTGAGCTAAAAAGTACCTATTACTTATAAGCGGCTGTTAGATAAGATACTACTTTTACATTGAATTTGTATCTAATACCTACATCTATAAGAGTTTATTTCGCCTAACACGATTATGTAGGTATGCTATGTACAGTATATATTAAGATCTCCATTAGCAGTTACTTTAATCAATCTACGAAGAGCCATTCATAATAGCTAGAAAGACCAAATATTAGTTTCTATTGTAAGTATAATTTACGAGCTCGTTCTCGGGTATTTATTAAAGGTTAAAGACTTGTTTAGGTACACCAAAAATGTGGAATCAAAGATTTCATGCGGACAAAGTCGCGAGCAACAGCTAGTGTTATATTTATGATCTATAAGTTTTTAAACGCAAGAATTTTTAGGTGAAAAAGTTATAGAAAATACATATCCGCGCTCTGACAAAGCACGTCCACGAACTCCACGCCAACGAAATGAAAATGTAGTGGTGGATGTGTGGAGTTGCGTGACTTGACAGTATATCAATGGTAGACATTGCGTAAAGGACATCGCGGATAACATTAAAGAGCCTTGCCTGCGCTTCTTCGTTGTTGCGTAAGCTGCATAGATATGTAGGAAATAGGTACCCAGCTGGTATCAGGAAAAAGGGCCCGCGGGAGATCCAAGAAGCGATCGATTGACATCGCCGACACGGAAGCGAGAGCCAACGGCTTACGACGTAAGGATGCCGAAGACCGGGCGAAGTGAAGTAGAAAGAGTAGGAAAGTGGACCTTTGTAGAAGCGGGGATAACTAGGCTGATGATGATGACCGTAAGACCACTATCCCTTAACAGGACTACTACATAAACATTTTTTTAGCGGTATTATTTAGAATTAGGTAGCTAGAATATAGTTAATTTTATTACATTCATAACACTTATCTCATTAGCTTTGGAATTTTGCAGAATGTTTTGTGTTGTGAAGAATGAATTACTGGTTAATTTAATGATATTTGTTGGTGTATTGTATTCTAATGTTAAGTTTTAAAGCAATAAGTCGAGATTTACACATCAATGAAGATTAGAAATAGATATAGTGAAAAATGGATTATAATTAATATTACCAATGTGCTTAAAAATGTTTTTTATTTATTATACTTACATAATATGTATTTACATGTTTATGTACACCATATACACTTGCTTATCTTAGAAATCACAAAGTAATGCATGGAGTGGGTATTAGAGATAAGCTGGTGCAAGCGTAAGGTCAATCTTGGACGGTTGGATTTACAGAAATCTAAATAATTATTAGTGGTTGGAAGAAAACCTTTTAAAATAAAATAAAATAAGGTTCAATTAACATAGTATTTTCTCTGATAATATTACAGTACAAATAATAGGTTTTTAAGAAACAGTAATATTCCATCACAGTATAATACAGGTATTCAACCGGTCTAGCTAGTGCCTTGTGGTGTTTGGTCTACTCTAAAATAATCATCTTGGCTACTCTAAAACAATCAGTTGTGCTCTCGCGCACTAGGGCCCGGGTTCCGCCTTGACCATGATCAGATAATTGCAGTGGAGCGATTGCCATCTGACTTCCCACACCGTATAGCACCGGTTAATATTCAACTAATGTACATAAGTAAGAAAAGAGTCATTGGTACATGGCGGCAGTGGGATTCGAACCCGGTACCTCTCCCTCTCCCTACCGACGCTCCGATGTTTGGTCTACTCTAAAGCTGACTAAAAGCAAAACTAAATAAAAATGAATAAATACTTTTAAAATGAAATATTTTCTTACCGACTTGATACCTTTGATTACCTTGATAAATAATTACCTACGAGAAAATAAAAAAAATCTAGCAAATAACGCAAGGAAAATATTGGAAAAATAAATGGGCTCACCCTGGTTGGTTTCATTGCCCCAGGGATACGGAGGTTTGATTATGAATGTGCTCAACTTTGACTCCGTACATAACTATACTTATGATGACGACAATTATATTATTAGTCTTTGGACACTTTGGGTTTTTTATATGCAAGTCTGGTCAGCTGACACTCGCATCGGTTCTGACACCATCTTGCTTAGACCAGATGCCATCGCCGCTGAAGTGATACCTCTTCTCAATCTCATAGAGTACAAGACTCAATATCTGGTCGTCACTCAACTCCCTGTACTCCAAACTATTGTAACAGCTATCTAACTGAATTGAATCGCTCTCAGTTACGCATTTATAATTCCTCAATTTCAGCATGTAGTTCACATATTTTTCTATTTCATCCCTGGAATAAAGAAGTAATGACTTGAAAAGTTGTTTATGGTATTCCATAGGGGTAATAGACAGACTATCGAGTGCTACAAGCTACAATCCTGACACCCGTCCCCGCTTCGCACGGGTTTTCTCGGCTTTTTTTTTACGATAATAGGTAAGCATGTATAGAAAACCCTTCCGGAACGAATCCTTTATGGTGAAAATCGCGTCAAAATCCGTAGCGTGTTTTAGGAGGGTTAGAGGAAATACATACAGACAGACAGACGCGGAAAGCAATTTCATTTTATACTATGTATAGAAGATATAGATAGATGTATAATACTAAATAAGGCTTGATTCGATATGTCGACGCCAATGTTCCCGATACTCTTCGAGATGATAAGGGGAACGTTCTGGAACCGTGGTACTAAATCGAATAGTTTTTTTCGCCATAATTGCACAAGTGTCGTCTTAGGGTTGAACTGGACGAGGTTTCGTCTGCTCCAAGGAAGACACGATTTCAGACAAAAGATTTCTACAACTAATTCTGCGCGAAGAATATTTGCACGGAGCTGTCTAGGTCTAAACCAATTTCAACGAGATTTTCGCTGGCTGGTAGAAGACTCAGGTCGTTTTAGTTAGGTATAGGTCTAAGGATTACTTTTCCCCTTAGGTCAATACTTACATAGGATATAACAGCAGCTGACAATGGTGAAAAATAATATCATCGGTGAATTTTCTTTTCAGGAACTGTATGTTTCCGTTGACAATATCCAGCGACGAGTTTAGCCAGAACTTGTGTCGTTTAAGTTGTTCTTGTATAGCTTTAAGTTGCTGCTTTTCATTGTCCCTACTGTTGATATTGGTTAACGATGAGCAGATTAAAATGAATAGATCTCTGCCACAAACTTTACTTCCAAAACTGCCCATATAGCTGTAATAAGGTTAAAATATAGGCTAAGTAATACTAGAAAATGAATACATGGGTAATTCTAAGTTAAGAGGTAAATCCGACATAGATGTGGAATCATAGATCACATCAATATATAATGCGGCAGGTTATACAGAATACTCAGGACTGATAGCCCCTTTGCCCTGTATTTGAAGGCCTTAACTCAGTTGAGACATGGGGCTCTATTTAAGAGCCGCATGAGTCGAACGTTATTCAATTTTGAATTTCGGCACGAAATATTCAATATTTTGATTCTTTTGCTTCCGGTGTTGCCAATGTAATTGAAAAGAATATTTAATTTTTCATGCCGAAAATCTTAAGTTAGAATAACAAAATGCATTTATAAAAGAAGGCACACTGTACATTGAATACTTACTTTTTAAAAACTTGATTGGATGAAACAAGATGGTTCAAGCTATAACATGGTTTACTCTTTTCATGCATTTTCTCTAGACGGTTCATCATCTTTTTCTTATGAATCACTAGTGACAATATCTGGAAAGGAACATATTGAAAAAGGTACTTATAAGAATTTTAGAAATGTTTTGCAGTAAACTCTTATAACTATACTGTTTACTAATAAAATAATAATTACACTGCAACAAGTTCACGTTAATCTTTTTTGAGCACTTATATACCTATATGTATATAGTTAAATATGGCTTGCCCAGGGAAATGACATATGATATCATATTTTGATAAGGGGTATGTGTATGTTTATATGAGTAAGCGACACTTACTCTAGGATTCGTTTTTAATATTTGATACTCTTTAAAATTTTTAAGTTCATTGAGGCGTTCCTGTACAGTATCAGGATGCATACAGTACACTTTCAAACATTTCTTTTGAGCCTCTTCGGGTATCCTGTACTCCTGAAATAATAACATTACTTATAAATGAAACCTGTTATGTTCTGTTCAAAACTTCAAAAGACTTGAATATCTTTCGAGTTGTGGATGTCATACAATACCTCCATTAGGCTTCTTATTTTTATTATAGCATTATAATTATTTTTCAATATTGCTGGCTCAATTTTAATTGCTTCTGTGATATCCATTCCTGCAATTGACTTAACATTCTCCAAAATCAATTTTGTGTTTACAGGATCAGATGAAATTATAAATCCGTTCCTTCTAATACTTGCCAAGTCAAACTTAATAATATTTTCGGCAAAGTGAATAGCTTCTTTTATATCTGACATTGGCTTATGCTTTAAAGGTAGATAATGCTTGCAATACTTTGCAAAATCCTCAGGAGTTACGAGAAGTTTCCATTGAAGATAGTTTTGCAGGACATTTAGACGGACTGATACTGAAAAATATTTCAAATATAAGAAAGATTAATTCATAAAAAAATATTTTTGTCTATCATGATTAAATGAAAAATTATAACATTTAAATGAAGATTTACATAGTAAGATATATATGTAACTTACATATATTGCTTGTGTCAGAATAAATATTGGATAGAGTTTCATTTTCTGGCCACTCAGGAAAGTAGCTGTGCAAAAGTGCTTCTAATTGTAAATCAGGTTTCAAGAGCCCTTGTTTCTTTAGTTGAGCTATGGTGCGTGACCGGACCAACGTGTGGTACCTGGATATTATCCAAAAGAAATTAAAGTTATACAAAAATAATAAGAAAAAATTATAATATGTATTACACATAATGCTTACCTAATCAAATACTTTGGAATGATTTTAATAAAACCACATTCTTTTAGAATTTCACCATAATTGTCCAAAGTGATGGGATGCATAGAAAAAACATGTATGTCATGGCATGCTTCCAAGGAAGTTATTGAAAACTTTTTAAGAATTTGGAGTGACCATTGAAGACGATCATTGGTAAGGGTTTGAATATTAGGGTGATGTTTTTTTACATCACTAAGGAGTCTTTCTGGTATAGTATGCCCTGAAATTATAAACATATAAAATTAAATAAAGAACTTAATATCTATTCTTGCTGGCTCTAATTAAATTTCTTCTATGACCATCCATTCCAGCAAATTATGAATATTATATAATGCTCGCAAAGAACTAAGTCTAAAGTCTGAGTAAGGTTCTGCAAATGAATAGCTTAGTTTACCTGTGGTTTTTAGATAAAATTCTTTAAATGTTGTATTGTGGCAAAGTCTCCAAGTTAGAGGTTTACCAATTAAACTTCTACGTAACAGCTTAAATTGTTTGATGGTACCGACGATACAGATTTGCATGGTTAGATTTAATTAAACATTGCAGAAAATTATTTTGTTATTAAATCAGTAAAACCAAAATAACCAAATTTATAACCAAAATAGTACACAAAGACTTATAATGTCAATTTTGACAGCTCACTCACAGTCGGGATGCGGTAGTGTAAAATCGTTAATGAATCTATTCGATTATCGATTATCATTCTCATAGAACTTGGAATCGATAGTGGCATGGTTATGCTGTAGGTATGTATTAAAAAATACAAACTTTTTCTATTGAATTAACTGCGCACCCCGTCCCTACGGGGTGTCGCATCCGGTGAAATCTAGAAAGCCTTCCCGGCTACAGGTGCTCGCAGGGGGTGTTTAGCACATATGCGCCAAGGTCTTTTTTTTGGCGAGTCGTGAATAACCAGTCCAGCCGGCCGGCTGGTACTCATGAGAGTTCACCTCCTCCCTCCCAACCGCTATACCGGAGGGTGCCCATTTCCGTAATATTTTATTAATATGACGATCTAAACGAATAGAAATAATTAATGTGTTGATAATTCGGCGTATTATTAATATTGTTTCTTTTGCAGCGTTTTCGAACATAATTTTTTTCACGGTTGACTCTTAAATAAGGCTACTTTAGCTTTTAGTCCGTCAATGTACCTTTAGTACATAAAGTATTATTAAAAAAAAAAAAAAAAAATAGATATTAACTACACGTAGCACTTGGCACCGAGTAAGGCGTTAATAATGTGATCAGATTTCTGCATTTTTAAGATGAAAGCACCTTTTTGTCGGAATGGGGCGAACGGTGTTTTGAAATTGTTTTAATCGGATCAATATTTCTACTGTTGGCTTTTTACTGCCGCCGAAACGCCTGAGGAAAAATATTAAATTCAAATAAAGGCCAGCCTTTTTTAGAAGGTTTAGATGGGTTTTTTTGTGTGGTGTTTTCTTAAGACTCGTGTTTATACCAACATACCTGCGACGTTGAAGCACCAAAAAACTAACATCCGCCAAGTTATTGCGAGATAACCCCCGCAACTTGTGAAAAAGTCATCGAAAATTACTGTGAAATGAACTGCTGCAGAATGTCCAGAGGCTGCCATTTGACTGACCTCATTTTTCATAATGAATTAATCATACTTTTCGAATAAAGAAAAAAGAATTAAGATATTGGTACATTTTGTGTATTTTCTTTTTTAATAACAGTTGGATGCCTCGAATTGAGTATGAAGCATATAACATACAGCATAACCATGCAATTATCAATTCGAAATTCTATGAAAATCGATAACCGAATAGAATCATTAACGATTTTACTCTACCCCATCCCTATTGTGAGCTGTCAAAACAAAATTATCACCTGTGTTTGTTTGCGGTTGTGGTAAAAGAAAAGTGCAATAAAATAAATAAACATTGTAAATAAATTTAAAACGAAATGGATAGTGATGAATTATATTATTGTAGGTTTTGCGCGGAGAGAAAAACATTATCAGAGCTACATCAACTGAAACATGTCGGTTTTGAAGACGTTGATGAAATGTTAACATTTTTCCAAAGAAAAATTGATTTTTCAGCAGAAATGCTCCCGAAAACGTTATGCAAAACATGCTATACGTCTTTGGCTGCAAGTTACAAGTTTTTCATTAAAGTGGATGCATCACAAACTTATTTCGAAGAAATATCAAGTGCTGCAACGTTTACCGAAATTGACCAAAAATATAACGATAATAAATCTTATACCGAAGAGGATAATTTATTTTCTGTATCGAAAAGCTTGATTAAACGTTCGGAAGAAAACTATAAGTTAGTTAACATTATTGGAACAAAATCCTGGCCAACAAGTGAGCATGAATACAACTTTTATTACAATCACATTGAACTGAGAGGTGATTGTTCATGGAACTCATATCCATGGTTTTGTAAGCATTGCAACGAAAAGTTTGACACAATGCAGTTATTACGAGGACACTGTAAAGAGGCTCATGGTAGATGTTACTTTTATCAGTGCCATTACTGTTATTTCAGTGTTGGTAACTTTTTACAGTTCATAAACCATGTGCAACAACATAAGCCAGAACTCAGGTGAGTGACATATAGGTAAAAATTTAAGTAAAGCCCCTCTTGCTTGTATGAGTGACATGTTCAGATAGATATTCCAATTTGAAATTACCAATGTGATTACTTAAACATACAGATGTCATTACTTAAACATACAGATGGCACTTGCATACTAATTAGGTATATTTTAACAAATATACCTAATTAGTATGCAAGTGCCATGTATTAAAGTGTAAATTTTATAGCATCTTTTAATGGAAAATCTTTTAAGTTCATCAAAATATATATTTTTTAATTTCTTATATTCATAAAAGAAGTTCTTCTGGTAATCTGTAACTACTTGCAGTCACTTATTCAAGAACACCCATTGTTGGGCATAGACAGTGACTTATGCGTATTAATATGTGTGCAGCAAGCCAGAATGAACTGAATGAATGAATGTCTATAGTTATTTTACACAGGGCCGTCTAGAATATACCCGGATGTGTTCCCACGGCTATTCTCGATTCGTTGTTCCCGAAAAACGTTCGGACTAGATCACTAGAACATTCCAGTATTGGGGCCTACGGTCTACGAGAGACCTCCGAGGGAGGAAAGGGATACAGAGGAAGGTCTGAGGTCGAGGGGGCAACGTGTTAGAAAGGTCAAGCCCGCCAGGCCACGCCCACTGGTCATCGGGCTCCACCCACTACGCCCTGGCTACCTGGCCACATGCCACACCCACCGCACCTCAAGCCCGCCCACCGGGCCTCAAGCCCCGCTCTCTGGACCCCAAGCTCCGCTCACAGGCCTCGCCCACCTTGCCACGCCCACTACACAAGCCACGACCAGCATGGATCTGTCTAGTCTAAAGCAAATGCTTGTGTCAATGCGACATGAGACACGTGACATGATGCAAGAGGGACAACAGACAGTTTTGGCGGCCGTGAGTAAAATCGGCACTGTTGTCGAGAAACTTCGCGACGACATCACATGGAAGAACGTGTCACGGGGCTGGAAACCGATCTGGACAACATTAAGACGGATTTCACGGATTTAATAAAGAAAATAGTACGCCTCGAAACTGTGGGCGTTACCCTCACGCCGAGTGGAGCTGTCGGCGCAGTTCAGAGGCCTAAAATGCACGTGCCGTCTTATGACGGTACTACGGAAAGCATATCCCGTCGAGGATCCCAGAATAGTGGCTTCAAATACGCTGCCAGCCTTTGTAGACGGCATCCGTGACCTATAAGTAAGGACTGCAGTGAGACTTCGTCGTCACGCCTCACTGAAGGACGCATTAGCTGACGCTCTGGAGGTGAAAGCCGTGAGGCAGGACGTGCGTGTGCACAAAGTAAGCGAAATTACAGAGGAGGTAAAGAAAATTAAATCGACAAAGAAGACCTCTGCTCGGTGAGATTCAGTTGTTGGCCTAAGTGCTATAAATGTGGTGAGAGAGGCCAACTGCAGTTCACGTGCAGCAAGAGCGAGGTCACCGAAATAAAGGAAGCTGAGCTGAGAAAGCTTATCGGTGAGCTGATAGATCAGAAGAAAGCAGAAGCCAAGGCTTTTGCCAACAACCAAGGAAACGAGTAACAGCCAGGACTAAGGGGTGGGCACTGGCTGGAGCAGAGGGAGCCCCAGAAATTGACATTTCACGGGCAAGCAACGGCAACAGTCTGTCGATTTGCGGTTTGGTAAATGGTAGAAACTGCAAAATACGATAGACACAGGAGCCTCTAGGACAATAGTCAAGCGGGACTTAGTGAGCGCTGTAACAGGACGCATCAGGAACATCGCGCAGTCGGCTTCTTTCTGCCTCGGGCCAGCCAATACCCGTCCTAGGGTTGATGTCAGTCACGATGTTTGTAGACGAGTCAGCGTACATACGAACGTCAGCGTTCATAAGGTTATCGTGGCTGAAATTAAGGACGACTGCATTTTGGGCCTAGACTTCATAAAGAAACATAACTTCAAAATCGATGTCACTGGTGGAGTTCTTAAGGGTGGTAATGAGGAGATCTTCATACTTGGAGGACCCACGAGAAAGGAACTTGCCTGAAGAATATTATGGTACCTGCACGCACACAGGTTCAAGTGAAGGTGAAGCTGTCATCGGCTAGTAAGAACAAGCTGAGTAGATGTGTGCTGGTGGAGGATTCGCCACACAAAACAAGGACTCGAAAACTCCTAACAGCAAGAACCCTTCTCGGTAGAAGCAAAACTGCTGTGGTGAGGGTTGTACATCTGGACGATCACGACGTACACCAAGAGTAGTTCTGCTGTTACCGAACATTTTGATGGATGCAAAGGAAACCTGAGCTATTCGCTCTGGGTGGTTTGGCGCTGAGATTGCTGCTGAGCTTCGCGAAAATCTTCTCTTCCCAAGGACTTCGCTAGTTCAACACAGCCTCAACTTCTTTTTAATTTATTGTTTTAATTTTGAACGGTTCAAAAATAGGGATAATCAGTATCATGCATCAAAATATCAAATATTTAATTTAAAAAAAGTATCTAAATAGTTTATCAGTTATCTATCACCCACAACACAAGCTTTGTTTACTTTGGGTCTACTCACGAGCTAGCTACATTATAACATAAGTTGTTTTTCATCCCGGAAAAAATAGAGTCCCGCGGGATAGTTGGATGTTTACAGAGAGAGCGAGCGGGTGAAAACCGTGGGGAACGCTAGTTAATAATAATTAAAACTTTATTTCCACAACATAAAATCTGTTTCGGTATGTCATGCTCAATGACGTACAGTCATTCAACAAATTAGTTGATCCTTTCCATATGATAATCCATATGACAATATGGACTAAGTGGGTCAGCTAATTAGTTGTATGACTTCACAATAAATAAGTTTTTCATGTTTTGCATCTTCTTGTTTCAGCGACTTTTGCCCATATTGCAATATAAAAATGGAAAATCCAATGCATTTGAGGACGCACACTGAAATGCCAAATTGCGACACATGTGGCGAAGTATTCAAAAGCAATGAATTATTGGCGGCACATGTACAAACATATGACACAGGAACCGTTAACGACGATGTATTAAATACTGCAACACCTGCAGAACAATTTCTTAATGACACAGAAGTTACAGCTGAAGACGTCTTAAATAATACAACACCTGCGATACAATTTCTTGTTGATACTGAAGAAGTTCGTAACAATAATGAAACTAATAGTGAAAACTTGAATAACTCCCTTTGGGATAAATTAGTTGTACACTGCGCATACTGCGATATAAAAGTTATTGGTCTGTGTAAATTAAAAGACCACGTGAGGGATAACCATCAGAGATGTTTTGGAGCCAGATGTGGAAAGTGCTCTGATCTGCAACCATTTTATTTATTTGAGGAGTACGTTCAGCATGTTAGAAGGCACAACTCTGGTTTGAGGTTAGTATTATGTCTTTTATAAATAAACTTTCCATCAGTCGCACTCTCGCAAATAAAATGAGGTTTCCGTTAATAGTGCCGTGATAATGTACCTAACTGAATTGGGCCAAAAGTAATGTCACTATGTCAATTGCGCAGATCACAATTGGCGATTTGAACTGGCCAAAATAGTAGATTACAGAGGCGTTTCAAAAATGCGCTACGTGTCTCTTTCACATTCGTGGTAAGTTGCTAGAGATTGAATAGACAGGCATTAGAAAGCGAATGCTCGCGTGGATGCGAGCGGTTCAAAAATAGAGCCCCTGTTCCTGGCCGACGCACCGCTACCGCTCGTAATCTTTGCGGTTGTATCTATGGAACACTATCTTTATGCCTCTAATAAATAAACAACTAACTTTATGTATCTAACTGTCGGCATAAATGTCCACAGATTATCGTGTGAATATTGCCATGAAGTATTTGATAATGAAGAGGACACAATATTTCATACACTCCAGCTACACACCAAATATCCGTGTCGTATATGTGGGGAGTATTTATTGACGCAAAACAGACTAACCTCTCATAGGCAGAAGTATTATATCAAAGATGTTATGAAGAAAATACCCAAACCCGAAGGAAGGACCTTTTTTTGTGAAAAATGTGGCAAGTATCTATCCTCCATGTCTGAGCTAAGGAGTCATGCTTTCGTGCATGATAGTATAGAGCCCCAACTCTGCAAAATATGCACCAGATCCTTCTTAAGTTTGAAACAATTGAAGAAACACATTGGAACACATTTAGGTGATAAACCATTTGAATGCAACGAGTGTCACAGAAGATTTCGCACAAAACATCTACTGTCTATGCATATGTCTGTACATACGGCATATAATAAGCCTTTCCAATGCGCTTATTGTGAGAAGACTTTCCGCACTAAGAGACGCCTAGATCTTCATAAGAAAATGCACACAGGCGAGAGGCCATATTCCTGTAAATTCTGCAATAAAACGTTCTCTTGCTGGGGGAATTGCAACAAGCATATGTTGAGGATACATGATGCTACTCTTGCCCAGTCCAAATTGACACCACATGGAAGAATGCCTCTATCGAAGGTTCTAAATATTGATGACGATGACGTCAAAGAATGGGCGAAAGAAGTTTTAAAGAAAGGTAGATCGAACACATAATATTAGGCTTGTATTAAAAGTTGAGTAGACTATTAGTTCATCAGAATTTTTACTTTTTGTTTTAAATAATAAAGAATATTTATAATGCAAATGATTTCTTTATGCCATACATAACATTATGACAGTGTTTTGCTTACGCGAATTTAACACTTATCATCTTGTTTACGATGCATCGCCATCTCCCTCGCTCAAACCGCAAATCCTATCGCCAACGGTCCTCTAGAAGTCTCACTGCAGTAGTAATCAACCTTTGCATTACGCATTTCACAAGATATTATGCCAATACTGGAGCCGAAAACCATCGTAGGCCATACTCATCCCTTCCCGATTACTGTAGGTGTTCAACAGGGTTCAGTGCTCGATGCCCTCTCGGACATGCCTTATGAAGAACGCTGACGACATTGTACCGGTAAGCAAGCTTAGGCAGGCACTTGAGACCAGGATAAACATGTGGAAGGATGTGCTAGAAAACGGTGGTTTGAAGATAAATTTCGTCAGAACAGAGTATATAGCCAGCTGCAGCGCGGACCCCAAAAGTATCCGTATAGGTAACGAAGCTGTCAATAGAACAGCTAAATCCAAGCCCTCGGATCCGTGATGCACGAGTCCGGCGATATCAGCCCCGATGTCAAGCCCCGAATCTCTGCAGCTTGTGCGAAATGGCGGGAACTCACTACAGTCATCTGTGACCCTAAAATCCCTGTCAAACTCAAAAGGGCTTATATAAATCATCTTGGCGTTATTGTCCCGGTTGTGCTCTCGAGAACGAGGGCCCGGGGTCCGCCTTGACCATGATCCAGGATTTGGCAGGTCAGGTAATTACAGTGGATCGACTGCCATCTGACCTCTATGACCCTGCTACCAGGGGAACCTGACCAGATTGGACCATGGTTACACATCCAGTCGCCTGAATGTGCAGGTTTCATCACGATATTTTTACTCACCGTAAGAGCATCGGTTAGTATTCAACTAATGTACATAACTCAGAAAAGAGTCATTGGTACATGGCCGGACCGGGATTCGAACCCGGAACCTCTGGCTTTACGAGTCGGATACTGTAACCGCCCGGCCACCGACGCTCTCAAAAGGGCTTATATACAAGAGTATAATTAGACCTGTGATGCTCTATGGCTGCGAGACATGGCCAGCGCTGACGAAACATGTTCACGAACTCCACACCAACGAAATGAAAATGCTGCTGTGGATCTGCCGTGTCCCGCGGCTCGATTGAGTACGTAACGAGTACATCCGTGGCTGCCTTGGATGAGGGTTATTGCAGACAATTTTGGTCACGTGTTCTGTAAGCCTCAGGGATACGTGGGAAATAGGTGCCCGAACCTACTGATATCATTAAAGAGACCCCGTGGGCGAAGCGGTGGTTTGACATCGCTGAGTCGGATGCAAGAGCTAACGGCCTACGACGCGAGGATGCCGAATACCGGGCGAAGTGAAGAAGAATGTATAGGAAAGCGGACCCTTGCAGAGGCCGGAATAAGCGCTAGGATGATGATGATTTTAACTGAGGCTGCTAACTTGACGTCTAGTTTGCAGCCTCATTGAGAAATTTACTGTTTAGATTTAAATTATTTATACCTATCCCAAACAATTGTGTCTTAATAGTGTTCCGTAAATGCAAAGTTTCAATAACAGTGCAGTGTTTAAGACATTACGCTTCATTGGTGAGGCTGCTAACATGCCTTGCAAAAAAATTGAGCTTGAAAACGTAGATTTCTCTTTTCTGGTGCCTAAACCCCGGATAAAATCTAAGGCCTGCACCATACTAGCAGCTTTCATCCGTTCCGGTACGATTAGAATTAAATAGGAAGGTGCAAATTCAATGTAAACGCCATATATTGTGCCTACCGGACCGACCGGTCCATCCTGTTGTGAAAGACCGGCAAGAAAGCTGGCGCGAAAGAGACGGAGAGAGTCGTCGTTTGATCCATTCGCACCAGTAAGAAAGAGGTGTGGTTTACATAGTTTTGTCGTATATTAAGCGCGCTCCACATGTTGACAGTTCCGCGGGAACACGAGAATGTGGAGGCAGTATTCGCCTACATTCGTGTAGTCCCGTGCATGTTTGGCATGTCTCGCCTATTTCATAGACTAAGTAGAGATAGTTCGTTGTCGTCTCGATTCGATCGATTTTAAATTTATATTCCCAGCGCTTTTTCGAGTAACAGGTTCGGGGTACCCTTGACCATGATCCAGGATATTAGTAGATCAAGTAATTACAGTAGAGCAGCTGCCATCACCTCTGTGACCCTGTTTAAAGCGGATTAGCGATATTACACCAATGAATCAATATAATGTCGACGCGTTTTAACACCCACCACATCCCTAATAGGCGAGAATGTAGAGGGTCGACCAAAGTCCCGGCCAAAGTTTCACCGAAAGTTTCGGCGGACATGTGGAGTACGCTTTACGCCACACAACCCATTTCGTTCCGTTTCGATCCCGCAGGGTTGCTATTACGAGTTCTTTTTACCTGATTTAGGGTTATTTAGGCCTTGAACGAGTACGTTGGTGGGTAGCGCTGACTGCCAAATAATTATGGGTACCTATTTCTGCGACAAACATTTAGTTATAGCTAAAATGCCAAAAATTCCGGTCTCGTTAATTGCGAATTCGCTTCGGTCGCTCAATAAGGTCGCACAATGGTTCGATTCGGATTCGGATTCGAAAATTTTTTCGAATGACCTTGAAAATGACAGTTCAATTCGAAAGTTGTCTATTATTCGGAAATTTTTACGAATGCTATTTAGCTCGCGGAAAGTTTTTGTGAATTGTGGATTAGAACGCTTTTCTTGGAAAATGCAGTTTGTACTGGCGCTATAACACCGTAATAGGATAAAGGCGAAGCAGAGAGCCGATACAATGCACCTAAATCGGCAAATAAGGGATTTGTCGAACCCATTTAACATGCACAACTTTAGTAGGGTTTATCGCTTCTCTGCGGAGACTGCGATCCGCATTATAGAAGATATAAAGCCCTATTATCCTAGGACCTCATATGCTTGTGCGATTCTGGTGGAATTGAAAGTAAGTATGACAAAAAATGTCCTAAACGCTGAAAAATAAACTAAAGTTTTTTACAATAACAACAATAAGTGTCTATGTGCGCATAAACCCACCAGACGAAATGGAAACTGAGGATAGTGATTCATTTGCATCTGCCACTAAATTTGAAGAGAGGGCAGAGGCACTGAGGGTGAGAAGGCAGTTAGTATAGAGTTTCTGCAATTGATTATGGTTAAGTGACTCTCTATAATAACTTGGTTGCAAAAGCACCAGCGTATCACCTTGGCCGTTGGGACTATATTAAAAAACACGCTGTGAAAATTGTAGTGTTTGTTCTGAAGAAATATTTGTCTTGATGCCTACAGCTACTTTCTATCAACGCACCGCTCGCCTTCGGCATAGTTCATCCTCACATCGTGGTCCCAAAGACACATGCGAGGTCTTCAAGAAAGTGGGTAAAAGGTTTTTACAGGGTCGGCAACATGGAAATTTCACCACTGGAATTGCAAACGTCCATAGATTGCGGTAACTGTTTACCATCGGACAAACCACAAGCCTGTCTTCTTTGTTTTCTGAACATTGAAATGTGTTTTTTTTATTTGTCTTATATGCACTGTATGTAAATTTTTTATATCTTTCCTTTTATTTCTGTTAAGTTTAAATTAGGTAACTAATTAAATTATTATTCATAAAAACGTTTATTCTCTTTTTCTAATTATAATAACCCTTACAAACCCTCTAAGAAATTAAAACTGTTCGTTTTTTCTTACAACAGTACCGATCAGCTGATCACATTTTTATAGAGAGTTTAGTTCAATGAGTACCTAGGACATTCCTTTTACGGACTTCTTACACCCTTCCTGATATAGGTATATTAATAAAAATATATACAGTTGTAAAAAATACTTTACTAATTATACTTTTAAAATCACAATTCATTTACTAATTTAAATCAGACTCAGTAAAATCACAGCAAAAATTAAATGATCACTACCTTATTTACTAATAACCTAATTATAGGTACATTTAAAATCACAATTCAGTTGCTAATTTAAATCACAGAAAAAATGCTGTCTTAGTGCTTTTTGTATTTTCAAAGTGTAATTTGGTAAGTGATACATACAAAAGCATATCTCAATTGTGAAATTTCTTTAAAAATCAACCTACATTGTTAATTATAACTTTTATTAACAGTACAGTTACTAATTTAAATCAGACTCAGTAAAAATGAAATTATCACATAAAACTAATAAAATAATAAAGTTGAAATTTAGTGAGTGATGGGTAATCAAATTTAGGTAATCACTTAGTTAGATTTTCTATGGCAGTTGCGATTCGGGTGAAAACCTCTACAAGATTTTCTATCGCAACGGCCTGTCTAATTATGCCCTCTGACACTTTATTCACCGCTGCGGCTTGCACTTCGGCTGCTTCAGCTTGGCGTTGAAGGGCATTAAGCATTGGGTCACCCCCACCAGAGAAGGTCCACCACCAGTGCCAGATTTAAATACCCGAATTGTACGGGCTTTATTTTTTATATCTGACTTCCAGTCCTGCCAAGTCTGAAAATAAATACCAATTTAATCAATATATTATATTCAACCTACAACAACTTATGTTATATTCAAAATTAATCAATATTTACTTCTTCTTCGACCTTCATCCATTTGTCTGCAGTTTTAGTTGCACCATCACCGATAGCATTCAATTTTACGGCGAGGTTCGCTAACAATTTTTTCTTTTCCCTTGCTGCGTCTGGGCAATTCAGTCAACCCGTTGCGAATGCGGGATGGGCCCGCATGTATTCTAACATCGCCACTCGTTGGCCGTATGATGTACGTGATGGCTGGAATCGCAAGAAAACAGGCAGTTTTAATAGCTATTTATCCAAAATTCAATCACCGAGTATGTACTTGATTCAAGTGAATAGGTACTATAAATATTTAGTCAGGTACTTACTGTTAACATGGTTTCTTCGATTAGATTAGATACGAAAGGGTAAAAATTAATTTAATTACTAAACTAAATCGCTCGAAGAAAAACGGGGAAACTTTTTTGAAAACTTTAGTTTGA
This sequence comes from Blastobasis adustella, assembly GCA_907269095.1. Classification (NCBI taxonomy): domain Eukaryota; kingdom Metazoa; phylum Arthropoda; class Insecta; order Lepidoptera; family Blastobasidae; genus Blastobasis; species Blastobasis adustella. The sequence goes on along the minus strand of OU026119.1, from coordinate 12,178,610 downwards.
CAATATTTATGTGTTCATAACGACAGAAAGAATTTAACTTTCAAATAATTACTTTATATTTTTGCAAATTAACTTCATCATCATCATCATCACAGCCCGTAACAGTCCACTGCAGGACTTTGGGCCTCTCCCGCGAAAGGGGAGGTTATTGCCATAATCTCCACGCTTGGCAGGCGGGTTGGAGATCGCAGTGTTTAAATATAATAATGGAAAATGCTGCTGCCCATTTTCCAGACTACGGAGACTCTTGATCTTTTGCCTCGAAAACATTAGTCGCCTTGTACGACACCCATGTATGTAAGGGGTTGGTGCTATTCTACTCTGCCGGACACCACACGGCCGAACTTCAAAGAAAAAAATATTCTACTTATAAACAATCAAATATTATATAAAAATTAATATATAGAGCGAAATATAACTTATTAATAGCATTTTTTACAAATTTATGTTATTAATTGCCAATAATCTATTTTTCAATAAAAAAAAGTGTCTTCGTAAACGCTCTTCTTTTCCGAGGGAGAATCATAGACATTTCCCATTCGATAGAGTTTCCGTGGCCGAATATTCGACAAAGTTTTCGAATCATTGTGAATACGGCTACTGGTCTGATAGAGTAATATGCGCTTTAAATCTGGCCTGTCATATTTGTTGAGATTGCAGCGCAACCCTACTTCTAAATAATCAAAGGGGTAGAGGGCCGTAGTACAAAAATTACGAGTTCCCCGATATCGCTCATTCTGAGATTGCAGTCAAATCCTACGGCTATTTCATTCCTTTTTAATAAAATGTTATATTCTCTAGATCAGGGATCCCCAAACTATTTTGGACAAGTGACCCCTTTTCCAAAATGAACTGTTACCTCAGACCCCCATGGCTAAATTACCTACTTTTAAAATCAACCCCCTTATTCATAATGGTCCGCTAACTTAAAATAGCTTCTACAGAATGTTATTTTTCATTCTGACTTAGGTCAATAGAAGAAGACAGAGTGAGAATTAGCAATGCTTTAAGTTACCAGACTATTATAAATAAGGGGGCCTATCTTTAGTTTTTTCCTATTGATACAAAATACCTAGGTACTAAGGTACCAATTGGAAAACTTTGCACTTGGTTAAGTGAGTAAAGTTGACTTCATTTTCTCATCAAAATTTAACAAAATAAAAAGACAATTAAGTAAATAAAAATAAAATAAAATAATCATCTTGGCGTTAATGTCCCGGTTGTGCTCTCGAGAACGAGGGCCCGGGGTCCGCCTTGACCATGATCCAGGATTTGGCAGGTCAGGTAATTACAGTGGAGCGACTGCCATCTGACCTCCATGCTACCAGGGGAACCTGACCAGATTGGACCATGGTTACACATCCAGTCGCCTGAATGTGCAGGTTTCATCACGATGTTTTCCCTCACCGTAAGAGCATCGACAAAAGACAATTAAGTAAATATCAAGTTTAATTTATAATGATTATTACAAATGAAGTACTTAAAGAATCTTAAGTAGGTAGGAAATTATATTTAAAAAAGTATTAATTCGCAAAGAGAAAATAAAACATTCAGTGTGATGGATGAACCTGGTGACTATCTACCAATCTAGCTACATCCGGTTTAATATTGGTGAATTGCAGCCTTAAATCTCCACGTTCGTTGATTTTCTAACAGTTTCTTTATTTCGTCAAAATGTTTGTTACCACACTGAAGCTTTTTTCAACTAGGTATGATGATGGAAAAGCGATAAGGTATTTTTCAGCAATGTTCCACAATGTAGGATACTGTGTTTCAATGTTGCGTTGCAACCAGAACTTCTGATAGCCTTGGTTGAACTTCTGCTTAAGCTCTTCTTCTGTGCTGATAGTAATCAACTCTTCTTGCATTATCACATTGGCTTCTTCTATGGCTGTGGTATTGTACGGATTTATTATCCATTGAGGAATTTGTAAATTTAAAAGATCCTCAAACCTCTCCGTAAAATCCTTGTGTAATGCGTCCAAGTAAGTGACATATAATAAAATGTCATCATCTTAAAGCATTTTTGGTAATTTTGACAAATACGGAAACTGCGAATATTCTTTTCTGCCTAAATTTAGTTTATAAAGGATTAGTTTACCCACGAAGGCCGATATTATTGATTTTGTTTTAATCAAGTTAAGATCGTCACACTGCAGTTGCAAATTAACTTTGTTGAACATTCCAAAGATCTGATATCTTTATCAAGTAATAAATATCTGTTTTACAATTGTTCAGATTTTCTTTCAAATTCGGATCTTTTTCTTGTAAAAACTCCAACACAGATTCAAAAATGGCTGCAAATCTTTCTAAGCAAGAGCCTCTTGATAGCCAGCGAACTTCAGTGTGCAGAAGTAATCGAGTAAAGACTTCGTCGTTTTCCTCACATAGCTGAGCAAATAACCGAGAGTTCAAAGAATGGCTTCGAATCTTGTTGATAGCATTTATTACATATTGTAAAGACTTATACAAACTAGGACTCAGCTTTTTTGCTACTAAATGCTGCCTGTGAATCACGCAGTGAATGACCAGTACATCAGGCAGTTGTCGCTTTAAGTGAGCTATAAAACCACGATGACGACCAACCATAGACGGTGCACCATAAGTCGCAACAGAAACAATGTTCTTTCATGAAATAGCTTTGTCAGTAAAAAAATGTTCCACGGCCTAAAAATCGATTCTCCTCTGGTATCAGTCTCTAAATATGTAGCAAAAAGCAGTTCTTGGCACATATTTTCATCTTTGATACATCGAACATATCCTAACAACAGAGCTTCATTGCCGGGTAATGTAGACTCGTCCAACTGGAGAGAGAATCTGTTGGTCTGTAAGAACTTGCATAAAATGTTTTCCACATCGCGTCCCATCTCGTCTATGCGTCTCTGAACGGTGTTATTGCTCAAATTGTGCGGGTTTGTGCAATACATTGTTAAGGACCTCCGCAATGGCTGGTATGATAAGCTGCTCTCCAATTGTGTGGGGTTTCCCCGACTTCGCTATAGGACGCTCGTAAACCATCATCGTCTTTAATAGATGATGACGCAAACATCGATCTTATGGATGGCCTTTTGTCTAGTTTTTCTTTAAGTGCTTGACAAAATGACAAGGGCTTACTTTTTTTGTCAGCATGTACTCTTGATAAGTGGTCATCCATTTTTGAAGGCTTCATGGCATCGTTACTGAATACTTTTTCACATATGAGACACATCGGCAAGTGTTGATTTGATGGAGATGCAAGAAATCCGAACTTCAAGTAGTCCAAACTGTATTGTCTGCATTTTTTTTCGTGTCCGCCATCATAAAACTCAGTAATCCTGCAAATAAAAATCTACCTAAATAAAAAACAATAATAAACTGTTAAATTTGCACACTATCTTATTTTTATCACACCCAGGTAACGGATTCTTGTTAGGTATTACTGACTTACTCATTGATAAACTTGGATACCTATATTAGGTAAGTAACTATAGTAGGTATATAGGTATAGAAAATTCGTATTAGGTAAGTAGGTACCTATCAGCATAAGAACGAAAACCAAAGCAAACTGAACACTTCAAAGTTTAGGTACCTACCTACTTAACAACTTAAGTGTAAGTAATTTTCACCAATACTTTTATACCTACCTATTTAAAATATGTTGTATGTTGTGTTTACCACTTTTTCAGTCACTTTACTTCACTTAATTTAGCTATGTAATAGATTAGTAATCTCTTGAAATAAATGAGTACTTATATGAGTTATTATCTTTCAAGCTCCAATGAATTTCAAAACGCAAATGAACTTTCAACCTAAGTGCAAGCTCGTTAAATAGTAAAATATCAGGAACATGTTTGGACTTGATCATGAATTCGTTCATGTTAATCGCGTAAGCGTCAAATAGAGAGCAAGTCAAAACGCGCCTGAAAGACGTACGCTCGAACTCATTATCTTGCACAAACTTGTCCACACAGACTTGCCGAGTTTTTCATCTTGTACGAACTTGAGACTTTACATTACTACAACAATGCTATTTCCTACAAAAATATTAATTATTCTTAGTACACGTAACACAACATAAACAATACAGTACCTACCTATCTTGAAAGTTTTAAATAAGAACTTGTGTTAATTTAATAGGGGTCGATTTTTAGACCTCGTCGACCCCCAAAATCAGTTTTCGTTTATGTCGCCCCTAGGGGTCGATATCGACCACTTTGGGAATCCCTGCTCTAGATAATGGGTGATTTCTTCGTTCTCTTCGGGGTGGTACCGCCTATCTCCAATTGAACGCCGCCATCTTGATCTCACCCTGTGGAATGACGTCACAGAATTCGTACCGCCGAACTAAGTATCGGTCAGAATGATCGAAATGAATGCCATTGGTATATAGTAACAATCCGTTTTGCATTTTGATTTTGAAACATCGTACTTTTAAATTGAATAAAATGCTTGAAAAATGTACTTTATAACATAATATTTTCAGATTCTTTTCGTTTTATTCCTTTTTATTGTTCGTTTCATTAATAAAAATTAATGAAACGAAAGGTTACGGAAATTTTCTTGTTCGACTGACGGCAACACTGTAAACCAACAGATGTAGGCAGTGATGCCAGCCATGCTGTAATTAACCTAGAACCACGATAATTTTTAGTGTCTTGCAATTAAAAATAATTATGACGTATCGCACGATAATTTGTAGAAATTCCCCGGTATTATGTTCAATTACACAAGGATAATTATTAAACGAAGTGCATACCTAGGTAGATGGCGCGAACAAGATCACAACACAAACCGCAGACCTATGACAAAAAGCCGAAGCCAGCATATAATAACTACTATTAATGGTATGGTATTGGCTGTTCAGGCGCTAAAAAGCCGTGGTAGTGGTAGTGCAAAAACTTGTTATTTCAATTTTGCACAGAAAATGACCAAAGAAGGAATTTATGGGTAGCAAAACCTACAAGCTACAAGCCATTCAAGGTCTACAAGTATCATCATCAGAACCTCAACTATCGAGGTCCTCAACCTCAACCTCAACCAGCTCTGAGGATGAGATTACTTTTGAATAAGTATTTCATGTGAACTGTGTACTTAGACCACTCAGTAAATAAAAAAACTGTTTTCCTTTGTTTAATTACCTACCTAAAAGTTCTAACATAGTCATAATAATAATAACAATAATTTTATTATTATTTTACGATTATGTAGAGTTATAATACCATTATTTTGATAATTTGAAGATGCGATAAATACACAATAATGTCGTAGTCGTAGATCTAGGATATAATAAGACCACGTTAAGTCCGAATCACATATTAAAAAAAATAAAAATCTCTGTATGGCAACTTATGACAAGTTTTTTAAAAGTAATAGAACGTCATTCATAAAAGTCATACAAACAATTTGATTTCTGCACGGCTTAATCGCGTATTTACGTTTATTTACATAAATATTTGTTTTTCTAGGTTTCCTAAAGACCAGACATGGTTATGTCTGGGTTGCAAATTGGAAGTGCTGCGTTGTAAACATTTTGAAGAACAAGATAATAATTAGATGCAAGTCCCTTCTGTCCTGCTGCACCAGCATAATATGAATTTTTACTGAAAATAAAGAATATGCTGCTTGTTTAATATATTAATGTATCTATCCTTTGCATTATTATTTTTTTTTTCACGACGATGTCCTCTAGAGGGCATCATATTAAATTTGTGAAGTCACATAGGCCAACCTGTGAACAATGAAGACGCTTTTAACTATAAGTAAGTAGGTAGCTTAGTTTAGAAGTAATGAAGCAACAAATAAACATTAATACCGGTCTAAATCATAACCCTCCTTTTTGCAAAAGCAAGCACTGCCGATTCACGGTATGTAGGATCGAGAGATCGAAAAGACGGTGGTAGGTATCATGGCATGGCTTTGATTCACTAGACACCTTACCTTTTATTATAAGTAATGTCAATATTAAAATATATAAGGGCAAGCTTAAAAGCTTAAGCTTTTCTTATTTGGCTTATTTCAACTCTTTATCTATTTTATTTAATACAATAATTAATATTTTCTTACATAACTTATTTTTGTGTTTTGCAGTTACACTCGCTTTTTGCAGGAACAGATCATCAATACAAAATCCACAATAAATACCTATCAAATCATATCCAATCACTATTTTTTATTTTCAGTTTATCGTGTACCTCTCGGGTTATGGCAGAATACCAGTGTGTTGCTATCCCAGGCAACACTGTGCTGAGCTATAACCCTTTTTGTGCTGCAGCACACACATGCAGCTTCATTACGCCTTTACTCTATACAATGCTTGTATTTATATAGCTTCTAGGTTTAAGTTGTCTGTGTGTGCATGAAGTATGAAATAAACGATATTCTATTCTATTCTATTCTATTCTTAAAAAAAATGCATAGTCATCTGGAGCGAACAAGTCAGATTTGTTTGTGTTCGTTACGAGTAGAAAGTCGTAGCAAAATATAACTCATGATGGGCTGCCTTGTTCCGTCCCTGCATTTGCATTAGTATGTGTGTTATAGAGATGTGTGACATTTTGTCTAGTATTTAAACTCTAAATGTACTCTCTGCTTCTGTATAGAAATTTTTTTCTCTATGGATTTCTGTAGGTTTTGTTTATTTTCGTGAGTTATGAAAAATATTATTAAATAATAGGCAAAACAAAAAGGAAGTGAGAGTGATAATTTTCAGCATGATTAATAATTTAGTCAGATTATTAATCATGATTATTGCCATATCCACATTTTATAATTTTTACTACTGTCAGTCGATTCGGACTTATTGTGGTCATATTATAATTCTTAACCCACTAATCTGGCAACACTGGATGTGAGATTTTAAGAAAAGATTGAAAACGGTGTGTGTGGTCAGTGGTGTAATGGAGCCCTAAACTGACAAGTGTCAAATGGATAAAAAAATTTGGATGAGAATTTGTGATCAGGGCTGTCCAACTTGCAATAAAAATATGTGTCTAATAAGAATCACTCTAGGATGTCCCCATCTCTACTTACTCATATTAAAAGAATTTTGTCCCTTTCCCTCCATCCCGTGCACAACTATAATGCGAAAAGCGACTTTATTATTTACCTAGTAAGGATTAGAATCAACTGTAGTAGTTGTGTGTGAAGAAACTACCGACAACAGATGATTAAACGAAAAGCGACTTTATTGTTTTTAATTGTAAGGATTAGAATCAACTTGTCTCTTTTCCTCAGAAAGAGACAGATTGCATCCCATGACAACACGAACACGTGTGTGCGTGCTCAGCTACTGTGCACATTATTTTGTATGAAGTCGGTCGTCTGTATATATAGTTCATAGTTTGTGTTTGTGATGAAAATACACAACCACTTATGAAATTGCAACTTAAATTATTTACAAGGCGTACTTACCTAATTTACCAATGTAAATGTTCTCATTTTAGTACCCGTGTCTTTGTGCTACGTTTTATCGCACGATTTCATTTATAGTGTATGAAAATTTCAAATTTTAGAAGACACTATACCAAAGGTAAAATTTAATTATTCACAGCTACAAATTAAATATATTCTCCCGCCATATAGTAAAGATAGAACGCATTCTTCTTTAACGAAACCGAAACAGTCCGTTTAGCAGGTGCCTTCTTAGTTTTAAACAATAATTATGGTAGGGTCAGACTGCGATGAAAGGGGGCAATAGTTGAATTGCCTCAGTACCATTTATGCTACTACACCCACTCCAACCGAAGTACAGTTTTGTTTTGATAGTAATTAACTTGAGTAACATGTATATGATGATAGATCTTTGTTAATGCAAACTAATTTTTTTTTATCACCTATTTTTGGTTGTCTTTCTAACTCTTTACCTACTTTGCAATATTTTCAGATGGATTGGGCTGCTGTGAAGAAACATTTTAGACAGACCTGGTTGACTACATTAATGAGTCTTATTTTGTTTTCTGGAGTTACCTATTTCCTTATATGGGCTGAGGTAAACATTGAATTCTATTTTAATAAAATGTATAAGTTACTTACACCTACAATAAAACAATTTTTGCTCCAGAGTCAAACAATTCAAAGTAATATAATGCTTGAAGAGTTGGTATCAGCAGCAACGAGCATAGATGTTCACACTGCAGATGATTCTGCACATTATGAAGGCAAAGTCGTGCATATTTTGGGGCCTCTTCATATATTAGAACCAATTTCTGAACCAGACTACAACATACAAGTGTTGGCAGTAAAACTGAGAAAAAGAGTGCAGATGTATCAATGGATTGAGGAAGCCACGTACGTTTTTCAGTAGAAAAATAACGAAGTTTTATCATAAAAAGGAAACACCATAACAGCTAATATTTGATTTTACAGAGACAAAGAAACTTTCCTATCTGAATCTGGGGATGAGTCACAGAAGACATACTGGTACCACAAAGATTGGCGGGACTTCATTGTTGATTCTTCTTTATTTTATATTAGACCAGGCCATCAGAATCCCTCTTCAATGCCCATTTTTAGTGAAACACACATAGCTGATAGTGTCAGAATTGGGTGGCTGTACCTGGGTTGGTAGGATGGAATGATATTTTTTTTTGCCCATGACTACTTATGCTTTGTTAACATTGCACGTTCGAAAATGCTCAAATCACTAGCTAGAGTTCAGAAAAAGATATATTCTTTAGGATAAATGCTTTGGCTTCAAGTACTTCATAATGATTACTAAATATTTTAAGAAGGTCATTATGGTTTCAGGTCCAGATGTAAAACGTAAAGTTAATGATTACTACGAGATTTGGTCCGATTCAAGGCCTGATCGTACTGACATCAAGCTACATTCAGGATTCTATTACCATGGAGATAGTGCATTGGAGCATAATATTGGAGATCTTCGCATTCATTTTTCATACGCAGGTCGTCAGGATGACATTGTAAGTTGAGTATTATAATATTATAGCATATAAATATTGTGTCCTTTTGTGTCCTATCCAGATTTGGGCAATTACCTAATTGTTATTTGGTAATTCATGTGTTAATTGTATTTATAACTAGCTGGCCCGGCGTGACTTACTTCGCGTGGCGTCCTACACCAAACAATATGAAACTATACATCTAAGCCTACTAAGGATGCTATGGAAATTCTTAAAATTTTAATATTTTGTCCACAGTATACTGCAGTAGGCGTGGTAGAGGGTGGCATACTTCAACCCTACAGCCCTCAGACTTTCCCCACTGCAGATCCATTGTCTCTATTTCGTAAAGGTTCCTTCAGTTTAAAGCAACTGTATGATCTGGAAAAAAGAGATGCCAATTCACACACATGGAAGTACAGGTTCCTTGGCTTCTTCCAAGTTTTCGCTTCTGCCATGACACTTCATCCGGACTGGCTTACATTATGTAAGTTAAAATACCAACTAACGAACCAAAAGTAACAAGTATATATGCAACAAAATATTAAAGAAGTTGCGTTATCCGGATGTTTTTCTTTTTCAGTCTTACAATGTCAGTGGGTGTCGAGCAATATGCGGCGCAGCTCCAGGATCTGGACTAATTTAGTCCTTTCGTTCTCATATACACTACTAATTGTATCAATACCATGGTAAGTATTATTATAAAGGTACGTACAATTTAAAGCGCCTCGCAGTCGAACCTCGCACTGGTCGATTGATATCTGGGCCCGAGGTTGCCGCGCACGGTAATCTGCCTCTAATCCGTACACACTTTAAGAACACTGTCATGACAGTAAACGTGAAATGCCTATTCATTTGCATATCACCCTGACATCAATTTGACCTCATGCTTGTGTTGCTTGTTTGAGAGCTAATAATAATGAGATCATACAAATGTTACCAGGTTCTTCCACAAGCCCTCGTTTGGCGCACTGGTGTTGGGGGGTGCGGCGCTGCCACTGCTGCATTATTCGACGCTGTTTCCGCGCCGTGGAGACGCATCGACGGCCCCGCCCCGCCGCTACTCGCGCTGACGGCACGCCCGGGATACTTGAGTGTACCTTTCGATGCAGTAATTGGCAGCAGTGTTGCCATATATACAGATTTCTCCGTATTTATACAGATTTTCGATGTGTGATACAGATTAGCACTGGATACAGATTTTTATACAGATTTTTCTAACTCTATTGATTTTTTTTTATTAATAGTCGGCAGACGAGCAAGCGAGCCTCCTGATGGTAAGAGGTCATCGCTGCCCATGGACACATACAACACCAGAGGCGCCGTCTATGCGTTGCCGTTGTATAATTTACTATATTCAACTTAAAACCGCGTTATGCTTTGTTTTCCTAGGGTAGCGGCACCGCTAAACGTAACAGTGCGAGCGGGAGAGACTTATGCACGTATATAAGTCTATCCCGCTCACATCTGTCACGGAAAGCGATGCCGCTATTGTGTGTGATTCTATTCTTTATGGTAATTTTTTTTACAAGCAACGTTCATTTTTCGTGTGGCAGCATTAGATGTTTCACTCGCTCTGCTCGGGAAATCCCCCAAAGATTTTTCGTGCTCTCCACAGTACTTCTCTCTTAAGCGTACTCCACATGTCCGCCGAAACTTTCGGAGAAACTTTTCCCGGAACTTTGGTCGACCCTCTACATTCTCGCCTATTAGGGATGTGGTGGGTGTCAAAACGCGTCGACATTATATCGATTCATCGGTGTAATATCGCTAATCTGCTGTAAACAGGGTCACAGAGGTGATGGCAGCTGCTCTACTGTAATTACTTGATCTACTAATATTCTGGATCATTGTCAAGTGTACCCCGATCCTGTTACAGGAAAAAGCGCTAGGAATATAAATATAAAATCGATCGAATCCACATGTGGAGTACAATCACGTTATTAGTTATCTCTCGTTTTTCAAAAGTAGCAATGATGATCATTAATATTCTATTTTGGTTTATTTGATTATACAGATTTTATACAGATTTTAAGTTAAAATAGCATACAGATTTTATACAGATTTTAGCAGTTTCTACTACAGATAAAACGTTCAAGGCATCTGGCAACACTGATTGGCAGTACTGTATACAGCGTGAATGTGAAGGTGTTCGTACATGTGATAGTTATTAAAGATCATGGGCAATTTGTTTGGACTTGGTCCCCGAGTTCTAATTAGGACCAATAACGATGTGTAATACCTCGTTGAAAAGGTATTTGAATATAGAGTAATAGTTATTATCATGACTCACTCCAATTAATTGTAGTTTCGGAGTTATACCTATTTATGTGTTTATGTGCAGGCAGTTATAAGCAGGTAAAACTCCGAAAGTACAAATAAATGGCTCATCGTTATTGGGCCTGGTTAGAAACCGGGGCCCAAAACGCGCGTCATCCTTTAGCAAAAATACTTTAAAACGTTGTTGGAGAGAAATACACAGTTTGTGCAATTACCTGAAGCCTTTAAAAGGCATGTATTATACTTTTAACACTGCTGTTTATCAAGTGTGTGCAAGTGCAAGATGTACTATCTCATCTTCGCGTCCATATCCCGGTTATGCTCTCGCGTGCGAGGGTCCGGGGTCTGCCTTGACCATGCTCCAGGATTTGGCTGATCAGGTACTGCCACTGCCATCTGACCTCTTGTGACCCTGTAAGCAGGTGACGGTGGCGGTGGACAAACGCCTAACAGCATGGGTTAGTGTTCAACTAATCATTGGTCATTGTTAAATGGCGGCTCATTTACTCTTAATATTTTAAATTTAAATGCACAAAGTCACCTGTCTGTAGTTCTCATTATTGCGGAATCCTACTTCCTACTAATATATAAGTGCGAAAGTTTATAAGGATGTATGTTTTGATATTTATTACTCCTTCACGCAAAAGATACTGAACGGATGGGGATGAAATTTGGCGGTAGTATGGCTTGTAGCCCAGAATAGCACGTAGGCTATAATTAATTATCCAAAAATTAAATGTGGTTCCCGCGGGAATGGGTCTGGAACGTTATTACCGAATTTTACGCGCACGAAGTCGCGGGCAATAGCTTGTTAATTATATATTAATAAATGCCAATGGTTGCTTACTAATTGCCTCCTTCAAACTTTTTAAACGCAAATCGTGTAGCTATCAAAGAACGAAAGAGATCGAATAAAGTTAATTCGAAAGGTCTCAGCGCCTGTGGAAGTTGTAAGAGCAAAAGTCACCTAATGTTTTAATTTCTTCTGAACTACACTATCGAGTAAGAAATTGTAATAAATAGAAGCGAGAGATAAGCAATATCAGGACACAATTTTCGCGTTAAATATGATTAGTAACCGTTCATTCTGACGGTGATCTTCGCTCGGTTCTTGGCATCCACAGATCGGCGCTGTTACCTTTGTTCCTAGTTTCTCACTAAGCTTTACATCAATCGAGCCAGGTTCAAAGAATTCGGAGTGGACTACGGTCAATGACTGTACTGAAAATGTAATAAACAAAAACTTTATTGAAACTAATGAATAAACAACAAAAAAAATCGATATCATACACGCAGAAATTTGGTGTCGTAACATTTAATTTTAAGCCCAATTAAAAAGAAATCCTTTTGGCTTGGGCCATGCTTGGCTTAGTATAACTTGACTTGGTTCAATGGTCAACATGCCGGTCTGCCACGCAAGAGGTCCCGGGTTCGATTCCCGGCCAGGCAGAAATTTGAATGATGATTTTTAATTTCTGTTACGGGTCTGGGTGTTCTATGTATAATAAGTATGTATTTAAAAAGTATTTAAGTAGTATATCAGTTATCTAGCACCCATAGCACAAGCTTTGCTTAGTTTGGGGCTAAATGGCGCTGTGTGACTTTGTCAACGAATATTTATTTATTTATATGTGCGCAAAGATATCTATAGGAATATTAATACATAGATTTCTTTGTAGGTGCCTGAAAAGTTACCTACATGTTGCAAAATTTCTTACACCATCTAGTCTATAGTAAGTCGTGATTATAAGTTTTAAACTGTTCTGTAATTTTATGTACTAATTATTAAATCTAATTAAGGGAGGAATAGTTACAAGGAATGTATTGAATTCATTTTGAATCAGGCTCATCTCATCTCATTATGTACCTATTTAAATGTTTTTGTAGATTTATATTGCTACAGTATATTATAGTATTTGTGGTTGCGGATAGAACAAAATATTGAAATGTGTGATTATGAATGAATTATTATCATATCAAATAGATATTAAGTACAAATGAACCAACTAATAAGTAGAAGTCCTATTATTATAGACGCCAATGTTATTATTAAAATGATTGGATGGAACATGATTAAACATTCTTAACTTAACTTTTTTTGTATGAAGCTTTTTGTGTATCAGCTTAAATGCGTTAAAAAATTTGGTGCAAGCCCTTAAACCCCGTAATATATACTAGATACTAAGTAAAAATTAAAAAGTAGTTGTGAAGTACCTATTACAAAAATGTTTAAAAGTCCTCCATACGTAAGACTAAGTAATTATTATTATCCCTTGGTTTGCGTTTATTGTGATTAAACGGAACATTTTAAAATTTTATTGTATAGAGATTCGTGAGCTTAATCATGATCTTTGAAATAAATGGATGATTTATTTATATTCGTAACCCGTTTGCAGTCTTCTTGTTTGTTTGTTTAATGTTTTATTTGCCTGTGTTATTTTAAGTATTTATTACCTACTCATATTTCCCTCAGGTTGTGATAAAACTAAATATATTATATTAAATATATTGTACAAATTTTATTTTTTGAAATCATAGTTTTTCTCTTGATATCTACTTCGAGCGAAAATAAGATAAGAATGTCTTAAATAGTGTAGAAATGGGTTAAGTGTAGTTAAAAATCCAATCAATCACGTGTCAGACTCGCATATCCACGAAGGGTTTCCTACAACGGCGACTGCAAGCGGTAAGCAGTATCTGTCGCCCATAACATCCACCATTCATGCATTTAGGTTGCAGGCTGCAAAAATCCAGAACCGCAGATGCGTTGTCACTGTGAGCCTGTGACATTAATACAAGCATTTCGTAATGAAGTTACTTGTAACATTAATACAAGCGTTTTTAATACATCGTTTTACAGCGACGCGGATTGTTCCCGTGCCTAAACAACGCCACCTCGCGTTACGTACTACACTTGTTCATTAAGAGCATTGCGACCGAGACGCGTACGGGTCTTCAAGTCTCTTGTACAAATGAAACCAGCCTTACAATGTATATACATATAATTAGATATAGGTAAATAAATTTGGGTTCTGTGCAGATGCTGCACGTGTAAAAGTAAAGCGCATGCGCGGCGTTCCGCCAGCTGATTGTCATTCGTCTCCGGGCCTGCCGCAGCCTATTTGTTTCGTATCTTCCACTAGTCTCCCGTAATACACGGTCTATTCAATGGTTGTGATATTAAGTTTCGTTTTATTTTGTGCTTCATAGAACTAAAATTCTATGTTTTTGGCGACGCGTACCTAATATATATTTAAAAGTCAGCAAGTTATTTAACCAAGGCTATAAACAATATAATTCGATATGAGGGCTGCAGCTATGTCTGTGTGGGTGTTTATAAACCTCCTTTGTTTCGGAATGTGTGGTTATTTGTATTTGATATGGTCACAATATTGGATGTATATTGAAAAACAAAGATTATTCAATAAATCCCCTGATGAAACTCAAAAAGCTGGCGGTATTATCGGCTTGAGTATACAAGAATCTTTTGTGCCAAAGAAACATAGCTACACTTCACATAATAGTTCAATCCTAAGCATTGATACGGTCCGAAAAAGATCAGCGATTGGTTCGTTCTGGAGCAGAGAGAAATCTATCCAGGTTTCAACAGCGAGCAACGTTCCGAAGGCCCATATTCGTCCAATTAATATAGTCACAAAGAGCCAGGGTAGTCCAAGATTCCCTAGCCTTCATATACCGCTGCTGGAGTTTGATAGCGAAAAATATAGTTGTGACGATTACGAGGCTCCACAATGCAAAGAACAGACGGCGGAGTTTAAGGGAATTATACAGAAAGAGTTTCATCGCGTGTTAATGGGAGACAGTAAGGTGTTCATGTCTGGTCTGGACTCCCAGAATGGTTATAAGGTGAAGTACGATGCTGGGCGGCGGAGGGAGGGCTTTGGGTCGGGTGCGGAGGCGCGGTGCGCGCTGGGCAGGGTGGCGCCACGCACGGTGCGACCGCGCGACCAGCCCTTTGCGCGCCTGGGGTTCCGCATCCCGCCGCGCCCGCTGCAACAGCCACGCGCCTTCAACACGTGCGCTGTCGTCACCAGCGCCGGCGCACTGCTCGGATCGAGACTCGGAGAACTCATAGGTAAATAATTAACTTAAGCAAAGTTATTATATATATTCCTACGTACGTCAATTGATGAATCACTGTTCACATGAAACACTTTGACGTGTTTAGTAAACTGTATTAAGTAGGTAGAAACTCAGTTACATTACCAACTGCGATGCTTTAGTTTTTACAGTTACGCCTTCAATGTCCTGTACGTAACTATTTTGCCTTACATTTTGTTGTTTTCTAGGTCACAGTGTAACGAACTATAACGAGCACATTAGCGCTTTTTCAACTGTTACATGTATAAGTGACTAAGAGTGACCGGTGCATAGGTACTTTAGTTTTATGCGCCAACTCCATCTTCACGAATTAGGTACTGACACATCCAGTCTTCAGTAAACAATAATGTTTGATGTCCATTTCTGGCACTGGGTAACTGACCGACCGTGTGTGCACTTATCGCATCGGATCTCTGCTTTGTGGACGCATTGACATGCGTAGACGCAGGCTCGATTCTTCGAACTCAGCTTCGAACACCCCAAATCGTTACGCATTCATACGGACGATTTCTTATTACTCCACTATCCCTACTGGAGCTCACGGATTACTCACTTTGAACTTGACGGAAAACCACAAAACTTAGAATGACTACAGCTTTCCTTTGAATTTTTTCCTTGTTACTTTTTTGTCCAAACCACATTCGAAATGAAATTGTTGTACGCCATTCTACTGCTTTTACTGTTTAATATTATACGTCTCTAATTAGTAAAAGTCAACTTTTATATTTCTTTATTAGGTAGGCCCCACCTTATTAAACTAATATTTTTTTTAAAGAAGTTATCGTGGAATCGGGTAGCAACCATGATCCAATCTGGTCAGGTTTCCCTGTTAAGACGGTCACGGAGATCAGTTGGCAGTCGCTCCACTATAATTACCCAATCTGCCAAATCCTGGATCATAGTCAACGCGGACCCCTCGCCATAGCGCCCGAGATCACAACCGGGACAGTAACATCAAGAAGACCATGGCAGAATGGTGTTACTTTGATATGCGGTGTGTTACATTTATCACTTATCTACTTTTTACCTGACTATGGCGAAACAAAAAGAAGGGTTAAAATTTTGATCGGTATGTATGTTCATCAGCTCCCTCATAAATTCTTTGACGAATGAGGTATCTAGTAGCATACGTCTTGATCGTCTGCTGGCCTTTTGGTTTATAGGTAGGCCGTTGACGCCTTTTATATGGATATAATTCAAATTGTGTGTAATATCTCTATCTACCTAAACAGGACCTCCGTAACTTATACAATATATTAGATTATTTTTGGAGTTATGTAGCTTAGTCCCCAAGTGCTACTTTAAAAGAACTTTCACTTTGCCTGTTGAATTACTAGCAGTGTTCTATAAAACTAAAGTTCTTCTGCAACAGAAGACCATGGTAACAGACTGGTTCCTTAGAGTTAGATTAAAGTTTGGTTAAGTTTAATACTTTGGTTCGCTTGCGGATCTCCTCATTTCTTATAAGAGCGTGCAATGAAGCTCCGAGCACAACCCTTTCCATTACCCCTTTGGGTGATAGGGAGCTTTCTTAGCTGATAGTGAGCGACCACGTCTCTGTTCCGTTGGTCATTACTGGCAACGCACACTAGTCAAAGATCTTCGTCTTGAGACACTGCGGTACTTAGAACGAAAATACGTGGGCTGGTCAAAAAGTTTTTAGCTGACGGATTGTTGTACACCCTATTGTTTTAATTTTTGTATAGTTTAAAGGCAAATTTTATTACAACCTCCTAGACCAAAAATTAATAGCCGGCGACAATTAGTTATTTTTTTATTTAATATTTAAAAAAGCAGGTCTGTCCATACAAATCCATACTATTTTTGGTAATATGGGAAGCATTTCGTGGCAGATGTATTATGATCACTTAAAAATTTAATCAGCGCATTTAGTGAATTGCCCCTATCACATGCTATTGTCATTTATTTATTTTATAAGTTTAAACGTGGTCAGGGCGACCTCAAACATGAACCTAAGGCAACCGCCAACTGCCGTCACTTCAGAAAACGTCATCAGGGTGAAGTCGTTATTAGAGAAATGTCACAACATTATCAAGCATGAGATTCAGGATGAAATGAGGATTAGATCCCAGGTAGTTTCCACCACTTTACATGAACTTCTTAAGGTTAGGAAGGTTGTATCTCGAATAATAGCCCACTTTCTCAGAAAAGAGCAGAAAGTTACTTGTGCCAATTCATGATACACAATGTCTATGGTCAGTAAAAATGATGGAAACTACATGGATTTGAAACTGTAATTTATACTGAATCTCACAGCTAGTAATATTGTGACATTCTTTTATCAGCGACTATACCCTGATCACGTTTTCTGGAGTGAGTGACTTTGGCGGCTGCCCTGGTCTAGGTTCATGTTTCCGGTCGCTCTGACCTCGTTTAAAGTCATAAAATATACAAACGACAATAGCATAAGCAAGGGATAATTTACCAAAAGGGCTGATAAAATTTTCATGAGATTCTATAAACGTTAACCCATATTTATAATCATACAAACATCATATAGAACATACAACAAAATGCTTCCTGTGTTACCTCCGTCGTAGGGGTTGATTTATAGCATACATGTTATTTTTAATAATCGATAAAAAAATAACTAAAAGTAGCCGGCTAGTGATTTTTGGTCAAGGAGTTTGTAATAAAATTTGCCTTTAAACAATACAAAAATTAAAACAATAGGGTGTATAACAAGTGGTTAGCTAAACAATTTTGACCCAGCGTAGTATATGGCGTAGCCCAACGGTGCCCAACCGAGTAGGATTCGTCGATTTCTCCTCTCCACCTCTTTTCTTGAATTGGACCTACCTAGATGGACTATTTGCCTTGTGAGAGGCACTACGATGATGATGTTTACTAATACGGGTGCGCAAGTTTAAAGGCATAATGATGTAATAACTGATATGTTTTTTTATGTGGGTAGAATGGAAGCGAGACAAAACACTGTACCCCACCATACCTAGTAAAAAATTTAAAAAAGTCACGGAACGATAAGTAGGTAAGCATGTACTAACAATAATTTTTATAGTAATAGGTAGGTATATAATTAGTATCAATATTTAAGGATGTGGAATGTCAACAGGGGTTTGAATTTATTATAGGATTTTGCTTGTTTAATATCGTTTGGCAAACCGTTGTACTTACATCTGTGCTCCGTCGTACAAAAGATTCGTTTTACCATAGTTAGTTCGGGGCGATTCTATTTCACAACTCGGTTTTCAATATATTTTTCATCCAGATGAAGAGCAAGCCACCATAATATTTTTGGGCATTCCTCTGCGTAGATTTATTTTTATTATTTTCATTATTTCATGCATCTTACTTTACATTTTCGTTTAATATTACTCTAGCCAACGTTGTTTTACCTTGAATAAAGGTATTTAGCAGCCGCGCCACAGTGCATTCTGCATATTGCGGTTAAAATAGCCAAGCCGGTAGATTCCTGATTCCTCGATAAGCTTTTAAGGGCATTATCGGAGGCAAACGCTATGGCGCCGGATGTTAAATGTTTCTGTAAAACTAGCACGTATGCGCATGGAAAATCCTATTTGTTTATGGTAAAAGTCGGGGTATGTGTGTATAAAAACTAATTTACAAATTTCAGTTGATACAAAGTTTAGTTGCAAAATGTTGAATGGCATTACGTATCTTTATTAAAGGTAAGGTAGATTCGCCGTGTGGTGTCCGGCAGAGTAGAATAGCACCAACTCCTTACACTCGTGGGTGTCGTACAAGGCGACTAATGTTTTCGAGGCAAAAGATCTAGTCTCCGTAGTGCAAGCGAAAATAGGTTGCAGCGTTTTCCGTTGTTATATTTATAACACTGTGACCTCCAACCAGCCTGCTAAGCATGGAGCATAACCATCCCCTTCGTGGGAGAGGCCTCAGGTCCTTCAGTGGACTGTTATGGACTGAGATGATGATGAAATAATTAATGCCTTTTAACATTCAAATAGGTTCTATAGTATCACACATAAATATAAAGAAACATCCTCCATGTACCTATAGTATACGTTTCAATAGAAAAAAGAGAAAAGTAGAGCACGATAACGATAAGTATTTACACAATTATTATTTCGCAGGAATAGAATGTGGAGTGCTTTATTTATCTCGGATATTGTGAATCAACTAATCAAGTTGCGGATGGAAGGCAGTAAACTAAATATTTATTTACTACCCACTTATCTACTGTATTCAAGTACCTACATGAAGTAACAAAATCTGTAAGCAAACATATGGCGGGCGAGAAGATGATTCATTATAAACAAACCAATAATATTTATATCGTAGGTAGTGGATTAGTCACTTAAAAACCGCAGACCATGTCTTTGTCCTTTCTCGAAATATGAGCACTTTATAGCCCAGACGTGGGACAGACTGGATGACACACCAGAAAGAACTTGACACACACTATCACTAACATATAATTTTTTTTGTGTTAGTTCAAGTAAATGTTTAGTAACTGTGGTAGAGAAGTAAGTAATTATATTAAGGATATAATGTGGAACCGAATAAAGTGCTGTCTATGTCTGTCTACTTCGCTGGTTGCTTTATACGGGAACGGGAGTCGCACAAGGGATCAGAGGGCTTAGTGTGAGTTTCGCTTCGATTTTACTTTACCATCGCGTTGAGTATGAAGAAAAAAACTTCATTTACGTACCACTAGACGGCGCTATACATTTCTTCATACTAATTTTCTCGTAAACGCAAACGCGATAGTAAAGTAAAATCGAAGCGAAACTCACACTAAGCCCTCAGATCAGATTTTTTTGCGTATTTTCACTGCAGTTATGTTGCCCACAGTATAGTTTTACTTAAGCATAGATAAATCCTTAGATACAATCTGGCCTCACGATACAGGCCTATCCTAGTGTGGAGTTCATAATGACCTTTCCATTTATCTGTAACACTAGTTGATGTACTGGAAACGTGTAACAACATAATAATTATTGACTAGATTTTTTCAATAAACTTATTTGAATTTGTATTAGCGGTCCCAAATCAGCATACCTAATGTGTATGTTATGGCAAAACATCCTACTAATGTGAAGGAGGCTCAATTCCAGGTGGTTACTTCTTCTATACATAGTATAAAACAAAGTCGCCCAATATATCTATGTACGCTTAGATCTTTTAAACTATGCAACGGATTTTAATGCGGTTTTCAACAATAGAGTGATTCAAGAGGAAGGTTTATACGTAAGAAATAAAAGGGCAGTATGGATAAAGTAAACAATGTACGCTAAGTAAGAGCTTTTAAACTACGTAACGGACGTTAATGCGGTTTTCAACAATAGAGTGATTCAAAAGAAAGCAAGTAGGTATCAAACGAAATAAGTCGCGCCGGGTCCACTAGCAAACAATAAAATGCAGGGGTAAAATTTTTAGCATAGTGGGATTACGTACTTATTTATCTTGCCTCCCCTTCAAACTTCCCTAGATCGATCCTCGTGGACTCCAAGTGTAATATGTAGATACCTATATATACTTACCTATCTCAACTAAGTATAAAGCAACGGTCACGAGTTTACCTAATATACGGTCAATTCTTTAGTATGATATAGGTATACATGTACATACATAATACTATACAAATAAACCTTCCAGATGGTGTAAGCCGCATTAAAATCCGTTGCTTGGTTTAGGAGATGTTAGCGGATATATCTACAGACAGACGCGGAAACGGCTATTTTTTATACTATGTAAGGAAAAAGACTTTCAGTAAAGTTCCTATGTACAGGTTGTTTAATGGTCAACATACAAGTAGATACACATGTCAGTTTGTATTTGTATTGCAGTTTAGTGTTAATTGTCAACACGGTGCGAGTGCCAACTTCCACGGTATTGTTTGCGCAGTCGCCTGCGCAGGGTCAGTGTCAGCAACCCCGCGCGCCGTGCGCCCGCGCATCTGCATAATTCATGGCCCGCTTTGTTCTCCACCCCATTTCACATACAAGTTGAGCTTTTACCAGTTAAACTAGCTGGGAACCACTGGCAAGTATTGCGCGCAACTCCCGTGGTTTGGTTTCATGCTGTCCGTATGAATTATTCCGAACCTATCCCGAACACCGGAGTCCTCGAGTTGCGACTCAGCGTAGGTAGTCCTCCCATAATGTAGACAACATACGGAAGATCTCTGGGGGAGGCCTATGCCCAGCAGTGGGCATCTTTCGGCTGATATGATGTAATGATGATGAACCCAGACACCTAACCCGATAGCAGTGAGAGGTCGGTAGGACCATGGGATGAAGGAGGACCAGTAAAACTAGCTGTAATAATGGTGAAGCTGTTAATGCAGTAGTTAACAGCAGAGCTACGCATGCGATGGTAAACTATTGGCAGCAGTATCATGTACTCACTAGTGTACCGGTCCACTACAGCACAACAGCAAAAACGAGCTAGACCTATAAACTCCCGAAAAGTGCGGCTTTATGAAGGAGTTCAGCGCCGTATCTCTCCAGCTTTCATTTTAGCCCCCACAGTGGCAACGCTCATGTATGTATCTATTTGCATTTATTTTTGCAACGTGAGATGTCATTATGGGCGATAATTATCACTTATGTCCATAGACAGAGTGACCACTTTCCATCAGGTAGCCCGCTTGCCTGTTTGTCTAATGGTAATGATTGACATAAAAGACTTTTCCACATTTGAACTCTCGACATGTGTGGCAGTGGGGTACGTTACATACTTATATTTGGCTTCTCAGGTATCAAGGATAATTTTCTCGAGTAGGCCACAAGTACCTAGTTAAACTACAATGAGTTGTAATCAGCTAACTAGAATTTATTGATTATTCATAGATGATTGTCATCACAATAGAACCGCAGAGACAACACGACTCTCTTATCTATATCTCTATATTACAGCCACACATTAAACATTCACAATGGCCCTATAAATTGTGCAATAATGCATTTCTTCGCCACCTAGTTAACGATATAATTGACCTGTAACTAATCAGATTAATGTGGAGTTGGTTGTGCAACTGGCAACACTCTGTACCTGCCAGGGGACGGGACAATGGGACAACAGGGCCCGGAGACGCGAGGGCGGCTAATGCGCTTATTACATTTGGCTAAATTCAGTCGTCTAAATTCAGATGCAAAAGCGTGAGAGCAAACCAAAGCGGAATGTATTATATGTAATAGAATGAGGCCCATTGTGTTTCATGTCTTTTAAAAAGCGGAGCGTATACATAAGTTATACAAACATTTATTATTAACTTATTCCACTTTGATTTGCTCTCACTCTTTTTGCTTCTAAATGCAGATGACTTAATTCAGCCAAATGTAATAATCGCATAATGCGCACCGTGTAGACCGTAGTGCCTCCTTTAACAATTTGATCGTGTTGCCTTGTCTCGCCCATTCTTTTGCAGTACCCGTACGTGACTTGTTTGGCTTGTTATTGGATTGTTGAAATACACGTTGCCTGAAATACTGAAACACTTATACCTACTTACATGCATTTAAAATACTTCGCAGGTCGTACATTTTGCATGTAATACTTAATTGCCGAAGACCGAGCAAAGTGGACTAAGAAAAGCAGGAAGGTGGACCCCGGGCCCCCGCGTGTTGCGTGGGAGCGCAACGGGATTTAACGCCAAAATGATGATGATGATGATGATGTCTAAATGTATCTACTTAGTCAGTCAATATTAATTTACATCGCCAGTAGTACTGTGTTTACATCTTAATTAGTCAAGCGTAACATTAATGACTAAATGTCAAGGAAACTCGAGCTGAGAATATGCCGAGAAAAAAGTGATCGTTTTACTCAATAATAGATAAATAAGTAGTAAGTACAGGCAATTATTAAGTCTTTCATAAGTTAATTGCATTGTTTACTTCCATTGTTCCGCTTTCATGCATGATAGTAGCACTGAGGGAGGCGGAAGGTTGTCCTTTCATATATTCTTTGTAGGTATCTAGCTACCTATAGATATCCGTGGAATTAATTAACGAACTCATAATTAAACTAGTTAAGTTGATTTATGACTATCACGGTAGTTTTTCAACATGTAAATATTACATATTATTAAGGTAAAATGCAATAAGTAGGTAGGGTAGGTATCTATATTAATTGTCACACCTGGATCCAAAGGGACAAAAAACAGTGTGAGCTACTCGGGAATAGTGTAGGTATTAGGGGAATAGGGGAATTCTTACTTGAATGTTAGCATTTAGGTGTATATAAATATTTATCTCTAAACATAAATCTTGGTGGTACTTATGGTATACAAAGAGTTGTACCTATGGACACAAGATGGTACGTATGGACAATGAGACCCAAGAAAGGCGCGTGGATCACGTTGAGTAAGGAGGCAAATTTTCGCATAACTATCTATTTTGATTCAAATCCATACAATAAGTTGTATAGCTTTATTTTCTAAAATTATTTTTTGCCGACGTACGTTCTGCTCTGCAGAGTAGAATTTACCACCAACCTTTTCTAAAAAAATAGTAAAATCTCAATTATTTTTATTGAAATAGGATTAATTAATCAACGTCAACAAAATACAGGAAAGGGATCAATGACAAGTTCATCCAGGTAGGGGCCGATGCATGTACACCGGCTAGCCGGGCAGTCCTTGACGGGTGTCGTTAAAGGCGACTAATGTCATAAACTACATCTGTAATCCAGAAAATGCGCAGCAGTGCCAGTAGCGTTTTCTATTGAGTATTTTTCACAACAATCTTTACCGGCCTGTCATGTCATGGAGATTATGGCTTTAACTTCCACCCACTAATGTAGAGGAGACTGTTATATGGGCTATTGATGTCTTGATATAATTGATACATTTCTACTACAGCTTATTCCTTTATGATAATACTCATAATATCAATTCCCTTGGCATAATTTCCAAATTCCTGAAATGGAGCGGAAACTCCACCAGAGACAATACAGTTTTCGAGGCCAATAAAAAATATTGGAAAGTGAATCTCACTCGTCAATCTTGCCCGATTAAATTTATTATTATTTAATAAGTATTGCAATAGTAGTTTCTAGGGCACTCAGAGACCTTGTACCAGTACTTACGACTAATTCGATAAAGAGACCAAATACTGTAATTTCTAAACGTACTCATTTATAAAGAAAAAATATGGACCTACTTAATTATTACCAAGTAATTATTAGATACCAATACAATATATAACATCTCGGCATATTTGGCATACGTTTCTTCTTACCACTAAGGTTGCAAACAAGCCTATGTAATGTATTGTAAAGACGGCCTGCCTGATGGTAGGAGTACCTAAATAAGTAGTACCCATATTAAGTACTTGAACCTTTTAGCTCTATACATATCGTCACGCTTTTTTCTTGTAGGGGGTAGGCAGAGGCTACCTGTTACACCTGCTACGGTCCTGACACGAGTATTTACGCGTTTCAATACATTTGTTTTTATTGCTTAGGGAGGCACGCGGTCAGCCAGTTCACCTGATGGAAAACGGCCACCGTCGACCTGGTCCTCGAACCCGCTAATTTGTTTGGGATCGCAATAGCAGCTCTACGGCAGTTTTAAATGCAGCAGAATACTAAAAACAAGTAAAACGGTAATTGAGCGTGAATTGCTGTTTTCATGTTTAAGAACTTTTAAGGAATCGTCTTAAGTAATTTCTTATCTCAATTTGGATGTTGTTGATGGGGTAAAAACTAGTTAAGACGGAACTTATGTGATTTCTAAGTAGAGTGAAATCGGCCGTTAGTAGTAGTCGCTTCAAGATAAGTTTTCGAACTCGATTTGTACAAAACTCGAGTTATGGTTTCGACTAGAGTTGAGTTTGCTAGTTAAGTCGAGTTCTTTTTAGACTCGAGCCCGTGTTCTGATAATTCGCGCTCGACTCGACTCTAGATTCGTATTTAGGCCAATGATGCCCGAATACTCGAATGTCTCTTAATTTTTAGTTATTAAAATTTAAATATCAAATATTTGAAATGATCTTCAAGAAGCCCTTAAAGTTAAGAAGCGTATTCGGGCCTGAGCCCTGCAAATTTGAGTCGAGTTTACTTTCAGACTCCCGGACTCGAGTATATTACAACACTAGTTCGAACCCGGTGCCTATCGCTTGCGAGTCAGGTACCTTAACCATAAGGCCACAGACGCTTGTAGTTTTTCATTTTCATCCACTGGAAATTCCTATACCTAATCATCATTTAAGCAGTCAATCCCGCCTTTTGGACAATACCTATCCAATCTATCGTTTGTAGTTAAACTACATATCTACTTAAAATCACTAGATAAATATAAGTTAATTATGTAATTTTATTTCCTCAGATACTCACGATATGGTGTTGCGGTTCAATAATGCACCCACAGAAAATTATACCGAAGATGTTGGGTCGAAAACTACGTTTCGTATACTAAATTCACAGGTACTTTAAATAAAAGAAAATATTAAAATTGTAGTTGGAACCGTTAATGTTTTTTGTTTATTGTGGTACACAAATTCGGAGAGAGAGAGAGAGAGAGAAAGAGAGGTTGAGATCCTTTAACGTTTTTGTTGTATTTAAAATGAGTAAATTAGTACCTTTATATAATCACTACATATTATAAAACAAAGTCCCACACCGCGGCTGTCTGACTGGTTACAATCGAGCTTATAGAAAGTGGTGATAATAATACTTACGATTATTGACACTTAAGAAACCAACATTGATACTTAAAGTACGTTTCAATAGAAAAAGCCATAATTAATGCACGACAACGGTAAGTATTATCTACAGAAATTGACTTATTTTATGTATTATCCATAGAAATGTAAGGAAGAATGTATATTTATTTCAATAAGGCGTATATTTGTTGGAAGACGAATAAAATACTAATTATTTTATTTACTTCGTCAACTTATACATAATACACAAAAAATATATAATCACTAAAACTACCTATAAATAAAAACCTTAAAATTACTTAAATAGATAAAATATTTGCTCCAAGTCCCCTGAATGCGGAAATGAGCCCAGAAGGCTGGCCGCGTTGCCCCGCTGGATGGCGAGGCTTATACGCTGTTCCAAATAGAGGCTAGCCTTCTGGTCATTACTAATATCGACCAGGCGCTTGGCTAGTTCCCTATATAGGGAATGTGCGCCTGGTCCCCACGGCCCAAGAGTTTCCACGCCAAATGGCGCAAATATGTAGTCGCCACTGAGACATGCGTATTTGCGCCGTTTGACGTTTTCAGGAGAGGCGGCACCGGCCCCTGCTTGACACGCGGTGGCTGGAAGATAGGACGGTGCGAGGGTATCGATGCACGTAGCATCCCAGACCAAGGGCCGTCCCAGTTTCCACGGCGTGAGTGTCATTCCATCGGGTGTCCCATCATCGCGGGCTAAACCGTTGGGTTCCAGCACCGCGGGAGCACCAGCGGAGGCAAAGGCATGACATCATTGAGGTCCGCGTGACGTGGAATGCGTCCGGCGCTCCTACTACACGACAAACCATGGTGGCCGAGCTGGTCAACAAAGCGGCCACAGTGGCAGTCGTGTGGAGCGCTGCAGGCAGCTCCAAGACGCAGGGCCGTGGCAATCCTGAAAGTGGCACGGTCGAGCAAAGTGCCGATGTTTTTTCACTCGCCAGCAGCCAGAAGGCGAGCACGCTCTGCAGAATTGGTTGTTGCGTCTAAAAGTTTGTTTCGCGCCAACCTACAGAGCGGTTCGTCCCATAGCCGCTGTGAACAAGAATTAGTGGGCTCTGCCTCCGGGCAAGCCAACTGCCACGCGATTTTGGCCTCGGTAGAAAAAGCCGATGGAAAGGTCCCTAGTTTAGAGAATAATTTATCCACTAGGGACTGTGAGCTGTGTACCGAGGACAAAAACGCTGGCAAGGACACACTAGACACTTTACGAACGCCCAGACCACCATAGCAATGATGCCTGCTCCCAAGAAGAATTTTCCAAATTAATGTTTAAAACTGATGTGAGTGTTTGTTTCACGGTGTTGTCTACGAGTTCTAGAAGAACGGGATGTTTCCAAAGCTGACAACACCGTAAAACATACATGAATTTTGGAACAAAAAGGCAATATCGGAATATAGCAAAAGCCATATGACTGTTAATTTTGAGAAGACGATCTGCAATTGAATCGAAAATTTGAATTTTGTGGTCCACTAAATATTTCAGCGATTCGTCAAAAATAGGTGACCCTAAAAGGTGCAGGTTAGTCTTGTCGACGACTGTGATATTTGGGGCTAGGGCGCGAAATGCTGCTAAAACAGCGCCAGCCGACGGACAAGACTCAGAGATATACAGCTCACACTTCGAGAAATTCAGGTCCAGACCTATGGCACTGAACTCCCGAATGAGGAGCTGTAGACCCTGTAAAACAGTTGTAGCATCACCTCCTAGGGTACCGTCGTCCAAGTACCAAACGTTTAATTTTGAATTTAGTTTTTCGACTATGGGGTGTATCGCGAGACTAAAAATGGCCGGCCCAAGAACCCTCTTGGGCCGGCCATTTTTCACCTTGCTGGCAGCCGACCGCCGAGTACAAAAGGTGGCCTTTGTGTATAAGGTTTATCGGTTGTTCACAACATTGCCAAAAAATATTAAGGGCGGCCGGCATGTTTGTCTTAACTTGGTTGAGCAAGGCGCCTCTATCCACAGAATTAAAGGCCTTTTTTACGCCAACCTTCAGCAGAACCTCACCGCTATTATGATGAAGGAACGTCCTGAGGGCATGAACGCAACTTCGCAGCCTCCTATCGAACCAAAACCCAGCTGGATCGGCTGGAAATAAGTGAATATATTTAGATGTCTGTGGATATAACTGATCGTTATCGTGCGCTACTTTTGTCTTTTTCAACTGAAACATACTTTAGTTGAATCATTTATGTTGGACCTTTCTTATGTAGGTAATAATTATATATAATATGGGTGGAATGCGTCAATTTATATTTTCTGTCTCATTACATTTTTTGTTACAGGTTATTTCGAAACCGGAATATCATTTTCTAGATGATCCTCTGTACAACGGGGTATCCATTTTGATATGGGATCCGGCCAAGTTTTCAACTACATTAGAGGAGTGGTACAATAATCCAGATTTTCCCCTGTTTTCCGTGTATAAAAAGTAAGTTAATCATCTTCTGGCACTATCATCATCATATAATTTTCCTAGATATTTAATATGCTTATAGCTCTAATGTTGAAATTAATTTCACCCTTGTATTAAATTGCTTGTACTGACATAGCCTGTAGGATTGCCAGGCTAAAGTGGCAGTAGGGAAAGCACATAGCTAGAAAAAAAGAGATGGCTAATGTGGCTCCTTTTTGCTGTACCGCCTTGACGTTTTTATTAATTGCTCTCTGTTAAAAAGGCTGGTAGAAAAGGCTACGTAGCTTTAAATCGGCCATTGTACTGTAATGTGCATGAAGCTTTAAATAAATAAACAAATTTCTCGAGTGTCGACCCCGTACCAGAGGACGAAGCGTGGGTAGGCATCCCACGAGGTGCACCGACAACCTGGTTAAGATCGAAGGTACCAGTTGGATGCGGAAGACACAGGACCGGTCTTTGTAGAGATCTCTGAGGGAGGCCTATGCCCGGCAGTGGGCGTCTTTCGGCTAATATGATGATGATGATTATTGAGTTCACGCTGTAGTTGCTACAGTAAGTTGTGAATTACCATTTCAGACTTCTGGAGGACAAGCCCGGCGCGGATGTGCATTTGCTGCATCCGCAAGTGCTCTGGGAGCTGTGGACGGTCCTGCAGGACTTCTCGCCGTACAGGCTGCGGCGGAACCCTCCCTCGTCAGGATTCATTGGTAATGACAACCGTGAAGTTTGTATTTCGGCTTGAACCATGGTTAATCCGTGATTCATCTATGGACGGAAGCGTGACTGGCAAGAGTGTTGTTTTTACTATGACGACTATGGAATTAGTGACATTCTCGGAGATATATTTAAGTACACGGTTCTATAAATAAATGTATTAATTAATGGAAGACTTCTTTCCTGCGTATTGAATGTGGGTCGACGTATATATAAAGTACTAGCTTTTTCCCGCGACTTCGTCCGCGTGGAAGTCGTTCTTAGGGCAGTTTATGTTTCTCTCGAGAGATAATTTTAAATGACCTCAGTAATGTATGAAAGCTTGTACTACGGAGAGGTCAAGCTGTATCTCTGTTTCTACCCAACCAAATTAGATGAAATATGGCCTAGATTTTAAGTAGGACCCGAAACTACCAAACTTGGAAATCCATCAAAATCCATTCGGTGCCATTTCCATAGGGTCTGTTATGGTTTTACATCAGGTGTTCCAGTTTCCAAAACTAATTATACCCTATATATTGCCCAGGTTTAATAGCTACACAAAAAAAAAGGTTCATTCAAATCAGTCCAGCAGTTCCGGAGATTAGCGTGTACAAATAGACAAACAGACGAATAAAAATTTACTTGAGTGCAAGTATAGTTTGCGTAGGGTTATACCCTGTGTGCGTAGCTACTGTACAGTCATTATCTAAATAATTAGCTGACCACTTAGATTTCTTATGAGCAAATGCAATAGATGACTATGTAAGTACCTTCAACCACCGGTTTCGATTCCCGGCTGGGCAGAAATTAAAATATAATCGTATATAAGTTATCTAGCACCCATAGTACTAGCTTTGCTTAGTTTGGGGCTTGATGGCGCTGTATGAATTTGTCCACGATTATTTATTTATGTAATTGAAAAATTTCTCGAAAATTTCTGGAAAATCACGATCGATAATCGACGTTTTTCTATATTAGACTAGACAGGCATTTGACCGCCATCTCACCTGTTGGTAAGTGACGATGCGGCCGAAGATGAAGCATGCCCGTCTTGGAATAGCCTATTCGCTGTTGAAGGCGTCCAGATTATATTGATTAGGGAACACATTCGTAGGCAACGTGTATTTACTGTACCATTCCTTAACCGTACTCATTATAAAGGTCGAAACAATTCCATCGATTCGATTTGATTCATATTCATTTATTCAGGTAAATTTGTCATAGGTATCCCATAGAAAGGCCCCCCACGAGATGAACGGACGACTTGGTAAGGTTCGTAGTGAATGCAGATCAGACAGAGCCGATCGGTGTGGAGGCTTTGGGCAGTGGCTGAAATGATGATATCATCAGCTGAAAAACGCCCACTGCTATGGACGGCCTTCACCAGAGATCCCTTCAAAGGCCTCGCCTGAGCCTTCCGCATTCAGGTCAACAGTCCACCTTGTACGTGGTCGCCACTTGAGAAATTAACTGCCTCATCGAACATACGTTCTACGAGCTATGTGCTTTGCCCACTACCACTTTAGCCTGGCAATCCATCGGGCTATGTCTGTACAAGCTACTTAATACAAGGGTGAACAAATTTCAACCCAGCATAAATTCCACTTAAGTCTGGTAATCCTTCATGAGGATGTATAGAATCCATTCCCCAGGTATCTGGTTCGCATTGCACCGCTGCCGGCGCGTGCGCGTCTTCGAATACGTGCCGTCAGTGCGGGCGGCGCGCCGCTGCCACTACTATGCTGCGCGCGCAGACGCCGGCTGCACTTTGGGCTCCTGGCATCCTCTCGCGCAGGAGAAGGCTCTCGCTGAGAGGATGCGCGACAACTCGGATTTGGACACCTTTCAGAGAGGCTTCATCGAATTACCGGGAATCGCGACACTGTCTTGTTGAGGTGGCTGTAATAGTATAGAATAAGCGCATCGGAATGCAGGCAAGGTGGCCTGAGAGAGTCTTACCGTTTTAAAGTAGGTAACTATGCGTACTTATGCGCATCTAAGTCGCGAATAGGTTTCGTGATCTCGACCAGAAGGCGTCGGCTTAGTGGGATGGAACCTTGTCGACGTAATTGAAAATACAGCTATCGGGCGAAAATGGGATGGAACCACAGAAACAGAATTTCTGTTGTTGTTGTAGAATTGCTGTTTCTGTTTTCTATGGACTATACCTTCGTCATTTCAATTTACTTCGACATGACTCTATCCCATTCTGATTGCGAGCGGATAATTCCACAAATTGGCCGTTCACATATGCGTTGAGCTGCCACTACATCCAGCACAGATGCCGACAGTACTTTGCGATCTTGGCATACCCTCCCTCATGGCTGAAAGGATGCGGGCAACCCCGATGTGTCACGTACACAAATATCCCTTTTGCTATTTTGTCACAATAAGGATAAGTATAAAATGAATTATATAGTGTAACAAAGTTATATGCTGACGACACTTAGTTCCAGCTTTGACCATTGGGTCAGATAAGTTTGTGCCACCGTAATGTCCATTATAAAATGGATGGAATAGTGTCGGTATAGGTAACTAAGTAATTGCGTGTATTCTAGAAGGGACATTTTCAGAGGTTTTATAGGACCAGTTGCTGCAGATGTGCTTCTATCTAATGATGTGATATACCTAAGTTATTTAATTATTGTTTCTTTAAAATAATATTTAGACACCTAAATAAGTACCTACTTAATTTAAAAATTTATTAAACCAGGTACCTACCTGGTTTAATAAATTTGACTCTATACTCTTATACCTGTACGATTTCGAACACAAATGTTTATTTGATTACGAATCAATTGTATTGAAAAAAATTAGTAGTGGTGCAGTAGTAGATTAGCGGTTTAAGTAAGTAGATACTTATTATGTGGTTTAATTTAATAAAATTTGCGAACTTTGCGGCTGTGTGCCTCTAAAATGCTTCAGCTCTTAATTATTAGGTTTAAAACAGTTTGCATTCTGTTTATAAGGGTTTTGGTGTCGAGATTAAGTACCTAAAGTTTTAATATGAAAGAAAATAAATTGTAAATAGTAACTTAACTAGGTAATGTAGGTAATATTTTAACTTTCACTGATTAGTACAAGTAATTTATGTGTTTTGCTATGTGTAATGAATCTGAGCATTGTATAAAAATGCATAGTTTAGTCAATAAATATAGTGTAGATGACTCTTACAAGCAATGTGACCTTATTTATGAGACATAAGATGTTTATAAAGATAATATTTGTGAAACTTTGCTAAGTATTTATGAACTACAAATAGAAGTGATAACATTCTGGTACTTCAAGTTTATAACCTATTAGGTAAATATGTCTTCCGAACTTGTACCTATTTAAGAATTCATAGACGAATTATAACCTAAAGTCCAATAAATTAGTGCCTATCGAGCTGATGTTTTTATTGATATTGTACATGTAATGAGCTAATAATGGTCATCATCATTATCAGAAGTCCATGACAGTCATGTGCATTGTGTAAGTTTTTGTGATAATATCCACGTTTTGTAGGTTCTGAGTCGTTGAATGCTAACAAATGCTCTTACGGTGAGGGAAAACATCGAGATGAAACCTGCACATTCAGGTGACTGAATTTTTAACCATGTTCGGCATGAAAAATTTAATACTTTGATGCATAATGCTCTGATGATTTTCTCTATTTATGAACCGTTCGCTTTCGGCATTGCCAATGTAATTAGAAAAATATTAAATTTTTCATGCTGATAATCAAAATTTTAAACAATTCGAATCAAAGCCGGCGGTTCAAAAATATAGCTGCAAGTGATGGTAAGTGATGGAGAGTGAGTAGTTTTTGGTGTACAACAGTTTACAGTGGTCCCAGTCAGGTCTCCTTTAAGTCGCCGTGTATTCGTAGGAAAGAAGTTCTGCAGAATAATAAAGTACAAAATACTAAGGTGGTCCTTGTTTTACGTGTATGTGTACCTACATGTAGAACCTCCAAATCGCAAAATAAAATTTAAGTCTGGCATAAATCTAAATCCATCCAACGTGTGGACGCGGTAGCTATAACTCTGCCAGAAGCTATAACTTTGATCTGTGTTGAAAAAGCGACAGCGCACGGATCTAACGGATCAATGTGTACCAAACACGAAGATCAACAACCCCTACTCTACATCATGGATAATAGTTATTGAATACAACATTGGTTAATGTATTGGCGCAATGTGTAGAGCCGCTATAGCGATAACGCTAAACACCTTAACAATAACTATAGTTAAATAAATACTAAGGTCGGTAGGGACTAAAACAATAGTTTAAAAGTTTTAAATAAACAATTTTATCGAGTCAATAAAATCTTGCGAAAAACTTAGAAAAAATACCTGTACCGAAGATTGCTGATAATTATGAACTAAAATGGGACCACTAAATATTTCTCTTGATTTAAAAGAATGCCCTTAAAATATTACTTAATTTAAAAAATACGTAAACAGGAACAAACTACGAGATTGAGGTGAGGTCGCGTTGACCCTGAGGTGTCTTTGCTCTCAATTTGTCTGATCTTGTATTTTTAGCGATTTGCTGTCCAGCGCGCGGCCCGCGGAATACTGATCAGCTGCGGCTGCCCTCTGATTAGCGATTCTGCGCGGGCGCACGGAATTAGTGCGGACTCGTACATCCGAGGTGCCGCGCAGCGCAGAGGCTGGCTTCCACGGCTCGCAGCTTCCTCCTACGATAGGTGTCTTTGTTGGAAAATGTGTGCTGTTATTTATTGGTAAACAAGGTAGGCTAGTATTTAAACAGCTCTCTGTAAATGGTATTTTGTTAACGTGGCTTAATGAAAGGTTAGAAGAATTAAGAACTAATTTAATTCAAGTTTAGCCCTTTTGTCCTTGGCACGTTTACTTAAGGAGTTTACTCTGTATTCAACAATGTAACAACTAAGGATTTAGCGAAACCGTGTTTTGTACATGGTTTCCATACTTACTTATTCATTACCATTTTGTATTGCGCCGCGAGTAGAACGGAATATGTAGGTACTTACTGCTTGCAACATTAATTTATGAGTGTACTTAGGGCTGCAGCTACGGTCAATGCTCTTTATTTCGTAGAATTTCTTACTTCGGCTTCAGAATTCATTGTAAAAATGTCACTGCATTGTTGCATGTTATTCCTATCATTTCGACAAAATGAATCAAAATCATTTTCCTTTACAGTGCCATTCTTAACTCGCGTTTATAATCAAAATTTAGACATCGAATGTAGAAATAAATTTGGTACAATAAGGTTAAGGTTGTAAGGGGTACAGAAAACATACTGTGCAAACCAAATGAATGGAATAAGGGCAGGCAAATGATGATGAATGTTACCTACAGTTACATCATACCTAGGTATATAATTATCGCATGTGGTGCACAGACGTCATTAACATGGGTAGATAACAGTTCATGATTCATTTTTGAACGCCATCTTCCTTTTATACTTATGGCTGTTGATTCCACTCCAAAGTCTAATCTACGTGTGTATCACGATGCCGCCGACCCAGCTGCCCTGGTGATGATAGCTATGATAACTCTACACTTGAGGTTGCTCGTTCATTCATAAGTTTCAGACTCTTTTCTTGAGCTCGTTGCGGTCGTTCATTTATTGAATTCTTTAAGTTGCTATTGTGAAGTTCACCCATTGAGGTTAAGACCCAAAATGTCCAAAATTAAGAGCTCGCTTCGCTAGCCCATCCATTTATTTATCACCCTAGCTTTTCAGACATCAAACGTCAAAAATGTCGACCTCGCTCCGATCGAAACGGTAATAATCATCATCATCATATCAGCCGAAAGACGCCCACTGCTAGGCATATGCCTTCCCCAAAGATTTCCGCATCCAGCTGGTGCTTGTCATATTTACCAGGTCGTCGGTCCACCTTGTGGGAGACCTACCCACACTGCGTCTTCTCTTCCGGTACGTGGTCGCCATTCGGGAACTTTACTGCCCCATCTGCCATCTGTTCTTCGAGCTATGCGCCCTGCCTACTGCCACTATAGCCTGGCAATCCTTAGGGCTATGTCAGTGACCTTGGTTCGCTTGTGGACCACCTCATTTCTGATTCTATCGGTCATAACGGTCATAAATAAAGATTAATTTAACACATAATAATATTAAGTAAAGACAATGCAGTCTCCAGGTAGGTTCATTTCTGCGCCAATCGGCGTACCAGGAAGCACTGGAAGCTTGCCCATTATGTCTAAGTACTGGCTTTCTTCCAGCGTTATTAACATATGCATGGTTATTATTAGCTTACCTTATAATTATTGACTCATAGGTGTATTTATTTATTTTTCACCGCTTCCTGTGTCTTCTCCTCTGTGAAATACCGAGATGCATGACGGTTCTAATTTTCCTGCGGGAACTCTTATTTAAGACACAGTTTAAGGTAAGTGCAGTAAATAATAGTAGTACGGTAACACGGTAAATAATTCACATCGACTATATTTACGTAGGCGTGCGACATGAGGATGCTCTTCGAATCCGGTGTGCATTAGTTAGTGCAGACATCTGTATACTTACGTACCTAGTTTTTCCGCAAAGATTTCGATATACAGAAGAGTAAGCCAGTCTTTTGAACAGGCACGCTGTAGTATACATGTTACACCGATCCATTTTCATTTGTTGCGATATAAATTGGCAATTTGACTCGCTTTAATTACTTGCTTAAATGTACAGATACCTATATTCGACCAATTTGATACAAAACTTTTTAGAAATCCTAGATTAAACGTAATCTGCCAGCTATGTAGTCTGCCATACTGTCTGGAAGTCGAACCGATTAAAATGGAGACGCGTTTATTTTCTCCTTAAACTGAATATAGATAACGCGATTTTATTTATAGCATGATTGTTTGTACATAGTATGTGAGCGTCGACGGCAAGATATGATGAGATACTTAGAAAAGTAAATGACAACGTGTAGATGTAGCCTGTCAGACGATGTCCTAATTGACAACGGTCATGCGACGGGCGGTTTTGAGGTCTCCTACTGGTCGGGCGACGTCCGTCGTACGACCATGGTCGCACGACCATTGCTTATTAGGACAGCGCCTAACAGTGCACTGCTGGACTTGGGATAATTAAGCCACTGGATGTATAAAGTGTTATATTGCTACGGCAGCTTGCACGTGGACTAAGCGCCAAAACTTGTCTACCTATATACTTATGTTCGAAGGCAACAGATCGGATTTCATTGTACGCCGATACGTTGTTCGTTGGGATGGTTATCATCATAATCTTGGTGTCAATATCTCGGTTGTGGTCCGCTTTGACCATTATCCAGCATTTGGCCAGCGACTGTCATCTGACATTTGTGGACCTGTTAACAGGGGAATTTGACCAGATTGGATCATAAATATAAATAAAGAAAATTGCTTGGACAAATTAACACAGCGCCATCTATCTCAAAATTAAGCAAAGCTTGTGTTATGTGTGCTAGATAACTAATAAACTACTTATATACTTTTTTTAATATATACTTATTGTACATACTACACAAGTTAAACTAACAGAAATTAAAAATCATCATTTTAATTTTTGTTTGGTTGGGAATCGAACCCGGGATCTCGGCGTGGCAGACTGGCAGAGTCTCCGGAATTGGGGATCAACTTGGGTACCTCTCAGTCGGACCAGTTAGCCATTAGGCCACCGACGCTAACCCATTTTAATTAAATTCTTGATAAACAAATATCCGAATAGGTAATATTAATTATCTTGTTATATTAATTATTTTATTATTTTGATTTATACAGGTATGTACAAAGTATGCTTGATACCAATGGTGTACTAAATGCCATTGGCTTAAATCGATAAAAAACAAAACTCACTTGTATCAATGCGTAATTGATGACACGATGTGTGCTTTACCGTTTCATCGCAAGTGCTGTGGGCGTTGCCTAACGGTGTGAACTTTTTACTAACACATACTGAACATTATGAATCACTCTCTCTTTAAACATTACTCGCAGCAATATAGGTTACTAGAACGCTGCTTTTTTGTATATTATTATATTGTTCTTACTTTTGAGTCACGTTTGCGAGCTTTGTCATTTACGATATCGTTACAAGGGGCTTTATTTTTTAATAGCTGCCTCGATTCGAATAGTTTTCAATTTTGATTTTCTGCATGAAAAATTTTTTTTTTTCAAATCACATGTCAGCACCAAAATTATAGGGAAAGTCAGCATCATGCATCAAAATATCGATATTTTCATGTCGAAAATCAAAATTTAAAATCGTTCGAATCGAGGCGAGCTATTCCAAAATAGGACCCAAGGAGTTGTAGATAACTTAACATAGGTATGCTGGAGATTAAAACAGTACCTACTTATATTAAAACTAGAAGTATAATGCGCTTATTACATTTGGCTAAATACAGTCGTCTAATTTCATAAGCAAAAAGTGTGAAATAATATATATAATTATAATTGCTCATAAAATAATGTTCATATTTGTATCATGCCTTCTGAAAAGCGGAGCGACGCGATACGTTATATACGTGATGGACCTTATTCTACGAACAGTACATTCCACTAAGATTTGCTTTTTGCTTCTGAATTTTGTCAGGTGTAACAAGCGCATAAGGGCTTATTTTACATCGATAAGTAAAGTTCTAAGTAAGCTACTTCGAACATAAGTGCTGAGTAAACAAGTAAATTGCGTTCCACAATCGCCTAGTAGGGTTAATCACCACTTTATTTGCTTAGTAAATTAATCAGCGGATGGACTGCCAAGTTGCCAAGGGGTTTGAAATTTGAAAAATAAAGTAGTCATACTACGAGGGACCAAGAGACCAGAAGAGAGAGAAGATAGGGATCTCGGTATGAATGAACAAAGGGCCGCAATAAACTATTGTTGCAATAGTAGACATTTCGGTAAAAAAGGCGCACAGATGTTTAGAAAATCATCATCATCATCTTGGCGTTAATGTCCCGGTTGTGCTCTCGAGAACGAGAGCCCGGGGTCCGCCTTGACCATGATCCAGGATTTGGCAGGTCAGGTAATTACAGTGGCGCGACTGCCATCTGACCTCCATGATCCTGCTATCAGGGGAACCTGACTAGATTGGATCATGGTTACACATCCAGTCGCCTGAATGTGCAGGTTTCATCACGATGTTTTCCCTCACCGTAAGAGCATCGGTTAGTATTCAACTAATGTACATAACTCAGAAAACAGTCATTGGTACATGGCCGGAGCGGGATTCGAACCCGGGACCTCTGGCTTACGA
The DNA here is from genome assembly GCA_907269095.1 of Blastobasis adustella. Taxonomy (NCBI): domain Eukaryota; kingdom Metazoa; phylum Arthropoda; class Insecta; order Lepidoptera; family Blastobasidae; genus Blastobasis; species Blastobasis adustella. Next base: position 12,140,329 of record OU026119.1, on the reverse strand, counting down.
GTCGGATACTGTAACCGCTCGGTCACCGACGCTCTCAGATGTTTAGAAAGTACAGAGTAGATAACGGAAATATAACACAAAACTATTGTCGCACTAGGTATAAGCGAAATACTAAGATAGAAAATATCTACACTAAGCGTATCTACATCATACATGGAATAGATATTGAATAGAACTATGAATAGACTTAAATAAGTAAATAAATTAGTTACTCTTCACTTTAATTTACTGATTAGATGCTTGTTAAACGCAAACAAAGTTAACGAAAGGATATCCATGGAAATAGATAACTCAATAGGTAAATATACTTTACTTATCGATTGTGAAACCGGTCCTAAGTAAAGTGTCCTAGTTTTTCACAAAACAGTGGCTTTTAATATCGACAATGAGAAATAAGGTCCGTTATTCTTGTAGGTATTCTTGCTACGCCAATGTATTAAATAAATTGTCTTGGCTTCACTGCTTGCCCTCAAATATGCCCAAAAAAAAACCAATATAACTCCTCACAACTTATCCACTTTCTATCGGCTCCGATTGCCTTCAAGTTTAAATTCAACTAACATTTGCAATATATACACCCATTTACTTCCAACATTCGACTTGTTTTAACTTTTTTTTCAGGCCTATCTAGAATTTCTATTTACTGCGCCTGATAAAATTTATAATCAGAGTTTCTACAACTAGCCATGGTAACAAAATAATTGTGGTAAATAGGTTCTGGTACGTAAGAAGCGATGGATTATCATCGCGGAGTCAGACGCGAAAGCCAAGGGCTTACGATTCGAGAATGCTGAAGACATAAAGCGGATCCCGACAGAATTCGGTATGGGTCGCTAGGATGATGGTGATGATTGTAACCAAAATGATATGTAACAGGATTGTATCCTTACTTCAAGAAGCGTCCAAGAAGATTTACAGAATAAAGTGTGTAACCAATTTTAAAGTCATGCAAGGGATTTTACCAACAAGTCATGAAGTTTATTTGTAGAAGCATACTTCTGCCTTACATGCCCATATACAGTAGTAAACCTGTTTATTTATGATATAGTTTTAATTCATTGCTTAATGACGCAGTTACAATACTTTACGTTACTTTCCGCATCTAATAAATAAGGAAATCCCTAAAAGTTTATTTAAATATTTATTGAAATCCCATATCACTAAACTACCGGGTAATAATTCTGGTTCAAATGATTCATTGTCCATGGACAGATCCCTGAATCATGTGGACGTAATATAACATTGTTCCTTTCACATTGACGCACGAGAGCATAGAAACAATACAAACACAGTCATTCAATCCACAATTGCATAGTTATTAATTAATTAATACTGAGTTCATTGTCAATTAATTTTGAACTACATATTAGATGGACTTTATTTACAATACCTATACTTGCATATTTCATTGTTTTAATTATGTTATAAATTCGTTCATTATCGATCATCAATAAAAGAACGTTGGTTAGTATGGTATTATTTCGTTGGTTAGTAGTACATATTTCTTAATTTTTGTATTCATTCAAAATATGTGAGTATCTACTTACTACGAATATAGTGCGAGCGTGATTGTGTAACCGATTACAAAAGTTAAGCAACCCACGCCGAAGTCGGTAATTGGATGGGTGACCATTTCGTACTTTGAGGCTACTTTGAACTTTCACCGACTCCGCCAACTAACATTGACATCGCTGTACCTAATACCGTTGGCAAAGCGAGGTGAACCAAGGTATTCCGCTGGGGAGCCTGATGTCTCGGAATTGTATAGTTTCAGAAGCCGAATGGCACCCGGTGACGCTATATTAACAAATACAATAGGTAATATTAGGTATTATTGGGCTATGGGAAACCGTGGCTTTGTGAGCCTAGGGTTCTAGCACCTTTAAAATTGTCTATTTGCCAGAGCAGCGTGGCCTGGGATTTAAAGGTGAGCAACACATTTCTGAAACCCCTGATGTTGCTAATGTACATTGTCACCAATGACCACTTTCCATCAGATGTCCCACTTCAGCTATCCATTAATTATTTAAAATAAATTGCAGTTTAAGTAAAGACATGCTTCTGTGTACTATAAAGCATAAAATAAAAGGACCATTTATTGTTAACCAGAACTATAATTTATTAAGTAGGTGTAATACTCTGTGTAAAAGCGTAGGGCAGTTTTTGTCTTTAGTAGCAGTGGGTAACAATTGGACTTGATAGGCGTGTTGGAGATCGCGGTTTAGAACTTATACACAGATAACGCTTACTACGACATACACGTTGCTCCGCAATCAAAATCATGATGTTCATTTAAGAATTATTTGCGTAATGGTACTGAACTCTTTGTATGCAAGTTCGACTCGTAATTGGGGGGTTAATTCTTATAAAAAATTACGTTTAGTGGCTTCGCTGTAATCGAATGCATGGTAAATAATTGATTTATGCACAAATACGTAAATTAAAAGGAAACATTCCTATATTTTGACTGGGGCCCTATTTTTGAATCGCTCTCCTCGATTCGAACTGCTTTCAATTTTGATTTTCGGCATGAAAAGTTCAATATTTTTTTGTCACATCGGCAATACATCGGTTCGAAAATAGACAAAATCAGCATCAAGCATGAAAATACCAAAGTTTTCAAGCCGAAAATCAAAATTGAAAATCGAATTAAAAATACTGGGTGCCCGATCTTTGAAAAGTCTTTTGCCTCGACCGGGTACCAAACCGATACAAAGCCGTAAAGGTATTTCTATTTAAAAAATCAATAGGATTTTCCTTTGAGTGAAAGTTTGCTACCAGTAATATTTACCTACCTATTATATTATCTTGACTGCTTAATAGAAAACACTTTGTAAATACCAATTATTTTGATGACTAGCGAATTATGATCTATGGCTAAATACTGCTTGTCATGGCACATGTCCCCAATCCCCAAACGAGAGTGGAAGACAACGACGTCATTGGTCCCGTGGCCAGTCCCTCAATTGGGGTCATTTCTTACCGAGAACCGCTGCCGCATCGCGGTGACTCACTTTATTCGGCTCCCGATCCTATCCTAATCAAGTTATATTGTTTGAAGGCTAGCCGTGATTATTTTATACGTTTCTGCGGAAGTGGTGAGTGTGCAGATGGGAGGCATCCAAATCTCTCGTAGAAATTATTTATATTGGGTAGGTAATACGAGGTATGGATATGAAGATACAAGGGACGTTTGCACAAATCATTTAATCCCCTGATCTTATGTATCAACTCGAAGGTTGTGGTAGCCAGCGTAATTACGTGCCGAGCCATTAATACGCTGGCTATATTATCCTTCGAAACCTTGAAACGGAACTTCGTTTTCGTAAAGTTTTTATAATGATGACGCTAGGTGAGGTACGGTTCTGCACTTTTGTTACAAAAATTTTAAATAATAATATGAGTCATCAGGTGGGCTGTCTACTCATTCCTTACAAGCGTCGTATAAAAAGCAGGATCTCGAAGGGGATTTGAACATGATTCTCCCTTTTTGGGGCAGTTGTAAACAAGGATGACGCACGCTTCGTTTGGGCACCACACCGTAGCTTCCAAATTGTGAAGCTGCAATTGGTGCACACATTGAGCAGCCGGCGAGGGCGGCGCCGGAACCGCCGAATTCTAGTAACGGCGCCGCGTGAATCACCGGAGCCTGAGGAGTATCGGCCCCAGGCTTTATGTAACGCAACTGTTACAAAAACAGTTACAGCTTTAAGCGTAATGAGCGCGAACCTCTTTCAATATGACTACCAAACCGAAAACAACTATGTGCCAGCATTTTGTTTGAGAGATAATTTTTTTCAAGGTATTTCGTTATGTTGGTACAAAATAAGCACCCTAGCCTGCTGCATATGCGATTAACCGCGTGGATGCCTCGGCTGTTTATTGCAAGGCTCCTTGGACACGTCGCGTGCTTTATGAGACATTTAATGCAGAATTTATTATAATTCTTCACAATATGGAAACTACGTTTGAGCGGATACGTACCTACTTAGTACCTACGACGTAGAGGCATGCACGCAACGGCATTATTTCCTAGAAAGTAATTTAGCTTACTCAACATTACAGGAAAGTTGTTCTAGGTAGGAATATCCAATCGGTCACCATTGTCTAGGGTGTGGAGAAGTTTAGTTTAAGACTACTTTAGTACTACTACCATTTTGTCTACTCCCGATTTGACTAGTGTTTGACAATGACACGAGGGTTAAGGTTAGAAATCAAATGTAGAGCAATGATAAATTAAGTAGGTTTTAGTTTAGGAATGTGTTCGTGTAGGTAGGCATCATACAACAACAAGCTGTCCCGGAGCGAATACGTTCGCTTGGTGTCCTGCCTATACCCTACCCTACCCCTGCCCTACCCTACTCTACCCTACCCTTACCACACCCAGACATACCCGTTTTCTTGCATAAGTGCAAGAAATAAGTTGACAAAGTTTTATCGTAATCGGAATAAAATACGAACAAACGAACATTGATTTTTATATATTAAAGATGTAGTTGTCTTATCTCAAGAAAGTAAAAAGCCCTATTATTTATTTCGATAACTGAGATTTATGACTGTTAAAAGAACAATTTAAACATTTATTGGTTTCGAAGCATCGTTTTCGTGTTGTAATGCGTGCCACACGCCGATTAGAATTCGCCTCGGCGTCTGCGCTCGCGCAGCGTGGGTTTACGGCCGAATGCGAATTGCACTCTATACACTGTAAACCTGGAGTGCTGAGTTACGTTGATGCTTTGCGAAAGGAATGCCGCGGAATACGTGAGCATTTTTTTATCGGATCGCGGCTTAGGGCTCATCTGATGGATATCTACTTACTCTTTGTTTATTGCGCATCGCTTTCAGAATAAAAATGCAGCTAGTGTTTGATCTACGATAGAGGTATCTTGGCGCCAGCGTATCGGGTGAATGCCATCCGTTGGTTTATGTACGTACATCGTTTCTTTGATAGAGGTGAGATTCTTTGAAGGGTTCAATGATTTTGTAAGATTTGTGTTGTTGCAAAAATAAGGCTTCTCATAATTTCGATGAAACGAGAAAATACGTGTGGAATTTTTATGAGTTCAGGGAAATAAAACATGTTCACAAAGATCTCTAGTTGTTTACGTAATTTAGGAGTGAATTGGAGCCCCGGCCTAACTCGGAGGCCGGCATCTCGCGCGCGAGTTGAAACACCTCTGTCCGTGCAGGAATTCGGCAACATTTTCGTTTGTCCCGTCCATCGACCTTCAAAATGTGTACTGCAGACCCTATTAATGCCTATTGTCTTGTCATGTTTACCATAAAATTCCCCTACAATGTTTTTTATTTCCACATCTTTACAATAAATGCCTCATACAACTAGGTATACAAAGTAACGAAAAATATATACAGATCACATTTTTGAGTAGTAATAGTATATATTGGAAATTTTATTATCTCGGAAACAGATTACACACCTGGAATACTATATATACCACTCGGTAAATAATTGGTAGCGGTGATAACTTTCTATCAGGTGGCCCGCTTGCCTACCGTATGACTTACAAAAAATTAATAATACTAGGCTATTATTGTGTAAATCAAATTAAACTGATGTCTGAACTGTCAATCGGAATGACCTATTGGTTCGTGCGTCGCCGCGGCCCGCCATAGTTCAAGTCCAGTCGGAAGGCTGCATTGCAAGCGACCGTACAATGCGCTTTGGTGAATCGCATCAGTTCCGGGTGGAATTTTAATTTGACAGCAATCGATGCGTTGCACAACTTGTTTGGACACCGATCTACCCTACATTAGGTCAATGTGCTCTCTACGTTCAAGGTCACTCGGCACGGCTTCATTTTTCTTTGACTTGGAATTAGTGACGTTGATGATTTGTGTAAACAAACGACCTTAGTAGTAAGGCAATAGACTATGTTGAGATATCAACTTTAATTTATACTCTAGCTGGCTCTTAAAATCAGCGTCCAAAATGTGTGCGCATTGTATCTTGTCACATAAATTTTCTATGTATGGTCTGTGGTTGTTGATTGAATGCTAAAGGAAATAATAGTGACGGGTATTAAATTAGTGTCCAGATATTTAGACGCTGACTGTAAGTAAATGGTCTTTACATAAAAAAAGAATGTTCAAATTTTCAGGATAAGATATACGTAGCAGCATCTAGCTTTAATACTTTGAATTTTATAAGCACCTAAAATACGTCGATTTCGGCATTGACAGTCTGATTGACTTCTCATCAAAACCTCTAGGGTACTTCCCGAAGTCCTAGGAAGCTGAAATTTGGTAAGTAGACTAGGATTTGCACATGGAAAACAGGAAAATTTAGAAAGATGTAACTTTTAACTTTGAACCCCCCAAAAAGGGGGTGCAGGTCTGTATATAACATTATATATACTATAGGACAGTCCTGAAGTCCTAGGAATGCAGACTAGACTTTTCACACAAATTAAATTTATAGGGCTCTTCCCGAAGTGTTATAAAACTGAAATTTGGTATGCATTAAGGATGATAATAAAAATAAGAAAGAAATCTGTAACTTTAAACCTCCAACCCCAATAAAAGCACCGAGGGTGCAAATCTGTCTGTATATAAAATAAAACATATTGTACACTTCTTGAAGCTAAGAAATCTTTGACTTTTACCCCCCAAACCCCATAAAGGGCAGTAATCAATCACTTTATTCATCATAAGGCAAAACATAAGATCAATAATCATACGATGAATAATGTGATTTATTACATGATCTACAATATCACTTTATAACCTGCGCGTTACTAAGAATTCGAGTGCTACCTACAATGCATAAACTATGCTTAGATAAATTCTGAGAAATATTAGTAAGTATGTTGTATTGCCTACCAAGAATACAGTACATACTCGTATACCACCAAAAACATTTCAAGTAAAATTGTTGGCCAAGCCTTGAAAGATCTTAACGGTTTCATTGAAAAAAAGTTATCAGATCTCATGAACACTTTACAAAGCTCCAACTCTACAAACCCAACATTTTGGTCAGAAAATATGTGTTTGCCCTTTAATAGAACTATTGCATGACACATAGGCTGGATTCAGTTCTCAACCGACGCTACGGTTAGGGCTGATGTTGTCGGTCAGATCTAGATAGGACGTAGCTGGCATCAGTTGATCATTGTCTCTGATAGAGCTGCGTTTGAATCTATGAAACGGCCAAGCTATACTATCTGACCAAAATGTAAGGTTTGTAAAGTTAGGCATTGTACAAAAAAGAACTTGGCTTTTCATGAGATCATATAACTTTTTCTTAGTGAATCCGTTACGATCATTCGAGGCTAGATCAATAAATTTTACATGAAATAATTATTGTGGTGATTTCATATCTTTTGGTAGTAAGTATGGAATAGATTACTTAATACTTCTTTACTAAATTTCAACTTTCTAACACTTCGGGAAGAGCCCTATAAATTTTTTTTTTTTGCAGTCTTTGTTCTCGCATGAAAAATCGACGCGAGTCCTTTGACTTTTGTAGAGTTAGTAGTTAATTGCGAGGTATTCCCGTCCAAAATCGACACAATAGTTGCTGGTACTACCTTAATTTATTAACCCATAAAATAAATATAATGTAGATTATAATCCACAGCCACATACTCTGTTAGTCTCGTTGAGGCAGAACACGATGAATAAAGGTTGTTTTATTAATGTCAGTTGTAATTGGCAGGTAACACTTCATTTTTTATGTCTCGTGGTTATCAGCGGAACAACATGCTATTTGAAAATGGCGACACTTAGTTCCAGCTGTGGCACTCCATGGTGGTACTGTGCTCGACCTTGACAATACCTATGACACATTCTATCACAAACCTAAAGGTAAAGTCCACGCCAGATAATTTTGCTGTTCGGTTGGTGCGTCCCTGTCATTGCTTGTGTTATAAGTTGCTCTTGTTGAACGTCTTTCTAATTTAGTAAGGAACTACTGTCATCCGCGAGGAAAGTTACCTGGCGATTACTCTATAATAAGTACTATTTATTTCAGCTCTGTACATCTGATGCACTAGAGCGCGCAAGATAATTGTGCTCGCGGATGAGAATGTAACTAAATTTGACAGACAGTCTATAAGAACACATCCCAAAAAAAGCAATGCCAGGGACTATGGCGTCCCTGTAGGAGAAGGTATGGACCTAAAGGGTCGTTTTTATATTTTGCTAATAGACTCATCTCGTACACTCTTTAGATAATATTTGCCTTATATTTTCGAGCTTGGTAGGAAATGACTAAGTAGTTATCACCGCAGCCGACCTGCTTGGTGCATCCATATGAAGTGCTTACCTGGACATTCAACGCCGATTCGATGTTTTAACTCTTTTAAGGAAAGGCCTAAGAAAAATATTTGCTTAAGTCTTTTCAAGAGCACGAAATATAAATAAATGTCATCTTTATGGTTGCAAGTTAATTAGAGTTGATATGCGATTTCAATATAAGTCCATTACTACCTACATCCAAGATTCCTTCAATAATGAACAACTATTATTACATAAAAGTAGTTTACGATAGTCGTGTCTGAATAATATAAGAATAATAGTATAATATAATAGTATAAGATGTATTACCCAGATTCAACTTTACTGTACTATTTGATACTTTCGAGTCGTTTGTTTACCAAATTACTGTAATTGTGTCATCCTATTAATGGCTTCTAAATTGTAAACATGTATGTAGTTATGGCTTAGAATAAAATTGCTGTTGGATATCCTATAAAAAAAAACATAAACTATAAAATGGCAATTGCGATTCACCTGCATGAAAGCTGTCTTGAAAACCATGACGATTGAATGCAGTCACTACTATTTGGAAACAATTACTATAGAGGCAGCCATGTCATAACGCGAGGGTGTAGGGGTGAATTGAGTCACCGACCTTCACCTCAGCTATTGGGGTCAATCGTTGCCATGCTCACTCAGCGCCCAACTTCGGGGAACCACCCAATAACTAACCGCATTTTTCGGATAACCTTCTTTGATTGCCGGAATCGTATTGGTACTTAATGTTTCTACGATAAAAAAAAATCAACCTGATTATGTTTTGTTTCGGGGAACATTTTTATGGATAGGTGAGGTCGTTGTAATCGATATGCAAAGGTTTAATTTTCAGCTTTGTTACGTGCATGTTACATGTCATATTGTGATGTCTATTCTTTAATATTATTTCATTTCGTTACAGTTTCGTTACAGTACTCAATAAAGGGAAACATCAATAATGAAATGGTCTACAGCATTGATATGCCATGCTTCCGTAATATTTCCAATCAAAATATTTTACGGCCTAATTTACAAAGCCTAGGACTCAATTTTTGAACAGCTCGCCTCAAGTCGAATGGTTTTCAATTTTGATTTTCAGCATGAAAAGTTCTAAATTTTTCAAATTACGTTGGCTATAACGAAAACAGACGGGTCAAAAATAGGAGGAATCAGCGTCATGTCTCAAAATATTGCATGTCTCAAACCAAAGGTCACAACCGTTCGCCTCGACATGATCGGTTCAAAAATAAGACCCCAGGGGGCTCTTATAAGGCAATTCTGTCCTATGATGTCACAAATGGGAAAATTTGTAAAGTTGGATGGTTGCAAAAACTACTGGACGAATTTTAGATTACTAAATATTGGCCGTGTGGTGTCCGGCAGAGTAGAATAGCACCAACCCCTTACATTCATGGGTGTCGTATAAGGCGAATAATGTTTTCTCCGTAGTCTGGAAAATGGGCAGCAGCATTTTCCATTATTATATTTAAACACTGCGATCTCCAACCCGCCTGCCAAGCGTGGAGATTATGGCAATAACCTCCCCTTTCGTGGGAGAGGCCCTAAGTCCTGCATTGGATTGTTACGGGCTGTGATGATGAAATATTGATAGATCCTAGTAGATTGAGGACTCCCAGAACAACACATAGGCATAGGCTATAATTTATGTACTACCGCATGCAAAAGCTACTAAACTTTACAAATACTTGAATATAGACGTAAAAGTTTGTTGACTTTTGAACTCACCTAAATTAATCATTAATTCCTAAACCAAAACATTGTACACCAGAGACTCTATTTTTGAACCGTTCGCCTCAAATGGTGTTCGGTATAAAATCATCAATATTTTGATCCATCCCCTTAAAAAATATTGAACTTTTCATGCCAAAAATAAAAAACGAAAACCGTTCGACTCGAGGCCGGTTAAAAAATGTAGCCCTTTCTTGTCAAGTGAGAAGAACACATTGTTCATCAACACTATAAATGGTCGGACTAACAAGATACCTAACTGCTGTAGTAGGCTGAATGCCATGCCTCCCCGCGTCCTTGGGTCGGTGGCGGTGACCTCACGGCTCCGGCGGTGAGGGCAACCCGCCCTCTTACTCACCACGCCAAAGACCAAACAATGGCCCAGTCATCGCCAACTAGGAAAGGATCACTGAAGGTTATAGTTATCGAACTTCTGGCGAACATTATTGTCTCTTTTGTTAATAAAGCTGCGTAGTTGTCGATTCCAATCGAGCATACATAATGCGTTGAATGTATATAATATGTATTCCTTATTGTACACACAACAATGTTAGAAAGTTAAAACCAACTCCAACAAGATCTCTTCCAGCCTACCTGAGGGTGTTGAAGCGATATCATGCGATATTACTTTCGGATAAAGTTGAAAAAAGCTAGTATTAACCTAAATTAATCCAACAATAATGTAATCGAATAATAATAATACTATAATACGAACATTCATTACTATATTTATTAGTAATAATTTTGACCCATTATAATTTTTAATTATGGTTACAAGGAAACAGACAGTCCAGTTGATAAACAGCATTATATATGACAGCATTATTTATTTAAAGAGGCACGTATGGAGTTTTAGTCATGCGAAGTTGTTTCGCTTATGGTTTTACACTTTGTATGTCCAAAAATTAGTTTGTCTTTTTTATCTTGCATTGTCATGTAAGTCAGGGTCCAAGATATCTTTGATATTCAGAGTTTTCTTTTGGACTATGACATGGAATTATTGAAGAGGTAAATAAGGGTTATCTTCAGAGGTGGGCAATGCATTGGTAACACCCCTAGTGTTGCTGATGTCCATAGGCGGCGGTTACCACTTTCCATCAGGTGGCCCGCTTGCCTGTTTATCTGCCGTATAACATAAAAAAATATTATATTTGTAAGTAATAGTAGAGAAAGCATACTGACTATATCACAAACTTAAGAGATTTTTTTAAATTTTGTCGATTGCGTACTTCATCGTAGATATATCTATTATATACTTTGCTATTGGTAATGGAACCATTATCATAATGGCGTGGCACACGTGGATTGCGTTATTACGTAGCCGCCTAAGTAAGTACTTTAGTAAGTAGGTACGTACGTACCTACCTCGTTACTCAAAAGGGTAAAAATCTTGCTGCCTGTGTTTCATCATGAATATGCATTACTGAGAACATAATTATGTTTAAACGTCAGTATGGGGATAATTTCACGTAAGTAGTTCACTATATATCTATGACGTATAAAATATTCCGCAATAGATCACAGCTTTGCGAAACTATTACTAAGGGAAATAAACGTGTTATTTAGTTCTCAATTACGCGATTCTATGGAAATTATTCTGCTGAGGCACGTGTTGGTGTTACGCTACTTGCTTCAGCGGTTTCCCCAAATATGTTAAGTCATGTGTATGCCTATTATGCCTTCTCGTATTTTAAGCCTTTTGGGTGTATTACGCAGAAACCTGGAAAAACTTATGGTGGTTGGTCAGGTCGACGGGAAAAGATCGCGCGGTCGATCGCTTACCCGCTGGTCAGGACACGTACTGGCCTGTCGATAGCACAAGCTATTAAAACCGCTGAGGACAGAACCACATGAAAGAGTCTGGTACAATAAGTGAGCAACATTTCAGACTAGACACGACCTTCAGCAATGAAGATGCCGACTAGGAAGAGAGTGTACTCTAACTTGCTCTTGAAATTTGGTCCTTATCCTGGTCGCAGGCGTGAGTGTGTATGTCACCGTCCAAACCCGATTTCATTTTCCGACTTTCCTACCCGTCCTTTTTGACGATTAAAAGAGATATTTAATTTTCTATTCAATAAAAAAATTTGATTTGATTTGATTTGACATTTGAGTATCTAAGTGGTCAATCCTGGTTTATACCTAAATAGTTCAATAATAAGGGCCCGCAGACAATGCGTGCCTATAACTTTACGTGCTATAACCTAAAATCAGTTAGCCCTAGGCAAAACTTTTAGGGCAAACTAGTTGGGTCTGAAACACGTATGTATGTCATCTATACAGTACCTATGTAAAAATACCCTGTTAGATCCTTGAAGATGTTGTTAGGTATTCGTGTAGGCAATCTTTTTCGGAAAAAATATATTACTGCAAAATTATCACACACTAGAACAGGACCTCGTGGTTTTCACTCGAGCGCAGATCGGATATCTGGAAACATTCAAATATATTTCGGGACCTTATTATTTTTCCGGGGCAAAAAGTAGGCTATGACACTCAGGAAAGACTTCCTATTGGCGAGACCATGCATGACGCTGTTTTTTTTCCTCGTATTGAACTGTTCGCTGTCGGTACCTATTGCCCATGTAGTTGAAAAACATTGAGTTTTTCATGCCGAAAATCGAAGTTGAAAACCATTCGACGCGATGCGAGCGGTACAAAAATAGAGCCCGGTAATTGAAAATAAACTTGAGTGATAAAGCTGGTAAAGTCGACGAAAGGAAAAGTTCTCCAAAAATAACGAATATTTCCCTGTTTAGCCTATTTGTGGAAGAAGTCACGAACATCTCAGAGAAATCCGTGGAAACACCTGATAATATCGCAGACAACCTCGGGCGAGACCGGCTTTAACAGTTGCATACTCACACAGGGAACAAGGAAAATTTTAATATTAGACAGTTACTCACATACATTTTCCCCTCTTTCCTTTAAAAGTAGAATTATCCGTACGGAATGTTTGTACCGCCATAATGCACTACATTTTCTGCCTACAATCTCAATTCGCAATTAATCTAGGTTGGTTAAATTCTACCGTCTAAACAGGACAGTGGAGTTTTCTGGATTTAATAAGACTTATAGTGTAGTAACAGTTCATTAAACAATTAATTTGATGCATAATCTAACGTTCGTAATATGTGTTGTAAATTCAAAATTTCAATTTAATCCAATTCAATTTCCTTGCCCAATAACAGAACCCTCTTAAGGAGGGTTTCAAGAAACCTACAGTTTCGTTGTAGGTAGGCTTGCGATTAGGATAAGACAACCGAACCACATCGCTGCCACTTCGAGGATATCAGCCGCCGTGCTCTACCACTGTTAATGCTGTATCTACTGAAACCCAATGGGCTGGCTCGTACTGGTGGACAGACGCCCTATACGCTCATTACCTTATTATATGAACTGCTTCTAGAGTGAGATACGACCTGAGTAGATACCATGGCTTCATTGCATCTTATTCCACCAGTCAGAGTACTTCCTCGTTAGCGTTCATTAGTTCCTATGATCGTCTGCTGACTCCATCATCAGATCAGTACCATGGTACCATATTAATGAATTGTCATCCAAGGTACATACAAACAAATATTGCAAATTATATAAAAGCTTGTAAAAAGAGGGGACACTGACCACTGTTTCGGGAAACCCGTTCCACATTTTCGCAACTCTTCGGGCTACTTCATTCTGTAGTGGCACAGCAGCATCAGCGGCAGAGGAAATCAAATAACTAAAATATGGATATGTTGACCAGGATATATCTCCTTGCTCGTTTTGACCCACGAGTTCGTGCAAACAAGTCTCTTGGGAATTCCGTTCCATTTCCGCAAGAATTTCAGAAATAGAAATACAGCTATAACTCGAGAATTTTCAGCTGTTTAATTTTTGGCTTTCTGGCCAAGGTACGATTCAAAAGAACTAATAGCTATAAACGAATAAATAAAAAATTTGGCACTGCAAAAATGTTGCCTTCGGGAAATTTTTAGGCGCAATGCAAAATTTTTAATAATAATTTTTCCATATAATAAGATTTCATAGAATTGGAGCATCACCGCATTGGGGCAAGAGTGGTTGCAGCTGGGCTTCGAAATTCGGCGAAAGCTCGCGGAAGTTCGGCGGGTAAAGTTGTTAGGGGCGGGCGGGCGGCGGCCTGCGGCGGGCGGGCGCGCGTCCGCCGATATAAGCGCGAGCCGGGCAGCCGGCGCGCACTCACCCAAAGTCGCGGACTGCGGTAGGTTGTGCCACTCGCGGGCGCAACGATCGCAGCCGAACTCCCGCCGCGCTAACTCGCACACATTTTCTTTGAAATTTCGTGCAATTGCAAAGAGAAAAAGTGTCCAACGCGGGACCTGGTGACTCCGATTCGTGTGAATTGTGATTGGTTTTTTTTTACTGACTCTATTTTCTATCGATGTTACGGAAAATTCGGTAAGAGAAGTAGAGCAGAGGACGTGGTCGCACTCGTGGAAACAGAAGTTTTCGTTAGCAAGGATTACGTATTGTGCTTCCGGAATATCATATCAAGTGAGTTTTAATAACTTTTAATTAATTAGTACCTAAGTGGAAAGTCATTAAACTTGGAACAAAGCAATGAAAAAATGAGTACCTGGTTGAAGTGGGTAAATAAATAAATTTGGAACATAGGTTGCGCTGCAATTTGTCGCGGTAGGCGTTCTTGCACCGTGGTGCAGCCAAGACCTTACTATTTAGTCTAGAATGGAACGTGTCGTGTGTGGCCGGCGGCTGCATTACGTCTCGTTAAGATTTTCCTGTCTATTGTGCGCTGCAGGATGATGTAGGTAGCAATTATGTTGCCTATAATTTGAGACGATTAATCGCATGAAAAAATCGTGTAGGTAATTTTGTGATATCATCTACACTCATACAATAGATAGCAAATACTATAGAGGCCACTTTATGCAATTCTGTTTGAATATGCAACGTTTTTCGATGAAAACATTATTTCAGACTATCAAACGATCATATTTTAAGGCATGGTTACCTGATTAATTACTTTCAAATAAGAGAATGAATGAGTGCACAATACCTTACCACCGCGGACGACAGTGTTATCAGGGTAGATAAAACAAGCGGATAACTGCGGTATCTGCTGATAACAGCTGATCTCACAATGTTTGTGGGCTGCGTACAATCAGTGTCGCTCTGTGCAATTTGTTGCAAAGTGAGCATTATTACCGCTGGGCCAGGTATGTCACGATTGGGCGATCGACGGTACCGATACTTGGCAGTAGCGGTTCGGCATTCTAATAGTGCCTCTGTTCAAATATAAACCTTGAACGAGTCGAAACTCAAAGTGAATTTGAAGTTAAAGTGTTTAACGATAAAAAATGTGGGTTATGAGGCATCGTATAGAGTATTGAGTGACCTAGTAAATTATCGCATTTGATTAAAAAACCTCCAAATGTGGGAAAGCCTCTAGTTTTATGATAATTTATGAGTGAGATCACCTAGTGAGAACCGGACTTGACCAGAGAAAATGCTTGCCAAAAACTTGTAGTTTTCATCGAAATACCAATTGCACGAATTGATAATAATTAATTGTATACGAACGGGACAACAGATAAAGGTATAGTAATCGCTTGAATCCCGTACAAATGTCTTCGTAACAGTGTTTGGCATACACATTTAGAAATTACTAGGTAAAGTGTTTGGATAAATAAAATACCGGTCTCCGTTTGTAGGTGCTCGGAAAACAGGTTAGAGTGAGTCATCGTATGTGCTGGACTATTGAACTTGCTGCTGATGCCACGAATTAGGTGTGACGGGTCATACGGTGACATTGAATGTGTCCAACGGCTGGATTAGCGTGCGACACGCAGTGACCGCTCTATGGTAGTGTTACGACCATTCAATTTAGACGGGCCAACGCTCCCGACTTCGTCGACTTTGTTTCCTATTACAATTGTATCTGATAGAAGCGGGAATACTAGTCAGATGTATATGTAGTTCTAAAGTTTGTATCACTTATCATCATTAACAGTTCTTTGTGAGACAAGCATAATCCAGATTTAGATGTGATGCAAGTGTCATGCGTCTCTACAATTTTAGTTCATTGGGAAAGTAAGTAAGTAGAGATATTTATACGTCCGTTTAAAAATTAAGTCACTAGGTAATATTTTTACTGCTATCTAGTCTAACAAGACTAGGAGAGTAGGTCGGGAGATTGAGTACCGTCGCGAACAATGGCGAACGTCCCGCCATCACATCATCTCCACACCGACCTTTAGATCTCGATGTTATCACGAAACATTGTCATCTGTACGGCGGCGGCGTTGGTCGTTACATTATTTATTGCACACGTATTGGTGGAGTTTATTAGTATGTGTGTTCTCGTCCGGAAGGAGGAAGGCTCTCAGGGCCGCGGCTGCGTATGCGGCGCACGCCCGCCCCGGGAGAGATCGCGATGCGCCCGCGCAGATTTGTCTTCTTGTTTGTATGCCTAATTAATCAATCCGCAATAAGCAACAATGTTTACGGGGCTTAACTATTTCTTGTACAATTACAAGTGTTACTCTACACATGAGTTTATCAATGGGACACAACTCTTGACCTCAAATAAAAGTAATAACACTCAGTTAATGTAAATAAAATATACTGTTTAAAGTGGACCTAGTGCGATACTTTGTATCGTAATATATTTATTGCAAATTAAAATATGCTTGTCTCATTACGATTTACCAATTCAATTAGAAATTAATTTATCGGATCTACACTTAATTAACTAAAAAGTTTGACACTACTAATAATTCGCCCATTGAGATCCCGCCACAAGACTAGGTCAGATGAGAACCATCCTTTAACTTGTAGACGTGACTGATTACAACTGATTAAAACAAAAATCAATCAGTTTCACAAAATAATTAGGTAGCCACTTTGGCCTGCAACATTTGGTAGCTGTGTGTAAAAAATGTTTGGTTAGGTAACGGCGAGTCCAATGTCGCGGTGAAACCAGCGAGTGCGCGGGCGCAGCCGTCCCGCGTCACGCGCCGGCGAGCGGAACATTGCTGGCGACACCTCTGTTTGATTTGCGCTTTCGGTTTCCGACACAGAGAGGTACGCTGCGGGATCAAACCGCCGAAAATAATGACTATGCGTAACTACTGCGTATTCGTCAAATCGAACAACTCTTCTGAATAACGTCCGGTCGACACAAAATAAAGTATCCACTGAAAAAGACTGATGTCATGAATATTTTATTCGACAGGTGCCAAATGTAGGACTCGAAAGTGCCCCGAGTAGTTAACGCCACAGAAAATTTGGAATCACCGCTGAACAAACAAACGATTCCCAAAGAACGGTCGATTACTTACTTCGAAACAATTTATCTTTGTGGATGATAATAGTGTGTTGACAGCCGCCGCCTCATGCCCGTAGTATGTAGGGCATCAAGCCCACGCTTTTCATCATATTAGTGATTGTTATCTTTCACTACAATACACAGTTGTGTCGTTTGATAACGTGTAGATACCTTTACAGGTAGGACCTGAATTCTACGTGGATGTAGTCATTACTACTTTTGTTCAATTCGTTTTTAAAATAAGTATAGGTGTGTCTTCGCAAACTGGTATTTCGGAACATAAATTATTTAGATACGTAAATTATATAACTAAGCAGAGATTTTATGAAGTAGTCAACAAAAATGACTAATCTTTGCGGATGTGACGCATTCTTAAACCATTAATGTATTATGAGATGTATTAACACTTAGGTACCTACGGCTTACGAACGCTGTATTGATGTTTTCTGAATTATGGGACAATATAGATAAGCAGAAATATCTCAGTTGATTAACATAACCTGTTTCTTTGTTACAGTAACCAGAAAGAGTTCAACTGCGAAGTATCGAAAAGACTAGCCATACAATATTATTTGAGAATAATATATTTTTATACTACAAAGAGATATGATTCTGAGGATAGTAGAATTCCTACATTAAGTGATTGAAAGATAGATAATCTATATTTTTGATACTACATTATTGTAAGGAGAATTTATTATCAATGAGCATATCAAGTAGTTCAAGAAGAGGTAATACATCAATAAATATGGCAGCGACGAGTGTAAGGAGCCTAGTGCGGATATCCTGGGTGGCGGCGATGACGCTGGTCTTCCTCACGAAAAGCAGTGCAGCCCCGCAGGCCCTCGGAGAGACTGAAAAGGCCATGGTGAGTAAACACATAACACAGACAATACCTACACTATAAATAATAGTCCCGCTTGTCAATTGCATACTGACACTGACATTCCATATCAAAAGTTTATAGGGTCCTAGGTATGCATGATAATGCGTTAAAACAAATGCGAACCGATAAGTTTTATCGCAAGACGTAAGCAAGTTCCGTTACAATATCTTGTTGTTCTTACCTTTATCGAGCATATCGGAAGTGCCTTTTCCGATCGCGTAAGACAACGCTGAGTCAACGTTCCGGGAACAGTCATCGGCCGGCGCCCCGAAATCAATTTATTTGAATCTACTCGGATCTTAGTAGTAAGAAAACATAGTACCACAATTCATTCATAACCAGTATCATACCTGGCTAAGATAGAGAGGTCACTATATAGAATCTCGAGAAGGCAATTGAGTATCTTCTGAATTCGTCAGCGTAATCGTCACATGACTCATATGAAACATGTGTGAGCAACGTTAGTTAGAGTTCTTCAATGGCTTTGCGTCATTTTTGTAGTACCTATTTAGTAAACGATTAGTTTTGATTAGTTAACGTGATTCAGTGGGTTATAAATCGACTCTTCATCTTATTAATTTCTCGTGATGAATGACTTCCTTAGAATTTACCTGCTGTTTCAACTTTCCTCCTTCTTTATTATTTAACTTCTGATAATGTGTCTGAATTTCTTGTATAAGAAATAGTACTCTATCAGTAAATTAGTTACCAATTAACGGAATTCAAAGAAAATGAATACCTACTTATTAGAAAATGTTACAACATTCTACCATTGAACTTGACGTTAAAATACTTGTATTTCGATATTTTAGTTTGTAGGATAATAAATAACACTTATATATGTACGATAATACTAGTAGCGGTGCGGTACAGCGGTAGCTTTCCGTATCTGCCTCGTATCAGCTCACACTAATAGGCACCGAGTAGGACTGTGCCGTAGAGCCTGTCAAAAGCCAAACAAACGTCCCGCACCCTCTATGGGGCAACAATAAATACGTTATTATTATATTAGTAAACTGCTAACAAAGAATACAGCTGTCAGGGAACGCTACCGCTCCCGTATCGCGACAGCTCTTTGTACCAACCAACCCATCCCAAACAGTATCGTTCAGTTTATCGCATCATCGCCTCTATGTGGCCCGTCATTTAGATAGCGTAATTAGTGGCCAAGTTGTTAAGTACATTTTATGAATAGTTGACATGTGAATAGTACTTCAATGTTATGGGTAATAGTTATTCCTATCGGTCGGACTGCTCGACTATCGAATCGCTACTAGGTACTTCCATACGTACATTCACACTCACGCCTTGATCCCGTAGGCAGGCAGAGGCTAGGTACCACGTATAGTATAAAAGCACTTATCTAATATTTTTCTTACGACAACAGCGACCAAAACAGTTTAGGGGCTAGTTTAGTGACTTATATAACCGGCTTTAGCGTGGCCAGTTCATGAATCACGATCTCGAGTTCGAAGCGTGCTGGGAAGAGAGGAAATAGCAATAACGCGGCGACGCGCCGGTTCTCGGAAGCTGCGCGCGCGCAGTGACTCAGCGAGACCCGAGACCTCGCCGGACAAGTTCTAGGGCGTGCGCCTGCCGCTTGCACCGGGCAGAACGGACAGCTCGGCTTTGCTTAAATTCCATTTTTATTGCGCAATTATGCATTGTTGACTCAAAAATTATGAAGTCGGATGTAGAGCCTTAGCTGTCTAATTTGGACATTCGACTACAGTTTAGTTTCATTAACTTATATTTAGTTTAGTCATTAAATGAAATCTTCTATAATGAATTGATGCAAAATTAGTCAAGATATACCTTCTAAGAAACGTGTCTCCTGGATGTCAGGTTAATTTGATCATCATCTTGGCGTCAATCCCGGTAGCCTCATCTATTTCGCTTAGTCTGCTCTCTGTGACATCTTTGGTAGTGAGTTTGTTTGACAAGTTACTGTCTTAATTGCTATCCTGTAAGTAAATTAAACCATTGAGAACAAATTCATAATTACTTCAAAACCAATGTTCATTCTCATTTGGTTTAGGTTGGAACCTATTTTGACGTTATCATCGAAAACGATAAGATTATTTTTGATTCATTAAACATTTGCACAGAGTAATTATAATATTAGAATTTGCTGGGTTATGTAATTTTAAATATCTTGTTGATATGATAACAGCCTTTACCCTCTTAACTACTGGATTGTACTAACTAGTGTGGTACAGTTTTAAATGCTAAAAGGTTTAAAATATCTCATTTCGTAATCCGAATAAATTGATTAGTTCTATTTACAAAAATAGTGAAAACTGCTACCGCAGGCAAAGCGGTGTCAAGGTGAGAATGTGTTCCACTAACCTCTTTGCGCTTTTGCGTAGATAATACCTACTTATATATATTGGGGTAAAATAACTTAATTAATTATTAGCTGTGCGTACAATTTTGTCGAAATGTAACCCTACCCCCTGCTAAACTTTGCAACCGATGTGAAGATGTGAGGAAGTAACAGATAAACAGAAACAACTATGAGAATGTTATTTTTTTATTATACGGCTTGCAAACAGGCAAGAGGGCCACCTGATGGAAAGTGGTCACCGCCGCCTATGGACATCAGCAACACCAATAATTATAATTTAAATTTTAAATTTTTTGTCAGTTAGCTTATAGTTTGACGTGGTTCTAAATAAATACTCGCATGTATATTAACAAAACTAGTTTCTTTTACTAAATCAACAACGGTATCTAGTATGAAACGGAAATGAGATATAATGGAAATATATTAACCATTATGTACCTAATTTAGAATAGGTATCTACATAGATATACTGTTATTGTCATAAGTTTCGCATGTTTTCTTTGAAAGTACGTCTTACCCGGGTAGATTAATAAAAAATATGACGTTTGGATTATAACTTAACCACCTACTTATTGGGACCGGTTCGCTTGTCATGTCTGATGAGCAATGCGACGGCTGAGGTGTTATAATGGTCGCGAAATGAGTCGGAAAAACCTTACCGAGAGGCGGGGAGACGAAGAAAAAAACACGCTACATTGTTCTTGCCATTTATAATTTGTAAACGCTGTAAAGTTTTTCATCCGTTTAGAGGTTTCAAGTCCGCTAGGGAAAACCTGCGCGTATGCGTAGGTAGGTACCTAGTACAGTTTCATGACGATTGCTAGGGATATCAGTGATGGTACGGTAAAAAAAGTATTGAATTGCTGAAGGCGTTACTAGGGAACCGGGGCGCGGGCGGCCACAGTGCGTGCCGCATGGGCGGCCGGCACGCCATCGCATTACCACTGCAGTTTTGGCTTGGACTTATCTGCTATGAACTTTTCTGAACTGTTCTGTATTGAATTAATAACTCTTTTGATTATTAAATATATCATTTTGTCATCGATGTGATCGATCTACGGTAATTATAAAAAATACAGTAAAAGAGCAAGTTAATTATTGAAATTTTTAATAAGTTATCGACGAGGCATGGTTATCCTTTTGCTTTGTACCGCAACAATGAAGACGTCCTTATAGAGAAGTTCATTCTCCTGGTTGGGGCAAACCAAGAACAATGGCCTATCCGGAGAGTGCCTTTGAACCTTTGCTGTTCTTTGTTTTCGTCACTCTTCCGAGTCAGAGGCATTAATGTGTTATAAAAATTCGACGCGTGTCTCGCCGGGCGGATAGCTCTCGTAAAATATCTACAACGATGTTAGGAGAACAACGAACTCGCGGAATATTGGCTGGAGCCGGCCATTGGCGATTTGAATATTTGCGTGTGAATGCACTAATCGCTTAGGCGGCACGTGTTCGGCGACGCTTAGCATGCCGCGTGGCCGGCTAACTGTCCGCGCCTGCGCCCGCCCTCGTCAGTATGCCTGTCGGGACGCGTCGAGCTTATCGCGCATGATCTCCGCACCAGAGATCAACGTGACCGAGTACTGAATATTTTTAGCAAACAACGTTGACGGCCGAGTCTTTAACCCTAGTCACGCCTCGAATCCTGGGAAACATATTTTTTTAGAACACTTCGCAGAAGATCCGAGATAAAAAGCGCATTACTGTTAGCCATCGTCGGATGTTTGACACGTGAATAATGTGTGCTTGGATTTTATCCTCCACTTCCAAGATTTGGAGTGGAAAACAACGGAGCGGGCTAGTAAAGCGGGCGAGGACCGCCGCCACCGTGCGGTCAGCGCGTGACACGGTTGGCGCTTTGTGCCGCCGACTGTACAATGGCGCTTCGCGAAGACGCACAAAAAGCGACCTGGTCACCTCGCTACCGTAATCTTAACGAGTTTATTTAGTAAAAGTAACGGTTCGTAACACTAAATACAGTAATAAATCTCCATAAATACAATATGACTACGACAATCAGCTTTTAGGAACAATAACAATTACTTTTGTTTTTCCGAAGAGCAATTCTGAAAGTTATTTACATACAGTGTTGCGACATGTGTGACGTGATACAGTGGTTTCCAAAACAGTATTATCTTGGGACAGTTCCGAAGATAATACGGTAATTCTATTTTAGAAGAATTACATTACTATGAAATCGAAATTGCCAATATTGGGAATCGGGGCGAGTTATTTCGTCACCCATGTTGCAAAAGGTACAACAACTAACATCAACCAGTATAATTATAATAGCTATGGAATACCTTTTATGTATATGAATATATATTAACCGTTTTCTAGGATAGCGGTACCGTCAATACAGCGGACGTAATTCAACGCTGTATGATATCACTTAAATGATTACTACGCTCTCTAAGAAACGTTCACCGTTGTATATGACGGCACCACTAGGAAACCGGGCCTCTATAATCCTTTTGCAATTGATCCTATACTGTAGTGAGATGCGTAAGTCCGAGGTGTGATAGGCGTGCGCATGCGCGGCACGCACGCAGGAAGCGCGCGGCGGCCTTCGCACGCGTCGCCTGCGCATTGTCCGCCTTGCACTTGATCACTTGTTCGCCGGGTAGGCTAAGAGATGAGAAAGAAAGGATACTATAGTTGTTTGAAAGTACAGGTAGCAAGGGCTATATAGCGAAATCTTAATCCGGAAAATGGTTTAACCTATATTCAAACCGTCTTACTGTATGTAGTATTTTTTTTCTCTCTAGGGTTGTGCAAAATATTTCGAATCGGAAGATTATTAGATTATGGGATTAACTCTCAATGAGCATCCTTACACGTGTCAATAGTTGATTGGCAGGTAATCAGTCGATCAGAGTCTATTTATTAAATGAAAAGCAAGACAATGCTGTAGCCAACGTGACCAACGTGACAAAGGGCTTGTTCGCCACCCGGGCACATAGGGAAAAAATACATTTTCTACATTCTACTGCGGAAAAGTGGAGGTTCACACGCGATAGATTCTATTTTAATCTTTTGTCAATCGCGACGTAATTGGAGGTAATTGCTTGGTAATTATCCGGTTGCAATGCACGTGCGGTGGAGGCGGTGCGGGCGCAGCGTGCGGCGCCGATTTTCATTGCAAGTCCTCATCTAAAAATTTGCTATTCACTGCAGCTTGATTCCGCCGAATTTGAGAGATAGGTACATCTATGTGTGTTCAATTACCAGTTTCAATACGCTGATTCACAAGTGCGAGTCAACCACTTAACGGCTTAGGTACGATGTGAGGATGCCGAAGATCGGACGAAGTGGAAAATGAAGCGTAGAAAAGCGGACTCTGGCAGTAGCCGGGATGTAGGTCGACTTAATGTTACTATAAAAGCTCTCTCTCTCTCTTCAGTCGGTTAGTCGTTCGGTTTAAGTATAGAGAAAACATGTAGGTAAACAATTAAGCATATCAAGTCTATATTCTTTTAATAACATCGATTAGTGTTGAGTTATTCAGCATACAATCGTAGTTACTTACTATTCTACAGGATTTCAAATTGATAAACATCTATGGTGTTGATCGCGCAAATTTACTGCTACATTTCATCATAAACATCCATAACTTAACATAATTCACTGTATCATGATACACAAATTAAAACATGGGGCGCCAATGCGAATAAATGGCTCATCGTGGCACAATTAAAATATTCTCTAAGCGGCTTCTATTTATCTTGTGCCCCATTATTGTATAATCTGAGTTGTTTATATGTTTACATCGTATCCTGACGACATTCCTGAAACGACTCACGTCCTTTGAGTAAATAAATTAAAGCTATTAATCGTACTAAACGGCTTCGACATATGAATAACTCTAAATAGCTAATGACGTGCTCGTAAATAACTTTGTTACATGGTTGGTGAATACTTCGACGGGTAGATAAAGAAATATTTTCCACAATCACGCGGTTTTACAGAAATAATTCAAGTACCTAATCGTGTTTCAATAAAATGCACGTGAACTGTTAGACATAACTTTGTAGGGTTCGTAAAACATCCCAATTTTAATCAGGCCCAGAATTTCAACAATGGCATGGCTGTTTGCATGCCTTTGCGTTTGCCTCCTATAAGGTACGGTTTTATTCCGTGTGTTGGGTTGGGATTTAGCGTCAATAGTTACCTACACCAAATACGAAAATATACAAAAACTGTGTCCAAGCCATTACTAATTACGATTATTTACAGATAGAAAAAAATTGAGAAACTAATTGTAGGTATGCGACTGTACCAGCACAATCGGATCAATTAGAGTTAAAACTCGTCTTGTAACAGCCCGAGAAATCGAGTAAATACGTGTACCTACATACCATAGCTAAAATCATGATACGTAAACACATCGATTGTATTGTAATGCTAGTTGGTGCACATGCACAACATGCGCAGTATTGTTGGTCCATCACCATAAGTTATCCGCATCCAGTAACAAAGTGCACGATATAATTATATGCCATTCGAGAAAAACACGCAAAACTAATCAAGTCCACGAGTTGACAGTGGCGCAGCGGCGAAAATACACAATCACCCCTCCGGTATGTACTTCGAGCTGCGACATTGCAATGAGATTCAAGTTTAATATAAAATGCAGCGATCCTGCGTGATACAGATATTTATCGGCCACATGTTTACTCCGGGCTTACGTAACGAAAGCTACGCGTTTCGAGTGCCTATCTCATTACCGGTGATCGAACTGAATATAATCTTTACTAATTGTTGTATTAACACAAATGTATCTTGGAGGACTTGGAAGGAATTTCTTATCTTGGAATAACTTATCGTGACTAATTTGTAGAGTGCAAGTCTGTTTATCCTTTTTAGATTTAGTAAATAATAGGTCGATGACCGATATTAGTAGATATTCTTTATGAAGCGGATCTGGGGCCCTATTTTTGAATCGCTCGCTTCGAATGGACAGGTTTTTCAATTTTTATTTCTGGCATGAAAATTTTTATTTTTTAGATCACATTGACAACAGCGAAAGAGTACGGTTCAAAAAGAAGAAAATCAATATTGAAAACAGTTCGAATCGATGAGAGCGATTTAAAAATAGGGCCCCACATTGATAAAAGTTAAGGAAGTGTTAATATGTGTCAATTATATTCTGGGAACATAACACAGTTTCTTTATACACCAGATACGTACACAGGCTTGCGTAGGCGCATAGGTCGTTAGCATCGCAATGAGCTTAATGCACTCATTAATGTCCAGCATTTACATACATACACATTAGTTACGACATCCACCTAGACAAATGCGGAGAATCGTATTACATAATAAAAACTACGTTTATTGTTTATTTACCTCCGCCATTAATGTTTCTAATAATTCCATGTAATAGGAAGTAATGGAGGTATGAGTCAATGTGGTAGGATTTATTGTGGAAAATTGTGGAGTTGTACGCCTGCCTAGTGTATATGCACTGTATGTAGTATAGTAGTAGTGAAGTTTTAAAGCGCAACTAATATGGAACTTATTAAAAAATCTGTTAAACTTTATTAAAGTCAACCTGTGTATAAAGTTGATTACCGAAATCTGGTGCTCTCTATACAAACGAAGTTGTATATAAAGCCAATGAAAGTTTGTAAACGCAATTTTGAAACCAATATCTAAATTTGCGGCTTGTCAGATTGTCGTTAAAATAGATTATTTAAAATAGCTGGGAACTCAATGTTTCAATACAAATCTTAAATCCCGTTTAACTTGACAACGATATATTTTAACTACAGATATAGTATAAATTTGATTCTGAATTTACAAAATTTCATTTGGAAAATTAGTTAATATGGAAATTCTGATCAAATTTCATTTGTTTCAAGCGCTAGCTTTCGGTAATATAATGATAAACGAGCTGACAGACCATCTGGTGAAAAGCGTTGACTGTCGACTGTAATAATATCTATGAATTCTAGGTTTCATGCAACAAACATTCATTTCCGTATTATTAAAAACATTAACACACAATAACTATCGGTTATTCCAACAACTGTTAGAACTTCCTGGAACGTGACATCTCCTGCCAAGTATTTCACAACAATCCCAAAAGGAGGATTGTCTGTTAAACAAACCTTAGTATCGAACTAAGCTATCATCAGTTGAATAACTGATTGACTTACTTGGAATTCATCGTAAGCTAATTTAGGACCTCCTGCGACAATATCTGCTTGTTTTCGTTAGTCATTTGCTGTGTCTTAGACAAGGGTTCTTTCTATTAGCAAAAGCGGTATAAACCTAAATCCAGATTGAGAATTTTGCATGTTATTACAGGCTATCAAATTAATTAGACAACTAGCTTGTTAATAACGGGATGCACTAAATTCTTAAACCATTAAACCTGTTTATAACCTCCAGTTTCATCATCATCCTAGCGCTTATTCCAGCTTCTGCCAGGGTCCACTTTCTTACTCATTCTTCTCCACTTCGCCCGGTTTTCGGTATCCTCGCGTCGTAAGCCGTTGGCTGTTACATCCTCTGATCCAGGCAATAAGTTAACATGCAGAGCCATGTTATATTCAGACATAATCACGTTACTAATATACATACCTAGGTATAGGCATTTCAAACCGAATGCACAATATTAACAATCCACGTTTATCTAGTGTAAAACAGTTACCAGTATGCCAATTACGTTGTATGCACAATACGTAATCTGCGTAATCCAATGTCGTCCTCAGGGACGTGGTGCCAGCATGATGCTGCAGAGGTGTTATTAGTGCCCGTATGGTTTACACGACAATCGCTCGCATAATGACCTATGATCGGCGCAAGCGCACTTATTGCGCCTTTTTATAATGATTGCACGGGTTACTGCGGCCGTTTGCGAGCTACATTGATGATATGTGGGTAGCTAGAGGTATATAGGTAGAAGAGAAACCTATTGATGAGGAGAAGGAAGAGATAATGGTGGAGACGACTTTTAATCTGCTTAATTCAAAGTGCTGTTGGTTGACGTCATGGATCTTCCAGCTATTAGCACGAGCCGCTTTGGTTCAATCTTTATAATGTGTACGGCTAAGAATAGAACATGTTGCCTGCAAGTGTGTCCCTGATCGTTACAATTTCGACGCCTTTAAGGAGCTAGAGTAAATAGGCTATTCCTAGACAGGCATGCTCCACCTTCGCCCGCATCGTGACTTACCATCAGGTGAGATGGCGGTCAAATGCTTAGTTAGTCTAATATAAAAAAAGCCTCCGCGCCGACTCTTTGCGTATGTACTTTGTTGTTAATGGTTGTCATCGGTTAACAATTTTGTACTATAATCGTGTGTTACGAATTATGATTGACTTTTTAAACAAAGTATGAAATAATAAAGGAATTACTCATAACGTAGTACCTAATAAGCTTCTTTCAATGTTCATAATGGGGTTAATGTGTTAAACGTGAAGCACAACTGTATAAATAATTGAATTAGCTTGAAGTTACCTATAAAGGTAAAGTACAACATAATTACTATGACAAGAAACAATTGCAACTCGCTATTAGCGTATTCCGCGAAATAAGGAACACACACCACACGATACATACATAGGTAATTTAAACCTTGAATTTTATGAAAAATAGGCTTTCCTCGTAATCGTTGACCTTCCGCGTTGTGGAACCTTGGGTCGATAAGAAATGGAGACCTCTAAACAAAGGTGGTTCAGTGACTCGCGGCCGAGCGCTACGATAGACAGCGCTTCACACTGATTCAGCCACTTACGCATACTGCAAACAAAAGGCAGGTCACTCCGTCCGGATATGAGTGACTCCTTGAACGAAACGTGTAGCGTCGATGCATTCACGATAGCAACGTTTTATGCCCAAACCAGTATTTTATGTGCCAAAGTGCCCTCCAGCTCATTAAAACATCCCGTGAAGATTTTATTTTATTTTATTTTATTCGGAAAACTTACAGCAATTTTACGTTTCTCCTTCCGCGAAGTACAAACTCGATTTAAGAAGTTGAATGAGCGAGGCCGCGCTGTATCATTTTGATAATGATGGGGCGAGATTTTGTTTTTACCGACGACATTGTTTGCGCTTGAGATGATAGCAGTATTAGTACGGCGATGACGCATTGATTAAACAATACTTCCAGCTACAGACATAGCGACGAAAGCGAACGCCTCAATTTGCGGGGTCATGTTAAATAATCGTCATTTTATTTTGGGTCACTATCCGTGGCAATTTTATTTATAACTACTCCAACAATAGGCAGTGACGAACATGCAGACTACTTTATGAAAAACTATAAATATAGTCTATACCATTGCAAATTCGTAAATTCATGTTTCATTCTGTGTAACAAAAATCGCAGAATCGTAAGCAGACTATATCCGGAGACAACGTTCCATCCGCTGTATAGGTCTTGAAAAGCAACAAGTTATAAATACCATCGATATCGCGATACCGACTAGTAACCCATATCCCGCGTCGCCG
Source organism: Blastobasis adustella (assembly GCA_907269095.1). Classification (NCBI taxonomy): domain Eukaryota; kingdom Metazoa; phylum Arthropoda; class Insecta; order Lepidoptera; family Blastobasidae; genus Blastobasis; species Blastobasis adustella. The sequence continues at coordinate 12,111,321 of OU026119.1, read as the reverse complement.
CGGCCCCCATCTGCGCCGGCGCAGCCTCCGACCGTTACTCACGCGGACACACTGACCCCGATACATGTATGATTTTTTTATAATAACCATTATGTGCAAAAACACGTCCTCCGCGGTCACTGTTTGCGCAGACGCCGCTCCAGCTACACTTGTAAAAATATCGCCGCTGGAGAAAGCTACATACCAACACTCGCTTATTTTACGATATTAAAACGTATTGAGTTCCTTGCTGACGTTTATGTTAACCCTAGCGTTTATATTTAGGCATTCAGCTAAGCTTAATTATGGATGTAAAAACATGTAATCTATAATTAAATATTACGTCGAATGCTAAATGGTAATCCCCGTTTGTCTGTTTACTCGCAATAAAGTTTCATGTGGGGTTATCAGTACAGTTAACGAGAAAGATTTAGCATTGAAATGAATTACTTTTTGGTGTAGCTAACTTCTTAATAACCGAATTCGAAGCTAGGACGGGTCACTAGTTATCTTAGTTCTGGTAGAACTACATTCCCTACAGGTTACTCTAACAGTACGTCGTAAAGTTAAACAATGGGCTGCTCCCGGCGAATGTCAACGCCCCGGCGCGGGCGCAGCCCACGAAGCCCCAAACTCGGCGATTCCTAAGCGATTACTCACACCGTTCAATATTTTATTTCTTTTGTGTGTTTAGTTTCCCCAAACAAACCTTCAACGAGCAACTTAGCTTGTTTATTCAAAAAATAAGGCCCGCCACATGAAAACATTTGCAACGCGCTCCCGTAATTAATTGGAATGTTAAGTCCTAAGTAAACGGACTGAGTTTTAGGTGCGTCAAAAGTTTATTTTGGATCAAGGGTGTCGTAAAATCCAAGTGCTATTTTGAAAGCCCCGGCGACGGCTGGAACGGCTCCATAAACTATTATCAACAGTTTATGGTTTTAGATTATGTAAATGAAATGACAAAACAATTATATTTGAATTAGGCTTAGTTTGTTCAGCAGAAAAGTTCAACGCGCCAATTTTAGCTCGCTGTGACTCTAATTAGTTTTGTTTCTTACATTTGCAGCAGACAATGTTTGTTTCATAAAAACAAAATTTACTTATAAAGTGTTAATTCGACTTTACTTTTATTTATTGACATAACAACATTGTTGTTTGAGAGTAAATATTGAACATTTTATGTTTTTATTGTATTGTTTTGTCATTTATATAAGGTACTTAATTGCACAAAAAGTAGGTTAATTACTACGTATTTTAAAGGTTATCAAACCAATTTAGCAACAAAGCATCCGAACCCGGACTTTCCCAAACCCTTCGCACCAATTATACTATTCTGACTTTGGTTTCGGTTTTGTGGCGGTTTACACCAAAGTTAAGACTAGCTATTATTATTATTCTTACGTAAATCTGATATTATATAATAAGATTTATTAATATTATCATTAAAAAAAATTATTAGTATGTTATACAAATCACCTCAGTGAACCAAACAGGCTTGTCACAGGCATCGGTAGTCCCGCGCGCGCACATTTCGATTCGACTCACGCACAGGTCCGCGCCGTTGGCACCGTTCAAGGCCTCCCTTGTCTCCGCTACATGCATTGCACCTTATGAACAATAACTGATGTAACATAAGTTGTGTACGCGACCTGTCACAGAATTGTTCATAAAGTTATGGACGTGCACGTTTGCAAGGTATCCGGCAGAGTGTAGCCATCACTCACGAGAGCCAAACGGCATCTCTTAGAGACACGCTGGTTGAAATCTCCGCACGAGAAGATGGGTAGAGTAGGATGTCTATTTTGAGCGCTGAGTTGCCCAAATCGCCTACAGAAGAGATTAGGACATAGCTTTAATAAAGGAGGCTCATGTGCAACGGCTGAGGTAATCATGAATATCATGAATATGCCCAGAATACTGATAGATGAATTAAATGCGTCTAATGCTATACTTTCTTACTTCGCCGCTGGCTCAGTGGCCCGAATTGATCTTGGCCTCCGACACAAAGACTCGCTCTTTGTTTCTGTCCTTCTCGATTTCGTTACGGATACACCAAATTATTTTTAGATAACCACCTCTACATGTGTCAGTGTTAGATTACAGCTATCCTTATCTCGTGTTAACAATAAACAATGGGCTGGCAACCTTGCTTTGACGAGATAGTGCACGCCATGCCTGATACTAGAGCCTCGCTCGCTCGAGGATTAACTTACTTTTCGCGTCATAGTGCGAATATTTGGACAATTGACGACTTGCACTCGTCAATTTATAGTTGTAGTTGTATACGACAAAAAAAACCCGCTTTTGGTTGCTTAGTTGGGTAACAGTTCAACAGTCTTAAAACCTCTCAATAGTTTTAAAATACCTGCCATTAGTTTTTGGGAAACCATGAATTTAGTAACTCACATTTTAAGCTAATGAAAACGCTAGTTACAAATTAACACTATGTACCATGTTGAAAAATAAAGCTAATCAATATATTTGCCCGCTGTTTTTAATTTTATGAAATATACATCACGATTTACCTCTTATAGAATAATACTTATGTGAAAACCTAAAGGGGACTCAACTATTATTATTCCTACTACAAATCTTTTCCCGTGCGTATGCGTATTAGGAAATAAAATTGAAGTAAATAAATCCTTCATGTGTATGTTAAAGCTATAATGGTGTAACCACATTACCTACGTCCGTACGTAGTAGGTATTATAGTGTAATTGTTTGCGGTAAATAATTACAAATTATAATTTTCTACCTATTTTGATGAAGCATGACTGTTCCGATGTCGTTTACTTGGCCTTTGAATACCTACCACTCTTGAATATCAAATAAAAGACGTGATGTTTGTTTACAGTCATACCTGGCACAGTACGGGTATCTGAGTCCGTCCACAAACCCTGGCTCCAGCAGCAGCGGCCACCTGGTGGACGAGTCGTCGTGGAGGAACGCCGTCATGGAGTTCCAGAGTTTCGCTGGACTCAATATTACAGGTATGATTCCTAAGTTGGCCTCTTCATTATTGTAGGTATATAGCGATTGCGTTGTAAGAAGCGAACTATAGGCGATTTATAAATTATAGTTACGAATTCAACTCTTGGATTAAGCTCTTGAGGTCAGGTGGCAGTCGCTCCACTGTTACCTGAGCTGCCAAATCCTGTATCATGGTCAAGATATACCCCGGGCCCTCGTGCGCGAGAGCACAACCGGGACATTAACCAAAATGATGATTTATTTTTACACGAATTAAACCTTGATTGTATAATTGCTCATTATTTTGTTATTGTCCGCTTTACTGTTATTACTATAAACAAGCTACAACTAAGTAAACAGGTAACTGAACGAGCGGTAGCTAGTCATAAGCAATAATGAGTCGATGGTCTGACAGTGCATTTCTTGGATTACATACGTTGACGTAATTACGTGATGCCATTTCTGCCCCATGTCCGCGGGCGACCTTGCCCCCCGCCCCCTCCGCCGCTCGTTACCGCACTCTGCAATTGCGCGGCCCTGGTCCTCATAATCACCATCAAGACGCAAAGCTGTATATTAAAAAAAGGACTTTAAAAACACACGTCCGATCGACTACCGATCAACGGCATTCAAACAGCGTCCCATTATGTGGGCAGAACTCGAGTCGTCTTCGCTACGTGCCTTGGTATTAGAAGTGGTTTATTGGACGTTGGAATAGAGGGCTGTGTTATTATGTAAGCAAATAACGAAGTTTGCAGCCGCGTGAATACATAATTCATAAGCGTTCGCAGCACGACTCTGTCGCGTTGAACCGTACGTTCAATAACGCTTTTAACTCAATAACGTTGTAATGAACCATTAAAATGGATTCATATTTCTATCACGTTCACGTGAGACTATTTTTAAGGAATGCGACGATGACCTTTATTACCGAGCATCCCAAATAAGTTCAAATGAATGAGTGACGCTTTCCTGACGTCAATGCGTACGGTGATTTTCCTTCAGAGGATCCTTCGTGGATTCATCTCACTTTGTGTTTCCTCCCAGGGCCCTCATTAGATGCAAATGGTGTGGTCGCATGTGTCGCAGAGTTGAGATAAGACCGCCGACCGGTCATCGTGGTTCTAAAGCCGTTGTTCCTGTTTATTCAGAGTTTTCCGCGTACCGGCGAGCCGCCGATGTGATTGTGTAATTACTTCCTCGTCATCAGATGATAAAAAGTATAGGTTGTCGCGTCAATCGCCTAATTGTGTACTGCTGGACAATTTTGCGGTTTCCACAGAAGCTGAATGGTTTTTTACTCTTCTCCACGGTTGTTATGTTCGCCGGTTATTTTTAGTTACTAGTTGATGCACACGTTAATATAATACCAGTGCTTTGTTTAAAGACCTTCATGCATACTAATATGTAAACAAAATTTCACCAATACTGCGTATTTTAATTCTACAGCCGCTTTTAAAGGAGCAGCGTCGATTAAACTGCCCTAGCTATGAGTAATGTAAAATCTAGAAGCCGATAATGTCATTACAACTATGTTGCGTCTATTTCACTCAATAACTAACCTTTGTACGTGCAGGTGTGAGTATAGAAATTACTCATCTTTCATGTATCATACAGAACTGAACTTAATACTTATTACATTGTTATCCAGGTGAACTGGATGAGGAAACCACTCAAACAATGTCACTGCCGCGGTGTGGAGTCAAGGACAGGCTTGGAATTGGAGCGAAGAGGGCCAAGAGATACATGCTTCAAGGTAACGTATGAGAAAAATAGTAACCTACAATTAAATATAGACACTACACAGTATAAGGTAGGTACAGTCTGCTGTAGAGAGAATTGACCCCTGACTGACAATGCTACTACAGTGACATCTGGCTGTTCAGTAAATACGAATGAACACATTTGTATGAACCAGAGATCCCCTCAATTTGTACCACATGGTGGATGATGCTGATTTTCCCTATTTTAGAACCATACTTTTTCGATGTCGCCAATGTGATTAAAAAAATATTGAATTTATCTTGCCGAAAATCAAAATTGACAACCGTTCGAACCAAGGCGAGCCTTTCAAGAATAGAACCCCAGACTCGCAACTATATCAGTGACAATTAACGCCTCAGTCCTTCTCTGGCCGCAACCTTAAACATCTAACCGTGGTCTAGGCATTTTTTGCGTCCAACTCGATCACGCTTTCCCTGCATTGGGCAATCTCGGCGCCTTACTGAAACGGCGGCTTTGTGCGAAATGCCTATTGTATTTAAAATTGCCACTGATTTAATATTCACAGTCAAATTAGATGTCGTAAGATTACGCTAATGAAAAACGCCAATGTTGTCATTTTATGACCTATACGTGAATTAGGAACGTGAAGCTAACTACGCCGCCGCCACATCCGCAAAACCAGCGACTTTAACCCTTTAATGCGTCGGTGGACGAGTGGTTAAGGTATCCGACTCGTAAGCGAGGTATCGGTTTCGAATTCTATGCAGCCATGTAGCAATGACTCTTTTCTTAGTTATGTACATTAGTTGAATGCTTACCGATGCTCTAACGATGAAGGAAAACATCGTGATAAAACCTGCACATTCAGGCGACTGAAGGTGTAACCATGATCCAATCTAGTCAGGTTCCCCTGGTAGCAGGGTCACTGAGGTCAGATGGCAGTTGTTCTACTGTAATTATCAGATCTGCCAAATCCTGGATTATGGTCAAGGCGTACCCTGAGCACTCATTCGCGAGAACATAACCGGGACTACGGCAAGAGTGATTTTAACGACCCTTTAAACAATCCAGGATCCCGTTGGAAGACGAAGAACTTGTCCTACAAGATCGCCAAGTACCCGTCCCGACTGAACCGCGCCGAGGTGGACATGGAGCTCGCCAAGGCCTTCGCGGTCTGGTCCGACTACACCGACCTGACCTTCACGCCCAAACGGTCCGGCCAAGTCCACATCGAAATCAGGTATGTTTGGAATACTAACGTTTCCATTTTTTGGCAAGACCAAGCGATAGGCAGGTGAAATATCCTCATTAAATTCTTAACATTTAATAGACGATTATGGAATGCCAAAGATGGTTATATATTTAAATTGAATAGCAAAACGACCGACTTTATAGTCCTAGTATGTCTGTATAGGGTATGTACTTTAGATCCTTGAATAGCGTTTGCGCATTATCATAATGATGACGATGACATAGCTTGTGAAGAAGTGGGGTATAAAATTAGATTAGGTTAAGTCAACATCTCAATTTAAAAAGTAGTTTTGTTTTTTAAGATGGCCCTGTATTTGAAATTTTGATGATTTGATGAAATTACATTGACAAAAACTAAAATGAGTTACAGGGTCAAAATTGTCGGTCAATACACAGATATAGTCAGATACGCAATCGCGTTACGATCAGCCCGTATTGTATTTGTGACCATTCGGTCCAGTAATAATGCGTTTTTCGTAACAATACACGGTAATCTGCGTTGCGTAACTGAACACAAATGGTTGTCATTGGGGTTTCATGCTCAGATATCTCTGTTATTAGTACCAAGGATGTATACGTCCTATAGGACGTAGGTACATGCTTACAACTGTACATGTGAAAGTTCATTTTTATTGAAGCGAAATCAGAAATCAAGCAATTAAAATCTTATCTCTGTATGGGCAGGCTAAAGTAGGGCCTTTGCCTTTAGGCGTGGAATGTATTCCTTTTTTATTTCAGGTTCGAGAAAGGAGAGCACGGTGACGGCGACCCATTCGACGGCCCGGGCGGCACCCTGGCACATGCTTACTTCCCGGTAAGCTTAATCATTGGTTTCGTTCAGATATATACTGTTAAATAAATAAATAAATAATAATAATAATATATATGGCTTGGAAAGCTACAGCAACATTCACGGCATTTGTGTCTTCGGCCAAAACCAATTTGCTAAAAAAAGAGACAATTATCTGTTCGTTATACCCAAAGGACTTTACTCCCAGGGTAATTTTTTACGCTTAAAAATATGTGCATGAATGCTATAAAAACCGTTTAACAACTGCACAGTAGTGCAAAACAATTTGATTCTTAGGGTGGTCATGCACTTATGCTCTTGCATTGTACCTACCTAATAATTTTAAAAACATAAAAGTGTCGATGAATGTAACCTACAATACAATTTAAGCGCTTACCGTGTTACACAGGATGTCACATATTTCTGCATTATGGTGAAAGTATACCGTGGTAAATTGAAAATTTTACACAACGCTTTGTTGTCTGGGAAAATTACGTTTATTAATAATGAAAAAAGCATATTATTACGCAACATTCAATTACCAAAACAACGTTATTGTATACGTGGTATAATAGGTACTGGAATAACTACTTGCTTGTACTTACTTTCTACTCCGTTCTTATAATTATAATAGAAAAAAACAACTAGTGTTAAATAGATACTAATGAAACTTTGTCCGCTGCAGGTATACGGTGGCGACGCGCATTTCGATGACGCCGAGGTGTGGACCATCAACTCGCGGAGAGGCACAAATCTTTTCCAGGTGATATTACTTATCTTAAGTACCACATCTTTGGGAAATTTGTCACGAAATTTTATAAAAAAAAAAATGCTGTAGCGCATAGCACTAATGGCAAGCGAAAACATCGCGATGAAACCTGCACAGTCAGGCGACTGAATGTGTGACCATGATCCAATCTGGTCAGGTTCCTCTCTTAGCAGGGTCACGGAGATCAGATTGCAGTCGCTCCACTATAATGACTTGATCTGCCAAATCCTGGATCATGGTCAAGGCGAATCCTGGCGCGGGAGAGCACAACCGGAACATTAACGCCAAGATGATTATTACTCCGTAGACCAGAAAATGGACAGCAGCGGTTTCTGTCGTGTAATTTAAATATTGCGATCTACGTTTGCAATGCTTGGAAAAGGCCAAGCTCTCCACTGATGTGGAGAAGGCTCATGTATAACAGTGCACTGTTATGGCCTGATGATTCATTTTAAATCCTACATCCAACCTTAAGTATGGACCAGCCAGGTGAGTCGTTGCGCAATCGCGTAGCGCGTACGACTCAACCGTGTAGTCCACCGCAATAAACAATTTAAACACTTATTTTGAAACTCCCAACTAAGTATACTCTTTGTCGTCAGGTGGCTGCGCACGAGTTCGGCCATTCGCTGGGGCTGTCGCATAGTGAGGTGCGCACTGCGCTCATGGCACCCTTCTACCGCGGATACGACCCTGCATTCCAGCTTGACCAGGATGACATTCAGGGCATACAGGTATAATACTAAATACTAGGTATTGAAAGGTATTGAGCGTCAGTGGCCGAGTGGTTACAGTATCCGATTCGTGTAAACCAGAGGTCCCGGGTTCGAATCCCGCTCCGGCCATGTACCAATGACTGTTTTCTGAGTTGTATACATTAGTTGAATACTGCTCTTACGGTGAGGGAAAACATCGTGATGAAACCTGCACATTCAGGCAACTGGATGTGTAATCATGATCAAATCTGGTCAGGTTCCCCTGGTAGCAGGCTCAGGGAGGTCAGATGGCAGTCGCTCCACTGTAATTACCTGACCTGCCAAATCTCTCGTTCTCGAGAGTACAACCGGGACATTAACGCCTAGATGATTTTTTATTACTAGGTATTTTCAGATACATAATCTATTCGACTAATCAAAAGCCAGGATTCGAAAGTATTTATTCGGAGTATGATAGTAATATCGAAACTGTAACGAGAAATTACATTTAAACACGATAGTAAAATGGACAGTCATTCTTATTCTTCGTGACTCTACCTAACTGTACAAGTTCACTGACTGTCTATAATTGTAAGTTCAAACTATGACACATTAGGAGCGTATCCTTTTGACTTTGCTTTTCTGTTTATTTTGAGTAGTTTAATGTTTGACTTGAGTAACTGCGTATTTCAAAATGCTAAGAGAAGATACGAGTGTGCTGTAAAATTTCATATGATGCCTCTTCTTTAGTTAAGGCTTCCAGTTAGATACTAGACAATCATAATAAAGTTAATTCTATTAATATTAGATTGTAGTTGGTGCATCATTAGACTACATTTGTCATCGTTAACGTAGAATCTCTAAACATCGATACCTTCTCAAATCTGAGCATGACTAAATAGACTATTTTATCGGCAGGCTCTATATGGCCACAAGAGTCAGACAGACCTCGGGGGCGGCGGCGGCGGCCTAGCGCCGAGCCTTCCGCGTGGCACCACCCCGCAGCCCTCCGCTGAGGACCCAGCCCTCTGTGCCGACCCCAACATTGACACCATATTCAACACTGCTGATGGCGCCACTATTGTGTTCAAAGGTATGGTCGATATAAGCGATAAATAATATTATGTATGATGTGTGTATATGGATGTGTATGACGTGTGGATGGAGTTTTCTTTTACAAGGATTGCTCGTTCACTTAACTATATTCTCAATTACACTTACGCTAAAACCGAAAACCTGTTGAACTAACATTGGCTGTATTGGATTAGAATTAGATCTCGAAGTTCTCATGTATACTATATTTGTTTACTTATATTTTTTAGCACATAAGTGCGTAGTATATAGTTCGCAACTGCCTAATTGCTCTTCTGTTGAGTCATGAATTTCCTTTTGCTTATTGAGAGATAATCGTATACGCTGGCTCAGTTCAAGTCTTTTGAAACTGACAAACTACAAAAACTGGAACGGACCTCTTCATAGACACTATTGGCGAAGCGAAGTTGATCAAAGTCTTCCGCTATCTCTAGTTCAACTGTCTCGGGAGCCGATTGGTATCCCGTGATGGTATACTCCATAATAATTACAATAAGTTGATATTAACCTCTCGACTGCAGGCGAGCACTACTGGCGGCTAACCGAGGACGGCGTGGCGGCCGGCTATCCGCGACTGATCTCGCGCTCCTGGCCCGGCCTGCCCGGAAACATCGACGCCGCATTCACTTACAAGAACGGCAAGACGTACTTCTTCAAAGGCTCCAAATACTGGAGGTACAATGGACAGAAATCCGACGGAGAGTACCCCAAGGAGATTAGCGAAGGTAAACTAAAATTTATGTCTAGGGATTATGTATTACTATCAAAACATATGACTTAAAGTTAACCGTAATAAAATTACGGAAGTAAATAACCTACCTCATTGATGACTCAAAAGTGGTTTATCGTAAATTACTTAGAGACCTTTACAGGTTGAATAGGTCTTGTGTACGGTGGGTGCCACGTACACAAAGCGTGAGTCAGTTGTAACGCAAAGCAGATTAGTCATTCATTTTCCGCAGGACAGTGTGAAGGCAAACTACCTATGCGTCGGAATCGATACTTTGATATGTTTCTCACATTTTATCGTTAATATTGCAGGTTTCACTGGTATTCCTGACAATATAGATGCCGCGCTAGTGTGGTCTGGGAATGGAAAGATCTACTTCTACAAGGGTTCCAAGTTCTGGCGGTTCGACCCCCTGCAGAGGCCGCCAGTCAAGGCCACGTACCCGAAACCGCTTTCCAATTGGGACGGCATCCCAGACAGTATCAGCGCCGCCTTACAGTATACCAATGGCTACACATATTTCTTCAAAGGAGGCTCATATTGGCGGTTTAACGACCGGACATTCAGTGTAAGTATTTATCAATATCATTCATTCGATTAATTGAACTGTAGATGAGATAATGCCTCTTACGCCGTAGTAATTCTACCAGAAGGACCAATGACTAAAGAAAAGTAGCTTTTGTTCCTTGGATACTAAGCGATATAAAAAAAACGTTAGGTTACAAAATAATATAATACGAAACCCTTACCATAACCCCAACCCCTTTATTTCCAGGTGGATACTGACAACCCGGAGTTCCCCCGGTCGACCGCCTACTGGTGGCTGGGCTGCAAGAGCGCACCGCGCGGCACCGTTGCAGGTAGCGCCCGACTCACCGCGCGGCCCGCGCACATCGACGATTACGAGATCCGCTTCGACGAAGGTAGGCGGGGCCCCAGACTAGCCGACAACCGACCTGGTGGTTCTTCCCCTGCGTCAAGCGGGAACCGCGCGGTGAACTGGCGTCTGTTTCTAATACCATTGCTGACATTTCACGCCCTACAGGTAGCCGCAATGGGTTAGAAACAGGCCTGCCGATTGCGCGTGGGTTCCGCTTGATATAGCAGGGTCTCATGTGTGGTTAATCGTTGGTCGTTTTCCATGAAGTGACAAGTTATGATAGTTGAAGCGGAATATTCGTTTAAGCCGATTATAACGAAAACGACTAATAATTAACCTTACATATTTACCACGTTGACTACATTGACTAGAGTATCGACTGTACGACTTACAATAGGTATAGTACCTATAATTACCTGATAATAGTAGGAGAGACTAAAGTCTAATAGTATTGTTGTTAATATTAGTCATTGGGACTATAATGGACATATAGAAGACATCAACGTGCTCAGTATGTAATTTTGAGCTCGTTGATGTCTTTCAAATCTTTAAAATTAAACGTTTATGAAACAGTCACTGACTTAATAAAGTAATTCAGTGACAAAGTACGTAATAATCACTGAATTAACAAAATACAGTAGAAGTTCCATGCTAGCAAGGAGCCTCTCAAAGAGGCTTTGCGAATGTCCATGAGCGGCAGCGAACCTTTGCTCGCATGCTTTTTGTACTATAATAAAAAAAAGACTATCGAACGAGTTCGAATAAATACTTACTTACTACTTACTTAGGTAGATACTTACTTACAACTTGACTTTCTGACTGTGGACGGTCACCGACTCCACTGTTATGTTTTGTGTTTCTTCGTTTCTCATGTGTCTATCGTTATTTATTTCTTGTTTCTGTTGTGTTATGTGTAGTTTCTTTGTTGTTTCGTTTATCAAAATGTTGTTTTTGTAGCACCCTTATTTACAACTTCTTTAAGATTATTTGTTTTATTTTAAAGTTCATTATTTAGCATGAGTTTTATCTCTTGCAGTACACACTTTTAGTTTCGTTATATTATCTGCACCACTTTACTTTATTTATTCATAATAATTATTTTTTGTTTATTAACAATTAAACAACTAACTAATCAGATAACACCTAACTTGACATATTCGAATTAATAAAATAACTTGCCTCTGTTAACCAACTAACACTGCTATCTAACCAAATGATGCGTATTCCAATCAGCCAAGCATTTCTCAATTCCTAGATAATGCTAAAAAGGAAGATCTCGTGAATCTTGCAATATTATTTGTATGAGTAGGTATCGTATGAGAAGATAAAGCTCATATTATCCCGGATGACTGGTAGATAAGGCTATTTTAGCTTTAAGTACACCATTGGACTTTTTTGTTCATAAAGTTTTAATAAATAAATAAGAAGATCTGTGATTCTTATTAGTGGTTTCCACCAATTTTTATTTTATATTCAAGTTAATATCTTTCTATTTAGCGGACAGAATAACCTCCACTTCAACTTCTTGCATGACTAGAGGAATTGAGAAATATGCGTATAGTTTAAAGTTTAATAGAAGAAAAATATCAATTGTAATAGAGTTGTAGAAAAATACAAGAGCTAAAAGTTAATACGAAAGAGGATTTATTTTGAAATATTTATTTCAAAAAATCATTCAAAAATCTACCACCCCAATAAAATATGAATATGGCTGATGGAATACTGCATAGGTGGCGATTATTGTGGCAGCAGGGCAGACGGTGGCTGGCCAAGGACCGACGACACGGCTTCTGGGCGCCTCGACCTACCAACCCTCGTGTCCACATTTGGCAACTCTACCTCACTTTAACCAAACGGTTTAACGCTCTGAGAAACCAACCTCAAATCAAGATGCCAGATGTAAACACGATAGGGCTAATACACTAAATTACAGTTATCATTTCACAAATTAGAGTTACGAACTAGTACCACTAGTAAATCACTGAGTATTTAACATTTTACAGTAATAGTAATCACTAGAAGTGCACTACCACACGATCGTGTTGACCTTCAATGTACCACAATATCGGTCATACACTGTTTATACCTACACTAGTATTATAATGTGTGCACTATTGACACTGATTTGAAATTAAGCACTTTAATGAAAGCACTTGTTGAAGTTTATACAATGTTTTGTGTGTCTCACCCACCTTTAAGTGTTTGGAATGTACCACCACACACGGCCGGTGTATGGGACACGTCCACGTTACTATGTGTGTTTGTGTTTTGTTTTCTAGGTGTAAAATCATCCGCTCCCAGATCATTCTTCTGGTTCAGGAAATAGCCTCGGTGGAGAGTTCCTGAACGTTATCATATAGAAAATTACATACAGAACAAAGACTCAATTAGTAAAATAGGAGAATAAATGCGAATACCAGTGAGATTATAGACATAAGCGGTGGTTTTAGTACCAGCGAGCTTGTCACGTGTAGCCTGTACGTTCAATTTCATTTCACCTAAGCATGTGCATGATGTGTGTGGCTTGTGGATCGTGCTTTCGGGTTGTGGGTTGCCATGCGCGGGGCGAGATTCGTAAGAGCTTGGTGGCGGAATCGTTAATGCTTATATCTCGATATTAAGTAACTTAATCTTACCCATACGATTTTTAGTGTTAATAACTTACCATTCAATATCCGCCTTCGCATATTAAAAAAACATTGTGTCGCTGTTTTAGATGTACGCAAGCATAAGATTCGAGTTGTCGTGTTGAAAGTTTAAATACTGAACTCTAGTAAAAAAGTAGTAATATAAGCGGCGTGCTTCAAACAATAAGGTAGTAACTACCGTTGTTGGTATTAAAAAATAACAAAAGCACATCTCACGTTTTCGACGGAATGCACTATTGCACAGGGAAATTCGAAACTAAAATTAAGTTTAAGAAATTATTTAGCATGTAGTTTGTAACTAATCTTAAACAAGTGTTATAATGAGTAGATAGAACTAAATGTAGCTATATTTTTATGAAACTGGATACCTAGACTGTCACTAACATAATCGATGCATGTCGTGTAGGCCAAATAAGATTAAAGTTGAACTTAAATATGCATACCTCTATCAAAATATTCCCAATTTAAATCAAATACATTCGTAAAATTACCAAAAGTACCCCAAAATCTCTGCTACAAGATAAAACTTTCTGTGTAGACAATTAACTTGTTGAACTTTTTTAAAAATGGTCTTGCATGTATATTGCATCCGAGTGTAACGTAGCGCAGCGTGTAGTGTAGCTATACATAGTTATATTGGTCTTGGTGGGATTCGGTTGCGGTGTGGAAACTGGCTAAACTGAGTTGATGTTTCAGCGGTCCACATTCAGTCGGGCGGGGCTGTTAGGCCGTAGGAAGTCGAATCCGCGCCTCCTAAGGAGGGCTCGAACGCTCTCCGCCGCGACACCAATCACTCCCTTGTGTATGTTTGTTTTACGCTGTTTGTCACCACCCCGTGAATCACGTTTACTTATTGCCTCGTAAACGGGATTCACGGGACGCTCGAGGCCGGGGTTTCGCTCCTTTTTACGTGAATTATACTCTCCTAACAGACATTATGAGAGAGAAACATCGGCCTAACTTTTCATTTTTTTAACAAAATATTTATAATTTGCGTGTTCTTTATGTTCTGCAAGAAACTTATTAAAACACAATACAATTCACCCGTAAAATTGATGTTCGCACGTTGCATGTTAGAACAAGGCGACGTTTTGTTTATGGTGTGATCTTTACATTATGTGTGTTGCGTAGCTGATCCCGCGGGAGCTGCGGGACGGAGGGGCGGCAGCGGGGCGGGGGCGGCGCGGGGGCCGCACGCGGTGGCGCTAGCCGCGTTGGCGGCTACCCTAGCGCTGCTGCGGCGGCACTAGCCGCTAGCGCCCAGCGCCCGACCTCACCGAGCGCCCAGCTGTGATCATGACTCTAATGACGGATGTGTAACTTCACTAGTAAGATAGGGGACAAGTGTGAACTCTAGTTTCGTACTTAGTTTAAGTGATAACGTAGAAAAGAACGCTGAATTGTAAATAAGTATATAAAGGTTGTGCGATTAATGTAACATAATGTTTGATTTGTAGATATTATCGAAGCTGTCTTAGGTTTTGTTTCACAATTCCAAAGATTAAATTGATTTGATAGACAAGTTATTGTATTGGGATTAGTAAAATTGTGTGCATATTTTCTTTTCTAGGTTAAAAATTGGACAATACTTCATGCGTGTTCCCTATACTTACTACACGAACTCTTAATTTAATGCGAAGTCATAGTTTTTATACTTATTATAAATAGATGATGTAAGTCAGATGTGATATTGAAGTAAGAGACAATTTTTTTATTAAAAGTATTTAAAGTATCATTCTCAAAGTTTTAATTATTTACCCAAGTCGTTACCAGTTATAGTGCCATCTATAGCTACCAAAATAAAAATAACCGAGATTTTTTAATTGGTTTATTTAACGCTTTTCTGGTTCTCCAATAATTCCTCTTAAGTTAGTAATTACAATTTTACATGACATTATTTTTCGTTTTTATTCCATTTTCATAAACGTATTTTTTTTAATAAACATTTCCACAATTCATCATAACACGGTCGTGCGACCTTACTGTCTCAATCGTTCTAACTCTTAGGAAAATGCAAATAATATTAAATTTCAAAATCTGTCTACAAATATTCGAACGTGATTAATCTTAAGTTGGTTGGTAAGTCGAGCACAGAGACGCGCGGGCGGCGCGGCGGCGACGCGGAGGCGGCGCGGAGGCGTGGCGGCGGCCCGGCGCCCGCCCGCGCCCGTGCCTTACACCACTACTCGCGCAACACCTACGATACATCCTAGATCATATCAATATATCGGAACCCGCGTTCTATGGCAGTGACTCAGTACGCACTGTATGGAGCATTTTACGAGTTACACGTTATTTACCGCTAATCTACCTCTCTCACTATGTTTAGGCAATTATGATATTTATTATGTATAAAGATTAACATTATTCGAACGGCCAAGGGCGCAAAAAGGGTCCACCCTGGCCATCTGGAAGTGCAATTTTAATGTTAGCGTACTAATAAAACGTTGCATGATATTGCTTTGAACAGTGTCATGAGACCTTATAATCATATACGTATATTTATATGATCTAGAACTCATAAGGAATACAGAAATCGATTGTAACATTAGGGACGAACGTCGCGGGGCCAACATATCGGAACTGCCGCGGGAGCTCGGGCCCCCGCGCAATATCATCGAATCAACACAAAACATTCATATGGTTTCAAATGGAAATATAACACTAAGTACATACATTATATTTATACTAATTTAGAACAGACAATTTACTCGAATCAGCTACAGCATCCACCACAGCTCCTCCGAAAGTTACTAAATGCTTACTAACATTGCGATTTCTGGGGTGAGAGCTACCCACCTAAAAAAACTTCGTCTTTGTATATTTCGAAAAAACTGTGGTAAATGCATCACAATTAAAAAAATCACACATAAATTACGTTAAAACAATTTTAAATAAGCTTCATCCACCAATTAGTTACAAGTATACACCAAAAAAGGTATTCCTGAAAGATGTGGACCAAGAATCTTAATTTATGTTTTTGTTTAAAATCAATATGCCAACAAGTAATATACCTACCGATCAGCTACAGCATTCACAACAGCTCCTCCGAAAATTACTAAATTCTTAGTCTAACATTGCGTTTTCTGCGGTGAGAGCGACCCACCTACAAAAACTTATCGTGCTTGTATTTTTCGAAAAAACTGTGGCAAATGCATAATAATAAAAGAAACACATAAATTACATCAAAACAAGTTTAAATAAGCTTCATACACCAATTAGTTACAAATATACACCAAAAAAGGTTTTCCTGAAAGATGTGGACCAAGTCTCTTAATTTATGTTCTTGTTTAAAAACAATATAAGTACCAATAAGTATCCTTAGTAATTAAGCAATATTCTGCATCATCATAAGACTTTTAATACACCGTAAATGTATCTTATGTTACTAATCACCTTCTCCTAAAGTTTTGGTAAAATCGAAGGCCATGTCTATTGTATGTCTCGTCTCACTCAGGCCACGTCAATCGAACTGAAAGGGCGGTTGGAAACAATTACTCCATTGGGGACCGTATATTTCTATTCACATTTTAAATAAAAATGATAACTAGTAAAGTATGCAGCCTCGCTTATGAAATTATTTAATACCAGTTCACGGTTTCAGGCAGATCATTATAATAACATTATTATTATTCTAATATTATTGTTGTTTATGGCACATTAAAAAGGCCAAAACAAAACAAATATACTCTACACTAACAGCCTAATACGAATAAATCTTAATTCATTTACAGTATTAATATTCGAATTGTATGCATATCGAATTATGAAATACCTAATTAATTGGTTTCTTAATCCCTATTCCTGAAACACAATCCGCGAGCTAACTAAGGCCGGTCCCGCCCGGGCGGGCGCCGAGCGGAGCGAACAGTCTTATACTATAACTATTATATTTACTGTCTGGTCTGTCATGAACATATTCCCAACAACACATATTTGAACATTAAAGGCTACGTCTTGGTGTTTCAATTATCTACCTAATTATGTCGCCATATTATCTACTGCAGTTTTCGTTTATTGGGTCGTTAGTTACAACAATCATAAGATTTATATCATGTTGGCATCCACAAAGCGTCGAGATTGAGGTAGATTGGAATAACAAGTTAGAATAATTATCACTTGATCCTATCTCATGTAAATGTGAGACTGAACGAGTAGCTGCATACGCTCTAAAATTCGAGGCAAGTTACGAACAACAAACGAAACTGACTTCCCATTTAGAAAAATTGAAGTGGACTTCATGAGATTACACATGGTGACCGAACCGAACAATCGAACCAATTCAGGCGGCAGACGGAATATGGACTTTCTACGCTCGTATTCCTAATCGATTATTTCCCAGATACAGTTTATAGCTAATAAGTAAGTAAGTTTCGTACACTGCATTACATAATCAGCATTCTTTGTTATTTATTTGTGCGTTAAACATTTACACTTTATTTATGTACATCAAAACATACGTATATTATTCAAAAACATAATGTCAAACGTCCCTATCATCTATCAATGGCACTATTATCAAACGTCCAACGAAACAAGAACCACATCCGAGGCTAGCCACGGCGGGCCGGCGCGGCCGGCGCGCGCGGCGCCGCCCACTCCTGGGTACGGCGGCGGCGGCGGATCTACGTGAATACTCTTTTATTTACTACCAATTATTGCTAACTTTGTGTCCCTACAAAATAACCTCACAAGCAAACAGTGTCCGTGATCGTCATGAATAGTTTTGATTACAAGAAAGCCTGGCTGCGGCGATGGCGGGGCGACC
This sequence comes from Blastobasis adustella, assembly GCA_907269095.1. Lineage (NCBI taxonomy): Eukaryota > Metazoa > Arthropoda > Insecta > Lepidoptera > Blastobasidae > Blastobasis > Blastobasis adustella. The sequence goes on along the minus strand of OU026119.1, from coordinate 12,093,021 downwards.
GACGGTTCGATCGCGGCTGCGGGGAGGCCGGGGCGCGGGGCGGGTACTGGGGCGGTCGACGCGGGCGCCGGGCGCCGGACAGTGTGGCGGCATTCGAACCGAACTCCTCTCTTTGGTCTTTTAACATCTAGTCTAGAATAGAAAGTGAACTAGTGGAGATATCGTGAGTGTAGAGTAGAAAAATCCACAAAGAAGGATTGCACGGCCAATGTGTGAGTTTAACGAGTGCTCGAAATTGATCCAATTAATTATGTTCTAGTAATTCATTTTCTATTACTAATTTTAGACACCTCGATAATTAATTTATACATACAAGTAGATATCGTGAAATTTCTTCAAGCGATCAGAACATGCTAAATTTCGTAGTAAAGTTTTTTGATATAAAGTTATTCGAGGAACAAAATTTATTTCCATAGGTTACTTGGCTGAACAGGAAATGAAGTACTTAATTATTATCCATTTCTTTTTGATGTAGGTACCGCACAATTTGTTGGTATAATATGGTAAGGTGCGATCGGCATACATTCGAATGGGATTCTATTGTGAACGATACGAACTCTAAATGCCTACATTAAATTCTCTTCAAGAGACTATTACTATTACTCTCAACGTTTTACTCACTGAGATTCCTATTAACGTGTTGTCAACCATACAATAACACGATAGATATTCGGCCGTCACCAAAAATAAAAAATTCATTGCTTACACGGATGGAACGATTATAATTTGTCTATAAGATGAACAGCGTGAGTAGTGCGTGTGGTCACTCGGGTAGTGAAGGCACTGGGCCCCGAGCGCGGGCGGCGCGGCGGCGGCGACGCGGTGCGAGCGCGGCGCGGGCGCGGCGCGGGTGCGGCGCGGGCGGCGTCGGCGCTCGCCACCCGCCGGTCGGGACGAGTAACAAATAATCTCTAAGAAGCGTTAATAGACCTTTAGCACCTTCGGTGACTTTAAGTATGGGAGTGGAAATAACAAACCCTTCTGACATTATGTACATATTCGTTAAAAACGTAAAAAATAACTTACTTAATATTATTATCATTTATCATTTGAATACAACAACTACATCCTCGCACGAGGACAATATTCTCAACAAATGTTCATTCAATAAAGTCTTAATAGCCATTATATTTGCTTTGATCACATAATGTTCAACGACACCTCTATAATTCAATATTTTTCAAAAATAAGACAAACTAACAAAATACTTGTCACCTATAAATATGAGAATGATTTTACCCATGTTGAGAGCGCTTTATCAAACTCGACACAATATACATATACAATAATATATATTAAAAATCAATTCATATAAAAATCATTTTCAACCATTTTACATCTGTGATAGTTCATAAGACGGATATATTACATATAATTTTCATTATATGTATTTTCACATTTTACCTCTTACAAAACAACAACTACTGTTAATTAACCCTAATTAGTTTAATCAATATTTGTAGACCAGCTATTAGGCGCTTGCACGTGGGCGGTTGCCGGGGCCGCACCGGCGTGGGCATTCCCGGCCGACCCCGGTTGCAGGGTTCAGTTCTTGTCAAAACTTTTACAACATTTTGGTGGTCCAAAGTTGGAGCCACCGACGGGAGCACTCATAGCACCGCGCCGCGACGACAACTGCCCTGTTTCGGTACATTACAAAAATAACTCTCTAGACAACGAAATTCAGCGTCTATTGCCTTCATTGTTAAAACAAGACTTCATTTGTATGCCGGTTAGGAAAATAAATTAAATTCATTATGTATCTATTTTAACTAAAACTATTTATGACTTGTTTGTTAGAATTATTCTATCGTGGCAGATAACAGTTAATGAAATGAGGATAACTAGCACGACATTTGAAGTCTTCTTTTATTCGGTCAATCAAATATTGTTATTATTCTATTATGACGTATTTATTGCATATTAGGTCACTGCGTTGTATGAACACACGTAAAAGTTAACATAATAATCACATCGTAAAACGGACGTTCTATTGAACGTTATAATAGATATTCTCCAAAGTTTTTGAATTTATGTGCTAAGTACAACGTTTTGTAAAATGTCGAACGACTAATCAAAACAATACCTATAGCAAAATAATTCAGAATGTAGGTTTTACGTGCTCATGAGATGTATTACTTTATGATAAGTAAAATACTATTTAAAATATTATTCATGATTAAACTTCTTCTCAAAAGTAAATACATTTCTATTTTCGTTTACAATTACAAATCGTGCTAAAAATAGTAAACAATTGGCCGGAACGTCGGCTGCCAGCGCTTATGACATAACTAGGTTATCAGTTTCAGAATATTGGTGTTTCCATGTTAAAGGTGCATCGTACAGTAGTCGGACAAACACGTTGATGCGGCGTGCGAGCGCGCCCGCGGCGGTCATCCCAGTCGTGACTGCATTGAATTTATTATCATAAGTACAGCACTAAAAGAAGTTCCGATCATGGTCCGGCGATCGTGAGGCGTGGAAGTGCAGCGCACGGTAACGTAAAACTATAACCGCGAGTCGCGCACATTCACTAGAGGGGGCACTGTCCAGTGGGTCCGTGCGGGGGCCGCGAGGGCGGCGAGCAGCGCGAGGGTGAGCAGCGCGGCGGGCCGCGGGCGCGCGCCGGCGGCGGGCGCCTGGTAGGGCACCGCGCACGTGGACACGCGCTCCTCCACCGAGGCGCACGTCTCCGCCGGCGGCCGCGCGCCCTCCGCCAGCCGCGCCTCGCAGTCGTGGCACAGCCGGCCGCCCTCGCAGTGGTAGTAGCAGCAGTCTTTTGGGCCGTAGTTGGACTTGTTGGCTTGGGCCCCCGTCTCTGGAATGCGCGCGTCTAAAACGCGAAATGTAGCGGTTAATGAACAGTTGTAGGGGTTTTTTTGTAGAGAGATGGCATTGGAACTACCACAACGGTTCTAAGTTTAAAACATGAAGCATCTAATTTGGTGGTTTATGCATGCGTAATGCGTACTAATATAGCCAGCCCAGTTCACTCCAGAAGTCTATTAGACTCTTTGGACGTTCGCTGTCTTCTCAGGGGAATCCTGTTCCGAATGAGGCCTTACCCTTCTGGTCCGTCTCACACTCTAAGATACACATGGGCTGCTTTTTTCTCAGGTACCATACATCACCTGCACTCTATAGCTGTCTGTTGGTTAGTTATGGGGTAAAGATCGGTTCCCACTAGCTTTGATTTTGCACCCACGCATGTTATGCCGGTCATAATGTACTTATTCGCCTATGAGCGTAGTGTGTAAGAAGGGGAAGGAAAGGAAGATTCCTGATCTCTATTTTGCTGCCTTATCGTCATTCCCTATTAAATTGGTAAGAACTTTGTTCCATTGAAGAGTTCGAGTCCGAGGAGATATCCACTAGTGAGGTTGCACTCCAAGATCAAGTGAGGCTTGGTCATGTATACCAAGACGCCTTGGGTGCCTTAGTCGATCTTGGATCACTCCATGCAAAATTTGACTTCTCTCTCGCACTTTGGATCTCAGTCGCACTTGGCCTCAAGGGTTTTTCTGCACCATTGTTCTCCACACAAGGTTTGATGGGAGCCAAGTTTGTTAGACGCATTAATGCTTATGCATAGATAATATGGGATGGTATTTTCTGAGAAAAGAAAGTGTTTCAATTATAATATTTTTTCGCGTGATGTCTTACGACTACCCTGAGGGCTTGTTTGTACGTCGCCCCTTACAAACAGGAAAGAAAACTTGCATAGTCACCGCGAAGGAATCTGAAAATGTTATTTGACAAACCACTGTCCGACAGATGTAGTAACCGGAGAGTATGTGCAGTCTACCCTATTTGCGCATACACGACGCGGTGACTATGTGGGGGGGCTAGGCGCATATGTGCTAAACACCCCCTGGGAGCACCTGTAGCCGGGAAGACTTTCCAGGTCTCATCGGAGTGCGCACAGCGTCACTCCTTACGGAGCGTACACTGGAGAAAATATAGCGAGGCCCCAGAAGGGGGTCCCGCTGCTGTGGGTCGGGATTGGGGGCCTACGGGGGCCGCTGTAACGGCAGGGAGGGTTAGGTTAGGTTAGGTTAGGGGAGCTATTCGGTGACTGTGCGGTGACTAGGTATGTGGACGCTGTACGTTTTCTGACATTGGAACTGGCGCCAGACTATTAAACGACCCCAGACAGATGAGTATAGTTCTTGATGATTTTAATTAGATCATCAGTTGATACCACACAGGTGGAAGTTGCTAATCGTTTTCTCTATCGGATGTTTTTTCATTAAAATTGCCTTCTTGGGCTACATTTTGATTGACTTTAGATTTGACAAATCCCAAGTCCTCGAAATGTACTCAATGCTCTAACCTCCTCGCACGTCAGGCGGGACGATACTATCCTACTGCCTACTCGTATTTACTCGTGGTTGGAGACCCTCCATCGTTAGCCTCTTATTCGCCTTGTACGACTGACACCCTATATAACTAACTGGATGGGGTTCGTGCTATCTACGCTGGATACCACATGCCTATCCAAAGTAAAGCGTTCTTTATATTGTGGTATAGTGAAGGGAACATCGGTGACAGAGTGGTTACAGTATTCGTCTCGTAAGCGAGAGCTACCGAGTTCGAATCCCACTTAGGCCATGTACCAATGACTCTTTTCTGAGTTATGTACTAACCGACGCTCTTACGGTGAGGGAAAACATCATATGATGAGACCTGCAAATTCAGGCGACTGAATGTATAACTATGATCCAATCGGGTCCGGTTCCCCTAGTAGCAGGGTCACGGAGGTCAGAGCTGCCATCGCCAAATCCTGGATCATGGTCCCTCGTGCGTGAGAGCATATCGGGACATTCATGCCAAGATGATTATTTTTAATTTTATCTACGAAGAATTCTTCAGTAGAGGAAGGGGGATTAAAAGTAGGTACAATAATAATATTGTTCACGAGTTATTACACTCTACTTTTCATCGCCCTCAATAAGAAAAATAAATTTATATTACGTAAAACGTATGCAGGTTTTAATATTTCACCCTCGCACAACCTCGTGGAACAAATTTTTCGAAATAATTAGGGCAGTATTTAAAATTGCAAACTTGTATGTGAATCTTTGAGTTCCGTGAACAGCCGTGAACACAGATCTAAGAGAAAAATTGGGAAAGGGGAAACCACAGACATAACAGACTAGACACAAATCACAAATGTTCGCGCACTCTACAAAGATTATGAAACTTGCTATCCCGTATTTTGATCTGTTGAAATAAGTTGTCAGAAAATAAGGCGCGCAATGTTTTGAAAGTTGCTTTAAATAATTTCAATCAAACCATTTAAAAGACGGTGTAATTTAGTGCACATTTATGTTAAAGCGCAAAGTATGGAAATACACCTGGATTATCTTTTCATCCTATTAAAATGCTATACAATTAAACAATTAATACTAAATACGACCCTGTTAGTATCAAAATATTTTCGTATCTATTTAGACACCAAAATATTGCTCAATTTTCCTATAATTTTATATTTGTCTTTAATGGCATGTTGTTTAAAGGTAAAGCATTTCAATTATTGCAAATTCACACTATTACGATGCATATTTTTGTCAATATTTCTAAAATTGATTTCGGATCGCCGCGATCACGAATGTTTACTTACCGATTAACGATAATCCAGGTGTATTTCCATTATTTTCGTTTTCACATAAATGTACACTAGATTACACCGTCTTTTAAATGGTTTGATTTTAATTTTATTAGGAAATTTTAAAATTTACACTGATGTTTCAAAAGAAACGTCAGGTGTTTAAGAGCTACTGCAACATGTCGAACGTTCAAAACACTGCGCGCATCATTTTCTGACAACTTATTTCAATAGATGAAAAAACGGGATAGCAAGATTCTTAATCATTGTAGAGAGAGCGAACAGGGAATATTTGTGATTTGTTTTTTTTTATTCTAACGTGTAAGTAATATAGTGTGGTCTGCGGCACTGTTGCTTATTTTGAAGTGTTTTTGTAGCGTAACAGAAAATGATATCATAATGATGATATTCACAAACATAGGTGTAGTTTTCACATACAAACATAAACATTTATCTTTGACTTTTATGAGTTTGCCATGGGACGTGTCATCGGCTTTCAGGATACGTGTACCTCGAGGTGGTAATGCTAATACTCGCAGCAATACAGTGTAAAAAATTATAGTAGGCAACCACTGACCAAGGCATAAGAATGTGGGCTCGCCGGCGTACTGCGTGGGGTAAGCGGGCGCGCGGTCGGCCGGCAGGAAGTAGGGGCAGTGCTGCTCGACCAGCTGGCAGACGGAGAGGCAGGGCTTGAGGCGTACCAGCCGCGGCCGGCCGGGGCCCGCTGCGGCGGCGCGCACCCAGCGGCCTACCACGCCGCCACCGCGCCGCCGGTCCAGGTGTCCCACGCGCTCCAGGTGCCGCGCGCGCCACCGCGCCGCGTGCTCCGGCGCGCGTCGCGCCCGCCCGCGGCCCCCCTCCGCGCCCTCCCCGCCCTCCCACCCCTCTGCGCCATCCGCGCCCTCCCCGCCGCTCTCCTCCACCCACAGCGGCACCATCGTGCTGCACGCCCAGCGCCTGTATGTTTCCTGAAACATAGAGAGAAGGATCGTTATTATACCGAAAATGTTCTGGGGATGTTTTCGGATTTTTTGTGTACTATTTCTAACAAATGTATTCATCCTATGATCAAAGCTCTGGTGTCGGAGTTTTAACCCGCCCAAGGGGCTTCTGACGAGTCTTGACGTCTCCTATCAAACACAACCGAGGGCGGAAAAAACGAGTAAGAACGCAACAGCTGAGGGTCGTGAGTACATTGTCTGCCAATTTTACGAGTTCTATCTTCGATTCGTTGTAAGTCAAGGTAACACACACATTTTATGATCATAGCGGTACCGTGTCGGGAACTACAAAGTATTTAAACCATTAAACATCTAATAAGACATTGAATAAAGTTTGGTAACCGGCAAAATCTGAACCCAATTCCAGGCGCATCACCTCCGCGCTCATATCGCTTGCATCTCGCCTGCGATAATCATCGCACGCCAGAGCTGACCCTCCTCACGTTTATCGTGTCTCAGCATTTTTCACTCCCTGCGGAAATCACGGCCGCCGCCGTCCGCCGGTGATTAATTAGTTATCAAGCTCGCAGCGGTGCCGCGAGCCGTGCCATTTATTTGTTTTATCACGTAGCCTGGGTTGGTACACACCGAAAGGGCCCTCCAGCCGCAACACGTAGCGCTCGTATAAAATGTCTTCATGTGGAGGTGCGGATATTAGGCGGTATACAGTTATGGAGTGAAGGTTGTTGCGTCAAATATTGAAATGAACGGACTGCCTGCGGATTTCACCCGCGCGCAGTTCGGATCTCTGTAAATGTTCGAACTATCCCGAGGGAGACTATTGTTTATCCGTGACGAATAAGTAGCCAGTCAGTTGGTAAGAATTTATAAAATTGGTTGTGGTTTTGGAGATTACCTTCAACACACTTACAAACATATAAACATTTACTTTCTTATTATATAATTATAGGTACCTTGTATTATATACTATTATAAATTTAAGTAGAGCATGTAATGAATGAAACATCGTATCGTAAACACAATAAGGACAGTATAAAAAAAACATTGTCAGAGTTAAACCATTTCAAATTCAAAGAACAACAAAGCAAAAAATGTTTAACGCACGCTGCAATATCTTAAACTCTACACGGCAGTAGAATTTAATATTTAAAAATATGATGATTTAAGAGGAAAGAAAAGAGGTTTTCATAATATTATGATATTTTTACCGTGTAATTCGGTTAAGCAACACAGAGAATAAATGTATTGTAAATAAAATCCGGCCGAGCAAGTAGGAAAGTTTCAGCGGTTCAGGGGCCTCGGTGACGACATCTTGTAATTAAACTTGGCCCGCCCCCCAGCCCCACACCCTCCATTCACGGACATAAACTGGGCTGCCCGCGGAATTCACCCGTGCGCAGTTTGGATCTCTGTAAACATTCATACTATCCCACGGGAGACTACCTATTATTTATCTGTGACGAAAAGCTTAGTCACTCGGTAAACTGGAAGAATTTTCAAAATTGGTTCAGTGGTTTTGCGGCTTCTCCCAACACTAAACTCACAAATATATAAAGTTTTCCTCTTTTTTAATTTGTTATTAAATAATTATAGATACCTAGTATTATGTACTATTATGAGATGATATTTTTGCTAGAGTTGTACTACCGTGTGCCCGGACTGTAGGCATTAAATAACATGGAGAATAAATCTCTTGTAAATAAAATCCGAGCAAGTAGGAAAGTTTCAGCGGTTCAGGGGCCTCGGTGACGACATCTTGTAATTAAACTCGGCCCGCCCCCCAGCCCCACACCCTCCATTGACGGTTTAAGCAATCTTGTAAAAGAGTGGACCTACATTGGAAGTACCTACGGTTAAGTTGTGTCTGCTATTAACATTTTTATCTCCGCATATGGACTAATAAGAATTAATAATTACAAAATAAAATATATTATAATGTATAATTTTTAATTCCCGACGAAAAAAGTGGGTTGTTATAAGTTTGACGTGTGTATTTGTGTATCTGTCTGTGGCATCGTAGCCCCAGAACAGATGGACCGATTTGAAAGCCAGTTTAATCGAGAAGGTTCTTAGCTTTGTTTCATTAAAATCGATTCAGTAGTTTAAAAAATATTTGAGGGTATGTAAACTTGGTCGGGGGTTTCCGACTTTTTCTGTTGGTTAGGTTCGTTAGGTACACTATCTCTATGGTTAGGTTATAAAAATTGCTTTATTTCACTGCGACTACACAGAAAACGCGCTACAAGAATGGCCAATGTCAAGAGTGAACAGTGCAATATCGTCTAACGTCAAACCAGCCTAGTGGTGGATCACGTTTTTGATTTCCACTCCACTAGGACCTGTCTACCTATCTATCTACTACCTACAAAACAGCCATAGTGTTGGACCACGTATTTTATTTTCTATCCACTAGAACCTGTCCATCTATCTACTAGCTAGACCACTAGGGTTAAAAGAAAAAAACAAGAGGATGCCGCGCGAATAAAAAACTTCGAGTTTGGTATTAGCAAAAAGATTGAAAAGTTCTGCGTCTTTTTCAACGAACGCGATATGCACGTAACGTGGCTGAAACTTATCTGACCTGAAGGCATGGACTTATAATAATAATAAGTACATGCCTGGTGGCCAAAACTGGAATGAAAGTCAGCATTTTGAAATGTCATTTTCTTGCCGTTAAAAAAATATCAGGCGTTTGGTTATTGAGGGATTTTTATATTTATAATGAATATTAAGAAGCATCTACGTAATAACAATACAATGACTTTCATGAGAGAAATCTTGTTTCATTTTAAATATATTTTTTTCACAGGGCCTTGTGCCAGGATTGAGCTAAGCTACAGATGTTTCTTCAATGTATTCAACTAATTAATCGCAAAGTTTCAGTGCTTTAAAAATACGTTTATTTTCAGAATTTTGTGCAGCACCTAAATACTAGAAGTGTTATAGACTGGGATTTGTAAGTCATCAAGGATATAGCTAAAGATTATCCCTTTTTATTTTTTTATTTTCTAGGGAGGCGGACAGACGGTGCGCCTAATGGAAAGCGGCCACCGTCCACTAGGGCTTCAATACCGCTAATTTACTTGGCTTCATCATCACTGGACACTGGACAGTGGACACTGCAGGACTTAGGGCCTCTCCCACGAAAGGGGAGGTTATTGCCATAATCTCCACGCTTGGCAGGCGGGTTGGAGATCGCAGTGTTTAAATATAATAATGCTGCTGCCCATTTTCCAGCCTACGGAGACTCTTGATCTTTTGCCTCGAAAACATTAGTCGCCTTGTACGACACCCATGAGTGTAAAGGGTTGGTGCTATTCTACTCTGCCGGACACCACACGGCCAATTTACTTGGCTTAATTTAATTGTAATTGGATCGCAATAGTAGCTCAACGTCAGTTTAAATTGTAGTAGAATACCAAAAACGCGTAGAACTGCCTTAGAGCTGCGATTGCCATTAATTACGATTCAATCGAGCCATTAGTAAATTAGCGGACTTGAGACCCTACAGGACATCTGTAACCATGATGATGAGGATTAATAAAAATATATTATGTAATTTCATAAAGACTTGAACATAATACATCATAAGCAGAACTTATATTTAGCTACAACATAATATTCATATGATCAGTATGCGTGGTGCGAGCGCTATGAAATGAATTTACGAGCGCACAACCTCAAAGTATGAAAAATAGCACATATGGCGCCCCGAACTTGGGTTGCCGCAATTTGGTGACGCATTATTCGTAATCGAGATCGTATGTTTATTTTAAATACTTATTTGTAATGTAAGGTAAGCTTATTTTATATTTAGAAGTAGATTATTTTCTTATTTAAAATTGTAAAACGTAGAACAGAACAATCCATTCATCCATCCATAACTAAAATACACTACAAGACGACAAAAAATGATGTGACAAACATGCAACTAAAATAAGCCCCCCGTAGCTTTTAGCTACGAAAGCTCGTAGGTAAAGCTACGGGAGAGTGGGCGGGGGTGAGCGGCATATTCACGCAGCGTGTTACTTTGTACGAGAAGGATGTGTGTAATTGTTTTTAGGAAGGTTTATTAACTTATAGTAATTACATGATATAGCCTCTATTAAAAAGGTAGCCTTGATATATATTATAGACGATGTAAACCAAAAGTTAGAGTTGCTCTCGTAGCATGTGACTACGACGGGGGTGGGGTACGGGGGGTGGTGCTACGGGCTACATTGCGTAGCATGTTTGTCAAATACTATAAGCCTATCTAAAATAATATTATAAAGAGAAAAGACTTGATTGTTTGTCGGTTTGTTTGTTTGCAATGGATAATCTCAAAAACTACTTAGGTATACGATTTAAAGAATTCTTTCATCCATAGCAAACTACATTATCCAGAGGTAACATAAGCTTCTTTATATCCTGATATCCTCACGGGACTCTAAATAGCACTCCTGCGAAGCTGGGGCGAGCAGCTAGTGGCTTATATAAATATAAGGCTACGAACCTGTTCATTAAGCAAGAGTGCTGTTTTACTAGTTTTTATGAGTATTCCTTAGCTTTACCTTAGGTAGCTTTTCCATTCTTTATACGGGCCAGAGGCCCCTCCACATCGTCAGGGGCAATAGGGGTTATCATGCCTATGTAATTATATACAAATTAATATTAATGATAACTTGCTTCAGTTTTTTTTGAAGTACGAAATAAGGTATACCAGATTAACTGTATATTTTTATTATGTAACCCTACGAGAGTATTAATTACCTGGTCTACTAAATCATGGATCATGGTCAAGGCGGACCCCGGGTCCTCGTGCGCGAGAGCACAGCCGGGACTAACAACACCAAGATGATGATTATTTTTATTAAACCCAACGAGAGTATCGACGTATAATTTCATATACCGAAGCAGCATATATATATATATAAGCCGTTGCGCAATTAGCCACTGAGTGACAAAATGTCACTGACACTAGTTCGTAAATTGCGCAACGAGTGACGAGGGCCCTTGACGATATCTGATTAAAGTGTCTCATTGAGCGGCGTCCCTAGCTTTAACTGACAGCCCGATAGTGCTTCCGGTTTAAAAAAAGACTCAGTTTAATTCTATATAAGCACCAGTGGCGTCTTCCACTTCGTCAGGGGCAATCGGGGCATCATGCCTATAAAATTATATCATCATGTAAGCCGAAAAACGCCCACGGCTAAAATTATATACAAGTTAATATTAACGTTAACTTGCTTCAGTTCCGTTTAAAACACTAAATAAAGTATACAAAATCCACTCTATATTTTAATTACGTAACCCTACAAGAGTATCGATGTATAATTATGTGGAAATAGTTTCATATACCGAAGCAGCATGCATATAAGCTGTTGCGCAATTAGTCACTGAGTGACAAAACGTCACTGACACTAGTTTGTAAATTGCGAGCTGCGAGTAACGGAGGCCCTTGACGATATCTGATTAAAGTGTCTCATTGAGCGGCGTCCCTTGCTTTAACTGACAGCCCGAGACTGCTTCCGGTTTAAAAAAAGACTGATTTTAATCCGGTAATCCCAGCTCAAGTAAATGTGGGAACGACTTTTGCTCCGTGGGAAAAATGATTTTGCAACGATGGAAGCATTACAATTTTGTATCAATAAGAAAGAAAAATGCTTCTACAACTGGTGCTTGCTTATACAAAGATCCTGTCTGCAACTCCTTACCCGGTGACATATAGAATGCCACCTCGGACAAGGAATTGCAAAGAAATTCAAACACTGATATGGCACCATACTCGATTACTGAGTTCTTGACAAACATAAAATCGTTGACCCATTGATGACACCTTGGTCTCAATGTTTTTTTTTTAATGCAGTAGCGTTGACATATAATTGTTGATATGTAATTGAATGTAATTGAACAAGTATATTTAAAATGACAAAGTAATTAATCATATAATCTAGACATATATTTACCTATATAGGTTTCTAGTCAATTACCTAAATTAAAAATGACATGTAAATATTACTATTTATGACTATGAAACGGCCAATTCTTGGACACATTAAACTCAAACTAACAGCGACCGAATGGCCAAAACGTGGGAGACCGCTATAGAGCACGCTTCGCTAGAGCTATCTCACATTGTTTACAGTGTCCGAGCAATAATGGTGCTAGAGATACTCGGGCAATTTTACAGATTTATTTGTGGGCCGCAACAAAGGAGCCCGGGGGACGAATTTGGCTCGCGGGCCGTCGGCCGGGCCCGCCAATTAACAGCCGCTCGGACTGTAATAGCTAATACAACGTCCTTTTACGAGCATTCGCTCATCTAATCGCCCATTGACACGTGCTCGCCGCAATTTGCCGCGACACACACCCGCCAAATTATCAACGTTAAAATTGTGTCCGCAGGTAAGCGAAGATTGACCGACTGTAATTAATGGAGGACAAAAAACCTCAACAAAACGTAATTCTTTGAGCATTTAGATACTTTAGGCACTAAAATTCGTGACTACAAAGCGAACAAACTAAGAGCCAAGTTACAAGGAGGCCCACTAAATTATTACAATGGTTGTTCGACTCGCTAATTAATAAGTGTTACTGGTAAACGAGAGCCGAAGAGGAAACATCACAAATCTCATCGCAGCTATATCAAATTATCGCGTAACTTACAGTGCTTTCTAATCACGTAAGTGCAAGTTCTGCTGGTGCGGCGGTGTCTAACAAATCAGAACAAATGAGCATCATGTCGAACGGCGCTGTCTCGGTGGGGTGCGGGCGCGGGGGGCGGGGGCTACAACCCATACTCAATCAATCATACGAGTGGGCGCGATGTGTCGCTCGATAAGGAACCGCCGCTGTACTGGCTTCGCTATGCCGCTGGAATGCTGGCTACACGTGATTTGTCAGGTTAGCTTAGCCAGTGAAACGTCAATAGTGGATAAAAACGTTAAAGTTTATAGCTAGCTTGTTAGAGGAGCCGTTTTCATTGCGAAGGCTGAAGGCGATTTGAACATTGATTGTGCGTCTTCTCTCATTCATACGCTGCCAGTTTCGCTACTTTATGTAGATACACATAAGCAGAATGCAGAATAAAATCCTTTGCTCTGTTACATACCCCTAGAAAGTGGAGACATAACTTTTTGATGTACAGTCACATAATACTGTTTCATGATCAGTCATAAATAACAGTCCATAATTATATTATCCATCTCCACGCTTATTAAATATGGCAGTGCTGGAAATTTGCAGCAACAGGAAATTCACACAGTTGCCCATTTTCAATTTAATGGGTACAGTATACCCTTATAAGTAATTAATTGGAACTATTTAAATAATTATAAAGTTTAGTAGGGATTCGTATTGCTACATGAAACCAATGTTAGTGATCTTACGTAAGCAATGCTTACCAAGGCCATCCGATAAGCTTACTTATTTGTACCTAGGTTAGTATTCTCACTTTTATTATAAGCTAATAATCCCCCTTCGGCTGTTTATAGAACCGGAGTTTCGTAGCTGCTTTCGTACGAGGCTTTTATTTACTTGTACAGAACTAGAATAATCCTAATAGAAAATCATTTTGCAACAAACAGCCAAACTAATTTTAAAACCGCCGTCCTGGTTCGATTGTGCGATTGGGCATCAATAATTAAGTGTAACATAAAAGCTGCAATCTCTCCTTGAGAGGAGCCTCTGGAAGGAAGCTCTAATGCTCTTCTAATAGCCGAAGTTGAGCAATAACGCGAAGTAGGGCGGATGGAGCGGACGCGGAAACTACAATCGTTCGAACATGGGCCGGCCACGCACAGCGGGTATAGCCAACATGCATTCCATTTCGAACATCTACATTGGAATAGAAAGGAAAATGTATGGGATTTGACATAAGCAATGGAAAAGTGAAATAAGCTATCTCTAATGACATCTAAATATATTTTTAAGAGTAAAAATTTCTTTTTTTGTTTGCAATGGATACACTCAAAAACTACATTTTTTTTAAATTCTTTTGCCCGTAGAAAGCTAAATTGTTAGGTGGTAACAATATAGGCTATATATAGTTTATAGGCCATAGGTTTTCCCGAAATACAATGTGGTTTCGACGGGAACGGGTCCGGAACATAACGAATTTTGTGCGGACGAAGTCTCAAGACGTGGGCAAAAAAGGATCAATATACTAAATATGTGAGCAGATAGGATAGATTGTTATATGATGCAACACTGTATAAAACTATGTAGCATCTTGGACTTTACTTTTATTAATTATGTAATTACTAATTTGGTGGTTATCTGAATTAAATTTTGATTATGACTGCTTGTAATGATAAAATAAATTGAATGTTTAATTATGTAATTGATTTTGCTACGTTATTAATAGTTTATAAGTAAAACTAACATACATATATATTGTTAAATTTTTATATAAATTAGTCTGAAATAAATCTATACATAGCATAAAACGAAGTCACTTCCCGTCGTATGTCCCTATGTATTTTAATGCAATTTTCAACAATACATGGAGTGATTCAAGAGGAGGGTTTATAAGCAAGAAAAAAGGGTAGGTAGAGGTAAAGCAGGTGTACGCGAACGAAGTCGCGCCGGTCCCACTAGTGCATAATAATAATAATACAACACCTCGACTTCGGCTGCAAAACTACCCGAAACATAGCCGACAAGTTCCGATCGGCAGTCGAAATAGAGTTGCTATTTGTCACCGGTATTACGACGCGCGTCGCCGGCCGACGCGCCCGCCCCAATAAGCCACGCTAATGATCCACTGAACGCAACATCACTGGCAGCTAATGAATTTACGCCAGCACCATGGGAGAAACAATCGAATCTCCACCCACAAATACGGGTATCTATAGGTGTTCGGCGTAACCACGGATAACTACAAGATCCGTACATGTTGCTTTATTTTAGTATACCCACATAAGTACGATTATGTCATGTTTTTGGTTGTTTGTTAGCGTTTAGATGAATTCACAACGCATTCTCTTGTATCCTGTGGCTCAACAGTACCTGCTGTAAAATTCCTTTCTCAATTTCTGTAAAGCTTGTCTGGAAGAGAGCGCTTGTAGCAATAAGGCCGTCTTTGCTCATATATGTGTAAGTGATTAATATTGTGATATTTTATGAGCAGTAAAGCGTTTATCTATTTATTTATTTGTTCATGTGTAGCGTTATGAATACGTGGTCAGGTTAAAAGATAAGAACTGGGAAATAATATATTTACACACTTGCTGGTTGCTTTTTTGTTTACTTTATTGATTACACGTTGAAATAATTCAACGTAATATGTAAAACATATTTTTAGTTTTGGTATTGTTGATTTCAATCATAATTACAAATATGTCTAAAGACTTTGGGGCCGTGGAAAAAGGGCAGGTGTCTCGTTTGGGTCGCTGCTTGCGTCAGCACTGTTGCCGAAAATAATATTCTCTGCCCCCAGTTACCTAAGACATACCGTCTTCTCTCAGCAAAGAATCATACTTTAATTTTTTATTTTCTATTTCCTATCTGTGATTCAGATAGAAAATAAAAAAATGAATGAATAAATATGGACGGAAACCTACAATTAATAATAGACAGACACAGAATTATGATTTATACCATGGACCTACTATTTAGTAGGTCCATGGTATAAATCATAATTAGATATAATAGAAGCAATAATGCCCGCTGCGTAATTCCTTAACTTTGGGAAGTTTTGTGCCCAGAGTAATCAAAATAAAAAATTTAAACCGTCTTCACATCACAAAAAAAGTTAGGTAGTATTTATTTTTGGAGTCGGTACCGCACACCAACCCTCCCCCGCACCTTTCTTGAGGAACATGAATATGCTGGCACCAAGTCCAAAAAGAAATGATAGCAAGTTACACAGAAAAAGTATATTAGAAAGCTTATTTTTAAGTTTTTTGTAATTAGAAGGCGATTTCATTTTTTATTAAAGTTTTTAATGAGATTACTGTCGGCTTAACCATTCCTAAAGTAAGTATACCTAGCGGAAGAAACAACCGGCCTTTACACCAGTTTAGCATGTATGTAGGTACTCATATGCATGCGTTTTAATATTTCGGGATCACATATCAGCTACGAAACCGCTTCTCGGTAATTAAAAATAAAGACTTTTTTTAAAACGAGATAGTGATTACCTGCTTGTAAGAGATACCCATGGATATTCGGTAAACACAGACATGTATACATGGAAACATATCCATGGACATTGGACACACTGTAGGAAGGCTCGATTCTTAAAGGCCCTAATGTCGACACTTCAATACATCACCTCGTGAAATAAAATAATCCCATAGTATGGTCATATGCCGCAGGAAGTTTTACAAAAGCTTTCCAACATTATTCATGAGACAGTCACTCATTGAGATGGTATGGATGTCACTGTATAATATTTGGTATATTTGGTTTATATCGCTCTTCAAGGAGCTCAGTGAACGGTTCAGGGAGGCGCCGGGTGACCCACGTGTTTTGGCTTGGCTTTTTCGCGCAACGGATAAACATTGCCATCCAGCACGGGAATGCCGCTGCCATGATGGCCACCTTATCGAGGGTATTTTTCGATTATTTGAGTTTAGTCTAGTTTTTATGTTTTAATATTGGGTATCATAATAATGTAAATGCTTTATTTAACGCAAACTACCTTCATCAATATTTTATAGAACCTACTTTTGATATTTATCTTGGAGGGCTCAAATCTCTACTCGTAAACGTTAATTTTGAGAAAGTCTTCTTGATATTGTGTTTGGTCACGATTACTGACAAGTAACATATTTACATATTATTCATGAAATTATAAGCCCGTATAATAGGCCCCATCGTGTAGATGATTTCTGTGTACACGTCGAAACATACTGAATATCTAAGATAAGAAGCTGAAATTTAGCATAGCAGAAGCAGGCATATAGATGGGATATTTGAAAATTCCCACGGGAAGGGCATGAAACGGGAGTGTGAATATGTCAGGAAAACCACGAGAAGACTTGCCCAAAAGCTAGTGGGGACGAGAAACGCACTCCTCATATTGGGAGACAACCAAGCACTGGGCCGATATTTCTCGGACAGGATTATTACTGCACTCGTACGGTAATGTAGCTTTTTTTTATTGGAGTATAGAATTTTTTTAAAATCTTAGCAAGAGCTTTTTTATTCTCTAGGGCGGCACACGGTGCGACTGTCTACCTGATGAAAAGCAGCCACCGACATTTGCAACTTAAGGGGAGCGGAGGCGATGCCGGCTTTAAGGTCCTGTAGACATGCCTTTTGAAGAACCACATGTTGTAGTGCAAAGAAAAAATTTCGGGAGCTTATTCCACATCTTGTAATGCGCAGTTAAAAGGATCACGATGCCGGTACGTTAGTTGGATGCCAGGCTTCCAGCGATGACAATTATCCTATCATTGGAAAGTGCGGTTGCGGAAAAGTGACGGAGGCACCAAACTAAACAGTTCCTCGGAACATTCCCCGTTGAACAGTCGGTATAGGTACTCTGTTTTGGGGACGTTCATCTTCAATTACAGTTTTTCAATGCAAAGTGGCTTTTAAAAACTTAACCTCAAACATATATTTCCGGCTGCCATTTAGGAATTGTGTACAATGTTTAAAACACATTTCCTAGGAAATGTTAATCTTCTACAAATCATATTACACCTAAATTGTCTCGCCATTAATTGTATACATTTCCTACGAAATATCACTAAACGAGGGTACCATTTAAAACCTCTTATCTCATTTCTGCATTCGCTAGCAAATCTGTGACCACTGTAGTATCCCGCCTCCCCTTTAATATTTCAAAGTACAGAGCTCTGGGTGCATCTTTGAGAGCCGTTGGCGCTCCGTGATAAATCGTGTAGGCGCCAACTCCGGCCAGTCACGTTGGCCAAATCATACAGATGACCCCGTAATGTATTACTCATCCTCGTCGTAATAGGTACCGTGGACTATAGCTACATTATAGAGGAGGTGGTAAGAAAATAACTAATTATTTACCTTGTAGTACCTCTATAAACCCTAAATTTGGTCAGGAAGTATAGCTTGGCCGTTTTATAGATTCAACGTAGCCTATCGGAGACAATAATCAACAGATGCAAGCTCGGCGCTATCTTGGTCCGACAGACGACATCAGGGGGGCGATTCTCGCCCAGTGACATCACAAATTCGACATTTTCTCTAGCTAAAAAACTGTATTAAAACGTCACTGAA
The DNA here is from genome assembly GCA_907269095.1 of Blastobasis adustella. Classification (NCBI taxonomy): domain Eukaryota; kingdom Metazoa; phylum Arthropoda; class Insecta; order Lepidoptera; family Blastobasidae; genus Blastobasis; species Blastobasis adustella. Next base: position 12,074,262 of record OU026119.1, on the reverse strand, counting down.
ATTGATCTTCGACAATATACGACTTTTGAAGATAGTTGAGATTTTTTTTTTCTGTAACAAACATGTCAATGTCATTGCGCGAGAATTTGGCCCCAGCCATAACCGTCGCGTAATTCGAGCATTGAATCCAGCCCGTGTCTATTGTACTATTGCATAATAGTTCTATGAAAGGGCAAAGACGTACTTTCTGACCAAAATGTAGGGATTGCATAGTTAGGAGCTTGGCTCTTCATGAGATCTGATAACTTATTCTCAGTGAAACAGTTAAGAGCTCATGAGGCTTAGCCAACCAATTTAACATGAAATTTTCTTGGCGGGATTTCATCTTTTTGTAGAAAGTACAGAATTGATGCCCTACTTCTTTCTAGCAAGCAGCTTTTTTAAGACTTCTAGAACTGCCCTATTTTTTTAATTTTATAAAAATACCTGCACTACAAGTACAATACATACTTATTATACATACAACACCCAGAACGTAACGTAACAGAATTAAAATTCATCATTTCAATTTCTGCCCTACCAGGAATCGAAGCCGAGACCTCTGCGTGGCAGACCTACTGAACCACTCAGGTCGTCGAATTAAGTTTAACCGATTAAAACCTACTCTGAAATAATTTATATTAAATCGAATTGTTAACAAGTACATTATAAAAAAAATTACCATTTTGGCGTTAATTTCCCGTTTGTGCTCTCGCGCACGAGAGCCCGGGGTCCGACTTGTTAATTTTCCAGGATCTCGCAGATCAGGTTACAGTGGAGTGACTGCCATCTGACCTCCGTGACCCTACTACCAGGGAATCCTGACCAAATTGGATCATGGTACACATTCAGTCGCCTGAATGCACAGCTTTCATCACGACGTTTTCCCTCACCGCTACAGATTTCAAAAGCCCATTAAAAAGCGTAAAGGAAGTATCGCGCCGTAATGACGAGTGTCTGCGAATAAAGAGCAAAATTAACAAAATAAACAGATGGCGGGCAAACACGGCTACCGGGTAATCCTCTTATCGCCTTATCCCGGCCGGTTGATCGGAGGCTTCGCCGCTCCGCCCGCCGCTCCGGATAGAAACTAAGCACGCGCCGCCATCTCACTTCCTTTCGAGAATGTTTGCCTCGCGATTGTTAACTCAGTTCTGTTCTCGTTGAGGGGTTTGATGTCATGCGTTTGAGTGGGTATTTGAAAGGTTGTCAAAATGAGTTTCTAATTTCTATCTGAATATATGATTAATTAGCTTTTGCCCGCGACTTCGTCCGCGTAAAATTCGCTTTTACGTAAATAAGATATAACTTACTTGATAATTAAAGTATTACCAGGCGTGGACGTTTTCACTTATCAAAATGTACAAAATTTCTGATTTTAACTTTGTAAGCTTTCAAATGTACTAAATAAATAAATGGTCGGCGAAAAAGCGAACTTCATTTGATTGATTTTTACAGTAGGAACGGATACATTTTTATTTTTTTAACGTACCTATCGATTGAACGTTCTACAACCTACTTACATAGCACATGAGTGTTATTACAGTACTGTGACAATTACTTATCAACATCTAACCTCCCCCGTGACAAAATGTCAACTTTTTAAAAGTATCTAACATTTACTGACAACATCGAATAATAACTTAATCACTTCAACACAAGTAAATCACTGAAGTAAAATTCAAATTCAGGCAATCCGGAGCCATGTATCAGCTGACGACAAGTTATGAGCTTAATATCGTAAGAGCCATGGCTCCGATCAAATCGAAGTCGATAAATACCTATCCTAAAATTACATTCCAAAATACAGATGCTTACATATTTGATACAGGTATTACATTTATGAAGCACTTTAAATACTAACCGTGTTATTTGTAATTACCGTATGACGTTTTTGTTGCTTGTAATTTGTCGAAATTTTTTAAAGATTACGTCAATGCAAAGGGCTGTTGGCATATACAACCTAAACAAAACAGTTATTGTACTGCCTAAAGTATGTCAGTACATTCGAAGCAAGTTCAGACACGTATAAGACAGTGTACTCGTATATGTCAGATAGAGGTGGGTGTAATCTCTCTATCTCAATATAAAGAGATCTCGATTCCACCCACGTACCTGCCAGCGGGTGTGACATCTCATAACATCGCAAACTTGTCCGAGCCACACTCGCACTCCGGCGACGCGGCGACTATCGGCCTAGTTTTATCCAGTGACTGTCGAGAGAACACGACTGAGATTAATGCTAGACGCTGAAGAGCCTTTAAATTGTGGAACGTGTTCGAAACATCGCACCCGAGCGCTGAAATTAATCGCGCGCCTTAGATATTGCAAGCGGTGTCCCCGAGGAGCAGATGTCTTCAAACAATGTTCCGCGCGCTTCATCAAAGCGGCTTAATTTCGATTTAAACGGGAACATCGATCGACAACTCGTCGTCGCGGAGCAGTTAGCATCACCTCGGGCTCGGTTAGCTAAGCGGCGGTGTGAATTGTTGATGCGCGCGCCGCCGCCGGCTCGCATCAAATATGCAGCGCTTCCCACCTGGCGGCCGGCGGCGGCGCCAGCAGCCGCGCCCGGCCCGCGGCCCTCCGAGCCCAAGGCCTACCAACTATTTCGGCCCCATCAACTCCGCAGACAGGGCTATTATAACACAGAACTGTTCGGAGTGGCGCATGTTTTATTCAAGAGATCACAGTCAGTCCAGATACATATAGCGGCGATTTATTGCAAAATTCGAAGTCTAAAGTCATCCCTGTTACTTAACACCAGTGGTCGGCCTAGTCGTAAAGTTTGGGGATTCCATAAGCGGGGTGGTGGCGGCGGGGGGCCGGGGGTCGCGGCACCGTCACGTGCGGCGGCTCACGTGGCACGCCCGCCAGCTGCACGCTGCACGTGCCATCGATCTAGGTACACCCGTCTACAAGAGACATAGGTATACTGTTCCATTTAATTCAGTGTCTGTAATTACCTAATTACAACTCTAGATGCAAAAGGTAATACGAAAAATATTTAGATACTAAGTATTCGATTCGACACAAAACTTTGTCACACATTTTCATCGCAAACCTGCGTTAAAGTTGACATTCTTCAGCAGGCCACCAGCAAATCCACCTCGAAAGCCACAGTGCAACTTATTTCGATTTTAAAATCTGAAATTGTAATTTAGAAAATAATCGAAATAACAAATGGCAGGTATCCAAGTGCAGATGCAGGCCAAGCCGAGCCCACCTGCAGTCGATTAGCGAGGGCGGCGGGGCGCGGGGCGCGCGGGGCTGCGGTCACAATGTAACCTGCCGCATGCAGCTCTGCAGCCTGCTCGGTGCGATACCATTACGAGAACCTCTTTATTTATTGCATTACACACTCTAACGACGCTTTATAACCATAATTATGAAAGAATCGACATCTAAATCAGCTGTCTGAGTGCTATGGAATGGAGAACGTAAATTGATACATTGCGTATCTATTTTCGGCAAATTGTAACAAACAATATTGAGATTTCGACTATTATTTAGGTATTTATCATATACCTATTTGGCTTTTTGCATGCCCTACGACTATTTGCATGCCCTCAACCAACTAATTGAAAAATGTCGTGAGTACAATTTACCCATATATCTTGCTTTCGCAGATTACTCAAAAGCTTTTGACAGCTTAATTCACAAGTCCATGTTTGAAGACTTACGCGAGCAAAATATAGATCCCACATATATTGTTCTACCCATTTAATATAACATACTATCACAATAGCACTGCCGCAATTAAACTTCAAACACCTGGTCCACCATATTAAATAAACAAAGGCGTGAATCAGGGCGACCCACTCTCACCGAAGCTATTTACAAGTACTCTGGAACAAGTTTTCCAAAAGGTGGGATGGATTGACAAGGGCGTTAATACTGGCGAAGCGAAGATAACCAACCTCCGCTTCGCCGATGATGTTGTGCTGTTCTCTAACTCTGCTTTTGAGATTGAACAGATGTTCGAAGAGTTAAGTGCATACAGCCTTGAGGTTGGACTTCAAAAGAAATTAAATATGTTCAATGCTACGCAATTTCCTCTACTATTTAGGTCAAATAGTGTCCTTCCAGGCTCGCCAAGATAAAGATCTCGACATACGAACTGATAATGCATAGAAGAGCTATGGGCATGAAGAACCTATTGAACGGAAACGTTCCAATGACGCTCAAACGAAAACTACAGGACATGTGCATACTGCCCATCATTGCTCTAGACTTGGTCTTTAACCAACATGCAGAAGTTCGAGTTCAAGGTCTATCAGAGAGCAATGAAACGTAGCGTACTCGGGGTGGAGCTCACAGATCACGTTCAGAACACAACGATACGGGCAAAAACAAAAATAAATGACGTGGCCTAAAAGGCTGCCTTCCTAAAATGGGACAGGGCGAAATGAATCACCGAAGGGGTCCCACGTAACGCAAAAAGACGTCGTGGTTGGCACGACGAATTAGAGGCGAGTGGAGGGACCTGGCAACAAATACATCTAAGTGAAAAAATATAATACAGGCCTTTAAGACCCAGCTATGGGACAACGACGGCTCCTAAAAAAATTGCTTTTTATAGTTTCTACTTTAGTCAAGTCAAAAGAGCTACGTGGGCTCAAAATCTTCCACTTATATATTATACCAACTTCCACTTATTTTATTTATATGTTATACCAACTTACTTGGTATTCAATTACGATGTGTTGTACTTTCAGCCCAGCCCGATAGTGGAAATGGTGGATGAGAAAGTAGAAAAATTATACCAATAAAAAAGAGATATAGCAGAAATAAATGGTGGGAGATTACAGGAAATATAGTAGTCCACCGAGCCATGGATTAGCTACAGAAGAATCAATACCAGATGTAAGCTATGTAGCAAATAAGCGCATTTATAACTTTGTAACATTTTTATAGTTTGTACCTACACATTTTAAAACTCTATAGGTGCGGTTCGACACATCTTGGCTGGTGTTTATCTGAGTGCGCACACGATAACTTTACTCGTTACTGAAAATGGAACTAAATTTGTCAGACAGCCAAAACCACTAATCGACAACTCCCAATAGAAACAACGACAGGAACGCCATAACTCCGGTATAATGCGGGCACTCTAGTTCAATCATTTCCACAGTGACTCGCGTGCTCCGCATGCTCGAAAACACAATGGTGATTAGGTTCACAAGGGTAGGTATGCCTTTCATCACTACAGGTCTATACACGAGTACTAAATCGGCTTCGCCCCCATTTCTGAAAGCTATTGCAGGTGGTATTTTCTTATTATCAAAAGAAACGAAATACGTGATGTGAGGCACATTTTTGCGTTAAAAAGATATTGAATAGAAAATAAAAATACGAACTCATTATAAGCCCCGGCCGCGGGAAGCGCTGAGAGCCTGTAGGCGGGGAGCCTCAATTCTCAAAAAATAACCTATTTAACGCCCCATTTTACCGCTAAGTAGGTAATTCATTTTAAATTTCAAGCAATTCGTTTTGTAGTTATTCATATATATTTTGTTTCGGTAAAGGTATCAATCTGAGGCCTATGCCCAGAAGATGTTTATATGATGGATGGTATCCATTCTTGAACTTTGTCTAGAATTAACCAAAAAGGATTGAAGAAAAAGGGTAGACAGTTGGCAGTAGGTAACTATGAAACCATCGACAGCTACGGAAAACGTAGATGGTCTACGACACAGAGCTGGCGTATAAAAATTATCAGATAGTAAGTGGAGAGATCACTGGCCAGTATAAAGAATGGAAAGCTGTCGGCCAAGGCAGAATACCCATCTAAACCTGAAAAACAATGGGAACCCGGGACGTACTGCTCACTGACCTACAGGATCGTAGCTATGGCGGATACCTGAAGGAAAGGGCTATGTTAGGAGTGTGGCAACTATAGAGGTATCGAACTTATCAATTTCACAATATATCAGAGACTTTGCCAGGAATGCCCCTCGTCACTTGCTAAGTAAGCCCCAGTCATATATGTGGGAAACAGGTGCTTAAACCTCCTTCTTCGTCTTGGAAAAGAGATCTACAAGGTTTACATCGCAGGGTCGGATCCCTAAGTGGACGAGAAATGCTGGAAAGCAGACCTTGGCAGAATCCGAGATTGACCCCTCGAATGTTGATGGTCATCATCATTGCCCTTATCCAGGGTTTGAAATGTTAATATAATTAAAAAATAAATCAATATTTTCATATAGAATATTCTAATTCACTTAAACAGTAGTTCGAATGAACGATTTAGCATTATCTCATACGTATGAGCATGTTGCCGGGGATTGACTTTGAAATACTTGGCGTTCCGAAAATGAGTGAGTATTTATTCAGGCATCCACGTGTCACTGCTGACGACTTTGGTTTCAAGCTCAGATGAATGTATATACCTACTTACCAGGGTTCCTGGTACGACTTCAATGAGTAAAAATATAAAATACTAGAAATATGAATCCAAAAGCCTAAAACACTTCATTTAAAATGATTTACGGGATCTTGTTTCAACAACTGTTAACAATAGCTACTTAGTCTCGGGTAGGTTTTCTTTTATTTTACACTAGATGTCTGTCAGTTCTAATCACGTACGCTCTGAAAGAGATAGATTATGATATTGAAGACATGGAGCGAAGGTAAAATTTCGTTTGCCGCGGCCATGCCACAGTCTGACTGACAATTGTGAATGTATGAAACATCGTATATTAGTACGTACTTACGTAGTACATATTATTTCGACTGTTTGAAACAATAAGCTCACAGTGGCAGCAGTGATAATGTAACTTCACAAATTGTCAGAATACAGGGGAAGGTGCTTTTGGTATCTTTTAGAGCCTCATGCCCTTTTTAAGACTGTTTGTTTTCGTTTAAGTAAACAAAAAAGATATTTACAATATTTACTCAATAAAAAAATATAGTAACAATTACACATAAAAAAATACACAAAAACTTAACTTAATTAATGATAAAGCGAGGCTAATTCTCTGGCCGAAGTAGAGGCATACCATAACAAAAATAATATAATATTAATTACATGTGGCTTTTTCATCGCGTTTCGCTTTACAAAGACTAGTAAAAAATTTTGAAAACGAAAATGAAAATGACATGATACAGTTACGAAGATGAAACTTGCGAGCGTGGTAGGTAGATACATCATCGATCCCGCTGTAGTTACCACAAAGATCTGACGCTTTTGTAACATTTTTAATCATTCTTTTAGATAAACTACTAGGTACAAGATTTTACTTTTCCAAAGAATCTTCAGATTAAAATCTTGACGAATTAGGGTTTATCGGAACTTTTTTATCACATTCATTGTTATAATTCGATAAATTTTGCAAGCACGTGACCAAATTGTTTCGCACCTGTTCGTAGCTTTTAATATTCAGCCGCGACAACATGTAAACAGACTAATTTAAATTGTAATTTATTCTGTCGAGTCAAATTACTTATTTAATGCTTCGCCTGTGCGTTTCATACGATTTTAAGCCATACAGTAGGTAAGTTTTGTCTAAGACGCCTTCAAGACGAATGCTGAGCGTGCTCAATTCATGAATTTTGAAGTAAAAGTTCTTAAGAAGTAAGACAGAATTTTTTTGTCGTCTCTCGCTTTGTAATCTTGGGATAAGTTGTTTAAAACGCACTAGGTACTTGAATTAAACTTAAAACGTTATAAGGATATTTACCTGTATTTATCGTTAATTAAAATTAACGTAAAGAGACGTTGGCATTGGCAGAAATCCATTTTGTACTGTGCGGGTTTCCTAGCGAAGGCAGCGGAACTGACAGCGCAGGACGATGGGCCGTCGGAGGGCGGGCGGGGCGGGAGGGGCAGGTCATCGCCCCCGCCCCGCGCGCCGGCTGAATGTCACGTCGAAAAACGTTGCCACACATCGTAACACACCGGCACATCGAGTTTTTACTACCCAATTGATAGACAATTTTACTTTCAAACAACGGGACGCGAGAGTGATTCAATTATTTTACAGTTCACGTCCAATACAGGACGCAACCGGGTCATGCTCGTTTATTAAAAGGTGAACGCGATAGTTGTTTCGGATATCAGCTGTGTGACTGGATTTATATATTGTTTTTTAATGGTTTTAGGGTTTGGTACTACAAAAGATAGAAACGGAACGCTAATTAGGCGCTGTCCTAATTGGCAACAGTCGTGTGACCATGGTCGTACGATGGACGCCTGACCAATAGGAGACCTCAAAACGTCGTACAATCGTTTCCAATTAGGACAACGCCTAGACTTACTATGTTGTCCGTCCGTCCATCTGTCAAGACTCTTTTTCTCAGGACGGCGTGGAGGTATCAAGCTGAAATGAATATCAAATACTCAAGTCTGCAATTCCCTGGAGCAGTGAAAAAATCAAACTTCTAAGGCGCAATCAAAGATACGGCCGTTTATGCTCCGTTTATCGTGCATATTTTGACGCTCGCAAGGCAATCAAAACCTATAGGGTACTTCAAGTTGACGTAGAACATTTTTGTGCAAGAAGATACACCATATAGCACAAGTAAAGGTAAAAATCACGAAAAAAATAGCTAACCAACTCATAATAGTCAAGTAGTATAAAAGCTAGTTGCGTTTGTAACTTAGTAATGTGTATCTTGTATCAAAAAGCCCTCTTTTATTCATGCAAGTGGCCCGACACGTCTTGGCCGATTTTTATACTGGGACCACCCACGGTTCACACGTCGTATTAATATGTTATTCGTTTTCCTCCCACAATATTTTAAATACAGTACAGCGGTCAAATAGGAGAGCGTCGGTGGCCGAGCGGTTTAGTTTCCGACTCGTAAGCGAGAGGTACCGGGTTCGAATCCCGCAGCGGCCATGTATCAATAACTCTTTTCTGAGTTGTGTACATTAGTTGGATTCTAACCGATGTTCTTACGGTGAGGGAAAACATCGTGATGAAACCTGCAAATTCAGGCAACTGAATTTGTAACCATGATTCAATCTGATCAGGTTCCCCTGGTAGCAGGGTCACGGAGGTCAGATGGCAGTCACTCCACTGTAATTACCTGATCGCTAAAACCTGGATCATTAATGATTATACAGCGGTCCAATAGGACATTTTACACTGAAAATTAAATATCAAACTCAACAATTGGCCTTCTATCAATTCATGCACATTAGATGGAAAGACTCAAGTGAATCTTAGCTGCAGTATTACTATTAATACTGAAGTTTCAAGTTTAATGCTAGACAATTGTCTGTAATTCATATATTTTTGTTCATGTGGTGTCTGGCAGAGCGTACTAGAACCAACCCCTTCTAATCGCGGGTGTTGCACAAGGAAACTAATGTCTTAGAAGCAGGTCAGGTAGAACATGGCAACAACGTTTAGTGTTGTGTGTATTCAACACTGCGATCGCTAACTCGCCTACCATTAAAATATGGAGACTAAAGCAAATCGCTGTGACGTGAAGCAGCCTCAAATCCAAGAGTTAACTGTTACGGGTTGTTGACGTGATCTGTTCTGAAAAACACAATCGTAACCCACACACTGTAAGGACGCAAATTAAGTTAACTGTTTTTATTAAGGGGTCAGTGGTTGCATGTGGATGCAGGGGTTCGGCGGGGGGACGGGGGCGGGACACCGCGCGCTATCGGCCTGATCGGGGCCCTCAGGTTTTTGGGTCAAGCGGGCTGCGGCGCGATGCGGCCGCGTGCACCGCGCCTTCCCTGACGGAACGTCTATGCAGATAGCCAGATAGACATCGGCTGACACACCCGGTTGGGTTCGGGTTTTATTTGTAAAGGTATACGTTTGAAGATTTTTCGTTGGTATGGTAAACTTTCGATTATTTATGGAAGGAGCGTCGGTGACCGAGTTACGGTATCCGATTCGGAAGTGAGAGGTGCCGGCTTCGAATCCCACTGCGGTCATGTACCAATTACTCTTTTGTGACTTATTTATATTAGTTGAATAGCAACCGATGTTCTTGCAGCGAGGGAAAACTTCGTGATAAAACCTGCACATTCAGGCTATCAATATGTAACCATGATCAAATATGATCAGATTCGCCTCGTAGCAGGGCCACGGAGGTCAGAAGCAAGTCGCTCCACTGTAATTATCTGATTTGCCAAATCCTGGATCATGGTCAAGGCAGACACCGGGCCCTCGTGCCCTTGAGAGTATTAACAAGGGAACAAGGGACGTTAACGCCAAGATGATTATTTAAGTAGTCATTCAAAATTTAGAATTAGGAATATTTCACATTTTTTACGACCTCAATATTAATTTGTAGGTCTGGCAGGTTGCTCTATGTAATTCAAACTCTTTCTGCCTTTTAACAGATTCTACGGGAATTTTAATATAACTAATTGTTTATACATTCTGTCAAAGGCTACAAAGCTACACAATGTGTAGGTGTATAAATATGTTTCAATGAAATAATATTGAAAATATCTCATAGTAAGTATGAGATAGAACAATAACCTTTGTCTGAACAATAATCACAAACAAATTCGAGAACGAACTAGTGAATTCGCGTACAAAGCCCCACAAACAGACGAGACTGCCAGCTTTTTATCACGGCCTTTGTCTGCGTATATTGTCTATTAACTACTTAATTAAACAGGCTTCGTATTAAAAGCCTTGTTCGAAAATAAGCGAGTTGTGAGGGCTCCTTCTAAACATCTAATTGTAATCTTATTTGCATTTAAACCGTTCGCTCCTTCGAGAGGGATTGCGAGGCTCACAGAAACGTCCAAATGTCATTACATTAGCCGGAACGAGTTGCACGAGTGATCACACGTCTCAGGTAATGAACCCGCGTTGTTGCTACGTGATCATTGGTCTCGCAAGTTTAAATCTTGTGATAATTTGGTTTCAATATTCAATTCTTGTATAAATTTATTGTAATTACTAGCTTTTCTTTGCGATTGTCTTTTTTTGTAGCTATTGTTCGCGTCAAATCTGGTTATGTTCCTCTGTTGCCGCGGGAATTCCATTGAATTTCGGGATAAATTATAATATTAAGAGCAATAGCTACAAAATCTAGGATATAATCTTTAACATTAAATTTTTTTATCAATATCCTTACCTATTGTAGTTTTGCGTGAGTAACAAACATCCATCCTTACAAACATTCTCATTTTCAGTCAGCCCAGCCGAAGTCCTGACTGTCTTATTAAATAAAAAACAGAGATAATTATTTATCCTGCCTAAAATAACTCTTAAGTACAAACATTTTATTACCGTTTGTAAATTTACTGGTAAAAGTCGACTGTCACAATCTATATTCCAACGTATTCTATGGTCTACAGGTTCGAAAAAGCGATTGTAAATAACACTTTAATTTTACAAGCCTTAGATTAATTATGAACCTCGTCGGAACGTCGTCATAATAATTATAAAACGACATCGCCAAACGACCACAGCACATCGTCCCGTTTCGCTGCCCGCCGCACGCCGCTAATCACGATTGTACCTACCTAACAATATGAATTTGTTGTTGTGTTCGCGACTCACGGGGAGTGAAAGAAAGGGAATTAATATGATTTGAGTGATGTAATTGGATGAATGGTGGAGCTAACGTAACGAGCAGGGGACTATATATAATATTTAATAGACGATGAACAGAAATATAGATAGATGTGTATCTATTTGGACTACGTACCGCAAGTGTAATTTCTTTAAATTGTCACCTATGTAGAGAACTATTTATTTTTATGTTTTACGGCAGACAAACAGGCAAGCGGGCCACCTGATGGAAAGTGGTCACCGCCGCCTATGGACTTCAGCAACACCAAGGGCGCTACCAAAGCGTGGGCCGCCTCTAAAGAGACCACAAATATAACTTTATTTTAGTCTTGGTAGATTCTGATTTTTGTGAACGCAAATCACACTTCTGTGGCCTCAAATATTAGGAGCCTTCTAACGCATAGTGTGAGCCTCTCACATCGATAATGAGGAAGTTTACAAAAAATTATTTTGATTGAATAAGTATAAAAATTTGAGTCAAATGAAACAAATAGAATAAAAATTTAAATATCTCAAGAAACAAAAAACTAAATACCTCTGAAACGCCTTTAAAATCACGTTTTATCTATGGAGACCATCCTAAATTTTTATTTAATGACGATAATTATTATTTGTTGTTATAGCGGCCATAGTAACACATAGGTACTCTGTAAATAGTTCAAGTGTCTATCTATTACGGTTCCGAAGATACAGTCACTAAGAGTTTTAGTGTATGGGTAGCCCCATAGTGGCGAGCGGGATGCTGGCCTGGTGACGTCACAGATAGATCGCGGGAGCAATATTTTCCCGAAAAAATATGTAAACTTAAATATTGTATAACTCAGTCATTTATGGACGGACTTCAAAATTTTTTTCACTGGCTTGTTGGTTTTGATTTATATTTTAACACTATGTTATTAAATATGGCAATATCGATATTAGGAAACTTCCTAATTATAGTTTTCCACTTGAATGAACACCACAATTTCCACAAAGATTGAATGTTTAAAAAAACTTTGACCTCAGTGGAGAAAAGCCCATAAGTATATCGAGTGACACGTGCCCGTAACAATTTTAAATCTATGAAGTCAGTACATTTTAATGGAAAATAACAAAAGTAGAGCACGATAACGATAAGTATTATCTTTCACTCAAATAGTTCATTTCTAATTGATAAAGATAATATTAGACACAGGATGCAGTAAGTATTAGACACAGAAATCTAAATAAATTGACTTATTTAAACGTAGATCCTTTTTTTTATTTCTTCTTTTTTATATTGTAAGTATTAAATAAGTCAATTTATTTAGATTTTTGTGTCTAATACTTACTGCATCCTGTGTCTAATATTATCTTTATCAATTAGAAATGAACTATTTGAGTGAAAGATAATAACAATAAGAATAGAATAGAATAGAATATCGTTTATTTCATACTTCATGCACACACAGACAACTTAAACCTAGAAGCTATATAAATACAAGCATTGTATAGAGTAAAGGCGTAATGAAGCTGCATGTGTGTGCTGCAGCACAAAAGGGTTATAGTATAACCAATAACTGCTCTTTATTTCGACTAAATGGCTTATTACAATTGAATTAAGCAAGATAAATGTGATATGTATTGCTCATGGAATATTGTCCATTTTTGTATCACGCCTTTCGAAAAGCGGAGCGACGCCGCGACGCGAACTATATAAGTGATACAAAAATGGACCTTATTCTATGAAAAATACATTCCACTTTGATATTCTCCTGCGCTTTTCATTTCTGAATTTAGTCGACTGAATTTAGCCAGGTGTAATAAAGCGCATAACAGTAAGTACCTACATATAGACGCACACTTGTAGGTTTTAGAACTTGTGTGGTAAGGTCGTAGTAATGTTTGAGGTTTCACCACAGGAAAAGTAGGTCAGAGCCAGTTACAGACTACCCACGACTCAAAGTTATGGAGCCCGTAACGTGACTGTATGAAAATTAATATAAAGCGCCCTAATAGCTCCGTTGACTTCTTTTTCACAGATTGTTCGCAGCAGGGATGTTATAGAGCTCCGTAACCCGAACCGAAACTATCGGATATCCGAAGTAAAAACATATCCGTAACCGTAACCGAACCTGTATAAAAGATTTGGATAATTTCGTATCGGATCGGGGCGGAAATTAGCGGAAAAACCGGAAAAATTTCGTATCCGTAACCGGTATTATGTTATTGCTATAGCCGTATCATGATCCGAAGATGCATATCCATAATATCTCTAGTTCACACACCACTAAGTACTAGTACAAACTAAAATTTCATCGATTGACATAATGAACTCAAGCATTCTGAGTTAGCTATTATAATAGATATAAGATGCACGTGGTCTTGTACGGCACCCGTAAATAGACAGGGTTTCATCTTTAAGGTCCTGTGGTTCTCAGCGGAACTACAAATATTATTATAAGTATGATGGTAGGCCACAGACAACAGCGCCACTCTTAATAGGTTCTAAATGATGAAACAGATTATAGTAGACTTATGCGCTGATTACATTTGACTAAATTCAGTCATTAAATTTAGAAGCAAAAAGCGTGAGAGCAAAACAAAGTGATATGTATTGCTCAAAGAATAAGGTCCGTTTTTGTATCACGGCTTTTGAAAAGCGGAGCGACGCATAACATCATATAAGAGATACAAAAATGAACCTTATTGTATGAGCAATACATTACACTTTGATTTGCTCTCACGCTTTTTGCTTCTGAATTTAGTTACTGAATATAGTCAAATGCAATAAGCGCATAAGCAAGAATCGAGTTTCAGAAAAAGTGAGGTTTTCCTAATAAGGTCGGTATAAATAAGAAAGGAATTTATACATTGCAGGGTCTCTATTTTTTATGCCGAAAATCATAACTAAAAAACGGTCGAATCGAGGCACACGATTTAAAAAAGTGGCCCCGTGTTGCATGAATATATTGAGATTTTAAATTTTTTCTAATAAATTATGTCAGTTTGGTTATTTATAACATGAAATTGGTTACTTGGAACAGGAATAAATTATGTTTCGTTTAATTGAATTCTGTATAATTAATTTTGGTACGTAGATACATGGCTACGCTGAGGCAAAGTAAATGGATGTTAGCAAGGTACAGACACAATTCAGCTGAACTTGAATATAAAGTGACACAGTGGAACCACTGAAGTATATTAAAAAAAATAAAATTACCTCAATTATTTAGGTAAAACCTAACTTTTAGATTTTAAAACATTATGCGCGATTATTTATTTGTATCATTATAATATTTAATCAGGTAATAACCGAATTATTTCGATAAAAAATAGTAATTTGATGCACTCCCCTTCAGTGACCATACTTTAGGAACAAATTAAGAAAACAATGTTTTATTTTACGAGCTAACCTATATAACGCCCACGACTTTTATTGGCGCGGGAGAAGCTAGCCCTTTGGACCGTAACTTTTAATTAACCGCACTTTCACAAACTTAATCGTATTACGTTGCAGGACTCATTCATGAAAGGAAGCAAAATTATCGTACCAACCTTCCTTTAACCTGCGCGGAAATCTTTTTAAAAATCCCATAGCGGACACATTAAAAAAGCATACCTTTCCCTCTCCACACCATATTATTACAAATATTAATTTTTGTAATCATGTTTTCAACTACAATTACAATAGTTACGTATGATTGAAATGTTTCGTGTAATTTTAAACACAATACACGAGAGAGCGTTGAACCCATTCGTCCGGAAAGCAGACAATTTAAAGTTTAATACTAGCAAAGCTCGACAATATCGGAAGCTATCCGCCAGAAAAACAGCCGATATAGGTATAATCAAAATCATATTTGAGGAGAGACATTCAAGAGCGTCATGAGAAAAGTTGGGAAAGAGAATCGTCAAGTTTGAGGGCGGAGGGCGTCTCGCGGGCGGCGAGGAGGGCGCGCGGGGCGCGGGGCGCGGGCGGCGGAGGTCACGGATCAGCTGGGCGGCGGCCATATTGATTCCCCGGCCTGTTTGATCGGCGCCGCGGCCGCCCGCGCCCCGCGCCGCCCCGCCCCCACACTCCACTCATGGATTAATAGACGAGAACAACTTTTCTGATTTCAACTCAAACACGACAACGGTGCCCAATGTGGAATTATTGACTATATATAAACACACGGTATTGATAATTTACAGTGGCCGTCGCGTCGGCCGGATAAGGTTCTCGCATAAATAATAATTGTCTCGAAACACGATAGCCGTCAGGAAATTAGATTCTGTAATATGTAATTGAGACTCCTATCGTATGGCCTACTGTCGGCCGCTGTCGGTTAGAGTGGACGTCTGATATAACGACCGCTCGTAATACAGCTTTATCGCTACTGCGGGAGGCAGGCTTCCTTGAAGTAAGCTTTCCTAATTAGGTACATTTTATATTAATGAATGGTGGTCGATACTAAACATAGGTAAACTTTCTTAGCAGTTATAAAATGTGATATGATATATAGACTGTAATAATTAGCGCAACTAGCATCGCTATTTGAGACCGTAACATACCCAATATTTATCAGTAAGCCAGTTATTTCGCCATTCCCTTCGTTCCCAGTGCAAGTTGCGCAAGCGTTGGTAAGGAGATCTCCAGGGCGGTACGCGCGTGCAGGGGCTTAAAAATCGAATTTTTCATGACGATAATTCAAATTGAAAACCGTTCGAATCGAGGCGAGCGATTCAAACATAGGGCCCCAGAAGTGAGGTGTCCACCGCATTTGACCTCACGATACAAGAGGAGGGATGATACCACTCAATTCAACCCCTTGACAAAGTGACTCACAGTGAGTACAATGCCACAGCCCTTTGGATCACCTCAGCCAATTGGGAACAGCCGCCCATTCGTATTAATTAAATGTGTACGCATAAAAATTCAGGATAAGTTATACGAAATATGATAAAAATCTACAAATAAGTTACTCAGACAATTATTTTTTATTTCTTAGCGACCCGCCCTGGCTTCGCACGGGCTTTCTCGGCTTTTCTTTACTATAAAATGCATGTATTATACATATTAATCTTTCGGAAGAAATTCTCTAACCGATGGTGAAAACCGCATGAAAGTCCGTTCTTTTTGAGATTAACGCGAACAGACAGACCGGGACTTTATGTTTTCTGTAGGTAGCTTACATTTGTTTTAATATTATATAGATAATAGAACCTTATCTCAACTCATAGAAAGTGATAGTGTAGTGTGTGCACTCCCCCCACTCCCCCTTTAGTTTATATAAGCTTACACCTTATCGTAATATTGGCCAATATACATTTGACCGCAGTCAGTGCCTTTCATGCCTATCGCTCATTATTGCCACAGAAAGCCGTTATTACGAGGTATGTACTGTACTACGTTTTGTTAATAAACGTAGTATGTACCTACAATAACACTAGTACGTTTTCAAAGGAGCTATTACCTCGGTACGAGCGATTAACAAACTATTAGCAGCGTCGGTGGAGGCTCGCGATCTGCGGCAAATGGCTTCGGGGGCCCGCTGGAGCATGGCCTGAATGCGTGCCTGCTTCAGAAATCAGAAATCAAAAGTTATTTGTTGTTGTACTGGTATGTGGCTGTTATACAGAGTAATTGTTCGAATAGCATGTGTTATTTCGGACGTACAATAGGTAAATTACAAATCAAAATCACAATTTAAAAAAATGCGATATATAGATATTTGTACCAGGCATATTGAAAAGGAACTGTGTTATGTTTATTTGCTATGAATCAAATGATATGTAGGTACTTTGAATATCAATTATCATTGGCATTATTACAAGTACCTACTACAATTCATTATAATATCGTAGAGAAAAACTTTACTATAGTACCTAATAGTATTTTTTATGGATTGTATGAGTTTATCGAAAAACAAGAAACATTTTTATTGTTTTAATTTACTGCTTTGCTGTTTTGGATGAAACATTATTGTGAATTACATTCTGTTGACGGTTGTATTAGTATTTAATTACATTGACATTTATAATTGACTTTAATTTAACATGACATGTATTTAATGCTTAATTATATTATTGTTGCTGATTGTTGATTTAAGTTCAAGGTCATGCCTTGTTTACTAATAAAATACGGGTGGTCATAATCAAAATAATTTATTTGGTTATTTTTCTGAAGTTTAATTATACATCAAATATGTACAGAAGACAGCAACCTACCCTGTTTAGACTCTGGACCGTCTCTGGTTTGTATTTCATACTGGTGGTGGATAAGTTCAATTGCTGCCTTGTGTACAAAGGGAAATCGCCTTAAAAACAGTCCATACACACATTGAAAAATCTCCACGTAAATCGTGTTAATTCATTCTCCACGTATAACGCGCTGAGACAGTAAGCTGTACACATCCTTGTGCCGGGTTGTGTTTGACCTTAACGGGAAAATCTCCACGTAATTCATGTTTGAAACAATATGTCTCCACGTAATTCAGATTACGCATTGCCTCGTGATCGGATCAGACGCAGTGCGTAAGCGCACTAAGTACCTATATAAAATTCATTACATGCTGACATATGGTTCCTTAAAAAATAACAAAACAAACATATGTAACCAACTAAAGTATGTATTTAGAAGTATATAAGTAGTTTGACAGTTACCTATAGAGCACCCACAACACAAGCTTTGCTTACTTTAGGGCTAGATGGCGCTGTGTGAATTATCCAAGCATGTTTATTAATTTATTTTACTTGACGGTAAAAATTACTCTCTGTTAGGTTTATCCACGAACTTCATGGGTCTTTTACTTCACAAGTTCATTAATTCTCCACATTTGAGTACATCTCTAAATCAAAACTTCAAATTTCATTATAACCCAGTTCATTACCACCCTGTCACTAGTCGCAAGCTAATGGCCGATATGTATTACAATAGATGTTTCGTTGCAATTATGCAGTGGTACAGTTCACGAACTAGGGATTTATATCCGCGGGTCCCCCTCCCGCTCCCTCCACCCCGCCCCCCAAGGCTGGCGCCGCGCCAGCACAAACACTAATTCGCCGACGTCGTTACATAATTGCTGCGTTTTTGCATTAACAGCCCCGCATATGCACTGATACAGCATTGCCAATGAAACACCCTATCTCATACGATAGCGAATGTACAAACAGCATTTTTGGGAAAACATTGTTGCGAGTTTATTTAGGGAAACCCCTCCCGTATTCGTGATTTTTACTTTCATTGTGGCCTTTCGTAGCTACTCTACACGAGTGCTACGAGGGCTACGCAATCGATTGAGTCCGTATGCGACCAATGTCAGGTATCAGTGCCATAGCCGTAAAAAGATAAATACGTACATACGGTTTTGAAACATTAAAAATGGAAAAATATTCTTAAATTGTATTCAAAAAACATTTGTCACATTACCCCGCAATCATCTGACGGGCTAACACTCAGCCTACATGAAAAATTCAGTGCGCACCTTTTAATTTGAGGCCCTAACACACATTTGGGGCGATAAAAATTAAAAATGAACGAGATTCAAAAGTTTTAATCGTTTAACCCTTCGGTGGGTGAAACATTCGATGAGTGGAGCGGGGGAGCCCATTATAATTTAAGAGATAGCGCGAGGTTCGCGGCTCGCAAAAAGAGTATTAATTTTCGCGGCCCGACTTGCCTCTAATTATAACGGACAACTTTCGCCGGCCCGGCTCGCGTTACATACGGCTCTTAGTCTTTATTTTCAACGGAAACTTCTTAACCCCTTCAGCGGGAGAGTGCTCGAACACGCGAGGGGGAGTGCTCTCGGTTTATGTTCGGAAATTTTCAGTTACATTCTTGCGTGTACCTACGACAAAATTTAAAGAAAATTTATTTACACGTGTTATAGAGGTGTATATGTGCCGTAAACAACATTACGCACATGGAAAAAGAAAGCGCACTTGGAAATGATAAGCGACGTTCAGACGTCTCGTTTCAGAATTATAATTTATCTACACTCATAGCGTAATATTCCAATTACATATTCGAAAACAGTTGTTTAAGGATACACTTTTTTAACGCCAGTCTATAAAATTTCAATAAATTACTTTTTGGTACAGCATTTCCCATACTATTTTCATTACAGCTGTATCGAAAAATAACTTTTTAATCATTATGCAACACTTTTCTCTTTTTAATTTTTGTCGGGCGCCGGAACACGGCGAAATGTAGGCTGAATACCTAAATGTCTTCAACAAATTCAAAATACAAATTTTCCTGTTTATATTTGTGATGTTCATAGTCTGTGGTTGTAATTGTGTACATTTGGAATTATTTTCCCGCTAAACAGAATATTTTTTTCTAATTTTTGTTATTTGTGTTTTTGAATGTTTTTTCTTGTTTGAAGCAAATAAATAGATAAATGTGAAAGTAGTAAAAAGCCGCTTGATATCCTCGACGCGTAGATACAACAAAACTAACTCGCAGTTACTTCCAGCAAAGTTGAAAAAATTATAGGTACGAAATTTTAACATGAAAATATGAGTGTAGATAAAGTAGTGTATGCAACTGCACATAATTAGGTATTAAAGCAGGAGTGTCAAACTATTATCATACTCGGCTACGCCTCGTATGATAAACAGACACTCATGTTTTAATACCCCCTTTTATATGACAGTTGCATAAACTACTATTACTTTATAGCTATTCATATAACGATGTGGCTAAAATTCATAGTTCTACTAATAGTACCAAGTAGTTATCATTATAGCGTATGTTATTCTGACAAAGCCTAAAGTTATCCTGACTAAGCCTCTACAAAATTTTATCAAAATCCGTTCAGTGGTAAAATCTATTCAGATTACACATCTATATATATATATTTATAAATTTATACAGACCACGAAATAGTTTGTAAACTTCGTCCGCGTAAAATTCTTTTACGCCATATGAGATTTTCGGGATAAATTTGAAGTGTTATTTTAGGATATAAGCTACAACATGGAAATAGTAATTTTATCAATACTATATGTATAGTGATTTATTTCGTAAAGTTAGTTATTTCGGGTTTACAATCATCTTCCATCATCCTCGCCGAAAACCAAATGTCCCTCACTTTTTAAAATTCATATTTTAATTAAAAAGTGAAAACGACTTTAAATCGCAAAGAAGTAAAAATAAGCTTTTTATCATACAATACGAGTAATTTAGATATCATTATTTTGTGGACTTGGTGCCAGCACAGCAATGTTTGTCGAGGGCAGGAGGTAAAACGTCTGGGGGAGGGGGAGGGTTTTTGTGTGGCACCGACTCTACCTACTATTTTCGACGGTTACCCTTGATTTCACAGGGTGTATATCATCAGATCCTGATCTGTTTAAAATGGGACAACCTCAGGAGTACCTTAAAATGTAATTAAGAGCCCTTTATAAAAAAACAAAAAAGACATTTCTAAATCGGTATAACTGACGAAGTACTGAGGAGCTACTGTGGCCTGTGGCCTTAATCATCAGCACCAATTCATCAAATGACACTATTCTGAATGCAATTATTTAGCTTGTCACTGAAAATACTGAAATCGCCAAATCTACGCCCATAATATTTGAGGAGTTCCCTCAATTCTTCGTGAATCCCATCATCAGAACTGGGTTTTGATGAAAAAAGGATCAAACCATACTTCTAGTATGTCCTTGAAATAGAAAAAGAATTTTCTAAAACGGTTTATAACAAACAGTTATGAGGTAGAGCTTGTCTAAGCTGAAATGACCACTATTTAATTAGTTGATTTCGATGTGTGAGTGCAAATATTAATAATGACACTTCATCTGTGTGGGAGCGTCGACTGCTCAATCGAACGACGCTCCTACGTTTGAGTATCACCGGCAACTGAATGACCAATTACAACGGCATTTGTATATGTATTGCATCCATATTTTAAATTTGATTGTGTTAATGTTAACGTTAATGCGATAGTGGGGCGCGTCATTTCAGCTTAAACGAGCTCTAACAAATATTTAAAAAACATTAAACCGAATTGAGAACCTCGTCGGTCAAAAGGTGGCAATTGATACCAAAGGTAATATTTTCATACAGCCATCACTTGACTCAATAAACATGTAACCAAACCAATGCAATTTACTAAGCTTCTATCTAGCCCATCAATTACCTAATAATAACATATTATTTTAAGCATTCATTTATTACACCTTATACTCGTCCATCCTGACCTCGTGTGTGATTGAATTCCCAAATTGTATGCAATTTCAATAAAAAATTATTTATGACAAAACGTGTCTTCATTAAGGAATAGTCAATATAAACCTAATTAAATTTGAATTATTACCAGCTATGATTTATTTGTTAATTGTAATGAACAGAGCAATGAATGACCTAGTTCACAATAATATTTGGCTGACATATTTACTGTACTAATACTAATAATAATTTACAGTAGTAATTGTGTATATAATCCTGCAGTTTATTTCAGATCATTATTGATACTGTGTGTGATACTGTGATCGGCCAAATTCTGGATCATGGTCAAGGCGGACTCCAGGCCCTCGTGCGCGAGAGCATAACCGGGACATTAACGCCAAGATAATACATTTTTATTTTTTATTGATACTGGGAACTAATCCATTCTCAGAAGACCGTATATATGCATAACCTTATACGTAAACCCAGTCGTTCTTACGTTTTATCCATTCTAGCCAAATCAACACCTATCAATTAATTTGTCGAATCGACATCCTGCTCACCCATCCATTCTAGCAGTTTTCCTTCTCGATGTACATAAACCTTGGACGTAAATCCATCCATTCTTACGTTCCAGGTATCCAAAGCACGATTTAGAGTTAATCAGCTAACCCATCAATTGTAGCTAAATTAACTGCCAATTAATTAATTCGTCGAATCGGTATCCTGCTAATCAATCCATTCCTAGCAGTTTACCTTTTCGACTTCTTAAACGTAATAGATAATTTATTAATCCATCCATATAGTAAGATTAGCATAGCATTGTGTAGTAAATTATATTAATATTTTATTTTCAGTTTCTTTAATATCAATTATTACTGTTTTATTTACCCTATATACCCTATATACATAGCTTGAAGAACAGATGGCCTATGTGGCAGTAAAGTTCTGGAGTGGCGACCACGTACCGGACGACTTAGCGTGGGTAGGCCCCCCACAAGGTGGACCGACGACTTGGTAAATATCGCAGGTACCAGCTGGATGTGGAAGGCACAGGACCGGCCTATATGATGATGATTATACTCAATTATCGAATCAAATTTCCTATTCATCAACATCCTGCATCCTTGATGTCCGGTTTTCATCAATCATGATCAATTCATAACCAACCCTACTACGTAATGAACATTTTATGAACGAACGATAACCCCGTAAACACTTTATAATTATAGCAGTACAATGCTGGATTTTGAGACTATCTTCAGCTTTGCGAGTTCTAGAATCATAGCGCCTTGATCTGCTGCTATTTTCGCGAGGTTATTAAATCTGTCAGAATTTTGGGAAATATCTTTAATGATCATCAGATATTCCCAAGTAACAATTTATTGTTCTATTGCAGTACTGCAGTACGTAGAACGTATCTCAAATATTTCAAATCTCTCTGGAGAGTACAACATGGAGTTCTTCAAGAAAGGGGTTAAAAGGTTTTTACGGGGTCGGCAACGCGTGGGTGATGCCCCTGGTATTGCAAACGTCTATAGTCTGTGGTGACTGCTTACCATCAGGCAGGCCGCAAGCTTGTTTGCCACTTTAGTGGTTTAAAAATAAATAAAAAAAAACCAACTAGTGATCCTTAAGAAGGCCAAATAATTTTCCGTAAAAACTTTCAATAAGTTTTCTTTAGTTACCTAATATTGATAACTATTAGATAATATTCTGCGCCAAATATCCAAAACAACATTTCTAAAAGTATTTATATCGAACTCTTTGTCACGTAGCATCACAACGTCGGAGTTCAACCGTGCTTGTAGCATAGCTAGGGCTATCCTAAAGTATCCCACTAAGTTCTAGCAATTTCTCAAGCGAAACTTAACGTCGGCTGAGTAATTTATGCACGGCATTAATAAAACATGACTAGGTAGGTAGTGGAGGACGCTGCGCGGGCCGGACGGCGCGGGGCCGAGTTGACTTGTCAGCTGCACTTACCCAGGGCCCGGTTCGACTGACTACAATAGCGTGAAAATGGAATGGGAATCGAATAAAAATACGAGATTTTACAGCTAACGTAGTACGCTAGGCTCTAGCTATTGGGGCCTTACCTACGAAATTGGCGTTTTTTTTGCAAGTATACATTTGCTCAAATGTTTTACATTGCAAATAACATATCAAAATTAATACTAGATTCGATCGATCGAGATCGAAAATTGAGTATGTTAAGATGTAATAAAAAAAATACGTGTGGCACTCGGGGACTGCCGCGGTAAAGCTATTGCATAGTATTTTTTATCAACTTATGCAATTATAACTATTTATTTATTTTATTTATGCAGTATTTTTTTTCTTTGATATTACCCATATACATACACGTTAAGGTTCAACTAGTCGCGGGCTCGAACTCACTCGTGGACGCGGCCAAAAAGCATGCTGTCTCACCTAGCATTGTGTCTAAAAGAGATAAAATCAGTTATGAGCAGTTAGCAGCTAGTCTACACGCATACGTCTAGTCGCACGCACACAAACACCGTGCCGAAGTCTGCCGAACCGACGATGCACGGCTTTCAACGCCGCACCGCTGTGCCGGTCGGAGTGGGGGGTGTTAGGTTTTTTCGTTACGGAATTTCTTGATTCGGTCGCCGCGCTCAAAGCCCGCGATAAAAGCTATGAAATAGCTTAAAATATTTTTTTAAGTTTTTATATGGGTTTGAAAACACCCCTTTTCAGTTCTCGACAATTTTGCTTCTTTAACCAGGTGTAATTTTATGAAGAGGGTAGTTATCACAATAAAATGGTATGCGGCAGTTACCTTAATGTTGTCTGATTATACCTACAAAGCTTTTAATGTGATTACATTTGCCACATTCAAGAAATTGAAAAATTTGCTTGTATGAAAATTTCTGTTTCCGTCATTATCACCACACAAAACGCCAATTTCATAGGTAAGGACACTTATATGAAAAGCTTCGTCACCTTCTAACTAATTGGCTATTAGGCAAAATGAACAAACGATTTTTGGAAGAAGTCAATGACCCCAATCACCGAAGTCGTCCAGACTGTATACCGCTTGGAAAGCAGAAAGAAACATCTAGTTTAGGAGTGGCCCTCACAGACACCAGATGCGAACCCAATAGAAAATGTTTTGGCGTTAATAAAGTTTAAAGTTGAAATAAATCTCAAAACGTCGTAGAATTAACTCGCAAAATAAAAAAATGAAGGTAATGTCCCGCGATTATGATGATAAGTTAATGGAAAATGTGTTTCAAATATGTCAGCTGATAATATACCATAGCGGAGACTGAGACCGTATAACTAAAAAAGCATTATAATACTTATTTTAAACAATGTCTAGTGTGAATTTATTATTTAAATACGATTTTTAATTTAATTTTGTCAGCTATGTTCTTGCTCTTGGTACATAATATACCAATGACTTTTTTTGAACACTTTATCCAATGCTCTTACCGATTGATATATGTAACCACGATCCAAACTGATGCGGTTCATGGTTGGATCATGATTAAGGCGGACCCTGGGCCATTGCCAGAGCACAACCGGGATATTGACGCAAAATTGTTTAATTTTGGTGAACGATAAAATGAAACCGATTTCGTAAGCTGAGCGAAAGTAACACAACGGTCATTCGTTATTATTGTCAACCTTTCTAAAAAGGGACAATTGTCATTATATTATACCACCAATTAGAACGAACTTTGGCGTATTTATTTTGGGTGATTTTTTTAGAATTCAAATAGGCTGATCAATATCAAAATAGTACATGATGATTGTTGAATAATCAAATATGACAGGTAATTAAATTAAGTATTCAGAAATGAATATTTTCATGACTTTTGTCTTTACCAGGGGGGGCGCCATTCACATTTTGTGTTTTTATGTTGGAACATATAATATTTTGATCTAATGTATGTAATTTGTCACTGAAACTTATAAAGGTTGCTTTATACCTTTACATTTCAAATTGAAATATAACAAACAAGAATATATTAAATATCAGTGAATCTATCTTTATTTTAAAGCTAATGATATGCCATTTATGTTTTAATATGA
The DNA here is from genome assembly GCA_907269095.1 of Blastobasis adustella. Lineage (NCBI taxonomy): Eukaryota > Metazoa > Arthropoda > Insecta > Lepidoptera > Blastobasidae > Blastobasis > Blastobasis adustella. The sequence goes on along the minus strand of OU026119.1, from coordinate 12,048,600 downwards.
TTTCGGCCATGTGGCCGCCGCGACTGGCGCGTATCTGGAATATTGACTTCCAATTTTCCCACACTTTTCTCAGCACACGGCCGTTTTTCGCTAATAACTCACCGAATGTTTTGTTCTATCGTCTCTGGTTTATCCATAGATTTATCGGCGTAGGATATAACAAGGAGGCTATGATAGAACACAACATTCGGTGAGTTATTAGCGAAATAAGGCCGTTAGATGCGAAAAGTGTGTGAAAATTGTACGACCAGGGACCAGGGGGATATTTTTGAAACCGCTCGCATCCACGCAAACGCTCGTCTTCTAATGCTTGTGTCTTTCCTATCTCTAGCAACTTACCACAAGTGTGAAAGAGATGCGGTTTCAAAAATATGGCCCCAGATTTAGCCATCTATACGTATCAATCGCGGCGGTCACATGGCCGAAATGATAATATTCAAACGTAAATGTCATTTCATTATCTTTCTAATAAAGTTAGTTCCACTGATATTAAAACAATTTTTTTGTAATTGTTATTTTAATTAAAAATCCAAAGAATTAAAAAAACACCCTTACACCGCTCAAAGTGTACTGAAATTTTAAACGTAAACAAGGAATCTTAATAGTTTAGGGTAGTTATTAGAGGTAACGGCGAGAAGATTATAATGCCCTCGTGATATGCATATGCAAACAAGCCCCAAGTGACTGTTTACCTCGTCAAGAGCTCGTAGCCCGGTTGGAGGGCGAAATCGTGAGATTAAACGGCTTTGTTAACAATGTAGGCTTGCCCGCCATACTAATGATATAGGACATAATATCGTTGAGAATTTATTAAGGAGGTATTTTTATTAAGTATTTTTTTAAAGATTTTATATAATCTAATTTTGTCATTGCCAGTGGATGTCCTGCTAATGGAATTAAGAAGCAAAGCAGGTCACAAGCATCGTAATAGTGCGTATGAATGAAATAAAATTAATAAGCTTTTTAAACCACAGACCAAAGAAATGGTCTGTATTTTAAACGGGTCATTGGAAAATATAATATGCCAATAGCAAAAACAAAACTAAATCGATGACAAAATTTGGTCTTCATTTCTCATCTGTTCATGCCAAAACAGCTTATTTTACCATAGCCTTCTTCATTTGACGGAAATCATAAGGGCGCCCTGGCATATGACGTTACAAGTTATAGATTATGCGGGCACCGTAGGTTATACCAAAACAAAAAAAAACAATTTGTAGCGATAATAGGTTAGATAACCCACAAAACGTTAATCTGCCCGTGCACAACATGGCACAAATTCTTTTTAAAGAAAAGTTACTTTAATGTGACTGTCTAGCGAAACTGCCAAAAGGATGTAAGGTACCCCGGTTTTACTTCTAGAACCCACACAAGAGTATAAGAAGTACTATTGCTAAGAAAGTTTGGGTCACTAAAAAGAAATTGTGCCAGGTTTTGCACGGGCAAACCAACATTTTGTGATCTCCTAAATCTCTATTATCGCTACAAAGTGGGTTTTTTCTTGTATTCGATGACGTAGGATAACCTACGGCCCTCATAGTATATTATATCTGAATTTATTATCTGACTTATATAGTATCAAAGTCTATATTACCAAGCCGCACACAGCAGCTGTGCGCGGTGTGCCGACCTGACCGCGGTCAGGTCGTTTTCCGCGACACGCGTTCGGAGCCGAAAGCATGCTGCGACGCGTTGACGGCTCTGTCGTATCCGATCGGATCCTTTTGGCTGCCGTCTTATCCGATCGAATCCTTTCGGCTGCTGTCGTGTGCTTAGAGTTGGATCACCTATTTCTTGTCCGAGTATATATATAAAAATAAAAATAATAATTTATGATTTAAATTTATTATTCTAGAGTAATAATAATATCAATCATCATATTAATCTTTGACACCTGGCCAGTTTGGATGATGGTTACACATTCAGTCGCCTGAATGTGCAGGTTTAATCACGATTTTAAATCAAGAAGAAGTGTATGGAATTCGCCAATTACACAGTTTTTGCAACAAATCAAAAAATTTTTCTTTTCCTTTTCTGTATTTTGTGATATTTTCTTCTTTTAAAGCAATAGCCAACAATACCACATCAACTTCAAAAATTTTCAAAAATAAGAATACATCTATACGATAGGAATGAAATTCTTTTACTAAACGCTGTACTTCCAGAATTGAATCTACAGGCGCAGATACGGATATGTACGCCACGGAGAGCCGTTCGAATGCGTCGATATCCTGCCGGAAGCGATCGGCTGTCGCCGCATCCGTTCGTATCCTTTCCGATACGATGCGATGCGTGCCGTCTAGTGGAAATTGTACTTTAGCTGTATAACTTAAGACCCAAATAATGTTTTTTAGAAATTCGTTCATGTCATTAAATCTAACTGAACCACAGATTTATCGTCTGTCTGTAAGCTTAACAAATATTTTAAATTTAAAAGTCCATTACAGTATCTTGCAGTACATTAACAGTGTGGCGTCAAGGCGATTTCGCGCTATTTGTAATACAAGAAGCCTGTCGGGAGCAGTAACGCAGTCAAGTGCTAGCGAGGTTGCGCTCAATCGTAGTGCAATCGTTTGTACTGTTACTTGTATTACTTACCTACAGGCTGCTGTGGCTTCAGTGCTATTTCTGAACTGTGGATAATGTGTGGACTACTGTGGAATCGTTAATACTTAGTAGCAAAGAGCTCTGGAGTCTATTTTCTGAACTTTCAAGGACTGAAGTAGGGCATGCAGATCCCTATAGTGGAATATTTTGATTAAATTAGCAATTGTTATTATTATTGGTTTATTATTTTAATATTGTCACACGGACAGACGTGACGGAAAGTTTTCATAGTCATTCAAGACATCTTCAGCATAAGGGGATGCGGTGCCGGTATTACCAAGTATACGTAGACTGCTATTTCAAGAACCCCCAAAATGTACTGCAGAGTCTCTTCTTTCAAATACTATTATAGTTATATAAATAGTTATAATAAATACCTAGTATGATGATCACCTGCCGGAGTCTTTATTTCGGTAGGAGATCTCTACTTATTATTTTGTGAGTTTTTTATAATTTGATTTATTTTAATTACCGAAAGAGCTATCCTGTCTGACTATGCGGTTCAAGAGCAATACCGATTGGATATGGAATCGCACATTTGGTATACCTACTAAGTAGTGAAAAACACACCAAACCACACACTTATTAAACTTATTTACACTTATAAAACAGATCGTGCATCGCGTGTTGTCCCCTGCCACAAAGTAGGAACGTTCAATACCCTGCCATAGGAATTTGCACGGGATTATTGGCCGTTATTGGTCCTTGGCAGACGACAACGCACATAAATTATTGACAAAGAGAAAACAATTTAGTGCGACATCAACGTTATTATATTACTGAATGTGGCATAAAAAGGAACTAATGTGCCGCTAACAGAGAAACTGTACTGAAACAAATATTGGGGTGGCTGGAAGTCAGGCTACTATAGCTACTTTTCGTGAATTCGATTCTTCCATCGGAATTACATTCGAGCATATAAGCGGGTCGGACGATATGGATGGCTCATAGCGTAATGTTCCAATTACATATTCGAAAACAGTTGTTTAAGGATACACTTTTTTCACGCCAGTGTATAAAATTTTAAAAAATTACTTTTCTATACAGCATTTCCGATACTATTTTCATTATAGCTGTATCGAAAAATAACTTTTTAATCATTATGCAACACTTTTCTTTTTTAAATATTTGTCGGGCGCCGGGATACGGCGAAATAGAGGCTGAATACCTAAATGTCTTCAACAAATTCAGATTTTCCTGTTTATAGTTCTGTGTAATTATTTTCCCGCTAAACGGAGTATTTTTTCTAAATGTTGTAATTTGTGTATGTGAATGTTTTTTCTTGTTTGAAGCAAATAGATAAATGTGAAAGTAGTGAAGTGATTTTCCCGCCGCTTGATATCCTCGACGCGTAGATACAACAGAACTGACTCGCAGTTTACTTCCAGCAAAGTTAAGAAAATTATATGTACGAAATTTTAACATGAAAACATGAGTGTAGATAAAGTAGTGCATGCAACTGCATATAATTAGGTATTAAAACACTCGTGTCAAACTATAAACAGACACTCATGTTTAAATACCCCCTTTTATATGACAGTTGCATAAACTACTATTTTGTATCGTCACCGGATAGATGTCCACAACGAGAAAGCTAAAAATTTTTTAACTTCTAAATTTTAGGAGTATGAAGCTTTCAAAAGTACACATTTTTGTGACATAATTTTTCTGGAATGCCCGTTGGGACGACGAGGAAGACGTTCATAACATTCACGTCAAAACAAGTGACGCCCTCCTTTAATATTCACACAGACAGATTCAAACCATACCGCATTGAAGTACCTATTATCGTCATTGAACGCGATTATGTTATGACATCGAAGGGTTGTTAGTATCGATAACGTTTGCATTTCATGATAATGTAAAATATAAATCATGTGCGTAAATAATTCAAATCGCTTAATTAACGCAGCGATAACGTCCTAATTGTTACAGAGATAGATATGTAATTGCAAAACTACATTTTAATGGACAGTGATAATTGAAACTTAATAAATCTATATTGAAAATTTCAAAATTATACCGGAACATAATCTGTTACTACAGCAGATTATTCCTATATAATTTTGAATTCATTCACACAAGACCATTAATAAGCAGCAGCCTATTTTCGCCCTATTTTTGAACCGCTCGCGCCAAGGCGAACGGTTTTCAGCATGAAATATTCAATATTTTGATGCATGATTCTGATTATCCCTACTTTTAAATCGTTCTCTTCCGTTAATGCAAATATATTTTGAAAAATATAGAATTTTTCATGGTGAAAACCGAAGCTAAAAACCATTTGACTCGAGACGAGCAGTTCAAAAATGCCCCTGAAAAGTAAATTCCTTGTTATAGAATTGCTACCGCATAGACCTACGGAACGAGTGAGTCATACACCTATTCAGGATTAAACACAGTTTGCGGTAAAACTATGAGGCTACTCTATCCTTTGACATTGTAAACAGTTTATCTCTTGGCCGGTGGCTGTTATGGGGCTTAATAATGTATCCGTGCAGGAGATGAGCTTGATACGCTCGGATACGCAAACAACTCCCGAGAGGCTGTGAGTACCTACAGTTAGTGGTCACGTCGTCACGGATATAAACTGCTTGTATGTACATTTCAAACATCTGCATTGCTTCATTGTTGAAGTAAACTAAGTAACGCATATGGTCAGTGTGATGTAAGGATTAATGAAGAAGAGTAAGTAAAGGTAAATGAAGACGACAATAGTAATAATAGATAATATACGAAGGCACAAATACGCAGCATATACGTACGTTAAACCCATTACAATGTCAAATCCTCTTTTAACGAACACGATCATTATGTATCATTACATAGACCATTTCAATTTTTTGTACGTACAAATACAACAATTTTATGTTATAAGCGGAGCTCGCTGGGTAAGTAATGTAAAGTTCATATTTTACATTTTAACAGTTGTAAGCCAGGTGATCTTGCTTGTTTCTAACCAAGGTTAACGAAATTTAGTGGCATACCGCCGTCTACATGGTTGGAAGCTAGCAAGGTTACTTCTGTTGGTATCGTGGTCGGTAACGCTGTAGTTAAATACATTTTGATGACGAGATTATATGACTACTCATCACCAGTTTTTTTTATACCTCTAAGGTGGCCAACAAGCTTACGGCCTGCCTAATGGTAAACAGTCACCGCAGCCTTTCTTAAAGAACTTGTGGGATTTCACTTTCTCTGACGAGGTAAATTGTCAACACACAAATGTAAGTAGCATTTTATATAATTGAGGCAGTACAAGAGCTGCCCTATAGAGTTTTACAGAGTTCACATAAAGGGTTTAATAATAATATTAAACGGAAATGCATGTAGATAGGTAAAATATAACGGAAAAATGCGATTTAGATCGTTAGCGCTCTTATGTGTTAGTATGAAGCGCAGTAAGCCTGTTATTTGGCAGTGGCCGCAGCCCCCGGCCGCTAGTAATTTATGCACTCTAAACTTCCCGTCGCACACACGCTGCCAGCCGCTTCCAAATAATATTATCGAGCAGTCGGTGTATTAACGACCAATGCTAGTGTCTATATTAGTTACAGATACAATAATGTGTTGTTGTATGTACCTAAGTATGTAGCTGTTAAGCTGATCAATATTCAAGCAAGTGATGCATACTTGAGTTAATATTATCCCGCCAAAAATATTTTACATTAACCATTACTACTGTAGGGTACACTTTTCCTTATCAGTTAACACCGTTGCTTTACATAAAACAATATCTGTAATACCTATTGGAGGCACTACATAACTCGGCGAATGACGAAAAGAAAGACGTGAACATCATTCGGCACACGAAGGGAGACAAGTCATATTAAAATTCCCGAATGTGTAGTGTAAATGTGGGTCGTAGAATGCAAGTAGGTCAGCGCGGGCCGCGCCGTTCTCGCGACGGTTCTCGAGCATTTTTCCAACAAGGAAAATTTCACCCTCCGACGTCCTTCCCGCGAAGGGATGCCAAATACGCCATAACCAATTTGCCTGTCCATAAGGATCGACAAACAGGATCGCTAGGGGGCCTCGCGACCTTGTTGACTACTGTACCTACACCGGGGGTATTCCCGCAGGGCTAGCGCGCAAGATACGCCTAATTATGCGACGACAGATTTTTGTGAAAGCTCACCCTATGTGATCGCCACTAGAACTGTACAGTGCTTGAAATGATAAACATTTTCACTTTGCTAATCTTGCCTTTCTTATTAATTTTTATTTGCATAATTACGACAAAAATGTAATAAATAGAAAGCAACAGGAAAAGCTTCAATTAATATTTACCTCATTGTTACGACGATAAAAGTATGTTTATAGAATTTATTTCTGATTATGTATGTAGGAAGTGGTAAAGGAATCTTTTTCGCACTAGTCAGATCGCAGATCCTCCGCGTAATGAGGGCTATTATCCAAACAAACGGCAGGCTTACTTCCGGCTGAAATATCACGGCTTCTCCTAGAACGGCAAATGAAAAATAAATACTATTCTTAGAACGCCTTACAAAGTTTTTAGGTAATACTTGGTTGAATTGTAAAGAAATACTATTACTTAAGAAAAGTGTGATATAATATGTAATATGTTTGAAATTGGACTAAGCACTTATAATTTTATTTATTGTACGGGCGGTAAATACAACCTCAATATTTGAAGATCAAAAAGAAAGACTTACGAAAACTAGATAGAGATAGTTAATAGAGACTCGTGTAATACGTAACAGTGGCATGTGAACGATTGCGCAAATCGTTGCTCAAGTGAAAATTTTTAGATTAGGTACTAGACGAACATACGAAAGATTTAAATTGCCTTGAAAGGTAGGTGAAATCATTGCGGAGGCGGGGCGGGGCGCGTGCGCGGTGGACGCGCCTGCGCGCCGAGGGCTAACCTCAATCCTAGACATGTTTTTGAATGAAACTTCATCGGGAAGCCGGTCTGTGGCCGCACTTTGCTTTCAACCATCCTTATGTCGTGGATCCTTTTGCTATGCCGGCCGTTAGGTATATGACAAGGCACCGCTATCCGAAACCGTTCATTTAGTTCTAGTTTAGAGATTATTATGGTGAATTATTTTCTACAGGTTTTCACTAAGCAAATCAGTATCAGGTAAAAAGGACGAAGGTGAAAATCCTTCGAAGTTGTAGGAGGCTTACGTTCGTTATAAACTGTTAGGGTTAATACAGTATGTGTTAAGACTGTACTTGATGAGCATCAGGTCATCAACGATCGCCAGTACGGATTCAGTCGGGAACGATATGCTGGTGATCTCTGAACCTCTCTGATCCATAAATGAGCAGTAGCCATTGAAAGCTTTGTGGCCTTAGCGGTCAGCTTGGACATTGCGAAAGCCTTCGGGCCGGATCTGACACAAAGCGCTGCTCTCGAAGTTTTCTTACGGACCGTAGAATCTAGGTCGTGGTCGACGGTTCGTACTCTGACTGCAAGTCCGTGAATGCTGGGGTCCCGCAGGAGTGTGTTATCACGTTTTTTAAACCACTCGCATCCACGCGAGTGCTCCCCGTCTAATGCCTGCAGTCTATTCTATCTCTATCAACTTACCACGACTGTGAAAGTTTTGAAACCGCTTATCTCGTTTTAATAGAATAGAATAGAATAGAATAGAATAACTTTATTGTTGAACTGTGTAGGTACAATCAGGTATTACAAATGATATTTGTGAGTTTCAACAGTTTGCCCATTTCGGACATACAATATTTAAAGCAGCAATAATTAAATAATAAAATTCACATCCATTTAAAACAATAAAAAAGAACTTGGAAATAAATCAAAATATGCAATGTCAATAATAGCTAGATACGTAATAAATGAAAAATGTCAAATTCAAATTAAATTGTCAATTAAATAATAATATGAATGTCAGCTTATAATTTACAATATCAAACTCTTATTTCGTCCAAAATTCCCCCAAATTATAAAAAGCCCTATCCAATAGCCATTCTTTTAATTTAGTTTTAAATTTATATCCACTTAACATTTTTAAATGTTCTGGTAAATTATTGAACATTTTAATTCCATTGACATAGGAGCTTTTTGTTAGAATTGCACTGGAAGATTTCACAGTACATATATCGTGTTTATATTGGGAACGGACGTTACTTTTTATGTCAGACATATTACTAAAATATTCACTATTGTTCTTAACAAATACACAAACTTCTAGTATATAAATACAGGTCAACGTCAAGAACTTCCTTTCTTTAAAAAGGGTTCGCAACGTTTCATTTTTAAACATGTTGTAAATCGATCTTATACATTTCTTTTGCAGTATAAATGTGGATTCCACATTCACGGAATTTCCCCAAAATACTATGCCATACTTCAATAAAGGATATACATATCCATAATATGCATTTTTAGCAACACCTTCCGATGACACGTTTGTGAGGACAGAAAGAGCAAAACAATAACTAGAGATCTTTTTATTAATTTTTTCAATTTGTGATTTCCAATTTAGGTGGGCGTCAATGGAAAGACCTAAGAAATTTGTTTCTGCAACTTCTTCGATTAATCGACCATTATGTACTATGTTCAACGGGATATGAGCCATTTTGTAGTTTCTAAATTGAATATATTTAGTTTTCTCAGTATTAATATTTAAGTTGATAGAAGAAAGCCAATTTACTACTTTTTCTAGTGTATCTGTTACATTATTTTGTAGGTCACTATCAAAATCCGTAACAAAAATTGATGCGTCATCAGCAAACATTATGCATATATGGTCTATAGTTAGTGGCAGTTCGTTTATATAAATAAGAAACAACAGGGGACCAAGTATACTTCCCTGTGGGACGCCTACTGATACCTTTTTAAACTCAGATTGACTTTTTTCTACCACCTTGGTTTGTTTATTAAATTTATCTAAAACTGTAGCTTGGACTCTGTTAGAGAGGTATGATTCAATCAAACTCAAGGCAATTCCACGAATTCCTATGTGATGAAGCTGTTTCAGTAGTATTGTATGAGATACACTGTCAAAAGCCTTACTCAGATCCAAAAAAAGTCCAATACACGGACGTCTACGATCTACTGCTTCCCAAACTTCCTTTAAAAATCTGAAGGTTGCTGACGTAGTATTTTTACCCTTTTGAAAACCAAATTGGTTTATATTTATTATGTTGTGCTTATTTGTAAAAGATATTAACCTATTAAAAATGATTTTTTCAAATATTTTTGAGAAGTTTGTTAAAAGAGCAATCGGCCTAAAATTATTAATTTCGGATCGACTTCCTTTTTTGTATAAGGGTTTAATATGAGACTTCTTCAGCATGTCTGGGAAGATACCTGTCTCAAGGATAAGATTTGCGATATATGTTAATGGCTCCGCTATATAATCAATTGCCGACTTAATTGCCTTCATGGGTATATTATCGTATCCCACGCTATTTTTGTTCTTTAACCCTTTGACAACTTTCTTTAATTCTTCTTAACGCTTTTCAATTTTGATTTTCCCTATTTTATCACTGTCGATGTTACCAATATATATTTAAAAATATTAAATTTTACATACCGAAAATGTTGAAAACCTTCGACTCGATTCGGGCGGCAGAAATTTTGATTCCAAAATATTGTTACAAGATAATGTTGAAAAGTTCCTAGAAGTAGCTCTAAATAGTATTGGCAACGAAGGTCAGTAAAACAATTTGAATAAACTTGCTATGTTTCAGAGAGTCAGCCACGTTCGCTAAGTAACCTCATACCGGTGGCGGTAACATTGGGTACTACTGGTGCATATTGACGTCAGAAAGAGAGAAGGTACTAAATATATCGAAAATTACGGGCAAATATTTCTATTGAATATTGATGATACTGAAATTCCATGATCATGGAAAGTTTTTCTTAGTAGTACGTGAATACTTAGTAAGTGAATATACATAATTTGTTACCTTGATGCTTCATCAACACTTTTAGTTATTAGTTGGTAAAAGATTCCATATAATAAACTAAGGTCGTTTTGCAATTGAACAAACAAAGGAGACCTGCAGAATTGTATGGACCCCAGCCTATATGACCAATAACGTTGAGCGATATGTCATTGGAAAGCCAAAAAATTGCATAAAAAGTTTTACTATAACTTTTTCCCACAGCGATTCAAGAATTGTTGCAATAGTAAAAGTTGTATAAAAAGGAAAAATCCTTATCAATCACATAGGCCGAATTTTCCAGTGTAAATGGAAGATTTTTTTTTATATCATACGGTTGGCAAACAGGCAAGCGGGCCACCTGATGGAAAGTGTTCACCACTGCCTATAGACATTAGCAACACCAAGAGTATCGCCAATGCGTTGCACACCTTCATAACACGTTGCTCTGGCAGCAAAGAGGCAAATGCCCCTCCACTGCCACGGTTCCCCAATCCCCCACCCCATTTACTTTAATTGATTATAACTTTTTTCTCACAGCGATTTGAGACTAATTGCCATAGTAAAAGTTATAGAAAATGAAAAATCCTTTCCAATGACATATCGCTTAACGTTATTGGTCATATAGGCTGGGTTGTCCGGACCTCCTTTATGGTTTATTTAATAACAAAAAGTTGCCCATAATGTCAATGATTAGATGCATACATAAACTTCAGTACCTAAATAAGCACCCATTTTGGTTTCAATTCTCGCGCAGCGACATCGCGAATTCGACATTATTCTATTGCATTCAAAAAATATTCTATCAACAATCTTCAACAGTCGTATATCGTCCAAAATCAATTGCAGTGACGTTTTAATACATGTTTTTGGCTAGAGAAAATGTCGAATACGAGATGTCACAGCGCGAGAATCGCCCCTCTGCAATATATCACATTAAAGACAGCAGACATTTAAGTTTTGTTTTTGTTTTAATCAAACGCTGCCTTTTAACATTTGAAAGCTTTCAGATGTTATAATTGCGACGACGTTTTAGATAGAAGGAAGGACCTATCCACATGCAAGTCATCAGGCGAGTCGAGTGCCATTTCTCACGACATAAATGTGCACAAATTCTGCAATTTGTCATGTAGTGGTAGTTTATTTTTATTTGATGTAAACGCAATACGTATGAACATTATTTAGGTATTCAGAACAGGTAGCTCGTACATGTCACTGAATCCTATCATATTATTTGTTTAAAATCTTATTAATTACTTTAATGTGTGTTTTTTTACAAACGCATTGCGTTTTTTAATTGCATTTGCTTGTAATATTAAGGGTTTCCCTGTCTCAAATTCCATCATTATAAATAGACTTTGTGAAATTGAGACCACCTAGCAGTAGGTATAAATAGTTCATTATCATCTCAGCAGCATGAGAGCGAACGCCTAAGTATGATAATGTGACAAACACGCCTTATGTGCGTATAATTTTCGAAGGCTGCGAGACCAATCGAGAGATTTCACAGGGTTCCCATCATCCACCACAGAAGTATACCCAAACAAAAACTTCCACTAAGATCGGTCCACAGTTGGCTGAGATATCGGTGGATATACCGAACATACATCTCCTTTTTAGGATGTCAGTCAAAAATCTAGAGCTAGAGCCTCGATCGCTCTGCGCCGGACATGGGGGTACCGTGTGGCCCAAGGCCCCCTCTTTCCGACGATAGCCGTTATTTGTATTTCTTGCTGGCTTTTGCACGGGCTGAGGCCGACATATTTAATTTTCGTATATTTTTTCAGTATTTGTTTATTTTTACTATAAATATTGTCCAAATTTATGTGATTCGATTGTTGTAGAGAATATCATGTGTGAATCGTGAATTACACTAAACAGAAATACGCAAAAGCGCGCGTTTAATTCATTCCATGCAGTGCCCCCACCCCGCTGCCTCTCCCGCCCCCAACTCAAATTCAAGGTCAAAACAGAGAGCTGACTATATGCGCTAAATAATTATACTAAATTTATGTTTCTAAAACTAATAGTTTTACAGTTATTAGGGTAAGACGGTGTAGACCTTTTCGTTACTGTCCAGAGGCTCAATTTTTAATAGCTCGCACCCACGCGAGCGCACGCCTTCTAATGCCTGTCTTCACTAGCAACTTACCACGGGTGTATGCGAGCGATTCATAAATAGGGACTCGAGTCCGCTAATTTATTTTTGAATGAACGATATTGAATTGTAATTGGATCGCAATAGCAGCTTAATGGCAGTTTTAATTATAGCAGAATACCAAAACGCGTAAGATGCCATTGAGCTACGATTGCAATAGAAATTACAATTAAATTTTCGGCATGAATAAATAAATATAATAAATATGCTTGGACAATTTCACACAGCGCCATCTAGCCCCAAGGTAAGCAAAACTTCTTGTATCGGTGCTAGATAACTGATAAACTACTTATACACTTTTTTTAATACATACTTATTATACATACTACACCCAGACCCGTAACAGAAATTATAATTCATCATTTCAATTTCTGCTCGGCCCGGTTTCGAACCCGGAATATCTGCGTGGCGAGCGGCATGTTAACCAACTGAACCACTCAGGTCGTCACAATAAAACATAAAACAATATTATTTCATTTAAATTGGCAACACTGAAAGCGAACGGTCCCAAATATTCAAAATCAACGTCGTGTATAAAAATATTGAATTTTTCATGCCCAAAAACAAAATTATAAACCGTTCGATTCAAGGCGAGTGGTTCATTCAAACATAGGGCTGCAGAACTGTTTTTAACTTTACCCGAGTAGTAAGTTAAAGTTATTTATTATAGAACGGACTATACAGCAAAGGATGTTGGAAGGTAATTTACGTGCAAAGGGACGAGCGTGAGGGTCAGAACTCGAGAGACAGCACCAAATAGCACAATTAAAGTTTATACATGAACACGTGAATTCGACTCTCAACCAATAGAGCAAGGTCTTGTTTGAGGATCACATATCACAAATATTTCCTGTTCGCTCACTCTACAATGATTATGAATCTTGCTATCCCGCTTTTTCATCTGTTGAAATAAGCTGTCAGAAAATTACGTGCGCAATGTTTTGAACGTTCGACATGTTGCTGGAGCTCCTGAAGCCCTGACGTTTCTTTTTAAACATCGGTGTAAATTTTATAATTTCATAATAAAATTTAAATCAAACCATTTAAAAGACGGTGTAATTTTGTGCACATTTATGAGAAAGCGCAAAGTATGGAAATACACCTGAATTATCTTTTCACCGGTAAGTAATCATTCATGGTTGCGGCGATCGGGCATCAATTTTAGGAATTGTGTCAAAAATATGCATCGTAATAATCTGAATTTGCAATTATTGAAATTATTTACCTTAAAACAACATGCAATTAAAGATAGATTTAAAATTATTGGCAAATACAGCAATATTTCGGTGTCTAAATAGGTACGAAAATATTTTGATGCTAACAGGGTCGGATTTAGTATTAATGGTATAGAATTTTAATACTCAAATCTTGTAAATAGCGGTCCACAATTTTATATGCATTAGAGTTTCACACCAAAAATGTACATAAATGACATTTTAAATGTTCAGACATTTTATGAAACCACTTAACGGATTAATCTCGTATTTACGTTTATTTTCATTTATTTGTTTTTCAGGGTTGCCTAAAGACCAGACATGGTGATGTATGGGTTTCAAATTGGAAGTGCTTGTAAACATTTTGAAGAACAAGATAATTAGTAGATACAAGTCCCTTCTGTCCTGGTGCACCATATGAATTTTTACTGAAAATAAACAATATGCTGCCTGTTTAATATAGTAATGTACCTATCCTTTTCATTATATTTTTTTTCATGGCTATGTCCTCTAGAGGGAATCCTGTGGACAATGAAGACGCTTCTAAAAATAAGTAAGTAGATACCTACTTAGTTTCGAAGTTAAAACAGATACTACAAAAACTTACTAGGCTCATTCCAAGTCCGAAATACTGTTAAGTTGATGCTTCCGGAGTAGAGTAGAATAGAATCACATAAACCATCGTGCAATATTATTCGTATTCAACCATCCTGTTGAGCAAGAAATCTTATCCTATGTAAATATTTAGAATAGCCGATGCATTACTACAAAGCGTCCATTAGACAAAGCCTTTAATATAAGCATTACCTACGCGTTTTTCCACATAAAAGTCATAATAGCAAGTCATTTATTTTCACCCAGCTCAGTGCAATTTCCGTTGAGGATTACGTGGCAAGAAGGGTTTTCACCATTTCATTGAAGCTTTATACGAGATACGCAAGATATTCTTTTAACCAAAATGATGAGAAATAGGTACCTAGTTGTGAGAAGTATGTAGGTACTTAGATACATATATATAGGTAATTCTATTAATATCAAACACGAGCATCTATTACAAATAAAATAGGTATATTATTATTAGTTCAATCTTCGCCGAGAAATACAAATAAATTGTCGTTGAATAGATGCTTATTTGGTAGACCTATTAGGAATAGAATTAACCGAAATTGGAGCTTGTGGTGGAATTTATTGGAACAGAAATTATTATTGCGGCAAATTGTAGGTAATACGCTTCTTATCAACATACTAAAAATATACAGCTGTGTACCTATGGTGCTTTTTTTTTCGAAAATAATGCGTCCTACGGGATAACGCCCCATGACTAAATTTTATAAGAAAAAATATAAAATTCTCAACGAATTTCGCTTCACACACTTTTTCGAATTCGAAAACGTTTACGAGCTACACACTCTCGGTTGTGGTGGTAGGCAGTTTTCTTACAGAATTGTATGAAAAATATGAACAAGAGGCGGTCAAAAACAGATATTTCGCGGTACGGGTGTATATTTTTAGTATGTTGATTTCGTATTCCTCTAAATGAATCGGCATATATCACAGAGAAAATAATTTATATACTGGAGCATAGACTACAATCCGAGTTTAAATACGAGACAAAATGTCACACATCTCTATAACACACACACACTAATGCAAGCGCAGGGACGAAACAAGGCAGCCCATCTGCAGATAAGTTCTATTTTACTACGAATTTCTACTCGTAACGAACACAAGCAAATCTGACTTGTGGGCGTATTTCGCTCGCTATAATTTAATATTGTCATTATAATAAAAGGTAAGGTGTCTAGTAAATCAAACCCATGCCCTGACACCTACCACCGTCTTTTTTATCTCTCGATCCTACATACCGTGAATCGGCAGTGCTTGCTTTTGCAAAAAGGAGGATTATTATTTTGACCAGTATGTTTATTAGTTGCCTCGTATACTTACTGAATATACGTATGAATGTTTATTTGTACCAACAACACATTTTCTAAGTGCCTCTATTATCGTAATCAACGAGACAAACAGAAAGATTCATCATCACATTTCATTAGATCATTTAAACAGAATGATTTTAACGTGAAATTGCTTTACTCGTGCTGTACCAATTTAAACAAAAAACATAAGTGTTTAATAGGCTACACAGTAAAACAAAAATCTGTAAAATCTAGCCCTTTATGAGCAAGTGTTTTTAAGATAGTATTTTATACAAGCGACTCGCCCCAGCTTCGCAAGGGTGCAATTAAGGCGCTGTCATAATTGGCAACAGTCGTGCGACCATGGTCATACCTATGCCGGACGTCGCCAGACCAATAGGAGGCCTTAAAACCGCTCGTCGCACAATCATGGACGCACGACCGTTGCTAATTAGGACAGCGCCGTATAGTTAAAATCTTTATTTAGAGAGTTTTGCAAAATGCAGGCCCATGGTGATTTTATTTATTTATTTAGGTAATAGACGAGCAGCATTATTGCTGATGTGTCTATATCACACAGTGTTGAAAGTCATTTTAAATCAAGTAGAGACAGTTTGTTCGACTTCAACCACTCGTCCAGTCTGTTCTTGAAGGCATTCACTGACACGGCTGTCACAATGTTTTGTGGTAACTTGTTCCAGTTTGATACCACTCTGTTAGAGAAGAAGTGATGTGCAGTATTGGTGTTGGATGGTGCGCGCTCCAATTGCATTTCGTGACCTCTGTGCGACTTGCAGCCCTTTTTCGTAACAAACATTTCGTGAATGTGAGGGAGATTGTATTGGTGTGATAGAATCTTGTATGTTTCAATGAGGTTACCACGTAGACGTCTTTCTTTCAGAGTAGTAAGGCGTAGTATGCGAAGTCTTTCTTCGTAGGATTTACGACGCAAAGCTGTCGATATTTTAGTAGCTCTTCTTTGAACACCTTCTAGAAGGTCGATATCTTTTCGAAAGTACGGGCTCCAAACCAAGAATCCATATTCCAGAAGTGGTCTTATGTAGGTCTTGTATATTTTGAGGAACATATCAGTCGTAATTGTTTGGAATGATCTTCTTATCATAGGCGGACCCTGGGCCCTCGCGTGCTGCGCGGGGACGAAGCCGGGACATGACGCCAGGATGATGATGATGATCTTCTTATCATGTAAACAAATGAGTTGGCCTTCTTCACTATGGTTGATATGTGCTCCTCCCATTTCAAGTTACATGTAACCGTGACACCCAAGTCCTTCTGTGATATAACTGGTTGCACCGTGGTCCCCTCTATACAGTACCCCACACCAGGGTTATTTGTACCCAAGTGTAGAACACTGCACTTTGAATGATTTAGGGTGATGATCCAATCCCTTGTCCAATGCTGAATGCGATCGAGGTCATGCTGTAGCTGCCCAGAGCTGACTAGTGGGTTACTAAAGAACTTGCCATCATCGGCAAAGAATTCAGATTGGGATTCAATGCATTCGATTAGATCTGTTATATAGATGCCAAATAGATGTGCTGAGAGCACTGAACCCTGTGGTACTCCACTTAATACCTGTCTTCGTTGGGATAGGGAGCTACCAATTCGTACTTGAAATGTTCTATCCTTGAGAAAGTTTTCAATCCAAGTGAGCAAGGGGCCTCTTATTCCGTAGTGATCAAGTTTTATCAACAGCCGTTGGTGAGGCACCCTATCGAAGGCGCGCTGGAAGTCCAGGTATATGACATCCACTGGATTCCTATTATCCATCTCTGTTGACTACCAATGTACATAGGACAGCAGATTAGTAACAGTTGACCTTTTCTTAACAAAACCATGCTGTTTGGTGGATATTATGCTCTCTTGATTGAGGAATAGTGACAACTGGTCACAGATAATTCTCTCCATAACCTTCACCGGATTACTTGTAAGGCTGACTGGTCTAAAGTTTTCTGGCAGGGTTTTATCCCCCTTTTTATAAATTGGTGTAACAATAGCATGCTTAGAGTCTTGAGGTACCTACACAGCCACTGTGAAACGATTCATTCATCAGCACTGACAATATCGGTGACAAAGTCTTAACACAGTTTTTAAGGATACAGCTTGGAATTTGATCTGGCCCAGGGGCTGAGGTCCGATTCATTTTGGAGATGGCTTTTTCCAAATCACCTACACTGAAATTTTTTCACTTAGGCTATTCTCAACTCGTGGTCCTTTAAGCAGATCTGCATGAGGCCGCAATACTGGTTCTTTAGAGTAGGCTTTTACAAACTCCTCCGCAAAACAATTGGCAATATCAATAGGATTGGTTACCAGGTCACCATTTAGATTTTTTTATTGCTGGGGAAATACCAACTTTGGATGTGGTGGACTGCCTTATGTGGGAGTAAAAGGCTTTATTCCCATAATCCAATATATTTTTCTCATAGATGCTGCGACGTTTCCTTGTTAGTGCAACACATTTGTTATTATTATCTCTATATTTTGAGTATTCCTCTTCACTTCTAGATGCTCTGTATTTGTCCCAACAAACTTTTATCTCTTTGACTAGTCTTATAATATTGTCATCAATCCAGTGCTTGTTTTGAGGTTTGTTTCTTATTATCTTTTCAGGAGCATGCTTATTAAGAGTAGTGTTGATTGCGGACAATGTGTCCCCCCAAAGTAGATCAGTATCGCCTGACAGGTTCAAATTTTTTTGAGAATCAGATAGATCTGAGTTAAATTTTTCATAGTCAATAAATTGGTATTGACGTCTGAGGATAGGTACACTGTTTGTTTTATGTGACAGGCACTGAAGGCAAAACTCAAGGACACAATGATCACTTTTTCCAATTGGGGGCCTATGAATAATCTCTTTAATCAAAGAATCTTCATTAACCATTACCAAATATAGTAGAGATGGATCATTCCCTTGTCTAAATCTTGTAGGATTTTCTACTAATTGGATGAGATTATTGAGAAACATGTTAGTAAAGAGTTCTTCTGGGCCAGATTGATGTTGACCCATAGACCATTTAATGGAAGGATAGTTGAAGTCACCAGTGATTATCACTGTATTATTATGTGTGGCATCAGAGAGATTTTCCATTGGTTTAGTGTCACGCGGTGTCCATATCTATGCATCTTTGGAATCGGGTCTGTATACCCCCACCACAAGAAAATGACGTGAGCCGTACTGAATATCCATGTAGAGAGCCTCGACATCCTCACACATGTATCTTGTGTTTGGTCTCGCTACCAAGGGAACTCCTTTGACATTATCCGTTACATACATTGCCACACCTCCGCCTCTAGTCTTTCCCTCTGATTTTTTATTTTTATGTTTGCGGTCTAATCTGAATAGGGTATAGCCAGGGATTTTATATGTACCATTGGGGTCTTTACTGTTAAGCCAAGTTTCAGTAAGAATAACAACAGAAGGTTTGTTCACAGTTACATAAAGCAAGAAAAGATCAAATTTTGATTGTAATGAGCATAAATTAGTGTACATAAATGTGATATCGATGTAGGGGTTATTCGAATCGCTGATTAGTTTTTTTAATGATCTTGGGAGCTCCCTTCACATACTTTATTGTTAAGTCAGTCTCTCCATTCCCGATTCTAGTTTTAAGAGTGTCGCGAAGTTGGTTCAGTTCATCGCGCTGTTTAGGGGTCTTATCATCATAAATTCTTACCTCTTTGCTGGCCTTACATTTGTTCTTTAAAACTAAGATAGCATCTTGACGGGACCGGAGCACCACTTTCATTGGTCGCGGGCGCGCGGCACCTGGTTCGCGGCGACCCAGACGATGCATCGCGATTACCTTGTCCGTAAAATCATTCCCATTGTTTACCTCCAGTAAAACCTTCTTCACAATTGATTCATCATGTTGTTTTCGATCAATACCACTATCCAAATTGCACTATTTGACACCCACGATAATCACATTATTAGCCCTCCGTTCACGTTCTGCGATTTCCTCGAGCAATGAGCTAGTATCGGGCAGGGGCTGGGCTGCTAAGGATACACTTCCAACGGGCGTCACATGAGTCTCTGCTAGCTGTTTTTTAACATTATCTAGTTCTTTTCGTAGATCGTCATAAGCCTTTATAAGCTTTGGCACCTGAAAAAGAACTTCACGACACGGGGGGGACAAGTATAGTAGGGTTCTCTTGCCCTTTAGCCCCATCACACGCGCCTCACTACTCGTCAAGTTGCTACATTGTATGCAGATATTTCTCTTGCATCCATCACATTGCACTGTATTTTCTTCATTATAGTCATTGTTGCACACAAAGCACTTAATATTGTTGGATTTTAATGTTTAACTTCGATAATGTAACAAAGGTGGGTTGGTACAATTTCACAGTCTCATCAATCTGCACTGATACTTTGATGTTACACTGGATAACACTTCCACACAACAAGCCGACAATACCCAGCACAATTAACACCTCTTTTTTTTGTAATTATTAGTGAATTAATTATTTTATATGTAAATCGAAACTGAGAGACAAATTTCAACACTGTTTACTCTTTGAGGGTAGGGAGCGAAAAAAATATATGATAGATATGATAGATAAGAAGGATATGAAGTAGCCTACATATTACTTCTGTAATGTAGATTTCTATGGATAAAAACTTATTAAATCGGGTAGTTTTTGAGTTTATCGAGTGAATTACAAAAAACAACAGTGTCTATGGATATTTGACATGTTTTTTGTAACTTGTTTTTTTATTTGCGCGTTGGCACTTTGCTCACAGATGGCCGATGATGGCAGTAAAGTTCTCGCGTGGCAACCACGTACCAGAAGACGCAGCGTGGGTAAGTTTTCTATACCTGACGACCTGGTCAACATCGCAGGTAACAGCTGGATGCGGAAGGCACAGGACCTTTCGGCCGATAAGATGATTCCAAATTCAAAGCCTTTAAAATATTATTTAATTTTACTTCGTCATACGTACAGAGCTACAAGGATCATTAAAATTTGGCACTTGGAGGAGGGCGTGGGTGTGAAAGCTGTCTGTCAAAAGTGTCACGCTTTACAAAATGACGGCGTTAGTTCTGATTTCGCCCAAAAGATGCTTGTAATGCTCTACGTTTTAATCAAAAGTTTGAAGTGTCATTTTAGACAGTGTTCCTTTAAAGGAGGTCCGGACAACCCAGCCTATATGACCAATAACGTTAAGAGATATTTCATTGGAAAGGTTTTTTTATTTTCTACAACTTTTACTATGGCGACAATTCTCGAATCACTGTGAGAAAAAAAGCAATGGTCAAATTAAAAAATCCTTAATTGGTACTGGAAAGCTCGGTTTACATGACCAATAGCGTCGAGCGATACGTCATTGGATAGGATTTTTCATTTTCTATAACGTTTACTATTGCGACAATTCTCGAATCGCTGTGAGAAAAAGTTATGGTCAATTAAAATAAACTTCATTATGTACTGGAAAATTCGGCCTACATGACCAATAACGTCGAGCGATACGACATTGGAAAGGATTTTCTATTTTCTACAACTTTTACTATGGCGACAAGTCTCGAATCGCTGTGAGAAAAAAGTTATGGTCAATTATGTTAACTTCGATTTGTACTGGAAAATTCGGCCTACCGGTATAGTTTTGACACTATGCAACGTCTACATTTATCTAGAAAAAAAAATGGTTTGATTAATAGGCATGCTAAAAGGCGGAGCGGTGCAAAAGAATATTGCTAATACCCTTAGAACTTGACAAAACATGATTTCAATATTATGGTCTCTTGCGAGGTAGTTGAGTGACATCGAAGCAGTAATCGAGTAACCAAATAAGACAAGCCCGGTCTTTACAAACTACGGTGAGAAGACAACCATTACGGCTTTGCAATTTATTCTAAGGCTGCAAGAAAAACACGGTGTGACGATAAACAAACAAACTATGAGGAAATGTTTCCATGAAGTCCTTAACTGCCTTAACTCCCATAGACCATTGGTCAAGACTAAAGAGTGATGTACTTTGACGAATTTGGTTTCACGCAGGAAACAGGTTTGGCGAACATTCATCATGGATTAGGGCGCTTATTGAGACACTTTCGACACTCTCAAGACGTCCACCCATATAATGGTGGAACAATCATATTACATTTTTAGGATACAGGGTATTCTTAATGTTAAGAAATATCGTAATGATCTGCTGGGATCTGTAATCCTCCTTTTGGGGAGGCAGGTCAATTTAGAAGAACGTCATATTCGTTTAAAGTCATTTTCTGGGTTAGTCATCTTCTCAGTAGGTAAATTTTGAGGGAGGTCATTTTCTGGTTACTACACCGATTACAAATGGGGTAAGATTGTATATTGATGCATGTAAATGCTCGTCCACATAGGGCTGAATGGATCCGTCACTCATTAATTACAGGAAGATATGTTGCAGCCATGGACTGCTGGCCAGCCTCGGATTAAAATCCTATTGAAAAAGCATGGCCCATGCTCCAGCGAAGATCATTACGCAGTTTCCCGAATAATTTAAGGACGGAAGATGAACTCTTTGAGCACATTCGGCATATAAGCCTTATTTAACGGGAAGATATTGACACGTTATTTGAGTGTTGATTGTATGTGTTATCAATGTTCGTGGTGCTTTTATAGTATACAGATACTATTATAGTATATAATTTTAGTGCCCCATCTAAGTTTATTTTTTATTTTGACAACTCAAAATTTTCAAATTCTCAAACCAAAATTTTAGCTTTAAATGCATTTTTCTTAAGTAATAACTTGTACATTTTTAGTTATCTTCGAAAGACTTGTAGACAGTGTTAATGAGTGTATTTACTCCATTGCAAAAAAAAAACAACGAGCCCATGGGCGATTTTCATACAATCGAGGCAATTAGGGACCGATTCGAGATTCGATCTGTCCCTGGGAACTCTCTGATTGCAACCTGATTCTGGGTACAACCTGCACATGCACATTTAAAATATGGATGGGCGATTTCTAGAATACCTAAGGTAATTACCTAACCGATTTAAAAGGTCGTTTACGCCACAGCCCGAGGTCCGGGCAACCCAGCCTATATGACCAATAACATTGAGCAATATGTCATTAGAAAGGATTTTACATTTTCTACTACTTTTGCTATGGCGAGAACTCTAGAGAACTCACAAAATGAAGTTTACTTTAATTGCCCATAACTTTTTTTCCACAGCCATTCTAGGGTTGTCGCCATAGTAAAAGTTGTATAAAATGAAAAATCCTTTCAAACGACATATCGCTTAACGTTATTGGTTATATAGGCTATATTTTCCGGTACAAATCGAAGTTTTTTTAATTGATCATAACATGTTTTCACAGCGATTCCAGGATTGTCGCCATAGTAAAGCAAAATGTAAAATCCTTTCCAATGACATATCGCTCAACGTTATTGGTAATGGTGGTTGAGGTTGCCATATGAAACATTTGTCAGTAATCATTTGAAAAAGAACAAAGGTTTGTTAGTTTTGTGTGTGGGAACTGAAAGGGTTATCTAATAATCTTAAGATAGATTTTAAGCTAATAGCCATACCGTACATTTGAGTTCTTTACATAACATTTCTGAACTAATCAAATATATATTTTTGAAATGAAAATAATTACATAATCAAACCTATGTACTGCAGTTATCTTAGCCGGTTAATTAAATGGCTAGCAATTTAAGTAATAATACAACTTAAAATTTGTCAAATTCATGAGTTTACGGAGCTCCTTCATGCATTGTCACAACTCTAACCTAAGACAACCGAATTAAACCTAATACAAACTACTTTATTGTTTCAAGTTATTGTGCTTAGGTTACCGTTATGACAATGTATGTAGGAGCTCCGTAAACTGGGGGCAATATCATTCTTTAAACATTACTTTCAAATTTCATGGGATTGGCAAATTTTCAAATAAATAATTACTTAAAAAGCTAGCCGTTTACTGAACCGGCTAATTTATCCATCCATCTCCGTTTACGAAACGCTTATATGTTTTAACATAACCGGTGTATTGGTATAAAACGTACCTATAACAACCAGACATGAGATACCATAGCCGGATGCATAGTTGAAAATGCCCTACTGTTCCCTCGAAATCATTTTTAAGTTACAGAAACTAACATACTCTAGATTCGCGGTACATAGTTTACGGACGGTTTCTGGTTTTTCCTTGCATCCGTTCGCAAAGCAACTGTTTTTCGTAACCAGTTACAAAACAACACATTTCCCGTTACACCTGCATAATGTGGAAATCGAGTTCTATATACAGCAGTGTTGGCCAAAATTTAAGAGGTTGTGAATTATTCATAAGTAAAAACATAACGGAAGGGATCTGTCCATGCAAATTTATGTAAATATGACCATCAATCGGTGAAAGAGTTCACACGTTATATGGTAAATACATTTTCGGTGGGAATAAGTGGTGTTCCCGATTATAAATTCTCTTGCATTCTATTCTATTAAAGCAATAAAACTCTCTACTTATCATAAATATAATGAGGATGTGAGTTTGTAACTTTGGAAATTGGGGATAAACTTTACGAAAAGTAAATAAAGATGTGTATTCGGAGTATTTACGTAGATTAAATTTCGTGGTTGGTGTGCGTTTCCTTCTTTTTCATCATCATACTATTGTATGCGGTTAGATTTTAAAATTTTAAAGAACGCCTTATACGCAGCCTTAGGCGCTACTAGTAGTCCCTAATGTAACAATTTCCGCGTTAAATAACACAATATAATTTATTATTTTCCGTTTCGGTTCGATGTAATATTTGACCCATGACAAATTTTAATGAACTACTTGAAGATACTAGACAAGATAATCCTCAATCATTTCAAGAACATAGTCAATCTCAGGATTTATTGTTAATACTTCAGCACTGTTCTCTCTCCATCCTGTCCCCTCGCCAACTATACAGTGAGGTTAAGAAACGTGACTTGCCCATTGGATCGATACACGCATATAATCGCCTAACCAGTTCAACGGGTCACGCGGTGGACCCGCGCTGACGGGAGCTTCTTTACGGTTATCCTTATGGAGCAATAGATTTTTCCTTTTCCATCGATCACTATTATACCCTCACATTAAATCCTCTAGAATCGTTCAGGATACGATATTATGGTAATTTATCTAACCAATTGTTTTAATTATGATTGGAAAGGGAAGAGTATTGCGGTCACTTTTTATTGTGAGTCATTTTCTGTACGGTATTTCATAGCGGTCAAATCCTTGAAGCGTCGAAAACTACTAACTTGGTACAGAATAGATTATTCTTGATGATACACGAAAGGGGTATCGAATGAGATCACTGCGGCGCCGCACACGTGGGTAATATGCGTTAGAGTGTGGCGAATCCGTCACTCACCTGGCACTCGTTACACTTGTGCATGGAGTAGGTCTGTTCGCAGTCGTAGCGGTCGAGGATGTCGACGAAATCGCAGTGCACGCGCGCGACCATCGCGTCGAGGCTGAGCAGGTCGTGCAGCGTGCGCTCGCAGCGCGCGCCGCCCGCCTGCACCTCGGCGCGCGCGCTGCGGTCGAGCGCGGAGGCGGGCGAGCGCTCGCAGCAGACGCGCAGCCGCAGCTCGGCCAGGCGGCGCGCGCGAGCCTCGGCCCCAAGCGCGCACAGGTGCGGCACGTCGCGCCCCGCCAGCTCGCCGCTGCCGCCGCTGCCCCCGCACGCCGCCGCGCGCTCCGCGCCCCCGCACTCGCGCGCGCCGCCCGAGCCCGCGTCCTCCAGGTCGCACGCGCTCAGCCAGGGGTTGAGGCGCGCGAGTGGACTCGTGGCCAGGCCCGCGGCCGCCATCAGCAGCAGCAGCAGCAGCGGCGGCGCTCGCATGGCGGGGGCGGCGCCGCTAGCGGGGGCCGGCCCGCCGGGCGCGGCGCTGCCTCATACCGCATCGCGCATGGCGACCTACTCGCGCGGCCCGGGCCGCGGGGCCGCCGCGCGGGTTGGGCGCGCCGCCATGTCGCTCGCTCGCCGCTCGACTGACTCCCCCCGGCCCCGGGCGGCCATCGATCGCCCCGCGCCCCGCGCTGGCCGCTGCGCGCGCCCTTCTGGCCTCCCACACCGTTATGTAATGTATGCGCGCGCAGCCCCGCACGCCCGCCCAGGACACCGGCGCCCTCTCGCGCCGCCCGCCCTTATCTGCCTGCGTTTTACTCACCAAACTTTAGTGCCAGCTGTTCAGAACACAGGATAAAAGCAACCTTGGTATTTAGTTATGCGAGAACTTTTCAGATGGCGCAAGTAACTTTTAAACAAGAGGTCCTCCAATTTGGCGTAATGGTCTTCTAATCAAAACGTGAGAAATGAAAATATAACGTTATAAACCTAAAGGGAATCAATTTTGAAGACAATATTACCTACTATAGTGAGGGTAGGTCCTCGTATTCATTACATCAAATCTTCTGTTATTTATTATTTATATTTAATTAATCTATAAGTTTGACATTTAATAATAATAAAATTCCGAATGAAATATGTATTACTAATTTCATCAGTAGGTGAAATCAAGTGCGAATTATGGCTCCAACCAAAATTACGGCGATTGAAAAATTTGTGAATTTCGTGACTAATCTTGAAGCAGTCATTACTGAAATGAAAGCCAAATTAGAGAACTGCGCGAAGATAATATCAGACCAAAATGCCACAATAAATGATCAAAACCTAAAAATTGAAGAAAACACTAGGACTATCAGCGAATTATTGACTCAAGGTTTGACAAACGTAGGTTACATACCATCTCGCGGGCTGTCACATCCAAGTATTCAGTGCACAGGGCGGCCCCAGTCATTAACAACACTACCACATAAACTTATGGTGCATTCGGCGACTTTACTGGACGACTCCGGGCCCCAGGGCATATCACTACAGCAGAGCTTAGAGGATGCAGGTACTGTCACTGGCGTTGGTATGGACTATAGTCCATCGGCGTCACCTGCGAAGATCAGGGGACACCTGCACAGGCAGTCTCCGCGGCGGCCACCGTACCCGGCCGCCGCTGGAAGACGAGCGCTGCGCCCGCGCCTACTATCGCGCCGCGGCTGAAAGCGGCTCCCATCAAGACGACAGTCTCAGCACCGGGATGCGGCGATCTTCGTGAAGCCCCACCGAGGGTAACAAGCCTCCATTTGTTCAACTTTAGCGAGGACACTAGTGCAGAAGATATAAAATCACACCTAAAATCATCCCTCGGCATTGAAGCACAGTGCACTATTTTACAAACAAGAGGATATTATTCTTCTTTCAGACTCGATGTTTCGGATAATTACCTAAAACTTGTCTGAAATCCAAAAATTTGGCCAGACGGCGTCTCTGTCCGAAAATTTAATGTTATTAATGGAAAAAACTTAAAGCCGCACCTCACAAGAACAGCAACATAACCTCATTCCACGATTCACACAATTGCAAATACAATTACACAATTTTACATCAAAATGTAAGATCTATAACTGATAAAACTAATCTTTTGGATATCGTCTTGGCACAACACAAACCCGATGTGCTTGTTTGCACCGAAACATGGTGTAATAACAATGAGATCCGGCGCGTGGCTCTCACGAACTGGCTAGTGCATATTGCCGGTCGCGCAGGCTGCATGGGGGGGTGGCAGTGTATGCGCGGGATGGGGTGTGCTATTGCCTTCGGAATGATCTACAGAACCTAGCGGTTGAATATCAATGCGAATTTAGTGTAATCGAGCTATTGGAATCCAAATTAATATTGATAGGGTTATACAGAACGGGACTGTGTGATTTTAATTTATTTTTAAACACATTCGAATTGTTAATTATGAAACTTGTAGACGAAAATTAAAGGTTTCTCATCTTCGGCGACGCAAACGTGGATTACCTTGCGAACAATAACCTACAGCGAAAAATGGATGATTTATCAAACTCTTATTGCATACGAAATTGTGTCAACTTCCCAACTAGGATCGATGCAGGTACTGGTTGTTGTACATCCATTGATTGCGGGCTCGTATGCCGCGGAGATTAGTGTATCACCGCACGGCCCGTGGACACGGCAATAAGCGATCACAGCGCACAGCTGTTTAGGCTATGCGTAGGCGAGACCATAAAAACAGCCAGACAGATTCGATCTCATCTTTCTATATGGACATTAACAATTATGGCAATGAAATTTACGCAAAAATATGCGGCATCACTTAATGTTCCCCAATTCTGTCTACCACTCATCTCGCGTGATACGGTCGACAAAGTCGTTAGGTCCATGGCGAAGAGAGGTGGTACATTAGATCTGTACGACATATCCACCAACATCCTGCTGTCAGTATGACCTATTGTAGCAGATCTGTTGGTGGTTTTAATAAATGAGATGTTTGAGTTGGGTGTGTACCCAAATGTACTAAAAAGTACACGTGTTTGCCCTATTTATAAAGGAAAGGGAGATAAAGACAGAGTTGAGAATTATAGGCCTATAACAATAGTCCCGAGCTTGTCAAAAATTGTTGAATCGATTTTATCTACACTTTTAATGGAGCACTTTAAACAAAATGACCTACTGACTGACAGACAGTACGCGTATCGAAAACACAAATCAACAATAACGGTAGCATAACAGGTCGTTGATTGCATAATCACTGGACTTGATGATTTTCTGTGATTTCTCAAAGGCCTTCGACGTCATCCCACACGATTTGTTACTTAAGAAGCTAAAAGTGTATGGGATAACAGGCGTTTCCCATGACTTGATGCAATCATTTCTTTTGGGTAGGAAACAAACAGTCGAGGTATCATCCAATGGCCGTAAGTACAGATCCACCACTGATAACATTACCATCGGTATCCCTCAGGGGTCAGCTCTCGGGAATACATTATTCTTGGGTTTTCATGAACGACCTTCCATACGCTATCACAGAAGGTCTATTAAAACTCTTCGATGACTGATGATGACTGATGATGACTGATGATACGACAGCAGTAGTGTGCGCCCGTTCGTGCGACGAGCTCAATTTTAAGATTATTGTCCTTTGCGATCAATTAAAGCAGTGCTTTGCATGCAACGGACTTGTACTGAATGAGTCGAAATCCAACGTAATTTTATTCACAGGGAGAGCAGTCTCCCGGTATAAACTAACCGCACCCATCCCCAGCTGTGATGAATGTAAGTTTCTTGGTCTGACGGTTTCTTGACGTTAGACACAAATTAAATTGGAAGACTCACGTTGAGGGACTGTGTGACGTACTCTTACGCGCTACGCAAGCTCCGTCCTATTGTGTCGGCGAATGTGCTACGACAGGCCTACTTCGCGTATTTCCACTCTCTGCTGTCCTACGGCACGATTCTGTGGGGTGATTTCACAGACTCCGGTCGTGTACTCATCCTACAGAAGAGAGCTGTTAGGACCATAGAATACGCGTAGCCAAGAGACTCATGCAGACCACTCTTTAAGAAGCACCGTATTATGACGGTCTATTCGAAATATTTACATGACGTATTAATATACGTACGGTCCAATCTTGGGAGTTTTGAACGTCGCGCGGACGGAGGGCACGGTCTGCGAGGCGCGGGGCGGCTCGTTCAACTTTGAACCACACTCACGGAGAAAAATCCGCGTATAATAGGCCCTATGTTGTATGAACACTTAGGTACCCGAGTCAATTAAAACCACACAGACTGACGAAGCGTTTGCGAGCCGGCTGAGAAGCTTTTTGTTAGATAATGCATTTTATTCCGTAAATGAATTTAAGAACTATAACATTGAAAATTAATTGTAATTACCTTTTGACATTGATATTTAAATTATTTTAACTGTTTGACATTCATTGTTAATTATTTTAACTATTGCAAATTTATTGACAAGTTTTCATATTCATATTTTCAATTCATTCACATTATTTATTTATTTATTTATTTAATTTGCCAACAGATTTACATCTTTTTATTTAGGTAG
The DNA here is from genome assembly GCA_907269095.1 of Blastobasis adustella. Taxonomy (NCBI): domain Eukaryota; kingdom Metazoa; phylum Arthropoda; class Insecta; order Lepidoptera; family Blastobasidae; genus Blastobasis; species Blastobasis adustella. Next base: position 12,018,905 of record OU026119.1, on the reverse strand, counting down.
TTTTTTATTTGCAGGATTACTGAGAGTTTTATGATGGCGTACACGAAAAAAAAACTCAGACAATACAGTTTGGACTACTTGAAGTTCGGATTTATTGCATCTCCATCAAATCAACACTTGCCGATGTGTCTCATATGTGAAAAATTATTCAGTAACGATGCCATGAAGCCTTCAAAAATGGATGGCCACTTATCAAGAGTACATGCTGACAAAAAAGTAAGCCCTTGTCATTTTTTCAAGCACTTAAAGAAAAACTAGACAAAAGGCCATCCATAAGATCGATGTTTGCGTCATCATCTATTAAAGACGATGATGGTTTACGAGCGTCCTATAATATATCTTTACTAATAGCGAAGTCGGGGAAACCCCACACAATTGGAGAGCAGCTTATCTTACCAGCCATTGCGGAGGTGTTTAACAATGTATTGCACAAACCCGCACATGATATTTTAAAGAGAATACCTTTGAGCAATAACACCGTTCAGAGACGCATAGACGAGATGGGACGCATTTAATGCAAGTTCTTACAGACCAACAGATTCTCTCTCCAGTTGGACGAGTCTACATTACCCGGCAATGAAGCTCTGTTGTTAGGATATGTTCGATTTATCAAAGATGAAAATATGTGCCAAGAACTGCTTTTTGCTACATATTTAGAGACTGATACCAGAGAAGAATAGATTTTTTAGGCTGTGGAAATGTTTTTTACGGACAAAGCTATTTCATGGAAGAACATTGTTTCTGTTACGACTGATGGTGCACCGTCTATGGTTGGTCGTCATCGTGGTTTTATAGCTCACTTAAAGCGATAACTGCCTAATATACTGGTCATTCACTGCGTGATTCACCGGCAGCATTTAGTAGCAAAAAAGCTGAGTCCTAGATTGCATAAGTCTTTACAATATGTAATAAATGCTATCAACAAGATTCGAAGCAATTCTTTGAACTCTCGGTTATTTGCTCAGCTATGTGAGGAAAACGGCGAAGTCTTTACTCGATTACTTCTGCACACTGAAGTTCGCTGGCTATCAAGAGGCTCTTGCTTAGAAAGATTTGCAGCCATTTTTAAATCTGTGTTGGAGTTTTTACAAGAAAAGATCTGAATTTGAAAGAAAATCTGAACAATTGTAAAACAGATATTTATTACTTGACTGATATCTTTGAAAAGTTAATTTGCAACTGCAGCGTGACGATCTTAACTTGATTAAAACAAAATCAATAATATCGGCCTTCGTGGGTAAACTAAACCTTTATGAACTAAATTTAGGCAGAAAATAATATTCGCAGTTTCCGCATTTGTCAACATTACTAAAAAATGCATCAAGATGATGACATTTTATTATATTATGTCACTCACTTGGACGTATAACACAAGCATTTTACGGAGAGGTTTGAGGATCTTTTCAATTTACAAATTCCTCAATGGATAATAAATCCGTACAATACCACAGCCATAGAAGAAGCTAATGTGATAATGCAAGAAGAGTTGACAGACGAAGAGCTTAAGCAGAATTTCAACCAAGGCTATCAGAAGTTCTGGTTGCAACGCAACATTGAAACACAGTATCCTACATTGTGGAACATTGCTGAAAAATACCTTATCGCTTTTCCATCATCAAACCTAGTTGAAAAAAGCTTCAGTGTGGTAACAAACATTTTGACGAAACAAAGAAACCGTTTGAAAATCAACGAACGTGGAGATTTAAGGCTGCAACTCACCAATATTGAACCGGATGTAGCTAGATTGGTAGATAGTCACCAGGTTCATCCATCACACTGAATGTTTTATTTTCTCTTTGCGAATTAATACTTTTTAAGCTATTGCATAGCTTTTATCGCGGGCTTTGAGCGCGGCGATCGAATCAAGAAATTCCGTAACGAAAAAAACCTAACACCCCCCACTCCGACCGGCACAGCGGTGCGGCGTTGAAAGCCGTGCATCGTCTAACGTCTCGTTTCAGTTCGGCAGACTTCGGCACGGTGTTTGTGTGCGTGCGACTAGACGTATGCGTGTAGACTAGCTGCTAACTGCTCATAACTGATTCTATCTCTTCTAGACACAATGCTAGGTGAGACAGCGTGCTTTTTGGCCGCGTCCACGAGTGAACCTTAACGTGTATGTATATGGTTATTATCAAAGAAAAAACTTGAATTAATATCAAAGAATTAAAAAATACTGCATAAATAAAATAAATAAATAATTATAATTACATAAGTTCATAAAAAATGCTATGCAATAAATAGCTTTACCGCGGCAGTCCCCGAGTGCCACACGTATTTTTTTAAATATAATTTCCTATCTACTTAAGATTCTTTAAGTACTTTAATTAGTAATAATCATTATAAATTAAACTTGATATTTACTGAATTGTATGTCTTTTTATTTTGTTAAATTATGATGAGAAAATGAAGTAAACTTTACTCGCTTAACCAAGTGCAAAGTTTTCCAATTGGTACCTTAGTTGGTATTTTGTATCAATAGGAAAAAACTAAAGATAGGCCCCAGAAACTAGTGTTCTAGGAGCGATCGTTTCAGAGTTATTACAGTATTAAGTTTGACAGCTGTCGTCCAAAATGTAGATCTCGTTGAGCACTATCATATCTCTTTAGAAACTAGTGTTCTAGAGCAAAACATGCCTTTTTATAATTCGGGAGGAACTGAGAAGAAAATGTCGAAAAGATCACGAAAGCGAAACAACTATGATAATGTTGCACAATCACAAAAAGGGGAGGGGTTTACGCTTCAGCGGTCAAAATTTCTTTGACAAGGTCCAATTTCTATTTTATTCATACGCGTTGAATCTGTACTAAAAAAGGAAGACAGATATATGTGTGTCAACTGTGTCACATAAGGAGGAAACGTTCGAACTGTTAGTAGAAAGAAACAGTCAACGTGTGATGTCTCATGTTGACATCTTCTGACATCACGCCGCACACTGCACGATGGGGCCAAATTGAAAAAATGTGTACAAAATTCATACAGAACTGACATTTCGCGCTTGTATTGCGGGTTTTGCCCCATCATGCAATGCGCCGCGCGGCGCGCTGCACAGTGGGACATTTCGCCACCTATCAATATACTTGCATACAAACTGCTCGGCGTGCGACAACTTTTGCCACATCGTGCAGTACGCCACGCGGCGCACCTCTTCAATGTGTCTCAGTGCTTATACATCTGAACGCAGTCAGTGTTTTTCATTCGGTTCGCCACCCATTGCATAATTCGATGTAACGTTTTTCGAAACGGCATATTGAACCCTACCTTTGTTGCCTACATCTAAGAACCTCCTCTACAATTTATCAAACATGAGGCAATCCGTGCCGCGCCTTACACGGGGTAGTCCTATTTTTTGTATTTCATCATCAAGGCCAGTCATTAATTCAACATGTTAGCTAACTCCCTAAGGCACATGACGCGTTCATAGAAACTGATCACGTGATCCGTTTCCACTAATAACCAAAAACTTCAAAGCTGTCCAGCGGTTTCAAAGAGCACCGTCTGCACCGAGTTGTTTCTACGGTAAACATGGATTGGAGTCGTTAAGGTTCACGTAGAGAACTATCAAAATGCTACTGTACCAGAACGCCACCTATATCAGAATGTCTACACATTTCCTGTCCACAATTTTAATAACATTCATATAAAATACATCAACGTCGCTGGCGTTGAGCTCTTTTACATGAAAAGACAAAATTTTCCATAAAATAAAAACATTAGATATTTATCTAAATTAAACAAAAAACAAAACCTTACTTAACCTAACTAATATTAAAAGTAAAAAAATTGCCCTAAGTCCCTAGATTGCGTAAAAGTGCCCAGAAGGCTGGCCTCGTTGCCTCGCTGGATAGCGAGGCTTATATGCTGTCGACCAGGCGCTTAGCTAGTTCCTGATATACGGAATGTGCGCCTGGTCCCCACGGCCCAAGGTGGAAAACTCCACGCAAATATGTAGTCGCCACCTAGACAAGCATATTTGCGCCGTTTGGCATTTTCAGCAGAGGCGGCACTCGCCCCTGCTCAACACGCGGTGGCTGGAAGGTGTGACGGCGCGAGGGTGTCGATGCATGTAGCAGCCCAGATTAGGGGCCGTCCCAGCTTCTATTGAGTGAGTGTCATTTTCAAAGACAAAGGGCGAGTAGGTCAAGCCCTCGTAGGGTCCATTTTCGGGCAATTCCACATGTCCACGTAATTATTCCGGCAGACTAAGTATCTTTCGAAGATTTCTCCGCTTAAAAAAAATGTGGATAGCGGTAGGGTAGTCACTTCGATTGAGTGGACATTTTGATAAAGTGGATACTTTGGTAAATGGACACTTTAATGTGGACGTTTTAATACAGTGGACATTTCTATGCAATAGAGCTTTTGACACTATGTTACGGCCGCTTTTTTAATGTCAGCATCGCTTAGGAAACCATGCCTTTAATTTGTTTTTTTTTCTTCTTTATCCTGCTACATAGCTATCTGTTTAGATCAACTATAAGCTATTCCTTTGACTGAAACATATATCCGTTAAATGTGTTGTTATGGAAGGATCGTCCATTGACTCCTCCTTCCTCTCTTTATTTTTGTCTTCAATGTGGCCCAGATTTGCCACGCTTTGCCTCTTCAGTCGACTGAAGTGCAGACTGCCAGTCCCAGTTAGCTTCAGTGCCAACTCATTCACATGATTTGTCAGTCTCTTTTCTTGTTTGACAGTATTTATTTTCAGATCATGATGAATGTAGTTGTTACTTATATATTGCGGTATATTAAGCAACATTCGTAGTGTTTTGTTCTTGTATCGTTCAGGATCTCTGTGTTACTGTTACTGGACGTCCCCCACAGTTGTATGCCATACGTCCAAATAGGCTTGATGATTGTCTTGTATACTGGTATTTTGCTTGTAGGTGTTAATTGAGACTTACGTCCGATCATTCAGTACATACTTCTTGTTCTGATATCTAGCTTCTTACGTTTTGTCCATATATGCTTTTGCCAAGTTAAACGCCTGTTCAGGTACATACCCAAATATTTCGCCTCTTCAGCCTGAGGAATTACTTCACCATATAGCTTAACTGGTGGGCAAGTTTGTCTATTCAAAGTGAATGTGACATTTGAGGATTTGCTTTGATTAGCTTTAATTCGCCACGGCTCAAACCATGGCTCTAAAATTGCCAGATGAGATTGTAGCTTAGAAGATGCAACATAAGGGTATTCATGCTCAGAAAGCATTGCAGTGTCATCTGCATATGTTGCTACTGTTGTTTCAGCAACCATAGGAAGGTCAGCCGTGAACAGCACATACAAAACTGGTCCCAAGATACTGCCCTGAGGCACTCCGGATCTGATCTCATATAACTTAGACGATTCGGAGTGTTGTTTTATATCATAACATCTTTTACTGAGATATGACTTGATCAGAGGATACATAGAGTGTGGCAGTGCTTTTTTGATCTTATACAGTAGGCCGTCATGCAATACTTTATCAAAGGCCTCCCCAATATACAGAAGCACTGCTGAACAGTACTGCTTGTTCTCAAATTATGTCCGGCTTATGATGTCGACCAGTCTGTGGACCTGCTCCACCGTTCCATGTCCTTCACGGAAACCAAACTAGTGCTCAGGAATAACCCTATTCAGATGTTCCCTCATTCTAATCAAAATTATTTTTTCAGGTAGTTTACCAGTGATCGGAAGTAAGCTGATAGGTCTATAGGATGCAATTTCTTGTGATGGTATGCAAGGTTTTGGTATCATGACTACTTGCGCAATTTTCCATTGGCTGGGAAAGTGTGAGAGTCTTAAGCATGCATTGAATATGATAGTCAACAGCATGATTCCTTTCCTGGGCAAGTGTTTAAGTATTGTAGCATCGATCTGATCATATCCAGGTGATTTTCCATCAGCAAGTCTTTTAATTTCCCGTATAATTTCTTGAGGACTTGAGCTCAAAGGCAAACACTGTCTGTGTGACTTCAATGTCATGGTTTTGGTCGCTGCTGGGGAAGGGCCTGAACACCGTGCAGAGATACTTACCAAAGGCTACTGCCTTCTCTTCCTCAGATCTAGCCCAAACTCTGTTTACAGTTTTAATTGGTGCGATATGAGATTTAGGATGCTTTAACTTTTTGCTCGCTTTCCATAAATAATAGTTTGTGTCAGGAGTGGGGGTTAAATTGGCTAAGTATGATTGGAGGTTGTCATTGCTAGTACTTTTTATTAGTTTATGCAGTTCTTTTGAGGCCCTATTAAATTTCGTCTTATCAGTTGGGTATCTGGTGTTGTGCCACACCTGGCGTAGTTTCCTTTTTTCTGTTATTTTATCCCAAATGAAGTTTGGATATGTAATAGGTTGGGGAGAAAGTTTCTTCGCATTTTATATGAAAATTCAAATCATTTTTTAATATAGTTTATTTACATTTAACTAAAGTATGTAGGTACCATTTTGTTCGATAACTTTTTGCCATCTTATAGGTAGGGACATGACCCCATTGCTATAGAAATTTTGGAGCTTCTGATCAAAAAACTGCGTCAAGTAGTTTTGGCAGTCCTCTCGTGATGTTAACCTGACACTGCCTAAAGAATTCTGAAGAGACCGAAACAGGTGGAAATCTGAAGGTGCAAGGTCAGGACTATACGGCGGATGCATTAACACCTCACAGCCAAACTCTCTTAATTTTTGCTGAGTGGTTAAAGATGTGTGAGGTCTAGCGTTATCATGATGAAAAACCACACCCCTTCTGTTGATTAATTCCGGCCGCTTTTGCTCAACTTCTTGCTTTAATCTTATTAGTTGTTCGCAGTAGAGTTTTGAATCGATGGTCCTGCATAATGCCCTTCCAATCCCACCACACACACAGCATCACCTTGTTGCGAGTTTACCCGGGTTTCGCCACAGTCTGTGAAGCGTGACCGGCCTTTGACCATGACCTTTTTCGCACGTTCTTGTCGTACGTGATCCACTTTTCATCACCAGTTATCAATTTCTTCAAAAATGGTTCGGTTTCATTACGTCGTAATAAAGAATCACAAATGAGTACACGGTTCATTAGGTTTCTTTCAGAGAGCTCGTGAGGTACCCAAATATCGAGCTTTTTTATGTACCCATTTTTTTTCAAATGCGCCAAAACTGTTTTGTGGTCAATTCCCAGTTCTTCAGCTACGTCGTACTAACTAACTAGCTAACTGATATGCCGGTCTTGCTCCACTTTTTCAAAAATAGCATCCATTTTATCCGTAACAGGGCGACCAGAGCGACGTGCATGTTTGACATTAAAATTAAACCAAAATTAAACGCTTAAACCAAATTTGTGCTACTCTCACAGACACTGCATTAGGTCCATAAACATCGCAAATTTTTTTCGCCGCTTGCGTTGCATTTTTACCTTTTTTGTAGTAAAATTTTAAAATGTATCTAATTTCTTCATTAGATTCGCTCATCTTGACGGTAAGAAAAACAAATGAAAATCACGCATTTTCATAATTTGAATTTGGAATTATCTTTTTAAAAATTTAAACTTTTAAATGATACCAAAACCAGCCAGGTACAAATAGTATAGCCAAAGAGGTTTAATTACAAGTTCATACATACTATATGCGAAAAGACTTTTTCCCCAACCTAATATGTTTACTTGTAGTCATTAGTTATCTTTGCTTGGTTGATTCATTTAATTTAATAAATAATAAATATTTGTGGACAAATTCACACACCGCCATCTAGCCCCAAACTAAGCAAAGCTTGTGCTATGGGTGCTAGGTAACTGATAAACTACTTAAATACTTTTAAATAGATACTTATTATACATAGAACACCCAGACCCGTAACAGAAATTAAAATTCATCATTTCAATTTCTGCCCGGCCGGGAATCGAACCCGGGTGTGATACCATTTAGTCTCTCTATGGCAGTTTCTATGTGCTCTGTTGTTTTAAGTGGTATAGTTAAGTCAGCCTCGCAGTCAATGACCTTTTGGAACATTTCCCAGTTAGAGGTTTTATTGTATAATTGGTAGTAAATCTTGTTTTAGATATGAGAGCAACATCAATTTTGTCCGTTTTTTAAAATATCTCTAGCTCTTGACGTTTTTCAGTTAACCCGTTGGCATTCCACGACACGATTCGAAGGTTGGAAATCATTTTTTTAGTACGATTTGCGATATTAATGGGATAATTCCATCATGCTGTCTATCATAAGTTAGATTGTAGATTCAAATCTGGTAAACATAGAATTTAACAAATCTGGGAAATTATTTATGTCTGCCATGCTGTGACATAGCTCTTGCTGTTGGTTCTGCGTTACTTGTGCATATGTTCTGTATTGATTTGTTTGTTTGTGGGTAGGTTGTTTTACTTCCACCTGGGTCGCAGTGGTGATGTTTGTAGTGACCGGTGTAGTTGGCTGTTTAGGATATTGCCTTGTATTTATAAGTTTAGGTTGTAGCTCCAGTATTTGCTCCTTGTACTGTTTATATTTTATGCATCCCTTGTAACTGGCTGGGTGCTCTTCTAGGTAGTTAGCACAAATAGCCTCGGTATCAGGAGATTTTTGCATGCTGTACTTGGATGAAAGTCACCACATTTGACACACCGATAGGGCCTATAACATTGGTTTTTGGCATGGCCATAGCGCTGGCATCTTTTGCACTGCAGAACCTCTTTCTTTTTATAAGGAGCTTCGAAAGATATGATTATATGATTGAGTCGTTTAATATTAAAAATCTCTTAATTATTAGATTTCGGTTCCACATCTATATAGAAGGAGGCAGTGGTTCTTTGGTGGTTCAATGTCTCGCATTGACCAAGACAAATGTTATGTAATGTAATGTTAGACAAATGTCTAACATCATAGCCCAGTTGTTTCAGTTCACTTGCGATCAGTGTTACATCCTCTGATGAGTGCATTCCTCTCAGCACCACCCGGTATGCCCTTTCACACTTCAGTTTATAGGTGTAGTGACTTATATTTTCTTGTATAAACTTTTCTCGAATTATTTTGTATGTTTCAATATTGGTAGGCATGATTTAACAACGTGGCCCGAATTTAAAGTGGTCATAGTATATAACTCGCCCTTAATGAAGGTATTGAGTGTTTTTCTTAATGATATAATATCAATAACGCCTGTCACAAAGATGGGTTCAGGTTTCGGTGGCTTAGGTTCTTGGGCCGGCGATTGGCTGTTTTCTTCCTCATTTAAGTTGACGCCTTGAAGACTATCAAACTGATTAGATGTTGGTATAGAATATGTAGCATTCTTAGCACTTTTATTTGTCCCATTGTTTTGTTTTGGACTTATTTCCACTATTTTTCTCTTGTACGCTAGTATTTGGTCATTTTGCCATATTTTGCCACGTTTTTAACCTCTTGGTGTTGCAGTTGTTTAGCATTGGTGGTGTTTGTAATTGTGCTAGTGGTTGGCGTATTTCTTGGAGTAAGCATTAATTTGTGGAACACAGTTTGCACCGTTTTTTTGGTTTTTTTGTGTTTCCCTTTGATGGCCCAGGGATAATATTAACCTTTTTTGATGAACCTGGTTTTATTACACCATCATCATAATCCATTTCCATGTTTCGTTATGTACTTTTGTCATATTATCATGCAAGATATTGTTTCCATTGCAGCAAAATATTTTATTATGACAAGAGGGTAGGTGGATATGTAGCTGTATAGCATTTGGAATTAACACTAAATATCCAATTATTCTCTTGTTTTTCACAAACAGTAACACTTGTGCACTGAGGTCTTATTAGCACAAAGGTGACGTTTTTACGCTAGAAATTGCACTTGATGATTTTTAATTCTTATAAAGTTAAGAACACTCTGTTTACCAGTGGACAACTTTGACAGCCTTTTAATAGCATGGTAAATGGTAAATAGGCCGGTCGAACAAGCAGATTACTCCGCTAACTCTGATTTCTAATGTTGGTCAGTAAATTGACAAATTTTTTGTTAGATTAAATTACTATTGTGTTATTACTCAAAATTAACAGTTTAAATTGACAATTGAATCGTATTTCCTCGTATAACAATGTACGTAAACTACGTAGATTACTAGAAACAACAGTCTAATTATTTTGCCATGAATCTGCCAGGTCTGCGTCAGGCTAGGCACCTTTATGTAATTATGAACTTCTTGCGTGTATCGTGCTAATTACCACAATGGATTCGTAACCTGTCGTGACCTTTAGAATTATAATTAGTTAATACAGTTGTATGTACCTGGCAAATAAGTATTTTAGGGTCTTGCCCTGAAGCTGTACTTACTGTTATTAGGACTCCTGTTCAAACAACTGTTCAGCACGTTGACACTTTTATTGACAGTTTTATACATATAATTGGTATATTCTTGGGTTATCTTTGCCTGGAAAATTAGTTAATACTGTAAATTCTGACTACGTTGTAATTACGTTCTACAAATATTTTGAATCGAATCGAACTTCGATTAGAGTATTTTCTTTTGGGGAAATGATCTCTCGTTTCCTAAATATCCAATTGGTAAAAGTAATAAGGGTTTTTGGACAAATACAAGGGTATTGGGGTGTGTGTCTGGATTCTTACCGTTGTATCTTCTTGTTTTCCTTTGGTTATGAATCCAAGTAGGCCCCCATGCCACGGGGGTCATTTTTCTATCACATTAGAAGGTTTCTTTCGTGGCAAATATTATATTTTATACGCGAAATATCACATTTTCCAAATTAACGTTAATCTTTTATTATTTTATTCTTTATACGTCATATGTTGTCATGCGGACACAGTTCATAGTCGGCGGAGATTTTAATCTTTTTTGTGCTCCCCTTATTCTAGATAATTCCTGGATCCAATTCTTCACCATGTTTTCATGGATTATATCCTTGGCTGCTAAACACGAGGTCGTCCGAAAATAAATATCGACCACTTCGGAAACTGGCTGGTCGACTATGAGTACTGGCCATCAAGACTATATCTTCTTTTGTGCCAAATGCGTTCTCGAACGTATTTAAGAAAAGACCGAGCCTTCGTTAGAGAGTGCAGCTGATGAGTGGGCAGAGTTCTCCCAGCCTTCGAACTAGAAGGTGGATCAGTATCATAGCTAGAAGAAGCTATCTTCAGAAACCAAAATGAAATATAAAGTGACCGGTCAAATTATGCACGTGACTGCATAAAAGTTTATCTTCGAAATTCTCTAATTAAATAGTCTGTCGAGTCAATCTGCAACCTGTACTTTTCGGCCAACAGTGAACCCAGTGATCCAGCCCGGGCATAAGTTGTGTGGAGTGGACTTCCGTAAAAACTTTCGTACTTTTAACCTTTTAAATTCTTTTTATAAATTTCTTGTTTTGTAGATTGTAGTTTCTGGACTGATTGTACATAAACCCATTGCCCTGATATTCGTTGTTTTTCTTATTAACTGAGCCTGGTACTGTCCGTAGGACAGTGTTACGTTACAACCTAAATAAATAAAAGCGAGCTTTCACATTTGTAGGTAATTAACCAGCTATTCAGAAACTTATTTTCAACATATTTTGTTAGACCACTATTCAAAAGTAGGTTAGTTTTAAAAATTCTGAACTATAATTGATTGCCACGTGGGTGGTCAGCTTGATTAGACTATTGTGATGCCAGGCATTGACTGTCGGAAGCTATAAATCGTAAAGTTGATATGACGGCGCTAGACGTATTTGGAAGATTTAAGTAAGCCATTCACGACACTGACAGGTCGTATTTCAAATGAAAGCTGGCAAAAGGACAATCATTTTACTTTCATTGCTAAATTCAACAAGTTATTTGGTTTACCTATCTAACTCTAAGATAGAAGAAGCTCGCGTGCGTGGGTTGGCACGTGCTTCATAAGCCCCAGAGATAGGTAAGTGAGAAACAGGTGACAAATCTACCAGTATCGGGAAAGAGGTCCCGCGGGAGTGGTAAAGTGGGAAACGATGGATTGACATCGCGAAGTCGGATGCGAGCCTATGTTACTCGCTGATAATGTAGATTTCTAAAGGTGATAGAATTTTTAAAATCGGTTCTGTAGTTTTTGAGTTAGTCCATTACAAACATACAATCCAATCTTTCCATTTTATAATATTAGTATACATGTCTAGAGTAGTGTTTCTTTTTTTTTATTATTATTAATAAGCTTGCCTGATGGAAAGCGACGATGAGGTCGAAGATGTAGCATGCGTGCCTAGAAGATACCTATTCACTCTTGATTTGAAGAGAAGGTTATACTTATCGGTTATAGTTCCAGTCCTTTGCAGTGCGCATAAGAAAAGTGGATGCAAAATGCTTAGTACGACATGGAGGGACGTCTACCATAAACGGATGACGATCTTTTGTGATCCTCGTTGTTCGATAATAAAAAGGGCACGATGGAACAAGGTTGTGAAGCTCCTGAGAGCACTCACCGAAGTGAATTCGATAAAAGAACGACAAGCCGGCTACTCTACGACAGTGTCCCAGACCCAGAAGGCGAGACTCGACAAGCGATCCATCACTAATCAGTCTTTTGGCACGTCTATCGATGGAGTCAAGAGCTTCCAGCTGATACTTGGCGAACCCATCCCAGAGGTGACCACAGTACTCCATACATGACCGGACTTGTGCTTGGTATAAATTAAGAACCTGTCCAGGTGTAAAGTACTTCCTCACCTTAGCAAGGTCTCTAAGTTTTTTAGAAGCCAATAGGGCTCTTGACTCAACATATAAACCAAAGTTTAGGTCTGATGAAAGGGTAACTCCAACCAGCTCCAACTTGTCGGCCAAAGGCAACGACTCACCTCGGATAGACGGTGTTAGTTGGAACGGGCAACGTTTTGCCGAGAAGTTAGTGTAGCTACTCTTTTGGAGAGCTAGGCATTTTCGTAAAGAGACAGGTTCGTGGGACGTATGTATGTATGTAAATTCTTTATTGCGTATAACTACATAAAGAACATTTACAAAAGAAACTAAATATACATTGCAAAGACGTCATGTTATGAGTTAGGTATTTTCTCAGCAAGTCATCTTCGTACTAGTACCTAATACTAAAACAAACAAACAGCTCTAGATTAATTCCCTACCGTATGTTGACCGGGTGCTCACATTTGATTTCCTTTGTCATCTCAGCTCCTGCGGCCAGTTAAGCGACAAACGCCAATTGCGATGCAGTACAAACAAACCATATTTATCCAGCATAATAGCAATTGCGAGGCTTGCATGTTTAATTACTCTTGCTCTTGCAATCACATCAGTGAATAGCCATGGTTCATCGTAACCGTAGTTAGTGCTGACGTAGTTCGTGCCATCTCTCTCCTTCAAATGGCGTGTTGTAACCGTCCTTTTCCCTCGTGTAACTCCGTGCGCGGCTGCGCTCGCGCATTGCATTCACTCCATCCGCGGCGCGGCGTAAACAACTCAAAAACTTTAAAATTACTTCGTACTTTCGAATACTTATTAGCAACTTAGAAAATATTGTGAGTTTATTTATAAAAGTGACCAGGTGTTTCTTTGAAATTCAAGCGCAAGAAGTACTTTTGGAATAATATTGGTTGAAAGTGACTGGAATTGGCGAACGGATTGAGAAACCAGATTGAAGGTTGAATTTCGACACGATGGATGCTAGTGAGTAGACTGTGATTTATTATTTTTATTGTTCTTTCACAACTATACATATCAAACCTACATATTTTACCAAATACAAAAGGGCATCATCATCTGGCCGTCTTCGTCATTGAACGGAAATTGTTATTTATTTCTTTAATACCTTCATTAAATATCGAAATCCTTTCATTTCAATTGGAATTATTGAAATATTTCTAACTACTTTTATCAGCCAATTAATATCAAAATTAATGTACATACATAATATTACCCAAGGTACATTAATCTTGTACCTTAACTATAATCAAAGTGCATTTCATATAAATTTGGTTTAGGCATAACATAACATCCTAAGAAACTGGCAAACAAAATCAGTAGAGATAGTACGCAATATCTTAAAATATACGTAAACATAAGTAGGAAGGAATCTACATTAAGTAAACTTTATAGTCATTGTCTTCCTTCACTCTGCTTGGTTTTCCTTCCTTCATCCGGTTATTTCTTTGTCTACGACTATGTAAGTCTGCGTATTTATGTTTTAATAACTTAATCTTTGCGTCTAATTATCATAGCAAAATATAAAGTATCTACGTCTTGCACCAAATTCTTAAACACGTTTAAGTATGACGTTTAGTATAAAGTTTTTGGTTTAAATATAAACTTATAATTTGGTGCAAGCCGCCTTAAAGGTCTTAACCTACAGTTTTAACTTAACTAACCTCTGTTTATAACTCAGTGCTTAATTCAAATATTTTGTTTGTAAAAACATGCGGCATTAGACCTTTGACCCATGAATCAGCTCAGTAGGTAGTAAGAATGAGTTCGGCAGAAAACATGTTAGTCATTATTATACAGTTTTCAATAATAACTAATAACGCTTGTGTGTTTATTGCAAATTATACCTTAGCCTTAGAGCACCTATTTACGCACTGCGTCCGATACGAACTCTAGGAAATGTTTTCCGAGCTTCTATACTAGTACTATTTCTATCACAGCTTACGTACTAGATATCCGAGTTATGGCCAGTTTTTTATAATCCATCTAGTAACTTGTAGCGTAGCAAAAAACGTCCTGATTTCGTAGACGTCATATCATAGACGAAATGTTACGTAAGTACCAAGGAGGCTCCGCTATTGCAACGCTAACTTAATTTTCTCTGATTCGGATCTGTTACTTACAGTGCGTAAACGATCTTATCGTTTGGAAATTAAAGGATTTAAGCAATTCTAATTACTCTTGATTTGTATCTCTCCCTTACAGAAAAACCTAAAGGTTATAAATATTTAATATAGGTAGCTATGGAGATATGGTGTAATTTCAAAATTAAGGCACGTGGTACCAAAACCTACAAATAATTAGTAAATAACCTAACCTACAGAAAAAGTTACACACGAATATTTTTTTAATTAAACTGGCCTTAAACCGCATCGAAATCAGTCCATCCTCTCCCTCGGGAGCTACGATACCACAGACAGACACATAAAGCCAAGCCACATACACAAGTCAAACTTATAACACCCCACTTTTTCGTCAAGGGTTAAAAATGTGCGGCATATTGAAATTATATTATGTAGAGTTAGCATTGTGAAGTTGGGCTATATACACTCGTAATCATTAGTGACCACACATGGTATATACTGTACATACCGCCACATTATGGTAGCTACCTTTCCCTACTCTGAATGACGACAATCGGTTCATTGTCGATCTGCTGTGCGGTTATTCGTACGTATTCGTTTTGGTTTCAAGTCTTTCTCTTTCATATCACTATATGATGGTTTCTCGATACCAAGACAATAAAACAATTACCTACATTTTATGGTTAATTTAGATATTGCGAGTCATCGATATCGATTGAAAAATTATTTAGTGATAAACAATAAATGGCGGCGTTTGGTCCAATAATTTCAAATGTTTTTCTGTTGTTTCACACATAATGTGACCTAGTCACATTGTGTCATTGTATACCTAATAGTTTCTTAATTCAGTACTTAACAGTTATTTACTTTGGAACTTACAAATTGTTTAGTAAGAGAGTTGGACATAATATATAATAATTACACTTATAACTTTGTAATATGTTTATAGTATCAAAGTCCTCCTTATCAGATTATTATGACAAGCAACTATGTAACACTTCACTGCACGTGGCCCGACATGTTGTAAGCCAGGTTCTGGTATTACGGTGTTTAAGCACAAAGCACATAAGAACATAATATCACATAAGAACATGGCTAATTTTGTCTAATAAAGATTAAATCAGTGTCAGACGTGATTATAACTATCAACACACCGACTACGTCACGTTAAGGTTGGTTTATTTTTTATAATTATTTTAAAGTTGTTGGTCTTACAAAATTACAAAAAAAATCACATGATATTCAGTTCGTAAAATAAATGAAAGAAAAAACGCTTAGGTGTAGCAGATAATAAGACTGCTTTTACTTAATTTAATTCTTTCCATGACATTCTTTCAATACAAGGCAATATGGTCAAAATGATAGCGCATCTGTAGCGCCAAGCATAAAGAATGGACGCAGAATGAAAGACTAGCCTTCACCAGGAGAAAAAAATTATTTCAATGAAGTAATACTTCGTTACGGGTATTCCAAATGTCCCTCCGCATATTATATACTTCTGCGTTAAACTGGTACAATAAAACGGCAACGGAATTAAATAACCAAAATCCTTATATAAATGAAAATCGATAATAATATTTTCTGGCGGATAGGCTTACGCCTAATTTTAAAATTCGAGTAGAGGAAAATATATTGAAAAAGAAAATAGAAATCGAACCATAAGAACTACATGGAAGCAAGCTGTTAAAGAACAAGGAGTCCGTATACCTACTTAATAAGTAGTTTCTCCTAAAAATCCGCAATTCGTAAATGTTAACATCTCATATCAATCGAGTCTCAATCGGAACAGCAAACGGCGGCGTTTGGTCCAATAATTTCACGTAATCCGCGTGCTGGCGCGTACCTCGGACAACGTATTAGTCTGACCCAAAGATTTTGACATACCTACATATAGGTACATAGAGGCTGACCATTCAACGAGGTAACGCCGCCAGCATTGTGAAAACGCTTTCGCTTGATTTTGAATCTGTTTTTATGTATTTGTAAAAAAAAAATAGTATAGAAGCTTTAAGTTGGTATCCTTTTGTAAGTATTTATAAATAAACTATTAATTGATTTAATGGACTTACTCGCCATATGAAGACGAAGAGAAGGTTCTCGAGTGGCAACCATGGACGGAGTGACAAGTTCAAAGTATGCCCCCTAAGGGATGGACAGATGATCTTCTAAGGTCATCGGGATTGCATAAATGCAGGCAGCACAAAGATCATCGGTGTGGGAGGCGTAGGGAGCCCTTGCCCTGTGGCCTAGATGATGTTGACAGAAATTCGTAAAAAAACCTTGTAACAATTATGGAGGTTTTCACCACTTTTTCACCTGTTGCCTATTTCAATCGAGCAAATTGTGACAAGTGAGCTCAAATATCGACGTAACCAAAATGATAACCGTGATTCAATGACCAACGCGACTAGTGGTTATTTTTTTTTATTTTATTTATGAGTTTAGAGGGCTCAATTTGTTAGTTTTTGGTTAAAACTTTTTAAAAATTCAGATAGGTGATAGAGTATTTAAGGCGCCGTAGGTAATGCTACGTCATCAAGTACAAAAAAATAATTAAATTTGTAGATATAGGTAGAAGTTTAGGAGACACAGAACGTTGGTCATCTGGCACAAAAATATTTTTAGCCAGCCACATTAAAGTCTTCGAAACTGTCTTCGAATTTTTCTTGTACTTGTGTAGGATAACTAGGGAATGCAATCCCGTAAGATAATTTCAATCCAAGTATTTGCGGGACTGAACCATCATAATCCCGCTGGAACAGGTATTTGCGGGATCCAGCTGGGTGGACTTAGACCCCAGAAATCAATCGTAATAAAGACCTTATTGATCTCGTTTCCATGCTTTTAGTTTTAACCCAAAATTAACCAAGCTTTTTGGTACATTTTAAATTGTGTATTAGTACTTTTAGACTAAGGACTTTAAATATTAAGATCTAAATTGACTACATATTCACGCCATTCCAGCGGGATCCCGCAAAATATTCGACCGAGATTAGTCCCACAAAATGTACGCGGGATCCCGGTATCCCGGTGTTGCATTCCTTAAGGATAACCAACGTTGCCTAAACAGTCTATTATATTATAAAGAACTTTATTGCTCATAAAAAAATGGTTCACATAAAACGAGGTTTCAAAAATAAATAGCTTATCCAACAAGTTAAGTCGCTCCACTGTAATCAACAAATCAAATGGATCTCGTCCAAAATTAAAATTATCATCGAAATAAAGTTAACATGGCGTGATCTGTATATCCGTTGGTGGCTGCCTCCCATGGCCTCCATGTTTATTTATATATCCGCCTATCAAATTGCAGGTATAAAATAAAACACTCTACACTATGACGTCTGTTATAGAGTCGTTATGAAATTATTCACATGACATCACATGATACTTTAGCCATACATTAAGCAACAGACAATAGATAACGAAGGATTACATTAATCGGCGGACACTGCGCCGCGCCATTCCACAATCTTAATAACAATTATTGTGTAAACTAACGAACAACGAAACTACGTGGCCTTGCTCAACTTGTTTTATTAAGGTAGGCATAGGCTAGCATGCATTGGTAGCATTCTTAGATAGACTTGTTGTAGGAGTAGGTAAACCACACAAACCAATATAACCAATAATGCGCACGCCCCTGTAGAGGTAGCTAACTATCCATCCTCACAGGATATTTGAATATAGTATTGAATCCTTCCTACAGGTTATACCGAACCGATTTGAGCTCGCCAAAAGCCGAATCGAAAGTCATCATCATTGTTGCTCAGACGCAGCTAGGACAATGGATTCCAGTGAGAAACCGCATACTTACAGTAAATCTGAAAGCGCTTTTCTAGTAGAACGGACCCTGGCTGCCAGACTACCGCGAGCCGCTGTGCCGGGATCCACCGCTAGGATGTTGATTAGATGACAGTTAGGGTAGTCCCACACTACATTGTTGTATCTGCTACACAGTTGCCTGTTTCCGCAAATTCCATTTATGTGACTACGTACCAAAATAAGAAATCTCGTGCCAGCCGAACCTTAATGGAACCGAACTTCAACCCCAAACATTTGCTTTCAGTGGAAAACAAGAGGGGCCTGCCGCCTCCGTACGAGTCATCAGCGACCAACCCTGCGCCGCCGCCGCCTTACTTCGGGGACACCCCGCCGCCGCCGATGGGGTTCGTCGCGCCCCCCGACACCCGCACCTCTGTCATCGTGGTCCCCCCCGCCCCCTCGGGCAAGCTCGGCCCCGGGCCCACCGGCACCACCTGCCAGACCTGCAACAAGGCGATCGTAACCCGCGTAGACTACGTGCCCAATAACAGGACACATATCGTCTCAGCCGCCCTCTGCGTGCTCGCCGGGTGAGTGCGCCTTTGTTCTTCGTTCACAATCACAATCGACGATATAAAAAGCGCGTTTGTGCCCGACACATATAGATAACGCGAGATGGCTCAATGGGGATTGTCTACGCAACAGTGCTCGGCCAGATAAAACACGCTTGTTTAATTTCGAAACTGGCGTGATGAAACAGTAAACAAAACGTAAGATTACTTTTCTGTAAGCGTTGAAATGGTAATTCATTCGGATCATTCCCGTTGTCCCCCAAATCTATCTAATCTAATCTAATCACACTCGTCGCAACTTACTATGTGTGAAAGTGAGGTAGACTTGGGGGACACAGGGAATGGCTGACTCTCAATCAATTAGCCTGTTGCCCCTGCTCACAAACGGATTAGGCTAAACGGATTATAGGCTAATCAGTTTTCCCTAACAGGCTGTGCAGATCAGATTGCAGTCGCTGCACCTAAAAGCCAAAACACCACAAATTCTGGTAGAACACCGCTTTCAGTACAGCTGAAAGTAGAAGTACCTAGTAGAAGAGCGAACCCTGGCTGCCAGATTTACCGTTGGTCACTGAGCCGGGATTTAGCGCTAGGATCGGCCTTCAACGAAGCGCAATCCAGCCAGTCCTGGGCAATCCGCATCTATCCCCTACCCATATTGCCTGAGTAAATTCAACATCCTCATCGGTTATGCATTCCAGGTGCTGCTGTGGCTGCTTCATGCCGTACTGCATGAAGTCGTGCAAAACCGCCAACCACTACTGCCCGCAGTGCCGCGCGTTCGTCGGCTCCTACCAGCCGTCGTGATTGCGTCGCCTTAATCAAAACATACCTCTTTTATGTGAATCTTTTTTTATATCGAATACAAAAAAAATTTTAGGTAATTATTTTTAAGATTGTACTCATTTTTAGGTAAAACGAAATAATATTTCGGAAATATATTATCGCGTTTAGTAAATCGGTGACGCGGTGAGGCGGTTAAATCTTGTGCAATCTCATGTGCCTTCCTTTCCCATTCGAAACGAATTTTGTCGATGTAAATTGCGAGCCGAACATTGTGAAACGATAAATATTTCTCGACATTCTTGGTTTCTTTAGTAAAGTAAATTCAATTTATTAAAATTGTTTATCGCGTAATTAGGTACAAAGTTTCTATGAGAAATGAACAGGCAAAAGATAACGTTCAGTAAATTCCAGTTAACGTCATAGTGGGTTAGATTATATCGATATGTAATGTAGGTAGATGATATGCTAAGAATAACATTAATATCAGAACTCAAACAACAACTTTATATCTGTGATATGTATTTATTATTCTTAATTTCGTAAAATAGAATTTGTTTCTTAAAAATGTCACAACTTTTTCTGTGAAATTTATTTTTCAATCATAATATTATGTAGATCATAATCTCATTCCTACTTAATTAATTAATTAAATGTTCTTATTAAATACTAATCGTGTGGTTAAAAGTACTTACCTACCTAAATAAACTAGCACTCTCATAATACGTACCTTATTGTTTTACTAGTACAATCCCATTTACACATAACCTTAACTTGATAAGCCGAGACACATAGATATTGTATCTGTTATTATTATTTCGGTGCGTTTGCACAAACAGAAAAAATCACTAACATTTAATTATTAATTTATTTCAAACCTTTTTTTTATTGAAATGACGTGCGTACCTACATGCTAACTGACTAGTCTAAGGCATATGAGCATATATGAGCAACTGATTTGCGCATGCAAATAAATTTTTACTATATGTAGTACGAACGGCCTATTGTTAAAATTCCATATCTCATACATTTTTCATTCGATAATACTATAACATAAATCAGCACTAACTTTTATTTCTGTACGAATCGACATTGCTTACCTCATTACATTTTAATGAACGCAGCTGTTTCAACCTACCTCGCCGACATTACAACACATAAATAGGTAAACAACACCAATTAAAAGTAAATTAATTAAGTAACTTTAAGTAGTTACTTCCTTGGGTTTCACATAGCACCGAGAAAGTATACATACTGAACTTAAATTATCGATCGCTTCGTATACACCCCAAGGAACCTTTGGCAACTGGGACAGCTATGCTCCACGTTCTTCCAGCGTCGGGTGACGTACGGAATGATGCAGCAGCACAGCCACCTGACCACAAAAAAATCGGTTTCGCAATCACATATAGGAGAAAGAGGGTTAGGTACCTAGCTGACTTGGGGAAGCAGACGACGGTCCTCGAGCTCACCCATCGCGGGCAATCTTGTCATCAATACCCTAAACCAATAACCTAAGCCCTAAAAGTACCAACTGATATTTGAGAAAAACGTGCCAGTTTTAATTAGGATTATTTCTGTCAGGTCGTGTTTCCAAATGAAACCAACTGAATACATGTCTACCACTACGGGAAAAAGCATCACACTTTTCCCGTTGTGGTAGGCAGATTACGTACATTAGGTACATTGTTCCACTTGGTACAGATAACTACAGTCAAATACGTAAGTGGCTGATTGACTGCGGGATTCCCAAAATAACTATCAGTGACACTTTGACTAATTAAAGATATCGGCGGTCGCATAGTTTAGGCGACATGAAATGAAATTTGAAATCTGACTGCAACTCGGTGGCGTTTTTGTACCGTCGCCAATCGCCCTGCTGTGCGGCTACCGCCTTATTTATAAGTTTGGCATAAGTTTGGCATAAGTTCGTTTTCACAAAATGGCCGTCACATCGTCGTAACCTTGTCAGTGCGGCAGACTTTGTATCCGCTGAAGAGGGACCCCACAGAAACTGTTTCCGATCCATTCAGATTTCAAAAAGTAACTACCTAAAATATATTGCAAGCTTACCAAAACAAAACACCCAGGACGATAGCGACGCCATGTGTAAGACTGGTGTTCTTATACGCAGCGTTGGTCATGATGTCTTCGGTGCAGTGAGGGCAGCGCATGCCCACAGGCTCCGAACCAACTTGGAGTACGTCCATTTCGATCAGAATCCCGTTGGTACTCTGACTGATCTGTTGGTACTCGTTCGTGTCCACTATAATGTAAATTGTTAACGATTAGCAGTGTTTACCATGGCCTTGGTGTTTGTATTGGACGTCTTAGGATTCCACTCGCGCCTAGATTATTGAGCCTCCGACCCAAAAAGCGTCAAATTTGACGTGTATCTGCGTATCTGTCTGTGTCATCATTGGTGCCGAATGGATGACCGATTTCAATGCACTCTTCTTTATTTGAAAACGAGTTTACTTGAGATGTTCTTAGCTTTGTTTGTTTGGTTCTTAGCATGTCAATCTTCGTGTGATGTCCGGCAGAGTAAAATAGCACCAGCCCCTTATACTCGTGTACAAGGCGACTAATGTTTTCGAGGCAAAACTTCTAATCTCCGTAGGCTGGAAAATGGACAGCAGCGTTTCCCATTGTTATCTTTATAACACTGCGATCTCTAACCCGCCTGCGCCGCCAAGCGTGGAATTATGGCAATAATCTCCCCTTTCGTGGGAGAGGTCCTAAGTCTGTTATGGGTTGTGATGATGATGTCGAGCCTCTCCACGACGTGCCATGTCTAGGAAACTACGATAAGCACTTATTTTATTTTATCAAAATTATTATTTTTAACTGACCTCAAAAAGAGGAGTTTTTTTTTCGACATTTGTCGCTTAGGTTATTCTAGATAATGCGATAGGTGTGCCTTGCCTACTATGCAGATCACACCATCGCCACGCCCTTTGTGGAGGGCAAAGTTTAGGCCATCATGGGCTGCATTTGATGATTCGGTTAAAAGTAGCAGCTGGGTCCTCGGGCAGTCACAGGCTACAGTAATGTGTAAAAATTAAGTACTGACTGTTAGTATAGTTTTTCGGTTGTATATTTTCGGTACTGATATTATAGCTTAATTTGTCTTTCATGAGGTTCATCTCGATTATGATTAAGTAGGTATGCGAAGTAAAATGGATGGTAATCACACATTAACTGCCCATTTGTGGATTTCATAGAATGATCCTTCTTCTCTCCACAATCCCAATTGTACTTTATATACCTAAATACATATTGATATAATTTCGTTTTGTCTAGAGCAAAGTTGTGCTGTTTTCAAATAATTATCCATAGGTACCTAGTAGGTACTACATAAGTACGTACCTACCTACCTATGTTAGGTGTTTTTAAATATTTATAGGTACTTAGATCCTCGATCGATCAATGAATCTCTATTCTTAAAAGTAGATCTCTTTAGAAGAGCATTGCACGAACGAGTAAATACCTATTGTTTCACTATTATTTAACAACATGAACCGAACACTGAAGAAATATTTTCATTGTCATAGGAAAACTCCAATAACAGCCTACAATGCTATCCAACATCGCTTATTGAATGGAATACTCCTAATTACAACATAATATCTAATTACCCATAGTGCACAAGGCAACGTACCAATGTTCAATACTTATGTAAAACAATTATGTACTTGCGGTGCGGTAATGACATACCAACGGACAGTGGTACGTCACATAGTGCGTGGTACCCCCATATAGCTACCTAATTGCGGCTTTTCATACGTTCGTAGATGTTTATCGGCGGAGCATCTGCCCAAATACAAAAGTATTATTCATAATACTAATATTACCAATTTCAAACTTACTTTTGTCCAAAAAATGCGATAGGTGAGTACACAAACACTTGGAAAATAAACCGGCACTTTCCCACTGGTTGGCTTATTTAAACCACACAAATTAAATCACTAATAAATACTACACAACAAAAACAATTTCGCATCACAGACTCAGGTGTTAACTCGTCACTCCTCGGTGGTTTGTGATAAGAATAAAGCGATATCCATTAGTTATCGGATAGATAACATGCTTAAAGGGTGAAGTGGGTTACGTTCCGTGTATTTACGTAGTTGGCTTGCTGTAAATACATGTTCACATAACAAAACGTGGTACCAGCAAATATTTGGGTGCTGCCTGCGTTACGCGATGGCAAACGACAAACTGAATAGGTCAAATAGGACACCATAAGTTTAAATATTATTCTATACAGTTGGTTAGTAAGTAGTAGATAAATGGGTTGGTAAATACATATGTATATGTAAGTTACGGTCGCAGAAAACAAATGATACATATTGATTTAATTTTTGTCATTGACTTCATCAACTATACTAGTCCAGTGGTGGATATGACCTCCGTCAAAGAGCACCAATGCTCTCTATTCCAGACTTCACCTGCAGCCTTTCACAATCCTCATTTCACGTGGTCGAGGGGTGTCCTACCGGTCCAGGTACTACCATTGCTTGTCGAGTAACGGTTTCCACTCTCTTTTTACTCATTTACCCATGGCCGTACCCACGCCGGAGCAAGGTGGGGCATCAACCCCACCCTGGACTTAGGGTCCAGGTTAAAGCTAAAAAAAATTATTTACTCTACTCTGTGGTGCGCAGCCATCTCGGTAGGTGTAACAGCAAAACCGGGAACAAATGCTCTGCTGTCAAAAAGTATAAACTTGCTGTAGTGTGCTACATATAAACTGAATAACCAACACCTTGAGAAATCACCATGATAATGCCATGTTCAAAGCCAAAACTCAATGGCCAATCGCCGCCGATCTTTTGATAGATTTTAGAATACCACGGATAACAAATCGGCAGATAGGTACCTACATCGTGCAAGCAAATCCTCCTTCAACGACTCCTAACGAGTTTTGGAAGAGATCTTATTTGCCACCTTGATCTTGTTCGTTTCTTGTTTAGTGGTATAAACAAATCATGGATGTTCCCTACTAAGATTCTTTAAGTGTGCCCATGTAGAGCAGAGTTTTTAAATATTTTTCTTGCTAAGGCTGAATGAACTGTGGAATAACATGGTGGGAATAAAAAAAGTGGCACAGAGCGAACTAGTTAACACAACTATAGAGGTATCAGGCCATACAATGCAGCTATTCGAACATATCACATACCCAAGACTCCACCAGGAATGCCAATACGGCTTCAGTTTTTGCCTGGCGACACTGCAGTAATCAAGCAGAAATCAACCTCTATATTTCGCATTTCTCGAGCTGCAGAGGGTTTTTGACGAAATTCCGGACGTGCCTCCATGGCACACAAGCTATAGCAAACCTAGGTAAGATCTTGCGACCAGGGTAAACACGTGGAAAGAAATACTAGAAAACCGAGGTTTAAACCTGAACTTACGAAAACCGAGTAGGTACATGGCTGGCTGCCCCATGGTTCTTGAAACATATCAAGAACCATAGGGGAATAAATGTAAACCTATCAAGTACCTCGGATCCGTGCTGCACGATTCCGCAGATATTTAGTCTGATGTCAATTCCCGTATCTCTGCAGCTTGAGCGGGAGCTCACGGCAGTTGCCTGTGTCAAGCTCAAGGGGCATATACATATACAAGAGCATGATTACCAAATAAGCATTTTAAAATTACTACTACCTACTCGAATTTGTTTATTTCTACCCCTCCCCTAAATAAAATCTGGGTACGCCTATGCGTTTACCCCACCGATTTTCTGTTACTACCCCTAGCTAGATTCTTGAAGATACCCTCAAAACTTTTGTCCTACGGAGCCGAAACGTGGACATGACGATGAGACTAATCTAAAAGAGGTGGTTCAGCGTGCTATGAAAGGATCTATACTCAATGTTTCTCTACGGGGCATGGTCTAGATCTGGAACGAACGGTTACTCAGTGACAAACACGCAGACTATCCACCTGAGGACCGATTAGCTAACACCAGCCAACGCCAGGTAATTCGTATTGCCGCCGATCCCCTGCTTACACACAGGTGATCTCTTCATTGGCTCTCCGTGTGTTCTCTATTGTTCTATCTGTACTGCGGCGAATATTCCAAGGAACTGTGGCCCAATTTTTAACCGCTCGCCCCGAGTCCATCTATTATAGATTGTCATCGATAGAATACATTAAGAATTTTCGTAATCCGAAGTCCATACTTGCAAACTTTTCCTCGATAATATTAGCTTATATGTCGCAAGCATATCGTAGAATCAGCAGGAAATACCTATAAACGGACACAAACTACTTACAACAAGTCAATAACAGCGCGCCAATTACCACTGAGCCAAATCGTAGACATATTTAGCGCTGCAAACTTGTAAAGGATTTTGGGCTTGGATGAGAAGAACTTCATCCGGCTCAGCGGCTAACGAATCTGCCAGCCAATGTCAGCTTTTCTACTAGGAAAGCACTTTACCATAATTATGTAATGTTTTACGTCGGGTGCAGTACACTGGACCGCCGATTCGCCAGAACCCCGTGCAGGTGAAATTGGCCTGGACCCGAACAGAGGTCTCATAATCCCCCCAAACAAAAGACTCAAACTTATTTATTTGGGTAAAATAGGTAATGATCTAAATTACCAAATTTTTCAAAACTAAATTCAGCTGTCTATTCGAAGTCCGACCTAATTCTGTACTAGGATCAAAGCTGCTAATACACAACCCCAATTCAGGCACCTAGATGAAGGAGCTCTACATGTTGGCATGTCCGTTACGGGCAGTGTTGCCAGTAACAGACATTCAAAAGTAACACAAGGCAGCTCAAAAAGTAATATTTTCACGAGAAAAGTAACATTATTATATTTAATATTTTTATAGGTAGGTAACTTTTTGAGCTGCCTTGTGTTACTTTTAAATATCGACCACTGGCAACACTACCCGTAACGGACATGCCAATTTGTGGAGTCTCCTTTATCTAGTTTTCGCTTTTTTTAGTTTTGTTCCTTTATCGCATAGAGAAAAATTTTTATATACAGAAGCTTTATCGCAGCTCAAGCCCTCTACGATCCTCTGTGATGTAGGTATGGCAAATAACTTATGTGTCCGTGGACGGACGAGGAATCTGTTATTTTTCTACTGTCAATCTGACGTTTATCGACTTGTGTGAATGAAGTTGTGTGGTGTTTGTTTGGTTTGTAGCGGTCTATAAGGTTAATAAATGTAGTGGTTTCTATGCATTTTTTACAATTCAGGTAGAATACCTATTTGTATTGTATAGTTTGATATAAACTAGAATTTATAGGTAAAGAGCCATAATTTGAATCACGACAAGAATTACATCTCAAGAAGAGAGCAAATGAAAATAATGTGAATTTAGTGTCACATTACAAATTACATTACAACTTTGATTGCGTATTATTCAGAATGGATGTAGATTTACTTCGACCGGGTACAGCACCCATTGCTCCGGAAACAATACTGTGGTTCGAATTTCTTCTCGATCCTGACTTGTTGAAACGGCATCTCAGTAAACGAAATCCAGGTAATGAACAGTCTTTTATTTATAACTAAAGGCCATTGAACCTATTAAATAACAAAAAGTTGACGAATATCCATCATTTTTGCAGAACCATCTCCAAGTGAATTAATCGAAGAGTTCTTGTCGGTGGATACAAAAAATCCAAACTCAAAGCCAGCTAGTGAGAGAGTTGTTGATATTGATGCTCCTCCTAGCCCACCATCATCTACTACTAGTGCAGTACAACTGACAAAGAAACAGTTGGCTCTAAAAATCTTGGCACTGAAAGTCGCTGCTACTCTGAGATGGAACTTAGGTATGTGTGCATAAAATTCTTTATTCACAGTTAAGTACAGAACTATAGGTAGGACAATAATTAAGTTATAATTTTGATCCTCAGATTTGTTTGAAATAAAATTGGCACCACAAATTCAACAGCAGTTAATGCAGGATCTGGTTTACATAAGTACTGATGCTGCTTTTTCAATATCTCCCCAGGTATGTAAAATTTTGTATGTTTTTACAAGCTTTTACCTTGCAATGTTTATATGTAAGTGTTTGATGACAATGCATTAATATGGTAACATGGTGCTTGTTAGATGATGGAGTCGGAAACTTGTCATAGGAACTAATTAATGCAACAAGATAAACCCATAAGGTTTGGGCTCTTTGGAATGGCCTTTATGAGCACTATACCCCTAATTGATATGTAAGGTCAGATGATGACGGAAAGTGGTCATAGGCACTCATATACTACACATGATAAACCAATTGAGTTTAGAATTTGTCTTGTCTTGACAAGAACCCAGACTGATCTTTTATGGTATCCAGTTAAAACTAAATGCGTATAAAAGACTAAAAAAAAAAATTATCATTTGAGAACTTATTCGTTTGGCTAACAATATCATAATGGTAAATTTGTGATAGCAAGCATGTACTTCACACGCATTTGTTACACAATTCTTTATCAGACTCGAAATAGGCACTTAGATACAACTCTTTTGTATGTAATTTGTCTCATTTTATTCATTGCAGGAAATACCTCAAGAATTACTTCAGAAGCCACAAGTTCAGTTTGCCTTGATCTTGTATCATAGGTGGATACTCAGATTTCCTGTTAAAGCAGCTCTTTATGCTAAGTCTACAAAGATGCCATTTATTCATATGTAAGTAAATCATGTTTCTAAAAAATGTTGTGTATTGTTAAATTTCCTTGCATTGCAACTGTTATACTGTGAATTGCACTAAATCTATAATTTTTTGCAGTCCTGGTATGCAGCCTGATGGAGCTTACAGTCCTATGAATCAAAATTTTGAGAAAATTTTACGAATGTCAGAAGGCTCACGTATGCAAAGCATTCAATTCCTGGAAGAACTATTGACAATGTATAAACCACCATCAAGTACAGGTCGCAGAGAGTCAATTAAAATAAAAGTTCCCATAATGAAGACATTTGTTCATTTAACAGAGGACACGGATGATGTAAACCATGACTGGAATTGTGCTGATGTAGTAATAAGTCAGCATGAACTTGCTATGCAAATCCATTTTGATCTTTGTTATAATTATTTCTTTTATGGCCAACATGACCAGGCAAAGAAACATATACTCGGCTGTAGGGAAAATTCCATTTTACTGGAAAGAGAAATATCCATTTATGGATATGGCCCACATAAGCAGATGCCTTGGGGTGACTTTTACTATGCAAGTATGGAAAAAGATGATATCCTTGGATACATTAGGGCACTGAATTTAGGCTTTGAGTTATTGAATGAGGAACCATCACTGTTGCAAAAACTTGAGGAATCCCGAGCTAATCATTACACTGGAATAATAGCTATTTTACAGGCTGATAACTTAGCAAGAGAAATCCCTTTAGTCCATAGGCAAACTATGGAATTGGATATTCAAGGATCAGCCTCGAGCGGTGCTTTCACAGTTGCCAGGGACCTGCTAAATAGAGTATCTGCACTGAATGCAGTGAGATATGCGCTTGAAGGTGGCTTACCTTCCACACATCCAGATTTTATTAGTAAATTCAAAACAGTAGGCATCAAGTTCTTTGATTTACTTTTCTGGGCTTTGGGACCAGTATTAATGTCAGATCTATCCAGTAAAGACTGGGACAACTTAAGAATGTTTTTCCTTCACTTAGCTACATCTCAGTGCAGAATACCTATTGACAGAATTGATGAGTACTTGAAAAAACATGTTGGTGATGGTGCCCTACATGTAAGAAGAAAATTGATATCTGATGAGCATTTGAATACAATTATAAATGAGCCCATTAATTGTGACGACGAAAACATGGATATCCCGAAAGAACTACTAACAGACGACTGGGATTTGCCAGATTTTGATTTGAAAACTGTACCCGAACTTGAGATTAGCAAAATGAAGAAGCGGCTCACTGATGCTTCGACTGCGGATGACGTCCGCATGTGTTTAGTGAAGCTGGCGATGCTCTCACCATCGTCACCTCTTTGGAAGATAAGTCCATCGTGGAAACCCGCTGGCGGATTGGCGAATGCTCTTATATCTTTACCAAGAGGATTTTTGCAAGATTTTGGATATGTAGTGTCAGGCGCAGCCAGGGCGCGAGCCGAGGCGGGTTGTGCGCGTACAGCATTATCTCTGCTGTCAGTATTAGAGGGAGAGGTCCGTAGCCAACTCGGCGGTGGAACGGAACCGACACTGTACAGGTTGTGCCGACTACTGTCCTGGGAAGTGCTACTTCTTCAAATTAACGTCATGCTCAGTGAATGGCCCCACCACCGGCTTAATCTAACTGCATTAGCTAACAAATGCAAGGCGTGCATGGCGGCGGTGAACTCGAACGACGGCATCGTACCTCGCCCGCAGGTAGATAATACTGTTAAGATTTTATTCTCAATTTATATTCAATTGTTTTAGTTTTATTCCTCATTATCAAACTCTAATTAGCTATCCCTCGTGGTTTTGAACATACACATCGATTTTATTTGGCAATTACTACAACTATATCAAACAAGTTGTAACAATATCAACAATTATAGGTATAACATGTTAAAACTAAGACACTGTCTTGTAATCTTGTAAGACACTATCACATGTTATAACTAGACATTCTATCATATTTAAGGTGAATATTGTAGTGTCATGCCAAATTAGAACTCAGCTCAGCATAACTGTAGATAGAGAAAAACAGCGCTGATTTTCAGCCGAGCCCTACAGTGCGTCACTCGCCAAATGGTTGAACGAGTACGAAGTGCCGTACATTTGCCATAAATATAAATACGTGTATAAATAATAATGCTGTAGTAATATATTACATTCCGTAACTAGTCCATACGCAAACCTTTCTTCTTGAAGCTTCTGCAAACGTTCAACTATCCCGTGGGATCTTATTATTCTTAGAGATTCTCGACTTCTCTACTACTGTTTCCTAAACCCCCTCAACCATCCACCCACCCAGATAATCGAGGCGTGCTGGGTGGCGCTGGTGAACGCGTGCGAGTGGGACGGCGCGGCGGCGGCGGCGGGCGCGGGCGAGGCGGCCGCGGCGCTCAGCGCGGCCTGCTTCGAACTCCAACGCGGGAAGGGCACCAGGAAGTTTCCGAGAACGCTTTGGGATTATGGTGAGGTTACTCGATCTAATCATTTGAAGTCGGGAGATGAAATTCTGGATCAATAGTGTAAATTGCCAGTATAAAAAATAAACCCAAGGGTGTTTACAATCATTGAACGATTGATAAACATTGACACATTCAAAATGAAATAAAATCGTGCGAATACTTAAATAACACTATTTTAAATAATCCACCCCTTGGTTTTGTTTTTTATAGGGGCAATTTGTTTACTATTTGATCCAAAAAAGTATACTAGGTAGGTATTTTTAAGTGGAACTGTTACTATTATTTTATGTAAGTTTATTTTGTGCTATAAGTAATGTTATATAGGGTAGTTCGTCTACAAGCTATGTAATTCATAAATTCATGCAATGTAACATGACTGTTTACTACCTGAATAATATATATAATATAAAATAATCTACAGCGGTGACCGAAAGCGAGGCTTAGTTTTATCACGATTGCCCGAGGACAAGCTAATACTGTCTCAGAACCCATAACAACTTTAATCACTATGTATAAAAACCAAATCAGTGCGGACGCGGCTTCAGCCAACATGCTTCGCTATTTTACTTATCAAGTCGCAATACAACGCTAGCCTTATGTAGTAGTCATCTTGGCGTTAATGTCCCAGTTATGCTCCGCCTTGACCATGATCCAGGCTTTGGCAGGTCAGGTAAT
Source organism: Blastobasis adustella (assembly GCA_907269095.1). Lineage (NCBI taxonomy): Eukaryota > Metazoa > Arthropoda > Insecta > Lepidoptera > Blastobasidae > Blastobasis > Blastobasis adustella. The sequence continues at coordinate 11,987,331 of OU026119.1, read as the reverse complement.
TACAGTGGAGCGACTGCCATCTGACCTCCGTGACCCTGCTACCAGGGGAACCTGACCAGATTAGATTGGATAGTTACACATCCAATCGCCTGAATGAGCAGGTTTCATCACGACGTTTTCCCGCGCCGTACATAACTCAGAAAACAGTCATTGGTACATGGCCGGAGCGGGATTCGAACCCGGGACCTCAGGCTTACGAGTCGGATACTGTAATCGCTCGGCCACCGACGCGCTGGCCTTACCATATCACTCAATAATACATCGCAACGTTTGGTTACAGCTCTAACAATGTACGTGAACTCCCCTACTTCCGGCGTGAAGCGTGGCGCGGGCGGTGCGGCTCGCGAGTCGGCGAGCGCCGCTAATGCGACGGCAGAGGCTAGACTAGCCTTCAACGCACTGCTGGGCTCCCTCCGCGAACCTCTAGCTGTCAGCGTGGCACTCTCCCTCCTCGCACGAATACACAACCTCCTAGTTGACGACACAACTCTGGAACTGGTCGTGGAGTACACGGCCCTCTGGCCCACCTCCATTCTCAACGTGAACAACTACAACGTAAAATACGTGCTGGACTCCCTCACCGAACTGCTCGAAAGGAACCTGAAGTTGTACCCGTACAACACTTCTTGGTGAGTTTTAATCTCTTTATTTTACTTTTTGATACAAACGAGCAGACAAGCTACCTGGCGGTAATCGGTAACTATAGCCCATAACATCTACGATTTCTCTAAGGTAACAAAATTGGAGAACCGCAGTTCTGTTGTCACTTGTCACTGTGAGGACGACGATAAAACTGATCGATTACCAAACCAAAAGGCCAACAATTATGTAACCCCACACTTACTATATCATATCATACTAGATACAGAATTGCGTGGCAATTTGTGTTATTGTATTATTTAGAGTACTAAGTAATCACCATCATTAACAACTTATAACCATCTTCATGGTACCTCACAAATCTTGCTGGCTTAGTTTGGATTTAAATCTTAATCAATCTCGCACACAGTGCTTGCAAACTATAGATAAGGCTTAAGTCAGCATTTTCCTGCGGTGACTATGACGTGATTATAGATAATGATGCAAGACTTCATTTGATATCTGATAGTATGGCTCTTCCTTGCTCATAATACACCACCGCTTGACTATACTTTCTGGTGTCGGTTGGCTGACAACCGACCCTCTGCCCCTATAATATCCTAATTAGAGGGGCATTTTTAATCGATTTTACCAGAGCTATTTAGTACTATTTGGTAACTAGCATCATCGTCATCACATAAAAGCGTCGGTGGCCGAGCGGTTACAGTATCCGACTCGTAAGCCAGAGGTCCCGGGTTCGAATCCCGCTCCGGCCATGTACCAATGACTGTTTTCTGAGTTATGTACATTAGTTGAATACTAACCGATGCTCTTACGGTGAGGGAAACCATCGTGATGAAACCTGCACATTCAGGCGACTGGATGTGTAACCATGATCCAATCTGGTCAGGTTCCCCTGGTAGCAGGGTCACGGAGGTCAGATGGCAGTCGCTCCACTGTAATTACCTGACCTGCCAAATCCTGGATCATGGTCAAGGCGGACCCCGGGCCCTCGTTCTCGAGAGCACAACCGGGACATTAACGCCAAGATGATTATTTATCATCGTCATCACTTATCCTGCGAGAGTTATTGCCATTGTTTCCACGCTTAGCAGACCGGTCGGAGATCGCAGTGTTGTAGACATAAAAATGGAAAACGCTGCTGCCCATTTTCCAACCTATGGAGACTACTAATTTTTCCTCTACAACATTAGCCTTGTACGACACCCACGAGTGTAGGTGCTATTCTACTCTGCCGGACACAACACGGCCATCGGACACCACACGGCCACACAGTCCATTTATTCAAGCAAAACACTTCTCATTGCAACAATACGCTACGAAAAAAAACGATATCCACTATGTACGAGTCTCGTATATGTCAAAATCTTTCACGATATCTATCATCACGACTTGTCCCAGGCTCCGGCTATACGGCGACGTGGAGCTGGCCGGTGGGCGCTACGGGGCGGCGCTTCGGCGCTACCTGTGCGCGCTGGCGGCCGGCTCGTGGCACTTCGCGAAGCGCGCCCCGGACGAGGGAGGCTTGGCTCGTCGCGCCGCGAGATGCTGCCAAGCTTTGGGAGCACCCACTCAGGCCGCAGCGCTCTGCCAGCTACCTGACGAACCAGATTACACGACGGCATTCAAATGCCTCGCGGAGAAGGTGAGTTGACGCTGCTCTGTGGCCGGGCTCTTGGTGTTTGTCGATGGGAGTGGTCGTGTAGTTGGATTTTTCGAACACATTTCTCTTTTATCATCATCCACTAGCAGTCCACTGAACATAGACCTCCTCAACGGAGCGCAACATAAATCGGCCGTTAATCAAACATAAAATAAAATAATTAGTTTAGGTTTGACCAATCGTAGTCTCCAGTTGAGACCACGTCTGTCCCAATCTTAGTTCAGCAATAATTTTAGCTTGTAAAGTTTTATATCATCATCATATCAGCCAGAAGACGCCCACTGCTGGGCATAGGCCTCCCCCAGAGATCTGCACAAAAACCGGTCCTGTGCTTTCGCATCCAGCTGGTACCTGTGATCTTTACCGGGTCGTCGGTCCACCTTGTGGGAGGCCTACCCACAGTACGTGGTCGCCACTCGAAAACTTTACTGTAACACCCAATCGGCCATCTGTTCTTCGAGCTGTGCTGCTGCCACTTCAGTCTGGCAATCCTTAGAGCTATGTCGGTGACCTTGGTTCGCTTGCGGATCTCCTCATTTCCGATTCTTACGTCAACCACTTTCGTAATCTGTCGAATGATTTAATACGCGATCATGTCAATTCGAGTCAGTTTCGACTTGCAGACCGAAACGTAGAGCCACCGCAATACTTTCATCGCTCATGTTATCGAGTTTATTACCACCGCTAGTATTATTTTTACCTCTATTTCGACACAGTTGCATGCGTCATGGTCACGAGTGCGATGAAAGTGTAGTGAATGATCACGAAAGTATTAAAACCTCCGCAATAATTCAGCTACCCTGCTATGCTACCTGGGGGCTTACCATGAGGAGGACCTAAACAATTTCTCAGATTAGAACGAGAGAAGCTTATGTAACACGTATAGCGCTGTCTCGTTGTAACCAGGGCAGTTCTGTTTAGGTCCTGCTATAAGAGCTCATGGTAAGCCCCTGACCACCTCACAATCCCCAGACCGGCATCGCGGCGGACGCGATGGACGCGTACTACGGCTGCCTGTGGGACGGCACGCTGCTGGAAGTGGGGGTGGCTTTGCACGCGCGTCGCGGCGAAGGCGGGCGGCGCGCGCGAGCCGTGAAGGCCGCCGGCGCGTTGGAGCTCAACGCCAACAATAGCGAGGATATACAGCGAGAAGCGGCTGCCACAAGACGCGCGAGACTGCTCAGGGCGCTGACCAACCAGTACGTCGCTTGACGGGACCACAACGGCCGGGTGACGTCACCTGAGACCTTTCAACCGTCCAAATTAGATTCGTATACGAGCTACCTATCTCTTTCACACCCGTGGTAAGCTGCGAGGACTGTGAAAGAAATAGGAAGCTAATGCGCGTAGGAACCCAATTTGAACGGTTCAAAACTACGACGTCAGAGCTGCCAGCGACTAGATGATGACGCAGCTCAATACATGTATATCGACCGGAAAGCAAAATATTGTAAATTGATAAAACAAGTTTAAGCGAAGCTATGCTACACTGCATGTGTGGGATGATGATAATAATGTACATTGATAAGAGAGTTCGTTTATAAATTAATAAAGAATCGTTGTAAAATTCAAAGCATTTATTATTTCTGCTTACTAATGTCGAAAATACAAAAATAATAACGTCATACAGTTACATGGCATGGTTACTTAATAAAGCTACATAAGATTCTATGACTTAATACTAGGAGTTTTCGGAGGCCAGTCTTAGTTTAAGCCGATAGCATAGTAACGCGGGTCGGCGCGGGAGGCAAGCCAGCCACGTGTTGCGGCACCCACGCCACATGTAATATATAATTCCCACGCGAACCATAAAGTGCAACATTGATCAAAATTCTTTCAGGAAAATCAAGAAACCTATTTTTATTTTGTAAAAGATGTTGCTATCAAAACAGGCCGGCAGACGCAACAAGAATTTTCTCTATTTAGGACCACAAAATCAAATAAGAATAATTTCTAAAATGTTAGATACAAAATGCCGCACACAGCCATAAGCCCATTGCATTGATAACTCCGGCGAATACACAAATCCACCATAGTCAATCAATAGCTACTCACTTGAAATAGTTACTATAGGTCTTGCTACTTATTATATCCCTTATAAAACTATTGAACAGTCACATACGGTTGATACGGTAGGCCATATCAATTAGGTAGGTAGGTTTATTCATATGCTTAATTACTTAACAGTTTAAAAGTTTACAATATTGTAACAAAGTTGCAATGTAATTTTAATAACGTATCAGATAACGCGCCTAACGATATAGAGAACAAAATTTCAGCCGTTAGCACATACAAGCATTCTCAACTTTGAACTTATTTAGAAAAGTAGAAAATAATATAAAAAGGCAACATTACTCTGGAAAGATCTACTTGTGGTAAGTACCGAGATATCTGTCGCAGTTCGGGCAGTAGTGGTCGGCGTTCTTCGCCGATTCTGAACAATACGGTATGCAGCAGCACCTGAAGGATTAAGGGTCACAATAAATCTTTAATCATTAATAATAATAATATTTAATCTTTAATCATTTATACCCTCATACGTTGAAGTGGCAATACGTACAATTTTGCGCTGTTATATTTTTACTTTGAATATTTGCCTAATTTTGATATTTTTAGATTATTACTCGATAACTTGCGTAGAAATGGCGTCATGTGTTGTTTGTAGTGTTGCTATAGGCAATGTTGACGATGGTGCGATAATTCAATGCAGTGCCTGTGCATCCTACTGTCACTTTTCCTGCACTGGGCTTAAAAATAAGCCTAGGTCGAGTTGGCGCTGTTCTTCGTGTAAGAAAGATAAGTCTCCGTGTCCCACACCCGTGGACGGCATTACTATTGTAAACTCCATCCGAGATTTACGGGTGGAGATGGATTCCATAAGAGCGGAGATGACCTCATCACAAGCACCTAGCGCTGATTCGGGCCTTAAGCTCAGAGTCGCCGCCGTCGAAGCCAAGCTGGTAAACCTCGAGAAGGTTAGTGATTTGATTGCTGATCTACAAATCCGCATTGTCTCGCTGGAGGAGAGAGGCCAACATCGGGAGCAAATGGATCGTGTATTAAACTTGGAATTACACGGTCTCTGTGAACACCCGGAGGAAAACCTGCAGAACGTACTTGTGCAGGCTGGCCGGGTGGTTGGAACTACTTTATCCGAGCAGGACATCAAGTGGGTGGCTCGGGTAGGGCCGGTTTCGCGGGGACGATCTAAGCCGAGGCCTATCGTGGCTAAGTTTGTTAGTCGCAATATTAAAGATAATTTTCTACGAGCCGTCAGGAAAAATAAAGGCATAAAAATTTGTGACATGGGTTATGGGGGCAGTGAGGGGACTATTTATGTTACAGAAAACCTAACCTCTCATTTTAGGGACATATACCTTGCAGCTCGTAAGTTGAAGGGCTATGAATTTAAATGGACTAGCAATTGTAAAATTTATATACGTAAGTCGCGTGGTGCCGACGCAATATGGATAAAATCTATCGATCAGTTAAAAAACTTATAAAAGCTAACCTGTCTATTGTTTGTTCCGTTAGCTGCACTATTGTATTGTTGTTTCTTCGTACTGCATTCTATTTTGTTTACACACACATAATCTTTCTTTTTCCTACTATTCTATCGTTTTATATTCAGCCATTTCACTATTACTATCACACACTTATGCGCGGGTCAGCGTGCTGCACTCACTGTATGTCGCTAATTGGCACGGGTCCTCTTTATTTGCATTTGATCACTGTTTTAGAAACCAATGACATTATTGTGGAGCGAGCGCTGGCGCAGCCGCCGCCGCTCCGTCACTGGGAGCGCGGGCCGGCGTGCCGGCGCGCGCGGCCAGGTATGCAAACTTCTATACCTAAAATTATGTTACCTTTTGTCAATTACTGTTTTTCTCTCATTGGGTTATTGTATTGCACTACGCACAGGTTATGCTATCCTTTTTACTCGCAGATTATCGATGTTTATAACGTTCGAATGAATATTTATTTGCAGTCATCATACGTTTTTAATTATTGTATTTTATTTTTGATTGCTGATTTATTTAATAATGGTGAAGAATAGAGATAAAATTACTTATTTTAATTTAGGACTGCTGAACGTTCATTCGCTTAATACTGGGTGGGATGACTTGGTAGAATCTCTTACTAGTTTGAGGCTGGACTTGTTGTGTTTGACGGAGACATGGCTTAAAACTAGCTCAGACTGTCGTAGATATGTGATACCTGGGTACACTTTGGTGCATAATGCGCGGCGCGTGCGCGGGGGAGGGGTCGGCGCGTACGTGCGTGAAGACTTACGCACTAGGCGTCGCACTCATCCGCAAGGCCAGTTAGAGCAGATTTGGTTGGAAGTTAAGCTGAAGTTGCGAACTGTTCTTGTCGGCATTGCGTATAGGCCTGAGTCAATAAGCCGGTGCGTGGCTATTGATTGCTTATGTGAGTCTCTGGCGGCGTTGGCACCGCAATATGAGACAGTATTTTTGATGGGTGATTTAAATGTTAATTGTTTGGACAGCTCTGATGGTGTATTTTTGCCTAAATGCCTGACCGCAATTACTGACGGTTATCGTTTGCACCAATTAGTTGATCAGCCTACAAGGATAACATCTACAACTAGGACGTTGCTGGACCTTATTTTAACTAATGTCGGCTTTAATCCTGTGTCACTGGATGTCATTCATAATGACGATATTAGCGATCACGGACTTGTGGTAAGCAGATTTAAAGTCACGGTTCCTATTGTGCCACCTCGTTCAATAACGTATAGGTCTATTGATGCCAATGTAAGTGAAATTATGAACGCCGCTGAACATACACCTTGGGGCCTGGTAATGGATTATGATGACGTAAACGAAATGGTGGATATGTTTAATTTGCTCATTCTTGATCTTTTTGACACTTTTGCTCCGATTCGCACACGTGTGGTGAGGCGTCCACCTGCGCCGTGGATGACCGGCACTCTCCGGGCTATGCGTGCGGCCAGGGATAGGGCATGCCGTATCGCTAAGCAGTCTAATTCGGAAACAGCGAGCGGTCACTACCGTGATCTTCGCAACGCCTATAACGGAGCATTGGCTAGGGAGAAGCAGGCCTATTTCTCCCATTTAGTTAACTCGAATGGAAAAAGTCCCTCGAAATTGTGGCGTGGTATTAACAACGTCATTAGGCCTAAGGTTCAACCACCCCTACCTGGGGAACTAGCTGATCCGGACAAGCTTAACGCGCACTTTGTGGGTGGGTTGCCGGCTGCGGGAGACTGCTCCGGTTTGATCGAACAGTTTCAATCAACTAATTACTCGGATGCGTCATTTGAATTTTCCCCGATTGATGGAGCGACAATCACTCGGATCATACGTAATTTTTCTTCTAATTCCATGGGGGTTGACGGAATATCTATGAAAATGATTGAGCTTACTTTACCGCACTCTCTGTCTGCGCTCCGGGCTATTGTGGACTCGTCAATTTTGGGAGGTATTTTTCCTAACTTATGGAAAACCGCACTTGTTACTCCGATTCCCAAAAAACCTAGTATTGAAAGTGCGGCGGACCTTCGCCCCATAAGTATCCTGCCATCTCTATCCAAGGTTGTCGAGAGAGCTGTCCAGCTGCAATTGAGCCCATACCTGGAAAGTAATGCCATTGTGCCAGCCTTGCAATCCGGGTTTCGTGCAAAGCATAGTACCGCCACGGCACTACTAAATATAACGGACGATATACTAGTATCATCGGATAAGGGTTGTAGTACAATTCTTGCATTACTCGACTTCACTAGGGCATTTGATTGCGTTAACATTACTCTGTTACTAGCTAAGTTGAAATTCTACGGCATTTCGTCTTCGGCTTGTTCGTGGTTTGAGTCGTATTTTCATAATCGGATGCAGATGGTACGGTGTTGTGATGAGCGTGGCGAGTCAGTGCTTTCGAAGTCTCTTCCTCTGAAAAGGGGTGTAATTCAGGGTTCAATTTTAGGGCCTCTACTGTTCACGGTATATACGGCCGGTATCACGACTTCGATCGCACATTGCCTCTACCATCTGTATGCCGATGATACGCAGGTCTACATACATACTGAGACTTCAGACGAGGCGGTTGCTCTTGCTACGAGCAAGCTGAACGAGGATCTTAATGGTATTGCAGATTGGGCTGATAGACATGGATTAGTGTTAAATCCGCAAAAGAGTGTTTACATTGTTCTCGGGACTAGGGACCAGGTTACAAAGGTAAAGGCATTAAATCCGGTTATAAAAATTGGGCAGGATACCGTCCGAGGCGCAGCTACGGTAAAAAGTCTGGGTTTAGTCCTTGACGAGGACTTGCGGTTCGAGGCACACGTTCAAGGTAAACTACCCAAATGTTATGGTTCGCTTTCCACGCTGTATAAGATTAGGCCTTTTCTTGATTCCCGGATACGCATGGACCTGTGCAGTGCTCTTGTGTTGTCGCACTTAGATTATTGCGATTGTGTGTACGGGCCTTGCCTTTATAATAAAACAGTAAAAGTTGTGCAGAGGGTGCAGAATGCTTGCTTACGCTATTGCTTCGGAATTGGCAAAAGGGAGCATATAACCCCTCACCTGGTGTCTAGAGGTGTTATGAGTATGGAGTGCCGGAGATCGTTGAAATATGCTTCCTTTATCCATTCGCTTATACGCAACGAGAAGCCTGTCTATCTAATTGACAAATTAATATGGAAGCGTTTTGACGGTTTTCGGCTTCGCGATAGAGGTCCTCAATTGGTACTACCTTTATGCTCCCTATCACGCACCAGGGGCTGTTTCAAATATGCAGCATCCAAGATTTGGAACGACCTGCCTCCACCTATACGAAGGCTAGTCAAAGTCACCAAAAATACATTTATAAAACATACGAAATCTTGGCTGCTCTCGAAGCAGGCTCTGGTGTGTGGGGTGTGACGCTGCGCAGTGAGGTGGCTGGCTAAGTGCTTTGGTGGCTGTGTGCTTTTTATTTGTGTTTCTTGTTTTTATTTTATTTTTTTTTTTTTTCTTCTTCAACTTCGTGTGTGTGTAATAAATATATATTTTGAAGGGAGTGGCAGAATAGCAGGGGGTGGGACTTGTGTCACGCTACCCTGAGCCATAAGCCCATTTCTCATCGTGTAAATTTTCAATTCGTTTTTCTTTTTTGCAATGTATTTATAGTATATTTGTTTTATTTTCTTTTTTCTTTTTAATTCTGTTACATTTATTTTATATACATATATATACATTTTTTTTTTTATAAGTTGGTAAATAAACGATTATTATTATTATTATTATTATTATAACATAACCGACATACTATGTCGGAAAACTCCCGACAAAGTCCATAATATTCCCAAACTTGTATGTATTTTAATGAAACAATGGCGAGCAACATATCGATTAAACTGGATTTCAAATAAAGAAAACTTCATGTTTTGCTACCGGATGCTGCAGAGAATGGGTTACGAAAACGCTGGCAAGGGGGACGGCCAGATGCTTGCCAGCCCTTCCAGTCTCCGACCCCGGCACGACAGGCATGCCCAGGATTTATAGCGCAGTTGGCGGAGGTCAAAGTGATGCACGGGTTTGGGTTCTCTATTAACTGGTGGGCAACCAGTGACGACCCTTTTTATCGGGTCTCCCTGGCCCCGGCGCCAACCTATTACGCCCAACCCTCTTAACATGTCCAACACAAAACTAGGACCTATAGAATACCAACATTACCAGCACTCAGACGAGGGGGGAATGGCACACGGAGTACTCTGACGGAACACAGCCCAGGGGCTGCTTGGCGCCATGCAGATTCAACTCCGTGGATGGTCGCTAGCCATGCAGGCCGAGACCTTACCAAGCAATTTCGGTTGCACTTTTAGCATCACCCGGGGGTCACGTGTAGGGTCTTCGAGACCCCCTAAAAGAGAATCTCCTTTTGCGTCGGGGGTTAAATATGAATCGCTAAATGTCTGCCACAATTAGTAGATCATCATCATCATTATCATCCTGGCGTCATGTCCCGGTTGCGCCCCCGCGCAGCACGCGAGGGCCCTGGGTGTGCCTTCCTGCTATTCATGGCCCACCTCGCTCGGTCTTCGGCATCTCTCGTGGTGAGCTTATTGACACGCATATCGTTCTTGACTACGTCAAGCATCGCTTCTTGGGCCGGCCTCTCCTTCCCGTGCCCGGCGGGGGCGGCATAGCTAGACACTTGTTTCCCACATAACTTGCCGGTCTGCGCAAGACGTGGCCATACCATCGAAGGCGGCACTCTTGCAGCTTATCTGCTATGTCACGGACGCAGAGGCTACCCCGAATGTGGGTGTTTCGAACCCGATCCTTCCGTGAAACTCCACACATCCACCGCAGCATCTTCATTACCGTGACGCGCAGCTCCTGCTTGTGTCGCTCTAACAGGGGCCAAGTCTAGCTACCGTAAAGAAGAGCAGGTCTAACGATGGTCTTATAGACCTGCCCCTTCAACTTTATCGGCATTTTGGGGTCACAAATGACACCTGTTACCTCCCGCCATTTGGCCCAAGCAGCGGATATTCGGGCCTTGACGTCGCCATCGATGTCCCCGGTTGAGCTAAGCACAGATCCCAGGTATCTCACCTGATCCGTGTACTTGACTTCCTCATCGCCTATGCGCACGGGTAGGGGATCTGCACTGTTGCAGGCAATGTACTCTGTCTCTAGTGCATCCTTCCACTTTTTTACACGTTGTTTTAGTCGCCCCGTATCAGAGTCTGTCAGCGCGATATCGTCAGCATACATGAGCAGCCATGGAGGTACGTCATGATAATCTCGGATGCTGTCTGACAATACGTCTAATATCACGTTAAACAGAAGTGGGCTGATCACAGAGCCCTGGTGTACCCCAACGGTAATCGGGAACGGTTTGGTGTCACCTACGGCAGTCCTTACTATGGAATCGGAATTGTGGTACATGTCTCGGATAATGTCAATATAGGCCTCAGGTATCGACTTGGACCGCAACGCCCACCATATCATCTCCCGAAGGATACAGTCAAAGGCCTTCTGCATATCCAGAAACAGGAAATGCAGGGGTGTGTTCTTTGATCTGTATCCCTCCATGAGAGTTCTCAGGGCAAATACGGGGTCCATGGTCCCACAACTCGGCCGAAACCCATACTGACACTCCGAGATTGTACACTCAAGTCGGATTTGTGCTGCTTGTTGAGCAGCTCGTGGAAGTACGAGCGCCATCTCTCCTTCACCGCGCGGTCATCGCATAACAGGTTACCGCTAGGGTCATTAACACAGCGGCACGTGGAAATGTCCTGTGCCGCTTTAACCCTCGATTGTGCCAACTTGTACTCAGACAATTCCAACTTATCGTATAAAGGACGTAAGTGGTCTCGTCTGGCTCTGGCTACCGCTCGTTTGCTGGTACGTTTGGCATCCCTGTACGCAGCGTGGTCTTCAGGAGATCTGGACGCTTGCCACTTTTTAAAGAGGGCTTTCTTCAGCCTGGTCTCCCTCTGGACTGTATCGTTCCACCACCAGGTCTCCTTGTCAAGCCTACGACCACCCCTAGACACACCCAGCACCGTCCGCGCTGCCCGTGCGATAGCTGCCTGAGTTCTGTCCCAGAGTTGTTGGACGGGTTCACCGTCTGTCGCAACACTAAGGTCGCTGACAGCAGCGGCGAACTCGTGGGATTTGGTTCCTTCAAGCAGCCACCACCGGGTTTGGCGTCGACACTGCTCCCAGTATTTGCCTCGGGGCTTAACGCGCAGTTCCATCACAAGGACCCGATGCTGGGCAGTGAGACTCTCTCCGGGTATAGCTTTACAGGTGGCTACTTTACCAATACTGTCTCTCCGAGTGAGAAAGTAGTCGATCTGGGTGGCGCTCCTCCCACTCTTGTAGGTGATCAGATGTTCGGATTTATTTTGAAAAAACGAGTTTACGATGGCCAAATCGGCAGCCGCACACATCCGAAGAATTTCTTCCCTTTCAGCGTTACGGCTCCCAAAACCAAAACCGCCATGTACACTGCCAAACTCCTCACACTTCTCACCCACATGACCGTTCAGATCGCCACCCACAACAATGCCCTGTGACAACGGAATGTTTCGTAGCACTTCCCCGGTTTGCTTCCAGAACAGCGCCTTATCCGCATCGCCGCAACCGACCTATGAAGCGTAGGCGCTTATCATGTTGGTCACGACCCCTTCGACAAGCACTTCTACAACCATCAGGCGGTCGCTTATACGCTTCACATCCAAGACGCTGTCCCGAAACTCCTCAGAGAGCACTACCCCCACGCCGTTGTCCCCACTCGGAGAGCCCGTGTATATAAGCTTGTAGCCGTTCCCGATGTTGCGGGACCTGTTGCCTCTCCAACGAGTCTCCTGCACGAACGCCACTGCCACCCTCCGCCTGGCGAGCACATCGGCCAGCTCACGCGCCCGTCCGGTCAGCGTGCCAAGGTTCCACGACGCGAAGCGGACCTTTCTGTGGGCTAGCGTCTTTAACCGGGCCCGCCCTGGACCCTGTAGCCCTAACCGACTTGACACCAGGAGTAGGGCGATCCGCCCTGCGCGTCGTTTTGCGGCGACGCTCTATCCGTGTCCGGTTTCCTCTTTGAACTTTACATAAATTTTTGCGGGGTTTCGGCTTTTTACGTGCGTAGACTCCCATCCGACCCGCACAACCCGTTAGGGAAAAGCCGATTCGCCAGAGCCTCGTTCGTCTGCCAGCAGGGAGACCACGTGCAGGTGAGGTTTGCTTGGGCCCCTGAGATGGTGGCGGGGCCCCAAACCCCCCCAAACAATTAGTAGATCACTAAGTAGCTAATCTATGGTTACGAATATCGCGTAAAGCTCGTCTAAGCTGAAATGACACACCCCACTATCGCATTAACGCACACAAGCAAATTTAAAATATGGACGCAATACATATACAAATGCCGTTGTAATTGGACATTTAGCGGAGTCGGCTCCGGTTCGCGGAGCAGTCGACGCTCCCACACAGATGAAGTGTCGTTATTAATATTTGCACTCACACATCGAAATCAACTATTTAAGTAGTAGTGGGGCGCGTCAGTTCAGCTTAGACAAGCTCTACTTAATGCGTATTGGCCTACCATAGGTAGGGGAGACCGAGGGGATTTGAAACAAAGGTGATTTGAAACAGTACCGATTTCTTGGAACTTAAAACCGTTAGCGAGTTGGCAATGTCGCTTTTCAACCACTTCCCTCCGCCCGCTGACGTCTCAGTTCGCGTCGGTGGCTTAAGTCGCGCGGTTGTGGAGTTCTGCGTGTCATGTGACAAAAATCGTGAAATGTAAGTTTTTAGTCGTTTTTTACGATGCCTATATTTTGATAACGGTTTTGTATTTTGGTTTAAGTTATATATTTTTCGAAAGTTAATTAAGTAAACATTTATTATGTATATTTAGTACAATTGATTTCTTTGTATTTGCTTCTTGATTGTGGATTTAATAAAAAATAGGTTTTTTCTTACTGAGGAGATTTGAAACAGACTGTTTCAACTCTCCTCGTCTTAAATTTTATGACCAGTCAATAAATAACGGGCACAAAAAATGTTTTTTTGTTGATTTAATTAGTTTATTTTGTTTCAGAATGCCTACTGATTATAGAAGAAAGACTGACAGAGGTATGGCGAGTCGCGAAATATATGATCTCGCAGCAGAAGAAGTAACTTTGCGACAGAAAAGTCTCCGTGACGCGGCTTCGAGTTACAACCTGAACCATACCTCCCTCTACAGGTATATTTAAAAAAAAAACTGCTTATGAAGCTAACGAAACAGCAACTGCTCCAACGGTTGGATATCCCGAAAAAACTGTTTTTACAGCTTCAGAGGAGAAGATACTCTGTGACTATCTTTTAAACTGCGCTGCTGCTAACTTTGGCCTAAGAACAAAGGAAGCCAGAACTTTTGCCTATAGGTTGGCTGTAGAATATAATAAAAAAATTCCTTCTTCTTGGACTGAGCATGAAATGGCTGGAGAGGTTTGGCTTCGATCTTTTATGAAACGTCATACTGTTCTTTCTCTAAGACTACCTCAACCCACAAGTATCGCTCGAGCTACGAGTTTTAATAGAACAAACGTCGAACTTTTTTTTCAAAATTATACCGCAGTAGTTGACAAACACAAGTTGCAAGGGAAGGATATATGGAACGTTGACGAATCTGGCATTACAACTGTTCAGAAACCAGACCGCATCCTTGCCCGACGAGGACAGAAACAAGTGAGTGCCATGACTTCCGCAGAGAGGGGAACATTGGTAACTATAGCACTAGCAGGAAATGCCCTTGGGAATCACATACCCCCGATGTTCATCTTTCCGCGGAAAAGATTTCAAGATCACTTTATACGCGATGGACCTACTGGATCAATTGGCACTGCGAATGGGTCAGGGTGGATGCAAGAAGAAGACTTCTATATATTTCTTAAATTTTTCAAAGACCAAATTAGAGCATCCAAAGAAAATAAAGCACTATTGTTATTAGATAACCACGCTTCACACACAGCAATTAAAAATATCGAGTTCTGCAGGGAAAATGGCATAATTCTATTAACTTTTCCACCTCACTGCACCCATAAGTTGCAGCCAATGGACAGAGCCGTTTTTGGGCCAGTGAAAAAAGCAGTTAACACTACTTGCGACAATTGGATGCGGTCTAATCCAGGAAAAGTAATGTCCATCTATGATATTCCTGGGATAGTGAAAATATCGTTTGATATAGCCGTCACACCGCGCAATATATCTTCCGGATTTATTCATACCGGACTTTGGCCAGTTAACACTGAAATATTCCAGGACGCTGATTATCTTCCGAGTCAAGTTACTGATCGACCTTTGGCAACTTCTGTTAGTCCTGGTCCATCCAACTCTAACTTGGTGGGAATTTCAAGAAGTGAAGAACCCGCGCCATGTCCTACTTCTAGCACAAGTGATGAACGTCCCCTTGCAAACAGTATTTTACATGATTCTCGTACACCAAGTCCATCAATCTTAAATTTACCGGCTACTCCGCCTCAAATCAGCTACGAAACAGAAGATGTACCCAAGTCTGCAGAAACCCCTGATAAGAATTCACCTGATCTGGAGATATCTGAAGTAATGCTTAATACTATCACGATGCCTTTAACCGCTGAAACCGTTGTTCCCTCCACAGTCTTTACGTCTGATATAATACCAGTAGCATCTACATCACGAGATACTTCAGTTACTGTGACAGCAATTCCATTCTCACCTGAAATTTTTAGACCCTTGCCAAAGGCTCCACCAAGGAAAGAAAATCAAACAAATAGACGCAAAGTAAAATCCGCTATCTTAACCGACACTCCCGTAAAGGATGAAATAGCTGCAATCGAAGCAGCTAGAACGGCTAAGAAAAAGGTGAAAAAACCTAACTTTGAAGAAACAAAAACAAGAAAAAGATCAAAACCAGGCACTAAAACTAAAAAGATGAAGGTTGTCAAGAAACTAAAAGGAAACGAAGACAGTGAAGAAGAAGAAGAATCCTATTGCCTTTGTTGTTTTGAGCCATATTCAAATAGCAGACCCAAAGAAAAATGGGTGCAGTGTCTGGAATGCAAAAACTGGGCTCATGAAGCTTGCACTGGTGGGGAACTTTCCTATGTTTGCCAGAACTGCTTGTCAGATTGACGTTTTTTATTTCATAATATTTTTATGTTTGACATTTGTGAGATTATTGTAACTTAAATATTTGAAGAAATATTGATCAAGACTGATTGTAATAATTAAGAAACGACTGAAAGTTAATAATTATTTTATGTTATAGATTTAGAATAATATTTTGTTTATTTGATTGTTATTTTAATTAATGTTACGAATAAGACGTTATGATACTTGTAACTACTTTAGAAGTCGATTATTTGTTTTAGACCTGTAGTTGCCTACTTAACTAATATTATGAGTACAAAATATTAATAAAAAAGTTAATTTCGTACTTGAAAAGTTTTACTTTAATAAATACCTTAAATTATATCATCATTTTTATTTTATAGCCCCTAATACTTCTCAAAAATCATATGTTTCAATTCTCCTCGACCCCTGTTTCATCTTACCTTGGTATAAGGGGAGTTGAAACAAGTTGACTTGTTACGATTAAGTCGATTTTTCACCACAATATTTAACGCTTCCAATTTCTTTATGTTAGTCATTCGCAAGTGTAAAGAATGACCTATCGATTGGTACTTATATCATACGATTTCTGTTTATAGTATTTGGTGTATAAAACAAAATGTCAAAATTGTTTCAACTCCCCTCGGTCTCCCCTACCTAACTAAGTACGTACTGGCGATGCCGAGGTTCTTTCAAACATAGTGTTTCCTGCCTGCATCCGAACATACCTTGCTCCGTGGCATTTGCCGTGTATTTCCCTAAATATTTATTACACATTGTATTATAAAGCTAAATTATGTATATGTATAACTCCTACGAATGAGTTATTGCTCTGAGCGTAGACAATATACAACATGTGCTCAAACACGTGTGTGTGGCTGAATGTTTTTGTTTCCAATAAATAGTGACGTCATACTGCGATTGGCCACGGCGCCGGCGTCCAACCACATTGCAGCAACATTATACCTAACAGGAATCCAAAAATCTTACGAATGAAAAAGTAGTACAATAAAGGCTACAATAATTATCCAAATGTTCTTTACGTTACTCCCCGCCCTGTGACGTTCCCTCCTCTTCATTAAACTTTTTTATTGTTCAAGTCGAATAGTAGGTATCTATTTATTTATCTATTAGAGCTACTTTACTTAAGTTAGGTATCTGTATTCTCCTCTCCACTGTACCTATCTAGTCTTCCCCGCACCAGTTGACTAGTGGTAGGAAAGTGGCAGGCTACAAATTTTCAGCTTAAAGTCCACCCTTGTGTACCTTCTAGCATATTATGATACTGTGATTGTAGTACGTTTTGAGGCCACAAATTATTAACACAACTGTCGAGTACCTACCAATATTTGATATTCCTATCAACCAAACGCATCCGGCCGTGCATCTGATACTTTTCATTGATATCGACTATTGTCGATGTTTTACAATAGCTTAATATAATATTGTTCTTCATTGCCTTTGCCAATAGAAGTAAGGAACCCCGAAAACTTATTAACTTTAACTTATAAAGAAAAAAAAAAAAAAAAAACTTAATAGGTACTTAATAAGGCTTCATATTAAACTGACTAAACTGGTGCGGAGAATACCGCAATAATTAGGTATATACCTAGGTAAGAATTTCCCGTAAAGAACCATCTATCGTGGTAAAGTAAATCTCTAGTAGGAACTCAGGTAATCTCAGTTAGGTAGTAACGTTAACTATGTCGGAAAACCCTAGACACAGTTTACGTGTACTCTTAGCTTTGATACCTACATCGAATCCAAAGCAAAAACTACAGGATAAAACCTCGACGTCCTTGCAAAGGTTATACGGTAGGAACTTCACTTCAGAACAGCTGCTTCAGCGTTACCAAGCACAAGTTTAGTTTTACATTGAGCACTTAATGCCTCTGGGATGGATCGGTCATAATTATATCATCTTTCTACCTACTTCGGATTCCGTGAAGAGCGAGCTAAAAAACTTATTCCGAATGGGACTATTCGGAATAAGCTTTTTTAGCTCGCTCTTCACCAAATGTGAAGTAAGACGCCGCGCCGCGCCGAGTCCGTTTACCAGCGCGCCGCCCCGCCGACCATCTTGACGGCGGGCGGCGCGGATCTCTACTACCTTTATTGCTGAGACTGGCAATTTTTTTTTGCTCTGTGTACGCACTATTGTTTATCGTAATGATACTGGAGTGAATAACTTACATGAAGGCGCAACAAAGCGCGGCGGCGATGTGCGTACGAGTGTTGTTAGTATACTTGACGGCGGTCTTGATCGACGCGTAGCAGAACGGGCACGTCGCCACCGTGTTCTCGGGGCCCAACAACAGCTGGTGCTAAGGCAGAAAGGAGGATACAGGTATTTAGTTAGGCGTGAAGTATGTATAGCGATACGCCTCGCCGATGTCGTACAAGGCGACCAAAATAAAGTCTTAGCTACCAGACCATTTCTATGACCAGACCGTTGAGGCGTATCTTACAGCCTCAATTGTTTGCTGGATTATTCAAATTGTGGTGCTTTTTGGTAGTTAGTATATTCACACACACAATAAAACATTAATTTACAGCGCATAGAATGCAAAATTGTGAATGTTTGTCATGCATTTATTGATTTAGGAATGTTCTTGTGACACTTACAGCTAACGTCTGAGCAGAAAATAGAGAAATACTTGCGTGACAGAAATATTTGACTTTGTTCTGTTAGGGGAGCGCCGTTTTTAATTTTATGCTATGAGAACCAACTGAACTGTAGGTCACTCACTACACGCAAAACTATAATAAACTGTAGGTGATACTACTTCAAATATTTTAGACAACTGAGTTGACTACCCATTAGGTACCTAAACTAAAGAACCTGATGGCCGAGGCGTTATGGTATCCGACTTGTAAGCGAGAGGTACCGGGTTCGAATCCCGCTCCGGCCATATACCAATGACTCTTCCGAGTAATGTACATTAGTTGAACACTAACCGATACTCTAGCTGTGAGGGAAAATATTGTGATGAAACCTGCACATTCAGGCGAATGAATGTGTAACCATGATCCAATCTGGTCATGATCCCGTGCTAGCAGGGTCACGGAGGTCAGATAGCAGTCGCTCTACTGTAATTACCTGATCTGCGAAATCCTGGATCATGGTCAAGGCGGACCCCACCCTTCGTGCGCGAGAGCACAACCGTGACATTAACGCCAAGATGATTATTATTTATTAGGTACCTAAACTAAACGTAACGTAATCCTTACACGGAAATATGAATTGAAAAGTGTGTTTAATTAATACAAAGGACGTTAAAAAATTCATTATCAGATTAGGCTAATTTAACAAATAATAATCAATACCTATGACACATTTTTGAGAAATTTCAATATGGTAGGTATATAAGTAGGTATGTAGGTAGGTTACCTGAGCTGGCGGCAGTAAGGCTGGCGGTGTTGGCGTTGCCGAAGATGGAATCTCCGCTTTACGCTGCTAAGAAAAAATTTATAATTTCAAAATTAGACTTATTTAGGTAAACAGTCTATTAATCGAAAAAATATCCTGCTTATATAGTCTGTGCCAATATACACATAAAACACAAATTTCTATCGCCAAACTGAACATCCTTTCCAATGACATATTGCTCAAGGTTATTGGTTATATATGTGGGAGATAATATTATTATTGTATTTATCTTCATTTTTATAAAATGAGGTAGTGTTCTTAAATTAAAAACCACATGCGGGTACACCGCAGTCTATAAAAAGGCGGCCATCGCTCTCGACAGGTCAGACGTTGTCCGACTGCGGACACGGCACCACCAGTGCTCTGAACTGTCTTCCTTAGGTAATCTTGCTTAACCGTATAACGCATATTCATTCTATGTTCTATTTTGTTATTTCTATAGAAATAATAATTAATGATTGTCAACTTGTCTGTATTTTGCTAAATCTAAGTACATCACTTAAGCTACTAAAATATGTCCTCTCCATCTGTTGCTGTCCATTTATTATATTATTGGTAATAATATACATAGATTTATTATTCATATTTCTTTGTTTAAGTTCTATACACGTTCTCCCACATCAGAAGTGGGATAAAGGATCCCAACGTCCCACAATATTTCTAATGCAATGTCCTTTGTTTTCATGTTACATCGTGATCTTTTCGCACCGCCCGCATGAGGCTGAGGAAACTGGATGCTTCCGACGACGCGAAGTGTCGAGTGAATGCAGATGCAAGACCAGACATCATAGGGTCCACAACAACTACAGGCTGCAAATTAGCATTCGGTGAGTCGTTACGAGTTTACTTGATTCAAATGAGTTTATAACCGAATTAGAAGCATTTGTTTCCGCGTAGAACGTGTAAAGAACAAAATTGAGAAAGTCCGACTAAGTTTTTATGTATCAAATTACGGAGTTACAATTTAATTTTGTTTTAGAATGAATTATTACTGTCTAGAAACGAATACGAACACAAAAGTAAACGATGAACAATATTTGTTTGCCGAGGGTATGATTTTATTGTGGTTTTAACGTTGACCGCCAAAATACGATTATTCTGAAAAGATACCTCCAACATTAAAAAAAAAAAAGTCAGTTTAATTAGGAGGTAACGTCATTTTTGTTGGTGACAAATTATTTTATCGAAAGGAATGTATATATATTGACGGTAGATAGTTTCAAATTATGTTTTGAGTGACTTAGTTAATCCTGTGACTTACTTCAGTTCGACCTGTTTAAGACTTTGGTAGACGGATTTAAGCAACTAAGTCCATACGTGACGACTATCGAGCAAAAGTTTTTATGACGTTTATGTGGTTGGTTTTGTTTACTCAAAGCTTGTGGCATCACCGGATGGAGATGATGTTGGTGTTTTACGTACTAGGCTGATGGAGCCTCTGGGAGCGTGGCCAACAGATGGTAGTTGTTTCAAGCTTTGTGAAAAAATGTTAAACGATGATGATGATGATGAGAAAGTCCACATATTTTGGTGATTGCTCAATAGTCAGTTACATAATGTTAACTTTAGCTTCGAGTACTGAAATTTCATTGATTACCGATACCAAGTAACTATTTCGAGTTCTGTTGTTGTGCCTGTAAGATGAGGCACTGTAAGCAATGGTGAGATTCATATCCTTCGGCTAGTACAAGTTTGGTAGTACCTACACTGTTGTTGAGGTTAAACACTCCGATTTATTTTGCTGATTTGGAGTGGCCCGGGAGTCGTGTCTCTTTGGGCCGAGAGCCCCGAAAGTCTCGGATGTTGCAAGTTTTTATGTTCTGATTTTTTTGGAAGACGGCTGGATATGAGACCTCTTCGTTATTACAAACATTGTTAAATTGTTTAAAATGGGAACTTACACGTAACGTAGTCACAGATAGAGTAGACTCGATCGAACAGTGAAAAAAAAAGTTAAGACGATGACGATTACTTTACTTGTTTAGTTGTTTTGGTGTGGTAACTGATAGACACATAAACTTAATGAATGTAATATCTTATTCTTTTAGGTCAGAAGTACTAAAAATGTTACATAGTCTGTTTTGTAAATCCATGGGGTGGGAGCCTGCTTACCTGTATCACAGGTTCTATGGAACTTATTTCAGGCACCAGTTTCTCACAAATAAATATAGCTACAAAAATTATATAGTACTGACCTACTTACGTATCATTTATTTGTTTGTGAAAAAATAATAAATGCTTGTTTTATTTTTATCATTATACTGTTACCTAAAACTGTTGAAAGCAGAAAGAAGCTTTTCATTTCCAAATTTGGAAATTATGTATCTAATGTAAAGAACGATACATTTTTAGAGACGTTAACACAGTTGAATGAAAGCGTTTTACCTCGCTGGTAGACAAATGAAAGTTGGTTATATTTTGAATTTGATTACTAATGAGACCTGAAGCAAGTGACTTAATGGAAAATGAATTTCCGATTCTGTTATCCACGGACCGTGACCGTGGCAAAACTCAGTTGCTCTCTTATGACGCTGCTTTAGATATTGGCAATATAGTTGTTTAGGTAGTGAGTACGGGTCAATGGTGTGGAAAGTTCCTACATGATTTACGATGAATCAAATACAAAAAATATGGAGACTAGTCAATTGTTTTGTCTAGGGTACAAGAGTAGAGTGTAATTTCTTTAATAAAATGTGATTCCGATGAAAAGCCCTAGAGTTGGCTAGTATGTAATCACGGGGATTGGAAATCCTACCTAATGGATAATCACTGCGATGATCATCAGGTTGACCACAGATGACGACTGATGTATAATTATAAAGTTGAAATTTTCATTGTAAGTTCGGGTAGAGCAACCGGGATAGCTCTGTGTGATTGTATTTGAAGATACAGACACCTTGCAATAATAGAGGTGACATGTTCTGAGATGTTTATTTTGGGTACATTATTAACGATTAACGACTCAGTAATTGAAATTTGTGACTATGATGCCTAGAAGCTGTTCATTGGTATAATCCTGATTCAATTTTGATGTTGGGCGGTAGAGATAATGTTATTTTGGTGGAGATGACACGGTGAATGTTAGTTTGGGTCTAGGACGATTACTTGTTGTGTAACTCACGTATTTATTATCACGTGTTGTGATGGCAGATGGACTGAATTACTTGTGATAGTCTGTATACGATGTACTGAATAGATTTGGTCGAAGGACTGACCACGAGCTGATAAAGTAAAGTGGGCTTAGTAAAGTAAAGCTTGTTAAATTTACTATTTTACGATTTTAGCATCTAACAGTAGTGTATCTACATACAAGAGTACGGCCAGTACTGTACTAGCTTCTATGTATTACAAAGGTACTACTAGAGTCTATAAGTACCTACGGATTACAAAAGTAAGACGAATCAACGTCACTAAGTGGAAGCGTTAGCAATGTTTATAGATTTCGATTTGTATTTCCACGAGTTAAGGAATATTGTTTTGAACTTAGAATGATAAGAGGAGAGCTAGTATAGTCTTTTACAATCATAGGGTCAGGAATGATCGAGCGAACATGGTACTGTGCTGTGGTATTTTAGTTTCAGATAACACACGAGGGCGGTCTTGAGCCTACATCATGTTGAATAAAATACGCAACGTCAATCGAAGCACCGCCTTGCGGATTGCTGGAAATACTGTGATGACATCATATTCGGCTCGCGGCCGTGGTCAGGATGTGGAACTAGCTGCTCATCCATTAATGAGAGAAGTCTTGATTTATTGCCTCACGTCATATGGCCGTTCTCCATAAATGCATAAATGGGAGTTGTTGCATAATGGATCATCAAGGGACTTTCGTTCTTCGTTCATCGGTGCTCCGATAAATTGTCCTGTACAATATATCAGTGGCCAGCGGTGTTGTGCTGGGTGTTTGGTGCGATGTGCGGGTCATTTGATTTGACCGTTGCCCTGTGATTTGGCATTTAATTGTAGTTGATTTGGCCACTGATTTGAGAATTGGCATTTGGGGTCATATGATTTGACCATTGCCATGTGTTTTGGCCACTGCCGTGCGGATTGGCATTCAGGTACCTGTGATTTGACCATTAGTACCGTGTGATTTGGTGTTTATATGGCTCATGTGATTTGGCCATTGCCATGCAATTTTGCGTATTCTATAACTACAGAAGGAACACCTTTCTATCGTGAGCAATGAATAATTTTAATGTTTTATCCAGGAGAATTAATCTTGATTTATTTAACACAAGTTGTGAGTCAGCGAGGGACCGCATACTCAACTATTACTTCGATGCGTTGTGGCATTTTTCAAACCATGTTATTATGGAGTTGACTATTGTTGCATTACTTTCGAGTATTGTAGGTATATTTTAGTTTAAATTTGAAATCGTAAAGTCTTGTAGACTGTTCGGTATGCTTGACTTTTAGTTAAGTATGTATTAAATTGTACAGTTTTTATCTGTGGAAGCCTGTAACTGGCTCTGTGCTAATATAAAATAATACTGGTATTATATTATATTGTAATCATTGCTGTTGGTTTTCCTTAAGGAAATAGGATAAAAAGTATGATTTCGGTCACGTTTGACAAATTGAATTGTTATGATCATGAGACCTAATCAGTGTTTCCTACAAGGATAATTTGATTGGATTTTACATTTATGCTAGTTTATGTAAATTGATGATGTTTTTAGTAAATTGTCGTAATGTAACTCGAGTAAAGATACGTGCATTGTATTGTCATGATATAATTTGACTCTAAGTATTCTTTAAGCATTGATTTCTTATGTTACACATACATTTTTGTTTAATTGTAATTTTGAGATAGTGTATCGCAAGCCAATTAGGCTGCTCGTCAGTATGGCCGTGTGGGAGATAATAATATTATTATTGTATTTATCTTCATTTTTATAAAATGAAGGTAGTGTTCTTAAATTAAAAACCTCATGCGGGTACACCGCAGTCTAAAAAAAGGCGGCCATCGCTCTCGACAGGTCAGACGTTGTCCGACTGCGGACACGGCACCACCAGTGCTCTGAACTGTCTTCCTTAGGTAATCTTGCTTAACCGTATAACGCATATTATTTCTATGTTCTATTTTGTTATTTCTATAGAAATAATAATTAATCACTTAAGCTACTAAAATATGTCCTCTCCATCTGTTGCTGTCCATTTATTATATTATTGGTAATAATATACATAGATTTATTATTCATATTTCTTTGTTTAAGTTCTATACACGTTCTCCCACATATAGGCCGAATTTTCCAATACAAAATTAAGATTTTTCAATTGACCATAACTTTTTCCCACAGCGATTCGAGAGTTGTCGCCATAGTAGAGGAAAGTAACCAAATATGGAATACCATTTTGTTTTTTATAACAAAAATAAGTATTCATAGTACAAAGTCAATTTCTTTATTAGATGAGAAGACAATGTTTTGCAACACTTAGTGATAGTCTTATGATTTTTATAACTAATTACAGCATCAAAAATCTAGTTTAATCAAAAAATTGAAAAGGTAGTTAAATATGGAATAGGTACACCAAATATGGAACATGAGAAAAATTCATAACAAATTCTTAAAAATATGATTAAAAAATGTTTTGTAATACTTAATAACAGTCTCATTATTTACTAAATGGGTAGACTGTTATATTGCAAAAAAAGAAACTAATTTAAAAAAAGATAGGAATTCTAATAAAAATCGTCATAGTGCGAGTGGTACCCTTATCTTGAGTGTTCCGTCCGACCTAACAAATAGATAACATTTGATGCAAATAGGCAGTGGCCGTGTGGTGTCCGGCAGAGTAGAATAGCACCAATCCCTTACACTCGTGGTTGTCGTACAAGGTGACTAATCTTTACGAGGCAAAATATCTAAGAGTCTCCGTAGGCTGAGAAATGGGCAGCAGCGTATTCCATTGTTATATTTATAACACTGCGATCTCCAACCCGTCTGCCAAGCGTGGAGATTATGGCAATAACCTCCCCTTTCTTGGGAGAGGCCCTTAGTCCTGCAGTGGACTGTAATGAGCTATGATGATGATGATGATGATGATGCAAATAGGTTAAGCTGTTTAAATCTTGAAAAAAGAAGTGTTTGCAGTTGGTAAAGAAGCTTTTCATAAGCCTTTGTATGAAAAATGCTGTTAACCAACTGCAAATAATTTTTTTGTTTTTTTGTGATAAATTGATAAATTCTTATTTTTCGAATATTTTTCTATACTTTATGTGTTGGAAAGCATTCTGAAAAATAAATATAAACATAGTATGAACATAATATGAGTATAAGAAACAGAATATGGTTCTGTACTGCGATTTCAAATATTATTTCCGAAGAAATCAAGGAATTCCATATTTGGACCCTATTCCATATATGGTTACTTTCTTCTAATGTAGATGTAGAAAATGAAAAATCCTTTTCAATTACATATAGCTCAACGTTATTGGTCATATAGGCTGGGTTGTTTGGACCTCCTTTAACTTGGTCCAGTATAATAATTTTTTCTATATTAAAAACATTTATATTATTAAAAACAAAAATCTTTTCACATACCGTAGAGAGCTCCACGTAGGGATATGATGTTTGCAAATCACTGTCCATTTTCTTTATGCTGCTTATCCTACAAAATAAAAATATAATAAGCTTCCTAGGCAGAGTTATCTCAGTATCATATCCGTACTAATATGAATTTAAGTTGATATTTAAACAAATATCTTCATACAAATCAACTTTAAATGTCATTAATATAAGTGTTTTTGAATTTGGTAAAAGCTTATTAATTTTTTTAAATAACTTTCTACTCTATATACCAAAAAGTTCGAGCTCGCTACGCTCCTTCATTATTTTGTACTACTTTTTATTATTACAAACATGTGAGCCTTTTAGACAGGCAATTCATTTCAATACGATCATGTCAACACAGCCCATAACAGACCACTACAGGACTCAGGGCCTCTCCCATGAAAGGGGAGGTTAGAGATCGCAGTGTTATAAATATAACAATGGAAAAAGCTGCGTACGACACCCAAGAGTGTAAAGTGTCGATGCTATTCATGAAATCTAAAGGAAAGAGTCAAATTAAATGCTATAGACTACCACCCCTAAACAGTCGACTGTTGGACTTGAGCCTTTTCTACATTAGTGGCGGATTTTGCTATAATCTCCACGCATGTGGTGGTTTGGATGTGCAGTGCCGAAAACACACGCAACAGAAAACACTGATACCAACCATTTTCTGACAGAAATTTAATGCTTCTAGACTCCACTTAGTTGTCTAGTACTACCCATGACTCCTAATACTGTTGCGTATTAGGTAACGCAGTAAACTATAATAGAGTTAGCCCGCGACTTATTGTCTATCGTCCTTATTGTGTAAGTTCCTCTATCGTCCCGAACTTTTTCTCGAGATACGGAACTCACTGTGCATGTAAGTACTGGTGGGTAGGTCAAATTATTTCCGTCCATTTTCGCACAGACTGCCATTTGCACACTGCCCAAGTCAACGCAACAAACAAACGTTCCATTAATACTTACTATTTTTTATTACTAAATTAGCCAGATTGGTCATCAATTCAACAAACCAGTTTCTGACCTTGTTTGATATTCGACCATAGCAGGTAAGTAGGTATCTACCCAATAAGTAAATTTATATACCTATTGACATTAAATCGTGTTTTAATTTACCGTTACCTTGTCCAGTATATACAAAATTAAGTTAGGATTATGGGAAGCTGGTATTTGGCCGACCCTGGGCCCTCGCGTGAGGGAATAACCGGGACATAACGCCAAGACGATGATGGGAAGCTATAGTATCTATATACAATAGTATCTAGATACTGTAAATTAGGAAGATGCTCTACTACTACTTTTACCTAAACCTTACAACAAAGCTTTTGTGATTGTTATCTTTATGTTCATATTATTGTATATAACTTTCTTTGTGCACAATAAAAGGTTAAATATATGTATAAACAAAATAAAGCAACCTATTTAATTTACCTATTAAAACTGGACCTAACTTGTAATATAAGTATTATTTATGGCATTCAAAGGCATTACGGTCAACGGCAGCAGATGTTTGCATGAAGACTAAACAAGGATTAAAATTAGCAAGCTCAGTTCAATTCCACACACAAAATGCAACGCAACGCTCTCGTCGATATCATCGCCACTTTTTATCAAACGTGAAGGAAGCCATTAATAATAATAACGTATGAACTTACTTGTGGAATTCCTGGAGTGTTTGATTTCTGATAGGGACGGTCACGGTGTAGCAATAAGTTAACAACACAAACACGAGTAGAAAAAACGGCACGGCAGGCGGCGGCGGAGCGACGCGTGCGATTGTGCGCACGGTGTACGCAGGAATGGGCATTGGCCGCCGGTCTGTTTAAGTGTTGGCGCTTGAGTTCAAAAAAAGCGCTAGATTCCGCTAATCAAGTGTGATTTAAAAAAAGCGCTAGATTTTTACAATTAGGAGTTAAAAGTTACGTCCCACAACCTAGTGTTTGACTGACTCAGAAATTAATTAGTTGGCTTCTAGTGAAGCGGCACAAACAGGATCTCGTTGCGCTCGCTCAGTCAGTGGTTATGTTAAATACTTAGGTACCAATACCATGTTCATTCCAGGTAGTGAAATGAACCAAAATTTTACTTATTTCGGTATATTTTAGATATATTTTAGGCATATTTATGTATTTAACAACTATTTTGATAAAACGCTAGTCTATCCGCTAGCAGGCAAATATTAGAAATAGGAATTTATAACCCTGAAATTCTGCTAGATCTAGCGCCGGAAGCGCTAAATGCGCACTAATGGAGAATTGGAGTGACCGAGTGAGTGAGTGAAGACCTCTTGTGCCTCGGGGGGACGCCCCGCTTCGCCAACTCGTGAGCATGGAATTCGACACAAATCCGTTACAAAGTAGCCTCTATGATAATGTCATAGTCGTCATACACGACAAGTGGACAAAAACAGCCGACTAATGGAATTTTCTTTCCTTAAGGGGTAAAATAAAATTCATATTTATGTCCATGAATCCTTTCGCTATCGGTAAACTATCTTATCTATTTCACTCGATGTTGATTTATTAAGGTTATGGCTGATAACAGAGGACTGTAAAAGATTGTGTATTTGCGTCTGATAATCGCGATGAATATCAAGTTTCAATATTGATTGTAGTCGAGTGTTCAATTTTACCAACACGCAGTTGTGTTTGTGTTTTCTTCCAAACGGAATCCAACCCATCGTGTTAAGGACAGTACTTCAAAGCCAAAGTAAAAACTGCAGCAAAAAACGGTGGCTTAGTAAGCACAAGTTCGGTCTTGTACGGAGTAGGTACCTACTGCTGCCAGCTTTGAGATCGAACAACTAAAGGATCTGAATCTTTATCTCAGTAAAAGTAGATTTTAGTAATCAAACTAGGTCCAAATAGCGTTTAAACAGCTGATCGTTCAATCAACTGACAGTTCAAACTGTTTATTATCATTAAAAATCTCTATACAATCACTTGTGCCCAAGTTACGGGGTTCAAATATTCTTATTACAACTCAATCGACTACAGAACAAAACACTGCAGTCTCGCACACAGAATGGTCTTATTGTTTGAATATAAACATAGCCGAATTCGATGAGTTCGGAGAAACGATAGACGCCATGAGTGGTCGCCTTGGTCTAATAAGTACCTATACGCAGCTGAGGCACTACAGAGGCCCGGTATGCAACAATGAGCCTAACACAGCCAAATATCAAGTGGCTGCTTTGGATTCGGTAAAGAAGAGTCCTAAGAAAATTATTCGTAATCGAGTGTTAGTGAAAATTTATTTCCTTTTTTGAGCCCTAACAAAAACTTTAAGCAATAACAAAACTAACTCTGAAAAAAATATTTCGATATCACGAAAACTGAATGTTTTATAAGCAAATCAATATGGGAACGCCCGAAAACTTATTGCGCCCGTCCAGTATTGGCTATGATGTCACAGCGCCCGCCTCTGTTGTACAAATGGCGGGCGCGGGCGGCCGGCGGGATGTAGCTTAGCGACAGTATGTGCGCACACGCGCTCTGTAAACTTATGTACTTACTTTCACTTCGATGTTGTTTTTATTAAGACTAGTAGATAAATCGTTCCGGTACCCAACCAATCAACATGGAACCAGGATTTTTACGTGGCCAACCAAATAATCTGCCGAAAGTCGATTTACTTATGGTTGCGGATTATTTCACAAATCATGTAAAGTATAAATAATCATCTTGGCGTTCATGTCCTTGTTATGCTTTCGTGTACTAGGGCCTGGGGTCCGCCTTGATTATGATCCAGGATTTGGCAGATCAGGTAACCTCCGTGACCCTGCTACCAGGAGAACCTGATCAGATTGGAACATGGTTCCACATTCAATCGCCTAAATGTGCATGTTTCATTACGATGTTTTCCCTCACCGTAAGAGCATCGGTTAGTATTCAACTAATGTACTTAGCTTAAAAAAGAGTCAGTGGTACATGACCGCAGTGGCATTCGAACCGGGTACTCGCATACGAGTCGGATACTGTTACCACTCGGCCACCAACGCTCATCAAAGCATATAATAGTGCATTATTTTTAAGAGATATGTTAATAATAGGAGAGTGCAAATAAGAAGAGATCTAGGTAAAGTAGGTATTAGGTTAGACATAGTTATGTCTGACAGTTACTACTTGATCTTGAGAGCTTATTGTATAAAAATAATACGTGTGCCACGCGGCAAATCTGTGCCTACTCATTGTGTACGAGTATGTACTAGTGCTGTCAGATTGCTGTGGGTTAACGATTAAAAAGTAAAGAAAAGTAACCAAATATGGAATACCATTTTGTTTTTTTAATATAAAAGCGGAGATCATCTATTTGCGCTGTTTGGCGTAGAAACCCTTGGGCCGTGGGGTCGAGGAGCTCATACTCTCTTCAAAGAGTTGTCTAAGCCCCTGGTTAACGCTTCGCAGTACCAAAAGGCTGGTGAATACCTTGGCCAAAGGATCAGCCTCGCGATACAGCGAGGCAATGCGGCCAGTATTTTGGGGACGATTCCTTTAACAAGGGACTTGGGGCAAGTTTTTTATTTGTAAATATTATTTTATAATTTAGTATTAGCATTATTTAATTTATTTCTTTCATGCAAATATTTCTTTTATATAAAAAATAAACTATTTATAGTACGAAATGTTAGCAAAACAATTATTGACAATACCATGATAAGCCCGAACGCTTAGCGCCATAGATGACGCTAGCAAAGGGAGCCCTTCAGCCCTTGCATGCGCTGTGTTTTTATAAGGGATGGCATTGACGGATATGATTATGGAAAGCCGAATATTAATTATATTATAGTTCTGATGTTAGTATATAACTTTTTGCCATAATTGTTAGTTGTAAGGACTTGTGTTTTAGAGAATATAACAAATATCAAATGGTTTGTATGTGTTTTCATTCTAACATATCAGAAGTGAGGATGTAACTCGTGCGCCGAACGGTAAGTGTTTGCTCTTTACTTAGAAACTGTAAAAATCGCATTTGAGGTAACATAGTTACCATGTTCGTTACAATAAAAGTCGGACTAACTAGACTAGTATGACAGATAATAAGTTTTGCATTTCGGCATACCAGTAAATATAATTACTTAACGTAGATTTCACATGATGCATCTACCTGCTACCGATGTAAATGCAAAGATTTAGATAGAAATACGAGCAGTCATGTAGTACTTACTAATTTACCCAACCCATCGTTACGTTCAGTCTACGATCTTTAAAGATCCAGATTTCTGTGAATTAACTGAATATGATTTAGTGATTTTGGCTTTGGCATCGTAAGTAGACAGGCAAATTCCCTAAGTTACACCATTAAAAAAAAAAAAATACTACGTAGTACTTGAGGAATGACGCTTGTTGAGGACTACTATTTTAGAACTAATCATTTATGAGCATGGGAAAAGGATTTCTTATCTATCTGGTCTACCTAATTTACAAAGTGAGTAGATGTAGCAGATAACTATTAACGTGATTGATATCTAAAGCATTATTAATATCATATGTTAGCGATGCAGACGATCCAAGTCTCGATGTCCGTTAGGGCGATAATGAGAATCTATGCATTTTTAAATTTTTGTATTATGTACCTACCTATGTCGGTAATTTCAATAAGTGGTTGACATTATTTGGCTAAAATAACAATAAGCAAATAAGCAATTTGAGATATGAAAATGGCTAATCTGATATTCTCTTTCCCCCACCTGAACCCTATCCTAATCTCATATACGTATTGCTTAACATAGCAAACTTAATTATAATGATGATACCACACAAAAAAAATTAATAGGTATGTGCACATTGAATCCACAAATAGCCAAACAGCACCACCAAAATACGATGCATTCTCGGAATGTCGATATCGTAGAAAAACCTACAAAAAAAACGTCCGTGGTTGACATTATTTGGCTAAAACAACAATAAGCAAATAAGCAATTTGAGATATGAAAATGACTAATCTGATATTCTCTTTCCCGCACCTGAACCCTATCCTAGTCTCATATACGTATTGCTTAACATAACAAACTTAATTATAATGATGATTCCACACAAAAAAATGAATAGGTATGTGCACATTGAGCAATAGCCAAACAGCACCACCAAAATACGATGCATTCTCGGAATGTCGATATCGTAGAAAAACCTACAAAAAAAACGTCCACTTAAAAACAAAACGAACATACGGGACTCTAAACGTGCGCGTCACAGAGTTTCTCATATAATAGATTGCACTATGAGTAGATGTTATCGCCATCAGAAACTGGCGAACGAAATCTGATTAAAAGGTTCAAAAATTATTTATTCGTTGTAAATAGATTTCATTAATTTTTCGAAATATTGTAAAAAGGTACCTACTATATAAAATAAAATAGATAACACAGACACAGGTGAGACAAAGCTAAATATTCATATATGTATGCACAACTAATTTCGTAAGTAACTTTTCTGAAGTAATAAGAAAGGGATGTGTTAGTTACTACGACCAACATTTCTAAGGACAATGCAATCTAAAGGTAACGTCGGTCGCACGTGTTCTAGGAATTAATAATAACAAAAGCACTGCGGCTGTTTACGACCCCTGGTATATCTTTTTATTAAACTTCTCAAAGTTTTGACAGCCTTTTCGTAAACTAGTAACATAAACAGTAATGCTGTTCAAATAATATTTATTGACGTCTACACATCATGACAATATTTATTCATAATAGAGAATAGCTATTGCGTAATATAAGAGTAAATCGAGTAAGGTTCATGAACCCACCAAATCGAACTAATTTGCTTAGTAAGGGAAGTTTTAATAGCTTAATTGCTCAGTAAGAGTTCACACTATATGTATTTAATATTATATAAAATTATATAAGCGAGTAATACTTTGTAATTAAAATATTTTACTCCTTTTATTTAAATAATAATAAATAAACCAGCGTTATAAATAAAACATATATACACTTTGTTATTATTATTAGTACAGCTATTAAAGATGTCTCGTATTACTAAACAAAATAAAAATAATAATAGGTAACCATAACTCAAAGTACAAAAACTGTTATAACGTTTATATATCTACTAATAGTTTATTAACTCAATTTATTTGAGTAGAGTTACTAATTATTTGTTAATGTTTATTCGATAATTTTGATTAAAGTTACGTAGACCATGAGATCGTTTATTTTCCTGTTCCTTGGTGCCAATATCTGGTTCTGTTACAGAGTTAAACACCCGATACTACATGTACATTGGTAGAAAAGGATGACATAGATAAAGTTAGAAGGTCTGATGCTATTATTCTACAGATGAACTATATATTTGCATTACAGAGTTCAATATCTCTGGTAGAAAAGGATGAAGGATAAGGAATAAAATACCTTCATTCAACTCTAATATATAATTCCGCCACAAAGCTAATTACTCGATGCCGCCTCTAATATAATTATGATGAGTTTGATGCTATAATTACTTGATGCAGACTCGAGCAGAGAATTATGATTGAAATAAATAATATTGTATGATTATCCAATCTAGAGCTAAATATTTTAGATTGAATGAATATGAAAATAGAAATGTTTTTGCTTTAATTTGCATTTGTTTGTACTATTATGTGTATGCTGTACCGAGGGGCTTACGTATTCTTAGGACAAGAAGTATAACAAATTATCAATATTAGTATAACCTTTTAAGTATTAATTGTGACTTGATCTTGGTTGAAAATTATACGAGTAGACTACTAAGATTACTTAGTAAATATGTTAACTTTACACTGGTGTAGTAGGTCCCTTAACCTAAAGATATTGGTATACTTTTAGCTATGGTGACATACTAAACCTTCGAATGGCCGAAACGCGGAATGGGGACATTCCGGAATCAGGAAGGCCGACTGTTAGCAAAACAATTATTGACAATACCATGATAGTTCGGGCTTAGCGCCATAGATGACGCTAGCAAAGGGAGCCCTTCAGCCCTTGCATGCGCTGTATTTTTATAAGGGATGGCATTGACGGATATGATTATGGAAGGCCGAATATTAATTATATAATAGTTATTTTGTTAGTGTATAACTTTTTGCCATAATTGTTATTATATTGTAAGGACTTGTGTTTTAGAGAATATAACAAATATCAAATAGTTTGTATGTGTTTTCATTCTAACAGAAATGAATTTATTTATTCGATGAGAAGTCATAATGTTTTGCAACACTAAGTGTAAGTCTTATGATTTTTATAACTAATTACAGTATCAAAAATCTAGTTTAATCAAAAAATGAAAAAGGTAGTCAAATACGGAATTGGTACCCCAAATATGGACCATGAGAAAGAGGCACAACAAATTCTTAAAAATATGGTTTAATATAGTTTTATAATACTTAATAACAGTCTCATTATTTAAAAAATTGATAATTAGTTGTAAAAATCATTATACTGTAGAAATATTGCAAAAAAAAGCAACATTTAAAAAAAAATACTAATCGCCATAGTGCGAGTGGTACCCGTATCTTGAGTGTTCCATCCGACCTAACAAATAGATAACATTTGATGGAAATCGGTTAATCTGTTTAAACTTTTAAAAAAAGTATTTGCAGTTGGTAAAACAGCTTTTCTTAAGGCTTTGTATGAAAAATGCTGTTAACCAACCGCAAATAAAAAAAATCGTTTTTTTGTGATAAATCGATAAATTCTTGGTTTTCGAAAGCATTCTGAAAGATAAGTATAAACACATTAAAAATTAAACCATCAATTGCGATTTTGACCTAAATATGGAATATTCCATAAGTGGACCCCAGTGCCTGTCCATATTTGGCATTTAATGACCTCAGAAATGATTGTCAATTTTTAAATAATTACAAAACTGAAACAAAGAAATGGATAGGAAATGGAAGAACTACCATGTATGCAACCACATAAATATATGAGGAAAATGTTAAAACTCTCTAAATAATAAAAAATACATAGTTTTTACGTGCCTAAAAATGTTCTGAACAGCGACCAAACAAAACACACATGCCATGTCACCGGCCTTCGCCCTACTGACAAGATTGAACGTATACACATCTAATGTAAGTATATGAAACAGAATATGGCTTTGTATTGCGATTTCAAATATTATTTCTGAAGAAATCAAGGAATTCCATATTTGGACCCTATTCCATATATGGTTACTTTCCTCTAATACCAATCAATCAATTAGGATAGTTTTAGATATGTCGTGTTTTATTTTTACAAGGCTATTATCGCACGCAGCCAGTTATAGAGACAATGCAATAGAGTATGTTCAGGTAAAAGAACTACATTCGCAGTCACAGAACAATCGGGCCACACCGCCCGCGCGCGCGCCCCGACACACATGGACTTCAAAGCTCTGTATTCACAGTGCACGGTAAAAGCAAGAGTTACACCCGAATACAAAGTTCGAGCCACAGCATATCATTGTACAATTGTTAGTAGTGAAGTTACAAATAAAATTGAAAATCTGGAATTTTATGGTTGTGCATGAAGTAAAAGAGGGTGCATACCATGGTGTTGGTTTTGTGCCTACAGAAGTAGCCTATTATTGGATAAATCCAAAACTATCGCAAGTTGGATCTCAACGAAAATTTATTAAAAACAAAGATAAGAGCAATACAAGGCCGCTTTACATTCATCAGTGACATTGTTCCTATGACCAAATCTTTGTATGTCTTATAGTTTGAGACTTGCCCATTCTGACCGAATTAAATTGGCCACAATACAAAAAAAATAAGAAAATGTCATGTGACGTACACTCAAGTTTTTTTTTTTTTTTTTTTTTTTAATATTAAACAAGACAGGCATTTGACCGCCATCTCACCTGTTGGTAAGTGACGATGCGGCCGAAGATGGAGCATGCCCGTCTTGGAACAGCCTATTCACTCTAGCCTTGAAGGCATCCAGATTATATTGATCAGGGAACACACTCGCAGGCAACGCGTTCCACTCCTTAGCCGTACGCATTATAAAAGTCAAGCCAAAGCGGCTCGTGCGGATAGTTGGAAGTTCCACGACATAAGGATGAAGCGCTCGCCCGGATCGTGTCTCCCGATGGCGGAAAGGGGACGGCGGAATGAGGTCGTGCAGCTGCTTCGCACACTCACCGAAATGTAACCTGTAGAAGACCGACAGACGCGCAACCCTACGCCGATGCTCAAGGCTCTGCAGCCTAGCTTCAATCAACTGTGGGTCATGTTTTTCCACCGAATCCAAAGCCGCCAGTTGATATTTGGCTGATCCATCCCAGAGGTGACAGCAGTACTCCATGTAGGATCGGACTTGTGCTTGATATAACTGAATCAACTGCTTTGAAGTGAAATACCGCTTAACCTTCGAGAGGACACCAAGTTTTTTTGCTGCAATCTTTGCCTTGGATTCGATGTACTGACCGAAGTTGAGATTGGTAGAAAGCTCAACACCTAGAAGCTGTAGGTTGTCGGTAATTTCCACAGGAACATCCCGAAAAGTTGGAGTAAGATGGAATGGACTCCTTTTGGCGGAAAACAAACACGCCTGAGTTTTGGTTGCGTTGAACGTCACCACATTGGCTTCACCCCAATCAGAGACTGCCTTGAGAGCGTTGTTCAAACGATCAACCATAACCTCTCGAGAATACCGAATATCGTCCCTATTGGCTTTTGCATCTGACAGATATCTATCCGTTACTGTGCTGTCGTCTGCGTACCCAAAGGTACCTGGTATCGTTAGCAGATCGTTAATATGCAGCAGGAATAAAGTCGCGGACAGTACCGATCCCTGAGGAACTCCCGCGTCGATAGCCTCAAGATTAGAGGAGTAGCCATCGATAACTACACGGATTGAACGTCCACTCAGAAAATCCGATAGCCAGGTGCAAAAGCCAACAGGAATACCAAATGAAGGAAGCTTGCTTAGAAGGCCCGCATGCCAAACCCTGTCAAAGGCCTTGGAGATATCAAGAGACACAGCAAGGGCCTCGCCATGTCTCTCAATGGCCTCACTCCACAATTGAGTGGCATACACCAGAAGTATGATATAACAACTATAACATTTTATTCCTAAAAAACCTTTTTGTCAATAACATCTCATACAATTAACAACCCTTTCATCAACCATAAAACATTAACAACAAAAGGTAAAGGGAAGAAGTAGGTAGGCCGTTTTTTTGCCGGTGGGCGGCAAAAGCCCACTCTTTAAAAAAAATTATCACTCAAATACTTAATTCATTTCTGGTATATTCTATAAACTAAACGTTTAGAAATGCAAAAATATAAGTAGGTATTTAGATAACACTTCCTTCTTTCTCATCAGTTTACACCACTTATTTCTTACCTGCACATTCAGGCGACTGAATGTGTAACCATGATCCAATCTGGTCAGGCTCCCCTGGTTCCAGAGTCATGGAGGTCAGATGGCAGTTGCTCCACTGTAATTATCTGATCTGTCAAATCCTGGATCATAGTCAAGGCGGACCCCGGGCCCTCGTGCGCGAGAGCACAACCGGGACATTATTTTGACCAAGATTAGTTAGTTTTTTTATCATTGGGGACATAAAAACAGTATTTATCTGGAGTGCTAATTAAATACAACGGTGTATTAGTACATAAAGGTACTAAACAATATCTATACTATAGTATTATTTTTTTTTATGATTATAAAAATATCAATCAGATCTAAAAATTACTCCAAGAGTTCGTTAGCGCGCGATGACATCTCACCGTACGTACCAGGGGGTGCTGTGACGTCACGCGTTGAGCGGTCAAGTTCGCGCTGATTTTTAAATCGTCCAACTTTGAAAATTCATAGAAAATTCAGTTTTTGAGATATCGAAAAATTTTTTTGATAATATTTTTTAGATTTTAAATTTGATTTTTATACATTATAAAATAATTGCACTCATCTTCCTTATAATTTTACAGATTTTACTGGATTTTACTGGATTACAGAGAAGCGTTGTTGAGTGGACTGGCTGGCCGGCCCTGGCTAAACGATGCAAGGGCAATGAAGACTGGGTCAACATTTTAAAATTCTAATTAGTCTGTCAGTTAGATTATAAAAAATATTATATACGTGTTGGACAACCGAGTTTTGACTACTATTGTTTTAATAATTTTGTTAAACTTTACTTACCTTTAAGGGGATACCGGACTTTATTAAATAAAAATACATAAAATCATATACAACCCTTTGATTTATTGCAATAAATTAGCAACTTCAAAATATAGCAAGGGTATTAGTACAGATTAAATAATATGACAAACTGTTAAGGTACAAAACAGATATATTGGATATTACATCAAATAACAAAAAATAAATACTAAGACAAACAAGCTTAAATAAAATAACCGCTAGGTACTCACATTAGTTTATCACAAACTTTACTATAAAACACTGAGGACTACGGCGAGGTGTTACCACTTCAACAGTTGAAACCATTATGTCCAGTTTGTTTGTGCGTCGCCTTATATAGGTACCTTAATGTCCAATGTGTAAAACTTATTTGCACAAATAAACTAGACCTAACAGTTTTATTAATATCTTAATATATATTCTTATTTATTACAGTGTAATTTAATTATTGCTGACATTCGGCCATCCTTTATATATGCATGACCTCATGCTTAAACACTAGGCAGGTTGAACCCTTCCGTCCTTAAAGATAAATGGACCCTTGTGTCCTTTAAAATAAATGTGGACCCTTCCGTCCCTTAAAATAAATGTGGACCCTTCCGTCCTTTAAAATAAATGTGGACCCTTCCGTCCTTTAAAATAAGTGGACCCTTCTGTCCTTAAACAATATTGAATAATAACAATCGCACAAATTAATAATCACATATTTAAATTATTATTTTGTATCTCAAATTAAGTACATAATTTATATGTACGTATATATGAATTAAATTGTAAATATAAGTTTGTAAATAAATCATGAATAAATTAATCTGTAAATAAATTTAGTTTCTAGGCGTATTTATGTACTTATGTACCTACTGATTCACAATCAGATTCGCTGGACATGTTGTCGTCTTGTGGCCGGTTGAAAGTCAACCATGATTTAATTTTATCCACAGCTACAATAGTGGTATAAAGTCTATTACCCTTTTTAGTCAACGGTGTATCCTCAATTTGGTACCTATCATTACCGAATACTTTGGTTATTCGGTATGGCCCTTGATACCTAGGTATTAGTTTTTTGCTTTGCCCTGTAGCTGGAATTTGGCGTTCTACTCGTACCAAATCTCCAACTTTATAAGTTATAGGGTGACTACGTTTTCTATCATAATACACCTTATCTCGTTCCTGATTAGCCACAATGTGTGAACTAATGTCGTCTCTAATGTCGGTGACGCTTTGATCGTGCTTTAGAGTACTAGTATCTCCTTCTAATTCTGATAGAATCCTACTTTCACTAGAACCGGTTAGCCTTGTTCCGAACAAGGCTTCAGCAGGAGTGCAATTTATTCCTTTATTAAAGGTATTATTCATGCCCCATTGCACATCTGGAAGATGCTCATCCCATTTATTTTCAGGCGAAGCAATAGATGAAGCAGTAAGGGCGTCTACAATGGTCTTATTATAGCGCTCAACCTGCCCATTGGCCCTAGGCGTAGCGACCGCGTTTAGCACATGCTTGATTCCCTTTTCCGTCATATATCCCTTAAAACTATCACTAGTAAACGAGGTCCCTCTGTCCGAAATTATCCTTTTCGGAACAGAGAAAACTCCAAAATATTCGCGAAGCACTCTTATGGTTGTTTGTGTTTTGGTATTTCTAACCGCTTTCAGATAAATATATTTAGTAAATGCGTCAATGATAACTAAAATGTACATGTTTCCTTTGGTACTACGTACAAAAGGACCAGTGTGATCTAGATGGATCGTGTCGAAAGGGGTGGCCACTTTATGTATTGGATGCAAAAATCCGGGCTTTTTGCCAGTTGTAGATTTTGAGTACGTACACTCAAGACAAGAGTCTACATATTTTTTTATATATTTACGCATTTTAGGAAACCAATAATTGCTTTTAATTTTCTCCAATGTTTTATCGAAAGCGAAATGACCTATGTCGTCGTGATTTTGTTTTACAATTTGCCAGCGCACCCCTTTTGGCACGACCCAGCGATCACCGTCAGGAGTTATCCTATACAACCTATCATTTTTTACTTAAAATTCGTTCTAATATCTATTGAATTTCGGGTTTTTAAGGATACCAATTATTCGTTGAACATCATCATCTACACCTTGCACGGTTGTCAACCAATTGGAATCCGTAACTGATAATACGGTTAAGGTGTCCGTACCAGGGACCGGATTTCTGCTTAGGGCATCGACGTGGGCCATCGACGAGCCAGGTCTGTATTCAATTGAGAAATTGTATTCTTGCATTTGCTCCCACCAGCGTGCGACACGGGGAAGCATATCCCGTTTTTGAAAGGTAGCTTTCAGGGAGTTGCAATCTGTTACTATTTTAAAAGGGATACCAATTAAGTAAACCCTAAACTTTTGAAGCGCGGAAACTACTGCTAGTGTTTCTAGATTATAGGAAGAATAATTTTGTTCCTCTGGCGTAGTCTGCTTGCTGAAATAAGCGACTGCTCTAAGGGATTTATTCGAATCTCTTTGCAAAAGAATTCCCGCCAAACCTAATTTACATGCATCTGTGTGCAGCTCTGTTTCTGCGTCTGGGTTGTATAAAGGTGGGCTTTCGTGAAAATTCGTTTTGTAAAGTCCTAAACGCTGTCTCCTGAGCGGGTCCCCATACCCAAACAACATCCTTTTTCAGTAAGTGGGTAAGTGGTTTAGCTATTATAGAAAACCTGGGCACAAACCGCCGGAAAAAGCTAGCTAGACCTAGGAACTGACGGACGTTGTGCTGACTCTGTGGAGTGGGGAATCGTTCCACAGCTTCAATTTTCTTAGCCCCAGGGCGAATACCGTCCTCAGATACCTCAAATCCCAGGAAATCTACCGTACGCTTAAAGAAAAAACACTTCGATAGTTTTAAAGAAAGTCCCGCATTTCTAAACAAATCTGGTACAGTACGTAATCTAGCTATTCCTTCAGCAATAGTCTTGGACGGTATTATGATGTCATCTAGATATGCCAATGCCTCCCCATGGCGAGCAGCTCCCAGTATTTTGTTCATAAGTCGCTGAAATGTCGCGGGAGCATTTGCAAGCCCGAAAGGCATCCGGTTAAATTCATAGTGCCCATCGGGTGTGACAAATGCGGTTTTGTGTCTGTCTTTCTCGCAAATGGGCACCTGATAATAACCGGACGCCAGGTCTAAAGTTGTATAAAATTTATTACCGGCTAAAACGTCGAGCTGATCGTCAATGAGAGGCATAGGGTAATTCTCCTTGACAGTCTTCTTATTCAGGGCCCTATAGTCTATACAAAGACGCATCTCACCGGTTTTCTTCCTAACGAGCACTATAGGGCTCGCATAGGATGAAGTAGAGGGGCGTATTATATCATTATTGAGTAATTCAGTGATCATATCCCTAACACTTTCTTTTTCCTTAATTGCAAGTCGATAGGGTCGTTAGACTACCGGTTCATCGTCAAGTAAATCTATTTTCATGTAACCGATCGAAGTACTACCTAATTCTAAGAGATCAAACGCAAAACATTGTCTGTACTCATTTAAAAGACCTATCAATTCGACTTTATGTTCACGAAGGAGATCATTGTCAATATTTAAAATCGATTCAGTTATCGGTTGTGTTTCATCGGATCCACTGATAATATTTAACACTTGAAAAGATGTTTCTTCATGAGCAATTCGGCCACGAGCAATCAATAGATCTTTTGCAAGTTTTATAGTGAAACTTGGAGCACAGGTAACTACGATTTGCCCACAACCCTTCTCAATAGTAAATAAACCAGAAGATACCGTGTACCGCAGACAGTTGCTATATCGTACACTTCCCTCTATAAACAACTCCCCGTCATAATTAGGATCTTCGGTATAAACATTAATTATGGTTAAACCAGAAATCTCAGCCTCGTTCTTACAGAACAGTTTTATCTTATAACGCGCGTTTTCAAGTGTATTACTTCCTATGTCAGATATTTCTAAAGAGTTACTAGTTTTTGTAATAATCATTTGCGGCTGTTCTGTAAAAGTTTGACCAATCATTAGTGGTACATGCATAGCGTAGTCCGGTACTACAACAAGGTCTAAATTTGCGCTAACTCCATCAACAACTACTTGTACTTGGCACTTACCGACCGCTTCGACTATTGAATTTCCGAATCCCCGTAAAACTGGTAACTGAACTGTGTCTAAGTACACGTTTAACCTTTTAAAGACACTGTATTTAATTAAGGAGCATTCACTTCCGAAATCTATGAAAGCATCCATTTTTAACCCGTTAACGTTCGCCTGTTTGAAATATTTTTGATTGGGATTCAAACTGTCAGACCACATGTCAGACTGACCAACCGTCAAATGATTCTCACTATTAGCAACTCGTAAGACTGACTTATCGGGAGCCGACCTATCGGGAACCGATTTATCGTGAGCGGGTAGTCTAGAAAAACATTGCTCAGTGTCATGTCCGATTTTGTTACATCTGCCGCATTTTTTTATTGGTCTTGGACACTGAGCTACAAAGTGACCTTCTTGTTTACAGTTCATGCAACGAGATAATTTATTATTTGTGCGTGAAAGACCATCGTTGGGCCTATTAGGTATACCCTTACCAAATTTGCGATCACTCACGGATGGTCTGACATTCCTTACATTCCGTAAGTAAGATAATAATTTATCGGGGTCATCGAATTTAACAGCCTCAGCGCCTAATCTTACAGATCGATCGTCTATGCCATGAAGAATACATTCGACAGCCCTAACGCCAACTATGCCGCACCTGTTTATTAAACCTATCTTTTCATAATAGTAGTCCTCTAGTGAGTCATTAAACCGAGCCCGCTTCGCCAACATGTCGCTAAGCATCTGACCATAATTTTCTTCGGACGGAAATGCTGAAAGTAGTTTTTTCTGCCATTCGTCCCAGGAGTGTAGAACAGATGAAAGACCTTCATACCACCTTTGGGCTACTCCTCGTAACTTGGGTAAAGCAAAATGAATGGTTTGTTTGTCTGTCCATGAATAAATCTTGGAGCATTCATTTACCTTGTGTAGCCACATTGTCATCGTCTGTTCCTTCCTACCGGGGTCGAACTCTGGTACCGTATTGTGTAAAGACCCTAATTTTTCCAACGAATCTGCTTGGTTTAAAGACCGCAGCACTTGAACAATTTGAGATAAGCTGTCTAAACTATATTGAGTTGGCTCACCACCCTCACGGAGGCG
This sequence comes from Blastobasis adustella, assembly GCA_907269095.1. Classification (NCBI taxonomy): domain Eukaryota; kingdom Metazoa; phylum Arthropoda; class Insecta; order Lepidoptera; family Blastobasidae; genus Blastobasis; species Blastobasis adustella. The sequence continues at coordinate 11,944,168 of OU026119.1, read as the reverse complement.
AATGCTGCTGGTGTTCTGCGGAGGCTCCTGTGCGCCGCCCAACAGATCGTGGCCTCGTTCAAGCAGTCGCAGTGAATCGCGCTGCGGCTCTTCATGCCGGCTGCGCAACTGCTCGTGTTGCCCACGCGAGGTCCCGGTGCGATGAGTAGCGCAGCGCTGGCTGCACGATGGCTCACGTTGTTCGCGTGGCGGCTCTTCGTGCCGGCTGCGCAACTGCTCGTGTTGCCCACGTGACGTCCCGGCGCGATGAGTAGCGCAGCGCTGGCTGCACGATGGCTCACGTTGTTCGCGTGGCTTGGCCCGCGTTCTTCGTGCCGTCTACGTGATTGTTCGCACCGACTGCGCGAGCGCTCCCGGCGATCGCGTCGCGATTCTTTATGCAGCCTACGCGATCGTTCGCGCTGATTGCACGACCGCTGCCGGCGATCGCGTCGCGGCTCTTCACACCGACTACGCGACCGCTCCTGCTGGCTGCACGACCGTTCCCGGCGATTGCATTGCGGTTCTTCGTACCGACTACGCGACCGCTCCTGCTGCGGCCTGCACGGTGGTTCACCGTTGTGCCGGGCGGTATGCAGCTCCAACACGGGGCTTGCCGCCACCGTGAAATTCCGTGCTCGGTCGTCATCCAGCATACAACGACTTATTCGGCCTTGAGAGCTGCGTCGTACGGGACTCTGCGAGCGATCCCGACTTGCTCGGCCTCGAACCGGAGTACGTAACTGGCGATCCATGAGTCTGAAAACATTATGACAATTTTTACGCAGTTTGCCCGTTCAATTAGTTTGATCTGTTTATTAAGTCTCGATTTGAATAAAGAAAACAACAAACTGCACTACTATAATGAGAAAGAAAAAAAACAATTTATGGCTTTTTCTTTCTTCATTCAGAAATAATAATAAAACACAAATATATTTTAAATTAAAATAAATTATAAGAGCTACCACAAGTTGTGTTACTTATTACATAAAGAGGACAAGGTGGGGTAGGCCTATGTCCAACAGTGGGCCAGCATAGGCTGATGGTGATAAAGACATATTGACTATTTATGAAGGGCGGATTTGTCATTATATTATAAAAAGAATAAAGAGAAGGGAAAAAAAATTACTATCCCACTTCTGAGATGTTGGACAACCGAGTTTTGACTACTATTGTTTTAATAATTTTGTTAAACTTTACTTACCTTTAAGGGGATACCGGACTTTATTAAATAAAAATACATAAAATCATATACAACCCTTTGATTTATTGCAATAAATTAGCAACTTCAAAATATAGCAAGGGTATTCATCATCATCATCATCATCATATCAGCCAGAAGACGCCCACTGCTGGGCATAGGCCTCCCCCAGAGATCTCCACAAAGGCCGGTCCTGTGCTTTTCGCATCCAGCTGGTACCTGCGATCCTTACCAAGTCGTCAGTCCACCTTGTGGAAGGCCTACCCACGCTGCGTCTTCCGGCACGTGGTCGCCACTCGAGAACTTTACTGCCCCATCGGCCATCTGTTCTTCGAGCTATGTGCCCTGCCCACTGCCACTTCAGTCTGGCAATCCTTAGAGCTATGTCGGTGACCTTGGTTCGCTTGCGGATCTCCTCATTTCTGATTCGATCGCGCAAAGAGACTCCGAGCATAGCTCTTTCTATTGCCCTTTGGGTAACAGTGAGCTTTCTTATAAGGCCCACAGTGAGCACAAAGGGTATTAGTACAGATTAAATAATATGACAAACTGTTATGGTACAAAACAGATATATTGGATATTACATCAAATAACAAATAGCAAGGGTATTAGTACAGATTAAATAATATGACAAACTGTTAAGGTACAAAATAGATATATTGGATATTACATCAAATAACAAAAAATAAATACTAAGACAAACAAGCTTAAATAAAATAACCGCTAGGTACTCACATTAGTTTATCACAAACTTTACTATAAAACACTGAGGACTACAGCGAGGTGTTACCACTTCAACAGTTGAAACCATTATGTCCAGTTTGTTTGTGCGTCGCCTTATATAGGTACCTTAATGTCCACGTACAGTGCACCTTGCAGGTGCACTGTACGTGTAAAACTTATTTGCACAAATAAACTAGACCTAACAGTTTTATTAATATCTTAATATATATTCTTATTTATTACAGTGTAATTTAATTATTGCTGACATACGTATTTTTTTATTTATCAAATCTATTGTTACAAAGATCGTATATACGTTTCGGAGTGGTTCATGACGTCACTTCTGAATAAAATTTCACCTCAGGCGTGACGTAACGCCACATTTCAACGCACTGTACTGTATAAGCGTTATTTGTTGTTTTAGTAACAAAAGAAAAAATAAGTATCTAATACTTTTTGATAATCTACCTGACGAACTACATATTTTTTTCAGTCCTCATTTGCTTGTTTAAATTTTTTTGCCAGTAACCTTGAATATTGATCATTTAAAATTCGAAGATAGACTTCCTATCTTATTCTATGTCAATTTATGTTTTAATCTTTTAATTAACCATTTAAAATGTTGCGAAAAGCTATTTATTTTAGTTAAAATTAAAACCATGAAAACGACTGCCTATAAGGTCTTTATTACAAACGATTTCTGAGGTCAGGTTAGGTTAGGTTAGCAGGTGAGCAGGTGGTACAAAATGGTTTCCGCTTGCACCTACTACGGTATTACCGATGTCATCTGAGGTTTACTTAAAGCAATAATCGGCTTGGCTGATGAACCGGCTCGTCAGGTCGTTTCATCACAGGTAGGTACCGATTGTAATAGTGTAGTCCTGCCGATGCCGGTGCGAAACAGCAACGGCGATATCATATGCACATCTGACTTACACGGTGTAAGTCTGATCATCATCATCATCCGAGCGGTTACTCCCGACTAGCGTTTTCTTCCCGGGTACCTGGGGTCGTGTAAACCCGGGTATTTAAGATATTTTGTACCCGGGTATAAACTGAGCACCATACCTGGGTACCTATATTAAAAAGATTCGTTGATGCACCATAACGAATTTAAAGCAATTGTTTATAAACGCATGAAATTATTCCGATAGTCGTCATCGTCCTAGCGCTTATTCCGGCCTCTGCCAGGGTCCGCTTTCACACTCAATTTATTCCACTTTGCCCGGCCTTCGGCATCCTCTTGTTGTAAGCCGTTGGCTCTCGCATTCGACTCAGAGATGTCAATCCATCGCTTCTTGGGTCGCCCACGGGGCCTCTTTCCTGATACTTGCAGATTCAGGCACCTATTTCCTACATATCCCTGAGACTTACGCAACACGTGACCAAACCAGCGCAGACGAGCCTCCTCGATCTTATCTGCGATATCCCTCACGCCAAGGCTGCCACGGATGTACTCGTTACGTACTCGATCGAGTTGCGTAACTCCACCGTAGCATTTTCATTTCGTTGGCGTGGAGTTCGCGAACGTGTTTCGTCAGCGCTGGCCAAGTCTCGCAGCTATTAAGCATCACCGGTCTAATTATGCTTTTGTATATAAAAGCTTTAAAGGGATTTTAGGGTCACAGGTGTCAGCCTGGAGTTTCCGCCATTTACGCCATATACTCCGTTTTGGCGACATTCAACTTCAAACCACCGTTTTCTAGCACATCCTTCCACGTGTTTACTCTGGTCTCAAGATCTTGCCTAAGCTTGCTCACCAGTACAATGTCGTCAGAGTACTTCATAAACCAAGGAGGCATGTCCTGAATTTTCGCTGAGAGGGCATCGAGCACAATGCAAAACAAGTAAGGGTTCAACACAGAACCCTGGTGAACACCTACAGTAATCGGGAAGGGATTAGTATAGCCTACGATGATTTTGACGACGGCTCCAGTACTGGCATACATTTCCTGTATAATACTGTAAGGAATTCCTCTTCCATTCACTCTTCCAAAAACACTGACCGAGCACTTAAAGACAATAAAGTACACATCTGTACATTTCGCTCTCAATAGAAAGGAGAACAAAAAACAAGGGACCGGTCATATCTAGAAACCAATCGACTAAAGAAACGATGTTGCGCAACATCTGGCGAGCATCATGGCACAAAAATCGCAGCAAACTACAATACGAGTAAGACACATGGCTAACGACGGCGACTGACATTCGATCACCAGGCAGTGCGCTGAGACCTAGCCACATATGTAGCGGACAACATAAAATTAAATAGAATACACTTAGCTCTTTTAAACAGCATTCAAGATGCTAACATAGGAACCCTAGAGCAATCCATCGAAGAGAGGATAGATTTGTACATTCGATCGCAACTCAACGCCGGCTTCTGGGGAGTCGAAAAAAATAGCGGCATGCGAGTTTTATTTAGTGAACGTGCACGTGCACGTAAACTATACCACGCCGCTGGTCTACAGTCCAGAAAATGAACGACCATCGACCTGCATACACCCACATTTCGAAAACCATTACTACAACAGCATAATAGTTACAAACTCGCAAGAACATATATGCTTCTCGGACAGCTCACAAAGTAAAACGTCGTAATCGGAAACCCAGCCGTGTAATAGCTACCCTGTCCACACCTGAACAACTGACCTGAAGCACCTGAAAAACCAAAGAACCCCGTACCCTGTAGTAAAATGAAAGGTCCCACCATAAATAGTGTCCCCGAAAATGGTCCAATTGAAACGGATCACCCAGACGAAGCGACAATAACAAAAATTTTAAAAAACATGAAGAGTGGTACCGTCCCGGGAACGGATCAAGTCGTCGTGGAATTATACAAAGCGGCACCACCAAGAGGCTTGGGTAAGGAAAACAATACCAGAGGATTGGAAATTCACAAGACAGGTTCCAATTACAAAGATCGAAAACCCTAAAAGGGCGTCCGACTTCCAGAAAATATCAATATGCAACGTCGGTTATAGGATATACGCTAACTTCAATTTAATGAAATTAGACGAAAAAATCCAGTTAGGAAATTACCAAGCGGCTTTCCTACAAGATCGTTCGACGGATGACCACATGTTTACTATAAGAAAAGTCATCATCATCATATCAGCCAGAAGACGCCCACTGCTGGGCATAGGCCTCCCCCAGAGATCTCCACAAAGACCGGTCCCGTGCTTTTCGCATCCAGCTGGTACCTGCGATCCTTACAAGGTCGTCAGTCCACCTTGTGGAAGGCCTACCCACGCTGCGTCTTCCAGCACGTGGTCAAATAAGGCCCACAGTGAGCGGCCACGTTTCAGTTCCGTAAGTCATCACTGGCAACACACATTGGTCAAAGACCTTCGTCTTGAGACATTGCGGCAATTGGGACGAAAATATACGGCGTAGCTTCCCGAATGCTGCCCAAGCGAGTAGGATTCGTCGATTGACCTCTTTCTCGAAGTTGGACCTACCTAACTGGACTATTTGTCCTAGGTATGAATAGTCGATAACAACTTCAAGTGGAATGCCTCCAACTGTCACTAGAGTAGGCACAACATGGACATTCGACATAATTCGAGAAAGAGGGACTCTTTATAAGAAAAGTACTGGATTCCAATTGGAGAGCAGGCACCAAAACATATGTCGCAGCCCTCGACATAGAAAAAACCTTCGACACGGTCAATCTCGAAGCACTCAGAGATATACTCCTCACCCGAACTTAAACGCATCTAACCAATAGGATAATAGAAGCCTGTATGCAAGAGAAAACCCTTATCTCATGGTGCTGCTAGAACTCCGATATCATAAACAAAGGAAAAGGAGTTAGCAGGGATGCCCACTATCACCCAGACTATTTACATTGACATGACATTACAGTCATGGACGAAGTGCTGCGAACCCTTGAGGAGGAAGACGACGAGCTTCCTTTCATTTGCCGACGACCTGATTCTAATTGGAACCGATATAGTCAAATTGGACCAGATAATAACAAGATTGAAAGTATTAATTGAATCGGTAGGACTTATTATAAATGGTTCCAACGCAAAATTAATAATCAGAGATACATCCAACTCACCTAGCAAGAAGGAAATAAAATATTTAGGGACGTATCTCACAGCATCCCATGGATATACGAAACTGTATAAAACACAGGTGCGATAAAGCCGTCACAAACTCCAAAATGGTAAGCGCGTTTATATAAAAACAACAGACTGGAATGGAAAATCGCAAGACTAATCTACAAAATTGTCATATGCCCTACGGTGACATACGGTTTGAACGTGTTTGGGAAAACAAAGACTAATCGATCAAAACTACAACGATAAGAAAGATTCATCTTGGAAGGTATGTTAAATCTATCCAAAGACAAACCCAATAAGAAAATATAGCAGATTGTAGATGGAATAACTATAACTAAAATAATAAAAGTACGAAGGCTGACATACTACGGCCACATAATGAGGCACGAGATCCCACATATACTACAGGCAGCCCTACAACACTCAGAAACTAAGCGTAAAGTTAGTCGACCTATATTTACCTGGGAAGACTCGTTGAACTACGACATAGTTCATTATACAACGAAGCCGAAAGAAGACTGGCAGGTGATGGCAGGTAATAGGAGCGAAATGAAAAACGAAGCCGGAAAAATATACCAAGCGCCGGAGACAGATTCCGAGTCATTGGAGAAAGCGAACAAGATCGACCATGAGTGTCCAAAGCAGATGATATCGTTGAAGTTATACAGCTTAAATATTACAACACGGCGATGGAAAGAAGGGACCACTTGCGCAAAGTTTATGGTAGGTTGCTCACGACTGGACATCGTGGGAAAAGCCACATGGGACATGACAGATCAAGCGAACAACCACAGCAGTCTTTACCATCCTTCTGTATTATATTACACAAAAAGTATAGTATCTATCCTCGTTCAAACTGACTCGATGCTGGTATTCTTGTTAGCTCCAAATCCTTTCGCTCCCATCCTGACTGCGACAGCCCTACACTCCCCTTCGCATCTACGTACGCACTGGTATCTCGGGCTGGAGGTAGCGCAAATTAGTGGAGGATGAGGTCTGGTGTCGCCTAAAATCAACAACTCCCACGTCTGATGCTGTATCCGTAGCAAATCAGCTCTTTGGGTGAGACCCGTGACAACCACTGGGCGTGGTTGCTCAAAATACAAGTACAGATGACGGAACCACCGATGATGGCGACGCCGTACCTGGTTCTTGCTGATATGATCTACATACACCCTTGCAGAAGCATTTCTGGCTGGTGTTGTACCTGAACGGAACGGAACTTTAAAGGCTACGCTACACTAACAACCAAGTTGAAAGATTGGAAAATGCAGCTCGTGTTAACATTATAAAGCAAAAACCACAAGGGTTTCTTCGCTCAATTTGTTGACTGGTGCTGAGACGTTCCAACACTTAATTGTAAAACTTTTCGAGGGATTGGCAGGAGCCAGCTGCTGCGAGAAAACCAGACCAGTCAAAAGTCAAACGTACAGGCAACGGCATAATCCACGTCAATTTGGTATAAATCACTGCGTGTTCGTTATTATGTTTTCCCAGTCAACGGTGAAGCTAGACCCTGCCATGCCTGGACCATACAATGTGGTCAAAGTTCTTCCGAGCGGACGCTACGCCCTTCGCTTGCTGAGTGGATGTCGCGGGAAGACAACGCAGGCTGCGGCGCTACACATGGAGCCATGGCGACGCCGTACTTTGTAAAAGATACTCACGAAATTATTTTGTTCGCTGATGATACATCTTTAGTGTTTAAAATTAAAAGACAACAATTAACATATGACGACGTGAACAAAGCTATTTCAGAAGTGGTAAACTGGTTTACGATTAATAATTTATTACTAAATGGCAAAAAGACAAAATGTTTAAAATTCTCCTTTACAAATGTTAGATCAGTATCCACTAATATACAAGTAAGAGGCGAAAATTTGGACTTTGTTGATTCCACAGTATTTTTAAGCTTTACTCTAGATAGTAGATTACAATGGGGTTCACACATTGATAAATTGGCGAAAAGGCTAAGTTCTGCAGCATATGCTGTAAAGAAGATGCGAGGTTATTCTGATGAGGCTACAGCAAGATTAGTTTACTTTAGTTATTTCCACAGTATTATGACTTATGGCATACTGCTATGGGGACACGCTGCCGACTGGCATAATGTATTTGTTCTGCAGAAAAGGGCTATTCGCGCGATTTACCAATTGGGACCTAGAACTTCACTTAGAGATAGATTCAAGAATATTGACATTATGACAATGCCATCACAATACATTTATGAGAACTTGATCTATGTTCATAAAAATATACACTTGTTTACGAAGAACAGTGATGTGCATAGTAGGAATACTAGAAATAAAGATAAACTTGTTACTAGTTCTTGTCGTCTGGCCAAAGTCCACAAATCATTTATGGGTCAATGTGTACGCCTTTATAATAAAGTCCCAACAGATATACAGAATTTACCATTGAATAAATTTAAAGTCACTATAAAAAATAAATTATGTCAAAAAAGTTAATATAGTATACCTGAATTTGTGAATGACAAAAGTCCATGAAACTGAAATGCAGTTTTAAACAGGTATTAATTTAGTTAAAATTAGTATGTTAATATAATGTATTAGTATATAAAACATAAAAAAAAAAAAATGAATTAACTTAGGCTCTGTGGGTTTGTTGCCGTTTCTTTACCACGGAGGACCACCTAGGAAGCGGCGTTAACATTCCTTCCCTTCCCACACACGGTGTCTTTTGGTCGTAGCGGGGCTGGGGGGCGTCTACTCTACGCGAACTGCGGTAGGGATGGCGTAGGATAAGATAGGGGAAAAGTAGGGGTAGGGTTAGGTTAGGTTAAGGGGTAGGCCGGGGTAGGGGTGGGTAGGGTAGGATAGGGGTAGGCTACGGGCAGGGTAAGGGTAGGGTGAGAGCAGCTACCTAACACTGGTATTGTCGGACATGGTCCGGCCGTTGTCGGCGGGGGGTGGGTGTCCTGCGGCTATGGGGCGGCCAACATGTCACTGTGTGTTTCCTTCCTAATTCCCTACCCCCTCCTCTTTGACGATTGGAAGAAATATATAATATCCTACTCAATAAAGTAATTTTAAATTTTGAATTTTTGAATTGAATTTTTGACGCGAGTGGTGCTCAGAGACGGGTGCAAACTTCTTTGAGAATGAGTTGTCTTGTTGCTGTGCTAGGTGTAAGTGCTAGTCGCTATGGTACTAGACACTCAGGAAATGATTTCTGTGGCGTTCGTCGCTGCACCTATGCATATGCATGTTTACCTACGCATGGATACAGCCTGCGCAAGGTAACCTGTAGTTTGAATACGGTCCGCTACAGGTGGTCTGTACACATGAATACAGTCTGTGTCAGACGGGTCTGCACACATGGATACGGCCTGTGTCAGATTTATCTGTACGTGTGAATACGGCCCACATCAGACAGGATGCGTTGTCACGCATCGATTCGTTCGTCAAATCATGTTTCAGATGGCGGAGAGTCGTCTGAACTTACAAAGAACAAGACCTAGCCACTGGATTGGTATACCAAAAAGTGCACTGTGTACAAGTTGAACTTTGAATTAAGTTAATGCGGATCGAGAGAAAGAAATACAAGATTGAATGCATTTATTTGGTACGTTAAACTATTTTTAACCGTTTTACGATTTCAGATGATCATGAAGACGAAAATGGTGTTGACGCTGCACCATCTGTGCCGATCCCCGCCAGATTGGACGTCTTTGCTGGACATTGACCCTGAAGCTGGGCCATCGGTACCTGTCGCTGTCCCCAGCGGCACCACTCAAGATGCCTGTGTCGCGGACGACACACGGTCAGGAGAGGCAGTGTAAGGAATTCCTCTTCCATGGCTAACACCTACCCTACACGCCATATAAATAGCGAGCAGATAGCGCACCCCGTCCCTACGGGGTGTAGCATCCGATGAAACCTGAAAGGCCCTTCCGGCTACAGGTGCTCCCAGGGGGTGTTTAGTACGTATGCGCCTAGGTATTTTTTGGCGAGTCGTGCATAACCGGCATTTTTTGGCCGGCCAGCTGGTACTCATGAGAGTTCACCTCCTCCCTCCCAACCGCTATACCGGAGGGTGCCCATTTCCACTTGCGTTAAGCGCAAAAAAAAAAAAAAAAAAAGACAAGCTCTTTTGCTACTTGGCCCTCAGAACGGACGGACGTGCTACAGAATCGCTGTTGCTTCTTTTTAAGGTCACGTGAACTATTTTTCTGGTCATTTCAATTCTATTTTTCAATTGATTTCTGTGTATCTGATCTGGGCAAGTAGATAATCGTTATTGTGTTTAAATTTAGTAAAAACTGCTGTTGATTTTGATTATTTATATGTGATTTGTAAATTTATTAGTTTGGTGCGAAATATAACACGGTTTTGTGTTAAATCTTGTTTTTTTTTTTAATTTATTTTGTTCGTAGTTCCTAAAAATACTTATGTACGCTTCGGCGCTGCAGTCCGGCCTGAAGCCGTATTGGCATTCCGACAAGGAACATTCCTGGCGAAGTCTGGTCCATAATACGTTCGAGTAGCTTAATTGTGTGGCTCATGAGTTTAATACCTCGAAATTATTCCGATATTATATATATTTACTCCGATAAGATAAGTTATGACTGTCAACTGTCAAGAGACAACTAAAAAAAACAAATATAAAGATTTATTGAGGTTATGTTCACGTGTAGTTCAATAATTTTATGATAATTATTATCTTTTTTTAGGTAGACTGATTTTTTTAAACCTTTGGTTTCTAAATTGAATTTAAACAAAGGAAAATAGTTTTAAAATATGTAAAACTAGTTTTATTGTAGAGATAATAAAATAGTAGTTTATGCAACTGTCATATAAAAGGGGGTATTAAAACATGAGTGTCTGTTTATCTGTATGATAATAGTTTGACACAAGTGTTTTAATACCTGATTATATGCAGTTGTATACACTTCTTTATCTACACTCATATTTTCATGTTAAAATTTCGTACGTTTTCAACTTTGCTGGAAGTAACTGCGATTTAGTTCTGTCGAGGATATCAAGCGGCGGGAAATTTACTTCACTACTTTCACATTTATCTATTTATTTGTTTCAAACAAGAAAAAACATTCACAAACACAAATTACAACAATTAGAAAAAATATTCTGTTTAGCTGGAAAATAATTCCAAATGTACACAATCACAACCACAGACTATGAACTGATCACAAATATAAACAGGAAAATTCGAATTTTGAATTTGTTGAAGACATTTAGATATTCAGCCTACATTTAGCCGTGCCGGCGCCTGACAAAAAATTAAAAAAGAAGTGTTGCATATGATTAAAAAGTTATTTTATCTACCACTCATACCGTAATATTCCAATTACATATTCGAAAACAGTTGTTTAAGGATACACTTTTTTCACGCCAGACTATAAAATTTAATAAAATCACTTTTCGATACAGCATTTCCCATACTATTTTCATTACTATTTCATTATAATGTTTGAATAAGAGTTCGGCCATGTGGCCGCCGCGACTGGCACGCATATGGCCAAATCTGGATGTCCAATTTTCACACATTTCGCAGCAAACGGCTATATTACGCTAAACTCACCGAAAACATTCGGTGAGTTTACCGAAAAATACAACAGTATTTTATCATCTCTAGTTTAACGGCGTAGACCTATCCCCAAAGAAAATAATCATTAATAAAAATTTAGATCGCACAATCTCGATGGCCAATGTGAAATTAATAGCTGATGTTAATTTTTTCCAAAATACAAAATTTTGTTTAGCGATAAAGCTCACCTTTGGTTGAATGGTTTTTACTTTTGTAAGAATAAACACGCAGCGGCCACATGGCCGAAATCATATTTAAACATTAATGGCATGTCATTAGATTTCCAATAAAGCTAGTTTCACTGACATTAAAATACTTTTTTTCTGTTATCGCTAATTACAACTCACCGAATCCTGTTATTCTATCGTCTCTGGTTTAACTGCGTAGACATATTAATAAATAATAAATATGCTTGGACAAATTCACACATCTGTGTGAACCCCAAAGTAACCCCCATCTAACCCCAAAGTAAGCGAAAATTGTGTTATGGGTGGTTACCCCTAAAGAAAATAATCTAATGGAGTTAGCTCGCACAATCTCGATGGCAAACGTGAAATTATTCGTTGATGTTAATTATTTTCCTCATACAAAATTTTGTTTAGCGATGAAGTCCACTTTTGGTTGAATAATTTTGACTTTTGGTAGAATAAACACCCAGCGGCCCTTAGGCCGAAATCATATTCAAACATAAATGGCATTTCATTAGTTGTCCAATAGAGCTAGTTTCACTAATATAAACAATACATTTTTTTCTGTTATATTTCAATTTGAAAACCAAAAGTTTAAAAAATCAGACTTGACTTACATTTTCTTAAAAAATTTGCATATACCCGGATACCCGGGTATGTCCGGGTATTAAAAATAAAAATACCCCCGACCTCTGGGGTCCACTCGTCCTCCACTTCGCTTGACCTTCGCGTCGTAAGCCGTTGACTCTCGTATCCGGGTCAGTGATGTTAATCCATCTCTTGTTGGACCTCCCACGGGGCCTCTTTCCTAATATTGGCAGATTTAGGCACAGATTTCGTATGTATCCCTGGTATAACACGTGACCACACTGCAGAAACCTGTAGCTATGAATAGAAAGGTTGATTTTGTTAGGTGCTTAAGGCTTTTAAGTCTTAACATTTTAACAGTAAACGTAATGTTAAATGCTTAGGTATAGTCGAAATGATAAACTATAGTCGGTAGGTACAGTGTTGATTGCTACTTGTTAGATTTAAAGTTCGGTTTACCTATACTAAAAATTATGACGTCTACCCGTTTTGCCCAAATCAGATTCCCATTTTAGGCTCATATTTTAGGCGCAAAACATTTTCAAGAGGTTTCTTATTTTTTCTATTTATAAAATATTTAACATAAAATTATTTAAAATTGTGTTTTATTTTCAAATTTATAAACTAAATCAAGCTAAGATATACACCATATACATTATTTATCCTTGCGCGAAACTTACCCGTTTTAGGCTCACTTCCCCTATACCTTACAACAAAAGTTCTAACAACTGTATGATGCTGTACAAGTAATTTAATTTTTTCTTTGCGACATACATAATATTGTGTTTAAGTTTATAATTTTGCACCTACATATTCGTAACAACTAACTCTACTGCTAGTGAAGGGTCTACTGGTCAGATCCTTAAAACTTTTTATAGAGCTATGGGCTTCACCACATTTATTCCTTAAGTAATTCTAAGCATTTCTGACGCGGGCAACAAGAAATAAAATGCTGCTGCCAGGGACGAGGGGGTAAAAAGGTCCTACGACCATATTTTAAAAAAATCTGTAAGTTTCCAGCTGGCTAATACAGCAAGTTTAATAACATTTTCGTGTAAAATGAAGATTTAGAATTCATTGCCGGTATTTATTTTAACTATTTTCATACTAATATTTTGTAAAGATCGCATAAAAGTAAAAAATTAGCAGATATTTTTATGCTTTGAGAACTAATAATTTTTAAACAACAAAAATATAACACGCAAACAATACTCTAACCGTATTTTATGGTGATTCTAACAATATAAACTTCAAGAACCTCTTACACCAAAAGTTGGTAAAAAATTCTGTAACCTCGCGGTGGTGACAATTCTCTCTAAGCGCTGGGACACACTGAAGAGGTGCGCCGCGCGGCGTACTGCACAATGTGGCAAAACTTGTTGCACGCCGAGCAGTTTGTATGCAAGTACATTGACAGGTGGCGAAACGTCCCACTGTGCAGCGCGCCGCGCGGCGCACTGCATGATGGGGCAAAACCCGCAATCCAAGCCCGAAATGTCAGTTTGTATGAATTTTGTCCACATTTTTTCAATTTGGCCCCATCGTGCAGTGTGCGGCGCGCTGTCAGCAGATGTCAACATGAGACGTCACACTTGACTGTTTCTTTTTACCAACAGTTCGAATCTCTCCTCCTTATGTGACACAGTTTACACACATATATCTGTCTTCTTTTTTTAGTACAGATTCAATGCGTATGAATGAAATAGGAATTCGACCTTGTCAAAGAAATTTTGACCGCTGATGAGTAAGCCCCGCCCCTTTTTGTGATTCTGCAACATTATCGTAGTAGTTTCGCTTTCGTGATCCTTTCGTCATTTTGTTCTCAGTTCCTCCCGAATAATAAATAAGGCATGTTTTGTTCTAGAACACAAGTTTCTAAAAAGAAATGCTGGTCCTCGTCGAGATCTACATTTCGGATAGCAGCTGTCAAACTTAAGACTAATAACTCTGTAACTTTTGGTCCTAGAACACTAGTTCCTTAAGACGATGATAGTGCTTGACGAGATCTACATTTCGGATGACAGCTGTTAAATTAAAAACTGTAATAACTCTAAAACTATTGGTCCTACAACAGTAGTTCCTAAATAGAAATGATAGTGCTTGTTGAGATCAACATTCATTGATACAACAAACAATGACACACATTCATTCGGTCACGCCTTTCTCCCGTAGGGATAAGCAGATACCATATTGTTCCACTTGATACGGTCCTGACAAATATCTGTGGCTTCTTCATACATACATATGCTGTTAACTTCACTACCCATCGTCACTTTCTATCAGGTGAGTTGAGGACAAATGCAAGCCCATTGATAATAAAAAAAAGCTACCCTTTCTTGGCTTCCTCGTAGTCGGGTAAAAAGGAACAGTTATCATAGTATTCGAGGAAGACCAATCGAGGTGGTCCAATTTCTTTACATATTTATGATGTTAAAAAAAAAGCAACAGTCGCGTTTAATATATTTTTAGATCAAAAATTTAAGTGTAGGCCAGAACAAAATTATTTTCCAATAGAGAAAACAGTTCTTACTATTATTTACTAACATTGTTTACTGTGACGTCAAATCTGCACGTCCGACGGTTCGATTGTTTTAGGCTTTTAGAATAGCGATACTTAGTAGCTACTGTACGCCCAGTGGTACATAGTGGTGGCGGTGGTGGGCGTACAGGTTTGACACCATAGTAAAAAATTATAGGAACTGTATGCTGTATCTGAAAATTGCATAATATTTTTCGGGCCGGCACTGAAAGTGTTTTAATCCACTTTCAGTGTTTTAATAAATTATATCCTTTTCGTACGTTTCTCTTGATTGCATTTGAGTCGGCAGATTAAAGAAATCTCCATTTACTTTTCACGCCTGCGTGTGAACACACAGTCGAGAAGACATATGGTCAATAATTATGCGAGTCATTTCAAATAACGCGCGTAAAAGCATCGTTAAAGCTCTCGTGCAAACGTTGCCTAACTTAAAATCCCTTGTGCGAACGTTGCCTGATTTGTAAAACCAGAATAACACCACAGTTTCTTTGGTTGTCACCGTGACGTGGCTGCACCGCGCGAGTGGACATCAAGCCTAAGAGGCGATTTACCTTACTTACAAATTGGTCTGTATTATGTAGCTACTATAATAGTTTGGTACCATTTTCATATGAATATAAGATGGAGAAGTCATTTCTGATATTTATGTTAATCATTTTCTTAGTATTTGTTTAATAAATCGTAAAAAAGTAAAAAGTAATCAAATTGTTCCTGCTTTGAGAGCTATTAACTCTTATATATACCTAGCAGAAAAAATAACAATCAAAAATACCCTAATAAAGCATATCTTACAAATTGGTCTGAATAAATTTATCAATCTAGTATAACAAGTTCTGTATAATTTTCGTATAGATAAGCAGACGATGCAGAATTCAGTGTCGGTATTTATGTTAATCATTTTCATTGTGTTTGGCTAGTCAATGGATTGACATCGCCGAGTCGGACGCGAGAGCCAACGGCTTACGACGTGAGGATGCCGAAGATCGGGCAAAGTGGAGAAAGCAAAGTAGGAAAGCGGACTCTGGCAGTAGCCGGGATTGACCGCTCGGATGATGATATGATATGATTCATAGTGTTTATTAACAAATTGTAAAAAAAAGATAAAAGTTAACAATTATTTTATGCTTTGAGAGCATTTAAATACTTACCTGCCATCATATCAATAGGTCAGAACCTACCGTTAGAGCATCGGTTAGCATTCCACTAATGTCACAACTCAGAAAAGAGTCATTGGTACATGGCCGCAGTGGTATTCGGAGCCGGTACCTCTCGCTTACGAGTTTACAGATTCTAACAACCTTAACTTGAATATATAAGGAGTTGGAAAATAAAATCTGTAAACTCGCAGTGGTGGCGAGTCTCGCTAGGAGGCGGTATACCTCTTTCGTCATCAGAGCTTTTGAGTACGATAATGCAGCCATCAACCATCATCATCGTCCTAGCGGGTTACCCCGGCTTCTGCCAGGGTTCGTTTTCCCAGTTTTTCGGCCTCTTCGCAGCCCTTGCGGACTCACAACATTTTCATTTCGTTGGCGTGGTGTTCGCGGAAGTGTTTCGTCAGCGTGTCAATCACAGGCCATCACAGGCCTAATATTATACTCTTGTATGTAAGCTCAAGGGAGTTTGATCGGAATTTTAGAGTCACCGGAGATTTGGCCCAAGCCACCAGAGTTACGGGATTTGACATCGGAGCCGATGTCACCGAACTCGTGGAATACAGATCCAATGAACCTCAATTTATCTGTTATTGACAGCTTCGTTCCCTGTACGTATGGCTTCAATTAGAGATGAAACGGATATCCGGTTACTATCCGGTATCCCGCATATCCGGCGTTAATTTACTATCCGGCCGGATACCGGATAGTGCGTTAATATTCGGCCTAATACCGGCTATAAAATAATAGCAAAAAAATGTATAAATAGTAAATAATAGTGATTTTGTTCTTTTACGAAGCACTATTGATTAGGTACCTACTCGTTCATTTAGTAGGTAGGTTAGCAAAAAAATTACGTATTGTATTTATTGTAGGAATATGGTATTTCATATTTTATTAATTACCACGTCTTGTGTAGGTATATTTATAGTGCGATAAAGTTTTTAAATAAATAAATAAAACAAAATAAAAAATAAAGATAAATTATTATGTTGGGTTAAAATACTAATTGCTCCTAAATTGAGGGGTAGCATGCGGTTTCGTTTGTCTTCTTATGCGGTTTCGTTTGTCATCTTATGAAGAGAATCTTTGACTACACTCTCGTCCACGACGCTGGGGCTAAATACCCTTATTTCGAATCGAGGGTACCGCCCGAGGTCGGAAGAATTGTTTAGAATGAAGTCCGAATTATTTGTATTGAACGAATACTTGAAATCACGTAAACACATGCAGTTGTCTAATATCCTACCCACGCTCATATGAAGCTTGCGCAGACTTGTTCAGAGACTATGTCCTGCCAAATATTAAAATATTAAATGAGTAATACGCTGATGATATCGATGAGAGAATATCGAGCATAATACAGATATGAATAGAAGAACAGACAATGGACTGAACTCTGGTGAATACCTACGGTAATCGTGGAGAGATACAGCCTCAGTATTGGCATACATGACCTAGATAATTTTAAGGTTCGCCTCAGGCACAGATTTTGATCCACTGTTTAATGCTCTCTGCAGATCGAGAAATGCAGAGGTTGATTTCTACTGCAGTAGGCGCCAAAGTACCAAAAATTGTGATAAAGACCGGCTTAAACTCGTATTGGCAATCTGACAAGGAGCATTCCTGGCAAACTCTCTGGTCTTTAGTAAGTTCGAGAAGGTGTATAGTTGCCGACCTCATAGTGCAAACAGCTAGCGGATCATAGAGCGGAACTGAGGTGCCAAACGAAACTTTTCCACCATCATTTTAAGTAGTTCATTGCGATTTCATGGGACATGCCTTTTTGTCCCTGACTGCTTCCTGCACCCCACGATTCCAGCACCCCGTGCTTTTGTCAATTCTTTGGCCGCCTCGAACACATCGAAATGTAGGTATAGATAGTTCAACTCAGTTGTGCGCGCGGCGCTATGTGTGCGTGCGCTTGTAAATATACAGCTTTCATTTATGTGGCAGTGACGCGGCAGTCGTCGTCCGAGCAAGACGTTTACGAGCGACGAGCGAGATGAGCGAGACGACGGTTTACCCACACATAGGGCCGCGCGCACAACTGAGTTAAAATATCAGTACTATTCGTTTGAATTTTACAGGACTTGTGAAAATTGCGGTAGAGCTCATTAGTGGTTGCAGACTTTGAGCTCCAATGGAAGCATTCGGCTGCCTCCATGAACTCCTGGCTCTTGCTTTTTAAAGTCCACCATGTAATGACTTGTGGATTCAATAGACGACTCGAAGGTTACCCGGAAGTCCATGACAAGGACTCTGTGCTCTGTTAAGAGGTACTCTCCTTGGATCACTTTGCAAAATGGATACATAGGAAGTCGTTCTTCTTGTTGGTGGAGTATTGAAAAAATAATTTGTTTAGGGTTACTACGACTTTAGAATACTTACTTTGACAGATTGCGGAAAAATGATCATACTAAATTTATTTTACTGGCAATAATAAACTATATAGAGGAAATATAACTCGACGCTATTGAGTATTCTATAACCTTAATCATCATCATCATCATCTTGGCGTTAATGTCCCGGTTGTGCTCTCGCGTACGAGGGACCGGGGTCCGTCTTGACCATGATCCAGAATTTGGCAGGTCAGGTAATTACAGTGGAGCGACTGCCATCTGACCTCCATGACCCTGCTACCAAGGGCACCTGACCAGATTGGATCATGGTTACACATCCAGTAGCCTGAATGTGCAGGTTTCATCACGATGTTTTCCCTCACCGTAAGAGCATCGGTTAGTATTCAACTAATGTACATAACTCAGAAAATAGTCCTTGGTACATGGCCGGAGCGGGATTCGAACCCGGGACCTCTGGCTTACGAGTCGGATATTGTAACCGCTCGGCCACCAACGCTCTCTATAACCTTAATAAGCCGCCTTAACTATTGTACACCATTTAAAATTAGTTGGTTTATACTGTCTAACTTAAGTGTCAACATCTACAACAGTTGACACATTTGACAAGAATCATAATTCCATGAAGGAGGGCGCTAGGTCTTTTTCCGAAACGTCATTATTCTAATTTAACAATCGGGACATGTTAGTTTCTTTTTCCGTCACGTTCCTTCTTATAGGTTTGATACCTTGAGTCTGAGTGTAGCCATCATTGCCTACTGTTGTATATATAGGTCAAGCGGTGGCAGTCCCAGTAGTACCTCTAGGGCTGCTGATGGTGTTGAGCGCATGTAGGCAGTAATGGCTAACCAGACCATCGTCTGGAATCGCTGCAACTTCTTAATTGACGTCGCCATCTTAGTTCTAATCCACCAGGCGATTGCCCCATATGTTACGAATGGTCTCACTACCGCAATATACAGTCACTTGGCGATTTTTCGAGAGATACCCCAGGTCTTGCCCAGGAGTCTGTTACACTGCCATAGGGAGATGCTAGCTTTGGCCAGCTTGTAATCCAAGTGTTCCATAACATTTTGCTGGCAAATGTAACCCTGAGGTATTTGACTTCCTTAGTTAGGGATAGGGTCGTGTCGGAACAGTTTGGGTAATCTGAGTTCCCCCAGATTCCTCTTGTGCGTGAACATAACCATTTCTGTTTTGGTTGGGTTCACGGAGAGCTCCTGTTTATGACACCAGTCTTCAACGATTCTTAAAGCAGACCTCATGGGATCACATAAGATGTTTTCAAAGGGTCCGCTGATTAGTATTGCTATGTCATCAGCATAGCCTACTGTATAAAAGTTGTGGTCGTTTAAGCGGCTAATAAGCCCGTTGACCACTATATGTATTCCATAAGAGCGGGGATAGGACCCCACCTTAAGGACATCCTCTAGCCACCACTACTCTTGTTGTGTTATTCATAGTGAGTCGCACGGCCCTGTATCTTAGCATGGACTCAATCCCCCCGGCAATGGTATCATTTCCTCCGTGCTTCTTCAGGGCATTGCTAATACTGCAAAAGTGTGTTTTATCGAACACACCCTAAGTTCTATGAAGACCCTAGGGTGGATTGTTTAGATGCCATAGCGTGTTCTATATGAGCTGTAACGCTATGTAGTGCTGATTCAGTGACCTTGCCTATAGAGTAGCCAAGTTGGTTTTTGGGGAGATGGTAGTGTATTAGAGCAGTCTCTGAAATTTCTGTCACATATTCTCTCCAGTACCTTCTGCATGAACGAAGTTAAACTTATCCGTCTGAAGGATTTGGGTTGTGTATAGTCACCTTTGCCGGGTTTAGGTATGAACACAACCCTCACAACCATCTCCACTTTAGCGGAATGTATCTTTTGGCGAGACACGCCTTGTATATACTGACAAGGTGGTCGATCACTCCCTCCCCACTCCATTACAACAGGCCCGGAAAGATTCCGTCTGGGCCCGGTGACTTGAATGGCAGTAAGCTGTCGATTGCCCATTTTACCTTGTCCTTGGTTATTACTTTGTCAAATTGTGACCAATGTGTTTCACTCGGATTGTGCTTCACTTGCCTCGGTCCATGACTGTTCCTCTCTGATTTCAAAGCCTGGCAAGTGTGTATTGAGCAGTACTTCGCATGTCCCCGAGTCTGTTTTCGTGTACGTTTTATCAGGTTTAATCAGTGACCCCAGGTTGTGAGATTTTTCGTTGCTGAGTCCGTTTTTTATCCTAGCAGCCTGGGTGTTACTTTCCACTCCGGAGCAGAAGCGTCTCCAGTAATTTTATTTGCGCTGCCGGACGCGCTTCCTATATTGATTTTGGGTCTCTTTGTAACCATCCCAATCGCTATCACATCTTGTGTTTTTGGCTCTATTGAACGTTCTCCTAAGTTTTCGCCGCATTTTCTCTAGCTCGGGTCCCCACCACTAGAGCCGCGATTTTGGTCCCGAGTGCTATGTTTGTTCGAAGGCGTCTGTTAGTGTCGTCGTTATTTTGTCAACGTGTTCTATGTCTATGTTATTTTGGTAGGTAGATAGTACCGCGATTCCCTTCAGATAATCCTCCATCAGTGTCATGCACTTAAGGCGGTTTAGCCGGCGGGGGTTCCTATTCATACCCGTGTCCTTGTTCGCTGTGTGTAGTTTAAATCTGATCCACCGGTGGTCAGAGCAAGAGATCTCATCAGACTGTTATCAGATTGGATACCTGCTACGAAGCTAGCGTCAGATCTATAATTGTTTTGGCCCTTCGTGTTACAAATGTAGGTTCAGCGCCCCTGTTAATTACAGTAAGTCGTGTTGTCATACAACGGATGTTCAAGAAATAGGAAGCTAATTCTAATTCGCACAGGAATCCAATACGAACGGTTCAAAATTACGACGCCAGAGCTGCCAGTGACTAGTTGATGACGCAGCTCAATAAATTTATTTCGACCGGAGATACACTAAGCAAAATATTGTAAATTGATAAAACAAGACTAAGCGAAGCTATGCTACACTGCATGAGTGGGAGGATGATAATAATGTACATTAATAAGAGAGTTCGTTTATGGATTAATAAAATTCGTAAAATTCAAAGCATTTATTAATTCTGCTTACAATTGTCGATAATAACGCTTTGGATTCTGTCTGTAAGTTTGCATTTATTTTAAATAAATAAATAAATATTACAAAAATATTAACGTCATACAGCAAAATTAGGTAGGTTTATTTATATTCTCAATTACTTTTAACCAGGATAAAAGATTACAATATTGTAACAAAGTTGCAATGTAATTTTAATAACGTTTCAGATAACATACCTAACTGTACAGAGAACAAACTTGCATTCGTAAACACATACAAGAAGTGCATTCTCAACTTTTAACTTATATAGAAAAATATAAAGAATATAACAAGGCAACATTACTCTGGAAAGATCTACCTACGATCAGTACCGAGATATCTTTTGCATATCGGGCAGTAGTGGTCGGTGTTCTTCGCCGATTCTGAACAATACGGTATGCAGCAGCACCTGAAGGATTAAGGGTCACAATTAATCTTTAATATGTCGGAAAACTCCCCACAAAGTCCATAATATTCCCAAGCTTGTAGGTATTTTAATGAAACAAACGCGAGCAACATATCTATTAAACGGATTTCAAATAAAGAAAACTTCATGTTTTGCTACCGGACGCTGCAGAGGGATGGGTTATGTAAAAAGCTGACAAGGGGGACGAAAGGGTCCCCGATCTCCCCCGAAGATGCTTGCCAGCTCCACTCCGGTCTCCGACCCCGGCACGACAGGCATGCCCAGGATTTGTCGCGCAGTTGGCGGAGGTCAAAGTGATGCACGGGTTTGGGTCCCCTATTAACTGGCGGGCGACCAGTGGTGAACCGTTTTATCGGGTCTCCCTGGCCCCGGCGCCAACCTATCACGCCCAACCCTCTAACATCCAACACAAAACTAGGACCTACAGAATACCAACATTACAGCACATTACAGAACACAGCCCAGGGACTGCTTGGCGCCATGCAGATTCAGCTCCGTGGATGGTCGCTAGCCATGCAGGCTGAGACCTTACCAAGCAATTTCGGTTGCACTTTTAGCATCACTTTTAGCATTAGGTCACGTGTAGGGTTTTCGAGATATCCTAAAAGAGAATCTCCTTTTTCGTCGGGGGTTAAATATGAATCGCTAAATGTCTGCTACAATTAGTAGATCACTAAGTAGCTAATCTATGGTTACGAATATCGTGTACTTAATGCGTATTGGCCTACCATAGGTACCTAACTAAGGTTCTTTCAAACATAGTGTTTCCTGCCTGCATCCGAACATACCTTGCTCCGTGGCATTTGCCGTGTATTTCCCTAAATATTTATTACACTTTGTATTATGAAGCTAAATTATGTATATGTATAACTCCTAAGCATGAGTTATTGCTCTGAGCGTAGCTGTATACGGTATACAACATGTGCTCAAACATGTGTGTGTGGCTGAATGTTTTTGTTTCCAAATGCTTTGCTTAAATGTGTATGTAAAATAAACGTATTAGTATGTTATATACGTATTATATTATATCAGGCGGACCCTGGGCCCTCGCGTGCTGCACGGGGACGCAACCGCGTCATAACGATTATAAGAGAGGTAGGGCATAGCAGGGTATCCCGTTCGAATTGGAGCCGCCTGACTGAGGAATTACCTCCACCTTACAGAATACCACAGCAAAACAATACTCTTTTAAATAGTATTGTGTTTCTGCCAGTGAGTAAGGTCTCCAGTGCTCCATGGGGTGAGGATTTGGGGAACAGTGGCTTTGGCAGTGGACGGGCATTTGCCTTTTAGCTGCCAGAGCAACGTGTTATAGAGGTGGGCAACGCATTGGCGATACTATTGGTGTTGCCAATGTCTATAGGCAGTGGTGACCACTTTCCATCAGGTGGCCCGCTTTCCTGTTTGCCTACCGTATGACATAAAAAAATAAAATAAAAAATGACGCCAAGATGATTATGAGGATGACGATAAACGTATTATATATACGCACAGACATTTTGTGCACCACTCTTTGCACCTGCAAGACAGTAATTCTTTGCTATTGACGCTAGCATCAGGTTTACGCACCGACATTTTGTGCATCGCTCTTTGCACTTGCAAGACAGTAGTTCTTTGCAATTGACGCTAGCCATCCCAAATTGCATAGATCATGTACTTCGGGGTCTTTATTCAGACAGTGGGTCCTGGGCCTGCAATGCCGCTCTTTTTACATGTTGGAGTGCGTCTTGCGTTGGAGGAATATTCATCCATTGTGTCACTTGTAAACAAAAAATTCTTCAATTACCGCGAATTCGTGACTAGTTTACATGGTTTCATCCCACAAGACTGTGCTTGGATGCAAGCAAAACTAAAAGCAATCTACAAAATGACGATTAGTACAGTCTCCTCTAGGTCAGCACAATAGTCAAGCGGGACTTAGTGAACATTGTACCAGGACGCATCAGGAATTTGCCTTCGGCTTCATTCTGCCTCCGGTCAGCTAATACTCGTTCTAGGGGAGATGTTAGTCACGATGTATATAGGCGTGTCAGCGTACATTGAAAAGGTCATCGTGGCTGAAATTATGGACGACTGCATTTTGGGCCTAGACTTCATGAAGAAATATAACTGCAAAATCGATGTCACTGATGGAATTTTGAAGTGTGATAATGAGAACATTTTCATACTTGGAGGAGCCACTGGGCATGTAACTTGCCTGAATAAAATTATAGTAACTGCACGAGCACAGGCTCAGGTAAAGTTGAAGTTGCCATCGGCTAGTTAGAACGAGCCGAATAGCTGTGTACTGGTGAAGCGCAGCACAAAACAACGGCTCGATAACTACTAACAGCAAGATCCCTTATCAATGGAAGCAAAACTGCAGTGGGTTGTAAATCTACACGACCATGACGTTAGTTTGGATGAAGGCGACGTTGTTGGAAAATGCGAGGAAGTTGTTCGGATGAAAAAGTGCGAAGTCTTGATGGCTGTAAAGGAAACCTGAGATATTCGCAGAGCATGATCGCCAAGAGATCTGCTGCGCTTCGCGGATATCTTCTCTTCAAAAGTTGGAAGTACTGGAAGGACTTCGCTAGTTCAACACAGGATCGACACTGGGAGCGAAAGACCTACTCGCCAGGGAACAAGGCAAATACCGATCGCAAAAGAAATACAAATTCAGGAGCTATAATATAGACCCTATTTCTTTATGAGAAAAATAAGGTCAGTCATAGAACAGTCTGCAAGTCCATCGTGTTCACCAGTCGTCTTAGTCAAGAAGAAAGATTACAGCCCACGATTTTGCGTGGACTACCGTCGACTAAATGAAATCACAAAAAATGGTTGCTGTTTATCGGAATTAGTGCATGTGTTTCCTACGCAACTCGGCATTTTTAGATTGTAAAGTAACGACCATTCGTATACATGGCAGAAAGGTCGTAGCTCCAATGAAGTGGTCTCATTGCCTTTGTACAATGAACCGGTCCATATATAGAAGTCTTTGTTTATTGTAATGATACTGGAGTAAAAAACTTACATGAAGGCGCAACAGATCGCGGCGGCGATGTGCGTGCCAGTGTTGTTAGTACACTCGACGGCGGTCTTGATCGACGCGTGGCAGAACGTGCACGTCGTCACCGTGTTCTCGGGGCCCAAGAACAGCTGGTACTAAGTCAGGGAGGAGGATACAGGTATTAAGTTAGGCGTAAAACAAGTACATCGATTCGCCTTGCGGATGTCGTACAAGGCGACCAAATAAAGTCTTAGCTACCAGACCATTTCTATGACCAGACCGTTGAGGCTGTAAGCTAGACCTCAAACAGCAATAGGTAGGGTCTCTTCTTAGGAAGCTGCTCCTGAAATTGTTTGCTGGATTATTCAAATTGTGGTGCTTTTTGGTAGTTAGTAACTTTACACAAACAATAAAACATTAATTTACAGTGCATACAATACAACATTGTCAAAACTGTGAAAATTGTGAAAACATGCATTTATTGATTTAGGAATGTTCTTGTGACACTTACAGCTAACTTCTGAGCCGAAAATAAAGAAATACTTGCGTGATAGAAATATTTGGCTTTATCCCCAGGGGAATAGAGCCAAATATTTCTGTCATGCAAGTTACGGGAGCGCCGTTTTTCATTTTTTGCTATGATAACGAACTGAACTGTAGTTTACTACACGCAAACCTATATATAACTATAGGTGATACTACTTCAAATACTTTAGGCAACTTTTAGCTTTATTAGTTAGCTACTCATTAGTACCTAGTTAGGTACCTAAACTAAACGTAACGTAATCCTTACACGGAAATATGACTTCAAAAGTGTGCGTTGTTTTTTATGTTATACGTCAGACACAGGCAAGCGGACCACCTGATGGAAAGTAGTCACCGCCGCTGCCACCGTGGACATCAGCAACACCAGGGGAGTCACCAAGGCATTGCCCGCCTCTGAAGAGAACTCTAATATACCTCTTGAACGGTCCCATGTCATAGTCCAAAGGATACATAAAGTAAAACTGCATGGTTGCGGGAGTGATGGTATCTTCAGTGACGGGACGGGCGTGTCTTGCGGTGTCTCAGGGAAGCGTTCTAGTTATTTTACATAAATGATCTTTGTAACATGAACATTGAAACGCTAAAATCCTGTCGTATGCCAACGATGACACGGCCGTGATATTGTGATGGGATGCTAACAATCTAAATTCATAAAATATAACCCTCCTTCTATCGCAGTCAAGTAAAAACATTGACGCCGTTTGAACGTTTAAATTTGCCAACCTAAGAGGCTAAACTACAAAATGTGGCACCTACTTAAAATTACGAAGAGCAAAATCAACTTTGCCACATGATGCCACATGTTCGTTTGAACGAGCAATAAATTCCCATAAACGCGTCAAGCTTATTCACAAGTGCCACATTTGTAAAGCGTGGAAAAAATTAAACCTTCCAATTGGTCATAAGTTACTACGGGATATCAGTGCAAGATAATACTTGTGCAAACAAAAAGCGTACGAAACGAGCCAAGTGGAGTCCTTCTCGGACTTGGAGCGCGCCATAAAAAAGGGACGCGCCATTGGCAAAGGCAAAGTGTGTTCTAAGTCGTTAGATTTACAATATGATATGACGCGTAGACAAATATGGAGATTCCACGATCGAGCGAGCCAATGCGGAAGCTGCGCGAGCGCGGCGTTCGTCGACATTGGCAGGAGGCTTCCGGGAGTGTTGAGGCGTGGCTGCTGAAAAGCGGGGGACAACAAGTAGAATGCGTGGGAGTGGAAGGGATTGCAATGAGCGAAGCAAGAAAAACGTTATGTTAATGGGGATAGATATGATAATAGCACTAAGTAGGTCATAGTTAAGGTCATGATTGGAGATGGCATAGGGAAATTTGGCATTGGCGAGCCGGAGAGCAGAGCATACGTTTTACCGCAGTAATCCTGAAGTAAACGCAAGATTATACCTATTTTATTTTTGTGACTAAGTAGAATCAGTGTTCCTCGGCTGCCGACGACGAAAGCTAAGTGTTACTGATTACTTTGTGGGTTAGTTTGCACTCAGTACAGTACCTAACTACACAAATTTTCAAACACAAAAGATAGAACATTTAGCGGGATTTATGTTTTGACTTTGTTGCACCTATGGTTCAAACCAGAGAGGTTTAATCAGACTGCCATCTCTTAATCTGGACAATAGTGCATGTTTAGTTCCACTTGCAACCTATAAGTATATAGGATACCAAACATATGAACTGAAATAACTACATCTTAAATGGATAGAGCCCATACATATTGAATTGTGTACCTACTCATACAATTCTTTGCTCGGTAATTCAGAATACTTAATGTATGTTTGTTTCTTGGTTTATACAGATATTATACGGATCAAATAGTGATAATATGTTATAGAGACAAATGTATATTACTTATTATAAGCCAATTCATTGACCAAATAATAGTGCATTGATTTTTAATCTTGTAAATGTAATAATTTAAACAGATAATTGTTTAAATAATTCAATTCATATATTAATTAATTACAATTAGTCTTAATTGAGCAGAGTGGTTTTTATACGTTATTCAGAACAGTTTTTTGTCCACTCTATCAGGAATTGGCCCTAGGAAACGTTTCTTCCCGAATCTTTATTGGAGCTTACTGTTTATAATAGTTCATGAAAGACAATTAAGAACACACAAACACACACTCACACACACACGTGCACAAACGCACACGCACACGCGCATACGCGCGCAGTTTATTTATTTTTGCATAATGTACCTTATATATTTTTACACATACTATACATAGATTTATCTTTTTCTTAGTAGTTTATTGTTAAATGGAAATACTCAAACTGTACCGTCCTCTATAATCACCATTGGAAGAGCGGTATCTCCTATCACAGGCTTTTGGCTTAAAAGCAGGCTCCAACGACATTAAATTGGTGGGTAAAAGATGAAAATTGTGAAACAAATAAATTATTTATTTATTATTTATTATAAGGCTAATATAACAAGTAAGGATCAATACCTACAATACATTTTTGAGAAAATTCATAAAGGTAGATATATAAGTAGTAGTATATAGTGAAAAATTTGATAATTTCAAAATTAGACTCATACTCTCTTCAAAGAGTTGTCTAAACGCCTGGTTAACGCTTCGCACGACCAAAAGGCTGGCAAATACCTTGACCGAAGGATCAGCCTCGCGATACAGCGAAGCAAGGCAAGGTAGCCTTTTGGCAACAATTCCTTTAACAAGGGACTTGGGTCAAGTTTTCTATTCGTAAATATTATTTTATAATTTAGTATTAGCATTATGTAATTTATTTCTATAATGTAAATATTTCTTTTAATTAATAATAAATCGAAAAAATATCCTACTTATATAGTCTGAGCCAATATTTAAAAATTTAAACCTGATCCAATGTATTTTTTTTCTATATCCACTTGTGGAACAAAAGATGGATTTCACATACCGTAGCGTGCTCCCCGTAGGGATATGACTTCAATTCCGTGTCCATTTTCTTTATGCTACCCATAGAGAAAAAATTTTATATACAGAAGCAGAGCGTACATTTAGAGTTTAAATACGAGGCAAAATGCATAGAGAAAAAATTTTCTATACAGAAGCAGAGAGTACATTTAGAGTTTAAATATGAGACAAAATGTCACACATCTCTATAACACACACACTAATGCAAATGCAGGGACGTAACAAGGCAGCCCATCATGAGTTATATTTTGCTACGACTTTCTACTCGTAACGAACACAAACAAATCTGACTTGTTGTTCGCTCCAGATGACTATACAATATTTTTAAGCTTGTCCTTATATATTTTAATATTGACATTATAATAAAAGGAAGGTGTCTAGTGAATCAAAGCCATGCCCTGATACCTACCACCGTCTTTTCGATCTCTCGATCCTACATACCGTGAATCGGCAGTGCTTGCTTTAGCAAAAAGGAGGGTTATGATTTTGACCGGTATTAATGTTTATTTGTTGCCTCATTACTTCTAAACTAAGTAGGTACCTACCTACTTACTTATAGTTAAAAGCGTCTTCATTGTTCACAGGTTGGCCTATGTGACTTCACAAATTTAATATGATGCCCTCTAGAGGACATAGTCATGAAAAAAATAATAATAATGAAAAGGATAGATACATTAATATATTAAACAAGCAGCATATTATTTATTTTCAGTAAAAATTCATATTATGCTGGTGCAGCAGGACAGAAGGGACTTGCATCTAATTATTATCTTGTTCTTCAAAATGTTTACAACGCAGCACTTCCAATTTGCAACCCAGACATAACCATGTCTGGTCTTTAGGAAACCTAGAAAAAACAAATATTTATGTAAATAAACGTAAATACGCGATTAATCCGTTGTTTCATATAATGTCTGAACATTTAAAATGTCATCTAGGTACATTTTTGGTATGGAACCCTGATACATATAAAATTGTGGACCGCTATTCACAAGATTTGAGTAATAAAATACTATACAATAAATACTAAGTCCGACCCTGTTAGCATCAAAATATTTTCGTACCTATTTAAACACCGAAATATTGCTCAATTTGCCAATAATTTTAAATCTATCTCTAATGGCATGTTGTTTTAAGGTAAATCATTTCAATTAATGCAAATTCACACTATTTCGATGCATATTTTTGTCACAATTTCTAAAATTTATTTCGGATCGCCGCGACCACGAATGTTTACTTACCGGTGAAAGGATAATCCAGGTGTATTTCCATACTTTGCGCTTTCACATAAATGTGCACTAAATTACACACAAAATTACAATCTTTTAAATGGTTTAATTTAAATTTTATTAGGAAATTATAAAATTTACACCGATGTTTCAAAAAAAACGTCAGGTCGATAGGCCCTCGAGCAATATGTCGAACGTTCAAAACATTGCGCACGTCATTTTCCGTGAACTTATTCCAAGGGATGAATAAACGGGATAGCAAGATTCACAATCATTGTAGAGCGAGCGAACAGGGAATATTTGTGATTTGTGTTTAGTCTGGTATGTCTGTGGCAAAATGTCACACATCTCTATAACACACACACTAATGCAAATGCAGGGACGGAACAAGGCAGCCCATCTGCAGCAAAATATAACTCATCATGAGTTATATTTTGCTACGACTTTCTACTCGTAACAACCACAAACAAATCTGACTTATTGTTAGCTCCAGATGACTATGCAATTTTTTTAAGCTTGTCCTTATATTTTAATATTGACATTATAATAGAAGGTAAGGTGTCTAGTGAATCAATGCCACGCCCGTGATACCTACCACCGTCTTTTCGATCTCTCGATCCTACATACCGTGAATCGGCAGTGCTTGTTTTTGCAAAAAGGAGGGTTATGATTTTGACCGGTATTAATGTTTATTGCCTAGTGTTGCCTCATAACTTCTAAACTAAGTAGGTACCTACCTACTTACTTATAGTTAGAAGCGTCTTCATTGTTCACAGGTTGGCATATGTGACTTTACAAATTTAATATGATGCCCTCTAGAGGACATAGTCATGACAAAAAATAATAATAATGAAAAGGATAGATCCATTAATATATTAAACAAGCAGCATATCCTTATTTTCAGTAAAAATTCATATAATGCTGGTGCAGCAGGACAGAAGGGTATTGCATCTAATTATTATCTTGTTCTTCAAAATGTTTACAATGCAGCACTTCCAATTTGCAACCCAGACATAACCATGTCTGGTCTTTAGGAAACCTAGAAAAACAAATATTTATGTAAATAAACGTAAATACGCGATTAATCCGTTGTTTCATATAATGTCTGAACATTTAAAATGTCATCTAGGTACATTTTTGGTGTGGAACCCTGATACATATAAAATTGTGGACCGCTATTCACAAGATTTGAGTAATAAAATACTATACAATAAATACTAAGTCCGACCCTGTTAGCATTCCCTCATTTGGTATTCCTGTTGGCTTTTGCACCTGGATTTCGGACTTTCTGAGTAGACGATCAATCCGGGTAGTTCTCGATGGTTACTCGTCTGATCTTCAGGCTATCGACGCGGGAGTTCCTCAGGGGTCGGTTCTGTCCGCGACTCTTTTCTTGCTGCATATTAACGATCTTCTAGTACCCGGTACCCTTGGGTACGCTGACGACAGCACAGTAACGGATAGATATCTGTCAGAGGCAAAAGCTAACAGGGACGACATTCAGTCTTGTCGAGAGGCAATGGTTAGGCGTTTGAATGAAGCTCTCAAGGCAGTCTCTGACAGGGCCGAAGCCAATCTAGCGGCGTTCAATGCTACCAAAACACAGGCGTGTTTGTTTTCCGCCAAACGGAATCCATTATATATAGCTCCGGCTTTCCGGAGTGTACCTGTGAAAATTACCGACAACTTACAGCTCCTTGGTGTTGAGCTTTCAACCAATCTTAACTTTGGACAGTACATCGAATCCAAAGCTAAGACTGCAGCCAAGAAACTTGGTATCCTCTCGAAGGTCAGGCGGTACTTTACTTCAAAGCAGTTGCTTCAGCTATATCAAGCACAAGTTCGATCATGCATGGAGTACTGCTGCCATCTCTGGGTTGGATCAGCCAAATACCAACTGGCCGCTTTGGATTCGGTGGAAAAACGTGCAAAGAAGATAATTTGTGACCCGCAATTGATTGAGGCAAAGCTGCAGAGCCTCGAGCATCGGCGTAGGGTTGCGTGTCTGTCGGTCTTCTACAGGTTGCATTTCGGAGAGTATGCAAACAGTTGCACGACCTCATTCTGCCGGCCCCTTTCCGCCATCGGGAAACGCGATCCGGGCGAGCGCTTCATCCTTATGTCATGGATCTTCTAGCTACCCGCACGAGCCGCTATGGTTCAACCTTCATGATGCGAACGGCTAAGGAATGGAACGCGTTACCTGCGAGTGTGTTTCCTGATCACTATAATCTGGTCCCCTTCAAGGCTAAAGTGAATAGGCTGTTCCTAGACAGGCATGCTCTATCTTCGGACGCATCGTCACTTACCACCAGGTGAGAAAACGGCAGATTTAGGCACCGATTTAGTATGTATCCCTGGGATAACACGTGACCACACTACAGAAACCAGCGTAGGCGATACCTAGTCTCTTCAATCTTATTAACGACCTGAGTGGTTCAGTTGCTTAACATCTGGTCTGCCACGCAGAGGTCCCGCGTTCGATTCTCCGGCCGGGCAGAAATTTAAATGATGAATTTTAATTTCTTACGATACGGATCTGGGATATATATATATGTATAAAATAAGTATGAATTTCAACAATATCTAAGTAGTTGTGCAGTTTTCTGGCACCCATAATACAAGCTTTGCTTACGTTGGGGCTAGATGCCGCTGTGTGAATTGTACAAGCATATTTTACGGCTGCCTCGGAATTTTGATTTGGACGTGGAGTTCGCGGAAGCACCGGTTAAATGTCACAGCCATAGAGCATCGAGCACAGGCCTAAGTAATTAAAGCTTAAGAAGGATTTTAGGGTCACAAGTTACAAGAGTTATCTCCAAGCCGCAGTTTGGGCCGCCAGCGGAAACGGCTTTGACACTCGTGGATGGAATATAAGACGGTGCAAGGGTATCGATGCCGACGCAAGTTGCGTCCCAAGAGGTATATTAGAGGTCGCTTCAGAGGCCGGCAAGGCATTGGTAACTCCCCTGGTGTTGCTGATGTTCATAGGCGGCGGTGACCACTTTCCATCAGGTGGCCCGCTTGTCTGTTTGTCTGCCGAATATGTTATACGGCAGACAAACAGACCAACTCCAAACCACCAAAACAAAAACAAAAACAAAACTCTTAAACCAAAGACCGACCCATTTTCCAAGGCACGAGTGGAATATAAATAGGTAGTAAAAATGAAACGAACAATGTTCT
Organism: Blastobasis adustella; assembly: GCA_907269095.1. Taxonomy (NCBI): domain Eukaryota; kingdom Metazoa; phylum Arthropoda; class Insecta; order Lepidoptera; family Blastobasidae; genus Blastobasis; species Blastobasis adustella. The sequence continues at coordinate 11,911,362 of OU026119.1, read as the reverse complement.
TCAACTAGTTTTATTCAACAATAATGTCAAGATCGAAGATTGTCGAGAACGCACATTGCCTAGTAGTAATTGTGAATTGACCCACATATGTTTATTCGAGTATTAATGTGATTTGAGTGCAACTAGGTAGTACTGATTTTGTGAGTAGAATGTTACGCTAGGCCTTGTAGGTACATTTTTTCATTATTGCCGGTATTTAGACTCTCTTCTAGCCGCCTACCTACGTATCTACCTGTTGTTTCCGAAATAGTACTATAGGGATACGTAGGATGACAGTTTTTAAAATTATCACAATTTTTAGAGTTTTATGTACCATCAATGAAAGTTCAATCCATATTTGTAGGTTTATCGTTCTTTGAACAAACAACAAAACAAAATTGCTACTTCCTTAATATTTTGGAATTTACCAAGGTGTGCAATGCAATATTTTAAACATGATATCAACCTAGTTCAGTAGTCAGGCAAAAACACTCCCTTTTATAAACGGAATGTAGTAGCACATTCAGCTGCAGACAAATGTAACCCGCCGCTAGTAGTAAGTTACTATGTGGCCTACAAGCTAACTTCCCTGCAGCCAATTGTACCTATGATGGACTTTTATCGAGATTCCATTCTCGGGTTGGCTATAAAGACATTTTCTACGTGTGAGATCCATCATTACACTTTTCAGTGGGTCGATTTGTTTGTTGCAACTAAACTCTCTTAACAATAACAGTTAATGATTTCTGTAACATGTAACCTCGGCACTGTCATCGGGCGCGTTTTGTACTTGGCAGGATGTTTCATACTCAAGCATAATACTAGTTGTAACTTCGACACCAATACACATACAAAGCAATAAGTACCCGAAACGTCCGCATTTGGTAACTCCCTTTTACCCCTACCCCGTAATATTGGTTCATTACTCATCCCCTTCAGTCTATTCAGTGTATTCCCTAAAAATTTGCTATAAAACAAAGCTGAATCTAAAAATATCATTTTTATCTTCGTTTAAACTATGAAAGCTTTTAACACGCGCATCGTGAGCGCCGCCAGCGCCGCCACCGCTGGCACCGTCACCACCCACGCGAATATTATGTTTCTGGAACAAAAGGAAACAGTTATTAAAGTTTCAATTTAGGTAAACAGAATCTCGTCCAGAAACCCTACCAGGTACCTACTCTAATACAGACTCCTCAATCTAGTGTAGAAGTCCTTCCTCTGAAGACCAACACAAAAATATAACAACATCTAATGGACACTATTTAATAAGTGTCCACTATTTAATAAGTGTCCATTAGATGTATTTTATTATGTCCACATACGTCGCACTCAGTGCCTCTCAAGAGATTAGTACTTCCCACGGGTGCACGGTGTAGGTAACTGAATTCCGCATGAACAAATTCGCGGGTCATAGCTAGTAGTTAGTTCTATACATATACACCATTTTTTATATTTAAAAAAAATTACACTGTAGAGCCAACATTTTCAATTTTCATTTAAAACAATAAAGAAAATCCATTTAACCCCAATAGTGACGTAATACCGTTACCTACAATTATACCCGGTATTACCCCATCTATTGGTACCCGGTTTTACCCCGCATATCCAATTATCAAATAAAATGGCATAACAAATTTTTATTTAGCATAAACATTTTATAGTACTATTAAACTGTTCTCTATACGTACTATACTTAATCTTTAACACTCATCATTAGAGACGTGTAAAGAAGATTCACTATAGTCGAAATTTGTCTGAAAATCTGTATTTTTTCACGGATTTTTAATAAAAATGTCTGAGAGCAGTAAAAACGACATTTTCGCGCAAAATACCTGTTACACACTGTCATACCATCAGGTCATACGCAATTCAATATAAGACCGATAGATGCCAATAATAGTTTTCGAAATAATAAGGTACCAGATTTGACCCGCGTTCCCGGTTTTAAACAACTCTCCCCTATACTGGTACTAATTGGTATTGCATTAGTTTCTACAGTCCAACTACTACAGTCTAACTACGCTATACCTGAAGAGACTCCAGTCTACGGATTTGTTGGAGCCGTAGCCGACGCAGACCACGGAGCCGACCTTGCAGTGCGTGGTGGAAACCGGCAGCCCCGCCTTGCTAGCAACCAGCACCGTCAGCGCCGCGCCCAGCTCGATCGTGAATCCACTGTAGGCCAGAACACCGAGTGAGTGACTGGTAACACATACTTAGCAATGAAAAATTCATGTAATTTTATAACAATCTAGCTTTTGTCGTCGTGGAATCCTTTCATAAGTATACCTGACGATGAAGACCACTGCCTGGTAGTAACTAGTAAACGCGGTGGACATAATCCCCATTTCATCCCTTTTCAAGAAACTTTCAGACCCCATTTCATCCCTTTCAGATTTATTTTTGGATGTAAAAAATAGCCTTTCTACTTCCCCAAATTGCTGCCTATCAAATGCAATGAGAAAACTTAAAATAAATGTTTTTGTTGAGTTCTGGCGTGTTGAGTGGTAAATGAACCGGAAAGTTCTGGATTACCATTCTGAGAAAGGCATCAACGCGAGCGGTCACGTTTCAGAGGAATAGGGGTTAAAACGCAAGGGCAAGGCTTCAAAGGGGTGGGTCGAGGCCGGCAAATCATTCGCCGTTCCCGGGTATTGGTTGTAAATAAATGTTATACGGCTCGTACACGCCGACTATTATAATCAGTACCTATGTTATTTCCGTTTCCTCTTCGTCATAGCTCTTGCTGTTCCAAAAATAAATTTAGAATACCTACACAAAACCTTTTATTGTGATGTTTAATTCCTACAAGAAAGAAAGGAGGGATTAATCGATGTACAACACAATCGCTTTTCTACCTACTCGCGAGACCATATTGTGTAGAATCGCTAATAGGAAGAAAAGCGATTGATTTGTACATCGATTAATCCCTACTTATTGTTTTTAACATGTTGCCGACCTCACTAGTGTGTGGCTTTGTGTGTCTGAGTCTGTCTATAGCATCGTAGCACCCTTTGAAATTCAATTTGATCGAGATAGTTCTTAGCTTTGTCTAATGAAAGTCGTTTCAGTAGTTCAGAAAATATTTGAGTGTAAATAAACTTGGTCGGGGATTATCCGAGTTTTCTGTCGGTTAGGTTAAGCTTACGTGTCAGGCGTGATGGTGGTGAGGTCCTCCCCCACGGTGCGAATGACGCGGCGTCCCCACAGCCAGAGCCCCAGCGCGATGCCCACGCCGCCGAACACCAGGATGGGCAGCGGGGTCTCGGCGCGCGCGTGAGCCCCGCCCTCGGAGTACAGCAGCCACAGCGCCACCAGCGGCCCTATCGCGTTGCTGGTTGCAGAGAAATTTAGAGTTAGTAAGCGTCCGAAAAAGAAAATTGTTATCACGAACAGCACCTACAATCTGGACTCGTTCAAGGCCTGAATAAAGGCTGTTTCTAGACCAGCATGTTCCGTCCTCGGACGCATCGTCATTCACCATCAGGCATGCAAGTCTTGCTTAATGTAATAAATACTCGTTATAACTTGTTACTGTTTCAGAACGGTTGGTTCTGGTAAGGCCTATCTGTGTTCCTAAGTATCAGGATAAGATTAAGTCGAAAATTCAGTGTGGTGGGTAATTGTAAAGTGTTAATTATTATTGTGTTACGCGTTATGATGTATGTATGATTGTGTATTGTAGGATTTAAGCACTTAAAATGCAGGGTGATAGTGTAAGTACCTATAAAGTATTATTCCATTATAGTAATTCCGGCCCGCCCAAGAAGCGACGATGGCTTAACGTAGTCAAAAATAGATAAATGTGAAACTAGTGAATTGAATTTCCCGCCGCTTGATATCCTCGACGCGTAGGTACAACAGAATTGACTCAGATCTTGCTTCCAGCAAGATTGAGAAAATTATAGGTACGAAATTATAACATGAAAATATGAGCGTAGATAAAAATAGCGTATGCAACTACATATAATTAGGTATTAAAACTCTCCCGTCAAACTATTCTTATACTCGGCTACGCCTCATGTACAGACACTCATGTATTATATGCGAGTTGCATAAACTACTATTATCTATTATGTATTAAAGAAAATTACAAGGTAAGAGGTAAGTGACGTAGGTTAGGTTAGGTTAGGTTGGACCTCCAGCATCATTAAGTAACGGTAAAGCATTTAGAGTTAATCATCACCTACAGCATTGAACGATAAATCCTCCTTGCTCACCTGACGTCATTCCCGCCATGCGCGAAGGCCCCGAACGTGGCAGTGAGGACTTGCAGGAAGGAGAAGAGGCGCAGGGTGTCGTCGTAGGCGGGCGACGCAGGCGGCGGGGAGGGGCAGCGGAGGAGTGGAGCTGCGCTGGAGTTGGGCGTGATGGCCGGGAGCCCCGCGCTGGGCACGCTCCAGGGCGGGATGGCGCCCACGGCCGCATCGTCCAGGGACCCCGCGCCCTGCCAAGTGCAAGTGGTGCAAGATAGTGGAACGCAATTTTTTAAATTTGAATGTTGACTTGAAAAAGTTGTTTATTCCAGAAGTTTTCGGGGGTCTCCGCACAGAAATCTATTTTTTTTCGATTTCTCGGATGGTGGATCTTTCTCTACTAGCATTATTAAGAATCGTTTGAAATTCGGATATCCCGTGGATACTAATATTTCAGTTATTTTTTTAAATCTTTCTAGCCTGTTTATGGAAACGTTCAGTATTTTACATTACGCAGTGTTGACAGTTTGATCAGTTGAACTTGTAACTCACCTTTTCCAACCCAGGGGGAGGCGTCTCGAACTGAACCGTAGCTGGGTTGGCCCTCGTCATCGCGAATCTGTCGATGTCGCCACGTGCTATGGTCTCAAAGGAGTCGCCCAGGAAACCGTTCTTTGAATCGTAGCTCTCTCCCATCCCGGCCAGTTGTGTGGAGTCCAGGCTCTTGCAGCAGCTCATCGTCTCATCGATGTACTTGAGGGTATTTAGTTGGGGGTCGGCGTCTATAAGCTGGAGGCGAGATTTGTGGGGCGGACTGAGGCTTCGGGAGAGGATGCTGCAGTCGTCCATAGTAGCCAGCAATGCTCGGTTCCTTGCGTTCATCTCCCTTACTTCCATAGAGACCCGGTCTGCGTCGCTCAGGTTCACCATCTCTGAACTTTCTGCGATGGCTTCGAGGAGTTTGCCGTCCTCCGATAGCAAGGACGTCGGCCGCTGCGGAGCGTTGTTCTTGTTGGGGTGCGTTGGAGTGTTGGCGGGCGTCGTGTCTGTAAAGTACAGTTTATTGTTTTTAGTTTGAATATATAGATAGGTAACTACATTTCGCACTAGCAAGCTTTAGATGCCTATAATGGTCCGACCCTTGTCTCTGGCCGAAGATAAAATGACTAATTTTCATAAAGCGTGTTTGACAGTTTCACTACACGAGTTCAAGAAGCTACATACTAGCTAAACGCAATTCATCATCTGCGTGTCTTTTTCATCTGAACTTTCTGAACCTATCCAACATGACAGCCACACCCCTCGCTCCACATTAAGCTACTACGTACCTACCTATTAACGTTAGCGACGAAAACGTATCAATCCAATTTCTTAAAAAACCGACGCTGTTAATTATGAAGTTTATAATTGGCTCTCTTAGCGGTACATACGACAACACCTCAACCTGCCCTGTTTAGATTTGTAGCCGTGTCCGGTTTATACGCGCATCCATAGGATGCTGGCCCATTTTATACTGGTAGGTAGGTTGAAGCGCTGCCAACTGTACGAGTATTAACGTCGCACCGTTGGATAATCCCAAGGTGAAGTTGACAAAGGGCGTAGCCAGTTTGCGGCGGTAGTACGGCACGAGGAATGCGCGCACGAACGCCGCCACGACCGCGCCGAGCGCGAACGAGCCGCTCGCGGCGGCCCACAGCGGGATCTGGTCCATAGATAGCACTGGAATATATAGGTACACGTTAATTTATTGTCAAGGAGGAGGTTTTCGTTTCATGTATTGGAACAAAATAACGTTATTGGAAATGTAAAGCTCAGAGTGTTCCCCGAGCACACTTAAAGACAAAGTTCAATGGACATATTTACGATGGTCATGCACGCTGTTTCAGGCGGGCATTTTTCATTGTAGGTTATTGATAGATTTCATTGTAGGGTACAGCGGTGGCCGCTTTCCACCAGGTGGACCAGCTAGACAGTTTTTTTTATTCCACTAACGTGGCAAACAAGCTTACGGCCTACCTAAAGGTAAGCAGTCACCGCAGCCTATAGACATTTGCAATACCAGGGGCATCACCCACTCGTTGCCAACCCGTAAAAATTTTTTTCTAAAAGTTGTAATCCAATACAACCCTAACTAAATAACATGATTGACTACTCCGACACTCCATCTATTCCTTACATTTGGGCCCATCGTGTACGACGCTCAGCACGTTGACAGCTACAGTGGCGCCGTAGAAGTATGGCAGCGCGCGCAGCCCTGCCGCCAGCGGCCGCGGCGCGCGCAGTATGAGCCGCCGCACAAAAGCGTGGAGGAGCGCCGACACCGTGCCGCTTAGCGCCGGAGAGATGAACCACGATGCCACTGCCGAGGATTGGTAGCCTCATTGTCATTGTCATTCCAACTGGCCTGGCAGGTCAGCTGAACATAGATGAGACGTTGTTCGCAGGTTGTCACGTAAACGTCCCTAAATTTCCATACCTAAGCTTTTGTGCCGCTCATCCAACGGCCGTAAAGTAAATAAGTAGTTATAAATAAACTATTCGTGACGCGCACCAGATGGATACCTATTACCTTAAATCTTTGCAAGTTGTGTAGGTACTAAGTGAGTACTGATTAGATACGGCGCGGTTCAGTGATGCGGTTCTAAATGGTAAAAAATTATTCTGTCGACGCTACACACAGTTCTGTTGAGTAGTTCAGTTGGTTAAAATGCCGGGCTGCCGGGCAGAGCAGTACAGTTGCCTAGTTAAAATTTGGCGGGGTAATTAGAAGTATGGCCGCACATAGACATAATTTTATTGGTAAAAATGTTTACAAGTAATTATTTGCTGTTGCCTAGGTACAATCATCCATAGGTTATATACATTATAGGTATTATATGATGATGGTCATCATCATCATCATCATCATTAGATTAGGTCAGAGCATCCAAACATATTAATTATGTATTCCAAAAATATTTTGGATTTTTAATTATTCACTCTTGAGCAGATGATTTTAGTATACTCAATGTGTAACACTCATTTTAAAGAACTTGGACCCGCTTTCGTAACAGGGAAAAAGCATCAAGGTCAGCCCTACTTCCATAGCGCTTACAAAGCTTGTGCCATTTCAACTTTTCTTATATGACTTTTTTAAGGGGTAAGCTGTACCACGGCGGGTATTGATTACTTGATAAGTTGTTAACAGTAGCTTAGGGTATATATACATCCATACATGTATAAACATGCTCATAAAACAGTCATCTAGCACCCATACTTTGCACACCGAGCACACACACACAAGCTTTGCTCATTTTGGGGCTAGATGGCGCTGTGTGAATTATCCAAGTATATCTATTTATATAAATGACTAACCAATGGTCCCGAGCGTGGGCCAATGCACGCCGACGGGCCCCTTGGCAGTCAGCGTGAACCCGACGGTGGCGCCCACCACGGAGTGCGTGCCGGACACCGGCAGCCGCAGCGCAGTGGCCACCAGCAACCAAGAGGCACTAGCCAGTAGTGCCGCCAGACACCCTGCCGCAAGAAGACGCTCGCCACCGTCAGCGTACAGCGACACGTCAAGGATGCCCTTGCGCATCGTGTCCGATACCTTGTAACCTGGTGAGATATCAAGTGTACTTAAGTTAAATTGTATAATAGTTCTGAGGAGATCACTTGGCAGCGGACCAACACCTTATCTATTTCTGGAGCTGAGCAACATTGCTGCCGTTGTCGTGTTCCGATTTAAAGGATAATGTAGGATGAATCGTAGACGTTGTGGACGGCTGGTCGTTGGTAATTGAGTAACATAAAAAAGGTAGCCGCCTTGCTGCCAGGGGGCGTCAGCAGGCAGGTACCGTGCCCTTGTGCATGTGCAAGGTAGCGAATATCAGACTGTCTCTTTACAATGCACTGCAAGTCATTTGACGTAGCATAGCAAACATTATTTCTTGCTATGCGTACCGTGTCTGGAACTCTGGACCAAAAGTGAATCTTGGTACATGAATGTGAACGCGCGCGAATCAGAATGGTACGGGACCTTGATAAAGTAATTCAAAATGACAGGCTCTCAGTAGCATTTACGTAGTAACTTTTTTTTAATCTGTGGTAGCGTTAGAATCGAAGGGAACTAAAAATAGAGTAAAAAAGAAAAATCGTGGTTAAATCCACACAGCGCCATCTAGCCCCAAACTACGCAAAGCTTGTACTATGGGTGCTAGCTAACTAATATACTACTTATATACTGTTTTAAATATATACTTATTAAGTATACATAGAACACCCAGACCCGTAACAAAAATTAAAATTCTTCATTTTAAATTTCTGCCCGGCCGGGAATCGAACCCGGGACCTCTTGCATGGCTGACTGGCATGTTGACCACTAAACCACTCAGGTTGCAACCACTTAGATCGTCTAAAATAAATTGGAAATAAAACGTTTTTTAATTTGTTATGGAACTTTGTCGAACCAAACCAACCGACTTTTCAATTTTAATAGTAGGTAATTCATGCTGTGTTTTCACGAGACAACGTTGAATAGGAGGACGTTGTTCGCTTACTTACCAATCAAAACAGCCCCCGCGATTTCGAAGATGGTGGCCAGAATGCACGCCTGCGTGAGCGTCAGCACCTTGGAGCCGACGCTGGTGCCGAAGGAGTTGGCTACATCGTTGGCGCCAATTCCGAAGGCCAGGATGAACGCCACGACGAACCCGCTTATCACAATCCACAGCAAATCCTCAGAGTATGGCTCCAATACGTTAGGCAGCAACATCATATTTACAAAATGCTATGCACCTACTTATTTAAAAAAATTAAGTGATTGAAATAAGTTCCATAATGTTATAACTGGCAGATAAACTCTCACATACTCCCTATCGTTACGGAAAGATCGTTACGACGATAACGTATAACAATCTTTGGGATCAATAATCACTTCGGCAGACACATTTTAAAAAAAAAGTTATTTTATAAGTAATGTTAAATATGTGCTGCTCTAAGTTATGTATTAAAATGAAATAAGAAGCTACAATTATTACATAAGTAGCTAGTAGGTTTTATCTTTAATTTAATAAATAACTGTTAGGTACTTTATTGGTTAAAATAGGGATATTTTTACTTGGTTTAATTAATAAGTTGGGCATCACAACACTTGATGTTTAAATTGTCTTTCGAGATTGTGTGGCGGCCTTTCCGACTTGGACTTCATCATTTCTGGAAATAAAACGTAGTATGAGAGTGACATAGGCACGACATCTGCTGTCCCGATAAATTATACCTATCTACTTTCGAAATCATCATAACAATAGAATACCAATTCTTATTGGAAACCGGTAAAAAAATTTTAAGACAATTTTATAAAACATCGGATCCGAACCGTCGGAACCATGTGGTTAACGTTACTGACAGACAAGATCACATGGCATCTATCCACGGAACAACTATCGATTTGTCGATGCCATTAGCTGATTTAACGGAAAAATTCCGTTAGCCACACATTGAAAAAAGTTATTTTAAATGTCACAGGTTACAATCACTTTACAACGTAGAACATTTGCGTCATAATTGCATCACGTGTGCGAAATAAAATTGTTAATAAATTGGCACATGAGTCCAAAATGCTAAAGAATCACGCTGTTTCCACTCCTCAATATTAACACTGCACTTAGATTCGAGTACTGGCAACGTAGCGTATTTTGCAGTTACTTACTTTTATGTAGCGTAGGATTTTAAAGTCCTATGGGAATGCGCGGAGGGAACTCAAGGTCCGGGGGCGGTCAGCTGTATACTGAATGGAGTTGACAAAGCCGCGTCGGTTCGAGGCTGAATAGAGCATGCGCGTTTGAGCCGCCCTCGGAGCTCCCCTACCAATACTGGCTGGAGTATTTGTTCTGCTGCCCTCGAGGCGAACAAGCTATAGTTAGGTATGGAAGTTCATAAAAGGTACGCACAAACATAAAAGGCGAAAGCGTTTGCGAGTAGCTCGATGGCAAGTAGGTATTGGTGGTGACACACATTGCTTGCGTAATATCCTGACAACAGAAATTGTTTTTAAAATTATTTATTCTATTATTAATTTCTAGTATTTCGTACAGCTATCAAAATAGATGTTGGTGGTGACACAGTTATTGCTTGCGTAATATCCTGAAAACAGAAATTGTTTCTAAAATTACTTATCTTATAACTTCCAGCATTTCGTAAAGCTATCAAAATAGGTGCTTGTGGCGGCACAGTCATTGTTTGCGTAATATTATAAAAAAAAAAAATATTTCTAAAATTATGTATCTTATAATATCTAGTATTTCGTACAGCTATTAAAATCGGTGTAACGACCCCAAGATGACAAGTACCTATCCCCTAAGTAGGTATACATTGCAAGACTATAAAGCTAAGAGATTAAAATGAGGAGTACCTACTTAGAAGTTCTTAGCTGGTCTTCTGCCTGCAATATAATATAAAAATAAGCAAGTTTTACAATACCAGTCAATACCAGTCAAACAGAAAGATATTGATGCAGGAATACGATACAATATTGTTTGCAACATTAAAGTTACATATAGAAATATATCAAAAAATCTTCCACTCCAATAGGTACTTTTTCAGTTTCAGCCACAGGTCCGCAAGTAACGCGCATGCGCGGCCGTTCATGCGAGTCGTTCTTCCTCCCGAAAGCCGCGTAGGTAAACATTAACCGTAGAGTGCATTCCTTATATTTTGATGACGTGCGGCTAGTTGCTTTGATAAGCGAGAAAAGGCGCGACAAAGATAGTGCTATCTCTTTCATCTTAGTATTGAAAGAAAGAAACTAACACTCTCTCGCGGCGCGAGCTGTGTCGCGGACACACATGTGAATGACGTGCTGAGTAGCTCGTTCTCGGACTCAATTGAAGTGACGAATTTTAATATCTATTCGGGGTCCTCCCTGGGCCCTTTCGTTCACTTCCAACAATAAGGTTTCCTCTTCCATTAAGTCTTCAATTTACAAGAACGCGGACTAATTTTAATAGTACCTAGTTATAAGTATCTACATGTTACATACTATTAGGTAGGCACTTAACTAGTATTTCTAGTATTTCGTATTCAGTCGAACATTTCGTAAGAACTTAACTCGATGGACTATTAATATATTTTCTCGAATTCAAATCGGATGCATCAATCGCACTGCAATGCTTAAGCACCAGAATATTCCGAGAGGAAGTAGGTACCCACCTATATATAAGTATTCTACTCTGCCCGAATAGAAACTTATAGGTACTTCAAGTTTACAAAAAAATATATCAAAATCAATCAATCAATCTAAATCGCATCCACTTCGACTACACTCACAGACAATTAAAATTCTAAATAAATAAGTAGGCACGAATTAAAAAAAATTTGAACCACTTTTTTAAAACGGGCTAAAAGTATAAAATAAATATTCAGAGCAGTCAGTATGGGCTTGGAATCCGTAAGTACTTATATATAATTTTATACTTTTAGTACGTTTTAAAAAGTGTTTATTAAAAAATATTATATGTAAAATTAGAGCCAATGTCTCACTAACTGACCATTTAAGCGCTGTTTACCTATTAAATTTACACATCATAATTTTCCAATTCAGAATTTAGGCGTTGTCAACGATTATCTAGTATTTCTCTCTGCTCTCTACGACTCTGACGACTCATATATATGGTTTTGTAATAGATAACATATTAATTAGTTTTTCATAATTAATAATAAAAAATCGAAATGTACCCTCGATCACCACAAACCAATACCCTACCGGCAATGCTCCTTTAGCTGACCACTCCACGAGCCGAATTATCAGACCCTGGACACCATCTCCCATCAGAGCACTTATCAAGATGAATCCACCTTCTAGCTCCATCATCAAATCAGCTCAATGACACCATAAATTGCGTTGTCATCCAATTCTGAGCTATGTTCATAGTTTCAAGTGTCTAGCAGTTAGTATAAAAGCAATTGCAAAATTTGTTCCTAACAGACAAACATACAAACAGATAGAAAGTGACCTAATAAAAACGTAGTAAAAATTAATATCGCTAATGCCCTTAATCCCAGAGTTAAACCATCATCATCATGACAGCCCAACAGTCCACTGCAGGACTTAGGGCCTCCCCCACGAAAGGGAAGGTTATTGCCATAGTCTCCACGCTCCACGTTTTGGGTATGCTTTGGCGGGTTGAAGATTGTAGTGTTAAAATATAACAATGGCAAGCGCTGCTGCCAATTTTCCAGCCTACAGAGACCTTATCTTTTGCATCGAAAACCCCTTTTTGGTTGACTTTTACCAACAATACTCACGTGCGTAAGGGGTTGGTGCTTGGTGTTATTCTACCCTACCGGAAATTCTACTCAAAAACTATTGCGCTTATTCTATTTATTTTCTATTCATTGGAGGTTTGTTTCCGTGGGCTTTTACCCCAAAACCCCTTTTAAAACAAAAATTTCTCGTAAGACAAGAATATCGATGGCGGATTTGGAAAAGGGCGTAAGTAGTGAATACCAAAGATTCACCAAAACCGCCTCGATCGCCATAAGTCGATCTACCCTGCTTACCTCCAAAATGCCGTTTCGGTTCTTGTCGCACACCAGAACAGCGACCCTATTCTTCCCTTCCACCTATCCAGTGTACATAAGCTTGTACCCTAATCAATTTCCTAGACTTGCCTTGTAAGAATGCCATCTGAGCGCAGCGCCTGTAGAGCAGGTCGGCCAGCTATCGAGACTGGTCAAGGTGACGAAGTGGAGCATGCTCGCAAGGTAGCCGTAGCCCATTTATCGCAGGTGTAGGACGATGTCCCCACCCGTCGTTATACGGTGACGCCCTATCCCAGTATGAATTAACATTCTTTTTCATGCTATTTTTATAGTGTTTTGGCGTTTTACGTGCGCGACTTCTATCCGACTCGCACAATCCCTGGAAAAGCCGGTTCGCTAAAGCCTCGTCCATCTGTCAGCATAGGAATCAAGAGCAGGTAAGGTTAGCTAAGGCCAGATGGTCTCTGTGTTAAATATGTTTATCTGCATTATTCTTCTGAGCTTCAAATGACGTTTATCATTATTAAATGTTTATTTAATAGTGCTCCAAACCTCGTAATAAAAAACTTTGGTTTAATGTGTTACTATTCTCCGCTTTACATACCACCAAAAAGACGTAGATTGGAGTGCCTGGAAAATAGCGTATTTTGCCATAGGTACTTATTTTAAACTTACCACCAAATAAACATCAATTTTTTTTCTGATTGGGAAGGCTTAGGTAACTTTTAGTTTAGGCTTAGGTAGTTTAGTTAGGTAAAAGAAATAAAGCTGAAGAGGCCACGCCTCAGAGGACCGCAGACCTTCTTCCATAGAACAAACGAAGCAGAAGACCCAAAAGATCGTCCGTGATCTGTCACCACTGTGGCTACTGGTGATTTTTTCAAGGTAATTTAATTTCCTTGAGTAGTTTTCCAATATGTATTTATAGCATTCCTAAGCTCTCACTAGATGGCGCAGTCGACAATTACAAACTTAATATTTTAAAAGACATGATTATTATTTATCAAGTTTATGGCTAGGTTGTGTAGTTGTTAAAAAGCTGCCTATTTTTTGCATAGGTACCTATAAACAAAAGGTACCAAAAAAAAATTATCACAAAAATAAACACAGATGAGAAATTCTTAGCAAATGGGTAAATAAATAAACTCTAGATATTTTACGCCGTTTATTTTAAAAGCGTTTTACGAAATAGCTGTTTTTAAAATGAGGTAAGGATATTTATAATTTTGAGTCTTGCAAAGTTACTGAGAGCGCCATCTCTTGATCGTTTTATTATTCTACAGGATGGGAATCAGCCATAAAGAAAAAAATTTATAGTCTGTGGAATCAACAGACTATGTGCGGAGTGTGGTTGAAACGTTCGTAGGAACCTAAAACGTTCAAAAACTTACATCGTAATTCGTATTGTCAATTTGTCAGTTGTCAGACTTGACAGTTGACGTATGTCAATGTCAAATTGTTACCCAGAAAATGATCCGTCGACCAACACTGAAATTTAGAATGAAAAGTTGTTTATAATTTGTTTGCTATAATAAATAATGTACCCATAATATCTTTTTATTTAAATTATGATGTTTTTTAGAAATATTTGGTCTGCTGCGGAATTGACGGCAAATTGGTGTGTTGAAGTCCTAACCTCTACTGTACCTACACAAGAAACTTGGTTAGCAAGAAACCGTATGATGCAAGACTTGAATGGTTATTTTATAATTCCAGTAAATCTATGCTACTGCAGTCGCAGTCCGGCAGCTATGGCAGAGTACAGATACGGAATTCTTTCCACAACAGACGCAATGCCCGGAGATCTGGTGTTGAGCCAGACCCACTGGAAAATTTACAAATTTCTTCAGGGCCTTTATATGCCAAAGGATTGGTGAAACCATTCCTGTTCGCTGTAGGGGTAAATATAAAAAGCCCATTATGTTGTTGTTTGAAATACATCAACAATTTTTTTTTAAATGAACTTTTAAGATCGGAAATCGAACCTTAACATATTACAAAAATTCACAGGTATCTACTGTCAGTCTTGCTGGATGTGTTATATGGGAGTACGAAAATTTTCGAAATCATGCATCAAACATATTTCGCAGACCAGGAACTTGGCTGAGTGGTCAACAAAAGAAGATTATGGCACAATATGTCAGTACATCCAATATGTTAGTGACTCAGACAATATTTTGTTGCATGTAAAGAATTATAATATATCTGAATTACAGAAATCTGAACCAGGCAGTTTGAGGAAATGGTGGCATTCTTTGAAAGACAGTGAAAAAGTTTTCTACCCAATCTTGGCTGCTAATTTGCTAGTATTTGGAGCTTGGCGTGTAAAAAGTTTGCAGCCAATAATGATCAAATATTTTTGCTCCAATCCTTCTGGCAGTAAGTTAAACAATGGTTTTACATTTTCATTTTTCTGGTTATTAAGTATAATATTAATTTTTTTTTATAATATTCTTTATGTTTTCAGGTGCAATATGTTTACCCATGGTATTGTCCACATTTAGTCACTATTCAACACTCCACTTAGCTGCCAATATGTATGTGCTGTATAGTTTTATGCCAGGTAGGTTATATTTTCATGATACATAGTATTATAAAGAGGAAAATTTTATATATTTATCCAAGTCAGCAATGTCAATCCATCGCTTTTAGTCCACCCACAGGCCTCTTTCCTGATACTAGGAGGTTCAGGCACCTATTTCTCATGTATCCCTGGGGCTTACGCAACACATGACTAAACCAGTGCAGGCAAGCCTCCTTGATCTTCTATTCTTATTATGAAATTAATATAGCTTGAATTATTCTTGGGGATAAGAGGTAAGAGAGACTTTAGAGATAGGAAGCCCTACACCACTGCAAAAATTCATCTAAATCCATTTGGTAGTTCAACACCATCAATATGCATAATGTTTTATTAATATAATAATTTATTTTATTGCATGTAGCTGCAATTGCATCATTGGGCAAGGAACAATTTGTTGCCATGTATTTGAGTGCTGGTGTCATCAGCAGTTTTACCAGTTTTATGTACAAAGTGATGCTCAACCAGCCTGGTTTAAGTCTTGGAGCTGTGAGTATAGAATATAAAAAAAAAAACTTATATTCTTAGCTTGTAAATCTTGTAATAATTAAGGCCTGTGTGTAAATAATGAAACAAATTTTTTTTCCAGTCTGGTGCAATCATGTCTGTGTTGTCATATGTGTGTGTACAATATCCTGACACCAGACTTAGTATAATCTTCCTACCTATGTACACATTTGCTGCAGGCACGGTATGTAACTATTTATGGCCCTAATTACTTGGCCCAGTTACTTACTTACATTATGTTAATGATCAACATATTAAATGGATTTTATTATTTTCAGGCAATTAAAGCAATAATGAGTATAGATTTAGCAGGTGTTGTTTTAGGGTGGAAATTCTTTGATCATGCAGCTCATCTGGGAGGAGCTCTATTTGGAATGTAAGTCCATTTCTATACCACAAATCTTGACAGTATCGTTATTTTGTTTATATTTTACAAATTTGATTTGTATTAAATTGTATTATGTTTTTCAGAGCTTGGAGTTATTGGATAGGAGCAAATATATGGGGTAAAAGGGATAAATTCCTTCAGTATTACCACACAATTCGTAAAAATGACAGGTAGCAATTGGCTGAAGATTGTCCAAATGATATATTATTCAAATATTAATATATTTATCCAAATTTTTAATACCTGCCATTATTTTGGAGTGATCTTTGAGGTCAGTTAAATAAACCTGATTTTACGGTTTCTTTAGGATTCATAATTATAATTTTCGAAGAGTAATTTCCAAGTTTAAAACATGTAATAAAATTACTTTATCATAAATAATCTTTTAATAATAATAAAGATTCAAGCCTATTATTCTACCGGGCCGCCTTTTGCCCTATTTGGTAGCAGGTAGTTATTTGCAGCTTACAACTTGAGACATTTCATAAATGGTTCGCAACTGGGGGCCTGAGGGGTGCGAGAATAGACCCCCGTTCATTTTCTTGCGGATATGCACGAATATGACAGGAAGTTACTGGGATTGGCACTACTTGATCTGCAATACAGCAGGAGGCAATGACCGAAATTCTCAAACTCAAGCTTGGTTCCCATTAAAACTTTGTGGGAAACAATAGTGCAGAATAACTTGGCCAAGTAAGAACTTTCAGTTCACATTCGGCGCCTATCCAAACAGCAGAGACGAAAGCACACCGCTTAGGGATACGAGAGTGAATTTTCTTGGAGGGATACAATCCAAAACCGACCAAGGCACAGACACGAATCTTCCCTTTGGATATGAGCATCAAAACTTCACTAGCACAAGTACGTACACAGCATCATAATTCAATGTGAATACAATAGCAAACACACAGGCTCCTCTGCTGGTAGCAAGCCTTGCGTGAGTGGCCAAGGTGCGCGAATATGTAGGTAGTTATAATGTAGCTGGAACACAATCCGCTTTGATTTTAGAATGCCAAAGTCTAGAGAGCATCTCCTTGATGAACAGGGTCACTACAATGGATCAAAGTATACAGTAACTCAATGGGGAATGATGACGCCGATGACCTGACATGGAAGGAATCTGGGATAAGGACTGCAGTCTTCCTCCATTTTTACCCCTTTAACACACGACGTTCATGAAAGAGCTAGAAGTTAGTATTTATTGAATTCACAAACGACTAGACTAGCACAACAAGCACTAATAAAGCACACCCGGATCTAGACTTATTGTAACCAAACGGTCTAACAACTCGTAGACTTCAAAAGAAGTACACGATCGGAGCTCAGACAGTCCCCCGTTAAATGGATGTGATGTCTAGTGCAGGCTGGGGAAACGATAGCCCATGTAGACCTGGAGCTTGCGGGACTGAAGGACTACAGGGCTAGCCTCATTAGGAACAGCGTCTCTCCGAGAGGACTACCTACATTGATTCAACTAATGTTTACCACCATTACATATTTTTAGTAGAACCTATTCTTAACAATGCACTTGCATACCAGTTGACAATGTTTCTCGAGAGGTAATCTGAGGTGACTTGACCCTCTGTCGCAATTCCTTACCCCCAGTTTTCATGGCTAATGGATTAAGCTGATGATACGCATCTGGCAAGCAAGCATAGGCAGGATTTGATATCAGGATAAACATACGGAAGGAAGTGCTAGAAAACAGGATGATAAAGCTACTTAACCGAGTAGGTATATGGGAGGACGAGAACGTGAGACATCGCAGATAAAATATAAGAGGCTCGCTAAACAGGTCACTTGAAAGCTGACCCTGGCAGAAACTGGATTGATCGGACGCTCAGATAATGATGATGATGCATGCCTACTAGGTAATGAGTAAGTTCCTATAACGACTTTAACCCAATAGGTACTGACTTTTGACCGTGCTTAAAAGCCTATCCTTCGTTAGCCTCATTATTACGATCCATGATCCAACTCTAAAGGATATGGGTATAGGAGAGCAGCAACTATCGATCGAGAAGGTAGAGCTTGTCTAAGCTGAAATGACGCGCCCCACTACTTAATTAGATGATTTCGATGTGTGAGTGCAAATATTAATAACGACACTTCATCTGTGTGGGAGCGTCGACTGCTCAATCGAACGACGCGTGCTCCTACGTTTGAGTCTCACCGGCAACTGAATAACCAATTACAACGGCATTTGTATATGTATTGCGTCCATATTTTAAATTTGCTTGTGTGCGTTAATGCGATAGTGGGGCGCGTCATTTCAGCTTAGACGAGCTCTACCTACCTATGAGACTTAGGTACCTGTATCCAAAATATGTAGGTATGCCAATAAAGAGATCGTTGTCAATACGAATGGAAGGCTATTCCCAATTAACGTAAGTATTCAACAAGGTGCTGTACCAAGCCCTTACCTGTTCTTTTCTGCGTTACTATAAAGTAAAGTTACGGACACATCAGCATGGCTCATAGAATACGCTGATGACATCGCACTGGTTTTCAGCAAACTTAGACAGAATCTTCGACGTCGTTGGACAGGATCCAGGATGTGCGGCAATACATAAGTAAATCGAGTGCGCTTATAACACTTACATCCGTGGCAGCCTTGACGCGAGAGATATGGCTAAGATCGAAGAGGCTCGTCTGTACTGGTTTCTTACGTGCTGACCACGTAATTCGTGCCCCAGGGATACGTGAAAAACAGTACCGGGAAGGAGGTCCCCCCCCCCGTCCTCCCCCATCCTCCCGCGGGAGGCCCAAAAGACCAGGTGAAGTGAAAGAAAGAAAAAGAATAGCCCGGAATGACCCGCATCGATGTAGTTGCTTAAGACCTTAGATAATAAACTCGTCCACGAGCTATCAAGACTTACAGAATACCAATAATAATGTTGTCCGGATCAGCGAAATTTGTCAATGTCAATATGCATAAGATCTATGATGATGATAATGACGTAACTTGATCTGCGGGAAGTACCTACAAAATTTTTGGGATTTAAGGTTACGTAGTAATTTGACTCGGATATTGTAAGATTTTGACAATAAAGTAACAAATAAGTAGGTATGCCGAATAAGATATGGATTTAAATTAAATAAATATTAACAATTATGTTCACATTTTATGTGTTAATAAAAATAACATTATGTTCAGATAAAAAGAAATGCAATAACTGTGTACAAAAAAACAAACATTTAAGCTTTTAGTATCTTTGCATGGAAATCAAAATGCTCACTAATGTAGGTGGCGATATAGTAGTATGAGTGGTCATATCCATCACGTAGGTTGAGGATAATGGGTATGTTCACGGAACGGCAGGCCTCTACCAGGTTCTCGGGCAGCAGTTGCTTCTCGGTGTAAAATTTATCACTTGCACCCTAGAATTACAAATGAAATAAATTCATGAGTAGTAGCTGAAGTTCAGTACATTCATACATTATGAGTAGGTATGACATTTTGGTTAGACCAAGTTAACATTTAATTTACCTGATCAATAAAAAGGGTTAATGGGGGCCCATCATATCTTTTAGCCAGCTCTGTAGCATCATAATCTGCCCAACTTGATTGGTCATCCCCTAGATAACCACTGAAGGCCTTCTGTCCCCAAGGGCATTTTATTGGGTTGCATATAGGTGCTAAAGCACTTACAGACTTGTATAAGCCTGGGTTTCTCAATGTAGAAACCAATGCTCCATGACCTCCCATACTGGAAAAGATGATAAAAAAAATTCCATTACTATTGCAAAAAGTCAAAGCTGTTATCAATTTAGTCTGATATAGTTATGAATAGATAAGATGCATGAATATTGCATAATATACATGAAAGTATATTTTACATCTAATAATTACCTATGCCCCATTATGCCAATTCTGTCTGGGTCTACAACATTACTGAACGCTTGAAGTATCAATTCATATAACTCTTTGTTAAGGTAGCTCGCCATCCTGTAATGCTTGGACCAGGGATCTTTAGTAGCATCCAGGTAAAATCCAGCAGACACTCCGAAATCCCAGCTCTCATCATCACCTGGTAACTTCACTCCACGAGGAGAGGTGTCTGGTCCAACCACAACTATCCCATGTTCAGCTGCATATCTATAAATTCCATAACCTGATTTAACTCATGAAAACCTTTGACCTAAGTGATAAGATATTACTTGAATGTTATTATAAAATTACATAATTATGTTATCAAATTCCATAGCTATTAAGTAACATCTATAACAAAGCAGAAAATTCTAGTTATATATTTCATAAGTACAGTGCCACAAACATATCTGACCCGGTGACCAAAACTGGAACTAAGTTTCGCCATTTTGACAAAGTGTTTTGTTGTCAACATTAGTGATGCCGTCATCGAGTCAAATATGTTTGACACTGTATTCAATTATCGTATGTTTTTTTTTTAATATAAAAGACAAAAAGTTATCCATGATATGATAACAAAATGTGTGACAGGAGACACCTCCTCATCTGTTCTTATTCCTCATATATGAGGGTTGTGACCTCATAATCCTGTCACGGACAAAGGCACACCATCTTCCCCAGTCCTCAGCACAGTGCAAAGCCTCTTAGAACTTAGTATGTAGATAGACACCTAGACACTTCTATTTATTTTTACTAGTGTCATTTTAGTCTATGATTTTAGTCCATTGTATTAGAAGTGAACTGAGAATAGGAATTAAACACTTACTTTTGAAATCCAGATTTAGATATAAAATTTTGTTCAGTGCATGACAGGCCAGAAAGGTAGAAGAGTACAGGCAACTTAGCATCACCACCATCAGCCTGTGGTGGTAGGTAAATAGAAAAGTTCATCTTGCATATAAGTTCCTTAGACTCATGGGCATAAACTTTCTGGTACCCTCCAAAGATTTTGTTTGATGAAACCAGCTCCAAATTATCCATTTTGGCTTTCTGTAAACAAATTAAATAACAATGATCACTGTAATAATATTACCATTGCAGTAAAGCCTGATTAACACATATCAAGTTGACGAGTGGTTAACAAATTATAATTTAATTTAAATAAAGTGTTTACGCCCGAAATATATTTTAGTTAGCCCAATATGGACGATCATGTGTGTAATTTTGTGGTAAATCCATAATAAATAACATTTCCAGACTGTAGTAAACTGGAAGCAGTAGTGGTGTTATTATGTTAGTAGTCCTAAACACGTGACTGCTCAGCCAAACTTGTGCATTTAACTAATGACTTACTAAATCATGCCTGTCCAAACGTGGCAAGTGACCACCAACATACCCGAAAAATATAAGAAATTCAATTTTTTTATTTAGTTGTGTGCCAAATTTGAACTTGCAACTTATTACTGAATTTGTTGTAAACATGTATTAAGTGGCTTAAAGTTAAGTTAAAATTTAGTTAAAGACTTGACTTAATGCTTGTAAATCAGCCTTAAGTAGAGTTGGTCAAATAGTTTCATATAACATTCAAAAAAGTTAGTCCCACCACCAAGAATGTTAGGGTTTCCTATTTCTTCTGCAGGTATGAAGTAAATTGCATTTACCTTGTTAGAGTTACTTTCTACAGGTGTACTGCCTAAATTCTTAGGCATACCTACTTTGCTAAAACAATGTTTTAAATGGATGTATAGGTACAAATACAAATTAAATAGCAATATTTAGTAATCTATAATTAATTTGTTTCCTACTATGTAAGTACAATACCTACTTTGATACAAAAATTACTTCATAGATAAAATATCTGATAATCTTTCGTAGTTGATTACAAAATTGAATAGGTGGGTAGGTACCTTGAAATGCAAGTCAATAAAAATGCCTTAGTTCCTAGATTCCCATATCTGCATATATAGGTATATATAGTAGGACATAGTTTTACCATATATCTTTGCTAAAACCACAGTATTTAATGTTAATATATTTTTAGCACTGACTGTATGTACTTAGAATGAGAAAAAAAACATATAGGTGCCTGATGGCTGACGCAATGTACTTGACCTTCGCCTTGACTTGCTTACTTTTCAATAATAGATTCGCTTCTTTCCAATATTGTCAGTCACTAACACTGTAGTAGGTATAGCTGATGGCGAACTGGACTATATGAGAGAATACAATAACTACGGCAAATCAGAACGAAGGATCGCGTGTGACTGACTGTAATATTGAGAATTTAAATTCACAATCACACTACACCGATAAAAGAACCGGTAGCCACTACCTATACACAAATCTAAATACCCAAGGAAACAACTATCCGATTCTGCCGTACCGGTACCGATACAATCGTAACGTGTCTGTGTTACGTTACTTATTATACGGCGGCGTGGTTATGCAATATTTAGTTTAGACCAATGCAATGAAGTAAAACGGTCAGAATTCGTTTCCACTAAAGATTATTTATTTTCAGGTTATTTTTTTCTTTAGATATTGGTTGCAACTTTGACATTAACGTCCGAAAATTTTGACAGTTTTCGCTTCTAGAAAACTTCTGGAGAAGTGAAAGCGCGGGAAATTATCCTGCTGAAAACTTGAAAACGTATAAAAAGCTGCGTTGTAGCTTCGTGAATAAGTATATTAGGCACATTAAGTACTAGATTATGTACAAGCGACTTCGTCCGCGTAATTTCAAATTGATGAACTGTACAATAAAGGTGCATTTACGCTAGTTCAACAATTAGTCGAAACAACGGATTGTCGTACGCAACAGTTTTCAACAGTGATGTACGGTCAACATTGTTCAACATCTGTTGTAACAATATATTCGATAGTTTAATTTACATTTTGTTAAAACAATATTGTTTGTTGAATGAACGCATGTGCTGTTGGTACAAAATCAACATGCTTCAACAAGTCTTATTTTGTAAAACGGTCAACGCTGTGTTGCAAGACTCATTCCACAAACGGCAACAGAGGGCTTAGTGTGAGTTTCGCTTCGATTTTACTTTAATATCGCGTTTGCGTTTACGTGAAAATTTGTATGAAGAAATGTATAGCACCGTCTAGTGGTATGTAAATGAAGTTTTTTTTTCTTCATACTAATTTAGACGAAAACGCAAACGCGGTAGTAAAGTAAAATCGAAGTGAAACTCACACTAAGCCCTCTGTGTTGCTTTCAACATATTGCTTACAAGGTTCTAACAAAATCTTCTAACAAAGACTTCAGGCAGCATCTTCAGCGTATAGCCTAAGGTCTAAAGCTAACAGGGTGTTTAAATTCCATGGTCATACGAGAGTTCATCCCGACAATACCCTACTGTATTACATTAATAGTAATAATCATCTTGGCGTTAATGTCCCGGTTGTGCTCTCGCGCACGAGGGCCCGGGGTCCGCCTTGACCATGATCTAGGATTTGGCAGTGCAGGTAATTATAAAGGAGCGACTACCATCTGATAGCCATGACCCTGCTACCAGGCGAACCTGACCAGATTGGATCATGGTTACACATCCAGTCGCCTAAATGTGCAGGTTTCATCACGATGTTTTCCCTCACCGTAAGAGCATCGGTTAGTATTCAACTAATGTACATAACTCAGAAAACAGTCATTGGTACATGGCCGGAGCGGGATGTGTCACCAACACATTAATCATCATCATCATCATCATATCAGCCAGAAGACGCCCACTGCTGGGCATAGGCCTCCCCCAGAGATCTCCACAAAGGCCGGTCCTGTGCTTTTCGCATCCAGCTGGTACCTGCGATCCTTACCAGGTCGTCAGTCCACCTTGTGGAAGGCCTACCCACGCTGCGTCTTCCGGCACGTGGTCGCCACTCGAGAACTTTACTGCCCCATCGGCCATCTGTTCTTCGAGCTATGTGCCCTGCCCACTGCCACTTCAGTCTGGCAATCCTTAGAGCTATGTCGGTGACCTTGGTTCGCTTGCGGATCTCCTCATTTCTGATTCGATGGCGCAAAGAGACTCCGAGCATAACTCTTTCCATTGCCCTTTGGGTAATAGTGAGCTTTCTTATAAGGCCCACAGTGAGCGTTTCACGTTTCAGTTCCGTAAGTCATCACTGGCAACACACATTGGTCAAAGACCTTCGTTTTGAGACATTGCGGTAATTGGGACGAAAATATATGGCGTAGCTTCCCGAATGCTGCCCAACCGAGTTGGATTCGTCGATTGACCTCTTTCTCGAAGTTGGACCTACCTAACTGGACTATTTGTCCTAGGTATGAATAGTCGTCAACAACTTCAAGTGGAATGCCTCCAACTGTCACTGGAGTAGGCACAACATGGACATTCGACATAATTTTCGTCTTGTCCATGTTCATTTTAAGACCTACTTGTTGAGAGGCACTACAGACGTCATCGAGCATTTTGCCCAAGTCTTTCAGCCATGACTACGATATCGTCAGCAAATCAGATCAAATCAAATCAAAGGTACTCGCCGTTAATATTGATGCCAAGTCCGTCCCAGTCCAGAAGCCTAAAGATATCCTCCAGTGCAGCGGTGAACAACATCGGTGATATGACATCACCTTGTCTAACACCCCGCTGCAGCTAAATAGGTTCTGTGGTCTTATCCTGGAGACGAACGACATAGTGGCGTTTTTGTACAAACCCTTCAGTGCTTCGATATATCGATAGTCAATTTAGCACCGCTGTAGAGACTGGAGCACCGCCCAAGTTTCGATCAAATCGAAGGCTTTCTCATAGTCCACAAACGCCAAGCATAATGGCCGGTTATACTCTTCGGTCTTCTGTATAACCTGCCGCAGCGTATGTATGTGGTCTGTGGTACTAAAACCTTTTCGGAATCCGGCTTGTTCGGTTCGTAATGACTCTCGAAAACAGCTTATACACATGGGTCAACAGCGATATTGGTCTGAAGTTCTTCAAGAGAGCCTTTTCACCTTTCTTGAAGAACAATACCACTATACTTCTGTGCCATGTTTCCGGCGTTTTTCCCTCGAGGATGACGGAATTGAACAGCTTCTGAAGGGTCTTAAGCACAGGTTTGCCACCAGCTTTCAGAATCTCAGCCGTAATTCCATCATCACCCGGCGCCTTGTTGTTCTTGAGCTGTTTGAGAGCCATACTAATCTCGTACAGGCTGATGTCCGGGATATCTTCAGTGTAGTGTCGGGTCAACTTGGCTCTGGGGTCTTTTGCCATACTGATAACAGGTGCCCGTGTTGTCGTGTATAACTGTCCATAGAACCTCTCGACTTCCCTCAAAACCTCGGACTTGGTGGAAACAACTCTGCCGTCATCCGTTTTCAGTCTCGTCAACTGGCTCTGTCCAATCGACAGATCTCTCGCAAAGACTTTAAAGCCTTTATTCCGCTCGATTGCCGCCTCAATGTTGATAGTATTGAAGCGGCGTATATCGCGAGTCAGAGACTTGGAGATCTGTCGATTAAGTCGCCTAAATTAAGAGACATCATCAAGGGACTGCAGAGTCATTGCGCCTCTTTCTTCCATGAGTTTGAGGATATCGTCAGAGATTTTGCTTGTTTTTTTTTGTACGGCAGGCTTTGTAAAACTTTGACCCAAACGTATAGACAGTTTCCACGAACCTGTTATTGTAGTCGTTCACGTCGACGCACTCTCCTAGGCACTTGAAGCGATTTTGTAATTCGAGTTGAAAGTTCTCGGGGTTTTGGATTTGGATGGGTACAGGCCGGAGCGTGGACCTCATCAATCTCGATCTTTCCAGCTGTGGATTAATATTCAATGTGCCTCTTACCAAGCGGTGATCACTGCCAATTTTTACGCTATTGATCACCGAGACATCATTGAATATATGCCGTTTCGTAGATAGGATGAAGTCAATCTCATTTTTTGTGACACCATCGAGACTAACCCACGTTCATCTGCGATGATCCGGCTTCCCGAAAAATGAGTTCATCATAAAGAGTCCCTCTTTCTCCAGAAAGCCGGCCAGCATCTGGCCACGGGCGTTCCGACTTCCAACTCCAAATTGCTCCACTCTCAACTCGTTTCCGCTTCGTTTGCCCAGTTTCGCGTTAAAATCCCCCATGACAACGGTGTAATGTGTCTTGGAGGTATGTATGGCTGTAGTTATATCCTCATACATAGCCTCCACTTCATCGTCGGAGTGAGTCGAAGTCGGCGCGTAGACCTGTATGACCTTTAACGAATACCGCTTGGTAATTCTGAGTATAAGGTACGCAACCCTAGACGACACACTCTCGATCTTGACGCACATTAATATATGTATGGTAATAAAACGTTTTAAAATAGGTAATTAAAACGTTTTATACATCGTTATATCTAAATAAACACCATGTAAAGCAATAAAAACCTTAAAATAAAATATTTTTGGCCATAACTTTTGTCATACCTACAGCAATTCGAGAGTTGACGCCATAATAAGTTGTGATCGAATGGTCATCCATATATTTCTGTCGGTCCTCCTTTTTATATAATCGATCACTTGGGGATTCCCTGAAAATTTCCTTGAAATCGGTCCAGCCAGTCCAGGGATATATTTCGATCAACTATACCAGACCTTTTTAAAAAATGACATTTATTTGATCAGTATTAAATACAAGGACAAATTTTGTCCTCGGATACCCTTTACCGAAACTTCCATCAAGGTAGGAAGGTAGGAAATTAGGAAGGAAACACACAGTGACATGTTGGCCGCCCCATGGCCGCAGCACACCCACCCCCCGCCGACAACGGCCGGACCATGTCCGACAATACCAGTGATAGGTAGCTGCTCCCACCCTACCCTTACCCTGCCCGTAGCCTACCCCTATCCTACCCTACCCACCCCTACCCCGGCCTACCCCTTAAACTAACCTAACCCTACCCCTACTTTTCCCCTATCTTATCCTACGCCATCCCTACCGCAGTCCACGCAGAGCAGACGCCCCCCAGTCTCGCTACGACCAAAAGTCACAGTGTGTGGGAAGGGAAGGAATGTTAACGCCGCTTCCTAGGTGGTCCTCCGTGGTAAAGAAACGGCAACAAACCCACAGATCCTAAGTTAATTCATTTTTTTTTCAATGTCTTAAGCGTACTCCACATGTCCGCCGAAACTTTCGGCGAAACTTTGGCCGGGACTTTGGTCGACCCTCTACATTCTCGCCTATTAGGGATGTGGTGGGTGTCAAAACGCGTCAACATTATATCGATTCATTGGTGTAATATCGCTAATCCGCTTTAAACAGGGTCACAGAGGTGATGGCAGCTGCTATACTGTAATTACTTGATCTACTAATATCCTGGATCATGGTCAAGGGTACCTCGAAGCTGTTACTCGAAAAAGCGCTAGGAATATAAATATAAAATCGATCGAATCGAGACGACAACGAACTATCTCTACTTAGTTTATGAAATAGGCGAGACATGCCAAACATGCACGGGACTACACGAATGTAGGCGAATACTGCCTCCACATTCTCGTGTTCCCGCGGAACTGTCCACATGTGGAGCACGCTTTATATACTAATACATTATATTTACATACTAATTTTAACTAAATTAATACCTGTTTAAAACTGCAGTTCAGTTCCATGGACTTTTGTCATTCAATACGCATTCTCTCCTTGTATCCACCAAACCATCCCATCATGCCTCTTTTAATCTCACCACATAATCGTTCATCCTTCAGCTTAAGCGTACTCCACATGTCCGCCGAAACTTTCGGCGAAACTTTGGCCGGGACTTTAGTCGACCCTCTACATTCTCGCCTATTAAGCGTACTCCACATGTCCGCCGAAACTTTCGGCGAAACTTTGGCCGGGACTTTGGTCGACCCTCTACATTCTCGCCTATTAGGGATGTGGTGGGTGTCAAAACGCGTCGACATTATATCGATTCATCGGTGTAATATCGCTAATCTGCTTTAAACAGGGTCACAGAGGTGATGGCAGCTGCTATACTGTCATTACTTGATCTACTAAAATCCTAAATCATGGTCAAGTGTACCCCGAATCCGTTACGGGAAAAAGCGCTGTCAATATAAATATAAAATCGATCGACTCGAGACGACAACGAACTATCTCTACTTAGTCTATGAAATAGGCGAGACATGCCAAACATGCAAGGGACTACACGAATGTAGGCGAATACTGCCTCCACATTCTCGTGTTCCCGCGGAACTGTCCACATGTGGAGCGCGCTTTAGGGATGTGGTGGGTGTCAAAACGCGTCGACATTATATCGATTCATCGGTGTAATATCGCTAATTTGCTTTAAACAGGGTCACAGAGGTGATGGCAGCTGCTATACTGTAATTACTTGATCTACTAATATCCTGGATCATGGTCAAGTGTACCCCGAACCTGTTACGGGAAAAAGCCCTAGGAATATAAATATAAAATCGATCGAATCGAGACGACAATGAACTATCTCTACTTAGTCTATGAAATAGGCGAGACATGCCAAACATGCACGGGACTATACGAATGTAGGCGAATACTGCCTCCACATTCTCGTGTTCCCGCGGAACTGTCCACATGTGGAGCGCGCTTTTGGTCGACCCTCTACATTCTCGCCTATTAGGGATGTGGTGGGTGTCAAAACGCGTCGACATTATATCGATTCATCGGTGTAATAACGCTAATTTGCTTTAAACAGGGTCACAGAGGCAGCTGCTATACTGTAATTACTTGATCTACTAATATCCTGAATCATGGTCAAGTGTACCCCGAACCTGTTACGGGAAAAAGCCCTAGGAATATAAATATAAAATCGATCGAATCGAGACGACAATGAACTATCTCTACTTAGTCTATGAAATAGGCGAGACATGCCACACATGCACGGGACTATATGAATGTAGGCGAATACTGCCTCCACATTCTCGTGTTCCCGCGGAACTGTCCACATATGGAGCGCGCTTTACAACAAAGCCTTATTAATAGACATAGGTAATAATATAGATTGCACTCAGTACTGCGGTACTGACAGACAGAACCAAAATAAATAGGGACACAGTTTGCCCCTGAGCCAGAAAATGGGGTATAGTACAGTCAGCTACAGAGAGAATGGAATACATTAAACGTATGCTGGGGACGGTTATCAGGAGATAGGACTACTCAAGCCTGAGGAATTCGTTTGGGGAGTACAGCAATGTAATCAAAATTAGTGTCAAAGTAGCTAGCATTGGTATACGAATCCATAGAGAAGCTAGCTCATCTTATACTAGTTATGTGCTGCTTGCGTCCTGTACCACCGCTTTATCTATTTCTAAAGAACAATGTTTGCATGTTGGTCCGGTTTGAAGGATATGGTAGCCAGTGCAATCACAGGCAAGAGGCATTTCATCTTAATCCTTACAGTGTAAACGCACTTGCGGTTCTTCATTTTGTGTTATCTGCATCCTAAATCATGGGTGTTATGGGCGACAGTTACCGCTTACGACCAGGTGGGCAATCTGCTCGTTTGTCACTGTGCAGGGTCTGTTTAAAAAAGGGTCTGTTTACACAGCAGCACGCCAAAAATCAATGCAGCCGACGTTCGAAGCCTGGAAGACCATTTTACCACTAACTACTCTAAGCTATTGTTAAAGTAAGATCATGCAACCCACCCTTAGTATTACCCCATACCAGCGTGACGCTGCAAGATAGCGCGAGTAAAAGAAACTAACTATAGTTGACAGTTCTGTACGCGTATTCAGTGCTTAGTACGCCGTGTGGTGTCCGGCAGAGTAGAATAGCACCAACCCCTTACACTCGTGGGTGTCGTACAAGGCAACTAATGTTTTCGGGGCAAAACATCTAGTCTCCGTAGACTGGAAAATGGGCAGCAGCGTTTTCCATTGTTATATTTATAACGCTGCGATCTTCAACTTGCCTGCCAAGCGTGGAGATTATGGCAATAATCTCTCCTTTTGAGAGAGACCCTTAGTCCTGAAGTAGACTTTATGGGCTGTGATGATGATGATGATTCAGTGCGCGAGAGAGGACGGGACGGAAAGTTTGAACAATTGAGTGCTGTGTGCTATGCGAGGAGGCATATATCTGAATTCTAGGTGGATAATGCGCAAGTGATAAGATATTCGGCGAGGAGAAGTTTTGACCTCCCGTTGCCAGTGCATCGGCTACAAAAAACTAGCCAATCTCTGCGCGTGATGGCTCCGAGAATTTACAATAAATTGCCTAAGGATATACACCTAGCAAAGACGGAGTACTATTTCATAAAACAATTAAAAGCTATGCTTATCCAAAAAGCATATTATTCTGTAAGTGAGTTTCTTGACGAGTGAACTAAAATATATAGATTTATTCTAATTTTAATAGATAATAATATAATTTATAATTTGACATTTTATTAATTTTGTAATGTGACATGTTAATTTAACTATTGATACTCAATTAATATCTAAAGGTGACCATTTCATTTGTGTTATTAATTCTTTTGACTGTGATACTATTAATTATTGATGGAAATACTCAATATATATGCATTGTTAGTTAGGACATAATATATACCTAGATACTGAATTTTGGACAATGTATGAACAATACTAATAAAGAAATATGAATATGAATACAGTGCCACAAAGCTTTCTGACCCGGTGACGGGCGACGCTATTTTTGGCATTTGAATGTATTTGAACTGGCATGTTCAAATACATTTCAAAATGAAGTGTTAAGTGCTGTCATTATTCTTCAGTTCCAGTTTTGGCCCCAATGGTTCAAAAAAGTTTGTGGCACTGTACTTGCTTCATCCACACACATACATTTCTAGAAGCAAATGATTTACTCTTGGTTTCATACTCACTCGACCCTGCTAATTCCAAAAATGTCGGTTACCAACCTTCACCCCATTTTCCTCTCCGAAGTACCCCTCGCCGTGGTTATTTTCATTTTACGGTGAAAGTGAAAAGTAGTTCTTAAATATAGGCTTACACATTGCATGAAAAAAAGGTAAGAAAGATAAATAAAAACATTTATAATGAAAAATCATGCAACGTCTAAGGCTGAATTTCAAAATCTACTTTCACATCGATATAATTATAGCATTTATGCTTAGGAAATTTAATATCCAATAATTTCTTCATTGACTATTTGCTCTCGTTACTCTGTAAAAATGCAAAAAAAAACCACTGAGGGATATATCGGACAGGAAAAGGGGGTGAAGGGGGGAGGGGAGGATCATTCTCGTTGTCCCCCGAATGCTATCCCCCGAATGGGGACAACGGGAATTTTAGTTTTGTTATCCTCCGAATTCAGAAATGGGGAACATCGGGAATAAAAATTCCCGCTGTCCACCATTTTTAATTAAATTATTTTTGTTAAGAAAACTTAAAAGTGCCATTGTGCTCGGCTTTATAAAATGAAGTTACATTTATTACCTTTAGAAAGGTAATAAATGTCTAATTAACAAAATTTTAGTTATAAAATCTTATGCTTGTTATTTCTGTAAGACAGATTTTATATTGCAAAACATATGTGTGGACATAGTTATTGTCCAGTTATTTTATTGTAAGTGCAACATTAAACCGTTGTCCACCAAAATAAAATTAAACTATTTTTGTTAAGAAAACAAGTGTCATTGTGCTCGGCTGTATGAAATAAACTTACCTACATATAAATTCTTTGCGTAATTAAATTAAATAACGTTCGCGTTTGTAAAATGTATATTGCTTATCAAATCAGGAATTACTACAATATAGCCATTATTATCTCGTAAATTAATCCTAAGCCTAGTATTTTTGCAAAATGCACTGCTCCCTTGTAGGAAAAAATTCACATTAGAAATTTCCACT
The DNA here is from genome assembly GCA_907269095.1 of Blastobasis adustella. Lineage (NCBI taxonomy): Eukaryota > Metazoa > Arthropoda > Insecta > Lepidoptera > Blastobasidae > Blastobasis > Blastobasis adustella. The sequence goes on along the minus strand of OU026119.1, from coordinate 11,879,503 downwards.
TAGGCCACCCACTCCGACACTGATTTCTTCGATCGATCGCATATAGTTACATTGATGTAATAAATGTAACTATATTTCATACATCCGAGCACAATGGCACTTTTAACAAAAATAATTTAATAAAAATATTCCCGTTGTCCCCCATTTTTGAATTCGGGGGATAACGAAACTAAAATTCCCGTTGATCCGGAGGGGAGGGCTTGGTAGCCGGCATTTTAGGATTCAGAGCGGTCGAATTAATAAGAAAGCATCGGTTACCAAAAAGTAATACGAGTTGCTTCGAGACTCATAAATAAATTTTTTTTTTCAAGTTTTTTGTCCTGTCTGCTACGCTACGCGATCGAGCTGGGTACACACGTTGACTGTCACACTTCATACTTCATATGGTGGGCCATTTGCGTAATAACGGAAGCGACCAAAACTGTTAGATAGATAGATAAATACTTTATTGCTCTTAAAATACTACTGTTTATCGATAGCTATAAATTGTGCAACTACAGTCTAGAGCAGGTATTCCCGAACTATTTTGGACAAGTGACCCCTTTTCCAAAATGAAGTGTTACCTCAGACCCCCATGGCCAAATTACCTACTTTTAAGATCAACCCCCTTATTCATAATGATCCGCTAACTTAAAACAGCTGCTACAGAATGTTATTCTTCATTCTGACTTAGGTCAATAGAAGAAGACAGAGTGAGAATTAGCAATGCTTTAAGTTAGCAGACTATTATAAATAAGGGCGCCTATCTTTAGTTTTTTCCTATTGATACAAAATACCTAGGTACAAGGTTCCTATTGGAAAACTTTGCACTTGGTTAAGTGAGTAAAGTTGACTTCCTTTTCTCATCAAAATTTAACAAAATAAAAAGACATACAATTCAGTAAATATCAAGTTTAATTTATAATGATTATTACAAATGAAGTACTTAAAGAATCTTAAGTAGGTAGGAAGTTATATTTAAAAAAGTATTAATTCGCAAAGAGAAAATGAAACATTCAGTGTGGTGGATGAACCTGGTGACTATCTACCAATCTAGCTACATCCGCTTCAATATTGGTGAGTTGCAGCCTTAAGTCTCCACGTTCGTTGATTTTCAAACGGTTTCTTTGTTTCGTCAAAATGTTTGTTACCACACTGAAGCTTTTTTCAACTAGGTATGATGATGATGCGACAAGGTATTTTTCAGCAATTTCACAATGTAGGATACTGTGTTTGAATGTTGCGTTGCAACCAGAACTTCTGATAGCCTTGGTTGAACTTCTGCTTAAGCTCTTTGTCTGTGCTGATGGTAATCAACTCTTCTTGCATTATCACATTGGCTTCTTCTATGGCTGTGGTATTGTGCAGATTTATTATCCATTGACGAATTTGTAAATTCAAAAGATCCTCAAACCTCTCCGTAAAATCCTTGTGTAATGCGTCCAAGTGAGTGACATATAATAAAATGTCATCATCTTGAAGCATTTTTGGTAATTTTGACAAATGCGGAAACTGCGAATATTCTTATCTGCCTAAATTTAGTTTATAAAGGATTAGTTTACCCACGAAGGCCGATATTATTGATTTTGTTTTAATCAAGTTCGTCACCTTGCAGTTGCAAATTAACTTTGTTGAACATTCCAAAGATATCAGTCAAGTAATAAATATCTGTTTTACAATTGTTTAGATTTTCTTTCAAATTCGGATCTTTTTCTTGTAAAAACTCCAACACAGATTAAAAAATGGCTGCAAATCTTTCTAAGCAAGAGCCTCTTGATAGCCAGCGAACTTCAGTGTGCAGAAGTAATCGAGTAAAGACTTCGTCGTTTTCCTCACATAGCTGAGCAAATAACCGAGAGTTCAAAGAATTGCTTCGAATCTTGTTGATAGCATTTATTACATATTGTAAAGACTTATGCAATCTAGGACTCAGCTTTTTTGCTACTAAATGCTGCCTGTGAATCACGCAGTGAATGACCAGTACATCAGGCAGTTGTCGCTTTAAGTGAGCTATAAAACCACGATGACGACCAACCATAGCCGGTGCACCATCAGTCGCAACAGAAACAATGTTCTTCCATGGAATAGCTTTGTCAGTAAAAAAATGTTCCACGGCCTGAAAAATCGATTCTCCTCTGTATCAGTCTCTAAATATGTAGCAAAAAGCAGTTCTTGTCACATATTTTCATCTTTGATAACTCGAACATATCCTAACAACAGAGCTTCATTGCCGGGTAATGTAGACTCGTCCAACTGGAGAGAGAATCTGTTGGTCTGTAAGAACTGGCATAAAATGTTTTCCACATCGCGTCCCATCTCGTCTATGCGTCTCTGAACGGTGTTATTGCTTAAAGGTATTCTCTTTAAAATATTATGTGCGGGTTTGTGCAATACATTGTTAAGGACCTTCGCAATGGCTGGTAAGATAAGCTGCTCTCCAATTGTGTGGGGTTTCCCCGACTTCGCTATTAGTAAAGATATATTATAGGACGCTCGTAAAACATCATCGTCTTTAATAGATGATAACGCAAACATCGATCTTATGGATGGCCTTTTGTCTAGTTTTTCTTTAAGTGCTTGAAAAAATGACAAGGGCTTACCTTTTTTGTCAGCATGTACTCTTGATAAGTGGTCATCCATATTTGAAGGCTTCATGGCATCGTTACTGTATACTTTTTCACATATGAGACACATCGGCAAGTGTTGATTTGATGGAGATGCAATAAATCCGAACTTCAAGTAGTCCAAACTGTATTGTCTGCATTTTTTTTTTCGTGTCCGCCATCATCAAACTCTCAGTAATCCTGCAAATAAAAAACTACCTAAATAAAAAACAATAATAAACTGTTAAATTTGCACACTATCTTATTTTTATCGCACCCAGGTAATGGATTCTTGTTAGGTATTACTGACTTACTCATTGATAAACTTGGATACCTATATTAGGTAAGTAACTATAGTAGGTAATTAGGTATAGAAAATTCGTATTAGGTAAGTAGGTACCTATCAGCATAAGAACGAAAACCAAAGCAAACTGAACACTTCAAAGTTTAGGTACCTACCTACTTAACAACTTAAGTGTAAGTAATTTTTACAAATACTTTTATACCTACCTATTTAAAATATGTTGTATGTTGTGTTTACCACTTTTTCAGTCACTTTACTTCACTTAATTTAGCTATGTAATAGCTTTGTAATTTCTTGAAATAAATGAGTACTTTCAAAACGCAAATGAACTTTCAACCTAAAAAGCGCACTCCACATGTGGAGAGTTCCGCGGGAACACGATAATGTAGAGGGAGTATTCGTACAGTCCCGTGCATGTTTGGCATGTCTCGCCTATTTCATAGACTAAGTAGAGATAGTTCGTTGTCGTCTCGATTCGATCGATTTTATATTTATATTCCTAGCGCTTTTTCCCGTAACAGGTTCGGGGTACACTTGACCGTGATCCAGGATATTAGTAGATCAAGTAATTACAGTAGATCAGCTACCATCACCTCTGTGACCCTGTTTACAGCAGATTAGCGATATTACACCGATGAATCGATATAATGTCGACGCGTTTTGACACCCACCACATCCCTAATAGGCGAGAATGTAGAGGGTCGACCAAAGTCCCGGCCAAAGTTTCGCCGAAAGTTTCGGCGGACATGTGGAGTACGCTTAAGTGCAAGCTCGTTAAATAGTAAAATATCAGGAACATGTTTAGACTTGATCATGAATTCGTTCGTGTTAAATCGCGTAAGCGTCAAATAGAGAGCAAGTCAAAACGCGCCTGAAATACGTACGCTCAAACTCATTATTTTGCACAAACTTGTCCACACAGACTTGCCGAGTTTTTCATCTTGTACGAACTTGAGACTTTACATTACTACAATGCTATTTCCTACAAAAATATTAATTATTCTTAGTACACGTAACACAACATAAATAATACAGTATAATAGTGTACCTACCTATCTTGAAAGTTTTAAATAAGAACTTGTGTTAATTTAATAGGGGTCGATTTAAGACCTCGTCGACCCCCAAAATCAGTTTTCATTTATGTCGACCCCTAGGAAACCGATATCGGGGGTCGATATCGACCACTTTGGGAATCCCTGGAGTACAGTCATCATCTTGGCGTCAGCCCCGTTGTTCTAAGTTGATATCTTACAGTGTGTTGGGAGATTGGTATGGGAAATACAAAGACTGGTGTATAAAAATCTAGTTATAATATAAAAAACAAAGTTATAGTAAATTGGTACCTACTCACTGTTATGTCTGTAAAAAAATTTAAAAACTTAACATTATTAATTGTCAATTTCCTTAACACATAGTTACTTTCTTTATTAAATAAAAAAAATATTTCTCATTGTTAATCTATATTCTTGGTACTCTTATTAGTTTTCCAAGATAAGTATGTATTCCAAAAGAGAGCTACTGACTGTACAAACAATACTTGATACTGCAACGGACAAAAGTAAAAATTGACTAATTGAACCCATGGCCAAAGGTAATAATTCGTTTTTAAAATGTCTACATAGTTTATATTCATATCCTTTTTAATATCTTCAACATTGTTGCCTTTCATGGCACCTAGAATGACCAGAAATACGAAAATAAAGGTGGGTGCGAACACAAATTGATCAATCAACACTTTCTTCACTGCCGTTGATTTGCCTTTTGATCCAAAATACTGCTCTAATGCGCCATACCACATACGTAAAGCTGGACCCTACAATGAAAAAAATTAAATAATTTATTATTTCTGCAAATTTTATTTTACTAATGATATTAACACATTGATGGACAGTAACGGTCTCAGGTGTCCATGCTATTTAACGTGATATCACAGAATTTTCAATTTTTATTTGCATCAGTACGCCTAATGCCATCCGATTTTTCATACTAATTATGGAATAGCATGTAATAGTGTTACCACTGAAGTAAATTTACTTTGTCACTGTCTCCATGTAATGTTCAAAAACGCACCTTAACATAGTACTACAACCTATATTTTTGCTTTCCTCCATTTTCACTGTGCCTGTGGGCGTCGCGTTTTTCATAGTTCTATTATATGTAGTTCATTTGTCGTTCTACTAACACATCACATCAATTTTTGACAACTCATTGTGATACTACGCCTATAGGCAATGTATGAAATTTAGTAGTGTCACAGAAGTAGTAACCATCCAGATAGTACTGTCCGTTAATGTGTTAAAAGATCGAATTAAGTAGATAATATACAATACAATGCCCTTCTAAAAGAAAATTCCTGGGATCCCTCTAAAATGAATGGTGAAGTTTTCAAACTGCTAATCTTTCTAATTTATTATTTTTTGACTTGATGCCTCTCAAGGCATCAAGGATCAAGGATTTTCTGTAGTCAATACACATATTGACTACAGAAAATCCAGTCCATACCATCTCGCAACCTTATTTGGTGCAAACCAAATAAGGCAACGTTTGGAAACAACTGATCTAATGATTGAGAAGGAACTTTCCTTATAAAGAGGTTTACATTCATCAGCAGACTACCATCCAACGCAGGACATAGGCCTTTCTCAAGATGCAGCACTAATTCTGGTGCTCAGTTTTGTGGATACAGTCAGGTAGTGCTTGCTAAACTTACATAGCATGGTCAATTATTTATTGTATTAAATGATATCCAAAATGAGGGTAATTTAAATGCCAATTACTGACATTTCCATAACTTTTACATTTTTGAATTTTTTAAAGCAAGATAATAAAGAGACAACTTATTTAAGTAGAGTAAAACAAATAGTACAGTCAGCTTCACAATAATTGGTATGGAACAGTTTGTGACAGTCATTCTGAGTAGACTCTTCAGAAAGTTTAATTTCTGCAATGTTCAGATAATTCATTAGTTTCAAATATTCTGTTGCTGAACGTACTTAGTACACAAATAAAAATTTAAATTATGCTTACACCAACACAGAATCCAATGGACGAAAACTGTAGAGTTCTAATGTAGTCCACATGTGCCAATTGTTTCTTTTCAATTACAATTTGAGATAATAGGTCACCAGTAGCCATCAATGTTCCCGTTTGTAAAGCTTGCACTAAATATGGCCTACGTACAAGAGCTTTTTGGTACAATTTAAAAAACTCACGAGTCTTCATTACAACTAAATGCATGGTAGCTGCTTTTTAAGATATGTATTCTCAGCCCAATTACTTATCTACCTTGATGTAGACGATCTTAAAAGGCGAAAGTGTACCTAAACTTATTCAAAATCCAGGAAAGGTCACTAAATTTACTTTTTATTGAATAAAATACCTACAACTTCACAGGAGCAACCGAGCTCCTAGTAACATGTCTTTTATTTAAACGTCCAGATGTTGTGGATTGTGGAATAGTTAGTACTCCTCCGGATTCTATTTCTGGATGACACAGAAACTATAAAATGAACCCCCATCCATACAAACAAACAATCACAAAACTACGTATCATATTCTAATCTGTGCTATGAATATGAATGAATCCCGGAAGGAAACTGGAAACGAGGAAACAAACTATAACAAACAAACATCAATCAAATCAAAACGAAAAATGACTGCCTGCCTGACAAATCTGAATGTCTGTCAGGCTGACTGACAGTGAAGTGGCACAAAGTTATGGGACATATACACGATCCGTCCGTGTTGTAGTACGCTCGTAACCACGAAGTTTGTTTGTGCGAATGTGTAAGTACGGGTCTAGGAAGGTTTGGTTGATAATGTCGATCAATCATTATAAGGATTCCGTGGTTTGGTTTGTGGTTGTGTGAATTATTTTGTCGTTGTCTTTCCTTCATTCGTCGCGTTTTGTGAAGATTTTTAGGAATCGAATTGTAAGTTATTATTGCAGAATTAGATAATTTAGCACACGCAATGGATAAAAGGAAACTATCAACTGCAGGAGACAGTCTGTATCAAATCTTGCAAGTTCCAAAAACTGCTACACCAGATGACGTCAAAAAAAGCTACCGAAAATTGGCTCTAAAATACCATCCCGACAAAAATCCCAACAATCCAGAAGCGGCAGATAAGTTCAAAGAAGTGAACCGTGCTCATACAATTCTCAGCGACACAACAAAAAGAAATATTTACGATAATTATGGCTCTCTTGGATTGTATATTGCTGAGCAATTCGGAGAGGAAAACGTCAACGCCTATTTCGTAGTTACAAGTACTTGGTGCAAGGCTTTGTTCATTGTATGTGGCATTTTAACCGGGTGCTACTTCTGTTGCTGCCTGTGCTGCTGTTGCAACTGCTGCTGTGGCAAATGCAAGCCGCGCCCTCCAGAAGAGTCTGGCGACTACCACACGCTGGAGCGTGACGACTCTGATGGCGTGCAGGCCGTCACCGTGCAGCCCGGCAGCGAGGGCCGGCCCGGCGGCGAGCAGGCGCCGCCCATCGCCATGCCGGCGCCCCCGGCACCCGTCGTCACTGGTGCGTCAGAAAATACGGGCCTCAACACAGGTGGGGTTAACTATGGAATATCACACTAATATACTCCCACATATTTCGTAAAGATTCCTTACATTAAATGGATGTGTATTGTTTATATTTACCTAGAATTCAATTCAATAGGATACATATTTCATTATAATTATTTAAGCCAATCATAACTCTCATCATTTTCTATGGGCTACCTGAATTTTGGATTGGTTTTTTGGCTCTATAGACCCAGACTAAATTGGAGTTGCACTGATTAAAATATGTTTATTATAAAAATTAAATACAAAAAGCCATTTTGATTCTAATTAATGATATGCATGTGGTTTTCATCTTATCGCAAACAAAAAATCCAATACCTCAATGTATTGCTCACATTCAATATTTTTATCTTATCTAATTTAAATGATAAGTCTATATTGATATGGTCTTAAGTTTTTACCACATTACCTTTAGGAATTACATTCTACTGTATTGCCTTTATATGGAGAAGGAAGATTTTTGAGCAATAGCAGTCTGAAATATAATAAGATGTATATTTAAGATTTTTTTAAATGAAATACTAGATACAAAAGACAGAACTAATAATAATAAGAGAAAATTGTAGATGTTTTGTGTTTGTAAATTGTAATCGATAAACCCAAAAACTCCTAAGGGGCCGTTCAAGTATTACGTAAGCAGATTTATTACAATAATTTACCCCCCCCCATCCCCCTTGTCAGCAAAAGTAAGCAAAGCTCTTACCCTCTCCCCCCATGCTGACGTAAACATTTCTCAATTAATGTATTGTTTTTTTTTAATATTATAATCATAATTTTAAAAATAAGAAAATAGATTTAGTATAGAGATTAGATTTTACAGATACGGTATTCAACATGGAGTAAGGTACAAAAATATTATAATCATACGAACATAACAAACTTATTTTAAATTTTTGGTACACATATTAAATTCAAATTAACAGTCTTCAGTCCATGAAACCCGAATCCATGATTCTAAGTTTTCGATGACATTGGATGTTTGCTGCTCAGTGTTGTGAGTCTGCTCACTTTCATCCGATTTTGGAATGTCTACGTCGTTCTCATCGAGCCATTCAACATCATAGTGCTCTAAATTTTGAATAATGCACATCAGTTCATTAGCACGACGAGCAGCGACTCTTACAGGTCTAATTTTCCTATCAGTGTGCGTGTTTACTTTTTTATGTATCTTCTAGATGTGACGATTTAGTGACTTGACGGAATCATGATAAAGACCACACGTTTTGCATGTTCGACTTGATAGCCTCAATTTATAACGACTACAGAACAAAGCACTGCGTTTCTAGCACAGGACGGTGTTATTGCTTTAATATAAACATAGCCGAATTCGATGAATTCGGAGGATCGAAAGACGCCATGAATGGTCGCCTTGTTTAATAAGTACCTACATGCAGCTGGGGGCACTACAGAGGCCCATATAAACATAGCCGAATTCGATGAGTACGGAGAAACGATAGCCACCATGAATGGTCGCCTTAGTCTAATAAGTACCTATACGCAGCTAGGAGCACTACAGAGGCCCGGTATGCAACAATGAACCTTACAATCATAAGAAATAAATCTATATAATGACTATTACCTGTATACTTTGAGAGAGGCCATCATATTTTCTAATCATAAAACGTCTAAATTATTGTTACAAAATGTAAAGAGAAACTCTTTGGCGATTTATAATATTTCTAGTACTCATAGGTAACTAAAATGATTTCGTCACTTACCTTGGAAAAATATGTAGTAGATTGGATTAATACTTAATCGCCGCTTACAATTCTTCTTCAATTCTCTTAGATACAATAATATCTAGTTCCTTATCGGACTTTGCTTGTAATTTATAATTTCGCCACACTTCGTTAACTAACTTTTGTACATTTTGTACTTTCGTATTTGAATAAGATTTTTTAAAACTTTCAAAAAATGTTTGGTATAACTTGGATTTATCTATTTGAAACGACATCTTATATAAACATTAAACTTTGGCTAATGGAATCAACGGTAACACAAACGTTAACTTGCTTTGCTATGCTTACAATACGTCTACTCGCTATAGTATCCAAACGAAACAATACACTGACAGAGGAAATTTAGACAACTGAATAGCGCACGGTAATTCCCCTACTCGGTTCTAAAGCGAGTGCCTAAACGTATGCATTATTTGCGGGAATCCCCGAAAATGGGTTTCGTTTTCAAGCCAAGAATGTGAGGGTTGCCATTCGTGTAAAAAAGTAAATAACTACCGATGACGTAATCATCATCTAGACTCCCCTACCCCCCATGTCATCCAAAATAAGCAAAGCAAAGACCCCCCCGCCCCTCCATAGTGCTTACGTAATACGTGAACGGCCCCTAAGCCGATTTAAAAAATTATTTTACCTATAGAAAAGTACATTATCAGCGAGTACCAGGAGTCTTTTATTCCATTTAATATAAAATTAAATATCCCAATCAATAATATAATATAACCCAACATCCCTGTGGAATGAACACCACAGGGGACAGTTGGTTCTCTATATAATGGCAATGCAGGCATATCTTTGGTATGAAATATGGCAATTCATGTATTTTCTCTGTTAATTATTTATTTTATCAAAGTGGTAAAATTGTTTACCTATAAATAAATTCTTAACATATAAAAATCATTACCCAAATTGTAATTTTATTATCCTAATTATACATAATTGGTTTAATTTCCTTCATAAATTTTTAGTTTCATACTAAACATCATTGTAGTGTACATAGTTTTGAGTTACATTATTGTGATGAATGCTATACATATTTAGTTCCAGTAATATGTTTAAGTGAATGGAACCTTCAAGTTAATGTACCTAATTATTTTTACATGAACTATCAGATAATTTTAATAAATACAACTATGAAAATTTTGTCTAATTGCAGAGTAACCATCTGAAGTATACTTTTCTCAGTATTCAAGTGGAGTATTAGTATTTGATTCATAGATTTACTTATCAATGGCACTAAACTTTTGTATTATTATATTTTTAAATACAAGTTGAATTCACATCAACAATTAAAACAAATTTAGGTGCATTTAAATGATTTGTCTATTTGGCTGAAGCCTGGATGGATCACTTTGATGATAATGATGATTATCTTTCGATTTGGTTTACAATGCATGTTTTTATATGGTTGGCATTATAAGAACATACATCATACACTAGTAAATACATTGGCGGTGGAATACTTTAATCAACAATTTCGGTCTTAGACTTTGCTAGGGCAATGACAAATGAATCATGACAATTGGACTTAGGTAATTAAACATTGGATTAGGCTACCTTTGCATTATAAATTTGTATTTATTTTCTATTGTAATGTGTTATGTTGTTGCAATAATGATTTTGCATACATACAGTCGGAAGGCATGAATGTTAGATATCTGTAGAACATAATCTCAGGTGGCTCAATATTTAAATACCCTAGCTGCATGTACATAATATACTGTTTAATAAAAATGACTATCAAACAGTAGGTACCTATTCAATAATCATCTTGTTTGTTTTGTTTCAATGAAACATCAAAATGTATTACTTTTATTGTTAAAAAATCAAAGGGTATTTGTTTTGTGATAAACAGCTATAGGTATCTAACAATGTTAATGTATTAAATGAGTCATTTGAATATTGTAATGCAGATTTGTATTAAGTATAGGTATTGAAAATAATTTAAATAAATACCACTCAATAAATATACATACACCACAGATTTAAATTACCAATAACAATTGAAAACCTAAACATAAAGGAATTGAAATAGCAAAATAAAGAAATGCCTTGATAGTTGATATCAATAATAGTACCTATTTGTACACAAACTGATTTGAATGCCACGGAGCGGCCCGGTCGCTATATTACACCGCGAAATTGACTGCCCCATAATCTATCAAATCCGTACATAGTATAAAATAATCACTGTTTTCGCGTCTGTCTGTCTGCACCGCTAAGTCCTAAACCACGCAACGGATTTTGATGCGGTTTTCACCATTAGTTACATAATTTTTCACGAAACGTTTTTAAGTAGGTATAATTTATGCTTATTATAGTAAAGAAAAGCTCACAGAACCCGAGCGAGGCCGGGGTGGTTCCCTAGTAACATATACAACAAATTATTGAAGAGCGCAAGAGGCTGCGCCATTTTTCAAATAAATTCGTTGTTTAAGTACACTTGCTACTTGCTTGTAATGTCATGGACGTAGCGGCCGGGCCGGTCGCTCGCATATAAATTGAGCCTAACTCTGTGCTCTGGCTGCAGGTTATTGTTATAATTATGTATAATAAAGAGTAATAAAAAAAATCTAAATTCATTCCACTGTTGCAATTTCTGTTCTGCTAGGATTCGCTGGGGCAACCACACAGTGATGTGATACCAAATCACTACATATTATAAAAGAAATTCTTATGCCGCGTCTGTCTGTCTGTCTGATTGCGATAACCTCGAAATGAGTAATGAACGGATTTTCATGCGCTTTTCGCCAACAGAGTGATTCATGAGGAAGGTATAGGTGTCACAATTTGTTACTACCCGTGCAAAGCCGGGTGGATCGCTAGTACGTCAATACAAATAAATTAAAACTTTCCCTCCTAATCACTTCTAAGATAATGTTGAAATTAATTTGATCATTAGGTACCACTTAGTTTTATTTGTTAATCAGAAATAGTGACAATTGAATAGGTATATTATAGGACTGATAGTGCATAATGTGACAATTATAAGCTGGAATTATTGCAGATATTCATGAGTTTTTAATTAATTAATTTTACAATTTTACGTAAGTCTCATTAAATGTTTTTATCTAACTTTGATACAATGTGCAATACAATTTTCCAAGAAATTAAGGAAAGTAAACCCAAGTAGTAAACATGTCGTAACATTCCATTGCCTCATATTGAAATAAAGCTAAATTTAATTTTATATGTTGTAAGTAAAAATGTATGCAGTACTTAGTACTTCAATAATGAACACTTGTCAACTTTGGAAATATTGTATTTTAACTTTTTAAATGTTGAACGTCAGCTGTCCTTATCTACCCACTACCAAAACTTTTTATTACTATTAAATTCATTGCTATTAAAATCCTTGGCATTCAACACATTAAAACTTAATAAAAAGTATTAATTACAAGATAATTAATGTCATGCCTGTATGCCTGTTTGTCATGTTTGTATTACAAAAATGGCCTTCTAATTTTTATTATCTACTTACTGAATATATGTAACAAGAAGTGATCTCATCCACTGACAATACTAGTAGGTCACTAAGGACAGGACAATTTAAATAAAATTAGAGTTGAGTTTACAACAGTTGTAAATTTGCCCCGGGCCAGACCAGAGGATAAACACCAGGTCTGATGTTGTTTCCCTATTGCCACAAATTGCCTTGTAAAATTGCGTTAGGCCTCATGTTGACCTCTAAATTACTACAAGGCTTCCAATTAATTAACAGTGGTGTGTTCGTAGTCTCATCCTTACCACCGGTTCATATAACAGAACAATACTTGCTTCAAATATCTAGCAAAATTATAGCTAATTGTTCTTGGTAGTTAATAATGAATCTGGGTATGTAACATCGTGAGATTTTGTTTTTAGTATTTAAAATGTCTAGTTATTGACCAAAATGAAACTTATGAGGTAGATGATTCATGGGTGTAATACTGTATGTAGGGTTGTACAAAGTAAGAGATTGTTTACAAGTCCAATTACTAGGAAGCTAGCTAACAACTTTAACAATTATTTTTTCTAGTATACTTATTCAACATTGTCTAAGATTAATGTTTTCGTAAATTCTTAAACGTTATTTTTATATGGAAATTGGTTAGTTTTATCAAATAACATCACTCATAATTCTTAATAAATATGAGGTAATAGCACTACTTATTCTACTTAAGAAATAATTAATGTAAAGTCCATTTTCTATTTGTAACTTACATTTAGATGTGTAACACATTTTATTATAACAACATGTGTTAATTTTGCTTTATTGTATAATAATAATGTAATAAAAATCAGGATGACATTGAAATAGATAGGTCGAAAGATCGAAAGAAATTTCTATCTAACTACTTGCTAGGTAACTTAATATGTATTTCAGTATCATCCTGCTGCTGAACTATGTAATGTAGATGTATTGGTGGACGAAGTTGTTCAAAAATATTTAGAATAATTGTATTGAAAATGTTCAAGTTTTATTATAACGACACCTAAATAAAATGCGCTTCTGACGTGGCTTACGACCCTGGCGAGTTCGAGGTCACCGTCAGTACCTTGCGCATCACGCGGGTATCCACACTTCCACGGGGGTCTACTTTCGAACTGCGAACTCTCGAGTTCAACATTATCTCTACCACATATATCTTGTAAGAGTAACACCTTTGTCGAAGATCCCTTCCAGCTTAATTTGAATGTGGCAAGAGATAATGTCGGACTCGAGATGTCGCAGCGTGCTAATTATCCCCCTGATACGTAGGCTCACTTAGGTCAGGAGCAGGCGCCGCAGTCGCGCGCGTGCATGTTCTATAATGTGTGTACACAATGCTTTCGACGCCGTCACCGTTTCCATGGGCATATATGCGTCACTGTTACATTTTAATTATATCTAATATTTATAATTATTAATCTAATCTAGTTTGTTCAGAAATGTGTGTGATAAGATAAAATGTAGCAATGAACACCGAACTAAATAATATAAAATGTTAAGTTAAATGGCGAATGTTATTCAGCTTAGAGATACAATCTGCTAGTTATCCGGGCGCTAAGCCAGGATTTTGTTATTAAATATTTGGAGTGGCTTTGAGACGTGGGGGCGATGTTACTGCACTAAGTAATATACATGTCGCAGCCGGATGGTTAAATTAGTCGGCTAATTAAATGGCTAGCTTTTTAGGCAATTATTCAATTGAAAATTTGTCAAATTCATAAACTTTAAAAGTAACGTCTAACGATCGATATTGCCCCGAGTTTACGGAGCTCCTCCATGCATTGTCACAACACTAACCTAAGCTAACCGAATTAAAATATTGTTTTGAGATTATTGTGGTTAGGTTAACGTTGTGACAATGTATGGACCACAAGACCGAGTTCCGTAAACTCGGGTCAATGTCGTTCTAAAATTACTTTCAAATTTCATAAACATGGCAAATTTTCAATTGCATAATTGCTTGATAAGCTAGCTATTTAAGTAATCGGCTAATTCCACCCTCCGGCTGTGACAAATACATACCAAAATTACAGAGAAACGCCACCCCTTTATGACTTAGTGCTTGGTCTGCGTTACGCCCGCCCGCTCCTGTTCATGCTCCTAATAAATGAACTCGCGTCTCAAATGACAAATCTTTATAATATTACTTCGTGTTTGTATTCTTAACTAAACTATGAGCGGATGGGGTAACCACGACAATGTTACTATTATGACCCTAGTCAACGACTATTTATAATGACAAGTGTCAAGTTTAAACCATGTAATTACACTTTATTCCTTTAAATCGAATAAATATCTGCATAACGTATATCCTTATCTATTTATTGACCAAACTTACACTCCTAAGTAGGTTCACATTTCCCTTTTTTTTTTAAGTTTAATTTTTTCTTTCTTTTTTATTTACAGGAAGCAGTGTCCCAAAATACACATGAATGAAGTTAAACACGACACTAGTCTTATCATATTTGTAAGAGAAATAAGGAACTGACTTCTTAATGCCACCACAATTCTTGCACAAAGTTAAAAATATAAGCCTAAATAGAATTGTATTTTAGTGATGTTTCAGCGTATTTTTATACATTTACTATGGTATTATTTATGTTTTTAGGTATAAAATATATTACTCTTAATTTATATTTTTGATCTTTTTATTGGCTTTAATAAAGACATTAATCAGCACCACTTAATGATTACTTAATGATAGTACTTAGTAAACTATTTAGTAATTCCGTCTATTTATAATGCATAGACGATCTCAATGTCAGTCTAAATTCTAAAGTGGGTAGATAATATATACATATACCTACCCTGATAAGGTTCCTTAATTATTCCAAAAAAATTCAGTACGCTTGGAATTCCTGTAGTAAGGATCTGGAATGTTACAGTGTAGGCTCTGTGCTATTTTTACTGATTGGGTTACATCTCCGAATCAGTAGGTTTTCTGTGGTAGACGTACCTCACCTTCAGATTCAGTCACACACACACCATACACTTAGAAGTTAGCCGCAAGAGCCCTAAGTACCTACAATTTTGCATTATTTATAGTGCACTTTAATTTTTTATTGTTTTTGTAAGGTTATTTACACTCGCAGCTAACTTTATAACCGGTTTTGCTCAAAAGATGCGTAAGTATAACAAAATTTAGAGTCCGCGCAAGAATAGCTTTGCTTGTGGCTGAAAATGAAACTAAATTTGACAGACTGCCAACAAGACCAACTTCTAACTAAACCAAAAACGGACCGCCATCTTTACTAGATATAAGTTCTCCAATGAAAAATATACTTTTTCGTGCTTTTATCGTGCGGTATAGTTACTACTTATCAAGACCGTTCCAAAGAGCCTAATCACGATGGGGTTATCTTGTTGCGTTCAGAAGTTCCTATGGCCACCTTCCGTCATCATCATCAGACCTTGGCCATCACTTAGGAGTATAGTAGGTACTCAAGAGCCCAAATACGATGGGCGTTTAGTAGTCACCATCACCAGACCAGCTCCATGATACAATGCTAATGCATTATCATCGAAGATACGCAGGAATACCTTCGGACTCAATTGAACGCCCGGAAGTGGGTCAAATTAAGCTTGGAAGATTCTAGGTCATACAAGTGAAGTTAAATAAATGCTTGTAAAATTGACCCCATACATGGCTAGGCTGCCTTGCTGCGATTGGTCCTTATCCCTATAGGATACGATGGCGGCGTTCAATTTGAGTTAGGCGGTCGGGCTGCAAGTGAAGGAACAGCGGCAACGTATTTACTTGAGCTTATCTCCCTGTCTTGCAGCGCGGAACATTAGGAACTCGTAGGTAACCTACATAGGTACAGTACAGTACAGTTTTTATTTGTTTGCCAAGGATCAGTAATTCAGATTTATTGCATACCACCGTCGTGGTATTGATCGTCAAGTCGACTCCATGTAGAGATACAGTCTACGATAGGTACCTGCTGCTTCTTAGAAAAGAGATATAGCATTTAGGACTTAGGAGATAGGTAACCTCGATAACAGCAAAATATCAACAATATGCCGCAGTTTATCACTTCACTCTACTGTCGCCTAGTTTAAAAAAAGTCCTAACAAGTAAATATACTGTTTTTTTAATTAATGAGTAGTTACCATCCAGTGATGGCCTAATTATTTTGCTATCAATTATTAGTCTGTTATCATCGCCCTTAGACCATTATCTTTCGGATACGAGAAATCTGTTATGCTGTTAAAAAGCGGGATAAGCAACATTCTCTCGTTATCATGGCAACTCTCAAATATACATAAGATACATGTTATTATCTAGGTACCTACCAATCTTGTGTAGGTAGATATGTACCTACGAACCTCGCTAGCATCTTCCAATTTAGAAAGGTATGCTGAGTAGAGTGTAATTATTACAAAATACCTAAGTATATTAACACCAAAAAGAGGGCAGGAGTTCTTCTAATAATCAGTTGGTACCTACTAAGTCCGGATAAGTTAGTACACATTAGTACAGTCATCAGATAAAACTTATCAGCATTACACTAAGCCATAATGATAATACGTAGGTACCTACGTTTTCATTCTTTCTTCTATTACTCAAACTTGATTCACAGTAATTTAACATTCATGGAATTCTCGTACCTATTTCAGTGTAAATAGGTCGGTAAACCAAGAGGTCAAGAGCACCCAAAACCCATGTTCATGTAATGAATGTAGAAGAAGCGAGACGACTGTTAGGACCATAGCAAGTGGAACTATGTGGTCTGCCTACTGAACAAGGCGTGGCGTTATGTATTTAGGATATAAAAATAATCATCTTGGCGTTAATGTCACGGTTGTGCTCTCGCGTACGAGTGCCTGGGGTCCGCCTTGACCCCGATTCATGATTTGGCGGATCAAGTATTTACAGTGAAGCGACTGCCATCTGACCTTGACCCTGCTGCCAGGAAAACTTGACCAGATTAGATTTGAAATTTCCCCATTGGGCCGTTCCCGATCTGCCTGGGCACATAGAGCGTCACAGCATAAAAAAAATCATCTTGGCGTTAATGTCCCGGTTGTGCTCTCGAGAACGAGGGCCCAGGGTCCGTTTTGACCATGATCCAGGATTTGGCAGGTCAGGTAATTACAGTGGAGCGACTGCCATCTGACCTCCATGACCCTGCTACCAGGGGAACCTGACCAGATTGGATCATGGTTACACATCCAGTCGTCTGAATGTGCAGGATTCATCACGATGTTTTCCCTCACCGTAAGAGCATCGGTTAGTATTCAACTAATGTATAGATATTTCAACTCAGTTGTGCGCGCGGCCCTATGTGTGGGTAAACCGTCGTCTCGCTCGTCTCGCTCGTCGCTCGCAAACGTCTTGCTCGGACGACGACTGCTGCGTCACTGCCACATAAATGAAAGCTGTATATTTACAAGCGCACGCACACATAGCGCCGCGCGCACAACTGAGTTGAACTATCTATACATAAATCAGAAAAGAGTCATTGGTACATGGCACAGTGGGTTTCGAACCCGATACCTCTCGCTTACGAGTCGGATACCTTAACCACTACTAGGCCACCAACGCCAGGCACCAACAGGCAGGAGCCTGTTTGAATGTAGGATGTTAGTTATCTACAAAATAAACTAAAGTTAAACATCTACTTACTGAGATTCGAGATCTTCCCACAACACGCGAACCTAGGTTATGCTGTGACTACGGACCGTCCGTTCCTAGGTGCGCTCGTGGCCCACTGCACTAAACTTATAAATTGATTCCATTCGTAAAAAAGAAAGTTTTATCCGGTTCCCAGCGGTAGATGTCGCCCGCGTAAGATTTTAAACTTTCGGAACATTTATAACCGACTTGCGGATAATGTTTTCTAGATAATTAAATAAACAGTCTCCAAAAGCACCCGTAGGTAGTCATAATATTATTATGATTGAGAGCTTTATAAGAAAGCTTAAAGTAAAGAATACTTAAAGCTTAAAGAAAGGTAATAAACACGCGAAGTGTCCCTACGTACAGAAATGAAGATATCGATACCTAGCAGAACTTAAGTCTTAAAATTGCCTTTAAGTTTTGCGGCAGGCCACAAACGTAGCTAGCAGAACCGACCGACGACGGTGCGAAAGGTTTTCGATTGGCGATCGCGTGCCAGCAATATCGGCGTAAGTACGGGGGTATGGGGGGGACCTATGTCCTATAGTGGGCGTCCTGCACTTGAGACGTTGAAATATCAAATGTAAAGTTACCTACGTAGCAGTGAAGTACAGCCGGTATAGATCTCTACCTACACTCTACTGCTAAAGGTAGTGGGTATCAGTATATACAGATTCCTAAGCTATTATCTTTAACTTTATTTGCTGTTTTGTAATCGAGTCCTTTGGGGTATTTGATAATATGCTAAATATATTTGGTAAGGCCAAACTAGCTTCGAAATAGCTTGGAATGCTTAACTGGCCCAAGCGATACTTCACCCCAAGGAAGCGCCTTTTGCTGTATAACGCACAGGTGCGGTCTCATATGGAATATTGTTCCCATCTTTGGACCAGCGACACTGCCGACCTCCTTAATACCCTGGATTCCGTACAGAGGCGCGCTGTACAAATTGTCGACGACCCCATACTAATAAGCAGGTAAGAATTACTGGCTGACCGAAGGGACTTTGGCTCCCTGTGCGTGTTGAATGTTTTGAGGAACTTTTTGATCTGGTGCCCACAGTACAATTCCGCCATCGCATCACCCGCCGTGGGTTGGGTACTCATCGCCAGATCCTCTGTTGGTGTCCACGCAAAGGTTCGAGAACATTTCTCGCTCGCACGATTCGGATGTGGAATGAGCTCCCAGCCACAGTGTTTACTTTGAACTATGACATGAGCTCGTTCAAGAGGCATCTTTAGAGGCGGGAACGCATTGGTAGCGCCCCTGGTGTTGCTGTTGTCCATAGGCGGCGGTTACTATCAGGTAAGTGGCTTGCCTGTTCACATGCGCTATCACATAAAAAAATGTTTGCTTTAAGATAAACAAAAATAAAGCATTATCTACAGTTCAACATAACGCAAATAAGTTTATCTGAGAACGCAAGAACCAACGGGTTACGACGCAGCGAGAATGATCAAGATCGGGCAACATGGAAGAAATAGGGCAGTTTGTTCTGAGAAATCATTTCAATTATCTAATACTGTCGCAAAACAAGTTCATTATATATTGTATAGGATTCAATTGAAATCATGGCCAGCTAATTAAATTTACTTGCGTTATGTTGAACCGTAGATAATGCTTTATTTTTCTTTATCTTAAAGTAACTAATTTATTTAGTAAGTAATAAAATATATATAATATAATTAATTACGAAAACCGAAAAATAATTTCTCTTTCGTAGACAATTACGAAAACGGACTTTAGTCCATTTAGTCTTTTAACCTTTAGGATAAAAAATTATTTAATTCTTGTTCCGTTAGAATGATTTTAACCGTTCTCGGTTTTTCAAAATTTGTAGTATTGGTTTTTATACAACAAAAGTTAAACCCTAAACTATCCTAAGGTACCCTAAACTACCCTAAACTAACCCTAATTATCAAAACCCTATTTCGTTGAATGAAACTGTTCCAGTTAGTGCAAAAATATGTTTAATGTTAGGACTTAAGTTATATTTAAAGTAACAAACTTATGTATCTATGTACTTAAGTAGGAAATATTATCCTAAAGCACGAAGTTTCCATGCATAAGTGTGATGTTGCGCCAGCGCACGTAGAACGCGTACGGCCGGTCCAGCCGCATCTGCAGCTCGGGGCTCGGCTCCCATTCCAGGCCTATACAACAAGGCATAGTAAATTCATTATGAAATAAATAATACGTTGGGTAATGATTAGTCTTCAGAGGCCTAGATGGAAGGAATTCGTTCAGGATCGACACGAGTGAGTGGAGTGTTCTGGTGTCGGAGGCCAAGATCCTCATTGGGTCGCTGAGACAGCGAAGTAAGTTAGGTAATGATTTTTTCGTATTATGGTACGACCATATTTTAAACGCACCAAACCATTGCACCAAATTCTTAAACGCATTAACAAACACGCTGAAACTTAAACAAAAACCTGTTAACAAAAAAAAGTTAAACGTCATTAAGAAATTAAAAGTTAAATGCGCTTAAGAATTTGGTGCAAGCGGGGCTAAATCATGAATACATTTTTTATATAAGTATTACTTATTTTAAAAATTAAATTGTAATATTTCTGTAACGTTGTAACTTTATTTACGTAAAAGTAGAGCAATAGTTATTATACATCAGGAGCCCATATCAGTCTACTGGACCACATTACCACAAACAACAAATTAAAAGAAAGCAACAACAAAATAGGTCTGTAAATCTAAAAATGGCACCAGGTAATCTACGAGTGCGTATAAGTCACGAAGATGATTTTAAATATAGAAAATCTTTGCATGTTTATTTAGTGATAACTTGTCGAGCTACAGCGATAAAAGATAATCGTGTCAGAAAAAAAACGTAGGAGCGGTCGCGCGTTCTACGACCACCGCAACTGAAATTCGGCAAAGTCGAAACAGTAGCTCGAGATTTACGCTCTCTATTGCGCCTGTTAACCTGCCTGTTAACATAAAATCGCATTTAGGGTCAAATGTTCCGCTTTTATCAAAATATTCACTGTATCAGATTATCCATTACATCAGAAATTCCACTGTATCAGAATGTCCACTGCATCAGAAAGTCAGGGTAGGGTACGGTAGAGTAAAGTTGATTAAGTTTGCATCTTTTAGGGGAAATAATCGAATCTACTGAACCGGTTTCGAAAATTCTTTCGGTTTTAAGTGTGATAGCTGTCAACCGAAATGTTGACGAGTAGGTTATCATTTTTCCTTCGTATTTATGCTCCTTTGTTTTGTGTTGAACAAAAACTGTAAGCTTGTGTGGTTTGATGATGAAGCCGATAGGTGATCATGGGAAGTCATAAAGCAACGAATGATTAAACCTTCGAGTTGGGTTCGTTTTGAATTGTCTTTATTTTTGAATTTGTCGTCTTGAGTTGAACAGTTTTCAATTTTGATTTTAGGCGTAATTTCGGTGACACCGAAAGCGAACGATTAAAAAAAGAGGAAATCAGCATCATGCATCAATATATTGACTTTTTAATGCCGAAAATCAAAAGTGAAAACTGATCGACTCGAGGCGAGCGGTTCAAAAATAGAACCCCAGTACTCTGACTGATCCAGTTAAAATAAAAAGCGCGGTAAAAGCTTGTTATAAAAAATTAAAACATATTTAAGCATCGTGTCATACCAGTTTGTTAACGTTAAACTAAATCCGCTAGACTACAATCTATCGTAGTCAGGTCAAAAATTGTGAATTGATACGCAATTCGTCACTGGGCCAAGCTGTCCCTTCGTCGCAACACTAACCTAACCGAATGTAATAACGATAGTGTATAAGCCAGAAGGATACGAGCTCGCAGCCGACTGCATACGGCAGCAGCAGGCGACGCGTCGCACTGCTACACGTAGATGCGAAAATATCATTGGCAACAAAGAATTTCTAAGATGCTCTCTGCTGTTGCTACCGTATGCAGTCGGTTACGAACGCGCACCGTAAGTGTTTCTTCGAAAAATTATGTGTTAAATTGTAAATCGTTCACATTTTTTAGATAGTTTATAAAATACGTCTGAGTACCTATGTTACATTTTAAACTAACGGATTTTAAAATCTTACGGTGATATAATTCAGTATAAACAAAAAATACTTTAATTTAAAAAGACATCAACGGGTGCGTCGCTCGTGTTTAACTCTTTTGTATGAAAAATCAACATCAGCATCATCATCATATCAGCCGAAAGACGCCCACTCCTGGGCATAGGCCTCCCTCAGATATCTCTGCAAAGACCGGTCCTGTGCCTTCCGCATCCAGCTGGTACCTCCGATCTTTACCAGGTCGTCGGTCCACCTTGTGGAAGGCCTACCTACCCACTGGAACACTGGTCCCCCGCGTCCTCAAAGTATTGAGGATCGTTTTATGTGGGTTTTATAAGTAGTCGTTTGAATGGGCTACAGATTTTGCTGGATGGACAGTTCGGTAAATTGAACAATATGGCAGGGTGGATGTAGCGGTAGGGTATTTATTTAGAATTTTTATACGTTGTCCATGAAATGTTCTTCATAAAAGGAGTAAAAAGGTTTTTACGGAGTCGGCAACGCTTGGGTGATACCCCTGGTATTGCAAACATCCATAGGCTGCGGTGACTGCTTACCATCAGGCGGGCCGTAAGATTGTTTGCCAACTTAGTGGTATTAAAAAAATATATAAATTATTAATTAATTATATATCACATATAGGTAATAAAAAGTTGTAAATTTAAAAAAATCAATTATTTTAAACAGATATTTTTTTTGAATGTCGACTTAAGATAGAATTAGTCGTAATATGTAGAGGCGCTCACAGATAGAGACACTTTATTAGAGTGGCCATTTTAATACAGTTAACAATATTTCACGAAGTGAAAGTCACGAAGTCATTTTAACACAATGGACCATGTGAAAATCCATGGTAAGTAAGTAATTCGTACTTACATCCCACTAGCAGCGCTATTTTACATACAAACTTCAACTTTGGTACAAACTCGCGCTATATACGGTAGATTAGGCGGAGCCCTAATTGCCAATCACTCTGCACGAGCGAGAGTATAATCGATTACGAATTTACACGATCATTGCGACAATCGCAGAAGTGTTGCGAGTACATGACTGCTTGGCTTAGAATAGACGATACTACCAAGTGATTATTTGCTTAAGTAACTCAGATGCAATTGATGCGCCGTCTATCATCTGTAAAGGCTGACGACTACTATCTGGCCTACGTGACCCTATTACCAGAGGAACCTGACCAAATTGGAACACGGTTACATGCTTACGAGGATAAGCAGAGGCATTACTTCACTGATCGCCGCATCCTATCATATCGTAATCGTTCGATTCCAAAAACTTAAAAAATCATATCATGTATGTGTTCATAAGCGGTAATACTTATTATTAATCAAGTAGGTATACCTGCCTAAGTACCTAAATATACCTAATCTAGTTTTAGCGGTTTCCGATGTTGGTATGTCAGTCAGTTAAATAGCAAACTATCTAGAACTTCTACCTCCCTTAACCTACCTACCATGTTACCAAATTCCTAAAGTTTAAGTAAATAGGCAATTTAGGTGCAAAAATGAAAAGTAGGTACCTACATCTACATAAGTTGCATGGGAAGATGTTTGAATGTAGTCGTGTGTGTGTTGCATGTAGTCGTTATGATTTATTAGAAGTATTTGAATTACCGTCATCTTTGAACGCGTTCCGGCCGGTCTCCGACCAGAACATTAGCCTTTGCGCCGCCTGCGCCAGCCGCACGCCGCCTGGCGCCGGCTCGCTGTCCACCAGCAGCTTTATGCCCAACTAAAACGTTACACAAAACTTATTTAGAACATCGTTCTTATTTCACATGGCGATAGGCTTGCACATATCGCGTTTGAATGGCTGGTAAATAGGCAGAATGTGGAAGCTTCGGTGTCTCTGGCCATCTCTGGCCCTCCTGTTTGGATAATTATGCTGAATAAATAAATAAGCTTAGGCAAATTCACACAGCGCCATCTAGCCCAAAAATAAACAAAGCTTGTGTTATGGGTAGATAACTGATAAACTCAAAGACTTCTATATAATGGCGTATATGTAAATCAATGGATAAACTATTTGTATACCTACATTTAAAAAAAATACATTCTTATTATAGATAATCTAGGCCGAGAATCTAACCTCTGCGTGGCAAACCGGCATGTTAACCAACGGAACCAAATATATCGTCAGGCTGATAAATGGACTGTATGTAGAAGTCACGTCTCAGTAATGCCATCTCGTGGATAGATCGCAAAAATCTT
This sequence comes from Blastobasis adustella, assembly GCA_907269095.1. Taxonomy (NCBI): domain Eukaryota; kingdom Metazoa; phylum Arthropoda; class Insecta; order Lepidoptera; family Blastobasidae; genus Blastobasis; species Blastobasis adustella. The sequence continues at coordinate 11,854,947 of OU026119.1, read as the reverse complement.
CAATACCATAACCTTTGACCAGGAATAGGTATTGTTTGGCGTCAGAAATAGATAAGGCAGTGGTAGGTACTCACACGGGCGAACGCTTCAGGCTTGACTGAGTCCTGCTACTTAGATATTAAAGAAGCATAGATACCTATTTATTAGCTATGTGCTAAATAAAACAAATATCCATACATCCGCCAGCTTATTCGGCAACAGCAGCGTCATGCGCAGAGTGAACAGCGGCAGAGTTACGGCGACGCGCGCGCGGCGCATGCGCGCGGCAATGGCGCCCGCGCTCGAGCCCGCCAGCCGCGAAGCCAGCGGCCGGAGAGACAGCGCGCGCGGCCGCACCGCCAGCAGGGTCAGCCCACTCGTCGAGTACGGGATCTCGACGGCCTGGACAATATCACGATCAATTAGTACGTAATAATTAATAGAAACATAAATGCTTGGACAATTCACACAGCGCCATCTAGCCCTAAAGTAAGAAAAGCTGTGTTATGGGAGCTGGACAACTGAAAAACTACTTATAGGTTTTTTTTTTAAATAGTAACAGAAATTAAAATCTATCATTTAAATTTCTGCCCGTCCGGGAATCGAACCCGGCAGATCGTAGCAGACGTTAACCACTGAACCACTCAGGTCGTCAACAACGTAACTAATGTCTTGCTAGCTACATCGCCAGCAGGGCCAGCCCACTATTAGACATTTTTTTTATATTACGCAATGACAAATGAGCTGACAGCCCACCTGATGGTAAGCGGTAACGGTATGGTATTTGAACGTAATAACGTAACTATTGTCTTGCAAGAGGAGTACCGGCGCTCGAGGCCGCCGTCAGTAGAGCCACTCGAGTGCGGAATTTATTTATTTATTTATCATACGGCTCATGAGTTCCTACAGCTACCCACATTTTTTAATTTTTAATTTATATTTCGTCAACTAGGCGAGAGCTAAGGCCGAAAGGGACTGAAAATCTTCTGCTTGCCCGTTGTGCTTGGTATCCGGACATTACAATTTTATATGTTTTATTGACTGCTCAAGGTTACCGCAAGACACGCCGCTGACTCTTACCAGCCCCATTTGTGCCATAGATACGCCCAGTCTAAGTATTTAGGACAACCAACCACCCTCTCGGAGATGTTCAGGATACCAAAGGGATTCTTGAATTTTCTTGAGGAATTGGATTGGCAGGAACATTAGTGTTACCCAAACTCTAATTTCCACCCTCACGTAAAAGAGGCGCAAGGTCGTCGAGTTACGGTAAATGCCGGGTATATTTCATCATTATCATCATCATCATCATCACAGCCCGCTACAGTCCACTGCAGCTCTCCCACGAAAGGGGAGGTTATTGCCATAATCTCCGCGCTTGGCAGGCGGGTTGGAGATCGCAGTGTTTAAATATAACAATGGAAAATGCTGCTGCCCATTTTCCAGACCACGCAGACTCTTGATCTTTTGCCTAGAAAACATTAGTCGCCTTGTACGACACCCACGAGTGTAAGGGTATATCTAATCTATTCTTATCTACGCAGAGTTTCCGACGTCTGTTCTTATCCGGTTCAACAGACACCAGGCGCGCCTTGACTATTTAAAATCTGCTGGGTATTGCTTTAAGTTCAGAATGGAGCATCGACAGGAGCGCTCAATACCCACTCTAGGCGTCAGAGATATCTTCCTTAGGTGCTCCGCTGTGAAATCGGAGCGACGGAGTTTCACGAATGCGGAATCTTTACGGCCTACAACATGACGTGCAGTGGGTATTTAGTGCTATGGTATCCGCATACATTGGATCTGTGACCGCATTTAAAACATATGTAAAAGGAGATCCAAGGCAAAAAAAATACGTCTAGGGTTGTTAGTTTGCTATATATACTTATAGCCAGACCCTGACATATCTCCCTAACCTAGCATATTTACATTCACAATTCTCTTCGTATCTATCTTCTTTATCTTCACATAGTATACAACAAAGTCACTTCCCGCCGTCTGTCCCTATGTATGTATGTATGTATTTATATATGTACTCTTAGATCTTTTTAACAACGCAACCAATTTTTATGCGATTTTCAACAATAGAGAGAGTGTTTCAAGAACAATGTTTATACGCAAGAAAGAAAAGGGTGTGAAAAGTGTGTGTAGGGTAGCGGTAGGGGTAGGGTTGGGGCAGACCGCCACGCGAACGAAGTCGCGCCGAATCAACTAGTCTTTTATATAAGCCACTTCAGACAGCTTGTGTGTGGGAATCATTAAACTTCAAATTAATGTGTCACACATTATGTTAGACATTTATGCAGGCGCAACCAATACATTACAAGCGGTTCATATTACATGCGTGTACAACATGGCCATATTTTTATCTTTGGGGGCGGTCCGGTGTCGAATTATTTATAATTGGTACAGTGAATTATTCAGGCTCATTTGTTGGAAGCCATGTTCGCGAGCGTGACGCTGGCTGCGCTGCTGTGGTTGCTGGCGGCGGCGGGCGGGCCCCCCGGCGCCGGTGCCGCCGACTGCCCGGCCGACCGAAAGCAGGCCCTACACAACGAAGCGAAACTACACGAAGACCTACTCTGTGCATACCATACTGAATTTCGCCCCGTCAAAGATCACAAAACCCCAGTCCAAGTGAAAGTCAGATTTGCCATAAAATACCTTAGTTTTGATGCTTTGGAGGAAACTTTTACAGTTCACAGTTGGGTCGCAATTACATGGAAGGACGAATTTATAAATTGGACCCCGGCTAACTACGGTGATATAAACGAGACGCAGTTAGAGAGCCACGAAATTTGGACGCCGCGCATGGCGCTGTTTAACGCAGACGCGAGCACGTACCCGTCGGACTCGTTCTACACGACGTGCCTGGCGGAGTACGACGGGAACATCACCTGCGTGCCGCACATCGCGCACTCGGGGATTTGCCGCACCTCCCTGCGCCGCTGGCCCTACGACCGACAAAACTGCACGCTCTACTTCGGCTCGTGGATGTCTACCGGCGAACAGGTCAATTTCACCTTCTATCCCAATCAGCCTATAGTTATGGACGACTACGAGAACGGCCCTGGTTGGAAATTGCTAAAAGTTGAACACGAACGTCTTCCTGGAAAATATTCATGTTGCCCAAATAGCACGTACCCAATGTTGAAATACGAGTTTGCTCTGCAAAGAGAGGCGGCGGGCCCCGCGGCCATAGTGGTGGTGCCGTCGATCGTGGTGGTGACCCTGACTCTGGTGTCGCTGCTGCTCGACATAAAGGACAACGTACGTCTAATGTTGGTGTGTTTCAGTCTTTTCGGTCATTTCACATTCTTGACCGAAATCGGTTACGATATACCGAAGCACAGCTCGGACACGCCCATAATACTGTTGTTCGTGCGGGACTCGATGATCCTGACGCTGGCGGCGATTCTGCTGACGCTGTTCCTGATGTCGATGCGGCGGCGCGCGGGCCCGGCGCCGGGCTGGGCGGCGCGCGTCGTGCGGCTGCTGGCGGTCGGCCCAGCCCGCTACGTGGTCTTCACCGAGTTCGACCCCACCGACGTCTCGGACAAGCAGGGCCTGGCCGAGAGCGCCGCCCCCTCCGACCAGCTCGACGCCGACGCCACCGCCCCGAACGAGTGGATACAGATCGCCAACATACTCAACAGTTGCGTCTTCATAATTTGTTCGGTTATCTACTTCATTTTAATTTGTGCGTATATTCCTTACGATTAGTTGTGAATCTGTTTACTGTGTTAATTGTTTAGTTGTAGTCTGTTAATCTGTTACTTATTCTCGGGTCTATGAAGCAACCAGCTTCCGGTTCCGGTCGGCCACCATTTTGAGCCCCTACACTTTTAAATTAAAATAAACTTTAATCTATTGTAATTCTTTGTAAAGATAAACTTATTTATCTATCTGGGTAAATTAATACGGTTCTAACGACTTCGATCTGTGTATTTTAGTAATAATTCTGGCGTTAATGTCCGGGTTATGCTCTCGCGCACGAGGGCCCGGAGTCAGCCTGGACCATGATCCAGGATTTGGATAGATATTTGTACCCAGATCAAATAATTACAGCGGAACGACCGCCATTTGACCTCCGTGACCCTGTTACCAGGGGAATCTGAGCAGATTGGATATACCATACAGTCGCCTGAATGTGCAGGTTTATCGTGATGTTTTCCCTCACCGTAAGAGCATCGGTTAGCATTCAACTAATGTACATAACTCAGAGAAAAGTCATTGCTACATGGCCGCAGTGGGATTCGAAACCGATACCTCTCGCTTACGAGTCGGATACCTTAACCACCCGGCCGCCGACGATTCGTATGTTTTAGTATGGAGCATTAAATTACTTTACGAAGAGGGAGAATATGATCTTAGTTTATACTTTAGGTGCAATCTGTCAAAGTTGGGCTAAGTAAATCTTCCTCGATTTTAATTTAAAAACTACACATCCTAAAAGGATCGACAGCAAAGTACATTAGATATATAGGCACTCGTAAGTACATAATTAAATAAATCGTTTGACTGTTCACTCGATCGTCTTTCTATTCAAAATATAAAAATTATTTAATTACCTTTAAGTATATACTCGTATGTAGAATTTATTTATAAATACTCGTAAGTACATAATTAATTAAACTGTTTGACTTTGTTGAATTGTCTTTCTATTCAAGGACATTTTTTTTTATAAATATGTTAGTTAAAAACAATACAAGCCGTAGTAACAACCCGGATAACATGTGTAGTGAAAGTATTTTTTTTACCTAAATTTAAGTATGTACGTAGGATTTTACAACAGCTTACCTCAGCATCCCATTCGGGCAAGTGCGCGTATCCCATGATGTCGTTTATCCGAATCATGCGCGCAGTGCGGGGGGGTGCGGAGCTCCCGTCGTGGAAAAGGTGCGTGCCATTTAGAAGTGTGGGCGCCGCCCGCCAGCGGCTGCGCAGGAACATGGTCGTGACGGAGTAGCCGCCTTTATGCGCCGGCACATCACTAGTGTCGAAAGTGTCGTGGAGCGCTCCGCCGGAACTTTGCAGCACCTGTGCAGATAAGAAAATAGATTTTTTTCATGAAAACGTGAGTCTACAATACATCTTAAGCTGATAATTAATGTGATATTTCAAGTTGATGTAATTTTTTAAGTATGGGTGGGTTAAACGCTTGGCATTTGACCCTATCCCATGGGATGGTACGTGAGGGAAGATGGAAGGTAGTTTATAGTATTATAAAAATCTTCAGGTAAATTAAATTCGGGTAAGATCTATACCTAAAAATAATAAAATAAGTAATCATCTTGGCGATAAGGGGCACGAGGCCTCGGTGTCCGCTCGCAAGATCTAACCTAACTATGCCAAATTTCATATCGCAAGATGTAGTTGCTGAGATATTTGACTGTGACGCACGGACGGACTGGCAGACACCGGAGTATAATCGGAGTATTCCTTTCAACATTTTGGTTTAGAACCATAATATCAATATTAGATCTCGTATCTACTTCACTGCACCCCTAGTGGCCGTCCTTGCGGCCACTCCCAGAATAGAGTTAAGCCTTTTTAAATAAACAACTAGCAAGGCATTTGACCGCCATTTCACCTAGTGGCAAGTGAAGAACTGTGAAGTGAAGGAACACCTGGAAATCGTATGTACGTAAACATACAAGTAACAAGTCCGGCCTATTTTTGAACCGCAAATGTGTTCGGCCTATTTTTGAACCGCTCGCTTCGAGACGATCGGCTTCAAATTTTGATTTTCATCATGAAAATTTATTAGTCTGATGCATAACGCTAATTTTCCCTCTTTAAGCGTACTCCACATGTCCGCCGAAACTTTGGCCGGGACTTTGGTCGACCCTCTACATTCTCGCCTATTAGGGATGTGGTGGGTGTCAAAACGCGTCGACATTATATCGAATCATTGGTGTAATATCGCTAATCCGCTTTAAACAGGGTCACAGAGGTGATGGCAGCTGCTATACTGTAATTACTTGATCTACTAATATCCTGGATCATGGTCAAGGGTACCCCGAACCTGTTACTCGAAAAAGCGCTAGGAATATAAATATAAAATCGGTCGAATCGAGACGACAACGAACTATCTCTACTTAGTCTATGAAATAGGCGAGACATGCCAAACATGCACGGGACTACACGAATGTAGGCGAATACTGCCTCCACATTCTCGTGTTCCCGCGGAACTGTCCACATGTGGAGCGCGCTTTATTTTGAAACCGTTCGCTTTCGGTGTTGCCAATACAATAAAATGTATAGTGAATTTTTGTTGTCTAAAATTAACGCAAGCGGTTCAAAAATAGAGCCGCAGTACAGTTTTGCTATGGTTACATTATCCCTATATATCCACTTCGCCCTACTAATGTAAAAGCGAAAGTAGCTCTGGTAAAAAGTAAAATGGTCTTTACCTATAGAACTCACCTTTTCGTTCAAATTGTTCACAATATCATCAGGTGTCTCGGTTCCATTGAGCCGCGCTAGTTGGAGTTTCAGCTCCTCGGCCACGGAACGGAAGGTACTGCTGAAGTTCCATGCTGCGAGGAGATGCGACGACCAGAGGAACTTGAAGTGCGTGTTACGCTTGGGTAGCATCGACACCACATTTCGTATAAGTTCTATTTTGTCCTAGTAAAACATAGATTGTTAGCGTCGCATATTGAGAGCTTCCGTGGCCTAGTGGTTTAGGTATCCGACTCGTAAGCGAGGTACCGGGTTCGAATCCCACTGCCGTCATGTACCAATGACTCTTTTCTCAGTTATGTATTGAAGTAGAATACTAATGGATGCTCTTACGCTGAGGGAAAACATCGTGATGATACCTGCACAATCAGGCGACTGAATGTGTAGCCATGATCCAAACTGTTTAGGGTCCCCTTGTAGCTGGGTCACGGAGGTCAGATAGCAGTCGCTCCACTGCAATTAGCTGATCTGCCGAATCCTGGATCATGGTCAAGGCGGACCCCAGGCCCTCGTGCGCGAGAGCACATCCGGGACATTAACGCCAAAAGATGATATATATAAAATATATATTGTTAGGTAAGTAATACTAACCTAATCGAAATATTTATGAACTTATTACACAAGCACGGTGATTATTTCAGCCTGATTCATGCTAAAACTCTACTCTCACGAAGTTTTATATATTACATTGTAATTCGTTCGGTTTCGTTTCGTTTTATTACTGACAACTTACAATATTGTTATCAAAGATCACCATAAAGTTTAACTTCATTCGGATAATCAAACGATGACGATCGGAAAACAAAAAATTAATGAGGCTATGAATGCGATTCCTTACTAGTGGGGCCCTACGGCTTTCAAATACAGAAAACCGCATATAAATACGGGAGCTACAATACCATAAACAAATACACGAACCTACAAAGCCACAGATACACACGTCAAACTTATAACACCTCTGTAATTTCGTTGGAGGTTAAAAAGGCTAATTGAATTTCCGCTCAGTATCTTCAGTGTTGCTGTGCTATCCCTGCATTTGTATCGTTTTAGTTACCACGATAAGGGAATTCGAGTCATCATCGTCATCATGTGAGCAGTCAATGCCGGGTACTGTCACGGTCCACTTTCCTGCTCTTCCTTTTCCGCCCGGTCTATATTACAGGGGGAATTCTAATACGAGGCGTTAAAAGAAATAATAATTATAAAGCGAGTAGTGTAACATTACATTATCGTGTACAGATAGCCTGAGCGCCTGCTCAATCTGCGCGCGCGCCGGTGGCTCGGCCTCGCCGGCCAAAGCGGTGAGCAGCAGGTGCAGGAACAAGCCGGATTGCACGAAGCTGATGCCGTTCTCTTGATGCTCCGGAGGCGAGTTGGCCGACAGTTTGAGGAAGCTACACTGGAATTATTGCTTGTTGGAGTGATTTACAAGCGGCATATGCCATCATGATGACGCTGTGTAAATTGTCTGAATTGTGAATTGAATAGAATAGCTCGTAACTTATAGTTCGCTAAGGCTTTGGGCTCAAAGGAAAAACGTGCAAATGTCATTTTTTTTTGTTGAGTCCCAATGTAAATCCAAATATTATATTCGATAGAATCCAATAATAATTTCCATAGAACTCGTTTGTGATATTGAACGAACACGCAATAGGCGCTAAGCTGTAGAGCCTAGAACATCGCCGTACGGTTACGCGTCTATCGGAATATTAGCTACCTACACCATCCAGTAACAGTATACACATACGAGCATTTTCTGTTGTATGTATATTTTAAAATTACTATCTTCAACGCGCTTGCCAAGCGTGGAGTTACTGCATAATATTCCACTAGTTTGCAGGAGGGTCAAATTCAGAAGCGGCCTTTAACGGGCTGTTACAGGCCACTCGTAATATTTCAACACGAATCTACAATAAAGTATTATTAATAGGTAGGTACAAAAAGTAAGTAAAGTATATACAAAAAGAATACAACCAAACGTATCTATTTACTACAAGTATATTAGGTTTAAATTTACATAGATACCTAATTCCAGCTAGCTGCACGAGCCGCTTTGGCTCGACCTTTATAATGCGTACGACTAAGGAATGGAACGCGTTGCCTGTGAGTGTGTTCCCTGATCAATATAATCTGGATGCCTTCAAGGCTGGAGTGAATAGGCTGTTCCAAGACGGGCTTCATCTTCGGCCGCATCGTCACTTACCAACAGGTGAGATGGCGGTCAAATGACCTTATCTTTTATTAATGTTGCACTGTTCACCCATTATGATTGTCCAGTGACAACTATAAGAATTTGAAAAAATTAAAGTTTTCTTCATAATGTATCTATTATTTGAAATAAAAATAAGGAAAATTTTACTTTAAGTTATACAAGGTCGACTGATGAAAATATGGATGGCGCAGGAGTCAAAAGATGCGGGCAGCACAGCATAACCCACAAATTATTACAGAATATTTGGATCAACGGATCAAATCTAGAGTTCTAATTTATTGTCAGAGAAAAGAAAAACACCAACGAGCAATGGAAGCCGCAATAAGAATAGTTGTTTTATTTGTTTTCATCTACATCTGGTTCAATTTTAAAATTTATATCACTTTAATTAAAATACTGCCTTTTTAATGACATAGAAACTTAAACCATGGTTGAAATGTAAATTTGACATTTTAATTTATTTTATGTATAACCTGTCCTGATGAGTTATGTGATAGTGCACGTGGAAGGTAAAAGAGGTCGCGTTGATCACCGACCAGATGGCCTGATGCCGTCAAGGATGTTTGCCAGGCTAGCATACAATTATCTATAGTACGTTTGGCTAAAGACAGGGTAGCTTGGAGAGTTGGTTCAATCGATCGAAGTAAGCAAATGAGATCACGACCCTCAAGGATCTGACGCAGAAGAAAAAGACACAATATTCTTGTGTGGTTCATCAATATTAGTTAACTAATGAACTTGACCTTTTTTAACCAATCACACGTCATTTCTTATCACAAGTCGAGTGCCTACCCATAAGAAACCCTAGAAAAGAGTGATTTTTGTTCTAAAATTAAAAATAAGTAGATGATCTAAAAGCGAATTATCACTTAAAATTGCCATTTTTGTTATTTTGTATCAATTCTATTAATGGCTTCTCTAGTGTCACTGCTGATCTTTTACATGGGGCTACTAATTAAACTCAAACTTACCTCATAGAATTTTCCATCAAACTCTTCAAGTGACTTTAAATACGCACTTAACAAAATATCACTTCTGTTTGGTTCACTTAGTCTCAGTTGGGTATTTACAACACTTTTAACTGGTTGATTGAGTCTTTGGGTCACATTGGAAATCGATGGGTGTATAACGTTATTGTTCGCACTATGAAATCTGCTATAATCTTCGGGTACCGCAGGTATGGCTTTTGTTTGTGCTATGGTGCCGTGTGGTATATAATCGTCGGGCACCGCAGATTTGGCTCCTGTCTGGGGTATGGAGCCGCGCTGTATGTAATCGTCGGGCACCGCAGATTTGGCTCCTGTCTTGGCTATGGCGCCGCGTTGTATATAATTGTCGGGCATCGTATATTTGGCTCCTGTCTGGGCTATGGTGCCGCGTTGTATATAACTATCGGGCACCGCAGATTTGGCTCCTGTCTGGGGTATGGAGCCGCGTTGTATATAATCGTCGGGCACCGCAGATTTGGCTTCTGTCTGGGCTATGATGTCGCGTTGTATATAATCGTCGAGCACCGCAGATTTGGCTCCTATCTGGGCTATGGTGCCGCGTAGTATATAATCATCGGGCACCGCAGATTTGGCTCCTGTCAGTGCCATGGTGCCGTGTTGTATATAATCGTCGGGCATCGCAGATTTGACTCCTGTCTGTGCTATGGTTCCGCGTAGTATGTAATCGTCGGGCACCGCAGATTGGGCTCCGATCTGTGCTATGGTGCCGTGTAGGATATAATCGTTGGGCACCGCAGATTTGGCTCCTGTCAGTGCCATGGTGCCGTGTTGTATATAATCGTCGGGCATCGCAGATTTGGATATTGTTTGTGCTATGGTGCCGTGTAGTATTTTGGTAGGATTGACTTGCTGCGGAATGTGCGGTGTGGCGATCGGTGCGAGCGCCGCCCCCGGATGAGCCAGAGCGTGCGACATGGTCCTCTGCAGCGGGTCGCCGGCGTGACCGTCGCCGCGCCGCGCCGGCTCGCTCCACTTCGGACATATCGCCAGGTTGACGTTCAGCGCGCAGAACAAGAGCACGCTCACTGGAAAGCCTGACGCGACACTGTGCGCGTAATCTAGCTGCAGCGCCGGATACCCGTAGTGTACTGGATTATCATAGGAGTAAGCGTTTGGCACAGCAAACTGTAACGGTATGAGGAACATAATCTTAGAATACTTCATACAAGAGCGCCGATAAATCATTCGTTCGACTTGGTTGTAGTAATGGAGATTAGAAAGGAAGTGTTATCGCAAAACCCCTTTATATTATCGGTAAAATTAACAAATAAATACAAGCTATTACCATGGTCTCCACAACAAAGCTCGTTCGAGTGGAAAATAATATAATAATTTCTCTTGAATTATAAAGTTTGCTCTATTTTCAAATAAAAATAATCCATTTTGACACACAAATGTACTGCACTGTTCACCGAGTTCTCAACACGGATCATTAATGGTTTTAATTAATCCACAGCACGCTTAAATTTCGGAATTTAACTTGGTATTAACTAACGGCAGCGTGCAACTCGACATGGTTGTTGCACTGCATTGTGTTGCTACCGTTTTCATTGTAGTATATACTCGTGTGTACGTCATCTTAATAGTAAAGATAAAATCCATTTATTTTATATTATTATATAAAAGCATTTGCAACTAACGTACGCATGCGACTTTTTCCTTAAACATCATTCCTGGGATAATTTTTTTCCAAGTGATGAGCATTTCTGTATAGAAGATTTGAACGACACAAATTGATTCATAATCGATTCTTACGCTATACCTTTGATACTTACGTAGTATGTCTTGCTCTGTAAGCCCACTTCGTTCAGAGAAACTTTTAGTCAAAACTTTCTTAGAATGTTTGTTACATGGATTTGCTTATGGACTGCATACCTTTCTAGATTTATTTATAATGTTAGTGATCGTCCCGCGCGCGTTCATGTGAAACGCTGGACACGCATCGTTATAAATACATTGGAGTATTTTCTTTGGCAGGTACTAACCACTAATTTTTAAGTTGATTAATTTTGAAATAGTAAGTTGCGTTCATAAAATATATCGCGTGCCGCGATTGTCGCCGAGATGATGATGTTCTAATAAAATAATTACTTTCCTTCGCACTGATTTTGCTGCATTAATCTGAAGTTTAACGCAGCATATTTTATAAGTAGATGACTAGATGAAAGTTTCTCTCCTGTAGTATTTAGTTCAGCATTCCTACATCCATAAACGTGAAAAGAAAAATGTTTTCATCATACTTACTCGTAACGGTCTCACTCTTAGCTTACTGAGCAATTTTCTTTTCACACAATTTCTTTCGTTAAAGACTGCTTTCTGGATGGTTATACGGTAGGCAAATAAGCAGGCGGGCCACCTATTGTCGCCGCCGCCTCTGGACATCAGCGACACCAGACTGAACAGTGCGTTTCCACCTCTAAAGAAACCTCTAATATAACTTTTGAAGGATCCCATGTCATAATCTGAAGGAAACACCGTGGCTGGGAGATCGTTTCACATTTGAATAGTACGAGCGAGAAACGTTCTTTCAAACTGTCTCGTTGACACCAATAAAGGGCCTACGTAATGTGGGTATGAGCACCAAGTCCGCGGCGGGTGGTGCGATGGCGGAATTGTGCCATGGGCATCAGATCAAAAAGTTTCTCAGAACATTCAACTTTGTACAGGTGGTAAAACACACACAGAGAGCTGAAGTCCCTTCGAACAGCCAGTGGTTCCAACTGGCTATTTAGTAAAGTATTGTCGACAATTCGTATGGCGCGCCTCTGCACGGAGTCAAGACGATTAAGCAGTTCAGCAGTTTCACCGTCTACGTGATTGCTAATTTATCTAACAGTACGGTGAAAAGGTTGCATCTTCAAAACAAAACACCGATACGTGACAAAACAGGTTAGGTAAATAATAAATTTTTTTTTCTTAGTTACGCATATTTTTTATTCTGCCAGTACCTTTCTCTATTTTATATAAATCACTGCCTGCAATGCAATTGTATAATAGCTACCTATACTATGTACTCGTACTACGCATATGTAACAATAAATCAAAACTGTGACATGTGACGGTAAAGTTACGTTTAGTGTGCGTGTTTATAATGTCACTCAATATTTCTGTTCAGCGTCGATATTTATGAGATTAGCCTGTGGAGAATAAACATCCACGCTTTAGTTTACCATCCAAGCCTGATATTGTTCGTACGCGTCATATCGCGAGACGGTTATCAGATCCATATATTTCGACTCCGGACTCTTCGAGATCTTGATCTCCAAGGTTGGTAAGGGATACGGCAGTTCGCTATAGCTCGTCGCGAGGCGCTGCCTGCGCCTGCGCCTCCCCTCTGTATGTGGTCATGAAGATCGTCTCCTGTTCTGCCATCATGATCCAGAGCGCCGGCCGGTCCGCCAGGAATGCAACTTCTTCGGAAAGCGCTCGCCGGTAGCGCACTGCTCCAGCTGAGGTGAACAAAGGAATAAATTTATATTTTTATAATTTAGGTAATATAGCGACCCACCTTGGCTATGCAAGGATGTCCTCAGGTTTTCGGGGATGGAAGAAATTGTCTAAATTGTAGTGAAAAATAAAAAAAATATCTTCTTGGCTTAATGTCCCGGTTATGCTCTGATCCAGGATTAGACAGATCAGATAATTACAATGGAGCGACTGCTCGCTTAGGAGTCGGATACCTTATAGTAAAAACTAAGTACATACTTATATTGCCATACGTCATTTTATGACAAATTCAATTGAAAAACACAAAAGAGGAGCTTGATAACTGTAAGTATTACAGACCGAAATCGAAATAAATTTACCTAATTAAAGTATAATAAAATTAACTTTACTTAAATAAATAGGTCAAGTCAGCCTATTTAGATTTCTGTCGATAATACTTCGTTGTCGTGCTCTTCGTTTGTCTTTATTACAATTTAAACTGTTTAATTGGATTCTGGCGTGGATCGACTCTGTTTCGGGTAAGGATCATTACATTGTATACGCATGCTATCCCTATCTGAATACTTATCCTTGAAGTGAAGTCTGAAATGAAGTCGGTTTCCCTGTATCTGCCTGCGTATATCCGCTAACTCGTTCCAAACCACTCAACGGATTTTTATGCGGTTTTCACTATTATTTAGGCGAGTGGATGGCCGAGTGGTTAAAGATTCCGAGTAAGCGTTAGGCGAGAGGCACCGGGTTCACATCCCACTGCGGCCACGTACCTACCAATGACCCTTTTCTAGGTTATGTACATTAGTCGAATGCTAACTGATGCTCTTACGGTGAGGCAAAACATCGTGATGAAACCTGCACGTTCAGGCGACTGAATATGTAACCATGATCCAATCTGGTCGGGTTCCCCTGGTAGCAGGGTCACGGAGGTCAGATAGCAGTCGGTCCACTGTAATTATCTGACCTGCCACATTCTGGATCATGGCTAAGGCGGACACCGGGCCCTCGTGCGCGAGAGCACAACCGACATTAACGCCGAGATGATTATCGCTAACTTAGTTGGTACTGTGAGAATGCCTGTAATGATTACAGTGTATCATTTTCATCATCACCTCAACCCCAGGACGCCCACTGTTGCATACGTCTTCCCCAATACCTTCCTCACCGATCGACTTTATGCCTCTTGCATCTATCGATTCCCTATGACCTTTACAATGTCCTCCATTCATACTGTGGGAGGCGTTTTTTCTAAAGAGTTTACCAGTGGCTTTTTCCTATGTCGCTATTGGAGAACCATTTCGCTTCGGTCATCATTTTAGAATCAGCATAGAGCGTCGGAGTGGTGGCATAGAGCAGTGTCGCAGTGTAATTTTGCCTCGCTAACCAATTTTAATGTACTAATGCATTTCATTTACTAGGCCGTGTGGTGTCCGGCAGAGTAGAATAGCACCAACCGCGCTCACTCGTGGGTGTCGTACAAGGCGACTAATGTTTACGAGACAAAAGATCTAGAGTCTCCGTATTCAGGAGAATGGGCAGCAGCGCTGTCCAATGTTATATTTATAACACTGCGATCTCCAACCCGCCCGCCAAGTGTGGAGATTATGGCAATAACCTTCCCTTTCGTGGGAGAGGCCCTAAATCCTGCAGTGGACTGTTATGGGCTGTGATGATGTATGCATTTCATTAGTTACTAATAATATCGCCTCGCCGCCATTTTGCGCAGCTCCGTCAGTCTACGCCGACCCTTAGCCGGGTCAGCAAAAAACAACACAAATTGCTTGAAAGTACTTTTACAGCTCTTTAGTGGTTTGAAATTCCTCCAGCTGCTTTCTGTTTCATTTGACAGACCAATAGTCCGAGAGTCATACTATCGGTCAATGTAGTTAAGTTATAGGTAAGTATCAAGTAAACCTACATAACCTAGCTGAGCATTTTGAACCCCCCAACCGCCGATACAAAGAGGTGGCAGTTACAGGTTTCACTTGTGTATCTGGGTGTCTGTCTAAGGCATCGCAGCTCCCGATTGATCAATTTCGATACGGTTTTCATAATTTGAAATCCTCGAAATGATTCTTAGCTTTGTTTCATTAAAATCATATCAGTAGTTAATTTGGAAACTATTTGAGCGTAATATCTTACTTTGTCAGGGGTTTCCCGACGACTGTCGGTTAGATTAGGTTATTGACATAGTGGGAGAGTGAATGCACATTATCAGGTACCACTATTGAAAGTCGCTACTGCGCAGTCACGTGATGTACTCTAGAATTTTGCCGGAATTTATATCTAGGCATGCCAGCAGGTGAGGGTTAGCTTCATGCCATGCAAAGCGAGTTCAAAGAGTGCAGTGAGCTCATGGGGAGTACAGCGGTGGGACGTTAAGTAATGGTAAGGTACCACAATATCTGTGGTATAAATAGCTAAGTTATAAGCTTATGTGTGTATAGATATTATAAAAAGCGAAGCATGTTATTTTAATAGTGAGAAGATACACTTATGTACAAATCATAGATTTTTCAACTAACAACAAATTAAAAATAAAGTATAAACTAATAATTGTTACATGACTTGCGTAACTGGGATACCTGCAGAACGACCAACATACGTTTTATTTGACCCCTTAGGCACAGGCACAGAGAAAAAAATATTAGGTTGGGGAAAAAGTCTTTTCGCATATAGTATGTATGAACTTGTAATAAAACCTCTTTGGCTATACTATTTGTACCTGGCTGGTTTAGGTATCATTTAAAAGTTTAAATTTTAAAGAAGATTATTCCAAATTCAAATTATGAAAATGCGTGATTTTCATTTGTTTTTCTTACCGTCAAGATGAGTGAATATAATGAAGAAATTAGATGCATTTTAAAAATTTACTACAAAAAAGGTAAAAATGAAACGCAAGCCACGAAAAAAATTTGCGATGTTTATGGACCTAATGCAGTGTCTGTGAGAGTAGCACAAATTTGGTTTAAGCGTTTTCAATCCCGAAATTTTGATGTCAAAGATGCACGTCGCTCTGGTCGCCCTGTAACGGATAAAATGGATGCTATTTTTGAAAAAGTGGAGCAAGATCGGCATATCAGTAGTTACGACGTAGCTGAAGAACTGGGAATTAACCACAAAACAGTTTTGGCGCATTTGAAAAAAAATGGGTACACAAAAAAGCTTGATATTTGGGTACCTCACGAGCTCTCTGAAAGAAACCTAATGAACCGTTTACTCATTTGTGATTCTTTATTACGACGTAATGAAACCGAACCATTTTTGAAGAAATTGATAACTGGTGATGAAAAGTGGATCACGTACGACAAGAACGTGCGAAAAAGGTCATGGTCAAAGGCCGGTCAGGCTTCACAGACTGTGGCGAAACCCGGGTTAACTCGTAACAAGGTGATGCTGTGTGTATGGTGGGATTGAAAGGGCATTATTCATTATGAGCTGTTACCACCAGGCAGGACCATCGATTCAGAACTCTACTGCGAACAACTGATAAGATTAAAGCAAGAAGTTGAGATTAAGCGGCCGGAATTAATCAACAGAAGGGGTGTGGTTTTTCATCATGATAACGCTAGACCTCACACATCTTTAACCACTCAGCAAAAATTAAGAGAGTTTGGCTGGGAGGTCTTAATGCATCCGCCGTATAGTCCTGACCTTGCACCTTCAGATTTCCACCTGTTTCGGTCTCTTCAGAATTCTTTAGGCAGTGTTAGGTTAACATCACGAGAGGACTGCCAAATTTACTTGACGCAGTTTTTTTATCAGAAGCCCCAAAATTTCTGTAGCAATGGGATCATGTCCCTACCTATAAGATGGCAAAAAGTTATTGAACAAAATGGCTACAATCTTTAGTTAAATGTAAATAAACTATATTAAAAAATGTTTTGAATTTTCATATAAAATGCGAAGAAACTTTCTCCCCAACCTATTACTACGTTGGTACAACCTATAGGCTCTTATTTACAATGGAACATAAAACGATTACGTATTTCCTCTCTGATTTACTATAAGAATAAACGGTTTATTATTGTCAAGGCTGTGAAAGTGCCGTACCATTAACAGAGAAGCTGTTTAAATCACCTATAATAGAGGTCTAAGGCCAATGATGATGATGATGATTACCAAAGCTGGAGCACCGCCGCCGTCAGTAGTGAGGGTGGCAGCTCCCCATGTGGCATCTACTTACATCCTTCTACATCCTGATATTTCCTTTTCGTATGTAGTTTTCAGCTCAAATATTGTAGCTAACTGCAAGTAGATTCAGTTTTTGTGAAACCTCTGTGGCGGCTGTTCCGCGGTTTTCACAATTGAAAATGAATCAATCGGCAAAACTAAGTAATTAACACATATTTTGTTATTGTGGCCTTGCCGCCATTATAGAAGAGTTGATCTGGGTAGGTTTATACCTACACTACATTAAAATAAAAGAGATACAGATTTCAAATAGCAAGTAGAAAAGTTACGAGTAATATATTATTGTACCACATGGTTCTTCCACTACCACAGGCATCTTGTTAAATAATTAAAATCTTTACAAATACTGTGTACAAAACAACGACTATAAGAGGTAACAATCACTTTAAATTGCTATAGAAAATCTATGGAAGATATCATTTTCAGTTCAGATGAGTCCGTTGTGCGTGACCAGGAAGTATGGTGTGCCGTCGGCGAGTAGTACTGCCAGAAACGGGCGGTTCGCCATGAACGTCTGCACGGGGCACACATCCACTACCGCTGGATTGCGGCAGGCCATCCCTGGGAACAACCCTCCACATCAATAACGTATAAGGAACCACCACGGACGAACAGAATCAAATAGGTACTTATCTGCCCAAATACACGACACACAAAGCTTTGTTAAACTTATGTAGGAGTAGCGCTTTTGAAACTTTTTCTCCATAGGTAGTAATTAATTATTCAATAACACAAACAATCACAACAGTGGACTCTGAAACAGTATACACCTATATAATGAATGTGGTGAACCTTAAAAAGTGAATAGGATATTGGGAATACGTACATGACAAACAAGTCTACAGTTAAAGTCGGGATATGGTAAAAATTAAAAAAAAAAATGATTGCATATTCATATTCGTATATTAACCTTCTCAAATACTGTGTACAAAAGAAAGACAAATTTAAGGAGCATTTTTAGTTGTCTCCGTGGTGGATGGCCAGGAAGTATGGTGTCTATCAACGAGCAGTATGGCCAGGAACTGCCGGTCCACCACAAACGTCTTCACAGATACAAGTCCTTAATATCGCATAACATTATGGTGTTTTATATTAATCTTTAAAAATACTTGGTGCAGAACAACGACCTTAAAATAAACATGAGAAATGAGTTTAAAGGTCTTGGCTAAAAAACCCAGAGTCACCCTAAATTTTATATATGCCGTTATTATATTCATAATATGTACATCAAACATATATAATCATTTACTGCAAAATCGATGTGGTATACTAGAGATTTTGTTTATAAATGATACAATTTCCATACAAAAAATCAATTGCTCTTCGTTAATCTCGCTATAACTCGAAAACGGCTTGACCGATTTGAATCAAGACTAATGCACTGCAATTGATTTTTATATTTAGATATATGTAAATGAATGAAAATGTTATTACGAAGTATTAAAATATGTATTAAAGGGTATATATTTTTTACATTTGTTAATATAAGTATTATCATTTAAAAAGCGATAGTGATAAGATAAAAGTCAAGAAAAATTAATGTAGGTCCGATTCTCATTCAATATAATAACTTCTGTATTTTATGGTTCAAGAGGCTGAATTTTTTATATATAATGACTTTACTATAGTGAACCCATTTCTATTCATTTCGTTGCTGAAGATTCTGGGTTTTTTGTCTATGACTAGCCATACCCTTTATGTATGGAATAAATAAATGTAGAGATCATTTTATTTGTCTCCGTGGTGAGTGGCCAGGAAATATGGTGTCCTGTCGATGAACAGTACGGCCAGGAACGGCCGGTCCGCCACGAACGTCTCCACGGGTTCCTCGTTTATAATTGCGCAGCACAAGTCGTAGCCCATCGCTGGAAACAATCCTCCATTTGAATAAAGTACAAACCATTAAGTATGACCAAAAACGAGTGCTAATCTGCCCATACATAAGACACAAAAGCTTTACCGTGCACGTACTAAAACTGTAGCACTTTTCCAACTTTTTCTTAAATGTCTATTTGGATTTTTTAAATACCTATTTATATATATTTACCCAATATCTAAAAAACAACAGTGCTTGCTAAACCTCAAAAGATGAATGGGAATACCTAGGCTTTGAGATTAAATAAAAAGAAATATACACATGGTTGTAAATTCATATATTATTTTTGTAATACTGTGTACGAAACATTGTTTATCATTTAATTTAAATTGATATAAAATACATGCTAAAGAAATAGGGAACATTTTTAGTTGTCTCCGTGATGTGTGGCCAGGAAGTATGGTGTTCCGTCGACGAGCAGGGCGGCCAAGAAAGGCCGGTCCGCCACGAACGTCTGCACAGGGTTGAAGTCCACCATCGCGGATGTGGCCATAATCCCCATCACTAGAAACAACTCTCCACTTCAATCAAGTATAGGGCAACACATTCGATGAACAGAAACAAGCACCAATCTGGACAAACTCACAACATCACAAGCTTTGTTGTACACGATTAGTGTAGCTTTTTTTCCAATCTTTTCTCAATATTAATTATACATTAATTGACCTTGCATTAAAAATATATTTTTCAATGAATAAAACATCAACAGTAGACGGTTATAGATAGGATACACATCCTGAGTGGCGTCTTTTGGTGTCGGAGGCCAAGATCCTCTTTGGGTCGCTTAGCCAACGCACAAAGTAAATAATATAATAACTAACTTACTGCGCTATAATAGGTATAATTCAATGTAAATTGGAATACTTAGCGCAATGCCCATCGCTCGACACAACCCTCCTCTTCAATAAAGTAAAGCGGGACCACCACCACTAACGAAAACAGTACTTATCTACGCAAATACACGACAAATACCCACAGTAGGACTTCAAAAGATATTTGCCAAATATCTAAAAAAACATCAACAGTGGACGGTTATAGACAGAACCACTATTATATTAGACTTCTGGATAAAAAAAAACTACAATATCTGACAAGGTTGCAATTTCACAAAACAACAACCTTAAAATAAATATCATTCAGTTTAAATTGATATAAGGCATAAATTAATGTAGAGATAATTTTATTTGTCTCCGTGGTGCGTGGCCAGAAAGTATGGTGTCCTGTCGATGAACAGTACGGCTAGGAAAGGCCGGTCCGCCACGAACGTCTTCACGGGGGTCGCGTTCACCATCGAGCAATAATCCGTGATGACCATCGCTGAAAACAATCCACCATTTGAATAAAGTACAAATAAGTAGGATGACCAAAAACAAGTACTTATCTGCTCATACATAAGCAACAAGACTTTACCATGCACGAACTAAAACTGTAGCTCTTTTCCAACTTTTTCTTAAATTTCAATTTGGATTTTTAAATACCTATTTATATAATCTCAGACGTGCTCTTTTAAAAAATATATACTTAATAAAAATGTATATTCCCCCATACAGATGTTTATATGTTTACCTAATATCTAAAAAACAACAGTGCTTGCTAATCCTCAAAAGATGAATGGTAATACCTAGGCGTTCGAGTTCAAGCAAAAAAAAATATACACATGGTTGTAAAATCATATATTATTTTTCTAAACAATGTGTACGAAACATTGTTTATCATTTCATTTAAATATATATAAAAAACATTTAAAAAATAGGAAGCATTTTCAGTTGTCTCCGTGATGTGTGGCCAGGAAGTATGGTGTTCCGTCGACGAGCAGGGCGGCCAAGAAAGGCCGGTCCGCAACAAAAGTCTGCACGGGGTCGAAGTCCACCATCGCGGATAAGGCCATAATGCCCATCGCTGGAAATAACCCTCGACTTGAATAAAGTATAACAAACACACTGTCGATAAACAGAAACAAGTACCAATCTGGACAAACAAACAACACTAAAAGCTTTGTTGTAAACGAATACTATAGCTTTTTTCCCAACCTTTACTCAATATTAATTATACATTAATTGACATCGCATTAAAAATATATTTGCCAAATATCTAAATAAAACATTAACAGTGGACGGTTATAGTCAGGACAGACATCCTGAGAGGGGTTTTTTGGTGTCGGAGGCCAACATCCTCTTTGGGTCGCTTAGCCAACGCAGTAAGTAAATAATATAATTACTAACTTACTGCGTTATGCGAACCACCACCACTAACAAAAACAGCATTATCTACCCAAATACACGACAAATTCCCACAGTAGCTCTTTGTAGATTTCAAATACCTATATAAAAAAAAATATCAGCTGTGGACGGTTATAGACATAACCACTATCACTTTAGACATCTGGATAAAAAAAACTAAAAAAATCTTACAAGGTTGCAAATTCATATATTAAATTTTTGCAAATACTTGGTACAAAACAACGACCTTAAAATAAATTCATTCAGTTTAAATTGATGTATGGAATAACTTAACGTAGAGATCATTTTATTTATCTCCGTGGTGCGTTGCCAGGAAGTATGGTGTCCCGTCGATGAGCAGTAGGGCCAGGAACGGCCGGTCCGCCACAAACGTCTTCACGGGTTTAAAGTCCCCAAGTGCGGAACAATTCTTGATTGAGATCACTGGAAACAATCCTCCATTTGAATAAAGTATAGGGAATCACCTTCGATGAACAAAAACAAGTAATTTATCTTACTGTTTATACAAAATATAAGACACAAGTTCTAACAACTCTAATAATTAATGCCAAACTTTGTCTGTCATGCATGAATCCTTTGGAATACTGTAGCTTTTTTCCCAACCTTTACTCAATATTAATTATACATTAATTCACATCGCATTAAAAATATATTTGCCAAATATCTAAATATAACATTAACAGTGGACTGTTATAGTCAGGACAGACATCCTGAGAGGGGTTTTTTGGTGTGGGAGGCCAATATCCTCTTTGGGTCGCTTAGCCAACGCAGTAAGTAAATAATATAATTACTAAGTTACTGCGCTATGCGAACCACCACCACTAACAAAAACAGCATTATCAACCCAAATACACGACAAATACCCACAGTAGCTCTTTGTAGATTTCAACTGCCAAATACCTATATAAAAAAATATCAGCTGTGGACGGTTATAGACAGAACCACTATCACTTTAGACATCTGGATAAAAAAAACTAAAAAAATCTTACAAGGTTGCAAATTCATATATTAAATCTTTGCAAATACTTGGTACAAAACAACGACCTTAAAATAAATTCATTTAGTTTAAATTGATGTATGGAATAACTTAACGTAGAGATCATTTTATTTATCTCCGTGGTGCGTTGCCAGGAAGTATGGTGTCCCGTCGATGAGCAGTAGGGCCAGGAACGGCCGGTCCGCCACAAACGTCTTCACGGGTTTAAAGTCCCCAAGTGCGGAACAATACTTGATTGAGATCACTGGAAACAATCCTCCATTTGAATAAAGTATAGGGAATCATCTTCGATGAACAAAAACAAGTAATTTATCTTACTGTTTTTACAAAATATAAGACACAAGTTCTAACAACTCTAATAATTAATGCCAAACTTTGTCTGTCATGCATGAATCCTTTGGAATACTGTAGCTTTTTTCCCAACCTTTACTCAATAATAATTATACATTAATTCACATCGCATTAAAAATATATTTGCCAAATATCTAAATATAACATTAACAGTGGACTGTTATAGTCAGGACAGACATCCTGAGAGGGGTTTTTTGGTGTGGGAGGCCAATATCCTCTTTGGGTCGCTTAGCCAACGCAGTAAGTAAATAATATAATTACTAACTTACTGCGCTATGCGAACCACCACCACTAACAAAAACAGCATTATCAACCCAAATACACGACAAATACCCACAGTAGCTCTTTGTAGATTTCAACTGCCAAATACCTATATAAAAAAAATATCAGCTGTGGACGGTTATAGACAGAATCACTATAACTTTAGACATCTGGATAAAAAAAATTATTAAGGTATTTTCTTAGATTACTTTTTCTAAAAGGAAAAACCAACAACAGCAGCCGATGGTTGACCATCCAATGTTAGACATAAGTCTTTCCAAATACTGGAGCGAGCAGTTTACATCATATTTTTAGCGACTCTAAAACCTTCTGTGTGGATAAACTGAAGTAAAAATTTCCGAACGCCTTTTTTCCAGTTATTTATTTTATCATACGATCAATTTTTTATGCATACATTGTAGGTATTGCAAAATTTCTCATTCTGTCAGAAATTAAAAAAAATATTCATTTGAAACTTCTGCCCCACCTAGAATCGAACCCGGTACCTCTTGCGTGGTAGACGGCATCTTGACCACTTAGGTCGTTAATTCCATAGTGGATTTCAGGTACTATTTTTAAATAAAATACATATTGCCACAGAGAAAAAATACTACGTTCATTTCAAATAGGTACTATGTGAAATTACAAAACAACGACTACAATATTCAAATTGTTAGAAATTCTGTAGAAAAATACGAGAGCATTTTCAGGTATCTCCGTGATGCGTGGTCAGGAAGTATAATGTCCCGTCGACAAGCAGGGCGGCAAAGAAAGGCCGGTCCGCCACGAACGTCTGCACGGGGTCCAAGTCCACCATGTCGGCACAGCGCAAGATGCCCATCGCTGGAAACAACCCTCCACATCAATAAAGTATACGAACTACGTCAGGCAATGAGACTCTGAGCATAGTCGTTTTTGGGTGCCAGTGAGCTTTATTATTAGGCTTACAGTACGTTACTTACTTTACTGCTACTTAACGTTAATTTGCTGCGTAGGTTACTTTAGCTAAACCTAAATGAGTGCTATTACTAAGGAAAAGAACATAGACTATCTTTTATCCCCCTTTTGTTCAGAGGTAGGGACGCATGTAAAGGTACCTTTAATTAAATTTGGGTACTGCATAATTAGTTATTTACCACCGCTGGTTAATTCACAACATCTGAGAGACACAGAAAATACACATATACGTATCATACGTTATTTTACGTATGCATTCTATGATCACAGTTTTGTAAATAGCTATGGTACCTACAGTACCTACAGTAGGTACCAAATCGCAAACAATGGTGTAAAGGTTACCTGCCTACAGTTTTTATAAAAGGTGTAGTAAAAAATTGATCATTTTGGGAAATTGATACTTAAATGCACTTAATGGTCATTTAACACGAAATAAAACACGGCACTCGGTAGCGTGATGGCGGTGCGCGGTAGCGGTAAATATTTGAGTAAAGTAAGAAGAGAACGGATAGATCCCGGAATATAATAATAATAAACAGTCCCCGTATAAAAATGAACGATATAATCGAATAAGTCACACACTATAAATAATTTATTCAGTAAAAAAAATAATTAAGTATATTGCGGACGTATAGTACTTAATATTATGACCACTTACTTCAATGCGTAAAAAGAATATTAACATAAATGGTTTCGCTTAATTTTCTTAATCAAATATTAAAATGTGCGCGTACATATATACATACAAAAATAAAAATACTTTATTTACACTCATAACGTAATGTTCCAATTGCATATTCAGAAGTAGTCGTTTAATGATAAACATTTTTCACGCCAGACTATAAAATTAAAAAAAATTACTTTATCTACACTCATAGCGTAATGTTCCAATTACATTTTCGAAAACAGTCGTTTAAGGATACACTTTATTCACGCGAGCCTATAAAATTTTTAAAAATTACTTCATGATAAAGCATTTCCCATACTAATTTCATTACAGCTATAACGTACAATATCTTTTTAATCATTATGCAACACTTTAATTTTTTACGGGACACGGCGAAATGTAGGCTGAATACCTAAATGTCTTTAACAAATTCAAAATTCAAATTTTCCCGTTTATATTTGTTTGTAATTATTTTCCCATTAAACAGAATATTTTTTCTAATTGTTGTATTTTGTATTTGTGAATGTTTTTTCTTGTTTGAAGCAAATAAAAAATAAATGTGAAGTTAGTTAAGTGAATTTTCCGTCGCTCGATATTCTCGAAGCGTAGGTACAACAGAACTGACTCGCAACTTACTTCTAGCAAAGTTGAGAAAATTATAGGTACGAATTTTAAATTGAAAATAAGTGTAGATAAAATAATGTATGCAACTGCATATAATTAGGTATTAAAACACTCGTGATAAACAAACACTTATGTTTTAATACCCCCTAATTTATGCGACATAAACTACTATGAAAGCTCCGTTTAAAAAATACAACAAATATACGACCACTTCTTATCACATTGCTATCACAAAATGTTTATTGGTAAAGTTGGTAATAACAATAGCTGTAGGTATAAATTTGATTTATAAAACGAAAAATTAAGTAATTATTCTTTTCGAGTGTGCAGAAAGAGTATGGTTGTATGCTTCTTGGTGTTATGGTGCGGTTATTTCCCATGGTAGCTGGCGAAGAAGTAGGGCGCGCGGTCCACGAGGATCGTGGCCAGAAAGGGCCGGTCTGCCACAAACTGCTTCACCGGTATAAAGTCCACCTTCGCGCAACGGCGCATGGCCAGCATTGCTGCAAGCAACGGCATATTTTATTGGAAGCATTTCCTTGGGAAGAGTACTTCCCATCCATCCGACTGTCTACATTTTATCGGAATAATTACTTAGAAATTCTAGGGAGCGAAGCTATCGACTAAATTTTAACCGTTCTAATAAATCTACAATAAGCACGAGCCTTAGCTCTTCTACATAATACATTCCATTCTAGGCGTGTCATTGAATTCTAAACTGTTTAATTTCATTACGCTCTCGGACAAATTGTTTATTTTCTATTTACTAGCTTTGTGGCAAGACAACTATCCCTCTCGCCCGTATTCGACAAGCTGACTTCTACAATAAAATTAGGTTTACCACAACATTATAAATAAAATAAGGGAGTAGGTAGTTGTAATAAGCGCCCGAGGCGCGCGCACAGTATGCGCGCCAGGCGCGTGTCCTCGGCTTGCTCTCGCTTGCTCGGCTTGCTCTCGTTAAATGTCACTTTTTTTAACACTTTTAAACTCGCGACATCCTCAGCATATTGGAGAGCGCGCTCAAGGCGCACGCCGGGTGCTTAACATAATTTACAATTTATACAGCTTTGAAGAACGTATTGTGCGCGCGCCCCGAACGCTTGTTATGACTACTCCCTAATTAAGGTAAAGTAGACTAACAGCTAGCGGTATCGTTCTCCGCGGTAGAATCCGACGAAGACAATGGTGTTGGATGACTTGGAGGTTTCACTAAGGACGTAGAGGAAAGGCCGGTCCGCAAGGAAGCGCAACGGCACATCAGCTCGCAGCTTCTGTCTTACCGCAGCTGCTGTACGACACAACAAAACGCTATTCTACAACCGTTTCAGTGTAGACGTAGTAGAGGCTCTCGGGAGCCGTGTGGTACTGTATTATGGTCGCATTCAGAGTATTAAGGAAGGTCAAGTAAAAAAAGGACTTAAAAAAGACTAGCATACATCTACAGTTTCCATATAATCTCCAGAACCCCATTTCACCCCTTCCCTTGGGAAGGAATAGGCGGCATATGAGGTTTCGTATGAGATTGCAAAAGGCTCAATATAAGACAAAATCATCAACTAGTTCTTACTCGATGCTCTGCCGGACTGCCTAGACGCTCTAGTATGACGAGTTGTCTACTCGTGACCATGACGCATGCAGCTGCCTCGAAATATCGAGGTAAAAAGAATACCAACCATGGTAATAATCCCGATAATATGTGCGATGAAAGTGTAGTGAATTTTTTTTAATGTAAGACGTCATGACCGAGTCCTCGTAAACTTATGACCCAGTTTAGAATTCAACTGTACCAAGTTGTTATTTCTAAAATATACATAAACGTAACGCGCAAGAGCAGGTTAAATGGTCTACTGGACGTGAGCCTACTCCACATAGTACATTTAAGCCTTCCTCTTGAATCAGCCTATATATTGTCAAAAACCGCATGAAAACCCGTTCAGTACCTTTTGAGTTTATCGCGAACAGAACGCAGTCGTGGCGGGCCAGCTAGTTTTATTTATTAGAAAGAATAGAGAATAGAATAGAACGCACAATTGCACATACTTCAATAAGATTCACCGATAAAAAAAACAAATTTATATCGGAAACCGAAAAATTAATTAAAGTTAGACGAAAATATTCTATGATGATGCAACACAACAAAAGAAATAGTAAATAAATAGCCATATTAGGATATGGACGCTTGGTAGGTTAATTACACACAAACCCTAAAAACAAAAACACATTTTTCAGCTTTATCACAACTCTCAAAACATAATTCTCCAATAGAAAGACATGATGCCATATAAAGGTAGTTCTTAGGCGTTCTTAGCGCTTATGCCTGGCTTCAGCCAGGATCCGGTTTGCTACCCATTCTTCTCCACTTCGCCCGGTCTTCGGCATCCTCGCGTCGTAAGCCGTATGAGCATATCGTCTTAATCAATCTCATCTCAGTCCGCCAAAACATGAACCCGTAACAATTCACCGCTGGATTTGTGCCTCATCCTCATCATTTAGTGATGGGTTTTGTCAGGGGTTGAAGATCACACACACGCGGCTGTCCTTTTTGAAACCCTGACGAAAAAAGAGGGGTGTTATAAACTGGACGTGTGCATCTGTGGCTTTGTGGCTTTCTGTATCTGTCTGTGTGATAGTAGCTCCCGAAAGGATGGACCGATTTGTAGTAAGAAAACTTACGAAGTAGCAATTATTTTTAATTAATTTTATCAACACACGTCGCCGCTCGTTTGACCGATTTCTTTAGATCATACCTATATCTTTTGATAAAGAGTCAATAGACTTAAACTGTACAGCTTTGAGACCTTTGTGAACGCGCTTTCATATTTAAATATCTATTGTTATCTGTGTTGTTACGAAAGTATTTTAAAATATGTATTTCAAACTTGCAATAAACACTATTTTATAATTTTAAAGAACATTATGCTATGTCAGTAGTAGTACGTACTTAGATTTAATCTATTTAAGGTAGTACGGTAGTACGTACACCTCGTGAGAAATGTGTTGTCTCCAGGTAGCCCAGTCGATGCTCCTTTCATATTTACGTTAGTCATGATTTGTATGTGTATGATGAACTACGTACGTTTTAAAGAGAAAACAGCTGGCACGAAATACCAGTTAGGCAGATAATTTTGGGAAACTGATACCCAAATGCACTTAATGGTCATTTTACACGAAATAAAACACGGCAATCGTAGCGTGATAGGCAAATTTACAAGATTGCAAAGATACAAGAATTTAAGTAAAGTGAGAAGAGAATGGATTGACCCCGGAAAGTAATAATAATAATCAAACCCTGTATAAAAATGAAACAACGTTATAATCGAATAAGCCACACACTATAAATAATTTATTCAGTAAAAAAAATAATTAAGTATATTGCGGACGTATAATACTTAATATTATGGCCACTTACTTCAATGCGTAAAAAGAATATTAACATAAATAGTTTCGCTTAATTTTCTAAATCAAATAATACAATGTGCGCGTACCATGTAGGTATACATATGTATCTATATACAAAAATAAAAACACTAAAAAACTTCGTTTAAAAAAATACATCAAATATACGGATACTTCTTATCACATTGCTATCACAAAGTATTTATTGGTAAAGTTGTTAATAACAACAGCTGTAGGTATAAATTTGATTTATAAAACGAAAAATCAAGTAATTATTCTTTTCGAGTGTGCAGAAAGTATTGTATTCTTCTTAGTTGTATGCTTCTTGGTGTTATGGTGCGGTTATATCCCGTGGTAGCTGGCGAAGAAGTAGGGCGTGCGTTCCACGAGGATCATGGCCAGGAAGGGCCGGTCCGCTACAAACTGCTTCACTGGATTAAAGTCCACCATCGCGCAACGGACCATGGCCACCATTGCTGCAAGCAACAGCATACTTTATTGGAAGCACTTCCGTGGAAAGAGTAATTCCCATCCAACCGACCGTCTAAATTTTTTCGGAATAATTACTTAGAAATTCTAGGGAGCGAAGCTATCTACTGAATTTTAACCGTTCTAATAAATCTACATACATAATAAGCACGAGCCTACGTAGCTCTTCTATATAATACATTCTAGGCGTGTTGTTTAATTCTAATCCGTTCAATATCATTACTTTACTTCAACTTCAACTTTCAAGACAACTGTCCCTCTCGCCCGCATATGACAAGCGGACTTCTACAAGAAAAATTAGGATTACCACAACATTATAAATAAAATAAGAGAGTAGTGGTAACAAGAGCCCGAGGCGCGTGTTGGCTTGCTAGACTCTGGTCAAATGTATCACTATTGTTGAACTTTTCATCCCTCAACATGCTCAGTATATATTAAAGGGCGCGCTAAGGTTGCGCGCCGGGCGCTTGACATAGTTAAATACAATTTTGAAGAGCGTATTGTGCGCGCGCGCCCCGGGCGCTTGTTATGACTACTCCCTAATAGAGGTAAAGTAGACTAACAGCTAGCGGTATCGTTCTCCGCGGTAGAATCCGACGAAGATAATGGTGTTGGATGACTTGGAGGTTTCACTAAGGACGTAGAGGAAAGGCCGGTCCGCAAGGAAGCGCGACGACGCAGCTTCTCGCAGCTTCTGTCTTACCACAGCTGCTGTACGACACAACACAACGCAATTCTACAACCGGTTCAGAGTAGACGTAGTACAGGCTCTCGGGAGCCGTGTGGTACAGTATTATGGCCGCATTAAGAGTATAAAGGAAGGTCAAGGAAGGAAGGATATAAAAAAAGACTAGCTTACACATCTACACTTTCCATATAATCTTCAGAACCCCATTTCACCCTTTCCCATGGGAAGGAATAGGCGGCACATGGTTTCGTATGAGATTGCAAAAGGCTCAATATAGGACAAAATCTTCAATTAGTTCGGACTCGATGCTCTGCCGGACTTCATACAGAAAGTATTATTTTTACTCTCTAGTACAACGAGTAGTCTACTCGTGACCATGACGTATGCAACTGCGTCGAAATATCGAGGTAAAAATAATACTAACCTAGTAATAAACCCGATAACATGTCTGATGAAAGTGTAGTGAATAACCACGAGTTTTAAAACCTATATTCATACAAAAAGTTAATTTTCTAAATGTGTGACATCATGACCGAGTGTTCGTAAACTTATGACCCAGTTCAGTAACCCACTGGGTACCCTGTCCAATTGAAATTTATATTTCTAAAACATACATAAACGTAACACGCAACAGCAGGTCAAAAGAGACCACTACTGGACGTGAGCCTACTCCACATTAGTTGGCCACCTTTAAACCTTCCTCTTGAATCAGTCTATCTATTGTTGAAAACCGCATGAAAACCAGTTCAGTAGCTTTTGAGTTTATCGCGAACAGAATGCAGTCGTGGCGGGCCAGCTAGTTTTTTTTATAAATTAGAATAGAGAATAGAATAGAACGCACAAATGCACATACTTCAATAAGATGTACCGATAAAAAACAAATTTAACCGAAAAATTAAAGTTAGAAGAAAATATTGTATGATGAGCTATCAAAGAAATAGGAAATAAATAGCCGTATTAGGATACTGACGCTTGGTACATTAATTAAACACAAACCGCATACACAAAAACACATTTTTCAGCTTTATCACAACTCTCAAAAACAGAATTCTCCAAAAGAAAGACATTATGCCATCTATAGGTAGTTCTTAGGCGTTCTTAGCGCTTATGCCTGGCTTCAGCCAGGATCCGGTTTGCTACCCATTCTTCTCCACTTCGCCCGGTCTTCGGCATCCTCGCGTCGTAAGCCGTATAAGCATATCGTCTTAATCAATCTCATCTCAGTCCGCCAAAACATGAACACGTAACAATTCACTGTTGGATTTGTGCCTCATCCGCTTTAGTGGAGGGTTTTGTCAGGAGTTGAAGATCACACACATGAAAACATACAACAAAAAACGCGGCTGTCCTTTTTGAACCCCAGTAGAAAAAAGAGGGGTGTTAGAAGTTTGACGTGAGCATCTGTGGCTTTGTGTATCTGTCCATGGGATCGTAGCTCCCGAAAGGATGAACCGATTTGAAGTAAGAGGTTAATTTCATCAACACACGTAGCCGATCGGACCAACGTTTCTGCGCCTTTACTAATAGGTAGGTATGCGCTTAACATACCTACAACATCAGGTGTGATGAAAACATATTGTTAAGAAATAAATAAGTTAAGAAAATATATAAAGGATACATCCGGCGAGGTAAGTCAAATAATAATTATTTCAAAAATCAGAGCCTTACACCTATTTTCATACCTATCAATTATAGTTGAAGGTTGATCGAGAAGTTTTGAACAAACGCTTCCTCAACGATCTGCCCGGAGTGGTTTATCAGAGGGTTGAAATTGGTTCAGAACTTTGTTATTACATACCTTATAAAATAAAATAAAATAAATTAAATTAAAAAAAAGTAAATAATACTGAGATAAAAAGTTATCACCAGGTGAGGTGGCGGTCAAATGCCTGGCTAGTTATAAAAAAAAAACTTTTTTTGCTGCGCTTCTCTACGTTATACTTGGATATAAGGCAGCCTATGTTCTTTGGATCCTCTATCGCCCAGCCAAAACTTATTTTAAAAGGTTAAACGGGTCAGTCGAAGTTTGTAAACGCACTTTCACATTCAATAGTGTTCAAATGATTGTATAATTTCTAAAGAAGATGACCAGATGCTACGTTAGAAGTACACTTTCGAGCGACACTTTAGTGTTTTCGATCCTTGTGAGATATGTTGTCTCCAGGTAACCCAGTCGCTTTCATATTTACGTTAGGCACGATTTGTACTGACCAATTACGTAAGTTTCAAACAGAAAACATCTGTCACGAAATACAATCGGTGCAGTATTTATCGCAAGAGGTATAGAGATAACGTCCACTGTTAGTCATGACAAACAGGACACAGCTAAACAATTTACACCCAAACCAATGCAATACCAACACCGAGTCATGCAAGCCAGACCGTAATCAGCGACATAACGGAACGTTCGACACATCATTTTGTAGGTAATTTCCTATACAGATAAGTAAACGAATAAAATAGACTATTTGCCTATTATGGTGACTTTGTTAGGATTCCATAAAATATACATAAAACCTTGAAAGTTGCCCCGCTATCGCTTTACGTATTTTTAGCAATTCACATTATCTTTTACTACTGCTAATCAATTATAAATTTCAGATAATACCTTATTTATTATAATAGAACATCATAGTAAGTTTACTATGATATGGTCTATTCAGGCAGACCTAATAAAAATAGGGTAACTTTAATTGAACGAAATTTTGAGACATATTGGTGTCTACGGAAGTTTGCACTGAATACAAATGACTGTTACGAACATTCAACCATGTCGCACCATGTAAGTATTATGAACTAGTATTTACCTGTGGCTGCGGCCGCTTCTGCGCCCTCCTCGTTGACTTCGATGAACGCCTTCTGGACGGCCTTCGACACGAAGAGCGACTCTTTGGTATTCAAAATGTTGTCGAGGCCGGAGTTTCCTCGATTGAAGATGGCTTTGATGCCGAGCTGGAAAATTTCATTTCAAACAGTTAACACAGTTTAAAAGTTGGTGCTTCAAGCACAACCGTAATATAAAAAATAATCATCTAGGCGTTAATGTCCCAGTTGTGCTCTCGCACACGAGGGCTCGGGGTCCGCCTTGACTATGATCCAGGATTTGGCAGATCAGGTAATTACAGTGGAGCGACTGCCATCTCACCTCCGTGACCTGCTACCAGAGGAACCTGAAGGGATTGGATCATGGTTACAAATTCAGTCGCCTGAATGTGCAGTTATCATCACGATGTTTTTCCTCACCGTAAGAGCATCGGTTAGTGTTTAACTAATGCACATAACTCAGAAAAGAGTCATTGGTATGTACCAATGACTCTTTTGCCGCCTTTATCTTTTGGCCATGGCGACCAATTGCCGCAGCGGGATTCGAACCCAGCACCTCTCGCTTACGAGACGGATACCCAAACCGCTCGACCACCAAGGCTCTTACGTAAGCACAACCGTAATATCGTTCGGTAAACCTGACACAAAGACGCTTTTCCGTGATGTGATCGTCATACTGTTATTATAAATCGATGACCTGAGTGGTTCGGTGGTCAACGCCGGTCTGTCAAACAAGAGGTCCCAAGTATTTGTGTTCTATGTATAAAAAGTATATAAGTAGTATATCAGTTATCTACCCATAGTACAAGCTTTGCTTAGTTTAGGACTAGATGGCGCTGTGTGAATTTGTCCACGATTAATTATTTACTACAAATGCGAAACTTGTTGTTGCTAATGTCTATAGGCAGTGGTGACTACTTTCCATCAGGTGGCCCGCTTGCCTGTTTGCCTACAGCATGACATAAAAAAAAAAAAAAAAAAAAAATTGGTTGGATGAATGTTGGTTATACTAAGTCACGTAAAAACGAACGGATTTTGATGAAATTATGCAGTGTTGGAGCACATAGCTAGGCCATTATATTGCATTTAATGCGCTGTTGCACATATTACCGCACGACGTTCCATCCCACCATACGGGTATAAATTAAACACATAATAATTACCTTCGGCAACACTGTAAGCAGATCGATTTCGGTTTCAATTTTAAACTTGGGGAGGGTCACTTGGACCTTTATAGGGTACATCTTGGAGATTTCTTCAATCAGGTCGAGGCCGCTAGCCAGCTTCTGCAATACAGAATTGAGGCCTTCCACTTCCTTCGGCAGCACGACCACCATGCTCGCCTCTCCGCCTTCGTAAGGCAGCTCCAACAGCTGTAAAAGTTTTCCAATTAAGTTTTGGAAGCATATGAACAGTTCAAGTTCCTGTAAGTACCACAGTTACACTGAAATAAGTAGCAAGCGAGTAAAGTGGGTTAAGATAATTAATAGGTTATAGTATGACGATTTATTTATGCCCAGTACAAGAGCATAAGTGCATTACCACTTCAGGAAAAAAATTCTTGGTAGCTACAGCAACATTCACGGTGTTTGGTGCATCTTTAGACAAAATCAGTTTGCTAAAAGAAGGGAGCATCAGCTGACCCTTATGCCCAAAGGACTCGTCCTTAACCCCTAGGGCATTTTTTTATAATAAATAAAAATGTAATTCACGAATACTGTAAAAACTGTAACAACTGCACAATAGTGCAAAGGAATATAATGAACAACATGGAAATTTTAAACGAGTCCGAAAACGGATTATTTCGTTAACTTATAAAGATATTGTTAAACTTTATAGTGGTATTTGCGGTATGACTGCGAAACTTTATGCTGGAATAGAATATATGAAAAACACTTTCTTACAGCAAAAATTGCTAAGCGTAGAAAAAGTTCGGATAGTGTTTCCATAAATACCACAAATAAGAACATCGATCGTTGTACAAATTTAAATTCTTAACGTTTACATCGTCCGTATGGTTTGTGTTAAATGAGCATCACATACATTCGCGAAAAAGCAAACAATTTTGCAATTGTTAGTGTTAGAAGAGTATTAATAACCTTCGACGTTGATATGTTTCACACTAGTGTTGCGGCGGCAAGAAGGCTTCTGGTTAATTTTAGTTTTGAAAATTTTCTTTCTAATCAGTGTCTTTTCTGCTGCTGCATAGGTGTAGTAAATATTGGAGAAAAGCGTTCGGTTATAAGATGATGTAACCGTTAATATTTTAATCTATGTTTATCAGTGAGAATCCGTAATTGGCTTTCTGATACTTAAGTTTACTTTTAATGCATGTTGCAACGGCTGTTGATTTTCCTGAGAATAAATAAATAAATAGTAACCTGGGCCTGCAGCGCCTCGCTTTCCCCATATCTGTAGCGGTCTTCGCGATACATCATGGGTACGTTGGCTGTTTTCTTGGCGTTTACGTGGAACGGCAGATCCCTCGTGAGGTTGGCATCGAACTTCTTGGACCAAGTACCCTGAATAAAAAAATGGACCAACGTTAATTTTCTCCCTTCGATGAATTGAGAAGATAAAGGTATCGTAGCAACAGTAATCAAACCTTAAAATAGAGAGCGTTGACTAGTACTAGTCTTGTATCTTCGCTTAAACTGTCCGATGAAAGCAGATCCTGTATTTTGTTGTTTGTTTTGCTTTCGACCTGAAAATAAAGATTTTAGGGTTTTATTGTCAATTTTAGAAACAGGTAAACTTAATTCTTTTATTTTAATAATTATTTTGGTGTCCACAATTATAATTAGCCGATAATTGAACTCTCATTGTCGCTACTATAGCTAATTTGGATCGAATGGTGGCTTCAAAATGTTTTTTTATGCTATTCAGTGACAAACAAGCACATAGACATAACATCTTGTCCTAAACAAAGCAACGTTCTTGATCTGGTCACCTTCGTATGTGCAGTTTTCTAGGTTTCCAATTTGCTTGAGCTTCTACTTCTTCATAGAGAAAACCCCAAAAATAAATAGCATGACTCTCTCACCCATTTATTGATGAGGTCCGCGGCCGCAACCGAGTTGGCGAAATTGACCTTCTCGAAGGCTGCGTCGAATACACTGACGGCATCCTTCTCCAGCTGCGGCTCAAGCTCATAAGGGCCTTCCTTCACGTACACCTTGTTGGCTACGTTCAAGGTCACGCCCTTTATGGACTTCAGACGACCGGACACAGCCGTGAACGACGAGCGGATCTGTCGGAGAAGATATTTTTAGATGGACAACTCGATACGCAACGAAACGCCTGTTTCCCATAGGCAAAATGTTGGCCAATAGTTAAAATGGCCCAGAAACCTTTCGAAATAAATTTAAAGACCTAATATGAGACATCACTATTTTAACCGCAGTACAAAAGACAAACGCGGTTTTCCAGAACCTCGTTTTGGTACTTCAATAAAAGCTAAATAGGTA
The DNA here is from genome assembly GCA_907269095.1 of Blastobasis adustella. Classification (NCBI taxonomy): domain Eukaryota; kingdom Metazoa; phylum Arthropoda; class Insecta; order Lepidoptera; family Blastobasidae; genus Blastobasis; species Blastobasis adustella. The sequence continues at coordinate 11,818,804 of OU026119.1, read as the reverse complement.
CACATCGCGCTTTTTTAGGGTATGACTTTTTTAATTGTATGTACGTTTGTGCAACTGGCCGTTAGTAAATGTATCCAATGGAGCACGAAATGGATTTCTGCATGTTAAACAACAAAGCAATGAAATAGGCAAATAATCAAATCACAAAACAATGTCATCTGGCGGCGAATTAAGGTTTTTTATTTCACTGCTTTATTTTATATCATTAACTTAGAAATCCATTCCAAAATTACTAAACATTCAAACCAATGAAGAAATGTCAAGTAAAATTTAGTAGGCGTGACGAACCATCATAAACACGATTTTAAACGTAGTATAAATGACATCATCACTGTTTCTTTGTATCACTGTACAAAAGGCGATTTCTCTAAACCTAAACAGTACTGTACAAAAGACATCGACGTGATTTTTCTAAGCTGCAGTGCAAACGATATCAGCGTGATTTCTTTAAACCGCGATACAAAATAAATCAACCCGATTCCTCTAAATCACGGTCCAAAAGACAAAAACGCTGTTTTTTTTAACCTCGGTACAAAAAACTTCAACGGGCGCGTATTTCTCTGAATCGCTGTACAAGAGTATACCAATTTTGTATTTAGCTTAGCGAATTGTCTGTCTGGAGGAAAACGTAGTTCTACCGCCTTATTTGGACGAATTACATTCGAGTGATTAGTCTAATGTACTCACTCAAATAGGCATTACTAACGCCTAGGCAAAGGACTCAAGGTCACTTTCGCGACTGATGTTAATTAACTAAAATAGAAATCGATAGCTTCAACTGTTACTAAGCGCCGTAGGGGTGTTGACGGACTGTATAATAAGTACCTACCCACAAAATAAAAAATACTGCAGACTGCAGAACAATAATAAAACACTAATGAGCAAACCCATGAATTATGATAAATGCCAAATTCGCATATACCTACTTCATCATCGCAATTTTTATCAGCATTAACATTTTAATCTTAATTAACGTGTTTATCGAAATAATATATTTTTAACTGCATACCTAACTGATGATTTTGTTCAGGAGAATTTCATCGAGTACTTTCCGCAATGAACAATTCGTGTAATAATAAAATAAAATATGAATAAATTAGTTAAACCTACCTTCAATCTACACTAATATTATGAAGAATAAAAATTTGATTGTTTGCAATGGATAAAGTCATAAATTACTTAACCGACTTAAAAAAAGATATCTATAGAAAGCTACATTATCGACAAATAACATGGGCTGCAGTTTTTCCCGAAATTAAATGTGGTTCGCACGGGAACGGATCCGCAATGTAGTAACCGAATTTTACGCGCGCGAAATAGCGGGCAAAAAGCTAGTGTTAGATTATCGTTCTGACCCTAGTTAAATTTTTGGCGCTTTCAGAGTGTATGTGTAATTACGACAAAATAAATTCTAGTATGGGAGGAGTTTCTCTGTAAGCGATTTGGCAAGATTCTCAAACCGGAGATGTCTCTTCTCAATTCAGTCTAGTTGGTTAATATCAAATACGAGCAAATGCCTAAATCGCTGTGGTTCAACCTTCGTACTGCGTACGGGAAAACGTTGGCTGCGTTGGATGTTCCTCGATCATTATAATCTAGATGCCTTCGACGCTATAATATACAATAGAGTGAATATACTGTTTCTAGACAGGCATGCTCCATCTTCGGGTGTACCGACGCTTACCTCCAGGTGAGATGGCGGCCAAATAAGTCTAGTAAGTATTTAAAAAAAGTGGTAACCACCAGACACTCACAGCATCGTTGTTGGGGAACCCGAGAGTTGTCAGCAGCTCGGTCTGCGCCGGTTCGGTGGCGCCCAGCGAGAGCAGCGCCAGCACGTACTCCGCGGACAGCGGCGACGACACCGAACTCTTGCTCTTATCCAATTCCTAGAATTTATAGTTTAATCATAAATACCGTCACTGCGTGCCAATCGGCCCGCCGATCTCTTCATTAAGTCTCAGGTCCTTAGCGGAAGACCTTGGTTACCTCGCTTCGCAAAAACAAGTGGTGAGCTCGTAGAATTTGTAATTTACCATCACAAAGACGGACGTACACACATCACATTAACAGCCCCTAACAATTACCTACTAGTAGACTTGAGCTTTCTTCGAGGATTTTACTACAATCTCCTAGATTGGCAGGCGGTTGGCGCAGTGTTTAAAAAATATAAAAGAAAACGCTGCTGTCCATTTTCTGGTCTACGGAGATGCACTGGCCTAGTAACTATACTAGACCACAAGGTCTTGATTAGACACCACACTGGGATAGCCAAACAGGAATCATGTCAGTATACTCATAGGGATAGGGGACTTTGTTACTAAATGAAGATTATGAGGCGAAAAAATCTAGAAGGTAGGATGTGTAGCATCATCCGCCGTATACACAAAATGTAGAGATTTTTTGTTTTCAAATAAACGATTCGCCAAAGAAGTTATTAAATAGCTACGTCCCATTCAAATGCGATTATAAGACTAGACTAGGCGATCAAACTATTCTAGTTATACTTAATATAAAATTCATTGTAGGTAATGGTTGTGTGTTCCTACCTACACCATTTGTGCCTTATGTGAACAGACAATGGTAACAGACATCTATTTTTGGAGTCCCAAAAAAACGATCATTCAAAACACACAGAGACGAGGTAGGTTGCTAAGTGCATAGAAGATCGCTACGTTTGTACTAGTACACCTATCTAAATTTTTATATTTATAGCTATAAATAATAATAAATTCAAACATTTCTTCGTCACTGATCGTATTAAAAAAGAAAGTTGCTGTATTATATGGCCTATTTTAAAGAAGACGCTATAAACACGTAAAATAATTTGAACAGGTAGGTAGAATTGGACAGAAACGCGATACTCACATTACAGAATTTGGCGGCGAACTTTGCGACGTTGCTAGAGAAGACTTTCGGATCCATGTCTGTTTCAATAGCGGGATTGGCGACTTGCAACAATAATAATAACGGTACTGAAAACAAAAGTTGACGATTGAACGCACGGCCTCTCGCTACGTGGGTTGCCTGGCGACTGCCGGCCGGCGGCGGCCGCGCCACGGGCCTGGCTGGCCCAGTGATGACATCACCGGCGCCGCAGCACCAACAACATTGAGTCAGTCTATACTTTACTGTGTAGAATCTATGATGTTGCCCAAGTACATGGAATTAACAATTATTGGGTAATCTGTTTATCAGGTCTCGAAATATACTTTCCGCGAATGAAAATGAGAGAAACAATAACAAAAATGATCTAGGTATTCCCAATTTGTTTTTACTTTTTACATTTCCTGATAGATATTAGGTATATAGAACATGTTTTTATGCCTTTTATATATACCGCCACCAAAGATTAAAGAACTTAAATAAAATAAAAGCAAATAAATACTTTAGTACGTACGTAGGGTGTAGGATATCGGCATCGATAATGTTTCTCAATAACACGTTGATAGTAGAGGTAAGTGTGAATCAGTTAACGTGTCTACATGTCATGTACCTACTGATAACTCATTATTGAAGCCAATCCTGAAACAGTTTGCAATCTTATCATTGGTTTAAAAATTAAATAGATAATGAATGAGTTTACTATTAAATCAATAATTTTATCGTCACTAATGTCGACGTATAGGTATTACCTATTTATTTGATTTACTTTATTTAGAACCCCAACAGCAATTACAAAGATTTTTATAACAGGGTCCTCGCAGGTGGTATTTACATAATTGATATGGGATACTAAAATGTATGTAGGTCATCTTGGCGTTAATATCCCGGTTGTGTTCACGCGCGCGAGGGCCCGGGGTCCACCTTGACGAAACATGATCCAGGATTTGGCATATCGTTACAATGGAGCGACTGCCATCTGACCTTTGAGATCCTGTTAATAGGGGAAACTAACCAAATTGCATCCTGATTACACATTCAGTCATCTGATTTCCCACCTCATTGACAGTAGGTATGTAAGTAATAAATAACAATAACAAACCACTCAGTTATTTTCCTAAATTCTGGATTGTACGCAAATCTATGAGTAGGCAATGAATCACTTGCATCAGCCGAACATAATGTAAAATTAAATAGGTAAGTACCTAATTTAACCTAAAAAGTCACTAATGTATCTACCTAAAATAAATTGCCTACTAGATTTTAATACTTTCGATATGCTCTGAACTTAGGAAAGTTAGGAAACTTGCAAATCCCTGATAAAAAGCAGAAGTTTCATAAGACATTTTCTAGGAATTGACTATCTATCTACATTTAATAATGAAGCTACGTCACTGCTTACATTCTTTGGCTATAGTTCATAATATCCACATCCACATGTTTGTTTGCTGTAAATAAATACACAAAATACCTATATTATACACTTGTCTACAAACCTTAGATACAACGCAATGATTGTCAATGTCAGTTTCATTCATGTCTTGATGTCAAGATTGACTTAATTTAGACCAAATACTTGTTAGACTTTTAAGCTGCTTTAATGCATTGCACGTTCCATTCGATGTGTGACCCTGTGGCTTGGACAAAGATTTTGCTCCAAGGTTTTGACTTACTTAACTGTACCTTGAGATAGTATAATAAGAAAGTGGGTTTCTGCTTTTTTATTTTAGGAAATATTTCTGTAATTGTTACTTATGATGAGTGTTAATTCTTAGTTTTTTTACATCGATTTAAGAAGTTTTCTCGAGAATTGACAATACCTGCAATATACTTAAATCTAACAAGTAATTATGGACATTTCATTGTACTAAATAAAATAAGGGGCAAACTTATAATAAGGGTAACAACCGCTATAATCCTTTGAGCCTACGAATGCAAGATGCGAAAAGATGCGGAATCATACCAAATAGGCTTTGAACAAAATATACTTATAAGCGCGACGCTTTAACCCAGCGCTAGAAGCGGTTTGTTGTGCAATACTGTACGTTTCGTTTTAACTTCTATGCGCTTTATCCAACAGTATAAAATGTAAAATAATTTCCATTCTCAGGGGCATCAATATTATCATTTAAAAGTAAAGAAATATTATTGAAGTGCTCTAAGGGTGGCTTGCACCAAATTCTTGAACGCATTTAAGCTTAAGATAAACACAAAATGACGCAAATTCATAAATTCCCATCGCACTGTTTTAGTGTCGTAGGATGAATTTCATTACCCCTATAAAAAATAACTGATCTACTTTACCAACCAAGACGTGGCGGTTCAGGGCGGCACACGTATAGTGTAGGGTTCCGTAGTATAATTATTTTATTTTATTGGTTTACCAACAGATGTACACTACATCTAACATCCCCCCCTGTCCCCTCCCTCCCATCTCATCTGTTCTCTGTCATAACATTACGCACGCCTAAAGAGGACTTTCTGATACTATTTAAACAAACATAATACCAAGTTACTTAGATACACTTCTTTCTACACAATTTGTATGAAATGTTTTTACTACACTTCATAAGTTGGTCGACTATTACCTACCTACTCTTTAACTAGAAGAGTCGTGAATACTTGTCACATATCCAAATATTCCGGTTTAGCTTGTAGGGGATGGGGGGGAGACGTTTTTCGTGGCGTAAAATATCACTCAGCTAAATATTTCGTAAACGGATCGCTAAATTCGTTTTATACACAACCACAATATTTTTAAAAGATCCATCCAACGACATCCCATACGACGGAATCGATGTGCAAACGCTCTACGTTATGCTACATTCTCTACGCTACACGGCGCTGCGCTACGCCGCGCTACACACTCTACGCCGCAGCCGTGCTAAATTCTCTACCCTACGCCGCGCTACATCTCTCTACGCCACGCGGCGCTGCACTACTTCGCGCTTCACGCTCTACGTCGCGCTACACGCTCTACACCGCGTAACATTCTGCATACGCCACGCAGCGCTGCGCTTCGCTGTACCTCACGGTGGCGGCGGCGATGAGCGGGGTCACTCGTCTATTCCATTACAAGTAGGTATAATGTATCATTGTGTAAGTCTTTTATTTTTTTTTTTGACTAAATATTTAATCAACAGAGCTTTATTTAAACAATTTCTTTTTATTCCTACTGACAAGATAAGAACAATAAGTTGAGGCAAATTTATTAGAAGAAAATATTTCACTAATAATAGAAACCACTTTACCCCCACACCTTGTTCCCGAGTGACGCAGGCGATGTTTTATTGTGATAAAAATAGTTTAAGGCACACAATTGAAAATGAACTCCTGGCAAAGCTACTACAGCCATTGATGTAAATCGTCAACGACATTACTATGTCCTTCAAGTCGATTTCCAATTTATACATTATGCATCAATAATACTAGTATTTATTTCTCGGGGTAACCAAATATTTTGTAAACAAGAGCAGAGCATTGTGGACTTGTGTGTGACAGTGGGCGATGTGAAGTTGAGTTGAGTCTGCCGAGAGCGAGTCGGGATGCGCACGCAGGTCGCGCGAGACGCGGGCAGGCGGGCGGCGGGGTGACAAAGGCGACGGGCGGCGGCAGGCGGCGCGCTGGGCGGGCGGCGGGCGGCGCGCGGGGGCGGCGATCAATACCGGCGCTGACGTCAGCGGGCGGGCGTGCGCCATTGGCCCGCCCGGCATTATTAAATAAACCTCCGGACGGAGAGGCGCCGCGGGCACAGCACCGCAGCACGCGGCGGGCCCGCGCACCGCTCGCGGCTCGCCGTCGGGGCTCCGGCCGCCCGCCATGGCCGACATGCCGGACCTGTCGCACCTCACGCCCGAAGAGCGAGCCATCATCGAAGGCGTCATCATGCGCCAGCGGCAGGAGGAGCAGCGCGAGCACGAGATCATGAGGTGCGCCCCGCCCGCCCCGCCCTCCCCGCGCGCGCCCGCGCAAACCGCGCAAACCGCGCTCGCCAGCGCGACGCGACGTTGCACCATCTGTGAATAGTGGAACCGCCGCTCGCCTTTTGTTCTACCAAGAACAGAACCTGTCCGTGAAATGTCCCACCGCCCTTTTTCAGTCATTGTTTGAAATATTTAGCTCTCACAAACCCGTTTTTTCATTACATTGCATAAAGATATGGATGCCATGAAATTAACGCATAAATAACCCTTTTGTTCAATAATATACTCTAATTTAAATATACCTAACTGCTTTCTGCATTCAATACAAGTTTTCGATATACATATTATCTTATCGGTATCTCAAACAATAATTACGAAAAAGTTCATTTAAGTACGCTATCCCTCGGCAGGCTGTAGAGATAAAATTGTGGAATACGTAGGCATACTTATTATGTTATGTTATGACGCATAGGTGCATCACTATAAAGCAATAATACAATAATTTAATTATAAATGCGACGAGTTTATACGCAAAACTTGGCATTCGCTTTAAATTTTTTGCATTGCACGTTCAAATTCATTCTTAAAACAGTCTTACTAGGCTAAATAAGCAATTCAGGATTTTCTGAATGTGTTTAATAAAATTGGGATCTTTCCAGTTACTTGGCACATTTATTGCGTTGTTTTGGGTTTAGGCTGGATGCAGTGCAGATAAGAGGATGACCTAGTTTTTGACCTACATAACAAAGTAATATGTGTATGGAAGTGATCAAACAATATAGTTGTATTCTTAAAGTGTGTGTTTTAGCTATAGGTGTACTTTCTTTACACTTTATAGTGACTGAAAATATTAATTAAATACGCGACGTCAGTTCAGCTTCCAAAGCCAAAAGTGGTGTTATACAAAGACTTCTATTACAAAACGCCATAAAATCCCAATTCACGTTTATGAATCGTTACCACACAAATATGACACAGTAGAAGAATTAACACTTATTACCCCAGTTTTGTTTTTCCGATAAACCCATACTTACTCGAACAGCGTTAGGAGAGGGGCTTTGTTCTTGAGCGCATGCATTTTAGAAGATTTTGTTAAAATTAAAATCATGTACCTACTACTGCACTATATCGTTATCGTCAACGGTTAAAATTGTACGATTATGCAAATCTTGAAATGTGATGTATAGTGACGAAAATCGGCACTAAACTAATACAGGTACGTATTGTGGTCTCGCAGACGCAAGCAAGACGAGGTGGCGGTGCTGGAGCAGTCAATCCGCACGCGGAACGAGATGCAGCGTGCAGCTGGTGTGGAACTGGCAGCCACATGTCACATCTGCCTCAAGACCAAGTTCGCCGACGGCGTCGGCCACTCCTGCCACTACTGTCGCGTGCGCTGCTGCGCGCGCTGCGGCGGCAAAGTCACCCTGAGATCCAACAAGGTTAGAGTTCAGACCACCCACATTAGGCTAGCTACTCGTACACCCTTCATAAATCCCCGGTTGCCCACACTCTACGCAATGGAACGTTATTGCAGGTCATATGGGTGTGTATACTCTGCCGCAAGAAACAAGAACTCCTTTCCAAGACCGGGCAATGGATCCAGAAAAGCACCGGTCAAGATTCAATGCTGTGGCGAATGGAGTCGGACTTGCGAGGGTTGCCCTCCCAGGCCGACGGCTCGCACGACAAAAGACCCAAACTAGAGCGAGCGCACAGCGCCGCGGAGAAGGAGAACCTGCCGCTGCAGCGGAGTGGCAGCGCGCTGCGGCGGCAGTACAGCCAGCAGGAGGCGCGCTGCTACGGTGAGCTGGAGGGGCTGGCGCGCACGCACCCGCACCTCGTGCACCCGCGGCAGAAGGCGGCGTACGGCGTGGACGACGCGCCCGGCGGCGGCGGGCCGCTGCTGGCGCACCCGCCGCACGGGCCGCACGCGCTACACACTCGCCCGCCTATGCCGCCGCGCTCCTCCTCCTCCGACGACGAGGTGCCCGAGTGCATCTCCGACGAGAACGACGAGTATCGCGACCGCGGTGAGTATGCCGCCACCACCGCCGCCGCCGCCGCCGCCGCGCCACTGTCCCGCCGCTATCCTCTCACCTCTCCATCCGAGCTGATTTTGTTTATGTCGCCCCACACACACCATACTAACACCACACAGATCGAGCGGTATCCGGTCGGATACTCTCGCAGACAACGCTAACTTGCAATGTACCACTTGTTTACATTACGCCCATTATCATTTTGCATTTAGATACGATCAAGTTAAGGTGTTCCGTGCGAGGTACCTTTTTTTAAATATAAGTATGTAATAATACTTACAGTCTCAGGTAATTATAACAACATTGTATTACTTTTCACAGAAACGGATAGTGTAGAGCACCTAAACTTATCTAGTTGTGAAATATCCGTCTGTGTTTTCATCATGTCTCTTCATTTAGATGTTATATTTCATGTTGCCCCTACATTATACTGGTTCCACATAATACTGGGTCGTGACTTTTCAGACAACGTATGGTGCTAACGGTTGCACACGTTTCAGTTCTCGCACACGGGCCGTGCAGGCTGTGCGTTGTGCCAGTGTTGAGACTAGTCCTAGTGCGAACCGTAGCGCGTTGTCCGATAGCGCGCGGCCCCGCCGACCGCCGCCGCGCCGCCGCGCTCACTCGCTCCACTGTTCGCAGGTAATAGAGATCGGAGCAGCTCAGACAGCTCCAGAAGCCAGCATCAGGCAATATTAGACGAGAAAATGAAAAAGTTCTTATCGGTGAGAAGGCGTGTTTTATGGGAGACTTGTGCGTTGTAACATTGCTACATTAGATGTCTCAATATTCGTTACTGTTATTTAAACGTCTCTGCAAAATCTAATTACTTCTTCCTCTGGTCGACAAACTGTGATGGCTGTTAACTGATTTCTGTTCTTTTCCGTACACCTCGGCAGAAGTACATTTTAAAATATTGTCTCAATTATTTTAAATATTCTGTAAGATTGAGATTAAAAATTTTGATAAAAATATATTTCTGCCTTCATTTTTACTTGAACCATAAATTCATGACAAACATATAATAAGTATTATACCTAAGGCAAGAGCACTCGCATCAGACTTATGTGTTCCCGATAACGAAAACATTTAAAGTCGTTCTTCTGGTTCAAGTAAAATCATTCGCATGCTTGAGCGAAAAGAAGTGTACCTACTTGTTAATATTGAAGTTTAGTCAAAGCTGGATCAAGTTACCGGTGTACCTTTCGAATATATAGCAAAAACGATTGATAGGTACAATAGCTCTCGTATTCTTATTCAATTTTTGTTCTAACGCGCAAGATGCAATCGCAATCCTTCTCTGACTAAACTTTTGTAAAATATTATAATAATTTGGTTAGAACTTGTGAACGTGTACTTACACTTGGTTTAATCAATGTTGTTTTATTGGATGAACTTGTTGAGTTACACACATTCTTTCCGCTTATGCGTGATCACACTGCTTTCGATTAATTTGTTTTGTATGTCAACGATTCCGAAACGAATAACTAATCATGCGTTTCCATCATCGTAGTACTTTTATGTTGGGAGATAGGTACACAGTCGACACGACAGAGTAAGAAAAAGTTAGGTTTGTCCGATCGATAGGGCGCGCGCGGTCGCGGTCGTCGGCGGGGCTGACGCCTCGGCGCGGGTGGATTCGTTATTATTTATGCGGTGTCATTCTTAGGACAAGTTGAGGCGTGTTCAGGCACCCGGCATCCGAACCTGCGCAGTGCCACCGTGGCCGTCAACAACTATTACAATCTGACTAACCACTCTGCGGCGGCGTACGGGGGCGCGGGCGCGAGCGCGGGCGCGGCGCGCGGCGGGCCGGCCGGCGGGCGCAGCCTCGACTCGGTGACGGACTGCCGCTGGCGCGCGCGCGACGACGGCGAGGGCGCCTACCTGCGGCCGTCGCCGCCCGCCGCCGACCGCGCCGTCTACAAGAGTGCCTACCTCTGGGAGGATTCCGCCGACAACAGACGCTTTACCGAGAGAAGAAAAAAGACAGTGCGCTTTGACGGGCACGAGGGTGCCGCCACATTCCCGCGGGGGCGCGGGGGGGACGCGTCCGGCGCGCCGCACGACTGGGCCTCGCTGCGCTGGGAGGCCGAGCGGCAGACCAGCCAGGACTCCGCCACCAAAGACTCGGGCATCGATACCTCTAGCACCTTCACTTCAAGTGAAGATTCGAACAGGGGCGATTGCCCTAAGGTACTTTAAATTAAGGATTTCAAATAGTTTATTTTTATCAATTATGGTAGCGACACCGTCATCACTTTAGCGATCCTAACAATTCATTAGAGATTAACAACAGCATCTTATCTCTGTAGGTGCGATGTGCATCGCATAATGTTCTTCGTTACTTTATTTGTACCCCAACTGTCCGACTGTGAAACAGATCAACTTGTGGTCAAGTGTCTTTGTGTTTGGCTGCAGCATGTTTGCATCTACGGGCATGCACCTGTATTTAATGATTGCACCTCGTGTACCGCAACACCCTGTTTGAGAGCCAAGTACGACTTAAAATTGCGCTCTACTCAGATAAATAGTGGCTTGGTAACAAAACTATTTTGGAAATCTTGAAAGTCCCAGTTCCACACACACATGCACTCAGCACTACCTACCCACTTCAAATTACTTGCTTGTCGGACCTAAAAATTGTGATTGTTACCAGGTCTCTACGCAGAATGTTTCGTTAACTATCATAACATTATTGTGTGCGTATCTAAAAAAGTCCATACTTACTGTCGTCGCCGTCCGCAGTTCCCGCTGAGCTGGCAGGTGTCGGCAGACGGTACCCGCATGGTTGGGCACATGGTGCTGCGCAAGACCGTGGTGGAGGGCAGCGCGCATTCCTCCGCAGCCATCCTCGGCCTCAAGGTGATGGGCGGCAAGCTCTTGCCGGACGGCACGAGAGGCGCCATCGTCGAGAAAGTGAAGAAGGGCTCCATAGCCGACCTGGAGGGGCAGCTACGAATAGGTGACTATAAAGGCTTAAGCTAGGTCTTTGAAAACCTGTATTCGTTATGAATTTTCTAGACAAATAAAATCCATGAATGTAAAATCTTTAGTTTGGAAGAGGATGTCTAGCAGCCATTCCTTAGTATTGATGAATCCCAACCCTCCGGGGAGGTATTAGAAATATGGGCCATATTAGAATGAATGGTCCCAGATTCGATTTTCAATCTATATTTATTTTTGATAAACCACCGCGTCAATCTTCTCGAAAGAAGCTAGACCACTGCAAATTCTTCAAACCTGATGTATTTATTCGGCGACTCGGTATTATAATATACCAACGTCGCCGAGCCGATAGATGCAAGAGGTACCGAGTCGATCGGTGTGGAAGACGGAGGCGGAGGGCTATGTTCGTCAGCGGACTATGTTGAGATAATTATAATGATAATAATGAGGTATTTTGGTGCGTCTGTCCAGGTGACGAGGTGATGCAGTGGAACGGCGTACCGCTGCAGGGCCGCAGCGCGGAGGAGGTTTCGGTCGTAGTGGCCGACAGCAAGCATGACTCGCACGTCGAGCTGGTTGTGTCGCGGCCACTGGGCGGGGCAAGGGCACACGCGCTGCCTTGGCGCACGCATAAAGGTAATAAACCTACTATTTAGCGTTGGTAATATCAATAGCGTCTGTATACTCGACCAAGCGCTGTAGCTGTGTCGCAGAGATTTCTCGCGAAATTTTCGAGTAGACAAACAGCCAAGAAGGCCTGGGGATATGATGGCTTTTGGTCACAAGAAGGAAAAAATTAAAGAAGCCAAGGCCACAAGAGCAGGCCAACGACCTCAAGACGAGGCCAGGTGGTTTAACTAGTAGTGTACTTTTTCTCTTACCTGTAACTAGTGGTTTATATCAGTTGCCTACCCTCTCTCGCTAACTAAAAAGGGCGTATAGCTAACAGTTACCGTTACCGTTACACACATAATACCGTAGGCGAAGCGAGGTTGACCTAGGTCTTCCGCTGAGGACCCTGAGACTGGCTGAACAGTCTCGGGACTGTCCGATGCATGCTCTGCCCGAAGGTTTGACAAAATACTAGGTACCTAAACATTAACACGATCCAACCCCTCCCACAGATGTGTACACGGAAGTGATGGGCGGTTGCGAGAAGCCGAGTGTGCTTGTCACGTCGCCCGGCTCACCGGACGTGCACGCGCGCCGCCGCCCGAGGCACGCGCACCACAACGCCAACGTCGCCGGACGAATACAGGTGAGTGCACTGAACGATAAAAGTAGAGGATTTAACTAATGTCTAGTTCGTATTCCCGTGCCATGGTGATATCTGCTCTGTTTGACTAATGTCGCGGCGGGTAGTACGGTGGTGAGACTCCTCAGAACGCTCCCTGAATTATGCCACTGGATTGTGACATATAATGAATACGGTTCAAGAATTTGGAGAACCCTCGGTTAGTAAGAAAACTGGAAACCCATTTACACAATTTCTGGGGTAGACCATAGGAAGGAAGCTTCGAAAGAAGCGCTTTGTGCCAGATCCGACCGATGGCTTTCGCTATTTCGAATCTGACCGTTTAAAGCCTCCCCATTGGTGTCAATGACCCATTTGTGTGTCAGATCGGTTTATAGATTTCGTACTGGCGTAGGAGTTGGTGGTTAACAATAGATTTCTTTATATTAGAGAGCAATGAGGTCATGGCTATATTCAGATTTAGGTCAGGCCTATAGTTATGTAGGTCAGAGCTATCATATTTCGTCGGGATCAGGTGCACTAAAACTGTCTTCCGTGAGGTCGAGACAACGACAGTGGAGTAGGAATGACCCGTAGGATAGGAGGAGAATGAATTTAGGGAAAATATGCACCCACCCAGGAGCGCAAGTTTACAACAATGAGAGGAATGCCATCAGGCACATTGCACTCGTGAATATCTAGGGAGAAATGAGCTCTACGCACCGATTTTTACGTGACCTGTAGGTATTTCGGGCATAGGAATCTCGTACCGCAGGATATCGTCGGCGGTGGTTTCTCCCCGTTATCCAAAATCGAATTGTATGCAAAAAGACTGCCCCGAAGGTCGGCTTTGAAATGTGGGCCAATGCCTCTGCTTAGTGGTGGAAAAAATTGTGATGAAAATTTATTTCGACAGCTTTGGCAAGAGACCAAAATGCACGTGTTATAGATGGTAGCCGAGCCTCGCCAATTCTGCCTATAGGCAACACGATGATACCACCCAACATGGCCTTCAAGACCAGAGCAGTCTAGACAGAATGATCCATCTTCTGTCGCCTGGTCATTCTCGTAATAAGTATGACATGACGATTGCCTGCCAAAGTAGCTATAGTACCATTTCTAAAATCCGATGCGTAATATTTCTAGCCTGGAATAATACTGTAGATACTCGTTTAGCATATTACAGTTAGTGCCTTTTAGAAATTGTAAAACGTTATCTCTATCAGTAGCACCCATTTTCCTTTCTAAAATCCGATGTGTCATATTTTTTGCCTGAAATAGAATAATACTGTACTCGTTAGTCATGTTCATCTAAAAACAACACCATAACCGAATCCCCAGCTGAAAGTCTACTTCGACATCAGCGCCCTCCAGCTCCTAGTCACGGTGGTATCAGCCAGCGGGTTGACGCCAAGGCCCGACGGCTCGCCGCGATGTCCCTACGCTAAGATCTTCCTGCTACCGGACAAGAGTGAGAAGAGCAAACGGCGGACCAAAACGCTGGCCAGCACGTTGGACCCTCGCTGGAACCAGACCTTCGTGTACTGCGGGATCAGGATGACGGACATCAAGAAACGGACTTTGGAGGTTTGTATTGTTTTTCCGTATGTACATTTTAACGGATTGCAGTCCAGTTAGGCGATATACAAGTATTCGTACGTGGCTAACCGAAATCATATAAAAAGTCGTGTTATTCTGGAAATAATATGAAAATTTGAGCTTGTGGTCACACCACGAGTCCGTATAATATAAAATTGGTTACAAAGGTCAACCGATGGCGAAGTTTTTTAATGGCTGCGGATCGGACAGCCTATTATCGTCCACCTGCTGAACGTATAGACCTGTCTTAAAGAGAGCCCTTTCTTCTCGATTTTTTAACCACACAGTTACTAATAAAAAACTTGAAAGAACAGCATATCATTATCACGTGTTACTGTTTATCAATAAAAAGAGATGGCAGTCGTTCCATTATAATTACCTGATCTACCAAATTCTGGATCATGGTCAAGGCGGACCCCGGGCCCTCGGTCGCGAGAGCACCGAGACATTAACGCCAAGATGACTTATTTATCAATAGAACGAACATTCCAGGTCACAGTCTGGGACCTGAACCGGTACGGCCCCAACGACTTCCTTGGCGAGGTGCTGCTGGACCTGGACCACGTCGTGATGAACCACGAACCCAACTGGTATACACTGAAGCCCCACGAAGAGACTGCTAGTTTTAGTGTGAGTTTGTGAATTTTACCCATTTTAACGTGAAAGACCATATTAATATCCTATGGTAAAACAACAGGTGCCGATCTCATGATAGTTCCTCCACGTAAATCGCATAAATTAGTAGGCCGCTTGGAATACGGTAGTACCTATAGATGTAGCCTTCGTACTCAAAGGTGTGTAAAACGACTAAATCGATAGCGACACACTAGGACAATCAAATATGCATCTGTCAATACTATACTATTCTGTTGAGTAATTTCAAAGCTGCAATCTCCAATCCGCCCGCCATACGTGGAGCGGCCACTCTCTGACGCTCAGTCTACCGGTACGGTCTCAATTTCATTTTATGCTACTCAGTTATAAACGACCAGACAGCCCCACTGGAAAGCGGTAGCGTCGCCCATGCTATCAGCGATTCACCTTAGTTGCCATGTTGACGATGGCGTATCTCATTGACAGAGATACCGGGAAGAGGAGGCGGACGGGGAGCACCTGTCGCCGCCGTCGACGTCCACGTCGCGGCTCTCAGACTCGGACACGCCCAGCGAATGCGACCTGCGCCGCCACCACTCGCTCTCCAGCCTCGCGTCCAGCTCCAGCCCGCCGCCGTCGCATGAGGTGCGTTAACTCAGTTTTTTTTGTCAGTGAGGTATAGTGCAGCGGCACGGACGTATCTGACCCGGTGGCCAAACCTGGAACTAAGTGTCGCCATTTTGAATTGTCAGCGACGACGCCACCGGGTCATATAAGTTGGTGGCGCTGTAAACAAGCGTACGCGCGGACAGTAGCTGAGCAGTTAGTGTAGCCAATGGATATTCGATTTCATACGGATCAATGGATGTTTCAGTTTCACGGGCTTTCATTCACAGACTTTTTCTTTTACAGAGGTCAGACACCGAAGGAGCGAGATGTAGCAGGCGCGATATGTCACCGGCGGGGAGGGTGCGAGCCGCCAGCATGGCTAGAGACAGAGTGCGTCTGATTCCCGATAAGAGTTCCTTATTCTCGTTGACCGGCGCTAACGGTGTGATACTCTGCGCAGGGCGGCAGCAGCGGGTGCAGCGGATGCGGCGGGTGCGGGCCGTACGGCGTGGCGCGGTCGCAGTCGGCGGCGGGCGGCGCGGGCGGCGCGGGCGCGGGTGGGCGGTCGCTGCGCACGCGCAGCAAGTCGCCGCGGCGCTCGCTGTCGCCGCCGGCGGACGCGGACGCCGCGTGGCGCTACCCAGGTGCCGCCCCGGCCGCGCCGGCCCGGCCCCGGCCTCGGCCCGGCGGGCCCACCCCGCACGGAACACTCGCATTCTCTTGGAGACACGCACGTTCTCTTGACGCGTCCGCTCATCACCACTTTACTGCCACTTACTACTTTAACTACCTCGCTCTATTCCACTTTTTTGTTTCACGCATTTTCCGCTAACCTCGTCCTGTCGTACCCACTGCGTGCGCGTAGCCCCCGACGCCGAGTTCCGAGTGCTTTGCGGACACGTTGCCGCCGATCCGATCCCGGGCGTCGAAACGTGCACACAAAGGACCGAAGGAACTTTTCATTTCATATAACTTGCATGTCACAAAGGAACCGAACGTTTTTTCTTCTTCGAAAGAGAATTATTTTAATGTTTGAACCTTTTAATTCTGTCTCTCAGAGCAAAACATAGTTTTAGGTGATATGTCTGACTTTCTATTGACATGAACAGCATATAATAACGTCGCAGTGGGCGACGACCGGGGAGGCGGCGGCGGCGACGCGCGGCTGCCGACGCACGCGTACGCGCCGCGCTTCCAGTCGCGCTCCGCCACCGCCACGCCCACCACCAGCCCCAAGAAGCGGCAGCTGCCGCAGATCCCGCCGCACCAGGTGAGCGCCAACGTCGGGGCGCCCGAGCCCCCGTGGCCGCGGACTCGCCTCCGGAATATCGCATCATGGTCTGTGTGTTGCAGAGCGCGCAGCGGGCCGTGCGCGCGCAGGTGTCGGCGGACCTCGAGGAACGTAAGTGGATCGCCCCGCACCACATTGGCGCCACACTCACCTACCGCAGCACGCCGCAAGGTCAATACACGCCACCCCCTCCTTCGATTTCATTAACTGTTCGGCATATCACCATCGATTTCATCTAACAATAAGCCTAGGATTCATCAGAAACTATTATATTTCCACAGCATTGAAATTGTGTGATACAGTAGCGGCAACATAAACATGTAGCCTACAACAGTTGCGTTGCAAAATAGGTACATAACGTTTAAAAAACAAAAAGCACTATATGTTAGCCGTGGTGGTAGTTGATAGTGGTCTAGCCTACTAGATAGTAGAATGGCTCTGTTCTTAATAATATTAGCTTGCATTACCGGCGAAGCTTTTACATCCCTTAACAAAAATGGCACTTATTACCTAGGTAGAACGTTATTATTGCGAGTCTTAAAGAAGTACATCGGTGGTATCGGTGTCGTAGGTTGGGAGCGGCACTACGCGGGTCTGTCGGACTCGGAGCTGGCGGCGCGCGGCGGCGGCGGGTGGGCGCCGCGGCGGCGGCTCTCGCCCGACGCCGCGGCCGCCGACTCCGACCTCGAGTCCGTGGCCTCCGTCACCTCCAGCGCCTTCAGCACGCAGTCCGAGCGCCCGCGCCCGACCAGGATGCTGAGGTATAGATTCATATCGACCTCGCAAACGACCATTTCAGTTTACTTTTATTCTTTTTGTTCAATTACTGTTATAACTGTAATTTACAGCCGGAAACGATTACTTCCATTTGAAAATATTCCCCATTATAGCACCTCCTCCTCGTGCGATAGCGCTACCCCGACTATTAGCAGTCATTTTAGTGGGCGGCGGGCGCACCCGCGGGTGTGCGTGCCGGCGGGCGCGGAGGGCGCGGCGCGGCGGAGGGCCCGCGCTCTCGCCGCGCCGCCCCCCGCGCTCGCCCCGCCCCGCGCGCGCTCCGCCCGCCGCCTGCGTCGCGAACTGGCACGTAGCCGATCCGCAGCCTCCACTCTTAGAGATCGCTCACATCGACGTCCTTATGAACGAAGTCATAGTTGCCCTGAGTACCGCCAGCAGCCCAACACATATAAAATAACAGACGGGCAAAAAGACTACATATTCCAAATAGACTTGACGAGACCGACAATATGCGACAAAACAGCCATTGGTCCGATAAATAGAAATGAGAAATTCTTCTCACAGAATATTGACACTGATCATCTGGCGGTGGCGAAGAACTTGCTTATTAATTTTACTGAAAATTCGCATCGGTCTCTACCCTTATCTAAATGTAGCGAGCACGCTTTGTCTTTAGACACTAATTACTATTATAATCATAATATGTCCTTCGAAAGAAAAAGAAGACTCTTGCCAAATATTTCTATATGCCTTCAAAATTATCATGCTAGATCATTACCAGAAATACCTTCCATATCATTAAATAATACTTTTAGAGAAAACACATCCCATCCCATTGATATACATGAAGCGAGTTCTAAAGTTAACCAAAAAACAGAGCAAATTTCTGAAAGTGAGGCTAGTGTAGCTGAAACCACCATAGGCGTCAACATAGATGAAGAAAATAATTTGGAAATGGAAGAAATAACTGCAATAAATGAGACCAATGATAGTAAACCATTAGACGGTAATGAAATTGTATGTTACGATCGTAAAAAATACTTATCCCTTGACTTAAAAAATTATTACCAGAAGAAAACAGATGACAAAGCTCAATCTCTTGATTTAGAAATTATTAAGCCAAATGACCAAGCTAAAAACAAAACGCGTGAAAATGTACCCGAATTCAAAACTATGATAGTCACAAAGAAGCCCAGTAGAAGGCATTCTGATTCTGCCGTTTTATTCAAATGCTCGCCTGTTTCTATTGTACAGTCAACTAAACTTCATGAAGATATACCGAACATTTTCAAAAAGATGAGTATTGGCTCCATAAAGCTATCAACAGGAACGGTGGACAGTGACGAAGACTGTTCCAAAAAACAAACCAATATAGTCAGTATTAATGAAACCCCTACCTTTCAAGAATACCGGTCTCCCAGCTCTCTCTCGCCACCCGCCAGCATAGACTTTTCCTTTAAACAACCTTTACCCTCGATCATTAAAAAAGCTCGCCATCGATCGTATTCCATGACAGCTTCCAGCCATTTAGATAGAGAATTCATCATGATCGCTAACTCTGTGTCTGTTGCTCTCTCTCCCCCGATTGTCGGCTCGCCTCATCGCGCGCTTGTCCCCGATGCCCCTCGCTCGCCACCCGCCACCCCCGCCGGCGCCGCCTCGCCGCGGGAATCGCCCCCCTGCGCTGCCATCGACACCACCAAATTTGTGGTTAACCGCCAACAACGCAATGACCGCCACCAAAAACCAACAAATACGAGGTCGACGACGAAACGGGCATCTCGCCGTGGATCCAAACGCAGTAATGACTACGGCGGACGGGAAAACGGCCGCAGCAATAACCAGCAACAACCCCTGGAGAGGAGGGAGTCGCGGCGGGGACAATTCACACGGAGCCTTAGCAACGCAGACGTGCCTCCAGATGAAAAAGCAGGTAACTATATCTAACGAACCATCGTCGAAAAATAAAGCCTGACTCCTTTTAAATCGTTTCATAAAACTTTTCCCGAAAGATGGCAGCCTGAGCGACACGGCGCTTGGCGGCGGCAGCGAGCTGGAGCCGGCGGGCGACGACGTGCTGCTGAAGGCCGAGCCGCGCGACTACTTCGGCCCCGGCATGGGCAAGAAGAGCAACTCCACCTCGCAGCTTTCCGCCACAGGTGAACCCTGATGCATTCTTGCACTAATGGTTACCATTCAAACCCCTGCAGGGCATGGTACCTTCGTAGCAATGAAATCTTTGGTGAAGTAATATTGTAATTAAATGATCGACAGGAAGGAAACGAAGGTTAGGGTTCGGTAAACGGGGGAAAAATTCGTTCACGGTCCAACGCAGCGAGGAAGTGGGGCCCGGGGAGATGCGGGGCGGAGTGGGCGGAGGCGCGGCGGGCGGCGCGGGCGCGGGCGGGGTGTCCCGCGCGTCCTCCGCCTCCAGCGAGAACGACGACGACAGGTTCGCGCTGCGCCGGCGCAGGCGGCATTGACTCAATAGTGGGCCGGGCGGTGGCTACTCTTGCGATGCTACGCCACACACTATACCATTCACACTGCTACTGTTAACGCAACTCATTAAAACATATTCATGTTATGTACCGAATACGGCACAGCATGCTCCATGCGAAGGGAACCTGAATGTGCGTTAATTGTTGCTTCTGTAAAGTAAGAATCTACTGTTCAGCTTTCTCTGGTCAATGTGCTAATGCTGGGAGTAAATTGGCCCTTCCTCGCCCGCCTTAAGAGGGGTTTGCCGCCAGACTTCATCACAACTTGAAACTTAGGAAACAACATAATTTGTAGGTATTTAAAATATACACCAAGAAATGTTTGACGTAAATGGCCCTATCTATTAATAAAAGGTTAATGAAATTCATTCCATTCGTAAAGAG
The DNA here is from genome assembly GCA_907269095.1 of Blastobasis adustella. Lineage (NCBI taxonomy): Eukaryota > Metazoa > Arthropoda > Insecta > Lepidoptera > Blastobasidae > Blastobasis > Blastobasis adustella. Next base: position 11,798,057 of record OU026119.1, on the reverse strand, counting down.
ATAATCACTACGCTTTAGGTACCCAACCTACATATCAAAGCACCACATACAAACAATTACTTTTTCCAAATAAATACTTCTAATAAATATTTCAATAAATAGTAAGTACAATTAAATAGAAACAAATCTAGGCAAAGAATAAAAATCTAAACTGTAAACGTGTGATATTAAATTACAATTATTCTAATTTACTGATTACTATAAGAATGTTTTAGTTACTAGTTAAATAGCGATCAGATATGGATGACTAGCAATCCAGCTCGATAAGAGAGCACGCCAGGGTTAGATGAGCAATGCGCATCGCGCACCGTGCGCAGTGCCACGGTAGCAGTAGCGCAGTAGCGCGTAGGTGGCGTGTAGCGTTTAGCGTGTAGCGTGTGCGGTGCGGGTACTGACTGTTGTGTGGGCAGCGCGGAGCGCGCGCGCGGCGGAGGGCGGCGGGGGCGGCGCGCGGCGCAAGCGCTCCGGGCCGGCCGCCACCACGTTCCAGCGGTCGCACGAGGTGTGCGCCGCCAGCCTCGTCTCCATATCTAGCTCGGAGGGATCCTCGTAAGTGGCTCGCGCGCGAGCCGAGCCGCGCCGCGTCCGGCTCTTGTATGTGTGCATCGATGTTGCTCGCGTCTTCTACTCTACCCCTCTCGTATGTGTGCCTCTCGTCATGTAAACGCATGTTACTGGTTTAAATTGGTGTTACTCATTTCATTCTTTTCTGTTCAGCACGCACGAGTCTTCTATTGCATATTCAGCGCACTATCTCGATTACAGATTAGAGCTACATTTATTTTTCGCGTCCGCTAAGCGTAGGTGGCGTGGTTTGTTGGCGCATGGCGGGGCGGCGGCGGCGGCGGCGGCGGCGCTCTCGTTTCCGATTGCAGTGCACGACTCCGGCTGGATGGTTGATGTTGCCTGCGGCATATGACGATGTTTGCACTATCCTATAATTTGATATATTTGATGTTCCTAACACACCCGCCATTACACCCATGCATGTGCCACAAAAAGATATGCATTCGTTCATTGAAATGAAGCGCACGTCTTATGGTAAGTATTTCAATAACGAATTGTCTCCAAATAGGTAATTATTAATTACGGACTGCTAATCTCGATGAAGTATTAAAATATAGCATTGCTAGATCAGTTGGAAAACCTTTTAGAATAGATCCAAACTACTATATTTTATTTACCTACTAAATAAACGTACGGTTAGCGTTCAACCATTTCTAACTTCAGAACCTTTCTATATAGCACCTATTACAAAATATTAAAGATTTAATCTATGATATAGATATAATTTCTTAACTTTTCTGATCTAGATAGTCGATATACATAGTCCTAGATGTTTTTCTGTCACCTAAACACCGTTTATTCTAATAGATGTCTTGACATATCTAGTGTTATTATCTCTACTACTCGATGCATCCGAACGACTGCCGCCCTCTTCTCACTATTGAATCAATGTTGTCATTGCTGTACCTTTGTATCATGATTATTAATACTATCCCTAAATACCCTTTATGGTATGTAGACCTTAAACAATTATGGATTACGTATATTTTACTTTTCTCCTTATCTATTCCTGTAATCTTGTTAAATCTGATAAGCACCTTACACTAAATCCTTACTATTGTACCCTTTATTTTGCTATGTAGATGTTGTGCATTCGATCCTTCAGATGAACTTTTCAGATGGTGAAATCTTGCATTTTCAATTATAAATGTCATTTAAAATTAACTACCTACTCGTATTTAATATAACTGAAAAGTTCATTAATTAAAATTTTAAAATTTACACAAACGTCACACGATAAATTGCATTATGCCCTTAAGGGGGCACGTTTTCCATACAAGTTTTATGTAACTTCCATTCTTTCAAGGGTTTGACGTTTTTAATGTATGTTTGTGCATTTGGCCGTTAGTTTATGTATCCAAATGAGCGTCAAATGGATTTCTACATGTTAATCATATAAAACAAAGCAATGAAAAAGAACAATAATTAAATCACAACATAACGCCATCTAGCGGCGAATTTTTTACGATTTAACTACTTTAACTTGTATTTTTACCATTAAGCTTATGCCCGCGTGCAAATAGGTTTTATGACAGTTTAGCTTTTGCCCGCGTTACTATTTTAACTGACCTCTGTATTTTCTGAATGCTAGTACTACGGGGAAGTCAAGCTGTGTCTCTGGTTCTACCTTTCCGAATTTGATGAAACATGGCTTAGATTTCTATGGACTTCAGCTACCAAACTATCAAAACCGAGAAAAACCGTTCTGTAGTTTTAGCGTGATGCGCGAACAAATAGGGAGACACAGACAGACAAAACTTAAAAAAAAATGTATTGCCCATACGAATCCTATCTCGTAATTTTTTTATGACACGACTTTTTTAAAGTTCTATAATAGTATAGAATCTATAGAAACCGCGAATTAACCGCACCTTTGAATACATTTACTAAAAGTATAAACCATAATTCAATTACTAAACACTCAAGCGAATGAAAGAATGGAAAAATAAATTTAGTATGGAAATCGAACCCCCTTAAGATAGCATTTCGTCAAAGTTACAACTATATATTTATTTTTTATAATTAATAACTACTGAGACTACTTATAAAAGGGATAGTCATCCCCCTCCACTGTCACTGAGCGTTCTTTTTAAGTGACGGGAACTAGCTATACAACATTAATCTTGATCAAATCTACCACATTTTACAACATAAAAAGTCTACGACATTTGTTTTGGACTATAGACCCTACCAGCGGGCCCAATGGAGTCGCTTGCCTAGCGACTCCACTCAGAAACTTTCATTAATTTGCATCTTGCCTAGACCCCGCAGTACGTCTTAAAGCTTAGCGGTTCCTATATAAGCCAATCAGATCAACGCTTTAGAAACAATTAGATAAAGTTATTAATTTGCGATTTGGCTATAATTATGTTGATTGGATATGAAACGAATGACAGCTCAGTGTTTTTACCGCCAACCTGTGCCGGAAAGAAATCGGCGGATATTATCGAATATCCCGTATCGGTAGGTGGTCGCCGGGCATGCGGGGGTCGGGCTCGTCGGACGGTGGCGGGTTGTCAGACTTCATCGACGGGCTGGGCCCCGGCCAGCTGGTGGGCCGACAGTTGCTCGGCGCACCAACGCTGGGCGATGTCCAGCTCTCTATGTGCTACCAGAAGGGATTCCTCGAGGTAAGTGAGCGGTTTTTATTACAATTACAACCTCAAGCTCACGCCTTTTGCCCACAAAAGGCCAAGAGGCCCAGACTATGGATCACCACTTTGTCCTGACACAACTCCCTAGTAATCTCCATTTATTATTGCCAGTTGCCACTTCGGACCCCAGCTTTTTTGAGAACATTTCTGATCTGCTCGGTTAATATTTTTCTGAGTCGTCCTCTTAAGGACCAGTTATCCATATTTGAGCGTTATATAAACGCGTTCGTCAATATTCTTTTATCAACCCGCTCTACATTCCGAAACATCTCAACATTCCTGTTTCTAAATTTACCAGTGCAGTTTTGGACACAGTTCAGGAAAAAAACACAAGCAACAAACCACCAGGTTATTGCTAGAGGTAGAATTACTGGAGGATCTTGCCTTATTCTCCATGCTTGGCATGGTTGGCGAACTTGTGTTGAAAATACAATACAGAATACAATGCTTCAAATTATCTGGTGTACAGATATCTGTCTTCTGCCTCTTACAATTAGTTGCCTTATACTGGTGAGCGAAAGGCGTTGATTAAGTAAACCTACTTCAATGTTGCATGTTATAAGACGTAGGTCAGTATTTCTATTTATATATTTTCAAAAACATTTATAACTGGAGTGATAATAAATCACCGTGATTTTACAATGGCGGCCGGCATTTAGCTATCGAGGGTGGCAAATGTCAAGGTATCAAATAGGTGATTTGTTTAGAGTGGCTACAATGTATGTACGTGTATAGTAACATTAACCAAATTAGAAACTTGTAATAGTTAATAAGCATTTGCATATAAAAAGATTTTTCTTTGTATTAGCTATACACGAAAACGTCTGAAGTCGCTTCAACTGTCTCAATGACAATGCGTCACAGTTTATTGTATTATAGTTTGATTTTATTATTACAGGAGGCCAAATATAAATATGAAATCGAACGGTTCTTTCTCTCCCTCTCTTACACTCATGTCCAGTCCAATAGGCCTTACGTTTACGTTAAAGCTCATAAGGGCCTCCTCTTTCGGCATTTGGATTTAAAAAAAAACCTTTGGTCGTAAGGCGTGCCAGGTCCCTCCAGAAATCTCTAGTCAAAAGAGTCAGGAGAAGTCGGTAGTCTCTTTGGATCCACTGTGTTAAATACGCAAATCTCTTGTCCAGGTGGAGGTGATACGCGCGCGGGGCTTGCAGGCGCGGCAGGGCAGCCGCACGCTGCCGGCGCCCTACGTGAAAGTGTACTTGGTTAGCGGCAAGCGATGCATCGCGAAAGCCAAGACTACGTCAGCGAGGCGCACACTGGACCCCCTGTACCAGCAGACACTGACCTTCAGGGAGAACTTCAAGGGATGTGTGCTGCAGGTAACATATACGCGTATATGGAGTCAGAATGTTTAACAATTTTTTTTTCGTGTAAATGACGGTGGAGGTATTTGAAGTGGTATTGAATAAGTAAGTTCAGCCAAAAATCGTCTCTATTATATAGGTAGTGGAGTCAAAGTTTCCTGTCATTCATAGAACCTGAATTCATGTGTGAATTAATACCGTGGAGTACATGCAAAAGCACACATTCCTTAATAACTTGGAAAGTCGTATTTGCGTCAGAATGGGGTGGATATCAGTTGTTCCAACTGCCTGTCTGTTCAGGAATAATAATAATATACTTAAGTTCAGAGTTTAATCACAAAAAATCCGCTAAAAGCAGCTGTTTGCTAATAAATAACCACTTTTACATCACAGCTGGAATGACAGTATACCCCACTTAACCTCTTCCTATACAGGTGACAGTGTGGGGCGACTACGGTCGCATCGAAGGCAAGAAAGTGTTCATGGGCGTGGCGCAGATCATGCTCGACGACCTCAACCTGTCCAACATCGTCATTGGCTGGTATAAGCTGTTCGGCACCACGTCCTTGGTAAGGGAGGCTTTCGTACCGAATACGAAACATTAGCTGCAGTAGGGATGATGACTGATAAGGAACATGTCATATTTATTAACAAAATATGAAAATAGCTTTAAAACTACCATACAAACGGAACAGAAATTAAATCGGTTAAAAAGGACCTTAAAGATCTTGTAGATCCCCTTCTTGCAAAACGGACTTTATACGTGTATTTTAAATGGCGATAGTCAACTGTGACGTCACGGTCGCCCGCTCTGTCTAATTAGAAATGTCAAACGTTCATATCTTGCTTATTTTTGAAGATATTCAAAAACGAATTTACTTTTCTACAAGTATAATGCTATCACATCAAACAATAGAAAAATTCAGTCATCATGCCTATTACATTAATTGCAGATATAGTAGCTACTTACAGGAACATATTGCAGAGCGCCTAGTTTCGGCTTGAGCTACCCATTTACTCACACGCGTGCGACAGAAACGACGCTACTACTAAGCTGTGCTAGCTGATGTGCATTATTTACGGTCACTGTCTGTACACCTCGCGTCAATCTTTATGGCGGCTTGGAAAGCGGCTGCGAGTGGAATTGATCGCTGGATTATTGAAACTGTGGTGTTTTACAGTGCACAGAAAGCAAAATTACTCATATTTATCAAGCAATTCATGATTTTGAGATTTACTGAAAGCATTCGCAGCTAACTTCCGAGCCGTAATGAGGATTGACGCGAAGTGTGCTTAGTTGCGGTCTCTGTCTACACTACCGAAAAAAACGTGACGTTATGTAGTTCTACGAATATTACGAACATTTTTAGAAATTGAGATAAGTTTTACAATCTGATTCCCAAATATAAGCCTTTTTCCGAATGAGAAACAGACGAACTGTTGGAAAGTGCAAAGTGATACTTTTGCGCACACTCATACAGGTACTCGGTCTGTGGGAACGAAACTCATATTGAATACATAAACCTTGAAATCAGAGTAATCTCTGTTGCATGACGGAAAGCGTATACAGGGTGTCCCAAAACTCGACGTCAACCCGGAGTCGGGTGAAAAGGCAAGTCATGCTGGTTGGCAGAAAAATATTAAAAAGAATCTTAGTTGCATGATTTCAAAATTATAGGCATTTAAAAAAAAACGCAATATTGCACACCCTGCGACAGACTTTTCAGTCCTGTTGCCACAAATCTTTACTTTTTCCCATTTTTATTTTTGCTGTGTAACCCTGAATAATGCTTCTCTAAAATGTAATCAAAATTTTGAAACCAGCTGCTTAAGCTTGCATAAAAATAGGACTTATCTCATAGAAAATTCAAAATAAAAAATTCATGCAATTTAGATTTTTGCAAAATCATGCAACTTAGATTTTGTTTTTAATATTTTTCTGCCAACCAGCATGACTTGCCTTTTCACCCGATTACGGGTTGACGTCGAATTTTGGGACACCTGTATATGTCCTTTGTTAGTGTATAAAAACAAAATTATATAATTGATATTATGTATTTTTCCTTTTCAGTAACAAAGGATCTCCTAAGTGAACATCTTATCATTACAATAACAAATTAAAAATTGTCCAAATAATAAAAATTTAGTGATACTGCTTTAATATCATGATAACGCAAAATATCTTGAATATAGGAAATTTTCTATAAAACGAAAGATATAATAATTTGTAATTTGTTTTATTTTGGAATGCCTACCGGAGTTTTGAATAGATAGCATTTTATAGTGTACTCAATAATGTAATTAAGTATTAAAAGCCAAATGCAAATTACACATGGTTTTCTATTTGCTCACAAGCATTCCTATGACCGCCCGACGACAAATATTGATTCCATACACCATGTAATCAACTCCATATTTATAAGGGAACATAAAGTAAAGTTATTCTAACCTCCTTTATTATGTAAAATAATTATTAATTACATAGTTATAACTTTGTAACCCTCTCAAACTAATTTATTTAATACTTACATACACTTCATCTATTCAGTCATTTCGCTTACAATGAAGGGTATACAAGGTACAAAATATTTCCTATGCTACGCATTACATTCACTTTTCTGTGTAACAGAGATGATAATTATAAAATCTGATATTGTATAACACAACAAAACTGTATGATTACACAACTGTATGATTGAACAATACAAAAAACTGTAACTAAATGAGATTTCATTGATGTTAAACGTGGTTGGCGTATAGATCATACGTGTCATCTGTACATAACATACATACCTCTAATAGTAAAAGTCATTATTCACACACGGGTCAACACTAATGCAGGATCGCCTTGGGCTGCTTGGAGGGCGAGGCGCCGGGCAGCCGGCCGTCGCCCGCGCGCTTCACGCCGCCCGACTTTATGTCTGCGGAATAACGGACATTGTTGCTTGGCATTGCGTTGGTAAACTAGATAAAACTAGATAAACTAGTAACAGATGTTCCGTTTTGGCTGGAGCCGATTAACCGTCAGTTGCAGTTGATACTAATCCTTACGTTGTATAAAATAAAGTCGCCTTTAGGTGCGGGGGACTTGGTCGGACGTCCGACCAAGGTCAGCTCGCCCGCGCATCCGAATTAATCCAAAAGCGACTTTATTTTGGACATCGTAAGGACTAGTATCGACTGCCACTGACGGTTGGTCGGCTCCAATAACTGTCACCAATTACATTTTCGTTAGGTTTAACGTTAACAAGTTAGGATGAGGTTGGCCTGAATATACCAGTCGGAAAAAGAAATATTTTTATTAATATTTTTAGCGACCTAGACTGCGACTTTTTGTAGCGATAGTAGAGGTTTTTTTAATTCTGTAATTAAGTACTATCGCTACAAAAAGAAAGTATGTTAGCCAAAAAAATATATTTTTACCTGTACCGAACACGCCAGGTTGACCACGAGCAGAACAACGTTCTGGGGGTCTAATTTTCTACTCACGCTATAAAGTGGCATATTTCTTCTACTCGATAACGTAGGATAACCTACGGTGCCCTCAGTCTAAAAGAGGCGTCAGGATCGCAGTATGTAGCACTCGATAGTCTCTACCAGCCCCTATAAGGAACGAGAGTGGTGCGTATGTGTATCAGGTATGCCATGGTCTCACCTGGGAGCGTCGTAGTGGTCAAGGTATCCGACCGCAAGCGAGCGGTACCGGGTTCGAATCCCACTGCGGCCATGTACCAATGACTTTTCTGAGTTTGAATGCTAACGGATGCTCCTACGGTGAGGGAAAAAAATGTGATGCACCTGCACATTCAGGACTGAATGTGTAACCATGATCCAGGTCAGGTTCCTTTAGGTTATTATAATTGGTGGGTCTAAACAGGTGGGTCAACCTGTTAATGGTAACCTTTAGCCCGTAATTTGGGGGTATTCTTCGACGCAACACTGTCTTGGTCCCATCACGTTGCTCAACTAAGTAGACGAATTTTCGCTGCAGTTTCTGCCCTTAAAAGGTGGAAAAATCTACTTCCGGTCAGGACCAAGGTTGAGCTTGCGCAAGCCCTCCTCCACCCTATACTAGACTACGCGGACGTCTGCTTCCTTGACCAAGGATCCAATAAGGATCTCCTTAATAAACTCGAGTGTCCCTAGAACATCGGTATTCGGTTTATATATGGGCTGCGCAAGTCGACCACGTCTCTGATTTTCGTAAGAAGCTACGGTGGTTTTAAAATACTGTTCGATCCCCGTTCTCCCAAATAAATACCTGAGAGATGGCTTCAGATTCCAGACTGCTGACCTAGTCCGAGATCTTCGATCAGCTCTCGACAATACTCTGAGGCCATCGTTTACACGATCTGGCTATTTTAAAGAGTCCTTCACTGTGAAAGCTACCGTCTTGTGGAATAAGTTACCTAAAGAGATTCGACACCCCAAGTCACTGAACTCCTTTAAAGCAAAGTTGCGCACGCATCTCGTCTCGGCTGGCATATATTTATGTCCTTAATTGGCAATTTATTATTTAGTTTATGTAGGTGTATTGTCTATATATATTTAAGTTTTGTAATATGTGTATATTTGCATGTATGTGTATATATCTACTTTGTATTAAGTGTAAGTTCGCTAGTATAAGTTCATGTTGTTGACTTGCCTGTTTCAAGCGGTTCTTTAGCCAAAGGTTGCCTGGTAGAGATCGCTTGCAGCGATAAGGCCGCCTTTGCCCACAACTAGATATGGTTTTTGTCGGAACTTTTCAATGTAATGTTTCTTGCGTGAGCAATAAAGAATTTATCTACATATCTATCTACCTTGCAGCCACCTGACTTGCGTGGCGGGCCCGTAGCCCTTGTCGTTCCTGGCGGCAATCGGGAATATGATACCGGGCTGCGTATATGTGTACTAGGTATGCCGTGGTCTCACCTTGCAGCCACCTGACTTGCGTAGCGGGCCCGTAGCCCTTGTCGTTCCTGGCGGCAATCCGGAATATGATACCGGGCTGCGTATATGTGTACTAGGTATGCCGTGGTCTCACCTTGCAGCCACCTGACTTGCGTAGCGGGCCCGTAGCCCTTGTCGTTCCTGGCGGCGATCCGGAATATGATGGCGGGCTTGGTGGAGGAGTCCACGTGCGCGGCGCCCAGCGACGCCTGCGGCACCACGCATGTGTTCGCCTTGCCGCAGTACACGCGGACAAATGCCAGTTGAGACTTGGATGCCTCCTGCGGGCCGGAACGATCACACATTACTATAATGGTGGCTATGGCGGTTGAAAGGTTAAGTGACCCTCTGTTGGTCACGCCGCGAAGGTTTGAAAGAACGTTTCTCGCTCGTACGATTCGGATGTGGAATGAGCTCCCAGCCACAGTGTTTCCTTTGGACTATAACATGGGATCGTCCAAGAGGTAAATTAGATGTATTTTTAGAGGCGGGCAACGCATAGGTAATTCTCCTGGTGTTGCTGATGTCCATAGGCGGTGGTGACCAATTTCCATCAGGTGGCCTGCTTGCCGGTTATTCTTATAATTAACACCATAGCGGTTAAAAGGTTAAGTGAGCGAGGTATTGTCCTCTACTGACGACAACTACTGACCTTGGGTTGTGTGTTGGAGCGCACGGCAAGATACACGGAATACTCGAATATCCCCTCGGCAGCCACCTGAGGGGGCTCCCACGACAGGTGGGCGCCCTCCACCGACTTGGAGATCTTGATAGCGGACGGCGCGCCCGGGAAACCTGGCAGGCAGGTTTTAAATGCGGATTCCTGGGGAAGAAGGCAAGGAATTATAGAATTAAGCAATATAGGATGTTGATCTCTCGGTTGGAACTAATTTATAAAAAAAATGCTTGGAATAGTCGTATTAATTAAAATTTTATGTAAATAGAACAATAATATCATCACATATTATATAATGAGTGACTGTTACTGCATCGCAGTGTCGCGTCATCTCCGGTGTAAACGTATAACAAACAATTGAGTGTGGACAGCACTGTCTACTTGTGGGGTGCAGGCGTGAGTGTTTATGCATCTATGCAATTACGAGTATGTAATAATCTTGTAACGCGTCTAATCACTACACTGTGGGTGTATAGCCAAGATGTTTGCTACTTTATATCGGAATTTGTCGGCTACGTTCGGCCAGCGCTCGTAGATCGGCGCAGTACTGCGAAGATGGCTGCGTAGGCGACAAATTCCGATCGTCAATCGCAATAGAACTGCTACGAGTCAATTGTCATCTTGGCCGACACGCTGGGGCCTTATTCTCGCGCTGTGACATCTCAAATTCGAGATTTTTTCAAGCCACATATCTACGTTAATAATGACATTGACATGTCTCTTGCAGTCTAACAATATTTCCTCAACTACCTTTGACAGTCATTATTATTAAACAGGCAAGCAGTTGTCAAAACAACTGATTGATGCCTGTATCCGGCTCTAATCTACTCATTATTAATCTGTATTTAAATATTTGTCGAGTCTGTTTTTAAATTGATTATTTTCTGCTGTTACCACGGATATTGTCGAAGATCAATTACAGTGACGTTTTAATACACTACCAATACTCTAGCCAAAAAACGGTATTAAAACGCCACTGAAATTGGTGTTTGACAATATACGACTGTCTAAGATAGTTGAGAAATTATTTTTGGCTGCAATTGACTTTTCAATATCATGTATTGAAAATATTTAGCTTTCGAGATGTCACAGCGCGAGAATTAGGTCCCAGTTTTTTGGTTAGAGAAAATGGCGATTTTGAGATGTCCCCCTGGTCCTGTACTCGCCTCGCTGAACTCCCCGCGGCCACAGGAGTTGATGGCGGCGATGCGGAACTTGTAGGCGGTGCCGTGCTCCAGCGGCGCGGTGGGCAGCGCGCCCAGCTCCGGCAGGTTGTCCAGCGACAGCGACGACAGGTCCACGTTGTCTGATATGTAGCTTTGCACCTGGGGGGTGGTGGGATATTATCATCAAATAAAGTTGGGAATGTGTCATCCTGTATATATACTTGTAGCTTTTCACCTGAGGGATGGTGGGATATTAGCATATAATAAAGTCGGAAGCGTGTCCGGTCTTGGCGTGAAGGATATCGCAGACAAGAAATAGGAGGCTCGCCTGCGCTGGTTTGGTCACGTGTTGCGTAAGCCTCAGGGAGACGTGGGAAATAGGTGCCTGAACCTGCTGATATACCGCCCCGTGGGCGACCCAAGAAGCGATGGATTGACATCGCTGAGTCGAATGCGAGTTTTTATCAATTTAGCTACAATAATACGCTTCGTATTATTGTAGCTAAATTGTACGAGACAATACGTACATTGGACTTCCATACGCTGCATTTCCCGTGCTGTCCCCGATTTCGGTAGTTCAGCGCGCCTAGCATCATCATTCAGTGCGTATTTGGCAATCAAGCAAGCTAAGCGTATTCACATCAGCTCATTATGAGTCATTAGTTCTTAATATCAAATATACATCAAATATATCAGTATTTTAGCAGTTTATCAGTGTCTATCATTTATCAGCTTATAGTGCGGAAAACCCCGTACATAACTATAAATAAATCACAAAGATAAGTCTAAAATGTAAAATGAATAATAAATAATGTTTAGAACAAATTCCCATTACATCTACATGACTGTAATGACATTGAATATTTTATTTACCGTATATGTGGTCCCTTTAACGATGCCGACGGTGTACCAAATGTCTTCATCGTTTTGCTGTTTCGGCTCCTCCGGTTCCTGTTGATAAAAGTCATAAATTACATGATTATGATACCCAGAGCTGGCATGTGTAAAACAGAGGCAGTAGGCATAAAACAGTGTCCACTTCATCTCTATTCTGCACACTTCGGACCTCCGCGCGTTCATATTCCCTCGAATAGCAAGGGCTCTTCTCTCCCGTTCCATATCATTGTCGTCCTTCTTGTCCTCGATAAGTAAACGGTAGAGACTGGCTGCAGTCTCAGAACCCGATTGGCATCCCGCAACGGTATATCAATATTATAGTCTTGTTCTTGGCGTGTCGACTACGGTTAAATTTGCGAGAACCTGTACTCCGCCACACATACAGCGTTATCCGTGGCCGCGCACAAAGCCTCGAGTATGCAGGTGGTAGGGCACGCTGGACAGATTAATAAGTGTGCCATTGTTTGGGAGAATATTATAGTTAAAAAGTAGAACTATTGGTGTCGTACCTGTATAATGGTGTCGAATATAATAGTTAAAAAGTAGAACTAATGGTGTCGTACCTGTATAATGTTGTGTAATATAATAGTTAAAAAGTGGAAGTAGTGTCGTACCTGCTCATGATGATGATGCAACGCGGCGCTGGCGAGCGTGGCGAGCGCATGAGCGGCGTCGGTGGGCGGCAGCGACGGCGCGCCGTTGGGCCCGTTGGGCGCGACCGCCGCCGCCGCCGACGATGGCGCGACAACCGCCACCGCCGTCGCCGTCGCCACTCCCGAGCTGCTGACCGCGCTCTCCGCGCCCTCCTCGCTACTGCGGTCCGCCCCCCCGGAGGATGACACCCCCGCGCCGCTTTCCTCGCCTGGGAGAGGGATTGATAGACCGATGAGGGGTTTGAATTTTGCACGGTGATGATTGGTGCTGGATGGTGTTAGTGAGATGTGAGGTCAATGGAAGTTTTTTCTAGAGACGATTAAAAAGAAATAATAGTTCCAATAATGGTAATATATGGCGTTGATTAAACACGAAAAATATATCAAAACGAGACCGTTAGATGTATAAAAATGTAGACGTTGTAGACCGCCGGAGGATGACACCCCCGCGCCGCTTTTCTCGCCTGGGGGAGGGGATTGGTAGACCGATGAGGAGTTTAAAGTTTACACGGTAATGATAGGTGCTGGATGGTGCTAGTGGGATGTGAGGTCGATGTGAGATTTTCCTAGAGATACTTCGGGAATGTGGGATTGATAGAGCGACCCAATGAGGGTTACCAACTTTGCACGATGACAATAGCCACCAGATGGCGCTACTGAGACGTGAGGTCAATGGGAGGTTTTTGTAGAGCCGATTAAAAAGAATTTTATTTTTTAAATTGTAGTAGATGGCGTTGATTAGACACGAAAAATAGATTAAAACGAGACCATTAGATGTACAAAAATGTAGGCGTTGTAGACAAAATGCTATAGCACTATTAAATAGAAACGACATTGGACAAATTATAGACTATAACAGGGATACCCCATTAATGAAACGAAGAAGTCGAGTTTTGCAAGAGAGAAATAACTCCAGCTAGCTTTTTCGATTTTCATTGAAGTAAGCGAGATAAAAGCGAGTGGTAACTCGCGCGACTAAGGCCGTCATGAGGCTGGTAAGCGATATAAAAACAATAGTTATTTGTGCAACAAGTACAAAGTTATTTTTTGTTGTAGATGCTGACTTTTGAGTTAAATGAGGGTGTTTGCGATTTCAAAATGGATGGCCACCAGATGGCGCTACTGAAGAGTAAGGTCCGCTTTCAAAATACTGCCTTTGCTATTGGGCAGACACAACTGATACTGATACGCCCCACTAGCGCCATTTAATGGATTTTAGAACCACAAATCCCCTCATTGAATCAAGAGCTAAACACAGTAAGTCATTTACAGTAGTGCCACACATGCCTCACATGCCACCTTGCATGCCTACCTTGCAGTAGAGTCGGCGAGAGCAGAGCAGAGCCGTTGGCCGTCATGGCGAGCAGCGGCAGCGACTCGCTGACGATCGGCATCGTGTCGGCCGCGCCCTCCATCTCCGATGTGTCCGCGTCGCCGAAACTGACACAAAACACCGAATAAGCTACAACTACATTAGTTACACGCCACATTACGCCATTTGTTGCATATGAGGAATTATGAACCTTATTTCTTTACAAATAAGGTGCCTAGATCGGCGTAGGTGGTCCATATGTGCCTAATGTGTTCAAGCTTTAATCACATCACATCAGCCTTCCCGCAAATCTGTCAATTATATTGTCAATAATTGTTTTTGGATTATTGACAATATCCAAACTCCATACATTAATATAGAAAACCGCGCGCAAATACACAATATTAAATTGTCACCGCCAGCAAATTTTTGCGCAAATAACGGTGTTTCGTCATAGCGATATATTTTTTGACGTTTCATTAGTTCTCTTTTGGTCAACATAATACACATACATACTTTTACAAAAACCGGGCATAAGGGCAATTTTCATACAGAGCTTATAATACAGTAACTAATAGTGACTACCATACTAACTCATTGGGCTGCTGTTGCGCGGCAGAGAGCGAGAAGGAATGCAACAGCGCGGGACCGTTGGCTGTGGAAGAAATCAAAGCCGCCTCGGCCTGACTACTGCTGGAGATATCCGCACCCACTTCTGCTGTACTAGAGCTAGGAAGGGAATGCAGAACTTGTAACTTCTAATAATATAATCAAAACATAGGCTAAATATATAACAGTGGCAAGCATTGAATGTTGACTTGTTGGCGGTGTTATAATTGGAAACTGTTTTACCCATGCATTTAAACGATTTCGCGGTAATTCACCTACAAATCTGTGGGTAAAACGGTTTCCCAGTTAATGTTAACACCGCTTAATTAATACTAGTAACAGAAGCTCCGATTTGACTAGTGCTGACCAACCCTCAGTTGCAGTCGATACTAATCAGTCATATTTAAATTATATTCAATTAGATGCGCGGGCGAGCCGACCTTGATCGGACGTCCGATAACGTCCCCCGGACGTCCAACTGTATAAAAAGGCGTAATCGGTTCGTCAGTTCACTAATCAATCTTTGAACTAGAAAAACGAATGTTTTTACTTTACTAATGTTTATTTTGGCAAGTGTCTTGCATTTCAACACCGAATATGCTCTGCCAATCAAGCCCTTATCACAAAGTAGAACGAAATCGGAATGCCAAAAATTACAACAAAATTATTAAGAGAAATACAAATGAAGATAGGTAGGGCATAGCGGGGTATCCCGTTCGAATTGGAGCCGCCCGACTGGGGAAGTACCTCCACCTTACAGAATACCGCAGCTAAACAATACTCTTTTAAATAGTATTGTGTTTCTGCCGGTGAGTAAGGTCTCCAGTGCTCCATGGGGTGGGGATTTGGGGAACCGTGGCTTTGGCAGTGGTGGGGCATTTGCCTTTTTGCTGCCAAAGCAACGTGTTATAGAGGTGGGAAACGCATTGGCGATACTCTTGGTGTTGCAAATGTCTATAGGCAGTGGTGACCACTTTCCATCAGGTGGCCCGCTTGCCTGTTTGCCTACCGTATGATATAAAAAAAAATGTAGCGATGAATGAAAAGATTGTAATACCTTAAATTTAGGGGAACATATACAATGATTGGCACTCTAAGAAAAAATTTCACTTAATTTGTTAATTATAATTTAATAAAATATTAACACTTCTAAATAGAAGTAATTTATAAGATTAAATGTATTCTTAGATATGTTTTTATTTATGTAAAAACACATTTATAATGAAAAAGAAACGTTTTTATTAAAATAAAACAGAAAACTTCTAAAAACATCAAAAAGCACTCATAGTACAATCATTGGCATTCAAATTACTAGTGATTGGCACTTCTTTTTCCTATCTAATTATGTCACATTTTTAATGGTAGGTGTAGGTATGGTAAAGTAGAAGTAGAAGTACAGTAGGGAAGGGTAGTGGACTGTGGTAGGGCAGGGGTAGAGTAGGATAGGATAGAGACAATGTAGGGTAGGGGTAGCACACCACGCAAACGAAGTCGCACCGGGCCAACAGTTATAAGTAAAAATCAATTTGCCGAATATATGTTCACGAATCTACACCTATTTGACTAATTCTTTTATGTTGGATTTGTGCTAAGCTGTTTTCAATTTCAAGACTAGCTTCCTAAAATTCCCTTAAATTCGCTCTAACGACTGAAACATTATAATGTTATAACATTACACTGCAATCTCAACATAAATTACATTGTTTTAAATGACACACTGAACCCGAATGTTTTGTCACCTATATGGGACTCATATTAAAACAACCTATTTTATGTTAACTGTTTATAAAGCAAAAACAATATGTGTTCTGCAGGTGTACCTTACCTAAAAAAATAAATAAGTAACCTCTTCAAGTAATAATCATCTTGGCGATAATGTCCCGGTTGTGCTCTCACGTCTGAAAGCCCAGGATCCGCCTTGCCCATAAGCCAGGTTTTGGCAGATTAGGCACTTATTATTACTTCAGCGTCCAGATCTCCTGAAGACCACGCTGCGTACAGGGATGCCAAATGTGCCAGCAAACGAGCGGTAGCCATAGCCAGACGAGACCACTTACGTCCTTTATACGATAAGTTGGAATCGTCTGAGGGGCAGAAACTCATTTTCAAGTTGGCACGATCGAGGGTTAAAGCGGCACAGGACATTTCCACGTGCCGCGGTGTTAATGACCCTAGCGGTAACCTGTTATGCGATGACCGCGCGGTGAAGGAGAGATGGCGCTCGTACTTCCACGAGCTGCTCAACAAGCAGCACAAAGAGGTGCAGCCCCCGAACCTCCCTCGGAACCAAGGACTTGTGCCACCGATAATGCCTGAGGAAGTCGAGACGGCTCTTCGCCGCATGAAGAATCGGAAAGCTGTCGGGCCCGATGGAGTCCCTATCGAGGCGTGGAAATCGATGGGCTCTCGTGGTGTGAGCATCCTAACCGTCGAACGACCTTTATAACCGCATTCTCCGCACCGGGAAGATACCAGACCAATGGAGGCTAAGTATTATTACTCCAGTCTATAAGGACAAGGGCTCGGTGCGGGAGTGCACCAACTACCGCGGTATAAAGGTGATGTCTCACACCATGAAGCTCTTTGAACGCATTGTGGACTCTCGGATCCGACGGGAGTGTACAATCTCGGAGTGTCAGTATGGGTTTCGGCCGAGTTGTGGAACCATGGACCCCGTATCTGCCATGAGAACTCTCATGGAGGGATACAGATCAAAGAACACACCCCTGCATTTCCTGTTTCTGGATATGCAGAAGGCCTTTGACTGTATCCCTCGAGAGATGATATGGTGGGCGTTGCGGTCCAAGTCGATACCTGAGGCCTATATTGACATTATCCGAGACATGTACCACGATTCCGATTCTATAGTAAGAACTGCCGTTGGTGACACCAAACCGTTCCCGATTACCGTTGGGGTACATCAGGGCTCTGTGCTCAGCCCACTTCTGTTCAACGTGATATTAGACGTATTGTCAGACAGCATCCGAGATTATCATGAGGTACCTCCATGGCTGCTCATGTATGCTGACGATATCGCGCTGACAGACTCTGACAAGGGGCGGCTAATCCAACGTGTAAAAAAGTGGAAGGAGGCACTTGAGAACGGCGGTCTGAAGATAAATGTGGCGAAGACAGAGTACATGGCCTGCAACAGTGCAGATCCTCTACCCGTGCGCATAGGCGATGAGGAAGTCAAGTGCACGGATCAGGTGAGATACTTGGGATCTGTGCTTAGCTCAACCGGGGACATCGATGGCGACGTCAAGGCCCGAATATCCGCTGCTTGGGCCAAATGGCGGGAGGTAACAGGTGTCATTTGTGACCCCAAAATGCCGATAAAGTTGAAGGGACAGGTCTATAAGACCATCGTTAGACCTGCTCTTCTTTACGGTAGCGAGACTTGGCCCCTTTTAGAGCGACACAAGCAGGAGCTGCGTGTCACGGAAATGAAGATGCTGCGGTGGATGTGTGGAGTTTCACGGAAGGTTCGGGTTCGAAACGCCCACATTCGGGTAGCCTTGGCGTCCGTGACATCGCAGATAAGCTGCAAGAGTGCCGCATTCGATGGTATGGCCGCATCTTGCGCAGACCGGCAAGTTATGTGGGGAACAAGTGTCTGGCTATGCCGCCCCCGCCGGGCACGGGAAGGAGAGGCCGGCCCAAGAAGCGATGGCTTGACGTTGTCAAGAACGATATGCGTGCCAATAAGCTCACCACGAGAGATGCCGAAGACCGAGCGAGGTGGGCCAGGAATAGCAGGAAGGCGGACCCTGGGCCCCTTGCGTGCTGCGCGGGGACGAAGCCGGGACATGACGCCAGGATGATGATGAGGCACTTATAATTACTTATAGGCACAAGTGAAGTGACTGTCATTTATATCTGACCTTCATGACCCTGCTACCAGGGGAATCTGACAAGATTGGATCATGATTACACATTGCGTCGCCAGAATGTGTAGCTTTATCACGATGTTTCTCTCACCGTAAGAATCATCATCACGAAAATAATCATTGGTACATGAGCACAGTGGGTTTCGAACCTTGTACCTCTCGCTTACGAAACGAATACTTTAACCACTCGGACACCGACAATTCATATTTATAGTAAAGAAAGGCCTAGAAAACTCGTGCGAAGCCGGGGGCTGTCAGCTAGTTTTAGACGTATTAATGCAACGGTTTTTGAACGTTAGTTCTCCTTGGGGCTCAATTTAGATTAGAATGCACTTTAACAAATAATAAATTGCGTTTTAATGCTGTTTAATGATGGCAGGTTTGCCATAAGACAGTAACAATAGGTTTGCCATACAGCCAAAAGATTAAAATAGGATTGAGTCGTTAGAGCGCGCCATCTATAGGAATTTTTGAGGAAGCTTAACTTAAAACTACTCATTTGTCAAGACAATGTTTGTATTCAATGAAAAAGAGTAGGTAGTGGTAGGGTATATGTAAGGTTGGAGTAAGGTAGGGTTAGGGTAAGATAGGGGTAAAATTGGGGTAGGGTATAGTAGCGTAAGATAGGGGTAGGGTAGTGGTAGGGTAGGATACCGTAATCGCGCCGGGCCCTCTAGTATTCAATAAAATGAAACGACTTTTAACGACCATTTCTAGACGTAAAATCTAAGAACAACAAAATTCGTCTAGGAGCAACAAACATACTTATTATAAATAAATTTGAAGGATTATGAGTATATTTGTTGCTACTTCACGCAAAAACTACTTAACAGATTTTAACTAAATTTTGTAGTAAATAATGTAGCCTATAGCCCAGAATAGGGCATAGGCTATAAATAATCCCAATATTTAATGTGATTTCCTCCGGAAACAAATGCCGTATGCGACGATAATCCACCTAAAATGTATGGACGATTTCAAAATTATTTTTGTTTTTATTACCTATTATATAATTATTATAAAACCCATTTAAAAGATTGTTTATTTATTAATCTAACCGTAGAAAGTAATTTTTACTTGAAAACTTAAATAAGATAGTTTTTAACACACCTGGTCCTTGTTGAATTCATAAGGAACTCCCTTAAACTAGCGCAATCTCCGGACGCCTTTTTTGTTTGCTGTGTAGTTAGTTATGTACATTCGAATATTACCAAAAACAAATTATAATGTTGCCCACAAAGATTTGAAAACAAATATCAATTTGATTTAATTGGTACACTAATTCTTAATATTTGTGCTGTAAGTTGTATGTGCCAATCACAATTGAATATGTTCCCCTAGATGTAGTGTACATCTGTTGGTAAACCAATAAATTAAAATAAAATAGATACCTTATGCCTGTGCTGAGCGATTCTTGTGCAGCACTGCTGATGTCATTGACATCATCACTGCTAGCAACTCCTTCTCCACCACCCATGTCTTCATCCATCGTACTTGATTCATCTGCAAACATTTTGCACATTTAGGGCCTGCTTCACCACCTACTGATATGTTCCAGATATCTTATTTGATTGATATCTGTGATGCCACCAACCTTTGGTTAGAACTTAATGTAAATAGTTCTCTAGCATTATAGTTCAAATAACCCAACCGAAAGAAACAGTCGGCAAATCCCTAACCTAGTATATATAAACTTAAATATTTTCTATGTTACTGAACCGATTTTAATGAAACAAAGCTAAGAACAATCTCGATTAAACTGGCTTTCAGAGAAAATCACATCCGGTCGGGAGCTACGATGTCACAGACAGACACACAGAGCCACATATACACACGTCAAACTTATAATTCCCCTCTTTTTTCGTCGGAAGTTACAAGCCTACAAAAACTACTACTGAGATCTGACAATAGGTTTGCGCAGTATGATAGCATTTCGTAGATTGCTCGTGCGAATGGGAGAATCAAAACTCTACTAGGGGCACTTCTGCAGCATGAGGTCCTGTTATCAAAGTACGTCGTGCTATGTGTCAGAATTAAATGCTTAACATTTGTCTTAGCGTGTCTCTAGTTGTCAGGCATTCACAGGTGGCCATAACTGGTGAGTAGAAACATTTAGCCCCCATTCAGTACAGCTCTCATACCACACGAATCTGCTAAGTAAAATAGTTCCATAGTTAAATAATGTTACCATCTTGAGCAATAGGTGCTCCATCTCCTACTCTACTATCAATAGGCATTGCGGAGCTTATCGACTGGTCAGGGGACTCTTCTTGGGCACCGTCAATAGCATCACTTTCAGCATCCTCCAAACCGGATTCTTTTATCAAAGGGTCCAGTTGTCCTTCCACTTCTTGTGGAGAGTTGTCTTCAGTTGCTGCCTATTAAAGATAAAGATAAAACCTATTATCTAATTGCTTGCTTTCATTTATATACTAACATTTTATCAGTATAATTATAAACTCACAAGTACCTAATTCCATGGAAGTAAATATTGCAAGGGCTAGGGTTTCCAATCTGATATCCCAATCCTGTGTTCTTAGATCCTGCACTATTTTGTAATCCTGTTTATTACATTGCAACAGGAATTAATATATCATCAGCATTAATATAATTTGTCCTTGAATCCAACATAAAAAAAGAAATAACTCTTTATGAGTCGGGAGCTTAATTGATTGTTTATACATAAAGTCATTAAAGGAATACTTCCCACCAGTGTAAAATCTCTATATGCCTCTAAAATACTAATCTATAAATAAATGTTTTTTATTTTTGGTACAATTGTTTGTGACTTTGTTTTTTTTTTTTATCAGAATATATCTCTATAAAAGAACAATTTGAATGAACTCTTAATAACAGTTTTAAAAACAATAACAATAGTCAAGTTAAGTTGAATTTATGTATTGTTTCTATAGCATTAATTCCTATGTGGAACCCTATAAAGACTGCGACCCCATGCGATTGAATGTTCAGTCTCGAAGGTACAGTGATTATAGACAGGCAACTTGCGGGTTTGGAAGCCCTAGCTCTGTGCTAAGTTTTCTCATATAAAATCTTGTACTAACCGGTGTAGATAAGCAATTGTCTCCAATGTAAGCCGACTCATCTGCATCTGCAGCTGCACCTTCTGTCGCTTCATCTATATCCATCTCATCCTCACCATCAGCACTGGCTATAAAAAAGAAAAGAACATAACATTTTAATTTTTTTTACTGCCAGTTACTGTCATTATAAGAAGTGCAGCATTAATTGGTTTCTATATCCTACAATTATACTAGCAGCATATTTGAAAAACTTTACATTGTAAAAAAACGGGTTAAAGACTTTTTAATAAGTATTTTTTGGTACCTACAAAATATTCTGAGTGTCTGTTTATTAGAAGTACTAAATAAAATATTCTATTCTCCAAATACTAAATTAAAAGAGAAAACTTTAAAAACAAGCCATTTATACCTTGATCTGCTTGTTGGGCTTCACCATCAACACTTGGCTCCGCATCCATGGCATCGCTGCTGCTTGACGGGACCCCCCCATTTGAAGCTGTATGCACGAAATAAACATGCTAAAACTACTAATTCATTAAGCTATAATAAATAGCCTAAAGTGATACTTTCCAAAACAAAGTACAAAACATTTATAATTATTAGACATTGGATTATATGCATTCGCATATTTGCATTGCAACTTTGTATTTATATTTTATTGATTTTTACTAGTAAGGACTTTAAAAAAAATGCATTACATATCAATGGTACAAGTAAAATAATGGCCCCAAGGGCTATACCTATGCAAAAAGGTTTCTTATGAGAATCAGCCATGATTTTTATTTAGTGACTTTCCATTAGCTTATGTGAAGAAATTTTCATGATGCCTCTTAAACCTTAAACACAAGAATATTGTGATTTTGGCATGTCTGATGACGACATTAGACACCCTGGTAAATCTAACATAACATGTAATGAAGCACACATTACGCTTGACAATTTCTTTAAACCCATTTAACTTAGGCATTTAAAAATGGACAAATAAACTTAAAAATTGTATCACTGGGTTTCATTGCTATGAAAATGCATATCAACAAACCTATAAAATTGTACCATATGATTTATCCTCATCAAAGGTCATTTTAACACTTGTGCTGCGACCAACGCAACAATTGGTTCGAAATCGGCAATACGCGCAGGACAGACTGATCTATTTAATACGCATGCTACAATATGTAGCATTAGCTGTGGCCTCTCTAGTATTTGAGATAGCAGGAGAAGTGTTAAACCTATAAATTAATATGTGAAGAAAAGAGTCTCTTGATTTGTGTTATATATACATATATATATTTATACTTAAGGAATGTTTAATTACTGTTGAAGAATTAAAATAATATAATTTAGGTATGTATATAAAATAGGGATTTTGATTGTGCATATTATATGCATATTCGAACCCTTTTTATTATTATTGGTTTATTTTATTTTATCTCAGTCACTTTGTGTAACCAGTAATATAAGTGAAGTGCACGGGATTACTCCAAGTGTACTTCACTTTCAATTAGGTTGCGGGTTGTATCTTCCTGGAGAAACTTACGCACAATACACACAACAAGTATTTAAAATTGTAAATAATCGCAATAAATTGTAATCATAATTATTATTATGCAGGCAAGCAGTTATCAAACAACTGATTGATGCCTGTATCTGGCTCTTCTCCAGTCAATATAAATTAGAGTTTAAATATTTGTCATGCCTATTTTTGAACACTATAGATTCAGGCGACTTATTCCAGACATTCACAACTTGGTTAGTTAAGAATTTTTCCTGCATATTTTGTTACTTAGTGCATATAAACCAATGTCTAATAATGATTATTAAAACAAGTTTGTTGCTTGAAGTCAATAAACAGATTACAGAATGGTATACAAAAGATCTTTATTAATTAAGGTTTTTACTATCAAATTCTATCTACTGCTTGTTAAGCTATATTTTAAGTTTGTGTACTTTCACGTGCGTTCACCTAGTAGATGGTGCAGATTATATAGGGCCTCACTCTCTAAATTATGGCCTCTTCCTTCACTTTCAGAGATTGTTAATTACAATAGGTATATATATATGTAGGCACACTCCACGATAAAAACTTCAGATATTTACCTGAAGCAGACACAGCATCATTGCCTGTTACGTTATCTTCTGATATTTCAGCAAGAGTGTCTGCCTGTTCGTCGGCTGAAGGCGATGCTTCCGCGCCATCGGGAATTACGCCGTGCAAAACAGAATCAGATTCCATTGTAGGAGAAAATTGTGTGCACAAATACTTCTCAACAATAAATATTGAAAAATAACGCTTTTATCAAGCCAAATATTTACGCATTGCAATAAAACTTAACAAATTCACTATATTTTTGACATAACTCCAATCAATTTATTTAGCGTCGTTCGTTCGGCGGTGCGTTTGCGTCGTTGTTCGGTCCACAGACCAAGAAAGAAACATAAATCATCGAATATTATGCGGCCGAACCACACGAATGCCGTGCGCTGTCGAACCATGTTCGATAGTGTGGCAGGAAACGTACATGATTATATCCTCTTTGGTGTGGCGCATGGTTGGTCGATTATTGCCGCATGGTCCATGGTGCTCTATGTAGAATTTCTTTGGTCTTCGATGACAGCAGCGGTACCGATGATCTCCAATAGTATGCTGTCATTTTAGTTCCACCCTCTGGAATGAGGTAACAGAATTCATACCGCAGAACTCAGTATCGGTCCCATTGGGAAGTATACATGGACTTATCATTATCTAATAGGACTGAGCACTCTTCGGATAAAACGAACCGAGCAATAGGTGTACAAAAGAGGCCGTATGTCTCTTTCATATATATTTGTAGTTATTGCCAAATAAAAGCAATGTCTATGTCTATGTCTATGTCTTTCTAATAGGGTGACCACATATTCTTATATCATGGAATATCCGTGGATAAATATCTATCTACAATATATTATTTATCTAATAAAATCTACGTGCATATGTTATATTATATACAGCAACAGCGTATTTTGAAGGGTGGTTTGGTCGCACCTTTAGAAGTAGATCATTATCATCATCACATCATTCTAAATGGATCAAGTTTTCTCGTGTTTCATTCCAGCATGAATTCATGGTAAACCTAGTCGTCAATTATAATAACTTTAATAACTAATGTTATTTCTACCTTACCGATGAAAATATGTAGTGCAACCACCATACGCTTCACTTCGACAAGAGCGCCCACAACAGTTTTTCACAATTTTAAATGATTGTGAAAATATAAATTTAAATCAAGCTGTCACGCATTCATTAAAATTTCAAAGTAGAAAATAACTGTAGAAAAAAAGTATGCTTTCATGGTTAGTAAAAAAGATTTGTATGTAAATTATTTATTGCATAATAAATTAGAACAGGAATGACAAAAGTATAATTTTACGAAGCAAAGGTGAAGGAAGGGCAAGATTTCATGAAGTTATACTTTGAATAAACGCCATTTTTTTAGAATGACAAGATAAAAGAGCGGGACAGGCGGCCTCTGTTCACGCTGTCCCTCACGGCTCGAGTTAGTCTCTTTACCCATGACAACGCAAAATAGATAATAGTGTATGAACAT
Source organism: Blastobasis adustella (assembly GCA_907269095.1). Classification (NCBI taxonomy): domain Eukaryota; kingdom Metazoa; phylum Arthropoda; class Insecta; order Lepidoptera; family Blastobasidae; genus Blastobasis; species Blastobasis adustella. Next base: position 11,772,748 of record OU026119.1, on the reverse strand, counting down.
AAGGTTGCTTTTCGCAATTGTAATTTTGGAGAAAACAATAACGATCCCTTTCACATTATGATTTTGAAACATATTAATTTTAAATTGAATAAAGAGCAAGATGGAGCATGTGGAGTACGCTTTAAGCGTCCACATGTCCGCCGAAACTTTCGGCGAAACTTTTGCCGGCTTGGTCGACCCTCTACATTCTCGCCTATTAGGGATGTAGTGGGTGTAAAAACGCGTCGACATTATATCGATTCATCGGTGTAATATCGCTAATCTCATATATCAATAGTCACAGACGTGATGGCGCTGCTCTACTGTAATTACTTGATCTACTAATATCCTGGATCATGGTTAAGTGTACCCCGAACCTGTTACGGGAAAAAGCGCTAGGAATATAAATATAAAATCGATCGAATCGAGACGACAACCTCTACTTAGTCTATGAAATAGGCGAGATATGCCAAACATGCACGGGACTATACGAATGTAGGCGAATACTCCCTCTACATTCTCGTGTTCCCGCGGAACTGGCCATATGTGGAGTGCGCTTTAGACTATATTACCAACTTCATATCATTCGAAGTCGTATATTTCAGTCGTTAATTTCACAGAATTTGCCCTATTGATAGGGCCTTGAGTAGAGCCTATCCGAAATGCACTAGAATCAACAATCAAATGGATAAGCCAGTGTTGCAACCTCTACCAAAATTAAGCCCATAAACTGTTTGAAAAATCTCCTATTATGTAATAGGCTAGATATGAGACAGACGTACATCTTGCGAATAAATTTACTAGAGTGCGCGTAATAACGAATAAATCAATGACAAAAGAAACTCTTTACTCCGTAAGGTCTTTGCAAATTTACTAGTTGCGCGTAGTTATCTTCGCGCACTCTATACTTCGTACAATACGTTTAGTCACGTACGATGACAGTGTTCAAGACAGAGAACAAAATATATCATTCATTTCGGACCAAAAACTCGAAAGTGTCGGCTAGAAATAACTATTGTAATTTTCAGACAGAGTAGGTATACAATTCCTAACATTTAAAACGATGGCATCAAACCTGCAGGTACGTAAACCAACACCACATAGTATCACTGGGCGTACAGTACTAAATAAATTTAGGGTCCATATAAAAATTTAATACCCCCACAACTTTGGTAATTTATCAGTACCACAGCTGTTATCCCTAAAACATTTGTAACCCAGACAAATAAAAAGTATCATAAAATGCCGGACTGAAGCTAGAATTAACTTATTCCCAATTTGGTCGAATAGGCGATTGTTGGTCAACCAACGACCAACAAACAAAAATGATATTCTGCCAAGGACAAAAAGAAATATCTTTGCCCTTTTCATTCCTAGCAGATTTTGTATGTTGTGATCTCGTTCTCGAGTTTGTCATCTCTATATTATTCTCCCTCAACGGAAATGCATGTTGTGAAGTCATTTCACAGGATGTGATCAAAATGGCGCCATGCTATCGGAGATTGGCGGTACCACTGCAGTTGACGTATCCTCTCTCGTATGTATAAATTATTTCCTCTTCATAAACGTAGTGTTTCTTGCCTCTTTGGTAGTGTTTATATCCTCTTTGGCGCTCATCGCCAATGTTTATTTTCGAATAACGAAACGTAGAATTTGATTAACTTCTCTCCGATTTTATTTATTTGCTATTTGTGAACGGATGAGACAGATTTATAATGTACCAATTGAAATAGAACAAGAAATACGCCTAGCACTTATGTACACAATACTAGTTGCTGTTGCTGATCTTTGATTTCAATGGAAACCAAGCCAAATACTTCGAAGAGTTAAAAGTTTACGTAATCGTAATAAATAGTTGTGTAGTTAATTTTATCGTATTATAGTTAAATAAATAATTTTAAGATGTCCAATGATGGAAGTAAAAATAAAAACCCAGGGGAAGGTATCCGGTCTATGCGGTCTACTACAGCATTCAGAGTTATTAATTTTGAATTATATGCGAAACCCGTAAGTACATGATCAATAATGTACCTAACCTAACAATGTTGTCCATACATCTATGTTCATTTCAAAACAAAGATATAGGTACATGCCTATTTACATTATTTACTTTTAAAATGGAAGAACAAAAATTCTAAATTTAGTGTAGGTTATTTGCTAATACCATTATTATTTACTTATCAGAAATGATTTTTCCAATTCCATTCTACTAATACCTAGCATCTTTGGTTACTGACCTATCCTGCCTTAAGCATAGAACAAAATATTGTCGTTGGTGCTAAAATAACTAATCATCAGCATGGAAGCCAATGCTATGCCACATGAAGCCAATGTGCTAATAAAGATGGTTCATTGACGATAACGTGAAGTTTTCAACATCAGACGATTTATAAACATTGGGGTCATGGACGCAGGTAGGCAGTACAAAGCCAGGCCATGTGCCGGCTCAGGGAAGGCCTTAAACAGGCAGAATATATCTAGTCCTTAAAATACTGAAGATGTAAATCATATTAATAAATGTAACTTTGTATAGCTAAAAGAGAGGAGCAAGCTCACTCGGAAATGGATTAACATCTCTATCCAACAAGGCAACACAGCCAGCTTTCTAGGTACCATCCCAGGGGCAGCAGTGTAAATGACTTTTAAATTTTTTAGTACCTACTTTATATGTATTAGTGTACATTTTTTATCTGTAACTATTTTGTGTTACCATAAAATAATTAAAGTTTTTCTATTTCAGAACATTGTGATCATGACTCTTGGATGTGCTTGCTTTGGAATTGCACTAGGCTACATTGCATATATGAGACATAAGTATGAAAGTATGGGATACTATGCTGCAGTTAATAAAGATGGAAAAGAAATATTTGAAAAGAAGAAGTCCAAGTGGGATTGAGAAAATAATAGATTTATCCATTTTTGAGTTGGCAAATGTTTTACTTTTTAATTATGTATAAATGTTGTAAATATTAAATACTTAAATTGTGATTGATTACAAATGCATACTTATTACATTATTTTATACATGCTATTTAAGTCTACCAATAATATTAATAATGTTAGGTTATCTCTTTAGGTAATAATAAATTTGGATACTGTCTCCTGATTCAGGGTACACTGCACAAACTATGAACTATATATGTACACTGTACACTTACCTTCCACTACCACTGACGTAATTATAATATGACCCGGGGCGGTACCGCCGATCTCCAATAATTGAAAGCCGCAATCTTGAACCAATTCTATAGAAAGACGTTACAGAATCGGTACCGCCTAACTCAGTATCGGTCACGAATGATTCGTTTCGCATTCTCATTTTAAAACATCGTACGTAAATTGAATAAAATGCTAAAATAACATACTTTATAATTTAATATTTTCAGATTATGATGTTATTTTGTGCATCATATGTATTCTGCAATGTAAAAAGGATAGGTAAGGGTATAGTAGGTGTACGCAAGCGAAAACGCGCCGGGTCCACTAGTTTATTTATAAAACGAGACCAAATAAATCTAAAAAGCATAAAAATTATGTTAGTAGAACGGAACATAAAATGGGGGAATGGGTGGTGGTGGGGCCCAACCACCATCTCATGGGCCTAAACCAACCTCACCTGCCCGTGGTCCCCCTGCTGACAGACTGACTAGGCTCTGGCAATCCGGCTTTTCTCTAATAGGTTGTGCGGGCAGGATGGTAGACACCGCACATGAAAAGCCAAACCACCGCAAAAATTGCTATGAAAAGGTCCGCTAGGGCGTCGTGATTCAACAACGCGCAGGCATATCGCCCTATACCTGCGATAAGTGGGATAGGGCTAACCCTGTGACGCTGCCCGCACGGGTTAAGGAAGCGCCTAGTAGTCCGCCTAAAAGCTCCGCTTTGCCACTCTGAACGTTGGCTCTCTGACTGGCCGGTCTCCGGTTGAGGCGACATTCCTGCAGGAGGACGAGGTGGCGGGGCTCTAACACCGGATCGGTAGATGGGAGGAATAGATTTTGGAGGAGAACAGGGTGAACGATCGACTCAAGGTGATCAAGGCACACTGGAATGACTGGAATAGCTTCCAAAATACCCTGCGACGTATACCATCCTCCGAACAGATTTTGGGCCAGAGGAGCGAGCTGAGTTAGAATGAGCGCACGCTGGCTTTGGCTATGGCCAGCTAAACAGTGGGGGTGAAAATATTCTCCGAACCTTACTGGCCGCCGACTTGGCCGTGGTCAACACCTTCTTCCAGAAAAGACCCGATCACCTCATCACCTACAAAAGTGGCCCGTACCAATCACAGATCGATTCCATGGACCATACAGCACCGAGTCCTTGTCATGGACGTCCGGGTAAGTAGTAGTCGGTCTACGGCAGAACGCTGCGAACCATCTATTTAGTGGTGGACTCTGAAAAACAAGAGCCAAGAGTTCATGGAGGCAGCCGAAGGCCTCGATTGGAAAGGAAAGGACGCAACCTCCAATGAGCTCTGGTGTCATTATCAGAAATCCATCTTCGAACTCGGACGAATAGTACTCGGCATGTCGAAAGCCCGACAAAGAATTGACAAGGACACGGGATGGTGCAATAGTGAGGTGCAGGAAGCAGTTAGGAACAAAAAGGCATGTTTCAAGAAATGGCAGCGCAGTAACTCACTGTATAAGGTGGTGTATATACTTGCGAGCAAAGCGGCGAGCTAAAAGAGCGGTGGTAAAAGCGCGGTCGACCCTGCTGGCTCTGCTCTACGATGCGTAGGATCCTGTGGAGGGGCAAAAGCTCGTCTACAAGCTGGCAAAGTTGTGGAGTCGAGCCAGTCTGGATATGACAAAGTGTGTTGCCATGAATAGCACGGACGGCGTGTTGCTTACAAGTGCAAACTCTATTAAAGACCGATGGTGCTGTCATTTCAAGGAACTGTCTAACGAGGCCAACAACTTTTTGCGACCACCACAGCTTCCTTCAAACCTTCGCATTACCCCTAATGACGCGAAATGTACGATTTTGAATGACATGATCATTCAAAATCGTACATTTCAGTCCATTTTATACTGAGTAAGCTCTATTGGAGTAGAGCCTATTCGTTGACGTCGTTCTACACTATTGGATCACGATGGCGACGACGTTCTATTGGAGATCGCCGGTACGGCTCCAGTCGTTTGTGTACTTTAGCGAGCCTAGCACATATTGTTTGTTGGTGTTACTTACTGTACATAACTTGCCATGACTCTTTGTTGTAGTCAAACGACATTGTTCAAACCTAAACCCAAACACAACACAGTGCAGCTCGACGCTCGCGTCTTTCGATGGCAAGCCTCGAACCAATTCGCGAACATGTCTTCCGTGTCGTGAGCGAACATTCACACGCAGATTTGCCGCGGACTTGTCGCCCGACAAATCCTTCGGATTGGTGCGCGTGTGAATGCTGGCCTTTAGACTGAATCTATCGATTCGATCGTGCTACGGGGTGGCACCACCTATCTCCAATTGAACGCAGCCATCTTGATCCCATCCTGTGGATTGACGTCACACTCAGAATCGATCAGAATGAACGAAATGAATTTGGAGTATATTAGAGTAACAATCTATTTCGCAGTTTGATTTTGAAATATTGTACTTTTTAAATTGAATCAAATGCTAGAATTGTACTTTATAAAAGAATATTTTAAAAAAAAGAGTCTTCTTTTTTTATTTTGAGTGCACCCTAAGTACCTATTCTTTAATTAATTTATAATCGAGATCAAATAAAAACTAAAAACCTTGAAAGTTATGTTATTAGAATGGATGTTAGTTACAGTTAGACTCCCTTGAAGTTAGAGTATAACCAACTTCATGTCGTTGAAAATCGTACATCAGTCCATTTTAGTGGGTAGGCTCTATTGGAGTAGGGCCTATTCGAATGGGATGTTTTGACGTCGTTCACATGATGGGATCAGGATGGCGCCGTACTAAAGCGTTACCATCCATGGTGCGGGAGTAGAGACTACTAAAGACATGCTGCGGGCTAGAAATAAAATAAACGTTATTCAACGTTAAAGCGTACTCCACATGTCCGCCGAAACTTTCGGCGAAACTTTGGCCGGGACTTTGGTCGACCCTCTACATTCTCGCCTATTAGGGATGTGGTGGGTGTCAAAACGCGTCGACATTATATCGATTCATCGGTGTAATATCGCTAATCTGCTGTAAACAGGGTCACAGAGGTGATGGCAGCTGCTTTACTGCAAATACTTGATCTACTAATATCCTGGATCATGGTCAAGTGTACCCCGTACCTATTACGGGAAAAAGCGCTAGGAATTTAAATATAAAATCGATCGAATCGAGACGACAACCACCTATCTCTACTTAGTCTATGAAATAGGCGAGACATGCCAAACATACACGGAACTACACGAATGTAGGCGAATACTCCCACTACACTCTCGTGTTCCCGCGGAACTGTCCACATGTGGAGTGCGCTTTACACTTTTCAACAGGGTTCAACGGTATGTATGGCCTAGATCCATTTGCCTTTCCTGTACGAACCAAAAAAGAAAAAGAAAATTGTAGGTTATGTTATGGAAGTGTCTCATTGTTTGTTTGTAAAAATTTTAACTAAACGTAATCATACCATAAAATCAGTAATCTCGAAAAAGAGTTATATGTGTATGTTGTGTAACAAGAACTAATCGATATATTATCATTGAAATGTGTTATAAATAAAGTAAGCAACGTTTATTGTAATCCTACGACCTATTTCATAACACAAAAACCATGCCGGTAGCGACTAGAACTCTGATAAAAATTGCTGCTTGGGGTGGCCTTATAGTCAGCTCAACAGGATTTTATTTACAATACAAGATTATCGACGGAGTCAGAAGTTATGATTACTACAAGAATGCAATGAAGCAATTGAGAGGTCATCATGGAGCTGTACATTTTTTAGGCGAGCCTATCAAAGATAAGCGGTTCAAACTCTCAGATACTAAGAATAACTTCTCAGATAATAGTGCTGCTAGGTTCTGTGTTCCTGTGTCGGGCCCTAAAGAACGAGGCAAATATTATTTCTGGGCTGAAAACGTTAGTGGTGAATGGAAGCTAACTAAGGCCGAACTTGAATTGAAATCCAAGCCTGAGTCTAGATTAGTAATACTAAAACAGTCATGAACTTTTTATGTTATTTAGTTTATATTTAGTATAGAATTGTGCCTATTAAAATGATTAATGTTTTATCAACCAGTATTTTATTTCAGAGTTTTAAACATGAACAAGACAAATTTGTTTATTGGTACTTCAAAAGAAAAATTTAATTATCACAATACATTGCTATGTTTAGTAAAAGCATTGCAAGACAAAAAAATAACAATAGATTTACGCAATGACTCCTATGTTTGTGGTTGTGTTACATCTGTGGATGGGTAAGTAATTGATATCATACATTTTGTATTACCTACCTAATGTAAGTGAACAGTCATAAATTGTTCATAATATAGAAAATTTATACATTTAACATTATTAACTTCTTAATCATTGTATATCATGGTCAAGGCGGACCCCGGGCACTTGCTCTCAAGAGCACAACCAGGACATTAACACCAGATGATTATTTTATCACTAATGAGAAACTATGAAATGAGAAGTAGTTGTATGTAAGTCTCAAAATAAACTAATAGTTTGTAGCAAGACTTCTGTAATTTTTTGTAAATTGATGATTGAAAATGACGGTTTATTTTTTACAGTTACATGAATATTTCATTTTCAAATGCTGTATACTGTGACCCACAAGGAAATGAGTATTTATTTGAACATTTATTCATTCACGGCCGTAACATCAGATATGTTCATATACCTGAAAATGTGAGTACTGTAATATACCTGCCACAAACCTACTATCATAATTTATAGTTAGTGCAATATTTGAGGTTCTCTATTTGTAAACTTGGTTGCATGGCAGCCAGCTGGTATTTTAATATGGTTCGAAGGATATGGTAGCCAGCTTAATAACTGGCATGAGGCATTTGAACTTAATCCTCACAGTGACAAACACACTAGTGGTTTGCCCACTCCAATTACAAAAGGAAATGTCTGTACTTTAAATTACTTAGCTATATTTGTACTGTACAGTCACGGTCATGAGTGCATTACCAGTTTTAAAAAAAAACATACTTCTTCATAGTTAAATTTTTAAACACTTTTATTAGGTTCTTAAAGAGACAAAATGTTTGCGGTATTTAGTTGTAATAGAAATCCAAATCTTTGTTGAATTTTCCCCCCAAGTTGGGGGCCAACTACTTAAAGATTATTTGTAATGTTTATTGTATTATTTTATTCAGAAACCATTGCTGTCCATTATAAAAGAAGAACTAACTAGAAGCAAACATGAGGTTGTTAAGAAACCTATTGAAAAGTCTAGGAAAGCAAAGAAAGCTCTTCAGCAGCATATGCAAATTGTTGCGTCTCTAACTGATGAAACCTAATCTATAATGCCTTACATACAACACCTAATCAATAACCAGGGGTTTCGAAACTGTGGGCCGTAGCACCATCCTCCAAGATACCTTTATGTAAAAGATTGAGAACCCTTGGGTTAACCCATTATTGGGCTCATTTACTAAGTTCAAAATGTGATATTTAAGTAAAATATTTAATGTACGTATTGTAATTATAATGAAAGTTGTGGCATCAAATAAAACACAATGGCAGATCAATATAAATATTTTTATTTAAATTTCATTTCTTTATAACTAGTGTTTTTGTCAACTTTTGTGAAAATAAATCTTCTGTCTTTATACATTTATTGTTACATCCACAGAACACATTATTACATTAGTAGCCAATCTTGGACTGGATTTATTGATACCTACATAGTGTATTCCACTTCCACATATAATCTTTAAATAGTGCACTTTTTTTTTTATTGTACTTTATTTATACAGACTTTCAGTAGTTTTATTAATTAATTACCTACCGTTATTAATTATTTAGCTAGCTAAGTTTACTTAGTTTGGGCACACTGTTTGGGGCTAGATGGTGCTGTGTATTATTTGTATAATACAAATTGTATATCATATCCACAATATATTTACATTTTCGTTGTAGGTCCAGTCATTCAACAAATAATTGACCACTTGGCCATAGGATAATCCATCCCTATAAGTCTATGACAATTATAGGTGGTATCCAATTTAAGTATATATCTGTACAACCAAATCAAAATTTTAATCCAGTAATTTCACTGAAGAAATGAATAAATTCACCACAAAAATGTATTTTGATATAATCATATTGTAATATTACAAGTATGTAACTTGACATTGAACCAATAAGAAATTGAAATGATAATTGTGAAATGATCTTTTATGATAATGGTAATAGAACAAAACGAAATCTATTCAGGCTCAGAAAATTCTTAGGTTAAATAATAAAAGTTATGAAAAAATACAATACTATAATACCAATCGATAGAAATACTTACATACTAAGTTGGTACATATAGTTACAGTACTAAAGTTTGCCCGTCCGTGTATCAGCCAACCACTTACCGCAACCCCATGTCATTCTTTAGTTATACCATGTAGAACGTAGGCTGTAAGGGGCATCAGCGGCAAACTTAGCTCGAACGGGGTGTACAAATAGTTACAGCTCTAAACATAATTAAAATTAATGCAGCAATAATTTAGTCTTTCTATCTACGCTTGCCTATACTGTGTACGATTTTTAGTTCGAGACAATAGTTGAAAGGCGCTGTATTGTTTTCAATAGGCGCACTCTAGCGAGAGAAAAACTTCATGCTATTGCATCGAAATAAAAGTCCTATTTTAGGCGTAGGTAAATAATTGTTAATTAAACGTAAAGATTCGGCATTTGGGGTATAGGCTGGATGCGACGCTGGTCAGGTCGCCCGTGGCTGAGACGTCTTGTCGCGAGATAGCAAAAACCTGCTGGAGTGCCGGCTATTCGTGTCCACCGGCACATATTTGTTTGGCCGCTGGAAAACGTCGTCGTGGTCCTTCTGTGAGGCCTGCGTGGTTTTTGACTCAGACAAGTTGCTGCACAAGTAACTTGACTGATTGATGCTTGTAATGATGGACGTTGGGCTTGGTGACGACTGCATCACGTTGGGTCGCTGTATCGACTGGTTTGGATTCAATGTCGCTGGAACACACAAAACTTATGTTACGCAAACCGTTACGGTTTTCTAGTGGTATGGGTTAGGACATTTGTTAAATTTTGGTTAAATGATCTAAGGACTTTCGGGATTTCGTGCAACCTTCGATAGTGTGGTCACAGAATATCTATACAAACGTAAGTATGGCTACGCCTTGGTGGTGAGTTTACTTAAGTAAATAAAATAAATAATAAATTAGTATCGACTGCAACTGACGGTTGGACGGCTCGGTTACTAGTTTAACTCACCTTGCGGCTTATACTTGGCGAGTTGCGCGTACACCTGCTTGATGCGCTCGATGTTGATCTGCGAGGCCTTGGTGTGGTCCACCATGGGCAGCGGGTAGTCGCGGCCGACGATGCAGTGCGCGGAACGCTGCACCGACTCCGGCGCCACCCACGGCTCGTGGATGTAGCGCGTCGGCATGTCCTTCAGCGCAGGCAGGTACCGTCTGAGGGACAGGTGGATTCGTGAGGGAATTGTCCCATGAGCAGGTAATACGCAAGGCTGTGCGTCTTTTGTTGTTGAGCCATCGGCAAGTAAGCGTGCGCGTCTGCCGCGGTCCGTATGAACGAGAGGTCGATAGGTGAAGGTGGGTGTGCGTCCTTTGTATCGGAATCGGCGCGGACGGAGCGTTGGCATTTATAAAATATCGGCCACCCACAGCAATCGGATTTTAGCATCGGCATCCGATTGTGTGATATGATTCTAGAATCAATTCTGTGGTTTCCGACCTTGCCTTCACAAAGAAAATTGACTAACTAATTTTTAATATGTAAGCCTAAAGGCAAAACCCAAATTAAAGTTTACCTTATAAAATCCCCATTGGGGTCAGTCTTGCGACCGAAGCGCACGGGGCAGTAGCAGTGGAAGAATTGCTGGAAGAATGAGGAACACGAGAGCCACATCCAGGTGCCCGCGTTCACGGACCAGTCCGCGTCCAGCAGCAGCTCGTCGAACACCTGCAGGGTGGAGAGAGCGACGCTCATACATTTTCGGTGTTACAAATAAGTCAAGTAAAATCGAGTTATATTATAATCCATTGAGCCGTGAGGGCTGTAACCCGTGCCAAACAAATAGACATACATAACATACGCTCGAAAACACGTAACCATCCTTCTGTCGCAGTCAAGTAAAAAAACTTGCCTCTGCTAGATTTCGTTTCGTTGCCTTTAATTCATGGGAACACATGGGCATCTCTACGCATTGCGCGCGAAATCGAAACCGTCGGAATTTTAGGACAACGTGAGGTGCGAGTGAGACGCGAGATGTACGTAGGCGTAAAGATAAGATTCCTTAGAAAATTCAACACGTTGCCTGCAAGTGCGTTCCCTAATCATTATAGTCTAGACGCCTTCATGGCTAGAATGAATAAGCTGTTCCTTCATCGGCAGCATCGTCACTTACCATCACTTAAGATGGCGGTCAAATGCCTGGAGGGCAATTCTCGCGCTATGACATCAAACCATAAATATTCGACGTTATACGAAACGGACGACATTGTTTTCAGCCTGGGTTTCCTGTTACTACGGTAACTGAGTACTTTTCTATTATATTTCCTATGATCATTGTTTCTACGCAATGGCTGATAAAGCAGATGTGCTAAATAGTTAAAAGAACATAAGTAATTGATAAAGTGCTACGGCGTCGACGAAGCTGTCGTCTATTATGTCGGCTATCTTTGCAAAAACTGATCCATGAATATTTACGAAACATGTATCGGAAGTCGCTTTTGCAACAGAGTATCTAAATCTTTGTGAGTAAAGACATTTGTAGAAACATCTGTAGTAGATAGATACATGTCTGAGCCCGGCTTTAGAAAAGTACTACAGATCAATAAATTATCGAGCGATTGATATTTTTAAACATAGATAGAGGATAATTAGATAATTTTTGACCCTGAATAATCGGAATTGGCCCTTGGAACCTTGCGTTATTTTTACGTAAATGACTTATATAAGTCACAGAATGAGCGACCGCAGCGGATTGGAATTGTTGGTTATTTAACTTCTTTTTTGTTGTTTAAGAAGGGCACATGGTCAAACGGTCCACCTGACGGAAAGCGATAACCGTTGTCCAGAGCATCAGCCATCAAAAAAGGAAAGGATGTGGTGCTTGCCTAAACCTTGGGCTTTTTTAAATAAAAGTAACGTAAAATCAATAGATGGCCATAAGCGGCAAGATCGAAATTTTAGACATTTTGTTGAGTTGTTACGAGATTGTAATACAATAAAATTAGATAATGGTAGCAAGCGCAGCGAGTGCGAAATTTTTACCCATTCGGCTCGCAAAAGCTTGCATGATTAACTTGACAACAGGCAAATTCGAAAATGTGTGTGAACCACGATAATTTGTTTATGGCCTGGCGTCACTCACAATGCTTAAAATATTGTAGCGAGCTAGAAATTTTTGAGAATTTGCCTGTTTTCCTTTTTTTCGCTGCTGTGTTCATGTTTACCTAACTTATGAAGCAATAATTATTGAAATATTGCTCTACATATACGCCTATGGGTCGGTTCCTGGCATTCCTGCGCAATGAAAACTTATCTCCGAAACTAGGTACCTACTGTTCAATCGCTTTGAAGTATTTCATTACGAAAGGTTAATTACAAAAATAAAAATGTCAATAAATACAAGCGTTATACACAGCACGTTACAGACCACAAATTAAAAACGTCGTCCACCACGTGTTCCACCGCGAAGCGGAGCCTACCAATTCTGCTTCCGCGGTCGGTCATACAATTGAAGTTCCAAAGGTTTCTGTAACTTTCCAAGTCGTCGAAAACAAGCAGGTCCATCGCGTAGATTTAAAATCACCTTCGCAAACTTCTCGAGCCTACGTACAACCTGAACCCTTGACCTATTGCGAGTTAAAAAACGACTTGCCATTTCGAATCGCTAATAAATTTGGTTAGTAACTCCACTAATAATAAGTAAATTATACAGACTAAGTACCTACGAGTAGGTACCTGCTACTATATTTTTTAATATTAGTAGTACCTACTGTACATTAAAGTTACATAAAAAGTAAACTAAACGACTTATCGAATTTGTCAAATTATTCAATAATCACACTTTGAACATTAATTATTTACAACTATACCTGTCTGTACAAGGGACAAATTCACACAGCGCCATCTAGCCCCGAACAATGCTAGTAATATGGATGCTAGATCTACATAGTATACAAAAAAGTCGCTTCTTCGCGCTTTTAAACTATGCAACGAATTTTAGTGTGGTTTATAACAATAGATAAAAGTGATTCAAGGGGACGGTTTATAAGCTAGGGGTAGAGTAAATGTAGGGTAGGAGCGTAGGAGGTAGGAGGCCACGCAACGAATTCGGACGCCACTAATAACTGTTATACTAATAAAATTGTAAATATAGTTAATATTGACCTTCATGCCCTCCTCCCATGCGATCCAGAGGTCCCCGCGCGTGAGGAAGCAGGCGACGGCGTGCCGCGCCAGGTGGTGGATCCAGCCCTCCTCGCGCAGCTGCACCATAATCGCGTCGATCCACGGGAACCCGGTTTGACCCTGGGCATAACAAGTTTTTGTGAGACTCAGTATCGACTTTTAACACTATGATTGATACATTTAGGTTCCAGCAGGTAACAATAAGCTCGTCCTTTGTTATCTGAGAGTCGTGACCTCTTTCCCCCAAATTGATAATGGTATGCCATCTTCCTCTGTCCTCAGCAACAATAACTTAGCCATGGACGTTGCTAAAAAGTTGATTGACCGAGAAATTTCATTTTCCTAACGCACTCTCAGTACGCGGAAATACAATTCGTTGTAAATAGTCAAATTTAATTAAATTTTAAAAACAAGGCAAAGTTAATGTCGTCTGATCAACAGGAGAAAGCAGTCGGACCACGTGGCCAGAGGGCTCTATAAGAATGCACACTTACGTTTGCCCATTTGGCTAGAGCTTCTGGATTCTTTTCCCATGGAATCTGTACACATATGGGGTTTCCTTCCATGCGGTCAAAGTTAGGGTTCCGTGTTGCGGCACAATAGAAAAACTCCCGCCAGAGAATTTGGCCGTGCAGCGACAGCGGCGGGCGTACGCGCTTTACCCTTTTGTATAGCTCTGTTAGCTGATAGTAGAATAATCTCGTCGATAGACAACCGAATCTATAACAAAATAAGGTTTGGATGTAGATAGCCTACCTACACTTACCCTACAACTGGGTGGGTACGACTGAGAACAAAATTCCCAGTCGTACCCAGAGGGTATGACCGGAAATAAATAGAAGTATACTTAGTAGCACAGGTAGGAAATAACTATAATGAAGTAAGTCGCTTGCTAGCTATCTCAATTTAATTAGTTTGACATGAATAGAGAACTACGTAAATAGAATATTTTTTTACTAGGTATTAAAATATTCACCTAAAATATTTTTTAACACTGAAAGTCAGAATCCCGGATCATCGCATAAATTAACTTTAGATACGTGCTTTAGCACAGCTTTTGTCCAAGAGGATCATCTTTACTTTACTGTAATACCTCAAATACCTGTTTATGATAGGTACCTGTGTATTTAAAACGGTAGGTACCTCAGATAAGGCGACAGCCCTGTCTGGCTAGCGATCAACGATTGCGGCGTCATTTTAGGGCGGCCGAAAGACGCTACCCAGGCCTTCCGCTCGAGGTGGCGCTCGAGCCTGGTCAGGGCTTCGCTCTCGCCACCTAACCACACGGGCGGTTTGAGGCCTTCTGTTTCAAAACCTGAAATATATAATAGCATATTAAACATGGAAATATTGACATCAATAATGGATACAATAAAAGATGCAATATCTCATATCGGCCGCAGGATGTCCACTGCTAGTCGTCGACCACCCGAGCCCTTTATGCCGTTCTGCTACTTCCTCTTTGTGTCGCCTAAATCTATGAGCTCGTCGTCAGTCTCATGGGAAAACGGCCTCGGCTTACTCTGGACATGACTTACCGTACCTAAGTATGTAAATCGGTCAGGTTTTACAAATTGTTGAACCAATATGTAAGCTGAAGTGGCTGGCAGTGGGCTGGCCATATCTGGCGAAGAACCGACAACCGCTAACCAGTTCTTGAGTGTACGCCGCCCTTCAGCTAGCTAGAGCGTGACGATTTACAAAAGGCTGTAGGTGGATGCTGGATGCGGCACGTCGACGACTATGTCCAGCAGTGGACAAGTAATAATAGGCTGATGTTGATGATGAAACCAATTAATTTTTATCGGACACTGAAATAACTCTCCTTATCTTAATCATCATCATGATGGTTATTTCGCGGGACACCATAATCCCTTGTAACTTTACATATGTATTATGGCTTTCTCCCTTTTTCAATCGATTCAACCCACGGAGCAATTTAACCAGTGGAGAGCGAATCAGTACGTTTTTGTTCTAAACTAACAGCGATGCGCGCTAACGTGCGTAGGATAACTTAGATTGACGAAAAATTCCTTCGTATTTAAGAAGGTACTAAAAAGAGCAAAAAGTTCAATGAGCGTGGTCCCCCGCTATCTTTCTTCACTGGTTAGCCATTGCTCCATGATTAAACCTGTTGCACAATCACCCACCGAGTTCCTCCAGCGTGGGCACGCCAAACCGGTCGTCGTGGTCCTCGAAGACTGGCGTGATGGCGCCGTTGAGCGCGCCCATAGAGATCGCGCTCTCTGGCGCCGGCGGCGGCGGCATGCTCGCTATCAGCGCTTGGAACTGGTGGTACGTCAGTGGCGCCTTGCCGCCGTTGCGTTCTATGATTCTGGAATCACAGGGTTTTACGTCGAGGTTGTAGGTATACCTGTCTGTCATAGAGCCATATTACATTTCAATAAGTAGGCTGTAAGCTGCAAGTGGTTTTGTAGGGGGAAGTCGTTTGCTACTTTTGCACAATTACAAAATTTTTTGTTGTGGGTTTCTAGACAGGTTGTCCATCTCGTAATACTTACTTTATGGGTTGTCCTTAGACTTGTGTTTAGAGTTATTTCCTTAGAGTTGTCCTTAGACGTGTGTTTAGGTCGCCGCTGTAGATCCTGGCTAAACTAGATTAGCACTGGTGGGTGTGAGTATTGCCCGTTATAAAAAGTAGGCAGAGTAACAAGTTTAGTTATCGCCAAACGTATACGTCAAAATCTTTGTCATCATTGGACTGTTGTTTCAGACCAACTGTAGGTACCTACTAAATTCTCTCGGTTCACATAGTCGAGTGCGGTGGACAAAGGAACGGGCTAAGAACCAGTCTGTTGATCCAAGGACTTCAACAACTACTGTCCTTATTCAAACGTAAAATATACCTAACCTAAAATGAACAAAATAAAATGTTAACTGACTTGTCCAATTTGTACAAAGTGTGCGACACCCGGGAGGTGACTGTGATGCCGACCTCGCGGCATTTAGTGGTGATGTTGTGGTCGCGCACCCGGCCGTAGGGCTCTGGGTCCTCCTCGAAGGTCAACGCGGTGGTGCCCCATTCGCGGAACAGTTTCGGCAGCGCGTCCGCCGGCTGTCCTCGCACCACGAACAACCGCGAGTTCAGCTTGCGCAGGCTCGCGTCCAGATCCTCCAGGCATTGTAGTAAGAATCTGCGGCGAAATGTGCTGTTGAAAGCGAAATCTGCACCTGCGTGAGCAGTCCACCTGGATAGGTACCACTGGCTGCTGCCTTATCTCGTTCTGCCGCAAAGCAACAATGTACGCGTTGAAGGATTATGGGCTAATGGCTCCTGACAGAGCGGTCGTGGTCGCTATAGTGTTGTGGGCTCATTGATTTACTAGGGAAGATGTCACTCGCTTCACGATTTCCAGCCATTTTGGTCTGGCAGTCTTTCTACACAATTTCTTCCTGCAGTGTCAGGGTTGAAGCGCATGTGTGTTTCAACATTGAAATTATACCAAATTGAAAGTTTAAAAATTTGGTGAGCATTTGTCCGCCATCTCACTTGACGGTAGGTAAGTAACAACGTGAACGTAAACGTAAAATGTCAAAATGTATGGACGGATAACTAATTCCTGCTTTCCATCGCTCGGGTTGTATCTACATAATAACAAAAGTAACAACATAAATAACATAAGTAATGGTCCGTTCAATCCCAAACACACTGACCTCCATTTGTTAATGCCGACGTTTGACGAGCTGGCGAACCAGGGGTCGATGAGGAACACGCATCGAAAGGTCAGGGCGTCCACCAGGCCCTCTCGCAAGGCCGGGTTGTCGTGCAAGCGTAGCCCCTTCCGGAACCAGTGCACCGTGTGCTTGCTGGGGCATCGCGGTGGTGGCAGCGCTGCCGGCGCGGGCAGGTTGTGCGTGCGCGCACTCGACGCAGACGCGGCGGGCAGCGTCTCCGGCGCCGCAGACATTACGTCACCCACATTGCCGCCACTGGGGGCAAATTTAGGATTCAGTTGAAGAGCTCTGAGAGGAGGATTATTCATCATCATCGTCCTAGCGCTTATCCCGGCCTCTGCCAGGTTCCGTGGAAGATTATTGTTTGTTTGTAAAGGGGTGTGACGTGTTCTCTTTCTCAGAATAGGTACCTATTAAACCAACAATAGTCGTAACTTGAGATTAACAAAAATTACAATAATTTGTATTGTGATTGCCTTGCTTTTTAGTTATTGATGTGTGAAATATAATTGCAAGATCTGTTCTTTTTAACGGAAAGCCCTAAAGGGGGATGGTAAAACGGACTCATAATTCTATGCTCGTCACGCGGAAATTTATCCATCCGTCTGCTGTTTTTGATGTGAATGATACTGAACCATCTGTTACCGCCGCACCTTAAGTAATATGATTTTGGGTGTAGGAAAAGAGTTGTTTTATAGTTTCTTCTTTAAATGCGGTAATCTCGAAAATTCAAAACTACTGAAGCGATTTCGAAAATTCTTGCAGTATAGGAAGTTACATTTTTTGTTTGGTTAAATCATAAGCTCGGGGTTTAATCATAAGCTCGGGGTTTATAAACTCAGGGTTAATGTATAGAATTTATAACTGGGCCTTCAATAAATATGTTGCTCTCTCTCTCGCCCCACAGTGATTTGAATAAATCTTACAGGAAATGTATACAATGTGTGAAAGAAATTTTAATATACACTTTTCCTAGGAATTTAATATAAATATTTCCTAAACAGGAATCGGAAATATATTATTTCACAGTAATATTAAAAAAACATTAAAAACACCGAATCTATCAAAAACGAGCGAAGGGACGAATAAGCACCGCGCACGAGCCGAGCTAGCGAAGCGAGAGTGCCGATTGCCAGTTGGTCACGAGTGCCAGATATACAGTTTTTATAAGTGGCATTTAAAAACTGGCGCGTGTTTGTAAAATACCTCTTGCGGCTACGACATTGGTGTTTTTTGAACGCCTAAGCAGTGCAATTATCTAGTGTTATTGTTATGGTAAAATTAGAGCGTCGGTAGCCTAGTGTAAGCGAGCGGTACCGGGATCGAATCCCACTGCTGCCATGTACCAATGACTCTTTTCTGAGTTATGTACATTAGTTGAATACTGAGGGAAAACATCGTGATAAAATCTGCATATTCAGGCGACTGAATGTGTAACCATGATCCAATCTGGTCAGGTTCCCCTGGTAGCAGGATCACGAAGATCAGATGTCAATCGCTCTACCGTACCTAATTACCTGATCTGCCAAATCTTGGATCATGGTCAAAACGACCCCGGGCCGGGCCCTCGCGCGCGAGACCACAATCGGGACAGTAACGCCACGATGATGATGATGATGATGACCAAGTTTGGGCTCCTCCAGATAGTATACAGCTAAGTAATTTTTTGTAAAATATTTCTCACATTATTTTTTTTTATCAATCGAGTATATTACATTTAGTATATAGGTATTTTTAATTATTTCACTGCTCAAAGCAGAAACTTTGATTTCAGAATTTTATTCAGCTTAGTTAGGAGACAAAAATACTTAAAACATTTAGCTGTATCCTATCTGGACGAGCGAGAACTTGGTATGTTTTTGTCTTAATTGAAAATGTGGTACATTTATGGAATCAGCACGGGAAGCCCTTTCATTTGATACCCTACTCAATAGATTTTAAAGAAAAAAAATCCCACACACAAAAACTGATGACGTCATCCAACACTCCACGTGCCAAAAGGTTATTTGTACATCGATTTGCAGTAGGAAGATATCTGATATTTACCTACGTCAGTTGTTTTGCTTGCATTTCGTATTTCGAAAAAATTCCGTAATAAGTAGGCGACTACGTAGTACCTATATTGTTGTGTATTGTTCAAATCTCTTTTTTCTTATAGTATATATTATTATATACTTAAGAGAGTACCTGAAGTCGTTTCAGGAGTCAGTAAAATATATACTAACTAGTTATAGGACACCATGACTCTGCCAAATGGGATGACTGGCCCAAAAGTCAAATTTCCTAGAATAAAAAAATGCTCATCTGGTACACCGACGGACGGATCCAAATTAGACCACCACGATGGGTGTGGAATATTATTTTATAACATGCGGCATAGGGTCCAGAATTTAATTTTTTATTAAGGGACTTAAACTGTACTGGGCACTACGCGAATTAAATGTATTCTAAACAGTCAAGCAGCTCTACCTCGTGCTCTTTCCTTGAAATCAGTGCGTTCTACACTGGGGCTGAACTGTGGGAATGTCCCCAATTCCTTGAGAAAAACCAAGTCTTACGTTGGGTCTTAAGATATGACGGAATCCAACGAAGGCAATGAAATTGTGAATGATCTCGTAAAGGCCACTGTCATCACAAATGTTTCCACAACATATGGTCCAGAACAACAACTAGAATGTATAGTTATAGATACCTTTCTATTTCCTGTTAGTCCTAGTTCGTAGTTATCAGCCAAGTCTAAATCAGCCTAAAAGATCAGTTAGAGAAAGTAAAGCCTACAACAGAAGAGATGTTAGAGAACTTACTATACTATACTATAAACAATGAAAAGATTGTTTACTGCAACAAAATTCAGTAAGGCTTCTGATGAGGACGATGACAAAAAGCACGTACCTAGCTTACACTAGCAGCAGCACAAGCAGGTACTTTACCTTTTGTGCTAGATATTTTTGTCTAGCTAGCGTTTACTAACGAATATGGGACTCATTTTCATAAACAGTGTGTAACAATCACTCATCTGCTTCGGTGCATAGGTATCTAAAGCATTATATGTACGGTCCTATCCATTTACAATTTGCAGTATATTTTTTTGAAGAAACATACATGTTAGGTTTACCTTCGGATAAGTAACGTTTGTGTTGTCGGCCTAGTGACGAATTCGTTAGAACGTAACAGTTTACAATTTTTCGACAGTTTATATAATACACGAACGCTTTTCACAATGTCACGGTAACTTCTATGGTAACTTACATAAAAACCGGTCAAGTGCGAGTCGAACGCGTCAAACTGCTATTGCGATCCAATTACAATTCAATCGAGTAATTACTAAGAGTAGCTGAATACCAAAAGCGTGTCAACCTGTCATTAAGCTGCTCTTGCGATCTAATTACAATTTAATCAATCTGTTAGTAAATTAGCGGACTTGAGGCCCTGATAGAAAGCTGTAACCTAAGGGAAGCGGATGCGGTGCCGGCCTTTAAGGTAGGCATAACTTTTGGAGAACCCATGTTTATTTATTTATTTATTAATTTTCAGTTTATTGTACACATGAAAGTTTAAGGAAAAATACATAGTTACATGTTGTTTGTAGTGCATAGGAAAGACTTCAGGGGAAGCTTATTCCACATCTCGCATGTGGGTGGTAAACAGGCTCAAGTTCAGTTGGATCATTTGGATGCCAGGCATCTAAATAGTGTGGGATAACGCTATCATATTGTCGGAGGGTGCGGTGGCGAAAAAGTTGGCACCAAGTGAAACAGTTCTTCGGAACATTCCCCATTGTATAAGCGGTAAAGGGGACGAATCTGTGCTTTGTACAGAAAAAGTTGATGCCCAGGTGTAAAGCACTTTTGGCTTTATTAATTTAATATATACCCGAAGTTTTGTGAGGTTATTGTAGTTAAACAACACAGTAAATTACAAATGAGTAAATTAGCAGCAAAGTAAATTCGTCATACTTTTGTATAATATTATAATATTACCAACCACTCGTGGGTGTCGTACAAGGCGACTAATGTTTTTGAGGTAAAAGGTCTACTAGTTCCTACTTCGTAGGCACATAATATTTATACTAGTAATCCGATATTCATTTATTAACATATATATTCATAAAGAGGCTAGAAATATTACGCTACGTTTTTTCACTTAGTGATTAATGTTGTTGTAGTTTATGGTATCTATGATATTCACGTAATCCTCCCGGAAGAAATACTATATTCTAACTAAATGATAGTAAAATCGCATCAGATTTTGATGCGGTTTTAAGAGGTTGCATGGTTTAGGAGCTAGTAGAGTGTAATATAAACAACAAAGTAGTAACAACAGAGTATAACAAAAAAAACAACAACAATCGATATCACCTTAGGACCAATTACGTTCCTATCAAAAATATAAATAAAAGGCAAACTGTCAATAAACTGAAATATTGAAAAATATCTTCCAAGAGTTCTACGTGCATAGATAATGAGAAAACTACTACCATCCATGCACTTGAATATGCAATGAAACTGAATAACTGAAAATTTACGTCGAAAATACAATCCCTACCGCAAAATCATGTTTAAATAACCATCAATTAAAGTTTTAATCAAGTTATTGTTACTAACCTGTGAGAAGCTTCTCCAGGCTCCTTCTTCACAGCATTGGACTTACATCCGGTAATCCAACACCGAGTCATTTTCTCCAAATTCAAATAAATTCACGTAACACTTTAAAATCATACGACGATTTTGACAAATTAACTATTTTAACAGAGAAAAACACTAAAATTTGTAAATTGTTTACGTGTGCGTAACTGAACTTCGAAATACAAACGTACGTAGAATTGTGGTTCGAAAGTTCGTAGTTACGATAAACTGTTGGTGGACAGATTGCTTGTGCGATTAACGAAAGTACGAAGGAATGGTAGTGCGATAAACTGTGCAGCGACAGAATACTCCTTCGACGAACGCTAGTGCGTGAGAACGCTACAGCTATGATCTATAGGTCGAAACAACACATTTGTGATGAACTAAATTGCGAAAGATTAGAATAGAAAGGAGCGTCGGTGGCCGAGTGGTTAGGGATTCCGACTCGCTAAGCGAGAGGTACCAGGTTCGAATCCCACTACGGCCATGTACCAATGACTCTTTTCTGAGTTATGTACATTATTGAATGCTAACTGATGCTCTTACGGTGAGGGGAGGAACAACATCGTGATGAGACCTGCACATTGCGGCGACTGAATATGTAACGATGATCCAATCTGGTCGGGCTCCCCGGTAGCAGGGTCACGGAGGACAGATGACAGTCGCTTCACTGTAATTATCTGATCTGTCAAATCGTTGATCATGGTCAAAGTGGACCCCGAGCCCTCGTACGCGATATCACATCCGGGATATTAACGCAATATTTAGCAACTCGGCTTATGTTTAGTAGGGGAAGGTGGGGTTCAAAATGTCAAGGGTAAGTTGTTCCAATGCATATAACTTTGCGAATTGAAAACTTAGCAATAACTTTGAAGCGTGTCGCAAAACGTCGTACCATAGCGCTTTGATGGCAGCTATTTTAATAACGCCATTACGACGACCAGTGTGGTAACCACTTAGGGGTAGGTACATAAATGTTACGTTTGTGTTTTCTTCCATACATATTTATGTGTTACTAGCATTTATCAGATCAAAAATTTATTGAGAATATTTTTAAATATCAATAATGGCCCTTTATATTATAATTATTAAAATACATTAGTATTTATTATAATCCATTTTAATAGAATTTGATATTACCTTAAAAAATTAACTTTGGGGTTCAAAGTTCCACGGGAACAAAGAATCCCAAGTCATTAATTTTAGTATCTAGCTAAAAATGTTTTTTTAAATAATTGGTAAACTAAAACAAAAAATAAGAAATTTGCTAACTTTGGTTTAACTCTGAACTAGGCTAACTGATGTTCTTATTAAAGATCCGATCATCAGAAGCGCAAAACATAAACTTATGATGTAGAGATTTGCATTTGACGTTATTTCGTTACCTATATTCATTAATTTTTATTAAATGAGATATGGGTTGTAATTCTAGTACTTTTAAGATTGATTTTTAAATCAGTAATGAAAGTAATTGCTATCGGAACAATTCACCTCAAAGATGGAACAGCCCCATCACGGGGTGCGTTGTCCCTTGCCAATTTTCCACAAAAAAATTACTCAGAGCCAAAAAGTATAATAATTTAAGTGATCCAATTAATTAAATGTTAAAACTAGAATAAATTCTGAATTCATTGAAAAAACAAAAAAAAATGGACTTTAATTTTACGTATTATAAGACAATCCGAACGTTGAACCCTGTCCTCCCCTATCTACAATTTTTATGTCCTCTTGGGATCGGCAACACACATACAAATAATTATAGCACTGTTTAAGATGGCGCGGTGGGGAATTCGTTGAACCCGCGCGATCCAGCCCCCGATGGCTGGCTGACTGAGCGACTGCTCTCAGGTCCGCCCGTGGCACAACACCGTGACCCGACAACGTGAAAACTGAAACATTACGGAAACCGGGCAAATATTTCCCTTGTACTTCGAACCCTTTCTTCATAGTCAGCAAAGCAACTAAATATCCGCAATGATCCGCACGCAGTCGGAACTCAGTTAAATTCAGTTATGCCGTGTCCCTGTAGGAATTTCGGGAACGATATCCTACGTGTCCTTCTGGGTATAAGCAACTACACTGCCAAATATAAAAGCCAGGTAGGTACCAGTAGTTTTTGCGTGAAGGAGTAAAAAACATCCAAACATTTCAAGACCAAATTTGACATTTTTAACATTAGTATAACGAACGTTGAACGGTGTGGAAAGCACCGGGGGAAGCCTCTACAATGAAAATCGTGAAACTTCGCAACAACAGGCTAGCTAACTTTTGGCGTAGGAAAAATACTGATCTGAATACACAGTTCAATATTAAAGGCAACCGAAATGGGTCAGTGATAACGCAATTGTTATTAGAAACTGCATTCAAACTTTTTAAAACTCAAGCTTGCTCTCAATATATTTTGCACCATAAGCATCAGTTCAAGGAACTAACTTAGCACTACATGTTTCTAGTTATCTACACCTAATAAAACAACTATCGATCTATTTTACAAATTTGGATCGGGTTCGATTCCCGGTTGTAAATGAGAGTTAAAGAAATTAATTTAGATATTATTTATTTTAAAATTAACCTGGTGGTTCTTAGTGACATTCAGAAATAAATAACAACTAAAATGAAGTTAAATAAATACACATAGCTTACCTACGACGTCATATAATTAAATACTTAAAATATAAGACCTAAACTTAAAGTAGAATTTAGTTTATGAAAGAAGGTACACACTATAATATAATGTGTTACGTAAGGTTGGTACCTATTACTGGTAACCTACCTTATGACTTGAACTAATTGAATACGATTTGTAATGGTCTAGCTCCGGGCGTTTTAGTACGAAATGTTTATTGTGAATTGTGTCCTGTACTAACGCGCTTCTTTGCACTCTCATACTCCTCAGGGATAGTCCCGTCTTTATGGAGACTGCCCACGACAGATCAGACCCATCGAATTACAGGCCTATCGCTATTACCTCCCTTCTCACTAAGGTGATAGAAGAAGTTGGCACGGGCTACAGTCCTAACGGCCCAATGGATTTTAACATAATGAATTGTTGTTAGATTTGTCTTTTATGCGCGAGTGGGATCTATGGTATACAAATTATGCCCTAGCGCAGGACTAGTCGTTGCCCAGACCTGTAATTATATCATAGAAGTACTTACTCTTATACGTTAGCGCTCCTAACTCAAGAACGTCAACCGGTCATCATGTCCTGTCATAGACTTCACTGTTGTCACATACGTGCTAGCGGTATGGGCATGTAGCTAACACATGTCGTCAGACGGACATCACGTGCGGCGATTGCGGGGATCTAGGTCACTCACAAAATGAGTGCACAAAAAAGACGGTGCCAATAAATTGCGCGATGTGCTCGCGCTTCAAAAACCTAGCAACCATAAAACAGGTGCTGCCGACAGTCCTGCCAAGCTAATGGCCGAAAAGATATACTTTAACACTGTAGATTTTATGGCGCCTAAGAGCGCCAAAATATTATTAGTTTAAACTTACATAAACAAATCCATTACCTATCAGAATTTATTTAGAAATTAATCTGCCATCACTTGTTTTTGACTCAACAATAACCGATCATACAACCGTAATATAAGGTACTGTTGACGACAAGTTGAAGACAAATCGACAAAGAAAATCGACATCGATTTTCAAGTGATGAAAATTGCCATGTCGACCTGTCGGGAACAGTAAATAGCTTATAAGGTATGTTAAACACAAACATTCGACAAATTAAGTGATAATAAAATTGAAGACGAATTATGCAATTTGGTTGACAATATGTAGGTATAGTTCAGATAGACAATATGTAGAAAATTATAGGTACGAAATTTTGACATGAAAACATGAGTGCATAAATTATGTGTTTGCAACTGCATATAATTAGGTATTAAAACACTCGTGTCAAACTATTATCCTTCTCAGCTACGCCTCGTATGATTAACAGATAACATAATATGCTAGTTGCATAAACTACTATTTTAGCGCTAGGGCCGCAAGGCCCCAACGTGTCGACCCCAAACGACTGAAATATGATATCCTAGGATGTTCTTTCTTATTTCCGTCGCTTGAGGTCCTCAGCAGTAGAGGCCGCAGCTCTAGCGCAACGGGCGGTAGCCCACACCAGCGCCTTCAAGCCGAACCGACAACCTGGGGTAAACGAGTTCTAGAGTGGGGACTGCGATTCGGCAAGCGTAATCTGGGACGCCTTCGGGCAAGATAGAGTGACGATTTGCGAAAGGCTGTGGGTGGATGCTGGATGCGGCAAGCCGAGGACAGGGTGCATTGGCGTTCATTGGAGTAGGCCTATGTCCAGCAGTGGACTAGTATAGGCTGATGATGATGGCATCTTAAATGCAAAAGCTCTGCGCTGATATCACTCATATACTCGATGAGGTAAGCAATTTATGATTTTGTAAATTTCGCATCGATGATGGTTGAAAAAAAAGCAATGTTGCAGGCCGATGGCGGGCAACTAAGTTATATCGTCAATGGGACCTAAAAAGCAAACGTTCTGCACAGGTTTTATTTATGTACTCGATGAGGAAAAAGTCATGAAAATTATAGAATTTCCGGCGATCAAGTCTTGGCATTTTGGCGGGAAACCGCGCGCACAATAATTATACACGCTCGGTTGTGCGTGCGGCGTGCGCGGGAAACGCTATGGTTTAAACTACTCTAAACTCTCCCTGCAAATTATTCTACATCATAAGGAGGCACATGAACGGAACTATAATGGAGAGGAAGTAGGTACCTAGTAATTAGTAACACACGGCCTACCGCCGTCATCTTGATCCAATAGAGTAAAATGACGACACCACATTCAATTCGAATAGGCTTTACTCCAATAGAGCCAACCCAGTAAAATGAACTGAAATGTTCGATTTTGAACAACATGAAGCTGGTTATATTCTAACTTCGTGGGAGTGAACTTTATGCCCGGTTCTACTAACATATTATTCAAGACATTTTGTTTTATTTGATCTCGTTTGATAAATAAATTTAACATTACAGAATACTTAGGATGCACTCAAAATACGAAAATAATCTGAAAATATTGTATAATACTTAAAGTAAATTTTTGAAGCATTTAATTCAATTTAAAAGAACGTTTCAAAATGAAAATGAGAAAAGGATCGTTACTATATACTCCCCAAGGCCATTCATTTCGTTCATTCTGACCGATACTGAGTTAGGCGGTACGAATTCTGTGACGTTATTCTACAGGATTGGATCAAGATGGCGGCGTACAGTTGGAGTTAGGCGGTACGACAGCATATGTCGTTGCCATTCTGCTGTCGTACCGCCTAACTCCGTGTTAGTAGAAAGGAACATAAAATTCACTCCCATAAAGTTAGAGTATAACCAACTGCATGTCGTTCAAAATCGTACATTTCAGTCCATTTTACTGGGTAGGACTGGGTTTTAATGGATTTTTTTATTGGAGTAGAGCCTATTCGAATTGGATGTTGTGCTTGTAACGTTCTTTTACTCTAACTTTATCTCTAAGTATGGTCGCCTATGTAACTTGAATGATTTGTTATGGTATCATGGAGCTGGTATGACGATGGAGTCGGAACGCAGTCATAGAAACTAATGAACGCAATAAAATAACACAATCGTGTTCGGGCTCTGGAATTGTCTTGATGAGTATTATGCCCCTAGGCAACATTTAAGGTCTCAGATGATGACGGAAGGTGGCCATAGGAACTACTGAACGCAACAAGATAGAAGTCTTTGGGCTCTTTGGAATGGTATTACACCGCGCGATAAAACCAAGTTATGAAAAAATATTTTTCATTTGAGAATTTATTACCCTTCCGCTAAATGGATAACGGGGACTCAGAGCGGGTGTAGGGGCTACGAACAAAGTCGAGAAAAAAGAGGAAATTCCGCTGTTGTGCTTGCGGCATAGATATGTTGTCTTAAACATATCTATTCACGCTACAGGCGAGCGGCATTGTTGATGCGCATGACATTACGTATCTGTCAATGACACAGTGACAGGTGGTCGGCGTGCGGCGCTTGCGTCGCGGACAAATAACAAAAATTTTTTGGCCGTAGAATCTATTTAAATTTTACTTTTTTTTATGGCCTTACATACTAGCTTTAAACCGTTGTCCGCTCGATAATGCTGTGGTGCCTAGTGTTGTATATTGAATGACGTTCATAAGTGTTTGTGAAAACCTAAATTGAATAAACGTTTTTGATTTGATTTGATTTGATTAAATTTAAATATTAGGTGTTGCACTTCCTTCTACGTGTTTACCCTGGCTCAAGATCCTGCCTAAGCCTGCTCACCTGTACGCTGTCATCCAGTGCATTCCACAATCTATGGAGGCGTTTTGGAATTACAGCTAAGAGGGCATCAAGCACAACGCAGAACCAGTAACAGAACCCAGAAAGTACAGACCCCTTGTGAACACCTACTGTAATTCGGAAGGGGGAGTAGCTTACGATAGTTATAAAAAAAAAACGGTTTCAGTGTCGACATACATGTCCTGAAATAATTCAAATGTATAACTCGAGCACAGACTTTCGTCTAAAAGTCTACCAGACATTTTTCCCGAGGATACTATTAAAGGCCTTCTGCAGATCAATGAACACAAAATACAGGTGTTGATTCCTATTGTAATATCCCTCCTGGAGGACCCTGAGCTCAATGGTTCCTCTAGGGAGCAGTCTGGGCGAAAGCCGTATTGATAATCCTACATGGAACTTTCATAGCACTCTATAGATGGGCGTAATTATATTTATGCGCTACGCGTATAAGCCCCATAGCTATGATCCTATTGATGTCTCTGATCTGACTAAGAGTATGCTCCGAGCCCCCGTTGTTTTCCAGGTTTTAAGGGTATTCTCACGTGGCCAATAACTTTCTTATTCTTCGAACAGGCCTCTGTTCCTCCACCTCATCAGGGGTAATCGGGTTTATCATATAATGGTTTGCAGGAAGCTGAAGAAGAACACGAATGGAACACAATGCAGCATACTTAAGCCTGCTCGATTCCGCTACTTTGTCAGCTTGTAGATGGCTTGATGACTTCTGCCCCTCCATGGTACCCATCGTAGAGCGGAGTAAGCTGAGCCGACCACGCCTTTGCTACCATCATTAGCTCGGTGTTTGTTCCCAAGAACCATCAAATTTCCAAAACTACTTCGCTGCCATTTCTTAAAATATGTCGTTTTGTGTTTGACTGCTTCCTGCACCTCACTATTTTACCATCCCACATTCTCTCGGCCATCTTCCGAAGTGCCGAGTAGTGTTAGTCTGAGTTTGAGGACAGACTTTTGATAATGGCACCAGAGCTTATTCGGGGTTCACTCTAATCGAGATATTCTCCAAGAACCATGAGACCATGAACTCCAGTCTCTAATTTGTCTGCAGCAGGCCGTCTACTACTTACTCGGACGTTCATTACAAAAGACCGAGGTGCTGTGTTATGAGGCTTTCACCTAAGACTACATAGGATGTCAGGTCGTCGAATTAGCGGGTAGCCGATATATGATTGCAGTCGATTGGTGCGGACCACTTTTGTAAGTACATCAAGTTTAAATCTACTCCTGAGCTGATAGAGTAAACGACCCACTTCCCATAACTAATTATTCATTCATCAGCTGAGCTTAATGCTATCTTCGCTACACCATCTTAACTCTTGCATAAACTCCACCTGTACGCGCCGCCTGTCCAACAGATCCATCACCTCTCTCAAGAGACCCGGCCGTGAACCAACATTCAGAGCAGTGAAACGGAGCTCCCTATAGGTAGAGAACTTATCATAAGTGTAGGTAGGTAGGGCGATGTGCCTGCGTCTCCTTTTTCGGTGCCGCCCTATTTTTGGATGCATTTCCGTACCGTACTTTTAGCTCTTTATTTCAAATTTCAATGTGTGACCTGCTACTTAGTTTTGAAAAGGTTATACTTGTATAAAGTTATACTTAGGTAAAGTATTACAGGTGATCGGCTGGTGCCTCAAAGGCCCAGGGCGCGGATGCCACCGCACCTCTTGCACCCCCGGGTAAAAACGGCCCTGGGTGCGAACAAATAACTCTCTGTCAGGATATCGAAATAATATGTACTTACGTACACCTGGAATGCGAACTGAGTTGAAAAAGCGGTACATTGAAATACAAGCCTTATGTTTACGTGATAAAATCTATTTTTGGTTTCCGTATTTCAGAAACGCACCGGCTAATATCCCGCATTGAATATAATGACGTCACAGAATCGGTACTGCCTAACTCAGTATCGATCAGAATGAACGAAATAAATGCCATTGGAGACTATAGTAACGATTCGTATCGCATTTTGATTTGCTACATAGCACTTTTTAAATCGAATAAAATGCTAGAATAATGTACTTTATAATATAATATTTTCAGCGTCGTAGAGTCGGTGGCCGAGCGGTTTGGGTGTCCGACTCGTAAGCGAGAGGTACCGGGTTCGAATCTCGCTCCGGCCATGTACCAATGACTCTTTTCTGGGTTATGTACCTTAGTTGAATACTAACCGATGCTCTTACGGTGAGGGAAAACATCGTGATGAAACCTGCACATTCAGGCGACTGGATGCGTAACCATGATCCAATCTGGTCAAGCTCCCCTGGTAGCGGGGTCATGGAGGTCAGATGGCAGCCGCTCCACTGTAATTACCTGATCTGCCAAATTTTGGATCATGATCAAGGCAGACCTCGGGCCCTCGTGCGTGAGAGCACAACCGGGACATTAACGACAAGATGATGATGATGATAATATAATATTTTCAGATTTTGGGTGCATGATATGTTAATATAAATTTATTTATAAAACGAGATCAAATAAACCATAGGTAAAAAGCATGAAAATTATGTAAGTAGAACGGAACATAAAATTTATTCCCATTAAGTTAGAGTATAACCATCTTCACGTCATTAAAAATCGTACATTTCTGTCCAGTCTGCTGGATAGGCTCTATTGGAGTAGAGCTTTTTCGAATTAAATGTTGTGACTTCAATCTACTCTATTGGATCAAGATGGTGACGTTATATTGGAGATCGGCGGTACGGCCTCTGGGTAGAGCAACCGGATAGAATGACGTCACAGCGGAGCGACCGCCTGACTCCCTATCGTTTACGAATGTACGTAAAGCGCTCTCCACATGTGGACAGTTCCGCGGAACCACGAGAATGTAGAGGGAGTATTCGCCTATATTAGTGTAGTCCCGTGCATGTTTGGCATGTCTCGCCTATTTCATAGACTAAGTAGAGATAGTTTGTTGTCGTCTCGATTCGATCGATTTTATATTTATATTCCTAGCGCTTTTACCCATAACAGGTTCGGGGTACACTTGACCATGATCCAGGATATTAGTAAATCAAGTAATTACAGTAGAGCATCTACTGCTGCATCAGCTGCCATCACCTCTGTGACAATGTTTACAGCAGATTAGAGGTATCACACCGATGAATCGATATAATGTCGACGCGTTTTGACACCCACCACATCACTAATAGGCGAGAATGTAGAGGGTCGACCAAAGTCCCGGCAAAAGTTTCGCCGATAGTTTCGGCGGACATGTGGAATACGCTTAAGTTAGAGCATAACCAAACTGTAACCAACTTCATGTCATTCAAAATCGTACATTTCAATCATCTCCATCGAGATAGCTCTTTAGGATAAATTCTACTCAGTAGCTCCATCCAAATACAGGACGTGTGACATCACATCACTATATCCGATTGCTCTATTCCGATAAAGAGTAAGCTGGTCGCACCCTCGTAGAGAAACTAGCTGTGACGTCATTTTCAAGACTTAAATAACAGTTCAAAGTAGACACTAGTCTGTCTACCGTCCTTGTGTTATCCATGCAGTAAGGACATAGAGATACGGCCATAGTAATGTCCCCTTCCCTTATCTGTTATTCAGATAAGTCGTGAGAATATGTCTCATTATGCAAACAATATAGATTACCTACTCTCACCCTTATCCAACTATGAGGTTGCCATGGAAATAAACTACCCTCATCTATTATTTAATCGAGATAATATGTCAAAGTGTAAAGTTTGCTTGTTTGCTACCTTAGTGGTATAAAAAAAAATATGTCAAAGTGTAAAGTTTTCCCCTATCCAACAATATAGGGTAGCCTCAATATGAAATTCATATTAAGAGTAGAGCCTATTCGAGGATGTTGTGACGTCATTCTACTCTATTTTATCAGGATGGCGACGCGGCGACGTCTTATTGGAGATCGGCGGTACGGCCCCTGGGTAGAACAATCGGATAGAAGGACGTCACAGACGTGTATGTCTGGGAAAAACTTGGTCTTGAAAATTTTATTTTAAGAATGTTGCAATGCACCCTAGTGGCCACTCACTGTGGGCCTTATTAGTAAGCTCACTGTTACCCAAAGAGCAGTGGAAAGGGTTATGCTCGGAGTCTCATTACGCGATCGAATCAGGAATGAGATGATCCGTAAGCGAACTAAGGTCAATGATATAGCCCGAAGGATTACCAAGCTTAAGTATCGGCCATCTGTTCTGCGAGAGCAGAACAGATGGCCGATGGGGCAGTAAAGTTCTCGAGTGGGGACCACGTGCCGGAAGACGCAGCGTGAATAGGCCTCCCACTAGGTGAACCGACGACCTGGTAAAGATCGCAGGTACCAGCTGGTTGCGGAAGGCACAAGTCCGGCCTTTGTGGAGATCTCTAGGGCATACCCAGCAGTTTTGAGTCATAGTCTCTCGTTTAATGCACGATTTTTATGAATAACGAAGAGGCCAATGAGAGAAGATATTAACTATGGCCGCATCTTCTATCATCCATAGGTCCAGAGGTTCTGGTTTTGAGGGACCGCGCCTGTGGCGCCCTAGGGGCCTACTTAATTTTCTTGGCGGAGTATATCTAGGTCACATCACAGCATAGGCATTAGGTGGATAATGAGCATTTTATAGTCGTCGTTAACTTTTTAATTAACGTAAAAATTAATTAATTACCAGTGTAAAATGAGATTAACCAGACAGGTATCATTTTCTAGAGCCAGTAAGAATATTATTCAAGAATACTATTTTATCCGATGTATCATTGTTTTATGAAATAGGTGGTCCTTTAGGTACCTACCTTAACGTTAGTCACTTAAACTAATATATAAACAAATAATAAGTAAACACTTACCAATATTAGTAATGTTGATGTTTCACAAGAAAGATGTAAACTGTTAGAAATTCCAAAAAAATAGGTAATAACACAAAAACACTTTACATAGATTATTGTCCACTTCCTACTCTAAATATTTCTAGAAGGAAATTAATTACCTTCATATATGAACAGCACTGGACTGGATTAAACACTGTTTAACTAATTACCACTTTTATTAATTTACAACCAAAAGTTTTGTTTATGCTCAAACAATTGTTAAATAATAATCTTTTGTTTTTAAAAAACTTATATAAATTATTACGTCGGTAATGTGGATTCTAGCGGTGGGAGGAGTTAAAACACGCGCAGACAAATGGTCCACGCCGCTTGCAACGTGACTACAAAAACACTAGTGCTGTGTATTGCTAATTGTTCACATATGGTATCGATAGAATTTGTACCTACTATATTTTTGATGCGTTAAGTTTTCAAAAGCTAGCTTGACACACTCCAGAGAGGTTATCTGTAAAGACTGTGAACGAAATTAAAACGTCTCACGCTCGTGACAAAAATGTTAAAAATTTTGTTGTTTAAACAACCAATGTTGTGCATTTAGTTATGGTAGCTCTAACTACGACAGTTTCTTGCCCTTTTACACTTACTTTCATCACGTTTAAATCTAATGTATTGTGAAGCACAATCAAGATTTTATAAATTTAATAACTTAACTTATCAACCACTTGTATGGCTGTTTACACGCGTAGTTGAAAAGTTGACCGCCGATCAATCGGGCCATAGAGGTCAAATGGCAGTCGCCCCACTGTAGTTACCTACCAGATCTGCCAAATCTTGGATCGTGGTCAAGGCGGCCCAAGCGTGCAAGAGCACTACTGGGATGAAGCCTAGATGATAAACATAGTATAAATGGAATAAATAATGTACTCAATTATCGCTGAATATGTCAATTCATATACTTATCTACTTACTATTTTTCGATCTCATTACACTCTGTACATAAAACATCCTGTTATCATTAAGTTTAATTTAATTTTTCAACTTTATAAAATCTCTGCTAATTTCTCATTTTTTTATTTATCGCATAATTACAACACTACGGCAACGTGACCAACCA
Source organism: Blastobasis adustella (assembly GCA_907269095.1). NCBI lineage: Eukaryota > Metazoa > Arthropoda > Insecta > Lepidoptera > Blastobasidae > Blastobasis > Blastobasis adustella. Next base: position 11,738,644 of record OU026119.1, on the reverse strand, counting down.
GTGCTACCAGGAAATTATATTGTACAAATTCTGTAGGAACAAGAAAAATTTAATGGATTTTTTTTTTGTATAGTTAAGATTTGATAGGTATTTACCTACCCTATTTATTTATTTTTGTCGTGTTTCCTGATTTCCTCTTATTTTGTCAAAAATAATTTTTATTAATACACAGTGAAGTGAATGCGAACGCATCAGGGGGGTAAGGTTTTATTAATTTTATAGTATGGCAACCCAGATTTTGTTCTTTCAAAGTGGCCCTCGAAGGATGTACGTTTGTGTTTTGTGTAATTTTTGTAAATCCGTAGTTATCATAATCTAAAACTTATATTTTAGTCTATAATTTACGAAATATGATATAGTTTGTGAAATAGAAGGGAGTTTGAATAATATTTTCATAATATCTTTACAGTGAGGGATAGTAACCATGGGTCGTGTGATTCGTGCTCAGCGTAAAGGTGCCGGTTCAGTCTTCGTATCGCACACCAAGAAAAGGAAAGGAGCTCCTAAGCTTCGTTCACTGGATTATGCGGAACGACATGGATATATCAAGGGTGTTGTAAAGGTTAGTTTAGATCACAACATAACCTAACTGGGCCTGCAATGTTGAAGTAAATAATAATAATAAAACGTTACGGGATGCCAATCGGTTCCCGAGATTGTTCAATCCGTCTCAGGGTTCAGAGCGGAAGACCTTAGTCAAGAAAGTAAACGAAATAAGTAAAGGATGTTTTGTTCAGGATATCATCCACGATCCCGGCCGAGGTGCCCCCCTGGCAGTGGTACACTTTCGTGATCCGTACAAGTTCAAGACACGCAAGGAGCTGTTTATTGCTCCCGAGGGTCTCTACACTGGACAATTTGTGTACTGTGGCAAGAAAGCCACCCTTGAAGTTGGTAAGTTAAACTGTTGTAGCAAAACTCTAGCTTTTTAAAACAACTATAGATACAAATATGCTACCTAAGAAATGGTATGTTGGTAATCCACTATTCTAGGTAGACAAAATAGCTGTTCCAGACAGTTTTCATTTCAGTTTACATCTCTGCATCTCCAAACATTCAACTATTCTACAAAGTCACTATAATTTTTACAGGATCAATGTACTCTTATGACAATAAGGAATAATGTATTTAGTTTCCTCTTTAGTTGTTTTCGGATATATTCTCCCATCATCCAAACATACAATATTACTTTGTATGTATGTACATAATAAATGTTTGATTTGCAGGAAATGTAATGCCCGTTGGAGCTATGCCAGAAGGTACCATTGTTTGCAATTTGGAAGAAAAAATGGGTGACCGAGGTCGGCTGGCTCGTGCCTCAGGCAACTTTGCCACAGTCATTGGACACAACCCAGACGCCAAACGCACCAGAGTGAAGCTTCCATCTGGTGCTAAGAAAGTTTTACCATCCAGTAACAGAGGCATGGTTGGTAAGTAATGACAATTTTTAAATTGACTGAAATGAAATAATTGGAAATGATGATTTCTCACTTACCTACTCTGAATGTCTATGATTAACAATTAGAGGCTCTTTCTGAAGATCTTTATATTTTCGTTTTATACAAAGTGCCAAAATTGAAGTTACAGAACATGATCAATTTTCAGGTATTGTCGCCGGTGGTGGTCGTATTGACAAACCCATCTTGAAGGCTGGTAGAGCATACCACAAGTACAAGGTCAAGCGTAACTGCTGGCCATATGTACGTGGTGTTGCCATGAACCCTGTGGAACATCCTCACGGTGGTGGTAACCATCAACATATTGGTAAGTACATTCTCATTAATATCATTTTTATAGACAATCCCCCGTTAGGTAAAATACCAGACTATTAAAAAAACGAAATACAATAAAACCACAAAAAGTGTACAGAAGTGTACTCGGAAGAGATTTTCAAATTTAAAGTCTTAAACCCACAATTTCTTGACTTGTTTTTCATTCTATTTATTAATCTATAATGGTGGATTATCCCCTACAATTTTGAAAAACCTGGAATCAACTAAACTAAATTTACAATCACAATTTTATAAGTTGTAGGGGTCTCCTTTTAAGTAAGGGTTTACTTGTGTCAGGAGGCCCCGTTGTTCTAAACAGAGTGAACGAAAGCAATGGAATGTTTCCCCACTGTAGACCTAATTGTCCATTCCAGTCCCCCTCAGGCATCACCCTCTTGCCCTTCTCTGTTTGGCCGTAGAGGGGCATTTGCCTTATTACGTCAGAGCAATGTTGCTAATGTCTAATGGTAGCGGTGACCACTTTCCATCGAGTAGCTCCCTTGCCTGTTCCTGTTTGCCTACCATATCACATAAAAAAGGAACAAACTGTTAACTCATTATTCTTATTTGCAGGTAAGGCGTCTACTGTCAAGAGAGGTACTTCGGCTGGTCGCAAGGTTGGTCTTATTGCTGCCCGCAGAACTGGAAGAATTCGTGGTGGCAAGACAGACACAAAGAAGGAGGCATAGACAAATGTATGCTAAATAAAAATCATAAAATGCATTTATTAGTTTCAATTTCAAATAACTACAGTGCAGCAAGTAAGATTTTCACTGTCATGCTGTAGTATCTACAACAAATAAAAAAAAAACATTTTTGTTCAATAAAAGTCGAGGTCAAATTCCTTGGCCCACCTATGAAACAATGCTATGTAACATGTATGATGACTTGTTGCACTGTAAAAACAAAATCCCTGTCCTTTGAATTTTGTGATAAATTATTACTTGTGAAGCTAATACTTAAGAGCTAGAGATCACATTCGGCAATTTCAAAAAAAATTTGTTGTATACTTGTAACATAAAGGAACATCCACATCTGTCCATTGAGAGTCTGGCTTAGTAATTAATAGTTTTGTTCCAGTTTCAAGAATAATGTAGCCAGCACAGAGCAACTAATGCATCAGGTTTTCAGTTTAGTCATTACAGTGAACATAACACGCATTTTTGTTCATGAAACCACGTTTGACAGACGAGATGGAAATTTCGAGGTGTGTTGAAAAACTCAACAGAAAACACTTGCCAATTTTCTTGTCGAATGTCCTAGCTGTAGCTGGTTAGGTACAGCCGACACAGAGTTGTATTGCGGTAAGTGGTTGCCTGTGCCCCATCGCTGCCCGTGCCGCTCCATCATACGTCAAGTTTTCGGGAGCGTTATTATTTTTAGTAATGATACAGTGAAATGGTCCCGGTGCCGTAGTGTCTGTGAGCGAGATGCCCGACATTGCTACAGTCAGTATCTACGTACATTTGTCTTTGTGAATATGATATATACACATCGATATGGATTTCCGTTGTATCTAATACTAAAATACCCTTAGAATTATTCTAGTCGTCTTCAGGCTAGATATAGATAACGCCGCCGTCGTGGTACACGTGAGGCTTGCTCGTCGCGGCTGCCACAAACGAAACTGTTGTACGCCAAGCGCGGGCGCCGGACGCTCGACTTATCAGGTATGTACTTTCTCACTGAATACCTGTAACTTTTCGTGTAATATATAATGTATTATGCCATAAAAATCACGTCGCCGCAAAGTGTGAATTAACCTGTTCCACACACCCTAGATTCTGATGTTTATAACTAATTGTGTTTTGTAATTTATCACATACTTGCGACCCACCCCGGTTTCACGCGGGTTTAACTAGGGTTTTCTTTATTATTATTCATCTATATCTTTATACAAGGTGGAAAATTTTGACGCCACGGAGGAAAAGTACTGTAATAATAATATAGAAAATACAGAAAATAATAATAATAATCATCATGGCGTTAATGTACCGGTTGTGTTCTCGCGGCCTGGGGTTCGCCTTAACCATGAAATAGTATTTGGCAGATCAGATAGATACAGTGGAGCGACTGCCATCTGACCTCCGTGACCCTGCTATCAGGGGAACCTGACCAGATTGGACTATGCTTACACATTCAGTCGCCTGAATGTGCAGGTTTCTTCACGATGTTTTCTCTCACCGTAAGAGCATCGGTTAGGTTACATAACCCAGAAAAGAGTCATTGGTAGATGGCACATGGCCGCAGTGGGATTCGAACCCGGGACCGCTCGTTTACGAGTTGCGACCCTGTGATCACAAGGCCACCGGACGCACCTTGAATACGCTCTATTAAATACTGAATCAACTCAAAGGAAACATTAATTAATTTAAAAAAAGAAGCAAAGCTGCAATCAAAGTCACAATAAGCTGTACCTGTTGTGATCTTATCTGTATGTCAATTTTGTATACTATTTATTGTGCACAATAAATGTTAAATAAATAAATAAATAAAGATTTTTGAAAATACACTTTCCAAACTCGGGAATCGAACCAGCTGAAATACAAAAAATAACACCTTATAGTTTAATAGCAATAATAGTTTTATTTCTAAAAATGAAAAAATTATTATTTTGAGTAAGTTTTACTATCTACAGTATTTAAGTAGGTACTTTGTCCAGTTGGCGTTAAAAATTTCCACCCTGTAAATAAAATTCAATTGCTATTGAGATGAGAACTGCTTGAACAATTCGAATAATGTTTTGATTCTGTTGGCTTTAATACAGGGGTTGTTTGTATGTAAGAAAAAAAGGGGTCGGTACGGTAAGGGTAGGGTAGGTGTATGTTAGGGGAAATCGCACCGGGTCAGCTAATGTAAAATAAACTTACCGGAAGAAATTCTTTAACGGATTGTGAAAACCGCTTCAAAATCGGAACAAGCAGCCAGACGCGGAAAGCAAATTTATAACTATGTAATATAGAGACAGATACATTCGTTCCCAGTTTACATCTCTGTACCCCTTAACATTCAACTATCCCACGGAATTTTAAGAAAAATGTATTTAGTGTCCCCTTAGTGACAGAATTTTCGAAAACTGGTTAGTGTTTTCGGATATTATCTTCCTCTATACATGTATGTAACATGTGCATAATAAATGCTTGATTTGCAGGAAATGTAATGCCCGTTGGAGGTATGCCTGAAGGTACCATTATGTGCAATTTGGAAGAAAAAATGGGTGACCGAGGCCATCTGGCTCGTGCCTCGGGAAACTTTGCCACTATCATTGGACATAACCCAGACGCCAAACGCACCAGAGTGAAGCTTCCATCTGGTGTTAAAAAAGTTTTACCATCCAGTAACAGAGGCATGGTAAGTAATTTAAATTTTTAAATAGACTGAAATGAATTATTTTTTTATGGAAATTGGAAATGATGATTTCTCACTTACCTACTCTGAATGTCTATGATTAACAATTAGAGGCTCTTTCTGAGGATCTTTATATTTTCGTATTATAAAAAGTGACAAAATTGAAGTTACAGATCGTTTATAAATTTTCAGGTATTGCTGGTGGTGGTCGCATTGACAACCCATCCTGAAGGCTGGTAGAGCATACCACAAGTACAAGGTCAATTGTAACTGCTGACCATACATATGTAGTATTGACATGAACCCTGTGGAACATCCTTACAGTGGTGGTAACCAACTATACATTTGTAAGTACATTCTCATTAATAAAACCAGAAAAATGTGATTGTTGGTGTACAGATGAACAACTCAGAAGAATGCTCCATCTTCGACCGCATCGTCACTTACCAACAGGTGAGATGGCGGTCAAAGGCCTGTCTTGTCTAATATAAAATAAGTTTATCAAATTTTAAGTATTGAACCCACAATTTCTTGACTTGTATTTCATTATATTTATTAATCTGTATTAATAGAATATCCCCTACAATTTTAAAATAACTGGAATGTTGCCTCACTTAAGGCCTCATTGGTCATTCCAGTCCCCCTCAGGCTCTCGCCCTATCTGTTAACTTTGGCCGTTAGAGAGGCGGGCAAGGCATTGGCAATACCCCTGGTGTTCTCCCAGCATTCAACATACAATATTGCTCTGTATATGTATGTACAACATAATAAATGCTTAATTTGCAGGAAATGTAATGCCCATTGGAGCTATGCCAGAAGGTACCATTATGTGCAATTGAAAGAAAAAATGGGTGACTGAGGCCTGCAGACTCGTGCCTCGGGCAACTTTGCCACAGACATTGGACACACCCAGACGCTAAACGCACCAGAGAGAAGCTTCCTATCTGATGCTAAGAAAGTTTTACCATCCAGTAACAGAGGTTGGTGAGTAATGACAAATTTTAAATTGACTGAACAGAAATAATTTTTTATGGAAATTGGAAATGATGATTTCTCACTTACCTACTCTGAATGTCTATGATTAACAATTAGAGGCTCTTTCTGAGGATCTTTATATTTTCGTATAATACAAAGTCAAAATTTAAGTTACAGAACATTTAAATATTTTCAGGTATTGTTGTTGCTGGTGGTGGTCGTATTGACAACCCATCCTGAAGGCTGGTAGAGTATACTACAAGTACAAGGTCAAGCGTAACTGCTGGCCATATGTACGTGGTGTTGCCATGAACCCTGTGGAACATCCTCATGGTGGTGGTAACCATCAACACATTGGTAAGTACGTTCTCATTAATAAAACCAGAAAAATGTGATTGTTGGTGTACAGTTGTACAACTCCGAAGAGTTTTCAAATTTGAAGTGTGGAACCCACTATTTCTTAACTTGTTTTTCGTTCTATTTATTAATCTGTATTGATAGATGATCTCCTACAATTTTAAAATAACTGGAATGTTGCCTCACTGTAGGCCTTATTGAACATTTCAGGAACGGTACCGCCGATCTCCAATCGCATGATACCATCCCTCTGGAATGTCGTCACAACAAGCATTTCAGATATTCTGTGAGGTCATTCCAGAGGATGGTATCACGCGATTGGAGATCGGCGGTGCCGCAGCACTCTTGCCCTTTGTGTTGTCTTTGGACGTGGACGGGCATCAGCCTTTTTTCGTTAATGAGGCGGGCAAGGCACTGGCGATACCCCTGGTGTTGCTAATGTCTATAGGTACCGGTGAACACTTTCCATCAGGTTGCCCGCTTGCCTGTTCCTGTTTGCCTACCATATCGCATAAAAAATTAACAAACCGTTAACTCATTGTTCTATTTTGCAGGTAAGGCCTCCACTGTCAAGAGAGGTACTTCTGCTGGTCGCAAGGTTGGTCTTCAGAACTGGAAGAATTCGTAGGGGCAAGACAGACACAAATATGGCGGCATAGACAAATGTATGCTAAATAAAATCATAAAATGCATTTCTTTGTTTCAATTTCGAACAAATACACTGCAGCAAGTAAGATTTCGGTTTCATGTAATGTACGGGTCATTAAACAGTAGTATCTACAAAATATTAATATTAATTTATTTTCATAGCTGCTAAAAGGAATGTCGAGGGCAAAAACAAAATCCCTGTCCTTTGAATTTTGTGATAAATTATTACTTGTAAAGCTAACACTTAAATAGTTAAGAAAAACTAGAGTTCTAGATTACTGTAGGCAGCTTCATAAAAATTTTGTTGTTATAGTTTTTACATAAAGGAACATCCACATCTATCCATTGAGTCTGGCTAAGTAATGAATTGCGTTGTGCTCCTATTTTAAGGATAAGGTAGCCAGCAACAAACGCAGACAGGTTTCCAGTTTAGTCCTTACAGTGATGATAACGCATCTGCGGTTCTGCGTTTGTTCATCAATTACCATTGACGGCATCAGTCCCTAGTTTGATTAAGCCTCCTCCACATTAGTAGATGGTTTTGTCAATATCTCCACGATTGACAGGCGGGTTGAAAATAGTGTTGAAAACACCTGCTTATTTTCTTCTCGGAGGTCCTAGCTGTAGCTGGTCGTCCATATACGATGGAAGCCATAAAAAATATATCCATACGCGCTTACACTGTGCTGCGCGGCGCGGCAATAAAGTAGTTTAAATGAGTTTGTATGGAGCTAGACGCTCTTGAGCAGAGTGACGCGGCTATCCATACAGAATCTATTGTAGCGCCGCCGCGTCGTTGCCGCGTCGACGTTGCGTCGCGCAGGGCAGTGCAGCGCAAATGCGTTAGGGCCGCGCTCCATACAAATGAAGTTTTGAAACCTCATACTTTTATCTACTCATTTGAATATTGAAAATAATAATTTGAATATTAACCCATCAAAGCCAATGAGATTTTGTAAACGCTATTTAGAATACAATATCTATGTCTGGTTTGTGAGATTTTCGTTAAAATATATTGTTTCAAAGCATGAGTATTAAGATTTGGTTTGAAACATAAATCCTGTGCAACTTTGAAATTATGATCATACTTCGTTTAAATAAAGCGCTATCGACACTCCTCTTAAGTCAGTAATAGCTCTCTTCAATATGGGAGCGGCACTGGAAATCAATCTGATACGCGTGGGAATATGCTACGTAGAGTAGATACCTACCTAAAAAGGCGACGCACAGCCAACACAGAGTTGTATTGCGGTAAGTCGTTAGCTGTGCTCATCATTCACAGAAGCATTCGGGAGCGTGATTATTATGTAATGAACAAAGTAAACAGTGAGATGGTCCCGGTGCCGTGGTGGTCTATATGGGCGATATGCCCGACATTGAGAGACATGCTACAGTCAGTATCTACATTTGCCTTTGTGAATATGATATGTACTTATAAATATGGATTTCCATTGTATCTAATACTAATACACCCTTAGAATAATTCTAGTCGTCTTCGGGTTAGAGATAGACGCGCCGCGCGCCGTGACACGTGAGAGGCTTGCATGCACGCCGCGGCTGTAATGTACCTATTTAAATATCAATTGCTGTTCGAGTCTAACTAAAATTTGAACTTGAATTGTACCAATACGAACCCATTCGAATAATATTTTTGTTCTGTTGGCTTTAATACAGGTGTGGTGTGTATGAAAGAAAAAAAGGGGTAGGTAGATTTAGGGTAGTGTTATGTAGGTGTATTGTATGATATGTTAGGGGACGTCGCACCGGGCTAGCTAGTAAAAATTAAATTTTCCTTAAGAAATTCTTTAACCGCATCAAACTCGGAAAAACTTTATAACTATGTAATGTACATAGACATAGTATGTAAGGATAAGGAGTAGCCGTCCCTCGCGGTTTTCGCTCACACGCAGTTCGAATCTCTGTATCTGAATAGCTACTATCTTGTTGAATCCTACATTTATTTCCCCGGAATTAATGTTTTTGAAATCAGTTTTCGAAGATATGGTTCAACATCTAAACAAAAAAGTTTATAATATTAGCATATTTTATTATTAGAGTTCAAAGTATTCAAAAGCCTCTTTGTCACACAGCTTTTATTTTCACTTCATACAGATATTCAAGCTACTCGTATTAAAAAGATTCGTTGCCTTTTTTGTTTATCAACCCATCAAGGCTATATTCGGATATATCTACTTCACTATCGTCTTTTTCAGTTACCTTCGACTTTACAAACGCTTTGTTATTTACAACTGGCAGACTTTCTGATTCATCCAGAATCGAGCTGCCTAAGCTTGTATTGCTCCCTGCTAGACTAGCTGCTTTGCCCATGCGTCCGGCTAGTACGTCCACGCCTCCCACAATTGCAGTAGACGCTGTTTCAGTTCGTCGAGCTAATTGTGCTTCTATAGTTTGCTTAAGTTCTTCAATTTTGGGACTTGCGCGGGTACTTATTTGAAGTTTCGTGTCATTCTTCAAGGGTTCATTTTCGATGCTGTACAGATAAAACATACTCGAGTTCAGTTAATAAGTTTATGACTAGTGTACCTAACCTACATCAGTATATAGGTAAGCAGCCGATGTGAGATGAGGCCTCAGCCAGGGTGGACGGGTTTTAGGCACTGTCCTAATTGGCAATGGCTGTACGACCGTTGAATCGCACGACCGTTGCCAATTATGCAATTGCATTGGCAATACTCGGGTATTCAGCCGATTCGGCCAAGCCCAGTTTTGGCCCGCGGGCGGAACGACTGATGCATTTAAATTAATATTTTTCCTCAGGCGTTTGGGGTCGACAGTTAAAAATGTCCTTAGAAATGGTTTTAAGACATCTCGCCTCTCCACTACTGGAGGTTGGCCGTCAGCTCAGCGAACTTAGACTTGTTCTGTGCCAGGCGAAACAGTTCTTCTACGCCGGTAACACCCGTCCATTAACTGATATTACGAAGCCACGATTTCCAGATCCAGTGCGACGTCTCCCCTCGATTTTGCCCATCATAATCATTTGGAGAAGTTGGTACCTTCCAAGTGGCCAAGATACCCGACTTTAGTTTTGTTTGACGGTCCGTAACAATTCTCTGCTCTTACCGACGTGCTGGAGAACCCTCACGTTGGAAACCTTCTGTGTCCAACTTAGCATTCTCCGATAATACCACATCTCTTTTTTTAATCAAATTTTTTACTGCGGTTCCAAAAGCTTGGGGATAAACAATAATTTTAATGAATCAGGCGTTATGGCCGCGGGCCAAAACCAGACAGCCGAAACGCCTGAACACTCGTGCGACCATGGTCGTACGACGGGCGTCGCCCGACTAATAGGAACCCTCAAAACCGCCCGTCGCACGACTGTTGTCATGTAGGACAGCGCTTTACATTCTAAGGCTGGATTCAGTATTCGAACGATAACGCCTAGCGCATACCTACGTCCGTAAGTGCGAATGACAATGACATCGCTACGCGACCGACGCCAGCTTTACGCGATCTCTTTTACGGACATCGTTCTGTGCTTTAATGAAAGCTAATTAAATGTACTACAACTTTCTCTTAGCTACTATTCTCATAGAACGAGCGATTTAATTGTTGATTTTATACTATTATATTGTACGCTCGTACCGTCGTTCGAGCACTGAATAGGGCCAAAGTTATCATGTCTTAATAAAGTCTTCTTATCTTTCTACATCTACCTAAGTTTTGCTTACCTGGATATGTCCCACTCTTCATTATCCAAATTTACTAAGCCCAGTTCATATTTTTCCATACCATCACTTTTCTCGGTGCTTTGAGATGGCGATGCACTGACTGATTTCATTTGTATGGCCTCCATATCAAACAGTACTTTCTTCTTGTTTAGTGACGACGTAGACGATGCATTTTTTAATACGCTTTTAGTTCGTTTTGGTTCTTCTCTAACATTTTCTACCGAAGCAGCTTTCTTAATTGGGATGTTTATAGACTCTACATCATCGCTTTCGTTACTGTCTATTTCTAATGAAGGGGTGTTTTTATTATGAATAACTGCATTAGGTTCTTGAAGATTCGATGCTGAACGCGTACGAGCAACAGGATCTAATCCGTTGTGAATAGTATATTTTGGTATACTAATGTTGGAAGCAGATGAAGGTCTACGGGCCGGAGATTTTATTAAAGTCTCCACTGAACTAAATGCATTTGGTACTTCTACAGAATTGTAATACTTATGGTAACTTTCATTCGATTTTTCATCGGAATCATTGAGTGAAGTGATTGAATTATTTCTGTACCCCTGTACTGGAGTTTGCGGCTTACTAACGTTATATTTTTTTCTTATTACTGAACGATATACGTCATTATCAGGATCGGGCCTTGTTTCAGTTTGGACTGTATCACGCCTGACCGCAATGGGGCTTGTCGGAGTAGACCCTGGTGGGGTTCGTAGTAAAGACAGGGCTTTCTTAGCTACTTCGGAATTAATTGATTTTTGCTTCGCTTTATAGCTAATATCGTTATTTTTGACTAACGACAGTGCCTTACTTTTTACGTTGGAAATTACGGATGTAAGACTAAAAGGTTTTGATAGTTTGCTTGGAGAGCTGTAATCTAACGGTTCTGCTTCTTTCGTAATGTTTGAAGTGTTAGAGTCCAAATACGTCAATATTTTATGCTTCACTCTTTGGTAGGCCGGATTTTTCTAAAATAAATGAACAAATAAAATTAAGCGAATAAGCATTAGGTCTTTTTTGAGCTTAGGTCTATTGAACACAGTTAAGATAATGTAACCCCAATCGTAATGTATGTAGCTTGTTGTGCGCTACGTGACAGCTGAAGTGTAGGCGTAGCACGACCACTACCGCTAAATTGTAGCATAGGCTACGGTTTACTGCCGCATCCGCACCTAACTTTTTCGTGATAGGTACCCAATATATTCTCGATGTACATCCAGCCTATAAGTAAGTAATTAAGAAAATGCTGTATGTTTTATTGATTAAATATGTAAAAGTTATAAATTAACAACCTTAGACTTTATCTCATATTGCTGTTGCAACTGTATCCTTTGTCGCCGAAATACGGTTTGTGCCAGTCTGCTCTTCAGAGGGTCCACTCCAACGGATACCAGGCGATTGTTCACTTCTTCAGTAATTTTTGCGCGAACTAATTTAACTGGACTGCAAGTAAACGTATAAATGAAATGTTGAAATAGAAATTTAATAACCTCACTGCGTCATAGAATTATTTTTGCTAACAAGATATAAAGCGACGTAAACTATGTACATAAACAGACAGACTCCTTGATGAGTAATTATGTACTTTAAGCTAACTGCTGGATATAGGCCTGCCTTAAGAAGCGCCATTTGTACCACTCATAAATTTTGCGCACTCCGTCACTGGAAACCGAGTCACATAAAAACAAATGTATTTGCAAAGTTCTGATCGGATAGAGTGGCGATTGCTCCACCGACAACAGTCATACTCTTAAATATATGATGATATATGATGATGATCGGATCATGTCTCTTGGAGAAATACCGAGATTATTCATTGGAAGCAAATACTAGCAATTATAATAACTAAATATTTTACCTGCCCGGTGTACGGCTTGGACTTGCAACAGATACTTCTGGTGCGGTTTGGGATAAGGGTTTATCCTTTTTAATTTTGTGTTGTTTTTTTACTTCCAGTGATTTATTAATTGGCGAATGGTAACTTTTGTTTTCTAGTGTGCCGTTAATCTTAATGTTATTATGTTGTTTGTTAGGTACATCATCAACATTCAACACTTTCGATGGCTTTGTATCTCGCAAAGATGTTGATGGTTTGGTTTCTAGAATCTGTTGTGGTTTCCCCGAGCTTTCGGAAGTGTCGGATGAACTTTGCGAAGCAATTCTTAGAAGTTCTTGTGCTCTACGATGAAGTTTCTCGAGACTCTTTCTATCCGTTATTGTTTTCTTAGTTTTAGGCGGATCCGCTAACGGCACTGAAGTTTTAGAGTTAGAATTATGTGCCTGAAAATAATAATGTAAGTATGCATTGTGTATTTAATTAATCTACTTCTAGGAACCCCCTACGTATCTACTGTATTAAAACGTAATAATAAATATAAATATTATAGTACCTAGTTAATGAAACTTTACCAATAACTAGTGTAAGTTATCAGAGAGGACCTAATTGACTGTCTACTTATAATATTTAATTTGTATTATAAGCTGTTAGTACTACAATCAATAAATAAGTAACTGTACATTACAGCAGTGTCTCTGCATAGTGTAAAGTTTCTATTCCCGCGGGAAGAACCTAAATATACGATATTACCGCCCCTGTTTTAGGCCGTTCTAAGTAAAATGTCCAGTTTTCAGTTTTTTTCGTTTTAGTCCTAAAACTGCTTAGGTACATACCAAAATTCACGTTTGTACTCCTTGTTCAAGTTTGTACGTGCCTCATAATTTTGATGAGTAAATGATCATTCAGTCAGTAGTAAAATAGGCGATTTTCAAATTTGAATAAAATAGTAACTGCTAGACACTACTTTCCCCAATTTTAACAGGTAACTAGAATACTATTGTCAATTTACGTACAAGTCTCATACCAATATGTGGAACGATAACGACGTTATGATAGGGGGAAAACACGCTGAAATGGTTGTTGTAAGTAAATATACACAATGTATGCGTATTCCGGGAACTTCGCCTGGTGCACTATAGTGCGCCTCGATACCTCTACTTTAGGATCTAATATAGCTTGGAATTACCGAACGTTTTTCAGTCGAATTGTGTCGTTTTGGTTCATCATTAACGGCTTGGTGTAACATAATCTGTAATTGCGCAGCATGCTCGCGCTCCGCCTCTGCGACCGCGCGGGCCTCTTGCGCCTCACGGCCGACTTCGTTCAGCTTCTGAAGCAGCACTTCGTATTGCTTGGTTTGGGCCTCAACTCGTTTACTCCAGGCTGCCATCTGAACGTTTACTTCGTTTTTTCTCTCATGTTCTTCATCTTCGGATTTTCTTCTCTATAAAAGTAGAGTGTAAGTATATTGAATTAATAAGTATAGTAAATTATGTTATATACTGTAAATACTTACGGAATTAATTAACTCTTGTTTCAGAGCAACTATTTCTGTACCTTGATGTTTTATAGTTGCATGCAATTGTTCTATTAAATAAGCATCGTTCGAAATTGGTTGTCGTTCTTTCTCTTTGAAAGAATTCATAGTTTCTATAATTTGAGAACGTAATAAATGGATTTCTTTGTTGTATTTTTCATATTCTTCTCTTTTCCATTCTTCTATCTTATCCAGAAAAAAATCCTCTTGAGACGTTGATACTTCGGCGTCTTTTGTCTTTGCTACTTTTGAAGAAATAGTTAAGCCATTGTTCTTCTGAGGCGATTCAACCTTGGCTTGTTTATCTTCTTTTGGCTGTGGTTCCTGCGGAATGTTACTTTGACGTTGTACTGTTGAAATTATTTTTTCCATTTCTTGTAACTTTGACCGTAGCTCAGTAATTTCGTCATTCAGTTTGGAGTTTTCTTTATCGCTTAATTCTTGTTGCACATGCATAGTTTCAGCAACATCTTTTTGAGGGATTTCCGTTACATTACCATGTCTTCTAGACATATGACTTCTGAGGTAGAGCTGATTTAAAAAGATTTTATCGCAATACGTGCATTTGTTATGTTGCAGAGTGTCACCGTTAGATGTGGATGGAAATATGTCAGTATTCTTAGTCAGAGTTTTTAGAATCATTGTAGCTATGTTATCATTTCCATAAGGCAGCGGTGGTCTGTAAGTGTGTTTCGTCTTCCTTTTTAATTTCCTTATATCTTCTTCCTTTTCCCTGAGATCTTTTTTTGTTGTATCTAATTCCTGTTAAAAAGAGCAAAAATAAACACTAACCAAGATATTTTCTATGTTTCCCTGCCAGCCATATCGGAAAATCAAGTATTTCCAAGCCAGTGAGCGTATTCTCTAAAATAAAAGCGACGAGGTCAGGGCTGAGGAAGCTCGTCATTTCGAAAGTGGAGACGGCGCGGCAAGCTTAAACTTTAACAAATACCTGTAAAAGTTTAAGCTTGTGTGTAAAAGAACGCGAGAAGACATGCGTCACAGTTTTGGCCCGCATTCGGGCCCGCGTCCCTTCTTTTGTGGTGAATGAGGTCTTAGAGAACATCATCACAGCAGCAACTTACCTGTGCAATGGCCTGCAACTCCTCCCTGAGAACATAGACGCTGCGGTCGAGGTAGTGCCGGCAGAACAGCTGGTACTCCACGGACAGCTGCGCCAGACGGAACATCTTCAGCACACCCTCATCTAGGATGCGCACATCGAACTCCGACTCTAGCACGCAGTTCAGGATCTGAGGTTGTCAGATAAAGTTTTAAAAAACGGCCCGGGGCCCGCCTTGGCCTTAATCCAGGATTTGGCAGATCAGATAATTACAATGGAGCGACTGACATCTGATCTTCGTGACCCTGTTACCAGGGGAACCTGACCAGATTAGATCATGGTTACACACTCAGTCGCCTGAATGGGCGAGGTTTCATCATGATGTTTTCCCTCACTGTACATAACTCATAAAAGAGTAATTGGTACATGGCACAGTGGGATTACCTCTCGCTTACTAGTCGGATACCTTAACCACTCGGCCACTGACGCTCAAAAGATCAAGTTAGGATCAAGTTAATAGAGATAATAAGTAGCGTGCTTGCGAGACTGATGAAGTGATAACCATAGAAAAGCAACGGATGACCGTTTCGTACGTGAAGCTAGTCGAACTTCAGTACCGCATGTGTATCCCGTGATACAGTTGGGTAAGCGAAGAGAGTTTGACTAAGATCTTCTGGGGACCCTGATACTAGTTGAACTGTCTCGTGATGGTATGTATAAGGTCCGCCATTCTAATAGCCGATTTCACTAAACTCAGGAATTGCCTTGGTTCTTTCTTATCTCATTGGACGTTGCTGATTGAGTAAAAACTAGTTAAGACGAAACTTTGACGATTCCTAAGTTTAGTGAAAACGGCCATAAGTATCTATATTTCCAACACTTAAAAATTATCAATTTTGATTTCAACTTCCCAGTAAACAGTAATTTGCGTTTCTGGTACAGTGCGTCTAAAGGTTATGTAAATACCAATATCGACATGTCAAATTTGTAAAAAGCTATGATATTGTTCGATGTATCCATTTGCGCGGACAGCAACGAGGTTTTTCAACAACTCTTCAACCTTATTGTGTGTCGAACACCATTGTACGTTACATTGGCGATTTTTATATAGAGGAAGGCAAACGAGAAAGTGGGCCATCTGATGGAAAGTGGTCACCACGCTTATATCTCATCACACCCTCAAAACTCTGGCAGTCGCGTATGCGTTGTAAGCCTTTGAGATAGGCGTAGGCTGGTTTCTTGAAGGTTAGTTCGCTCCTCCCAAGCGTTTATAATTATAGCAATTATAAGGCATCAAAACAGGCAGTTATTTTCAAAATTCAAAATTCAAAATTACTTTATTGAGTAGGATATTACATATCTCTTTCAATCGTCAAAGAGGAGGGGGTAGGAAATTAGGAAGGAAACACACAGTGACATGTTGGCCACAACAGCCCACACACAGACAGTTGACAGTTGGCAGTGGATGTGCGGCCCCATGGCCGCAGCACAGCCGCCCCCCGCCGACAACGGCCAGACCATGTCCGACAATACCAGTGATAGGTAGCTGCCCTAACCCTACCCTTACCCTGCCCGTAGCCTACCCCTATCCTACCCTACCTACCCCTATCCCGGCCTAACCCTTAACCTAACCTAACCCTACCCCTACTTTCCCCCTATCTTATCCTACGCCATCCCTACCGCAGTCCGCGCAGAGCAGACGCCCCCCAGCCCCGCCACGACCAAAAGTCACAGTGTGTGGGAAGGGAAGGAATGTTAACGCCGCTTCCTAGGTGGTCCTCCGTGGTATAGAAACGGCAACAAACCCACAGAGCCTAAGTTAATTCATTTTTTTTTTTTTAAATGTCTTATATACTAATACATTATATTTACATACTAATTTTAACTAAATTAATACCTGTTTAAAACTGCAGTTCAGTTCCATGGACTTTTGTCATTCACATATTCAGGTATACTATAATAACTTTTTGACACAATTTATTTTTTATAGTACCTAGCTTTAAATTTATTCAATGTTAAATTCTGTATATCTGTTGGGACCTTATTATAAAAGCGTACACATTGACCCATAAATTATTTGTGGACTTTGGCCAGACGACAAGAACTAGTAACAAGTTTATCTTTATTTCTAGTATTCCTACTATGCACATCACTGTTCTTCATAAACAAGTGTATATTTTTATGAACATAGATCAAGTTCTCATAAATGTATTGTGATGGCATTGTCATAATGTCAATATTCTTTAATATATCTCTAAGTGAAGTTCTAGGTCCCAATTGGTAAATCGCGCGAACAGCCCTTTTCTGCAGAACAAATACATTATGCCAGTCGGCAGCGTGTCCCCACAGCAGTATGCCATAAGTCATAATACTGTTTCGCATTTACAATACTACTTAAATTGGATTAGAATATTAAAACCTTACGTCATTCATATGCTGTTCCACTAAACTGAATCTTCGTTCTCTGACGAGGCTATCAACATCAATAAGTCCTGCAAAAAGACAAAAATCACATTAAAAAATAACATAACTAGTGCCTACGTGGTGCCTACTTATGTAGTTATGCATATATTCCGACTTAAGTAACGAGTAGGTATTTAGCCGAAAATACAATCAAAGTAGATAAAGCAACGTAAAGAAAATCATAATAGATACAATACTTACTAATCTTGGCCCAATCGACACGATTACGTGTACGATGTGTGTTGAAAGCGAAGCCAGCTTCTTCAGCAAGCTTAGGAAAGTGGTGATGCAGTTCCTGAGAGCTTTTACTCACCATTTTACTTAAAATGTTACCTTCACATCCCTTAACAATTATGTTGCTTATATTATACTATTTTCACCTTTAATTCAAATTATACTTAAGTATAAAACATTTTTAGCAATTTCATGTCCTTCTGATATACAAAAATAAAATGTTTATCAGATTTTCCATAACAATGTTTGTTTGTAGCATTGTCGCGCGTTGCTTAGCAACGGTTTTAGCATGAAGCAAACCATAAAGCAAACAATGCAAACAGTGACAAAAGAAACTCCTTTTTGCCTAATTGGTTTTACGACGTGGTTCAGTGGTTAACCACGCTGGTCTGCCACGCAAGAGTTCCCGGATTTGATACCCGGCCGGGCAGGAATTTAAATGTGTAATTTTAATTTGTGTTACTAGTGGGTGTTACTATATTTACACTCACATATATATATATATATATATATATATATATAATAAGTATGTAGGTAAACATAAGTAGCATATCAGTTATCTATTTTATTTTATTTTATTTTTATTTTTATTTATTAGGAAGACCAACAGCTTTATAATACAATAGTTATTCATATAAGAAATAGAATGCCAATTATAGGTCTCCACAGATAGATCTAGCATCTATATAGTACAAGCTTTGTTTAGTTTGGGGCTAGATGGTATGTGAATTCGTCCAAAGACATTTATTTATTGGAAGCATACATTGTTACACTTTACTTCGTAAAATTGAAGCAATATATCGTCAGTGAAGTTCTAACAGTGCGTAAGTCATATTTTTACGGTTTACGATTTTAATATCATTGAATATAGAGATATGGCGTGCTTCATTTCAACAGCCATATTTGACTTACGCACTGTTAGAACTTCACTGACGATATTTATTATTTTATTCTATGACTTTTCGCAAGGAGGAAAAATACAAACCATAACAAATTCTTTTCTTTATATTGATAGCAAAGCAAGGATACCAAGAAAGTTGCTTTTAGGCCGTTTGTCCACCGCCACCATCACCGTGACGTCGTCAGCGAGTACGAGATAACTGCGCGCCCGTCCCCAAGCGCCGTGGACAGGCAGTCATGGTAAATGTACGTGCCGCTACAAAAAAATTTGAATAAAGGCATAGAAGGAGCCTACTCACAGCTGAAGTCACAATCTATATTTTGTTTCCTTTTTTTAATGGGGCATATAACGTGTCCAAAAGAGACGAAGAGTCTATAACCACTGCTATTGTCACATTTGGTGGCATTGGTCACCTAATGGGTCCAATTTCTTTGACTCGTAGTTTCCGCGGGTAGGTACCTCATAATGCTTTGCGTTGCTTTTCGTAAGCAAAATAACGAAATGAAACAATTGTATTACGTGGCCATAAACCACTTTGCTCGATAAACTTTATTGGTCCAAAATACATTGCGTGTTTCATCGTAGAGGTCAATCATTACATATATCTAAGAGGAGCAGTCTCATGGATCGGGGTGGCCTAGCGACATGGCGCGTTAATTACATTATATATATTTTTTTGTATTTTTTATTTATGCCGTTGGCCGATGGAGTCAAGCAAAAAGGTTATAAGAAATGTGTGCAATGTTCAACTTGACGCACAAAACGTGAACCCAAAATACGCAGTGGATAATATTTGTGAGCAAGCTGAATATTTTGTATCCAGCTCACGCTCTGTGCTCGAGTTTATAACTTTGTACAAGTGTAAATAGTTGCGTATAAAAATAACAAATTAATATCGCGTTGGCAGAGTCACGAGTCCGAAATGAGGTAAGGCGAGCGTTCGTCAGGGGTGCACAAGCGCAGGTGGCGCGGGGCTGTGCGGGGTCTACGCGGCGGGCTTCTCCTCGGAGACGGCGGTCGTGCCCGAGGCCACGGAGCCGCCCTCGTCGGGCGACGCCTGGCAGGACAGCGACGGGAACCTCTGGTACAGTGCCGCGCGGTATTTAGGATGACTGAAGCAAGAAAAAGAAGTTGAACATCAGTATTGTTAGTTACACATCAAAAACGTTTTAAAAATGGGGCTTTCTAAGAACCAACCTGATGCCGTATACAATAGGGTTATAGACGGCATTGGCCTTGGCGAAGAGCGATCCCCAGATCGTGGCTAGGGGGCTGATGGGCGCGCTCTCGAATACGCCAGTGTAGTTGATCACCAGGTATGGAGTCCACGCCATGAACCACAAAGAGATGGTCATCAACGCGACCTACAACATGCATAATTGTTCATATTAAGTTTGGTATGTTTCTTCTTGTTACCCGGATTTAGGTACTTCGACTATTTAGTCGCGACTATCCACATAACATACCTTAGCCAGTTTGCACTCAGCACTAGTGTTTGCCGCTTCAGAAGACCTAAGAGAAGCTACGTTCATTTTCTTTGCCTGTTCCCTCATGGCTTTTTCGTGAGCCGCTACGGCCTGGAATGTAATGAAAATGACTTATAATTGGATAGTATTACACGTAATTAATTGTAAATGTGGATGAATCAGAAAATACATTTACATAACTAACGGTGAGGTGAGGGAAAACATCGTGATGAAACCTGCGGATTCAGGCGACTGAATGTGTAACCATGATCCAATCTAGTCGGGTTCTCCTGTTAACAGGGTCACGAAGGTCAGATGGCAGTAGCTCTACTGCAATTACCTAATCTGCCAAATCCTGGATCATGGTCAAGCAGGACGCCAAAGAAGATTATTTTTATCACTGTAATATCATATAGACAATTATCTCAATATAGATATACCTGAACAATGAAGAAATACGAATAAATGATCAGCAGGAGTGGCATGAAGTAGACGAACACCGAGTAAATCAGGATGTAGCTGCGGCTGAACCAGTCCTTGCTCAAGTAGTCAGTCCCGCAAGCGGTCATGTTGCCTTCAGGCACGTACCTGGGTTCAAAGATAAGGTATTATTAAGTTATTTTGTTAAAGTTATCAATAAGAACATTACACTATGAATGGTAATGATGCATACCTATTCCAACCGAAGAAAGGCGCAAGAGTCCAGCCGAGTGAGAACGCCCAGATACCAAGGATACGCAGCAAAGCTCCGTTGTTAGTCATGGGTTTGGCGGCGATACCTTTCACGATCACGTTGTACCGGTCGAAGGCGATCATCGTCATTGTCCAAATCGAAGCGCAGCCGAATAATGAGCCAGCACAAGCGTACAGTTCACATGCCAACGGTCCTATAAAGTAAATCATATTTTAATAGATAAATAAGGTGGTAATGAGGTAATCTATTGAATAAGCCTTATTTAATTTTACTAACCAAACATCCATGTTTCGTTATAACAATTTACAACCATAGCCGGAGACATACAGCACATCATCAGGAAGTCCGAAAACGCGAGATTTACAACTAGCAGGTTCGATGGTGTTTTGAGGGTCTGAAAAGTAAATAAGTATGGTAATGTAAGTAAATTACGTATCATATTTTGGTACCATAAAATTTTACTTATTTTGTAACTTTATCTGACCTTTGTAGATGAGAAAATGTATATGACCATTCCATTGCCAGTGATTGAAATAAAGCCGAGAACGCCGATAGTGAAACCCAGGAGACCGTGCCATAGAGGGTTCATTGGTGGAAATTGAAACCTGTGAAGAACGAACGAAGAAATAGTTCATAAATTATGCCAATTAAACAGTAAAAAATTTAAGACACCTATAAAATACGTGAAGTTAAGACAGCATACCAGTGTGGGTCAACCATGTGTAACATGTCCGGGGGCACCTTGTCGACGACGGTCTGGTTGGAGGCACCGTAGGCGGCCACTTGGCCACCCCAGGCCTGCAGAGCCGCCGCGCCCGGGCCAGGATCCACCAATGCGAACGACATTTTCGAGTTCTAAACTATAAACCTGTAAATTTTATAAATGCTGGTTATACAGAACATACGGTTTGTGGTATGAGAAGTCAGTCCCTTCTGTGACTGAAGCTTGACTAGTTTCAGTCACAGAAGAGACCATGGCTTGGCAAGTCGTTATTATAGAAAAACATAAATCTCTATAGATATTGCAACTGATCTTCAAACGACTGTTACTGTGACTATGGTACTGTCCTAAAAAAGTAAACAGATCAATTATTAAACTATTTCGACCATACAGAATTTCATCAAAATTGGTTCAGTGGTATAGCCACGAAAGCATAACACACAGTTACTTTCTGTGTTACTTTCGCATTTATAATATTAGTAGGGACGTAGTGAAGGGATAGCGCCGCACCCACCGATGAGTTATCGATGTGCGAAAATTATACGAGCCACCGGCGTGGCGGAGGAGATAAAGTATGATGAACGCGTTGATGTCTTTTGTATGGCAGTAAAAAGTAAAACAGCTCATTGATGTCTTTTGTATGGCTGTCTAAAGTTCGAGACTTCGCTGATGTCTTTTACCAGTAAGTCGAAGTGTTAAGAAGCCGAAACATTATGATAATCATCATGCCGATCCGAATCCAAGACCAGAATTGATCCAATTGCAGCGAGGCGTGAGACAGAGAGATGTCGTCTCTCCGAAATAGTTTAGCATTGGAAACCGTTGAAACTGAAAAGGATCTCGCATCAACGTCAGTTGAGTGTCTCAACATGCGAGTCCTAAAATTAATATTGACAAGACAAGACATATGACGAATTGCACGTATCACCCATTCCAGTTATGGATTGGGGGCTCTCGAAGTCGTCGACGAAATGTCTATCTAGGGCGAACGGTACAGGGTGCAGCGTTCAAGAAATTGCAGATCTTCTCGTCTAAAATACCTCCGCACACATCAAGACAAAGGTCTTCTTCTTTTCGTATCCGTCGTCAGTCTTATCATAATCTAATAAAGTAAAATGTGACTTACTTAAATGGTCCAGTGTAAAGGGTGCTCAACCCGAGATGGTTTACAAAAATACTGAAGAAAAACGCTACACGAACTACTCCAGTCTTTAGTGTGTACCAATCTCGTGATGTGAGGGGGAGCCGAGGCTGCGGAGGCTACTCGCTTTCAAGTAGCGAGCCAACGTCTTTTATAACTACACTCCAAGGATTAGCAAGCGCGTCATGAAAAAAATCAATATTCATAATTAGATATAGAGACATCTAAGAAGCTGAATACATTATCTACTTACTTCTACAGGGATGGATTTGACTAAGGTATTTATAATTTTAAATAATTGTATTTGTAAATGTGTGTTGCCGTATCCGGCAGAGAGGAATAGAGCCCCAACTGCTTCTACAAAGCGAATGAGGCAGGGTAATACCTGTCTTTACTAATCCAGGGAAGAATCTAACCAACACGCTCAACATTGCACTCTTTAAAAAAAGTGTTCCCTGTGTGCGACTATTTCTGCATATATTATGTCATTATAATTAGGTAATATAAAAAAACGAGGTCCTATTGTTGTCGGGGGAGACCTACCACACTACAGCAGTTCCGATGCTGAGTGGCATTTATCTGATTCGTGAAATATTTGTTATTGTGTATAAGTACTGTCTGTAAGTATATGTGTATTTTGTATTGTGAGCTAGTGATGTCGTATCTTAGGGCAACAATAATGTATTTTCATTACATTTCAAGAATCAAACTATGTAAAATGTTCAAACTAGACGCCCATACTTTGAAGAAATTGTACTTTAGGTACTTACACTGGCATGATTTTTATTTCATACTCATAGAAGGACGGAAAATCGTTCCACATTTTTTTTTTTTTTTCACATTTTAAGAATTGATTCGAATAGAATAGGTAGATTGTACGTAAAATATTTTAATGCAGGTTATCTACTTAACGCTTATTCAGCGTAATGGTTAGGGGGTTCGACGCGTAAGCGAGAGATACCGAGTTCGATCCCCAGTATCGCCATGAACTAATGACTTTTTCCAAGTTCTGTAGGTGGATTAATGAACACTAACTGATGCACTCACGGTGAAGGAAAATATCATGATGAAACCTGCACATTCAGGCGACTGATCTAATCTGGTCATGTTCCCCTGTTGACGGTAGTTAAGACTGTCGCTCCACTGTAATTACCTGACCTGCAAAATCCTGGATCATTTTCATAAGGCCCCGGGGCAGGCTCTCGCGCGCAACAGGAAAAATAACGCCAAGATAAATTTTATACCTACTTAACTGTCGTTGTTTTTGTGTCGTCTATATGTATGATGTTTCTCTATGTATTTTACTGTGTGCAATAAACTGTTAAATAAAAATAAATAAATAAAATTAACTATAATGATCGAACTTAAACTTAAGAATGCATATCTGTGTGTCCAATGTCTTACCCTGCTAATATTGTTATGAGGTCATTGTTATACCTCTACATAAGTAGGACGCTAACTGGATTACTTACTTATGTAGGGAGTATCTACACGTATGAGTTGGTCGCGGAAAAAATATGAATATATATTACACCTATGGGCACCTTTGGGGCACTATTTTATGTTTTTGTATTCATTAAAATTTTATTCATGCTCATACCTAAACTCTATTATTGGTATACCGGAAGTTAAGTAGATTAGTTGAATGCTAACCGTTGCTTTTACGGCGAGGGAAAATATCGTGATGAAACCTGCACATTTGGGGTAGCAGGGTCACGGAGGTCAGATGGCAGTAGCTCCACTGATCATGATCAAGGTGATCACGGGTCCTCGTGCGCGAGACCACAACCAGGACATTAACACCTTATGATTGTTGTAGATTGATGATTATTGTTTTTATTATTGGTAGGTGTACCGGAAGTTGTTAGGTTGTATAGATGTAGGTACATACTATACTCCTGGGGCGGTTTCCTACTTAAGACTATGTCTGAGCTACAGAGAAACCTGCCCCTATATCGGATAGTTAACTTAGCAGTGGGTAGGTACCTGAGTATTACGATGGGTAAGCAACCCATAGTAGGTCTTAGCCTCCGACACTAAGTTCGCCAGTCTGCTCTGTGGTGATTCGGTCTAGTCCAGCACATGGAGCTCTGAAAGGTCCTTGGTGGATTCGTTTTTCCGGTGATTCTGGGGACTATAACCATACCAAGATAAATGGAGACAGCCACATACTTATCAAAATCGATGGCCCGTTGTTGGGTTAAAAGGTTTTCGAGTGGCGACCCTGTAAGAAGATGTTTTTTTTATTGCGTAGGGAGGCACACGGTCGGGCGGTCCACCCAATGGAAATCGGCTACCGTCATCCAGGATATAGCGGATACAGTGCCGGCCTTCAAGTCTAATTGTAGTACTAGAACCCCAAGTTAGAGCACAAAGGAAAGACGTCGGCAGGAAGCTCATTCCATATCTTTATTCGTAAAATAATATATTTCATCGTCGGATGTCGGAATTTAAGTAAAAGATTACAAAACCAAATAGGGCGTAACGCAAAGATTTTTTAACCGACTTCACAAACAAAAGAAGGAGGACGTTCTCAAATCTCAGTCGGAACCTTTTGTTTTTTTTTATTTATGTTCTCCGATTATTCGAAGACGCCTGAACCGATTTGGAAAATTATTATTTTTTGTTAGAAAGGGTATGCTTCCCAGGTGGTCCCATGATGTGTCGGGATCCGATGATGGGATTCTGGAGAAATCGAGGGAACTTTTCAAATATTATAGGCATACATATAGCGATTTCAATATTTTTAGTGACATGTCAAGCATTTGCATTCAGAAAAGTATCATTTGGTGAAGTGGGGCTGATGCTGAAGACCACAGGCCACCGTAACTTCTCAATGTTGTTACCTCAGAACTCCGTCAGTAATAGACCGATTTGGAAATTTATCTTATGTTTCTTTAAAAGAGTATACTCCTGGGGTGGTCCTATTTGGACCAAATCAAAATCTGATTATGGAAACCCTATTAAATCGAAGGTAACCGTTGAAAATTGTAGGTACGTATGGGGGTTAGTTACGTTATAATATCTTACTCAGGTGTTGAGTTCAGGGTGTCATCATTTGGTGCTGCTGTGCTGATGATGAAGCCACATAACTCCTTATCGATTAGGAGTTTGGGGATAGTACCTACTGCAATTTGTCGACAGGAACTACACAGTAGTATCCCGAGGTAACATGATGCTTGAAAGGGTATCATTACTATGTACCTCGAAAAATAAAATAATAATTAATAAAAAAATAAAACCGACTTCAAAACAAAAAAGGAGAAAATGAGAAAAATAAACTTAAAAGCTATAAAACCAATAAAAAGAAATATTGATAACTTACTCGTATTGTATGATAAAAAGTTTATTTTTTACTTTTTTGTGTTTTGAAGTCGGTTTTATTTTTTATACTTACAGTTGGTTAACATGCCGGTCGCCACGCAGAGGTCCCTAGTTCGATTCCCGGCCGAGCAGAAATTTAAATGATGAATTTTAATTTCTGTAACGGGTCTTAGTGTAGTATGTATAATAAGTATGTACTTGTATAAAAAAAAGTATATATGTAGTTTTTCAGTTATCTAACACCCATAACACAAGCTTTGCTTACTTTAGGGCTAGATGGCGCTGTGTGTATTTGTCCAAGCATATATAATTTTTATTTATATAGGTACAAAGCAAGTCACTCCTGCCAAGTCCTGCCACTATCCTCGGCCTCCACGAGAGGAGCACGATCACGTAAAAGCTTGATGGGTAGGTAGGTACAGATGTTTTTTTAGTGAGATAGGAGCCGTATTGGAGTTTTGGGATAGGTAGAAATAGGAATGCGTTTGGGTACAGGATGAGTAGTCCAGGGTATGGGAGCGGGGTACGGAACATATAACAGGATGCGGGTTTAGAGTACGGGTGCGGCGTACGGGGTTTAGGTGCAGGGTACGGGTACGGATGTGAGGTACTGTACAGACGTAGACGGTGTGGGATACGGGGGATATGCATGAATAACACTGCACCCAAACCCTGTTGGTATTTTGTACGGGTAGCTAGCCTCTATACACCGTACCACGCATTTGTACGCCTACCTTGTACCCCGCACTGATATCCCGTACTCTAGCTCCGTACTAACATCATCAGCCCAAACTTTCCGTTGATGAAATTTAGAAGCCTCCACATCATAAAAGTACCTATATTTAAAATCTTCCACATGACAGGCTAGTTGGCGATCAAAATGTTGAAAGTACTCAAGAGAAAACCTACTGCCCATTTCTGTCTGGTCTACTGAGTTTAAGTACCAGGTGATTATAGCATCCCACTCATAAGTCGAAGTAAGTTATTTTTATCTCCCGCGACTATGCAATCGAATCCAACCCAGTCATTAGACTGGGTTGGATTCAGCTATTGGGAAGAACAAGTACTATGTATGTCTTGCTGAGTATGCTTCAATTAGAGCATCTTTAGCTTCTGCAGTTGTTACAAGCGGTCAGCTGGAAAGATCTACTGGGATTTTGCTCTCGAGTCGTGCCTAGGTATCTTATTGGACACCACACGACAAAATAATAGGTAGACACCAAAAGTAGACATTTGAAATGGCGTCCCTGTCCACAGAAATCGTCCTTGTTTTTGGTGGGAGTTGAGGTTGACCACAGGTGTTGACTGTTGACTTTGACTTTGACTTTGACTGTCTGGCAAATTGTCCATTTTCAGCTATGCGCAACATTATGTTGTTCTACCTAAGCACACATCATCATCCTAGCGGCGAATCTGCTTTTCTTACTAGGAAAGCGCTTTCATAGGTAGGACCAGAATCCTTAGGTCCCTAATGAAAAAATTGTGGTGTGCGGCTCCATCTGACCTGCTCAACCATAGCCTGCTTTAGGTATCTGACGACCGGCAGAAATGTAGAAATGGAGCCCAGCCAAAGATATTGGATACATTTCTTTGACCCCAGCCTATATGACCAATAACTTGGAGCGATAATTTCATTTTCTATGACTTTTACTATGACGAAAACTCTTGAATCGCTGCAGGAAAAAAGTCAACGTTGTTGGTCATATAGGCTTATTTTACCAGTACAAAAGAAAGTTTAGTTCGTTAAAGTTTGACTATTACTTTTTTCCCGAGTCGAGAGTCGTCGCAGTAGTAAAAGTTGTAAAAATAAAAATCGTTTCCTGTTGCTACTCAAAATTATTGGTCAAATACAAAGAAGTTGGACATGATTGAGTTGTCCGGACCTCCTATGAAATGTTTTTGGCCTCGTCTAGTCGTCTGTCTCTCAGCAACAATCAGCAGGGATCCCACTTGTGACCTGTGCAGGCTTGGGACCAGAGTATGGTGGCAGGATAGACTTATGATGGTGATAATTATCTATTCTCATTCTCTTCTACTTATAGGTATGATAAAAATGTTTGCCCAGCACTGGTATCGAACTCCATAAACATGTAAGTAAAGCTCTCTTTACATTACTAATTTGCATAGAGCGTTAAGCGTACTCCACATGTTAGGGATGTGGTGGGTGTCAAAATGCGTCGACATTATATCGATTCATTGGTGTAATATCGCTAATCCGCTTTAAACAGGGTCACAGAGGTGATGGCAGCTGCTATATTGTAATTACTTGTTTTACTAATATCCTGGATCATGGTCAAGGGTACCCCGAACCTGTTACTCGAAAAAGCGCTAGGAATATAAATATAAAATCGATCGAATCGAGACGACAACGAATTATCTCTACTTAGTCTATGAAATAGGCGAGACATGCCAAACATGCACGGGACTACACCAATGTAGGCGAATACTGTCTCCACATTCTCGTGTTCCCGCGGAACTGTCTACATGTGGAGCGCGCTTAAGCGTACTCCACATGTCCACCGAAACTTTCGGCGAAACTTTTGCCGGGACTGGGCGACCCTCTACATTCACGCCTATTAGGGATGTGGTGGATGTAAAAACGCGTCGACATTATATCGATTCATCGGTGTAATATCGCTAATCTGCTGTAAACAGGGTCACAGAGGTGATGGCAGCTGCTCTACTGTAATTACTTGATCTACTAATATCCTGGATCATGGTCAAGTGTACCCCAAACCTGTTACGGAAAAAATCGATCGAATCGAGACAACAACAACCTATCTCTACTTAGTCTATGAAATAGGCGAGACATGCCAAACATGCACGGGACTACACGAATATAGGTGAATAGTCTCGTGTTCCCGCGGAACTGTCCACATGTGGAGTGCGCTTCTGCTGAGCTAATTAATGAAATTAATTTGTATAGTGTACAGCTTGTTAGAAAGCTAAATATCCAATATAGTGCTGTGCTATCCAATGTATATTAAATATTGCTATAATAAGACCACGCTCAGTCCGAATAACTTATAAAAAAAAAAAATACTGTATGGCAACTTATGACAAGTTTTTTAAAAGTAATAGAACGTCATTCATAAAAGTCATAACAAAAAATTTGATTTCTGTAGGATTGTTCATTTGCATGAGTTATAAAAAATATTATTAAAAAATAGGCAGAAAATTAGAATAGAATAGAAATCGTTTATTGTAGGACACTGACAATAATTTCTTACTAAGTACATCGTTGTCCATTTCGGACGTACAATTTTCTAGATGATAGTATCTATTATAAATAAGCTAATACTAAAACAGACAAATACCTGCCATTTTAACACTTGTAGGTATTGTAGGTAATAGTCTTTAACACTTGTCTTTAATACTTTTAAAACTTATAGGTAAACTTATAGTCTTTAAAATTAACAAAATAATGATCTTAATTTAAAACAAATTAAAAAGGAAGTGAGAGTGATAATTATCAGCATGAATAATAATTTAGTCAAACTAAACTAAAGACTGACAAGGACAGATTATCCCCAGATTATTGCCATATCCACATTTTATAATTTTTATTACTGTCAGTCGATTCGGACTTAGCGTGGTCCTATTATGTTCCATTGTTATTAGACAGTGGCGGCGCTAGATAGCGTCAAGCATTCTGTCGTGGAGTAGGTTTACATCCTCCAATCTGCTGTACTAGCTGAGTTAACGCGACAACGTACTAATCGTACGGCTCGTTAGCTGACAAACAGCTTAGCTCGACTATTGTAGCGCTCGACAAATAGGATAATGTAAAGGGCTCCTAAGGTAAGACTGACGACCTAGCGTCACTCTTGAACGCAACGCACATAATAATGTCAATGTCATGTACGACATACCGTCAGTGTTGCCAACTTAGTGGATTTACCACTAAATCTGGTGGTTTCGACACCTCTCTTGGTGGCGGAATATTTCATTTAGTGTTTAGTGGTTTTTTTAGTGTCTTTTTATCGAAAAAGTTATATTTAAAATTACGTCACTTAGGTGATAAGTTATTTTGTAAATGTAATAAGCTCCCTTACACATTTCTCAACAAAATACAAGCAGAGAAATCGAATGAAGACAAATATTTTATCTGCTATATTAAGAATACGCTGTGGATTGAGGTTGTCTGGAAAATGCTGCAACAAATATGAACTACCACTCATTGTTATAAAGCAAATTGGTAACAAAGAATCATACCAATCAAGCACAGATTATGAAGGCGATGAAAACGATTAATCAGAAGACTTATTATAAAAAAAACACATTATAGTAGTAAGTTGATTAAATGATAGTTATTGATGTTGATTTATTAACAAAAATGTGGATTTACTAATAAAAATGTTGATTTATTAATAAAAATGTTGATCCACTAATAAAAATATTGATATTTATGAAAGACTTTTCAATTTGACCATTGTTTCATACCGTAATTGAATGAAAATATTCTTTAGTGGGCATTTTAGTGGATTCCAGATTTTTAACAGTTTTTGTTAGTGTTTTTCTGGTGGTTTTGCAAAAAAATCTGGTGGGGAGTTGGCTTAAGCGTTGGCAACACTGCATACCGTATGTTTGTTTTCTTTCACCGGTTTTATCAAAGATTTTGGGCCTATCGTTAGAATTTCTTGTGTTGTGTTTGTGATTATTTGTTTCCTAAGACACGGAAACAAGCATATCCACTGTCGCGCGCAAGATAATAGATATGGATTTAAATGACGATAGTGTGTTGAGCGACGACGAAGAAATTACTGCAGAAACTGTATTGAAAACGTTGCAAAATGCTTGGCAAAATGAAAGGTTAGCTCCAGAAATACTTCCTCACCGAAATGATATGCTAGAATGTATGCTGGGCCAGATACAACACATGGAGCGTAACATCAATAAACTCCCTAAAACAGACCTGCGCGCCTGTATACACAAAATGGAATTAAACAGAATTAAGTTCATTATATGTAATTATCTCAAGACTAGACTGAATAAAATAGAAAATTATTGCATATCTATTGTTAATGAAGAGAGGCAGCGCATAGAATCTGGAACTAATTATTTAACACCTTCAGAATTTAAATATGCTCAAGAATATTTGCTGAATATGGAGGGCCACTTGAAAACTGTAGTGCTTAATAAAGTTCCTAGTAACATGCAGACGTTCGAGACAAATAAAATGGCAATATATCCGAATCTACAGGCTCACGTATTTCTGAAGGCTAATGACACAGTAAATGGTGTAGTATTAGAAGATCTTTCAGCGGACCAAGATGAAGAGATTGATCTAGAAGGTAAAAGCTGTGTATATGAACATTATCCTATCCTACTAATATTATAAATGGTGGAATTTGTAGAGTGGGTAGATGTTAATTAATCCTTTACACAAAAACTACTAAATGGATTTTGATTAAGGCAGTATGTGATTGAAAATTAAAGGCAGTAATGTAGCTTATAGCCCACAACATCACATAAGCTATAATTTATCCTGAAATTCAGACAATGCAGTTCGGAAAATATTAAAGTACAGCTGCTACTTGTATTTGCCTGTTGGTACAAAATCAATTGTATCTCAGGAACTGTTTCAGAAATAGTGGTAGCACCCAAAGAGACATTTAATCATTTTAAATTCTGGTTATTTACGGGCAAAAGCTAGTAATTTTATAATTCTTATCATCAGTAGCCCCTAACTGTAACAGCAAGACTTAATATAAGACTATAATAAGACCACGCTAAGTCCGAATCTAAAATAAAAATCTCTGTATGGCAACTTATGACAAGTTTTTTAAAAGTAATACAATGTCATTAACAAACAATTTCATTTCTGTAGGATTGTTTATTTTCGTGAGTTATGAAAAATATTATTAAATAATGGGCATAACAATTAAAAAGGAAGTGAGAGTGATAATTATCAGCAAGATTAATAATTTAGTCAAACTAAAAGTACAAGTTCAAGCCAAATATCTGAATGTTTACAAGAAGGACTGACAAGGACAGATTATACCCAGATTATTGCCATATCCACATTTTATAATTTTTACTGTCAGTCGATTCGGACATAGCGTGGTCCTATTATAGCTACAAGCTTTACATAACATTTGGATTGGGGAGTGTATAGCCGATACACCGATGATATACAATTAGGAGATAATTAATTATTTTGTGAATGTTTTTTTTTCAGAGGGATCACAGCATATTCTCCAGTACAAACCAATTGCTGATTTAGTAAAAAATGGAAAAGTTCAATTAATTTGATGTTATTAAAGTTTTGTGACACAAAATATATATTACAGCTGTTTTATTAGCTGTTATTAAAGTAAGTAATAAATAATTGTTAAGTATAAAACAACAGTTCTATTATTCCAGCCTTGTTTAGTTGCATACATAATGTTTGGCCTAATGTGCATAGGCTCAACCTACTGCTGCTTGTGATCATAGTAGACAAATAAGTATAGAGTCCAGGGCTATTAAAACAGGATATTGAAACCGATAAACAAATTTAAAACAACAATTAAAAATGCCTTATGTGGCAAGGCCTATTACAGTTTAAAGGACTACATGATGGACAAAATAGTGTGGTCTGATATTAGGAAGTGCCGAACACAAGACAAATTGTAGTTGTAATCAATATTTTTAACTTCTTATTAAGTTTGACTATAGGTACTGAAGTACGAGTATATGCGTTTATGGTTATTAGGTCCTAATTTTCAAATATAAAATAATACTATATAAATAATTTGTAATGTGTTGACTTTCAATAAGTGTATTGTTTATACCTATATTGAATAAAATATTTTGATTTGATTCGATTTGATTTGATTAGGATAATGAGACAAAAAATTTACACCTAGAAATAAAACCCAGATAAAAAGGCCCAAAAACCCATCTTGGAGAAAAAAGTAATTTAAAAACAAGATAACAACATTAAACCTATTTAGACTTAGATGAACACTTCTGAAAACAAGTTACGAGCAAGTGAAATCGCCTCTACCAATACCATAAATGACTCGCCCAATGAAATAGCGTCCAATTTGTTATGTTTACACTCAAAACACTGTATCTATACACTCTCGGCCGAGTGATCTTGCTAATCATTATAATCTGGACAGTAAGTAATCATTATAAATAGATAAGCTGTTCGTAAACAGGCATGCTCCATCTTCAGCCGCATTATTACTTACTACCAGTTTATATGGTGTAAAAAGGAACTAACATGCCGCCAATAGCAAAATTATACTGAACAAAAGACAACTGACGCCCCTCTCGCGGTCATTATTAACCAAGATGCAAACGTACTGTGTTAGAATTTTGATAATCAGTTATCTCTTGGTCAGAAAAGACCGTCGGTATGCGAAATCAATTTAGGTTGCATTTCAATTGTAGTTGAGTCGCATCGCCACCACTCCACGGAGGGCGTCGGAGCATGGCTGATATAAGGGTTAGGAAGGTATTGGGAAGGTTAATATTTATTTTTGTTCTAACCTGGCATTTGACCACCAACTCATCTGCCTGCTTGTGAATGAAACAAATAAAACAGTTGAATCAACATAAACAAAGTATATTTATTTAATACACTTATTGATCAAAAGACACGGACTGGTCAAGCAAAACTCATCTCAAAATACATTAATTACAGCTTTTCATAAAATAGAAATATAATTCTCAACATGTTTATAGAAGTAAACATTTTACTTATTCATTACCTAGCTACAATTACAATTAATATTTTGTATATTTAAGTACTGTATCAAGTACATACATGCGAATAATAAATATTTGAGTTAAGTTGTGATTACCGTAAGTACATTACTATTAGGCAGGTATAATATTAACTAAAAATAATTATCAACTAAATTTCCTATTTACCTATTGTGACACATGTCTGGTCTTCAGTTCTATTACGTTCTATGCTTAGAGATGTACAGTGCGACCAACTTATCTGTTCAGTTCACGGCGTTGGCAGTGACGAAGAGGTGGGCGTTGTCAAATTGTCATTTTAGCACAATAATGTCTTATTGTTCATCGCATTTTGGGTATTTTCAATACCCGGTCAAAGGAATTGTCAAGGGATTTTCGTCCTTATTGGTCCTTGGCAAGGGACAACTTTAGTAATTCCGATTTAGCCTGCTGAACAGCTAAATTAGTTACACTGTAGACGCAGTTCTACGTAAGTGCTACGTGGTGGGATGTTCGTCTGCGTCCACGTAGCGTATGTGGCGCGCGTGCGCCTGGCTGGCGAGTTCTCGAAGGCTCTGCTCAGATGCAGGGCCGAGTTGCTGCACCATGCGGCTGAAGTGCCCATCGCTGTTCTGTAGCAACTCGTGAGGGTGGCCGAATTCCACCAGCTGGCCCGCTTCCATTACCTAGACGAAGATATTGCCGTGGATTAGGAACTTCATTGTCATAACATAATGTTTTAAACTATCGCGGTTATTATCACACGCATGATGATGCATGCAACTAGGAACATACCCTTAAAATTCATTGTCATATTCTCAACCTAGACGCCTTCAAGGCTAGAATGAACAGGCTGTTCCTGGACAGACATGCTCCATTTTCGGCCGCATCGTCACTTACCACCAGGTGAGATGGCGGTCTTGTGAGTGCTTGGCTAGTCTAACCATAAAAAGGAACCGCAGCTCTACCAAGTCTTACACCATGAGTTTTGTGCCTCGGCACATGGTCCTTCGTCCATTCAGTAGGATCTCACCAGGAGATGAACAATTCTATTCGACAAGGTCGGTACGTGGTCTTGAAAACCTTTCGGCCATCGGTTCTGCGAGCTTTGCAACTCTCAGAGTAAAACTTAATGAAGAGTATTTGTGCTTCGCGCTTCATACGATACTCACAATAATCCTGTCTGAGTCAGCTACGGTGTGTAGTCGGTGCGCCACCGTCACCACTGTGCAGTCGGCAAAGTGTTTACGTATAGATCTCTGGATCAACGCGTCGGTGCTTCGGAGAAAAAATAATTACCATTTATTAATAATATAAAGATAGTTTGTCCAATATTCTACTGACCGGTCCCATTCTTTTGCCATTTATACGTAACATTAACTGTTTGATGTTGCTGGCGGATGATACTGATTTATCATAGGCAGTGCCCAGTGTAAAAATTCAGTAGCTTTTTTTATCAGTGCTGTAGATTCTGGCTAGTCAGGGTGCGGCTGTGGGAGCGAGTGGGGCTTTGCCCGTGTCCGTAATCCGTGCGTCTCCATCGAAAAGAATAGCAGGCAGGCTCACATGAACAGCACAAAACAGTGGTACTCACTTGGGGTCGACGTTGGCGGTGGCCTCGTCGAGCACGAGCAGGCGGTTCCGGGCGAGCGCGGCGCGCGCGAGGCACAGCAGCTGGCGCTCGCCCGCGCTGAAGTTGGCGCCGCCCGCCGCCACCGCCCCCGACAGCGACGACACGCTGTTCTTCAGCTCCACCTGGATACAATCATAGCTTGGAACTGGGCTCGCCATCATCATCATCATCACGGTCCTAGCGCTTATCCCGGCCTCTGCCAGGATCCGCTTTCCTACTCAACCTCCTTCACTATGCCCGGTTTTCGGCATCCTCGCGTCATAAGCCGTTGTATCTCGCATCCGACTCAGCGATGTCAATCCATCGCTTCTTGGGTCGCCCACAGGGCCTCTTTCGTGATACCGGCAGGTTCATGCATGTATTGCCCCCGTATCCGTGAGGCTTATGCACCACGTGACCAAACCAGCGTAGGCGAGCCTCCTCAATCTTATCAGCGATATCCCTCACGCCAAGGCTGCCACGGATATACTCGCTACGTACTCGATCGAGCCGCGTAACTCCGCACATCCACCGCAGCATTTTCATTTGGTTGGCGTGGAGTTTATTTTATTTTATTTATTTAATACTTTATGCACAAAATAGTACAAAGGTGGACTTAAAGCTTTGTAGCTTTATCTACCAGTCTACCCCGAAAACTGGTAAAAAAAAAAAAAAACATTCAGGCGGTGCACAAAATTTACAACATTACACTTACGTACCTAATAACAAACACAATTCTACCCACTAGTATTCACATACCGAAACTCAAAAATGATATTTTTTGGAGTTCGCGAAAGTAGCTGCGAAACATGGCCAGCGCTGACGAAACCGTCAGTGCTGGCCATGTCTCGCAGCGACAGAGCATCACAGGTCTATAACTAGACCTGTATATAAGCCCCTTGAGCTTGACAGGGATTTTAGGGTTACAGTTGACTGCGACTGAGGATTTGGCCCAAGCTGCAGAGATTCGGGACTTCCGATATCGCAGACATCATGGATCCGAGGTATTTGGATTCATCTGTTCTATTGACAGCTTATTACCTAAACGGATGGTTTCGGGATCCGCGCTGCAGCTGGCCTTATACTCTGTTTTGGCGACATTCAGTATTCCACCGTTTTCTAGCACATCCTTTCATGGCAACACACTTTGCCAGTTGTAGACGAGCTTTGGCCCCTCCACAGTATCCAACGCATTGCAGAGCAACTTGCAACTGCTGGGCTGCCTCCATAAACTCCTGGCTTATGCTTTCCAAAGTCCACCACGTATAGACGGTTCGCAGCATTCTGCCGTAGACCGTCTACTACTTACCCGGACGTCCATGACAAGCACTCAGTGCTGTGTAGTGAGGCATTCCCCCCGGATGATCTTGCACTGGCAAATATGGCCGATGTCACGTCTTCGGATCAGCAGATAATCGATCTGTGATTGGTGCGGGCCAATTTTGTAGGTGATGAGGTGTTCGGGTCTTTTCTGGAAAAAGGTGTTAACCACGGCTTCGGCCACAGGTTCGGGGAATATCTTCTCCCTCACTGTTTCGCTGGCCGTAGCCAAAGCCATCGTGCACCCGACCAAACTCCTCGCTTCTATGGCTCACGTGGCCGTTGAGATCCGCACCAACCATAATCTGTTCGGAGGATGGCATACGTCGCAGGGTATTTTCCGAACTGTTCCACAAGGCAGTGTTATCGGTGTCGGCACAGCCGGACTGGGGGCATAAGCGCTGATGAGGTTCGTTGTTATACCCTTAATTTGCGCCTTGATCACCATGAGTCGATCGCTCACCCTGTTTACCTCCAAAATGCCGTTCCGGAACTTGTCGCCCACCACAATAGCAACCCCATTCCTCCCACCTACCGATCCGGTGTACAAGAGCTTGATCCCTGCCCGATTTCTCTATACTTGGAACCACGCCGGCCTATGCAACAAGTCGGCCAGCTCTCAAGACCGGCCAGTCAGAGAGCCACCGTTCACGGTGGCAAAGCGGAGCTTCCTTCTACTAAGCGCTAA
This sequence comes from Blastobasis adustella, assembly GCA_907269095.1. Classification (NCBI taxonomy): domain Eukaryota; kingdom Metazoa; phylum Arthropoda; class Insecta; order Lepidoptera; family Blastobasidae; genus Blastobasis; species Blastobasis adustella. The sequence continues at coordinate 11,701,171 of OU026119.1, read as the reverse complement.
CTTCTTTAACCATGCCCGCGCGTGACAAGGTAGCCCAAGCCCACATATTGCAGGTGTAGGGCGATATGCCTGCGCGTCGTTCAACGGCGACGCCCTAACATGGGGTTAACTTCTGGTAGTGGACCTTTTTATTTAATCTTGCGGTGTTTTTGTTTTTTTATGTGGCGACTACCATCCGGCCCGCATAACCCGTTAAGGAAAATCCGGTTCGCCAGAGCCTCGTCCGTCTGTCAGCAGGGGGACCGCGGGCAGTTGAGGTTGGCTTGGGCCCATGAGATGGTGGTTGGGCCCCATACTCCCTTGTTGGACTCTGTATCATCATTAACACTCATTGTAGGCCTCAACTCACTCACTCACAGGGTGCATTGGCACTCAATGAGTGCCAATGCACCCTGCCCTCGACTTGCCGCTTCCTACATTTCGCAAATCGTCACTCAACCTAGCCGGATTGAGTCATACACTACGCTTGCCGAGTCGCGGTCACTCAATAACTTTTTACCCCAGCGGTTGTCGGTTTTGCGGCAGATATGGCCAGCCGAGTGCCACTTCAGCTTACTCTCTACAGCTACGGGGCCTTAGCATACTTAAGCAGAACTCTTGGATACTGACGTGGAGCTTGTGTTAGGTCTGTGTGGTTAGGCCAACACTGTGGTGGCAAAAAATCTCTAGGTAGAGACATAATGCATAGTCTCAACTAAAAGAACAATGCCTATTTTTCACGGAATCTGGTACAACACCCCAATTAAATATATATTTTTGGAAGGGTCTTTCTATTGGAACTAATCGAAATATGATAAAATTTAGTACTATAATTTACCTGTTCTAAAGCCCTCCATATATCGGCGTCAGAGTATCTATCGAATGGGTCCATGTTGTAGCGCAAACTGGCTGAGAAGAGCACCGGTTCTTGGGGAATTATAGCTATTTTAGATCGCAATTCCTGTGAAAGAAATAATGCAGATTAGTCATGTATTTACCTCGCACATTTACCTTATAGAGTTATAAGTGGCAGACAGTGCATCAGATACAAGAGCTATATTCAGAGGTCTCCTCAGAGGCAAACAACGCATTGGTAGCACCCCTGGTGTTGCTGATGTCCATAGGCGCGGTGACCACTTTTCATCAGGTGGCCCGCATGCCTGTTTGTCTGGCGTATTACATAAAAAAATGCAGAGTTACGCCGCACTATCGAGGGTAATATAATACTTACTTTGAGAGCAATTTCTCCGGTTTCCACGTCGTCAATGTAAATGTTTCCGTCAATGGGCGCCAACCGGAACAGCGCTGAGATCAAAGAGGACTTGCCGGCGCCCGTGCGCCCCACCACGCCCACCTACCAGATGAAATAATTTAGTAAATTGAGAGGCAAAAGCATTATATTATTATACACTAAAGTGGAGGAAGCTTAAGTCTGTTAGAGATGCAGATGAACAGTTACACAGTTGATAAAAAACCATTGACGTGTTTGATGTTGTAAGGCGCTGTCCTAATAGGCAACGGTCGTACGACCATGGGTGTGCGACGGGCGGTTTTGAGGTCTCCTATTCGTCGGGCGACGTCCGTTGTACGACCATGGTAGCACAACTGTTGCCAATTAGGACAGCGCCTTAGATTCACTCTGGACATGGTGAGATCCATGTTTAACTTGCGAACAAAATTGACTATGTAAATTATAAAGAAAACAACAAAAACCAATTTCCACAAATCCAAAAAGCTTACCTTCCAACCGCTCTCAATGACCACATTCAAGTTTTTCAGCACCGGCTCTGCTTCCTTATCGTAGCGCAAATACAGATCTTTGAAGACTAGTTTCGCTCGCTGTGGCCACCCGACAGGCGGTAAGGGCCCGGCAGTATTCTCTTGGGGCAGTTTCGTGAATTGCAACACACGTTCTACACTCGTCATTTGGGATATCACCTCGGTGGTCTGTTTCACGCCGTACTGCACCATGTTTACTAGAATAAGGCCTTGGCTGATGGCCAGTCCGACGTTGCCGGATCTTGTCGATCCTGTGGATAGGCATGGAGTTAGTGGAGAGGATTGTCGAGTGCGATACAATGTGGTATGCGTAACTTATTAAGCTAGTAACAGTGTTACATCGTCGGCCCAGGGCATAGAGCAATTTAACCAGTGGAGAGAGCATAAGTACGTTTTTGTTTTATAGTCTAAACAGTTATCACAGATTTGTGGCGGGGGAAGAGGCGAGAGACGCCGAAAGCCTATGCGCGTGGCCTATGCGCGGTTGACGTATAAGTATGGATGACTCCAATTGAGGAAAAAATCCTTGGTCGGTGACTGCGGTCCCCCGTTAGCTTTCTCCACTGGTTAAGTTGCTCTATGGCCCAGAGGTAGCTAGCATCGGTCGACAACCACTTTGGAGGCAACCACTTTGGATGACTTGACCCAATACTTAATAAATCCCAGTGTGGGATAAGCCCGCCTTTGCAATGTATTTTATATAATTTTTGTTATATAGTTCTAAGGTATTTGATGCAATAAAGAGTTTACATACATACATACTTGACTCGAAGCGATAAAAAATCTGATGAACGTACTTACCATCGTCACCTAACAGGAAGGTGTACGCAACCACTATCACATACATCGCCGATATGAGGCTCAGCCACACGGTGAATGCAGTATTCGTTACCAGAGTTAAGTACCTGGAAAACGGAGTCATTCGTTAAAGTATACAGTCAAGGACGGTGTTAAAGAATAAGTAACCACTAATTTGTCTAAGAATAAAAAAACCTATAAGTCGGTACCGACGGTGGAAGAAAACGCGTCTATGAATTCTAATATTCCAAGTGAAACTTTGAGTAATAATAGTAATAAATAAAATAAATATGCATGGACAAATTCACACAGCGCCATCTAGCACCAAAGTAAACAAAGCTTGTGTTAGATGACTGATATACTACTTATATTCTTTTTTTAAATACATACTTATTTAACGTAACAGAAATTAAAATTCATCATTTCAATTGCTACGCGGCCGGGAATCGAACCCTGCGTGGCAGACTAACCAACTGAACCATTCAGGTCATCAACAAGAGTGAGTTGAACAAAACAACCGCGAAAACCCAAAATTCCCATCCAAGCAGTAGACACTCACCATGCGGCAGTATGCACGTCCTGCTTCTCATCGAACTGCCTGCGCAGCATCTCCTGGGCGTCGCAAGCACGCACCGTGCCTAACCCGGCCATGGTGGCCGACACGTGCGAGAACACTGGGCTGCGGGTCACGCCTTCTATCCTGCATGGTAGGACAGACCCCATTAAAGTAAAAGACGTTTATTCCACTCAGACACACGGCAAAACATAAAACAAATATTCATAGAAAAAAGAAAAAGAAAAGTAAAACAGAGACGTAAATTGACGGTGATTGTGAATTACTTTGTGTTGACAGTTGTTGACATTATTTTAATATGACAAGTATTTAAATTGCTTAATGATTGATTAAATGAGTGTGGATTTAATTGACGGTAATAATATACTCTAATGTCGTTGCTTGTGCCATGAGTATGCAATGGGGCCACACTCAGCATATTTTATAGCTAGTGAGGTACAGTTAACAGTATATCGGCCTACACAAAAACAGGGTAAAATGAGCTAGGGTCTCTATTGACGCGTATAGCAAAGTTAGCTAATATTATGCTGGTTTTTGATAGCTCGATATGCTGTCTTGTGTACAGTTGACACCGTCTCGTCAGAATTTAATTACTACTTTCTCAGAAATAGAAGGATAATACCTAGAAGGATTCTATTAAAACTAATAAAGGCCTAAAAAAAGAATCGATGTAAAACACCTCGATGAAATTCGATGTGTGTATGTATGTATGTGTATATTTAAACCCCCTCTTTGCTCACCTCTTGATAGCCTGCGCGGTGTTGAGGTAGACGGCAGTCCAGCCGTACATGAGCACGGCGCACACGGCCGTCGTCAGCACCATGTACGGGCTCACGATCGCCACCATCACCAGGATACCCAGCATCACCATGAACACCTGACATACAGAGATAGACTCTATAATAATACATACATATCTTTATTAACATAATGTTTTAAACTAACGCGGTTATTATTACACATTCGTCTTTTTTACATCGAAATATCGGGCTACTCGTAAACAAAGGTACGCGGTAGGAGACCCAGAACATATCTTTACATTGTTTAACCAACTTCTTGCTTGAGCTTTTTTGTGTAGGGGAAGGTTTAAAGTTCTTACAGCGCAATCCCATTGCTTACAAAGTTTACCAGGATTTTTTACTAGACCTCTCGTAGCAAGTAGATAGCAATGTGGTGTCTGGAAAAGGTATGGCTTTGTGTATGGCTGTGTGGTGTCCGGCATCAACCCTAAACGCACCACACAAACCACGTATTATCTCGTTAACTAGAAAATGGTTAGAGCAATAGGGAATAACACAGTAGTCGCCTATACGACACCCGCAAGTCTAAGGGGCTGGGCAATATTACATAATGTAACTTTTCCGCAATTTTGTTCGCGTGCAATATTGTAGATATCGTGGTTCACGTATATTACCCACCTACACAATATACTTGCTGCTGTCTCATCTCCTTCAGATCAAATGCCTAGTGTCTAAAATAGTACAAGTAGTAGCTTCTAGTACAGTAAGACTGACTCCGAGTAACTAATTAATGTAGCTGGTATATATATAGTTCCTTTATTAAATAGGTATGAGCTTTTTTAAATATTATCACCCCGACCCACAACCGAACAAAACCACACAACTTCTATCTTACCTGTATACTGTCCAAGTACATTCGTGGTAGAATCTCATCGATGACGCCCATGTCTTTGGAGAACCTGTTGAGGATCCGTCCCGAGGGGTTTGTGTCGAAGAACCGCATGGTGGCCGACAGGATGTTGCTGAATATCTGGTTGTGCATCCGTATTGAACTTCGCATGCACACCCATAGGAATATTACCGACCTGTAACAGGGATGTTTCTATTATGTTGTGTTTGTATCATAATAGAGTCGAAGGGAGTTGTTCAAGAAAGGGGTGAAAAGGTTTCGGGGGGTCGTCAACATAGGAGCGATACTCCTGGTATTGCAAACGTCCATAGGCTGATGGTAATCAGGCAGGCCGTAAGCTTGTTCGCCACATTAGTGCTGTAAAAAACTTAACAAACCCTAAATAGTCCACTTGGACTTGAGCGTCTTAAATTTTCATAAAATTAAAAAAGAATTTAAAATTGTATTTTTGCTAACTGTGTGAATTTTTCACCAAAATAATGTTTTTGGACTCATCAAACGTCCGAAGTCATAAGACTTATAGTCTACGTCATCGAGTACAAGAAATATGTCACTTTGTGGGCAAATGTTGTTCATGCACAATGTGGCACGTTCAGGTCTGGTTTCTAGATATCCTATGATCCTATCACGAGCCGTGAATACTACACATTCAATCAATATCTTGATTTTGGATTGCAATCCACGTATCACGATAAATATCGAGCGTCTAGCGTCCGCATTAGAAGCAGACTAGTATTGGACCTCGTTCACCGGAAACTGTTCACGTCCAAAATATTATTACGGTTAGGTATTGAGGCTGATGGATAGAAGAACTTGGATATACCTCTATTCAAATTACATAGCGGGTAAAGTACGAACCTGCCAGTAGTGAAGATGACGCAGCCAAGTATGCCAATCGACCAGATGTAAATGTAGTACGGATGATCGATTTGTTCTCTAGCGACCTCTATTGTCGGGGCGTCCGTACTATTGACATTTACATCTAGAGGTGGCGGCGTGGTCGTGTTTGTCAAAGTGAAATTCAGGCCCGGTAACGTTGTATCGTTGGTCTTGTAGTAAGTTGATTCCACTTTGTTCATCCTGTGAAACAAATATCATGTCATCCAGTATGCAAGTCATACTTATAGGTATGTAGGTACGCAAGAGCGTAAGTGCAGGACCGCGTTAAGAATCATATTCCTTTGGACTACAGTGCAGTTGTTAAACGGTTTTTATAGCATTGTTACTTATTATATTAAAAATACCCTGATGGTAAAGGATGAGTCCTTTGGGCATAAGGGCAGCTAATGCTGCCTTCTTTTAGCAACCTGATATTAGCTAAAGATGCATCAAATACCGTGAATGTTGCAGTAGCGGCAAAGGAAAATGTTCTTGAAGTGGTATTGTTGAAATCTTTATCAGCACGGAGTAATCTCTATGGCATAAGGTTTAGCGACAGACAGACGACATGCTATCAATGAGACAGATTGCACTGCCTGTTAATATTTACACTAATATAGTTTAGTATTTACGTATAGATATGATATGATTAGAAATATAGGTATGTCTAGGAATCAGTGATGAAATTTCCTATGTTAGTTTTTGTTCTGCTATCCTCGCCATGTTTATGAACTACGCGTTGGTCCGTGATACAATTGTTGTCTTTCATATAGGTTGGTCTCTGTCATTTCGATATCTTTGCCTCACGGCGGTGGTATGCAGTAATTTTCGAATCGGTACCACTGGGCCTCAAGTTCGCTAGTTAACTAATGCGCGACTCAATAGCAGTTTTAATTGTAGTTTAATACAAAGCTGCGATTGCTAAGAAATTACAATTAAATCGAGACGATAGACTTAGACTAAGTTAGCGAACTTAAGGCCCAGATTACAAACACATAAAATTCACAGATATTTTTACCAGTAGGTGAGCCAAAGGTCACCCAGTGAAGTGACCACCTGCGCGAGCAGTATAGATAGTAGAGTGAACAGAAGAATGCACCAGCCACCGCCCGCGCGGAAGTATTTCTTGTAAACCGAACCAGCCACGCGACCTGGAACAAATCTCTTATTTAGATGACACTTAAACTTTAAAATTAAGTATTTCTTACAGTTGGTCTACAACAGGGTTTCTCAAACTACGACTTTACGTACCCCTGTCAAACTTTCCAGATGACAGCGAACCCCTTTGAAGGGTGGGCGTTCATGTCGCATCCGACTCGGCATCAAGTTGATTTCTGTATTTCGTTTTTATCATGTATAACCGATGTGAAACCCCACTCTCACATAAATATGTTGTAGCGAAGGGTGAAGAGAAAATCACCGATTTGCGCCAACATGCATGGTGCACGCGTCAGTCATACAGCCAACATTACATAAATCTTGTCGCAAACCCCCTACCGCCGAGTGGCGAAGTCGCGTACCTCACTTTGAGAAACTCTGGTCTACAATAATGCTGTTTGCGCAGGTATGTGGATGATCTTGAAAGTGTTGAAACGTTCTTGTTTTCAGGGTTCAGAAACATCTTGAGCCGGTCTATTCATTTATCCCTTACGTTTCATCATCAGAGTTTCCAAATTAAAATCGGTTCACCCGTTTTAGTAGTTACGAGGGAACAATGAAACACATTATTCGCACAAACATACATAGAGGCCAAATCCCCCTTGGTCCTCGTCGAAAAATAATTTAGAGAATTAAGAAAGTAGGTAGATAAATAATAAATAATCTTTAAAAACTAGATCTGCTAATCAGACATCGACAAGAATAGCTGTAACAATCACTCCTCATTCTCAAACACAATGTTCATTACAGGAAACACAACGTCGTTTAACACTTTGTGTTGTCACTTCATGATGGAACTCCATTATTATGAATTAAATCACTTTTTTACACTAGTTCCACCTTATTATATTTTATTTATAAATACACTAGTTTCATTTTATTAGGCAATTTAATAAAAAAAATCGTATAATAAAGTAGAACTAGTGTAAAAAAGTGATATAATTCACAATGTCGTTTCATAGCAGCAGTGTTTACCTTTTTCCATGAGTTCGGATGTTTCCTCGGCGTCGTCCTGCTCCTCGGGCTCCGCGCCGGCCACGCCCTGGGCCTCCGCCACGCTGGTTTGCGACTGCGAAGCCCAATACGCTATAATATCTTCATAATAAAATCATCATCTTGGCGTTAATGCCCAGGTTGTGTTCTGGCGCACGAGGGCCCTGGGTCCGCCTTGACTATCCATGATCCAGGATTTGGCAGATCAGGTAACGGCGGAGGGGCATGAGAAGGAGGAGCCAGTTTAGGGTAGGGTCCCGTGACGGTATTTATTTATTATTTTATAATATTATAGTTCGAATTTGGAAAAATTTGGATTAAGATTAGGATATAGTCCCGGGGTGCCAATCGGCTGTCGAGACTATTCAACTAGCCGCAAGGTCCCCAACGGGAGACCTTGGCAACCGGTATTCAAAACACAATCTCTATAGATACTGCAATTCATTTGCAAAACGATTGCTCACTGTGACTGTAACTGCCGCTTAAAATTAAACAGATCAATTGTTCATATAGAGCCGCGCCCACAGATGAATTGCAGATGTAATGCACGAAATTGGTAGGTACGAAGCACTGACGTGTCGACATTATCAAATGTGCATGTGCCCATCAACTACATTTTATGAGGATAATAAAATGTTAATAAATATTTATTTGCTTTGGGTCCAAAGCACTCGACTATACGCATTAATAATAATAAAATTGGGAGCTCGTTGATGTCTTTTATATAAAAGTAAAAAGTAGAGAGCTCGTCCATGTCTTTTGTATGGTAGTAAAAAGTGAGAATGCTCGGTGACGAACACACAAGTAGACAGGTGATAATAAAATAAAAGCTCTTTAAGTAGGTACGAAAATATTATAAACACAGTGTAGTACAGAGTGGTGACAGGCTTACCTGTAAGGATATGGTACGTTGCTTTACAGCCACCGCCGCTTTATCCTCGGGCGCTGGTTCCTCTTCCTGCAGCAGTTCCGCGAACAGCGGCGAGCGGGACACCTCCTCGAACTTGCCTTCGGTCTCGATCTCGCCCTGTGGAGGTAGTGAGAGTGCTCAAGAGAGAACTTAGATGTCGGAGGTAAGTAAAGCACATCGGCTAGTTTCGGCTTAGTATGTCACGTGTAGTCGTGTAGTGCAGGCGTTCCGCGTTCGCGTTCTGCGGTCGTTGACTTGTATTATTATTGTTTTTAGATTGCAACTCAGACCACGTCGGCTTAACCTCCTCGCCCTCTCTCAGCCCGAACCGTCTCCCATGCCAATTCTCCCATTGTCCGAGCCTTAGGTATGCTCTACGCGCTCCTGGCATACACACCCGCCCGAGTGTGATATATATTTGTCTATCGATGAATTAACGAGACAATTTTCTATTATTGTAATTTTAAGTAGAAGATATTTTGTTTTTCATAAAGAAATAAATTACTTTACAACATACCGACACAGCAGGCATTCTGACTGCGTCAACCAGAACAAATTCGGACGCAGCACGAGAACGCAGAACGCAGAACGCCTGAACGTGTGGCTGCTTTCTGTCTGCTAGATCCCTCAGACGTATAAGGCGACGCCCTACGAAGCCGAACTAGCCTATGTGCTCTATTTATCTACCGCCTTGTACTGCACAATTCCTGGTTTCGGTAGAACTCTCTTCTACTGTAGAGTCTCGAACCTAGTTTGGTCTCTAGGATCTCACTTCATTTTTAGACGTAGCTAATGTAATATTTTTTATTTATTTTATTTATTTAAGGAAAACGAATAGCAATGATTACAATATAAAATAATACTGGCAGCACAGAGCCAATTACAGGTTTCCACCGATAGAAACTGGATAAAGTAATACATACGCAACTAAAAGTTAAGCATACCGAACAGCCTACAAGACTTTACAATTTCAAATTTAAACTAAAATATACCTTCAATACTCGAAAGTAATGCAACAATACTCAATTCCATAATAATATGGTCCGAAAAATGCTACAACGCGTCTAAGTAATACTTGAGTATGCGGTCTCTCGCTGACTCACAACTTGTGTTAAATAAATCAAGATAAATTTTCCTGCATAAAACATTAAAATTATTCATTGCTCGCAACAGAAACGTGTTCCTTCTATAGTTGGTAGAAGCTTCTGGGACATGCATAGGGTCATTGCGTCTGAAGCATCTCACATGTGTCTTAAAATATAAGGAAGAAAGAAGTTCCAGGCAGTCGACAGCACCAGACGCAATTTTGAGAAGCATTGTCAGATCAGCTATATCCCTACGCATGAAGAGAGGAGGAAGGTGGTGCTAATATGTAGATTAAAGTTATTAATAGATACATTTCGTACGTCAAATTTTTGAGCCAGCGTTCATCGCGAGCCTTGTAAGCAAGGTTTACCGCGCACGTGCAAGATGGGGAATGATCTCCCTCACAAAGTATGTTCTTTGATCTACAATTTGGGGCACCTTAAAGGCCGGCACCTCATCTGCCCCAAAGGAGGTTGCTGATATCCTTGACAACGGTAGTCTATAAACATCAGATAAACCGTCTAACCGCATGCCTCCCCAGGCAATCATAAAATAAACGTAGCCTTCTTAATTTTGATAACTCTAATTTGCATATTTCTCGACTGATTAAATAACAAAAACCTTGTCAAACAAGTCTTCTGCCTTAAACCGAGTCAGTAATCTTTTTGCTTATACGTACAAACATTTGCTAGTCAGTGTGTTATACAAACACCACTCAAATTCTAAACCTGAACCTGCCAGTAGATAACAGCCTCATTAAACGAGCTTCTATTATATATCTCTTCAATACTGCGCCGTTGTCTATAGTTGTACCGTCGGTAATAAACTCAAGTAATCACTTCTTTACTAGTAGATAAACGTTGGAACATTTCTCAAAGTACACGATATTAAATATTTACATTCACATAAATATGATAAGATTATGAAAATATCGCTACGTGAAACAGCAAAATAAATAAACAATTACGACGCGGCTGGCGCATGCTTTCTTTCTGCACAATTAGTAATTTCTCAATAAAATTATTCACAACAATTTCTTCTGTAGAATGGTTTTATTTTTATTCATCGTTATTGTAATATCAATTGCTGAACCTAAGGCACTGTCCCAATTGGCAACGGTCGTGCGACTATCGTCGTACGTCGTACGTCGCCCGACCAATATGAGACCTCTCAAACTGCCCGTCGCACGACCGTTACCAATTAGTACAGCGCCTTAGATGTTCGAATCTAGTTGTTTATGAAAGAGGATTAGAAAAACACTTACATTTCGCAATATGACGACTTTGTCGGCAGACTTAAGATGGTGCAGCTGGTGGGTTACGAGGATCCTGGTGGAGTCTTTCAGCAGCCCTTGGATGCACTCGGTGACCAGATGTTTCCCGACGTGGGTGTCCACAGCCGAGAGCGGATCGTCCAATAGGTATAGGTCCGCCTACGCATTGTAAGGTCACATTGAATAATATTTAATGCATATATTGATGGGAAATATCACCTCTATTTAACTCCGTACTATAATTATATTTTTAGCTAAAACATTTGCTTACTTTTACGTGTTCAAAAAACCTTAATGTCGGGTCACACATTATCGTTAGACCTAATTTCATAAGGCCTAACCTAACTGACTTAACCCAGGAGAAGGGCGATCCGCCTTCGTGTGTTTTTGCTGCGATGCCCTATCCGTGTCCGAAATCTTTAAATGACCTGTCATGAATTTTAGTAGGGTTTCGACTTTCGTGTGCGTCGTCTTCCATCTTACTCGCACAACCCGTTAGGGAAGCGATTCGCCAGAGCCTCATCCGTCTGCCAGCAGGGGGAACATGTGCAGGTGAGGTTGGCTTGGGCCCCTGAGATGATGGTGGACCCATACCCCATATGAAAAGATAACACCTACCATATATTTTAATAACATCATGCTATAGTGATTTTTAAAGGCATGACCATTAAGTTCACAATCAAATATTAAAAAACATGCTTTAAATGAGTAGTGACTTTATTATCAAGTCTATGACGTCGGATCTGATATCAATTTACGATAAAGCGTACTCCACATGTCCGCCGAAACTTTCGGCGAAACTTTGGCCGGGACTTTGGTTGACCCTCTACATTCTCGCCTATTAGGGATGTGGTGGGTGTCAAAACGCGTCGACATGATATCGATTCATCGGTGTAATATCGCTAATTTGCTTTAAACAGGGTCACAGAGGTGTTGGCAGCTGCTATACTGTAATTACTTGATCTACTAATATCCTCGATCATGGTCAAGTGTACCCCGAACCTGTTACGGGAAAAAGCGCTAGGAATATAAATATAAAATCGATCGAATCGAGACGACAACGAACTATCTCTACTTAGTCTATGAAATAAGCGAGACATGCCAAACATGCACGGGACTATACGAATGTAGGCGAATACTGCCTCCACATTCTCGTGTTCCCGCGGAACTGTCCACATGTGGAGCGCGCTTAAGGCTATGAACGGTCTGACTTTAATAAATCGTCGAGTACCTGAATTCGGCTTTCACGTCTCGGATATCAATCTTACATTTAAATGAAATGTCATGTGTCGACAACTGGTTTGTCGACACATGACGTGGTAAAATGGGGTTACTTTGATATGCAGGGGTAAATTGATCACTGGCATTTCTCTGATAAGTGACTGGCAGACTTACAGTATTGCCCCTTATCAGGGTTATCGCATGTGTAGCATGCTTTGTTTGCATGAAAATAATACTTGATTAATTGACGACCCGAGTGGTTAAGATGGTTAATATGCCGGTCGCCACGCAGAGGTCGGGTTCGATTCCCGGCCAAGCAGAAATTGAAATGATGAATTTTAATTTCTGTTACGAGTCTAGGTGTAGTCTGTATAATAAGTATGTATTTAAAAAAAAGTATATAAGTAGTTTATCAGTTATCTAACACCCATAACACAAGCTTTGCTTACTTTAGGGCTAGATGGCGCTGTGTGAATTTGTCCAAGGATATTTACTTATTTAATAATAGAGAAAATTGAGTGATCAACGTACCTCTAGGACATCAAAGTAACACCATTTAACCAGTATGGGCGACAGTTACCGCCACAAGGTGAGCTATCTGCTTATTTGTCACTGCATAGTAAAAAAAACCTAAAAGCAAACTAAACTTATATGGCTAAAAAGAGTCCTGTACCCACCTGCCGGTAGCAAGCCCTGGCGAGCCCGATGCGCGCGCGCTGCCCGCCGCTGAGGCTGATGCCGCGCTCGCCCACCAGCGTGCCGTCGCCCGCGGGCAGCTGCTCGAAGTCACGCACGAGTGCGCACGCGTGGACCACCTACCACAGGATCACAATATATTTCCGATACATTTGCTGCCTACTAGGTATACTGCTTATGCCCGATTACACTAAATTTGACGAGGCTTAAGGTGCCGCATAAAAATATTAGTAAAAAGAACACCCCCCTACTTCACCAGTGAGACAGAGGCTTATGTATGTTTTTAAAAAGATAACGCTTGCACCAACACCAAACTTAGGTGAAACCTAAACTCGCTAAGTTACTCTTAACTTAACCATAACACTTTTTTTTTCACGGTTGTCTGTAGATAAGGTTACTTTAGCATTAAGTCCGTCAATGTATCCTTAGGGCATAAAGTTGAAAATAAGTAAATAAACACAAAAATACTTAGGCATTTCTTAAGGCGTTGGCGTCGCCTAAGTTTAGAGCCATCGAGCGTTACATTGCGGGGCATTATGCTGAGTGAGGTACTTTTTACACAAACACCACCACAACGCATTATCTATTACACTACACATTAAACACAGGTATTTACATCGGCACTGTGTTATTTATGTTCCGCTTCTAATTGTATTATTTTTATGTCCTTATGTTTTCTTGTATCTTTTTCAATGTAGCGGTGTTGTTGTTTGTGTTAATAAATGCTCTTTCTTTCTTTCTTACATTGGCGTTTTGAATTCAGCGAACAGAAGTAAACATAGTGAAATCACCCTCACTCATTTATCAATTAAAAATAAATATTGTGATCACCTACGCAAACACCGCATCGCAGTTCAATGAGGGTTCATCGCAGAACAATGTATAATAATTGTTCGTAATTTTACGCTCAATTATAAACGTAACTCAGCGTTGGAAATTAAATGTTTTATCTATTGTCACAGCCGGTTAGCTCGGTATATTCATATATTGTAATCTAGCGTTATATGTTCTAATAATAAATCAAGATTCCTTGGTATGTAAACAACGACGGTTTTATCCTTTACCTGAATTTTTCGAATTGAAATGAAGAATGAAATCTAAATATCCTGTGACGCTCTATCCTCGGTGGCCGAGCGGCTACAGATCCGACTCGTAAGCCAGAGGTCCCGGGTTCAAATCCCGCTCCGGCTATCTACCAATGACTGTTTTCTGAGTTATGTACATTAGTTGAATACTAACCGATGCTCTTACGGTGAGGGAAAACATCGTGATGAAACCTGCACATTCAGGCGACTGGATGTGTAACCATGATCCAATCTGGTCAGGTTCCCCTGGTAGCAGGGTCATGGAGGTCAGATGGCAGTCGGTCTACTGTAATTACCTGACCTGCCAAATCCTGGATCATGGTCAAGGCGGACCCGGGCCCTCGCTCTCGAGAGCACAACCGGGACATTAACGCCAAGACAATTTTTTTTGTATGCTGTGACGCTCTATGTGCCCAGGCAGATCGGGAACGGCCCAATGGGGAAATTACAGACAGCTACTTTAAAAGAAAGTACACTTTAGAAAGTGTACCTATACTTTGATTCTTAAATGTATGTATAGGTAGGTACCTAAATTAGATGATTATACCAAAAATGATAATCATGTAGGGTAAGTACCTTATTAAATGGCATTATGACAGTGTAAATATAATTAGAGATAGGTAGGGTCATGAGAGGGCCATACAGATAGCCTAATGAGCCTGGCTTATGCGCTTATTACACCTGGCTAAATTCAGTCGATTAAATTCAGAAGCAAAAAGCGTGAGAGCATTTCAAAGTGGAATGTATTTCTTATAAAATAAGGTCAATTTTTGTATCAAGGCTTTTGAAAAGCAGAGCGACACGTAACATAATTTAAGTGATACAAAAATTGACCTTATTCTGTGTGTAATACATTCCACTTTGATTTGCTCTCACGCATTTTGCTTCTAAATTTAGTAACTGAATTTAGTGAAATGTAATAAGCGCATCAAGGTGTTCCCACATCGGTGTTGACCTACCTACATTTGTAAGCACATCGGGTGTCGGTAATTAGGTGTGTTTACAATGCACACAGTAATATTCAATTTTTAAATAGGTACCTACATAATAATACTATACTACATACAACAACATAATAATACAAAATAATATTAAACAGAGAAAGATACTATGTATTATCACTCACGTGCTTCACGGCACGGCCGTGGTGGCATATAATGGACAGTAAATGGCAGCCTTATCGTCAAAAGCGTTCTGTTCAAGGCAGTCTAGGGGAATTCTTGCTACAGGTTGAGATGTGGAAAAGTTCAGAAAGTAACTATTTATTTACATGAGAGACTAAGCGACCTAAGTGCTAAGCGAATGGCGAGACACTTGAGTTTAGATAAATAGTACTTAATACTTAAAACAAGCGGTCATACGTAGATCCATCAACACACAGTATTAAAACATTAAATCATTACCAACAGACACATGACTAACATTTCCCAAGCTCCATTATCACAATTGATAAGCGTCGGTATGAAGTATGGATAACTACCATTGACGTTACATTATATAAAAATTGAAACACTAGTAGGTTAAATTACCTACCCATTTAATTAAACGTAACGATTTTACGAAGGCAAGCGCAACATAACCTATAAGTACCTATGATATACACAGTGCCGGTCTCTTGCCCTCTTTGTCCTGCTACCTGCACTAGGGAGGAACTGTTCCTGGCGACTGATAATGCCGTAGCCGTGGCCGACTACTGGGCAAGCCAGATCTAGATAATATTTAAATAAATAGGGATTTCGAAAATTGACTCGACGAAGAAGAAGAAGACAGTGCCAGTTTTTTTTAAAAGAAAATCAATTTAAGTATCAAAGTAATGACTGAGCGAGCACGCTTGTGATTTTTGGTGCATATTGGCTCTTAAAAACTAAAATCCAGATTTTATACGCGGCACGAGCGGTTTAAATGATTAAAATGACTAATGAACGAGCGCAGAGAAATTTCTCAAATTTTGACTAAAAAGAGCTGATGTTATCATATCGCCCATTATAAACGTAAAATAATCCAATGACTGAGCGAGCGCAGCAAGATCGGCTCGGTTTTTTTTGGTGTGAATGTTTAAAAAACTTAGAGCTCGGTTTTTATCGAATTTTGGTAGAAATAAGCTGGGGTGAACATGAACTAATAGTTCAATAAGTTCAGGAAAGTTAAAAAAAAAAATTAGTAATTGTTAATATTTTTAACATCGCTCTGTTTACGTTACATATGAGACATTGGGCGTTTATTAAGAGACATAAGCCGTCTCCTACCTGGAGAAGCACTAACTTGGTATGTATTGAAAATATTTCTTGGATTTTTAGAAAACAGGTGGCCTATATGTAATGGTGTAGTATATTTTTAGAACCGGCTCGTGAAGCCCTTTTATTCGATACCAATCACGATCGGTTTATGAAAAAAATATTTCAAATAATATACAAAAAAATTATGACGTCATTACTGCTCCGCCCATGGAAATATTTTTAAGAACTACCGCTCAACATGATTGTTTTAACCTAAAGTACCCGTGGACCAAATGGTTATCCTGTACATCGATATTTACTTTGTATACCGTCCACTACAATGAATGAGCGAACTCAGCGAGCTCGGAGTTTATGGTATATTGATTTTTATACGCTAATAGTTACCTACCTTATCTAAATAACTCCCACCAAAGCAATGCCTAAAGGAAAATATTGTGATACGTGATTTACAGATTATCTAAGGAGGTACTATAATCTTATCATGAGGATGACCTACTAGAAAGATTGTAGAATGAGTTGGTACTTTTATCTACAGAGATTATCTCAATTGTCCATGGTCTATGTTGCTGTTGAATTACACAATTTGTGCAATACATAGGTACAGGCTGCGGGACGAAAGTCGAGCAGTGACCTTGACTGCCGCAGCGTCATCGTCATGCGTTAGCGCTGATTGGCGCCAATTGGATTGATGTGCGACTGTTCCCTTGCGTAGATATCCACTCCGCGTTTCGCTCACCGCTCGACTTACGTGCCGCTAGGTATACTACGTAAGTATTTACTCTCCTTATACCCAAAATAACCATATTACCCTAGACTGCATTTTAGCCTACTAGAAAGATTGTAGAATGACTTGATACCTTTATCATATACATACCTACAGAGATCATCTCACTTGCCCATGTTGCTATTACACAATTTGTGCAATAACCTACATAGGAAATGGAAATTTATTATCACTATAAGATATAGATACTACCACAAACTTATCTGACCCAGTGATGGCGTCTTTTGGCGTCATTTAAATAGATACCTACATTTCAATGAAGTGCCGCCATTTTCCGCAGTTCCAGTTTTTGCCGGCGGGCCAGATAAGTTTATGGCACTTTAGTTAAGTAATGCCTCTCCTCTCCAGAATCAAGCAAATCACTCTTCACACTTTCCTAAGTACTTATTCGTCTCAGTTTTACTATTTCAAATTACATTTTCTTGATTACTATTATTTTCAAATTTGACGTTTATTTTACATTATGACATTTTATATTACCTATTATTTGACCTAAATGTATGGACACTGTCTGAAATAAATCATTTTTAATTTAGAGCAATTTCTCACCTGTTTGTACCGCGTGCTGTCGTAGGGCTGCCCGAACAGTATGTTTTGCTTGACGGTGGCGACGAACAGCCACGGCTCCTGACTCGCGTAAGCGACGCGCGCGCCGCCCAGCGACAGCGAGCCTGCGCTCGGCTGCAGTTCACCGAGGATCACTTGTAGCAGCGAAGACTGGCGAAGAGTCGACGGGTTAGACGTGGAATGGCGGCAGGTGGTAGGACTCTTATATCATCATCATCATCGTCATCATCATCATCATCATCATCATCATCATCATCATCATCATCATCATCGTCGTCATCATCATCATCATCATCTTGGCGTTATGACCCGGTTGCGTCCCCGCGCGCCACGCGAGGGCCCAGGGTCCGCCTTCCTGCTACTCTTGGCCCTCCTTGATCGGTCTTCGGCATCCTTAGTGGTGAGCTTATTGGATCGCGTATCAGTCTCTCAGTGTAGGACTCATATATACCTACGATAATTATAACATATTGTTCGGAGGACGGTATCGAATCTGGTGGTAGGACTCTGTCAAGCCTGAGTAGTACGCCTGGGTGATTACCACCGCCTTATTTATTTCCGCCCCCAAGCAACAATGCTTGTATTGTTGTGTTCCGGTTTGAAGCATAAAGTAGCAAGCGCAATCACAGGCATGAGGCATTTCATCTTAGTCGCGCACGTCAACGCGCCTGCGGTTGCAACCGAAATGCATGAATCGTAGATGTCATGGGCGACAGTAACCGCTTACCATCAGGGCTGTCTGCTCGCGGAGAACAAAAAAAGAATAAAAACGACGAAATAAATATTATGCATTACCCTGTGACATCCCGATTCTCCACTACAGCTTGTAGAATAGTTTACATACCACTTAACGTCAAGTAGTGAGATAGATACCTACTCATTACCATTAACATTATCTAGATAATGTTAATGTTCGTCCTAGTAGCTAGATATAATTATTATTATTAGTTAACTCTTTATTGTACGTTAGCAGTATAATTATTACAGATTACATATAATTATATGTTATATTCAATTTATTTTTATATCCGTCCTTATATCTAATAGATACTTTGTTGTTGAAATTGTAAAGAGTGTTATCCTGTAAGTACTTTTGTAATGAATCAGTAGAGGTAAATATGTTAATGTAAGTAATTAAGGTCAATATCATAATGGTATACTATACCTTTTACTATTTCACGGCCATGGAGGTTCACGGCACTATCCCTAAGCATTTAGGTACACAGACGTATACATCTAAATTTTACCTAGGTATTTATCAGCCATTATCAATACAATCGTCATGTATCGTGAAGTGCACATTGCATATGTAGGCACGTACCTTTATATCACAAAGTATCTACTGTTTATCTTTTAGTGCTGATGCATGAGTTTTGTTACGTAAGGATCTACAAAGTCTTCGTATAGAAATATCGAAACAACTAAGTGACGCCCGTTAGGTCGTCCGCTGCGTTGAACTCCAGCCCAGCGCGGATCTAGTTGTAGGTTCAATACGAGGTATCAGAAACAATTTTTTTAACATCATAATTAGGCGCCCAAAATCTATCTATATAATAAGAATTTAAAACACCTATCTAAGGATACTTGGGTTTGTGAGACAAATCTAACAAGACCTTAACTGGTCGAAATCCATCAAGCCGTTTGGAAGATACAAGGTTATAAAGAAATATACCAACAAACATATTATATACAAGATACGCGCGAAAAACATAACCCTTTCTTAGCAGTCGGTTAAAATAAGTTTATTTGGCATCGGTACCTTCCCGGAGCCGACGAGTCCCGCGACGCCGACGAACTCTCCGGGTCTGGCCGTCAGGTTGACGTTCCTCAGGGTTTCCACGATGGGGTCCTCCTGCCAGCTCGCGGTCAGCCCGGACACCACCAACCCTGTGTAAGTGTGCGGCCCTCCACGAGCTTCCTTCTCCTTCTCCTTCTCAACTCCATTCGTAATGAGCGCCTTCTCCAAGTTCGATTTGGCTTCTATCGATTTGGTGTTCTCCAGTTCGTCCAGCAACAGGAATTCCTGTGACAATATTTTTCGCTGCAGATTAATGTTCTAGAAGGTTGAGTTTACGTACGTATTGCGTTTTGTCTCTGTCCATTTTGTGCGAGAGGTAGATGAGTATAGACCAACGTAAAACTCAGCGTTTAGAGCCGTTAATTTCCTTATCTAATACTTGAAAACAGATGGCAGACAGTCAAAGATGACACATATTAGCAAACATTGTTATATTAGTGTGTCACAAAGAATTTTTTACAATACGTAAACACAATAAAATTAAACAATAAAAACGGATTACTTTGTTCTTATATGTCTCATCGAAACAAAACAAAGGATTTTAATTTTTTTACAGATAAGGTACTTATATTTAAGTCCTTATTCAAATATAGACATGAATAAGCTTCACAATACTACAGTACTGACTCACCTCTACAATACTAAAGTACTGACTCACCTCTAACCGTTTCACTGTGACCCTTGTCTCGGCAAGAAAGGCGAGTGCCATCGGGAAGAATATGTTACAAGCCAACTGCAGGAGATTGAAGTATTGCACCAGGGAGAAGGTAATTTCTGCCCGAATCTCGCCGCCTGAGAGCACGTATGCGATCACAGCCGAGAAGAGGATGAACCGCTCCGTAAAAACAGACAGTGCCGTCGAGAAAGCCTTTATCATCGACGTGTGCCGCACGAACTTTACTTCCAATCTGTAGGATAAGCACTCTGGTTACTTTATGCTCAGTTCAGTATATGCCTACGAGTACGAGCATATTCCCATATGCAAAAATCTTTACTACCCTGTTAAGAAACCAGCTGATGAAAAGCGACAACCGTCGATTCGTATATTGCGTTCGTTTCAATTTAAATATGCAAACCGCATGGGCGTTGTCATACTCTGCCATTGCTAACATACTCATTACTCATGTTTGTACCTATTTAGGTGGTTTATCCTTCAAACCGAAATACCTGCTCCTACAATAATGCTAGCATTATTGATTGGTGGTGTCCTACCACTTTGGCTTGACATCTGTATTACGTAGAGCTAAAGAAAGGACCATTGACATTAGCCGTATGGTGTCCGGCAGAGTAAAATAGCACCAACCTCTTACACATGTGGATGTCGTAAAAGCGAACTAATGTTTTCGAGGCAAAATATCTAGAGTCTCTATAGACTGGAAAATGGGCAGCACCGTTTTCCATTGTTATATTTATATCACTGCGATCTCCAACCTGCCTGCCGAGCGTGAAGATTATGGCAATAACATCCCCTTTCGTGGGAGAGGCTCTAAGTTCTGCAGTAGACTGATATGGGCTGTGATGATGAAAGAATGGAACGCTTTGTCTGTCTGCTCCCCGAAGAGTAGCTGACGAGATTGGACCAGATGGTTACACATTCAGTCGCCTGAATGTGCAGGTTTCCTCAAGATGTTTTCCCTTACCGTAAGAGCATTGGTTAGCATTTAACTAATGTACATAACTCAGCAAAGAGTTATTGGTGCATAGCGGCAGTGGGATTCAAAACCGGTACCTCTCGCTTACGAGTCGATACCTTAACCACTTGGTCCCCGACGCTCCATGTAGCTTGTACATAAATTATAGGTCAAATATATACAATTATCTGCCGGCATGCTCAATATGTGTTAACTTAGCTTAACCATAGATGCCAAGGTTGATTGCGATTCTACTTACTTCCGCAATGTGTGCACTAGTTTCTCGAATGGCTTTTCCCACGCGTACATCTTGATGACTTGCACTCCACTGATGAGCTCGCTCATGACCTTCACCCTCTCATCAGTGCGTTTCGCGATCCTACCTCGCAATACGCCTTGTTGTTTGCTCAAATACGCTGGAAATGCAACATATAACATAAGAATACCTACGCGTGTTTCTCGGTCATTAAAGGACAAATATTATCCGTAGACTATCTTATCAGTCGTTCAAGAAATACACTCATAAAAAGGAATCGTTTGTAGGGATGTGCCTTCCTATTAGAATTTGTTATCTGAAATCTAATATTAGTCTTTGTAATCAGGGATTCTGATAGCGTAAGTATTACATGCAAAGTACTGAACCTTCTCATACTGTTATTGCTACCTAGTTTCTTGTTAAGAATTTTTTTTTAACTTAAATCACCAAGAGCTCATTTTGTAGGTACCTTGGACGACGAAGGATTGCACGAAGATGACAGCCAGCGCGGCAAGGGTAGCCCACCCGATCCTCTGCCAGACGAGGTACGTTACTACGGGAACGACCACCGGCATTATCCAGATAAAATGAAGATACAGCATCACTATGTCGAAACGATTCACATCATTCGACATGAGGTTGATCACCTGTCCAGGCGCAGTCTTATTCATACCGGCACGGTTCAGTTTCAATATCTAAAATCAAACCGTATTGAAGATTAAAGGCTTGTCTGTTCAAGGAAATTCTAGGATATTAGGTAATAGGTATAGGTGCTGGTTACTTCAATATTGTATAGTTCAAGTTCAAATCATTTTTATTCAATATGCATATTCTCAGAATACACTTATTGAAAGTCCCAGGTATAAACAAGATAATAAATTATCAAAATACTTAATATATTAACAGGATGCTGAAGAACATAAACATAACAAAGAAGTTCTGTATTTCCTAAAATAGTAGAGAAGGATCTGTTGCATTATAGATACCTACTGACAAACATTAATGAGCCCACATTGTTCCAGTTGCTACGGTCCTGACAAACCTCCTTAATATGTACCTACATGTTCATCGGTAGGTACTTTTGACCTTGAACCTTTCCTAAGGATCTGGTGTGTAAGTAGGCTTTGGAAATAGAAGGGCCTAGCGTTTGCTTGCCTATTTGCAGCCGAAGCATCGTGCTTATCCGTGCGTGAGGGTTTTAGTCGGCAATGCATTTGGTACCCCTAGGGTTGCTAATGTCCATAGTCAGCGGTGACCACTTTCCATCAGGTGGCATGGTTGCTTGTACATAATAACAAGAAAGTGAACTCACCTTTCTGTACATCAAGGAGCAACACGCTATCCTGATTCTCATGCCGACCGCGCCTTGAGTCAGCATTATATGATTCAACAATAGCGATGTCGACACACTCAACACGTTCAGTATAAAATTATATATATGTGCATTTCTAAGGGTTTCCTCTGTTTTCTTTCCGGAGAAGTATGCTATAAATAACCCTAGTGTGTACGGTATTAACGGCCTGTAAACAAAAAACAGTAAGCGGTTCAATATCAACATATTTTAATTAATTGTATTACTCGTTTTGGAGATAATTTGTAAATTTACTTTCTTTAAATAAAAAAAATTAAAGAAAGTAAATTCTTTAAATATCACGTTATCTCAATGTTAGGTACTTATGATGAGCTAACACAAATATCGTCAGTTATTAAATCGTAATTAGAAAACAAATAAAAAAAGCTCTTGCACTTATTCATAATATTAGTTAAACAACAGTAATTATTTGTTTACATATTAATTAAATACTGATTGTTTGTTTTTCATCGCCATTATCAGTTTGAAGACAGCTCCTCTGAACAAAGACCTGTCTTAAAGTAGGTATCTATTTCACATTGTTGTCCTCGGCTCTCATTTTCTTGCTGTTCGTGATATTATCTTCGGTACAATGTTAAATAATGAAATCGATCTGGTTTTCCACAGGACCAGTTCATTGATGGCTTATTAAATTCCCACGATTAACTTTAATTGCTAATAATAAATATCATGCTAATCTAAATAGGTAGGTAGGTAGGTATTATTGGAAAATCGAGTAATTCTTTAAACATTCTAGTCATTCTCACCCACCATAGAATAATAAATGTAAGGCCGACTGCTAAGCCGCAGAGCATGTATTCTACCCAGTACGACCGAACCAAGGCCTTAGTGAGGGAGGGTTTGGTGTTTTTTCTATGGGCCCTCGCCACCTCGTGCTCCCAGGCCTCTTCCAGGCGGTCGCCCAGACGGCCCGAGTTGTCCCCGCTCCGCGCTCGCCATAGGTCATCTATTGTCAAACCGGTCTTGAAACCACGCCGGAAAAGACTGAAACTCCATCTGTGGACAAATACCCTCTGCTATTGAAAATGTCATGTTGGAAACAAAACATGTTAATAGGCATAACAATCAGGACACTTTCCCGACTCGATCACGTCCTAATCCTAACTCGTCAATTTTCCTAGCTAGTGAACTTACAATTCCTAACCGGTCCATTAAAATATTATTAAACAAGTTCGTTTCTACATTCGGTTTAACCGAATTTTCGTGGCTTGAACGGCGGCTTTAGTATTTGAGTATCTACTCGGTACTTAAAATTTATAGAAGGCAGAATAAAATGCGAAACAAGGATTTTGTTATGCATTCTCCAATTTAGGGCGATTTTTGAATTTTTACCAAATGTTCGGCCGAAGTTTGTATTCGGTCCAAATCAGATTCGGCCCATCACTAGTACCCAGGTATTATTAAAAAACAAGGTTTGTAGGAGGAATGCATAAATCGTAGATATTATGGGCGACAATTGCCGCTTACCATCTTACCATCTGCTCGTTTGTCACTGCGTACCTATAGCATTAAAATTAAAAATGTACATATAAACTCTGTTTTGTATGTGTCACTAACGTCACGCCTTCTCTCTAAAAGTTTTTCAAAAACTAATATTGCTATTTATAGGTTCCCGCGGGAAAGCTGATTGTTTACAGATATTTACAGCGCGGGTGAAAGCCGCTGAGAACGGCTAGTGAAATAGTAAAAATATTCAGTCATCATGCCTTCAAGACTAACGGTTTGGCTAACGGATTCTTATAGGTTAAGTATAAGTAGGTGGTACATACTTAACAAACAGCTATAAGGAACACGAAATAAAATCATTGCAATGTGTTGCGAAGTTTTATCGCGAATGTCCGTCTGCCAAGCCTTAGGTACTACATATATCACCGTGGAACAATGCATTTCGTTGTTGTAGTCTGGCGTGAAGGCGTAGCCTGATAACGATAAACGTTGTGTATAGTTGATCGAAGCGACGCGCGACGGGCATCAGATAGATAAGTACGTAAATCAATACACATGTTTAAACCAAACGTACGAATCGTCAATGGCCATAAGCGATAGTTACCACTTTCAACAAGCAGGCCGTTGCCACCTTAGTTAGCTTGTTTGCCGCCTTAGTCGTATTAAAAAAAGTAGGTACCGTCTGAACATGTGTCTTCCTAGGCAAAAATAAATATAATACTAACTTAGAATGTACATGAATTCAATTCAAATACTTTTATTGTGACACATAGGTTGGTATGCCTACATAATTATAAATAACGCACATGACAAATTGTTTTTAAATAAATATGTGAACGTTATTTTATTAGATACTAAAGCTATAGTATATGTCATTAAGTACATTATTTATTTCCGCAAAGTATAGCTATTAATTCTTCTTAAGTTCATGTTCAGAGCACTTAATAATTTGTTAATTGAATAATATGCTTTGTTATGGAATATAGAATAAGTTTCCAGGTACGGGAAGGAGAGATCAGCCCAAGAAGTGATGGCTGGACGTCGTTAAGAGGGAATGCGTGCCAACGGACTCACCACAAACTTTGTGAAAGGCCGACCGCGATTCGAAAGATACATGAGTTGATAGAGCTATTAGGAATCTCTCTCTTAGTCTTGTGAACTGCTGAACTAAATGAACTAATAGTGCGAAGTAGTTCAGTGGACAAAAAGAACTAAATCAGTCTTTTCTTTTCACTGAGGCGTTTCGCGCACAGCTACCACAAAGGATGCCAAAGACCGAGCGAAGTGGACTAAGAAAAGCAGGAAGGCGGACCCCAGGCCCCAGCGTGTTGCGCGGGAGCGCAACCGGGACTTAACGCCAAGATGATGATGATGAGAATAATATGCTTTTTTTGGATAATATATACTTATCAAAAGTTGTACATTTTCTGACCATGTTGCCAATAAAGAATTATGAATTACGACTAAAAACTTTTGAGTACATTTTTAGTTGAGTGTTGTTCACACTCACTTTTTTTCACATACATATGTTTTACGATACAAAATCTGTCTTACAGAAATAAAAAGCATAAGATTTTATAACTGAAATTTTGTTAATATACTTTATTTCACACAGCCGAGCACAATGGCACTTTAAGTTTTCTTAATAAAAATAATTTAATAAAAAATAATGGACAGCAGGAATTTCTATTTCCGTTGTCTCTCATTTCTGTATTCGGGGGATAACGAAACTAAAATCCCCGTTGTCCCCCATTCGGGGGATAGCAATCGGGGGACAACGGGAATGATCCTTTTTTTAATCAAATATTATTTTCTTCTTTTACAATCCGATGTGTGCCGGTCGTTTGTTAAGACTTTTGGCGCCATAGTTATAACACTACTAGCTTCGTAGTCCCGCGTCGTTCGCGTGGACTACAGGAAGTTTTGTATGTCTTATACTGTGGTCTGCGGTGAACCACACTTATATAAAAAAGGAGCTTTTTACTTTTTAAAGGAGTATTAATCAAAAGACAGTAACTCTGTTGTTGAAGTTTCTCCTTATTCAATATCATCAAAGATTACCTCAGCACATAATTTTTTATTAATTTCTTGCCCAAATATTCAATGTGTTAATTTTCGTTTTGTCAAAGTTTATTATTAGATTGTTGGACCGTAACTACTCGACTGTAACTAACACTATTCATAATTTCATGTTAATTAACACATGTGCCACAGTGCAGTTACCCGTGAATAATGTCATAAGATCATCTGTACATTTTACAATATCATTACTATAGATTATAAATAGTAGCGGGCCTATAACACTCCCTTATGGTATACCATACTCAACATTTTGTGATGTAAATTTTTTGGTACATCATCTGACAAATTGAATTTGCTGGGGTCATTCTTGACCCCAGGAGTTCCATTAAAGAAAATAAAATTGCTTTCATGAGATTTAATAATTTACCCTATAAAATTAAATAACAATAATTGAAATAGGCTACAAATTTTAATTTCAAATTACTTAGGAGCGGGTAACATCAACTGTTATTATTTGCTCACAAAACTATTGTTACTTTTAAAAGAAAATTTACAAGTTATCTCGTGTTATTTTGAATGTAACGTCTAATATTATAATCGAAATATAATAGCTTATCCTTTGCGACTGTTTTAATTATGTAACTTATTCATAACGACGACGGTTCTCACTGCATATTGATTACAACTCTCTATTATTTTTAGAGATTACCATGAGCATGAGAAACCTCATAAAATAACATTTACCTATCTCACGCAAAAAGGCAAACAATCTACCAACGTCAAACATTCTTATTTAAATCTGCAGATCCCCCTTTTGTGGCTTAGTCGAACGAATAGACAAACAGAGATTAAAATACAGTCGTTTCTGTAGATTATTTTATTACATGTATGTACTCTGTCATACCTATGCATGACTAGATTAGGTAAGATGAACTGTGGTTTTAACAAAAATTATAACTTTAACTTACAGTAACTTAGAAGTAACTGACATTTTCGAGAGACCTATCTCATCATCATCATCAGAGCGGTCGATTCCGGCTTCTGCCAGCTTTTTCTCTTCCACTTTGCCCGGTCTTCGGCATCCTCATTTTCGTTGCCGTTGGCTATCGGATCAGATCGCATCCGACTCAGCGATGCCAGTCCATCGCTTCTCGGGCCTATCGCGGGACCTCTTTCCAGATATGACACCCATTTCTCACGAACCCCTGGAGCTTACGCAGCAC
This sequence comes from Blastobasis adustella, assembly GCA_907269095.1. Taxonomy (NCBI): domain Eukaryota; kingdom Metazoa; phylum Arthropoda; class Insecta; order Lepidoptera; family Blastobasidae; genus Blastobasis; species Blastobasis adustella. The sequence continues at coordinate 11,673,754 of OU026119.1, read as the reverse complement.
GTGACAGACGGCGGGTAGCGACTTTGTTTTAAACTACGTACCTACTAATAGAACCGGCGCGACTTCATTCGCGTACACCTACTTTATCCCTATTCATGTAGGTATTATACATATAATGCATGCCTTCTGGAAAAATTCTCTACATTATAGTTAAATCCGCATTAAATCCGTTGGTTAGGAGGAGTTAGCGGATGTACAGACAGACAGCGACTTTATTTTATACTTGCTTTTTCCCGCGACTTTGTCTGCGTAAAATTAGGTTTTATCACTCCAGAGCTATTCCTACTGGAACCACATTGAATTCGGGATAATCTATGGTCTATGTAACATATTACTGGCAAATTTCATCAAAATCCGTTTAGTAGTTTTTGCGTGAAGGAGTAGCAAACATCCAAACATCACAAACTTTCGCATTTATCTATTAATAGTATCTTATCTTCTTTTATCTCTATTGCTAACCATTGATTTTCTCCCAATAACTACTGGGAACGTTTCTCAACACGCTACACGAATTTTATCATATCAATGAGGCCTGTGTAAAAATTCGTCAGTCATTGATTACGTAGGTACGATAAGAAAATCAATACAGCGAGCACACATTTGCCATTATAGCACTTGGCTATATGATTGAGCGTCGGTTGCGTAATGGCTAGGTCTAGGTTAATGTGCTCCTTTTTCCGCACTTGAACTCAAACTTGGTCCTTTGCACGTAGTTAAGGCATGCTAATTTGGCCAGCCCAGCTCCCCCAGACGTCTAGCAGTCTATTCGGACGTTATCTCGGAGTGTTCCCGGTCCTAATGCGATTTTTGCCCTGTGGTCCTTCAGTCCTTCACACTCCCGGACCACATGGGCCGCTGTTTCTTCGTCTACTAGGCATCCCAAAGGGCACAAAGGGCAGTCTGTAGTTCCTACCGTAAATAGTACTAGTTTGTTCAGGGGGAGGTGTCTTGTTACTGTACCAACTACTGTCCTGAGTTCCTTCCGTTTGAGATCTTGTATTATGTGTCTGTAATGGCAAGTGGGTCGGCTTCGTAAGCAAGAGTTACCGAGTTAGATTCCCAGTGCCGCCATCACCAATGACTTTTACTGAATTATGTAAGTACATTAACACTACACACTGACCGATGCTCTTACTGTGAGATAGAAATAGTGAGGAATCCTGCATATTCAGGCGACTGAATGTGTAACAATGCTCCAATCTGTCAGGTTTCCCTGTTAACAGGGTCACGGATATCAGATGACAGATGACAGCGTCGCTCTATTGTAATTACATGATCTGCTAAATCGTGGATCATGGTGAAGGCGGACCCCAGCCTGTAGCTCTCGGAGCTCTAGCACAACCTGGACGATAAAATGTTTACTTTTTAAAATTACGGATACATACATAATTAGGTTTTTGTTTCCGTCGTAAACTTGGTAGTTTTTAAGAATTTCGGCCAAACTTTGTATCACTTTGTTGGCACTTTGTAACAATATCGTATTCGTGATACTAATAAACATTTGTCTATTCATAGTCGTGTATTCTTTGAAACACAAATAGAGCATTTAAAAATTCAAGTTATAAGTTATTCAAGAATACGCCGTTGTAGGAAAAAGATCCACCGTTTACCTATAATCTGTCAACCCTATCGCGATATATCGAAAGAAAGGGGTCTCTGTCTGAAGACTGATTAGAAATGGGCAATAAAAAGCAGCTGATCTGATGATGGAGACGAAATGTGCCTATAGGTACCTACTAAATATGGACCCCTTGTGTCTTCCCACATTAGGGGGCAGATACTTGTACTAGGCGGGTATCATAAAGGTTGATTAACTGGGAAATCTTTGCGAGTTCACACTAATTGTTGTTAGGGTAGTTCTGACGATATGTTTTAATGGACTATTTAGCATGTATTGACAACTTCCTAAGTAGCAAACGAGACACCTGCTTAATTTACGTACCAAAATGGCACAGCAGTAGATTACGTAGCCCGACCAATGATTTTTATCAGTAGGGCGGCTAATTACGCTTAGCTACGTATGCAAAATTGTGCCAACTTTAAACGTCATGCTGTATCATTTTATTACGTATTTTGAGTATGATTTCTACGTAATTTTTCTTAGTATACTACTGCATGCACGAAGTGTCTCTATCTACTGGTGGCATCGCATTCCATATGCGCACATTCATTAAATTGTATGACGACATTAATTTAAGCTGTCTACACGCGGTTGCCTGGTAACTCCTAATAACAATTGAACGACTGCCTGAAACAGTGGGCAGATGTTCGTGTTTTGTTTGTAAATGAAGCTTATTTCGTCATCCATACATCCTAAGACGAAGAAAATAAAAATCGGGTATGGGCATGGGCCCTGTATTATATCCTACTATATCTTAGTCCTACTATACATTCATCAGTCAGTAGAGTAGTTGAATAAGTAAGTACCTACTATGCAAATATTTGCGGGCCCAGGATGGGCTGGATGTTTGTTACTCTTTCGCGTAAAAACTACTGAACAGATTTCAACAGAATAATACAAGTTCTCAAATGAAAAATATTTTTTCATAGCAAGCTTTTATTGCTCGTTCTCTATGATCAGTCAGAGTACTTATCAAGACTAACCAAACGAGCCCAAACTTGATGGGATTATCATGAGTACCAGTTTAGGATGCCCTATGGCCACCTTCCGTCTCCATTATCAGATCAGCTGGATGGTAACATTGTGTTATCACCGAACTCACATAAGTATGCAAAATTTCAGCTCAATCAGACATGCGGACATGTGAAAGTAAATAATCCCGAAATTCAAACTTGGTACCTAGGTAGGTACCTACTTAAAAATTAACTAATTTTACGCGGACGAGTGCGCGCAAAAACTAGTATGTCATAATGAGCGTAGTAAAAAAGCTTTGCTTCTTTTCATAGCTCAGTAATTGAATGTAGGTATAATTAATTATTTACGAGATATAAGCAAAACGTAGGGCGTATCGTCGTGTCTTTGACTGATAATTTAACTGCTATCACAAATAAAATAATATTTATATGATATACTTATCTAAGATCTGAAACAAAATTTTACATAGGACGTAAAACACCGCTTACCCTAGTCTATAGCGAGCCTGCCTTTACGGATAACGGGTCAATGAGATCGGTGAGTCAGTCACACGCTGGATTTTTTTTTATGTTATACGGCTGACAAACAGGCAAGCGGGCCACCTGATGGAAAGTGGTTAATTCCACCCATAGACATTTATCAATGTTGCGCCAACCAACATTAAAGATAAGTAGGATATTATATCGACGTCATTTTGATTTAAGTGATTATTTCAGGAAAGTGAAACGTAACACGATGATGACAATACAGACGCGATGATTTATGACTATGTACACAAGAATATACTACTTATGTAGATAAAACGTTCACAATTTTAGGCTAATTTAAAATCGATAATAATTTACTAATGGAGAGTTGGCTTGTTCCTCGGACAAATTATAATCCAACGAGGAACGAGGAACAACGCAGCCAGCTTTCTGAAGGCTAGGCTAGGGGGCAGGTCAGGGATGTAGGGTTTGACAAATCAGGCCTATTAGAGATAGATGATCTTTAAAATACGACCTTAGTCCAACGTGCGACAAGATCTCAGGAGCCGCGAGCCAAATCTCGCGCTGCAACATCTCTATTAAAAATGTCCTTGAAAACAATCTTTGACAATAGAGGATTGGCGAAGATCGTTAAGAATAAGCTTTTATCTGTAATAGAGATTTCAGTTACAAGATTTTTGTGGTTAAAATGTTGAATTTGAATTTGAATAGGGCCAGGGGGGCGATTCTCGCGCTGTGACATCTTAAATTCGAGATTTTCTCTAGCTAAAAAACTGTATTAAATGGTCACTGAAATTGATCTTCGACAATATAAGGTCTGTAAAATATGTTTTGGCTGCAAAAGACATTTCAAAAGAAAGCTCACTGTTACCCAGGGCAATGGAAAGCGCATCAGAAATTAAGCGAGCCAAGGTCACCGACGTAGCTCTGAGGATTGCCAAGCTGAAGTGGCAGTGGGCAGGGCACATAGCTCGAAGAACAGATGGCCGATGGGGCAGTAAAGTTCTCGGGTGGCGACCACGTACCGGAAGACGCAGCGTGGGTAGGCCTCCCACAAGGTGAACCGACGACCTGGTAAAGATCGCAGGTGCCGGCTGGATGCGGAAGGCACAGGACCGACCTTTGTGGAGATCTCTGGGAAAGGCCTATGCCCAGCAGTAGGCGTCTTTCGGCTGATATGATGATGATGATGAGACATTTCAATGTCATTAATCATCTGTGCAATATCTCCAATATGTGGTTAGAAAAAATATCGAATTCGAGATGTCACAGCGTGAAAATTAGGCCCCAGTATGCATGGGGATTTGTAGAGAAAAAATATGAAAACAATTCTTGTACACAACAATTAACACAACAATTCTACACAATGATTGGGAATAATGAACGATTTCCCACGCCTATGCAAAAAAAAGAGGCGACATTTTTTCACAAATAAGTATTACATTTATTTTATTGCTTTTGTGTTATATTGAATAAGTTTCCAACATACAATGTCCAAACATATAATTAAATGAAAGTGGATAACAATTCACCGCAATTCAGCTTAATGCATGATGCCGTGTTATCTTTGAAGCGTGTTTGGACTGAAGGTAAGCACTTATTTAATTTAGTTATAGTAGGGCCAACTTAATATAGACTGGGGTCTACAAATATCGACATTAGGTTTGATGCCTGACTTTGAAAAAAAATAACTCTTTTCAGCTTATATCGCATTATTTTATACAAAAAGTCATATACTAAAACGAGAACACTTTTAGGCCTTTTAAATGTTAGCCATCATTTGCATAAAATTAGTTAAGTTAAAATAGATTGAGTTATTTTTCCAAAGTCGCGCAACAAACCTCGAGTCGTTTTTTAAATCCACTGGTGTAGAACTGGACAACTGTTATAATTCCTTTCGTCCAAGACATATAAAGTTTTTTTTCGCGGCCGTGCGGTTAATATTTGAGGGTTGCCCTCGATTTTCCTGAGATTCCATCATCAGATCCTGACCCGATGCTAATGGGACCACTTGAGGAGTAAACCCATTCAACAAAAGAATCTTTAAAATAAGCCGACAACTGACGATAATATCGGGGAAGCTATGTACACACAAAAAAATTATAAAAAGGGACATTTAGTCGAATTTTGAACCTCCTCCTTTTTTAAACTCTGTTAAAAAGGACAGGAATGTCAAAAAACCACCAACTAGTTTAGTAGACGGCGGCGCTAACGCGGCTTGTGGGTTGACATTTACAAAAATAAGTCTATAGTTCTGATTTCGCCTACTGAACAGATAAGTTGGTGGCACTGTACTGTAAAATTGATGGATAATATTATAACAACCGATTCGACAAATGCCGTCTTCTAGAATACACTAGTTTCGGGACATATTCTTAAATAGACCTTTCACGATATGTTCTTTTATGTAATTCGCTGAATAAAGGGTGAAACTCATATATTAAAAAAAATAGGTAGGTAAAGAATTCGCTCCACTGGAATTAAATTACCTGATCTGTCAAATCTTGGATCATGGTCAAGGCGGACCCCGAGCCCTCGTGCGCGAGAGCAGCCGGGACATTAATGCCAAAAGATGATTTAACTTACGACAAAAACTTCAAAAAATGAGGCAACTCGAAAATGAGGTACATGCTAATCAGCATTGCCAGATTTTTTTTCGGAGTATGCGGGATTTTATCGTTTTGAGTAAAAAAAGCGGGACGTAGGACGCCGAAACCAGGACAAGGTATTAAATTTGGCAATTATAAAATCATTTGCGGAGATCGCGTTCGGGATAGCTATATTTGAAGTTAATAGGAACAAAATGACGACGAAATTAACGAATGAAAATAAATGAAGAAAACCAAATTAAGTTATGTTAATTATGTTGGTTTTTGGAAACTGCTTATTAAAAGAGCTTGCCATGTCTGTGCAATGATGTCTTTACAATTTGTCATTACTTCGTCCGAGGATGATTACAACTTTTCCCCGAAAAGGCTCCTCCTGGCTTACGCGGGACATTCAATTTTGGATTAAAAATCGGGAAGTCTGGCAACGCTACTACTTGTATTTAATTTTGTAGGAAAAGGCATAAGTACCAAGTACAAGAACGAACAAGTATTTACCGAATAGGGAAAATCGCTAATAGGTCCAAAAACGACTGAAGGCCATTTTGAGAATATAAGTTTATCATGGAGTTGGCTAATTTTGTGACAAAATTCCATACCCATGTTTCGAGTTTCTATAATTTTAAAAGATGGCAAAAAGGGTCAAACCGCATAGAGCAAATAAAATGTCCAAAGAAATAGTTAACTGTTAATAGGTACTTCTTCCTACCTAACCAATAAAAACTAACGCTTGTAGGTCATAGGCGACGGTTACCCTTTCCTTCCATCATCAGTTTCTAGCAGTGTTGCCAGATTTCCCCCTAGATTTAGGGGTTTTTCGACTGAGTTAGGGGCAGAATAGGGGGAAAAAATTTTTAGGGTTTTTTTTAGGGGAAATTTAAAAAACACGCCAAATACAGTTTTTCGCCATATATCGGTTCCTGACCTTGTGTAAACCATCCTGACCTTCCTGTAAACCATCATTTTACGATACTTGGAGGCCGGAGAAGCAGATTTTTTTCAAAATATATTCCTCGATAGCCTAAAATTGTTGTTTAACGAGAACCGATCGAGAATTCGACGGAATGTCCGACTTCCGAACGTCTCATCGATCATTGATCCTGCAACGTTCCTTGATGCATACTCGGAGTAAAAAAAAAATCGCGAATCTTTCCACGAACAAACGCGATTTACTGAGCGATTAATGTTCGATTTATGGTTCGATTTTCTAGGGGATTTCTAGGGGGAAACCAAATTAGTCTAGGGGTACGCCGCCGAGACCATTTGGCAACACTGGTTTCTAGCGCGCGCATAGCAACTGAGACCTAATTCATACAAAAACCATTTTAGCAATATTAGTTATTTTGTAAGTATCTATTAGTATTTAATAATCTTTTATTAAATTAAATGTACCTACTTAGTACAAAACGGAAGACAATATAGTTTGGCGGTACCTACCTACGTAAAAGTTTTAATAGCAGCGCTGTGATTTTAGTTTACCACCTAATCAGTCATCTTACGTGAGATATTACATAAACATTAACTTATTCGATTAACCTTCATTCAAAAATCAAAAATAAATCGTAGTAATTTTTATAAAAATTAAACCGTAATGTTTGTGTAGTTTTTGTTTGACCTAGGTAGGTACGTGTATCATAAGTTACTACTTATAGTCCTCTGTGCTACTTTGTACTTTTAGGAATTCATATTTACGTAACCGTATATTGTTATTGTAGTTAAGTATGTAATTACTTACATAAAAAATACTTTGGAGAAGCAGTTTGCGTAGTCATGAGGATTTTTTTGTTTCAATATCACTTTTGAGTCCATGTTTCACTCGGGAATAAAACTGCTTTAACACACTTAAAATGCAAAAATATCCCGTACGTATGTTAATAGATGTACACTAGGTACCTATAAGTATATTTAAGTGTTTACTCGGCGGCGACACTTCTCGGAATGCAAGTACGACAATACTGTCAACACTTTTAAGCAGCAGAAATCTGTATATCATGCTCTTCAGGAAGGAACACAACAGCAGTGACATATGATCATTGTTTTACCAATGGTTATCTTCACGAATAACTAACAGCGGAATTAACTAAACTGGCCACCACGGAATGTCTGACTATCACTTTTACAGTATCGCAATATTTATTTAGTAATTAATAGAAATCGTTAACTAATTTGTAAATTTAAGGCCCGATAGGTGATTTATTTATCACAGCTGATTTAGGAAAAATGGCGTCCGGAGCGCGCGACGTTGGCGTGCAGTCGGAACTGGCGGGAGCCCCGATCGCCGGCGGCTGACTGGCGCGTGGCGGCGTGCCGGTGCCGCCGCCGTATTATCAACCTAAAAAAAACTTCGCAGTTCACGGAACCGTGTATGAGTGCTATATATAAATAAATGTTAAAGCATCTACTGGCCGGCACACCTAACCATCAATTTAAAAGGAACTTGTTAGATAGTATTAGGTACTGTAACCAATTTACAGGATAAGTAATAATAACGCACCTAAGCAACTTTTTAAAATATGAGTAGGTTTTTAACTCAATGCTCATAAATATAAACTAATTAAGTTAACTGTATATATGTTGCTGTAGTGTATCGGACCCCGATGTGTACGTATATTGAAGGTCGTCATATTTGCAATCACTACGTTAGATATATTCTTACGTAAGATAACATAATATCACAGTAAGAATGATTGTGCAGTTTTTAAAGAGCATGAGTCAGCACACACGATCACGAGCGACGTAAAATGTCTACCTAACCCGCGAAATGTATAGGTGCCCCAAAATATCCCGTTACAGCCAAGTATAGATGCGCGAGTAGAAGACGCCATAAAAAGCCAAGTAGTTTCGCGTTACGAATAACAACAATTAGAACCTACTATATACAAGGTACCTACTTAGGTGGGTATTTAGGTGTATAAATCATGAAAGTTAGATACTTACAAAGTAAAATACTGACCAATAATGTCACACCCCTCTTGAAAATAAATAAGCCCTTGCTCGTAACTGTGGGAATTATTTTTCTTTTTACGATTATACGTAACCGTACGTAAACGTGAACCATGGCTACAAAATAGGTATAAAGAGTTTATTAATTATTTATTGGTATGTAATTAATAGCAGAGTCGCTAATTATAACGAATTATTAATGAACACGGTTAAGATTACAGTAATGGAAAAAGCATTGAATACATTTTCAACCCCGCGATTAGCAGTGTACCTATTAATTACAAACTAAAACGCCGTCGGGGGCTGCCACCGCTTTATCTGTTCAGATTTAAAGCTATTTTGACTATCTGCAGCAATTTAAATTCATTAATTTAAAATATAAAATCAAGATATATATAAAATCTAAAATATAAAATCAGATTATATATTTGGATAGACGCGATATAAATCGAAGACATGGGTCTTACAAGATTACAACTTGGCATATAACTACACAAAATGTAGGGAGAGTCCGGGAGAGTTTACCAGGTAGGAGAGACATTAGCCACTGCTTACCTATTCAATCTTTGTGACACTACACTATGTATAGCGATATTAAGAGAGTGCCAAGAGACACTATGACACAGATCAGAGGTAAGTACCTATGGTAGCAGTAAAACTATTCGGACTTATCTAGCTTTCATTTACACAGTACAGGTTCGCATTTACTAAGTTTGTCGGTTTACCTGTCGCCCTTTCAACGACGACGTCGACGACAAAATTGTGGCAAAAAAAATATCCTTGTATTTTGTTGTAATTTTGGTAATTTTCTCGCTGCCCGCCGCTACCAGCATCAGCGGCAAACTTAGTGCCAACGGGTGTCGGGTAGTTTATGTCCGACTACGTTGCGATTCGTTACATATTTATTTCTAAATCGTTTGGAAATTGGTTTTTGTGTTTTTCTTACTAGGCAGGCATTTGCCCGCCATGTATGTATGTATGTAAACTCTTTGTTGCGTATAACTACATAAAGAACAATAACAAAAGAAAATAAATATACATTGCAAAGGCGGGCTTATCATACAATGGGATTTCTTCCATTTAACCTTACCTTGGATAGTCCGAAATGAGCTATTTAACGAGCGGTGATAGCAATACCGCCATCTTACCTGATGAAAAGCGACGATGCAGTCGAAGATCGACAGCCAAATTGCTCTGGCCGAGTTCCACTCTTCAGCAGGCAAAGCGTTCCATTCCTTAGCCATTCACATTAGGAAGGGTGAAACGTCTGCCCGCCTTTATAGCTCTAGAGGCGCAAAGAACGGGATCGGGGGGATTATAGTGGTGATTATAAACGAGTAAAAGAAAGCCACAGGTCTTTACCCTGGTCGTAAACCACCTCTCTGATTATGGTTAGGTACCTTAGCTGTTCACAAAAATTACTCGTTCTGAATAGGTAGTCCTCTCTGAGGCTCAAGTCCAATAGTGAACAGTCCACTGTTTGGGCTGTTGATGACGATACATATTGTATTCACAATTTCCCGGTCACTGCTCATTAATTCCAATTAGCTGTTTACAAAAGTCAAAGTGGTCGATGTTCACTGTTCAGTAAAGTACCCGACTGCCTCGGGCTCGCACTCGGGCGGGTTGAGATTAGGATAAGTAAACACGTGCCAGGAAAGATGTAGGTTTGTAGCTGAGCAAACCAAGTGGGTCAGTTAAGAGAAAACTGAAACAATAACCGATAGGCTAACGTCCGTCCCTGGGGACACGTGAGAAATTGGTGCCTAAACCTGACGGAACTTAAAAAGAGACCAAGAAGAAGCTTGATATCACTGTGTCGGACAGGACGGACGATGGAGCGGACGTATATTTATTATAGACCATAGTAGTAAGTATCTACCATCTGACTCGCACAACCTGTTAAGGAAAAGCCGATTCGCCAGATCCTCATCCGTCTGTCAGCAGAGACCACGAGCAGGTGAGGTTTGTTTGAGCTGTTGGGCCCAAATATTATTAGCGGATGCTAGAAAGCCGCTACCGTCAACCAGAACGTCCTAAATACACGACATACGTCTTACGTGTTTTAAAAAATTGCGCGTTAGGGATGACGTACCTACGTGAGAACGAATTTCATCGCTTTTGGTCTGCCGTCTCGGCCCTGCATCCCTAAGTCTTTAGCCTTATGTATTTCCTCATCTGAGTCTAAAAGAAATGACAATCAATTATGTAAATCAAAACAGTACTCGAAACTGATATGTCATACTAGATATAAGTTATACCTACCTACTACTGAGTCGGAACTCGACAGAGCGTGTGATAACCTTTTCTGATAACGGTAGCGTCCTGGCAATAATAATTTATTGCTGTAGCACAGTTCGCTACAATTTTTCAATCCATACGATCTAAAACGACTTGGACGAAGCTTTTTGTGAATTAATTTGTGTTGACTATAACTGAAGTATTTTCTGAGTTTAATAACTAAATTTCTGAGTTATGTACATTAGTTGAATATTAACCGATGCTCTTACGGTGAGGGAAAACATCGTGATGAAACCCGCAAATTCAGGCAACTGATTTTGTAACCATGATCCAATCTGGTCAGGTTCCCCTGGTAGCAGGGTCACGGAGGTCAGATGGTAGTCGCTCCACTGTAATTATCTGATCGCCAAACCTTGGACCATGGTCAAGGCGGACCCCGGGCCCTCGTTCTCGAGAGCATAACCGGGACGCTAAGATGATTATTTTATTTTATTTATAACTGAAGTGTTTATGATATTTAAATAAATCATTCACAACTAATAACAAATGTAATTAATGAAAATGACAATTGGAATAACTTTATTAATCATAAATACTCGTAAGTATCTGTAAGAGAGGTGACATTATGGTCCCACCCAGTGTTCGCATTGACGTGAAATATCGATCTCCCACCGTTCCGAGGTCTTGCCTGTTACGATTGTGAAGGCACTACGATATTGTGCCGTAAGTTGTCACTCGCTATGACAAAACACAACAATCAAACACATCTTTTTGACATACCCAGTGGGACCGGGAATTAACGTTAGATGTTTATTAGGTACTTATTTTAAAGTTATTGTTTTGTTTTAAAAGTATATAAACCCGTTTCAATGATGGGTGTCGTAGTATATGGCGACTACATAACGAATGTACCTATTTGATGCAGATACTCTATCTGTAGACAGAAAAAGGTGTAGAAAGCAGCGTTTTGTTTTTTCAACCCTTCACTGATGCAGAGGAGGTTTAAGTCCAGTAGTGAATAGTCCACTGTTTGGGATGTTGTTGATGATTGATATTGTATTCATAATTTCCCGGTCACTGTTCATTAATTCGTCGTTGTATGTACTCGTCTTTCTTAAAATGGAACAGGTTTAAAAATGAATAATTATCTTAGCGTTAAAGTCCCGGTTGTGCTCTCGCGTACGAAGACCCGGGGGTCTGCCTTGACCATGATTTAGGATTTGGCAGATCAGGTAATTGCAGTGGAGCAACTTCCATCTAACCTCCGTAACCCTGCTACCAGGGGAACGTGCCCAGATTGAGTCATAGTCACACATTCAATCAGTTGAATGTGCAGGTTTCATCACGATGTTTTCCCTCACCGTAAAAGCATCGGTTAGTATTAAACTAATTTACATAACAGTAGACTAATTACGTATCTCTGTTGCTAACCATTTTCTGATTTCAATGACTGAAATGGTTACTTTTGCTATTCCGTATCCTCGATTTCATGGGTTCAGTTGCTAACAAAGTTCCATTGCAATAAACTAAAATCGCAGACGTAACAATTTCAATCACTGAAATCAGAGAATTGTTGGCAACAGAGTTACGTAATAAGCCTACAGCTGTCGTCGTCGTAGCCGTAGTGCAGTCATGCTATGCGGTATGTGGCGAAACTCTGGCGTGAGGTAGCCTTGTTAGTCTTGCCGATGCGAAGCTGCGGGTCTACGGTGAGTCGAGACTGGATGGAGACAGTGGAAGGGCGAAAGTTGAACAGGAAGCAGGTCGCGTGCTGACAAGCTATGATCGCTTGTTGCTATGTTAATGCAGAACGTCGATGATCGTTGATCTAAGCGTATAGATAATTTTTGTTACCAACTAAACCTCTTTTCATTCTTCTTCTCTACATGAACAAGGCAACTAGTGATTAAGTAATTTATAAGGAACATTTTGTATTTTACTAAGTTGCGTGTGGAAAATAAATTTATTATTTGAACTAAGTATACAAGTGCTACGACTTTGTCCTTATGCATACCTCTCTCGTTACACGTAATCCTTCTCCCTCCTGAGTGAAATCAAAGTGTATCTGTTTTTGTATGACATGCCACAATCACACTGCTATCACCTGAAGCGATGCGATGCACCATACTCCCTGCTCGAGTACAACGTTTGGTATTGACATGCAACGAACCGTTATCGGTTTAAAACAAGTCGGTTTATCGGTCGTCACAAGTGACATAATATGACGCAATAGTCAACTCAATACCGCTTTACACACGTGATGAAGCGACGATGCACGCCATGATGATTGATGAACCTACTGCGTTCAATCTGTAGTGTAATGGAGGCTGGAGTGAGGAAGTCGCATGGCGTCGCGTTTAATAAGTGTGTCAGGCCATTTATTATTTTACAATTCATATAAACTAATTTACAATTCACTTTCTCTTTATAAATAGATTACATAGGTAAGATGGGTTTTAAAGACGTCAGTTTAATCAAGTCGGACACATTAAAAAAAAATTAGAACTTAACTCTAAATAAAATACTAACTCTCATATTCATTATCAGCTCGCGTGCAGGCGACCCACCGGCCGCAGCCCGTCGAGTGTCATGAAAATGGTTATTGTGACTTATTTATCGAAGTCAGAGCTACGAAGTGTTATTTGTTTTTTTATAGGCAAGTAATTGAGACAATCAAGACGGGTGCGACAACCGTACGCGAGCGGTTAAGAGCCTTGTCGTTGTTGCTCTGTGTAGCTTTTAACCATTTCCATGTGAATGAGTTAATTCATCCATTACCTTGTTTTCTTAATTTTCCATAACCTTGACTGGTAATTTCGTAGGGAAACATTTACAATTGTGTACCATGAATACCTAGTTTCAGCCTGCATAGCATGACGGGCTTTGACGCGCGAAATATGACTGTGCCTCTCATACTTAAACGCAAATAGAGAGAGAGAGCTAGCTAGAATTATCACGCTCTGCAAGGATAAAGCCCTTCATAAAAATCATTCTGTAGTATCACACATTCTAAAACATTTATTTTATGGCATAATCTCATTTCAACCCTAAATCTTAAAAGTATTTATTTATTTACACAACCTCATACAATATTGTAGAAGAGATTCTCTTAAAACTATGTACATTAAGTTGATAATTCAACATCAACTACAGCGCTCTTTGTACTTGTCTCACATGTTGACTCTTTGATTCCTTTAAGGCCTGGTCAAGCTTGTTGGTGATATGTATCAAATTTGTCAAGTCACATTGTAACAAAACATGGTTAATAATATTTTGACAATGACTGGCAGCTTTAGCATCTTGTATGGATGAATTTATCTTTACAGACGTCAATTGGTTTTTGTCCATAGCGGTGTCAACTGATGAAACTGCCCCATCCTCTTTACCTTGCCCGAAATTTTTAGGGGCCATCAAAACGAAGTCCATGGCGACCATTGGCTTTATTTCTTCTTCACAACCTCTAGATGCAACCTGTACAATTAATGTTAATAAATACTATTACATTTTTGGTAAGAATTAATACTAATTTTAGAAATACATACTTGAACTTCAAATCTCCATGTCAAATCTTGATAGGTAGGATCTCTCTGCTGAAGCAAATGCAATGCCGATGATAATTCAGACTTCTTGGTTATGTATAACTTGAGTAGCACTTCTTGCTGGTCAGAAGAGAATCCAGCAATGGCCAGTGATGACTTGAAATCTGGGTCGGACAGCTTAACATGACAAAAAATATATATTATTTGTATTGTAATGTAGGTAAATTTGTGAGCTAGAAATATTTTTTTAGCACATTGTATGTCCTATAATACTTACATTATATTTACACCCTTCAACAATTAGATAAACTAATGCATGTACTACATTCTGCACAGATGTTAAACTAACATCCAATTTATCTGAAATAAATTTAACTTAAGTAAGTCTGTCTTGCAGTCACAAAGTACAAAGAATAGTTATTCTACATACCAGCGGCAATGCTGTATTTCTTGGGATTACAACCATTGTTCAAATAATCAATAGCTAATTTACAAAAGTCTACCAGTACTGGAAAAAAAAGGCACAGTGATCATCTGATTGTGGTTGTCAAAGTTCAGTTTATCTTAGTCATATGATAAAATATGTATAAGCTTAAGATATTTAGCATGTAATTATTAACATAAATACACTAGCAAATACAGTGGGTTTAATTATTTACAGTAGTAATTCTAGCTAGCTTTTTAAGCAATTATTCAATTGAAAATTTGCAAACATTTTTAAGTTTGAAGGTAAGAACGACATTGCCCCGAGTTTACGGAGCTCCCCCATACATTGTCACAATGGTAACTCAAACACAATAACCTCAAACAATAATAGTTTGTATTAGGTTTTAATTCGGTTTGATTGGGTTAGCGTTTCGACAATGCCTGGAGGAGCTCCGTAAACTCGGGTCAATATCGTTCGATAGACATTACTTTCAATGTTAATAATTGCTTATAAAGCTAGCCGTTTAATTAACCGGCAAATTTAACCATCCGGCTGCTACATAAACACAACAAATACAAAATTTGAAGTGGTTTTGTTTAAGTATTACAAACCTTGAGTGGAGTGGCGGTTTAAAAGGCTTAGATGCTCCTTTTGTAAATCGCTTAGAAAAATGATCATTGTGTAGCGTATAGTAAAACGTATCTTCCAATATCAATAAAGTAATAAATGAAAAATAAAAACAAATCAGTTAAAACGCCTACTAAAACACAACAAACAATCTACAATTTGACAACTGTGACAGTCATAAGTCTAAGTTGGTACCCTTGCATTTATGTCATTCGTATGGCTGCGTTCACAAATAAATCTTAAAGCTTTTTATTCACTATCCGATAGGGTCCAACTGCGTAGCAAGGATGGGGACGATAACCGTTATTACGGTTTTTAGATCTCTCAGCACTTCTACGTCCCTAATGCCAACATTGCATGGGGAAACGTCATTTTGACAGATCATTTCATTTCATTTTTCAATTTCACGAAAAATACTTCGAAACACGGTCATGCATTTTCTCTTTCTTATTACATGGTAAAAAAATATTTACAGCACCATGGCTTTGAAAAAAGTAAAAGGAAACTTCGAAAGAATGTTTGATAAAAACCTAACGGATTTAGTGCGAGGAATCAGGAATAACAAGGATAACGAGGTATCTAAGGTGTACACTAGTTTATGCGCTAATTTCTTTTTTAACACAAACGTAATAAATAAGAAACTAATATAAAATACAACTTAACTTCTAGGCGAAATACATAGCACAATGTATGGAAGAAATTAAAGTGGAATTACGTCAAGATAATATTGCAGTGAAAGCTAATGCTGTAGCTAAACTGACATACGTAAGTACACACATAAACAAGACATGTAAATTGTATGTTTTGTAAGAATGACGGTACTTTAATATAATTCATTTATTTGTTTACAGTTGCAAATGTTAGGATATGATATATCATGGGCTATTTTCAACATAATTGAAGTTATGAGTTCGAATAAATTTACATACAAGAGAATTGGATATTTAGCAGCTAGTCAGTCATTTCATGCAGACTCTGAACTTCTAATGCTCACCACAAACATGATAAGGAAAGATCTCAATGCTCAAAATCAATATGAGGCTGGACTGGCTCTCAGTGGACTCAGCTGTTTTATATCGCATGACTTAGCTAAGGATCTTGCCAATGATATTATGACACTGGTAAGTGGTTTCATATGTCTAATGGAAATATAAAAAGTTAATTTATGTTCCTTGGTAGATGAAACATGCAAGGGGTTGACATGATATAAAGTGGTCACAATAGCAACACCAGGTGTATCACCTCTTAAATCCTGAGACTCATGGCTGTAGCAGTAAATAGGCAATTGCTAGGCCACTTCACTGCCAAATGTGAAGAACTGAAATGTGAAGAAATTGTATAAAGATGTTTGTCACTCAAGCATATGTCACAACTAGGGCTTGCAAGTTGAATATTCCAATTATTCGAATATTCGCCTCATTTCAATATTCGAATAGCCATTTGGGTAAAATTCGAATATTCAAATAATTTTAAACAATCAGAATTTACATACTTGTGTCTTAATTTTGTGGTATTTAATCAAACGGATTGTGTGAGTGCACCCACCATTACACTCTCGCGTCGCGAGAGTTAAGGGGATTTGACTTCCGTACAAAATAATAAAAAAAATTATGTTAACTATTAGTAAATG
The DNA here is from genome assembly GCA_907269095.1 of Blastobasis adustella. Classification (NCBI taxonomy): domain Eukaryota; kingdom Metazoa; phylum Arthropoda; class Insecta; order Lepidoptera; family Blastobasidae; genus Blastobasis; species Blastobasis adustella. The sequence continues at coordinate 11,656,657 of OU026119.1, read as the reverse complement.
TATTAAACGGTGCGGCAAATCACTTTCTATAGCTTAATGATATGAAATAATGCAGTTAAATCGAAAAAACCATATTCGAGGCTAGGCCCCGTTGTTTTGTGATTTTGTGATTTTTATTTTTCATTGCTTTGTTTTATATTATTAACATTTAGAAATCCATTTCACGCTCATTTAGATACATTTACTAGCGGTCAATTGCACAAACTTGCATTAAAAACGTAGTTAATACCCTGACTTCAGATTTCACCATTTTTCGAATAATATTCGAATATCACGTGCAAAAACATTTGAATATTTGAATACTTAAATTTTCGAATATTTGCAAGCCCTAGTCCCAACAGATAAATGGAATTGTAGTATGAACCTCGGTATACTTACACCATGACCTAGATTGGTCAGGTTTTAGGATACTTTTTCCTGGTATTGTGTTCATATTTGTTAGGTAACTAATTGAAGATTAAGCTGGCACATCCGGGTGACTCAGTATTGGGTCGCGAGAACAATAGATAACAACAGATTTGTGGATGCTTGCTTGGGATGTGAGAAGTTGTAGGATGTATTTTTCGGAAAAACTTTTCCCCATGCTTGTGTTAAACAGTAAGAAAAACAAAATTCCCTTGGTACATAATTAAATTTGAACTAAATAAGAGTAAATTGTTTTTGTCAATTTTAGATGAGTTCTACTAAACCATATTTGAGGATGAAAGCAGTGTTGATGATGTACAAGGTGTTTTTAAGATATCCAGAAGCCCTAAGGCCAGCATTTCCAAAGTTAAAGGAAAAGTTAGAAGACCCAGATCCTGGTAAGATCAACCTTACTAAATAAATAATATGATAGTTTATTCATGCAAACATGACAGATTATGTGTGCCAGAAAAGATAATTGTATGTACTCTATTAATAAATTATTTTGGTTTTATTTAACTTCAAATGAGATAAGATGATCATTATCGTTAGCTTTTAATTTATTTGTTCATTTCAGTAATTATTGTATTAAATTTTTTGTTAGAAAAATTAAAAAAATGTATTATATAACTTATATTATAACCTTCTTAATATTTACAGGTGTACAATCAGCAGCAGTGAATGTAGTCTGTGAACTAGCAAGAAAAAATCCTAAGAACTACCTATCTCTAGCACCAGTGTTCTTTAAGCTGATGACTACATCCACTAATAACTGGATGCTCATTAAAATAATCAAACTGGTATGTTATTTACAATTCATAGTTTTATAGTATGTTAACTTACTCTTATTCCAAACAAATACTCGAATTCAGGCTATGAATTAAATATCCACAGTATTAAATATTTTTAAAGTATGTATAAAATATCATTTATTCTCAATAGTTCAATTAACATTAGGTGACAATAAAGTTTAAAACTTTGAATCTGTACAATTAGATATTAGAAATAACAATTCCTTGTGTAATACTATGTAGAATACTTTATTATGTATATGTGAATATTACTTTAATTTTACTAAAATAAATTCTTCGCAGTTTGGTTTAATGACACAATATGAACCAGATATTGGAAGAAAAATTACTCAAAGCCTCATAGATCTAATTTGCAGGTACCACTAATGAATATGAAAAGAGTTTACCAGCTGCTAGATTCATTCACCACACCTTGCCACAGTCAGTCTTATATTTTAGTGAAAATACACTTTTGTCAATACAGGTATACTTACAAAATATGGTACAACCATTTTTACATTTTGAAGCAATGGTTCAATAACATTATAATCCGAAAGTGAAAGTACTAAGATCAAATGCAACCAGATTTAGTATCATGTAGAAATGGTTGAAATTACCATTAACGCATGCCACTGGAGTATACAACATAAAATGATCTCACAAAGAACACAATAATTGGCACACACAATCACATTATATTATGTTTGCTGCTGATAAATATCTGGTTACAAAAATACATCTGTCTGATTGTTTAGTGATGCCGTAGCCAGGTGTAGGCCTGCTGTGTACAGGAGAACGTGTAACGCGAACATGATAACTATTTAGGAATGAATCAAACTAATAACTGTATACAGAAGCCTCATATATCATCTAGTGATTGGTTGCTCACATAAGCTAGTCTTATGTAGTGTTGTGTTTGTTGCAGTTTGGTGCCTTAACCCCATTAGAGCCTCGACTTGGCAAGAAACTGATAGAACCATTAACTAATTTAATTCATAGGTGAGTCAGTTTTTGTCAATCCACACTTGGTACTCAGTCAGAGTAGAGTGTTACCATATTTGGACTCTATGGGGTGAAAGGAAGTAATCATATGCTGTAAGGCCTATAAAGCATAGATAAACTTAACATTATGAATATTATGGTCTGTGTGGTTCAAATTGGCTTGCTTGTCCTGCTTTTTCTTTATTTCTTTTTAGACTCTGTTTTACCTAAAAAATTATTCATGTTAGTTTCAGTATTGTTACTGCTCTCATTGTTGCATGTGTGATCTGCTTGACTAAATTATTTACGTTCACTAATACATATGAGTTAAATACCTTTCTATTATTTATTACTAAAATATATCTCTAAAAACTGTAAAATCAAGCCTGTGACATCTGAATATATCCATTCAAATTAAGGTATAATTCAACATTACTATGTTTTGAGTCTGTTATACTGTAACCATGTTTGTTATAGTTGTCTGTATGCTAGACGCGGTTAATTAATAATGAAGATGCATGTGACTATGTGTAGAAGAAAGATAAGTCAAACTTCACACGACAAGTGTTTCATAGAATGTACAGTTTTTATGTAAAGTGTATTTCGGCATCCCTTTCTCAACTTCTCAGAGCTCCTACTAAAATCTTTATACAATAAAATGTGTCAGTGGTGGAATGGAAACCCGAAAACTAAAGTGCATGATAAAACCTCGTACAATTTTAACTGCACAAGAGCAGTAGCATTCCCATAGTATAACCTTTACCTGTCGCGCGCAGTACGTCAGCGATGTCGCTACTGTACGAGTGCATCAACACGGTGATCGCGGTGCTGATCAGCATCAGCAGCGGGATGCCGGGCCACGCCGCCTCCGTGCAGCTCTGCGTGCAGAAGCTGAGGATACTGATCGAGGACAGCGACCAAAACCGTGAGCATTGTTAGGCCTTGATTGTTGTGGCCTTGTGCTTTTTTTTTTAAGTAATATGGCATACAAACATGCATGCATGCGGGCACCGCCGTCTATGGACATCAGCAACACCAAGGGTGCTATCATTGCGTTGCCCCTCTAAGAAGACCTCTAATATACCTCTTGAACGATCCCATGTCATAGTCCGAAGGAAACACTGTGGCTGGGAGCTCATTCTATAGCCGAATTGTACGAACGAGAAACGTTCTTTCGAATCTTGGCGGACAAGACGCAACATTATGTGATGGTTTGTGCATAATAAGCGCTATTCCTCTGCGCGACATAGTTGACCAAATATGTTACCGATACCAACACTCTTTGTCTCACTCGCCGACGAATGTTGTATTGCCGCGTTTGTCTCTCAATTAGGACGATGAGTCGAGCAAGAGACGACCGATACGCGTCTCGCGTATCTCACGAAGTTATCAATGCTGATAACTACGTTTGAAATTGATAATTCAGTCGAATTTCAGCGCAGATGCGGTCCTATACAAAATCGGACCGCGGTGGGCTTTACCGTTGATTAGACTCTGTACAGTATCATACTAAACTGTCAGTGCGCTGGAGCCACGTAAAGCCAAATCACATGTTGCAATTAATTCCTACAATAATGGGAGGCAGTGCTCTTTTTACGAACGAAAGTAATGCATCTCACCTCCAGCCCTTAAGTACTAAATTGACTTACCAAAGCAACTTGTGGCAACTTCATAACTAAATACATAAATAAATATAAATATGCTTGGACAAATTCACACAGCGCCATCTATCCCTAAAGTAAACAAAACTTCTGTTGTGCATGTTAGATAACTGATAAATTATACCTTTTTTACTACAAGTACTACTGTTTTTTACCGTACTAACTATAGTTACTACTACATATGTATGATGTTCCTCTATGTATTTTACTGTGTGCAATACTGTAAAATAAATAAAATAAATAAATAAATATAGTTTTAACCTGCCTACCAAACCCACTAACCACATCCACGTTTCCAGTTAAGTACCTCGGGCTATTGGCGATGTCGCGCATCCTCAAGTCGCACCCGAAGTCTGTGCAGGCGCATAAGGATCTGGTGCTGGCCTGCCTCGATGACAAGGACGAGTCGATACGGCTGCGGGCGCTCGGTCTGCTCTACGGCATGGTGGGTGATTGCATGTTTCAGATTATACATTAATATGTAACGTTACGCCTTGTAGAGGTAGTCAGAGACCACATTGTTGGACTTGCTACTAACCTGACAAACCTCTTGCTTCGAGTGAGCTTAGCAGCCAGCCGTTAGGCTACCTATGTGTCATAAATGAAACTGCACTGGTAGACCAGTAGTATTTAACTACTAGTTTATGTAATAGAAATTCCGTGGCAAGCTTTCCCGTTGTGGCGTGAATATTAGGTAACTTAGAAACTCTAGACCTCCTCCATCCATGCTTTAGATGTGTATAATCAGATTGCACCCAAGAAGTTCCCAGAGGAAGATCAAAGTTCTCCAAATTGTCTCGATTGTATGAAAAATGCAAGCTGGAGTAGATTTTTAGTCCACCAGTGTATTTATCATTATCATCATCCGAGCGGTCAGTCCCGGCTTCTGCCAGGGTCCGCGTTCTCCTCTATTTATCCCGGTCTTGGGCCTCCTCGCGTCGGAAGCCATTGGCTCTCGGATCCGACTCGGCGATGTCAATCCATCGCTTCTTGGGCCTTACGCGGGACCTCTTTCCTGATACCGGAAGTCCACCAGTGTATAATTTAGTTTTTTTAATACATAAAGTAACCACCACAATTTCGTCGCATCAGGTCTCCAAAAAGAACCTAATGGAGATAGTGAAGAAGCTAATGGTGCACATGGAGCGCGCCGAAGGCACGCTGTACCGCGACGAGCTGCTCACGCGCATGGTGGAGATTTGCGCGCAGAATAACTATCAGCACGTCGTCGACTTCGAGTGGTATGTCACCGTGCTGGTCGAGCTCACCGAGATGGAGACCAGCGCTAAGCATGGTAAGACATTTTGTATTATAACATCGACAAATGTCGGAAATCACCTGGCAGAGTCTACCTAAAAGTGCTTGAATATTTCAGAAAATGCTGAACGGATTTTTTATGTTATGTTTAGTTATGAACAAACACGATTAAACATATTTTTAAATAAATAAAACCGCATCAAATTCGCTCCTTCCGTTCGGTTGCTACTAAGGAATGCAATACCGGGATCCCGAAATACGGGGATCCTGCATACATTTTGATTAGATAGTTTGACCTATCTTATCCAGATGTAATATTTTTTTACACCACTAAGGTGGCAAACAAGCTTACGGTCTACCTGATAGTAAGCAGTCACTGCAGCCTATGGACGTTTGCAATACCAGGGGCATCACCTAAAAAAACCTTTTCACCCCTTCCTTGAAGATATCTATGTTGTAGTCTCCAGGGAAAACCTCTCCAGGCACAATAAAGGTTACATCAATCAATCAATCAATCCTTGTGCCTCAGGCATAATTCTAGCAGGCGAACTAGTTCGCAGCGCGCCGCCGCCCCCTGCCCTGACCCGCCCCCCGGGAGGTGCTCTTGTGATCCTTCCTTTCCCCGTATTACATCAACACCCCTCCGTGTGCAGGCATCATCCTAGCCGGCCAACTAGTAGAAGTGGGCGCGCGTGTGGCCGCCGTACGCACGTTCGCGGCGCGCGAGTGCGGGGCGCTGTGCGCGCGCGCCGCCGCCGCGCCGCCCGGGGCCGCCTCCCGGGAGGTGCTCTACGCCGCCGGATACGTGCTCGCTGAGTATTGCGGGTATGTATGCATGCATATGTTAACACAACCAAACACTCAAATACTCTTTATTTCATAAAAATCCAAATTTTACATGTCATATTTTAATTTTAATACAGGCTATAAATGCCTTATTAGTCAACATTATAGGTGAATATCGACATGAGAAATTTTACATAATACATCTTGAAACTATTTTTATTTATTTTAATTTGTCATCGAAGAGTTCTTTCAAGGCTGTAATAAGCCTGTCACTTCACGGACTTTGACATCGCAAAAATCCTCATTGCAGTGTATGAAGCCATAGTTTCGTTGCGTTAGTATTTTACTAGTAACAGACGCTCCGATTTGGCTGGGGTCGACCACCCGTCAGTGGAAGTTAATACTAATCTTTACGAAGTACAAAATTAAGTCGCTTCTGGATTAATTCGGGTACGCAGGCGAGCCGTCCTTGGTCGGACGTCCGAGCACGTCCTCCGCACCAATCAACCATCAACCAACCATCAAAATCCGTGAAGTGAAGCAGGGAAAAGCGCGACATAGATCCTGCCGCCTCTTTCATATTAGTATTGAGTATTTTAGTCGGCGTATCCATCCCGTAAACAAACCCGATATCCCCCCAGCGAGGAGCAAGTGATGCGCGAAGCGGTGCCCTCGCTGCTGGCCGTGGCGGGCGCGATGGCGGGCGGCGGCGCGATGCGCGCGCGCGCCGTGTGCGCCCACGCCGCGCTCAAGCTCGCCGCGAGGCTGCTCAGGCTGTACGAGCTTAGGGGGGACAAGGAGATGGCTGTACAGGTGATGCATACACACACACACACACACTCTGTCTCTACATTTTCAACTTGGCGTTAATGTCCCGGATATGCTCAACAAAATTGCTGAAAATATTTTCCGGATTTGGACAAAAAATCTTTATAGTATTTATTTTGGATCGGAGGTGACAGAAGCACGCAAGGGCCCAGGGTCCGCAGGGCCCTCGCGTGCTTCTGTCACTTGGCGTTATGACATAAAGCCAAGATGATGATTTTGGGTCGGAAGTAGTTTGTCTTCGTTACAACTGTATATCAACCCGGCAACTTATTGTCAACTCGGTAACAGTGGTGTTACACTTCCGTGATTCGGTCTCATAGAACTGTGCAATACGCATCTATTACTGTAGGAAGACAGAGACCCCAAAGTTGTTGATATGTTGAAGAAAAGTAGGATAACTCCGAACAAAGCACTTCACGCGGCGCGACCTTGTTCGGAGTTAGCCATTTCTTTTTACATTGCCAGTATTGTAAGTTCTGATAACCCCGTATATATGTTATTTCTTTATTGCAACAACATAGTAGATTACAAAAGAAAACACAAAGCAAAGGCGAGCTCATCCGATAACTCTATTATAGCGGAATATATTTTTACAGCTAGTGGACGAGACCCTCACCGGTCTGCGAGAACTGCTCTGCAGCGAAGACATGGAGGTGCAGGAACGGGCGCATAATGCTCACGCGCTGCTCTCGCTGGTGCTGCGGCGGCTGCGGCCCGATGGCGAGACGGATAGTACAATGCTACAGGAAGGGGCGCTTATCGATCATCATGATAGGTATAGTGTATACTCCATTTTGGATTCCGTGGAATTCTGACGTTTTTTTAGGAGGTCTCTTTAGGAAATGTAAGAATGTCTAGTGAAATAAATGTATTTATGATTACAATATTGAATTATGACAATTTAAATTTTCGTAGTAAATTTTTGATTATCGGGCGGTTAATGCAACTGTAAATTGTACATTTGTATGGCGTGACATCTGTCAATATTCCATGGAATGAAAACAGAGGCGAGGGTGCTAACACCACCAGACCGGCTTGTCACTGACAATCCGCGACCCCGCCACCATAGGGCTTCGCACCGATACGGTATACAGCGGATGCGGATAGCGCAACAACACGATTCCTAGCTAATTTACCCTGTTTATTAAATAAATTCATTAAGAACTAGCATCCAAAACCACATTGGTTTTGTTCTATTCATTAATCAAATGTTTCGAGGGAAAATAGACTTTTTTAATTCTTCCCCTTATTCACTCTTCGTTCTTCATTGGTCTTTTATCCTTCATTGGACGTTCACAATAGTTTTCAACTGTTTTATTATCATCATCATCATCCGAAAGACGCCCACTGCTGGACAAAGGCCTTCCCCAGAGATCTCCACAAAGGCCGGTCCTGTGCCTCCCGCATCCAGCTGGTACCTGCGATCTTTATCAGGTCGTCGGTTATATGTGAATTCTTTGAATGATTCCCAGCATCGGCAACGGCGACGGCTTAGACCTTGAGGCTGAAGGAGCAGAGGGCGTGAACGGCGAGCGCGCGGACTTCAGCGGCGGACTTATCGAGGAGCTAGTGGATCTCTTCGACGGGGAACTGAAGCCTGTGGCGCCTAAAGCGCAGAAGAAAGTGCCCATGCCGCCCGAGTGAGTGCCTGCTTTGCTAATCGTCATGACAGCCCATGACATTCCACTGTAGGACTTAGGGCCTCTCCCACGAAAAAAGAGGGACAATAACGGTGTCTAATCTAGTCAAGCAGTGGACGGTTTTGTGAGTGTTGAAGATCGTGATAATGAGGTGTTTCCTGAAACAAAATAGAATCGACTTCTTTGGCGGTTCAAATTTATCTAAACTTTGGGAGTATATTCCACCATGAGTGTTCGGAAATTATCTTGGCGTTAATGTCCCGGTTGTGCTCCGGGGTCCGCTTTGACCATGATCCAGGATTTGGCAGATCAGGTAATTACAGTGGAGCGACTGCCATCTGACCTTACGTGATCCTGCTTCCAGGGGAATCTGACCAGATAGGGTCATGGTTACACATTCATTCATGTCGCCTGAATGTGCAGGTTTCATCACGATGTTTTCCCTCACCGTAAGAGTATCGGTTAGTATTCAACGTGTTGTGCTTTGCCAATAACGGTGTCTAATCGAGTCAGGCAGTGGTTTTGGGGGTTTCCCGAAATAAAATAGCATCGAGTTCCTTCGCGGTCATAAATTAGTCCATGAGCGATCAAAAATCGAAATGAACAATGTTCATCGATCCTAGCTTATGCAGACTAAGAGCCATTTGTCATAAAACAAATTGATATTTTTGGTAGGACTCTATGAAGATTAAAGTGTCCAGTTAAATAGGATCCTACGTCTTATTTATTTATGTTCCTAAGCAACATTGCGTTGCGTCAGTGACAAACCTTGTCAGAATCACGACACTTGCAACTTTGGCGCCACCATAGTAAGCCTATTAAGGAAAGACCAGAAAGTTACCATGACATGACCCCACTTCTCACCGCGTGTTAAAGTTGACTTATGTTATATCCATCAATGGATGGATGGATGCTCACGCGAACCCAATGCCCGTAGGTTGGACCTGGACCGGTGGCTGTCCCGGGACCGCTGGTCCTCAGACAGCTCGAGCTCTGAAGAAGAACCCACGGGCGCGGTGTTCGCGCCGCCTGCACCGGATGTAAATGACGCCCGGCCCCTTACGAGACTCACGCCTGAGGAACTGCAGATGGTAAGCGAATATGGTCTTTTTTTTTTACATGTCACACGGCGCCATCTAGCGCCTAAGTAAGCAAAGCTTGTGTTATGGGTGCTAGCTAACTGATAATCTACTTATATACTTTTAATACATACTTATTATACATTGGCACCAAGACCCGAAACAGAAATTGAAATTCATCATTTCAATTTCTGCTCGGCCGGGAATGGAACCCGCGTCCTCTACGTGGCAGACGGCATGTTAACCAACTGAACCACTCAGGTCGACAAACTGTTATTCAGCGAACATGTTAATCAGTCTATTCGTGACCATGGCGCGTACAACCGCTTTAAAATATCGAGGTAAAAATAATCGTAACCATGGTGACAAACCCGATGTGTGTGACAATATCTGAGTAGCGAATGCTATAAAAACTTTACAACAATTGGACAGGAATCTGATTCTTGAGGTGGTCATGCACTTATGCTCTTGTCATTATCATCATCATCGTCCTAGCGCTATCCCGAACTCTGCCAGGGTCCGCTTTCCTACTCATTCTTCTCCACTTCGCCCGGTGTTCGGCATCCTCGCGTCGTAAGCCGTTGGCTCTCGCATCCGACTCAGCGATGTCAATCCATCGCTTCTTCGCACTTATGCTCTTGTATTGTGTGTAAAACTATATATTCTATGCCTTCCCGGTAAAAAAAATATCCAATCCAACCATAGTTGCGCGAAGCCCGCCGTGCTGAGCAGGCGCACAACCCGCACTACCTGAAGGACGACTCGCCGCGCTCCTACCAGCGCGACGACGACACACCCGTCGCTGAAATCGCTTTGGAGGTGCCGTTGCAAGTTTACAGTGAGTATTACAACTGTAGCCTTTGCCCTAGTTGCCCTACACGTGTCTGGAGTGAGTAAGACAATCGTAGCCTTTACTCTATTACTCTACAGATGTCTACAATGAGTATCACAATCGTAGACTTTACCCAAGTTACCCTACATGTTTACAGTGAGTATCACAATCTTAGCCTTTACCATAGTTGCCCTACACGTGTCTAAACTAATTATCACAATCGTAGCCTTTACCGTAGTTACCCTACACGTGTCTACAGTGACTATCACAACCGTAGTTTTTATCCTAGTTGCCCTACACATGTCTACAGTGAGTATAACAACGCGAGCTATCATATTAAATGTATTTAATTTTCTGTTTCAGCTAAGAGATCTGACAAGTACTTAATTTCGAAGGAGAACTCTAAGAAGGCGAAAAAAGAGAAGAGAACATCGAAGAAGCGCAAGAGCAAAAAAGACAGGCATTCCACCGAGTCCGAGAGTGAAGGTAACAATTTAGTAATTCGGTACGGGAGGGGGTGGGGTATGCGGTGACGTCAATAGATTACCGTCCATAGGCACCACATTAACTTTCAGGAAAAACTATAGCCTGTACAGCTGGTAATGTAGCTTTCTCTAGGTGGAATAGTAGTTTATGCACTCGCATATGAAGGATGTATACATACACATAAAAACATGAGTGTCTGTTTGATAATAGTTTGACAGGAGTGTTTTAATTCCTAATAAGGAGACGACTGTTTTTGCAGTTCTTTTCTGCATTCTGAGTGTAGAATGAAGAGTTTATCCATTACAAACAATCAAATATTTTGTCTTTATAATATTAATATTTTGTAAAGATAAAACAAACTTTTAATGCTTGCTAAAAGTCAAATTCAGTACACATCACTGTCACCAATTACGAGCCACCGTCGCTGTAAATACGCGAGTTATGATGGTAACTTATTTTTTGTTTATTTTTTATTTATACGGCAACCAACATCTACAGAAATTTGGATAAACTTAGTTTCTCGACCGTAGGAGTAGGAATGACCTCGATCTACTGTTGTACGCAGTATTTTTCCCTCAAGCACGACTATAGCACATCCCACTGACATACAGGTATACTCACACAAAGTTATTGGCTAAATGGCATTTTATGACGACACTATCGAACACTGTCTCTTAAGATACAGGATTTATTCCTAGTTTAGGAGCCAGGGTTTCAAATTTTTGCCATACCACTGTCACTTTGTAAACCTATTTTATCACAATGTTATAATTCGTGCCAATAAATTCATTTTGTTTCCCACCAGACGAGGTGTCCCGGCGGCCGGCCGTGGCGGAGGGCGGCGAGCTGCCCGAGGGCGCGGCGGCGTCGGACGAGGACGCGCCCGCCGCCGGCGACGACCCGCACCGCGCGCTCGACCTCGACCTTGACCTGTAAGTACTCACCATATCAGCCAGAAGACGCCCACTGCTGGGCATAGGCCTCCCCCAGAGATCTCCACAAAGGCCGGTCCTGTGCTTTCCGCATCCAGCTGGTACCTGCGATCCTTACCAGGTCGGCAGTCCACCTTGTGGAAGGCCTACCCACGCTGCGTCTTCCGACACCTGTGAGTACTGACTGACCCTTATACAGGCCTGCCGGCGGGCGGCATTGTCGGCTTACTACGCGGTTACTGGTAATCTTATGAGTCTTGGTACTAAAAAACATCGTCGGTGTTCACAAAAGTGAAAATATTTAGTAATCCCTTTTTTATGATTCGTTTTTCTGAAATAGAGTCGCACTAATATTAAGTCCTTACCTATGAAATTGGCGTTTTTCTCGCAAACACACATTTGCTCAAATATTTTTAATTGTACGTAACATATCTAAATTAATACTTGATATCGAAAATAGAGTATATTTAGATGCCAGTAAGTTCCCAAAATTGAATTAAAAATAATTTCTCAAGTTTTTATAAGGGTTTGAAAGTATCCCTTTTCATTTGTCGTCAGTTTTGTCTCTTTAAACCGATATAACGTTATGAAAAGGATAGGATAGTAGGACCAAAATGAAATGGCACCAGTTAGCTTAATGTTGTCTGTTTATACCTACAAAGTTACATCGTAATCGGATTGCCCATTTCCAAGAAATTAAAAAATTTGCTTGTATGATAGAATATGCTTGAATTCCATTTCATAGGTAAGGACCTAATACATTATTTTTATTCACTAACAGACCGCTACGTGAGGACGAGCTGCTGTCATCCAGGATCAACCAGTACCCGTCTCCGGAAACCGGCCTGCTCAACCAGAAAACCGCCGAGCCAAAGAAGAAGGCCAAGTCGAGGACTTCTACAGACAAGTCACTGAAAAAGAAGAAGGAGAAGAAATCCAAGCACAAGAAGGAGTTAAATCTCATCATACCAGAGACTGGTAACGACGTAGCAAGTGACTTAATTATAACCAACGACGACCCGAACGTGGACAAAATGAAAGAGAGCGGCGCGGGCGACGAGCCCCGAGTGAACAGCATTAAGACTGAAAAACATAAGAAATCCAAGAAAGACTCCAACGACAAAGACTCTAAGAAAAAGAAGTCCAAAAAAGGTAATGTCTAATTATTTTTATTTATGGCTTATGCTATTTCATTCCATGCCGTATTCAACAATAAGATAGATGGCGTAACGTTTTAAACTATTGCGATTCGCGATGATTATCAGACAGTGTATAAGTAGGAGCTTGACACCTTTTTTCCTGTAGAAGCAAGCTATATCTTACCCTACTACTACTTACCTATACAATAGATGACTTTTTCACCTTTTCATTGCCATGTCAAATATATGGTATGGTTTCCTATTCCAGATAAATATGAAACAAAGCTGGGATATGAAGAAGCCCTGGGCATATCGACGCCCAGCAAAGAAGTCGTATAGTGTTCAGCACGGGAAATGCCCTTCGATTCTTGTCACACGTTCCATGTTGTCTCAGTGCAATTTGTTAATTTTGAACAATTAATAGTAAATATTTTTATTATAGTTTCTTGATTAAAATATTTATAGACATTGTATTCATTCATAACTGAAAGTGAAACGTGTCCATACGATAAATGTTATATTTCATTAAGTCAATGTAGTTACTAAAGCTATATATACCTATAATCATGTACAGTTTTATTATATACGATTAATGAAATTGTAATTGTTTTGTTCAGCCTTCACTAGTGTGTGTATTCGTGATAACCATCCAGGGGGCGATTCTCGCGCTGTGACATCTCAAATTCGAAATTTTCTGTAGCCAAAAAACGGTATTAAAACGTCTCTGAAATTGATATTCGACAATATACGACTGTCGAAGATAGTTCAGAACATATTTTTTGGCTATAATAGAGATTTGAATGTCTTTGTTAATGAAAATATGTGGCTAGAAAAATTTGGAATTCGAGATGTCACAGCACGAGAATTAGGCCCCAGGTTTCTGAAGCAGCAGAGCTGTTCGGGAAGGTATGAAATTTCATTAAATAAATATGACGCAGGGGCACCGTATTCTCGTGTCAATAAATGGACCTGGCCTTCGATTTCACCCCACCCGCACGGCCATTACTACAGCAAATATTCTTCAAAAATATCTGAGCATCGGCGAAAATTAATCTTTACCTCAATAGATTAAAATGCTTATCAGATTGTCACAAGAACTAATCAACATCACACAATACATCTGGCAATAGTCTATGTCAAACTCGGCAGAATGTGTATTGATGTAACGAAAGATATCTTGTGGGCACCTTCAGTCTTCGTCATCAGACCTTGGGTACTTTCTAAAACAATCATACCATCAGGCAGGCCATAAGCCTGTTTTCCACCTTTGTGGTATAAAAAAAAATCAAACGAGAGCAATCTTATAAAGAGTTGCATTGTTTTATTCAAGAGTTCCAAAGGCCACCTTCCATTTCCATCATCTAATCAGCTAACTTACATTTCAATACAACCGAATAATGGGAACTGGGTTAAATACTGTTTAAGATGGTCCAACATAGTGCCAAGGTTCAGTATTGACCTACTTATCGGTAAACGATTGAATTGAAATTTTGCACGCGTTCTGGGCGTGCGCGCATAAAGTTACGTGGACGACATATTCAAACTAGCCATGCTCGATACAATAACGTAGGATCTTCCCAACTTATAAATTCAATCGTAAACCAGGTTCAACTTGGAAGAACTACAAGATGTACGAAGGATTTGAAAACCTACTTATTTTTTGGATATAGCGTCGGCTTTAGTATCGCGGCGCCCGGGAAATATAGAGTACCTCGACATCGTTAAAACTTGGTAAACGTAACAGACAAAGAAAAATGCGATTTAAATAAAAGAATAAAATCTTATATTTTTTATTTTCAAATAAATTAGTCTTCAGACTTTAAATAAATTAAAGAAGCTCGTAATAACTACATTCTACTAAAAAAATCCAGGGGCAGCCGCGGGCGCTGACTCGGCGACCGACGCCGACGCCGACGGTTCGCGCTCCCTAAAGCCGGCACTGTCCCTACGCAACAAAATATTCCGGCATCAATAAAAGAGGACACTTTAGCTCTTGTGTACGGAATGTTTATTCGTGACATAATTACAAACAACTCACAATTGTATAAGCAATAATGCTTCAAAAGTGTCTAGAGATCAAGCACATTTTTTGTTAATCATTAACTATCCAAAATCGTATACACAGGACAAAGCATGTTTTTGTAATTACTGAAAATCAGATTTTTGCTATATTTTTTAAAATTTATTAAAAAAATACTTAATTCTCAGTAGTTGGCAAAAAAGTATCCTTAAACACTTTTGATGAGTATAAAAAGAAAACTTGTCGTTAACAAGCTTTTTTTCACAACTTTAAAATTCCATCGCTTACTATTCCTCTAGTTGTAAATCGGTTGTTCAGTCCGGTATCGACCTAATATGCTGCTGTCGAAGCTGTTATACAAAGCTGTGCGGATCGGTATCGATCGCTCTATCGAGCTCCCGTTAGAGGTAACGTATTGGTGACACCACTGCAATTACTATCAATAATTTATATTCATAGGCGGCAGGGATTTCCATTCCATCTTTTTCATCAAATGGCCCTAGTGCTAGTTTGTCTACCGCACGCATAATATAAAAAATACATCAGTTCGATTTGACAACGACTATAAGAGTACCGGTGTAAACAATCGAAATACCCGAGATTATTGTCATCTACCGATGAAGTGCGTTGGTAATTTTTGAGATTTCATTTAATATTTGATTTCATTTTTTCTTTATAACTACACTTTTTTTGTTTATATAATAAAAAATATAAATTACAATCCATTATAAAAATACACCTTAAAAATAAAATTGATAACTCTGAACACTGCATCAATATAACGACTAAAATAAAATATGCAATACTAAATGAGTATCATAACAAAATTATGTAAAACACAAAAAGGACAGAAACCAAGCAAACTATCAAATGTCTTGACTGGTTCGCTCTGTCGGGGTGGGTACAGTAGGTATTTGGGAACATATTGTGGGCCAATTTGGGAGGTTTAGAATCCGACGTGTGCACCGCCGTCACAGCAGCGCAGACTCAGTCTTCCGTCGAGGCAGCCAATCAGCATTCGCAGTCGTCGAACCCGCCGCTGCCGCTGCTTTTGCCGCCGCCACTGCCGCCTCCGCCGGCGCCTTTTTTATGCGTAAAGTGTACCTATTGGTCCATACTTCAATATTTATAAACATCAATTTTGAAAAGCAAGCATAGTTGTGAATTCGCATCTATAAACCTCTTACGGGTTAGAGCACCAAAGATTGATTTGATATAATAGCATCGTCCACGAAAGAAGATTCTTGGGTACTCCTAAAGATAGGGACGAGATAAAATATACTTCTCGGCGGGCGCGCAAAAATTTACCTGTTGACGACATATTCGAACTAGCTATTAACGTTATAGTTAGATCTTCTCAAATTGCAAATTTTATCGTAAATCAGTCTAATGTTCAAATCAGAAGAGCTACGCAGTAAGGATTTCACAAACTAGGTACTAGTACTATAGCAGCGTCGGCTTTAGTATCGCGACTCCCGGGAAATATAAGTTTTCGTTAAACTTGTCAAATGTAACCGACAAAAAAAATGCGAAGCAAATAAAATATTAAGATTCATTTTTTATTTAAAAAAAAATTGTCTTCTTACGTAAATTAAAGAAGCTCATAATAAATAACTACGCTACTAAAATCCAGAGGCAGCCGCGGGCGCTGACTCGGCGGCCGACGCCGACGCCGACGGTTCGCGCTCCCTAAAGTCGCCACTGTTCCTACGCAACAAAATATTTCGGCATCAATAAAAGAGGACAATTCAGTTTTTGTGTACGGAAAGTTTATTCGTTACATAATTACAAACGAACTCAAAAATATATCAATTGTATAAAAGAAACAGTTGTCGTATACAAGATTTATTTCATACCTACTTAAAAATATTTAATTCCATTCCATCGCCTGCTTGCTATTCCCCTAGTTATTAAATCGGTTGTTCAGTCCCCGGTACCGAACTGTGCACTGAAGTGTCCGGGAATATAATAGATTCCCGGGAGAAAGTTGATTGCTACAGAGATCCGAACTGCGCACGAGAAAGCCGCTGCATAGTCGACTATAAAAAGAGCAATAGTTCAGTACCAGAGTAAACAACCGAAGTACCTGTCCAGGTGGTTTGTAAGTGCCTTTTATCTACACATATTTTACTTCATTTTTTTCTATATAGTTACTTACACTTTTTAGTTTACTTAATAAAAAATAGCTATAAATTACAATCCATTATACATAAAATCGTTGACTCGGAACACTGCATCAATATAAAAATTAAAAGAGTTGCAATTTATAAATATAAAACACACAATACCAAACCAATAGGACTAATAAAAAAAAATTATGTAAACGTCACAATAAGGATTGAAAATAAGTGAAGTATAAAATGTCTTGAATTTTTCGGTCTCTTGGGGTGGGTAGGTAGGTACTTGGGAACATAGTGTGGTTCAATTGGAGTGGTTTAGAATCAGAGGCGAGCGCGATCTCAGCAGCGCACGCTCAGTCCGTCACCGAGACGCTCGAAGTCGTCGGGGCAGCCGGCTCGACTGCCGCCGCCACTGCCACTGCTACTGCTACCGCCACCACCGCCTCCGCCGCTGCCGGCGCCTTTTTTATGCGTAAAGTGTACCTATTGGTCCATACTTAAATATTTAAAAACATCAATTCTGAATAGCATTAGCATAGTTATCAGGGGTAAAGTAACAAAAATATCACCTCTGGACCGTAGATGCGGCGGACCTCTAGTGTTTTTGCCTATCACCACGTCGTCCACACAACCAGATTCTTTACCACTCTTAACAAGATAAAAATATACTTTCTTTGGTAGGTAGGTACCTACCTACATTAAATACCTACTGCCGCAGTCTTCAAAAACATTTGGTAATAACTGCGTTAGTGGATAGACATAGCATAGCTCCCTCCATCGCACGCTGAGCGACCCAGAGCCGTCTTATGACCACACCACATCTCTGATCCGTAGTGTAGTCCATAGGCTCCGACCGAAGCTTAGGCTTCGGGTATCTTCGACAAAATACCACCTTCCGCGAAACCTCGGCCGTTTCCGATTCGGCCGATTTTCGGGGCGAAGCCGAAGGTAGCTCTTATTATTTTTGAAAAATGCAAGGTAATTTTTTTAACATCTCTAGATCAACCTCTAGAGACGATTTAAATTACCTTTCCATATTATAAAGTCAATATAATCCTTCAATAAAGTTCAATATTATTAATTGGAGCTTATAGCTCATCTTGAACAAATATTCTTAGAGCTTTTAAGTCGAAGGTTGTGGCGATAATCGATTAATCGGCTTCAGCTTCGGTCAGAAATTGACCTACGGTCGGACACTACTGATCCGTAAGTCACACTAGCAATACACGTTAATCACAGACCTTCGTCATACGGCAATTTTTTGGACGAGAAGATCTTCCGATATTTTTCAAACGCTGCATTCGTCTATTGACTCTTCTCGAAGTTGGATCTACGCTTAATCCGTAGGCAAACTACAACAATAGAGCCTCCGATCATTACTAGGGCGAATTTTACATGCACATTCGACTTAAGGTTCATTTTTTCTATGTTTACCACCACAACCTGTTCCGAGTCTTCAAGCATTGTGCCTAGTTTCTCCATTGTTTCCGCCATGACTACAATATCGTCGGCAAACCGAATGTGAGAAAGGTATTTGCTATTGACATTGATACCGGATCGTTTCCAGTCCAAGAGCTTGGAATAACCTCTTCCAATGCAGCAATAATCAGTTTCGGAGAGATGACATCTCCTTGTCTCACGCCTCGTTGCAGTTGGATCGGTCCCGTCATTGCTCTTGGACAGACCGTCATAATTGCGTTTTCGTGTAGGCTTCTCATATACCAAGCATCATATAAAAGCACCTGCACGTGGCGGTTTGGTGTCCGACAAAGTAGAATAGCACCAACCCCTTACAGTCGTGGGTGTCGTACAAGGCGACTAACGTTTTCGAGGCATAAAATCTAAAGTCTCCGTAGGCTGGAAAATGGGCAGCAGCGTTTTCCATTGTTATATTTACAACACTGCGATTTCCAACCCGCCTGCCAAGCGTGGAGATTATGGCAATAGCCTCTCATTTTAGTGGGAGAGGCCCTAAGTCCTGCAGTGGACTGTTATGGGCTGTGATGATGATAGGCTTCTCAACACTTCGACGTACCGATGGTCAATGTGGCACCCAAACATTGTACATAGGGCATAGATGAAGCCTCGATCTACAGAGAATGTAGTGTACATAAGAGTGGTAAAGAATCTGTCACAACTCGGTACAAATGACGCATAAATGGCTAGTACATTGAGATGACCAAGGCCACCAAATTTGACAATAGCAGTGATTATGGACGGGTATTTGACAACTTATAGCCGTCCCTTTTGGACCCTTATATGCACCATTAAAAAAGAAACACTCACAAAATATAGATTGTGACTTAAGCAATTGCAATTGCAAAAGCTTGTTCAATTTATTTGGTGGGACTTTTGGAAAGACTGAAGCACGGCCCTATATTGAGCATTTGAACCTAAAGATCCAAATGCACTTGCGCTGAGCGACGCGAGTCCTCACCAATTAAAAACATAAATATTGAAATCAACTTTACCTCAGGATAATTACTCTCGAAATCACTCTCCTTCGATGTTCGGCGACCATAGCGAATGATACTAATGATGGAACTACTTAGTAAAACTACAAACGAATCAGATCTAATTAAGTTTATTCAAAATGACCTCAAAAAGCCAATAAATAAATATAAATTGTAATAATGTTGTACTTTCAACTTTCCAAAATTCTTCTTATTAGTACACTCAAGATTATATACTGAACAACATATTGTATATATGCTATTTACAATTATACATATTCAAATCATGTATTGCACAAAATACACGACTCGATTATTGCGCTGATACACGTACGGGGAGCCGACCGACGGCCTCGCTCCCAATATAATGAAAATAACACTGCGCTGTAATTGATCATTGTTGCAAACAAACAACATAGAACGCACTACATTCTTTAATTAGTTTCTAAAGTCTAGTCTACAATAGTCAACAATGCTTAGATACTAAATGTAATAAATAGTTAAGGAAATTACTCTAACGTCTAATATAATGAAATAGTTGTCACACAACTTATTTTCTTCTTCCGAGATACGCAATTCTTATACATCGACATATACCGGTAACAAAAGCGTGTTCGATCTTATAAAAAAATAACAGTAATATATAGACAATTATCACTTGGGATCCAACATCCCTCAATCAACATTGCAAATTCCACCCTATCTACAATATAGCGAAGGGACACAAGAAGTGCGTGTGTAAATTCGTAATAGGGAATGGTGCATCACTAGACATACAATATAAGAGGTATATTTAAATATATGTATATCATAATCTACGGTTATGTCATTACTTTACGGATATTTAAAATACTGTCGTAAATGAGTTCGATATTATAATTACGGATGTACAACTAAATACGTGTACCACGTTGCGGAGAACGAGTCAAGTCGAGAATCGAAAGAAGATATCCACGGTTGAGATAGTACGAGTCGAGTATTAGAAGGGAGACGCTACGAGTAAGATGGCGGTGTGCGGCGGAATACTGGTGCGGTCTACTTCTCGAGGAACTGCTTTGGTATATCGAATTTAACCTCGACGCCGGCTTTCTTGGCGAGGGCCACGATCTCCGAGAGCTGGACCACGAGCTGGGCAGCCTCGTCCAGATCGTCGCGAGGCACGATGCGAAGCCCCGACTCGGCAACCAGCTTGCGAGCCTCGTTCACCTTCGTACCCTGGACACAACGTTCATGGTATAAAATATTTTATCATCTGCCAGAAAACATAATTGTAGCGAACAAGGCAATACATTCAAAAAGGTAGTTAAAAATTGGTTGCTTGACAAATCATTTTATAAAATGGACGAATTTTGGGTTTACAAAAATACTGGCTCTTAAGAATTAATGTTTTAATCTAAAATGTGACATTGTACCTGTATTATTTTTAATTTTGACATTATAAAAATTGATTTATATTACATTATTATATAATTGGACATTAATTTTATTATTTTGTTATTACTATTATTTCATTTGAATTATGGGACATCGATATTGTATTATTTGTATGAGCTTCAATAATTAAGGGAGCACTAAAAATTGTTTTATCATCATGTCTAATATATTGTACGTCCAGAATGGACATACTGTTGGGATTTCAGATTTCAACAGATTGCCGCATTAGTGGGGAATACGGATGTTGCCTGACACTGAATAAAAACTTATAGATTATGAGGGCGCCGAAATCACCGAAAAGAAAATTGACTTTAATGTGGCTGCGAAACTGCCAGGAGGATGTGAGGCCGACCGGTCTATTTTTACTTCTAGAACCCACACAAGGATTTATGAAAGTACGAAAAGTCGAATTTTGGGTCACCAAAAAAATGTTTTTGTTTTTGTGTCAGATTATGCACGGGCCGACCAACGTTTTGTGGGTTTTCCTATACCTCTACTATCGCTACAAAGTGGAATTTCTCTTGTATTCTATGACATAGGATTACTTAAGGCGCCCTCACAATCTATTAGTTTATCTTACTAAATATAGCTTTTATATCTATAAAATCCCGTTTTAAAAAACCGTGTTTACATTACAATACGTCACTAGCGGTCGTCGCCCTCTTTGTCTCAAACAATGATTATATCTTGCTGTTTATAATGTTTTTATAATCTCATGGCATTAAAGTCGAAACTCGAGTAGCAAATTGCTTCGTCTAGTTCTAGGTCGTACAACCACAAAGTTACAGACCGTGGCACGTATCTCGAGCGGTGACCGTTATAAAAATAAGGTGGTGGGAGGAAGGGCGCGGGGCGGCCGCAGCAACATACGTAAGCGCTGATTGGCTGTCATTGTCTCCGTGCGCCGATTGGATTGATGCGCGACTGTGCCCATGCGCAGGTATCCCCTCCGAGTTTCGTTTATAATAATAATAATAATAATAAATCTTTATTTTTCAGGCAAAAAACCCATACAATAAAAAATTGAAATTAAATACAATAGGTATTAATTAATATAGAATAGTATAAAATAAAATAGAATAAAATAAAGATTACAATTAAAAAAAAATTTAAACTAAAAGTCAATAAAAGAATTATATAGGTACTTCGGTACTTGTCACTTTCGATTCCCGCTGCTGTGTGCGGACAACCAGCTGCGGTAGATGGCGGTGTCCAGATACTCCCCCATCGTACGGAGAATCCCACGTTTAACCGCTCGACTTACGTGCCGCTAAGTATATCCGCTGTAAAACCACTCCTAACCATAAGTTCCAATAAAGACACGGCCGTTGGCGCGCACTCACCTGCAAGCGCACGATGACAGGGATCTGGATGTTAAGGTTCTTAGCGGCGGTGATGATGCCCTCCGCGATGACGTCACACCTCATGATGCCACCGAAGATGTTCACCATGATGGCAGACACGTTCGGGTCCGACAGGATGATTTTGAAGGCTTCCTGCGGACGTCATGCGATGCCGATTCGTCAATAAACACCCACATGTTTCGACACAATTGTAAAATAAACATGTGGCGCTAACTAGGCTAAGCGAGAACATAATATCAGTTGGTCACGATATATTCGCGTCGCAGCCAACTCTAATGTTAAAGGGAAAGGCTAGACTTTTTTAAATTGCAGCTCTGGAATTCTGTATATTAGATAACTCTTACGTTTCACACACATAATTAATTATGAAACGTAACAGCTACATCTATTTTTAGAATATTTTTATGAAAATAAATTCTATCGCCACCTCGAAGTTAAGATAATTATGTATGAGGCCACTTAATCTCCGAATCATTGACCTCTAATCTTTATTTAGTTTAGACGATTGACTCAATCTTTCGTTTCCTTAAATAGTTGTAGATTGTGTTCCGTCCGTGTAAAAGTGGTGGTGGTGGAAATGAACTCATAGTTGACTGCAAATGCGATCGCGGTCGCAGCTCTTCTCGCGGTCTTTCAGTGCTATAGATCTCGTCACGTAAAAAGAATTCTGAGCAACAGCGGAAGGCGTATGTCTGTTCCTTACGCCACACAGTCCTACTATATACTGTCTGTCTGTTACGCCTTCACGGCTGAACCATTGCATCGATGTTGATGAAAATCGATATGGAGATAGTTTAGCACCTGAGACAGACATGAGCTACTTTTTATTCCTCTAAACTCGCAAATCGTAAGATATAGGTACAATTGTCGGTTTCTTATATATAAAAAAGGCCAGCGATCTTTTCACGTGACAAGAATCGCGCCACAAGTCCATAGGCTACGAGGGTTTTCGCAATTCCAAAATCCAACATATGGCCTTACTGCGACGTAAGGTCTGCGCTCAAAGACTCTTAGTGCATAAAAGAGGTGTTTACCGAGACGGCCTGAGCAGTGGCGCCGCCGCCGACGTCCAGGAAGTTGGCCGGGTCGCCGCCGTATAGCTTTATGATGTCCATGGTGGCCATGGCCAGCCCGGCGCCGTTCACCATGCACCCGATGTTACCTGACGGACACAGTACCATACATACATAACGTCATACTTTTGCCCTTAGGGATAGACTATGTTGATATGTACGCGGCTATCTTATATAGAAGTACATTATAAAGACCGAGTATCGACTTTCATTAATTAAAATCTATTGTTGAATCAATTTAGTCGGTTACGTTCTTATCGTACATAGTGTATGAAATAATAGTTCTTCTAATCTTTTCTCCTATTATTGGCACATGGCAATATTACTTTGCTAGTTGAACTCGACTGATTAACGTATATGCTTTCTGCGTCATTTTTATGACTTAAAAGTGGATTATTAAATCACTAGAGTAGGATGCTTTCATTTCAGCGTGAACAACGGGTTTTTTAGATAACTTTCAGTTAGCTGCGACCAGCCGGTGACCTTTCAATGGTACAGTCAGCTGCAGAGAGAACTAACCCCACTACAACACATTAAATATATGTCACTCTACAGGTGACTATACCTACAGAATAATAATATTAGTATGACCAAGACTGTACATTCAGTGTTAGAAAAGACATTTTTCAATCTAACAGACTTTCATACAAAGTTACTTTCATAAAAACCCTGTCTTAGCAGATGCTTTTAGTATATCATACATCGCATACCTAGAAATAGGTATCGATCGACCACAGCTTATCGTCAACAACCCATGGAAAGGCCTCCTGGGGGGAAACGATAAGTCCGAATCGATATTCGCGCCGTAATCCATCATACCTTTATTATTAGTATAATAATCTAATATCTGTGCGCGTATGCCTATTTTGCCACCTGCCGACACATTGATAACAAAAAATATGCCAAAATCGCATCATCGAGGTAAGACTTCAAAAACCACTGTAGGAATTGAGCCACCTCCGAAGAAAAGACATTAAAGTACTTTTTACAAAAGTAGTGAAAGTAATCAAGGTGATGTCATTGTTTTGGTTGCTAAATCAGGGCCAACGAGAGGAGATAATGATTGTACACAAAATATTTTTCTTACAAACCTATCATGTTGACATTTGTCACAAACATGCGACATGACAGCTTTGTACGGAAAGACAGGTGTAGTCGCGCACATTTGTTATCTTTACCTTCGGATTCTCATCTTATCTGAGGATTTTTATCATTGGAGTGTACCTAGGCTAGGGGCAAAAATCTGACCATATTGGACGCAGTGGGAGGGCAACATTAAATTTTTATTATAAAGATGCTTGCGCGCTCTCGAGTCTTATTCAAGAAGATTGTAATTACCCATATTTATTAGATTGTAAGATGTAAATACATAATTTAAATAAATTATAAATAACCATGATCTAATCTGGTCAGGTTCCCCTGGTAGCAGGGTCACGGACGTCAGATGGCAGTCGCTCCACTGTAATTACCTGATCTGCCAAATTCTGGATCATGGTCAAGACGGACCCCGGGCGTTCGTGCGCGAGAGCATAACCGGGAAATTAATGCCAAGATGATTTATTATGTTATACATTATACGTATAGGGCCTCATTATGGTATTTATTAATTATTTATTTTATTTTTATTTATTAGTTAATTACACGTTTTATACGTACCATCAAGAGCGATATAGTTGAGCTCGAACTTGGCGGCCTCAATTTCCTTTTTATCTTCCTGAGTAATATCTCTTAACTTAAATAATTCTTTTTGGCGGAACTGAGCGTTGTCGTCGAACCTAAATTTGGCATCAAGGCAGTAAACTGAAACAAATTTTTAAAATATAATAATTTGTCAAATTATTTAAGTAAATTGAATACGGTAAGGAATTGATATTTACATTGGCCAGTGATGGCGTCTTCCGCGTACGGGTTAATTTCTATTAGGAGAGCATCCTTCTTGAGGAAAAGATCGTACATTTTTTTAATTAAACCCGTAGCCTCTTCCATTTGCTCGTTGAGGCCTATCTGAAAAGGAATTTCCAACAATTGGTCAAGGTGAATGCAGTATTGGACGCGAAGGACGTGCCGCGCACGCTGGATATTCTTAAATTGTAATTCTGAAGCTCCCACGCAGTATTGCCAATATTGGTGGTAAGCCTGCAGCGAACGGCAATGGAAACGAAGGCAAAGCGATGCTGTGGCTGCCAGTGCCTTGCGGTGACTGTGGCGCGGACTGGTGTGCGAGAGCGTTTGACGGTTCCTGACCATATTGCACGAATTAAAAATAGCGAATGCCGCATCGATGTTGGTTTGGTATTTGTACCTTTTCGATAACTCGTCTCGCTTGTTCATCAGTGATGCCTGTCTTGATGTCGATTGGTTCATACGTGATAGCATCAGGGTTCTCCGCAGCCACATCCTCGATGTTCACGCCACCTTGGGACGATGCAATTATCACCGGACCCTAAAACAGTAAAGCTTGTCTTACAACAATTCGCCTGGTGAAAAATGACAAATCGTCCAAGCTAGTTCATTCGCGTTAAGAAAATAGTGAATAAAGTTGTATTCACAGTAGAGTAAAAATTATTAATGGATAAAAATCAACTAAATTGTCTCAAATTAAAAATGAAGTCAAGGATATCCTTTTGCTTAACAGCCAGTCTAGTATTTGCTGTTTATTCCAACCGGCGAGATATTCATTTTTATTATTTTCTGCCGTCAACTGGTCACTGTGAACTTAGCTTTCTAATTTAGTTCTAAGAAAGTTGCGACCCGATTGATCGAGGGACGTGGCTAGGCCGGCGGACAACAATGACTCACTATTTTCTTATCGCTAATGTACTGTAAGTGCAACAAAAATGGTGGGTCTTACATTGAAGCTGCGCTCCATCATTACAGCCAAGTAAAACTCTCTCCGAGGAAACTTTCGCTCGGTAACCATGACCATGTTGCAAATGCGGCCACCGGCCCCTGTCTGCTTCGTAACCAGGTATTCGTTCAGCATTTTGCTGGCCAATTCACCGGCCTTGTCAGGTCTGTCATGGGAAAGGAATGAATTATGTAGGCACCGAGTATAAAAGACAGCATATCGACCTATACAAAACCAGTATTAAAAAAGTACATAAGTAACATATACTGGTTTGAGTAGGTCGATATGCTGTTGACTGTACTACAGGTCTAGAACTAAATCAGTTAGTCCATGCGATTTGAGAGCAGCACGGGAGGGAATGCAGTGACGTCAATTTTTGGCTGTGAGCATTTCGCTGCCCATACCGCTCTCGTACCACATAAACGTATTGAATTAAGTGCTACGTCCACCACTGGACTTGAAACTCCTCCGGATAGATTGGCCATAATGTCCGCCCTTGGCAGACAGGGTTAATTACCGACATAGCGCACAGAATTAATAAGCTCAAGGGGCAGTAAGCAGGCAGGCCACATCTGCCGAAGAACCGTCAACCAATGGGGTAAACGAGTCTTTGGGTAGAGACCGCGACTCGGCAAGCGAGTATAGGACGTTCTCCGGCTGCGGTAGAGTTACGATTTGCGGGCGGCTGCATGGGATTTCAGTGAGTTTTACGTTTACCGCCTCAACATCTACGGATGCCGTAGCCCGTAACAGGCGAGACCGACTAGAGTTCACGCCTGGCATTAATGTCTCGGTTCAGCTATATCGCACAAAGGCCTGGGCTCCGCCTTGACGATGATCAAGGATTTGGCAGATCAGGTACTTACAGTGGAGCGTCTGCCATCTGACCTCCGTGACCCTGTTAATAGGGGATCATGATTTTTTGATGACCCAGATGAGATCATGGTTTTTCCTCACCGTAAGAGCAATGGTTAGTGTTTAATGTACTTAACTCAGAAAACAGTCATTGGTACATGGCGGCACTGGGATTCGAACCCAGTACCTCGGGCTTCAAGTTGGACTAAACCATTAGGCTACCGACGCTGTCGCCAACGCCTTGCACATACATATCAATCAATCATAAATAGAGATCTGTTTGCATAGCATGACAGGCTACGTCACGGGCGATGTTTGTTACTCTTTCACGCAAATGCTACTAAACGGATTTTGATGAAACATGGCACTATTGTAGGCTATATAACTACAACTTATAACCCAGAATAGGTCATAAGCTATAATTTATCTCAAAATTGAATGTGATTCCCGCGAGAATGGGCCCGAAACGTAATAACCGTATTTTACGGAGACGAAGTCGCGTGCAAAAAACAGTACTTACAAAATAAAAATTATAAAATTAGAACCCCAAACTCACGTGTCAACCATACGCACACCTCCCTTCAGCCCACTTTTGAAAAATCCCCTGCCTCGTCCGCCGGCAAGGACCTACAAATAAAATTAAGCACTGTAACTTCATAATTACTGTTTGGTTCTATAATTTGAGAAGCAAGATTTTTATGATTGGTGGTTCCCGATTGGTGCATTTGCATAAGGGGTACAAGTGGCAAACTAAAATTATCATATTTATATGAATTTGTGCTATAATATACGTTTTCGAGGGACATACCCCACAGTTTATCCTTGAAATGAACCATTTGCACCACAGGAAAAATTAATTAGGAATCACTGACCTAGACTGAGAAATAAAGATATAATAAAATCGAAGTTGATTTCGACTTCCCATGAATTCACTACATTCACACAGTAGTCTAAAATAAAGGCTGCACTAAGCATATTAAGTAACATGATGACTTAACTGACTTTTGTCAGTGTAAGTTACGACCTATTTTATGTACCTATTTGATTAAATAAAATATTATGTCTGAAAGTGAAAGGTCACAAAAAAGTCTATTTATGAACGGTCATATAATATGTCTGTTAACTCTATTCCCATAAATACATCCCATCTTCCCATCCTCTACATCCCATCAATCCCAATCTTCTATGGGAGTGGAGTTCTGTGTGCCATAAGTATTAGGTACCCCTTTCGTAATAGGCAGTCATACTCCATCAGAGTCAAGTACCTGAACTAAAGTGAAAAAAAGTTTGTTTATTATGGCCATTATCTAATCACTCAACTCATTTGGTATTACTGAACCTTTAGACTTTAGACTACCAATAACTTATCTATAACTGACACCAATACTAAGGTAATAAAAGTGCAGTTAATAACCACGGAAGTCATAAAACCTGTAAAGTAGTGAACCTTTAGACTTTAGACTACCAATAACTTATCTGTAATTGACACCAAAAGTAAGTAAATAGAAAAGCATTTTGTTTGGAGGAAGATTGTAAATATATACAAGTACACCAGCTTATAGCCTGTACAATCACTTATGTTATTTATTACATACTTTCACAAAAACTGAGGTTAATATGCCTGTCTGCCACGCAGAGGTCCCAGGTTCAGGCCTGACCAGGCAGAAATTTAAATGATGAATTTTAATTTCTGTTATGGATCTGGGCTTTGTATGTATAATAAGTGTGATTTCAAAATATATATAAGTTGCTCATCAGCTTTCTGGCACCCATAACACAAGTTTTGCTAACTTTAAAAGGACTAGATGGCTCTGGGAATTGTCCAAGCATATTTACTTATTTGTATTTTTGGCTAAAACTTTTTGTTTATAATTTTTGCCTAATTTTACCAATTTTCATTTATGAATTTTTAGGACAACAATGACTCTATATTGAGCTAGTCTGGAAATAAATATACAAAAAACAAAATTAGTAGCATTTTGTAGTAAATTGATTTAAAATTTACCTGAGCCTTGAGGACAATATCCTTGGTGTTAAGGTCTGTGGCAAACTTAACTACCTCATCCTTGGTCTTGGCAACATTAAATTTAGGTACAGGGATTCCATGGTCCCTTAGGAGTGTGTAACTGATGTATTCATGTACATTCAGGTGTCGCACCTGCTGCTTATTTGGGTTTCTATTCACAGCTATGGCAGCCCACTGTAAAATAAACTTGTTTATATTATAAATTTTATTAATATATTCACAGTCACAGCAGCCCACTGCAAAATATAAAAAAACACAATCATATTACAAATACAAACATATTTAAATTATATTTTTTAAGAGAAAACAATTAAACCTCTTTAAATTTTGTTTTTTTTAGAACTAAGATGTAAGGAGTTACCACAAAAGCAACTACAATAAATTTGTATTAGTTACAAATATTTTCAACAAAATATTGTTTAAAGAAATAATACAAATCAACTGAGACAAAATTAAAATAATTTCCTTCATTTCTAATTAATTAGTAATTCAATCTATTATTACTAATAAAATTTTGTTAAATGTATGTTTACACTTATCTAAGAATGGTTAAAGATTTATTATTTAGATTGGTCCTATAGATAGATCAAAGAGCAAGTTCCTGGAATGTTTGTACTGTATAATTCATAGGTACTTGGAAATTTTTAAAACCCTAAAGAACTCAATAGCAATATTGATAATTTATTTTATTATTGGTTTCTCAAAAAACTTTACATTTTAAGAAAAAGTACAGTTCTATCTCGATGACGTAAGGTTTAAATGGACTGAAAAACTACAAGGTCAAATTTATAAATAATTTTGTATTTTGTGTTCAAGGTACCTATGATATGTGTTATTCTATGAATTCAACATTCAAGATAAGAATTGATATCAAAAGACTTTACGTATATTATGATGAAAAAAGCAAAGTATCATAGCAAATTTCGGGATAGAAAAGTCTTGCTGACTTAGTGGTTAGATTGTACTATGGCAATGTTTAGTGTAAAGTTATATTAATATTTTATTTACCTTAGGGCCACTTTTTACCAAAACATTCTCCACAAGGCCCAAGGTACGAGGCAGTAGAGTCGCCATTTTCACTAGATTTGATTTGATTGAAATAAATCGGAGCACTACGGAGGGAAGGTCGAGAAAAAATATTGATGACCTCTCATGTCAATGTCAAGTCAAGTCACGTCCACGATCCACCGAGTAATAACGTACTACAGACCCAATGTAAAGTTGGCTATTAATGGCCTGACTTCAACTATAACAGACGTTCCAGTTGGTATCTTTATGTAGTATAAAATAAAGTCAATTTGGATCCCAGAAACATGCCCAGATAAAAATACTATTCCGTCATTATTCATTACCCTGGCGTCAAACATTTCCTGTCTACAAGAGGTGACAGATGCCCCAAATTCGGGTTATGGGACAGGGCTTCAGAAAAAATTCTAATATTTCTTTTCTGTCGGCACCTCTATAAACGCGTGCTAGGTGGCATACATGAGGCTAGGAATTTATGGGCTTTAGCCTGCCCGAGGACTGAGTATCCGTCTACCCCTTCGTTCCTTTGGGACGAGCCGCTCTGCGGGTTCGTGCGGGACGGATCCGACCGGCTCCAGCCAAATCGGAGCGTCTGTTACTAGTTTTCTTTCTTGTATATTAGAGAGGATTGTCGCGGCAGCAAGAACGTCTGCGCGCGCCCGAGTTTTATACCGTCGTAGTGTGCAGCAAACCAGAATAAACCTTATGAGCTCGAAAATAAGTTCTAAAGTCACTTTACACAAGGCCGTCTATTATGTACCCAACAAAAGTTCGCGTTCAGTCGTCTATAGGAAAAATAAAAGTGAATATAATCACAATGTTATAGGGAGAATCAAGATTCCAGTCCCTTGGACAAGATATATTGATGTGTTTCAATGGTTCTTAACCCGTAGGTAATATATAGTAATCTGTGTTCTTAACCACAGGCCTGCCACGCAACTCACACAAGGCTTCGATTCGAGACAGAAATTAAAATTATAAATTTTAATGTCTTTTACGGATCTAAGTGTTCCGCTTAAGTATAATAAGCACCTACCTATTTATTAAAAGTACTAACCCGTTCCTATCTATCAAATAAAGCACTCATAGTACAAGCTTTGCTTGGTTTGGGGCTAGATGGCGCTGTGTGTGAATTTGTCCGAGAGAATAAATTATTATTTATTAGGAAAGCCGAGGATTCCTATCGCACCTACGTCGCCTCGAAGTTGGAGCGATTGTGGTAGAATCCGCTTTGTGTAGATGGTGGCTGCCGGCAGTTTGAAAGGGCGTTGAATATTTTGAATTCTTACAGCTGCTAAGGAGAGGTGGCGCGAGGACGCGAAATACACGCTATTAGATGAGGGGTAGTTTCTCGGATTTCTTCCCATCCCGAAGCTGACCCTACGTAATGTTGTTGATATAGAGCGCGCACACAGGGAGAAGCAGCTTTCTTATGGAACTCCGGCGGCGATGGGACGACAGGGGGACATATTGTTCTCTACTGCCATTAATCATTATCGACCCTCGAGGAAGGAGGCAACCACTCTAATGATTGCTGTTAGAATGGTGGAAATGTCCTGCAGCGTCTTGGAAGAGTCCCGCATGCCACATCTGGTCAGAAGCCTTCTCTATGTCGAGAACGGCATGGTGTGACGTCCTCGTACAACTGTATGTGTAACCGTGATGATCAGGTTCCCCTGGTAATAGGGTCACAGAGGTCAGATGGCAGTCGCTCTACTGTAATTACCTGGCAGATCATGGTCAAGGCAGACAAGACTCCTTAGCTAGATATGCATATCTCAACCGCTTTTAGTGCCACTTTGAGCCTCCTGGTTTCGTTTCGTCGCCACTCCATTCCTTGGTGCTGAGCCTTAGATTAATGTGACGTAAGCGGAGCTGCTGAGGTACCGTCGACCGAACTTGCACTATACAAGAAGATTACTAAAAACCAATACAAACCAATTCTTAAAATTTATTTTCATACAATAAATTAACAGGTAATCGCACATTTAACATTTTGAGGTTCAACAATTTTATTTTTCTCTGCAACCCATACACCATTTCCAGTAAAATAATGATGTTTTTCAAGATGATACAACACCAAGCTTAATTTTTGGCTATTACGTAGTATTTCAAACTTTACATGCTCATGTGCAGCAGTGCTTTGTTTGTTGTGGAGCAAGTGTAGCACCTCTTTTATCTTTGCCCATGGATACAGAAGTATTGGGCAGTTTCGATAAATATCATTGGGAGTAAATTCAGTTGCTAACTTTTCATAAACATACTTCACTTGAATTAAAGGTATATTTATCCAAAATGGATGTCGTTTTAAAGTTTTTCTTACATTATTCATACTGTAAGACTTGCCTAAGCATTCTGAAATACAGAACAGTAAATCTTTGCCTTTACCAAGTCTATCTCCTGGGGCCTTTTCAAATATTTCATAATGCATTGAGCTACCAGACAAAATATTCAAACTCAAGCATTTTTTATTTTTGTCATGTAGTTTCTTTAGTCTTTTCATTGCAGTTGTATTATAGTGTATGACTTTCAAATATCTTGGATGGTTGAGAAATGTGTTTAGCTCTGGTATTGATTTTGCCCTTTCTAACCTTTCTCTTACTGTATCTGGACTCAACGTATACAATGGAAAGCATCTTCTCTGGGCTTCCTCACTAATATTATGCTGTTGTAACACTTTTCGTATTTCCACTAAAGTTGAATAATTCTTGGTGGCTAATTTAGGATGCATTCTCAAAATTTCTTTCATATCAATACCACCTATTGAGCGAAAATTGAAAATTAATTGATTTAAGTTCTCTGGATCTACATGTATTAAATATAAATTCTTTTTAATTTTTTCTGGTGTTATCATAATTTGAGATTGTAGTATACCCAGTGTTTCATTGATGACTTCTAGAGGCCGATGCTTAATTGTAGGATATGAATGCAATCCTCTGTTAAACTCCTCTTTAGTTAGATCAAGGACCAACTCAAGATATCTTTGAATTATTTTTAAACGTAATGTGTACAAGCTGCATCTATTTACATCAGAATCAACAAGTGTTGTTAGAGACGTAGGCCACTGCGTCATAAAACTGGCCAAGCGGTTTTCAACATTTACGAAATCAGAAATGTCACCTGATCTTTTTAATTCACTTATTGATTTGTGTTTCACAAGAGTTAAAAAAGAAACAATATGTTTGGCAGTTATATTTCCAAATCCACATTCCTCTAAAACCTTATGTCGAAATTTGATAGAAACTGAGTGCATACTGAGCAGTAAAGGTTCATCAATAACAACAGTTTTCTCATATCCCAAATAGTGTACAGTGTTCAGCAAGCTCTCTAATCTACTTTCTGTCAACTTATTTACAACAGGATTTTTTAAGCATAAATACTCTGCAGTAATCTTATTTGTTTTTAAGTGCTTACACAAACAATTCACTATAATATTATTATTCTCACTACAAAAACTGCGAGCATAACTGTATCTTCGGTAGTGAGACACTATACGACTATAAGTCCACATTTTTACAATTTATTCACAATATATCACACTTTTCACGTTTGTTTCGGGTGGCTTCAATCGTTATTTCTCTTGTATACTTACAAGATTCTACGCAAGGCATCAGTTCATTACAATAATGTACAGTGGCTATTCCTTGGTGCAAACGAATAAAACCAAACCACACAGTTACTACGAAAATTTCTGATGCCTAATTAATGAAATATTTTTATAAGTAGTAGTATTTATTTTCGTTTCACTTTTCACCTCTAGAACATCAGCTGATTTTGACAGACAAAAATCGACACACGATTGACAAATTAGTGACATATGATTGACATTTTTATTAATCAATTTTATGGCTTTGACATTTAAGTAATCGCAGACTTGTGCATTCTGTGGTCGCACCACTGATCGTTTATTCTGTCACTGTCAATCGCTGTCGTGCTGTCAATACACGATTCTTTTTCAGGGACGCAACGAAGCGAGCAAACATAGAGGTTGGGTTTGGTTTGGGGGCGACGTACGGTACGGGGCGTGTCGTCGGCTAATCGGTTTGGTGCCCGGCAGTTTGCCGTTTGTTTGTGTCGTCTGGTTTTTGTTTTGTTCAATCATTTTCTTTCACTTGTTTCTTTTAAATGGTAACAATGTTAGATAAATCTAAAACAGGACTATTTGCATTAGGTTCTTATGCCTTTGCATCATTGTTTATTATAATTGCATTTGTGAGTCCATATTGGTTAGTTACAGATGGAAAATTGGTAAACCCAAAATTTCAGAAAATTGGTGAGTCCTTTATTTACGTACGTACGTTTTTGGTATATAAAATGTTTGGGTTTTTGGGCTCAGTTCAAACTTCAAACAGTTATACATACGTAATTTATTTACATTACAGGACTTTGGGAGGTGTGTTTCAATGGATTTGAGGAGGTGCATCATTGGTACGACACAGTGTTCTCTGGTTGCTGGTGGATATTCGAAGAAGAATATTATATCATGCATGACACACTTTTGCCTGGATTTTTTATTGCTACACAGTTTTTCTTTACTATATCTCTGTGTTGTGTTCTGGCATCAATGTTTCTATCATATCTATTCATGAAGAAAGACAAGGATGATGAACATTATGTGACTTTATTGGTGACTTTAGGAACGGTTCTTATAATAGGAGGTGAGAGAAACAAAATAATGTAAAAATGTATATTATTTAGGTACCATATAAAAAATCACCTACTTACCATTAAATATTTTGTAATGAAAGTGAGATTTGTGAGATCCAAATGCCAATTATAATTACAACATCTTAATAAGTTTATCTTAAATGAGCCTATTTGTTTACAGGTTTTTCAGGTCTTATATCAGTGGTTACATTTGGAGCCCGAGGTGATGGCCGTGACTGGATGCCCAATTGGGAGCACAATGATCTTGGATGGTCTTTTGCTCTTGGTGTCATTGGTGTGATATTCCTCTTCCCTGCAGGAATATTATTTTTGATTGAAGCCAGGGTGCAAAAATATAAGAGGCTTCATGAAATGCAAAGCCGAGATCCATCTTCTTATACAATGCATGAGCGAAAACTGCCATATGCTGGAGGTCATACTGATATATAAATGAAAAGTTAGACTAAACGTAAAAGTCCGTCCACAAAGTGATATTGAGTTAAGCTGATGTCACATATACACATGAATCTCACCAAATTTGTGAAACTCAGTAAGCTTTAAAGCATTTATTATTAATAATGTGACAAAATAATTGTAATATTTTTAAGTGTGTGTCATCATTATTATCAATGCCCATATCAGTCCACTGCTGGACTTGAGAGTCCTTCTCTTCTGTAAGTGTGTGTAGTTATAGTTAATTGTAATATTGTGCCTTACTTTCTTGTACTTTCAGTATTCAGTACCTAATGATTTTTATGCACTCATTTTATCTGTATAATGAATTTAATTATATGTTTGACTTTTGATGGTATTAAAATATAACAATAGAATTTATTAGCATTTACTTTTGTAAAGTTTTATATGCATTTTAAATTATAATTTACAACAAATCTTCATATTTTGATTTTGTATTATTAAATTGTATGACAAAATTAGGAGGGACATTATTGCTGCTTAGCAAAGCACATTTAGCAACATCAAATGCTATTGACATGCATTGAGATTTACTGTATCCTGAGAGGATACCATGTATAAATCCACTTGAGAAACAATCTCCTGCTCCTGAAACACATTGCACAAAGTCTAATGATTTTGTATGATATAACCGTGCAGCAATATCTATGTTTGTATTGCCAGAAACTTTATTTATAATTATAGCACCCTTTGGGCCCAAAGTTATAATCAAATTATCAATAAACTGGCAGATAATTTTGGATAGTTTCAGAATTTCACTAATATCATTGCTGTCATTCACGATAGCGTCAGGCTTGACGCATTTGGCCATCGCCCTCAATTCAGCCAAATTTGGTGAAGCATATGCCAAATTATGTCTTTTATGTAGCGGTTTAACAGATTTCCTTCTATCCGTTGGTTCAAAGAAAACTGAAACAAAAGAAAGCAAAGATTAAAAAGTTGTACCTGCCTAGCCTACATACGTAGTTGTAACTTTACCATTTATAGCACTGAATTTTTTTTTGCAATTGTGCGAAAAAGTAATAATTTTGATAGTTTTTGTAGAAAACTATATGCCTTAACTAAAAAATCTATTCAGTGATACTTTTAGTTTCAGCTTTTTAGATTGGAATTATTAAAAATAATTCGTTCTGATGAAATGGACGCCTTATAATAAATAATAAATATTAAAATAAAAATGAAATTTATTTATTTTAGACATAGTAGTCCATATTTTACATTATACATAGATTTAAGATGTCAGATTAAAAATATTATTACTGCAATGTCAACTAATTAAATTACCAGTTAACAAAGTCAAAATTTCTAATTAAAATGTGAATGTATACAATATAATGTCCAATCAAACAAATTAAATTGCAACTTTTTAAATGTCAAGATTAATGTCGTAGAAAATTGATAAAATAAAATAAAATTTTAATTTAATTAAACTAGGTATTATTTAACGTGCAGACCCATGAAACGACCCAGTATACTAGAGTCCATTCTGTCTGCTATCATCACCAGGATGCCGTTACAGCTGCCCCTCAATCTCTTTATGACCGACGCAGTATTTGTACGCATTATAGCAAAAAAATCATCTACATGTGCATCCGCAAACATGCCTGATGCACTACAGAAACGTGGGAGCCTCAACAGCGCTCTGAAAATGTTGTTATATTGAACCCGCAGAGCATTATAAGCCTTTTGTGTAAAGCTAGTCCAAAGACCACTCGTGTAAAAGCTCTGACAATATGCTTTAAATAAGGTTATCTTAACATCCATAGTACAACGAGTAAATCTTTGTGCCAACATATTACCACGAACCGACTATGCTCTGCGTTCCCGCTCGATATCCCGGTCATCTCTCAGGTCCTACGTCACAATATGCCCAAGGTATTTAAACTGTGCCACACGCGTCAAAGCCTATTTATTGAGAAGTGGGCGTCACCTCTCCAAGCTTATTATTTCCTAAGAAAATCATAAAACGCTCTTCTTCTCATTATACTTTAACTCGTGTTGCCCAGCATATGCCTCACAAACTTTTAAAGACTCAGCAACACCATATCATCTGCGTAACTAATGTTATTTACACTCACATCATCTATAAGACATCCGACATGCATGTTGCTGAGCCTACCAATCAGCTGATCAATAAACAAGTTAAATAACCTCTTATTCCCCCCCTAAACTAACACATGGACTGACACACTTTATTTCCATGTAGTGTAGTTCAGTCAGTATAATAATCTAGGGTTAGCATATTCAGCATTCTCGCCGAATCTCGCCTCCGTCTTAGGTCATCATCACCCGAGAGTTGTCAATTCCGGCTTATGCCTTCGCATAAGCTAGGATCGCCTTCCGATTTTCGCGTTTTAAGTCGTTGGTTTGCTAATGGCTCTCATTCGACTACGCAATGTTATTCTTGGGTTTCCTCTGGGACCACTTTCCTGATACCAGCGCAGGTACCTACCTATTGCATTCATATCCCTGGGGATTACGCAGCACGTGACGAAACCGATGTCTCTCACGCCTGGCAAGGCAGCCACATATATATTTGTTACGTAGGTACTCGGTCAATGCTGCACATCCACCGCAGTATTTTGATATTTTCATTTCGTCGGCGTGGAGTTCGCGGACGTGCTTCGTCGGCATCACGTGCCTAACAATGCATTTATAAGCATATAAGCCCTTGAGCTTGACCGAGATTTTACGTGACTTCATGAGTTCCCGCTATTTAGGCTGCAGAAATAGGTACGATACGAGGCAGCCGAGATCTATCTCTGGACCCGGACTCCTGCTGCGTGGATCCGAGGTATCTACTTGAAGATTTTATTGACAGCTTCGTTCTCTTTAATATTATATGGTTTCATCAATAACCGCACTGCAGCTATGTACCTATAGGTACTCTATTTTGGAGACGTTCAGCTTTAAGCCGCTATTTCTTTATTACTCTTTAGGTTCCCACAATCTTGCTGAATGAGGCTTGCTCACCAGTGCTATGAGCCGCATATTACATGAACAATTTCATCCCGTACAACGCAGAACAGGAAAGGGCAAAGGACAGAACCCTGGCGAACACCTATGGTTATCTTGAAGGATTAGTATAGCCTATGATGGTTTTGATAACGGTCACAGTGTTGACCCACATACACGTCCTGGATAATTCCAATGTACGCTTAGCGTTCACCAGATTAAGCTGAGGAACACTGTCAAAGGCCCTCTGCAGATAGAGAAATGCAAATTCCTGGAAAATTCTATAACAGGTTTTATACGTGTGCACGTATGGCATAACTGCCATTGATAGATTCGAACATTGCGCTTTAATCTAGGCTTTCGTGTACCTCCACGAATTCAAGGCTCGTTCGGGTTCGGGCATTGCTCTTCAGTGTCCACCACTTTAACGGCTCGCAGCGTTCTAACGGCTGTAGCCAGAAGACCGTCTACTTAAGTCTACTACTTAGGTATCCTAGCCCACTGCCAATGGACTCCCCGTCCTATTACTTACCCTAACCTACTGTCAGTAGACCGCTTACTGCTTATCCTTAGGTAGGTACGTCATAAGTATCTGTTGCCTGGCTCTAAAAAAGGTTTAAAGAAGCTCTGCCTCATTCATTGTGATATGAAATCACTTGGCTGCTGACGGGTTGGTTTTTAATCCATATAGGTACCTCACCTTCTACTTTACCTAGTAGGTATGGGGCACAAGAACGCAGGAACGCAAGCGTTCTCTTACTTCAATTTCTGTATTATTATCGCAGCAGTGTGTAAGATCGCGTGTGTCCTAATACAAAATGTAGGCACCTACTCTGAATAGATAGAGCAAAAAGGAATGCACTATCGCACCTGTTTGGGAGAGGCTTAAATTTGTTGGACAACGCCAGAAGAAACTAGTGAGCATTGCAAACAATTACACTCTCTCTGCTTCATTACGCTGTAGATATCGACTCGGGCTGTAATCGCGCATCGTGCTTAATAACAAACTTTGCATACTCATTATTTTTTCTTACCATATATAATATTTTTATCTGCGGGCCCTGAATAAGTTGGTTTAAGCTGACCTGAAATTTAAAACCCCGTAATACTAAATTTATTTTTCCGTTCTTTCATTGGTTTGGGTGTTTAGTTATTGAATTATGGTTTATACGCCTTTATGGTGCGCAAGATGGGTTTCTATAGGTTAATTATTTATAATAAAGCAGATAACTCGAAAAACCACAAATCGCCGCTAGATGGCGTTGTTTAATGATTTCATTATTTTTTATTTTCTTTGCTTGTTTTATGTAGTAATGTATTTACGCTCATTTGGATACATTTACTAACTAACCTATTAACCAATTGAACAAACACATTATAAACGTCAACTCCTTTAAAGAATGGATGATAAAGTTCAAATCAAATAAAATTTATAATCAAAGTATTAAATATAATATGATTTATATAAAATTGGAATGAAAAACGTTACCCCTTAATAAAAATAATGAAATAATTTTAAGTTTTTGAAAACCTACAGCTGGCAACATTCACTGCAGGCAGACGCCAAACGCCAACGCCCAAAACCCAATGATGTGCCAGTGTTTATCACGATACTTCATGATAGTAGTTGGATTTTAAAACGACTTGGTACTTAGGTACCTAATGTTTAAAATTGTTGTAGTGCTCATATAAAAGTATATGTTAATTTTTATAACAATAATTTAAACCTTAAAATAAAAAAATCGCGTCCCTCCCGATTGTATTCATACGTTAACCTGTTAAATCTTTGTTGTGACACAGGTGAGTTATTTTAAATATTTGTGATTATAACAATGATACGTACACAACAATTGATAATTATTATAAACTACGAGTATTTATGTACCTATCACATAACTGTTTTAATAATTTAATATTTTTACGAAAAAAAATAACGTAACGTTTTTAATTGCTGTATAGGTATCGAGTTGGGAATTTGTTTTCATTACAAATGCTCTGAATTTGGGAGATGGTAAAGAGTTCAATGAAATTTGGTTATTACACACAAAATAACATAAAACTTTAGTAGATATTAAGTAATTTCGTATCTACCTATATGTGTTATTTCTTATTTTTTATTAAATAGAAAGGTACATGCTTTAATAGAACAAAGTACTTACAGGATTAATATTATAGGTAGGTTACCTAAGTAATTAAATATCTGCATTCTCCACCAAAATAGAGCTTGATGGATATTTCGAGATTAGTTAAATATTTATAAAAAACCTTTTGGCACCTAACCTATGTTTATCTAGTTTAATGTAACTTAGTATCTATAGCATTGCAATTTCGATTTCCAACCTACTTTAAAAGGAACAAGTTATTTTATTATTTTATCTGTATGTTTTGCTTTTTATTTACCTACTCACCGTTCACCGATATTTTCGTCAAATAAGAACGGTTTGATATATTTTTACATGTAAAGCTTGATCTCAAGTTAACGGTCCTAAAATCTACACTAGTTTGAGGCATACGTGCACATTTAACCCGATTAGGGATAGTGCCTTAATGGTACACTATTATCTGCCTACCAAATTGAAAATGAAATTGTATTTTCATTTAAAAATGGCAAATTCAGCGATTACCGTACTGTTATTCCCATGGGTTTAAAAAATATGAACAATTCAAAACCAATTATGGAAAACTTTCGACTAATCGGGTCGGTTTTTGCCCCATAATCTATGTATTTCCAAACATATTCTGTAAAATCGTACTTTCCGTAAACTGTAATTAAAATGGAATAAAGATGGACTAGTACTTAATTTTTCCAAATCTTTAAACAATTTTTCTATAGTGCAAAAGATATTTAGGAGCTATTATACATATTGTGAACTTTGATACAAATACCGACGATCCGAAAATAGCATTAGTTTAATTTAAAAAGTTGATGAAGTCATTGAAAATATTAAGGATATTGTATAGGCTTTATTGTGGTACTCTAAGGTTCCCACGGTGAGTAATGCGTGTGAATATCTTAACATTGTGTTTAAGCGTTGTAGTGAATGTTGTTGTAGTAGGTAGGTAAGTCGTTGCGGTCAGCTCCATTCAGACACACCGAGTAGGCACAATTGCGAAATGTTAGTTTGTTTTTCCTCTTGAACGTGAAGCCTTGTGCTTAGTGTTAATTGATAATGCCTTACATACAGCGCTCGGGGCCGTACTGAATGGTTATAGTTCATTAGTCTTAGAGGCAAGGTGACACACATAAAGGTACGCACTGTTTTCTATTTACATTAAAATTATAACATGGATGAGCCTATTACTACATTACAAAGAAGTGTATACCTGTTGCAGTTTAAATTTTTTCCTTTTGCCTTGCAATTTGGGTTTATATTGGCACCGCTTGCAAGAATAATCCCTATTCTTTCTCTCAAGGTCACGGTTTAAGGGGTTACTCATAAAAATGTGGTGGTAAAAAGGTCACTTTAAAACTTTTGTCTCTGGGATAATAATGCACCGTCACTGTGTGCCGACTCCCGAGACTGTTCAACTAGTCTCAGGATCGGGCCGTTCTTTACGTGTCTCAGGGTTCCCAGCGAAAGACCTTGGTCAACCACGCTTCGACAACGGTATTAGAATGCACATCTAAATAGTCTTTTATGCGGTGTAGAAAGTTCGACTAATCTCAAAGTACGAAACGGTCATGCATCCCGGACTCTGCGAACGTTGCTTAACCTTGGTTTTTGGTCTCGCAAAGAAGCTTACAATTAGGACTTGAAAAACAATTGAAATTCCTTAATATTATTTCCTCAGCAATCTGGTTTCCGGTTATACGTATTAATGCTCTTTTGTCGATAATAATATTTTTATTTTAAAAAGTGAAATAATAGAAATCGTCGATTATTAAGCGCAATAATCGCAATCGTAAACTCTAAGCATTAATCGTTTCGTCACTATTTATCAGTACCCATACTTATAAACTTTTTGTTAGGATGGTCCCACCAACATTACTGTAAAATACAGTTTCATATAATTTTCAAGATTATAACTCTTGAAGAGTTTTTAAAACTAATTAAATTTCCTGTTTATGTCACGCACCAACATAGACTTAACAGAGGGGTTTTGTTTCAGGATGAAGAACAGAAGCTTAGCTGGTAACTGTGGCATTGGTGTGTTTGTTATTGCCCTTGTAACAGTGGCATTGGCATTCGGCACGCCTAGCTGGCTAGTCAGTGACCATAGAATACGGGGAGCCAGATTGGACAGGTAATAAACTTTTTTATCTTAAAACTTTGTAGTACAGTAGAACGGTATAAAATGGAGAAAATACTCATATTATGATCAGGGGGCTTACCTTGGCTCTTATAGCAGGACCTAAACAGAACTGCCCTGATCGAACGCGATAAGCTTATGTAACACGTATAGCGCTGTCTCGTTCTAAGCAGAGCAGTTCTATTGGGTCCTGCTATAACAATTCATGGAAAGCCCCCAGAAGGCAGCACATCAATCTACCCACTACTAGTACAAAATGAGCTAGAGCTCGCTATGCATACGCGAACCAACCGGAGACGGTCCAAAGTCTAAACAGAGTAAGTTGAGGTAGTGTGGTGTTGTGGTGGTGGTCTTCTGTACTACTAAGTAGTTAAACCTACTAGTATCTACCTGCTACTTAGTATTTGATTTATTTAACAGTTTATTGTACACAAGAAATACATAGCAAATAACAGGCAAAGTAATAAATGGCACACCAGGTGCTACTTATTTCTAAAGAAATCTCTTTCAGCAGGCCTTCGGGAGTGTGATGTGATCATGAGACGCCGATAGGACGTGCACAATATTACCTATCTAAATAGGCATATATATATATATAAGCATATTTGTTCTACCTACATACATAAGTATCTATAAATGCATACATACATACATATCTACTTACAATAATAATATATACTACATACAGACATTATCTATAACTTAGGAGCACTCTGTGATAGATAAAACTCTTTTACACGCATATTGAATATGGCAATAGACTGGCTATCACGCACTTCGTGCGGAAGAGAATTCCAAAGTCTTGCAGCATGAACAGTGAAGGAGTAGAAATAGAAATCGGAATAATGGATAGGAATTGCCAATGAGGATCTTACACTGGATCGACAGACAGGGTTTGTCTTGTAGACGGGAGAAATGGAACTGTTTACGGAGGTATGAAGGAGCAGAAGGGTTGTGAAGGATATTGTAGGGGGTGGATAGGATGTGAGCATTCCTTCGCAAGCGGATAGGTAGCCATTTAAGCTGAGATCGATAGCCAGATACATGGTCATATTTACGCAGAGTATAGGCGAAACGGATACATAGATTTAGAGTATAATATAATTTAGAGATAAAACAGATATCCGGTTACTATCCGGTATCCGGCTTATCCGGCTTTAACGTACTATAGATAGTGCGTTAATACTCAGCCGGATACCGGTAGTAAATAGTGTATGGTAAGTCCATAAAAGTTATTTTGTTGATCGGAAAAAGTTATCTCAAAAACCAGAAATATTAATTAATCAGAACACTATTGATTAGGTACGTACCT
Source organism: Blastobasis adustella (assembly GCA_907269095.1). Classification (NCBI taxonomy): domain Eukaryota; kingdom Metazoa; phylum Arthropoda; class Insecta; order Lepidoptera; family Blastobasidae; genus Blastobasis; species Blastobasis adustella. Next base: position 11,612,982 of record OU026119.1, on the reverse strand, counting down.
ATTGTTCATTTTGTAGATTAGCAAAAAGTTTTAATATTTTACCAAAGTGAATGCTTAATGCTTAATTAAATTGCATTAACTTTGCTAATTTCGTATGCGATTTCGTTTGTCGAGAATTTTTCACTATACTCTGCTCTACAATGCTGGGGCTACTGTGTAAGCCTGTATTTCGAAACGACGGATCCGTCAGAGGTCGGAAGAATTAATCAGATCAATGTTTAAATTCTTTACATTGAACAAAGCTGTCCTGCCGAATATCTGTCTGGATATTCAGTGTCCGGTAACCGGTCAAACTACTATCCATTTCATCTCTAATATAATTGACTAGCGACCCGCCCCGGCTGCGCACGGGTAGAACACCTTCAGGAATCACTATGCCTATTGGTAAAAACCGCATGAAAATCCGTTTTGTAGTTTTTGAGTTTATCGTGAACAGACAGACAGACAGACAAGCAGACGCGGCGTGGGACTTTGTTTTATAATATGTAGTGATTATGATATCTTCGGTCCCTGAATACCTAGATAACCAAACCAGCAAGAAGTCAAAGATAAGAAATGTATTCTGACTAAATAACATATTGCCTCTGTTCACAAGGCTAGGTTAGGTTTTTTTATTTTTTTTTATTTTATCCGGCAGACAAACAGGCATGCGGGCCACCTGATGGAAAGTGGTCACCGCCGCCTATGGACATCAGCATCACCAGGGGTGCTACCAATGCGTTGCCCGCCTCTAAGGAAACCTCTAATATACCTCTTGAACGATCCCATGTCATAGTCCAAAGGAAACACTGTGGCTGGGAGCTCATTCCACATCCGAATCGTACGAGCGAGAAACGTTCTTTCGAATCTTTGCGTGGACACCACTAGAGGGTCCACGTTATGGGGATGAGTGCCCAGCCCACGGCGTGTTTGATGAAAGTCGTAAATTAAGATCGAACAGATAGGGGCGAAAGTTTAGGTGTCTCTCTATATTTCCAATATAGAGAGAAACGTTCTTACTAATAAAATAACAGAATTCTAATTCTACTAATTTATCTTTAATCATTTCAGACTAGGACTGTGGAGTCATTGCTTTCGATCTTTACCGGATCCACAAGATCAATATCAAAGACGATTTTTTGTTGGATGCCGTTGGGTATACGATCCATTTACTACAGGATATGACAAAATTCGGGGCTATTTACTTCCTGGTAAGTATTTATAATTTGCATTTTATTTATCGTTGCTTAGAAGACCTAACATAATATGCACCATTTATTTAAAAGTTTATTGCCACTTTAAACTAACGTAGAAAAATATTTTAGAACGTAATTAATTAATTAATTTACACATCGCAACGATTTTATTCCGTGACTGTTTTTTCAAGACAGCTTTGTAATTATAATGATTATTTTATTTTACAGGATTCATGATAGCGACACAGTTCTTTTTTACACTTTGTCTATTAGGTGTATTAATTTCTACAGTATTGGTCTTAATTTTTTTCCTCTGTTGTGGACCTGATCAAAACCGGTTTTTAATATTGATTAAAAGTATAGGATATATTATGTTAACTTCAGGTAAGGAAACAAAAAATTTAACATTTTGTCGTAATTTTTTCGTATAATTACAACAATTCTTAAACATCCATTATTTACAGGAATATGTGGAGCGATTGCTGTAATCGTATTTGCGTGTTTGGGCAATGCTGATGGATGGATGCCAGATCATCCAAATAATTATTTAGGTCAGTAAAATATTTAATTCCATAAATAAATGACTTACATGATTGAGGGTGGATTATAGTTGACCCTGATCCCTGATGTTTTTTTTACTTTACAGGGTGGTCTTTTGGACTTGGTGTAGTGGGAACCGTGGCGTGTCTCGTAGCTGCAGCTTTGTTTCTTACAGAAGCAAACATCCAGCGCAAAAAACGTAACAAGTTGAAAGAGTCCCAGGCACGTTTTGAAATGGAGTATGAATCAAAAGCTTAGTGCTAATTACATCGATGCTAGCTATTACTTAATTAGTGTTAATTAAGAATGACAAGGCGTTTTGAACTCTAATTAGGAAGACGTTACAAGTTGATCGTATATTTTACGTTATAAGAAATTCTTTCGAGGGCACTGTGTGCTTTCTCTCTTTTTCTCTCTATTATTATCAATTTGAGAAAATTTATTTTGTGCACAGGTAATTAGAAGAAGGGAGTTTTTCTGTTTTTTTTATTAGTCCAGTATAATACAAACTAATTTGATAAGTAACCAATATTTATTACAAATATGAATTGTTATATTGCTTACGTTTTACATCTAACGGATATATTTTAGCGAGAACCGTATAAGACTTTCGTCGTGCCTTATTTTATATACCAATGTGACTACCTACCATTGTTCTCAGACTACGTATCTAAGTATAAAATCTCGGTAGATTTGCAGTAGTAATAGATCTTTACCTCTGAAATTGCCGTTTTGTATGGCGAAAATGATGGGAATTGTAATTTTCCTACAAGCAAATTTTCAATTTTCTTGGAATGACATTAAGCTAACAGGTGTATTTCATTTCATTTTAACTTCTTAATAAAATTACATCTTGTTAATGACAAGGGGTGATTTCAAGCCCTTATAAAAACTTAAGATCTCTTTATTTCATTTTAAGGCTTGTGTGAGTTGGCACTTTAAAAATGCACTGCTTTTCCAAACATCCAAATAATGTCGCACGAAGAGATTACTTGGTAATTAGTTGTCAGGATATTACATTTTATAAAGGTAATTATAAAATGTATTTTGATTCCTAAGACTTTCCGTCCACTATAGCATATAGTATAAAGTAGGTATACCTACTTATAGGGTTTAGAGTTTTTTCTCAAAGTGTAGGAAAACGGGTTACGATTAAAACACTATTTGCCGGATGACCTTTTATCTAAAAGTTAGATGTAAGATTCCTTTTTTATTTTTTTTATCATTATTATAACTATTCGATAAAATCTTTTACCTACATGCAGATCAGAGATGTTGCGGATTCAGAACTTTTGAGATCTGCGGATGCGGTAGCGGGTTCGAATAGTTTAAGATATTCCTCCATGGATGCGGATGTAAACACAGCTGTTTAGTTTTTAGAGATATACTTAATTTATAGTATCACAGGACATCAATAATTGAAAAATATGGAATTATTTGTAAAAAGAAAAGAAGTAGTGTACCTAGATATTAAAGTTAGGTCACATCATTAACGACATCCGAATCCGTAAAAACCAGTAAGTATATTTATTATTATATATTTTAATGATGATATGAATGCATCTAATATATTTTAATGAATGTTATTTTATCTCCTGAGTGTAATTATTTCCGTCCACTTAGTGTAAGCATGATAGAATGTAATAAATGTGTTATTATTGTGTTGTGTATATATGAATCTCAGCCACTGCCTTTTTTTATATAAACGATTTACAATATCTACCTAATTAATGTAAATATCTGATAGATATTAAATTTATATAAAACTAATACACTGGTTTCATTTTGCTTTTGTTAAATGTAATGGAAACACTATCGAATATTTTCATAATAGGTACATATTTACGTAAAAAAAATTACGTTAAGTAGGATTAATTTCTGTTTATTTGTTATGCTTTCTCGGATAACTTCCTGGGGGACTAATTCCTAAGCTTTGACTTTAAATTACAGATGACAGTCCTCTCTAAAGTTACGGATCACAGGTTAGGTACACTCTTGCATTATTATTAACCCAGCGTCTGTATGGTAGAAAATCAGTACAAGGACTGTATGGTAGGTCAATATAACCCAGATTTTGAAAATGGTTTAATTCTTACTATTTCAAATAATTTTTGGGAATGATATATTAAATCAGTTTAAGTGATGTTCAAATTACTATATTTTGTTGAAAATCAATAAAAAATTATACAATATTAGGAACTTGTCATTAATTTACGAAAGCTCTATAAAATCTAAAACAAAATATTTAACCTCTGTAATCTTACTAATAAATAAACAAATTTATAACTTTTTTAATTTTTGATATACCTAATGTAAGGTCTTTATGAAACTTTATGCTAAATTTAACGGAAATTGTAAAACTAATCACAGTCAGCATCTACATTTGCATATCCACCGTAGTAAGAAATGATGTGGTCTAAACAGACAATCTTCTTACAATTTAGTCAGGCAGAATATATTTGGCACCATGAATTTCAGTAGGTGACCCCTCTGAAGGTTCTCCAGTAAATTATCTTATTGTCTTGCGCATCTAGGCAAACAAAAGATATCTTTGCAGTCGTCCAAGTGATCGTTTAGAATTCTCTTCTAAGCCGAGTAAACTAGTAAAAAGAGTAAACCAGTAAAAATACAGTCTTTTTGCCTTTTATTTTTTCGAACAGTACCCACACTTGTCAAATTATGATCCTTGAGAAGGAGTAGCATTAGCTCGTGACTAGTAAACCAATTATCAAATAAATAAATGCATAAAGTAATTGGCACAAAAAGGTTACATCGAATGTATGGATGGGTCATATTTACCCCATTTGATTTTTGACCGCTTGTAACTCCTTGTACAGGCGAACATCGACTGAGCTGATACTAGAACCGAAAGGGGACGTGTAATAACTGCAGCTACTGAAAACACGGCAACTTCAAGTTATTATTAAAAAAAAAACACGCGTTTAAAAATGTGGCGGGTCATTATGACCCAACCTGACAGTTAAGTTATAAATGCACGTTAGGAATAGCTTGTAGGCACTAAAGTGCTTGTTTGCGCACCTAGAGCTCAAAGTGTTAATACTTTTTTAGTATTGTGGCATATATATTTTTAATAATAAAAATCGGCCGTTTTTCTTCTTGAGTTGGTGCCATATTTTGAGGGAAGCGAATTTTTTCTTCGTTTATGCCATAGTATCTACAAAAAAGTTGAGTTATCACGAGTATACATATAAGCATACCCCTTTATATCAAGAATTAATTTAAAGTTACCTATTATTACTGTACCAGTATGTATTGAGTCAAATTGAATAATTATTGAATAATTGAATTATGTTTGAGCATCTTAAACACTTGGGGGGGCTAAATGAAAGCAATTTCGTATGAAGATAAATAACATCTCTAACGGCAACACCAAATAATTGGCCACAAACTTGCTACCAAGCCATAAATCTAAAAAAAACACTCGCTTGTCAATCAGTTATCTGGATTCTTTGTGGTCCTTGGTCTCTTCTTTGCTGTCAATCAATCACATCACTATTGATTGAGTGAAAGCGATGTGCACAAACAATTCAAACAAAATAAATAATTTAAATACAAATTTTTAAGAATTCTGTCGTTACTAGTGGTGTATAGAATTGTTTATTTCAGCGTAGTTCATTAAATAAAGATGACGGCGGCTGATAATGAGTATCCGAAAGCTTCAAGTAAGTAATTTAAATTTTTGGACACGCCCTATTCTATATCCAAGCTTTGAATTTTACGTTAAATAAAACGTATGTATGGTTCACAAAACTAAGGGCTCATGCTGGATTTTAACATTTCCATTTGTCTGTTCCCGATTCATTTCTTAAACACATTGTTTTCGATTCATTCATTTGATAAACATTTACGAGATTTACGTTTTGATTTCAGATGCTACTCTTATAGGGGCTAGCATAACTTACATAGCTGGATTATTTCTTTTGCTATCGTTTGCTGGCCCGTATTGGCTTGAGTCTTACCCAGAAATGTTCTCATCATTCAAGCATATGGGTTTATGGGAGTACTGTTTTGACCGCTTCCGATTTCCAGCATATCAATTTGACCATCTCTTCCATGGTTGTCACTACGTTTTCAGTGAAGTAAGTACCTGGTGCACTTTTTCGCAAAATTACTAATAATGTAATCAATAATTATTATACAATTTTCATTAAAGTTGCCTTGATTAGTCCGATAACTGCTGAATTTCCAGCAGCACATTACTGGGGCAACTTTGGGCAAATGTTTCAGGAACAAGTCATTGAGAAATGACCCCAAATAAACTAGTACATTCCTCTGGGCATTTAATAAGTATTTCAAAAAAGTACTAAAGAAATTTTTTTTTACCTACATTGTTGACAAAGTACTACCATAATACCATTAACTCTTCGCTTTGGCTGCATCAACATTTGGGTCATAATTGGCGAAACGAGTGTGCTCAACTCGTTTCGCCGGTCCATACAAACACAATCAACTCGGGGGGCCGCGTTCTCACACCCATATGGTATATTGAAGTATATATATTAGATTAGTATATTTAAGTATATATATATATATATTAGATTAGTATATTTAATAGAAAGTGTTAGTACCTAATCATATAATCAATTCTTTTATTGTATTTCAGGAATTCCATGTTATAAGAGAATGGTTACTTCCTGGCTGGCTGATGGTAGTGCAAGCTTTTGTTACATTGGCACTGATTTTGTCATTTACTTCACAAGTATTATTGGCTTGTGTTGTAATGCGGTGGCCTCTTCGCAGTGTGTTACGCTATGAATGGATTTATGTGTCCATTTCATTTGTAATGGTGGCTTTGGCAAGTAAGTTGTATCTTCATTGTATCATTCATACTTCACATTATTTAAAAAGATTACAATTGTTAATGGAGCTTTTTTTATGTTCTTTTTTGCACCACGGTAATCTGTTTTCAGAACAATAAGCTATACCATTGTCTGACAGAAATGAGCTTAAATACTAATTCCATATATGTTTATAGGTGGTTTCCTGTTCTTGGCTGTAATCGTTTTTGGTGCCAACTGCTATCGTCGTGATTGGCTTCTTTATCCCAACTTCAATGTACTTTCATGGTCATATGCTTTTTCTGTGATTGCCTTTATTATGTTTGGTAAGTACTACACTGAATCGTAGGTTATATAAATATATGCTGTAATAATTAGTCAAATGTTATTGGAAATATTTTTTTAATGTTCAACTTTTTTGTGTCCAAACCAAAATGACTAGACAAATGCTTTACTTGTTTGAATTTCAACTTTTCATGCCTTCTAATGCCTATCATTATGGTAGCTACCCGTGTTGAAATGGGTTTTATCATGCTGAAACATGATCACAACACCAGAAATGTAATTTGGTATTAAAAATTGTCAGGAAGGACACCTTCATACACTTAAACTCCAATCACCACCTACTTATTTATCAACAGCGCGCACCGCCAAATTTGTAATTTTTGACGGTGCTTAAAAGAGTCTCACTAGTAACCAGGATGGTCTCATTCATTCAGACCAGTTGCCAATCACATTCTTTCCTTAAAATAGCTCCTATAGGCATTCTTTCGTAAGTGCAACACAACTCTATATGGCTAATTAAAAAATCAATGTGTTGACAGAAGTATTTATTACTGCAGGTGGTGCAGCTATTTTGCTGTTTCTTGAGTCACAAAAGTTGTATGAACTACGTTCCGAAGCCAAGAACCTCGTGGCCCAGATGCAGCACAGCCAGCCAGAGCATGCCCTGCAGCAGCTCCGTGAACAGCTGCACCAACACCGCCAATGGAACTAGAACTTTATGGGGCATTGAATGCACACTCAATGAATTTTCTGATATCGAAAATTTATAAGTGGGCACTACTGAGGTTATTGGCTAGAATGGTGTCAAGTTCTTGTGTTTCGGTCCTATTGGATGATACTACACTGGTTGCCTAAAAATCCACTCTATGTTTGTTGCTTGACTTGAAAAAATAACTTAATTTAGCATATTTAATTAATATGAGACATTTGAAAGGACGACACTTAAGCCTTTCAAAAGATAATATTCTAATATTTCATATAATTGAATTGTTAGATTGAGTTACTGTTTTCTAAAATCAGCAAAAATCTAGAGTAGATTTTTAATCCACCAGTGTATTTGTTGTATCTGGAAAATGTTGACGTTATTTATTTCAGTAAAAACACTCTTAAATGTTTTTGCTGCACCTAATTCCGTCCAAGACTATTCCACTAGATCTTAAAAGTTAACACTGTTATGCCATGATGTAGATAGTTTTATAATTTTGTGTACTGATGCAAATGATCTGAATTTTATCACTGACCAAATTATTTTAACGAAAAATTACTTAATTTTCGCCAGATCTAGCTTAATGAATAAGACTGTAAGTTTATCACAATTTATCTGAAAAAAAACTAACATGTATTTGGGAGGCTTCCTCGTTATTCCACTATAATGATATTATTTAGTTGATGAATTTAATGTTTAGTTTAATAGATTTAAGTATTCATATTCTTTTTCCCTTTGTGTGCTTTTAAAACATATTTAAAAAAATGCTTTTTAAAAATAATAATGATTATGTTTTAGTTAATAAAATAGGTATATTATACCTGAGACTTTACAGTGATACAAGATATGTATCTCGACTCTCTTCATTTTTAATACGTGTTTTAATAGTATGTTTGCAAAAAAATTGCCTTCGAGGATCAACCTCTATTGACTTAGAAGCCTTATCAAAAGACTTATTATTAGGGCAAATTGCCCCTGCATTTATATCCGTCCTTTAAATTTACTTTGACTTAGTTATACTTAAGTTTTCTACGATATATTATTAGGAATTATATGTATAATGCGCGTAGCGCAATGTAATGACTAATGACAATGAATAAATGATGATTTTTGTACAATAAAGATCTGTTATATTTAATTTCTTCTTAGATGTTTCTATTCCTTTCCAGCGTTTTTAAACTTTCGTTAAACAACACAGGGACAGCCGCAAGCGCTATTAATAGGGCAGTGTGTATCGCAGAATAACAGACCTAAATGTAATATCACTATTAAACTACAGAACAGGTTCCAGCGGAAAGCGAGCTGACCCCCGCCTAGCATTTTGTGGAGGGCGCTCTGAATGAGCAATACCATGAAAAGCCATCATCATCTTGGCGTTTATCCAAACTCATGCCAGAGTCCACTGTCGTAGGTCATGGCTCTTGCAGGACCTCCCGCGGGATCTCTTTCCTGATATCGACAGGTTTAGACACCTCTTTCCCACGTATCCCTGAGGTATCGCAACAAGTGACTATGGTTTGTAATTATTATATCCTCAGCAAAACCTACTCGCGGAATATGCGTAATCAATAATGGCTGTAGATCTTGTTAAAATCCGAGTTGTAAGTGGGAATTAGTAATCAGCGATAAAAAAAAAAAAAATCATCTTGGCGTTAATGTCCCGGTTGTGCTCTCGAGAACGAGGGCCCGGGGTCCGCCTTGACCATGATCCAGGATTTGGCAGATCAGGTAATTACAGTGGAGCGACTGCCATCTGACCTCCATGACCCTGCTACCAGGGGAACCTGACCAGATTGGACCATGGTTACACATCCAGTCGCCTGAATGTGCAGGTTTCATCACGATGTTTTCCCTCACCGTAAGAGCATCGGTTAGTATTAAACTAATGTACATAACTAAATTAGTAATCAGCGATGCCGGTAACTTATTCGTAATGGGCGGGACACATTACACTGATGGGCGTTGGAACTAAAAAGTATTCAAGCGGTGATTACGAATCGTAAGACGCAGTGACGGAGTAGACCTGTAAGGGCCCCTGCCTGAACTGCTGATCTGGTGAGGGTAACATATCCATCGGTGCGGACGTCTTTATAGGAGAAGTGTAGAGGTCTTTGCTTAATACTTCGATACCCTATAGTTTGTTGTTGATGATGGTGGAAAAGATATTGTCCTTACCTGGTATCTGATGCAGTCGGCACAGCTCTAGCACGTAGTCTACAGTGTGCTGCGGAGGGTTGCCGTCTAGCACCACAAGTGGTGCCCTCTTCAACACTTCTTTATGTTTATCGACCTGTAACGTTAGTATAATTATTTAGTATCTCATCATCATCACAGCCCATAACAGTCCACTGCAGGACTAAGGGCCTCTCCCACGAAAGGGGAGGTTATTGCCATAATCTCCACGATTGGCAGGCGGGTTGGAGATCGCAGTGTTATAAATATAACAATGGAAAACGCTGCTGCCGATTTTCCAGCCTACGGAGACTCTAGATATTTTGCCTCGACAACTTTACTCGTAGCCGCCTTGTACGACACCCACGAGTGTAAGGGGTTGGTGCTATTCTACTCTGCTGGTCACCACACGGCACTGCCGGACACCACACGGCACATTTATTTAGTACCATTTATTTAGTAATTATTTAGTACCTATCTATCTAATATCTATATGTGATTGCCTACTGGATATGTGCGTTCGAGTACCTAGCCTAGCTACCCTCTAAGTTTTATGGGGCTCCTGACTTTTAAAGCACTGTACATGTCTACACTTACACTTTACATCTATTTTTTAATATTATGATAGCATAGGTACCTTAGACTACCTACTAGAAAAGCAATTGACAGCCACTAAGTGTATAGGCGCCGAAGTTTTGCACTTCCGCCAAGTAACCGCCAAAAACATTTTACCTGAGAGTATTAATATTCTATGCCTAAGAATGAAGCCTTTTCAATGATTAACATAGTGGATCTTTATTGATGGGATACTTTTGCACATCTATAGGTAACACAAAGGTTATTCCTTCGAATACATTAGGTTGTTTACAAGTCTGATAACCTACAACCTAAGCTCTCTCCAGCCAATTGAGTCAGATAAACCTAATATCTATTACCGGAGGAACTTACTAAATCTGGCGTAATCTGGTTGTGCACCTCCATGTCTCCGAGCCCCAGTTGGCAGCCGCCATGCGCGTCCAGTACGGCGGCGTACGCGGCGGTGCGCGCGCCGCTCACCACGCAGCCTGGGGAACAGGGGGCCTAGTAAGACTTTTAGTTTAAGAGAGGCAGGGCAAAACCCTACTAGGGTCTACCTAAGGTTGCGATAAAATTTCGCGAACGCACCGCGAATGCGCAGTTGCAGGCAACCTCGTGCGCGCCGCTCATACTTTTACGAATCCAAAAATATTATTGAAACAGTACCTATATATTGTGCTCCTACCGGTAAGTAAGGCTCAAGTGCTCCATGGTGAACGGTGGCTTTAATCAAAGTCAAAGTCAAAGTCAAAGGCATTTATTTGTGTCACAGGTAGGCATACAGATTCATCAAGATATTATAATGTTTGTGAGTATCTCTGTGTTAACCCCAATTGTGGGCATACAAAGATTATATTATAATCGGACGGTTAACCATTTTCCATCAGGTGACCTTCTACTGTACTATATTGGTCCTTGGTTCTATCGATCGGCATAAAAAAGCAGAGAAGTAAACTGAAATTAGTGAAAAGCGTTCAATGGCGGTGCCTCCTGCAGACCTACTGTCAATTTGTTCGCTTTTTGCCATGGATTGTCCAATATTTTTAGAGCCCTACCATCCAACAGCATCCCGGGCGTGACACTGTCCAAGTATCGCCCGTCAGCATCGTCGCCGACCGCGGTGAGCAGGCGAACGCGGCGCCCGCGCAGCCGCCAAAGCGCCTCCGCCATGTTGCGACCAACGCCGCCTGCGCATTGGTGCGTTACGCACGCATGCGTGCTGCCATCTAGCTGTGAAATGGAATATGGAGCTACATTAGTTATTTTTACATCATCTATGTAGGTGTTCTTTATCAACATAATAGTCAATTGCTGAATTTAAATCTTCTGCACATGCCATAAACTGATCTGCCAAATCCTGGATCATGGTCATGGCGAACCCTGGGCCCTTTACCACCACAACCGGGACTTTAACGCCAAGATGATGATGGTGATGATTGTATCACTTATATTATGACGCGTCGCTCCGCTTTTCAAAGCCTTGGCATGGCATAGATGGCTTGAGCGTCGGTGGCCTAGTGGTTAAGGGTTCCGACTCGTATGCGAGAGGTGCCGGGTCCGAACTACAGTGCCGCCATATACCAATGATTTCAGTAAGGGAAAACATCGTGTTGAAACCTGCACTACAATAACTTGCACTATAATTACCTGATCTGCTAAAACCTGGATCATGGTCAAGGAGGATCCCGGGCCCACAGAATACTATCGGGACATTAACGCCAAGTTGCGTCAACGCTTAGTAGCATTAGTTAGTTATTTTCTATTAATTATCATCATAGGTGGTATTGGCACGATTCGTTATTAATATTGTAGCATAGCGCCGATAATAAATGTTTCAGATAATAAATAAAATAAAAAATAAATTATATACGGAGCGGTGGAGTCGTGCTCACTCGCGATGCGACTATTAGATACCGCAGCGAATGAGATAACGTAAACTCTGTTGCCTATGGAAAACGAAGGGCCGGCCTGAGAGTTGATTCTATTCAACTCCGCAAAAACACAGCACAAAGTTCACGACCAAACGTTTGTTGTTGGACGTTTTGTTGATGTTGATAGATGTATTTTACGTATCTGTCTGTATTTCCGCTAACTCCTCCTAAACCACGCAACGGTTTTCACAATCATTTAGAGAATTTCTTCAGTAACCAGCTGTGCCCGCGACTTCGTTCGCATGGACAGGATGTTTGGTATGTCTCATATTAAGCAACACTGTGGTCTGCGGTGAACTCTTATAAATAAAGAGCTTTTTACTTTGGATTTAAAAACTCCCAGGTTGTATTTATCAATAGACAGTATGTCAGGTAGAGAGTTCCGTTGCGGTTAGCACAATAAATGTCGAATTAAAGTGGTTTGTGCGAGTGCTATTTGTAATTTCATCTGTAAATAAAACAGTGTCATTTCGCCGAGACTCTACTCGTTTGGTTGTGGAACGAAGATGTGAAGGGTATTAGATTGTGCGGCTCCATTGAAATGTGTCCGGTAACATATATGTATACACAGAGAAAACCCGAAAACACCAGTGCGAAGCCGGGCCGGATTCCTAATTGGTTAGAAAATTCGATTACCATATTCGAAGAGAATCCAGAAAAAATTTAGGTTGTTGTAGGTAAACAATGTTTGCTGGCTAGCAATACCTTATAATAATTTCTCATTGAAACATGACATATCTAAACGTTATTAAAACTTACCTATACTGTATGAAACAGGGACACTATATGCATTAATTCCAGCTCTAGCCGAAGATATTAAAGTTATAAAGAACGACATTGCTGACCTAAAAGCGACGTGTGAGTTTTACGGTTCGACTTTGGACGAACATAAAGCGATAATTTCGTCTCTGGAGGGCCATATGTCTGAAATGAAGGTATTTGAAGAAAAGTTCAATGCTTCGTTGATGGAGGTTGCTGCCTTGAAGGACGAGCTTGCTGATAGGGACCAGAGATCGCGACTGAACAACGTCGAAATTAAAAGTGTGCCAGTGCAGAGTTCTGAGAACCTATTTACAATTGCCCAGAAGCTAGGAGAAGCGGTTACGGAAATCGCAAATAAACCACATTGCAAAGATCCCAACGCAAAACTCAAACGAAAAATCTATTGTTATTGGCTTTAACAATCGTTATCTAAAACAGGATTTCATTTCCGCCGCTCGTGAAAGCAAGTCATTGTCCATCGTAGACATCCTCGGCAACGGCGACCCAAAGCAACGCATCTATGTGAACGACCATCTGACACCGGTACACAAACAGATACTCACTAAAACTAAAGCGATAGCTAAGGAAAAGAACTACAAGTTCAACTAGGAAGAACAAATCCACCAAAATATTGATTAAAAATAAACAATCCGATTTAAACAAATTATGCTAAATTGTCACTTATTAAGTTTATTATCTGCACTGGTTTCTATTCGTGTTAAATATTTGCTTAAAATAATGTTGCACTCGCTTTCGCTACCGCTTGCTTATACAATTATTATCACAACAGCTGATATGCCTACTATGCCGGCCGACCGGTCTGGCCGCTTTGCTCTGCCTATTGTTATTGTTCGCCGCGCTGCGCTGTTTCTACTATTGCTATCTATTTCCTACGTACATACAATTTCGCGCTCGCTTGCTCTAATGTGGCAATTTTTTATGTCTTGTTGCGCTTACGTATTACGATGACGCTTATTATTTTTGAATTTAAATATGTTTCAACTGTTTTGATTTTAAATTACATTAAAAATGAATAATAGATGCAAAGAATTAAATTTTTACTACCAGAATGCTAGATGGTTATGTACTAAATCATCTCCTTTTTATTGTAATATTTGTTTGAAACAGTATGATGTTATTATTATTACAGAGACATGGCTATTGGAAGGAATTAAGGATACTGAATTTTTCGATGATCGATACGTTGTTTGGCGCAGAGATCGGAACTACTCAGCCACTAAACAAAAGTTGGGTGGTGGAGTGCTTATTGCGACACGGCGGGAGTTGGCAGTTATACCTACGTTCAATTTCCATTCTAGTGCCGAGGACCTGTAGATTACCATTAGTTTTAAAGGTAACCGTCCTATTAAATCGTGTAATCTGCATATCGGTACAATTTATTTATGTAGTCAGAACCTAGGGTTAACTTTTTTCAACATTTGCATAACTTTTTACTCTCATTAGAGTCTATTTTGACTCAATACCCTGATGACAAGTTTTTTATAGCGGGCGATTTCAACTTAAGTAATATATGTAGATTGGCTGCGGCGTACGTAAGGTGACGGTTATTGTCAGCCTGCGAACTACTCAACAAGCGACGAAATTCACCTGATCGACACCGTTAACTCGTTAAACTTAGGCCAATATAACTGGGTTAAAAATGCACACGGAAGAGTTCTTGATTTGATATTTTCGACCGATTCCTTAACAGTGACCGACTGCAGTGGCGACCCTCTCGTCCCCGTCGATCCGATCGGTAGTTATGTAGTCGCTCGCTTGAAGATTCGGTTGACTTTTTCTACGACCATTATAAGAACTTGAGAGGTACTTTTATACCTACAAAGCTAGTGACCAACTCATCTTATCCAATATGGTTTTCAAAGTTTAGACGTTACGGTAATCGCTCCGATGATGTCACCTACAGGTTGTTGAGGGATAGGGCCCGGCCTCATTATATTGAGTCTGTTGAATTCTCAATAAGTAAGAATCGTAAATACTTCTGGTCATACTTTAATTCAAAGTCTAAAAATAGGGGTATGCTTAATAGTTTTACATTTGGTGACTCAACCTATAGCACTGGCTAAGCGATTTGCAAGGCATTCTCATCCTATTTCCAGTCTACTTTTATTAGCACCCCAGGTTGCCCTTCCTCCGTTAACATAAATTGTAGTGATCTTTCAAATACTGTTTCTGATGTTTCCTTTGTTACTATCGATAGAAATATTGTTTTTGAATTAATTTAAAAGTTAGATCCTTGTAAATCTGCAGGTCATGACCAGTTGCCTGCTAAGTTCCTGATTAACTGTGCTGATACCATATGTGTACCATTAGCTATTTTGTTCCTGAGGTCTAACGCCACTGGTCGTGTATCTGATATCTGGAAACAAGCATTTATTACGCAAGTGCATAAAAAAGGATCCAGGTCTGATATTGCTAACTATCGACCAATATCGAAATTATGCATTGTCTCTAAGATTCTTGAAAAGGTCGTTTATAATTAGGCCTATCCAGCTGTTAAGCAATCATTTAGTGACTCGCAGCATGGTTTTCTTAAGGGTCGATCCACAAGGGTCTCAAAATTAGTTTTGTTTAATAATTTCCTTACTGATCCATCAGCCTGTGAGCCTGCATCCATCCATGGTGGATGCAGGCTCACAGGCTGATGCAGTGTATACTGATTACTCCAAGGCATTCGATAGAATTTCTCATGACATTCTACTGCAGAAGTTCATGGGGGTCGGTGTGAGAGGAGATCTACTCAGATGGATTTCCTCGTACATTGAAAATCGCTCACAAGCTGTTGTCGTTAACAACTACATGTCGTCATAGTGGGTTGCCGCAGGGTTAATTGCTGGGACCGCTCTTGTTCATAATCTATGTCAACGATATTGACCTTTGTTTCCATCATGCAATACTACTGACTTTCGCTGATGGCATGAAGATCTTTGCAAAAATTAGCTCTATCGCTGACGCCGAGGCCTTGCATTCGGATCTTTTGCGGCTCGAGCATTACTGTCTCACAAACAAATTGAACTTAAATCCATCTAAATGTAATGTGGTGTCAAACAGCCGGAAACGAAATCTACTCAACTTCGGCTATACTTTAAAAAATGAATTAATACAGAGAGAGACTATTAGAGACTTGGAATTGTACATGATGCAAAATTGTCATTTGATAGCCACATTAATGGTGCTATCACTAAAGCTACAAGAGCCTTGGGATTTATTATGCGTGCAGCAAAAGATTTTACCTAAGCTAAAAGTTTTAAAATTTTCTACTGTACTTTTGTACGAGGCCACCTAGAGTACGCATCCCAGCCTCCCAGGTATGGAACCCACGTTATCTTACGTATATCGATCGCATCGAGGGTGTCCAGCGTAGGTTTTTAAGATATTTAGGCGATTGTTTAAAAGTACGTTACAGCTCTGATAACTACATCGACATCTGTAGAAACATCATCTGTTTCCTTTGGTTGCGGAGCGTGAAATAGCTGACTTGGTCTTCCTACTCAAGATTACTTCAAATTTCGTTGATTGTCATCAGCTTCTGGAACAAATACCATTCAGACTACCTAACCGAACTTTGCGCACTAATGACATCATATCGTTGTAAGCGTCTACCAACTGTAAGCGTAACACTTTTCTGTGGCGTAGCTGCAATAGTTTCAATAGGTTGAGTAAAAATGAGGATTTCGATTTGTTCAACACAGGCTATCGGACGGCAAAGCGAGTGCTTAGTCAGGCGATTTTCAATAATACTAGCCAAACATAATGCATAGCTAACAGATGGTATTATTTTGCACATATGTTATACTGTATTTATTACATACGGCATTTTTTTATATGTTTTATATGTTCTTCTCGTAGACCAGTGCGTTGCGATTTATTTATCTTATGATACTGCTATCAGTGAGAATCTGTAAATGGCTTTTTGTATTTATTTAAAAGCTGTTGGTTTTTATATATTAATAAAAATAAAAATAAAAAAGTAAAATAAATAAATTAGTCTAGTTACATCACTATCAACAGCAACCCTAAGCAGTCCACTGCAGGACTTAAGCCTCCTCCAGTGGAAAGCATTGCCAAAATCCCGTCGTCTGGCAGTAAAGGTTAAATAGCTCTGACGTCCGTTTATTTACGACAGTCGCTCTCTGTGCCCATGTGGTTTATATACGACACGGTTTGGCACTTAAATGTTTGAAAGCTGCACTGGATAGCGGTAAATCCAGCTCGGAGCGGCGGTCGGTGGTGCCGGCGCCGCTGACCACAGCCCGTGATGGTATCGCGCGCCGCACGCGAGCCCTAGTTGCATTATGCGCCCCACTTTGCTTTTTGCACAACGAACATAATATAATACAAATAAACAAAAATAAAGCTATGTCGCCTAGATAGTAAATATGGATGTGTTTGTGTGAGTTTTGTCGCTGTGCCGTAAATTCAGTGCGATAAGCATAAGAATAACTTTGTTGAAAAGTTATTGGGCTTTGCTAGTGTAAGGGTGCTTGTTTATACACAGCGCATGTAGCTTGCGCATGTTGAGGCACTTGCTTAGGTTACATGATCCGTGGAGACGTGGTGTGCGGGTCCAGCGCAAGTAACCCGCGCGATCTGCGTGCGTTATTTGAGCAGACTTGAGGGATTTTCTAAATGCCGATTAAAAAAAGAAGTTTACAAAACGATCTAAGAAAGGACCGAGAAAAGACTGTGACGGAGTCAATGAGAAAATAAATTATTTTTACGGAATAAAGAGTTTTGTGCATACTGCTTGCCCAAGTAGCGCGCGCGTTGCTTGCCACCGAAGCCAGTTACTACCTCCAGCTACTTGCACCGTGCACAAGAACAAGCGATTTCTCGTGCATGTATACCACATGAGCAAGTAACCCGCGCCAGCTATTTGCTCCAGCTATATCCACCGTGTACAAGCACCCTTAGAGTCAGTCAGAGGTCGCGGAAGAATTTCTTTAAACGAAATGAAAATAACTTAATACCATTTTATACAGGTGAAATATTATCTTGTAACTGAATACTATTTTATATTAATGTAATACTAGGTGAATATAAAATCTTATCTTGAGGAATTACAGACGTATCTACATTGGGTAATTACCTACTCGTACTTAAACATTTTAATAGCTGAGTTTAACAATGTTCTTTACAAAAACTTTTTTAAATTATTACGTCACTAATACCTCATGTAAAAATAGTCCAGTCTAGCTTCAACATTGTTACTCGTCACAAATACCAAGTTATCAATTGTATAATCAATCAAAGGTATAATCAGTCAGATAGCCAATTATACTTGATTGGCGGGTACCCGGCTAACAGTCGCCGGGGAGTTCACAGAGGTTACATAACACGAAATGCGGTACTGCAGTAGTGTTCCAGATTTGAAAGGTATCGAATCTAGTTGTGTACTCAGCTAGGTAGCTATGTTTTGCAAGGGTTCCGTGTTTATGAGCTGAGTAAACGGAATCGGGCGCCGGTGCGCACGAAAGCGACGACTGGTACATAGGCAGACAATTTTTATCAAAGAATCAATTAAATATGTGTGAAAATGCAAATGTTTGGGGTCACATTTTATGTAAAATAGGTTATTAGGGTTCCACGTAGTTACGTGGAATATCCCTGATAACAAATAAACAAACTTAATGCTGTCGTTCGTTTGAGAACTGCTCATCAGTTAAGAACGGCTGAACGGATTTCCGGAAAATCTTTCGTGTGTTCGTAATAGCCAGAATCAGAGAAATAAGGAAAACGCGGAAAATTTAACTTTTCTACGATTTCTCCAAAATTATTTTATGATTTCTCAAATTTTTTCTATGAGTCCTCAAGACAAAATATTTGACCAGGGCCTCTATTTTTGGATCGCTCGCCTCAATTCGAACGGTTTTAAATTTTGACTTTCGGTATAAAATATTTAATATTTTTATATCAAATTGGCAACACCGAGAGAGTACGGTTCAAAAATAGGGAAAATCAGCATCATGCAGCAAAATATCGAATTTATCATGTCGAAATTCAAAATTGACAACCGTTCGAATCGGGACGAACGATTCAAAAGTACGGCCCCAGGACAACGTGTGAAAAGTCAACTAATGTAGCTGACTTGAACATTGTGGAGTCAACATACGATTCACGAATCAGACGTTAAGCGATCGATTCGGAGCGGTATCTGCGTGGAAGGGCGAATGGTATTCTTGGCAATAGGAGGCATTTAATGAGTTGGTCATTGCTCTATGCTGGAGCGGCCGGCGGCTGTTCCGGCGCGTAATGTTCTCACGTTTTCCTGCTGCCCTTCAATTTGAGATGAATTTGCTGGCTCGCCTAGAGTCATTCGTTTTACTTTGAAATAGGCGGAGCTAGGCACATTTGTCTATGTTTTTTTTGTTAAGGTTATTGCTGCAACGTTTAAGAGAGATATAGCGGGATATTCCGTTCGAATTGGAGCCTCCCGACTGGGGTAGTACCTCCACCCTATTACCTACCTCAGTCAAAACAATGCTATTTATTGTTTTCGTCTGATTGATTATAATTTGAGTATGACAGTACCTGAGAAACAAGCTAAGAAAGTTTTGTTAAGTAAAGAAATTGACTAAGTCGTCCGGAGGAATATGGTTGGAGTAGGTAGATAAAATATATAAGAATGATATGATGAATGATGCATAAAAGATAAATTACGGAATAGTGTAAAAAGCGAGCGTGCTGAAGTGAAGAAGATGTAGTGATTAGAATAGAGAAAAAAATACTGAGTTAGCCGAAAAAAGTATATGTAGAAGTATCTGGCTGGTGTGAATGGAAGTGTGGAAGAGGAGAAATAATCGTTGTCCCGGAGATGTATTCGTTTTTTTTAAATATATATATTCCGCTTGTTTATGCTGCTACTGCACTTCCTTTCGTGCCAACTAAGTCCATCTATCGAGCTTGCTGGTGACAGAAGCGCAGCTCAGGTAAGTCGAGGTGGGCGCGGTTCAAAGTGCCGGGGGTAGTGGTTTTGTTCCGATGCATTTAGCTTATCGGAAGTTTGAAGTGTGTCGCAATACGTCATACCAAGCGCTGTGATGGTAGTTATTTTAATAACGCCATGAAGGCGATTAAGAGTGGTAATCATTTGCGGGTAGTACATAAATGTTACGTAGTTTGTGAATATTTTCTTCCATAAACATTTTGATCTATTTCAAAATATAAAAAAAGATATTTATGTGTTTATCAGTTGGAAAGTTTACCTATTGACAATATTTTAAAATATCAATAATGGCCCTTTATAATTAATTTAATTAGAATTTGAAATTATTCTTTATTGCTTAAATACAAATAATAACAAAAACAAAGGAAAAAAAGTAACCGGCGGCCTGAATGAACTTCGTTGAAAGTTCTACCGGGAACAAAGTCATTAATTTTAGTAGCTAAAAATACATCATCGTTATCAGCATGATATCAGCCGGAAGACGCCCACTGCTGGGCATAGGCCTCACCCAGAGATCGTCACAAAGTTGGTCTCGTACCTTCCGCATCCAGCTGGTACCTGCGATCTTTATCAGGTCCACCTAGTGGGAGGCCTACCCAAGCTGCATCTTCTGGTACGTGGTCGCCACTCGAGAATTTAACTACCCCATGGGCCATCTGTTCTGCAAGCTATGTGCCCTGCCCACTGCCACTTTAGCCTGGCACGTTTGTTTGTGAGTTAATGTTTATATAATATTGACGGGCGACCAAAAAAAAACATTGCTAACTTTGGTTCAACTCTGAACTAGGCAGCTGATGACCTTAACAAAAATGATTGACTGAAAAATGTTGACTTTGTTTCTTTACCTATGTCCATTTCCAAAAAGAGATATATGTTTTGTTTGTAGTACTTTTATGTTTGACTTATAAATAGTAATGAACGAGTAGTTTGTTACTGATGAAGCTACTTTTTGAAGTTTAAAAAAATAAAATTCCATCCCAATTTGAAGTGAAGACAATGACAGACAATTTTTTTACTCTATTATTTGTCTATTTATCTTGTTTATAATGCAATACACACATGTACGTATAATGACGTCACCGAGCAGCGACTTGTCTCGAGGCGAAACGCCAGACGTTCCCAAATTGACAGACAACAACGACGGTATTCTCCAATCGACCGTCTTAACGGGATAACGGGCGAGTAGATTGCCCCCCCCCCCCCCCTCCGGGCGACGCACGGGGGTAGAATTGCACATTAACGACGCGCTAATGAGTCCCGTGATGTCATCATCGTCACAAATGATTAATCTGTTGACTTTACTAGATCACCGTGGTCCACAAATGATGTTTGAACAGCCCGCGTAAGCTGTGTGCCGATTCAATGTTAATAATGCCAATCGGATCGCCTATTTGAGCGCGCCGCGAAACTTTAGCCTGGTAGTTGCTGGAATACACAGGCGCAATAATATTCAAAAGTCGAAAAAATACCCGCTGGCACTATCTTGATCTAAAGCTTTCTTCAACATTAAATTCTTGATACCACTAAGATGGCACACACGTGTAGGTAGAGGCCGCCTGATTGTACGCGGTTACCTACTTGTCAAAACAAGTACACGTCTCTCTTCTTTTTCATATAAACCTGATCACCAGGGGGCTTAAATAACCCATGTGTGGGGAAGAAAGCTTGAACCGATCAGAGCGCGATCATTTTGGTTTTGAGAGTGGAATTCCGAACTTAGCGACGCGGCGACGGTGACCAGCGATAGCGACGTTCGATTATGTAGTATTTTAAACTAAATGCATAGAAGTAAGCATTACCTTATGTGAATCTAGTTCTTAAATTCATTAAAGCTTTCATTGTAACTCGTAAATGATTAAATAAGTAAAAATTAATAGCACGCAGTCAATACACCGACTGGGCTACCTAATTATAACATCTGTACTTGCGCAATCAGCACTACGTATTTTAGCAAATAATATTTTTTTCTGTTTTTGAAATCCCAGTAATCGCTCGAAGTACTCTGCGATACTCTGTACAGTCTATACTCTGCGGCTGAGGCAGAGCCGACGTGGGCTTGATCCTGTTGTGGTTCAACAGATACGCGGGTAGGAAATAATCTTGATTGCGACAGATTCTCGTGACGAGACGTCGAAGTAGGCTATATTATAATTAGCACCAACCAAGAATCGAACCTAATGATATTCTCAAGTAGTGAATCACACGGGAAAATAAAGTATTTCAAGTGACGAGAATGTTAGATATCATGGACAGACGACACAATCTAGCAAAGTTTACTTGCACTTTTGTTTACTTCCCCCTATTTGTTTCAAAAATATCTGATTTCCAATGTTTCAAACTACGAATGCTACGAACTCTACGAATTTGCTACGGAGCTACGCGCGGCTACGTCCTCCATTTGTAAACACCCTCGCATTTTATCAGATTCCGAGAATCTGTTACGTACGTAATATCGTATTTATTTATTTGTTGTGTGTAAATACGTATGCGATGTGGTTTCTTTGAAGGTTTTAGGTATAAAGGGTACTTATACTTTTATATTACAATTAACCTTAATATAAAAAATATGCACTACGCCGTTGCTTAATTGCTGCAGTTATTGTAAATTTACTATTCTAAAGATCTCAGTAATTTAACAAATCATTCTGAAGTTTGAGCCAAACAGGTAGGCCTACCTCACTTTACCGATAAGGCTCCCTTACTTCGCCTACCGCGGCGACGTTGCAATACAACCGGGCGCCGCTCGCCAATGCCAACCATTTACAGTGACCGGTACAAGAGCGTGGCTTCCTAGCTGCGGTCAGTTGTAGTAAGAAATTCATTTTGCAGTAACAAGTATAATTTTTATTGGTTGTTGCAGCGTGGGAGGGCGGCGGTTCGGCGGCGGTATCGAGCGCGGGCGCTGGGCGCGCCGCCCTCGCGCGCCGCGGCTCGCACGAAGCCCCACAGTCCGAGCCGGCTCTCCGCGCCGCGCACTCGTCTCCCGCCGCCCACCGCGCCCGCCACGCACACCGTGCACGCCGCGCACGCCGCACCCGCCGCGAACGCCGCGAACGCCGCTCGCCGCCCGCGCGGCACGTGCGCGCAACCACGTGACGTGTGCACTGGGCGCCGACAGCCCCACAGTTACAATTTGTAGTGCAACCACGGCCAATGATATGTTTGTGACAATACACTAGTGCACAGCGGACCAGTAGGCGGCGGTGGAGGTGGCGACGGCGCCCCGGCTGCGTCATGATACTTGGTAACGTATTTGATATATTTTTTTTGTAGTTACAACAATACGACTGAGATTGTTAACACGCATTACGTATTAGGACGTTAATAGATGCGATGACGATAGCAAGAAATTATTATTTTGACGCTTCAGTCTGTTTTTAATATCTACACTACACGCGGTTGTACATGTTTGCTGATGTATTTTCCACTTTTGACAGGGTGATCGGCGATGCAAAAAACGTAATATGGGTTGACAACTAATCGACACCTGTTTAACCCTAATAAGCTACAACATACCTAAGCTCCAAATGTCAGCTGATCCAATGTTTAAAGAACACTTCAGAAATGTACAAGTACGCAATAGTATTTCGCTATAGGTACTTAAGTTATAACCATTTCATTCGTTTCTCGTAAATATTTATATGTTGCGGCAATTCTGTTTAGCAGCCGGTATAAGTATATTACCTTCAGTAAATGTTTCCAATACATTCCAGGTATAACTGTGGAACAGTCAAGGGAACAATCAAACAAATAATTAGCACGTCACAACATATTATTTAATCAAAGGAATTCAATCCGTCAAAAGTCTACTTTTCGGTCTACTATTAGGCACGTTTAATAATTTATGTTATGTAGTTAAAGGCGTAATAAGTTATTTATTGGATTTTTTGATAAAGGACTACATTATTTTATCGTTAATTTAAAATTAGTATTTTATGCTCTATCTGTAATATAGATATTGAGTGTTGATGAGTTGTGTGCGTAAAATGTTACTAATTCAAATAATTATAATGGCAACAACACCCTAAATTGTATGACGCAATACAACAACTGTACAATTTTACACGGATTTCGTTAATTTTGAGTTGGGACCTAAATATGGTTAGAGTTTATTGATAATTCATCAATCATCAATTTAATTAACCTTTGCCTGCATGCACGCACGCCGTAACAGCTGAATGGGTTTTAATGTTGGTCACTGTTGAATCAACATATAGAAAGTCTTTTGACTAATGATTTATTTATTTATTTATTCATTCATTCTTTGTATAACATTACAGTTAAAACTAATGCGTTGCAATGAATGGATGTCGGAAAGATTGGAAGCAATACATAAGCATGGCGACTACATATAGTAAGATCGCGGAGAACTTATGATGTTATTTTCCTGGCTAATTCTGGAAACAACAAACATTATATGTCTATATAATGTCATATAACAATCATAAACATAACTCATATCGGTATATGAGTTTTTAACTTCGTCGTCGTTTGCTTCTATAACCAAAAACGCTTTACCGTGATCGCTTAGATTGCTCGGTGCATCACAAACGAAACACAACTTACTAAATAAAATAAAAAAAGAAAATGTCACCGAAAGCAAAAACAGTATACGTGGCAATGTTTGAACAATTTCCTTAAACGAGCACTGCCTTCTAAAATAGGGTAAGGTCAAGGGCGTCGCCATGGAAAGCCGTCCCGCGGCGGCCCGCCCCCTCGTGGGCATCGTATCTGGCGGCCCAGCCTCCAGGTAAAGAGCCCCCGCGACCCTTCACGACGCCAAAATCGCTGAATAAAGCGAATTCATTAAATATTTATGATCAAGACAACAATGGAAAACAAACGGCTCTAGCGAGACTGTTTGTGCTTGTTGTAAACTTAACTTTGCCCTAGGGGCCTGCCCCGGAACTGCGTTCAAAGTAAGGACCTTCCCGTCCTCCCGAGACCTAAACGATAGATATATTATATTACAGCTGCTCGCTCGGCTTGGGACGACGATCAGACCTTCTGCGTGGGAGTTTTCGGCGGGATTTATGCTCTAGCTAGCGAGTGCGTAGCGTGAAACTATGAAAAACACCCTTAGAAGAAAGCGTGGGGTTCATATTTTGCAACAACATGCAGGCGTGTTAGTATTTTTTAAGTAATTGCACCTGCTGAGTGCAAATGCATAATCAGAACATGCAATTAATTTTCTCACGTCCTCTGTGCGAGTATGGTGACATGTGGACCTACATTTTTACAATTTAGGTTTTTTTCAACAAGAGGCCATGGACTATTTTAAGCAAGACTATGTCATCAAACAAAGAAAAACATTTTTAACAAAATAACTTAATTCGGAACTAATTATCAACACAGCAGTTCTCCAATGGGTTCTATAGTTAACTCGCGTATGAATGTAGAGGAGTCAAAAGTGGTGCGAGGTATCCTTTTGGGATACGTGTGTGAGTATGTATGTATGATGTGTGTACACATTAGTCTAGTTATGGATTAAAATTAATTTGCTTTTGTGTTAAAATAACACAAAACATACGAAGTAGGTGTGGAATTTCTTTCGTCATTTCACCGTGATTCACTGACCTGAAATAATAAATGTACTATATTATTTTAGGTCAGAACCGAGATTGCACAAAACCCATGGAAGCGCAAAACACGGTCTTTATTCTTTTTAAAACACGGTTTTTACTCTTTTTTTTCTGTTCTGTGGCTAACAAACAGTTTTATGAAAAGCTTGCGTTTGGAAGGGTTTTAACTGGCCAGTTAAATTTTTGTATTAATCTATACATAGTACAAAACAAAGTCGCTTCCCGTCGTCTGTCTATAGGTAACAATGTATGTGAGAGCTTAGAGCTTTTAAACTATGCAACGGATTTTAATGCGATTTTCAGCAATAGATAGAGTGATTTAGGAGGAAGGTTTATCAGCAACAAAAAAAGAGTAGGTAGGGGTAAAGTAGGTATATGCGAACGAAGTCGCGCAGAGTCTACTAGATACCAATATAATACGCAGCTGCAGATGAAACCTTTGTCAAGGAAGTTAACATGTGAAGTTCGATCCTGAAATTGCTCACCGTCAATATAGCCGACAGTATACGTGCACTTTGCAAATGAATATAAAATTACAAATGTTATTCAGAAGTTGGTCGTTCCTGTACTTACTAAATCAACCAAAGCAGAATTTGTCTTGCAAACTTCCCTTGAGGATTTTTAGGTTGACGCTGGATTGGATTTCGTCTGTTTCACAACCCAGCGGTTTACACAGAGATTTATCTTTAAAATATGGCTTCAGGATTATTTCACATGATTGGATATTTTAAAATATATCTGTTTAGTGCCGAAGAAGTATAGAAATTACCATTAAAAACAATACGATTCATGGGGCCCTATTTTTGAATCGCTCGCCTCGATTCGAACGTCTTACACTTTTGATTTTCGGCATCAAAAATTCAATATTTGTCAAATCACATTGGCAACACCAATAGAGTACGTTTCAAAAATAGGGAAAATCAGCATCACGCATCAAAGTATCGAATTTTTCATGCCGAATATTAATAATTCAATACCGTTTGAATTGAGGCGTGCAATTCAAAAATAGGGCAATTGTTCGATAATATTTTCACCATCAACGATTTGATTACACGCGAATATATTCAGCGATGGATTTATTTTAACCCTAATGTTCGTGCAAAAGTGAGGAAATATTTGGAAAACGTGAGCGGGCGTAGCGGCGCGGTATAATAGTGTTTACTCACAGCGTAGAGTAACGGTTTGGCTCTCAGCGTTAACCCATGTGATTATAGTTTACCATTTTAAGGATAATTCGTGCGGTGTATGTATTCTATAGTTCATACTTACCATGCAAAAGAGGGATGCTATGAAGAAATATGTGTCTGTGTATCTGTGTGTCTGCTGTCGTGTAGCTTCCAAACGGAAGGACCGATTATGCTGCGTTTCTTTTTTTCGTTTAGGTCCTGGTCAAAAAAAAAATGTGTGTAGCAAAATTTAAGAATAGAAAAAAAACGCTACTGAAATAAAATTTTATTAATTACGTATGGCATAATTCATGAACAAAGCCACGAATGGAATTGGAATAAACGACACCAAGAAAAACTGGTCATCATAAATTATGGGCCACATCGTCTGGCCACACCAAATTCAACAAACCACTTTGCCGACAAAAGCGAACTTAAAAGAGCTTCTTTTCGTCCAAATTGTCAATTTAATTGTTGACGAAGGATGCATCCTTCTCCGTAAATATATACGACAAGAAGACGTGTTCCGATTGGCCAAACATGTCCCATGTAATATTTACCGTGTGGTAGTCGAATTTGCCCACGTCGACTCGCTTCCACGAGATTGGGGAGGAAAGACGTCTAACTTATAATGTGATTAGATCGGCTGAAGCCCAACAATTCGATTTCACGTCCCGCTGTCTCTTGTTATGGATAACGTTTGTTGGAAATCAAGTATGATGATTTAATATTAAATTTGAATGAGCGTATGTGGGTTTCTGTTTCCGTATTTCTTAAAGGGGGATTCATATTTTGGTTAAGAAAGTAAGGAGTTTATTAATAGTTCACTGATGATAAATGTTCGAAAATAAGTAATCCATTAAATACGTTGTACTAGAACTGATAAACACATCGAATATGATAACATATGTTTGTTGAAGTCGCGTCACGTGGGGTAGTGCAGTATAATTTTTCTTCTAACAAGATAACCGGGTCCGGGTGTGGTTTGTATTTCTACAGTGAACCAGCTGATTAAGGCCATTAACCCTATCATTTCAGTCTACAATTAACACTATATCTTTATTTCCGTGATAACCCTATAATAAACGTACGAAGTTCACACGTAAGCAGTTTACAAACTAGCACATAACGTACGCTGTAAATAAATTGCAGATAAGTCGGCGCTAGCGCGTCGTCGGCCCAGCCTTCGCCGATTTACTTATTCATGCATCCATGATTCCTCTGCTCTCTGGGGTTCGCGTCGATACGGCTGCGTGTATCGTAGCTGCCGTAACGAGCAGCGGAAACTATCTTTACAGCCATGCATGAAATATGATTTGCGCCTCCGAACTTCGACGAGATTCGTTGCTTAATCTACAGGCATGCGCGTGGGCGGATGATGCGATTCTTTTCAACGTTCTGTGAACGTAATCATTTTTAGTGTTATACATACTATGTGGTGTATACTGGCATGTGGGTAGCTTAAGATACTTTTGTAATTGCTGTTCGGCGGTAACCCTCAACTGCGAATAAACGCCAGTGTTGTAATACCTTGTTTCATTGATGGAGCTAATTCTGTAACAACCTATGTAGAATATTTTTCGGGTTTCATTCAACGAATCAGTTGATCACCTGACCGTATGTTATTCCAAATTATATAATGACAATAAGTATTTAGTGAGTTAAGTTGTAGAGTATTCTTGACAGGTAAACAGAACTAAACAAGCCAGAAAAAAAAGATTCATCATCCGCCGATGTACAATTACTAGCAGCGTTTTGACAGTGTGTAGATTCACAGTGGGCAAACGTTTAGTCTGTCTCAATCATCATCATCACAGCCTATCACAATCCACTGCAAGACTTAGGGTCTCTCGCGCGAAAGGGGAGGATATTGCCGTAATCTCCACGCTAGTAGGTTGGAGATAACAGTGTCATACATGCTCTATATCTTTTGCCTCAATAACATTAGTCGCCTCGTACGCCACCTACGAGTGTAAGGGGTTGGTGCTATTCCACTCTGTCCAATAACACATGCCCGTGATTAGTCCGTGATTAGACCATGGTTGGTCTGTCTGTTACCCATGAATCGATAGTAGGCATTTAGCCTACATATACAACATGCTAAATTAGGTACGCAATCTGGTCAAGAGTAGGGACGTCGGTGGGTCCACGAGAAATCTTATTCTAAAGTTTCCAGCTGAATTGGAGTGTGTATAATTCCAATTGGCAGATGGCGGAGTTCATTTGGCAGGGTAAAGTTCTCACTACATTAAGTATCTATAGAGGCGCGCGTTGGCGGCCGGCCCGGGCCTCCATTTACGCCGATATTTTTCCGCGGC
The DNA here is from genome assembly GCA_907269095.1 of Blastobasis adustella. Taxonomy (NCBI): domain Eukaryota; kingdom Metazoa; phylum Arthropoda; class Insecta; order Lepidoptera; family Blastobasidae; genus Blastobasis; species Blastobasis adustella. Next base: position 11,584,006 of record OU026119.1, on the reverse strand, counting down.
GCAGTTAGCACGGGAGCTCTCTGATGGTCTCTATTAGAGCGATTGCAGGAAAATGCACTGTGTTCGGTTCGTGCGGTAGTGGAGATAGAGCATTCACTGATTTCTTTCTTTATTTTTCTTTAGTTAGCAGTGTTGAAAAAAAGCAAAAAAGAAACAGCTTTTTTATACATTTTGGCAGAATTCGTTTTCAATTTTGTATCAAACAGCAGATTTTTTCGCGATATCACAGTTGGCACCATATTTGTGAAATGTCAGGGAGTATAAGAAGGCCATATTAGCATTTCATATTATGATGCCATAAACTTATCTGATCCAGTGGCCAGTTAGTGACGCCATTTTGAATTGTCATGTCAATGTCGACAACAGTGACGCTGCAGATAAGTTTGTAACAAATTAATATGAATCATACTATGAAACGCTAATATGGCCTTTTTATATCCCCAGGAAGGTAAGCAGAAAAAAAAATATCGGACCGACAACAAAATAAATGATTGAAAAGAAGTCTCAACAACAAAAACTGTCCATAGCATAAAACTTACAATCAACACTAGACTAATTCCAAACAGTTTTAGTTAGATCTTTGAAATTTACCTACAACAACAAAAACATCGCTCAAGCTCAAGCCCAACCGCTCAGCGGTTCAAGCGCAATTACGGTCGAATGACAACCAGTTCTATGTCATTATGCTTCTGAAACACTGTGTAAAGTGAGTAATATTGTTAATGACGTGTACTTAGTCGGAGCTAGGGTTGTATCAATTAGCCGTGGCTGCCCTGCGGCCGCTGGCAGCGAGCCACGCCGCGGCCACCCCATATACCTATATAGCTGTGCGACGATGATTGTGCAACTTGAATCTTAGTGGGATACGTATTGAATTTACGTTTTATAGATACTGACTTCTGACGTTTTACTGAGGCGCTGTCCTAACAGGAAACGGTCGTGCGACCATGGTCGTACGATGGACGTCGCCCGAAAAATAGGAGACCTCAAAACCGCCCTTTGCCACGTCCACGACCTTTGCCAATTAGGACAGCGTCTGATGATATAGTCGCAGCGTGTTTGCGACCGACACTGATAACCAATCGTAATGCACCCGGGAACTGGATTATAATGACCGTTTCGTACTTTGGCACGCCAACGAGCTCGCCACTCGTGCGTGAGGTAGGTGTGCCTTCTAAAAACGTTGGCGAAGCGAGGTTGTCCAAGGTTTTCCGCTGGGGACCCTGAGACTGGTCGAACAATCGCAACAGATTGGCACCCCGTGGCGTTAATCGTTTTATAGAACTAAGATAAACAATTAACAATGCGAATAAACAATTCTATTCTATTCTGTAAACACAAATTAGCTTAGTTAAACTAGAGGCACTAGTTAACGTTCAACTCGTCAATGTGTACAAACAGAGCAACCGTACCGCGGTATTACTTTGCAGTTGTAACACTTTGCAGCGTCTGCTTTAAGATTCAGGTTGAAATATAGACGAATAATTTCTCGACCTGGGAAATTCGAATCGTCGACTTGAGTGGTTCAGTTGGTTAAGGATTTCCCAAGAGCATAATATACAGATTTAATGGTGGTTTTATCAGCAACATGACGCAGATTTCTAAAAATAAAATTTAGTTTACGCAGCCTACCGACCAGCAATCCAAAATGGCATTTGAAAGTTAAAGTATTATCTATTGTAATACCCAAGTACTTTATGATATAAGTGCTTTGGAGTTTTGAGCACAAATATGGGGCAACATTCTTTTTGAAATTCGAAACCTGCACGTGTTATAATATAGTATTGCTTGCTACATAGATTTAAATGAACGAAATAAATTTAGTACGTAATTTAGAGGAATTATTTGGGTTTGTTACAGAAATGTCACATAAAGCTATAAAGAGCAGAAATTGAAATGAATAATTCAAATTTTTGTGACGGGTCTGTTGTTTTTAATATGTATTAAAAACAAATATTACATTAGTAGTTTATCAGTTATCTATCACCCATAACACAAGCTTTGCTTATTTTGGAGCTCGATGGCGCTGTGTGAATTTGTCAAAGAAAAAAACAATTAATGAGCGCATCGTAATTAGGTACAAAGTGCTTCGCGCGTGAGGCGTAAAACCAGGCGGGTTACAAACGACCTGCAAGTATTTCTCATCACCTCCGCTAACTCGGAAGACGGAAGCTTGAAATATTGCATCGAGGACCGTAAATCCCTACGAGAGATAGGCCGGGCTCGAATTTGTACCTTAATGATAAATTGCTGACCTGCTGTCCTTCGGCGCGACAGATCCAGGGGGTTGGGGCATAGCGGCACGTGGATTCCAGTTTAAGCCGATTATATCAGAATATGGTAATTCTTTTAGTAGATAGCTTTCCGCGTCTGTCTGTCTTTTTGTGTGTATGACTGTATTTCCGCTGACTCCTCCTACCACGCAACGGTTTTGATGCGGTTTTCACCGTCGGTTAAAGAATAAATGTTAGGTCGGTTAATGTAGAGAATATATCATAGTAAAGAATAGCAAAGAAATCCCCTGCGAAGCCGGGACGGGTCGTTCGTTTTTTATAATAGAGGGAGGTATGTGTAAGCAGGCTTTAATAAAAGACATTTTCAATTTTCATGTTTCCTACGTATTTGAATTGTATTTCCGATTGAGCTGTATGCCTTTTACACGTCACGTTCAAGTCTGTTTCGCATACAAAGTGAGTAAATATTGAATTCTGTACGTGCCCTGTTACGTGTACGACATCACCACCAACACTCCGTAAGACGAACAGATAGCGATTCAACGGATGAGCCGTCTACACTACGTTTACGAATGACGTTTTAAGTTTTTAGTTTAATTTTCAGCTTAAATGCGTTTAAGAATTTGGTGCAAGCCGCCCTAAGCTTCACTTTACTCCCGTGGCTCGTCTTTCAGGCCAAATTTAGTTCGGCTACGAGCCTTTCACTAGATTGAAATATAACCCAACAGGAGAAATATCCGTAGTGCGATAAGACATAGACTCGGCCAGTAGCCGAGGCAGCTACCTCTTTATTCTAGTCGGGAGAACAGGTAATGGCTGAGCTACGTGCCTGCACAGCTCCCCGATATGGTATTAACCCAGCGACTCTCAAACTTTCTCCGTTATCCCCAGGAGAGCCAGAGTCTTCGCGACCGATCGCCCCCGAGATATACCTTTCTTACGTTCGCAATTAGTTACAACGGACTGGAGATAGTTGCCAAGTTTGCCGACTTGAACTAAAACTTGCTAAACGGTTTTCTTGCTTAGTATCAGTATTGTTAATTAATTGTAAATCTTTATTGTGGGTGGTTAGTATCAGAATGTTGTTAATTAATGTACCTACAGTAGTTACTTCAGTTGCGGATGGCGTTCGGAGAGAAAAATATAACAATACCTACTGCCTTATAAGGTAATAACAATTGACGATCCATGTTGTTTACGTGGTAGGTAGGTACATAACTTTATCACAGAATAAGAAATTATAGTGACGGACTGGATTTCACTCATTTCGTCGTCTATGTCCGATAGGTAATTGGTATTATCGAACAGTAGTGGGTCTCTGGGGACTAGCCACACCGCCACATTATCGTGATTGAAGTAGTGGGTCTCCGAGGACTAGCCACACCGGCCGCATTACCGTGATTAGATCGGCGTTCGTAGCAGCTTGTGTACGCAGCGAAGGCGTTTGTCCCTGCACTACGTTATGGAAAATCGCGAGCAGATAAGGCATATTTTTCTAATCATTGCGGGTTTAGTATGAGACGCGCGCGACGGGTAGCCTGAAATGCCGGTAATGGATGAGAAACGTCTATGTCAAACGGGCGAGCGCGGCTCCCGCCTGACACAGCGAAGGCGTTAGTTTCGCAGCCGGTGATAATCGGCATTGACCCACCGCTCCAGGAAGTGGGTTAGAGGCGCGCCGCCGGGGCCGCGCACTCCCTCGAACCGTGCCCATTCACCCAAAATGTTATTCTGCTAAACACCCATTTTTCATTCAGGATAATGCTAATCGAAGTCACCGCGGTAAAGAAAAAAATTCAAATTAATTTTTTTGACACCGGTAGCATTCGCTTGTAGGTATTATGACACAGTTCTTATTCGATCATTCATCGGTTATAACCGAGCATTACACTGCGCAACCTGCATGACGAGGGATGATGATACCTACATGATGAGGGAGCAGACAGTGGTCACAGAATATCCACAGTGTAATGTTGAAGTTGAAGGGTAAATTGCACTAAAACTAGGATAATAATAAAACTCTACAAAAAGACTAAATTCCCGATTTATGTCAGTAGAATTCGCCGTGGTTGTCGGCCGGGGCGCAGCGCGATGCTCGCAAAATCTTTTTGTGATCTAGTTCTTTGGCACTCGAGCTGAGCCTCGACCCTTCTGTCAACTGGTTTCTTGTCACTTGAGCGACCGCCACTATTAAGTGTGTAGACGAACGTGCTTCCGATACACTCGCTGTCACGTCCTAGTTTCTCTACCGGGATATCTCTCTGGATAATTGATGGTTTGCCTCGCTATGATAACTTTGTGACCAACTCGAAGTTTGGGTTTTTGTGCCAGCAGAGGGTATATATGTAAAATCGTTGGTGTTATCCGTACGCCACTTAAAACTAACATCAACGATAGAGATCAATAAGGTAAGCAAAATAATGACGATGAAGGCAATCGAAGCCGCAGCTGGTCATAGTAACATTAAATGATGTCATAATCGAGATAGGTATCAAATTTATGAGCTGAATGAAAAAAATGGACTATTAATAAATATACCAGAGACTTGGCTAGGAACACTCATTATCTATGGATTCCTGAACTCACGGTGGTGGCCTGTTAAATCCCCATTTAGCTCAAGGCCATTACACAAGAGCACTATTTATGCCTGTGATGCTCTACGGTTGTGAGACTTGGCCGCAATGGCCGGCGCTGTCGAAGCGCGCCCGCAAACTATGTGCGGTAGATGAGACTAGATCGAGTTGTAACCTGTACGTGGCAGTCTTGGCGTATAAGAGATATGACAGTTTTGTTTGACGCAGCTCGCACGTGCTGGTAGTCACGCCACGGATATGAGGATAATGGTGGAGAATTGACACTCTACAATCGCATCAGTACGCCCTTTATACCTCTGAAAAAGTTTCGAAATTTACTAAACTCAATTTGATTAAAAACTAGATTTGTGCGGGCAAAAGTTGTTTTTAATAAAATCTTCGTCCGCGGCTTTTGCCCTAGTTACCATTTTAAATGAATGCTAGTATTACAGGGAGGTCAAGCTGTATTTCTAGTTCTACCTACCCTAATTAGATGAAACAGAGCTTAGATTGTACCCTGGAATTCAAGCTACCAAACTATCAAAACCGAATACAAACCCGTTCAGTTGTTTTTTGTGTGATGCGCGAAAAGCCAGACAGACAAACATAAAAGAAATAAATTTTTGCCTGGGCTTAATGTGCTTGGTTAACGTTACGTCCCAGTGTCCTGTTCCGAATATTTTTTCTAAAATATCGTCAAAGTACAGAACCGGAACATTAATGCTAAGATTATTATTATTATAATAGTAAAGATATACTAGTCGTTCTCAGCTGCTTTCACGCGCACGTAGTTCCGATCACTGTAAATAATTAACCTTCCCGTGGGTACTTATTATTTAACCGGGGTACAAAGAAGATAAAAAGTAGTTAGTGATGCAATCTGCATCACTTCATGCATCACTTCTGTGCAATATTCATATATATTGCACAGAAGTAGTGTGTTGCTTAAGTTTTATGGGGTTATTATTACAGGCTGAACTGTCGGAATTGGGGCACCCGAGCCCGGCCATTGGGTTGGCTCGGGCAAGCTAACACGATTCGGGGAGCGACGCACTCCTGGCGCCCGCGTGCCAAGCCATCGCTGGCCAAATCGCATGATTGATAGTCTTTATAATATTAGTGACCCGCGCCGGCTTCCCGCAGGTACAAATATTATCCACTTAGAAAAAAAACCTTCCTCGTGAACCAGACTATCCATTGGTGTCGCATTGAAATCGATTGTGGAGTTTAAAAGACACGACAAACGAACGATGAGGACAGACGCGGTGTCGTCGCCAAAATTTTATGATGAAAAATAAAAATAATCTTAGAATAATTTACATAGCTAGCCCGAAACTAAACAAAGTTTGAACTTCAGCCTTCGATCAACTACCTACACATACTGAATACTGTTGATCAAAAGCGTGAACTGATATGATACTGGTTTAACACTGTGCGAATGGTAAATCAATGAAGCATCGCATAGTTACAATACGAATAACTAAATATAGATCTAATTGCGGCAACTTGCATTCGAAATGAAATCGGAAACTATATAATCGATAAAGCGACGGCCAATTAGTAGCATTGGTGGTTAATATTTTTAACGATATTCCACGTCAGTGGATTGCATAATGAAAGCATCATATATTTAGAAACTAAGAAGATATACAATTCAGAAAAATTAGATGAGACAGAAGTTTTACAGATGCGGCAGTGCGGTAATACCAGTTTCGGGAGGAGGGCGCACGAGCGTATCGTCGCATTTCGTTCGATCCAATCTTATTACTTATAACTTGAGCAACTTTCTTTCCAACTCAAGCTGAAGCAATCGGTCGGGACAGGAATAGCTAGCTCGTGTATAGTCGCGGAACTTGCGGAGCAGACACGACTGCCAACGCTAACTTAAGAAAAACTATTGTGAAAAGTTCCTGTAAGGTGCTTTCTTGCAGCTACGTCGTCATCGGTAATATTGTATAAGTAGATTGAACAGAACTTAAATAGGTACAAAGAACAAAGAACTTGCTTAAGTTATGGGAGGGGTTCCGTAGAACTATTGACCTGTATCCGTAATGTGAGTTTTATTGAGCCGGATCACGGCTTACGGCATAATGTACCTTACGGCACCGTTCACGGAACCGTGAAAGTATGAAAAACGGTGTGTATGTCGTGGGTCGTGGCCAGATCCTAAAAAACTGACCAGAGTATAGTGTGCGTAGTATATATATTTAGAAGGCAATGGAACGGAATCATACAGCTTATTCTTGGCATTTCGTGCAAGCGGTTTCGTGCCATTAGTTTCCTTCGCGTTTACATGATGAAATGAGTTGCATGACACTAGCTGTATCAAAAAAATTTCGCATGAGACTAAACTAATTTAGTTTGCACGTGAAATTATTGTTGATGAAATTACTATCGCGACATTCACATTAATTTCATGATTCTTATTTCATAATGTAAATTCGGCTTAAACGTCAATGTTTGATGATATTTTAATCTACGATTCGCCTTATCTATTATTTATTTTATTCATATAGGGTTTCTATGATATTTGTTGTGATATGATATTTATTAGAAACGATGCTTTTTAAATGATTTCGTAAAATTTAAGTAAGTTTGAGTTGTAACGACATTTACCGCATTATTATCTTAATGTGAGAATAATTTTCCGACAAAAACAAAACGATATCAGCGCCTCTATCGGTGAATGAGATACGGTGAACCTTATGATCACTTATGTTTGACCACGTCATGTCGTCAAACGTTGATTATTTATTGATCTGGCCAGACCACATAATGATACGGGCAGCGGCCAGTGGCTATTTTCTATACCCGATTTTTTATTTTGGAAAACTGGTCTAACCCTACACTTTCACTACACAATGTCATATTATCGGGTTTGTTAATATTGTTTTTACCTCGATATTTCAAAGCAGTTGCTAACCGTGGTAACAAACCCTATAATATGTGTAGTGAAAGTGTAGTGAATAACCACGAAAGTCTTAAAACCTACGTCTATCCCTGTTTGTTTTTCCAGTTTTATCCCTAATCTAACAAAGATTATGTGAACTTTTTACATATTTATCATCGTTTTGTCATTTGCCAAACCGTTCCCGATTACCGTTGGGGTACACCAGGGCTCTGTGCTCAGCCCACTTCTGTTCAACGTGATATTAGACGTATTGTCAGACAGCATCCGAGATTATCATGAGGTACCTCCATGGCTGCTCATGTATTCTGACGATATCGCGCTGACAGACTCTGACAAGGGGCGGCTAATCCAACGTGTAAAAAAGTGGAAGGAGGCACTTGAGAACGGCGGTCTGAAGATAAATGTGGCGAAGACAGAGTACATGGCCTGCAACAGTGCAGATCCCCTACCCGTGCGCATAGGCGATGAGGAAGTCAAGTGCACGGATCAGGTGAGATACTTGGGATCTGTGCTTAGCTCAACCGGGGACATCGATGGCGACGTCAAGGCCCGAATATCCGCTGCTTGGGCCAAATGGCGGGAGGTAACAGGTGTCATTTGTGACCCCAAAATGCCGATAAAGTTGAAGGGACAGGTCTATAAGACCATCGTTAGACCTGCTCTTCTTTACGGTAGCGAGACTTGGCCCCTTTTAGAGCGACACAAGCAGGAGCTGCGTGTCACGGAAATGAAGATGCTGCGGTGGATGTGTGGAGTTTCACGGAAGGATCGGGTTCGAAACGCCCACATTCGGGGTAGCCTTGGCGTCCGTGACATCGCAGATAAGCTGCAAGAGTGCCGCCTTCGATGGTATGGCCACGTCTTGCGCAGACCGGCAAGTTATGTGGGGAACAAGTGCCTGGCTATGCCGCCCCCGCCGGGCACGGGAAGGAGAGGCCGGCCCAAGAAGCGATGGCTTGACGTTGTCAAGAACGATATGCGTGCCAATAAGCTCACCACGAGAGATGCCGAAGACCGAGCGAGGTGGGCCAGAAATAGCAGGAAGGCGGACCCTGGGCCCTCGCGTGCTGCGCGGGGACAAAGCCGGGACATGACGCCAGGATGATGATGATGATGATGTCATCGGAGGGAAATGATTGGATAGATTTTTAAATAAATGCTTCATCATCATCATCATCATATCAGCCAGAAGACGCCCACTGCTGGGCATAGGCCTCCCCCAGAGATCTCCACAAAGGCCGGTCCTGTGCTTTTCGCATCCAGCTGGTACCTGCGATCCTTACCAGGTCGTCAGTCCACCTTGTGGAAGGCCTACCCACGCTGCGTCTTCCGGCACGTGGCCGCCACTCGAGAACTTTACTGCCCCATCGGCCATCTGTTCTTCGAGCTATGTGCCCTGCCCACTGCCACTTCAGTCTGGCAATCTTTAGAGCTATGTCTGAGCTATGTTTACCGCAAAGAACGACCACTGGCCCTGGCAACATACAATGTCCAGACACTGCGGACCGACGAAAAGCTCGTGGAGCTGGAGGAAGTGGTAAGCAGATTACATTGGGACATAATAGGGATATCTGAAGTCCGAAGAAAGGGGGAGGACTCGATAACTCTGAAGTCCGGAAATCTGCTTTACTTCCGGGAGGGCGACCATCTGTCCCTAGGTGGTGTCGGGTTTCTCGTCCACAAATCCCTTGTGAACAACATCGTCAAGATCGAGAGTGTGTCGTCTAGGGTTGCGTACCTTATACTCAGAATTACCAAGCGGTATTCGTTGAAGGTCATACAGGTCTACGCACCGACTTCGACTCACTCCGACGATGAAGTGGAGGCTATGTATGAGGATATAACTACAGCCATACATACCTCCAAGACACATTACACCGTTGTCATGGGGGATTTTAACGCGAAACTGGGCAAACGAAGCGGAGACGAGTTGAGAGTGGGGCAATTTGGAGTTGGAAGTCGGAACGCCCGTGGCCAGATGCTGGCCGGCTTTCTGGAGAAAGAGGGACTCTTTATGATGAACTCATTTTTCGGGAAGCCGGATCATCGCAGATGGACGTGGGTTAGTCCCGATGGTGTCACAAAAAATGAGATCGACTTCATCCTATCTACGAAACGGCATATATTCAATGATGTCTCGGTGATCAATAGCGTAAAAATTGGCAGTGATCACCGCTTGGTAAGAGGCACATTGAATATTAATCCACAGCTGGAAAGATCGAGATTGATGAGGTCCACGCTCCGGCCTGGACCCACCCACATCCAAAACCCCGAGAGCTTTCAACTCGAATTACAGAATCGCTTCGAGTGCCTAGGAGATTGCGTCGACGTGGACGACTACAATAACAGGTTCGTGGAAACTGTCTATACGGTTGGGTCAAAGTTTTACAAAACCTGCCGTACAAAAAGAACAAGCAAAATCTCTGACAATACCCTCAAACTCATGGAAGAAAGACGCGCAATGACTCTGCAATCCCCTGATGATGTCTCTCAATTTAGGCGACTTAATCGACAGATCTCCAAGTCTCTGACTCGCGATATACGCCGCTTCAATACTATCAACATTGAGGCGGCGATCGAGCGGAATAAAGGCTCTAAAGTCTTTGCGAGAGATCTGTCGATTGGACAGAGCCAGTTGACAAGACTGAAAACGGATGACGGCAGAGTTGTTTCGACCAAGTCCGAGGTTTTGAGGGAAGTCGAGAGGTTCTATGGACAGTTATACACGACAACACGGGCACCTGTTACCAGTATGGCAAAAGACCCCAGAGCCAAGTTGACCCGACACTACACCGAAGATATCCCGGACATCAGCCTGTACGAGATTAGTATGGCTCTCAAACAGCTCAAGAACAACAAGGCGCCGGGTGATGATGGAATTACGGCTGAGCTTCTGAAAGCTGGTGGCAAACCTGTGCTTAAGACCCTTCAGAAGCTGTTCAATTCCGTCATCCTCGAGGGAAAAACGCCGGAAACATGGCACAGAAGTATAGTGATATTGTTCTTCAAGAAAGGTGATAAGGCTCTCTTGAAGAACTTCAGACCAATATCGCTGCTGACCCATGTGTATAAGCTGTTTTCGAGAGTCATTACGAATCGTCTCGCACGCAGGTTTGATGACTTCCAGCCTCCCGAACAAGCCGGATTCCGAAAAGGTTTTAGTACCATAGACCACATTCATACGCTGCGGCAGGTTATACAGAAGACCGAAGAGTATAACCGGCCATTATGCTTGGCGTTTGTGGACTATGAGAAAGCCTTCGATTCGATCGAAACTTGGGCGGTGCTCCAGTCTCTACAGCGGTGCCAAATTGACTATCGATATATCGAAGCACTGAAGGGTTTGTACGAAAACGCCACTATGTCAGTTCGTCTCCAGGATAAGACCACAGAACCTATCCAGCTGCAGCGGGGTGTTAGACAAGGTGATGTCATATCACCGAAGTTGTTCACTGCTGCACTGGAGGATATCTTTAGGCTTATGGACTGGGACGGATTTGGCATCAATATTAACGGCGAGTACCTTACTCACCTCAGATTTGCTGACGATATCGTAGTCATGGCTGAAACCCTGGAAGACTTGGGCAAAATGCTCGATGACCTCTGTAGTGCCTCTCAACAAGTAGGTCTTAAAATGAACATGGACAAGACGAAAATTATGTCGAATGTCCATGTTGTGCCTACTCCAGTGACCGTTGGAGGCATTCCACTTGAAGTTGTTGACGACTATTCATACCTAGGACAAATAGTTCAGTTAGGTAGGTCCAACTTCGAGAAAGAGGTCAATCGACGAATCCGACTCGGTTGGGCAGCATTCGGGAAGCTACGCCATATATTTTCGTCCCAATTACCGCAGTGTCTCAAAACGAAGGTCTTTGACCAATGTGTGTTGCCAGTGATGACATACGGAACCGAAACGTGGCCGCTCACTGTGGGCCTTATAAGAAAGCTCACTGTTACCCAAAGGGCAATGGAAAGAGCTATGCTCGGAGTCTCTTTGCGCGATCGAGTCAGAAATGAGGAGATCCGCAAGCGAACCAAGGTCACCGACATAGCTCTAATAAATGCTTAATTTTTTTTAAATAAAGCGTAATTTATTTAAAACGAAATCCGCGCGCGGTTTGTCAGAAGCCCGCCAGACGTCGTCGAGGTTGGACCTGCCTCACTTTTTCCGCCACCCGCACATCACAAAATAATTCGCAAAATGTCTCTCGCAAAAGGTCACAGTACAGTATACAGTACACAGCACGTACAGTCTATTACAGTGTGGCCGAAACCGCCATGCCGATCCTTACTTAAACTTGAACTAATTTTGTATGGTTTTTGACCGAATTCCACAAAAAGAGGATTAGTAGTATATAGGTGTGTTCAACGATATTTTCATAAATTGGTTTTGTTGTTTGAAATAGTTTAATTCATATTTTGTTTATAGCTTTATTCTTTTGAGAGTGAGTTACATTTTTATGAGGTCAGAATCTGAAGATGAAAACCCTGTGAAATAGCGGAAAACCGATGATTTATAATTGATGGCAATTTTCACGTATGGTGTGTAGAGCGTCGGTGGCCTGTGATTAAGGGGTCCAACTCGTAAGGTACATATATTGTCGAACTGATGCCACTTTACTCGCTATAGAGGAAAGCTATACGCAAACACCCTCACTATACCTATAGTTGCGAGTTGCTAGTTGCGAGGCTCCACCTGCGAGCATTTGTCGGGGACAAGGGTTAATTAACTGAAAGCTGGGCTTTGTCAAAAGCCGATGTCAGCCTCCAAACGAACCTATGATGACAATCCTGTCGCTGGACGTATTATTAAATTACTACCGAGCGTAATCCGATAAATAACTCACAACTGTGAAGTAATTAAAATGAATTCAGCTTAACACTGTTTTTTATTATAGTGAAAGTGGTAACATAACCTTTTGCATATTAAAATATCATCTTTATATGACATTATGATGGTATGAATGATGATTACGGTATGGTACTTTAGTAGTTTGCTTTGGGTAATATTTTTTAATTTTCTCTAAACGCCATTACGGCCCAAATGATTCAATTTCGGGGAAGCAAAGTAGAACGGTTGTGCGTAGCCCGCATATCAGAACCATGAAATGTGCTTTCACATGCAACATTGTTTATTTTTATAGAAGGCACAAGGCCGGGGGGTGGGGGAGGGGCGGAAGCTACGCACTCGCCAAATTAATAGTTTCGCCAACATAACAGGACTGGTTACCGGCTCGAGTGAATAACTTCATAATGGATTATGTTTAGCTACTCACCGTTCGCAATCAGGAAAAACAGTAATTACCTGCGCTTGAACCCCCACTCGGACGATAATAATAGTAGTACTTTACGAAGCCCAGTAACTAATGAGTGTGTTTCAGATACTTTATTATGTAGATATCTATCTACTACGTCCGACGTATTATTACAGTTATTATCGTGTAACTACGTATTATTGTTCTACTTAGAGATAAATACTTAAACTTAACGTTACCTATCTGTAAAATTCCTGTTTGTATTCCGAAATTACAAGCTGTAATTATTATTATGTTTTCGTAGAACCAAAACTAACAGAACATAAAAATTGTTTTTATTGAAAGTATAGTATAAATCTCTAAACTACAGTAAACCAAAGGTAGACGACGCCTGTAGACCGGTAGAAAATATAAAAGAACCAAACGGAAAGAATGCAGCACAGCCACCGCCGAACGCTTCTACGGCCAGTGGTGACAAATGGCATATTGCTATAACTTTTCTTCCTTTTTTTGTTACGTGCGGCAAAATGACACGTTGAAAATTAGTTTTGTGCGATGATGAATGAGTGTCCTCTGTGCCCGATTAAATTTGGCGTTTTTGTATCGACGGTTGCGGCATATCGACCTATAAAATTCTACTTTTTTATTTCTTAACCACACTTCTTGCCGGTTGGTGCATTTGGTATGGTACGTTTTGGTTTAAGAACGATGTTTTATTTTAGTATGACGTAAATTCGTTTGTAAATACAGATTAAGTTAAATGAAAATTAACATTATTGATTAAGAATCTGACCTATTTGTTCGATATATTGATAAAATCGCTATCAGGTACAGACACGAAATAAATTGTATCAAAGTAAAAGTAAAACCCACATAATAAAGTACGTGCCCAGAATTATCAATTCAATCAATTTAAAGAAAAATAATAATGTACGTGACTGAACCAAAATTTTCGAATTTCATGGAAACGCATTGCAACAGGCACTGCAACAAACTTTATGTTAATTATCCTTCATTAAAATTGACCAGAACTCAAATTAATTTAAACAGTTAGTACCTATCTGAATTGGTTATGAATGTACTTGAGACTGTAGCTCTTATAAATACCGACTTTCTAGGTAACTCCAATTCGTAGCAATTGCCAATTCATCCCTCTAGCTAGAGACTCTCTATAATAGAATATTTTGTATATCTCTCCCAGCTACGTGACGCACGAAGAAGAGACCCGCCAACTCTTGGAAGCGAAAAGATAATCCCAGAACATTTTCAAATACCGGCAACGTTCTGCTCGAGTGCGATAAATCATTTGCCGATTTCCATAAAACTACAGAGGGATTTTGTATTTTTAAGGCTTCGCATAAAAGGGGAATCTATTTGGATGTATTTCGCCGCGTCATATACAACGGCGGACTGTCAGATGGAGCGACAGCTCGCTCGGCCGGGATTAGATGCGAATGGGAGATCGAACGCGGAGCCGGCCGCCAGCCGGCCCGCGCCGAACGCGGCTGTTATGTCGATGACATTCAATTTCAACATATCGTTCAACTGACAGTACAGTATTAATTTGTTTCTTTTTTGTTTTGTCATCTGTTTCGTTTGATTTGATTCGAATTAGGAGCGGAAAGTAAAAATAAAGTAAATAAAACGTTGTAATTGCCAACATCTCTACTGATTTATTTAAGTAGGTGCTTTAATTTTTTTATGCTTTCTATTCAGTGACAAAAGAGCAGGCAGTCGATTTCATGAAATGCGTTGACTGTCGCTCTTTTACGGTTAATGCATTTAGTAACAAAAATGCTTGATGCAAGTGGTACTTATACAAACTCGCATTAGTTATTGCAATGTGCTGTTAGTTGTATATTAGAATATTTTTATACTACAATAGCAAATAAAGAACAAAACGATATAACGGACTTATATGTAAATTCGTCGTCGTTTCAACGGATTTTCTAATTGCCATACCACACACATTTACACTATTTACCTAGTATACAGAATGCATTTACATTTAACATAATGTGTGATGGCAATTAGCTACGTATACTTGACAAACAATTTAAAATAATGATAGCTCGTCTAACCTCATTGGATAACCTTAATACATATTTCACACTATGTTTTGGTGACGGGGCCCAACTTTATCGTTTCAGCTTTTTGTCGGAAGCTTCGCCAGGTTGCGTGATGTGACCGCCGGAAACTACGAAACGCTACTTCCTTTCGAGCACTATACCTAGGCGGTTTTATTGTGTTCGCACATCTTTTATTATTCGGGGCTGTAATTTTAAAACAATTTGCAGTTGTAAACGCAGCCGTTTTTCTGTAGTTACGATTCAGTTAGGGGCCAATTGACGAATAACACTTATCGGGGATAAGGTTGAGGAGATACCGAGTACGTGACGAGTACATCCATGGTAGCTTTGGCGTGAGGGATATCGCGGATAAGATTGAGAAGGCTCGCCTGCGCAGGTTTGGTCGCGTGTTCCGCAAGCCAGCGATACGTGGGAAATATATGCCTAGGTGCAAATTCGGCTGGTATTAGCAAAGAGGTCCCGAAGGCGGCCCAAGAAGCGACGGATTGATAGCGCTGAGTCGGACAAGAGAGCCAACGGCTTACTACGCGAGGATGCTGAAGATGGGAGAAGTATCGAGACGAAACAGAAGGAAGGCAGACCCTGGCATAAGCCGGGATTGACAGTTAAGACCTGTTTGTACATAGATTTCTTTGGTTAAGGCGATGATGATGACTTATAGTGCGTGCGTTGAAAACAAATAGGGTCTAAAATGTTTGTCCACAATTTATTTTTGCACGAAAAATTTTTACTAGGTGCTTCTTGACTTCAGCCTTAGGGAAGACGCTGAAAAATGTATACCGTTCAGCCGCATTCAAGTTCGTTGTAATGGGTTTCCCCATTCCGCATCTCCCAGCGATTCAGCCGCCATTTTAGAAGTTTCTATCTTTTTATTGCACAACGTCTCACGATGAAAATTTATTTTACATTTTTCTTGAAAAATGAGGTTGAAAAATATTGTCATATTTCTTTTTCTGGCGAGCTGAGCAGACCTTTTTGTGGAAGCTTGAGAAGTAATGTTGTTTATAAAGAATATAATTTTCTTTAATTAATACCGGGTCTACAGTTAAATGCAGCAGGTTTAGTATTATATATATTTTTTTGTTTGGTAGCCAATGTCGGTGTAACGATTTCGAAGAAAGTTTTAGGTTGGTAAATTTTTTTGGGTCAAGTAATAAAGTTGGTTATACAGAGCCTAAATCCAGATAGGTATACTTATCACGAAATTACGAAAGGGGAAATGATCCGTAAAACAAATATCTACTTAGGTATTTGTATTACCTACCTACTTAGGTATTCTTTTTTTTATTTTCGTAAAAGCAATGATATTATAGTCCACGATCGTGTTTCATGAGGTCGCGTACGCAACGTAGCCTCGAGTTGGCTTTTCAAATTAATGATTCAACAAGGGCGCAAGTACCGCTGCAAGTTACTAAGAATTGTATTTACCGCACGTCTATAGCTTTCAACAATGAGGGAATAAAATAGACTGTTATATTTCCTATATTTTATATATGTTGACTATGAAAACTAGGTTCCACCCAGTTTCCAGGTTAGGTTAGGTTAGGTTTTCACCCAGGTACCCATTAAAATTACAAGTTATTGAGCATTTTTAAAGCCTAATAATAAAGTTTGTCTGGCTGGATGTTCGTTAGGTGCTCTCGCCCAAATTACTAAACGGATTTTTAAATTTGGCAGCAATATAGACCACAATAACACATATAATTTTTCATAAAATTCTGTGTGGTTGATTGAGTAATAACTGAATTGTACGCGGACGAAGTCGCGGATAAAAGCTAGTACATACATAATCTGATAAAGGTTGTCTTTATTTTACGTCATGGAATCTAATCTAACAGTACCAAAAAGCACAACTTGTCGCCATTACACGTTTTCTGTGGACACTCGTCCTAAAGAAGATTGATGAGAAAATCTCCAATTCTTATAAATTAAACATTATTTGTCAAGAAAGAGAGATAGGTTCCCCAGCCAATGTACTGTTGAGCTTATACTGATTATATCTATACTTATACTGTGTAGTGTGCCAGTACCAGAGTGAAGTTAGGTACTTATAATGATGACAGACAGCTTTCATTCAATGAACAGGGGCTCTATTTTGGGCCCTAATATGATCACACAATACAAATGAGTGTTAAAAATGGCGACTTTTGCATGCTCAACCAATAACAAATTTCAATATATATATATATAGAAAAACTTCACACACACACACACGCACGCACGCACGCACGCACACGCACACACATCACTCATAAATGTAACATTACGTGTAATCACTTTTTATTGATCAAAGATTATTATTATTATTACTATTATTATTTTTGAATCGCTCGCCTCGAATCGAACCGATTTCAATTTTGATTTTGGCATGAACATTTAACACAATATTTTGACGCATTATGCTAATTTTCCCTATTTTTGAATCGTACTCTTTCGGTGTTCCAATGTGATTTAAAAAATATTTTCAGCCGAAAATCAAAATTAAAAACCTTTAAAATCGCGGCTAGCGATTTAAAAATAGAGCCTCATGAACGAGATACTACAATTTTTAATATCGCACAACGTACGATGTGTCTCTCGTAATCACAGCTGTATTACACGGCGTTACAACCAGCGGTGCGGGGCCGAACGCCGAGGGGCGGCGTGCAATACATCGCCGTTTCCGGTCAACAAGCTGTCCGCAAATTCTCCTTTTACGACGGGGTTATCATCGTAAATTCGCACGAAATCCCTGTACATCTAGAAAGGAAGCGATCGATCCCCAGTTTATAGGGGCACGACGTGTAAAATAGGGGAATTGAAAATCATCCAGGCATACTTTATGTGTAATAGACACAAGTACTTTTTTGGGGTAAACCCGACTTATGGAAGCAGTAGAGCTATCTATTCTAATATGAGTAAGTTGTAAGCGTATGTTGCAGTTGGAAGTTACAGTAAAGATTAGAAAGTTGTAAATTAAACATTGTTCCATTTTAGCAGAATCGCACCTCGCATTTTAAGCTTAGCACACTGAGGTTCATGTATTTAGGTTTCACAAGAGCATAAATCGCTCGTCTTGATTCGAACGGTTTACAATTTTGATTTACGGCCTGACAAAATCGATATTTTGACACATTATGCTCATTTTACCTATTTTTGAACCGTACTTTTTCGGTGTTGCTTAAGTGATTTAAAAAAAAAAAAAAAAATTTCATGCTGCAAATTTAAAAATTGAGCCGCAGATGCGTTGTGTTATTGCTCTTGCCAGTAACTATGCCTATTCCTTATTCTTCAAACCGGAACATAACAGTGATAGACTCTTATGGGGGAAAACCACCACCGTTAAATACATATTCGGCGTATGAATCTGTAAGGTGACGTGTGCCGTTTGCATGTTACAGGTACCAGTTGTCCACACCGGACGCGTAGGCCGCTATGCTGTTCGTCAAGCCACGACAGGACCCACACGCGCTACTAAAAGGTATGTCGCTCACGCACGTTACAAACTATGCTTAGATAAACATCTATTTATATTGTCTTTGTAAATCCACTCTAGTCGCGATATCATTTAGTTAAGGAAAGATAAATACGGACATTTAAGTAGTTTGTTCATTAATTGATTTGTTTTTAACGATTATTTATTGATATTATTCCTATTTTTGCCATAAATTTATTCTCGACCGAATAATTTTATTGAACTGTGAACAAAAGCGTCATTACCGCTGCGGGTTAAGGATTTAAGGATTATGGGTTGGTCCTCCATTCGTTCCTCCTTATGTCGTATTATACCCGGCTCGCATTTTGGACTAATGGACATTGAGGAACAACCCTTTCACTCGTTTTCCATCGGTTACCAGATGCCGACCACATTGCACCACAGCTATGTAAAAATTTTGAAATTTGCTGTTTTGATAATACAACGCAAAAAGCGGAACAGATTCAACTCCTCTAATGAGCTGACGATGAGAGAAGTAAGAGAACGGTTGTGTGAAGCTTTGTCTTTGCTCTGTTGTAACTCTGTGCTAGAGTTGTCGCCCAACGAGGGGTAGCGAGGCACAGCTCCTCTCTTCTGGGTTCAACACTTCAACCGTATCGATTGAAGCCCAGCGGAGGGGAGAAGTGTAAATAATGAAATCCTATTTGTTGTTAAAAACGCATCTGCGCTCCGCTCGTCTAGTCTCCACTCTGTTGGAGTCCGGGTGTACCCTTGAGTGTATAATACCATGTAACTTACACAATTGAAACGTAAACGATTTCTGCACGGCTTGTCCCAAATGTTTATACAATTTTGGTTTCTATACTAATCACAGAAAGCTTATTTTGTTGTTTTTAAACAAATGCGCAGCGCCCGTGTAGTCGCCGACCGACATCCACCGCACAGTCACCGCATAGTCTCGCACCCGCATAGTTACCGAGTCGTGTGCGCATCGATAGGGAAGACTTCATGTTTTCTGTTTGGTTGCTACGCGATGGCTATGCGGGTACAACTCGTATTGGTTTTAGGTATGTAAGTTGGACAAAGTGGTTCTTTTTATCGTTTATTGTGTATTTAACTTCACATGAGTTAATATAGGTGTTACACACAGTAAAGATAATAATTATTCCTTAAACTAAGTTATGGTTTAAGCACTGTCACTTACACTAAGTTAACCTGTATTATAAGGTTACTGTATCTTCCAACGGCCTGTGTAATTGTGACTTGTTGTTACTTTGTATATTTGCTTAAAAAGCAAGACTACCCAAATCTATTAAGTATTTACTTAATTGCTTTGTATTTACTTTAGAAGCACTTAATCAAGCACCTACACCATAACGTAGGTACTGTTTTAAACTTGGTACTTATATCAGTTATTATTATCATACTTTTTAACCTCGGCCTTCTTGTAAACAAATATAGGACTCGGTCTAAACCCTTTAAAACTATTTAAAAAAATGTGAAGTACACTTATCATATGTATTTAAACTAACTAAAAACTAAACTACTAAAACTAAGACACAATTTTATGTTGTTGTTCTCTGCACAGTTAATTCAAATTCGTGGGTGTTACTTAATTGCCGTGAGGGCTTAGGTACTCTAAAACGACGAGCATAGTTCTAAATAAAATCAATAGAGCTAAAAATAAACGTGCTTTCCAATCGAATAGTTGAACGTTGTGTTGACAGTAAAAACTTAGATATAATTTCTAAGTTTTTACGAGGTACATGCTTTTCGTAGGAAGGAACAAATTAATGTTTTTATTACAATTATGAAACATGGTTCAGGTAACATATAATTTCATATTTTGTATCTTTGATTCCACAACTAGGAAAAGTCCTGTATCTTGGGAATCAGTAGGAGTATTGTATGAATTAATGAAAATATTTTAATGCGTGAATAATACTAACTCTGTTGAATGTTCCAAAAAACTGTTTAGTTTGGTGTTACAGTCACTTTTCCGCCATCGAAATTATCTAGAAATGAGAGAGATGAGAATAAAAATGTGGAATGACCTGAAGTGTTTCCTATGCATTATAACTTGGGGTCATGTTTTCTTCAAAGTATGAAACGGTCACCCATTTAGTTCTCGGACTCTGCGAGCGTTTCTTAACCTTGGTTATCGGTCTCGCAAGTATGCTGCCACTAAAACTGCCGTTTCCGCTTCAGTCAAAATTTAACAATAAAAATCAGTTCCTAAAAGATCCCCCATGAAAGTCCTCTAGAAATAGTTTACTTATCCGTCGTAGGTAGGAGCCCTAAAAGGAAAAATGTACATTTTAAAGAGCTCGGGCGAAATAACGTTCTTGCCCCGCTGGCGAGGCTCTCAGATATTTGAAAACCGAGCTGCATTTGCATTTTCTCTTGAAAAAAGTTTTTCAGTTAGCGACACTTGTATTAAATTAGATAGCATCATTAAATTTTACGTCACTTTGTCGAAATTTTAATGGAATTATTAACATTTTATAAAATACTTTTACGTAAGTTTAGGATGCATTGAAGAATATACCTATCATGCGTCTTAGAAGAATTTTAAGGATATGTGTGAAATCAAGAAACCCACTATTTATACAATTCCCTAAGAAACGGGTGTTTACCTGCAGCCACAATCGAGTGTGTTGCTCGTAAACGGCTGTGAATCTCAAGACATGTGGTAGGCAAAAGTTATAAATTTTAGAAATTTAGAATAGACGTACTTTTTTGGAGATATTAGTTAGTGACGTAATTTTTAGCGTTTTATGAATATTGCTGAGCATGCGGCAGCACCTCATGGTCGGAAACTTGGATTTTTCATAAAGGTTCTATCTGTATAACATATCCAAAAATTGCCCTTACCTGACCTTTTGGAAGGCAGGTACCCTTTTTTCAAACCAATTAATTTGTCTATATGATGCCCACGTAGATTTGAATTAATGCCAACATCACATCCACTAAGATTTGGATCAACAGTATATAACCGTATATATAACAGTATATTCCCCTTTTCGTCAATTGCCCTATTAATGCCCAAATCACGCACACTAAGTCCAGCTTGCACACAGTTTAAGATTGACGTTTAACGTAATATTGTACGAAGTGTTAATGCGATTAAGAATTTGGAGAAAGCCGCCCTAGAACATTTAAGAGAAGAACAGCCTCATCGACCATAGACTGATGAAGATGATGATGTGATGATTGTCACTAAAATAATATTGTCTTTCCAACCTAATCTACAGAGTGTTACATAATATATGCATGAAGCCGTGAACTGGATGGCGTAATAAACAACTATTCCACGTACGACAGATATAAACGTACCCATAGATTTAATACGTTTAGCACTCCATCCAGTTCACGGCTTCCTACATATATCATGTAACAACCTGTATATTTAACCGAAAGTGTTATAGGTACTTGATCTAGGTACGTAGTTCACGTATTAAAATCCTCTTAGTTCATTGCTCTCACTACTAAACATGTACAGAGTCAGACATCGTTCCGGGATTAGTCGTATGTTGGCTCTTTAATACAATAAAGCTAGATAGTGACTCAGACAGACGGCCTTCGGTAGTTTATGAATGAATTATTCGCATGTATCGACAAATCGGCCAGGGTTTACAGTTGCCATGGACGGTTTAAAATATAACGATCAATAATATTTTAAATAAAGGTTATTCTAGTCAGGTTAGTTACCAACCGTTATTTTTGTAGAATGTTTTCGGAGAGGGACATATTAGTACTTTAGTAGTTTCACAAAATCGCTACATTTTGTAACAAAAGCGCTTCAAGCAGCTTAAATGAAAGGTTAACACTCTCTACAAGTCTAAATAGTTACTCCGTAGCACTGGGTCATAGTGTAAGTATAAACAGTGTATCGTATCAAAGACAGGAAGATCCATCTGGTGGCATCAGTCGCATCTCCACCCCGGCATTGGCCGGCTCGCCCGCCGGGTGCCAGTATTAGTGTGGGATAAGCCAGCGTTAGTCGCTAAGTAAGTAGTGAAAATTTCATGGGCTATTCATTCTGAGCGAGGCGCGAAGCTGTCATACGAATGGGATTCTCGCTCAAGTGCTCACGACCCTGATTGTCTAGAGCTACAGCGAAATGTCTTCCGGTTCGTAAGAATTATTGTGTTGAATGTCGCAGTGTTTGACATATTACCTAGACAATTGGTATGTTACATGTTGATAATATAGATAAACATATTTACAACATCTAAGGGCGGCTTGCACCAAATTCTTAAACGCATTTAAGTTCATCCTTAAAAGAAAAACTTCATACAAAAAAACGTTAAACGTAATTTAAGAAAAATGTATAGATTGATGGGTCATAGACTTTTTTCTCTTTACGTTCTAATTTCTAGGTAATATGAAAAATAAAACAGCTACATTTCCCAAATGCAGCTTAACTATAATGTCTGTCTCGAATTCGATATTATAGCTTCCCTGGCTCAATAACTACAGGGTAGGCGATTGCACTTCTTTTCTCTTTACGGTCTTACTTCTAGGTAAAAAGAAAAAGAAAACGCTACATTTCCCATATGCGGCTTAACTTTGATATTATAGCTTTCCTGGCTCAACAACTATAGGTTAGGTCAGTCATTAGCGCGCGGTTGGCCCTCCACCCCTGGGTGAGATAAGCCGGCTGCTCCAGGAGATTGCTTATAAAGGCTCCGGATAACGAGTACTTGACCTTCTTACACTCATTCACCTCGCCACCTAGCGACACGGTTACAATCGCTCGCGTGTGTTGCCTATACTGCGACCTATAAAGTGCCTTCGATAGGGCACTGGATTGGGTTTACAAGATGCGAGGAAAGTCAAATGTTTGGGGATATGAAGTATTAAAAGCTCTAAGAGAACGTCTTAGGTTTGTCTGTCAGGTGACGAGCATCTACTGCATTAGCCGAATTATGTGCTCCAATGAAACATTTACGATTAATCATCATCATCCTCTTGGCGTTAATGTCTCGGTTGTGTTCTCGCGCACGAGGCCCCGGGATCGCCTTGACCATGATCTAGGATTTGGCAGATCAGGTAATGAAACATTTGTGATTAATACACTATGTAATAGAACTCAACTGAGACTTTCTCGTTACGCTTTCAGCGCAGTTTAAGGAACGCTCCCCTGCCCCCAAACGCGCAACGATAAACTTTCTTATGAAAATAGTAAAGGTGTCTTACGAAATGTTTTGGTAGTTGTTTTCTTATCTCAGGGTAACGCTATATAGCGTAAACCTTTTACAAAGATTGCACCCAAATTCAGCACAAAGAAAAGTTACCAACATATTTCAACCTAATTTTTAGCATTTTATAATTACCATAGAAAGGAACACCGCACATGTGAAGGCAGCCAGCTACCTTTGCAATCTATGTGATAATTACCCACGTATTATAGCTATCTTGACATATTAATTTCATTTGAGGCTATTTTTAACTCTTAATGGCAAGGAGCGCAGGGAATTAAGCTCGAATTAAGTCAATTTACATAATTACAGCGCTGGTTATCGGCCGTTTCACCGGAACGTCCATCGCTGGAAATTCGCTTGACCCCTTGCCGCGCCACCTGACCAGATTCACATACTTATACCTGTATTAAAAACAGAATTATTGACTATTCTCATTATCTTTTTGTTACAGCATTTTTTATACTCAATTAGCGTTGACCATGAAATTTTTAGTCCTTTTGTCATTGCGTGATGGATGTAAAGTTTTAGTTAGGATTTTCGGATCAATAGCATGCCGTGTGGTGTCCGGTTGAGAGGTAACTTATGTTGTAAGATAGTGTATTTTCAACACTGACATAATACCCAAGCCGCCTGCCAAGATCGGAGATTTTTGTCAAAAGCCTAAACTAATGTGGAGGCAGCTCAAATCCGACAGTGGGCTGTCAAGAGCCGTTATTGATGTGGATGATCTGCAGCGACATTTGGCATATAGAAACGTAATGCTAAACTTATTTTCAAGCAGCCGTGATATCTGTATCAATCAATAAAACATAAGTAACAATCTATATTGTCGATGCATTTCAAAGCCGTCGACGACGGCTTGTGCCTAATTATAAATAATGTTACTTTATCACGTTCTAAAAATAGCAACGATTTACGAGTTTAGTGGAGTCGTGAGCTCGTTACGTACGTAGGTTTGTTTTAACTCAAACCTATAGTATCCAGACCCAATTGATTAATTATACAAAAACAATCACATGTACTGTATGTAAATAGAAGTTGAATATGTATTCATGATGTGTATCTATCTATCCGAAATCCTAAAACACGACGAACTATATCGCCCAAGGGCTGCGAAATCACAGGAAATATTGTAATTTTATACTGACATGAAACGAAACGACACGGGAACGAAATTAAGTTAAGAAAGTTTGTACAAGATATAGGTAGGTGTGTGAAATGGACGCTTATACTTCATAAGTTTATCGCTTTACTCAGCCTGAAGAAAGGAACATTTAAAAACAAACAACGTGATTTTTATGAATAAAACCATGTATAACGATTTATTATATTTAAAGTTGTTTCATGGAGCGTGCACACTAATTCTATGCGCAGTGTACAAAAAATGTGGGTACCGCTAAAGTAGCTATTTTACTAAGGACTCCCCAATATTCTCTTCCGTAGTAAAAATAGAATTCAACTCGGCTTATCCTTGCAATTTCTTAACAGCAATCGCATAAGTAAGTCCGGTCTGAACTTTGAGATTGTGTCGGCACGCCTTCCGGTTTATTTATGGCTAAATGCAAAGACGCTTATAGGAGCTTTATGGCGCTTTTCATATAATTTCTGATTTCCCTAGCCAACTGCAGGTAGTGTAATAATTAACGTGTATAATTTATTATTTGCCACTAGGCGTGACTATGCCAGTTAGCAGTGGCGCGCCTTGATTGATAATGTCTTTACACGAACAAAATAAACCATCAGCGACTTGCTGGAGTCTACGATAAAGGTACTAATGTGTGTACTATCTATTCATGTATTTTTAGTGTCATTTATATTTATTGACTTCTTAATTGTGGCATGTTTTAATAACTTATTACTAATACAGGTCATCTAATATTATAGATGCCTGTTGCTGCAAAACTTGACCGATAATGAAATTTGGTGTAGGTACATAAATCGACATAGTCGCAGAATCGAATCCCAAACTGTTTCTCTATTTTTAACCCAAATCAAAGTAAAAGTGCTTTGCTAACAATAGAGCTTATAAATATGCTGCTTTATTTTGTGGGACTATATCGCAGCAGGCATGAATGTGTGGGAAAAAGCCGATTTAGGAAAATGACGATTTAAAACTAAAACAAGTTAAAAATGAGACGAGTTAGGATAATGTCGAGATTGAAAAAGGACAAGTTTAAGAAAATGACGACATCGTCCAGAGCGGTGTGTTCGTATGTACACTAATGTACAGATGTTGGTAGTAAATTATGCACATTATAAGCTAACTAGGCGTCGTGTCTGTCACGCGAACGAAGTCGAAACTAGCCGATGTGCATTATTGACTCTTCCTTATCACATTTTCGCAGTTACAGCCGTATCAGTCCACTGTTGGACTTGAGCCTCCCCCATCAGTGGACAGTTTTCCCACCTGTTTTGAATATAGACATACCAGAAAAAATATAGCAATTGGTGAAATTAAAGCCTTTTTAAATTTCAAAATATTTTACATTTAGATGTAAAACAATGTTTAGACATTACTTGCAGAAGCACATGATATGGTGCCGTCCTTGTTACACTGTTAGTGTAAATACAGGAATAAAATATGTTAGGATCAGAACAATTGTATCTCCCGTCCGCGTTACGAGTAAGTTTGCGTATCAGATTTTAAAGTATTGACATTCTCGTATTTACCAACTCATAGGTAACGATTACACAAAGCTCGTGACGTTGGTGTAACGTTATTTAATTGTCCGCTCGGCCAAGGCCCGACCCTGTACAACCTAGACGGTGTCGTTTATTTGTAAATGTGTTACCGTTACAATAGTATTTCTAACTAAAGCGGGTAGCCATGGCATTGTTACTGTTATTTTAACATTTAGATGATTACATTTGAACAGGGGAATCTACGTGTTTCTTTAATTGACGTCAATTTATTCTTTACCTTACTAAGTCCTTAGTAATGTCGTTTCTGAAGAAGATATCTACGAACAGTAGGCTTAGTGTGACTTACCAACACATATAGTTGAACTAGTGGATCCGCTGCGACTTCGTTCACGTGGCGTCCTACCCCTACCGTACATTTACCCTACACCTACCCTACACCTACTTTACCCCTATCTATTCTTATATCTATCTATTGTTGAAAACCGCATTAAAATTCGTTGCGTACTTTAAAGATCTGGTACAAAATGTATGTACTTAGGTTTCTTGTGATCTTTCTTTTATGAGGGATTTTAAAAAACCAGCTCTGTAGTTTCTGAGATGACACCTTCCTAGCTCTTCAAATGTAAGTAGGTACTTATTTCTAAAAAAAAAGAAGAAAAGTATTTTTAGTGATCTCAAGTAATTTTTCCACAAACACAAATTTCCATTAAATAAATTACGATTCTTTGAATACAGTATTTCACAACATTTATCTTGACGTATATCTAAAATTGAACTTCGTTGAACAGCCAGCGTTGATATTGGAACAATATTTGGCTTGATAACTAATTTAGTATGCACATCAACAAGCAATCACTTTTTGGCTCACTGAATTCAATTTATGTTGATCGCGATTGATTTGTATGAACGTATCTTATTAAATTAAATTTGACAAAGTGTAGCAAAAGCCTGGCGCTCTAATTTTAAATCGCTTGCCTCGTTTCAAACGGATTTCAATTTTGATTTTCGGCATGAAAAATTCAATATTTCTAAAATCACATGGGCAATACCGAAATAGTATGGTCCAAAAATAAGGAAACTCAGCATCATGCATCAAAATATAGAATTTTTCATGCAGAAAATCAATTTCGAATCGAGGCGAGCGATTTAAATATCACCTCTGGGCGTCTGGTTATCTCACTGCTATATTATTATATAATAATAATAATAATAATAGGTAATCAAACTTGTAATTGGCTTATTGATTCTTAGATAATATTTATTACGTTTTATATAGCTGTTGGTACTCCATTAAATAAATAAATAAATATTTGTTTACATACCACTTACAAACATTTGTCTTATTACTTTTGTTGTACCTGTACTAGGTATTTAAAATATACTCACGTCAATTCTGGCTTTCTACTTCGCTTGCGTCGTAAGCCGTTGGTTCGCGCATTCCCGGTAGGTATCAATCCATCCCTTTCTAAGCCTCACACGGGCTGTTTTTCCTGAAACTGTCAGGTTTAGGCACCTACTTTCCACGTATCCCTGGTCTGGTGCTGACGCAGAATGAGGCCACACCAGCGCAGGCGAGTCTCTTCAATCTTACCTGCAATATCCCTCACCCCAAGGCTACTACGGATGTACAGTCAGCTGCAGAGAGAACTGACCACCCTATCATACATTTAGTGTATGCTAGGGGGATCTAGTCACTCTGCAGCTGACTGTACTGTACACAATGTCAACTCGTGTAACGTCGCACATTAAAGCCATTTTTAAACCGCAGCATTTTCGTTTCGTGGGCGTGGAGTTTGTGGAAGTGAAAGTAACACAGTTCTAATAATACTCTTGCATGTAAGCCCCTTGAGCTTGACATTTCAAGATCCGCGCAACAGGCCACCGTTTCAACATTACCTTCCACGTCTCAAGTGGTGATCTAAGTCTTTTTATAGTAGTGGCTTAATTGGAAAAATCATTTTATATTCTGAGAATTATGATTTCGGCCACGAGGCTGCGTGGTTGGCGCGTAAATGGAGCAATCTGAATGTCCAATTTTCACACACTTCGCAGCAATTGCGGCCGAAGATATTTTGGGAATAACTCGCTGAATGTTATGTTTTATCCTCTCTGGTTTATCTCGTTTGTCTCTGGATAAGTCACTTGATCACACACTCTCGATGGCCAATTAACAGGACAATTACGTGAAATTATTCGTTATTTTCCATAGGTACTTTTTGTTCAGTTGAATAGTGATAGATACGTCACTGTGGCAACATGTCCCAAATCGAATTCTAATTATATCTTTACAATAAACTTTTCTTTATTTTATTTTAACTTAAAGTTGTGAACCCCAAAAATCTCCGTTATAATATCATTAGCTTTGGTCCCCGTTGCACTGTCATCAGTTCTATGAGCCATGGAGACATGTCCAGAAATTCAGCTGAGAGGACATTAAGAGCAAGTAACTTTTTAAAATTGACTCCTGAGTCTCGCTCCATTGCCATTGCATTTTTCTCAAAATGTCTTGGAGATAATTTATCCCAATACCCACAAAAATTATAGTATTAAAATTGCCGGACCAATGTAGAACAAGCGTCACCTACTCGAATAGAACGTTTTTCGTTCCGAAATTCTGGAGTGGTAAACGTGGCAACTCCCGGTAGTAAAAGCTTCGTCTTGCGTCACTCCCTATCGCGTTTCCGGCGCTTCCCACGCGACGTGCGCAGTTGCAACAAACAAACCCACATAATCTATGCAAAATCGCAAACCGAGGTGAACGAACCGAACAATTTGAACTAGTCCAACCGCTGCAGTGGTTTTATCGTGATTGAATTTAGTGAGCGCCCGTCGCTGGTTCGAATCACCGCGTTGCAATCGTGATGTCTGGCACGGTTTTTGTTGTTGTGGTCTTGAGTACAGGGGGGAAATAAGTGTAATTAGTTAGAAATAGAATATTGTTTTACTTTACAACCATTGTCCAATTTGGTCAGGTTAGGCTGGCAGCAGGGTCACGGAGGTCAGATGGCAGGCGCTCCACTGTAATTATGTAATCTGCCAAATCTTGGATGGTCAAGGCGGATACCTGGCTCTCGTGCTCGAGAGCATAACCGGGAGATTAATGCCTAGATGATAATGAGAATATTGTTTTACATTACTATTAATAGCAATTAAATTGGCTTCAAAATAGAGCCTCTCCCAAACAGGCGCACATCGATAATGCATTCCGCGTCCTTTCCACACAGCTGAGTTTTTAACCGTCATGTAGCAATAACGTCATTCGCCATTTAAGTATTTCATCATCTGTTAGGCATTGTAAACGTTCTCTGATTGGAGGACGCAAGCATCCTACTTCTATTTCTGCGTTATTGTAGCCGCAGTAAGTAAGATTGCGTTCTAACAAGAAATATACCTACTCTAACCAGATATCGCAATAACGCGCGATGTCGTCGCGTCTGTATAGAAGAGCCTAATAAACGCTGTGGATTTATCGACTATCGATTTTATGTCACCATCACAAAATCGTAAAACACAGAAGAATATTGAGCGTTTCGCTATTCCTTACGTGACGTTGTTACCTCGAAATAGGCGTTAGTTAAATCACATATCGGCTGTAACTCTGGCGCTCCGCCGTGCCGACCGCCCGCCGCGCCGCACACTCCTTCAAATCAAATATTGTGAGCGCAAATGGTATTTGTATATTCCATTCTCTACGCCCGAAGCTCTTTCACACCCCTGCGTGTTTCAATTTTATCTTCCATTGATTCACTTCGCTATGAACATTTGTTACGAATCCAACAGCTAAGATAACATTTTGTGAAAGCTTTAGGCGACTGGTTGCGGGCGTGTACGTGCATTAATTAGTAAGGCACTATATTTTACAGCTATGCTTATCTCCTGATACAGTAAAGCGGTGGGATTGAACATGTAAAGTTTGAGTACCACGTATTGGTGTCATGGAGCAGCGAGCTCACGAGGGCTTTATTAAAACTCCGGCTCAGCTGCGAATTAGTAAGCGTGGAATTCATTACGGCGATACAGACGTTAGCACGGCAATTAAGGCCCGTGTTTACTAGATATCGTGTGTACTGTGTGTGCTTATGCCTATCTGCCTCGTGTTGGACGTTGGTTAATATATAAATTTTACAGTTGAGTACGGGTCGAGCATCTACTAAAAAGGGCTGTTATTTTATTTATAATAGGAAGTATTTCTTCTAAAGAAATATTTACATGACAGATATTAATACTTATACTAATTAGGGGAAATAACCATTGTTTGGATGACTCAACAATATTGAATAACCATATCTTTCAGGTCAAGGTTTACTATAAATCTTTTAGTTTTTTTCATAGAAAATAGTCAGGTATTTATCTGCCATCTGAGCCGTCCTACCCTTTCCCTACACCTGTCCTACATTTACTCTACACCCTCCTTATACCTATTTTAGCCCTACCTAGCCCTTTTTCTTGCTTATAAACGTTCTTCTTGAATCACTCTATCTATTGTTGAAAACCGCATTAATATCAGTTGCGACTTTAAAAGATCTAAGTGTACATAGATACTTAGGGACAGACTGCGTTTTATACAATGTATATAATCTTTTAGTATTTTATACAATCTTTTAGTTTTTTTCATAGAAAATAGTCAGGTATTTATCTGCCATCTCAACTGATTGATAATAAATACCTATTCACTCTTCTGTTAAAGAGACCCAACTTATAGCGCTCAGGGCAAACATGTGCCTTCAGAGTAATTAAAACCTAGGTATTCAACACTCGCTTCCAAAAACCAATAACCTACAAACGGCCCTAAAGTACTGCCATTAGCCAAAGTCATTATGATGCAGCAGTCTGGCGAGAGAACCTCTGGAGCTCTACGTTCAACTTGGCGATTCGCTAATAAGGTAACAATGCGCGTTGCAGGCTGGATCTGCGAGGGCAGTCGGGTAACTTTGCCAAGCGTCGGCAAAGACAGACACTTGTTAACCCTACACGGGCTGCGCAGGGAGCGCCTCATTAGAATAACCAAATGCTCCTGCATTTTCACTTACTTACTGCGCGCTTAATCTAGCTTGTACGTTTAATTACATATTCGTGTTTTGAAAGTTGTATTCTACATTAGCGGACACGGCGCGACTTCGTTTGTGAGCCGTCCTACCCTTTCCCTACACCTGTCCTACATTTACTCTACACCCTCCTTATACCTATTTTAGCCCACCTAGCCCTTTTTCTTGCTTATAAACGTTCTTCTTGAATCACTCTATCTATTGTTGAAAACCGCATTAATATCAGTTGCGAAGTTTAAAAGATCTAAGTGTACATAGATACTTAGGGACAGACGGCGTTTTATACAATGTATAGATAAATAGGAAGTGTTAGATCCATAGTGGGAAGCGATGTTATACAATGCGACTGGCTGGTAATTTGTCACAAAGGGTTATTAAAACTCGTATTTAATTAAAGTGTGTGGAGAGTCAACAAAGAGATTACAAAGAGGATAGTTCATAAACGAAAAACATGAGACAAGAGTATTGTGCGCTCATAATACACGGTTGACTACCGCTACGGCTACGAGCTTCGTAGCACTTTCTCACCGTAGCAAAGTCTACGCGAGAGGTAGTATCACTTGTATTAAATAGTTGTATTGGTCTACACTACAATAAACGTCGACTTAAGTTGTTTTCATGTTGATTGCATGTTTTGCTCGATACAAAATTATTTATTAAGATTTTATATGTGGTAACCTAAATAGGTTACTCTAGTTAAGGTTGTAGCTATTGTTATGTAATATGCTGTTGGTTTTCCAAGAAAAAATAAAAAAAAGATTGGGTCTGGGAAGTTTTGAACAGAATACTGCATGGTACGCGAAAGATACACACAAATATCACACATATCAATATACATAGTAATTAATCAATACTCACGTAAAAATAAATAATCAGAGTCCCCACTTCTCTCGCAAACTTAATTAAACCCTTAGCTCATAAATAGACGCCATATGTAAGAACGGCTCAACTTCCCGCCATTACACGTGTGAGCTGCCCCCAATGATAATGTGAGTGAGTAAGTGAGTGAGTGAGTGAGACTCAGCAATATCGCCGGAGCACTTACATGTAAATAGTCCCTATCTAATGAGTACTCAGAGCGTCCCACTATTACGTAGCTGCTGAATACTTCGCAGATTAGTTGCGTTGTGTGCTACGAGACTGTTAGATGAGTTTGAAGTGTATTTTATGTAAGTGGTTTTTTAAGTGTAAGAGATTTTACAGGATTTGTTGTGTGGACATGGTAATTGATGATGAAATCGAATTGTACTCGCGAGCATGTTAATCTGGATCTCGGGTGAAACCTCAAATTTTCTGATAGAAGAAGACTGGCCCCATACATGCTATTTTAATTTATTTAAATGTCATAAGCATTCTTAATTCTATGGTGGACCTGTTTGAAACTAAGTTAAGAATATTGTACATGTTTGCATATTTGTCACTTGATTTTCAAAAAGTAGTATTACATACTTAGTCCGGCTTCCACCAAATTCTTAAACGCGTTTAAGAATGACGATTAATTATTTTTTGTATGAATTTTTTTATTTAAGCATAAACTTAAATGCGTTTAAGAATTTGGTGCAAGCCGCCCTTACTAATCTAAATAAAATTTAAAGAATGACAAGAGCCATACCTTTACATTTTTCTCCTTGGTTGAATAATACCTTTTCTAGGCAAAATTTCAACCAAAGTAAAAAACAAGAATTTGCAAAAGACTTTGCTTAGTGAAGCAGCGTTATTTTTATATTCACAAAGTGAATGATAATGATAAGGGTACGGTATAATAGAGTAGGGTCGGATGATTCGTCACTTTTTATTAAGATGGTCTAGCTGGGTTTGCAGAACAATGTCCACCCTTATGTATTGTGATCATTATGACAAAAAGAAATAATGTGGTGGATAGTTTACCTTTTTGAATAGAGGACGGGATGGTAGAATTCGTAGACTATTTCCTGGATCATTATGAATAGGCTTTTTAGTATGGAATTTTTGACACGCAGTAGTCGCAGTTGTTGTTTCAGAATTCTTGGGAACTAAACTCTCGTGGGTCGGTTCTGAAATGCACACCGAGATAGTTCCTAAATCGGAAAATTTAAGTGGCAATTTGCAGGCCACAAAGCTCGTAAAACCGACCACATAGTATAGAGCAGATGGGGCGTAAAATTTCTCTGCTGGTCAACACGTACGTAAGGACGAAATACATGATAAAAGTCGAAGGTAGGTCCATTAGAGTTCTAAGAAAAAGTACCTTAATTTTAAATTATCCTCGGAAACTTCACACTTCCTGCTGGACAATGTCTAATTATGTACTGTGAAATGTCACCGAAAAGTATGACCTTGTTATCCGCAGGGAAATAATATTATATGAAATTCCCAAGGGAGTCAAGTTATTTAAAATTGGAATGTTAAATTTCGTATAATAACTCTTAGCATACGGGCTTTGTAAAGAGACTTTATTCGAAAATTGCACCGTTCTTCTTTTTTCCTACAAACAAAGATTAAAAAGGCACGAATGCAAGAACTGTGACTAAAGACTAAACCGTTATGGTTGCACCTTATTACCGGGAAGTGGGTCGAATACTGTGCACATTATTAATGAAACAAGGTACTTACAACCTTGGCATTCTATATTGCCCATCGCATAAAGTATTTGACCCACTTAATACCATTCGATTGAATTAAAATTTTGATTACATATAAAACTTAGATGACTATTCAATATGATGGAGACAGTGAGCTGATCTGATGATGGAAACATAAGGTGGCTGCAGGAACCCCAGGAAACATTTTGCATAATAAGTCAGATGACCATTCATATTATGGTGTCAATGAGCTGATCTGATGATGAGGAAGGCAGGTGGTCAAAGATACACTTAAATAAGACAATGCACTCTATTGAGTTTAGACTCGTTTAATTTGCCTTGACCAAGACTAGTCCTAGAAGGCCCGGCGGTGGAGCTGGAAGGTGGCTAGACGGTTCCAAGTACGTTAGTCTAGTACATTATGTACTATATGGGGTCCGACCTCTATGCTCTTCCGTCCATACTTTGTTCTATCCTCGGTATACTTGGTGGTGACTTTGGAGTTATATCTGTCCATTTCATTTTGTCACAATATTATTATAAGGCGGAAGACTCGAACAAGTGCTAAAAATAAATATGGACATCAATTATGCCATGTCGAACTGTCGCGGACTGTATCTAGAGTTGTTAGAGTTGAACTCTAGCAACTACTCTAGAGAGTAGTTGCTAGAGTTAACTCTGGAGTCCTTCGCTACGCTCAGGATCCAATATGCCGCCCATGACGGAAGACACTGCTTTATCCCCTTGGTGTATAATCTACTATTATAACAAATTTACGCGGTAGCAGAGCGACGTCTACAATTATGTTTTTGTATGAATTTGTATGACATAGAGCGACTTCGCCGCAGCGGAAAGATGTAGATGTTATGGGCGACAGTTAGGTACCGCTTACCATCAGGTGGGCTGTCTGCTCGTTTGTCACTGCGTGGTATAAAAAATAATAAAAGCAGTAACTGTCACCCATAACATCAACGATTCGTGCACTTAGGTAAACTTCGTGTCACGGCAGATTACGGGGCGGCTTGTTTTGATTTTTTATAGCATGATTCCGGCTAGCATGTTGTGCCAACCCTATTTCTTGTAGGACAAGGATAGGGGGCATAATAATGATTACATAAAAGGCCTGATTTAACGACTAGTTTATAGGTGCTAAATTCATTACCTACAGTGCATGTGCCACTGCAGTTTAGCCTGATCCGAACAATTCAGTGTCACACTCAGTTCCGCGAGCGGCACGTAGCGACCAGGCTTGTTGCCGCGGCACTTTTCTGAACCACTAAAAATAGAGTTATCCAATTACCGAGTCCATTCACGTCCCCGAGGCATTCTCCTCCGGCCGTTTGCGGATCACATTAAATATGCGCTCTGACAGCCCCTCTTTTAGACCGGCTACCTGTCACAGGGAGAAATCACTGCTCTGGAACGTTAGTATAATTCGGTTTACATAAAAATGAAACGAACGCACATACTTAACATACATACATACATACATTACTCACTTACGCCGGTATCCGATACCTACCCCGGTAGAGACTATCGAGTATTAATGGAACTACCTTCGTTAAAAATTCAGTTCATCAGTGACAACTCGAGGCAAAACAAAGCGGGTCATAATAATCTGGCAGTAAGTGATCACCGCCGCCCATGGTCAGCCAACGTGGGCGCCGGCCTTCGACAAAGGTGTAGGCTCGATTGTTGAAGGCCTCAAAGTCGTACCTCCTCCCTAATCTTGTTAATACCGCTGCAGACGCACGAGGAAGCTTATTCTATAACTGATGACCACTTTGAATTAATAATATTGTAACATTAAGATCGTATTAAAATCCTGATTCTTGGAAACGATATTCACGGATATAAATCAAATGTCTATGGGGTGTGTTACGCCCGCCCCCTCCCCCCCGCGCCTTCGCCCGTCGCCGCCGAGGCCACGCGAACGGACCAAACGCTATTTTTATCATAATGCCTGTTTATTTGTTCCAAATGTAGTCGATGTCATTAGATACTGTGGGAAGTGAAATGTTTTTATTTTGAGGAAATTCTCAGAAATAATGGATGGGTCAAGTGGCAGGTCAAGTTAAGGTGTTTCATTTGCGTCTGAGTTATTTATAGACCATTCCAATATAGAGAAAGCACATTATATCTTCATTAGTGTCAGTCAGGTATTATTATTAACAGCCCGTTACCGTCCGCCGTTGACGTTAACCTCAACGATGACTAGTAGATATAAGTACCTCGCTTGGAAATCGGATTGGAGATCGTGTCTTGAAAATACACTGCGGAAAATGCTGTTGCCCATTTTCTGACCTAACTAGGTCGTTAGTCGCCTTATACGATACCCGTGAGTGGAAAGCGAAAGGGGTTGGTGTTATTGGTGTACTCTAGCTGTGTAGCATCTGGCTGTGTACAAAGCTATACATACCTACTACATATTTTATAGGATAATGTTTTTTAAGCATTACCTTGATTATCGTCCACAGCTCAAATAGGCGGTATTTTATTACTTGAGTGACTCTGGATTCAGTGATTGTTATGCTGGTCTGCCGCGCTGAGGTTCCTGGTCCAATTCCCGGCCGGGCAGGCTATGTTTAAATAGTAAATAGGTACTTATTTTATATTATTTGAATTATGTATGAATTAAAACAATATCTCGAAAAGTTAAATGGCTGATAACTTAAGCATCCCTAGTAAAGATATTCTCTTTGTAGGCATCTCAACTAAGTCACTCTTGCAACACTGACGAGAATTGCGCCATAAAACGTTAACTCGATATTGTTCAGCGGAGCATTTGTAATCATTATTCTCGAGGGGTTCAGTAACAGCTTTAAATTTTTAATAAATCCTTTGCAGTGTTTTTATTGGTCGTAAAAAGTGTCGCGCGGCACTGCCGTTGGGGCTGCGTGACGCTCAATGTGATTTCGCCACTAGCCTTAAAAAGTAGAGTCGGAATGGCGTTTTTACGGCTCGCCAGCGCTAAGTCACAGGACTATGTCGCTTTTATAGGATAATTAAGGGGTAGTTGCCAATAATGGCCTTTAGCGCCAATGATATTGGACAATTGTTTTGTTAGTATAACCCAGTTCTTTTGTAGTATTTTTGTGGTAATGGGAATGTAATTTTTTTAGTTTCTGACAAGTTAGGTTTCAGATTGAGCTTATAATTAACTCATTTAATCACTCTATTAAACTTGGAATATTCTTGTCACCATCAGCATCATCCGAGCGGTCAATCCCGGCTTCTGCCAGGG
This sequence comes from Blastobasis adustella, assembly GCA_907269095.1. Classification (NCBI taxonomy): domain Eukaryota; kingdom Metazoa; phylum Arthropoda; class Insecta; order Lepidoptera; family Blastobasidae; genus Blastobasis; species Blastobasis adustella. The sequence continues at coordinate 11,546,825 of OU026119.1, read as the reverse complement.
TCCGCTTTAGTACTTTCTCTTCTTCACTATTCCAGATCTACGACATCCTCACGTCGTAAGACGTAATTTGGAATATTCTTGTATCAAGCACAAATGTGCGACAAGAAGCAATTTTCACTTTTATTTTTCTAGTAACTTGGTAGCTATACCTACTGTAATTTCAATTTGCAGTGCCGCTTGCTCTTTGCGGAATGCAATAATGCCTATTTCCTTTGTAAAACTCTTCTCCAGAGAACCGGATTGCAAAGTGGGTCCGTTGTTCGTCGCTTAGCGCGTTTGAATCTTATTTTCTTCGACAAAAGTACCAGGCTAATGAACTCTTTTCCACGGCTTTCTATAAGGCAAATTGTTATAAGATAGAATCCGATTTTATACAGAACAGTGAATTAGCTCTATTCGGCGTAATAAAATAGAGTAATCAACTCTTACCATAAACTTAAGTTGTAGTTTAAAGAAAAACATATTCAGTTGCTTTGAGAATATTGTAAGATATATTAATTTATTAAAAACGTTATTAATTTATTCCACTGTTGTACTTGCCCCTCCTCTACTTTGATGGAGGGCTTTCCCTCCCAGCTGGTCTGCCTCTAAGACTCAGCCGGTTTCTAAAACATAGCTATGTAAAGTTTCGAATTAGCTTATAGACTGACTTATCTGTTTGTCTGTCTGTCAGACTGAATAATTAACGTTTGGGGTTATACACACAACTTGTGCAATTTGTATATGTATAATATCCCTTGCTAGGTACATAGCGTCGTAACGCAATTGTAGCACAACCGTTCACCAAATATAATTAAAATGCATTGTAAGGATAAACAAACCGACGTAATTCTATTTGCTTGTTTGATTGAAATTTACTTACGTAATTAAATCTTCATTTAAACAAGAAATTAGTAGGTGTTCTGTTGAAACAATTATGCAACTTAAAGCCAGCAAGTTATTGTAGGTACTATTTCGAAAGTCTTTGAAGTAGAATTTAACTTGTAAAATAGTAATTACAATGTAGATATTTTTTAGATATCAATAAAAAGTGATACGTACGTATCTACTCTAGAGGTATGCATACTTGAAAGCACACAGTATTATTTTACAGAGTTACCGCGTATTTTTTCTCAACCGAAGTGAAGATAGCTTTTTTATTATGTCAATATCAAATATAATAGGCTCGCGAAGACGATAAGGCACGAGCAAAGAGCTCCTTGTCGACACGATCGCGCCGTATCGCCGACACGCGAGTTCCCTGCACGGAATATGCTTTCCGACATGCCTACATGTGGGTTATGTGCCACGGAATCGTAAGCGCAGAGAAGCTTCGCTTTAAGTACTTAATTCAAAACATATTGCCGTCTGAAAATGTTCACTAGTTTTTAAATTCTTTATCACGCTGTATGCAGTAATGGTATGCAATATGGAATAGCACCAAGAAGATTGGAAAGTTAGCTAGCTACTTTCATTGCAATTTTTTTAATTCTTTTTGCTCTGTGAATAGTACTACCCTTTTACACACGTAGGTATCGTACAAGTTGACTAACGTTATCGAGGCAAAAGATCTAGACTGGAAAATGGGCAGCAGCGTTTTCTATTGTTATATTTATAACACTGCGTTCTCTAATCAGCCTGCCGATCGTGGAGATTATGTCAATAAGCTCTCGTGGGAGAGGCGCTAAGTCCGGCATTGGACTGTTATGGGCTGTAATGATGACTGATTTGATCAAATAACTGGACTTTGTGGCACTCAATAGTCTCTACCTACCCCCCTTGGGTGCGAGAGTGTACCTACACTAGTGAGTACATACCTATGTATGTACGTACATTTCGACTTGAAATAGACTAGCTTTTGCTTGCCATTTCGTCCGCGTGGACCGATTTCATACCTATTTCCTTGAGTTTATTTCTTGTACGAAGGTATGTAACGCAGACAATAAATGGCACTGCCAAATGGTTACAACATGGTAATCAAACCGAGCAAGTACCCCATACAAGCTGTCATCCGCCTATTTCACCACCGTATGATATGTTTTTGAAGATAAAAAATACCCAATGTCCTTCCCCATGTTGCTATCTATATCCTTCCCAAATTTGTTTAACGGTTTAAGCGTGAAAACGTATCAAACATACAGAGCACAGACAGAGTTATTTTGCATCTTTAATTGGTAGGAAGTTTGTGTGTGTAATACAATACAATACAATACAATACAAAACTCTTTATTGCACACCAGAGGACACAAGTACAGATACAAAAAATATGCTAGGTAGTACAAAGGGCGGTCTTATCACTAATGTGATCTCTTCCAGACAACCTTGGTATGGAGATGTGTAATATGTGTGTGCTACCTAATAAAGTTTTGCCGATTACCTATAACGTCCCTTTCCTGTATAGCTAGACAGAAACTCCAAAGACTCTAATTATCTAATTCGTATTTCACAAAGACGAAAACGTAATGTCAACTAATGAACTAAATAACTTTATCAAGGCCCGTAACCACGCTCCTAAACAACCCCAACAGCCCGTATGGATTATTAAATGGAATCACAGCGCGGTGCAAATGTACGCAGATGTAGGTAAGCAAGGGTAGCTCGTTTCATAAATAACAAAGATCCAAACAATTTAAATATGGAGATTGTGCGTGGAGAATGGATAAGCGTGCAGTGCATCTTTAATGGCGTAAATACTTAATGTAAGCAAAATTGTGTGCGCGATGCGGCTCTGGCGGCGCGTGACCTCCCGTCAAATGAGGCATTTTCCGAGTGCCTGAGAGGATTACCGCCGCGCCAGGGCCGGAGTCGGTAGGGTAATCACTTAACTTAGAAAATGTGATAAACTGACGTGCATTGAGAGCAAAATGAGCGGGGCGGTACGAATTTTTCACTCATGATTATGCCCGCGATATCAGCTGTCGGCATAGAGAACCTAATGAAGTTCAGGTATGTATGTAAAACGAATTAGGTTTTTAAACGGAATATTGTGAATTATATCGAAATTTAATGCCATTAGTGTAAACAAATCTGACGAAGTGAATTATTGACCATTAAATATTGCTTTTAACAGTCAGGGATTCCGTTGCTGTCATTCACAAAAATCATGCGGGCGGTTGAGCGGGCATCATTAGACCTATGTCGGACAGAGGTCCTTGTGTAACTTTGGAGTGCTGTTAATTGGTTGTTAATACGTGGACCTTGCTGTCCACGCGAATTCGAAAAAACGTTTCTCGCTCGCATGATTCGGATGTGGAATGAGCTGCCTGCCACAGTGTTTCCTTTGGGCTATGACATGGGATCGTAAGAGGCGGGCACTGCATTGGTAACTCCCCTGGTGTTCATAGGTGGCGGTGACCATTTCCCATCAGGTGGCCCGCTTGCCTGTTTGAGTGCCGTATAACATAAAAAAATATTGTTAGCTTAATCAATATATTCATTCTAATCGAGATGAAAATATTGTAATATTTTATTTTATGTTTTTACATACTACTATTTTTGAGAAAATGCGGGAATATTATAAAAAAAACTGCTAGATATTCATGCTGTAATAGAAGAGAAATTAAAAAACTAACTATCCGTAACAAAACGGACGATGAAATTCCGAATTAGTCATAATTTTTGAACTAGCTCCGCTCCGCTACTGGGGCTCAAGTGTGCCGCCTCTCCACGTCCCAGTCAAGATTGCCATTTGTATAACACAGGTAATTACGCGTATCAAGGATGTTTACCTTCAAACAAACGTAACCCCGCAATTTATGTCGAGAAACAGCGTTTTAAATTAGGCAATTAATAGTCGGATTGTACAAAATTGCTAGAAATACGAGTGTAAACTGTAAATGTAAAACCTAAGAAGCGAAAGCTTAATAATCTTATAATTATCAAGAAAAACAAACTTTCTGCCATTAGATACAGTTAGAAATTATACAAATCTCTCTTCGTGCAAATAAAGTCTCTTCTTCGAGAGACGTTTTTCTCAACTGATGTAATTTGCATGGGAAACGAGAAAAGTTTCCATTGGATATTAAAATTTATCTTCGTTCGCTGCAGACAGTGAACTACAGTTGGAAGTCCCTTGCGGATCGCTGTATTAAATCGGAATAATTAGAACGGCCACGTATCACGCAATAGTTTGAAAGGTCCGGTAAGGCTGTTATAATCGCCGTCATTTTCACAACACCGATATGAGTTTTATCGAATCCGTTTAATTTGTCTGTCGAGGGCAGGTGCGGGCCAAGAGTGACGTTCGTTATTAGCCTGGAGGACAGGTGGTGGAAGCATAATCGGTGTGACGTCAACGGGAATACATAACGCAGTAAGCGTCACTATAACGCTGAGTGATTGCGTGCGTCTCGTGGCAGACGTGTACCTTTTGAAATATGTGATGGAAAGTTCGCTGGCAACGCGACAATTCGTTATGAAGGGATGTGAGGGTCGATTAATACGACTTAAGTTGTGAGATGTCTAACGCCCGAATACTCGAATGTCTCTTAATTTTAATGGCTCATTAGATATTATGCTATCCCTTTTGAATGTCAGAGTTTTGAAAGTGACAGATTCCAGCGTAAGTGGTTTCAAATACTTATTAGGTACGACGCGAGGATCTACTGTTTGAGCGCCGATACGCGTCATAATGTACACGTAAATATTAGACATGACTTATAATTGTTTCTGATGTAGTAATAAATATAATCTGATTCCGCAATTCCTTTCGAATTATGCATTCTATACATTATTACCATCATGATTGTGAAAATAAACAGGAATGTGGAAGTTGTTGTTTTCTTGTATAATGGCAGACGGCCGTGATTGTGTACTGCATTTGCGCGGATCGTAATTGATTACATAAATTTACTTGCAATTTTCTTTCATTACAGGCATTTCCCAGAATAGGAGTCCTTGGACATGCCACCTAAGTAAGCCGAGCTATGTTTGTAGAATGCATTTAGCATTTGTGCAGAACACGCGAACGGGACACATCGTCCGAGCACGAATATACATGTTCGTTTATTTTAAAAGCTTTTCATTGTTATCAACGACACCTGTTAAAATTCATTCACAAGCTTCAGCTTTCGCTTTAATAAACGGCACCACATATTAATTGTTAGGCAGCTTTTTTTCTACTAAATATTTCATACATTGTTCATGCTACATATTTGTTTATGTGTAGAATCAAGTTATATATTAATAGTAGAAAGCAGACATTTAAGTATATAATAGGACGTATAAGTAAATAATAGTTTCAGTAGTTCATTTCTCTTTACACTTAATATATTATTTTTGGTTGATAACTTACAAATTTTTTTCAGTAACAATTATGTAGATAGGTACGTAAAGAATGAAAAACCGACGAAACATTTCAAAACGTAGACGGTAAACAAAACTGTTGCCGGTATCAATGCCGTGCAACGCGTGTTTTAATTTAAATCAATGTTGTTTTGCTCTAGATGGGGCTGTTTCGTGCCTTAGACCATTAGCCCTCATGCAATTTTTATCACTCCGAGTTAACCTTTCCCTCCTTCGTGGTGAATATAAAATATGTGGGGGAATGGCTCGGGTCGAGGTATCTGGCCAGATTTATTTGCTCTATTAATCGTCACGAACGAATGAAGTTTTCCATGTCCCGCATTAAACTCCGATTAAGGCTGTGGATAAAGTTCCCATTGCCGCAACTGACGAGATTTCTGTTCGTGTTGTGGAATTGTGCGGTTGCTTTGCGAAGAACTTCATGGCGGGAACGTAGATTTTGAAATTAATTTTTCGAACGTGATTTTTAAATCGTGTTGTCACGGAGGAGCGTCGCAGCGAGCGGTGCAAGGCGGTGCCAGCCATCCGCGCCGCTGCACTGGGAAGGCGCGGCAGTTGACGCTCAAGTCTCTTGCATTGTTCATCGAATAGTTGTTTCATCTTGTTTCACGTGTTTCAGGAGATCTACTTTATATGAGAACATTCTTAGAAGTATCTATTTGTGAAGTATTAGTATTGTAAACAGTGTTTAAAGAATGTGATTAAACGGACGGACGTAGGCACAATAGCTAATGTTTTATGAATTGGAACTCGCAACCTAGAAATCACGAAGAATCGGGGCTAAATTAACAGTGATTAGGTACAGTTAGGTATTCTGTGTAGTTAAAGGGCGAAGTTATTTCTAGTGCTGCGAGGGGGATGCACGCCATTTTTCCCAGTAAGTTATAGCCGTCGAGTCGTGCCGCATTCCTGGCGCGCGTGCAAGGGCTCGAGGGTTGAAACATACAAGTAACATTAAACATGTATAATAGCGATACTCGTGTCACGCAGTGTCATATCTACTCGGCGTTAATGCCATATTAACTGGCGTGACTGTCGAGTTAATTTATTTTTGTTTATATAAAATTGCTTTATATCATCGTGTGAACGCTGGTTAGAGTTCGTCGATCAATTGCCGTCAAACGAGTCAGCTGTGTTGGAGACCAATTCGCTCGCTAAGTGAGTAAGAAACTTATGTTTTACTTAATTAATTTATAATCGTAATCTACGAGTAGGTAACGTTGATTATGTTTGTTCGACAGCTTAATGTTATTGTTTAGTTTAACTGAAATAATTCACTTGATAATTAATAAATCGCAGTACCAGCGAGACCTAATTAAAAACGAAACAGTTATGCATCTCGCTTTTTCATTTTACATGCTACACGTGTACACTGGGACTGTAAAATCGCCACAGTTTCCGACAAAGTTTAAAATGGGCGACCCCAATTATTCCCAGCTTCGATAGGGAAAAAGCGGCATTTCGTTGGGCTATCTGTAAGTGGCAATCAGCGGGACGTGCAGAGGCGTGTCTATCAGAGATAGCACACACGGCGGCCGATTGCTTTGTGCCGCAGGAAATTAGTTTCCAAGTAGCCCCGGCCGCGAGCGCCGCCGCCGCATAAGCTGGTATTCGCCACGGAGACCGTTCGCACAAGGACTTGGCTCCAGTCGTACGCAACGCTGCGTTTCAATAACATTACGGTATTGTAAAGTACGAGTAGTTCTGCCAAGTTGGCATTCGAAGTACATGAATAGAAATTTCTCAATTCAGTGAGTATAGCGAAGATGTTATTTTTTTTTTGCATTATTTTACTTCATAGATTGTATAGTGCATTCTTGATGGAACTCCATTGTATGATGATGGCTGATGATGATTCATCGAAACCGGTCGCAATATATTGAGTTTATTTTAATTATAGTAGAACTTGTGTAAAAAAGCGTTTTAATTCTATTATTATTTTACTTATTTTGTTAGGTAGGTACAGTCCGTTGCTGAGCAAAAAGACCCACATACTTGCAATGAAATTAACATACTACGAGTATACCTCTACAGACACAATAATACGACTTTGATTTCTCCTCTCATAAGGAAGATACGCTGAAGGTCAAAGCCCCTATGAACAAAGTTTATTCCTCACAATTTGACGCTACCGTGTCTGTCCTCAGCGGAATCGTATTTTTATCGAGCATTGTGCGAATTTTGATTAGCGTAGCCTCTATACTCGCGGGTTCTGGAATTTATTGCCTGTTGTTGCCCTCGCATGATTTATTCACATCAGAGTAACAAACGAGAGGAGGCGACCTAGGGCGACGCCACTAATAAATATTGGTGCGTTGAAAAAGAGGACATGGGAGAGCGCAGGCGAGTATTGTCCGCCGCGCGTCGCTCTAGCGGTTGCGCGTTTGATTGACGACCGTGTGGCCGAAAACGCTTTCTGTAAATATGTATGTGGCTACGGCTAGAAAATAATATAGAAATTGCATCGAGTGCTGAAGGTAACGATATATTTTATAAATTCGTAATTGTAGAACATTTTTGATAGCGTGCGGGAAGATTTGCGCTGGCTGCCGGCACATCTTGTCTGAAAACGCCTTGTTCAAGAAGATTGCCGCTACCTCGAGTACATAACTAGTAATTATTGTAGTCTAAATTGTAGTAGAAATCGAACCGAAATTGTAGTACCTAGTCAAAACCTTTCATTTTAGCTGTAGAATAGGTATAGTTCGATCACTCATCGGTGACTTTTGTGTGTGGAAGTAGTGTAGGTAGAGCAGGGAATATGGGGTTTGCCGTAGACAGGGCCTCGGGTATATTTTAGTACGACATTCTCTCAGTCCACAGTCCACACATCGTGCAGTTACTAAGAAATCATTGTTAACAAAAAATGGATGACATACTCAGCATACGTTACAATTTACTTTGTTCAAATTATTTCACTAATCTCAGTGTCTATATTGCATCTATAAAATTATTTCATATAGGTAGATAATTTCACAATAAAGGTAAAGCTTGCGTTCCTTTATTTGATCGAAGGTTCGTTCTACCTACATCATTAGCGAATCCATATGAATTCATTCAATATTTCAACACGTAAAGACGAACTTCTAAAGAGGCTGTCATTTCCTGGCACAAAGTACGGAGCAGTATTTGGTAAATACGAAACTCTCGGGTAAAATATTAATTAGCTGCTGAAAGCAAAGCGCCCTGAACTGATTTGATTATATCCATTAAATTTTCTTCCAAACAACCAACATCAGGCTCAGATGTTTTTGTCGCTTCTGTATTCTAAATACTGAATTTTTGCAAAAAACTTCCTCATAGGATAAAGTTATATAAATAAATAATGAATTTGTCGTCAGGAGGGTAAACAATTGTTACACGGACGCGGGAGAGGGGTCAATATGACCCCTATATCTATGATATCTTCGTACCTGATCTGCCAAAACCTGGATCATGGTCAAGACGGACCCCGGGCCCTCGTGCGCATCAGCACAACCGGCACATTAACGCCAAGACACCTATTTTATCTAGGATATCATCGCATTGATATTATATAATTAAAACTCCAAGCGATCTATGTAGGAGTAAAGCCTAGTTAAAACCCGTGATCTAGGTTTCGAGGTCCATTACGCGTCAACTAAGCTGTATACGAGGCCGAGGTCTAATGAGAGCAAACAACAGGCTTTGGCTCAGCCGGCCCGTGGCCGCCGCATTTCAGCAGTGGACGGTTTGGGCCATTCGCGGCTGCACGTAGCGAGTCATTTGTATTAATAGGGAGTTAGGGATTAACTAGAAATAAATACCCAAAAACTTCATTATCATTATCGTCATCATCATCCGAACGGTCAATCCCGGCTTCTGCCAGGGTCCGCTTTCCAGCTTAGGGATCTTCGGCATCCTCACGTCGTAAGATATTGGCTCCCTTCGTTCCCTTTGCGGATGGTTTCAAGGTCAGCGCTGCGGCTGGCATTCCTGGTGAAGTCTCTGGTCTATAATACGTACCTAAATAGATCATTTGATTTTTTGTGAATAAGTATTATTGGTGAGCAGCATCCTGAATATACAGACCGCTACGTAGCAAATATTTGTTTCTAAGAGCGTCCGCTCCGGGCGCTTTATTGCTGGCCTTTCAGACATTCCGCGCGCGCTACATACTAAACCCGCATGGATGTAGAATAACAGTGCCCGGAGCGCGTCCTCATGCGCGTGTCTGCTCAACGCAGCGTACGCCCTAATCACTGATGGACATAGGCCTCCCACAAGGCAAAACACTTAGACCACCTACGTTCATGGCACATCTAGCTCCTGCAAGCATTTTTACCCATCTTCATCTACCCACAAGACATCCTGCACCACATTTGCCCAATGGTGATCTCCACTCGATGTTCTGGAGTTTGATGTTTATCCCAAAGGCCATCGGATCCTTTTATTTTTAAAATTCGTTGAGCAATGTCCAACCAACCCGGGTGAAATAACAGAAAACATAACTCCATAAAGAACCGACGAGTGGACACAAGAGAGATATTTACACGCGTTTTGTTAGAATTTTTAATTCAACGTGTGTTTGTGACATGTAAAATGAATAAATGAAACTTTATCTGGCGACGCAATTCCCGGAAGAAATTACTCGGAACGAGTGAAGGTGGGTCCCGAGGGATGCTCCTTGTAGCGCAGATTGAATACAACACGATTCTTCTGTCACAAATTGACACAATCAGTGTTATATTTTCCTTAATTAACTGCAGGTTTTAACTACAGGTTTTCCCACATTAACTACAGGTATTTTGGCAGAGCTTTGTTCGCGACTTCATCGCGTATCCGGGCGCCCTTTTAACCCTTTTGGGGACTTAGGAACCTCGAAGTAGGTACTCTGTGTCCTACCCCGGCTTGTAATCTACCTCCCTGAAATTCATCGCTCGGTTCACTGGTTTAGCTTTGAAAAGGTAGCCGACAGATAGAATTTCGCAATATCTATAATATTATTTTACCTTGAAATTGTTGCTAAGATTAAGAATAGGTATTATAGCGTTCGAATAGGATTTTTACGACAATCTTGTAAATTGTGACTGTTACGACAAATAAAACTATCGTAAATCAGAGAGAATGCGAAGAGACCGAGCCTCGGTGACTACAGGTACACAATCACTGGCTTTCCATTAGCGGGTCGGCCACATGTTTGGAGTCAGCTTTATTAGGGGCCGCGCAGGCCAAACAGTGCGACCGCCCTCGTTAGAAGATGTGTATCTAGCAGCGACGTGCCCAGCTTCACGTAAAGTTTGCCTTTATACACGGTGCTATATGTAAGATAGTAATTAACAGGCAACTGCTTACCGAGATATAATGAAATGGGAGAGATCCGGCCCACATCCATAAAGGACAATAGGTTTTGAATTTTTGTTTTTGAGTCGGTATCATCCCGGCGTCTGCCAGAGTTGGCTTTCCTTTTTTGTTTTCGAGTAGTTTATGAAGAGAGTCCGCCAACCCTGCACTAGGCTAGCGCAGCGCTTAGAAAATTACGTGTGCAACAAGATTGGGGCGACTAAAAGCTATTAATAAATAATCTCTTGATTTTTAATATTAGGGATCCGACTCGTAAATGAGGGGTACGAGTTCGATCCTCAGTGCAGCCATGTACCAATAACTTTTTCTAAGATCTTAGTTGAACACTAACCTGAGTGAGAGAAAACATTGTGATGAAACCATGACCCAATCTGCTCAGGTTAACCCTGTTAACTCTCGTTAACTCTGTTAGGGTCACGGAGGTCAGATGTCAGTCGCTTCAATGTAATTACCTGATCATGGTCTAGGCCAAACCAAAGGCCAAACCAAACCGGATTCTTATTAGGGGAATGTCGTATAGTATCCGACAGCGTATAGTACCGGCCAAGATCGATAACATCTCAATTTCACTAGATTTGGTGGTTGGGTGTTGGTGTATGAACGCCCAAGCAAAACATGTTATGAAAAAATATATATAAATTGGTTATGGTAAAGTTATTTTAGTTTTTACGGAGAGCACATAACAAATGAAGTTTAATGCACAATTATAGAGAGACATATTTGTTAAAACTACAACGTGTCCGATACAATACGACCTTCCCCAACCGACAAAGAATATTACAGAAAACTATTTGGCTGTCACTTACAAATTCATTAGGCGCTTGTCGCCAACAAATCACCTGCGAGGTAGTTTCTAGGCCATCAGGGTGACCATCTAACTCGGCCAAGTTCCCCCGTGGTTCACCTAATAACTTAATATTCCAGATTGGCTGTGGTTCATGTTTGTATTATATTGTGATTACGGGCCTGTGTAGAATGGTAAAGCTAGGGTGGAGAATGGTAAAGTTAGGGTAAAAATAAGCACGTTGCTCGACTGTTTGAAAATTGTTACTGTAGTTCGGTCGAGCTTGAGCGTGTGTGCTTGTGAGTATGTGAAAATGTAGTCAGTTTATATTAAAAAGCAATTAAGCGAGTACATCGCTTTTAGAAGGTCCGAAATACAGTAGGAGTAACTATATTTTTAGTCCGGGTTAGCAACAGTACAGTATTAGCGACAATTGAATTGCCGATGATGACTATGTATAGTATAGTACTGTAAAAGAATATTTGACCTACAGTTGCAATTTTATATGACAATTCAGCTTTATTTGCCTATTTAAACATCAAAATCCCGTTTTTATTGACGACAAACAGGCCTACTCTCATAAGCCCCTTACTACCTACGTTCGTTGTATGAATGGTTTCAATTGCAGGCTAAATAAAAAGATAGTTACTGTCTCGGGATGCCAGTCGGCTCCCGAGACCGTTCAACAAGTCTCCTGGTCCCAGCGGAAGACCTTGGTCAACCTTGCTGCGCCAATAGTTATATTGTAGGCTAAACCCGCCTTAAACAGATAAAAAGTGAGTCGTTGAAAGAGATTTATTTTACGACACTAATGTCGCCTATTGAACACACGTTCTACTGTAAAAAGTTAATGCCTCGTTAAAAGTCGAGACTTCCTACAGTTTAATGACGTTTTTACTGACAATTCAGGGCGGCCATTGTTGTTCAATAAAATTGCAAAATGATGTGATTTCCTTAATGTTTGCAATTTTTTTATGTCAATCGGTAGGCGTGTTGATCGCTACTTATGGACACAAAAACGGTGAGGGAAAACATCGTGATGAAACCTGCACATTCAGGCGACTGAATTTTGTAATAATGTAATCATGATCCAATCTGGTCAGGTTCCCCTGGTAGCAGGGTCACGGAGGTCAGATGGTAGTCGCTCCACTGTAATAACCTGATCGCCAAATCCTGGATCATGGTCAAGGCGGACCCCCGGGCTCTCGTGATCGAGAGCACAACTAGGACATTAACGCTGATATGATTATTTTATTCAATGTAATAGATACAGTGTAAATATTGGAATAGCAAAAGGGTTTCATGCTGTAGCTGCGTGTAATATCGGTACAAGCCTGGTATTACGTGTCAAGTCTAATTAGTGTTTACTACCACCTTACAACTTCTCTTGTTAATAGTTGTTCATCGCATGAAATTATGTTACGGTTTTATTAGTTTGTAGTTACGACTAGATTAGAAGTATAAGCTTTAATGTCGAGTGATTGTTTCGTAAGTAAATAGTAAACATGACATTTATTATTCATATCTTTATCATTCATAGTTGTAAGTATTAATTGCGTGGATTATATTATTTGCGTTAAATGTACCGGTGAGTGTGATAATAAAAAATTACGAAAAGGTACCATTATCTAGAACGATTTTCAAATACACAGTAAGTTTCACTATGCTTTGTCTAATTTGGATGATGGATAAGGGTTTTTAATGTCGTATCAATACATTAGTAACTCACAAGAAAAAAAAAAGATTGTTTTGTATAATACATACAACATTACCATGCACCCATCGATTCCAAGTTCTATGACAAAGATCATCGATAATCGAATAGATTCATTAACGATTTTACTCTACATAAACTCCCTACTGTGAACTGTCAAAATTATCATCCTAAATTTGACAAAATATACCGTCAAATTTTTGCACATTACCATAGTTACAATCACAGCCTTCGACGCCGACGTATAGGAACTGCCACAAATACAACACACCCGCTGAGGTCGCCATCACCATAATAAGCAGTCGCTCGCCTCTTTCATTAATATTAATTTGGCATATTTTAAGGGCGTCTATTAAGTATATCGCTATCGGTTATCAGAGGGCCGATAAATTCCATTCATAGTAAAAGTTTCCTGCCGGCCCCCCTCCCCCCGACTGGCCGCCCCCCGCCCTGCCCTCTAATTAATTGCTCCACGGCTATTTCGGAGGCGAAGGACGCATTTTAAACGTGACAACAATGAATGTTTCGACAATGATACGTATCGGCGGAAGCGTCGGAAATACGCCGGACGTAGCCGTGTACCTGCGTTTCGTATGAAACAAAAGAAAAAAGGTTTTGCTAAAATACATTAGATCGTACTTACTACATAAGCACGTTGATAGCCATTTATAGGAACCGTTAAATCATAGAAGAGCGACCATTACGCTCGCATTGCATTGATAGCCGAACGCTTGAAACGATGACGCCATAAAGCAGGATGTTTATCCAACTTCTACTGCCATTGCAATAGTTTATTTGCAGTCGCAGTTTGCAGGCGTACAGGAAAACAGGGCAGTCGTTAGGCTCCCACCGTTCAATAGAGATTTCGGTTGGTATTCGATATTCCTGGATAGTTCCCTACTTAGCTTGTGAACTACGCAGTTAAAGTGCTCCAAGGGGCAGAGTGAAACGCGGCTCCGGCTGGCGGGGCGCCAGCAGCATTCCCATATAATAATATATTCATGTCGGAATGTGCAAACTTGCACGCGGATCATAGAATGCTGTTACTAATTATGCACATGAATTCCAATTGATACTACTAAGTGTTGCACGTTTTTACTTTTTTTTAAATGTACTTTAATTTCATTGAAGGAAAGTAGTAAGTATAGTTAATTTTTCACGTTTATTTTAAACAATATTTTATTAAACTAGTCTATTTAAAGTATGTACTTTTAGTGATCATTTTCAAATTATTAATTTGTTTTTATTGAGTGGGTGAAAACTTTTATATTTTCATGCATGACGCTGATTTTTCCTATTTTTCAACAGTACGCTTTTGGTGTTAAAAATGTAATGAGAAAATTATTGAATTTTTCGAGTCGAAAACCAAATTGAAAAAGTTTGACTCAAGGCGAGCGGTTTAAAAATGGGGCCCCTGGAGGTTATTGGTCAATGCGACAGGCGCATCCCGGAAGCCAGATAGACTGGGCTCCGTTTGGCGGAAAACTGATAATGTGTTTTGATGATAATATGTTTTGCTAGTGTTGACTCACGTTACTAAATTGGCTTCGCACCAATTGAAGACCGCCTTAAAGGTTCCGTTCAAACGACCAACCATGGCCTCTCGACAAGACTAAGTATCGTCCCTGCTGGCTTAAGCATCTGACGGATGTCTGTCTTTTACTGTGCTGTCGTCTGCATACCCAACGGTACCGAAGGTACGAACAGGTCGTCAATATGCAGCAAAAAACTGATAATCGTGTGAAAGATTAATCGTCCAGTCAGATCCAATATCAAGGTACAAAAACCAATCAGAATAATGGTATTCTGATTGGTTTTTGTACTCATATGGATGAGTGAAGCTTGCTTAGATGGCCTGCGTCTGTCAAAGGCCTTGGAAATATCAAGAGACACGGCGATCTAAGAGTCTCGCCGTGCTACTTAATGGCCTCACTCCGTAAGTGTGTGGCATACACCAGAAGGTCTCCAGTTTTCAGTCGGTTTGCATGCCGCCTAAATGAAAATAGACGTTTCCAATATGGCGGAATATAATCCTCGCTACGCCACTCTCATTACGATTTAGTCTACAGACCGACGGACGGACTGCAGTGGTTTATTATTACGACAAAGTGAAACACACTTATATGACAGACCCTTTCTTGATCCGAACAGACCCTTCGCGTGAGCGTAGTTTTTTTCTAAAGAATGATAATAATAACTTTTAGTTCGTAAAATTGGCAAAACATTAGGGAAAGGAAAGGTCCCGATGCGTTACCGAAATTATATAAATTTGTTTGAAACGAAGTCGCGCATAGAAATTAGAAGGTAAATTTTATATAATTATCAATTTCGACGACATATCTAAACCTTACGTATCTAATACTTATTTTACTTTGATACATAGCCAAGCATAAAATACTCCAGAGTAGAATCTATTTGACATACAATTGTATCCTTGCTTGGACCTTTTCTCAAAACTTAGAAAAAGTCGATAGGCTCTAGGCGAGGAAGAGTTGAAAAGTAAGTTGGAAGCGCCAGAATAACGATCGTCCGGGGCCTGCAATCAATGCCACTGTTACAAGTTTTAAGATTGATGCGCAATCTAATGGCACCATTTTGTTTCAGAAAGTGGGCCAAACAGAAACAACGATGGATATATATTATAAAGTAACCGTAACCGTATTATAATAAAGTTATTTTGAACACAGGATGAGAGTGCAAGGCTGAAATTTACCTAGTTATCACATACACATCTCACGAATACTGACTTTTTTCATCGATGTTGTGTCCAACCAAAAAAGCATAATCATTTTTATTACAGTTCAAAAGTAGCAGACAGTAAATTTAGTTCAAGCTCAAGTATCTACTTATCACATCGCAATGGTTGGGTTATATACTATAATATCTCAGCACATAGGCTCTTGTACTTTTTTGAACAAGAAGTTTTGCTGGTGCTTTCGAGGCATCTCATCGATCAAAGTTGTCCGTCGATCAGTGTCTTGTTGCGGGGGTCCGCCCCTCCGGAGACAACGCTCGTCCCAAGAATACCAAGGGCGCCGACACACAGATTTCTACCCACAATTGATTTGGCGATCTTTATCGCAATGAGTACTTTCGCTTTCAATTTGCGCTCGGGCTATTGAAATTGATATCGAAGACGTCGATATCGATTCCAATTTAGGGCTCACTTTTTATCAAGATTCGCGAAAGTTGCCTTGTCATAATTTGTTATAATGCAAAGTGGATCGACGTTTATGGGCATCTGTAGGAAAGTTCGTTTGTATGGGTAACTAATGATATGCCGGCAACTACCGAACTGAAGAGGCATAACCGGCTATGAAGGCAATGCTGATGCATCGGCTACAATTTGACAGGTTGACGAATTAGTCCGTGGTATTATCGTTGGTTCCCATACGGAAGAGGGAGAAAGGTTATACGAAAGAGACTCTTTAAGGAGAGGTAGGGCAAAGCGAGATATCCCGCGAAGCCGCCCGGTTGGGGAACTACCACTAACTTAGAGAATACCACAGCCAAACAAACAATACTATTTTAAATAGAAATGTGTTCCTGTCGGTGATTAAGGTTTCCAGTGCTCCATGGGTTGGGGATTTGGGGAACCGTGGCTTTGGCTAGTGGTTGGCGTACGAGTCGAATTTCGACGAAAACCTCCAAATCAACGTACAAGCTAGACAATCGTTTTGAACCGCAGTTCTTAAAAATATGTCCCTTACGGGAGTAACGAATTTTTCGTGTGGGAAAAGAAATATTTTTTTCACTGTAAGCGTTGTTTCACTGTAAGTATTGCGAGTAAGTGTTGTTTCATATTAAAACAAATAATTTTCGAAACATACCAAGAGTGGGCTCCTCTAGATAGGATACAACAAAATTATTTTTTGTTGAGTAAGTATATCTCAAATGATACGTAATGATACTACCTAGTATAGGTACTCATGCCACACCTTATGAAGGCAATTTTGAAGATATCTACTATTCATAATTTCTTTTCATTTTTCATTATTATAATGTAAGAAAGTTAAATTCTTTAAAAGCCCGCTAAAAAGGGGATGTATGGAAAGTTACAAAGCTGAAACTTCGACTTCGGAATTTTATTCGGGCTAGATAGGAGGCAACAATATTAAAAGTCCCCACCCCTAGGAGGGCCTTAGGGTGGGAGCCACAAAGAAGGTCCCTTTTTCGGTTATTCATTTATTGTAAGTATATCGAAAGCGGTGCGTTGTACGGAAATTTTGTGTATTACTAAATTAAGCCTACTTTACTCGCTTTTTCAAATTCCCAACTATTTACGAGCTACAGGCTCTCGGAAAGAAAAAATATTTACCATAAATAGTTCTTGTGTGAGGTTAGACATGAGGATATTACTTATCATTTGGAATACACTTTACAAAAAAATGTTTAGCCGTTTTTATCTGAAGGAGCCCAAACTTCGTATGCTTTGAAAGTTATTGTTGTTAAAATTGAAAACTAATGGCTTAAATGTAATTATGTGATTTATCTTCAGAATCAGCTCGGAAAATCCTTTCGTTTGTCAGGTTTCAGATAATCTTTTTTCCCAAACAAAAAAATTATGCCGTCAGCACTCCTCCCATAAGGGTTATAGTTTTAGGAACTCGGGTCAAAATGTTTGTTTTGACATCTAGAGCATACTAGACAAAGGGACATTTGCCTTTAATTGTCAGAGCAACGTGTTATAAAGGTGGGAAACGCATTGGCGATACCCGTGGTGTTGCTAATGTCTACTGGCAGCGGTGACCACTTTCCGTCAGGTGGCCCGCTTGCCTACCTTATGACATAAAAAAGACGCTCCATATTTTTTCCTTTAATGACTTTGGCAACTACAGCCAACCATATACGAAAGATAAAAAGCAGCGGACTAAGTGCTTATGGTCCAATTTATTTGGGACTAACTCGAATTGACAAGGGCTTGGATCGCATCAATCAAAACGATGTACAATCAATGATAAGGCCACAGTTTCTTTGATAGAGCCACGCAATTCTAGAGTGACACTTTTAGTTCTGCAGAACGATGGCGCAGGAAAACTGAAGATTCAGAATTTCGAATTTATGATAATAGATAGATTTTGCCCGCGATTTCGTGCCCTAGACTTGGAGGTCATGATTTACCTGTGCACGAAACATGCAAATAAATACTTTGACATAGACACAGCGTGTGTAGGCCTTCCACAAGGTGAACCGATGACCTGGTAAAGATCGCAGGTACCAGCTGTATACGTAAGGCACAGGACAGGCCTTTGTGGAGATCTCTGAGGGGGGCCCAGCAACATTCGTCTTTCGTCTGATGTGATGAAATACTTTGACAAATGTCCGAATAAATACACTATTAACATAATTAATATGATGACGGTGTGGTCAACAAAGTACCTACCCACATTATCATAATAAGATTTTGCACATCGATATGTCTTCGTCTCCCAGCTAGTCTAAAACGCAAATAAATACCTACCTACACACAACTACACGCGCCACATCCATCATCATTTCATTTAATCCGGAGAGGTGCTCTGTCTCATTTAATCATGCCGGGACAGGTTAATATAATTTTGTAACGCTGATAAATAACCAGACACTCGGTGCGACGGCGTCTCAGGGATGCAGCGTGTCGTTCCATTAGGATCACTATCCGATACATAATGACTTAGCTAATGGAACTTAGGATTATTTAGTTAGAAAATAATGTTTGTCGTTCTAAGGTACGATGACTATTGCGTAATCAACTGTTTATTAATTTTAATATTTATTTTTAAAAGCTCTATTTTTGAATCGCTCGCCTCGATTCGAACGATTTTTAATTTTGATTTTCAGCATGAAATATTCAATAACTTTTAAATCACATTGACAATACGATTAAAAAAAAGTGAAAATCATCAGCATGCATCAAAATACCGAATTTTTCATTACCAAAATAAAAATTTCAAACTGTTCGAATTATACATATAATAAGCATCGCATGTTCCGCAATTTCAAAATGACAATTATTCTAATCTATTTTCCCATTGTACAAGCACAACGTAGCTTCTTTAGCTTTCAAGCTAATTGTCGGGGTACCCACTTGAATTACGTTAATTCCATTTGGCCGCCATTAAAATGGTACTAATTAACATATCGCGGAGTGGGGGCCTTAATTTTACAAGAGCAGTTAACCTCATTCACGTGTTTGATGGGGCGCGCTCGCCAGCCGCCGCCCTGCAGAAAGTGCTGCGCTGGTCAACAGCGATTGTATCGGGAACGGTATGGTAGTCATATCGGTTGTTGTGGTAGTCGTACGCTTCGGGCGGGCGGGTGACGAGGTAATAATGACAGCCCATAGTCACTTTGTCGCCTCAAATTATGGCATCTACAGTCTCTCTGATTTGATTTTAATGAAAATATCGATACTGGTATCGACACACAAGTGTATATTTGTAATTTCATCACTTCCTAGTGATCAGAAATTATACGAGTATATTAGCTTATAAATAATGATGAACCAATAGCAGTAGAAATCATTACTTTTATATTCGAATTTAATATTGACACCAATATCGGTATTACTTAATATTTCGTTTGACGGCCTCGTATATCTATATTAAGAATAATAAAAACCCGAATTTCCCTGGTCCCGTGTAAAACAGACCTTGACACGATGACCCGCAGCGATTTCATTTGCATATCCCTTCATACGTGCGTATATCTTATTGCGTTGCGTGACGCCATCAATATGCTTCCCATGGAGAGCGTGTTTTGTCTCTGTTTATAACTGGTTACTTAAACGCGACGATACGTCTGGTATTTGTTTGGGTTATTCTATTCGGATTGCTTACGCCGTTACGGTGGCTTTTGATACCTATATGTACTTTGATAAATAGAGTTTTTGAAAAATTCGGTGTATAAGCGCGATGTTGATGCTCCGTGCGTGATTTTTTGGCTGGAAAACATATTTAGATGATCATTTTACTTCCTCTAATTTCTACAGCGATTGTATCGTATTATTTTATCTGTGGAACGAAACTCTAACTTATCAGCAGCGACCTTTATCTATTATAGATGATTTAACATCGTCCCTGTTAGGGGCTGACGTAGGTGCGGCATTTTCTCTGATGGCTGTAGGAGAAAATACAGGAAAGACAGATTCTATAGTAACAGTACCTGACTGGCCGGAAATTTATGCCTTTTGTACATAGAATAAAACTAAAATCTTCATGTTATTTAACATAACGAACATCTAATGACATTTATTTTTTTGTCAAATGCACTTCCTCAATTGATTACGTAAAAATTGGAAAATATGGAAAAGAAAATCATCTGTGTTGCTCTCAATTAAATTTTGAAGAACCTTTTTTATACAAGATTTTAATTAGTTTCTCCTGTCTACGTAATATAATCTTAAAATGAAAAATTGACCAATTTCCCGTACCTACCGACATAGGTATGGAAATATTGTCGCAAATCTTAGAAGATGCTCAAAACTAAAGCTGTATCAATCGCGATGCTGTCCTTCTATCGAGGCTAAACTAATCACGTTGTCTTTGGAAAATTTAATTACAGAGTAGGCGTAATCGTTCACAAATCAGCATTGTTTGTCTTCGCCGCGGCCTCGAGACATTCCGCCCGTTGGATTCGACAAACGGTTAATTAATAACACTTAATTCGAATTCACTACGCATTATTCGTACTGTTAATAAAATGCTTTCATTAGTTTGGGCCCTATATATTTCATCAGTGATTGGACTACAGTTGGTAATTTGTTTTGTCGATATACTACAAAAAGGTTTAGAGAACGCGTAGGTATTGAAATTTTGTGCTGCAGGGAGCGCTCTGAGTATAATTACGCTTTGATTATACTCGTATACCTGTAGATAATCGATTTTTCGAAGATTTTACGTTACATCTAATAAAAATGCGTTCACCATTTCATGTTATTTTTTATTTGTTGGTTACCACCATGGTTACAACCTTTCAGCTGGTGTCATGCGATGGATTGTCTATTGGTTATGCAACCTCCAACTGGTATTAACAACTAGCTTTCCGCCCGCGGCTCCGCCCGCGTGGACTATTTTGTACTTGCGAGCTTGCGCAAGTGTAGGGGAATAAAAATTAGCATATGACCATCCTCAGGTACAAAACTATCTCCATACCCAATTTCATGGTTTAGCCGTGAAAGCATAATAGACAGACTTTCTTTGGCATTTATAATATTATTATAATAAAAAATCGTTGCTATGGGACCGTTTCAAATTGATTTCCCTGAGCTGTGTGCACAAAACTGTTCTGCCTCGAATTGCACTGCGCTCAATACAATCTCTGCTGCGAGAAATAAAATTGAATTTCCCGTCAGCATTTCATTCGAATACTTGTCGTCTGACTTTTGACCAGTCACGTGGAGCGTTTGAATTGTTTGCGTTTCGGCTGGTCCGTCCGGCGGATGACGCGTTGTAACAAGAATGACGCGAGAGAGAGCTAATGGCTGGGGAATCGCTAGCCGTAATGCGGAAATGGACAGTTTTAGGTCAGGTTATGGGAACTATTTTGTTTTAATATTTTTAATGAGGTAGGCATAGTTATAGTTTTGTTTGGGATGGAATATTTTGACCGAATTTTGGAGATAAAGGCTTTGTCCGGATTTTGGTGATAAAGACACAATCTTTTCTTCCCCAAGTTACCATCTATCTCCTTATCAAATTTTATTCAAACCTGTTTAGCGATTTAGGAGCAAGGCCGTTTTTTATTGTGTGTCGTAAGCTTGAAAACGTAACTGACAGGTGTTACTTTCGCATTTATAATATTGTATTAAGTTTGGATGTTTGTTTTTGTCATTACTCTAATAACTAACTGCGGACTTGGTAATTATGTAGATATCTGTAGGTATATAAAGATATGCAATAACAATTATTAAAGTTTAAAACACAATACAATTCTTGTAAGCAGTATTTCTCGTAGCCGCTTCGTAGCTGCGTAGAAGAGCTACGCCGTCAAAGCTCCGCGCGTAGTGGAAGTAAACAACCGAGAGAAAAGTTGTTAGAGCGTCAAAACCTGTTTATATTTCTCCGAGAAACCTGTTTATTGAAATTGTGAGCGCGGGATCTGTGCCCAAGTCTTAGGGCGGCCATTATAGTCATTTTTGTACAGATGTAAGTGCCGATATTTATGCATATCTAACTGTAGCCGCAGAAAACTGTTTGATGATTATGATTGCATACTTGCCAGTAGTGTATACAGGTTGATATATGTACAATTATGGGCTGTAAATTGGCTCTCGAGACTGTTCTTCCTAATGAAAGATCTTGATCTTGGTCAAGCTCACTTCTCCAATCGATTAGCCTCAAAGTACGAAACGGTCACCCATCCAGTCACCGACATCTGCGTGCGTTGCTTAACTTTTTGTCATCGGTGTAGCAAACACACCGCCATTGGACCGGTCGTTGCGTTGTTATGTTTATTGTTTTGAAATGCTTGACAATTTAAGTTACAGGATATTATAACTTAAATTTAAATAAATGAGTACCTATAGGCAGATTTTTTATACAACTTTTTGTTTTAGACTCAAATTATATGCTATTTACACCACAAATCTCTTAGTAGTTGCCAATATTTGTAATTTTTTCTTAAAAAGGTGTTGATCTCTACAAAGTTCTGTTGAAGCATTATATTTTCTTACTAATAGAAAGCGAATACCCATTTACATACATATTGTCTGACTAACATCTTCCAACGCATTTAGTTCAAAAGAACTGGTATTACCGAGTGCAATATTTTATAGTCCCAAACTTTAAATGACTATAAATTCATTTTGAGGTCGCCAAGTGAGATTTGTCCGCACCGCAAACTGCAGACTTGGCCTGACGCCAGCGCATTGTTACAATGTTTTGCTTCGGAAAACATATCACTTTCTTACACCTATTTGCTTTGTGATGTAAGAACTTTATTTTCTAAAACCAGTTTAAAATAAGGAAACCGACAAATAATATTTTTTTAATCTTTATAATATTATTATAGATAGGCAAAAATGGCGTAAAGGTTAAATTATAGTATCCCGCCTTACCTTTAATGAAATTTTACCTTTAGTCCAATATATTTATGGGCTATGAGAAAATATAATTCATAAGGTTCTGTAATTATAATCCAAATAATTACAGAACCTGATTACAACACTTTCGAGTACCTAATTAGCATGAAAGCTACTTAAGGAAAGGCTAACTACAGTGAGAGACAGCTACTGTGAAAACTGTAAGTGAATGTAATTAGATTGCAGTTAAGGGTCGTTCGCGAAATCCTGGTCCCGAGCACACGGCTGCTGGCGAGCGGCCAAAGTTAACCTACTGCCTACTGTCTACATTGTCTATGTCCCACTAAACCGCCTCTGTCAACACGACGTCCCACATCGAATTTATTAACGTCCAACTGTCAGCCCAACTGCCGCAACTGCAACTTTGGTGGTATCTAGCCTTTGGAAGTCACTAGCAATATTTGACAGTTTGAAATTACCTCCGTCACAAGTAACCACTTATTTGCATATTCATAAGATAGTTTGGCAGAAATTCCTTTGATTTACTGGTGTCGTGGAAGCCGGGTACTTATAGACCAACCGTGAGGGATTTCTGTAGATTAGAAACTAGACAGGAGCGTTCTCTTTTACTGTGATCTTCAAGCTTGTACCGCGTGTGCAGATAATAGCAAGAGACTCTGTACTGTATTAGATTTAGACACGAACACTGAGTGAATATATATTTATACCTACTTTTAACAATAACTACACTTTATTTCGACTACAAAGAAAACAAATTTTATCGTCGAACTTCAAATCATTCCTAGTGTTATGTGAACCATACCATCGATTTCCTATCCAACAGTACAAGGGCTATTTATTGCGATATTGATAAAATTCTAAGATAGTTCTAAGGTAGCTCGAGGGTAGCCAAGGTAATACATAGCAGCGTGGTAACTACTGTTAAGACACGTTAAATATAGTTTAGTAGGCGGATACAACTCACCCTGCACAGTCAGAGGTAGTCACCTTTTCCACGTTCAACTGTGCATCCTGTGGCGACTTCATAGCCATGAAGGGATGTATCAAATAAAATCATTGTCGAATATGAATAATTCACACAGTTAACAGTCATTCAAATATTAGGCTAATGTATTTTACTCACCAGTTGTACCAGTGACTGTCAAAATAAAGCCGTTCCATTGGCTAGCATCCAACTGTCAGCTTTGAGAATTGTATTTTCTTCTGTCTACGCCATGACAATGAAACCATCGCCGTTTTGATCACTTTTCAGTTATAGTCACGGGTTTCTGTATAGACTTCAGGGGACATTTGTGTTTCAAAGTAACAAAGAATAGATACCTGTTCCGTTAGCAGACCACACTGTACTAGGTATCTTAAAATCTATTAGTGTGGTGATGAGTGTGGTCCATGCTGCTGTTAAATACAATCCAATAAATCTTAAAATTTGTATGTTTTATAATTTCAATTGCAAAACATTCATAAAACATATGATGCAGATCAAAATTATGATTTACCTATACCTCACCATAGTGAGGTAAATTCATCACCAAATCACTCACTTTACATAGTGAGAAATGGAGACAAAATGATTTTGTGTTCTGATCGCTTTTGCTCATAGATGGGTTTGGTCTGCAAGTTCCTTTGCACACAATCCAACAAACGAAAGAAAAATTCTCCCAAGCTTAGTACCATTTCTATTCTGGAACATAAAAATCCATATGTAATGTAACCGTGAACATATAATCAGTAGACGGACATAATTTCGCGTTTCTATTATTAGTATGAATTGTAATACGTTTAGTAAAATGTGCATAAGAAGTCGTAAAACCTTTCATTATTTTAATGGTACCACCGTCAATGAATAAGCAAGGCATAACCCTGCTTTTATGATAATTACTTGCTCGCTTTATCGGTTTTGTAATAAGGAATAGCTTTCATTTCACAGTTTCTGATTTATCGCTTGAAGTACGTTTTAGTTTAATGTCGCTGGATTGTGTTGCACTAATGCTCGTTAACTGTAACTAAGTTAATAGGTAAGTGGGTAACTAAGTTTCATGAAGTAGGTCTAGTGTAAATGAATCCAGAGACACGGGAGAAGTGTAGGAGGATGTTAACAGACCTTGGTAGAAGCCGGGAGTGGCCGCTAGGATTATGATGATGATGATGGTGACGATGCCTCACAGTGGGCCAGCGGGATCTATGCTAGCGCCGTTTGACAGGACGTATCTGTTATCTAGCTTTTTGTGCAAAATTAAGTTACAGAAAAGTCAGATACGTTCCGGACCCGTTTCCGTGGGAACCACATTGAATTTCGTGTAAAGCTATGTTTCTACTTACCTATGTTACTCGCTGATAATGTAGCTTTTTATAGGTAAACTAATTTTTGAAACAGGTTAAGTAATAAACAATAAAAAAAATTCTCTTTTTAATATTATTACGAATATTTCCCGCCTTAAATAATGCTAAATTAATATTATTGGTTTTGTTGAACGAAATAATTTACGTACAAGTACAAATAGCTCTTGGCCAGTAGTAGCTACAACATTATCACACAACGACGTACTAATAAAACACCTGATTGCACTAATAACACTGGAAAAATTCCACTTACATAGTTACATTCGAACTGGCACGTGCTTGTTACGTCTATAAAATGATTATAGTACCCGTCAGGAGTGGATACAAAGTTATCGTGGATAGATAATTGGCAATTTGCAACGCCTCCCGGTAACGAAGGGCCGACTGGCACAGTCAAGGCCACTCGGCCAGCCAGCGCCAGCCAGCGTGTCGGGCCGGCCGTGTACTGCGATTGCGATTTATGGCAGCGCCAGACCCTATCAAGTGACATTTTGATTTATTTATTACGACAATAATGTATGGCTTCTTTACCTGCTTGCGGACCAATAGCGTGCCTGTAGGTACAGTCTGTAGTTTTGTAACATGAACCCTTTAGAGACGACGCAACTGCGGTTTTGCATTTTGGTTACATAAAACTTTTAATGAGGCTTTAACCTAACCGAATTGGTAGAGATTAGAGCTCGTGGTGATCTTTAGTGAGACAAAAACCTCGTCTTTGGGTCGTCGAGCCTATACACATAAGTAAGTGCATGAATCGTAGATATTGTAGACGACATTTTGAAATCTATGTATCCTGGTCTGGCAAGAATATATGAGATAGAGGGCTACTGCTGTTACTTGCTACTACTTGTTTGTTGCCAGTGTAAGAAATTAGTTCTAAAAAATTCTGCAACATGGCGACACCTTATTTATACCTGATCAGGCTTTAGAATTTAAATAATTAAAAAGTCAAGTCTAATTGACTAGTTTAGAGGATATAACTGTATCAAAAATATCAACAGTAATAGACTTTTGTATTTTTACTGTTTTAAATATATTAATCTTGACATATTTTTTAAGGACACTCTTCTACTTATACTTTATAATAAAACATAATATTTTATTATAGAGGACGTAATTTTATACTAAGGCTACATACTTTGTTATCGTAAGATGCTATAACAACCTACTGAAGATGTTTCACAAATTCAATGCCCCTAAATCAGTCACGAAAGTTTCGCAAACAAAACTCATTGTAGGAACAACAAAAAATGGAGGTCAAAGTTGTTTTAGCGAATGGAAAAACAAAGAGCCTGGACTCTGAAATCGGCGGAAACGTTCAGGCGCAAGGCCAACGGAGCGCGACAAACGTGTATACTAGCACTAGAAAAATATTTAACAAAAAATGTTTATCAAGTCGATCCTATTATGCAGTAGTCTACTTTTTGACAAAAAATATTGTCCAGCTAAGGCTAATATAGAAGAGGTAAAGACGACCTTTCATTTTTAATTATTGATTTTTTTTAGGCCATCTTGGGTTTCTGCCACAAGGAGTCATCATCATCATCTTGCCGTTAATGTCCCGGTTGTGCTCTCACGCACGAGAGCCCGGCGTCCGCCTTGACCGTGATCCAGGATTTTGCAGCTTAGACAATTATAGTAGAGTGACTGCAATATTACCTCTGTGACCCTGCTACCAGGGGAACCTGACCAGATTAAATCATTGTTACACATCCAGGAATGGAGGCCTAAATGTGCAGGTTTCATCACGACCTTTAGCCTCACTAACAATAAAAATAATGACATCGGTTAGTGTTCAACTAATGTATAAGACAGAAAAGAATCATTGATACATGGTAGCACTGGGGTTTGATCCCGGTACTTCGGGACCCCTTATCCATTAGGCCACCGCCACTCTACCCACGAATTATTAAAATAAATCCAAATAAGTCCTTAAAAGTATTAAACTATATTTGCGCAGTTCAGTCCAAGCCAGTCTGCTACGCAATGCAGTGTTCAAACCAACGTAATTTGCCTTTGATTCGCCTTTTACGATAATTATTTGACTTCAGTATACTTAATTCTTCAAGCCTTTTTTTGTAATAGAGTAATACAGAACTGTGTAGTAGACTGAACTGCTCAATTTGTGTTGTATTTATTGACCTAAAAAGGTCAATCAAGTAAAAACTTACAAATGTATTGATAAATTTTAAATGCAGGTTAGTAGTCGATGATTTATTATGATAGACGACAGTGATGATAATAACGCAGAGCGGGTATGCCTCCCACAAGGTGGAACGGCGACCTGGTAAAGATCGCAGGTACCAGCTGAATGCCCAAGGCACAGGCCCGGTCATTGTGCAGATGTCTGGGAGAGGCCTATGCCCAGCAGTAGGCGTCTTTCGGCTGATATGATGATAATAACGATACCGTTAATATTAGATCCCCATAATACCCTGAACTTTAACAAGCAAATGGAAACACCTACGTAGAAGCATTGGAATTTAGTTAGCCAGTGAACCCTGAGACAATTTGGTTTGCTCCGTTTATTTTGGTATTTAGCCGGTTGTCCTTACAACGTCCGTGAG
The DNA here is from genome assembly GCA_907269095.1 of Blastobasis adustella. Lineage (NCBI taxonomy): Eukaryota > Metazoa > Arthropoda > Insecta > Lepidoptera > Blastobasidae > Blastobasis > Blastobasis adustella. Next base: position 11,518,794 of record OU026119.1, on the reverse strand, counting down.
TTAGAGAGGTCTTGGGAGGAACCTTTGTGAGGGATACGGCGGCGCGTGAATGCCGCGAGGGTCGGCCCTCAAATGTCAGCCAGCTTTTCACCCCGCGCCTATAAGTTCAAACATGTAGCGAGTATTATTAATCTGGCGTTATTAATTTTAGGGAGCCGTTGGCCTCAATCGTCGAAGTTAATAGTACATACTTATTATTTCGATGGCCTAAAAGTGTAAATTTTGATTATAAAAATTTCAGATGTCTAGACTAAATGAAAAATGTGCTCGCACCTATTTAAACCCATAACGCCCACAATGATTCTTAATCCACAAGCTTATGAGCAAAAAATTGCAAATGATTGTGATTAAAAACATTGTATTATTATTCAAAATACCAAACGTTACCATACTTCACAGTTGAACGTAATAGCTTAATTAATTCGTAGCCCGTAGCAAGTTATGGGTAAATTTATCAAGCGGTGAACAGTTAGGTCAGTGGCCTTGACCTTCACTTGACCACTGATACCTACACCGTGGTCCCAGGAGCCCCGCGGGTCAACACCCGCTGCACCCGTCACCCCGATCGTTTACGTCACGCCAACATACAGATAACAAACAACTAAACAAGCAATTTATAAAATTCTCTAAAAGCTTTCCAACTTGGTAGACGATTGTTTTGGCCGGAGGCGATTAACGTTTGAAAGATGCAGACATTTTGTGTCAATCGTGAGTTATCGTACTCGTATGTATCAGTTGTTCCAACTGCCTGTCTGTTCAGAAATAATAATAATTTGCACCAATCACTGCTATGACTAGATCTTCCACGACATTCGTACAAACTATTGCAAAAGGCGGTTGTCTGATGTACCTGCCGGATAGTTAGAAACTTGGCTCTGGCCCGTGGCAATCATGAAACCGGGCCAATTTGTCATTGATCCCGAGATCCAAAAAATGCATATACCAAATTATAATATTAATAGAATAACTTTTTGTGATTCTTAAACCCATGTCGGTAAATATGAGCCGAATAGTCGATTTATTACTGCCAGCATCGCAATCCATAAATACATTCTCAACGTGACTTTGTAGCGAGCAGATTTAACAAACAACGTACATTTAAGTTTCTGTGCGCAACAATGCCGAGCTCTGCTTTGTGAAGTTGCCTTGTACAGCAACTTCTACGGTCTTACAGTTGGACTCTACAGTCTGGCTGGATGGACCAAGAGCGCACTTGAACGTTAAATGGGAACAATACGTTATGAAGGAAGTTACGGATAGAAGACAAGTCAGCGAGTGCGCGTTAATTTGTATGAGAATATTGTTGTAAGGTATATAGAGATTATTACTTTTTCGATGAATTTATCTAGACTTACTAGCGCGCCGTACGAATTGTCGACGATACCGTACTGACAGGCAAGTTGGAACCACTGGCTGATCGAAGGGACTTTGGCTCCCTGTGTGTGTTCTACCGGCTGTACAATGGGGAGTGTTCTGAGGAATTATTTGATCTGGTGCCCACAGCACAATTCCGCAATCGCACCACCCGCCGTGGGCTGGGTACTCATCCCCATTACGTGGACCCTCTAGTGGTGTCCACGCGAAGATTCGAAAGAACGTTTCTCGCTCGTACGATTCGGATGTGGAATGAGCTCCCAGCAACGGTGTTTCCTTTGGTCTATGACATGGGATCGTTCAAAAGGTATATTAGAGGTCTCCTTAGAGGCGGGCAACGCATTGGTAGCACCCCTGGTGATGCTGATGTCCATAGGCGGCGGTGACCACTTTCCATCAGGTGGCCCGCATGCCTGTTTGTCTGACGGATAACATAAAAAAAAAAAAAAAAAAAAGACTTTCAATATCTTACAGTATTTTATGTAAATATGTGTATGACATAAGTGGCTTGGTGTTTGGTATCTTTATAGATATCTACGTATTTCACGAGACGAATAACGATATATAGGATATCAATTGCCACACTTCGGCTTCGCTCGTTTGGCAAACAAATTTTTACAATAAATTGTTATAGAAAAGGAGGTGAACAAATTTGGCCGGATAACCCTCGATGCAATAATTTATGATATATGAGGGTTTCAGCTAGGGTTGCCAAATCTACTACATAACATAGTAAGTATCCTACTATATTTTGAATTAAGTACTATATACTGAAGATATTATACAGCTAAATCTACAACATTTTAGTAATACAGCGGCAACACTTTCTTCAACTATAATAAGAGCTATTTGTTCGAAAAATACTCTATTCCTTAAATAAAAAGTGCCTACCTACGTAATTTAATTTACTTAACATTTTATCATGTGGTGTCTGGTAGAATAGTGCCCTTCGACAAGAATGTCTTACAAATTGTAAAAAATCTGCTTAAAAATAATAAAAAATGGATACTATATTATTTATTTTGATACAATTTTTGGGTCACCCTAAATGGAAACCTCTTGTATTGTTATTGAATTTTTTGGCAACCCTGGTTTCAGCCCTTTTGACTTTGAGCATATTAAAAGATTGGAATTTATACTTTATGAAATATCTATCGCGTATCGGGGAACCGATCGGCATTCTCGAGGCAAAAAAACCTATATTTTCGATTCAAACTCGCATTTTCGCGAGATTATCCCAGTTTCATTTCGATTTGGACCGAACCCTTGAATTCACGGTGTGGTTATAAAGCATCATTATTTCCATACATTCATAAATATGAAAGTAAAACATATTTTATATTGATTTCATTGTCAATACGTGCTATAATTAGCCTAAAGTCAAATAATTTAGTGTCAACCTCAGCATTAATAAAAGGATTAGAATTTATACTTTATGAAATATCTCCCGTGTATCGGGGAACCGATCGGCATTCTCGAGCCAACAAAACCCATCCTGTTTCGGTTCAAACTCGCATTTACGCGAGATTATCCCAGTTTCATTTCGATTCGGACCGCCATTTCCGCTACACAGCCGCGCGTCTCTAAATATCGCCTTTGGGTAATTGCATTTAGTGTAGGTAGCTACTTATTTTGTTGCGAGCAGAATGCTTTTGCGGCTTAACCACGAGAGTCTATAATTTAGAGCTAGAACCTCAACATCTATACATAGTATAAAACAAAGTCGCTTTCTGACGTCTGTATCTATGTACGCTAAGATCTTTAAACTACGCAACGAAGGGTTATAAGCCAGAAAAAAAGGGTAGGTAGGGGTAAAGTAGATGTACGCGAACGAAGTCGCGCCGGGTCCGCTAGTTGTTGATATTCCATAGTCCTTTTTGGCGTATTTAATTGCTAGAAGTATACCCACAGTGTACATAACAGGGATGATAACTGAAAATACGTGTGGCACTCGGGGACTGTCGCGGTAAAGCTATTGCATAGCATTTTTTATCAACTTATGCAATTATAATTATTTATTTATTTTATTCATGCAGTATTTTATGCCTCAATATTATTTAACTTTACGATTTCTTCATTTTTTTCACAGGAAAAGACAAAAATTTGACAGTAATGAAGAGAATGTCGTGCAATGTAGGGCTGTTGAAAATTTAAAAAATGTAACGCTACAAGAAAATCAATTTTACGGCCGCGGCTAAAAAGCAAGCTGTCTCACCTAGCATTGTGTCTAAAAGAAATAGAATCAGTTATGAGCAGTTAGCAGCTAGTCTACACGCATACGTCTAGTCGCACGCACACAAACACCGTGCCGAAATCTGCCGAACTGAAACGACGTTAGACGATGCACGGCTTTCAACGCCGCACAGTGGGCTGAAAATCGAGCTTCATAGACATAGGCAACTCAACTTTTAATGTGTCGTTTTTTTGGCGGGAATTGCTTCCACAAGCTATAACTATACATAAAAATGTTATCCGAGTTAACTCTGCGCAAAAACAAATGAATTATATTTTTTTTACGAAAAAAATGTATGGAGCCAATATGAAAAATCCAATTATCTCTGAAACCGCTAGGAAAACCGTAATATCCTTACAGATGGTTATAAAACTAATTATTCATGATTTTTTGACATACTCCATATAACGGTTACTGCTGCAGAATTTTTTTTAAAAATCGTCGAAATATTTTATTTATTTATTTATACACGGTTCCTTTCGGTGAGAATTTAGCAACACGTTAAATCATATAGTATTAGGCTTGGTTCCTAGAAATAGTAGGTAGATGTAGGTAGGGTAAATTCTCACCGAAAGGAACCGTTTATAAATAAATAAATAAAATATTTAGAAGATTTTTAAAAAAAAATCTGCAGCAGTAACCGTTATATGGAGTATGTCAAAAAATCATGAATAATTAGTTTTATAACCATCTATAAGAATATTACGAAAAAAATGTATGGAGCCAATATGAAAAATCAAATTATCTCTGAAATATTTTGCTTGGTTATAAAACTAATTATTCATGATTTTTTGACATACTCCATATAACGGTTACAGCTGCAGATTTTTTTTTTAAATTATTGAAAAAAAGTATTTTCAAATTTTAAATGGTAGGCAAATATATTTGCTCAAATGTTTAGTAGGTATATATATAATAGGTATATGTATATAAAAACCGTTTAATCAAATTGATAATTGTTTATATTGATAATTTACATTTATATAAAATGGTGGGTTACAAAAATGTGGTTTTTATTAATATAATATGTATTGATAATAAAAAGATAGTAATTTATAATATCTTACAAACTATTGATAAGAAGAAACTTAACTTCTTCACTTTTTATTATTATGTACAAGTAATAAGAAATAAGGAATAACAATAGCATGCAATAATATTATTGAAATAAAAAAAATAACAAAAAATAATTAAATATGACTTAATCTAAAACACATTATTCAGTTTATTCATTTTCCTTATCACTCTCGTCGTCTTGGGTATCCATTTCTGAGTCATAATGCACATTGGAAACATCTAGAAACTCAAAGTCAGTTTCTCGAAACTGAATTATCTCGAGAGTTTCAGAAAAATACTGCTGCCTTTTCTTGGTATCTAACTTGGGCCTTTGTGCACTTATTATAGGATCTGAAGAAATAATAAGCATATTAAGGATATCTTGATTACTATCTTGCCTGTTCTTTTTCCGCGAATGATGTTCTCGAAACCTTCTAAAATCTTTATTTCGAGCTTCTGATGCTTCTTCTGAGAGACTTCCAATCGGTACAATATCATTATTTTGGATTATATCTGCCCCGTGTATAAGTATTTTATGGACGGTTGAAGACATATAATACCAGTCATATAACTCCACGTACTTTTCTGCGGTTTGGCGAGCATAATCTTTGAACTTACTGACATCGATGTTCTCACCCGAAGTGATTGTTTGCAAAATTACAGCAAATCTTCTTACAAGTTCTTCATCCAACCCGGTAATGGCTGCAGTTTTATTTGGGAATTCAAAGAACCTTCTTGCTGTATTTCCGTCATTGGTAGTTCCCGAGCCTTGTTTTACGATGTCAATCAAAAGATTGAGTTCATTTTTGAACTTATCCTGGATAATCTTTTTTCTTCTTTTTAACATTTCTTTGTGCTCATTTCCTCTCGCTGCCCACTCTTTGAAATCAAGTCTGTACGAAATATGTAACAAACATTCCATACAATTAATACGGGCGTGTAGAGATGACAACCCAAATTCGTAAACGGCAGCGGACACGGTCTTTGACGTCACAGCATCCAAACGGTTCATTTCAGTTGGTTTTGCTAAACACAGATAGCATGATGAATTTGATCTGGCATCAGATAGGTACGTGCAGACTTTAGCATCGATCATTGTCATCATCAGTTGATGGTTCACCTTATTTCCATTATTGCACTCTGTGGGAATAAGAGCCTTGATTTCATCATCCATGTGTCTTTTATTATCAATGACGACTGCTTCGCTCTCCTTCACAAAAGTAAACTGAACTGGGCGACAATACACCGCTGAGCACGGTTTCGGGTTCGTCCATAAAGTGTTGTCTCCATCAGTCAGTTTAAGTGGCACTAAGGACGTCATAAAAATGCTGGAATCATCTTGCTCACCCTCCATTTTCTGCTTGTATCGGCTTTGGTTTGAAGCACCATCAAATCCCCACTTTGATATCAGTTTCAAATGTTTATTTTGCACATTGTTAGAAAGAGTGTGGAGGATTCTCTTCACTGTGATGTCAAGTAAACTTTGAAGTGTAATCCTGGCTGATGAATCCGTCACCGACACTGCTTGCTTTGGCGGATAGCATTCAAGCTTCGCTTGTTGCACTTTATAGTACGATGGATAAATGTCCTTAGCACCTTCTCTAATGGCCGTCTCTCGCAATGTGATATATTGCCACTTCGATAGTTTTAAAGAGAGCAATAATCCAAGCGCTTTTTCTGGGGTAAATATATCAGTTTTCACAGTTTTTTTTATTGATTCCTTAATTTGACCAGCTGCTTCAGGATTTTTTAATATATATTCGATGACAGATGCGATATCCTCGTGGCCTTTCTCTTTTAAACGTAGTGCAGCTGTATATGCCAATTCACTTGGGTCTTCGTCTTTATGATCATCAGATCTTCTCTTTTTCTGTTTGCTTCCTAGATCTTCAAAAGGTTTTCGAAGTATCTTGGTCATTGTTCCAACAGAGGATGATGTCGATGGCTCTGGTGAGACTGGTCGTTCATCAACAGTTGCTTCTTGAGTGTTTAACATTGTTTGTACGCAACTTGGCCAATCGATATTTGCTTGTAGCCAATTATCGTACTGTTTTCTGAATGTATCTTTAATTCGGTGAGATCTCTGCCATCTCTGTGATGCAGCTCGTGTGAATTTCCGACAAAATTCTTTTAAAGTCACACAATCTTCGGCACCAATGCAATCGCCTAAGCGAGACATAACTGCACCAAACAATACTTTATAGTCAAATGAAGTACTTTCACTTTTTAGAAGAACAAACAAGTCTAAATTAGTTATTAAACTTTCCATTCTAACACTTTTCAGTCGCAGGACAAATGTAATGTTAACGGTTACAAAGTTTTGTAAATACTAAATTATAACACAAAATTTTAGTCCTTTTATTGTAGTGGTCGCTATGTCTATGAAGCTCGATTTTCAGCCCACTGTGCGCCGCACTGCTGTGCCGGTCGGACACCCCCCGGTGTTAGGTTTATTTTTGTTACGTAATTACTTGATTCGGTCGCCGCGCTCAAAGCCTGCGATAAAAGCTATGCAATAGCTTAAAAAGTTTTTTTAGTCCGTCAGGTAGATTATCAAAAAATATTGGACAAGTATTTTTTATTTGTTACTTGAACAAAAAATAACGCCGATATAGTGCGTTAACATATTGACTTCAGTAGTGACGTTACGAGCCCCCCGCCCCGAACTCTCATACGCTTTATCTTTGCCATTATTTATTGATTTCATAATTATAAAAATACGTGTCTAATATTTTTTATAATTCAACTCTTAATTTGAATATCAAAATGATGACCAAGTCATTATTTATATTAAAGAGACGATAATAATAATCTCCTTATTGAAACAAAGCCTCGTTGAAGTGAAGTAATGTTTTACCAAAATACCAAACAGAAACTGCGTACTAATTAATGTCATAATTCTTATTCTTGTTACAGTTAAATTTGTTAGGACGGTTATAGCAAAAAAATCATGAACTTTTTGCAATAGACCACGTCTATGTACTATTTACATAAGAATTTTAACGAACCACATTGTTACTTCCAACAAAAACTAAAATCTTTTCCTTCCGTGTTTTAAAAATATAAAACATATTTTCCGTATAACAGACCCGCCAGTCAGGAACATTAACAATGTTATTCCTTCATTAAGTTCCACTTTTAAAACTGCGTCTAATGAGGTCCATGTTTTACAACTCTCGTATATATTATACCTACATTATATTGACGACCTGAGTGGTTCAGTGGTCAACATCTGGTCTGCCACGCAAGAGGTCCCGGGTTCAATTACCGGCCGGGCAAAAATTGAAATGATGAATTTTAATTTCTGTTACGGGTCTGGGTGTTCTATGTATAATAAGTATGTATTCAAAAAAGTATTTAAGTAGTTTATCAGTTATTTAGCACCTATCGCACAAGCTTTGTTTAGTTTGGGGCTAGATGGCGCTGTGGGAATTTGTCCACGAATATTTATTTATTATTCATTATAAAATATTATATGAGCTTCGGCTGCGTTGAGAGGGAGCTCGGCACGGGCGCCCGCTCGAACTTACGCTGTTATTGCTGGCCTTTAAGGCATTCCGTCGCCCGCGTCACGAACTAAACCAGCAAGGGATTAGAATCTACCCCGGGCTCACACTAGCGGTCCCCCGCAGTTTTCATCCGTGTTCAACTCGAAATTCTAACAAAGCTTACATTCGAATGCCCCGTGGGATCCTGTTACTTTTCCGGGATCAAAGTTCGGGAAAATGGGTTTAGTAGTTTTGGACAGACAGACAGATGGCGAAATGAATTGTATAGATGGATGATTTTAGAGTTTCTAGCCGCCCAAGGGACCTCCGACATGACATATGACGGCTTGATAGCAACAGGGGCCCCTATTTTTGAACCGATCTCCTGGAAATGAATTGTTTTCAATTCTGATTTTCGTATTGAAAAATACATTTTGATACCTATTTTCTTTATTTTTGAAATGTAATAAGATAAATGTTGAATTTTTAATGTCGAAAATTAATATTGAAAACCGCTCGAATCGAGGCGAGCGATTCAAAAATAGGGATCCTGGGCTTCCTACGGCTTCATATCCGAAGCACGAAGCGCGTGAAGATTAAATCACTTGATACAATACGAAGGTAGAAAAAGTCCTCAGCTACGGGTTTCGAAGTTAACCCTTGTGTCGGCCTTTAAGTAAGTTATTGCTGAAGGAGTGATCTAGTACTTGGCGACTTGAGTAGATACTAGAGTGGTATTTAGCGGTTCAGTGGTCACCTTGCTGCTGCGCTGCGCAGATGTTTCGGGTTCGATTTCCGACCGGGTAGATATTTTCAGTTCGATCCGGAACAGAAATTGGGTGTTATATTAGTTTAGCACCCACAACACAAGATTTGTTTAGTTTGGGGATAGTTTGAGGTGTGAATATCTTGGCGTTAATTTCCTTGGCCTTGACCATGATCCAGGATTTGGCAGATCAGGTAATTACAGTGGGGCGATTGCCATCTGACCTCCGTACCCTATTAATGGGGGAACCTGACCCGATTGGATCATGGTTACACAATCAGTCGCCTGGATGTGCAAGTTTCATCACGACGTATTCCCTCAATGTAAGAGCATCAGCTAGTGTTCAACTAATGTACATAACTTAGAAATGAGTCATTGGTACATGGCGGCAATGGGGTTCGACCCAGTCACCTCGGGGTACGAGTCGGACCCCATAAGCATTAGGCCACCGATGTTCCTTGGGGTAAATGTGTGATATTGATTTATGAATGTATGATTGTTCCTTGTTGCAGAAGCCGCACGGGGGTGTTAGGCGCGCTGCTGCGGGCGGCCCGGAGGCCCCTGTGACTAGCGAGAGCGCTAACCAACGGGACGGGCGGCGGACTGTGAGTATTTATATACTTACAATAAAAAATATTTTTATAACGAGCTTTTATCGTGCGGAATAGTACTCATCAAGACCATTCCAAAGAGCCAACCACGATGGGGTTAACGGGCTATGCACCACTCTCATTCCCACAGCTGCAACTCCTGTGTAGCCAAGATCTACAGCGGCGACCACACACAGGTCCTGAGCTTCGATACTCAGGCGCGTCCGATGGGGTTACCTATATTGTTGCGTTCAGTAGTTCCTATGACCTTTCGACTTGACTATCAGACTCCATGGTACTATATTAATGCATTGTCATCCAAGGTACATAGGTATACCAAATTGCAGGACAATTAAATACCGGAAAGTGGGTCAAATTAGGCTTGCAACATTTGCCGCGAACATACATAGTTACAAACAAACATTGCAAGTTAAATAAAAGCTTGAAAAACAGAAAGAAATAAGGGACCCCTGGAAAGAGAAAGAGAGTATGTGAGAGAGAGAGCCCGCAGTTGACTTATTATTTAAAAAATAAGTATTGAGATAAATTAGTTAGGTACCATTACGTAGTAACTTTTACTATAATAAATAAGGTTTACTATGGTTCATTGTTATTAACCACGTTTCCGCTGGCGCATTATGTTCTCTATTCAGCTTTCACAAAAACTCCTTCGCATCTTGCTCAAAACTTCTCTCAATAAATCCTATACTGTTAAAAGCAAGCTACATCTTCGACCTCATCGTCGCTTTTCATCAGGTGAGTTGAGGTCAAATGCAAGCCTATTGATAATAAAAAAGAGGAAATTTAAAAACCGGTAAAATTCATACAGAATCCAAACTGTGGTATTTATTTAACATCTTCAAAAGAACCTACGGAAAATACACAAAACGATATACGAGTAATATGAGTAGGTAATGGAGTAAACGAGCGTTTGTAAATTAATTAGCGCAGAGTGGTATTAATAAATACCATTTACCTTTACAACGAAACCAAAGCAAAATACGAAAACCTACCAAACTGAAAGTGGATACTTGGCTAAGATTTCGTACCCTTTCAACTGAAAAGCCAGTCGCCGAGGGACAAGGGCTCGCATTGCTTATTATTTTCCGGCTGAATAGCTACCGACGCAAAACCGTGACGTCATAGGCAACCTCGGTGGAGCGAGCCCTGCGCTCCTGTGTCGTATTTACTTGGTACTATAAGTTTACTAGCTTTTGCCCGCGACTTCGTTCGCCTGAAATTCGGTTATAAACTTAAAGATCCGATCCAATTATACCCCATGTGCTGTTCTGGGCTATAAGCTATATTACGGCCAAATTTCATCAAAATCCATTACTGAAATGCTTAAGAAGAAGTAACAAACATTCAAACATACATCCTTAAACATAAATCCATTAAGTAGGGGGTTTACTGCTATACTACACTATTGCTTAAGAAACCACAACTTCAAGTGTATCTACAAGGCAAAAATACAACTATGCAAAGCTTGAGTGCATCAACTAGTGAAACGAGCACCCGGATACGCGGAATTGCACTAAACTTGAATTGAACTGGCTTTCAAACGGTCCGGTAATCGGTCCATCCCATAAACTTTCCCTGGTATACCAAACTCTTTCGTCCATCCGTTCGGGAGCTACGATGCGACAGACAGATACATACGTCAACTATATTTCTTAAGAATGATACCATTAATGTTTCGAGTTATTGTTATTGGTTAACTGTAAATATACAAAACAATGTGTCTAAGCAAAACATTGTAATGTTGTTCCAGCGGCGTGGGGCGCGGCGTGTGGCGGCGGCGCGGGCGCGGGCGCCATGCCGCGGCGCGTGCGCCCGCCACCATGACGCTGCCGCCGCCCGCGCTCCCCGCGCACTACCCCGCCGCGCACCGCGCCATGCGCTACTACCGCATCTGGATCTACGCGTGCAACGGCGCGCTGTTGCTGGGAGCGCTGGCGTTCTGCGCGGCGGCGGGCCGCGCGCTGTCTGACTACCGGCGCGCGCTGGTGCCCGGGCTGGGCGCCGCGCAGCCCGGCTTCCTCTACGGGTACGCCGCGCTGCCCGCGCAGGCCGGCCTGCTGCAGCTGCTGGGCTGCCTGGCCGCGCTGCGCCTCTCCGAGCGCATGCTGAACGCGTACTGGCTCGCGCTGCTGGCGCTGCTCGTGGGCGACGCTGCCATCGGCGTCTACTGGGCGTTCCGGTTTGAGCGCGTCTGCCGGGAGCTGCGCCCGCAGCTCAAAATTCGCCTAGCCAAGGACTACGATTCCAACGCCGACTTCGCCGAGGCGTGGGACCGGCTGCAGCGGGAGCAGCGGTGCTGCGGCGTGACGGGCCCCGCCGACTACTCGACGTTCAACCGCACGACGCTGCCGCCGAGCTGCTGTCGCATCCCGGCGCACTCGCTGGCCGCGCCGCCGCTGCTCGCGCCCACGGCCGCCACCTCGCTGGCGCCGCACACGCCCGTGCAGTGTTCTCCGCACAACGCGGCTTGCGGAGATCGGTTAGTGAACTGGCTCCGGCGAACGGCGGACGCGTTATTCGTGCTAGGATACTGTGTGATAGCGTTTCTAAAGTTGTGCTTCCTAGGGATATTGCGGTACGAAATAAAAGAGATGATTCAGAAAATTCGAATATTACGAACTGAGCTAGGAGCGGGCGAGCTCCTGGAGGGGAGCCCGATCCACGGCGGGCCGCTGTCGCAGACGGTGATCGTGAACGCGGTGAACGCGAACGGGGGCGTGCGCGCGCACGGCGGCAGCCCGGAGCGCGAGGCGCTGCTGGGCCGCGCGGAGGACGGCCCGCCCAAGACCGTCAACGGCAACAACAACTGCGAGATGCGCGAGCTGGCGCGCGGCGAGTACCGCCCGCTGGCGCAGGACAGCGCCGCGACCCGGATCTGACTAAGATGTTACCTGGAGCGGCTGTTCGGGCGGCGCTGGCGCTCGTTCCCGGCAGCGGGCGCGGGCGGCGCGGGCTGCGCGGGCGGCGCGGGCGCGGGCGCGGCGGGGGCCGCCTGCGTGCGCCGCGCCGCCGCGCGCGTGCGCCTCGACTCCCGCCGACACACCTGCTCCGAGTTCGAGCTGTGAGCCGCCGAGGCTCGCGCCGTTGTCAATTGCCAGAACTTTGTTCATAGTGATGCTATAGTGGTAGTTTAAGTCGATATGTCCCAAAGATAAGTGTGCATGGATTATTAAAATGTGCAGTTCGCTTTGAGATGAAAAGAACGATTAAACCCATGCGTAATAGAGACCATTATATGGTAGAGGGTATAAATTAGACGTTGCAAATTTCATAAGCAAAGCTTGTGTTTAGTTCCTATGCTTGGCAGTTTAATTAAATTGTAATATGAACATTTTGTAAACGTTATTTTAGAATGTGGTACGTTTGACTTTAAGACCAAATATCAAGGCTTTGGACAGCCGAGAAAATGGTTAATATTATGACCATTATATAATATTAGAATTTATTTTAATTTTCTTTTGTATAGAACAGTATTTTTATCAACACTTGATTATTTGATGTTAATCATTATGTAAATATTTAACTAGACACATTATTCTTTATTGTTGTATAATTTTAGTAATTAGCAAAATTTTATTCACGGTTATTATATCAAAAGTGCTTCAGTTCTTGAAATTATTAAATACCTAGCCTTATTTGTCTATAAGAGCATAACCAAATTCTTACTTTATTAATTGTATTTTAGAAAATGTTTATTGTACATCCTAAAAGTATTCAATTCATGGCTGACATGGCTGTAGACTATAGAAATTTTTATCATTCTTACAACTTGCATTAGCAAACAATTCATAATTCTTATATTACGGAAACGATAAGTCTTTCTGGATATAGATTTATACATATAACTTTTGAAAATTATATAGAAGTGTCTGGATTTGAAACAATGTACTCGGAACCAGATGCGGCAGTGCCACAACAGAACTACGTGACCGGCGGCTGGCCGTGACGGGTAACCGGCCGGCCTAGAGCTACTTCAGCCGGGACTACCGCTCTGTCTGTATGGTACATTGTCTCAAATCGACACCCGCGTCGGTACAATGTAAATACCTATCATAATTGTACATGTTGTAGTGCCAGTAAATTGTGCATGGACAGGTTGACAAAATAGTACTGATATGAGCTTAAACGACGTAGTGCCTACGAATATATGCTTGTAACAATATAAAGCGAACGACTACATTCATAATCGTTTGATTTCATGGCAGATTGATTTATTTTTTACGAGGTTAGGGTGTAATCGTTCCGAACAATAACACTAGAGGTTATCTACCACCACAGAGTATTAGATGTAATAAGCTGCTGTTAACATGCGCGCCTGTAGACGGCGGGCCATACCTATACCGTTGTTATGAGGTGATGAGAGTAGGTAGTTTTTTAATGGCTGTGTCAGTGTAAGGTCTAACCTATCCTTATTGCGTGTAGATATTCTAAACCAGGCCGCCTCGAAGCATCGCGGCTTTGTGTGCGCCGGCGGCGGGGTCGCTCTACGCGCTTCGCTTTCGAACCGTTCGCTTAACTTTTATTGCAAACCGCAGTACCAACATTCAACTTAATCAAACTTTACGTGATCCTTATGACACGGTGTTATATAAAGTGAATGCAGGCGACGCGAGCGCGCATGGCGGCCGCTTCACGGCGACCCAACTTTGAACCTACATACTATTTGTATTTATTACGAACTAACTTTATAGGTATATTATAACGTAATGGACGAGTATGAGGTCATTATTTTTGCTTAGTGTAGGTATAATATTTTGTGAATTTATGCAGAAAAATAGTTTTTTAATATTGTTGTCACATGAATGTACCAATCTTATTAAAAATTTGTACCTATATTCGGAAAGTTGAATAATTTTAGCTAGGATCCAATCTAAATCCTGCATTTCTTCCAAAAAAAAAACAGTTAATTGACATGTGCCTTGGCTTAAATCGTTATGTTGTAAACTATAGTAATGGATAAAGTAAATGGGAATATGATCCTCGTCTCCGAAGTGCTGCCGACCGGGCGCGCGGGCCCCGCGACTCACAGGGTACTTTCAACTCGTTCGACAACACTATCATACACATGCTCGCATGCGGCACGCATGCATATCGTTCGTCGTTAATTCGCTTCTATTACATACTTAAATCTAATTTAGTTACATCCATAGATTGCTTTCATTATAAGTGACTATTATAATTCTACCTACTTATATTGTATAAAAACAAAATCGACCAATTATGAAACAATGTTTCCAATTTGTTTACTAAGTAAAAATATCTAACTGCGAAAGGTTTGATAGAACAAATGCAACAGAGTTTTTAATTGGACCTTGAAGCCGGTAACAAGCTTGTCCTGGCCGTATACGGCCTTAGTCACAAGTGTTATTCGATATCGTGTGTTTAATTCTTACAATATTATAGAGTTGTTACAACTTTCCGAAGGTACGCACTAGGCGACTGAGAGCTAATATTATCATAATAAATGCATTAAATAAAGAGAGTTTGTTAAAAAATGAGCTTGTTTTTTTTCAACCTGAACCCCACCGAGAATTCGTAGTCTACACAAATGAAGGCCGTCGACAACCAGCGATAAGAAAGATTGAGATTGTACTTATATACTTCTTAATAAGGATGAGATTAAAGCTGAAACAAACATTCCGTGGGTGGCCAAATGCCCCGCTTTGTGTGCAGACAAAGGGTGCAGCGGCGCGGCGGCGCGCCGGCAAATTGTGCCCCGATAACGACACTATTGTTAGACTTATTTGCTACACTTATTTCCCTTTTATTATGTAACGGGCTTATACACTGATTCATGGGAACCTTGAAACCACGCCGTAAAAAGAGGGCGTCAGCAAACTTATCTACCTAGTTTTAATGCTTAGTTTTACCCAGTTTACATACCTAGTTGATTTACTTTCTTACCTACCTGATGCAGGTAAGATAAGGTTAGGTTGTGATTTTATCAACACATACTTAATTAAATAAGATATTGGCTTCAAATTATTTAATCACAAATTCCATCTAATCTTAAAAAACTCATAAACAAACACAATAAGACTTACAAAATAACATCTTACTGTTTAGAAAGACACGTTCCTTACTATTTACCGCAGAAAAATAGGGGATCACTACTCACCGCGACCCGAGGCTCCGTCACACGATACGTCCTGTCCATGTTAGCGCCTCCAATCACCAGCACATCTCCGTCCAAATTCTTGCCCACTGACGCGGAACAATCCTTGTTCTCTCCAGCCCCGTGCCTGCTCGAAGTGTGGAGCGCCCTAGACCCCGGCCCCCGCCCCCTCCCCTTCGACGTTCCGATATTGAAAGGATTCCCCGCATCGTCAACATTCTTCAGTTTTTCAAATTGCACGGCTATGTCCGCGCCGACTTTGGCGTTGTTCTTTATGAGGGCAATGTCTGAAAGTCGTTTAGGAAATGTATTGTGCCATCTCGTAATGGGCCTATAGCGTTGTTTTAGAATTATATCTTGATTACTATAGTACTAAAATTTTTGCTAGCAAGTCTAGATTGGTAAAAACAATAGGTTGTACTATTCGGCGCTATACATCATCGAAGAGGTTCGACTTCGTATTTAGTCATACAAATGCTCTACGAAGCCGAACTAGATGATATGCATTATTTACCATTGCACGTCATCTTATTAGCCGATATCTGTAGAATATAGTGACTCTTCAGCCGCACGCAGTAGGTACATACGTATAGTACTTTTTTGCCTTCGTAATTGTAAGGTCAAAGCTTACATGAAAGTTTTTTTGCAAATTCCTCCACAACAGTCGGCAAGGATGGTATTTTTTAATGAAAATCTGCAACGGGATGAATCCCGAATTCAGTTTCGAACTCTACGAGGGTAAATACCGCAAGAGCCGCTAGAATTGTAATAAAAAGCCTCTATAGTACTAGGTAATACTGATTTTGATGATCATCTTTACATAGTATAAAACAAAATGACTTCCCGCTCTCTGTCCCTCTGTATGTGCGCTTAGATATTTTAAACTACGCAACTTTTAAACGATTTTGATGCGATTTTCAACATCAGTCACGAGTTTCTTCCTGAAGGTTTGTATAATAATGAATATTATAGTAAAGAAAAGCCGAGTCAACCCATGCGAAGCTAGGGCGGGCCGCTACTATAAAATTATAAATAAAATAAATTTAATACTACACCTATAGTCATACAAGACCTTTTATCAGTGTGTCAGCAAGAGCTATTTGCGGCGTAGCCTGTAATGCAATACTTCACGCCTCATATCAAACGTCTACTCTTTCATAGCATCCATGCGCACTACCTTACTTTCGCATAACGAGTGTCGAGACAGTAATCATTGTTGTAGTGACAGTAAGTGCAGTCCCTCCAGTGACAAACGACGTGAGGGTGTCACCCGGCGTCCGCGGTGACGTCGCACCCGGCTACGTCCCGACGACGCGCGACGCCCGAACGCGGCCCGACACATTTTATGTGGAGATAAATTATACTGCGAACGAACCAACTTCTAATTAAGCATTTTTAATGATCTCGTAATTATTCTGCCCCTTTGTTTGAGCTCAAGAGAAAGCTGTAACTAATTTGATTGTTAGAATTTTAATGGCGGACTGAAAAAAAGATTGGATGTTAGCACACGTCGTGGTTCAAAAGTTCTTGCACCATTTATCTGTAGTCACATATTTGACTACCATCACACCTATTAGACCGTAGCAAGTGGAATAATATGGTCTCTGACTAAATTTACATACTCGTAAAATATTAAAAAACACAAAACCTGTGAAAGCTTCAACCACAAAACAGTTTAAACTAATTTATGTCTATTTTCTGTTACTAGCCGCTTGGACGCCTAATTAGAAACACTTTAATAATAGTCATATAAAAGGGGGTATTAAAACATGAGTGTCTGTTTTTTTAATCATTATGCAACACTTTTCTTTTTAAATTTTTGTCGGGCGCCGGAACACGGCTAAATGTAGGCTGAATACCTAAATGTCTTCAACAAATTCAAAATTCAAATTTTCCTGTTTATATTTGTGATCAGTTCATAGTCTGTGGTTGTCATTATGTACAATTGGAATTATTTTCCCGCTAAACAGAATATTTTTTCTAATTGTTGTAATTTGTGTTTGTCAATGTTTTTTCTTGTTTGAAGCAAATAAATAGGTAAATGTGAAAGTAGTAAAGTGAATTTCCCGCCGCTTGATATCCTCGACGCGTAGATAGAACAGAACTGACTCGCAGTTACTAACATTATGCAACACTTTTCTTTTTTAAATTTTTGTCGGGCGCCGGGACACGGCTAAATGTAGGCTGAATACCTAAATGTCTTCAACAAATTCAAAATTTCTGTTTATATTTGTAATCAGTTCATAGTCTATGGTTGTCATTGTGTACATTTGGAATTATTTTCCCGCTATATAGAATATTTTTTTTAATTATTGTAATTTGTGTTTGTGAATGTTTTTTCTTGTTTGAAGCAAATAAATAGATAAATGTGAAAGTAGTGAAGTGAATTTCGCTTGATATCTTCGACGCGTAGATACAACAGAACTGACTCGCAGTTACTTCCAGCAAAGTTGAAAAAATTATAGGTACGAAATTTTAACATGAAAATATGAGTGTAGATAAAGTAGTGTATGCAACTGCATATAATTAGGTATTAAAACAGACACTCATGTTTTAATACCCCCTTTTATATGACAGTTGCATAAACTACTATTACGTTACAGCTGTAATGAAAATAGTATGGGAAATGCTGTATCATAAAGTAATTTTTAAAAATTTTATAGGCTGGCGTGAAAAAAGTGTATCCTTAAACGACGGTTTTCGAATATATAATTGGAACATTACGCTATGAGTGTAGATAAAAAAGTATAAACGGCACCTTCTATTTTTGAAATTGTAAAAGAAAACTTTTTTATTCGCCTTTTCTCTCGTTTTGGCGGCAATTGAACATCAATTTGGAATTTTGAGGTTAATCAGTTTTGTCGAAAATGGGCAAAAATAAAAGTTGTGACGCGTCGACTTGTCAAATAATTGTTAATTTGCATTTCGATCAAAAGTGGACATATAGGAAAATAGCTGACTATTTGAAATGTTCTGTAAAGAAAGTTTTGAATGCTATTGACCATTATAAAAGACACGGAACTATTGAAAATGTTCTCAGAAAGGCTCGACCGAGTAAAAATCGCACAGAGAAGATATGCTAATCGTGCGTGTTACCAAACAAGACCCATTTAAAAGCTCCAACCAGATTAAAAATAAAGTTTTTTCGCCCGATGACCTTAGAAACGTCTCGTCAAAATTGGAACGCCGAAGATAAGTGGAAGTTAAATTGTTTTTGAGGGTTTCTGGTAAGGTACCGCTTCTTACCAAGCAACACCGAGAGAAGCGATTATTATTCGCGAAAAAATATGCTAACTGGATGTGACGAGAATGGAAAAAAGTTTTATTTTCAGATGAAACAAAAATAAACATGGTAAAATCAGACGGAAAACGCTACGTTAGGCGTCCAATAAACCATGCTTTCAATTATAAATACACAAGGAGCATAATCAAACACGGTGGTGGAAATATTAAAGTATGGGGATGTTTTTCCGGATGTGGAGTTGGACCCGTTCGAAAGATTGAAGTGACAATGGATCAATTTCAGTACAAACACATCTTAGTGGAGACAATGATTCCCTACTCTGAAGACCATTTGCCTGTAACGTGGATCTTCCAACATGACAATGACTCTAAACATACTGCCAACAGTGTCAAATATTTTCTTAGGGAACAGCGTATTTCCATCTTAGACTGGCCTGCAAATAGTCCAGATTTAAACCCTATAGAAAATCTGTGGCGCGACGTTAAAAATAAAGTCTCCAACAAACGCAACTCTAATCAAATCGAACTTTACGAAGCTTTTGTCGAGGCATGGAACTCAATTCCACTCGAAAAATGTCTGAAATTGCTTGAATCAATGCCACGCCGTTGCAAAGCTGTCATTGATAACAAAGGCTACGCAACTAAGTATTAATTATAACTAAATTAAGTAATCTGAGAACAGTATAGCGTAAATAATATAATAGTTATTACTTAAAAAGTAAATTATAAGTAATTTTACATATTTTATACTATTTGTTGTTTCATTTCCAAATAAATAGTGTTACGACAAAGTATCTTGTGTAATGTTCAAGATCTGTTAGAAGTGTTTCTAATTACGTGTCCACCACTGTATGTATACCTATTACAAAAGTGGTATGGCAATTGCAGGTGCTGATTAAACCTTCGTCCGATCGACGATGTTGGATGACGTATTCAGCAAACGCCATGAATCCAGACTTCGCTCCCTCGGTGCAAGACGTTTCGCGATTTAAGTTTGTCAGGAAGGGTGGCCATTTACGGCCGAGCTTGCTAGGTATATTATCATCATCTATATGTCCATCCCGGTTATGAGGAACGACGCATAATTAAATTCATGGAAGCGAATCAATCGTTCCACTAAACACTTCTTTTATTCAATCAAATCATATTTTTATTGCAAGGTTAGGTACCTACTTTTGCCCCTTTTTTAATCAAAGCGGGCGCTAATATGAAGCTACGAGATTTCGGAGTGATATGGGATACTTTTGATGCCAAACAAGAAAAAGGATTTCGTGGGATATTTGAAAGCTCACTGAGCTTCGAATTACACGCGGATCAAAATCGATTTCTCGGAAACGCCTCTACAGAGTTTGATGTCATTGACAGTCGCGCTTTATTGGAACATTTTTGTGTTTCTGGTTGGTAAAACGAGTGGTGATAGTTTTAAATATGATCGAAGTGCAAAAACGCCTTAATAACATATGTAGCACAGCCTGGTGCTATGCTAGATGTATTACACGTAATCAAGTAAACTAAGCCCGGCTGTCTTGCACCAAATTCTTAAACACATTTAAAAATGACATTTAACGTATTTTTGTATGAAATTTTGTGTTTATCATAAGCTTAAATGCGATTAAAACACTGTCTGAACTGTAATAACATATCCATGAATTGGTTCCATCGTAAGTCATCATACGTCTATGTTAAGTTTGATTTTAAAAAGGATACTGGCGTCTAAAGAAGCGCCCCCCGTAGCCTTCGCCACTGCAGCCAGAATGAATGGCGTCACTTCTTTCCCTCGGATGCCTTTCTTATCAGCCTCTTCTAGAGCCAGCTTTATCGCGTTTTCTATTAACAACTCTGAAAGACAGATTAATGACTATAAAATTAAATAAAAAGTGGGTGTTGTAGAGCAAAGAGAAATAATTAAGTAATTAGTAATAAGCTCCTTTGTTTTTGACTTGTGTCTACCCCTAAAAAAAAATTAGTTTACGCTATAATAGTCCAAGTGTTTACCACATTAATAAATTTCCTAAATGTCGCGCCTAGGGCTCTATTTTAAAAGCGCTCGCCTCAAGTCAAATGGTTTTCAATTTTGATTTTCAGCATGAAAGATTCAATCTTTTTTTTTTAGATAGACTATCTCCAACCAGCACACCGCGAACATTGACACAGGTGAAACGTCCCTTATATAGCATCTATTGATGGACATCATAGCGTACATACCATCCATGGCGTATTCCTCAGGCAACGGCACCGCAACGACGATGCCTGAGGCTAGCTGCAGTGCGCGCGCGCATTGCAGTATCCGGGCGGCGCTCGCGGCGTCGGGCGCCCGGTGCGGCGCGCGGTGGCCCGACCGACGGGTGTAGAACGCTGGGAACTCGTCAGAGGGGCCATACGCGCAGACACATACGCCTTGCGTCTCCTGGGAGTGTTGGGGGTTAGCTTAGCTTGGTGTGGGTTCTGAAGTTATGTTTGTATGGCATAATTAAATATAGCCACTCCATTTTCAGTCGCCTCTTTATTTCATAAGATTTTTGACCCTGGGGCTCTATTTTTCAACTCGTTGTAAATTGCTAGAGGCAGAAGAGCGAAGGCGAACCTCGCATGGAAGCGAGTGGTTCAAAAATAGGGCTCCTGGGTTTGTTGATGTCCTTAGACGGCAGTTACCACTATCAGGTAACCCGCTTGCCTGTTGGCGTATCGTTTAACAAACAAAGCTCCTACAGGAAGTGACGGCGCCGCTGTACTACGAAATCGTGCCTTAAGAATATCAATTTTTGTGTGTTTTCGGCTATTACCAAATACTCCAAGGTTCGTCCTATGTCCAGAATAGACTTGACGCCGCTGCATACCACGAGGGTCCGGCTGCGGCCCAGCTCAGTCAGGTCCGCCGATATGTCCAATGTATTTTCACCCTCGCGATGCACGCCACCTGATAGGCAATACAAAATAGCACCACTTTTATCGACAGAGATTAATGACTTTTTTTGCAGGGACGAAACGAATCGTTAGTAGTTGTCTACTCCGCTAATACGTTACGATTACCTAAGTACCATCTGGGGCTCTATTTTTTCAATTTTGATTAACGGCATGAAAATCCAATATTGTTTTAAATCACATTAGCAATACCGAAAGGGTACGGATCAAAAATAGGAAAAATCAGCATCATGCATATCGAATTTTTCTGACAAAGATCAAAATTGGAAACCGTCCCAATCGAGGCGAGCGATTCTAAAACACGGCCTCTGTGGATAAATGTGTCTACGGCGTAGGAGGCATAGTACAATTGATATAATAGTTTTCTTTCTGCGCAAACAGTTCACAAAGGGCGGTGATTTTTATAAATCCTCCGTATATAATGGCAGGCTCATAACCTGCCAGCCGAATAAGGAATATGCGCTCCGCTCACCTTACGTATTTCCAGATAATGACATATCGGAATAGTGTTCGATCCTGGGCGCGGGAATATAATAGGATGGCGGGAATATTTTTGGCTTTCGCTCGGAGGCCGGCCGCGCCAAGGGAAATTGAGTCATTATAATACGTCACTGCGCCCGGACCACTGGCCTATGCGAGCCAGTGTTTTTCTTGGTAGCTCCACTGTTATTATTCTGGTGTCTACAAAATAATAATATGTAATAATAACTTATCGAGACTGCGGCGCGGGTGTAGGTATTTTTCTCAGTTTTCTTTTATAGGTAGAATCATTTCATAAACAGTCTTAACTCACAATATCAGTTCAAAAATGCACATCGTTTGCGTTATCTACATTTATCGAGCCCTAACATTTGACTGATATTATGACTGAATCCTTTAAATACAACTAGCCCCAGGAAAACAGTTTATTTTATATTTGATAGATAGAGATGACTTGCGCGAAAAAATTCTACAAAATAATGATTACATTTCGTTTTTCTTATCAATTTTGAATACTGCGATCGTGGTGTACGTGGAGTGAAAACATTCCATTGTTCAGCTTCTCCGTGAGTACCTACTGCAGAAATAGAACAGCCTGTACATATACACTTGTTACTGACATTTATTTGCCAAGCCGTTAATTAATTACACACAGTACACCCCCGTATTATAAAACATTTTAATTAATAGCACACAACCTCTGTTTATAATGTCGTAAATAAGAGAGGCCGCGGATAACGGGGGTGGTAGCAATTTACACGACGTACGAGGTAAGTACGTACGTAGGTAGGTAGTTGGGAGGAAAATGTGGCAACCGTGATACATTTAATAAGATTTACAGTGGAACCATCGCGCTCGCACGCTGCGGGCCATGAATATGAAATACGAGCCCACGAGACATCTGCTGCGGCGGTCCCACTGAATAATTTAATTGATACCACACAACGCCATACCAACATTGACTTAAGTAGGCAACTCTATGGTATGACGCAAGTTAAGTATGGCTTGCACCAAATTCTTAAACACGTTTAAGAATGATGTTTTAACGTATGTAAACTCTCTTTATTGCAACAACATAGTAGATTACAAAAGAAAACACTTTCAAGGCAAAGGCGACCTATCCCACAACGGGATCTCTTCTAGCTAACCTTAGACAAGCCGAAAGGAGCTTTAGCAAGTGGCAAAGGCAATAACGATTTTTTTTTATAAAGTGTTTTTGTATGATATTTTGGGTTTCAATACGAATAAAAATTTGGTGCAACTCACCTAAGAGACAAGTCGCAAGTCCACAGGATCCATGGCATGCCGAAATGCTAGGTAAGTACTATACTTGTTCGTGTAAGGGATGTAAAAAATTTACGCAGTAGGTATAGTGTATGGACGTATGTGAATTTCCTTGATAAAATCTGACTAATTTAATGAGGTAACGCCGCCAGCATTCTGTGAACGCTCCCGCTGGGAAGCGATCTATAGTTTTTGTGTAATTTTTTTTCTGTGTAACTGCTCCACTGTTATTAACTGATCTGGCAAATCCTGGATGTCAAGGCGGACCCCGGGCCCTCGTTTGTGAGATCACAACCAGGAGGAATTATTGCAGAAAGCGTAGAAACATGTAGATCGTCAACATAGAAACGTCGTAGATAGTTATACGAGAATGCCCGTTGCAATCCTATCTCGTATTCCGGAGTGGCAATATCCGTTTACCTATTATACCGTTTCAACATTTCTGAACAACAATAGGGCTTTGTGTTGTACGAGTGCTTAGCGCACGAGAGCAGCCGCGGACCGCAAAGTGCACCATGCATTGACAGGCCTCAATTTGCTCTGTCAGAGACGGTTTATACGTCACCGGTTGCAATCTAGACAGAATAAAAGCGTACGCGTCGTGCTTGACACAAAAGGACCAGTCTTTTTTTATATTAAACGGCAGACAAACGGGCAAGCGGGCCACCTGATGGAAAGTGGTCACCGTCGCCTATGGACGTCAGCAATACCAGTTGAGTTACTAATGCATTGTCCGCCTCTGAAGGCCTCTGTGTCCCTGACCTTCTGACTATGACATGACTATGTCATAGGCCAAAGAAAACACTGTGGCTGTGAGCTCATTCCACATTCGAATCGTATGAGCGAGAAATGTTCTTTCGAACATTTAGTCTGCACTATTGGCAAGCACACGACGTGGTGACTATGCGGGTGCAGCACGATTGCTGTGCGGTGAGTATGAGGACGCTACGCGTTTGTTTACAAATAATAAAATAACTTTATGGTATTAGTATTTCCAAAATTGCAAAAGCTTTTGACAGCCTTGACCGCCTTGAATCCAGGAGTTGGCAGATCAGGCATTTACAGTGGAGCGACTGCCACCTGACCTCCGTGACCCTACTACTATCGCCTGAAAGAGCATCGGTTAGTAATCAAATAATGTACATAACTCAGAAAAGAGTCATTGGTACATGACAGCGTGCTGTATACTTGTTACAGTATTTTGTATTTAAATACATCGGGTTATGCAAACAGTTATTCAACAAACATAATAAAAATCTAGCATTTGTTCGCGATTTGTCGTGAGTAGTGATACACACAACAGAGTAACCGTATTCAGTAAACATTAATTTTTTTACATACTCTTCGCATGTGGAACTCAAGAATGAGCCCTTGGCTTTGATCGAAAGACGCAGACTTAGGAACTATCGGATTGCAAAAATGATAGTCAGATCCACGTGCAATGAGAATGGGAAGAAACTTTATCAAAGTAAATCGAAATGTAACCAATATTTCCAATTACTTCGTCAAAGTTTCAACGCAAGGAAATAAGTGTTACGAGCGTACGCAACGCAGTCGTGGAGATTTGGTTTTGTGCGTAGGTACATCGCACGCGGTAAACGCTACATCAAGCGTATTTTAGGTAAAACTAGTTTTACCTAGAGATAATGCGTTCAAACTAACTTACTTCAACATTATGCATTTAAATTACACGCGGTTAGTGCCATTTATTCGGCCGAGAGCAGTTAGTCGATTAACTTTGACAAAGTTCCGTCCCATTCTGATTTCGGGCGGATTGCCTACCCCATGCTCATAGAGCTTCGTTTAGTCACAGACAGCAACTAATAAGTCGACCGAGGTTACAAAAGCTGGACGACGTAACAGAAAATGTTACAACGAAAATATATGGACATTTTTATTGCATTATTTAGTGCAGTTTCCGATTTTAAACTCCACGGGAAGTGCCGCCTGCAATGTCCGGGTCCAGTATTTTATGGGGTGGCGGATTATGCTATATTGTTTTTGAACACATTTTAACAATAGGCATCTATTCAGATATCGATTATAATCATAATTGGGAACAAATGTTCGTATAAATGACTTTTTGTGAATGTAGCAGCATGTTACAACTTCTTGGGGCAAGTTGTCTAGTCTAATATTAAAAAAAAACTAATTATCTTGGAAATATAAAAAAATTGTTTATAGTGTATGTATAGTTTATCGGGGCACTATATCCGGCGTGAAGGTCCGCTCGACGACACCGTCTATTTTAGTCATTAATGGGTAATCTCTTTGCAGCCTCCATCCCGCCCTAATCCGGCCCTGGCCGCGCGGAGTCTGATTCACAATGCAACGCGAAAATTAGGATCGGGCGTCGAAATTCATGACGTTGCAATGAAAACTAAATGTTTGTGTTTTAAAAATTGATATACATTTCTTTTCCGTTGGTATTGTTGTCGTTGTAGGTATTCGTGTTTAATAATATACATTTATTACAGCGTTTAATTAAATGCATTGTTTAATTAAATGCGTTTAATTGCATGCCATTGTATAGTTGGGTACCTATTAGACAAATACACTTAAACACTTCTTGCTATATTATAATTACGTAGCATACAGACAAGCGGAATATCATAGCTTTGTTCTTTCAGAGCAAATGTAGGTAATCCAAATTGGTAGTTCGGATGTGAAAAGCCGATAGACAGGCAGTAATAGAGCGGTGTATGACGTCACTAAAATGTTTATGACGTCGCTCTTTAAGAAACCGTGTTTTTACCAGAATGGAATATCGGTCGCAGGATCAAGCTTGAGGAGTCCGGCTGGATCAGTAGGTATACCGCCTAATATATTTATTTCTGCCATCATTATAGTAGCCAGTGTACCTGGCATGAGACATAGTCCTCACATCACAGTGACAAGACATCTACGATTCTGCAGTTTAATCAAATTAACCTGTGCACGAGTAAATATTTAGGCATAAGCTATGTATGTAAAGTTATGTAAAAAATTAGGCATAAGCTGTGTATAACACAGTAAACTTAGGATAACACAGTCGAATGGAAATATCCACTTCTTACATCGACTACCTAATCTGCCTATGCTCTCTATGAAGCTCGTGATCATATACAAATCTTGACACAACTACATACCTATGCCTCCCGTCACAAAGACTGGTATATCAGCGAGTTCAGCAGCCACGATGGTGCCGGCGACGGTGGTGGCGCCGTCGAGTTTGGCCGCTGCCACGGGCGCCAGGTCCCTCCGCGAGGCCTTCACCACGCCGTCAGCTTGCGACAGGTAAGCGAGCTGGTCAGCCGACAAGCCTACCGTCAGCTGGCCTTGCAGGATGGCTATCGTGGCTGGGGTTGCGCCCTGTGATAACAAAGAAATCCGTGAGAGTTAGACGGAGAGATAGCATAGAGATTATCAAATTTTATAAAAAATGGGGGAAGTTTAGTTTAATTATGGCTTGGTTCTAGACTATCATTATCGGGCTCGCAACTGAGCGCGGTTAAGTTTTCAGAGCAGAGAGGAGCTCCAATAATTTTTTCATACAGTTTGTATGAATGAATGAAATTAACCTTACACGAAACACAGTGACGAGAGAGACCCAATCAGCAAAAATAAAAGTATAATTTACTATTTGTGTTTGCATTGCCCACTCCTTTGAAACGCTACAGCGCGGCAGCGCTCAGCTGCTATTGACTGTTATGATGATGGTACGAGTACGGAGTTTTTAGACTACCAACTAAAGTTTTATTAAACAAGGACGTGAAATTTTCGACCACATATCATTTTTTTTTTAAATTGCTCTCCGTCAGGATTTGCATGGTGTATCGAAAACAGGCTGATGATGATTCTGACTCAGAATTTCCTGTATCAATACACGTACACAAATAACCGCTCTAGACTGTAAATTACGTTAGTTGAACACTAACCGATGCTCTTACGGTGAGGGAAAACATTCTAATGAAACCGGCACATTCAGGCGACTGAATGTGTGACCATGATCCAATCTGGTCAAGCTTCCCTGGTAGCAAGGTCACGGAGGCCAGATGGCAGTCGCTCAGTCGCTCCAATGTAATTGACCTGCCAAATCCTGGATCATGGTCAAGGCAGACCCTGGGCCCTCGTGCGCGAGAGCACAATCAGGACATTAACACCAAGATGATGATGATTGTAAATTACGTTCAACCAGGAATCTGACTCGAAGCCTGTATTACATTGAAAATCGACACTGCGACTGTAAACACGTACCGGTAAGTATCTACCACAATTGAAAAATAATAGCCTACATTGCTAAAGAAAAATTGTTCTGCTGAATGACTCAACAATAGTGTAAAACAAGCCAGTCTAAAAGCTAGGAAGCGAAAGAATTGAGTAAGTATGAGAAAAAAACTAAAACCGCGCATCTCAGTCGATCAATTCGTTTGGGAAGTTGATTTCTTTCCATTTTTCAAATGGGTATTTTTCAAAGGAAATGAGGATGAGAAAAGCTCTGTCGAGTATTTACCTACGTCAAAGCCGTTCGTTCGCTCATTCTCTTTCGGATACTGGCTTCCATTTCACAAATGTTTTCTTTAATGTGAATACTACGTTTATAAAGGCATCGTATGCAATGGTTCCGTGGTTTCGTTATATAACTAAAATCGATGAAGGGTTAATAACGGTGAAAAGCTATTATACAGTAGCTAACCAGGTGTTAACAGTCACACGTGCTTCTAATGTTCTCCGAAGCGAAGGTGGCACATTTTGACTATGAAATATCACTTTGTTCAGTTCAGTAGTGCACGTGTAGTAATCGTGCTTGTGTACACTATGAAATTTAATGGATCGAAATTAAATTTTAGTGAAGATAATATGGCACCAGTCTTAAGCGTATGAGCTGTTACGCACTGCATGTGTCCGATATAGCCATAGTAGGTACAATCATTTAAAGAATTGGTTGGCATGATGATATGATTATCCATAAGTGGATATCATTATGGTCACATGTGGCGATATGGACTGAGTAGTCAGCTAATTCATTACTATGACTGTACTATTCAGAAACACAGGCTATGTTTGATATTTCTATAATCCGATATAGCGTAATTTTTATACTAGGTACTTCGTATTGAGATCTGTAATTTTTCGAATCAGATTCCGATCTGTGTAAAAATATTAGGTATCAATAGGTACCAACGGAGCATATGTCACTCACCCGTTCCCTAATAATATTCTCGACTTGCAAGGCGGTCTGCAAGTTGTGCGGGTAAGGCATTCCGTGTGTGATGATGGTCGACTCGAGGGCGACTATCGGCTTTCCCTCCGCCCTAGCGCGGAGCACCTCCGCGGAGAAGGCGACGGGCGCGGGGGACGAGGAGGCGCGCCTCACGCAGCCTCGCGCCAGACTAGACCCTCTCCACATAAGCTTAACTTGATACGCCATCTTGAATTCTAAAAATAGAACGAAGAACTTGGCAACTTTGTAGGTGTCTATTGATAAACATGTTACAGAAGGTTAAGAGCCAAGTCGAATCGGCAATTTTCGTTTCAATATTTCTTAGTCCTCCATCTTCGTGTCGGTGGCAAAAACTTCAGAATAGTTACACTTAATGTGTGACATCAGTAAATGAAAGGTATTTTTGTAAGTACCTTAACTTGATAAATTATAAGAATATCCCAGCGAAACACAACGGAAGCCTATTTTTGAACCGCTCGTCTTGCATCAACGGTTTTCAATTTTGATTTTCGGCATCATATATTCAATATATTTCTAATTACATTAGCAATACCGAAAACAGGGGTTCAAACTTAGGAAAGATTAGCGTTGTGCATCAAGTATTTAATTTTTTCTACCGAAAATCAAATTTGAAAACCGTTCAATTCGAGTCGAGCAATTCAAATATAGAGCCCCAGGAAATGGCTAAGTTGAAGTGTCTACGGAGAATGCCTTGATTTGCTTAATCGATATCTACCATTCCCCTGAGCGATGCCTGCATCTTACACCCTGCAAAACATATCTCGCTTTCATATAATCGTATCTATATCTAATGTAATAACTATTAAATAACAAATTAAGTTAATGAATAGGTCTACAACAATAACAAGCAAATATTATTACAATACAAAGGTCGAATTCAAAGTTAATCTTCAATAAGTATCTTCCAAAGAAATAACGTAATCATAAACATAGAGTAAAGTATAAAATGAAACATTTGTAAACATGTAGGTACTCTTATATACCTACTATCGTATAAGGATTGTGTAGCGGTAATGAAGATATATGAACCAATTTTCACTCCGCGGATCTCGCGCGATGCAAGATGGATTCCGTTCTTGGCGCTGAGAGTATTACAACAGGTAGCCGTATGTGCATTCGGTTTGCTGTTATACATTTTTAAAGCAACAGTATTTCTGGTAACACATTCTTTTTCTGTGAAGTATGTTCGGATGGGGAATGAGCTCCACAGCTTCTTTGGATTCTAACATGGGATCGTTCAAGAGGTATATTAGAGGTCTGTTTAGAGACGAGCAACACATTGGTTACGCCCCTGGTGTTGCTGATGTCCATAGACGGTGGTGATCACTATCCATCAGGAGGCCCGCTTGGCTGTTTGTCTGCCGTATAATATAAAAAAGTACAATATTGTATCTAGCTTTTACGGTTCCAGTGACACAAGCTTGTGACGGATAGGAAGAAAGAGGAAGATTATTAATAGGGTCCCTACAAACTATCATAGCAGCGGCCTCTAATGAGAGTTGCTAACTTACATAACTAAGGGACTGAGCTAAGGAAGTGTCTTTTCAAAATGGAAGATTTACTCTTAACAAGTTTTCAGAAAAGAATAAAGTTAGGCTTTAAAAATGAGTTTTGCTATTTTTGATGAAAATAGGTGTATTTAGAACCGGATTTACACAGGAAATACCTTCTTTTGATTAGAAATCCAAATCCAAATTCAAACCTAATCAAACTGTCGTTCGCTAATACACACCTATACCTAACTTATGTGCAAATACTAATCAGCCGGAGTAGTGGGTGGATTCTATTGCAGCGTTTTGCCATCTACACAATTTGCAGGTATCTACACAATTTAGCTGAGTGAAGTTACAGCTACGTAGAGCTCTATCGGGCGGCGGTGGCAACTAAAATCTACAGGGGACTTTATCGAATTTGCTTAGCTGGCGCGGAGTAGCAATCGATAGTAACGGGTTTAGCATGCCGGCTCCGAAAAACAAAAAGGAGTCGCTTTTTGAACTGAAAATTCATTTGAGCTTTTTCTTTCCAATAAACGAAATAAAAGTTGTAACTTACTTAAATAATGTTTTGTTTTTTTGTGCTACTCAGTAACAAACGAGCAGACAGCCCACCTGATGGTAAGTGGTAACTTTCGCCCATAACATCTATAATTCAGACATTCATACAGTTATATGCAATTTAAAATATTCCTATCAAAAACCAACCAACACCAACCTTAACTGACACCTATGTGCACTAAACTATTTATGTTGGCGCCTTGAGTTAGGTATCCCTAAATATTTAGGAGTCACAGAATCAGTGTCATGAAGTTAAGAGTGACTTGAGGAAATATCTTAAACCTAAAGTTTAGTGCAATCGGGCATTCGCTAAGTCACTCTTCACTTTATGACACGGATTTGTATCTTCTCATTGCTTAGGAATATCATACGGCGTCAACTTTAGAGTTTGATCGCAACCCATCACATCAACCAGCAGGACAGTCCTCTTCCACAGTTCAAGTCTTGGTAGGCGGTTTGAAAATTGCGATGTTGAAAATATTGTATAGAAAACGCTGCTGCTCATTTTCTAGTCTACAGTGGTACCTTTTTGAGTTTGGTCTATATTGATATTCCAAATAAAAATTTACAATTTGTGGTACATTTGAAAATAATCAATAGAAAACGCTGCTGCTCATTTTCTAGTCTACAGTGGTACCTACTACAATTCATGCTAAAAGCGGACATTGATCACTCAGTCAGAACTAATTTGTAACCGATCAAAGCGATAGTTGTAACGCTTTCGTCGTATTAGTTACCCTGGTAACAGGGTAATGGAGGTCAGATGGCAGTCGCTCGACTATAATTATCTGATCCGCCTTATCCTGGATCAAGGTCAAGGTGGACCCCGGACCCTCGTGCGCGAGAGCACTGAAGGAACACGGGCCAAGATTTAAAAAAAAATATTAGTTACTATTTAACAAAATAGAAAATTTATAACGGTTTTCATGTATTTTTCATGACCATAATGACAGTAGATCTAGGCCTGCTATTCACGTCTGTCTCTATCACATTAGTCGCCTTTTATGAAACCATTCGATCGAAGGTTGGCTCACTGACGCTGAACCGCATAACCTCTGTTTTAGTACATTTCAGCACTTCATGTCTTGCAAAGATCCATGTGTAAGTTTTAGTACAGCGATCCAGCGATCCAAATAACACCCTAATTCGCCTAGGACATTTATATAAGTATGGTAAGTACGAGTAGTTATGGAAATTACTGTCATTGCATTTTAATCCGATTGGCTCGATCGTATCAACATCATAAAACATATATCCGAGCCGACCAACACCACATTTGTGTCAATCGTTCACCATGTTTCAACAATTATTATGTATGTGATATAACTATATGCTCAACAAAATTGGGGTTGAACAGTTTAGCTTTATCGCTGTCTATTTTCATGATCCTCGTAACTATGGCTTATGTTACATCGGCTAAACGATATATTTTTCAACGAGATAGATATTAATATGAATTACTTACTATAGGTATTTATTTATTTATTTATTGGAGTACCAACAGCTACTAGGTAGCTAGGTATTCGTAACTGCCCATAACCCCTGGTCTAAATATCGTCAGTTACGATTTACTACGATAAATTCTGCTTATTAGTTATCTAATAGATAACTACATTGCTTCTTCGTAATTAGATTGCTTATTTCTGTACTGACAACGAATCTATTAAAAACGTACCTATATATTAGCCGCACGCGACACAATCATGTTCTTGACTTACCCACCTGTTATAGTGTATGCCAAGCAATTATAATAGGTATATCTTTACATAGTATAAAACAAAGTCGCCTGACCGTATGTACGCTTAGATCTTTAAAACCGCGCAACGGATTTTAATGCAGTTTTCAACAATATATAGGTTTATAAGCAAGAAAATAAGGTTAGGTAGGGGTAAAGTAGGTTTACGCGAACGAAGTCGCGCCATATCCACTAGTTTCCTATAAACAGATAAAACAGACGCTTACATAACATTCCGTTCATTTCCATCCCTAAATACAGTATCCTACACTTCATTAGAGCTACGGACGGTACAAAAACAGAAGGCTAGGTATAAGAGGCAGTACCTACAGGTACCTGGAAGTCAAACGCAATAGCTGGATCCCGATAGGGCTTAACACCTGGCGACGAGGGCTATCGCCGCCCGCAGCGGGCAACGGGCACATTAATCACCTGGAGGCTGCCTTTCACCTGCCGTAGAGCTGCAGGTCGATATATCTATCCATCTTAGTAGGTGTTAGGTACTCGTTTATTAAATGCAATCGATTTTTATGGGTATAAGAGTAGGTCTAGGATTTGATGGTGTTCTTGTGCTTAATTGGAAAAGATGATGTGTTTGAATATAACGTCTTTAATCACACGAAAAGTGCGAGTATGATGTGCACTGTGTAGCCATTAGTTACCGACCGAAAGTTCGGCTTCGGCTTCGGCCACTTTTGGCCAAAAAACCACAAACGGCGAAACTTTCGGCCCGAATCCTGGCCGAAGCCGAAGGTTACGCCGAAAGTGGTTTTCTTATTTTTGACAAATATTATTGCAAGGTATTTTTTAATCATCTCTATATCAACTTCTTGACTAAAATATCTTAGACCTTTTAAACCTTTGACTTTGTCTTCAGTTTGGGCCGGAAATTGACCTTTGGTCGGACACTAGAAGCCATAAATCTGCAGTAAGAGGTAGACGTGACGGCGAATAATGCATATCGGCTAATTCGATTTTGTAGAATGTCGTCTCTGTCGCACGCGTGTGAGTAAATACCAAGCCGAAACTAGGCGATGTGCATTGTTTAAAGCCGACTAATGTAAGTAGGTACTACTTATGCCAGCCTATGCTAAGGAAGTCGCAGACGCGGACAGAACGTAAGTATAAAATTAGGTTAGGAAGGTTACGTTTTCTTTACTCTTAAGCTTTTCGTCATTTCAAATCTTGCACAAACTTATGATCGAAATTCAGCAATTGATCTTTGCTTTTCTAAATGTCGGTATCACATGCCGGTATTCCTGATTCTATTGCTTATCGTACATACATAAAACAAATATTGAGGCACCAACACTGTCATAAAACGGTTTATCGCATGCGGTTTGGCGATTTTCATTAGCAGATAGAGTAAATTGAAAATAGACTGTTAGTTGATAAACTGGATCGATAACACTGTGGCCTCTATTGCTCCCCAGGCAACAGCTTTACAATTTTCATTGCACCTCCCCTCCCATTACAAAGGTTCAGGTCGAGACCACTTATGGGATTCGAGTACAATACAATACGAGACTTTGGAAGCCCTTAAGCGTATTGAGGTGTGTAACGACGCGGCAACGAGCGTCCCGATACATATATTCTTGTCCATTGCTCTTTAGAGGCACGATAACGGTGTGGGTCTGCAAAAGAGGTAGAATGGTACCTGACGATGTATATTTAAATATATGAATATGAAAATGAATATGAAACCTGCAGTGGTACTAAAAAGGCGAAGGAATCTATGTTTTGCATATCCCTTTACAATCAGTGACATTCATTTGGAATTTACTATATTAATTACCATTTTAGGTAATAAGTATCCCAATGTAAGAGATTTGCTTG
The DNA here is from genome assembly GCA_907269095.1 of Blastobasis adustella. Classification (NCBI taxonomy): domain Eukaryota; kingdom Metazoa; phylum Arthropoda; class Insecta; order Lepidoptera; family Blastobasidae; genus Blastobasis; species Blastobasis adustella. Next base: position 11,484,373 of record OU026119.1, on the reverse strand, counting down.
GGGGATGTTTCAAGGAACACCCCTTTCTACCTCAGGAAGTATCGGGATCCTTGGCGTCGACATATCCAACGGCGTACGGTTCCGAAATCACCTGGATTGTAAGGCTAAACTAGCATCGAATAAACTAGGCGTGCTTAACGGGTCCAAGCGATACTTCACCCCAACGCCTGTTGTTGTAGGTATAAGGCACAGATGCACTCATTCCTTTAGACTCAATACAGAGGCAAGCTGTACGAATTGTCGACGATCCCATACTAACAAGCAATTTAGAACCACTGGCTGACCGAAATGACTTTGGCTCCCTGTTTGTTTTCTGCCGGCTGTACAATGGGGAGTGTTCTGAGGAATTATTTGATCTGGTGCCTACAGCACAATTCCGCCATCGCACCACTCGCCGCGGGCTGGGTACTCACCCCATTACGTGGAGGTGTCCATGCGAAGATTCGAAAGAACGTTTCTCGCTCGTACGATTCGGATGTAGATAGAGCTCCCAGCCGCAGTGTCTCCTTTGGACTATGACATAGGATCGTTCAAGAGGTATATTAGAGGTCTCCTTAGAGGCGGGCAACGTATCGGTAGCACCTCTGGTGTTGCTCATGTTCATAGGTGGCGGTGACCACTTTCCGTCAGGTGGCCCGCATGCTTGTTTGTATGCCGTATTACATAAAAAAAAGGTTGGATCGAATGAAATACGACGGTGCGCTCGCGCGCCGTCCTACCGAATTTGCTATTACCGCACTGCCTCGTCTAATTTTTCTAAATTGTATGTCTTCTTATTTTCTAAATATGCAAATGATACTTTTAAATTCAATCCACTGACTTGCGTGGAATATCGTTAAAAATATTAACCACCAATGCTACAAATTGGCCGTCGCTTTATCGATTATATAGTTTCCGATTTCATTTCGAATGCAAGTTGCCGCAATTAGATCTATTTTTAGTTATTCGTATTGTAACTATGCGATTCTTCATTGATTTGCCATTCGCGCAATAAAATGTATAATATTAAACCAGTACCATTTCAGGTCAAGCTTTTGATCACCAGTATTCATACACAGTATGTGTATGTATCGAAGGCTCAAGTTCAAGTTCAAGCTTTGCTTAGTTTGGGACTCGCTATGTGAATTAGTTCAAGATTATTTTTATTTCTTGTCATAAAATTTTGGCCGCGGCACCGCATCCGTCCTCATCGTTCGTTTGTCCACGTCTTCTAAATTTCACAATATATTTCAATGCGGCACCAATGGATGGTCTGGCTCACAAGGAATGTATAGTTTTTCCAAGTAGATATTTTTGTACCTGTGAGAACCCGGCGCGGGTCACTAATATTGTAAAGACATAGACATAGACAGCACTTTATTCGGTTCTACATTATATTCTTAAGGTAAAGTGAGTACAGGAAAGACTATTAAGCATGCGACGATGGTTTGGCACGCGGGCGCCAGGAGTGCGTCGCTCTCCAAATCGTGTCAGCTTGCCCGAAGCCAACCCAATGGCCGGGCTCGGGTGCCCCAATTCCGACAGTTCAGCCTGTAATAATAACCCCATAAAACGTAAGCAATACACTACTACTGTGCAATATATACGCGAATAAAATGTGATGATATTTCGATGTCTGTCGAAATAAGTTAATATTGGATTCGGATTTTACATCTCTACAGGTATAAATAGTGCTTTGTACATCGCTCAAAGGGTTATTATTATTATTATTTAAATGCAATCTTTAATTTTCTCAGTATAGAAGAAATACTGGTAATTTGATGAAACCCACGGGTCTAGGCCAAATGCGTTTCACGTTGATCAATGTATACTGTAAAAACGTTGTTGTTCAATATAAGCGCTTTTTGCATTAATTCGTACGAGGATTGCGACAAGGATAATGTTTTTAGAGATATATGCAATTGTTTCGGTATGACACCTGTAGTAGACATAACAACCGGCACTATAATAACGCTTTTTAATTTCCAAATTCTTGTTATCTCATCTTTTAAGTCTGTGTATTTGGAGAGTTTCTCAGCTATTGTACTTTGTTTGTTATGTGTGTTCGGAATTGCAATGTCAATCAGGAAGGCTGTTTTGTTTATTTTGTCTACTACAGTGATATCTGGTCTATTGAAATGTGTGGTCTTATCTGTTAATATGGCTCTGTCGTAATACATTTTATAAGTTTGGTTTTCTAGAACACTATCTGGGATATATCTTTATTGAAGGGCAAGTTTTTGATGGATTATGTTCCCAACTTGGTCGTGCCTGTGCTTGTAGTCTGTTTGAACTATTGCGCTGCAAGCTTCAGTAATTTATTATTATTATTATTGATGGATATACTAGCAGCTAATGCTGATACGTGTATATCACTGCACTTTAAATTGTTAATGATAAAACTTGTCCAGTCTATTTTTAAAAGAGTTCACTGATGGAGCACTATAACGTCTTCGGGTAATTTATTCCACTCCAAACTCACGCGATTGGACATGAAGTGTTTTATAGGATTACTTGTACACACGGAGTTATCGAGTTTCAGTGAGTGGTTTTGATTCCTTTGGTTGCTAAAGCCTTCGCCACACAGCAAGCACGGCGCTGGCGCGGCGTTGGCGCGGTGCGACGCTGACGGAGCGTGAGCTGCTGTCAAACTTAAAACGTCATCCGAAATGTCCATCTCGACGAGCACTATCATTTTTCTTTAGGAACTAGTGCTCTAGCACCATTAGTTTAAGAGTTATTTCAGTTTTAAGTTTAACAGCTGTCATCTGAAATTTCCATCTCGACCAGCACTATCATTTTTCTTTAGGAACTAGTGTTCTACGAAATGTAGATCTTAACAAGTACTATCATATCTCTTTAGAAACGAGTGTTTTAGGACCAATGGGTTCCGAGTTATAACACATTTAAGTTTGACAGCTGTCACCCGAAATGTAGATATCGACGAGTACTATCATTTTTCTATAGGAACTAGTATTGTAGGATCAATCGTTTCCGAACTTTTGTCTGTTTTGTTGAACAAAAAGTCGTAGATTAACAATTATGTCGACTCGACGGTTGTCGGACAAACGTTCAGTAGATCAAAAGGTATTTTGACAACTACTTTTCGGATTGTAGTGACTACCCAAAATCATCAAACACTGTTAGAAAGGGACAAAGGACTATCGGTGGTGACTCTCGCTCGGCCCGGATTTTGTCTTAGAAGCGCGCAGTCCCTTTTGGGTAGTAAGTGCATGCCCGCGCCACGCTCACGCCACGCCAGCATCGCGCCGCCAGGGGCGGACTAACGGACGAAGCGGAAAGCGGCCCCCAGGGGGACCTCCAAACGCCTATGTTGCCTAGATCAAATCCTATACAAGGCTTTAAAATATGCTTAGTACATATCTAAGAGGTGATTCGGAGTTGTGACAGGGCCCATAGCTATCGCCGTATCACTATTCAAACAGCATTTAAGATCATGCTCGAGGGCCCCCTCCGCCAAAGAAGTAATTTTAACTAAATAAATATAAACACTTAAACATACAAATGTGAACTGAATAAAAAGCTTGTAAAATTACATCATACCTCTTAAACTGGGGGCCTTATTCAGTTTGACTGCCCCGGGCCTCTGGTAGACTTAGTGCGCCACTGCCGGCGTCGCGCCAACAAAGTGTTGCCAATGTAGGCGACTTAGCGCCATTTGGGTTATTCGAGATTAGCATTGGCGACGAAAAATTGGAATGGCGACTTGTTTAGGCTATCTCAGGCTTTGGGCCAAGGTATATAAATAAACATAAACTTAAGAGAGAAAAATCGACGACACAGTGCAATGTACCTAAGACTATTCGGTGCTAGTGAAATGAAACCGAGGGTCAGAGAAACTTGAGAAATATACTATTAATTGCGGAAATCGTAATATCATTATCACTAGCTGGTCGAACAGTGACACAGAGAGACAGAAGATGGCTAACAGTTTGACATTACAACGTTATCAGAATATTATTTCTATTTCCAACATTTCCCTTAAACTTATTATTCCACCATATATTGTGACAGTTGAATTAGGTACTCAGTTTGACATTAGGATTGTTTAGACATTGATTAAAACAGTCATGTATAAAACTCCCATTTTTTTATCTTGCTTGGAGTTGGCATTATGACAATTTTGCTTTCCCTATATATCACCTATCTATTGTCACTAATTATATTCTATTACGTAGTGGGTTTATTGATAAAATTTTAATTTCGTTTTTATTTCATATTTTTTCGATTACAAGCGGACGTTCTTGCGGACCAGTTTTTTCGCATCCCGTTTTCTATAGAAGTACAACATTTTCACATCCGTAATTGCCCTTTCGTGAGAATTTAATATTTTAGGCATTTCTTAGGTAACTTCCTTCAGTTTCTAATCCAGCGTTGCCTACACTGTGATTACGTATAGGCATAATTATGAAAACAATTTTGAACTTTGCAAAATGAAAGAATGAACATAAACTTCAAGAGTCTACTGTCGATAAGGCGGTGATATATCTTGCTTTGTTTTTTTGCAGAGAAGCTTAGACGCAAGTATTTTATGGAGGGCTGCGCATCTCAGGGTGTTTTGGATACAGAGCTCGATTTCTTTCTGTCTTTGGTTGGTGTCGGTCACTGTACCACCTAGATATTTAAATTTATCAGTGCCTTTATAGATAGCCCCATTGACAGAGAGGTCTTTCCTTGCTCCTCTCTGTCCTTATATCGGTGTTCAAGTACTAAATTAAACAGCATCGGCGATAGTGCGTCTCCTTGTTTTAGGCCCGTGGCAACTTCAAATTCATCTGTGAGGTCTCCTCCTACCCTAACCCTTAGCTTACTCACTCTTGTGGCAATTTCTGTCAGCCTGATTAGCTTATTCTGAAAGATCTTAAAATCCGAAAGAGGGCTTCCTTATCCACACTGTCATAGGCTTTACTGAAATTCACGAATAGTGCCTGCGCGTACTCCCATTTCTTCTCCATTAGCTGTTTTAGGAGGAAGATTTGGTCCAGAGTACTACGGTTTTTGCGAAAGCCGCACTGGTAGTCCCCCAGGATTTGTTCCGAATACGGTTCTAAGCAGCCCAGAAGGATGTAAGACAAAATTTTGTATGCCGTTGGTAGCAACGCAATTACTCTGTAGTTGGAACACTTTTTCTTAGAGCCCTTCATGTGTATAGGACATATAATACCCGTATTCCACTCTTTTAGCTGACGCTTTTCATTCCAGATCTTTATATTGATTTCATACAGTCTTGACGCAGTAAACCTCCACCATACTTCCACGTTTCCCCAGGTATCTGTCAATTCCCGGGCACTTCGTGAAATGTTTTTTGTTCTACGTCTGGATCGTATACTGAATTAGGTTCCTCTATTCAGTTCAAAAACAACGTGACAGTTAAGCAGGTCCTCAAAGTACTTTCGCCACTTGTTTCTTATTTCAGCGGGATCAGTGATAAGATATCCCTCGTCATCCTCAAGAATCTGGGCGGTTGGCTGAAACCCTTTCTTAACCGTCCTAACCTCCTGGTAAAACTTCCTGGTCGTATTGGCTTTTATCAAAGTTTCTATCTGCTGCAATTGATTGGATAATTGCTGTCTCTTTAGCTGTCGGATCATGTTCCTACACTTCTTCTGTGAATCCATGTATTTTTCCAGCCACTTATCGGGATCCTGTTCAGAGAGTAACTTTAACTTTCTTCTTTCGTCAATTGCCTGTTCACAGCTCTGATTCTCCATTTCTGTATTTTAGGCTTCTTTTTTCTTTAAAGAGTCTTAAGTTCCACGTCCATGACAGTGTCCCTTACTTTCTCCCACTCTTTATCCACACAGTCTTGCAGCTCCAAGCAGCTAAACCGGTTATTTAGTTCAACCTGAAAGTTCTCAAGTGCTGTTTTGTCTTTGAGTCCTTCTGTATTCAGAAGACATAATTCAGGCTTGCCGAATCTACGTTCCGACTTAATTCTAGCTCTGATTTTTATACCTAGAAGGTAGTGATCGCTGTCGCAATCTGCTCCGCGAAAGGTTGTGATATTTTCTATTGCCCTTTTGAGTCTATTGTCAATTAGTACATGGTCTATTTGATTGACAGTGATACCATCGGGCGCCTTCCATGTACTCTTCACAACTATTGACTTCGACGCAGCAAAACTATAAGTCTGACCCCATTATCGGTTGTTTTATCATGTTTACTATATCTGCCAATGATGGGGAAGAACACTTCCTCATGCTCTATCTTCGCATTGAAGTCATCCACTACAATCATGATTTCATATTCTCGTATATCGTATACAAATTCTAGGTCTTCATAGAACTGGGTGTGGTCCTCCAGCATTTTAGGGGTTGTGCGCGGAAAAATCTTTGTTACGATACCGACAGAAGAAAATGTACGATCCGATCCTAAGGACGACTTACAGCGCGGCCAGATGGCCCTCCGATTTGCCTCTTGGAATATTCGTAGTCTATACAGACCCGGAGCTATATACCAACTAATAAGAACTGAAATATTCAGAATGCACATCGTAGCACTACAAGCAGTGAGATGGCCCGGGAAGGGGGAGTGCAATATAGATAATGAAGCAGTGTTATTCTATAGCGGAAATGACAATGGCAAGCACACAAATGGCACAGGTTTTATGGTGGATGTGAAAGCGATGGGCAACATAATCAAATTTGATGAGTCGGTGGCCGAGCGGTTCCAGTATCGGACTCGTAAGCCAGAGGTCCTGGGTTCGAATCCAGCTCCGGCCATGTACCAATGACTGTTTTCTGAGTTATGTACATTAGTTGAATACTAATCAATGCTCTTACGGCGAGGGAAAACAAAGTGATGAAACCTGCACATTCAGGTGACTGGATGTGTAACCATGATCCAATCTGGTCAGGTTCCCCTGGTAGCAGGTTCACGGAGGTCAGATGGCAGTGACTCCACTGTAATTACCTGAGGGGCCAATACCTGGATCATGGTCAAGGCGGACCCCGGGCCCTCGTCCTCGAGAGCAAAAACCGGGACACTAAGATGATTGTTGGTCAACGAGTCCATCGGACTTATCGATTAGCGTAGCTAGGCTGTACTACCGACCCCCTGGCGGATTCCCCTACCCGCCACCTGGGGGACGCTCCTCTACGCCGTGAGGGCCAGCGCGAGGACACAAGATAATTATTTTTCTTATTTTGTATTATTTTTAATTTTGTACCTCCATCCTCATCTATATCCTCATTCTTATTCATTAGTTTGCATCGGATAATATTTGTTACATTACCCCCGAGCGAGTTACTTTTATTTAGGAACAATTGCCGAATAAAGTTAAATCCGTTCTAGAAAATCGTATATAAATTGGTCAAACCGTTTTCGAGATAAATAGAAACGTTTATTTTCACCAAATGTTGTTTGCAGTGCCCTCTGGCGACTTGTCACCATAAAACCTATCTGAGAATCGTCGCTGATGAGAGACAATTATAAATCCATGATTGAATAACGTATTCAAATCTCAATACACCTACAGTAGGTGTTCAGTAACTGATGTACCTACTAACTCCGCTCCGTCGTGGGTAAAAAGAGTAGGTATTCATGAACTTAGAGCATCGGTGGTGTAATGGCTAGTAGGTTCGACTCCTTTGCGAGAGATACCGATTTCGAACACCAGTGCCGCCATATAAATAAAAATAGATACCTACATATGAATTTATACAAGTATCAAAACTATGGCATTATACTAACTTATGAAAGCTAACACAACATATAAACAATCTTGTTCAGTTCTTGTAAATTGAGTACCTATCTTTCTCCTGTTATTTTTCCTGAAATTACGAAATCATGCAAAATAAAATTTTCCGCATTCCGCAATGGATAAGTTTTATTAATTTTCACACAAACCAATAACATGTTTGTTTCACGGTTCCTTTACACAGGCGCGGCGGGGCGGTCGCATACTTCTGGACCAACAAGCCCGCGGGCAGACTGTCAACATTTTATGTTCGTTAATTATAATTATGAATATTTGTTTTCTAAGTTAATCTATTGAAGAAAACTTCTCTCCTTAACACTCACTTACGTCATAATAATAAGTATGAGAGAAAATATGAAAATGCAAGGAGAGTGAAACTTTCTAAAATGCTAGGTGATTTTGACGGATGGGTGGGGGTGAAAGATTTTGTACATAGAGAATAATCGTAGATGGAGCCTACAGTCAGCAAGTCACAATCTATATTTTGTTCCCTTTTTAATTGTGCATAAATAACATGTCTAAAAGTGACAGCTATAAGTTTTAAAATACATCTCCATAACCACCGCAATTGTAAAATTTTAACCAAAATAACCATATTATACTAAATAAAAATGTTACCTAATGTTGTAGCTTATTGTCTGACATTTAGTTCATTAATTGTACGCCCGTGGCCATTTAGTATTGCTCGCGGATGGCAAAGGAACTAAATTTGACAGACTGCTAACAAGAACAACTCACAATCCGTTGCGTAGTTTGTAAGATCTAAGCGTACATATCTATGTATGCTTTCGAGAAACGACTTTGTTTTATACTATGTGTATATTTAAAGTCCCATAAACATATCTGATCCCATGACAGTGTCACTGTTGTTGGAATTGACATAACATTTCAAAATGGCGACACTTAGTTTCAGGCTTGGTTTGGTTTTCTTAAATTTTTTACAATTTTTTTGTTAATAGGACGGCCTCTCAGGAACTTCACTCGAATTAAGTGCTAGAGATGGGTGCTAAACAACTTCACGGTAACAAAATCACATCATAGGATGTAGGACATTCGATTATAAGGATGGTGGCGTCAGTATCTTTTCATGGGTAGTTTTCCAAACGGCGGCATGTTACGACAATTATGAATGTGTCGTAAAAAAGTACTAACATGTCGCCGATACCAGTGAAGTTAGTTTTCACAAACCTCTGGAACTTAAATCGAGTGAAATTCCTGAGAGGCAATCCTATTAGCAAAAAATCAGGGGGTCTAAAAAGGCCATCTGCTGCGTCGCTGTTGTTGACATTATTGGCCACCGAATCAGGTAAGTTTGTGGCACTCTAATATGAATCATAGTATTAAACGCCAATGTGGCCTTTTAGACCCTCAGGTAGCAGTGTACATTCTCCGTATTCTATGTTCTTCGTCCAAAAGGGCTCTTCTTGCATTTGGTGAAGAGTACATGGTGAAACTTTGTTTAAAATAGCCGATCGCATGATAGAAGAGCGCATGTGTCGGTCGCAGACGCCCGCTTGCTAATCGCGTTCTGCCCGTGCTTGTTTGAAATAATACAAACTACTGATTATCTTAACACATCTGACCGCGCGTCGTGCCCGTGCCCGCATCTCGCTCCTGCTTGGGGGAGCTTAAAATTAATGAATTTAGAAGAACTGACAAATTTACGCTGATTCACGTATTGAGTATTTCAGTGTAAAAAGTTTGAATAAATATCCAGGATTTATATTATCTTTGCTAGTGTCTACTAGTAGCCAGACTATATAAATTACTAAAAATGCATAGAGAAAAAATTTTATATACAGAAGTAAAAATGCTACCATAACATAGCCTCCTTCATCTTATGAAGGAGGCTAGGTACCATAATTATTAAAAAAAATACTCATTCTTTTGACAAATGTCAAAGACACTAATATGTAAGAGTGGGTTACTTAAGCCTGCGACGACAATTCTAGCGACAAATCCCGGTTCAGCCACTAGCGATAAATCTATTAGAAAAAAGTCGAATTTTATTCGGTATGGCTGTAAGTCAATTGGACACGAAGAACTACGATCCTTGGCCGTGAAGTAAGCTTTGGGCAATTGTTCGTCTTTTTAATATCGAATCTTATGAACATTGGAGAAATTGAAATCTTTAAAAAATTCATCTTGGCGTTCATGTCCCGGTTGTGCTCTCGCGCCCTAAGGCGGGGGTCCGCCTTGACCATGATCCAGGATTTGGCATATCAGATAATTACAGTGGATCAACTGTCATCTGACCTCCGTGATCCTGCTACCAGGGGACCCTGATCATATTAGATCATTGTTACACATCCAGGCTCCTGAATGTGCAGGTTTCATCACGATATTTTCTCTCACCCTGCATGGCTTAGTGTTCAACTAATGTACATAACTCAGAAAACAGTCATTGGTACATGGCCGCAGCGGGACTCGAACCCGGTACCTCTCGCTTACGAGTCGAATACCTTAACCGCTCAGCCACCGAGGCTCTCCAGAAATTGAAATCTTAATATTATGGCAATACTTGCATACCATAAACCATTACATATTATATTAGATACCATCAGGCGGGCCGATAGCTTGTGTTTTGTACCATTGTGGTATCCACCACTGCAATTTTCTGTGCACTGTGATGGGTACTAGAACAGAACATCTATATCAGCGTTAGACCTAGCCATTGGATCATTGCACTGTAGAATTTAGGCTCTCTATGTTATGGTATCATTAAAAGTTTGTCTAACTCGACAAGTAAGTCGGACTGATATGTTTTAATTCTGATGTAGGAGAGGTGTGCCCACTTGTCCTACCTATCTTAGGGGGCTTATCGTAACGCCTCTCGAAGCAAAATTTGCAGTGTGGGGTCCAGCAGAGTAAAATAGCATCGCCGTCCACACTAAGAGGTGTCGTAAAAGGCGACTTATTTCAGAGATAGGGCGTTACTTTTCCAAGCTTCAAGTTTTTACCTACCTCATTGGAGTTTGCTGGTGAGAGAGTTTCTGGCAGTTCCTTCCCCAATTCTTGGATTGTTCGAGGGGGTCCAATTTCTTGGCCTCCAAGGTCTCCAGATCTCACTCCACTGGACTTTTACGTTTGGGGAAGGGCCAAGGACTTGGTTTACTTTAAAGAAATTCCAACAAAAGTAATAATAATCCAAAAAATCAACGCTGCATTCGCAACAATGCGGCAAGAAATGTTACTTCGCACGGTGACCGTAGAAATGCGAAGAAGGTGCCGTGCGTGTTTACAGACAAGAGGGCACCAATTTGAGTGAATAACTCCAGATAAGAAAAAGTGATCAACGCTTTTGATATACCGTTGGAAAGAGCATGAACTGCAGATGTTTATGTGAAATTAGAATCAATCTAATGCTAGTAGTTTTTTTTTAAATGTAATACAAATTTTCCCTTACAAAAATTTTTACCTCATTAAATAACTTTAGGGCCTCATTTTGTTTTCCCCTTGCACTAAATATCAATTTAATTAGAACACCTTGACAATAACAATTAAATATAATTCATAATCTTAGCAGTTTTGTCCAAACTGGTACTGTTATTTAAGTTTAAGTGGTAAATTTTGACCTTTTTCGTTTAAAATACAAAAAAATCATAAAAAAAATCTTGAGGCCAAATTGGTTTAATTTATGCTGAGTAATTTGTAAATGACCCCTTTTATCCGCCGTTCACCTATATACTCTTACAAGCTTAGACCAAACACCCTGTATACTCTTACAAGCTTGCGAGTGGAGGGGAATAAAAAGTAGCGTATATCCGTCCTCAGGTTCTAAATTATCTGCGTAATGCACCATGTCAAATTAGGAGGAAAGATTCGGACTGTTGGTAAAAAGAAACGAGTAATTAACCCGCTATTACGACCTGTGGGAGTATTACCATCCTAAAAATTCAATTCCCCGAATAATTGAGCAGCCACATCGCGCCCAGCTCACGCCAAGCTCTAAGCTCTATTGTGCCCATAGAGAAAAAAATTTATATACAGAAGATTGTGCCATAGAAACATATGTGTTGTCATAGAAACGCATACACTACAATGCCACAAACTTATCTGACCCGGTGGCCAAAACTGGAACTGCGGAAAAATAACGACACTTACTTTTGAAATGTATTTGAACTGACATGTCAATCCCAAAAACAGCGCCGCTCGCCACCAGATCAGATAACTTTGTGGCACTGCACAGCGCAGGCGCGGCGCCCCGCTCACGTCGCGCCGAGTTTGGAGCTAGCGCGGCGCGAGCGCGGCGTGTTTAGTGTGACGACTTCCATACATTTTCATATAAATGAGCACGCCGCGCTCACGCCGCGCCGGCGAAGGCTTAAAACCATTGTTGGAGATACCACCTGAAAAAGCCCCATCTATGAGTTTTAACATCTATATTAATATTATAAAGAAAAAATATTTGTATATGTTATAATAAAAGGTACCCACGAAAAGGTTGATTGTACTAGTTATTAATAAAATAATCATCTTGGAGTTAATGTCCCGGTTGGGCTCTCGCACACATGGGCCCGGTGTCCGCCTTGGCCCAGGATCCAGGATTTAGCAGACCTGATAATTACACTGGAGTGTCTGCCATCTGACCTCCGTGACCCTGCTACCTGGGACCCTGACCAGATAAGATCATTATTACACATTCAATCGCCTGAATGTGCAACTTTCACCACAATGTTTTCCCTCACGGTAAGAACATCGGCTAGCATTCAGCTATTGTATGATCAACTAATGAATCATTGGTCACATGGATGCGGTGGGATTCGACCCCTCGCATTTCGCTTAAGAGTCGGATACCTTCACCACTCGGCCATCGACGCTCATCCTTATTGTATAGGCTTAAAATGGATAAGCCTATTGTCACAGTCAGACCATTCCAAAGAATGTCAGATTATTTCAAATGATATTTTTCCATGAACATCCAATTCCTTCTATTCTAAACTTACTCGCCAACGCAGCAGGAGTGAAGAAGGCAGATAGGAATGCGCGAGGAATAAGAAGACAGAAGACGAAGATAAGTTTCTACCCGACTGCGACAGAAGGAGGGTTATGTTTTTCGATCATATGTATGTATGTATGTCTATTTTTTGTTACCGAGGATACATTTCGGTGACTGCAATGGAACTGCTCAATCTAATACCCCATCTTCGTTCCACCACCAAACGAGGAGAGCTTCGGCAAAATGACACTGTTTTACAGTTGAAATTACAAAGACTAAGTAAGTACTCGCACCTACCACTTTGCCACAACGTTTATTGTGCTAACCGCGACGTAACTCTCTATCTGACTTACTGTCTTTTGATAAATGCAACCTAGAAGTTTTCAAATCCAAAGTAAAATGCTCCTTTTTTTATAAGAGTGCTTCACCAGACCACATTCTTGCTTAGCAATAGACATACCAAACAACCTGTAGTCCACGCGAACGAAGTCGCGGGCACAGCTAGTTTACAATAAGTATATTCAATAGATTACTCTAAATATTATCATAACTCCTAAACTAATATTGTATGTTATTATTTTATCAAGGAATTATTTAGAATCATGGACGTAATCTGTTTAGTCATTCAGATAAAAAAAGTTCTTGATTTATTCACATTACAAATAAATCGAAAACATGGACTTATTATATTATCGATAATAACTTTCCTTTGATCTACATAGAAATTAAATCATGCGTTTTTTTTTTGAGTAACTTGTTATGTTGTTAGGCAGTAGTAGTTACGTACAAACTTAAACCTTATTCCCAAAGGCGATGCATTTCCGGTTTTCCTGCTTAATTTTCCCGGTTATTGTCAGAATATTGACATAATGTCTGTGTCGCCTAGCAATGCCAGTGTTTACATTCGGAACAGCTGTCGTCTCGGGTGCCTTCACTTCGCATTTGATATCAACGCATTTTCCCATGTAAATAAATCTTAGAACCAGGCTTTGTTATTTGTATTACGAACGTGACAATTTTTGGTGAGTTGTTTTGTACTTTTGTTCGTGAAGTATTGTAATGCAAGTATCGTCATGATCGATCAACACATAGTCCTGTGTCAACAGCTACAAACACTGATCTTTAAACATAAAAATAAGACTTTCTGGCCGTTGAAAACAATAAAAAGCTGCACCTGTAAGCGGCTTAGTCTAGAAATATGTTTTAAAAAGTTTTTAAAGTGGCATAGATATGCGAACAACAAGAAAGAATTTTCCGCAATTCCTACGGAAAGAGGATGAAACGGGAGTCAGAATTTTGTAAGGAAATTTGATGAAGAACCGGTCTTTCCTGACGTCGGCTTTCTAATGTAAATAGGCAGTAGGTAAATTTCTAATAAAAATAATGTGATAAGTATGGTTAATTTTGATTACTTTACCAATATGGAAAATTATTGTATGCCTTCGTATAAGAGGCCTTGAATGTCTAGAATTATTCTACGGTTGAATTTCTCATCCGTTAGAAAATGATAAGCTATCTAACCTAACACAACTAATAATACACTATTTAATACAGTGCACAGCTATGGCATGGGGGCTACCGAAGCTACCGGGGCTGACATTCAAGGACCCGACCAAGACGCAGCACCACTTGTGCAACTCGCTGTACTTCTACCAGGGACACGCATTCCAATCCCCTACGGTGCGCGCTCCGGGCGGCGCTAATACAGACGTGGACAGCAATGCTTTCTCCTTGCCCGAGGACTCCTGCAAGTTAGTTGATTTTTTTTTTCATAATTATCAGGTAGGATGGGATAGACGGGTCACACCGCAACCTGAGTCTAGATACTGTCTACTATTGAAAAACTCTGACTATTAGGTAAGGGTGGAAGTTGGACGAGCAGCTGAAACGTTGGTCCGAAGGACGGTGACGTATTCAGCGCATCTGCCTAGCTAGATCCATTCTCCATGAACGGTGAGCCGCCGCCCCCGTACGAGCCTGTATAGCTCATGCTTTCATATCCGTATTTGTTTTCCCCTTGCTCCACTTATTGTTTCTATCGTACCAATCAGTTACCGTTTCAAACAATGTGTTTTCATGTGCTTCCACAATGTCACATATCCTCTTCCCTTTTTAAGTACTGGTCAAAATGTCTAGTACTCTGGTTTATGCGTGAGTCTAATTATCTAATTTTCGAATTTAAACCTACATACTCGTAGTTAACGTAAAATTAACTTCAACTTTGCCCACAGCTACGACCCATCGCTGACATACGGGCGCGTCAAGCAGCCGGCGCTGCCTCTGGTGGTGCCTCACTACGCTCACTACGACAAGAAGTGCCTCAACTTCCGCTCGTTCTTCAAGCAGCCGGTGTTCGACAGCCCTATTGAGAACACGCGCGTGCGCCTCGTCAACCTTATATACTTCCTGGAGGATGACACTTTGTCCGTTGCGGAGCCCACGATCAAGGTACTTGTTTCTTGGATTTTTTAATTTTTTATTGTTCCGGGGTTACGGACAAACCATCCACCAAGCCAGCTGCGGCCCACCTCTTGGTATACTGGATATATATATACTGGATAACGGAGGTGCGCGCAGTACTTGCC
The DNA here is from genome assembly GCA_907269095.1 of Blastobasis adustella. Lineage (NCBI taxonomy): Eukaryota > Metazoa > Arthropoda > Insecta > Lepidoptera > Blastobasidae > Blastobasis > Blastobasis adustella. Next base: position 11,469,150 of record OU026119.1, on the reverse strand, counting down.
AGTGTATCTTTCCACACTACTCCTGGCTGAGCTTGGTAATAATCTCCTCAGCGACGGGTAGTCCGTGATTGAAGTCCTTGTTATACCTACGGCGAGGCGTTATTATAGAGATTGGCAAGACTCGCTCGGATCTAGTCGAGATTTCATTTTTATTTTTTTCATGAAAAATTTTATAGATATTTCTAAAAATACATTGTCAACGCCGAAAGCAAACGATTAAAAAATAATGAAAATCAGCGTCATGCATCAAAATATTCATATCTTCATACCGAAAACCAAAATTGAAAACCATTTGGCTCGTTTCGTATACCTAGAGACCTTTGTACATGGTTTTCGGAACCGATAGCTATCTACTAAAAACAATCGATTAGCCTCCACATAAATAAACTGCAGATATTTAACGTTTATTGACGTCGATCATACTTTATAGAAATAATGTGGATAACTTTAATTAGCATAGGCTACGTCTTCCGAGTATAAAGTTATAAATCGAATCGATCAAATAAAATTTATTTCTTCACATTAAAGTGTATGAGCAGCAATGAAGGTTAGCAGGAGTAGGTAGAATGTTAGGTTGAGGTTATCCGCACGCTTAAGAGGCAAAATTGTTCACTGGCTGCTGTCTAATTAGTCACAGACACGAACAGACAACATTGGCAAAGTCAACATGGCCACGCGTGAAAGGAAAATGGTTGGTTCTGTCACACAATTAGCGACGAAAACATTCGTCGTTGGCTCTAATGACTGTATAAAGGACTAGGTTTTTATTTGCGGTTTTTAGCGGCATTTTATTTAATACTTCCGACTGCTCTTCAGATTGTTATGGGGGACAGTTATCGCTTCATCAGATTGAGATTCAATTTTCTCCAGTTCACAAGTCAAAAATGTGTTTTTATTTTAGGTAAACAAAATTAAGTATATCTAATATTAAGATTAAAGTAAACTTCAATAATAAAATTTTTTACATAAGTAAAGTTACTTAAAATAAATAAAATAATAATCATAGACAAATTCACACAGCGCCATCTAGCCCCAAACTAAGCAAAGCTTGTACTATGGGTGCTAGGTAACTGATATACTACTTATATACTCTTAAATACATGCTTATTATACATAGAACACCCAGACTCGTAACAGAAATTAAAATTCATGATTTAAATTTCTGCCCAGCCGGGAATCCCACCCATTGACCACTCAACCACTTAGGTCGTCGAATTATTATATTAGCCTGAATCATCCCACTGCTTGGCAAAGGCCTCCCCCAGATTCTTCTACTCTTCGCAATCAAGTGCCATTGTCTGCCAGTCACTTTAGAAGGCCCGCAGCTCATCTGTCCACCTTTTTTTGGGTCCGCCGCGACATCGTTTCCGAGAATTGGGTGTCCAAACTGTAACGGTTTTTGCCCGTAACTCCTCCGACATGCGGCAAACATGACCTGTCCAGTTCCAGAGCTTTTCAGCTTTAGTGGCTACATCAGCGATCTGCGGTTTGGAGCACAGCGTAGAGTTTCGAACTCGGTCCATCAATCTAAGTCCCAACATGCTACGCTCCATGGCCCGCTGGCAAACCCCGAGTTTAGACTTTTGAGCTTTAGTTAAAGACCAAGTCTGCGCCCCGTAGGTGACTATTTATTTATTTATTTATTTAACCATTTATTGTACACAAGATTTTTACAAAACTATATGACAGAACTATATGACTATCGGTAGAATGTACTTACAGCTTCTGTTTTAAGGCGAGTGGTAAATTTCCCTTCATTTAACGTCTCATGGACCAATAGCTCCTTCAGGCGTTATCTATGCGGCGTGTTACCTTTATTATAATAAGTTACGTAAAATTTGTAGTAAGTAAACTGAAGTATTATTAAATGTCAATCTTTGTCTACTCGTTTGTCATGTATCAACAGACACTGTAACTAAATCATTCCGTATTAGCGTAGCTTCGAAGCTCTCTATAATTTTAGAATAGATATAAAACAGAAAATAGTGTTCGAAACCCCTTTTTGCGTCTACGGATGAAAATACTTGACATCTCACTTAACTAAACCGAAACACTCGACCGAGGCCCTCGCACGGCCGCATACGAAGTGTTCTCGTTAGGACCCCAGACAGGGGCCTGACCCGTTTGAATACGATATTTGTATTTTTTACGTCGTCGCCTACTTGGTATGCAGCACCAGCCCCTCGCGCACGACACGTGTTCCCTAAGGTCAAGAACGCACCGAGCTGAGATCAAAAATAAATTTGAACGCAAATATGCTTTCTTTTTAATTGGATTGCGTGCTCTACCTTTCTCTCTCACACTCGTGGGAAGTTGCTAGAGATAGAAAAGAGAAGCTTTAGAAGGCGAGCGCTCGCGTGAATGTAAGCAGTTTCAGAAATAGAGTGGTAAGTGCAGCCTATTCAGTCTAGCCTTGAAGGCGTCCAGATTATAATGATCAGGGAACGTGTTCAATTTCTTGCCGTACGCATTTAAAGGTTAAACCAAAGCAGCTCGTGCGGATAGCTGGAAGATCCACAGCATAAAGATGAAGCATTCAACGTGTAGCCTGTCCAATCTTATTTTAAATGAAACCTTAACCATAATCATTGTGGAAACCAAACACCCGTCGTGTCTGTTTGTCTGAAGAAGATAATCAATACATATAACACACACACAATTATAAATTATTATCGCTTACAGCGATAAGGCCGCCTTTGCGCGCATGTACATTATACTGATTTTTGTATATTGTCTTTTAATATGTGTGCTTACTTACACAATAAAATAATTAGGGCGATGAAGAAATTGTAACAGAATAACAATTTTTAAAATTGATGTCTGTCTATTTACACGTAAATCTTTAGAACTACTGGACGGATATGAATGAAACTTTTTTTTTCGTTATATAGCTATTCAGCCTGGGCAACATATAGGTATCTATAACTGATTTTGGAAACTGGAACATCTGATGTAGAACCATACCAGATCAGCTACTGGTTTATTTTATTTATTTATTTATATAAAAACTTGATTGCACAAATTACAGCCATTATACAATGTTTATGCTTACATTGTTTGAGATTTTACACACATTTTCACAGTTTGGTAGTTTGGTATAAAACCAACCAACTAAAAATAGGCCATGTTTACATGATACAGCTAGACCTCTCTGTAGTAATAGTTTAATACTTTAGGGAGGTCATTTAAAATGGTCGCTCGGAAAAAAGATCAACTGCCCTAAAAACTATTTCAACGTGGACGAAGTCGCGGGAAAAAGCCAGTATCATAAAAAATTAATGTAACATCTGCGAACTTAGATAATATGCTTTTATACATGATATTATATTCTTTCATGTAGGTATGTATTCATGCTTTTATGAATGTTAAAAGCAAAACGTGCTGAATTTAAAGCATTTGGCCTATTTGTATTCATGGATAAATGCTTTCTAGATGCAGATTTATTCTTACAAATTTGAATAACAATCTAATTTAATTTCTCAACATATAATTTTAATGTACTTTTATGAAGTATTTCAATTACACATTTGCTCACAAATACGTAATTGGACGTAACATATCAAAATCAATCTTGATTTAAAAAATAAAGTACTTATGTTTAGATGCCAGTAAGTACACTAAAATTTATTTTAACTAATGCTTTCGCCTTTAGGTATAAGAGTTTGAAAATACCCCTATTCATTTGTCGTCAGTTTTGCCGCTTCAATAAGACAGATGTAATTTTAAGAAAAGGGTATTATCAAAATGAAATGGTATGCACCAGTTAGCTTAATGTTGTCTGTTTATATCTACTAAGTTTCATCGTAATCGTATTAGCCATTTCCAAGAAATTGAAAATTTGCTTTATTAAAATTAAAGTTTCCGTCATTTTCACCAATTTTACGGGTAACCTATATTATAAAGAGAAAAGATTTGTATTTTTGTTAGTAATTAATAAACTCAAAAACTACTGGACCGATTTAAAAAATTCTTTCACGCTATATGATGCTATATGATCACTGAGTAACATATTTTTAATCCCTGGGAAAGAATAGGTTCCCGCGGGAAAGTTGATTGTGTACAGAGATCCGAACAGCGCGGGTGGAAGCCGCTAAGAACTTTATAAAATTAATTTTAAAATATAATACGGCTTTTAAGTCAATACCTCACTTTTTACGAATGTTTGTTATTGGCCTGACTTAAAAAGAGAGTTTACAATCCGTGGTATTCGTATGAAACCCTCGACCTTGCATCGTTTTTAATGAACTTTGTAACATTTTGCGAGTTTGACGAAAAACAAACGAGGCTTCTTTTCGAATCATGGACCTGGATTCGATAAATGCTTCCAATGACGTAAATTCGTTATTATATTGTCATATCACACGTAAAATGTCAAATAAATAGAAACAAGTAACGAGCACGCTATGATAGGTACATATGATACCTACACTTCCATAAATTAAATTCAATCTATTCTAAATCTATAAACTGTATAGCTTCTAAATCCGATTAATCTAAAAGGAATAAAATAGTCCATGTAGACCGATTACTCGGGCGAAGCGGAATTGCGATTCCATGCAGTTCGATTAGTCGAAGCAACAGGAAAAAAAATCCACGTCGTCCAACTAGTCTGACAAAGCAGTCGGACCACGTAGCCAGAGGGGCAGAAATGCGATCTGCGTTCACTATATTCCAGACCTTACACAACACCGGTAATAACTACTAACCTCCGACACTGCCTCGCCGCAGCCGTGATATTGCGGGAGCCACTTGCAAACAGCTTTGATTTCAATATCTAGATTCTAGATTTTCCAGCGACAAATTATTTTCGTCTCGGTGGAAACTTCTTCTGTTATTTGCCTGCACTGTTATTGGTATTGTAGATAATACCTAATAGTAGTTTGTATTGATCTTGGACCGAAGTATCTACTTGACCTTTGTTACCTACGAGTTAATAGTCAGGTTTTCTTGATGTTTAGGCGTGGTTTAGGTAGGTAATTTAGACTTATGTAGGTCCCATTTGTCGGTCCTTCATGTCTGAAGATCGTGGCCATGGTGGGATTCCATTCGGGAACGGATAAATTGGCTCCCGCGACCTCTGTCTGTGGCAATTTTGGCGATTTGATAAAAAAGTTAATTTTTATGCATCTTTTAGTTGGTCAGACCATGTAGTTGGTGAGCGGCCCCTAGGTCATTTGCCCTCTGTGTTGCGAACGATGAGCAGTTTCTCGAAACCCCACGCCTCATCACATGACCAAAGTAGCTCAGAACGCGTTGGTAGCACACTGATGAAAGACTTTATCTGCAGTGTAATAGGATTGATTTGTGTTTTGGCCGTCCACGAAATTCTGAGAATTCGCCTCCAGCACCACATTTCGAATGCATCAATTGTCTGCCGCTCTCTCGCTTTAATGGTCCAAGTCTCTACACCGTATAGAAATATCGGGAAGATCAATGCCCTTACCAGACGCATTTTAGTTTTGTGTACTCAACTAGATCCTTCTGCTACAGTTTAAAACTGTTTCCGAGCGGCTATGAAAGAGAAGCTGCAAAAGCGATGCATCCACGGAATGCTGGCTGCATGTAATGTGGAATATTCATGGCAAATGAGCGGGAAACCTATTTGAATGGGACGTGTGCATGCGACGGGCGGCGGCGGCGGGCCGGCGGGCGGCGGGGGCGCCGCTGCTGGCGCTTCCCGATTCCATTCTATTTGTCTTTTTCTTCCCAGAAGCCCCAGAGAATGCGCCATTCATCCCCAATAACGAGATGAACAATACTGTCCGCCGCCGCGGGCTCTCGACCGCTTAATTTGAATGGCTCTCGCTGGGATTAAAAACGCGCTCGGCTGCGGCTTTGTTCACAATTGCCTCCTGTACCTACTGTACTTTAGGCGGAGATCAATTAATAGTCTCTGTCAGTAGTTTCTAGTAACTTTCGTAATCATTACTTACATTACATAACTTTAGTAATCGTAATCTGACGACCTGAGTGGCTCAGTGGTCAACATACCGGTCTGCCATGCATGAGCGCCCGGGTTCGAATGCCGGCCGGGTAGATATTGAAATTATGTATTTTAATTTTTGTTACGGGTCTAGGTGTTCTATGTATACCAAGTATGTATTTAAGTAGTATATCAGTAATCTAGCACCCATAGCATAAGCTTTGCTTAGTTTGGGGCTAGATGACGCTGTGTGAATTTGTCCACGATTAAAAAAAAAATACTTTGTGTACGTAGGTAAATTCAATATGTAAATCACTTACCGCTAAGTAAAAACAAGAGGATGACTGATCTTGGCGATTAAGTGTCTAATTCAATCGAGTTACATCATCAATAAATCAACAGCACATAAGAGGCCAATACTCAACTTGTACACCACATTAGTGGGGAGCATTGCTATGACATCAGTCGCCTTTTCCGCCACGCTAAAACGAATGGAATAGGTGCTAAATTCTATTTCGCCCATCACCACCAGGATTGTTTTGATTTGATAACCATGATTTACGACTGGCTTAATCGTGTAAATGAGTGTATTTTCTAGGTAGATCAAGATATAATCAGCAACATTTTCTATTTTCTATTGTGGAGGGAGGTAAAGTATAACGAGCTGTTGTCGATGATAATATACGTTATCTAAATGAAAGACGATGGTTGACTTGCTCTGATGTGTATTTCATGTTATACAATGTATGTAATTTACATCCTACATCGATTTGGACGGACAAGCAAAGGTATGATGACGGACGGAAGGAAAATGAAAATCTCACTTTTATACATTTTACCGCATACTTACGCAATAACACAGACAGTGTTATTGCGTAAGTATGCGGTAAAATGTACATACTTACGCAATAACTCACACGTTACGATATCGTTAAAATGCATTTTAAGGGGATGTTCCGGGTTTCATGCCGCGTACCTTTGTTGATAGGAAACCCCGGAACATACCCTTAAAATGTGTGATAATAACCGCCAAAGTTTAAAACATTATCGCCAAAATAATTCCGATTACGAAAAAAAAAATCTCATTAGCAATTTCCGTTCACAATATCAGCAGTCCACTGCACGCTTGGCAGGCGGGTTGGAGACCGCAGTGTTATATATGTAACAACGGAAAACGCTGCTGCCCATTTTCCAGCCTACGGTGACTCTTGATGTTCTGCCTCAAATACATTAGTCGCCTTGTACGACACCCACCGGTGTAAGGGGTTTGTGTTATTCTACTCTACCGGACACCACACGGCCATTCTCAAAGTGGTCAGTAATCGCCCCGCTAGATCTAGGTAGCTCGAATCTGGAGCGTGGCTAGCAAATGGGCACATATTTGTCCGAGTCCGACGCAGACCAGCCATGCTCAGCTTTGTCCGCTATAGTCTTTGCCGGTGGCATACGTAATTGGCCGGGTATCGGTACGCAGGTGGGAGCGAATGGGTTCGAAATGAGCGCATTTTGCTGTCGGTGTGCCAGTGTTTTGCATCTCAACAGAAATATTGTACGAAGATACAGCTCGGTTGGGTATATTTTTGTTTTACGTTTTACGTAGAACTGTATAATTAATGTTTTCGTAAGTACTAGGGGTTAAGTAGTTACACGCCATTTCATTGTTTGGAATACAAACGGGAAAACGGATAACCTCACTGATTGATGTCGAAAAACTGCGGACAAAGTTTATATACCTATTTGTAACTACAAAGCCGGGAGTTAAATAAATAAAAATTGACTTTAATAAATAAATATAAAATATAAATATAACATTTTTTTTATAAATAAATAAAAAAGCTTAGTTAATGTAAACCTTTTAGTCAAACATAATATATTTATAACTAGAGAGGCGGGGGAAAGGGATTTTTTTTCTCTCTAAGACCATAAATCCATTATTTACTCGTATGTACCTATCTTTAGTATGTATTTGTTGATTAACTATTTCTTGTATCTTTGTAAAATTGTATAAATTTAGCATTTATTGATGTAAAGTATCCCTTCCTTCACCTTATCTTATTGTTTCTCCCGCACCGTCTACCGTTTTCGATTTTTTTTTCACGGTTGACTGGTAGAACAGGCTACTTTAGCTTTAAGTCCGCTAATGTACCTTTAGTGCATAAAGTTTTAATAAATAAATAAATAGCTTTTTATCACGTAGGTAATTTTCAACTTCCGTAATGTATATTTTAATTTCCGGGATTCCGGGTTTGTCTACATAACAGTACCAAAAATAGCTCCACCTACTTCGATCCCTGGTTATAACACCCCTTTTTTGCGTCTGGGGTTAAAAACTGGGTGGACCAGCCATGCGAGCGAACTCCCGGGCAACACCTAGCAAAACTATAGATTTTGATATACTTAAAACTATACTTTTTGACGTTTTAATGACGAATAATCTATTTCTAGAATTCCGGAATATGGCAAGGGAAGCTGGTGAAGCGAGGCAAGATACCGAAAAACGACGCCGGCGAGTTCTGGCACTGGAAGGACCTGGATGTGGGCAAGGACATCTGTATCTACGGGAAGGTGTTCCACACTTGCTCCTGCGATCTCTTTACCAGGGTATGTATAAGAATTCAGATATTGATGGAGTATCTGTTTTTTCATGTGTGACAATCGAACAGACAACCCACCTGATGGTAAGCGGTAACTGTATCGCCCATAACATCTACGATTCATGCATTTAGGTTGCAGACAACAAAAATGCAGAACCGCAGGTGCGTTTGTCACTGTGAGGACTAAGGCTCGGACTTTATGTATCCGGGATGAGATGGAACGGAACGAAACTCATCTACATACAACTTCATACAATATTGATAGACCCTGTCCCGTGTGCCGAAAAAAAACATATACAGGACACGGAGAAAAAGCGGCGCACGACCCGGTTGCTTCCGGAAGGAATGCCGTTCCGTTCTGCGCCGGTTCCCATGTAGTCGATACAGTAAAATTTCATTTGTTTGAGCTACGATACGGTTTCGAATTAAACAATAGACTTCGTTTTGTTTACGCGTTGATGTTCATACGAGTACCTACCTAAAACATCATTACGTAAACAGAAAGAAATAACGAGTAGGTATTTTAATGCTGTTTTATCATATTGTAAATAAGATTCACGAGCTCTTTAGCAAATAGGTGGATGAGAAGCTTTTTATACCATAATAATATAATGATATTTGCCTAAAAGCCACACTATGCCAGCTAAATATGCGAATATAAAATTCAAATTAAGTACGTTTTATGTTGAATTTGTAACAGTGTGTTGTTTTTCGTAGAAATTACCTCTCCGAGAAAATTTTGCTAGACGTTACAGCCTGAAGTTCTTCAGGAAGGGTGTAAGAAACGATTTTTATGGGGTCGGAAACGCGCAAGTAATAGCTGCGGTAATTGCTTACCATCAGGCAGGCCGTATACTTGCGTGGTAAAATAGTTCGTAGACCGTGAGTTACATGCTCGGCAGTTTACTTTAATATAAGGTCTATGTACCAAAAGAAAAGAATTTGCACAAACTTATTACAACTGCTATAAATCCGTAAAACAACTGTTAGTTTCATGAAGCTTGTAGATCGAGTTATAGAAAATTGTCTTTTAAGTGGACTATTTATTTTTTAATCTTTTACAGTTATGTCTATATCATCCTTGTCTCCTTACGTCTCAGCCTTAGGGAGGGTTTTCTTAGAAACTGATGCTTAATTGAAAATTCTTGCCAAAAACATATAGTCTCTCAAAGTCTATTTATAAAACAAATAAATCAATAATTTATAAAATTACACTAATTTAAATTTCACTAATTTAACGGTTTCCCATTGCAATAAATGAGCTACACTCATTATACACTAAAGGCCAGCGCTTGTTAAATACAGCCTCCGACTAACTCATTGCCCCTGCTAAAATAACAGCGCGCTGGCTAATTTGCAATTCTTCCCATAAAGCTCAAAGTATATGAGTAGTAGGCTACATGTCCAAAATTTTACAGGTGGGCCTTATTTGGCACTCGAACCACGGAACAAACTAACACTAATACCTAACCCCCGGACCTTATTCGCTACCGAGTGCCACTTCCCGTAACGAAAGATGTTCACAAGGAGAGCCTTTTCCTCAAACTACCTAGTATTTTCACCTACCTACTTAAACCAATACAAAAATATGAGGCAAATAAACGGTGAGTTTATCTAAAAAACTGTATTCAAGAACAACCGAGCGATCAACTGGGTTTAACTACTTTATCCCAATTCACGGTTCACCGTAAAATTAGGTATATTTACTTTCTGTAGGACCACAGCAGGACCCACCGCCAAAAACAAACCTACAGATTAGTTAAAAAGGTATCCGTAGACTGGATTAACATCGGGTCCCGCGGTGCGCACATGCGATATTTTTTGTACTAATTGCTCGACTGACGTCTGAGTCAGGTCTGAGCAGGGTCCGCGGGGGCCCGCGTGGAAATATTTGCCCCCGCAGACCCCGCCGAAACCCCCCGCTTGCGTCGTTGGGGGCTCACAGGGACTCTACTCATATCCAAGTGCCTTATATACTAATAAGTTAATTAAGGTGCCTACGGACGTGTAGGTGCCTTCATGTTCTAATTTTAACGTTCGTTCTGCAATTGATACTAACAATGACGACCTGAGTGGTTCAGTTGGTTAACATGCCGGTCGCTACGCAGGAGGTCCCCGGGTACGATTGCCGGCCGAGCAGATGTTGAAATGATAAATTTTAATTTCTGTTACGGGGGTAATATGTATAATTGTTCATCATCATCTTGGCGTAATGTCCCGGTTGTGCTCTCGCGTACGAGAGCCCGGGGTCCGCCTTGACCATAATCCAGGATTTGGCAGTTCAGGTAATTACAGTGGAGCGACTGCCATCTGACCTCCATGACCCGCTATCAGGGGAACCTGACCAGATTGGATCATGGTTACACATCCAGTCGCCTGAATGTGCAGGTTTCATCACGTTGTTTTTCCTCACCGTAAGCGCATCGGTTAGTATTCAACTAATGTACATAACCCAGAAAACAGTCATTGGTACATGGCCGGAGGGGGATTCGAATCCGGGACCTCTGGCTTACGAGTCGGATACTGTAACCGATCGGCCACCGACGCTCCGATGTATAATAAGTAGATACTTATTTAGAAGAAAAAAAAGGTATATAAGTAGTTTATCAGTTATCTAACAACCCTAACACAAGCTTTGCTTACCTTACGATCTACAAAAAAAATCGCTTTTGGATTAATTCAGATGCGCGGGCGAGCCGACCTTGGTCGGACATCCGACCACGTCCCTCGCAGCCAAAAGCGACTTTAGTTTGTACTGAGTAATAAATTAAAAAAAAATGATTTGGACAAATTCACACAGCGCCATCTAGCCCCAAAGTAAGCAAAGCTTGTGTTATGGATGCCAGAGAGCTGATAAACAACTCACATATTTTTAAATACGTAGGTACTTATTATACTTATGTAACAGAAATTAAAATTCATCATTTCATTTTCTGCCCGGCTGGGAATCGAACCCGGGACCTCTGGGTGGCAGACCTTCATATTAACCAACTGAACTACTCAGGTCATCAGGTGTTATATAACATGAAGCCAAAACCTTTTACTGCATGACTCCACAGTAGGACATTTAAATTGTAAAGACTGAGAGACATGTTATGCCGACCCCACTTAGTGAGATAGGGGCAGAGGGATGAATTGATGGCTGACCTGTCTGTCTACACAAATCTGTGGTGAAATAATTCTAACGTACATACATACATAAAGCTCACGCCTGTGTCCCACAGGTGGGGTAGGCAGTGACTATGGATTCTAAAGTAATTCTAAATCATCCTTTTATTTGCAATATGTATCTAAGCTTAAAAATAGACAAATTACATCCAGCATTAACTACTCTGTACCTCTCACGTTTCATCCATTGTCAATCTGTCAATTCAGCACAGATGAAAACAAATACATAAGTAACTATAACATCCATAAGGTCCGTCCGTACCTACTTATTAGAATTTCATAACATTTGAGCGTATTACCAACGTATTAGTTAGGTACTAAAGATAATTTTTATTTGCGTGATTATCGTAACCTCTTGTCATGCTAGGTTGGCGTGAGTTAGCATAATATGTTAAAAATATGAAAGATACCTAGGCACGTACGTAAGTAGGTATGGATTGCTCATCGTTATAGAAAACGTAACGTTTCAGATTCAAATTTGAAATAAGGCGGCTGTACCAAGATGTACGAGTACAAGTTCGTATACAAACAGTCTTATAACCTTGAACGCTGATTAAGCCGACGCGCCGCGCCCGCGACCCCGCCGACACGCCGGGCACGGCCGGCCGCATATGTTTATCAAAATATAACCTCAAAATTTAAAATCTATCGTCGTTTACCTGCTACCATAATGTGTCAAAAAAATAGTTGAAAAAAGAGTGCCGATACAACAAAAAGCGGCCCCAATCACGCTGGTATCGGTTTAAATAAACAACTAACTACTAAACAATAAAAAACTTACCGTTGTTTACCGCTGCGGTGCTATTTCGGGCGCGTCGGGCGGACGGCGCGTTCGCGTTGTGACGTCACGAAGCCGGCACCCGCACACAACTACAAGAACCGTATAGCAGACCGCCAATTCTATTGAATTAATTGAACCCACAGTAAATGCTCCACCACCCAGCGGGAACTTAATGGAGTCCGAAGAGTAGACTGGATTGTTTCTGTCGAGATAAACTGGGACGATTTAATGTCCACGCCGCGGCGACCACGGAGCATTTTAAACACTGTCTTTGCTTTTATTTTGCTACGTATTTGTCGTTATCGTGCCCGTGGGTGTTCTAGATCTTTAAATTAAACACCGTCTTTATTGAAATGAATAAATAAATTTACATACCTACTTACATTGCAATAAAATACCTTAGCCTTCATAATATTCGTGATATGATATGACGTAATCGTAGATAGGTTATCATTAACCTTATCACTGACCGTAACGCGAATAAGCACTGCAAACATTCGTATTTGAAGTAGTATACTATATTAACACGCGTTCTATTTTAACTGGATACCATCTACGATCATTCAAAGTACTCGGCAAGATAAATCAAGCGAGCCCAAACTTAACTTAGAAATTCCTTGATCACCTTCCAGTTTCATCATGAGAAGCTGGACATCACATACAAGGTTACAGTTTTTGTCAACACTAAACAAACAAAGCCAACAACGATGGATTTATCATGTAATTTTGGAATTCTTGTAGCCACCTTCCGTCTCCATCATCAGATCAGTCTGATAATATCGGATCCTGGCTGACAATATGTCCAATATCATGATGAACAGAAATGAGCTGAGCGCAGAGCCCTGGTGTACTAAAACCAATGGTTGGTGTCATCAATGGCAGTACTAACTAGGGGATCAGAATCGCTTAGTAGAGCAGTACTTGTCGCAGATAATGTCAACATAGGCCTCGGGTATCGACTTGGACTGCAACGCTCACCAGATTATCTCATGAGGGACACAGTCAAAGGCCTTTTGTATGTGTATCGGTTCTGGCTACCGCTCGTTTTGTATCACGTTTGAGTTTGTCAGATCTGAACGCTCGCCACTTCTTGGGAGTCCTTTACCCTATTCTCCCTTCTCCGTCTGTCCTGTGTCGTTTTACCACCAAGTCTCCTTATCAAGCCTGCGTCTGCCCCGTACAGTCCTCGCCATCCGTGGGTTCTCCCTGTCTTAAAGTTGTTAGACGAGTTTTTCGTCTGTCGTCGCGGGCCGTGGTTCCTTCAAGCATCCACCACCGGTTTTGGCATCGCCACTGTTTTCGGTATTTGCCTCGGGGCTTCACGTGAAAGTCCATCACAGGAATTCGGTGAATGACCTGATGTCTAGGACAGATGAATCAGATGGTTAAATAACGAGTGAATGTGAGGTGAATGGCGGATACAAATATATCTCACGGTGAGTTCATCTTATCCCCGCATCTTATGCGACATTAAGTTGTCATAATCTCAGATGTTATACGTCCACTGCTGAACCTAGGCCTCCCCCAACGCCTTCCACACAGATGTTCATGTCTCGCTTGCATTCATCGGCTCTCTATAATCTTTATGAGGTCGTCCACCTATATCGTCGGGATCGTCCTAGGCTGCGATACGTGCCTGAAGCTTTCCGCCCCATCGGCCATCGATTCTGCGAGCTACGTAGCCTTCCCGTTGCCACTTCAACTGTTTTGCGGCTCTGGAACTTAAGTCTTGTGACGGAATTATAGAAATGCCGTGAAATAAACGCGTAGTCATCTACAGGATCAAGATAGGCTCCACACGACAATAATATCCCACTCGCTCGCCGGTAGCGCGCCATTCAAGCGGCAGCCTGCGTGTAAACTACACTGCGATCGTGTTCTAACTCCGAACAATAAACAACAAACATGGCGTCGTTCAGCGGCCCGGCGTTCGAGTCGTATGTGGTGTACTCGGCGGTTCTAGCACTGAAAGTGCTGGCGGTGGGTATGCTGACGGGCCTCCAGCGGTTCAGGAAGAAGGTATTCGCTAATCCAGAAGACGCAGCGGGACGAGCAGGGGCGAAGGTGAAGCTGGACGACCCGGATGTCGAGCGCGTACGACGGGCGCATCTCAACGACCTCGAGAACATCCCCGTGTTCTGGGTGCTGGGCGCGCTGTACCTCACCACAGCGCCGGCGCCGGCACTCGCCACCTGGCTCTTCCGGATCTTCACTGTCGGCAGAGTTCTGCACACCATCGTGTACGCCGTCTTGCCCCTCCCGCAGCGCTTGCGCTCCATCTGCTTCGGCGTTAGTAACCTCGTCACCATGTACTTGGCTGTACGCGTCCTTCTGTACTACCTGGGAGCCTTGTAATGAGTGAAGCACTGATCGTGGCCGCCTCTGTGAATGTAGGTTACTAATGCCGTAACTACCCTGTTGAATGTGAGTGTGTGTAGTCCTGCTACAAGTTGACTTTTAATTTATTTTTGTATTTGAATTTTATTATATGACATGCTAAATAAAAATGTATTGTTTATTAATAATGAACTATCCAATTGCCGACTTTCCTACTTCACCTTATTTTATCGATTATCTACTTACATACTTTTATGCCAATCTTTCAAAATTCGTTAAGTGTTATAATATTTAGGTTTAGGAAGCCGAACATAAATTGTGTGTGTAGTCGTGCTACCGATACCGGTACGAGCTGTAGTAGTTGACTTTTAATTAATTTTTTTCATTAAGTTTATTATAGGTATGACATGTTAACTATCAACGCATTTTTTATTTATATGTATGTATGTATGTATGTATGTATGTAACCTATTTGCTCAATTAAAAACCGTAACTAATGGCCACTATGCCCTATGGAGCAGTGACTGTGCAAAGAGCATAAAGTGGGTATTTTAGCGGGCGGCGTCGCGGGTCAGCCGGCCGGCCGTAACGCGGAGGGCCGTGCTAGCAGTAAACACATTTCTTTTAGCCCCGACCTCCCTTTCGGCTTTATTCTATAAGCCATTGAGCGAGACTTTACGGCGGCCATTCGTTTCACATTATTGCTCCGTTATAGCAATGGAGAGAAACCGCATTTTGAATTTTAACGTGTTATAACATCCGACTTTTATAGGTATCTCTAAATAATTCCATTATTTCACCCCCCTTTCGTTTTACTCTACCTAACGTAGATAGGTATAATCCAGAACCCAGGAGTGAGGAGTTTCATTAGTGCATAATAGGCTTGTTTTGACCATTAATCTAATATTGATCACCTGCTTATCTGTTGACATGATAAGATTGGTTTAATATAAATGTAATGATGACGCTGCTTTTCATGTAACTTGAACCAAGAACGTGTAAAATTGGCATCGTTGGTAATTTGGTTACAGCCATTGTAGACCTTTTCTATAATACATAATCAAGTACCTATTGCAAACTTTTGCACTCTCCACGTGGCCAAGCCAACGCAGCCTTGTGGCCTTGATCTCTCTCAGAATATTGGGTTCGGAAATAAGCTGTTGCACCTCCTCGTTCTTTCTCCTTTCCACATGCCGTCCTCCCCCTTGTTGGCCCCAGAATTTTCCGGAAGATCTAATGGCTTAGACTGTGATAGGCCCAGCTGATTATTCCAGTACTCTAATGATTGCTCTTTGCAGTTTGCCTGAAGGGCCAGTTTGTCAAGGTTTTTGGTATGCCACATAATGGTTCTGGACCATATATTATGATTGTGCTACCAGTCCTTGCGAGGTCGTCCGCAATTTCATTGCCTTCAATCCCTTCATGCCCTAGGCTCCAGCGTAAAGTTCAGTTGGTTTGTCTCACCAAAGGAATTGGGGACATTCACACAAGATTATCTACCTAGATATTCTAGTCTAGTGGGTGACATACCAGTACATTTATGTATTTATACCAACAATAAGCAACACATCAATACACGAAACAAGAACACCCCCGCAATGGAGTGATAATTTAATAAATAAACAAGTAGATAAGCATTAATAAGATTTGTAAACTTCACCTGCCATCTACTTCGGAATTGTGTCAAGTATTCCCAGGCGGTTGGCGCTGAGATTGCAGGTGCAGTCCCCGACAGCTCTTTGCAATCGCCAATGGCTCTTTAGACGCTGAATATTCTATTTACCACCTAGCGGTGCTGAAGGTCGTCTAGCCTCAAAGAACAAAGTCTCCCATCCATAAAATATAGGAATGCTTAGATGGCTGTGAATTCTAATAGTAACAGTAACAGTCTATAATCGAAGTAAACTTAGGGACTTTAATTCGCTTATCGTCGTCGAACACTGTCTCTACCTAAGTAAAGGTAGGTTTGATGGAGTCCAGACCCATATGCCGACTTTCTGATTTTGTCAACATTACTGAAATATTATAAATCGATTACCTGTACGAATTTTCAAGATTCAGAATTTATATTTTCGGCTTCCTAAACCTAAATATTATTTATAACACTCAACGAATATTGAAAGATCGGCATAAAATTAGGTAAGTAGATAATCAATAAAGTAAAGTGAAGTAGAAAAGTCGGCAAATGGATAATTCATTATAAATAAAGAATACATTTTTATTTAGCATGTCATAATAAAATTCACATAGATATAAAAATAATTAAAAGTCAACTGCTATAGCTTGTACCTGCAGTACGACTACACACACTCACATTCAACAGGGTAGTTACTTATACGTACTGCTTTAGTAACCTATATTCACACAGGCGGCTACGCTCACACTGCATCGCTCATTACAAGGCTCCCAGGTAGTGCATAACGACGCGTACTCCCAGGTACCAGGTGATGAGGGTACTAACGCCGAAGGACATGGCGCGCGCAGGCTGTGGGAGGGGGGTGACGGCGTACACGATGGTGTGCAGGATTCTGCTGGCAGTGAACGCCCGGAAGAGCCAGATGGCGAGTGCCGGCGCCGGCGCTGTGGTGAGGTACAGCGCGCCCAGCACCCAGAACACGGGGATGTTCTCAAGGTCGTTGAGATGCGCCCGTCGTACGCGCTCGACATCCGGGTCGTCCAGCTTCACCTTCGCCCCTGCTCGTCCCGCTGCGTCCTCTTGATTAGCGAATACCTTCTTCCTGAGCCGCTGGCGGGCCGTCAGCATAGCCATCGCCAGCACTTTCACCGCTAGAACGGCTGAGTAAAGTACGTACGACTCGAATGCCGGCCCGTTTAACGACTCCATGTTTCTCGTTTATTGTTCAGAATCAGTACCGGAGTGCTGTGTAGTTGACACGGAGCCCGCCGCTTGAATGGCTCGCTACCGGCGAAAAAGCCAGATATAATTGCCGTGGGGCGCTTATCTCGGTCCTGTAGTTGACTATACTAGTGATGACATAACCTTCTGTTGTTGTTACACGCCATGACTTGCAATATTCATTTCAAATTCCTTTGTCCTCGAGGGCAAAAAACCGCAGACGTGGGCCAAAAACGTGGTGGTGCGAACGTGGTAGTCCTTCAAGGTAGACGATAACACCCTATTAAAGCAATACAGACCCATCGCGCTTCTGAGCCATTTATGTATAGTTGTTATCAAAAGTTATCAATCGGTCAGCCTTACGAACTAGCTGGATTCCGTAAAAGCTTCTCAACCACAGACCACATGCACACGCTGCGGCAGGTTACAGAAGACCGAGAAGTATAACTGGTTTCTACGCGTAGCGTTTGTAGACTATGAGAAAGCCTTCGATTCGGTCGAGATCAGGGCCATGCTTCGGTCTCTCCAGGGGTGCCACATTGGCTATCGGTACATCGAAGAGTTGTACCCATTGGTTGGAGTTGACCGTGTGGTGTCCGGCAGAGTAGAATAGCAGCAACCCCTCACACTCGTGGGTGTCGTACTAGGCGACTAATGTTTTTGAGGCAATGAGTCTTCGTAGGATGGAAAATGGGCAGCAGCATTTTCCATTGTTATATTTATAGCACTGCAATCTCCAACCCGCTTGCCAAGCGTGGAGATTATGACAATAACCTCCCCTTTCGTGGGAGAGGCCCTAAGTCCTGCAGTGGACTGTTATGAACTGTGCTGATGCTGATGTCATCATAGTGTTGAGAAGCCTGTTCAAAACGTCATTATATTAGCAGATTTCAAGAGCAGTGCACGGGACCGATGCAGTTGAAGCGAGATGGCTCGCGGCTATGCAAATTTTATTTCTTCGAAACTATTTACCGCTGCATTGGAAGATGTTTTCAAGCTACTGGATTGGAAAGAATCCGGCATAAACATCGACGACGAGTATCTTTCTCACCTTCGGTGTGCCGATGATGTTAGTCATGGCAGAATATATGTAGAAGCTAGGCAAAATGCTCGAAGATCTTAATAGAATTCCCGAAAGTTGGATCTTGAAATGAATATGGATAAGACGAAGCTTATGGCGAATGTGCATGAAATTTCGGAAATCTTCTTCTCCAAAAGACTGCAGTGATGACTAATCTGACCTGTCTGTCTACACAAATCTGTGGTGAAATAATTCTAACATACATACATAAAGCTCACGCCTGTGCCCCACAGGTGGGGTAGGCAGTGACTATGGTTTCTAAAGTAATTCTAAATCATCCTTTTATTTGCAATATGTATCTATCTAAGCTTAACAATAGACAAATTACATCCAGCATTTACTACTCTGTACCACCACTCACGTTTCATCCATTGTCAATCTGTCAATTCAGCACAGATGAAAACAAATACATAAGTAACTATAACATGCATAAGGTCCGTCCGTACCTACTTATAGAATTTCATAACATTTGAGCGTATTACCAACGTATTAGTTAGGTACTAAAGATAATTTTGATTTGCAGGATCATCGTAACCTCTTGTCATGCTAGGTTGGCGTGAGTTTGCAGAATATGTTAAAAATATGAGAGATACCTAGGCACGTACGTAAGTAAGTATGGATTGCTCATCGTTATAGAAAACGTAACGTTCCAGATTCAAATTTTAAATAGGGCGGCTGTACCAAGATGTACGAGTACAAGTTCGTATACAAACAGTCTTATAACCTTGAACGCTGATTAAGCCGACGCGCCGCGCCTGCGACCCCGCCGACGCCGGGCACGGCCGGCCGCATATGTTTATCAAAATATAACCTCAAAATTGAAAATCTGTCGTCGTTTACCTGCTACCACAATGTATAAAAAAATAGTTGAAAAAGAGTGTCGATACAACAAAAAGCGGCCCCAATCACGCTGGTATCGGTTTAAATAAACAACTAACTACTAAACAACAAAAAACTTACCGTTGTTTACCGCTGCGGTACTATTTCGGGCGCGTCGGGCGGACGTCACGAAGCCGGCACCCGCACACAACTACAAGAACTGTATAGCAGACCGCCAATTCTATTGAATTAATTGAACCCACAGTAAATACTCCACCACCCAGCGGGAACTTAATGGAGTCCGAAGAGTAGACTGGATTGTTTCTGTCGAGATAAACTAGGACGATTTAATGTCCACGCCGCGGCGACCACGGAGCGTTTAAAACACTCTTTTTGTTTTTATTTTGCTACGTATTTGTCGTTATCGTGCCCGTGGGTGTTCTAGATATTTAAATTAAACACCGTCTTTATTTAAATGAATAAATAAACTTACCAACCTACTTACATTACAATAAAATACCTTAGCCTTCATAATATTCGTGATATGATATGACGCAATCGTAGATAGGTAATCATTAAACCTTATCACTGACATGACATGACAAACATTCGTATTTGAAGTAGTATACTAAATTAACACGCGTTCTATTTTGACTGGATACCATCTACGATCATTCAAAGTACTCAGCAAGATAAATCAAACGAGCCCAAACTTAACTTAGAAATTCCTTGATCACTGTATGCTTCTAGCTTGTTAATACCAATTAAATGAATTAAACACCGGATTTAACAAAAGCTGTATTTATTTACCATCAACCATAATCATACATGTTACAACTTGCCAAAGCGCGCGAACGTCACTTTTTACAGATGAGATCCATAGATACACAGAACTCTACAATCCCTTCCTTTCTTTAAAAGAGATAAACTATCCAGATTCCAAAAAATAACAGAAACACTTATAAGTCTTATAACTATATCATTAATAACGGCTGTCAACCACAGAGTCACACTAACAGCATCACAAATACAAATTACCAACACAGCGCTTGAACATCTTATCTTTAATATGACATGTGTTGGAGTAACATGAACAATACTCATAGAATCAG
The DNA here is from genome assembly GCA_907269095.1 of Blastobasis adustella. Taxonomy (NCBI): domain Eukaryota; kingdom Metazoa; phylum Arthropoda; class Insecta; order Lepidoptera; family Blastobasidae; genus Blastobasis; species Blastobasis adustella. The sequence goes on along the minus strand of OU026119.1, from coordinate 11,448,478 downwards.
ATCTACATACAATCAACTGTTATGTTAGCATAACTCAATTATTGTCATTTAAAAAACCAACTTTAAATGTATTCTGCCTAGCCTTGGCATCATTAAATATAAACTTCAAAGATTACAATTAACGCATCTAAGACCTACGGCTGGAAAACAGAATACAATTGATAAAAATAAACCTAATTAATTCAAGGAGTCTATAATGAGACTGAGTAAAAAGTCATTGTACTTAGGCGGTAAACGCCGCTCTCTGTGAGGTCTAGTCATAGTCAAGTCTAAATTCACATCCGGTACCTCCCTCCTTTCTTCCTTATTTTTACTCCTGTTTAGACTCTCTTCCTTTTCATAATTTTCTCTGAACCTATCTACATCTCTGTGTTTTATAGGCTTAAAATGAGAGGAATTCCTCCTCACTATCTTTCCATCAGGAGACTCAACAGCAACTGCATTACCAGATTTCCATACTACAGTATGTTCAGCTGGTGAAAATGGCGTACTTAACTTATTTTCTCTCTTCTGTTTTATCAACACTTTATCACCAGGTTGCAGATCTGACTCTTTTGCGTTTCTCCTTTTGTCAGCATACTGTTTGTATAGATCCTTCTTGTACCTGTCCGTATCTCTTATTTGTTCACCATTTAAAAGGAACTCATCCGGCATTTCTGGTAATTTAGTTTTTATTTTCCTTCCTCTGAAGACATCACCTGGTGGCATTCCAGTAGTTGAATGGGGAGTGGTACGATAGGCGGACAAATAGACCTGCAATTCTTTCTTCCAGTCTAACTTCATAGCTTGAGCATTCCTTAACCGTCTTAGTATACTTTTATTCTGTCTTTCGACCTCTCCATTGGCCTGTGGCCACAGCGGAGTAGTATGTCTGAGTTTTATACCATTTGATGCCAAGAATTGTTTAAAACGTTCATCTCTGAACGCTGGGCCATTATCACAGACAATTTCATCCTTAAGCCCTTCTCTACAAATTATGCTCTCAAGGGTTTATAAGTTACTTTAAATGTAAATAGTTGCAATCTTAAGACCCATCGCTGTATACGGGCACTTGGTTTAGAGTTTTTAGAGTAAATTATCTCTAGAGGTTTGTGGTCGGACAATATGTTAAATTGTTTTCCCACCAAGTACATATACAACGACTCACAAGCCCAGACTATCGCCAAAGCTTCCTTTTCAGTTTGGGAGTAACGCTGTTCAGTTGGAGAAAGTGCTTTACTTATGTACCTGATAATAATAGGCTGCTTTTCACCTTTTATAGTTTGATTTTGTACTAAGACCGCAGCTATGCCTACTGGGCTTGCATCTGTGACAAGGGTTGTTTCTGCATCCTTGTCATAGAACCCCAGGGCAGGAGCAGACACTATCAACTGTTTTAGCTTTTGGAAAGCATCCTCATGACATTTGTTCCATATAAACACTGTGTCTTTTTTAGTGAGCATCCTTAGAGGTGCGGTGATTGTACTAAATTCAGGTATAAACCGAGCTGAGAAGTTCACTAAACCCAAAAAACTTCTTACTTCAGCCGTGTTCTGTGGAGCTCTGAACTCTTGCACCACTTGCTGATTTGAAGTTGAAGGCTTTATACCTTCAGCGGAAATGTGATGCCCAAGAAATATTATTTCAGACGCACCAAATGTACATTTCTTTTCATTGAGTGTCAAGCCGTTCTTATGCAGTCTGTCTAGTACTTCCCTGAGCCTAGAATCATGCTCTTCTCTAGTCCGCCCTCCTATCCTTATGTCATCCTGGCTATTTGCTACACCCTCAATTCCCTGCAGTAAATGAGCAATCACCCTTTGAAATATTTCTGATGCACATCTTATTCCAAAGAACAACCGCTTATACCTAAAAAGACCTAAGCTTGAGCTAAAAACAGTAACATTTCTAGACCCTTCATCTAACTCAAGCTGATGATAGCCAGAACGCAAGTCAAGCGTAGAGAAGAACTTGCATCCATTGAGGTCTGTTAATAACTCTTCAAAGGTTGGGAGAGGCACACGTTCTCTCATCACAGCCTCATTAGCTTTTCTCATATCAACAACAAGTCGGTACTGGTCTTTTTCCTTTTTCTTCACAATGTGAGATGGGGACACACATGGGGTAGGTCCTGTCACTGGTTCAACTATGTCATTGTCAATTAGTTCTGTAATAAGCTTTTTCTCTACAACTCTCATATTAAAAGGTTGCCTTCTGACAGGTTGAGCCACTAACTTAATATTAGGATTTACAGGTATAGTTAATTTAAAATTTTTAAGTTTACCTATTCCATCAAATAAGTTTGGATACTCATTAACTACAATTTCTTTTGTGATAGCAGTTTGCACAGAGTTGACTTTAACTGATTCTATAGCTATCGGGCCTACTCGCAATAAACCTAGCTCGATTGATGTTTGCCTACTCAAAAGGGAGGGTCCACACCCATTATAGACCAACACATTTGCACATGCTTTCTTTCCAGTATCTGAGGAGAGCAACAAAGTTGAAAATATTCCCAACTTTTCTATTTCTCTTCCCCCATAAGCAAAATATTTCTCCTTATTTTTAATTTTTAATTCACAGCGATAGCCAGCCTCTAATAACTTTTTAAATGTGTGCTTGTCTATAATGTTTACGGATGCCCCTGAGTCAATAATGAACTGGCAAGCTAATTTCTCTCCAATTTGTATCTTACACTTATTGTCTAAGCTATTTATAGTAAAAACCGAGTTAACCTCTACCTGATCATCATCAGAACAGCTACCGTCACTTGACACCGATGCTTCCGAGTCAGACTCAGTAATTATGTATTTTCCATACCTCTTTTTCTTTTTAACATCCCTTGTCTGTTTACCGTTATTCTTCTTTTTGGTTTTACAACATTTTGCATAATGTCCCTTCAAGCCACATTTGTCGCATTTTTCTGTAGCTGCTGGACAATTACTATCCTTCGCCAAGTGCCCCCTTCGGCCGCACCTGTAACATGTGACACTTGGTCCAACACTGTTTACATTTGCTCCATTTGTTTCTTCTTTTCCTTGCGTCACCGGGTCCTTAAACATTGACTCCTCTAATTCAAATAGCCTGGCCAATTCCAAGGCCCCTGTCAAGGTCAAATTTTTGCCCTTTTTCAATAGTTTTCTCTTGAGATCCTTATTACTACATTTTTCAACCAATTGATCTCTGACTGCTTCTTCTATGTCGAAAAACTCACAATGCCTGGCTTGTCTACGCAGTCGCAAGACATATTCATCCACTGTTTCATTGTCTACCATGCAGATGTTTCTAAACTTTTGCCTTTCATAAGCTGAATTTAACTCGGGCTGGAAATAACTTGTTAGCCTTGTTTTGCACTTCTCGTATTCGTTCGTACCTTCGGCCTCTTCGTCCTTGAGCGCCTCGTAGATGTCCTGGATCTCAGGTCCCGCCTGATGCAACAATCTACTTATTTTCTGTTTGTCGTTGAGTCCGATTTGGCCATTTATATAGTATTCAAAGTTTCTGAGCCAATTTTTCCATCTTTCTCCCGTATTTGTCTGTCCAAACGGGCTAAATGTCGGGCCGGCTGCCCCAAGCGTGTACTCCATATTTATCGCACAAATCTTCGTAAATTTCTCAACTTTGGCCTGTTTTTCATCAAAACTGCACGCCGCCAATTGTACTCGTCGCCAAATTTGTATGCTTCTAGCTTGTTAATACCAATTAAATGAATTAAACACCGGATTTAACCAAAGCTGTATTTATTTACCATCAACCATAATCATACATGTTACAACTTGCCAAAGAGCGCGAACGTCACTTTTTACAGATGAGATCCATAGATACACAGAACTCTACAATCACCTTCCAGTTTCATCATGAGAAGCTGGACATCACACACAAGGTTACAGTTTTTGTCAACACAAAACAAATAAACCCAAACACGATGGATTGATCATGTAATTTTGGAATTCCTGTAGCCACCTTCCGTCTCCATCATCAGATCAGTCTGATAATATCGGATCCTGGCTGACAATACGTCCAATATCATGATGAACAGAAATGAGCTGAGCGCAGAGCCCTGGTGTATTAAAATCAATGGTTGGTGTCATCAATGGCAGTACTAACTAGGGGATCAAAATCGCGGTACTTGTCGCGGATAATGTCAACATAGGCCTCGGGTATCGACTTGGAGCGCAACGCTCATCAGATTATCTCATGAGGGACACAGTCAAAGGCTTTTGTATGTGCATCGGTTCTGGCTACCGCTCGATTAGTATCACGTTTGGGTTTGTCAGGTCTGCACGCTCGCCACTTCTTGGGAGTCATTTACCCTATTCTCCCTTCTCCCTCTGTCCTGTGTCGTTTTACCGCCAAGTCTACTTATCAAGCCTGCGTCTGCCCCTAGTTACCCCCAGTACAGTCCTCGTCACCCGTAGGTTCTTTCTGTCTTACAGTTGTTGGACAAGTTTGTCGCCTGTCGTCGTGGGCCGTGTTTCCTTCAAGCATCCACTACCGGTTTTGGCATCGCCACTGTTTTCGGTATTTGCCTCTGGGCTTCACGTGAAAGTCCATCACAGGAATCCGGTGAAAGACCTGATGTCTAGGACAGATGAATCAGATGGTTAAATAACGAGTGAATTTGAGGTGAATGGCGGATACAAATATATCTCACGGGGAGTTCATTTTGTCCCCGCATCTTATGCGACATTATAGTTGTCATAATCTCAGATGTTGTACGTCCACTGCTGAACCTAGGCCTCCCCCAACGCCTTCCACACATATGTTCATGTCTCGCTTGCATTCATCGGCTCTCTATAATCTTTATGAGGTCGTCCACCTATATCGTCGGGATCGTCCTACGCTGCGATACGTGCCTGAAGCTTTCCGCCCCATCGGCCATCGATTCTGCGAGCTACGTAGCCTTCCGGTTGCCACTTCAACTGTTTTGTGGCTCTGGAACTTAAGTCTTGTGACCTAAAATAACGGAATTATAGAAATGCCGTGAAATAAACGCGTAGTCATCTACAGGATCAAGATAGGCTCCACACGACAATAATATCCCACTCGCTCGCCGGTAGCGCGCCATTCAAGCGGCAGCCTGCGTGTAAACTACACTGCGATCGTGTTCTAACTCCGAACAATAAACAACAAACATGGCGTCGTTCAGCGGGCGTTCGAGTCGTACGTGGTGTACTCGGCGGTTCTAGCACTGAAAGTGCTGGCGGTGGGTATGCTGACGGGCCTCCAGCGGATCAGGAAGAAGGTATTCGCTAATCCAGAGGACGCGGCGGGACGAGCAGGGGCGAAGGTGAAGCTGGATGACCCGGATGTCGAGCGCGTACGACGGGCGCATCTCAACGACCTCGAGAACATCCCTGTGTTCTGGGTGCTGGGTGCGCTGTACCTCACCACAGCGCCGGCGCCGGCACTCGCCACCTGGCTCTTCCGGATCTTCACTGTCGGCAGAGTTCTGCACACCATCGTGTACGCCGTCTTGCCCCTCCCGCAGCGCTTGCGCTCCATCTGCTTCGGCGTTAGCAACCTCGTCACCATGTACTTGGCTGTACGCGTCCTTCTGTACTACCTGGGAGCCTTGTAATGAGTGAAGCACTGATCGTGGCCGCCTCTGTGAATGTAGGTTACTAAAGCCGTAACTACCCTGTTGAATGTGAGTGTGTGTAGTCCTGCTACAAGTTGACTTTTAATTTATTTTTGTATTTGAATTTTATTATATGACATGCTAAATAAAAATGTATTGTTTATTAATAATGAACTATCCAATTGCCGACTTTCCTACTTCACCTTATTTTATCGATTATCTACTTACATACTTTTATGCCAATCTTTCAAAATTCGTTAAGTGTTATAATATTTAGGTTTAGGAAGCCGAACATAAATTGTGTGTGTAGTCGTGCTACCGGTACGAGCTGTAGTAGTTGACTTTTAATTAATTTTTTTCATTAAGTTTATTATAGGTATGACATGTTAACTATCAACGCATTTTTTATTTATATGTATGTATGTATGTAACCTATTTGCTCAATTAAAAACCGTAACTAATGGCCACTATGCCCTATGGAGCAGTGACTGTGCAAAGGGCATAAAGTGGGTATTTTAGCGGGCGGCGTCGCGGGTCAGCCGGCCGGCCGTAACGCGGAGGGCCGTGCTAGCAGTAAACACATTTCTTTTAGCCCCGACCTCCCTTTCGGCTTTATTCTATAAGCCATTGAGCGAGACTTTACGGCGGCCATTCGTTTCACATTATTGCTCCGTTATAGCAATGGAGAGAAACCGCATTTTGAATTTTAACGTGTTATAACATCCGACTTTTATAGGTATCTCTAAATAATTCCATTATTTCACCCCCCTTTCGTTTTACTCTACCTAACGTAGATAGGTATAATCCAGAACCCAAGAGTGAGGAGTTTCATTAGTGCATAATAGGCTTGTTTTGACCATTAATCTAATATTGATCACCTGCTTATCTGTTGACATGATAAGATTGGTTTAATATAAATGTAATGATGACGCTGCTTTTCATGTAACTTGAACCAAGAACGTGTAAAATTGGCATCGTTGGTAATTTGGTTACAGCCATTGTAGACCTTTTCTATAATACATAATCAAGTACCTATTGCAAACTTTTGCACTCACAGGTATTGTAACAACTAATGCGATATGCATCGATATATCAATATATTTTTTATTTATGAAGTGGCTTTCAATGCTATTTCAGTAATTGTATCACTGCGACCATTACTTATCTATTGTGATCGTCTCTTACTTACAATTCAGTGCTAATCCCTACAGCTTCAATGACCTATAATAGGTTCTTAGCACTGATATCGTGCACCTCGTCCAGTACTAGTTGGTGTTTGCCCAGATGTATACTACGTTTACGCATCAGGGCCTCGATCAAGTGGAGAGGCATTTCATCCTCTCATGCCCTTATCAGGATGCGCAACTTATTCCTACTAAGTAGTAACAGTTCTTTAGCATGCCGCCTATTATACTTACTTACTTACTGCGCTAGCTCAGCGACCCAAAGTGGATCTTGGCCTCCGACACCACAGATCGCGACCTCTTCCTATCCTGCGCCATTTCCTGCCAATCGAGGATTCCTAGTGCGTGCAGGTCTTTCAGGACTTCATCCATCCAGCGATATCTGGGTCGCCCGACCGTTCGACGTCCGCTCGGCTGACCCACATATGCTCTCCTTACGGCGCGATCCTCCCCCATCCACGTGGCCAGCCAACGCAGCCTTGCGGCCTTGATCTCTCCCAGAGTATTGGGGTCGGAAATAAGCTGTTGCACCTCCTCGTTCTTTCTCCTTTCTACATGCCGTCCTCCCCCTTGTTGGCCCCAGAATTTTCCGGAAGATCTAATGCCTTAGACTGTGATAGGCCCGGCAAATTATTCCAGTGTTCTAATGATTGCTCTTTGCAGATTGCCTGAAGGGCCAGTTTTTTGGTAAGGCCAAGGTTTTTGGTATGCCACATAATGGTTCTGGACCATATATTATGATTGTGCTACCAGTCTTTGCGAGATCGTCCGCAATTTCATTGCCTTCAATCCCTTCACGCCCTAGGCTCCAGCATAAAGTTCAGTTGGTTTATCTCACCAAAGGAATTGGGGACATTCACACAAGATTTTCTACCTAGATATTCTAGTCTAGTGGGTGACATACCAATACATTTATGTATTTATACCAACAATAAGCAACACATCAATACACGAAACAAGAACACCCCCGCAATGGAGTGATAATTTAATAAATAAACAAGTAGATAAGCATTACTAAGATTTGTAAACTTCACCTACCTACTACTTCGAAATTGTGTCAAGTAAGCAGTGAATTCTTATAGTAACAGTAACAGTCTATAATCGAAGTAAACTTAGGGACTTTAATTCGCTTATCGTCGTCGAACACTGTCTCTACCTAAGTAAAGGTAGGTTTGATGGAGTCCAGACCCCTATGCCGACTTTCTGATTTTGTCAACATTACTGAAATATTATAAATCGATTACCTGTACGAATTTTCAAGATTCAGAATTTATATTTTCGGCTTCCTAAACCTAAATATTATTTATAACACTCACGAATATTGAAAGATCGGCATAAAATTAGGTAAGTAGATAATCGATAAAGTAATGTGAAATAGAAAAGTCGGCAAATGGATGGTTCATTATAAATAAAGAATACATTTTTATTTAGCATGTTTTAATAAAATTCACATAGGTATAAAAATAAATTAAAAGTCAACTGCTATAGCTTGTACCTGCAGTAAGACTACACACACTCACATTCAACAGGGTAGTTACTTATACGTACTGCTTTAGTAACCTATATTCAAAGAGGCGGCTACGCTCACACTGCATCACTCATTACAAGGCTCCCAGGTAGTGCATAACGACGCGTACTCCCAGGTACCAGGTGATGAGGGTACTAACGCCGAAGGACATGGCGCGCGCAGGCTGTGGGAGGGGGCTGACGGCGTACACGATGGTGTGCAGGATTCTGCTGGCAGTGAACGCCCGGAAGAGCCAGATGGCGAGTGCCGGCGCCGGCGCTGTGGTGAGGTACAGCGCGCCCAGCACCCAGAACACGGGGATGTTCTCGAGGTCGTTGAGATGCGCCCGTCGTACGCGCTCGACATCCGGGTCGTCCAGCTTCACCTTCGCCCCTGCTCGTCCCGCTGCGTCCTCTGGATTAGCGTATACCTTCTTCCTGAGCCGCTGGCGGGCCGTCAGTATAACCATCGCCAGCACTTTCACCGCTAGAACGGCTGAGTAAAGTACGTACGACTCGAATGCCGGCCCGTTTAACGACTCCATGTTTCTCGTTTATTGTTCAGAATCAGTACCGGAGTGCTGTGTAGTTGACACGGAGCCCGCCGCTTGAATGGCTTGCTACCGGCGAAAAAGCGAGATATAATTGCCGTGTGGCGCTTATCTCGGTCCTGTAGTTGATTATACTAGTGATTTATTTTATTTTATTTACTTAAGGAAAACCAACAGCAATGATTACAATATAAAATAACACTGGAAGCACAGAGCCAATTACAGGTTTCCACCAATAAACATTGTATAAAAGTTAAGCAAACCGAACAGTCTATAAGACTACAATTTCAAACTTTTACTAAAATACACCTAAAATACCCGAAAGTAATGCAACAATAGTTAATAAATAATATGCTTTAAGAAAATGCTACAACGTGATGACATAACCTTCTGTTGTGCGTTGTGTGCATAACGCGGCATGACTTGTTTTCCTGAAGGGCAAAAAACCGCAGACTTGGGGAAAAACGTGGTGGTGCGAACGTGGTGGTTCTTCAAGGTAGGCGATATAACCCTATTAAAGCAATACAGGCTCATCGCGCTTCTAAGCCATACATGTATAGTTGTTTTCTAAAGTTATCAATCGATCAGTCTTACGAACTAGCTGGATTTCGTAAACGCTTCTCAACCATAGACCACGTGCACATGCTGCGGCAGGTTACAGAAGACCGAGAAGTGTAACTGGCTACTAAGCTTAGCGTTTGTAGACTATGAGAAAGCCTTCGATTCGGTCGAGATCAGGGCCGTGCTTCGTTCTCTCCAGGGGTGCCACATTGGCTATCGGTACATCGAAATGTTGTACCGATTGATTGGAGTTGACCGTGTGGTATCCGGCAGAGTAGAATAGCACCAACCCTTCACACTCGTGGGTATCGTAGAAGACGACTAATGTTTTTGAGGCAAAGAGTCTCCGTAGGCTGGGAAATGGGCAGCAGCATTTTCCATTGTTATATTTATAGCACTGCAATCTCCAACTCGCGTGCCAAGCGTGGAGATTATGACAATAACTTCCCCTTTCGTGGGAGAGGCCCTAAGTCCTGCAGTGGACTGGTATGGGCTGTGCTGATGCTAATGTCATAATAGTGTTGAGAAGCCTGTTCAAAACGTCATTATATTAGTCAGATTTCAAGAGCAGTGCACGGGACCGATGCAATTGAAGCGAGATGTCTCGCGGCCATGAAGATTTTATTTCTTTAAAACTGTTTACCGCTGCATTGGAAGACTTTTCAAGCTACAGGATTGGAAAGAATATGGCATAAACATCGAGTATCTTTCTCACCTTCGGTGTGCCGATGATGTTAGTCATCGTCAATCTCTGTAGAAGCTAGGCAAAATGCTCGAAGATCTTAATAGAATTCCCGAAAGTTGGGTCTTGAAATGAATATGGATAAGACGAAGCTTATGGCGAATGTGCATGAAATTGCGGAAATATTCTTCTCCAAAAGACTGCAGTGATGACTTTCATAAAAATGCTTTCAAATTTTAGGATCACTCAGCTTACGATGGAGAGAGCTAATTAATACATGCCCATATTTTGTTGTGTGGTATTAGTATACCAGCAAATGTATGATATTTTTAGTCGCGATATTATAAAATAATATTTGTTAAACGCTATGCTCGGAGATAAGATCAGAAATGAAGATATCCGTATCAGAACTAATATCACCGATAAAGTTGAATACTGAAGTGATAATGGACAGGCCACGTAACTGGCAGAACCGATAATCAATGGGGCGGAAAGGTTCTTGAGTGGCGATCACGTACCAGCAATCGCAGCGTGGGATGGCCCCCCACGAGATGGACGGACGACCTCTTAGAAGTCGTAGGGGCCGATGAGTGAAAGAGGCACAGCGCCTATCGGTGTGGTAGGCGTGGAAGGAGGCCTAGGTTCAAAAGCGGACGCACAACGTCTGAAATAATGTCAACTTATGTCAGTGAAGTCGACAACGCAGGGAAATCGCAACAAGGGTCCACACTAATTTCAAAGCATAGAGTCTGTATGAATATTGGATGGTTATGCACAAATAAAGAATACATTGATGAATAAAATGTCATATACTATAATTCAAATTTTAAAATAAATTTAAAATCAACTAATGTAGCTTATACACAGACACACACACAATATTACTCAAGTGTATACGGCTTAGTAACCTGCATTCACAGAGACTACTACGATCACAGTGCATCACTCGTCTACAAGGCTCCCATGTAGTGTAAAGCGACGCATCCGCCCATGTACCAGGTGACGAGGTTACTAGCGAAGAAGGAGATGGCGCGCGCGGGCTGCGGGAGGGGGCAGACGGCGTACACGATGGTGTGCAGAACTCTGCCGGCAGTGAAGGCCCGGAAGAGCCAGGTGGCGACTTCCGGCGCCGGCGCTGTGGTGAGGTACAGCGCGCCCACCACCCAAAACACTGGGATGTTCTCGAGGTCGTTGAGATGCGCCCGTCGCACGCGCTCGACGTCCGGGTCGTCCAGCTTAACCTTCGCTTTAATGGTCACCGCGTCCTCCGGGTTAGCGAACGCCTTCTTCTTATACCTCTGGCGCGCCGTCAGCGGAGCCATCACCAGCACTTTCAGCGCTAGAACCGCTGAGTACGCTACGTACGACTCAAACGCCGGCCCGCTGAACGACGCCATGTTTGATGTTTATTGTTCGGAGTTAGAACACGATCGCGGTGTAGTTTACACTGAGCCCGCCGCTTGAATGGCGCGCTGCCGGCGAGCGAGCGAGATACCATTGTCGTGCCTATCTCCGTCCTGTAGTTGGCTACATTAATACATCATGTTGTTGTTAGCCGGCGCATGACTGGCATTACTTTGTCAGGCAAATAGTACTTCGAATAATTGAATAATTGAAGCCGTCGTTATTGAAAACTTATTTGGTGAAAAAGCCATCTTTAAGAATGAAAGTTGTATAGAGTTTGGGTTCCATTATAAAGGAGGGGACATTATTTATGTCAAAATGAGCATTATGATAGATATTCCAAATGATAGATATCTATTACCTATGCTGCGTTAAAATACATAATATATGTATCTTACCTACTAATAAAATTACGCAAGAGTATAATTCTATACGTTATGAATATTATTTATTACATATGTCAGATTTTTAATGTTAACATTAAAAATCAGGAATAATTTAACATCAACATTTTAATACTTTAAAGAAAACTCTACTAATCCACCTATATAACTAATTACTTCAGTTCAATTGTTATTTTCTTTACAACTAATAGCTGAGTCGCAGGTGAGATAATAAACAAGGCCAACACGATAACCCAATCCAAAGTTTAATAAGTACTTATTATTAAAAAAACAACCACTGCTCTGTTCATACAATTACATCAGTGCTATACATAGGTATACATACACAAGTTACACATTATAATGATACCTTATCAGTCCTTGAACCGTCCCATAACTACAGAGCGGTAAGATAGTATAGTGCGATTTGCACTCCCATATAGAACATAATCGCGTAGGGTATTCCGAAGGCGATGCCGCGGGCTGGCTGCGGCAGCGGCACGATACAGTAGACCAGGGTGTGCAGCGCGCGCCCCGCCGCGAACACTCTGAACAGCCAGAGGGCCCACGATCCTGGCCCGGTCGTCAGGTACAAAGCGCCGATCAACCAAAATGGCACAATGTTCTCCAAGTCGTTGAGGTGCGCCCGCCGCAGCCTCTCCACAGTCGGGTCATCGAACTTCACCTTGCCACCGAGCATCTTCGTGTCTTCGGGATTCGAGTACACGCCTTTCCCCACCCGCGTCAAGCCGGTCAGCACCGACATTGCTATCAGTTTTAGAGCCAATAGCGCCGAATACAAGATGTATCCGCTAACCACCGGACTCTCTAACGATAGGGAGACCATTTTCCAATAATTTAGTAACAACACCGGCGCACGCGCAGACAGACTCGCGACAAATGGCTGGTCATAGCGCAGTTAAGCGTAGAGCGGTTATGTTGCCCACGTACGAAGCGTAAACAAATTCCACCCGTCGGCGAATACCTGCTAAAGCAACAACAAAGCCGGGTATGGCCGAAACGACATTGAAATTTATCATACAGAAGCGGCGTTGAATATCAAACATTTTGAACGCTTCATCGGTCGGTTGTACGCTCGTGTTCTCAGTAACTGGTTTTCGGTTTTATGAATACCGTATTTTATACTTTTATTATGAATACTTATGTAGACATAATTATAAATATTTTTATTTAGGGTCTTATAGTACGTAACCTTTGCAACTATATTTTGTAATCACTTTGTTTCAGTATTACCAATTTATTGGCATGATATTCCTGGACATTTAATTAGGTAATTATTTAAAAGAGTAAAATGTCTTGAGTTTTGTTAAAAAGTAAATAGGAATATGTCTTAGTAAATTCGCCGGCCGGTGCGGTGGTCTAATGTGTGTGGTATGCTGCAACTATAATTTTTTGTAAACATGGAATCCCTTTGAAATGGATTATTTAATTACATGGACATGTTAATTATTTAGTATTTTTCATGAAATTATTTTTCTATTAATGTTGGATAAATAGCAATAGGTACAATTGTTGAATTTTGGATATTCTAACTTAATTAATGTAATTAGTAATTTAATGAATGACCTACTCGACCTACGGATTATCTAAGTTACAACAAATAATGACTTATAATTTTTTTTTACCATAAAATTATGTCTAAGTAGGTATATAAAAAAAGCGGCTAAGCTGTGTATAGGTTGGGAATTGGGAATTTAATGCATATTTGAACAATTTAAACTTAATTGAATTGGGAATCCATAGCTGTAGACTTGGGAATCTGTAGAAATGGGAATTTGTATAATTGAAAATCTGTGAAACTAGGAATCAGTGAAAATACGCATCTGTAAGACTGGGAATCTGTTGAATCGCGATTCTGTTGAATTTGGAATCTGTAATGTGAATCTTTAGAATATGGAAGAATTCATTTATAGATGTTTCTGCTTTTCTTGATCTTTGTTGGCAAATCGTCTTTGAGGTTTTTAGTAACAGTTCAGTTTATATAATGGACATTCATGTATAGGATAGGAAATATTTAAGTTTACTCAATTTACAGTATTCTTCATGGCAGACCGACCTAATGCCCATGGCGAATTATCAATACAGATATCAATAAACAAATATTCTGTAATAAGACAGCCAATAAAATTATGAACGAGAAGAGTGCCTGATAAATTTTGATTAGCAAAATATCATCGAAAATAAATTGCTTTTTTAATTTCTTTGAAATTAACCTTAAATTTGTTCTGAAATGTAATTCCCGGGCTACCATGACCCAAGTTATCTCATGACATGCCAGTCCACTGCGAGACTTGATACTCTTCTAGAGGGCTTGTCTCTTTTGTCAGGCGGGTTGGGTTGGAGATCGAACACGATGTACGGTGGTCAGCTTGTTAGCCTCCACGCTCGCTACGACATTAGACGCCTTTTACGATACCCAGACGAAGGAGATGTGCAATTCTACTCAGGACACCACATTGCACTGATACGGCACGGGATCTGTACCTAATACCTAATAACAAAGGTTATTTTTTTACGATTTAAAAAAAAAACTATTTTTTGGAAAAATTGGAAATGCTAAGGGTTTTGTACTAGCTCATTCTTTAGTATTACAACATTATATACTTTTAATTGGATATAAATATGGACGGGACCTACATAATATGTACAGAATCCCCAAAAGAGTCCGCCCCCGGGTGGGCTCGAACCACCAACCTTTCGGTTAACAGCCGAACGCGCTAGCCATTGCGCCACGGAGGCCATTTACAGCATACGTGAAAAATTTAGGTACAATCAGAGTCCGTGCTCCACCTATGCTCCAACTGTCAATAAGTGAATGAGCTCCCTGACAGCCTCTACCCTTTTGTGAAATCGTACGCAATTTTAATAACATTGCACTAAACATGGTTGCGTTGTGACTAATATATGTAGTAATTTCACATCCGTACGTTACCTAAACGTCGAAATGAATCTATTCTAATATTACAAAGAGAAAAGATTTGTTTATTTGTAATGCCTAAACTAAAAAATCTAATTTAAAATTATTTTATCTATAGAAAGCTACATTATGAGCAAGTAGCATAGGCTATATCTCATTTTCCAAAAATATTTGAGATCCCTAGGAAAATTGTAATAACTCAACGCACTCAAAATGTTAGAGGAAAGTAACCAAATATGGAATACCATTTTGTTTTTTGAATATAAAACATAAACTATTCATAGTACGAAGTCATTTTCTTTATTCGATGAGAAATCATAATGTTTTGCAACACTTAGTGATAGTCTAATGATTTTTATAACTAATTACAGTATCGAAAATGTAGTTTAATCAAAAAATTAAAAAGGTAGTCAAATATGGAATAGGTACCCCAAATATGGACCATGGGACAAAGGCACAACAAATTCTTAAAAATATGGTGTAATATAGTTTTGTAATACTTAATAACAGTCTCATTATTTACTAAATTGGTAATTAGTTGTAAAAATCATTAGACTGTAGTAATATTGAAAAAAAATATACATCTAAATATTAATGAGGATCGCCATAGTGCGAGTGGTATCCGTATCTTGAGTGTTCCGTCCGACCTAACAAATAGATAACATTTGATGGAAATCGGTTAAGCTGTTTAAATCTTTAAAAAAGAAGTATTTGCAGTTGGTAAAACAGCTTTTCTTAAGGCTTTGTATGAAAAATGCTGTTAACCAACCGCAAATAAAAAAAACATTTTTTTGTGATAAATTGATTAATTCTTGGATATCGAATATTTTTCTTTAGTTTATGTGTTAGAAAGCATTCTGAAAGAGAAGTATAAACACATTCAAAGTAAAAATTAAACCTGATGGTTTGTGACCTGACCAATTGATATTGCGATTTTAACCCAAATATGGAATATTCCATAAGTGGACCCCAGTGCCTGTCCATATTTGGTATTTAATGACCTCAGAAATTATTGTCAATATTTAAATAATTACAAAACTGAAACAAATAAATGGCCTGGAAATGGAAGAACTACCATGTATGCAACCACATAAATATATAATATGAGGAAAATGTTATAAGTCTATAAATGACAAGAAATACATAGTTTTTACGTGCTTAAAAATGTTCTGAACAGCGACCAAACAAAACACACATGCCATGTCACCGGCCTTTTTAACCTACTGACTACTGACAAGATTATGGCTTTGCATTGCGATTTCAAATATTATTTCTAAAGAAATCAAGGAATTCCATATTTGGACCCTTTTCCATATATGGTTAGGTTAGGTCCTCTACATGTCCGCGCATCATTTCTGATAGGCTGCACCTACTTAACTAATTGTTTTTTGTTGTGTTTGTAACAGTCAGGACAAGATTCGTATAAAAGAGAAAAAGGGAAGGTAGGGGTACAGGTAGGGTAGGGGTAGGACAGAGGTAGGATAGGAGTAGGGCAGGGATAGGGCAGGGTAGAGTAGGGGTAGATTTCATTATGTTGAAACCATGCTAAAGCAGTCGCGCCGGGCAGCTATAAATAAATAATGGAGCAAATATTTGATCAGTTTTTATATTCACAGGAAAGGAATGTATAAGTATCGTTTAACATAAGTAGCAGATAGATTGAAATTCAACTTACAAACCAAATTTCCAGCAAAACTCGCCAAATTATAAATACTTAGGCCTAAGTACTGTTTAAATTTGCTACATGCATTGCACGAGTGCATTGTCAAGTGCAAACGGCAAATTTATTGTCACCACAAAAATAAGACAAGTGATGTCGTGATATATACGTAGTCTACTAATACTATTCCAATAAATAAGTCAATTATAACTGCCAATAGATAATATAAATCCCTAAATATATCTATCCCAAAAGAGTCCGCCCCCGGGTGGGCTCGAACCACCAACCTTTCGGTTAACAGCCGAACGCGCTAACCATTGCGCCACGGAGGCCGCTGAAAGCACACACGAAAAATATAGACACAGTCTGAGTCCGTGCTCCACCTATGCTCCAACTGTCAATAAGTTAATGAGCTCCCTGACAGCCTCTATCCTTTTGTAAAATCTTACGCAATTTTAACAACATTGCACTAAACATGGTTGCTTCGTGACTAATGTACTAATGACATATCCGTATTAGAGATCCCTACGAAAATTCCAATAAACCCAAGACTCCCAAAATGTTGCATGTTCGCGCATAATTACAGATAGGCTGCACTATTCAATTAATTCTTTTTTGTATATTTGTAACTGTCAGGACGAGGTTGTATAAAAGATAGGGAAGGTAGGGGTAGGGGGAGGGCAGGAGTAGAGCAAAGGTAGGGTAGGGGTAGAGTTCATTAAATTGAAACCACGCTAACAAAGTCGCGCCGGGCACTAAAAATAAATAATGGAGCAAATATTTGATGTTTCAATCACTTTACAGTTTTGATGTTCACAGAAAAAGAATGTATAAGCATCGTTTAACATAAATGGCAGATAGATTGTAATTGAACTTACAAAAAATATTTCCAGCAAGACTCGCCAAATTAAGCGTACTTAGGCCTAGGTACTTTTAAAATTTGCTTCATGCATTGCACGAGTGTATTGTCAAGTGCCATCGGCAACTTTATTGTCACCAAAAATATAAGAGATGTGAGATGGTGATGCAAATTTGCTAATACTATTCCAATAGAGAAGTCAATTATAACTACTATTAGATAATATGCGTACTGCCCCCAAACATACCCCAAAAGAATACGCCCCCGGGTGGGCTCGAACCACCAACCTTTCGGTTAACAGCCGAACGCGCTAGCCATTGCGCCACGGAGGCCGCTGAAAACACAACTCGAAATTACTAACATATGTCACATGTTATTAGTATATATGAAATGTTGGAATCACCCAGAAATCATGAACGTAATTAGCATTACAAAAGTATTTTTTTTACCTATTGTTATTGCCTAGGAAGGCACATGATCAGATGGTCCACTTGATGGAAAGCAGTCACCGTCGTCAAGAATATCACCAACCTAAGAGGAGCTGGTTCTGCGCCGACCTTGGAGATACCTATATAGACATATCAGATAATCAGGTGGTAGGACGCTGTCAAGCCTGAGGACTCCTTCTGGGTGAGTGTTACCGCCTTATCTATTTCTGCCGCCAAGCAACAATACTTGCATTGTTGTGTTCCGGTTTGAAGGACAAGGTAGCCAGCACAAACAGGCATGAGGCATTTCATCTTAGTCCTCACAGTGACACCTGCAGTTCTGTATTTTTGTTGCCTGCAACCGAAATGCATTAATCGTAGATGTTATGGGCGACAGTTACCTTTTACCATCAAGAGGGCTGTCTGCTCGTTTGTCGCCGCGTAGAATAAAAAAAAAACGTGTTTTTTGAGGAACCCCCATGTTACAGTGTAAAGGAAAGACTCCGGAATGGGAGCACATTCCACATCTAGCACGACCCGTGGTGTACAAAAATAAAACTTATTTATAAATCCAACGCAAAAGAGACCGCCCCCGGGTGGGCTCGAACCACCAACCTTTCGGTTAACAGCCGAACGCGCTAACCATTGCGCCACGGAGGCCTGCGATAGTGACTCTGAAACTAGATAACCAATAAAAAATTGCTTAATTTTTCTGATAAGCAAACACTATTTGTATGCGAATGTGACGCTCTGAAATATTCATTAGTAAACATTTCAATTGAGCTTATTTGTTTAGGTGTAATCGATTTACAGAAAATCTATCGAAAACACATTTTCTGGCGTATTACTACTTATATATCTGTGTTTTCACTCGCGTATAGTTCAAACTCTTTTATTACTTACACGACTATCACGGGGGATTAATATATTTCGAGATATAAAGTACCCCATGCCACTTGGAAAGAATGTAGGTTCCTGTTGGTGAAAGAATTGTCGAAATAGGTTTAGTAGTTTTCGAGATTACTCCAAAAATACAAAAATACAAACTTACAAATAAATATGTTTGGTAATTCCGTAGCTCCATCTAGTCCCAATGTAAGCAAAGCTGTTATGGGTGCTAAATAACTGATAAACTACTTACATACATTAAATACTTGCTTATTACTACTGCTATAACGCCCAGACCCGTAACAGTAATTAAAATTTATCATTTCAATCGAACACGGGACTCTGCGTAACAGACCGGCACTTTAACCAATTGAACCACTCAGGTCGTGATTACACCACACCACAACCTTTCCTCTTATTATCAGTAGGTAGGTACATATAGATTTACATTTTTGTGCCGATCCCAATAACTGAGATAAGGACTGTAAGATAATAATTAATGGATTAGGGAAATTTATAGGAAAATAATTCAACTTGTGGATTTTGTTGTTGAGTACAGTAGAGCACCTATGTATTCTCCTTCCGGATATGATGTCTTGTTCTTAGGAGAGTTTCAAAACTCATCGATCAAGTTTTACACTTCAGTGCCCAGATTTCATACTAAACTTTTCAAGCCAGGAATGGATGGAGTCACAAGGCATCGAGGTGTCCAAAGATGAAGAGTTGCCGACGGACCAATACATGGAGAAAGAGATGTGGAAGACGAGGCCGATCCCCCATAAACCGAAGGCCAAAGAAGATCCGCTAGGCCGATTCCTAGAATACGACGGAAAAGTGCTCGCGTGAGTATAAAAACTGCATATAACTTTAGGGAAATCATAATCTTTCAAGATAACTATTTGGTGCGCTATAACCTAGGCCCGGCTTGTACCAAAATTTTAAACACATTTAAGCGTTATTTTGTGTTCATCTTAAGCTTAATTTTGGTACAACCCGCTCTAGGTAAATTGAAACATCTGCCTAATAATTCCTGGAGGTATTCTTGGTCTCGGTCCAAATGCGATAGATTCTGATTCTAATTGCTACCTTGGCTTTGGTTTTGCGGCGTTAGCATGGCTGTAAACTGTCCGGCCCGACTGCATCTGGATTGTAATTAAATTGTGCAACGCTCGACAAATCTAATCACAATCTGAGTAAAGGCCTTGCCACACAGACGGCATGTCAGGAGCATGGCGGGTAATAGTCGGGGCTGCTCTAGTCGTTATGACAGGAAACATGAACCACGACAGGTCGACAGTGAGATTAAGCGGTAACGCCGGTTGCGGTCTCGACTTCGAACTAGTAGCAGCTGTGCAGCGATATGTCGTGGTTCGTATAAATGTCTTCGTGGTCCACATGATTCGATTACTTGGTACACTAGTCTATAATATCTACAGTCAACAAAAGTAACTCTGTCTGTTACGCTTTTACGGCTTAACCACTGCACCGATTTTGATGAAACGAACTATATTTGAACCGCTCGCCTCGTCAAACGGTTTTCAATTTTGATTTTCGGCATGAAAAAGTTCAACATTTTCATGCATGTCGCTGATCTATCTATTATTGAACCGTTCACTGTCGCTGTCACCCATGGGCTTATCATATCTGTGTCACCAATGTAATTTAAAAAATATTGTATTTATCTTTCGAGGCGAGCGGTTCAAAACTAGGATGGAAATAGGCTACTTTTTATTCACCCACCTCCACTTGCAAGCTCGCAAGATATAGGTAAAATGGTCTATAGTGATGGACTAAAAAATCGACTCTTGGTAGCAGTCTGAATTTTGAAATAAATACTCTTTTCAGCTTGTATCACATATTTTTCAACAAAATGTCATACTTATTTAAATTGAAAGGAGGACACTTAGGCCTTTTAAATGATAACTATATTTCATATGATTAAATTTTCTACCTACATTGAGTTATTTTTCCACAAGCCTAGAGTCAATTTTTTAGTCCACCTGTGTATAGGTAGTATAGTAATTTTGTAGGTGTTTACTACTTATAAGATTATATAAACTAGTACCTATAGTAGAGCCGATTTAGTAAGTTCATTTACCAATAGAAATTTTTATATTTAGGTATAATATTGATACTAAGCCCGGCTTGCACCAAATTCTTAAACACGTTTAAAATTACGTTAACGTTTTTTGGTTAAGCTTTATGTTTAAGTAACAGCTTAAATGAGTTTAAAAATTTGGTGCAAGCCGCCCTTAGACGAGGAAAGACATGTAAAATGTGTATTGGTAGGTACCTACATGGGAAATTATATTTGTTTTTATTTTATTTATACTGACTCGTAGCTTTATTAGATTCGTCGAGGGTGAAAGCCGAGGTAAAAGAGCTAATATTGTACGAAAGGTGAATATATTGCCAACATCGTACTCTTTCAACAGTGCTTCCCAACGCTAAGACGCCATTTTAATTTAAACCGCCGTGCCCTTTTCAGCGTTACGTGGTATAATATAAGCCGTGTTTGTTAATTGCAAATGCCTGTTTCACGAGCAATTTTATCCAGTCAAGTCACTCTACTTCCATGAAGGTAGCTTATTACAGAAATTACCTTCGAGAGTATTATGAGACGATAATATGATATTTATTATGAGACTGGTGGACCCGGCGCGACTTCGTTCGCGTGGCGTCCTACACCGACATTACCCTACCCCTACCCTGCGTTACCCTACTCCTACTCCTTTTTTTTTTTTAAGAAGGGAAATCTTCTGTAGATGTCACTTCACCCGGGAGAGTGACGTGACCCTACCTACTTCACCCCTACCTACCCTATTTTTCTTGCTTATAAACCCTCCTCTTTAATCACTCAATTTATTGCTGAAAACAACATTAAAATCCCTTGCGTAGTTTAAAAGATCTAAGCGTACATAGATACATACATAGGGACAGACGGCGGGAAGCGGCTTTGTTTGATACTACGTAAAGATGTAGGTTAGTATCTACTTTAAGGTCATAGGTGACTTCCTTCGTGGCTTCTTATACATTAGGGCAAAGTTAGTTTGTTACTTTCTAAGGCAAATTTATTAATTGGATTTACATATTATATTACAATGTTACAGTAGCTACTCGTAAGCCTACAATTTTTGTTTGAAGTGCAAAATTAGTCCTAGGTATAGGTATCCAAAGTCAGCAAATACCTAGTGTAATCTTACATTACTTAACGCTATGGAATGTTATGTTATGGACTGGTAATGTTATCGAAAAGTAAGTAAATCTAAATATCGAGTTAATTTATTAGATTTTGACATTGTTTTTTAGAAATACGGTTACCAGATAATCAACGTTTTTTTTGTAATTTGGTAGATAGGCAAGCGGGCCACCTGATGGAAAATTATCACCGCAAATGTCGAATATCAGCAACGGCGGGGGCGCTACCAATGCGTTGCCCGCCTCTAAAGAGATAAATATATCCTTATGACAATTACTTCAAGCTTTATTGGACAGGCAAAATGCCAAATATATCGAGCTCGTTCATTAATTTACTTATCATTAGGTAGGTAAGTACTTGCAGCGGCTTAGCCCGCCGCTTTAGAGATGTTTTTGAACGAGAAATAGGAAGGCGGAAATTAGGCGTCTAAATATAGAATTTCCGGGTAATATCTATTCTCAAACCAAGCTGTCGCAATAGATTAAATTCGTCTCGCACCAAATTCTTAAATAAGTTTAAGAATGACGTTAAACTTTTTTTTGTATGAAGTTTTTTGTTTAAATACCAGCTTAAATGCGTTTAAGAATTTGGTGCAAGCCGCCCTAAAATCAATATTTTAAAACTTTAATCTCGTCGTTTGTTTCACTAGTCCCCTATATGTGGTGGAGGCGCCGGATATTGCATAGTGTATTGCATACTACGTAGTGCGTATTTAAAGTGAAAAGCGCGGGATATCGTATCGTTCTAGAGAAAAGTGATTTGTGTGTGCCGCATGTCTGAAAAGTTGATTCGAGTAGGCGTTGTAGGAAGCGACTGAATCTTATCTAAAGATAATCCACGTAATTTCGTAAAAAAAAGAAGATACAAAAGCACATATCTAAAGCGGCGGGCAAAACGCCTACATGTATTTTACATTCGCCTACTCTACAGTTGGTAGGTACCTACATGCGAAAAGTTTAGACCGGCATCACATTAGCTCCTTTTAGGTTGCGCGTAACGCATACCTAATACGCATGTATGTTTACATTGACACATATTCGAAACCATAAAGTTGCTATACAAACACGAGCTGTCGAAGAAAATCAAAACTGAATTAGCCTTCACTTTCATCACACATATTATCGGGCTTGTTAGCACGGTTAGTATTACTTTTACCTCGATATTTCGACGCAGTTGCAAACATTTTCAATTCATTAAAATTAGATGGCTAACTAAAAGAATCTTATATAACGATTTTACGAATAATATAGAAGAAAGCGAGCGCAGAGAGCTTTAAAGTTTGTATGTAAAATTTGAGACTTACGAGTATGAGGGACGGAAAACGGTTCTTTCAGGTCCGTGATACTTCCTAAGTAATTATGAGATGTTCAAACAAACTCACTTTCATTATGCGTATGGGGTCTTTTATGCGTGTGTGTAGCCATTTGATATTCTGTAAATTTCACTTCTCAAGATATCCCGACCTTCCTTCACAGGATTGTTTCTTTGAAATTTTCTTGTAATTCTACACTTGAGTCTTGATGATTACAGCGTGCATTATAAGCAAAGTTGCCTCTCGACGCGGGGAGGGGCCCGCTCTTTAAGAGCCATAAACACTGACTTACGCAAAACTTTCAGTGTACCCCACGTAACACATTAATAAAACAATTTACATGTAAAGTCATATATTTACTGCTTTTCGAAGTATTCTCCATAGCATGTTAAACACTTTTTCAGTCGGTCAAACCATTTATGAAAACATGAGGTCCATTAGTCTAAGGGCATGTTTTTCACATGCTGGTTGAACGCTATCACGGTCTCTTCCACCCCCGTAAATGTCAAAACTCTCATCAAATCTTTGATTTTTGGGAAAATAAAGAAATCGCATTGTGCCAGGTCTGGACTATGTGCGGGATGGGTCACTGGCTCTACCTTTTCAGAAGCCAAAAATGATTTTTCTTACTTTTTCAAAGACACTGGGCTAACATATGGTTGTACAACTCAGCATTAACTGTCTTTTGTTCTCAAGTGGGCTCGTGTAGAAAGGATCCGCCCTGAAGAAAAAACAACGCAGTGGTTTTTTGCCTTCGCTTCTCGCCTGCCTCAATTTTGTTGGTTTGCTGTCGCCTTTGAACACCCATACAAAAGACTGGGGCTTTCTTTCTGGCATGTAACAATATATTAATGTTACATCTTCTGTCAAAATGTCATACACAGCATTTGAATGTCCATGATCGTTCTTTAACAATATTTTTTTACATCAATCTCTCTCACCAACTCAATTTCGTTTTTATTCTGGGGTGAGTTCATGAGGAATTCAGTTGCAACAAAGTTTTCTAACTATTAAGTGTTGATGTAGATTTTTTTAATTTGGGGCATATCAATACTTAAATGCCGGTACTTCAATGAGTTGCCTGACAGTTGCTACATTTTCCTCTGTGATCGCAGTTGAGGGCCGACCTTCACGAATTTCATCATGGAAAGAAACACGGCCACGATCAAATTATGCGTACCAACGTTTTACGGTGCACAAATGAGGTGCTTCCCTCCCAAAAGCAGTTTAAAGACGAGCGGTGCAGTCTTGCGGTGAAATTTTAAAATCAAACAAAATTATCGCCCTAAAATCTTTTCGCGTTAATTCCATTTCTGATACGAACGACGAAAATCAACTTGAATAAATGTTTGAATTTCAAATGTTATACTTTATAAAGTCAATCATTGATAAAAAAATTACAATTTTTTTTTTATCAATGATTGCGTTAAAAAATGATTGAGTTACTTATGCTTTAAAAAGTATAACATTTAAAATTTAAATATTTATGAGCAGCTACGAGCGCAGAACTATCAGTTTGCTCTATATACATTATTGTACCTACATCATTCCAGGAATGTTTCATGCCGAGCCCATTAATAATAACTTCTTTACAATGAAATATGAACGCGAGCTAGAGATCAATAGTGACAAATTCCGCAGTTCCAGATGACACCCGTAACTGTCCCTGGATAATAATAAAACTGTCATAAAAGAAAGTGGTGATTTAAGTGTTTAATAAAGTGTGATATTGGTGTGTGGTGGCGGTGCGTGCCGCGCCGCGCTGTGGCCGGCATATTAAACGAAACCTCCCTTTATTTTCGGGGAGATCGAGTAAAAAATATTGCGTAATCTAGCGTATGTGGTCGCCCGTTTAAATATAATTTTTCTTTACCAATGCTTTTTTATTTCTGCAAAAGGTTTAGCTCCATAATAACTAGTAAAAAGTTCATGCAAAGCCTAAAACAACTACTTTAAACAAAATGTTATTATAGCGTTAAAGAATTTTTTGAAGATAAGTTTATGTAATCTCCTGAAGTAGGTATGAATTATTCCTTACAATTTACGTAATATATTTCTACAAAATACCGATAAGTATTATCTTTAATAAAACATAATATCGATTTATTTATTTCATAACTACTTTTAGTTTACTTCTAGTTTTGCAGCGCTGATGGACAAACTAGATTTCTTGGTTTCTTCAAAGGTTCTTCATTTATGAGGCAATACATATTTCAGTATTGAACTAGAAAAGATAGATAAATGGCATGTTATAGTGGAGCGGTTAGTGCAAAGTAAACATATATAGCAATTAAACTAGTTCCATTGATAGAGACGGTTCTGCATCAGCGGATCAGTACCGGGCCGTGAGTAGCTGCTGAGCTGCCGGCGCCGGCGCGCGGTTTGCGGTCGCGAACTACTGCCCAAGACTTGAAAGTTTCTTAGTTTCGTATCGTACAATAGTAGAATACTTAGCGACTGAAATCCGATACGGAATTACTTGGTGTTTCTCTACTTAGATACTTGGAGTTGCTTAAGTACTTACGGCGTTTTTCATTGTAGGCAGTGAAGTATGACGAGGGTTCAAGGATATAGGTATTAATTATGTAAGCGGAGTTATACGTTTATATCGATATCCTCATCTGAGCGGTTAATCCAAGGGCTTTATTTTTGAACCACTCGCCTCGAGTCGAACGGTTTTCAATTTTGTGTTTAGGCATCAAGAATTAAATATTTTTAATTACATTGGCGTATTGAAAAAAGATACGCAGCTTATTTGAATGCCTTTTTCACCAATAGATAGAGTGATTCAAGAGGAAAGTTTATAAGCAAGAAAATTTAGGTAGGGGTAAATTAGGTGTTGGTACGTGAATGAAATCGCGCCGGTTAAATAAATTCTAAACTTGAATTCCAAAGCTATCGTATAAAAATAACATAAACATATTTAGTTGTACAATTACAATAATGTTTTAAAGTTTAAAATGTCGCAGAAAGGCTAGTATTTACATAAATAACCCGAAACCAACAAACCTACTAGAAGAATATGGTTTATACTAATAATTTTCTAGTTTGCGGAAGTCCTAGCTAGATGGTCTGCTTCCTAACAATATATTAGGTAGTGCCTCTTGTTTTATATCACTAAGATGACAAACAAGCTTACGACTTGCCCGATGATAAGCAGTTACCGCAGTGTATGGATGTTTGCAATACCAGGGGTTTCACTTACACTCACTTACCAACTAATGCCCTGTAAAATTCATGTCATCCCTTTCTTGAAAAACTCCATGTTGTACTCTCCAGGGAGCTCATTCCACAACCTTAGTGTGCGTGGGAGAAAGTTCCTTTGGATATTCCACAATTCGCGGCCAATTTCCAAGGTGTAAGGATGTGCTCCGGTGCTGTGTCGATGGCGAGCGGTGCGATGATAGAAATTGGCTGTTGGCATCAAGTCTAACACTTCCTCAGAACAGACACCGTTTAAAGCGGTAGAACACACAGTGTAACAATATTTTGTTAAAGTGCAATAAATACGTTATTGCTGTTGTTATTAGACTTGACCTCACATAGTCCATAAATCGATGTACGATATAATAATTAAAACCCTACATCAAACAACCTTATTTCCTTATACGCGATCGTTAGCTATATAAACGCATATAAACGCTGGACTTCTACACTTAAACGGACCATTCGCTTTTGCAATAGCCGCCACTACCTTCTGGTGTTCGCGGACGTGGCCCGCTAAACGTCCCGCTGTCCCGGCTGTGGTGCTATCTTATCTGTGGCAATAACAACAAACTGGGCTGCCCCCAGCCGGAGTTGAGTCCATAAATCATACCGGTAACCGCGCGCGTGCCGGTGCGGGAGAGGGAATCCGACCAATCGTGGCAAACAAGAGTATTTCGAAGTCTATATCTTCGGTAGGTAATAATTGTGTTCGTTTGGGGGATGATAGTTTGAGCAATAATGAAGTTCGTGAATAGATTCAGGGGGTAAAATAGGTGGGCTTAAATGCTAGCGTAACTAGCCGAGACGATCCCTTTGATCCCGTTGATCACTACGTACCTAACTAGTCCAATATTGTGTCACGTTAACGCGCTGGCCGCTGGCTCGAATATTATGCTCGACTACCTACTCGCATCATCTTCCTTCAACTTATTTTTATTTTCAATATTCGATATCCTAATATCGTAATTCGTACTAATAAGGTTCGTTTTCCTTCACTCAAAAACAACTGAACGCGTTTTAATGAAGTGCCTATCAGACAGTCATATAGTGTATATCTCAAAATAGCAAATAGGCATAGTGTGGTACCTGCAGGAATCCCGAAAAAAGTCGCGAGCAAGAACGAATCTATACATAGCATAAAACAAAGTCGCTTCTCGCCGTCTGTCCTTATATATCTATGTATGTATTTATTCATTATTTTGTTTCATTTTATTGGTTTACCAACAGAGAGTACACTACATCAACATCTAAATCTAAGGAACTACAATCGTTTTGTTAGTGCGTATCCAATTACAGGTAAATATATCATTAAAAACATTACATTATTGCTGGTTTCCGCAGAACAATAACATTAGTTTTAAGTACATGTGTTTTTAACATTTGCAAAGATCATACTATATTTACTAAAAGGGATGGATGTATGTATTTAGATCTTTTAAACTACGCAACTACAAACAAAATTTTAATGCGGTTTCAGCAATAGATGATTGAAAAGGAAGGTTTAAAGGCAAAAAAAAAAGTGTAGGTAGGGATAAAATGGATGTGTGCGAGTCGCGCCGGGTTCACTAGTATAAGATAAAAATAATTCATGCATCAACCCATTTGCGGCACTTCCTCGCTTGCTGATCCCGAAGCGCAGCCCTTGCCCTTATCATACCTTCGGGCTATTGTCGGAGAAAGCCAATACACCCGTTGATATACTGCCGTAAAATATGGGATCCCGATGATATATCGCACTCAGCAAACCACTCCATTGTGCGTCCTACGTTTCTGCAACGTTACCAACTACGTCATCTTTTGTTACATAAGTACTGTAGCATGTGCTCTGGCAGATCTTAGGTTAGGTCAGACTTTAAGATAAGTAGGCTTTCAGGATGAGTTGGCGTTCCAATAGTGTGGCCTGGGCTTTAGTAGGTTGAGGAGGTTGAGGTAAGTAGTATGTTAGGAATTCAAATGTGTTCCATTTGATTTAGAAGTAAGATGTAGTTTGGATTTTAAGGTATTCAATACAGTTCTTCCAACAAAGTAACTTGTTTTTTTTAATATTTGTTATATTACACCCCTCCCGGGGTGTTATATCGTACCTACCTACGTTACCTTCGCCTCCTGCCGTCTATCCTAAAAACCGAGTAGTGCGAATAAATACAAAATAAATAGAGAAAGGGAAACAGAAGAGCATTTAAAATCGAATTACCGTTCAGTAGTCCTTTGAGACTACCTCTTTAATAAGGACCATTGCGCGTCGTAACAAAACTACTTAGGCTCGTAAGTCGTGCCCTGAACGAGTAATTTTAGCCCAGTAAGTGTTAAGGTCTACTTATGGTGTGTTTATATTTAGGTCGGTTGACCGAATTCAGTTTCGGTTAAATTAAAAGGTAATAGATAATGGCCAGAATCAAAATAGGAAGGAAAAATCTTGAAAAAGAAACTGTATTTACCTCCGTAGAGCCACAGATAGAGCGTAGCAGCACGGATCACGGATTCAAGCGGCGTACCTGCCGCTATTCTAAACAATCATCTTGTCGTTACGGCGGCTAGCAACAAATTCAAACAAGCAAATGTAAATAAAAACTTCGTACAAAAACGTTAAACGTGATTTTTAAACGTTTAAGAATTTGGTGCAAGCCGGGCTGATGTCTAGTTAGGCTCTTGTGCATGAGGGCCCGGTCTGACCTCAGTGACTTTGTTAATTAGCTAATCTATTTATTATTCCTATTCCTAGATTCGAAGCTGTGTGGGACAACCGCGACATGCCGTTTGGCGAGCTGGGGAAGTACAAGTTGTTGTATTTCCTCCAAGACGACACTATTGCTATCAAGGTAACCATCCATAATATGGAAATACCAATGCCTGATATTGGCACCTTTTTCTATTTCGATGTTATATTGACCGAACCTATATTTTTAACTTCATAATGATTTACCAAATAATACCTATTATGCCAAATATACCTCTAAACTCAGTCTGTCAGTCTACTACATATAGTTTTCAACTCGCCCGTCCGGATTAAAACTAAACTGTTGCAGTGAAAATTCGCAGTCATAACGCACTCGGCGGATGTACACGAACAAAACCTTCGTTAGTCGAGGACTCTCGTGTAGAGCCATGTTCACTACGCACTCAGCTGATATAAACGAGGGTTGTCGCCAAACATTACGTAAAACCACAGATTTGTTTTCTCAAATGATTTTTTTTACACCCACATTCGAATACTATAATTATTTATTTACATAATTACACAATAAAGCAGTTCTATCAAAACAAAAAAAAGTTAAAAATAAAATACCTAAAAAACCTATTAAAAAAACTCTATATCTTGTTTATATAAACCCTAATAAAACTAATACATGTCGTCTTATAAAAGTAAAAGGGAACAAATCTTTACCGCGAATTTGGCAAAAGAAATTGAAACTATCCGCACTGCCCCCTCCTGTCGTGGTTTTCACCCGCTTACAGTTCGAAGTTCTGTGAACAATCAACTATCCTGTTAATTTAGCTACACCGTACAAAAATACAATAAAATTTGCCGTCTATCCTATGGATTTTCCAATAACTACTCTCTCCATCGTTTACACGTAGTCCAATGACCCGTACAGTCTTTATGATCAATAAGATTTTTGCACGTGTTACTTACCCACTCGTATGTGTTCTTTTGCTTTGGAAAATGGGCGCCGTCCCGCCAAAGCTTGATGTTGTAATCCCCAGTTAATGGCGCTGACCTTTTAATAAACGCGGCTTCAACCCCTCTGATTAAAATATTTATGAGCATCTACCCGACTATAAAGGGGTTGATTTAAAAAGATCGGATAATTTCCCCTAAATTAAAATGATCCGGTAAATCTTCCGGCTGGGAATTAATTCTCGAATTCATTCGTCGTGTCTTTACTTATTCAAAAACTAAATTGGCCGTACCGGCGAGGATAGCAACGGCGTAAATTTTGAATCGGTTAATTAGGTGTTTAAATATATATAGATTATTATACTTAAAAGCGTTCTCGTACCAGTGGAACTTTTTGTAAATACTCTGGGCGAGATAGTATTAAGCATAATATTCGCTAGCAGGCAACGTCTGCGGCTCCAGCTAAAAGCTATCTATGAGGGAATAAATTCAGCCTGTAATTTGGAAACTCCGGAGAGCCTTGGAAATCAGCGCAATGAATATTTATCGGGGTCCTGCCGCTGCCGCGCACACCAATTATGCTTCTCTATAAAATCCTCGCTCGCACAATGAGACATGCATACGAGCGGCTACAGAATTAGAAAAGCAATTTTCTCAGTCTTAATATATTACCGCCAACCAAACAGGTATTTTAAATATAAATCTATATTTTCAACTTGCTGTCATATTACAGGAACTGGGAGAAGACAGTGCTGGGAAAGACCCATTTCCAATGCTATTGAAGAAGACGAAGTTACCCAAAAAGTGGAAAGAAAAGCCTTGTAAGTTATGGAAATAATTCAAAAGAAGTAATTAGGTATTAAAATAATTAGCTATTATATTGTACCTATGTAATTATACCTAAGTAGATCTACTTTTTACTTCGAGCAGTCGGTAAATAGGGCAAAATTTAGTAGATAAGCACGTTATTTGTATCGAATACATTCCGTATGCGAGTTTTTATTGCAAGAAAGTGCTGTCTTTACATTGTTACAAGTCAATAAAGAGCATTTGAGTGCTACAATGAATGTCGGCAGTAAGCCACGGAGGGGCTGGAAACATCGATAAAAATAAAACTGAGCGACGAAGTGATATTTGTTGGTTCCAAAAGCGATATATTGCATGGCCTTTTTCTTTTTAACGGCTCAATCAGAGTAAGGGTCTCCCATTGTAATATATGACAGACTTCAAGTGTAGGTACTCTAAGTAATAGGTTACTGATTTTGGTGACGAATGGCTTCTCCATTAAAATTTAAAATAGCTTACCGTAGTGCTACACTTTAGAAGTGACTTGAACGTAGTTTCAAGTTATCCGAGAACTTGTCTTTGTCAACTAAGATTCCTGTCCCAAGTTAAGATTATAGATATTAATACTACTCGATCCTTTGTTAAGTAAGTTGGCGACTAGTTTCAAATTTCATTGCTAACTATTTGAAGGCGACACAACGAACTCTGTTTTCCTGTAATCTATAATGGGGGATACTTGATTACTTTTCTATATTTACCTTAGTGACTCGCAAGCAAGAGTTCCGGGTTTGTATCCTACTGCTGCCATGTACCAATACCTCTTTTCTGAGTTATGTACTTTAGTTGAACACTAACCGATGCTCTACGGTAAGGGAAAACTTCGTGATAAAACTTCAGGCGACTAAATGTTTTGAATCGCTCGCCGCGAGTCGGACAGTTGTCAATTTTAATTTACGACATGAAAAGTTTTTAAATTACATTTGCAACACCAAAAACGAACAGTTACAAAATAGGGAAAATTAGCATGCACCAATTTATTGAATGTTTCATGCTGAAAATCAAAATGGAATACCGTTCGACTTGAGGCGAGCGGTTAAGAAATAGGGACCCTGGTCAGGTTCCCCTGGTAGCATGATGTCAGATGGCCGTTGCTTCCCTGTAGTAACCTGATCTGCCAAATCCTGGATCATGGTCAAGGTGGACCCTGGGCCCTCGTGCGCGTGAGCACAATAGGGACATTAACTCTAAGATGATTTAAGCTTAAGAAAGGAGGGATTGCGTACGCAACGCCATACAAAACTGTTTTCTATGTAGTAAAGCTGAATTGAGCTGTATATGTATAGTTACTCCCTTAGCCTTGTGACCAAGCAACGTCCAAGGTAGGTAAACCCTTTCACCCCACTTCAATGAAATGGGAATAAAATTTCACCCTCTGAAGCCAGCTAGGTACCAAATGTTAGAATTATATCTAAAACTGCATGGAATCACTGAAACGGGTAAAATCCAGCGAAGCACACAATTTTAACGTTATGTGAAAAGTTTCCACAAAGTGAGATGTGAATTGAGAATAGTTTCCTAGCACTCAAATGGGAACTCGCAAATTTAAATTTTCGCATGTACGAATCACTCACTCAAAGCGTACCCATTTTAATACACTACTTAGCCAATTTATCAACTCGTTTAATATATTAAGAATTCTGTCATTTAATTGTACGAAACTAAAAAGCTAATATTTTGAATCCATACCTACTATTTTGTTCGGAGATCGGTGCAGAAAATGAAATGAATGGCCTTTGTTTTATACGAGTACACTCACCTATAATCGACCTTTTGCGTAGATATTTCTAAAGAATAGAGTTCCTTATCTGTGTGTAAGCTAGTTCCCGGAACAGTAGCGGTATGAAGTATGAACTACTGCCAAGGGGCCTCGAGTGGAAAAAATATTTTTGGTAACAGATCTTTAAATGACTGGTTAGTAATCTCGGCTTTGAAATATGTGCCGATGAAAGGGTAATCCGCCCCAATTGCAACATAATTGAGTAAAAAAAGTTTTTTACACATACATGTAGGACCGTGAATTAAAGTCTCTAAGAAACGAGAGTTCGCAAAATCAATGAGGGTTTCCGCGATTCCAGATAGCGCTATTGAGACTTAAGGTCTAATGTCAACATAAAGCCTTGTCATGGCTAAAATCGGTCTGTCATTTCACAGCAGTTGTTGCTGTCCAATGGCATGGCAATATTTTGACAACGGACCTTACTTCGCACTAGTGCCATCTATATAATTTTAAATCGCGAATACCCTCATTGTCTCACCGTCCCACCAGTGGACTTCCCCTCGATCGTGCTGGAGATGTCCGAGGAGGAGGTGACGGAGTACTACGCGCCGCGGGACCTGATCGTCGGCGAGACGGTGTACCTGCTGGGCAGGCGGTTCCTGATCTGCGACGCGGACTCCTTCACCCGCCACTATTTCAAGTGAGTTGGTTTCTAGACCTTTCGATTTTCGAGACCATGGGATTTTTGGAACCATGTGCTCTATTTTTTAATCACTTGCCTCGCTGAGTCGAACTATTTTCACTTTAGATTTTTGGCATAAAAAATTCAATATTTCTTAAATTACGTTGGCAACACCGAAAGTGAACGGCTCAAAAATAAATAAAATGAGTGCCGTGCATTAAAATACCGAATTGTTCATACTAAAAATCAGAATTGGATACCATTCGACTCAAGATGACCCATGTCACTTTACGGAATTTAAGTTTAACTTATAAATTACATTATCGCATCAACAACCCATGACAGTCCACTTCTGTCCTAGCCTTCACATTTTTAGTGGGCATTGCCAAATTGCCATAATGTCCTTATTTGACAGGCGGGTTGGGTATCGCAGTGTTATAGCAGTTATAAATTATTTTCAATTCTATTTTTTGTGTTCCTGCTGGTGAGTTAGGTCTTCAGTCCTCCAGTGCCATTAGTAAACAAATAGGGTAACTTAGTTTACCTATAAAAATCGGGATCATTATTTTTGAACCGTTTGGCTCGAGTCGAACAATTTTGATTTTCAGTATGATAGCTCAATATTTTTAAAATTACATTAGCGACAGCGACAGCAACCGGGTCAAGCATAAGTAAATCGAAAAATAGGGAATGAAAATCAGTGTCATGCATCAAAATTTGAATTTTTCATGCTGAAAATAAAAATTGAAAACAGCTGTTCGACTCGATGCGAGGGGTTCAAAAATGGGCTCCCGGGACTTCTATATTTATAATCGGCTTCAAAATATCTGCGTTAATCCAGGCTCGAAATAATTTTGCTTTTGAATTACGCATAGTTGCTGCTGTCTATCGAATCATTAGGTAGCTATTATACATTACATCAGAAAACTAATATGCCATTACACCTAATCACATAAAATATTTCATCAGACAAAACGAACAATCGAAACGCAACGTGGCGTCCCATCAAACGAACATTACCTTTATGTGCGGAAAAGCGCATTTTCTATAGCACATTAGAGACGTTATTTCTTCCCATCAAACTGCTCCTGCCGCGAGCGATGACGTATCTCGCATGTCACTACAGCGGTAATGGGAACAGATTATCAGCCAAGCCCGGAGTTGAAATCTAAGTTTCTGAGTAGGTACTCGAGGGAACTATTGAGATAAAGTTCCTATAGAAAATTGTCAACTCAAAAACCGTAGGTAGGTATGGTCCCGACAAAAATATGAATTAGACATCAATTGTGACATCAATTTAGTAGATAAAAAAAACGAATTTTAATTATTTGGACGTTTATGTTATACTGAACATTATCTGCTTATTATATGTGATAAACATACTGCAACCTCAGAATTTTGCGTTGTAGATAATTTGATTTACTCCGCCAGGGCATTTCGTGTGCGCTAGCTAGTCTAGATACCTACACTAGATAGGTACATAATATTATTATGTATGGATAAACTCGTTTAACGATCCATTTGTGTTCCAATAATTTTTTGACGTTTGATAAGATATTAATGAAATCCTACCTACTTCAATAAGTATTTTTTCTAGTTCTGACTTTCAAAAGTCATTGTGTGTCGACAGATGACAGACTAATGACAGACAGGTCACGTTATTATAACTATTTAAAAACACAAATTTAACACCTTCAGATGCGTATATTTACATTTCCTACACTAAAAATGTAGAAGCGCAAATGCGTTGTCACTTTAGGACTGGACCTGTCATTACTGGATAGCTTATCCTTTAAACAGAATACAACACGGTAGAAACAGATACCTAACTATTGTATGTCTACATACAAACTACCTGGCTACACAATGCACAAACAATTACCTATGTCGCAAGATAAATACTACCCGTACT
Organism: Blastobasis adustella; assembly: GCA_907269095.1. Lineage (NCBI taxonomy): Eukaryota > Metazoa > Arthropoda > Insecta > Lepidoptera > Blastobasidae > Blastobasis > Blastobasis adustella. The sequence continues at coordinate 11,413,380 of OU026119.1, read as the reverse complement.
AGCTAGATAATTTATATCCTTTCTCCTTAACGCCGTCAACAATGTAAGCAAAAAGCGTTAGTGATAGTATAATGTGGTTTAATTGCTTGTCTGTTCCCACGGAATCACAGGGTGATGCTGGACATACAGCAACCACCGGCTGTCAAGATCGGTCGCAAGACAAAGAAAGAGTTCACCAAGGTGAGTCCACACGTCTATCGGGAGATCCTGCAATCGCACCTAATCTTTTTTGTTACATTCGTTTTGTCGAGTAATACCCGTATATTTTTGTTACTTAAATTAGTTTCAGTTTTTTTTTTCATAAGAACTAGTCAGGCATTCGACCGCAATCTCACCAGGTGGTAAGTGACGATCTAGTGGTCGTTTTGTCCGGTAATTCATTCTTCGTCTTCAGCGTGTCAGCTAAACTATTAAGTGGTACGTTTAGGTTAAAGCTGACAATTAATATCGATAACTACGTGAGGGTCGTTCTACATAAGGAAACTAGCTCGAGGCTTCGGCTCCGCTCACGCGGAAAGGGATAAAAGGCAGCCCATGTCCTTCGTCCTCCCTTTAACTATATCCGCACCAACAATGATGAATATTACCAAAAACAGGCCTCGACGTTTCGCCGGCAGGTTTTGACGCGAAGTAAGTACGTAAACAGCCTTTTGCTTTTATAATATTAGATCGGATTAAAAGCTACGACCAGAAGAATCGTTTAATCTCCCTTTTTTAGGACGGAATTCCTTTGAGCTCAACGGAAGGTCCTAAATGGGATTTAGCCTTGTTTTCGTGTCAGTTGGTTTGTTAAAGTTGTATTTTGTGTGTTATCCGCAGGCGTTGCCGCCACACATCGGCATTGGCTCGCCGGAGGACACCCTGCAGTCATGCTTCGGTCTTATGCCGCATAAGCCGCATAAGGACATTGTCAAGTACAACCTGAATGCCAATAAGGTCAGTAACTGACGACACTGACGACAGTCTATTCTCGGATGACGTGCTTATGATTAGGTAAATTATTAGTGATGTTGTATCTCCTAATTTGTAAAACAAACATTGCTGGCAATGAGGCACCTATCTACGTTGTAGTATTATGTAACATTATTTCAATCTTGTATTCAATACAAAATCTAGCCCACGCCTATGAGAAGCATACCGATAGGTTTCATTTCCATTTTTCCATTGAATTTAAAATTGAAATCCCATTAATAAGGAAATTTGGGACAAAAATTGTAAAATTTATTTCTTCTAAAAAAATTTTTTTTCGCTGAGGCTATTATTTCTGTAGTGAATCGGCCTAAACTGAAATATGTAAGGCTGTGGCTAATATTCCAGTAGTGTGAGCACAGCTGTGGTGATGCTGTATACTCAGCCGTACATGTCAGTCTTCCGTTTTTGCGCGGTCTTCAATAGAAATACATAACGAGTTAAGATTATACATAAATCCAAACATACATACATACCGTCACGCCTTTTTCCCGTTAGATTATTAGCGCTCCCATACATACGACGACATAGGGGGTATAAATTAAAGTGACTCTACAACTTACCGCGTGTTGAATTTCCATTACGAAATTATTACTTACTAGCTTTTGCCCGCGACTTAGTCCGCGTAAAATTTGGTTATTTTTGGAGAGAAAAAGTAGCCTAGTCCTACCCCAGGTTGCCATATACCTACTTATCTCCTTGACAATTTGATCCAAATCTGTTTGGCGGTTAAGGCGTAAAAACGTAACTAACAGACGGCAGACAGAATCTACTTTCGCATTTGTATTTTATATTAGTTTGCATTCAATTGTCGCGTGTACACGCAGCAGCAAATCAACGCAAATACCTATTTGCAGTATAATTTAAATTCTAAGCTCGATGTGTTGCCTCGTTTACTATTTGCGTATGCAAGCAATTGAAAGTTAAATTCTGACAACAGTAAGTCACGGGTGTAGTGAAGACTGTAGATATTTGGTCTAGTCTGTCAAGTTGTCGGTCTCTCAAGCGTACTCAATTAAACTCGCAGCGCGGAACAAAGCGGAACAGCGCCGCCTGCGCCTCCATCGGATCACTTTTCGAGTTCCCACTTACGTCTACTATGCAAAAGATATTTCCGACTTCCCCCAACTTTCAGGCTTTGCCCTCAAGAATTACGCCGCCTACTGTCTTTACGCAGAATAATTAAAACTCCATTGTCTTTCAATTCTACTTGCGGTTGTAAAATCCGTCATTGTTAACATACCTACGCGAACATTAATTTGAAATATCGTAAGGAAAGTTTTCCTTTGAAGGAACGCTGTAAATAGTGGGCTCGGAAGCATTGCTATTTCAGTCCTCAAGGTGATAACGCAATATTGACCTTTTCCTTATATTGCTTAGGGTCGGGCATGTCGTCGAGGGCTAGTTTAACTGTATTTGTAGCTGATTTTGTTAGAATTGTATTTAGAATCCTCAAATTGTTACACGACCTTTTCTTTTGAAGGGTCAATAAGTAGATAAGGTTAATAATACCCTCCCCAATACCCAATAAATACCCTCCGACGAAGAAATAAATTTTATTCACCTAATCTAGATGCCTGGCATCCAAGTAATGTAAGGGCATTGCGAGATGTCTTAGGGCCTATTTTTAAACCGCTCCCATTCACGCGGGTGCTCGCCTTCTAATGCCTGTCTTTTCTACCACTAACAACTTACCACGAATGTGAAAGAGACAGGTAGCCCTGGCCGACCCCTGGTCGACGGTGGACCGGTCAGACGGTAGACCGTATACTTCCCTTGGTAATAATAAAAATCTAAAATACCCATAAGTAGGAATGTGTAACCATGATCCAATCTGCTCAGACTCCGGAGGTCAGATGGCAGTCGCTCCACTGTAATTACCGATCGCTAAACCCCAAGCCCCGGGCCCTCGCGCGTGTGATCACAACCGGTATAATGAGGCCAAGATTAACTACGGTAGCGCACTACACCAAGCAACGGACTGCAAAAGATGAAGACAACTGGTTGACAAAGTTCCGAGTCACGATCCTCAGCAGTGACGCGTAGCAATGGCTTAATGGGGCGTCACAGCTGCGGTTAAACTCCATTGCAAAGTTACGGTTACGTCATTGAAGTGTCAGATACACTTATGACGTCACATTCACACGCCTCCATGCCAAACCAGCCGTAGTTTTAGCTAAGTTCACAACATATATCAGTTTGAAATATATTTGGGTTCTAGGATGCCTAAACAATCTTTGATATGCCAGGGATGTTGCCTATTAAACTTCTATACTTTTCTGGAAAAAGTGTTTTAACAAGAAATTAGAGGATATTGTTGATACGCTTTTTGGCTATATTTTCACATTCCGCTGAATGCATGTGGAGCCTTGGCATAGGCTTATTTATGAGCTCCTCGAAGATCTTTACCGCCAGCTCTGAAATAGGAGACGACTCCATTTCAGAACCTATTTCTGCATCTGCTCCTCGGCTGCAATGTCAATTACGCATATGGTTACCACACCTCAACTTAAGTTTATGTACTACTGTACTCGTATTCCGGCGCTGTTTACTCGGTCAGGAGTCCCGGTTCTACTATTTAGTGACACCAACGCTCGCGAAACAAACATGCACTGGCTCGCAGTACACTTACTTTCTGCACATGCTTTGTATTTTTATGAGTACTCCCTGTCGGTTTAACCACAGAAGTAAAATAAAATAGCTCCAAAGTAAGCAAAGCTTGTGTTCTGGGTGCCAGAGAACTGATAAACCATTTATGTATTTTTAAATACATACTTATTATACATATAACACCCAAATCTGTAACAGATATTAAAATTCATCATTTCAATTTCTGGCCGGCCGGGAATCGAACCCGGGAACTCTGCGTGGCAGACCGGCTGACCAACTGTACTTAGGTCGTTTGTTCATCATTATCATTTTAGTACTAACAATTCATACTAAAACGTAAGCTTCCCCATTCAGTTCTTGCGGTATCTTTGTGAGCTGGACTACGTGCACCCGGAGGACGCCGGACGCCGCTTCGTGCTGTCCTACAGCCTTGCTGATGGAACGGTAATATAAATAACCAGGTGTCTCAACAGTAGATAGTTTTGTACTAATAAGCGAGAGCTTGCACGCCCGGAAGCGCGCTATGAGACAATTGGAGACTTATCTCATCATATCAGCCAAAAGACGCCCACTGCTGGACATAGACCTCCCCCAGTCTGAGAGTATTTCCCAGTATGTCCCAGAGACATACCTAATCGAAGTCCATTTGAGTTAAGTTTTTACCTAGGTTATATCGGCCGTAAATAATGCACATCGGCCTGTTTCGGCTTCGTATTTATTCACACGCGTGCGACAGAGACAACGCTCTACGAAGCCGAACTAGCCGATGTTCATTACTTACGGCCTATACCTGTACCTATGTATTATTGAAGTCTACAGGCTTATACAGATCTGTACTATACTATCTATTGTGTTATACGTAGTGCTGTTCTTCTGACTTTTTATTTTGGGTTAAGTAGGTACTTAAGTAACGAACTCTCATGAATGTTGAAGGAGTGTACCGAAGTAAGATAATGTTATGCATATGCAAGTTTGCCTACTGGTCAGTGTTTTATCATAATCTATCAAACTACCTTTGTACTCCTATTTAGAAAGAGTGACAATATTTATCCCTGTCCAGATCAAGATCGGCGAGATCGCGCGCCGCAACTCTGGCATCAAGGAGGGCAAGTTCCTGAAGCCGATGAAGCTGGAGCTGCCTGAATCGGACCACAACTTTCCCACGTACTATACGCCGGACAAGTTCTTTATTGGTTAGTGCGAGTTTGCTAACTGGGTGAAGAGGCTTCTAAACGGGCAACATTTTTACTTATTTGGGCTGGAATATTGCCACTTCGTTCGTAGAAGGACGCACTATGTCATAACGACAGAGTGCTCCTGAAACGGCTTTAATTGAAACGGCTAAAATAGTTGCCAGCCAGGCCGCCACTGTGTTAAACACTGCCACATATTAAAGTATAAAAAGTTTGCCAGTTTAGAAAGCCCATAATACAGCAAACTTAGTTTTTCTCTAATTTAAAGCTTTGATTTCCCGTACAATTTAATTGAGCTAATTTTAAAGCAATGAGAACTCGAATTTTCTATGAAATCTCGTAAGTTACTTGGAAAAGATGCAACTTCAGCTTTATGAGACGTTACCTGAAATGAAACTTTACAGACGGTTATTCTACCTGAATAACTACCTGGTTAACAGGGTCACGAGGTAAGATCCAATGTAATTACCTGATCTGCCAAATCCTAGGTCATGATAAAGGCGGATCTCAGGTGCATTTGCACAACCGCCATGTTAACGCCAAGATTATTATTTTATTATTCTACCTCTATTCTACCTATAATTACCTAGGTTTTTGTTATAAGTAATTACCTAAGAGAAATATTTTAATATCACTTTTGACTGACTGGAATGCCACCAAACCTAACCAGATTATAATCTCATCTTACCTCACCTGCCCAGGTGCCATAATCCCGGTGTTCAAGCACCGCTTCCGCATGATCGGCTGCGACCTGTACGTGTACCGGTACATGAGCGCCAACCCTGAGAAGTTCCCGCAGGAGGTGATCGACAACGTCCGCAACTACCACATGCGCGAGGGTAACCTCAAGGACGAACTGGAGGTAATTGCTGATTGCAATGTTTAGTCTGAGGAGTCTAAGACGGGCTGGAAACGCCCTCTTGGCTTGACCGCTAGCTGGAGGAGTCAGATAACCAGCACATAGTCTTTGTTATTTGTCTCCGTCGCTAAGCAACATTCTTACGACGGCGACGTTTGAAAAGCCTCCGCAATAGCACTTTTGTCCGCCTGGGACCTTAGGTCATTAGATAATAAGATGTAGGATGATACCCATCCTTAGAAATACCGGCTACTGCAACAATAAATCTAATGAGATATTTACCTTCTAGCCACGTCATAGATAAAAATATAATAATAAATAACAATAAAATATTTTATTATCACATTGGTATCATAATTATATAGACAATAACAGTGTGTGAGAGACTGGTAATGTGTGAGAAACTGATATAGGTACTTAGTGGGTACTTAATGCATTAGAACGTTGTAGGCGATGTACCTTATATTGTCTCTTTTATCCTATTCAGATTTGTGTCGGACGTTGGTGAGCTATAGGTACCTGGTACCAACCTAAGTATACCATTCGTGCTTGCAACCTAATATATACGCAATGGTTCAATGTCTGGCGAAGGTTAGCTAGGTACGGATAGATACCTAAATATGCCAGTCGTATTCACAACCTCCACAACGTTCCACAGTCGGCCGCCCGCGAGGAGCACGCCGCCGAGACGCACGCGCAACTCGTGCGCATGGGCGCCGACGCGGTGGCCGAGCCCAGCGCGATGGAGCGCTGCCTGAACGCGCTGGACGTGGTGGAGGGCAGCGCGAGCCCGGGGGCGGCGATGCCCGCCACGCCACCCGCCACCACGGATATGATGGCCTACGATGATATGCTACGAACCAATAGACAGAGGTAAGCCAGGGGCAGACCTCAGCGGCCATGGTGACCGAGCCCAGCGCGATGGAGCGCTGCCTGAGCGCGCTGGACGTGGTGGAAGGCAGCACCAGCCCGGGGACGGCGACACCGGCCACGCTGCCCGCCACCGCGGATATGATGGCCTACGATGATATGCTACGAGCCAATAGACAGAGGTAAGCCAGGGGCAGAACTCAGCGGCCAGGGTGACCGAGCCCAGCGCGATGGAGCGCTGCCTGAGCGCGCTGGACGTGGTGGAAGGCAGCGCCAGCCCGGGGACGGCGAAGCCGGCCACGCTGCCCGCCACCGCGGATATGATGGCCTACGATATGCAGAGGTAAATCAGGGCTACGGCTCTGAGCGCCATCTGCCTCAGGACGTAATAATGTCACGTCACGCACTAGCTCATTAAACAGTACATTGTTGGACTTACTTCTCCGTATTAGTGGATTTAACAATCTGCAGGGCGGACCCCGGGCCCTCGTTCTCGAAAGCACAACCGGGACATTAGCGCCAAGATGATTATTTTTATTGATTGACAACTGAATTTGACATAACATTTCATTTTTCTATGCATAACACAATCTTACACTACTTTAATTTGGTAGACGCTATAGCCAGTCGCCTACAATTATCTAATGTCAAATTTAGTTGCCAACTGAGTTAGACAGTAGGCCCGGTGGTCAGGTTCTCCTGTTACGTACAGAGTCTCGGAGGTCAGACGGCATACGCTCTAAATATATCACTGGGCCCTAAAATGTTCAACAAGTCTTCGCGGGTCCCCAGCGGAAAACATCTACTCGCTCAGCTGTACCTACTTAATTACCTGATCTGCCAAATCCAGGATCACGGTCAAGGGGATCTGATACATTTGCTCGAACGACACTTCCTCGAAAGACACTTGCCCGAAAAGACATTTGCGCTGACTAATTTTCACAGCAAACGATCCTAATGTAGCTGAATAGGTAACCACAGACCCGTCTCACCCACCAACCCCTTGCCACCAGCGCACCTACGTGCGAGGACGTGGCGCCGCTAAAGGGCATCCTGAAGAGCGGCGCGGCCCGCGACGACCACCAGAAGGTGGTCTGCTTCACCGGCCCGGAGACGGCGCATCCCCCGCGCACCACCTTCTCCCCGTACCCACCCGGCACGCAACCGCCGTTCGATGAGGACCCTGACTACTGCGACCGATACAAGGATCCGGTAACACTTTTTTTAGTATTTACTAGGCATACTTTATTTTTTTTACTACCGCCTGACCTGATGGAAGCGACGATAATGCCGAGAATAAACTCAAAAACTACGAGGAAGCTACGTTATTCCCGAGTGACATAGACTACATTTTATCCCGGGAAAATAATAGGGTCCCGCGGGAAAGTTAAATATTTACAGAAATATCCGAACTGCGCGCATGTGAAAGCCGCTGGGAACGGCTAGTGACAAATAGGTGTTTTCATTATAGAATCTGTATTAAATATCTTGTTAATACAGATTCCACAATGAATGACACTTGCCATACATAGCCTGTAATATTAATAAGAATTTAAAAAACACGTCGAAATAAGACCATATCAGCCTAGGAGTGGTGAGTCCACCCACAGAAAGCCACACGTTATATTTGTAATAAACAAATGCAAAACATAATGATGAAATTATTTCAACTCTCGGCTCAAACAGAGGAACTGTTTCATCATAATGACAACAACCCTTAGTATTGTCCACTGATACACAAAAGCCTCCTCGGAAAACATTTTCAGTCAGTGCTAACAAACGCGGCTATGCATCGTGCGCACAGCTGTATAGCTCCTAAAATATATCATACCATAGTATGGACGGCCAACCAGCTGAGTCTATATTGGCACTACGTGAGTACGCGAGCCGATGTCGAATGAACTCACATTTAATTTGGCCTTATTTTGTATGGACCGGCCAGATGAGTCGTGCGCACTCGCGTTAGACCGATTCCGACTCAATTGTTGAGGCGGCCGCAGCGAAAGAGTTAATTGAGGGTGTCTTGCACTCTCCACACTTATTTATTTTTATATTTAATCGTTTATTGTACACAAAAATGGAAACAAATACAAAGCAAATGTAAACATGACACAAAAGGCACTACTTATTTCTATGAAGAAATTTCTTCCAGCAGGCCTACAGCAAAGAAAACACTTGTTGCGAGCGAGCAAGGAAATACCTACTACTGCCCATTTTCTGGTTTGTCGAGTTGTAACAACACTTCTTTGTTATATTCTACTCGGCCAGACACCACGGGGCGCCCACATACTGGTGATAGGGACTCTTGACAAGTCGGAGCAGTTCGCCTGGATATGGGGTACTACTACCCCCTTAGCTAGTTCTCCGATTTCCTGTTTAAGGATAGTACAATTATATAAAACATGAGGCATGTGTGCAATATTATGATATTAGTCCTTTCAGTGACTTAGGGGCAACAGTTAGGTACTGCTTTTCATCAGGTACTTAGGCTGTCTGTCCGTTTGATACTAAGTTGCATAAAAAATCTTTGACACTTATTACCAAATGTGGTAAATCATTTTGGTATATACCTACGTCATCGATTCTAGACATGAGTAGAACTTAAAACGCTCAATCTCGGCATCAGCATTCTCTCGTATTAAACAATGTCCGATTATTATCCACAGGGCTGGAAAGAGCGCAAGGAGCGTCGCAAGCGCAACGAGTGCGCGTATGAAATCACGCCGAACCGTACCACTATGATGGATGTCGAGCCGCCCGAGCCGGAGAAGAAGACCATTCCGGGCTACTTGGGCACCTATAACGTCGACTGCAAAAAGGTAAATTTGCAGTCATCATTATATTAGCTGAAAGACGCCCACTGCTCGGAAGAGGCCTCCCGCAGAGACCGGTTCTGTATCGTCCGCATGCAACTAGTATCTGCGACCTTGACCGCAGGGTGTCGGTCCACCTTGCGGGGGACCAGTGGGTAGGTGCTGCGAACTTGACTGTCCCATCGGCCTCTGTATAAGTATCTACACAATATGTGACATAGGTAGATAGATACTCGTAGTAACTTGTAGTAACCTCCATAGGTTGGATATGAACTAAAATCTATTAGAAACCCAGCACAGTTTCGGGTCCGATACAGGCGATCTATGGATAAACTTTCTATTCAGATATTTGCAGGTATATACAGGAATTTCCAATACTAACATTTTTAAGTTCTTGCTCGTCGATCGAGCGTGTGCCTGCTTAACCTAACACGAGGTTAGTTTCTGAAGAACACGGCAAGCCTCTGAGCAATTTAACTAGTGGAGAGATTCGCAGCACGTTTTTATTCGAATTAGCCTACGCGTAAGTCTAGTGTAAGATGCGTAGAATGACTCCAATTGTGAAAAAATCCTTGGGATATAAGCATATGTCCGGTGGGTGCTGTCCTCCCGCTAGCTCTGAAAGTGCGACATGCCTCCGCGCTAGCTCTCTTTATTTCATCGGTATCTAACCTCTCATATGCTACAGGTCCCGGAACACGCGAGGCTATCCCCCGACGCGTACGAGAAGGTTAAAGCGCTGCGACGCGACGTGCCCGAGATCTCACCGGCTGCGGCGCGCGTGGCTGGCTACCCGCGGTTACCTCACCCGCCCGTAAAAGCGTGCGTGGTCCCCCCGGCGGACCCAACGGGGCCCTGTGCCCCCTACAAGCCTGAAGACGTGGCTTTCGCATGCCCCCACGTGGAGCCCATCCCCCCCTGCTGTGACCCCAACGAGCGCGGCGACGAACACACTAAACTTTGAAGCGACTGGACTTTTGAGGAGCAGCTGGTGTTATTTTGTTATGTGTTTTGTTTTCGCTCTGATATGGCCGAAGCTAAATTGACATCGTTGTTTGCGAGCGTAGCAAGCGTGTGTACCTACACAAGACAGATCAAGTTGCCCTGATATAGGTGTTAGGGCAATATATTTTGTTAAAATCAAACTGAATATGGGTAGCTGTACTTCTGTGCGACTTATCGGGAATGAATTGAATTTACTAATAAAATACTAGATTTTATACACGAAATTTACATTTAATTCCAACAATTTATTGACGTTTCCTAGATTAACTTATTGTAACTAGGATTTTTATTGTAATTGTGTGTGTATCTTAGCCAATAATAAAACTAATACATTTGAAGAAAAATGTAATATTTATTATAGTCATATTTTAGCCTAATTATTATTACAGTTAAACACATTTTATTTTAATTACAATACGCTATTTTCCACTTAGTGTCATTGCCACAATATTTCATTCAATTAAATTAAAATCACATTTCGTGAACATTCATTCATGTATAAAATGCATCCATCCGTCATTTCGTTTTCTATGACACACTGGAATAATGAAGCTTCCTGTTGGTGAAAGAATTTTCGAAATCGATTCTGTGGTCACCAACAATCAAACCTACACAGTTAAACATACTATTTATAATATTAGTATACAAAATACAACTGTGACATCACACGCAGCCATTTGCGCCGACCACTGTTGCGTTGCGGAGGTTCACAGCCTACAATACTTGAAATGATAAAATAATCTTGAATCATATTTACACATAGGTGTTAATTTATTACAGCGAAAAACAGCGTATTCATTACATATTACTGTTTTACACAACAACCAGATCATGATCAAATCGACACATCACTTGGAATAAATATTATTATTACATTCATCATGATCACCCGAGCGGTCAAACTCGGCTTCTACCAGGGGTTTGCTTTCCTACTCTTTCTCGTTGGCTTTCGCATCCGCGGGATATCAACCCATCCTTCATTTCTTTGGCTTCCCGCGATACCTCATTCCTGGTACCGGTAGGTATAGGCATATTATTACATTATTTTCTATAAAAAGTAGTCCAATAAATAAATTATTACTTATTCCTCTTATTATGGAAAAGATTTCGTCGAACAATGATTCAATGCTGATGTAAGTAAGTGTCATGCAGACTTCTCCAAAACATGATAGGCACTCGTTACATTCACGTCACTGTTTACTTGTAGTAGACAAACATGGAAATAGTGTAGTAAATTACTATAATACACTACTTCCATTTTTATCCCTGACAGTATGCTGTTTGTATATGGAAATAAGGCAAGGTTAAGATTTTATTTTCACTACTAGATAGACACAGAATATATCACTATACGAATAGGTCATGCTAAATTACCTATAGGTGGGTTCTATTAAAGCGCTGTCTGTATGCGCTGCGCCGTGCGACCCTGCCCTTGGAAATCTATCGCATTGCATCACGAAAGTACGTTTATTTGATGCTGACTGATGAAATTCAGGCGTAACATTGTACAGTCAACGACAATGGTAGGTGTATTTCACCATTTACAAACAAATATTATCTTATAATGGACAGTTGCTTTTTTTATACGAATACTTATATATGTTATATTGTCTTTCTCAAATTAAAATATGTTGTGATACGAGTATATAGTACTCATCGTCATCATCATCATCTACTTAGCTTCTATCCCGACTTCTGCCAAGGTCCGCTTTCTTACTCTATCTTCTCCACTTTGCGCGGTCTTCGGCATCCTCGCATCGATATGGTAGGTACTAAAATGTATGAATACCTGCTGGTTATTCATTACTGTACCAAACGAAGACGTAACGTAGATATTCTTGGCGATAATTTAACGCTTAATTTAACACGGAGTAGCATTCGGAACGCGAATACTATTTTCCTTGGCAAAATAATCTTATCATCACAATCCTTCGTGACTCTAGTCAGGAAATAAACAAAACTAGCCAGTAGGTAGGTTTGGTATCCTATATACTATGTTGGGTGGTAACCACCAAAAGGTAACTTGGTAACCTTTATTACGTAACATTATACGAGGTATACGATGACAAGGACGATGATCAGTATGGTTACGGCCATGCCACCGAACAGGACGTACTTGTCCTGTGACACTCGTCGCTCTATCAGGGATATGGTGGCGTTGGAGAGGCCCAGGGCGTTCGCTAGGTCGATCATGCGCCGGTGTGCGCCCTTCAGCGTCTCCCGATTGTACTTGAGCGTGTCCAGTATGTTTGAACCTGCGTACACGAAAAGGACAGGAGGTTAGATCAGGTAAGGACACCATACACGGATGTAGCTCATGAGCAGACACTTGCGGATGAAACTGTAGCGCCTATAGCTCATGATTAGATGCGGAAGAGCTGCCATATAAGGAAAAAATCAGTTCTTGCTAATCAGAATACCTAATTATCAACATTGACATTTAATAAAATATACTATAAATACTGAAACTGGTTAACTGAGCTCCACTTATCTGATGGTATTTGTGTGATCGTTTATGACAAATCTATAATGAAAACAAAAACGTTACAAGTAAGCTGAGTGGTTGTGATTCGATTTTCACGCTTTCGCTAGCTAGCGCGTTGATGCGGAACTACTACAGAAAAACCGGTCAAGGGCGGGTTATGTAGAATTCAGTTGTCGCTCATCACATAAAAATTATTTTGGCATAAATATCCCGGTTGAGTTCTGGCGCGATTCAGTTATTGGTATATTATTATATATCATCTTGGCGTTAATGTCCCGGTTGTGCTCTCGAGAACGAGGACCCGGGGTCCGCCTTGACCATGATCCAGGATTTGGCAGGTCAGGTAATTACAGTGGAGCGACTGCCATCTGATCTCCATGACCCTGCTACCAGGGGAACCAGACCAGATTGGATCACACGTCATGGTTACACATCCAGTCGCCTGAATGTGCAGGTTTCATTACGATGTTTTCTCTCACCGTAAGAGCATCGGTTAGTATTCAACTAATGTACATAACTCAGAAAACAGTCATTGGTACATGGCCGGAGCGGGATTCGAACCTGGGACCTCTTGCTTACGAGTCGGATACTGTAACCGCTCGGCCACCGAAGCTCTTATTCAGTTATTGGTAGATCAGGTATAATTACCTGCCAGTCGCTCTACAGTAATTACTCTGATCTCCGTGACCCTGTTAACAGGTGAACCAAACCAGATTAGATCATGGTGACACATTCAGTCGCGTGAATGTGCAGGTTTCAGCCCTCACCTCAATAAGGGCGTCGGTTAGTGTTCAACTAATGTACTTAACTCAGACAACTCAGTTAACAAAGACAGTCATTGCGACACTACGGATCGAACTCGGTACCTACATAGGTTCCACGTTGGTCCGACAAATATCTAAGAAAGTAATAAATATATTGTAAAATCTGATCTGATCATATAAAATATTAAGATTAGGTAGTACTGTAGTCCCCACATACAGGTTCGAAGCATGGTGGGATCACATTTGGACTTTGAATGAGCACAACTCACACGTAAGCCTTAGAACAAACGTTATCAAGAAAATCCTAATTATTTTCGTAGGTTCTAATATTAAACGCTGTGGTCAGGTTATGATCTAACAACTGCAGAAATACTACAACAGCTGCCAAGACGGAGAATAGTATACATCACGGTGTTGTTTAATGCTGTCTTGCGATTGCAATACTTTCCTCAATTATGGAAGATATCCATCATACAAATGATATCCAAGATAGGGAAGCCTCCTCATGAAGTAACATCTTATTGACTAATAAGTCTCCTACCTGTGTTATCAAAACTGTTTGAAAAAATTGTCCTAAAAAGAATGGCACCAATCCTGAATGAAAACAAAATCATACCTGACCATCAGTTTGGATTTCGAGCCAACCATTATACCGTAGAGCAACTACACAGAGTTGCTCATAAAATTCACCTGACTTTAGAGAAGAAAGAGTATTGCTTAGCGGTCTTTCTTGATGTACAGCAGGCGTTTGATCGTGTGTGGCACAAGGGACTTCTTTACAAACTAAAATGCAATCTCCCCAACTCCTACTATAAACTTCTCGAATCATATGTAAAGGACCGAAAATGTCGAGTACAGTTGGAGGGTAGTGTATCAACTTGTAGACAAATCTATGCTGGAGTACCCCAAGGCTCGGTGCTTGGCCCGGTATTGTATACCATTTATAAATCAGACCTTCCAGTTACAGAGGATATTTTAATAGCCACGTATGCGGATGATACAGCTGTCCTGGCTAGTAGTGACTCTGCCGAGGCGGCTTCGGAAATGCTACAAGAACATTTGCACATTTGTCCAACACTGGCTTGACAAGTGGCGAATTAAGTAAGTGCATCAAAGTCCAGCCACATAACATTCACACTTCGGGATGGTAATTGCCCTCCAGTGAAGCTTCATAATGCAATTTTGCCACATCAGGAGTATGTTAAATATCTGGGAATGCATCTGGACCGCAAACTGAACTGGAAACGTCACATAAAAGCAAAGAGAGATCAGGCAAACTTGAGAATGAGAGAGTTGAACTGGCTCATTGGGAGGCATTCTACATTAAGCCTAAACAATAAACTGCTTGTATATAAGACCATAATCAAGCCGATATGGGCATACGGGATACAGTTATGGGGATCGGCTAGTCAGTCCGATACCGACATATTGCAACGTTTCCAAAATATTTCTTTGAAAACTATAACAAATGCCCCATGGTACATAAAGAACTCAGAAGTTCATGAGTACCTGAATATACCCACAATACAGAACGAAATTGAGGTGTTCTGTGCAGGGTATAAAGCTAGACAGGAGAAGCATGTAAACAAATGGCCTTGGTGGCCTAATTGTTGATAGCAAAACTGTGCATCGCCTGAAGAGGGCAAGGCTAGCCTTGCTATGACAGCCGTCTAATGCTGGATATGGGTAGCCACGTCATTGGATGTGGGCCCTTTAATCAAAAAACCGGCAAACAATCTGATTATAGCCAATGGGTTGATGGCAGATGAAGATATCGAGGGAAGAAGAAAAAAACGCTGTGGTCAAACGTAGTTACCTGTTTAAACATCTACCTAATCATTAACTCTTAGTTTGGATGTTATTTAAGTCGTAAATATGACGATGTGTCTAATAAGTCTTTGTATTATGACATCATTATGCAGATAAATACCTACTCGACGAGTACCAACCGACCCGGAAAAACTGCCGAGTGCCGATGTGTTTACGACAAAACCTTTCATTTGTTCGTCCGCCTTAAATTAAAAATCAATTACTCACAAAGTACAGAGATTCTAGTGGCATTAATTCTATACCTAGTCTTTCAGTTTTTATTGCGAATATCAAGGCAACTGAGCTACATAACCTAAGTACCTAGTCCGCGCAAGCAATTAACGTAACCGGTTTTTATTCTATATCAGATCTACCTCACTGTCAACATCAAGGTCGTGCAAGGTTCACCTACTACGTGGAAAAACATAATACTTTGCACCTAACGTATGCCCGGCGATAGATGTAGCTCGATACAGTCACAATTGGTATTTTATTGCTTCCATAACGAAATTAACATTGGTCAATTTGTTTATTTACTAGTTCATTAGCGCGGCGACATCACCGGGACCCGGCGATTGCAGCTTTGCTCTAAGTATCAACCAAGGCGCGCGCCTCGTAACTGGTCGCGAAACACAGTGCTAAACAGAACACAGTGGTTTTTAATCATAATAAAGTTGTCTGTGTCCTTAAAATGAGCTTCCTGCGATATTCAAACGATAAAAATTGTTCTACAAAAAATATGTGGCTGGCTCGTAAGACTGAGTAAAAACAAAATTTTTGTACAAGTTTAAAATTAGTTTTTTCAATAATGTACCTTTTGAAAACATTAGTTTGGTTTGATTAGTGCTTCGACTAGCTACATCTGACAAAATGTGGTAAGTTTGTTTTAAAGCAATTAACAACTGGTTTCTTACTTTGTTATGAATTGTTTCATGAGTCAACAGTGTGGTACAAAGGGAACATTGGACTGGGTGTTTTATACCCCATGTTTTATAAGAGAATTTATTCAATTATCAAGTTATCTACATACTGTCGAGTAATTATAGTATAGTAGTCATATAAACCTGATTACACAAAAATATAATAATTTTATTTTTATATGTATAATTTTAACTCCTAGTATTGATAGTGCTTTTTCAATGCTGCTACAACACCTATACTTTTATGCTTTTGAACACTACAATTTTAGCACAAAATACATACCCTGACCTTATTACTTACTTGCATAGACCTCAGTGGCTCGATTAAGACGCCAAAAGGTGTGCTCGACATCTTATGGTTAGTAAATGGCGCCTAAAGGGGTCAGTGGCGAGTAAACGTAAACTGCTACTTGATTTCAATAATAAATCTTATAACAATTGTTTCTACCTTTTCGTAAACAGTAACCTGTAGCTAGTATAGATTATAAGTCCAGATAAAGCCCAAATGTCTTGGACACCTTATCTATTTCTTCCATTGTGTTCCGGTTTAAAGGATAAGGTAGTCAGCGCAATTACAGACATAAAGCATTTCATCTTAGTCCTCAGTGACAACGCACCTGCGGTTCTGCATTTCTGTTACCTGCAACCTAAATGCATTAATCGTAGATGTTATGGGCGACAGTTACCGCTTACCCTCAGGTGGGCTGTCGGCTCATTTGTAATTGCGTAGAATAAATAGATAAAAGACAATGGTGGTCACTTTCTATCAAGTCATCATCACCATCTTGGTGTTACTGCCCTGGTATGACCTGGCGTACGCCTTATAGGGGAGCGACTGCCATCTGACCTCCGTGACCCTACTACCAGGGGAACCTGACCAGATTGGATCATGCACATTCAGTCTCCTGAATGTGCAGGTTCATCACGATGTTTTCCCTCACCGTAAGAGCATCGGTTAACATTCAACTAATGTACATAACTCAGAAAAGAGTCATTGGTACATGGCCGTAGTGGGATTCAAACCTCAGCACCTCTCGCTTACAAGTCAGATACATTGGAACCACTCGACCACTGATGCTCCCAATTGTCACTTTCTATCTAGTAAACAGTAACAAAGTACAAACCTGTGTGTAACATTTCATCGACATTACGATGGGAGTTCTGTAATGAAGCTTCTTCTTGAGCCATATAATCAACTGTGATGGCTGTATGGTCAGAACCTGTGAACCGGCGACTCAGCAGCTGCTCACGTTCATCCCTTTCCTGTAGTCGTCTCAGCTTTTTATTTTGAATATTTGATAATGAAGCCTAAAACAGAAAAATAATATTTATTGTAGAGTGTATAATCACAGCTACTTACTCTGCAACAGCATCAAGCCCTTGTCTAGCAATAGACATCCTGTTGCTGAGATGATGACAACTATCAATTGCACCAGTTTGATGAACTTTGTTGTAAAGTAGTTTCTATGTGTGCTATTTGTCTTCACTCAATAAAGCTGGTAGTAACAAATTGCCCAAAAACTAAAACTTATCACAGTAATATTTTGTTACATTCTTCTCAAGATATTTGAATAAAGTATATGTGCACAGGATGCAGTCAGGACATAAGCAAGGTATTTTCGAATTTTGAATCCAAAAAGCCCTTTGGGCTAATTTCTACGCTCATGATTCAAAACTCTGGATAAATGAGTGAAACTTGTAACAGGACAATATTTTTTAATCAGAGGGATGTTAACCAGCTGAGCACTGAGAAATTTATAAAAATTGCAAAGTAAACCATACTGACATTAAAAAATATTACACTACTCTAATTTGGTAGACACTATTGTCAGTGGCCTACGTAGATGAAAAGTATAGAATTATTTAATGTCAAATTCAGTTTCGAACTGAGTTAGCCAATAGTCCCGCTGTTGCGTTGACTATATGAAAATCACAGGCTTAGAGGCAACTCCTTTGATGAACTATAAACTGAACAGTTTGACATTGTTCTTGTAATAAGGAACGAAGAGTTATTTCACAGGGTCGGCAACTGCTTGCTATCAAGGGTCACGCTTGAATGCTGCCTTTGTAGTTAAAAAATTTAATATTAATAGTATTCTGAATAGCAATGTTCTAATGTTACCTGTATATGTTTGTTATCATACTTCAACTGGTCAACCCTCATTTTTGCCATTGGCCTCTGATTTATGGGGGTCTTAAATACAAAAATGTCCAACTTTTCGCAATTCCTGAAATTAATAATATACAAAATCAATAGAAAACATTTTTATTCCTACCTATACCTGCAATGCATAACAAATGAGTTGGTAAATAAACGCTCACAGAGAGTAAGAAAATTTAAACAAACTTAATTCTACAGATACACAGAAACTTACGCACTGATAAGGTTAATTTTTTGTTGAATTGATTTTTCATATTGATCATTATGATCTAAATCTTTTTCCAACTTGTTGAACAAATCTGAACACTCGTGTATGAGTTGGTTGGTTTGATGGTACAATGTCTCCATTTTAACAATACGTACAAAACACTTTTCGATTCAGTTAACGATAGAAATCTTTACAAATAAAAAGAAAAGGAGCTTTTCCAAAAATCTAGATAAATATTACAAGACCAAGTTATTCACTTTGTAAATGACAGACTATTTACACCTCGTATTGCAGCTGTAGTGATAAAGAATCAACTACTTTTACTTGGTTTATTTACATTTGCTTGGAAACTAGCGCCCCTATCCACTTTATAAACATTGTAAATGACGATTGATACGTAAACTTGAACACGTCGTAAACTGTCACTGTCAGGCGAAAACTCTAGTGTTGGACCCATTGATTAGTGACAAAATAATGTGATTGACGCAACGGCTTATAATTAAAACTCTTTTCATAAGGCCGACTCTATACATACAATTTTTACCCGTTCCGGTAATGCACGGCCCACACTTCAGGGCAAGCATTACGCGTAGCACTGAGCCGTTTTCTAGTCTTGTTTCCCACGAATTCTAATACATAGCTTACTCTAACGACTGACGACATCATCATAATCTTTTAATCTTGTAGCGACATCTATCGCTCCAATAGGGAAACTCTACGGTACTCACATTACGAGTATACGAACACAAGTTTGGTAAGCATACGCACATAGATGGCGCTAACTTTCCTGCATCGCGCTAACGGAATATGCCAATTCCGCGGCATATATACAACTTCCGACGATCAACCGTCGGACCCTTGGCCCCCTGGTCACAACACCCGGCCAGGTGGGTAATTACCCTTTTCCACCTTCTCACCATCTTCGCTTGCTAACATTGACGGTTACCATATCCTTCACCGCCAAAATCTCTTGCCTGTATGGTTGTGATATTTATCTTTATTTCGATGCATTTATTTTTGATCTATTAATAAATTATTTTTAATAATTCAAATAGTAATTCGACGACCTAAGTGGTTCAGTTGGTTAATATGTCGGTCGCCACACAGAAGTCCAAGGCTCGATTCCCAGCCGAGCAGAAATTGAAATGATGAATTTTATTTTCTTTATTTTTATTTAACAGTTTATTGTACACAAGAAATACATAGCAAATAACAGGCAAAGTAATAATTGGCACAACAGGCGGTACTTATTTCTAAAGAAATCTCTTCCAGCAGGCCTTCTGTTACGGGTCTGGGTGTAGTATGTTTAATTAAAATGTATTTAAAAAAAGAATACATGTAGTTTATCAGTTATCTAACACCCATAACACAAGCTTTGCTTACTTTGGGGCTACATAGCGCTGTATGAATTTATCCAAGCATGTTTATTTAGGATTAATCGATCTCTGCTTGACTGCAAGATAAAACTGTGCAACTTTACGTACGCCTTTGTACATCATTGTCCATGAAGTTTTAATAAATTAATAATCTTTAGGTTAGCATGGTAGCAATTTAGCAAATATTTGATAATAACTAGCATTTTAACTCGGTTAAATTTGTTCTAGGGCAACGAATAATGACAGTCACACGTATAATTTGCCATACAACTACAACACTAGCCACATACAGTCAAAACATTATAATAATGTTTGAGTTCCTAAAGCGCGTCATCTATGTGAATTTTTGAGAAGCTATTCTTGAAAACGGCTTCCTGGCGTTGTACATCACCTTGCACATCGCCGTGCGTATGGCGTAAACAATATGACCGGGGGGGCTATTGCTTAACTCAGTTGACAACTGAATTTGACATTAGATAATTCTACACTATGCTATCTACGTTGGCTACTGGCAATAATTTATTTTATTATTTATTTTGATGTGTTTTGGTCCACACATAAAAATGGTGTCCTAAAACCATTTTAAGGATATTTTTTTTAACTGCGGAAATATATTAAATTCAATGCATCAGTCGTTTCGGTCCGCGGGCCAAAACCAGGCCGGGCCGAAACGCCTGAATACTCACAACAGGTACATTTAACGCCAAGATGATGATTATGCAGGTAAGTATTTTAAGTACTAAAGTAGGTATTTAATTTTTTGTCCCGATAAAATTGTCTATTGTGTGGGCACAACATAACAGCATTCCAAGACTGTCAGTGGCACCGCCGATCTCCAATAGCATGATACCACCCTCTGGAATGATGTCACAGAATATCCGAAATGCATGTTGTGACTAGGGCATGCAAATATTCGAAAATTTCAGTATTCGAATATTTTTGCTGGTGATATTCGAATATTATTCGAAATATTATGGAATCTGGAATCAGGGTTTTAACTATGTTTTTGTTGGATCATGCTATTTGAGATCGACAGTGCCGTTGCGAGAACTCTGTAGGCGACACACGTACGAACTTAAAGTACGCGATTTTTAAGTTCGCGAACTTACTCGTCTCGACGTGGGTGATAGACGTACTAAAGTACACGGTTTTTAAGTTCACTACTTAATTTATCTGGCTGGCTTTTATGATCCGTGAATAATTCAAGTCAATAGCTTCGAAAATCTGTCACTTTCGCAACAGAAAACCATAAAGTAAATTAACTTAAAATTAAACACAAAACACAACTGCATGAGATACATCACCAAAAAAATATCGGCTCGCGGCTCGTGGCGCTGACAGACGCGATAGCCGAAGCCACAAGCCGCGAGCTACGAGCAAAAATTAAATATGTTGGATCGCCAGCAAACTTACTCGGCGGCTTTAAGCACGCTTACTTAGGCTGACACACGAGCGAGCAAGGTCGTCGAGGATACAAGTTCGCGTACTTACTCACAAGTCTGTCAGCCACTTGATGGTTGAGTACTGTCAATAATGATGTCCAATCAATCGTGTTCTACTCACAGCCCAACACTATTTAATAATACCAGAAAATAGTACTTGTTTCAGTGATCGAAAATTAAATGTGGAAATATTTAATGTAATTTAATTTTTATTTAACTTTCTGGAGTAGGAATATATTTTTTTGATTTTATATATGTTTATTGAGTTGTCAACAGCTTGTACCTATCTAAAGCGTAGCGTAGTACAAGCAATAGTAGAATTTGTCACTGACACAATATGGCAACATTGATTATTTTTCTACTTGACGTGCGGACGACTGAATCAGTGACTCAACTGACTGATTCATTTCATTTTGTAATCAATCAACTTTCTATTCCATTTTAGTGATAATAATCACATAAAAGTAATTGTAATAACGTTTAAAGTGTAAAAGTGATAACAAACATCAATAATGGGAGATGCGTGTGCAGCATGTTTGACCAGGGTTCCTCACGCAACTCTTATTGCTACGATAATGTGTTGTTTGGGCGTGGGAGTGTTTTGTGGCACTATGTATCGAGGATCGGCACTGTCGATACGTATGTTTGATGAGGTATTCCAATTTCGACTAATATGGATCGAAGCTCTACAAATGATATTCATCGTCGGTAGTGCGTTCATGGCGGCTTTGGGTTTTATGCTGCTGTGCTTGGGCTGCCTGACTACGGGTGCCACTCGTCAAAGGGTGTACCGGGCTTGGAGGGCCAGGATAGGAGGCAGAATATCCTGTGCAGTCTTTATGATTATTACCTACGTTTTGACCTTCATATGGATACTGCTGCTTGGATTCTTGGTTATTACAACATTCCTTTTCACTATATTTTGGAAGCTTTGTTCAAAGCCGAAGAATATCGAGTTGCAAACTTGCATTGATTTTACACAATTTGACTTCATGTTTCCATCCAGTGTGAAACAGGAACATATGAAAATTTGTGATCAACAGAAAATGAAATTGTTCTGTAAAGATTATGTTGAAAAAGCAGAATTTATGTTTATTTTGGCTATGGTATCGTGTATACTTGTGATATTGAGCTTAGTGCATTATCTGATGTGCTTGTCCGCAAATTATGCTCACATTCGAGATCATGAGAAGTTCCAAGAGTTACAAGAGCTGCAGTACCTGACTAACCCTGAACTACATGCATCAAAAGATCGTTTCTAGTACATGGCCCGCGCACCACTACTGCGCTCCCTAGAGGCCTCTACAAAGATGTGACACTATGCAACATCCTCAAGGAATGTAAACTACGAGTAACAAGGCCACAATGTATTTGTATTCCAAAAATGAAGAAGTTCTCGGTAGCTAATTTTTATACTTATATCAAAAGACTGATGTACCTATCGTGAGTGGAATTTCAACAAAGTGTTGAAGTGGAAATTTTGCATGCATTTACATATCTAGATAATCAATTGCTTCTTCGTCAATGGGCAACTAATTAAATATTACCAATAATTTCTTTAAAATTTACCTTGGGATGAATGTACTTTTTATAGGACAAACATTTTACTTTTTACTGTTACTCTTTACTGATTATTTGTAATTTATAACTGTATTTTTGTCAAATAATTCAGATACACTTAAGACGTGTTATTGTATATTACATTTTCACTTGACTAGATAAGTTTAGAAGTTTAAACCTAGAATAATGACACAGTACTTCTCATGTCTTATTATGCCATTGGCTAGATTAATGTTCAAAGTCCAGTACAATTTGTGATTCAAAATAACTTTGTATTATAGCAATGTAAGTTAAATATTTGCTAATCATATTTTGCCCCACCATGCTCAGAAAAACTTTTTAAACTGTGGTTGGTTATACAGCTGGTAATAATTATTGTTAGTCATAGAGATTGCTTTTTTCCAACATAGGAAATACAGTTTTAACATTATGAGTGTGGTGGTTAGTATTAAATTTATTAGACTGAATATTTTGCAGTAAATCTAATGGAATTTCACTGCCACTTTATTTTTTAGGACTTTAAACATAACTGCACCAGTAGAAGAGTTATGATTTAATGTGAATGTTACTATAGTTAAATATGCGATATAATTTAAGTGATCCCTTTGTTATTGAATTTCACAAAGTGAATTTTTATTGCTATAATTTACAATTTTACAATGCAGATACTTATTTTTAAATGTATTTCTTGTGCATCAAACAAATACTAATATATAAAGGCCACACAGGGGTTGTTTGTAAGACTATGTAGCCTCATGTTTATTTCACTATAACTCGATATGTTACTACAAATACAAAAGTATTCTACGTTGAAATTTACGTAATGTATAAGCTACACCCACCATTTTATTTTCTTTTTTCTATAAATATACACTTAGCTTAACTTTGTAACTTAATAAATGACTTTTTTAAGTTATTTTATCCTTTTTTTGCCTGCAACTTCGCCCAGCTGGACGAATTTGAAATAGGTACTTACCAACTTGAGAAATTATAAGTTCCCCAGGATACAAAATTTCAGTAACTATATCCAGTGGCGATTCCTAGAGTTCAGTAAGCTCTGGTAAAAATTTTGTCAGTACTGAAATACATAGGTGTTATCCACATTTTTCGGCAAACGATCTCGTTGAGAAAGATTTATCCAAAAGATCTATTAAAGATGTCGTTGGACTAGTTAAGCTCATACTTTCATTAGAAATAATTAAAAGTAAAAATGCCTATGAGCGAGCGAGAATCTTGCGAGAACAAATTCTTAGTTGGCGTCTTTCAAAGCGCCAACCAGCTGCGTAAAACGAGCGGGGCGGACGCTTGTGCGATCGAGTGGAACAGAGGCTCTAAAGTCTTTGGGAGAGATCTGTCGATTGGACAGAGCCAGTTCACAACACTGAAAACGGAGGACGGCATAGTTGTTTTGATCAAATCCGAGGTTTTGAGGGAAGTCGAGAGGTTCTATGGAGAGTTGGCGGCAGCTGTTACCAGTATGTCAAAAGACCCCAGAGCCAAGTTAATCCAACACTATTCCGAAAGTATCCCCGACATCAGCCTGTACAAGATTAGCATGGCTCTCAAACAGTTCAAAAACAACAAGGCGCCCGGGGTATGTTGGTGTTACGGCTGAGCTTCTGAAAGCTGGTGACAGATTTGTGCTTAATACTCTTCAGAAGCTCTTCAACTCCGTCATCTTCGAGTGAAAAACGCACATGGCACAGAAGTATAGTGATATTGTTCTTCAAGAAGGGTGATAAGACTCTTGAAGAACTTTAGACCAATATCACTGCTGAGCCATGTGTATAAGCTGTTCGCGAGAGTCATTACAAATCGTCTCGCACGCAGATCTGATGACTTCCAACCTCCCAAACAAGCCGGATTCCAAAAAGGCTTTAGCACCATAGACCACATACATACACTGCGGCAGGCTATACAGAAAATTGAAGAGTATAACCAGCCATTATGCTTAGCGTTTGTGGACTATGAAAAAGCCTTCGATTCGGTCGAAACCTGGGCTTTGCTCCAGTCTCTACAGCGGTGCCATATCGACTTTTGGTATATCGAAGCATTGAAGTGTCTATACGAAAATGCCACTATGTCAGTAGGTCTTCAGGATCAGAACTCAAACCCTATTCAGCTGCAGCGAGGTGTTAGACAATACCATAGCACCGAAGTTGTTCACCGCTGCACTGGAGGATGTCTTCAGGCTTCTGGAATAGGACGGACTTGGCATCAATATCAACGGCGAGTAGGGGAGACTGAGGAGAGTTGAAACACTTTATACATTTTGCTTCATAGAAATAAATCTATAAACACAAATCGTATCAGTTTAGTAACAATCGAGAGTGCATTTCTTACACTTTCAAATTACTAACGCAAAGAAAGTATAAGTATGAATTCTGTGACGAAAAATCTACTTTAGTGTAACAAGTCATTTTGTGTCAACTCGCCTCTTACCGAGATAACTTGAAACAGGGGTTCAGATGAAATGAAACAGTTGATGTTTGAGCGGAATTAATTAGAAATATTCCCATAATTATAAATATTATTTTGTTACGAGCCTTAGACAACCTATAGGCGATCTTATACCATCCTTAGAGCTGAATTAGCCGAAATGTAGCTTAATCAGACAATGTCCTCCTCTCAAAAGGAAAAAATAAAGTGTTTGCGGGATATTCAACAATTTACATTTTTTATTAATTTATTTCAGTTTTGCTATTTATCTACAGCGCTAAAAGGAGAAAACTTCAATAAATTATAAAAATGAATAACAATCCTCTCCGATTATCTATACTATCTATACTAATATTATAAAGAGGAAAGGTCTGATTTTTTGTTTGTTTGTTTGTTTGTTTGTTTGTATTGAATAGGCTTCGAAACTACTGGACCGATTTCAAAAATTCTTTCACCGTTTTTAAGCTACACTATCCCCGGGTGACATAGGCTATATTATATTTTCTAAAAAATAACGGATCATTAATAAAACTCCAATAATGTAACCCAAGGTGTAAAAAAATACCCAAAAAATTCCTTACATCGCGTGTGCTGCGAAAACTATTGATAATAGAACAAAATAATGTACTACGACTTTGCAGAACACACACTTTGCATCTACAAAAAAGTGTCGCGACAGTATATGTCTAACTATTATAGTTATGTCACAATAAGTGTTCTTTAATTTTCAAAATTTAATTGAAATGCCGCCGCTAAAAAACGCTCTTTATTTGTACCTTGGTATTAATCCTTATCAAAATCAATTACTTCATATTCACGACTGCTTCAATACCTTTATATAACTTTTTGAATTATTTAATTCAGTCATTCCATTCGAAAGATATCACGAGTTTAAAAATGTGAATATTAGAAAAAAATCGCGTGTTCGCCGCTCAGTCCGCTCGGCTAGGCAGCACGGGGTACGGGAGGGGGGGGAGTCAATGTCAAGAAATAAAGTGTTAAAATTTATAATTTTTGATATTTTTGTTACGTACCCGTGCGAAGCCGGGGCGGCTGCTAGTACCATATAAAACTTAAAACGAGGTGAGTTGGAACATTGCGTTTCAATTCACGTCAGATGAGAAAATCCTCCCATTTTTTATAAGATAACAAATAAAGAAGGAAAACACACTGAAATTAGTCGTATGATTATTATGATTTTAATAATTAGTTATTTGGCTTTCGGTATACATAAAATGAAATTGAAAATACAATCTCATTCTCAAAATATATATCTCTCAAAATAAAGCAGAAATCTTACTTTTCACGATTTTTATGACAAGATTGCCAGAACGCCGCAACCGCAGATCTTAAGTCATAGGCGTATGATTAGGGGCCTGCATTTAGGTGGAAGCGAACGATTTGCGAAGTTGGCAGCTCTCGTATCTGTTTTAAGTTCCACGTAATTAACGTTTCATATCACCTTTGTTTCTTAACACCTCGGTCTCCCCTACCTCACTCACCTTAAATTTTCTAACCTCTGTAGTGCCTCTCAACAAGTAGGTCTTAAAATGAACATGGACAAGATGAAAATTATGTCAAATGTCCATGTTGAGCTTACTCCAGTGACAGTTGGTGGCGCTCCACTCGAAGTTGTCCTCGAACAGTCCAGCTTGGTAGGTCCAAAAAAAAGAATCGCCTCACCACTGCACACATTTCACCTCATTAGGTTTCCGCGCAGTTTCCCTAGCGAGCGTGCAAAGCCAAACTCTACCTACTAACATTCGACTGTTACTTTTTCGAGACATGAAGTACCCCTATGACACAAGGAATAATGTAGCTCCTTATTAGTGATCATGGACGAACTCTAATTGAGGTCAGCCACCTCATTTAGTTCGATCCTGATCAGAAATACATTTATATTATTTAACTAGTGGACCTGCTGCGACTTCGATTGCGTGGCATCCTACCCCTACCCCTACCCCTACCCCTACCATGTACCTACTCTACACCTACCCTACATCTACTCTACTCCTACCTTACACCTAATTTATCCCCTTTTTTCTTGCTTATAAACCTTCATCTTGAGACACTATCTATTGTTGAAAAACGCATTAAAATACATTGCGTAGTAGATTGTAGCAAAAAATCTACTACCTAGGTAGGTAATGCGTATGTTCTGTCTGTAACAGTGTAGGTCGCGACTGTTGGCAATAAAATTTGTTCAAAGTTTGCTCCAAACGCAATTTAATTGTCTGCCACAGAGCTGTTTGATTGAACCATAACAGGCAGAAATTTGTAAATAATAAAAATGTTAAGCTGTATGTACCTATTTAAGGGCGGCTAGCACCAAATTCTTAAACGCATTTAAGTTGATGCTTTAACAAAAACTTCAACCAAAAAAACGTCAAACGTGATTCTTAAACGCGTTTAAGAATTTGGTGCCAGCCGGGCTAAATCACAGATTATCTACTTTTCCAAGAACTAAATTAAAATGCAGCCGCGTTGGAGGTCGGGGTCAGCTCCCATTAATGTCTAGAATTACGTTTTGTTCATTATTATATACTTGATTGCTTATCTACTTGGCAAAACAACTCCTACGGCACGGGTAAGTACCCACAGTCGACAAAATGTAACATCACATATTTGCAGACGATGTCTTCCTGCAGTGATAAGAATACCATGACAAAAAATATAGATATTTTTTTAAATTGCCCAATATTTTTTTAACTTTTCGTCTGATATTATTTTCATAGTATCTAATTGGGTTTCATTATATGTTTAGTTATTTTTACGTTTTCGTTACTCTCTACTATGGCTTAGCCTAGAGCTTGTATTTTACACTTCCTCAGCTTACCGTACATAAGCTGAAAACTGAAAAATCAGCTTTATTTCAATGAACATCGACATTAAACAAATGAGTAAATTATAATTAGATTGGTCTTGCTCTACATCGGCAACCGCGATGGGAAATACAGAATCTACGAACGTAAGAGCAAGTGACTCACGTTTCTGAGACACCCGCACAAAGGATGTTGACTATCGTGTTTAGATAATAACGGAAATCCTAGCGTAGAGTTTGATCTTTGGTCATGCCAACGCAAACATAACTTACCACTTATGGATTTAATAATAGTTACTTAGGGACGCATTTGTTACATACGTTTGAGAAGTAACATCTGGCAAAAAACAGATTAGGTAGGTAGGGTTCGTAAAGATTTTAAGGTTGTTAAAAATCTTTACTAAGCTAAACAGACTGTGTCGTTGTTGAGTGGTGCCATCTACCCATAGGGTAGGGGTATGTTCCTGAAACAAAACGTCTTCGGCGGGCGACGGCGGAGAGTAGCGGGTTCATTTTCAAATCGTACATTGACCTTCAACTGTCATAACGGTCGTTTGGTTACATATCAGCTGTTTAATATTTTGAAATGAAATGAAATGAAATTTTATTGAACATGGAGTTTGGGTTTCGTGATTTTGCAGTTCGAGATGCAGTAGCTTCTTTCCCACCAAATTCCTACCTTCTCAGGCGTATATCCATAATTGATCTACATTGTCTAATATGTCAAGATATGATAATAAGACTTATTAAATTAAGAAAATATTAAAATAATGTCATAAAGGTATCATTAAGCCAAGTCAAAAAATTTAAAAAATGTTAACATTTTAGATTCAAAATTCTAACTTCAAAATTACAATTGGATCGGAAATTGTCATTGAATTAAAGTATCATTAAATCATGTCACAAAAATTATAAATGTCAAATTGAATCGAAAAATTAGAAAAGAGAGAAAACTTGTATGAATTACTAATCATGTCAAATTATTTATAATCAGTCAAACCTTAAATTTCCTATACATTAACTACCTATTTATATTCTAAGAATTCCTTGACACTATAGAAACACCTTTCGAAAAGCCAATTTTTTATCATTTTCTTAAACTTGTTAAATTTTTGCAGTTTCAGCTCGTCTGGCAGTTTGTTGTAGACTTTGATACACATCATGTAGCTGTTTTTTGACGTAGTTGCTAGCTTTGTCGCAGGTATGTAGAGCTTGTCCTTATACTGGCTTCTCAAATTGCGATTGGTCGTTTCTTGATTTGCTTGGAAAAAATGTCTATGTTTATGAACAAATGTACATATTTCGCCTATGTAGATACATGGTAGCGTCAGCAACTTAAATTTGCGAAAGATTGGTCTACATGATTCTATTTGCTGTAGTCTAAAAATGGCTCGTATGCAGCGCTTTTGCGTTACGAAGGCTTTATCAATATCAGTTGAGTTACCCCATATAATTATACCATAGCGAAGTATGGAATTTATATAGCCATTGTAGGCAGTTATTGCCGCTTCCCTAGATACAGTTTGGCTGACTCTTCTGAGAGCAAAGGCAAAACCATTTACTCTTTCGCATATTCCATGAACGTGTTGCTTCCAGTTGCAATGGCTGTCGATGGTCATACCCAGAAATTTTATATTATTGACTTCCACGATTTTACATCCATCGAAATTGATGTTTAGTTTTCTAGGTTTCCCGTTAATAGTGTAAAATTGCATGAGTTTACCTAGATTTATTTTTAGATTATTTTGTGTCAGCCATGCAATTGTTTTTGAAAGGGCGTCATTAATTTGGTTTTCATAGTCAGGGGTGTTATCCTTGATAATGACCGTCGTATCGTCAGCGAAAAGGATGCATTCGTGAGGCGACACTATTGGAGGCAAGTCATTTATGTACATAAGAAATAATAGCGGCGCTAAGATACTACCTTGTGGGGTTCCATACTTATTCACTCTTTTGGCAGATTTGTATTTTTCCAACCCTTTTGTATTAGGCGAGTACTTTGTTATTTCCACACATTGTGTGCGATTCTTTAAGTAGGAGCCAATCCATTGAAGAGAGGGACCTCGTATGCCATATTTATAAAGTTTGTTTAGTAGGTGTTGGTGAGAAACAAAGTCAAATGCTCTACTCATGTCCAGACAGAGTACAGATACGGCCTTTTTTTCGTCAATGCATTCTATAACAGATTTTATTAGTTTAAACGTCGCTAAGGCTGTGCTTTTATTTTTACGGAAACCATTTTGTTCTTCTCTAATTAAATTGTTTTTTTCAACGAAGCAGGACAATCTATTATACATTACTTTTTCGTATATTTTTGCAAAGATGGATATCAAGGCAATTGGTCTATAATTCTCCATTTTTTTTTGTCACCTTTCTTAAACAGGAGTTTGATAATGGTTTTTTTTAGTATATCAGGAAATTTTCCTTGTTCTAGCGATCGATTGATACAGTAAGCGAGAGGTTCAGCAATCGATCCAATAGTCATTTTTATCACATCCGTACGCACCTCATCGTGTCCAGCTGCTTTGGAATTTTTCAGCGATGCAACAATTTTTCCAACTCTTTAGCATCTGTTGGAAACACAAACATACTCTTTTCAAATGACGTTATTTTATCGTCGGAGGCATTTAGCTCTTCGGTGCAGTTGTCTGCTATAATATTTATAAAATACTCTTTGAATCTATCCGCGATAATCAGTACATTAATTAATAATAATAATAAATAATAATAAAGTATTTATTTTCTCTCAATCACATAGTTATACATTTCTTCATGCATATTTTGATGGCAAAGAAATATTTAGATAATACGTAAAAATACTAAAAGGGAGTATAAAAACTAAAATCTATTGTACCAACTATTACTTGACGTGATTGTTACGCACTCGCGCGCAGGTGTGTGTGTGTGTGTGTGTGTGTGTGTGTGTGCGTGTGTTTGTGTTGTGCTGTGTTATTACCCTACTATCATCAACAGTTGTTCTGTTTTACTTTTAATTACGAGTTATATCCATATTTTACAGCGTAATCTTCAGTATTTCTACTAGGTACCTATCTTCAGTTCTAGCAAAGAATAAACCAGTGATAAAGTTAATACGGTCCACTCATTTTACCGTCACGGTACTGTGACGGTACTGGACAAGGACTGTGGCCCACAATAGTCTCTTCCGACTTAAACTCTGGGTAGGTACACGGTTATAAACCAGGTAACCTTGCTTCAACCAACCTATCAACGCCCATGTAAACAGCGGTTTACTACAAATTTTCGTTAATTGGTTGAAACTAATAAGATCACCTCTGGAGGCATGCTCATCGGCAGTCTCAAAGGCTTGTCTTATGTTCTGAAGCGAAGTCTGAGGAAGCCGTTGGTAGGGTATGGGTCTGAAGCCTGGGCGACTGCTCAGCACAGCTAACACAAGTGTGCCCGCGACAAAGCTCATGCCCCGAAGGAGCCTTCTTTCTCTCAATATTAAAATGAAATAAATAAAATAAATTAATATTCGTGGACAAATTCACACAGCGCCATCTAGCTCTAAACTAAGCAAAGCTTGTGCTATGTGCTAGATAACTGATAAACTACTTAAATACTTTTAAATACATACTTATTGTACATAGAACATCCAGACCCGTAACATAAATTAAAATTCAACATTTCAATTTCTGCCCGTCCGGGAATCGAACCCGGGACCTCTTGCGTGGCAGACCGGCATGTTGACCACTGAACCACTCAGGTCGTCAAAAGAAATAGCAGTGTCCATGTCGCGACTTTTCTCGCTAATCGGTCTCGATCGCACACTAGTACGAGCCGTGCTGGATAAGTAGGTACTTCATCATCGATCGGGCGAACGTTTCAGCGCCTATTCCAACTGTGTTACCTCTTTCCAATAGCCAGGTATGCTTCATCGTAGACTGCATGAAAGGAACATACTGCATACGGCCACATAAGATCGGCAGTAGCACTTAATCGGATCGCTTTTCATACAGCCTGTATATCTGTATAGTGTAGCAAGAATGACGCATGACATTGAAACAACCGCGAAGGTCCCTCGCATCTCGGCGGATTTCTCCACAGACACCTCCCCACCCTGCCGACATTTAAACGAAGAAGTTATTGACCTTTCCGATCAGCTTTCCGGAAATAACTTACACTTAAAACCTGCCTTGTTCGACCGATGACCGCAGGTCTTATTAAGGTGTAGGGAATTTTCCGATGAATGAGTAAAGCCGTGTGGTGTCCGGCAGAGTAGAATAGCACCAACCCCTTACATTCATGGGTGTCGTACAAGGCGACTAATGTTTTCGAGGCAAAAGATCAAGAGTCTCCGTAGTCTGGAAAACGGGCAGCAGCATTTTCCATTATTATATTTAAACACTGCGATCTCCAACCCGCCTGCCAAGCGTGGAGATTATGGCAATAACCTCCCCTTCCGTGGGAGAGGCCCTAAGTCCTGCAGTGGACTGTAACGGGCAGTGATGATGAAATACTTTTGGGTTTAGGAGCAATAGGTAATTACGCGTAGAACAGCCATATAAACGTCTTCCATTCATGATGAGTCTGATACACTATATACACTTGTACTTGCAACATTTAAAAAGTATTTATTTCTCCTAAACCCAACAGTTTCTGAATGGGTGTAACAAAGAATTATATCGATAATACTTTAATTAAACTCAAGTATATTAACACCAAGGCGTCAATCCCGGTTGCTCAGACGCACGACGCACGAAGGCCCGAGGTCCGCCTTTCTACTTCTCTGTCCACTTCGCTCGGTTTTCGGTGTCGTTGTTGATGAGTTTGTTGGCATACATGTTATCTTTAACGACGTCAGGCATCGATTAGTGGGTTGCCCTGTTTTTCCATGCCCGGCGGAGGTGGCATGGCTCGACATTTTCCGCTAGGCGTCGCCATACCAACAGTTTATACGCGACGTCACCGACGTGAAGGCTACCGCGAATATGGGCGTTCCGAAAACAGTCATTGCGTTAGATTCCGCAAATCCATCGCTGGAATCTTCTTTCCCATGACGCGCTTCCTTTGCTTCTTTTGCTTTTGCCTCTCTAGGTACTTAGTAGAGGAGGCCAAGTCTCGCTGCTGTATAGATGGGCATTTAGTTACGGTCTTCAGCTTTACTGGCAGTTTGAGGTAACATATGACATTCGTCACTTCCAGCCATTTGACGACGTCCCCGGCTGCGTTAACTACATCCGTATCTAATATTAATATTTTAATACATGACGCTGATTTTCTCTATTTATGAAGCATTCAATATAGGTGCGGTCGATGTAAATTTAAAAATAATGAATTTTTAATGCCGAGAATAAAAATTGTAAACCGTTCGACTGGAGATGGAACGGTTCAAAAATAGAGGCGAGGGCGAATAAAAAGTCGCTTTAATATGTGTAAAACCTTACAGATAATTAAGGTTATGTTTAAAATATGTACTTCATTAATCGTAATCATCTATAACTATGTTTGTACCTGTACATGTACTAAGAGGATTATTATGTGGTACCAAGTTAAAAAGTTGACGAGTTTTGACGTCATTCATATGACTGAACAACAACGTGTACCTACCAATCCGGTTCTATCTATTATTTTACGTCAAAACATTTTTTTTATCCAAGGCACTAATTTTGCGGTTTTTTTTCTTGCGGTCGCTAGTCAAGAGCGGAATCTTTTAATGCTAGGAATGGACACATTGATTTTGTTATGGTGCAGTTGTGGGCCGCGCTTGACACTGTGAGAATGTG
Organism: Blastobasis adustella; assembly: GCA_907269095.1. Lineage (NCBI taxonomy): Eukaryota > Metazoa > Arthropoda > Insecta > Lepidoptera > Blastobasidae > Blastobasis > Blastobasis adustella. The sequence continues at coordinate 11,379,329 of OU026119.1, read as the reverse complement.
TGTTCTGTGAGTGACACCTACTACCCACGATACCGGTGTGGAATAAATGTAACTACTTAACATTGGACTATATTAAACCGTTTGATTTCATCTAAGCTACCTAATGGTCTTTTTGTAAGTACCTATATATTAGTAATATTATACCTAATTCTTAAATTAGTAATATTGTACCTTTAATTACATACATATTTTCAATCCACACAATACTTGCTTACATACCTAACTTAGGCCGAAAAAGAGCCTAGGGCGCATCGTAGTCTCTGCAAATGTGGTGGGCAAACCTAAAAGCTCTGACCTAAATAAATTATATTAACGTCGGTGGCCTAGTGGTAACGGTATCCGACTCGCAATATCGACTTTGAATCCGACTGACGCCAAAGTACTTTCTGAGTTATGTACATTCGTTGAATACTAACCGATGCTCTTACGGTGAGGAAAACATTGTGATGACACCTGCACTTTCAGGAGACTGAATGTGTAACCTTGATCCAATCTGGTCAGGTTCTACTATTAACAGGGTCACGGAGGTCAGATGGTAGTCGTTCCACAGTAATTACCTGATCTGCCAAATCCTGGTTCATGATCAAGGCGGATCCAGGGCCCTCATGTGCGAGAGCATAACCGGCACCTCCAAGATGACCACCACCAGTAATGACAGTCGGGGGCCTAATGGCGACTCGTAAGCGAGAGGTACCGGGGTTGAACTCCAGTGCCACCATCGTTATCATCATCATCATCATCATCTTGGCGTTATGTCCCGGTTGCGCACCCAGTGAGTCGACGTTGATGTCTTTTATATGTAACATTGCAAATGGGTCCTGATTGCAAATGTTGGCCCAAATATCTAGCGGGCCTAAATGTAAGCGAGCTGACGTATCGAGTTCAATCCTCAATGCCGCCATGCCAATGACTTTTTCTGACGACTGAATGTGTGACCCAATCTGGTCAGGTTTCCTAGTCACTTTATTGTAATACACTGAAAACAATGGATTTCATCATGACCGATGACGTACCTACTGTTGAGGGTCCCCATACTGTACCATCCTCTCCGATGTCAAGCTATGTCCCTCAGCAGATTTGGCCAAATGGCAAGACACGGCAGACAGTCGCCTGCGCCTGTGATGGTCTATGGCTGAGATTCGGCCGCGAACTTCACGACAACGAAATGGAAATGATACGGTGGATGTGTGGCTTTAGTCGACTTAACCGAGTTCACAACGAGCACATCTGCGATAGTCTGGATTGAGATATATCGCGAATAAGATTGAAGAGGCTCGTCTGCGCTGCCTCTAACTGCGTGTGGGTTGGTCACAAGCTGCATAAGCCCCAAGGATACCCATGTGGGAAATAGATACATACCGTAGGAAAACAACAAGCTGGCAACCTCAAGAAGAGACCGATAACGATGTATGAATACAGGCTTTGCCCCACCATTCATTCGCACCGCTGAAACACTTGTGTATCCAGGATCTACAGCGGCGACCGTACACAAGGTCCTGAGTTTTGACACTGCAATTTTCGAAGTTTCCGTGCCTAGTCAAGAACAGGCAGCTCAATGGTCCACCACCAGCCATTTCTTACCAAGTCCTATATATTTACTATAGATGTACCTGTAGGTACATCTACAGTACTTAACTACGCAACTAATTTGAATCCGGTTTTCAACAATAGATTGAGTGATTCAAGAGGAAGGTTTACAAGCAAGAAAAAAAGGGTAGGTTGGGGTAAAGTTGGTGTACGAGAACGAAGTCGCGCCGGGTCCATTAGTACAGTACAACATTTAAAAAAATGTATCATTTTTCTATGCCAGGATTTCTTTTATTGTTTGGAGTGTTTTTACGTGCAGTAACTAGTTACTGCCTGACCCGCACAACCAGTTAAGGAAAAGCCGGTACACCAGAGTCTAGTCCGTTAGTATACGTCAATATAGCCTACATACAAAATGTAAACCGTTCGATTCGAGACCGGTTCAAAACCAGGGATGTTGTGGAGCTCCGTAACCGTAACCGAAACTATCGGATATCCGAAATAAAAAAATTATCCGTAACCAAATCCGAAATAAAAGTTTCGAATAATTTAATTTAATGTGACATGTGACTGCTGAAACTAGACAGCAGTTTACTTTATTTTTGTTTTTGTATACCGCCCAAAGTGATACGCAAAAAAAGGCCTAGTTGCTCTTAAAACATATGTGTAAAAAGATTAAAAGACATTAAGCCCGGTTTGCATCAAATTGTTATAAAGAATGACGTTTAACGTTTTTTGTATGAAGTTTTTGTTGAAGTATTAGCTTAAATGCGTTTAAAAATTTAGTGCAAGTTGATTACTGAAATCGTATTTTCATATTAGTAGTAAATTGCGTAATAAAAATCACATAAATCACCTGTCGTCTTTAATAGCTGTACAAATTACTGTTCCTCCTAATGGAGGTGCTCATTCTGATTGCTTAATCAGGTGCCTCTGATTTTCATAAAGACGAGTGTAAGTGATTCTGTTTGCTTGTGCCCGGAGCATTTAGCACTGAAGGGTCCTAGTTCACGAAATAAATTACTTGGTCATTGGCCAACTTAAACCGACGTATGCAGTGCGGCGTCGGTTGCATATTGTGACACAACATACCTATCAAATCGTAAAATGATGGTAATTTATTCCTGTCCGCTGAGTCCCATTCAAATCAGAATGACAGTATAAACGCGGCGCGGGACCCTTGAGGTCATGTCGCGCGCGGCGCCGCGGCCGCAATGGCGCGCAGTGGATGCGCCCGCGCCCGCGCAGCTCTCGCCGCCTACTTTGCAAACAACGAAAACAATGATCTTAACGCTAAGTGGGAATCCCTCGGCCGACCGGCGTGTGCACCGCGCCGCCACATCTTGAACACGCGAATCTGTATTTCGTGTGGTTGCGGGGCGGCCGTGTCGACAACACCAGAGGTACGTCCGCCGAACACTACACTTCCAACTAAGCATTATTTAATGAGTTCTAAGTCTGACGACAATTATAATGTCGAAACAATTAATTAAACTTGTTGTGGAAACCGATAACCGGCCGGAGAATGATAAAAATATTTAGTTTTGTCAGTGTCATCCGTAAGTTCGAAGTACACTAACATAAAAACAACGCTCAAAATTTTATTATATTTGTGTGAATTTAAAAAAAAATACAAATTAGAAGACACTTGCATACGTTTTACTAGCTGTAAAGGAAACTTATTTCGTATTCAAATTTACTCAATATTCGGATAAACACGTGTGGCATTGTTTTATTTTATCGCCGGCGATGTCGTTCCGGAAAAAATTCTCGTTTCGAAAAAGAAGTGATGCTGATAGTGTTCGCGAGCCGGATTCGGTTTGTGAGTCGAGTGACGTCGGCGCCGGCGAGAGTCCGGGGCCAGCGGGCGCGGGGTGCGCGCTGGGGGTTGCGGCAACCTTATCGGAGAGTGACGAAACTTTATCGGCGGGCATAAGGTCCACGGCCACGGTGTCGCAACGCGCTCAAGACAATGACGGGGACTTAGGGAGCGAGGCGATTGAGGACAGCGCAGAGATAATGGAGTCGCGATTGGACACGCCGGCCGCTCCCGGCCCGCCCGCGCCGCAGCCGCGGCTCCCGGCCACGCAGTGAGTAGCGGCGCGCGCGCATTCATCGTGACACGATATTCATTCAAACCACTCACTTAATCTATTTACACCAAACTGTAGGTAAAAATAGTCTGTGATCAGTTATAAAGCATTAACATGTTGTTCCAATTTAAGCGACTTCACTGACGTAAATTATTACTATGTAAATCAACCATCCATTACAGGAAATGGCATGGTTAAATAGAAAACATTGGCAAAAACGCTTTTTGTCCCGGTTTGAAAAAAAGGCAGAGCATTAATTGATTTCCGGATCGAGAACGACAGGTTGATACTTAAAAAGTACCTGATAATAGGTACTTACTTAATTACAAAGTAAACAGTCTAGTGTAGTTTAGATGCCAAACTATAATTTAGACAACAAATATCATAATATAACTTATCTCGAATTTTAGGTAGAACTATAATTATCATCTTATAAAACACCCCGGGTATTATAGTAAGATTTATGATAGGTATATCCCGTTCAAATTGGAGCCGTTCGACTGGGGAAGTACTTCCACCCTAGAGACATGTTTCTAACAAAAATACAAATTTAAAGCTAAATATATCGTAAGTTTAGTTACACATCCGTTAAAATATACAAATAACTTTTGTAAATACCTACCTACCCAGTTGACAGTGACGCCTTCTTTTTCTGGTAATGTTTCAAACCTAGTTCTATGACAACATCATTATTGAGAATGCAAAAATTAAATTACCACCTACGCAACTTTTCGTAATATAGGTATCAGCCACACGACAGAGTGGAAAAATCAAGACTTATCTAATCTGTCAGTATTGTTAGATCTTACTTAATTCATGACTTACCATACCGTAGTGACAACGAAGCTATTTGAAAGTATTTTTATTATTATAGATCAAAGACATCATCCGGAATTATCCCTGTTCCAATGCTATTATGGCTAATAGTAGCACAATTGATCCAATTTTAGCCATTACAATCCGCCAGAAGGTCTACCGCAGAGGGCTATTGACAGTGTTCCTCGGCAGATAATCTGGTGGACTCCATATTTACATATATACGAGTACATGCGTTGGCCTGCATGGGCCACTGGGCCCGTTGTCAAAATCGCAGTAGACTATACTGATCCCTTCCCGATTATTGTAGATCTTCACCAAATTTCTGTCCTGAGCTCTTTGTTATTCTGCTTTGTGCTGAATGTCCAAGCTGACAGTCAAAATTCCGGACCCCTCCATGGCTCACGGAATATGCTAATGCTATCGCACTGATGACGAAAAGATTTAGGATATTTTTAATCCTTTACTCAAAAACATTGATTGGTTTTGATGAAATTTTGAAGTGGCTTATAAGCTTATTTTAGAAAACAATTCTATGGCGACGGAAACACGGCATAATCGACTTTATGCCGGCGTGACGGAAAAAGCAGGTTGCTGCATAGACCCAAATATATTTACACTAGTGGTGGACCCGGCGTGACTTCGTTCGCATGGTGTCCGTCCTACCCCTACCTTACCCTTTTTTTTTCTTGTGTATCAGCCTTCTTCTTGAATCACCCGATGTATTGTTGAAAACAGCATTAAACCCCGTTGCGTAAGATTAAAAGATCTAAGCATAGACAGACAGCGGGACAGACAGCGGACAGACAGCGGGAAACGACTTTGTTTTACACTATGTATGGATAACTTTTTCGCTAAAGTTATAATAAACGACCGTGTTGTTTCACAAGGAGATCAATGGGCTCGTTTCCATATTGTTTGTGTCAATCATCATATTATAATCACATTTGCAACTTGCAATTGTGAATATCACACAAAAACATTTTCGCTGCGCTACGGCTGAGTGTGACGTCACAGTTGCAGTCACATTATTGCACACTATTGCACCCTGTTGCACCAAAGAAATACGACATAGTGATAAAGATCAATATTGCACATACATTGACAGGTGTCGTAAAAGGCGACTAATGTCATATCCTATCACAATTTCATCATTTCAGTTATCATACCGCTTTATCCCAAGTTTCGTCTCGAACCCCAAGCGTGTAGTTTATGGCAATACCCTCCACTGAAGTGGAGTGTGAGGCTCACGTCCACCAGTGGACTGGGCGGATAATGTGTGTGATGCGATGTTATTACGCCACTATAGTTTCGCCAAACACCACTTGCTTGATATAGGTATAAATGTACTTATATTTTATAATATGACTAGTGGATCCATCGCGACTTTGTTCGCGTGGCGGCCTACCCCCACCTTACCCCAACCCTATCCCTACACCTATCCTACACCAACCCTACAGCTATCCTACACCAACCCTACAGCTATCCTACACCTACCCTACATACACCTACTTTACCCCTACATACCCTTTTTTTCTTGCTTTATAACCTTCCTCTCGAATCACTCTGTCTATTGTTGAAAATCAGATTAAAATCCTTCGCCGTGCCATAGAGCAAAAATATTGCCAGTCTATGAAAGTAGCTAACTTTCCAATCTTTCTGAAGCGCACATAGATACATAGGGACAGACGGCGGCAAGCGACTTTGTTTTAAACTTTGTATAAAACATTGATAAGTACTAATAGAAATAAATTGAGTTATTCTCGTTAAAGTGAAAATGGCGTTTTATAGGTACTTGGGTACTTGCTAGGCATTAGTTCCAAGTACCTATTTAATAAAAAATAAATGAAGTACCTGTAAGTACCAACCTACATATAATAAATCTTTTATGTTTGCGTCTTTACATCCATGTCGTATGTCATCGTTATTCCTAATACGTTGCTGACGTTGTTCTAGTGATCATTAATGTTAATGTTTTAGTAGGTACGTACTTTAATTTACTAAAAGCTGTGATTTTTTTCATAGGTGTAAGCGATTACCTACTCACAGTTTAAATTAAATTTATAATTACGAAACTGAAATTTTAGTCTTATTTCATTTCACGTTTTACATTATTGAAAATTTGGAAGACTATCACACGCTCTCTTCGCTACAACTTAGAAATACACTGTGCTGTGGGCCACACCTGGCATCGCGATAGGTCCTTCCCTTGACGCACGGGTGGATGCGTGTTGAAAATTTTCATATTAGCAATGTTAAAATAACAACCTAATTATTTTTCCAAAATTCGAAGAATACAATTTTGAACACGTTTGAAAGTCGCTGAATGCTGCTCCATATTCCATACGGTATTTTATGGTCTTCATTATCTATGAACACGTTATGAAAACTAATTTCAGAGGTTGATTTATTGCACGTAATGAATAAATAATTGATACATTGTTCTCTTCAGAAAGGTAAACTTAACTTAATAATGTCCCGACTCTCGAAACGTAGATATTTTCATGTATCATACTTTACTTACTTTTTTATATTACGTGACTTTCGTTCTTCGCATGTTCCATATTACTATTAGCGGCAAATAATGTAGATCGACAAGTTTCGGCTTCATTTTTAATCACACAGATCCTCCGAGTCCAATTACAAGTGACAATTTTCTGAGTTATGTACAGTAGTTGAAGACTAACCGATGCTTATAAATTGGGACTTTTAGGCGACTGAATGTGTAACCATAATCCAATCTGGTCAGGTTCCCCTGTTGACAGGGTCACGCAGGTCAGATCGCAGTCGTCCACTGTAATTACCTTATCTGCCAAATTCTGGATCATGGTCAAGGCGGATCTCGCACGCGTGAGCACAAGCGGGACGTTAATCTCACGCGACAGACGACATTCTCCGAAGCCGAATTAGCATAATTTACTGCCGATATCTGTACCACTGAGCTGTATTTCGCTAGCTTAATACGCATACGTTGTCGCAGGTCATTCGCGATCCCCGATGGTCTAGCCATGGACCCGATGGCCCCCACGGCGCTGGCGGTATCTTCCGAGTTCATGGACCGCATCGGCAGTGGGCTCACGCTACTCCGAGAGCACGGGAAAAAAATACAAAAGGTAATGTCATGCTTTAATACACTTTGACATTCTGACTACGTCGCAGTGAACTCAAGGTTTGGGTCGGTAGGAACGGGAAAAACATGAGGTTGCTGCATCTTTACGTTTTGTATTCGATTATGCGGTAAGTCGAAGGCTGAAAAAGTCATTTGGGGACTAGCTGTTTCCTGTCACCTAACCTCTACATCCAAAATTTGAGATTGTTAGTTGTACGAACATTTGGTTAATATTGTTGTTACTTTATAGTACCTATTATTAGGATTCCTTTTGATGCATGATGATGATTTAACCTATTTTTTAACCGTACTCTATCGGTATAGCCAATGTGATTTAAAAAATATTGAATTTTTCATACCGAAAATCAAATTATTTATTAAATACTTACGAGCTATTAAAAAATAGAGCCCCTGTAGTGGCTATACGAAACTTTACTAAGTTAAATTATAACAAAATTAGTGTAAGTCAAATATTATGAGGAATTTGGTTTTTAGATTTCAATACTGAACTTACTCAATTATTCTACAGTACGTGAGCAAATGTCGAAGACTCGACTCGTTGAAGAGATCATGGCGGTCAGTGGTGAATGTGATGCTGGTGGAGGCCCGGGACCTGCCCGAGTACCCGGCCAGCGGGCCCAACTGCGTCTACTGCAAATTCAAGTTAGTTACGCCTTTTTATGGAGGTCTACCAAATCCTGGATCATGGTCAAGGCGGACCCTGGGCCCTCATGCGCGCGAACACAACCGGGACATTAACGCCAAGATGATTATTATTAACTGTGATTATTAATCAATATTTTTTAATCTCGGGTCAGGTGCGGTTCATTTCCTAAATACCGAACTATGCCATTATCTGTGGATGGAGGGTGAGTGAAAAGCGCTGTATGAAATTATTTTCCCGCTAAATAGAATATTTTTTCTAATTGTTGGGATTTGTATTTGTTAATGTTTTTTCTTGTTAAATGTGAAAGTAATGAAGTGAATTTCCCGCCGCTTATTATTCTCGACGCGTTGGTACAACAAAAATGGCTTGCAGCTTACTTACAAAAAGTGGAGAAAATATTAATTACGAAATTTTAACATGAACATATGAGTGTAGATAAAACAATGTATACAACTGCGTAATTAGGTATTAAAACACTCGTGTCAAACTATTATCATCCGATGCTGATGCGAGTTGCATAAACTACTATATCAGAATCGTCAGTAAACAAATAACTACGTGATGATTCTAGAGATTACATACATTGGATAATAATATTATGTCATCCGTCTATCACGGAAAAGTACCTACCTACATAGACTTAAAATAACGAAACGCCTTTTTCCTGTAGGAGTGGGCAGAAACATAGGCAAATTAATGCAATTAACCATATTGTTCTAGTTGCTACCCTAAACATTACGAATGTGGAAGAAGCGAAAGAGATACGTCGGTCGAATGCAAAAGTGGCAAAAAGTAGGATAGATAACAGTAGGAAACTAAAGATTTGCATAAAATTTAAATGTTGCACGCACGAACAGAATAGAACATGGACTTTTTATATCGATGTATCATATCAAATATTGGTCAAAAGCTATAAGATGGACACTATAATAGGTATATTTTCTTTAGTGTCCTTAGTTTCTAAAACATTATTTATTTATATAGAAACTTAGGTATACTGCTTTCTATAGAAGCCGTATATAATAAAAAATAATCATCATCTTGGCGTTAATGTCCCGGTTGTGCTCTCGAGAACGAGGGGCCGGGGTCCGCCTTGACCATGATCCAGGATTTGGCAGGAAGCCGTATATACTATAACCTATACTAGATATTATAACCTATACGAAAAAGGAGGAAAAGCCTGTAGATATAGTTAGTGTGTGTGTTAATTAGGATCGTAAAGCCTGTATTGGATAATACAAAACTTTAAGACGCAAAACATTTTTTATTGGCACTACGTACTATGGATGGCCGTCACCAACAGGTTCCGTTTCGATTTATTATATTATTTATTTTGAATAACTTTTGTAGACGTAAAATCAATAGTAGTTTTCGTCAGTTTTATCTCATAATTACGCCCATTTGGCAAATATACCTAGTATAAAGTGACAAAACTATGTGCAATTATGGCTAAAAGGTAACAAATTAAATTACAAAGATAGGCTTGGATAATTTCCCACGGCGCCATCTAGCCCCAAAGTGCTTACTTGTGCTCAGAAAACTGATAAACTACTTATATATTTTTTAAATACATACTTATTTATACATACAACACCCAGACCTGTAACAGAAATTAAATTCATTATTTCATTTTCTGCTCGGCCGGGAATTGAATCCGGGACCTTTACGCGGCATGTTAACCAATTGAACCACTCAGGTCACTGATATGCGAAATTGAGGAAATTAAGCCTTTAATATTTATCAACAGTTGTACTTGTAGTTTATAAGGGATACAAACAGGAACCGACAAATTAAATATCCATCTAATTCAAAAATAAACATCAATAAAACTGTGTCATCATCAACTGGACCGGCATTGAAATTTGGACCCATAATTTATAGAATTACATTTTCTTTAAAATAGATAAACAAGAATACCAGTAAGGTACATGTACCTACTCCGCCCATCCATAAAGACGAGATCAAAGGTTACCCACAATTAACAAAGCCATTAGCAATCACATCTGTGACTAGTTAAGATAACAACTATGTTAACGTACACTATGTCCTGGGTTAATTGTCAATTAAAGTAGTGATTTGATTACCAAGTTCATTGTAATCTCTTTAGTTGTTCAGAATCTGAATATTAAATACGGTACATCAGCTACGATTAGGTAAACCTGATGAAAGAATAAATAATTTCAATTATATAATTTAGAAAAATTATCAACAATAATCACTACATTTTATAAAACAATGTCCCATGCCACGTCTGTCTGTCTGTTTGTTTGTTCGCGATAAACTCAAAAACTACTGAACGGATTTTCATGCGGTTTTGACAGAGTGATTCATGCGGAAGGTTTAGGTGTATTTCCGTGCGAAGCCGGGGCAGTGGCTAATGAATAATAATTATCATCTTGGGGTCAAAATTCCGTTCCGATGCAGGATTTAGCGGACGCTGTATGCATCGCCAAATACTGGTCGAATAACGTGTAAGACAGAGTTAAGTCCATCGACTCGGATACGTAGAGCAACTGCCATCTGGCCTCAGTGTCAATATTAAACGGCCATAATGAACATTTACCTGAATTAGGTACCTATAGAGAGAGACGGTGCAAACCCAACGAAATTACAGTTAACTCAAAGTATGTTTCTCCTCTCATGACGCTTTATAACTGTTAAAAATATCACATCAAGCGGTTGTTTTCCAAATTCGGACGCTAGCCATTTTAGTCGCGTATACTTATTTTTTACAGGTTTTAGTACATTTTTACTTTATGCGAATCAGTTTTAGGGACAAGTAATAGTCGGTGATTGTTTTCAGATTGGGCTCGGAGCTCCACAAGACAAAGACAGCACCAAAACTGAAGCCTAGTTGGTACGAAAGATTTAACCTCAACGTTGGTGACGACAGTAATTTAGAAATAACTCTATGGCACAAGGGGAAACAGAAAAACTTCATGGGAAGGTAAGTTTAACATCGATATAAGCCAAAGCTTTAGTTAAGCTAGTTTCAAGTTCTGGTGAGTTTTAGAATGGTTATAGAACGCAGTGTTGAAAATTTAGGACAGACAAAATACTTTTTAGTGGGTGTCTAGAAGGTATACGACTCTACTTGCCGTTTTCACTAAACTTAGGAATTCTTTCTTATCTCAATTTAGACGTTACTGATTGGCTAAAAACTAGTTAAAATCCATCTTAACTAGGTTTTAGCTTTAGTTCTAACTTAGGCGATTCCTAAGTTTAGTGAAAACAACCATATGACTTATAACACAGATAGTCTTCTATCATATAGGTATTCTGTGATATAGTTTTGTAAAAATCTTGTGTACAATAAATGGTTAAATAAATAAATAAATAAAATAGTTTTGTACGAGTACGATATCCGTGGAGAGCAGATATTTAAATCAGGACTTCGTATTTCAGCCATTTGGGGTCGAAAACATTGAGAGCGTATGACCCGACACTATATAGTTGCGTAAAGAATTATGTTAAAGCCTGATAGACAAACCGGTAATACCTACTTAAATATTAACATTAAGAAAGTACCTACTTATATTGTTTTAATTTATGGCATATAACAGTAATATATCAACCTCACGAAACCGGATTTTGGTTTCAGGTAAGTCAAAAGTTGTCCAGCAAAATGAAGTGTTATAAAAAATTATAATTACCTACGCATGTTAACATGTAAAATATTATGTTACTTTAACTTGTAGATTTGGAGTTAGATTATGAACTGGTAGAACTGGTTCCTTCTTTATAAAATAACATAAAAATATATAAATCCATAACTGCGTTAATTGTACTCCAGTAAAATAAACAACTCGTAAAAACAGGAGGAACATAACTAAAGAAAATATATGCACCTTAGATAAGATACCGAGACTGTCGATATGAGAGATCATTCGTTTAAATAGGCATGTGAAAACCTACCTAAGACCTACCTAGGACGTCTCTACCTAATTAGTCCAGAAAATAGACGGCAAAGGTCAGTCATTTTCTTTACTCTGACCTCTAACCCGCGTGCTTGCGGATGTCGTTAAGCTGATATCAAACTTTAGGCCGACATTATATTATAATTTGATATTGCCTATCACGGGATCAACGACCGTCTATGTAATGTTTACAGGAAATATTACTTTATCAGCATTGAATTTGTAAAAAATTAAAATCCTGTAGACAATCAGTAGGTACGGTTAGCACCAAAACTAAATAATATTTTTTTCAAATTTAAAACTTTTGTTAATACTAATCTTGACTAAATAGAACTAAACTAAATTATACATAAGCTACCCTGACGACAAAAAATTTGCCAAATCCCCTAAATAATTTGAGTTTCGAAAATAAATAAGTACCTACCTATAGCTCACTGGACCAAACTGTATAAATAGCGGATTTTCAAGTTGTTCCCACAGTAAATTTGTTCGGAATGTTTACATCAACCATACTTGTCCATTACAGCACATACATTCCCATCTCTAAAAAACCATACAAATCCCATCAATGCTATGTGTCCTCTACAGGTGTACGATCGACTTGTCTCGTCTAGACCGTGAGAAGACGCACGACCTTTGGCAGGAGCTGGAGTGTGGCTTTGGCTCCATCCATGTCCTGGTGACAGTCAGCTGCGTGATGAGGAACCTGCCCGTGGACAATGTGCCCACCACGAACTGCGTCAAGCATTTGACCCCCAGTGAAGAGGACTTTGTAAGTAATTCTGATGAAGTATACGTAATATTTAGGTAGCCATTTGGAGCTGTACCTATCGTTATAAATGACGATTAGTTTTCATTTTTGCAGTGATATATCCTAATTCTAACTACTTAATATTTATTATAAATGTGAAAGTGGCTCTGTCTCTCTGTTGAACACTAAAAAAATGTGGCGTGGAGATCGATGGCAACCTGAGAAAGGACATAGGCTAAGTTTTATACTGAAATCACTCCAGCTCTAAAAAAACTCAGTGAAAACGTGTCTTTAGTTTGTAGTCAAACCACATTTTTATTCCTTTGTTTAGGAAGTTCTTCCTGAGACTCTAGTTAGGTAGTCTAAATTGTATTGTTCGATCAAAATTAACATAAATAAGTAGGTTATCATTATAAATAAGCAACAAAGTAAGGTAGACTTGCCGATGCCGTAAGAAATCATCCGTCAATAGGCACCTATCCTATTTCTTAGTCAGCTGCAAGATAATTATTATCGATAAGCGACTTCAATTAATTATACGATCTATCTAGACAACAATAGAAACATTACCCATATTTCATAATCCTAGAATATCCGTAGATTTACCTTACCTAGAGGTTGTTTAGGTAGTTATGTTCTAGCCAACCATGTATTAGTATTTTTTTGTTGTATTGTAACATAGAATAATTAAATAATTGACTATCATGATGACCAAGGAATTTGTCAACTGGTTAATAAACTCTCTAAATTGTCAGTTCACTGTTGCCTTGAAAAGGTCCAATAAGTGGTCAAAGACCGCAACTTCGACTATTCAAAGTTCAAGCGCAACTTCGCTATGATATAGAATTATATTCCTAAAGTCGGCGGTGATCAAATTCCATCAGATGACTCGCTTTCTCATTTACCTCCCTCAATTGTTAAAAAAAAATCTTTTATACCAGCGTAAGCCTTAGGGATACGTAGGAACAGGTGTCTAAATCTGCTGGTATCAGTTAAGAAATACCGCGGGAGGCCCAGAAAGCGACGGGAACACACGGCCGAGTTAGATTCGAGAGGTAATGGATGCTGCAGACCGACGAAGTGAAGGAAGAAAAGTATGAATGAGCTGAGATAGACGTTAACATTATGATGATGATGGCATACTATGTATAATACTAGTACTAAAACAGACAAGTACTACTAAGACAGTAGTAATGTGTCTTCTTTTTTGTTGCACCACAATTTTTGTTAATTGCTCTCTGGTTGACTAGCTTTAAGTCCGCCTTTGTACTATCATGTGCATTATGTTTAAAGCAAATAAGTAAGTAAGGCATTCTCAATCGCAGATGTGGTACAAGGTGCCCAAGGACTGGAGTTCGGTGGGGCACCTCTCGGTGACGGTGCACGGCGCGCGCGGGCTGAGCGCGCTCGGGCTCAGCGGGCGCGCGGACGCGTACTGCGTGCTGGAGCTCGACAACGCTCGCGTGCAGACTCACGTGGTGAGCGGCACGGCGGAGCCTAACTGGGGGAAGAGCTTTCAGTTGTAAGTAGTTTTCTTAGTACCCTACAGCTCAATGACAAATACGATAATAACTTAAAGACCATTTTAACCATCCAGGCGGACTCCTCAGATTTGACGGAGAACCTGCTACCGGTTGTGCACCAAGTGATCTCCGTTTTGATTTGGATAGATTGTAGGAATGGTTTCTGGTATCTTAGGTTTTTCAATATACTACCTGTTTCTAAGCCGATTCAAACTTACATTTGATCCTTTTGTTACTCTTTTGATGCTATGAATGTTTAATAAAATTAAACGCATTTAAATTGATATTTAAATACAAACCTTATGTTTATTCATAAAACAGACAAAATCAACGGATATTTACATTGAAATAAGAAGAGAAAAAAACATTTACGTCATTCTTAAACGTGTTTAAGGATTTGGGGCACGCCGAGCTTTTTTTTGTTATGTTATACGTCATACAAACAGGCAAGCGCCAAGCAAAGCTAAATGTAATATTATTAAAAGGCGGTTTTGTTCCAAAATGTACAATGACCTAGCTAAGCTATCGGTTTTTTTTTATCATTTTCATCCATAAATTAAAAAAGCCGGTTATACTCTGCAAGTTCATTTGCCAGGCGTCATTCTCAGGCGACGCTTCCTGCACATTACTTTCGAATGCCAACTTAATAGCATTGTACTCAGAGTTAACAGCATTGAGTATAACTATTTACGTAAATATCAAGTACCCATTGCTACGAGTATCTTATTAGTCTGTCCTCGAGACGTCCCACGTATCTGGCCATCTCAGCCACAATACCTACTTATTTTTTACGGAATACTTATAAAAATACCTACCTACTAAAAATAAATTTTCGGCCCTACACAAAGACTACGTATAATTCCGTTAATACATTTTCTTTAACATATTTCCTCAATTTAGATCAATTAACTACCACGGCAATAACATTCGTTGACACAATCACATGTTTGAATACCATTTAACAGAGTTGTAAAAGCCGTGTATCCAACAATTGTCTTTTACAGCTCAATAAATGATATCACGTCAACATTGGACATCACGGTGTATGACGAGTCGATACTGAACGAGGTCCTTGGGAAGGTGTCGATACCATTGCTAAGGATAAACAACGAGGAGCAGCGATGGTACGCGCTGAAGGATCGCACGCAGAAGTCGAGCGCGAAAGGGAATTGTCCGAGGATACTGCTGCAAATGTCAGCCGCGTGGAACCCTGTAAGTGCTGCAAATGCCGATACTTCACTTTACACATCATATAATTTTGGGTTTGGGGTGCCTAATATTCGTAATCCAAAGAAGATTTTTTTTTTTAAGTTTAATAGCTTAACATAGGACATTGGCCGCGCCTCTGGTGTTGCTGATGGATAGGCGGCGATAACCACTTTCCATCAGGTGGCCCGCTTGCCTGTTTGTCTGCCGTATTACATAAAAAAATAGGTATCGTGTTAGGGTAGGTAATGACCGCGATCGACAATAGGAACTTCAATCGATCATTAAACTTGGTAACAAATACTGGGAACACATTGCTAACGAGTAATTAAATACATTAGTCATTAGAGAATACCCATCTCTGCTATCTGCTAGAAACTATCGTATAAATATAAAATACATAGATATCGTTTCTAGCATTATAATATGACAAACGAACAGACAAAACAGATATCGCTATCAGGATGTCGCAATTTGTACTGTTTGAGAAACATATGATTAGTTGAACAGATAAACATTATAATTTCTGAAGTACCTAGGCAGCAACTTTGACCTAAGTCAACAAACAATAACCAGTAGTGAGTGAGATACCTATAAAATAATGTACGCGTCTTTTTCCGCGTACCAAGGGCCGAGGTGAAGATAAATGACAATAGATGTAATAAAGCAATGTTTTTTCCAGATGTTGACGCCATGGAAATTTACCATTTTTACGTTCATAACAGCTACAATTAGCTATTCTTAAACCCATTGTTTAGTATTTGAATTTATATTCAATTATTGTCCGTCCAGACAGACTTGTCTTTTTGTTTGGCGTACAAAGATACCCATAATCACGACTTGCCGTATCAATCACGCTACGTACATTGTCTATAAAAAAAGTGTTTGTGTAGTCTTGATTTATAAAAGAAACACATAGAATGTGAATTTCAGCGAATACTGCTGCATTTTATCCATTTAAATACCTAATTACCGTAACCAAATAAGATATGTCAGTCTGAACGGATTTTACAAATATATATGATATGAGATCAAATCGACACATATTGATACCTTTATTTTGTTGCAGGTAAAAGCCACTTTTAGGGTGCTCAGTCCAAAGGAAACGAAATACCTGAAAAAGACAGAAAAGTTCGATATTCCTTTGATTTACAGTAATGTTAAATTCATCGGAGATATATTTGACGCGTTGCAATGTGCCAATGAGTGTTACAAGTGAGTATTACTTAATGATATATATGAAATATATTATCTTTCAGTGGCCCAAAGTAGAATAACCCTAACAATTTAATAAAATGACCTAACCCTGTTCGCTCAAGAGGTCTAATATAAGCTAATATTCCACAACAGCTTTACTGGAATTTAAATGCTCTTGAATAGTGGTAGGTACTCTTCCCATGAGAGGCGGTGATCACTGCTAGCTACTGCTGCTAGCTAGCTGCAGCTACTGTTGTTAAAAAAGAATGAGTACAACGCGGTGCGCTGCGGCTTTACTTACGTACTTTTAGGTACATACCCATTTCATACCCGAGGGAGGATAGTCTAATGTTAAAAACTTGGTAACGTCGTGCTGAAGACGATACTTTACACAATCTTCTCAAATAATTAAGTTTCCTGTGTCGGATAATGCTAGACAAAACTAAATAGATAAAATAATCATCTAGGCGGTAATGTCCTGGTTGTGCTCTCGAGCACAAGTGCCCGGGGTCCGCCTTGACCATGCTCCAGGATTTGGCAGTTCAGGTAATTACAGTGGAGCGACTGCCATCTGACCTTCGTGACAATTTTACAATTTTACCAGGGGAACCTGACCAAATTGGATCATAATACTTTGACAACCAAATTGATCGTCAAGCTGACGTTTGGCAAGCATTTTACCCAAATGAGTCGCTCTACTCAGCCATGAAGGTAGCTAACTTGCCAATATTTTTGTTTAAGGCGGACCCCAGGCCCTCGTGCACGAGAGCACAACCAAGACATTCACGCTAAAATGATTAATATACTTGTTTATAATTAACATCATTCTTTGCATCGGGTTTTCCATCGCATCCTTTCAAAATTACTTTGCTTAAGTAATCTATAGAAACAAATACTTGTTTTCATATGTTACTCGACTATACAAAAAATACAATGTCATAAAATAACATATCTCACGTGCCATCGATTATTTTAACGATAAGACTCGATTTCGTTTTTTCATATCTTTGACGCATGTCAAATACGCAATCGGCTAAATGTTAATGTGTTTTGTTTGAGTTTATGTAAATTTTTTACATTGTTTTGATTTAGCAGGCTTTTATTGTTTTTGGCTCTCTAATGGAAGTAGTACATTATCAATTTATTTTACACACCTTATTTTGTTATTACATAAATAATCTTTATCCTAGGGGTCAATCCTGGCTTCTGCTAGGGTCCGCTATTCTAGTCGGAAAGCGCTGTTAAGTTTACTCAAAGCGCGTTCTTTTATGAAGTTTTTGTTGTTTTGGCATTTTACATAAGGCATCTACCATCACACCCGCATCCCCATTAAAATCGACCGAGCACAAATTTTTTATGTGGCACCTCTTTCAATCAACTAGCATTGTATCGTAATTTGATACGTGCAATCTAAAAAAAAATCCTTATAGTTGACCTTGGAAAGTCAAATCTTTGCGTTTCATATATTTTTTCGTTTTGACAAGTACCTAACTTACTGATCCAAAACAATGACAGTAAGTCAATGACATTTAGTCAATGACAACCCAATGACTAAATGCTTCAATAATTGGGACATAATAATGTTTATTCCTATTTTTGAATTGCTCGCTTCGATTTGAACGGTTTTCAATTTTGATTTTCTGCATTAATATAAATATTTTAATGCAAAGTGCTGATTTTTTCTATTTTTTAACTGTACCCCTTCGGTGTTGCCAATGTAATTTAAAAAATATATAACTTTTAATGCCGAAAATCAGAAAATAAAAAATAGAACCAAAGCCAGGGCTTGAACATGACTTTTTACTTGCAGACGATCGTTCGAGTGGGAGAATCGCGAGAAGTCTGTATTTGCGCTGCTCGTGTGGCTCACCTTCTGGTTCTTCTTCCGACTTTGGATGCTACCTGTAATATTACTCGCACCATTTGTGTACTTCTGGACTGGCTACCGGAGTTGCAGTAAGTATACACCTACGTTGCAACTAAGCTCTCTGTCGCATCCGACTGTCTAGCTAGTATTTTATATCCACGATGCCCCTGGCCGTCCTCTAGTGCCGAAAAACAAAAAACATAGTTTAAAGAGCTTATTCAAAGTCATATTGTACTTGTTATGTTTAGTTGAGGTTTGTAGCCTTTATTTTTACCCGACTGCATCATCAGGAGTGTCATTTTCAATATACATAATATTTTGTCCTACCACCATTATCATTTCTTCCTGATAGTAAATCGCCATAGGTAGGGTACCTACTTCCAATAAGGAGGACTTCGTCCACTTTTCTTTAGCGAGAAACTTCTGCCTGACACATTGTTATCTAAATAAACTTATTAGTGACGTCATCCGCTCACTGTATCCCCCATACCGCGAATACCAATAAAAATGGCTTGAGTCATCATTATTGCATCTGTTCGGCCTTCTTATGGCGACGATTTCTTCTTTCAAAGCTAAGTACAAAATTAAAAAGTGACAAATAACATGTTGGTTGATCTCTTCTGTGATAAGTTATTTGTAGTTAGATTATAATAGAGTATCTAGCTATATACTATGCTAGTATTTTCGACAAAAAAAATATGAAAAAGTACACCGGGCATAATGTACCTGCGGGGGTTATTTTCGCTAGTAAAAAGCTTCATTTACTATAAGCTACATAGATTAATGTAAGATATTTACTGAAAGCATTTTATTTTTCCTCTAGGCTACAATGCCCTTGTGCCTGTACAGCAAATCGAAGACGATCTATCCGAGGACGACACTGACGTTCAAAAGGTAATAAATAATATTCTACGTACTTATGATTACTCACAAAACTTCTGACGCAATATCACGTGTACGGTGTTCAGTATTAAAAACAACAACACATGGGTAATCAAATTCAAGTGGCTTTTTGATGAAAGTATACTAAATCGACGTTCATCATTTAAATTATTAAAATTGAGAAATTCATGTTTCTTATACTCAATTAGTCGATACTTTATTTAAATAAGAATGTCTTTAATTCAATGAAAATGCGTTTAAGTCACTATTTTACCATTTAAAGGTTACACGTGATCATTATCTTTAATGAACTTTTTATTTAAGTGGATATATTGAACAAACAAACAGCTTTTTTGGTATAAATCGCGAAAAAATAGGGTTCAATAATATATCAACTCCTTTGTTATCATCCAATTATTATCAAGGTTAATGCCATCAATGTTAATTAAGCAATCACCTACATTAAATAATTTTTTATAGAATAAAACACCTAAGTTCAGCAGCCGATAATAATGTGAAATGCGGAAGGCAATTTTTACAATAATTGATCGTTACATCTTCTTACAGGACGACAAAACGATAAAATCTCGCCTCTACAGTTTACAAGAGCTCACCTTCAACATAAAAAATAGCATCGACTACCTCGTATCACTTCTTGAACGGATTAAAAAGTAAGTATTTAAGAACAATAATATTAAGGGCGGTTTGCACCAAACTCTTAAACGCAGTTAAGTTGATACTTAAACAAAAAACTTCATAGAAAAAACGTTAAACGTCATTCTTACACCTGTTGAAGAATTTGGTGTAAGCCGGACTAAATTTTTTTACCCATTCTTCAATAGCTTTTAATTACGACTCAGTCAGACCAGCCAGACTAATTATAATAAAACATAGAGTATAAACTTTGATAAAACCAAAAAAGGGTTATCTCTCTGTGAAAACAAACAAAAAGACAGGTCAGACACGTTACATTTACATAAATTAATTATCAGTATATCTTTGTTTGTAGGTGTTTATTTGAATACCAAGTCAATAAGAATTGTATTCATTCAGAGACGTAAATCTTCGTGAACTGAGATATAGTAATGCCAAATTTACCCTTGGAGGTAGTTCTACTATGTTTTAGTGGAAATAATGAAGATTGAAGTTGTTTTCCGTGTTTATGCATCACATGAAATCTTTATATACAGCGATAGCCGATTAATCGGTTTCGGCTTCAGCCAGAATTTGATCTTCGCTCGTACACTTAATCATCATTATCTAGACGTCAATATTCCGGTTGAAATCTCGAGAGCCCGGAGTCAGCCTTGATCCAAGATTTGGCAGATCAGGAAATTACAGTGAAGCGACTGCCATCTGACCTCCTTGGCCCTGTTAACAGAGGAATCTGACCGATTGGATCACGGTTTCACATTCAGTCGACTGAATGTACAGATTTCATCTCGATGATTTCTCTCACTGTAAGAGAATCGGTTAGTGTTCAACTTTACGTAGATGTCATTGGTACCTATATACCTATCGTATTGGGAGTGGGATAACGTTATCACTAGGCCACCGACGCTCAATATATTATAGATAAATGAATTAATTCTTCTGGCAGCAATTCGGAGCAATATTGTAAATTGTTATTGCTATCGCTTAGTGTGTTACTTATTTGCTTTATTTTGTTGTAGTCTGGCCAGTTTCGCGGTGCCGTACCTGAGCTACCTGGCGGGCGCGGTGCTGGCGGGGCTGGCGGTGGTCCTCTACGTGTTACCTATTAACTACATTTTTATGGCATTAGGTAAGCTACTCGATACATACAAATTGTACAGAGGCACCTCAACTTACCCTCCTCCTTTGGACTGTCCCCGATTTGTACGCGCATCCATAGTGACGCTAGCTCATTTTGTACCGGTGGTGGGTAGGTTGATGTGCTGCCTTCTGTACCTACAATTTAAGATAGAGATATGGTCTAGATTTGATGAGGCGTGAAGAAGAGCGGGTGTGAAAAATCCCACGGGCAAGTAACGCGCGCATCTCCTTTCATTCGATCCGACGCGGTTCGTATGACGGAGAAGTATAGGACCTTCAATTCAATTACTTACCTAACAATTCAAAAAATCTTCGTTTTTCTTATCCAATAACATGTTTTCATGTTGTGTTCCGGACTGATGGACTGGAACCGAGTCGGGTGTCAACTGGGCCTGCCTGAAATTCTTGCTCATATCTGTAATATTCCATTATAAACGACGATAAGATTATCTCATTTTCGTGTCGGCCAATTAAATGCGTTTTATTAACGTTCAACAAAACAATTTTATGTTATTTGGTTTATTAGGACAAATGAACACTAAAGTGTGGACTACTAAAAATAAATAAATTAAACCGAAAGTATCGACTCATGCCGCGGGCCGATTTTTTCAGCGGGCCAAGTTAACTCCCGGTTGCGTAGTTTCAAATATTATGTATGAATACCCTTTCATCATAATCTTCGCAAAGACAATGGATTTGCTATTTTGTATTTCTATGCTAATCGGCGATGTTATGGACGATAGTTACCGTTTTAGATGTGACGGATGTCTGTTCTTTGTCACAATGGTTGTATAAAAAATCGATTATTCTACTGTTATCTAATTGTTACTGTAATTCCGCAGGTATTTACAAATTCACGCGTAAATGGCTGAATCCGGAGAGAGTGCCCAACAACGACCTTCTGGACTTTTTGTCGCGGGTACCCGACAACGAGACCTTGGTGAGTAAGAACCAACGGATAAGTTTATGTATTGAATAAACAATTTTTACTAATACTTTATAATAAATTCTAATTATTATTTTACCCAGTTTAAAAATAAAAAATTCTTGCATTGTCTGAAAAAGCATTTTTGCTGCTGGCTACAGCCAATGCATAATTTTGCATTGTGCTGTACACAGCACAATGCAAAATTCTACAAAAGTTCGCAAGGTCAAAAGACGTAAGGACTTTGCTTTTTGACAAAGGAAGTTTCACATTGAACTTTGTTTGGTTATTCAGTGAAATAAGTATAAAAAACACTTACAAAAGGCCATGCTCAAGGCGTAAAGAGTTTTGAACAATGCGCAAATGGAATTATTAATTTCTTTTTCTATGAAACTGACTAAAACATGTGGACAAATACTGTCGTGCATACGTCATTAAGTCGTAACATAGCTAATGGTATGCGAGGAGGTACCTATTTAAAGAAAATATAGATACAAAAAATAGCAGATTGGGGTGACACAAGAGAGCAAAATATTATTTAAAAGCTGATTTAGAATCCCATGCGAGGCTAAGCTCGGTATTCTAGAGATAAATTCAGAGCAAGGAAGAGTTTAAAAAAAATATTACGAAAGTGTATTTTTTGAGAAAAACTAAGTCCATACCTAACACTTTCAGGTACTCACTCCCTCACACTCACTTTATTCATTCATTAGTGGTGATAGATTGATTTGCTGTACATGTTATAAATTCCAAACACTTTTACTCCATAGGATGGACATAAATTATTACCGGTAGACCTCGTTTATCAAATAGATGGCATGATTGTGACGTCCTTTTTGTGGTTACAGAAACAATGGCGGGAGCTAAAAGTTCCGGAACCCTTCACGGCGAGCAGGAATGGCTCCCTCCGAAGACGATAACTGAAAATTTTTGTAGTGTGGTGTCGAAATTCGTCTACTGACCAGACATTTTAGTGAAAGACTTTATCTATGTTTAAGTTAATGCTACCCATATAATAGTTACAGTAGCTATGTGGCAGTAGTAGTCTTATAGACTCTGTAGCGTATTTACCTGTTAAATATGCAGTGAGTCTGGATATTATTGTAATACCTATGCTAGTTATTTATTAACCCTTTTAAAGATAAGTAATCACAGTTTTGTCACTTTCACTCATTGCGATAGCAGTGTGATCGAAGGTACAAGTTATGTTGAATAGCAGATTATACATAACAGTATAAAGTATCGTATTACATGATGGGCGGCTTAGTGGACCCTGAGCGCAGTGAAAGAAAGGGAATTTAAAATAAAATTCCGGGTTTAAAATTCTACTTTTCACACATTCTGGAGACCAAGACCATGGTAGCCAAGGCTGGTAGCCTATATAAGCATTTAATTAGATACTAGTTTATAAATAAAATGATAATGGGAATAAATTAATTTGGCTTTGTATCAAAATAAGGCAACAGCTTCTTTGTGTTTTCGTGGCGGCCAGTTAGATTTTTTAAAAAGTCCGCTTTGCGAGTTTTCATAAGTACTGTAAAGTTCAAAATTCAAATCACTTAATCTAATCTTCCTTTGGACACAAGTTTGGTTAAAATAACTTGCTTTACGTTCACATTTCGTGACGAATAATTAGACATTATCGTCTAGTATATTAAGAAGGTGTGAAAAAAATGCAATGGTTCTTATTTGTGACAATTTAATGCAGCAATGTGGCAATATTATGTTTTCTGACCTAAGAACTGTTGTCTTTTGACAGTTTGTTCGACACACCAGATGCATTCCACAATCGTTAGTCACTGTTTATTTCATCACATGCCCTAATTATAATAGACTAACCGCTATTATCGTTAACGATTGTAGAATGTATCGTTGCAGGCTGGAGCACCTGTTTGGTACCACCTATTTCCGAAACGGTAACTTTATTTGTTACACGATTAGGGAACTGAATTCTGCCTGAATGCTTAACATACCTTTGCCGACTGGCAAAGTAGATGAAATGTCAATAAACTTCATTTATAAGTTAAACACTTAGTCTGGCTTGCACCACATTCTTAAACGCATTTATGAATGACATATAACGTTTTCGTTGGTATGACTCTTTTAGTATCAATTTAAATACCTTTAAGAATTTGGTGCAAGCAAATAACGTAAAATTAATGTGGAAAGTTTAATTAGATATTATTTTAGAGGAATATGCGCTTAATGTGTCAGAGAATTACACTTAAACAAAATGAGATAAGGATGTGTTTTTGTAGAATACTTTGCTGAATTTATTTATCTTGAAATAACAATAAAACCTTTTTTTAAGTAACTGTCTTGCCTAGAATATAGGATATCGTTGAATAGGATTCTATCGTTTTCGTTATTTGGTACACAATATTAGATTTTAAATTCAACAAGGTTTGTTTGTTATCATTTATTACATTAGACATTGTGATAACGGTTCAGCATTTTTGTTGCCTGCATCCTAAATGCGTGAATTGTAGATGTTATGGGTGACAGTTACCGCTTACCATCAGGTGGGCTGTCTGCTCGTTTGTCACTGCGTAGAATAAAACACTAGACATAATTGGTAATTGACTGTATCCTCCTCCATCACTATCTAACTAACTTATTTATGACAGACTGTGAAAAATAAACATCACTTTTTAATATTATTCCTAAACAATAATAAGAAATAAGTACACGCGGCAGTGCCTCAATCTACACTGTTTAGACTTTAGAAGTTTAGTCTATCTCTAGTTTTTAAACGCATCCATAGTAAAAGATGCCTGCCGTACACACAAAGATTTGTAAGCAGTTTTGCGCGAGCACGACTCGCACTTGACCAATTAATTGTGCATATTTTTTTTTTTAATGCGTAGCGGTATTAATTTTATTTAATTAAATATCTAATATACTTAAGTCGTAAAAATATGATAGTGATACGCATATATTTCATTCCTTTAAGAAGACTTATTAATATTTTACTGGAAACCTTGCCTTAAGGTATGATATTCCATAATCGTAGTGCCATAGTGTAGAAGTAGCTAATAGAAGGTGTGTGATTTATTTTTAGTGTACAATAATAATTAAATTATTAGACTGTAACCAGACTAAGCTCAATATGAAATGTGATCCTTAAAAATAAAAATATTTTTGTAATAACCAACTTCGTTCTTATTTTAGATAACATATGATAACATATGCTTATGATTAGCTCCCCTTATCACTTTTGTCCATGTCTGTCCTTACGTGTGTCAAGATGAATTTCAGGGACGAGAAAAGGTATAAGATATTCGGATATGAAATTAACTCCCAGCCGCAGTATTTTCTTTGAAGTATGACATGAAATCGTTCAAGAAGTAAACCAGTCTCGGTCTCCTCAGAAGCGCCCCTGGTGTTGCTGATGTCCAAAGTCTGCGGTGACCACTTTCCATTAGGTGGCCCGCTTGCCTGTTTGTCACCCGTATTAACATAAACAAATTGATATCTTCCCGCATTTCCCAAAAAACTTGAAAAAAAGTGTGGAATTGCTTTCGTAAATGCCATTCCAGATATTCGAGAGTTTGCAGCACAAAATAGGGGGCCATTTTTAGGGTTCCATAGTAAACCAATGAACTCTTATAGTTTTGACATGTCCATCCATCTGTCCGTCTGTCCTTCCGCGGCTTATCTCAAAAACTTTAAGTTAAGGGGGGGGGGGCTTATTATATGTAATACATAGTTATATTATTCTCTTAAGGTTATTGCAGATAGAATGGTCGACCTTTACAATATGCAATAACTAGCTCAATTCATAAAAAGTTTTATTATCTTAAGATGTACCTAATATAATTTTTACAATGCATTAATTTTTAAACTGTACTGCTGTATAGTTTATGGAATAAATAAATAAATATCCTTTTATTTTACAATTGAAATATACAATTTTACATTAATAATTACACATTGCACTACAGGTTCATAATTATAACCTTTCCTGAGACAAGCTACGGCTATATGCCTTCACTAGGTTTGGATGCTTGTTTGGCTCTGGTACATTTAACTCTTTCCATTCTTTCTGTAAAGGACACAAAATTCATGTTAGTGGCAAAAACAATCTTAATGAGACAGACACTATAAACACAGAACCTATTATTCATTCACACATCATATTCGGTCACCATTATCAGGTCACTAATCAATCGTTACGGAACACCCTCCTGGATTCCTACATGTTATTAAATAAAACAGAAAATATAAAAATAAAACCCCAAAATGCAGAAAGGTCTGAAAGACCAACATAAGACCTGCTCTTCTATACAGCAGCGAGGCGCCAAAAGCAGGAACTGTGCGTCACGGAAATGAAGATGCAACGGTGGGTTTCACGCAATAACCGCGTCCGGAACAAACGCCTTCGATTGTATGGCCACATCTCGGGCAAACCGGCAAATTATGTAAGGAACAAAGGTCTGGCTATACTACCCTTGCCATTCAGGCACGGGAAGGAGAGGCTGGTCTAAGTTGATGATGATGTTTGATCATAATTTCGCCATTATTTATTTTGGTCCGAGACCGAGCTCCGATAACCAACGACATTTCATATATAATTCTTATTTTAAATTAAATTAATTCTTAATTAAAGAGTAAAACAGTGTAATTAAGAGTTGGAATATTACCAATATGTCGTTATCAGGTAGCCTTGATATAAAATCTAGAATATCATTGTTTGGTTTTCTATCGGGGCTAAAATGTTTCCTTGAGTATTTATAGGTGCCTGAAACATGAAACGATGTTACTATCTTTTTTATAATGACTATATCAATTAATCAATAACAAATAATTAAAAATGATCTCACCGAATGCCATTATCAAGTAGTTAAAAGGGATATAGTATAGTACAAGTGATGCTCCAACCAATAAGAGCATTGCCAAATAGCTTAAGAAGGGTACTTTAAAACTCAATAAACTGAAACAAACAACATTAGTTAATTTCTTGGTTACTACGCTTTTCTAATCAAAAGGTAAATAAAATAAGTGGCACCTAGTTACCATGATAGGTATATGTATTAAAATTATGTGCACTAGACAACCCACATATCCCATACCCAAAGATATATGGGTCGGGCGACCCATGTGGATGGACCCGGGCGGATGAAGTCCTAAATGACCTACACGCACTGGACTGCCAGGAGAAGGCGTAGGATAGGAAGAGGTGGCGATCTCTGGTGTCGGAGGCCAAGATCCATTTTAGGTCGCTGAACCAGCGCAGTACGTAAGCAAGTAAGACAACCCACATGCCCAAACAAAAATAAAGTTCTACTGTAATAAGAGAATGAGAATACAATTAATTACGGGTCACTTTCCATCAGGAGACCCGATAGCTCATTGACTTATAAAAAAAATAAACAAAATACTTACTTATATAATCTTTCCGCTAAGGATGCTATGTATTCAATACTTCTTGTTATGACTAAGGTCATCTCCGGTCCTCCTTGAATTATTCCTGTTAGAGATTTCTCATTCTGAAAATGCGTGCTTTAGATAGATTTTTGTAAAGCACAACAGCAAGTTCTCGACATTATCAGTATGGACCGAGAATTTACAAAATTAAATATTATCAATACACTTTCAAGTAATTATAAGTGTGGTATTTATTTACAGAAATATTTGAACTTTTATGTGGTACGCAATATTAGAGACCTATTATTAAACTTCGCCAGCTCTGTACATTTCAATCATATATACACTTTATATTGTGAGAAAAAAAACGGAAGCTTTTGTATTTACAGTTTTGTTGCAGAACTATTGTTTTAATAATTACCTTACTATTGTTATCGCTATCGTGGTACTCTTTCTCAATAACTGAGCTATAGACGCGCATAAAAGAACGGCCGTCTGAAACAAGAGACAAAAAGAATCAGTGCGAAATATTTGGCTAACCTCAAACCTATCGTAACTACCAATACATATGATGTCAAAAGAAATGTCAAATTAAGTGCTCGGGCTAATTCTCGCGCTGTGACACTTCGAATACGTCATTTTTTCTAGAAAATATCTGTATTAAAAATGTAATTTCAAATTATCTTTGAAATTAAAGGATTAGAGAAAATCGTTGAGAACAAGGTCTTTGCTTGCAGTAGAGGTTCAGTGACTTTTTAATAGATATTTGTGGCTAGAGAAAATGTCGAATTCTAATGTCGAACGCGCGAGAATCGTCCCTCTGAACTGATAAGTTAACTGTAACGTTTAACACCCGTAACTACGGATGTTAATTAATCGGTGGCCACGAGTAGCCCCCATGGTCACCGAATAGCAAGAAAAACAGGATATTTAGGTTCGAAGCCCACTCGAAACCCTTAGGATTTTAATACGTATATATACAAGCAATCTCTTCCTTTAATCAGTAAATGATCAGATTACAAAGACGTCCAACAAAGCGTAAGAATTAGTAGCAAACCTGCACTCCGCTCAAATATCCAAAAGAAGACGAAGGGTATTATCAAGACTAGAGGCACCACCCAAGGCTGGAAGTAGTACCAGAACAGCAGCCACCCCACCAGCGCTACAGAACACAACTCCCGGTTTTCCCATTCTAACAGATTCCTGAAAAGGAAGTCCGCGTTGATGTCTTTTGTATGTAAGATTGCGAATTGGTCTACGTTAATGTCTTTCAATGAAAGATAACGTATCGGCCCGCTTTGATGTAGGTAGGAAGAGCAATTGGAGCAGTCTTTTCTAGATACAACAGATTGCGTATGGGTTTGAGTTTTTGTATTTTATATGAAAAATATTTTCTTTTGTATAACCCTCAAGCTTAACTAAACCTTAACTAAGCCGATGAGTATAAGATTGATGAATGAAGGTTGTTTTATACATAGTATAGAACAAAGTCGCTTCCGGACGTCGGTCCCTCTGTATGTATGTATGTGATTGGGTGAATGTGATTCAAGAGGAAGGTTAATAGGGTAGGACAACACGCAAACGAAGTCGCGGTGGGCCAGCTAGACAAGAATAAACTAAAGTGGTTTGTCAACAAAGGACATGGTTTGGAAAATGGAATAATGTGGTCCTCTAACTATGTAGTTACAAAGCCGATACCACGATTTATGTGTAATGTGGTATTTGACTACCCCTACGGTAAAAAGGCGTAAGTAACATAATACTATATGTATGTAAAAATACACAAGTAGCGGTTCACAGTGGATTCCTAGTAAAGGCTGTATTCAAGCATACGATATAGAAAATTTGAAATGACTTACTTAAACATTTCATTAAGTTCCATCAAAAATAAAAACGTATCCCGAACGAACTCTAAATTGCTGTAAACAAGTGCTAAGTCGAATTTCGGAGACTTTTTTATATACTTCACTTCTTTCGGCTGAAATAATCTGAATGCAGCTTTCACCTGTAACAACATAAAGTTGAACAACATTCGTATACATAAATAATAATATTTATTTTCTCTTCAGATAGGTTCTTATGAAATATACCAAAATAAAGCAATGTTTTACAATATAACCTGCGTGAGAGACTGCACTAGGTTATAAACACCTGTTTTACAGATCATTAGGCCAAATATACAAGAAGCAGTAAAGCGGTGCTAACAAAAATCTAAGTTTTAAATATAACTAGAAACTTTTGCTTTTTTAAACTATTTAAAAATTCGACATTTAAAAAATATTTGTATGTGGGAACGACACGATTACGGTGCGGGAATTATACGGGCGCTGTGCGTTTTATCAATGGTACAATAAGCTTTCTGTCTTTAGTATAAATACCAAAATTGCATAAACTTGCTAAAATAATGCAGAAGTCATGTACGTCTTTTTGGGCTCTAAGACTAAGGTCTCACTGACCTAGCGCCCATATGTCAGGGCAAGCACTACGCGTAGCACTTGGCGTTGTACATCGCCTTGCTTAAGACCATAAGTACAGTGTTGCCACTTTTTTCCAGTGTTGTCACTGGTTTACAAATAAAACTGGTGATTTTCGTTTAGAAAATTATCCCGCAACAGCGATAGAACAATTTTTCCATTTCCACCAGTTGCCAATAATAATGATTGAATATTGCTTGGCTATTTGACTTACACTAAACAGTAAAACTTTTCTTAAACTTCTGTTACTACAAAACTACAGTAGTTCTTGTTCCGATTCAGAAACACCTATCCCAATGTTATTGGACATGGAGCATATATGGACATATTGAGACCTCGACATATAGAGAATGTTCACTGCCAATCTGTCACAACTCTATGTAAATGACTGTCATACAAAAACCTAATGCATTATGATGACCAAGGCCACAAAATTTGACAATTGCAGTAGCTATAAATGGCTTTTTGAGAACTTATAGTCGTCTCTTTTTGACACGTCATATGCACCATTAAAAAAAGAAACAATATATCGATTGTCTCTAAAGCTGTGAGTAAGCTCCTTCTATGTCTCTAGGTCCAATTTCTTTAACCTATCCAGATATATGAAAACACTGTTCGTCTCATTCCGACAAAAAGGAGTTTTCATCTTAAAATGCAGAAATTGATTTCCAAAATCTGGTCACTTTATTAACGCCATACGCATGGCGATGTGCAAGGCGATGTACAACGCCAAGTGCTACGCGTAGTACTTGCCCTGAAGTGTGGGCCGCGCATGAAAGGTGGCTTGCGTAGCGCCTAGATAGAGGCTAGCTACGCGCCTAGGGGGTAGCGAGGAGCGAAGCCACTAAGCGGGATGTCAAGCGTCCAGAGGCGCTATTTTTGAATTGCTCGCATCCACGTGAGCACTCGCCTTCTAATGCCAGTCTTTTCTATCCCTAGCAACTTACCACGAATGTGAAAGAGACAGGTTAAAAAATAAATAATAATAAATATGCTTGGACAAATTCACACAGCGCCATCTAGCCCTAAAGTAAGCAAAGCTTGTATACCACAAGATACCATTAGATAACTGATAAACTATTTATATACTTTTTTTAAATACATAATTATTATGCATACTACACCCAGACACGTAACGGTAGTAACGTAAAATTTATAATTTCAATTTCTGCTCGGCTGGGAATCGAACCCAGGACCGCGTGGCGACCGGCATGTTAATCAACTGAACCACTCAGATCTGCAAAACACACAAAATAGGGCCCCAGTGCAACCGACTGCGAAAGTTCGTTTTACTTCGCTACCCTCTAGGCATCCAGGTAGCCTCTAGGCGCTAAACAAGCCATTTATTTATTTATTTATTTAAAACTTCATGCACTGTTACGTACAAAGGCGGACTTAAAGCTTCATAGCTTTCTCTACCAGTCAACCGGAGAGTTGATAGTATGAGAAATTACAGGGCGGTGTAACATGAATGACACAAATATTGGAGAACACATTAAATCTAAGTACTTATATTTAAGCAAATTTGACATACATTCACAAACCATGACTGACAGTAACAGAAAATAACAGAAGAAAGAGAAAGAAAAAAGAAAGCAAATAAAGACAACACAACGTGCGAGAATATAAAAGAAGTAACAGAAGGTTATTAGAGAGCCATCTGTCATTGCTGCTGTAGCCAAAGCTTACTAAGAGACTAATACTCACTGGATTCCAAACCAAGGACATCTCTAGTAGCACTCTGGGGCAGTTTCCTTTCGCACTGTTCCGTTTGGCGCGGTCCTTGAGGGCATACCAACGCGCTTCCCCGTTCCTGATCCGCAGGAGAGGAATGGACACCCTACCCAGGAGCTCGGTTCCCAACGAGACCAGAGAGCTGTCGGCCACCTTTAGATCTAAGGTGGACGTCACGTCGTACACGTTGCTGAAAAAACGTGTGTCTTTACATACTCGTAGGGTAAAATATTAAAAAAAGAGCATAAAAATGTCATTCAGTTCGATGTAAAAAAATATCGTTATAGACCAGTGTCAATGACCTGTCGGTCTGCCGGTTGGGAGTAATCATAAACTTGGCACTCGTTCTGTAGACCTAGTCTAATCTTGGAGATGAAATTATAGATCAAAAATGTAAACACCCAACTGTCAATGTCAAAGAGACTATCCAGGGGTATAAAACCTTTTTTATTGAATGTATTTATTTACCAAATGGTAACGCACACTTTTCAGTGTGCCTAACAATGGCTGGTATACTTTCGAAAACGAAACAAATCGATTTACCCTCATTTATTCAATTGATTAAAAACGTAATAAGTAACTCGGAAACTATTAGTCCTAGAATACTAGTTAGAAAACTCCATTATTAGAAAGAAGTGGCCGCCATTTTGAATCTTGTATCATTTTATGCATTATTATTTGAGAAAAGCAGTATATATGTCTCAGCGTCGGTCAATCACTCACTTTCCGAGCCTTTGCAATTATGTACCGTAACAACGAACCAAATGTTTAGAATTTCTCACTATTACCAGTGGCATAAATGAAAACTACACATATTTTATTGAAGCAGCACAAATACAAAACAAAAAATACATTGTTCCCTATTTAATTCAGTAAAATATTTTTAAATATTAATATGATTTTATTTTGAATGCAATAATTTTAATCAATATTTCAATTATTTTAAATAATCCACCATTTGGGTAATTTTTTAATAATGGCAACCCATTTGCTTACATTTTTGATCTATAATTGGATCTCATACCTTAGAAGCAAATATTAGTAAGTTAACTCAGTAGACTTTATAAGCAATTCACGCAATTTGTAACTTAGCAACGTTTTTATTCATTTGGAATGTGTCATAATGGGACGCACTTGTGAATTGCAAAACTAAGTAGGTACTATGGTATGGATATATATTTCTAGTGGAAATAGCAGTGTTCTTTATGACTACAGTATTACACACAATACCACACATACATTGTATAACTAAGCTTTGTCAATACGACATTGGAACCTTCAAGAAACGAGCCTACATTAGAGTATTCGGACTCCCCATGTATTTGGACGGTGGTATACCTACACTTGTTTTCTGGAGACTCGCTTGCTCGTTTGCCATAAAAACATAGCACGTGGCACAAGATCATCATCATCTTGGCGTAAATGTCCCAGTTGTGCTCTCGCGTATGAGGGCCCGGGGTCCACCTTGACCATGTTCCAGATTTTGGCAGATTAGATAATTACAGTGGAGCGACTGCCATCTGACCTCCGTGACCCTGCCACAAGGGAAACCTGACCAGATTGGATCATGGTTACATATTCAGTCGCCTGAATGTGCAGGTTTCATCACGATGTTTTCGCTCACCGTAAGAGCATCGGTTAGCATTCAACTAATATACGTAACTCAGAAAAGAGTAATGACTCTTTGGGTACATAGCCGCAGTGGGAATCGAACCCGGTACCTCTCGCTTACGAGTCGGATTTTAACCACTCGGCCACCGGTGCTCCTAGAAGATAGACAATCAAAACAAAGATAAGTACTTTAATAAAAATTACAAGTTTCTAGGTCCTGTGGTAAGTACGTAGCACTCACAACAAATAGCACTTGTTCCAGTCGGGCTCGCTGCCAGTCCTGGCGCGGGGGGTCTGCACGCGCTCGTTGTCCAGCTCGAGCGTGCATTGCGCCGCCGGCCGCCCGCTCAGCCCGCGCGCACCGTACACGCGCACGCGCAGCTGCCCCACCGTCCGCCAGTCGCCCAACTTGAACAGGCCCTGGGGTACACCGCTGTTTTATTATGAGGAATTATAGTAATTAATTAACGGCCGTGTGGTGTCCGGCAGAGTAGAATAGCACCAACCCCTTACACTCTTGGGTGACGAACAAAGCGAAGGTTATCGAGACAAAATATCTAGAGTCTCCGTAGGCTGGGAAATGGGCAGCAGCGTTTTCCATTATTATACTTATAACACTGCGATCTCCAACCCGCCTGCCAAGCATGGAGATTATGGCAATAATCTCCACTTCCGCGGGAAAGGCCCTAAGTCCTGCAGTGGACTGTTATGGGCTGTGATGATGATAGTAATTAATTAGCTTTTCATGTGATAAGATTTCTATGGTTTCACTGTATGCGCGCCGCGGGCTGGGTTATCACACAGCGACTTTGACCCCCTGTTGGTGTCCACGCGTAGGTTTGAAATAAAGTTTCTCGCTCGCACTTACTATTCGGGTGTGGAATGAGCTCACAGCCATAGCGTTTCCTTTGGGCTGTGATAACGAGACCACTGTTATACTATAAAATCAAGAAGTATGATAGAGATATCTTTAGAGGTGGGCAACGCATTGGTAGCGCCCCGGTGTTGCTAATGTCCACAGGCTGCGATGACCACTTTCGCTGACAACGTGTCGTTTCCACGGCAGACGTTTCGTGTATAAAAGCACTAAGTTATCTAAAACAATACTAACGAATTTCTCCTTTAGGTCATCCAAACTTTTTTCGTCAGTTGGAGTGGGCACCTTATTCCCCAGTGCGCACATCGTGATGTTCAAATGTATAGATCCGAAGCCATTTTCCAGCTCCTGCCAAATCTCATGGGCCCGTTCCATCTCCAACCTCGATAAGTCTACAATACAGCTAAATAAATTTCATTATTGAAGTCTTTTCATACACTCAATGTCACGATTCACCGATAAATTCTTAAAGGAACTACTTTTCTTACGACTCTAAGGAAAAAATACACCCATTATGTATCTTTTGTAAGGGGTGTTGTTATAAAATTGTTGTATTCTGTTACTTTATCGCTAGGCATTAGCATAAATACCGAAATAAACTAAAATAGCTGTTCGTGAGAATAAATAACCTTGAACAGCGTACTATGTTAAGTATTTAAAGAAATATCGACTATATTATGAAGAAACAACACCCACCTGCCCATGAAGTTCATCTGCTTCCCTTTGTCGCAGACCGTCACTTGCAAATGTTCTTTGCTCAAACGCAGAGACAACCTTTCGCGCCATTCCGGCCTATGGGAGCTCGGCACAGATTTCGTTTGACGAGTTTCTGAACCCAACCTAGAATCATTATTGGAAATATTAACATCAGTACCTATTTCCATTATCAACTAATAGACTGTGAGGGCACCGTAGGTTATCCTACGAAAAATTCCACTTTATAGTAGTGATAGTAGACGTTTAGGAAACCCGCAAAACCTTGGTCTGCCCACACACAACTGAAAAGCAAAACTGCCTGGAATTTCTTGACGTTGGGTAACCTACGGCGCCCTCACGTCTATAACAATAAAAAATCATCTTGTCGACAATAAAAATATTTATACAACATTAGGAACAATAATAATAATTTCATAAGCATAAAAAAATACACAATTACACACTGGTAGGTTATAAATTGGTAATGTCAATGTGAAATATGACAAAATAAAATAAAATGGCGGAATATAAGGACGAGGGTTGCAATTTATCCCGCCTTTGCCTATATTTTATGAGAAATAAAGTGTTTATCAATATATCTAATGTTATTATTATTCTTGTAATTTGTTTTTACTAACTTCGTCCTTGACAAGCTTGCTCAAATGTATGTTTTATGTGTGCCCTTTATGTAAATCGAGTATTAGATACGAATCGTGTTTATTTCATTTATCACTTTAATAGGATCTGTTGACATGTTTGTGTTTTAAATTAACCAATTGGTATTAATTTTAATATTTACCAAGCAGGTATGAAATAGGAAGTAATTAAAAAGTTATAGGGTCTTCCAGTAAGGGACCTTTGAACTTTGACCAGGTACAGTCAGTTGAGGATTGAATGGACCACCATAGCATTAGGTATTTTTTTATCTAATATTTGTATCTCCCTTGGGGCAACAGTGGAGAACAACTCAATAATTATGACAACTTATGTATTACCTACTTTTACAAATAAATAAATTGAAATTGAAATGGTGGTGGGGGGGGCACTTCCCTCTGCAGCTGAGTGTACTTTACTAAAAAAATTACAGTATAAGGAAACCCTGTTGGTATTATTTGATATTGGGCAATTTTTTCTACAATGTTACAGTTTTAGCATCAAAGTTAACGAGTTGTTTGAGTGCAGTATACATTGTATATGATCTAGCTGATTCTAGCTTAATGAATCAGAAATATGATTTTATTTAAAGAGGGAATGAGGGCAAAGTGAAAAGAATATTCCCAAAAAATAAAGTGCAATACCTAATAGTATGTCAGGAACTCCACTTCGTAAATGTATGAAAAGAGACAGAAATGTGACTTTTTATAAGAAATAGCCAGGCATTTATTGATATGATACGGTTGAGTATGGAGCAGGCCTGTCTGGAAACAGCTTGCGTTAATGTGTTATCATGTGGCACTCTACTCAGTATCTGACTGTGCCTGTTGGGTTAAGTGTATGCATGTGCGAGTGTGTATGTAGGTATGTATATTTTTAGATACATTACCGTACTTTACAGAAAATGGTGTGGGTACTGCCGTCGCTAGGCGGGTCAGGAATAAGCTTCGCCTCCACCACCACCACGTTCACTATAGTATCGGATTCTCTTTTCATTAAACTCTTAACAATGGCTAACGAGCTCTTTCTCTACAAACAATTATTAAAGTCAGTTTTGTTCTTATTACTAAGAACCTTGAGCGATTATGTAATGAGATGAAACCACGTTCGAGTAACGCAATTGTTGTTTGCTTTGACAAGGTTTCATCCTACTCTATCGCACGCGAATATAATAATACCAGAGTAGTTTTGGGCTCTATTTTTGGATCGCCCGCATCGATTCGAACGGTTTTTATTATAATTTTCGGCATGAAAAATTCAATATGTTTGTAATCACATTGGCAACACAGAAAGAGTACGATTAAAAAATACGAATTTCAGCATCATGCATCTAAATTTCGAACAGCCGAAAATCAAAATTGGAAACCGCTCGAATAGAGGCGAGTGATTTAAAAATCGGACCCCAGATGTCTTAAGTAAGTTACAAATAAAATTAAGGTTTAGCCTGACCCGGAACATTTTCTACACAAACGAGTAGTAATTGCGCAATCATTTGTTCGTTCGCGTATTTCAGCGCAATTTTCGCTATTATATAATTATGGTGATGTTGAAAGAAACGAACATCGCAATATTTGACAGACGCCCGTCAAAGATCGGATCGCAACAAATGTTTGCAACCCGAATTCGCAAAGCGATCGTTCGCCGGTGAGGACAAACCTGTGGGAAAATCATTGTAAAAATACCTACAATAATTTTCCCACATAAGTATCGTAATAAGGTAAGGTACTTAACAGTAGCAATTTTAGGCAGCACATCAAGCTATCGAAATTTGACAAAGTATGCGCTACCTTCGATAAGAAGGTATCAAAATAATTAATCAGATAAACAAGTGATTACCTAGAAATATTTGGATAAAACAAAGCACCTACGCATAATTAATAACAAAGAAAGAGTGACATGCGATTTTACCTTGTCATTTCTATTGAGGCCGTTATTAGTATTCCAACTGGGAGCAGAGTTAATATTATCGGCCGACGGCGAAGTGTGTAACACCCTTGAAGTTCTAGGAATAACAAGGTTCATCAGGGAGCTTGGTCGCCATCTGTAACAATTATTTATATATCCGAATAGAGTACTATTCTGTGGAAAGGATTTTGCAGTTTAACCATAACTAGGCAGGTCATTCTGAGACAGTTTCGAGGGACGTCATGTTGTGGGGTAGGCGTCTTCTCTTCATTATCTTCTCAGACTAGGTTAGTAGATTGGGTACCTAAAACTTTTAGAATTGATAATGCAATGGCCGCGGTCCCTTACACGTGGTGGATTGTCCGTTAGCCGTTGGTGTTAATGTCCCGGTAGTGCTCTCGACCAGATTCCAACCCGGTACCTTTCGCTTACGAGTCGCATACTCAATCGCTCGGCCACCGACCCTCCTAAAGTAGCAAATAAAGTCATCATCATCGTCCTAGCGTTTATCCCGGCCTCTGCCAGGGTCCGCTTTCCTATTCATTCTCCTCCACTTCGCCTTGTCTTCGGCATCCTCGCGTCGTAAGCCGTTGGCTCTCGCATCCGACTCAGCAATGTCAATCCATCGCTGCTTGGGGTCGCCCACGGGGTGACCTTTCCTGATACCGGGAGGTTCAGGTATTCAGGTAGTCAAATTAAGTATTATTACCGACAAATACCGGGAATTCCCCTAATATCAGCTTACGAGAAAACTGTACCATTCCAAACTACGGATTATGATAATTAAAAACAAAGCTAAGATTAAAATCATTTTGGCGTTTAATGTCCAGGCTAATTTCAGTAAGTGGAGCGATTGAAATTGAGCAAAATGCTTTTGGGAGAGAATCTCCTCATTTGAGCACCGTAAGGCGTTGATACGCAGAATTTCATCGTGGCCGTATTTCTCTACATGATGAAATTCGTGAAGGTCGGCCCTTAATTGCGATCACTGAGGAAAATGTGGCTACTGTCAGACTACTAATTGAAGAAAACCGGCGTATCACCCAACTATGAGGAAATTCGAGGACATTTGGAGATTGGTATAAGCCAAAATAAACAAACTTACATTACTTTATTTTCCCGAAGTCTAAGATTAATGTGAGATTTGTCATTTTCGGGGACGGAAGAGACCGTTATAGCTTTCAATCGGCACGTGAAAAACTTGCCCTTAAACCAATGGTCCTCGTGTGTTAACAAATGGTTTGACCGAATGAAAAAGTGTTTAAAATGTAATGGATATACTTCGTAAAACAGTAAATTCTTTTAAACGCAAATTGTTTTATTAACGAGTTACGCAAAAGTTTCGTATACCCCACGTACAAGCTATAAACGACGACACAAATGATAAGCAAAAAATAATCTCATTGCGCCGGAGGAGAAAAAAAATGTTTCGCTGAGCTACTTGAATGAATGATGACTCAATTGTTTTTTTATAAATATTATTACATTTATCGGAACTCACATGTGACGTACCTTTGCCCTTTTTGTTGTTTCCTTAGAAGTAATACGTTCTCTAACTATAAGTACCTACTATTTATTTTATCCGTTCTACTGCGTCCCTCGCGTTAGGAAAGCTACGCCATATATTTTCGCACCAATTACCACAGTGCCTCAAGACGAAGGTTTTTGACCAGTGTGTATTACCAGTGATGACCTACGGAACAGAGATGTGGCCGCTCACTGTTGGCCTTATAAGAAAGCCCACTGTCACCCAAAGAGCCACGGAAAGGGCTATGCTCGGAGTCTCATTGCGCGATCGAATCAGGAATGAGGAGATCCGCAAGTGAACTAAAGTCACCGACATAGCCCGAAGGATTGTCAAGCTTAAGTGACACTGGGCAGGGCACATAGCTCGCAGAACAGAGGGCTTTGTGTGAGTTTCGCTTCGATTTTACTTGACTATCGCGTTTGCGTTTACGTAAAAATTAGTATGAAGAAATGTATAGCACCGTCTATTGGTACGTAAATGAAGTTTTTTTTATTTTAGTTAGTTAGTTAGTTATTTTACATACTAATTTCGACGAAAACGCAAACGCGATAGTAAAGTAAAATCGAAGCGAAACTCACACTAAGCCCTCAGGTGGCCGATGGGGCAGTAAAGTACTCGAGTGGCCGGAAGACGCAGCATGGGTAGGCCTCCCACTAGGTGGACCGACGATCTCGACAAGATCGCCGGTACCAGCTGGATGCAGAAGGCACAAGACCGGCCTTAGTGGAGATCTCAGGGGGAGGTATAGACCTCCCCCAGAGATCTCCACCACCTATGCTCAGCAGTGGGCGTCTTCCGGCTGATATGATGATGACGATCATGATGATCACTGCGTCTCAAATTACTATTATATCTCCGTTGTCGTTGTCCTTGAATATTGCAAAAATAGCGTTAACAAGTTACTTAAAGATGACACACAATAATTAGACTTACATGCCCAAGCTCCTCGGTCGATTTCGCAACACCACATTGCTTTCTTCACCACCCACTGAATGTGCATCCCTGCGCGCCGTATGCAACACTTCGTTATCCATTTATTTGTATTACATAGTAGTCAGAATGACCACTTCACATCATTGACAACATACTAACTATGGTCTGGTCCAACGCGACCTCATCGCCCGTACATAATCTAAACGTGTGATAAATCGTAGCGTATGTGTAATCGAACCATTAAGCTGATAACGATGTGCAGGTTCCGAATTCAAAACATGTCACTATCAATTTTTTATCGTATTTCATTATCATTGCTTATCTCTAGTGGATCGATCAAGTTCTGAAATCATATTAAGTAATTAATATTACTACGTAAGCAAATACTTAACTACTTTAACTCATTCGTGTGTTTTATCTTTGTAGCAAATAATTTCATTGAGCGAAAATCCAGAGATGGACTCGAGCCTCCTCGTCAGCGAATGGCTTTGCCACAATCTCCACGTTTCACAGACGGGGAGCGAAGAGTGTTAGTTAGGTACTTAGTGGGATGGCCTGGGGATCAGAAAAATCCGCCGTGATGTAATACTTATTATCACGGAGAGAAAAAATATAATATTCTGTAGTATCGGGCCACGCGCGGTGAAGGGGCCAAAATTTGCTTAATTTGTTTACCCAAATGAAGCACGAGCGATATCCTGGAGACTGAAAAAGCTATAGGTACCTACAACTCGTCTAATCTCCAGGCTCCCCTCTTAGATTATTTATTTATAATTGCATAATCTAGTTCAGTTCTCTTGACCTAAGAATAATTTGAGTTGGTACTTAGAAGTAGAAGGGAACTTTTTGTCAACTTTGTTAGGTCCCAGCAATCTTCTTGTCGTGAATAACCATGACTGTAGGTACATAAGTTTTACTAGTGGTTCGCGTAGGACTCTATTAAGCTGCAGAAGTCTGCCTGTCTGGTATTCCTTATCTATTTCTTCCAGAGGCATAGGGAATATAATCTAGTCCTCTGATTCTGCATTTTGTTACCTACTTAAAAACTAATTGCACGAAACGTAGATGTTATGGGCGACAGCTAGAGCTTTCGTATCAGGTAGACTGTCTGCTCATATTTCACTGAATAACGTATAAAAACTATGAACATTACAGGTAGGTAGGTTATTGAAAGGTAGCCATAATCTTCACGAACGCTGACAGGCGAGCTTTGGTCTTTCTACAATATACTGTACCACAAACTTAGCTGACCCCAAAGCTGGAACTAAGTGTCGCCATTTTAAAATGATATTCGAACTCAAAGAGATTGGAAAGTTAGCTACCTTCATGGTTAAGCATGGAATTTTTTTTTCTGAGTTCAAACACCAATAACAGCGACGCTATTACCGACAGTTAAGTTTGTTGCACTATTACAGAAACTACTGCTACCCATTTCGAGATGAACGTCGGGCTAACTCGGTGGTGGTCAGGGTGTTCTGCTATCTAGCGTCGATTAGCAAAAACGTATAGTAATGTCTCTCACCACTTGGAGCGCTGTAGTAGCGCTATTGATCAGTTACTTGCTTTTTGTTTCTGTTTCCAACAACAGCGCCATCTCTGAATGAATTAATATATTAGATATTTAGTATTGCTACTGTCAAAACAAAATACCTAATAATCAAATTATTGGTAAACCCAGCCCAAAACAAAAACTTTGTTGCCACATTTCGAATATTGTCGTTAAATTTTTCTATACTAAGACTTTTAATTAGTTGCACTAATCTGCCAAATCCCAGGCCCTCGCGCACGAGAGCACCACCGGGACTGACACCTACTACATAATTAATATAGGCTTCATAAGTTTTTGTTGTAATGTATTGTAACGTATTTAATTGTAAATGTATTCAAAGGTGCGGCAAATGGCTTTCTAAAGCTTAAACTAGTAGTCTTAAACATACTGATAAGTACATTAATGAACCAATTAGCTCTCTATACGGAAGTTTATTCGATAGGAACACAACTTTCTGCAGGCATAACTAGTTGCAGTTTGGTATGTAATGGTGTTCTTGCTTTTTTGCAGTCAGCCATACCAAATTTCTATAGTATTTTCTTGCTTTATTTTTATGCCCAAGAAAACATCCGCCTCGCTTAAGTCCTTCATTTCAAATCTTGTTTGCAGTTCGATTTTCACTAGGTTTCTTTATGTCTCGTTATTCCAAAAATGAGAACTACCATAAAGCTGCCTATTTTCTTCCTAGTTCCTGGACACATCGTTCATTTTCTAATCTTTTAAAAACAAATTCGATTAAGGCATCAATCAGTTTCTCATACCTCAGGCGCCTGTTAAACTATAGACTGCCTTTTTCAAAACACAAATAAAATTCTCCTCTTTTTCTACAAATTCTCTAGATTGCTTATATGAAGCAACCTAGAGCACTCAAAGTCTCAAAGCACTGTGGCGTACAGCCGGTGCAAAGGTTTCATTATAATCTATGCCCACTTGGGTGTACCCAATGGCCAATCTATTTAGCTTTATATTTGGTCTTCCCCCCAGGTTCCTTTTTAATTCTAAACATCCATTTTGAATCAACACAGTGGCCTTCTCCTTCTCTGCCAAAATCCACGTTCTATTTTTCTTTAGAGAATCAAGTTGATATTTAATCGCTGCTCTCCAATTTTCTCGATTATTATTGAATATAAATTTGATTATTATTAAAACACCAATATATTAGAGAAATAGTAAGAGCTGGAACAGTAGTTCTGGAGTATATGCCAACGCACAAGATGATGGCTGATGTGTTGGCGAATGGTCTTCCGAGAGAGAAGCTTGAGAGAGTGATTATATGTATAAGGTGACTTAGCTGTGAGTGTGTAATTTAAGGAGGAGTGTAAGAATAGATTGATCTATGACAAGTCAAGTTCAAATTATGTGTCAGACTAGTCATTTAGTGTTGTCGCCGTTTTTCCTTTGGACACTTTCTTTTTGCTATCGATCTAATGCATACATAATATTATTTTCTCATACATATTTTCCTTCATGACTGCTTAATAGCACACAACGTCCACAATCAATGTTCGACAGAAACTGGCTCGGAACGCTTATAAAGGCAATCCTACAAAAAATGTATGAAACCTATGTGGATGGCAACCCTGGAAGTGACAGATAGGTAGACCAAATAGTTCTTGAAGCGTCCGTTGTTTTGTGTGGCGCTATTGTATCTGCGATTTGAAGATTTTGTTTGTAGCTTGGTCTAGGTTGGTTTCGTGATGCAAAATTGAGATCTCTGAAACTTCGATTTGTGCATTTAATACTACAATCATGGATACAAAACATACAAGAAAGGAAAGTTTAACAAATTTAAAACTGTGTCGGTTTTGTTTATCGCCAGGTGATTATAATAAAAGTGATAGCTTACTTGATTTGTATGACCAACGACCGCCCTCAAAAAAGGATATAGCTCTTTCGCTAAAGATCTTGTCTTGCATCTCAGTCGAGGTAAGTAAAATAAATTCTTACAAAATATTATTTAGAAGTAGATTCATGCACGAAATACAATATTTCACATACCTATTTGTAATGTGACGAAACCTAGACGCATAATGGCGCCGAAAACATATTTCACAAATTTACAGCCCCAAAACATACTTTTAGTACTAACGGATAATTTTCCTAATATATCTTAATATTTCGCCCTAAGTAATGTTACAATGCGCGTATAAATTTAACCAGTTTACTCAATAAGACTAATATTGTGGTAATTCTCTTGAGTGAGCGCCCCCTGGTGGCTGGCTCGGGTAAGGAAG
Organism: Blastobasis adustella; assembly: GCA_907269095.1. Taxonomy (NCBI): domain Eukaryota; kingdom Metazoa; phylum Arthropoda; class Insecta; order Lepidoptera; family Blastobasidae; genus Blastobasis; species Blastobasis adustella. The sequence goes on along the minus strand of OU026119.1, from coordinate 11,335,493 downwards.
GGCTAAACATTGTTTCATTTGATTGATATTCCTTTTTCCAGGTGTTCCCGTCAGATAAAATGCCACCTTACATTTGTCAGCGGTGCAAATACTTCATGGATTTGTTTTATAGCTTTAAAGAAATTTGTCGTCAGGCGGATTCTACAATTTTAAAATTTGTGCAAAATGGACATCCTATAGAACCAATTACTTGGCGCCAAGACCTTATTAAAGTAAGATATATTAATCAGATACTAATTATTAATCTATTAATCAAATTGGAAATTTAATCACAATAATAAAGGTAAAGAGAGTTGTATCCCATGTACCCATAATACAATAATCCAAAATAGTTATGGTTTTGAGCACCACAAAAGCTTAGTAGATCTAGGGTCCATTACTCTTATGAGGTGCAAATAGGGAAGGTGGAGGTTCAGATAATATCGCAGTTGATCATTAGCCACAGCTCATAATAATAAATTGACCTCTAACAAAACAAATTTTTAAGAGGTCTAAAGTAATTGTTGTAATACTTTTTAGCCATAATCATAACTTTATATAATAATTACTCAACTGATTTGAATCAATATACTTTTAATCTTATTTGCATTCCTGGCACTCACCATTATCCTGCTGCCCTTACCCCATTAGGTGGGGGGGTTGTAACAACATGTCTCTTGCCTCCATTTAAGCGTATCACTTATCACCTTAGCACTCGTGCAATTATTTGTGCTATCCATTCATTCCAACTTATATTTCTCAGGCATATGCTACTAGAAAATTGAAGACTGGAAGCAATGTCAATGTGGTAAAAACTATAGTGGAGGGTGGTACAACGGTGGAGGTGTCTGCTCAGGATACAGATAGTGAAGACTGGGATGAATATAAAGTGAAGGTATTTATTTTATGTAAATGACAAAATTTAGCCTGGTGTATAAAAGCATTAGGCAAATCTCAAATAAATATAAAAGTCAAAACAATATTATGTACAGTCAGCTACAGAGTGAACAGACAAGGGGTCTGGTCACTGTTCAGCAGACTGTACCTTAATTTACGGTCGGCTCATAAGTGCAGTATGGCCGGTAACACATAAAACGGTAGCAAGAAATTAAATTGGTAGGCAATTTAATTTTGACATAAAAAAAAAACTTACTATGTGCTACACTCCACCCCATATTATGGCATACAATAAATATGCTGCCTAAGGAGCATTTAATGTAAAAAGTAAAATGTTATGTACTTGCTTCACACCCGAGTAACAGTAATTAATTAAATCTCCTGTCCTCCGTGCAAAGGACCAAGTTTGAGTGTTTAAGTGCGGAAAGGGGAGCCCATTAACCTAATTAACTATACACTCCTGTCAGGCTCCTGACCCATTTTAATAAAGCTATAATTGACAAATATGTCAACATTTAAAATTAAAATAACAAATTCGTAAATAAACGTCGTCATTCATTATTCGTTTACAATGGTGACAATATGTCTAAATTTTACCAGTCATTGTTACACATGTTTGTCACCCTTATTAAATAATTTCCATTGATATACAAATTTCGTTATCCATTTATCAACAGCAACAACTGGACGATGGTGAAGAAGCATTGGCCACTATCAAAATAGGCACAGAGAAGGAAACTCTTAAAAGGAAATCCAAGGAAGCAGGTAAACAGCTAACTTTAATTTTAGTACATGGTATTCTATGAATTGCGTGTGTTCATAGCTTATGAATAATTTCCTATATCCCATGATTGTACCCTATCTCCAGCATGTATTATGTTTTCTGTTATAATTTTTGTCTTTCTTTTCTAGCCTTTTTATATTTTATATTGGTAAATCTAATGATTTGAATGTATACTTGTGCAATTTTATTGATCTAGAACTGAGTCTTAGCAAGGTTTGGGTGCAATTCAAATTATTACTTTAATGCTTTGATACTCCCTATATACTCAGGTAAGTCTACACTTTTATGTTTTCCTGTTGATTTTTAAGTATCAGAATATTTAAGTGTATTTACACGTTATATCGGTGTTTTTACAACTATTGTATTTATGTTGACCATGCTATATGCATTCATGGGTTCTCTTAGGCAGTGGCATCAATAACATAGATCATCCACAGGTGCTAACTAACTGATCACCATCAATAAAATAGTTTATGATCTCAGCAATTTTTGTAGTTGTAGCAATTTCTCATTCTCGTATAATAAATGCATGTATCATGGATATGTTTAGTTTTTAGGGTGTCCCATAGCAATGCGGCACGGAAGGAAAGTACTTTAAAAATTTTTACTTGTACTTACAAACATACCCTTGTATTTAAACGAGATTATTAGAAAAAATCATCCAGATAGCTCAGAATCGTAAAATAAAGGAGTGTGATGTAAATACACAATTTCATGGGAAAACAGAGGAACACTTTAACAGCAACATCCTTACAAATTCACCCCTGTGTGGGTCACGGATATAGCTGATGCATTCTAATTAATATATTTTTATCGTAGTACAGTCAGGCCAAGAAAGTAGTTTATCAGTTTTGACACAACTTCCCGTGTAACGAAAATAGCACCATTGTTGAGGCTGTTAAGTCTTGGAATATCATTGCAAGAGAAAATCGACCTTGTTGCTTAATGGCGTGCAACGGAACCTTAGGGTGATAGAGCATGTTCCTCAAGTTCATACTTTCACATGGAAGGTTCATAAGTTCCCAATTTGTACATGCGCGAAGCCAAATCAGGTCGCCAGTACTGGTATAATGTTAACATATTACTCGTGTACCCTCGCTAGTGTTACCAGGACAGGATGAGGTTAGCCAGGGCTGCTGGCCGTGCGACGAGTGCCATAACACCTTCCCGCTGCAGCAGATGCTGGAACTTCACAAGATACAGAGGCACAGGGAGCGAACAGTGGCCTGCGAATCCTGTGACGCGTGAGTACCACATAACTACTCAAGTACATAACCACTGAGCTGAATTCTGTAATGATACTAAACAATGATGGTTTTCGCGATTCCAAAACGAGATGGCGTTACTGCGACGTAAGGTCTGTTGGCAAAATAAAGCCCTGTCATTGGCTGGAATAGATCCGTTATTTTACAGCAGTTGTTTATGTCCAATAGCACCACAGTATTTTGACAACAGACCTTACGCCTCACTAACGCCATCTGAAATCGTGAAACCCTCATTAATACTGAATGTGGCTTAAAATGGAACTAACATGTCGCCAATAGGGAAACTGTATTGAAGAATAGACGACTTAAGAAAAAGTTATCTGTAGGGAAGCTATATGAACATAAGCAGATCATTTAGACTCAAGGGCTAGGCCCTCAGAAGGCTAGAAATTTGTCAGTAGTATTTCCTGTACTCAAATTTCAAGAACCTGAACTCCAGCCAAGCTTTGTAATTCTGTATTCGTCAAGGCTTGGTGCGGTAGATGGTTAAAGGCACCCCTTCATAAAACGACCCTACACCAGTGTGCGCGCGAGTTCATGTCCATCGCGCACACCCTTTAAATAATTCGAGTAACATTAGCATACAATTATTGAAGGCTTGATACATCGCCATCTCACTCGGCTGCGGTTTGAACAGGTGAGCGACTGAGAGGAGCGCTGTATAATCCGTTCGAGTTAAACGGTCGGACCTGATAGAACTTGTGTGCGCACGGTTTCTCGAAGGCCGGCAACGCATTCGCGACATCCCGAGTGCAGTGGCTACGGGCTGCGGTGATCACTTTCTATCAGGTGACCCGCTTGCTTTACCGCCCTCTATTATGTATATATCTTTATTACAAGGACGATTCCTTTGCATTACAACATCGGGTTCTTCAAAAGGCATGTCTACAGATACCTAAAAGGCCGGCTCCGCATCCGCTCCCTTTAGCTTGCAGATGTCCTGGACGACCGTGGCCGCTTTCCACCAGGTGGACCGTCCGTCCGTATGGTCTCCCTAGGCAATAAAATAACGATTCTGTCGATTTGTTGCAGTAAATTCTTCACCAAGTACGACCGCACGGTGCACTTCAAAGTACAACACACAGACGAGATGCCATTCGAATGCGTCGTCTGCGAACGCCGGTTCAGCAGGCAGGCGTTGCTCCAGCGGCATGAGAAGGTTGGTGGTACTTTTTAATCTTAAAATGATTTATGTCAGTATCTGTTTATAACTTTTATGACAAAATAACCTGACCTGTTAAAATGTAATAACTGTCACGTAACATCTACGTTTCATCATCATCGTCTTGGCGTTCATATCGCGGTTATGCTCTCGCGCACGAGGGCCCGGGGTCCGCCTTGACCATGATCCAGGATTTGGCAGATCAGGTAATTACAGTTGAGCTACTGACGTCTGACCTCTGTGGCGCTGCTTCCATGGTAACCTGACCAGATTCGATCATGGTTACACATTCAGTCGCCTGAATGTGCAGGTTTTTACACGATGTTTTCCCTCACCATGAGAGCATCGGTTAGTCATCATCATCTTTACGTTAATGTCCCGGTTTTGCTCTTGCGCACGAGGGCCCGGGGTCCGCCTTGACCATGATCCAGGATTTGGCAGGTTAGGTAATTACAGTGGAGCGACTGCCATCTGACCTCCATGACCCTGTTACCAGGGGAACCTGACCAGATTGGATAATGGTTACACATCCAGTCGCCTGAATGTGCAAGTTTCATCACGACGTTTTCCCTCACCGTAAGAGCATCGGTTAGTATTCAACTAATGTACATAACTCAGAAAACAGTCATTGGTACATGGCCGGAGCGGGATTCGAACCCAGGACCTCTGGCTTTCGAGTCGGATACTGTAACTGCTCGGCCACCGACGCTTAGGTCTTAAACATTTATAATTTAGTGGCTCTTACACGGTCAGTCAGTACATCGAGGCATGCAAAAATATGGTATAGATCAAGTAATTAGGCATTTACCTTTGCTATGCCTACTTTGTTTTGTGCTGTCTCCGCTTTTGAGGGGGAGACGTCGGAATCAGAATATATTCTACTCCTACCTGTTACTTTTTCATTATGTTTGTCGCTGGTTCCAAGACAGTATTTAGCTTGTCCTCGGGCTTGCCTGAGTGTCAAAACTCAGGTCCTCTGTGTGGTAGCTACTTTAGTAGCCACTGTAGATCACGTCTACACAGGAGTTGCAGCGCTGAGAATGGTTGGGGGCAAATACTGTTAGCTTTCCGCCCGCTGCTCCGCCAGCGTTGGCTATTATACCTATAGCTTGCGAGTAAATAAAAAGTAGCATCCATTTGCTAAATTATCTCCTTACCTGATGCAATGGTTTACCCGTAAAAGCGTAACAGACAGAGTTCCTTTTGCATTGATGATACTAATCTAACATAATGTTGTAACCTATCGCGGTTATTATCACACATTTTATTTTCCTCGTCCTGTGACCATGATGCATGCAACTGCGTCGAAATATCAGGCTACTCGTAGACAAAGGTACGTGGTAGGAAATTACTTTTAAAAAGTAGGGATTTAGTAACTCCTACACGTTCAGCCAGTACATAGAGGCATGCAAAGCCATGAAGCACCAGAAGCACTACCTCAGCCTACTTTAAAGGCCGGCATCGCATCCGCTCCCGGCGGTGGCCGCTTTCCGTCCCTTACATTGCAGATAACCCGGACGACGGTGTCCGCTTTCCACCAAGAGGATCGCCCGTCCGTGTGTCTCCCTAGGCAATAAAAAAGCCCCCGTATTTCCCCCATCAGGTGAAGCACGCATCCATGCTGCAGCACCGCTGCCCGTCGTGCCCGGCGGCGTTCGTGACGGCCGCCGCGCTGGCTACGCACCAGCAGCGCCACCGGCGCCCCGGCGCGCGCCCGTACGGCTGCGACCTGTGCGAGAAGCGGTGAGGGGGCCGGGGATACACCTTTTTATTTTATTTGGATGTCTCACAGCGTTCAACAAACAAAATATACAATAGCATAACATCGGTTAGCCAATTAATAGACACCAATTTTACAAGTTACATAGGAAAAAGTCATATAAAAGTTTACTTACGCAAATCGATGAGAGAGGCTAACAATACAATGCATTACAACGTATATAATAAATCAAATCGAAAGGAAACAATACAATGCTATTTTCCACAGCTAATCCTCTCATTCTACCACGACCACTAGCAAGGGGTGCGTTTTGAACCTCGATCTGCGCCGCGTAAATGAGGGACTTTTTGTTTGATCCCATACTTACATGGCGGATTTTAATCCGCGTTAAAATCCGTCAAATGACTGGGCTATGTTCCTTTCTCTACGCAGGCCTTTATGGCGCATAAAAAGTCATGGTCTAAACCGAATGATGACTTGTTTTTGTGAACCTAATAAATGTAATAATACAATCCGTGTTATTGTATCTTTTCAGGTTTTTCGATCACTCAGGTCTGCAGCGCCATAAGGACGGGGTGCACACGACCACGCCGGCCCTGTGCTGCGAGTATTGCCCCGAGCGTGAGTCCAGCCCTGGCACCTCCCATCCCTCCTAGCTATGAACATGCGCGCCTAGTTGTAGAACCTCCCTATAATAGACTTGGAATTATCTAATTACGCCTCTTTCAGGGTTCCGCACAGTGCCCAAGCTGGCGAGGCACGTGCGTACCCACGCTAACGACAGGTTACATCCGTGCAAGTTTTGCAGCAAGAGCTTCGTGAAGTCACACCACTTGTACAGGTATGTTGTTTTGTTATAGTACAGTAACCACCATTTTAGTTTAAGCATTAAATTTTTTTATGTATAAGTGACGAGTGTAAGGGTTTTTTTTATGTTATACGGGCATACGGCACAAACAGGCAAGCGGGCCACCTGATGGAAAGTGGTCACCGCCGCCTATGGACATCAGCAACACCAGGGGAGTTACCAATACGTTGCCCGCCTCTAAAGCGACCTCTAACATACATCTTGAACGATCCCATGTTATAGTCCAAAGGAAACACTGGCTGGGAGCTCATTCCACATCCGAATCGTACGAGCGAGAAACTTTCTGTCGTACCTTCGCGTGGTGACCAACAGAGGATCTACGTAGTGGGGATGAGTGTCCAGCCCACGGCGTGTGGTGCGATGGCGGAATTGTGCTGTGGGCACCAGATCGAAAAGTTCCTCAGAACACTCCCCATTGTACAGCCGATAGAACACACACAGGGATCCAAAGTCCCTTCGGTTAACCAGTGGTGCCAGTTTACTCTGCCGGACACCAACAGCGTTCTGCTGATGGCTATAATAAAATACATCTTACCAAGATCTGCTGCGTCGTCATTTCATCATCACCCTTGATCGCAGACACATCCGCGTGAAACACCGCGATCAACCGGCCGAGGCGGCCAGCGAGCAGTATCGCTGCGAGCAATGCGAGGACACCTTCGGCACGCAAGACGAGCTGATCTACCACTCGGCCATCCACGCCACGCAGAACCTCACCTGCCCGCTCTGCCAGGAGAAGTTTGCGAACGTCGATGCTGTCACTGCGCACATCAAGTCGCATGTCAATGGTGCGTTTTGGATTCTCTATTTTTTTTGTTTTAACACTTTCGCTGCGGCCGACGAAACAATTGCGTCCGCAATCGGCGCTCCGCGTGTGCGCGCGACGCACCTAGCCGCTCCGTTTAATACGCGCGCTACGATACTGAACACTGCTGTAGCATCTCAAGCAGACCCTCCGGTACTATACCGATAGGAAGACGCCGGTGTATGCTTGCTTCCTGGATCTGTCTAAAGCCTTTGATTTGGTCTCTTATGACATTCTTTGGCGCAAGTTGAGGTGTGAAACTGAATTACCCTAGGAAATTATAAATATTTTTGATCACTGTTACAATAACCAGGTTAAAATGGTGAGGTGGGCAGGTAGTTTGTCGGAGGAGTACAGGTTGGACTGTGGAGTGAGACAGGGGTGTTTGACGTCACCTCGACTCTTCAACCTCTATGTCACCAAGCTGATTGAGGAGGCTGAGTGAGGAGGATCAGAGAATATTTACAATGCCAAATTATTATTTGCAACCAAGATTCCACTGTCGACTATTTTCGAAAATGTACCATAGAAATTGATCAAAGTTAAATTTCGACTAATGCATCTTGGCTTTGGGCTAGCAGTCCCTTAAATCCTTGCAGTGATCAACTTACATAAGTTTATAGCATATTAATGCGTGGGCCCTCCGTGCGCGAGAGCATAACCGGGACATTAACGCCAAGATGATTTTTATAATGCATTTAAAGCTTGATCGGACCACAAACAACAAATTTATTTATTCCTTTGTAACTATATTTTTTGTGTACATACATTAGAGTGATATTTAATTTCATCGAGCACAAACATGCCAAAAAAATTATAAATTATTACATTAAATTACAGGTACGGAATACCAATGCGACCTCTGTGAACTGGTATTCACAACTAAAGACAAATTGGACACTCATCTAATAGCAGCACATGAGGAAGAAGTACAAGCTTTACAGGTTGGCAAAATTGTTAACTTTATTTTCACCTCTCAAACACTAAAAAAGGACACTTTTGGTGCGTTTGCTCGATTTTGCTGCGAGTTTACGCACCAAAAATACACTTCCCGTGGGAGAGATAAAAAGGTGTATGTTTCACACGAGAACAAATTTTTTTTACGTCTCGTGCCATCAAATTTCTAATATTAGCTCTCGTATCAAAAAATAACTTTGCTCACTTGTTGAACAAATAACTATTGCCTTTTTGTGTAATATGAGTCTATGTTTTAGGAAATGGAGGACACAAATGAATCTTCTATGGATGTGGATGAAGATGAGGAAAACATCCACGGTAAACTTCGTTAGATCTGATTCATGATATTATTACACAAGCTATTGGATGCTTTTATAATTTGTAACGTGGCGATATTATCGTGGATGTCTACAATATAGGTAGCATGAAAGGGACACACATTGAAAGGGATGAGTCAAATAATCGGTAACATAAGAAACGTCTCGGGGTGTGGCAACCCCGAAGCACAACCATTCGCACCTAAAATGTCACACTCCTGTTATATTAAACAATGTCCCCTTCATGCCAGCTTGAGTGACATTACACCATGAGTACAACATGGAGTTCTTCAAGAAAGGGGTAAAATGGTTTTAACGGGGTCAGCAACGCGTGGGTGATGCCCCTGGTATTGCAAACGTCCATAGGCTGCGGTGACTGCTTACCATCAGGCAGGCCGTAAGCTTGTTTGCCGCCTTAGTGGTATAAAAAAAAACCCCTCCCCTATATCGTGGACGTCCACAATAATTTCGTTACGTCACAAATTACAATAGCGCCCATAGGCTACCAGTCTATTATTTAATAATAATAATATTTGATAAGTTCTCTTAACTTACCTAGCATTGCTTTCGAGCTTTGCTTTTTGCTATGAGTTTCATTTATTCGATCGTAATGCATGCAATATATTTTTGATTATGATGTTTCGATTATTATTACATATTATTGAGTACAGATAAATGAAATTTGTGTCTCTTACAAATATAGTAAAGGAAGAAAACGGGGAGATGGTGGTAGAAATAAAGAAACCTAGTGAATTTATGGTAAGACATGACTCCTAAAGTTTTATATAAATATTGATCTCTTTGTATGAAATTTCTAACTTTAATTCGTTCTGTCCTCAGCTGAGTAATCTACAGGAAACGGAATCAGAAGGCAAGAATGAAAACACTAATTCTGAAGGTGAGTGACGCGTGGACTGTTACCAGACCCACAAAACAAGGGAATACCCCTCTAACCTATCTAAACTCATTTATGCACGATCGTAACTTCAATTTCGAAAGAATTTGAAAGTAATAATAAATATGCTTGGACAATTCACACAGCGCCATCTAGCCCCAAAATAAGGAAAGCAAAGTCCTTTCACATTCAGTAGATCACAACCTTCTTTTATTCAGTAGTTTTAAAAATCTCAGTGCCCGGTTCTGTGATTGGACTACCGGGATTCTTTTCTACGACTACAGTCCATTCGCGTTAAGAAAATAGTGAATAAAGGTGTTTACACATTGGAGTAAAAATCAAACAATTTAATTTTTTTTAAAGATTAAGTTTATAAACGGATAAAAATCAACTTCATTGTCTCAAATTTAAAATAAAGTCAAGGATATTCCTTTTGCTTAGCAGCCAGTCTAATATTTGCTGTTTATTCCAATCGGCGAGGTATTCATTTTTATTATTTTCTGCCGTCATCTGGTCACTGTGAACTTGACTTTCGGCGGAAAACGATGACTCTATGAACTCTGGCTCCAACCAAGCTACAACGGTCGAATTTCTAGATCATGTGTGACGTATACACGTTGACTTGATATCTTACGTTGCAGAGAGCGAAAGCGAAGCGGCTTATATGGAGATGGCAGCCATAGAACCTTTGGCCAACATAAAGAAATCGCCAGTGGAGTCACCGCCGTCGTCAGCCACGAAGACGATCGTGCTCACACACAAACCCGCCAAACAAGTTATACAGGTAATTTGAAGCTTATTACTCTGTTATAAGGTATTTTACTGCAAAAATCTTAACATTGGTGTTTGCCTGACATCCCTCGACGGAAGTTTTCACAGTCTGGGTGCGCAATGTCCAACAGGACAACAATATTTTGATAACAATCGAATTGTCACTTTGCAAAATGTTCTTTTTGTGGGATATCGGCGAACTAAATATACAAGCGAGCAAAATTAATGCTCTTTGACTTATATTGAAGCAGAAAATAAATGCACAGTGTATTGAAAGGTATATTGGCAAGCAGTATCAAACACATCAAATATAACTAACTATACATCATGTTCTTATTGAAAGACTAAACAGCCAGGTTCTAAAGAGTTATGACACTTTACCGTGATCATCACTTCCTGCCCTTGCCCCTGGGTATTACCACTGGCATTTTTCGGGCTTATTTCGCTAATTCATGATGCTGTATTGAATTCCAGCCGGCAACGCCTGTAGTTCGGAAACCTGAGGTGGTCAAGCGGAAAGTTGTCCAACAGCCAACAGAGTCGGAGAAAAAGGAGAAAGCAGCAGTTGTAGCAGTTCACACGGCTGCAGTCATCAAGACAGATGGCGGAAACAGCGGTGGCGCTAGCGACAAATCCTTGCGCTTATTAGAAAAAGAACTTCAAGAACTAAAGAGGGTAAGAACCCGTCTGTACATAGTATAAAACAAAGTCGCTTTTTGCCGTCTGTGGCTATGTACGATTAGATCTTTTAAACTTCGCAAAGGATTTTAATGCGGTTTTCAACAATAGATAGAGTGATGATGTTACAAGGGCAAGTAGGTAGAGGTAAGGTAGATGTAATGTAAGGGTAGGGTATTGGTAGGACGCTACGCGAACGAAGTCGCGGTAGGTCCATTTGTACATTTATAAAAGTGTACCTCAGTTGCATATCATGAAATCTAGAATTGCATCGTCCTTACTTCTTACGCCCAATTGGATCTAGCACTTTTCATGCAATATTCGTTTCTCACTATATTTCAGACGACAGTTAAAAACGACACGCAGAAGACTGTGGCCAAGTCCTCTGAACCACTGAGGAGTAGGCGACCGCAGCTGCACACCTCAACACCAAAGCTAAGGTAAGTTGCGTGTAATCGAAATTTCGAGATGTTCGATAATCTGGAAGATATTATAGACTGTAAGGACGCTGTAGGTTATTCTACGTCACAAAAGAGAAAAGTGACTACTTGCCAAAAGGATGTGAGGCATGCCGGTTTTTTTTACTTATAGAACCCGCTCAAGAGGATATGTAAATATTATCTCTACGAACACACGAAGCATGGATGCACTATCATTACAAAGTTGAATTTTTCTTGTACTCGATGACGTAGCATGACCTACGCCCATCACAGTCTATTATGGCTCGATATTTTTTTATGGCAGATCTACAGAAGAGAAAAAGGCACAACCCTCGCCCAAACCCTCCGCCGTCGAGAAAAGAGCTCCGGAACGGCGCGCTGTGAAGGAAAACAAGGAACCGAAGGAGAGCAAAGAGGTAAAGGAGAATAAAGAAGTCAAGAGCAGCAATGGAAGCGATAAAGAGAAGTCAACGGGTGGTAGTGAAAAAGAACCTAAGGAAATTGAAACGCCAAAGGTAAGACTACGAACCCTAGGACTCTGATCACAGCTCTACAAATGCCTCATATATTGACCTGACGACGACCTGAGTGGTTCAGGTTAACATGCCGGGTCTGCCGCGCTGAGGTCCCGGGTTCGATTTCCGGCCAAACAGAAATTGAAATGATGAATTTAATTTCTGTTGCGGGTATGGGTGTTGTATGTAATTATGAGTATTGTATTTAAAAAATATATGAGTAGTTTATCAGTTGTTTGCTTACATTGGGGCTTGATGGCGCTGTGTGAAGCATGTCCAAGCATATTTATTTAAAAAATATATTTATTTTATTTTAAAAATCATATGTTTTTTACAGAGTACTCCTAAAAATGTAAATACTGATAAGACTCCAGCCGAGGAAGGGATCCGACGGTCGACGCGGCCGTCCAAAGTGAAGGACTATGCCAAAATGATTCGCGACAAGCCCGGAACAGATGACGACACGGAAGACGATGACGACGAATACGTAGAATCAGAAAAGCCTGCAGAGGTGATGAATTAAAAGCACTCTAAAAGACTCTGAACTCCCCTTATTCCTTTTCCGTAATTCATATTGGCGTTAATGTCCCGGCTGTGCTCTCGCGCACGAGGGCCCGTGGTCCGCCTTGACCATGCTCCAAGATTTGGCAGATCGGGTAATTACAGTCGAGCGACTGCCAGCTGACCTCCATGACCCTGCTACCAGGGGAACCCGACAAGATTGGATAATGGTTCCGTTCTTATAACTATTTTTCATAACTCCTACGAAGAAGGACGTGTTTTTTCTCATTTTATAACTGGGTATCTGGTAGATAAACAAGCGTAATAAATAAAGTTGCCGTGTTGTGTCCGGCATAGTGGAATAGCACCAACCCCTTATACTCCTGGGTGTCGTACAGGGCGACTAAATTTTTTGAGGCTGAAGATCTATACTCTCCGTAGGCTGGAGAAAGGACAGCAACTTTTTCCATTGTTATATTTACAACACTGCGATCTCCAACCCGCCTGCCAAGCGTGGAGATTATGGCAATAACATCCCCTTTCGTGGGAGAGGCCCTAAATCCTGCAGTGGACTGTTACGGGCTGTGTAGATAAAGCCTTAGTTGCTTTAAGTCCACCTATTGTGTTTTTTATGAAATTAAGTTAAATAATTACTCGCATAGTGTACCTGATTTCCCAGAGTAATACAGAGAAATACAGTCTCTCGCAATGTATTTCTCTTCTGTCCCAGCAGCCTCGCAAAGGCCGGCGCGCCGTCTCCAAGCCGGCGCCGAAAGCCGCCGCGAAGCCCGCGACGCCCGCCACCGCCAAGAAACGTGGCAGGCCACGGAAGGAGCCTATCACTTTGGTGTGAGTTTGATTTCTTTTTTGTGTGTGTGTGTTAAACGGCAGACAAACAGGGGCAAGGGACAAGCGGCCCACCCCGGCAGGAAGTGGTCACCGCCGCCTGTGGACATCAGCAACACCAGGGGAGTTACCAATGCGTTGCCCGCCTCTGAAGCGACGTCTGATATACCTCTTGAACGATCTCATGTCATAGTCCAAAGGAAACACTGATTTATTATTTATATATATGCTACTCAGTGACAAATTAGCAGACAGCCCACCTAATGGTAAGTGGTAACTATCGCCCGTAACATCTACAATTCATACATTTAGGCTGCAAGTAACAAACATGCAGAACCGCAGGTGCTTTGTCACTGTGAGGACTAAGATGAAATGCCTCATGCCTGTAATATCGAAAGTGTACACATAAAATCCAGAAGGTCAAAATTAAGCCTTTCCCAAACAGGGAGAGGCGATATAACTGCGATATAGAGCGCGATATTATCGCATGAGGCGTTCCGGTGCGTGCTGAATATCACACTGAACGCATTACTGCGGGACGCATTATCTTAATACACCTATTTGGGAGAGGTTTAATGCCTAGTCTATACTAATAGTATAAAGAGGAAATATTTCTTTGTCGGTTTGTTTGTAATGGATAAACTCATAAACAACTCAACAGATTTTCAAAACTCTTTCACTAATAGGAAGCACATTATTTCCGTGTGACCTTGTACTACTAGTAGTAGCTACTTTTCACATTGAAAATAATAGGGTCTCGCGAGAAAGTTGAAGTTGAATGATCAGAGAGTTTTTAGAGAAATGAAAGCCGCTGGGAATGGCTAGTTTGCAATAAAATTATATTTATCGAATGTATTTATTTCTTGTTATAGGATGATTATGTTTTGTATGCCATATGATTTGTCGTGTAATTATTCCAGCCCAGCGAAAATCAGAAAAGACGATACTGAGGATGAAGATACCACTGTGAAATCAGAGCAGACAGTAGCAGATAGTAGCAGTTTGAAAGCAGAGCCTTTGAAAGCTGATAGTGAAAGTAAAACTGCAGATGAAAATAACGACACGGTGAGTCTTAAAGAAGTGCTTTAAAAAAGAAACAACGGGCACATGCACCGGTTGTATGTAATCTAAATTTCGGCGCAAACTTTCCCGCTGTGGCGTTAACGGCCATTTCAGTCGATTAGGTTACTAATAAAACTATACGGGTAGAAACTATAGACCTCCGCCATCCATGCTCTAGATGTGCCTAATCAGCATTTGCTTTGCATTGCATTGCACGCTGAAAATTTCCAAGAGGATCCAGGGGGGAACATCCAAGGTCTCCAAATATTTTTGATTGTATGGTAATTACCCATGTGTCCGTTTTTTTTTTTTTGCTATATTGTTTATTTATGTGATTTGCTGTAATAAATACTGTTTTACATATTGGTTCATCTAAATCTCGCTTTAGTCCCCGTGATCCGTAACCTCTTTGAGAGAGGTAGAGCATGCAGGGACATCTCATTCGAATTAGAGCCACCTACTGGGGAAGTACTACCCTTGACGTGAGGGATATCGCAGATAAGATCGAGGAGGCTCATCTGCGCTGGTTTGGTCACGTATTGCGTAAGCCTCAGGGATACGTAGGAAATAGGTGCCTGAATCTGCCAGTATCCGGAAAGAGGCCCCGTGGGCGACCCAAGAAGCGATGGATTGACATCGCTCAGTCGGATGCGAGAGCCAACGGCTTACGACGCGAGGATGCCGAAGACCGGGCGAAGTGGAGAAGATTGAGTAGGAAAGCGGACCCTGGCAGAGGCCGGGATAAGGGCTAGGACGATA
The DNA here is from genome assembly GCA_907269095.1 of Blastobasis adustella. Taxonomy (NCBI): domain Eukaryota; kingdom Metazoa; phylum Arthropoda; class Insecta; order Lepidoptera; family Blastobasidae; genus Blastobasis; species Blastobasis adustella. The sequence goes on along the minus strand of OU026119.1, from coordinate 11,320,272 downwards.
ATGACTGGGGATATACTACCCTCCACCTTACAGAATACCGCAGCTGCAGTAAAAAAGCTGGGGTGCCTTACATTGTCCTGGCAGTTTCGCTTTTCAACCACATTAAAGTCACTTTTAGTTTTTGTGACTTTAAAGTGGTTAAAAAGCGAACTTTTTTAATTCTAGAACCCACACAAGAGGATGTGTATATACTATAGCTACGAAAAGTCGAAGCTTGGGTCATAATAAAAAATAAAATTTGTGCACGGGCAGACCGACGTTTTGTGGGCCTCCTATACCTGTACTACCGCTTCAAAGTAGATTTTTTCTTGTTCTATAACGTAGTATAACTTACGGCGCCCTTACAGTCTAACACTTTAAATGGTATTGTTTTCCTGCGGATGAGGTCGTAGCTTGGTCAGTGGAGGGGCCTCGCTTATTTGCTGGCAGAACGTGTGTTACGAGGTCAGCGTCCATTGGGTGCGGTAACTGCTTACCATCAGGCGGGCCGTATGCTTGTTTGTCATCTTAGTGACGATTTCTGTCATATGCGGAGCGCATTAAGTTGAATTTTAATGGCTATTGTCGGGAACGGATCATGGGTAACGACATATACCTTTAAATTAAGTTGGTGTGTATGTTTCAGGATGACAACAAGCCTGCTGGTCAGGAACAGAAAGCGCAACCAAATGTGATAGTTTCTCCTACGGGCCAGACGTTGAAGAAGGTATTACTATATTACTATCGATTATATTTTCCCAAGTTTTGTACTTATGATTTGATTACTGAAATAAGCAAAATAGTTTTTGGTAATTTATAGAGCGGGGAGTGTGGAAAGTTGGCACTTCACAATATTGCTAGGTCCGTGTGACTGTGCGTTTAATGTGGTGGACACCAGAGCAGAATATCACTGACCCCTTCGCTAGTGTCATCGACGGATGTCTAACCATCGGGCCTGTTTCACAAACTACTGATATTGATAGATATATGTGATGCCCGTAATAATGAAGCAAGATATTTCGTTTTCGTTAACTAGAGGGAGACAGCATCACAGATCATCACAGTGGTGAAATAACAATCAGGTCATTTAGTAATTCTGTAAGCCATAAAATGTATTTCAGTGTTTCCTGTTATTCGACGTCAATATTGCGAAGTCCGCCTCGCCCGCCAAGTGTAGCATTTATAGCAAATCCCTAAAACCTTTGGTTCCAGCAATGGACATTTGGATTTATATATTACATGATGTGTTATTGTTATAGGTACCAATAAAGTCTCTGCCACCGGGCGTGAAACCACTACCCCTGCCAGCAAATGCTCGATGTAAGTATAAGTTTACTGCCAGTAATTTTGTCTGCGTAAAAGTCAGTGATTACGTTCCGGACCCATCCCCACGGGAACCTCATTGAAATTCAGAATAAATTATAGCCATCATAGGCTATTCTGGGCTACCAAATTGCAGAGCAATTTCATTAAAATTCGTTTTTGTAGTTTTTGCGTGAAGGAGTTACAAACATCCATTTATCCACATCCTTATAAACTTTCGCATTTATAATATTAGTAGGAGTAGGTTAACTTAATTCGGAGGGGGAGTTCAAATAATAGGTAACTACTATATTGAAAATTTGCTACATATTTGAATCAAGAAAACATTTTTTTGTATAGCGCTTGGACCCGGTGAGCTGTGTGAAATGCAGATCGGGAAGAAAGTAGTCAAAGTACAGAAAATCGTGATGACTAAAGCTGAAGTGGAGGCAATGACGAAGAGAGGTCTTCTTGAAATGAAGGTAATTTATTGTATTGAAGTATTAAGTTTCTTGAAAGTAGTGGTTGGACTGTTTGAGTTGACATTTTGTATAAAATAAATGTATTTATTGTATACACCATTTACATTCTTTCTAGCATCTCTTTTATAAATGAAAATCGGTTTACTTACTATTTTATATTGTTGCAGGACGGCACTATGGTGTTAAAACAAGGCATTAAATTTGGATCAGACCCAGCCATTCTCAAATCCAGTCTAGTTGGACAAGGTTTGTATTGCATACTTCCAATTTGACAGCAAATATAGTGCGTCCCATTGTATCTTACTTATCCTACCCTTTTTTTCCAGAAGTCTCAAAAGAATCTCGGACCCCGAAAGAAAAGCCGACACGATGCAATTTAGAAGATAAAGATGAGGCATAGTTTTAAGTTTGATCAATATATCATGTTTGATAAGTACACAATAACTCTGTCAATTTTGAGAGAGATGTCCGCTTTCACCATCACCTCGGTAAGTTTTAAGGAGCTCCTGACACAAGTGACAGACTTGTCATGAAAATCTGTCACTAAGTTGTTTATATATAGGGGTAATGGTGAAATCGGGCGTTAGGCCAAATTCAGACCTCGACTGACCGTACGTCAGTCGCGTAGCGTTATGTCAGTCAATATGGGTATGAGTCGCAACATGACCTTTTTATATTGTAATAAATAGATGACATCGAAAATAACAACAAAGAAATGACACTATTGGTTTAGCACATGTTGACCTTGGGCTGAACTTAAAACCGGCACGCGATGAAGGACAATGGCAGTGATCGGTTTCGTTTCTTCTCGTATGTTTCTTATAGGCGTTTCTCTATCTTGTGCGAGTGAAATCGAAGATATGACGGATGTCTATAGTATTCTCTGTCTGTCTGTTAACGTATTAAGGTATTCTGAATAGCGCGCATCATTGCTGCACTTTTATTGTTCATACATTTTGTCATTGAAGTGAAATCGGCATTACGCACGTACGTACTGTCGATCGAGCACTGAATAGGGACTCGCGTTGCGAATAATTTTCCGTTGTTTCGATTCGGAACTATTTCCCATGTTTGTTATTTGTTTGAAACAAATAATATTCGTGATTTAGTCTTTATAATATGGTAAATGTCTATTCTATTGTATTTTGACAAGTGGTATCTACTGTACAGTGTCACACACTTATCTGACCCGGCGGCCAAAACTGGAACTAAGTGTCGCTATTTCGGACTTACATGTCGTTGTCAACAACAGCGACACTGTCACCGGGGCAGATAAGTTGGTGGCGCTGTAACATAAACTTGAAACTGAAATAAAATAAAATGTGTTGTAGATTTAGCATTGGAATTTAAAATTCACGATGAAATATTTGTTTAAAACATTGTTTTCAAATGACATTTATAATAAATAATGCTGTTTATTTAAAATATTCGATAGGTAAAAAGTTTTATTTGCATTTATATTAGACCATGTAGTACATTAACTTAATGCGACATATTCCTTTAGGTATCGAGATTTTGTTTAAATCGTGCAGTTCCTCCATCATATACACTGGTCATTATTATTTGTATAAATAGAAAATAAGCTTATAATGGATTCAACTATTGATCGTCATACACACTGATAAGGATTTATGAATGTATTAATTACAATACAATTTTTGGCACAACATCATGTTGTTAGTACCTTTTGTCGTACTAAATGTATTCTCAAAATAGTAGACTATAATTAGAAAGTAACAATATATTTTATTTTAGTGAATACCTACTAAATAAAAAGGAATGATTTGAATATATCGTTGTTTTTGTCGTCGAGTTCCCACACTTACCACGTATAACTATAGCATATCAATTAGGGATTGCGATCCGTCCGTCATGTTTTGGCACCTACTGGATAAATACAACAGTACTCACACTCACACTGTCCTTTCTGGTGGATGGCCATGCGACGTGAGGCAGTAACACAGCCGTATTCACTCTTCAATGAACGAGCAGCTAATTCCAGTTCTTGACTCGTCGATGGTCGAACGCAAAGTGTTTGTTACGGCGGCTCGCCGAATATGACGACATCACAGTATTTCCAACTATCGTTGCGTTTCCGAGTTTGAGTGTCCACACTCATGTCCGGTTCCAGCACGCGCACATGGAACAGTAAAAAAACCGTTGCGCAAGTTAACTTTGCTCGCGGCGGAAAATGGAACCAAATCAACAAGAACACCAACTCCCAACAAAAATAAGGAGTCAATGACAGGACCGTCATAAATGCAGACTTATCTTACGCGCACTTTACGGGTAGAATTCGTCTAGCTAGACTGGTTAGAGTCTGTGTGACTGAGTGGTGGCGAAATGAAATGCCTCCTTGTTTACTTTTTAATATTATTTCAATTGCTTTATCGAAACAAATCCCAATTTGCTTGTACGACTTGCGACTGAATTCAGTATAACGAATAATCACACTGAAACTCGTCGCATCCCTTGCCAATCTCCGACGGTCTGCGCTGACCAACAGTCCCATGGTAGTTAACGGAACTACAACCATTTGCTAAGAACACAGCAATAGCGTATCGGCTTCGGCTTACATCCTAGAGGGGAGGACTTTTAGTATATTTACTCCCTTAGTATCCTTAACAAGTTTCTGAAGGAATTGCTTACTTACACGCTTGCGCACTCACGTCCCCTTATAAGCCATTCGTTGATTGGGGTATATGGTAGAATCTTAGAAGCCTAAAAACATCAGCGGCTCCCTATAATGGACTTGGTCCACTGGGTGAAATGTCCAGTGTATTAAAACGTCAACAATTGCCCACCCTACTGATGTACGTCAGTGTACGTCCACCCTGCCGTAATATAGTACCGAACTGTACGGCAAGCAAAATCTCTAGCCTATCAACACGATACCTAAAACCCCCACATAAAAACTACTCTCAAAAGACCAGAGTTTCAGTGGTGGTTGGACGCCGCAGTCTACAGCGAACCTGCCTCCCGAACTAGTACCAGGGCCGGAGGTTGAGGATCATCTGGAGGCAGAGGAGTGTAGGTAGAGTAAGGATTAGCGCCAACACCCGTTGACCTAAGTTAGCAACATTAGTCTAGCATCATCAATGATTAAGATGGAGAAATGAAAATTATTACTTTTTTAGAAAAGAGCTTAAACAGCTGACCTGAATTAATATGATACGTATTATTTGAGGGCCGTGGCTTTAACACTCTAACACCAGGGGGCACGGTAGTGCTACCGTGCCCCCTGGTTTTAGTCGATGACAAGCAAAGCCGTACACCCTTTTCTCGAAGCAACTCGACGCATTTTCGAGCTCTTTATATCTTTGTTAGGGACTGAAGAAACTGCTTGAATTTTATATCGTGTACGTAATATAGACAGCGTATATTCCATATCGTTTATCGAACTTTCAATATTTCGTTATTCATTGATAAACAAAAAAATATACCACTTCGTGACTTATTTAGGAAGTTTAAATTTTAATAGGTACTTGGGAGTTTATAAATGGAAAGTCTCAAACAGCAAATATCGCCCTTACTAAGAGGTCACGACGGTTCATGGACCACTTGTGCTCAGTCTTATTTTCGTAGAATACGTGTTTTAGTGCCCATTGTAATAATAAAAAACGGTCAAAGTGCGAGTATATACTAATAGGCTTTAGGTTTAAACTCTAAAATCAGCGATTTATTGCCAAACAAGAAAAATATTTAAATGAGTAACTATTGTCACGAATAGGGGACGAACGCTACTCCACAAAAGATGTCGCTACGTTAAACGGTCATTTTCTCTATGCTTCTTACCTTAAATGTTTCGTTTCAGTTCCTATAGATGTCTCTGTCTCACTGTTTCCCGCCCTTTCTACAGCTACATGACGCGGATTCAAATGTTGAACTTGCTCAAGCTCAACAAACAATCAAAAACTCGCGACAGCCGACAGCGCAGGCCGGCCCCGACTTTAAAATATTTTTTTTCTATTAAATGTATATTTGATCCATTTTTTATTGAACAAATAATTTTATTTAGGTACTTGGCTACTAGTGAAGTGCTGAAAAACTTTAGTGATTTTTTGTGTTGGCTGATTCCTCAATAATTAAAGTAAGTACATAGTACTTTGTAGTATTTTGTTGTTATTTTTAACAAATCAATTTTTTTACTAAAGAAATATAAACCATAACTTAACTCAAATAACACGTCAGTAAGTATAACTTCTGCAGTAGTAAACCGTGTTTATGCGATAATAATATAGATACTTACTTCGTAATTGATAAATAGGCCAAGATAAGATAATTTCTGGTTATAGTTTGAACACAGTTATTTGCCCAAACTATAACGTAGAAGGGCGATACACTGAATAAATTAATCCAATTATTCTTACTTTAAAAATATCGAGTGTGTTTCAATTAAATTTTATTTTTAACTAACATTACATTCGACTACACATTTCATTTCTAATTAACCCTTTACAGAAGGATATCTAGCGTGCAAAATCTTAAAATTATTTTAGAATATTTAGGTAGCAATGAGCCTTACGTAAGGTTCTCGTAAATACGAAAATTACCTAAAAATTTAGGTACTTACTTATTTTAAATTTTAATATTGCGTAGATATGTCTTATTTTTTTTTATTGCCTAGGGAGGCACACTGAGGGAACATCACCTGATGAAAAGCGGGTATTTTATATATTGGGCTAAAGAGTAAGATACAATCGAAATATAAATGTTGACTTAACACATATTACATAAAACAACGCCGTAATATAGACATATGGCTCCGTATGCGCAAAGTAAAATCTAAAATTATTTCCTGAAATATTTTGTAACAGTCACGGTAATATATGTATTTTTCGTGTACATATTTTTAGTATACCAAAATATTTCATGGTGCTGATTTTCCCTATTATTGAACCGTCCGCTTTCTGTGTAGCTAATATAATAAGAAAAATATTGAATTTTACATGCCGAAAATCAAAAACCGAAAACGGTTCAACTCGAGGCGTGCGATTCAAAAATAGAGTCTGTGATCTGCCAAATCCTGGATCATGGTAGAGGCGGACCCTCGCGCTACTCGGGCACATTAACGCCAAAATGATATACAGTGGATAATAATCGAGTGACTATACTATTTAAACTGACGTCATGTTTAATAACGTATGTCTACTCGTACTTTTTTTGGGGTTGACGAGTAGAACTACATCACTAAATAGGTAACAGGTAAAAAATTATATATCAAAATATGAAATAGATAGTAAGGTCGCGTATAATAAGTGTATAACCACCTTAAAATTCGTATTCCTGTGCAGCTGTTAAAAGGTTTACAGCAGCATGCATGCAGCAGGTAGCATGTAGCATACTGTTCGAAAGGGAATAAAGTAGAATACATTTTAAAATTAACATTCTATCAAAATCGCTTGTAGTTATTTTTTTATTACAATTCAAAATTACTTTTTCAGTTTTTCTTTTAAAAGGTACAGTGGTTTTTTAGCTTACAACATTTTTAGAATAAATATGTGTAAATATTTTTTAATTTATTAAACTTTTAAAACTAAATTAAAATATAATTTTGAGGCTGTATTATCAAAAAATATTTTAATTTTAATTTATAAGACAACGTATGGAAATTCATTAAAGCCATAATATTTTCATTAATTACATACAAATTTGCAGTTTAATAATGAGCTATTGGTGCCTAAGGGACAGCTTATAGGCCCTTCTTTTAGCCAGCTCCATTTGTTTAACAATGCACCTAATATCCTGTATGTGGCAGTAGCTACAAAATACATTTTTGTAAAAGTGGTCGTACTCTTATTAACTCAATACTACTTCTTCATTTAAAAAAAATAAATTATATTCTTCCTAATTATTATCGATATAATTAGGTAAGTATTGTTGATGATCGAGAGCCACCAGCACCTATCTGAGTAGTAGACTAGGTACCTACCTACATATCTGTACCAACCCACCCAAAACCTACAATATAAACCCTTTGCATTGACACATTCCTCTCTGAATACTTCACCAGTATTTTCCTGTTGTAAAACGCATCCGCTGTATGACATTGAGACATGAAAATCACATAATTGGTAATAAAAATAGTGTCCACACGCTGAGGCTCGTTGCTTTTACAACTGATTAGCGTACGCGTGTGAATTAGTTGTGTCCAAAATTGCGCTAAGTGTCTTACCATGATTAGAACCGCATATGGGCATGCATACCTTATTACGCCAACGCCTCTCTACCCTACTTTAAGAACATCGGTCGGTTCTTTTCCTCTCTTCAGTTAAATTATAACCTAACCGACAGATGGCGGAAACCTCCGACAAAATATACCTATTCAAATACTTCTTAAAGTACTCGTACAGTTACAGCTTTTAATAAAACAAACGCCCGCTAAGAACCATCTCGATTTCACTGGTATTCAAATAAATAAAATCGCGTCTAATTAGGTTCATTCTTTCGGGAGCGACAGACAGAGTCACATACAAACAGATACGCACATCAAACTTATATAGATACAGTCGGCTGCAGAGGGATTTGACATTCCCCCACAACATTTAATAAATGCTAGGGGGGTCCAGTCACCCCTATTTTGGGGTCGCCGATTAAAATATATGTAGGTTGACACAAAAAAGCTAGCTAAGATTGTGCAGAGAGCTATGTAGAGGTCCATGTTGTAGAGATCGAATTTGAAACGAGGAGATTATATGGGATCAAGGAGAAAAGAAGGGGATTAGGCTTTGTCGATATCGGACAGCACGTCCTAAGTGGCAATGGGCCGGCCATTTGAGACGACAGGATGGACGCTGGTCCCTAACGATTACCGAGTGGCGCCCACGGACTGGTTACCGACGACCTGTTGTAGTCTAAAGGCGCGATAGATGGATGACATCATCATCGCATCGCAGCCCGTAACAGTCCACATCCACAGATGGATGTCATCGATCGCTGGAAAATAGTGGATTGCTAAGACGACCAGTAAAAGAGAATTGGGACTTACGTGCAATTTTGGAAGGAAAATTGTCGATTTTCATGAAGAGCACAAAATAAACTTACGACAGAAACCGTCCGGGCGCCATCGTAAAAGTTCCGGAACTACTTAAATAGTTACGATGGAGGAATTACGATTTAATGTACGCAAATGGTTGCTATAAAATTTTTTACCTAAATGATATAAGGCGAATGTGGATGAAAAGGCTGTGTCCCGCAGCCTTTTCATCCACACTCCTGAAGAAAACGCTGATAAAAAATCTTTTCCGAAAAGGCATACCTACCCTCAACCGGCATAAATACTTATTGAGAAGATTGTTGTAATCTCCGATCTATCTATAGAGGTGTGTGTCTGCTGTGGCGTGTCGTAGCGTTGTGGTTTTTTTTTATGTGAAAGCCAGTTTAATTAAGATATTTCTTAGCTTCTTTGTTTCAATAAAATCGGTTTAGTAGTTTAAAAGTATTTCAGTATATGTAAACTTAGCCGAGGGTTATCAAACTTTTTCTATTGGTTAAATAGAATTCTTTGACAAATTCACATAGCACCATCTAGCCCCCAAGGTAGGCAAAGCATGTGTTATGGGTGTTAGATAACTGATAAACTACTTATATACTTTTTTTTAATACAAACTACACCCAGACCCACAAAAGATATTTAAATTCATCATTTCAATTTCTGCTTGGTTTCTGTTAGGTTATTAGTATGGAAGGAGGTCGTCTATTACGAGTAGATACCTACTAACCGGTAAATCACTCTGTGCAGTGTTAGCGTGTCGTGGTAGTCTCAGCCTATACCTGTGGGATGCAGGTATGTAGGTCGTGAATAAGTATACCTCCCTATGTACATATGTACCTACAGACAGAATCTCTGAATTCGTCTATCGTAAAATCCCTGTCTTAGCAGTGTATGACAGACGCTAAAGAATATGTAAGTATGAAAATGTAGAGATCTTCTAATGTAATAAAATTGTTCAACATCTTGTTTATAAGGCCTTACGACTAGTGGATTCTCGGCTCATAATGTTTTTCACAGCGTCGAGAATCAGTGCAATGCTATATTTTTCTTTGTTTAACTGCATTAGCACGTAGTATTTTAGCCACGTAGTAAGGCAGTATCTTACTCGAAAATAATCTACTCTTCTTCGCCACTTAGGTACTTTGTCCCCGATATTATCGAGTGAGACTTTCAGCTTAGTTACGCGGTACCATTGAAAACAGTAATACCTACCTGTTGGCACCTGTGAGTCGTTTAATAAAACTAAATGAAGAAAATACATAACATTTACATTAATAAATTAATGTACCTATAATCCAGGTTCTAACGTGTAACATTTGCTTGAAACCTATCAACCCACTGCAGCTGGCAGCCGTTATGACGAGCAGCCGCGTTTGCGACGGTTTTATTACCAACATTACAAACAGTCGTAGGCGACTATATGCATAGGTGCATGAACGATTTTCATATTGATTGTGTCATGGATATGCTCATGATATACATTAGAGCAATAACAGGGGTAAGCACTGATAGCGACGTCAATATACAACCTCAAAACCATTTTTACGTCAAGGTTTCGTGAAACATCGAATGCGTTATCTTGGTCGATAAATTTACGGCTGTGGGTTGACCTTACGCAAGATACAGGGAAATGTTGAATGTTGAAATTTTCTTTTTGTTCTTTTCGTGCAACCGTCCTCTGTGGATATTGGCCCCCTCCGAGACTGAAGGGTCAATAACAATGACCGGAAATAGCTGCCATCCATTTTTGGTCTTATTTTATTTTTGAACCGTTCGTCTAGAGTCGAAAGGTTTTCAATCTTGATTTTCGTTACGAAAAATTCTATATACCTATTTCAATTTCAATGACCACACCGAACGAAACCGGTTCAAGAATAGGAAACATTGGCGTCATGCATAAATATATTGAATGTTTCATAGCAAAAATCACAATTGAAAACCGTTTGACTCGAGGTAAGCGGATTTTAATGTTGCCTGCTACGCAAAACAAGCGTACAATGCGTCTAATGGTAAGCATATACCGTATAAGCCTAGAAATCTTTGCAGTTCCAGAGGTAGGTATCACTTGTGTTGTTCGATCCGAAACCTATCCACGCCATGCTATACCCTCTTGGGAAATTGAACTTCAGGGAGTTCATTTCACTTCCAAAGCGTAGGTACGTGAGAGAAAGTTCTAAGGCGAGAGGATAATGTCGTAATGAGTTGGTGAGTTTCAACTATGCGGGGCACGACTCGAATCATTTTGAGTTTGCTGGCTATTTGAATCGGCAGGGTACACATCATATTACCGGTGTCATACCTATAAGGCTTCTTATACAGACTATGTCTGCAGATCGGAAAATGGGTAGCATTATACAAATAAGATCATTGTTGTCTGAGAGATATTTGAATATAGCTGTACATCTTGATTTGTCTCGGATATTTATCAAGGATCTTTCGGTTGTTGTTTCAACGAACTTGTGATTAATAAAAACTAGTAGGTAAATCTATTTTTCATCATTAGCTCATGTAAATGACTCGTTGCATAATTGTGCCTCTGTAAGTATTGTAGTTACCTGAATCAATGAGGTTACGCGGACAAAGCCGTGCTGGAGCGTCAATGTCGCGCGTGGCGTGGCGAATCAGCCCCATTCACGAACTCTCCGAGCCTCCACAATACCCTATCCACTTACAGCTACAAACTCATTTTCGACTAAAATATTGTACCTACTTGCTTATTACTTAACACCATATAAATGTATCTAAACGGGCCAATATTTATTAATAAGTACGCTGGCGATGATGACCTAAGTAAATTCCTAATGTGTTCGTCACAGTTTGATTTACACGACTATATTTAGGTACCATTTTTTGTCCTTAGTAACAATAATATTAATTTTATTGAGACAGCTATATCAGATCTACAAATTGGCTCAGAGATTCAACGTCGAACTATTTATTGATGTCCGGAATATATATTTATTAGGAAGTCACGTCTTGTCGTATATCGGCAGGGTCTGCCTATATATATAGACAACACGTTCATCACCGCTCTATACGGTAGTTCCAGCTTGTTCTAGTGGGTATTTTCCATCTCCCATATGTTACACCACATAATTCAAACAACGTGAGCTGTATGCTGAGGGCGGGTCTCTTCGAGTTTTACGGTGTTCAAAACGGCTATGTACCTACCCCAAACCTTTCACGTCCACCAAGGCAGCCCACTGTTGTTTTAATCATTTTAATTTAAAGAACGAACTGGTGCGACAGCGTTGATGTACAAGAAATCACTCGTATCGTATATTATGGCGATTCCGTGCAGCGAAACATTTTCAAATCAGCCTCATTCTAAAAATACCGAAATAGCTATGATAGGGCTAAATTTCCATGGTACAAAAATAAATTGTAATAAATTAGTTACTTATGCTAATCAGGGCGGTAACGCTCGCTAGGGCGGATCCGCCCAGCCGCGAAATACAAAGGAAATGCGGACCGGACATCCGGCCATGGTTACTAAACACCGCCATTACCAATTGGAAGGCGAAGGCAGACCCTGAACTTGCCACAGCCAAGCTCATATATTGTTTACGTTTAAAAATACACGCGCACTTGACCTTCAAAGAGTGAGTGGTGGACCAGTATAGTTACTCATATCGTAAGCTTTAGTTTTAATCATCTATAAAAATAGTCTTTCACATCCTTGAAAGGAATCGATTGAGTATAAATAAATATGCTTGGACAAATTCACACAGCGCACTCCAGCCCCAAAGTAAGCAAAGCTTGTTTTATGAGTTTTAGATAACTGATAAAATATTTACATACCTTTTTTAATACATACTACACCCAGACCCGTAACAGCATTTAAAATTCATCATTTTAATTTCTGTTCGGCCGGGTATCGAACCCGGGACCACTGCGTGGCGACCGGCATGTTAACCACCTCAACCTCAGGTCGTAACAGTCTCTGAAGTGGAGTAGGGTCCTAAAAGTAGGTACCAACATTTATTTTTGCATTGTTAATATGGTTACTAATACACGTGTATACTAAGTAACTAAATTTTAACTTAATTTTACCACTTAATGCATTTTATGTAATAAAAATGCCATAGCAATGCAAAGTACCTATCTGACCCTTAAACATTGACATACCCATTCTAATAAATAGGGCAGTTTAAAAAGCTTTTACTTGCATGACGATCACATATAGATTACGTGAAATATTACTTTAATAATATTGATTACAGAGATTATAATCATACAACCTCCTGAAATCATTCAACACGCCACGCAAATACAGTATTGAATAGAGTGTTTTAAAGAGGATTAATTATTTATTGCACTCTTTCTCGTTTCGAAAAGATTTTTGTTCGTTTTGAATTCAATGGCTGCGTGACGGTACTACGCACAATGTTTTCGTGTTAAATTCCAGCTGAACAGGAATAAAATTGATGAGCTTTTGTTGCTACAATTTTGTGTTTTAATCTTCTCATTTTGGAAAAATGTTAATGCCTTTTTGCATGATTTTCATTACATAAGATAGTACCCATCCTTTTTTTAAGAATTTGGTACAAACTACCCTAAATTTAAAAAAATAATCATCGTCGCGTTAATGTATCGGTAGCGCACTCATGCACGAGGGCCCGGGGTCCGCCTTGACCATGATCCAGGATTTGGCAGATCAGATAATTACAGTAGAGCGACTGCTGACCTCCGTGCCTGACCAGATTGGATCATTTACACATTCAGTCGCCCGAATGTGCAGGTTTCATTATACTGTTTTCGCTCACCATAAGAGCATCGGTTATCATTCAACTAATGTATGTACAGAACTCAGAAAAGAGTCATTGGTACATGGCCGCAGTGGGATTCGAACCCGATACCTCTCACTAACGAATCGGATACCTAAACCACTCGGCCACCGACGCTCCTAAAAGTATCTACTTTTAAAATAGTAGATCTCAGTAATGGATAAACAGTTTATTCTGGAGCAAAGTATCCGGCCTTGACACTTCAGAAACCACTATTCAAAAAAGCAAATAGCAAAAAACCATCCGCTTAATCGGAGTAATGAGTCATTCTGATACTCTTGCCTTTTATGCCGCCTTCAATTATCTCATTATCTGACTTCACACGCAATCCTAAGTGGTGTCCCGCGAAATGTACGTATAGCTTAGGGCTTAAGTGAAAAATAAATAATACATTTAGATACCACTAAGCTAATAGAATAAAAAAATATGTTTGAAAACCTATTTTACTCGTAAAAGTTCTACGTCCGACTTCTTCTGTAACAAAAATTAGGCTAATACATCTATTTCGACGTAAGGCAAGGATTAGTGTATGGTACAAATTAGTACTAATATACTTTATGGACTTAGTATTATAAAAATTATTACATATTACGTCTAGCATGCTGTCTATAGTCTACATTTCGTTTGAATTGTAAATTTTAGATACGGTTTTTTTCTTCTTACTGCTAGTAGAAACACGAGTCAAAGGTTTTTTGTTAACGCGTAGAGGACTATATAATCGCTACATCTGTGGTTTGTAACAATTTATTATCTTCTTCAGCTGCAGTTTAATGTTCAAATACTGTGTGAATTACAAAATAATATACAAATATGCCTGGAGGCTGAGCATGACGTAAGACAATATGAGTAGAGGCAATTTATCACAGTCACTACGCCTACCCGGGGCAGAGTAGTAGATTTTTTGTTTCTAGTGTTCGGTATACGGGCTACTCACTTTTTTTTCTCCCATTGTCTCACCAAAATAGGGAATTGAACTTATGCATTGTGTTGCGTATTGCATGATGTATATAACTATACACTATGTGCAACAGGAACGTAACCGCCTAAATTAAATTTAAAAAATGATTATTTTTAATTCATGGAAGTCACACTAGAAGTCTATTGTAATGTGTATTTTTGTGCTTTTATATTGGTACGGTGTTCAGTCGCCGATATGATATTTTTTCTTCGCTACATAAACATAGAGCGACTTCTTCATAGACAAAGACATTTGAAGTGATTACCACCCCAAAGTAGTCGACTGTTGGATATGAGTCCTCTACCTACATGAATATATATCTAATAGATATCCAAATACTAGCTTTCAGCTTCAAGAATAGAAAAGTTTATAATAATCAATCGACTTTCAATTAATGGATCCTAAGTCGTAGAGAATTTCCTAAAGAATTCGTTTCGAGAAGATCCTAAAGAATTTGTTTTCCCATTCGTTTCTGTAGGTACAATCGGGATAGGCGTATTTTGTATGTTATGTACAAATATGATTATAAATTAGTGCCTACTAATTATGACTAATGTGATCACGTTATCTTCACTCTGTAACGGATGCTTTTTTTATTCGTGTTTGTTGAAGCATTATATAGCTAAGTACTTCTTTTTAATTTATTCTATCTAGCAGTAATTAAGTTGACTGATTCATTTAATGATCATGTTCCGTAGAAGCCCTAAGTTCTACGAACGATCATCAATCTCCTCTTCGTCATCGTCATTTATTTGTAAGGAAATGACTGTTTTATCTGCAATATCTACTATGTACCTATTTTTATTTTATTTATACTTATTTTATCTAGGATTATATTAATGTCACAACGAGTCAATACTATGATGAATGTGCTAAGTTTATGTAGGACGTAGGTAGATAGGTAAAATGCGAAATCACAAATCTAGTTAATAGATATTTCATTGCTTAAATTATAGCATAATATTTTTTCTATATAAACAAATATTTATATATTTATTTGGCCGTGTGGTGTCCGGCAGAGTAGAATAGCACCAACCCCTTACACTCGTGGGTGTCGTACAAGGCGACTAATGTTTTCGAGGCAACAGATCTAAAGTCTCCGTAGGCTGGAAAATGGGCAGCAGCATTTTCCATTGTTATATTAAACACTGCGATCTCCAACCCGCCTGCCAAGCATGGAGATTATGGCAATAACCTCCCCTTTCGTGGGAGAGGCCCTAAGTTCTGCAGTGGACTGTTATGGACTGTGATGATGAAATATATATTATTGACACTTTGTGTTGTGCATTCATAATGGAACTCCATTACATTATAGATTAAAACACTTTTTACACTAGTTCCTACTAAATCTATTATATTTTAGAAATGTAAACATTGCTAGAAGATGACGTCCGAAACTGGTCACAATTAATTAAACGTTTATAAATAAAATATATTTAGTGGAACTAGTGTATAAAAGATTTTAATCTATAATAATATTATAAATTATACTTACAATAAGCCAGCGGTTGAGACCTTCTTAGGTATGCATACCTGTGTAATTTAATTATTTCATGTATGAAAATGACCTAGTACCTAATGACATCAATTTCATGTAACTAAAGCCTAAAGTAAATAGAGAAAGTGGTCAGTAGTGTATCAGGCAGGCAAAGCTGAGCCAACATTGTGATAATGATAACGGACGAGAGGTTCTGAAGACAATTATTTACCTTGTAACGTATGATAAAAATAGCGCGTCTCACTTCTTACGTTCGGAGTTGTTAGCGCCGTTCTAAAGATACGGGTATTTACATACTCATAATACATTAGGCAGGTAGCGAATAGGTATTCTTCTTTTATTTCAATGCATAGCTCCAAGGAAAAATCTCCTGTTCTGAGCGTAGGCGAGTGCGGTCTGAAAGTAGCTACACGAGCCAGATACGCTCTTCCAGTCGGGTAAGCGTAGTACATACGCGCCTACAAAAAGCCAAAAAGATCCACTTCTTATAAGGTCTCGTCCCTACTTAGAAAGCGTATCCAGCTGACCAACAAAAAGTTAATGGAAACACAACACAATATTCCGTCCCTTTCATACCAGCGTGGATCCATCGAGAAGATAGACACGCCGAATTAGTTTTTTTCTTATACTTAATAAAATTACAGCGTCATGGGGATCCACGGAGCGTAACCCCAACGTTTCCCTTCGGAGTTCTTAGGATACAATTATTGTTGGCCGACGTGCCAGCTCTCGAGACTCCATTATTATCCAAGTACCAAAAAACGTATAAATAATTGGTATGACGCCTGAGGCGGGATCATCGCTCTTCCTCGGCTCCACATATTTTAAACACACGCTTTGTTTCGGTATCTAGAAGTTCTTCATAGACGCGTAGACGTTTTTCGTTCTCCATTTTGTAGAATTAGTTTGTCATAGAAAAATCCCAAATGTCACGCAATCTCTATTCGCAGAAGTGAACTAATTTTATGCTACCAAAAAAGAGAAACAGGATATTGACGCATTCTATAAATATGGCCATCGTTTCGGACAATATTTATCATTTATTCAACGTAAAACATTTATAGATAACATCTAATTACACTAGAGACATGAATGGTTAAAATGTTATTAGGATAGGTGGTTTTTGTACTAGTCGACTGTAAAGATTCATTCAGGTGGGTGGGTAGTACTGGGTAGTATCCAAAGATTTTGAAATATACATATAGTATCCCATCATAGTGAAAGGAGTCAAGGAGATTTCAACGAGCCTCTGAGGGTAAGTTGGGAAACAACGTATAGGATAGGGTACTTAGTTACAAGTTTTCGATTTTCGAGAGGAGTTTTCATTTGTATTTACAAATTATTTTCCTATCCCGGAGTTGAATTCGTGACCATAGTCTCGTCAATCATAATCTTTTCTTGCAAATGATAGATTTACTTTAAAAAATATCCGAATTAGTGAAATATTTTTAATCTATTCGGTTGCCTTTGATCTTACTCCTTACAAACTTAGGTCTATAATTTATCATTGGTACTTTACCTTTACCTCTATAATTTATCATTAGTAACTAGCGACCCGCCCCGGCTTCGCACGGATGTTTCTCTATAATAATAATAGGTATGCAGATAATGTATTATACATAAACCTTCCGAACAAAATTTTCTAAATGTTGGTGAAAACCGCATCAAAATCCGTTGTATACTGACAGACAGACCGACGCGTAAAATTACTTTATTTTATACTGTGTAAGAATTTACTGTCTTATTGGTAGAAATATAGAGCAATGACACTGGTTATCGTCGCCTCGATACGCGAGGCTGCAACTGATGCGTAAAGAATCAGGTTTCAGTTGTACACATAATACGGGTACTCAAATACTCAATGATAATTAATTAATACTTACTAGTGGACCCGGCGTGACTTCGTTTGGGCACCTACTTTACCCCTATGCACCCTTTTTTTCTTGCTTATAAATCTTCCTCTTGAATTACTCTATCTATTGTTGAAAATAATATTCAAAGCCGTTGTGTAGTTTAAAAGATCTAAGCGAACATAGATACATACAAAGATACATAGGTACAGCCGGCGGGAAGCGACTTTGTTTAATACTTTGTAAAGAAAGTATAAAGAGAGAAAAATTGTCTAGTCCATATCGGAACCGCATGACGACGATTCCTTACAAATAAATTATCGCACAAAGTACTTAAATCTCCTGTAACTAAATGGATAGTGCCATTAAAATTCTCAGTAGTACAACTGGTAAGACGAACTAAAACTTAGTAAAACTACTGGGAACGGCAGATACAGATCTTAAAATGCACTGGGTAATAGACTGAATTAAGCACTAGATGGTTCTAAAGAATTACTTGTTTAATTTTCCTACTAAAACTCTATTTAAATGTTAAATACTACTTCCAATTTAATTTTCTCATAGTTAGACTAATAATCTCGAAAAAGATGGGAGTAAGATTGTGACGGAATGATAAAATAATAGATACCTAATGATACCCAATCATCTATTAACACCAACACCCAAACTCTACCCAGCACTTATAAAAGTACTGACAAAGAGTAGAGTATTAGTAATGACTCTACCTTTTTTACCTCTATACTTTGTTTTTGATTTGTTAATTTGTAATAGAGGTAGAAGTCATAATTTTTAATAATGATACCTAAGTAAGCAAACGACAATTCTCCAGTACAATTCGACATGGCGACAGTGTTAATAGTCCATGAATGAATGGTGCTCCATCATACCCCTTTTGATTGTACGAGTATAATGCTTGAATGTATAGGTCTCAGAGGTTGTCATGAGAGGCAGGGGCTGGCGCGGCATGGCACCGCCGGCACGCGGAAGCAAACCGGATACTGTCGATACATACCTTTCAAATGACGATTTAACCAACTTTTACGGTAGACCTACTTCACTTAAAATTAAAAACTTAGATTCGTTTAGATTAGCAGGATCAATTGAAGTGCCTACTTATAAATGCTACTGTCTAACCCAGTTATTTGAAAACGGCTGTTGGGTTATTATAACCACACTGGCCAAGTTGGTAATTTAAATTTGAATGAATTTAACATTCTAAAGCAGGGCTGTCCAACGCACAGACTTGTTGTTGTGCGGACCGCATGTGTCACAACGTATCTAGAACAAGTAGGGTATAGCGGGTAGACTCGTTCGAATTGAAGCCGCCCGATTGGGACCAGGACTACCAGCTCAACCCACCTTACAGAATACCGCAACCAAACAACACCAATTTAAATAGTGATGTCTTCCTACCGGAGAGTAAAATCCAGAGCTCCTTGGGGGTGAGACAGGGAAAGGAACCGTGGCTATGGCAGTGGAGGGGCTTCGCTTATTTGCTGCCAAAACGACGTGATGTATGGGGTCGGTAGTGAGTCCATAGACTACGGTAACAACTTACCATCAGGGAGACGTACGCATAGCTTATAATTGCACCGAACATATCTTTAATCAACCGCGTATAATTATAGAAATTTTACAAATATTTGGGTAAGTTTCAATACGTGTGGGTATCGCTCTTCTATTGAAATCAAAATGGTATTAAATTAATTAATTTGGTCGTTAGACTAATAAATAGTAAGTATGTAATAACAAGTCCAGTGAGTGCACCGTATTTTTTGCATAAAAAAATTGAGTAGGTACTTATTGTACAATTGGATGGGTGTGTTTAATAGTAAACTGAAGTTGTATAATGATTTTCTATATTTTCGTTCAAACACTTAAAGATTTTTTATACCACTAAGGTGGCAAACAAGCTTACGGTCTGCCTGATGGTGAGCAGTCACCGCAGCCTATGGATGTTTGCAATACCAGAGGCATCACCCACGCGTTGCCGACCCCGTAAAAACCTTTTAAACCCTTTCTTGAAGAAGTCCATGTTGTATTTTCCAGTTTAAACCAATATACCCCTCTATCATTACTTGAGAACTTGATTACATAAAAACATAGCTCACCCTAGTATCTAGTCTCACTCTGATATTTCAAAAGTAGATATCGTTTAAGCTTTTAAGAACTAAAATGACAAAAATGTAGAGCCCTCTGCGCTCATCCATTCAATAATAAAGTTTTAAAAATTACTCTATTAAAATGAAATAGTCCAAGAAAATTAATTGTATCCCCGTATTTTCATTTATTGTTTGCCCATTTAAAAATGATAAATGGCCCGGCGACGTACCGGGCTTGGCCAGCCCTGTTCTAAAGGATTGGTAGTTACGAAATGACTAGGTGTATATCCGTGAGAACTTTATCGAGCTAATCTGAAATGAAATTATCCTAGGTAAGTAAGTGGTTAGGCTCTGTGCGCTGGTTTTGAATGGAAATACAAAAAAAGGAACGTTTATCTTAAAACGATAAAATTGAGTTAAACTATTACATACGTGTAAACGTAAGTCCTATTGTAAATTATCGTCACATAAAAACAAGCGCGTCGTGCGTTGAACCACTGTAAGTTAGCGGCAATCATACCCGTATATCATGTAAAAATGCGGTAAACACATGCCTCTGTAATAGCAAAACGTTTTATTAAGGATGGCTAATATTTACTTAATAAGTAGTAGATAAGCAGTCGTTTATGTTCGGACATTATTTAGCGCAATTTAATTACTGGCGACGCCCGGCTATGCTATCACCTTGCTATTTATTACAAGAGGCACACCTCATCTAGCTGGGTGAGTGCTAATTTATGGCTTTAGGAACAGTATTTGCACAGTGGTGTTCGATGACGTCACAGCAGACCACTCCCACGACAGGGAAGACGCCCATTACCAGGCTATTCATGTCTATTACTTAGTTCGCTGACACCATTTCTAATAGACACAGACAGTGGCCACGATATCTGGCATCCTGTGACAAATTCACACCTACGTCTACGACCCATTGTTATGTTGACTCGCGTGTTATATTGGGATATCTCCTCTGTGCCAGTGGACAAACAAATTATGTACCTACCTACTACCTAACTCTACCTAAAAGTTCTTACATGGTACTTCCTTAAAGTAAAGCCTTAATTGGCCTAGTTTCAACTAATTTCTCGCAAGTTACATATCAAATAGTAATCCATCTATCGTTTATCTTTCATTAGATATAGTTTTACTAATTCTAAGTCACTATGACATCATAGGCATCATCATATCTATTTATTAGGTATGACGTACAATCCTTTATAGTATCCTAGATGGTATTAGGTATTGTATTTTTGCACAAGGCCAGGCCCTGACATTGCAAACTGATATTATACAAGACGACAAAGTTTATACTGGTAAAAGCTTCCATGACAAATTAGTTTCATTTCTAGGAACGTACCTATATTTTTAGCACGCCATTTCAATTTGGTGTGTACTTACTTAATTTTAACAAAGCATGTCGACCTAGTTACATGTTACACTTCTATCAGTTAAGTTCTGTTTTAACCACCGACGATAAAAGAGGGGTGTTGTAAGTTTGATGTGTGTATCTGATTTACGTGGAATCGTAGTTCCTGAACGGATGGCGCGATTTCAATGCATTTTTGGATAACTATTGTTTGTAGACCCGGTTAACCGTGACGGTTATCAGTTTTGTTTCCTTGAAATCGGTTCAGAGGTACTATTTTTATACCACTCGCCTTGAGTCGAGTGGTTAATAAGTTAAATAAGGCCACTGCTGAGCAGCCTCCTTCACAATAGCGAAAGAATTGTTTAGTTCGGTAGGTACAGTTCTTCCTAAAGATTACCCCATACAAACGAACAAAACTAGCAGCAAGTATGTTTACTGACTGATCCTTCAGTCCTTGTTGAAAATACAAAATATTAGATATGCCACGACAGTCCATTAGCATTTCGATCCAATGCCATGGGCATCATTAGCCACGTATTTGACAGCAATTTATATCTACTAGCGAGAATTAATGTAAGTATTTATTTTTTTGTTTATCCGCACCTAAAAAACACAAAAAGTAGGCTGCTTAGATATGTATCAAATTTCTCACATTGATAGGCCATGACCTGAAACAGCACATCATGTTGCTTTTTATGCCGTACTAAACAGGTGAATAACTTTATACACCTACGTTGTTTACTTAGAAAACCTAGCCTAAGACAATCTAGGAACTAGACGTCAATAAGATAACCGGAATATTTTTTTCCAATCAACAACTTATTGAATTCTTCACATCGCGAATCATGAAAATCCGGCGTGCGTCACGTATTTCTTTGAATGGAATTGTCCAGTTGATGGTAATAAGATAATGAGTGTGAGCGGGAATAATTAAGCCGCAACTTGCGTTCATTATTGCATACATACGGTGGCGGCGTGCGCTTACGCAGCTGTCAATTATGGAGTCACGAAGGCTGCGCGGCGACCCGCGATGCTCTGACAACACCGCCCCGGGGGAAACGAGGCAAAATCCCTACGTGGCCGGACCCATGGCATACATCGCCATAAAAGGAAGCGGCATCTACCTTCTGAGGACGCTTACTTTCCGGTTCTCGTATCATGCATCACAATAAATAACGTATCGATTGCATTTATCTTTCCTTGGATCAATACGTCAAAGTTAAAAAGATTTTATCGTTGTCTTTACGGCTTGTATTTGGCGCCGAAGCAAAAAACATATACAAGTTTTCTTTATAGGATTCCGTCGTGATATGACGCGATAGCCCGGCACCGATAACAATAGTAGCTGATAAAGATAAGTAAACAAAATACCGTGTTGATAGTTTTTACTTTTGCTATGCTGTCCCTATTTTTGGTTCAAAACTAAAATGGCTAATCTACACATAGTATAAAAAAATCGCGTCCCGCCGTCTATGTACGCTTAGTTCTTTTAAACTACGCAACGGATTTTAATGCAGGTTTTAACAATAGATAAAGTGATTCAAAAGGAAGATTTATTAAGAAAAAAGGGTATGTAGTTGTAAAGTAAGTGTACGCGAACGAAGTCGCGCCGGGTACACTAGTTTACTATAAATTATTTATATTAATCGAAGGCCGTTTGGTGTCCGACATGAAGAATACAGCACCAGCCCCTTCCATTGAAGGGCGTCGCAGAAGATGACTAATGTCTTAGAAGATTGTACCAGACAGCAGGGTCTTCTGTTGAATATTTTCTAAATTACGATTTCCAACCCTCCTGCCAAGCGTGGAGATAATGGCAATATCATCCACGAAGTTAAAGGAAGTTAAAGTCTAGTCCAGTCCAAGGGCTTTATTGTAGGTAATTGAAAGTGAATGAGTCCGCGTGGTTAAGCCGTAGCGAACTGTTGCTTTTCTGGTTATACAAGTGTCGACCTTTTTTAGCCGACATTACTTGGCAGCTGAAGAGATGCCGGTTATTTCCAAGAACTTGGTATGGAATGTAACCAAAGGTTTTATTACAAAGCAACATACTGTAGTACAGAGATATTCGTAAACAAACTAAACTATAAAACAGTTATGACCACGTTTTGTGTGTAATGCACAGCTTACTAAGTTTACTGCGGCTGTTTACCCAGTGATTTCTGCAGTGGGGTAATCTACGGAATGCTGTCACAGGCTACTTTTAGAGAGAATCGAAACAGGGGTTCTAATATTTTGTAACTTATTTATGTATACGTTTTCACCGTGTCCCATCATTGGGTAATTTATTTATTTATTTAACCATTTATTGTACACAATATTTTTACAAAACTATATGACTGAATTTGAATTTGTATTTATTTTTAAGAAGTATGGAGTTTTTTATTTATTACCACATACTTATAATATAAAATATACATTTAACACACTTATTTTTTTCGTCTTCTTCTTCTTGGTCCTATAGACAAAGGTTTTCTGGTATAGAACGCTTGTAGCGATAAGGTTGCCTTTGCCCACAGCTAATTACGGTTTTTCTCGGTACTTTTTTATGAAATTATTCTTGTTGCTCACACAAGAATAATTACAGATAAATAATTTATCTGTCTATCTATCTAACACAATAACAGTATAGTAATTGCGCATTAAAATTAACACAGTCCACATTACTCGTACACGTAGAGCTAGTCAGAATGTTCCCAGGGTCATAACATACGGATCCATTGATTAGTAAGGACATAAATATAAAGTAAATACGTTATATATTAATTGTTATTGATAATGTTCAACATCCCGAGTTCAGTAGGCTAATTGCGAAACGATTACAATTATTGAAATTGTTACTTCTGTGATTGCGTTTGATCGATTTAATAGTTTCCGTTTATTGCAATGGAACTTTGTTAGCAACTGATCCCGTGAAATCAATGATACATAATCACAAAAAATAACAATTTCAATCATTGATTTCAGATAATTGTTAGCAATAGAGTTACTTAATTAGCCTGCAGGTAATACACCATGATAAGGTCTACGACCTGGTTTGAGGAAAAAAGCACATCTTAACGCCTGACTGGCTCGACGTACATAGACTGCTACAAGCTGTTTTTGTTGAGCTTTTTGCTCACTGAGTTGCCGGTCAGTTAGTCGTGTCTGCGTAGGTACTCCAGGATAGTAATTCGATTGACATAACAACCTATTTTTAGGTAGGTACTTAGTAGTAGCAGAAAAGGCATGCATGACTATGACAGTATGACAGTTGTTACCGTTTTATTATTTTTAAAGTCGCACTACCCAATACCCACTATTTGTCGTAACAGTACCCACTGCTAGTCGAAGTATCTACCTTTAACAACTATAAGATACGGTAAAAACCAAAGTTTTCATGATAAAGACGACTTCATTGGGTTATAGGACACGCACGGTTTTATGTCATTGTGCGAATCTAGATACCTACCTACTTCATACCGAGGAAGTCAAAGTTTACAAATACAAGCACCATGCCCCATGCGCAGGTTTATCTATAAGCAAGACTTGAACCTATATACCTACTGCATTGTTAGATATGTATTGTATGCAATAACATGTTCATTCTAAGTTTAAGACATAACTTTGTACACAAAATGAAGATATTACGATCATAAATGATGGATATAGATGCGTACCTACTTGCTATACCGAAATAGCATCGATCCCTCAGCGGCAGGCATGCCTGCTCGTCGCTCCGCGCATATTCCGATGTGACAAATAAATTAGATTCAGCACGCAGTCCTGAATACACAAAGACTAAAGACCCACTGCCGGCGTATTATTTAACATGAAGATTGATTATAATTACGCAATACGGCACGAAACGTGAGTAGGTATTCGAAACGAGCCACGAGGTCCTTTAGGAATACTTTCTAGCCATTGTTGTCAACTGTCAACTTTCATGCTACCGTCTGAATAGTTACTCAAGGTGGAACACCATTGAATACCTAAAGTGCTTCTCCTAAATTCTATTCAATTACTATAGTAACTATTTTTGGATCACACAAAAAATAACGTCCTCTCCTCTCGAATACGCCAACCCCTTTATACGAAAATCGAATCTACGAGTATATTGCCTAAGTATTTCCAAAACTTAATTACTGATGGGGAAGATTGTGAATTGTCGGTGTAATCAGAAACGCATGTAGAACCAAGTTCCTGACAAGTTCTGATGGACGTGATTTTTAAAGAAATGGCGATGGATAGGGTAATAAGATGTTAGGAATAAATGACACAAGTACAGGCATGAGTTTTGACTCATACGTTTGCCACTAACAGCTATATCTTAACAAGAACAATAACGTGTATACAACCGCGGAATTCAAACCGCTTTATGGACTTAGCTAAACTTGTGACAGAGAGGATATCGCTTTGGTTATTATAGTGAATCAAAATTAAAAAACTTTGAATAAATCTGTCGATACACTTTCATCATACATATTATCGGGTTTATTACCATGGTAAGTGTACGGTGAAAGTGTAGTAAATAACTACGAAAGTCTTAGAATCTGTCGATATAGAAATGTTTGTAGCGAACAGAATTACAATTACTTTTATGGTAGAGTAGGGTATCGTAAGGTTGATGTAGGGTAGGGTAGTGGTAGGACGCCACGCGAACGATGTCGCGGCGGGCCAACTCGTATTTAATGATGAGTGTAGTGCCAACGATAAGCGGTAAGTTGAGATTATGCTTGAGACATTGTGTTGGTTGCGTAGTGCCACTGTCAATAACGCCAACGCAATGTGTTATCTATTTTCTGATAGAACAATTACGGTAGCATTAATCTTTTTAAGTGACATACAGCAACACGCATGAGAATTATCTACTCATTTATTAAAGTTTAAGGCCGTATTTATGTTCAGATTCATGTGACAAATGAAATCAATATATTGGTGGAAATCTGTAATTAGTTTAGTTTTAACTGTGTTGTTATAATTTTTAAGATGTTCCCTCTTTTTCGCCACGCTACAGCTTAAACTTGCGGCGGACTATAGAAAACACGCAAGTGTTTTATTTTATCGGATTCGAATCGGATACAGTGTGTACCGCCCTTACGCCACCGTTTAAAAGTTTGTTCCACAGTGAGGGCACACCCCGCAATTTATACCAATTTGCGTTTTTATGTTGACTCGATAAAGTTTATTGTATTTGAAAATCGAGTTACATGGTAGCAATTATTCTATTAAATTTCTCAAACTCTACAAAGTATATACAGTAGTTACCTAGTGTTACCCAAAATTACAGCTAAATTTCCTTTATAAAGACAATGAGGGACTTTAAAATTATACCAGCCCCAAATTTAGCGACCTTAGGCCTACAAATGCAGACCTTACAGGTAACTGTAACTACTACGTATTACAAATTACTCGAAATTTCGAAATATATAAACATGTCCTTTTTACCGAAAGTGTTTGAGTGACTGATAATGATAAACATCGATTAGACTATCGTAGCTGTATTTCTAGGTCATGAAAGTACCATTAATGTGAAGTATTATTATTTGAGAAATGTAAATATATTTGAGTTTGTGTACCTAGTTTGTATATCTAAATGCTCGGTAAAACTGTACAGTCATAATAGGTAGGTTTTACAACAAATACTTGATGAAGAAACAAACATTTGCAAATAGGTACCCATTATTTCTGTTTCTTTTACAATTTTTCCCCCTTTGTGTCATAGTTTTATTTTGTAAATACTTGGTGTACATTTTTGTGTGGTGTGTGGTGTACATTAAGTCATAACAATTATAATTCTTTATTCGGTCTAGTACCTTTATTACGACGAGTAAATAATCAGATACAGTAGGTATATTTTCAGAAACTACTACTACCTATAAACCTTATAGGTAATATGTATTAATTAATCTGAACTTACGAACGTAAGAACTTTATTGCAAAAACATTGAGAACTTTAGGCACACACTCATATTAACTGCTTAATTACATTGTTGACTACAAAAGTGGTCGCCAAAAGTGCACAGTGTCAGGGTGAGCAGCACGAGTCTCATAATTTACCATCTCGCTCACTGGACATCGGCCCATTGCCAAGACCTAGCTCCCTAGGTCATACGTAAATGGCCTACAAAAACCACCAAGGCTTCCACCAACTTACGGGAAAATCGCGATGTAAATACGTGTAATGGACAGATGTTTAACGTCCGTTAATTTTTCATGTCGATATGTGAAGTATAATTATATTATTACTCACAGTTCGTTGCCATAGTTACAATACGTTTACCCCTGACCAAATAAACAAAAAAATTATAGAAGCGTAAAATTATACAGCAATTAATCTGTTAAAAGTAATGCCTTTCTCCTGAAAGAAAAATATGATTTATGAATAAATTTGTCTCCACAGACTAGGTGCATTAGGTTACACTTTGTCGCAGGCGCTATGCTACAAATACCTACATACAAAAAAAGACAACTGCATAAATATGCAGATTTCAGCCACACCCAGGGCATACCTATATTAAAATTTATACCTGCAATGTACCTATGTCTGGGCGGGGATAGAAGTCCAACATGGTGACAACTACGCTAATAAGCTCGGTTTAGGAATCCTAGATGAGTCTCCAAGGGCCTCATTAAATATAATCAAAATTGTTGAAGCATCACAAGTTGAAAGAAACCCTATCCCATCCGGAAAAAATCATCGTACCTACTTGTAACTTTCGCACTTAGTCCCTACTTAATATAAATAACGTATTTCTTTTTTGAAATGAAACATGGTATCTAATAAATTCTAATACGATAATAATATGTACTGACAATGCTTTCATAGATCTGATAGGGTATATTTTTACATTTAAATAGGTATTTAATAAATTTTATCTACACTCATAGCGTAATGTTCCAATTACATATTCGAAAACAGTTGTTTAAGGATACACTTTTTTCACGCCAGTCTATAAAATTTTAAAAAATTACTTTTCGATACAGCATTTCCCATATTATTTTCATTACAGCTGTATCGTAAAATAACTTTTTAATCACTTTTCTTTTTTAAATTTTTGTCGTGTCGGAACACGGCTAAATGTAGGCTGAATACCTAAATGTCTTCAACAAATTCAAAATTCAAATTTTCCTGTTTATATTTGTGATCAGTTCATAGTCTGTGGTTGTCATTATGTACATTTGGAATTATTTTCCCGCTAAACAGAATATTTTTTCTAATTGTTGTAATTTGTGTTTGTGAATGTTTTTTCTTGTTTGAAGCAAAAAAAATAGATAAATCTGAAAGTAGTGAAGTGAATTTCCCGCCACTTGATATCCCCGACGCGTAGATACAACAGAACTGACTGGCAGTTACTTCCAGCAAAGTTGAAAAAATTATAGGTACGAAATTTTAACATTAAAATATGAGTGGAGATAAAGTAGTGTATGCAACTGCATATAATTAGATATTAAAACACTCGTGTCAAACTATGATCATACTTGGCTACGCCTCTGATAAACAGACACTCATATTTTAAAACCCCCTTTTATATGACAGTTGCATAAACTACTATTACATTGCACAGCGTAAATACTTAACCAATAACCAAACTGTATAATACTTTTAGTAAGGACATACACATATCAGTAGTTGGTATTGACAAAATATCGCTTATCTAAAAATCAATTATCGATGTCACAATCTTATCGATTGATTAGTTAACCAAAAAAGTGTTAGAGGCACAGAACAAAAACAAACGTTACCAGTCAATAGGCAAGATATGCCTCCATGTAGAGCCACAGAATATCTATACAAATGTAAGAATCGAAAGTGGTAGAGGCTACTCTACATGATAGCAGATATTGCTACTTTGTTAGAGCGAGAGTTTATAATATTTTTTAACAAAGGTAGGTACCCCGCGGTGTTCACCCGCGGCACAATTTAGAAAAGACTTACTACCTCGCGAGTTCACAACTCTGCTAACATTCTACTATTCGGCGGCATCATAGGATAATAAAATGATGAGTTTCTTTCATGTTTCTGTAGGACTCTGTTTTCCGGTGTAACATTTGGACGCTGAAACGATTTGATTTTACAAAGTCAAATCAAATAATCTACACAATGGACATTAACCTACCGATAATTTTCAAAAGTCTTGAGACTTTTGAAAACTAGAAATGTGTCTTTTTACAAATACTAACAAAGAAAAGCAATTACTTTTGTATCGTTAGGCGATTATTTCAAAGTCAGGGACAGGTCATTGAATACAAAGCTACGCCGTGAACCGACGTAAAATTCTTGTAAAATAGAAAAATGTTGGCTATTATAGGCTTAACATGGCCTGGGCGTGGCCATCATCACGGCTTCACAATCACGGTGTAATTTTGGCCGGAAGCTCACTTTCCCCAATTTCCTCTGGGACGCGTTGTGCGAACGAACGGTGTGTGTCGTCGATGCTATCTCGGCAATTTACTAATTAAGCAGCATAAATTACATCCGGACAATCGGATATAGGTATTGTGTCTATACAAATTAGAGTGAGTCACATTCATGGACTATGTTTCGGATTGAGTTTTGAAAAACTACTGCCACCTATATTAAAATTGTAGTTCATTTATAACTTTTCGACTTTAGTCAACCAATTATACCAGTTTCAAAAGAAAAGAAGCTCGTCTTTTATTGCGGTGCTAACACTTCGGACTAATAAAATATAATGAATTTCATTTCTGCCTCATAATAGGACCCAAAATTATTTCCTTTGACAACTAAGTTATGGAGGCCTTTCAACTCTTTGTCGTCGCATTGTGATTAATCGCGCCGCCTCCACTCTCGCGCAGCGTAAATGGAAACCATCCAACACGTTTTATCAGATTAACGTAACTAACGAACTATGAACACCCCAGTACAAATGCTTTCCGTTCTACAGCGTAGGGAGCAAATTACCGTTTCTATTAATGTATGTATGAGCACGTCAACCATAAAAATCTGCTATTCCGTGTAATTGCAGGTACCTACAGAAATAAGGAAGTAATCTCAATTTGAAAATTAATTACTATTCATTCACAAATCCACGCTCGTAAAGTATACCTACGTGATTTGATTTATTAAAGTTAAATGTTTTCATTACCTGGAATAAATATTTTTTTCTATTATTGTGCTGCTGATAAACAAAAGATCCGTACATAAACCTTATCTTGTATATATGTAACATAGAGAAAAAAATACTTTATAGTAACACATGGAATGTGAAATATATTGAAATTGGATTGACGGTAGGTACTTGTGTATAAAATGAAATGTCAAAGAGTACCCAGCCTAGGCCACACAATACTAATAACCTAGCGCCTAAAACTCATCGTTCCTAATGGAAATCTAATGAAGGGATGCCCGGCCTACCTGTAATTATACAGTCATATTCGTAGCGTGAATCTGTAGTAGGTAATCAATTCATCGAATGCAACTTTTGATTTAGTGGAACGATAGCGTTTGTGAAATGTAAATCTAAATCGTAAAACTCAAAATTAATACCTATCTACTTCCACATATCTGAAACGACCACTAAACATAGTTTTATTATATAAGTAGGTAGATACTAGCCATCCCCCGTGACTTTCAACCTCGCACAGTGATCTCTGTAAAACCATAAGATTTTTTTGCTACGCAGATTTCAGGAGGAGGCTGACGGCATAACATAATAGATATATTCCGGGAGATCCTATTATTTTTCGAGATCAAAAGTACCTACCATATTACCTATGTTCGGAAATAGTGTAGCTTCCTGTTAGTGAAATAATTTTCAAAATCGGTTCTATGGTTTCGGAGATTACCCGAACATACAAACACGCATAGTACACGGAGACACACGCATCCCACAGCTCCACAAGCTCTAATTCTGAATTCCTGACACACCTCTTTCGCCTCCACTACATTTTATTTAAACCGCAGAGTCTGGACATACCTTTCTTTTTCTTTTTAGCACTCACCGTGTCTATAATTAACAGGATGGGAGAGTTCGCAGCGAGACTGGGCCTGGACGAGCTGAGCGGCGGCGCGGTGGGCGTCGGGAGGGCCGTCCTGGCTGAGTTTATTGGTAATTTATTTTATTTTTATTTTGGAACACCGAGAGAGATCTTGTTTGTTATTTAATACCGTTGAACACAATTATCCTTTAGAAAAGTCTGTGTTCAGTCACTTTCGAGCAGGTGTATTACGAGTATTTGACCGTGCTTTGATGTTTATGACCCTCTAAATGGCTGCTATTTCAAATGTCGTATGGGCTAAATAAATAGCGCAACAATGATCATAGTGAGTGAGGGAGGGCGTCTAAGTCTTTTGATACCAAAATAAAGGTATAACGATGGCAGCATGTATGTGATATCCTTTTTACGCCACGTTCATTCCTTTTCGCACTATGCTTAGTATGCACTTTCTTTGTAAAAATTACTTTGTTTTTAAAATAAAAATAGCTTCATTTAGCCCTGCTTGCAACAAATTCTTAAATACGTTTAAGAATGACGTTTAACTTTTTTTGTTTAAGTATCTGCTTAAATGCGTTTAAGAATTTGGTGCAAGCCTTTAAGAGCTTAAAGAAAAATTACGATATGTCAAGTAATGTGGCTTCGAATTAAACATAAAGTCTTAAAACTCCTTTTGCTCCCCAGGCACTCTATTGCTGAACCTGTTCGGATGCGGTGCGTGCGTCGACGTAGCAGAGACCAAGCAGCCGGCCAACATCGTTCTCATAGCGTTTGCCTTCGGCCTCGCCGTCTACGCCGCCGTTTCAGTATGTATCATGCTTTACAGCATTTAGGAACCGTCCTAAACATTGTCTAAAGGAGGAAGGACCCCAGAATGTCCCCCCTCCCCCTAAAAAATATCGCCTAAGCCTGACTGCACTATAAATTTAGGCGATGGTTAGGTAAGTTGCTTATTTGAAATATTCCTAGCAAGAAAAGCATTGCATCAACACCAACCATAAGTGAAATCTAAACCGGCTAAATCACACTTAACTATATGACACCGACTTTGTGACTCCTAAATGCTTAAAAATATCTTAAGTCGTCAACTTAAGCGTCGCATAAGTTTAGTGTAATCGGGCATTAATCTATTAAGTAATAATTTATCAACAACTGCCCGTAGTTGATCAATGCCTGCTCTATCTAAGAGTACCTACACCTGCCGTTATACAACTTGCGTCGTCGTTGCAGTGCCTATGTATTCCGGTTTGAAAGATTTTGTACTAGTAGGAGAATAAAATACCATAAGCTCACATCAGAATGACTATGGATTAGATCTGGGTATTCTTTTACTTCTTTTATGATGGTTTTAAACTAAAACATTCTCGCAATTCAACGTTATTTTTTCATTGCCAATACAAGGACGGTCCGGTCCACCTGATGGAAATTTTTAAGCTTTGGTAACTTATATCTGTTTATAGCATAAATACCGAAACGTATACTAAATTAGTACAAAAGGCGCATTGTTTCACAAATCGGAATGCCTATGGCTATTGAAAAAACAATGCAAAATATTCAAGTATTTAACTTTTCGAGGCAATCGCCCAGTGACACAGCAGCCAACGTCTCGCCGCAAACAAAGCCACATTTTAATATGACCAAGCATGCCCTTGCGTGCCTTCATATAAGGCAACACCGAACGTACACGATCGCCATATACGAATCCAATCGCAAATATGGATAAGTTACTTAAATTATGTTTTATTTATTAAGTATCTACATTTCGTACATAGCTCCGTACTAAAATATGGCTCATTATTTAGTTTACAGTTTTAACACTAGGCAAGGGCTAATCCGCGATTGCACCGTACAAAACGATTTAAGTTGGCGCCTTAAGGTGTTCCTAAGCATTTAGGAGTCACAAAATCGGTGCCATAAAGTTAAGAGTGACTGAGCGGTAGGTGTTGGTGCAATGCTTTTTGTTGTTAGGAATATTTTAAATCAACTAAAGCATCGCCAAATAGTGCAATCGGCTATCATCTATCATCAGAGAGATGAAGAAACTTTATCTTAGAAATACCAAACAGACTAATCCTAAGCCTGGAACTGAAATGAACAACTATTACACGACAAATCGCAACAACAGCTCAGCAGCTACTTTAGCATTTAAGCATACCTACACAATGAACTTACGATAAGCCCTCTGCCAATCCAGTTCTGAAGCCGACTACTATGTTAGTCGGCTTCAGAACCTACTCTACCATGTCTCTCTTCTATAGGCCGGCTGGAAGAGATTTCTTCTTATATTTTGTAAAATCTCTATGCTATTTATTGTGCACTTTTGAGCGTGACACTACTTGGGGAGGACTATTCGAATAGTTTTCAACTTTATTTGACTATGTCTTATCACAGCAGATTATAATTATATTGCTGGTTTCTTTTTCCGCCATTTCTTATTTATTGTAAGCAATGAAATGTTAAAAAAGAAATCATCCCAACAGGCCATCGGGCATATCTCCGGCGGGCACATAAACCCAGCTGTCACCGCGGGCCTGCTAGCAACTGGGCGCGTGAAGTTAGCGCGTGCGGTGCTGTACGTGATCGCACAATGCGCAGGCGCCGCTGCGGGCTCCGGCCTGCTGAAGGCACTGACACCGGGTCGCGTCTCCGAGGGCATAGGCATTACGAAGCCAGGCAATGAAGTGACAGAACTGCAGGCGTTCGGCATCGAGTTCTTCCTGGGATTCGTGCTTGTCTTCGTTGTTTGCGGGGTGAGTATGGGCGTAGCATAGATTTTTTTTTTCTTTTTTATATTATACAAGGCAAGCATTTGACCGCCATCTCACCTGTTGGTAAGTGACGATGCGGTCGAAGATGGAGCATGCCCGTCTTGGAACAGCCTATTCACTCCAGCCTTGAAGGCATCCAGATTATATTGATCAGGAAACACACTCGCAGGCAACGCGTTCCACTCCTTAGCCGTACGCATTATAAAGGTCGAGCCAAAGCGGCTCGTGCGGATAGCTGGAATATCCACGACATAAGGATGAAGCGCTCGCCCGGATCGCGTCTCCCGATGGCGGAAAGGGGCCGGCGGAATGCGGTCGTGCAGCTGCTTCGCACACTCTCCGAAATGTAACCTGTAGAAGACCGACAGACGCGCAACCCTACGCCTCAACCAACTGCGGGTCACAAATTATTTTCTTTGCACGTTTTTCAACCGAATCCAAAGCCGCTAGTTGATATTTGGCTGATCCATCCCAGAGGTGGCAGCAGTACTCCATGCAGGATCGGACTTGTGCTTGATATAACTGAAGCAACTGTTTTGATGTAAAGTACCGCCTAACCTTCGAGAGGACACCAAGCTTTTTTGCTGCAGTCTTAGCCTTGGATTCGATGTAAGGACCGAAGTTGAGATTTGCAGATAGCTCAACGCCAAGAAGCTGTAGGTTGTCGGTAATTTCCACAGGAACATCCCGAAAAGTTGGAGTTAAATAGAATGGACTCCTTTTGGCGGAAAACAAACACTCCTGTGTTTTGGTTGCGTTGAACGCCACCAGATTGGCATCACCCCAATCAGAGACTGCCTTGAGAGCTTTGTCCAAACGATCAACCATACCCTCTAGACAAGACTGAATAGCGTCCCTGCTGGCTTTTGCCTCTGACAGATATCTATCCGTTACTGTGCTGTCGTCTGCGTACCCAAAGGTACCTGGTACAAGCAGATTGTTAATATGCAGCAAGAATAAAGTCGCGGACAGTACCGATCCCTGAGGAACTCCCGCGTCGATAGCCTGAAGATGAATTGCTCGCGGTGACTCTTCCCAATGCGTAAGGAGGAAATGGTAGTGCAACAGTGAAGATTTAGTTTTTCGTGCGTTAACGCAGAATGCCTTACAAAAACTTGCTGTAGGTTACAGGTGTAACACCTTTAACTAGGAGGCGCTGTACTCTTTTTCGTCTAATTGACGTATTATCTTCACCAGGAGCCCTATTTTTGTAATCGCTGGCATCCACGCGAGCACTTGCTTTCTAATGCTTGTCTTTTCTATCTCTAGCAACTTACTACGAGTGTGAAAGATATAGGCAGCTAACCGAGCGCTTGCGTGGATGCGAGCACTTACAAAAATAGGGCTCCAGGAAGCTGCTAGAACGTAATTCTACTCCAAAAACTTCGCATCTCTATAGGAGAGCACAAAATCGTAATTTAAAATCATCTCGTTTCCGCTAGCTCGTAACAAACTCTCAAACTCAAAATTTCTTTAGTGAGCAGGACAAAAATATTCGCAGCCTGCTGTAGCTAGGTAGATAAATTTTTTGTCTAAAAGTTACGAAAACCAAAATAATGCCTATTTCCGCTCTTGGTGAATGACGGTCAAGTGTAGGTCAATAAAGTTACTAAGTAGGTACGGCGTAGATAGGTAATAGCTGTTGTCTCGGTCTAGAATAAAATTGAATGGAAGGCAGAGACAAAAAATACAAATGGAAGGTAAAAAATCAAGTAGATGGATACGTTTCGTGACTCATGTTCTTTACTAGCGGCTTCTAATCGCCGACTAGCTACGTTTAAATCTGAAATATTCAAGCTCTCGTGGATCAAAATAGTTTAAAATGACTGTGGGTCTGTTACGGACGACCCAACACACAACCTAAGTATTTAAGTACCTCATTCATAGCCGCTAAAATCTGTTTGAATTCCTAGCAAAACGGTTCTTTGTTCTAAATAAGTATACCTGTTGTCTCTTTTAATAAAAGTAACGTCACTATAATAATAAATTCCTCTGCTCTTGACGCTCTGTCAATAAAATACAATGTAGTAGAATATTTTATGTATGTACCTATCTGCGAAAAATATTACAATAATTTGCTAAGAATACATTTTCACGTAGTTAACAATATAAGAATGTGTTTAAGAGTCTTGTACGATACAATGCCCTCATTCAACACCCAATATATTGGCAATGGATTCCAACTATTCGTAATATAAGTAACGCGAGTTTATGAGGTTGAATGGATGCTTTTACGCAATAGCTTCTGAAAGGGTTTTGAAGAAACACAGTCACAGCTTACCAGAACAAAATAAGCCTATCTAAAATCTCCTATTCATCTCAAAATATTTCACACGTGAGACTTTACGAACTACGTGTGAAATTGAATAGCTAGGAATGTGAAAGGACAAATAAAACAAAACACATTACCCATAAAAATGGCGTGTTTTACATAATTTATGAATAGTGACACTCCATTATCTAATACAAATAGAAATATTGATTGGCAGTGTGAAGCTGAAATGGCGTGACCAGTCTAAATTTTCTGTTTACTTTTCGCAAATGAAAATGTCAAATTGCCTACGTTTAACTGATAATAATGCTAGTGCATAACTTTTTTACCATAGTGATTCGAAAGTTGCCGCCATACAAAGTTCTACACACATTTCGGTTATCATTCTTGATGATATAGGCTGAATTATCCGACTCTTGTCTATGATAATTTAGTTGAATGGCCGTGTGGTGTCCGGCTGAGTAAAATAGCACCAACCGCTTACAGTCGTGGGTGTCGTACAAGGCGACTCATGTTTTAGACACAAAAGATCTAGTCTCCGTAGGCTGGAAGCAACATATATAACACTGCTATCTCCAATCCGCCTGCCAAGCATGGAGATTATGGCATTAACCTCCCGTTTCGTGGGACAGACTCTAAAGTCCTGCAGTAGACTGTTATGGGCTATGATGATGATGAGTTGAAAAATATGAATAATTCATTAAACTGAAACTATTATTTACATCGTCTTGTCAACGTCACAAATATTTCTAGACGTAAATCTCTTTACTCCAAGCCAAAAAATATTACCGCCCGAGTGCCGTAAACAAAAAGCACACTTGTTTAATTAAATCATGCTTAGGTCATTTGGCAACTATGAAACATGCTTATAGCTTACGCTTTGCAGATTTCGCGCTGCTACAATTTATGTAAAGAAATTTGTTTACATTTTATTTTATTTCGTGAGACAATAGTCCCTATTTATTGTTAAATTAGGTGCTTATAATAATATATACGAATCGCGTACCAAATCGTGCCAAATCGGCTCATTATACGCTACAAATTTCACAACGACTAAAATGTTTTTACAAGAACGTAAACACGAGCCAAGAACTTTTGAAGAAATCCTACGATCTATTTCTGTTCGTTAAACCCGAGCTTTGTGTGACGAGATTAGCTAAAATTTTGATTTATTTCGAGAGTGTTAGGCCAATTATTCATAATTTTAACGATAGAGCCATTATATATGCACAGCATGTATTCTCATTTAGGTAAGTAGGTTGAATTGTAGCTAGGCATATGCGGGTGCGTATAAATGAGTAGGTAGAGAATATAGTCAGACGTACCAATCAATAATAGTACGCAAAGAAGGTGCTCAATAACGTAACTGTATCGTTTAGCTTTGGCACAATCTTTTTACTGGTGAACAGTTATGTTTCCGCATTGAAATAGCTATGTGAAGGGATAGTGGATTGTGAAAATAAATTCGAAGGATTATTCCCTTTGCACTTCTTTGGATTGGAGTTTATCGCATTATACAGGTCGTCATCATCTGCTCCTTAGCCTTCTATTTCATTCAGTTTTATACCTCTGCCATCCATCTACACTTTTGCAACGTCGTTAGTCTGAGCAGGTTGATCTTGTCAGCGACGAGCGTGACACGTTTGGCGAGCGGTGCTGAAATTCGACTAGCTTTAAACTACGAAACGGTCACCCATCCAGTTACCGGACTCTGCGTGCGTTTAACTTTCCGCCAGTCTCGCAATCACGTTGTCATTACTACAGTTAAGACGCTGAGTGGCTCAGTGGTCTGTCACACAAGAAGTCCCGAAATTGAAATGAAGAATTTTAATTTCTGTTACGGGTCTGGATGTTATACTATGACAAATTATTAATAATGATAATGTATTTAAAAAAAGTATCGAAGTAGTATATCAGTTACCTAGCACCCATTGTACAAGCTTTGCTAGGTGGCGCTGTGTGAATTTGTCTATGATTATTTTTATAGAGTACGGGGCAAATCTACTTAGAACATGCATCATTCCAGGTATGCGACCCCCACAAGCCGGACAGCAAGGCGACGGCGCCGCTGGCGATCGGTCTTACAGTAACGCTGGGGCACCTCCTGGCGGTGGACTACACCGGCTCAGCCATGAACCCCGCGCGATCCTTCGGCTCTGCACTCGTCAACAACACTTGGACCAGCCACTGGGTTAGTACTGCATGTTCTTTAGACTGAGACTCTATTTATGAATCGCAGGCCTCGATTCGAACGGTTTCAGTTTCGATTTCCGGCATGAAGACTTCAATATTTTTAAATCACATTGTCAACACCGAAGGAGTACGGTTCTATAATAGAGAAAATCAGCACCATGCGTCAAAATATCAAATTATTCATGCCGAAATTTTCATGCCAGAATTGAAAACCATTCGAATCTAGGCGAGCTATTCAAAAATAGGGCCCCTGGTATCCTTATTCATAGTTTTAGGGTTCATCTTGTTTCTACCGCATAGATCGCAATTAATGCCATAGCAGAACGGAGTGCCTTTGTCTAGCGTTTTATACAGCAGCTGCAACTGTGAAAACGTTTCATACAATAAAGCTCAGCCAATCCTAACATATACCTATCACAGACCTTTGGATCCAGGGTGTGAATATACAGGTATATCAATGAGGCCAATAAATCAAATGCCAATATCGTGCGGTATGTGCCAATCACAATCTACTTATGGAAAAGATTAACCATAAAGTTACTAGGTAGCTGACAATGCCAGATGTAATAATTTATGAAAATTTCCATTATCCACAATTATTAGAATACCATCGGGCACGAATTGTCGTCCATTTATTTAATTTCGTGGCCAACTCAGAGGAAAACAAACAATATCAACACACTAGCGCCAGACTATCATAGCGGCGAATAGCGGTTACGCTTCCATAGTTTAACCAATCGCCACTACGATTGTTTGGCGCTAGTGTCTATGTTGAAGACGAACGTATTCACCATTGGCTCCCATTTTTTTATGCTACTCACACTCGAGTCAATTCCTTTTGAATGCTATAAAAACCTTATTAACAACTGCAACTGCTTGTATATTGTATCCACCTACGTTACCTAACATTGTCGGGTGGGTTAATTAAATCTTTCTGACTGCGCGGCAAGTTCAAGTACCACGACACAGCTCGCGCCACGATAGAGCCTTTGTCCACTTTGCTAGCCGTGCTGGTGGTGACGCCTCACCTATCTAACCGTGGCACCGCCCCAGGTGTAGTGAGCGGGCGCAGTGGCGGGCGGTGTGGCGGCCCAAAACATAGCTCGCGCCACGACAGGACCTTTGTCACCTTTGCTAGCCTGCTGATGATGACTCACCTGGGGCTTAATTCTCGCGCTGTGACGTCTCGAATTCGACATTTTTTCTAGCCACTTACACATATCTCTATCAATGACATTAAAATGTCGCCAAAACATATTTTCTCAACTATCTTCGACGGTCGTAAATTGTCGAACACCAATTTCAGTGACGTTTTATCACAGCTTTTTGGGTAAAGAAAATGGCAAATTTGAGATGTTACAGGGCGAGAATTACCCCCCATGTCCTTCGTAGCCATAAGCGGCTTTATTCATTACAGCCTAAGGATTAATATTGACTGCAACTGACGGTTGGTCGGCTCTAGCTAAAACGGAACAGTTTATTATTACTCATCTGTCTCCCCCCCCTGGTGTACTGGGCGGGCCGGTCGCTGGGCGGCGTGGCTGCTTAAAACATAGCTCGCGCCACGACACGCCACTTTGTCCTCTTTGCTAGCCGTAAGTTCTGGTGATGACCTATCTAACATACTGATGGCGATGACTCACCTAAACCTTTCCGCTGCCCAGGTGTACTGGGCGGGCCCGTCGCTGGGCGGCGTGGCGGCGGCGCTGCTGTACGTGCACGGGTTCGCGGCCGCGCCCGACGCCGTCCCGCCGCGGTACCGCGCCGTCGCAGCAGACGAGAAGGAGGTACGTGTGAGGTGTTTTTTATTGTTGATGGTCGGCTCCTAGTCTGCTAAATCCTGGAGGCAGATCAAGGTGGGCCTCGCGGAAAGCACAAGCTGGATACCATTAAATAATTGATGCCAAGATGATAAAATAAAAAATAATCATTTTGGCGTTCATGTCCCGGTTGTGCTCTCGAGAACGAGGGCCCGGTGTCCGCCTTGACCATGATCCAGGATTTGGCAGGTCAAGTAATTACAGGGGAGCGACAGCCATCTGACCTCCATGACCCTGCTACCAGGGGAACCTGGCCAGAATGGATCATGGTTACACATCCAGTCGCCTGAATGTGCAGGTTTCATCATGTTTTCCCTCACCGTAAGAGCATCGGTTAGTATTCAACTAATGTACATAACTCAAAAAACAGTCATTGGTACATGGCCGGAGCGGGATTCGAACCCGGGACCTCTGGCTGCCAAGATGATAGATGGTTCGGACATGTAGAGCGAAAGGATAAAAGAAAATTGACGAATGAGCGCGAATCTGGAAAACCAGCCCTTAAAAGGAAGACCCAGAAAAACAAACATTCACCGATCAGATCAGTAATCTTCTCAAAAAAGCTGGGGTCTGAAGTGGCAAGAATAAAAGGAGATGTATGAAAATAGTTGTGGATATATGCGAGGCTAGGGATTTGTTTCAGGACAGCTGAGCAAAGTGGAGGTCCACACTTTCAGGAAAGCGATTATTTTCCTAGAACGGAGTGGAATCAACCACCGTAGCTTTTAACCTCGAAAATGCGACCAACATTTTGAATAAAAATTGCATTCAGATGTGAATTTTACTAAGAGTAAGACACTGGTAAAGATTTTTAAAAATTATTCTCATTTACAAGCGTACTGGACGTCTTGCACCCACAGCATGGACGGTCGAACAGAGTGTAAGATGGTTTTTGTGTATTCATTAAATATTACTTACCCTAAAGAAAGTCTAGAATATGATAGGTAGAATAGATTGTATGCAATTTTGTTACGTGGTTAGCTAGAAAAAAAGTAGTTATAAGAAGATGAAGTAGGTAACCTTTTCAATAATTATTTTCAAAAATAGAAAAAGAAATATGGACTCTACTTAGCAATGCGTGTTGCATTAGGTAGATACTTAGTAGAGTTTATCAGCATTAGGTGAAGTCCTTTAAGTACAAACAAAAAAGTTTTCAAAACTTTGATTACTTAGCGTAAAAGAAATTGTTTTACCGAGCTTCAAAAAGTCGCCTCATCAGAGATTTAAGACCAGAATACAAATCGCAGCCATAAACACAGAATTGCTATCTAATTAAAGTATTTATTTTTCAGCTGAAGCGACTAGACGGCGGCAAGGCGGACGACCTCGCCTGAAAGCCCCGCTCACCGTCGCCCCCCGCCTTCTGGCCCTACCTGCCTTAACGAAGCAAAATTGTGTATGTCTAACGAGATTTAAGGATATTTTTCTATGTGCATAACTCTTGACTAGGTACAACTAGGTTGATGAATTCTCAAGTGTCGCTTTCCATGAGTGTTTGTTTATCTTTGGTCTAAGTCTTACCCAAAAATGCCAAAGGTGTCTTGATCTGCAGCTAATCGAAGAACACATAATTAACTAACATTACGCCGCAACGAACATATAATCAACTATTCCCAAAATCTGTGTCTAGGCAAAGAAGGTACCTACTTAGGTACACAAAAAGATGATATGTCCAGATCTTGTCTTATTTGGTGATCAAACATACCCAAGATCACGACTTGCCGTATCAATCACGCTACGTACATTGTGTACCTATAGATGACTTGAATTATCTAAGAAACACATAGAATTTGAATTTCAACGAATACTGCTGCAAATTATCCATTTAAATACATAATTTCCTTAAGTAAATAAGACAAGTCAGTCTGGACAGATTTTGCCTGTCTTATTCGATATACCTACTTACAGTATCTGCGTGACTGGGTACTACCTACAGAAAATATTCATGTATTACGAATGAATGTGTATTGAATTGTGTATGTTTATGTCTGCGTCCACTGATGACAGTTTTTGTATCGGCTCTTGTAAATTACGCACGTCTATATTACAAACTGTAAACTTTTGAATAATTATCTTCCAATATTGAATTTAAACTAAAATTTTATATAATTCAAGATTTTATCTAGATCGTAAGCAATTAGTGTTAATCTACGAAATTTATATTACCTAGTTCGTGAATTTGTCGCGAAATCAAGAATTAGATAACATACATAATGTACTTTTTTATAATTTTACGTCAAGTGATTCCATACCTATGTTTTATAGCTGAAAATCTGTTGTCAATTGGTCATAATACCGAGATAAGTAGATAATAACTATGTTAGGTTTCCTGGATTACCTTTGGAAAACATTATTTTAACATTGTGTTCAAACAATAATGATCAAATTTAATTTATTTATAAAGTAGTTAAGAAAAATTTTCTTCATAAAATTATTTTGATAATTACGAAACAAGTGTTCTTCGCTATAGTTTTAATATTAAAGTAATACATAATTTTCCTTTCGTGCTTGTTTTATTTGAATAGGTTCCTTAACATTTTTCTTGTGTGATACCTACCTCTGGTATTGCAAACGTCCATAGACTACGGTAAACATCAGGCGGGCCGTAAGCTTGTTTATCACCTTGGTGGTATAAAAAAGCAATACAGTACCACTGCCTATTCAAGTTGCTCATCCGGAATTCCTACCAGGTTTTGCCATTCCTCACTTGTAGCAGCTGCGGACTCAAAATGCTGTCGCCCATTTTCATCTAAACAAAGATTCTAAAACCACTTTGATGTAATTTATTACTTTCATATATACGGCAGGATGGGATAGTTATTTCGATAGAGTGGATATTTATAAAACCTACTAAACTAGAGTGGACATTTTATTAGAGTGGACGTATCGATAGATTTTGAAGTGGACTATTACAGTAGACCATTCCATGCAGTTAATTGAACCAACTGACGGTAAAACGCCAATTATATTTTTATTGAAGAGGAATGGGTACAGCCTTTTGTAGATCTAAAAGCGCTAATAACTGTATAAGGTTTTTGTTTAAGTATCAGCTTAAATGCGTTTCAGAATTTAGTGCAAAAGTATGATTTACCATTCTCATGGTTTGTGGTGCTTTTCAAACGAAATTGCTTAGAGCAGTGGTATTCGTGCATACCACTTCAAGACAAGCACTCGAGTAACCAGTAACGTACAAAACCTCGTACTCCCGTATCCCTTATAGTAATAACCTAACCGGCAGAAAAAGTCGGATAACTTCCGACCAAGTTTACTTAAACTCAAATATTTTCTAAACTACAGAAGCGATTTTAATAAAACTAAGCTAAAAACCATTTCGATTAAACAGGCTTTTTAAAAGAAAAATCGCATCAAAATCGGTCCATCCGTTCAGGAGCAACGATGCCACAGACAAATACACAAAGCCGCAGATATACACGTCAAACTTATAACACCCCTTTTTTTCTTCGAGGGTTAAAAATCATCCCTCATTATGCTTTAATACTATTTAGGAAACACTGGCTTAGAGCACATGATTGCAAATTATAATAATAATAAATATTCGTGGACAAGTTCACACAGCGC
Organism: Blastobasis adustella; assembly: GCA_907269095.1. Taxonomy (NCBI): domain Eukaryota; kingdom Metazoa; phylum Arthropoda; class Insecta; order Lepidoptera; family Blastobasidae; genus Blastobasis; species Blastobasis adustella. Next base: position 11,276,380 of record OU026119.1, on the reverse strand, counting down.
CATCTAGCCCCAAACTAAGCAAAGCTTGTGCTATGGGTGCTAGATAACTGATAAAATACTTTTAAATACATACTTATTATACATAGAACACCCAGACCCGTAACAGAAATTAAAATTCATCATTTCAATTTCTGCCCGGCAGGGAATCGAACCCGGGACCTCTTGCGTGGCAGACTGGCATGTTGACCACTGAACCACTCAGGTTGTCAAATAATAGGTTTGTATGTGTAACTAAATACTAAAAGTTTCTTGGTTTTTCTAGATCTTGCAGTTTTTTGCAGTACCTACACATCTACTTATGTTTACTTAAACTAAGTTAAGTATTAATGACAATGAAGTTCTGCGGGCTTTGCGGTTGAGTGAAGTAATGTGTGGCCATCAGACACTGGACACTGACGTTACGTGTTATGGCCATTGTAGTTGCGGTCAGTAGTCACTACTCACTGTAGGCAAAAATATTTAACACGACTTTATCCCTTTCTATTACAAATAAAACCCAAACTGTACTACCCTAATACACAAAATAATACATGTTGCATAATCTCCGAAACTACTAAACCGATTTTGAAAATATTTTATTAGTAGGAAGGTTTAAGGACATTTTTAATCCCGGATAAAGAACAGGATCCCGCAGGATAGTTAAATGTTTACAGAGATTCGAACTGCGCCGGTGAAAACCGCAGGAAACAGCTAGTTTGTGCTCTAAGGCCTATTAATGCTTCTAATTTAAAGTAAAGAACTGAATTTACTCCTATTCCAGATAGCGTTGGAGTGGCGTAAGGTCTGTTGTCAAAATAATGTCGTGATATTGGACAGTAACAGTGTAAAATGACAAATTTGTTCTAACTAATGATAGCACTAGCGTAGAAGGAGTATAACAAAGAGAGGACAAGCAAATAATAATACCATGCATGAACAGAATCACAGCATACAAAAATTGCTAAGAATGAAATGGACGAAGACATTATTTGTTGTCCTTGTCGGAATATGAGATTTTTCGCTATTCGACCAAATTGGTAATAAGTTAAGTCAAGCTTCAGTCCGACATTTTATGATACTTTTTATTTGTTCGGGTTACAAGTGTTTAAGGGATACCACCGTGGTACTGATAAATTACCTTAGTTGTGGCGTATTCATTTTTTTTATGGACCCTAAATTTATCTAGTGTTGTACGTCCAGTGATACATAATGGTGTTGGTTTACGTACCTACAGGTTTGACGCCATAGCATAAAATGTTAGGAATAGAATATTCTATCTGAAAATTACAATAGTTCTAGCTGGCTGGCACTTTCGAGCACTTTTCGACACCAAAAGGTCCAAAATGAATTATATCTTTTGTTCTCTGTTTTGAAAACTGTCATCTTACGTGACTAAATGCTTTGTACTCGTGTCTTTGTTTTAATTAAAAACCGAAGTATAAAGTGGAAAATGGAATTAAATTTGATAGTCCTTAGACCTTACGGGATAAAGAGTTTCTTTTCTCATTGATTTATTCGTTGTGACGCGCACTCTAGTAAATGTATTCGCAAGATGTACGTCTGATAAGTACTGTCTCATATCTAGACTATTACATGATACGGGGATTTTTCAAACATTTTGGTGCTAAATTTTGGTAGAGGTTGCAACACCGGTACTTTGAGTCTGTCCCTTTCGGGTATACGCGTTTGGCTTATCCACTTGATTCTGGTTCCTAGAATGATAGGGCTTTATTTTGACAGTAGACCTTACACAGTCACAATAACGCCATCTGGGGGTTTTGGAATCCATCATCGACCTGAGTGGTTCAGTAGGTTAACATGCCGGTCGCCACGCAGAGGTCCCGGGTTCGATTCCCGGCCGAGCAGAAATTTAATTTCTGTTACGGGTCTGGGTGTAGTATGTAAAATACGTATTTAAAAAATGTTTATCAGTTGTCTAGCACCCATAACCCAAGGTTCGTTTACTTTGGAGCTAGATGGCGCTGTGTAAAAAAAAATTTGTGCCTCTGGCGTTCGCGTTTCAAACTTGAGTCTTATAAGTGATACTAGCATTTCGTAATGGAGATAAAACTTAAAACAGCACGACAGTAAAGCGCTAAATAAAAAAAATATGTAGAAATAAAATATTATTTATTCTTTGTATAATCATAATTCTGTACCAATATTAATTCATAGTTTAATCAATTCAATCAAGACATAGATGCCATGTAGGTATGTAACTTAACAATATTATCAGTAGCACAAACTATAATTAGGTAAAATTCATCTAGCGAGCTAAAGTCATATTTATCTATAGTTACTTCGTTCTGTTGTTCTGAAAAATTTATAAATTAATTTTACATATTATCCCATCAGTAGATGTAGGTGCGAATGTATCGCCACATCTTGACTACCCGTTCGTGCTAAGTTTGCCAGTCTGTGGAATAGAGATAACCATCCATGGGCATAGTCAGGTTTTGGGGGGGTTGAAGATCAAAACATATAAATATCGACCCGTACCCCCCTCGAATTTTTTCCAATTTTGGCTCAATTGACTCGGAGTGAAATATAACAAAAACCAATTAATAAGTGTGCGCAGCGAGCTGGGCTCGGACTTTTTGGTATAGCTACATATTGGCTCTTTAAATCCGAATTAAGTACGCGGCGCGATTCGTGTGAATATTTAATAACAGAGCGAGCGCAGCGAAATCGAGATTTTTCATTTTTGTTTAAAAAGAGCTGTAGCAAGCTTATTAAAGAAAACGAATGAATTAGCAAGTGTAGCGAGCTCGGAAATTTTGGTATTTTGGCTGTAAAAATTTGAATTGATCACGCGGCGCAGGCGGTGTGAAATGATTTCGGGGGGGTTTGAACCCCCTGTACGCCCCCCCCCCCTGTTAGGCCTATGTATTTCAGATAGATGGAGATCATAAGGAAAGGGAGAATGGCATAAGATAATGTTATAGTTTGTTCGATGTCTGTTGTTTTTTCGCTACCAGCATGACCGGCAAACAAAGGACGAATGGGTATAATAATTACTAGTAAAAAAGTTTGCGATGGCCACACGCTCTATGTAAATAAGTAGATTACATATTTACAACTTAAAAGAAAGAAAAATATTGCAGTACTGTTAATCAGTCTTGGAATATTTCTGTGGGACTAGTGATCTTCGTTCGTATAGCTTATTACGATATTACCCCAAATTATATTAGGACCGTGACTCTTAACGATTACAAGTCATGACTACAATATCATATACATATGAGCATAGCTTAATAATATTATACATAACATAGACTGGTGCATCGGTAATAAAAACTTAATAAAGCAACGTGATATCTTATCCTACTTGTTCATAAAATGGCTTTATGAATTGATAAGCATCAATGCTATTTTCTTTCGATTTATTTTTGGCGGTAATGACGCGTATACATTTGGTCGATTGAGTTCATACAAACAAGTAGCATAAATTTTTTTTACCGTTTAAAAACTCCTTCGTAATGTACTCAATCAAGTTTCCTTTATCTAAAATATGTACATTTTCCATTTATTTCGACAAATACAAAATGATTAATTACTTACAAATATGAGAGACATCATTCCACCATAAGGTAAAATATACAAAAATTGGCTACTGTAGACTTACATAGGAGAATCTAATTCAATTCCAATATTTAACAATATGTACTTTAACAACTTTAACTTGGGTCAATTAAAAGATTAACTTAACTCACACGCAAAACAACTGATTCTCTACATGTACAATTAAAATATTATGATATTTACTTACATTACAACCATAGCAGAATTATGCTATTCATCATCAAACTACATTTATATCAAAATATAAAATTGAAAAAAAAATACCTATTTTAATCAAGAGTAAGTATAACAATAAAAGCCTCTAAAAGAAAAAGGTGGTTCCATATAAAAAATAGTGTAAATAAAGTAAGCTCCCCCGATGTCTGCCACGATAATAATCAATCAATTAATTATTCCTACAATACTATGTGCTGATGTCTGCTGATACTGTTTTCACCACGGGACATAATGATTAATCACAAAGTTTTAGATTTTTACTTTGTACATGCCTATCTCTATAAGTTAAACAACAACAATTATTGTCATTTTTGTCAAAAACCAATGTCCAATAAAGTCGACACGACCAATGACAATTACAATTCGTACTGCCCGTTGTGCGATTTATGCATAACTAGAATACATGCAACTCGATTTAATTCCAACCAAGTGAACGTCACAGTCACCCTATCACGCCTATCAGTGACTCCAATCGAAGTCCTAGAAATGCACCATACAGAGCAACCCGAGTTAAAGGATACTGCGTGTCGTAACTACCTAATTCGCATACGAATCATATTAAAAGTATAAAGACGGTGGTCAAGTACGTAGACGGTCGAATTGTGCAGCTAAAGATATCGACTACGCGCGCTGCAGCGAGCACGAAGGACAGTGACGAATATGAAGCTATTCGCATGTACATAATTAATATAAAATTACGTCCATATGTACGTGACACATTAACTATTAGTAAAAAAAATTATATACCTACTTATAAATTCTTGGGAAAATGTAACATAATTTTGACTATTTATTTTTTAGTTTGAATAAAAAGGAAGGGCGGGGGGCGATTGATATTGGGCAGCGAACTTCTATTAAGAGTATATTGTGTAATAGACAAATTCTATTTCTGTAATCTCGGTGTCAACTCAACTCTTAATATCCCAGAACGCTGCCATAAATACTTTGCTTGCATTTTTGGTCGATAAGCGAGCCGCCCCAACCACAACCAAGATAAAGCAATTTTTTCAGGTTACGTTTTTTCAAACGTTATAGTCATGTAGGTTACTCTATTTTTACCTAACTACCGGGAACTGTTAAATAAATCTTAGTTTTTATGCATTATAACTATTAATGTCAAATTACCTACTAGTATAAATGCAATTCATTATATTCATTATATCATCGAATTGTCACAAAAAGCACTGCGTACACAGAAGCACAAAATAAGGCTTACTTTCACGGAGGCCTAAAATAATTTCCCTGACGCAGTTGTGCTCGAGATCAGTTGTGACGACACCGTATAGGTTTATAGTTTTCGAAAATTGACTCGATGAAGAAGATCGTATTACTTTACTTATACTAGCTATGTCTCTTGACGTTTGTCAGTTGAGTATTATTTATGACCTGTCAATAGATGGCAAAAAAGACCTTAGATACTTCACAGAAATCAGCAGCCGTAAACCGATCCGTCTCAAACAAATTTTCTCCCTTACAGTTGTACTTTTACCCTAATCACTGTAATTCGTTTACCTTATCATAATTTAACTATTTAATTTAAACACAAACATAAGTTTTATTTACTAATAATTGGGCTAACCTACTTTTACTGGTAGCGACATCTAGTAAGGCATTTGGAACTTTTTAAGACTACAGCTCATTCTGCTCAAAGGCGCTATACATGTTAGACGAGCTTGAGCATTGCTTCTAATGGTCTTAGGATCCAACCATATAATTTCTTCATTATAAGTTATTTTAAAAAATCGTGCATTATACTAAAGAATATTACTTAAGTAAGTAAGATTGTCTCCATGGCAACCCTATAGAAGGACCAGGGTGAGAGTGGGCAACCCATATATTATTTTCTTAATTGCGTAATATTCTTTCACATAATGCACGTTTTTTTTTAATAACAAATGAAGGAAATTTTACTATGGCCGGAACTCCTACTAAAAAGGAGGCAATGGCTTGAGCCAACGCGAGCGAAGACATATTTTTTGTTAGGCGAGTGCTCGTTGTGTTCTCCAATCGGCCAGTAGGTATACGACCGTCGACGAGGCAATACAGTCAGCTCTATTTTTGAATCGCTCGCCACGATTCGAACGGTTTTCAATTTTGATTTTCAGCATGGAAAATTCGATATTTTGATGCATGATGCTGATTTTTCCTATTTATAAACCGTACTCTTTCGGTAGTAGGTGTGATTTAAAAAATATTTTTCAAGAGTAAAATCATAATTGGACACCGTTGAAAACGATGCAAGCGATTAAAAAATAAAGCCCCTGTACAGTGTACACATGAGTGTACAGGGGCACATCGCCCACACAAAAACTATTGGTACATACATGTCTTACCTCGTGTTCCCTCTGCAACCATGACACCTTAATGATAGAATCAAATGAAACCCACGAACACTGGACGGGGTGTCTATATGAACTTGAAGCACTTCTGTTTATCGTGTGGTATGCGCGTCTTGAAGAGGACAGAGTCCGCGCGAAACTGCGTCGAGAGCAGCGGCGTGTATCCCATTACCTGTAACAGTTGATTCAGTTAAATATCTATACTAATATCATAAAGAAAAGTGTAGACAGAAAGCTACATCATATACTACAAAGATATATTATATTAAAAAAAATAGAGATCCTGGGTTTTTTTTGCAGTTGTGGCGCATATGAAATATATCCACTCACCTGTGAAAAGAATTGTATGCATTTATGTCGTTCGTGAAAATGTGTCTCGTCAGCGGATAAGGTGACAGGACAACCGGGACACCGGAACGTCCACCTCGATGTCACCTGCACAGAAACATGAGATATTGCACCTAAAATGTAATTATAGACTATGATATGATAGCATCCATTTCAAATATAGTTGTGTAGAGGAAGTCGAGAAAAGTCATGTTTTTGCTAAGAGGTAAATTTGAGTAAATTCAGTTGATATTTATCCTTAATCTTTTTTTAAATACAAACTGTTTGAATTTTTACTCCACTGTAAAAACATATTTATCCACTTTATTCTTAACGCGAATGGACTATACTGATTATGGTGTCGAGAAAACTTTCATTATGGCGTTGTCGAAATCGTAGTAAGAGTGTTTACGCACTGTATTCGACGCGAATTCGGAAAAATACTTGACATATTGGGTCTTATAAGCTGGGGTCAATCAATGAATGAGCTAACAAAGCAAGCTCAAAATTTTTTGACGTTTTAGGTGTTAAAAGCAATTTTGGAGATTTTTAGTCTTAATAGCAATGGGTGATCCCCACGGCATAAGGATGAAACATCCGCCCGGACCGCGTTTCCCGTTGGCGGAATGAGGTCGTGCAACTGTTTCGCACACTCCGATATGCAACCTACAGAAGGCCGACAAACGCGCAACTCTACGCCGATGCCTGAGGCTCTCGAGGATCTTTAGTTATTTACACATTTTCAAACCATATTATCAAGTTAACTATTGTTACATTACTTACGGGTATTGTAGGTATATTTTATTTTAAATTGTAAAGTCTTATTGGCTGTTCGGTATGCTTAACTTTTAGTTAAGTATGTATTAGTTTCTCGAGTTTCTATCGGTAGAAACCTATTAGCTCTGTGCTGCAGTATTATTTTATATCGAATAATTGCTGTTGGTTTTCCTTATACAGGCTGTTACGTAATATATTTTATTTTTATTTTTTTTTATTTCTTTTTATTAGGAAAACTTACAGCTAAAATAGGTTACATTAAATTGTTGGATAAATGGGTAATACACAGCCATTTACAAGCTTTCACCAGTAGGTATAAAAATACAGTGATATTGTAACAAAACATAAATACAATTTCTATCCGTAAACAATTCAGTAGGTAGGTAGGCTAAATTTGAACATTATTGCGCCGCGTAGGCAGCCCATTACATGAGGGTAGTTGTTACAATAAAAACAAAAAACACAAGTACACTCAGTAGTAGCAGGTGGCTGTATCAGCTCATACATTTGAGTGTAGTCACTTAAACTACATACTGAACTCGTATGTGCATCTATCAGTATAGCTACAACCACCTGGTTCTCACACAATGTATAACAAATAAATTAACATAGAACACAGCAAAACCCTGAAAACACTACATTATATCCCTAAGAAATTATAAAATATTTCCAACCAAGAACAAACAATAATCAAAAATAAAATATCAAGCAAGTTAAAATTGCACCTCTTCACCCATATGTATGAAGCCGTGAACTGGATGGATTGCTAGTCGTATTAAAACGATAGATACAATTATTTTTGTCGTGCGTGGAGTTGTACCTATCGTTTTAATACGTTTAGCACTCCATCAAGTTCACGGCTTCATACACATATTATGTAACACCTATATAAATAAAATAAAATGTAATGTAATGTAAGAAATAAGCCTGTAAATGTGCATAGTATAAACCCACCTTGATCGGCGGCTTCCTAGTAATGTGGGCGACGAGGAAGTTCATGGCGATGTCCTCGCAATTCATGTAGCGATCGACGTAGTCCCTCACGGCGGCCGGCAGCGCGCGCCAGTACGCCCACAGGTAGTAGCGGTGTATGAACGCCGCGCCAGTCAGCACCATGCTCAGCTCGCAACTGGGGAACATTAACCATGATCAGGTCGCAAACGGGGAGAAATTAACCAGGGTCAGCTCGCAACTGGGGCACATTAACCATGATCGGCTCGCAACTGGGGATCATTAATCAGGCTCAGCTCGCAACTGAGGAACATTAATCATGATCAGCTCACAACTATAAGACATTAACCACGCTCAGATCGCAACTGGAGAACATTACCCATAATCAGATCGCAACTAGGGAACATTAACCAAGCTCAGCTCGCCACTGGGAAGCATTAACTAAGCTCTGATCGCAACTGGGGAACATGAACCATGCTCAGATCGCAACTGGGGAGCATTAACTATGGTCAGCTCACAACTAAGAGACATTAACCACGCTCAGATCGCAACTGGGAAACATTGACCAGGCTCAGATCACAACTGGGACACCTTAACCATGCTCAGCTCGCTACTACGGAACATCAACCATGATCAGCTCACAACTGGTAGACATTAACCATGCTTAGATCGCAACTGGGTAACATTAACCACGTTTAGCTCGCAACTGGGGAACAATAACCAGGCTCAGCTTGCAGCTGGGGAACATTGACCACGCTCAGATCGCAACTGGGAGGAATTAACCGGGCTCAGCTCACAACTAGGAAACATGAACCATGATCACCTTACAACTGGTTGACATTAACCCACTAGACTAGATTAGGATCAGGCAGGCCGTAAGCTTGTTTGCCACCTTGTTGGTATATATAAAAAAAAATACCACGCTCAGATCACAACCGAGAGAAATTAACCAGACTCAGCTCGCAACTGGGAGACGTTCATCACGCTCAGATCACAACTGGGACAAATTAACCAGGCTCAAATCGCAACTGGGGAACGTTAACCAGGCTCAGCTCGCAACTGGAATGCATTAACCATGCTCAGCTCGCAACTTGGAATCGTTCGCCAGTTCTGTCGTCCGTAACACTACGATTTAGGCAAAGCTATAAAAATACATTTGGGATTAAAGCACTTTGGCAGAAACAGAGGCAGTGATGTCCATCCAGGCGGATTCCTCAGTTCAATTATCTTATAACTTAAAAGTTCGACTTTAAAACTTTTTAATGTTTTTAAAAAGTTTTTAATGTAAATTGTTAATGTAAGCATTGTAGCATTTATTAACAAAATTGTAATGGTTAATGTATGTACTTAACATTGTTATCAGTCGCAACAGTTAGCTTACTAAGTATCAAAGTTTGTAAATGAAATAGGAAACTTTAGGTCTAATTAATTATCTAGTGAAATGTACAATTTGTGTAAATGACTGTTTGTTTAAAAATTAAAAAAAAAAAAAGTATAAGAGCTACATACTTATTTGAATATTTTACTCACCTATAATTCGAATTGTAAAGAAATCCGTTGTTGAAATTGAGATCCCACGCATGGTACCGACCGGGGAATCCGACTATGCGATCTCGATTCTCGCGCCACACTCTGAAAATCGATCGGTCAATTAAGCGGCTTCTACGCAAAAAATAATCAATTCATATCGACTACCCAAATCTAAGGAGTACCTGAAAGCGAATACGATTTCGTCGTGCCGGAGATGCGCATCGTCGTCGACGCAGAGCACGGCCTCGGTCTCGATGAGGTGGTAGGGCAGGAAGCGGTTGTTGAGGGAGTTCCGGGGCGCGCGCACCACCGCCACCGGCGCGCCCGCGGCGGGCCAGCGCGCGGCCGCGGGCGCCGACGCGCCGTTCCACACCACCACCACCTTGTGCAGGTACGGCAGCCCGCGCAGCCGCGCCAGCGCCGCCGCCAGCACCGCCGCGCGCTCGTACGTCAGGATCACCACCGTGAACTGCTCGCGCGGCCGGTCCCCGCCCAGCGCGTCCGCGAACTCGCGCCCCGCGCCGCCCGCGCCCGCGCCCAGCGCGCGGAACCCCGCCGCCGAGCCCACGAACCGCGCCTCCGACGTCACCGCCGGGTCCCACGGCAGCTGCGGGAACAGCGCGCCCGGCTCGCCCCACTCGTTCCACGCCTCGTAGCCCTGCACCAGCGCCACCGAGTAGTTGCGCCGGTACGCCGGGCTCGCCACCGGCGCCTCCAGCGGGCCCAGCGTCTCCTCCGGCTCCGGCTCCGGCTCGGGCCGCTCGTCCGCGGGCGGCGGCGGCGCGAACGAGCCGTCAAAGGCGGGCACGGCGGCGGCGGGCGGCGCGGCGCGCGGCGGCAGCGGCGTGCGCGCGCGCACCATCGCCACCAGCGCGTCGGCCGCCGCCTGCAGCGAGCCCAGGTAGCGCTCCCACAGCACGCGGCCCTGCCGCCGCAGCGCCAGCAGGTCGGCGTCGGGCAGCGCGCGCAGCAGGAAGTGCGCCTCGGCGGCGCGCGCCTTGGGCAGCGCCAGCACCGCGCGCCGCCAGTCCACCACCTCGGCCAGCGGCAGCCGCAGCCGGTCGCCGCCCAGCAGCAGCGGCACGGCGCCCGCGCGCAGCGCCTCGTACAGCCGCGCCTGCACCAGCGCCGTGCTCGCGTAGCGCCGGTCCGCCGGCGCCAGGATCAGCGCGAACGTCGACTCGCCCAGCACGCCGCGCCGCGAGCGGTCCGTGCCGCACAGCGCCCAGTCGCCCACGGGCCGCGCCACGCGCCGCTCCACGGGCGGGTCGCACTCGAACTGCAGCAGAAACGCGTCCGACGCGGGCGCCGCGGCGGCCGCCCTCTGCAGCACCCTCACCAGCTCCGCGTCGTCGTCGTAGTCGTCCGACGCGGCGACGGGCGGCTGTGAACCCTGAAAACTGTATTCGGTTTATGAATTGTTATCGACGGCGATCTCGGGGGTTAGGGATCGCCCGGGACCGCGGACGACCGATCGCCGTCGTACCTGAGCAGATACTTCCGGCGGGCGGGCGCAATGGGGGGGCACTCGGCCCACACGTCGCCGGCAGGCGGGCCGAGAGCGGGCGGCGTGACCATGTCGAAGCCCGGCCGGAACTGCTCCATCGTGAACGTGGACTGCGCGATCATGGCCCTTCCGATGGACGCGCCGCCGAACGCGTCGCCGGACCCGACGGAGAGTTCGCGTCGGGCCAGATTTAACAATATATGGTTGCGTCCGTCTCCCCCCCAGTACGGCAGACTCTTCACTGCGGTTTCGTTTAGGACGAGCTTGTACGCCTCCGTAGTGGATCTAAAAAATAAAAAATCTTAAAGTTTTCGGGCACCCGACTCATTCTTAAACCATTCAAAAAGTCGAGTAGAATACGTACGAGGGGCTCTTATCGTTCGGGAACGCCTCCCCGACGAGAGCGACGTAGACGCAGGCCTCGGTCGGGTCGCGCGTGAAGTGCGGGTTGCGGGCGAGCGCCTGCCGCACGGTGGTCTTGAGATAGCCGTCGACCTCGGCGCCGGCGAGCGGCGCGAACTCGTCGGGGTCGTAGAGGTAGACGGGGAAGCCGGAGGTGAGGGGGCAGCGCGAGTGGTCGAAGCAGGAGTGCATGCGGCAGTGGCGCTCGAGCGGCGCGGGCGGAGGCGGCGCGTGGGCGGGCGGGCTTGCGGGCCGCAGGGCGGCGGGCGGGGGCAGCTCGGGCGCGTCGCGGCGCATGTGCTCGAGCCGCGCGAGGCGGGCCTGCTCGGCGGACTGGCGCAGGCGGCGCAGCTCGGCGGCGGCGCGCGCGTGCTCGGCGCGGGCGCTCTCGGCCGCCGCGCCCGCCGCCAGCGCCTCGCGCTGCAATCGCCCACGACGCGCCTCCAGCTCGCGCAGCTCCGTCGACACCGACGCCTTACAATTATGTTTTTCTTTTTAGATATATTTCTGAAGGACGTATAATTGACTTGTGACTATTAAAGAATAATCATCGTGACGTTAATGTCCTGGTTGTGCTCTCGCGCACGAGGGTCCGCCTCAACCATTATCTAGGATTTGGCAGATCAGGTAATTACAGTGGAGCGACAGCCATCTGTAGGCTAATTACGTAACGTTGTTGTCAACTATTCTCTAATTTTAATGATTGAAATTGATTTCATGGATTCAGTTGCTAACAAAGTTCCACTGCAATTGACTGAAACTATTAAATCGATCATTTGGATCAGATGGTGTGCGTTTGTCCATGACAGGATTATGGGGGAGAGAGGTCAAGACATATGAGGAATACAAACGGAGGAGGGACCATATCTATTCATTTATTCCATAGTGTTCATACCTTTATCCGTAACATCTCTTCAATTCTAATTTTCAAGTCTGCAATGTTTACTGTGGAAAGATCACCGAGTGCCTCCAGTGTGTGCCGCATGGGATTTGAACTTAATGATTCTGTAGTTTCATACTGAAATAATAATATAAATCAGATAAAATACATTGTCATTACTACAGGCCTATTAGAGCCTTCAGCCAAGGGTTGAACTTATTGCTTAAGTGGTTAGATTGTAGCCATGTAGTAAGATATTATATTATTGAATGGCTTTACGCATGGCCTACTGGTTGACTGGTAGATAAAGCCTGATGGCTTTAAGTCCGCCAATTGTAATAATTTTAGTGCAATAAAGTTTATAATAAATAAATAAATAAATAAATAAATATTACTTTATAATGGAATAAACATTGCAATTTTAATTTTAAATTTTATCATAAATCTGGTACGGGCTGCCTGAAGCAGTGGTGACCGTAGGGAACACAAACAAATTTAAAAATGGATTAGTCAAATTCTTAAGATCAGAATAACAGGAAGTAATAATCTTGGTTAAAGAGAACCCGGATGCAGGCAACCCAACAGTTATTCACAACTGCCTGCCTGATAAACAATAATAATAATAAATTCTCATGTAATTTGTAAATGAGGGCTCATGGGGAAGCAAGAGTCTACCAATCACTCTATTTTTTAACTATATATGTATGATAAACAAGTGCAATTTAACTCAGTACAATTATAGGAAAGTTTGACTATGACTCAAAATAATAAAGATAATACAAAAATGTATGTGTTGGGGATCTTACTCCCCCAAGAGAGGTGCTAAGTGTTAAGAATACCAAAATTAACACTACCCACAGTGCCTTCGTCAGCCAAGCCTCAGTTCAATGTGTCAGTGGGTACTGCACAGGTACCTAATCAAAATCAGCGACTTTGCTGTTTCAATATTAAGACATGTCTAATAGACAACACAACCTTATATGCAGTGTTATAGAAGTAACCCGAAACCCAGTTTGAGACTTTGATCCGACTATAATTCTAATCTAATGTTTTGATGGCAACTAAATCAAATCAATCCCTGAACTGGGTTTGTATTCGCGAAAATAAAAAGCTTACCTTTGATAGATAATAATGTGTGACAAGAGGCACAATAAATAATATCACCGAAACTGTGAGTATTACTCGGGATAACTTTAGGTGCCCGAGCCACTGGCAAAAACGTTCATAATAAATAAACATTTTAGCTTCCTCAAATATTGCACCGTCTTAGAAAGTTTCAAATCATTGTATCCACTTTTCAATAGGCCACACCAAACCAAACAAATTAGATAGGTAGGTATTTTGCAAAATAAAATAGATTTACGTGGATTTACGTAAAACTGTATATTTTATTCATTTTGATTTTATTATTATTTACCACTTTACAGATGGCACAAAAGTCATTCACCACAAACTATGAACTGTCATTCACAAAGTCACTTTTTATTTTCATTTTAGGCTCAGGCACCTGCCCACAGATTACTATATATTACCTACGGCATCTGCCAGCATTATTAAGCGTACTCCACATGTCCGCCGAAACTTTTGCCGGGACTTGGTTAACCCTCTACATTCTCGCCTATTAGGGATGTAGTGGGTGTAAAAACACGTCGACATTATATCGATTCATCGATGTAATATCGCTAATCTGCTGTAAACAGGGTCACAGAGGTGATGGCAGCTGCTCTACTGTTACGGGAAAAGCGCTAGGAATATAAATGTAAAGTCGATCGAGTCGAGACGACAACAACCTATCTCTATTTAGTCTATGAAATAGGCGAGACATGCCAAACATGCACGGGACTACACGAATGTATGCGTATACTCCCTTTACATTCTCGTGTTCCCGCGGAACTGTCCACATGTGGAGTGCGCTTTAGATTTCATACTTTGTCAAATATACAAGATAATTTTGACAGTTCACAGTAGGGATGGAGTAGTGTAAACTCGTTAATGAATCTATTCGATTATCGATTATCATTCTTATAGAACTTGTAATCGATAATTGCATAGTTATTCTGTATGTGTTTTACAAAATAAACTTTTTTTTTTAATGGAAATGTTCAAATGGTTTATTTAATAGTTTGACTACAAGGTGTCTCAAAAGAAAAATTATATTTAGTGGATCGATTAAAAAAAAAGTAAGCCGTGTATCGATTATTAAAATACACAATTTGGGAATTTATTTCTTAAAAATAATATCGTCCAAATGTAGACCCTCGCGTTCGCGGCACTTATTTAATCGAACAGTAATATTACTTATGACGGTTCGGCAGGTGGACTCAGTGATGGCTGCCATTTCGTGACGGATATTTTCTTTCAAACGCGCCAGGGAAGTCGTTTTATTGGCGTTAACTTTAGATTTAAAATAACCCCATAGGAAAAAGTCCATAGGGGTTAAATCAGGACTGCGTGGAGGCCAATTTATGTCACCTCTCCTGGAGATCAATTTGCCCGAGAAAATTTCATGAACACGTGGCAGAGATGTATTGGACGTGTGTGACGTTGCTCCGTCCTGCTGGAACCATGTCCTTTGGTGAAAGCCAGGAAAGTTTTACAGTTCAAGCACCAAGAAGCCGTCTAACATCTCCACATAACGCTCTGAATTCACTGTAATTGCACGCCCCCTTTCGTCTTCAAAAAAATAAGGGCCGATAATTCCTCGCGCCGACATCGCTGCCCATACGGTTACTTTAGGCGAATGAAGGGCTTTCTGATGCTTGTGTCGTTGCACTCCAGTAGCAGCAATTCTGCTTATTTACGTGTCCAGTAAGATGAAAATGAGCTTCATCCGAAAACAAAATGTTGATAAACGTTGAAAAGCGCTCAATTGCCTGATTTACGAAGTCAAGCCTCTGACTGGCATCTTGGGATTTTAATTCTTGCACCAATTAAATTTCGTAGGAGTGCAGCTTTAGATCTTTGTGCAAAATGCGGTGTAATGATGATCTATGCACATTTAAAGCACTTGCGCGCTTCCGAATTGAAAGGTTCGGGTCATCACGAACAGACTGATTAACACTCTCCACGTTTTCTACCGTTCTTGATGACCTTGGTCGCCCGGATTTTGGTTTTTCCAGCGTTGTACCGGTCTCTTCAAACTTTTTGACCCATTTTCGAATAAGAGGAATGCTTGGCGCATCATTTGAGTGGTGATAACCTCGAATACTGCAGAATCTCCTACGCGCTACAGTCGCCAAATCACCGTTTTTGTAAAACTCTCGCACGCACAATGCTCGGTCTGCACCCGAGAAACGCTCCATAGCGACTGAATTCCCAAGAGCCAGGCTACCGATTGACATAACCCCCGAGCCCCTCGGATTCGTTACGTTCACGCAGTAAACTAAATAAATATAAACTTTCTTTTGAGACACCTTGTATAATGTAGTCCAGGTCTTCTTTGATAGTAATTTGCCCATCTAGTGGATTTCCCATTATTTTAATGTCATCTGCAAACGTGGATAACATGGACTTTATGGGGTTGCCTATGTCGGCCACATAAAAACAACAGAATCGGTCCAAGTACCGAACCCTGCGGGACACCACTAACTACGTCATGTGGCAGAGAGTACTCTTGTCCCACTCGAACTTTATAAGTGCGATCACTGAGAAATTCCCGGATCCAGTTAAGCTATTTTCTACATACTATTAAGTACTGAAATAAACAAAAATAAGGAACTGAAAACGATTAGGCATGTATTCTTAAAATAAGATGGCACAATATGTATTTTTATGTTTTAAGATATGAGGTGCTCAAAATGGTTGCCGTTTTGGCGGATGCATAGGTTTACCCTCTTTTCTACTGAGTGGGTAGCAGCCGATAATGTACTTAGATTGATTCCATACAGAATCGTTGTTAGTGTCTCTTTCAGCTCCTCAACACCGTCGTAGTTCTTTTTGTAGACTTTATTTTTTAAATAGGCCCACATAAAGAAATCTAAAGGCGTAAGATCAGGACTCCAAGGTGGCCACTGAATAAGGTCATGTGTTCCTACCCACTGTATCCCAAAATGCTGGTTCAGATTAGAACGTGTATGGGAGCTGTTGCATGGTGGAGCGCCATCTTGTTGGAAGTACACTTTCCTTGATTCAAACAGTGGCAATTCATCTAACTGGTTTTGGAGATTCTCGAGAATTATGTCGTTATAAGTGTCGGAATTCAGGATGCGTTCATAAAATTCCACCATTACCACTCGGTTCGACATTACACCACACCAGCAATTAAAAGAGAAACGAATCTGATTATGGCTTTCTCGATATCTAAGAGGATTCTCTCTAGACCAATAATGGTGGTTTCGCCGGTTATTCATGCCATTGTTGGAGAAATTGGTTTCATCAAACCATAAAATGTAGTTAATAAAATAATTATCTCTACTTATTTTCCCCCTTAACCATCTGCAAAATGTAATTCTGCGAATATCATCTCCAGAATGTAATGCCTGAACTATTCGCCCCTGCCGGTAACATTTATATCCGTACTTCTTCCATGTCTTCAAAACAAGTGAGTAAGATACACCCACTTCAGCAGCGACATGTCTTGAAGATATCTCAGGATAAGCTTCTACTAGTGATAAAATTGCAATTACCATATCTTTATCCAATACCAATGAATGTCGTACGAACACTTTCTTGAACGAGCCACATTCTTCGAGATTCTTTAAAAGATTTATAATAACCTTTCTAGTTGGCACTACTCTCATTGGATATTTGATCCTGTACCACTCCAAAGCGGTTGTTGGGTTTTTATTATTTAAATAATATGCTTCTAGTAAGTCCAAACGTTCTAAATTAGAGGTCATTTTTGACTCAGAATGTTAGCAGAGCAAAGCAAAGCAATCATAAATCTAGTTTTTTTGTTTTCGAAGCAGATTACTATTTAAGAAATGTTCGAAGAAATTTCTTTATCGACCAGTCTATCCATGCATCGTAAAAAGTTTTATTAGGTATTAAATGTTTAGTTTGAGTCTTATTTTTGCAAAATGTTTGGGAGAAGTTTTTTGCGATTTCTGACATTTCTAGTACTCTAAGCTCAGTTGGTCTTAGACTTTTTTTATCTTTATAAGAAGAGGGGTCGATTGACATAAAAAAATGGTTTTGTGTAAATGGTCTATTTTCTTGCTGACTGTAATTTTTTTTCAAAATCTGTAAATGGGGGTAAAACTGTCTCAAAAAGTTAAGGATAGTCTCTTAAGAACGTTTCCCTCTAGTTGCAACGGTTAAGGTACCTGCCCTTACAGCCCCGTTTCAAAAATTCAGTCAATTCAGCTTGTTTCTAGTCTTGGGGCAACTTTCCATCTTTCAAAGGATTAGGTCATGATGTCAGCGAGTTTCGTTTGTAGGACCTGCCTGCATCTCTTTAGTAGCAGTGTCATCCTTGAAGGTCATGAGTGTCCGTCCTACCAAATCTGGAGTGAACTCAATCTGTTCCAGACAAGTTTCCACAAGAGGTACACACACTGGAGGTATTGGTACATTACTAGGTTTTGTGACAAACATTTTTTTGAACTGTTTAGCAAATATGTTGGCGACATCCTTACCCTCACTAACCACCACTCCTGCAGGTCCCTTCAATGATGGGGGGATGGATACCTTAGAAGATAATTGTTTTCGAATGTAACTGTAGAAACATTTAGAATCACCATTAGCAATCTCCATTTTATATTTTTTCCTAGATTTCGGAATTTCCGTTAAAATGCTATTATTTATTTTTCTATAGTCTTCATAACCTTCCCTTGTTTTAACATATTGATAATATTTCCATTTCTGCGGTTTACATTTAGTTAATTTTATTATGTCCTGTCCTATCCATGGTTTCTTATTATTGTTCTTATTAGAATAATATTTTACTGGCACCGATTGCTCAACAGCTTCTTGTATTATTGATTTAAATGTATCCCATCCACCGCTGTCGTCCATATTAAGTTTTGTAATTGATTGTGATACAACGTCATAGTCACCATTGTAAGTCTCTTCGAGGAGGTCTTGTCACCTTACTGAGTAGGGCCTCAGTATGAAATTGTAGAGTACATAAAAATCCCAAATTATCACTTTTCCTTATAGGGGGATGGTAAGTAATACCTGTGCAAAGATTCTCAGCATTACAGAGTATAAGATCGAGTAGTGACTCCTCATTTTTGCGTTTCCTAGTTATTTCCGTTACCAATTGACACAAATTGCTATCCGTATACATGTTTATGAACTGTTCATGGAGCATATTATAACCATTTAATTTTTGAAGTGGCCATTTTATGTCAGGTAGATTAAAATCCCCCGTAATTATCAGATTTTGATTTTCTACAGCTGCGTTAATCATTTTTTCAAATAAAACTCGGTCAGAATCCTGATAACTGTAACTAGTAGGACGGTAGACACATCCAATAAGTAGCTTCAGATTGCCATAAGTGATATTCAACCACAATGGCTCAACATGTTCACTATTGAGGGTAGGATGGAGAGTAGCTATGAAAGGAATGTTTTAATAATGATGTGCGACATAAATAGCCACCCCACCTCCCAAACCCTTTCCGGTACATCTATCACGTCTAAATATCCTATAACCATTCGCATTTATTAAACTATCTGGAATCTCAGGTTTTAACATTGTCTCTGTAATTACAATAAAAGTAGGTTTTTCCTTATCAATTTCCAATAAAATTAAATCTCGTTTTGCCATTATGGACGCCAAATTCGTATAGAATAGTATAAATTGCAACAGCCCATTGGCAGCTACTTTTTTGCAATTTGAGACATTTTAGCTATTTCAGGAGCATTATTAATATATTTAATTGTAAGGTCTGTCTCACCTTGCTCAATCCTTTGCTTCAGTTCACTACTTAATTTCTTTAAGTACTCACGCTGACATGGTGTTAGGTCGTTTTTGACCGATATACCTTGGCGCAGACTTTTTGCTCCTTTAAGAACTCGCAGAGCTGCTGACTTATGCGGAAACACTACTTTGTCGTGGAGTGTTCTGCTGCGGCTTACCAAGACGAATTACCGCCACAGCGCTCACGAGGTCGGGTAGGCCGGCAACTACGCCGCGTACCTGTTCCTGGTCATGCCGCTTACGCGTTTCCAAAGATGGTTCGTCAACCCCTGGTGCCAGCTCGGGGACACCAAACATCACTACGTTGCAGCTTCTCCTACTTGTCTCTTCAACTTCACTCACAACAGACTCAATGCTTATAGTACGATTATCATGCTGTTAACTTTTTATTGATTGAATCTCAGCCTTCAGACTATCCACCATTTTCCTCAAAGCTGGCAACTGACGCACACCGAGCTCACAATCCAGGCACAAGTATTTTAAAGTAGGCGATTGCAACACTACAACACGCAACTACGTGTCAAGCAACCCGCAACACAACACATATTTGTCTGTCGCATCCATGACACACAATTTTCGGATTTTTGTCGTCCGGTTTAGGTATTAAGAGAGACCATTTTCATTATTGGAATACAACACCAAGACTAAGTAGAGTTGTAGGTCAGATTGCTTTCCGACACCAATTACTGGCGCAAATCACAATTTTGTTCAAAAATAACACTTTCACAAGTACACTATAATTAATAAGCTAATATTTTATAGTAATTAGCAAAAGTAGACTAATTTAGACAAAATTTATCCCATTTAAAACACAGCGCCTCGAAAAATACAAGTGCACAATTCAAGATGAGGGTAGGGAGAGAGAAAAAAAAAACATGTTGCTTATTGTGACCTATTTATCTTCTTTTTTTAAAAATATGTTCAGGTATATTGCTCGACATGATTCTTACCACCTGCAATGACTTTTGATGTGTGTATGGCATGTGGCTCGATTATATTTTGATTATCAGTGCATTTATGCAGATTATGCATTGGCAGTGATTTGTGAACAAAATGACATAACAATGTCATTAAGCATTTGACGACCTCAGTGGCTCAGTGGTCAACATGCCGGTCTGCCACGCAAGAGGTCCCGGGTTCGATTCCCGGCCGGGCAGAAATTGAAATGATGAATTTTAATTTCTGTTACGGGTCTGGGTGTTCTATGTATAATAAGTATGTATTTAAAAAAAAAGTATTTAAGTAATATATCAGTAATCTAGTACCCATATTACAAGCTTTGCTTAGTTTGGGGCTAGATGGCGCTGTGTGAATTTGTCCACGAATATTTATTTATATTTATTTATTTATTTACCTTCTAAGAATAGAATGCACATAAGAAAATGGAGAATCAAACGCAGCTTTTGCAAAGGAAATTGGGATTGATTCGACAATATCAATGATTTATGATAGTATGAATTTCTTTATTTATTTAGGTAATCGATGACCAGCATTGTTGCTGATGTGTCTATATCACACAGGGCTGAGTCATTTTAAATCACGTAGAGATAGTCTGTTAGACTTCAACCACTCACAACATTTCGTGGTAACTTGTTCGTGTTTGATACCACTCTGTTAGAGAAGATGGGATATGCAGTATTCGTTTTGGATTATTATTATTATTATTGTTTATCAGGCAGGCAGTTGTGCACAACTGTTGGGTTGCCTGCATTCGGCTTCTCTCTAACCAAGATTAATCTTCCTATTATTCTGATCTTAGGATTTTGTCTAATCTATTTTTAAATTTGTTTGTGTTCCTTGCGGTCACCACCGCTCGTGGATTGTGCGTACTCTAATTGCATTTCGTGACCTCTGTGCGACTTGCTGCTCCTTTGCAACAAACTATTCGTGAATGTGAGGGAGATTGTATTGATTCAATTCAAATGTCTTAAAGCTGAGGAGGCTTTGAAAATTATGACAGGAAATATTGATCGTTTCAATTAATCTTGAATTAATTATTAATGATTAATGAAATGTAATACAATCTATAGTTTTTCTCTCTAAATACCAAACAAAAATAGGGAGTTGTTTATTTTCTAAGACTATGCTTTGTATGACCTCCTCTTAGTATAACGCATTTATCTTCCCTTCAATGACATTAAATATGCTTGGACATAGGGACATTACAAGCGGATTCTGCTGTATTTTTTTTTTGGAAATTGTTATTTTCAAATAATCTGGATACTTTTTAAAAACTTTTCTAGTTTGTTTTTAATTGCTCCTTTTGTATGCTCTGACCACAATGTTAATTAAATGACTGTCATATTCTGCAGGTACCTATGTATTTCTCGTGCACATAAACTGTTTAATAAATAATAATAAATAAACATCACCACTAAAAGGAGGATTTAAGTAGGTCTATAACTAATTTTAGATGTTGACGAAAACCGTCTACAAATAGGCAGGTTATATTATTATTTTGCTTAATAGAGATATACCTTTCAATGTTTGTTCATTCACTTTAATACAAGTTGCTCATTAAATGGATGGCTTTCACATTCTGATCTGTGCTCGAAAGTTTTTCAGGAAGTGAGAAAGCTGACAAACTAGGTCTATCTAATTCATCAGCTTTAAAAGCGTTATTCTTTAGCTGGAACTGCTGCTACGTAGTTGAGCTGCTCTTACGCTGATTGCCTATCTGAACCTCTGCTAGTGCTTGATTTATAATTCTGTACACTGCACAATACAAAACTTACCCACCAGTACCTACAATCGACATCGTTAATAATAATTGTTGTAATCCATCGTATGATGGATTACAACAATTATGTTATCCGTTGTTCCTGATTGACCCTTTGCTATTATACACTTCAACCCAAATCTCCAACCGATGATCACAAACTATGAACTATATATCCAGTGATTCTCCTCACCTCCTCGTAGGTAGGTAATATATAGTAATCTGTGCTCCTCACTGTGGATAAACTAGTTTATACTTCATTCATGCTTTGAGTCCGTGCTTTTCTTTTCTCCCGTAGGATCTAGGAACAACTTGATGCACACAGAACACAACAGACTACAGGTATTGTGTTGTGTATTCCTTAACGTTATTATTACTTTTGCACCGATCAATTATAGTTGAATTTCTTTGAAATTATACTTTGTCAAATGTAGGATTATAATTTTGACAGTTTACAGTAGGGATGAGGTGGTGTAAAATCGAAATTGATAGTTTCATGGTTATGCTGTATGTGTTATACAAAATTAACTATTTATTTTCTTTTGAATTAATAATTTGTTAATACGACATTAAAAATCCTTCCACAACGAACTTTTTCACGAAGTGCATTTAACAATCTGATTAATTTCACATTATTCTTGTTAACTGCCTTGTTTAAGTCAACACAGTTGTACCGCGGATCGGGATCATTTTTTCCTAAATGAATCGTATTCTTTCGTATAATGCTAAATTTTTCTGAATAACAGATGAGGGAAGTTTGTCTCCAAAAACTAATATTTCAAAATATATTTAACGGCTTCGGACCAATATTTCGCTAGGCAACCTATTTACCTACATTTTCTTAATCTACATCTTAGCTAACATAAAATCACTGTCAAAGTCAAATAACAGATCGTGGAAAATGGCCGGATCTAAGACTAATACTACACCGTGACCCAAAACAAAAATTAAAATTTCTGCTCAGCCGGGAATCGAACCCGGGACCTCTGCGTGGCAGACGGCATGTTGATCAACTGCACCACTCAGGTCGTCATAGAAATATATAAGATAGGTACGGCCTGCCAAAACAGTGGTCTATTAGTTGTAATGATAGACCTCGTGGCACATGTCGCTAAGGGTGAGCCTAGACAATGATTGCAAGGGAAAATCAACAATATTATGGTTTTATGACGTAAACTGTTGTGAACTGAACTTCAACGTAGGGTGGTAGGCTATATTTTTTACTAACTGTACCTACACTATCATGAGTGAGTTATGGGGCTCACCACCATCCAAGCCAATCTCACATTGTGCTCGTGATCCCCGTGGTATTGACAGACGGACGAGCGACGCTCTGGCGAATTGGCGTTTTCCTATAGGCGTGTCCGGTGGTAGTCGTCGCACGTAAAAAGACAGCACATCGTATAAAATATGACAGGCCAGTTCTAAAACAAAAACAGACATGGCTTGGACCATAGAGAAAAAATTTTATATACAGAAGCAGAGAGTACATTTAGAGTTTAAATACGAGACAAAATGTCACACATCTCTATAACACACACTAATGCAAATGCAGGGACGGAACAAGGCAGCCCATCTGCAGCAAAATATAACTCATCATGAGTTATATTTTGCTACGACTTTCTACTCGTAACAACCACAAACAAATCTGACTTGTTGTTAGCTCCAGGTGACTATGCAATTTTTTTAAGCTTGTCCTTATATTTTAATATTGACATTATAATAGAAGGTAAGGTGTCTAGTGAATCAATGCCATGCCCTGATACCTACCACCGTCTTTTCGATCACTCGATCCTACATACCGTGAATCGGCAGTGCTTGCTTTTCAAAAAGGAGGGTTATGATTTTGACCGGTATTAATGTTTATGATTTTGACCGGTATTAATGTTTATTTGTTGCCTCATAACCTACCTACTTACTTATAGTTAGAAGCGTCTTCATTGTTCACAGGTTGCCCTATGTGACTTTACAAATTTAATATGATGCCCTCTAGAGGACATAGTCATGACAAAAAATAATAATAATGAAAAGGATAGATCCATTAATATATTAAACAAGCAGCATATTCTTTATTTTCAGTAAAAATTCATATAATGTTGGTGCAGCAGGACAGAAGGGTATAGCATCTAATTATTATCTTGTTCTTCAAAATGTTTACAACGCAGCACTTCCAATTTGCAACCCAGACATAACCATGTCTGGTCTTTAGGAAACCTAGAAAAACAAATATTTATGTAAATAAACGTAAATACGCGATTAATCCGTTGTTTCATATAATGTCTGAACATTTAAAATGTCATCTAGGTACATTTTTGGTGTGGAACCCTGATACATATAAAATTGTGGACCAAGAAACCCTGATACATAGAAAATTCACAAGATTTGAGTAATAAAATACTATACAATAAATACTAAGTCCGACCCTGTTAGCATCAAAATATATTCGTAACTATTTAGACACCGAAATATTGCTCAACTTGCCAATAATTTTAAATCTATCTCTAATGGCATGTTGTTTTAAGGTAAAGCATTTCAATTATTGCAAATTCACACTATTTCGATGCATATTTTTGTCACAATTTCTAAAATTTATTTCGGATCGTCGCGACCACGAATGTTTACTTACCGGTGAAAGGATAATTCAGGTGTATTTCCATACTTTGCGCTTTTACATAAATGTGCACTAAATTACACACAAAATTACAATCTCTTAAATGGTTTGATTTAAATTTTATTAGGAAATTATAAAATTTACACCGATGTTTCATAAGAAACGTCAGGTCGTTAGGCCCTCGAGCAATATGTCGAACGTTCAAAACATTGCGCGCGTCATTTTCCGTGAACTTATTCCAATGGATGAAAAAACGGGATAGCAAGATTCATAATCATTGTAGAGCGAGCGACCAGGGAATGTTTGTGATTTGTGTTTAGTCTGTTATGTCTGTGGCTTGGGCATCCCCCATTATGACACAAAGGAAAAGTATTTCTTCTTGAACATACTAAGTATTTTTAGAGCGCCACAATCACGATATGCTGAGAATCAACAGTTTCCAAGAAAATGACCTAGTGATTGTTTTGTGTACTGTGGCTGCCTCATCTCTTTCTGGCTGTTTGGAACGTTCTGACCGGGAGCGCTCCCGGGAGCCTTTTGACCGGCCCATAAGCCTGTAAGTGTATGACGGCCACTACATTTTATTTGAAAATATGACCTTCAGGTTGCACCCGGTCCGGTTCCTGTATTAGGCGGTACCGAATTTGTGACGTCATTCTACAGGATTGTATCACAATGGCTGTGTAGTATCGGAGTTAATAGGCGGTACGACAGCGGAGCTTCGTAGTTTGGTTGGTAACACAGATAATGGTTATTCTAGTCTGGTAATAATAATTTCCCCCTTCGCTCCACCTCACCGCACAGCTGATCAAAATGTCAAGAAAATGGAGTTTTGTTACGCATTTTTAAGTTCTGGACAAAAATTTACAATATGAAACCGAATAAGTTAAAGATATTAACCTGTATGGGTTAGAATGGATAGTGCCACTCATTTTCAACCATGGGCTGGTGAAGAAAGTAAAAAAAATGTTAAAACCGAGAGAGAACATGTAGATGACGCTAAACTTCATCGGGAAAATGTCAATCCAAAACATACGCAAACTGCGTCTTACGATAAAGAAAGTGTTGCCTCTCCGAGCAGCGTTCCGGGTTCGTCGGGCATCGCGGAGGTTCCTGCGGGGCCCGCGCCCGGCAAGGACTCCAAGATGGATTCGGCCAAAATAGCCTCTATGCAACAAATCGTCGAAAACACACTAAGGTAACAAACATCTTCTGTTGTGATAGCCTGTTCTAATAGGAACACAGAATTATACATAAAAACTGCCTTATCACTCATTGCAATCGTTACCAGATAGTACTTACAGGAACCAGTAATAGGTGAAGTTGATAGTAATATTGATTGCGAAAACGATACCCTATGTTTTTAACTGTACTAGGTATAACAACGAAATCTGTAAAATACGTAAATCGGTCCTAAATTATTGCTTTAGTACCTATGTAGTGTTGTAATAAAAATAATCATCTTGGTGTCAATATCCCAGATGCGCTCTCCCATGGGAGAGCCCCGGGTTCGTCTTGATAATGATTTGGCAGATCAGATTATTACATTGGAGTGACTAACGTGTCAAGTACGTTATTTTCCTAATATACCTACTAAGATCATATTCCCTCATAACACAAATGACTCTTTAAAGTAAACACTAATTTGTAATGAATGCTACAATCAAGATGTAAAGTTTAACAGTATTATGTATTTCACTAGTGTAATGAAAATACGTAATTGCACAAAATCTATTCAATGAATTTTGATGAAATTGTAGCAGAATAACACAGAGTTTCAGTCCTGCGGCCATAATTAGCAAAGCGAGTGCAATGAATATAACCTGGTATTTATATAAACTTCAATGTATTTAGAAAGTTTCTTGTAATTATGAGGTGTGAACGGAAGCCCTCCCAGTCTTCACATTGTTTAGTAATTCCGGACCCTCATAAACTCACACAAAGAAATCCAACAGATTTAGCACTTTTTTTGGATGAGTTGAACGATGCAGCTTTTAATTCCAGTCACTGAAAATCCACATTTTAAAATAAATATAATGTTTATTATGTTATTTTATGTTTAGGTGGACAATGGTAATAGATCCTGCAAGGTCCTATTATTAAGTATGTATGTATTAGGACATGGGTATCGGAATTCCATAATTTGTAATCTAACTCTGGAAGCTCGGTAAACATTTTTCGATATTGCAGTTCCGGAATTGAGAAGCTACAAATTAGTAATTCTCATATCTCAATTTCTCTCATTTATACCAATATTATAAAGGGAAAAGATTTGTATTTTTGTTTGTAATGAATAAACTCAAAATCTACAGGACAGATTTTTTTAAATTCTTTCACTAACACGAGTAACACAAAAACGTTGGCTACTTTTTATCCCGAGAAAATAATAGGTTTCCATGGAAATGATCACTGTCTACACAGATCTGACCTTCCCGCTGATCTCACTAGTTAGTACATAAAACTAATCTATTAAATTTGTTTGTTTGTAGCCAAGAAGGCAGACAGCGAGTATCTCAGCTACTAGAAGCAGTAGAAGCTCTCAGCGGTGCTGAGAGACTGCTGCTGTATCTACGATTACCGACTGGAGTGCCACCACATGATCCCTTGAAACAGCCTGTAAATCCTCTTGGTTCCAGGTACTTTTTATACTATCTGAGTTCAAAAATTTGTGCCATTAAGTATACCTTCACAGCACTATCTGTAAATAGGGGTGTCTAGAGCTGTTTCAGAAGAATACATTTACATTTTTTCTGTTTATCAGCTAGAGGCTTATTGTACCAGTTAAAAACTGGTTTTAATTATAACACCATTACCAGGCGAACCTGACCAGATTGGCTCATGGTTACTAATTCAGTTGTCTGATTTTAAAGGTTTCCGTAATAGCATCAGTTAGAATAATCAGTCAACTAATGTACATAACTCAGAAAAGAGTCATTGGTACATGGCCACAGCGGGATTCGAACGGCCACCGACGCTCTACTAAATGCTTTCGGTATAACTACAATTCCCAAGTTAAACTACAATTTACTGTTATTTAAAATAATTTTGTACTGAACAATCCCACCAAAGAGAATGAGTCATAAGTATTTATTGTATTTTGCTCTAATTTTAACGAAAACTATTAAAATTCATGTTAACTTTTCTTATCAAAGTATTATTAATAATTCTTGGTCATATTATGTTAGAATTATCTCTGGACGGGCGGAGTGTGACTTGCTGCAGTACGTAATATTATACACATATGCGGCAGCCTTGGCGTGAGGGCTTTCGCGGATAGTATATATAAAAGAGGCTGGCCTGCGCTGATTTGGTCACGCACGAGCTTTAAGCTCGGACCTCGTCAAAGGTTATATTTTTTCCAAAAAAAAAACCACAGAATAACGAATTATTAACGTTTCTCGTCAAACGATTTTGTCGAGAAGGGTTTCTGCAAAAGATTATATTAATACTCATTTTTTCAAAACAACTAACTAAAAGTCGAAAACGTAAGCCAAATTTCTAAACTGGCCGCGGAAAATTCAAATTGTGCCTACAAGCTATTAAATAGCTTACTATTGATGACGTGTTTGTTTGTTTAACGTGTAAACTTTATTTAATTAAGATAAAGTAATTTAATTATTATTGTGGTCATTTTTGGTTAGGCGGCGCCAATCTAGCCAACTTAGAGAAATCGCCACTGCTTTATATAGACCACATCTATATAAATAAAATCAATTTACCGAATGTATGTCCGCGTATAACTTCAGAATGGCTGCACCGATTCGACTAATTCTTTTTTTTTTTGGTTTCTAATTGTCAGGACAAGATTTGTATTAAAGAAAAAAGGGTAGGTAGGGGTAGGGGTAGGGTAGGGTAGAGTAACAATACGGTATAGAGCAGAGTTAGGAAACCACACGAACGAAGTCACACCGGGCCACCTAGTTTTTAATATTATTCTCCCAAATAGGGAACTGCAGTACCAAAATAAAAGTAGATAATTAAAACGACCGACTCTAAGATTGGGAAATTTGGACGCGGTCCCCAAGCTAAGCCTGACAAATGGGGTCGGGGGGGTTGCTGTGAAACACACAAGAGCCTCAAAATATGCTAATACATTTCATAGGTACAAATTTCATAGAAGTCAATTGAACTTAGAACATCATCATAGTCTTGACTTCAATTCCGGTTGTGCTCACGCGTGGCGCGTGATGGCCTGGGGTCCGGGGGGAAAATCATTACTACACTAATAATAAGTTACATATTTAATGAAGCTCGACAGAATATATAGGTTATAAAGTGTGATTCACACTGATTGCTTCTTTTTTAGGGCAGAATTACAACAAACAGTTACTTGGATACAGACTCACTTAGAAGTGGACCCTGATGTTTCACTTCCTAAGCAAGATGTGTATGATGAGTACATGTGAGTATGATTTAGAACACTATCCCTTTATGCTGTGTTTGGCTAACTAGGTAATCGAATCATAATTGAGGAACTGACTGTCTGTGTATGATGTAGAACGCGTTATTTTAACACTTTATTTATTGGAATAACAATAATCTGTGCATTTGAATGTTTGGTAATTGCCGAAACACAGAAAAAATTTGAAAAATTTGTTTTTACTAAATTTTTACTGGAAACTAATTGATGTCGAATCTGACCTATGTACGACACAACAAAGTAGAATGCTTAATTAATTTTAATTATTTATCGACTGTAGCGAATAAAACTCTTTTCGCCTTCATCTCATCCTGAATACGGATTTCAAAAACACCCCTGCATAATTTAATTAAACTCTTTCCATCTAATGAATGTGATGGTTTTGCCTGTAAACATGTTGGTGTTCAATTTAAAAGTATTTGTTAGACACTCACTCTGTGACTTTGTTGACAGAGCACATTGCATGAGCAGCAACATGAAACCGTTGTCCACTGCGGACTTTGGCAAGGTGATGAAGCAGGTGTACCCGACCGTACGACCGCGCCGACTCGGAACGCGCGGGAATTCCAGGTAATTGAGTCACTGGTTTATAATCACCATTATATCAATAGCGTGCTACAGTTCACTACAGGACTCGATCCTCCACACGCAGCGGATCTGCAAGGATGCCAATCGCTTCATAACGATTTTATTGAGATAAAATATCGATCGGAACTTGTCCCTTGTGGAAGTGATTGGTGCTATTCTCAGTCCAACATTGATTTTGCTATTGATCAGGCCGTTGTATTGGTCGTAAATTATCCAAGATTGTATAACTGTGTGCCTCTATCATCATCATCAACGTCCTAGCGCTAATCCCGCTCTGCCAGGGTCCGCGTCCTACTCATTTTTCTCCTTTTCGCCTGGTCTTCGGCGTCCTCGCGTCGTAGGCCGTTGGCTCTCGCATCCGACTCAGCGATGTCAACCCTTCGCTGTCGGGTCGCCCACGGGGCTCTTTCCTGATACCGGCAGATTCAGACATCTATTTCCCACGTATCCTTGAGGCTTACGCAACACGTGACCAAACTAGCGCAGGCTAGCCTCCTAGATCTTAGCTGCGATATCCCTTTCTACCTCTAGGCAATAAAAAAAAAAATAACTAATTAGAAATAGCACCAAACAGTTCGGCTTACATGTGACGTACGGGCCGCTTTGTTGGCCCATATACGAAATGTTCAGGTTTTCTTGACCGGATAGAGATCCTACTATCCTGACTTTATTGCCAATCTCTTAGCTCTCAATAGCCCGATCAATAAATGGTTTGTAGAGTGCGTGAGCAGGAACCTAAGCAAATCTACCAGGAACTTAGGAAATTATATAATAAACATTCTGTCATCTAGGGGAGCTCAAAGGTTAATTTTATTTTGGATTTTCGCTTATACGAGTATATCGAAAACGGTGTAAGCCTCAAGTCCATATTCTCGGTTGTGGCGGTTTGTTACCAAATTTCATGGTTGTAAGTTGGTGAGAAGCAAGCTCTTACAGCACAAGTAGAGAAGAAACAAAACTTGACTTAAAAATACATATCTATATTTTTCATATACAAGAAAACGGTGGTTCACCTACTAACCTTTCTATATGAATTCCCGCTTCGTTATCAGTAGAATGTTCATTCAGATTTGCAGAGATAGCAATATCTTTTATGTGTAATAACTTATCAGTAGCGATCTGGCTAATATTCTATTTGATATCGTTGCACATAATAATTAAAAATTTCCCGATTACTGTGAACAGTTTGACACATGTACCTACTTGATATAAAGGGGCCTAATTCTCGCGCTGTGACATCTTGAATTCGACATTTTTCCTAGCTAAATAGCTCTATCAAAATTGTAATTTGATACGACTTTTGTCAATAAATTATTACACTTTCATCGCACATGTTATCATTATTATTACCACTGTTAGTATTGTTTTGATAACTGTTTTAATAAAGCATGAGCGAAAATCGCTGAGTATTCGTTTTTTATTGCAATAGAGATTCAGTGACTTTTAATATATATTTGTGGCTAGAGAAAATGTCGAATTATAATGTCGAAAGCTCGAGAATCGCGCCCAGTGTGTTTTTCTACCAGGGGCATTTTACAAGTTACCAAATATCTGGCCCAGTTGGAACCAAGTTGACAGACCACTTTCAATATCAATTAAGATTTCGGTTTTTTATATATATTAGCATACCGAACCAGAGTTACAATAAGCACATACAAAAACTATGTAGTATTACGTCATCGAATCGTAAATCTAGATAACATGTTCCTTACATACATTACTGTACGTACACTATTAAACTGACCGCGCAGTTATTATCTATCTATAACGCGTTTGAGCATGACTGTGTACAACTGAGATAAACTGTTTAAATAAGTTATTTATCACACTCACACATAACAGAAACACGTGGCTCGACTGTACTTTATTTATGCTATTAATCAGGCGTAGTACACCCAGCTTTATGAATTAGGTATGCACATAAATAAATAGGTACCAACCAATGGAACTCTTTATTTATTGCCCGTGTGAATCAGCTAGTGTTGTGTAACTTATTACCGTAATTACTGTCTCATATAGGTACTTTTGCTCAGTGTCTTATAGTTTACACATGGGTTTAATTTTAATGGATTTTCGAGCAAAATGTAGGAGCAGCTATCAGTTATGGGCAATTAATAAGTACGCGAAATGGATTATTTATAAATTAGTAGTTACAGGTCATCATCATCTTGATGAAGTAGGTGCACCATACATACATAGAGCTCGTCTAAGCTGAAATGACGCGCCCCAATATCACATTAACGCATACAAGCAAATTAAAAATATGGACGCAATACATATACAAATGCCGTTGTAATTGGTCATTCAGTTGCCGGTGAGACTCAAACGTAGGAGCACGCGTCGTTCGATTGAGCAGTCGACGCTCCCACACAGACGAAGTGTCGTTTTTAATATTTGCACTCACACATCGAAATCAACTAATTAAGTAGTGGGGCGCGTTATTTCAGCTTAGACATGCTCTACCATGTTATATGCCTCGTTTTCCTAAAAACAACAATGTTAAAGCTAAGTATAAAATTAAATATATCTTCGAAAATTAAAGTCCTTGGTTATAATTTATTTTAGGATTTTAATACCTATTTTGAACTAAAGGCATGAATTATTGTTTTGATGTGTTTTTTAAAGTAAATTTACATTTTATAATTGGAGTTCATTTTTTTTCATTGCGCTAGCTTTGCTCGCGACTTCGTTCGCGTGGAAATAGTGTTTATGACAATTTAGCTTTTGCTGCGTTACCATTTTAAATAACTTACGTATTGTATGAATGCTAGGTCTGTGTTAGTTGCTATGAATTAATGTTGTGTGTACTACGGGGAGGTCAAACTGTATCTCCGGTTCTATTACCCAAGATGAAACATGGCTTAGAGTATACCCTGGACTTAAAGCTACCAAATTAGGAAAACCGTATTAAAATCCGTTCAGTAATTTTTGCATAATGAGCGAACACGCTCACAGAGACAAAAATTTTTTTTTTGTGTGGCATAGTTACGTCCCAGAATCTCGACTCCCTATAATTTTTTCTGAAATATCTTCAATGTACAGGCACGGCTTTTTTACAGTTTTATAATAGTAAAGACTATATTTGACATTTAAATATATTATTTTATTTTAATTATATTCATATGTTGTCTTAATAATTATAACTGACATTAATTTGACATTATTCAAATTCCTGGAAGAGGGAATTGTCATTTTTTACATGCATAGTGACAAACAAAGTCGCTTCCTGCCGTCTGTCCCTATGTATCTATGTACGCTTAAATCTTGTAAACTACGCAATGGATTTTAATGCGGTTTTCAACGATAAATAGAGTGATTTAAGAGGAAGGTTTATAAGCAAGAAAAAAAGGGTAGATTGGGGTAAAATAGGTGTACGCGAACTAAGTCGCGCCCGGTCCACTAGTTTTATATAATTGAATCATGTGATTAACTTTAACCAATAAATTTATTACTGTTACTATTGTAATGTAAATTTTATTATCTTTGTTTTTGACATTCATTAATGCTATGTATAGCCTAAACTGAATAAATGATTTCGATTTTGTATTTTCTTTAAGGGTTTCTTCAAAAGAAAGTACATCAATGCGATAGTATGTCTATTTAACAACTTAACTATTTAACAAATTTGACAATATACTCAAACGATTTTGATAAAATTTAGTTACATTTAAGAACATAACATGTGTGTGAGAATGGCAAAAATTGCTTTTATTGCTAGATTTCTAGTCTCTATATTGAATATGGATTCATCTTTAACTTTTAAAGGGTTTATTAAGGACATATTAAGACATATTAAGGATTAATAATGGCTATAATAGTGACCTACGGTACAGATAGCCGGTACGGATCGCTAGAAAATACTATGTAATTTCTGTTACAGATATTGTTATGCCGGACTAAGAAAGAAGATAAAATTAGAAGTACCGCAATTACCTGATTTGGGCGAATCTTCAAAGGTAAGTGCTTTTTAAATAAATGTTCAATTGGTAAGATTTCTATTTTTTAGTATCTAAATTGTACGTACTTTACCTGCTAAACCGAAATACCAGAGAGTCTACAGCAGTGCTAACGACCCAGATGAGTCGTACGCACACGCGTAGAGAGCGTTTGAAATATTGAAGAAGACTTGACAGATGAGTCCTGCCCAAGCATTCATACAAGCATGTTCGGAAAATCGCAAATAGTGTCGAGTTTATAAATTTCTCGGACACCTCACGAATTTACGATATTGTGGGATTCAGTATAATGTCTCATCACAGCTATATCATAAAAGACATACTCAATTATATTAGCAATTGACAATGAGTTAAACAATAAGCAATGCATTAGACTAAAATACCTACTGGGTATATACTCATTGTATTTTGCATGCAGTGCATTTTGTTTGTAACAACATTAATTATCTAGCGAATCTGTTCACATATTTTTATTTTTTACAGGAAACTAGCAGAACTGATAGAGAGTCCGACAGAATAATTTGTGACTGGGCTGAAACTAAACTAGGTTGGTATCCGTGCTTTTTGTATAGTGGAGCAAATGACACAAAATCTACACGTCGCTTATACCATTACATCTTGGATAACTTTTGTTTTATAATTGTTGCAAAGAATCGGTTTATGTGTCGAGCGATATAAAATTTCTCTATCTTTGAAATAGTTGTGGTAATTTCGTTTAC
Source organism: Blastobasis adustella (assembly GCA_907269095.1). NCBI lineage: Eukaryota > Metazoa > Arthropoda > Insecta > Lepidoptera > Blastobasidae > Blastobasis > Blastobasis adustella. Next base: position 11,242,012 of record OU026119.1, on the reverse strand, counting down.
TAAACCGTTTGTTTATTCTGCAGGAGTGAAGTTCGACAGCATCGCAGAGCTATCGCGGCACCTGTCGCATGACAACGCGCCGGCCGCCGCCTCGCCGCCGCCCGCGCACCCCGCGCTCCCCCCGCACCCGCACGGTACGCCCCGCGGCCCCGCCCCCGCCCCCGCCGCGCTGGCCCTCCAACGCATGCATCCACTACAACTACCGTACTCTGTTGCAGATGACCCCACCGGGCAGCGTCTAATGAAACAGTTGAAACGGAAGCTGCAGGTCAGTGTTACACTCTCGTCGCGTTTTTTTATTCTTTATTGTACACAAATATGACATAATTATACAGTACAGTAACAGAGATGTACAAAGGCGAGCTTAACTCATTTATTGAGTTATCTACCAGCAAACCTTGGAGTCATAGGAAGAGGTTTAACTTAAATGCAGGTACTAAAAGTGTACACTTAAACTTACTACGGTAGATATTGATAAACACAGTTACTTACTTACATAAACATATACTAAAAATACATACATATTATATATAAACACATATTATACATACATAATATTATATATATACATATATATTACTATACATACCTATACATTATAGATATATATACCTACTATGAAAAACTAAAGGGAGAGATAATGCTCTTTTACTCTTTTTTTAAAAACATTAAAAGATGGACTATTCCGAATGCTATGAGGAAGGGAGTTCCATAAACGCGCGGAGTGCACAGTAAATGAACCACCATACCGGCTAGATGTATGGGATGGTATATTTAAGAGTAAGGATCTAACAGAACGCACAGGCTTATCCTTGGGCACTAAATATTCAAAACGCTCACTGAGGTACTGAGGAGCCCGTGGATTGTCAAGAACATTAAACAACGTGCTGAGAACATGTACCTCCCTGTGTCGACGTATCGGCAACCATTTCAGTTGGGTTCTAAATTCAGACACATGATCAAACTTACGTAGACCAAAGACGTACGTTACGTTTGTTACTCGTGCTCTCATATGTATTGCACGGTCGAGTAAAACGCGTCCTAAAAACAAATTAACAAGTCCAACTCGTTCCACAGACCCAGGCGTCCCCCGGGCGGCCCAAAAAGAACAAGGGCCAGGAGGGCCCCGGCGCGGGCGCGGGCGCGTCGCCGCCGTCGACGTCGTACGCGGCGCACCACGCACCGGCCGTGAAGCACGAGAGCGAGCTGGCGGCCGAGGCGGGCTACGGCTACCCGGCGGCGTACGCGGCGTACGACGCGCGCGCCCCGTACGCCGCGTACGGGCCGCCGCGCGCGCTGCCCGGGCCCGCGCTCGCGCCCGCGCCGCCGCCCGCGCCGCACCCGCCCGCGATGCTCGACTACCGCGCCGAGCCCTACGGCTTCGAGCCGCTGTACGCGCGCGACCTCACGCGCCCGCCGCCGCGCCGCGACCACCACCTGCCCATCAACCTCAGCAGCGACGCCTCGCTCGACCTCTCCACCGAGCGCTCCGACTGGCAGCGCCGGCGCCCGCCCGAGCCGCCGCCGCCGCCGCCGCCGCCCGCCCCCGCCCCGCCCGTCCCCCCGCCCGCGCCCGCCGCGCCGCCGCGGCTGCCGCTGCCGGGCAAGAAGCTCATCCTGGAGACGTACCAGAGCGAGACGGCGGCGCTGTCGCCGCGCGGCGCCGTGCCGCCGCCCGCGCCCGCGCCCGACGAGTTCCCGCGCACCGAGTACCTGCCCAAGAAGATGCGCGCGGCGGAGATCCTGGGCGGCAAGCTGGCCGCCGCGCGCCACGCGCAGGCCGCCGGCGCCGGCGCCGCCGACGCGCCCTCCACCTCCGCCGCGAGCGCTGCGGGCGCCGAGCAGTCCGGGCGGTCTGAGGTTGCTTTTTTAGAGGATCCAAAAAACTTATCGAGCCGGTCCAAAAGCACCGCCGCGGCGCTGGCCCGGGAGGAACAGGAGGCGGCGAGTCCGAAGGCGCCGACGCCTAGGTCCGATCGCGGCAGGGCGCGCAGGGGCCGCGCGCGCGGGCTCTCGCCCGACTCGTGCTGCGGCCTGGACGGGATCAACGTCAAGACGGGCATGATCTGCCAGGAGAAGCACTCCGAGATCCTGAACAGGGAGCGCGTGATCAGCATCTGCAACATCGACAAGCACGACCTGGACGACTACCTGAACGAGGGCAACAGCCAGGAGCACGAGGAGGAGCTGCTCAAGTACTTCCACCAGCGCGAGGGCGAGGGCGCGGACGCCGCCGCCGCGTCCGCCGCCGCCCACGCCCACGCCCACGCTCATGCCCACGCCGCCCACGCCGCCCACGCGGCCAAGCCCACAGACTCGGCTGCTTTTTTAGAAGCGGGCCCGGACCCACACGACGATCATAGTCAAGGTAAAAATGAAAAGATATCTCAATTACGAGAGTTGCTAGCCAAGAACTTAAAAAATCAGAGTGGGTCCACCTCACAGAACGCACCGATGATTCAGGATTCCCAGCTATTGATCAACAGTAGCCAAGAACACTCTTCGAAACCTACCATCACAGAGAGCGCGTTCAAACCGGTTTTGGGCCCTGGTGTAGCGGAAATGACGAACGGAGCGCCTTTGCCGGGCGTGGGCGATCCGAGCAAACATTGTAACTCCACGACCATAGAGAACGGGACGTCTATATGTTACATGAACCAGAACCCCCCTACTCATATTACAAACAACAGAGGGGAACATATTTACAACGGCAACTGCCACAACGAGCCCCAGAGCCCGACGACCAGAACGCAACAGTACGATTTCGTCCCAATTTCTGATGGATGTCAGTCTCCCGGAAACTTTCACTCGAAGTCGCCGCTGGGCTTCGGCCAGAGAGGCCTCAGTCCCACCAAAATGAGCAAGCCGATGATGATGGGCGGGTCGCTGCAGACGTCGCCGATCTCGCACAGCACGGCCGCCAGCCCGTTCGTGAGTCCGCGGAACACGCCCGTGCCGCGCTCGCGGCTGTGCCCGCGGCCCATCCCCAAGCTCAACGGCCGCAAGCGGCGGAACCCGCTCGCGCTGGCCGGGGCCGACGGCTGCTCCAAGCCGTTCGCAATGCCCAACGACCAAAAGTTTCTCCAGAAACCGAGCATGTGCGGCATGAGCGTCCGGTACTGCCAGCCGATGTCGGCGCCGCCCTCGCCGAACATACTCTCGTCGCATCAGTACAAAAGCCACATGTTCCCGTGCGCCTCCGGCGTGCCGAACGGCGTCAACAACATGTGCCTGAATTTTTTACCCAACGTGCGAGACAACATGAACGGGGAGCTGGCGGCGCCGCTGTCGGCGGACCCGCTGTCGAGCGAGGTGTCACAGTTCTTCCAGGAGTCGCTGGCGTACCGCGCGGGCCCCGACGCCGCCTTCCGCTCGCAGTCCGTGCCGCTCAAGCAGGGCGTGGCGCCCGGCCTGCTCAGCTACGCCAACACGCCCGTCGGCTCCGTGCCGCCCACGCCGGTGCCCAACGAGTTCTGCGACTTCGGCCTCGGCGACGCCTGCGATATATCGCGGGCGTGCCTCAACCCGGAGACCCTCGACAAGATATACGACGCGATCGACAGCAACAACGTGCTCAACACGGTCGACGCCCAGAGCCTGCTCGACGCCAACGGCGCCCTGACCAACGGCTGCGACCCGCTGCCCGAGCAGGCGATCCTCGGGCCCGACCACCTCAATTCGTATATACCGGCCGGGCCCGAGCTGCTGGACAGGAACGGGCACTTCAGCCACGCGTTCGCCGCCGACAACGGCTCGGACGACGTGGAGGAGTACCTGAAGCGGACCAACAGCGTGGAGTTCGACCTGTCGGCGCTGGTGGCCGACCGCGGCAAGTACTACACGTCGCGCTCGGTGCCCAGCACGCCGCTGCCCTTCAAGCGCGCCCAGCCCGGCCTGCAGATCGACTCGCGCCGCTCGAGGGAGCTCTTCGCCGCCGAGAGCTACCCCGCCGTCTCCAACGGCATATCTTCCAAGTCGGTGCCGTCCACGCCGCAGCTCTCCGAGGAGCGGAACGTGTTCAGCTACAGCAACCGGGACTACCTGATCAACGGCAACTCGGTGGAGGTGGCGGCGGCGGGGGCGGGCGCGGGCGCGGGGGCGGCGGCGGGCGCGCTGGGCGAGCCGCTGCACGACATCCTGTGCGAGGACGCGCTGGACGCGCTGGCGCCCGCCGAGGACCTGCTGGCCGACCTGGAGAAGATCGACGGCGCCCAGTACGAGATCTAGTCACACACTCACGTCACACCAGCCCGTTGATGTGACCGCGATTGTAATTACTTATTTGTTAAATATTCGTTTGTATAGATATTTTAACCGATTCAAAAGAGTACAATGTTTTTGGATGCCTTCAGTGAAGGCGAAACGTGAGTTGTGCGTCGATTACCTAGTATAGGGACACGATGCTTCGTTAGGCCGCGCACTCCCCGAATTGAGTCAATACGTTGCACCTACATAAATGTGATTATAAAATGTAAACATGATAATTAGTAAGTAAGCACAAAGCATGCTAAGTCGTCGCCTGCAGTCCCGGCATCCATCAGCACAAACGGCGCCCGCGCCGGCCCCGCGCCGGCCCCGCGCCGAGCGCGGACTCATGACAATATCTGAGCTCATTGTTATCACAAACCAACATCGAAATTTGGATATTTGTTATATTATGTAGACTATAGTGTGATAAAACTGTATTAATTATTATGTAGCTAATATTTACATCAATATTTTTAAAACTAATATGGCTATCATAGTATTTTACCAGACCAATGCAGCGCGCCAAGCGCGCTTAGTTTACTAGAATTTGGTTTTTTCTGAATATATAAATAGGATATATAGTTTATGACAAGAGAATTTATGAATATAGTAAGTTAGCACAAAGATTTAATATATTTTATTATCAGATAGGAGTTTTACTGATATACTAAATTTATTGACCGTATGTAATGCGGAAGTAACGAAATTTTAATCGCCTATACGGCCGCAGAAAGCTTAAGTGAGAGTAATCAAAATTGGATTTGTTCTATGATATGCCGTTAGCAGATTACAATTTCGACACGTATCGCTGAAATGCGAACGTATAGAATGTTTTTTACGTTTTATTGCTGTAAAACTTTTATTTTGAGAACTAAGCATGACTGTTTGGTAAATATACAGGTTGTAACATAAGTGCACTGTTCTTGGCGTGTAATTTTTAATAATTTATTGGGACCAACTGAGAAATCGTAAAAATAATTATTCCATACAAAATTTAATTTTTATGCGCTAGTTTTTGAATGTGCTTTTCAGCGATTTCGAAGTTGAAACGTACTTACCGCGAGGATTTGTACGCGGCCACGAATAACGCTGTATCAGTGGCGGAGTACTGGTTCTCGCAAATTTGACCCGCCACTTGTCGACACGCAAAGAAGAAGAAGAACGTACTTAAATTGAAAAGTTATTATAGAACAGGGATGGCCAAGAGGTCGACCGCGGTCTATCGGTTGACCGCAAAGGCGACTTAGGTAACCGCTAGTTAATTAAAATAAACAATATGATAAAGAATCACATTAATTTAAAATAGGACAGGAAAAGGTTTTAAACTAAATGATTGTGCCAATAAAGCCCACTAATGCAAGTTGTACATCCAAGCGGTCAATCGCGGCTACTCTTCTTTTACTCCGTCTCTTCTTCACTTCGCCCGGTCTAGGGTATCCTCGCGTCGTAAGCTGTTAGCTCTCGGATCCGTCTCGGCGCTGTCAATCCAGCGCTTCTTGAGCATACCCTAGGACAACTTTCCTTATACCGGTTTAGGTACCTATTTCTCATGTATATATGGGGCATACTTACAAACTTATCACAAAAATGACTTTTTAATATCTCTTGTAAACGGCAGTCGACCGCAAGAATTATTTTTTTGACCTAGACTTCTAGAAGCTTTAAAAGTTGGCCATCCCTGTTATAGAACATTAATTATGTTACATGCTGTATATAAGGTCCAATACGGATTTATGTCAATTGATTACTGAAAATGTGTAGGTACAGCTGAGTAAAATAACTTAGGTGTCTAGTAGCGTCCCGAATAAGCCATACTAGCGGCCAGGTGCCTATAAAATGTACGCACTCCCAATGGGATATTACGGCCTATTTGTACAGTTAACTTTTGTTAATACTATGAAACATTTAGTTTTTAAGATTTAATGCCCAACGTATTATCAGTTTCTATCCTCAATCAGTGCCTGTTAAAATCAACATTTGATAGAAATAGATCGAAAGCATAGTAGCTGACTCGTAAGTGTGACTCTAGTACAAACAACACACTAATTACTCGACAGGGATATACCTATAAGTGAAACCGAAGACTGTTTAAAAGTTTGTAAATATTTTCAACGCAAAATTGATAGGTAAATGTTTTCAACGCAAAATTGGTAAGCCGCCATTGTTTTCCCGAGACGATCTTGGGTGGCTACTTAAACGAAATGACTCGGCGATGCCGTCTAATACCGTTGTTCCCACAATTTCGCGCTCACTATGGGCTTGTTATTTTAGGGAGCTCCAAACAACAATTTATTTACCACACGACAACCCCCCACCTATCCTATTTGGACGTGATACGAGCTCATTTTATACTGGTGGTGGGTAGGCTGGTGTGCTGTCTTCCGTACAATTTAAATAATAGTAAATAATATTTGATTTACCTGGCTGCCCTGAAGGGCTGGAGGACGACCGTAATAATGGTGCCCGTTGCCCCAGTGGCGCGAAGAGGTGGCGAAGAACGGGGATGGCGATGTGTTATTATTCCAATTTGGTACAACTAACCAAAATCGTTTAGTACCTAATTACTATTTAAGTTGTACATTATATTACACGTCTTACTGTAAGATCATTATTGACCACATATTATTCTAAGGTAAGTAAATTAAAATTAGGCTATTTCATTGTTCATCGCATTGCATTAAAATATTAAAACCAGGATCATCCATCATAAGTCTGTCTCCATTTTAGTGTAAAATACAGATGTCAAGGGCACTCTTGTATCTTGTGTTTACAGTAGAATTACAGGCTGATTTTATCAGACTGCCATGCCAGTGCGTACTTGATCGCTTTTAATAGATATTTCACCCTCTGTAGCTGTACTATAATCGACAATGTAAGTTGATACGAACTATTCATATGCCACCCATGTGTCGCACGGAGTAGACCCAATGGATTGTTTATGAGCGGCATCTCCAGTGGAGAAAACTAAACTATTTTTCTAACATTACTCGTAACATATATCTATTGATTTTCGGTGCATTACATTGGTTAATTTTAATTCACCACACTATTACAACAGTTGCACGGAGTTCGAAAGGTAGGCAACTTTGTGGTATGCATACGTCGCTAATGCGAAAATCCATTCTCCAGTTGATTCACCACTTGAGCTGCTACTTATAAACGTTGTTGGGTAAAGTGTGTAAACTCAAGTTGGCGCTATTGATGTGGCGCCGATTATATAGAGGCCCAAACATTGTTAGAATGTTCTACCACTACTACTACCACTATTCATTCATATCATATTTGGGTAAATGTACTGTGGGTGATACATATTTGTGATTGATAAATTGTATAGCCATAAGTGTAACTGAAAAATATGATGACCGTCCCGTTATACATTTCATCTCATATCCGTAATAAATATCAGCTATTATAAGTGTAAAATGGCTGTCTGAATAGTAACATTAACGTAACTCATGATTATGTCATGACTTAAGTAAATTGTGCCTAAGTATTTGTGATGAAACCTGAATTGGTGCCACATTGTCAAAACACACAGCCAATGAGATTTTCGGGTATGGGGTCAGAATTAAAATAGTATAGGAAATAATATGCCTAAAACTGGTACATAAAAGAAGTTAATACATACTTAAACACATCACATATGTTTGTATTGTTTTATTAATTTGATAGTTTATAAAGGACAATGTCTGCAAAATAAATGATAAGTTGAGTGTTGGAAATTGATGTTTAGATAATTTAAATGTCTAATGGTAATGATAATATCCCATACTCTTGTACAATTTCAAGTTCTGCAATGGTTAAAATTTCCCAATAAAATTGCACATTGTCTACACTTTACAATAGTTCACAACAAAGATACAATAATATTATAACTAAATGTAACTTGAACCAATTGTTTAAACCACTGTAGATCTTTAATAAAATTAATATAAAATGGTGAACAATTGTGTGTAACAGTCATTATGATGGAGATTTTGTTGCAAAGTAATTGTTATGTAAATACTAATAGAATTTGGACGTATATCATAAAACATGACAGTTTATTTTTATTGCAATTATGTTGTTATGTTAAATTGTTTTTATTTTGAAATAATTTTACTATTGTATATTTTAATTTAGATTATGAATTAGTCTATTTTAAGTAATTGATAATATCCATGTTGTTGATTAGTCTTTTATGGATGTTGATTTACACCATTTGCTATGCAGTGATAATAAATGGTAAATAAACCTAAACAATTATTTTTTTAGCACCTTAAAATATTTTTATTGGTATTTAAAAATTTAAAACTCCATGCCCATTACAGTGCAATGTCGGACTTAAAACTACATAGCGATCAATTAACAAAAATTACAAGGTGGTGCTAACCTAACCTAACCAAAAGGAAGAGAAAAGGACAATATATACTTAAAGTAACATTAAAATTAAATCAACATAACTAATAATTATTAACGTAAGTATATATTACACGCAAAATTTATTGTATTTTATTCTAAATTATCAAGGTTAATAGTTTTCTTATAATTATTAATGAATGACTTTGGTAATATAGGATCATCCTCATGTACGTAGTTGCTGGTCACTTGCACTGGCAATCCAGGGGCCCATTCAAATAAAAGACTTACTAAAGGTAGGTTCTGTAAATTTCTCTGGGCATTATGTCCATGCCTTTTTTCTATTTCTTTCGCCAAACATATTTTCACATGTGCCAGAAATTTATCCAAAAAGTTGAAGCATACATTAGAGTTCCAGAACTTCTGAAATTTTAAATAAATTAAAAATGATGATCTATTGATTACGTAATATTAGCACATTTTTCGTAGCTGTATTGTTATAGCGACATACCTGTGACATTTTCACTAAATCCTTTAGATAATATGTCTTTAGTTCTTCAACCACACCATCATCATTTCTAAATCCACATGTAATTCTTTCTATTCCAACTAAGTATGATTGGCACCACCATTTTAATGTCTTGAAACGCCTAAAAAAATTAATTATTTCCATTGAAGTTTATTTCGTGCCAGAATAATACTGACATAATTATGTTGTGATAAGAAGAGTCGGTGGCTAGCGGGACGACCTCGTAAGCGACAGTTACGGAATTCGAACCCCATTGGGCCGCTATGTATAGGGCAACCAGGTTGTCTACCGTCTTCCACTAGATTGAAGTTCTGTTGTACTTATAGTATGTCATAACAAAAGAAGGTTGATTTTCTCTTGCAATAATATTCTAGGCTCTCCCTACACGGGATTTTTTTGGTCAAAACTGAAATACCACTTTTTTGCACAGCCGTACCGATTATGTAGTTGAACACTAACCGATTCTCTTAGGCTGTGCGCACATTAGGATGCGCACAGACAACTCTAGTCTAGGGACTAGTTGCCGCGGAGTATCTCATATACATATACACTGAGTGTGCAGGTCTCCATATAAATGTAGGTATAAGATCAGGGTTGCCATCTTTTCCAGTCGCCATATCCGGACACCATTCTAGACACAGTCCTATAATTGCATAGAAAAAGGTTTTAACCCGCGCCTTCGTCCGCCTAAAATTCTCTTAGCCTATGTTACTCGCTGATATTGTAGCTTTCTATGGGTGAAAGAATTTTTAAAATCTGTTTAGTAGTTTTTAAGTTTATCCATTACAATCAATCAAATATTTACTCGACGAATCTAGGCCGCTACTTACGATACTGCGGCAGCGCCGATATAGGAGGCAGTTCGACAGTTGATACTAATCCTTATGAAGTATAAAATAAAGTCGCTTCTCGGATGCGCCCTTGGTCGGACGTCCGACCACGTCCTCCGCATCCAAAAACGAACATATTCTTGGCTACGTAAGGATTAGTATCAACTGTCTAGATGCCTCCTATATCGGCGCTGCCTTAGGGTAAGATATATTTATTTTTAATTAGTATCTTAATATACTTAATAGAGCGTCGGTGGCCGAGCGGTTACAGTATCCGACCGATCCAGCCAGAGAGAGATCTAATCTGGTCAGGTTCCCCTGGTAGCAGGGTCACGGCGGTCAGATGGTAGTCGCTCCACTCTAATTACCTGATCGCCAAATCCTGGATCATGGTCAAGACGGACCCCGGGCCCTCGTCCTCGAGAGCACAACCGGGACATTAACGCTAATATGAGATCTTAGTATACTTAATATTGTATGTAGCCGCCTAGATTCGTCGAGTATAACAGAAAGGAAGGATAGAACGATCCCGATATGGTGCGCGCGAAAGCTATATAAATGCGCAACTGTGCCGTCGCCGGTGAATTGTTAAAAGTCCGGTCTATAATTCCATCTGTCGGACCGGTCGGAGGTGTTAGCGATCTTTCGACTACAATTCTTTCTAAACCCAAGAGTCCGGTTGAAAACCGGACGGTTGGGAACCCTGTATGAGATACTCCGCGGCGACTAGTCTCCGAAAGTAAGAATCGTGTGTGCGTATCGTACTGGGCGCATGACCTTATGGTGAGGATAAACATCGTGAGGAAACCTGCACATTCAAGCCACTGAATGTAATGTAATGGTGATCCAAGCTGGTCAGGTTCTCCTGTTAACAGGTTCACGGAGGTCAGATGGCAGTCGCTCTACTATAATTGCAAAATCATGCCTGATCTGCAGAATCATGCTCAAGGCCAACCCTTGGCTTGAGAGATATAGACGCTAACATTATTTTATGATACGTAAGTAATAACAAATAAAATTAATTACCTAAAATTCCTCTCTTGGTTAGGAAATTCTATGTGTCTGCTTGTTTTCAGCTCTATAAATTCTTTATTTGCTAGATATTCTATAATTTTATCTGGTCCCATCTCTAGATTTGGAGGAGGCGATACTCGTGACTTGTCACAGCATATGCCATCCATTTCTGCACCATATACAATAGTATGAGAACTAAGTTTGGTTGAAAATACTAAAGAGAATTCCTCAGTTTCATCAAGAGGTAAATTTGGATTCGGATCAGAGTCAGGATGGTCTGAAATGAAATACAAATAGGTGTGTATAATAATGGTACTTTAGTCGTGTTGTGGAGAATGCCCGGGTAGACATATAAAAATAGTCCTCAACAGATTTGGTTAATTATTTTTCATTTTTAATTACTAGAATGTTGTTGCGAAACGATATGATCGCCATACTCCTTTGTCAAGAGGGTAAGGGCTACCCAGAATAATAATATTTGCTACCGGGCCAAGGGCGATTAAAGACCTTAAACCCTAAGGAAATTGCGCTTCGCATCGTGGAATGTGGGCACACTAACAGGACGGGCTCGTGAGCTGGTCGAGGTACTCGCCAGCCAGTCTAGGCGCTAGCCCAAGTATGTGCCTTAAGATTTGTTGCAGGGCTTTGCAGGGCTAAACACCTATAGTTTTCAAAAAAACTGTTCCCGTGGACTATTATGGTGATTTGGCGGCCATGTTGGAATATGGTCGCCAAATTGCTAGATAGAAGAAACTGTCTCAGAAACCAGAATTGCTCTTTTTGTATGAAAAGAAAAACCAATTTCCAAAATTCACTCTTCCCAAAGGTTGTCGATCACTTAAAGCGATAAGGCCGCATTTGCGCGCGTATATTATGATGAATGAGTAGGAAAGCGGACCCTGGCAGAAGCCGGGATGACGCTAGGGTGATGATGACGATGACTTACTTCCTGTTTATGCTCTTCATATTTATTTGTATATGTATGGGTATACAATGAAACGGTCCGTACATAAAACTGAGTTTTTTTATAAGAGATGTGGATAAATATGGCGAAGACAGAGTACATGGCCTGCAACAGTACAAACCCCCTACCCGTCCGCATAGGTGAAGATGAGGTCAAACGAACGGAACTGGCCAGATACCTGGGGGGGTCGGTACTAAGCGCAACTGGTGACATCGACAACGACGTCAAAGCCTGAATATCCTGGCTTGGGCTAAATGGCGGGAGGTGACAGCTGTCAAATGTGACCCCAAGATGAAGGGACAGGTCAACAAGACCATTATTAGACCTGTTTTCTTATACTGCAGCGTGACTTGGCCTCTACTACAGCGACACAAGCAGGAGTTGCGAGTCAAGGAAATGAAGATGCTGCGGTGGATTTGTAGGGTTTCCCGCAAAGATCGCGTGCGGAACGCCCACATCCGCGGTAGCCTTCATTTCATAAGCTACAATAGTGTCCCCTTCGATGTTACAGCCACGTCTTCCGTAGACCGGCAGATTATGTGGGAAACAGACATCTGGCCATGCCGCCCCCGCCAGGCACGGGAAGGAGCTAAGAATGCCGAAGACCGAGCAAAGTAGCCTAAGAAAAGCAGGAAGGCGGACCGCGGGCACCCGCGTGTTGCGCGGGAGCACAACCGGGATTTACGCCAAGATGATGAAGCGTTCAGATCTACTAACGTTTGTACGACAGATTGAAATCGTCTTAGGGGCAGAAACTCACAAGATGGCACGATCGAGGGTCAAACCGGTACAGGACATCTCCAAGTGCCGCTGTGTAAACGGCCTTCAAGGTAAGCTAACATGTTTTGCGAAAGAAGATATGTCGCTATTATTTCCACGAACTGCTGAACAAGAGGTGCAGCTTTGGCGGTGAAGGATATGGTAGCCGCCAATGTTGGCAAGCGAAGATGGAGAAGGTGGAAAAGGGTAATTACCCACCTGGCCGGGTGTTGTGACCAGGGGACCAAGGGTCCGACGGTTGTTCGTCGGAAGTTGTATACATGCCGCGGAGTTGGCATATTCCGTTAGCGCGATGCAGGAAAGTTAACGCCATCTATGTGTGTATGCTTGCCAATTGTGTTCGTGTACTCGTAATGTGAGTACCGTTAAGTTTACCTATTGGAGCGATAGATGTCGCTACACAGCCATGGGACCTCCCTCCGAATCACGGACTTGTACCAAGGATAACGCCTGAGGAAGTCGATACGGTTCTTTGCCGCGTGAGGAATCAAAAAGCTGGTCGGACCCGGTGGAGTCCCTATTCAAATCCCAATTCAGTATTCAAAGGCAGGTTGGGTTAGGTTAGGAGGTGCAGCAACTATCGCGGTGTAAAAGTCTGTCTCACATCATGAAGCTCTTCGAACGCATTGTGGAGTCTCGGATCCAAAAGGAGTGTACAGACAGGAGGTTTCGGGTAGAGTCTGCCCAATTTGCTCTCTACGGAGCCAGATGGTTCAGGTGGCGGGTAAGAAATTTGATGTCGCCTGACGTTAAATGCTGTCAAAAGGAAGAAGCTGATATTGTGGTGGCCCGGTGCAGAGATGGAAACAGTATTTCATATGTAGCCTGACTCACACCTTATAAAGCTGGAGTCCCTGTGCCGGTGTGATTGACAATCAACTCTACCGTGGATACCCAAATTTTTGGAGGCAGTTTGTTGGAATTCATCCAATAATCTAGCATGTTTTAGAAAACTTTTACTGGTAACTCTGCCACACACAAATTATGGAGGTAACAAATGTCTGGCTATGTCACCTCCGCAAGGCTTGAAAAGAGGTTGGTCCAAGAAGTGATAGCTAGATGTTGTTAACATGACATGCGAGGCAGCAATCTATTAAGGATGCTGAGGACTAAACAAAGTAGACAAGGAGACGTAGGAAAGCGGAGGAACTGAGATTGATGCCAGGATGATGATGAATAGCATACTGTACACAGGGCCCGTCTGTTAGGCTGCCAGCAGTCAGCTTCACAGACAAGGTAAATGTCAACCCATTCTCAATGGGATAATAAAGTTAATAGAAGGTTTTTTACCTGATAATAGAAACTGTTCAAATTTATATCCCCATGATGTAAAACGTTTCTCTTTTTCAGTCATATTCAACTTATGGGCCATCTTTTCTTCTGTATCTCTTACACATAAATAAATAGAACCTTTGTGCAAAATTGCAACTATTTTCCATGGCTCTCTATTTTCATAAGGAGTACAGGCAACACAAGTCATTAGTCCTCGGTAGCAAAAGAATGTTGCTTTGTCTAAAGTAGTTGATACCGGAAACTTTAATCTAAGTTCATTAATAGATAAAAAATTCAAGAGTTTATCAAGCTTTCCATCCAGAGTTTGATCATTATGTTTAGCTTTATCCAAAAGTAAATTTAAATTAAATGAGACTTTTTTATTATTCTGGATGTTTTTAGCAAACTTAAGATGTTCTAATTCAATGTAACCAATTATTTTTGGCCTTTCAAATTGTGGAAATGAATTCTTATGGTATCTAGGGTCAGCATAGAACTGTGACAGCATTGCCATAATGTAAAAACCAAGGGAGAACTACCTAATCCAGAAAAAGAAAGCACTCTTAAACCTGGACCTATGGCTCTGACAAAATCAACTGCTATATCTTTTGCTACAGAACAAGAGACTTCTGAACTTCTGAAACTCCTGGAAAAGGAGTTTTTTAGATGTGTTCGTCCTAGTAGTCCAACCAAAATCTTTCAAAACTTTCAGACTAACTAGACGATACTACGTATGAAATTTTCACACAAAATCTCTTCTGTTACTGAACAAAAGTCTTCTGAAACTCTGTTCTGAAATACCTGGAACATTTTCTGGTGTCTTTTTCCGTGTTTAGATTTTCTTCATAAAATATTTTGTATTCGTCCTTACGAAGCTTTCACACAGAGCGAAGTCAAATATTCACTCGCAGGGAAGTAAGTATTCTTTGATTTAATTTGATTCTTCGTTTTAGGTTGTGGCTTCCTCTATGTAGCGAAACTTTACCACAAACTATGAACTACATATAATACTTTACCAAATACTAATGAACCAGTGTTGCCAGCAGTCGCTTCTATAAAAGTACGTCCTGACTCCTGAATTAGTACGAAAACGGTTAAAAAGTTACACAAAATAAAAAATTAAGGAAAAATGTATTATAATCCGTAGGTACTTACTACCACGAGTACCTACATGTTAATAAGCATATGTGTGCACGTATTTTTTTATGGCGTATTTTTACAATAAAACAAAAAGCGGAATAATAGGTACCTATAATAAAAAAGGTATGTTGGCGTCCGTACTCAAATCTAGGTTGGGATCTCGTGCGCGAGGGATCTCTTGCTTGACAAAAGTAAACAACAAAAGTAAACAATTTCAAAAATAAAAAGTTTAATCAATAAGATATCTAATACAATAGGCAATTTTCCTAGTTTTAAAATAAATTGTGTAACAACGCTAAACAAACTAAATAATTAACTTTTTCTTTAATAGTGCTTTTGAAGGTTCAAAGTTTTTTATACATCATTTACATGCATTAGTGAAACAATTGTTCCCGTGTTCAATTTATTTTTACTCTCCGTTTTTATTCTCTTCAATTTACTGAGCACTCGTTCCACTGATGCATTAGAGAAAGGAAGGATCAGTAATAGATTAATCACTTTTTTTAAATTTGGGTATAATAGTTCTCCAGTTGGTTTCGTAATTATAAATACTTTCCTCTAGTACTCTTCGGCAGACAACTCTGTATGCAGACCCACTGCGGTGTGATTGAGGAGCGCATAGTCGCGCTATTCTTTATGTAAACTATTTAAGTCAACTTGTTCCATTAAAACCGGAAATCGTGTGACTACCGCGGTCAGATCTTCTATTTCGAAAGATTGTGCTGTGGCGGGGTTTATTAATGAGATTATGTTAAATATTTCATCGGAAAAATCAAAGCGTTTTTTAATTTCTTATACTATCTCTATGTAAAAACTCAAACACATCCTCTGAAATTTCAAAATTTCTTCATTGCCTGGCGGATTGGCGCTTGCCTTTATTTCAGTCAGAGTTGCTTGAGCGTTTACACCTAGATACATTTTTTCTATTGGCAAAAAACGCCTTGGGTTCGCATAGTCAATGTCATTTGCGTTATTTGTTTTAACCTTCTGTATATTAAATGTTTTCTCTATGGTTTTAACGTGGCTAAACTCCATATAATTTGTGCAAATCATTTTTATTAGCCGTTTGGATTCCGGTTTTAATCTGTGCAACAAAGGGATCTCACACTGAAATAGTGTGTTGAAATCGTTTAAAATCTCTAATGTGTATGACATGAACTCCAAATACAACCGTGTAAAATCATTATTTAACGACGCTAATATAGTTTCCGTAGTATGAGATGGATTCTCAAAAACTTCTACAGTAAAATAAGATTTAAGCGGTTCGTACTGCTCCAACACTCTGTCAATATATTGTTTCAAAGAGAGCCACCTCGTTGTTGCCGGTGATAAAATGTTGTGAATTTCAGTTTCAAAAAAGATTTGAAGTTCTTCCAGTTTTTTTTGGCGGCTGTAGCTGCGGCTATAATGTGTTTCGAAGCATATCTTCTACATTTCTGGGTAGTTTTGAGCACGCCCTCGAAGACACTAAAGCGTACTCCACATGTCCGCCGAAACTTTCGGCGAAACTTTGGCCGGGACTTTGGTCGACTCTCTACATTCTCGCCTATTAGGGATGTGGTTGGTGTCAAAACGCGTCGACATTATATCGATTCGTTGGTGTAATATCGCTAATCCGCTTTAAACAGGGTCACAGAGGTGTTGGCAGCTGCTATACTGTAATTACTTGATCTACTAATATCCTGGATCATGGTCAAGGGTACCCCGAATCTGTTATTCGAAAAAGCGCTAGGAATATAAATATAAAATCGATCGAATCGAGACGACAACGAACTATCTCTACTTAGTCTATGAAATAGGCGAGACATGCCAAACATGCACGGGACTACACGAATGTAGGCGAATACTGCCTCCACATTCTCGTGTTCCCGCGGAACTGTCCACATGTGGAGCGCGCTTTAAGCGTACTCTACATGTCCGCCGAAACTTTCGGCGAAACTTTGGCCGGGACTTTGGTCGAGCCTCTACATTCTCGCCTATTAGGGATGTGGTGTGTGTCAAAACGCGTCGACATTATATCGATTCATTGGTGTAATATCGCTAATCCGCTTTAAACAGGGTCACAGAGGTGATGGCAGCTGCTATACTGTAATTACTTGATCTACTAATATCCTGGATCGAGTTATGGGAAAAAGCGCTAAAAAGTTAAATATAAAATCGATTTAATCGAGACGACAACGAACTATCTCTACTTAGTCTATGAAATAGGCGAGACATGCCAATCATACACGGGACCACAAACTATGATGCACGGGACTACATGAATATAGGCGAATACTCCCTCTACATTCTCGTGTTCCCGCGGAACTGTCCACATGTGGAGTGCGCTTAATTTTGTTTAATTTAATAAAAGCAGACAAAATACCAATGACAGGAGTGCGTACCAAAGACAACAAATACTTTAAATCGCAAGGACGAGGAATATCATCAGATAAGATATCATAAAGGTTAGAACTGAAGGAGCCTTCGTCCAAACCACACTCACAAAGCGAGTTGTCCCGAATGCGAAGTTTGCATAGAAAAACAGGAAAGCAGGCATGGCCAAGACGCATATGGCAGATGACAGAAGTAATAGCCTTGGAGGCCCCACGAAAGTGAAAAAACCAAGGTTTATCAGGGACAGTTTGCTGAATGTCAAAATAACATTTGCTTTTAAGTAACTTTGAGAGCTCTAATTGTTTATCCCACTCTGTATACAAATCCGGTAGCGCCAGAGCGGGCAAATCAAGACAATACAGTTTGTAATGATCCATGGATCCAGAGACTATGGCATCCCTGGCATGATGATCAACAGACTCATTACCAAGGATACCACAGTGCCCCGGAATCCAGGCCAGGACCACTCTGAGACTTTTAGCACTACAACGGAAAAAGGCGTTGCGAATTTTGAAAATGACTGGATACTTAACTTTAGAACGGAATGGGTTAGACAGAATTGCTTCCAAACAACTACGTGAATCCGAAAAAATTATGGACTTTTCAAGATTATGAGATTCGACATTCAAAAGAGCTTCCAAGACCGCAATTGATTCCCCTGTAAACACCGAGGTGAAATAGGGACTTTTAAAACTTAAAATAATTTTATACCTGGGAAACTTACATCACCGCCACCAGGTAATTTGGAAGAGTCCGTATAAAGTGTATACCAACCAGGCCCATCTTTGGCAAGTTTTTTATTTAACTTGGAGTTAGCACACGGACAATCCTTAACAAGACATTTTTTATTAATTCAAATGGGATTCGGTAGGAATCTATTATATTAACAGATTTAATAATTTACGAAAATCCAAAAATTAAGTTTTAGGTTTCTGTGAAAAAACCGTTGATATTTTATTAAAAAGCTTTTTTGTTCTAGGAGGGTTTGGATAAAAGGTATCACAAGTTGTACAGGCGTAGTAAATAAATGGAAAAATAACTATGGCGTATTAAAAATATAGATTAAATTTATTCTAAAAATGTGTAAACATAATTAAAAGATATTTAATAATATTTATTATTATCACTCGCCAACTCCATATATTGGTGATATATTTCATAGAGAAAAAAATTTATATACAGAAGCAGAGAGTACATTTAGAGTTTAAATATGAGACAAAATGTCACACATCTCTATAACACACACACTAATGCAAATGCAGGGACGGAACAAGGCAGCCCATCTTCAGCAAAATATAACTCATCATGAGTTATATTTTGCTACGACTTTCTACTCGTAACGAACACAAACAAATCTGACTTGTTGTTCGCTCCAGATGACTATGCAATTTTTTTAAGCTTGTCCTTATATTTTAATATCGACATTATAATAAAAGGTAAGGTGTCTAGTGAATCAAAGCCATGCCCTGATACCTACCACCGTCTTTTCGATCTCTCGATCCTACATACCGTGAATCGGCAGTGCTTACTTTTGCAAAAAGGCGGGTTATGATTTTGACCGATATTAATATTTATTTTTTGCCTCATAGCTTCTAAACTAAGTAGGTACCTACCTACTTACTTATAGTTAGAAGCGTCTTCATTGTTCACAGGTTGGCCTATGTGACTTCACAAATTTAATATGATGCCCTCTAGAGGACATAATCATGAAAAACAAAAAATGAAAAGGATAGATACATTAATATATTAAACAAGCAGCATATTCTTTATTTTCAGTAAACATTCATATAATGCTGGTGCAGCAGGACAGAAGGGACTTTCATCTAATTATTATCTTGTTCTTAAAAATGTTTACAATGCAGCACTTCCAATTTGTAACCCAGACATAACCATGTCTGGTCTTTAGGAAACCTAGAAAAACAAATATTTATGTAAATAAACGTAAATACGCGATTAATCCGTTGTTTCATATAATGTCTGAACATTTAAAATGTCATCTGGGTACATTTTTGGTATGGAACCCTGATACATATAAAATTGTGGACCGCTATTCACAAGATTTGAGTAATAAAATACTATACAATAAATACTAAGTCCGACCCTGTTACCATCAAACTATTTTCGTACCTATTTAGACACCGAAATATTACTCAATTTGCCAATAATTTTAAATCTATCTCTAATGGCATGTTGTTTTAAGGTAAAGCATTTCAATTATTGCAAATTCACACTATTTCGATGCATATTTTTGTCACAATTTCTAAAATTTATTTCGGATCGCCGCGACCACGAATGTTTATTTACCGATGAAAGAATAATCCAGGTGTATTTCCATACTTTGCGCTTTCACATAAATGTGCACTAAATTACACACAAAATTACAATCTTTTAAATGGTTTGATTTAAATTTTATTAGGAAATTATACAATTTACACCGATGTTTCAAAAAAAAACGTCAGGTCGTTATCCCCTCGAGCAATATGTCGAACGTTCAAAACATTGCGCGTGTTAGATTTAATATATGTCCTACTTATAATTATAGTGACTTTTATTAGTATAAACCTTTATTTTAGTAATTAAGCTACAGAATAATAACAGAGTGTGAGTATTTATCCAAAACTCCAGTGAAATATATGGAAAACGCTAAATTAGGTAAACAAGAGCATATTAATAAATGGATATCTATGTCATGTAAAATATAGTTCATGGAGGTAGTGCTATTTGTTTAGGACAGGTTATAAAGTATTTAAGAGAGACTGGGCGAAGTGGAGGAGTAAGACTTGATAACTTGAATATGTTATCTAGGATAAAGTATTATTCTAGTGCACATTATTTAATCAAACAAAAGCATATTTTAAGTATATTAGGTATATTTTAATAAGCAATGTAATCCATGCTAAAATGAGGTATTTATTTAAACAACATTTATGCAACATTCTAACCAAATGTAATGACAATTATCGATCACATAACCAAATATTTATCCTTTAAAATGGGACAGTGGTATTACGTACGATTCAATAAATAACCGATTATATAAATAAATAAAACTAGTACAAAATATAAAGCAACAATAATACAATGCAAGTGTACTTAACTCTGTGCCGGCTCTGGAGCAAAAGTCCCTCTCAATCATCAATCATTTCTTCTTCTCGCACGTGCGCGGAGCGCACGTGCGGGGAGACCGTGTAAGGGCGGTTGCCCACTGACGGTGGTGTGGTGTCGCGACCCGTTGAAACGAACCGGTCTTTTGGTTTGGCGCTCCCGGCTCTTCACGCACGGAGCGCGGGCCTCGGCTTGTGGTAGTGTGGTGCCGGTTGATGCCATGATGATGACAATCCGGTCTGTGGGGGTTCGCACCCCTCGCTAGCTCTTCTTTGTCGCCCTCGGCGCGGTACTAGCCTGCCGAGTGGGACCCCGTTCGGGGAGGCCCGGCAAACGACCAGCGAGCAGGCGACATCCTGCTGCGAGGGGGGCGAGGAGTCAGACCGGTACCGCTACCGCTAGAACTCTCCCGAGCCCCAACGGCAGCGGCAGTCATGTGGTTTAGTTGGCAGCCCTGTCTGTTTACAAACAAAAATTATTAAAATAATTTTGTGGGTAGTTGGAAAAAATTTCGTGTCGCGTCGTTATTGAGCGCTAATGGCGCAGCCGTGTGCTAACTCAGTGGAGCTTCACTCGGCAGAGGTCTCGGGTTCGATTCTTTTCGCGGCAATTTCGTTTCTTTGCAAAAACGACTGCGGCGAAGCTGTCTCGTTCGGTGGCGTTGCCGCGGGACTCACCCGAGCGGGGATTTCCCGCGGAAATGATGTTTTTGTGGTGGGGCTACCGCGAGCTCCCCGGGCCGGGGGCTCCCGCGGTGGCGGGTGTCGTAGTAGGTGCTGCGGTCGTCGTGGGCCCCAGGAGCTCACGTGGGAGCGCTCTGGAGCTGCGATCGGGGGGGCGTGTGTGTAGTGGCGCGATGCCGCGGATATGCGGGTGCACCGAGTTGTCGGCGGACTCGTACATCCGCCGCGCCAGACGCACGACGAAGTCGTCCAGGCCCTCGTGCTGGAGGTCGCGGCTGATGGTGGCGTTCCTCACGTACTTACCGGCGCCTACGATGGTGCGCAGGCAGAGGTTCTCCTGCGCGCGGAGGCGTTGCCGCTGCCTGTTGGCGGCTAGGGCGTACCACGCTGGCGCGGCGTACGTGAGGCGGGACCTGATGTAGGTTTTGTAGATCCCTAGCTTGGCCCGCAGTGGTAGCGAGCTAGCGAGGATCGGACGCAGTTTACTTCGCGCCACCTTTGCGGCGACGACCGTCTTTTGGACGTGGTCGCGCATAGTGAGGCCCTGGTCGATGGTGAGGCCCAGGTAATTCACCCTGCGCGACCACGGGATGTCTTGACCTTGTAGTTTTAGTGGAGGGGGCAGCTCGCCGATGTTATTCTTTCGCCCGACGATCATGGCTTGCGTCTTCGCGACGTTTACCGACATTCCCCATTTGTCGAGCCAGGTGGGTAGGGTGTCAAGTTGGGCTTGCATTCGCTTGATGGCGTGGGTTACGTTGACCGACGAGCTCTGGTACGACGTGTCGTCGGCGAAGAGCGACAACAGCACGCCGATGCTCACGGGGATGTCGTCAGTGAATATGGCGTAGAGGGCAGGCGAGAGGCAGCTGCCCTGTGGCACGCCGGCGAGGACTCGGCGCACCGATGAGGTCTTGTCCTCCACTGCCACGTGAAACTCCCTGTTTTGCAGGAAGCTGGCCACGACCTGTAGGATCTTGTGTGGAGTGGCACTCTCCGACAATTTGTACAGCAGGCCCTCGTGCCATACCCTGTCGAAGGCCTTCTCCATGTCTAGCATCATCACGACCGAGCACTCTCGCTTGTTCCGGCAGGTGGCCAGGCAATGTAGTACCCGGGTGAGCTGGAGTGTGGTGGAGTGGCCCGGCCTGAAGCCGAATTGCTCCGGCCTGGGCTCTATGTGCGGGGTCAGGAAGCGAAGCAGGAGCGTTTCGAATACCTTTGACAGCATCGACAACAGCGTTATGGGCCGGTTTCCCTCTGGCTTCATGTGATTTTTGCCGGGCTTGGGCAGCATTATGACGCGCCCCAGCTTCCAGGCTGTTGGGAAGTGACCCGTGCGTAGTATCCCGTTACAAACGCGGGTGAATGCCGCCACGGTGCGCGGCGGCAGGTGGCGTAGCGCCGCGTTTGTGATGCGGTCCGCGCCCGGGGCCTTACGGGGATTGGTGCGGTTGAGTGCGCGCTGCACGGTGCCCGGGGAGACGTACAGGGGTTGTTCGTCTGCCGGGGGTGGTGCTGTCAGTCGCTCTCGCAGGTGTCGCTCGACTGCCTCGCGGTGGTCGTGGTCCCTGATGTTGTTCGGTGAGAACTGCCCCTCCAGGTGTTCGGCAAAGATCTCCGCCCTGTCTTCAGCTTTGTACCTGGGTCGGCAGTCAGCGTCCAGCAGTGGCCGGACGGGCTGGGGTTTGGAGGACAGCTGGCGGCATAGGTGATGCACGGAGGGCACGTGGTCGCTTACCTCCATGATGTGGTCCTCCCAGGACTCAGCTGCGTGGTCGGCGAGCGCTGCCTTCACCCTTTCCACCAGTCTATTGAGCCTGGTTTTGAGGGTTGGGCATCAGGTACGCTGCCACAGCCGCCGCAGTTCGCGTTTCTCCTTGATGAGTGCCTGGATCCGCGCGGGCAAAGGCTCGCGCCTCGCCCTGCGCGGAACGGTGTGAGTGGATGCGGTCAGTGCGGTCTGGATGGCGGCTGTTAGCTCCCCAGTGGCTCGTTCGACGTCGTCCGGCGTGGAGATGGGAATGGTCCGGGTGTTGGCCTCCAGATGGGCGGTGAAGGCCTCCCAGTCGACTCGCGGGCGTTGCGGCGGCGGGGCAACCCTTACGGGCGACCCGGCCAGCTCGCACAGCACGGGGCGGTGGTCCGATGGGAGGTCGTACAGGACCTCCTGCGTCAGCTGCATTGCGCCTAGGCCTCTGTGGACCACGATATCGAGTACGTTGTCGGCCCTCCCGGCTGGGTCCAGGCGGGTCGGCTTGTCCGGGCCGCTGATGTCGTACTCGTGATCCATAGAGTCGCGCATGAGGTCTCGGCCGGCAGGGCAGATGTTAGCGCAGTGCCAGGCCGTGTGGTGCGCGTTGAGGTC
This sequence comes from Blastobasis adustella, assembly GCA_907269095.1. Classification (NCBI taxonomy): domain Eukaryota; kingdom Metazoa; phylum Arthropoda; class Insecta; order Lepidoptera; family Blastobasidae; genus Blastobasis; species Blastobasis adustella. The sequence continues at coordinate 11,218,365 of OU026119.1, read as the reverse complement.
CCCCGCCAGGATGGTCGGCAGGGGAGACCGCAGCAGGAGGCCCCGCAATTCCCGCACTATTAGCGGGGTAGCGGGGGGCTTGTAGGTGGCGTACACGCGGATGTCAACACTACCTACGTGTAGATCGACACCCAGCGCGTACATGCTCTGGAGGCTCTGTGGTGGTGCTGGCTGGTGGACTACACGGCGATGGACGAGGACGAGAAGGCCTCTGTAGGCCCTCCCCTCTGGCGACACCTCATCCTGTCTGTACGCGATGTAGCCTGGGAAGTTATAGATGTCTATGCTCCGGAGATGCGTTTCGCTCACTAGGGCTACGTCGATGTCCTGCTCCCTAAGGAAGTGCAGGAGCAGGCGACGCTTGCCTTTGAGCGAGCTCGCATTCCAATGTACCAGTCTCAGTGGTTTGTTGTTATCCATTGAGCTGTTACACGGCGTCGGAAGGTCTCGGGGCGGGCGCGCGGCGCGTAGTAGGTTGCGCGCGCTTAGCTAGCAGTGCTGCCAACATCGCCATAGCGGCGCGCAGCTCTGCGTCTGGATCGCTGCCCTCCGGTGCAAGGTCGGCCGGCGGCCTTGCGCGCGGGCGGGCGACTGCGTGAATGGAGCCTCGCCGCGCCGCCGGTTGAATGGCGGGCGGGCGAGTGCGGGGGCCGGCTGGGCTGCGGTTGGAGCGGGCTGAGCGCGGTGCGCGGCCGCTGCTTGTTTCGCGGCTAGTTTCCGCGCTTTCTTTTTATTCCGTCTGTGGGAAGCAGCATTAGTTGGTGGGTCGTTTGCTGGCGCCATGAGTGTCGCCGGCGCCGACTCCGTCACCTGTGTAGGGTGTAGCGGGCGTGATGGTGGGCCTGTGCGGGCGACGGTTCCCGCCCTGCGGTTCCGCATCTCGCGACGCAGCGCCGGGCAGGACGAGTGGTTCGCCGGATGGGGGCCACGGCAATTGGCGCACGTGGCTAGGTCGGTTCTTGGGCGCGGGCAATCGGCGGCGGCGTGGGCGTCTCCGCATCGCACACACGCCTGCGGGCGGTGGCAGCACTTTGACGAGTGCCTGAACGCCTGGCATCGATGACATTGTGCGGGGCCCTTCTTGCCCCGCCAGGCTTCAATTGTGATTCCCGGCATGTTCAACAACTCTGTTACGTTGTATATGCCGGGGATCAGGTTAGGAGTTCGCTGGAGCACTATGTGAAATATGCATCCAGGGCGCCCCTGTCGCGCCTTGATGTTGCGTGCATATTCCACCACGTACCCGCGTTTTTCTAACGCGGCTTGAATTTGTTCCGGCGGCGTGTCGGCCGGTAGGCCTCGCAGCGCCACTTTGTGGCTGCGTTCCGCCGGCAGGGAGTACGAGAACCAGCTGATTCCCTCCTTCTCCAGGGTTGTCAGGTAACCCTGGACCAGCCGGTACTCGTCCGCTGACTGCGGCGAGAAGCGTACGCCCTGTCCATAGGGGCGCGCGTTGGGTGGGTGGCCTAGTTTGGCCGCCAGGGTGGCGAAATGTTTCGCCCAGTCGGGGAGCCGCTCCACCACTAGTGGCGGGTAGCGTTCCCGCTTAGGCGGGTCGGCGGGTGCTGCGCCGCCGTCTGTGGCGGGGGATCGCGGCGAGGCCGGCTGTCGTCCGGCCGGTCGGTTGGCCGCTGCCGCAGCGTAGCTCTGCTGCGGTTGCGTCCGGGGTGCTGGTTGCGGTTGCGGTCGTGGTGCGGCGGCCCTTGACGGGCCGGGGGCGCACTGCTGCCGTTGTGAGGCGGTCGGCGAGTGGCCGTGCGTAGCGGCCGGCGGCGCTGCCCCGCGCGGCGGGCGCTGGGGCAGTGGTGTCGTGGTCGTTAGCGTCTTCGGCAGTCCCTCTCACTGTCACGACTGAACCTTTATACTAGCTATCTAGCTGGAAATGTCATTCTTATTCTCATTTCCGGTCTCCTAAATTTAATTATAGATAGCTTACATGTTAATTTAATGTATTACAATACTTTTAACATTTTTTAACATTATAATAAATTTATTACATTATTAATTAACGAAGTTTCTCATGAACAGTATTTAATCTGATCAAAAGTCACAATCGTTCAGAAATCCAGACATTTCGTTCTGAAGTTGGTAAAATGTTTTATGAAAGTATTTTGAAATGTTAATTATTAATAATCACGATAGTTTTCAATATACATGTAACTTTAAATAACAATTAAAATATACTAAAATACCTTATATCTAACACGCGCGTCATTTTCCGTGTTCTTATTCCAATGGATGAAAAAACGGGATAGCAAGATTCATAATCATTGTAGAGCGAGCGACCAGGGAATATTTGTGATTTGTGTTTAGTCTGTTATGTCTGTGATATATTTGGTATTTGTATCCAACCAGGATGTGTTGTATATAAAATTATATTTAAGAAGTCATTTGACAGACACTCGATGCTGGCACCATAGATATAGCATGTGTTTTGCTATGGCACATCGCTTTCACTAAGTTTATGGCTCTGGATACTGCGATTCCACCCCGTGAGCTGAAGTCAGTTTCACCACAGATAGAAATAGAATATTGAGTTTGACAGTAATTCTGTGTGGCTAATTTAGGCGAGAGCAGTAGTTTCCGAAACATTCTTTTCACGACTGATACGGAGTGAAAGACAAACCATTAGGAAGAATGGTTTTATTCAGCTAAAAACAGCACACGAAATAATTACATCGATATTTATAATCCATCCATGGCAACCACCACAGATACACATCAACGACTTTCTTGCCATACTATAAACTCATTGTGTTGTAAAATAAAAGTGACTAAAATATAAATGAAGATATTATATTTTAGATTATTATATTAAAAAGTTAAAAACATCGAAAACCTATACAATTATATAAAAATACGAAAACATGAACCTAATTCAAAACTAAAGAAGAAAGTATTTAAGACTAGGCGGTATAGCAATAAAACCCCAGCCAGCTTAAATTGAACAAATAGAAAAAGAAATTGTTTGAATTTGAAACAGTCAAAAATGTCAAATATGCTACCATATCCATATTCTACAATCTTTTTCAAAACTTGAGTTTTTCGCTATTTATTAACATTATATTAAAATGATATTGTGCTCGTGATAAAATGTGGAATGTGTTATGTGTAATACGTTAATTGTCGTTATTATTATAATAGCATTGCAATGTGGTTATTGTCAGAGTCCATTCAACTTTAATCATAGGTAGCTTGTTTACAGAATAAAACGTGTTGAATTATTCATTCTGGCATTCAAAATGCCTTTCGATTCGAGATTTCAGAAGTGTAGATTATGTTTAAAACTTGGAGATTTCTGCTCTATATTTGATCAAGATGATTCCACTCGGCTATCAGATATGGTGATGTCCTTCAGTAAAGTTCAGGTAAAGTTCTCACTTAATACTAGATATTCGTACAACTTCGTCATAAAACTTAAACCACTCTTTGCCGTTCTCGGTGCAAAGGTGCCCATAACACTAGCAGCATTGCCACGCTGGCGATGGCGAGCCTCTGCAACAGGAATGACCCAGAGCAGGTTTATGAATTATGTTTTGTTTATTGTTATTTTCGAAACCAAACTAAATAAGGAACGTTTGAGTTTGTCCACCGAACCTGTGCATCACGGCACAACGGGTCCGAATTTACCTCTGATCGAATACTATTGAGTCCGCCAATTTGTAGTTGTAACAGCACTGTACTGAGATCTATCCAAGCCCTATTCCTAAATATTGAATTGGTTTTCAGATATCTGAAGGTGATGGCTTACCTGATCGAGTTTGTACAACTTGTATAGAAAATTTAAGTACTGCATATTTGTTCAAACTTCAATGTGAAAGAATAGACTCTCTACTAAGAAAGTCACCAGGTATTTACTTACAAATGTTAATTGTTTATATACAGAGTGTTACATAATATATGTATGAAGCCATAAACTGGATGCTGTGCTAAACGTAATAAACGATAGGTACAATTATTTCTGTCATATGTGGAATAGTTTTACCTATCATTTTAATACGTTTAGCACTCCATCCAGTTCACGGCTCCATACATATATGATGTAACAACCTGTATATGCACGTAGTTATTTGATTTATAACTTAAATAAAGTAATATTGTGTTAAGATAGTTAACACGATATACAACATGATAATAACTTTTTTGCTTACAATTTCTCTTCAGAAATCTCCATAGATCAACCAGATTCAGCACATGATTTTAATGCTTTTCTTAATCAAGAATTCCATATGCACAATGACACTCTCTATTACACTGCTGAAGGTGAAAATGATCTGAATAATGTAAAAGACTCAGATAATGAAATACTTCCACAGAGGAGCACAGACATAAGTGATGAAACTGATAGTGATGTGGACTCCATAAAGTGTGTTTACTGCAGTCAATCATATGGACATTTTGGAGCCCACATGTGCCATGTTACTTGTACTGTAGAACATAATGCATTACAACTTTCCAGTAGCAATGAGACATTGGTTGCAAATGAAGAAACCTCATCTGGGGCTCATAATAGATATCAACAGGAGGATGTGCCTGCTCCACCTCAAGAACCACCATCTTCACCCCCTAGAAACAAATGTTTAAGTATTTCATGTGTATTGTGTGATGAAAAGTATGAAGACTATAATGAATATGTTTCACATATCAATAAATGTACAACCAATGTTAAGTTACGACATTTTGTATGCCCTATATGCCATGAAATATATTCGGAAAAACTGACATATTTAGAGCATTTGAAGACATTGCACTTTAAACAATTTGATTCGGACCAGTTCAGTGAACCTGGTGAGGATTGTGTCGATTTTGCTCCTATATTGGAAAAAACCAGAAAACCTAAGGCTGTCCGAAGACAAATAGGATGGTCTATTGAAGATATTTACCAGGAAATAGATTGTAAAAGAGTTGAAGAAAAAGAAACACCAAGTTCCAGTCCAATAAAATCGTTTTTTTCCAAGTTGGGCAATGAGTGAGTTGCTCCTGATACAGACTACGTGTGTTGCATGCCTGGGATCATAAACGCTTTACAGGTTGCTTTATTGCCATTCTATTCTTTTACTATATTAAAATTTTCATATTTTTTCTCTATATCATCTACTATTATAATTATTGTATGTTATAAATAAACCTTCCTGTTAATTTGCTTCGAAATACTAATATTTAATAATATTAAACACTAAAAATTTTTGGGTTCTTCATTTTGTTTTATTAATAAAATCTTAGGATTGTATAATGAACATATTTGATTTTAGATCATTTAGTCGACAAAGTACTCCAAAGAAAGTCAGTTTTCGAAAGTGGATTGAAAATAGCAAGGCAAAGACTACAAACTACTTGCCGTTTAGAAAGTACATACAAAACTACAAGTTGAAAAAGAACATCTCGTCGTACAGTCCGATAAAGGATAAAGCTCAAGTCACAAGTAAAATACAAGCTTGTCTTCCAGAACTTGTGTCAGGTAGGTAACCTTCACCCAGCTCCTGACTTTGTATTTTCTCCTAACAGTCAAAAAATCTTTGTCTACTCCGTGAGATCATTCCAAGTAGGGAATGCAATACCGGGATCCCGCAAGACTGGCCCACCAGAGAAGCATAGGCCGTGGTCTGGCTGGCTGGGCGCTGGCTAAGTGATGCGATGAACACTGATGAGATGCTACACTTGCGAGCTTAACTATCGACCTACCTCATGTAAGTTCATACATTTCTGTCATTACAAATCAGTTTTCGGTTTTCGCGGTTTGATAGCCAATAAGATAATGATTACCTCTGTATTTAATTAATATATAAAAGATTCATTGTCTTATTGGCTATAAACACGCGAAAATCGAATTAAAATTGATTAAGTACTTACCTAGTCAAAGACCGATTTAAACCGCCAGAAATGTATGAACGTATATGGAAAAATATGGAGTGGTTTGATAGTTATGCTTGTTATTTCCAAAATAATGTTTAATTTGCTTACGATGTTGTTTGTGGTGTGTATGTAATTATTTCAAATTTATGTTGATGTTGACTAGAGTATGTCAATTTATCTCTTAATTTTTATGTCTAAAAATACTAAACAACCATTTTAAATGTACCAAAAACCTTGTGTAATTTAGGATAAAATTAAAACCATGAAAACGAGGTCTGTAAGGTCTTTATTACGTATTTTATAGTCAACCCTGCGGGATCCCGCAAATACCTGGATCCAGGGACTAAGATGGTTCAGTCCCGCAAAAACCTGGATTGAAATTATGTTGCAGGATTGCATTCCCTAATTCCAAGTACACATTATGAATTAAAAAAAATTAAAAAGAAAATTAATGATTTATGAAATAGAATTGATTATTTATTATATTTGAGACCTAGCTAGGACCTCCATATAAAACCTGAATAGCTGCATACCTGAAAGCGCGCTGCGGCATTTTCAATTGTATATTTTAAACTTACAGATCTGTGTTTATTTACAGATAGCGACTACAACTCACCAAGTGGTACCTCAGAGGAGTCATGGAAATTGAAACAGAATTTAATTTGTGCCTGTGATAAAAAAGTGTTTATGCTATCAGAGTTCATTCATGTAAGTTCCAATGCACATAAATTTGTAACGTTATTATAATGATAAATGTATGTATGTAGATGTTTGAAGAATACAAAATGTGTAGTTCAACATTCATGGTAGGTTTTTGGTAATGAGAGACCAGTTGGAAAACTTTTATGGGGCGAGTTGGCGAAATTGTGCATTTATAGTTATTTATTTCTAGTCGAGGTTTTTTCTAAAATAGCAATCTGTAAAAAATATAATTTTTTTATTTTTTCCTGCAGGCTAATTACGTAACTCGGTTGCTTATAATTCTCTGATTTCAATGTATGATTATGTATGATCGATTTTATAGTTTAATTTTATAATTACAATGGAACTATGTTAGCAACTGAATCTGTCTGCTCATTTGTCACTGAGTTGTGCTTAAATGCGTCGGCTATATCTTCATCATTATCTTAGTGTCTATCCCGGCTTATGCCAAGATCCGTTTTCCTACGTTTCCTTCTCCACTCTGCTACTTCGGCATGTTCACGTCGTCACTCGCTCCAATCCGACTCAACGATATGCGAGGGCTACATACAAGTCAATATTACAGGACCGCGACCGTATCGTGGCCATGGTGAACGAGCTGGGCGGCGTGGTGGCTGAGAACACCAAAATGGAGATGCTGGCGACGCACTACGTGGCGGTGCTGCCGAATGACACGTTCACCGGCATGATGGTCTGCGGACTGGCCACGGGGAAGTGGCTGCTACACATCAGCTTCATCTACGACAGCTTCAGATGCAAGAAGTTCCTCTGCGTAAGTGGACTGGACTTGGACTCCGTTACGTATTCGTCTGTGGTTCTGTCACGTAAACAGAACGCTGGCTGCTGGTTTTTTAAGTGTAAGGATTATTAGGTGGTAGGCCTCTGTCAAGCCTGAGGAGTCCGCCTGGGTGAGTACACTGCCTAATTTACTTCTGCCGCCCAGCAACAAGGATTTTCTTGTGTTGGTTTGAAGGATAAGGTAGCCAGCGCAATTACAGGCATTTTATCTTACTCCTTACAGTGACAATGCACCTGTGGTTCTGCATTTTTGTTGCCTGCAACCTAAATGCATGAAATGCAGATGTTATGGGCGACTCAACGAAAGTTTTAATTGTAGAATTTGTAGCAGAATACCAAAAAAGCGTGAAACTGCCATTGAGTTGCTATGCGATCCAATTACAATACAATGGAGCCGTGAGTAACCGTACCAGAATACCAAAAACGTGTGAAACTGCCCTCACCCGTAAGAGTATCAGTTAGTATTCAACTAATGTACATATCTCACTAAAAGGTTATTGGGACATAGTGGCACCAGGGATTGAAATACGAGTCGGCCGCCCAGGCTCTTCGCCGTAAAGTATTGCGTAAGGCCATTTTAAGGCTTCGGAGGTTCTTCTATTAGAAATAGCTATTCTTTCGAAATCCGCGATCTCGTCGCTGCTGTTTGTAACCTGCAGATTCTTAGATTTCAAAAGTGCATTTTTTACAGGAGAACATGTATGAATGGATGAAACATCCAAAAATATTGGAAATCGATAATACTAGCGTGGAAGTCGCGAAGGCGGCTGTATACTGGCACTTGGAGCTGCAAGCGATGAGCGCTAAATTCCCCTTTGAAGGAAAACAAATCGTACTGATAATGAAAAAGAAGTACAGGCAGTATTATCAGATGATATTCAAGACACTTAAGGCGAAACCTGTAACTTACGATCCAAGGTAAGAAAACGTACTTATTATATTATGTACCATTACCGATTTTCTCTTGCGATATTTCTCAAAATAGCACACATAATTCACGTCGGGTCACAGGTTGACCCTGGTCAGCCAGGTTAAGCAGAATCAAGCCAGGACCCGGGTCAAGCCAGGTGAAGTTTTGTGTGACTTTGAAAGACTTTTTGTTTAACAAAAAGTAATTGGTTAACATAATTCTGTCAACTCGATGTTTGTCGGACAAACGTTAAGTACTTGTCGGATTGTACAGATTACCCCAAGACAATAAATACCTATTTTACATAATGGCCAACACCCAACATGATACTTGTCAATATAAAATGATGATTTTCCCAATCAAATTGTGGTTACACTATTTCTAGGGAGGGACTATAGATGGTGACTCTCGCTCGGCTCGGTTTTTGTTATAGCAGCGCGCAGTTCCTTTGGGTAGTACATCCATGGTATGTCCATGAACGTAATGTGTCTGTCTGTTTATCCAACGTGCGGCAGTATTGTGACAGTAGACCCATTACGGCGCAGCAGCGCCATTTTGTAGATTTCTAAAATCGAAAATTTTTAACATTCCTGTTTTCATTTGTCTAGGACACCAGGTAGCTGCTGTTCTGCTGACTACTGTTTCGTGGACATGAAGGTCATTGAGCGGGTGAAGCTGCATTTCTTCACACAACACAACGTGCCAGTGTTCCCGTACCAATACATACTGGTGTACCTGCTGAGAAGGGGCAACGTCGAAGACGAACACAAGTACCTTCTGCAGGACTGTAAGATCCTCTCCAAGGACTCTGTTTACTACTTAAACAGAACATGCTAAATGTAGCATGCTGTAGTGTAGTGAACATCAAATGAGTTTTTGATAGTCTGTAGGAAAGAATTTTCATAGTCTATTTTTGTTAATTGCTCTATTTTAAGATGACAACGTTTATGTTATGTGTCTGACCTATCATTTGTAAGACTGTAACTTTTTGTAAGTCCTTGCGAAAAGACGGGTCTTTCTTTCTTTCTTAAGACGTTTCGAATCATATTTGTTAGAACGTGCGAACTATGTCAATAAGTCAATAATAGTCCCCAAACGTTCCTATTTTTATATTCGTTTACTTTGACGTGTAACATTTACAAGTGTACAGAATCGTGTCTAGTTTAAAAATTGGGTGGCTACTCTCAGTGGTGTTAATTACTAACTCCAATAATTATAAGTCACGGTTGAGATCTCTTCTTGTGATCAAAGACTTCTACTGTCGTCTTTACGGTTCCCATTCAGCACAACCTGGACCTCAACACAATGAACTGCTGTATAATGGCAATATACGGATGAACTACCCTGCGTCAGCAAGATCAAATTCGGACTGCTACATTTTAAGCAGCTTAAAATGGAAAAAGTCCCGGGCGAACATGAAATTACTTCAGACCTGTAGGTATATTGAAGGAGCTACACAGCTACTCGATCATTCATCTTGGGAGGATTTCAGAAACGTAGAGCAGTTGTATTCTATTCTTCTAACAAAACCCCCTTTGAAAAACTACTGGCCTATCTCGCCTAGTAGCAGGGTCAAGAAGGTCAGATGGCAATCGCTCCACTGTAATTATCTGATCTGCCAAATCCTAGATGATGGTCAAGGCGGACCCCGGGCCCGGGCGCGGGAGCACAACCGGGACATTAACGCCAAGATTAAATACTCAAGAGTCCAATCAGCCTCCGCGCCTCGCATTTGTGGACTGAAGGCCTTCGACTCCGTTGAGATCTATTCTGCTGCGATGCCAAGTCGATTGATGATTTATCGAGGTGTTGAGAAGCAACTACAATAGTGCTTCGATAACTTGCTCGCGGCGAGCCAAAAATGTGCCACATAAACAAAATGGCGTAAAACGCGATTACAGCTGCTGTTGCTTTTGTTATAATGCACCGCGTTATTAATCAGAAAAAGAAAAAAACATTATTTCATTCAACTTTCTGCAAACACTGATTCTGTGATTATAATCAAAACAAGTATCAAAGTTTATGTCAAGTGTCAACAAACAATACGTTTCATAGATTTTGTTCTGAGGCACGTCTAAACGGCGTGCGTGACGCCGAGGCACCTTTGAGCATGGACAGAAAACCGACCGCCGGCGGCTCGCGGCAAACATGCTCGCGGCAAACATGCTCGCGGTGCGCTGCGAGCCTGCGAGCTGCTAAGGACGGACGAATTTTAGCAAATAGGCCGAATGGGCGAGCCGTGCGTGTCTCAACCTGAGGCTGCCTCTAATTCGTACACACCTTTACACACCTTCGATTTGCTGACGACATCGTTATTAATGAATCGCTGCAAGACCTGCAAGAAATACTGGGCGGGTAGGGCTCAGGATGAACATGGACAGGACAAAGACCTGGATCGATGATACTACACCCGAAGTTGTTCAAGAATACACTCGGGCTTTTACAATTAGATACATACAAACAAATTCGAGAAGAAAGCCAATAGCGGGATTCAGCTAAAAAGTTGCTTCATATCTTTTCGTCGCCGGTACCACAAAGGCTGGAAATCTAAACCCCGTTATACGGAGCGGAGACGTGGAAACCGACCGCGAGTGAGACTATTTTAGTCCACAAGTTCTATGATAGCTTAGCGGGTGATGGAATTTCTTGATCCGGAACGAAGTTTCTCTTACTTAGACAACGAAAGATAGAGCTCATAATTTGCAAGCTGAATTGGCCGTGGGCTAACCGTTGGGGTACTTGTGGACGTATTCTTGTGGACGTAACTGAGAGGTAACATCCATAACTACGAATTGTAACGAATCACGCAGTCAGAGAGTAGCCCCCTTGAAGCACATAGACTGAGAAAGAATAGACTGGTGACTGTTGATTACAAATAACTCAATATGAAAATGTTGTCTTCCAATATATTATGATTATTATACGAATGGCCATTGTGCACCTTAACCTAAGAAATCCTTATAGCACATAGGATAGGCAATACAATATTAGTGAGTAATATACTTAGGTAATGGATGGGTAATTAAACGAGCCACTATAACAAGAACATGAGTTTCTATAATATTGACTGGACAGCACGAAACAAACAACTTAATGAATTACAAAAAAGATATGTGATACAAATCTCGCAAACTTTTATAACAAAGACCTTGACGCTGCAGTATCTACCGGGTTTCCACACAAATGAGCGTGCGCAAATCTGGAATCTTGGGAAGGTAGGTTTTCTATTTAAAAAATGCCCTAGAAGTTTGTTGTCAACTATAAAACCATCGGTCACGGCGGCACAGCACCTTAGGCCGAGAGGTCTTCAACACGGAACACACGGGATGCGGTCGCTTTGTTACCTCGGCATGCCCAGGAACATAATTCTCGAGCTGTGTCAACTCGAACTCGTCATTTTTTCTAGACACATCTCCATTAATAATGACATTGAAATGTCCATTGCAGTCAAAAAATATTTTCTCGACTATCTTCGACAGGCGTGCCGCCGTGAGCGGTGATCTTATAGTTGACAGCAAACTTCTAGGGCATTTTTGAAATCTAAAACCTATCATCACAAGATTCCAAGATTTGCGCACGCAGATTTGTGTGTAAAGCTAGTAAGTACCTACTGCGCCGTCAAGGTCATTGGTATAAAAGTGTCTAGAAAAAATTACGAATTTGAGATATCACAGCTCAAGAATCATTCCCTAGTACTAGGCGTTCCGAAGGCTGTTGTAAGCGGCATGCCTACCGTGCCTACCGGTTTACCGTAACAGTGTTCTTGTACTAATGGAATTTAAACTTTATAGTGATACTTCTTACATTGATGTTGTATTGCCGTGCCATCCCACCACTGAGCACCGGGCGTAGATTCTTAGCTTCTTTGTAGCAATAAATACAGCAGCTGTCCATTTGATATTGAAGTAAATCATATTCAGGTTAATATTTGCTAAATAATTAAGATGAATTCATTTTATTAGCATTCGTTTAAATAGCAATAGAATTAAGTCACATAGTTATATGAGTAGGTAGAGTTGTATGAGTAGGTAATCTCATTTATTATGGATGCCTTGGGCACAGTGGTAGGTATTAGGGTTTTCGAATACCCGACGTTTTTTGATACCTGGGTACCCGGGTATTTACCCATTTTTAAGAAAATAAAGTATTTTTTTAAACCTTTTGTTTTCAAATTGAAATATAACAAAGCCTTATTGGAATAAGATTAACATCAATGAATAATGTCACGTTGGACATCCAGATAAACTAGGGACGATAGAACACAACCCTGTACAGAACAGAACACCCTGTTCACCCTGATCTGCTCGTGTCCGGTGCTTTTGGGTATGCTGATGGCACCACAGAGACGGACAGGTACACATCCAGTGCAAAGGCCAAGAGAGAGGATGTCGAGTTTCACATTGATCGCCTGGACCACGCTCTCCAGAATGTTTCTGATTGGGCAGTTGCCAGTCTTGTTCAGTTTAACGTGTCTAAAACACAGGCATGTTTGTTCACCGCCAAGCGAAGTACATTCCGTCGGACCCCAACTTTCCAGGGTGTGCCCCTACAAAAACGATAGCCTCCGCCTGCTGGGCATGGATGTGTCTTCCAAGCTGAACTTTGTTGGGTATATTGAGTCCATAGCTAAAACTGCTGCCAAAAAACTAGGCACCCTCTCTAGGGCAAGGCGGTATTTCTCATCTGAGCAGAGGTTGCTACTTATAAAGCCCAAATTCGACCTTGCATGGAATACTGTTGTCACCTATGGGACGGATCTGCCAAGGTCTATCTGGCTGATCTGGACTCGGTTGAGAGACGCGCCAACAAATTGATAGACATCTTCTTGGCACGGCAAATTCCCATTTGGGGAATGTGCGACGGAATTACACGAGTTAGTTCCACCAGCCCCATTCTATCTTCGGGGCTCCAGGTGTAGGTCAGTGTACCATCCCTATATTGTCGACATCCCACCAATCTCAGCCAATACCGACATCACTACGCATTCAGCGTTTTTCTAACTATTTTCTGTTGCGAACGGCAAGGGACTGTAACTCGCTGCCTGCACATGTTTTCCCTGAGCGGTACAACTACAACAGTTTCTACAAAAAAAAACAACTTTAGGTGAGTTATTAGTAAAATACCGTCTCCTGTGAAATGTGTGAAAATTAGACATCCACATTGGGCCATCTACGTGCCAGTCGCGGCGGCCACATGGCCGAAATAATATTCAAACATAAATGGCATTTCATTATCTTTCCAATAAAGTTAGTTTCACCGATATTAAAACTCTTTTTTATTTTTTATGTTACAAGGCAAACAAACGGGTAAGCGGGGCCACCTGATGGAAAGTGGTCACCGCCGCCAACGGACTATTCTTCTTTGTTTAATTTCAATTTAAAACAAAAGGTTTATAAGAAAAGAAAACAATAATAAAAAAAATTAACTACACTTGAACTTTCCTGATTTATAATATGTTTTTTCTTAGTTGCCTTATGACTTATCGAAAAAGATATGCGCTATTTAAACTCTTTAAAGCGTTACATTACCGCATCAACGAATTTTTTAAAATACTCGGGTACCCGGGTATGGCACTCAGATTGTACCCGGGTATAAAATCCTCTAAATACCCGGGTAGAAAACCCTAGTAGGTATTTTGTTTTGTGAAATCGCCGACTATAACCTCTGATAGTGCTAGAGTCCCCGAAATTCAGTAAAATGCTGCAAATTGTGTTAAAGGCATGAAAATGGAAAAATTGATCAATTGATCTTAGAGCCATATGAATCAATTTGACCCGTAGCACCAAAAAATAAATAAAAAAAGAAGAGGAATTATAACGTAATATTTTTTTGTGTATTAAATGAAAGGGCTTCTTGAGTTGATTCTAAAAATATATTACATCATTGCATTTCAGTTACTTGTTTGATGAGCTCCAGATCCCTCCTACGATACGGCTTCTTCAGATTAACTGATATGTAATATCCTCATATCTAACCCCAAGAAAGCAATTATGAAAATATTTACATTTAGTATACTTTTCTTCATTATTTCAATGTAAGTATCAAATTAAGGGGCTTTCTGAACAGATTCCAAAAATATACTATATAATAATTTTTTCATCCGTATCTATCTGGAGGAGCCCAAACTTGGTATGTTTTGAAAAATATTTTTATTTATACAAAACAAGCGACGGAAATGTAATAATGTAGTATATTTTTGGAATCTGCTCAGATACCCTTTTCATTTGAATACCCCACACGGCGGGGTATCCTTTTCCCATACAAAAAAATGACGTCATAACTCCTCTCCTTTTTATCTACGGGTCAAATTGATTTGTATGCCCTAAAGATCAATTGTTCCGATTTTCATGCTTTTAACACCATTTGCAGCATTTTTTGGCGTCATCAGTCACCCCTGGCATGTCATGCTCAAGTTTAAGCCATTTTTAATTTAAGCAATTTTATTTTTATCAGATGGCAGCTTTTTGAGTAAGAAATGTGTTTTAATTTAAGCAAACTGTTTTATTTTGATCAGCTGGCAGCTTTTTGACAAAGTATGTATTTGCGGTTGATATTTACAACATTGTTTTTTATTGCTAAATTTTAATTTTTCTTATAGCTAAATTTTAATTTTACTTATGAATTTGAGTTGTTGTTTTTCTTCATTAGTTTGTTACTTTTATTGAAAAGCAGTATATATGTATATACTACTTTACATTTAAATGTAAACAGATACAAATCAGTAAATTTTAATTTAACATTACAGTTCTTGTTATTACTTTTTATTATTTTTAATATTAGATATATTAATAGATTATATTCTATAGAAATGTTGAAAATACATATTTCGACGTCTATATTAATGGGGCCTGAGATAGGGTTGAACATAAAAACCTTTTAAGATAACGGGTTACAAATTTAACTTCGGTGTTAGTGCAAATGTGCGTGGCTAGTTATTATGTGGGGTGACGCTAGGTCAAGCTGGCCTATCCCATAGTAGTCATTTTCAACGAATTTTTGGTAGTCAAACGGCTAAATGTGCACACATTCCCAGCTGAAAGCAAGTGATATTGTATGTAACGTTTTGTTGAATGAATATTGTATATGGTTCTAATTCAACTCTTGACTTTTATTGGTTAAAAGTACGTTTCTTTTTAAATATTTTTATTAAAATCAATTATCAATGTTAAATTCTTCTTTTAGATTACTGAAGACAATATTAAAGATTATGTATCAATTAAATAATCTAAAACTTGTTATTCTTATTATGACATATTATTGTATACAGATATATTATATTATTTGTGACTTTTTCCATAATATTGGCAATTCTTTAAGCTAAGAGAATGGATGTTAATGGTAAGAAAATTATACACATTTATCAGATTTATTGTGACTTTTAAATAAATAAATAAATTAGTAAATCATTGCTTGATATTTCTGCGTGGAGACTTCATAACCCTTATTTGTTCTTGGAAATTGTTTCCCTTTGGACTATCTATGAATGAGGTGTCATGGTGCTTTTGTTGAAATCTTATCTGAAAAATTAAATACCTTATTAGATTGGTATTGCATAGGCTGGTCCATAGGCTGTGGTGACTGCTTACCATCAGGCAGGCCGTAAGCTTTTTTGCCATCTTAGTGGTAGGTATAAAATAAAGGTACAGATTTCTTCTATGGTAGGTAAAATAAAGTAGGCGGCATGGAGTAGACGGATAGAGCTGTTATTTTCGGGGTTTCGTTTAGTTTATTGTGCACAAATATAACCGAATCACCGACATTCTCTATTTATGTATACTTCGTTTTTTTTTGTTTAGAACGATGTAACAAAGCAGTTGAAATATCGTCGTAAGCTTTTGAATAGAGACTAATTTGATTGTTGAAAAAAGGTTGCTAACACTACTTCTTTGTTTACACGCTTCCAAATAAAAAAGGAACGAAGTAAAACCGTAGATTACCTTTATTTGCGAGGAGACATTTATCACTTACTTTTGTTTTGTCTGTTAAGTCTAAGGGAACGGTTGCTGCTTATGAGAACTAAACGATTTGGTTCGAAAGGGATATCCACTTATCAGTATTGTCACATGTATGACATGTTATGTTTGCATGAACATAACAATTCATTAAATCAAATCAAAGTAATCGTACATAAGAATCGCAAAACTCAAGCGCAATGGGCTGGTTAACAGGATAGCTCCTAGTCGAACCTCATAATACTTTTATACTTGCTTATCAGAACAGATTCGATAGCGTAAAGGTTGAATCCACCTGATAGACTTGCAGGTCGTAGGGAGCTAACCGATATGGAGGCATGAGGCATAAAGCCTTATTGGCTCTAGGGAAGGCGGAGAAGTCCAGTAGTAGACACACTGTGCAGGTGATATGGAGTGCATATTTCGCAAAAAAGGTTCGTACTAAATATTATGAATGTTTTTTTCTTCTAATTATTTATTCTGTGGGGTTGAAGTTGTACATTAGAAATAATGTAGTTCCATAGAAGGGCACGTTAGTTGTTTAGGCCCGTCCTAGCTACTTAAATTAAGGGAAAAGATCATCATCGCCATATTCGTCCATTTCACGAACATAGGCCTCCCCCAACGCCTTTCACAGCGATCGACTCTGCGCTTCTTGAACCCATCGGCTCCCAACGGATGGCCGAACTTCTAAAGGTAACACTGCTGACTGGGAACCGTCAGGAAAGACACTATACCTTAATATACAGTAGCCAACAAGTTAATGTGGCAAGTATAGTCCCAATCATGCCCCAAATCTGATCTTTACTAGGAAACATATTGTCTTCATCTGCACCAAGACTTTCATTTGTATCACCACAATTACAAAACGACATTTCACTAGATACCTAACTACTTACAGCACTAAGAATTTTGTGATTATAATACTTAATCGTATGATATACGAGCAATATGAAAATTCGCTTTCAATTTACATACTAAATCCATAGAGGAAAGAAAAACAACGACATTTTATCATGGATTAAGAGAGTTTTCTTTAGAATAATCAAAAAGTTGAAATGATTGCAGTTATATATCCTCCTTTCTTCCTACTTTTCTTGCTCTGTGAAGTTAAATAATATTCGAAACTCGCTGCGCTGCTTCTTGGCTGGTCTTACTTCGAGGATGTAAAAGTTACCTACAATACCTAAGTAGACTACAATTTGTAGTAAGTTCAGTACCTAAGTATTGTCATTAGGCCGTAGCTAATGAACTTACAGTATTGTCATTGTCCTTACTGTACTGAACTTACTAGAATGCGAGTCTAAATTCATCCTGAGGCCGAACCGGAAATACCTATCTCGAGCGTAAAGAAACAACGTCGCGTCAAAGCGGTTGGAGATCGCTGGGTTGGAGGATGCTTTTGGTTAGGGCGGCGAGCCCGCCTTGCAAGACGGACGGTCGCTGGTGTTTTTTATTTACTATATGGCGACTAAAATCCGCCACTTTTAATTTTAAGAAACCTATCTAAGGACACTTGGGTTTTTGAGACAAATCTAACGATACCTCGACTGTCGAAAACCATTATTTGACATGTTGAAATCATAGGACAATAAGCAAAAGAGTCATATTCGAACCTTGCTATGACCATGAGGTAAAATTTTATATACCTACAGAAGGCTATGACACTGAATCAGCCCGAAATCGAATAAAATGTCAAAATGCCGTTCGCCATTTGAATTGACATTTTTACAATGAGGAAGTCTCCAAATTTTTTTTTTAAATTGAATATAATAATTTGAGTCAAATGAAACAAAACGGTGAACATTTTTTTTTAATATCTCAAGAAACAAAAGTTATGAGACTTTAAAGTTGCGATTGCAAGAATAATTTCATAAGGTGTGCGAATTCGTGCGTGACGTCACCAGGCGTGCGGCATCCCGCCCGCCACTATGGGGCTACCCATACACTGAAACTCTTTGTGACTGTATGTTCGGAACCATAATAGCTGGACACTTGAACTATTCACAGAATGTGTGTTATTATGGCCGCTATAACAACAAATAATAATAATCGTCATTAAATTAAAATAAAGGGTGTCCTCCATAGATAAAACGTGATTTTAAAGGCATTTCAGAGGTATTTAGTTTTTCTCTATGGCCTAGATCAGGGATCCCCAAACTATTTTAGACAAGTGACCCCTTTTCCAAAATGAACTGTTACCTCAGACCCCCATGGCCAAATTACCTACTTTTAAGATCAACCCCCTTATTCATAATGGTCCGCTAACTTAAAACAGCTGCTACAGAATGTTATTTTTCATTCTGACTTAGGTCAATAGAAGACGACAGAGTGAGAATTAGCAATGCTTTAAGTTAGCAGACTATTATAAATAAGGGGGCCTATCTTTAGTTTTTTCCTATTGATACAAAATACCTAGGTACTAAGGTACTAATTGAAAAACTTTGCACTTGGTTAAGTGAGTAAAGTTGACTTCATTTTCTCATCAAAATTTAACAAAATAAAAAGACATACAATCAGTAAATATCAAGTTTAATTTATAATGATTATTACAAATTAAGTACTTAAAGAATCTTAAGTAGGCAGGAAATTATATCTTAAAAAGTATTAATTCGCAAGGAGAAAATAAAACATTCAGTGTGATGGATGAACCTGGTGACTATCTACCAATCTAGCTACATCCGGTTTAATATTGGTGAGTTGCAGCCTTAAATCTCCACGTTCGTTGATTTTCAAACGGTTTCTTTGTTTCGGCAAAATGTTTGTTACCACACTGAAGCTTTTTTCAACTAGGTATGATGATGGAAAAGCGATAAGGTATTTTTCAGCAATGTTCCACAATGTAGGATACTGTGTTTCAATGTTACGTTGCAACCAGAACTTCTGATAGCCTTAGTTGAACTTCTGCTTAAGCTCTTCGTCTGTGCTGATGGTAATCATCACATTGGCTTCTTCTATGGCTGTGGTATTGTACGGATTTATTATCCATTGAGGAATTTGTAAATTTAAAAGATCCTCAAACCTCTCCGTAAAATCCTTGTGTAATGCGTCCAAGTGAGTGGCATATAATAAAATATCATCATCTTGAAGCATTTTTGGTAATTTTGACAAATGCGGAAACTGCGAATATTCTTTTCTGCCTAAATTTAGTTTATAAAGGATTAGTTTACCCACGAAGGCCGATATTATAGATTTTGTTTTAATCAAGTTAAGATCGTCACCCTGCAGTTGCAAATTAACTTTGTTTAACATTCCAAAGATATCAGTCAAGTAATAAATATCTGATTTACAATTGCTCAGATTTTCTTTCAAATTCGGATATTTTTCTTGGAAAACTCCAACACAGATTCAAAAATGGCTGCAAATCTTTCTAAGCAAGAGCCTCTTGATAGCCAGCGAACTTCAGTGTGCAGAAGTAATCGAGTAAAGACTTCGTCGTTTTCCTCACATAGCTGAGCTATTTGCTCGACCCCTTGGGGTCGATATCGACCACTTTGGGAATCCCTGGCCTAGATGGTAAAACTTACAAGCATCACACTTTGGGAGAACGGCACTGGTCTAGTGGCAGCGTGCTTGCGAGACCGATAACCGAGGTTAAGCAATGTTCGCAATGTTCGGGAACCCTGGTCAATGCTGGGGCCCTAAGACTAGACTTAGAGCCAAGTCTAGGCTTACGCATTACGCTACGTTATAACCAGTCTCAGAGTTCCCAGAGTTGACCAGGATATCTGACCAGGGTTGACCTTGGTCAACCACGCTTCGCCACCGGTATTAGGAGGCACACCTAACCAGCAGCGAGCTCGTAGCACTTAGACTAGACTCAAACTATGAAACGGTCACCCATCCCGTTCCCGAACATAGCGAGCATTGCTTAACCTCGGTTATCGGTCTCGCAAGCACGCTGCCACTAGACCATAGCCGTTGTTGTGTTGTAAGTTTAACTACTACGCAATAGAGAAAAATTAAATACCTCTGAAAACGCCATAAAATCACATTTCATGTATGGATACCCCCCCTTTATTTTAGATTTTTTATTATTATTATTATTATTATTCGTCGTTATAGCGGCCACAGTAACACATACTCTGTAAATAGTTCAAGTGTCTAGCTATTACGGTTCCGAAGATACAGTCACTAGAGTTTCAGTGTATGGTGTATGGTTAGCCCCATAGTCGCGGGCGGGATGCCGGCCTGGTGACGTCACAGCTAGATCGTGGCAGCAATAATTTCGCGAAAAAATATGGAACTTAAATATTGTATAACTCAGTCATTTATGGACAGATTTTAAAAAATTGTTCACTGTCTTGTTAGTTTGTGATCTATATTTTAACACTATGCCATATTAGGAAACTTCCTCATTGATACCTATACTTAATCAAAGTGTTCTCTCAGAAGTGATCAAATATCACTATTTTAGTTCCGTTGGGATGGCAATGGGCCTATCTGTTTACACCTTTTTATACCAATAACTAATTGTTATTTATTGCTGTTGGTATTTATTCTTAACAATCAAATAAAAATTGGATTAGGAAGTAGCCCCAAGGTCTCAACGCACATTAAGGTCTTCTATTGTTCGTAAGTAGGTTATATACAGGCAGGTAGGTAGGTACCTACAATTGGCAGGTACAAACTGTTTGTACGGAACCTGCAGGACGCGAGTACTGTTCGCACTTGCCTGGGTTTATATTGTCCTAGGTACCTACTTATCATTTACATTAATATTTTGTAAATGCTTACGTTTGCTTTGCTTGGAAGTTGAAACGTAACGTCGGGGAAGGCCGTAGCTTTGTACACAAAATAAATATACTAAGAGATCTTAAACTATCTTAATAATATTATGAAAACTTTCAGTGAAAAGTGATCTGTCGATTATTTTTTATTGCTGTGGTTAGTTTTATATCTACCCATTTTTTGGTAATTTGTAAACTTGTGTTCGGAGAGTACTGTAAGTGAGCCATAATGGGATGCTTATGGTCGAGTGAGGTTAGTTGATAATATTTACAAACAGCTTTTCCAAAGCATAAATAGAAGGCATCTAATATAGTTGCATAGAATAGAGCTAAGTATCTACCTTTTTAAGTTTACAATAAATTAAGTGCCTACATTAGATATGGGTACTCACCATTTAACATCAGGCGGGCGTCGGCTCGTTTCTCATTGATCAGCATAAAAAATATATCAGGAATCTGATCTTAGATCTTTCTTTTTGAAGCTCAATAACCCACACCCTTATTAACTTTTGCAGAGTGATCGTGAAAAATGCAGGACATGTCCCCGCAAAGCAGTAAACAATTTAATAATAATAAATGGCGTTTGTGAAAGCTGCAAAACATATTATGAGAGACGTGAACGGGTACGTACCTACCTAATCCAATTTCCTATATCGTAACGGACAGAAAAAGTCGGATAACAAGTAAGCAGGTATCTATAATTCAATATTTCCTAAACTATTGAACCGATTTTAACGAAACAAAGATAAGAACCATCTCGATTAAATTGGCTTTTAAACAAAGAAATCGAAGCTTCAACGAAGTCGGTCTATCCCTTCGGGAGTTGTTATGCTACAGACAGAGACACAGATACCTCATCAGCGTCATGACCGAAATCGGTCTATCCGTTCGGGAGCTACGATGCCACAAACAGACAGAGCCACAAAGTCGCAGATACCTACATAGGTCAAACTTGGCCGATATTGTGATACTGTTCCATAGGTATCAATCGTATTTATAGTTTCTACATAATATATTACAGTGCGTTTCCAACAACTTTAACCCGCGCAGATGGCGAGTTTTGGGTAGGACGCCTTCAAGACCTGAGTTTACCTAGGTGCAGCAGAAGCTCTTAATCGAGCAAGTAAGTTGTTGTTACATCTTTGGAATTGTGAATAAGATTCATGGGTAGTTCTAGTAACAGGTAAATAATGTAGGTATAATACCTGTAGAGTAGGTACCTACCTACCTATATACCTCATCATCATGTCAGCCAAAAAACGCTTACTGCTGGGCCTCCCCAAGAGATCTCCACAAAGGCCGGTTCTGTTCCTTCCGCGTCCAGCTGCTCCTGTGGCTCAACACTACCTGCTGTAAAATTCCTGTCTCAATTTCTGTAAGGGTTGCCTGGAAGAGATCGCTTGTAGCGATAAGGCCGCCTTTGCTCATATGAGCGCCTCAGGAGTAGCCGCAATAGCATCCTGAAGACCATTGCGGAGAGATTGGATTGTCCGATTCAAAACCATTGGATAAAAATAGCCATTGGAATTAAAAAATAAGCTAAATTAAATTTAAACTAATAGTACTAACATAAAAATTAAGTTGTCAACTAACACACTTACTAAAACTCTATGGATTTTTAAATAAAGTCTGAAATAAAGATATTATTATTATATTTTATTATATGTGTTCCTTGTTACTGTAAGTGATTGGTAATGTTATGTTTTATGAGCAATAAAGTGTTTATCTATCTGGTACCTGCGATCTTTACCAGGTCGTCGGTCCACCTTGTGGGAGGCGTACCTAATCAGTTTATACTTACTTAAAAATCCTTATCCCAACAGGCCAGGTCACAACCTAGTCGTTGTTTCGGCGAATACAAGTGCAGCTGCGGCCGCTACTGGACAAGCACACATTGCTGGCTTGGAAACTATCAAAACTGTCAGAAATGCCACCGAGAAGTTATAGCTTTCAAAACGGTAAATGCCCGTCTCAATTTCTCCTAAGTTGTCTTTAATATAATGATGTCTGGTGTAACCCCACTTCCTTCCTTTCGCCTAACTAGAAAGCTTTCTAAATAGAGTCGCTCATGACTTCATCTCGCTCGCTCGCGAAAGGCGCCTTTTGCAGGAAAGACATTTCAATGCAGGAGTTAGGGGCCATAAAACATACACATATATTTAAATTAATGTATGTACATGTAAGTTTTATGACAAAAAATACGCATACCTTTGAATTCCTTAAATGAGCCAAGAGCAAACTAGGGTGAGCCAGGCCCACTCTTTGCTACCACTTTCTGAATGCATATCCCAATATGCGCATTGAGACAACACCAACATAACCTTACTGAATTGCCCACGTACGATATACATACGTTTTCATTAAGAAAACGTCTACAGGTACCTTAAAGACCGGCACCCCATCCGCTCCCCTTAGGCTGCAGACGTGCCTGTCGACGGTGGCCACTTTAATCATGTGGACTAACCGTGTGTCTGTCTCCCTTGGTAATAAAAATAAGTAGTAGTTGTGCCCGTTTCAAGTTTCCCTTAAGATCATTTCGTATATTTTGATCGAATATGACCATAATGAAGTCGTTTTTATGTATAAATTTCTAGAGAGAACTCCGAGACTCTGACAGGGATGGTGAAACGAAAATTGCAGAGCATCCCCGGCACCTTTGTCAGAGGTGCAGGGAGGCGGGTCGCTACTGCGGCAGAGTCGCCCGCGCGCCGCGTTCCAGGAGCGCGCCCCCGGCCAAACGCAGTGGCAACTACAAAAAATATTAATTGTCAACTCAATGTTCCCATAGGTGAACGCAGATTTGTCGCATTTAATTTTTTGTAAGAAGTTATTTCCCTGCAACCTTATACAACTGCCGTGGCCATGGCCGTGTGGTGGACACCACAGCGTAGAATAGAACCAACCCATACAGTCGTGGGTGTCGTAGAAGGCTAATGTTTTCGAGGCAAAATATCTAGTCTCCGTAGGCTGGAAAATGGGCAGCAACGTTTTCCATTGTTATATTTATAAACTTGCGATCTCCAACCCCTGCCTAGCGTGAAGATTAAGGAAATAACCTCCCCTTTTGCAGAAGAAGCTCTAAGTCCTGCAGTGGACTGCTATGGGTTGTGGTGATGAACCTTATACACCTATTCGAACCTACTCACCGCAGTACCAGCAGCTAATGAACTCTTCAAGCCGCAGCTGGTGACGTATCATTTACTCTCCGGGTATTAGTCCAAATGTTGGAAGAATGTCCAATGGTCAAAATATCAAGGCACATACAGCAGCGGACAGAAATTCGGATTCGGTGCGTGCGGCGACTGCGTCGCGGATGGGTGCGAACCCGTTCTGTTCACATTTGCGATGACTGCGGCGAGATCAACGTTCTCAATAATGTACAAGTTTATACACGTACCTAATGAGTTACAAGGCTGCCTTTTTGCATGTAATTATCTATTCGTAATGTTATAATTATTGTACTAAGTCGAAATAAATATATCAATTTAAAGTTTTCAAATCTGTATTTCCACTTTATTTATTAATAATTATAAGAAACCGTAAGAATACTTGAAAAGTGTGTCAATAGTTTACAAATACAATGGCCGTCAATGTTCTTGGCTAGCACTATACGGGAGTAGTGCTATTGTTAATATTATATACTTTGCTGATAGCTTCTAGCATTTTCGGTTTCTTCAGATACCTCTGCATCAGAAACGGGATGTCAACGTTATAATCTGCTCTGCGTTGAACCAAGTACGTGAACAGCGGTAACATTATCGTGGCGATGTTTTCGACATCTACGTCTGCGACAAAATTCAGCGCTGACGCTATCCTGTGGATCGCGATCGCCACGTAGGTGTTGCTCAACGGCTCTTTGAAGAATTTGTACTAAAATGTAAAAGTATTTATTATTAGAGTATAAAGAGTCACACCACCCCGAGGTACCGGGTTCGGACCCCAGTACCGCCATGTACCAACGACTCTTTACTCAGTTATGTACATTACTTGAACACTAACCGATGCTCTTACGGTGAGGGAAAACATTGTGATGAAACCTGCACATTAAGCTGACAGAATGTTTAACCATGATCAAATCTGGTCAGGTTCCCCTCTTAAAAGGGTCACGAAGGTCAGATGGCAGTTGCATTGTTATTAGCTGATCTGCCAAATCCTGTATAATTATCAAGGTGCACCTCGGGCCCTCGCGCTCGAGAGCACGACTCGGACATTATCTTCGTTAGGAAAAAAAGTTTATAATTTTGTGCTAATAGCATATTTTCAGTGGATACCTATCTAGTCCTACCTATTAAGAATAAGTAGACATCTAACAACGAAACGTCTCGGCTCGATTCGAACGGTTTTCAATTTTTATTTTCGGCATGAAAAATTCAATATTTCCGAAGCGAGCGATTCAAAACTAGGGCCTGGTGCCATGGGATGGCACCATTGCACCAACGCTCTCTTGCTTTTACACACAGATACAAACATTATGTATCTTATAAGCTACTGGACATGCAATAAGAACCACAACGATTAAAATTTCTCTGAGAGAAAAAAAAACGTTGCGAAATCGATCACATAATTTTGTTG
Organism: Blastobasis adustella; assembly: GCA_907269095.1. Classification (NCBI taxonomy): domain Eukaryota; kingdom Metazoa; phylum Arthropoda; class Insecta; order Lepidoptera; family Blastobasidae; genus Blastobasis; species Blastobasis adustella. Next base: position 11,192,848 of record OU026119.1, on the reverse strand, counting down.
ACCGTCAGTTTCCTAAAATAGGTATGTACAATTTATATTACATACCCGAAGAACGTAGACATAGTTCTTGTAGCAGTTCAACAGGCAGTCGTAGGTGGAGTCAGTGCGGCGCTGAAACTCCGATTTGGTGACCACAATCATCATGTTGGTGAACACGTGGACGATGGCCGCGTCTGGCAACACCCTGAGATCCTCCCAGATGCGGCACCACTCGTTTCGTGTGCACGAACATATCACCTAAAACAAAGGGATACAGAGTAAAAAGCATGTGGGTGAAGTAGGTAACCTTATTATGGCTAAAAGTCTTATTAAACTTGGCTAAATTCAGTCGTCTAAATTCAGAAGCAAAACGCGCGAGAGCAAGATCAAAATGGAATGTACTGCTCATAGGCGCAGTCCTAATGGGCAACGGTCGCCGAGGGGGTTTTAAGTTCTTGCATTGTCGACTATTCATACCTAGGACAAATAGTTCAGTTAGGTAGGTCCAACTTCGCCATATATTTTCGTCCAAATTACCGCAGTGTCTCAAAACGAAGGTCTTTGACCAATGTGTGTTGCCAGTGATGACTTACGGAACTGAAACGTGGCCGCTCACTGTGGGCCTTATAAGAAAGCTCACTGTTACCCAAAGGGCAATGGAAAGAGCTATGCTCGGCGTCTCTTTGCGCGATCGAATCAGAAATGAGGAGATCCGCAAGCGAACCAAGGTCACCGACATAGCTCTAAGGATTGCCAGACTGAAGTGGCAGTGGGCAGGGCACATAGCTCGAAGAACAGATGGCCGATGGGGCAGTAAAGTTCTCGAGTGGCGACCACGTGCCGGAAGACGCAGCGTGGGTAGGCCTTCCACAAGGTGGACTGACGACTTGGTAAGGATCGCAGGTACCAGCTGGATGCGAAAAGCACAGGACCGGCCTTTGTGGAGATCTCTGGGGGAGGCCTATGCCCAGCAGTGGGCGTCTTCTGGCTGATATGATGATGATGATGATGATGATTGTCGCACGACCGTTGCCAATTAGGACAGTGCCTTATAAACCTGCCGATGGTAACCAGTGCCATGTAGCGCCCGGCAGTAGAATATTGCACCAAGCCCTTCAACTAAATTGTACAATGTGACTATTGTCTTAGCGTGTTCGTATCGAAGCAGACGAGAAGATAACTTGTCCACACACAGGAACTTGTAGTTGCAATGTGGACTCGGTCGAAACTACCAGGGCCTGCCCGGCCCTGGTAGTTTCGATTTGAAAGGACCCCAAGGCAAAAGCCACAATTATAGGTATTCTCTACTTAATGAACGCTCGCGCCCAGAGTAAAAAAAAATTGTCCTTTTTAGTGGGGTAAACAATAATTGAATGATTTTTGGTATTAACACCTAGGGAAATTTATGACATTTTGGGTCTTAAAAGCTGCGGTGATCAATGTGTGAGCGACCGGTGCGAGCTTTATTACGTTTGAGGTCTGAAAAGCTGGAGTGAATTGAATGAATGAGCGAGCGGAGTGAGCTTGTAATTTGTGATATTTTGGGTTATAAAAGCTTGAGGTGATCGAAGCGAGCTCGCTATTTTTGACATTTATGGTTAACAGCAATGGGTGATCTTTACAAAAGTAACTTAGGGAAATAAATTTTAGGTTTTGAAAGTGAATAATATGACAAAACTGAAGGCAATTAATGAGTGAGCGACGCGAGCTCGAAATTTTTGACATTTTTGTTCCAAAAAGTTCTGGAATTATTGATAAAATCAATAAAAGAATTGAGCGAGAGCAGCGAGCTTCGAATTTTTAGCCTTTTGGCTCATAAAACCGTGGGCGATTGTGAGTCAGAGTCAGGGCTGGATCCGCGCCTAGTCTGCATCAATATAATGGCATATGGTATTCATGTGTGACTTTGCTATCTGCTAAGCTTAGAGATAATGGCAAAACCTTCCTAAGATAGAGGAAAGATTTTAGAAGTGATTTTTCGAAATATTTAGGTTTCAATTTAAAAAAGCGTACTACTTACAACACATAACCAACACGATAACAATTGAAGATTTGTGTCTAGTTTGATATGAATTTTAGTAATTGTATCGGTGAATGATAAAGCCGGCAAGCTGCTCCACAACTTTCTGTAGTAAAATAGATTAGCGGGCTGCAATTTTAATCTTGACAATTTGTTTCTTAGAAAGGCAGCTTCGTTATCTGAAAAAATAATAGGGTAGGTAAGATGTCATAAAGAAATATTGTCATGAAAATAAAACTCGATGTACCTACCTGGTATTCGGTCTCCATACGTGCCAAATAATGCACATTGTAAATCTAACACATTTGTGAGTGTGGTTGGGGAAGTTGGTATGAATGTATTTATTTTCCACCGTACCACCTGCAATACTTGAGCAATCATTACCAACAAGGGTGCCCGGTAAGCGGCACACAAGTCTCCCACAGAATAACATGCGTCTATCAACCTGAATTGAAGATCTATACCACTAACATCTTTGTTCATTAAGGCATTATGCAAATTAGGCATAATTATTTGAAGTAATATTTGTGCATCAGAAAAAATGTTTGAGAATTTTAATAAAGACATAAAATGTATAAAGTTTGTCTGTTTAGATTCTGTGTCTAAGTTATAGTTTAATACCTTTGTGATAATCCCTATGATACAAGGTGCAGTCTCATTACTGTAGCATCGTTTTGCATATTTCTGTAACATCTTCATAATCCTTATCATAAGGTCACTCAGGTTAATGCTCTCTGATGCTAAAATAAACAGTTTAGTGTAAACTTTTTGCGGGTTCTGAAGAAATAGATCCAAAACAGCAAAGTTATCTGTATCCGATCCAGTTATAAGTTTATTAAAAACTTCTGTCATGTCATCATTAAAATCTTCTGTTTCCTTCATATCATATAAGAAATCATTAAACCGTATATCAAGTATTTGAAACTTTGTGAGAGTAACACATTGTTTAAAAAGTTTTACTGTTAATAGTTCCAAATTGGATACATTATCTTCTGAATGCTCCTTTATAAAAGCTTGACAGATTTGGAATAATGTGTAACATTCTTCTGGTTTCAATACTTCTAAGTTAGCACTCAGATGTTCTATTAATGCTGTATCATGGCATAAGTTTTTCCTGTGTATCAAGGCATGAATCCATTCCTCCCTGTGTTCATTATCCATAATATTTGCTATTATAGTTTGGCTATCAGTACTGTTTACTATTTCTTCAAAACAAACAGGTTTAATACATATTTCTTGTATCATAGTGATAAGGGAATGTTCTGCAACACCGTTAATACTCATTAGCTTTTCTCGCAATTTATAGCACATTTCTCCAATTGCTTTTTGCATGTTCTCTTCATTTTGTGGTGCAAATTCACTCCATGCACAAAAAATATCAACTGTGACATCCATTACCAGGTCTTTACATTTATCTAATAGGAACATGTTACATTTATCTAAACTTTGTAATATTTTTTCAGATCTGATTTGCTTCTTGCTAGGGTTACTGGAGATCATGTCCAAAGGAAATGTTAGGAGATGAATTTCATTAAAATCTTTACACACGAGATTCTGTCTGCTTGAATAATGATTTAGGCATTCAAGTACTAAAGAAAGTACTGTACTTAGACAATTTCCTTTATGCCGATATCCATCATCAATATTGAGAATAGCCAATTTCTCTTCATTTGGAGGTGTCACAAAGTATTTTATACATTTTTCAAAACTGTTGTATATTTGTATCAAAATGCTTGAAAGATTTCCAGTATCAATTGTATAAAAATGTAATCTGCAAAGCAATCTATAACAAGCTCCAGCTATAACTTTCAAATGATTAATGCTTGTAAATGGAGTTAAATATTTCACATTTTCTATGAGGCTACTGGTCAGTTCTATAGATAATTGTGGATTGCTAAATGCTATTATTTCATAAACAAACTTATTCATATGTAAGTTCCACAGCATTTCACTTAGAAGATATTTTGGAATAGTAGGTATGGTTGCAATATAGTCAGTACCTTCCATCTGTGACATGGGTGCTAAAATAGTGAAATCACTATTTAGCACCAAGTATACCGCAAATTTTCGCATTGTGTCCTCACGCATGGGGTTCACAGCATTGCTTTGGTCTAAGTAATTTTCGTTGCGTAAAAATGATAGAACATTGTTAAGTACATATTCAACTTGTTCTTCATTTCCTAAAAAGAAAATTTTATTGTTATAGTACCTACATTTGTGTGTGGATAAAAGACAATCAATAACTAATATCTATTTATCTAGTCTGTCACTCTCTCGCGTGCGAGGGCCCGGGGCCCGCCTTGACCATGGTCCAGGATTTGGCATAACATGGAATTACAGTGAAGCGACTGCCATCTGACCTTTGTGACACGGGAAACCAGACCAGATTTAATCATGTCAGTCACTCTTACGCAAAATTTATCATCGTAATTGTTATGTATTTCCTTATTCCTGATATAATCAAAATATGTGATATGTAGGTACCTCCCTACGTAAAATAATAAAAAGTTTAGCTAATTAATGTTATTAGATCATATTATTTGAGACGTACTAAGCTGTTCGCTGTAAGATAAACAAACGTCTGCTTACCTCCTTTTGCAGTAATTTTTGAAAAAGAATGAATTCTATTTGCAGATAACAGAACACCTTGAAACGCAGTTAGTTCTGGAGTGAATTCCATTGCAAAGGCCTTTTCTTTTCCAGTAAGATTTTTAAAAGACCCGGTGCTTATTGTAGGGATAACGATTAGTTTTATTTATTTCTTGAAATTCCCTCGTTTACAGAATAACTCATTTCACCGGCCGGACAAAAACTGCGAAACACAGACTAACTAGACAATACTACGCACAAACTATGAACTATATATACTACAGATTACTATATATTACCATATATACTACGTAGTAGAAACCACAGATTACTATATATGTAGAAACTTCGTTTCATAAGAAAACGCTGACTATGCAAACGAAATCGAGGTATTGTTGATTCCTCTATGTCTTTGGTTAATTCCATGGATGTTACATTGACTTATTATAATGGTTGATTTGCTCTTTTTGACTGATAAATAGCATTGACAGCAGCGTTGCCAGATCGTACCTTTTGGTACGATTTACGTACTATTTGGCCGACTGTCGTACCTTTGGCGTACTTTGCTCCACATCGTACTATTTAGTACGCTTTTGCAAAATGCTAAATTTAGCTGAGGGGAGTAGTCACTTTGTATTTCCTGTCCGCAAAATACCGTAAAATAATGGAAGGAGGGGTTGATCTTGACGTGTTTTTGCTCACTGGCACTACCGGCGAGTAAATAAGGTGTTGTCTTGTCAAAATAACGCCGTTTTATTGGCTACAAACCCCCCCCCCCCCCCCCCCCCCCCCCAAGACCGATAAAATAGAAGAGAAGGTAAACCGTACCTTTTTAGCCATTTTCGTACTATTTTAGGAGCCCGGACGTACTTTTTTGGAAACTACTGCTGGTAACACTGATTGACAGCTACTTAATGTTGTTGTGTTTTTGATCTTGGGTATTTGTTTACGTACGGTCATAATTCGTGTTTAAGTTAAATTTTAGAAATCTAGACAATTATTACTTTATGATATTGTTAGAATTACAAAATAAATTTGAACATTGTTCTGTAAAAGATTATAATGCCGACTGTAGTTCTAATTGATGTTTCGCTGTCGATGTCGCGGCCAGTGCCGCTAAGCGATGCCACTGAAACTCATACCCGATACACGATCGCCACAGCCGCCGTTAATACTTTCCTTGATTATTTGAGTGTTCATGCGAAGCTAGAATATGTAGCATTAGTCTCCTTTTCATCGGGATATGAAGGTAAATATACCTGCGTTAAATTAGTACCAGTATTTATTTTGTGGTAGTGGTACTACAACAAACAAAAACATTCTGCTCATCGCAAGTTATTATAAATCATTAACAGAAATAACTGTATCAGCACAGACCTTTCTCCAAAGGCACAGACCAGCAAACTTAAAATTAGTAAAATCACGGGCAGCAAAAGTTACCAGCCTAGTTATAATGATAATAAATTTTTAAACAAACTGATAGTTATTCATGAGATATTTTGATTTGGATATGTTTTATTCAACTGATCTCTTTCATTGATTTAAGTGAGGTTTAACTTAAATAACTTACAATTCCCCTTTTGTAACAATTTGTCTGTTTAGCCTTTAGTAAATATATCCAAATGAGTGTGAAATGGATTTCTACATGTTAATAATATACAACAAAGCAATGAAAAAAGAAATGATGAAATCACAAAACAGCTCCATCTAATATCGATTTATGTTTTTTTATTGAACTGCTTGTTGTACTCACAAGTGTAAAGGCTCGGGCGGGGTCTGCCTTTCCACTTCTCATTGTCATATATTAATAACTTTGCTCAGACTTTGGTAATAATAAAAAAATAATTATAAAAATAGGTAAATATTTTAAATTTAGTTATATATTGCTGCTCTATTTGAATAGCAACCTATTTACTTTTGTAGATAATTTTTCTGTATGTACACATTTTATTTAGTGAAGGAATTAGTAAAAGAGTATTGAAACTTATAAAATCAAGAACATATACATTTGCTACTGAGCAGACTGTTACATTGTGGCAAATAAAAGAATTGTCATGCGCATAAGTGCAATACCACCTTAAAATTCCTGTGCAGCTGTTAAAAGATTTTTAGCATGTGGCATACTGTTTGAAAGGAAATAAACTAGATAATTTTAAAATAAAAGTAATAAAAATCACAATCTTTGCCAGATTTCCTTCTAAAAGTCACAATAGTTTTTGACTATGTAACTTTTTGACTAAGTGCAAATATTTTTTATTTTATTGTAACCATACATTAATACTTACTAAATTAAAAATACAATTTTGAAGCCGCATTATCAAAAAAAAATTTAATTTGCCATTTTCATTCATTGAATAAAACACCTGCATTTTAAGAATTAGTTATTGGTGCTTTGGAGGTCTTGAGGTTACTATGAGTTAAACTCAGTAGACAAGTGTAGAATGAATATATTTAAAGAAAATGTGCCTAACTATATTTACAAATACGTACTACCTAAATGTGTGTGATTGATCTAGCAAATTAGATTAGACCAATCGGAAAGCCCGACGTGACGTAGCTCCCCACTCCTACCTAACGCGCGTGGTGCCGCTATAAATAAGCGACACAGACGGGCGCATTGTAGAACACAAGTTTCATTGACTTTTATACAAAATACAAATACCATATAAGTAGCCACAGTGCCTAAGGGACAGCTAATAGGCCCTTCTTTTAGCTAATTCAATTTGTTTAACATTGCACCTGTATCCCTAGGCAGTAGCTACAGAAGATTTTGTTTTAAAAGTGGTATTGCACTTATGAGCGAAAATAGTTTCGCTGTTTGAAGTTTTGGTTGTTGTTTTTTGGTCAGCCTACCATAGTGATAATTCCAAAAAATGCTTTATCTTGAAACTTTATAAATCGAAGGTTAGGTTTAAAGTTGCTTGGACTAATAAGTTTGCTTTAAACCCTGGGTTATTGTAACTTTTGTAATAAGGCTGACAATGCCTATTAAACTTTAATGATTTACTGAATATCCTCGAGTAACATAAACTTATAAAGTTTTCAGGAAAAAATAATATGATCCACACTTTGAGCTATCTTAATAATAACGGCTTCATTTGCGTTAAATATGTATTAACGATTCCTACTAAGGAAAGTACAACAATACAATAACATTTTATTGCACACCAAAAAATACAAGATAAAAATTGCATATTATTATTGTTTCAGTGTCCGTACCTTTTACTCGAGACTTTGACAGTATCCGTGCTAAACTCCCACTTATAGAAGAAGGTGATAAGACATGTATAGAAATAGCTCTAGCAGGTGTCAACCAATTGGTCCTAAATGAATGGGGACATCAGACACCAGTGCAGATCTTATTGGTAATAATTACAAATCATATTTAATATTAAACTTTCTTCACTATTTCTAATAAGTCTCATCTATTTAGCACTACGGTGTATTATTAAAGTTATTTAATGATTTTATTTTATAATATATTGTTATATAATTTTTTGTTTTTGTAGATAACAGATGGTAATTGCGGTGTGGGTTCTATTGGCCGGAACCGGATCATACAGACCCTACCATTGCCTCCTTCCTTTCCTGCAAGGGTACATGTACTACCCGTGGTATCACCACAGGATCCCTGCTTGCAGCAAGGTATATTTGATAATAATATGTACACAATGTATAGTCTAACCAAGAAAAAACTAGAGAGGGAGTCAAAGAAAAATCACGGTATTACTGGTTCAGTGCCTGTGTAACCTTTTATTTGTTTGACTGTACATTACACAGTATTAATAAGTTAGCTGTGAATGAAGTCAAGACATTTAGATAATTTTATTCCTTTTATAAAAATGAGTAACCATTACATTCTTTCAGCTATGCCTCTTTATCAGAAAATAGTTGATTTAGCTAGTAGTACAACCAGTGGTTCTAATGGAACTATATCTCGTGGCGCCATCTATTGTCCGGACCAGCTTACAGTGCCAGGTGTAAGTAGATATATAATTATATTTTAATTACACTAGTAAGTAACAGGGAATATTACATAATATTTTTGTGTGTATAAAGCTAATTTGTAGATAATGCTACTGGCTGAGGCCCCTTGCGTTTCGTGCAGTATCGTACATATAATTAATTATTAAAAAAACTTAATTATTGAGCTTTGATGCTGACTGTCAGCATGAAATGTCAAAATGCGGTTGTATGAATTTAGTAGGTAGGGCGGGACCTGGTTTGTTATGTCATTTTTCTTGGACATGATAATCATCATCATCAGCCTGTACTAGTCCATGGCTGAACATAGGCCTCCCCAATGAGTGTTAATGGACGCCGCCGCATCCAGCATCCACCTGCAGCCTTCTGTCACTCCACCACTATGACCAGCCTAGTCTTAAAAAATATAAGTAACAGGATATCCTACAATTTCGCCCCTGCTCTCCAGGTGGTGACGGCCATGACGCGTCTCTGCGAGCAGCAGTACCAGGAGTTCTGGTGCTCGCTGAAATGTGGGCAGCTGGAGGCGCGAGTGCAGCTGTATCCGGCGCCGCAGCCCGCGCATCACGAGGGCCTTGCCACCTCTTGCACCATCGCGCACCAGATACACGTCATTGGGTTCATCTCACAACAGGAGTTGGGTTCGTATTTAGTTTTGTATAAACGGCTAGACAGCGTTTCATCTTTTAAGTCCGGTGGTTATCAGGTAGAACTACAAACATTATTAAAAGTATATAGCTAGACTAGAGACCACGCCACTCTTCAGGTACTATATGTTGAAACAGGCTCTGTCGACATCTGATCGACAACCATGATGCATATCGCCGACATGTTTACGAATGAAGTGTTGGTCTATTTATAAGTACATCCCTGTTATTTCGAAAACCTGTCGTCGATTTAAAGCAACAATAAAAAGTCAATATTTCAACATTGAATATCAGGGGCGTACCATGAGTTCTTACAGCAGGACCTAAACAGAACTGCCATGCTTACAACGAGACAAGCTTATGTGACTTATGTGTTCATTTGATCATTTTTGGTTTTGCGGCGCCAACCCCACCAACACAGAGAAGACGCTGCTGACAATAAGCAAATCATTTCAATTACTTTAGTAATAAACAAAAGTCAATAAATAAGCTCATTTACCTTCTAATTTGTTTCAGGTACTCCCATCGCCATAAGTAAACATCTTGTGATACCACAAGCTCAAATAGGCGGAAATGCTGCAATTAAAGAGAACTATGGGTCCAAAACTCCCACAAAGGTATAAATAAATAAAATAAATAAATAAATATTCGTGGACAAATTCACACAGCGCCATCTAGCCCCAAACTAAGCAAAGCTTGTGCGATGGGTGCTAAATAACTGATAAACTACTTAATAGTGTATATAGTCTTTACAATAATAGCTAAACAGTCTACTGCTGGACTTGAGCCTCCTACATTTTTAGTACTTGTGAATTTAACAAAAATAATAGTCATAAGTACTAAAGTGGAATTCCAAACTCTTTGTGTTCAATTGTGTACAAGCAATTTAACATGTGTTTTAGCGCTAATTGTAATTCAATAATTTTAGGAAGGATCCAGTACAGAAGGAGCGGTCGTTGAAGAAGATTTATCAGATCCTAGTAAAGTGCCTAATTTCTGTGTATTACTGCATGGAGCGCTAAAGGTAGGTTTCATTCCTTTCTGTAGTAAATGATATTTCTGCATGATATTCCATATTATCGTCTGCATACTATCGTTCACTATTGGACTTGAGCCTTCTCCACATTAGAGGATGGTTTTGCCATAATCTCCACGCTCTATCTCAAAGACCGGTGACGCATTCGCGACTCCACGGGTATTGCGAGGTGTTTATAGTGGCGATGATCACTTTCCATCAGGTGACCAGCTTGCTCGTTTGCCTCCTCCTATTATAATAAAAATTCAGGTGGAGGGCATGGCGGCGATAGTGCAGCTGGGCACTGAGTGGTGGGGCGCGGTGACGGCATGGTGCGAGCCCTCACGCACGCGCCGCTCGTGCCTGCTGCTTGCGGCTCTTAGGCCCGGCCCCGCCGCCGCACCGTGGCTAGCATCGCTCGACCAGCTTGGACCACCGGAAGAGGGCAACGGCGCTGCGCCAGGTGAGTTCTAGACGATGAAGACAGTTGCCGTCACGAAACATAGCTTTTTAAATCCGCAAATTGGGTTTATCGTGCAATAAAATATGAATTAAATTTCGGAGATAGATGACGCTACTGTATTGAGAAGTCTGTCATAATCAAAACACGTAATGATATTGATCAGTTACAAACGTTCAAAGTTGTCTATGTAAGGATGACGAGTAAAAAGGCCTGATTTAGATTAAATATAGTCTAATATTTAATCTAAAATGACTTCTGTAGATGTACTAAATAATGCCAATTAGGTACAGATATTAGACAATATATCATCTGTACTATATTTCAAATTCAAATGGGACGTTTAATTGTACCCGCCAACCTGATGTTCACTCAAAAGTTGATGGTTGATGAGCATACGTTGACTGGGACCCTTCAAGAGGTATATTAACGTCAGGCAGAGAAATATTTTCATAATGCCAGTAGATGGCCAGGACAAGAGATCAGTGCAGCGCCATCTATACAATGTAATAAATCTAGTTGATTTTATTTTTACTGTCAAATTAATGATTTGGCATTGCTCTCAGCCGACAGCTTCCCTGTGCGGTCGTGGCGGTCGTACAGCGGCGGTGGGTCGGGCTGCGCGTGGGCGCGCCCGCACGCGCTGCTTGCGGATGTCCAGAAGGTGCTGCGACACGCCAGGAAGTTGCCAGACAAGACTCAGCATTTGTACAAGGTAATAGCGTTGATAATTATTTTCTATTACGTCCAATGTAATTTATGAATAATTAATTAGTGTTTTCGCGATTTCTTAATTCTTAATTCATCTTGTGGATTATGAGGTCCGTTCTCTAAATACCGTCATACTATTGAATAGAAGCAACTGATGTAATTTTTGATTGAAATGAAATGATTTTTGTAGCCATTAACAATCATCTTGGCATTAATGTCCAAGTTGTGCTCTCGCGCTCGAGGGCCCGGGGCAGGGTCCGCCTTGACCATTGACAAGGCCTTATTGTAATATCAGACTTCACGTCTCAGTAGCGCCATCTGGTGGATTTTCGAATAGCAGAAACCGTATTGCCGAAATTTTAAGAAATCAATTAGACACATAATTTTACTCATGATTTGAGTACTAAAATTATTATATATTCTTGCAATAGTAGTAGCTGCTTGGAAATAAGACCACGAACAGCTTGTACAAGTTCTTCTTTATATACCCCAGGAGCTGAATCGTCTACGGCGCGCGGCAATATCGCTTGGGTTCTCCGAACTGTTGACCTGCGTGGGTGGAGCCCTAGAGCGGGAGCGCGCTGCAATACTAGCTGGTGCAGGGTCCGCGGCAGCCGAGAGCGCCCTGCAGCTTGCCCATGCCGCGGCGGCACTGCGCGACCCGAGAACCGCCCTAGATGTCAAGCACACCCTACAACCTCTCCAGCCCAATTTCGCAGTCACATCCATGCCGCATTGACAAATACTTGCTACCGAAGAGACCTTTGTTGTTTATGAGACTCCCGAGTGACGCGGTGTCAGTGTGTGCCGCCCAGGAAATTGACTATTTTAAACGGCCAAACGCCTGTTAACAATAAATATATTTTAGTAGACGTAGTTTTTATTTGGAGCATGATTTACAAATCAGGTTTTAAGCTAAAAACAAATATCATGGATTCAACTTATTGAGCCATAGTCTTCAACCAAGAATCTAATATGGATGTCAACTGGTGGCACTGTGGTACAGTACTTCGTGCATTAGCCGCATAGCATTTTTAAGCTTAGATCATCATCATCATCATCACAGCCCGTAACAGTCCACTGCAGGACTTAGGGCCTCTCCCACGAAAGGGGAGGATATTGCCATAATCTCCACGCTTGGCAGGCGGGTTGGAGATCGCAGTGTTTAAATATAATAATGGAAAATGCTGCTGCCCATTTTCCAGACTACGGAGACTCTTGATTTTTTGCCTCGAAAACATTAGTCGCCTTGTACGACACCCATGAATGTCAGGGGTTGGTGCTATTCTACTCTGCCGGACACCACACGGCAAGCTTAAGCTTAGAACCGCCGTGTAATGTGCGTGTTTTCAAGGTATTTCTTGTTTTTTTTGTGCTGTGCTACAATTAGCGACGCTGTGATAGTAAAAAAAAACCGATCAACAAATTAAAAAAAAAAGCTTGCATAAAACTTAATTAAAAAACAATTAAAAAAATTATTTACTTACCCATTATAGTTGGAAACAGTTCTGACACACATTATTAAAAAAAGCGAATTGAAACCTAAGTTATAATTACGCATCAAAACATCTTACAACAATTTGTGCTAAGCGTTTGGGTCACTTTTTTGCCGGTGAATGTATTGTTGAGAGTGTATGTTTGCCGTATGTGCACCCTTTATACACTGGAGTTTTGAAAGATAGTTGGTCTGAGATGAGAGGGAAGTAATGTTTTGTTAGTCTATAATCAGTGGGGATTGACCACGGATTGACATTGACGGCCCATTGATGTTTGTTTGTTTATACTTATTAGTCCATGGCTATTGTGATAGCGCTCGGCTGAGCGGCCGGGTAGTGATTTTGAATTGGAAAATTAGCTAAAACTCGATATTTTTATTTAGGATTACCAGTTATTTATCTGATTAATAAAAATCTTGTCAGCATGTACTGATGTGATGACCGGGAAATGGTCAGCAAGTTAATTAGCCTTGTGGTCGTGTCTAGTTTGCCTTTTCTGTTCAGTCTAGATGGAGAATTCGTTTTTGATGATTCTGAATCTATTACAAACAATAGAGATGTATCATCAGAATCCTGGATAACGCCTTTTTACCATGACTTCTGGGGCACCAACATCAAAAGCAACCTAAGTCATAAATCATACAGGCCCCTGACTATATTGTCATTTAAGTATGAACAACAATATTAACTCATTTTCTATTTCACTTCCTTAATTAGTTAAATAACTGGTAATTATTTTCTTACAGGTTTAACTATTTCTTAAATGGCAGGACATTATCTGCTTTTCAGTTTAAAGTTACTAACTTGTTCTGCCATGTTATCTGCTGTATCCTGGTCTGGCAAACATTCAAGATTATCACGGCTAGTGTGATGCAGAGACCTGGAAGAAAATCTAACAATGTAGATGTAGCCTACTTGGCTGCTTTGTTATTTGGAGTTCACCCTGTCCATGTAGAAGCCGTCTCAGGAATAGTAGGAAGAGCGGATTTACTTGCTGGTTTAACATTTTTTCTTGCATTCCTTTACTATAATAAAGCAGCTAAACTTAAGAAATTAAGATATCTATGTGGTGCTGTAATATTAGCTGCACTCTCTATGTTATTTAAAGAAAATGGTGTTACAGTATTGGTAAGTCTTAATCTGCAAATCTTCCATAAGTATTATTCATATTAATTCATTTCTATTTATGTTTTTTTTTCTTTCAGGGATTCTGCGTCATTTTTGAATTTGCAACTAAGTTGAAATTCAATTCTCATGACAAATGTAAATTAAAAAATCGAGCTTCATCTAAACATCTTACTAATAATAAAGTTTATTTAAGTTGTGATTCATTGAAAAGAATCTTATTTGTAACTGTAAGTGTGGTAATGGTACTTTATGCAAGGTGGTCTATTATGGGGCGAGAGAGGCCTGAATTCAAGCCTATTGATAACCCTGCTGCTTTCGCCACAAATGTTTTTACAAAAGTAGGTATTGTAGGTCCATCAATTTATGATACACCAGCAATTATGTTTTATTAACAGTGCCTATATCTATTATTGCAGATTGCGACACACAACTATATTTTTTTCTTGAACTTATTGCTGTTAATATGGCCACAATGGTTGTGTTACGATTGGTCAATAGGTTGTGTCCCTCTGATAGAGAAAGTGACTGATCTCAGGTTATTCAGTATACTACTTCTATACATGTATGGAATGTTCTTCACATACACAGTCATTTATAAAAGTAAAAGACGATCAATTAGGTAATATTCTTGACTTACATGGAATATTTCTTTATAATAACATTGATAACAGATTGTAATTTTAAAATGACATGTTTCATTCCAGGATAAGTCTGCTGGCAGTGTCCTTGGCAGTGATACCATTTATTCCGGCCTCAAATATTTTCTACACAGTTGGATTTGTAATTGCTGAGAGGATCTTGTACATATCCTCTGCGGGGTACTGTTTACTTATAGCACATGGACTGAATAAACTGTACTGTCTAGAAAAATGTAATAGATTTAAAAAGGTATGTAAACACTCCTGCACCCCATGGAATTAAAACAATGTATTGGGAAATTTTATAATCATACTAAACTTTTCAGATAAGCACAATTTCGTTTAGTGCATTAATATTGATATATGGTATGAGGAGCTGGCAACGGTCATTGGAATGGCAGACTGAATACCAGCTATTTGTGAGTGGGTTACGTGTTTGCCCTTTAAATGCTAAAGTACATTATAATGTGGCGAAAATGGCAGATGCTAAAAATCAAACACAATGGGCATTGGACGAATATAGAGAAGCAATAAGGTTGCATTGAACAACATTGATATTCATGAACTAGTAATTATTATTAACATACATTTAATAACTAATGCAATACTTTTTAGGTTGTATCCAGAGTATTATCAAGCTATGAATAATTTAGCAAATATGTTAAAAGATCTGAAATATTATGATCAGGCAGAATGTTATCTGAGGACTGCTTTGATGCACCAGTAAGTTTCACTATATTGTACAGAATGGCTACAAGCACGTACAAGTGCGCCCTCGCGCATGATAAGCGAGAAAGGCGCGACATATAGCTCTTAGTATTGAGAGAAGGAAACGCGGGCATACTTGTGCTAGTTGTGCAGGTAGCGACCACTAATAGGAAGAACATACAGACACGAGCGAGCGTATCGCGCGACTGATGAGACGTGACCAGTGAGCGATTTGGATCGTGCGATCTTCACGGAGTCAGAGAGAAAACACTTGACATTCGTAGGATAATGTTTATTTGCGCGAGATATTGATTGAACTATCTACCTGTGTCTTTTATAGGTACTCCAAAGTATTCCTTCTCATTGAGTCGATCTTTATCCATTTATTGAAGGTTTTAAAATCTAAGATAATGCCACCACTCCCATAGGCGTAATAATAATTATTTTTTTCTAGGGAGAATCAACTTTTCAACTGTATGGTGGCATTACAAAATAACAGTTCATGTATTCATTGCTAAAATAGTCATGAAATTGCTTCCCATATGCTTCCCGTAAATTCGCTTTGCTGCCTTTGAAGATATTTTATCATCATTATATAAATTACATATCATATCATCACATTTAGGTAGAGTGGGAGCGTCGGCGGCCTAATGGCTATTAGCGGGTCTGACTCGAGAAGTACCGAGTTCGATCCCCTTTGCCGCCATGTCCCAATGACTTTTTCTGAGTTATGTACATTATAGTTAACTAACCGATGCTCTTAGTGCGAGGGGAAAACGTCGTGAGGAAACTTGCACATTGAGGCGACTGAATGTATAAATATTTTCCAATCTGGTCAGCTTCCTCTGTTGAAAGGGTCGAGGAGGTCAGATGGCAGTCGCTCTACTGTAACTACCTGATCTTCTCAATTCTAGATCATGGTCAAGGCGGACCCCGGGCCCTAGCGCGCGAGAGCACAACCGGATTATTATTGTTGTGATTATTACATTTTGAGTGCCCTTTCATGTGGCTACTAATAACTTGCTCATAACATTGTAGATATTATATAAAAAAACATTTTACATATTTATATGACATATCTGTGGTTACAGGGAAGATTTTCACGCAGCGTGGATGAATCTGGGCATTGTACTAGCGACTGTTAAACGTTATGACGAATCTCTGAAAGCCTACAGGAAAGCGTTAGTGTATAGGAAAAAGTATCCAGACTGTTATTATAACTTAGGAAATTTGGTAAGACAATATGTATCACATTTGTGTGTTTACTTTTGTATTAGTTACTTACTTGAATAATAAAGAAATAACGTTTGTTTTACAGTACCTCGAAATAAATGAATCTGACAATGCCATCGAAAATTGGCTACAAGCGATCCAGTTAAATCCAAAACATGTTGCAGCGTGGACCAATTTACTAGCGCTCCTTGATAATTCAGGTTGAACAGTAGTCTACGAGACAGTCTCTTTGTTTGTTGTATTAATTAATTTGCTATTTCTTAAGTGAGTATTGTTCTTTCTGTTTAGGAAGACTTGAAAGGGCTGTCGAGCTAATACCCAAAGCTCTAAACGAGTTGCCGGAATCTGCATCAGTAATTTTTGCCCTAGCCAACATTCATGGCAAACTAAATGAGTATGACGTTGCTGAAAAGCATTTCCTTAAAGCAATTAAATTATTCCAGAACAATGTTCAAGCATTACACTATGCTAATTTTGGTAAGTATTTTTTTTTTTTGTAATACGCTGACACAGGCATGCGGGCCTCCTGATGGAAAGTGATCACCGCCGCCTGTGGACATCAGCAACATCAGGGGCGCTACCAATGGGTTACGTAATTACGGAGAACTCTCACACCTCTTGAACGATCATCCACATCCGAATCGTACGAGCGAGAAACGTTCTATTAAATTGTAACAACTTTTGACCTGTAGGTGGTAGTCTCTTTGGGCGAGCTCGAATTACTTATTAGCATTTCAGGCGGATTCGTATGCGAATTAGCTACTTGTCTCTTTCACAGTCGTGGTAAGTTGCGACGAGTGTTATAGTGATAGGGGACTAATTCACAACTCGAACAAATCGAATTGGAACAGTTAAAAAATATGGCCGTTATAAAATATACGGATGGCCTGACTAGGGAGTCAGGCCATCCGTATTATACCCACCATGCAGTCTTCTGCGCCCTCGATTTCCGCGAGATACATCCGATTTTCGCGAGATACATCGCAGGGTCTAAAGTTTAATATAAAATATATATCCAATAGTCCGTTTTGGAGTCTGGTAGAGTAAAGCCCAACCAAAACCAACCCCTTCTTCGACTCACGGGTGTCGTACAAGGCGACGCAGATCAGTCAGGTTCCCTGTAGACCAGAAATTGGGCAACAGCGTTTTCTGTTGATTATTTTTAACACTGCGATCTCCAATCCGCCTACCAGGAGTGGAGATTATAGCCAACGCGTCACTGCTGTGTTAGAGGCTAATGACCAAAATTACGGGTTGTTAGCGACAAACAGCTACAATTTGCCGGTATAGCATAATTCCTTCTAAATATGTAAACGCATACGGAGTTTTGTGATGTCAAAATAAATCAGGTCTATGTCTATGTCTATAATTACAATATAAAATATTTTTATTTTCAGGAGTGTTATATCACCGCTGGAAAAGATATGATGAGGCGAAGGAAATGTATCTGAAGGCATTGAAGATCGATCCAACATTCACTAGTGCTAAAAAGAACCTGCAAAGTCTAGAAAATACAATGCAAAGACATAGGAATAAGTCTAAAAGTTGAAACATATTTATATCTACTCCATTTTGATATTGTCGCTATATGTATACATGTAGTCATTAATGTAACTCTTAAACTTAACTTCTCTTTCTTTGTCATATTGTGAGCAACGGATATACCAAGATAAAAGACTGGTAAAGACTGGAAGTGGATCAGTGACTTTGTGACAGTGTAGATAAGTAATAACTGTATGTTTTACAATTTAATAGTGAATACTCATAATCTATACTAATATTATAAATCTAGAGTTTGTTTTTGTTTGTATATTTGTTTTTTTCGTTTGAAACCGATAATCTCTGAAACTACTGACCCGATTTCGAATTTTTTAGGCAGCTACTTTTTTCCAGAGTGTCATAGACGTGTAGACTTTATCCTGTGTTGAATAGTAACACGATTCCGCGGGATAGTTGATTGTTGTTTAAGACCTGAACCACAATAAATACTATTATACTGAACGCGATGAACATCGAATAAAATAATGTGTGTTGTATATGTTTATGTGCCCTATGACCTGCGGAACGGCTGGACTGATTTTGATGAAATTATCAGGCAATAATTAACCAATAAGATATAAATTGGAAAATTAAACGAATATATGGTTTGCTTGTTTGAATGCGTTAACATGTTTAGAACCATTGAACCTATTTCAAAAAATTATAAGCTGTTTACCAACACTTTATGTAAAAAATAAGGACCTCGCGACATAATTGTCTAGGACTATTTATATTTACAATACCCACCTACACACGAGTATATGCATAGAGCCAAGCTAGAGCACTGAAAATGGCTGAAATGTAAGCGCTCGAACAATGGCGCTGTTGGAATAAACTGCTCCAGGACGCCACTGTCCACCCTACTTAGATCGACGTTCCGATCCATCGCCCATCATCTACAAACTTGCCGTGCTTTGTCGGGCTTTTTGGACCAAAAAGTTTACTTGTCATAAAGTTGAAATACCAAAATGTTGAATTCCCGCCCCACCCCTTGCTAAGCCTAAGGAGACGAGGTCCAAGAAGCGATGGATTGACATCGCGGATTCTGATGCGAGAATCAACGGGTTATAACGCGAAGATGCCGTAGACCAGGCGTGGTGGAGGAGAAAGAGCAGGAAAGCGGACCCTGGCAAAAGCCGGGATCTCCCGCTAAGTTCAGTCATTCTATGTTTTCAGATAAATAAATTAATAAAGTGTTGAAAATTGTGTAATATGATACCTTTGGCCGTGATGTTCAAAACTCACAACTCTCCCTTCCCTTCCCCCCGATGTTTAACCCCCCTCATCGTGAAATTTGTCCCAATTAACAGTGCGACCTACGGAAATATGGTTTAAGTACTTCTAAATTAAAGCCTGTTATATTCTCTACAAGTTTTGCCTTACACACTATTTCAACTATGTAGCACAAAATGTACATGCATTTTTATGATACCTCTGTTTGTACCTACAAATTAACAATTTTGGTTTTTCTACTTTACTTGGGCTATATGGCTTGTTGCAAAATTTTATGATTGTAGTTTATCGGTAAGGACCCTATCATCATCATCGTCCTAGCGCTTATCCCGGCCTCTGCCAGGGTCTGCTATCGTACAAATTCTTCTCCACTTCGCCCGGTCTTCGGCATCCACGCGTCGCAAGCCGTTGGCTCTCGCATCCGAGTCAGCGATTCAATCCATCGCTTCTTGGGTCGCCCACGAGGCCTCTTTCCTGATACCGGCAGGTTCAGGCACTTCTTTCCTACGTATATTCCTAAGGCTTACGCAACACATGACCAAACCAGCGCAGGCGAGCCTTCTCGATCTTGTCCGCGATATCCTTCACGCCAAGACTGCCACGGATGTATTAATTACGTACTGGATCGAGCGTAACCCCGAACATCCAGCGCAGCATTTTTCGTGTATCGTCAGCGCTGGCCATGTCTCGCAGCCATAGAGCATCACAGCTCTAATTATACTCTTGTATATAAGCCCTTTGAGCTTGACAAGGATTTTAGGATCACAGATGACTGCCGTGAGTTCCCGCTATTTGGCCCAAGCTGCAGAGATTCGGGACATAACATCGGGGCCTATATCGCCAGACTCGTGCATCACGGATCCGAGGTATTTGGATTTATCTGTTCTATTGACAGTTTCGTTATATACTCTGGCCATATACTCTGTTTTAGCGACGCTCAGTTTTAAACCACAATTTTCTAGCACATCCACATGTTTATCCTGGTCTCAGGTCAGTAATCGGGAAGGGATTAGTATGGCCTACGATGGTTTTGACGACAGCTCCAGTATTGGCATACATGTCCTGTATAATACAAATGTACGCCTAGGGCACAGACTTTGCTCTCAGAGCCCACCAAATTATCTCCCGAGAGACACTATCGAAGGCCCTCTGCAAACGGTTGATTCCTACTGCAATGGGACTCCTGGAGGACCCTGATAGTTAAGATTGGATCCATGGTGCTGCAGCCCGGCCTGAAGCCGTATTGGCATTCCGACAGGGAGCATTCCTGGCGAAGTCTCTGGTCAATCCGTTCGAATAGCTTCATTTTGTGGCTCATAAGTTTGATACCTCGATAGTTGCCGCACTCTTGCACACTGCCTTTTCCTTTATAGATTTGCGTGATAATATTTACGCGCCACGCGTCAGGTATAAGCCCCGTAGCTACAATCCTGTTGTAAAGCTCAGTGAGCAAGAGTACAACCCGAATCCCCATTGTTTTCCAGGTTTCCAGGACCTCTCCACCTCATCAGGGGTAATCGGTAAGGAACCTATATGTTTTGATAAAGCTTGTTTTTCCCATACATCGATCACATAGAATGACTGAACAAGCTCGGGTGATCTCTATTAAAAAAAATCCCGACATGTGTATTTTGCATTAGGTACAGTATCTACCTAATACTATTTATTATCTACATTTAAGTACTTTCCAACTCAAAAATTTCAACGTTACCTACAAATGACAAGGCCCATTGTTAAGTTTGTAAATTGAACGGTTTGACGACCAAAGTAGTAATAAAAATAAACTAAGTCAGTCTTTGAATTGAAATGACAAATCAACACAGTGGAACCTACTGGATTTTGATGTAGGTTACATTT
Organism: Blastobasis adustella; assembly: GCA_907269095.1. NCBI lineage: Eukaryota > Metazoa > Arthropoda > Insecta > Lepidoptera > Blastobasidae > Blastobasis > Blastobasis adustella. Next base: position 11,171,611 of record OU026119.1, on the reverse strand, counting down.
TGATAGGTAGCTTATTTTTTAGGTTCGATATGGAAAACACTTACGCTGAAAATGAACACATAGAGGAATACGAGTTCAAATATAATTTCATTAACACGCCGTGGGATGACCGCACAGTGAAAAGCAAAGTCGGTATTATAGCTCTGTTGCTCGGAATATTTCTCGCGACGTGGACAATAGTCGCATATAATTTTGTTCTACGTTATAAACATTATGGAGAAAATATGAGGCTCTCATTAGAAATCAGTTGCCAAATGGTGAGGCTCGACGAGTATGGCTATGCGGCAAGAATCCATTCGGTTGGGACGAAAGAGTTGCTCTGTATCGGCGCTTTAGTGAGTGCGACTGTCGTTCTGGCCAACGGCGCGTGCGCCAAGTCTGGTCCTATTCGCCTTCATTTGGGAAACCCCAATGAGTAAGTAATAAATTATAACTACTTATTTGAGAACTTTATTTTAGCTGTGCCCTCTGTCAGGCCTGAGGAGTCATCCTGAATAGATAGGTACCATCGCCATGTCGATTTCAGTAGCCAATTAACAATTACTCGTACTCAGAGCTGATGCGTTGTTCTGGTGCGGTTTGAAGAATAATGTAGCCAGATTAGTCCTCACAGTGACAACGCAAACGCTGTTCTCAATTTTGTAGACAAAACTATTACGTTGCATCGGCAGGCCTCGCTGTAAGAAAGGATTCTCCATCGACGTGATCGAGCGGATCCAGCATGAGGGAGCGATATCGAAGAAGCTCGTTCTCCTGATGAGCTACGAGAACTTCGGCCCGTGTTCCAGCGAGGTAATATCGTTGGGTAACGAGCAGCTGAAGAACAATTCGCGGGCTTACGTCATTGGGCGCACGATGCACGGTGAGAGGTCGTTGTCGCGGCAGCCGGTCGTGGTGACCGGGCGGGAGTGCGTGTGTTCCGGGTTGGCAGAGTTCGGCCTCAACCGCACGGACAGCTTCTTCTGCGTGAAGAACATGGCGCGGTGCCCGATCCTGGCCGGAGACCTGCTGGTGCAGGGCGACCGACTGTACGGCCTCGCCTCCACCAGCGTTCGCCACCGCGAGGAGGGCAAGCAGGCCTGCTTCGCGGACGTGCTGCTCATCAAGAATCAGTTGCGAGAGTTCGACATAACGGTTCGATCGTCTGACTTAATGAAACTGTGAATTTTACTTTGTGTTTGTAGAATTAGAAAGATATGTACTTATAGATATTTATTGGATAACTGAAAATCTGATGCTATTTTAAAACTTATTTTATCCCCGATTTCCGGGTTTTTTCTTAATGCAAACATCATCTTAACCATTTTCCAAGTCTATTTCTAAAATAAGTTGTTTGCTAGATTCAACCCACTTCAGTCATCATAGATAGGTAATCATCATTATCTGATCGGTCAAATCGGCTTCTGATCTTCGGCATCCTCAAGCACGGGCGCAGCCAGGTTATGGTTTTGGGGGGGGGGGGGGGTTCAACATTAATATGCATATTTCAATTCGTAACCCCACCCTACTCTTAAAATCGTAATAAAAGTCAGCAAATTCATATAAAGAGAATAGGATGTTCGTAATAAAAGTAACCTAAAGTGAAAAATGAGCGAGCGCGAAATTTTTGAATTTAGCCTTCAAAGACCCGGGGTGATGCGTTGGAATTTTGGGTATATTGGCCCTTAAAACTCGAATCGATTACACGACGCGGGCTATGTGAACATTCTAAATATCATGTTTTTTATATTTTGACACAAAAGACGAAGACTTAACATGACAAATGTAACATAAACCAATGACTGAGGGAGATAAAACAATTAACCAATGAATGACTCCGCTCCGAATATTTGGTATATTGGCTCTTAAAACCCGTGCTCGTGCGAAATATTCCGCACTCGCTGCGCTCGCTAATTCATTAGATTTCTTTAATAAGTTTGGTCCAGCTCAATTTAGGCAAAATTTAAAAAAATTCTAAATCTCTCTCTCTCTCATTTATTAAGTATTTAACTAATCGTGCCGCGTACTTAAATCGGATTTAAAGAGCCAATATGTAAGTATACCAATAAGTCCGAGGCGAGCTCGCTGCGCACACTCAGTCGTTGGTTTTTGTTATATTTATCATGTTAATTCCGCGTCCCTTGAGTTTCAATTCAAAAAATTTAAAGGTCGCTTCGCTTTCTCATACTTAGAATATTCACACCACCCGCGCCGTGTAACCGATATAGATTTAATAAGGGTAATATACCCAAAATTCCAAGCCCAGCCCACTCACTCAGTTATTTGTTAATGCTACATTTGTCATGTTTACCCCGGGTCTTTTGAGACAAAATCCAAAACTTTTCAATTTGTGTTACTTTTATTACGAACATTTTACTTATTTTACGAACATCCTAAATTCCATTATAGGTATGAATTTCGTTACTTTAATTACGATTACCCGATCATTTAAGGGGGGTGGGGGGTGGAACGAATCGAAATTTATGTCTTGATCTTGAACCTCCCCAAAACCAAAACCTGGCTGCGCCCCTGCCTGACAGTGACATTATTTTACCTGATATTACCAGTGACCCGGAACAGGCCTTTTCATCCACATTCGTACTTAACGTTTTGCGGTGGAGGTGTCGTCACTGAACAGCAGCTGAGATAGAATCTAATCATCACCATCATATCAGCCGAAAGACGCCCACTGCTGAGTACAGGCCTCTCCCATGGAATTCAATGGCTGCTAGAAAAACGAAAAATGTTACCAACTTATCTTCCTATTTTTCATTGTTGGGGACAACAAAATTGCCTATTGACATTACGTATTATTTTATTGATATTTGAGCTCTGCTTAAACACATTAGAGTGCGTTATTCATCGCAATAGTGTCGGTAGACGCGGCAGGCGTGGCGGCGGCGGCGCTGCGGCAGCCCCACCGCGCCCAGGTCCACCTCCTCGGGCGCCGCCCTGCCACTGGTGCTCCAGTACAACGCAGTCGCAGCCAGGAACATCAGCAAGATGTACGTCAGCAAACTGTTGTCCTGGTGGAACTTTTTCATCCGTTTCTGGCTTTCTGAGAAACTGAGAACAGTCCAGGCGGGTGTTCGTGTTTTGCCCATATTGACATGGTAGTTCGGTTTGATCCTGTTCCCTATTTTTCTGTAAAGGAAAAGTGTGTTTTGTAACTTTTTAGGCGTGAATTATGAAGCGCAGGTAATGACCGAATCTGATAACCCATATACAAAGTCGCGTTAGTTACGACGGCACGCGTCCAATTTGTCGCAGTGTGGGAGCAGCCCCAAATTATAATATCCCATTAAGAGCTCGTCACATGCACGATTGGGTGTCACGCGCGCACTGCGGGGATTTTCCGCGCCGGAATCGCTGCCTGGCGGCCACAATTAAAATGATAATTCCTTGTCGCCGCAACAACACATTGTGTCCTAAACTGTCTGAAAAATTCTACACGCCCCCGTGGCTTTCTGATCGACTTTCATGTTTCAATTAGAATGACTAACTAGATGAATGCGCGGGTTACATACATAGATAGGTACGTAAGATTGGTTCTTATATAATTAATATACCTTAGTAAGTATCTAAGTATTGTCATTGGAATATGAAATTGTTTCATCATCATAATCATCAGCCTATACTAGGTAGTCCACTGTAGGCCATGGGCCTCTCCTCATGAGCGTCATGCACCCCTGTCCTCGGGTCGCCGCAGCCATCATCCACCTGGGGCTTTTTGAACCGCTTGCTTCTAGTAGAATGATTTTCAATTTAGATTTTCGACATGAAAAATTAAATATTTTCTAAAGAAAATAGGGTAAATTAGCGCCATGTAAGTATCAAAACATTGAATGTTTTATGCCGAAAATAAAAATTGGAAACCGTTCGACTCCAGTCGACCGGTCCAAAATTAGGGTCCTGTATACTTATGCTTGGCGCGAAAATTGTTTATTTACCTATTAGGTGGTGTTACTTACCTTAGGTAATATCTTGTAACACGTTCTGAATGTTAGGTGTTTTGTTGTGATTTAGCGGACTATTACATTTTAGCCCATTTTGCTATGTTTTGGATATACTTTACTGATAGGAAAGCGGAATGACTATAATGAATTTGCCCAAAACCCGTCCCAAAAACCCAAAAGGTAAAAGGACGTGAAAAGGATTGAGAGTAACTCTATCTAGAGCTTGACGCACAGATTGACGGCCGACCACAAACTATGAACCATAGAAAACACTACTTTCATAGATGAAAGACGGATGAAAGTAGATTTTGAAAGTAGTTTATTTATATTAGTAGACACAAAATGTCGGATAACCCCCGACCCAGTTTACTTAAACTAAAATATTTTCTAAACTATAAAACCGATTTTGATGAAACAAAGCTAAGAACTGTCTTGATTAAACTGGCTTTCAAATAAAGGAAATTGCATCAAAATCGATGCATCCGTTCGAGAGCTACGATGCCACAGACAGATACACAAAGCCACATAGCCACAGATACACACGTCAAACTCATAGCACCCCTCTGTTATCGTTTCAATCAAAAACTACTTAACGGATTTTCATGCGGTTTTCAACAATAGATAGAGTGATTCAAGAGGAAGCTTTGTAGGGTAGAACAACATGCGGAGGAAGTCGCGGCGGGCCAGCTTATTTTATAAATCATAGAATTGTTGCAGAACATTGGTAAACATCTGTCTAAAAGACGAAAGCAGCCCACTGCTGGGCATAGGCCTTCCCCAGAGATGTCCACAAAGGCTGGTCCTGCGCCTTCCGCATCCAGCTGGTACCTGCGATCTGTACCAGGTCTCAGTCCACCTTGTGGGAGGCCTACTCACTTCTACCTACCCACGTCTTCCGGTACGTGGTCGCCACTCGAGAACTTTACTGCCGTATCGGCCATCTGTTCTTCGAGCTATATGCCCTGCCCACTGCCACTTGGCAATCCTTAGAGCTATGTCGGTTATCTTGGTTCGCTTGTGGATATCCTCATTTCTGATCCTATTGAGCAACGTAACTCCAAGCATAGCCTTTTCCATTGCCCTTTGGGTGACAATGAGCATTCTTATGAGGCCCACGTCGTCTTGAGATACTGTGGTAATTGGCACCAAAATATATGGCGTAGCTTCCCGAACGTTGCCCAACTGAGTTGGATTCGTCAATTGACTTCTTTCTCGAAATTGGACCTACCTAGCTAGACAATTTGTTCTAGGTCCGCCGCAATATTGGTAGTATTGAAGCGGCGTAGGTCACGAGACAGAGAGTTGGAGATCAGTCTATTCAATTCAATTCAATTCAATTCAATACTTTATTTCAGACACATGTCCATAATGTAATACAAAATAAAAATAAAAACAAAAATAAATAAAATGAAAATCTTAAATCTATCCGTCTAGCAGTTTGGTCCATTAAGCCTATTAAGCCGCCTAAACTGAGACTCATCCTCAGGGGACTGCAGAGTCATTCCGCGCCTATCTTCCATGAGTTTGAGGGTATGGTCAGAGATTTTGTTGGTTCTTTTTGTACGGTAGGTTTTATAGAACTTTGACACGACCGTATAAAGTTTACACGAACCTGTTATTATAGTCGTTCACGTCGACACACTCTCCTAGCCATTCGAAGATTTATTAAGATTGATCGCAATCAACAAGTAAGCAAAACTGATTGAATAATGAAAACGTCCTTCTGTATACAACAAGATAGTAGCTAAAAGATGGACATCTTTTGATTTCAAAAGTTTTAATTTCGTTTACTTATTGATTTCAATCAACCTTCAAATTTCCAAAGTCGCTTTACTTTTTAAACAGAGTCTACCTACTTTTATTTGAATTGGCGCGCGAGCGGCGCGTGCGACGTTGCTATATCCTCAGTTATCGCTGAGAAATATAATCATCCGCAATTCCTTAAATTCTTTAAAGATAAACAGTGATCTGTGAGGAAAATTCTTGGAGACAACTAGTTAAACAGGAGGAAAAAAAAACTTCACATATAACCAGTACCTGGGGATGGTTATCTCCAAGGAACAAGGATACGACGTGATCGGATGTTCGACCAAGGCCGGCTCACCCGCGCATCCGAAAGCGACTTTATTTTATACTACGTTAGGATTAGTATCAACTGTCTAGCTGCTTAATAGAGCGGTCCTGCTGAAGTGTCGTAGTTAGAGTGAGGTGTACCGTCTTCTTCTTATCGAGTCGATGGACTAAACTCTGACTTACACTTTATTCGCCCAGTATTCGGCGACGCATACAGCGTTTCAACTGGCCTCGAACAAGTCCTCCATTGTACAAGTTTTAGGGCACGTCGAGCACGAAACGAGGTGGTCCATGGTTTGGTGTACCGTATAACGGTGGTGTAACGTAGGCTGTTATAAGCTTCACTTACGGAGTCAGCATTGTTACGATAGTCAATGTCAAAGTCACAACGTAACGGTAGGTAGCTTATTTGCTGGCTGACAAATAATTGTTTTTGTAACTTTTTTATAATAAGTTTAGGTTAGGTTAGGTTAGGTTAGGTTGTAGGATCATGAACACATACACACATTTATTGCCCTGGTTTAACTTAAAAGAAATGATTTGATATAGAAAAAATATTTTGTTTTACTTACGCAATTTTTTGTACTTAACAATTTAGTATATTTAACATATTTAATACGTCATTTACTGAAAATTTTATTATAATCAGTTCAGCCGTTTCGGAGTTACAAGTCAAGCCAACCATATGCTATACAAGTCTGAGTCAGTCTTCTTTCACTTGATTGCTTCACCATTTCGTGGCCAAGGGCGCATGATCCATATCATTTTAAAAAGGCGCCGAAACGAATTTTACGATGGTGGTTTCACTTTATGGCTAATAGTTTTCGAGAAATCGCCGCGTAAGTAGTATCTACACAATTTTAGTGTCGCTCAAATTTCTGTCGTGCACCCTCTTTCTAAAAAAGACGTTCATGTATTCACGTCAAAAAATATCTCTACGTCCTTCACTTCACTATTATGTCAATAAAGGTAATGGACGTCTTGTTTGCTGCTATTATTTGTCGGGTAAATCCATCGCAGACGATCACAAGAGGCCCTAAACTAAGTGCCTAGAATCAAGATAGATAAGTTTTACGCAAGAGCAAATGCTCGGATAGGTGTGAAAGGAAAATTCCCTGGGACATAATTGCGCGCGACAGATAATCATGACATAAAGGAAGATCAATTCGGAGGGGAGTTTAATATTGATGGGACGCATTGCGATGGCGGCCCTAATAAAAATATTAATTGCTCCGTTGTTTGCCTCGTAAAGAATTCACGGGGACATCAAAATTTAGGACAAAGCAGGTTGGCTGGACTCGCCGGAGTTTATGAGTGTGAGGGCTCTTTACTTCATTATAAAAGACTCTGTGGAGGATTATTTTAAATCTTGAATCTGGAAAATAATTGATTCAGGCTGTGTATGTTTGAGGACGATATCTTGGCATTACATCTGTGTACCGTTAATATTATTTATTAGTAGTGATCGGATTTTAAGCATAATCATAAGTACGAAATATGCATGCAAAAGGTACATTCATTTCAATTCATTTATTTATTGCAGTAACATGGTTGTTACAAAGGTGTTACTCAATATTGAGAGGTTTTTATGTGAACTCGGTAGGGCACAGCAACATTTATTTATTTGTTTGTTGATTCATGAGTATTGCAGTTGAAATGCATTTAAAAATTGTTAATAGGCTATTATGATACAAGGGGTAACACTTGTGACTTTTGAGTATAACATATGAATTGTGCTCTATTGGTAATTACAGTCGAGGCGCTATCAGACAAATGTGAGCCGAGAGTGTAATGATCAATGCACACGCGTTACACTTGCGAGGACAAAACAGACTGTAATAGAATATTTATACGGAAAATAAAAAAAAATTATAAAACTCTTTATTGGTCCTAAACACTATATAGTTTTTTGAGTATTGCCCGATTAAATTAAAAATGCTTGATCGACATACATATTACTTAGGTACAGTACAAACTTAAGTAAAATGACGGTTTCATGTCACACAAGTGTGTAATATTCGATAACGTGCTTAAAAGTGATAAAATAACATGCAAGTTACGAGCAAGTGTAATGAAAAACGCCTGTTTCCAGCTTAGAGAGTCATTTAAGCATACCTCAATAGATACTCAGGCATCTTGTAGGCACCTACACGCTAAATACCGAATATCCTGATTGGGCGTTTAAGGATAAGTGCGAGTATCCCATAGCCAGCTACTGGTTATCAATGTCCATGGCTTATGTCTATGGGCCTAATGAGCCCAATGGCCCATACCATATTGACCTGATTGACTATTCCATTGACAACCAAAAGTAAATTATTAAAATAATAAGTAATAATATCTCAGTTGTGCGCGCTCGCGCGCGGGAGTCTGCGGTTTGCCTTGACCATGGCATTGGCTTCAATAAGTATCGAAGTTTTAAGCTCACCTGACCTGAAATGACGATAGGAAATATTGGAATTCTAAAATAAAATGGCTTTCCGACTCTAAAATAATGAATTTAACTGGCCCAACAAGTAATGAAAACCGGAACTATTTTCGTAGGTAGGTACCTGTTACCATCACGTGAGTCCTAAACCTACTGCCGGGGTCATTGTCAGCAACTAATCGATATTTTTCTAGCCTGTGAAACATGAGTAGGCGCACAATAGCGCAGACAACGCAAAAAGATAGTTGTTCCAAAAAAATTGCACTAAAATAATGTAAAATGGTGTTTTTCGTGTTGTTTGTAGGTACTCATTAATCGTAACTAATGTAAAGTAATTAAGAAAACTACGCGCCGGTTAATTTCAGGTAAGAAATAGTAATTTTTATTATATAAATATTAATTAAAAGTTTTCATGAGAATTCAGTGTTACGGAAATGACTCCTAGCCTTCATCAATCAGCAGTCCACTGTTGGACTTGACCTTATCAATATCTTAGAGGACTACCTCGAAAGGATTTGAGTGGATAATTGCAACCTACAACATGCCCATATGATTCACTATATTCAGGCATGAAGTTCTCGAGTGGCGACTACGTACCGGAAGACGCAGCGTGGACCGACAACCTGGTTAAGATCGCAGGTACCAGCTGGATACGGAAGGCACAAGACCGGCCTTTGTGGAGATTTCTGAGGGAGGCCTATGCCCATATCTTCCGGCTAATAGAATGATGATGATAAGGCATGAACTTCTACCTATTGGCATTTCCAATCTATCTACGTGGAGAACTTTTAAATTTAGTGCAAATGTTTGCTTTATTAAAACTTGAAAGCAGACTGGACCCATTTTAAATTTCTAGAAAATATTAAATATCCGTAAGTTTAAATTAAACTAACATTTGCACTATATGTATACACCAAATACCTATTTAAACTAGCGTAATATATGCCCATTTACTTTCAGCATTCGGCTTGTTTTTAACTTTTCTTTTCAGTTTTTTAATAGCAGTCAGGGTTTTTAGTTCATGAATTATTTTTTAAAAACTTAGATTAGTATTGTTTTGGAGATCATCTATTTCCTAGATCCAAACACAACGTCTTAATAATTTGACTAGCTTTCGCTTTGTTTATGCCATTCCAGCGGCTATCTGTTATAATATATAAAATTAACAATTCTCAGCGGATCTCTTTAAGTAAACAATCACTTCAAGGAACCTATTATTTTTTTTAGAACCGGGTTAAAATTTGTAGCATTCTATTCGTAAAGGAATTTTCTAAATTATTTCAGTAGTTTTTGAAATTTTTCATTACAAACAAACAAAATTACAAAAATAGAAATATTTCCTTTTTCTAATTGTAGTAGGTATAGATAATAAACACAATTTTACGTATGGTAATATTTTGGTATGATGTACAATATTATGTTTGTAAAATATCTATATCAAACCTTTGCGTTTTCCATGTTATAAAGGAAGGAAGGAAGGAAAGCGGTTCTTAGCCAGTACTGACCGCGCGGATGATGATGGTGATGATTGTTTACCTGTGATTGGATAGGCACTAACAAAACAATAGACCAATAAAACAAAATAAAATGTCTGTGTGCCACATCTTTACATAGTTTAAAACAAAGTCGCTTCCCGCCGTCTGTCCCCATGTATCTATGTACGCTTATATTTATTAAACTACGCAACGGATTTTAATGCGGTTTTCAACAATAGATAGATTGATTCTAGAGGAAGTTTTATAAGCAATACAAAAGGGTAGGGGTAAAGTAGGTGTACGGGAATGAAGTCGCGCCTGGTACACTAGTAGTTCATCAGTTTGGCAGATTTTACAGGATTTTACAGTAATCATCATTGTATGGCAACTTATGCCAAGTTTTTAAAACGCCATAGAATGTCATTCATAACAGTCATAACAAACAATTTGATTTTTGTAGGATTGTTTAGTTTCGTTAGTTATGAAAATATTATTAAATAATGGGCAAAAATATTAAAAAGGAAGTGAGGGAGATAATTTTCTGCAAGATTAATAATTTAGACAAAGAAAGTACTAGTTCAAGCTACTAGTGACCAAATAATTGAGGTTTACAAGAAAGACAGATTATCCAATCGAAATTGCCATATCCACACTTTATAATTTTTACCACTGTCAGTCAATACGGACTTATTGTAGTCCTGTTCTAGTAGTAGGTTAATTTTAATTTAATATACATGGTGTCCCATAAATTAACATCAACCCTAAATCGGGTGATATCGGCCAAGTCGTGACAGTTTTCAGAAAAATATAAAAAAAATCTTGGTCATGTACTTTTTAATGATAAGTATTAAAAACGAAATCGGAAAAACAGACCCCCTGTGACGGTCTTTCAAGTCTTGTGACTACAAATATTTATTTTTCTTAGAATTTTTTCCGTAAAGTAACCATGAATAGCCCAGCAACAGTTTAAAATTTAAAACATAACTGCCTCAGTGTTAAATAAAACGTTAGATTTTTGCAAAACATTTCATTCAAACTTATCAAACATCATCCAACTTTAAACAATTGTACAGAAATAAATGTACTAGCACTATTTTGGCAAGTGACGTTAAAAGTTGGTAGGGTTAGGCTGCCTGTCTAATTAGACTGAGCGGAGCTTACAGTTGAAGGTGTTCCATTTTTTACGGTATGCAAAGAGAGAAGGTTTTGGACGACGAGATTAGTAAGCTAGGTTTATGAAAATTATAAATTACATCCCCGTGGAACGTACTAGAAATTTAAAAAAATGTTTAAAAAAGAGGTAAATTTTTTACTGTATGCAAATTCTGGCGTAAGTGATTAATATGCGTTTGCATACTATTCGCACGCGTACTTATAATTCCGCAAATTTCCAAAGTTTGTCAAAATTGCGGACTGATTGATTTATGATCCCCTATATAGGTATATGTTATTCGTAACAACAGTTAGTAGTTAATTGTTTAATGGGAGGCTGCAAAGGTCCTTACACAGCGAAATAAAGCTAATGTAATTTCAGTGCTAACGTTTACGAACGTTTTGATTCGTTGGAGCCGCAGCGCGGAGCGGTGATGCTTCCGACGCACCTAAACTTAAAATAAACTTCATTCACTTTCGCGGTGAGGGAAAACATCGTGATGAAACCTGCACATTCAGGCGACTGTATGTGTAATGATCCAATCTGGTCTGGTTCCCCTGGTAGCAGGGTCACGAAGGTACGATGGCAGTCGTTCTAGTGTAATTACCTGATCTGCCAAATCTTGGTTCATGGCCACGGCGGACCTCGGGCCCTCGTGCGCGAAGGCATAACCGGGATATTAATGCCAAGATGATGTTGACTTTAACAACACACTGCTAATCGTTCTCGAGATACGTTGAACGATTGAGAAGTAACGGTGACAAGCATGCTAAGTGATTGTGATTGCAACCCCTTACCTAGGTAGATATAATTAGAAAAAGGGCTGCCAAATTCTTGTCTCGCGTAAGCACGTTGCACAGTAATTATTTTTAATAAATAATAATAAAAACCGTTTATTACACCTAACTCACAAATGACACAATTCAGGGCATAGTACAGTAGACAACTAACAATGAGAAAGGAGCAATGCAATCGTTACTTCGTTACCTGTACCTTAGCATAAGCCACGGCAAAAACTTAAAAACTATGACACTACCTATACACAGAATATGGCTGCTCCTGTCTAACGTCGTCTTATATAAGTACAAAGTTTCCACCAAAGGCACTTAGGATATATATTAAATAGGGTTACGTTATAAAATTTTGTAATACAGATAATGCTGTAGAGAGGAAAGAGCAATATATTTCCATAAAGATTTAACTCGTTTATATGATCCACATAATGTGAAGCTAAAGTTTCCCCATCTTGCTTGTTCGATACCTACCATCTGAAAATAGGATTTGCTGGGTACCGTTATCCTTTATCCGTGGTGATCCCTGACCTGGTAACTATAAAGCTGTCTCGATGTGCGAAACTTTTCGACACTAACGACTCACCTAGATGTGGATTTAGTTACTTTTAACGGCTTTTATCGATACCTTTTACGAACTGTGTTAGTCATACTAGGTACTTGAAGGGACTCGCACATGATATTTTTTTAGACATTAATGTTACATTACACAGGCATATCTATAACAACTTAATTTTAAAGTTATTATTTAGTAATGGAGAATAATGATATATTATCTGTGGTAACGGTGAGCGCCTTTTTAGTAAACGTAATTTATTCATATTCATACTTATTTGTGAACAACTTTCAAGTCGCACTAAAGTGGGTATATATCCATTTAGTAAATTATAGGAAATTCTAAGGTTGCTATTGTCTAAAGTTCACCACCACCACCCGCGCCGACCATGCCTCCGGCATAGGTTGCTGCAGTCATCATAAACTCCTAAAAGGTGTCCTCAGATGATACAAGCGAGTATCACATAACTTAAAAATTGAAAACATTGTAGGTACTCAAAGGTTGAAAGACACTTAAAATTATAATAATATAATTCCTGTGATAAGCCTTGATACAGGAAAAATAACTACGTTATTGTAGTGCGGCAACAGTTGCTACGACAAATGATGATCATCAACGAAACTAGTACCTAAAGTGGTGGTAGCGCGGTGGTGGCAGCAGGGGCCGGTGCGTGGGCAGTCGTCGCTGCTGCGGCGTGGTGCGGCGGAGGCGCGGGGGCGGCCATTGAGAGCGCGCCATGAATGGCAGGCTCGGGCGCGCGCGTGCGCGGCGGAAAGCGCCCCACGAGATATAAGCTGGCGCCGGCCCGTTGCCGCGCAACTTTCGCGCGACAAACTTGCAGGCGCAGTCGTCAGACACCCTCGGGTTCTCAGCCACTTCCACAACTACCCGCCACTTCCCAACAGTACCCAGTGACTTGTGAAACGATCCGAGTGCACGCTAGAACCCCCCCAGAACGCTTATAGACGAACTTTAGACGAATTTTTTGTTTTGCCAAAGTTTGGGCGCCGTGAACGCCGCGCTTAGATTGCAGGTGAGTCGGCCGTTATTTATTAATTTGTTACTATAGTTCCGAGCGTTAATTATTAGATAAGTTATTTTTAGTATTAAAGAAACGTATATTTATAAACTGATGATGTAATTTTATCGCGAAAACTAGAACGCGTAAGCGTGGAAAAATTGCTAACGCACGTTCATTATTTCCTGCTCTATCGCATTCGAAGTATTTTTTATTAGCTAACTAGGATCTGTACAAATAATGATAACACGAATAAGAATTTTTAAAATAGGTATGTTTTGTGATGTAAAGAAAAAAAGCAAATTAAAGTAAAATAAATATTTTTTCAAGAAGTATCCATTTAAATGACGTGTTTAGGTCAGTGCATTTTATTAATACCATGACTAAAACATGGTAGGTATGACACTAAAGTGGTTGGTTAACTTATAATTATTGCGATTATTCGCATTATAAGTATCCAATGTAAAAATGTTCGCATGTTGGTTGCGTAGTGACTACACCTAATATTTTGAAGAAATATTTTTATATTATTGTCACTTATTTTTAAAACACGCAATTACTACTAACAACAGCAACTGCTCAATCAAGGTACAATTTAATCAGAATTATAATATAAACCTACCTAGCAGTAAATTTACGTACACTGAGCTGATTTGTACTATGAAATATTAAAGATTTGACCTTTTACGTAACTAGCGTTTCATCTTATGTAGAGATTCTTCAATAATTGATAATTTTAGCCTGAGACGTTAAAATAGAGATTTCTATCGTGATTTGAAAAGCTTTACTTGTATAACATTTCTAAAGTAGGTACCTTATTCATTACTTGACTCTAGTCATTGCGAAAACAGAAGAGAATACTAAATAGTACAAGGTTGACCAAGGTCTTCCGTGAGACTGTTTAACAGTCGCAGGCGGGAGCCAATTGGCACCCCGTGGCATTTTTGTGACTAGATTTTGAACATTTTGAACTAGATACTTTTATCCTAAAACGTTTACGGAATACGAATAAAATTCTGAGCTTAATGAAATAGCCAGTGAAGTCCAAACAGCACAAAACAGCGACAAAATTAAACATGCCTAATTTCACGGAGGCTTTTGGGACCGCATTACTCGGCATGTTGGGCGCTCGGTGGACGCAGCGCTGTGCACAGCCATTTTAATTACATGGTAAACTGAGTCTTGCATTTCCTAAATACTGTGAAACCGCTGGTCGGAGTGTGTGCGGAATTCATAGCGCATTAAATTGCACTTTCGGGAGTCTAGGCACACTAGGTCTCAACATTTAGCCGAGGATTGGGTGCGACTGAGATTTTTCGTATAAATAAAAGCGTTTACTAGTTGGTAGGTAGTTATTCGGTACTTTCTAATATTTTTTTTATAAAAGATATTTAAACAAAGAATATAATAATTTTTTGGGTTTACTGGGACAAAAAGTCCCAGTATTAGGCAATAAGCTAAGCACTATTTTTAAAAGCATACTTCATTTTCACAGCCTAAATAATTTTGACTACTACAACTATTTAAACGTGTCTAAAACGCGTATCAATCAAAATGAAATAAATTAATTGACCGCCCGCCGCTCGGGTGAGCTTGCAGATTGCGGTAAATGTTTCTGAACTTAGTTTAATTAACGTTCATTCCCATTATTTCTAGTTTTAAGTGTATTTTATTGTTAGTGACACTGTATGAAATAAATCTAAGAGACCATAAAGTAGGCAGATAAAATAGGCTATTATATACGATGGTTTGTTTCAGAATAAAGAAAAAAATACATGTTAATGAAAAGCACTAACTTTAGTAATAACTAAAATTGTAAGTACATATTATATTAGGTATCCAAGTTTGAACTCTGTCTGCTACATTATCATGCCTAAACTGGATAAGTTCTGAATAAGTTTTTAAGGAAAAACATTTTTTTTAAGGAATTTATAAATTTTACAAATTGGTACCACGGTACTGTAAAAGTAATTGTTTTCTCTGTAGGTACGTTTTCCTCAGGATAAGTAGTTGAAATAAGATATGTGAGGCGGGTCCAGATCCCTCATTACTTAGTATCTAATACTTAGACATATGAAAGGACAAACTTAGTGAGCTCCAGCAAATTTTAAACACGCCAAACGTTTTACGTAAGGACACATGTGAGTACACATTGTATTGTACAAAATTGTACAAACACATTGTTCCAAAGTTCCCTCGTTAGTCGTTTTTCCGTCATACGCACAACGCAAATATAAGTCGTAATTTTGACTCTCCCTTTGTTATCCTTATCACGTTTCGTGATCTTTATTTTAACGCATTAAAATATATTATACTTGATGTTTTTGCGTTGGGATGTTTTTGGACTTTTGAAGAGTTTTACTAGGGAAGTAGGTACTACATATTTGTGTAGGTATGTTTTCATAGTTTGCTATGCAACTAGTTCATCCCAATTAAATTCAATCTCGATCAAAGTATCGGTCCCCTATTAAAAAAAATCCATATTATAAGAGGTATTTCTCGTAATCTACTCGCCAAATTTCTCGTTATATATTGCAGTGTTAATAATGCCGAAAATTATCTAAGTATAAGTATTGAACTATTTTCTACTCGACCGACGGAGTAGCGGTGAAGCGACCATAGCTTAGTAACGATTGAGATGTATCTTAATTTAGTACTCGTATAAGTAAGGTAATAAAATCATACTACAATATTCGTCTAATAAGTAAGTTACCTACTAAAGTTAAATTCATAAGAATTTTTATAGTTTTTGATTTGCAATGGTTAAGGCTAGTTATCTGTCTTGTTTCGAAGTGTTTCGTGTCGTTTCGTTTACCTGCTTTCCACATCGTTGTTATTTTAGTTTTCTTTTAGTTTAAGAAGTACTTTACCTAACTATTATATGCCCGAAAAGAACAAACTGGATATGTACTTACAGAATTTACTTACTTACTTGTCGTAGACCAGTCTCGTTACTTGGAATCGGGGTCCGCGTGACCCGAGACTACATACTCGTCGGTCTGTGCGAACCACTACACCTGTCAGTAGATAGATTTTATTTCATCACAATTCCATTTAACATTTATATCTACGAGTATAATTCAATATATAAATACCAATGACGCACAAAAACGTAGATACGTAAGAATTTTCAAGTGACGAGACAGCTGCGGTAACAGCAATGTATATGGAAATGGGCAGGTACGTCATATTGACATCATTTGCAGCAGCATTATAACTGCGTTTTATCTGATTATTAACAGACTGCTACCGCTCAAAATATACAATAATTGAAATAAATATTGATAATAGCCTCCCATGGTCAATCATCATCATCATCATCTTGGCGTCAGTTCCGGTTGTGCTACCGCATGCGAGGGCCGGGGGACTTCACTTTGTCGTTTGCTGAAGACCTTGGTGGTTCGTTTGTTGGCACACACGTCAATCGCTTCTTGCCGGCCTCTACTTCCCGTGTCTATCGAGGGCCGTATGGATAGATAAATAATGATCTTGGCGTTAATGTCCCTGTCGTGATCTCGAGAACGAGGGCCCGGGGTCCGCCTTGACCATGATCCAAGATTTGGCGATCAGGTAATTACAGTGGAGCGACTACCATCTGACCTCCGTGATTCTGCTACCAGGGGAACCTGACCAGATTGGATCATGGTTACAAATTCAGTTGCCTGAATTTGCAGGTTACAGCACGATGTTTTCCCTTACCGTAAGAGCATCGGTTAGAATACAACTAATGTACATAACTCAGAAAAGAGTCATTGGTACATGGCCATAGCGGGATTCGAAAACGGCACCTCTCGAGTTGGATACTCAACCGCCCGGCTACCGACGCTACGGGCAGCATGGATAGATATTTGTTCCTAATTTACGGTCTGCAGGAGACGTCGAATCAATCATGATTAAAATTAATTAATTTTGGTTACGGTATGCATAAATTACGTGGTCACAGCATTATTAGATACTTAAATCTTAATCTTAAATATTTTAGTAAATTTCCATTTTTTATGCTATACCCAGACAAACAGGTAAGCGATCAAGCCATGATGAAAGTGGTCACCGCCGCCTATGGGGATCAGCAACACCAGGGGCGCTACCAAGACGTTGCCCGAATCTAAAGAGGCGAATCTAAAATATCTGGGTGACTCTTTGAGAAAGCTTCATATCCGGTTACGATGGCTTGTGTAATTGGTGACAATAATCCTTAGGGAAGTACAGGAGAAATTTATCCTAATGGAGGGAATATTTTTAGGTCAGATAACAATAATGAAATATATAAAGCTGACAGCCTAGGAAGGTTAGGTTAGGTTAGGTTAGGTTGATGACCACTTCGCTCAGTATGGCTAGCACAAGTTGCTTTCGCTCGCGATAAAAGGCGCGACGTAGATACCGCTATCTCTTTCATCTTAATATTGTTAGATAAAAACAAACGCTCTCTCACGGCGCAAGTTGTATGGCAGAAACACACTAGTGATAGCCGTGATGTTCTGACATACCTATCCACTCTCTATAACCACTATACGATGTCCTTTTGTTTAACCTGGTTCCGGAAATGAAATCTTATGATCGCTAATCAAATTATGATGATCAAATGAAAACGACCCGTAAACGAAACGCAATAGAATCATGTAATTGCCTTAAGAGAACTCGCAATCTGACGTTGCCAACATAGAAGGTCAAAGGTCAATTTTATTATTATTATATACTTTATTGCACATGAAAAGAAGTTAAAACATATATTACAAGAGGTTGTTTACAAAGGTGGGCTTATCTCTGTAAGAGATCTCTTCCAGCCAACCCTACCGGGTGTGGAGAAAAGCAATAAACGGGGAAGCAGCAGAAAATGTGCACTACATTTCTAAATAAACTACGTTATATATGTACTTACCTATTATACATAAATACCTTTAATAATATATAAATTTTATACTAAATATCTACATAAGAAACATTATTTGTCTGTATGTTTCTTGGCTTTTCTTCGTTAAATGTTAATAGTCAGCATACATAGATAGAGTATTTTACTTTTTAAGTCAGTGCGTGTTTCAATGGGCTATATGAATTTTGTAAAAATTAGACCAATTGGTCAGTCTTTTCAATCTCCTTGGGGCACGGTTCTCATCCCAAAGCAGCTAGTCAGTCTAAGAGGTAGCTAAATAGGGCCACAGAAACCTAGAAGGTGAACATAATAATTACCTTAGATACGATATAAACCAAATAATTCTGTAAGTAAAACTACAGATCACGAATATGTATACCATAGTACATTCGTAGCGGCGGATTATTTGAGTTAGTTACTAATTGAGGTACCACAGATACCAAGATATAGTGTCATAAACAACGATTGAACTTATCCCATCATATTCGTCATAAGCTGAAACGCTTTAAAGTTATGGCAAGCGGTTCCGTCGATAAACTCCGAGTAGGTACACGGTAAACCGCACCCTGAGATTGAATATGTCATGTTATAGCTTATAAAGTTCACTATTAATCTGTCTAAGTATGCCAGTTAACTTCCAATAGGGAGACGCGTTTGAGGTTATCGAATGAAACTCATAAGTTCATTGGGATTGTAAGTTTGTTGGGAAATGTTGTGATTGAAGCATGGGATTTGCTTATTACACTCCTATTAATAGTCTGAAGTACCCACATCGGTTATTAATTACATGCAAACAAATGCGGTTGTAGATATATTAATATCTAGTACCTATCTACATTATGATTTAGGTGCTTGTGTGTAATAAATAAGCTGCGATTGCGTTATGCTGCCGAGTGCGTAATAGTCAATGCACGAGTATGCTATGACGTTTTTCAAAACACTTTTCTATTCAACAGTCCGAATATAAAGATGGTACATGACATCATGCTTTTAGCGACGTTGTGCTATATTGTTATCAATTATCAAAAGATTCGTAAGTTGGTAACAACAATCTAAGTGTAATATTATGTATTTATTACACTTTGAGGTAAGTATATTGAAAAATATAACATGAACTTGAACTTGAAATTTGAACTTAATAACATAAAAACGTAAAATCTGTTTAGTCCAAACCACAGAATCCAAACCAAAAAGCACACGTTGTTATTTAGCACACGAGCTAAAAATCGCTTTATAATGGGTCCTTACGAGCAAGTCTGTTAAAAATTTTTAACTAATCTTTCATCCCTATGTATGTATCTATGTACGCTTACATCTTCTAAACTACGCAAGGGATTTTAATGCGGTTTTCAACAATACGTAGAGTGATTCAAGGGGAAAGTTAATCAATCAGAAAAAAAGGGTAGGTAGGGGTGAAGTAGGTATACGCGAACGAAGTCGAGTAGACTCGCTAGACGGAGTCGCTAGTACTATCATAGATAGATCACTCTCGTTTAGAGAAACTCGATACAACGTTTCAAGCTTCCTTCTAGGATTCTATGTTGAACTCTCGATGGAAGAGCTTTTCAAGGAGTTGTAGCTCGCGGATGAAGTACTCAAGTAGCACTTTTTGTTTCGACTTTATCTGCCAATGTTGGACTGAAATGCGAAAATAGAAATAGTACCTAAATCTGTCTGTCAGTAGGTCACGTTTTCACGTTTGTACACCGCTGGATAAATTTGAACGACAAGAAGATAGATGGCAATTATTCTAAAAATAAACGAGCTTTAGCGTAAACGGTATTTTTTAATACATCAATGATAAGTTACATGAAGTTTTCTCAGAAAATCAATTATTAAGCACGTGGAATTGCGATCTCCGCAATGTTGAATATACCTGAACAGAGCTGAGGTTTACTGCTCATTTTCTGATCCTAACCTATTTTTGCCTAAGCCATTGGTAGTCGACTTAGAATTATAGGCCAATTAATTGTAGCAATAGATAAAATGCGAAAGTAGTCGTTATTTTATGTATTTTTTTGCAAACGTGGACAAGTTTTCTTTAGACAGGCAGCATTCACGTATGGATTCCTAAAATGGAGAGAAAGTCTTGTTTGATATTATGTAACTACCTAGTACCAAATGTGGAACATTTCCTCAATTACATACAAAATGACAGGCCGTCGGCACCGTGGTCGTAACGAGTTGCATTGTAAATATCTATTTTGGTATCAGCTTTTTCTCAACTCAACTTTACGTAGCTTTTCCTGAATTGAGTTTAGCAGTTTAACAAAATAAGTTTATTTGTGTTCAGAATAACGTACATTGCGAAATTTTCCGAAAATCGGTGAAAAGTTAACTGGAGTTAATTCACCTATTATACTACATTACTATACTCGTATACTAGATCGTACATTTTCAACTCAATACTCACTCGTTTAGCGAGCACGACATACCTATTCAGGGCAGTATCATATTTAAGTTATGTCTTTTATATTATTTATTTTTAATTTATTTTATATACATACGTCCAGCAATTATTCAATTACTTACCGTAAATCTGAATTATTTCAGACGTTGAGCTCGCAGTTGAGTCGTGGGCTTTAAAAGTATGCCTAGGGGTCCTTCAGTCCTTGTTTGGGGACTGTATTTATGTACAATGGGATTATAATGAAATTGGGCATAGGGGAAACAATACCAAGAATGGAAGAGCCGGGAAAGTTTGCTAAGCAGGAATGTCGGGAACAATATGGTGGTAAAGCGCGGTCCCGGGAACAAAGGCCGGGTGGCTCTGGTATAAATAATTTTGCGGACTAGCCCCGGCTAAACTAGTATCTTACATTAGTATTTGTTTAATTTGACTTTTAGTCTGGGGTTCAGTTAACCTTTCAAATGTATATGAATACTATCAAATATCTACAAAACATGCACTTAATAAGCATTTACTAAGCACTACTATTTAATAAGCACTGTGACTAAATTTTGGCCTATCTACCATTGAACTAATTTCGAACATCATATCTTTGCTAAGTCGGTACTTCATTGGAGCGTCGCCGTCGGTCGGTGGCCTAGGCTAGCGAGTCGGACTTTTACAAAAGGTACCGAGTTCGATTACTGGGTGCCACATGTACTAATTAATTTTTCTGAGTTGAAATTGACGCCCAGATGATGATTCCTTGCTACTTAGTTGATGCTACTGTCGCTCATATTAAAATCTCCGTTTTGTGTACCTACCTAGGTACACATAAGGTATTGTATATAGAACTACAAGAAGAACAAAGATTCAGTGCTCCTAGTCCTCTTCTTGGGTAGCTATAACCGAGTTAACTGAACTTAGTATTTAGTTGCTAAACAGTTCAAACAAGGGTAAACTGACAATGAAACTGTCCACCCTAACTCTGATATGTGTTATCTGAGTAACAATCCCATTGTGAACTTCAAATTGGATTGAGTTATAATTGTAACGCACATCCGAACGGAACACCGAGCGACCTTTGGCGGATTTGTGTTAGGGCTGAATTAGTAGGGAAACCACAGTTAGCTAAACT
This sequence comes from Blastobasis adustella, assembly GCA_907269095.1. NCBI lineage: Eukaryota > Metazoa > Arthropoda > Insecta > Lepidoptera > Blastobasidae > Blastobasis > Blastobasis adustella. Next base: position 11,149,785 of record OU026119.1, on the reverse strand, counting down.
GAAATTAATTTCAACGTATACGTATTTACACGGTTGGAGTATGTGCTAGGCTTTATAGGCTAATTATTATCAAATATTGTTGCGGTTTATAGAAAACCCAAGGAGAATTTTGGGACCCACCTCCATATATTCTAGTGTGTGCGTCGTTAGATTCATTTTAGTCGTCGTTTGAGATAGTTTAAAAATATATATATATATTATATATTTCTATACTCAGTATCATCATACACATGAACTCGTGGGTGTCGTGCAACGTGATGTAGTACTTAAATCGTCGAGGACTATGGTGAGCAGTAGGGGTATTTTTGTTTCCAACCTGCCGCGACCTTTAAGTTCTATTGAAGAAGATTTCTTTCTAACCTTGATCGCGTTAACAGGCTGTTAATGTGCTACAAACCACCACATTACAGTGCGTGCTTCCTTTCTATACACCACTATAAATTACTCGCACCGAGCAATACAAGATTGCTCTAACAAAAGAACAAAGGCCTTCTAGAACATAGCTTAGTCTGTACTCGTAATAGCAACTATCAAGATTCTTATTTTCCTTTACGTTCCGACCATAAATTATTATCTATGGTATAAAACAAAGTCGTTTCTCCCGTCTGTCTCTATGTATCTATCTATGTACGCTTAGATATTTTAAAGTACGCAACGGATTTTAATGCGGTTTACAACAAGAGATAGAGTGACGAAGGTTCATAGATATGAAAAAAGGGTAGGATAAGGGTAAAGTAGGTATATGAACGCCACGCGAACGAAGTCGCGCCGGGTCTAGTGGTTAGGTACAAATTAAAATATCTAAGTTCAGGGAATATATATCTGTTGAATGTTTAGGTAGGTATATTACATTTGGCTAAGTAAACATCCAAAAACGTTACGATAACGAACACCTATGTACCTAACTTAATTTTATCACATAAGAATACATCAACTTAACATAATGAAGTATTACGTGAAAGGGTCGCCCGCGACATGTGTCACTGTCCTTTACTTTGCGTGCCGTGAGGAGTAGGAGCTAGGGCCCGCGGGCGACGCGGGGCCTGCGTCACCTCTAAAGATATAAAATGATGGTGATAGGCGAAATGGTGAGATTGAGTGAGCAGACAGCCCACTTACATCAACAGAATACGTTGTTTTCGAATAAATTATTAACAAATACAAATAAATACGAATACAAATATTTATTTTGGATAAATTGTACAGGGTTACGCGAACGCCTTGGCAACCGTGCTAGTCATAGACTGTGTTACGTATGCCAGCGTCCTCCATCATTTAGATTTGGAACTGAAACATGAAAATAAGGTACTTATGGAAAACTTGCGGAAATCCACCCATTTTTTTATGCGGTCATATCTTATGATAAAAAATCATACGAACTGTTATCACAAGATAACATATACTAACGTGTGAAGGTATGCACAAAACCCTAGGAAGTACCTAAGCTGATTCTTATTTTCCGACGGCTACGATTAGCCCTACTAAATAGGTACTAAATATCACGAAGAAAACTACGATAAAATGCTTGTTATTTATATCTTCCAACATTATAATAGCTTCCTTAGAACGGAACTCCCTTGGATCGCATTGTGTTGTCCTAATGAGAAGTTGCTGCCATTGCTGGGGACGAACCCGTAATCTCGTGAAAGAAAATGTCAGAACAAATTGTGAAGTTCTTTAATCACTCCCGGCTTTAGAGGCTTATTTTGTTGAGATTGAACTATTTTGTTGTTAGACGTAATTAATAGATACTTAGAATGAGTACCTAAGTGTTTACGTGTGTTTGAAAAATGTTGTGTTGATGCTAAATTGTCGTAAATGTCATAAAATTTTTCTTGAAATGTGAAATTAGGAAGAGTTCTAATTCTTTAATGTAAAGTTTAATAAATAACACTTCGCGATGGGCGTTGTTAAAATTACCCGAATTCCAATAATTCTCAGGACGAAGCCTATTTCAAGCCAAAGCACAATTTAATCCTTAATTTTATTACTTTTACTTTAAAATTTAGGAAACGAAATAGAAGCTGTTCGGTTCTGTAAAACATTTGTTCGCGGTTTCACTCTTGTGGGAGTGGAATGAAAGGTAGTTTGGTAAATTTTGTGAATTTCTCAAACCTTTACAAAACTATACCAAAAATCTGCCAGATTTTATTTAGTTTTGAAGGTTGTTGAGTACAAACACGACGACCTGACGGAGTTTGACGACCTGAGTGGTTCAGTGGTTAACATGCCGGTCTGCCACGCAAGAGGTCCCGGGTTCGATTCCCGGCCGGGCAGAAATTGAAATGATGAATTTTAATTTCTGTTATGGGTCTGGGTGTTATGTGTATAATAAGTATGTATTTAAAAGTGTATACATATGTAGTTTATCAGTTATTTAGCACCCATAGCACAAGCTTTGCTTAGTTTGGGGCTAGATGGCGCTGTGTGAATTTGTCCACGAATATATATTTGAATATTATATTAAACAAATACCGAGTTTTACTCTTAAAATAACACTTTCTCTGTGTGCATATAATCGTTAGTGTGAGTCGCTGCCCTCACAAATTTCAATAATAGGAGATTAGTCCTGATCCACCGCAGGACCCGCATCCGTACTAGCACATTTCAGTGGTAGATACTTGTTTCCAGTAGAGTTCAAGGCACCTTTTAATAATTATAACAAATTCAAAATAACAATCATAGTTTACGTCCTTGCAAGGCACTTGCTTCGTTATAACGAACGCTTGGGTTCTACAGAAATTATTCGGAGAAGTCACTTTGACAGACGATATCGTCGGAGAGGACCAATTCCAATCAATTAGTGGAAGGAATAGCCTGCCCGCCTTGACAAAAGGCATCGACTTTCAACCCAACAAATTAAACTTTTCTTAATTAAATATTGCCTTAGGAGTTTTTACTCTTCAACTCACAGCTATTTGTATACCTATATGTACTCCACTTTGTCATTAGTTTTAATGCCTTTTACCATATAACTAACTACTAAAATAAATAAATTGTTGCAAATTCTAACAACGTTATTTCAGCGGACTTCCCGTTTGCTTTTGTGGATAGCACGTACACTGTGAAAAACACAATTAATTTCAGACTTTGACACTTAGTACACGTTACTGTACTGTACTGCTGGATCTGAGCCTCTCAATAGTGGAGAGTTTTATGATAATCTCCACGCTTGGCAGGCGGGTACGGGACAGATAGTAGTACTGCCAACCTAGAAAACGCAGCTACCCATTTTCTAGTACACAGAGAACAACTAGCTGATCAGGAACTGATCTTGCCTCAAAACGAGAAATTTTGGTTTGGGACATGAAAAATACAATATTAAAAAAAAAAAATAGCAGCACCGGAAGCGAACGCTTCGGCAAAATGGATAAATGAGGAAAATCAGCGTCTTGCATCAAAATATTGGATTTTTCATGCCGAAAATTAAAACTGTAAACGTTTGACATGAGGCGAGCAGTTTAAAAATAAGGTTTTTGCCTTTTAAATTTTCAATTGCGGCGGGCCGCCTATCGTACTTTCTGATTTATCCTGTCGAAGTGTGATTATCACTATTAATACGTAATTATAAATTGGTAACTTCCTAGAACATAACCTAAGTCATAGAATGTATGGGCATTATGTAAATCTGTATATTTTAGCCCGAAATGAACAGATTATTATTATTATTATTAGTATAGAAGACTTTGCTCTACCGGCTATAGAAATTGCATTTATTGCCGTTCCTTGCCGTGCATGACCGGGTTCATGATTAAATTGGCCTCGTAAAGACTGCGGGTCACACCGCTGCTTTGACGCGATATATCGCTCATAAATATGTCAGCGGTTGATATTGGCTGCACTTAACGCATGCAAACATGTTGCGTATAGAACCCGTTAAGTCAAAGATAATCTACAACGCAGCGAATCTGAAAATTAGAATATACTTATGACAAAATGTGACTAGTGCCCAATTCATTTGAAAAGTTCGCTTGTTTAAATCATAGTGCTTCGACCTTTTATTTGTTTTACCTTGCATTTGATATTGATATAATTTATTAAACAAATTAACGCCATAGTTATTACACATTAGTTAAAATTACCCTTGGGTTAGGGTGTAACAATAATGGACTTGTCGCCGTAATCTACGCTTTTGACTTACCATTAACATCTAAAGTTGTAAACTCAGTATTTTATACTTTAATCACTTAGATACTTAAAACACCATATCTATTGGGTATTCAACATGCATTTGGTGTACGATAAACACCTTATCAGAAACCGACGTCCTATGAACCAGAGTTCCCTGTCCCTACCTAGCTGTATATAATTTATAATGTTATAAGTAGGTACTGGCCGATCCTAAGTCGGCCAGCCCGAGGCGGCAGATGAAATTACCCAAACTGAGTTAGGCGTCTGCAATTCCCGGCGAGGTGCAGCGGCCGAGAGCTTCCTTCTCACCTCGACGAGACGCCAAAATATTATGGCTTTTTGTTATCGACAGCTACCTATCTTAGATATTTATTTCAAATACCTATACCTCTATGCTTTTAATTAAGGCTGTTACCAGATATTACAATTTGGTTGGCGCCGACCAACCTTCAGTTGCAGTTGATACTAATACTAACCTGTACAAAATAAAGTCGCTATCGGACGCGCGGCCGAGCCGACCTTGGTCGGATGTCCGACCACGCTTCCCGCAGCCAAAAGTGACTTTATTTTATACTACGTATGAGTTAGTATCAACTGCAAGGTTAACTCCTGCCAAATCAGAAACTCTGTTGACACTTTATTCCATACGATAAAAGAGGGGTGTTTGTATAGCCTAGTCCCGGAAACGAAGGGTTGGACCGATTTCGATGCGGTGTTCTTTCTTTGAAAACCAGTTTAATTGAGATTATTCATATAATTCATTAAAATCGTTTCAGTAGTTTATTAAATATTGAAGTACTTAATATAAATATACTTTGTCGGGGATTATCCGACGTTTTTTGTCGGTCAGGTTATCGTAATAAACTTTTGAAATAAAATCCACCCAAATCTAAGGTTTATTAACGCTACGACTAGGAGTCGTATAAGGCAACTCATGTTTTAGGCCAGGAAATTGACAGCAGCGATTTCTTATAAATATCTAAAATCAAGTTTTAAGCGTCACCAAAAGTTTAGCGCAAGCGGATATTAGAAATGTTATCCATATTTTATCTTGCTCAACGTGCGCAAATATTTTACTTAGCGTATTGTTAAGAGCAATAACTTTGTACGGAGATCGTATACAACGTCATTTGTGCTGTACAATAATGACTTTAGGGAGATTAGTTGCAAAGTCAATAGGTTGTTTAGTTTCGAGCGTAGCCGTCGCTGCGAGCCACGCCTCTGTGATTTATAACTGTTTGCACGTCACGATAAATCAATTTTATTGATTTATTGTTCCAATGGCAGAACTAACTGTAACGATTTACAAACAGTTTGGGGAAAACTTTTAAATGCGGATTGATATTAACTTCATTAACTTGCGAAAGTGTGTATACATTTAGCTGTCTGTAGGTTACATTTCTGTGTTTTTTTCACAGCGATAAGTAATACATTTTTAGAGATAAAAGACTGAGTAATAAAGGCTTTTATTGCTACATTTTCGTCAATTTGAAGATGTTTTCACGTTTGAAATTAGAAAATCGTATCATAAGCATACAATGCATTGTATCTGTCGCATTTGTAATCTATACATAGTATGAGAAATAGTCGTTTTCAACCGTTGCGGGCCAGTAAGATAAATGCCCTAAATGAATGAATCTGAGCTTAAATACAGTAACTAACAGTCTATACTAACAGTAACTAAGTAACAGTATATACTAACAGTCGTCAGCTACAATTTGAATAGTTTCCATTGAAATTTTCAATTTTCCCACGGGACATTTTTCCGGACCGAACCCCTGTCACCCTGAAAAAAAGTGACCTTTTATTATGTAGGTCTATGTTACAGTACCGTATTCACTTTCTGAAATACTAAAGATACCTCGTCTTAACAAAGTGATAGATGTTAGAAGTTAGTTGGGTCTTGATGGTCAACGATATTTTAGCTTGTAGGCAATGTTGGACTATTTTTAGATTTTTACTCGACTGCCGCAGTATACACAGGGTCCGCCTTCCCTTTGTGAATTTACTTTAAAAACTTCAGTGTATGAAAAAAACGTGTATTTTTAAAAATAAATACTCAAGTAATTGTTTCATGTAGGTAGCTATCAACGGCATCGAGTATTTACGAGAAGAGATAACTTCGTACACTGCACGAATGTAAAAAAATTTTCACGGTTCGGCAATATTTAGACAAATGAATCGTTTGTGTTTGTCCGGCAGATATGTGAAAGAATTGCGCATTTAATGATAGACGCATACAATTTGGACCACATATACTACAAATATAAAGGTTTAAATTTGGCTATGAGGCCATCTCAAATTTTGCCTTTTACAGTAATGGCGGACATTTAAAATGGCGGCTTTAGAGAGTTGATAAATGCTGCCTTTAAATGTTCTTAGATGGTAATTGTTGTTCTGCGAGGTAATAAATCTTAGTATAAAAAAAAGATAGACACATTTTGTTCATAATGTATTAATAGTGAACCCCACGCGACTTCGTTCGCGTACACCTACTTTACCCCTACTAACCCTTTTTTTACTTACTTATACACCTTCCTCATGAATCACTCTATCTATTGTTGAAAACCGCATTAAAATTCGTTGCGTAGTTTATAAAATCTAAGCGCACATAAATACAAACAGTGGGAAGACGCTTTGTTTTATACCTATATTTAGACATAGATACTTAAATTATAACATAATTTGCCTAAATAAAATGTTTAACGGAAAAAGTAAAAGTACGGCACCATGAAAGTGTAAGTGAAGTGAAAGGAGTGAGAATGGTTACTAACTAACTTCAAATCATTATAGATTAGGATATGGTATAGTTACGGTCTGGTATAGGTACCAGATAGGTACGGTCATCATAAATAAAAAATGGTGTGAGAATTTTAATATTGATTTTTAAATACCTATTCAACGATACCCCACATGACATAGTTTGTCGACATTCATTTTTTTATTTTTCACTAAATGGCGGCTAGTAGTCGCCATATTGAATTTTAATCAATTGAAGTCTTCAGTGACACTCGCAAGATTAAGACAAATCGATAGACGTACAAACCATCAAAATCGACCCACGCGTTTAGTCTCTACAGTGCCACAAAGGAACAAATAGTCATTGAATTAATATATAATTATGTCATGCATACATAGTTAAAACAAATAATAATCGTCAAATAACAATAAAACATTGATGTATAACAGTATTCAAAGGCCGCCATTTTGAATTTCCACCATTACTGCTATAGGGGAAATCAAAGATGGTCTCATAGCCAAAACAACCCTCTACATATGTAGTATACGTGTACCAAGTTTTATGCTTCTATCGTTAAATGCGCAATTCTTACAAAAATTGACACGAATCTGCCGGACTATGTAGGGTTTCAGCGTAAATAAAAAAACAATATAGTCTAGAGAACTGCTCTGTGAAAGCAAGCGTCAGCCTCATGTGCGGATACGACAAAGTTTTTAAATAAAAAATATATAAATATTGACAATATTAGATCATTTGTAATTAGTAACACTTGGAATGACAGACCCTGTATGTTTTTCGAATGTCTTTTCTTAAGCACCTGGGAATGGCAGAACCCAACCTCAAATGCCGCAGATAAATTTATCTTGTTTAGAGATAACGACTTTAGTACCCAGTATTGGTTCGCAATAAACTCACCTTTTTCGATGTATTCTGGGGCCAGGGCTACGCGAAATAAAAAAAAATCTCTTAGTAAAATATGTCTATTGTCTTACGGAGAGGAAAACCATTACATTCAGAGGGTCACGGAGGCCAGATGGCAGTCCTTTTACTGCAATTTCCTGATAGCTAAATTCTGGATCATATTTATTAACTATTTATTTAGTCTAATTACTGATAAGTTTAGTATTTACTCCCTGAATATAGATGCTGAATATCGGATTCTTTGACTTCAAGGTTTGCTGGTAGAAAACGCAATTGTTGAGTTTCTCGCCTTTTTTCGAGTTTACCTTTTATTAAATTGTGAAAGAATAACGGAAAGGAATAAAGGCACCCTTTATTTAATATCACACTATGAAACCGAGACCGTATTATACATGTGAAACCAGTGTGTAATTCGTTAAAAGGTTTGCACAAATTTGATTTTACCGCAAAGAACACGACCCCTTTATGAATAAGATTGGATTTCTTAATTTTTCCGCCTTGTTTAACTCTGTATTAGAAACCGCGTCGGCAGCCACAAGCAGCTTTTAAGTTTCTTTTATCTCAAAGCGGCGCAACGTATTATAACGTGGAGTGTAGATGATACAATATTCAATTAGGTAAATTTAATTAAGGCTTCTGGTACGAAACCGCTTTCAGTAAGTCTGAAAACGATTTCTTAGTAGAAGAGCGAACCCTGGCTGGCAGATTTACTGCTTGCGGCTGAGCCGGGATATACCTACTACTGAGATTAGGAGGAGATAGATAATATAATATCAAAGTATTTGTTTCCAGACTAGTATGCAAAAATGAAAATGGAAGAGGAAATAATTCCGTATAGCTAAATGACGCATGTTTTACCAGTATTTCCAACAGTGATTGCCAAGAAAGATGTGGTACTTCAGTTTAAAGAAAAACTATGTACATGCTTACCTGTATTTTGTACTCCTGACGATCTCGCGCGCGTCACTTTTTACCTATGAACATTGAGAATACATACATATATACCGTCATACCTTTTTCCCGAAGGGAAGGCAGGCCATATCGTTCCACTTGCTATGGTCCTGATAAATCTCTCTCGCTACTTTCACATTCACCAACCTTTTTATACATGGTGGTCGGTTTAGGAAAATCTTGACCTAGCCTTTCTTTGACTTTGTGGTAACTCCGATTCGTCATATACGTAATTAAAAAATATTTACCTACCTAATAACTAAATCTATCTACGGTAACCTAAGCACTCGTCTCGTCTTACCTTATCTCGTCTTATCTCAATCCAACGATTGCCAAGGATAAGTATATTCGTAGTAGTCGAGTGTCCACGGAACCCTGGCCAGCGATGGATTACCTCCTTTAGATATGTGTCGTCGTGCGGCGGGCGGCAGGCGGCGGGCGGCGGGCGGCCGTGTGGGCGCCCCTGCCGGCGGCAGCTCCGCATTTTTCCCCCGCGCACTCGCCCATCAAGTTTTGTTATATTTATTACAACAAATGCATCTGTTGGCTGTGATACATTTCTTTCTTAGGCTTTTTATTTGCGGAGGGATTTGTGCCATATTACGTCAGCGTTCCACTCGATCGGTTGTCAAGTCAGCGTCATGGATGTAATGGTCAACATCGACATTTATTGTGTAAAGAGGAAAACTTTGTATGTTTGTACGTTTGGATGTAGGGGGTACCTTATCTCTGAAACTACGGAAACGATTTCGAAAAATCTTTCTTTAACAGGAAATTACACTATTTCCGAGTGTCAGCGTACTTTTAATCACGGAAAAATAATAGGATTCAACCGTTTGAGCGTAGAAACCTTAAAACTACAATAGTTCGTACGAATTTAATGGTTGTCTTCAATTAAATCGCCGTGTAAACACACGTCTCAGTCTAGCAATTAATTGAGTTTCAATCTTCAGCAATCTGCAAAGGTTGGCCGGTCATCCAATTTGGCTTTCACTGTACAGGTTTTGGCCGCAGCCACCGCTGACCGCCTCGGCCAAGACTTGGCATGGCATTACGTCACGACTTGCTCGAAATTCCATTTTCATATTGCAATTAATTGGACCAATACTGGTTTCGCCAATTCAGTGGAGAAATTGCTAAGCGCGGTGGACCACTTGTTGAATTTATCCTCCCGTGGCTGCGGCGCGCCGCTCAAAAACTGGGTCATTTATTATCACAGTCCTCGGAAAACGTCAGGTGACATAACACTTCCTATGGCCTGATTCCGATGTAAAATATTCCGAATATTCCAGTCACTGTGATTCTGGTAAACGTTATACGCTTGTAATGAAATTATGGCAAAAATGGCTCCCCAACATGCCTGAAACTTTTTTCATTGGATAGAATGGGATGGAAGGGCTGAAAGCAATGATTTTCAATTTGTTTGCAATAGGTATCTTTGAATTATTAGTTACTTAGTCTAATAGACTTTCTCTTTCTTAGTCTAAAAGTTTAGAAAACTTACTAAAGAATCAATATAGTTAACTAAGGTATAGGTATAAGTATATATTTTTTTATCTTTTATAATTTCTTTAATTCAAATTTTCACTATGCCAACATAAGCCCACTGCTGGGCATTGGTGTACATAATTTTTTTTCTCTATGGGTGTACCCAGGTTTGGAGCTTACCAAATCACAACATAGATCAAAAAGTATTTAGTCAGATTTCGTTTTTGTCTTATTTGGTATGGCACAACCAAAAACCAATTTACCGCTGGCTTAGACTGAAATCGTGGGGTAAACATTTTATCATTGTTTTCTCTGTTCGTGTATTCACTTTTATCAAATAGAACAGTATCGGCCCCAAACAAGGGAAGTAAACAGCTCTGCAAGCCTTGGACACTTGCTTAATTAGGACCACTGCAAACTCAATTTGTAACTTGTCATTGAATTACACTAATTAACATTATAGGCACGTGGCGAATTCTGATCACAAGGTAGAATAATTAGTGACGAATTTAGTACATTGTTATCGGAGTATTACGCAGTGCGAGATTTATAGCGCGATACATATTTTATTACTCTTACAGACTTCTATAAAACCAGCCAAGTGATAGTCAGGATAAAATGCTGACTCTTTTGTTCATCGTTATAGACTAGGTATAGGTATAATTGCAAGACATGGAAAGAAATGCAAGGATAAGAAATTCTTTGTTATAAAATGTGGGATTCAAAACACTTACTTATACAGAAAAAATGTTTGAAAACTAGAATCTCACAAAAACTTTGTATTAAATAGTCTAGGTACCTACGCAGTTTCCATTCATTTGATGCTCTCTATTAATCTCGTTATAAGAAAAACATACCGCAGGCAGCGCCCTTGCAGGAGAGGTGCTAAGCATAACATATGAAAGTATTGAATTTATAGTGACTTTGCGAAATTGGGGTTAAGATTGAAGATATACACCAAGCCAGGGTTCGCTCTCGCGCTGCTCTGCGTACCTTATCGCCTCTACAAGGCTCAAGATCCCTTTAAGATGCGGGAATCCGAGATAAAAATACGTGCAAGATAGGAATTCATGTTCCTTAGAAGCATGAATCCGTTTATTCACTGTGACTCTTTTGTGGGAAATCTTCAAGTCCCCGCGAAACTTTTTCGGAATGGAATATGATTTTTATGTTCACATGTAAATGTTGATAATTAGATAATAGTATGGTCGTGGTAGATAATATGAATATACAGCTGTAGACAGTAAACACACAACACAATTTACCGCACACATGTTTATGCGCGATTGCATTAAAATTAGACGATGGTAAAGTTGGCGCCTTATGTTTTTTTTAATTAAACTAGCCAGGCATTTGACCGCAATCTCACCTGATGGTAAGTGACGATGCAGCCGATGATGGAGCATACCTGTCTGTCTGTTTCACTCTAGCCTTGAAGGCGTCTAGATTACAATGATCAGGGAACACACCCGCAGGCAACATGTTCCATTCCTTAGCTGTACGTCGTACGAATTAACCATATAAAGGTTGAACTAAACCGACTCGTGCGGATCGCTGGAAGATGTACGACGCCAGGAGGATGCGTTCGCCCGGATCGTGTTGCCTGATGTTGGAAAGGGAATAAGGTCGTGCAACTGCTTCGCACATTCTCCGAACACTCTCTGCAACCGACCGAATGTAGAAAACCAACAGACGCGCAACCCTACGCCGATGCTCAAGGCTCTGCCTGCTCTACAAATTATCTGCTTTGCACATTTTTTCGCCGAATCCAAAGCGGCCAGTTGGTATTTGGCTGATCCATCTCAGAGGTGGCAGCAGTACTCCATGCAGATTGATCGTCCACTCTGAAAATACGATACCCAGTTGCAAAAGCTAGCTGGAATACTGTATGAGAGAAGCTAGCTTAGAAGGGCTGCATGCCAAACCTGTCAAAGGCCTTGGAGATATCAAGAGACACAGCAAGTTTTTCGCCATGCTTCTCAATGGCCTCACTCCATACGTGCATGTGCATACAAGTGGCATACACCAGAAGATCCCCAGTCGGCCGACCACGGCGGAATCCGTACTGGTGATCGCTGAGGGGATCGTTACCTCAAGCCTTCAAGATACGCAAGGAGTTTCTTGTTCAGTGCACGCTCCATAATATAACAGAAAAATTATATTGCGTTATAGCCCGCAAATTTAGTGACGACCTACCTAAAAATTAATTTCGAAATGGATTCATTAAAATAATCCAATTAAGTAACGTTTTGAGGAAGAGGGAATGATAGCTTTTTAAATAGAAAGTGGCCGGATTTATTCCCGGCGAGTGCGCCGAGTCGCCCCTCAGACAAGTTGAAGTTTTATCTTTTTCATTTTGATAGTTTTTACAAGCGAAAGCTTTCTCAGAACTGTTATATGGAAGCGTTTAACAAGTGCTTGCTTCCGTGGTTTAGCAGTGCTTTCAAATAAATTCTTTTATTCTTGTAAGACGAGTGGTGAAAGGATAACTAGGTACCTACAATATTTATTATTACTGTTATTGTTTATCAGGCAGGCAGTTGTGAACAACTGTTGGGTTCCCTGTATCCGGATTTTCTCTAACCAATTTCACTCTTCATATCATTCTGATCTTAATCATTATTATAGGATTTTTATCGTTATATTTTAGGTAGAAGAATAAAATCGTCATGTATACAGCGTGATCGTATAGAGCGATTAGGCACGCATTGTCTTCAGTTAAATGTACAAATGGATTTATTGACCCAAAAAAGCCTCTGTCTGTAATTTGCATCGTTAGAGCCGTTTTCGAGAAACAAATTACATAATAAATATATGTACCTTTATGTATTACTCTTAGTATTTGCAAAATGAAAAAAAGTGAAGGCTATGATGCATAATTGTAAGATTAAAACATTAAACAACATTCTTTCAGATAGCAGATTGGAAGGGTAGAAGGAAGTACATATGTATATCTGTATTACCTAAAACACCAGCACAGTAATAAAAGTAGGTTCACGGGTGGTCTTATCGTACATAACAATCTCTTGCAAGTACCTCTTGCTAGGTATTTACATGGATAAAATACCATTTACCTGCATTTTATTCAAGACTATAAAGTTTATGAAAACCTGTCTAGATATGCATTCATTTATGCATTCGCTGTGGGCCCTATTGTGAAATTAACAATACAGCCTTCACAAAGGCAACGAACGCATTTTTGTGTTCACTTATGTAGGTATTATATTTATGTCCCATTCCACATAAAGCATTAGTTTATTTCAGGTTAGTGCGAAAAATTTCAATTTTTAGTTTTTAAAATATTTGATAAAAATTTATTAGACAAAAATAAATAAGGTTATGACCCAAATTGACCAAGTTGGTATCTATGGTTCGTTGATATAAACTTTTCCCCTAAATACCTATATAATTTGTTATATAAAACTTGGTATTGTATATTATAAGATATAAGATAAACCATGGACAAATAGGGATATATAAAAAGTAATACTGATTATAGCTATCATACATGATCCACGTTGCATTTAGGACATACTAACTGAAATGAAATCGGTTTTCTAAAACAGAATAGATTCTTTAAACCGTAAAAGTTAGCTGTGAAGTCCATGCATAGAGTGAGTAAAAAGGCAAGTGCAAAGCTATATTCCTTTTGTAGAAAGTAGCAGTTCGGAATGCCAGCGAAGTCTAGCTGTTTTGCCACCGGCTGTGCACTGGATTGGTTTCCTGGCTTTTGGTTTGAACACGGTTCTCTATTTGCACCGGCACAGTGCCTGAGAGCTCATAGCACACCGGGATTAAAGTCCGTCGGTCAATACTAAAGTCACTGAAGCCAAGCTGTCAAGGAACAGCGCGAATTTACAGTCTAGGTTCTATTTCCGACAATATTTTCTTCGTTGAAAGGATTTCTCACTCTGTGAAATAAAATGGTCTTTATTTCACAAATGTAGGCCATAGATTGTCTATTAAATAAAAAAGTATAAAAAAGGGGACGGTGTATAAAAAAGTATAAAAAAGGACGGTGAGCTCATAAGTGCACTCTATAAACACCGTTGGTGCTGTCATTTTAAGGAACTGTCTAACGAGGCCATCAACCACCTACCACCACCACAGATTTATACCAATCTTGATAAGCCAGATTACCCCTGACGAGGTGGATATGTCTCTGGTCCGTACGAAGAACGAAAAAGCTATTGGCTTATGAAGGAATATCCATAGAAATCTGGAAAATAATGGAGACCCGAGGCGTACACTTTCAATGAGTAATTCAAGAGGATCGTAGCTACGTAAATATTATTACGCCAATCTATAAAGGAAAGGGCAGTGTACAAGAGTGCGGCAACTATCAAGATATCAAACTTATGAGCAATATAATCAAGCTATTCGAACATTTTATAGACCAGACACTTCGCTAGGAATGCTCGTTGTCGGAATGCCAACACGGCTTCAGGCCAGGATCAAATATTTTCCGTCAGGGTTCTCCAGGAGTCCCACTACAGTAGGAATCAATCTCTGCATTACGCATTTCTCGACCTAGACAGGGCTTTCGACAGTCGACGTCCCTGGGGAGGAAGCCTGTGGGCTCTGAGATTAAAGTCTGTGTTCGATGCGTACATTAGGATTATCCAAGACGTGAAGCGATGGATTGACATCGCTGAGTCGGATGCGAGGGCCATCGGCTTGTCGAAGATCGGGCGTAGTGAATAAGTAGACAAGTGGACCCTGGCAGAAGTCGATATATAAGCGCTAGGACGATGATGATGTAGTCTATTAAATACGCGTGCTTTTGTGATTCCTTTTAATTTTGCCTCTCACAAGTGTGAGAATCGTACCTTATGTATTTTATTGCCTAATAAAATTCTTATAATTTCGGTGACAAAGCTATGAGTCTTTGTAAATGAAATGAAATTGAATTCGAGTATTTATGCGCGTAATATAGACCGCGTCTCCACAAAAGAAATGAGTCTCCGTCAATTTTTATTTTTATAAACGTTTCGTATGTCAAAATACAACAAAGCTGCGTCCGCACAATAACATTTGCAGTACCTACTCATCATTCCTCAGATAAAGAGAGCGGTTCTGTTCGGTTCTGAGAAATTTTGAACAGTATCTATAAAAAAAACGTCACAGGACGTCACCCACCCACTCTGCCCCCTTACCGCGCAGGCGATATAGGTACCAGTTAAGTTGTCGATCTATAAACATTTTCTTATATAATTAGGTAGCAGTTCTACTGCATACACTGCTGTCAAGCCTTAGGAGTCCACCTGAGTAGGTACCACCACAGAACACCATGAAAGTAGGGTACCATCGCCTTTTCTATTTCCGCCGCCAAACCATAACGCTTGCATTGTTATTTATGTCTATTACACTTTATTAAACACACGATATCTAGAACATAACCATATACGACACAGCGATAAGATGTGGACAATAAGGAACTAGACAATAAAAAGTCTTTTTACAGGCTTTTATTTTAGTTTCACATGATATCATGTCGGTTCGTAATAAAATCTTGCAAGTAAAATTTGACCTATTTTCCGTTTTCCGATTGAGCTGAAATTTTGCACACTCATGTAAGTGCGGCGACAATGCAATGTTATGATACTTTGGAGCTAATCTGATGATGGAGACGGAAGGTGGCCATAGGAACTCCTAAACTACGCATGGTAAACCCATAGAGTTTTGGCTCGTTTGATTAGTCTTGACAAATACTCTGATCACAGAGAACGCGCGATAAAAGCTTACTATGAAAAAATTAACTATGAATATAAAATATGTCTGTTCATGATATCCTCGTGCTGTAATAAATTATAATACTTTTAGGCACACATAGAAGCCTTTCTACTAATGTTAAACCTACTAGTGCTAACATGATTTTTGAAAATAGATAGGTATTATCTCATCATCACGCACTTCGTGCGGAAGGGAGTTCAATATTATTGCAGCTTGAAAAGTGACTTCAGTAGGAATCGATACGGAATAATGGACCGTCACCGATTCCAAGCAGCTTTCCGTTTTTGGCATGTGGGCTGTCTGCTCATTTGTTGCCGAGTCTTTCGAATTCGGTGATATGAAAGATTTGTGAGGTCAAGGCTGAAATTGCCTCTATCAATTTATTTTTCCTCTATGTACACAACTATATTTTATACTAGCAGTCCCTCGCGGGTTTCCTCCACGATCTCTGTAAACATGCAACTACCCCGCGGGACCCTATTATTTTTTCGGCATGACAAGTAGCCTATGTCAGCCTCGGAAATAATGTATTTTAGTTTCCTATTAGTGAAAGAATTTTCACAAAATCGATTCCGCCCAACTTACACAGTTACTCACTAGATACAAACTTTTCCTCTGTAAAATATTAGCCTAGACACAGAGAAAAAAATACTTTTATAGGTTGACTTGAATGGGTATGCTCAGTCCGTACGAGGCCGTTGGAATAGCTTTCTGAATAGCTAGTATGAATAGCTCCGTAATTGGGTTTATTTTTGAGAATTCAAAAAGTTATTTGTCGGCCAGTATGACTGACGCAATCGCCGAAAGATTCCTTTGTGCGATCCAACTGTATCCAGACGGCCTGTAACATTAGCGACACTTTGAATTTAATTTAGGAAGGACGGCTGAGATTATCGTTTAGATTTTTTTCATTTCGTTGATATTTTCTTTTCATCCTAGATACTCGTATCTTTTGTCTTCTGCGAGTTAAATAAATAAAATCCAGCTAGACTATAAAAGATCGAAAAATAGACAACTCTAACAAAAAAAGAATCACGTGACACACATTAGGTTTCAATTTGGTTAGGTTTGTGTTGCGATAAAGCATCGAGGAGCAAGCGCGGCGGGAACGTTTCACAATTTTTCGACAGTTTGTAAACTGAATATGTTCACAATCTTACGGTGACATACCTATGGATTAAACACGCGAGGGTTTTGTTTACATTACCCCAACAATACTCTGTGGTAATGGAATGCTACGTAGTAGTTCTCCGATTTGCTTTCCATAAAACAAATTGACTCACATACATACATGGGGTATGAAACGTCAAGTTTAACGTCACCTTAAGTTCATGTTAATATTAAATGGGTCACGACCCTTTCGACAATAGGCGGTTCCATAACACGCCTTACAAACTCTCACCCTTAGCCGGAGATATCCGCTTCTAGCCGTTCCCGATGTTACGGGACCTGTTGCCTCTTCGAGTGTCGACGATTGACGGCTTATTACGTGAACATGAAATAAATCCAACAATTTGTAAATTACGTAAACAACGTTTGTAGAATTCCCTATTTTATGGAACACCAGCTACCAACCAGCTCGGCTTGGCGGGGGCACTTCCGTGTCCCCAGATCCCTCTACCTACTCGTCTATTTTCCGCAAAAAAATTCCGTTTTCATTAAAATGAACTTTTAAAATTAAAGAGAAGACCCAAAAGGATTAAATGGATGAGTCGGTAAACTCGCAGAATTCAGGCCACCTTTAACCTTCATGGGGTATGAATCTGGGCTGTTGCGTTATATTGTTATCTCATCGTCGATCGGATGCGCGTTTAAAAAATATCGATGACAGAAAGATTGCAGGAATAACGCCCGTAGTCCACTTACTGCGATTCGTGTACGATGCGAACTGCTAAAGTACTTCCAAGGATGCAAACACAAATTTTGCTATAGCTTGAGCGTGACAGCTATTTCGCAGTTTCGGATTCGTGTTTAACACGGTAAAGAAGAAATTAAAAACAAAATCGTTCACACCGTATCGTACTCATTAAATTCACATGTAATGTAAAGTTATCTAAAAAGCAATTCGTCGGCATATTGTTTCTGTATGTTTACGGTATGGTATTCAGTGTGCGCCTTTCTCCTCGTTTATGGTCGAACGAGTCCCGTCAGTTACAGTGCAGCTATTCAGCTCTATGATGCGGGGACAAACAGCTACCAGCTACTATACAAATCACCTCGTTCTTTCAAGCGACCCCATTCCATTACGGCGAACAGACTGGGATAGGGTAAACGAAAATACAGTAATCGCTTCCATTAATAATCCCTTCATAATATTGACTACAAACAGTACCCAAGCGTCTAAGGCCATTCATTCCCATACTATGTAATACGCAGAAATAAATTAGGCAGTAAGTTATTTGCGAAATGTAAATCTGAATGGCCACACACTGTTGATTGATAAGCCAAACGAGTATGTTAGGCGGTACAGTTGTCTGCTGCCCCCCGCCCCCCGCCGAGATTAACGCGAACTCCCGTGATGGATAATAACAATTATATCGACGAAATTAAATTCGCGCAGGTGGGACTTTATTGCGGGCCATGTTTGTTTGCCGAGCGCGTAAAATTGCTAACGCCGACGTTATTCTGGCCATTAATTTTTCTGATGACAGCCTATTTAAAGTCGCGAACTTTAACGGCGCAAACATCATTCTTCTAAACGGTTTGAACGATCCCGGGGGATTTGTAGGATCAGCTGCCGTGAATGGCTTGATAAATTGTGAGCGCCGTCAGGAATAGACTGCGACTTTGCCGTGACGCGCCCGCGCCCGCTTGCGTCACGCCATACCTTACTACTGTAATGATTACCTCACAGTTATGACTAATGTGTAAGTATTTACACATTAGCCTAAAGAATGATAATGTGATAAGTTATAGTTAGAACGTAGAGTACTAATATAAAAGTTAACATTACTTCCCGGGACAAATTCATCAGTTTAAACTTTTACTTAATTCCGGTCTTTATGAGCAGTCGTTGATTCAAGTCGGCAATCAAAAGACCGTTTTGTTCGATGTTCAGTATAAAAGCCATAAAAATTTACACCATATTTCCCGTTTTATAACAAAAAGACGACACAACACTCAGTGGCGGCTATTTTATGGCCTTTGGCTTTTGAGGTGAGTACTTACTTCGAAGTTAGAAGAATGTTTTATCGCCTTCAAAGGGAGAAATGAAATCATTATAAGAAAATGCAAAGAAAATGCGGTAACATCAAACAATTTTTTTCTGAATTTTACTTGGATTATATTTGGAATCTTCATGTTTTTAAGTATTATACAAAATACGATTACAATTATAGAAGGGTTAGATATGACAAAAACTAAACATAAAGGAACTTTGTACAGCCAAGTGCCTAGGGTAATAATCCGCGCGTAGACACTACCCCGGACTTTCTGTGTCCTATTATGCGAAATTCCACTACTTTCTGCACAAATTACGCCCCAGTAAAAGATCTAGATGCTAAAAATAAAGACAATAGCGGGAAAGATTATTTACTGAGATCCAAAAGAAGCGATTACGGACTCTTTGTGAAATGCACAAAGAACAGCCTCGAGCCGCGACAAATTGCTCGTGCAAAACACAAAAGAGATCGAATATAAATGTTTCCCGACTTTAGCGTGAGCGATGACGACTTGCGAGTTGCGACTTATGAGTTGCGACTTCGCGAGTGTGGCAATTTAGCTCGCCCTTCTACGGCTACACGATCGGCCAATCATACACTCTGGCTAGCTTGATATCAACCTGTGCCGGTTTTTTATACATTGGTGTAGGATTGCATGATAAGTCTAAGGTTAGGTAGATACTACCTAATTTATTTCTGCTTCGTGACAACAATCGTCACAATAACACAGAGGGATAAGATAGCCAGTAAATAAGTAACTTCCATTGCGCTTTCTTGATGCATTTGGAAATCGAATAAAGAGTGAAGAACAACATTATCAAATCAACATTTATGCCTATATCACAAATATTATATTATATTCAATAGCAAAGCTCTTAAAAATGATTTCCACCGTGTTTCAAAACAAATTAGAGTTTAAGAACCCCTTTTAAGCTTTATTTTTTCTGTTAAATACACAGAAAACTTATTAAACGAAAGACTAACATAATTCCATACTTTCTTCCTTGAGTTAAAGCAAATAGAAAACGAGATGTTTAATAAAAAATTCAAATTAACTTTGCCGGTCTCACGCTCGATCCACGTCGGTTTATAGAAGCTTATGATAATGAACTTATTAAACAATTGAGAAAAGACTATATCACCACACACAGACGTTAGAAGTGAAGAGCGTCGGTAGCCGGGCGGTTGAGTATCTAACTCGTTAGCGAGAGGTACCGGGTCCGAATCCCGCTGCGGCTATGTACCAATGTCTGTTTTTTGAGTTATGTACTTTAGTTGAATTCTAACCGATGCTCTTACGGTGAGGGAAAACATCGTGATGAAACCTGCAAATTCAGGCAACTGAATCTGTAACCATGATCTAATATGGTCAGGTTCCCCTGGTAGCAGGGTCACGGAAGTCAGATGGTAGTCGCTACACTGTAATTACCTGATCGCCAAATCCTGGATCATGGTCAAGGCGGACCTCGGGCCCTCGAGAGCACAACCGGGACATTAACACCAAAGGATGATTACAGACGTTAAAAAAACAATTTATAAATTAGGTTATAATTATCGATCAATAAGTAAGTTTTAAATAAATAAAGACACTTATATAAATAGTAAATCGAAGTTGGTTCCCGCCGTCTGTTCCTCTGTATGTACGCTTAGATCTCAAACTACGTAGCGGATTTTAATGCCAATTTCACTATCATCTAGAGTTTCTAGAGTATTTCCTCCGGAAATTGCATATAAGCCATGCATATAATGATAGGTCAAGGCGGACCTCGGGCCCTCGTACTCGAGAGCACAATCGGGACATTAACGCTAAGATGATTATAATAGGGTAACTCCGAGAAAACCCGTGCCAAGCCAGGGCGTGTCGCTAGTTATTTATAAAGAACGTAAATAAAATAAAAATTGTGAAATTAGAATAAAAAGTTATTAGAGTTGGCGATAAAAGTCGATAGACTAGGCAAAGTCGGTCGAACAAACACGTGGGCTATAATAGCTGTAGCATCAAATATAGCGCATAATATTGACGTCACTGGGTGTCAATGCAACAAGTTGTCGCCGCTACGACATTGCGGCGATTCCACAATGCCATTGAAGCTTTCCAAAATGCAAAAATTATTCAAATGTGCTCCGTACTGCGTTAATAGACACACGCCGTATAATGTGACCATTGCCCTGATAATCCCCACTTTTAACATGTTTTAGGGAGAGTTGCAATTAAATTTACATACTGATAGTCTTTGTTTCTGACTTAAATATGCACGAACGCACGAAACATGTACAATTGAGTCACAAACAACCCTTTATAAGTTAAATTCAATACTCTACTGACGGCACCATTAAATTGTTAAAAACATACCGACAACTTTTGTATAAACTGGAGAAGATTACCTGACGTTTTGATAAGCGACGAAGATTAAATTGTTTGTTGTTTTGACTGTTGATGTAGCCAACCTAATTTCTTAGTTCCGTTGGAATTATTCACGCCGAGTTTTCGGCCATCAATCTCACCCGTGCTGGGTCATCAGAATTTAATCAATCCAAGTCAGCACCTGATTCATAATGCAATGAGCCGGTTACTTAATACCTGCCTGGGGAGCCACAAAAACTCAATCGGATCCATTTGTTTCAATGTTTCTGCGTTCATTGCTCTCACTTTGACATCTTATAGAGATATAAGCAGGATTTAAGCGACATCCGGCTCTATACTTCGAAATATTTCTTTGATGACGATAAAAGTACTAGTATACCTAGCATAAGCCTTTTCTATCCAGTCCATAAACGAACGGTAGGCACGTGTTTTTAGTTCGCTACTTAGCTGCGTATAAGAAGGAAATTGACAAACTCACTTCGGCATTTATTATAGATTAAGCTCCGTTTCAAATTTGATTCCAAATAATGTACGTAACGCAGAAAATGCTCTATGAAATCTCATAAAGCAAGTATTCCTTTCACGCGGTCCTTTATCCGGGAAAATACCATTTTTGTACTTACATATTTAGAGGAACATAATGCGTTTACATTTTTTATTTGGTAGGCAATACAAATTACGTGTCACTTGCGTATGAGTTATCGTGTAACGCTTGTGGACCTGTAGGTTTTGAATTAGATTATAACACGTCTCTCCTCCGGTAGTTATAAATCACAAGAAGGTTACCTTTATTCTTTACCTCTAAAACAACATCATTAAAGACTTGGATCGTCTCGTTAGGTGGGGTGATGGAATAACTCGGTGCCGGTGATTAATCGAGAATTAATTGCTCTATCGTTTAGCGCCTCTTTTTTATAAGGTAATACTTGTTAAAGGCCCTGTAGACCCCAAGCGATGTTGCTTACAAATACAAGGGACACTGGGCAAGTACACGCCGTAATACGGGAAAATGTAAGCAGCGGACACATATGATACGTAGCTGAAATTGACAATAAGGCTTCGTTTACAATGGGAGGGTCGCCTCATTGTGAGACATGAGAGTCTTGAGAAGAGTTTAAGCAAAATATGAATATTACTTACTAATTAATCGCTTTTGTTCAAAATCGGTTCGGGTTATTTGACAGGCAAGCGGGTCACCGGATGGAAAGTGATCACCACAGCCCATTGACACACGTGATACCCGCGGGGAATAGTGGATGAGTTGTCGATTGAGAAAGATATATGCTCGTTTCACGAAGATTTTAATGTTTCAGATTTCAATAGTTTAAAAACACCATGCTGCAGGAGCCTCGGTTCAAAGTGTGGTCATACGACACAGAACTTTTTATTTATAATTAGACTGACCAGCTATATGTTTCGTTTCTTAAAAATTTACGGCGGTCGGCCGCCGCCCATCAGTTCCGGTAGCCCGGATGGAATTTCAATTAAAATTTAAAGTGTAAATTTGGTCGGCCTTTCTGAAAGGTAACGCATTCCCCTGTCGTGCTGCGGCTGTTTATGGGCAGCGTTGATCAGGTGACCCCGCTTGCTCGCTATGCTTCGTTTTTCATTTATTTTGGTTTTACTTTTTAATTTTGTGTGTAAAATGTATCAAATATAAAAATAAAATAATAATAAAGAAGTAGGACAATTCACACACCGCCATCTAGCCCCTAAGTAATAAATAAATAAAAAGGATGTGATGGAAAGCGGATCAGTTTCCTCTTATTGTCTAAGTTTTACTTACATAAATATTTCAAAAATTCGAGTTACCAGCTCTTGTTCCTACTTCTTCCGCTCTAACTCTTCGACTTTCATAAAAACACTATCAGCCGCAAACTAGCTTTGTCTAAGTAAATAAACAAGTCGATCCATTTCTCCGTTGCTGGTTGAAAGAAAAACAAACTTTCTATAATTTTTAGATTAGAAAACCTCAAGCAATTTACTTGACTGTCTAGTCGTACTAGGCAGAACTAGAGCCCAACCTATTACGGTGACCAGACGTTGGATCACGTGCGCAATTTTGGCGCAAACAAGAAAAAGCCGAGATTTTTCTATCGAAAAAGTAAATTGAATCTAAATTCATCGCAGTGACCACGAGCGTGAGGAATTCGATTGCGGAGGGGGATTTTTTCAGCCATGTGTTACTTTGGTTAGAGGTAGGTAAATCTGTGCAAAAGTAATTTTATCTATTCCGTCCCTTTTTCTATGAGTAAGTTACAATAAATAAATATACTTGGACAATTCACACAGCGCCGTCTAGCCCCAAAGTAAGCAAAGCTTATGTTATAGGTGTTAGATAACTTCGACCCGAGTTTGACGACCCGAGTGGTTCAGTGGTCAACATGCCGGTCTGCCACGCAAGAGGTCCCGGGTTCGATTCCCGGCCGGGCAGAAATTGAAATGATGAATTTTAATTTCTGTTACGGGTCTGGGTGTTCTATGTATAATAAGTATGCATTTAAAAGTATTTAAGTAGTTTATCAGTTATCTAGCACCCATAGCACAAGCTTTGCTTAGTTTGGGGCTAGATGGCGCTGTGTGAATTTGAATTTGTCCACGAATATTTAAATTAATTTTAAATTTAAATTTTAAATTTTTTTTATAATAACTGATAAACTATTTAAATACTTTTTTATATAACACCCAGACCCGTAATAGAAATTAAAATTCATCATTACAATGTTTGTTCGGCCGGGAATTGAACCCGGGACCTCTGCGTGGCCATGTTAACATGAATGTTATTTTGAATTATAATAATAAATAATCGTGGACAAATTCACACAGCGCCATCTATAACCCTAAACTAAGCACAGCTTGTACTCTGGGTGCTAGATAATTGATATACTACTTAGATACTTTATTATACATAGAACACCCAGATCCGTTACAGAAAAATTCATCATTTTAATTTCTGCCCGGCCGGGAATCGAACCCGAGACCTCTTGCGTGGCTGACTGGCATGTTGACCACTGAACCATTCAGGTCAGGTCAATTGTGTGTTATATGTAATACAAATGAGAACATTGCCGTCAAATACCAGGAACGGTGACGGTTATACGACCCATTTATACTGCGGTTTGACCCGGCCTTACACTGTTAGCTTGAGTTACACATAACTAATTCCACCTTCCAATTATGCAGTACGTACAAATGAAACGTGGAGCGGTAATTACAAACAAGTTTAAAATTAGTTCTTCTCGTCCTCGGCATGGCAGTAGCAGGATCCGGATAAAAACTCCAATCTGTGCGAGCAACTGCGCTCTAATTGCGAACCGAGCGCGTGCGTTTGAAAAGAGAACACCGAATAACGACTGCACAAAAAATAATAGCAATAGACCGGCCGGCTGCAGACTCGTTTCTAAACATTCGACTGGAGGAGAAAGTTAGGCTTGTACATGATGAGGGACTAGTCGGAAGTTGTTTTGTGAATACGAACTGTGATGACGAGAACTACACGACATTTATAGCAGATTAAATTAAAAATTAATTCCACTGTACTTACGTAATCATGTATTAATAAAATTACATAGTAACAAATAAAAAAATAAACATTTGCATATACACACAATTGTACATCTACATCCCTAATTTAAGTTCTAAATTATTGCTACCTAGTACATTGTCAGGAAACATGCATATTCAGACAACTGAATGTGTGACCATGATCCAATCTGGTCACATTACTCTGTTAACAGGGTGACGGAGGTCATATGGCAGTCGCTCCACTGTAATTATCTGACCTAACAAGTCCTGGATAATGGTCATGGCGGTCCACGGGCCTGGATAATGGTCATGGCGGTTCATGTGCGAAAGCAGGGACATTATCACCAGATGACCACCATAAAATTATTATATACGACTGTCATGATGTACATGATAAAGGTAGTATCATGTGACTGAATATTAGATTATTCGCCCGTTCTCAAAAGGTAAAATATTTGAACTAACTTTGAACTGGAACAGTGGTCAGTGAAATCAAGACATTTATCGTTAAACAAACGTTCAAATATCTTCCCAAACTATTACAGAATATTAGAACGCTACGAAACTATGCTACGAACTGCTACGCATGGCGTAGCACCTCTACGCTGTAAGCTTCACGTGTAGTTTTGGCCTCTACACGTGTAATTTTGGCCTCAAATTAGACTCGAGTTAATATGCCATGCCACTAAAAAGTGATATTAATCGTTATAAATGACGACTGCTAATTAAAAATTGAAAAATTGCTATTATTACAGTTTGGACAGGTTCATTGACAAGTATGTATAATGCAGTCTGTTTGCACATGGGGGATTTCTCTATACTGCGCTATTTGCAAAATATACAGACTCTTTAAATTTTTGTGTAAACTGACGTATTTTGGAATTATTTAAATATTTCGGAATGAAAGTCTTGAAAATGAATACGAATAAATATTTATAAATCAAAAATAATTAATTCACGTTATCAAGAACTTCTAAGCAATTCTATTTCTTTCAACGAATTGATGTCAAAACTGGTTTCATTTAATAAGATAACATTTGTCGAGACTTCAATGCTGATTTTAAATCACTTGTAATATTTTTATATATTGGCGCAATTAATTGTCGATTTGTCAAATAATTGGTTTGCGTTGTATTTCAGAAAAATATAATCAGAGTTAGAGATCTCTTTAGAGGTGGTCAACACATTGGTGACGCTCCTGTTGTTCCTGATGTCCATAGGTGACCACTTTCCATCAGGTGGCCCGCTTGCCTGTTTGGTTGTATTGGATAGGTATAAAAATATTTTTATTACCTATACAATACAACCAAACACAGCGAATAAAATCATTATCAAAGCAAAGTAAATAAATACATCATGCAGGGAAAAATGAATGAAATATTATTTGTTTTGATCAAACAACAAACAAAGAAATCGCGTATGCTTTTTAGAAAAAAAAAAAAAGAATAAGTCCACATGTGGCCAGTATTAAAGATGAGTGAACGAAATTAATTAAACGATCACCCATAGCCAGAGTCGGCTGAATAGAGAGAGAGAGAGAGAGAGAGCTACGAGTACATGTGTGAAATCGTCGAGTTGAAGGGTAGACTCGCATCTTTGATGTGTTGGTAATTAAAATTGTTCCAGGACCCTTATCAAGGTAATGCGATATAGTGAAGTGGCGTAGTGACGATCCCCCGTGCCTGATGAATATGACAGTGTTAACGCCCTAAGTTTTGCAATTACTGACTGTGTTAGCAGCTTCTTTACCCGGAGCTTTAGGGCAAAACTTGGGTGATGTGGATGTCGCGGATTTTGAAGTCTTTACAAGGGATCGATGTGAAATAACTATTTCGGTTTTAACTAGTACAATGTAGTATTGATACGAGACTTTTTGTTGGTGATGGGTCTACTTCTTTTATTTTTGAATTTCTTTTTTTTGTAACCTACAATGAAATTGTTATGTTGCCACCCATCCTCGATACAATCTGGCCCCACGATACAGGCCTGCCCTGGTGTGGAGGCCATAGTAACCTTTCCATCTATCTGTAAGACTGTTTGATGTACTTGAAACGTGTAACAACATAATATGTATTTAATTAAATTTTTTCAATAAACTTATTTGTATTTGTAATAGAGGGAGAAAGTAACTTCTCGACGTCTTTCTACTTCTATATTTACAAGTTACATGCATGCCAACTTTCATGATCTCTGTCGGATCGGACCAACTCGAAGCTAAGAAGCCGGACTATAGTATAGGATAGGATTTCACATATTCTTTTCATAATCTCGAAATAGGAGAGAGGCCTTGCAAGGGCAGAGAGGGCAAAGGCCCTGCAGAGACACAGACGGCTCCTAAAAAAAAAACCCTTGAATACCATACGTGTAAACAGTTATTTTTCCTATTATACGTTTGTGTATTTTCTAGTGTTTGATTTTTACGAATTTACGAATGAATATGTTTGCGTCCCAACAGGAGTAGGAAATTGCGCTAATCTCGTCTGTAGCCAGCGCAAAGCCCTGTCGGCGATCACATAACAAATTATAATCAAGCGCACGCCAGTCCCACCGCGCAAAGTCGCCGGATTAACCTTTACGCGATGGACAATGCCTTTTAGATCCAATCTCCATTTTATCACACAGTTTCTTTAGATCGCTACTTTTTGTGTAGTGACAGTAGTGCAATCTATTTTGATAATTAGGATATTATAATATGCTTAAATAACTATTTAATTGACTTATTAAAATTTTAAAAATTATACTACATTCATTCATAATTACGTCCCAGAATTATATCCCGACAATTTTTTCTGAAATATCTTCAATAGACAAACGCGGCTTTTTTACAGTTTTATAATAGAATAGATACATACGGAACTAACTGATTATACATATAAACCCAAGAACACCCGTGCGAGGCCGGGGCAGGTCACTAGTGCTTATAATTAACATAGGTACAAGTTTATATCAGACTCTGTTGAGTTTATTTAGTTTAGACTAGATAGTTAAAATTTAATAGTTTAAGTTCCACATCAAAAGGTTGGTTCATAAGTCATGTTTTATGATAACACATTTGATTAAAGGTAGCGTGCGAAAAGTCATAAACTGAATTAGTTTTGTTTTGCGTTACATTACATGCACGAAATTTTAAACAATACGTGCTAATAAAGCAGTTTATTATTTTTTTCATTAGACAGACACGACACATGAAGAATTATAAGTAGGTAGCTAATTTCTACATTTACTGAGGGCCTGCAAGAAAGTTTGCTTTATTGTGCGGTTCGCGTGTTTTACCGCAGTTTTGCTCGGATAGTACAACTTTTCCCATCTGAATAATTTTGTTACAATGTTGTTAGGCGATGTAAGTAATATTTAGATACCGCAAAACTTTGCACGGAAGTTTTGTCATACCCAATTTTAGTCTCAGACATTGATTATTATTATAAATACCCACAAAAGATTACTTACAGTTGTCCGTAAAGTGGCCGTTGTACATTTTTGCATTGCGACTAGGTATACGCGTGCTTTTAAATACGCGTGCTTTTTTGTTGTGCGATAGTGTATCTGAACTTCATTTCCTTCTTCATTCCGTCCCACAGAATCGATACGCACACTATTGTGACCCGCGTACACTGCCTGTAGATTTCTTTAAATTGCAGAGAAGTGTTTTAATGTCTTACAAAGTTTTTAAATGAAATATTGGTATAAGTATGTAAATCGTCATTGTCCCTGAACGGGGTGGCCGGAGATGTACGCAGTAAGGTATACCTCCACACTTTGCCTGTTGGTATCAGTCATTTAAACGTGATAGGAGGCAAGCCTATCACTGTATTTTTAAAGATCTTTTATTGAATTAAAAAAAACATAAATATTATATCATTCATACTTTTCGATTACCCCTCATAAAGTCGGAGAGCAGAAAGGCAATTTAATATAAAATATGCGTACTCTGTCTGTATAAACATTCGTAACAATAGAAGCTCACGTGGGCTTGCTCGTGTGCGGCGACGCGACCTCGGAGGGTTGCCTGCGCGGCTTTCAATGGCACCAATGGAAACATTGATGCCGACATAATGGTGGAATGATGAAACAGGTGTATGGATACGTGTATCATACAGACAAAACGTTGGAATTATTGTTCACTAGCTTTCATTCGCGACTACGCTCCGAGGCCGGAGTAGGTAGGTACACCAAATATTGTATTCTAGACGGTCCCACACGTAATAATATTTGTCAAGGGGTACCAATCGGTTCCCAAGACTATTCAACAAACCTCTGAGTTCTCAGCGGAAGATCTTGGTCAACCTCGCTTTGCCAAAGGTGGTAGAAGTAGTCCTTGTTCGGGAGCTGCAATTCCGTGAGCCCCACAGTCCTAAAAAGTCTGTCATCCAGTTCCCAGGGCCCTATTTTTGAAACAGCTCGAATCCATGCGAGTGCTCGCGTGCGCTTCGTATACCTATACTCTTTAACAGTCGTGGTAATTTGCTAGAGATAGAAAAGACAAGCATAAGAAAAATAGGGAGTTTTTTTTAATTTTAGTTATCACAGTTTCGCAAGCATGCTGCCACAGTTTTTTGTTCACAAGACCAACACGCATAGAATGAAATCAAATATACACGTTCATCAGAGGTCTATTTATTGATTTAAAACCATTATTCTAAAGAAATTGTTTTTGACTCAGACGAAAAAGTATTTCGTCAAGTAGCTCTGAGACTTCTCTCGCTCAAACGGAGATGTCAGAGGGCAACAAATTAAGAATGTTTCGGTTCTGTGAACCTGTATTTTACAATCCTGAATATTGGATTGTTTGACCCACTTACAATTATATCAGAGTTGTTTAATTTTATTCCCTGAACTTTTTTCTTTATAGTACATAATTTGTGTATTATAATTAGCAATTTATCTTGTTATCTTTAACTCTGAAAATACAATTTTTTTTCAATATGCTGTCTGTACTGGGAAGCATCACTTTCCTCCTGAATTTCCGACGGAATCGGATTAAATAAGGTGTGGGAAAATATGTGAGAAATATAATACCCAGGACAGTGCAATAGCGTGTATACATATCACAATAACTCTCTTTGTCGAATCAAAACAAGAAGAAGGCTTTTCAAAGAAAATAATTATGATGGTACTAAAATAATACAATGCATAAGATGTTTAAAACTTCATTTGTATTAAAGAACTAGCCGGACGTTTGACCGTCACCAGGGCATAAGTGACGATGTCGCCAAAGGTGCAGCGTGCCTGTCTAGGGACACTATTTACTCTAGCCCTGACATTCAGTAATGATCAGGGGAAACACTCTCAGGCATCCTGTTCTATTCCTGAGCCGTTCGCATTACAAAGGCCAACCAATTACTGTTCATAATGCCTATTAAACTGTAATATGACATTATTGTTGCTAGTGAATGCTTGTGTTTCGTCGCAAATCACGTCGGCCCCGATACAAAGCGTCACGATCTCGGACGCTGGGCACGTAGCCGAAGGCCTTAGCCACTGTCTCACGCAAATCATGGCCCTAACTGTAACCGAATTACCCTCTCAATAGCACAATATTGGAACTGATTGCGTAATTCTAACGAGGTTACCCGACGATAGTTACACGTTCCGCGATTTGAGGCTACGAAACGTTTGGCTTTGTGTGTGGTTGTGAACAAGGTTGTAGCGAAGTGAGGGTATGAAGACATTTTCTCTCTTTTCAACTTCTTCTTCCTTGCACTATCCCACGTTATGTAAAGTCGGCTTCCTTTTCAACGTTGTCTTTCTTTACACTATTTAGTGACAAACGAACAGACAGACCGCTTGATGGTAAATGGTAACTGTCGCCCATAACATCTACAATTCATACTCTTAGATTGCAGGTAACAAAAACCGCAGGCGTTGTCACTGTGAGGACTAAGACGAAATGCCTCATGCCTGTAATTTCGCTGGCTACCTTATCCATCAAACCGGAATACAACAAAGCAAGCATTGTTGCTGGGCGGCAGAATTAGATAAGACGGTGGTCTTATCTGCTGTGGTCTTGATCAAGTATTTTAATACCGTATAAAACGTGATTCAATCTAGCTTAAAGGGTAAACTCGTCCAATTCAATCGAACAACACTTATTACACACAACAAGTGTGACAACAGCTATGAGAAAAGTTAGATCCATTGAACTTAAGGACGAAGAGCCTATTTGTAGGAGCACTTTTCAAGACATTTACATACAATTTAAGTTCGCGTAAGCATATACCTACTCGTAGCTTATAACGAGTTCTAACGTTTATTTTGTCGTAACGTACGCGTAGTACCTACGGATTACACGTTGTTTACATCTCAAACAATATGCTTGTCGAGAATCTAAATACTTAGGTAGGTAGGTATATCTTTGTTGGATACAGAAATATATAAAGATATACGATATCTGTCCATAGTATAAAACAAAGTCGCTTACCGCCTTCTGTATCTATGTATGCTTAGATAATTTAAACTACGCTAATTTGAGGGATCAGGTAAATGCCATGAAGCGACCGCCATCTGACCTCGATGACCCTGTTAACAGGGGAATCTGATTAAATTGGATCATAGTTACACATTTAGTCGCCTGAATCTATCTACGTATATCTATGTGTGTATGTATCTATGTACGCGTAGATCTTTTAAACTACGCAACGGATTTTGATGCGGTTTTCAACAATAAATAGAGTGATTCAAGAGGAGATTATAAGCAAGCAAAACAGATGCGAGCCCCAAAGTAAGCAAAGCTTGTGTTATGGGTACTAGATAACTCATTAACTATTTATATACTTATAAATACGTACTTACTATACATAAAACACTCACCTGTAACAGAAATTGTAATTCATAATTTCGAATCGAATTCGGGACCTCTGCGTGGCTGTGTTGTCTATATATTCATATGTTGCGTACTCATATCGTTTGCAATGCAAAACATACTTCTTCTAAGTACATGGGCAGCTTTCATGTGCGATATTGGCGTAATCAGCTGCAATTGCCAACCGATTGCGCGGCCACATAAGTACATGACATGTATATTGGGCCGGCCCAGCAGATCAATTAATTATTGGTGAAGAGCCTCGAAGAGATCATTGAGGCGTATATTGAGCCCGCAATCAAGCTCCATCACACACACACGTGTATTTATACCTGACGGACGATGGTATGACGCATACGTTGTGACGTCACCGCATACGTAATAACTTGAGAGTCATTCACACATGGACGTACCGTGATATTTTCTGGATCATCTGTTGAAGACGGTCTGTTGAAGATGATGTAATATATGATACTTCCACTGTCTATTATCATTTATATTATAAGGTCTTTTTGATTTCTGAGTAGGCTGTATGGATATATTCTTTACGCAAATACACGCTATTATTTTATCCTAAAATTTAATGTATTTCCAGCAGGAACTTGACATGACCTTGATGCGGACGAAGTCGCGGGAAACAGCTGTTATTTTATAAAAGTTAGATTGAAAATCTAGTTAAAACTGTTAGATGGAAGTGTAATCATTATTACAGCTGATTTTAAGTGGTTCAGTAGTCAACATGCTGGTCAGCCTCGCAAGAGGTCCCGGTTTCGATTCCCGGCCGGGCAGATGATGAATTTTAATTTCTGTTATGGGCAAGTTTTCTATATATAATAGAATAATCAGGCTTCTATATATAATAGAATCGATAAGGGCTTACACCAAATTCTTAAACGCATTTAAGCTGATACTTAAACAAAAAACTTTATACAAAAAAGTTAAACGTCATTCTTAAAAAAGTATTTAAGCACCCATAGTACAAATTTTGCTTATTGGGCATAAATTTAGGGGCGTGAAATTCAAGACTCCGTGGGCGTGTATTTTAATTTTCCTTCGAGATCCATCTAATTTTCAGAGATTAAAAGCGACCCGAGACATTTGGCAAGCACCCTCGTCCAATTAATGACAAAACATTCGAAATCAGTTCAGTATCTATTTTCATAACACAAACAACCACTATACCTTACAAAAGTAGGTTCATACCGTCTTAATAATATAATAATATTAATAAGTATAGGTATGCTGTAGAAATTCTTTGCTAAATAATAATAGGAAAACCCGGAAAAACTTTCATTGCACCTAAAAGGAGTACGAATCCTACAGGTACTCACATCACCTCGACGTATTCAGGTCGTCGAATTGGTTTACGTCGCTCGTTTCCCATTGCGCAGGGAACCGGTATGACACCCAATATTACGTTACAATGTGGAAATGCAACAAGGTGCGATATACGGCAAGTCTCACTGCTACGGGAAAGATGCTTTCGATATTTCATAATGCGGTTACTTTTTCACTTTCGAGGCAAAAAGAGTTAGACGTTTGCATTGTTTCCTTAAATTATTTGAATAGTAGACGTTGTCGGGGGTTTGAGACATTCATATTTCACACTGGCGAGACTGTCATGGTGGACAAAAATTAATTTTACACTTTATTATATCTATACTAATATTATAAGGAGAAAAGATTTGTTTGTTTGTAATGGATAAACTTAAATACTACAAAATCGATTTTAAAATTTTTTACACATATAGGCTTTAGGCATAGGGTGCTTGCGGGCAGCACCCTTCCCGCGGGAAGCTTAGCTTTTATAACAAATTTTAAAAGCTTAGCGAAAATTCATGCCCAAAACGTATTGTTCTACATTTGTAAAAGAGAAAAAGAAGGTTTTATAATATAAAACAAAGTCGCTTCCCGCCATCTGTCCCTCTTTATGTAAGTATTTACGCTTAGATCTTTTAAACAACGGATTTTTGCGGTTTTAAACAATAGATAGAGTAAGGAAGGTTTAGGACAACTAGTGGCGGGCCAGCTAGTATAATATTTATCCAACATTTTATAAATCGGATGTATATCTATCGCACAGTGAAAACCATACTTGTTGCAAAGTTTACAAGCATCGACCTACGCCAAATATTTCACAAACGTCTAGTGTAGCTTTATCTCTAATAGATAATTTAAATTTATCAGGTACTCATGTTAAAAATCTCTTAATTATAAAACTCACAGCATTTCATACGCAACGTATTTGATACGTTTTCGTATTTCCTTTATGCAACCGCTGGAAGAGGAAAAGGTTGCGTCGAGCGGTCGATTTAACTCCAAGGCTAGGGATGCCGTTGAAGTGAAAAGCTGCATTCAGAGCGTAGCCTATCAACGTACCCCCGTAACTAGTGTTGGTCGTGTACCCATTGGCGGAGAAAGCGATCGAAAAACAACTCATACGACTAGAAGCACATTCAGTTGCATTTCAACTGCTTTTTCCGATTGCAACCGATCATGGAGACATCCGCAATTCACCCAGATTTTGAGTTTCCTACATAGACCAAATGAAAGTGAAGGAATATCGGAAAAAGTATGCGCTTGATCGATCACCAATTCATCTCTCACCGAAATCTGTCTGATGAAGCCTGTGCCTCAACGGTGGCGCAACAGCCTTAGATTCCAATAAGTTACTGCTCGATTACAGTACTATTTCTAAGGATGGGTCCAAATTTCGCGAACGCGTCCCAAATGCTCAATAAGTATGCGGAATTTCATCCTGAAAATCTATTGCAAACAATTGACCACATTTCTAATAAAATTTTCGGCATCTGTCGTCAATCAGATGTAAAAGAACAATTTAGTAATTTGTGGAACGTCGTCTCATTTCGAGATAAAAATAGATTTCAATTTAGATTAGAGTCCCTTTTAAGGAAAGGTATTAAATGGTTTTGTTTATCATATTTACCTGTTATTTTTTGTTCCTTGGCGTTGCATCTCATTTTCCTGGCTTGATTTTTATTATTGCAAAGGAGCTGCTTATTAGAAATCTGACACAGACTGTTTTTCTTTTGCAGATTTGTTCCAGCTTACTACAGTCAAATAAAACCACAGCGAAGATGGTAAGTTTAGTGGCAAGTAGCTTTTTCTTTACAATTCGATGTGCTTACCCATTGTCTGAGGCTCATATTGAACTTCGTAGAAAATGTTCTTTATGCAAAATTAAAGAAAAAACAAGGCAAAAAATGGGGATGTTGCTGATTTGATTAAGTCTATCTATCCCATATCAAAGGTAAGTGACAGTAGGTTTTCAGTCAACTATATATGTAAACAATCAGGTTTCCATGTTAAAAAAGTGTCACAGAGGTAAGTTGGCACTCGCTCCGCTGTAATTATCGGAATGTGCCAAATCCTGAATCATGGTCAAGGCGGACAGCGGGATATTGACGCCAAGATGATTAATATTTATAGGATTAATGTCTAGGCTTGTCCAAATAATTGAGAATAGAATTTTACTGAAATAATTCTCAATTTTATTAAAAAATCTGCTCAAATCTTTGATAAATCCTTTTATTTCACGCAACGATATAAACATTTTTCCTGAATTGCTGTGGTTTTGTACATTTAATTGGATTAGTGACATTTTTGACAGAAACAAAATGCCCGCCACAAATAGCTATACATAGTTTAATATTCGCGTAAATATAAAGTTATGTAGAATAATAATTTTTATTGCAAAAAAGGAAACCCGTAAAACTTAAAATTTTAGTTACATATCTTTTAAAGATATGCAGTTATAAGTTTTCTACAAGAGAAGTCGTCGAGCTAGACGAGAAAGGGCGTCGAGCTTTGGAAAAATCCCGATGTCCTATAAAGGTCCGCGCTCAAAACTTTCGACTCCGGATATCTGTCGATGACACTTGTTGATTTCGAACGCAGTCTGCAGCCGATGTTTGCGAGTTGTTTTAAAATTCAATGCTTTTTAAATATGCACAGAAATTGGACTTTAAAATTTTACCCCCTTGCTTATCAAGTATTGTGCTTGTATTCCGACTGTAGCGACGATGGACAAGGAGTATTATAAATAAAACACTCCGCGCAAACTTCTTAGGCAGAGGGCTAGATAGATAGATAAATTATTTATTGCATACAACATTACAATAAAGAAAATTTAACAGGTCTTTTCAAGCATTGTGGGCAACCGCCTCATCGCTACAAGCGATCTCTTCCAGGCAACCCTTGTCTAGAAAGAGAAAAAGATAAACATGAGTCAGACAAACAACAAAAATAGCTCATCTACGTAAATACTATACTACGTAAAACCTTAACACCTACATTCTAATATATAGGCTACAATAAATATAGATAATATAATATAATGATATACATACATAGCTAATTTAATTATTTAAACAAATAAATATAAGTTCAATAAAATTCTTCATATTGACATCTGTAGTCCTTAATAACATGACATTTCATTTCAATTAACCAAGCTCAGCTGTGAATAAATGGAAACCGAATAGTCTTGTCAGAGAGTTGCCAACAACCCGGACTTCCGCATGATACCAGATCGCTAAGCATTCAGACTGAATACTTTACCATTTCATGTTATTGGTTGGTATCTGTTTTCATACAATGCCTTATAGACTAGAATGCCTTTATGTCTAGCTAGGGAGCCCGTGTTTCATCGTTCGTCATGATGAGTTATTGTAAAGCAGTTAAAACAAGGGCTCGAGGATATATTATTATTATAATATACCGTCAAGGGATGCCAGTCGGCCCCCGAGACAATTCAACCAGTCTCAGGGTCCTTTGGTCAACTTACTCGCACTTCAGCACCGCACCTTTGTTGTGCCCCCTAATACTTTTCGCAAAACGAAATAGAACGAACATACTCGTATATTATCAGCGGATATATGCTTGGATATATGTGCATTCTTGCATTAATAAATACCTAGTGTAAATATTGTTAAGTTAAATTTTTTATATAATAGGTACATATTTATTAAATAGTTAAAAGTCATTTAATGAGTCAGAACAGATTATTACAATGTCAAAGTATAAAACTACACATAACTATAAACTAAACATCCGTAACAAATAGCACATCGTCCGTGTAAGTTTAATTAGGATTTGAGATTGAAACATCAAGTATGTTTTTTTTATAGTATGTATTTAAAAAGCCAAGAAGCGTGAGTCTGGCTGAGTCTCTGGCACGCCTATGTTTTTTACTGTTTTATTCACATTTAATGCTTTTTTTCCCTAAGTTCAGCAGACATTTGGAGCTTGGCTCTTGACGCTAAACAAATACCTGTCAGTGCTACCGTAATCTTTTGTTTACAACGCAAACTATTGCTGTTGATCTATGTTCGTTTCGTCTATTCAAATAAGCTATAAAGAGATGATTTGCTGTGCTATCTCACTAGTATAACATAAAAATATTCATCTTGGCGTTAATGTCCCGGTTATGGTCTTGCGCACGAGGGCCCGGAATCCGCCTTGATCATGATCCAGGATTTGGCGATCAGGTAATTACCAGTGCAACATAATAATGGGATAACATATAAGGAATGCGACGTGTAAACCCGATCTCTCTATGTTCCACTCAAAGACAGGATGTCGCGTCCAGTGTCAACACTTGTTGCTTGTGTGCCGGGATTTGCGCCATGAGTTGGAGATCGTAATTTAGGTTTTCCCCCGAATGCGGCGAAAAAATAAGGGGTTATGTGTTTGGCTTGTATGTTTTTATGTATCGTAACTACTCAACGGATGAACCGATTTTTTCAATTTATAGGTTAGCTTTTTTAAATTTAAAAGTCTGTTTTCCATCATCTATGGTCCTACTTTTAAATAGTTCGCCTCGATTCGAACCGTTTTAAATTTAAATTTGCGGCATAATAAAACTATATAACGGTATAATAAAACTAATGTATTTATTTCAACTTTTAAGAATCTAAATACGGATAAAAACAAATAAAGACAGTAAATTTTCCTTTAGCGCTATTGCGGTTCTATTGTAGTTAGAAGTGCCACCAATACTTATTGAGTGAATTTAGTGGCGGACGCACTCGAGCCAGGCTGACGGGTCCATTTATTGCGTAGCCTTATCAGCGAGGGCAGATTTATGAGGACATGAGGGCTATTCATAGAAATAGTTAGTCCCCATTGTTTTAGAAGTAATCTTGATGCTTTACCGATACTGACCGTAGGGTTTTTTTTTTAAATAGTTTTGTGACTTCTAAATGAAATGTAAAAGCGTAATGTATTATTTAAAAACTAAGCGAACAGCTTTGCACTGGTTTAAATTGTATAAGTACTCTAAACTATCTTAAATAACTCTACGCATTCACCAGATATTTTAAACTCTCGTGGTTACCTAATATCAGACATGGTTATACGTATGTATGTAATTACAAATATACTTGGACTAATTCCCACTGCGCCATCTAGACCCAAAGTCAGCTAAACTTGTGTTATGGGTGTTAGATAACTGACAAATTACTTATATACTTTTTTTAAATACATACTTATTATAAATACTACACCCAGGTCCATCTATCATTTAAATTTTTATTCGGATGGGAATCAAACTCGGGACATCTCCGTGGCAGACGCAGCATGCACATGCATGCAGCATGTTAACCAACTGAACCACTGAGTTCGTCATATTGACCCCGGGTGTCGTTTCTTACCGCGTACCTTGGTTCACAAGTAGCCCGATATTTCCGCATAATTGTATTGAAAATGTCACAAGTAAATAAAAATAAATCCGATACAGTCATTGTTGGGACGTGCTCTGGCAGACACACGACGATTTTTTACTAGCTTGCTGTAGATCACTAGGTACACAATAGTATAGTACAGTCTTACATAGTCGGATGTTATTGAAAATGTTATTTTTAACTACAAGGCTGCCTTAATTTCCTAACATGAAAACTGAATATTTTTCTTTTATTACTAAAATAGCTTGATCACAGTGATTGATGACGGAGCACATTGTTCATAAGAATTCATTCTTTTTCGCAGTGTTCAGAAACACAATACATTACCCTCGGTTGTGTTACCCTTGTCTAATACGTATGAACGAAATTAAAGTATGTAAGTGCCTACGTGTTAGAATATTTTAATATTAAAAGGTATATTTATGTAATATTGGGTTACGAATATAAATTGTATTGCTCTTAACTGAGTAGGTGGGCCTATATTCTTGTTCCCTGTTCTAATGGTCTTGAGGTCGATGACAAACAATTCGTAATCATGATTTCAATATTTAATATGTTTTGCTTTTATTCAGTTTGAGTGTTTGTATAGTAATCGTAAGGAAGGGATATAACGGATAGAACCTTGTCGAAGTATAGTCGAGGAAAATATTTAGCTGTTTAATCGTCTTCTTAACTTGTTGAATTTTAGTCCATCGAAATGACAAAAAAATCTTGGGCAAAGAATTTAACGCCATAGAACCATCAAGATAATACAAACTTTATGGTTGCAGTCCATTCTAATTGCGCGAGGACCATATCTATAAGTAGATATAAAATCGGTTGTCTGTAAAGTCGGTTTACTGACGATAGTTGAACGTGATAACGTCATAACTTCATACTTGACGAAAACATGTAAATGTATTATTGTATAGCAGCTGTCCACGCGGACGCATCGCTCACTCAAGTAGGAGAGAGACAGATGTCGAACGCTGCCGAACGTTGCCGAACGCGGAGGCCGATTGTGCCTCTTTGTCGCTCGTTCCGCGCTCTCGCTTGCACTTCAAGCCTCAGAGCGAGGTAACGACGGTAACGACGCATGAGTCATGTTTTTTCGTGCGTGCAGCCGGATCCATCGATTTATAAGACGTAATCACGTCAAAAAGTACAAACTTCTTCTGATGATGATGATGATGATGGTAGGTGGAACGCCGACTAACAGCCACAAAAACGTTGAGAGTGGTTAAAATGAGCTCGTGATAAAGACTTGCCGCCTTATTACTTTTTCGAAAAACAATGAACAAAGACGGTACGTTTTTCGAATAAAGTCTCTTTTACAAAGCCTGTGTGCTAAGAGTTTTCATACGAATTTCATAATTCCAAATTCAAATCCCTTTACTCCCTCGGTAGTTTCATACAATATTATCTTCCTGGATAACAAGGCAACAGGGGTAACAAGGCTGCACGGTGAAAATTCATGATACTTAATACGAAATTGTCGGGCAGGAATGTGAAAATTAAATTACCCGCTTAAAAATGTTGGAAGTAAAACGAAACGAACCGTTTTCCGTAGGTATTCGACTACGTATGAAAGCTTTTATTTCACACTTGAGTTCCCTTGAATTCCACAAGCCAATAGAATACTTTCAAAGGACCCACACTCTAAAACCTGAGCGCTTCGCTTTTTAAAGAACCACGTAACGTGGGTGTGTACAATTTAAAAACACGACGTCAATTTTTAAATAGTAGTCAAGTAGCCCGTGACAAAATATTGCCACTAAAAGATACCGTCAACAGATACAAGTCTTACTATTGTTATTGTTACACTCTACAGCTAAGTACACATCTTAGATGATGGTACTAATCCCAATTTAAGCTCATAGGCGCGTTTCTCATAACATGGTAAAACAAAAATTATCTATGCACTGGGGAAACCGCCACCGTATCTATGTAGCGTATAGTTTATGTGAAACTAGCTATTATTAGATATTGACATAGATATGTAATGTATTATTATTATTTTATTATTAATCATTATCATTTCAAAATCCTAATGTATTGATTGAATATGTTATTTCTTGTAGCTTGACTTCCTTTTACTTTAATGAACTTGTATTTTAACAATTATCAATAAAACACGAATGAATGAATGAATGAAGCCGTGAGCAAAATCATACAAAAAATTAAAAACATAAACTACGAGAACACATCACAACAATACAACAACTAATTAACTAACTAACTAACTGCAACTACCTATCCCTTAAACTACAACAACTTGTCGTAGCACGTGACGTCACATCATTAGTTCGACGCGTAGCACCTGGCTCTACGATGCTACGGATCCCGAGTACAAACACAGGCGCAAACAGAAGTTTTCTCTCTTCGTCCTCTACAAATAGAGACTTGTCCAGAGGGTTCATGGAATTCTAAATACACGGCTGGAATCCCACGCGGATTGAGGTCAAACTCTTCGATGGGCATACTACAAAAGATTATCATTGTCGCTTCTGCCATTTTCTATAAGTAGAAAAGTTGAAAAGAGTTTACGTAAGATGGCTGGGGCTTACATTAGAGCTTTTAACTTTAATTGGCAATTTAATTAGTTCCTAGGATGTTGATAAAGATAGCAAACAACCGACAGATATCGAAAACTTGTAGACTGTGTTTATGTATCTCTATATTATTAGACACTAAATTTATTTCTAAACTGCCAAACAGATTTGAATAAAACAAAGCTAAGAATCATCTCGACTTAACGAGGTCTCAAATAACAAAAACGTCCAGAATCAACAATGCTACAGATGAACACGAATAACACCCGTATTTTAGCGTCAGAGGTTAAAATTATTAAAAAAAACAAAATATTTAAGTCATCGCGCCGCATCACCGGGCATAATTGTCTTTTATTTGGCATTAAGTGCATTCATCATCCATAATCATCATGATAATCATCGTATCAGCCGTTGTAGGTACGTACGCCCACTGCTTAACAAAGGCAGGCCCCCAATTATTACTTAGTAATAAAACCTCTGCATTTCATTCCAAGATCAACATAAAATAATAATGATTTGTTTGTCGTGTAAATAACAGTGTTTATTTTTGATTACTTATTGTAAATATTTTGTCTGTAACTAAATGAATAGTAACGTAGTTTTAGGTTTAAGGTATATTGTCGTATTGTATACATTGTTACTGAAATAATATTTATTTAATAAATCAGAAGAAAGCCAGATAAAGATAAATTAAAAGTATTTGATTTGGTCTGCCCGTCTTGTGGTAGGTGTTACGGTAGTTGTTTGAGTAGCAATGGCTTCCAATTTCAATTAATAACTCGTTTCAAATTACTCACCTTAGTCTACGGAAACCAATAATTAATTTATTGTCTGATAGCCGAAGTTGGACTCGTTTTCTTGTTAGCTCTACTATAGTTTCAGTTATAAAACAGTTTTTACTTCTTGGAATCTTGTATATTTTTTATAACTCATTCAAAATATTTTAAAATGATTGGGTATAACTATTTGAGTACCTATGGCCGAAGACGAAGAAAAAGATGAGAAGAAGACCGAGAAGTTCATATAATGATTAATTCAAATATATTTTAAAGGAAGGTCAAGGAGCTAATATGCGCACATAAACCACTGGAAGAGAAATCATATTCAGTGTGGATTTCAATTCATAAGTCTACCATTCTGCCCTGCATGTCAACAGTAACCTAAACAAACTAGCTAGTATAATATGTAAATGTGTACGTATGAATTGTTTAATCTTAGACACTTAAGAGTGGTGTCAATATAGTTTATAATAATAATCATCTTGGCGTCAATGTCTTGGTTGTGCTGTCGCGCACGAGGCCCCGGGGTCCAGTGGTGCAATCCAGTTCAATGAAAGAAATAGTGATAAATGTTGACAACATATCTTCTTTCCGTTATCTAGTGTCCTTGTGACAGTCTTTTTACCCTTGGGCTTTATATAGCGTGGGGCGCGCCCACCTAAAAACCGGCAGTCGGGAGTGCGCGAGGAGATGACCCCAGGTACGTAATCCGGCGGTAATCTCGCGTCTGACGAGAGCCGACGCGCTAAAGCCGACAGCTGCCGCAACTAACTTCGTAAAAATAAAACCCGCCGTTAAAACACCACGACGTGATCTCTCGGCACGAGACAGTTTTAGGAAACACGCACACTGAATTACAGGGCTGGGTTCACGTTCAACGCGAGTGAAGTATGTACATTTAGCTTTTTTTATTAACTGCAGACTACTTCTTCTTCTTATCGAGTCGACGGATATAACGACGACTAAACTCTGACTTACACTTTATCCGCCCAGCATACGGTGACACATACAGCATTTGAACTGGCCTCGAACAAGTCCTGCATTGTACAAGTTTTAGGACACGCCCTGCATGAAACGAGGTGGTCCATGGTTTGCGAAGATATGCCAGACTACTAAAGTATGGGTACGGTTCTAACTGCTTGTGCTTACCATCAAGCGCGCCGTATGCTTATTTTTGCTACTTTACGCCGGAAAACTCGTGTTGCAAAACCCGTAAAACCTTTTCACCGTGTTCATGAGAAACTCAAGTGCTCTTCAGGAAAAGCTTAGCGTGTGCTACATATTAAAGCTATTTTTCACGTAGTCCTAAATATCAGTTCGAAATACGCATTTCAAAATCATCTAGGTAAATTAATTTATCAATAAATCAAGTAGGTACTAGAAAAGTCTAGGAACTTTCAAGAATTGTGATTTCAACTATTGTGATCTAATTCAGATCGAGAACTAAGTCAGACTTATAATTAAAGTCAGTTAACACAGCGATTACAACAACAACAATGACATTCTTAAACAAATTTAAGAATGACGTCATTTTGTATGCACATTGTGTTTATCTTAAGTTTAAATGCGATTAAGAATTTGATGCAAGTCGTCCTTAAAACTGTTAGTTTTGATAAACAACCCGTT
This sequence comes from Blastobasis adustella, assembly GCA_907269095.1. Lineage (NCBI taxonomy): Eukaryota > Metazoa > Arthropoda > Insecta > Lepidoptera > Blastobasidae > Blastobasis > Blastobasis adustella. The sequence continues at coordinate 11,106,331 of OU026119.1, read as the reverse complement.
GTAATAACCACGTATAGCTAGTAAAAAAAATGTACTTCTATGGTAATAACCCATAACCGACTGTTTTAATAATCATTTCACTGGCTCTAATTATAAATCAGTGGATTTTCATACAATTTACCTGTGAATGAAAACTTTAAAATGAAACTGTAGAAAAGTTCTCTTTTTATCTTCTCCAGTAACTGTAAATGTCAGTCTGGTGCGAAATCGTGACAAAACATTCCATCGGAGTTCCGGTCGCGCTGCACGGCCGCTGCCCGCGCAACGCAACTCCGGCCGCCCGGAAAGAACCGGATCGCAGTTTAATTTATCCCAAAAATTATAAATTTAATCAGCTTTTCAGAACAGTTTATTTTAATCCCTTCAAGAATACTTATTGCAATGGTAATGAGGGCAATATTAAAATTTCGCTCGAAACGCGACTGTCCTTTTATAAATATGTAAATTCCACGGTTGCTGATTATAAGTAGGTAACCTAACGAAGCTGCGTCGTTTGTAGGAGCCCTAAATCGGAGATAAAAGCAAACTTTGCTCTGGCCACAGCGGCGCCTGCGGATCGCCGGGGGAGGCATGATCGGAATAAACGCGATCCTTTGAATATTTATGGGATCACCTTACAAAAATGCACACGACGCGCCAAAGGAGATCCGTTATAATCAAAGCCAAAGCCCCAATCGATCCCGACCAATACTGGCGGTTCATTTTAAATTTTAATGTTCATGATCACGCCGACCCATGGGAGTGTGATTTGCATGTCACGTTGCGATATAACCTTTGTCGTTCGTAATCAAATTCGCAATTATTCGTACATACCGTAGTAACACAGAAACCTAAATAAATACCGTAGTAGACCTACTGTAACCAAAAGTTAATTAGTTGAGCGCGAAGAAGTTTATAACAATGTATATACTTTATTTGACAATGTATATAATGTATTTTATATATTTTTGTCTGAAATAGAATTTATTCATTCATTCACAAAGAAAAGAAAATCTTTTGTTTGTGTAGGCGCATCTAGCATTGAACGTGTTAAAATATATGTATGTACAGCTGTTCACAGCTGTTGTAGCTGTTTAGCAAGCTATGATATGACGGATTCTATGAAGATCCAACTCGAAACTCTAAAACTATTGTAACACATGAGTCATGTCCACGTACGCTAACTCTCCTAACTGTTCCAGATGTGGTGGGCGGTGTTCTGCGCCGCGGTGGCGGCATGCGGCGCGGGCGCATTGGGCTCGCCCGCGCCGGCGCCGGATGCGCTGGCAGCCCTCACGCCGCTCGACTTCGTACAGATCGACCCGCCCGCTCCGGACGATGTGAGTATACATATAAAAAAAACATCTTGGCGTCAATATCCTTGTTGTGCTCTCACGCTCGTGGGCCCGGGGTTCACCTTCACCATAATCCCGGCTTTGACCGATCAGGTAATTACAGTGGAGCGACTGCCATCTGACCTGTTAATAGGGGAATCTGACCAGGTTGGATCATGGTTACACATTCAGTCGTCTAAATGTGTACCTAGGTTTCCTCACGATGTTTTCCCTCGCTGTGAGAGCATCAGTTATAGACTTATAGTTAACTAATGTCCAAAACTAAGAAAATGTCATTGGTATATGATGGCACTAGCGTTTGAAACCGGTACGTTTTATAGCATTAGGTGGCAAACCAACGTGCGACCCATCTGATTGTAAGAAGTTATCGACTACCGTGGTCTATGGTTGCTTGCAGTACTAGCGTGAGTTTATTAACAAAAGTTGGCGACCCTCTCAATGTTATAGACAGCGTTTCATCTTTAAAGTCCCGTTGTTGCTATACTGCATTACCTATCATATAGATACAACTGCTCCATTCTTCAAACATATCTGACCCAGTGCTCAAAAATCTCCGCCGCCATCTCACCTGTTGGTAAGTGACGATGCGGCCGAAGATGAAGCATGCCCGTCTTGGAATAGCCTATTCACTCTAGCCTTAAAGCCATCCAGATTATATTGATCAGGGAACACACTCGCAGGCAACGCGTTCCATTCCTTAGCCGTACGCATTATAAAGGTCGAGCCAAAGCGGCTCGTGCGGATAGCTGGAATATCCACGACATAAGGATGAAGCGCTCGCCCGGATCGCGTCTCCCGATGGCGGAAAGGGGCCGGCGGAATGAGGTCGTGCAGCTGTTTCGCACACTCTCCGAAATGTAACCTGTAGAAGACCGACAGTGGAAAAATGGCACTTAATTTTCAATGTATTTAAACTGATATGTCAATGCCAAACCAAAGCCGCTGTCACCGGGTCATATAAGTTTGTGCCAGTGAACTATCGGCTTTGAAGTTAGAGGTTTTCGATGTATCAAAAATCGTGCAAACCGCTTGAGAACCCGCTTAAGTAACTGGTTGTTTGGTCACATTGGTCTAACGTTTTGGAAAATGTAAAACTACACCTTTTAAAGAATAAATTCAGAATTCCAATTTGTGCTTCTCGCATAAAAATTGTTTTGCTTTTGAATTTGTAGTTACCCCAAACTCGAATTATAAGCCAATAGTATACTCCTACAACCCACCTCATCTTCTAATTGCACATTTCAAAATAAATAAAAAATCATGATTTTAGAGTACGCGTAGTTTATGGACCGCGTTGCCTGCCAGTGTGTCCTCTGATCAATATAATCTGGATGCCTACAAGGATAGAGTAAATAGGCTGTTCCAAGACGGGCATGCTTCATCTTCTCCCGCATCGTCACTTACCAACAGGTGAGATGGCGGTCAAATGCCTGTCTTTACAATCACTGTTTTCTTTCACAATTCATAAAAGCAAAATCAACGTACACAATTAATCACAAGTTTGCTGGTGATATAATAAGTGAGTGCGCAGTGCACCATAAACGTGTACGACCATATGCCATTGATATATTAATGGCATATAAATATTTTATAAATACGCTATATCTCAGCCGCTGGCACGAGACTTTTATCAAGGAAATGTTTGTAAGAGACGAATTCTCGCGCGTCTATCGGAACAACGTGACGACCATTCATAATATTTATGGACTTAAGAAGTTATCGTTGGAACACGCGGAATATGGTGACCTTTTTATTTGTTGTTAGTATTAAAGAGATAGGAAAGAAGAACTTGTCTTGTATTTAAGGTAGTTGTTATAACTCAACATTAACATAATCCATGCTGATTTAGCGGGATTTAGCACGGCTTGCACCAAATCCTTAAACACATTTAAATATGACGTTTACCGTTTTTTGTTTAAGTGTCAGCTTAAATGCGTTTAAGATTTTGGTGCAAGCAGCCCTTTTATTTTTAATACAAGTCTTAACCCCGTTTAACTTTGAAACGATATATTTTAACGAAAATCTGACAAACCACATATTAGTTTTTAAATCACGGTTACAAAATTTCATTAGCTTCGATTGGTTAATATGGAAATTATCAAACTTCGTTTGCATGGAGCGCGCCAGCTTTCGGTAATCGACCTATACGGGCTGACAACAGTATCCAGGTTAATTAGTAGTAAAGAGCGCGCATCTGCACACATATCCAATGACCTGACCAGAGTGACAACGCGCAAATATACACTTTACTAATAGTTTTGTGGTCGGGTACAAAAAATAGTTTTTGACTATTAGCGATCTTTCTTAAATGGCAACTTGTCCAGCCAATTCAACTTAAGGTACAACACTCTTGTCTAATAAAATAACCATTATTCGCCAATAATTGTTCTCTGAGGTAGTTAGAATTTGGAAAGTAACATGTGCTATAATTATTTAGTAGCGTGTCAATCGGCAGCAGAGTTTGTTTTCATCAAAGTTCGTTCTTGTTAGGCTCCTGGAATATAACCAAACGAGTGAATTCGCTCTGGCATCGCTGTAATACGATAATCCAAGGGTGGTTGTGTTACATAGTAGGTAAAATGCTACAAGAGGGATAGCTGCCCAAATTTTATTACATTTTTCCTTTCATTGTTCGATTGGTTTCATCTCAATTCGCCGTTCACAGACGAATAACGATATCGTGTTTAATAAAATGCAATGTTATAAGCGCTGTAACCTTTAGGGTTGAGTTTCATCACTGTGTCTGTGACGTCCTGCTTTTTGTATTGTAGCAAAATTACTCTTTAAGTATGAAGAGCGTATACCTCACGTGCGGTCACGTGCTACCTTTAAAGCGATGTAACTTTTATCATTTTCACATTTGATCACTGTAGCTATACTTACTAGAGTAAGAGCACCAGCTACCTAAGCCGAGGGTAAACAAAATGTCTAGTATGCGTAATGTTTTTTCTGGGAACTACTGTGTAGTGTATGCCGAGTTGGCGCGCCGGAAAATTGTCGAAATCGCTCCGGGCGCGGGCGGCGACAGATAAAACGCAAATATTGAGTGCCGTCTCAAGTGACATTTGAAAATGATTGTGTGATTTGTAAGTTGTGTGTATGGTGTTTTATTTGGCCTATATTATTGCCAAAACATACTCACATCAATGTAGCAATAGGTCCGGTTGCCTTGACAATATCTAGCGTGCTAATTCCTTCTTTGTACATTGTAAGTTTTAAAAGAAATTAAGGGCGGGTTGCATCAAATTGTTAAACGCATTTAAGCTGGTACTTAAATTAATAACTCCATATAAAAAACGTCAAGAATTAACTTGTCTATCATGAAAGCGCTCACTTGCGATTTTCACATCTAAATATTCTAAATTGAAGCCAACTTTATTTGAGTACTTAACAGAAATAAGAGTTGCTTTGTGTATACAGACAGGTATTAGCACATGTTACAGAGAAATGTACAGATACGCGTTTCGCTGAAATTATTTGCAGGAAAACTCATTTTAACTGTATACAGCGCTGTTGTATACACAGAATCACATGTTAATAAATACTCACTCAATAATAATATTATGAACTCCAGGAGAAACCTTTTACAATGTCGTAATGTGTGCAAAGATAAAAATAAAGATTGTTTTATTCGTGAACTATGAAAAATCCTTAAAAAGTTTAGAAATGAGTTTTTATATGAAAGAACCTAATGGATTAAGCGCGGTTTTATTATCAATTATCATTTTACCTCGACGTTTTGACCATTTTTTAGTGTCATAGTCATGAGTACTGAGAAGCGAGTTGAGTAAACTAGATAGATTATAAGCTAACGGTTTTTAAAATCTTACCGTAACATATAGGTATGTATATTATTTGAACATTCTGCTTTAATTGATATAGGTTTGAAGTTCAACTGCATAACACTATCCAAGCAGGTAGATATTAATTACTATAATTACTATAGTAGATAATTATGTGACCTAAAGGATCACGAACCATTCCTTATGGCAACCTAGAATGAAAAAAATTACTAATAATAATGAGGACGTGCATGAAGTCCGCCAACACACACTAAGTAAGATTTCTGAAAAGGAACCCTATGTAACGAAACCGTATATTAATATTGTGGATACGGCATCGTATCATAAAAACCACACCAGAGAAATCTCTTCCTCATCAGTGGGGGTTTCCAATTAATTTATCTCCATGCTTAGCAGGCGGGTTGGGAAATATTAAATACATAACAAAAATCTCCTCCATTTTATGGTGTACAGTGGTCCTTGGTGGATAGCCGCAGTTACTGGCAGGGGCTCGCTTCCAGGCGAGCGCTAGCCATCTAATGCTTGTCTTTTTATCTCTAGCAACTCACCACGAGTATCAAAGATGCGTGGATGCAAGCGGTACAAAAATAGAGCACCTAGTCGCAAATAAAAAAAGTTGTAATAAGTACCTAAAATTGTGTGGTTTTCTGCGCAGGAGAGTGCGAGCTATATGGAGCAGGCGCTGGGCGCGCACTACGCCGCACCTTGGCTGTACCTGCTGCCCGACGAACCTCGCGATTCCCAGGTATCCAACCAAACTCTTGTTCACTTATGCTCACTTATGCCATGCACTACATTCAAAGTGACAAAAAATAACTGTCATAGCCTCATTTCATGGATGGACCGCGATATGATTTTAACAATGCATTGTCGCTTCTCGGCATTTCAATTTCCTAAAATTCTACATATATTCCCATTGCGACGCGATAGGTATGTATCAATAAAATATTTTTGTAACGTATTTTACGGGTCTTTTACCGCGTACCTTGGTTAACGAGACGCCCGAAATTTCGACGCGGTTGTCGTTCTCATTGTCACGAAGCGACGAAAAGCCCCGTAAATGAATTATAAAAACAAAATATTTTAAACAAAGTTTTCATTTTGGCGCTTTGTTGAGCTAACATGGAAACGTTTCTTCATTTGTTATTAATCCATAAGTATTTGGAGTCCGCATTACAAAGGGTCCCTTATAATTTACCAAGCAAATTACGGACAGCGTCCACGACACTTGGAATTGTTTTTGAAAGACTCGAATCCCTCCCGCACTTCATAAAGGTTTCATAAATATACTTCGCTTCCCGCAGTCCAGCGACCTAAAGTTATTTCAATCCAGCGCCGCTATTTCAAACCTAATTTCCTTTGCTTAATTAGATTACACGATGCTTGAGCCAATATTTTTTTAGCATTTAAGCAACTCGTGGTCCCTAATGTTTGGTAGTAATTCTATAAGATTCGTCCATTGCATGGCAACGGTAGGTACCTACTTATAAAGAGCCTAAAATTTAGGCCTTGGAAACGATTGCGGTAAAGGTCATTATAATCACCATTATCAGCCCCAGTCGGAATTGAGCTTTCTCAAAATTGTTAAAGGGTTTTGCTATAATCTACTTACACGTTTACACGGCAAGCGAGTAAAGCCAATCTGTTTTAGACATTTATATGTAGGTATAATCATCTTTTCGATTCATACGAACAACACACTGCTAATGGTAAATTACTTAGAAACCTACCGATATTCAATCATGTCGAAAAAGTTTTTAGGTGAAGATACAGATTTTTATAAATGTATACATTTTTGTAAAGATATCGCTTTTCAAACGTACAAAATTACAAATCTTTTCACGTTTACAGCGTGTCAAAGAATTCTTTGACGTTGGTAGGTATTATATTTTAATTGATATGGCAACAGTAGACATCTTGTACCGTTTATGGTTAGAATTATATTATGTATAGATTAGATTTAGATTTGTAAGAAAATTCGATTTGTATAATATTAAAGATAGAAGTAACTCATAACTCTCAGTCACCGTAAGTTTTTCCTTCATTGGAAGAGAAATAAGAACTTCGTACTTACATCAATAAAAGGTGACGTGCGGGACCCATTATATCGGCACGTGTTCATTTTATCAATGCGGTGTTTCCAACAAAGCATAATTTTATTTAAGTACCCACACATCTTATGTCGAATAAAATTGGAAAAAACAATCGTGAAATCCACATTGTTTCTATTAGGAAAAATAATAAATTTAAATCGGATTTCTATAATACAAGGCTGGTATTTGCGGCCTAAGCTGTTTCTCTGATGTATACAGTAAAAAATTATAATAAAAATAATCTGTAAAAGATATTTTAGTAACAAAACAAAAATGTAATGGATAGAAGAAATCCGGCTCAAATGTGAAATGAGTGTTTTTGCACTAAATCCTTCAGCGTTGGCTAAAGCCCAGACTCCAGCACCTAAAGCTTTAGGTTTAAAGTAATTCCTTTTTATTTCATTCTATTTATTTACTGATATACAGTATTTCGCCCACTCCCCGGTAATCAATTGAATTGAAATTTTCATGCACATATAAGTAAGATAATAATGCTTTTATTATCTTACTTATATGATATAATTATAGTATCAGTAAGCTGGTTAGACGATGGAAATGAATGGTAGCCACAGAAACCATGAGGTAGTAATTCTATATCGCGGTTACCGCGGCCCGGTGTAAGCTTGGATGAAGCCGGTGTGATCGAAGCGAAGATGTGCTGTCAGGAACAAAGTGGAATTGCCCGATAGCGATTTAAAATTTCGGCTAAAATTATCCATGTAAACTGCTAATAATTAACATACTGTAGACATGTAAAGTGTGACCGATATGTACTACTTTAAACGTACTTGTTAATTGATTAAGACAATAAAGTTAAGGATGGGTCTATCTTTATGTGGCTAACATTTTACAACTGCCTGGGAGTTCACTGGGATGGGTACAAAATATGTTATCATTGGCTTTATTATTCAAAATTTTAATACAAAATTATTTTGTGCAAAAATATTAATAATAAATGGTACACGAACAAAGTTATTTCAAAAACAATACAATAAGTTCGAAAGTTCGGTTTAGTGTTGGTGGTGACTCTTATAATGTACGTATATTAACTTAAATAAATTTATTCGTTCGAAATATTAGGATCGCATGGTGCGCAATCGGCGACCCAGTATGTCGGTCCATCCCTCTGTAGAGGTGCTCCGGCAGAAGGGTCTGGAGGACCTGCTGAAGGAACGCGCTCGGAACAATAGAAAGTTCCTTGATGACCGCGGCAAGCGAGGTCAGTATCAATCACTTACTTACTATTGCCGTGTTAATACCTGCAAGTAGACATAAATTAAAGCACATTTAATTTCTGTAATAATGCGCCTTACACACCTTCAGTTTTAACTGTTCAACATTTTCTGACGCATCTGACATATATACGTCAAAAAAACGGTAGGGTTTCTTTTCACGGTTGTCTCGTGATAGTCAGTGGAACACAGCTATTAGCTAAAAATAAAGCGGTCGACGTACAATGTTCCTAAAGATAAAAGCGCCTCTCTTATAGAGACTGCTTAACGAATTCTACAATCGTAGAGCAACATGGCTACAAGCGAACCGGGTCTCATTGCAGATCGCGGATCGGATCGCGGTTTCAATGAACTGTGCAATTAAAACTTACGGTTGAAACTGAATGTGTTTAACAGGCATTAGCTAATGTTCTAAAACTAAATCATTTTATCGTTTTACAGATTCAGCTGGTCTGTACGAGATATTTTCAAAGAACTGAAATGGAAACACGTTTGGAGAATAATGCAACATTAGCAAAATTTCCATTATATTTACCTAATGTACCTAATTGCGTATATATTTGTCTAGATCTTCGTATATAAACGTAGGGTTCACAGATGTTATTGACTAAATGTGTTGTGATTCACAAAAATAAAATCATTATTTTACAACGTTGCCCTAATTTGACTTATTTTTCATTTTTGTCCTGTGATCTATATGGAGTTAATAGATTTCTCTATTATAAAAGTATAGATAGAGAATAGCAGGTATTAGAATTCTACCATGTAATACAATTTTATCTATACTCATAACTCAATATTCCAATAATAATACTCGAAAATAAAGGACGAACTTTTTTCACGCAAACCTACAATCACAAATAAACATTTTTTTAATTTTTTTTTTTTTAATTATGAATGTGAAAGCTATTAAATAAATAAATTAGAAATAAGTAGTGCCTTTTGTGTCATGTTTACCTTTGCTTTGTATTTGTTTCCATTTTTGTGTACAATAAACGATTAAATAAATAAATAAATAAATTTCACGGCGCTTGATATTGATATCGTCGACTTGGTATCAGAAAGGACTCGCAGCTGCGAGTCACCCTTACTACCAAAAAAATTTAACATGAAAATAAGTGTACATAAAGTAGTGTATGGAACTGCATATAGTAACTGATATTAAATACGAGTTGCATAATTCCATATTAAGTAGGTACCTACGCTCTAAACGTACGTTTTCTAAATGAAAAACGAGAAATGCAACTAGCATTTAGAATATTGTTTTGTTGGACTGTTTTTGAATTAGTTTTGTTGACTATTTTTAATGCCCAGTAATTGTGGTTGCCAGGCTGACAATCTAAAGTACCCCAAATAAGTCTTCAAACATCCCACACTTCACTCACAACTCCGCACTAGAATTCCCTTATGTAGTGGGCGACAAAGACAAACACACGGATTCCAACCCAAAACAGTACTCAAATACATTAGTTCGATTGTTGTTCCACCGAACATGGCACTCTGCATAGCAAACCTACTGTCGCATGATAACATCTAAGTAGATCTTTCGCGCTAGAAGGAAGTAGTTTCATGATGTTGATTTGGTAATATAAAGTATCTACTAGCGACACACCTCGGCTTTGCACGGGTACTAAACTTTTAGGATCTCCCACTTAGTTAACCTGAAAATTGCTTGAAAATTCACAAAAAGTCTCATATTCATGAATACAATTATGTTTTCCAAAATTACGGAAGATTGTGAGAGTAGATGTTTGATTGTTTATTATTCCTTCACGGTAGAACTACTGAACGGATTTTGATGACGTTTGATGACACTCAGGCAGGCCAAGGACAAGCCAACACCGTTGGCACCCGTCATAAACTTAATCGGAACACTATCATTTCTGGCTTCGTGCTTGGGCTTTCCACGAATGTTTCATTTCAGCGCCTCATCTAGCCATCATGCCCTTACCTAATAAGCTACTACATTCCAAACTTTCCTCAAAAAGCGAAGGCATCGTATCCCAAGTATGGTCGGTCTTAGAACCCGTAGAGACGCACATGTTTTTCGCTCGCGTCGCGTGTTCTCCCAAATGTTTATACAATATTGGGTTCTGTGCTAATTACAGAAAGTTTATTTTGAAATGTTACCACGAATACCGTGATACGCTCAGCCAGCGAAGAACCACCAAGGTACGGTCGCGCAACCGCGTAGCATCCGAGCCACTTAATACAAACACATTGTCTCCTGCCTCCCCCTCTGCCTGTTGTCGCTGTTCGCTGTTCGATGGCTGCGCGTGAAACGACAGCTGTTGCGCATAAGCAGTTTCTAAGCGTAGATAGGTATATAAGTGCCTAATGCGTTGGTGTGGGAAGGCGGCGACGGGGCGCGTGAAGCGACGCATGCCCTCGCTCTCCATCGACCTGCCGATATCCGTGCTGAGGGAGAAACTCAGCCAGCAGAAGGAAAGGAAAATCCACGCCCTGCGAGCGGCTGCCAACCGGGACTACCTCAGGGAAATCGGGAAGAGAGGTACGTTTAACTTGAAGTGTTGGTTAAAATTGAGGGTTATTAGTTACTACGTCGGTTTGTAATCGTCATCATCATTGTCACGGCTCACTCTAAACTGAAGACTAAACATTGAGTTTGAAGGTCTTTACCGTAATATCCACACATGGTAGGCATGAATACGACGTGAGGCAGTAATCGTACTTATTACGCACTCTGTACCTGTAAAAATTCACTGACACCATTCACTACTGCCAAACAACATTTGTTTTCTGGATCAAACTTGTAAGCGGAATGGAAAGAGGTCACCCACCACCGGCAAATGGAGTACTATGGACATTAGTAATAGCAGTGCTATCACCAATGTGTTGCACTAAAACCTATTGACATATTGTTAAAGTACCTTGTCTTACATACCGGCAGAATCACAATACTATTTAAAACAGTATTGTTTGGCCGTGGTATTCTGTGTGGTGAAGGTCCTACGCCCATCGGGCGGCTCTGAAATTCGAACCGGATATCCCGCTATGCTCTACATCTCTCAGATATCAGAGCATCACATTAATTAGAGCAACGGCTCAATTTCATAGTATAATTAAAAAAGGAACTTTCTGTAAACTATGGTTAAGGCAAAGTTTCTTGATTTTTTGTCAGGTAGCCTCATTTAAAACATATTTCTATTAGTAATTTACAAACTCATATTAAAATGCATGTTGTAGCACATTTGAATTCCATACAAATTAAGCCCGGCTTGCATCAAATTCTTAGTAAGAATGACGTTCAACGTTTTTTTGTATTAAGTTTTTTGATTAAGTTTTTTTCAACTTAAATGCGTTTAAGAATTTGCTGCATGCTGCCCTAAGTTCATCAGAATATCTAAATAAAATATTACAATAGTTTACTGTAATGTTACATTCCTGTAAATATAAATAAATAAATAAAATAAATAATTACGGGCAAAGGAAGGCTAACAAAATCACCATAGACGTAATAGTATGTGCCTACTATGATTTGATCACATGGTCAAATCATTTGTAGGTACTATACTCCCATTGTCGTTAAGAAATAAGCTTGTGACAAATCTCTAACTAGTGTAGCTAAATTAAAAAAGTGACTGTTAGCGTTGACTTTTCTCGTAAGAATTATAAATTGTTTAACTTACCCTGCTGTAAAGCCTTCACTTAGGCAGTTTGTCAGACATTTTTAACAAGATTAAACATAAAAGTCGTGTTATCTTATCCCCTCAGGTTTCCGATGGGCTCCGTCGGCAGGCTCCGGCAGGGTTTACTGAGTTGGCAAAGCGGACTCTGCACGTGTAACGTTGACGGAAAGTTTTGATCTACCCTTCCACATACCTACCTACGTTGTCCGAGAATGTTGTTGTCAAACTTATTACTCTCATTACTCTTAAACTTAAATACTCATATTGTCTTCTGTACTCCGTAGAGACCTAGTTTGAAACTGTTGTAATCGAAATCAGTAATATGCATATGTAGATAGATGTACGTTCGCGTAGAATGTAGAGTTTAGTGTAATAATGTCAAAATATTGTATTAAATTATTAATAACTTCAAAATTTTATGGAATCTGTTGAGCAGATGTAATGTTAACGATCCAAGAGTAAATGAAAGCGAGAATATGATTCGCAGTAGATTTATGTCTAATGTTGTGACGATATTTAATATGCCTTGTAGATTGTGCAACAAATGCAATAAAAGTTGTTTAAAAGTAACTTTGTTTTATTTCAATTTGTACATATTAATTATTTCCGAAGCCTATATTAGTTGTTTCTTAATATTGCCGTCTTAAAATTACACTTCAGCCAGACGCTCTATTTTTGAATCGCTCGCCTCAATTCGAACGGTTTTCAATTTTGATTTCTGGTACGAAAAATTCAAAATTTTTTAATTCACATTAGCAAGATCGAAAGAGTACTGTTCAAAAATAGGGAAAATCAGCATCATGCATTAAAATATCGAACTTTTCATGCCGAAAATAAAAACTGCAAACCGTTCGAATCTGAGGTCAGCGATTTAAAAACAGGGCCACCTGATGGTATATGTTCTTGGTTCACAAGAGTTTTTAAAATAACCTATAAGGCAGTATTTCACCACGCCAGCTTTAAGATAAAATTACTTTCTTATATTCTTACATACAATGTGGGTTTACTAAAAATATAAAAATTGAAATACAGTGCACAGTACCTACAAAAACACAAAGTACCCAAATTTTCAGTTCCTAGAATACGATCGATCGTAAGAAATCCATCAACAGTACCAGCAGCAAAAGCTAATCTCAGATAAAGTAAACTCAAATACTCTCAGGTACGGAAACATATGTTATGAATCCGAGGGCTCATGTCTGTCTTGCCAGAGAAAAGAATATAACACACAACAAATGACACCTTAATTGAAAATAAATTAAAGTTCTATAACTGGCTTTATGTTAGCTACTTATATCGTTGCTATGGTCACTAACTACCTGCTTAGATATTAATTAACATGTTACCTGACGTACCCTAACCTATGACAATCTTAGAATCATAGAATGAGGCCTTTTCGTGTGTAAGACTACCGTTTATCAAACCCCCTTTTGACTCTGACCAGATTTCGTTCTTAATTAGCCATATCGATTTCATTCATACATCTATAGCTAGGTACCTATCTATAGGTATCTTCAACTCATCGTCCAACGATTAATTCGGGCAATAAATATTCATGAAGCATGTTTTACACAATTTGTTTCAATCTTGTGTCATTAGATAAAAAAATTGAGTACTTTATAGTGAATGAACGTTGCCGAAACGTTTTCTATGGAAACAATAAAGATGGATGCTTTTTGACAGCGCTCTCTAGGAACTCGCGCCAGAGGTATTGTTTCTGTGGTATAATATTAAACTGTTGTTTTTAGTAAACAATTCAGTGACCATTCACTGTAATGTATTACAGTAGATTTTATTCAGTTGCGATTACGGCCCCTGCATGATAGTATCTAGGAAACCGTATCTAGAGTAATGCCCAATTGCACTTAGGCGACGGTTAATTGATGTCTTAATTTATTAATTAAGCATTTAGGAGTCACGAAATCGGTGTCCGAGAAGTAAGCGAGTTAAAATTCCACTTAAAGCTGGTGTTCGTATTGCTGGTTTGGAAGATTTTAAATCATTTAGGCGTCACTTAAGCGTTGCTTTAGTACAATTGGGTATAAGTTTTTTATGTACTTCTTTTACTTCATTGTTTTATTTCTCTTTTATATTAAAATTTATGTTATGTAATATCTACTAACGAAGTCGATTGTGACTAAGTACACTCTTGTTTTGGACACGAAAACCCGTATTACGAAAGCGAGATTACTAATTAATCCATCAAAAACGAAATTCTCTCCTGAAATTCAATTCAAATCATGTCCATCAAGATCCGCGCCCACCTAATTAATTAGGGATTTGATATATGAGAGTACAACGCAAATATTTGATCGGGACCAATCCTGTACACAGTGCCTACCAGTATTCTGTAGGTACCCACACACCTTATTTAAAATAATGATTATACCACAACACCATTTATTTATATACAGTCATAACATCCATGTAGGTATACTCGTATGTTACCAGATAAACCCGTATATGGGTCAAACTAGTTTGTCCTAGGCAAAACTAGTTAGGTGCTAGGCACTTAGAAGAAACTATTTTGTCAACCAATTATGTAACAAGTCTATGCCGATAATTTTCAAGCAATTTTATTTAAATGGCGATAGATGTCGCTTAGATTAGGTTCGTACCGTGGCGACAATGTACCGGAAGACGCAGTGTGGGCAGGCCTCCCGCAAGATGGACCATAGTTTTAAAGGTCGTTTTAGGCATATTTTTAAGTAACTTAACATCGACACTTATACAACATATTCTGCTATACGGAGCTCCTTGGAACATGATTTGAATTAAAACATTTTCATTTCGCGAAGAGTGCGTTACGCACGTTATCCTCCGTCGGGGGGCGAAAGGCCCGTGCTTGAAAAGGGTACTGCTCCTTAGGGGTGTTAAGTCAACTTTTAACCATTTATATACGTAAAAATAAGTCACGAATCAGTTAGGCCAAGACCAATCTCGTTCGTTCTAATATTTTAGGCTAAACTAATTTGATAAATACTAAAGTAGTTTATCCTAACTTGCTTACGATTAGCTAGTTTGGCCTGTTACAAACTGGTTTAGCCTTAAATCGGTTTTGGCTTCAACCTGTGGTCAACTGTTCGATTCAATATGCTGAATGACCTGCTGACTTCATCAGAGAAGCTACACCTATATAGCAATACTACGAATACTGCTTAGCAGTGTGTAATCCAGCAGAGTTCAATAAAAATACTATCAACCCTTTTCTGTGTCGTTGTTCTCGCCAATTTCGACTGAGCGACTACTTCAATTCCGCTGGCGGTTGAGTCGCATGGTTTATGTAGCCAATTTTCAACACATAAAACCCCGCACATTGACGGCATAGAGCACTCCGTCGTACCGTATATGGCGACTAATCAAACGTTGCCTAGTAGACAAGAATATGTTCCACAGCGTAATTCTGTCGTATCCCGACCCGCCTGCCAAGCGTGGGACGGAAAACCCTCCACTAAACTGGAGGACTGTGGGTCTCGTCCTGTTGAGAGACTGTATGTTGCAATGTGTGTGTAAAGCTGCCGTTGTCCCCGCAGAGGATCCCCCAATCGCGTTCCCGGCCGAAGCGCAAGATGCCCTCGCTGTCCATCAACAACCCGATGGAGGTGCTTCGGCAACGGCTGCTGCTCGAGGTGGCGCGCAAGCAGATGCGCGAGGCCAACCAGCGGCAGGCGGTCGCCAACCGGCTCTTCTTACAGAACGTCGGCAAGCGAGGTGACTTGGAATTATCGTTTTTTTTCACTAGGGTGGCAAACAAGTGTATAGCGCGCCACATGGTAAGCAGTTACAGCAGCGTAGGTCGCCAACCGGTTCTTTCCGCAGAACGTCGGCAAGCGAGATGATTTTCAACGCTGTTTTTTTTACTAGGGTGGCATACAAGTGTATGGCGCGCTACATGGTAAGGAGTTACGGAAGCCTATGGACCTTTGCTATACCAGGTGTATACTAGCATATAGCCAACCCGACCCAGTAAAAATATTTTCACATTCCTCTTGATGAACTCCATGTTGTACTGTAAAACCTCAGCAGGCTGTTTATTCCACAAACTAACTGAACATGAAATAAAGTTCCTCTGGAACCGTACGGGACCATTTTGGTTATGAATGCTATTTTAAGTTTATTTTTATACAAAACTAGAGGCAAGCGAGAAGGCAGCCCAGTTGCTGGAAAGCGGTAACTGGCACCGGCAACATTTAAGAGCAGGGCAGCAGCATTCTCGCGCTGTAAAATCTAGAATTCGACATTTTTTCCAGACTCATATCTCCATTAATAATGACACTGAAATGTCTATTGTAGGCAAAAAAATAATTATTTAATGCCGAAGATCGATTTCAGTTTCGTTTTAATACAAATTTATGAATAGAGAAAATGTCAAACTTGAGATTTCACAGCGCGAGAATAGGCCTGGAGCAGGTGGCCATTCGGCTATTGATGTCCTTCGTAATCTTCATTAATTGACCGCTTATAGGGGGTGCAACCGCTGGACGATGTCTCTATTTCTGGGAAACAGATTTTAAAAATGATGAGGGTCAACAAAAAAGTTGCACCCTGATTACATGTAAAAAATATTTTCCTAATCCTATCACATAGGTATATTACTTGTTTCTTTTGTAGTTATATAATCCATCATATTATTTTAATGAAAATTCGTTCATCTATTTATCGTCGAACGAAGCAAGCAAAGCATGTTAGGTCTAGGTTAGAGTTGCTCGCGCGAATTACCTAGTAATTAGACATCGGAAATAATTGAGTTAATGCTACATTACTTCATTAGGGAGCATCAAGTGATACGTACCTACGTACCTATGATGTACTTGTACAACAGACCTTCTACATACTTATAACTTTGTACGTACCTATGTATTGACTTTACGTACTTGTACAACTCACATATTTGGTAGTGATAACTTGCAATAGGGCCCGCGGCTTCATCGCTGACTTTTTCTTGTTTTGTACTTGGGTTTCAAAGCGTTATAGAAAATATATCGGTCTCAGTATAGAGTAAATATCACCATAACACGCCTAAACAACACATTATCAATGCCATTTACATTATTAAACCATATGCTACAGATCGATATACTTACACTCTTTTCCATATAACGTGAACGAGCTTGCGTGAACTGAGAAAGAGCTTGTACGTGAGAGCTAGATTATCTCGTTATCTATTGAACTAATTATTTAACTTCACCTATCATCGATCATCCGATTATTAAGTAGCCCAAATATTTTAGACACCAAACTTACTCATTTTATTTATTTATATATTGTATATTTTTAATAAATATATCTACTGCTTTAATTTATCACGTACTGATTTTAGTTGTTCATCGGCTTCAGCAATTGCAAACTCTGAAATTTCACGTAAACAGTAATTTAAGAAGATTCCCAGGAAATCTTAAGTCCCACGTAACTTGGAAACGATATATTTTAACAAAAATCTGACAAATCAAACGCATAGATATTGGTATCTGGATCACTTCTATAAAATGTCATTGCCTTTGATAGCGTAATATTGAAAATATGATCAAATTACGTTTGTATGAAGCGCGCTCGGGAAACACTAGCCTTAATAGTAATTTACAGTCGCACGTTTTAAATACTAGACGAGAACATACGAAAAAAATATAAGGTGTAAAATATTATGATATTAAAATTTACTCCCATAAAAACAGTGTTTAGGCTTTGAGGTAAAATTGGGCGTAGAAGGCACTAAGATTATCAATGTGTTTAAAATAGGATTAAAATCATTACAAATCATTCTAAAAGCCCTTACTAATCCATGCTGAAGATTAAAAAATAATGTGAAATTCGTGTTGACTTTTTGGGGATGTTATCCGTAAATGGATTCCCCTGTCAGTACCGGATTAACTCAGCACGTAGTATATAGCAAATGGTAATAGGAAACCCTAAAATCTACTTTATGATTTTTCTTTACTTGGTACATCATCCATCAGCTTTACAAATATCACCGGTAAAAGTCAAGCCTTGAAGGTGTCCTGATTATTCTGTTCGGAGAACTTCCTCGTAGGCAATGCATTTTATTACGCATTAGGAAACTGGTCCTATATGAAGTCCAAGAGGATGAATCATGCTGCGTTAAATAGCCTTATTGATTCTAGATTCTACTATTCGAGGAAGGCATACAGGCATACATAGAGGTCCACCCAACCCGGTTTATCTACGACATCAAGACGGAATGCTCATATGCCCGCTTGTGTGCCCCGACAGCGTAAAGATGCCGGCGAAATGAGATAGTGCACTCTCCGAAATGCAACCTGTAAAATACCAACAGACGCGTAACCCTAAGCCGGTGTTCAAGGATTACATATAGTTTATCTTTCCAGGATACCTTGGGAACCGAGCCTCGGTCCGCTACGCGAACTAGAGCCCTGCTACCGACCGCCTTCAGTTTCCGAGCTGCCGGCTGGGGCAACGAACTACGTCAATCTCTACTTAATAGTGCCAAATTATATGCGTCGCCATTCGATTGAACACACATTATTAATTTAAACAATTGCTCTGCTTTCTTTAAGGTAAACAATTTACCTTTTGAATTTATTTAATTTAATTGTTTTGTTACTACTGTTATATTATCTACAAGGTGCCCAAAGGTTAATACAGTTTTTAGACACCTTGTATATATTTTTATCGATAATTAACGCCAACAAGTCAGCTTTACATAATAAAAAAAATAGCATGTAATAGTTAAGCTATAAAGAATAAAAAAGGGAATTAGAAATATTTACACCTCGCAAGTCTACTCTTGGCTTATTCTCTGTTTATGTTAGTTATTGTATGATATGGGGCATAACTACGATACATACATCATTTATTGTAGAAAGTAAAGTGAGAGCTCGGCTCACATTATTGCTGAGCATTGGCCTAGGTCTTGTCAGTGATTGCAGAATACGTTATTGGATTACATTTAAAAAATATTAAAAATATAAATGGCTAAAGTAAAACTAACCAACGGTACAGTATTTTGCAAAGATTTGTATGATTCCATCTTCGCTTCATAAATGAATAATGACGTCACAAAATTAAATAGTTCGTTCAATTTTCCTTCTTCAAAAACGTATTCATTAGGATTGGCTGATTTGTCTTTAAAGTCCTGTCCAATACCGTATTCAGTTGCGATGTGAGTACAATACATATTTTATAAATACGCTTTCTTCTTACTAATATGTAAGTATACTTTATTCACTGTCTTTCTGATTTTATTTTAAGTTATCTTTGCTGCGGATGGTTTTATGTCTTATCTTACAACAAAATTAGATAAAAAGTGTAAATTAGATGATTATTCTATAACATGTTTAAATATATCTTCATAAGTAATAAAGTAAATATCTGTATACCTGAATAGATATAATGCACAGCTACAAGTACTATAGTGGTTTAGTTCTATGTACAGTGTAGCTGATACATAACAAGTACATGTATTTTTGAGTTATATTTAAAATTGTTCTCTATTAGAGTATTCGTAGGCAAATGTAATAGTTCGTACATTATAATTCCGTTCAATAAAAACGTTAACTTATTAATGTTCTATTTTTAGTAGACCATAGCCACATAGTTAATACACATGAGTTCCCACGGTTCCGTAATGACGACCTGAAACTGTTAAACCTGTGTCAATCTTCCAAAATATTTTGGATATTAATTTCAGCCACAGCAGGTGAAATTTGAAACTATGTGAAATCACTATGCCTTTGATGTGGGTATAGCACGGAGCAGCTCTGCGTGGGTACGGAATCGAGCACAGGAATCCATAATTAATTTTACACTATACCCGTTGCATAGGTAGGAAGAAATTTCTGAACAATAGCGTGATTACCTCCTTAATTAATTCCTCTTTTGTCCCGCAAAGAGTTCAAAATTAAAATGGTTATTTGTATCTAAACCAAGTCCCTCGTTTTGGGCGCCGCGGCGCTTTGATGATGGTAATTAGTTTTTATAAATCCCTAACAAACTGTGGAGTCTACAAAAGGTATATTACAATTTTAGAATATTTAACTCAACTTTGTTTCCGATATTTTTCAAACAGGCTATTTAATCAAAATATGAATAAATTGCATATTTTTTCCGAGGTACGTCGACATTCAACTGCAAAGGAAGGCTTCGTATATAAATAATTTAGATTTCTGCGTCTACAACACATGTCAGTTAGTTAGTGTGGTTAGTTCTGTACTTAATAATACTAATACCTAAATCACTTTCCCGAAATTGTTTTATGATATCTCTAAATAATTTCAAGTAGATCAGATAGACAATCGAGTCGTGTCAAAAATGGCGAAGTCGTCCAGAGCTTTTGGAGATCGTAGCGTTAAAAATATTTAACCGAAAACCCTGCTGCCCGTTTTCTGGTTTATGGAGGTACTAGCTAACTTCACTTTAAATGCAGAATTATGAAATACATATATAAGGTATTTGGATATTTATTGCTACAGACACTGGCGAACCTGTGTCATCTGCATGAGCACAAGTACTCGGTCGCAACGCCCACTTTTTTAGTGAATACCATACCTATACTAGCTAAACCACGTTTTTAACACGTGAACAGTAACTGAAAAACATTTATTAAAATGCCAGCAGCACGTCGGGCCCAACGTTACCCGAGATCTTTTTTTGTCCCAATCTGACAACAACGTCAATGTTGGCGGCAAAGGTAATTAAGGTTTTTGTATTTTTAAACTAATTTTAGGGCAAGAATGTCAAAGTGTTATTTTATAAGGTACATTATCTTCAAAATCTAATTAAGGTAAGTCCATTTTAACCCCTTAGGCAGCGAGATTTCATTATGTTGAACCCTGTTTTACCGCATTTAATAGTAATCCTAATTAATAGTACCGAGAGAGGGACTCATTTACTTTCTAAAATAAATAAAGTATATTACTTGTAGTAATTATTAGAAAGAAAATATCAAGTTGAATATCGTAATAGCTTTTTAGGAGTTCATTGATTTGTCTAATGTTTATCGTGGTTGACTTTTACCTAATCTATTTGTAATATGTACCTACGATGAACCGAAATAACGTGTTTATCCCTTAGAAAATAAGTTTGTCGTTCAAACATACTAAACCCGTTGAAATTGGACGAAGTTAGGGAAAGTTATCTCTAAATTCAATCTAAGTTTTAGATACGAGTACAAAAATGCCAATTGGAGCTCAATTTACTCTAATTCTTGACGACAACCGCACTACATTCGAGAAAAAACTAGAAAAATCATCTTTAAAAAACATACTTGCTTAACTCTAACGTTGGCACAATAACTATAGAGCACTTCAACATTACAGCCTTAAAGCCGAAATTACACTTGTAAGTTTAGCTCGCGTAAGTAACGTAAGTAACTTATCGATAAAAGAGTGTTTACATTTGCAAATTTATCATAAGTTACTCACGTATTACATTGTACGTTTTACACACGTAGTAACTTACGTGACGTAAGTTACATAAGTGACTAAAACTTACCAGTGTAATTTTGGCCTAAAATTTGAATTTCAAAAGAAAGGAAGAGAAACATTACATAACGGTTGTCTGGAAGTGATCGCTATTGGCGATAAGATCACCCTTGTACTGGCTATAATCTTACAGAATCTGTAATAATTATACTGTTAATGTACAATAAAGAGATATATAAAAAACAAAATAAAAAAAAAACGAAAAGGTGAAATTTTGTAACTAAAGCCAGCATTTAAACTTCAAAACATCCAATTGCACGTCTTCATAAGGGAATGCAGCTGATATCCTGCGATGCGTCCACGTTCCAAGAGGCAGCTTCTGAAGCAGCAATTAGCTGAGATTCTATTAGCACCGACACTCCTCGACTGACGACGTTAGCCTTCGACATTTCGCCGTCTGCAACGGAACTAACTTATTTTACTGCATGGCGTCAAGTAAATGAGGTGAACCGTCTAGTGAGTAGAGGGCTTACGTAATACCCGGAAATAGAAAGGTATAAGATAAGTTGGGTTTATAGTAGAATATTTTGCACTGTGTGCGTGTGTGTGTGTTAGTATTCTAAACTGTGAGATGTCTGGCAAAGTAAAATAGCACCACAGCCTCGTACACGAGTAGAGAAATAGTAGTTAACTATAGCATACTATTCCACCAATTCCAAGTACACTACCGGTTTTAGTAGAGTACATTAGTAAAGTTAGTAGGATAGTTAGTACTTTGCCATTATACTCTAGTACGGGAGGCTAAACTCTTACACTCGTGGGTGTCATACAAGGCGGCTAATGTTTTCGAGGCAAAACTTCTTGAACCTCCGTAGGCTGGAAAATGGGCAGCAGCGTTTTCCATTGTTATATTTATAACAATGCAATCTCCAACCCGCCTGTCAAGCGTGAAAATTATGGCAATAATCTCCTCTTTCGTGGGTGAGGCCCTAACTCCTGCAGTGGACTGTTATGGGCTGTGATGATGATACTACTTTAAAATAATAAAAAATAATAATCTTGGCGTTAATGTGGCAGTTGTGCTCTCGCGCACGAGGGCCCGGGGTCCGCCTTGACCATGATCCAGGATTTGGCAGATCAGGTACTTACAGTGGAGCGACTGCCATCTGACCTCCGTGACCCTGCTACCAGGGGAGCCTGACCAGATTGGATCATGGTAACACATTCAGTCGCCTGAATATGCAGGTTTCATCACGATGTTTTTTCTCACCATAAAAGCATCGGTTAGTGTTCCACTAATGTACATTACTCAAAAAAGAGTCATTGGTACAAGGCCGCAGCGGGATTCTAACCCGGTACTTCTCGCTTACGAGTCGGATACCATAACCGCTCGTCCACCGAGGCTCTCGAACATAATTCTACATTAGTCGGTGGTAAATAATGCACATCGGCTAGTTTCGGTTTCATATTTACTACCACGTGTCTAACAGAGTAATACTTTGGGTGTCGTGGACGAGTTTAGAACAAATGAGTCCATCCTCCAAGAACACTGCATCAAGCAGTCTCTATCCTCCACAATACAGGCTCACAAATCCCCTTTTTTCGCCATATCTCGTGACGAGGAGATGTCTCTGTGGAGCACCTAGTGGTGCAGGGGAGGTGGTAGGCACAAGACCACGCAAAAGATCACCGATGCACTGGACCGACCAAGTGAAAGCTGCCTCTCTATGAGTGTACTAGGAAAGCAGAAGGTCGAGAAGAGTAGGGGTTGGTAGGTACGCGGGTAAACGGGTAGTGAAGCGTGCTGCCAATCCTCAACCGATAACCACGACCATTCTGTCAAGAGTGTAGCGATTTAGAAGAAGTATAACAGAGACAAGGCTCTACGAAGGCGAACAACCGATGTCCATTATTTAAGTACCGGCGACATCTTTACACACATATTTTTCTTTCTAGATAAGTGTCTGTCAATGTAACAGTGGTCTTGTGAATAAATTATTACTATCGAACGACATCCGTATGGTTAAAGTTTGGTTTAGTGGTATCATTGACCACCTTTATTCAACGACCATCATTTCTGTATATTACTTCTGTTGTGCGTTGGTTTGATTACTTGAAACTTGTAGTATATAGAAATCTTTATACAAACCACAGAAATCCAGTCTGAAACTAAACCGCCACAGCGGCAACACAAGGGCCATTTTTCAGCACTGACCCTTATCATTAAACCGACAAATTCTTTCTTTGGACATTGTCTAAAAATACAAAATTAGAATACATGTAGCGAAATTTTTCGACCTAAATATTCAACACGGGATCGTTTATAATCGATATTTATATGCACTACATTCTTCCAGTGTCACAGAGTACTTAGTATGTAGGTTAGTAAAAAGTATAAGCTCTTTATTGCACACACAAAAGTAAAATATAAACAACAAGAACCAACAAATTTACATGTGCGCAAAGGTGGCCTTATCGCTTCAAGTGATTTCTTCCAGACAACCGTTTAGAAGATATAAGATATAACAATAGCTCAAAGTAGCGCTAGTGCGCGGTAATCGAATGTTAGCAGAGTTTCGGATTGAACGGTGGAGAAAACCGCGGGGGACCGCTAGTCTGTATAATAAACATTGCAGTCTGTACAATATGATCGAGTGACTTACATACGTCATCCACTGCTACCCAACAGAGACACCACATCGAACCAATGGTGAAAGTAACTCCTGGATAACTACACCGTGCCAGGTCGGAGTTGGAATAAAATATATATATATATCTTGGCGTTAATGTTCCGGTTGTGCTCTCGCGCACAAGGGCACGGGGTCCGCCTTGACCGTGATCCAGGATTTGGCAGATCAGGTAATTACAGTAGAGCGACTGCCATCTGACCTCCGTGACCCTGCTACCAGGGGAGCCTGATCAGATTAAATCATGGTTACACATTAATTCGCCTGTTGCAGGTTTCATCATTATGTTTTCCCTCACCGTAAGAGCATCAACTAATGTACATAACTCAGAAAAGAGTCATTGGTACATGGCCGCAGCGGTATTCGAACCCGGTAGGTGCCTCTCGCTTACGAGTCGGATACCCTAACCGCTCGACCACCGAGGCTCTTAACTCAGCTACACCGTGCCGAATCGGAGCCGAAATAATAACCCATACATTTTGTACGGACTTACATGCAGGAGCAACCGAGTAGCGGCCGAGCAATGTAAACTAGTAAGTTTTCCCTCGGTATAGGATAAGCGTGTTCATCTATAAACATAGAATAAAACAAACTCGCTTCCCGCCGTCTGTCCCTATGTACGCTTAGATCTTTTAAACTACGTAACGGATTTTAATGCGGCTTTCAACAATAGATAGAGTGATTCAAGAGGAAGGTTTATAAACAAGATAAAAGGGAAAGGTAGTGGTAAAGTAGATGTACGCGAATCAAGTCACGACGGGTCAAAATATATTGGATATTAGTTGATCATGCTACGTCTGAAACTCGACTTGGACCTGACACGGGGCGTAACACCATCCGATTATGACAGCAAAGTACAGCTCTACAAAATTAACCTTAGTAGCGAAGCCATGAATAATTATGAACCTACATAAATATGACAGACGCTCAGGGATTCTTCGGAGATGTTCGGATTTTGTCGGGAGCCGATGTTCGTGTAACGCGGTAATCAGGCGTGATCTAATTTGCAGTGACACCTACGCGAGTGATTGCATTAGCCCTGGAGGAGCCGCCGCCAGCCTTTAAATATTCAACTAGCGGATAAAATATGGTTCAAAATTCTTGGGAGTTGTTATACTTATCTTATAGTTAACATATCATTTCCTCTTACATCTAATAAATTATTACATGTCAACAGGCCCCGAAGCACTCTGGATTTCCTCTACATCAGTAGGGGGTTGAAATCTCCACACTTGGTAGAATAGGCACACAACAGAAAGTTTCCTGACCGTTTTCTGGTATACAGAGGTTCTAACTCCCTTTTTACGACACGAGGCGAAGGGCTTAGTGCTTGATTAATTAATATGTGTTAATTACTACATACCTTTATATATGCAACATACATACTCTCGCACGCATGCATGTCGCAGTGGCAGGCAGACTACCGAGTGCCACAATCGATCCTCACACATCGCTTTGGATTAGTCTACAGTGAATATCTTTTACTACATTTACACTGAGGCCATTCCTGACCTCCTAAGGAACAACGTAGGTATCTACGAGTAAGAATAGTACATAAATCTATACTACAAACAAGAAGGTTGCAAGAAAAAAATCAAAGTAACAAAATCTAATTTTCCCACATCCGTAGTTGTCTTTTGAAACAATATTGTTCGTGTAAACAAAAGATTAAACTGGATAAATCCAAAGACCGCTGTGAATTCCGCTAAAAAAAAGTGACGAACATTTCTCAAAGGGCGTAGAGCAAAGTTTCCTCATTGATGGGGAGATCCAACAAAGCATGAAGTATTACATCGGTGGTGAGAGAAGAAGCTTTAAATGAGACTTTCTCGTTTCTTTACCTACGTCACAAAGTTTGAAAACACCTGCAGGGTGTCGGTTTCCTTGGGACTTTTGCGTGGGCATTATGACAATAAATTAAGTACATCTACAGAAGTCGATAGGTGTTCAGTAAAACTTTGTCCGGTTATTACTTTTATATGATTAAGTAAATGCTGACAAAGAGCGCGTTTAATGCAGTGCGTAAGCACTCATACACGCCATTATGTTCGACGACCTGAGTGGTTCAGTAGTTAACATGCCGGTTTGCCACGCAGAGGTCCCGGGTGCGATTCCCGGTAGGGCAGAAATTGAAATAATGAATATTAATTTCTGTGAATTAAATCACTTTTTTACACTAGTTTCATTTTATTATACAATTTTTTTATTAAATTGCTACCGGTTACGAATTACTTATCTTCAGGCAATGATTTTATATTTTGTTTACAATCTATATGTAGGTACAGACACATAATAATTTAAATTGATGTGGATACCTACAGTATACAATAATGTTAGGATGTCACAGTGCAGAGAAATGTACAGTATGTCAACATAATACAAATTACAAGTAGTCAAGTGATTTAATTCATAATAATGGAGTTCCATCATGAAGTGACAACACAAAGTGTTAAATATTTAATTTCTGTCACGAGATTGGGTGTTATACGTACAATGAGGATGTATTAAAAAAGTAAGTATGTAAGTAGTTTATCAGTTTCTGTTATCGTTAGTTATCTGGTACCCATAACACAAGTCCTGCTTACTTTGGGGCTGTGTGTTGTCCAAGCATTTCTAATAGTGTTCATTCAAAATTGAGTCCAGGCAGTTTTAATACCAGTTTCGTATCTGAGATATCCTAAAGAAAGGTCAGGTCAAGAGTACCCGCCGTCCAAGTAACACAGAAGCGCTGTATATTAGCTTACTATCCACAACATATTCCTAAGCTGTACAAGCCTGCTGAACAATAGCGTTAGAAGCGCTGTATCACGTGATATAACTCTGATTTGGGCACAAATTGAACATCTATTAGCTGAATAACTGTAATTAATGTTATAATATGTGGGAGATAATATTATTATTGTATTTATCTTCATTTTTATAAAATGAAGGTAGTGTTCTTAAATTAAAAACTACATGCGGGTACACCGCAGTCTATAAAAAGGCGGCCATCGCTCTCGACAGGTCAGACGTTGTCCGACTGCGGACACGGCACCACCAGTGCTCTGAACTGTCTTCCTCAGGTAATCTTGCTTAACCGTATAACGCGTATTATTTCTATGTTCTATATTGTTATTTCTATAGAAATAACAATTAATGATTGTCAACTTGTCTGTATTTTGCTAAATCTAAGTACATCGCTTAGGCTACTAAAACATGTCCTCTCCATCTGTTGCTGTCCATTTATTATATTATTGGTAATAATATACATAGATTTATTATTCATATTTCTTTGTTTAATTCCTATACACGTTCTCCCACAAATATTTGAGCATTAATAAAGGTAGCAATCGCTGAACATTGACCCTGTATTATACTATAGTATGTATTTTCTAATTTACAGCACAATGGCCGATTAATAGGGTCTGTGTTACCTGTGTTATCTTTTGAACGCTTCTGTGGAGTTGAGAATTCACAAGAGCCAAATTGTGAATTATTTTCACTCCTAATACATATTTTGATATGATGTTTGCGTGAACCAATTTGTGACAGTGTTTATTGTAAAAAATTTAAAATATAGTAAAACCTTGATTTTTCCTCCATGTGCGGAAAATTCGGATGGAAAAGAAAATTTATTGTCAAACACTATAAGTATTTAGACAAAAATTTTCACGCGCTCTAAATATCACTTTTTACTTGTAAATTATAGTATAAAATAAGAATATAAAAGACTTTATATTTTGCATTTGTATGAAAATCTACCAATAAAATAATTTTTTATTCGAATCCAGTTGTTACGAGTATTTTCGTTGACTAAACAATTGAACTTGTTATTGTATTATAATATATTACGGTTAAATTAGAGCTTAAATAACCTAACGGACAGAAAAACTCGGATAATCCCCGACCAAGTTTACTTAAACATAAATATTTTGTCAACTACAGAACCGCCTTAATGGAATAAAGCTGAGAACTATCTCGTTTAACTGGCTTCCAAATAGAGAAAACCTCATTCAAATCGGTCCACCCACAGAGACACAAAGCCACACAATACATCAAACTTAAAAAACCCCTCTTTTCGTCGGAGGTTAAAAATGGTTGACAAGCAATGTGCATTGTATTAAAAAAGTCATATTGGACTCATATCCTGGTTGAGCTCTAGCCCACGAGGCCCGGGGTCCTCAATGACCTTGATCCAGGATTTGGCAGATCAGCAGGTAATTACAGTGGGGCGACTGCTATATGTGTTAATACTTCTTCTTCTTCTCATCGATGAACTAAACTCTCCCTTACACTTTGTTCGCCCAGTATTCGGCGATGCATACAACATTTGGACTGGCCTTGAACACGTCCTCCATTGTGAAAGTTTTAGGACACGTGAATACTAGAATGCCCGGCGATCCCACAAGCAATGTGTACTGTATTAATAACAATTGAATGGTATGTGCTGTTTAAGTATCCAGCCGTGGTACATAATCAGCAACGAGGTGACACGAGTACTTGTCTGAAACAAGACAGCCACAGATTAATGTACAGCTTAATAGTGGGTTAATATTGTAATCAGTGAACCACTAAATTCTCTGTAAGAATTTTAGGTCTCTGTAAGATTTTTTAAACAAAATTCCTGTCTAGTGTGTGCTAAAGTTGCTAAAGCTCCCGATGTGGACCTTTTATGACATCCTATAATTATGTATGTTAAATCACAACATGCATCATTATAGTTTTCGACAGTTCTTTACGGGTAAGAAACATATTCGTCATATTTGATGTTGTTTCTGTATGCCACTTTATTTGAAATATTGTTACTCTGTTGAAGCGCCCAGTGCTAGAAAGTAATATTGCAATATCAAAAGCTCAAAGGCCACATTTCAATTTTAATTTAAATTCCTTCACTTGCGTACGCGATATAACACGGTGCGTCCGCTCTGTCACTTTATAGGATGTTGGTACACACGAGTTGTTCTATTGCTATCGCTGTTTATTCCTAATATTCCAGTCAATATTGGTATATTTTTATATCCCACCTATCCTACCTACCCCATTTACATACAAACCACCCCTGCATTATTTTAGTCAACACAACAAAAAAAATACTTAAATCGTGGCTTGACAGCCATTGATTTTTATATAATAGAATTCAATCTGAAATTGTATAAATACCTAAATCTCATTTAAAGCTTTTCTGGTCCGTTGTTGCTATCCATTGTTGTTAAATATTTCGTATTTAAAGGTATATAAGTAGTTTATTAAGTACCTAATGTTGGTTGTAAGTCAAGTTCGATAAAACTTGGAGACGATTTAGTCAACAACAACATAATATATAATTGCAACAATATTTACAAAATTAACAACATGGTAATCAAAGGATAAACGGAATGGACTGCATGATCAACGCACAACCGAAGTAATAATAATCATCTTGGCGTTAATGTCTCGGTTGTGCTCTCGCGCATGAGGGCCCGGGGTCCGCCTTGACCATGATCCAGGATTTGGCAGGTCAGGTAATTACAGTGGAGCGACTGCCATCTGACCTCCGTGACCCTGCAACCAGGGGAACCACACCAGATTGAATCATGGTCACACATCCAGTCACCTGAATATGCAGGTTTCATCACAATGTTTTCCCTCACCGTAAGAGCATCGGTTAGTATTCAACTAATGTACATAACTCAGAAAACAGTCATTGGTACATGGCCGGAGCGGGATTCGAACCCAGGAGCTCTGGCTTACGAGTCGCATACTGTAACCGCTCGGCCACCGACGCTCGACGCACCGCACAACCGAAGTAATTCGATATAAAAAAATTGTTCTCCAAAGGAGTCCTAAATATGTAATACGTAGCAAGCACTAACTACTTAAAATAAGAATTTTATTTTCGACAGTAGGTTGAAGATAATAATATTTATACTATGGAAAATGGAACGATGAAATACAGAATTTGGTCCACATGAACAACTCCTGCGAAAAACACTAGCTTGATATAACTGAAATTTAGTACATACATTGTTGTAAAAGTAAACACTTCAATAATACTAAGTACCTGAATAGGTCTCCTTAAATGTAGGTACATTACCCCTTTATAGAATAATTCATAATCCTTCGACGTCATAACATAGTTACAATAAAGCAACATTGATTAAACAACGTACGTAAGTGTTGCTAAGTAACATATTAAAGTGAATCATAGTACGCGAAGTGGCAAATTTATTATTTAAGTGTGTTTTGAAGTGTAGGTACACTGGTTTGTTACTTACTTACAACTCTACTATCCAATGAACACATAAGTAAGTAATTCGAATTACCGAACTATCGGTACAACCCCGCTTACGCATTGAAATAGAAAAATTGTGGTTATGTCATATTGTCCACAATACAGATTAATAACGAACAGAATGACGTAAATACGATTATTTATGCATCCGAGAATTCCAATTAAGTCAAATTTATTCGATAACAAATTTATTCAAGAAAAAAAATCTTTGTGTCAGAGAAAAAATTCTCTATATTTAAACAAGAAAACCGAGAATCAGCGTCATAGCGGTTGTCGAGACAAAAAATATTTTTTTAGTTTCATTAGTTCGGCGGAGATTTTGTTACATGACATGATTCATATTAAGCTGAATCCTTATACGCAAAGTGGCAAATCCTTTATTTAAGTTTGTCTACGAGCGTGGGAGGATGTGGTCGCAACTGTGACGTTGACGTTTTAAAAAAGGTCTATGTTTCATAAACACTAATTCATGTAAATTCATTGTAATGAATTAAATTACATTAGGGTAGAGTTGAGTCTCACCGGCAACTGAATGACCAATTACAACGGTATTTGTATATGTATTGCGTCCATATTTTAAATTTGCTTGTGTGCGTTAATGCGATAGTGAGGCGCGTCATTTCAGCTTAGACAAGCTCTACCATTTAAGAGTTTACAAAAATACAAACCTATCATGTTACCTATACTATAAGGACCACCTACTTATCTAATATTACAAATTTACTACCTCGGAAACGGAAACTTGCGTTAATATCTATCTGAACTATTTAACAACAATTTGAACTGTAACTGCTATCGGGAACCCGTGAGTAACCTACTATACCATACGGTGATAAATTACAGAAACTTTACATAGAAAGCATAGTTCAAACCAGGAAATGGAGCAACCTGAAAAGTGAGTATTGATCGTAAGTCCTGTCCATTATTATCTATATTACACTTTTCCCGCTATCGGTTTGCAAAGCTATTGCTTTCTTGGTGTTTACCACCTGCTTGATCATCACCATCATCCTAGGGGTCAATCCGGGCTCTTATCACTTTATTTTTGTTTTGTATTTATACAAGCGTATGGCCCGCATGATGGTAAGCAGTTACCTACCGTAGCCTATGAAATACTTGATAAAATAATTTACATAATCAAGTAATATTTGTGGGCGCATATGTGTAAAATAGTGGTAAAGCCTAGCGGGTCGCTAGTAGAGTATATTTTTACTCGATGCTCCCATTACTGTAAAAGAGGCTGTTACATTATTGAATTAAATGTCATAGTGTCGATACATATCGTATCGAGCTTGTAAATAAAGGATTTCTGTGAATACCACCTACGGACATTTTTTTTCTTTTATCCTTGCCGAATTTGCCTTTGAAGATCAAATCAACGCATTTATCGCTAAAACCGATCTGTAGACCAAAAAAGTTGAAACGATAAGTATTCTGCGTGCCATACACTCAATACATATCAACACACAGTCTCGAGAGCTAATTAGTACCCCGTTGGCATTGTAAAATTTTTGAAAATGTCTTGACAATACAAACATTTCACTAAAATCCGTAAATAAATACCTTATTGCAATTTTTTTTTAATATTACCTTGAACATTTTATGGGTCATAAATAATTAATGTACCTGTTTCGATAGAAGCAAAAGGCACGTGTAGGAGACTGTGTACAGCAGTAGATGTCAAACGGGTGAGATGATGATGATATCCGTTTACAGTTTAAAGATTCGGGAATACGAAAGACATAAGTACATAAAATTAAATTGAATGTATTAGTATGCCACATCTGGCCCCACGATACAGGCTCACTCTAGTGTGAAGGCCTAGTGTGACAACCTTTCTACCTATCTATAAGACTGTTCGATATACTGGGAAAGTGTAACAACATAATATTTTTTCAATAAACTTATTTTTTGTAGTTGTATTTGTAACATTTCTGTTGCAGCAATGTCGAGTGCATGGATGCTCTGCTCTTTGCTCTAGTGTTGGAAATGGGGCTGCTACAGATCCGAGTTCTAGGTAATAGTTGTAATTAGACGCCTAATATTTAACAACCAGCTAAAAAGTTTGAGGAAGGAAGTTGGAATCACTATCTTTCCTAGTTAATTTGTTGCGGGTTCCAAGACAGTCTCCGTGTACTGAATACATAAGCACGGTCCACATTGCTTTTATTTGAGTGAAGCCTGCCTACCTTCGTAACGAATTAAGTTACTAGTGGTGCCCTCTAACAGATCACGTGGAACACTTTCAGACGGCAGTTCCGAGCTTCGCAAATACACTTTGAAGCCAGACGGCAACGTCGACCAACAGAAGCTCTCCAAACTGGAGAGAGACCGGTAGGTATATCTTTCGTTTCTGCACGCAGTAGTAAGATGGCGCCACCGGACCGGGAGTATGTTGCGAATACAGGGAGAACTGGGTGATGTAGGTCAGATTCTCAGAACGACAGATTCTGTGGTAGTCAGTATTTTATAGGGCGCAAAATGTAGGCTCTACCTAGAGCACTGAATACTTAGAAAATTTTCTATCCAGTAGTGTAATCCAATGCATAACTTCAGTGTGTTATAGAGAAAGAGTAATGGCCAGTTAGACTCTATCAAATAAGATAAATTACCAACAATCATAAAGCTTTACGTTCGCTTAGCTTTGTGTTTCCGACTTCTTCTGAAAGCGCTTTAAGTTTTACTGAAAGCGAAAAAGTAGTATCTTTTCGCGTGCGGCTACTACCACCATACCCACACTACACCGCCAGCCCTTTATTTTTTACGGTATCAGATTGCTAAAACCTTTGCTGGTCTAACTGAACTGAACTAAACAAATACAAGTAATTACTTACGACGATTTGACCTCTTAAGTGTCTTTTTTTATAGGAATATAATTTATTATAGACAAAATATTTACACTAAGAAAGACAAAATAAAATTCTTATACTAAAATATTATAACTAAAAAACACCGTTGTCCCCCGGAATGGTGCCCAGAAAGCTAGCTGCTTTGCCTCGTTGGATAGCAATGCTTATCCTCTGCCCGAGGAACCTCTCAAGTGTCTTATATTCCTATAACTCAATTAAATTCAACTGCTCTTATTCTCAGAGTAATGGTAAAGGAGGTGTTTCGGAGGACTCTGGTGGAAATGGCCGAGAGGGGGGAGTGGGGGTCGCTGCAGGAGGCGCTCGAAGGCGACTGGCACTCGGCGCCGGCGGCGCAGGAGCGGCGATTGCACCATGAGAGGCTCATTAGGTAGATACGTAAGCGTAGTTATTTAACATTTGAAGTCAGTCGACTACCTACCTACTCAGTTAGAGAGGTTAAGAGCTTTATTTTTATGAGTAGCCAAGTAGTTATATCCGCGTGTGGTGTCCGGCAGAGTAGAAAAGCACCAACCTCTTACACTCGTGGATGTCGTGCAAGGCGACTAATGTTTTACAAGTTTTAACGAGACAAAAGATAGAGTCTGCGTAAGCAGGAAAATGGGCAGCAGCGTTTCCATTGTTATATTTACAACACTGCGATCTCCAACCCGCATGCCAAGCGTGGAGATTATGGCAATAATCTCCCCTTTCGTGGGAGAGGCCCTAAGTCCTGCAGTGGACTGTTATGGGCTGTGATGATGAAGTGGATATAACCTCCAAAACTACGAATACGCCTAGTTATCTATTTTCAAATTATAAAAATCCACGTGTCAGATCTAATTTGACACTCATCTTTCGAACAAAGAATTGCTTCCTATGGTATTGATTAAACTTACTTATGACTACTTATTTCAGTTCTTGTGCTAAAATTGCTGGTAAACTCACCACAAAGAGGAAACACTGGGCAGATGAAGTCTGCAATAGCGACAAAAAGGTCGCAATCCTTAGAGATACAATTAAGGTAAGCAACTACGAACTTCCATGTATCCCACCGTCTGTCCCTCTGTATGTATGTACGCTTAGATCTTTTACACTACGCAACGTCTTGGCAAACACGCAACAAACCAATCATCTTAGCGTTGCGCTACTGCTCGGCATGCAAGGGCCAAGGGCCCGCCTTCCTACTCTTCTTAGTCTATTCGCTCTTAGGCTACTACTCGGTTTTCGGCATCTTTGGTGGTGAGTCCGTTGTCACGCATAGCACTCTTGTCATATACGCCCAAATTCCTCATACTTTTTGCCCACATGACCGCTCAGATCGTCACCCACAAATATACCGTGCGACAACGGAATGTTACGTAATACTTCCCCGATTTGCTCCCAGAACATCGCCTTGTCCGCGTCGCTGCAACCGACCTGTGGAGCGTAGGTGATCCAATTGTTCACGACCTCTTCAATAAACACCCCTACAACCATAACGCGGTCGCTTATACGCTTAATGTCAAAGACGGAGTCCCGAAGCTCCTTAGCGAGCACCACCTCCACCCCGTTGTCCCCACTCGGGGAGTTACAATGTTACGGGACCTGTTGCCTCTCCATCTGATCTCCTGCAAAACGCCACTACCACCTTACACCTGGCGAGTACGTCGGCCGACTCACTAGAATGCCCGGTCACAGTGTTAAGGTTCCAACACCAAAGCGGACTTTTCTTTGGACTAGCTTCGTCTGGGGACCACGTGCAGGTAAGGTTGGCTTGGGCCGCTGAGGTGGTGGTCGGGCCTTATAAAATGTATAATATACATTCATATTATAGTAAAGAAAAGCCGAGAAATCTTTGCGAGGTCGGGGCGGGCCGCTGTTTTTTACAAATAAGACAAAGTCACTTCCCGCCGTTTGTTGTATTTACGCTTTGATCTTTTAAACTACGGAAGGGATTTTAATGCGGTTTTCAACAAAATATAGAGTGTTTCAAAAGGAATATATATAGATTTTCAACAATATAAAGAGGGTTATACGTAATAAAGAAAAAAGGGTAGGGGTAAATAGGTTTAGGGTAGGTGTTGGGTGGGGTAGGGGTTGGAAACCTGTGCGGTTTCAAAGGAACTTTCTCCCACGCACACTAAGGTTGTGGAATGAACGACCTGGAGAGGTTTTCCCTAGAGTACAACATGGAGTTCTTCAAGAAAGGGGTAAAAGGTTTTTACGGGGTCGGCAACGCGTGGGTGATGCCCCTGGTATTGCAAACATCCATAGGCTGCGGTGACTGTTTACCATCAGGCGGGCAGTAAGCTTGTTTGCCACCTTAGTGGTATAAAAATAAACATCTCGAGAACGAAGTCGCCCCGGGTCCACTGGTTTTTATATATACTTGGTACTCAGTAACAAACGAGCAGACACTATCTGACAGCGATAACACTCGTGTATAACATCTACTTAGGTTTCATGAAACAAACCACGTCCTCCACGTACTTATCTCAAAAGCCGGTTACATATTCGCGACTCCCCGGGTGTAGCAGCACTTTCTATCAGAAATGCTTGCTTGTTTGCCTCTCTCTATGTGTCTCACAGGTACGTTATCACTGTAAGGGCTAAGCACAGACCAGAAACGAAATTTTCCAGTCTTTAGAGAGGGCATTGACAGCTTTTTCATATGTTTTCATACAAAAAATGCGTTCAGTGCATAGCCTTCTTCCAGTGGTAACAAAACAATGAAATCTCCTTCATTTTATGTCAACAGCAAATAAAAAGAGCTGTCTGTCGATATTTTCTATTGGTGTATTGTAATACACGATATAATCGATATAATAATTATTATTATTCTTAAGTCATCATCATCCTTGTGGTCCATTCCGGGCAATCCCGGCTTACCTTATACTTGGCACAAGTGTACTTTCCCGTAAAGTGTACAATGTTTCCTTATACCTTTTGCCTTGTTCCTTTGTGTATTTTGCTGGCAAATTAGCCAATTAGGAGGCAACATGGCCATAAATATATTCAAACATAATGGCTATTATTATCTTTTCAACAAAGCTACTTTCACTAATAATAAATATAGAATATGTTAAATAACATCCTATATTAGGTACAGCATGTGTGGTAATGTCAGTACCTACTTCAGTAGACCTTTCGACCTATTTATTACCGCGCCACATACAATCGGTTGGTAACCGATAGATAACATAATAATATTGTAAAGAGGAAACATTTGTATTTTTGTTTGTTTTTAATTGTCAAATTCAAAAACTACTGGACCGTTTTTGAATATCACTTTCATTAATAGGAATTAAGCTACATTAATCCCGAGTGACATAGGCCACTTTTATCACGGGTAAATTATAAGTTCCCCCGCCAAAGTTATTTGTTTACAGAGATCCGATCTGCGCGTGGGTGAAAGCCGCTGCCGGCTAGTAATAAATTAAAAGCAATTAGGTACAATATCTAGGTAACTACAATACTTACCCGTACTAAGAAACACCGCAGTTGTGTTTTTGTCTACTATCTAGGACAATAAAAAATGTGTGGAACAGATGTCTGGCCATGCCGCCCCCGCCAGGCACGGGAAGGAGAGGCCGGCCCAAGAACCACTAAGGATGCCGAAGACCGAGCAAAGTGGACTAGGAAAAGCAGGAAGGCAGACCGTTATTTAACGCCTAGATGATGATGATGATGATGATGATCTAGTACAATAAAACAGTGCATTTCGTCTAGTACCATACAAATGAAAAGGGGAAGATACCAGTTGATTAAGTGAGAACGCACACTCGCCTAAATGTATCCCGTAAACACCGAAAAGCAAGTGATCAGCCGTCGACGTTCGAGGCTTTGCAGCTTTAAATATTAAATTTTTTCACCAATAAATAAACTTATATTGTTTGTTTACAAATGTGACTTTGACCACCAAATTGATTGTCAAGCTGACGTTTGGCACTACCTCCTATTTATAATTTTTTTCCCTATGGACACTATCCAAGGGGACCGCTTTACACAACCATGAAGTTAGCTGGCTTACCAATCTTTTTGGGGCTAAGTTTGTATACCCCAGCACTGGCCACCTCATCCTTCAAACCGGAATATAGGTGGTGTAACGTGTATCTTTCACAAGTCTGTCAATAATCTAAATTGGCATACCCTAATTAAATAAGTATTCGCGTCTAGGACGAGATTGAAAATGCGAACGCGCGTCTTTGCTTCGCTGACAAGTGGCTATGCGCGCGCGCAGAATCGCTGGACTTGCGCAGTCAAAGGCAGAGGGCGCCTCTTCCGAACGCGGACAACGAACACCGAGTGCACGAGGAGTTGACTAAGCTTATAGAGCTGCAAATACAGGTAGGTAAACCATACCAGCGATAATACGTACATATCCTCTTATGTGGGTTCGATAAGTAAAAAAAACCGTGGCTTACATCTTCTTGGCAGTTTCGCTTTCCATCAACATTAAAGTCACTTTTCTTTTTGGTGACTATAATGTGC
Source organism: Blastobasis adustella (assembly GCA_907269095.1). NCBI lineage: Eukaryota > Metazoa > Arthropoda > Insecta > Lepidoptera > Blastobasidae > Blastobasis > Blastobasis adustella. Next base: position 11,068,565 of record OU026119.1, on the reverse strand, counting down.
CAGGTTGTGCACGGGCAGACCCACGTTTTGTGGGTCTTCTAAACGTCTACTATTGCTACAGAGTGGAAATTTTTCTATACTCGATGACGTAGGATAAACTCATAGTCTATTATAAACAAGTGTTTAGATTAAAGGCAAGTCCAAGTTCTTGCCGCTAAAATAGGAGGAAAAAGAATAAGAAAGTGATTTCCCTGGCCTGGCCTGGCTCTATCAGGCTGGCTGACCGCTAGATTGACAAAGATATTGGCAGAACTATCTTTGACAGCTCTCGAAACGGCAAACGGATTCTTCTTTCTTCTGTGGCCACCCCCTAACCCTATTTTTGCGAAACCCTAAAATTTCTTAAATAATATGGAATTAGGACCTTTAGGTCTTGGAAACCTACCTAATCGACAGGATATACTGAGACTCCCATCCAACCTAGCATCTCAGGCCTTCAGCATCGTGGCTGGACTACATTTCCAGCCTACGTGCCGTTCCAGCGAAACCTTTGTCATCGATCGGCCCAATAATCTAGCTTTTAATCCTTTCAAACCATTACACCTATACCGATCGTCTCGTCAAGCATAAAGACTCCTGCCTATCGACTCACGAGTCAAGAAGAGCCTATTACTTAATTAGTATTTTTGTTTTTCGCGCGTGTACGGTGTATGGCTAGTGAGGGACGCTAACGACTCAGACCAGGTTTCGATCCAAACTCGAGATTCATGTCCGTAGGAAAATGTCATTAAAGCTTTAAAAGCACAAAGGTTCTTAAACGGAACATGGGTCTAAATCGTACCAGAATTCGGCGGCAAACCTAGACGTAGACTTAGTTAGAGCGCCTAGGCCATCGAAGACAAAGTCGGGTTCGTGCGCCAACTCATTGTCTTCGATGTCACATCCGAAACTGTGTCCCAGGTTAGTTTCTAAAATTTTATTCTGTGAGGGTGAGTACTGATGATATGTAATTTGGTAATCTTTTTCTTTTAAATTTGTGTTTTAATCACCTTTCATACTTACATTTAAATCTCTAAGAGCCCTAATAAATACTCTAACTACCACAAAAGTAATGAGAATGTAACTTACTGTTAGCTTTCGAAACTTAGAAACAAAGATAAAACCAAAACAAACCAAATCACTGACACTACGGAGATAAAGACATAGATAGAGAACAAAATAAACGTCACAAGCTGAAAATAACACAAAGTAATAAAGCACAAATTAATTTAACAAATCACACGCGAGTTGTAATGAATTTTCCCGTGGAAATTTGCAAAACCTGGGGTTTCTTAGTTACGGAAATTTATAAAATGATGTTCACGCGACGCGCCCCAGGGGTTGACTGTCCCGTTTCTACTCCCCTGGCCACCTTGCTTCGAATCCTTATCTTCGAAATTCCCATAGTTCAATATTTCAAACAAACAAAACATCAAATATTTCTAATTTTAAGAGGTCTAAGCGACTGCTCTTATAACGTTCGCACATCCATAAATTTTACAAACTGTTCCTGATAAACCGAAAATAGTTGAATGTTACAACAGCTAAGGATGTATTACACACGATGTTTGATTTATTCAACGAGTCGATTAAATTTAAATAACGCATAGAAAAATACGCAAGCAAATGAGTTCGATGTGGAATTCCTTTAGACCAAAAGTTATAGTGTAGGGAAGTATGAGTAACCAATATAATGACATTTTAGGTACTATAAACTCGATGTAATGTTAAATAAGACCATGTATAGATTAATACCGAGGTTTAATTTCCATGAAGCAATTAAATTTGAGTCATCAAACAAGTAGATTAAAATTAAGTTCTAGACTCGTTCAATATTTGGTTGTACTTTATTTCAATTATTATTTTGGATATTTCGTTGAAACGTGTCTATATATTCACTTGTGGGTATTTTTTCATGGGTCCCATAACTTGTCGCCCAACAGTAAAAATATTCCCGATATTCTGCCTGTCGTTTAGCTAATCAATGGCGTAAATTTATTACGTGCTTTTGAAGTAAAGTATTTCTCTTAACGTCAAATAAATTGTTTAAGTTTATTACAAAACCAAGTTTTGGTTAAGTATTTGAGAGCATTTGTTAAAAGAAATCATGATAAGCAAACATATTTTAACCACACTGCTCTGTGTATGATATGCCTATTCATTTCTAAGTCTATCAACTATAAACATACGATATATAAATAAATTGTACGGTGACGAGCTCATGGTACATAGTGATCGTTACAGTACATTACATTCTTGGCAATCAGCACTTTTCACTTGCTATTGAATTAAATAGCGGTTGCCAACAGTAGGTATTAGTTTATTCTCAGGAAGATTTAATCATAGCCTCCATCGTAATGTCCTACTCAATAAATAATTTTGAACTTGAACTTTGAACTGTAAACTTCAATGTCTCTTTCTCTTTGGCGCCACTGTAAACCCTAACTAAACAGAAATTGCAGCAGGGAAGGAATGATGGGCCTTTCATCAGTAATATGAGTACACTTGATGTCTTCTAAAATTGACGTTTGTTGACTCAGGAGCGCGAGGAGGCTGAGCAGCACTGGCGCAAGCGTTACTCAGATGACATCGCCGATATTATTGCGCGCACGGCTAACGTACGCGACGAATTGCAAGAAACTATCGTCCGACGTGATGAACTACAGAAACTGGTGAGTTGGTAGTTTTGAATTAGAAATACAAATAATTGTATTTATCTATAGTTTAAGTAAATCAAATATTAGGTATTAATTAAAATGGTATTAAGTTTTAGGTGCCCGTCTATCTGCCTACTTTTACGGAGTATCAGATGGTAGGACTACCCCTTTAGGTTCACTATGATCAACCATGTCAATATATTCACTGTATTAAAAGGCCACATTAAAATATACACTTTACCAATACGTCCACTCTATCAAAATGTCCACTCTATCGAAATGGCCATCCTACTGCTGTATCCACCCTGCTATGTTGTTGACTGTAGCGAACTGTTCGCCAAGCAAAATTTTCAAGCCCTTCAAAACGACCATTCGCGTGTCATGTTGAAGCTACGCCGGGTTTATTTGCGGTCAAGACCGAGTGCAGTGTGAACAGTGTTGTGCAATCATAATGTATCGATTCATAAAAAGCAATGCAAGCCCTTGCGGGGCGCCTTCCTTACTCATGAATCGAACGGGTCGGACACTCGTAGTTGTAATATTTTTAATTAATAAATTCCTTGTTTGTAGATAATCTATTTGTATTTTTTTTAAATATCCTCCACTGCCGCTTAGATCTGATTGGCGCAGTCGGTAGTATTGTCGAGTCTGTGCGTGAATAGACTATCGTAGTTGATCCCGCCTGATCACGTTTCACCGTGCCTGTCGACAACCTCGAACTTTATCAATGGCAGTGAGGCGGTCTACATCCAGAAATCGATGTACCTTTGGTGGTGAGTGAGTGCACAGAAGATATTTTGGTTGCGTGTTCCTATCCACTTCCAAATGTTTTCACCACGCTCTTCCCGATCCAGGGCACCATCCCCTAGTAGTAGTAGTCGTCAGTCCCTCCGCATCGCGCAGAGAGACGCTTGGCGAAACATTAGGTTATTATCAAATATTAAAGAAATAAGTGAATTTAGAAATATGGCTGTTAACATTAGATAATGTACATGAGGCATTAAGAGCTGTGCCGAAATTTGAAGGCAACGTAAATACTTTAATAAGATTTTTGGCACTCTGTGACCAACTTGTATTAACATACACGAATCCCGAACCCGGAAATGAATTAATTAATTTAACCACATTAAATGGCATCATAAATAAAAAAAACAGGGCCCGTAGCCCGTACTCTAGCCACGAATGGGTTTCCCACAGCCTGGCAGGGAGTTCGTGAATCCCTTATGAACAACTTCTCTTATCACCGGGATGAAACATCACCGCGGCATCTCTGAAGCACGTGTTTTATCACAGCTTAGGACAAGTCATTTAAATTCCGAGGAAAATGCGAACTTAAAGGCACTGTGTAAACAGTACGCTGATATATTTTATGTCGAAAACGAGCCCTTGACATTCACTAATCAAATAAAGCATAGCATTATGATCACCGACGAAATTCCCGTCCATACCAAGAGCTACCAATACCCATACGTACACCGCGAAGAAGTCCAAACCCAAATACGCAAAATGCTAGACCAAAACATTATTAGACCATCTATTTCCGCGTGGAGCGCACCGATCTGGATTGTGCTGAAAAACAAGACGCTTCGGGTAAAGTCAAATGGCGTCTCGTCGTAGATTTCCGAAAGCTTAATGAAAAGACTTTAGACGATCGGTACCCAATCCCAAACATTAACGACATTTTATATAAACTAGGCAAGTGCCAGTATTTTATCTGCCTTGACCTAGCCAGCGGCTTTAACAAAATAGAAATGACCTCTGCGGATATCCATAAAACGGCCTTCAGCGTCGACCAAGGCCACTATGAATTCCTTAGAATGCCTATGGGATTAAAGAACAGTCCTTCCACGTTTCAACGTGTTATGGACAACGTTTTAAGAGGCTTAAATAACTGCATGGTATACTTAGATGACATTTTGGTATATTCAACATCCTTACAAGAACACATAGATAGCTTACAAAAGTTTTCCAACGGTTGCGAGACTCGAACTTCAAAATACAACACGATAAATCTGAGTTCCTAAAACATGAGACCCCTTACCTTGGTCACATTATAACTAAAGACGGCATTAAACCGAACCCTGATAAAATAGCAGCTATTCAGAAGTATCCCATACCAAGAACTACCAAGGAAATCAAAAGCTTCTTGGGACTTTTGGGCTATAGAAAATTCATTCCGGATGTCGCTCGAGTTACAAAGCCTATGACCTCGCGATTAAAAAAGGGCGCAAAAATTACATTAACTCCAGAGTACATCCAATGCTTAGAGCATTGCAAAACGTTGCAAACGAACGATCCGGTTTTGCAATACCCTGATTTTTCCAAGGAATTTATTCTAACCACTGATGCATCGAATGTTGCAATCTCTGGGATCTTGTCACAAAGTACCATCGGTTCCGATAAACCCATAGCGTATGCGTCACGAATACTCAATACAAGCGAAATGAATTACTCAACCACTGAAAAGGAACTCTTGGCAATTGTTTGGGCGACTAAGTATTTTCGACCTTATTTATTTCGGAGAAAATTTAAAATTGTATCAGATCATAGGCCTTTACAGTGGGTTATGAATATTAAGGATAATGGTAACACCTGTTTGACTAGATGGAAACTTAAATTGGCTGAATATTAGTTCGAATCAATTTATACAAAAGGCAAACTGATGCTGGTAGCAACGCAGATGCCCTCTCTCGTATCGAAATCCACAACGAAGAAACAAGCTCTATTATTGCAAATGCATCCGATCAACCTGACCAGGATATACAGGACGACCGACGGACTGAAACAGAACATACTGGAGCCGAGGACCCTATTTTGCAATCCCTGTATTATTAATATCTTATTGTTAATCCCTGTATTAATCCCTGTGTTAATAATATGTATTATTAATCCCTGTATATAAATTCCCTAGGCAGTTAGTTTTAAACATTGTTAATCACCCACCTCGTCACAAAAACTACCCCATTTAATAACAATACTATCTTAAAAATTACTGTAGAAATTAACGAGAATAATTTAGAGGAAGAAATAAGTCAAATAATTAAAAAATACATCAACCCCCGTGTAAATACTGGTATATTAGTTCAACGCATTGAAAAAATGTATTCAATTGTGTCTACAAATCAACACACCTCCAAAAATTCCTCAATGAAATTGTTTCTAGTTTAATCCGAAATTGAAAATGTGTGCGGATACTTAAGCCAACAAGATATTATTCGTAGCTACCACGAAGGCAAAACAAACCACCGCGGCATCTCTGAAACATACTTGGCCTTGTCGAAATACATTAACGAGTGCGCTGTATATGGTCGCGCTAGGTATGACCGTAACCCGATACGCCCCGAGTTCCACGTAGTGCCGCCGGCCGTCCAAACCTTTCGAAATCGTTCACGCAGATGTTTTCACCGCGGAACAAGAAAAGTATTTAACCGTAATAGATTAATTTTCCAAATTCGCTTCAATTTTTCTATTTACCTGACTGTACTGCCCCGAATATAGTAAAAGCAATATAAAAGTTTGGTACACATTACGGCTTACCTCTAACTTTAGTAACAGATCGCGGAACCGAATTCACGAATCAAGTGGTAGCTGAATTCTTGCGTCTCCATAAAATCACCCATCACACTACCTTGGCTCACGCCCATAATGATAATGGGATGATAGAGCATTTTCACGGAACCCTATTAGAACGCCGTTTAAAAATTCAGCATCCTACTGAGCATTCCAAAGACCTCATGCCGTACGCTATGCTAGCTTACAATAGCTCTATTCATAGTTTGACAAGGTGCAAGCCCTTTGACCTTATTACAGGACACTATGATCCCTGAGACCCTTTAGACCTAGATGTGACGGACTATCTTATGCAACAACATACCGACAAAATCGCGACAAGATGAAAATGGTCTATGATTTAGTTCACGACACATCTTTGACTCAACGTACCGCCATGATGAAAAACATAAACTGCAATCGCGAGCCGGAACCCGAGTTAACCCCGGACCAGGATGTCTATGTCCGTAATCCTGTAGCTGTCAGACATAAGTTGGCCTCTCGTTACACTCAAGATGCAGTAGTTGCCAACTTACCTGTACATACAGGGTGTCCCGTAAGTCGACTTCAAGCTGGAATCGGGTGATACTCCAAATTATAATAGTTACTAGAAAAATAAAAAATAAAATCTAAGTCTTGATTTTTTTAAATTATAGGCATTTCTTTTTTTTTTCGAGAAAATGTACACCCTGTGATGGTTTTTTAGCTCCTGTTGCTACAAATCTTAACTTTTTTTCAATTTTATTTTTCCTATGTAATCCCGAATAGTGCTAATCTAACCTATTACTTAGAATTCTAAGTCAACTGCTCCAGCTTGGAAGAAAGTGTCACATTATGCCGTACAATGAATAGACAATTAATATTTCGTCCAACTTTAACGGACTGTACTGAACAAAAAAAGTACTACGCCAGGTTGGCAAGTAGCACGAAAAGTTGACGCATTTAATAAGGATTCTAAAATGGAAAAAAATTCCTTCAAGAAACCCAGTTTCGAAAAATTTTTCATTACCTACTAAAAATTATTCTAGTGCGTTCAAAGCTTGCCTAAGACCGAGTGAGACGGAGAGTCATTCATGAAGTGTGAGTGAGACAGGTAGTGACGCTTTCGAGTCAAATATTCTAATGGGTGAGTGAGACAGATAGTGACGCTAATGAGTCAGATACAGAGAAAGTCATTTTATGAAGTGTGAGCGAGATAGATAGTGACGCCACTTTTTTAATATTGGCACACGCAATACAGATCAGTACGTTACGCTCCTTCGTTTACTACGCATCTTTCCGTATTCGTTGGTGTTATTTCGTACTTTCGACTTTTTGCTTCGTTTATTGGACTTGTTTGTTTGCTTGTGATTTGGACAGTTTCGATCTCTTTACAACGACCTTTGCTTTCTCCTGGACTATCGTGTGATTGTGTAGTGCCACCATGCCTGTGTACACCACTCGGGAATATGCCAACATGCACTTTATTTATGGCGAATGCAGAGGGAATGCTAGTGCTGCGGCTAGACTGTATCTCGAGAGGTACCCAAATGCTGATCGTTATCCAGATCACCGAGTTTTTACAAATGTGCACCGTCTACTCTCCACAGAAGGCATACTTCCAAACCGACCACATGGTGAAGGAAGAAGTTCCTTGCCTTACGAGGACGTAGTACTTCAAGCAGTTGAAGAAGATCCAAGTATTTCGGTACGTGCAATCCAGCAAAGCACAGGAGTGCCCAAAACTATAGCTCACCGAATTTTACAAAAACATGAGCTCCACCCATACCATGTACAGCGAGTACAAACCCTGCATCCTCAGGATTATCAACTTCGGGTTGCGTTTCGTCAAACGATGCTACAAAGACACCGGGAAGATCCGCGATTCTTAGAGAAAATTTTGTGGTCGGATGAATCGACATTTAAAAAAGACGGTTACATGAACCTACACAACTTACACGAGTGGCACGTAGAGAATCCGAATTTAATGAGACAAGATAGATCTCAGTATCGTTTTAAAATAAACATGTGGACCGGAATTTTAAATGGAAGAGTCATAGGACCTTTTGAGTTGCCAGAGATCTTGACTGCTGAAGTTTATTTAGATTTTTTACAAAACAGTTTACCTAGTTTACTGGAAGACGTGCCACTCAGTATTTACAGAGAGATGTGGTATCAACAAGATGGCTGCCCAGCGCACTATGCCCGCTCAGTTAGAGCATTTCTCAATGAAGAATATCCGGGCAGATGGATAGGTCAGTCTGGTACGATCTCGTGGTGTGTGGTGCCGCCACCTCAAAGAATAGCACCACCCCATCTCTTCCCGTGGGTGTCGTAAAAGGCGACTAAGGGACAAACCCGAAAGATGGGCAGCAGCATCTTTCTGGGTACATTAACATATACTGCACTGCGATCGCCAACCCGCCTGCCAAGCGTGGCGATTATGGCAATTCCCTCCCCGATGACAAGTACACACAAGCCACGGCCCCCAGTACCCGGCGGCCCCGCTATTCCGGACCATGGTAGCGGTCACGGTAACGGCGGGGCAGGGGGTGCGAAAAATCACCGGACGAGATCAGGCTACCGCAAAGCACGACCACTGGCCCTGGCAACATACAATGTCCAGACACTGCGGACCGACGAAAAGCTCGTGGAGCTGGAGGAAGTGGTAAGCAGATTACATTGGGACATAATAGGGATATCTGAAGTCCGAAGAAAGGAGGAGGACTCGATAACTCTGAAGTCCGGAAATCTGCTTTACTTCCGGGAGGGCGACCAACTGTCCCTAGGTGGTGTCGGGTTTCTCGTCCACAAATCCCTTGTGAACAACATCGTTAAGATCGAGAGTGTGTCGTCTAGGGTTGCGTACCTTATACTCAGAATTACCAAGCGGTATTCGTTGAAGGTCATACAGGTCTACGCACCGACTTCGACTCACTCCGACGATGAAGTGGAGGCTATGTATGAGGATATAACTACAGCCATACATACCTCCAAGACACATTACACCGTTGTCATGGGGGATTTTAACGCGAAACTGGGCAAACGAAGCGGAGACGAGTTGAGAGTGGGGCAATTTGGAGTTGGAAGTCGGAACGCCCGTGGCCAGATGCTGGCCGGTTTTCTGGAGAAAGAGGGACTCTTTATGATGAACTCATTTTTCGGGAAGCCGGATCATCGCAGATGGACGTGGGTTAGTCCCGATGGTGTCACAAAAAATGAGATCGACTTCATCCTATCTACGAAACGGCATATATTCAATGATGTCTCGGTGATCAATAGCGTAAAAATTGGCAGTGATCACCGCTTGGTAAGAGGCACATTGAATATTAATCCACAGCTGGAAAGATCGAGATTGATGAGGTCCACGCTCCGGCCTGTACCCATCCAAATCCAAAACCCCGAGAGCTTTCAACTCGAATTATAAAATCGCTTCGAGTGCCTAGGAGAATGCGTCGACGTGGACGACTACAATAACAGGTTCGTGGAAACTGTCTATACGGTTGGGTCAAAGTTTTACAAAGCCTACCGTACAAAAAGAACAAGCAAAATCTCTGACAATACCCTCAAACTCATGGAAGAAAGACGCGCAATGACTCTGCAATCCCCTGATGATGTCTCTCAATTTAGGCGACTTAATCGACAGATCTCCAAGTCTCTGACTCGCGATATACGCCGATTCAATACTATCAACATTGAGACGGCGATCGAGCGGAATAAAGGCTCTAAAGTATTTGCGAGAGATCTGTCGATTGGACAGAGCCAGTTGACAAGACTGAAAACGGATGACGGCAGAGTTGTTTCAACCAAGTCCGAGGTTTTGAGGGAAGTTCTATGGACAGTTATACACGACAACACGGGCACCTGTTACCAGTATGGCAAAAGACCCCAGAGCCAAGTTGACCCGACACTACACCGAAGATATCCCGGACATCAGCCTGTACGAGATTAGTATGGCTCTCAAACAGCTCAAGAACAACAAGGCGCCGGGTGATGATGGAATTACGGCTGAGCTTCTGAAAGCTGGTGGCAAACCTGTGCTTAAGACCCTTCAGAAGCTGTTCAATTCCGTCATCCTCGAGGGAAAAACGCCGGAAACATGGCACAGAAGTATAGTGATATTGTTCTTCAAGAAAGGTGATAAGGCTCTCTTGAAGAACTTCAGACCAATATCGCTGCTGACCCATGTGTATAAGCTGTTTTCGAGAGTCATTACGAATCGTCTCGCACGCAGGTTTGATGACTTCCAGCCTCCCGAACAAGCCGGATTCCGAAACGGTTTTAGTACCATAGACCACATTCATACGCTGCGGCAGGTTATACAGAAGACCGAAGAGTATAACCGGCCATTATGCTTGGCGTTTGTGGACTATGAGAAAGCCTTCGATTCGATCGAAACTTGGGCGGTGCTCCAGTTTCTACAGCGGTGCCAAATTGACTATCGATATATCGAAGCACTGAAGGGTTTGTACGAAAACGCCACTATGTCAGTTCGTCTCCAGGATAAGACCACAGAACCTATCCAGCTGCAGCGGGGTGTTAGACAAGGTGATGTCATATCACCGAAGTTGTTCATTGCTGCACTGGAGGATATCTTTAGGCTTATGGCCTGGGACGGACATGGCATCAATATTAACGGCGAGTACCTTACTCACCTCAGATTTTCTGACGATATCGTAGTCATGGCTAAAACCCTGGAAGACTTGGGCAAAATGCTCGATGACCTCTGTAGTGCCTCTCAACAAGTAGGTCTTAAAATGAACATGGACAAGACGAAAATTATGTCGAATGTCCATGTTGTGCCTACTCCAGTGACCGTTGGAGGCATTCCACTTGAAGTTGTTGACGACTATTCATACCTAGGACAAATAGTTCAGTTAGGTAGGTCCAACTTCGAGAAAGAGGTCAATCGACGAATCCGACTCGGTTGGGCAGCATTCGGGAAGCTATGCCATATATTTTCGTCCCAATTACCGCAGTGTCTCAAAACGAAGGTCTTTGACCAAAGTGTGTTGCCAGTGATGACATACGGAACTGAAACGTGGCCGCTCACTGTGGGCCTTATAAGAAAGCTCACTGTTACCCAAAGGGCAATGGAAAGAGCTATGCTCGGAGTCTCTTTGCGCGATCGAATCAGAAATGAGGAGATCCGCAAGCGAACCAAGGTCACCGACATAGCTCTAAGGATTGCCAGACTGAAGTGGCAGTGGGCAGGGCACATAGCTCGAAGAACAGATGGCCGATGGGGCAGTAAAGTTCTCGAGTGGCGGCCACGTGCCGGAAGACGCAGCGTGGGTAGGCCTTCCACAAGGTGGACTGACGACCTGGTAAGGATCGCAGGTACCAGCTGGATGCGAAAAGCACAGGACCGGCCTTTGTGGAGATCTTTGGGGGAGGCCTATGCCCAGCAGTGGGCGTCTTCTGGCTGATATGATGATGGTGATGATAATGATGATCTAATTGGTGTTTAATTTTAAACTTAAGGAAAATTTGTTCTAAATTTAACAAAAAGTTAGCATCTCTGACTTGAAAGCATCACTTCCTGTCTCACTCACATTTCATGAATGACTCTCCGTCTCACTCGGTCTTAGGCAAGCTTTGAACGCACTAGAATAATTTTTAGTAGGTAAAGAAAAAAATTTCGAAACTGGGTTTCTTGAAGGAATTTTTTTTTCCCCGTAATCAAAGAAATAATGTAGCAAGTATTATACCATTATAGAATCCTTATTAAATGCGTCAACTTTTAGTGCTACTTGCCAACCTGGCGTAGTTCTTTTTTTTTCAGTACGGTCCGTTAAAGTTGGACGAAATATTAATTGTCTATTCATTGTACGGCATAATGTGACACTTTCTTCCAAGCTGGAGCAGTTGACTTGGAATTCTAAGTAATAGGTTAGATTAGCATTATTCGGGATTACATAAGAAAAATAAAATTGAAAAAAAGTTAAGATTTGTAGCAACAGGAGTTAAAAAACCATCACAGGGTGTACATTTTCTCAAAAAAAAGAAATGCCTATAATTTAAAAAATTCAAGACTTAGATTTTATTTTTTATTTTTCTAGTAACTATTATGATTTGGACTATCACCCGATTCCGGCTTGACGTCGACTTACGGGACACCCTGTATATCTACTAGGAAAAAACGCGGACAGGTTACCGGTGCCTAAAAATAAAAGGGACAGTCATTCTGATGCTGACCGTCCTAGCCCTGACCGACCTGGCCCGAGCCGAGTCTGAGATCTAACTTGAGAGCTTAGATAAAGGACCTGGACTCTTACCTTTAAAACTTGGACAAGCTAAAGTAGTTTCTCACTTTCATACTTTCTTACAGTATACCGACCTAGGTGACATAAGTAGAAATATCGACATACTGAAAATACAACTTTCCGATGCTTCTCAATTAATAGATAATATATAGTTCTTTTAACGTATTTAAATACCAAATTAAATATTTATATACTAAACTAGAGAGTCTCAGCCCAGCTTGATACTTTTAAGTCTAATAGATTAAAGAGAGATCTGATCGATCCTCTGGGTTCAGTCATAAAAAGCCTGACCGGAAACCTAGATCAAAATGATGCTATACAATTTAACAGTGCATTGAATGTACTTTAGAATAACGAACAAGGTTTAGCGCAAGGCCTTAACAAACACATAAGCTTCTGTAAACAATGGATAAGTTCTCAGAAACAAATTGTACTTACCTTAGTGTCAAACCAACAGAAATTGGAACGTACCTTGTTAAAATTGAGTAACATTTCTCATAATGTCAAAGAACAGTTATTGCATTATGCACATATTTTGCAATTGTTTGTAATCCTTAGCGAAAACATGAATTATATTTTAGAACAGCTTTTCCGAATTGAAAATGTATTAGAGTATAGTAAAATAAATAAAGTACACCATTTTATTTTAAATGTGCACCTCTTAAAGGATATTGTATCTAGTTTAAGTAAATTAACCCTAAGATTTTAACCCTAGATGTAAGAGATTATTATGATTTTATGAAAATAGGTTCTTATTTAGCTGGTAATAATGTAGTTGTAGTTTTGAGAGTGCCGATTATTTTCAAATATTCCTATGATTTATATAGACTCTGTCCCCTTCCTAATAAACAGAAAGAAATCCTTATCCCTTCATATCCTTACACGGCAACCAATACGTACGAATATGTGCATCTCGAGGCAGAATGCCCCAAATCTGGAGCTCAGCCTGCAGACACGAAGCGACCAAGATTGCATACAGAAGCTTATCTACCAACAGGAAATAGATTCAACATGCAAACTCACATCTATTTCCCTTTACAAGGAGGCTCTACTTGAGCTAGATGACCAGCATTAACTGTGACGTTTCCTAAGCCCACCAAGGTACAGCTCAAATGTCAACAGGATCAGCACGCCTTAACTATTCCGCAGCATTGCCTTCTGAAGAGCACGGAGTTCACCCTTATTAACACCAACAATAAGCTACGAGGACAGACAGACAGAAATAAAAGAACCCACACTGAAGATGAGCTCAATAAACTTAGATGATTTAAGCTCTATTGAGAGACTTTGGAAAATCCCATCAAAATTGATAAAATGCAATCAACCAGCAATTACCACACAACCATACCTATGTATATCGTAGGTTTGATTACCATGGGAGTCCTTATCATATTATTTTGCCGTCGTTACCGCCGCAAGCCAGAGATAATCGTTAAAGAAAACATAGAGATGTCATTTCCCCCTGACAACAAAAAGGACTTAACATTTTCAATAGACTTTTGCAAATAGTTGCTATTCTTAGGGGGGAGGTGTCATGTGGAAGCTACGCCGGGTTTAATTGCGGTCAAGACCGAGTGCAGTGTGAACAGTGTTGTGCAATCATAATGTATCGATTCATAAAAAGCAATACAAGCCCTTGCGGGGCGCCTACCTTACTCATAAATCGAACGGGTCGGACACTTGTAGTTGTAATATTTTCAATTAATAAATTCCTAGTTTGTAATGTAGTTGTATATTTTAAAACATCCTCCACTGCCGCTAAGATCTGATTCGCGCAATCGTCTTCGAACCATCGTGATTCGCGGCACTGGTACTTGCACCCGTGTCCTACACCCATCGGCCGTCCGGACCCAAGTCGGTGGTTTGATGATCAGTTGAAGGTACAGGACTGTACAGTCGAATATAGTAACTTTTGAGCATTATCCTAGCGGCCCTAGCGTCATCATTCAAGAAAATGTTGACGTTTCATATAAAAGAGTTCAACACGAGCGATGCCCTTATTGATGTCTTTTATATAAATGCACTTTAAAAAAATGGTTGTTATGATAATTACTCTACCGACAAGAGTCATACTCTTAAATATATGATGATGATGATAATTATACCAGTATGTATACTAGTTTTATATTGCTTTAGTTTAGAGCGAGGTTAATGGGTTCACCTATAAACCGCCACAGTCTGAATTATAAGACACATGACGTCGCGTCCAAACCCTGGACACCACACAAGGTTACAGTTTTTGTCAACACAAAACAAACCATGTGCCATGATGTCACTGAACTTACTTTTGTACTTATGCAATATGGATGCTCGAGAAATGCAAATTAGCGCAGTCACTGTGATTAGTGAACTTTACTACTATTAGTATGCCTATTTTGACAATTGGATAATAAAATATCGTTAACATTCACAAAATGAATCACCCAGATCGAATTTATACTTGCCTAAAGGTCATCTATCTTATCAGGACAGGAATTTCAACGTAGAATGAATTTTCTTACAAAGGAAGTAGTACTGATCACGGAATCAAAGAAAAGTGTAATATAGCCCCTATGGCAGTTAACTGTGGTATTTTAATTGTTCGACTACTACACCGACAAATTTTGGGAAGACACCTCTGACAAAGTCTACAAATACTTATGTACTCAAACATTTCCCAGACTGTTAAACTGATTTCAATGATACAGGCTAAGAACCTAACGTTGGCACTAGAAGATATTAAGAAAGAAGATAGCTTTCAATTAAGATAAATCGTATCGAAATTGATTCTACTTGTACATGCGATGCCTGTGGCACACATTTGTTACCTCGGGGCTGAAAAATTCAGAAGAGGTGTTGGTAGTATGACAGGCCAGTGTAGGTAGGTACCTAATATTAGATGATAGGTAGGATAAGTTCTGTTCTCAGTACCTGACCTTCCAGTTTAAAAGGAGAACCCAGCATGTTTAATTATTTTACATTTCAGTATGATCTCCACGCTGGTGAGATGCGCTCGTGGCTGAGCTTCAAGCAGCAGCGCGCTGAACGACTCGAGCGCGAAGACCGTCGGCGCCGCGCTGCCACCAACATCCAGTCGTGGTGGCGAGGCATGATGGTGCGACGTGGTCTAGGCTCGTTTCGCTACCTACGAAATCTTAGGAAGACACCATCGAAATCTAAAAGAAAATAAAACACTTACGTTTCTATTGAATCAATTTATTATTTCCTCATCCATTACCCATGTTCGACATGAACAGTCAATTAATGTTGTTGCAAAGGTGAGCGTCGGAGAGCGTCTCGGTGGTCATTTACCCAAATGGCTAACACATAGCTAAGTTAACGGGTCAAGCTCGTAAGCGAGAGATAGGTACCAAGTTCGATCTCCACTGCGACCATGTAATAATGACTTTTTCTGAGTTATGTACGTTAGTTGAACCATAGAGAAAAAATTTTATATACTGTGAGTTGAACACTAGTCGATGCCTCACGGCGAGGGAAAATATTTCGAGGAAACCTTCCCATAACTTTGTTCCAAAAAAGTTAGAAGTAGGTAAAGCTGGAAGCCACACTCTGAATTAAAAACTGAAGAAAAGAATGAAGACCTTGAAAATTTAATATACAGAGTTAGAAAAAGACAAGAAACGAAAACGTTCAAAGGTTACTCGGGGTCACGAATCTTATCTTCAATTACAATGTAATGTACCTAATTACCTATGTCCGGAGTTTGCTTCCTTTATTTTATTCGGTCTACAAATACAAAATAACATTCGGATGTTTTAGAGGCCAAGGCTTCAAAATAAAAAGAAAATGTCAGAGTGACATTGACGTCGATGTGACGTCAACATAGTGTGGCCAGATTCAACAGGATACTGCGATTTAATACGATATTAGCAGAAGGTGAAGGATTACTATGACAGGTTTACTTTTTGCCAGTATTTAACAAAAACTTTACTGAATATATATACGACGATTTAGCTTATTTTTCCGTTGTCAACCACAGTATACAGAAACAATCAGTAAGTCATCTTCGCCAACTAGTCGAAACTTACTCAAATAATGGGTGCATAAAAATAATTAAAACATAAATGCGTAATTGAATAACGTAACATTTTGGTAATGAACAGTGTCCACATTAACATTTTTTTTCTATTTTAGGTTGCTCAAGTGCAATAATGAAATATGCTAATATGACCACACTTATGTTTTAATTCAACCCAATCGCCCACATATGCATGGCAGTGTAGGTACTAAGTAATGCTTGTGCTATGGGCTCTGATAACTGATAAACTACTGAAATACTTTTAAATACGTACTTTTTATACATAGAACACCCAGACCCGTACCAGAAAATAAATTCATCATTTCAATTTCTGCCCGGCCGGGATTTGAACCCGGGACCTGTTGCGTGGCAGACCGGCCATGACCACTGAATCACTCAGGTCGTCAAATAGAGACAGATCAGAGATAGGTCGTTATAGAGAGATGAAAAGGTTGGCAGACAGGAGAGAAGAGTGGTGATTGCTCCACCGACAAGACTCATACTCTTAAATATATGATGATGATGATCACTTGATGCTTTATCTCGAAAGGGTTGATTTGTGTAATGTTAATGAATACTCATTAACATCATACGATGGGGGTTATGGGGCCCATCACAATTTCAGAGGCCCAAGTCAATCTCACATTGTGCTCGTGATCGCCCATGGTACTGACAGACGAACGAGCGAGGCTCTGGCGAATCGGCGTTCAGATTGTGCGGTTACGGTGGTAGTCGTCACACTTAAAAAGCCAAAACACCGTATAAAATATAACAGACAAGTTCTAAAACAAACCCATAACAAATAACACAAACAAACAAAACGGATAGGGCATCTCCCATTATGACGCGCAGGAGGATCTTTAGAGATCATACTTGGTATTTTTAGAACGCAACAATCGCGATAAGCTGAGAATTTATGGCACGAAATTATGTTATTTTGTAGTTGGAGTGTTCATTAGTCAATTGTTAAAACCGTTGCAAATGCCATGCGAATAAATAATAAATAAACATATAAATAAATTGCGCGGAAGTAATAATAATAATAATAATAATAAGGGTCAGGGTTATTCCTATTGTTATTTCATCAACTGGTGTAATACCGAAGGCTCTTCATGCCGCTCTGAAAATTCTAGATCTTCACGAAAAGATTTACATACCACTACAAAAATCAATTGTAATATATACCTGCTCCATAGTTCGCCGTTTCCTCAACCCGTCTTCGCTCACACTCCATAATATTTCAGATACCACAGACACGCAAAACACACGCATAACATAAAATTACTATACTAGCTCATAGGAACCAGAATACTTGGCGTAAGCCCGCATCTGGGTCCTAATTACCGACCCCGAGTCGAGAAATAAAGAAATCTTTCATAATAATAATAATAATAATAATAAATCTTTATTGAGCAAGTACTTAATCATAGACAATTGTTCAAGCTGTAGGTAAAATAGGTAACAACCTGTGCTATACATCCAGCTAACAAAAATAACGTTCATTTGCCAATCAGTACTTTTAAAGAGAACATTAAACGTACAAACTAATAGCGTTCCATAGCATTATTTTATTTTATGATTATGTATGTGTTTGAGTGTATGTGTGTGTGTGTGTGTGTGTGTGTGTGTGTTGCATTGTGTTTTGTATTTGGTAAAATGTAGGATAGCAGTTAACTAATTCGGAGGATGAATTAGGCGATGAATTAGGATGAAGTGTAAGGCGCGCTTCGACCGTTTCTATGAAAATGTCAAATTTAGTTCGATTTTTAGCCGGACGAAGTCTCGTGGTCCTCACTCTAGTTATCACACTTTTTTCTTTTTAAACTACGTGTCAGAAAACCGACCATTATGTAGTTTTGTAATTTCATAAATCCGTAGTAATTTTCATTACAACAGTTAGAATAATCAATCTGAGCTGGTAACACTATACACCGGCTTTGAATGAATGTCATTCATTCAGTCGCAAGCAAGCATACTCATTCAGGCGAGACAAAATGTTCGTTCAATCAGTCGCGTTGTATATGTCATGTGGGGTACATGTATTACGATCGATGCAAAATATTTTTCGTGTTAAATGTGAAATTTATGAATAAAGAGTCGTTAAAAAGTATTAAACTTTATCGTTAACAATTATTATGAAACTGTGTTGTGATATATAGAGAACTGTGACCAAAATAGTAAAACAAAAGTCTTCGTGAATCGTTAATACTTGGAAATCTGGATAACATCATCTTTAGGAATTGGTGAGTAATACCGCTTTCTTCTGTTTGTGATATTGAATTTTGTTTGTCATTTCTTGATTTTCGCAATAGACCAGTATCTATAACGAGGATAAGGTATAATTGTATAGGTCATGATCAACCGAGCGAGTGGTCTATCCCGGCTTCTGCCAGGGTCCGTTTTCCTGCTCTGCTCTTTTTCTTTTTTCTCTGCTTTATTAGATACTCAGTTCTTCTTCATAATTGGATAGGGGGTACCTGAGACAATTTCTGTTTTTAAATTAATACTTTTTTGTGGGGCCTAATTACCTACTTAGAAGAGTGTGGTAATTTTTTAAAGTTTGATTTTTACCTAATTAATTTAAACAACACTTGAAATATCTTTCCTTCCTCTAATTTTGTATGTCCGTATTTGTTTCATGCATGGACTAAAATAAGTCCAGTTTCATGTTACTTTGTGGTAGTTTGAACCTTTACAGGGACAGTTATAAAAAATCATAGGTATATAAAAAATAACAAAATCTGAATTACTGTACCTCCAAAAATTAATATGTAGGTGGGCAATTATAATCAATATGAGTTTCTACCTACATACAATAGAAAAAATAAACAATAGACCAGCCTCACACTACATGATAGCCTATATTTTGTATCTTAAAACTACTAAAACAGATAAGCATACAACCACCATGCCCTGAAACGAAACTCAGGATTGATTGCATATCGGAGTGGCATTGTCAGTGCTATACTGTACTAGGTTTGGCAACATACAAGAGTATGAAGGCAGACAGTTTACTAAACACTGATATTACTTATTGAGTAGGTAGGTTTAGTACATTATTTATTTCCATTGATTTTTTCTAAACCTACACACGGTATAAATTAGGTAACTCAATTGTTTGAGCGCCAGCAATTTATAACAATAGAAAAACTTTTATTTCTGTTTCCAAAAGAATGCACATGGTGCTCAAAGTGTAAAATAAACTACATAAAACTTACAATCTTTACAAATAATGTATACCCGTACAAGGTTGGGATCCAGACGGACATGTTATACAGACACATGTAGGTACATCCCAACCCCGAGCAGATACAGTGGAGGCATCTGACAAGCATAAATTGTCCGGGAGAAATTCGCTGCCGGTTGGTTTTTTGCGCGTAATGACAGTGGTCGCCGGCTAGGTGGTTTACAGTACAGTGCCGCGCGGCAATTAGTGCGTTAATCAGTGCGGTGCCGCGGCCGGTGCGCCTGCGCTGCCTGCAACTGCGTTTCCGAGAACGCGATCAGCGCAGATCGCCGAGGAGCGGCAAATTGCCGTCAGATATGTGTGCCGGCTGTCGGTAATTGCAAAAATCACTCGCCTCAGCCGCGGGACGGCCCGGGCGGCGGCAGGGCCTCGCCCAGGCGGACGGTGCGGGGGACTGGCCAGTTTTGTTGTGCTTTTTCGGTAGGTAACTAACTATGTTGAGATGATACTGAGAAACGTTATATGATATTTTTGCTAGACATATACAGTATTCTTAAATTTCCTGTTCAATAGGCTAAAGACAAGGACAAAAACACGATGAAAAGAATGTACCTAAATTAATTAAAAGTAGGTAATAAGTATCTGACTAAAATTAGTCAAGTCATTCGCCATCATCGATTTTTAAATTATAAATGCTAATAGAGTCAATTAACAATTTATTATCTACAATCTGCATCGCCCCAGCCAAAAAAGCGAGCCCTGAATACGTGCCTGCCCACTTGTATTACAACTCGTGTGTGCAACTTTGCCGACGTAAATGGCTGCAGATACATTTACTTAATTACCTGCGAGCGCTCTCGTACTGTGTCGTTGTCGATATTGAATTTGTAATGGTCATTTTATGGATTGCATCGTTTGTACCGACACAATTCCGTGCCCGTCGACACGTAGCTTAGCTCAAAAACCTCTTTTATGTAGCAAGATATTATCTTCCAGGATGCAGAAAGTCGCGCCCACAGAATATCCATTAAGTTGTAATTAGTTAATAATATTTTTTGTAAGTGATGACGGTGACCCGGATTTGTGTCACGTAGTTAAGTAACTACTCGTATTGCACAGGAAAATCATTAATTGATTCACTCATTACTTAACAGGTCAAATTTCTTAGATTTCGTGCTGACGTTGCGCGCGGATGTAATTTCATTTTTAACCGACTTAAAAAACAAAAGAACCTCTTTATGTTTTTTTTAAATTAGTAGGTAATTGTTCGATCCAGCGTATTAAACTTAAAAGCTCGTTAGGAACGGCTATTACCATATCAATGATCAAATCGAATAAATCTACATTAGATCATAGACCTGAATAGAACTAAAACACGAACGTATCATCATCAAGATGAGCTAGCGAAATATTAACAAAAACTCAGTATTACAAAGTCATTCCAACCAATGTAGGCGAGTAATTGAAGTGATCGATCGCGCAATGCACTTCAGATAAATCTAGCAAATCACTGTTTTCCAAGAACATAGGGCGCAGTCAGCCAGTCGCTGCGTTCTGAGAAGTTATAGGTCATGCGACTCGGTACGTTGCTGGTACACAAATGGCCTCTAGCCGGGCTCATTATAGCGTGGTTCTGCGTTTGAATTCACTCCGATTGATGTAATTACCATTCGATAACACCGGTTACGGTACATCTGCAATATATTTCCAAAACGGCCGACAAGTCCGCGTTTTATTGTAGGTGATAGAAGTTCGGTTAGCTTTTATAGTCATTGATTGGGGCTGTGGGGTATAAAACACTTAAGACGCTCTTTTGTGTTTTAAATAGTCAACTCTGTTTTTTTTTAGTACAGAACTGTTACAGCCGGTATTTATAAATACTGAGATTAACGGCAGGTAAGCTGTTAACTTTTCGCCGTTAAGATATCTTTGTCGTGAGCTTTAACGCAGTGGATATTTAAATGTCACAATGTTATCAACGAATAGACAATGACGAAGTCGGCAGTTAACAACCTTTTGTCTATGGCTGGGTCTATTTATTGCCTTGTACCGGTAGTTTTTCCAACTCTGCATTGACAATGGAGTTGTACGGAAGGTGGCATGTTGTCGGCTCCGCGCCAATACCAAGAATTGTCATACCCGCCAGCCGTTATCGTCGTTTATCCTTGGACTTTCTACGGCGTAGGTAATACCGATTGTCTCCTTTGCTAGTTTCAAAAACCGGATTTAAAGTTCTTCTTAAGTGATTTGTTGCACCTTGCCTTGTAAGTATAACTATTCTAGGAACATGCCATTGTTTGCAAATCCTTTTTCAAATAATTCTTTACATTTCGGAGAGCTACTTACTCACAAAGGCTCTTAGATGTCTAGATTCGCTACGCTGTGTTAGGTCTAGTGCAGACCTATGTCTGCATGTATATTACGTGTCTGGTATGTCTGTCTGTATGTAGGTATACTCATCGTAGCTAAACGTCTTACACACGTTTGGTTTAAACTGATCATTTTCTTTAGTATCTGACAGTATTGTCATTGCAACGTTAGCAATGCTATGAGCAGTGCATTGGGCCTTCAACGAGATAGCCAGAAAAAACTACACACTAAATAATTGTATTTAAGACACATCGCACACTACCTACTTTATTATGAGTTTATAATGAATTGTCTTTGAGCCCCAGAGTTACGTAGGAGTTGTACAACATTAATCTACCGAAACAATTTTGGCGACATTGTAATCTAAGACCCACATATAATTATAGCCAGTCCGCCTGCCGCCAAGCTACAATATTTGTTATTAAAATCAATAGTGTAATCATCAGCTGAAATCGAATATCACTACCTAGAAGCTAAACCAGTATCCATCTGAAAAATTAAACCTTCGACATTATTTATTCATCCGTGTAATCCGAAAACTACTTTTAGGAGCCAATCAGGATCTCAAGTTCGTTAATTTATAATGGGTTGATAAAATTGTAATTGGATCGCAATAACAGCTCAATGGTAGTTTGACATCGTAGTTCGTCCGCAGAATGCAAACGTAGCAGTGATGTGGTTGCGGGCGGCGAACTTCCAACTTCAACATTTTGTGCAAAGCTTAAACAAAATCCGCTTTTCAGAGTCATCCTCCCCATCGCCCCCGGGCGGCGAACTTCCAACTTTAACATTTTGTGTAAAGCTTTTCCAAAAACCGCTTTTGAGAGTCAACCATCCCATAGCCCACAGGCGGCGAACTTCCAACTTCAACATTCTGTGTAAAGCTTAACCAAAAACCGCTTTTGAGAGTCAACCTCTCCACCGCCCGCAGGCGGCGAACTTCCAACTTCAACATTCTGTGTCAAGCTAAACCAAAAACCACTTTTGAGAGTCAACCTTTCCACCGCCCGCAGGCGGCGAACTTCCAACTTCAACATTATGTGTAAAGCTAAACCAAAAACCGCTTTTGAGAGTCAACCTCTGCACCGCCCGCAGGTGGCGAACTTCCAACTTCAACATTCTGTGTAAAGCTAAACCAAAAACCGCTTTTGAGAGTCAACCTCTCCACCGTCCGCAGGCGGCGAACTTCCAACTTCAACATTCTGTGTAAAGCTAAACCAAAAACCGCTTTTGAGAGTCAACCTCTCCACCGCCCGCAGGCGGCGAACTTCCAACTTCAACATTCTGTGTAAAGCTAAACCAAATACCGCTTTTGAGAGTCAACCTCTCCACCGCCCGCAGGCGGCGAACTTTCAACATTCTGTGTAAAGCTTAACCAAAAACCGCTTTTGAGAGTCGACCTCTCCACCGCCCGCAGGCAGCGAACTTCCAACTTCAACATTCTGTATAAAGCTTTTCTAAAACCGCTTTTGAGACTCAACCTCTCCATCCACAGTATGCAAACGTAGCAGCGATGTGGTTGCGGGCGGCGCTCTGCGTAGCGCTCGCGGTGGGCGCGCGCGCGTCCGGGTACTGCGACACCAACACCTTCGCCACCAACTCCTCGTACATGCACTTCACCAAGGAGCCGGTGCCGAGGGAGTACGGCTTCGGGGACAAGTTCAAGAGCATACACTGCTGCGTCAAGGGTTACAGGAGTATTGAATGGTGAGTTTTTGTTTGGTTTCTTTTTTTCTGTATAGGGTATGTTTTATACTGTAACATGTAGACCTAGCCTATTTGAATGAGAGATGGATTTTTGATAGTGTGGCGAATGTTTCGCTAGTTTTCGCGTCAAGATGTCATTTTGAACAAGTATGCGCCAAATCCTTCGGTTTGAAGCCTGCGGGGACGAAGGCGCGGGACAAAACGTAGGCATTGCATTGCAAATTTGCATTGCAATGCAACACTCGATTAAGAGGTCACCACTCGAAATTGGTACAAAGTTTCTCCAACAACAACCCGCACAAAAATTATTTAAAGAAAACCCAAATTAATGAATTGAGAATGTAAATGGGTTGAGGATAATGAGATACAGTCTTATTAGTTGTTCCAACTGCTTGTTTGTTCAGGAATAATAATAATAATAGAGACGCACTTAGCGCTCTATGGTTTTGCTTAGCGCTTAATCCTCTCTCTAACTTGCTGAATAACACAGGCGTAGGTTACCCATTAAAATACAAACCAAATCCAAACGTGAGACACACAGACGAAACACAGCTAAACCATTTACTTTACATGGACGACAATTAACTATATGCGGATAAAGAAACTGAGCTTAATAAACTGGCCAAACTAACGGAAGTCTTCTCCCAGGACATAAAAATTTAGTTTTTAATTGACAAGTTCCATGAAATCAGGGAAGAGTTACAAACATACATACACATTAGAAGATGGGGAAAAAATTGATCCCCTGGATTAAAACTCAGGATATAAATATTTTAAAAGTAACGTAAAGTAAGTATTTAAAAGTACAGTTTAAACACAGACTTAACACAATATTAAAAACCGTATAATCTCCCGGAACACAATGAAAGCAATTAACACATTTGCAATACCAAGTCTTACCTATTCATTTGGCATATTAAATTGGACAAAAACAGAGTTTAAAGCCTTACAACGAACCACAAACACTACTTTGACTAAATTCCGAAAACACCACCCTAGGTCCTGCATACAAAGATTAACCCTGCCGAGGAAGGAGGGAGGCAGAGGAATTATTGACATTGCCAATCTCCATAATGAGTAAATAACAACATTGATTGAACAATCATACTTTTACCAAAAATGTAATTCATTTCTCTCTCTACTCCCCTGAATTTAATAGATCAATGCACACAGAGCACCGAAGTACTTATCGAGGCCAAGATGGCTGCATGGAGTGCTAAATCTCTGCATGGGAGACACTATCAAGATTTAAGCCAATCTAATGTCGACAAGACAGCGTCGAACGCATAGCTGAATCGCGGTGAACTCTTTCCAGAGACCGAGGGTTTCATGGTGGCTATCCAGGACCAAGTGATCGAAACTCGGAATTATCAAAAATTTATTATGAAAAACAGATCTATTGACACTTGTAGGAAATGCAATAGTTTACCAGAGACCATCCAACACATTTCTGGAGCATGTAGAGCGATAGTACAGACTGACTATAAGCACAGACACGACCAATTTGCGAATATAATACACCAAAAACTTGCTCTTAAATATACTTTAATCTCGCAACCAGCTAAGCCTTACTACAAAATTACCCCAGATAATGTCCTAGAAAACCAAACTTATAAAATGTATTTTGATATAGCCATCTTAATAGACAAGACAATACATTTCAATAGACTACAGTGATGTCCGGACATCACTGTAGTGGATAAGACAAACAAAACAGCTATCCTAATTGATATTGCAATACCAAACACCCACAACATACAAAGTACAATAACAGAAAAACTAACCAAATACACAGACTTAAGAGATGAAATAACCAGAATATGGAAATTAAAAAGCGTCATTATCGTCCCCATTGTTTTGTCTACTACAGGTGTTGTCCCAAACCAATTACACACGTCCATAAAAACACTGTCCCTGCCGCCATCTTCTTTTGTGTTGATGCAAAATTGTGCGAAATTGTTTGTGGTGATATTGAACACGTGTAGAATAGTTTAGAAGTTTTTACAGGTCCCAACGAAAGATCATCATGAAACACACTTGGCTTAGGCCCGTGTGCTTCAATAAGATGCCAGGATTTTGAAATAATAATAATAATTAATTTTGCAATGCTTCTATACATAGCATAAAACAAAGTCGCTTCCCGCCGTCTGTCCCTATGTATCTATGTAGTCTTAGATCTTTTAAACTACGCAACGGGTTTAAAAGCAAGCAAAAAAAGGGTAGATATACGCGAACGAAGTCGCGCCGTGTCCACTAATATTTACAATACGAACGACCATTTAATTTTTTACGCATTTCCATTCCATGTTGCAATTTAACTGTGCTCAATTTACGTGAATGTAGTTTAAAGCCACTTCAGTTTCATTAGCCGTTTTCGGAATCCATTATTCGATACAGATGGCAGCAATTAACCGAGGTAATAAAATTGCGAGCATGCCACGCGTTCGCCGTCCCCTCTATTATATTTCGACGCTCGGAGCGAACAGGTGAGGGTGACACTATCGCATTTGTTCTCGGAACCGGTGGCTATGCATGTGCGAAAATAAACTAGATACCCACTTGGGTACAATCAGTTATCTGACAGGAGTGCCGGACCGTTTAGTTTTTGTCCTTGCTGTGGACATGATCTGTAACTCGGTTATGGAGAGGCATGGGGATAATTACTGATGTTTTTTATATCGTTTTAAGTAGGTACTTGCATTACATTTACCGTGTAACTATTTGTAATTCGTGGTGTAACTATAAACTATAACATTATTATTATGTGAAAACCAAACCTACACAACATCGCAACAAATATTATAAGTAACTCGAACTGAATCTTGTCTGTCTGTGTGTTACATTTTCACGCTGCACAGATTTGGTTAAAATTTGGCAAGGAGACAGATTGCAAACAGGTGGAAGAACTTTTAAGGCTTCTTTTTTATCACCTTAAAATGATCGAATTTGTCTGGGACGAAGTCGTGGGCAAGAGCTTGTGTGCAAAACAACCACACTCTTGGGCATAAGAGTAATTCTAAAATTGATAGATACAATAAAATTTGTGGTATCTGTAAAACAAAACGAAAGTTGTTTTAAATGTAGTAGCAGTCACTAATGGAATTAGAGGAACCAGAAGCTAGGTACAACCATACAAATATTGCTCAGTTGTAAACCAAAAAAAAAAGAACGTCAACAAACATGTTGCAATTTGCAAATTGGACGAGCCGGCGCTGTGTAGAGAAATGTAGAATGTGGAATTGTGGAACCTAATAACTAGCTAACTAGTAGCTTGTTGAAACGAAGCTCCAGGTAGTTTATTGTGAGTGGGATGTGTAGGTACCACATAGTTCTGCGATGCACACAATGCATAGGCGTGATTGCACCTGATGGCAACACATGCAGATTTCGCAGAAATAGCAGCCACCGCTTGACACGATGCCTCCCCGCCCGCACCCCGCGCGCCCTCCTCCCACCGGTATCCGCGAAATGTCGGATTGCAACCAGACATAACGGCTCTTGCATATACTTCTTTGTAATTCTAATTGAGTACCCATTTGAGTACCTACTCAATGTAACTACTTTATTATTGTTTATTTCTTCGTAATCGTAATATATTTGCCAGATATAAGCACGTCTTGTTCGTAAGTCGTTAATAATAAAGTCTAGTAAAGTGTCTAGTGAAAAATCGTGATAAGTACGTACGTATCTCATAAATAAACATCTTGGCGTTAATATCTCGGGTATTATCTCGCGCACGAGGGCCCGGGGTCTGCCTTGACCATGATCCAGGATTTGGCAAGTAATTACAGTCCGCCCATCTGACCTCAGTGACCCTGTTACCAGGCGAACCTGACCGGGAGCGGTACCGCCTCACTCCAATCGCAAAATACCATCCTTCTGGAATGACGTCACAGAATTCGTGCCGCCGATCAAACCGCCGCCGGCAAAATGCACGAAATGAATAAGCTTAGTAACGATCCGTTTCGCACTTTTATTTTGAAACATCGTATTTATTAAATTGAATTTAGTGCTATTATACTTTATAATCGGCGCATAGGTTAATATGGGCCAGCTAAAATTTGCCATTCAATCTTCATTTCTCTTCTCTACTTCGTGGTACATGTCGTACATTTTCACGGATTAATAGGGCCTATCTGAAATGCATGTTGTGACGTCATTCCAGAGTAATGGTATCATGGTATTGGAGATCGGCGGTACCATTCCAGATTGAATCATTTACACATTCAGTCGCCTGAATGTGCAGGTTTCATCACGATGTTTTCCCTCACCGTAAGAGCATCGGTTAGTATTCAACTAATGTACATAACTCAGAAATGAAAACGAATCGGATACCGTATCCGTTCGGCCAAAGACGCTTACTTACACCTTAGCTTTTATTTATGACAATAAAAAGTACAATTCTACCCACTACCTACCTACGTTGGTAGATCTATCACTATTTCACTACCCCTCACGTTATTATTACCACCCACGCTAAGATTTGTTGAGCCAGTTGTTTCAATTCCCCTTATATTCTAACAGTTAATTAAATTTGTTCCGCTGAAGCTTAGCGATATTTCGGTTACAAGAGAAGTCAAAATAGAAGGCCACTTTATTTGCCGACTGTACACAATACTGTTTAACTGAGTAGAAGCTCAACTAAGCAGAAATGACGCGCCCCACTTCGCATTAAAGCACACAAGCAAATTTAAAATATGGACGTAATACATATACAAATGCCGTTGTAATTGGTCATTCAGTTGCCGGTGAGACTCAACGTAGGAGCACGCGTCGTTCGATTGGAGCGTCGACGCTCCCACACAGATGAAGTGTCGTTATTAATATTTGCACTCACACATCGAAATCAACTAATTAAGTAGTGGGGAGCGTCATTTCAGTTTAGACAAGCTGTACTTATTAAATCAGTTGCGACATCAACTAGTCACGAAATAAATAATTATAGAATATCTTTGTTTGATATTTTTAATACCTAATATTAAAAATATCAAACAAAGATATTTGTAAACGATCGATTTGTCACTCGCGATACGTCCTTCTAAAGTCATTTATAAAAATGTAGATCTATAGGTAACATACATTTCGAGACGAGATAACGAAGCTATTATTTTCGTTGTTGGCATAAAAATACCTGTGTCATTTACGCAGAAACCCACAATGTTATTTACTTCATAACTTAAACATGTAAATATGATTATTAGGCATTTCTTGGAAGACAAAATGCCACAACTCTTTGTTCTATTGTTGCATTGAAGAACTTTTATTTATTATTCCAAATTGTTCTTGCAACGAAAAGTGTACGTTTTTAAACAAGTAAGCAGAGTCATTATAATAACTAGTTTATCTTTGTTGTATATGCTATGCAGTATCAGATTAAATATTGTAAATTAAGTTGCGTGAGTCACACCGTTTGCGATACAGAGCTCTAGGCCGCCGAGCCATTGGATTATGTCATTATCCACTTGTAACAACTTGTTAAATTGCGAACCACATGTCATCATGTCAATGCATACACTATATTTTCTGCAATTTCCTTTGCCGAATAATTGCTCGAAAATAAAGCCAGAAAGGTTTTCGTCTCACGTTTGACGGGAAATATATATTCCAGTTCCACCCATCACATATTCCTACTCTTCGAAATACGAAAATACATTGCTTTCGTATTTCCTTTAATGTTGATTTTATATTCAAAGCTTCGATGAATTTGTTGTGCTATTATGGTCTGAGCTACGAACGGGAAATCAATTTGTACATGAATGCCTTAAAATTAGCGATAATTGGAGAGATGAAATGAATCGCTCGGATTGCTGTAGCTGAATTTATAGCAATCAATAAGGCACTCAGATAGATTAATGAAATGAATACTTTGTTTCATAACAGCTAATTATGAAATAAGTAAGAACTTATTTAATAGTCAATTCTGCAAATAGCATTATGACATCAGAACGGACGAACCAACGATTAAAGAAAATCCCCTAATAACTTGTGTCATAGGTACCTACTTAGATTTTTTTCTTTTCTTGTTATTATCCTGTTTCTTAATAATCCTCCACACAATAAAATATATTAGGTACAAGGAAAAAGTAAGCCTTTGATAGAAATCAGTCACTCATTTTTCCTTACATTGAATTCGTTTTTTCTCCATCTTATTTACCCCTTCATAGCGTTTCTAAGTAATATTTTGTATGACGTAAATAAAATATGGAGTTATTCGTTTTATGAGAAAAAGATTTGTTTCCGGCCTATTAATTTCCGTGCTCACGGAGATGGTAACCAAGGAACGATATCGAAGATCGTATTGAGGAGTCGCCTACGCGTCTCCTGCGATAATTGTTTGCTCAGGGCCCTTACTCACTAGGTTTTTTTCACGCGCCCCGTCGACGCGGTAGCTGCGCTGCAAAAACTGTCTACAACAATCTGCATGTAAACCGACCGACATAAATAGGTATAGCTTCCGTTAAGGGAATGCTAATCCGAGTCTGTTTTTAAATCCGGATTTTTAGGACGGGCTTTTGCCTTTTTGCTTTTTGGTCAAATGCAATAAAAAAAAATCATAAAGTAAGCAGCTATAGTTTTTGTATGTTTCTAATTTTTGGTAGATTAAACAATTCAACAAACTTTTTCCTTTTTTTGGGAACTGTAATGGAACAGCGCGACAAACTCATTAATAAATTGATTAGGTGAAGTGAAACAGAACAGTTCAGCACTGAACAAAAAACAGTTTCAGTCATCATAATATGCCTAAACTTTAGACAATAATAGTATCTAAAGCCTTTGTGGAGATCTCTGGGGGAGGCCTATGCCCAGCAGTGGGCGTCTTCTGGCTGATATGATGAGTATCTAAATAACTCATAACTGTCCGAAATTGAGTGTCCAGTAAAAATAAAACTGTTCGGAATTCAGTGTCCATTAAAAATAAGAGGATAATTTGATTTTTCCCATTCCCAATTTCCGACTGCGAGAAACGCGCGTCGACGGCGCCTGAAAAAAGTCACAGTGTGCAAGGACTGCAAGGGCCCTTAGCTTTCATTATCGATCGATTCACATTACATAGACACGACATTTCCGAGCGAGCAGAATAACTGAATGAAAGCCTATTACAAACTCGGAAATTCGCTGAACATAATTGGATCTGGCTGTCATCAGTATATTAAAATAAGATATCACGGAACATATTACGGTTACATTCAAGAAATAATGAGTATGACACACTCGATTGTAATTTACAATATTATTTCTGTGGTTGATTGAGGATTTAATGTTACCTATATCTACAAATGATGTCATATTGGAATGCCTAATGATAATAACATAGAATTGCGTGAAATTGCGTACATGTTTTGCAATATACTATTGTATTGAGTACAATGTTTAAGCTGTCGTTATTTGATAAATTTCTTATTCGTTAATAAATATTTTATAGCGTTAGTTTATAATTAATCGAAGACAGAGCGTGCGAAATCGCAATATCGTTGTTTCGGGATGAGATTCCTCGTATTGCTCCATCTCAACCTCGAATCCAACGAGATGCAAGTAATCCGTTTCATTATAATAAAATAATCCTAATTGTGTGATCCACTGAGCACACTTGGCAATCTAAGAAAAGGCTTCATGTTGAAATGCAACTTATAGCCTTCCACAAGAGATTATTTTTCCCAAGCAACGAAACGTTGATGGAAGTTGCGTCGGTTTCATATAATTTTCACGGTGCACGGTTCATTGCGTTTAATTTGTCGAGAAGTAATATCGTGAATAATTTTCAACGACCGATAGCGCGCAGTCGACAAACCGCAGGAATGTGTTCCTCGGCCTTGCCTCGTTCGTGAGAAATTTTGTTTATAACCTCAGTTTATAACAGACTGGAACGAGCAGACCCTTTGAATCGAAATCTCAAAAAATAAAGGTTTTAAACCTATGTAACCAATCATATAAAACTGGTACAAGCTTTCTTCTTTAGAAAGACTATTTATAAATGTTTCTATCAATATCAAAAGGAAAATGGAGGCGAAAGAAAATATTCGGCTACCTAACCAAAACCTACATTAAATCTCATATTTACTAATATTTTTCCCTAATTTTAGATATCTCAACATTTATTTCATTTACAACAAGTTTAGACTTGCTCAAGTCTTGGACGTGACTCATTTTAACATTTAGGTCCAATATGGTTGCTTTTAAACAATTTTACTTTTGCTATCAAACCAACGATAAATATCGCACGGTGATATAGGTGAGTAATAGACAGTACATTCTGACGAAATATGGCGCCGAATGCGATAACGGTAATGGCTCATTCATAGAGCTCTTTGGTCACCTTTCGCTGTCCATCTGGCGTCTCGTTCACTGCTTTTTTCATTGGTCAGAGTGTCTCTGGTTGTTGGTTGAATAGTGAGGGTACCTGAGAGCGTGCGGTATCTGCGAAGGTATCGCACGTCGCCGCGAACCTGTATTGTAGCTTTTCCCGGAAGGCTCTTTGTTGCGCGCCGCCCCCCTCCCGCCCCCCGCCGCCGCGCCGCGCCGGCCAGCATTTCACATGTTTTACAAACCTCCGTCTCGCTAGTCACCATTCTCACCGAAATGTGCCCTCTTTTGTTGCATGCTGCGCTACATGCAGATGCGTTTCGTCGGGTTTCCTTCGTCTAGTTGTCTTGGTATGACTGAGCATTCTCAATATTGTAGGTAGGTTTATCGGTAAATATATGTGAAAAATTGATATCGGTCACATAATAACATTATTTATTTAATACTTCTTCATAAATGTCGTCTGTTTGCCTACAAGCTTGCCATTTCCTGAGAAGCAGATGTTATAAAAATGCTTGAGCAATGTTTACCTTCACTTCATCGTTTTCTTATCCATAAGGTCATTGATCTATTTTCAATAAACCGTTCAAACCAAAATTTGTTCTACTTATCTTTTGCTAACCCAATGACACGATAAGTCGTCGAGGTCACCGACAATTTCAAAGAAATGGGTTCCCAATGAAGCGTGGCTTATCACAAATGGTAACACATATAACGCTTTCCGATTATTATTAGCGTGTGTCGGTTCGTTGATGTATCAATAAAGGTGTCCATGGCCGTATCAAAGTGACCGTCCCGCTGCCCCTAATGAAGTGGCCATAAAACACACAAAACAAGGATAGACATCCCACTGTGTCCTCGAAGAAAAAACCGACAACTTGTCCTGACACGTTCAAACGACTCGATTTGTTGAACCGATTATTTTTAAGGCTGCCTTTACAACCGACGGACCCGCCGGTGGCTGGGCAGGTAGGGTTCATATTGTTTTACAAATACGGTTGATTGCCTTATCAGGTTACGATCTCTCACAAAATATCAACTCGAACATACGATGTTGCGAATTTAGAATATAAATTATTTTATTAATAACAGCTTTACCTTCATCCGATTCAGCCGAAAGTGCTGGTAATACGATATTTTATGTTGGGGATATTCGTCCGTCATAACCTAATATAGAATTATAGAGCAGGTAAGAAGGACATGAAAACAGCTTAGTGAATTTAACCAAAGAGAACAATAATGATCTGATCCGAAGCGCCGGCCGGCGCGGCGCGCGGGGAGGTCGAGGATGCGCGGGCGCACGGCAGCGCGACTTTCACAATGGACCGTTTTATTTATCTACCGTATTGATCTCCCTTAGTGGCGGCGCACTATTCTCTTTTTTCTTGATCCCCCACCGTAGAGCACAATTCTATTGTAAATAATTTTTTGTCCACATATTTCTTTGTTGTTGTTACGTTGGGACAAGAAGGTGTGCCATGTGAATAGGCCCTTCAATTATATGGCATTGTCCCTGCAGAGCAGCTCGCACCCAGGCCGAACTGTTTGCGTAACTTTTGTCACGCTTTATTACACGCCACTCGACGGATTTCACACTTAATTCCATGCATTAGATCCTTCTATGGAGTACCTACTTTTATCTATTTTATAGCCCCTTGACGGCTATATTACAAGAGAAGTACTGCTGTAGATGTTGCAAAACATATACATATACGCGATTCGGCCTTCTTCATGTATCTCTCTAAAAATTACTATCTATTTAAGCATCCCATCAAGCCGAATGATATTTAATACGGTTGGTGCAGACATTCATTGAATATTTTCGTGGAACGTTGGTGGACCAAATACGTGTAATTCGATCCAAGTTCCATTCATAATTTTTTTCGAGTCTGTGAGTTGCCTAGGGCTCACAAGGCGTGCTCACATTCCGAGACGTCCGTCGAATGCCACACAAATTAGTTTCCATAACTACCTGTGGAGTCCTGCGACGTTTTGTATCTCACGATCTGTCGCATTGACGTTCCCTATACAGTGTATTTTTAATTTTTTTTTTGTTGTTAACATTTGCATTTCAATTTCGTGTTTTACTGCAACGACCGATCACAGTTCACAGTCAGAGCCAACACGGATTACTAGATTTTGTCACGACTGCTCATATTGCTTCGAGAGCTATAATTGTGGCTATTTTCTCGGAACAAACAGTCAAACACGGCGCCGCGTCACGTCGTTTGTACAGTGGACGCGTGATTGTGGCTATACTTACATGAACTGAACATTAGGTACTGGTCCGGTTTTATGTTTTAACGTCAAACGTTATTTCGGTGTGATGTACGCCTACATGCTCAGTCGAGTCGTATTGTATCAGGTTCTTCAGAAATTACTTACGTACAGAATAAGTGGTCTGAGGCTTATTATGAAGTAGCGGGGTTTCTGGAAATGTCAACAAAGATTTGAAGCGGAAATGTCAGTTTGTCGCTAGGGCCGGCCGGCCGCCGCGCGCTGTCCGCCGCCCGCGCCGTTCCGCGGTTCACACGCGCACCGATACCTCCTCAAATACTTGCGTTTCTACTCAAACACGCCTTGTTGACATGACACGGATCGCTGAGTACGTTTCTCAGTTTAATTAGTGACTTTTATTTTTCATCTCTTCCTCGAAATATCACCCTCGGCGAAATGGAACCAATATGGCGGCTTCCGATCAATTCTTTCAATTATAAGAGGCGAGAATTTGTCGTTGAAACTTGATATGTAATATTGTAAAGCCCGTGTATTACAGACAATAAGGGTGTCTCGTCTGCCTAATCTCGGACCACCGCGGTAGTCGCGAGCCAGGAATGTCGCATAAGAAACATGATATAAGCTCGCCGAGAACAACGCAACGTAATACCAAATGTTGATGATGACACAAATTGACTTAAGTAGTATAATATCACTGTCTGGCGGGAGTGTTATGGCCGATTTCGATGTGACGAGAATGCCACTGGAAGGACAATAAATGTTGAGGAATGCGCGCTAGCCGCCCAGATCGATACGTTTGCGGAATACAGACAGTATGATCGTCGCCAAGTGTTTATTGTATGCATTGAAATGCCAATACGTCCTACCGACATTAAGTCATGCGGGGGAATATTACTGCGGTCGTCGATTCTGGCGGGTTTCGAGAAATGTGACTCTGTGCTCGTTAGTCAGCGGCGCACGTTCGCGAATGGCTTCATCGTGGAAATTAACATTCGGCCAGCATCCTGCGCGGGCGCAATGCCGCCACCTCCCGGCGAAATATTGAGCCCTCACCGGACCCCCAGTGGCGCCGCTGATAGCCGTCTTCAGCGTTATTGTACGCCATTACAATCTGTTCCAGTTCTGTGATTTGATGTTTGATGTTTTCCCATTAAAAACGTTTAATACTAGAATCGCTGTGTTCTGGTTTGAAGGATAAGATTTTCATGATATCTGAAGTGCATGAATATTAGATTGGTAGGGCGGCAGTTATCACTTTCCCTGAGGTCTGCTCGTTCGTTTTTGAGTAGTATAAACACATAATAAAATTTTGAATTTTAATATTCCATGCAATTTTTCCTTGTACTTTGCAATTCCTTTTATTTGTTTTTATACCTACCATGTTATGAAGTATACCTATATTAATCTAACTTGTAATTGGCTTAAAGATGTATAAAATTACCAATATACTTAATTATAACAGCTGTAAGTAATCTCAACATATAAATAAGTTCTGGAAGTGCTTTTCATCAACAGAAATTATGAATACTCTGCTCTTAGCAAAGATAAGATGTCAATTCTTCTGTTAACTTCTTATAACATAATACCTTATAAAAGTGATGTAAGGTTGTTGTGTTAGCGAAGTTAGTGGCAGCGCGTGAGTCACTGCCCGGCGAGTCCGGCGACGGTCTAGAAACAGGTCTTGTAATAGGCTGAGGTCCCTTATTATGCGCCTTTTAAAATATAATTTGATATTTCTGCAAACTATACTCGGACTGGAAGACCTAGCGTGGGCAGGCCCACTACAAGGTGTACCGACGGTCTGGGTAAATGCGGGTAGCGCAACGCCGACAGTAGAGTTCTTTGTTTTTGTCCAGCAGCGTACATCTCCCGGCTAAAACCTTTTTAAGTATAAATGTTCGGTAAAAGAATATATTCTGGAGTACTAAAGTTAGATGGGATTTTCTCGTTTGAGGAAAATATGAAAGGAAATGATGACGCAGAATCAGGACGGCCCTGAGTGCTTCAGCCCGTCGCAACCGCTAACCGTAACGGTTAAAAATTTCGTGTCAACTCGCTAAATGACGACCGTCCGCTAGAGTTACCTGGAACATGCGTCCGTGATTATTTACCACATTAATTGCAGCTCAGTTATTTCATAATTGCCTAAGGACTCGCTCGCAATTTACATATTAAAGCTTTTTGCCGGTGCTGTCATTGTTCATTATAATAAGTGTAGTGTAGGTACGTGTGTCGTGAGCCGGCCTGCATTACAGGGGAATTATCCTAATTCAAGGCCGCATGCTAACCTTTTCGCTAGCCGCCGGCGCCGGCGCTGCTCCTGCCAATACAAAAGCGAATATCATTTACAGTTAGCCAGCCCGAAATTTAATTTTTGTCATTGTCTGCCTGTATGTACATGTAATTTTAAAATCAATTACCTCTTACATTGCATACATTTTTAATTCGTGTAGGTAAGTAAAAAGATAAAATAAATACGACTTTAGGGAATTGAAGAAAAAGCAAAAAGAACCCCCAGGCTCACTAGTATAACATAATTAAATCATCAACTTTTCTTTATACGAAGCGAAGGCGAAGTTAAGTAAGCAGTTAGCGTCGCCTTTGGACGTTTGCAAGGGATATCACCTACGTGTTGCCGACCCTGCAAAAACCTTTGTAACCCTTACTTAACTCCATATTGTATAGGATCGCCAAAATCGAAAGCCATCGAAACCCGCTTAGAATAATCTCGCCCCGCGGATATAATTGTTCGCAGCGGTCAGTGGGCGTAATTCGAGCGAGATTAGTATAGGCACCATTTGCTACCGAGAAGGCTAATTGCGCGAGTGAGTCTGCCGGTCGATGCAGCCCCGATTAGCGAGAAGATGACTGCGTTGCGTGCGCACAGCACCGCCGCCGGCCGCACGCAAGCGCATCCCGCCCGGCACACGGTACACGGTACACGGTACACCCCTACACACCCTACTAAAGCATCCTCAATAGCTCCCAACAAGTACACAAAAGGCAATAAACAATGGCACTTGCGATTCGCAATAACATTCAGTAGCTCGCCACCTAATGAAGTTATAGAGAATTCGAGCTGATGTAATGGTATCGTAAAACAAACATGTCCTATCGCACGTGCATCTCCGCGGCGACGACTTAATATGCGGGACCGTCTACCGTCGGGCCAGCCGCACCTCTGCGGTGGCCAACATTCATTAGGCACCAACGTCATTTATGTGTAAGCTGCTATCTACAAAAATCTTGCTTTTATTACCCAATTGCGATACTCACCGGTAATTGTAATTTAATTTTTGGCACATTGCGCGAAGCAGACGGTACTTGGAAGTGTGTCGATTCTTTATCTTCAGTGTTCCGAGAAAAGATTTTTATCAGGCAGTTAAAACGAAACGGGGCGGCGGCGGCGACGCCGTGCCATCCGAATCGATGATTTTACGTACCCGGTGCGCATAATAAAAGGGTCATTTCCGGCCGATTCGCGGAGTTGAATATTGCGGCGCGCTATCTGCCGCTCGCGCCGGACCCTGCTTAGCATTCATTGCGTGACCAAAACCAATAACAAATTCTTGTGCACTTGCAGTTTCGCGAGTGCCAAGAAACCCCAAACGACCACCGAATGTTAAATGGCGACTGTCCGTCCACATTTTATTCATAATTATTGCCGTGATATATATAGCGCCTTGCTGAAATGAAAATGGCAAACGTAACAAAGTCAAACACAAATATCGAAAAGTTTAGGTAATTACCTAAATTTCTCCTAAATTTGCTACAAGTGCTCTGATAACAGTACCCTATCGATCTTATCTATCTGTACATGGAATTGATACAATGAGTATGTAGTTCCTGTTCCAGTTTGGACATACGATCTGCTCATTTAAATACAAAGCTCGCTTATCAAGACCGGTAGCCGTTAATACCGGTGGGCTGCCGGTAGCTGCCGCGCCCGCCCAAAACCGCTGCTTTCCGATGAGAACTCATTACGCAGTCGAGGCACAGCCTTCCTGTAAATTCATCCTAGCATCGATTGCTTCATATCGCCCACTGTATTAATACCGTGGCTATTGCGGTCAATGACGCTACCAATTCTCATTCTTATCTTCGCGTGGAGACGAGTTATGAATACGAAAATTATTATTTTCGCTTCTACCAACCATTGTCATTCTAAGAAGTTATGATTATTAAAATGAGCCCATTGTTCGCTGCCTAGCAACAAACTCTGATGGTGCGATGATCTGCTCTCATTAGCTGGGGGTGCGTTTATCACGCGATACCACGGCGATGCCGTATTGGCATGGATTGTTTACTAGGAAACCTGCGTAGTTGGACCGCGTGTTGATTTGTCGGGCGGCGCGGCTGCGGCCGTTCCCAGGCGCAGTGCGCTCGCGCAGCATTCCTCGCGTTGCCCTTACCGAGCCCGCGCCGCCACCTGGCCGCTCCCGGACGCAAGGCAGAAGACTCAGACATATTCCCATCAGATCTTAACTGGGCACTAAATTCTCACAGACACAAGTTCTTGTTCGAGCTTCTTTTGACAGAAACTAAGACATTAATAGGACCTGCCATCGATCTCAGTATCTCTATCTTCAGATTAGGGTCAATCATATAATGGGGTATATGATTATTTTAACTTATCCCAATGCTAATTCCAATTATCACAAACGGATAGCTTGATAGATACCTATAGGTACGTGTTTGTGATAAAAGATTCCAACTATAATCATTTTAATTTAGAAATGGATTTCGGTTCCAAGAATGTTTTTACAAAATATGATAGACACAAAAGAAAGATATTAATTTGGCAATTCGCTATAGATTATCTTCGTCGGAGCCCCAAGATGTTCCAGGAAAGATCGGGGCGAAGCGAATATTTCTTCTTTTGAGAGTGACGCACCGTTCAGCAACATTGAATCATCAACATTCAGCTAAACCTAACGAGGCCAAGGTAGGCGGCAACTACATTTTAACTGCATATTCCATTTATAGAAGCCGTTATTTCTCGAATTCGAATTTGTTTCCTTAGCTCGTGACTACTGACTATGTCCCGCGATCCTTGCTACCAACATGAGTATTGATTTTTATAATAGAGGGATATATTTACTGGATAATGTTGCTGGATAAAGGGTTTCTCTCCAGATGCAGATGCTGTAAACGTTACCCCGACTTAAATACTGCTACTAGTACTGGTTAAGCAAACTCTCATGTTAATATTAGACGCCATTATGTGGTCGCTTTATTGTACACTATTCCCATACAACCCGGTGGTTTGTGGTCTACCTAACCGCTCCATTGAGCGTCGAAACCATTCTCACCGAACATCCCCCAACCACAATAACTGTATGAAATTGCCACATTCGCTTCCACCGGAGCTCGTTACCGACGTTCCAGCCTATTGCCTCGCCCGCTCTGTTATTAAATGTACAGCAATGCTTTCCATTACATTCATAATAATTACCTTCTCTATTGCTAAATGATCCTAGACAACGATCGGCTAAAGCTGTAACTGCAATTGTGTTATAAAGTGTCGCTTAATTGTTTGTGCGCTCATGGAAAACATTCACATCCATATTCATGACGGGTACGGGAGATATATGCAAATCCGAGAATAAGCTATTAATCACTGAGCAGTCGGCGGCGGTGCGGCGCGCGCACGTCGCGGGATGCGACCGGTGCTGGTCGGTTTGCTGCTTGTTATCCGCTGCAAACGACGACACCGTTATTGAAAGTGGGCCTGCATCGTCCGGTTGGATACACTTTTTCTTGTAAATAACGCGTCATTTACGGTACGATACATCGACACTAACGGTACAACATTTTCATTTTCGATTAGTTTCTCATTTGCTACACTACTGCAGGCAATATGGACCGAGTATCTCCCTACATTACTTGCACTTATATCGTTTTAGCACAGGATATTGTAATGGTAATATGGGAAAATACTCCAAATCCTGGTAAAGTTCTAATAGTCGGAGTGGCCAAAAAACTAAATTAGATCTGAACTATTACAAACAGTTCCAAAGATTGTTCAGGCTGTTATCTGCACAGAATCGTTTTCATGGTGAAGCGATGCGCCGCGCACATTGCCAAACAACACAGTTCCAGGAAGCCTTCATATTCATAACAGCCGATGTGCCTATTATCAAGTAAAATTTTTGCATAAATTGTAACAACCGGAGTATGACATGTTCAGTTTTTCCTAGTAAATTGTTATTATTGTCGCTGGTGCGTGACGGTGGCGGCGTGTGATTACCGTCGCGGGGGCCGAGGGGCGGGGGGTGGCCGCCTGTGGCCGCTGCTGTTTTGCGCC
Source organism: Blastobasis adustella (assembly GCA_907269095.1). Classification (NCBI taxonomy): domain Eukaryota; kingdom Metazoa; phylum Arthropoda; class Insecta; order Lepidoptera; family Blastobasidae; genus Blastobasis; species Blastobasis adustella. The sequence goes on along the minus strand of OU026119.1, from coordinate 11,028,007 downwards.
GTGTGACAGAACTCTTTGTAATTGACGTAGTTCCTCGGAAGCAATCAGCGGGGCGGCCAACAAAGTGGACTGGACTGTGGAGCGGCGCGCGCGCTGCCGCCCGGCCCGGCTCCGGGCTCTGCTAGCCCCTAATTGACCCTTCTGGGAAACGATGCTTCGTGCAGCTCCCATTAGCTCGCACAACCTCATCCATGTCATATTTTACTTGCGTAGAGGCAGTAACTTAGCGTACACGGCTTGCTTGCACTGCGATGACAATAATTATAATTACATTCTCTAGATATGTGACTTAAAATTAGAACAGTCATCGCGCGTGGTTTGAGGATTACGTAGTAGTGTTGTAAGTCAGGACTATTATTAACAAATTCAGAACTAATGATAAAGCGCACATTAATTAGTCTGCATCGTATTGCAAAGACTGAAGGTGACGGGAGTCTGCGGTCATTCACCCACCTTGCGCTTAACACGAAAATCTTCATCGAATCGTTTTGTTTACAACAAATAAATGCCAACACCTTAAGAATCACGTTCAGATGATCGGCTCCAACCCGGACGCGTAACAAACAAAGAATCGAGTCCTCGATTCCTCGTGAGCACGCTAGCTTCGCTGATTATCTATGAGCTACGTCTATACAAACTTTAATCTGTTATATCAGCTAACCATTGATATCTACCGCCGGCTTTTCCACTGGTTTTACCCAATTCGCCTTCCGGAAATGGTGTGAACGTTAAATCCTCAACGCTAAACAATTAATTCTAGGTGTAGGTAATATCAGATTGTAAAAAAGGCAATACTTAATAGACGACGGCGCAGTTTATTTTAATGAAATTCCTGCTTACTTGTTAGCGGATATTAATTACTAGTTGAACCTGTTATGTTTACTTGACTGGGTTTTCCCATTTTATTCCTTGGTTTTACTTGCCCAGGATTCGGATACCTAATAATTCAAATGGATTGGGTTCAAAGTAGAGGACACTGTACATCTAGAGGTAGGAATGTAAGATACTCGCTCGACTCCGTACATGGCTATCTGTAAAATTATCTCATCTCGGTTCTGTTCGTCATCTCGTACGGAAACTGCTTTTTAATTATCTTTAAACACTAGTTTACTGACGCGTGAAATAAAGTTGTTTGTATGTAACTTTGTATCCGCAAAACAGAAGTCACACGCGGGGAAAGTTGACGTTGCAATTTATTTTATATGGCCGTCATAATTTCCATTGACATTCTCTTTACACTCAGATTTACCGCGCTGCCTATTGTTGGGATTGAATTGAGTAGAATTAATTACTGTCCAGTTGATGGGCTATAAAAATTTCACCTTAATCTGCGAATACAAAGGTGAGTGGCGTGTTATTAGGCAGTGTGAATGGATGGAGGCAGTGCGGTGCGTCCAGGCGGATGATTTGCGGCTGGGGGGGCGGCGGGTCCAGACGGGGCCCGGAGGTCAAAGACCGGTTCGCGTTTTGGGAAATGCACGCGGCAGGGGAGGGGGTGCGCAGGGCCGGACGCCGCCTCCGGAGGATGACCTCATCACGTCTCTGGGCTTTTTGCACGCATCACACATGTTCGGCCGTTTTTCCTCTCGACTTTTTGTGGGTGGGGTCATTATAGTGTCGGTGACGCAATCGGATTTACGTGAACGACGATAACCGTCACAGACCAGAGTGACATGACAAGGCAGGTAGGTAAATTATAATAATTATTGTGCAACCAGCTTACACACGGTTCTCCGTGGATTAATCGCAAAATGCTATATATTGATATTAACATACCACAGAAAACGCGTTTAATTCACTATTCTACAGTTCAAAATGGACTATTGCATACTAATAAAAATATTAGCCACACAGTCTCAACTGCTAAAAGCAAACTCAGCGTGACTCATTATTGCTGGAATCGGGATAAAAATATTCGCATCGCTCTCCCAGGAACATTGGAATTGAAACTTTAAGTAGACTTAGGTAAACATTGACGGCCTCGTCTTCTTGGAAAAACTTTAGTGTCGGTAGGTACCTAATTGGCACTTGAAGACTTATGTAAATATTTAAACTTCGAGAAGATAGAGATTTTGATTTTTAGAATTGGCTAGTTTTCGTTACATATGTACCTATATTGATACTAATGGTAGGAAACTTAGTGTGATTGGACAACCCATCGGTCTGCCAGGCTGGCGGCTTTTGGACTCGCGGTGGTGGCGGGAGCGCGGGAATGTGCGCGCGCAGGTACCGGCGCGCGCGACTGGATATTGGCCAGGTTGCGTTCGCGCGTTTCTAGGAACCAATCCCCCGCGGCCTTGCGATGAAACATCACATCGCCTGTTTATTTTACTTTGGTGCGATTCAAAATCGGCTCCAACCAACACCAAAAGTTTTAACTGTTCGCGGGAATCGCGCGCCCGCGCCCGGTCTGTTTGCTCAAATCGGATTCGCTGAATAACCCACAGCTGGGCGGGGTGAGCTCACATTGTGAGAATCCAAATATTTGTGATATGGCGTTTATTGGCGTCGCGTCGCTCGGAGCCGGAGCGTGGAATTGCTCCGCCATTAAGAGCGTAGCTGGAATTGTGATTTCCTCATTCGCGAGCGAATGTAATCCCGTGTTCGCGGAACCGCCGCTGTCATCGACAGCTGCATTACGCCACCGCCAAGCGAGGCGGCCATGCGATTTCTCTTTGCCGGACACCGCCACGCAGGATTCGCGTTCCGTATCGTTGGGTAGAAATTATTAAGGTCAACCACCACAATCTACTTTCAAGTTCCGAGAGTGAAATGCCACTCTTTTGATTACAAAACGATATTACCTAATCGATTTACAATACGTAGGTAAGTACTTAATGCATTTCTCTTGTTCGCGATCCCACGCACATCTATTTCTCATCTAATCTAATTAATCATAAGCTATCTCTCGGTTTCTATCACTTCACGGTTTTCCTTGCGTACTGGGACTAGTGAAGTCTATTTTCGCCTCGTTTTGTTTCGTTACATTTAGATGTTTATTTAGGTAATGTGAAAATTAGCCTTCTTGTTGCCGTCGAAATCATCCTTGCATCTTCTGAGGCGTCTCAATCGTCACGATATACGAAAACATGGTCACCCGCGACGCGAGCGGCCGCCCATGCCACCCCAGCACTAGCACCGGAATAACGCTTCACCACAAATGAGTTCCTGCAACTACAATTGCAATTTGATGTCATGCGAAATATACATTACGCAGCTATCAGCGCTCAAGTTTCAATTTCTATTATGCACGTGAGCTCTGACTAAACAGTCATCACTTGATAAGTATATACAAGTTTAGTCGATCGTAGTAGTCATCAACAATCAACAACAAATCAAGTGTCTTATTTTTATTAATACATATACCCGTCGTGTTCTTTTGTACAGTGACTGGCTGTTTCATGCGGCTTGTTAGTTGGTTGCTATTAAAGTTATGAACGTAGGTATCTTGCCTACCAACCGAAATGACTACGTAATTTTTCGAGCAGCTCAATAATAATGGGTAATTTCGGTCGGCCCATAAGGATTTAACGATTACCTATATTAAATTGATATTAGATACCTGTAGCACGCTTGGATACCGTCGTTTGATGTTAGGAGCTGCTACTTTTCTTTTTGTGCTGTCAACGTTTTCATTAACTTATTTTGAATCTACCCCATGCAATTTTCCACTTATATTTTTAATATCGCAGCGTAGAAAATATAGAACAGAAAACGCTGCTGGTCTGACTCCAAGACATAGGGACTGTGTTTTACTTGACTTGACACCCTGAAGTGCTTAAGGCTATTCTACACTGCCGGACAGCGCAAACCATTAACATAGTTACAAGCGATCCTATAATTGCTCGCCTCACGGGCTTCCTGGGTTTCCTCTGGGTTATACTATTATAATACCTATTCATGAAATTCTCTAACTAAATGATAGTGAAGACCGCATTAAAATCCGCGTACATACAGAGGGACAGACGGAGGGAAGCAACTTTGTTTTATACTATGTATAGATAGGCAAGCATTTTTCTGCCATCTTACTTGGGCATACAAGGTGTAGTGACGATACAGATTGTGTAGCAAGCTTAACCGTATGGCAACACTAATACAACATTCTCTTCGTTGACAGGTTCAAAGACGGCAAGGCGTATCCATGGTCGGCGGCGGTGTCCAGCCTGATCCTGTACCCCGAGGCGGCCAACCAGACGCTATACACGCGCCGCGCGGCTCTGCCCGACGCCGGGAACTACACCTGCCGGCTCAGCAATGAGACGCACGTCGAGACGCACACCGTCTCGCTGGATATATTAGGTGAGACACTATATGATATTATATGTACGTCATATATAAGAGAGAGGTCCCGAGGATGGCGTAAGGAACGATGGATTGACATGAGTCGCATGGGAGAGCCAATGGCTAGGATGCCGGAGACCGGATGAAGTGGAGAATGATAGGATGATGATGATTTTACGTTTAACGTACGTGCTAACTACGTACTTTCGGATTTTCATACATCGTAATTTTTTTAAGGTTAAGAGACTAAAATGTTTACGTCCTCGCGAGAACGCGAAAGACAGTGATATAGATGTACAGTAGGAAAACTGACTTTGGCTTTGACGAGAATGATGATGATGATTATAAATGCCTACAAATGTGATAAAATGCGATAAATGAGCACTTGATGAAATTGTAACAGACAATTGAGAAGAGCTGACATAGTTCCCGGATACCTTTTGAGTAAAGGTAGCTGGTAGTCATATCTCAACATGGTGATAGATGCAATATTATTGAACAGGCCGGGAACTCATCTAGGTATAGGCATACGGCGCAGGTAATAGATAAGTGAAAGCTTGCATTTAGCCTGCGCGTGCGGCAGCGGTAAAATCCCATTAGTCATAACATAGATATGATGTACTTTCGAATAAATTGAATTTGTTTTATTGGAAATGTCATTTTACCCCATGGATTAAATTGGTGTTGGTGTGAAGTACCTACCTATCATTTATAACCAGTTTATGAATCTAATTCTGAGGCGCGTGTCAGTTATGTCTTGTTCGTGATAAACAGACAATTAGCGATAAAAAGTCACCTCTTTTTAATAATACAAGTAATACGTCACGAAAAAAAATCGTTTCATACCTACTTCAATCATAAGAGGTGACACATCTAAAATATTTATCGATTTGCATAAACCTCCACAAGAACAAACTACCTACTTGGTTTGCTCTGTGACTCTTGTGGGTGTAAATGTTAAATCGTCCATCGCGTAGCAAATAAATTGAAAGTGAGAAATTACGAACCGAGCTGTGTCAAATGTTATTAAACTTCTATAAAAGACACCTACAAACGTTTCGAAACAATACAAGGTACTTCTCTAGTAAATGGCAAATTACCTTTCCATGTCCATGTTAAAAACATTATAAAGCACAATTACCTGTTACAATTACCCTACCTACAGGGATTTACCCATAGTGATACCCTGTTTCTCGCTTCCATCACTTAGCTGTTAATATTTAATAGGCTAGAGTGCTTTATTCGCGGAATCCGTTGTATCGGTTGAGTTGAAGGGAATTATTCGTTTCGCAGAAAAACCGACCGGCGACCCGAAAACAATGTTCATTTCCAAGGACCAGTGGGTGGGGGAGGGCGACCAGCTGCGGCTCTACTGCGAGGCTCTCATCGGTAAGTACCGACACCTACGTTATCCAGTGTCTGTCACTGCTCTACACGCGAAAAACACCTCCCTTACTAGCTTAACAACACACTGTTCTCACACCGCCCACCAGAATAAAAGGAACAAAGGAACGACGAAACCGCAGATCTCTTTACATTTTGCAAATGTTATTTTATCTCAACTCTCATTGTGTACCGGAATTATGACGTATGTAAAAGCGATCTATTTTTGCTATTGCTGTTGAATATTTATTTTTCTACAAACGTTTTCCGTCTGGCGCAAAATATTGACTCGATATGTTTTACCCTGTCTTGTGAATACGTTATTTATTGAAGGAATTCATCATACTTTTAAGTTGTTGTGGCAGACTGGCTAGTGCGTCCGCCTATGTAAGTGACGTGGATTCGAATCCTATGATCTAAGTAAGCCACTTGTTTAATTAAAGGACAGGAACTAGTAGGAAAGAAATCCCAGTAGTTCTTTTCACAGAACTGTGCAACCGAAGTAGTGGTACTAAAGAACTTGTCCATTTTACGGCGAAAGGAATATAGAAGTTTATACGGAACCCAATTAACATAATCACACTACTCGTCAGTTCGTTTTACCATAATGTCCACGCTTGGCAGGCAAGTTCGATTTCCTTGGCGAGTCATTGTCAAATAATTACAGCGATTACTTACAATTAGAGGATTTCAGACCACATACTGAATAAGGTGGATAAAGTTAAGTATTGAGGTGTTATTTTGGATCACAAGTTCGATTAAGCTTTTAAACAATTAGACCTTATCCTTCGACTTTCCAAACCCTTCAGGCGTATTGACACTCTCAAAGTCCTTTACTGCGAATTTGCTAGTGTGGTGTGGAAACCGCAATATATAGAAATCTTTAGATATGGTGGCTCTACCTTAGGATCAATATTTTTATTTAAAATTATTGGTAACGACATAAATTCATAAATTCCTCACCTCTTCTTGAACAAAGCAAATTTAAGATACCACACCTCTCCTCATTGAGCACTGTACCACAATTGTAGCAAATTATATTACATATAGGAAACTATCGATCTATTTAAATATCTTTTTGAATTTATAAAACTTGTTAAAGGCAGATTGTTACTAAATAAAGTATAATCATAATAATTTTTTTTACAAGAACAAGATTTTTACGGGGTTGGCAACACGCTGGTGTCACCCCTGGTTATTGCAAACATCCATAGGCGGTAACCCCTTACCATGTGTTTGCCACCTCAGTAATATGCTCGCAAACATGTACTTAGCTTCTAATTGTTGTCCCCACAGGGCGGTCATACCTGGCGGACGCTCGCAACGACCTGCGCTGGTACAAGGTCTGGGCCAACGGGACCGAGGGCGAGCTGCTGCCGTCGCAGTCGCAGATCATGACCGTGCGGTGAGTTTGCGTCGTTTGTGTTTATAGTAGTTTATGCAACTCGCATATAAAAGGGGGTATTAAAACATAAGTGCCTGTTTAGTATGATAATAGATTGACACGAGTGTTTTAATACCTAATTTAGGCAGTTGCATACGCTATTTTATCTACACTCATATTTTCATGTTAAACTTTCGTACCTATAATTTTCTCAAGTTTACATAAGTAAGCTGCAAGTCAGTTCTGTTGTATATATGTATTGTTGTATTCTGTTGTATATATATATCTGTTGTGTAGGAAAGCAAGCGGCGGGAAATTCCATTCATTACTTTCAATTTATCTATTTATTTGCTTCAAACAAGATAAAAACTTCCATAAAAACAAATTACAACAATCAGAAGAAATATTCGGTTTAGCGGGAAAATACCTAATTCGATACATTCATAATCACAAACATTAACAGGTAAGTTTGAATTTGATGATGACATATTCAGCCTACATTTTGCCGTACTGGGGCGCTCGACAAAAACTTAAAGTATTGCGTAATGATTAAAAGTTATTTTATGTTACAGCTGTAATGAAAATATTATGGGGAATGCTGTATCATAAATTAATTATTTAAAATTTTATAGCCTGGCTTGCAATAACTTTATCCTTATACGACTGTTTTCGACTATGTAATCGGAACATTACGCTATGAGTGTAAATAAAATTTGTTATAGAGTCCTGCCTTGTCCTACTTGTACCCGCGAAAGCGACAAAAGCGGAAATCGTCTATGGTACTTATAAATGCGACAGACAGAAGCATCAAGACAACCGCAGTCTACTGCGTAATATCGTCTTTGTAGTCGCTGTAGCCGAAAACGGCTAGGAAGCCCACTTAAAAAGTGTATTTTAACTACATGTAGATACGTAGTGTGTGCTGCTAATACCTATATTACCTCTTATCTGTAATATGTGTAACCCTAATAATACTTACATGAATGTTATGTAATAATGTCTTCCACATGTTCATATTACATCTACAGACATAGTGTGCTTCTTAACCCAGGCCATCTAAACAAAATCGCGGAAGCAAGCTAGTGAATAAATAAATCTATTCTTTCATTAAACAAAACTCGTCCCAATAACAAAAGATCTTTCATAAGTGTTATAACGTACCACATGACATAAATAAAGCGAATTAGGGAAAGCCCATGGACTTATCATATTTAACAGGACTGAACACTCTTCGGGTAAAAACGAGCCGAGCAAGTGGTGTAGAACCAAGGCCGTATGTCTCTTTCTAATAGGGTGACCACATATTTTTATTTCATGGAATATCCGGCTATCCGAAATCTCGGCTCGGCTTAGCCTCTTTACCCATGACAAGACAAAATAGACAATAGTTTTTTGCAATTGTAATTTTGGAGAGTTTTCTGTCCTGTTAAATATGATAAGTCCATGGGAAAGCCCCTCCACTCCTCGCAGCTAATCTCACATATTTTCGTGTATTTAATCATGTTATCTACCGTTACAGTGACGACGTCGAGGACATAATCGGGTCGTATCTACTATCGGAGAGTGTGTCACCCGCCGACTACGGCCAATACGCGTGCGTCGTGCATAGCAACGACTACGTCTCCAAGAACTACGTCACAGTACACTACGCCGGTAAGTGGTCGTGACAAGTGTCATGTTTCACTGCTGGGACAGGGTGACACTGCTGGGCAAAATCTCCCACAAGATAAGCCATTCTTCGCGATTCTTAGCGGTCTCGGTCCAGTTGGTATAATAGACGTCTTTTACAATCCTGTGGCGCCCACACCATTTTTGCCCATTTTTCGGGGTGCATCCGGCTGATATGACCAGCCCAATCCCACTAGCCAGCAATCGGTGTCGAGGTGATTCCTCACACACATCATCATCCGAGCGGTCAGTTCCGGCCAGAGTCCACTTTCCGACTCATTCTCCTCCATTTCGCCCGGTCTTGAGCATCTTGGGTCATTCCACACTAGCGACGCGAGGACGCTGAAGACCGGGCGAGGTGGAGAGGAATGGGTAGGAAAGCGGACCCTGGCAGAGGCTGGGATAAGCGCTAGGACGATGATGATGATGAGTGTGCGTATACATTGTTATACTTATCAAAACTGTTCTCACCCACAGGCATCCTTTCCGAGTCGGATTGGCGTGGCTATGATGCCGTCCCGTGGCGCGCGTTGGCGCTGGGCGGCGCGGCGGCTACGGTGCTGCTGCTGACCGCGATAGCCCTGCATCGCCGTTTCACGCCGCGACTGCTGCTGGCCGCGAGACACGCGAGGGCACGACACACCCCCGCGCATAGGGCCAGAGGTAAGAGACACTACTAGTTTGTACAGGTGCATCAGTACAGCCTAGTAAATACATCTGGCGTGTTTGGCACAAAGCATAGGACCAGAGAAGAATACTGTGAGAATACAGTGCAGTGCGACCTGGCGTGACTACGACGCAGCACAAGGCGTGCCTGCAGACAACTTTCGTCTGTATTTTACGACTTCAGAACTAGCCGCTCAGATAGTGTGGCCGACCTCCACACTCAGTCTACTGTATTGTTGCGTTTGAGCCTCCACCAATGATTTTTATACTACCTACTCAGTAACAAGCAGACAACCCACCAGCTACTGCCATAATATCCATGCCTGATTCTGATCAGGCAGGTTTAAGCTTTTTTTTTGTGACTAACCCGATCTGAATACGAAAACATAAAAAGTAATTCATATCAATTAACTGGAATCATTCATTCATATCATTTTACCCTATTCTTCCCTATCTATCCAAAATTCTCGAGGCCCTTGTCCACAAGCAGGTGTCGTCGTTTGTCTTCTCCAATGCACTCATTAGTCCGTTCCAGTCCCGGTTTCCGACCTGGACAGAGTACAGCTACAGCCTTACTCAAAGTTACCGAAGACGTGAGGGACAGCATGGAGAGAACTAAATCGACGGCCCTTGTATTGATTGACTTCTCCAATGCTTGGAGAAGTATTGCTTCGAAGTGCTTATCTCATCTTGGAGCATCATCCTCAGTGACGGACTGGTTTACATCCTATCTCCGTGGATGACAGCAGATGAGTCAACTTCTAGCTGGTGTAACCTTGATGCTGGCGTGCCTCAAGGTGGAATTCTTTCTCTTCTTCTGTTTGCTATTTTCACTAACCAGCTACCCTGAACTTAAAATGCTCCTATCATTTATATGCTGACGATCTCCAGATATATGTGAATGCTGAGGCTGCTAATATTTCTAATGCAATTAGTGCATCAGAAATATTCTTGGTATACAGGTCAATCCTTCCAAATGCCAAGCAATTGTTATGTTTTGTTATTGTTATTAAACGCCTCGATCTCTCCCTGGTGCCACCTTTACAATACAATGGTACAATTATTCCGTACTCTTCCCAGGTAAAGGATCAGGGGCTTTACATTGACAGCACTCTCAGCTGGGTACCGCATGTGAAAGAGGTCAGCAGGAGAGTCACCGCGACTCTTTGTTTCCTTCCTCCTGCTACCAAATTGCTACTTGTGCAATCTTTGATTTTGCCTATCATTGATTACGGCGATGTGTGCTACACTGGCGCAAACCATGACCTTCTCTGTAAGTTGGATGTCTTCTTAACAACTGCATAAGATTCATCTTTGGTTTGCGCAAGTATGATCATGTCTCGGCTTACCGAGCTATGCTCAAGTGGCTTTCCACCCGACAACGCCGTAACTTAAGACTTAAGAACTCTTTCTCTTCTTCATTCAATTTTGCACGACCTAGCCGTGTGGTGTCCGGCAGAGTAGAATAGCACCAACCCCTTACATTCGTGGGTGTCGTACAAGGCGACTAATATTTTCGAGACAAAAGATCTAGTGTCTCCGTAGACTGGAAAATGGGCAGCAGCGCTTTCCATTGTCATATTTACAACACTGCGATCTCCAACCCGCCTGCCAAGCGTGGAGATTATGGCAATAACCTCCCCTTTCGTGGGAGAGGCCCTAAGTCCTGCAATGGACTGTTGCGGGCTGTGATGATGATGATGATGACTGTAATCTCCGTTCTTTAAACAATCTTTTACTGAATTTCCCTCTTCATCGGACTGGGTTTGTTTCTAATTCGTTTGCTTTAACAGCGATGAGACTCTGGAATGATTTTCCCCCTGACTATAAGATTAATATTTAGAAAATTCTGTTTTAAGAGAGCAGTACCTGAGTACGACCTGAGTGGTTCAATGGTCAACATGCTGGCCTGCCACGCAAGAGGTCCCGGTTTCGATTCCCGGCCTATGTATAATAAGTATATATTTAAAATTATTTAAGTAGTATATCAGTTATCTAGCACCCATAGTACAAGCTTTGCTTAATTTGGGGCTAGATGGCGCTGTGTGAATTTGTCCACGAATATATTTATTTATTTATTTTCTGAACGCTCCTTAGCTCCTACTTTATTCCTTGTGCGTCTTTTTCATCCCTTTTCTTCATAAAGCCTCAAGTACCTGAATAATTTTGTAGAACTCATGCAGTTAATTAATTAATTTACTAGTGGAAAATATTTATTGCTACTTTTAACTATTATGGTATTTATTATTAAATGTCTGTTATTTGATTGTGGTTGAATAAGTTTATGTGTATAATTCCTACACCGCCTACCTTTTTCAATTGTTATCTCTCCTGGTAGACTGGTAGATAATGCTATTTTAGCTTTAAGTCCGCCAATGTACTGTTTGTGCATGGAGTATAAATAAATAAATAAATAAAATAAAGTAATCCATTCCAACCCTCCCCCACAGTGCTTGAAAAGGAGTTCGACGTAGCGGTGTGCTGGACAGCCGTTGACGCGGAGCTGGTTCGCGGCGCTCTGTTACCTACTCTTGCACTGAAGTACCACTACCGGGTGCACACCGTACAACTGCCTACCGAACCTGATACTTGTGAGTACCACCTTAGATTAGGATGTACCCGGACATTCTCCGCAACTCGGTGAAATTTTGCCTATTTTACGTGGGGAGTTTCTAGTGTGTGAGAATGTATGTTTTTATGTGTTGCTCGACCGACGCGGACGGTCAGCGCTGACGCCGGGCGCGTAGTTAGCTATGTCAATCAAAATAAATAATGTTAGCAATTTTTTTTTATAAATAAACAGTAACTGATGCGTAATCGACTACAGTGGAGCATACTTTGCTAAGGAACCTTGTCTAAATATTGTACAGAAATGCCTACAATTTTAAAAATTGTAAGTATAAGATTTAACCTTCGCAAGTGCACAGAACATCTATACTGTAAGTGTGATAGCAAACTTCATGTAAATAAAGTACGAGTAGATTTAAAAACCACATGACATAAGTAAAACTAGTAACAGACGCTCCATTTTGGCTGGACGCGACGTCATGTGGTTTTTAGATCTACTTGTACTTTATTATCATGAAGTTCGCTATCACACTTGCGGTATAGATATTTTGTGCACCTACGTCCGTTACTAGTTTAAGGCAAATTAATAAGTTCAATATAATACCAAGTCAATATCTAGAGAAAGCCTCTCCACGCAGAACCTGTACTGCAGAACTAACCCACGATCCCCACCACCCAGGGTACGCAACGCTCTCCGGCGAGGCGTCGCGGTGTCGCGCATTGGTGGCGGTGGTGTCGCCCGCGCAGTACGCGCCGCCGCAGCTGCTGGCCGCACTACGGCAGTTGCGGGCGCTGCCGCTGCCGCCTGTCGTTGTGCTGCTACAGGTTGGTACATACATACAACATGCTGGTACATACACATACACACGACGTGCATGAGGGGTGCTAATCGGTTCCCAAGAGATAGCAACCAGTCTTAGGGTCCCCAGCAGAAGACCTAAGGACATATTTGATTGTTAGGCCACCTGCCGTCTTAAGTATTTTGGCGGTGTTATACGAGGAAGTTGTGAGTTTTTATTCATACGGCTGCCTGCTTGATGCTCAGCAGTGCACTGCTAACTAAGCGTAAAGCTTGTTTGCCACCTTGTGGTATATAACAAATACAAATTGAATCGACCTGTTTGACGACCTGAGTGGTTCAGTTGGTTAACGTGCCGGTCTGCCACGCAGAGAGGTCCCGGTTTCAATTCCTGCCCGAACAGAAGTTGAAATTATGTGTCTTGGTGTTATTTGTATAATAAGTATGTATTTAGAAATATATAAGTATTTTATCACTTCTCTGGCACCCATAACACAGCCTATGCTTACTTTAGGTCTAGATGGCGCTGTGTGAATTGTCCAAGCATATTTTTTTAAACTTACGCCATTGCCGTAGGACCTGCCGGACCTGAAACGCGAGGCCAAGGACAGCGGCGAGAGCCTAGTAGCGGTATTACGGCGCACGCGGCTGGTGCCGTGGCGGCACGTGCACGAGCGGGACTTCTGGATGCAGCTGCGGCTCGCGCTGCCGCTGCCACTGCCGCCGGCAGCCGCGAGACGGGACGGACGAGAGGTGGGTAGCCGAGTGGTAATAAGAGAGGGCTGGTTGGACCTGGAACGCGTGACCTTGGAGACTCGTGAGAGGTCGTAGAGAGCCGATGAAATGCTGATCGCTGCAGAGCATGAGTACGCTAATTCCAGCAGTGGACTTAGACCCCTCGCGATCAATATTTTGTCAGCTCTGTAGGTCGTTCAGCATGGCTAGCAGAAGTGTGCGCGCGAGAGTGACAAGCGAGAAAAGGTGCAACTGAAATAGATACTATCTCTTTCATCTTGGTATTGAGGGAAGGAAATAAAGCCTTCCCGCGGCGCGAGCTATGTCGCGTCGGTGTATTATAGATAATAATACTAATTGAAAAGATAGGATAACTCTAAACAGTTTTGACCTCTTTTTCGAAAGTAACGTTATTGTAGCAGATGACTGCAGAAGTCTGGTTAACCAAGCCACTATTATTTTATAATACTTCTGTACAATTATTGTGATCGCTCCACACGATAAAGTTTGTGAAGGATTCTTTTGTAATTTCGAATCTGTTATCGCAGGTGAAGCAGATGCCGGCTGAGGCTGACGACAACAAGAACTCCCGCTCGGGCAGCCTCACGGCGCTGGTGTAGTCCGCGACCGTTCAGTGACAGTTGAGTGTATGACACGAGACTAGCGGCGACCTCGGTCCGCCAGACATTGAACACGAACAATATATCACATCAATTATGCTATAGGTACTCATAAGTATTACGATTAAACTCGATCCTGTATACAGTTTTCCAAGATCTCAGTGTCTATCCTCTATTCGACTACTTAAAAATTGTATTGTTTGCCTCTGTTTTATCTGCCTACACTGTGTACGCCAGGCATTGTTATGACATTGTTTCTTGTGTTCTGTATAGTGGTTATTTTTATTTATTATCTTAACCATGTTAGAAAAGTGTTGTGTTTACAATAGATCTAAGATCTAGATTTTGTAGAGATTCTTAACGATATTGTAACGATGACTTCCGTACTAAGCTTGACTACGATTAATTTTGGACCCGACCGACCTTGCATCATCGTGGAGGTTGTACCCGTGTTTAGTATTAATTTTCTTGTTTCGTTTATTCACGAATAGTAGTTTAATATTTATCTCGTATATAATTTATTTGTAAACATCGGGCGGTAGTGAGATACGCAGGAGTGGCCGGGGTCTGTGATAAAGGAACGAATACGGCGAGTGGGTCACGTGAGTCATAAACCTGTAAAATGGCGGCTGATCATTAAAATAAAAGACTGAATTCGAAAAGCATCTCATCTTATAAAAAACTTTTCGGCATTTTACATGTTTTTCATTCACTATGGTTATTTTTTTTACCTTCGTAGTATTAACTATTAGATTTAATGATTGTATATACTTAGATAAAAGTATTTTCTCATAATTGTGATTAAAAGTAATAATATAATCAAGCTGGCAGTTTAAATGCAACTTTCGTAATTATATTTTTACTCTAAACATTCCTTAGAAACGAGAAAGGTAAAGCGAGCTTGTAAAAATTGGAAAGAAAAATAAAGTTCAAAACATCAATTCTTGTTATTTTTATGATCCACTTATTTTAAATTGATATCTACCAGTGGCCTGAGCAAATGAGCATAGACTGCATGGGTATTGGGTTCGGGTCCGTGGTATAGTCATGGTTCCCATAAACGAGAGCTCTTGGACAAGTACGCTATATTACTTAGTACAAGTACGCTGTATTGTTAGAGGTCAGTGCAAGACAGGGATAATATACGAAAAATAAGGAAACCACGGATTACCATCTGATAATAAGACCGCTGTTAGGTAATTTTAAGAGGGAGGACTCGTTGCTTCTTTTCGGCAAAGGGCGAAGTTCATTTAAATGTATATATAGTATATTTTCTGTTCAAGATTCAGCACTTAATATTATTACACGTACGCCAGTATGTGAAAACACTGAAAAAAGTGGAGTATTGTGCTTTGTGGCAACTGACAGATAGATAACTCGGACGAACCTTCATATAAAGCAGGTCAGTTTCCGATGCAAACCATCACAAGCTGTAATTTTGTTTAAATATAAATACTGGTAAAATAAAAAAAAAACTGTTTGCATACAATATCGTCAGGGCTCTCCAACCCTGATGGGAAGTCAGTGTAGTCTGCCTGGATCGATAAAATTGCCTTATCTATTTCAGCTACCAAGCAATAATGTTTGCGTTGTTGTGTATCGATGTGGAGGTACAGCCAGTACATTCTCCCATTATTTAGAGCCCCATATATCGAATCGGGAAAAAGGTACGTAATGGTCGCCTTGCGGTGATGTCTGGAAGAGTATCACATATACATAGCACCACCCTGTCCAGTCACGGGAGGCGTATAATGCGAGTAACGGCTTACAGCTGTCACCTCCTTAGACTAGGCTAGAAAATGGACAGCAGCATTTTCTGTCTGTTATAAACTGACTGCGTGGTGAAATTGCGATCTCTATCCAGCGTGTTAAGCATGAAGATTGTGGCAATACCATCCACAAATGTGGAGGAGACTCAAGTTCAGCAATATACTGTTACGAGCTACTATTGCGAGGTAATGAATGACGGCACACACTTGTCCGAAATGTATTGTGGAAAATACCTTTTAGTAGCGTATGGGGGATTTCTTAAAAAGGGGAGTTCGACCGTCAAGCACGTTGTCGTCCATCTATTCTATAGTAAGTACTCCTATCTCATCTATTCCTTTATACAAGATTTTATTTAACTTGCACTGCTCGTATGTAAGTTGTCTGTCAAAATTTGCAAACCATTTTTCGACTACTTGTAATCCGATTGAGCTGAAATTAGGTATACCTATGTAACTTGGATAACAGTGCATTAATTAATATGATACAATGGAGCTGGTCTGATGATGGAGTCGGAAGGTGGTCATAGAAACTTATGAACGCAATAAGATAACCCCATCGTGTTTGGGCTCTTTAGAATTGACTTGATGAGTAGGTAGATAAACATACATTAAAAACGTCCAAACCCTTGAAAAAATGGAAAAATAAGGTTACATAAAGTTTATATGAAAAACGTAGTCCCGGAAAAGCTGCGTCCGTCGTCCTGCGTTCAAGACTATCGCCGTCGCGCTTTCCGCTTCCACCTCCGAATACTGGCGAAAGGGACAACTGCGCCCAATTGATATGACATGTCATATCATGCATGACCAACAATTTGATCATTCTTTTGACGCATCGGACTGACTGAAATACCAATCACGGGCTTAGGGAATAGTGCGTAGATAAGATTACTTTACATGCATAAATAAGCACAACCAGGAGTATTCACATAAAATGTATTTCTGCTGTAGGAACATTAAACAACAATTCCTTAGCGCTACTAAATTCTTTAGCAGGCACATTCGTACATTCATGATAATAATTAAATTATCTATCACACTGACAATATATCACTGATTCACAAATGGTACAATTATAAAACATTTATAAACATTGAGAATAAATATAAAATGTCACCCAGCATTTACTCTTCTTCACATTTAAAATTAAGTACGTACGTTTGTATAAGTTTCAGGCCGCAATTTGATTTTAGTTAAGAACATGTACAAAAATCCGCCAAAATGTGTCGGGCCATGTGCAGTGTAGGATTCCGTAGTCTTTGTAAGGGCTTTTTTATACAATAAACCCATTACAAAGTTAAGAATACACTTAGTTCCAACTTCTCCCTATACAACTTGTATAAAACTTTACTTATCCTCTTTAAGTTGGTCGATAGTTAAGTATCTATAGCTGGCAGGAGAGAGACGTGTTTTAAACAAAAAATACCACTTTAAAGCGAAATATTTCAAAGCTCTACGGAACTCTAAAAAGGCAGTATCATTTAGAACTGTAGGGAGTTACTTTTTATATAAAACTTAAGTACGTAAAAATATTAGCACCTGAAATCTTACACTATGGTCGAAAATATTGGACGATAATTTTTTTTACATAAGTACTAAATTAGACATAATTTCCCTATTACATTAAAAATTACTATTCGAGAACAATCATTCAGAAACAAAATATTCGATTTCATTTATTTGGTTGCACACTAATTGAATTTATTATTTCCAACTACTCGTGTTTAAAGTTAAACATAATTAAAAATCTCACTAGTCTTTGTAAATTTTCCATTCTACAAATACAGTTAACAATTAAAATGTATATTCTTAAAAATAAATTCGCTTCATAAATATTAGGCATTTTTTTCTAGCACTCACGTTTGTTTCACTTAAACTTGACCGGCATGCCGCCTTCCACACGCAATCATGGATCATACGCCTCATAGTTTTCTCATCTATTTTAACTATAACCTATGAACTACTGTTTTGTCATCTCACTGAGCAGCTGTGTTTTGCTTCTTCTCGTACGACTGAAACAAATTGTGAATTACATTATGGCAGGCCGTTTACAGTATGTACCGCCCTATTCAAAGTTAACTCATTGATGGCATCTGGCGTTAATTTGGGACTCCTAATTTATTGGATTTTAAATACCTAATAACATTTAGAACAAAGGTTCCACGTGTCAAAAACTCACCAAATCACAAAACAACACAATCACGCGCGGGACACCTGTTTCGCTCCTCCACAGGGAACATCTTCAGGAAAACGTTTGTGACAATGGTGAGCCAAATACAGAATAAGGCTTTTCGTTATTTCAAAATGCAACAGATAGTTACAGCTAGTAGGAAGTAAAGTAAGTACTTTGTCAAAATAATGCTGTGCTATTGGATAGAAACAACTGCTGTAAAATGACGGAACTATTCTAACCTACGACAGGGCTTTATTTTGACATCAAACCTCACGTCGCAGTAGCGGCATCTGGAATCGCGAAAACCCTAAAAATCATTGGATCACGATAAGTCTGTATCGCTTTTTAAAATAAAAATATCTGTATGGCAAGATTTATAAACGTCATCCAAAAATGTCATCACAAATGATTTTAATACAGCAAATAATACAATAATCACGTAAAACCCAAACACCACGCGTACGTGAGCCGTGACTATTTGATTCATCTTACCTAATTAAATGATCCAAAATCTTATAATATAATATATGTGTGTGTGTGGTACCTGTTGTGCGATCCTAGCGAGCGTATCAGCCATGGCGCGGCCGGTCTGCTCGACCATGCTCCGCAGCACGCTGTCGGGCCGCTGCAGCAACACGTGAGGGTGCTCGAATTCCACCAGCTGCCCGCCGTCCATCACCATCACCTATGGGGGGTGGGGTTGTAATATTGGCTGTTCAGTAGACGAGATCGGAACTAATACACTTAATACATCATCATCGTCCTAGCGCTTATCCCGGCCTCTGCAAGGGTACGCTTTCCTACTCATTCTTCTCCACTTCGCCCGGTCTTCGGCATCCTCGCGTCGTAGGCCGTTGGCTCTCGCATCTGACTCAGCGATGTCAATCCATCGCTTCTTGGGTCGCCCACGGGGCCTCTTTCCAGATACCGGCAGGTTCAGGCACCTATTTCCCATGTATCCCTGAGGCTTACGCAACACGTGACCAAACCAGCGCAGGCGAGTCGCCTCGATCTTGTCTGCGATATCCCTCACGCCAAGGCTGCCGGATGTATTCATTATATGTGAATATGATACAGATCATGCGCTTATAACCATTTGGCCAAATTCAATCATCTAAGTTCAGAAGCAAACAGCGTGAGAGCAAATCAAAGTATAAGAGCAAATGTATTGCTCATAGAATAAGGTCTATTTTTGTATTACGCCTTTTGAAAAGCGGAGCGACGCGAAACATAATATAATTGATACAAAAATGGACCTTGTTCTATGAGCAATACACTCCACTTTGATTTGCTCTCACGCTTTTTGCTTCTGAATTTAGGCAAATGTAATAAGGGCATTAGAAACTGTTGTAATTAAATAACAGATTAAAACGCCCACTTCCAAACAGCGTCACCACCTGTGACGCCGTCAATCGAACGGATTAGATGGTCACATTTGAGATCTCCAACGAGTCTACGTTTTGTAGGTAGATTACTAGATACTGAGACACTACCATCATAGTCGGAAGGAAAAATACGTTTAACATCGATTACGGTGGTGGCAGGTAATGCTATTAAAGGCAAACTCGCGTAAAACGCACCTTGTCTGAATCCATGACTGTGTTCAGTCGATGGGCGATGGTCATCACTGTGCAGTCCGCAAACTTGTTCCTAATCGTTGTTTGTATAAGGGCGTCGGTCCTAGAATCAGTGAAACATTATTTGTTGATAACACAACAAGTTATATGTAAAAATATTGCTTTAAAATGAACTAAACCACTCAAAACCATATCAAGTAATCATCACTTTCCATCAGTTGGCCCACTTACCTGTTTGCGTACCGTTAAACATAATATATAGGTTTTCTCAGATGTTTATAATCCCAAGGAAAAATTATGTAACAGATACGGAATTATTCTATGCAAAAAGTATATGGGTACATGCGAGCAAAGTCACTAGAGTAGGTAACTTACTTCTAAAATTTTCTTAAATAGTAAAATAGTCAGGTATTTGACTGGCATCTCACCTGATGTTTTGTGCAGATGCAATCTACGGTGGAGCATACCTGTCTATTAAATCTATTTGCTCGCAAAAACAGTCCTTGGCCAAAATTCTACATTGGTCTGTAACGGGCTGTTGATAACGATAACATAAATGCCTTTCCCCTCTCTCCGTTTAATCTCTATCCCCATCGGCTCTTACTTTGCATACGCATGGTACCGTTTGAGGAGAATGGAGGAAGATTAGGAGCAGAAGAAGCGGAAGAGGAGGGTGGGAAGGAGGATGGGAGCTGACCGATGGGGTAGTAGCGCGTTGTGACGTCAGCCCGTGTGCCGAGTGCTTATGGACGACTGGATTTGTGGGTCAAGAAGTGCGCACACCCAAATAGCCACCGGCAGCAAGCGTGCGCATCAACCGTGATTAGGTCTGAGGCGGTCTGTATGACCGAGAGGTCGATAGGAGCCTGGGTGGAGGGAATCGCTCTTACTGTGGATCGACGTTGGCGGTGGCCTCGTCGAGTACAAGCAGGCGATTCCGACGCACGATGGCACGCGCCAGGCAAACCAGTTGTCGCTGCCCCACGGAGAAGTTGCCGCCGCCCTCCGACATTCGCGACGACAGCCCCGCTGGCAGCTCCGACACCGCCTCCTTTAGCTCCACCTGGGGAGGATTTACACGTTTATACTCCACTAGCTGTGTGGTGTCCGGCAGAGTAGAATAGCACCACCCCTTTACACTCGTGGGTGTCGTACAAGGCGACTAATGTTTGTGTTTCTTTTGGACTACAACATGGGATCGTTCAAGAGGTACATTAGAGCTCTCTTCAGAGGCAGACAACGCAACTTGGTAAATCCCCTGGTGTTGCTGATGTCCATAGGTGACCATTTTCCAGGTGGCCTGCTTGCCTGTTTGTCTGCCGTATAACATAAAAAAAAATCCAGACATCAAAATCTGCACCCTAGATAGACTATTTAGAGTTTTGGGGCAGAAAAGGTTAAAGGTTGTAATACAGCGGCGTGCGGCGTCTCACCTCCTCCAGAGCCCTCCAGAGCACCTGATCCGGGTACTCGTCGAAGGGGTCGAGGTTGTGCCGCATGGTGCCGGAGAACAGCACCGGCTCCTGCGGGATGATGGACAGCTGGCTGCGCAGCTCGTGCAGCCCCAGCGTGGCGGTGTCGCGCCCGTCTATCACTATCTCGCCTTCGATTGTAGCCAACCTGTGTGGGACGGTGTATCATAAATAATCATCGTTAATGTCCCGGTTGTGCTGTCGCACACGAGAGCCCATGATCCAGGATTTGGCAGATCAGATAATTACAGTGGAGCGATAGCCATCTGACCTCCGTGACCCTGCTACCTAGGGAACCTGATCAGATTTTATCATGATTACACGTTTAGTCGCCTGAATGTGCAGGTTTAATCACGATATTTGAATGTGCAGATTTCATCACGATGTTATCCTAGATGTTTGGTTAGCATTCAACTAATGTAAATACATAACTCAGAAAAGAGTTATTGGTATATGGCCGCAAGAGGATTCGAACCCTGTACCTCTTGCTTACGAGTCGGATACCTTAATCGCTCGACCACCTACGCTCCCTACCTGCATGGAACGGTGTATGTGTGTCAGTAATTAATTGCGAAAAGGAACAAGTTGCTTTGCAGCTCCGAGTGCTGCAAATTGAAGTATTACTTTTTTTAAATCTTCCGACCCATCAACCAATATTCCTCCACTTTAGTCAAAAATCGTAATCTAGCGTTTCAAAGTAGCTAGCGAAAAACAGTCCAGATTAATTTGAGCTACTAAGATAATTTGAATCTTACATCCACACCATAAAAGTCCGTTTCGGTATGGACATAGTTCATCACAAATGTCATTCTAATTAGAACTGTATCATGTTTAGATAAAGCTTAATTTTCTCGGACAAGACAGATCATTCTGGCTAGTTGCTTACCTACATCTGACGCCTGCACCAACGTTAGCATAAAACCGCAACCGCAACGCAACCACACTCACCTAAACAGCGCGTTGATGAGCGACGACTTCCCTGCTCCAGTCCGGCCGACGATGCCCACCTTCTCCTTTGGCATGATGTCCACACTCAGGTCCTTCAGCACCGGAGGCTCATCTGGCGAGTAGTATAGAAACACGTGACGGAAAGTCACGCGGCCGGACGGCGGCCATGTTGGCGGCGGCTTGAGGTGGGGCTCCGACTGTAGGGGCGGCTCGGACTCGATCCGGGAGTATTCTTGGATCCTGTTGGATTTATTTAGCTGGTTAGAGGGGGCGAGTACGGTAGAATGTAGAAAACTGCGCTGCACGGGAAACAAAGTTGAAGTTTAGCTATTGTAAGATCAAAATTCGTGGGGGTTAGGAAAGCAAAGGCTGGACACTTTACCTATTAATAGTGATATCGCAATAAATAAATAAAGGCTCGTTAGACTGTAAATTTTTAAAATATTTAATGTGGACATTTTATTTTAATGTGGACTTAGATTTGTCTTAGGAGAGAATAATGCGGTCAAACCGATACTTCACTGATCAAGTAATGAATTTATTTTTATGTAATACGGCAGACAAACAGTCAAGCGGGCCACCCGATGGAAAGTGGTCACCGCCACCTATCGACATCAGAAACACCAGGGGCGCTTCCAATGCGATGCCCTCCTCTAAGGAGACCTCGAATATACCTCTTGAACGATCCCATGTCATAGTCCAAAGGAAATACAGTGGGTATTATCAAATGCGTACCTCTCAACACTAGTCATCTGGTTCTCCAGCTCTGCAGACTGCCGCATGCCCCACTGGAACATGCCCGTGAGGCCCATCGCCTGGGTGATCGCCAGGCCCACACTTCCACCGTATTCGCCTGGACGATACAAATAAAAAATAATTTTCGTAAACGTGAGTTAGAATCACCAAAGGGGCTTTTTTTGATCTCTAGAGGTGAAATATTGTGATTTTAAGATTCGAATGAATGTTAAATGTCTCGCTGTGCTCAGTGGCACTTATCACTAGCTATGTTCCTGATCAAATTCTAGACTACACACTCGCAGCAAAAATAAGTTTGCTCAATTTTGAACAAATAACCAAGTCATAAAAACAATGCGCGGTGCGCGAAATTTGGTCTCTTATTAGAACTTATTATTACTTTTCTACCAATTTAAAGATTTGCTATTGTAGTATTCTTCGTATTCAAAGTTTGGAATGGCTAACAAGCGTATACAGTAAACAATACTACGAATACTTATTATGTAAAAATCACATTGCACTATCATGCACTCTTCCGTAAGAACTTTATAATTAAGAAAGGACAGTGCAAAGCATAAAAGAAGGTACCCACTTTTCCCCATGACGAGAAAGCTTAGGGTAACCACGGCGATGTACACAACGCACACAAGGTCAAGCCAAAACCCGAACGCGCGCGAACTGGCGATGAACAAGTACCTGGAAACAGAAAACGTCACTACTCAGTGCCAAGACCATTGTTCATTTTCATATCCTATAACCGTTACTGCATAAATCTACATATCTAGACGCATTCAAGGCTAGAGTGAATAGGCTGTTCTTAGACGGGCATGCTACATCATCGGCTGCATCGTCACTTACCAAAAGGTGAGATGGCGATCAAAGCCTGGCTAGTCCCATTAAAATAATATAATATTATTAACAAAACACTATAAATCTACACAGACGTTCCCATTAAGATATATTTCTTAGTCATAAACTAGTTATAAGTGCTCTGTTTATTATCAATGTTACATTTATGTTATTAATGTGCATTACATTTTTTTTTTTATATTTGTTTCGCCTTTTATAAAGCGAATGCGTTTTGACATGCATACACTACTCGGCGTAAAATAATCGGTTAGTTTCGGCTTCGTAGAGCGCCTTCACCTGACACTTACTCACACTGGTGCCACAGAGACGACGCCCTACGAATCCAAATAGCCGACGTGACACGACCGCTGACATCTGTACAGCCCATTGGATAAACTGGCATCGAGTAACTTACCAAGCGGAGCTATGCAGATCCTGATGGTTGTCGAATTCCCTGATGAGCGCCTCCTGGGCGCCGAAAGCTCGGATCGTGGTGATGCCTTGCAGCGACGCGTTCAGGTGAGAAAACACCGGACTACGGGCTGTAAACAGACATAAACACTTTACCTTACTCTATTTTCTTAAACTACCTACAGTTCCCACAATATTGCACACCTTCCCCTTTTGTCGATCGATTGAAATTGTTATAAGAGTGGACCATAATCAATGGCGAAAAAATATGTTACTTTGGTCTCTTTCTGTTGTGTAAACGAGATTTTTGCGTTTAATGAGGGTTTTCACTATTTCAGAAGGTGCTAGTGAGGCGTAAGGTCTGCTTTTGGACAGAAAAAACTGCTGTAAAATGACGGACCGATTCCAGCCAATGACAGGGATTTATTTTGACATCAGACATTACGTCGCAGTAGCGCCATCTCGTGGATTTCAGAATCGTGAAAGCCTTCATTATGTAATAATCTCTGTCGCATAGGAAACATAGACAATTCCAAGATGCTTTCTTATTTGATAAGTATAGTCGGTTTTATACATTTGTAGTTCATCGGGAATTAGATAATAAGCATGCAAAATGCAATCTCAATATATGCATGCACAATTTTTTACACATTAATTGGAGCCTCAGATTCATTCTTGAAAGGTAGAGGGCATGGGAGCACTTGCATGCGTCCGCTCCTTCACTGCTATTAATTTAAGCTCATATAAAAAAAAACATGAATCTTTTACCATCCAATAATACAAAATAAACATGCAACAAGCTACACCGAATTATCATCTATTTAAAATATGATAATCAGTTCATATGTTCAGATTCACGACTCGGCTGTTAATGCCGGCTGATAATATCAAAACGCCGTCCCTCCGAATATATCCTAGACGATGGCCACTTTCCATCAAGTGGACCGTACGTCCGTGGGCGTCCCTAGGCAAAAAAAAACGGAAGCAGCGATCATGCATCACAAACTCAATGCTACAGCTACTCAAAACTACAGGCCAAAGCACGATCCCCGGGCTACCTCAAGGTTAAGCAGCCTCCCGATCGAACTAAGAAGGCGCGAAGCCTCAGAGATGACTCACTCACACCCTCGAGGCGCTTGATGCTCCGCGAGGAGGATATGTAGAAGATCCTCAGCAGGTAGAACACGCCGCCGATGGCCAGGGTCGGCAGCAGCAGCCAGTAGTTCACGACGGCCACAACCACCACGATACCGATGAGGGCCAGCCCGATCTGGGGATGGTGGGAGGTAGTCAGAAGTAATAGCGGGTAATAGCAGAAAAAAACGGGGAAAACGGTTTTACCGCCGATTTTCAAAACTGACTTTCGACAAAATTCGAATGGTCAATTCAGTATTTTTGTTGTATGTCTAATTTTATTAGTTTTAAAGATTGATTTCAATCAACGGAACTAAGAGAAGGTTTCTGTTTCTGTAATTCGATCTTGGCGATATGGATATTCTTCGCACAGAAGCGTTTAAATATACTCATTTTCAAACGCAAGACCCCATACACGGTCCCCGTGTCCTAATAGAACCCGTTCAGAACCTTCCCAGAGTGCATGATGAAGTGCATCGGATCGCCGCGAACATGTTGTTATACTTTATTTATACCAATCATCATAATCATCAAGAGCTCATAACAGTTACTGCTGGACTTGAGTCGGCTCCACATCAATGGAGGGTCATGCCAAGATCTCCACGCCTGGCAAGCGGGTTGCAGATTGCAGTGTATAAAATACAACGCTAATAAAATAGAACGCTGCCGTCCATTTTCCGGTCCACGTTACGCGCATTATTTGACATTGCGCCCTTTCCTCTTAGAACTAAGTTTTTCTTTCCTCATTGCTTAAACTTGCACGGCTTATCAATTATTATACAGTACATCATAACATCACATCACAGCCCATAACAGTCCACTGCAGGACTTAGGGCATCTCCCACGAAAGGGGAGGTTATTATCTTAATCTCCACATTTTGCAGGCGGGTTGGAGATCGCAGTGCTATAAATATAACAATGAAAAACGCTGCTGCCCATTTTCCAGTCTACGGAGGCTCATGATCTTTTACCTCGAAAACATTAGTCGCCTTGTATGACACCCACGAGTGTAAGGGGTTGGCATTATTCTACTCTGCCGGACAACGGCTATACTCTACATCAAATAACGTAAACATCAACAAGCAATTCCAACCCCACCAAACCCAACTAACCTGTAACACGTCGAGCAGCGCCGAGGGCAACACCTCATCCACGGCGCCCATATCCTTGGAGAACCTGTTCAGGATCCTTCCAGAGGGGTTGAGGAAGAAGAACCGCATAGGCGCGCGTGTGATTGCAGAGAACATATTGTTGTGGAGGCGTGTGGACGCTCGCATCGCCATCGAGAAGAACATGAACGAACGCAGCAGCGATATCACGACTAGGGCTATCACCATGCCTGGAAAGATAAATTTGGGAGTATTAGTGAAAATTAAGTTGGTTTTTTTTTTATTCTTACATGTAGGCTAACAGGCAAGTGGGCCAACCTGATGGAAAGTGGTCACTGCTGACTATAGACATAAGCAAATTCAAGGCCTACCTTTATATAAAACATTGCTCTGGCAGCAAAAAGGCAAATGCTCCTCCACTGCCAAAGCCAAGGTTTCCCAAATCCCCACCCCATGGAGCACTGGGCTTACTCAACAACAGGAAAATAATACTGTTTAAAATAGTATTGGTTGGCTGCGGTATTCAGTGAGGTTGTTTCCATTTTTTGTACAATTTTTACTTTTACAATGACGGCCACCAACTTACCTATTCAGTAGACAAAATCAACCTACGACCTAAGTCGTTGAAAAATTGTAGGCTATTATCTAAATACCTACCCGGGAGTGCGTTCCCTCCCCCCTCTTGGTATTGATGGTAGGTTAGGTATATCGCAAGACAAACACTTATAATTTCCTCCAGCAACCCTACCCATGGAAAGCATGCCCAGACATCCAGCTACTTTTTATTGAATCACGTCTTACAAGGGCACGTACCTGTATAAATATAGATGAACTGGTATCTGGAGAGTCCTACGCTATCGAAATATGTGTCCTCAACCAGACGCTCTGTGAGGTTGTAGGAGGTCTCCAGTGGCGCGGAGTGGTTGGACGACAGTGATTCAAGAACATACGGCACTTGCGTTTCTTCTTGGTTCACCCTGAAACGGTTATCATACATAGTTATGGTCTCAAATCATTTAAGGATTTGCTTCTGACTTCTTCCTGCTTGTTGATAGCTGGGGAGCAAGCCAGGAATAATGATAGTATGTTCACAGTCCTAATAAGGTTACAGTTCACCAGTCGGTGCCAGGTCAAGCTGGTGCGACATAAGATTGAGAATTATTCGATTGTACAGGTGTCAAATCCGTATTTGTAAGTAGTCCTACGATATAGTCATAAGGTTGCAAATCGTCTACACACGCTGTGGATTTTGCCGGAAGCTAGTTAACCAATCCGATCTCCAGCAGCTGTGCAAGTTCAGATAAGGGATATTCCCCGGCGAGCATCTACCTTCCTACCAAATGATGATAGATTCACAAACCTATGAAAATCGCCATAAGATAACATTTCGACAGTGTCCATACCAGAAGCTGGGGTCACAAGTCACAGTCAACCATTATATAATAGTCAGCCCTATGTCAATGCAATAATGTCATAATTCTTACGCAGTAATTCTCACCAGTAACTAGTCCACCAATCAGACACGGATCCCAGCAGCTGTGCCATCACGGCTACCAGCACCATCAAGGTCACCACCAAGGGATGCCCCGCGGCGCGCATGTATGCGCCGTACACAGCGCCCGTCACCGCGCCAGCTGATCGCATCTCGGCCTCTTCACGCCCGCCTTCGGGCGGCGCTGTGGCTGTCAGGTTGTCTACCGAGCTCACCTGGAGGTTGGGCGCCAGGTTAGATAGGGTTGGAGAATATTCACATAATGGAGATGAAACAGGAAGGATTTTACGGGGTCGACAACATGCTACTGATACCCCTGGACTTCCAAACGCACAATAGGCTATGGCAGGGTTCCTCAAACTTATAGCTCCACGTACCCGCGTCAAAGTTAAGTTTCCACATGACAGCGAATGGACCCCTACCCCTGGGGGTTCGCGTGCCCAACTTTGAGAAATTCTGAGCTATGGTAACTGTTAGTCATCTGGCGGTCCATGACAAAGGTTTGAATCCAATGTCATTTCAAGTGGTGCATGAGTTTTCGCTAACAACAATAATGATTAAAAATCTGCTGAATTAAATGTCTCGAAATAGCAATATTTCTGTTCTACATCACAGGACTATCTTGACAACGGACTTTAGATCTCATTATCGCCATCAAGTGGATTTTTCCCTCATTTTCTCCTACCAAAATCGATAACATCGATTAACAATTACATAAAGCATCACTTAATGAGAGCAATAATGGGCATACTCACTCTTCGGCCGCATCGTCACTTACCAGCAGGTGAGATGGCGGTCTGTCTTGTCTAATGGAAAAAAGAAATAATACACAAAACAACATACGGAATGTATACTAGTCTGCCGTTTCCGGAAGCTGCCGTGCAACGAGTCGTCAGTTTCAGCTACTGACGCATCAGCAGCCTTCACAGGCTTGTGTTCCTCGCTCTCTTCGCGCGCGAGCAGCGTCGCGAAGTCCAATCCAGAAGCGCTAAGGGTCTCGAAGTCGCCGGCAGCAGCGATGGAACCGTTCTTCAGGATAATTATCTGGGGATGGGTTAATGGGTTTAGAAGGCTGATTTGACAGTGTGGGGCTGAAAAGTTAGGTTGGAGGTAACGCTAGATGCCAATTTCTAAGGAGCAACTAAATTCAAAGACGAAACTGACTACATTTTAAACAAATGGATTATGATACACTACAAAATAAAATATATAAATGATAAAATTAAACCGAGATTACGAGTGCGTACTCCTTTAAAAGTTGTTTCATTTAAAATGTCTGAAGATCGCGTAACCAGAAGAAAATATCTACAAAGTGACTACATTACACTGTTGTCACTAGCAATGTCTAGTTGATGTTTAGTTTAAGTTTAATGACAGAAAGGCACACCTGATCCACCTCCCTGAGGAACTGCAGCTGATGCGTGACCAGCACCCGCGTGGAGTCTCGCAGGTAGCCCACCACGCACGACTCGAACAGGTGCCTGCCGACGTGCGCGTCCACCGCCGACAGGGGGTCGTCCATCAGGTACACGTCGGCGCGCTTGTACACGGCACGCGCTAGGGATATGCGCGCGCGCTGGCCTGGGAACGGCGTGAAGATTTAGGACAGAGTAGCCTATACTCGCATAGTATTCGATGATAGTGTGATCCCTTGGGAAATACTTTCAATCTTACAAAAAAGAAAGTTACTGTACTGTCAATGCTAGAATGAAATGAGGATACAAAATTCTTAATTACATTAAGTCCGCCATTGTACCATTTTAAGCATAAAGTTTAATAAATAAATAAATGTTGCAGTTGAACCCATCAAAACGGCATCTGGAAGTAGCGGTGTAGTTGGATCAATCGCAACATAGCAGCGTCTACTGAACATCTTAAATGCAGTCGAGTATCTGTTTATATCTTAACGACCCTTGCAAACCATGTCCTTTTCACGCGCGTTTGACGATCGCGCGTTAGCGTGAAGAAAACGTAGTGTGAAGGCCCTAAAGCATAGATACTTATAAGGTGGTAGGACTCAGTCAAGCCTGAGGAGTCCGCCTCTGTAAGTACCACCGCCTTATCTATTTCTGCCGCCAAGCAACAATACTTGCGGTTTGAAGGATAAGGTAGCCAGTGCAATTACATGAATAAGATAGAAATATCCTAAGATGAAAATCTTAGTCCTAACAGTGACAACGCACCTGCGGTTGCGCATTTTTGTTGTCAACCTAAATACATGAACCGTACATCCTATGGGCGACAGTTACCGCTTACCATCAGGTGGGCTGTCTGCTTGTTTGTCACTACATAGTATAAAAAGATTGACACGACATACCTCCAGACAGGCTGACACCCCGCTCCCCCACGATGGTCTTATCCCCGTGCGGCAGTTGAGCGAAGTCGCGGTCTAACGCGCA
This sequence comes from Blastobasis adustella, assembly GCA_907269095.1. Lineage (NCBI taxonomy): Eukaryota > Metazoa > Arthropoda > Insecta > Lepidoptera > Blastobasidae > Blastobasis > Blastobasis adustella. The sequence goes on along the minus strand of OU026119.1, from coordinate 10,997,838 downwards.
GCGGCGCACTACCGCGTTGTAGCGCGGCCGCTCCATTGGCTGCCCGAACAGGATGTTCTGACGCACGCTGCCTGGGTAAGCAGCAATGGTTGCGAAAGTCAGTAGGCGGTTGTGATATGCGCGCGGAAAAAAGGGCTAATCAAATTGCTATGGGAGATTGCTAATTACATTAGACGTGTAGTGAAGATTAAGTACCAAATACTGCTATCTACATTAATGTTGTATCGCAGTTAGCAGCGTTTGGTACTGAGTCGTCGAAGGGTTTAATTTGGTGTGTTCCTGCGTAAGCGGAGCGGTGCGGTGCGGGAGGGGGGTAAAACATGATAAACCAACAATTTCATAAGCGGTCGACTGATGTTTAAGACGTCAGGAAAGTGTATTTGTTTTAAATTTGGCTTATTTGTTACGTTACTATGTTAGCCATGCTATGTCACATAATTTCTTAACCCACTCTGGAACATCATGTAAATGTAAATTAAGGTAGGAATAACAATAAAATTAATGAGCACCATATTTTGCACTAAATCTTGAAACTAATGTAGGTAATTCACTTTAATCAGTAATTTTAACGTTGTCAATTAGTTTGGTCTTTTAAAAGATTATCCTTTAGAATGCTCCGCAGATGAAAAAGTAGAGGATAACATTGCAATGGGTCATCGCGGAAGATACGAAAATCACAACAGGTAAACAATTACGTATTCCTTGATATGAAAAATAACAGTGTCTCCAATGATTAAGCAAAAAAAACATGGGTAAATACATGGATTGTGCCGTATGAGTTGAGTATAATTTATCCCGTTTTGTTATAGTATAACTCCACCAAGGGCCAATAGATAATACACGGTTTGGCGTGGTGCGGTGTGGTGGTACGCGGTTTGGCGTGGTGCAGTGTGGTGGTTTGTGGTTTGTCACGGTGAAGTGTGATGGTCCGCAGTTTGGCGTGGTGCAGTGTGGTGGCTCACAGTTTAGCATGGTGCAGTGCGGTGGTCCGCTGTTTGGCGTGCTGCAGTGTGGTGGCTTTCAGTTTGGCATGGTGCAGTGTAGTGGTTAGTAGTTTGGCGTGGTGCAGTCTAGTGGCAAGCGGTTTGGTGTGGTACAGTGTGGTGGTACGCGGTTTGGTGTGGTGCAGTGTGGTGGTACGCGGTTTGGTGTGGTGCAGTGTGGTGGTACGCGGTTTGGTGTGGTGCAGTGTGGTGGTACGCGGTTGGCCGTGGTGCAGTGTGGTGGTACGCGGTTTGCCGTGGTGCAGTGTGGTGGTACGCGGTTCGGCATGGTGAAGAGTGGTGGTATTCGGTTTGGCACGGTGCAATGTGGTGATACGCGTTTTGGCGTGGTTCAGTGTGGTAGTACGCGGTATGGCATGGTGCAGTGAGGTAATCCGCAATTTGGCATGGTGCAGTATGATAGTACGCAGTTTGGCCTAATACAGTGTGGTGGCACTCAATTTGCCATGGTGCAGTAACCCACTTACCCGCAAAGAGCCAAGGCTCCTGGCTGGCGTAGGAGACAACGCCGCCGACGTGCACGCTGCCGGCCAGCAGCGGCAGCTCGCGCAACAGCACGTGCAGCAACGAGGACTTGCCCGCGCCCACGGGGCCGATCACCGCTATCAGCCTATAGGATAAGGTAAGGTTTTCTTAACGGCCACGGGGGTCTAGCAAAGATGGCAATCGTTTTGAAGTGATTCTATTGCGATTGACTATCGAAACTTGTCGGCTACGTACGGCCAGCTTTGCAATTCTAAATGCCATTTAGCAATCGTTTATAATTTTTCTGCTGCTTAAGTCAAATCCCATACGTTTTCCTATTGGCTAGACCCGCAGGCTGTCCACCCGCCTACTGAGTTTGACCTAGGGAAGGGGTGCAGTGAGATCTGAGATATCAGAGAACTGAAAACTACACATAATTATTGTGAACTACTGTTATCGAGCTGACGCAACACGAACGTAAACTGCGTTGTGAGAGCTGTTCCGAATAAAGACGGAAGGTAGATTGCCCAATCGAAATTATCGCCGGCCGTTCACTATTCACAAAATTACGAAATGTAGCGTTAGCCTACATGAAATAGCCATTTTATAATAATAATAAATCCTTATTCTAGGCAATAGACCCATATTATAAGTAAACCCATATTACATAAATATATAATAGTAAACATTTTAAATAAAAGTAACATGTTAATAATTGCAAAATTATAACATTTTGATGTCATTTTCGATTCTCGATCAAATGCAAAGTCAACCATCTTCTAAAGATTGGACTATCAAGGTCATTACTTACTATTTTGAGTATGCTAGTATCGGAGCACCTCAGTCTAGCCCAAAATGCAGCCACACGCGCTCTCATAACCGCGAAGAAGTCGGGCACCCGCCTCCGCGAACATTCCGGATGCGTTACAAAATCTTGGCAATCTCATGAGGATGCGAAATGCATCATTATATTGCACCCTCATGGCTCCATAGGTTTTAACCTAACCTGGCCCAGAGTTGGCAAGTGTATAAACATTGACAAAAAGCGTTAAACAATGTCTTCTTGACTTCAACGTCACACTTGCCAAATCTGCGTGCAATCATATTGCAATGGACAGAGAGTGCCTGCCTTTCCCTTTCTATATCTAAGTCGTCCATGGAATTTTCAGTTAGATTATGACCTAAATACTTAAATTGCTTAAACATCTCAATCACACATCCATTCATTCTAATCTCAGGTATACGCTCCGGACCCCCATCCGCCCTGAATACCATCGCTTCCGTCTTGAGGGCATTATATTTTAAGCCAGGATAGCAGCCTTCTCATGCCTTTGATCGAGGGACAGAGGAGAACCATGTCATCAGCGTAACTCAAGCTGTTCACACATACACAACCAAAGTGACAACCAGTTCTCGACTTCCTCAATTCCTCGATCAGACCGTTCACATATGCGTTAAAGAGATCTGGAGACGTAAGCCCTCCTTGGCGTACACCGCATTCTAACATATATGTGTTAGAGGTCGCGTCGCCCCATTTTACACAGTTTGTCTGGTTATCGTACCAGTACCTCAACAGATTACCTACACTATCGGCCACACCTAAGCCGCACAATTTACTCCAGAGAATTCCATAATTCACTAAGTCAAATGCACGGCTCAGGTCCAAAAAGCATGCGTAAACCCACATATTATCTGCGTGTAAGCTGTCTGCTCATTTCAACAGGGCTTTACAAAAATAAACCAGGTATTCAGAAACCGATCAATAAACACTCGAGTTAGGCGACATGTAGCATTGCGCGATACCACACGATATCACTGCCCGAGTACTATGATGGATTTTGTTGCGCGAGATGTAACTTTGTGTGTAGGTCATTTCAACGCAAATCAACAGAGCTAATCGAGTTATGTCGATCTCTCTCTCGTGCGAGCGTGATAAAGCCCGTCATGCTACGAGGGCTGGGGGCCTAATTCTGTGCTGTGACATCTGAGATTCGACATTTTCTCTAGCCACAAATCTGTATTAAAACGCCAATCGATCGATCGATCTTCGTCATTATACGATTGTCGAAGATAGGTTAATAGGTTTTGGCTGCAATAGACATTTTAGTGTAATTATTAATAGAGATTTGTAGCTAGAAAATAATGTCAAATTAGAGTTGTCACGGCGCGAGAATAGACCTCCCGGTATTTCGGCCTAATAGTGAATTGAAGTGTCTTCTGTCGCCGAACGTAATTCCATACGAGGATATCCGGCAGCTGAAATGTCTCACTACTAACAATACTCACTTCCCAGGCTTGACAGTGAGCGAGAGATCAGTGAGGGTGTTCTCCATGTGCGAGGCGACCCACTTGGCTGTCGCGTTCTTGAGCTGCACCCCGCGCGCCGCCGCCGCCGCGCCCAGACCTTCGCCCGCCTCCTCGTCTTCCTCGCCTATTTCTGTGCCTGGACGATGTAACAAGTTTTTTTTATTAAATTAAATCAATCACTCAAATAACGTTTATTCAGTTAAGGTTTTTCAGAAACGCTCGTAGAGGTCGGAAACTTAAACATTTAAATTTTTACATAGTTAAAAAAAAAAAATTCTCTCAGGCACCGCGGCACCACCATCATAGGCCATAAAAAAGAAAAGAAACTACGGACCACTAGCGCCGCCAGTCACTGTCAGTGCATGATGCCGCTCGCTCGAAGTTAGATACATATTTTACATGTGATTAGAAAGATATTGCCTAGGAAGGCAGACAGGATGGATGGTCCACCTGATGGATAGCCACTGTCGTACAGGACATCTGCCACCTAGAAGGCTTATTATACGGGGCTTAATTCTGTCGTCTATATTCAGAAGCAAAAAGCGAGAGGGCAAGATCAAAGTTGAATGTATTGCTCATAGAATATGCTCAATTTTTGTATCACGCCTTTTGGAAAGCAGAGAGACGCATAACGATAATATAAGTGGTCGAGACTTTGATCTTGCACTCACGCTTTTTGCTTCTAAATTTAGACGACTGAATTTAGCTAAATGTAATAAGGCAACACAAATAGACCAATTGTGGGATTATTGATGATATCAAGCGATAATTCGCGAGTTGGCTAAAAGTAACATAAGCATCTCTTTATGATCTGTAAAAACGGAACTCTTCTAAGAAGTTTGTCTGAGGTATTGAAATGTGACGTCATTTAACAAGTGCATCAATTTTTTTTACGATTTCTTCTATTTTCTTAGTAAAGGTTGGTTTTACTTGAAGCTCTTTAATAATAATTTTATGTTGAAAGTAGTAAACGCCCCAGTTCGCTGGAAGTCAAATAATGATTAATTAGCTTTCTGTGTCACACCAACAAAACGCAGCAGTTTTAGCAAAACACGTGTCGATTACCAGTTATAGTGTTGGCAGTGTTGTGTTTTAATGTGTGTGTGTGTGTGTGGTGAGCCATTGGCATGTAGGACGAATCTAACTATTCATTATTTGAGACCAAACAACATAAGCACATTATGTTTAGTCATACCTGCACGGCTAGCACAACTGTGGCCGCAAAACAGCTCGCGGCGCGAGAGAGCCGTTTGCATCCTTCTCTCAATAGTAAGATCATCGCACCTTTTCTCGCTTATCGCGAGTGAGATTTGGTGGCTGTGGTATAACGGGCATCGCACGCAAGAGACCGAGATAACCATGATGGTCAGGTTCCCCTGACCAGGTCACGCAGGCAGCAGGGTCACGGAGGTCAGATGGCAGTCGCTCCACTGTTATTATCTGATTTTCCAAATCCTGGATCATGGTCAACGCGGACCCCGGGCGCTCGTACGTGAGAGCACAATCGGGACTTAATGGAATGCCAAGATAATTTTTTTTTTTTACACACCATTGCCTTTCGAGTCGTAGCTTGGTATTGAAGCCTCCTGCACCGGTTTCGGCTCTTGAATGACCTCGTCTTCTTCATCAGGGAAGCTGCCCTGCTTCTTCCTGGACGTCTGTATGTCCGAGAGGCTCGGCACTGGCTTGCTGGTGTCCTCGAACAGCATGAAATTCTGCAGCCGCTTTATTGATATCGTCGCCTCTGCCACTTGCGCTATACCTGTTAATTTTATGTAATGTCATTGTCATATTTTTTTTTTTTATTGCAACAACCGCTGTTAGCTTTCCTTGAGTCAATAAAATAAATGAAATGTTGTATTTTTTATAATAAAGGGAAGAAAACGAGCAGTAATCATCGCCGCTCATGAACATCCCGCCCTAGTGTATTAGTTTTTATAATAATTTATATTGAACTTTAGAGAGTTCGACAACATTTGTGACACTTATGTGGAAGTAGATAACATGATACCATAGTCGGCCTAAGTGGGATATGATTCTCCTCGCCAAGCAATTACGCTTTCGTATGTATTTTCCGGTATGAGGGATAAAGTGTAATTTAATTACTGTCATAGTCACTCACAATGACAACGCATTTCTGGTTCAGCTCTTTAAAAAATGGAATGCATTTTATCGTAGATGTTATGGCTACCTTTTACCCTCATCCATCACGTGGACTTGGAAATCGAAGTCACTACGGTTGCTAACACAATTAACTAATGGATCCGGCGCACTTCGTTCGCGTGGCGTCCTATCCCTACCTACCTTTTCTTTTCTTGCGTACAAACCTTGCACGCGAATCGCTCTATGTATTGTAGAAAACCGCATTAAAATCCATTGCGTAGTTTAATAGATCTAAGCGTAGATACAGAGGGTGGGAAGCGACTTTGTTTTATACTACATAAGGCATATTTATGATCCGTTGTGCAAATAATTTAAAACCACTGACCTTGCGGGAAAAACACGGTCATAGTCTGCCTGAGGATGTTGTAGAAGCTGGTGACGACGAAGACCTGCTTCGCGTTGATCACGTTGTTGACCAGCACATAAGCGAGGATCGAGCAGAACAGGCATATCCTCGTTGTGAAGAGAATGAAGGAGAACAGCACACCGCGAAGGTACGACGTCTGACGAATGTGCTTTATCTCGTGTCTGAGGGTAGGAGGCGAGTGGAGACGATTAATTTTGGACTTTATTAGGCTATAATAGAGTACAAAGTACTTATTGTTTATTTTGTTAACAATAATATTGGGTGACTTTAAGTCTTGATACTAAGGGGTATACAAAACAATGCATTTGCTTATGATAGATAACAAACAACTTTTACTAAGGCACCAACACCAAAATCGCGAAAAAAATAAGCTATTTTTATATGATTAAATCTAAATGTTGTTTGTCATCACGAGCATATGCATACCCCTTGGTATCAAGAATTAATAGTCACCTGTATAATTATAAAAATTAATAACATCATTTTGCTTTATGTGGTACTTGTTACTTAAATCGAAGTGAATGAATCGTAGATTTTATGGCCTCACTACACCACCAGGTGGGCTGACTTCGAGCCCGCTGTATTTGAATAACCACAATCGGTACTTTAGCCGCGCAGGTGTAACAGACATTCATATTAACCTTGTTATAAGGTTTAAAAACATATTTGTCCATACGCGAAATATGTACCAAAATAAACTCACACAATACCACAAATATAGTTGAGGCATAATTTCGTTTGTGACAATTATGACTGGATTTGTGTGTCGACGAAAGTCACAATTAATAAGTTCTCAAATGAAAAATATTTTTTCTTATATGTATAAGCTTTTATCGCGCGATATAGTACCTATACTAATCAAGATCATTCCACAGAGCCCAAATACGATGGGGTTATCTTATTGCGTTCGTTAGTTCCCATGACCACCTTCCGACTATCATTAGACCAGCTCCATGGTACCATATAAATACATAAATACATTGTCATACAAGTTACGTAGGTATACCAAATTTCAGCCCAAAGAAATGGTCGAAAAACGGTTCGCAAATTTTGACGGACAACTTACATACATACCAACAGTGCAAATTAAATAAAAGCTTGTGAAACGAGACAGCGACTCACTTCCTGGCCTTGGCGACGAGGTCAGCGAACGGCTTCTCCCACGTGTACATCTTGATCACCTGGATCCCGGAGAGGATCTCGTTCATGAGACGCACGCGCTCGTCCGTTCGCAGCGCAGTCTTCAAACGCAGCACCGACGTGCGCTTGCCCAGGTACGCTGAAACGTAGTAGATGTAATTCCATGTGTTCCTCGGGAAAAGGAATGCTTAGTAATTACAGCCTCTCAAAGGGGAGGTTGTTGCCATAATCTCTATGTTTGATAAGCGGGGTGGAGATCGCACTAACCTAACCTAACCTTCGAAATCTCCTTTAACAATAGTTCCAAGGATGGCGACAATGAAGTACATTTTATTGCCCACATAAATCTACATTCATATCGAGTTTTAGTATAAATTACAGTTATGAATTCATTGAAACCTATGCACATGCACATTTTGTATTAAATTGGTTAAATCAATAAAATGAACGAAGCATGAATAACAATGTAGTAAAACGAAAAAAAATAGTAGCATACATCAGATAAACAGCCCCCAACAGGCCACAGCTGGGCTGCCTGTTCCACATTAGTCGCGGGTCATGCCTGAATCCCACAAAACCGCAATAAAATATCGCTGTTTAAAAATACATAACAGAAAACGCTACTTCCCGGCCTACGGAGATTCTAACTGGTCTCCTTCTAAATAATTAGTCGCCCTGTCCACCACCCATAATAATACGGGTAGGCAGCACACATCTATTAGCACACAGACGTACCAATTCAATATTTGAATTAATTTGGACACCTCAATACGGTGCATCCTATTGGCCTACTATCAAATAGTTAGGTCAGGGACAGATAAGGACATATTCTGCCCTAACAAAGACAATGCGAACAAAGCCGTGCGCAAGTCCAACAAAGTCCCCTTCTCTAACACATGAAAAGGTTGGTTGACCGACATAACAGTTGAAGTGGTTCATTTCGGTATCTAAAAATGTATACCATGTTTAAGATTAGCCATTTACTTATACGTACTAAAAGGACAACAATGAAAGTTAACATAGATATTATAAGCTTTGTCATTGTAATCCAAAAATATTGTTCGTAACTCCTAGGGCAAGCCAAGTCAATGTCCAAACCAACAAGTCAACAAAGTCAAGAGGGACAACTTGATAGCAATAGGGTAATGGAACGTAGAACTAACATGAATCACAGTGACCCTGTTACCTCATAATCGTAAAGCATAATACAACGCAAGAGATAGCATTTCGTTGTTTAATATGCGATAGTAAACTGTTATTAATAATCATTAAATTTAAATTACCATCAACATGAACCCCTTTATCGGGCAACTGTGATGAGTAGGTACTAAGTTATGTAAAAAAATTAAAACTATTCTACATTTTGTAATCATTTCACAAAGAAATGAAACTACGATTTTGAATAAACATTAAACAGCATGTTACTAGTTGCTCAGTATTAACTTGTAGCACATAGGCGTAAGGCTCATTTTCTGTTGTCTCAACGCAGTCAGTCAAATGACTTGATGACGAATGATCGAGCGAGCGGTATAGTATAAGTACAATATATAGTACAAAAGAACAAGATCGCAAACACTTTGCATTCTTTCATCAATTGTAAATCAAGCGCCATTATCTCCAGACACGTCTGTCAAAAGCAATAAAAGGAATTATTATCTTTGGTCACGAGGGTTACCTTGAAGCGGTATGAAGGCGAGCATGACGCTGACGCCCACCACTGCAGCCCAGCTGATTTCGAGCCACATGAAGTAGGTTATGATCACGGTGGCGAGAGGTCCGATCCAGAGGTAGTGCAGGAATATGATGGCGACGTCGAAGCGGTTCACGTCGTTCGATAGTAGGTTCACAACTTGGCCTACCGTTGTCTCGCCGAGTGCCGTTTTGGACAATCGTAGCGACTGTGAACAAAGTGATGGCATAAGTGGTGAAACATATTATTTATGTTTCTACCTTGGTTGCAAATAAATACCCAATCCGCTACCTAAAGATTGTCTGGAGGAAGTAGCTATAGGCGGCAAGATCGCCGGTATTATCCTGGATCGCTCGTAACAGTTCACTGCAGGGCTTAGGGATTCTCCCACGAATGGGGAAGTTATTGCCATAATCTCCACGCTTGGCAGGCGGGTTGGAGATCGCAGTGTTTAAATATAACAATGGAAAATGCTGCTGCCCATTTTCCAGCCTATGGAGGCTCTTGATCTTTTGCCTCGTAAACATTAGTCGCCTTGTACGACACCCATGAGTGTAAGGGGTTGGTGCTATTCTACTCTGCCGGACACCACACGGCCGCCTCGGCCACGGTCTCGGCCAGGCCACGGCCTGGATGGAATATTGAATAGTGATTAAATTTTTTGCTCAGTTCTAGGTTCCAACTTTGTAGTGTTTGACATTGACTCGCTAAGAATTGTTTCTTGCTTTAAAATATCAGGTGTATTTTATTCTACTCTGTATACAGCAGTGTTAACATACGAGTACAGATCATATTTTTGACTGTAAATTTATTATTATGGATAATAATTTATTATACAGAATTGACATTTGATGTTATACAGAATTAAGATTTGATATTGTTTAAGGCTTGTAACGAATGTTATGAATAAATGATATGATGATATGATATGATATGATATATTATCGAATGAAAGCACTCACTTCGGCCTGTCTAAGACCGGCTTGCACCAAATTCTTATACGTGTTTAAGAATGATGTTTAACGTTTTTTGGATGAAGATTTTTATTTAAGTATCAATGAGAATTTGGTGAAAGCCGCCCTGAACAAAGTTTACCTGTGGTAGGTATCAACAAAACCGAACATTTCACCCGGATACCCATCCACTTCCAACTCCCATATCTATTTCTATGTGTGTAGTTAATCGAAGATTTCTGTCGACAAGCAACCATGCTTGCTTTGTTGGGTTGACGCACGAGGCAATGATAGACATACACAGTGACATCGCAACGTTAACTGTTTTGCATATGTTGACTTGAAACTTATATGAACATATGAATCATAATGTTAGAGTGAGCATGACAATTAAATCATTCCATTAGGTGGGCTCTCTGCTCGTTTGTAACTGAAGTAAAAAAGTTAAATCCACTTGGAAGAAATTCAAACTCAAAAATGGTTCTACGAAAATCTGTACTGCGGTGGGTGGAAGTTTAAAACTACCATTGCGTCGTCGTCAATTATTCAAAGTTTCAATAAACTCGATCAATAACCTGTTTCGTGCGTACCCAATTATAAGGGATTCGACGCTATTAAACTTGGCATTGAAGTATGACATAACTGTGAGAGCTACGACTTCTTGACATAGGTATTATAATAAACATAAAATGCAGATTTATTTACCTATTAACATTTGTTAAGAGATTTGCACTCTTAAACAATCCTGATTACAGTGATAGAACAGCTGCACATACTAGGCTTACACTGTATACAATATATTTATCATTAATATATGACATAATAGGACCAAGGTCTTGGTCAACCTATGGTTGAGGCTGGGGACCCTAAGTCACGTAGAACAGTTTTGGGAGCCGATTGGCACTCTGTGACGGTATTCTTTTCTCGTACTTCAAGTCGTACGCTTGTTTGCCACCTTATATAATCACCATAACCTTACCTTCCTGTAAATGAGCGAGCAGCATCCCACGCGGAACTTCATGCCCATATGCATGATGGCCATCATGTACGGGTGTATGACGAACACGTTCATGGCTGAGCATAGAACCACACCGCCCGCGTACAAGTACGCATCCTGCTTGTTGACGGGGGCGGAGTGCGACTTCGGCGAGTAGTACTCCACCAGCTTGCCCAGGAACACAGGTTGGGCGACCCTGGGCACAATAGGGTATTGTTAGTAACGGTACTTGTCATGGGCGTGGTTTAGGGCGCCCTCCGGCCAGGTGGCGTGACGATTTGCGAAAGGCGAAGGGTTGCTGGATGCGGCGAACCGAGGGCAAGACGATAACTCAAAATGAAAGCTAAATTTATCACTACAATTTCTATCCGGACGGGAATCGAACCGGGTCAAATCGTGCCGGGTACGAAGCCATAGTGATCTGTGACTTTATATTGAGGCCATAAGAAAAGATGGCAGGTCAGGAACGGAATAGTAGCCTGGATATATTTTTAATTACTGTGTTTTTTAGTTAGAGCAAACCTAAGATAAAAATTCATAAAAATTACTTAGTAAATCGTAACTCTACAACTTACAAGCAGCATATCCGCTTAAAAACAAAGAAATATCTACCATTACAGGTTTATTTTCTCAAAACGGTTCCCTCCTTTATCTAAATTTAATTTCACCTGTATAAACACTCCGCTAATTATACAACTCTACAAATATAAGTACCACAAACCCTACAACCGCTAGCGTCGCTGTGAACTACACTATATTTACATAAATATGTCTATTTGTTTAATACGAAACGTTCAAATGACTTAACCAATAAGGTATTTAGAGAACTAAATTAAGGTCACCACACTAAACCAATAATACATACTTACGAATAACCTAATAAATCACGTTCCGTGTTACATTATTTACGTATGTACGTGCAATATTAAAACAACAATAGTGACTCGGTTACATCGAATCTATTGAACTACATAATATATCAAAGTGACCGTTGCAGTTCTACTCTCTCACTTCCTGGACTCGTTGCGGCACTTAATTTCGCATTCGTCACGCAGTTCTGTCAATCGCTCGTGCATGTATGAGCGGTCGCTGCTCATGTAATATCCAATGAGCTTGCCAAGCATCCGCGGCTGCTGGACCCTGAGCCGTGAGAAAAAATAAAGTTGAAGGGATGGCAGACCGCCCCAAAGTCCCTTATGTAGTAGATATATCAGCCATCCGCACGAACCGCTTTGTCTCGACCTGTCTAATGCGAACAGCTAAGGAGTGGAACGCTTTGCCTGCTAGTATGTTCCCCAAACAGTGTAACCTGGACTGCTTCAAGGTCAGAGTGAATAGGCTGTTTCTAGATAGGCACGCTCCACCTTAGGCCGCATCGTCGCTTCCCATAAGGGGAGATGGCGATCAACGCCTGGCTAGTACACTATTAAAAAAAAAGACTAGCAAGATACATTCGAATTCGAAGATTTAAATGTTAAGCCAAAGCCACCTGCCATAATATGTTCCTAATTTAGCAGAGTTATAAATGTGAAACTATCTGTTTTCCAATGGATTTCTCATCTACAACAATCGGTTGTCAGCAGACAGCCTATTTAACGGAAAGCGATAGTTGTCGCCGATTCATGCACTCAAGTAACGAAAATTCAGAACCCTAGACGCGTTGTCACTGTGAGGTCTAATGAAATGCCTCATATCCTTAGGCTATTCCGGCCAGCGTAATAATACGAATATTGTTGCTTGGTGGGAGTATATATAAAGGGTAGTATAAGGTGTTACCCAACCAGACGGACTCTTCAGACTTGACAGACCGTACCCCACCCTAGTCAATAGTCAAATCTCCCGACTATTTTATGTATATCGTAACAAATACTTTACAAAACATCAAGCCATTTCGTTGTCATTGTTGTGTATTACCTTTACCGCAAAGGTTTTTAATTGGGTTATTTGAAACTATTTATAAAAATATGTCATCAACATATTTGTAAGAAACCTACCCACAGAACCTACCACACATTGATTCTAGTTATTACAATTGCAAATCCTAACTCCTGCCTTCAGTAGGTAAGTTAAAGATAATTTGAAGTGTCATTCATACGCATCGGAATTTAAAAAGCTTTTATATCGCATACTGTTGATATATGCAAAAGATAATAATGCCTACTGCGATGCACCGAATACAATGTTGATAATCTTAAGAACTTATGTCCGCGACTTCGTCCGTGTGACTTAGTTCATTATATTTTCGCGTTAAATATTTATTGAAAATGTTTTTTCATTCATTACTGTCCATGGGCCTCTGATCTTTCACAATCCTTTTAAAAGGCCTTGTTTCACTAACTGCTGACTGCAGTGAGTAAGCTTCTTTTACTTTTTCTATCTATACGTATTATAAAACAAAGTCGCTTCCCGCCATCTGTCCCTATGTATGTATGCTTAGATCTTTTATTTCCAGCAATAGATAGACTAATTCAAGAGGAAGGTTTATAAGCAAGAAAAAGAAGGATAGGGAGAGGTCAAGTAGGTGTAAGGTAGGAGTATGGTAGGAGTAGGGTAAGGTAGGGGTAGGGTAAGTGTAGGGAAGGAGTTAGGGGTAGGTTAATGTAAGGCCTACCTTGCCCCTAGGCAGGGGTAAAACGCCGCGATAACGAAGTCGCGTCGATTCCACTAGTATTAAATAAAGTACCTAACTTATAGAATATGTTTATCTTCACGTGACATATCGCAAAAGATTGAACACGATTTAAGTCGTCAACGATTCACAGATTGCATCATTTATCAAATAATCGATTTATATTGGAGGGCCGAACGACTGCAATGTTGATATATAATCTTATCTAATATTTTGATGATCAGAGTATTCACAAGTAATATTACAATGTTGTAGATATGATAAGAATTCCAACAGTAGTTACAGCAAAAGTTAATAAGTGGGTTATCTGTTATCGGTCATCGTATTACTAACCCATTTACGATTTTAGAGTTTAAAATATTGGTAAATCGTATTTATTTTCGACGTAATCGTAGCACCATAGACCAAATATTTCTCCTAAGACAACTGATGGAGAAGAAATGGCAATATGCGCAAAGCCTACATGTGCTATTTGTTGACTTCACTAAGGCTTACGACAGTATTGATCGGCAGGTGCTTTTCAGAGTACTTCGAGAGTTCAAAATATCCGACAAACTCGTGAAGATGGTCGAAGTGGCCGTGAGTATAAGCGAGATGAAAGTTAGGGTTGGAAGAGATCTGTCGGATACCTTTGGGGTTGCTACGGGTCTTAAGCAAGGCGATGCACTGTCACCAATGATGTTCAACTTAGTCCTCGAACACGTAATTAGAAACGTCCAATTAATTGAGAGTGGAGTAGAACTGAACGGTAATCACCAAATCATTGGATATGCTGACGATCTAGGATTGCTTGGACAGTGCAAACAGACCGTAAAAGATCTTGCGGAAGCCCTTGAAGAGCAAGGAGGAAGAGTTGGCCTCAAAATCAACCGGGAAAAAACTGAGTACCTGCACATGAAGAGGTACAGGGATAAGTATGCGAGGCGAGAATCCCTAGCGGTAGTCAGTGGCAGCTATAAAGGCGTCGATACCTTCAAATATCTCGGTGGCATCATAACCGACACCAATCAGCAAGAAGATGAAATTGATCTTAGGATACAGGATACAAAATACGCTTAGGTGTTGTGCAGCGCTTCATAAGGTGTTGGTGTCCAAACTGATAAGCAGGAAAAGCAAGATTCGGATATATAAAACAGTTATTAGACCAATCTTGATGTATGGATGTGAGGCTTGGACACTGATACTTAAGGAGGAGAATAAGTTATTGGTCGCTGAACGTAAGATCTAACGGAAAATTCTGGGGCCAACACAGGGGGAGGACGGCATGTGGAAGAGGAGAAAGAACGAGGAGGTGGAACAGCTTATTTCCGAACCCAATATTCTGGGAGAGATCAAGGCCGCAAGACTGCGTTGGCTTGGCCACATGGAGAGGATGGGGGAGGATCGCGCCGTAAGGAGAGCTTATGTGGGTCGGCCGAGCGGACGTAGACCGGTCGGGCGACCCAGATATCGCTGGAGAGATGAAGTCCTGAATATCTGAATCTGGTATCGGAGGCCAAGACCCACTTTGGGTCGCTGAGCCAGCGCAGTAAGTAAGTAAGTATTTATTTTAGACAGACCATATTTATTTTTGGTAAGTACTTATTTGCATTGGACTTTTGCAATGCAAATAAAGTACTTAGTAGAAGTAAGGCGTCCTTTTTTGGACAAATCTTACGACGAACATTTTTATGACGTCCGATATGGGTAATAATACTTATTCAACGGTTACCTACTTTCTATACCAGCGATATTCAAGTAGGTAGTACTAATAATCCTAACTATTTGAAAAATGTATACTCGTTTGATAAAGCATCCATTAATTACACACGAGTGCCACAAGCTACGCTCCTCACACAAATCTTTGGAATTTTCCACGTTCATAATCTTCTCATATTTTAATGAAGGTTGAGGCTGCGCCTCTACCCCTTGAATATATCCTAACTGACAGAAAAAGTGGGATACCCCCGACCAAGTTTACTTAAACACAAATATTTTCTAAACCACAAAATCGATTTTAATGAAACAAAGCTAAGAATTATCTGCTGGGCTGGTTAACCATCCGCGAGAGAAGGAAGTCACGTATTCTCTCCACACTTTTTTCCAATTTTGATAATCCTTCCTCGCCTGGTTATCTTAGAGACAATGTAGTCTTTTTGCATTCAACACATGAGCGTGAACTCCGATCTACAAATAATTTGCGACTAGATATTCCCCCCCATCATACAAACTTCTACAGCCATTCTTTCACAGTTCAGGCAGCATGTTTTTGGAATGAGATTCCTAAAGATGTGCGTAAAGCACCGAATCGCTTTATTTTAAAAAAACAAATTAAGAATTTTTTTATAGATAGTATCTTTATTTATAGATCATGAATGTATGTATAGTATTTATTATATTATATAAAATAATATATGTTTATTCTATCTTGATGAATGAATATAAAAATGAATGCGGAATCTGAAGATTGAAGATCCGCTTAAATTGTCGGTGTATTAATTTCTGAGCCCATAAGTCTACAAATTGATAGTCAAATTACAAAATTCATTAGCCGTTATAGTAGGTTGCTAAAGATTAGGGATACTCGGGGTCATAAGTTCGCGATCTCTTGCTTCCTCACTTCATCATCACAGCCCATAACAGTCCACTGCAGGACTAAGGGTCTCTCCCACGAAAGGGGGGGCTATTGCCATAACTCTACGCTTGGCAGGCGGGTTGGAGATCGCAGTGTTATAAATATAACAATGGAAAACGCTGCTGCCCATTTTTCAGCCTACCGAGACTCTAGATCTACCTCACTTATTCAGGTTTAACTACAGGGATATTTAGTAAATAATACTGTCCAACCAGACCGCGTTTGAGGCACAAACTATGATCACTTCCGATGTACACAATACAGCAAGTATTGCGTTACAATCCATTTGTCATTCATCGGTGGAAATACAAGTCACAATAGTATTCAAAGTGTCTTTAAGAGCCATTGTTAAACTATCTCGTACATAGCAACTGCAAGTAATAATTTAAATCTGTAAGTTATCTGTATAATAATAATTGTGTTTTATCTGTATAATAATCATTTATTGTGGTAATAATAAATTGAATTGAATCGGGCATGTGGGGAGGACGAAAGAAAGGAGATTAACGAAAAAGATTTATACGGCAGGAGGATGATTAGATTGTCGTAAGGGGAAGACCGAAACCCGGGCGTACGTATCATGTTCATGTGTGAAAAGATTAATGAATGTGGAAGAAGGAAGAGAGATCTGTCAGCCCCGTAGCAAGTGGAACGTGGTCTTTGCCTACCCCAACGGGAAAATGTGTGGCGTTATATATGAATTGAATCATCATCATATATTTAAGAGTTAGACTCTTGTCGGTGGAGTAATCGTCACTCTTCTCTCCTGACTGCCAACCTCGAATTGAATGAATAAACAATAATAATTAAACCCGTGTCCTTTTTCAGAGCTTTCTCTTCTATTCTTCAATAGACTGGGGCCTCGTCCATATTATACTGCACTATACTCTCCATGCTTGGCAGGCGGATTCCCACATCCCGACATACCACTCCCCTATGAATGGGTTGGTGCTATATTCTCTTTTGCCGGACACCACACGACCGACATTGACGTTTTCAGGGTTTTGGATAAAGATAAATACTACTTTAATCAAAGCTGCGCATATTTATCTTTCACATCAATCAGACTCAACCATCTGACCAATTTAGAACAACACCCATAAATATTCTGGGCAGAAAGCGCCGGCAGTTTATTTTATTTGATATATGTTTAGTTTTATTGGTAGATACTTATTTAAACGTATTTGCTAATTATAATGATATGCGTATCTAAACTATCATTATATTTGTTTATCATAGCAAAAAAGAAAATCTTATAGACGTGCCTATATCCTTTGCTTTACCTATTGCTTTTGTTTTGTTTGCTTGCTATATGTTGGCTTCCAAGAACGAGGTCCCAAATTTAATACGAACTTCAAATCTTTCGACTAGGTGTCGTAAAAGACGACTAATATCTTAGACCAGAAAATGGGTATCAGCGTTTGTCTATTTAAACATTGCAATCGTAAAAATTATGGCAAAGCCTCTAATAATGTAGATGAGCTTAAAGTCATAGGCTGTTGATGTGTAACATCTTTGCCGCCACGATAGCAGTAGAAGATAGCCCAAAAGACGGGTATGCGCTCGTAATTAAATCGCACTTATCATTCTGTGCCGTCGCAAGAAGTCGTAGAGACGTTATTCGCTACAATATTCCATGTATTGACTGTCCTCTTTCGCAGCTATAATAGGTAGGTACAGCTATAATAAGTAGGTATAAGCAGGTACACCATAGCCCAACAAAAATAATAATAGGTATACGATTACGAAAGTGACACACCGCCCCGCCGCCGCTCCGCCGAGACAAACGACCGCCTATCTGCGCCGCCGTCGTACATGTTTACATAACAATGGTCACAATACGCAACGCGTCCGACTGTTTGTGACGAAACGTCGCCGACCTCGGATCCGTCACGGCCAGGGTCACTTTGCACGGGCGTCCGAAGATAGGCCAGAGCCGGTACTTTGTCGTAGGAACAGCGCTGCTCTGGTAACATTCGTGACGTAATAGGTTTAGTTCAAGTCTAAGTAGCATTTACAACGTTAGTTAACCTTATTCTATTCTACATATTATGAACATTACAATTTTCCCGCTCATAAACCGAACGATTAGCCAGGGTCCGCTTTCCTACTCTTCCTGCACTCTATATTCATTCCCATCGGACCTTTTTATTCTTATTTAGCTTATTGTGTATAAGTACGACATATTGTGTGTACGTACACACACATACATTTACTTATTTTTTCTCATTTATTTTTTAACATTGCTGCACATAAACAAGTAATCTGTGGATAACTGTTATTGGTCCAGTTCTTAATTGCACTTGAAAAATGTACTTATGATTATGTTGGCTGTTGTTATTCCATAAAATAAATAAATAAATTCACAGTACACGTGCGTGAAAATGTAACAGATACAAAATCTTAGTCACTCTTTTAGGGATCTGAACGTGGCGTTACCAAGACATTATACTATTGCGTCAACAGTAACACAGTATAGCAAATTAGTCAATTAGCGTTGCAAGTAACATTTTAATTGTCATGCTGAAGCATATTATTTACAATAGCATCCTAAATTATACAATTTATGTTAAAAAATTGTCTAAAACAACAACCCTGACTGTTATTAAAAACTGAATAGCAAAAACTAACTATAGTTTAATTTAAATGATACTTGAAAGCAGACGAGAACCCATTCTATTTCTATATTAGCAAGCTCTGAACCTACTTATTTTTACACATTTACACCCGAATGGAAAATTTTATTATAATTATAATTTAGGAAGTTCGACTAGCGTCTAGCCTCAAAGTACAAAACGATCAACCATCCAGTTCCCGGACTTCGCAACGGTTGCTTGAAACCTTGGTTAACGTTATCGGTCCCGCAAGCACGATCTGCCACCAGACCAAATTAAAATAATTATGTGTCATGTAAACTCACAACGTGACGTGACATAACAGCGGTCCAGCGCTCGCGGTCACACGGGCAACCTTGATCGTCTTAATGTGGGTAATCGACCTAATGTAACGGATCAAATTGCTTGAAAACTAATTCCATTCAGTGGCGCGGAAACCTACCATAAAAGTGGTTAAATTACAAAAAAGATAAGTGCAATGTAAAGTAAGACGGAGCGAAGCGAGACGTTCCTCAGGTTCAGGACCATAGCAATTACGAGCGAACGTTCGCAAGAACGTTTCTCACTCGTACGATTCGGATGTGGAATCCCAGCCACAGTGTTTCCTTTAGACTATGACATGAGATCGTTCGAGAGCTATATTAGAGGATTCTTTTGAGGCGGGCAACGCATTGGTGGCGGACCACTTTCCATCAGGTGGTCCGTTTGTCTGTTTGTCTCGTATAACATAAAAAAAACGTAAATGAAACAATGTGATCTCTGCCTACTGCTACGGGGAAAATACGCGACGTTATGTATGAATCATCGTCATCGTAATCGCGTACAATCGCTCCGTTGATGAGACCTTCTCACGGACTTTGGTGACCAAGACGTTGCACTTATTCCATTACGAAGTAAAGGCTAGTGTCATACTAAATCTGAAGACTATACTCATATTATAAAGAGGACAAGTTTGTGTATTTGTAAGTGTGGATATTGGGAGTTATCTCCTAAACTACTGCACCGATTTCTACGTATGTCATATCCCGGAATAATAATAGGATCCCGCGGGATACTTCAATGTCTACAAATATCCGAAATGCGCCCAGATTTAAACTTTGGGAGTCGGCTAGTGTATCCATAAATGGGCTTCTCCCCACGTAAAGAAGGGTGGGGTTAGAAACTTCGTCAATACAAGCCGGGTGCAATCACGATTTGGCCACAACTGTTTCCAAGTAGGACATTACTTACCTAGATATATAAAAAGAAACCGCAAGTATTAATTCTACCGGCACGCTTCGCGGCCACCATCGTGCAGTCATCATAGGAAATATAAACGCTCTACTACACTCAAAGTCGTTTTACTTAGTACAGCAAGTCCAAGGATTTCGTAAGCATTACATTAGGACATGTGGAATTTTCCCCAGATGACAAGAGCAAAGTGCGAATTTCCTGGTACGGTTGGCATGAGTTGGCAAATGTAAACTGTGAACTTTGTATCTGTTTGAACAAGCTATGATTGATTATTGAGAATTTTATTATAAGTGGACAAGGCTGTTACATTACACAGAATGACTGATTCTCTCTATAGAATAGGTAGGTACATCTAAGTGGCGTGCCTTTGAGGAGTTTAATAAAAAAATTATAGTTTAATGAAATTATTGCCAAGAAATTGATGTGTATTGCGTTGAAAGATTAGGCATGCAGCAAAATTACAATATCTGTTACATGAAAGCATTGTATTGCAGCAAATGCATTTTTGTTACAGGAAAGCTATGTATTAGCATAGTAAATTATCATCTAGCCCCAGAGCCCGGGGTTCGCTTCCAGGATTTGACAGATCAGCTAATTACAGTAGATCGATTGCCGTCTGTCCTCTGGTGGAACCTGACCAGATTTCATCATGGTTACACATGTCGCCTGAATGTACAGGTTTCTTCACAATGTTGTCCCTCACCGTCAGAGCATCGGTTAGTGATCAACTATGTACTTAACTCAGAAAAACTCATTGGGAACTGGGACTCGAACTCGGTACCTGTCGCTTACGAGTCGGACCGGTTAGCCTTAGGCCACCGACGACGCTCTCAAGCATAATGTTATAGGCTGCAGTGGCAAATTTGTGTCAAAAGTAAAATAGCCTGTATACGACTACATATTACTATACGAAATAGTAATACGACTATTCCAAAAATAAGTCTGAACACAACCTAATACCTCTCAAACTATTGACCATTAGACTACTTCATTACGAACGCTCACAAGCGGCTTCGCTTACTCTTTACGTCCTAACTCAACGTAATTCTAATTTCATGTTGTAGTTGATGGGAGACGCATTTCGTCGATGTCGTAAATTGATATTGTCATATGTTTAATAAATTATGAGCGATGCTATTCTATTAACGTGCCGAAAATAGCGTAGATATCTACTATATAGCATTCTATATAGTAATATGTATCGCAAAGAGTGTGTAGCTAATCTGTTTGCAGTACCTACAGCAGTTTGATGAATTATTAGGTGGTTTCATAATTTATTACGGCGTGACTGAAGGTTGAAAATTGTTCAGTATTACCATAGGTACTGTATTATATTGGACTATGGTGTTACCCATTTGATATTCTAAATGAGGCATACTTTTTATAACCTACCCATTATTATCCTATTTTGCCTGAAGTACGGGTGGGATGAGTTTTTGGTCAGTTTTCCGTAAGGTTTGGTTAGATACCTTCCTCATCGTAAAGTCAATTGCATTAGCCTAATTTAGATATACAAGTATTTAGTCATTATATATATTAATAGCGCATTTTATTTCCCGGAAAATTAGGGTCTATTTCAATTTCTTGATTACGCATTATATGTGTTACACAGTTGGTATACACAGAAATCTCTCCATTACTACTAAATATTCTGCACATCATGTAATTTTGTGACTAGTTTTCCTCATATCATATATTGCATGCTCCTAATGTTTCAGGACAATGATCTTTTATTAATTGAATGAGGTACATTCGAGAGAAAAATAATATAATCGCCCATTTGATAAGTCCTATGACCTTCTCCATCCAGAATTAAAAATACAAAAACGATTACTACTAAATTATCTACCTACATAAGGTACCAAGAAACTTCGGTGGCCGTTTACCTACCTTTTTCCTAATTTCTAAAATGAAATTCTAAATAAAATAAGCATTTAAGATCGTCTAAACGATTTGAAACACGTGAAACATACTAAAATAAAAAGAAAGACACGAAATAAATTCTTTCGTAACACGTAGACCGACCGACGAGACTGTCGGCACTGGTATAGCGGCAGCATACTTGCAAGCCCGATAACCAAGGTTAAGTAACGTTCGCAGAGTTCAACAACTCGATGGGTGACCGTATCGTACTTTGAGGCTAGTTGAACTTTAGCTCCGCAACGAGAATTAAGTGTGTCTCGGATCCTAATTACCGTTGGCGAAGCGAGGTTGACCAAGGTCTTCCGCTGAGGACCCTGAGACTGTTTGAACAGACTCCAGAGCACCCCGTGACGGTATATTACAATCTATTATTTTTAATACCATTTTATACTTATTTAACCCATATATGACGGCGTCATTACAGATTGCGATGGCTTAGGCCGGCCCATCGCTACAACCGCTTTACCGTGTAGCAAGGGATATTATTACGTAGGTAGACTGTTCAATACTAATAATATCTAAAAACAATAAATACTATGAATAAGTTGAGTGTTAAGTTATCTTTATAAATAATTTGTGGACCCGGCGCGACTACGTTCGCGTACTTCTAGTTTAACCCTTCGTCTTGAATCACTCTATCTATAATTGAAAACCGCATTAAAATCCGTTGCGAAGTTTAAACGATCTAAGCGTATAAAGATACATACATGAAGCGACTTTGTTTAATACTATGTACAGAAGCTCTATAAGTGGAGCGGGTCATTATAAAATACTCGTAGCCATTGTGAACCTTGACTCTATCTAATCAATTGTTACTCAAAACCATGGCAACATTGATTCTTAAAACATTTCTGTACGACTCTTATAGGTACGAGTTATATTTACCGCAAGTACGCAGCTATTAGGTACAGGTACTTGGACAGTTTCCGAGTTTTTGTATGAACATGTTTCCATTGTAATATATAATTATTTATGGAAGAGATAAACGCACAGTTTTAGAAAACAATAATGTCAAAGAATTTTCGAAATCAGTTCACTAGTTTCGGTGAATACCCAATATACGACTTTTCTAAGCAATTTTTTTCTTCTTTATTTTACGTTATTGCAATTTTCTTAGGGATTAATATGTTACTTGCTATGCTAATAATTAAATTAGTAAAATAGGTAATTTTAATTTTAATTCTAATAGGTACTTAACCATTACAAACAGACATACAAAAAGAAATTAAATCTTTTTCCTTTATAATATTAATTATATTTTATGTATAGTTCATATGTCAACTTACCGAATTCCACACTCCATGAAGAGCAGCAAGAACCCGTATAGCATGCACTTGCCTGCATAGGCTCTCACTATAACCCGAAGCAAACTGGGCGTGCGTTTATCGCCTGCGCGCGCCACCTCCTCATCCCACATACGGGCGAACTTGTCACCAAGGGGACCTGAATGAAAATTCATAATTAGGAGAAACAATAAACAAGTCAGTTGTAGTTCATCTACAATATGATTTACGGAGAATCCTATGATCAAATTGGCAAATTAATTAAACTTTAAGTACTAAAACGTGAACAAGTGAACACTACTTCAAATTTATATGCAGCTTACGAAAATTTTCTTTAAAATACGTTTCACATATTGTTTGGGTAAGACTATTATTCACAGACTGGACATAGTAGTTTTTATGTCTTGTATGAGCAATAAAGCATTCTATCTATCTTATGGGCAAAGCTACACCAGTCATTTCCACTTCTGCAACTCCAGTTAACCAGGATATGCATGGCACTGACACTGAATCTTTCTTTTGTGTTTGGTACGTATTTTAGAGGGTGGTACAGACTGGGATTACCACCTTTATATCATTTATTTATGTAGAAATAAAGTTTACATAGACAGCTTAAGCCTGGATTATGTAAACAACATTAAATATAAAAATAAGAACAAGCATGGCATAATATTGTAGATACATTCAAGGTATTAAATTAAAATATACTGAATAAAAATATCATGAAATGAATAGGGATTATAAAAGACAAATAATGTAAATTGTAAACCTATATGATAAATATATATTCCTTAGCCAGTGCTCTAAAGTCTATGAGGATTTCAAAAAGGATCTTAAAATCATAAAAGAACTACACAACTCAGTTTTTACATAGGTACATGCTACAATGACCTTCATGACCTTGTTTTGAGATTCTGCTGTCTTTAGTTGTGTATAATAATTATCTCAAGATTGGTTTTCATAAGGTAAATTTGCAATTTGTTTTTGCTTAAACCCAACAAACCTATAATACTTACCAGATGCATGTTCTTCAAGTGGTTCATATAAATCCTGTTCTTCCATTTCTTTTTTTAAACCACTCGAAAATATAGGGAGCAACCACCTGGAAGCAATTAAGGAAAATATATGACTTGTATAATTATGAGATTTATTAAAATACAAGTGCAATTATAACAATACCAACAGTAGAATCAAGAAAATCAATCCCCAGTTTCAATCAAGACAATAAATACGAAAACAATAACTACAAATGGAATGTTAATTAAATAAAATGTTTAAAAATTATACCCCCAACATTGGAACATAGTTTCACATTTAAACTTCATTGTCTCAAAATGAATTTATTTATAGATTTAATTAGACTGTCTTACAACGAAAACTTAAACATTTTATAAGTACTTACGCAAAAGTTAGGGCTGACAAGGGATTTGTCTTAACCCTTGGATGTGGTGGACGCCCCTTTTTCTTAGCAGACTCCATTCTAATAAGCAATAATAATATTATCTACACGTCAAATACTTAGTAATTATAATAAACATTAAAATAAGAAAAATTAGATAAGTAGGTTCTAAAATTGCAGGTAGAATACACAGGACTTACTTTTGATTTTTCTAGATTTATTGAAACACCGTACGTCTCTGTAAAAGCTATAAACTACTCATATGTTGGTACATTTAGCTTTTTCCACTTCACTCAGGTCAGAATTAAAGCGAATACCGCAATACAATCACAAGCAAAACACTTCCTAACCAGTGCAGAATAGTTTATATGTATTAAAGTGTTCGTTTAAAACATTTAAATTTAAAAAAATAATATTCACATTACTGATAATAGAGTGTTTTTAATTAATAGAGTAATTTTGAGTAAATTAACGTGCGCATAACCGAAGTTGAAATAGAAAACTGCGGTGAACTGCGGCACCAAAAGCCAAGCCACAGACGCACGGACGGAAAAAAGGCAGGCTAAGAAAGCAAAGCAAACACACAGCTGACATTGACATTGACAGCAGACAAGTGACAGCGCAAGTAAGGGTTGCCAAAGAGGATAAAAACATGGTTGCCACTTCATTTTTCTAATGCCACATTTACATAACCTACGGTGAGCTTTGCAGTGTGCCAGCGACGTAGCGATATGTGGCTAGACCGCTTACTATTTGCCCGGCCGCAACTTGCAGTGTTCCATATACCACGCTGTCGAAAAAAACTCCTTTTAATGCTACGGCCACACTATAACACGAAGATTCGTGATAATACTTCGTATTCAATCTACGACCTTCTGTATATAATTTTTTTCTCTATGTCTACGACGAAGTATTACAACTATTATTTCGATGGGCCACATCGAAAAAGTACTGCGGAACGTGGGCGCTCGCGGTCACCCATAGAAAAATTACCTTACCCGGGCAGCCAGACAACGTCCTTGAATTGAACGTCGCCATCCAATAGGATCGCAAAGCAATTTCTACCAAACGCAGCAAGCACATCCATTGCGATGTGGTAGGTACGTTTTTCATACAAAAATATTTTTAATTACCTACATTCTTTTAAGGTTTGATGTTTATTGGTGGTGTGTGGTGCCGCCACCTCAAAGAATAACACCACCCCATCTCTTCCCGTGGGTGTCGTAAAAGGCGACTAAGGGACAAACCCGAAAGATGGGCAGCAGCATCTTTCTGGGTACATTAACATATACTGTACTGCGATCGCCAACCCGCCTGCCAAGCGTGGCGATTATGGCAATTCCCCCCCCGATGACAAGTACACACAAGCCACGGCCCCCAGTACCCGGCGGCCCCGCTATTCCGGACCATGGTAGCGGTCACGGTAACGGCGGGGCAGGGGGTGCGAAAAATCACCGGACGCGATCAGGCTACCGCAAAGAACGACCACTGGGGCAGTAAAGTTCTCGAGTGGCGGCCACGTGCCGGAAGACGCAGCGTGGGTAGGCCTTCCACAAGGTGGACTGACGACCTGGTAAGGATCGCAGGTTCCAGCTGGATGCGAAAAGCACAGGACCGGCCTTTGTGGAGATCTCTGGGGGAGGCCTATGCCCAGCAGTGGGCGTCTTCTGGCTGATATGATGATGATGATGATGATGATGATGTTTATTTAGGTATATTTGTGCAATTGGCGGTTAGTGAAGAAATGAATTTCTACATATATAAAAGAAAGCGATGAAAAAGTAAAATCACAAAATAACGCCATGTAGTGGCGAATTGTAGTTTTTTCGATTTTGTATCATTAATCATAATCACTTATTTTACACACACAGAAATATTACAAAAGCTTTTAAAACTAAGAACTTAAAGACTACGATACACAAACATAAATTTATAATTAAACCCATTTCAAAAATATATTTGTGTGCGGAAGGTAGTAATCTCAGTAGGTATACTTTAAGTAGGCACTAAGGACTACTCTGCACTGATTTTCAGATTGCCCCTTTGTTTAGCTCTATCTTTCGCACTGGCACTAGGCTACAAGCAAACAAGCATTGTTCTAGGTAAGAAATAAAATTTAAAGAAAAATAAACTATATTTTCAAAATAAATCATCTCACAAAAAGGGAACATATACCTAATTATCTATTTACTATATATACCTAGCAGTAGTTCCCAAAACATTATTTTCACGACTTTCTTGCCAAACTGTAATAATAATTCATTTTTTTCAATTCATAATTCATTTAAGCACCTAAATGTTGCACCTACTTATACTATTGCATGTTATATGCCTACTTATCTATTGTCGCTTCATACTACTAAAATTCACACTGTTTAATCAGTAAAACCGTTTGACTTTGACTAAACTATTTTTTAAACATTTACACTCTTACTTTAAATAAACCGTAATACAATTACTAAACACTAAAACGAATGAAAGAATGGTAAGAAAAATTTAGTATGGGTGACGAACCACCTTGAGCGCTCGCCACTCGTCACTCGAATTACTGATTGTCAGGAAACAGAAAGCGAGCGGGTGACAAGGCGCGGCGATCGCACGCAAATCGAGCGGGGTCTTCCGCGCTGAGCACGATCAACTCCGTTTGCGTTCGGTGCACGTCGTTGTGGAACTGTACTTTATGGTCCGAGTTTTTGACAGCAAACAGCTTGGTTTGTAACATTGTTGTTGTTTTTCAAAACATGGTTACGGTTATCAATAACATTATAACAACCAACAGTATTGTTGTTGTGAATAGAGAATTAAGAAATATTAATAATAAATAGTGTGAAATGTTTAAGGAAGAAAGACAGAAAAAGCGTATTACTAAATGTGTTACATTATATCTATTTTACGGTCAGTCTAACCTTGACCTCGACTGAACAACTATTTTTATCAAGTCCCTAGTCCTTACCTATAGATAATACACATTATAAAATGATAAGAAACTATTTAAAGAAATATATAAAAATGATATTAATAAGTATTTTCTTTTTTTATATGGGCTGTGGAATAACAGTTAGTTTATTAAAAATTGACTGCACAGATGCATCTATTCCTGCAGAAAAATCAGAAGCTTTTGAACCATTGCACAACATAGAATATGCTGTACTTATTTTAAGCAGTCCAGATAATGTAATGAAGAGAGATGCTATTCGAACAACTTGGGGCACATTTATTAACAACATTTTTACAGAAAATGGTGTCCGTTTATATAAATGGAATCATACTCGGTCTAGTCCTTTGGTTTTTCCAGATTTTCTCAAAATGTATTTTGTTATAGGAACTGAACATTTAGACTCTTTGAAATTAAAAAGATTACAAGCTGAAAACGATAAAAGTCGCGATTTGTTATTGTTAAATAATTTTGAGGACAGCTATAAAAATTTGGCTAGTAAGATGTTACATGCTCTAAAATGGTTCAGTGACAATTTGAAAAGACTAAAATATCTTATTAAGTGTGATGATGACTCATTTGTTAGGATTGATTTAATTGTAAGAGATTTAGAAGCATTTGCCCCTGAAATGGATGCTCCTGAGCTGAATGAATATATTACATACAAGGTAATGTGTAATAGTTATAATAAATTACATAATGCAAGTTATCAAATCTTTACTATATAGAACATAATATTTTCAGAAAAAATCAATACCACAAAAAGGACTTTACTGGGGCTACTTCGATGGTAGAGCTCATGTATATTTAAATGGTAAATGGCAAGAACGAGATTGGTTTCTATGTGATAACTACTTACCTTATGCTTTGGGTGGTGGTTATGTCATATCAAGCAGCATTGTCAATTATATTAGTAACAATGCAGATTATTTAAGGTAAATAAATTTGAATTTTTTTAGCTATGGTATACAATTGGCACCCCTTGATATATTATTATTAAAATTATTTTACAATTATAATGACAATGAGTTTGAAGCGAGCCATGTTAGTAGTGACAACTATTATACTTTTTCAGTAATTATAACTCTGAGGATGTTTCTATGGGAGTTTGGACTGCAGCACTTGATGGTATTCATAGGGTCCATGATGTTAGATTTGACACCCAATGGAAGTCTCGAGGATGCTCAGAAGATATGCTGGTGAGGCACAAACAAGCACCAAGTGATATGTTCCAGATGTACAGGGACCTGGTCTACTCACAGGGAAACAAACTATGTAAAACAGAAACAACAGACAGAAAATCATACTTTTATAACTGGAATGTCTTGCCAAGTGCATGTTGCAAGTAATTAGGTATCAATTTTAGTATTATATCCAAAGTCGATCAAACATATTTCAATAAAACTATATAAGTTGTAAAATCGAGGAAATATTTATTTATAAACAAGAACATAACATAAATATAGGCAACCACTTCTTGGCAAACAAAGAGAGAATAGTAAAATCTTCATCATGAAAAAAATAAATTAACAGATTAGATCATTCACTTACATATTAATAAATCAGAATCATAAATTGTCAACACATAATCTCAGTGCTTATATTTCTTTTAGTTGAAACAAGTCATTATATTCAGTCAGGTGGTTTTTTTTTACAAATTAATCATACAAAGGTGACAGGTTCACAAATACTTAACAATGTTAAAATTCTTACAGCTCCACTTTGCATCAGTGAACAATTACCCTAATATCACAATTCAAAGAGGTTTCAAACATGCTATTCTTTACCTAATTGTTATTTTTTACTTGTTAATTGTTATTTTTTACCTTTATGTCCATATAAGTTTGATTGTTATAAAATGTAGTTCTAGACAACTCTTCTCTAAAGTAATCTATTGTTCTTTGCAAACCATCTTGTAGGGTCACCTGCAAAATAGAAAATATAAATGGTCAAACAAATTGATGTATGCAGATTTATGCAATGTTTCGATTCTGGATGTTCCTGCATGATTATCAGTCTAACTGGTACATATTAATTCATTTGGAGACGCCGCGATTATTTCACTTTACCAATTTAAGCCAATAACAATATGGAGATTAAGTTGTATTTCTATTGCTGGTCGCTTCGCCGCTGTCCCATCCGTCGACGTGACGTGACGTGACGTGACGCCATATGAATAATCGTTTCAGTTGTCAGTTGTTTAATTTTGGGCGTGCAATTTACATATATTATATTACAGTTTTACATGACTGGGCCCCGTATTCAGTGTTCCAACGTCGAACACTGAGTGCTCAACGACGGTCAGCGCAAGGACAATGTATGTATACGCGCGTAGCACTCAGCTCTGCACTGTACAACATTTTCATTTATACGACTTCGACAGAAATGCTACAGTTTACGCTCAATAGTACCAACCTATGTGTATTTTATCGCCATAAAGCTAATATTTACCAAACAAGCAGCAGGCACACCGAAGTGCACGAAATGGTATAAGTCCAA
This sequence comes from Blastobasis adustella, assembly GCA_907269095.1. Classification (NCBI taxonomy): domain Eukaryota; kingdom Metazoa; phylum Arthropoda; class Insecta; order Lepidoptera; family Blastobasidae; genus Blastobasis; species Blastobasis adustella. The sequence goes on along the minus strand of OU026119.1, from coordinate 10,967,622 downwards.
AAAGTACCGTTCGCGCGCGGACGGTACATAGAATCCTTATCCATTTACGGGTATCGTGAAGGCGACTAATATCACAGAGGCATCCATGGACGTATTATGAGGCAGCCCACCAAATGGTCTGCCTTGTGGTTTTAGATTCTCTTATCTCCGTACACGAGAAAATGGGCAGCAGCGTTGGACATTAAACACTGCGATATTAAACCAGCCTGCCAAGTGTGAAGGAGGCTAGAGTCCAGCGGTAGGCTGACATGGGCTGTTCATGGGAATGAACTTATCTAGTACACAATAAGGTAATCAATTCGGTAATAGCGCACGGCTCCACATCCATTGCACCGGAACTCAGCGAGCAGCGTAAAATGCAATGGGAATAAAACAATCATTTGGCGTTAATGTCTGACCTCCGTGACCCTGCTACCAGGGGAACCTGACCAAATTCGATCCTGGTTACACATACAGTCGCTCTGAATGTGCAGGTTTCGTCACGATCTTTTCACTTACCGTAAGAGCATCGGTTAGCATTTAACTAATGTAGGTACATAACTCAGAAAAGAGTCTTTGGTACATGGCCGCATGGGATTCGAACCTGGTACCTCTCGCTTTAGGGAGTCGGATACCTTAACCGCTCGCCCACCGACGCTCCTACAAAATGCTATCAGAATGCCGATTAAAAAATCGCAGTTCCATAGGAATCGGTATACAGCAAGAAATCCGTACCGTACGGGCAGATTACGATATCTAATCTACAGGTCAGGATAGCGGTCCACGCAGCGCAGTGTGGCCTGGAATTTTGATACTCATTGTCTGTCTCGCTCGAAGACAAGTGATACTCTCTTGGTACCCAACTACCCACCCACAATAACTTAAATTAAGAACTAACAGCTAGAAGCAGAAAATAGCTCACGGCTGTCACTTGCGACCCTAAAATATCTGTCTACAAAGGGTTTATATACAAGAGCATCCATAGGCCTGCATTATCATCTATGGCTGCGAGACATAGCATAGGTACACGCACTTTTTTACATAGTACAGCCGGCCTGATGATGAACTCCGGGCCAACGAAATGAAAATGCAACGAGTGAGCACATCTGTGGCAGGTTTGGGGTAAGACATCGTAGATTAGTTTAAAGAGGATCGCCGGCGCTGTTTTGGTCTCGTGTTGCGTAAGCTCCAGGGATACGTGGGAAATTTGTCCCTAAACCATCCGGTATCCGAAAAGAGCTTCCGCGGGGGATTCAAGAAGCGATAGTTTGACACGGCCGAGTCGGATACGAGAGCCAATAGCTCATAACTTGAGGCTGCGGAAGACCGGGCGAAGTGGAGATGAAAGACCAGGAAAGCAGACCCTGGCATAAGCCAGGATTGAGCGCTCTGATGATAGCAGGTAGGAGTAGGAAACATATTGGTTCCGACTTCCCTCCTCAAAAAGCGGTGACAGCGTAAAATAATATGCTATGTATGTGTGGTATGCTGCACTGGCAGCAGCGGCGTGCAAATCCAAGTCCCGGAAACATTACGTACAGTTTCCCGATTAGTCCACCGATCCAAGGTGATAAAAGTCGTTATCATGGGAGCAAAAAATTATAATAGGTTAGGTAATGTTTGTCTAATCCGTGAAATCGAATTGTAATAAAACCGTATCAAATAATTTTTATGATAGAATTAGTTTATTATTAGCTATCGGCATAATCTCATTGGTATTAACAAAGATTACATTAGTAAATTTATGTGGATTTTATTTTTGGTAATTTTTTTGCGCATTCTAAGTACAAAATTGCGTATGATGTATCTTGGCATTGCTGCAATGGATAACGTACGTACTAGACTCATGCCACGCCTATTGAGACAATAGGCTTGGAATTTAATAAACGTCTTGACCATCCATACCTTGGGCGACCAGTTGAGTTGCGTCTCTGCCAGTGTGATGTCTGGCCGGCGCCGCTGCGGGTCGTCCTCTACGGCCGCGCCCGTCGCCACCAGGCTGCGACACCCGGGAACTAGGTTCTTTATTATCATTGCGAATTCTGTAAACACATTTTTTGTATCAGTAAATTGATATCTTGGTCTCTGACGATTTTGGTGGTTGCCGTGGCATTGAAAAGATAGATCTAATTACTGCAAGTCAGGGTTTTTGGAGATGTCTTGGGGCCAAATGCATAAGGGAATTGACAGACTTTGATAGATGTATTTCATCTATGAGTTAAATAACTTTAAATACCTTCAATTGTGTGTTCAACTGGATTTCCTATATTAACTGGCAGTGTGTAACTAGACTTCATAAGTGACAAGAGCCCATCGACTAGGTCGGAGACATAACAAAATGAACGGGTCTGTTTGCCGTTACCGTAAACCTGAAATAAAATGTCACTTTTACATTTTGTAATTGTTTGCATTTTTTACATTATCTTTAATCAGGCAGGTAGCTTAACGACTGATTAGGCTGTATCCAGTCAATCAACATATAATTCTTTTCCACACATTAAAATATTGACATTGTTGGCTGAGGACTGGTGATATACTCACCGTAATGGTTAAATTCTGCAAAGCTTGCATAACAAAATTAGATACTACTCGTCCATCAGATACATGCATTCTTGGGCCGTAGGTATTGAATATCCTAGCTACTCTCACTGCCACATTCTCTTGCTTAGCATAGGAGTATGCTAGAGTTTCAGCCACTCGTTTGCCTTCATCATAGCATGCACGAGGTCCTGGAAAGATGACTTAATAATCAGAAATATTTAAAAAATAATCTGTAAATATTGTGAAAGGGTTAATGTTAACCATATATTTATTTGTCTTATTATAGTAAATATTATAAGCTACTTAATTAAGCTTACAATCTACTTATTTATGAAGAATTATGATGAACTTCTTTACCTATCGGATTTACATGTCCCCAATATGATTCAGGTTGGGGATGCACCATGGGGTCTCCATACACTTCTGAGGTGCTAGCTATAAGTATTTTTGCACCAACTCGGCGAGCTAATCCTGTAATAAATCAATATAATAGTTACATTGATTGTTTCTTTCCGTATTTTTAATCTGTTTTTATTGCATAGTGTAATGCATAATTTAATTTTTCTTTGGTGATACATAATTATGAAGTAATATTAATACTTGCCCAACATATTGATTGTACCCAGTGTATTGGTCTTTATGGTTTTTACAGGGTTTTGCATATAGTGTGGTGGACTTGCAGGACTGGCTAAATGATATATTTCATCAGCCTATAAACAACAGAACATGTATGAGTATTTCATTGCAATTATATGGTTAGTTTTAGATGAAACCTGTTCATTCAGGCGATTGGTATAACTATGATCAAATTTGGTCAGGTTACCCTGGTAGCATGGTCATGGAGGTCAGATGGCAGTCGCTCCACTGTAATTATCTGATCAGGCAGATCCTGGATTATGGTTACGGCAGACCCCAGGCCCTCGAGTGTGACAGCACATCCGGGACATTAACGCAAAGATAATTATTTTATTATTTATGGTTAGTTTAATTTAGTATCAAGCTTTCATTTTGTATTACTCACCTCAACATATAGTGGGTTAACAATGTCATGATGAATCATTTCAAAGTTGCGGTGCCCAAACCAATGCTCAACATTTCTTTTCCGCCCAGTGAAAAAATTGTCTACGACAATCACTTCATGACCTTGTGTCATAAGAACATCAACAAGGTGAGATCCCACAAAACCAGCGCCTCCCGTTACCTGAAATTTTCTTAATTTATAAATCTTCCTAACACAAATATTTAAAAGATTAAATAGATTTGAAACAAATATTGAAAATGTGGTAAGTGTTGTAAAAATAAAATAAATAAAATACTAACCAATATACGTTTCCTGTTTTTGTGCCCCAAATACTTAACTTCAGGGTATTTTTGTGGAATTCTCCCTTCCAAGACAGCAATTTTCTTTTCAAGTTGATCAATACGTGCCAATGCCTCTTGAAGGTCTCGTTTATTACTCTGATCCTTATTAATATTAGATTCCATTTTGTGGTTTTTCTTATAAGTATCACTGTTGAGATCTTTCTTTGGAACTTCGTTAAAGTACGTTAAATCTTCAAAATCTTCGGCTAGTGGCTCATGTCTATAATTGGAAGCTGCTATACTCTCCGTTTTTTTATGAAGAGCAATAAATATTAGGAGCACTGTGGAAAAATAACATTTTGAAAGAGGGCATTTATAGCAAATTAATGGGTATTCTTCAAAGTACAAATTAGCTATTTAGTGCTTTATTATTGTGATTTGCCGAAATCTTGTAAACAATCTTATCAAACGAGAAGTCTAAACAAAAAATTAAATTAATACTTACATAAGATAACGAACGTCAATAAAGTGAATGTTTTTCTGAACTTTAGATAATGTCTAATCATTTCTGAATTTGTCTAGGAATAAATAACAGTTTACATTTCACATTACTTTCCGAATTTTTAAAAAATTACTGAAGTACACGAACGAAAGAAGGTAAAGTACAGATACAGACTGACAGGGAATGTAGCAAAGGAACGTGGCGTAAAAAGGAACTATCGTTCTGTCATATTGTAACGTCCAATACAATATGGAGGCATTCAAACCAAAAGACATAAGCGCCACCACGGCGTTTCTAGATACCGTTCGTGGACAAAACACGGACTAATAATAAAACCACAGATTCAAAATATAATAATGTCATGTCATCGAGGGTTGTACCGCGTTTTTACATACGTTGAGTCAGCTACAACTCGAGCACACTTTTTCCCTTTTGTAATGCAAAATATATTTTAGCACTCGTGTTTTGCGATTCCATTTGCGGATTTTGTTTAATAACGAGTAGTGAGCGTGTTTAAAAAAGATGTCACACGTACACGAAGTCGTACGTGCGTATGTGGACGCGTTCAATCTACGAGTATTGAGTGCGCATGTGTATATGTAGCGGGTGTACTCTGATTGCTGCATGAGAGAGAGAGAGAGACAAGAAAAGGCGGGAAAGTCGAAACAGGCGAATGTGTTTTTAAAATAATAATAATACAAAACTCGTCTTATTATATTAAAATACCCTGTTGACTTACTGTTACCACCCGGGACTATCCACTATATAGGTACACCATGAAGGACACAGTGCCTGAAAAATCTAATATTTCGAAGTCCAATGGATATATTTAAATAATTGCATAGAATAAAATGTAGAAATTGTCTATCTTGCCTTCACTAATGTTTGACGTCATTAGCTTATACAGTGTCGGAGTTAAGCACCCCTAAAAAAAAAGTGATCCACTGATCCCACAATTACCCTCAATAGCCTCAAAGGTAAATACAGCACATACGGCGGCGCGGACACGAGAACGTTTTTACACAGTCATTGTAAATATTTCATAGTTTGTAATTTTGTTATCTACGTAAATATTTAACAGCTTTTTAAATTCATCGTTATTAATTGTTACTTCAATAATGATCATTTAGCGGCGTTGATTTCGAGTAATTAACGATTTTAGTGAAACAACTTCGAATAACAGTACGCTACGATTGTACCGGTTTGTATGAAATAACATTTTTATTTTTAGCGAAATGGGTTCGGTGTATCCTATGATTTCGAATTTAATACCAAGGATCTGAAAAAAATACAGACTTACCTACCTAATCTCTCCAAAATGTGTTAAAGCATGTGTGCATGCTTTAACACTGTCACGCCAGTGACTGCGTGGTACAAAATCAAACAAAGTGGCGGTGGTTTGTCGGACTTAGTTTATTTATGTGAGCGTGTAGGTCATGTACAACGGAAGAAATGGCAAAGAAATTGTCTTACTTTTCCTTCTTCACGTCTCTTTAATGTAGAATAACGTCCGCGCAGCGCATAAATTCCACACAAGTAATTTTTTAGTGTAACAAGAACGTGACATATTGGTCTTTAGTCGTAACCTAAACATTAATAATAAAAATGACTAACATACGTATATCACGTTATAAGACTTTCGTGGGTTTTCACTACACTTTCATCACCCATATTTTCGTGTTTGTTAATGTTTCATCGTCATTAATTTTATTACCTCCATATTTCGATGCGATTGCATGCGTCATGGTCACGAGTAGGCTGGTGCCGCTGTGTGAAATCGTACCTAGGACCTGACATATCTTTCCACCCTCTTTAGGATTCAACGATCATTTCGAATTCTCGAACCACTACTATTGTTCCTCGCTTGATTTTCACGACACACGAAACTCATTATGGCTCTTTTGCGATTGTAAAGTTTAACACTGGATTCAACGCAGTCAAAAGCCATTATCATATCATATCATAATTTATACATAACATTCGTTACAAGTCCAGGCATTATCAGGTATTTTATTGGTAGAAAAATAACAGTAACCGTGGTAACAAACCCGATAGTAGCTATGTGTGGTGAAAACCATACTTATAGTATGGCCCAGTTGATATTACGTTAAATGTTTCCATGAGACTGGATATTGTGTAAAATAAAGAAAGGTAATAGTTATTTGAATATGTTTTAAAAATAAATAACTTTAAAAAATTTCACGATTCAGTAATTCAGTTTTATTGCATAATCAAGTACATTGATGGTAGCAGTACAGGACACCCCAAAAACATATTGTAGTGGTAGCATGGCATTGCTTGAATTCCGGCTCTCGCGAAAGTCTTCCGACGGTCAGACTTCTAGTATCCCATCAAGGGCCTTGTTTAAAGAAACTCAGTGTCCGGAATGGATGATGAACTTCAAATGGCGCAAAGTACAGTACAGAGTTTGAAATAGATATAGACATAGACGTATCTTTATTTGGTCTAATAACACATTAAAAAAACTGAAAACTAACAGAATAAGTACATAATAAGAAAGCAGGGCGATGCGTCCTCGGACCAAATTGGACCAGCCTTAGCTTAATGCTATGAATGGCAGCAGCCAAACACAGCGCTGGTTTTCAGACTGACCCATAATAGAGCTCGATGCGCGCACTATGCGAACGACGTGATAACACATAAACGAAAGCTCAGGCGGTGGAAGGTAGAAAGATCTGCTGCCCTCGCGTTTGCGTGCGTTTCTTCGTATCCGACGGAGAACACTGAAATCCTTCGTGACACCTTTGCTGTGGCCATAATACGCTTGAGTTGCCATGGGGTTTCTATTTGGTTTGCAACTTGTTACAGGTCCAATGCAATAAGGCCATCTATCTATACATACAATACAAACGGTAAAAAAAGTGTGTCTGTACATTGATTATATTTACCAAAAAAATAATTAAGGGCGATGAAGAAATAGTACAAATAAGAATGTATAAAATGTTTGTCGGTCTGCCTATTTGTACACGCTAATCTCCGGAACTACTGGACGGATGTGAATGAAACTTTTTTGTTGTGTAGCTATTAAGCCTGGACAACATATAGGGTATAATTGATTTTGGAAGCTGAACCACCTGATGTTGAACTATAAGACCAACTATACTGTAAGAAATATGGAAATGGATTTTGATGGGGTTTTCACAGTTTGGTAGTTAGGAGTCCTACTTAAAACCTGGGCCATATTTAATCCAATTCGGTTTGGTAGAACCAGAGGTACAGCTTGACCTCTCCGTAGTACTTGCTTTCATACATGGGCAGGCCATTAAAAGTGGTCGCTCGGGAAAAGATAAACTGCTCTAAAAACTATTATGTTGCGGGCAAACGCTAGTACTATATAATCTACGTCCGGCTAACTATACTTATCGTCTAAAGTTTGGAGTCCAATCTCTGCTCTATTCTGCGAATTTGTTTTTGGACATGATACTATCACGCACTGTCACATGCCCTATCTCTCTATCTCATCACTATCTATCTCTCTACCTACAAGCTTGAATTACAAACTCCCCACTAAGAATAATGTTATCGAATGTTTCTACTAGACTTCGCCGTAACAAAACATAAAACTTGCTTGTACGCCTGTTTATTAAACAAACAAGATAAAATTCACGTATTGAGCATCATTGTGCACCATGGAATTTACAGCTAGTTTAACGATTTCGGTGCTAAATTAATTAAAAGCAGAGCATTCAATTAAAAGATTATCGATGTTTCACTTTCATTAATAATATTTTTATTATACTACTTAAGGTTGCTTTTATTTCTTCCGATCACCTCTAAAAATAGTTACATGTCTTGTTTGAAATCTTTGTCTATGTGCTAACGCTAAGTACGAGTGCCTAAATTTATTGTTTTTACTTTATATATTAGTTGTATACCTCATTAAGACTCGTAGAGGGGCGAAATAAGTTTCAGAACTCCTATAATACCACCTATCATTTTCGTTTAACATGCGTAGAACATTTATTTTTAGGAAGTGCATCATGCGCCTATCACACATCGTACAGCCTTGTTTTTATTTATTGGTCACTAAAGGTACAGATATAATAAAGCGACTTTATTTACCTTATCAATAAGGGTATTACGTACAATTGTAATTGGATTAGAGAGATTAACTTATCGCACAAGTATTTTCACAAATAATATTAGGTAAAGTAATGAATGGACGCTGATGTTTGGTGAAGAGGATGTCAGAGGCGCGACGCACCGCTTACGCATCCGCAGCGGCAAATCGGGCTGATCCGTGAACAGTCCGTCAATGCCGGCTGCCAAGAAAACCTCGACTTCCCCCCTCATGTCGCCAATGGCCGCCGCGCCGGTTTCGTTGGATCGGAACTCGACCGGGAGGTACGAGTTCTCCGCGCGGAATGTATACGGATGCACCAGAAGCCCCGCCGCGTGAGCGTTCGCTACGAAATTTGTAGGCGTCCCCAAATTGTTAGTGCTGGTCCGCGGGATCACGTAGCTCCGATCCGGCCCCACGGCGTCGGCGTACGTCGCCACCTCCAGCAAACCCTCACGGGTCGCCATGGCCAGGTAAGTCAGTCCGGTACCGAGCTCTGCCTGGTCGAAAGGCTGCCCGCCCCCGTACAATTGAATCAACTTCATATCAGTCAAGTTCCTCAACTCCTTCAGGTTACTCACTTCGAAAGACTGAATGTACACAGGCGCGTCGGCCCCGCTGTACCCATTGTCGTGCAACAAATCGACTAGTGGTTTCTCCATAGCCAGGCCGAGGCGTTGGAAGTAAAGGCCATTCTTGATTTCTGGATAAATGCCGATCACTCTCTTCTCACTTACTTGCATACCTTTGACGAGATCTATTATCTCCTGCATAGTGGGTATATCGAAAGCATCGTTCATCCTCGTGTTCCCCGGTCGGGGTAGGGGCAGGAGCTCACGCGATCGCAGCGTTTTTATTTCTGCCAACGTAAAGTCTTCTGAGAACCAGCCATTGTAGGTTCGACTGCCCACCTGTTTGGTTTGGAAGCGACTCGCGAATTCGGTACGTTCGGCCACGTCGGTCGTAAGGCTGAGTTCGTTTTCGTGTCGCGCGATGAGGTGTCCGTCGCGAGTCATTACGAGGTCGGGCTCCACGTAGTCGGTGCCCATGGTGACGGCGAGCGCGTAGGCGCCCAGCGTGTGCTCCGGGACGTACCCGCTGGCCCCGCGGTGCGCCACCACCAGCGGCCGGCACGCATCCAGCGCCGCGCCCCCGGATGTCCCGTAGCACGCGCCCACGCCGATGCACGACAACAATACTACCAGATACACACCGCCACCCATCCTATCCAATATCTAGTAACTAGTTAATATTTAAATGGATTTCAGTCATAATAAACTTATATTTATTATCTTTGAATTGATAAAAAGTTATTGCCAGTATTAGCATTGTAAATTAACAGCGATAACATCTGGTTACACAAAAGTGTTTTCTTTTGTTACATTGCGCTCGTTATTTATAAGTTGTTATTTAGATAAATGTATAAAGTACACTACATAAAATACAATTATGACACCTAGTAGCACGAATCACTCCATACAGATTCCTCGCAATCTGGCCGCCACGTCTGGATTGTCGGAGAAGAAGCCGTCGATCCCCGCAGCCAGGAAGCGCCGGATCTCGCCGGCGAGGTCTCCTGCGGCGGACTCCGAATCCTCGATTCTGTACTCGTTGGGGAGGAAAATGTTTTCCGCACGAAACGTGTACGGGTGGACTTTGAGGCCAGCCGCGTGAGCGTCCGCCACGAAAGTCGTCTCTTCGCCAAGCCGGTTGTCATTGTCGCGCGGAATCACGTAGTTCTTATCGGGCCCCACAGCGTACGCGTAGTGGGCTACTTTCATCAGACCCTCCGCGGTGGCCATGTCGCGGTAGGTCAGCCCGGTACCGAGCACGATTTGGTCGAACGGCGATAAGGATTTGTCAGTCTCATATAACTGTAGAAGCCGAAAATCTGAAATGTTCTTTAACTCTTTCAAATTATTCACTTCAAACGATTGTATGTAGACGGGAGCGTTCTGTCCATTGTAACCATTGTTGTGTAGAGTGTCCACGACGGGCCTCTCCAAAGACAAATTCAAGCTCTTGAAGTGGGTGCTGTGTTTGATTTCTGGATAGACACCTATAGTGCGGCGTTGGCTGATCTGTAGGCTCTTCACTAAATCTATGATTTCTTGGAAAGTTGGAATAGTGAACGCGCCATCCAACCGGGCGTTCCCCGGTCGAATGTCGGGGATTCTTTCAATCGCTCGTAGGCCTTTTATTTCCTCGAGCGTGAAGTCTTCGGTGAACCATCCTGTAACCTGGCGTCCGTCTATGGATTGAGTGCGTCGGCGATCTATGTACTCGGTGCGCTCTGCGACGTCGGTGGTGAGGCCTAGTTCGTTGTCGTGTCGCGCTATCAGGTGTCCATCTTTGGTCATCACGAGGTCTGGCTCCACGTAGTCGGCGCCCATGGTAATGGCGAGGGCGTACGAGCCGAGTGTGTGCTCGGGCACGTACCCACAGGCGCCCCTGTGCGCTATGATCAGGGGGCGGCACTCGGTTGAAGGCTGCTGCTCGTGCTCTGGCGCCCCCGAGCCGATGGTGCAGAGCCCCACCAGACACACCCACACAGCGCCTCGCACGCCCATTCTTGCCAGCCTACCGTGGTATATCTGAGAACGAAACGGTCCATAATTACGTACCAGTACAAATCTTAATTGCCCAGCTGGTAGTAGATAAGACATATTTTCCTTAGGAATAGATGTTGTGACTTTTTATGACTACAACAATTTTCTGTTTGATTGTGGGTTTACACTATTACTATATTAAACTAAATCGACTGGCATATCTAAAAACAGTTTAAATAACTATAAAATGCGTAACAAAAACACAATAAAATAATATTCGTTTAATAAGAAAATCAAGTGACATGTTAACGATATGTCATCTATAAAACTAAATACTCGTTAATCTCTTTGCTACTTACTTATTTGTTGCCAGATTTACAATAGGTTCATAATGGACATTTAAAATTCTTCCTTATGTACCTACACGTTACATAAATACTACGTTCATAATATAAAAAATTGAAAATAGATAATCGAGTAGGCTAAACGGAAGATAGTGATAAAACCTTCTTCAATATTTTAAATGCTTAACTCACTAAGAAGGCGTAAGGCGCACATTAACAATAATGCAATAGTTTTAGATAAATAGGTAGCACTTACATGTCTCTTTTAATGGCGTTTAACAGCTTAGAGAAAAGTTGTGACACTAAACGAAATAAGTGAGTTCACATCGGTCTGGCGTCGCTGATTAGTAGGCAAGGGACGGTACAGTCTTGCCGTAAACTGTTTTAAATCCATTTTAGAACAGCTACATACAAATTACTGTAGTGTGATAAATTGATTTATTACGTAACGTAAAATCACGGTCACGAATAAGTAAATTGGTTACTTAAAATTAAAATAAAGTCTTAGTAAAATCATTGATACTGACAATAGATGAGAGATGTTAGCTAATAGTAGATTATACACCAAGGGGATAATACAATGTCTTATGTCATAAACATAGATATACAAGTAGGGGCAGGTTTATTAGCTCAGCATTTTTGTAGAGTCTTAATTAAACAAGTCCGTATAGGCGAAGATGTGATTGAGCGTACGGAATCTGTACTTAGCGAAACCGGGGACATCGACGTAAAAGCCCGAATATCCGCAACTTGGGAGATGATGGGTGTCATTTGTGACCTGAAAATGCCGGTAAAACTGAAGGGGCAGGTCTTTATGAGATGCTCTTCCATACGGCGCTGAAGATTGACCCCTGCTAGAACGGAACAAGAGGAGCTGCGCATCATGGAAATGAATATGCTGCGGTAAATGGGTGGAGTTTCTTGCTGGGATCTGTATTTAGCGAAATCGGGGACATCGACTTGAAAGCCAGAATATCCGCAACTTGGGTCAAATGGCGGGATATGGCGGGTGTGAACTGTGACCTCAAAATTCCGGTACAGCTGAAGGGACAGGTCTATATGACATGCCCTCTTATACGGCGGCGCGGATTGCCCCTACTTGAACGGAACTAGCAGGACCTGTGCCTCACGGAAATGAAGGAAGGTGGATTGGTGGAGTATGGAGTGCGACCGAAACACCCATAATCGCAATAGCTTTGGCGTTGACGTCGCAGATAAGCTGCAAGCGTGCCGTCTTCTAGAATACGGCCACAACAGAAGAGGGCCTTTTAGTCGCCTATTCTGCTGAAGCAACGATTCTTAACATCGATAAGTATGATATGCGTGCCAACAAACTCACCACCAAGGATGCCGAAGACCGAGCGAAGTGGACAAAGAGAATTAGAAAGCCGGATCTCGGGTCTAGCCTAACCAGGACTGACGCCAAGATAATGATGACCATGAATCAGTTTAAGATTATCCTTCAGAGTAATATAATAGGTAAGCAAGCATAATCTTATTAGTAAGTGAATAAAATAATACACTTATACCCACAATGCTTTCTGAATTCTCTTATTCCTTGTACTGAGATAAACTATTGAGTGGTTTGGTATCAGTTTATTTTATGAGATTGTTGTTTTATCAGCTAAGATGGCGTGACATAACAACTATTCACAGCGACATGGTCACATTGCCTTTACATTAATTGTGGGTTTTTGTATCGAAAAGTCAAATTGGAGCGCTGGCCAAAGTTTATCAGCTGACAGCCCAATTATCACTAACTACTCACTTACCTCTGGTGTTCTAATTTTAGTACTTACGATTTTATTGTTAGGACAGCTGTGCCCGTGACTTCGTTCGCGTGGACTTTGCTAGTATGTCTAATATTAAGCAACACTATAGTCTGGCGACGGACTCTTTTAAAAAAAACTTTTTGCTTTGTATTTGAAAAGTCCCAGGTTGTATTTATCAAAAGACTACCTTACACTGAACACTGACTGATTGCACTGAAGTTAGTCGATTACACCTACAGTTAAGTTGGCGCTTTAAGATATTGTTAAGCATTTAGGAGTCACAAAATCGATGTCATAAAGATAAGAGTGACTTAGCGAGTTTAGTTTTGACTTACGGCTTATGTTGGTTCATCATCATCATCATCATCACAGACGTAACAGTCCACTGCAGGACTTAGGGCCTCTCCCACGAAGGGGGAGGTTATTGCCATAATCTCCACGCTTGGCAGGCGGGTTGGAGATCGCAGTGTTTAAATATAATAATGGCAAATGCTGCTGCCCATTTTCCAGACTACGGAGACTCTTGATCTTTTGCCTCGAAAACATTAGTCGCCTTGTGCGACACCCACAAGTGTAAGGGGTTGGTGCTATTCTACTCTGCCGGACACCACACGGCCATTTTCAGTTGGTTCAATGCACTTCAAATCCAATACTTGTTAGGAATATTTGAAATCGACTTAGGCGTCGCCTAAAGTTTAGTGCAATCGGTCATTAGTCAGGCAGAGAGTTCCGTCGCGGTTCGGACAATAAATGTTGAAGCAAAGTGGTTTATGCAAGTTGTTTTTGTAATTTCGATTGTAAAAGACTCTCCTCGTTTGGTGGTGGAACGTAGGGGTATTAGATTGGGCAGCCAAGGCAGTTTCCGGGCCCTCGTGCGTGAGAGCACAACCGAGTCATCAACGCAAAGATGATTATTTTATCAATAACTAGCTTTTGCAGTTAACCCTAATTATGAAAGCTAGTGCTACGGAGAAGTCAAGCTGTATCTCTGGTTCTACCCAACGGCATTAGATGAAACATGGCGTAGATTTCAAGTTGGACCCCAAACTACCAAACTATGAAATCCATTACGCGCCATTTATATATTTCTTGTAGTTTGGCTAGTGATATTATGGTTCTACATCAGGTGTTCCAGTTTTCAACATCAATTATACCCTATAGCCCAGGCTTTATACACATAAAAAGTGTTATTCAAATCCGTCCAGTAGTTCCGAAGATTAGCCTGTACAAACAAACTCACAGACAGACAAAAACTTAAAAAATTCTTATTCTATTACTGTTTCTTCATCGCCCCAAGTTATTTTTTTGTAAATATATTCAATGTTTTATTACTCAACACACTTTTTTTTACTGTGTTATTATAGGTATAGAACTGCATACACCAGCTTATGATGAGCCGTACGTTTAATGGTTCCTGTACATTCCAGTTATTAAGTGAATTGGACCTAATAATAAGGTGTAATTTCTGATCAACATCGATCACCTTGAAATAATTATTTTATTATGTGTTATTGTAAGTATGTATATATAGGTCCTTTCTTTACGTAAAACCGTTAAAATACCTAGACACATTGGGCAAATAATTAAGTATGTAAGTTTTTTCTATGCCAGTATATATGTCTTTGCAATTTAGGTAATTGTGACGCCAAGTGTACCTACGTCTAGTAATATGCTAATTACGGTAATTATGCTGCTATTTGAAGAATTTTTTATCTTGCATACCTAGTTTAGTTTATATTTAAGTATCGTTTCATAGTGTACCACGTGTCTAAGTGCAAAAGGCTGTCGTTAATTTCGCGCTTACCACCTACTTAAGGAGTTTTCCTTTCGATAGTACTTATGACCCTGGCCACGACCTCATAGTTCAAGCGACTGGCGTCTTGCTTTGCGCGACGTTGTCGAGAACAATTGATTCAGTTGACCGTAAAAAATATGACAAGTTGTGTCTTTTTATCAGCGTTCATATTGGATTTGATTCAAGATGTTTATTTGAAAAGACGTTATCGTAATTTAAGACATAATGTGGACTTCGATTTCACCCAATCTTGATGAATATCCTTTGCGATGTCAATTTAAAATATCCATAATAATTTTCTAAAAAATTAAAGACCTCTTAATCTATACATAGTATAAAACAAAGTCGCTTCCCGCCGCCTGTCCTATATGTATCTATGTACGCTTAGGTCTTTTAGGGAGAAGACAAGGAGAAAGCAAGTAAAAAGGAGGTGTGCGTAGGTCCACCAGTTATACATAAATGAATAATGGGTAGATAGCGGTTGATCTAGTACTAAGCAAACCAAGACACATACAGAAAGCAACATTTAAAGGAACGATAATTTAACCAAAATACAGGTAGGTAGTCTTAATGAAAATAAAATAAAATAAAAATAAAATTCATTTATTTCAGATATAGTAGTACATATTTTACATTATAGATAGATTTAAGATGTCAGTTTTAAAATATGATTACTGCAAAGTCAAATAACTAAATTTCCACTTCACAAAGTTAAAATTTCTAATTAAAAATGTCAAGATTAATGTCATGTAAAAAGAAATTAATTTTAGAAAGATCTAATACATAATAATTAATTAAATTCAATAATCACAATAATCATCTCTTCGAGCCTTCCATTTTCTGTCTTTATTATTATCTTTCACACGTCCATTTGCACGGCTAGCACAAGAGTATTCGCGACATAGCTCGCGCCGCGAAATCGCCTTTGCTTTTCTCAATACTGAGATGAAAGAGATAGATGAGAGGTACTGCTATCTCTTTCATATTAGTATTGAGAGAGCGCGAGCGCGACATAGATCGCGGCGCGAGCTATATTCCAGGCACACTTGTGCTATCTCTTTTGGCAAGCTTGTTTGTCACAGTATAAAAAAACTGTACCTACATCCGATTGGCCTGGTTTGTGGCAGAGAGCAGACAATGATAGGCTAAATTTTATCCCCCTTCCCCGCTGACTGAAGCCACGTGCAACCGCAGAAAGCCACAAGCTAGGATAACCTAAACGAGGTTAAGGTTAAGTCTGAGACGGTCTGAGATTTAGTAGGTGTGTTATCTACGTTGAGCTATGTAACAGGTAGGCATTAATTAATTAATTAATCAATAGCCATAAATCAACAGATAGGCACAATGGGGGATAATCAGACTTTTCAGGTGCTTTAAAAGTAAAAAGTGTAGTTCGGCCGTGCCTCACTAGATGGCGCTGCTTAGACAGGATTCTCAAGTAATGAATTTGGTAAATGAAGTCCGAGTAGGAAAGATGTTTCGTGAAAAGATACTTAGTTTTAGTGCCTTTACCATTTTTATACATCTAACGGTCTCATTTTGATCAATTATTTATTATTAATTAACATTAGAACTATTTTTTCTTTTGAATCGGCTTTAGGAAAATCACCCATTGTGCCTACCGTTTCTCAATCCCATAATTCAGCCACATGTGTTTATAAATAGCCAATTGATTCAATATTGGAATCTATTTTCGCAACAAACGAGGTTATCTTGTTCGTAATCTGCCCGATTCACTGTTCCACCCACATTTTGGTAGCTACATATCTCGTTTCGCCACAATCGAATATATTTTCATTTGAGTTGTAATCTAAACAGCATTACACGCGGACGGAGGGTCCTGCTATCGCGTTATAGTTAAATAAAAGCGTTTATTAAAAACAAACGGATCCCTCGAGGCGCTGCCGAACCCCCAATGTTGACATACAGATTTAAAGCGTTAGGGTTGCCGCGTTGATTTTCTTCTCCTGCGTGGATTTATAGCTTTGTATGTTGTATAAGTGTTGTCTGTCATCATCCTAGAGGCCAATCCTGCTTCTGCTTCTGCCTAGGTCCGCTTTCCTAGTAGTTGCCTACCTATCCGCCTCCACCTCGCGTTGTCTTCAGGTTAATGTGTCTATCTACGTGTTGTGTTAGGGTCCTTCGGAATTAATGAATGGAAACTCCAGTGGACTGTATAAACTGGTATAATGTGGTTTTGGACGATGGCCTGAAGAGAAGTGGTTATTCTCTTGGCCAGTGTGCAGCATTGCCCGTCGCGGCCGCGAACCCGCGCCACCCGCGTCGTCCGTGCCGAGCGTACCTTTGCTCCGACATTGTTGTCAGGCTCAACGGTTGTCTGTTTATAAGTATAAATATAGTATAAGTATAAAATATGAAAATAACTATTTCCCATGAAGGAAAATAGAAGAGACGTAGCAGGTAGGCGATGACAGTAGCCATTTTACCATATTGTGGTCTGATAACACTGTCGTTGGTAAGGCATTAATAATATTTCTGCACCTGGTAAAATTCACATTTTAAGAGCTCATTAGAGATCATGCTATCCTTTTTGAATGTCAAAGATTTGAAAGTGACATCATGATCTAAGTGGAGCCCTTAAAGTCAAGACGCATTCCAGTAGTCGGGGTAAATCCGTGTGACAGTTTATCTTTCGGCTTACCTGATGGAAAACATCCAAATAAACAAAAACCTTTCACATGTAACAATCGACAAACCAGTAGCAGCCCTATTCACGCCGTTGGAGGATCCCCCGCTAAGGTGTCCCTAGCGAAAATTCGTTTGTTTTTTCCACAGCGGAGCCCCGCCGTATGCGCCGTCTAATCCGGCAGATCGAATTAATAAACTCTGTCGTTAATCATTACGGTAAGCCCGAATACCCTACTAGACACTGATTACGGAAGGGTGAAGTAAGTCGACTTTATTACGTGTGTAAAGAGATTTCTAGGAGTAAAGTTGGGTAGTTGATTGTTTTTTTTGCTGGTGTACGAAGTGAAGGTAGGACTAAGTTTATTGACTAGGTTATGAATCAGTTTCTTCGTCGGTCTGGGTTGTTATATAAGTAGAGTCGCGCGGGAAATACAATTGATAAGTAGGTAACTCTTATTTTACCAGTCATTTTTTACAATTTGACGACCTGAGTGTTTCAGTTGGTTAACATGCCGCCGGTCTGCCCGAGGTCTCGAGTTCGATTCCCGGCCGTGCAGAAATTGAAATGATGAATTTTAATTTCTGTTACGGATCTGGGTGTAGTATGTATAACAAGTATGTATTTAAAATAAAGTATAAAAGTAGTTAATAGTTATCTAACTGGAACACAAGCTTTGCTTACTTTGGGGCAATATCGCCCTGTGTGAATTGTCCAAGTATATTCATTATAATTATTTGAATTAATAGGAAGGTATGCGTGCTTTTTTATGCTACAAAGATAAACGTGAAAACGAGTCAGCTGATGAGTGTATAAGAAAAATTGTGTTCCCACGCTAGTAAACTACTTGTTAAATCGAAACGAAAATAAGGGTGTACCTAGTCACCCATAATTTTATTTGTTATAATGTCTCCCTTGTGTAAATCTCTATTCTCGTCGCACTTATTTTGATGTCGATGTAGTTACAGCGGGGGCTGTCTGCTGCCCTGGTCAAATAATGTTTATCGGCCAATTATGTTGTAATGATCTCGATATAGGTATAATTAAATACAAGTGTCCATCCCGCTCCGGCCATGTACCAATGACTGTTTTCTGAGTTATGCACATTAGTTGAATACTAACCGATGCTCTTACGGTGAGGGAAAACATCGTGATGAAACCTGCACATTCAGGCGACTGGATGTGTAACCATGATCCAATCTGGTCAGGTTCCCCTGGTAGCAGGGTCATGGAGGTCAGATGGCAGTCGTTACACTGTAATTACCTGACCTGCCAAATCGTGGATCATGGTCAAGGCGGACCCCGGGCCCTCGTTCTCGAGAGCACAACCGGGACATTAACGCCAAGATCTTTTTTTTTTTAAATACAAGTGTCCATTATAAGAAAATTTTCCTTTGTAGTAAAGTACGTATCAATAGAAAATAATATAAGTAGAGTACGTTATCCATAAGTATTAGGAAGTAGTAAGTGTCCACAGATATCTAAATAAACAGATTTATTTATTGTATTATCCTCAGAAACGTAAAGAAGAATCTACATATATGTATTCAAATAAGTCAATTTATTTATTTTATTTTATTTTATTTAGAAGACCAACAGCTATCCAACAACATGGTATTAACAAACTTACGAAACAGAAAGCCAATTACAGGTCTTCGCTGATAGACTATGGTATACAAATAAGAAAATCAATTCTGAAAATTTAGAAAATTTCTGTGGATAACACTTATCGACATGCTCTACTTTTGTTGTTTTCGTACCTATCGAAACGTTCTTTAGGTAGGGGAAGGTGACGCAGAACCGGGACCTTAAGCTTTCGTTTTCAAAACTCAATTAAAAATTATTTGTAACTCCTACCTTATATCTTATTAATTAATTTAGCAAAAGCAGCAGTATATCCAGGTAAAAACATTACTAAACGTGGTAACAAAAACGATAATCGGTATGTGTGATAAGTTGTAGGTACTTATGCTTCTGTATTGTACCTGCCTATAGGTACCTTTAAGTCAGCCATGATACCATCACTCAACGAATAAGCGGACCAACTGACCACATATTATACTGGTGGACCCGGCTTTACCCCTACCTACCCTTTTTGTCTTGCTTATAGACCTTCCTCTCAAATCACTCTATCTATTGCTGAAAACTGCATTAAAATCCGTTGCGTAGTTATAAAGATCTAAGCGTACATAGATATATAGGGACAGTCGACGTGAAGCGACTTTGTTTTATACTATGTATAGATAGATATAGATGACCGTACGATGCAGTACCTGAAGTTTTAAGTGAAAAAACATGCAAAGTATAACAAAATATTCGTGGGGACGTTTCCATGAACACTCACTCTCAATTTCTCTTCATACCTGTGTAAAGATGATTCACGTTCAAAGAATTCGTAAAATGGGTGTCTACGAAAGAGATTTTTTTCCTACCAAATGAATGTGTTTCAAAACATTGCAGTATCAGTTTTGGAGCAATTTTGAAGAGATGTTTCATACAGAAGTGATGCGGCTAAGTGGATAATGACCGGTTGGCGCTCGGGGCGGGCTCGACACGCCTACCCGGTCCCTTTTGTTTTTATACCAAAAATAATACAAAAACAGAAAATAAACTGCCATAATGGGAAAGAAAGCTGTGTGATAAATTAATCTTAGGTGGTATTTATTTTTACAATCCAAATATTTGTTTATTTAACAGATTAAAATTATCTACCTACTAGATACCATTACACTAGACATTGTCAACTAAATGTTGAAGTATAATTTTAACAGCTGACATCGCCATGACTATATCAAAATCTACAATAGGTAAGTACATACCAAACCGTGCGGTAACAAATCGTTATTTTCCTTCACATGGTGTTTGCCGAGCGCGCTCAATACAAACATAGTTTATTTATTTATTTATTTTTATAGGATATCCAACAGCAATTTTTATCTAAGCCATAACTACATACATGTTTACAATTTAGAAGCCATTAATTAGTTTAATCATATTTTAAATAATTATTACAAGCGGTGGTCGTACGCTATCAAATTAAATGAAACTTTGAAGACGTGATCCAGAAACTATCTATGCCTGTGGTTTGTCAGATTTTTGTTAAAATATATCGTTTCACAGTTGTGCCGGGCTTTTAAGATTTCCATACAAATAAAATAATAAAAAGTTTATTTCATACAAATTTAATTAACTTGTAAAAAAAGTGGCACTTTTAAAATATAAATTAAGTAATTAATTATGTTAAATGAATTATTTTAACGTTAGGAACTTTCTGAGTGGACGGAAGCCTGAAAACAATAAGATTTCAACGGGTGATGTATGAGGGTGGTAAGTTGTAAAAAATTTGTTTGTTTGACACTTTGTTTTTTTACACACGGCTTTGTTTGACACCTGTACTTACTACGGAGTATATTTGGTACTATTCTACTTTGCCAAATACGCCGAATTCTAATTACAATAAAAAAAAAATCTTGAACGGACCTGAGTTGGATTGACAATATATCTATTGGTAGCCAAGACTGTTTCCTCAGGAGAAGGAATTACCTACTGTCACTGTGTGACAGAGGAAAAAAAATATTGTACAACCTATAAGATATAGGTAACACACCTACACGTAGAAACATTAATCTTAGTAGGTAGGAACCTACAGTTCCATAAAACTAGTTAAAGAACTAGGCCTAGAAAATTAAAACGTGATAGCAGAGAAGTTTCGTAAAATATCAACGACCGCGTCAGGTCAGAAGTCACGGCCTTATTGAAATTAAACAACGCCGTCAAATCGGCCGTAGAGTTGGCCCCTACTACGGGACTAGGGTAACCTACTAGGTACTTAATATTTTTTTACATAGACCGACAATGCTGTGTATCCTCCTCCGCACCGGTTTCGACTGCAGCAACTGTTTCAATTAGATATTATCTCTGGTTTGGTTATAGTTGCATAAACGGTTCCCCTGCTCCTTTTTGTCTAGTAGCTTCTCTTGCACCGCCTACCTTTTTCTTTATCCATCATCTCCTGGTTGACTGGTAGATAAGGCTATTTTAGCTTTAAGTCCGCCACTGTACTATTTTGTGCATGAAGATTTAATAAATAAATAAATATTCGGAAACAGTCAATAAGAACATTGTTAGGTTACAGACCTATTAAACAGTTTGGGAACAGGCGTATAATCGCAAATGCTTCTCATAATTGCCTTTATGACTGGCGGAGGCTTTGGATGCAGTGTCTGGCCGACAGATATTTCTCACCTCGACTGCCGCTCTAGGCCATCAATATTGTCTTCCCAGCTCGCTAATCCATTATTAGGTATCCAGTGAATTATCAACATAGACAGCCAGGTTCACCACAGTTGGACTTTATGCGCATAGGGGAATGTCCGCCCAGACTGATAAATCTAACCTGCCCTTCTCAGGCTCCAATCTGATTCCGTACCTTTTTTCTAAATCAACTATTAGGGAGTGAGGTAGAGTAACAAACGTTGAAATATCTGTATATTTTCACATTCATAATATTATTAAGGTTACAATAGTCAGCCCATTACTGAAGCCAGCATTGCGCCTATTTGCCAAACCACCCACACATAACCTTCCTGTGTATGTTTAAGTAATTGACCAGAGTATTTATTTTTATGAAGGGTTAATTAAAAGTTTCTTTTGAGACTATGAGCGGATACATGCTCATGGAACGGTGGTTGGTGGGAAAATATCTTCGGGTGGCCTCGATGAAGCCGCAGATGCGCACTTTTCAATTTTGATCTAGATTTAGTTTAGATGTTGAATGTTTGTCATGTGCTATTGTACCCATATTTCTCATCGAGATCCATCCAAAGCATTTAATGCATAATCTTCGAAGAAAGACCTATTCCAATCGCCCCTACAAGAAGACCAGCCATGATACAATTAGGCAAGAAGGCCAGCGATAATTTGCTTTGGCTATCGTGCGTTAGAATGAGTTATGAGTTTTCCTCCACGCCCGTAGGTACTAGTATAGAATCCTATAGTAGTGGCCGGGTATGTAAGCTGTTTTGATCCGGAGAAAACGTTATTGGGATTGTACAACGGGCTTTAGTATCGGACAATCGGCGATCGGCGGACAATCGCCCCGATCGCCGCGAGCCTCGACAACAAAAACAGCTATTGACGAAATCCTATAAACAGAAAAAGACAACATCATGTTTTCTGGCGCCAGATTTGGACTTAGGACTTGTGAGAGATTTATTTTTTCAGATTTTTGGTATCATTCTTTCTTTTCCATGAAATTATTAGTGTACTTTATAGGTACCTAGCATAAATTACATTCTTACTATGATGAAGTAGAGTAGATCCCAACATTAGTATTGGCCTCCGTACCTAATCTATATACCTACTACCTAATATAAGAGATTCTTTGTTTGTGATCAATAAACTTTAGAAAAATAAACTACTTCCCTAATAGGTATTCTATCGTAGATCAGTCAAATACTGAAGATTGACATTGAGTACCTACTTTGATCGAATAATTTACCACGGAAAAGAGTGAATAATAATTATCAATCATTTATTTCAGAATATTACATTGCTTCTTTAGTAAATCCCAGAAAATATATATTATAATTTAAATTCTTCCCCTTCCCCCAGGCGATGAAACGCAAGTGGGATTATTGTATGAAAAGTATAATAACTGGTCCACCCATAAAGAGTTCGTCTCTGAAATGAAGCACCTATCTGTAAGTACAAATATTCTACCCACATCGAATCAATACCAAATAGAACCTGTACCATCCGCCATAAAAAAAGAAATCGCATACAAACCTGACCCTGAATCCAGTCCTGCACTGTCAGCGGACCGAGCCCGGCAATAGGCCAAATTAAAATTACTTACATGCAGGCACCTAATAGCTTTATAGGCGTGAATTATTAATTTGTGCGGTATTGTCCCTCGCGACCCGCACAATGGCCGCCATGCCGCCGCCCCGATCGTATCACGGGGCCGCACACGGTCACAGATCGTACCGCTAATGAGAGAGCCAGAGCCACATTCACCGTAAGAAACAGCTTCGATCAACTGTAGTAAGTATGTAGGTAGGTACCTTGTCCTATTTTCTGCCTACATAATTTATTTTTCGCGATAGCAACCACGTGGTGCAGACTGCATTTAGGCTAAAAGAGTCAGAGGACGCCCCCAAGCTACCTGGTGATCACAGTACCCAATGATCTAAAGAAAACCTAAGTGTCTAGAGAGACAACCCAGGACAAAGTTGCCTGGCGCAAGCGTACGAGGAGACCCGATTTTTAATAATGGGAACATGAAAAGACCTTTTTTATGTTATAGGGCAGACAAACAGGCAAACAGGCCACCTCCACCAGGTGTCAAAGTGGCCACCGCCGCCTATGGACATCAACAACATCAGGGGCGCTACCAATGCGTTGCCCGCCTCTAAGGAGACCTCTAATATAGCTCTTGAACGATCTCATGTCATAGTCTAAAGGAAACACTATGGCTGGGAGCTAATTCCACGGTCATCTGAATCATTACGAGCGAGAAACGTTCTTTCGAACCTTCGCTTTTTTAATGTTACTCTACATATCTTGCATCAACGCTTAATATTTACAGGTGTCGTAAAAGGGCACTAATGTCTTGAGAGGCTGACAGAGCTAGGGCATCCGTAGACTAGAATGTGGGTAGCAGCGTTATTTGTTGTGTATTTTAAATTACTACTGATTTCTCCAACATGTCGGCGGGTACATGGAGTTCAGAGAAGGTGTGCATTAGCGAGGTAGGTCGTTGTCTGCTGAAGAGTGGTTTGGGTCCATTTTCCGGGACGTACCTTGGCAGAGGATATCCTTGGCGATACAGCGTGGCAATGCGGCTTCGATAATTATGGGTACGTCTGAACGCGGTGTTATGTGAGGAGGGGTGTTTGAATAAGTGTTGAATTTCACAATGTTTTTATGATGAGCCAGGGTTTCTCTTGCACTATAACTTGGGTTCTTCAAAAGGCTGCAGATATCCTGAATAACGGTGGCCGCTCAATCAGCTGCACCGCTAACCGTGTACTAAAAATAAAAAAGGTAATAAAAACATGACCTAGGAAATAAATAAAAAATAAGCGGTTACATTAATAAATTGTGAAAAAAAGTAGGTAAGTAGTGATGAGAGATACCCCTGGTATTGCAAACGTCCATAGGCTGCGGTGATTGCTTATTATCAGGCAGGTCGAAAGCTTGATTGCCACCTCAGTGGTATAAATAAACAGTAGAATTGCAATAACAATGTGAATCTTAAAAAACTAAAGTTAATGGTTGCAAATTAGGTAGGCAGTGGATTATGTTCTTTAAATTTTAAACAAGGTACCTACTTACCTGAATGATCTTTTTGTAAACGTTAACGTTCGGATCATTCGTTTATTATCCGTAGCGCACAAAAATGGAAGCCTCAAAAACACTTCATTATCCGTGACAATCGGTAATCAATCATCCAAAAGCCTCGCAAAACAGTAATCACATTATCATTCTCCCATAATAACAAATGTATTCCCGAAATGCATAAAGAACCCGCTTTGTAAGTTCCTTTTTTTACAGAATAAAAAAAGTATAAAATATCGTCGCAAAGGCTCCTCTCTGGCCGGTCCAAATCGAACAATGTAAACTTATGAGCGAACACAATTTATTGAAAACAAGAAAAAATGAATACGAAACAACTTGACATATTGTTAAGGGACCTTATAAAATTATTTGCTATCACGCCATCCGAGACTTGTTACGAAGAAGCAATATTTAAAATGAATTAAGGATATGTCTCGGGGAACATGTATGGGAGACCTCGTTCGGCTCGCGAGATGATAAACGTATTGCGAACTAAGTTATGCTCTTTGCTACGAGTGTACTAATCCGAGATTGACGCTGTACGGCTGCGCAGGCGCAGCTCGAGCTGTCTATGAGAACCTCCGGGTAAGTAATTGCTGTCTTCTCGTTTTAATAATCACATAGGACCCACTTCAAGCGCGCTATTAATAATGCTTTGAATGAATTTTTCGAATTCCCAAATGTCATCCAGCTTATTAACCGGCTTCATTTTTTGTTTAAGTTTTATTTGTTTTGGACAGGGCGTTTTGGTTTTGGCGCGGTCATTCCGACCTTTCGTTTTTTTCTCGCGTCATGCAATCCCGTCCGATGAAATATTGTTTAGAGTTAATTAGTTACCTATGAGGTTAGATTAAGTCTTCTGCCGTGAAATCGATCAATCTGTTTGTTGGTTAGGTAAGTAAGTACAGATATATGGTTGGTACCTACTTAAATATTATCAAATGCCGAAAAAATTAAAAATTAAATTCCTTTGGAGTACCTACCTACCTATTTACAATAATTTTCTTTAATATGTTTAGTTGGTAGTGATCTATATACATGACAAGGGTTTGAGATGCTAACGCCTGGGTAGTCGTTACCCAGGCGTACTACGATTACTAGTTCTTGGAGCACCACCATTATTGTTTCTCGACGGGCAATTTATCACAAAAGCCGAACGTCAAACATCATCTGCAAAAAGATGCCACTAAATGAATAAATTTAGATTCCAATGCGTGTGATCGATAGTCCCGTAGATCGGATCTATAGATCATATCGACTTCGAAAATGGAATGCGTGAGTAAGACAAAATATAATTAATGACCGTCCTTCTAAATTCGAATCGGTCTGGTGCAGACACGTTGGCGTCGTCGCATAAACAAAGGGCAAAAAGTTTAGTTACGGTTTTTTGTATTTTTTAAAGTTGTAATACATTAGTAGATGCGCACGATTAATCATTGGTCGGTGGTATTGTTGCATCTGTCGCGGCTGGCGCGGAGTGGCCGCCATTGTGCAGGCGAGCCTCGCTCTTTGATACCGCGAAAATCCTTCGCCACCTGTGCCACTATAACGGACTAATTCCTTTCAAATGGACTCCATCCATAGAAAATAGATTATTCCTATTCCTCACCTTAATAAATGCACACAATGAGATCATAAAAAGTGGATGATGAACAAGCGGAACGATACGAAAATAATTGTGAAATGATATACTGGACTGCGCTGCGACTTATTAAAATTCAATCTTGCTTGCTCTTTAATATTTTAGGAAAAATACAATAGGTATAATAATGCGATTACTTTTATCATAGTTAAGGAGATTCTGGGTCAAAGGGCCATTAGAAATCACACAATGCTCTTTTCCGTGGGGCAATGGCCATACCGTTCTATCGCTAAAGCCATTAAAAAGAAAAGTGCACTCCTAGTCAGTGTCTAGATTAATACAAAACCCTTCACCAACGTGGAGGAGACTAATATGTCATATGGATATGTGGGGCTGCACAATCAAACCGTAGCTACTGCCAATAAAAGTTAACAAAAGTACCTAAAGTACTAGGCAGAGTACAGTCAGACACTCAGTGAACTGTACCGAGTGCTGAGTGTGTAAAATCGCACACGGATACGTGCTAATCGCGCGCAGTATCTGACGGACGCGGTCATCCGTCACGTCGCGCGCGCACCTCTTGCTCTGTAGCTCGTGGGAACTGGGTAGGTAGGTATCGAAGCATCAATCCAATGGCGCCTTTGTAAAATTGTTATCAATTACATTTTTGTTATTAATAGTTGCTATTGCATAGCTATATATTATCCTCAGAAATGTTAAGAAAAATCTATATGTATTTACATAGGTCAATGTACTTTACCATCTGTATGTTTCAATAGGAAAAAAAATCGAAAGTAGAGCACGATAATGGTATGAGCCTATACAGAAGTAGATACGCCTTTTCTGCATGATTTGTCCTAAATGTTTATGCAATTTTGGTTTCTATAATAATGACAGAAAGCTTATTTTATTATTTGTAAACAATCGTTCAGCGTCCATCTAGTCACCGAGTCATCATCCACACCAATATGGTAGGCTGCGCGATTTCTACGCGGTAGATAGGCGGACTCGACGCGTAGGTATGCGATTTGTAAGTGGCGGCGTATAAACGTTCACAGGACCCTAAATATGAATAAATATTTATTTAAATAAGTAAATTTATTTAGATTTCAGCGTTATACCTTTGTCTTTTCTATTGAAACGTACTTACTTTACGTAGTCGTACCCTTAATTTATAGAAAGTGTGTCGAAGCTCGAATAAATAATGGAAAACATAAATACAAACTTACCTAATTCAGCAGTTACAATAATATACCAAGATCATCATCATCTTGGCGTTAATGTCCCGGTTGTGCTGTCGCACGCGAGGGCCTGGGTTCTGCCTTGAACATGATTCAGGATTTTGATCAGCTCAGGTACCTAATTACGGAGGAGCGACTGCCATGTGATCTCCGTGACCCTGCTATCAGGGGAACCTGACCATATTGGATCATGGTTACACATCCAGTCGCCTGAATGTGCAGGTTTCATCACGATGTTATCCCTCACCGTAAGAGCATCGATTAGTATTCAACTAATGTACATAACTCAGAAAACAGTCATTGGTACATGGCCGGAGCGGGATCCGAACCCGCGTGCTCTCGCTTACGAGTCTAGGCCACCGACGCTCCAATAATAATATACCAAGATAATTATAGAAATATATCTAGAGAATGTAAAAATAGGTAGCAAAAAATATTTCGTAGCACACTTGTAGGCGTATTAAAGGTGTCCTTGTTTTATACAAAGTTACATAAATTATATCGATCTCATGTAAAATAATCGTTGCTATTTAACATAATTAAATATTTATGGTTTTGAAATGTAAAAAATGTAACAAACCTTTCAATGAGTTATTATAGTTTCTGAGAACACTCCTCATCTTTCTGTTCCGGGCCACTAAACTATAACACACGTTAACTCTTAGACAAAAAAAAGAACAAACCTATATATGCGACCGGTTTTTTCACCTGACAACACCCAACATTTAGTTTTTGTAAACCATTTGGAAAATTAAATTATAGGTTATAATTTTAATATGATAGGTGCATAACATATTTTATCTTGAGATGTGTTGGAGATTTTATCAGCGTTTTGATCATTTATTTTATTTAAAACTGACAATTCTAGGGTTTATTTAAATAGGCCCTTAAACTATGGTACTTTATTTGCTCTACCAACATCATTTGAATAGGGAAAGCAAATGGCAAATTATCGATGTCAACTGACTTTTGTATGTAGAGCGCGAGAAGTATGAAAAACTCTACCTAGAGCACTTCAAGCGAATAGTATCTAATCGAAATCTGTTTTTCATTCAATTAAAAGTACTTACTGCTTGTTCTCAAACCGCCCTAATCACGTACTTACTTGAAATAGGAAAATAAGTAGGCATAATAGAAACAACTCCTTAACCTGGGAACGGTCTTGAATGAGCTACAAAGTCATAACAACGACACACAACGACAGTACAAAGTTAATTGCATGAATGTAGTAATTAGGTACCTACCTCTATCTAGGCAAGAAACCCCACTTCGCTCGATTAAAAATCTATCTGCAACTTAACCAATATTTATGATTAAAAAATCACTATCTCAGGTATCTAAAACATAAGAGAGGCATAAAGATCGCATCTACAAAGGGCCGCTGAGGCAGCGGCAGATCTCCGAAGCAATCATGGCTCGCTCTAACGACATATTTTTTCCGGAAAACATATTTTTTCGGTCGCAGCGAAAAAACTGTGCGGCCGCGACAAAAGACGATCGCGGAGATTGTTCCAGAGATAAAGGGACGATAAATAACACGTTCCTATGCGGGAGGCTCTTCTAACAGCTTCTATCGGTTGCTATTGGGTATCTTTAGAGAATTTATTGTTTTAGTATCATGTACCATGTAGGGGTCGGTGGCTTAATGGCGTCGGTCGGCATTGAAAGCGAGAGGTACTGAGTTCGATTTCTAGTGCTGCCTTGTATCAATGACTGTTTTCTGAGTTATGTTCATTGTCGTATGTGAGGGAAAACATCGTAAGGGAACCTTTACATTTAGGCAACTGAATGTGTACTAACCTAACCTAACCTGACCCTGATCCAATCGTGTCAGGTTCCCCCTATTAACAGTGTCACGGAGGTCTGATGACAGTGACTTTAATAAAGCTCTCGGAAGAAAAAGAAAACTTTCAGAATCCAATTTGAAATATGCGTATATGGATTCACCATTATAAGATTTACCAACACATTATTAGGTTTGGGTAATTAATTTATCTAAAAGACCTAACTCTAAGAAATGTAAATGTGTCTTGCGAGTCATGTTTACACTCAAAATCAATCCCTCAATTCAAATTTTAATTCTTTTGATGATGGATGTGTAATTGGACCATATAAAGATTTGTCTAAGTCTAAAAGTAGCAGATTTAAAGGGTGTTTTTTTAGAGGAGGAGAATTTTAAATTAAAATAAAACGAAGAAAAAGCATTTCATATCAGTGAAACTTATTTCTTTGTTTTAATGCGATTTAAAGTTTTCCACCTTTAAAAACACCCTCTAGATATGTACTGTACTATGTACTATATAGGTACCCAATCTTACCGATTTTTATTATATTAAGTAGGTAATTTGTGACTAATGATTTAATATTTCCGTTTTCATAGTTGATATAAAATGAGGCGAGACAAAATAAATAGACAAACCGAACTGGAAAAGAAATGAACAATATTTTAATAACTTCGTTTTAAATAAGTAGAATCAAGTAATTAGTGTGAGTGAGCATAGAAGCTGTTCTGCTTTTCAAAACGTGTAAACAGTTTTTAGACGAAATCAAACGCAAAGATTTTGGTAAAGGCTTTCTATCATTGGAAGAGTTGTGGAATGATTTTAAATGTTTATAATATCTTGATGAATCTGTATGCCTACCTGTGACACAAATAAATGCCTTTGACTTTGACTTTGACTTTGTTTTTAGGATCATGACTAGAACATGAGAGGAGTCTCTGAAAACATTGTAACAGCTCAGTGAAAAACGAGCAGATAGCCTACCTGATAATAAGTGGCACAGATAAAATAATATGATTACTAAGAGATTACTGTCGGCCATAACACCTACGGCTCATGCACTTCTGTTTCATAAGGTTATACAAGCGGATAATAAAGATATTTTTTTACAGACACGTATCTCTCTTAGGATTTAGATTACGGTGAGGGTAAACAGCGTGATGAAACCTGCACGTTCAGGCGACTGAAAGTGTAATCATGATCCAATCTGGTCTGGTTCCCTTGGTAGCAGGGTCACGGAGGAGAGATGGCAGTCGCTCCAATGTAAATTTCTTTTTTTACACACACTAACTTGTACTAAAATATAATTATAGAGTCTGACATTTGAACTCTAACAATAAAAATAAAACCACAGACCTTAATGGACGGTTCCACCGTCAAACAACAGGGGTAGCTAACTTTCCACTCATTTTGGTAAACATACACTTCACTGTGCTACTAAAAACTTCCCTAAGAATCGGGAGCAAGATCTGGAGGCCAGCAATGATGTATACAAACAGAGGCCAGGGCGGGCGGCAGGGCGGGCGCGTGCCCGTTGCCAGGCGACGCGCCGCGGGTGGGCGTGGCAATCGATACCACCCCTGCTAGGCGCTGGTGTCTCGAGGGCCGGACCTAGGACGCGTAAGGGGGTCGGTTGGAGTTGAAAAGGAAGGTTTAAAGCGGACGTGTGTGTTGCAAGATCTCAGTTTTAAAGTCGGACTTGAGTGCTCTAGTATCCTCGTAGAATCGACATTTGTTAGGGCCGACATGTTCTCGAGTAGTGGACTTTTGACAACGGACCTTTCGTGACAAGAACTGCTGCGGGCGTGGGGTTGACAGATAGCGATTAGTAATTGTATTGGCGCCGGCGTTAATGATTAGCTGCCGATGATTGAGATATTTATTGCGGTTATCTTTTACTTTATAGTGTCTGATTGTGTGCGGGTTATGTCACTGAACGTGTTCATGGAGATTAAACCTTCTCACTTAATGAATAACACACATTATGTATTTCTGAGCTTTTACTGTACTCGCCTAACGTAGACTTGGTGATCAGACCATTCACATAAAATGATTCAGAGTACCTATAGAGCGGGGGGCTATGAGCTATTAGTGCGGGTCCCTAACTACGGCTCTGTCCTCACGTGATGGTTCGAGCTGACAGGCCTTTTCCTTTCTACCGACTCTCACTGCCTGGAATTAGATACAAATGGGTTACAATACATACAGGTACTTATACGATTACATACGTATGATTGGCTTTATCATAACACGCGCGTTCGTAATACGCACATAATATGATGATACATTAAAGTAAGTAATTTAAACTAAATATAAATATAAACTAAAGTTACATTAAAGTTGGTCTGTCAAACTGCAGCGCAGTTTTTATGATAGAGTACTCTCTAAATAAACCATAACATTATTAAGTATAATGTTTGCAAAAATTATTAATAGTCCTGTGTTGTTCAGTGGTTAACATAATAGTCGTCATGTAGGTCCCAAGTTCGTATCGGATAAGATAAACATTAGGGATTCATATAAAATAGGGGTTTAGAGGCAGTCGTTAGATAATAATATAAAATAATCTATATCTGTTTCTCCAGCGACTTCCTTGGCAAGTGATAAAATTGGGCTATGGCCTCCTCCATCGATTAAACTTCATCTGTGTAAGGTATCTCACTGGCAGACTTGCTGCGACTCAGATCAGTCAATAAACGTTTCAATCTGCTCACTACAAACAACATTAAAGCCAACAACGCAAACTATTAATTACAGCGTTTACATTATAATTAAACGATGCAAAGTAACCGATTGGCCCCCCAATCCATCACGTGTTTAATATCGCTGTCAGAAAGAAATTGAGTTTCACCCTCGGCAGTGTCTGAGACAGGTCGTCGAGTCGGCGTGCCCTCAGTTGTAGGTCGGTGGTTGCTGTCACCGACAAGGATCATAATGAGCGTGGCGTAAATTGGAACTAACATGCTACCATATTAGGAACGTCCATTTCGGTACAAATTTTGATGATGGCAAAAGGAACTAGCGCCCCCTCACGTTCATTATGGTCCTTGTCAAGTTTAGCTCCGGTGCGCAGAGGTCCGTCCACACAATGCAGGCGGGGCCCGAGTTATGACCTGTCAACTGCAGAGATGCAACTACAGAAGCTCTACCTGGGCAGGATTCAGTCGGGCTCTGAATAACGCAACTTTCCCTTCCCATGTTCCGAGTGTCGAATGTTGGTAACAACTAGCTCGATCCATATGAACACGGTTGCAGTTTTCTAAAAGTTTTATTAAATTGTAAGGTATGAGATTTATGCACGAAGAAAATAGAGATCGATTTGGCATTTGTGTTGCTACTTAGCTATTAAATGGTTGCTCTTAAATTTAATCTGAAGATCTTGAAGGCTCTGCGAAAGTCGACTCCAGTTAAAGTGAGCTGTCATAATCGATGGTAAATATTGTTATAATTCATATCATCACCGAGCAAAACGAAAATGATCGGCCCTTGCATAGAATTTCAAAATTACCCTGCAATGGCATTAACAAGGTTGTGAACACACCCCTCTGCCCCTGCTGCTGAAAACATGGTGCTCGAGATTTGGATAGAACTGTGGATGTGAGCGGCCCATTAAGAGTAGGCACCGGGCCTACGTAATTATCTGTCCATGGTGTAGAATTTACATATAAATTGCAATAGAATTCGTTTGCGTAAAATTCGGTTACTTGTACCATATACCCGATAAAAGTACTTACATTGAATTATGAAATAAATTATAGCTTATGAGTTATTCTGGAATATAAGTATTTGCGTGAAAGATTAATATCCATTCCCTTTACCTTTCGCATTTACTTATAATTAACAACTATTATTTATTTTATTTTATTTATTATTTTACTATTATAAGTAGGCAGTAGAATGTCGTAGGTACGAGTGGAAAATGGGTCGGATTATAATGAAAAATGAACGGTTAAAACAGGCAAACAAAGATGCGGAGGTAAGAGGTAATGTTAACTAAATTTTAAGTTACTAATGTTTTTCATTTATTATTTTCTTGGGTTTCGACCTATAGCCATTTTCAACTTTAAAATAAACGAAGGAACAAAATGAAATGAACAACAACAAAATCTATTCAAATTTCGTGCCATTGAATTTGTAATAAACAAACAATTCTGGGATCGTTTTATAATATTATGTGCATAGCGTGATCCCGCGGCGCCGCTCGCGCCCGGCCGAGTAATTAATACGAATGGGCGGCGCGCTGACGACCCGTCCGTCCGTCCGTACACGGCCCATAAAACCACGATTACCTTTTATAAACACTACATTTATAACTATTTTACGATTGTATTATTTATTTTACGTAATATATTATGTTGTGGTGGAGGACTTTGATTTTTTTTTCTAAACTGTGCGCCTTCAAATATTTAAAATTCTCCGGCGCAGTGCACTCCATTAATTTATTGTAGCCGACTCGGGCGGCTGGCGTGGCGAGGGCTTCTCTTGGGACGGCTGCTATTCCTTTAAGTTTTAGTTTTTCGAAAATGCCTAGGTATATCTAATGTAAAATGAAGTTATTGAAATTTTAACACATTGCTAGCCAGCTACGCGCTTTAGGAATCACAAACAAAAGCTTTTCTATTGTTATAAATTTTTGGCTTCAAACAGATTAGGTAGGTAATGCAATGTGAGAACGGAGTTGTCTCATAATACTTACTTGGGTTGTGGAATGAAATTGTGTACATTTTCTCTAAAAGATAATATAGGTATGGACATTTTTAAGTAGGCTGCAAAACATTTTAGCTATATTGGGTCAAGTTCAGAGCTCAGAATAAGTTAAAATTAAAACACCCGCGATAATACTTACAAGTATCCGATTGGAAATTACTTGGAAGCTTTCATAGAGTTTCGAAATCCTTTGGTAAAACTACATACATACAAATTGACACCACAGGTGACCGTAGAGCTGGCTCGTTCCTCGGACAGAAGATACGCTATCCAATAGCACATTCCGATGAATTTTTAAATATGCAATATTTTAATATAGTGTTTGTTAAGGTCTTTGTAAATATTTTGTAACTAAATATTTTTTTCTTACATATTAATAGGTGCTTACTTCATTTTCTTAGTTACTCTAGCTATGGCTTAGCAGTGAAGCAGAGTGCGACTCCACAGGCGTGCGCCCGCGCACGGCGCCGCCGCCGGACCGGCCGGCGCTCGCGCCGCGCCCGCGCGGGACTCGCCCGCACTAAATTTAAATATTTTAATCCTTAATTTAAATTTTTGACATTTTTATTTTATGTTGGTATTCGTGTAGTTTCATTTTTAATGTTATTTGTCATATTCGGGAGACAGCGCCGTTGTGACTGCTTTGAGGCTGAGTAATTTGTTGCGTTGCACTTGTAGAGCATGCAGGTTGGGTCAGGTCGGGTTAGGTTAGGTTAGGTTAGGTTAGGTTAGTAACTAAACGTAATTTATCTTTTTATTCCCTAGATATTATTATAAGTAATTACACGATTGCTACTTACAAATTATCCCATCTTACCTATGTGTGGTAGGTTTCCATCATCATCATCAGCTCAACTGCGGGACGTCCACTGCTGGACATAGGCCTCTCCCAAGCCTGCCACACTGATCGATCATGTGCCTCTTACAGTCATCGGTCCCTCGGCACAAACTTTACTAGGGCCTACTCCCGCGCTTTCGACATTCGAATTCGACATTATCTCTAGCAACATATCTTTATTTAAAAGTAACTGAAAGCTCTATTACTGGCAATAAACTTATTCTCAACGATTTTCGCCAATCCTCTATTGTCAAAGATCGAGCAAAGCAGCAAAGGCCCCGTCAGCCGTCCATTTCGTGGGATACCATCCTATGGTTCGGCTACTTAAAATACATATAAACTTTAACTTAAAAATTACTGATTATAAGTACCTACATACATACCGCTAGTTGCAGTTTCGTCTTTTTTATACATTAAAAGACAGCGATATGTTTAATGGAGGATTAACTTTAATTATCGTTTCAGCAACTGGTGGGAGCTACGGTGGCGTAGTTGGGAGCGTCGGTGGTTAGGTTGCCCGACTCGTAAGCGAGAGCTCCCGGGTTCCAACCCCACTGTCGCCTTCTGTTCGCTTTCGACATGATTCCTTTTCTGATTCTGTTATCATAAGGAAAAACATTCAAGCGACTGAATGTGTAGCCATGAACCAATCTGGTCAGGTGTCCGTCTTAACAAGGTCACGCAGGGCAGTCGCTCCACCGTAGTTACCTGATGAGCCAAATCCTAGATTACGGTCAAGGCGAACCCCGAGCCATCGCGTGCACAACTAGGACATTATCTAGACTTGGTCACAGGAAATTTAAAAACGATCATAGAAACTAGTAGGTTTATTTTTGTAAGTTGTAGAGTCTGTCGGCGGAAACTGAAAACTTCATCAAAAACGTTCTTGAGAGAAACCCTAAATGATTTCAAAAAACCTATCAAAGGACACCCCATACAATGGACTATACGTGAAAAATCATCCCCCGCTTTATGTGTAGGGGAGGTATCCAAGCCGGCGGAGCGCCGGTGGGTGAGTGGTTTAAGTATCCACACGTAAGCGACAAGTACCGGGTTCGAATCTCACTGCGGCCATGTGCCACTCTTTTCTGAGTTATGAACCTACATTATGATTAATTAAAAAACACTTTTTACACTAGTTCCACTATAGTTAAATTTATCTTAAAATTAAATAATCATTAGGCATTTTTGCCTGATTATGGCTTTTTCGAAACCAATCGCAATATTTTAAGTTGCGTTTAATTATAGTCGAATTAGTGTAAAAAGTATTTTTTAATTTATCATACAATAGAGTTCCACCAAGAATGCACTAAACACGGTATTAACTATTACGTAATCACATTAGTTCGGGGAAAACATAGTGATGAAACTTGCACATTCAGGCGACTGATTGTGCAACCATGATTCAATCTGGTCTGGTTTCCCTGATAGCAGGGTTACGAAGATCAGATGGCAGTCGCTCCACTGCAATTATCTGATTTGCCAAATCCTGGATCACGTTTAAGCAAGACAGACCCCGGACACTCGTGCGCGAGAGAACAACTAGAACATTAACGTCAATATCTTTATTAAATTGTCTATGTAAACCCCGAATTATTTATTTAACCAAAGTTTTGATACAAGTGGGCCTAAATAAGTTAAGTAGCTACCTACCTATCCCTCACCTACCAATTTCTCCAGCCAAGCAATAAAGTTTGTATTGTTTTGATCCGGTTTGAAGGATAAAGTAGCCAGAGAGGCACAACAGTCTTCGCAGTGACTACGCAGTGACGGTTCTGCACTAGTTTTAATCTACTTGAAAACAAATGTTAAGGGCGATAGTACCTACCGCTTCCCGGCAGTGTCTGCTCGTATTGTACCTACTTTAAATTACAACTTATTAACAGCCAGTTTCTCGTACGTTAATCTATCGTTAATCATCAGTTACCATTTGCCATCCTTATCTATAGTGAGTTGTAGACAGAGACAGAAAGAGTTTTTATCGATTATAAACATTGATTAACATTGTCATTTCAGAAAATGGGCGTTAGTCATTCTAGGGACTTAACTGAACCAATTTTGTTATTGTAATACGTTAATAAGTATTATAAACTAAACTAAGTGGGTACCTACTTTTATTTTACGCATTTAAATATACAAAGTAACAGAACAAGTAAACTATTTCATTTCCTTTCTTTTTATACAACAAAAATTAGGATTAGTATTAGGATTACTAATATATACGAGGACTGGTACGAGACGATGGCAAGAGGTCTGATGATGTGTTTATCATGCTTTGAGAGCTGGGTCAGCCATTTGTATGGGACACATTCGTAGATACTCAAGCGGTGTCCTTTATTGCCTCTACGTCTTTGACCAGCGACTGCACCAGCTGGGATCGTGCAACGTCGTAAATATACACAAATATTGCTGATAATTGCGTATTTGCAACGTTTGTCGCGCAAAATTTGGGGCTGTGGGGCCCTGAAGCTAAAAACTACTTTCCAAATTAATTCGTTCCACCGGTGAGAGGAGGGCTGGCTCATTCCTCGGCCAACGTATAGGGATAGCCATCCAGTAGGGTAGGGTACACCATCCCCATCAGTGGCAGCGATATAGGAGACATTTTTAGATTAGGATTTTAGGCTAATTTACTTTTAATTAGATAAGTTATCATCTTTGTTTTGTTTATCATACTTGTATGTTGTTGTTTCATAAAATAACATTTTTTTTCTCTATGGTTTTCTCTATTTCTTAATACACTTGATTACTTACAAAACTTAAAACTACAAATCACACAATTTTTGTTTATCACATAACATCACATACATAAAATGTTAGCATGACGTCACCGCACTGGTCCAAAGTGCTACGAACTCGCGGCAGATGGCGCTATAGCAAGCGTACGCTTATTTCGCCGAGGTCAGGCATGACGAGGTGGCCGAGTGGTTAAGGCGTTGGACTGCTAATCCAATGTGCTCTGCACGCGTGGGTTCGAATCCCATCCTCGTCGATAACTTTTTTTTTTTAAACAAGTTTATTTATTAACTTAATCTTAATTTTATTAATTAAATTAATTGGTTTTAGATTGACAAAAAATTATACTACCTAATTATCGGACTCGGATACAAACTTTTTATTCAATTTCTAACTTTCGTTATTAATAGTATCTAAGTACGTAGAACATTGAGCTTTGTGCGAGTTTTCATAGATTTATGCTCTTATCTTCTTTGTATGACAAGCAACGCCTAGCGGAGGTTTGATAATCATTTTTTCGATCTAAAATACTGAGATAAAAAATAACCACTTAAATTTTTACGACGACACGTTGAAAGGCAAAGGTGTTGGCATAACGTCTCCGTACAGCCACGCGGGGCCGGATGCCAGCGGGCGCGGGCTGGCGGCTTCCGCCCGGAAGGAAGGCGACGCCTGAAGAGTGCCACCGTCACTGTTGCAGGCCGCTTGAGGAAACCTGAGTGGGAGTTTCATTAGTATATATGTGTCTTGGTTTTAAACCGACGCGACAAAATGACAGTATCTGACAAAGAGATCGGAAAGTTTGCTACCTTCCTGGCATCTAGTCCCAGGTCAATTGTGGCCGCTTTCCATCAGGTGGACCATAATAAAAAAAATTTAGGTCTAGGTATTTGGACGTAAATATACAAAATAAATTTTTAGTCACTGTTATCCTAAGCTAGGTATACCTACTTGAATAATATTAATTTCTCAAATACGACTATATCGACGACTATATGAAACATTTTACTTGACATTTGTGAAATTAAAACTCTGCGTTGGGCTTGAGTGTTCGTGTGTAGTTACGTCTGCAGGAAGAGAAGGTGTCCAATGCGTATGACTTTAGTTCTCCTGATAACTGGGTCACTAACAGGACACAGCCCTTATAACTCCATAAGCCCATTTATCATCGGGTACATTTTCAATTAGTTTTTTTGTAATGTATTATATATATTTATACATTTGTTTTTTTCTTTTTAATTCTGTAATGTTTATTTTATATATTTTTATTGTAAGATGGTAAATAAACGATTATTGATTTATTACGGGAAGCCCGTGGACAGAACATTCCTAGAGGAAGGAGAAATAGCTGATCAGTCCCGCTCACTGGCAGCGGCGTGGCTCCACATCGGTATTAAGTATTTAGGACCACCAACTACACTCCCGGAGATCTTCCTGAGATTGAAAGGTCTCTTGAATTTCCTTGAGGAGCTAGTAGACAGGAACATTAGAGTGTTACCCAAATGATAACCTCCACGCCCACATGAAATATACGCTATTTTCGTCGAGTTGCGGAGAATGCTCGGATGTACTCGTATCTAATCTAATCTAATTTCTTTGTTTTGAAAACGATTGATTACTTATAATTAGTCCAACTCACTCGATAAAGCAATTACAACTACGATTTCGATTTTATCGCAGTCACTAATAGCGACTGCACCAGACTACCCTAACTAGATTTAAACCGCAACACAAACCGACTCACTATTTTATTAGATCAAGCACACACTCTGTAAGGCACGGGTCGGTGACTGCCGCTATATCTTATATCTGTTTGTAATTAAATGTGGCGAGGCGATCCACCGCACGCGCCGCCACGTGCGAGCTGGGAGCGGCGTATGCGCATTGTCATAGCGACATTTATGAACAATGCGGCTGCCACGCGCCTACACCCGCGACGGATGTCTGCAATATCCAACAAGCAGTTACGGGCACTTACTAGGGTGCTACTGGGCTTATGAACTCATCTGCGTAGGAGGTGGAGCGGTGCGTTTTAGTGCTGGTGGAAAAACGAATGTTTGAATAGGGAGTTGATTGTATTTTTTATCGTCATTTTTATGATCATATTTGGTAAAAATGAATTCTTTCAAATGTTGAGATGTAAGTATAGTTATAAAAAGGATTAATGCTTTTTATGTGTCCATTAGGCTGACCAACCCTTTGTGATCATTTTACAGGCAGGACATGTGAAAAAAATATGGGACAACGCAGGTATTGTTTTCAAGGAACTGTTTATGAAATATCTCTTACTTTTGCATTAATAACTATTACAATGAGGATTAGCCACAGCTATTTTCGCGGACGTACCAAAACACTAATCATAAATCTCAAATACAAGTAATTCTTAACCACACACCGTTGAGACTACCATCGCTTCAGATGATAACCCTAGCATGTAGGAGAAGTATTCACAAATAACTCATTAAAAATCACAGTACTCCACAGACCAACCAACATCCAAGCACGCATCGCCACTGCCGTGTTAGGAGGCGCGTAGACGCATCATGTCGCAATCCCAATAAATTACGTAGCACGCCGCCAGTGTTAGCTAAAACCCGCCGATTGGTATCGGAAGGAGGGCGGGAGAGGGGCGACTTCCGGTTCCGGGTGCTCCGCTCTCCATAACTCATCATCAGAGCCCGGCGGGAGGCGCCTCCCCCCGTAACACAAAGAAATATAAAGATCCAGTGAATTATACCCTCTGAGTAAGCAAAAGGGGATACGTCGCGCGGGATGTGAAATATAAACTTTTATTTTTTTGTGTGTGGACGTATAAAATATGGAGCAACTTGCTATAACAGTATAGAGTAGCTAGATTATGCCTACACTGTCTTTCGTGTGACTACAATAGGTTAAGATAAACTAGCATTATGTAACCCTAGGGCTCAATTAACATTATCATTACCAACAGACAACAGTCCCCTGTAGACTTGAGCCTCCAATTCAGCCTCCCATTATGGCCAAAATTCTCTCCATTAAAAAATAGATCCTACTAATATTATAAATGCGAAACTTTGTGAGGATCAATGTTTGGATGTTTATTTATTTATTTAACTATTTATTGTACACAAAATACAGAAAAAAAATGACAGAAGAATGTTGTGTTGGAATGTGAGATGTTTGTAACTACTTCACGCTAAAATTACTAAACGAATTTCGATTAAATTTGACAGTAATATAGCTTATAGCTCAGAATCGCATAAAGACTACAATTTACTCCGAAATTCAATGTGGTTTCCACGGGAACGGGTGTGGAACATTTAACCGAATTTTACGTGGGCGAAAAGCTAGTGATTGAATATGATAAACTAAGATACACCATGCTTATTTTAAACTAAACTCGCGTTTACACACACACACACACATTATTGTACTAAACGGGACTGATACGTGACGTACCTTTTTCGATTTGTTTTGTTTTCCCGATTCCCGCTACAATAATGCAAGATACACCATTTTGAACAGTTCAGGAAGCTCAAATGGAGATGTCACATGAAGATATTAGTGTGGATTATTAATTAGAGATGTTGCGTTAGTTACCTATACGATATGACGTATTAAGACTACGAAGGTGAATTAATTCAACTAAACAGTGTATTTCAATTACCTACAAGAAACAGGTGAATTAAGTCTACTAAATGGTATACTTAATTACCCTATAGGTGAATTAGCCCAGGCGAATTAAGTCGTGGGGCATTATTTACCGCCCTTAGCTTTTTTTTATACTACGCATTGACAATCGAGCAGGCAGACCACCTGATGGTAAGTGGTAACTGTCGCCCATAGCATCTACGATACATACATTATAGTTGTAGGTAACAAAAATGAAGAATCGCAGGTGCGTTGTCACTGTGAGGTCTAAAATGAAATGCCTCATGCCTGTATATGCGCTGGCTACCTTATCCTTCAAATCGGAATGCAACAACATTTGTTGCTTGGCGGCAGAAATAGATAAGACGGTGGAACTGATTCAGACGTACACCTCAGGCTTGACGGAGTCTTACCACCTGATAGCTGTATTAATAGGTAATATTCTTACTAGCTTTTGCTCCTGAAATGGGATATGAATAATGTTTAATCAAATATTTACATGACAGAAATAAATTTAGGAATAAAAAAGTTAAATTATAAAATAATATTCACAAATAAAAAACTTGCCAAATTAGTAATAGGATAGTATTATTGGATAGTATTAACAGACCAGATTTTATCCCGCTTTCGCCTCTTTCACATCACAAAAAAACCCACGTCGATCCGTTGCTCTCTCGCTGCGCGAATGACGGACAAACTAACAAACTCACTGTCGCATTTATAATATTGGCAGGATTGCAATTGGCCGAATATTTCTTTTGGGGATTTCAGAACATTTAGGCTTAGATAGGTAAACTATTGGAGTGTGACACAACAGCGTCGGCTAACTTTTGTTTTATTTTAAGTAGATGTCTATTGACATAATTTGTCAATTTGGTTAACATTGTTTTTGGGTACGACGTCATTTCCGATAACTAGGGTTAACCCGCGTCCTTTAATTTTTTTTTTGTTTTTAGGCTATCCAGGCATTTGACAGCCATCTCACCTGGTGGTAAGTGACGATCCGGCCGGTGATGGAGCATGCCTGTCTAGGAATTGTACTAGCTCTATGTCCATGTAAGCCCTCCACTGTTACCTAGATACCAAAATTGATTGATGTATGATAAAGATGTAAATTCATACAAGGTTCATTTTTTGATGCGTTTTCCAAAGATTTTGTATCAGTGTAGGTGGTGTAGGTATGGTGTACGTAGGTATATCTATTTTTAATAATAAAATAGAATACTAATCCTTCTTAATTTTCAAATGATCTTTTAATGCTGTGCCGAAATAATTTGGATTTTTTTTAAAGATTTAAGTACCAAATCTTCGGGACAACCCTGTCGTGAATGTCACAGTGAAATAGGTACACCAAATTTTAAAGTGTTACTTCTGTTATCTATCACTTCCTGTAGCAAGGTAGAGCTCTTATTAGTATTCAGGGCGCTTGTCATGTGTTCGATATCCTCTGACATAGGTCTCATAACCACAACAAGCGCATCGAGCACCTACATAGATAAAGTAACTGTTATTTGAAATGGTATTTTAGGTAGGACTGGTTAATTTTTCGTTGAAATACAGTTCTAGCGGCATTAGGGAAATTTTTGGCTAACCGAGTGTTTTTGCTAATTCGGACCTGCTGTACATGAATTACGAGGATAGCAGTAAAAAAGCCTTTGAAAAATATGTTTCCCAAAATGCCGCTAGAAGTGATAAAAATTAACCAGTCTATTATAGACTATAATGGTAGGTACTAATATAATTACAAAGACAAAACATATATAGTATAGCAAATCCTTCAGTTCTGCTTAAAAACTTTTTAGTTCTTTTTACTTCCAAGCTACCTATATATACTATTTATGTATCTATTTTCGTTCTCTTTTTTACGGTATTTTTGACTACACTCTAATTTTAAAATTTGACGTGTTCCTTTTTGCCAGAAAATTTTCACAGGCTTCTTTCAGATATATTTATTTAGGTGACGAAAGGCGTTTTATAAAAGTTTTAATTGAAAACAGCACCTACCATGTTTCAATGATGAATCTGTGTTGTTCATGCTAGTCTTTGGTCAATCAAACCAGCTGGATGCATTTTCCTGTCTGTTTAAAGGTTAGTCTCAGTGGTTAATTCCTTTTTGCAGAGCGTCCTGGTGCATTGAACGGGATTCGGGAGATTCGGGAGATTCGGAGGACTCGGCAGATTAGATCCTGCATTGACCTGGCCTGGAGACGGTCAAGACACTGTCAGCACACTGCTTTCAAAGAGGACCAGAATGTTGACCTTATTTATAATCGGACGCGACGTTAACATACGGTCTACATTCCGAGATTTATCATCATCCTTGTCCATCAGGACCACCATCGTAATTCACCTTTTTAGGAATAATTTTGGTTTTTTCACCCTTTTAACTCAAGACCTTCTATGATCAACTTAATTTACGCTAAATGAGGGACCATTCAGTCCCTTACGATACCAATGCAATTTTTTTCATTTACCTTTTTTCATAGGAGGTCTAATCAATATTCTAATATTGGTCTGTGATTTATAGCAACCAGACTGTCGATCCACTTAGTTACGTACGGTTAACGGTACCCTCAATTTGTTGTTTCACATCCACTCGTCACCAGTTTACGTTTGACCGATTAACCATTTATTCTTTTTTTTTATCTCTGTATCAAGTGTATTTTTAAATAATACATGCTTTTAAGGTACAAGTAAGGATACAAATAGTTTTAGCCGATGGGCATTATTTG
The DNA here is from genome assembly GCA_907269095.1 of Blastobasis adustella. Taxonomy (NCBI): domain Eukaryota; kingdom Metazoa; phylum Arthropoda; class Insecta; order Lepidoptera; family Blastobasidae; genus Blastobasis; species Blastobasis adustella. The sequence goes on along the minus strand of OU026119.1, from coordinate 10,923,522 downwards.
TAGGCGAGCATGTTATGGTTTTCTTTAATTTTTAACCCCATTTCATTTGAATTATTTCTAACCATCAATTTTATTTATTTTTAAAACATTTCCCTTTCCCTATTGGACATATTACTACGTGTAATTCTATCTTCGTATCTGTTATATTTAGTACATGCTCCCTCAATAGTCTCAATACCCAATGAATTTCGTGGTTAAAAATCTACAGTTTGTTGTTAAAGTAGGTAGCTTAATTATAATATTGTCGAAGTATCTGAATCTGATGGAATATCTGAACTTAGCCGTGTGGTGTCCGGCAGAGTACTATAGCACCAAACCCTTATACTCGTGGGTGTTGTACAAGGCGACTAATGTTTTCGAGGCAATACTTCTAGAGTCTCAATAGGCTGGAAAATGAGCAGCCGTATTTTGCATTGTTATATTTACAACTGCGATCTTCAATTCGTCTGGCAAGCGTGGAGATTATGGCAATAACCTCCCCTTTTGTAGGAGAGGCCCTAAGTCCCGCAGTGGACTGTTATGGACAGTGATGATAATGATCTGAACCAGGCACATGAGGTTACTAATATAGCAAGTGGCGTCCACTGAGATCAAGCCAGTCGTTATTTAAATGGCCTCGTCCGAATTTATCTCGGCCATCTGAAGAGGTTGGGGCTGACGGACCGTGATAGCGAGGCTCCAGAGCGGTTTTTCTGGACAATCCGGAGTTCTTTTTTTACAGATCTAGCCAAGCATTAGACCGCCATCAAACTATTGGTAAGTGCCTGTCTAGGAACAGCCTATTCAGTCTAGCCGTAAAGGAAAGCCAGCACCGCTTCCGCTCCCCAGGTTACAGATTTCCTGGATTACGCTGACCACCATCTGGTGGACATTCTGACCGAATGCCTCATTAGGCAATAAAAATTCCCTGCCTCAACATAATTAAAATTTTCACGTCAAAATGTATTAACTAAGATACATATTTGTAAATAAGAGTCGGTAATTTTCACTCTCAAGAAATTCTATTCAGTTTATCCAAAACAAAGAAAAAGAACAAAGCCATAGCTTCGAAAACGGGGTGTATCCTCCGGCGATCCCATTACCCCGTCCGTTATGCAGTGAATCTAGTTGTCCACTAAAAGTGGTTTTTGTCGCCTCTAAATAACAATACTGCGGACATAAAACATCCGGACTTTTATTATAATTTAGTGTCTCTAATAAATAAAGATTCAGTCTTTACAGAGCGGGCCACTCGAAAAACGACCGCCCGGGAGGCGCGCATTACAATTCCGACTCTATTGTGTTTTACCATACATTCTTTTTTGCACCTCCCCTGAATACATTTGCAATTTTCGACCAGAGTTCTGACTACATTAACTTCATTGTTTTTGCATTACGCTGATTGACTCTTGTCTGTTGTTTTATTGGTATTTTTAAACTATTTGGCGACCTGAGTGGTTCTGTGGTCAACACGTCGCCAATGAGTATTCCCGGGTTCGATACCCGGCCGGTTTGAAATTGAAGTGATGAATTTTTTTTCAGATAAAACGTATAAAGTAGTTTGATTGAATAATATAAGTTTGAAAATAACCAGCTTAATTCTCACCTCAGAAACATTTTCTATTTTGGTTTACATGACACCTAAACTTACTAAATACCTACACATGTATTAAGATAAGCAAGGTTATGACCTTCGTTTCATTTGTGACTTTGCAACCAGAAAAACTCAGCAGAACATTAATTTCCCAAATATATAAGTAGTGTTTTTTTAATTCTCACAGATTTTTCGGAAAGATGCAATTATTCGATTCAAGCCCACCGTTATTAAACAAAATTTAGTTTACAAAAATCAAAAATTCCAATTAAAAAAAAACCTATGTACTTACCAGCTAAAATAATTGGGGCTCGCGCCACAACGGAGTGCCGACGTCACGGGCGGGCGTCGACGTCATCGCGAAGGGTCCGACCGTAGTGACCTAACCATGTGGGTGTGCAACTGTAGTGTAGGTGAGTGCGTAACAAGTACAAAAAAGAGGGAGCAGGGGTTGCGTGGGGCGGGGCCAGGTGTCACTCGCAGGCTGCAGATCTTATCTGGGCCTAGACGGGGCCGGGATGTGCGGCGCCGACGGCCCGGGCGCGCGTTGAGTCACGCAACCGGCCCAGTCAGGGCGGTGGTGGAAACTAGTTGGTTAAACTGTTTGGTGATTTTGAATTTTAGTAAGTGTACACTGGTTGAACAGTTTAGGGCTCCGTGACGGTATTTTATTTTTTTAGTGCTTGAAATTATTCACTATGCTACTTAACTGATGTATCTACTAATAGAGTACATTGGATATTTCTACTACTTTTAATGATAGAGCAAATTGAACAGTATTTCTCCAATTTGCTCTACTTTTAACGATAGAGCAAGTTGAACTGTTTTTGACCAACTTGTTCTACTAGTTTGAAACTTTCAATTTGAAAGATAGAGAAAATCTGACGGGTTTGGTCCAATTTGCTCTAAGTGGTTGGAAACATAGCTTGGTGCCTTTTCATTATAATACGTACCCACTTATATCTGCGTTGGTACAGTTAAGTAATTTATTGTCAATTTAAGGCAATTCAATTTGTTCTCTCCTGACTTTGAATAAATTAGAACACATCTACCTACTTACCGTGAAAAGATAGGTTCCCAAAGCAGGCTCTCACGGGCCCAATTACAGCGGCTCCGGCGCGGCGGCCGCTGCGCCCGCGCCGCAGCCAGCGCAATATGTTAACATATTTTTTAATTTCTCCACCGGACAGCTAAAGAAGCAATCGCGAGTGCATGCGCAGGAGTGAGATTTATAATAAGAAAACGCTCCTACCGCGCATGCACCACAAGGACCTATAAATCTTTTAAGTACTCGATCGGCCAATCCCTGTTGAGAAACGATAAATCATCGCCGCGGACGGCGCGCCGATCGAAGGCTCGCCGTCCCGCTCACTCCCGCGCTCCTAGCGGCCACTGCATCATTTATCATTTCTTTCTCTCGTTTCTTCTCAATGATAAATTCAATTCTCTTTTGGAATATGATTGTTCCTCGTTTTGTTGTGGTGTTTTATTGTGGGCATCGTCACGGAGCGCGCTTAGCTTTTTTGATCGGAATCCGATCGAAATGATCGCGAGAATTGGATTTCCATTTTAGATTTCTTGCATGAAGCGATCAATCTTTCAAACCTTCCTCGTATTGGGGACTCTAGCTCTGGTTATAAGGATGATCTATCAGGTAAATCAAATTCCGTGGCTTTAAATTGAAATACATTTGCTCTTTATTTATTCTCTCGCTATTTACAGGGCTGTAGAAAAGACATTCAACAAATTCTTCTTAAAATAACTTAAAATACATCGTGCTCTCAGTCATTTGCTTCATAGTAATATACAATATAGATACAATATGCTCTCGCCTACAACTCTCTTCGTGAAAAAATATTTGCACTAAATATTTAGAAGGCTGAAATTTTTGAAGTTCATCCCATAAACTCATAATATTATAGTTATAGGTAAGTACATATTTGTAAGTATTTAGTATTTAATGCACAAAAAAATGGGAAATATACCCGATTGTAGGCACTAAACTTAGGCGACGCTTAAGTTGGCGCCATAAGGTATTCTTAAGCATTTAGGAATACCTTCTGGCGGCGGCGTCACAAAATCGGAGTAACTAGCGAATTTAATTTTTACATAGTAAGATTTGTGTGGGTGCAATGATTTCTTGTTTGGAATAACTGAAATCAACAGGCGTCGCCTAAAGCTTAGTGCATTTGGGCAACAATAGTCTTAACATTCAACGTGCAATATTTTAAACTTAATATCAGTGTTCCAATTTCGTTCTACCAATTAGGTAACATTTATTCTTGAACAAGATGTTAATTGTAGTAGATACGTAATCAATCACATACAATTCTAATACAGAGGACAAAACTGATAGCGAGTGAGAAAGTAGGTACGTATAGCAACGTACATTCATTTGACAAAAAAATCTGTCCTTACGCCTATATCACTGGGTATTACCTTAATTTTTATATTTCTACAAGACGTTAGCCACCTTAACATTACAATTTACATGATTTTTACAACCTATAAAGATTTAGCGGACATTGGTACTTTGGCCATGCTTGTTTATTACATAATACAATAATTTGTCAAATCATGAAATAATATTGGATGCTGAATAGTAAAGAGTATCACAATTCAATTTAAAAATATGTAGTTTTCGCTAGTGTTCTGTTTGTTGTTAGCTAAATAATTGAACAATTCAACTGTTTGTAAATCACAGCTTACAGATAAAAGGCTGTCATAAATCACTGTCTACAATGCAATTGACAATATGACAAAAATCTCAGGATGTGACAAAAGTTGTATTTTAACAATAGAGGTAACCGTAGTGAAAGGCGTTGTTTAGGATAAAAAGACACTTTTTTCACATAAGATTGTGTTTACAGGAAATATACGACATGTTGTAAAGCAGTCATGCAGAGCTCTTTGTTTACTTGTTTTAATTAAATGCTGCGAACGCGCTGACACCCGCATTGTTCGAGCTCTACTAACTATACCGTAACGTCATAGACAAGTAGATTTAAAAATGGTAGAGTAGATAAATATATTAAGTATCAATACTAAAACTCTCGGACGGTTATGGTCTGAAGATTTGTGGTCGGCGTTTTCATACTAAATATTATAAAGTTCATATCAATAAGCGTAATGCACTTTGAAACCTTGTGGCGCTTTAGCGAACTCTTCATTCCACGTTTGTCGACGACGGGCTCGGTGGCGCGCTATCAGCCCGCGCGGTCAGGTCGGCTGCCAGTCGTGGAATGAAGAGTACCCTAAGCGCGGTGTGGTCAATAAGCGGTGGCCGCGCCCGAGTGGTGCATTAAGTGGTGGTGGTGGTAGGACTCCTGGGTCGGGCACCACCACTCCGGCACCCCGTGGGGGACCGCGGGCGCGGGCTGCTGGAACTGCGTCCAGTGCCCGCCGAACGCTAGTTTGTTGTCCATCACCCCGTTGCCGGGTATGTTTGTGAGGTGCTGGTGCTGATGCGGGGGCGGGGGTCGCTCGTACTTTTGCTCGTGGGGGTTGAGGTATTTGTCGTTGAGGCTTTCTAGTTTGTCGGTGATGGAGGAGTGGTGGTGGATGTGGGCGGGGTGTGCGGGATGCGTGGGGTGGGGGTGCGCGGGGGGGAGCGCGGGCGCCGGCGGGGGCGCGGGCGGGCTAGCTGCGGCGGTGACGCTAACACTGCCCGCCGAGGAGGAGTCGTCTCCGTCGCTGTCGTACCGCGGGGAGCCGTCCCCCGCGGCGCCGTGCACCTTCATGTGCTTGCGCAGCGAGGACGGGTGCGTGTACGACTTGTCGCAGCCGTGCACGCGGCAGTTGTACGGCTTGTCGGACGTGTGCACGTGCGAGTGCTTCTTGCGGTCCGACGAGTTGGCGAACCGCCGGTCGCAGCCGGCGTACTCGCATTTGAACGGCTTCTCACCTGCAATGGGAAGAATTACGCAAGTTGTAGTTAATTGTTTCTTTATAAGAATAAGAAACGGAACTAATCTGACGATTAATTGGTGTGCAAGGATTTCAATGCAATGTTGCCTATGTTCTATCCTTATAAAATTGTCATCTAGGCGTCAATATCTCGGTTGTGATCTCGCGCGCGAGAGCCCGGGGTCCGCCGTGACCATGATTGAGGATTTGGCAGATCAGTCGTTGGTACATGGTGGCACTGGGGATCGAACTCGGTACCTACGAGTCAGACCCGCTAGCCCACCGACGCTCATGTCCTTATCCTTATCCTTCCTTACATAGGATAAAAATCTTTTCGGTTTTCGATGGGCTTTCCGCATTTATCTGTCTGTATCCTATCCGCTTACTCCTCCTAAAACACGCACCGGCTTTAAATGCGGTTACACTATCATCATGATAATTTATTTCGAAAGGCTCATATGTATAATACATGCACATTATATGTATAAGACAAAACCCGAGAACACCCGTGAGAAGCCGGGGTTAATTCTGTCTATCTATTTGAGTAATTTCATATATAATCGACGGATGCACTTTAAACATTTATATTTTTATAGGAGCACGATAATCTTGCCTTGAGCAAATAAAACTCTACGTTATCAAGATTAAGTTGATTTATCCATAATCTATAAAAAAAAGCCGGGTACCGTATGCGAATGTCCAATCACATCGTAAATAACCAGATTTGGTCGTTGTTTATAGTTTACGAGGACAAATAAATATTCAACAACAATTGCTCGAGATACTTAACACAGTCATAAATCATGTTTATAAGACGACTTTGTCACAGTGTCGCGGCGAAGCCCAACCATTGTGGGGTAGCGTATGCAATATTGCACTCTAATAGATTGGCAGGGGAACTATTTTCCCTAGTCGGTAAAGTGTTGAATTGTGAAGCTTATGGATAGATCAGATTAACATTAGGTACCACTGTGATAACTTGATGATTAAGGTGAACGGATTGAGTAGGCAATGCTGTTAAAATTATTTAGTGTCAGATAATTATTAGTGAAAGCAGGAATTGAAAACTATTTCGCAAAAAGCTTTAATTTTCATCAGCTCTCTTCGAATTTAAAAATAATTTAGGTTCTTTATGCGAAAGTATTCATAGCCAAATAATATAGTTAGAAAAGAAACTTGTTTTTAAGCCCACGACGAGAAAAGAGAGCTCTTATAAGTTTGATGTGAGTATCTGTGGCTTTGTGTGTCTGTGTGTCTGTGGCATCGTAGCTTCCGAACGGATGGGCCGATTTAGATGTGGTTTTCTCTATTTGAAAGTAAGTATAATCGAAATGGTTACTAACTATGTTTAATTAAAATTGGTTTAGTAGTTTAGAAAATATTTGAATATATGTAAATGACGCTTAGGTTATCGTTTGAGGAATCCGCGATTATCGACTCACATTATAGACGGTATATACGGCGGTGATCACGCATGACATTTCTATTTGATGACCCAATTTTTTGCCAAACATTACCTCTGCTTAGAAATACGAAATATCGTCAGCTTACTGTGTTGACGTATTGTCGGCCTGTTCACGGATGCGTCGAATCGCGAGATGGGAATAATGTTCAATAAAATACATTACGATCGCTGCCGCGGCAGCGTGACCACACAATGCCATGAGTGTGTTTCGCATTGTAATATTTACAAATAAACCTCTTCAGTTGTAATCCCGGCTTTGTGTCGGAAACCTGAGGACCGCGTTGAAGGCGCACAGATGCTAATCTCAAGTGTCTCTTAAAGCGACTATAATAGCGCTTTTTACACGCGTCGCACCCTCACCGCAAGTTTTGTTACCGTATCCGAAAATATTGAATGGAAGGCCCGCGCATCGAACTGGCTTATTTTGAACCGATACTTCCTTTCTTTCATTGAATGCCGCAAATATTTGTATATTTATTGTGCCCATCATTCAGACACTGTTGTATGAGAATTTTCATGCATGATATTTTTTTTTATCTCTACACAATCCACTGTGGTATTAGTTTGTGGTATCTACGCCTCGGTAACATGGGCCGTAAAAGTCGCATAAAAACATGCAAGTTTAAACATAAAAGTTTGATAAAGGTCGTGATCTGGGGTCAATAAAACCGTCTGGGTCCAGTGGCTAATGAGCCAACAAGATAAAAGGGTCCAAAACATGTGTCGCCCGTCTAATTACTAATCGGGCGTCTCATCTGAGATCGTTGGCCGTCACAAAAAAGGTTGAACGACAAATTCTATTAGAATGTGATGCGTTATCTGCGCACGCGCCGCCGGCGACCGCCGCTTGACGAATCACTTCATCGGGCGGAGTGTAGCGTTGCTATGAGTAGGTATTCGTTTACTTTAATAATATTTATTTTATTGGCATACCTAAAATGCCACCTTAAGTATAAAAATGGGGTGAAATACTTTTGTAAAATAGTTTTACAAAGTCGAAAATTATTTGGTTGCGCTAACTGAAAATAAACATCAACTATCTTTCTTTTATATCATATGATAGGCAAACAGGCAAGCGGGCCACCTGATAGAAAATGTTCACCGCTGCTTATAGACATTAGCAACACCAGAGGTATCGCTAATAACACCTGCAGCTACACTAAAAAAAGGAAATTGAATTACGTATTAAGTATATTACCTATATATTCTGTGCCACGAATGAAAGCTACACCTGAACCCGTCCATACCCTTACCTCTAATAAGTTTCTACACATGTATAGTTGTTTAGCTGTTTAGTACTGCATACCTACATCTGTACGTCAACTCGTATAGTGGTGTAAAATAAAAGCATAGCGGGCCGGCCGCGCCTGCGCCCGCGCCGCATGCCGCGGACGGCCAGGGTCAGATGTTTATCTTAAACGGCTGTATCACCCGCGGGAGACACTTTTTTCTGACATTATTATCGACAACCAACTTTGACTAAGCCTTTAAGTGTTAGCATGGGGGCGTTTTGTTTGTTATTGTCGCTATAGAGCCAATAATAACGTAAACAAAAGATTTGTCGATACCAAAAACATTGTATGTATGGTATTTGTAAACGGGTAAACTATAAGAAAAAATAAGTGTTGTTGTCTTCAGCTTCAATCACTTTCAATATCTTCCGAAACACAGTTTTTGATTTAATATTTTTGGCAAAATTGTAAACAACCTAATCGCCATTTAAATTAATACAACTTTAGGTATACCTATTACGCTGATAATATTTATGAGATAGGTAGATGGGGTCAGTCAATCTATAAAATAGGTGTGATTTGAAAGTCAATTTCCACCGTTAAAACTGTTTGAATTAATAAAAACGCTACGCAAAGTTTACAGTAGCCAGTAGCAATAAACAGAGAGGGTATTTGGCACGCCGCCTAGCCCGAATTACTCTGCGATATCAAATTTCGAATCACTACTTAAGTGCGCTCTGCTGAGAAAACAAGCTTTTTAGAAATAGCACGCGTGGGGAAACCCGATACACTCGGCCTTTGCACCCAAATTGTTTAAATGGCTTTAGGTGAGTTTAGAGAAAAAACAAACGCAGTTCCAGCTATCGGGTTGCCAGAACTAAAAAATGCTATTTATTACTACCTATGAGTGTTTATGTAATAAGCCAGTTCCATCTGCAACTACCGGGTGTCATCGCCTTGAATACGAATTGGTCATTTTATATCCTCGCACCTGTTCGTTTGAGAGTATCAGTTAACGTTATTAAAATAATTATGTTCTCATTGATATTTAAATGTAAGGCTTTATAATAGACAAACAATATCGATGTTTCCAGTACAATAATTGGCATATCGAGTTGAAACCATTATCGAGATATCCATTTGAAACCCGGATTGGCCGAGTGATTTCTTAAGAAAGACCTAAATACTGTTTAGTCAGTTATTAAATGTTACACATCTGAGATAACACTAATTCAATCCTCAACAGACAGAAAGCTAATGAGAGAAGAATGACTAGCAGAATATGAAGATGCGGCCGCGGCGAGTCCACGCGCTGTGCTGTGGCTTACTGTACTTACAGATCGATCATTATGCTATAACAAGGTTATTTTAGCAGATGGCTATTAATAGATGTGAAAGTTAACAGTCGCCGAGTTACAACACAAATCGTCAAAATGAGTAGCCATTTAAACTGTCACAATAGCAGCTGATTGACGAGGCGCGACTCTTCCCCGAAAACCGATTTTCTCCCGTACATTTAAAAGGAATTTCGTACGGCACGTACATAATGATTTATGATTCTCCTTTTATCCGAAACTTATTTCGAATTAGAAAGATATATTAATATCTTCATTTTTTCCACTTCTCAGAGAATACGGCCCTTGTCCGGACACAAAAAGAATGCTCGGGGTCGGCGCGGGCGCATCGCATTGGGCGCCCAACGACCGTGTGACAAGGTGCTTTATGCGGACGATTATGAGCACACCGAATAATGTTCCGATACCCGATAAATATCTGCCAACTCATACAAAAGCATCCCAATAAAAATATAATAGTAAATGTAGCAACAACACGGACCACAAACTGCACAGTCATATCTTGCTGATAAATATAAATTAAAATGAAAACGCTCATGAGAGGAAGAGGGACGGCTGTTCCGTGTACGGCAACAAATTAAAAGTAAGTGAGTAACGCTAGACTGTTATGCGTGTGGGCAAGCCTGTCGCTGGGAAGTCGTTCACGGCGCAGCAGCGCAAACCGCTGTATTTAATTAAACCGCTTAGAACATCCGAAAGTTGTTAATGTTAATGGTTAAGTTTATGTTTTGACATTATTTTGTGAAAGCTTCACAAATTCACAGCAAAAGCACGAAGCCACAGATATTGAAATGACTAGCAATATTTTTTGTCTTTGCCTGAAGAAAATTATAATGTGTGTGTTGTTCAAAGAATGGTAAAACAAAGTAAAATATGACAAAATGTAAAAAATAATACAATACACCTCGAATATCTTCTCCGTCTCCGTCAATTAACTTAATCCATATCAAGTTCGACCTATATTAGTATGGCAAACATTACTCATTCATTTGAAGACAATCTAATTGTTGCAAAAACAAACTTGGCACTATATTTTTTGCTGTTTATAATGTTTTTCTTTAGGATCATATTGTGATAAACAATGGTGGCGGGGCACCTGCGCCCGCGCCGTGTGGGAACGCGCCGCCGCGCCGCACGCTCGTCACTCCTCACGTCATTTCTGACAGCCAAGGCATCGGCGATGTTATAACAGGAAAAAATATTACACAGGTACATCCAGCCGCTTCCCAAAAAATTGACGGTGATCAAATACAACAGGTATTTAGAATATTTCACACTGGATTACGATAGTTTTTGGTGGGCCTCTACCTCTGTAGCATCGTTCCGTATCTACCCTGGGTTTCCCTACCTAGATATAGGTACATATTTAACCCTAAAACGAGGACAGTTGTAGCATTATTTTCCAGAAAATATATAAGTAAACATTTAATAATCCTGCATGCAAGGATAGTGTCAAGAAATTGTCGTGACTCGCGATGTGAGCTTGTATGGGAGGGTGCGGCGCCCGCGCCGACAGCGACGCGGCGATCCCACTGATACTGGACAGTCTGGCTTATCTTACAGTATTAATCGTGTCACTGCTGACTTTAAAGCATAGATAACCGAAGTCATGGCAGGTAGGTATTTAACTATTCTTTATAAAAATGACTTGTATATTTCCGTTCAATAATCCCACCCCGTTTCATCCCGGGAAGACCCGTGGGAATTACCAAAATTTATTGGTTTGTGACAATATTGAGACACTACCGATTAAAACTCATCTTAGTTCTGTATAACACAGTCAGTTTCAGCACGCAAGCACGCATAACGTCACGCCACTTTCCCGTAGGGAGCAACGTCATTTCGATACCGAGAAATTGGCGTAGGTACCTACCTATTTCAAATTAGTTTGACTTCGAAAAATAAACCGCTATCAAGAATCTCATCAAAGGCTTCGCAATGTCCCTGCATCCCAAAATGAAGACACCCACGACACAAAGCAGTAACCACAAATAGTTTTATTAATTGTTCATTTTGGTATCGCGTTTCTCGGTAATGTGGACCCCGGAGCCGACGACGTTAAACGGCACAACAATATGGACATGAATAACGTAGTTTGAATGATGTACCTACTTTACTTTTGTAAGATAGACGTGGATTTACATCATTTGTAAAAAGCCGGCGCGGCGAGGTTAGGACATCCCAGCAACAGCAGAAAGTGTAGCAATTGAATAATTGATTGAGCCACATCGACGAAATAAAGTTAGTCTTAAGGCAATAATAATAACAAAATATTAATAAATTACAAATTGGCATTGTGACAGAGGTGGGCCATAAATTGGGCGGCTAATGTTACAGTGCCGCGGGGCATGTCCACTCGACGCCTACGCCGTGCCCCAGCCCCCGGGCACATTTTTGGGACAAACCAATATTTCTAACGAATATTAATAGCCGATTCTGTTTTTTATTATTTTCTATGCTTAATTTTTATTCTTTTCCTGCGAGGCGAGACTAACATTCCTGGAGTGCCGCGCGATCCTTCTGGAGTACATCGTAATTCACGGCTTACGATCTTTGTTTCTCACTTTTTCCAAGTTCCGCCAAGCATTAATATTGATTTCGTATTTCGCTGAATGGAAAAATTCGTTTTGCAAAAGCTTGCCCGGTTTGAGTTGGTGGGATTTAACACGTATTTTTTCTTGTAAAACAATTCGATTGTCATTCGTCTGTCGTTGCAAACTTTCAACTGTTTTTGGGAAGGTGTTGTTAAATGTATGGAATTTTTACACTGTTGACACAATGGTGGCACGTCGGCCCAAAGAAACAGGTGGGATGTTGGAATTTTAGTTGTTTTGCAACATCAAAATCAACACCATTTAGTAAAGATTGAAAGATACCATTCTTTAATATCACGTATTTATTATTCAATCGATTTTGTAATAGAATACATCTAAACAAGTATGCTTTTATAATAATTAAGTAGTATCTACCTATGAAATTTTTATATACATAGTGAAAATTAAAGTAGTTTATCGCGTCTGTCTGTCTGCCTGTATTGTATGTCTGTATATATTTCCGCTCCTCTTAATCCACGAAACGGATTTTGATACGGTTTTCACCATCAGTTAGACAATTTTTTCTGGATGGTTTATACGTGTACATAATTGTAAAGAGAAGCAGAAAAAACTCGTGCGAAGCGCGGAACGGGTCACAAATGTATTTATAAATCTTTAGACATTGATAGGTACAGAACATATTATAGTTCTTTTCGATGATGCGGCCGCACAATTTCTATTTTATTTACGTACTAAGATAATCATGAAGTACCTACTAATAATATTTTTTACTGTATTTCCATGTATTTTTTTTTTTTTTTTTTTTAATCTAAGTCCGTTCAGCGCTTAGGGCGTTGAAAAGTAGCAGACGAACAGACAGATGTCATAACTTTTGCGTTTGTAGTGTTGATTAGGAATTGAAAATGTGGAGCATGTAACTACACACAGATGGATCACTTTACACACTAGATGTTTTAAAAAATATTTCATTGGGTACCGCGTACTACCTGGGTTTTGGCTGAAAATCAGTGTTGCCCTTCAAGGTAATACTGTGCTGAGCCACAACCCTTTTGTGTTGCTGCAACGCACACATACAGCTTATATATTAAGTGGTATTTCTTTTCTTTTTTTTTGTTTTCTTTGTTAAATTAAGATGTATTTATTTATATTTATTGTTTAGGTATAAGTTGATGTGTGTGCATGGAGTACCAAATAAATGTATTTCTATTCTATTCTATTCATGTATTAAGTGTGTATCAAACTCAATGACTCGGCGTCTCGTTGAATAAAGATATATTTCTTTCCTTAGGTAGATAGACTTTCTTGCCTTCTTTTCTATGCTTATTTTTTCAATATGTTTCTGCGAACTCTACAAATTAGAAACAAAAATAGGTAACAGAATATTCCCTACTAGCTACATCGATAAAGGGTGGTTAAAGACAGAGGAATCTAATAGTGCATTTCGAAGGTGTCACTCGGTTGTAATGGACGTCGGGCGGGCGGCACGCGGCGACTTCAAACAATTCCATACATATTAATAGGTACAAGGTGTCGACGAAAAAATACATGAATGATGCAGTGAGACCTCCAGAGTCGCCCTACAAGCCGATGGAATTTCGCACACTTGGCTGCTACAAGCCGCGAGCGATTTTTTCCTAAAAACACATAGGCAATTTAATTTAATGAGTGGCATACGATTTCTATTGATCGCTAATAGCCTGATACCTAATTGCGTAGTGTTTACTAAACCTTTTTTAATGTTTTTATGCTATCGTAGAGTCCACAATGTTGCTGTGCCAGGAATAGATTCAGCGTGCCTAACCATTCAGGTGCGCTTTCAAGTTAGAGAACCTTTGCCATTGCCAATGCTGAGCGTTGTACGTATTTATTTTGTTCGAGTCACATGTCTAACCAAGTTTATAAGTACATGAAGACTCATAACTTCTGAATAGTAAATTCTTTTCTGTCGTTATAAAGTACAAACTGGAGATAGTAAAGTGTTAGTGTGCATGGGCCTAGAGGCACGCAAGCTATGAGATATGTGCTCAGGACGGGCGTAGGCGCACGCGCATCTTGCCTTGACCATTGTTACATGCAGCCGTGGACAATTTATGTCGACTCTATCGCCGGGACCTTCCCGGTTTAGATTAGCTTAGCTAAAGGCTACAGGTACGCTACGGACGCAGGTTAGTTGTTGTATTTGGGAAATATTGGTTTATTACTTCGAACATATAGCTGGGGAAATGCCTGAGGTCAATCAAAATTTTTTTAAGGGCCTGAATGTGAAAAAGTAGCTACTTGCTTTAAAAACTTTGCACACTAACAACAAAATTAATTACTGAGCCATCAGTATTACGATTATTTTTAACAATCATTTTCAAGTAGTCGTATTAGACAAATTATTTTATGTTCTAAACAAACGAAAAACACTGGAAATTAAAAAGTTTCTCGGGGACTCAGATACTTGTAAATTTTATATTATTGTATCGAGCAGACATGACATATTCAGCTCAGAGGCCTACATAAAAATGAGTCATGCGTCCATTTCCACAAGTTCGATTTGGCAACAAAAACAATTAATTAAATAGATGATAGATGAAGTTGTAAATTCTGATTAAACGGCCCTGCGCAGGCGCAGCTCTCGAACGGATATTAGTAATAGTTCCAATGTGAGTCGCTGTTCCCTCAACCACTGCGGGCAGGTGAAGTTCCGTGATTGATTGTACTCCATAGATGTTTATCTCTTACGCTGAACAAAACAGACTTGATTAAATTCATATTCATAGTTTCAACGGCGAGCTCAGCGAGCCACGAGTAAAATGTTTTGAGTTTTATGTGCCTTGAATCGAAATTGATAACGATCTCTAGAAATAAAGCTCTCACTTTGATATTGAGTTTGAATGTAAGTATTCCAAATATTTTGTGACTATAAATACATAGTGTTAAATATTTGTAGGATTTACTGCTGAGTTAAGCATCATATCCTAAGAAAATATTAGATAATATCTAAAAATAATCAGTTGTTTTTAAAGACCTATTTCGTTGAATGAACATAGACTTTAACTATTAAATACGAACATATTGCATTCAATGAATCGGTAAACCGAAAAAGAACCTAAACCGATTTAACTATCTAGGTACTAGGATAAACATGTTTTATGTAACCACATAATGTAATGTCTAACTGCTTGTCAGTGAATAATTTATTAGAATTCAATTAGTCAAGACGTGAGATTCAGTTAAATAGGCTCCGCAGTTGACATTGCCTATTTACGGCACAGCACGAGACGTATGTCTTCCACAATTCAGTTAGAGCGTCTAGTTTTTTCTTGAAGTACGTGCGAAGTTTACGATATATGGGCGTTTAGGTACGCACGACATAAGTTCAAGTCGCGTAGGGCTCCACGCGGTATGCGATTCGCGCGATCCTCGCAGATACCATGCGTTCGTGCGATCGATACGCCACGGGCCACCGCCGTGGCGCTTTTTGCACGCGGGCCGGAGCCCTGTTCGCGCCATTACAGTCGCCAATAGCGAAATGCTTTGCGAGGAATGGACTCGATGTCGATGTTGATGTGGAGTTTTGATTGATCGAAAACGGTCAGAAGAGGCAGAAAAGCGTATTGGGGTAGCCAGTGTAATGGGCGTCAGTGTAGTCCTCGCTGTGAGGTGCACTCTTGTTTCGCTCTACATTTTCGTTCATGTAGGTTTCATTTATGCAATGAGCGACGATTGCTGCATTCTGGTGGGCTGTATGCTCTTTTGTGTCTTATTCATTCATAACAAATTTGAAACATTTCCAAAGAACTATGCTTATTAAAACAAAATTGAAACATTCTCATCTAGCGCGCGATATGTTAAGTCCGTTCCAAAGAAAATTAGTGCGTTTAATTTCCAACGTTGCATACATGAATGGCAGTAAGTATCTACACTCGCGAGTGGAAATTCGATACGCTTGCCCATTTATGACGCATTTACACTGCAAACATATGTGTGAAGATGCGCTCGGGGTGTCGCTGCGCGTCGCAAGGGGTGCAACAACAAAAGAGATAAAGAACTAAAGCGCTTACGTCGTCATTGTCTATGTAGCCAGTGTTGGTCGTAGGTGCCGTGTGGGGCAAGTGATCGAGGGCCAAGGCTATGTGTGAGTGGACTGTTACCTACGCGGGTGTGTGCGTGTGTGAAGAGGGTTGCAATGCTACCGACGGGTGATAGACTAGCCACGCCCATGAGATAATCGTTTGTTTTTACACGCATACTTAGAATACAATAACGCGTTATTAAAACTCGATACGAGTTTCGCAACTCGAATAATTATCTAACATCGTGAGTTTTCGTTCGCTTATGGGATTTTGGTTTTTAGAATGATACATAAGTACTTTTTTGGTATTAACGTTACCTAATAGGATTGGACGGATGAGTTATGTATCTAGTTTTATGTACAACCGTGATATTGATGATGACAAATGAATCGATTATTTTTATAAATTTAACCCCTATTATTTATTTTTCACTACGCCATACCAGTAATCTAACTAAAAATCTCGTTCAACGGGTGAGAATACCATCGAAAATCCCTTCCCGAGAGCGATTCACCCAGACAGACGCGACGCATTGTGCCAGTGAGATTTTTTATACAATTTATCAATCCGGGACAGATGGTCGCGCACATAAACACCTTTGAAACCCACCCGACTATTATGAGGGTTTACAACATTATCATATGCGGAGGTAAAATGGCCGATCATTATACTCGTTCGGGTTATTGAATCTTTTATAGTGATTAAAATGGATAATGGCCTTCTATGTGGATTTGAAATTGGAGCAGTTAATACCTAATGTATTTTTCTGGGAACAGTGATGCATACAGAGAGTTCCAGTCCTTAGTAGCGCGTATTAGAAAAGTGGATGCAAAGCGCTAAGTACTTGGAAGATGGTGGGACATCTAATATATACAGATGACAATTTTGTCCTCCACGTTTATGTTGGCACTGTTACCGCTGAACATTGCTTGGCGGAAGGCCGAAAGTCAAGTTTATGAGGATGTCCTGGTCCGAATACAGAACCTATAGTTTCACAAATTTTGCGCAGTGGGATGTGACACGGTAACTTCACGTAGTGGCTTTAGCGCCAGCACCATCAGCTAAACAGAATGTTGAAATTTATCAATGTGAACATGTGAATTCATTTACAGGAGTAAAGGCATCAAAGAAACTACTACCTCATTCGAAACACTTCAAAACGCTGTTTCACAACATTAAATTAGATTCCACTAGTGTATTTGATGTAATAATTAGCCGGTCGTATGATTAATCAGCAATAAAGTGCAAGTGTACAGTGCATGTCTATTGTTTGCCAATGAACGACGGCTTAGTGTACTGCCCTACAGTGCACGCATGCGGCATGCCCATTGTGGCTGGCAATAAAGCGCTTCAGTGCTGCACTCGACAACCGCACAAAGCGTGGGGTCGCATACAGGAGAACCCTTCGCGGTATTGTTTGCAAAATATTTTGAAATCGTAATTTTACACGGAGCATTTGATGAGCTGAGAACTGCACTTGATGGCGGGGACGGTGCTAGTAGACTGTAGAAAAAACTATTAAGAGCTTGCGCCCGCCTTCTATAACTTAGCTATTAGAGATGATGTGTTGCTAATATGTTTTGTTGGTTAAATTAGTCTGACACTAATATGGACTAGACTTGAGCCACCTCTAAATGGTTGAAGGGATTCTTTACAATCTCCTTGCGTTTTTTGTAAGAAAGAAAGCGAACTTCCGAAGCTGGGTTGGAAATCGAAATGTGAAAATACATGCTGGAAGACTCTACTGCTCAGCATCTGACCTATGGATATTTTAGTGTAGATGGTTGTCCTATAAAACATTAACCGCCTTGGACACCTTTAGTGGAGGACACCTCAGCCATAGGCATAGACTTACGATTATTTAATAACCTTTACAAACCACTGTCGACTGACTGATAGTGCTTTGGATAGTCTACTATTGACATTGTGTAATAGAGAGACGAAGAATATGGCAAGATGCCTTGAATATTCGGAAAATAAAGCAATGTAAGTATTTGTTTGGCTTCGTTTTTTTTTAAATCTACTTTAATCTGTTCCTGAGACTTCAAGAAATCTTAAAAAATCTACGACTTCTCGAGAAATATCAACATTCACACGTAACTCTTACTCAACATTTGCTCATAACAACACTCTTCTTCCCGAAGAACAGAAATCCACTGACAGAAAAATAATAACAACGAACTCTTTACAACGTCCATTCTATTATAGGCCGTCTCTGTACTGCCTGAATCCGTCTCTGGGCTATCAGCGGCACCCAGAATCGCATCATCATTACGCATTGTGCGCCCGCGCCCCAATACCCGCCACCCCACCCATGCTTTTGGGATGCACACAAACATAAATAAACATGCGCATACGAATAAATAATATTTAGACTTGGGTAAAATGTAAAGTGTAATAATCTTGACGTAACTATGTATACTAATTATTTGAAGTGAATCGGTCTAAGGGTTACTACATACAAGTACCTATTGGTCGGAAGATTAGAATAAATTGTTTATGCTACTAATCTTACTCCGAAATGTCCTCAAGTGTTTTTCAAAGTACTACAATATCCACGCGCTGTCAATACCTGAGAAAATTTATTTTTATTATTGCTTTACATTTTTGCAATTTTCCTTTTTTGTTCCATTATTCTCTTCTTCAAAACTTTTTCTTATAATGGACGTGATAATCGAATTATACTCCTTGGGAAAGGAAGAAATAATTTAGCCGAGGCGTAGAAGTGCCGGCTACAGTAGCGAATTGTGGGCGGGGAGCGCCAGCGGCGAAGGCGGGCGCAGACACGCTCTTTTATTTGCTTTAAGTGAAATTGTTACGAATAATTAATCACTATCAATCAATTAGTGCCTTTTATTTTGTAAAAACAGCATTCTCAAGCTATTGTAATAAACACTGCCCGATGTGACTTATTGAAAACGATCCGGCTACCGATATTAAGGGCCGAGGTATCATTTTACTCCCAGAGGCATATGTTAATAAAAATATCAGTTTCCCGCGGCGTGGCGCCTGCGCAACTGATACTGCGTGATTGGCTCCTTCATGCCGCATTTCGTATCGGCGATACACATAAAATTCGACCTTTATTACTTAGTCCTCGATAATTAGAATTGTTTTTCTACTATCAACCTAAACGGCAAGGAAAGGAACCTAAACAGGCGACCCACCCCGGGTGGCCGTTGGCATCGTAAATGAATTGCTTAGTCTCCTATTTTACGAGTTTGCAACCCGGCTACGATATTCGCGACCCAACAATTAAAGCAATGATCACACAAGGCTCCCAGTCACTGTCTTCACGGAACCTTCCAGTGAATTTATAGCCACCCATAAAACAATTCTTCAAACTCCCACAAAAAGGTGATCTCTATTCAAAAGCTCGTGGGAGATAATAGAGGACAGGGGCACAGGACAAAAGTCCCAACGCAACACTAAACCGTGATGGGCAAAGAAAAATAATAAAAATAAACCATCTGGCTGGCGAGTGACCGGACTCCGACGCCCGGGACCGACGCCAGCCACGAATTCTTGAATTCCCTTAAAAATCGATATTTAAAGTTAAGTACCAATACTTTACCCGTAACAATGCTGTTACCCCGCGAGAGAGACGGACGGCGACCGGCCGGCCCAACTGGACATTTTAATTTATGGCTGATTTTTTCATCTAGCATTACACAGTTGAGATGAATCTTTAAACTTTTGTAATGAAATGAAAAATGGAACTCAGACTTGAATTTTTTGCCCTTACCGAGAAACGGACTTCACAAGTTGACAGTAGATATTTGGTTGGTTGTCCGTTAGTTCCGTTGTTGGCCTTCGGGATCGTGTTACAGATATCTGTTCGACGTCACTCTGTCGTGTGGCGATGCTATTGTGTGGCAACAGCGCGCGGGCGGCGGGGGCAGGTCATTATGCATTAATAACAATCGAAATATTTCGCCAGATCAACCGTCACCGCTCCACCGGTTCCGACATCTCACTTCGCCGCTGCCGGATGTAGAGCATATCCTTGATGAGGTATCGTGACGAATCAATTATAAAGATAATAATGTTTGTATATGAACTCGTACTCTGTACGTACTCTAGAATTATAATTGATTTATTATTAGTTGGTTCAAATTTATGATTAAGATATACTCGTAGATCTATACATTTGATAGATTTTACCGTCACGGCACTGTGTTGTAAGTGGCAGGAGATTAAAAAGTGCCTGTCTGAAAAGTGCGTTACTCACCGGTATGCGTCCGCTTGTGTATCTTGAGATTCTCGGAGCGCGCGAACACCTTCCCGCAGCCGGGGAAGGGGCAGGGGAACGGTTTTTCGCCGGTGTGCACGCGGATGTGGTTCACCAGCTTGTACTTGGCCTTGAAGGCGCGGCCGTTGCGCGAGCAGCCCTGCCAGAAGCAGGCGTGCGTGGTGCACTCCGGGCCGCCCACGTGTTCCACAGTGAGGTGCGTCACGATCTCGTGCATGCTCGAGAACAGCTTGTTGCAGAGCTTCCTCGGCGGCGGCTGGTCGGGGTCGAGCCACTGGCAGCGCATGTCGCGGCGCGGCGGCGCGCGCACGTAGCGCAGGAAGGCGTGCGGCGCGTGCGCGTGCGCGTGCGGCACCAGCGGCGGCGCGGCGCCCTGGTAGTGCACGTCGCCGCGCCACTCCCATGGCTGCGAGTCCAGCGGCTGCTGCGGGAACAGCTCGCCGCAGCCCGGGTACTCGCGCAGGTAGCCCGGCTGGTAGGAGTGCAGCGGGTACGGCTGGTAGTGCGGGGGGTGCGGCGGGGCGGCGGCGCGGTGCTGCGGCGCGCCGCACCCGCCCTGCGGCGACATCTTCAGCCCGTACGAGGCGAGGTGCGCGTGGTTCGATTCGAGGAAAGCGTTCATCGCGGGGGCGGCCGGCGCCGGCGCATAGCCCCATTCGCCCGCCACCATCCACGCGGCGCTCGCGGCCGCGGGGGCGCGCCCGCCGCCTCACCACACTACACACCTCTCTCTTTCTTCTGGCATTATCCGAGTCCACTTTTCGAGATTGACGATGCCTGGAGAACACCAAAATTAATTAGGCTTCGGTAGGTACAATAATACATTTTTCATCGTTAATTTAATATTAAAAACGATAAAAACAAAGATTTTTATTCAAAAAGAAATAAAAATACGCTAACCGAAGGCGATCGTAACCTTCTGAGACAAATTCCAAATCATTTTTCAAAATAATAACGCACGTCCGTGCACCCATAACCGGCGATCAAGTTTTATTTATAGTAAAAAAATGTGAGGCAGGTACTTTTGGACATTAAATTAAACTGTGGGAAAATTTATAGGACATTTTTATATGCATGAGACAAAAATTTCGATTGTGTCCGTGTATATTTAATTTTAGTTTATTTGTTGGGCTCCAATCTCTTTTATGGCGAAGGTTTAGCATCGATAGTTTATTAAATAAAATACGTATCTAGCAATATAGTTTATGAATGATAAAATCGGGTTTAATGCTCCTCTAGGGACCACTTTATTACTGAGCACCCTATCATAGTAAAACAGAAAATGGCCGTAAAACTTAAATACCTTTTACATTGCCTATTTATTATTGGTAATATTTGTAAAAAAAAACTGGAAAAGCCCCTCTCCAAATTTGTTCCGTCCGTTCCATCGAACATTTCCCGGGCCGGTCACACCCTGCAATTCCCAACACCTGTCACTCAAACGGTCTACAATTTTTTGCGAGTATCTTGTCTCTGTAATCGCATTGTGAAATAATCTGTTTGTATATTGTTTAAAACACTTCACCGTAGCACATTGAGCGGGCACTCCGGGGCAGCCTACCTGGTCGTTGAACAATGTTGGTGCCTTCAGATTTCCATCTAATCTCTGTATTATCGGAGGCACCCCGCCGCGTGGCCGCTGCGTCACAAAGCAACGGGTTGACAGATCTCCGCAGCGAGACAGTGCCCAATAGGATTAAAATCCGACATTTTCTGACATTTAAATCAATTTCACGAACACTTCATGCGTCAGATGTCGCAAACCCTCCAACCCTTCGTTTCCTAACGGCAAATACGACACGTTTATGCTGTTATACGAAAACGTTGTACGGTTTTTAACGAATTAACAGTAATCCTTTTAGTGATAATACAAGTAGAATACGATTGACGAGGAGTCCTCAGCTGTGAAGAAGAGCTTCTTTGCTTTAGTTGAGTGGGCAAGTAAATTGCTAAACAGAATTTTTAGTTTGACAGGCAATTTTGATTTATAAGTCCAGACAACTTCTAAGACAAGATACACTTTTAAAATTTTTAGGAGTGAACTACCCGAATTTGCAAACAATACTTGTCTAAGTACCATTACTATGCGGTTCCACAGCGCTTGTCTGCTAAGTCAAGTCAAGTCAAGAAGAAATCTTTGACTTTTAGCCTCCAACCCAAATAAAAAGGGAAGTAAATCTGTATAAAAAAATTAAATCTAAAGCGCACTTCCCAAAGTGCTAGAAAGCTGAACTTTGAACTAATTTGTACATAAATAATAAAAAAATTAATACGTTTGTCCTTAAAACCCATAAACAAGGGTGCAGATCTATATAAAATTAGAAAAAAAGGAAAGAAACTTGACCTAGTACTAGTACTCATCATAAATGTTATACCTAAATCATACACATCGCAAATTTAGGTATTCAATATTTGTACATATTAGGGCACTCCTCGAAGTGCTGGAAAGCTGAAATTTTGTATGCAGGCTAGAAAGAAATAGAGCATATATTCCAAACTACTACAAACTACTAGTAAACATTTCATGTAAAATTGGTTTGCCAAGCCTCGCTTAACGAGATCACTTTGAAAATGTTATCAGATCTCATGAAGAGCCAAGCTTCTAACTCTACAAAGCTTAACTCTACACCCTACATTTCGGTCAGAAAGAATGGCTTGGCTGTTTCATAAAACTATTGCATGACACATAGGATGGCTCGCGGAGGAGGATACGCGGCTCATGCCGTCGGTCGGACCAAGATTCCGCGTAGCTAGCACGAATTGATATTGTCTCAGATAGAGCTACGTTTGAATATATGAAACGGCCAAGCTATTTAAAAAATGTTAATATAAAGCAAAATACCGCATTTGCCATAAATTATAATTTTTTGTTCTTCTTCTTCTTCTTCAACCTTTTTCTACCTAATGTATAGGTCTCCTCCATATTTCTCCAAAACGATCGGTCCTGGGCTTTCCGCATCCAGTCCTTTCCAGCCACTCGGGACAGATTGTCAGTCCATCTTGCCAGCTGTCTTCCAACGTTTCTGCGCCCGGTTCGTGGTCTCAACTTCACTCTCCTACCCCATCTTCCGTCTGATCTGCGGAATTTATGGCCCGCTAACTTCCACTTACGGTTGGCTATGGTTAACGCTATCTCGGTGAGCTTCACCTGATGTCGGTTTTCCGTAGGATACTGGTTTTAAATTATTTAAGATTATTTTTACATCCTGTTTTAAATAACGATGGGAAACTACTATTTTGATATAAGCTTTAAGTACTTCGCTATAATGTCAACTGAAGGGAGCGTCGGTGACCTAATCGTTAAGGGGTCCAACTCAACCCCGAGATACCGGGTTTTAACCCCAGTACCGCCAAGTACTAAAGACTCTTTTCTGAGTGATGAACTTGCATTAGTTGAACACTAACCGATGCCTGGAAATTCAGGCGACTGTGGAACCGTGATCAAATCTGGTTAGATTCCCCTGTTATCAGGGTCACGAATGTCACATGGCAGATGATATACTGTAAATACATGGTCTGCTAAATCCTGAATCACTGTTAAGGCGGACCCGGCATTTGCGCGCGAGAGCGCAACCAACAAGGTACTTCTATCAACGTTATGTGTCAAAAAAGTTTTAAATTTAGTAATACTCAGTCAATATCGAGCAATGTGTTACATTATCGAATAAGGTATGTAACGTGATTAATATTTTGACAATCAAAGAAAGCATATGTAATTATCAAACATGAAACAGAAATGTGTTCTACTTTAACAAAAAGAACTAACATTACAGAAAGAGTAGGTACGTTAAGTATATAATTTTATTTTAACGAAGGACAACGAGACCTTTAGTACAAAATAATATATTATGGATGGAATTTAAGGCTGTTGAATAAAAATAGATCTCGTAAGTTAACGCTAAAACTACCTATCTAAAAATACTATGTAGGTATTTTCAAGATTTCAATATATGCATATTTAAATTTTTTCTGTTTATGGTGCAAAATAGGTAGGTACCTGTATATAGTATAGTCGTATTTGTCGAACCAAAGTTTATCGATCAAACATATAATTACATGTACACGTATATACCTACTACTAGGATTCGCCTGCGACTTCGTCCGTGTAAAATTCGATTGTCAAGCTCCGTGTCGTTCCCGATACCAGAATTTTTGTATAAAATGCATCCAATGTGTTTTCTGTGCTAAAATCTACATCAACTACTACAACAATTTCATCATAATCCGTTTAGTAGGATGGAGCAGGTAACATCCAAACATCCAACATCAAACTCGCGTATTTGTTATATAAAGCTTTCAGCCCGCGGCTCCTTCCGCGAGGACTACACTTTATATCGCGCAAGTGGAAATGGGAAGTAGCCTATGTCTTATTCTAGACTTAAATCTAGCTACCTACCAAATTTCAACCAAGTTACGCACACACTTTCGTACTATCTTATGCTTGCGACTTGGTCCGCGTAAAAAATCGGTAATAGCTTTTCAGGCCTTTGGGAGCCACATTAAATTTTGGGATAAATTATGGCCTATGTGTTATTCTGGATTATAAGCTACATTACTGTAAAATGTCATCAAAATCCGTTCCGCATTCAAATGTCCATTTATCCATCCTTACAAACTTTATAATAATTTAGTAGGGATTAGGTCTTTTAATATGAAAATGCTGTCTTGTATGGGAAAATTGACGGAAACTCTAATTTTTATACAAGCAAATATTACAATTTCTTAGAAATGCTTAATCCGATTACAATGAAATTTTGTACGTACAATGAAATTTGCTCACTTTTTATTTATTTTACATAAATAAAAAGTGAGCAAATTGAAATGGGTAAAAAACCGGCAATTTCATACTTAAACCTATTGATTTATACGTATATATGCGCTTTGCTTATATAATTGATTAAACCCCTATTATTTGTAGGATTTGTAGGACGTAGGATAGTCAAACTACCCGACGGTTTCTCGGAAAAGAAGGTCAACGTTGTTAAATACTAGAAGTCTGCGATAGATAAAATAATATAAACCTACGTTTGCTTTCGAAGCATTATTTTAGGGGGCAGCAATGTGTACGGTGTGTGCTTTTTAGATTTTTGTGTAAATAAGTATAAGCATATAAGCAATATAAGCATAGTTTTCTATTTTTTGGTATTACATAGTGATTATATTTATTCTCATCTTTTATTTTTTGTTACATAACCTAATTTATTTCATTAATTAAGGTTTTAAGTAAAGGCATTTCCACATAAGTAGTGAGAAACCTGTATGAATAAGTCCTGAAAAATATGGGCGACAATTTTAATCGAGTGGGCCATTTCTTCGATTATCTTTATGATGAACATATACCTATTTTTTAAAAACATATATCAAAACGAAAAATGAGGCTTCTCCATTTTTTAAAGAAGTTAATAGATCTTCAATAGTAGGTTATAATTTAGATAATATGACGTTACCGTTGTTATAAAGTTATTGTTCAATGTCAGCATGGTTTTTCGCAATATTTTTGAATATCAAGTTTTTACGTTATAGTTTCATGGTAAGTTCGTCCGTCCTTCTGTAATACACGGCCATTTTACTAGCAAATGCTCATAAAATTTAGATGGTTATCACGCCTACAAAGTTGTCAATAGAATTTTATAAAAAGTTCATGTAAGGTAGGCAGTCATTTAGTTTATCAGCCCATCTTATTACGTGACGTTTAATATGCCTATTAAATTAGATTAAAGATACAGTGTATAGAGGCGAAATACTAAAGTTAGTCTTGGATTCATCATATCATACATTTAAGAGTATTACTCTTGTCGGGGGGCAATCACCACTCCTCTCTCCTGTCTGCCAAACTCTTCATCTCTTTATAATACCCCGCGCTCACTTTTTCCTTCAGGCCTTCCAATATTTAAATCTAGGCCTTCTTCTTCCTTTCTTTTCCTAAACTTGGCCTTCTATTATCACTTTTAGAATTAAATTCCCTAGCATTTTATTTTTTCTTTTCTAAATAACTTCAGTAAGAGATTTTGGATTTTTTTTATTTTAATAGGTGCTTTTTTTTTAAATTCTGTATTTGCCATTGCTATTCTAGCTTTAATATTTGGAGTACATCTGGAGTCATTAGTAATTGTTCTACCTAAATAGTTAAAACTGGTTACTTCTTGTATTGTTTGATTGTTTTATTTAATTGGCCTATTGTTTATTATTGTCTATTTATATAATCTTGGATTATAGTGCGGATATTAAGGATTTCTTTAAAACTGCTCATTGGTTACAACAAGTGCGTGTAAGAGCCAAAACAGGAACTAATATCGAATATGTCAAATAGCATCTTAAATTGCAAAATCTGCACAGAATAACTTCATTTGTATATGACATGTGATTAATAATGTACTACTCAAATTGGTGTTATGTGTGCGTTCAGATGACTGAATGTGTAACTATGATCCAATCTGGTCAGGTCGCGAGCAGGGTCACGGAGGTCTGATGGCAGTCGCTGAGCTGAATTACCTGATCTGCCAAATCCTGGATCATGGTTAAGGCGGACCCCGGGCCCTCGTGCGCGAGAGCACTACCGGCACTACAATAACGCTAGGATGATGATGATCACCCTATATGATATCAAGATAACTAACTAATATGTGGAAGGTTTCTACATATAACATTAGATATTATTATCAGTCCCGGTATCAATATATCTACCCATTAGAATTGAGGTAGTAACTAGCAGAACTAATCTATATCATCCATGTTACCTACCTATAGAAAAAGTTCAAATAAAAAATATTTTTAATAGCAAGCTTTTATCGCGCGTTCTCTATGATCGGTCAGAGTATTTGTCAAGACTTATCAAACTAGCCAAACTCGACATCATCAGATCAGCTTAATGGTATCACATTTGACACCCAACTTACATGAGTGCAAAATTTCAGCTCAATCGGAAGCCGGAAAATGGGTCAAATTTAACTTGCAAGATTTTATTACGAACAGACATGGGGATATTTAAAGCTAAATAAAAGCTTGTAAACTAAGGAATGCATAAGAGTATGGTGCCATGGTGTCAGTATCTGTGGTCCATCAAGATTCGTGAAAAGTTTCTTCCGAAATTTTATTTTTCAAGGCCCGTTTTGGTTTGTTGCGGGTCTCTTCCTTGCGGTTTACTGTTTAAAACTATATTTTACAAGCTCTCTGTGAAAGAAACAAATACTTTTGTAAACTACATATATACCCTATAGAAATTGTTTTCTGATACAATTCATAAGAAATCCGTACCGCCATGTCTTTTTCTGTTAAATCTTTAAGCTGTTAGCCCCAAGTACTAAAAGCTTTAAATAATCTATAAGCATTTTACATAACTTAATTAACTTAAGAAAATATAGGAACAGAGTTTAACTGTCTTGATTTACTCAATAATTAACGCTATGTATTAAACAGCGCCGCTATTGGTTAAGTAGAGAAGGTACTCTAAAAGCGTAGCACCCATCTGTGGAAAACTGGAGTGATTTTCTGGAGTGACTTTTTATGACAATTAGAACGTTCTCGCTTCATTACGGTGGCGTTACCGTTTGATAGCGATGACAGACGACGTCTTTAAACTAAAATACGATGCCTACATTGTGTGTAAAGAAAACAAATCAAAATCAAAAACTTACTTTTCACAAAACGGGAATCCAGTCTCCAGTGCAATGCAAACAGTATTATTCGTAATATCACACAGTAGTTTTAAGGTTACACAAGGCAATATAAAAACACTTCACTCGATGTATGCATCTACGCATGTAAAGGTAAAAAGTAGCGAAAATAAATTTTGTCAGTATCCTCATAAATCTATTATCACAGTGTTTGGCGCGTCGCTATAAGGTTGTATCGATTCGTTCTGTCGCGGGGTCGCGAGGCGGCGACATCGGTCCGCGGGGCGGTTTGTTACGCGGCAATTTTTTCTGACACCGTTGAGAGGCTGCGCGGCGTGTGTCCACCGGCCCCGGTGAGGCTCTCAGCATGACTGCGGGCTCCCGCGTCGCCGCCCCTCGGCGCACCCGACATACTGCTTCTTACTAAATAATTTGTAAGCGGCGCGCTCGAGGCGCGAACGCAGCCCTGCCGCGGCGGAAAGGGCGGGACGCCATAAACTTTTTCACCCAATCGTGTCAGTTCTATCGACAACTCGGCCGCTAAAACCGTCTCCCTTACACGTACTGCTGTCGTCCCCCAAGACAGAGACAGAGCGCGCGACTAAGTAAAAATGATAGTTTCAAGAAGAAAACTTCTTTGTGTTGGTGCCGTAATGCGTTCGCTTTATCAGATTTACGTGAAAGCTCGCTGTTAGCTGCGTGCTGCGTTCTTTTCTGGCGCGGCGGCGGGCTCGGAAGCTAAAGCGGGACGGGAGATGTAGGGAAATGTTCGGGCTAATGTATTTTCCTGCGGGAAGGAAAACACATGTCGTCGCTTTTAATTTAATACGCGTCATGCTGCGACCGCGTGTAGCGCACTATACGCACCCGCGTACGGTGCGGCGTGGCGCTCGTAATATCGCCTGATATGAGGATGTTGGGCATGTTATTGGTAAAATAATAAAGGGGTAACCGGATACCGGCTTGCGTAAGTTAGTTCAATAGGCGGAATATAGTAACGAAAACCAGGTTTTAGTATTTAATTTAGGGGTATTTTTAAGTCTGGGTGAATCAAATAGATAAATTGATTGATAAAAACAAAGTAAGTACAAGAAAGTACCAATTTTATTAGGGTGTACTAGATGTATATTAAGTTTTTCTAATGAACGTTTTACAATATTAGTGGAAGATAAAACAACTTAACTAACTAAGACTAAATTTATCTAAAACAAAAAAAAATTAGGAAGTTAATCTACCTAATAAACTGCTGCCATTAGGCAAGGTGCCCAAAATGCTGGCAGCATTGCCATGTTCAATGACAATGCTCAAACGCTGTGCTAAATATAGGCCAGCATTTTGGTCACAGCTTGCTGAGACATCTTTAAAAATTCCATGGGCTCCTTATTTCTCATTTTTCTAAAATTATAATTTAGTCCTTCTAACTAGGCAACTGCGTTGATGTCTTTTGTATGGCTGTGCTATAAACATCACCAGTATGAGTTAAATATTTAATAAAATATTTGTTCGGGGCAAATCTTACAAGCCTAATTCCCACTTCCCGGTATCAATTGAGCTGAAATTTGGTATACCTATGTAACTTCGATTGTCATCCATATCAGGCTTTAATATATACCATGGAGCTGGTCTGTCGATTTAGGAACTAATGAACGCAATAAGATAACGCCATCGTGTTTGGGCTCTTTGGAATGGTCTTGATAAGTACTATACCCCTAGGTTATATTCAAGGTCTAATGATGATGACGGAAGGTGACCTTAGGAACTACTGAACGTAACAAGATAACCCCATCGTGTTTGGGCTCTTTAGAATGGTCTTGAGTACCTACTATATCGCAAGATAAAAGCTTGTCATGAAAAATATTTTTTATTTGAGAACTTATTACATATTATTTTATATCCCATACAAAAGACATCAACGTGGTTCTTGTACTCTATACAAATATTACAGAAAAATAAAATTGCTTAACATTAAGATGCTGAAATGATCGAATCGAATAAAAAATTAATTTTAATTTTAAGTTTATCTATTGTTTTTAATTAAAATGTAGGTAACTAATTTAATATTTTTTGTAGTTAATCCAATTATTTTTTTTTACAAAGATAATGGAGACCTGTGCGTTTATACCTACACAGAAATTATTTCGATTTCTATGCATGTACCTACATTTTATTAATAACTTCTTTACCATTTTGTGAAAATAGGACTATTTTACTAGAGTAAAAATACAGTAAAATGTAGAACATTAATTTTTTTCTTTTTTTATCAATGGGAGCATCTATGGCGTAGTGGTTTGTCGGTGGCCTGGCAAGCGAGAGGCACCGAGTTCGATGTTTAGTTTCACAAAGGACTTTTTTTGAGATGAACTTATAAATTACACTAACCGATGCTCTAACGATGAGGGAGAACATCGTGAGGAAACCTGCCCATTCAGGCGACTGAATGTGTAATCGTGATCCCGTGTTAACAGAGTCACGGAGGTCAGAGTCGCTCTACTGTAACTATCTTATGCCAAATCCTGGATCATAGTCAAGCGTACGCGTATCCCGAGCCCGATACGAGAAAAGGTGGTAAAAGTAAGAAGAAGAAGTGTCAATGTCAATATACTAAACTCTAATGACGTAAATCAAACTCCGTTATATTGATTTTACTTATTGTCAGTAGATGTATGGAAGTCATCTTGGCATCAATGTCCAGGTTATGCTCTCGCTCACGAGGGTCCAGGGTCCGCCTTGACCATGATCCAGTATTTGGCAGATCAGGTATTTACAGTTGTTAGCAGATATAAGTACCACTAGTTTTTTAGATTCGACATTTTAATAGGTAATTAGCACACACCACATCCACTCAACAGTAAGCCGACAAGATAAATCGACTTTCATATTATTATTATGACTATTTTGCTTTAATGGAGCAGTGAAAAAGCTGTGCAGACAATTTATATAGCTAGTAAAATAGCAAGTATTTTAATTGAGCCTCTGATTATGCCGTGAAGGTTTGGACAGTTGCTAATTAGTGTCTAATCAAATGGCATGTGAGGTGCACGCCCCCATTCACAGTAGTTGAGGCAGAAGGGGGGCAGAGGGGGAAGGGGGGGACGCATTCCCGTTCAAAACATTTGATTTGATACAGTTTTTATTAGCAGTCCAAATGCTAATTAACATTCTAGACGAGTACAGCCGAAACGGGTTGCTCGCTATTCTCGTAGATTTGAGTTGGAATGTTTTTACTAATAGGCTCTTCTATAGGTAATAAGTGTTTGCAAGGAATGGCTTACAAGCCATTTCCCGTTTTACTCTTATCTGTTCTGGTTCTGCTCGTAAAAATACAATCTCCATCCCGCCTGCTATGAGCGTGAGATTCGGCAAAATACAAATTGGAAGGTATTAAACTGCAAAATGGAATAATGCATAATGTGAATTCAGGATATAATTAGGTACGAATATCCTATGGATATTCTCTCACCAACCACCAACCGGATGTCCCAACATTTGGACCCCAACGGAAACATAAAGCCTGAACTTGAAAATTAAGAATCCCATGTGTAAATAAATGACCGCGACCTCGAATCAACAGAGAACACAAACACGGCTTTTATATGTATCTGGTACAGGCACACAAAAATTATCGTACCTACTCTTTTCATCAACATCTAAGATACATCGCGTTAACTTTTATTAAGGTGAAACTCGAAGTTTAAAACTGTTAAAATATTTTCTGTAGGTACCTACAGTAAGATACCTATTTCATTTTGTTTTTTTGATGGTTGCTGTAGTAGGTAGTTGCACTCGAACAAGAATTACCGAGACAGGAGCACCCCGCGTAAAGGCTGTACTGATACTGAGCTAATTACCCAATTAACTCAGCATTCCAGGCCTAGCGGGTAATAATTTTGTAAAAACGCGCATTCCACACTCACGCGCTTGCGGTGAGGGTGGAATTTGGAATTTATACAGGGCATTTTTTGTTGGCATTTATTAATGGTAGGCAATGTAATCAGGACAACAGTACCTAATCTTTAAGGTATTTGAAAACTTAAAGGCTTATTCATATGTGTAAAGAACGCGAGTTTAGTTTGAAATCTTGGCTTACATTTGTGTTAAGCGTGAAAAGCTCGTATAAACCCGGATCGACACTTTCGTGAAATATTGATATTTTCAAGGATTGAACATACTGTAAACCTATTAAAATGTCAGACCAAAACGCCTCATTAATGAAAAAAAAAGGTTTAAGTTAACTCTTCATCAAATCAGAATTTCTTCATCAGTTTCCTTCTTTTCCAATTCATTTCAAATTTTTTTTCTCTATGCATCTGTTACCGTTTTTTCATTTGTAACTTACATTTAACAAGTCAACATATTGTATGGTACTAATGAAGAAAACATTAGTAACTATCAAAGAGATTCTGACTTATGATGGAGAATTATTATAGTTATTTTATTACATTGCATTTATAAAGCATGAAAACTTAAGTTACTTTACTGTGTGCGCAATGCACTGTGGCGAGGGCGGGGGCGGCGCGCCGGCACGCTATTGGCCGGCGGGCGGGGGGCGGGGGGCGGTCGACGTGCGTGAGCGCAAGTTATTTTTATCGCCAAAGCTTTTTAGAGTCCACAATAAAATAATTCAGGACAGCAAATGATTGCGCCTAAGACAGTTGGATTGCACATTAATTCAGTGCGCTCTTTCAAGGAAAATACTCGTGTAATAAAATATAATGATAGCATTTAATAAGGGTTGATCTTGTAGAGTCCTTGAAGCGATTGGCAATCTTAGCTACAATTTAGAACTCTGGGTAGGTGGGTCTGTCTTTCAGTATCTATCAGACCACACCGTATATTAGGAACAACTAATTAAAACATAGCTACTTACTTAAAGTAAAGGTCCGCAAACGGAAAGCAGAGTAACCATGCGGGGATTTCAATTTTGAGTGATTAGGATTTTAGTAGTCTTTTCCGAGAAGTCGTGGACTTTGCTTGAAATTATGCTACCAAGTGCTTCAAACTTTCTGGAACTTGGGGAATTTCTTGAGGGACTGGAAGATTGCTAATCGACCATGCGCTTTAAAAGCCTGCGTAGAATTTTAGTACTTAGAGAATTTGTAGACAAACTTAGAGATCATTAATCACTGTAAGTACACTGTACAGAGAAACTTCTTGATTACACTTTGGAGGTCCCGGTACGTCTGACCAATAACTCCGGCGCCATGTTTAGAGGAAACCTCGATCGATTGTTTAAAGTCTTTTAGACTTCTGTGGTAAATGCTACATGCTCGATACTTCTAGATTTCAAGAAATCCTCCTATGGTCATAAATATTTCATACACGTATTAAGACAAATGTCGAGCGTGTAGCATTTGCCTTTAAGTTCGAATGCTGTAACATGCGCCGATGAGTTCGAATGCTAGGTCATATAGTCGTAAATTGGTCCAGATTAGCTTCGCTAAAACATACATAACTTCACACCTTTCTCTCGAAGGTGTAGGCAAAGACCACATTCTTCCACTTGCTTCCTGAGAAGCATCGCTTTTTCCACATTCACTAACCTTTTCAATCATGAACGTCGGTTCAGCGTTCTTTCTATCTTTCTTTAAAAGTTTAAAATATCATCGATACGATTGTAATAGGCTTCCCCGAGCAAACCATATCTCTTTTCATTCAATCTCTCTACGTGCCCAAAACCAGCTAAGCATTCCTTTCTCTGTCCTAGTCAGTATATCTTCATTCACTCCAGCACGTTACCTATAACCTAGGTAGAACACCATACCTCAATTTGTCTTTCATTCATAGGTACTCCTTCCATACCTCCTAACGCTCTTATTTCTATTTCAATTAATCTACCGTTTATTCTTTCGCTTCCAAACGTTAATGTTGCAATGATAGAAATTCTGACTTGCTGAAATTTAAATTCAGAATTTTTGTTACACATAGGAACCCTAACTGTATAAATAATATGCTTGTTCATTGCAATGACAGTGTAACAAAAAACAACAATGTCTACATAATCTACATTTAGAAGAGAAGACAGAGAAGCAGCACACTCCACATTCAAATCGCGCACCTATTAATCTGAACACATGTTTTAATCCCATCAAACGCAACAAAATAACCGTTACAAATTAAATAAAAAAATAGGAACAGTGCGTTATTTGTCTGTGTTTTCGGCAGTTATGCTGGGCACGAATTAGGGCTGACAATGCCTCCGCGGGAAGCCTGCGAGGGTCGTGGCTCGCGAACAGATGGCGCGTCGAGCGTTCCCGAGCAAAACTAGCTCGCTTTATTACAAAATTGAGGGTAATCCGCAATTAAATACGAAATTTGCTTTGTTTGCCGCCTCTTAGGATCAACAGTTGGGATACTGGTTTGCAATTTCGGCGGATTAATCTTAGTATTAAAGATAAGCTTTCCGTCAGGTGGGCTGTATGCTCGTTTCTCACTGAGTACCTATACCGTATATTAGTATCAAGATACTACGATCTCGTCTACGGTTTGTCTACCTAGCTATGTGGCTATTGAAGCACGCATACAAACACCCAGACGCAGAACAAGAACTAAACATTTTCGCTACACTTCATCCATGCATTGCAGCGCAGCAGTGCTTGGATCGTCAAAGATAATAATTTATCAATACTTATGAATATTCATCTCAACACGTAACAGTCCACTGCAGGACTTAGGGCCTCTCCCACGAAAGGGGAGGTTATTGCCTTAATCTCCACGCTTGGCAGGCGGGTTGGAGATCGCAGTGTTTAAATATAATAATGGAAAATGCTGCTGCCCATTTTCCAGACTACGGAGACTCTTGATCTTTTGCCTCGAAAACATTAGTTGCCTTGTACGACACCCATGAATGTAAGGGGTTGGTGCTATTCTACTCTGCCGGACACCACACGGCAAATGAATATTAGTAATATCAAATATCGTACTGGTGAATAAGTGACAACTACGTGGTCCATTTTATAGTTAGTTAAATTCTCTAAACTTCGATCGACTACTAAAAGCAGGAGATCGAAGCGTCTGCAGCATACGACTCTGATAAGATAATCGCGCTCGTTGATGTCTTTTACATGCGACATTAAAATATCTTTACATCGAGACATATACCATTTTAAGCTTTAAAAAATAAAATGCTGAACGTTAACCTCCACTAACAGTGGACGTTTTGTCAAAAACTCCATACGAATCGTAGAATCCATAGAATTCACAATCGTAAAAGCTGCAGCCAATTCTACGGTCTATGCTCTGATTTACAATTTGAATTAGTAAGATGACAGTCTCCTATTTCTAGTCATAGCTCGTAGGAGTAGTAATCACTAATAACTGTCACTGTTAATTGTGATTTTAACTTATTCAAATTATTAATGGGCATTTAAACCCATTTGTAGCATTTTACAACACCCGCTAGTAGAGTTGTAGCGATTCTAGATACATCCGGGATATCGTCTGTATTTTTGAATCGCTCACCTCGATTCAAACAGTGTTCAATTTTTATTCTCGTTATGAAAAATTCAATATTTTTAAAATCACAGTTCAAAAATAGGGAAAAATTGGCATCATACACCAAAATATCGAATTTTTCATGGCGAAAATTAAAATTAAAAAGCGTTCGAATCGAGGCGAGCGTTTTAACAATCCTAATTCAGAATCTGTGCTAAATCTAAAACAGACAAAACGTATCAAAATATGCAGCACTTATTATGTAGATATGTGTTGCATTTTTAAACTACGGACGTAGGTCATTTTCCTCCTCTCTTCAATAACAAAGCCACCAACACCCAACACAGACGAACTCATCGCTCCACCAATTGAAAGCACCAATTTAAAACCTTTATCCTTTCGAATTGAAATAGTTTTTTTCTCACATGTTCACCTCGACAGGTACCTCTACATTTCAGATACAGAGTGTGGTGAGCACAAATACGTCACAGTATCGAAATGTTTCCGAATCAAATTATTCGGGTGGTTGAAAAAAAAAGC
Organism: Blastobasis adustella; assembly: GCA_907269095.1. Classification (NCBI taxonomy): domain Eukaryota; kingdom Metazoa; phylum Arthropoda; class Insecta; order Lepidoptera; family Blastobasidae; genus Blastobasis; species Blastobasis adustella. The sequence goes on along the minus strand of OU026119.1, from coordinate 10,887,539 downwards.
TTGGATCGATTTGATTGTGTCGGCGGCTCACAGGCTCCGTGACAATGGCGGCGGCGACCGCTCCAAACGGAATTAATTACACGTACAGTTACACTCGTTGGAAAGGGCAAAAGGCTAAAGGTACTTTCCCTCACCTGGCGCTGGCATCGCGAAGTCATTTTTTAGGACAGCTTCTTGTACAGCCTCAATTTGCTCTAGTATTAAAGACCTAATTTAATGCGGTAGACCGGTACACGCACCGTGGGTAGGCCTCCCACTAGGTGGACCGACGATCTGGTAACGATCACAGGTACCAGCTGGATGCGGAAGGCACAAGACCGGCCATTGTGAAGATCTCTTGGGAAGGGTCATGCCCAGCAGTGGGCGTCTTCCGGATAATATGATGATGAATGCTAATGAAAAGTGCATTTTATCGTAAATAGGATAGAAGGACGTCAGTTACCGCTTTCCATCAGATAGGCTGACTGGTTATTTGTCACAAATTTGTTATTTTATTTTGGTTAAGCAAAACGGAGCTTCAGTGGCCGAGTGGTTAAGGACTCGTAAGCGAAAGGTACCGGGTTCGAATCCCACTGCGACCATGTACCAATGACTCTTTTCTGAGTTATGTACATTAGCTGTTGAATGCTAATCGATGCTCTTACGGTGAGGGAAAACATCTTAATGAAACCTGCACATTCAAGCGACTGAATGTGTAACCATGATCCAATCTGGTCAGGTTCCCCTGGTAACAGGGTCACGGAGGTCTGATGGCAGGGGCTCCACTATAATTATCTGATCTGCCAAATCCTGGATCATGGTAAAATCGGTCCCGGGCCCTTGTGCGCAAGAGCACAACCTGGACATTAACGCCAAAATGTTTTTTAAGCAAATCAAAAAAGTATCTAAGGCGCTAAATACTTGATGACCCATGGGTCTGGAACTGCATGTCGTTTAGTGAAGAAGGCTTAGGACCAACAGGTAACGGTTGTGGTAATTGCGCCGACTACGTGGTTCAATCACAAAGGTCTGAAACATCCAAAATTCTTGGTATTAGCAGACATCTAAAGTTGGATTTATATAATTTGCTCTGTGGTTACAGATTCATCAAACATTGTTAACATACGCTTAGGTACATTAATTTCACCGGTCATAAGTATTTACGATACTGGACTCTACACATAACAAATGTAGAGCTTTTGTATCACCTCCGTACTACTAGAACTATTAAAAATTGCTATAACAGAATTGCCATTAATTTTTACGTAAAGATTTAAATGGTTACTTCAGACTTTTTGCTCTCCTCGCTGGGTGCTTACAAGATATAATTTCATGCTTGTAGGAACCAAGAAAGCTCCCGTGGCGATCTTGAGAAAGCGTACGGAGGGAGCTGATCATCCGTATGTACATGCTAAGCGATAATAATTTAATACGAATCTCTCGTAGCATACAAAAACTGGAAGATGTGAATGAATGAAAATGAAGGGAAAGTTATTTATTGCTTATACACGAATGTAACAAAAATAAAAGAAAAAAGTAAAAAGCAACAAGAATATACTAGATGTGTTGAGAAGATGGTTATGGTAATGTTTTACACTTGTAACTATTTACTAGCTGTGCCCGCGACTTCGTTCGCGTAGACTACAGGATCATTGGAAAGTCTAATATTGATTAACATTGTGGTCTAGTAAATAACTCTTATCAAAAAAGGAGCTTTTTACTATGGATTTGAAAACTCCTATGTTGTATTTATCACAGACTACTGTCTTTGATGAATACAACAGGAGGAGCGTCGGTGGCCGAGTGGTTAAGGTATCCGACTTGTAAGTGAGAGGTACCGAGTTCAAATCCCACTGCGGCCATATACCATTGACTCTTTTCTGAGTTACGTACATTAGTTGATTTCTAACCGATTCTGCTCTTTCGGTAAGTGAAAACATCGTGATGAAACCTGCACATTCCCCTGGTAGCAGGGCCACGGAGGACAGATGGGAGTTGCTCCACTGTAATTATCTGATCTGCCAAATCCTGGATCCTGAATTGTGATTTTAATAAAAAGCTTAAGATGAGCCGTACTTTCAAAGGTTTCTGTATATTCCAGGTTTCAAGTTATTTGGACTTTCTAATGAGATGTATTTTTTTAAATAACCGTTCACCTTGAAACATTTACTGGACAATCTTTAATGTACCTCTTTTCTAGAAAAAAAAAGAATGAATGAAATCGGACTACGAGTTAATTAATTACAGCTAAATACGATCCCCTCTCCCCAAGGGAACCGTGATGAATTTCGGGATAAAAAGTATCCAATGGCCTACCTCGTAGTGTGAACCTAAATCATATCAAGTTTCATTCAGTAGTTCTGGAGTGCTGCGCGGCCAAGATACAGACATCTGTATCTTGGCAGACAAAAATGAAAAAAATATATATGTTTTGGCTTCAGTATCGTTTATAGAGTACCCCATCGTTTATAGCTTGCCGCATCCAGCAACCAGCATCCATCCTGCAGTCTTTCACACTCGCACGCCAATTGTCACTCCAGCTGTCCGGCGTCCTACACTACGCTTTTCAAGTCGCGATCTCCACTCAAGAACTCGTTTACCACAACGATTGTCCCCAGAACGGTTAAGCGACATATATAACATACACTCGATTTCGAACATCGATATTTCATTTTCCTCTAGGAGCTGTAGAACCCAGGAGGTTTGGTACCAATTAAGGAACCAAGAGAATTTTGCTCGATTGAGGAACACATGCCAACGGCTGCCGAACTTGTCTGAAGAAATCTGTGTGTTCGGACTGGTGCAGAACTGGGGCTCTATTTTTGAACCGCTCGTCTCGAGTCGAACCATTTTTCAATTTTGATTTCGGCATGAAAAAGTCAATATTTCTTACGATTCAAAAATTTTTGGCTATTTTTTATTAGTAGTATCAAATTATAGATTTCTTCATGTTGAAGTCAAATCAAAATTGAAAACCGTTCCGACTCGAGACAAGCAATTAAAAAATTTGAACTCTGGTGTAAAACCACTCTACGATTGCATAACTTTGTTGCAGGATACCTATAACTGCAGTGTTTTCTAATGTTATAATCTTACTAGCTCCCAAAAGCTACATCTCTCCGTTAGCATGGCGGCAACGTTACGTTCAGCCGCGAACCGAATTGAGCAATTTATACGCGTCGGCGCGCTGTACGCGTGCGTGCCCGTAATGAATTCTCATTATTCCTATACCAGTTAGTGCATCTTGCAATTAATGTTATCGATGCCACCGCGCCAGCTGATTTACTCTCGGGAACTGGACGCTCTGATTAATTGACCGGAATATGGTCGCGTCTAATCGTGGCCATGTAGAAGCAGATTGTTCGAAGTAAGCTTTGCTTTCGGTTTTAGGATAGAATCACGATTTAATGCTTACTTTAGTCATGTTACCAAGATCTTCCACCAAGAGACTCCATCTGTAACTAACTAAAAGATTTCACCGTTTACATGGTCACGGAGGTCAGACGGCAGTCGCTGTACTGAAATTGCATGATCCGCCAAAATGGTCAAGGCGGACGTCGGGCTCGCGCGAGCGAACGCACAACATGGAACGGGATATTGACGCTAAGATGACTTTATTACTTATTTTATTCCCGAGTTTACGTATAGGTATTGCAAACGATCAATAATTACGTCAATTGCAGCAATTTGAGCAATTATTACGTAAAGAGCTATTAGTACATTTTACGGGTCTATGACTATAGTTGCCCGATCGTCTCTTTGCCAGTGCAATGATTCCGCCTTTACCGAAACACACCTTACCTAACTCTCTCCAAAAATACTAAACGAAGAACCGTTTACAATGTTTTACTGAGCAATTTCCATTTATTGTTGATTTCTTTTAGCTTGACTTTTTTATACATCTTTTTTCAGACCACGGACTTACCCTACCCATTGACATTCGGAATTAAATATCGGGTGCGATAAACCAAAGCAACAGTCGGCCGAATCAGCGCCTACTTTTTATCGGTGTTACTATTGTGATGGCGGTATTATTTAGATATTTTAATCAAGGCGATCGATTGGACTGTGTAGGTATAAAGGAAGGTAATTAATAATAAAAGATCGACAGATCACGCCGGCGATGCCACATGCCGCAACAAAAACGAATGGGAATGGATCGATTAGAAACGGACTCGGGTACAGAATGACGACGATTGTGCGTTCGCGCTCGCGGCCCTTCCACTCGCCGGCGGTGGCGGTTGGGTCGGAGAGCGTTTCAGAGGGTTTTCTTGCATTAAAATTAGTATAAAAACCACTTTGGCTAGTGTTGACGGGCATCTTACAGGCATTTCTGAGGAGGCCAGTGTTTAGTATGGTCCAGGCGTTCATTACCTGAGAATGACGATAAAGTCTCAATTTCGATAGAGCGGCACTGGTCTTAGTGACAGCGTGCTTGCGAGACCGATGATCAAGGTTAAGCAATGCTTGCAATGTCCGGGAACTGGACCACCCCGTTTCGTACTTTGAGGTGGCGCAGCTCGCCACTAATTAGATGTGGCGAAGCGAAGTTGACCGATGTCTTGCGCTGGGGACCCAGAGACTGGCTGAACAGTTTAGGGGCCCGTGATGGTATTTATTTATTTATTATTTGCTATAATTTAGCCTGGATTTCAAAATGAGCAATAGAATATGGAAATATGTATGATATGTTTCGACGAAGACGATATAGTCGATTTCATACTTAAATACGACAATGGGCAACAGGGAAACGACCGCATTTTAAAAAATTGCGCTCTTTTTTTGTTTGATCGCAGCTCTCAACACCCAAATAATTGTCGCAAAGATGCAGTAAAACGTTGCATTGTAATCCAAAAGTAGTATAGATAGGTAATGCAACCCTCAGGCTTCCGTTTCCACGGCGGGTCACGCGGCTGTAGACGAGTGAGTCGAGCGAAGCGACCAACCGCGACCGCGGAGCCCACGCCGCCCACAAAAAGCCGCCATCAAAGCCTCCCGACCGCACCAGCGACGCGACAAATTGCTTCCATTTACAAAATAGACCAATCCGTCCAAAACCGAACCACGAGAAAGTAAACCACGACCAATTGGACGTTTAGAGGCAACTTTACAGAGGCACGCCGAGATTTTACACCGCTACGGCGCTTTCTTACGCATGGCTGGAAGTAATAAGTTCGTTTGTGATTGAATAAAAGAACCATTGTAAGGTGTTTGAGAAATAGCGTCGCACCAATAGTGTTGACGAAAATTTTCTCTTTGCCGAAAATAGATTCGGTGTTGTTGTAAAATAGAGACGCTGTTTCTCTAAATCTGAAATTATTTTAACTGAAGTAAAGAAAAGACTGTTGTTTAAATCATCAAGGCCAAAACGTTTCGGAACTGATTTGTCAGAGTTGTTAGTTTTATTTCCCAATCCTTATTATATTATAGAAATTCTTAGAGGCTTTGAGGTTTCTTTATCTGAAAAGTGACAGTTTCGGTAGAAATATTTCTGTTAGATACGCATTTACTCTAGGCAGGTACAGAAACCAATACAAAAGATCTGTATTTGCAAATTCCAGATACGCCGAGAAAGCGCTGTTGGCGGCATTTCAATGGTTTTTATTTTCAATTTTATGTACCATGAATGTAGCAATAGAGAGAAATGGTAATTGCTCCACCAACAAGTGTGGCTCTTAAATTTATCAAGATAAACCGCAGCAACCCTTTTGGCGAGGTGGGTGAATTTAGAGGAACATCAACGTCTCTTACTTTCGCACTTGGGGTTCTACAAAGGGCGTATCTACAGGCCTCAAACGCTGGCACCGCATCCGCTTGTGTAAGGTTACATTACAGATTTCCTGGACAACGTTGGCCACTTTCCATAAGGCGGACCGTCGGACCGTGTGCCCCTTTTGTCAATAAAAAAAATTACAAAAATTTAAAGATTATGAATGTGCATTAGCCACCCCAACAAGATAGTAAGAAGCGATTGCAAATGAAGACCAAATGAGTACACAATGCGGCCAATCAGCCACAAAGGTGTGTAACGAAGTAACGATGCTGCGGTGCGCAAGCGCCGGTGAGCGGCGTAGCGCGGGCGCGGGTCGCAGCTCTCGAGGGTCCTTATCAAGATTGCGCCAATCAGTGCCATTCAACGACACGATGCGAATTTCGATAAATATCATTATTATTTTCGCTGAGATCTTTATCTCTGTCGATAGTTACGATTTGTGTTTATTGGAGTATAGTGGTTTTCGTTGATGTTATTAGGGGTGAATAGTGGCCCAATGTCAAGCATTAAATAAAAGTTAGATGATTAATAGACATTATGATTTGTGAATTCGGTTCGAGCTGCCATCGAACCTCGTGGCGTAATTACCAAGTTCGCACTAGTGTCATGAAACAACACGGGAACGCAAAATCATGTGTTCCATATTTTCGTCCCCATGCTGCTCGGAAAGTAGAGGACCTTTATTAAATTACGGGCTTTCTCAAATTATGTAGAAATAAATAATAATTCGGGTGGCACGGAGGCGGCGCGGCGGGGGTCTGCACTTTTAATTAAACCCTAAATTATTGTTCACCTTCATTAATTCTGTGCTCCCGGTTGGGCCTACTAATGAGTTTGTGCTTTTTGTGGCGGGCTCGGCGCGGGGCACGAACCAGCTCCTTTGAAAGTAAGATTCAGACTTCGTTCAGCACCGCAAGAAAGCAGAGGTTTGGCTGGGATAAGATTATTTTATAGACGTTCTTTAAACCAATGCATAAACATAACCTATTTACATTAAATAGTTGAAATATACACGTAATGTTATTATTTAGTCATAGTTTGTTTACTCGTTAGGTTTTGTCAAGTTTGTGTTTAAGTTCCGAAGTTTACCACTTTAATTTAAATATGTTGTATTATCGGCGTAGGGTTGAGCGTCTGTGGTCTCTATATGTTACATTTCGGGGAATGTACAAAGCAGTGGCACGACCTCATTCCTCGACCCCTTTCCGCCATCGGGAGACGCGATCCGGGCGAGAGCTTCATCCTCATGCTGTGGATCTTCCAATCTGCCCGAGTCGCTTTAGTTCAACCTTTATAATGTGTACGGCTAAGGAATGGAACGCGTTGCCTTTGAGTGTGTTCTGTGATCATTATAATCTAGACGCTTCAAGGCTAGAGTGTATTCACTAGGTGTAGGCCTATTGGCCTAGACAGGCATGCTCCATCATCTGCCGCATATTCACTTACTGAGATGATGGTCAAATGCCTAGTTAGTCTAACATTTAACAAAAATCTTACATGTCTAAACTTAGTATCCTTTGATGTTCACATAGTACCAGAGTCAGAGAACGTTGCATGGTAAATGGCTTACACTTATCTCTAACAAGGCAACCCTCAAATCAGGACCCTCCTGTGTTGTATACCATCAGACGACCTGCTCGAAAAAAAAAACACAGATGAACCCACCGGCAAAGGCTAGTTACGTATAATAGTTTCACCATCGCCCAAGATAGGCACCCGGCCCGCTATAATTCCTTGAAAATTGCCTCAATTTTTCATATGCCTCGACGGAAGTTGGCGATGCTGTATATCATCGAATTTTCTTTTTATTTATATTATATTTATTTATTATTAAGGGTACGTATTCCGTAATAAATTGTGTTAAGTGGGGGCGGGCGGGGTCCCGTGGCGCGCGGCGGGGGCGCCATAACCCGGGAAAGCGCTCCGGCTCATAAGTGCCTGCCTCGCCGCAGCGCCGTCGCCGCCGCCATTTTGCCTGCACCGCGAGGGTTTTGGCGCGAAATGTAATTCTTGTAGAAGGAAAATTTGGTGAACACGGTACTGTTATTAAGAAAAATAATGCTGGTCACGCAATGTGGTTTTTATAGATCGGCTCTAACAAACATTGTTTGTATGACGTCCCTAGGTAAGTTTAGACTTCAAGCAAAATGATGTTTATATCGTATTAACTTCTGATGTCGAAGTTTCGAGTCCCTTTGAGCGAGTGGATTTTGTCGACTGAATCTCAGCTAGCGTACCGTTTTAGTTCAAGACTCATTTTTTCATCAAGCTATCATATATTCCCAAAGCAATATGGGACTTTTTAGCATCTAGCACCGCTAAGCACACCACAATGACCACCGTCACAGGGGCTTTCCCGTAGAAGTAGGCAGAGACTACATCGTCCCACTTGATACGATTCTAATAGATCGCAGTTACTGCTTCCTTATTAATTCTAAACAATTTGGCGAAATCTTCAATTCTACAATTTAATTGCAAAAAATAGAATAGAATAGAATGTTTTTATTGCGTAAAATGTGGTATACAATAGGATGTTATTTAACATTTTTGATTCACACACTTTGCCAAAACCTGGCATGCAATAATTTTTAATAATTTAATTATAAAAATAAGGTAAAATAATAAAATGTCAGATTCAATAATTAAAAATAATTAATTATCCAATAAATAAAAACATGTAATTAAAGAATAAATTAACTTGATATAAAATTGAAAACAAAATAAAATAATAAGTATCTATAATGTCACTTTTAATAATTAAATTCATGAAATCCTAATAAATAATTACTTATCCAATAAATTAATAGTAGTTTATGCAACTGTCATATAAAAGGGGGTATTAAAACATGAGTGTCTGTTTATCATACGAGGCGTAGCCGAGTAGGATAATAGTTTGACACGAGTGTTTTAATACCTAATTATGTGCAGTTGCATACACTACTTTATCTACACTCATATTTTCATGTTAAAATTTCAAATCTATAATTTTTTCAACTTTGCTGGAAGTAACTGCGACTCAGTTCTGTTGTATCTTCGCGTCGAGGATATCAAGCGAAATTCACTTCACTTCTTTCACATTTATCTATTTATTTGCTTCAAACAAGAAAAAACATTCACAAACACAAATTACAACAATTAGAAAAAATATTCTGTTTAGCGGGAAAATAATTCCAAATGTACACAATCGCAACCACAGACTATGACTACTATTTTCATTACAGCTGTATCGAAAAATAACTTTTGAATCATTATGCAACACTTTTCTTTTTTTTATTTTTGTCTGGCACCGGGACACGGCGAAATGTAGGCTGAATACCTAAATGTCTTTAACAAATTCAAAATTTCCTGTTTATATTTGTGATCAGTTCATAGTCTGTGGTTTAGATTGTGTACATTTGGAATTATTTTCCCGCTAAACAGAATATTCTTTCTAAATGTTGCAATTTGTGATTGTGGATGTTTTTCTTATTTGAAGCAAATAAATAGATAAATGTGAAAGTAGTGAAGAGAAATTCCCGCGGCTTGATATCCTTGACGCGTAGATACAACAGAAGTGACTCGCAGCTTACTTCCAGCAAAGTTGAAAAATTAAAGGTACGAAATTTTTAACATGAAAATATGAGTGTAGATAAAGTACTGTATGCAACTGCATATAATTAGGTATTAAAACACTCCTGTCAAACTATTATCATAAACAGAAACTCATGTTTTAATACCCCCTTTTATATGGCAGTTGCATAAACTACTATTATTTGCCATCGAATAACTATTACAGCTGTAAAGTGTCGTTGAACGGGTAGGGACAACCAATCTATCCGGAAACCTTGTATTAAATTTGGTAGCATCCGATATTTTTTTAAATAGATACAGATGACTTTTTACAAACACGCAGACCTCGTATATATACACGCAAGGTACAGTCAGCAGGTTAAAATGTTTAAAAACAGGTTTACACGATTTAGTATATCTACGTCGCAGATGGCAAACAACATAGATACATGAACTAGACGACAATTAGGTACGTAGCCGCTTTTCATCAACTAGGCCGTCTGCTCGTGTCACTGAGTAACCTTTACCTTAGTTCATTAGAAATATTGTGTTAATGTAATTCTTATAACTTATTAAATTAAATTAAAATTCATTTGTTTTAGGTTTTAAAAACCCATACAAAAGTATAAGTTACATTAAATCAATTTTTGATACACTTACCTTATAATAATGTAATTGTAATCAAGATAAATAAATAAATAAATACAAAACATATTAAAGTAGGTAGCCTGCTTTATATCAGCCTCATTATTAATCCGCCTGTCCAACTTCTCTCTTACTTACCAGCATCAATCATTTTCGAGGTCCACCTTGCAATGGAATTCCACTTGCTCCTCTAAATTGTAATATACACGATTAAAGTACACAATAAAACATTCTAACGTACTTTCTCACAGGTATCCAATATACACTAAGTACAATACAAAGTTTGTACAATGCGTGTTTGAATGGAATGGCCCGTAAGAGAATGGTGATTATCGCCAAATGACTGCGACCGCGTGTTACTGCGGGCTGGGGGAGAATAACGCTGAAATTGACGAACTAGGAAGTACTCTAAGTAACACGAATTATACCATTATCACCTACTTAATGATCTGTTGCTAATTAAGTTATTTAATAAACAGTTAGATATCTGTGGTAATAGGTAGATACTTATCTATTACCATCCGAGCGGTCAATCCCGCCTTCTGCCACGGCCATGATCCCTGTTAACACATATTTAATTAATTTAGTTAACTCAATTAATGAGTTTAGCTCGCCTTTGTACGTCTCTGTTACTGTACTGTATAATAATGTCATGATTGTGTACAATAAAGAATAAATAATATTTTACTGTTTTTGTAAGTTGTATAAAGGTACCTAATTTCATCTTATTTGTTCTTTTTATACGAAACATATTTTTTATAAGAAAGCAAAGAAGAAAAGAACCTCAGTGAGGTATAATATCATAGATTTCCTATTCTACCAAATTCAATACCCATACTTAGGTAGAATACTTTGTGCGTTCAATAGTCTGTGTGCGTAATGGTTACTGTAACAATCATCCAGACCTAAAGAACGAGGAGCAATCGCGAGTGCATCGCGCGCACCACCCTTGGCGCGCAAAACAATGCCGCCTCGTTCGAAATTCGAAACCGACCGGAAGCGCGCGGACCCCCGGGATGCGGCGATTTTCTTGCGCTCGCGCACACTCGGCGCGACCATTCTAAATTCAAACCTGGCGCGCCGAAGAGGGCTAATGCGCAATGGCATTTTTGTTATCGGCGCCTCATTGAAGTCAACGCACAGCGTATTGTTCGACCGTATAATTATCCGCCGATTTCTGCATTGTTGCGTTGAAAATCAAAGAATATGTTATTCACTTCCCCTGACTTTTGACTCGGAGCGTATTGAGCAAACTCAATGAAGAACGGTTAAATGTTCTCACGAGATGTTAACGTCTCGGTGGATTTCGTAGCACGTGGATAATTGGTCATACTCACATAATGACACTATAGCTCATGTCTTTAATACATATAAAATAAAATGTACTTATGATCATGGACTATTGCTTTGGACAAATGGACAGACATTTTTACCACTTTACCTACACTCCTCAAGTTACTAGTGGTCTTCAAGCATTTATTTACCTACTGTAAGTATTGTCTGTCATTTATATTTACAGATATACAACCATAGTTAAACACACCCTATCTTATTGGAAGACGATGATGATAGATGTTATTAGATACCTATTCATTAAGGTCATATTTCAGGAAGTAAGTATGCTTATATTAAAGATGCGTCAATCCCTAATAGTGGCTGTAGGGACTCAGGTTGAACACGATAAGTGATAAACTATTCTGTAACGAATCCTTTTCATTATTCATTCTGCACAATTTCATGGTCCAGAAAACACAGGTTACACTACCTTTAACGTTACATACTCCCATTTTCTTGGCATCCTCGTTGCTCTCCATATGGTCGTTTTGCAATTACTGAACATCAAGTACCACGTGAGTATATATTTTAGCTCCCTCGTCGACGTCACGTGCGCGAACGCAAGTGTGGCTCCTCGAGTGATCATTTAGGGCTTTGTCCTACCCTAATCGGTGATCATTGTGCTGAAGGGCCCTGGAGAGCTCTCAGGGAGCTTGTGCAGAGGGCTCTGAGTGCCAAAGCCCCGTGACGTGTGCGCCCACTTGTATTTACTGGGCGTATTGGCTCGTGGGCTACACATTTATGTTAACAGCTCCTTAATACCGTTGTCCTATGTACATCTATGTACCTATGAATATTACGAATTGTAAATAAATTTATATTTCATGAACACCAGGTACAACACAATTTTGAAATGTTTATATAAATGGTTTGTCTGAAACCTCTGTTCTGTTCATATAGATATCTACATAATGCAATTCTATACCTACACTTTGCAGTAAAATAACAACCTTAACGTACCCTGTAGAAAAGTATTTTATTATTAACAAACGCCTAAATTAACGCCTACAATAGAAACCTTAACATTATCACATAAAGGTAAACCGAAACCAACAATCCTAACATTCTAACCAGAACAACAACGGCAGCTGCCAAATTAATATAACATACCGAAAAAAAAACGCAGTGGTCTCCTGCTGTCTGGATTGAGAAGTCGACTTTTTAAACAAATATATAATTTGTTTGATTTGTGAGCAATGAATGGGTGTCGCGGCGTGTGTCCTGGCGTCTCGTGGTTCTAGCTTTGTGCGCGCTCGCGGGTGTCCCCGGGGCCGTCGCTCGCCCCGCGGGGCTCCGCTAAACACCCGTCATCAGACCGTCGCATGCGCAACTGCCCCACAATGACGCGATATTACTCGGTACTCCTCTCTCAATGGTCACTGTTAGCGTCTGCCGTGACTATGTAATAGGTTGGGTCTGGTAAAATGGTTTTCATATGGAAGTTATGAAGAAATAAGAAAATATGTATGTTATCTATGCTTACATGTAGATATGGAGATTCAAATTAAGAAATAGTTTTATTATTGCTTGCATGTAATAGATGAATAAATACGTCCTCTAGGTATTTCAAGCATTTTGTGCATGTAGCCCCCAAAATAGATAGCTTTCATAATATTACGTTTTCAAAGATTACAATCTAATATACCTATCTACTTGCTGACTCCAAGACTTTGGTTCGGTCTTTGCTGTTCCGTCATCTTTTGTAGCAAGAATATACTTAACTTATTTAGAGGAAAATAACTTGAAAAATTTAACATCGTTTTGCAACCATCTAGTTTATTTTTAATTTCCTACCTGGAAATTGAATTTAGAAACGGACGGCGGCGAGCAATGTCATGAATTACGTGAACAAAATGTCACGTTTTGGGCAATCGGCACGATTCCAACATTTCTTATTTTGGCCACATTTCTATAGCAAAACGGTAAATGTAACAGCTACGCTACGAAAAGGTAGTGCACTTTAGAGGTTGATCTTCCACAATTTAATGAGCAGTTTTTCTGTGGGTATTGTCATTTGGTTTCAAAAAGCATCAACTGATGGCGCTCCCACAATTTTGGTACTTTCTTTTTAAATCTGTGTGATTTTGGCGGTCATGTCATGCTGCCAACTAATACTAAACTAAAAAATTCAATGAAAAGGTTCAATGAAATGTAAAAAAAAAGATATTTATATAAGTAGGCACTATTTTCCATTTTAATACAACCCTTTCGTATTTGAATTACGTCCATTCTTGATCCTAGCGTCCATAAAACGAACTGACCCAGTCTAATTAATGTTTGTTTTGATTGCAATAATTTATCAAAACCTCTAAAATTGGTGAAAATTTTTCAAAAAGTGTTTATTAACTCTTTGCTAAGTACCTATTTCAAGCGATCTTCAATTACCAAAATTGTGAAGGCGCGAATGGTTAGGATTGCTTTAGATACCTATTGGAAAACTGCTCTTTGCTTATAGTTTTGAACAGCTATAATTATAGGTGAAGGAGCAAGCACCTACTAGGAGGAAGCACCTGCTTTGGTTATAGTGTTCTGTGCTATAAGAAAAATAGACAACAAAAAACGTTAATAAAAATATTGTACCATTAGAAAATAACCATAATTGCACCAACCAGTACTGTATGGCTAAGAAAAATAAAAAATCAAATTAAAGCTAAAATTTTATTAATTATTTTACTATTTATTGTACACACGATACAGAAAATGTATATATAATCGCTTAAAAAAAATTAATGTTTATATTAGATACTTATTTCGATGTTTTGCAATAATATAAAACGAAAACATGTCAGATGAGAGTGTTTACTTTCTTCAAAAATGTATTGATTAGGTAGGTATCTATAAATGTCACCTAATTTTTGGATATTATTGGTACTTATATAAATATTTAAAAAAATCACAGGTCACCAAAGTTTCAGAACAAACCTAAAGTAATACTATCACGTAGAAAAGTTTATCTGCACTCATAGGTTAATGATCCAATTACATACACAAAACAGTCGTATAAAAAAAAACCATAAAAATTTAAAAAGGTAATGTGTAAGTAGTAAAAAAAGTTCATCCTTAAATTACTGTTTTCGAGTATGTAATAGGAACATTAAGCTATTAGTGTAGATAAACTATGTAAAATATATTACACGTAACATACAAATATTATCATAAATTCAAATATTATCTTCAGAGGACATGTTGTGGAAAATCATAATTATACTTACCTAGTTTATTGAAAGAAATATTTACAAATTAACATGATAGAAATAAATTTAATGATGCTTAGTATTAGCATCATTTAATTTATCAATTAGAGGAAAATAAAATCTAAATTATAAAATAACATTTACAAATTAAAAACTTACTCCAAGTCCCTTGTTGAAGGAATTCTTCTCAAAAGACTGGCCGCATTGCCTCGCTGTATCGCGAGGCTGATGCTTTGGCCAAGTATTGGCCAGCCTTTTGGTCATGCGAAGCATTACCAGGCGCTTAAACAACTCTTTGAGGAGTGTATGAGCGCCTGGACCCCACGGCCCTAGTTATGAAATATAATTTAACTTTTACATAAACTAAAATAAAAGCACTTGCACTTGTCTATTTTGCAATTTAAAATCCAGTTACGATTTATCCTTTTTGTACAATAAACCCCGTTCGACGAAGACTACCGGCTATATGGTAGCACTTGTGAATGACATTTATCACTTACTTATTTTTTAAATTACTCATACTAGATAGAGCGAGAGTACTTCAACTTAATCAGACAGCGCCATTTTGTTAATAAGCTGCCAATACTGTGTAGCTATAACAAGGCCATATTAACTATTTATTTGTGTGAGTGTTACATAACTGACTTTAATAACTAAATATTATATGTATATATGGTCCTCCTAGTCGCATCCGACGACAGCAAGTCCTTGTAGATTTCAAACTATGTAACTAGATGTTCCAAAGCTCTATTTTTGAATCGCTCGCATCGATTCAAACAGTTTTCTATGATGATTTGCGGCATGACACATTAGCAACACATAAAGAGTACGGTTCGAAAATACTGAATATCAGCATTATGCATAAAAATATCGAATTTTTTATGCCGAAAATCAAAATTGAAAACCGAGGCAACCGATTCAAAAATAGGGCCCCTGATTCTGGGTCAGGTTATGGAAGGCTCTGATGTGGCTCGCAAAACCGAATTTTGTCTTGAAGATCCGGTCACCAGAAGCGCAGTAGAGTTGTCCAGTTAAGTTGGTCTCGTCTTTCGGAGCTTTAATTTAATATCGAAATCCAGAGACACAGTAATTTATAGAAATACAAAATGTAACCGACAACGCTTCCCAGTTCAAAAGTAGCGAACCCAAACCTAGCTCACAGTTGGTCACCGTGTTGGAACTAATCGTGGCGGACGTGTCGCCGCGGGATCCATTTTCGGAAAGCGCAGCCTGCGGCGTCGCTACGCAGCCGCATGCGCGAACTACAAAATATGTAATACCGTAGGTACTTATGAACATTTATAGAGTCCGCACATTATAAGTCTGCACTTAGATTATGGCGCGCGCGTCCCTGTTTTTGTTTTTGTTGAAAGTTGCTCTTGTTGTATTTCGAGCGAGCAGTTACCTTGCGCGCACTTAGCAAATATTAAAAACAAACTTATTCTTACTATTATTGTAGACACCTACCTAGGTTTAAGTATTACTATATCAGTCGTGATGTGATGAAAACTCGATATCTTTTACCCAACGAGGTGTTTTTGCTAATTTTTCATTCTTTGAACACGAACACGTCTTCGTTTTTCTTCTTCTTCTTCGTTGGGTCCTTTCACTTTGTCGTTGGGGAAGATGAAATTCCAGACCTTCTTTTTTAACCATTGCACTACTATCGTTGGGGACTCAGCGTGCAGAGGGTGAAAGCTGTCCAATTGTCGTATCATTTGCGCGTAGATCCTCGCGATCTTCAGCGTACCCATTGAGTTAATTTCCTTCATTCTGTCTTAAAAGAAACGGTACGTTATTAGAGATACAATACAGAAACAGTAGTTCAACGAATTTGCTGATCACTTCATATTATACAGTGTAACAAAAATTATTGAGTAATTGGTTGACAGCGCGGACGTAGATAATGTAAGCACTGGGATATACCTAAATGATGTTCACATGTGATCTTGTGCGTAGCTGTAAGATTTGAATACCTATTGTGATGCTATATGTGGAAACCTACGACTTTTCGTAGCGAAAATACTAATATTTCTTTTATTAGGAAGATTAACAGCTTACAATTTACATAAGAGTAGTAATATAAAACAATCAAAAACCAATTATAAATCTTCACCAATATGTAAAAATAAGCTTACGCTACAAGTAATATAACTACTCTCTCGACAATAACGAGTGAGTGAAAATAGTCATGCATCTTCACAAGGATTGGAAAAACAAAAAAGAAACAAGGTTGTATCAATATGTAATAATGATAATAATATGTAATTATTATCGCTACGAAAGTCGAAGATTGGGTCACTAAAAATATGTTTTTTATTGTGCCCGATTGTGCACAGGCAGGCCATCGTTTTGGGGGTCTCTTAAACGTGTACTATTACTATAAACTTTTTCTTGTACTCGGTGACATAGGATTACCTACGGCGCCCTTACAGTCCAGGAGGACATCCAGGCAACTTCTGTCGAACCTTTTTTCTTCTTCGTCTGTTCATACTATATTGAGTGAATAGATTTTTAGGAGGAGTATGGCAGTTGGAAGAGGCGGCTCACCACTCCCGCACAAAGATATACTGACTCGGAGACCGCAGGGTCAATATTTAATGGTGGTGTGGTTATCCGGCAGAGTAGCATAGCCCCAACCCCTTTACGCTCGCGGTGTCCGAGGCGACTAATATTTTCGAAGCAAAATATCTAGTCTCCGGTAGACTGGTAAATGGGCAGCAGCGTTTCCCGTTGTTATTTGTATAACACTGCAATCTCAAACCCGCCAAGCGTGGATATTAACAATAACCTCCCATTTGGAGGGAAAGGCCCTAAGTCCTGCAGTGGACTGTTATGGGCTGTAAGGTGGTGGTTACCTTCATGCTGCTTGATCCGCTAGCATTGTAAAATAAGCTTAATCAGGACAAACAGTCTGTGTGTGCCATTGCCATTTGACGAAGAATTCTCCCCAAACACTGTTAGTTTAACTTGATCAAGCCTATTTGTTTACGCCATTGGATCATGCGGCATAATAGCGAGTGGCCATCATAAGTATGTTCATAAAAATTTGTAATGTAAATTGGTACGTACTCCCGTCATCGCCCCGTCGAACCCGATGCCGCGGCCAATGTCTGGGCTGCACGACCGTTCTTGTATCCTGCTCCAACATCTCGTTTGGGTTCATCAAGGGAATATCATACATCAAGTACTGAATTAAACTCTGCAAGTAAACAAGTCCAGCTATAACCCACGCAAACAGAATGGGATGGAACCTTGTCGACGTAAATCAATCTTAATTTTGATTTATTTAGACGACAAAGATCGACAAGTTTCGCGCGCGCAGACATGACACGGTTGTCATGTCTGCGCGGGCGACATGATACGTTTTTAGAAATGTAGAACTTTTATCATCATCATCATCATTTATAGATGATTTAAACAGCGTCATTGTTAGGGGTTTATGTAAGGCACTTTCTCTGATGGCTGTAGAGTCGACGAGAGACGGGAAAGACAGATTCTGACAACAAACAATAACACGACTCTAATACACAACACAATTCATATAGTTTATACTAATATATTATACATAATACATAGTATATAACATAGTCGTTTCCCGCCATCTGTTCCTCTTAGTATGTATGTATTCTACGCAACGGATATTAATGAAGTTTTCACCAATAGATAGAGTGATTCCAGAGGAAGGTTTATAGGTTAGGACAACACGCGAACGAAGTCGCGGCGGGCAGGCTGCGTATTTAAGGACCTCTTTAGATAAAAATCACAAATAATTAACGGTATTCGTGCAATCAGCGCCCTTGAATACAATTTTTTATAGACTACTCTTCTGTAACACATGTTCACAGATATTTTGATTTCACCTTTACAGACGTAGCGGTTGTGCTTGACTCCGACGTGAGAACATTCCGAAAATTAACCGTAACGAATGCTAAAACTATGGTAACAAAGCACGGATTAAACATGTCTCTGATAAAGGTATAACTAGACACTTCTCAACACAAGAACACAGTGCTCAATAATGACAAATCTTCACCGGAATCGTATTTATACACTAGTAGTGGTACACATTGCTTGTTTTCATAACGGTGTTATATAAATAATAAAAGAGTGTTATCATATTTATAATAATATAATAGTCAATACAAATAATAGTCAAAACACAAACGGGAATAATATGCGGGAAAGTGATTCACACACATAAACTCTTCTAATTTTTAACTGGACTAGATATATATTTTTTATGTTATACGGCAGACAAACGGGCCATGATGGAACGTGGTGACCGTCGCCTATGGACATCAGCAACACCAAGGTAAAGTCTTGTTCGGCAAAAGAAAATTTAAAAGGAGACAAGACAAAACGAGCACCTCTTGTAATAATATCAAGTTACTTTTCTCATAGCGGGGTGAAAAGTAGAGAATATCACTCGGTCGCAACGTTGTTTTTTCCTCAAGATTGCAACTTTTATTTGACGAAGTTACCTGTAATAAAATAGTCACAAGTCACAAGCACAAGTCTGGTCATGTATGGAGTACTGTGGGCACCTCTGGGATGGGTCCGCCAACTATCAGCTGGAAGCTCTTGACTCTATCGACAGACGTGCCAAAAGACTGATTGGTGATGATTCGCTTGTCGAGTCTCGCCTTCTAGGTCTGGGACACCGTCGTAGAGTAGCTGGCTTGTCGGTTTTTTATCGAATTCACTTGGGTGAGTGCTCCCAGGAGCTCCACAACCTTGTTCCATCGAGCCCTTTTTATTATCAAACAACGAGGGGGACAAAATTTATGGTAGACGTCCCACCATCTCGTACTAAGCGTTTTGCATCCACTTTTCTTATGCGCACTGCATGGGACTGGAACTATCTGAGTAAGTCATTGTTCCCCGATAAGTATAACCTTGGGATCTTCAAATCAAGAGTGAATAGGTATCTCCTAGGCACGCATGCTACCGCATCGTCGCTTTCCATCAGGTGAGTTGAGGTCAAATGCAAGCCTATTGATAATAAAAAAAAAAGTTATCTTTGGCTTCAGTATCCCGATTGTGTTCTCACACGCGAGGACCTTGACCATGATCTAGGATTTGGTAGATCACGTAGTTACATTAGAGCGACTGTCATCTGACCTCCGTTACCCTGTTAACAGGGGAAAATGGCCAGATTGAATCACGGTTACACGTTTGAATGTGTAGGTTTCATTACGATGTTTTCCTTCACTATCTGATTTGTCGGTGAGCATCGGTTAATGTTCAACAAATGTACATATCTCAGTACATCTATGTCTATATAAATGTCTATGACTAAAAACGTCATTGGCAGGTACATGGCGGCACTGGGAATCGAACTCGGGCCCCTCGATTACAAGTCGAAACAGACAGTCATAGTCCGCCGACTCTCTAAAAATTGCCTGTAATATTTTGATATAACTCAGTATTAACTTAATTCTTTTAGATTTATCATAATTTTGCCATACCCCTCAATAATGTTATAAAAGCACTAGCTGTGGCCGCAATTTCGTTTGCGTGGACTACAGGATATTAAGCAACACTATGGTCTGGTGAAGCATCTTTTCAAAAATCCTAAATGACAGAAAAATTTCGAAAATCCTCCGATATTTATACTCAACTATTGCCTAAACTACTGAATTTATTTTAGTGAAACAAAGCTAAGACCCATCTAGATTAAACAGGCTTTCAAACAAAGACAACCGCCGAAATCGGGCCATCCGTTCTAGAGCTACGATGCCACAGACAGATACACAGACAGACAGATCCACAGATACACACGTCACACTTATAACACCTCTCTTTTTTCGTCGAGGGTTAAAAAATTAATATTTTACTTTGAATTTGAAAATACATCCGCATTATACATCATACTCATACTTACGGTGAGGGAAAACATCGTGATGAAACGTACACATTCAGGCGACTGGATGTGTAACCATGATCCAATTTGGTCAGGTTCCCCTGGTAGCAGGGTCATAGAGGTCAGGTGGCAGTTGCTCCACTGTAATTACATGACCTGCCAAATCCTGGATCATGGTCAAGGCGGAATCCGGGCCCTCGTTCTCGAGAGCACAACCGGGATATTAACGCCAAGATGATATTTTTTTTTTATTATTATACAGATATAGGCTACGCTCCTGACACACCTCCTGCTTATTTAAATTTTATTTTTTATAAAATATTACTTATTACTTTTATAACTTACGGAAAATATGTAAAACCGGTATTGGAATAGTAATGTTCAACTTAATTAAGTATTTATTTACTCAAAGAACATCGTGTCGCGGCTTCGTCTCTTTGAACTTACGGAGACTAAAATAAATTTTAAAATCCATAAAATCTAAATTGTAATTATCTTATTTATTACATATCAATTCGATACCTACGTAATTTTTTAACAAAATCGTGACCGTACAGACGCCGCTAAAGTAGCGTAAACGTGCTACAAGAAAAGTGTAAGTACCAAATATTAAGAAAGTAGGTTTAAGGCCCTGTCCTAATTGGCAACGGTAGTGCGACGGGCGTTTCTGAGGTCTACTATTGGTCGGGCGACGTCCGTCGAACAACCAAGGTAGCACGACCGTTGCCAATTAGGACAGCGCCTAATTAAATTCATCTTTTGAAGGAGGCTCAACGCCGGCAGTGAACCAGTCAGTTCATGTGATGTGAATGGCGACTCTCGAAATTGACCTACTGAGAAGATGACTAAAGCGCTTATTACATTTGGCTAACTTTAGAAGCAAAAAACATGATAGCAATCAAAGTGGAATGTATAGCTCATAGAATGAGGTCTATTTTTGTATCACTTATATTACGCATCGCTCAGCTTTTCAAAAGCCATAAGACAAAAATGGACCTTATTTTAACCTTTCTGAATTTAGGCTTCTAAATTTAGTCAAATGTAATAGGCCCTTAAGCCAGCAAATTACTTAGAACGAACATGAAATGAACATGGTTCCTCTAAATTGACTTATCAAGAAAATGTCCTGCATCGCCAGATGGGACTTTTCTAAGTGAAATATACAATTATGTCGAATGAAGTAGGTATACATATTTCGATCAATGACACATGTTTGGGCACAATACAGAGTTTTTTAAGAAGACAATTTCGGTGGAAAGTCGCTCGCAAGGCAAGCCAGGGTCCGAAAGAATCTTTATAACAATACGCTTTCCACAAATCTACAAAAAATAGCTGTCATTCGCTGCATTGTTACCTAATTTTTATTATTATTACAAGCTTTTACTTGACTTGCACTGTCAGTATGTATGTAAGTTGTGCGTCAAAATTTTCAAACAATTTTTCGACCATTGGCATCCGATTGAGCTGAAATTTGGTATACCTACGTAACTTGGATGACAATGCGTTAATATGGTAGCATGGAGCTGGTCTGATGATGGAGTCGGAAGGTAGTCATAGGAACTAATGAACGCAATAAGATAACGCCATCGTGTTTGGGCTCTTGGAATGGTCTTGATGAGTAGGTACTATACCGCGCGTTATAGCTTGTTACGAAAAACAGGTTTTTTTCATTTGAGCACTTATTTTGCTAATGGGACGATCTCTCACGAACTTCACTCGAAGAAGTTCTAGAGATGGTACTAAATAATGTCACGATAGTATCGCTGACTTTTCACGAAGGTACTATGTTCCACGTCATACATACCTACAACAATGGTAGTTGGTGTACGACAGTTTCGTGCAATTTATGGATATAGTAACGATCTGTTTCCGCCGGACATTATACGCTCGCTAAGACAAAATGGGCTATTATTTTATCTTTATCGTTGCGACACTCCTTTTATTGCTGTTACGAAAAGCTCGTATAAGTATTAAGTACACTAAAAGTGCAACACACAGCACATGAAACGTAATTTACAAATTACAAGCTTGTACGCACTTCGTTCGTGGTGTCTTCGTGTAATTGCAACTCGTTATTTGTTTAGTATTCTTCCCTGGAGTGCACTCAACAACTCATCCTTTCGTGGCTATAAATTATTAGAAGCGCACAAGGGTTAAACAAATATTTATGTCAGTACTAGCAAACGAGCAAGCGGGTCACCTGTTACAAGAACTTGTAATAATGGAGAACTTAGGTCTTCCTTACTAGTTAAATTAAATAATACTACATTTATGAGCTTAACTGTCGAACGATTCCATATTTCTCCAAATACGCTCATACATTTATGGCGTTACAAATCAGTCTCTAACTTCATAAATACCGAATCAATTTTAATTAGGTTTTCGCGGTTTGATAGCAGTAATGTTTAAGCGTATATGGAAAAATATGGAGAGGTTCGATGGTTATGCTCGTAAGTATAGTATTATTTAACTTTGCTAGTAAGGAAGAATATGTGTGTAGTAATTATGTGAAAATATATTTATAGATCTTAATTATAAAAGTTTATAAATGAAAAAGTTGCCCCAAGTCCCTCATAGAAGGAATTGTTCCCAAAGTTTATAACTTGGAAAGGTAACTCAGGTCAGTTTCAGAAATCACGTTGACGAAGGCCAAGCAGAAAATAGAACATTGATATTTTTGTACAAGTTTAAAATTTTTAGCTACTGCTGTCCAAATGCGCATGAAATATCTTTATGTTCACAGTTATGATGAGAGAATTTATTATTCTTTAACTAACGTTGTAAATACCTTGTGGTACTTAGGACGCTGTCAAGCCTGAGGAGTTTGCCTGGGTGGTTACCACCACCTTATCTATTTGTGCCGCATGCATATAAAACATCGACCAATTAATTGGTTTGAAAAAATGGTAACTGCCTTGCAAAAGGTCAGGTATAGGCAATTTTTGGATATGTTATACAGGTAGAAAATCCAAGTTTTCGGTCTCGGGGTACTACTGCGGGCTCAGCAATGTCCATAAAATGCTGAAAATTACGAGGATTTTTGGGTCACTCGCTAATATCTCCTAAATGGTGCATCGTAGAGAAAACTGTTCTTTTAGCGAATGAAAGCTTCTGAAATTTACTACAACTTTTACCTTACACACTTTTTGAAATTCATAACCGTTTACGAGAAACACACTCTCGATTGTGGCGGCAGGTAAAACAACCATTCCTTAGGGAATTGTATGAGAAATGTAGCACAAATGGTACATGTATTTTTTATGATTTGCATGTAAAATTAACAGTTTTGGTGTTCCCCCTTTACTTGAGCTATAAAACCTTGCTATGTTGCCAAATTTCATGATTGTAAACCTACAACACACAACCTGTAACATTGTCATACTTACAGCTAACCAGCTGTAAGTATGATAATGTTACTCTATGAGTACTGAAGCTCGATACGAGAGTCGACAGAATAATAACTATGTTCACATTTTTTATTTATTTATGAGTTTTAATGTCATACTCACAGAGCAAGTTTATGAAAACATATGGAGTACTAACCGAAAATACGATGATGGTATAAAATTAAGCGATAACTGATCTGCTCTGCATTTAAACCCCATGGAAAAGATTATGGTACGGATGAGAGCTCTGCACTACATTTCAGCATTACTTTTAGGAACTTAGGTGACGACAGTTGCTGCTTCCCACCAGGTGAGATCTTCTCTTGAGTAGGTAGTATAAAAAGGAGCAAATTCCTTTAATTTGTTCCATGAAAAGTAGCGTCGAAAAAATGATTTAATAGCAACATTATTGTTGATATCCCGCTTCTATTAAACCTGTGTAAAGTTGGGAAGAGGCTGTAATTGCGGTAATAAATATCGCACCTTGGCAATTTATAATGCCGTCCGGCCATCCATTAGGGAGGCTGTTGGTACCCCATTTTCTTTGTCGATGTTTATTATTTACTCCGCTTATGGGAGGGAGTGGCGGCGTTTTGTGAGCGGTGGGAATACGCGCATCTGTTGAGGGCAGAGGAGGTTATGTACCTATAAATACATTGTTACATAATGATGATAATGGTAGCACTAGTGAGTGCGGGAATTAATGCTTCGGTAGGTTGATACTTATATTGGAATTGGACTCTTTCTCTCAGGTTGGTCCTTCATGCCTTAAGATCGTGGCTGTGGTGAGATTCCATACGGATAAATTATCTCCAGCGACCTCTGTCTGTGGCAATTTTGACGATTTGATAGAAAGTTGATTTTTGTGTCTCTTTTAGTTTGTCAGACCATCTAGACGGTGAGCGGCCTTGAACTTGGACGGAATTGGACTATGATATTTCGAATTCGATATTTTTCTTTAGCCATAAATCTGTATTTACTCTTTCGTAAACTCTCTATTTACAATCTGCAAAAACGATCTTCAACATAAAATGGTTGTAGAAGATCGTTGACAATAAGTTTCTTTTCTTTTCAGAGATTTCAGTGACATTTTAATAGAGTATTTATAGACAATAGACAATTTTAGCTAGAAAAAATGTCGAATTCGGTATATCACAGCGCGAGAAAAGGTCCCTAGGTACCTGAATCGGGAGAATGCCGAAATTTCGTGGTAAAAATTTTGCTTTATATTATTTTTTATCAACAATTATAACGGAACACGGTCTTAAAATTGAGTAGTAACGCCATTCAAATCCGTCATTATTTAGGTAGGTTAAATATGGTACTTATGACGCACAGTAATTACACAGCTTTTACTCGCATTATGCTCAAGTTATGTATACCTAGTCATCGACATTTTCTCATAATCGCCTAAAGTTATGTGGCACAATACCTAATCCTTTGCCAGCGTAGGCGGCTGGGCGTGGCTTACCCTTACTCCACCCACAAGGCGGACCGCCCCAACAAGTTTGCAATTATAGTTTCACTTCAAAACATTCCATTATACCATAATTCCATAATACTGCTATAACTGACCGGCGTTCTGGAAATCTTTTATTAATTAGATACCTAGTTGAGAATAAATTTATGTAAAGTGTAGGCAGCAGGTGTCGAATGATGTGAGTTTTTGTCGGGTAAATAAACCTTTTATACATACCCGTGGAAAGGAAATTTATAGTCCGAATAAATTATAGCGAGAATATTATGCTAGTGGTTTTTGAGGACATACGCTTGTTTTGATTAAGTTAATATTAGCTGCGCTGTAAAATTATATGTAGCTGTATCCATGGATTGCTTCAGACAATTTAAATACATATGGTACTTGTAAGAAATACACTAAATAATCTGTTATATCTTTTGCTTTTAGGGCGGCTTGCACTCTTAGACGCATTTAAGTTGTTACTTAAACATAAAAGTGCATCGAAAAAACCTTAAACATCTTCTTTAACGCGTTTAAGTATTTGGTGCATGCCATCCGTAATATTTTAAGATAACTTGCTATAGGTACTTACTTGCTAAACTAACCAACACTTCAAGTTTTTTTTTACATTTGAACTGCCTACAAACCGAATCAACACAACAAAAATACACAAATTCGTTAATGTCAACCGCACACGCATTTCCTATCGGTTTCGGAAGTTGCATAAAAAAACTGCGGCACATACTAAAGGGACAATGTGTTGGTTTGGCGGACCACCAGTGGCGCAAACTGGACTAAAGGTGGTTTTAATATGCCAGCAGCCAGAAGGTTGACGTCTCTATGTTGGGGTGCTTGTGAGTATAAATATAATAGATTGACACGAGCGAAGTGGAACAAAACGAGTAGGAAGCCGCGCCATGGGCCTTCACGTGCCGCGCGGGAGCGCAACCGGGACTTAACGGCAAGATCATGATGATGATGATGATAATACTATTAAATGATCAACATCACTACAGTGATAAGGGGTTTGTTGATTTGTCCTCCTCGATCCACGGAACTTGAATTCTAGCTGCCTACGGACTAAGTTAAGCGTCATCAGAAAGAATACGCCCACTGCTGGGCATAGGCCTCCCCCAGAGATCTCCACAAAGGCCGGTCCTGTGCTTTTCGCATCCAGCTGGAACCTGCGATCCTTACCAATTAACGTAAGCGTAACTTAAGCGTTACTTAAGCGTTTAGCGTAGTTTGCGTAAACGAAGATGCGGGCAAAACCCAACCTAACCAACTTATGGTAAATTACGTTAATTGTAATACTATCAGTTAAATGTACCGTTACCTGCTAAGTAAGTGGCGTAATCTAACTTACCTACATGGATAAATTATTTTATGGTGTAAGTCGGCCTACCTACAGGTAGGTGGGAACTAAATAAATAATTAAATAGGTTTCAATTCATGTTTAACAAGTTGCTACCTGACACTATTTATTTTACAATCATGCCATCTTACAAAAAACAACAAACATAATTGTATTACACAATCTTCATTTTCGTCTATAGAACTACAAAAAACACTAGATCTCAATAAATTAAAAAACCTTAAACAAAATGCTTCTCACTTCACTCCTAGACAATGGTCCCGAGAAAGCCAGTTTGCATCGTCCAGTCATAAATCTCCGAACCGAAACATTTATTTCCAAAACAAACAAATGAGTTCCAAACTAGGGCTTCAAATAAGCAATTGAAAGCAAAGACAAACCATGTGAACAATTCAATTGCTGGAACTTGGCTGATCTGTCACTCAAACCTTGTCACGGTCGACAAAAATGGCGTACATTGTTGGGTGGGCAACAAGGGGAGACAAGAAAAAATAGCAGTTTCAATGCGTCAAGGCAACAATGCGCATACCAAACGTCTTGTTTAGGAAACATTGAGTTCTGAAATAATAGAGGCTGTAAACCGTAAGCCCACAGCGACCCAGCGATAGCCGTGGCCATTGAACCCGAAATGCAGTCGTAAATTATAAACAAGCGACCAATAGTGCAACGAAAGGAGTGATAAATTGTCCAAACATTATTATTTTGCATTGATAAATTTGTTTGTGTTACGTAAAAGATAGGTAGAGGTCTACATATACCTACCAACATAACAATAGTGCTCCATCCTCCCTCTCTAAAAAAGTCATTAGATTATGTGCCATTACGAAAAGTTAAAATATTATGTAGTTATTAGGTAAGTAGGTACTATTTTTAAAGTGACATGACATTATTTTGTGCAATTAAAAAGTTGAAAGCATTAAAATCTACCTACATAAACTAAACATCTAACTGTTGTTTCTAGGGCTGATTGCTGTAATTTACACGATAAAACTAATCAAAACTTTAGAAGATTTCTAAAGCATGCTACTGACGTTAAAATATTATAGTTAATTTAATATAGGTTGCAATAAATTGACAAATAAGACATAGCTATAAATTTCAGACAGTCCACCTGAGTCGTTCAGTTGATTCGAATTCCGGCCGGGCAAAAATTGGAAATGATAAATTTTATTTCTGTGACGGGCCTGGGTGTTATATGTGTAATAAGTATGTATTAAAAAAAAATTTAAAGTAGTATATCCGTTTTCTGGCACTAATAACACAAGCTCTGCTTACTTTGGGGCTAGATGGCGCTGTGTGAATTGTCCAAGCACTTTTATTTATTTACAATTACGACAGCTAGATAAGTATGGAGGAATAACTAGTATGAACTAAAAGTATTGTTTGACAACGGCCGCTGTCTGGCTGGCGGGACGGCGTCGTCGTCTGTCCGGGCCCGACAGTTCATTATAAATCAACTATCTGATCTTATCTTGGTTCCTAATCACGACTATTAGTGTTTCTCGTAGAAATATATCGACTGGCTTTACTATTTAGCCGCCCATACAATGTTTTAAAGCGTCGGAAATGGGCCAAAGATACATACATAAACTAGTAAGTACCTAAGTAAATACTTACTTATATAGCGTAATAAATCCGGGTTGTCCGCCTTGACCTGATCCAGGTATTTGCAGATCAGGTCATTACAGTGGACCAACTGCCATCTCATCTCCGTGACCCAGTTAACAGGGGGAATGTTACACATTCAATCGAAGGAATGTGCAGATTTCTTAACGATGTTTTCCCTTACGGTAGAGCATTGGTTTGTGTTCGACTTATGTAACTAACTTAAATAAAATCATTGGTACTTTATCTACTGGGGATCGACGTCGGTACATCTTGCTCACAAGTCGGACCCATTAACCATTCACCGGTACAAGGCGACTAATACCTTCGAGGCTAACCAGCTAAATCCTACGTCCGTAGAGTAAAAGAAAATGGGCAGTAGTCCTCGTTTCTGAACCCGCCTTCGAAGCGTGGAGATTATAGCAAAATCCTCCACGGATGTGGACGAGATTCAAGTCCTGCAGTCGATCGCTATTAGCTATTGATTTAAGTCTAATCACAAACGCCCGCGCTGCTGAGTAATAT
Source organism: Blastobasis adustella (assembly GCA_907269095.1). Classification (NCBI taxonomy): domain Eukaryota; kingdom Metazoa; phylum Arthropoda; class Insecta; order Lepidoptera; family Blastobasidae; genus Blastobasis; species Blastobasis adustella. The sequence goes on along the minus strand of OU026119.1, from coordinate 10,858,848 downwards.
TGACGAGTCCCGCATGAGAGCAGCTAACGATCCGTCCTCCATCAACGGCCAATTAATAAAAATTACCTCTTACATAAAACTATTAACGTCCAGCCGCGCGCCGCCGATAAACTGATCGAAATCATCTTCTGCAGCGATAATAAATTAATTGTTTTATTATGTCACAAGCGAGACGCGATAAAAAACCGACAAATTACAACGGAATTGAGACATCCCGCTATCTCCTTTATTAGACACGTGGAGCTCTTTACGAATAACAGCCGTCATAAGATAAAACCTATCGAGAAATCAAAATGGCTGCGCCTACAATTTTTTATCCGGCCGCAGCGTGAGCCTTATGCTAATGAGGCCCAAAAACAAACATTGTTACAAGCCAAATGTGTAACATACAATAAAAATAAATTAAATAATAAAGGGAATCGTTAAAATGGAAGAAATGTCCGTAATTTATCCACGAGTCACCTTTTAGGCATTCCGTGGATGCCTTCGCGGCGGGGCCCCGCCGGCTCTAGACGCGATCTCCAAATAAAAAGGCGCCACAAAAAGACGTATTCAATAAGCCGTTGGCCATTACTGGACGTAATCGATGAGATAAATTAATAATAATGAAATCTGAAAGACGCCACAGACATCGTAGTCGTGCATTTAATATGTTGATGATATTCTAAAGCACTTGAACACAGTCGAAATGTTTAGAATTATTTTGGAGAAGGTAAATAATAAGCTGGTGATGGGAGAGCTAAAATATGAAATGGTTCTATGTCCGTGCCTACTCACAAAAATATATGAGCGTGTCTCGACTTCATACTTAGTACAGATGTCCAAAACTTAATTATTAAAAATCTTCTTAGTACAGGTATTTAAAACAAACCAGATAGACCGGTTTAGTGGCCCGTGTAAGGACTCCATCAAACCTGAGGAACCTGCCTATACCTGCTTATGAGTACACACATCTGCAGTAAGTGGTGACCCCTGTCTTTTAAATAAGTAAAGTAGAAGGAATCTCGAGTCGAGAATCGCTGTTACTACGCTGCTATCACTTACCTACGTAAGATTTAAGACACTGTTTAGATAGAGAGAAAATATATCTGTTGCATTGATCCACTTCTAATATTTTATTCGTTTTATACAATACTATTGGACCCGGCGCGACTTAGTTCGCGTACACCTACTTTACCCCTATCTACCCTTTTTTCTTGATTATAAACCTTCCACTTGAATCACTCTATCTGTTGTTGAAAACCGCATTAAAATCCGTTGCGTAGTTTAAAATATATAAGCGTACATAGATACATACATAGAGACAGATGGCGGGAAGCGACTTTGTTTTATAATATAGATATAGATATAAACTTAAAAAATACATGACAAATTTACCGACTTTATCAGAAAGCGCATTAGTCTAATGTACAATAATTTCACAAAGGAAGGATACGCTACTCCCTTTGTGGTATGCCTATTTTGTTTTACGCTGTCTCCGCTTGTTGAGGCGGGTAGTCGGAATAACTATCTTTCCTACTCCCACCTGTTACTCCTCAAATCAATTTGTTAGGGGTTCCAAGACAGTATTAGCTGTCAGTAAAACTCAGGACCTGTGTATTGTCTATAAAAGAAGATAGAAGACTGAGATACAGTTGGGATCAGAGTCAACGCCGGTGGCCTATAGTAACTTTTCAGCATTAGCCTTGTGTCGTCAATTATTAGATTAGATTGAGAAATGAAAATGGTACATAGATACGCGTCAAATAAAAAAACATTCTTGGCCTGTGAGACGCATACATTAGTTGAAAGCTCAGAAAAAAACTAGGCTGACGCGTAGGTTGAAACAGCTTCAACTTGGCTTCAACGCTCCAACATTCATAGTTTCCGATGACAACAATTCTTGACGATATCACCTACTAATTACATACTAACCTACATACTTATCTATTCATTTAATGAAACAGCAAATAAGTGTATCTGTACATGTAATTATTTAAAAAATGTAGAGCAAAAGAAGAAATAATTATAAAATAAGAATTTATAAAATGTTTGTCTGTTTGTCTCTTTGTACACGCTAATCTCCAGAACTACTAGACGGATTTGAATTAAACTTTGTTGTTGTGTACGCATTAAGCCTGGGCAACATATAGGGTATAATTGATTTAGAAACTGGAACACCTAATGAGTTATAGGGGAAAGTTGTATAAAACCGGGTACGCGGGTCAAACCGGGTACCTCAGTATGACGAAAACTATTATTGGCATCTATCGGTCTTATGTTAAATTGCGTGTCACCTGATGGCATGACAGTTTGTAACAGGGATTTTGAGCGGAAATTTCGATTTTACTGCTCTCAGAGATTTTTATTCTAAATCCGTGAAATGTTACCGATTTTCAGTCTGATTTCGACTACAGTGAATCAACTGTACAATGTCTGATACATCTGTAATGACGAGTATGTCAAAGATTAAACATAGCATAAAAAATAGTTTAATGGAGTTATAAAATGTTTATATCCAATTTTTTTTTTTTTCATTTTGTTCTCGTATATAAAATATATAGATAAAAATCTAGCTTTATTTCCGACAATTTATTCGTGCACAATTTGATTACCTACACTGTGGTCCCAAACACTGTGGGCAAAAGTAACAAATTTCCATCCATTCATCCATATATGATCATAAACTTCCTTTTTTATAATGATAGTAGTAGGATAATAGAAATGGGACAAGATCGAGTATTACCAAACAGCATACCCGGTTACGCCCCACCTAGTGGGGTAAAACCGGGTAAATGCCATTTTTCGAAAAATAATTATTTCTGCACATCCAATTGCTTTTCTTAAATTAATTGATTAAGTTTTCGTTAGGGTATAAGTGTATGTAGTCATAAATAATTTTTTATTGAATTGTGTCCAACTGGAGCAATTCTAGAGACAATAATAGCTTAGGATCCCGGTTCTGCCCCACTATCCCCTACTTACATTATATAACCAAATAGACCAGCTAAACTAAAATAAATATGGAAATGGCGCCAAATGGATTTTAATGGGGTTTTGTAGTTTGGGGTCCAACTTAAAATCTTGACCATCTAATTCGGTTGAGTAGAAACAAAGATACAGCTTGACCTATACGTAGTATTAGCTTTCATACATTAGGGAGATAATTCAAATGGTCGGTCAGCAAATTGTGAACTCCCTTAAAAACGCGGGAAAAAGCTAGTTCATATAAAGTTTGTGTGTATGTTTGTTACCTCTTCACGCCAGAACGGATAAACGGATTTGGGTGAAATTTGGTAGGTAGCTAGATTAGGTTCTGGAATAACCATCGAAATAAAATTACCCAGGAATGTGCACTTATCAAAATACGGAAAACAAAAACAGATTTTATCACGTAAGCATAAGACTTGTAATTGAATCAAAAGAGGCCTATAACTCTCTATCGGCTCGCTGTTTCAGCACAGTAAGCATTCCATTTGTACTAAGTATATATTATTTCTATGGGAATAACACATAGGCTACACTAATCCCCCCGACCTCTACCCCCCACTTGCGCCATATAACGTGTAGTCGACGCGGGCGGAAACGTGGACGGAAAGCTAGTATTAAAAATGGGAACTTATATAACTCCTCCACGCAAAATTACTGAACGGATTGTAAAGAAATTTGGCCGTAAACTATACAAATAATCTAAAATTATAATAACCCAGAATATCCCATATGCTATATTTATCCCGAAACTTTATGTGGTTCCCGTGGGAACGAAGTAACTGCAGTCATAAAAATTATGAGTTTTTAAATGTGCAAAAGAGTTCCCTGTAAGAGAGCCCCCGTAGATGTCTTTTATAAGGATGTAATTAAAAACATGTGCAGTTTTCTATTGCTCTAATTATGAGAGCGGTTAAAGGGTTAATTAAACATGTTTTTTATTGTTAGGATACCCGAAGGGTGGAAAGCGAACTAAGAGCCTCCGTTGTCTATCCATCTGTCTGTCACGGGACCGAAATAGGTTGACACTGTTTTCGTAAGTAATGCGCCTAAAATTCTCATCAATATGATAAACTATTCATTGACGCAACACCGCAAATAAACAACTTATACTGCGGGGGCGCCGCGCCATGGCATACGTACATACATATATGACGACCTGAGTGGTTCAGTGGTCAACATGCCGGTCTGCCACGCAAGAGGTCCCGGGTTCGATTCCCGGCCGGGCAGAAATTGAAATGATGAGTTTTAATTTCTGTTACGGGTCTGGGTGTTCTGTGTATAATAAGTATGTATTTAAAAGTATTTAAGTAGTTTATCAGTTATCTAGCACCCATAGCACAAGCTTTGCTTAGTTTGGGGCTAGATGGCGCTGTGTGAATTTGTCTACGAAAATTGATTTATTAATTATTTATTTATATATAGGTACATAGGTACTTACTCCCATATCCCATAGGGGTATCGAGTGCCACAAGCTACGATAGTAGCATACGCTTAAGATTAACCGCTAGATCATGATTGCGTAAAACGTAGAATGTAAACACAAAAACGATTTTTGACGTAGTACGTCAACAAACCGATATGCCAGAACAAGAACGTCTGTATTATACGTTCGTGTTCGAACGAACGAACAAAAATAACTTCAAAATTTTTCGTAACAAGCTTTTACCTACTGCACGTTCTATTTTAACTAGATACTGAGTACTGTGATCAAGACAAATCAAACGAGCCCAAACTCGGTGGTTTAATCATTCGTAGTTTAGGAGTTCCTTTGACCACTTTCCTGCTTCATCATCAGATCAGATTGATGATGCCATAATATTTTTTGTCACCGAAGTTACTTACATATTAAAAATTCAGATCAATCAGATGTCAAGAAGTAGTTCAGGAGCCATCAAGAGTCTGCCATTTAGTCCACAATCGAGTTACAAACTAATACGATCGAAGTGCAGATTAGCAAATTGTCCAGGAAAATATTGCTCCTTCGAAGATAGGATATTACCCGCAAGAACATACAAACTTTTCATCTTATAGGTTCCCGGCGCGCTTTACGTTCGCTACTCTATCCCTACTCCATCCTTTACTCTACCCTACCCTACCCCAACTTCCTGGTGCAGTGGACATTCTGATACAGAGGACCTGGAGATTCTGATACTGTAGTCATTCTGAAACAGTAGACATGCGGATAAAGTCTGATCTCAGACAGAGGACATTCTGGTATATTTTGATATAATGAACTATAACCAGTACCGGTCGTCCTTTATTTGACCATAGTTTCGACCACGTTTAGCTTAACTAAAAAGACAAATTACTTAATATTAGTATTTTGTTAAAATCTGTTGTACGTAGTAATTACATTACGTCCATGTCTCTTCCTAACTCGTCATCTTTTTACAAGCTTTTATTCAACTATTAGAAAGTGGTATCAAGTGGTCTAATTTGTCATCATTTTTTAAAGTGTTTCTCTCACTTCTGGCAAGTCTTGTGCTCCTCGTATCTACACAAACTTGTTTAAACACATTACACTAAAGGTGGTTATGGTTAAACACATTACAAAGAGTACTAAAGGGGCCCAGGTCAACCTCACCTGTACGCCGCGCGGTCCCCCTGCTGGCAGACGGACGAGGCTTAGGTGACGGCTTTTCCTTCGGGTTGTGCGGGGCAGATTGTAGTCGCCGCAAATAAAAAGCAAAACAGTTCAGCACAGGAATCCGACACGTATAGGGCGTCACCGCAAGGCGACGCGTAGGTGGGTCGCCTTTGTATTAAGTGGGTTAGGCTTAGTGGGTTAGCCGGGCCAAGGGCGGGCCCGGTTCAAGCTAGCCCAAAGAAAAGTCCGCTTTACTATAAGTACTTGGAATATCGGCACGTTGAGCGGGCGTGTTCGTGAGCTGCCTGACGTACTCGCTGGGCGTAAGGTGGCAGTGTCGTTCCTGTAGGAGACTCAATGGAGAGGCAACAGATCCCAAACAGCGGGAACGGCTACAAGCTAATATACACTGACTTTCTTGAATTGGGACAACGGATTGGGGTGGTCCGCTCTGAGGAGTTTCGGGTATGCGTCTTGGATAGAAACCTTAGAACAGGGTAGGAGTAAAAACCGCACAAAAGAAAATCCAGGTATTTCAGTGGAATTGAGTGGGACTGTTATCTATGTCATCTCTAGGGATGTCTGAACATATTGGAGCAAAAATCAGCAGAATTATAAATTTCTGGGTAAAACTTATCTTTCCTGTACTACACTACTTGCTTCTTTGGAAAGAAAGATATCGATTAAAGTTAATTCGGTAGCTCTGAGTGCCTGCTGCAAATAGAGGGCAAAATTGGGTATTGAAAATTATGGCTAGCTAATACTCGTAAGGTTCGACTGGGTGTCGTAAAAAGCGACTTATGTCCACTAAGAAGTTCACCATCTCAAGACCTTCGTTGGTCAGATAAGAAGAACATTTTCTGTTGTGTGTTGTTGTATTGTGTGTAAACACTGCAATTTCCAAGCCGCCTGTCAAAGAGAGATTATAGCAAAGCCCTTCACTCTGGTTCCGTAGCAGCGTAGGGCCACTAACCACTTCGCTGGTCGGCGATGCTGTCCCAAGTGATCATGCCATTTTGAGTTATTCGATGCAAGAGGAAGCGATCTTAAAGAACAAAATGTAACGCTAGGACTATTCCTCGCCGGTCTAAGGGTCAGGGCTGACGGACGAAGTGGCAACGAGTGAGCCGGCTACTCTGACAGTGCCAGTCACCGGTTAGAGCACTGACAGGTGCCGATGGGAGGGCCCTGGCGGCTGACGCAAATAACAAGCCTCTGCGCAACTCCGACAACAGTTATCTTTGTAGCGATATACCGGGTCAATAAAACCTGCTGGAAATAAATGAAGCATTACTTGAATTTTAACTATCACCATAGCATCTGCTCTATTGCACAACCTATAGTTACAGACTTTTTCCCCGATTTTTTGTCCATCAGAACTTCAATCAGTAGTGTTATGAAATCCCTTACCTCATCATCATATCAGCCGAAAGACTGCTGGGTGTAGGCCTCCCCCAGATATCTCCCAAAGGCCGGTCCTGTGCCTTCCCTATCCAGCTGGCACCTGCGATCTTTATCAGGTCATCGGTCCACCTTGTGGGAGGCCTACCCACACTGCGTCTTCGGATACGTTGTCGCCACTCGAGAACTTTACTGCCCCATCGGCCCTTTAGCCTGGCGATCCTTAGGGTTATGTCGGTGACCTTGGTTCGCTTGCGGACCTCCTCATTTATGATTCGACCGCGCAACGACCCTTGCCCTACGAACCTACTGATTAGTTTTCGGGAGTGATCCGCACGTGAAGGCTATTTATTTACTAGCAGCTATCACAGTTGTTGTATTGCACAGTGTGCTACTGTGCACTGTGTGCAGTGTGGTTTCTGGAAAACTGCTGTAACGGTTTTGCAAAATGGCTTCTTGGTAGGCATTTCTCGAATTAGGTACTAGTGAACGTGTGTATGTGTTTGTACAATTACAACGTAGGATAAAAATAAAAATACAGCTAAGTATCTGTTTCTTAAATTTTATTGGTAAATTCACATTCAAATTATAGACCACGTTGATGACGGGATGTTACATTATGGGATTACTACAGATAAAATTTTAGTTTCATAATTAATACACTAAGATACTGTACCGGTATGTATCAATTTCTAAAATCTACTGTTTCAATAACTATATATCAAGTTCCAGAGTGCATAAATGCTTCGAAATACCAGTGTCAGACAGAATAGAATAGGTACGAGAGCATGTTAAAATAGGACAACAATAGGACAATTCAAAAATACACAGTACATCTTTCTTTAAGAATCCACGATACAGATCAAACATCAAAAATATTTCTATATTAAAACTGCTACTTCACATAATAATTGTTAATTAAAATAATAATACGCGTGCTCATCACGGCTGGCGTGTAGCATACGGAACGTGTGATCGTCGTACATAATAAGAATTTACACTATCGTACTGGCGGTAGTTCACAAACATTAGTGAAGCCGTCGGTGAATCTATGAAGGTATAGTATAGCAGTATATATTAAGAAACTCGGCCCCGACGCGGGCCGGCGCCTGAGATTCAGCGCCCGCGCCGGGGACCCCGCAAACACATCCTCTCTAGCGCACCGCTCTCTTCCAACCAACGTATCAATATAAATTACTAACATTAAAAGTCACGGTTCAATTTCAGTCCGAAATCACATGCCGCGTTTGCGAACCACCGCCACGTGATCGGAAGACGTCCTGCTGGCGGCTGCCAATCGTGGCGGTGGTCGACTAATACTACAATAGCCGTGGGGTGGTTCGCAATCGGGGCACATATTACGAATTATAAATAAAATTATCTATATCGTTATTATAACTTATAAACGACACGATCTTGGGACAATAAAGACTAAATAACATACTACATACATTGACGTGACGTCACTGGATACGAACGGTTGGATAATTCAGGAAAGATAGAATTTACCAAGGAACTCGCCGAATACGTACTCGTTAACGTAAATATTATGAGATAATCTATATTTGAGTTGTTAATAACGTAAAATTTATGTATGTCAGCGTCGAGTGTACATAAATATCGTCTAGTCTGAGGGTCTTGTAAGGGCGAGCAGCATCATACAGCTGGTGCGAGGGCGGTGCGCGGCGGCCGGGGCTTACGAGCCCCACCAGTCGGGCCCGCCGCTGCTGCCGCTGCCGCCGCCGCCGCCGCCGTACGAGCCGCCATAGTTGCCGCCGTACGACCCGCCGCCGCCGCCGCCGCCGTACGATCCGAACCCTGCGGAAACGAACACCGATACCATATAATCAGGTGGAAGGACTCTATCAAGCCTGGCGAGTCCGCCTGGGTGAGTACCACTGCCTTATCTTTTTCTGCCGCCAAGCAACAATGCATAGTTGTGTTCCGGTTCGAAGGATAAGGTAGCCAGAGCAATTACGGGTATGAGGCATTTCAGCTTAGTCCACATAGTGACAACGCACCTGCGGTTCTGCATTTTTGTTGCCTGCAACCTAAATGTATGAGTTGTATATGGTATGGGCGACAGTTACCGCTTACCATCAGGTGAGCTGTCTGCTCGTTTGTTAATGAGTAGCATAAAGTCTATTATTCCGATTTTGACATTTTACAACTTGGACATTTTGCAACTTGGATATTCTGCACCTAAACGCTTACTACTTGTTGAATAGCAAATTCGTATATCCATACTTCTTTGCTACTACGGGACACTTTACATGAACATTTTGCAACTCGTTCAATCTGCAACAACTGGTGTTACTGTGTCCCACTGACCGGATCCCGCCATACCGGATCCGGGGCCTGCGGAGCGCGCGGGCTGCCGCGACTGCGTGCGGAAGTCGCGCGCGCCGAAGCCGCTGCCGCTGCCGCCGCCGCCGCTGCCGCCGCCGCCGAAGCGGCCGCCGCCGCCCGAGCGCGAGCCGCCCGTGCGCCGCCCGCCGCCGCCCAGCCGCCCGTCCGCCGCCGTCTCCGACAGCCAGCTACGGAGAGACAACACATTTATTACACATACTACTCGGTCACATTAACTTGACGCATCGCTGGAATGCGAGGCCTCGCCCGCTTCCCCCCGCATTCCCTTAGCTCGCCCGGCACACGTCAGTATGGTTAGCATCTCTGTTACCGATATGCGCGTCGATATTGTGGCTAGTTTTCTGTTGGTGTTCTTGGACATTTTGTTAAGTTTTCGTTATTGTTTTGTTAAGTTCGGACTATTTTTGTTAATTTTGTTTTGTTTGTGACTGTTTTTGAACATGGGGAAAACTATACACAGTGAAGTATCTTGTGTTGAAACTGCTGCAGTTTTTAAAAAATGGACGCTTTTGCATACCTGTTAATTTACCTACATGCTTTTTTTTCGCACCGTACCTGAGCGTCTAAATGACGTCACCAAGCCCATGCGTCAAGTAAATGTGACCGAGTAGTATGCGCTGATTACATTTGACTAAATTGACATTAAATATGGTCCATTTTTGTATCACTGCTTTTGAAAAGCGGAGTGACACGAAACATAATATAAGTGATAGGTAGGCATGTAAAAACAAATATTATTTTAGTCTACAGGGTACGCGTCGTTAGTATACTTATTTATTTATTAAGACACACCAACAGTATACATATTAAGACAATTAAATGTATATTCCATAATGACATGTGGCTGATATGCATACCATTGGTACAACATTACATACATACTTGTAGTGCACATTGTGATGTACTCTATTTTTTGCAGTAGAATAGAAAGGATAATGCAAGGATTTGACATAAAGCAATAGAAAAGTGACATAAGCGATCGCTGAATGACAATCGTCGTTCCGTCATTTTTATGTTATTTGACGATGTTATCCATTAGCAACTGTTTTACTCATGGAATTATACCTGTAAATTCTACAGCGTAGAACCTAAATCCGTGGGTAAAACTGTTTTCTAGTTATAATACCGCCAAATTGCGTATGACGGCAGGTATATACAAACGGCTAAACATAACGCTCGCCACTGTATACGCCGCCCGCGACTAATTAACCGTACTCACTTGGGCACATCCTGCTTAGCCTCGACTAGCAGCTCCACGAGGTCCCTGGCCAGTCCGCGATTGTTGTCGTTGAAGAAGGACGTCGCGACGCCCAAGTTGCCCATGCGGCCCGTACGCCCGATGCGGTGCACGTACTCCTCCACATCGGAGGGCAAGTCGAAGTTGATCACGTGGCACACGTGCGGTATGTCCAAGCCTGGGAGTGGGAGATGGGATGGATGAGTTGTTTATTCGTCGTGTGAGTGATAAGGATCAGCCACGATTTTAAGCCATTAGCTTATGATACCACTTGAATGACTGTGAAGAAATTTTTACGATATTTCTTAAACCAGATAAGATATATGCGCTAGAACAGTGATTTTGGCATGTCTGATGATGTTATTCGACACCCGGGTAAACCTTACATAACACGTAATAATGCACATATTTTATTGCGCTTGACATTTAATTCAGACCCATATAACTAAGCATTTCAAAATTGACTTCAAAAATTCTTTCATTGGTATGAAAATTAACCAACGATTGTATAAATTATATATACTTAATCGAAATTGCACTTACAACATTGACATGCTAATGTAATATGTACTACATCGTCAATTTTAATTAATTTAATTTATGTACCTCTAAGCCGACTAATGTTTTCGAGGCAAAGTTCTGGAGTCTCCGTAGGTTGGAAAATGGGCAGCAACGTTTTCTATTGTTACATTTATAACACTGCGATCTCCAACCCGCCTGCCAAGAGTGGAGATTATGGCAATGACCCCCCTTTTCGTTGCCTTAAGTCCTGCAGTGCACTGTTATGAGCTGCGTATGTGTACGTGTGTGTATGTGTATGTGACGTACCTCTAGCCGCGACAGCTGTGGCGACGAGTATGGGCGTCTGTCCGGTGCGGAAGCGGCGAAGAGCTTCTTCGCGCTCGCGCTGTGTGCGGTCGCCGTGGATCGAGGTCACGGGGTAACGCTCCGTGTCCAAGTACTCCTCCAACTGGTCCGCACCTGCGTTGGTAAATCAAATCGGTAGGTTAGATAAGGAAGCTAGCGCAATCAGATACCCTGCTGCAAAAAGAAGAGACAGGTAGATGGTTTCATACAATCAATTTTTATTTCGGATCGGTTACGTTACCTTAAGAACTCTAGAGCTCCTCCATCCATGCTCTAGATATGCAAAATCAGATTGCACCCAGAGAGTTAACATAGGGAGAACCAAATTGTCTTGATTGTGTGAAAAATGCCTATATGCCCGTTTTTCTTATTTGCAAAGGAGTGTATAATGAGGACGCACCTTTCTTTGTCTCGACGAATACGAGAGTGAGTTGATCTTCCTCGGGACGCGAGCGTTGCATCAAATTGGAGGCGTTCAGCAAATCCAAGAGGAAAGATCGTTTTTGTGACTCTTCAACCCAAACCACCTGATAAACAAGAAAATAATATTGGATTAGTTACGTATTGTTACTGCACTGACTCACCCGTTCGATAGGCGGCAGGTGTACAAGGTTGCATTTCAATTTACAGTACATGTGCAAGAATATTGGCACTGACTTTGTAACAGTCGTTGACCTACATATCGGAATAGGTCACACTTGTTTTCATGTCGCCACTGGTCACCTATTCGTTGGTTAGGAGACTATCATATATTTCTATACAAATCGCTCCTAAGCCCACTCAGAACAATGACATTGCGAAGCATCGGAATAGCGATATAATTTCTATTCGATCCCAACGTCTCATACACCGTGACACACACACACACACAGTGGAATGTTGGAAAGGCTATGAGTTAAACTCCCTCAAATATTGATTCCGTCTGGGCCACTTCAATACCAATTTCGTCGTAGTGCAGGGCCCACTGTTACCATAATCTTTTTGTTTTTTTTAGTTAATAACATGCAATTTTTTACTATAATAAAACAAAGCAAATCCTCCCACCTTTTGGGTAATGTTCTCCGACGTGGAGCCGACGCGGCCCACGGCCAAGAAAACGTAGTTGTGCAGAAAGTCCTGCGCCAGCGCCTGTATCTGTTTCGGGAACGTAGCCGAGAACATGAGCGTCTGCCGGTCGCCCGTCTTCGGCATAGTGTGGCACTCGACTATCTTGCGGATCTGCGGCTCGAAGCCCATGTCCAGCATGCGGTCGGCCTCGTCGAGTACCAAATGGCGGCAGTGGTCGAGGACTATGCGGTTTCGTAGCAGCATGTCCGCGAGCCGGCCCGGCGTCGCCACCAGCAGGTGGCAGCCGCGCTCCAGCTCGCGCAGCTGCTCGTGTATGGGGGAACCTCCGTATCTAAGAAAAAAATACTACGTAAATACCATGTTTTTAAATCTATCGCGACATCACTCATTATCACACATTTTAAGGATGTGTTCCGGGTCGTCCCGTGACCATGATGCATGCAACTGTGTCGAAATATCGCGCTATTCGTCAACAAAAGTACGCGGTAGAAAACGGAACATACCATTAAAATGTATGTAAATACCGTCTTCTTCTTATCGAGTCAATGGACTCAACTCCCCCTTACACTTTGTTCGCCCAGTATTCGGCGACGCGTACAGCATTTGGACTGGCCTCGAACGATTACTCCGTTGTGCAAGTTTTAGGACACGCCGAGCGTGAGACGAGGTGGTTCATCTTTTGCGGAAATACGCCACAGTCACAGGGAGAATTTTCCTTCACTTGCGTAGATTCTCTATGTAAATACCGTCACAGGATGCCATACCTCCTCAGTGTACCCAGCGGGAACTTAGTCAACGTTGTAAAATACACAACAGAAAAATTCTAATTGTTTTAACACTCTTGCAAAACACGCTTCTAGTTTTAATTGCGATGATGTTACTATGAGGTCACGGTTTGTTTCACACCCTTTCTCAAATTAGCTTATTCTCATCTTGCTAATTGTTTAGAACACATCATCATCAGCACTATTGTAAGTTCGTTTGAAAGTGATATTACCTCATGTGTTCTAATAAATAAAGAACTATTGGCTATTAAAGGACAAGATCATTCTAGAAAAGTGGTAATAAAATCATACTTACACGACACATGGTCGCACTTTGGAGCGATAAGCAAATTTTCTAGCCTCGTCAAATATCTGAGTGGCGAGCTCGCGCGTCGGGGCAAGCACCAGCCCCAGCGGGTACTGCTTGTTGCGGCGGTTGAACGGCCTGCGGAACAAACGGACATATAAGAATAACCACACAATGAATCATGGTTTCGGTATATAAAGTGGCGTTGAGAGTTAAGAATAAGTCGCCTTTATTGTATAGGTCGAAGAATACCTGAACACACTGGAGCATAGGGATTCATACCTCAGAGAAATAAAATGAAGCAAATGAATAAAAGATTGTAAACAAAAGTTCAAAACTATACACCTGTAGGCTAATTACGTAACTCTGTTGCATGATTGCCGCGGTGTACAGTCGCGGACTTTTTATAACAATATTTCTCCTCTCATCGGCCTTGCTTTAGTCAATAGACTCACCCCATGTTTTTGACGGGTCCAGCCTCGTATATCTGATTGAGGATCGGCACCAGGAACGCCGCAGTCTTCCCGGAGCCGGTCTGCGCGCAGGCCATCAAGTCTCTGTGTCCCAGCACAATCGGAATCGCATATTTCTGCACCGGCGTCGGCTTGTCGTAACGAGCCAGCGCAATGTTCGTCCGCATTATTTCCGTCAGGTTAACATCCTCGAACTGCGAAGGCAACGGGTTAACATTAAAATTGGAAATAACTCCAATACTCGTAATATCATATCAACCAGAAGACGCCTACTGCTGGGCATAGGCCTCCCCCAGAGATCTCTACAAAGGCCGGTCCTGTGCTTTCCGCATCCAGCTGGTACCTGCGATCTTTACCAGGTCGTCGGTCCACCTTGTGAGAGGCCTACCGACGCTGCGTCTTCATACAGTATTGTTGATGAAATCCACTTACGCTGGAAATGAATTCCGGCACGCGGTCTCCGCTGGCCTCCACCGGGATATCCTCGTATTTGGAGAAATTGATGCCAGTGTTACCAGTGCCAAACAGGTCCAACTCCTGCCGCTCGTCGCGAGGTAGCGGGACCGTCCAGTCATTCTGCCGATTACATTAAAAATCATATTAGGTCAAAATTGAATATAAGGCGAATATTCTTAATAATTGTACATTTGACTAAATTCAGAAGCAAAAAGCGTGAGAGCAAATCAAAGTGGAATGTAAGGCTTTTGAAAAGCGGGGCGACGCCAAACATAATATAAATGATACAAAAATGTACCTCCTTATTTTTTTAAATTCATTTATTGTATATAAAACTAAAATTACATGATACAGTGCGAATGACATATAAAACCACCAAGGTACTAATGTCATCTTGTAACACATTAAATTAAAAAAATAAATATACTTGTCTTTGAGCAATACATTCCACTTCGATTTGCTCTTACGTTCTTCGCTTCTGAATTCAGGCTACTGAATTATGTCCAAGCGAATATTAGAAGAGGTCTAGCAATCCGGTATCCGGTACGTACATCGTCCTTGCGGGAGGTGGTGCGTCGCACGTCGTCGGACGACCAGCGCGAGTTGCCGCGGTCGTCGGGGCGCGGCTCCGGCTCCTTCCAGCGGTCGTTCCGCGGCTGCGGCGGCTCTGCGTAGTCGTCGTCGCGACGCACGTCGCGGGCGGGGGCGCGCGGCCGCTCGCGCTCGCGCTCGCGGTCGCGGTCGGCCGGCCGGTCGACCCACCGGTCGCCGCCGGGCTCGGCCCAGCGGTCTGAGTCGCCATTCTGGTAGCCAGGTTCACGACCTGCGGGCGGGGCCGCTGAACTGTCGTGAGCTGATTGTTGGGAATTTATTTACGATGTGCACGTAACATCCGTTTTCGCTACTCGAATTAAGCATTACCTAACTGGGAAACTCTTATCTTTAGGAATGGTCTTAGCCAATGGTTAACTCGAATTAAGCATTACCTAACTAGGAAACTCTTATCTTTAGGAATGGTCTATTTCGCCTACTAGTGGTCGGGCTCCGATAAAAAACACCGCAAATCGATAACCGTTTGGTACATGGGTACTTTAGGTTGAAACAAGCATTTTGAGCGGTAGTTCTTAAAAATATTCCCATGGGGAGGGCAATACTGACATCATAAATTTTTTGGATGGGATATGAAAATATTTTTTTTTTAACTTATCGTGTTTGGTATCAAATGAAAGGGCTTCACGAGACGGTTAAAAATATACTACAACAACATTCGGCCACCTGTTTTCTGAAAATCCGAGATGTTTTCAAAACATGCCAAGTTTGGGCTCCTCCGGGTACGAGACTACGTAGTGATTTTTTGTAAATCATACGCCAAATTTCTCTTAATATACTCATATCTAACGTCAAAAAGGCAATTTCAAAAATATTAACCATTACAATTTTTTTTTTTTAAAGTTTGAGATTTAGAATTTTTTTTAAACTTACGAACTGTACTGTACTAATATTGTATTTTATGGTATTATCTATGTTCTCACACGCTTACTATTTCAATTCCAAATCCCCTTCCAATATCGACGAACACTAGACGCTGTCTCCGCCACTGACTGACTACGCCTCGGCTCGCGGCATCATATCCGCTCAGGTGCAGGGTAAGGAGTGGAGGGGCGGGGGGTTATGGAAATAGGAAGCGTGTGAGCATCAATTTAACATAGATTATACCATAAAAGGAGGAGCCCATACTTGGTATGCTTTGAAAAAAATTCTTGGATTTTTTGAAAACAGGTGGCCGACTTGTAATTGTGCAGTATATTTTTAGAACCGCCTCAAGAAGCCTTTTCATTTGACACCAACCACGATAGGTTTCTGAAAAAAAAAACAAAAAAGTTTCAATTCTCATACAACCAATTTATAACGTCATTACTGCTTCCCCTAATTTAGGCGATGCACCCAATCCACTTCCTAACTTTGAGCGTTACCTAACGGCGATAGTTATTTCCTAGCGGTATGTGAGACGTATTTTCATCCTAGGCAATTCCTAAGTATTTGGGCATCGGATTCAGGCAATTCCTATGTTTAGTGAAAACGGGCATTATTGTTTTACGACGCCTAACTGTACTGTAGGTAAACCATCTATGTTTCGGCTACGTTTAGGCCACCGTTTTGTAACACTTCCTTCCACTTGTTTACCATAGTATTAAGATCCTACCTAAGCTTGCTAACCAAGGCGATGTCATCAGAGTATTCCACCAGTCATAGAGGTGTTTCCGGAATTTAGGTCGAGAGGACATCCAACACGACGCAGAACAAAAAACACACCTGAACAAAACAGAACCCTGCTGAATACCTACGTAATCGTTAGTAGTAACGTTAATTTTAGTGCCTCACCGAAACATGATTCCTAGCTTAAATAACATGTTTCAATTTGTATTTTATGTATATTGTTATTCGTATTTCCGCCGCGCCCCGCGCGTGTATTTTCATACTGAATTATACAGAGCTAACTCGTATTGAACGAAATAAAGGCATTTGTTCTCGACTGCTGGGCCTAGGCCCGCGAGCGCTATTGCACCCTCGCCTTGGCATGCCGCCGCATCCAGTCTTCCCCAGCAACTTTCGCAGACGCTTATCTTTGTCGGTTCTTCGGAAGGATAGAATGTCAGTTTCGTTTGTAGGGCAATGGCAGGTGTAGAGTTTAGTCTCTCAGACCCTGCTTTAGTGCGAAAGGTGTCGGAACGCATTGACGACCTGAAGCAGAAGATCGCTGCTTGGGAAAATCGGATACGGCGATATCGGTCCAGCGTACCCGCCGCAGCTTTACTGCAGCCTGGATAGACTACATAAAGGCGTTTGACTCGATACCCCACACATGGTCGAAGAGAGTCCTTGAGCTGTACTAGATGAACGATACTGTTCGACGCTTCCACGAGACCAGTATGGGGCAGTGGAATACACAGCTCAGTCCATCTGGGGTGCGTCTGTCGGCTGCGGAAGACCGAGATAAGGATTGAGAAGGGTATATTCCAGGGCGATTGTCTGAGTCCACTTTGGTTTTGCCAGTCACTAAATCCGCTGAGTACTTTGCTGGATATAACAGGAACAGGTTTTCAGTTTCAGAGAGGAGAAACAACTCTCCCACCTTTTCTACGTGGACGGTCTCAAGTTGTTTGCGCCTAGTGCCTAAAGATTGGCGGAGCTACTGAAAGTTACTGAGGATTTCAGTGGCTCCATCGGCATGAAGTTTGGGTTGGATAAGTGTGCGGTCGTCTACGTAAATAGAGGTCGAGTAGGAGGGGCAGATGTCGACTCACTAAATGTTGATATGCGTACTCTCTCCGAAACTGAATCATACCGGTATCTGGGCATGTCACAGGGTGTGGGTATAGATGTGGTGGTCGTAAAACAGGACAGTTACAGACGCCTTTTTTGGGCGCTTGTCGAGGCTGCTGCAAAGCTACGTGTCCGGCCCCAACAAGGTCAGGGCGTCGAAGTCGGAGAGTAGTTGTTTGCATAGAGTTGTCAAAGACTGTGATAAAGGACTAACCCCTCTCTCTTTGGCCGAAGTGAATCGGCAGTACTTCATACCGTTCGAGAGGCTGTCTGCACTTCTGTCAGTACTTCTCTTAATACTACGATTAAAGAGATAGCAATATGTACATCACGCCTTTTCCACGCCAGCGTCACGTGAATCTGATGGACTCCGTGCATTGGCTGCACTTTGGAGACCTCTTTGAGGAAGCCCGAGGTTTTGTCTGTGCAATACAGGGCCAAGTCGCCATAACCCGGCACTACCGGAAGTATATCCTAAAAGAGAGGACGTGTGCAGAGCGTGTCTCCAGCCTGGAGAGTCGCTCAGGCATATTACTTCCGGGTGTCTTGTACTGGCTAATACCGAATATTTACACAGACACAACCAAAATACTCCATCTCGAGTTAGCTTTTAAATACGGCCTCATTAGTCAGAAGATACCATATTTCAAATACTCGCCGGAGCCGGTACTCAAAACGACCGCCCTCGATTGTACCGGTCCATCATTACGGACAGGACTGTTCCTGATAACAAGCCTGATATTGTACTGATGGACCGGGTGAAATCGTGTGTGTTCTTGTGGACGTCACTATCCCTTTCGATGAAAACCTTATCAAAGCCGAATTAGACAAAAATATTAAGTATCTGAATCTGGCGCACGAGGTTACCGATATGTGGCGAGTGACGTCCACTGAGATCATTCCAGTCGTAGTTTCAACCAACGGTCTAGTCCCAACTTCTCTTCGTGGCCTGATGGCTGATGGAAGAGGTTGGAACTGAGTGACGGACCAGTGGTAGCGAGGCTCGAGCGAGTGGTATTGCTGGATAACGCGAGTATTGCCCGCCGATTCCTCTCTCTTGCCCTGATCCTCGGAAGTTTGACCTCCTCTGCCGAGGGATGTGTAAACGGGAAGAAAAATAATTTAATTTCTCAATAACAATCATTATCTTATCTTGATCCGCCTCATGGCCTCATGGAATGGCTCATGGCATCTTCTGCCTTACCGCAAAACCACTTCAACATTCACGACAATAGGTCCCAGATCGAAGGGGCATTGTATAGAATTTGTTTCGAAATTCATGCTGAGACCTATTGACTGATTATTTTATTAGTTAAAAATAAAACATGACACACACAATAGCGCATGACAATTAGTACGGGTGAGGTGGAAGCGTATGCGCGAACTCTAGTCGACACAAAAGCTTACAAACGTAGTTTCGTAGTTTCGGCAATTTACTGCCGAAACCGAAAGTAAACCAAACCCCCAATTTAGCGCCGAAACCAGCCGAAACTGAGAGTTTGAGCGGACACTAGTGTATTTTAAGCCATTCTTTTGGACTTTTGCCCATTTTGACCTATAAATGAAGCCACTAATGGGCTAGCATTAAGAGATAACGTCTATGTATAACTATCACAGTCACCTAATGGTTACAAAAGTAACTCACCGCGGTCCCTGCGCGGGTATCGCGAATCGTGGCCGCGATCGTTCTCACGGTCGCGGTCACGGTCGCGAAGGTCGCGCTGAGGTCCACGGTCGTAGCCTCTAGAATTGCCACCCAATGATGAACGGTTGTCCCGCGAGTCGTTCGGACGACTGTCTAAGCCTGAATGCTTAGACTCTTCTCCTGTGGATCAAAAAGAGAATTATAAAATTATGAATCGGATGTCAATTGCTCGTTAACAATATTTCATCTAACCATAACAATATAATGAAGAGGTAAAACCGATTTTGCGTCCCATCTATTCGAAAAACGACGATGTCTTCCCGGATAACAGGGAATAAAGTAGATCTTTTAAGCCCTAGGGATTAAAAGTGTTTTGAATTTAGAACAAAGGAATTATAAAATTATGAATTGGATGTCAATTGTTTAACAATGTTTCATCTAACCATAACAATATAATGAAGAGGTAAAATAGGTTTTATCCCATCTACGACGAAAAACGAAGTTTTCATCTCAGAAAACGGGGAATAAAATAGATCTTTTATGCCCTAGGAGTGTTTTGAATTCAAACCGATTCTTTAAGGAGTCAATTGCGTAACAATGTTTCATCTAACCTTAAGAACATAATGAAAAGGTAAAATAGTTTTTCACCCATCTACGACGAAAAAAGACGTTTTATTCCCCGATAACAGGGAAGTCGATATTTTAAGCTCTAAGTGTTTTTAATTTAGATTAGAACATAGACATTACGTTCCGCGACAAAGAAATCGAACGTCCATATTGTACGTTCCCAGTTCACGGCTTGTAAACAGTATGACAAAAAAAAATTTAAAATTTTTTTCGTGAAGTGGGTCCGAATTTTTCTCAAGAGTGAAGATTGTGTCTGTCGGTCGCAAAATTATTTTTTCTTTGAGCGGCGTATTTTCAATTCCTCGCTAGCTCAAGATTCTACTTTAGAATCCTTCGCTTCAATAGCGCCCTCTTAAAATAGCACCCTCGCCTAAAAATACCACTTTGCGCCCTTGACACAATCTTCTATTGGCCGTGACTTCTCTGGCTGGAAGGACGTCCTTTTTATATAACACTTAATTGCTGACACAACACTCTAAATAGAAATCTACATTTTAAACTATATTTGTGTTGTGAATCTGCAATTTGGTGTCATATCATAGGTATATTTAGTTTTATCATACGACCAAAACTGACTGAGCTATGTGTTCAAACTTTTGTTGACTGCACTTTTCATACAACCCACAGTCACTTTGACGTCATAGGGGTAACCTACCCCATATAATAAATGTTCTTACTAACACCGATAAAAAATACAAATTTTGTAAATGAGATATCGTTCTGTGATGTACTGATCGTCATCAAAGTTAAGCACAATGGACTTGTCTTTTAATGATATACCGTCAGGAGGTGCCAATTGGTCCCAAGCAGAAGACCTTGGCCAACCTCGCTTCGCCAACGAGTGGCGAAATCGTTCCAGTGCTTAAGTTCGACTAGACTGAAAGTACGAAAAAGTCACCCATCCAGTTCCCGGACTCTGCAAGCGTTGCTTAACCTTGGTTATCGGCCTCGCGAGCACGCTGCTATTAGACCAGTGCCGCTTCTCTTTTTTTCACTCATACACACAACAGACCACTAACATTGTTATGCCAGTACAAGAGATCTCCATGCCAGTTGTAAAATTATACAACAAACAACAAATAATAATTAGTAATCATCATCATCACCCGCTTTCCTACTTTTCCTCCTCCACTTTGCTCGGTCTTCAGCATCCTAGCGTCGTAAGCCGTTGGCTCTCGCATCCGACTCCGCGATATCAGTCCATCGCTTCTAAGGTCTCTGCACGGCAAATCACAAGTGTGTCCGCGACACAGCTCATGCCGCGAGAGAGCGTTTGTTTCCTTCTCTCAATACTAAAATGAATGAGATAGTATCTTTGTCGCGCCTTTTCTCGCTCATCGCGCGCGAGAACAATTCTTGCTAGCCGTACTGGAGGGACATTTTCGTAAGCTTGGTCACATATTTCCCACGCATCCCTGGCGCTTACGTAGTAGTCTGTTCCGTAACTTATTATTAACCAGGCATATTGGTGGCGTTTGTATGCACATCATGTAGACTGCACAAAATAGCCATATAATAAGATCATCATCATCATCATCATCATCATTTTGGCGTCATGTCCCGGTTGCGCTCCCGCGCAGCACCAGTGCGCCCGGAGTCCGGTCCTACTCCTCTCCTAAGTACCTAAAATGTGTATCTCCAGGATAATTCGACCACTTGATAAATAGGTCTGACAAGAAAATATTGATAAAAAATATCCTACAAAAAATGCACATTATTATTGAACGTCTTATAAGTTTTTCAGATCTATGACGTTGGCTTATCAATGACGCAGCAGCGGCGCGTCGACAAAGAGCCACGTTCGTAGAAATTGGTGAATCGGCGCTACAAAACTATTAGAAAATACATGCATACATGAAGCTCACGCCTCTGTCCCACAGGTGGGGTAGGCAAAAATTATTAGAAAAGGTAACAAATATTGGTAATTGAATCTGTTTATTCATTTCAAACAAACTAATTTCAGGTGTTGGTTGCAGAACGTGATGATATATCTATATATAATAGTAGCTCTGGCTCGCGTGTTCGTCCGTATAGAATTCTATATTTACGTTCCGGACGCAATCCCGCAGGACGTGGGACTATCATTGAATTTCTAAAAAATTTTTTTCATTAAAATCCGTTCAGTACTTTACGCGAGGAGTATCAAACATCCATCCATCCTTATAAACTTTCGCATTTGTAATCTTAGTAGGATGGGATTTATTTTATTATATTTTGTGGTGTTATCAGTGGTGATTATGTTTAGGTGATAAACTGTAACATCACCTAATTTGCCATACACTACTGTACCTTTATTGCACAGTATAGATATCATTTTCATGCCAAAGTATGATATCTTTATTGCTGATAAGCATTGGTTCTATTCATATTGTCGTTATGAATAGAAATATAAACTCCAATTGAAATATGTCATTTCCTAAACTGATAACCTAGCCAGACACTGATTATTACTTCAGCCTAGTATGTTAATGTAATCTTGTGTTTTTATGACCTACTTTTTAATATTTTAATTTTAATATATTCTATGTAAAAGGAATTTTTTGTATACATATACCATATAAATCAGCAATAAATTAATAAAGTTTTGAGTTCGTCATTTTTATCTTAAATTATAGTGTATACTGACCCACTCCAATTATTGATGGAGACATAAATCTAATATTATTATAAGATATATTCCCCAAAACTGGCAAAAATGAATAATTTTTGGGAAAATTTTGAAATTTTGGACTTGAATATAAATATCAAAATCTATACCAATAAAGCTGAAAAGTTTGATTTATTTGTTTGTTTGAAAGGACTAATCTCTGGAACAATCAGCCGAATTACAAGAAAATTTCCTTTTGCATATGATAGATGGAAATCTAGGTCTTCCCCAGATACAAGGCAACTTTTATCTGCAAAATAAATCTGAAATGGTTGAAGCAGGTGTTGAAGCATTGTATGGAACTTCTCCACACGCCCATCACCATCAGCAACGCCATCTATTGTCTGTGTTAGTGCTTTACAATACTAAAATACAATATTATATTAATATAGAAAAATAAATAAATGAAACTCATCAGAGAAGGTTGGGATAAAAAGTTTTGTTTAGCTTCTAAGAATTGAGTCGCTAAAAGGGTATATTTCAGTCCCAATTCACCACAAAATAAGTTCTCTCACAACTACCGGCCAATCTCTGACAAACATCATCTTTTTTATTGATTATACAAATATAAACATTATTTTGGAAAATCTAGTATAATAAACAAACATGATTGTTTGATTCAATAGTAATTATACAAAACTGATTTGTTTACAAATTACATTATTATCATAATTAATGTTTCAGTAATTGATCCATAACAATCCTACCTACTATAATAAAGGAGACTGGGCAAAAGTGGTCTAAGAACCAGCACCATCATGGTAATGACCTATGGGTTAGGGTGACGCAGCTGCATATTTTACAAGAGGGCAATAAAATCTATCCCTTTAGTTTCGAGAAAAAACCATTCATTTGTCACATTTGTTTGGCCGAGTGCCGTATTTTTTGAACCAGTAGCGACATTGTTACGGAGTATAAGGTTAAGCACCTTTAACTATGTTTTTATGCCACACAACATCAAAATCGGTTCAGGAAGCTTCGAGAAAAATGTATGTCTTTTGCACATTTGTAAGACAAGTGTCATATGTCGTGCAGCATAAGAATATTGTTGAAGTTGCTAAACCTGTACTCCGTAATCATGTCACTGCTGGTTCAAAGAATACAGCACTTGTCTTACAAATGTGCAAAAGACTTGCATTTTTCTCGAAACTGGTAGATCCGATTTTGATGTCGTGCAGCATAAGACCATTGTTGAAGTTGCTAAACCTGTACTCCTTAATCATGTTGCTGCTGGTTCAAAGAATATGGCACTTGGTCATACAAATGTGCAAAAGACATGCATTTTCCTCAAAACTGCCGGGTCCGATTTTGATATTGTGCAGAATAAGAATACAGTTCAAGATGCTCCATCTGTACTCCGTAAGCATGTCACTGCTGGTTCAAAGAATATGTGCACTTGTCATACAAATGTGAAAAATACATGTATTTTTCTCTATGCTGCTGGGTCCGAATTTGATGTCGTACAGCATAAGAATATAGTTGAAGATGCTCAATCTGTACTCTGTAACCATGATACCACTGGTTCATAAAAAAAAATTTTTTTTTTATGACTAAGGTGGCAAACAAGCTTACGGCCTGCCTGATGGTAACTAGTCACCGCAGCCTATGGACGTTTGCAATACCAGGGGCATCACCCACGCGTTGCTGACCCTGTAAAAACCTTAAAAATAATATGGCACTTTCCATACAAATGTGACAAACAAATGCTTTTATCTCTAAACTGCCGGGTCTGATTTTGATGTCATGCAGCATACAAATATAGTTGAAAGTGGTAAGTATACCACTATTGGTTCATAGTATAGGGCACCTATACAAAATGTGCTAAGTAAGTATGTCTATCTATTTTCAGAACATCTGGTCTGATTTTGTAGAGAACTACAAAATGTATTTTAGGATGCTAAACGTAAATACTATACCAATGTTGTTATTTGGCCATATTCCACTCCCCCTACATAAGTACCCAGTCTCCTTTAGTAGTTCATTTTTGTCCATAAACACAATTTTTTTTTAGCTGAGTTGCGAATCTTCTGATAGAGTAGGGATACACCAGCTATTATGTCTTTCTAAATAAAATGTATGCAGGATTCATCCACTATGTGATGTTTCATTTGTCAGTTCTGATCCAGAAAAGTCTTGTACCTTACAATAAATACAATCTTCTTGCAAGAGAGATTATGCTAATAGATTTGGGTTTTCAAGGTATTGTTTATAGACACACTTTACTATAGTATAGAATTTAATCCCTCAGCAGTATGGAATTTAAACACTGTGGGTAACACATATAAATAAATATTCAATAGCTAGTGAAATTCTGCTTCAGTGATAGCATTTTAGATCTTGAAATTGCTGGGAGTCGCACTACCTCAGAGCAGTATGTCCAGATTGGTTTCATATTCACAATCACACAACATAATATAAAATTTAACACACAGATAACTTACACTATAACATTTGAAGTGTCAAATAGGTCATGGTGTCACAGCAGCATATATGGTTTGAGATAAGTAAGATGATTATATTTACATATTACATTACAATTAGTTCAGGACCTAGAACAACAAAAAAAATAGAACAGTACCTTGAGGTGGAGGGTTGGCCAGCTGCCTGCGCAGATGCGGGGGGATGTAGCGGCCAGCACTCTTAGAAGCCTGAGGCTGCAAGTCCAGACCAGCAAGCTGGAAAACCAATTACACGTTTCAAAACTAGATTTTACAAATTTAATAAAATGTACAAGTTATATACAAACATACAGATTACTTGTATGTAAAAATGGAATCTGTACAATTTGACTAGCATTCTAACTTAAGTCTTTTGAACTGGTACTTAATATTATATTTGTACAATAAAAGTAAAAATAAAATGCGAAATGTATTTTATATAATTAGGTAATATACTGGTAATAAAGTTTGATATAGAAGAATAAAATAAGCAATTTTTTTGTGAAATTTCAATTATTCTCTTCTCACCTACGCAATGTCGTGTTATAGTGAAATGACCTCATCATCTATACTTATAGGAAAGTTACTATGATTCATTATGGTACTAGAGTACTCTCGGCACAATATAACAATTTTACCGATAAAACTGTAAAATCAATCAGATACCCTAGGACCAAAGTCGCCATGTTGGTTATGCTAAGACACGTAAAGCATTGGAATTTCTTTGTTCCATACTGCAACCCATGTGGCACCTTCATGAATTGGACAACAATATATGAATTTGCAAAAATTTACACGAAATAGTAGTATCATGAAAGAAGTAAGTTCAGGCATCTAAAAATCAATACAGTACATGAGGCACTGACCTGCTGCTCTAGACCTGTTCCATTTTGGTTGGTAACATTACTCATATTACTACCAAGCGGTTCGTTTTTTTGGGAACTTTGCTCCGGAAATATTATACAAACACAGTCTACAATTAATTTTGCACAAACACAAATTCACAAAATCACATGAAAAGGCTTCAATTTTTCTCTGAACCGAAATCACTTTTCATTCGCAGTTTTTGTTCCTTTGTTATGTGTTGCCAGTCAAAATATTTTATTTTTGTTTTAAATGTACTAAATATTTGTCTATGGTTCTTCATTTCAACTTGGAGAGTGTCAGGATCGCAGGTGGGATGACTCATCCAAATCCAAAGAAATTGCCTAATTTCCTTGGTATTTTTGTTCAATGTAGTTACCCATTGGTTAAAGAAATAAAAATTATGTTGTTATGTGTAAAAGGGGTGTCAAAGAACGTTTTAGAACAATAGTTATTTGGTCTTACAATTTCTTTGTATTAGCCATGGAAATGGATCAACCCTTGCCTAAGATTCAATTACGGTTGCCAACCCTCCTACATAATATAGTAAACTACTGTTTAGGTGTACGTCTACTATTATTGTGAAATTTTAATATAGTAGGCGAAATTACTCAGCCAAATCACTTATCAGTATCAGATACTGTAAAACCTGAAATTTAATTCAGCTAACTACGAGTACTTATTAATACTTTTCATAAAAGCTGAGTTATTGGTGATTTATAATTTAGAATTAGATCACATTAATAATTATAAAGCATTCGTTAAGAAATATATTTCATTGAATATACTATATTATTTTTTTATTTATTCATTTTTTTCAGGCAAACTGAGGCCCATATTTATAAATACACAAACAACGTAAATACAAAATAAACTGATACAAAATACAGACAAATATAAAACTATAAATTGTAATATAAAATATATATGAAAATATAATTCATTAATATCTTAAAAAAATAACTGACACTTAATGTCGTTCCGCGGCACCGGAAATTCTGGGTCGCCCACGGAATCGCCGGTACACCACACCCTTCGGCCAATAATCTTCCCCCATGAAGAAATCCAAATCTGCTGTGGGAACCAACCTCGAGCCCGCGAGGTCGACACTCGCACAGCCGCTTCGAATATACACATTAGCAGCGTCAGCAGGCGACCCGATGACTGTAATACAGTTACGCAAAGCTTTGACTTCCTCCCGTAACTCAACTACAGTTTTTTAGGATGCCTTAAATTTTGCTCCCATTTCGGCCAGATTTGCCTTCAGGAGCACGATGTCCTTCAGCAACCGAGTGACGTCGACGTGGTCGAAGGTGACGGGCGGGAGTTTATTCAGGTCCCTCGCCACTAACGTTGGAACTGGTCTGGATCTGTCTCTTTCAGCAGCGTGATAATGTCCTGTATGCTTCTCGGTGTCGCGACGGCGTGAGGGGCAACTTCTCCATCACGTTGAGTGAAGAGTACTGTAACACCTTGCCTTCAGATATGTCCGTCTCCGAGAAGTTGGTTTTACATGTCTGAACGGCACTAACCTCGCAATCACGTCTAATTTTTGCTGTAAGAACGCGAGGAGCTCGTTCACAAAGATGTTTATACCCATCGCAGTGACGCACGTGCGATGGTTTGCAAAACATTATTAAAAGCCTATCTAATATATTTTTATTAAGCTTGACAGCGACAGAGGAGACCTGTCAATTGTGGCGCTAGTTCTGCGTTTTATGTAGCAACACCGGAAATATGTAGATTCTGTGACAGAATTCGAATGTCGCTAACAAAGGGGTCATGGATAAGAAGGAACGTGACGAATAAAGAAACTAATATGTCCCGATTGTGAAATTAGAATAATGACGTTTCAAAAGAAACCCAGCGCACTCCTTCATGGAATTATGAATCTTGTCAAATTAGTCAATATAAGCCGACTAATTTTAAATAGTGTACAATAACGAAGGCAGCTTATTAATATATGATTTGTTTAAATTATTATTTGTATTAGTTATAGACTACTCAATAGCGTCAAGTTATATTTCCTCTATATAGTTTATTATTGCCAGTAAAATAAATTGAGTATGCTCATATTTCCTGTCAAAGTACAACTACTGTCATGTACGAAGAGACCTAGCGGGTCACGTGGTTCGCCTTGCGCAGTAGACGATTTATGGGTTACATTGGCGGTATGCGCGCGGGAGGGGAGCAGACGAGCCACTTAGGGGTGAGGTAAGAGGCGTGCAGGGCGAGTAACGGCCGCGGCGCGCCCGCACGTGCAACGGCCGTCTGACGCCCTCCGCATCTCGCGCATATCCAGTCGTGGTCCGCTAGTAATAACGAGTTAAAAAGTTGATAATTGTTTTGTTTTCCTTAGTTTTCATTGTTTATTACCACGGTGAATTATGCCTCGAAGTAAAACTTTAAACCGACAATTTAGGAAACTTGTGTACGACGTATAAGGGTGTTTGGAAGGGAGCTGTACATACGCCTAGGGTAGAAACTAGGGATAGTCTGCTACCTACCAACCAAGTACAGTGCAATAAGTAATAAATCGAAGGTATTTTTATTGTATAAGTACACCCAGAAACTAAATAATAGAGGTGATTCAGCATCCACAGGTCAACTGTTTGTTTGTATGGAAACTTGTGGCACTATAGGTTGTATTTACAGTTGTTAGCATTGTAGAAAGTTATGTAGGTGGTGGTTGCCTCTCCTTCGGTGGCGGCGGAGGCTGACGCTCTCGTGGAGCCGGCGGAGGCTGACGCTCTCGCGGAGCCGGCGGGGGATGCCTCTCACGTGGTTGCGGAGGGGCGTTTGCCATAGCCCGGCGCGGCTGTGGGGGTGCCTGCCGTTCTCGCGGTTCTGGCGGAGTCTGGCGCACGCGCGGTGGCGGCGGTGCCGCCATAACTTAAAAAAAAGTTCCAAAAAATACAGTGTAAAATAGCTGATAGAATTTAATTTACGCACCTATTAATTTTATTACAAAATCAATATAAACAAAATAACCTCTTCAGCTTGGATGATATATATAGTTCATAGTTTGTGTTGGATGACATGAATTTTTATCACAGACAGACTAAAAAATACTAGCATGAGTGTCAGGATCACGGGTGGAATCTAGGGTTGCCAACTTTTTGAAGACCAAATATAGTATGGGGGTACAACAACATTTTTTCTCTATGGGGGATACCACGATTTTAGGTTATTATCCGCGTCATGAAAGAAGAGACCTGTCAAATGGCAGTAGAGGGAATTTCGGGCAGGTATACTCGCGCTCACAATCTAAATTGAAATACATCGGAATAAATAAAAATACTTAGTAAAATTTACAATTCACTTCGCCGTAATTTTAGTGAGGCCGCTGTACGTTTTAGTAGCGATTTGAAATTGTCTTTGCCGTATTCTGCTTCTCTCGCCATGAAGGTGTATACAGTGTATCAGGGTGTTTGGAAGGGAGCTGTACATACGCCTAGGGTAGAAACTAGGGATAGTCTGCTACCTACCCCCGCCTATTATATTGACCTTGGCCTCAAGGTTTTTTTTTTATTTATTTTTAATTTTTGTTTGACTTTTTTGTGAATTTTTTACTAAAACTACCTGTAGCTCAAAATCTATCCATGGGACCGATCTGTTAATGGTCTTGTTTTAATCGTTAGAGTCTTAGGGTCCTGCAAAAAATTATTTTACACCAGAAAATTATGGAGAAGAAAAGTTATGGGGCCTGAAGTACCGTAGTAAGGTAAAGAAATAATTTTAAGGGCAACTTTCTATGGGGTTTAAAAAAAAACTAACAGGGTTGGAGTTCTTCTGATTTTTTTAAAACATCCTCAGTCCATGCCCTCTCTGACGATATGCTAAAAGTGTAATTATCACTTTTAGTTTTAAAGTTATTAATTAATTTCCGCAACTAGGGCACTTTAAGCAAAAATTTCAACTAATGAAAATTAAATGTGTTTGATCGTAAAAGGATGGCAAATGAAACAAAAAATTTGGTAATGACTAATGTCATAAAATTACAAATTTTAAATAATTACAAATTTTGTTCAAATTGATGACCATTGACCTGTAAACATGCTCGGCACCTCTTCCTCATCTCCACGGTCACCGTTCTAAGCAGCAGTTCCTCGCGCATTGTATCGAATGCGGCGTGGATCCTGTTAATTAAAACCTCCCTTGTTGGTACTTCTTCTGCGTACACCAACTCTTTCGCCCTTCCCCAGACGTAGAAGTCGAGCGGGGTAAGGTCAGGCGACCTTGGGGGCCAGGGAATTGGCCCACCCCGACCAATCCAAGAATTAGGAAAGCAGTTGTTCAGAAGCTCCCTCACTGCTAGGCTCCAATGAGCAGGACAGCCGTCGTGCTGGAAGACTGTGGGCCGATCTTCGTCAAACACTTCTTCCACTAAATCAGGCAAATCGTTTTCGAGGAAATCTAAGTAGTTTTGCCCGTTTAGGTTGTCTGGCAAAAAGTGCGGCCCTATCAACCGATTACCGATGACGCCTGCCCATACGTTCACGGAGAACCTTCGTTGAAAACCTCTGTTCCTCTTGACTCTCGGGTTTTGATCTCTGGGTGCCCAGTGATGGAGATTGTGGTAATTTACAATTCCTTCCTTGTCAAACTTGGACTCGTCAGTCCAGAGAATACTCCGTAAAAAATTATTATCTTCCACGTCCGTATGGAGCAAGTGGCGGCAAAACTGCATCCTTCTTGCATAGTCGTTATCCTCTAAGCCTAAAACAATAAAAATATCAACGTTAGCGGTTTCCTTATGAATTAGTAGCTATGTAACATTGATTGCTATCTCTGTCTTTCCATTTCTCTCTCTCTCACACACATGCTCATGTTAATTTAAAAATTGCCTATGAAATTCACATGCTAGTTCATTACATAAGAGCTAAAAACAAAAACTTAATGTAAAAAATTACCTTGAACAGGGGTGTAGCGGAAAGGATGACGTCCATTTTCGCGAAGAACCGACCAGACTTTCCACACGCTTAAACCAAGTGTCCGGGCTACGGTTCTTACGCTTCTGGTCGGATCTTCCTCAAATTCAGCCAATATGCGTTCTTCCGCAGCCAAATTTGGTTGAAATCTGTTCACGGCTGGTTCCCGTAAATTTAAATTTCCGGTTTCTCGCAGACGCCGATAAGTTGAGCCAAACGTTTGGTGGTTTGGCACTCGCCGGTTAGGATACCGTTCTTGATAAATCCTCCGTGCCTCGCGCCCATTGCAATCAGCCATTCCATACACCACCAGCATGTCGGTGTACTCTTCACTGGTAAATCCAGCCATTTTGCCAACAACAAGGTAACAAATAACAAAACTTAACAAAAACGAAGTAATAACAAACTCAACAAAATTAACGAAAACAGTGGAGCGTCGTAACGGCAAGTACGTAAGTTAGCTAAGATGGGTAAATCTCGACTGACTAACAAAGACCCCAACGAGTTGCCTGCCCGGCCCCGTCGACCCAAGAGCGAAAGAGACAGAAATACGTGTTGCTCTCGTGTAAGAGTGAGACAACAAATTTTACCTGCCAACTGTAGGCCAAACTGGTTTAAATTCTGGAAATTACATTTGTCTTACAAATGTCGACTCGTGGTGGTAAAAGTGCCCTAGTTGCGGAAATTAATTAATAACTTTAAAACTAAAAGTGTTAATTACACTTTTAGCATATCGTTAGAAAGGGCATGGACTGAGGATGTTTTAAAAAAATCAGAAGAACTCCAACCCTGTTAGTTTTTTTTTAAACCCCATAGAAAGTTGCCCTTAAAATTATTTCTTTACCTTACTACGGTACTTCAGGCCCCATAACTTTTCTTCTCCATAATTTTCTGGTGTAAAATAATTTTTTGCAGGACCCTAAGACTCTAACGATTAAAACAAGACCATTAACAGATCGGTCCCATGGATAGATTTTGAGCTACAGGTAGTTTTAGTAAAAAATTCACAAAAAAGTCAAACAAAAATTAAAAATAAATAAAAAAAAAACCTTGAGGCCAAGGTCAATATAATAGGCGGGGGTAGGTAGCAGACTATCCCTAGTTTCTACCCTAGGCGTATGTACAGCTCCCTTCCAAACACCCTGATACACTGTATACACCTTCATGGCGAGAGAAGCAGAATACGGCAAAGACAATTTCAAATCGCTACTAAAACGTACAGCGGCCTCACTAAAATTACGGCGAAGTGAATTGTAAATTTTACTAAGTATTTTTATTTATTCCGATGTATTTCAATTTAGATTGTGAGCGCGAGTATACCTGCCCGAAATTCCCTCTACTGCCATTTGACAGGTCTCTTCTTTCATGACGCGGATAATAACCTAAAATCGTGGTATCCCCCATAGAGAAAAAATGTTGTTGTACCCCCATACTATATTTGGTCTTCAAAAAGTTGGCAACCCTAGATTCCACCCGTGATCCTGACACTCATGCTAGTATTTTTTAGTCTGTCTGTGATAAAAATTCATGTCATCCAACACAAACTATGAACTATATATATCATCCAAGCTGAAGAGGTTATTTTGTTTATATTGATTTTGTAATAAAATTAATAGGTGCGTAAATTAAATTCTATCAGCTATTTTACACTGTATTTTTTGGAACTTTTTTTTAAGTTATGGCGGCACCGCCGCCACCGCGCGTGCGCCAGACTCCGCCAGAACCGCGAGAACGGCAGGCACCCCCACAGCCGCGCCGGGCTATGGCAAACGCCCCTCCGCAACCACGTGAGAGGCATCCCCCGCCGGCTCCGCGAGAGCGTCAGCCTCCGCCGGCTCCACGAGAGCGTCAGCCTCCGCCGCCACCGAAGGAGAGGCAACCACCACCTACATAACTTTCTACAATGCTAACAACTGTAAATACAACCTATAGTGCCACAAGTTTCCATACAAACAAACAGTTGACCTGTGGATGCTGAATCACCTCTATTATTTAGTTTC
This sequence comes from Blastobasis adustella, assembly GCA_907269095.1. NCBI lineage: Eukaryota > Metazoa > Arthropoda > Insecta > Lepidoptera > Blastobasidae > Blastobasis > Blastobasis adustella. The sequence continues at coordinate 10,825,872 of OU026119.1, read as the reverse complement.
TGGGTGTACTTATACAATAAAAATACCTTCGATTTATTACTTATTGCACTGTACTTGGTTGTCAGCATTATACCAACTTATTCTTGAAAGAGTAATACTAGGGTAACTACATCCTAAGATGTGTATCTGTGATAACTCATGGTCACTTACATGCTCATGATTTGTCATCTTCTGTGCTATTTGCAGTAATGTCTTCTACTTATGAATTTAAAACTTAAACATATTGTTTGGCTGTGATTGCTTTAATATGCATTTATCAACTTATGAGAGCACAAAATGCTAATTATTATATTGTAGCAAACCATAGTAATAATAAAATGTACATTTTATAGATGTTATATGTATACAAGAGATATGCATTATATTTTCATAAACCTTATACTTTTTATGGTTGAATATCAAATTGTTATTACTTATTTGAAGGACCATCTAAAGGCCCATAAATTATTAAAATTTGTTTTGAAGTTAGCAATAAGAAGCAAATTATGTCACCAAAGTTGATTTCATTATTAAATGTTGGTTCTTTCCATAATAAAGTTGTTCATATTTGTATTTTGTAATACCTTCATCCCTCCTCTTGTTCGCCCAGATAGCACAATTCCGTTTGCGGATGACGAGAAAGCCGAATGCTTTGCAGACAGCATTGCTTCACAATGCTCCCCTAGCACCTCGGACCCTGTCAGTGTCTCCCGACGAGTTCAACTCCATCAAGAAATCTAACAAAGCGCCGGGCGCGGATTCAATTTTCAACCAAGCGCTTAAGTACCTCCCCGAGCAAGTGCTTACTTTGTTAGCAATCATTTTCAATGCTTGCTTTGACCATTGCCACTTTCCAACCGCGTGGAAAGAAGCCATAGTCATAGGCATTCCTAAACCGGGAAAGCCAATAAATATAGCGTCATCCCACCGCCTAATAAGCCTCAAGACACTAGGGAAATTTTTCGAGAGAGTTCTACTCTCACGAATGAAAGATCATCTCTTTAGTGACGATATTCTTATTCCCCACGAATTCGGCATTCGTCCCAAACACAATTGCCCCCGACAATTACATCGTATAGTAGAATTCATCCTCAATGGATTCTACCCAAAGAGAGAGAAGACAGTCGCAGTCTTCTACGACACCGGCCTTTGATAAAGTCTGGCACGAAGACCTTGTATCCAAGCTTGGTCTCTCCGATCGACTCGTCCGATTAGTAGCGTCCTATTTAAAACACCGTACCTTTCGATTCAGAGATAAAGGTACATTGTCTTCCCCAAGACTCTGTGCTCTCTCCCCTTCTCTATATATCGTACACAAACGATATCCCCGTCCCCGACAACGGGGTACAACTCTCCCTCTTCGCCGATGACACGGCAATCTACGCAAAAGGGCGACGTCCACCGATGGCCAAGCTCCAGAAGGCGGTGAACCAGTTCGAAGCTTGGTTCAAACTGTGGCGCATCGAAGTGAATCCGGAGTAGAGGTCCGCGGTTTTAGATGTTAAATGTAGACGAGGTGACAGCGACCCCCGTCCACTCCGTATGCAATGGAAACTGTCAAATTGTCTGTCAAGGCGTCACGCTTGACCAGTGGCTCACCCTTGGGCTTCATATCGACAAAGTGTGCCGCACCGCCCGATTCTACCTGATAGTCCGAGCGCTAAGCGCTACAACCTTGCACTTCGTGATGCAGCAATGCCACTTGGTATGAGTAATGTACATACCCATAGCTTCGATTTCAGATCGGGGCCCCCGTATAATCCTTGATAAATTACCTACAAATCGATACTAATTTCATATTAATAGCATTAAAAGATCCCGAGATATATTGATTCAAATTCGTCTATTTCTCTAAAATTACAATAAATCCGAAAACTACTTAAGTAATTTTTTGATGAAATTATAATAAAATAAATAAAAGAATGTAGTCAGATACCACACTTTGCTCATTTATTTGCTCGCTCTTTTGTGTGACAAGAGTCGATGTGGTGTGGGACAGGTAAAACATATTACTTTTTAAATAACTAGTATCCTGACTGTTAAAATTTCTCAGCTTTATTATTTTTCTGTGATTATTAGGTACGACGAGGACAGTTTGAGAGCTTCAACCAAATAGTTAAAAAGAATTGTTTAACGATTTGGTCGAAGGCGTAAGAGACCTGAATATCCCCGGAAAAACTCAGTGCAGCACTCAGGGCGAACTATTTATCAGGTGTCCTCCTGAAGACAACACCACCTTGGTCCCATGCAACCATGGGAGAGCATCTTTATCCACGTCGCAGACTCATGTCGGTGCGGTCACAAGCATAACAATGATTCGCACTACCTACTCATATACCTTGACATCGCTGTCTCCACGATGAACCAAGTGACCAAGTGTAACACATTGAGGAGTTGGTGATTCACCTGAACGCGGGTGAGTAAGAAGTACTTCGTTGTTTAGGAGATTGTCTTGATGTCGGTACGAGAATAACTTGTAAATGTTAGCAGTTTTCACTTCATAGGCGTAGCGAGGGGGGTACCCCAGAATGGTCTGGTGCCCACCCCAGGATTTACCGATTCGAAATTCTAGGCTGGACAAAAATCTTCACATAAAATCAAGAGAAAGATTTATGGGTATAATTTGTTAAGGTTACTACCCGTGCGAAGCCGGGGCGGGTCGCTAGTAAAGCTAAGGTAAAGGTAGGAAAGTAGGACGGAAACATACAGTGACATGTTGGCTACCCCATGACCGGAGGACAACAGCCAGACCATGTCCGACAATACCAAGCAGAGCCTGACCGCGCCTGACATAATATATAGGAACCTATATATAGGAACCTTAAGAAAAACCACCTAAAACTACAGCAAGAGTAAGCCAGTCCACTAAGGAAGCACCCGTTCACGAGTATAATCATCGTCCAATTCAAATATATTTGAGGGAAAGGGCGACCCGGACGGACCTTTAAGCGAGCATGCATCACAGATGCTGCATATGATAGGTAGCTGCTCCCACCCTACCTCCTCTCCTCTACAACCTCTACCCCGGCCTACCACTAACCTATCCCTACCCTACCCCTAATTTTCCCCTGCCCTATCCCTAAACTTCGCCATCCACACCGCAGCCAACGCAGAGCAGGCGCCCCCCAGCCACGGTACAACCAAAAGACACCGTATGTAGGAAGGCAAGGAAAGTTAACGCCGCTTTCTAGGTGGTTCTCCGTGGTAAAGAAACGGCAAGAAACCCACAGAGCCTACGCTAATTCTTTATTTTTTTAAATGTCTGATATACTAATACATTGTATTTGCCCTACATACTAACTTAAAAGCAAATAAATTAAATATTGAATTTTGATCAATATCTGCCTTCAGCGACACTCGCAAGATTAAGACAAATCGATAGACGTAAGAACCATCAAAATCGCTCCAGTCGTTTGGTCTCTAGAGGGCCACAAAAGAACATACATAAGTACATACATAGCCTGATAAACACATTACCCTCCTTTGCGTCGGGCAGTCGGGTAATAAACGTACGGCCTGCCTGATGGATTACAAGTAGTAACCGTAGGGCATTTGCAATACTAATTCAAACTCGCTACGCACGTGTATCATGGTACGAAGGAGTTACAGATTTTGAGACAGCATCGAGCGTTAATGTTCAAGCTAACGCAGTAATCGCCGTCAACTACCTGCCGCCTATCTCATCTGCTGGACGAAAACACATTTGCACAATCCCACGGGAGGCTTGTAACAAGATGGCAACTTCGATAGAATACCCCTGTGCCAGACATCTAGACCAATTGCCAGTGCCTAGGTACCTTGACTATCTCTCAACAGCTAAAGCCGTGCGTGCGTGTGCGTGAGATACACTAACTAAACGATCACCCGTTGAGCGACGATGTCGGAAACCTCAAACCATTATTTAATCATTTATTGAAGTACCAACAGCTATATAAAACATAATAAATATTGTCTTAGAACCATTAAGCCAATTACAGGTCCTCGCAAGTAACAATATTAAAGCCATATTGAAGATCGTTCAAAAGATCGTATTCTTCTATATACCTCAGGAGTACAGTAGAGTAATTTAATTATGTGAGTGCATAATGGGCACTATACACTACTAAAACTAATCCTTAATTTCAAACTTAAAATGATAAGTAAAAAGGTACCTACGCCAAATTCAGCGACCTTGCGTGGGTGTAGGAAGTCGACGATTTAGTATAAACTGAGTGATATCATATTGGTACTTCGGAGCCATTCTGTCTCTGGACTCGACCGACAATGTATCGTCTTTATTTATTTATATTACTTGTGGCTGCTTTTCAACATTCATGTTCAAAAGTGCATCCGCCATTGGATAATTTAAAAAAAGGACTCGATGAGAAAAATAACGTGGTTATTAGAAGTGCACAGTCGATGGAATCACCAATGATACTGGGTTTTAGAGCTTGCCCGAGCGGCTGGAAGAGGGATGTCGATGGACAGTGTCGAGATGTTTGGTACGAAGACTATGAATACTAAATAACTATGTAGGTACCTACAGCAATACCCATAGACATAATACAGTGAAGTATCCAATCGTATTCCCTTGAATATTTTCAAAAACTATTAATATTGTGACTTGTGAATAGATAAAATAAAGAGACTTCAATAACGCGCTTAACTGTTTTAATTATCAATATATATTGGTTCGAGAGAGAACAGTTAGGTAATTGTCAATAGAAAGGTTTAAACGAAGGGGGCGATGTATCTCCAAGTATCCAGCTGGTCGAGTATTGGGTTAATGACCGCAACAACTCCGGCTCCGATCACCCTGGACAGCGCACCTTGGAACCGGTTGATGTAATCGATCAGCACATCCTCGATCACAGCGTTCACGATCGCGTCGATGTCGCCGCCGCCGATCACGCCGGTCAGCTCCGACTGGAATAAGAGATCAATTTTAGTAAGATGCTTACGTTGTACCTACTTATTTACGGAAACAGTAACTAGGAAAGCTATAAATACTAGAGTACCTAAATCTATATGTAGATTGCAACATTTAAACATGCGTAACATCCCATTCCGTAATGAACTAATGACTCATGGTTCAACAGGAACCACTGGGTGGGTTATCTTTTGTACGTATGTCATCCCCGGCCGTTTATTTAAAAAGCATCGAATATGAATTAAAGCGTAGGAACCGAAAGTTGGAACTTGGACATTGGATAAATACAGTCGATATGAGAGCGCTGAAGAGTATCAATGAAAGATAAATTAAGGAATAGTGTAATAAATGCGTGCTGAGGTAAAAGTGGATGTTACAATTAGTGCCTTCTCAGAGTTTCTATCTGACCAACTAGTTGAGTGGTTCAGTTGGTCCAAATGAAGTGATTGTTGGTGACTAGTATAAGCAGAGAAAGGAATGCAAGTACTTAGTTTGGGCTAATAGAGAGGACGAATGAAAGGAGATTTACGAAAAAGGTAGGAAGGTACTTGTATAATATGTCACGAGTTAATGGAATGGTGGGAAGGCATCTTTACATAACTAAAACTTACTTTGACTCTCGGGACCTCAAAGGAGACATTCTCGAGTCTGTCGATGACGATAGCGCGTTCGTTGTCAGACTGTTTCAGGTGTAGTAATGCGCGGAATCTCAGCCCTTCAATTATAAATCTGGAAATATAGTTTTAAGTTATCATGATCGTTATAATCTATCGTATACCTAATATTGACAACTGCAGGATAAGTTGATGGCGTTGTGCAGTCGCCAGATGATTAAATTAGCCGGTTGGTTGAAACGCCGGTAAACATGACGGCATTCAATCGGGTGCGTAGGTCAATTGTTAGATGAACGTTTAACGAGAGGGCTAAAGGACCCTTAGCTTCTCCACAAGATTTGCACAGCGAAAGATTATAACGATTTGAAGATTCCACAAGATCTTCCCCTAAAGAACTCCACAATGCTGCTTGTCACCCTACACTATGCTTGCAACTCAGCAAGCGTTGGAGTGACGATTTGCGAAAGGTTGGGTGGAGTCTGGATGCCGGGATGTGCCAAGGATAAGATGCATTGGTAATTATTGGGGTAGGGCTACGTCCAGCAATGGAATAATGGTAGATAGATAGACGAGTCATGTCCGGCAGAGTAGAACGAAGAAGCAACCTCTTCCACATTGCGGGTGTCGTCGGATGCTCAAGTCAATAGCATTTTCTGCTGAGTTATCAATACAGCGACCTTCAAGCCTACCAATACCACACTCTTTAAAAGAGACCAACAGTGGATTGCTATAATTGTGGACTGTGGATAATGTTGACAATTGAAGGAACCTAGGTTGGTACGTACATAAAATGGTACATATTTAGGGTAGGCAGGTATTTATTTTAGTAATAAAGGTAACATACCTGGCTTGTCCACTTCCATACAGAGGAACTGCACCGAGCAAATCTCCTACAAGGTCGTATTTGCCTGAAAACAGTTGGCAAGTTGAAGGTTGCAGTCATAGTCGTACGAATCGTAAAACCCTCCGAAAAGATCTTTGAATCTTGCACAGTTCCCCATTTTTTTATATAGGTGTAGGTATTTACTAAAACGTTATTGGCTGAATTCGGAATCGCATAAGCACTTTTAAGTACCTACTTAGCTACACACCCTACACGTATAAACTATTAAATTAAATAATTATGTGAAAAATATCTAAGTTATTTTATGAAGACTCCTACAGCAAGAGAGACCCTAGTAGAAAGTAGGCCACAGGCCTTTGATTATCTTTAGCGTAAGTGAAAGATTTTTTCTATGCCCCACGTACACCAACTCTTGTTAACGCACACCAACCAAATTGTTACTTTTGCGATTACGTAAGATCGATTTAATAGTATAAGTTTATTGATATGAAACTTTGTTAGCAACTGAACCCATGAAATCTGCGATATGTAATCGCAAAAGTAACAATAAAAATCATTGAAATCAGAGAATTGTTAGCAACAGAGTTATGTAATTAGCCTACAGGGGACCCGGACACAGAAATCAAAATAAGATAAGTCAATAGGTCTTTGTCTACGCGCGTGACTTTATCGCTATGCAGGCAGATGTCCCGATAATAGATATCTTTTGCCCATAGTATCTTACACCTGGCAGTTATTGCGCAGTAGTACAGTCATGCGCAGTAGTGACCGAGGTGGCGTCATGCATTTTCGATAGTTTGACGTCCCACATAATATTTTTATTTACCTACAGAGTCACAAACTTATCTGATCCGGGGCCGGGCGGCGCTGTTTTTGGCATTGACATATCATTGACATTTCAAAATTAAGTGCAGTTTTTATCCACAGTACCAGTTTATGCCACCGGGCCAGACAAGTTTGTGGCACTGTATCTTATTTTGATTTCTGTGGAACCAGGACACGAGAGCATAAATACTTAATTATTGTTGTAGCTGGCACAAACCTGCGTAGATCTCGATCACTGGCACTCCGATGTCGATTTCGAAGGTCAAGTCACGGATCTGAAGGTTGGCGCGGTGGTCCACGAAGCCGCCGAAACCTGTCGCTCGCACGTCAGCCATTTCGAAGTCCAGGCTGTGGAAGGATACGTAGCATTATACTGGTATTTAAACACCTGTAGAGCTGTCTGAGGCTACATCATCTAGAATCTAGATGTCTGGCATCCATACAACGTACAGGCATCGCGAGCCTTTTTACCGCGCGCTTGCAAGATGTGAAATGAACTCCCCGAAGTCTTTCCTTTGGACTATTCCACTAAGGTGGCAAACAAGCTTACGGCCTGCCTGATGGTAAGCAGTCACCGCAGCCTATGGACGTTTGCAATACCAGGGGCATCACCCACGCGTTACTATAACTACACTAAACTACTACTTCTACTACTATTACTATTACTTGGGATTCTTCAAATGAAGTGTCTACAAGTAGCAAAAGCCGACATCACACCCGCTCCCTTTACTTAGGTTGTAGATGTCCAGGACGACGGTGGCCGCTTTCCAGCAGGTGGACCGTCGGAATGTGTAGAATAACTCCCTAGGTAGGTAATATAAGAAAAGGCCATTGAGCTACTGAGTATAGGGCCTTAGAAACAAGACAAAATTATCTTTCTTCTCTTCGAATGTCACATAAATCCATAAACTTGCAAGTAATCTATCGATTCTTCGTAAAGCTACGTTTTGTTCGTTGCTTCCACCTCTAGAGTTCCCTACTACTAAAACTCACTTGATAAGTCCAAGAGGAAGGTATAAGTGGTAGTGCTCAATTTCTAGCGGGTCCAGTGGAGGAATTCCAAAGATTGACGAGCCCTGATTGATGACCAGCCTGATGTAGGCGATCATTTGACGCACGAGCGCATTGATCAAGATGTTTCGCCCCTCCGGCGTTGGTTCTGGAGAGTACGGCACTGGAAATAGAAAAACAAATTTTACTGACGTATGGCCTTGTGGTGTATGGACACCCGGTGCTTATGGAAGCACCTACGGGTAAAACATTGGTAGGTATATACCTATTTTAGTCACATCCCATGCACGGGCGATGTTTGTCGTACAAAGTGAGAAGGTCTGATCATCATCATCGTCCTCATCAACAGCTCATAACAGTCCAGTGCTGGTCGTGAGCCTCCTACATATCAGTGGAGAGTTTTGCCATAACCTGATGAGTGACCGTTACGTAGCTTGTGGCTGATCGCACTTTAGCCCCGCAACGAGCTCGCTATTCGTTAGGTGTTTCTCCAAAATAAAACCGCTGGCGAAGCGGAGTATACTTAAAGGTCTTCCGCTGGGAACCCGGAGAGTGGTTGAACAGGATCGTGAGCCGATTGGCATCCGTGATTATTTTGTTTATTACCTATTTCAGCTTGCTCCACTACTTGAACTTCGTCCTTAATAACGTTTGGGGCCGCCAAGGCCAAAGCGCACAGGGACAGAATCACCAATAACTTCATCCTGAAAAAGGAACATGATCTGTAAGTTTAAGCTTAGCTATTACGACTTATTTAAAAGACCAAATCTTGCATAGGTATACTCTATATAAAAATGTTTGTACCAAAATTTAGCTCGGAATTATGAACTAATTCAAAATTACGAGAATCATTCCGGTGATCTGACGTGATATCGCACGAGTCGAAAACATGGGTTTATAAATTACAATCACAATTATTTGTCACGGATGTTGTAGGTAGTATTCAATGAAACCAAATCAGATTTTAATCAGTGAATTGTAGGTAATAAGAAGAGATCACGGATAGTAGGTAATTTTGTTGGTAATTTTAACGATTCTATGATATTAAAAATTTCCACAATGGGTACTACGTAATCCTGCAAAGTATTTTTTTTTAATGCTAACGTTCGTAATGACGTTTACTTCACAATGTATCTATTAAACGGTGTTTAATTAAATTTAGCAGTAATATAGCATATAGATATATTAGCATAGGATATCCCGAAATTTTGTGTCTTTCCCGCGAGAATATTAACAGAATTTATATAAAATATGAAATTGTCTGTTTGTTCCGCTGTTCCATTCCAATAGCACTATACTACCTTATAACATTTAATTCCAGCACAGAGTATTTTATACTAGTTCCAGTGACTCTCTTCACACTCTTGTCTTACTTAATATTTAAAACGAAAAAAGTACTGCACCCTACCTGTTTATTTTCACGTTCGATGAGTTACTGTGGTATTTTTACGCCTCTCAACGTATTAATTAAAATTATTTATTCTACGTCAGCGATTGGGACTGATTTCCGGACGCTCATCGATCATGCCCAAAGTAACCAAATAGAGATCTTACCACTGATAACTTCTTAATCACTGCTGTGATAAAATTATAATCTGACCATCCAAGTGAAGGTCTAATAATTTCAAAGCCAATAAACTTTTGCAACGAACCGGTATCTTTATAATGTTACATGGATATCTTCACATTATCTCAATAATCCATTTTAATTGTGATCGTTTGATTTAGATATAGGTATACGACACAGGCAGGTGTCGATGATGTCTACTTTAGGCAGACCTCCCATCTTAGTCTATTACGCTTTATTCTTTCAAATAGGACACTACCTGTTGGCACTTGTACCTTGGTGACATTTTCAATCCACCATGCAGTCCTACCTCAGTGCGGTTTGGCGATGACGAAAACTTAACAAACACCCGCCCCGACTTCGCACGGATACCAAACTTAACAGCATCACCTTTAGAATACCTATACACTATACACAAATCTGCAGTTTGACTGACAATTGAAAAATTAAATTGTGTTTTTCATACAAAAAGTAAGAAACTGCGGTAGATCCACAATTAATGCCGATGGTGATGAATGGTCTCATAGAATTTTTACGGAGTACTGCTCCTAGCTATGGGCTATAGGCAAACAGGCAAGCGGGCCCCCTGATGGAAAGGTGTCACCACTGCCTATAGACATTAGCAACACCAAGAATATCGCCAATGCTTTGCCCACCTCTATAACATGTTGCTCTGGCAGCAAAAAAGCAAATGCCCCTCCACTGCCAAAGTCACGGTTCCCCAAATCCCCACCCCATTGAGCACTGCAGACCTTAGCCATCGGCAGAAACACAATACTATTTAAAAGAGTATTGTTTAGCTGCGGTATTCTGTAAGGTGGATGTACTTCTTCAGTCGGGCGGCTCCAATTCGAACGGGATACCCTGCTATGCCCCACCTCTCTTGTATCTTGTTGCAGCCCAATACCAACTCCTGCCAGTTGATTTCATCCAATCCAATATATGTCGACCATCCCCTACCCACAAGCAGTTCAGATTTCATCCGGAGAGACGTTGGCTCTCTGTGTTTTCTCTACCGTCTAACGGGGAATGTTCCGAAGAACTGCTTAACTTGGTGCCACCGTCACTTTTCCGCCATTGTACCATTGTATCGTACGGGCACCGCGAGCCTTTTTACCGCGCACGTGCGAGATGTGTTGTAATGAGCTCCCTTCCGAAGTCTTTCCTTTGCACTACGACATGGGGTTCTTCAAAAGGCAAGTCTATAGGTACCTCAAACGCAGGCACCCGTTTCCCTTATATTGTAGATGCCGTGGTTGACGGTCGCAGCTTTCCATCAGGTGGACTAGTGGCCATAAAAAAAACAAGCAGCCGTATTTACAATACCGCTTGAGTTGTTGTTTGCAAACATGTTCAACTAACTCTGATAGAAAATTTCTTGATATAGTCTGGTCCATATAGGCTGAGTTATGTTTCTAATAGATGACAATGAAAAAGTTAAAAATTAACATTAATCATTGGAGGTATTTATTCCTCTATGTAGACACCATAGTAGACAGTTCAGTTATTAAATAAACACATTAATTTTTCAGTTAAAGTATATGGGCAATAAAGTGCCACGAATCCAGTTTGTCCAGTGTAGGGTTTATGATATCCACCACATGTTGTCCGTATTTTAAGGCTAGGTACTTGTTAAATCGTGTGAAGTAGCCGGCTAACAAGTCTTCCACCATCGCGTTGACAATGTCATCGATGTTATGGTCGAACTCGGTGATACTCTGGAATATAAACGTATAAATATAAAAAAGGGGCTTGTGAGAACCTGTTACCATCCTCCCAAGCCAACCTCACCTCTTCATGGTTCCCCTGACGAGACTTTGGCAACTCGGCTTTCCCCTTTAGGCTTTCTCAAGTCACTACAATTTTTTCTAATGTTTTTTTTGGTTCTAGTGGGAAAGCATGTTCAGTAAATCTGAACGCGCTTGGAATAAGGACAGAGTGGAATGGAGCTTCTTAGTGTCAAAGGCAAAGAAATGTTCTGGGTCGATGCGTCATCATATAATAGTCAAGTAGGTACTGCCGAAAAAGCTGTCGGCAAATTCGTAGTATCAATATAAATAAATATGCCGTAATAATATACCGTCACAGGGTGCCAATCGGATCCCAAGACTGTCAAAACTGTCTCACTGTCCGCAGCGAAAGATCTTGGTCAGCCCCGCTTCGGCAACGGCATTAGGAGGCATATCTAATGAGTGACGAGCTCGTTGGTATACAATCCTATAATTAATCCTATTTCACTACAAAGAAATATGACTTGCAATTATAGGCATTAAAAAGATTGCGAAGAATGCGTAGATACTTAATATTATGTAATTATTGGTCTTTACCAATAAAATTGCCGTATTTTCGCGGGCATACATTTGATCGAATATTTTTTATTCTACAGAACAGATCAAAATTAATACTTGATTTTGAAAATAGAGTATATTTTGTTTAGATGCCAGTAAGTAACTTATAAAAAAAATACTGTCATTGGTATTTAGGTTTTGAAAATAGATACCCCATTTCATTTGTCTTCAGTTTGCTATTTAACCAGATGCAAATTTTATGAACAAGTTTGTTATCAATATGAAATAATATGCTACAGTTAGCTTAATGTAGTCTGATTATGCCTACAAAGTTTCAATGTAATCGGATTTGTATTGATGATTTGATGATTTGTGAATTAATAAATATGTTTGTATGAAAATTTCAGTTTCTGTCAAAAACAGCAATTTCACAAGTAATGAAAGACCTATTATTATTATTTATTAAATGAATTAGTTTCGTTTGTTACTTACAATTATTTTATCCACTGAAAATTGCGTATTTTCAAGGTTCCTGAACAAGATCGACTTTTCATCATCAGATTGCTGTAGGTAAGTTCTGCAGCGTATTGTTAAATTATGAATTTCGAAACTGAAATAAATAATTAAATTTTATATCGATAAATAACAGCCATTTAAATAAATTCTCAAATGAAAAAAAATTCTTCATAACAAGCTATTATTGCGCGGTATAGTACCTACTCATTAAGACCATTTCAAACATCAGAAACACGATGGGGTTATCATATTGCGTTCTGATGAACGCAACGAGAACTAATGTTCCTATGTCCACCTTCCAACTCCATCATCAGACCAGCTCCATGGTACCATATTAATGCATTGTCATCCAAGTTACATAGGTACAGCAAACAGCAGTAACAAATTGTCGAGAAATTGTTAGCAAATTGTGACGGACAACTTACATACATACGAACAGTGCAATTTAAATAAAAGCTTGTAAAATTGTAACATTTTCTGTCATAATTTCTGTAAAGGTTGGTTGGAAGAGTCGCTTGGCCGATTGTCAAGAACATAGAAAAAATCCTCGTAGTGTTCCTTATTTTTGTAAGTGATTGATGTTGTTGTGTTTTTATGACCAATACATTAAAGTGTTTATCATTTATAGGTAACAATACTTAAAGGTAAAATACTTAGGAAAATAAAGTACTTACTAAAGTTGTCCTGTGCCTGCTATTGACAAAAATTCTTTGAAAATTCCGTCCATGTCATAGTGTTCTGTCATAGAGAAAAATTAACATTCATCAGAAATTTACTAAAATTCCTAATATTCTACTAAATTAAGTTACTTTAACATTTTACGTAATAAAATTTTCACTAATAATATTGAAGTTTACGAGAAATAAAGAAATTGTAGACAAGTAAGTACGTACCTGCTTTTAAACTTACTAACGGAAAAGTTGTCTTTAAGTCTACTGAAATATCCTCCTTTCTGAATTCTGATCTGTGCAGTTTAAAATCACCTAGTCCATTTAATCTTCCGTCTGTTAAATTGACGTCAAGGCTGAAACTTTAAATTTGTGTATACTAAGTTTGTTTATCATAAGTTAAGTAGGTACAAATGAACCATACTTGATCATATCAGCCGAAAGACTGCTGCTGGGCGCTTACTACTACTACTAAATATCTCTACAAAGGTCCTGTGTCCTGGTACCTGCGACCTTTACTAGGGTATCAGTCCACATAGTCGGTCGACAGATAATCCTCCGTTCTCCGACGACGTTCGTCGTCAGGATTACGTGATCCTTAATAGAGATATATTTTATTTTTAAATTTACTTTTTAGGGTTGTATTGCTAATATATTTTACCCAAATATCTCATTCTTGAATGCAATATCCCAGTGTTCGAATTGCAAAGGATCCAATATAGGGACGTCTTGCTGCGGGTTACCATTCTTAATCGTGACACGGAGCATTTCGAAGAACTGCTGTATCATGGCATCCGCAATCGCATCTAAAACGGATTTTCAATATAAATGAATAAATAGGTAGTAAACATAGAAAACAGAGGTATTCTGTTTTCTATGGTAGCTTAAGTATCATCATCTCATCTCATCACCATCATCGTAGGGAGAAAGTTGCTCAGTGGGGAAAACTATTCTTGGTTGAATTCAACTCCTCGAACATATAGGTCTGCGTATTTTCCTCCAAAAAGGATCCTTTTGTCATGGTGCCGCAGTTCTAGGGAACACCCCTATCCATCTCAGAAGGTATCGGGATCCTTGGTATTGACATATCGGGTAGCGTGTCGTTTCAGAATCACCTGAAAGGCCACCGCCAACGTGGCCGCTTCAGGCCGTGTAGCCTGAAGGCTAAACTAGCCGCGAAAAAGCTTGGAGTGCATAACCGATCCGCGCGATACTTTACGTTGCTGTATATGGCACAAGTGCGGCCACAATTGGAGTATTGTTCCCATCTTTGGACCGGCGAAATTGGCGACCTGCTTAATCTTTAGACTCCGTACAGAGGCGCGCCGTTCGAATTGTCGACGATCCCATTCTAACAAGCAAGTCAGAACCACTGGTTGACCGAAGGGACTTTGGCTCCCTGTGTGTGTTTTAACGGCTGTACAATGAGGAGTGTTCTGATCGGACTTTTTGATCTGGTGCCCATATAACAATTTCGCCATCGTACCACCCGCCGCAGGCTGGGTACTCTATTACGTAGACCCTTTAGTGGTTTCCACGCGAAAGTTTGAAAGAACGTTTCTCGTACGTACGATTTGGATGTGGAATGAGTTCGTATCTGTCGACCAACAGTTTATCGTAACTACGGTCTTTCGAACCACAATTCTTCGCACGTTTGTATTTCGAAGTTCTGTTACGCACTACCCAGCCGAGACAGTGTTTCCTTTGGATTATGACATGGGATCGTTCAAGAGCTGTATTAGAGGTCTCGTTGTTGCTAGGGGTTTGCGCTATTCTACTCTGCCGGACACCACACTATGTCGGTCTGCCGTATAACATAAAAAAAATCTCCTACCTAGTTTTCTACTAACATTATTGGGATAGGTATATGATTTCTATCCATTACTACAACATTACGTCGGGCGACGTCCGTCGTACGACCGAGGTCGCCCGACTGCTGCCAATTAGGACAGAGCCTAACCCCCCCTCATTTCATTTTAAAGTAAAGTGTACAAGGATTATGAAACGAAATTTTATAAAACACAATGATTTGCTTCGATTGTAGCATCGGTGGCCTAAAGGCTAGCCGGTCCGACTCATAAGCAAAAGGTACCGAGTTCGATCGTCGTGCCCCAGTGTACCAACGACATTTTTCTGAGTCACGTACATTAGTCGAATATGTGATTAAAAATCTGGTCAGGTTCCCCTGTTAACTTGGTCACGGAGGTCAGATGGCCCGATTACCTGATCTGCCAAATACTTGCACTTTTTAGGGTTCCGTGCCCCAAAAGTTAAAATCTAAATCCTTTTAGGGCTACTTTGTTGTTAGGCCGTCCGTCCATTCGTCAGTCGAGACCCTTTTTCTCAGAAATGCGTGGAGATATCTAGCTGAAATTAATCTGCAACCTTTTGGAGCTTTGGAAAAATCAAACTTCTAAATAAATGCAAAAAATACGGCCGTTTAAAGACAATCAAACCATATGGGGTACTTCCCGGTGGCAACCATGAATAAACTATGGGTAAATAAAGCAGTGTCATGTAGCACAAGTATAAAAAAGAATTCGAAAACCGTCAATTTGTAGTTATATCACAAAAAATAGCCAACCAACTTATAAAGTTAGTTGGATTAGCAAATATTTCATACAAGTTGTAAAGAAGCCAGATGCGTTAATTATAACTTTGTAATGTGTTATAAACACCCTCAAATCAAAAAGTCGTATTTGAGCATGCACTACGGAACCCTATACTGCACGTGGCCCGACACGTCTTAACCGGTTTTTTATTAGGTAGATAGGTTGTTTTTTGGACTCTATATTCTGATCACCTTCGTTATAAATATAGGTAATGCCTGAAGCATTTTGAATATTGGCACAGAGAATTTGTAGCGCCCTGTCTCTTACATTTAATTCTCCATATACGTGTAATATGTAGAATGATATAATTATTACCGCGGATTCTTTATTGAAGAAAAGATTTATTATTTACCTTCACTAGATGAGTTGACGATGGAGAAAATTACGAACACTAGCAATATTCTCATGTTGCTCGATTTCGACCAATTTGTTTAACACAACTACTAAATTAAAACACTGCACAAGTGCAAGCGAGCTAAACCCCACGGCTTAACTATAATTCTGCGATGAATCAATTTATAACAACAGTTAAAACTATCTGCGCCTATATAAATACTTTAACATTTCATAATAAAGGATACCGTTATCTACATAAGCCGACTGAAATTTGAAGTAGTTAATTGGTAGAGTGACTATTAGAAGGTCAATATGATGTTGCGCGGGCATTTTCGTGAACCCATAGAATTTTGTTATACAACAAACACTACACAGCGAAGTCTTTAATCCAATGTATTTCCCATGCTGATAAAGCCAGGGCCCACAATAGCTGTTCATGTTCCACAACACACACGGCCCTGACCTAATTCAAGAGGTAGGTAGCATGTCTAAATGAATTAACTGCATGCTGCGAGCCGAGCCCGTCTTGGCTGGTGTTGAGCGTTGTGAAATAGCACCATAGCGCCAAAACGGGCAGGTAACAACCCATTGTGCTAGGAAAATAGCTAAGAAGACTGCCAGTATGGTGTGAAATGACTCATTTGCGTCAAAATGGCGTGATTCGTCAAACATATTACTAAAAAAAGATAGTCATTGAAACGACAATTTCACTTATTCGGTTTTACAAACATCATAGTGAACTCACTGCCTCAACCACAAAAGAACGATCGAAATGGTATACTGCTATGAAATAACTAATTGGTTCTCTTGGTAGACATAAATGTAGACATAAATCCATCAAATCAAAAGCTCGAAGCATTCGCTCGTTGCTGTTCCAATCTACGAAAACGCTGTTCCAAGCTTAAATAAAACAATGACAGAACAATAAGTGAAAGCTCTACCTCAGTTTACACAGTTACACCAAGAGTATAAAATATGAATTTGTAGATAATTCGATCGCTTGACGTAAACGCATAGGCAAATCCCGGCTTTATGGTTTTCGATTAATACTCGCTATGCTTAAAATATGCATATGTAATTCTGATTTCATTGAATCCTTTTAAAAAGAAACGAGTAAAATTATATTGCCTCAAATAGGTGTAGAAATTGGGCAACTTGTTTGTTATTGGTGCCGAAGATTTATTGGGTCGTATTATTTATGTTACGGCTGAATGCGTGCTACGGCAGTAGGTTGACGTAAATAGAGATAATACTAAAGTGGCTCTTACAAGACTTTATAAGCTTCTAAAATATACAGACAGTACGGATATCAGCTCGCGCCGCGAGAGAGCGTTTGTTTCCTTCTCTCAATACTAAGATGAAAGAGATAGCAGTATCTATGTCGTGACTTTTCTCGCTTATCGCATGCGACAGCAACTTGTGCTAGCCTTACAGGTAAACAGTTCAACAGGTACATTCAAATACCTCGGATCCGTTCTGCATGAGACCGGAGATATCGGTTCTGATAGTAAGTTCCGTATTTCTGCAGTTTGGGCCAAATGCTAGGCAGTCACATGACTTTAAAATCGTCATTAATCTCAAAGGGCTACACGATCATTTATTTAAGCCTGTGTTGCTCTATTACTGCGAGACTTGGCCGACTCTGACGAAGCACGTCCGCGAACTTTACGTTAACGAAATAAAAATGCTGCGATGAATGTGTAGCGTTATCGACTCAACCGTGTCAGTAACGAGTACATGCGTGGCAATTTTGGTATCGAGCGAGACATCGGCAATAAGATCGCGGAGGCTCACCTGCGCTGATTTGGGCGTTACGTAAGTCCTAAGGCTAGGTACGTATAGAATAGATGCCTAAACCTGCCAGTATCAGAAAAGAGGTACGGTCCCGAGGGCATCAATGAATTGACATTGCTTAGTCAGATGCGAGAGTAGCCAACGGCTTAACCTGTGAAGAGATGAAGATTTGTCTGTCTGTTGGTCTGTTTTTTCGGGCACCACATAAAACAACTGAATATATTTTGATTCGGTTTTGATAGTTTGGTAGCTTAAAGTCCAGGGTACAATTTAAGCTATGTTTCATCTAACTCGGGTATGTAAGATAGGTATTTAGCTTGACCTCCCCGTAATACTAGCATTCATACAATACGGAAGTCATTTAAAATGGTAAAAGCTAAACTGTTATAAAAACTATTTTCACGCGGACGAAGTCGCGGGCAAGGTACCTATTATAAAACTGAAAAGAATAGTTTTTCTTGAATTGAAGATTATTCAGAAAAATCAGTCGGGATAGCATTATGGAACATACGAAAAAAATTTTTTTTTTCATTTTTTCTGTCTTTCTGTTTGTCTGTTCGCGAAACATGCAAAAACTATTGAACGGATTTTGCTTCGGTTTTGATAATTTGGCAGCTGAGATAATTTAAAATGGTAACGCGGGAAAAAGCTAAACTGTCATGAAAGCTATTTCTATGCGGACTAAGTCGAAGGCAAAACCTAGAAATTTCATAAAAGTACAAGGATTCTCGTACCATTTAGCCGAATAAGCGTGAGGAAAAGATGAAGTGTCTGGGCACGCGGTTCAACCAGACAATTGGTCGTTACGCTACTAATAAAATCCAGATGTGTAGTGAGATGGATTGGTACGAGTAGGTACCTATCTCTGAATGAAATGGGTCACTGGCCTATATTCAGCGCGTGACGGAAGGAAGCCTAAATTAATTGACATCTTTACAGACCGCCGCTTGTCTATTCGTTATGGATTTACTAGGAAAATAATTAATGCCATGTCTTGTCAACACAATTTAAGCATCGCGTTAGTTTGTCTGAAGAGTTAAGGAATGCCTACTCGTAAAAACGCATTCGCGAGTCGTTTTTGATACACAATGAATGGAATAAAACGACGTTAAAATATTTGTAGGTGACCAGTTACAAAACTCAATTACGATGGCGGTTGAAACGAAATCTATTACCTACGAGTACATTCCTACAGAAGACAACGAATCCTAATAACGAATACCTACTTAGGTTGTGGGTTGAATGGATATTATTAATTAAAATAGAAAATCTCGGCTGTACGTACATTATACAAGATATATTATTCTCTATAATTTTCTTTAACATTACCTAAGCCTACTTTTATTTTGAGCCAATCTATCGCGTCATCTCTTCTATTTCCATGTGCGAAAGCTAATATTTTCACAACTGTTCTGTTTCTAGTCAATATCGGTCTGTGATTCACTATCACGACCTTGAACTACGGTTGCCCTACGAGTTCATAGAATTTGTTTAGATTAACTTGTCAGCGAAGCTTTTAGAGTATCTAGTACCTACATTTTATTTCGAAGTATAAATTGGTACCTACTGTTTATATGCCAATGTCGATTGAGTCCTATCCAAATATTGCACCTACTACGCTCAAATTTTTTTTTGCTACTCAGTGACAAACGGGCAGACACCCCACCTGATGGCAAGCGGTAGCTGACGCCCATAACATCTACGATTAATGCATTTAGGTTGCAGGCAACAAAAATGCAGAACTACAGGTGCGTTGTCATTGTGAGGACTAGGACTAAGTTGAAATGCCTCATGCCTGTAATGGCGCTGGCTATCTTATCTGGATTATACAGCGCTGTAACCTGCGCGGAAGATTATAAATATTCTGTGGCGGAAGTAGCATAGTAGTTTGGTTTTCAATTAAGTGACTCTTGGCAGGAGGTGGCAAAGGACAGATTTGGATGGAGCTTTGTAGTGTCGGAGGCCAAGACTCATTTCGGGTCGCTGAGTTTACATTATAGTACCGGATTAAATAATGACGATGTTGTGTTTCTTAGTGTAGGAAAGTATATCAGGTAAGTTATCAGGTGGTAGGACTCTGTCATGCCAGCGGAGTCCGCCTGTGTGAGTACCACCGCCTTATTTATTTCTGCCGCCTAGGAACGCAATAAGGTAGCCAGCGCAATTACAGGCACGAGGCATTTCATCTTAGTGACATAACGCACCAGTGACTCTGCATTTTTGTTGCAGGCGACAGTTACCGCTTACTTACAGGTTGGCTGTCTGCTCGTTTGTCACTGTATAGAATAAAAAAATAAAAACAAAAATAGTATTCGTAAATTATCCTCTTAGAAGAGGATTCTTTCTGAAGGGCATATCGATTATCTACAATTTTAAGGATCAAAATTAAAAGCCTTCATTTACTACCTACTCGTAGCTTTATTTTCATTGGAATTCTTTTGATTTATTTTGAAAGGAGGTATACAGATAAGCTGCTTGAAGTACTATGTACCTCTAAACTTTAAAATCTAAAGTGCTCTTCACCGCCCATCACTCGAAAGGACGTCTGGCGAGCCGGCGGCGGCGGCGCGGTGTCTGAAAACTGGAGTGGTTTATTCGCAGCACTCTTCTGCTAGTCAGCCCTCGTGCTAGACACCTCCACGACCGTTAGTGGATTAAATTGAGACAAGTATTTACCTAAGTACCTAGTTAAAAACTATGAACACCAACTGTATTCTATTGCATCATAAATAAATAGAATTGTACAGGTACTGTTACAAATTGAATTATTGTTATTGTTTCATAAAACAATTGTAGAGTACTTATCTAAACTCGTTGTAATAATTGGTGCTTACGAAATAACTAATTAGGCTGTGATTTCGTAATGTGTCGGACTGTGCTGTTTGTGATAGTGTTTTACGTGATAAAAGTTACTACGGCGCCCGCGTATCCTCAGAGTAAGTACTCTCTTATCTTCGATGCATATAGGTACCTACATATTATTTAGTACCTACCTGATCTATACTAATATTACGAAGAGGAAAGATTTAATTGTTTGTCGGTTTGTTCGTAATGGAAAAACTCAAAACTACTTAAAAGCTCTTAAAATTTTTTTCATAGCGCGTCGCGCCTTGTCCATTAGTAGATCATTAAATAAGTTCGTTGGACAATGTCAACAAATCGTTTGCAGCAACGAGGTAGTGCTGGTGTCTTCGCTAGAATCAGCCAATGATTTCAAAGAGGATATACCCAACCACTACTTTGCACGACTTTAAGTTTGTAGAGCTTTGAAGAGTCTAGAGCTGGGCTTTACCTACATGAGATATGATAACTTTTTTAATCTTCTTGGCCCACCCTAGGATCCTCTTGGTCTTCCCAAATGGATCTAAGTGCTCCCTGAAGAACAAATGATTGCCACTCCGTCTCGTTTGGGCAATACCTACTGCAATCGAAACCACTTAAATTTTCCAGCCAGACCTAAAAACCAGCCGAGAACCATATAGAAGCTATCTGTAATCTGTATAATAATCTCAGATGAAAAAATCTCTGCACTTACGTTCTAAATTAGGTTAAACCACTGACTGGACTTTATTGGACTGAATTTTAGTAGGTACCTACTTATTTATTCCATAATTTATTTCATAATGAACAAGTGATCAGCTGATTCATTGTATGATTGTACCTACTTACGATGTCGTTTCATTTACCATTAATCTGAATGCTAACACGTAGATACCTACTTACGTCTATTAGATAATAAATAAGTATATGTATTTAGGCAAGCATTATACCACACAGGTACAATTACCAAAACGTAGCAGCAGCGAATGCGTTTAGAATATGTATAATGATTCACGTAAGTGATATAGTATGTATGTCTACAATGTACTGGGGCCCTATTTTTGAATCGCTGGCCTCGATCCGAACGGCTTAAAATTTTCATTTTCGACTTGAAAATTATGATATTCTGATGCATTATGCTGATTTTTTCTATTTTTAAACCGTACTCTTTCAGTATTGCGAATGTGATTTAAAAATATCAAATCTTTTATGTCGAAAATCAATATTGAAAACTGTTCGAATCGAGGTGAGTGCTTCAAAAATAGAGCTCCTGGTATCTATTGGTAACGAGACGTAACCTCGTAATAGGGCGAAGTAGATAGATACGTACTAAGAGTAACGCAGTTGCAACCTTGGCACTCTATACTGGTGTTTAACGCTTTAGACATCAGCTAGTCGACCTCTTAGTAGAGTAGCCATTTCGATAGAGTAGCAGTAGAGATGGTGTACTATTTTCATTTTAGTTGGTTTCTGTAGACATTTCTGTTTAATGAACATGTGTGCCAACTTCGGTAGATTGGACACTTCAGTAAGTACAAAAATATAAGTAGATACGACAGCGTTTTCTGTTCTGTTTTAAACCCAGCGATCTCAACAGCGTTCCTGAGGAGCGTTGGTAGGTCGAAACTTACAGCAACACGACCACCAACGAACCGCCGCGGTCGGGTAAAAAGTATAAAGCCAGATGGTGTGTAGGCGCAGGAAGTTTAACAGCGGGAGCCTGTGGGTTCCGATGGTCCACCGTGTCAAAATATCTAGTGCATTATAAAATAGAAAATTTGAAATAAATAAAAAGCCCACGGCTAAAATTATTGTAATAGAAAAAGGTTTAAATAATTATTTTAAACTCCCCCGTGTAGCATCACCCGTGGAGATCATGAATTTCATTTTCTTAAATATTCTTAACTGGCGGTCGCCCGTGCGGACTAGTTATTTCGTATTCTGTTAATTTTCAATACAATTTCTCACCTCCGTTTAATGAACATATTAAAGGTTTTTTATTTGACGTTTTTTACACTTAGCTACTCTTAACTACTTACCTGCCAATTTTAGTATAATGTTTGTGTGCTCATAAAGGAATTTCAGCACCAGCCCAATGCGGTCTACCGCAGAATATAGGCCTCCCCAAGATGCCCCTTGAACTCAGATCGGGTCTTTTCTAGGTAACCCTAAAACTCATCGACACGCACAATCAGCCAATGTCAATTAAACTTAGGTAGGTAAATGATAGTTTAATAAGTAACCAAAGTGTTGTGATTAGTTTTAATTAATAAATACATTGCGTTGATTATTTTACTGCGTATTTTCCTTAACGTCCCCATTATGCCCCCCTCTCCCCTACAACCAAATTGTATACGCGATAAATGCACGAGATGCTTCTAGGGCAGTATTTCCCAATGTATGGGCCGCGACCCACTGGTAGGTCCCGTGAAGATATAAGGTCGGTCGCAGTCGCAGCACTGCACAACATGTCATTCGGTAAGCATATGTGGTTTTTAATAAAGTACGATCTTAAGACGGCATGGTAATATCAAATTAAATTAAAAAAAAGCTCTTCAACAGTCCTCCTAAAACATTAGCGTTGGTAGAGTTAGAGTAATTGAGAGTCAAGTTAAGACAAATGTCAAATCCTCTGCAGAAAACCGTACCTAATTTAGACAAACCTTTTTCATGATAAATGGAAACATTTGTTTGCACCGATGGAACTATTTTTTCATCTATTGAAAACCGCCAGGTATTTAACCGTCATCTCACCTGGTGGTAAGTGACGAGGCGTTCGACAATCGATGATGTCTTTTATATGAATGTAGTTAAATTTTTTCCATAAGTACTTGTTTTCTATTGTTCTAATTTAGAGCGCGGGTAAGTTAAATATTAGCGTTATTGTTACCTCTACTCTACACGAACTTTCTGATGCAGTGGATATTCTGGTACAGTGGCCGTTCTGAATAGTGGATATTTTGATACAGTGGTCATTCTTATACAGTTGACTATCTGATAAAGTGGACGTTCCAATATATTTATTTATTTATTTAAAACTTCATGCACATTACAGTACAATGGCGGACTTAAGGCTACGTAGCTATAGTGGACCGTATTAACCTAAAGGCTAATAATAATATACTGTCACGCTCGTGATCCCAGTACATTCTGATACAGTCGACTTTTTGATATAGTGGACCATATGAACCTAAACGAGTAGAAGGATCATGGTCACCCTCGTTCGCGTCGCCAACCGTAGATATTAGGATTAGGAGATGGTGGCGACCTCGTCGTTGCTGACGTTCGACTAGCTTTTAAGTAGGTACTAAACGGTCACCCATCTAGCTTCCGGACTCCGTGTGCGTTGCTTAACTTTCGTTATCGATCTCGCAAACACGTTGCTACTGGCCGCTTCATTTATACAGCACCCATATTATCCAACAGCGCGGAACACCTACTACACGATCAGCAACGACGAGGCGCAGCCTCGGCGGCCGTTTCTGGAAGTGCGCAACGCGACCTACCACAGCAATGGACCCCGCGAGGAGGCCCGAGCCATGTGCTCGGTGAAGACGCTGGAGGTGAATGCAACAGCGAATGCCACCATTACACGGAGACTGCACGGCGTCGTCACCTCCAGTGAGTGTTGTTGGGATGAAAGTATTCTATCAGTTTTTTATCAAGTTCAATGTGTTTTTTACTTTCCTAATAGGAAAGGTACCAGTAGGTAGTTCTAACGCGTGCAAATAGGTATTTGTAATTGTGTATTGATGAGACATATTGTAACTGGTTGGTTAGTTATCCTAGATCCAATCACATCGAGGATTTAAACTGTTTTTAGAGTGTGTACATATATGTACGTACCTCATCATCGTCACAGCCCATAATAGTCCACTGAAGGATTTAGGGCCTCTCCCACGAAATGAGAGGTCATTGCCATAATCTCCACGCTTGGCGCCTCGGCGGGTTGGAGATCGCAGTGTTATAAATTTAATAATGGAAAACACTGCTGCCCATTTTCCGGCCCACGGAGACTCTAGATCTTTTGCCATGAAAACATTTGTCGCCTTGTACGACATCCACGAGTGTAAGGGGTTGGTACTATTCTACTCTGCCGGACACCACACGGCTATAGGTACCTATTTATGTGTTTTAAAAAATTTAGTAATTAAACCACAGGCACCAAACCTAACTCTCCAATGTGCGCATATTTTTGACGCCAAGATGATGATGATGATGATGACGACTGCTCTTCCACAGGAGAGCTACACAGCTCGATTCAACGGCTCGAGGTCATCATATTCGGGCAGATGCAGCAGCTGTGGCAGAGCTTGGACGCGTTGCGCGAGCAGCTGGGCGGCGATGCGCGCGCACATTACCCTGACCGGCGCGCCTTCGCGTTTCAATACAAGCCTAGTCTGGGATAAGGTCACCTACTACGAGTATATGCCCAGCCAGAATTCCCAGTACGTATAGTTCCAGTCGCGTAAAAGGAATAGGTACTGAGTGACAGTGGAGCGGGATACGTCTGTTTCCTTCATACAGCCAATTTCTTAATAATTTGTCTCATAAATTTCAAGAACCGGTCAGCAGGGTTGCTTCTACGTGACATGTATATTTGCATCCCAACTTTTACTATAATATTAATATACTTGTCCTAAATCCGATTAGTAACAAATTACCATCACTTTTATTGCAAGTAATATAAAAGTTCACTCAAATGTGGTGGGAGGACTCGAGCCCAGCAGTGGACTTGTGTGTGTGTATTTTAGACACGAATTTGTTAAATTACAGGTGCAAAGAGGTGTAATTGAAACAAACAATTTAATGGGTTCAATTTATTAACAATTAGTAACTGATTGTTCAGTGGGTTACTTGGCCGGCTCCCTCGCGGGGCCCGGCCACGTAATAACAATAAACATAATAATTTCGTTAGTTACATACATTAAAAGTTATTGTCTATAAATCTAATGTCATTATTAATAAATTATTAACAAATAAACAATTTATTTTATTATGCCTTTCGTTTTTCTATAATTTTGCATTAAAGTGCGCTAAATAATAAAAAAAAGATTAAGTATTTGTTTCACCTTATACATATTTTATGGACGGAATATTTGTTGTCGATATTTTTATGGAATGCCATTTTCAAAGGAATGTTGCGTCAATATTTATCGATGTTCAAGTTTGTTCTACAAGTAAAAGTAATAATGCGATCGTTCTAGATATTTATTTAAGCAATTTCTTAATAATAGTTCAAGGATTTAATTCATAGACCTAATTTAAAAAATAGAACGCCATTGAAGCTGTAACAAATCCCTAATGAAGGAAGAAACATGAGACTAAACTTCTAACACATTTAAAAAAATAATTCACGTGGCACTTTACTACAAGTTAATATTATACTGTATGCGATATACGCTTAATACAAAGTACTTTTAACCTTTACCAGATTGATGTCAATGATCGATATTATTCAAATAACCTATATGTATTTGGCAATTGGTTAAATATAAGCACTTAAAGAAAAATGTTTATTTAAACATAACGAGATTTTCATTTGTCATATTCACAGTTTCATGGCATAAACCGAAAAAGAAGTCATAAAAAATGTGGAATGATTTAGCTTAAGTAATAAAAAAAAATATACATGTCATTTCTAGATATCAATATATGTCGCAACTCTCAAAACGCTTCACAGAAGTCACTTTAACGCGACTGTCAGTTTGATGGTGGCGTAGAGGAATGTCACGCAGCCGAAGCGTTCAGGTAGCGTCTTAGTTCCTCCTGGGTGTCGAAGATCATGACAGGGAACGGCGATCCGGGGACGTGCCGCCCCGCCCACCGCACTTCCACCCTGTAATCGCCTGGCTCGGTCGGCGAGAACTGCAACCAAAATGTAGGTAAAATACATCGCAATCTAGTAATACATCGCAATAACTTTCTTTGTCAATTCAAAGTAACAAAAAGACTCATGCGCAGATATAAAAATCAAATAAGATAAGTAAATAGCCATATAGGAAATGCCATGCGCATGACGTTGTCGCCGATTAGTTGCCTTGATCACCAACGATTGCCCATAGTACCTGACACCTGAGAGTTATTGCGCAGTAGTGGCCGAGGTGGTGAGAAGCGTTGTCGATAGTTTAGCCCCACATGGCATTTCTTTTTACACTTCAAATTAAAGCCACTGTCACTCAAAGCAAAGTCACTTTGGACGAACCTCCAGACTAGTCGACCTCTATGGTTTTGTGATTGGAATTCGCAGTGTTGAAAATTTACGGAAAAAATGCTGCTACCCATTTTTTAGTCTACGGAGTTAATAAATGGTCTGTCTCTATAAGATTAGTCATCTATTACAACTCCTGTCAGTTAATAAGGTTGGTGCAAGCTACATTCTACTTTGCCGACCATGCGACATCAGCAAGACATTGCAAAGAAAATAATATTATGATATGGTACTAAAATGTAGACATGCTGCAGTGACTGTACGAGCAAGATCATGCGTTTGGGGTCGCGAACGCTACATTCATCAAGAAGGAAAGAAATAAATAACATACAAACAGCAGAATAAAGTGAAACAAAGTGGCTCATTTATTATTTCAAGCCAAATAGTGTGCAGAATTGAAGTTTGCAAGTTTCTTGACATTTATAATAATATTTATTCAAACAAATATGAAAATGGATTTTTGTTTTCTAAAGTCGTTATTCACATTACAAATCTTCTAATACGACACAGGGTGCTTATCGTCAACAATAACTTAAATAGGAATTAAACGTAATACAAAAACTATTGATAAGATAAAGTTGATTTGATACTAAGAAGTAAACAACTTCTGTAGGGGTAGTTAAAGTACAACAAACAACACTATTATCATATTTGCTTCGATTATATCGATTATATTTTGATTTAAATGCATGATAATATAGATAATAGATAAAACACCTTTTACAACATTAGTCATTGTGACGAAATTTGATAAATTTTTAAAACACTTGCTAGGAAAACATTTTTAACGTTGAGATAGTGTTTAATTTCCCTAGTCGCACAACCACCACCACCTGTCCACTCTGAACCCGACCTTGCGCCGTTAAGCTAAGGTTAGATTTCCACCCACCTTGCACAGTATGGTGCGGTCCTTCTGCGTCTCTCGCTGCATCTCGACACGGAAGGCGCCCTTGGGGCCGCGCACGCGCACAGTCAGCTGACCGGCGCCCGCGCCGTGCGTGTCGCAGAGGAACCGCGACTGGAACGTGGCTAGCACGCCCGGCTCCACACCCGGACCTACCACGCGCACCTGGGGGATGGGTGACCGGGTTAGAATAAATAAATAGTCATCATATCAGCCGAAAGACGCTCATAGCTGGGTATAGGTAAAAGAGAATCTCCAAGAGATCTCCACAAAGGCCGGTCCTGTGCCTTCCGCATCCAGTTGGTACCTGCGATCTTTAGCATGTTGTCGGTCCACCCTGTGGGAGGCCTACCCACGCTGCGTCTTCCGGTTTGTGGTAAAAAAATGGTAATAAATAAATATGCTTCGACAATTCACACAGCGCCATCTGGCCTCAAAGTAAGCAAAGCTTGTGTTATGGCCAGATAACTATTATCAGTTATTTGGTTATAACAAATATATATATATATACAAATACAAGAAATATACTTTTACTACAAACATATATTTAAAAAAAAATACATACTTATTATACATATAACACCCAGACCCGTAACAGAAATTAAAATTCAACATTTCAATTTCTGCCCGGCCGGGAATCGAACCCGGGACCTCTGCATGGCAGACCGGCTAATGTTAACCACCGGCAGATGTTAACTAACTCAGGCCGTCTAAAGAAGGCGAAGGGTTTCAAGGAGGATCAATCATATGGTAGAATTTTATAGGTTTGTTCAGAAAATCTGAACGCAAACCCAGTGAAAGAAATTTTGAAGTCCATTTTGAAATGTCTAACCTAACCTAACCCATAAAGGGTTTGAAAGAAAATATTAAGCGCAATGAAATATTTTATTTATTATTTTATATGTTTATTGCGTGTTACGTAAGGTTTACCCGGATGTCGTATGACGTGATCAGATATATATTCCAATCACAAGAGATCACGTGAAAATTTCTTCACAGTCATTCATGTGGTATCATAAGATAATGGAAATGTCATTAAACAAAAATCGTGACTGATCCTCATTCGCTTCAAAGGCACCATCCTTCGGGTCTTCTGCTCTCTTTCTGTGGGATGCGGTCTATGAAGCAAACGAAGGCACTAATATAGCAATAAAAAGTGTTTTCATTAATTTCATCTTCGTGGCATCCTTTTTGACTGATAAGTCTATCGACAGAAGAGACGGCATCGAAAATGGCACGTAATTTTATAACAGTTTCTTGCTTTGCGGAAGTTGGTCAGTGCAACTGTTTGTTTGCCAACCATGTGCACGGAATGATGAGTTTACAGAGATTCCATATTGGAGCGATAGATGTCGCTACGCTCTTGTTAGGAAAAGTGTGTATGTTTGTTTAGGTGTTGGGGGTAATTTCTGAATCTTCTAAACCGATTTCGAAAATTCTTATTTATTAGATAGATGACAATATTTTTCCAAAAAAAATCTGAAGGGGGTGAACTTGATCAATCGTTCTCCACAGCATTTTAACAACCTGGCAGCGCCATCTGTTGTCTATGTTAGGTATCTTTCTTTATACAAGGCATAATTTCTCAAGTTAGGTATATGAAATATAATATGTTGTATAGAATAGGTGTGTGCTTCCATGATGTGTAGATATGTTAAGTAGTTTAGGTATCGATAAGTGGCGTGCATGTTGTAAATGCTGTGTATACCTGTAAAGATAGTTCGCGCTGTCTAGAACGTGTACTACTATTGTTTTTATTGTACTGTGTTACTATCGATGGTATATCAAATAAATAAATAAAAATAAATATAGGGCCAAAGCTAATTCTGTCGCAACATCAGCAACCCTCATTGTGTTGCGCACTCACCTTGGACGGATCCGGCGCACCGGCCACCTTGAGCACGAACGGCGAGCCGGGCACGTGGTCGCCTGCGAATTGCACGCTCAGCACGTGCCGGCCAGCCTCGGCCGGCTTCACGTTCAGCGTGAACGTGCCATCACCGTGCTCGTACAGCTCGCAGTACGCCACCTGGGGCACGGATGGGTTTAATGGTTTTAAAACTAGCCTAATAGACTGTTTATAAACAGGCATGCTCCATCTTCGGCCGCATGTGAGGTGAAGTGCATACTAATGGGTATCTGATGTATGCTCACAAGATGGCGCTACCGTCGAGTAAAGTCGTTTTATTGGCTAAAATCTAACTGACAATGAATTTGGCCTGAATACATACTTATTACTTTCATAGAACACCCAGACCCGTAACAGATTTAAAAATTAATTATTTAAATTTCTGCCGGGAATCGAACCCGGGACCTCTGCGTGGCAGATCGCCATGTTAACAAACTGTCGGGTCCACAGTGAACAGTCCAATGAACAGAAAAGCCGCACATAACTGTAATGTGGGATGTTTCAAACGAAATATATCAGGCGAGTAGCTGACAGCTGTCATGTTGACAGGTGGCAAAGTGGGTGCACTAGCCCAGCTACCCCCGCCCCCCAGCGCCCGTCCCGGGGTAGCCCTACCTTGTTGGGCCCGGTGCAGTGCGCGGTGAGCTCCCCCACGCCGGCGCGGCGCGTGTCGATCCACGAGCGCACCTCGCGGCCCACCACGCCGCCCGACAGCCCCGCGCCGGAGCACACCACCCGGGAGGCGTCCCCCCCGCCGCCTAGACCTGTGCCGGTTGACACTTTCACCGTGAGGGGGCAGCCTGGAAGAAAAAAAAATTGGGTAGTTAGTAAAGTTCTTGACATGTGACGGTGGATGAAACTGATGAGTATGTTTCATCGTGTGAGGTATGACCTCTGGTGTCGGAGCTTCGAACCCAGGACTAAGCGCCGTGGCTTAGATTAGATATACCTGGGCTTTTCTTGCCTGGGATTAGATATTCCGTACTCGACGACTTTGCGCCTCTTTTACATGAGGGTGGAAATTACAACGTAACTATTAGCGACTGTTGTCGGTCGATAATCATCAAGACCAACCTATGATGCCCTTAATAAGAATAGCGGGCGTGGTAATCGCATTATATCTACAAAATGTAAAGGGTTTTGAGTGAGATTCGATAACTAAAGGTCTAACCAAGAAGCTAATCGCTCCGTAGCAATTATATTGCGACTGTCGATCATAACTTGTCGACTACGTTTGCCAGCCCAGTACTGTACCTTTCACAGTACTGCAAACCGCCTAGCCGACAAGTTCCTACCATCAGTTGCAATACAATCGCTAAAGGGCATTGACACCTTGGCTACACCCGTTGAATTCCCCGCTTATGACGCTGACACTATAACCAGTCGTCCACCACTACACTGCCTCTTGCTCTCACCTTTAACCAGCCTTCCAGCCCACGTCACTCTCAGCTGGTGGTCGCCAGGGCGTCGCGGGGTGTACGTGGCGCGCCACAGTCCGGCAGCCCCGGCCGCCGCTAGCGCAACAGGCACGCTTTCCCCATCAGGAGAGGCCAGGGAGGCCTCGGGGGCGCCGGGGCCGGCTGCGCTGCCATCTGGAGGGTTGAAAAGGGATAAAAAATATAATCATCATCTTGGCGTTAATGTCCTGGTTATGCTCTCGCGCACGAAGGCCCGGGGTCCGCCTTGACCATGATCCAGGATTTGACAGGTCAGGCAATTACAGTGGAGCGACTGCCATCTGACCTCCGTGACCCTGCTACCAGGGGAACCTGACCAGATTGGATCATGGTTACACATCCAGTCGCCTGAATGTGCAGGTTTCATCACGATGTTTTCCCTCACCGTAAGAGCATCGGCTAGTATTCAACTAATGTACATAACTCAGAAAACAGTCATTGGTACATGGCCGGAGCGGGATTCGAACCCGGGACCTCTGGCTTACGAGTCGATACTGTAACCGCTCGGCCACCGACGCTCTAGGAGGGTTGAAAAGGGATATGAGTAAATAAATATAAAGCTGGATTTAAATTAGTCACGGATAGTGCGGAGTGGCGAGTAACGTTGTACGGATGCGTTACTGTCCGATCGGTTTACACCGGTATAGTTTGGTCACTGTACTTGTCAACTTCGCTCAAATACTTGAGCAAAGTAAATCGAGCCTAAAAGACAGAGACAGAAGCGGGCCTGGTCTATTGCCAGCGTGTTTGCGAGACTGATAACCAAAGTTAGCAACGCACGTCGATGCCGGTAAGTGGTTCGTTTCGTACTTTGAGGCAAGTTGAACTTCATCACCGCAACGAGCTCGCCACTCGTGCCTCCTAATACCGTTGCCAAAGCGAGATAGGACGAGGTCATCCGCTGAGGACCCCGAGACTGTCTCGGGAGTCGATTAACCCTTACCTGGCGCCCCACCTTGCAGTGTTACCCACACTCATCGGTAGTGAACATAGCCGCCCACCGGCGCGCCGCTGGACTGCAGCTCTAATGGTGCCCATACTGTACGCGAGCTCCACCTCCGCCTCACGCCTCCGCCATCTGAGCCGAACCTGGTCGTCTACTCAGGCAGTGGTACCCCCACTCACTGATAGTGAACACGGTCGGGTGGTGCGGCACGGCGTGGGCTAACCCCCGTCCTGCCAGCGTGACGCGGTCGGCCGTGTGACCCGTAAGCAGCAGTGCTCTTCGTGGGGCTCTGCCCACCGGCCCACCGTTGGACTGTACCTCTAGCGGCACCCACACTCACCGATAGTGAACACGGAGGGGTGGTGCGGTGCGGCGTGGGCCAACCCCCGCCCGGCCAGCGTGACGCGGTCGGCCGTATGCCCTGTGGGCAGCAGTGCTTTTCGTGGGGCTCCGCCCACCGGCGCGCCGTTGTACGCGAGCTCCACCTCCGCCTCGCCGGACGCGCCCTCCGCCCCGGCGAGGGTCACCACCGCACGGCCGGCGACGGTTTCTACGCCTGGGTGGGATAAAGTTAAAAAAATATTAGTACTTATAACGTATTAGTCTCGTAGGCAATAGGCTTCGTTGAAGTCAAGGATGAGAAATATTAATATTTTATAAAAATATTTTATAGCAAAAATGAAATCATTTATAAAGGTTCTCATATTGACAGAGTTCAATAATAGATAACAATAGACCATCAAGCCTCTTGGCGTGCTTTACTATTACGTTAAATAGCTCCATCTAGTGGATTTACGGTAACGTAAATGCTTGCGATATGACGGCCAGATCAGCGTCCTGTTTAATAAATACAAGGCAATATTGCAATTTAGTTGGCACGAGGTATGACCCGAGGATCAGTCTCAATTTGCTTTGACAACCTCAAGTCATTCATCCTGTCAGCCATCTTGTGGGTCGGTGTCCTGATATGGCCAGCACGATTGCCGTGTCTACTGCTCTGGGAACTCACGCAGTGCGGGGGCACTCACGCCCCCACCCGCCCACCGGCACGATGGCTGCCGTGTCTATGACCCTAGCCACGGAGACGGTACTCACGCTGATGGCGGCCGGCCAGCAGGCACTCGAGGGTGCCGGGCCCGGCGCCGCTGGTGTCCAGCACGAGCTTGCAGGGCGCGCGCAGCCGCCCCGCGCCGTCCAGCCCCCACCCGCCCACCGGCACGATGGCTGCCGTGTCTATGACCCTAGCCACGGAGACGGTACTCACGCTGATGGCGGCCGGCCAGCAGGCACTCGAGGGTGCCGGGCCCGGCGCCGCTGGTGTCCAGCACGAGCTTGCAGGGCGCGCGCAGCCGCCCCGCGCCGTCCAGCCCCCACCTGCCCACCGGCACGATGGCTGCCGTGTCTATGACCCTAGCCACGGAGACGGTACTCACGCTGATGGCGGCCGGCCAGCAGGCACTCGAGGGTGCCGGGCCCGGCGCCGCTGGTGTCCAGCACGAGCTTGCAGGGCGCGCGCAGCCGCCCCGCGCCGTCCAGCCCCCACCCGCCCACCGGCACGATGGCTGCCGTGTCTATGACCCTAGCCACGGAGACGGTACTCACGCTGATGGCGGCCGGCCAGCAGGCACTCGAGGGTGCCGGGCCCGGCGCCGCTGGTGTCCAGCACGAGCTTGCAGGGCGCGCGCAGCCGCCCCGCGCCGTCCAGCCCCCACCCGCCCACCGGCACGATGGCTGATGTGTCTATGACCTGGGGAGACGGACATGTTGGCAGGTTAAGGGCCATTGTTATTTTTTTCATCTTCAGTCAATAAAAAATATCATTTCTTATTTCAATCGGTAGAAGCGTAACGGGGGCCACCTGATGGAAAGGTTACGGCTGCCTATGGACATTAGCAACATAAGGTTGCAGGCCTTTGAGATAGGTGTAGGCACGTTTCTGGAAGATTTCAATATCGTAACGGTTTGGCAACACAGTTACAGGAAGCTCGTACGTAATCTAGAAAATCGTTCTGGTCGATCGCCACTCACCCAGCCTGCGTAGTATGTCTGGCTTCGTCGCGCGAAAGAGTGAGATAACTCGAGCTAGCTCTTTCGATTTGCGTCGCCGCGAAACAAAAAGTTATACGCGCTACACAGCCGTATGGAATATCAATTTGCAGCGGGTAATGTGAGTGTCGCTACAAGTGTTAACACCTACCTTAACAGAGAACGGGCTCCCGGGCAGGGGCCCGGCGGCGGTGAAGATCCGGACCTCGTACAGCCCGACGGCGAGCGGGATATACGCACAGAGCCACTCGCGTGGGGCTCCGGCCGCCACCCGGCACTCGAGTAGGCCGGTATCGGAGTCCTCCTCGCTGTTGGGGGTTAGGCGCTCCACCTGCGGGGGGGGAATTCGATTTTGTTAGGACGCGACACGCGACGACACCGCTCGAGTATTTTCGGGGTTTTGTCTATTAGAGTAACCTTCCGTAATAAATTCTCGACCTACTTCGCTAAAAAAATAGCTTGAAAACAAAAATTTGCAAAAAAAAAAAAAAAAAGAAAAAACTATTTAAATAAATTAGACTATTGTTGCCCATAAAAAAAAGGTCTAACTTGGTCTCACAATTTACATCGAACTTAATCCAATCCCAAAATGACGTCAAATGCGTGACGTGATATCCCACGCTGTGGTCGTGGTCTCTGCCTATCCCTACAGGAAAAAAACGTGACGTTATGTATGTTACCTGCACGGTGGGCGGCTGGTCGTCGGCGCAATGTATGGTGAAGGCGGCCTCTTTCCCGACGTGCGCGTGCGCAAGCCCGGTGCCCACGCATCGGGCGCCCAGCCCGCCGCGGGCGCGGACTGCGCCCAGGGACACTGGGCTACCGCCCACTGGGGCGCCTAGGATCACAACATATATGGAATTAAAGTGGGGTTAAAGTGAGGGTAGTCGCAGTGCCAGATGGCGCTACTGCAACGTGAGGTCTGATGTCAAAATAAAGCCCTGTTATAAACCAGTGGTTAGATAGTTGATCCGTCATTTTACAGCAGTTATTTCTATAAAGTACTGGTGGTGTCCAATAGCATAGTAGTAATTTGATAAGGGACATTCTCAGAAGCGCCATCTGTTGTATTTTAAAATCGCAACAGTCCTATAATCTTGGCGTTAATGTCCCGGTTGTGCTCTCGCGCACGAGGGCCCGGGGGCCGCGTTGACCATATCCAGGATTTAGCAGATCAGGTAATTAATTACAAAGGAGCGTCTGCCATCTGACCTCCGTGATCGTGCTACCAGGGAAACCAGATTGGATAATGGTTACACATGCACTCGCCTGAATGTGCAGGTTTCATCACAATGTTTTCCCTCACTGTGAGAACATCGGTTAACACGTTGCCTGCGAGTGCGATCCCTGATCAATACATTCTGGACGCCTTCAAGGCTAGAGCTCACTGCTCAATGCTCCATCTTCGGCCGCATCGGCACTTACCATCAGGGTTGATGCCTGTTTTGTCTAATAAAAAAAGCATAGCAAACATTCTCACCGCCATAAGTGATATAAATCCGGTAGTGATCAGGCAGGGTCGGCCGCAGTCTTACACGATGCGTAGAACCGTCTTCTCGCACGTCCACCGGGAGTCTCGTTCGACGCGCGCCGCGGGATTCCGCGACCACTTCTAGCTCTGCTATGCCCGCGTCCTTTGTGTCCACTGGGGGTTGGACGGGGGTAAGTTAAATGTTTAGCTGTCTACAATATAGCCGAATAGCTTACTTACGTTGAAAGGGGGATTGGTTAAAACCTACCTTCAATCGAAGTTACAAAAAAGAGAAATAAAGAGAGTATGGACCTAGCTGTTATGCTGTTTTGTGATTAGAGCTAAACACGTGCGAGAGATTAATGTACAGAGTGTGAATATTGAATAATTTGACAAATTTGATAAATCGTTTGTTTACCTTTTCTGTAACTTGATTTGAAAGACAGTTTACATCGTGGTTAAAACGTTAACAAAATTAAAATGCATTACAGAGGGTGCTGCTCAATTTTGCTTTGTAGACTCTACATAGAACCAAAGAGTAAGAGCCGAGAAATAACAAAAAGAAGATAATCAAGGATGTTTCAATTTATCGTTAGTGGTTAGTTTATCACCGTTAAAAATATCAATTTTCCATAAAAGTGATCAGTGAATGTGAAAAGATTCCTGTTGCTTATAAAAGTTCTGAAACATTTCGAAAATTCGTTTTTACTTTTCCAGCACCGGACGTATCAAAATATTAACAAAAGTTTCTCAATACGCGTGTAGATGCAAGTTTCATTTTACAAAACAATATTAGTTGTTATAAATAGCTACAAAAATCTACCGAGCTTAAATTAATTAAATTCTTACGATGAGACCTCAATTACCTGTGAAATTGATTGGCGTCTGCGCTATGACGTTCCCGGTGGGCAGTCCGGATATCACCACCCGGTTGGGGTCGAACGACTCGCACGTAAACGGGCTGCCGGATATGGGCTTGGATAGGTGCAGCACTTCTGTAATGTTCAGATTATAACACTGTACAATTCAATGGGTCGCTACTTATGGAACTGTAGGATTTTATTATTGATTGAACAAAATTGTCATTTTTCTCCCAAATAAGACAATGTTTCACACGTAGCTTAGTAGTTTATTTGGGAATAATAAAAAAAACTCTGATGCATGTGTCAAAAAAACCCTAATAATCCCTCCCTCCTTTTGGGCTTCGCCGCAGTCGAATATAGGATTGATTACATATTATAAAACAAAGTCCCACGCCGCGTCCGTCCGTCTGTTTGCGACAAACTTAAAAATCACTAAACGAATTATCATGCGGTTTTCACCAATATTCAGACAGTGATTCATGAGAAAGGTTAAGGTGTATAATTTGTTACGGTTACTACCCGTGCCAAGCCGGGGCGATTCGCTAGTAAGTTATATGTAAGGCATCTAGCCTAGACCAGAAGCGTCATCTGCCACTTCTAGGCCGTCACCAGCCACTCACTTATGGTGCTCTGTCCGACATCGGTAACGGTCTATTCAGCTTGTAGTAGACCAGATTTGGTCTGTTAGAAGCGAATGGGTAGAACGCGCGCCCTCGTCCCGGACACCACCTCAAACTCTCGATTCGCGGGGCCCACAGTGTCGACCAATATCTATACTCTTGGAGGCGACTTACCAATAGTGCTCTGTCCGACATCTGTAACGGTGTATTCAGCTTGTAGGAGACCCGATTTGGTCTGGTAGCAGCGAACGGGTAGTGCCCGGGCGCCCGGCCCGGATACTACAACATCGAACTCCCGAGCCGCTCGGCCCACAGTATCGATACTGA
Source organism: Blastobasis adustella (assembly GCA_907269095.1). Classification (NCBI taxonomy): domain Eukaryota; kingdom Metazoa; phylum Arthropoda; class Insecta; order Lepidoptera; family Blastobasidae; genus Blastobasis; species Blastobasis adustella. The sequence continues at coordinate 10,788,335 of OU026119.1, read as the reverse complement.
AAGCTGCCACACGGCCCACGCGTGCTTGGTACAGCCCTACGCCCATGGCCGAGACCTGTTCGGGTGACAACAAAAAAAAGTTAAAAAAAATTGTACTCCATGTTATATTCTGGTCATGTCAATACTATTACAGTTTAGGGGTTCGTTATAATAGTGATAAAGTAGATAGAACTAGTGCCTGTTGGGTGAGGCGATGCTGTACAAGCGTCCATCACTACCACCACTGGACTATTCGACACCAGGCCACTATGTATACTAGACGTACAGGGGCCCTATTTTTAAATCGCTCGCATCCACGCAAGCGTTCGTACCAATCTCTTTCACACTCGTGGTAATTAAAGAACAGGCATTAGAAGGCGAGCGCTGGCGAGCGATTCAAAAATAGGGTCCCAGTTATATTTGCGCTTGCAGTTATCTCCCAGAGATAACTGCAAGCCCATAGCATATATAGTTCCCACGCGCAACATACGTTTGCGAGTGGGAGCTATATACCTCGATTTCAAGATTTTCGAGATTTCATAGCTCCTTACCTCCTGTCCAGCATTCTGCGGCTGCACATCCACGAGCAGAGGCTCTGCCGGCAGCGGCGCCCCGCTCCAGTACAGCGCCAGGCGGTGCGGCGCCGCCCGCGCCGGGTGCCACACCACCTCCTGCCGGCCTCCGCCCCGCCGACGCACGGAGTGGGGCACGGGAGCCCCGCAGCCCCACACGCGGGCGGATAGGCGGCCGTTGCCGGCGCTGCTTGTGCTTACTGTGGGTGAGTGGATTATAGGTTGGTAGGTGTCGAGAAGCCAGATTGTTATCAACATAACAGTTACAAGCTGTGAGAAGGCTCTTTCTATGCTTCTATGTCCAATTTCTTTGATCAGTTTATGTCCAATAGCATGACAGTATTTTATAAGAGTCCTCGCGTCTAAGTAGCGTCATCTTATGGGTTTCGGAATCGCGACAACTCTCCTTAACCGGAATCATAATGTGATGTGCCGGTTCTACACCACCGTAACAAAGGCAACGTTGTTGTGCTCGCATCGTGTTGAAATAATCAAAGAGATACTGTCAATTTGATGGCAAAAGGGACTTTATTTATTTAATTTCAAGAAGACCAACAGCAAATTATACTATTACAAACATTTAAGTTAGGTAACTGAAAGTCAATAATAAATCGTTACCATTAAAAACATAATAGCCTAGTAAATAAAGGTAGTACAATTTCAAGTCGCAAAACTAGAGCTACATAAAAGTGTTGCCAACCAAACAACGAATGAAACTTTCATAGTTAACACTATCTCATCACTTACCGGTAAGTATAGCCGGCCGATGCGCCACAGCGTCTCCTACAGACAGCACCTTCACCGCCGACGCATCCAATGCCTCCACTTCTGCCACTGTCCCGCGCGATGTTCGCATCATGTATCTGCCTATCCGGTTAGCATTGAAGGTGACCAGTCCATCTTCCACTTGGGCATCCACCGGTTGCCCGGTGGGAGATATCACTTCGACGTCGGAGAGGTTCTCGTCGATCTCCACTGCCGCTAAGCCGCCTGCGTGACAGAGCAATAATACAAGATTTAGTAACGTTTGCGTTCAATATGCAGACCTTACATTGCAGTAGCGCCATTTTGAGAATTTTTAGCGAGACCCGGCAGAAGAACAGGCTGCTGTGCACGGGCTGCTCACTAAACGAGACACGCGATGCGGCTCGCGGGAGACTGCCACACATCCGTAGCAGTTTTAAGTCGTATAGACTGCAGGAAACTGCCACCACCACGCAAAAACTTTGCTTGTTTGGCTTATTTACACACTCACCGATCTGCACGTAGGTATGCGGCTCGCTGACCCGGCAGACGAACGGGCTGCCGGGCACGGGCTGCTCGTTGAAGGTGACCGACACGCGGTGCGGCTCGCGGGACACCGGCACGAACGTCACGTCGTACAGCCCACGGGAGACGGCCACCACCTGGGTAAGGTTTGTTATTTTTTATTTGACTTTTGAAGTGTTTCCGACCGAGTGGACTACAGGAGCGATTATACTCTAACTCTTATTGAAATCGAAGTGTTTGCTATAGGGAATATCAATCCAAACTATTTTAAGGTTGAATTTACGAAACGAAAAAATATCAACCGTGGCTCAACGAAGTCAACGTTCCGATTGTGGTAGTTACATAATTGCATCACATTGTTCTGTACATTTTCCATAGAATTTCCTACACTCAGTTTCACTTCCTTCTCTTGCGAAATTATGAGATCAAAGTGCTTGTCGCTTGGGAATACAAGAATAACAGTAATAATAATAACTCTATAGAATAACAGTTTAAGCTCTTACTAACACATGTCTATGGATTGTTGTCGGAATAAATATATTTGATTTGATTTAATTAGTAAATGAATTTTCGAAGCCTCTTCGGCAGGTGGGTTAACATTTAAATCCCCCGCCTACACCAGACCCTATACCAACGTGACCATGTATCCTCAGCCTTCGAAGCCTTTTCGACAGGCAGCTTAACATTAAAACGTGACGGGCTTGTCGATTGGCTGGTGGCTTAACATTAAAATGCACCAATGACGACCAATGACGGGCTTGCCTGGCTTAACATTCGAATCTCCCGCCTACACCAGACCCCCCGCCCACGCAGCAATGCATCCTCACCTCAGCCTTCGAAGCCTGTTCGACAGGTAGCTTAACATTGACAGGTATTGCGACTGTAATAGACACAACGCAGCCAACGTAACCATGTATCCTCCTCACCTCAGCTTTGACAGTAGTGGACGGCGTGGACACCACCAGCTCCAGCGTCCCCTCCCCAGCGCCGGCGGCGTCCACGCTGAACGTGACGGGCTTGCCGACCTCCACGCCGCGCTCCTCCTCACCAGCGTCGTCGAGACTCAGCCCTTCCAGGGTACCTTCCAGCTCTGGGGACGGAAATTGAGGTGTTAAAAGTCGGATAAACCCGTAACAGTGACGCTAAATCATCTACAATTTAAAGTACGTTACAATTAAAAAAAAAAGTAAAAGTAGAGTACGACAACGATAATTATTATCCACAGAAATATAAATATAACGACTTATTTAATGTATTATCCACAGAAATCCAAACTTACTGCCTTTTTAAATAAATATAGATTCTTAATATATATTTATTTGAGTTCTGTAGACAATACTTTTCGTTACTTCTTTTTTTGCTGAAACGTAGGTACTTTATGTTACAGATAATTTATCGACCGCCCATGTCCCAAGCCAACTCACCTCCAGGGCCGAGTCCGGTAACGCGCACGCGGCGCACGTCGTACACGTTGCATAGGAACGGCGACCCGGGCACCGGCCGCCCGGCGCAGGTCACCTACAAATGATTATACTCTTTATTGCACAGAACACATTAGAAACATAGCCACAATACAAAGTACAGCGGCGAGCTTATCCCTAAAAGAGATCCCTTATCCCTAATCTCTTCCAGTTAACCGAACATTTTCTGTGAAGAGACCATGTATGTGTGTTGAAATTAGTTATTGAGTTTGTTAAAATCTTCAAATTGAATTTTTGTTTAACTACTTCTATTAGTAAAATGTCTTTGGTCGCTATTACGTCATATTTCTCTACCAAATAAGACAAGTCAGTCTGAAGATTTTACAATGAAAACGACACAAAGGCGTGTCGTTCTTCAGTATTGCTATTTACAGTACTTTTTCATTCAAAATTCTATATTGTCCAGGATTTTACAGTGCTATGGGCCGGTGTATGGATGACAACACCGCACGGTCCAAGAAAATTCCCGAATATTTAATAAGCAACATTTAACTAGGTATTTAAAACAACTGCTATCGGAATTTTTTGTTTGTTTTGTGGTATATTTAATTCCATTTCCTTTCTATGAAATGTAAAATAGATCTCTTGAATACAATGTATTATCCGTCACTTATATATCTCTATATCATTGGCCCATACAGGCATTACTATAGTCTAGCAGTCATTCCATGTTGTCCAGGGGCCCTATTTTTGTAACCGCTCGGCAAACGCGAGCGCTCGCCATCAAATGCTTGTCTTCTCTATCTCTAGCAACTTATCACGAGTGTGAAAGAGGTAGGTTGCGCACGCGAGCGTACGCGTGGAAGCGGGCGGTTTCAAAAATAGAGCCCCAGAATTTTACAGCTCTGCAGCGGCACCGCCGATCTCACCCCTATGGAATGACGTCACAACATGCATTTCGGATATTCTGTGACGTCATTCCAGAGGGTGGTATCATGCGATTGGAGATCGGCGGTACCGTTCCTAAACCGTTGTACGGCTGACAACATCGCACAGTCAAACCTCTTAATTTTTTCTCATTTTCCGATGCATACACCTCTTTAGTCTATAGGTTACCTGCACGCTGTGCCGTCCGACCGCGTCGGGCGTGTAGGTGGCGGCGTAGCGGCCGTCGCCGGCGGGCGAGATGCGCGCGCGCACGTTGCTGCCGCCCGGGCCCGTCACGTACACCGTCGGCTCGCCGGCTGGTTAATAACAAAGAATAATGCCGTTATAGGGTGCCCCGTGCCAATTGTCTCTCGAGACTGTACAACCAGGCTCAGGGACCTCACTGGTTGCCCGTTTTATACTTTTGAGGCTACGAACGTCGAAATACAGCATCGCTAAGAGCTTGCCACTCGACTGGTGTTTTAATAGCCGGTACTATTTTAATACCACATAGATGGTGACCAACACTTATTCAATTCAAATAAATACTTTTTGACTTATCACACTAGTAGATGCAATAAAAAAATCGTCTGTAAAAGCTTCTACAACACACGCAATATTTACAACGATCTACTTTAACTTAATAAATAATAAAAATAAAATTTATATTTGTTCATTAAGTTGTACCTTGACGATGTATCGTTAAACAAGTTAGAATGTTGTTCTTATAACATACAGCACTACTTCAGAAATTGTGAAAATGTGCCAAATATTCGTAATCCATAAAATGGTTGACTTTATTTAGATATCTGGACGTTGTCATCACTCAATTAATATTTACCTCATTATTCATTACACAGTATGTTATATTAAAAATAAAAAATAAAAATAAAAAATCTTGGACAAATTCACACAGCGCCATCTACACACACAATACACCGTTTAATTAACCAAGCCACTAATTCCATAACTACACAAAAAGCATCAAAATCCCACGTACGTTTCGGATTCGTACAAGGCAATGTACAGTGGCATTTGGCACAATAGCCTATCACCGTGTACAGGCACGAAAGCAGACACATCGGCGACCACGCATTACTACGCTGTGTTTACATAGGCACGTCCACCGTCTCACGGTGTGTACAAACCAAATCGGATGTCTAAATAACAAACATTTTGTGTTATTGTTAAACAAATTCTATGTGGCAGATTACTGGTTGATACTATGAGTAAGGCCGATGTTTATTGGTGCTCAGTTTAAAATTGTTAGCCGTGATGGGGCTATGGGCGTTGCGGGGTGGGGATGGGGATAGTGATTGTGTAAAATAATGATATTGATTTGACAGGTGTCAATTAGTGTTGTCTCGCATAGTTTGTTTCGTTATAGTTCACAAGCTCTTGCCCGCGACTTGACGCTGCGTTATACTTAAAGAACCCGATGCAGTGTCTATTCATCAGCCAGCACTCCGTTTGGAACAACGCAAATCGAGTATGAGAAACACATTTTCAGCACTTACTTAGAATAATTGAGCTGACTATATCCGCCAGCAAGGCGCGTCGTACCCCCTAGAAATGGAGCATGAACACAGAACACCTCGAAAAAGTAGAAAGACTCACAATAGAAACCGATGCAGTGTCTATTCATTCGTCACTACAAATTCGGGCCCGCCAATATAAACCAAGTAAGTATGAGAAACATATTTTCAGCACTTCCGAACTAAGAACAGTTGAGCCGGCTATATCCGCCAGCAAGGCACGTGGTACCCGCTAGAAATGGAGCATGAACACAGAACACCTCGAAAGGGTAGAAACACTTACAATAGAACCCGGTGAGCTGCACATCGGCGGGCAGCCCCCTCGGCGCGGCCACCAGCCCGGGCCCGGCGGCGCGCGCGTCCGCCGCCGCCGCGGGCGCCGCCACCGCGCACGCGAACGGGGACCCCGGCACCGCGTGCCCGTTGAAACGGACGGACAGCGTGTGCGGGGCGGGTTCCACTGGCTTGAAGTTCACCTGGGGGTGGGTATGTCAGCATAAGAAATGGCTTTGATAGAAGTAGCTAAGCGAAATAACAATTTCGAAAGATCTGAACAAGTAACGGCCAGTTTCAGAAACGCTTGTCAATGTTAATCATCGATTAAAACTCTTGCCGTTTCTGTCTACAACTCACAATAGATAAGGGTGGCGAATTTTAATGATGGTTAACAATAGATTAACGTACAGGAAACTGGCCGAAAGCCAATTTAAATCATATCACCATGACTTAAGTTCTTTTCGCATGAACACAGTGCCTGACATGCCATGGTAAAAAGAACTGAAACTTTTTTCAGATAAAACTTATATTTCTCTTCATCATTCAGATCAGTCTGGTAGCTTTGATACTTGTCTGCTGATGCTGACTGCACAAGGCTTAAAATCAACAGACCAATGGTCACGCCAAGCAATGAAGGAATCTACTAAATTCCCGTCAGCTATTTGCTATTATAATTATGTATATTGTGTTAGCGTGGCTATTTTACAATTATTATTATGTAGCCTTAATCCCGATTTCGAGTGTCTCACTTGACACTTCCTTCAAGCTCACACCAAGGAAGGCCAAAAAAGGAAATACGCATTACCCTACTGTTGATGATGATGAGAGCCAAAGTAATAGAGAGTAAGCAGACAGTTTTTTCCTGAGCGCTACAACTTGGGTCTCTTTGAGACAAGAGTGAACAGGTATTTAATAGACTGGTATGCTCTACCGTAGACTGCAGCTGCACTTAACATCTAGTGAGATGGCAGGCCAGCCTGTTTTCAATAAAAAAGTAATTAATTGTCTATTCTGTCATAGTGCGGATAAAAAGAGAACTATCTATTTAATCTTTCTATAACTAAATACAAACTGTAGCATTAAAAATATTAGACAAAAATATTTCACAAAATAACAATTTTGCAAGCAAGAATAAGGGAAAATCACACAGAAGTAGCCTGAATAAATGAACGTTTATCCATAAATACCATTAAATCACTGTTGAATACACACCATAACATGACGGAACAACCAAAACATGACAGGTCGCTCTATTTGAACCGCATCGCATCGACTGATAATGAGAACATTTTTCGTGGCTGCGATCAATTGATTGGGATGAGTCAACTGGACATGAATGCTAATAATAGTCCAGTCGACAGAACTGATTGGTTTATATCATATCCCAACAAGGTCAAGATGAAGGTTATTTGGGATGAAGCTGTTATATTTTCATACCTCACCGTAGGCACACTAATGATTTTTCAGAAGACACGTCGTACATAAAGAGATTTCTTTAGGTTTTTCTCGTCATCTGTAGCGCTGCCGTTTAGCGTTAGACTATTTACTGAAATCCCCGTCTTTCCCATATGCTGTATCGCCCGTTATCGCTTCATTATTTTAAGTTCCACAAGATAACCATAATTGCTTACTTTGAATCTGGCGTTGCCTTCGCTCTGCACATAGTTCGGCACGTTTCTGCCGTTCACTGCGACGATGATCTCCAAGTTGCCCGCACCTGAATATCAAAGAATCATCACGATTTTGACAAATCATACCAGTATGAAACTCGTAACTTAATTGGTTTATTCATGTATGTATGTATGTAATCTCTTTATTGCATCAATTTATAACATTACAGGAAATAAAAATACAGTTTCTTTTTTTTTTTGGACAAATCATACCTGTATGAAACTCGTAACTTAATTGGTTTATTCATTTTCTTTTGTTCTCCAAATAGTTTGAAAGTAGTTCACAAGAAAATAAAAAATATCCTGAACATTAGTTTCTGTACTGACTAGTAAGTATTTCAAAGAAATTACTTCACACAATTTTCGATTGTAAATATTTCGAGATGTAAACAGTTTTCTTTCATGCAGAAAGGCATGCCTTCAACAATAGACTGTGAGGGCGCCGTCACTTTTCTCTTTTGTGACTATAATGTGGCTGAAAAGCGAAACTGCGAAGACGATGCACCCCGGTTTTTTACTTATAGAACCCACACAAGAGAACATGTAAGTATTAAAAAAAAATTTTTTTTGTCATAAGCTGTGCACGGGCATACCAACTTTATGTGAGTCTCCTAAACGTCTACAATCACTACAACGTAGAATTTTTCTTGTACTCGATGACGCAGACCTACAATGCCTTGACTGTCTACAACATAGTTAGTTCTCAAGTCAGACGCATGACTTATAATACCCTCATTTATAATATTACATTAATGATGAAGGGCATACCAGCATGCGAAGCGTTGATGGTAAACGAGACGGGTCTCCCAACGACGCCGGGCGAGATGTCGGTGACGGCGACGCGCGCCGCGCTGTAAGCTTTCACCAGGAACGGGCTGCCTTCCACGTGGCCGCCGGTTGCGCCTGCGCGGACCTGTAGGGATGGAATATGTTATCACATGCCATATAATTTGTACACATTTTCTGTCAATTGCCGTAGTATGGTGCATTTGAACAAATAGAAGGCTACACAGGGGATCAATGAAAAATTGCGCATTCTGGTATAGCGCCTGTACGGTAGGGGTAGATGTTGGGTAGGGTAAGAAACGGTAAGGCAGGGTAGGATAAGGGTATGCGAACGAAGTCTCCCGGCTCACCTAGAGTATTTAAAATAAGAACGAAGGGCCGAGAAGATAATTTTAAAATAAAATAATTCGATAAGAAATGTCATCAAATAATTATACCCAAAAATATCTGCGACTACAACAACCAGAGAAAATAAATCAATACTTACTTCAATACTATGGTCTCCAACGTCGACTGGCACGAACGAAATTGTGTATCTCTTGCTGGCTTCGTTTTCTCCGACGGTTTCTTCGGCTGACACCTGTTATAAACATTTAACGTAAATATGATAATGTTTGAAAGTTCGGGCTTCACCTTGCGCTACACAGAAAACCATAAATCACACTAATGGTTTTTCAGAAAACGCGTTATGTTAATTGCAAAAGATATATCACAAAAATTTGCCCATATGCTGTATCGCCCATGACAGCTTAACAGTTCGCTGGACTTCACAGTAGTGGATTGTAAAGCCACCCCAGGCAAGCGAGTTGAAGATGGCAGTGTTGAAAATACACCGAAACAACAGAAAACGCTGCTGCTCAATACAGTTCTGGTCAATACATAAGAGTTCCTAGCTGGTCTGCCTCTAAGACATTAGTCGCCGTGGATAGAAGGGGTTGGTGCTATATTACACTCTGACACCACATATCTGTATTGCCCATACCTGAACCATAAAGGGCATTCTAACAAGTCAGAGGGTCTAGCCAAGTTGCCAAATTCTTCTATTGCGATCGGTACTCACTGCGTACTGCAAACGCTGCGAAGCTGGCCGAACGTAGCCGACAAGTTTCGATCGTCAATTGCAATAGAATCGCTACGAAGCGATTGGAATCTTGCCTAGACCCGCTGACCATCACGACCGTGCGGCCGTCCATACCTTCATACCTTGTCCGTACACCATGCCGGCGGAGGATCTGCCTATTGAGAAAGTGTATCTCAATTCATCCTTACCTGAACCATAACCGGCCTCCTAGCCGGACCGAGCACCTCGACGTGGGGCGACGCGGGCGAGTCCACGCTGAACGTGTACGGCTCGCCCACGGACACCTTGTCCGGGGACTCTCCACCACCGGCGCCGATCACACGCGCCGGGGCGGAGACCATGCAGACGAAGGGGCTGCCTGTTGGGAGAGAAAAGTTGCAATGAAAATGTGGTAGATGGCGCTAGCAAGGGGTGAAAATTTAGACGCAAGATGGCAATCGTAGCAAATATAATATAGTGGATAGGGTTGCGGGATGCTGTCAAAATATGGCGCTACTGTGTCCCTCTAGGTCACCATTGGACGGAATGGATGTCAATGATGATGGCTAAACAGTAAAGGGACCCGCTATTCACTAGTCACTTCCAGGATCCTTTATCTACATTCAATTCGGTAACTGAAACGGAATGAAAATATAATTTCTTGTTATCGAATCAAGAATATCAAGTCACTGAATATCGCAATGTATTTCGTCGCGACAGGGCTAGCCTCAAATGGTTTTGGTATCGAGCCACATTTTTTTTTATCATTTCACTGACAAACGAACAGACAGACCTGATGGTAAGTGGTAACTGTCGCCCATGACATCTACAATTTATACATTTAGGTTGCAGGTAACAAAAATGCAGAACACCTGCGTACAAAACACAGAGTCCGACCCTTACCAGGCACATGGTCCCCGTTGAACCGCAGCTCGACGGTGTGCGGCCGCGGGTCGCGCGGCGTGAAGCTGATCGCGTAGGTGTGCGCGCCCTGCGCGGCCGCCGCGGTCGGCACGCGACCGCCGTTCACGGTCACCTCCAGGTTGCCGGGGCCCGCCGCCATTGTCTCCACTGGGGGGAGGTTAGGAATGTATAACAGGGTTTTTGTAAGCAGAGGAGATTTGTAAGTTTTTTTAGCAGAATATTGTTGTAATTTGTGTTTGTAAATGTTTTTTCTTGTTTGAAGCAAATAAATTGATAAATGTGAAAGTAGTGAAGTGAATTCCCCGCCGCTTGATAACCTCGACGCGTAGGGACAACAGAACTGACTCGCAGCTTTCTTCCAGCAAAGTTGGGAAAATTTAAGGTTCGAAATATTAACATGAAAATATAAGTGTAGATAAAATAGTGTACGAAACTGCATATAATTAGGTATTCAATACTCGTGCCAAACTATCTATTATTATACTCGGCTACGCGTCGTATGATAAACAGATTCATGTTTTAATACCCTCTTTTATATGCGAGTTGCTTAAACTACTCGAACCGAGTCGAATTTTTAAAGAAATGCATAAAAGCAATGTTTTACTTACCCAGGAAAGTCACGGGTTTGCCGACAGTGCCGTGAGCGACGTCCTTTACTCTGATAGCAGTAACATCATACACCTGAAACAAATTTGATTTAATTTTAATTTTATAAAGATACTCTTTGAGGGGTGGATCACCTATTCACTCTTATAAAAAAAGTTGTAAAAAGTTTTCTTATGTTTTTCTTAAGTTTTATTGTATCAGAAACATTTTGAAACTTTGTGTTTACTGCTCCGAAGGATGTTCCTAAATGTTTACAAAAGTACCGCAAACACCAGTGTGGCGCTTTTATGACAATATCAGCGTTTTACCTAGCAATCAAACGCTTATTAATCGATAATCTTATTTGAAGCCTACATAAACATTTATGACAATAATATGTTTACAACTTGGCGGATTGTGTTTTATGGATGGAGTAAGGGATCGACGTGTTTTTTGTTGCCAAAAAATTGCACATAATATGTGTAGATTTCATGGTGAAGTCTGCGGGAGACAGTTTACAATCAATTCATTTGACTAAGCAAGCTGACATGTCTTCCACCCACCCGTCTTCATGGGCATATACTTATATACCTATAAGTTTTTAGTTTCTTCTAGTTTAAAGTTGCACGCCAATAGCCTTAAGGGGCTCAAATTCTCTCAGGGATCTGTCAGACAGCGGTCACGACGCGCTTTGACTGCCTGCTGTATAGGGATGTCTATGTAACGTAGTACAAGGCAACGACCGCAGAACACGAACGCGGAACTCCTGAACGCGTGATCGCTTTCTGTCTAATAGATCCCTCAGTACGGAATGGGAGAACTAAGTCCATATCTGGAATATCCAGCAGCCAAATGCGTCGTGACCACGCTCACCTTCAAATGGAACGGGCTGGCCGGTATCGGCGTGGAGTCCACCAGCACGTTCAGCCGGTGCTCGCCCACGGCCCGCGGGACGAACTCGGCCCGGAAGGCCGCTGCGCCTGCCGCCGACACCGCCGCCGGGACCGACGCGCCGTTCGGTCCTGCCACGCTCAACGGTCAGCCGCCTCGCCCTAACTGACCTAACCTACACTTTCCCCATGGAACATGGCCTCTATACTAAACTAACCTACACTTTCCCCAAGCTTTAGATATGAAAATATTTGCTCAAGTCATGAGATACGAGCGACACGAGCAAGCTGGTCACCTGATAGCGAGTGATCAGCCGCCTATGAATGTAAATTTAGTTCTGATTAACGTATGGCATAGTTAAATTTTTTTTGTTGATTTATAGTTCTGTTCTGAATGTCCGAAGATCACTTTAGAGAGTGACAGATCGACGATTATCTATATTTTGTCCCCAGAGAAGTGTGGTTAGGTAGTTAGGGCGAAGCGGATGAGCTTTTTAATCGTATGAATGTTACTGTAGCAGCGACGTCAAATCATATTTTACCTGAAATTTAAACATTTGTGAACCCTATCCTAAACTATACTTAATTAAACTTTTCTAACTGTTACACTTACTAAGAATAATATGTCAAACATTATAAATGTTATATAGGTACATACATTAGTGAGCATAATTAGTAAAATACTAGAATTTATGAGCTATGTTAAGAGGTGGATAATATTGTTAGTAACGCAAAGCTATTTTGTAAACCTTCCTACTATTAATAGTTACTTTATACTATTCCCCAAATCAACTATCGTCATTTTTGGAACCTGATGAACTTTCAATGTTCCCATTTTATTTAGATCCCATGGTCTAGGATCAATTAATTTCATTTATGCCACCCTGCAAAAAACAGTAAATTGCTAGTTACCTACCTTTTAAAAATATTGTAAAACACATTAATATAAACGAAGCAACTACTTTTGCAAGAGCTCCACCTCGAAAGTGACAAAAACAATACGAAATGAAGTATTTAAAGAGACAACACTTAATGTGATAAAATGCATAATTTGGTGTAAACTTATCAAAGTAAAATTGTTTTTTTACAATACACTCTTGAATACCAGTAATTTGTAATAAAAAGCTATTTTATATTGGGTTGACACCAATGACATAAAAGTGTACAATAAATGTTACAGTGACAGTGAGTGAGGGCATATTTTCCACTTTCATGGTAATTACTCACCTTCAACATTGACTTCAATTTGATCTAGTGTGGCAGTAGGGTGGTGCAGTGTCAACGCAGCTGGCTGGTGTAAAGGTACAGGGCCTGGCAATGTGACTCGAGCTCCACTGCCGGTGCCCTCAGACACTTCAATAACCAGCGGGCAACCAGGTACTCTCATCTGTAATAATCGTGATGTTGTAGCTATAGTCAATATAAAAAATGAGACAGTAAGCTTGTTAGAATAGATAGAACATTTTTACTATCAGTAATTTAAGTAACAGTAATTTACCTTGTTAAAAGACACATTAACGACATGTTCACAGGCTTCTGTTGGTGTGAATGATACTGTGAACCGAGCATTCCCCTGTAAAAGAAACAACACAGTTATATCTTATTCCAAGTAGGTACAAGCCACCTAAACTATTTGAATCCTAGAAAGTTTACATACTGCATTAACATTCATTATTAATAGACTAATACTTACTTGTGGGTGAACTTGAGTAGGTATATTCAGGCCTCTGGCAGCCACTGTGATCTCCAAGTTGCCTTCTCCAGCCTGAGCCGCGTCGACAGCCAGTTGCACTGGCACACCAACACGGGCTGCTAGACCTCCACTCACACTGACTAGTTTACCATCATAGGCCTTGCACACAAATGGGGTACCCTGTAGGAAGTGAATGAAAACACCTCTTTAATTTATCAAATAACATAGCAATGGTCAAAGCATTTCGTTTTCTTTTTTTATATGGGATGGGTTTGCTATTGATCCATATTTTGGATGGAACACTAAAGATTACATTGACGATGGAGCGAGCTTACCCAGAAGAAAATGCCTGTCCAATGTCGTGCCTCATTAATGTAAATCTTATATTTCAATTAAATTTCATTTCATTAAGCGACATAATATTATTTAAATAATGCAAACAGACATTGATTAATAAAAGGATTATGACCACAATATGTTCTCAGATAAGCATTCGAATTTGATCCTGAACAAAGTGATAAAAACTTACTGTGACAGATTGGTTGTTATAGTGTGCGGTGAGAGTGTGGGGGCCAACGTTCCTCGGCGTGAAACTAGCCACCAGGCCGGTGACTGCGTCGCCAGTTAGCCGCACGGGGACTTCGCCCCTGGGCCCTCGAACTGTCACCGCAAGTTCGCCGCCGCCCGAGCCTTCTACTCGTACGGAACATGACGCTAATTCTCCAACTGGTATTAGTTCTGCAGTACAAATATTGTAAAAATTAGACAGGTAATGATAACAAATAACGACGAAACGAACAAAAATATTGTAATACGCGCCAACGCAGAAAGTAAATAATCATGGAAAAGAAAAATATTGTCATATCAAGCGTTACATTAAAACATTTTAGACTCTATGAGGAGGCCGGAAGGAAGCAATTAGGATACACACATTCTGACACATATTTTTTGGCTCGGCTACACGATATCCTACGAAATTTAAAATTTTATAATGCAAAGGGGAACAATGTGGTTCAGCTTGTAATACTTTTGTTTTAAGAGGAATTACATACGTTGTTGTTTATAGACATTAAGTGATTTTGTTACCTATTTGTGAAGTATCGATCGTAACTCTCTGTGCAGGAGCTACGTGAAATACAAAAGGCGACGAAGGAACTGGCTCTCCATTGAATTTTATGTCGACACGGTGAGGTGTAGGAGTTTCAGGTTTCCAAAAGACTAGACAACGTCCACCTCCGACCACCTGGCAACAAAACAGTTATTCTTATGTAGTATTATGCTATAGCTAATGAAATGATAGTCCATTGAAATCTGTTAGGTATTTTTAAATGTAAAAGTGATGACTCACTTGGACATGATTGGGAACTTCGCCTTCATTTATTGAAATTTCTAATTGTCCTTCGCCTGCTGCACTTGCGTCGACTGTAAAAGTAAATGATTATTATGGTATCTGGCATTTGTTTACTAGATTATCAACTACCGATATAGTTTTGTATGCTGAAAAAAAAAAAAATAATCTTGGCGTAAATGTCCCGGTTGTGCTCTCGCGCACGAGGGCCTGGGGCCCGCCTTGACCATAATCCAAGATTTGGCGGATCAGGTAATTACATAGGAGCGACTGCCATCTGACCCCCATGACCCTGAGGACAGGGGACCCTGGCACAGTTAGTTGCATGAATGTGCAGGTTTCATCACGATGTTTTCCTTCACCGTAAGAGCATCGGTTAGTGTTCAACTAATGTACACAACTCAGAAAAGAGTTATTGGTACATGGTGGCAGTAGAATTCGAACCCAGGACCTCCCACCACTATGCTCTAAAATTTGCTGGAGTAAAGGCAGGTAAAGTTCGGTTTCGGTGGTAAATTAAGTTACCTTTAAACTGGCACTGTTGTCCTACTACGGCATTGCCTACATCCGTAACTTTGATGAGGCTAGCGTCGTATATTTTAGCGATCATGGGACCACTTGACAGTTTTTCATCAGCAATCGAAACCTGTTAACAAAATAACATCATCATCATATCAGCCGAAAGACGTCCACGGCTGGGCAAAGGCATACTTAAGTATTACGTAGGGTAGGTATTTAGGAGGGGCTCAGTTACCTATCCTAAAATTATTGAAGATACTACTGGCCAAACTGCCTGCTCAATCATTTCGATAACAAACATTGTTAAAAACAATAAAACTTAGGTACCTACCTATATGAAACTTTCGACCCAACTACTTAGGAGTCGTTTGCACAAAGGTTTAGTTCGACAACACCGCGGCGTTGTATACAATACGGTGGCACAACTAATTTGAGAAAGTTTATCATTTGATAAGGTTAGTTTGCGGATGGCTCAGTTTAGTTTCGCTCTGCTTTAAGTGAGATGTTACTGTCGATAGCGTGAAATTGGATCTCATGAATGCAACAACGATTCAAACTGAGGACATCATCGCTGTATCATCGACTTAGGCAAGTACCTATGGTGGTTTAGGGTTAATATGATTATGTTTGATGAAGACTGAAGAAACACAAAAATTATAGAAAATAGGTACCTATAACAACGGATTCGGACGCTCTTATTCTAATCCATTGCGGGGTTAGTATGTGGCGCGTGCGGCCAAATGCCTGAAAGGCAAGCAAAATCGCCTGGAGCTGCGCAGGCCCTTAAAGTGAATATTATAGCAAAGAGTCTTACGTCGATCAAGTGTGTGCCGACTTCCTCCGGCATAAACTCGATGCGGTACACGCCGGGGCGCTCCGCCACGTCTTGCACGCGCGCCGCCACCGGCCGCCGCGAAGGCGCCGTCACGGATACGCTCACCTGAAAACATTTAGCACATCATGTAAATGTGTTTCTAAACAGGCATGCTGCGTCTTTGAAGGCCAGGTTAGATGGCGAATTATATGGCAGGCATTGTTGTAAATTGAATTCCTCTAGATCCCTAGCTTAGGTACACGGCACTGCATGGCCAGAGAATTATTTACGCTAATATTTTATTACCATAGCTTCCTTTGTCAGCTTGATGGAGCCCTGTGCATATTGACAGCACAGTTTTGGAACATATTTTTACTATAATCTGTATAAAGTTTGAGCAGTCGGTTAATAAAATGCCGGGTATTTTGTAATGCTGGTCGCATCAGCGACAAAATTACCAAGGATTATTGCCTATTTCTCATAGCCTATTTCTATCTGGAACACTGTTAATGGCGCTGAAATAGCGACACACGGATGCGGTGAGTGGTTGGATGTTATACCATTAACAGGTAAACGATAGGGGTAGTAGGTATTGTTCAGTACCATCCACCCGCTGCAGCGAGTAAGTACCTCCAAGGTGATAATTACTTAGTACTGCCTGAGGGTTACCTTTCTCTTTAGCTGACTGCATGCATAAGGAAGCATAGGCAGAGTTCGCAGCAATACAGGTTTGATTACACAAATGTTACCTCATTCTTGGAGAAGGCAGGCGTTCCTGGCGAGGTGGCAATCTCGAACACGGCCGGCACCCTAGCGGGGATCAGCCGAGTGGGCTCCCCCCCGCCGCCGCCCGCCGGCCCCGCCATTACCTCGACCTTCCACGGGGATCCTGGTGACAAGAGAGACGGGTTTAGTGACAAAGCATGTTAGTCGAGTCTCAGCAAGACTGTACCAACTACCCACAGCCTGTGAACTTGGTTGTGGATACATCTATTTTACTCTCGGATATTGATATTTAATAACATAGTACTGAAATACAGATCTATACACTAGTCGTCCTACACTGGACTGAGGTGTCCCGGCCTGAATGGGTACCATACCACACCGCCTCACCTATTTCTTTCGCCAAGCCAAAATGTTTGTAGTGTTGTGTTCCGGTTTGAAGAGTAAGGTAGCCAGCTCGTAGGTATAAACGCAACTGCGATTCTGCATTCCTGAATCATCATGGGATTCTTGGGTGACATTACTGCTTTCCATCAGGTGCACTGTCTGTCGTTTGTTACTGTGCAAATAGTATAAAAAATAAGCACCAAGATCTAAACCAGAAATCTAATTTAATTGTTTTAATTTATACTCGTCCGGGTATTCAAACCGGGACCGTCTACATTACACGCCACTGGCTAGGATCTCTGCGCTACCTACTCGAGCATCGGCAAATTGAAGCGTGAAGGTTAAAGCAAAACGCTCCACTGATGTTGAGGCTGTAGATGTTCTTTACAATGAATTACAAGCGCTATTTAACTTGACTGCTAAATACACTGGAAAGGGCAGATAGACAGATAGATAGATAAATCTTGCAGCACTTGCTCTTTTGACTGGCTTAGCTATAGCAGCCTTTGAATAATTTATAGGTACCTACCTATAAAATACAACACTATGTTACTATTGCGAACAACTACAAGTATTATTACCTACATAGTAATTATTACACAGCAAATACATAGGCGATTTAAAGCACTGACAGATTGGACCGTATGCCACTGCTACCTCTAAGGTTACATAATAGCTAGTAATCACTAGTAGGTAATCGTCGTAGGTAACCGTAGTTACACCGGTTTAATAGTTAAGTAGGTACCTAAGTCAAGTTTCCTCAATACCAGTAATAAAACGACACTTAGCTAATAACTTGATTTGCGTTGAAAATGAAGTATCTACACCAATCTACCCATGTTTCTAAATACTTTACTACCTAAATAAAGTTGGTTTATTTTATTTATAAGCTATGTAGATAACTTGGTCATTTTGTTTAAGAACTGCTTTGTGGTTTGTCACATATTTCACATTTATACCTATCTAATATGTATCTATGTATATTACCTAGTTATCAACGAGTACCTATCAAAACATTTCCCATCTCTCCATTTAGTACAGAATGTTTATTAGAAGAAAGTTCAACAACCGGTTCCCACTACTTTAGCTGCAAAAAACAATTCACAAACTATAATTAGGTAATACATAGTTAGGTACGAGTAGGTACCTACGTACATCTTTTTGCAACCATATGTGAGCGGGGAACAAAACGCTCATCAATGCAACGTTATAAAGCAATTTGTAAACAGTTCACGAACTTTCCAAGTGGTTTTAGCAACGTTTTAGCAAATGGGTTTATGATAGTAATAGTGAAGTGTATTACTACCTGAAGAGGAGGTCTCGCGCTCTTCCCTGCAACTTATTTTCTTTTATCTTGCAGTATTTTCTAAATAAAATACTACCAGTTCCGATGAAAATCCGAGATAATGTCGTCCTAAGACGTAGCCAAAATACTATTTGTATGTCAGCCACTATTTGTATGTATGTTTGTTAAATAGCTCATTTCGGACTATCCAAAGTAATCTATTGTTGAATAAGAACGCATTTGCAATGCATATGTAATATCTTTTGTTAATATTCTTTATGAAGTTATACGCAATAAAGAGTTTACATACAGCTGCACGGCGTCCGAGTTCTCTCCGAGTATAAACTTCGATTTTTTGTTTGGTAAACCCAAAATCCTGGAGTTGGCACCATTCATTCTGAGGTGGGCCCGGTTCCCCCGGCTCGTCTTGCTAAGGCCATGGTTATTAATCTGATAGTTCACAGTTATTTCATATATTCTTTACTAATGGTTACTGATCACAGCTTTTTATTGAACAGCGCGAGGGTCAGGTTGCCGTCAAAAACTAGTTATCAAGTCAGTATTCCGAGATCATAAGTAGCGGTTTTCGTTTTATGATTGACTGACTTCGAGTTGAGGATTCGCTGAATCGAAGACACAACCGTTAATCGTAATGCTATTAAATCTCACACCCGCACAATATAGATAATCTTACCAATTCATAACAGTTTTATTGTTGTCATTCTTGTGTCGGTTGTAAGCATGGTTGTGAGAATAAAATTATGTGACGGTGCTACGGCTGAAGCTGTAGCCAAGCGGGGTCAGGGGTAGGTATAATTGATATTGGCTTATTTTATGGTATTGTCAATTACGGGCCGGGTTTTTGGAACGGATCGTAAACATGAAAGTATTAATTAAAAATGCTACTCAGCCTGATGATCTACCTACCTATTTTCCGCGCTCATTCTGCCGTCAGTTTAACCAAGTGAAGTATAACTGATGGGTGATATTGACAGAAGCTAGCATGAGGATCTATTAGTTTTGGTATCATTAGGTACCTAGGTGTAGGTATCTTCGTATACCTGTTTGTGTTTTATCGTCGTTGTCGTATGTCCATTTAAAAAAGGAAAATAATATAAAGCTAAATCTGTAAAACGTGTACATAATTGAAATAGGTATGTATCTAGATCAGTGTCCAAGTGGATTTTCTAAAGGGCCTATTATGAAAAATAAGGTGTAGATATGAAATTCCATTTTACAACAGTTTTTAACTTAGGTACTAATTAACAAGTCTTTGAACAGGTGCTTGTCCGAACGTGACCCCAAATGGGTCCGTAAACATCTGTGGGTCAGTCGGGTTGATTCACCGTTCCTAACTTTAACAGAACTTTACACATGACCGCCTTATCTATTTCTGTCGCCAAGCAACAATGGTTTCGAATATCAGACATCTGTTGGTATCTTTATTTATCAGGCGCGCTTAAGTGTGCGCTTCAGACATGGCATACATCAAAAATATTGGAAAGTTAGCTACCTTAATTACTGCAAATGTTTCTTATTTTTGCTCTGTAGCATACATAAAAGCTAACACGAAATTATTAACTCCGAAATTACTTCAACCTTGTCCTTAGCATTGTCTAAGTTTTTCGAACTCTACATACGGGCGAAGTAGCGTGCAAGGATACTAGTACACAATGTAACAAAAATAATCCTCAGTTTAGTACGTAATTCGTGATTATAGTTACTCAATTCTACATAGAGCAGGTACCTCTACCAAAACGGGCCCAGTAGGGCTCGGCCATGCGTGGTATGCGCCGGCGCACCTGTCCGGTCGACGCCGCCCTACTGGTTTGCGAGATACGGGTAACGGTACCGGCGTACGATGAGCAACCACCAGGTACTAAGCGATTGAATGCCGCCATTAGCTATGTCTTCATCGGTTCATAGCGCTAACTTAATTAGCTAACTCGCAATTTATTTATAGCGACATTCTGTTAATAGATAGGTATTGGTTCTATGTAATATTAAAAGTTTAGTTTCGACTTGCGCTGAGAGAAACGTGTATTTTTGATGTTTATTATGTCTACCTGGGATAAATTGTACAGTAACGTAGATCCAACTTCCAAGAAAGAGGTCAAGGACGACTCCAGCTCGGTTGGGCATTATTCGGGAAATGGCTGAAGAATTATCTTCGCAAAATACCGTAGTGTCTCAAGACGAAAGTTTTGATGTATGATTTGCCAGTGAAAGACAAGGTGGCTCAGGATCATTGAGCGGGAGATAGAAAGCGTTACTCAGAGATATGACCAGAAATGAAGATATACGGTCACCGACATAGGCTCCAGAGTTGCAAAATTTAAGTAGCAATAGGCAGGTCACGTAACTCGCAGAAGCAATGGCCGATGAGGCTGAAAGGTTCTAGAGTGGCGACCACTTACCGGCAACCGCAGCGTGGGATGACATCCAACGAGATGGATCCACGCCGTCAAATATAGGAAGCAGGAGGCCCAGAGGCGATCGGTTCGGATGGCGTGGGGGGAGGCCTATGTTCAGAAGTCAACGTCCGACAGCTGAAATGATGATGATGACGGATGTATCTGTTCGATACATACATCTTTCCCTGTTCAATTTATACAGGCGGTTTATCGAGAATATGCTAGAAAATGAAATATATACTTAAAATAGACAGTTTGGTGCCTATATTTCTGGTATATGAGAAAAGGAAAGGCGACGAGACATTAATTAATCATAAATTTAGTATAGACTACGGCCTTACCTTGTCTGGCTTTTACCGTTTCGTTAGGGGGGCGTTAGAAATCTTTGAAATTGATAGTGTCGCATTAATTCCACACCGTGCTCGGCGTACCGTGGGCTCGTAACGGTAGGCGCAGCTTGTAATCACCGGTCAGGCCATAGGATGGACTCTTATTACCTACTGTCGAAGACGATGCATACCACAAATCTATAACTTTAAAGCTCTCTTATCTTACGAGCCAGGCATTTGTCCGCCATCTCATCTGGTGGTAAGTGACGATGCGGCCTAAGATGGAGCAAGCCGGTCTAGGAACACCGTATTCACTCTAGCCTTGAAGGGATCCAGATTATAATGATTAAGGGAAACACTCGCAGGCAACGTGTTCCATTCCTTAGTCATACGCATTGTAAAGGTTGAGCCAAAGCGGCTCGTGCGGGTCACAAATTGTCTTCTTTGCACGTTTTTCCACCGATTCCAAAGCACCCAGTAATTCTAGATATTAGGTGGATATCTAACAACTCCGGCTAAGGCGATAATAAAAAAATCTATCGGGTACCTACAAACTTAAACAGTCTCGTGAGCCGATTGTGTATGTATTTTTTACTGAACTGTTTTGTTTCGTTGTTAGGTGTTCATTGCTAACAAGAAGAAACATTGATTTATGTGCAGACAAAATTGTAAAATCTAGATCATGGAGAGGTTTGTCTAGAATGTAAACGTTGAGATTTATAACGAACTGTTTAGTATTAGATAATTTATGAATCTCCTTAGCATAAACAGTTCAATCAATGGCCACTATAAGCGTGAGATAGAAATTCTTCTTCTACGCCTTATTGGTTTGGACCACCTCAAAAAGCTGTTTGATCATAAATTTTATTTAACGCAGTGGTTTTTAGAACCGGCCCACTATTAAACTACAACATTTAAAATGTCCATAACGTTGGAACGAGACGGAAATTCCTTTTAAGATTAAAGTGACCCCAATTTCGTAAACGATGACTAATAAGGGTCTAGAATATATTGAAATTTTGTTATACTTAGAATTTTTTTAGTATAGGTAGCTAAGTTTCTGTGAAAGTTTTTTCTATTTCATGAAATCGAATGTTTTAAAAGAAAAAATAGAATAACACAAAATGAGTAGGTTTAAACGATCGACGACAGTATAAATAGTATTTGAAGTGTTTAAAAATGGACTGGCGTGACACGTACTACCTATACGTAGTAAATAGGTGTACCACAGTATATGACCACAAAAATTTAATTTAACTAAATGACGTCACAACCACATACCTACCAACTTACTTAACATAATCAGTAAACAAGAAAATCGTTATTAGGAACTCCCCACGAGGTTTTATTACAACAAAACCGCAAGTCTTAACAATATTTATATTCCAATTCATTTTGCTTCGATCACCGCCAACAGTAATTTCCTCTCGGAAAGTTAGTTACACTTTGCCCTAGTACCACTGGATGGAAGTCGTTAAAAAACGGAAGACATATACTTAGAAACGCCATTACGAGATTACACCACGGCTTTACGAAAGCTGCAAACTTAAATGTTTGTTCGTATCGGTGGTGTTGCGGTATCCGTGTGTAATAGGAACTAATAATATATTACTTTGCGACAGGGTTTCTCAAACTGTCTTAGGTATGCGAATAGTGGTAAAGGTAGTCCAATTGCCACAAATTCACAGGCGGACTTAAAATTTAAATTGTCAAGAATAATAATAATAATTTTGGCGTCAAATAACCCGGTTCTGCTCTTGCGTGCGAGGGCCCGGGCTTCGCCCTGACAATGTGCCGAGTAGTCAGTACACTGAATGCCGTCTGACCTCACTAACAAGAAAACCTGACCAGATTCGATCAGTGTCACATATTCAGTGGCCCATTACAATAACATAAAATTGAAAAGACTGTTTCTTTCCAATTTCATTTATCCGCATCACCTACCTCTTGAACCACATTATCTATTGTTGCAAACAATCCATTGCGTAGTTAAAAAGATCTAAGCGACTTTGTTTTATACTATGTAAAGATATTTTTTTTTCTTCGCATCATTGATTTTTGTTTCACAGATATCTGAGAAAAATAGAGGTGTATATATAACAAAAAGATTGAGCAACCCTGCCTGACAGCATGCGGTAAGCCAAACACGGCATAGCACTTGCACTAACATTGTTGCGGACGATAATGCACTCGGATTATTGGTTAATTGTTGCGATATTCATGTTACGTCAGAACGGAAGTGATTTCTGCGGAACAAACAGTTACTGCGATTAGGCTTTACATACATAACAGACTTACATACTACGTATTAGCACTCTTTATACTGTGGTATTATTGTGTGGTAGGTTATACTTTGCTACACGTGTGTCTGGTGATTTACGAAATAACCCTCTGATTGTCAGACAAACTACAAGAATATGGGTATCCTATACAAATTGTAGAATTGAAGATTTACGATGCATGGTACCTAAACATAATGGCAGTACCAATCGGTGGAGGTCCTTGCGGATTTAACTGGTTAAATATTAGTCGTAAAATACAAGACCCGAAACTGCAAGAGGACTGTTGTGGTACGTATGGGAAGGCCCTCAGACAGATGATCAAAGGATAGACACCTAACTAAAACAAAGAAGAAGGTACGTACATGTAATCGACTGCATAGCTGTTTATGTAATCTCCGAAACCGCTAAATTGATTTAAATACATCCACTATTATGAAGCCACAAGGGTTTTAATCTCGGAAATATTTAACGTTCCCGATGGAAAATTTAAAGCTAAAAGTTTTGCATTCCGCGCGGGTGAACACCGCTGGGCAACTGCTACTGTGTAAAAGGAAAATAGTGACGTTAATTAACTGTAAACTCCTATTACCAATCAACGGCCCGTAACAGGCAACTGGTGGGCTTGAGTTTCTTGATGAAGGTTATCATAACTATGAATAAAAAACCCTCCACTACGCTCAGTCTTCAGCATCCTCCCTTCGTAAACTATATCTAACTTATTCTTTCATTTTTGTGTTTTGAAGTCGGTTTTATTTTCTAATAAATTTTATTTTCTGATCTACGAAGGTTCGCTTTTATGAAGATAGTAGGCCTGCTTTTATGATATTAGTCGCCATACTCGCCATATACGATGCCCTTGAATAGAAGGGGTTGATTTTACTTTACTGGACACTATATGCCATGTAACTAAACGCATTTAGGAAGTACATATAAGACACATCTCCTCCGTAAAAGATTTTTCCAAATACACAGTTCTAACAAAATAATATGTTCTAATAGAATCTCAGCAATATACTTGTAGATACGTATGTGATATCACATCCTACCCGATAACAATGAAGTTTCGCCACCAAACGGCGTATTGTTTCTGAAATTTCTACGATAAGCTATCGATTCTAGATCCCAGCGAGCGTCTCGGCGATTCGCACGTAGAGCGCAACCTTCGGAATTAGCTCCGTGGGTGTGTGCATTTCATTATGTAAATATGGCTGATATTAAAAAATCAAGCAAAATGAGTGCTATTATTAGATCCTGACTAATGTTATGGTCGTGCGAAAGTATGTCAGTCTGTCTCTATGCCTTTGCTGTCATTGCACTCGTCTGTTACTAACCGACAAACCACTTCCACCGCTGGCGTTAGTAATTTAGTAAACCTTTTTCGTGGTTGGTTGGTACGGACTGGAATTTGTTAAAGCTATGGATGTAATTTGGAAGCACACATTTAGGCTTGTTTCATCGAAATTTTTGAATGGAATCTACATATATACTATTATAAAACTGTAAAAAAGCCGTGTTTTGGAGATGGATGGATGGAAATATTTCAGAAATAATAACGGGATAGGATTCTGGGACGTAACTACAGCAAAAATTGATTTTTATTTATTTTTGTCTGTCTGTCTGTTAGCGCATTACGAAAAAAGTACTGAACGGATTTGAATTGGGTTTTGATAGTTTGGTAGCTTGAAGTCCAGGGTACAATCTAAGCCATGTTTTTATCTAATTCGAGGAACCAGAGATACAGTTTGACTCTCCGTGGTATTAGCATGAATATATTACGGAAACCATTTAAAAAGTCGTTTTTGCCAAAGCTAAACTTTCATAAAAACTATTTCCTTGCGGACGAAGTCGCGGGCAAAAGCTAGTAAACTATATACCTAGTCCTATATAATGATTAGTAATTGGTTGGTTTTGAAAAGGCCCATCATTGGCCGCATCGTCACTTACCACCAGGTGAGGTGGCGGTCAAATGCCTGGCTAGTCCAATTAAAAAAAAAGGTAACCAATGGCTTGCCCCAAGACTTGAATTGAAGACATGGCTACTAAAATGCATTCTTCCATTACACTAGTTTAGCCATGAAGTGAAAAACAAATTATCTAACACACAATATTGTACACTTCCATTTTTTTCTTATTGTATAACAGGTATGGAATGGAATTAATTGTAGTGTACTTACATGTATGGAATTACAACGTACAACAATTTTGAAGCTTTTAACTATTTCCTCGAACTTTCGTTTTGTTCCGCTTATGGCGTGTATGGGTTGATTGTTTACTTACCTGTTTACATAGAGAATGTCAAGATGTCTACAACAGTTACCTACAAGTAGGTTAATGAGAAAACATAATAAGAAAACATATTCAAACGTTGTAACAAATCAGTCCTCACTATTGTAGTGTCTAAGGTCAGATTCATCACCATACCATATTAATGACGCATCCATTAGATTTCTCATGTAGATAACATTTAAATAATGTTTATACTTAGTTTCAGTCGTATACCTGCTGAGTGTTTATATTATTTTTACATATACCTCGCATCCGCTAGATGTGGCAACTTATGCTCGTAACTATACTTATCCACAAATAGCTATACAGTGTGTAAATCAAAACCCCTGTCCGGGTTTCTGTTACAGGACAAAGTAGGTATATCAGAAAAAAATTGTTTTTGAGAATCCACTTCAAAAGTCCGACATTAAGGTGTTAGATGACAGTGGATACTGTCCTTCCTAATAGTGTTATGCAAAAGTATCGTCGATCGACGTAGTGTCTAAATGTGTTATAAAAGTACCACGCCCTTCGACGTACTGTCACAACGCATCATTTAAATTTCACGCCTAATGGACGTACTTTCAGCGAACGTGTTAAACATATTTCAAGTGCATAAAGTTCTCGAAATCCAAGTTGTATTTCGTACACCGACAGAGAAAGCAGTTTGGCATGTGGTTGCAAATCTAGCGCTCATTAAAATGAGCCCCAAAGCGTTGTCTGTCTGCTAGACTGATAGGCTTTTGTGTGCTGTAGACATTTGCAGTGTTTCGGCGTTCAAAGTCGTCGCAAACATACTAAGCACAATGCTTGGATACGTACGTCTATTTCCGTTTCTTACCTAAATCACCGAGTTCCTAACTAAATATGCGAGTCTGACCTAAAATTATGCGGACGTAATCGGAAGTGACAAAATTAATCATGCAGAGTGATAATAAAATGAAAAAATCCTCTATTTTCATGTTGTAACTCTTGTGCGTAATGAAGAATCTATGATTTATTTCATTTATATTATATATTTATATTTCGGGTATCTAGTATCCTTAACAAATTGTACACCTAAACCTTCCTCATGAATCACTCTGTCTATTGGTAAAAACCGAAAAAAATGACAGACAGACGCGGCGTGGGATTTTGTTTTAAATTATACATTATTACACTACAATTTCATTTTCATTACATTACAATCCCAACACAACGCACCTACGATTCTATTGATTTTACATGGTGTAATCTAAATGTAGATATTAGTCTAAAACGAACGAGTAGTGCCTTTTGTGTCATGTATATATTTGCCATGTCTCTGTTATCATTTTTGTGTGCAATAAACTATTAAATAAATAAATAAATAAACGAAGAAGAATAATTATAATCCTAAATACAAAAGTAAGATGACTTGAAACTCCATATTAAAACAGCGGCCAAGTGCCATTTACAGTATTTGTAGTGACGACTTTGATTAAAATTGCTAGTTGTAGTTTGTTATTTAAGTAGGTTGTAATGGTTCTTTGTAGTAAAGCAGTGACAAAGCCTGAACAGGCAGTTGCCAAATTTCACTGGGTAACGTCATTGTATCAGTCGATTGTAAAGCCAGTTGCAAATCGGGCCATGCAACGCTTTGCGCCTAGTTAGAGCCCAGAAATATACAATAATTACTTGAAAATAAAACCCTTTCTTCTTTCTTTGTTCATCGTTCTCAATTCACGCAGAAATTTTTAAACATTGTGGCTTAAGTCGGAAGTTTACCATTTGAAATATTAGCAGAAATTTCTAGCTAACTAATATAAAAAAGACAGGAAATACACAACGTATGAAAAATATTAACATGTTGCAATTTATGTGTGTTTTATCTGGCTACCATAAACATTGTCGGCCTTCATATAAACCTATCGATAACAGTGAAATCACCTCGCCTTTTTGATTTCATATTGTCGTGTGTGCTATTGTTTGTTTGTCGTCTCTGTATCCATTTAATGTTGCTTTTGTTTTTATTTTTGTTTATTGTCTCCTTATTGTAGTGGTGCAGTACACTTCGTATAATAATAGTAGTTTATCTACACTCATAGCGTAATGTTCCAAGTACATATTCGAAAACAGTTGTTTAAGGATACACTTTTTTCACGCCAGTCCATAAAATTTTAAAAAATTACTTTTCGATACAGCATTTCCCATACTATTTTCATTACAGCCGTATCTGTATATTCTTTTTTAAATTTTTGTCGGGCGCCGGACACGGCGAAATGTAGGCTGAATACCTAAATGTCTTCAACAAATTCAAAATTAATTTTTTTTGTTTATATGTGTGTAATTATTTTCCCGCTACACGGTATATTTTTTCAAATTGTTGTAATTTGTGTATGTGATTGTTTTTTATTGTTTGAAGCAAATAAATAGATAAATGTTAAAGTAGTGAAGTGAATTTCCCGCCACTTGATATCCTCGACGCGTAGATACAACAGAATTGACTAACCAAACTAAATATAACCTTTACATAGTATAAAACAAACTCGCTCCCGCCGTCTGTTCAGATGTATGTATCTATGTAAGATTATATCTTTAAAATTAAGCAAAGGATTTTAATAGTGTTTTCAACAATAGATAGAGTGATTCACGAATAAGGTTTATAAGCAAGAAAAAGAGTAGATAGGGGTAAAGCAGATTTACGCAAACGAAGTCGCACCGGATCGACTAGTTTCACATTAAACCGCAAACAAAGTAAGAGTACCTATCGAAATTATTACAGACCGAAAAAGCTTTTGCAACCCACAAACCTTAGGTAACAGTATAGCTACAAGATCTAATTAAAACCATTTAACAGTGTGGTACGCAAGTCCATTGTGCTGGCAACACAATGATACTATCCAATATTCGCAGGATCGATTACAGTGTCCATTTGACTAGTAGGTAGGTATGTCTGTTGGTGTTTGTCGGGCATTGTGACCGGCCGCCACCAGCCGGTATTGTTCGTCTGGTGACCTCCTTACCAGCCTCCACCCGGCCAAATGTTCCTGGCCTTAGTCTAGCTAGTCTAATACTGGCTTAGTAACCCAGCATACACGTGCAAACAATATGAACGCGGACAATTGAACAGGTGAGATAATTATTCGGTTTGTTTTATTCGTAAAATGTATGTTAAGCTATGTAGTTCAAATGAGTAACGGCTCTATTGGATCGTGGAAGTAATGGGTGTGTGTATGTGTTTAGTTATCATTGAGCTTTGCAAATAATATAATAAAGCCTTTGTAGTCATACATTTTGCAGTGTCTTACTAAGCGTTTAGACTGTACTAGAACCTGTCTAGACTCTATTAGAACTTGTCAAACTCACAATGGATAGAAGAAAATCCGTGAAAAAAATAATCGAAGTGAAACACTCGCTCATCTTGCAAAATCAACAAAGAGTCTTTGAATAACATTTTTCATTGTAGGTACCCACCCCAATGGCGCAGTAAAGCACCGCCGCAAACGAATGCCTACGCTTAACCCACGCAGGCTCGCGTATCGCACAATTCACGAGGGATTTGCATACAAATGACAAGTCAATCGCGCGGTGAGCGTTCGCTGTGGCAGACAAATAGCACGGCAAGGTGAGGTATGTTCGGCATCCAGGCATTTAGCGGTAGGGGCCGCGGGCCGCGCCGTGACTGGGCCCGGCGACCTCCATTCAGCCTCTGTGGCATCTGATCAGAAAAACAAATGACAGACGCCCGTGCCCGCGACAGCCGCGCACCACCCGCATACTGATTGACAGATCTACCTCACTTTGGCTCCGGTTTAATCCGATCGAAGGCTGCCTTGCCTCACATTCTAAGTCGGTGGCCGGCGAGCCTGAGATTTAAATTGCAGGTCGAATGTTTCCGGTGTGTTGCTTTAAAATTTCTAACATACCTTGCACAACTTATAATTTGTGGTAGGTAGCTAAACAGGCTTTAATGGCAGGTGGTAGGAGTATGTCAAGCCTGAGGAGTGTGCCTGGATGAGTAACACCGCCTTATCTAATTCTGCCGCCAACCTACGATGCTTGCATTGTTGTATTCCGGTTTGAAGGATAATGTAGCCAATCAGCCGTAGGCGTCTTTCGGCTGATATGATGAAACGTTCCCCGTCAAACAGTCATGTTCCTTCTATGTGTCCCCACGAAAGGCTTAAACATTGTAGGCTACTCTTCACATGACTGGGATGCAACATTTTATGCAAATACAAACAGGTTGAGGCACATCAAACATACATTGATACATGTAACGCAGCTTTGATGTATCCTAATTGACAATTAATTGGCATAATGCGATGCGAGCTTATACGCCTATATACCGAAATACATTAAACCGACAACAAGTTACTGATGCCATGCAGAATTCTACTAACACCATTATAATAATTATCTATTTACTTAAACATATGAAGGATCTCTGTTTTCTTAGAGAGCATTCAACATTCTTTCTTCTTGTCTCGATTAGCTTTTGTAATTATTCATGAATTCATATACAGATTTATAATATTATGTTACTACCGAGCCGACAAAATATTTTACATAAATTGGTAGTAGAACCATACCGTCAATTATAGCCAGGAATAGGTCAGTTAAAAAAGTAGTTTCTCTCGGCAGTTTCGAAAGCCAACGCAATGCAGTTTTAACTCGTTTCTTGCAGGTGTCAGCCGTGCCACACACACCATGTGATATATCTGCTTTAGTTAAAAATAAAGAAGGTACTATAGAGCGACAGACAGATCTAGATTCGAAATCAGGTTTACGAAAAAGCCTTGTATCACAAGATTAATAGCAAGAAAATAAATATAGTGATTGTTAATTTGCTAAAGGCAGAGTGACGTCAGTACCTACAGACGAATCAATTTCATAAATTGCAGTCACAAAACATCCATACTCTGCAGTTTAACAGTAACTGGTCTTTGAGAGTGATTTGTGTGAAATTCGATGCTCCATAATTATATTATTATCTCTTTACTATACCATATATGTAGAGAGAGGCATTGAGATTACCTGATTGACAGCGGTAACTATCCCCTAAAACATTAAGTTTTCATGTAAAGAAATACAAAAACCACAGGTGTCACTGTGAGGAGTAAGATGATATGGCTCCTGACACAGAATCTTTACAAGTAAAAAATTAAGTCGCTTTAAGCGTCTGTCTGTCTGTATATCCATGTCTGTTACTATCCGTACCAGGGCTAGTTATTTATAATAGTTATTAATATTGAACCTTCTCCGCAAACGAGTAATATCTACGTATATTACTTTATCATGATTTGGTTGCTTCCTTACTAACCTATTCGCTTCCTGCTTCCTTACTACATACTACATCCGACCAATGACATTCATTCTTCGTCTTCCACCACTTTAATGTATCCATCTACGTAAAAGCCAACTAACAAAGAGATAACATACAAAAAATGTATGCTTTATGCCATTACTATGAATCCAGTAGGTAGACCAAAGTAACTTTATGGCTTGTAAATCATGACATAGCGGCCGCTGGCGTCCAGTCATCGTCACTTGCGTAACAAACGATTCTTCCACTACATAACACTCATGTTCTAACTTTATTTTGCTTATGCAAGTGAGATTCCGTTTCCCATTTGCTCAGCTGGCCGATGCTTTCACTGTATTAATTTATTTGTATAGCGAACGGTTACACTGAATGCCGTAATTTAGGAAGCTGATTCACATGCCGATTAGGATTTTAAATATTAATGAATTAATTCACAAACGTTTTAATTATATATCTAGAGCTTGATCCATTCATAACTAGATCTAGTTACATTCTATAAGAGTAGCTTTCTCGTTAGACTCGTACAATTCTGCTAAACTATACTATATCTGTATACCGATACATTCATTTGTTTCTTATAAAAGTTAAACCAATCTTGTTCAGTAGGTACCAATGACGAAACTCAATTCAATATTTATCATAATCATAATCAGTACCTAGCTCAAGGTAAACTATGACTAAATACTGATTATAAAACAATAGACTTGCACGCAACCTACACCACCTTTCTATGTGTACATTAAAGTCCTATGTAATTGCTAAGATGGTTATCGAAAATTTGTATAACTTATTGTTACGAAAAACTACTTTTTCCAATCGCACATTATTTGAGCCACTGAAGATTTCGTTGAAGTGTTTTATATTCTCCCTTCGGAATACTTATGGCGCTAGTCCTGTAGTCCTAGTTTATAGTCTACTGTCATAATCACTTAGCCGTAGGTACTATTTGGTTCAAACCCATTTGTACAATACATTTATTTTTCTTGTAAAAATATCTCTTTTTATCAATTTGGTTTGTCTTTCTCAGTCTTACCTTTAAAACCGCTAAGCAACTTGTCTGCCTGTAAACCGTATACTTGTCTGGTATTAAGTATAATCGTAAATATTTTGAACCTTTTCGAACGCACTCATTAGGTACACTAGCCTACAATCACCAACTGTTTGGTACAAACCTTCTTATCAATGTATTTTTATACTACACTAACCTTATATTTGATCAAGCTTCTATCTAATACCCCCTCCGGCTCTCGTTGTCGATACGGAGGCTTTTTCCCTAAACCATTGTACACGAGGCACACAGAGCCGTGTGTATTCTTGGGGACAAACACTGGGCAAATTGTGGTGTAGGCCGTGAGAATATGTATCAACATATACATTGTACACATAGCGACAGCGACACCCTCATGTCGGTCACGCGTGTCGTGAAAATGTTAATCGACGCTCTTTCCGGTTTCTTGGTCATTCTACGAAACACGAAACTCGGAAGAATCGCCGTCTGCAAGTCGTGTTAATTATTGTAGTGGTTATCCGCGTGTGGATAATATTTTGAGTAGTGTGTCTGTTTAAATTAGCATCTAAAATTTCACGTCCATCTATATACGAATAAGATTATCGGGGCTACCATTTCACACTCTGTGATATAATTGAGGAGGAGGAAGGTATACGCACCTGAAGTACAGTTGCGTTTTGTCATTTTTGGGGTCGTCCATTATCTGTGACTTAACAAGGTTGCATTTCAGACATGAATGTACTTGGATAGTACGTTCATGGTTTCAGATGAGAG
Source organism: Blastobasis adustella (assembly GCA_907269095.1). NCBI lineage: Eukaryota > Metazoa > Arthropoda > Insecta > Lepidoptera > Blastobasidae > Blastobasis > Blastobasis adustella. Next base: position 10,755,312 of record OU026119.1, on the reverse strand, counting down.
GGGTTAAAAAACTTTTGTGTGCAATCAAGTTGAGTAAATTTTGTAAAAAATTGATACAGATCGACTTTGTTGCAAATGAGAATAATTAGAATTAAACGGCAGAAACTGCCACAATTTTCGTTAGTTGCATATATTGTTATCATACTAATTGTGTAGAATGATTTTAATCCCCTATCCTCTAAAAGGTAACCGCGCTCAATTTCCAGTCAATCATAATAGTATTATGTTTACGATACTTTAGAAACTTGGTAGAACGTAAAATAGGTATTCTCCAAAAATACAGTGTCTGATCCACTACAATTTGTTATTTTTAAATGACATCTCCCGACCTTCTATGTAAATGTAAAGTAAACCTAAATAGAGTAGGTACCTAATTTCATTAGTGACTTAGATGTACGAAATATGTACGAGAGCCTCTCAAAGGATGGACTACAAATTCATATCAATTTCATCTTCGATATTAAGTTTGAAAACGGTATTCTCGAATCGTACTCTTGTATTTCTGGGAATAGGGTAACTTCAACGGTATGATAACTACAAGCAGAAAACCTTTGTGAACCGGAGATGAATCCAGATTTCAGCTGAAACAAATTGAACGGTCTCGTGCGTTACATTCGAGTAGTTTACATTATAAACTCTTTTAAACTGATAAATTGATTGCAAGACGTGAGCAGATATTTTATCTCCAAGACGATTAGCACACATATGTCGTGCGTGCAGCTCTGTGGTCACGCAGCTTCGTTCAACCGGTGCGATGGATTCGTAAAAAACATCACATCCGTTACCTGGTACATGCGAGATAATCGATAATAGCCATTAACCCATATCGTTTTGAATACCTTTTACATTGCAGATATGTTTACCTACCCATGCACCTTACACAGGATGTCTGTGAGACGCCCTTACAAAAGAGTTCAACGCACGATGGGCTTTGTCCGCGCGCACTCGTGCGAATCTGCCTATAACAGGGGACATCCTGAAGGGATGTATGTTTGTACATTACAAATGGATTAGGGACAATAGTGTTAATAACAAACTCTATTGTTGCCACTTCTGTGGAATCGGATGAGTCCGGAAAAGGCAACGAACAATGTGTACTTATTATTTAATGCAATTCAACGATTTAATTGCTCATAACTACTTTCGCTGAACGAAATTGTCGGTTGTTAATCTATTTACAATCCACAAATATACAAATCTATTTACCTCACAATAAAGAATTTATAATACTTATCGTAATTACTTTGTGCAAACTGGTGCTAACGATTAGTTCAAGTTATGTTTAAGTTATGCACCTGTCACTATTCTGAAATTGGAAAACTGTCACCACAACTTTGCGTCAATTGCTTATGGCCTTGTAGTTTGATGTTCAGACAATAGGTACTAGTTTATACATTGCTACATATAATAATCTAGGAGAGTATTCATAATGTTGTATTGGATTTCTTAAATGGTATGGCAAAGGTTATGACGTGTCGCGCCCACTCGGCCGCGGTGCCTCCTCTGCCAGGCGGATGTTAGAGCTGAATGAATGTAAATGAACTCACTTATTGGGGGCGAGCTGACCTCCGGAGCACAGGCTCCCTCGGCGACAACTATCTAGAGCACTGTACTGTGACAAAAAAGAAATCACAACAACAACACTTTCGGGAACAATCACTGTAATTGCACACAATCCAGACGAACAATGCTCAACTGTTCTTAGCGGCGGAAAGAGCAGAGAGGCACAACGTTGGGTATTTTAGCGTTTGTTAGCACTTATGCGGAAGAACACACGGCGAAATTGCATTTTCGGTGTTGCGGAGGCATCGCCTCGTTCGAATGCGAGCGACTCGGCTCAAATGTCAGTCGGTGCGCAGGCGCAGACCACGGCCCGCGCCCAGCCACCTGACGTCACGCAGGTATTCAAAATGGCGGCGCGGAATTCGAGAGCCTACGCGTACAGCTAGCAGCATTCTGACTCAGCCAGCACCCACCCGCGCCGCCCACCGCACGCTCGGGCACGAGCGCTGTTTTATTACGTTTGCTTTAATGGAGTTTTTTATGCGTGTATTCGCAATAAAAGTTAAAGAAATTTTAGTACTTACAGTATTTTCAGTTATAAAGAGGGTGCTTTAATGAAACCCGACGCTATCGTCAAGAGAGAAATTTTGCTTAAATATTAATTTGACTACTGCAGTTACAAGAAATACAGGTAAAATCAGACACTTACTACCTTCAATAAGAATAATATTCAGGCAATACAATGTAGGAATTGCGCTCATGTACCAATGACTCTTTTCTGAGTTATGTACATTACTTGAATGTTCACGGACGTTCTTACGGTGAGGGTAAACATCGTGATGGAACCAGCCCATCCAGGCGACTGAATGTGTAAAAATAATCCAATCTGGTCAGGTTCCCTTGGTAGCGGGATCACGGAGGTCAGATAGTAGTCGGTAAATCCTGGATAATGGTCAAGGCGGACACCGGGCCCTCATGCGCGAGAGCACAACAGGGTTAACGCCAAGACGTTTGTTATATTATAATGTAGGTATATCATTATGTTTCAAGATGTCCATATCTTGTCAGTAGGTAATCATGAAGTCTAAGTATTAATACTTATTTTACAGTATTTTATTTTCCTAGTCCCACAATCAAACCCTTCATACAGTCAACATTTCATCTATTTATTGTACTTTTTGTTATCCCCTTGTAACTATGTATTCATAAACAGAATAAGATTTTAAAAGTCATTTATCCCTTAAAAAATATTTTTTAAGAAGAAATATCGAAATCATTTTTGTAATAAATTGCACTTATTCCTTTTTTGCTAACTCTACTAAGCCCCTTTCACTCTTGCGAAGGAGACAGCATGATGGGGTGTTCATTCATCGCTGACGCTAGGGAAAGAGATAGAGCGAAAAGTTGTACAATGTAGGTACATGTGGCACAACAATAGAACTTTACAGATTAACAAAATTGGCACGCCGTCATCGCGATTGGGGTATAACGACACTAAAAAATGTTCATAGGTTCATAGGCTATCCATAGGTTCTTATTCATCAATTTTGAAAAAATCCTTAAAAAGTTATGTGTAATTAAACACGAAATACTTTACTCGAAAGAGTATTTTTAATTTTTTTTATTAGTAAATATTTTTTGTAACTACCAGTCACTACATAGCGAAATATAACCATATAAATTAAGGATAAGTAGAAATCATTATTTATGTTTGCTGAATGGTAATTAGTAAATTACGAAAGTTCCAGCAGTAGGTCTGGTTCGTTTTGCTGATACTTTCGTATGCGAGAGAGCACCTATGTATGTTTAAGGTGTCGGCTATTCCAAAGTTTCTAAAGTACATAACATTTTTGCCATACCACAAGATGGGCAAACACGCTTGCAGTCACCTGATGGCAAGCAGTCACCGCATAACAACACATTTATTTATTTCCCAGTTTGCTTTAAGCATTAGTAATAATATTATTTTATCGGGGCACAAGTGTCTACTTTAACTTTTAGAAAAAAATTACTAGCTCAATTAATTCTGGTGCATTTCCCGTCAATCAGCATGACATTAATTACTAACTTTCCAATAATTACTAATTCTATTAATTCCGCGATTATAATTACTCTATTAAGTTTTCCCGTGATCTATATCGCATCGGCTTCTATCAAAAATAAAATACGCAAAATTAAAGACATAGGTGAAATTATTCATCCGTAACAATAAATTAAATATACGGTACTAATTTTAATTTACTGAAAGAAACCATCTAAACTAATTACAAGTACAGCCGCCTGAACACGAATCCGTCACCATGACGGCTTTAAAAGATTTCTTGAATGATTTCTTTCGCTGCGCGCGCGCCATGATGTGGCCGAATTACATGCCCCATGGAAGCGCGTCTACTTTCTTCGTAATAACTCGCCGGCACTTATGTCTTTATCTTTATTTATAGTGTGTAATGTGCAGTGACGATGTTAAGTGTTTCAAGTTTCACAGAAACTACGCGAGGCACCTATAGGAGAGAGTAGGAAGATTAAATGTACTCAATTTTATTAATTAAGACGCCATCGTCACGAAACTAACTTAGATTTCTAACCATCGCTATTGTCACAATCACGTATTGGTTTCAATAAATTTTTATTGTTAATTACTATACTCGTATACGTAAAAGTGAATTATGTTTGCCAAGAGAGACTTGCAATTAACTTCAGTAAAGGAACCACCGCTTGAGTTTTAAAGTGCAATAAAAAGTTACTTGTTCTAAAAACATGAAATTGTTTAAATATTGTTGTAAGTAGATTATGTCGAAGCTCTTTTTTTATGCTGGAAATCCAAATCGAAAACCTTTCGACTTGATGTGAGCGTGTCATAAATAGGGCCCAAGGTGAGGAAATCTTAATTCGTGACATACATTCGTGTCTCGTGTAAAAGATACTACACTCTCGTGTCTAGCGTGTGAGCGTCTCGTCAATTATCAACAATTTACTCCTACTCGTGTACCTATACTTCACAAGTCTATATCACGTGCCAGATTTCACTAAAGCCTTCTACGTCTCGACGGGTCCCTGTGGACGTTCTCTATAAGTATGCGGGTTCCTTATTTACAGAGTTTTCACGAAAATCGATAGCTAAAAAGACTTTTAGAAGTCCGAAATGTTACGGGTGTTGGTAAAATCGCGCATCATAATCTCAAAGCCTACGTATGTACACTTTACAGCGCTAACACAACTCGTCAGTGAATAAATTGTATATCAACCCTGCAAATGAGGAGTTGCAACTTTGATCCGGTCCCAGGGCAGTGGCGGAGGCGCCGTTCCCTTTGTTCTCTGAATGGCGAGCCCTCATGCAATATGTACCAGATAAGCCGCCATACGGCTGCATAACAAACAGTTACTTGGCTCCAAAACTGGAAATTTTACTTAGGCACTCATAAACTGTCGATAATTATTATCATGTATGAGAAGAGAGATGTTATTTTAATGTAATGTAAGGCCTGTTGATGGGACTAATAAAAAAAATTCATGTGAATTGCATTTAAATTTTACATCTACAAAAGACACGTAATAATAATAAATATTTTTTGCCTGAGCTGGGATAATACTTGTTTAATATTACCTTGTAAATATTACCCTGTGTTTGCACGAGTGTCCTCGGAGTTTCTCTATATAAAAAAAATTGTGTCAGTACATAGAATATATTTACAAAAAAATTATTTAATGGCGATGACGAAATAGTAATTCGAAATAAGAAAAACAATTTTTAAATTTTCTGTTTAAAAAGTATTTTTGGCTGTTTGTAAACGCTAATCTCTGGAACTACTTGACGGATTTGAATGAAGCTTTTTTTGTTGTGTAGGTATTAAGCCTAGGCAACTAGAATTAGGATTTTATAAAATGGAACACCTGATGTAGAACCGTATATAAACTATAAGAAATATGGAAATGGCGCCGAATTGGTTTCGATGGGGTTTTCCCAATTTGGTAGTTTGGGGGCCAGATTTTAATCTAGGCCATGTTTCATCGAATTCTGTTAGGTAGAACTAGAGGTACAGCTTGACCTCTCTGTGGTATTAACTTTCATACAATAGGGAGGTAATTTAAAATGGTTGCTCGGGAAAAATATAAACTGCCCTAAACACGATTTTTACGCAGACGAAGTCGCGGGCAAAAGCTAGCTATAAATAAAAATAAATACCGTCACGGGACCCTTAAACTGTTCAACCAGTCTCCTGGTCTCCAGTGGAAGACCTTGGTCAACCTCGCTTTACCAACGGCATTAGAAAACACACCTAACTTCCAAGTTCGAATAGCCTTAAAGAACGGTACGGCCACCCATCCAGTTACCGGATATTGCGATCATTGGTTAACCTTGGTTATCTGTCTAGCAAGTAGTCGCAAGCACGCTGCTACTAGACCAGTGCCGCTCTGCATATACCTACCACCTAGGTAGCTGTTTATTGCATACAAAAATGTATCTATTAATGTACGAGGCATTTTTAACATTCTAACCTTATTAATATATTACTAAATAAGTTTTAGATTGAAAAGTCGTTGAAATTACACTACGGAATCGTCTACGAAAAAAACGATTAAAAATCTTTGACTGTTCAGACGAGTATGCAAAGAATCCCATTAATTAGATAGGTACTGCGTATAATAATTTATCATAATTTTAGAGTTACAAGTTTGAGTAATTTTATTTATATTATACTAGGATTGGAACTGGGGTTCTCGGATTTGTGTTCGCTTTTAATGTTTTGTTGTACTGGAGGAACATTAGACCAAGTAGCACACTGGGCTTTACAAAATACGAGTTGTAAGAAGCTTTATCTCACGAGAATTATGTTTCATACGAGAAAGCTTTCATTTACATTTAACTACTATTCTCTGCAACGTTGCCCGCCTAGAATTCGGTAGCTTAAGAGTCAAGACCACTTACCTGTTCCTATTTTTAACCCTCGACGTAAAAAGAGGGATGTTATAAGTTTGAGAGTTAAGAGTTTGTGTGTGTCTGTGTGTGGCTGTGTATATATGTCTGTGGCATCGTAGTTCCCGAACGGATGGACCGATTTAGAAGCAGTTTTCTCTATTTGATAACCAGTTTAATCGACATGGTTTCATTAACATCGGTTTTGTAGTTCTGAAAATATTTGAGTTTAAGTAAACTTGGTCGAAGGTATTGTAGTGATAACTGGGCTAAAACCGCTATAGGCTGTACAAAAATATTTTTTTAAATAGACGAGTTACAAGCCTTCAAAAGAGACTCGCAGTAAAAACTTTAACGAAGTAATTTATGAACCCATGACCTATTGCCATGGATTTATACTCGAGCGTGAAGTATGGAAGAATCGGGCGAGGTCTTTGCCCAACAGTGGATTCATCATCATCATCATAGCCCATAATAGCGACTACTAGATTTTTTGAATCGGAAACACAGGCTTATACTAATAATCGCTCAGCATCCGGACAGAAATCGGCGGCGACATCATCATTAAAAAAAAATCCTACGTCTCTTCTACAGTGCAGAGATAAGCAGTTTTGCCTTTTTTACTCATAAGTAATCAAGACATCCTTATTCCTCCCCTCTTCTCAAATTGCATTACGCAATCAGTGTACGCTTGTCGTTTTCACGAAATCGGGACTTACCTGGGACGTGTTCGTCGTTAGGTACGGTATTTGACAATCGAGCGAATCTGATGGAAAGTGGTAGACCAGTCGGCGGGAAATACTGCACTTCGGCACAAAACAAAGAACGGCCCGCCCTTAGCAGAAGTAGAAAAGAAGTTAAATAGATACAATTTTAAAAATTCAGAATAAAAACAGTAGCAACCCTGGTGAGTCGACAAGTTTAGGTAATAATTTTCGAAGATGACGGGAGTGGACCTTCTGTTAGTTTTCTATTTTGTGACTTCGGCTAGCTTCGGACTCGTGTTTACTTCGAAGACGAGTTAGACGATGTGCATTATTTACAACATCTGTAACTGCCGCACATAACACCAGTGAACTTAGTTTTCATGTAACGAAAATGCAAAATCGCAGGAGCGATGTCACTGTGAGGTCTGAGTTGCTACGTCTCATGCCTTGCCTGTAATTACGCTAGCTATAAAATTTTTTTGCTTCGAGGTACGTATAGAGACGGTTCACTTCCTCAACAATTGGGGACTCCTCAGGATTGACAGACTTCTACTATCGGTAAAACTAGCAGGAGACCGAGCCTTTAGCAAACCGACTACTAACTATGCTCGAGCCGGTTAGGACGTCCGAGAACCGACTCTAATGTTCGTTATTTTATGCTATACGGCAGACAAACAGGCAAGCGAGCCACCTGATGGATAGTGGAAAGCCGCCTATGGACATTAGCAACACCAGGGGAGTTAGAAATACGTTACTCGCCTCTGAAGAGACTTCTAATATACCTCTTGAACGATCCCATGTCATTGTCCAAAGGACCATAGTCACATGACATGTCTGATCACAAAACTTTAGATTAGTAATTCAATTCAATTCAGTTTTATAGGATTAGGATAAAGCATTGCACACTCTCTAAGTAACACTTTACTTTATGATACCGATTGTGTGTGTGTGGTTGTTATTTGTGTTTGTATGTGTGTTGTGTGTCTTGTGATTTTATGTGCGAATTTGTGAGTTGTAGTAGCATTTAAGCTTAGGAATATGTCATGGCACCAACTTGAGTACTCGCCTAAGTTGAGTGCAATCGGGCAAGAATTCGCGACCCTCCTTGTGCTGCCACAAACGAGGAATCATTTGACTCACTCTATAATAAAAATAAGGCACTTACCAGGCACATGTTCGTCGTTGAAGGCTACTTTGACAGCATGAGCGCGGGGCAGTCGCGGCGTGAACGAAGCCGCGTATCGCAGCCCACCGAGTGGTCGCACCGAGCTGGCCACCAGGGCACCATTCCCACCTGACACCTCCAGCTCTAGGTGGCCTGGGCCTGCTTCGCTGCAGTCCACTGGGGATGGGAAGCTTGTTTAGGACTACTGACCAAAAAATACGCTTATAGCGCGGAGGTAGCTTACTTTCTAAACTTTTGGTCCACATGTATGTATTTGTCATGCCTGGATCTTAGAATATTGATCACTTCATGATGTGACCGACCATTTCATGAAATGGTTATAATTGTTGTTGGTCACAATTGAAAGCATTTGTCGGAGTACCAATACTGGTTGAAAACCCGCGACTGTTCAACCATGTCTCCGGGTCCCCTGCTATAAACCTTAGTCTACCTCACTTCGCCAACGGTGTTAGTAGGCGTACTTACAACGAATGGTGAGCTCGTTGCGGTACTGAAGTTCAACTATCTTCAACGGTTACCATTCCAGTTACCAGACATGGTACCGGTGCATTGCTTTACTTTGGTTATCGCTCTAGCAAGCACACTATCACTAGACATGAGATTACTAGGTAATAACTTAATAATGTACAAATGGAACGATTTTCAATTTTGATTTCCAGCTTGAAAATCTCAATATTTTGATCCATTATGCTGATTTTCCCTATTTTTAAACCGTTCGCTTCTGGTGTTCCCAATCTATTTTAAAAGTTATTTAATATTTCACGCCAAAAACAAAAATTGATATCCATTCGACTCGAGGAGAGCGGTTCATAAATACCGCCCCTGGTCTATGAAAACAAGATACAACTATTGAGGTTGACCATGTCTATTGGCAAACTTACCACCATTTAACTATACATGGGGTCTTTCACAGACAAAGTAAATAAATAGCTACTTACATGCATCAAATATTCTGACTTACCTATAAATTCTACAGGTTTTCCAACAACTCCTTTGTACGTTGGTTTTACAACTATTGCTTTGGCACCTCTATTGTTATCCCTTTCTATCGATCTGCAACAAAGAATGTAACGACGTGCAGCAAACGATAGTAAACACAACTTACAATTTTAAGAGTCTAGAATCATAAAAAATAATACAGCGAACGAACACTGTATGCATAGGGGTCCCGCCCGTCGCGTCATAGTAGGTATACCTAGTTGTGCCAGCAAGTGCAAATGCAGAGGAAATTTTGTCGAGTTACTGGCTGAATTTATATTAATATTCTTGCCCATTCTGCTCTAAAATAGACACTCAAAGAGTCAAGTAAGCTGCACCGACTTAGTTGAAGCGTTTCGTGTTACTCTCGAAGTAATGCCCAGACGAATGAACGGAGCACACTCAAGCACGGTCAATGGTATACAATATATAGCGCAATAGCAATGTCTTTTTCGTTCGCGAGCGCTATATTTTAAAGTAAAGACTGGCTATTTCATTGTTGTATACTGGTTGAGCGTAGTCGGTCTCTTTATAGCTTTAGTGCACTCACACAGCCCGACCGAGCAAGCAAAAGCTGTCTCTGGAATATGGAGGGCTTGGATGTTGCTTTTATATATAGTTTATAGTCACCACGGTATAATTTGTAGCCGTGCGGTGTAAGGGCCTGACTGGATAAGACCTTCGTGGACTAGCAAACAGGAAATATAAGCGGTTTCTGTTATGTTAGCCAATATCGTTAAATGTTTTGGGAGTTCTAGAAGACATCGGCGGCAAACTTATTCTGATTCGCGCCATGATTAGCTCGTTGGTTGTTTAAAACTATTGGCTTTTAAACATGAACAGCGCTGAACTAACCTGAACCGCGCGTGCGCCGCGTCGGTCTCAGTGCGGGCCCCCCCGGTAGGGTCGCGGGGGGGCCTATTGGATAAAAAAGACTGCTGTTGGCTGTCTCTCTGGTGCTTCTCCTCAACGCTGCTGTATGAGGAGTCGCGCACCACGTACGAGCTCTCGCGCACTTCGCGCTTAAACTCTTGCTGTAAAGGAAATCGTAAATGAGACGAAAAGTGTGTTTTATTTTTAAGTTAATCATCAAAAGACCAGGTAATGTCAACCTGATGAAAAGTGGTTACCGCTGCTCATGGCCATTAGCAACACCAGGAGTATCACCAACGCATTGCCCACCTCTTTCTAAGTAAGATAGTTACAACATTTAAAATACTTGATTCGTCGAGGGCTTGCAATGTAGATTTGCAGGACACAATGTTAACATAAATAGCGCAACACAACTCTTGGGAACGCGGAAAGTTTAATTGTAGAATTGGAAACATTGTGGTGCGTTGCGAGGAACTCGGTGAGAGCAAGATCAAAGTGGAATGTATTGCTCATTAAATTAGGTAAATTTTTGTATCACGTCTGAACAGCTCATTGGTTAAGGCAGTATTAGCATCACCATAATCCTCTCACATCATTTGGCTTTTGCCATAATTCACACGCAGGCGGGTTGGAGACCGCATATCGACAACACGACACAAAACGTTGCATCCCATTCTCTGAAACGAAATCCGCACGCAAACGCACCGGACAGTTAAACAATACCTTTTCATAGGCGCGTAAACGAGGAAAATTCAGTGCCGTAAATTATCGTCCGGGAGCTACATAATGTTGCAGCAAAATTGGGGACATGTACTAATGGGGCAAATAGTGGGGGATACTGGCAAGTTTGTCCGCAGGAAGTTGCGGGCCGGCCGCGTAATCATGGCGGTCACAAGCCTCCCCCCGCGCCCCGCCGCGCCGCATAGTTACTCTCTAGCCCCTACTTGGGGAAAAACTTACATCCTCCCTTAAATTGGCGGGGTACACTCATTAAAAAGTTGTGTAAACTTGCCGTTGTTGTCGCGTTGTCTTGGTTTGCTTTTGTAGGTACATTGTTATGTTTAAGCATGGACTTAGTAATTAATAAAATTAAAAGAGCGTCGGTTACAGTATCCGACTCGTAAGCAAGAGGTCCCGGGTTCGAATCCTGTACCTATGACGGTTTTTTGAGTTATGTACATTAGTTGAATACTAACCGATGCTCTTACGGTGAGGGAAAACATCGTGATGAAACCTGCACATTCAGGCGACTGGATGTGTAACCATGATCCAATCTGGTCAGGTTCCCCTGATAGCAGGGTCATGGAGGTCAGATGGCAGTCGCTCCACTGTAATTACCTGACCTGCCAAATCCTGGATCATGGTCAAGGCGGACCCCGGGCTCTTGTTCTCGAGAGCACAACCGGGACATTAACGCCAAGATGATTATTTTTATTTATGGACTTAGTAATTGCTATGCATCGCTTTGTCATGGATCAGATAGGTACTATGGACATGGACTTGATGATAATATTTGTAAAATAAATGTAGTTTACATTTGAGGGCAGGTTCAACGCACAGGCTTGAATTATTTGTGCGGCCCGCGAGACTCGCTGCGAGTCTAGACTACTTCCGACGTATCATTAAAAAGTTCATTATAAAATTTAATATCTCCTGTCACCGTATCTGGCCTGGACAGGCCTTTGTAGTGCGATAATCGAATTGTTTTCACCTGGGTCCGTTTGAACCGCGCTTCTCGGGTAAATCGGTTTTTAATTAATCCCCGTAATTTAAAAAAATCTATTATTTTGAATCAGGTACGTAGAAAGAGCGAAAGTGATCTGATGGTGATATCCCTGGCGATGCTAATGTCCAAAGGCAACGATAGCCACTTTCCATCTGACGGCCTGCGTGCCTGTTTGTCTACAGCTTGACATAAAAAAAAAACTTAAAGACGCCTTGGTGGCTACTTACACGACTGGTATAAGTGTCGGAGTCCCTGTCGTCGCTGATGCGGTCTAATTGTCTGTTGACGGTGTCCCGAGACACGTCGATGTACTTGTTGAGTTGGGTGTTGCGTTTCGTCTCCCGGTCTAGGGTGTTCTGGCTGGCGTAGCGCTCCGGCGGGGTTGCTCGCTCTAGACTGGGAGCAGAATGATGATATTCAGGACAATGCAATAAGCACGGACGACCCAAAGACATCAAATAACTCTCAAATATTGAAGTTGGCGTAGGGTAGTTTTTTTTCTATTATTATAGTAGCCCAGTAAAATAAGAAAAAAGGCCCCGTGGACGACCCAGGTAGAGATGGATTGACATCGCTGAGTCGAATGTGAGGGCTTGCGACGAGAGGATGCCGAAGACCGGGCGAAGCGGAGAAGAATGAGTAAGAAAGCGGACCCTGGCAGAGAGAGGCCGGGATAAGCGCTAGGACGATGATGATGATAAGTAAAATAAGACAAAAATTATGGGATACACATTGCAGAGTTGAAACAACAAAAATCGGTTAACGAATCACCCTTTTACGAGAAAGCGTTGAAAAAGTATTAAATTATTAAAAGTATACGTGTGAAGGGTGAAAATAAACATATCTAAATGAGAAAAGACGAAAAAAGAGCACAAGAAATACTTAATAAAAATACACGTTGTAAGTTAGCTATCCACTTACCTGTTAGCGCTCAGCATTTGCCTCGTTTTCTCCACAGTGTCCCAGGAATCTCTTCTACCATGATATGATTTCCCACCAGGGTCGCCAGTACCTAAGACACAACCTTAAATTACCCACTGAAAAACACTAGCAATAGTCTGTTAAACCAAACGCTCTGGCAAAGGTGGTAAAAAACCTAGATCATAAAGTAAAACACCTTAATAGAGTATCCTTTGTCATTAATAAACACCAATGTGAGAGTATTTGTTGTCACTCTACCTCGCCGAAATATCCGAGTTAAATTAAACAGGAATATTTTAACTGATTTTATGAATAATTTTTGTAACGAACTGTGAATCTGGGGCGGACTGGCCATTGCAATATTTCATAGTGTTCGCATTGCAAACATTGAGAATTTGCGATATTGCAGAAAATGGAATTTAATATGACATATTATTACTACTTTCAGTCAATTATTTGGTCTCAGTAAGCATTTTGCATAGGTACATAAATATTCCTACCTAAAGGTTTAAATACCTTTATAGGTAGCATGTATTATGGTCAGTGTATGGTTGGCTTATGACACTTTAAGCAAAGATGATAGATGAAGGGAGCTCCTAAGAAGATATTGTCTTCACTCCTGCCAGTGTAACTGCAGGCACGAGGCATTTCATCTTAGTCCTCACAGTGACAACGCACCTGCGCTCGACATTTTTGTTGCCTGCAAATTAAATGCATGAATCGTAGATGTTATGGGCGACAGTTACCGCCGTCTATCAGGTGGGCTGTCTGGTCGTTTGTCACTGCGTAGAATAAAAAAAGTAACTTTATATTACTCCAAGATATTATTAATTACATCAGCAACAGAAACACAGAAGACGACGAACACGTAGATTTACTTACTTGGGCTCCCCAATCTCCTCACATAGTCTGGTTCCAGAGAGGAGTAAGGGCTGCTCTGGTCCAAGTTGTCTTGGGAACCGCCGTACGAACTGTACACTTTATAGTTGGACCGCTTCTCTGTCACGCGTTTGGAGCTCGTCACTGGGCTGTATCTTTCGGTTGGACTGCTCACCCTATGAGAGAAAAAAGAGTTATAGCAAAGTAATTAATATTGTTATCGTGTATCGTGTTTAAAACTTATGAGTACTCGAGTTTGTGTATAACTCAAAAGGAAAATCGGATGCCCTTAAAGGATCACTTTGTAGCAAATATTTTATACAAGTTGTATAGGAGCTAGATGCATTTGTAACTTTGTAATGAGTTTATAGTATCAAAAAGCCATCTTTTAAGCATGCATATTGACAGGCAACTAGGGAACCCTACACTGTACGTGGCCCGACACGTCTTGGCCGTTTTTTTTAACTATTATATGCATGTAATTAACTAAACATAAACCTTCATAACGTAAATATAAACCTTCAAATAGCCATACGAGGAAAGCGACTTTATTTTATACTATGCACGGACAAGTAAAAATTTTAACGATATGACGACGTCAGACATAATCATCTATATTAAACTGCTGAAGAAGAGATCTATTATTAAATAAGTTCTAGACGGGCATTATAATTTCTGTGAATGATTTCAATTCAATACTATATTAGCTTTTCCGGCAACTACGATGGCAATACATCTTCAAAAATGTTTATCACCAGAACTGAAACATAATAGGAAAGTTGCCTATTATATAGGCCCGGATTATAACAAGCGTCACCGACGCGAGGAGCGTCAATAACGCAAGTAGCGTCTCCGACGCGAGGAACGTCAATAACGCAAGTACCGTCGTCGCCGACGCAGGTAGCGTCGGGCTGACAAACACAAGATGTCAACAGTTTAAACAGGTATAAACCTTCAGATGTCAATAGTCTAAAGGTCTATATGCACTTGTGCTGAGAAACGCAGCGTCGACAGACAGGTTTGATGATAGCGTGCACCGTCCATACGAGTGAATAGCACCACCTGCACCGCATTCAGCCGAACCGGTACGATAATAATGTGAATCGTGAATCATGTGCATATGCTGAACATGGTTCGATTTTGATGATATGATTATTTCAGCTTTCAGATATACTTGTATGAGATTTTAAAAGTAATACTGTCCACGGTATGTGTATGTTGACTTATGTTCGCAACTGGTTTCGTACAAGGAAGAACGTCTTTATCGCAAATAGTTATGTGCATGAATAAAAACGTCATCTATCTTCGAACTGTGACGGACTGTTTCTTAGACTAACATATGGGATCTGGTTCCTGGTATATACGGCCGAACTTTAGTTAAACTTTAGAAATGGCTGGCTTAAAAAAATAAAATGAGGGACCGCTACTACAAACTCTATTTAAAACCTTGTCCTGCCTAACACTACACATCTTTGACTGCAGTTACGCGCAGTATCGCGTCGCAACAGTGCGTTCAGAATTGTCGTTGCAGTGCAGTTAACGTAAGCTGAAAAATGAACAGCAGCTTTTTCACATTGTTATATTATAACACTATGATCTCCAACCCGCCTGCCTAGCGTGGAGATTATCGCAATAACCTTCCCTTTCGTGGGAGAGGCCCGACGTCCTGCAGTGGACTGTTATTTTAATCAATATTCTAAATTGGAGGTTCGAAATTCTAAATTCTAAATTCTAAACTTGCAACTTGCAACTTGGAACTTGGAACTTGGAACTTGGCACTTGGAACTTGCAACTTGGAACTTGGAACTTGGAACTTTGAACTTTGAACTTGCAACTTGGAACTTGCAACTTGCAACCTGGAACTTGCAACTTGGAACTTGGAATTTGGAACTTGCAACTTGTAACTTGCAACTTGCAACTTGGAACTTGGAACTTGCAACTTGCAACTTGGAATTCACAACTTGCAACTTGGAACTTAAACTTGCAACTTCGAACTTGGACCTTGCAACTTGCTACTTGCAACTTGCAACTTGGAACTTATTACTTGCAACTTGGAACTTGGAACTTATAACTTGCAATTTGGAACTAGCAACATGCAACATGCAACTTGCAACTTGGAACTTATTACTTGGAACTTGGAACTTGCTAGTTGAACTTGCAGCTTGGAACTTATAACTTGCAACTTGGAACTTAGAACTTGGAATTAGGACAGCACCTGTGACAGGTTCAGCGTTGCAGAGATAAAGGTATAGCTTACTGACTCTAATATTGAAATAATTGTGAAAGTCGCGTCAAAATCCGTTGCGTTATTTAGTAGAAGTTACAGGAGGAAAGACGCGGAAAATATGTAAGGGTGTATAGAAATGTAGAAATATCGAGATGATTATCTTACGTGCATCGCGGTCTTATAAAGTCGAACATTAAATACATGATTGTAAAGACATCGCAATTTTGTTAAATCGCATTGTTAACGAGAGAATTCGTTGTAGTGTAGACTTAAATTGAATATTATTTAATTAAACGATATTATTATTGATAAAATAAAAATACTTGTACGTAACTAAGATTACTTAATAACATACAAGCAACGCACGCAGAGTCTAAGAACTAATGGGTGACCATATCAGTCTTTGAGGCTAGTCGAACTTCAGCAAAGCTACGAGTTTTAATGCCGATGGTGAAACGAGGTTGACCAAGGTCTTCCGCTAGAGACCCTAGGATTAGATGAACAGTTTCAGGCACCACCTGACGGTTTTTAACAGAATAAGAAACCGTAATGGCCATCTTAATGCTTTCTAGTCGGAAATGACTGTCTAGCCTAATATAAAAAAAAACGCCTACCACCTTCCTTCTCCATCATCAGATCAACTGACTAATACCATAATATTGCATTTTTATCAATTTACATCTGTATGAACTTTTCAATTTAATTGATTACCGGGAAGTGGGTCAAATCCCAGGTCAGGGAAAGGTTATTCTTATAGTCTGATTATACATATAATCAGGAGATTATGAATTTTTAAAAAGTGAATAAAGCGACTAGTGAGTTGGCAAGTTAAGGTAATCATTTTCGAAGACGACGGGAGTGGACTTTCTGTTAATTTTCTATTTTGTGGCACAGTCCTCTAAAACGCATCTACCCTTTAGGTTACATATCGGACCAGCCCAGATAAGTTTCTAAAATATAAAAAAGTTTTAGTGGATACATAAAGAAATTAAACAGTATCAACTCCGTTTATTCCACATACTTCTAATTAATTATTTGTAAATTCTGTGGTTGTACTGTCAGAGTTGACAGTGGTGATTTTTTTAAATTGGCCAGTCTCATATAAGATCTCTTTACTGACGGCAGTTTAGAAATCTATGCTCAGTCTCTATTTTCAGTACAAAAAATCGGTAGAGAATGTAACTGATGAAAAACCAACCATCTGACATGTTACCTCACAGTGCTGTCTGTTTGTCAGTGCGTTTGTGCGCGCTAATCTCCATAGAGATAAAATTTTATATACAGAACTAATCTCAGAAACGGCTTGACCTTCACATAAAACTTAGTATTTGTTTAATATATTATTTAAGTAAATCAGTTCGTAAATTAAAAAAGTTCTATCAATTTAAACACATTTTATTCGATAAAAATAAAATTGCTTAAAAATAATTGTTTAGATGAATTGGCTGAAACTTTAGTCAACTAAGTAGATGTTGTTGAATGTATAATTTTTTTATAATGGACTGTTTCACAGATTTTGACTTTGCCGATTAAAGTTGACCTCTGATCTATATTATCAATCAAAAATATTAAATAAATAAATATACTTGGACAATTCACACAGCACCATCTAGCCCCAAAGTAAGCAAAGCTTGTGTTATGGGTGCTAGATAACTTATAATCTACCACCTTACATACTTTTTAAATACATAATTATGAAACATATAACACCTAGACCCGTAACAGAAATTAAAATTCATCATTTCAATTACTGCTCGGCCGGGAATCGAACCCGGGTCCTCTGGGTGGCAGGCAGAAACAGGATTCAGCTTAGTGATGCTGATGTTTTGTGGCGTTTCAAGTACACCTAAACTATGGGAGAAGCCCAGATACCGGGGTCTGTACTAAGCGCAACCGGGGACATCGACAGCGACGTCAAAGCCCGAATATCCGCAGCTTAGGCGAAATGGCGGGAGATGACCGGTGTCATTTGTGACCCTAAAATGCCGATAAAGCTGAAGGGACAGGTCTATAAGACCATCATTAGACCTGCTCTCCTGTACGGCACCGAGACTTGGCGAGACTTGGGCGCGTCACGGAAATGAAGATGCTGCGGTGGAGGTGTAGAGTTTCACGAAATGATCGCGTTCGAAACGCCCACATTCGAGATAGTCTTGGCGTCCGTGACATCGCAGAAAAGTTGCAGGAGTGCCGTGCCGCCTTCGATGGTATGGCCACGTCTTGCGCAGACCAGCAAGTTATGTGGGGAACAACTGTCTGGCCATGCCGCCCCCGCCGGGCACGGGAAAGAGAGGCCGGCCCAAAAAGCGATGGCTTGACGTAGTCAAGACTGATATGCGTGCCAATAAACTAACCACTAAGGATGCCGAAGACCGTGCGAGGTGGACCAAGGCGAACCCTGGGCCCTCGCGTTCCGCGCTGGGGTACAACCGGGACATAACGTAAAGATGATGATGATGATGTAGGAGAAGTATTGATACCTACGTACCTCCTGTCTGACTCTATGGATAAACGTGACATAATAGTTAAATACAGCGCCATCTATTAACAAGGAGATAACACTTGACCTTTTTTTATAGCTGTCAAATATTATTATATTTAATCGGTCTTATTAGACCACGCTAAGTCCGAATCAATTATTAAAAAAAAAAAAAATCTTAGTATGGCAACTTATGACATGTTTTTTAAGAGTAATAGAACGTCATTCATAAAAGTCATAACAAAACAATTTGATTTCTGTAGGATTGTTTATTTTCGTGAGTTATGAAAAATATGATTAAATAACGTGCAAAACAATTAAAAAGGAAGTGAGAGTGATAATTTTCAGCATGATTAATAATTTAATCATGCTGAAAATTGAAATCATGATTTTCAAATCATGATTATAATCAAACTAAAAGTACAAGTTCAAGCCAAATATCTGAATGTTTACAAGAAGGACTGACAAGGACTGACAAAGACAGATTTTCCCCAGATAATTGCCATATCCACATTTTATAATTTTTACTACTGTCAGTCAATTCGGACTTATCGTGGTCCTATTATAACTAAAAACCGTTCTTTAAACAAATAAGTTGGCGATTAATTTAAATTCACATTCTCAGTCAGATCAAGGGAGACGAGGTTGTGTAGAATACTACCATAGGAAAGCGCAACCTTATACTCTTCTAAGATCTAAACTCTTTCGTGAACATGGCCTACTAGCGCAGTCTCATAACCTGTGACTTTGAGTTCCTGTTATGCTTTTGCTGAATTTGACCAAACCGAAACTATGTAACAGATTCAGCAAAATTAATCTGAACAGTAAAAGATAACCTTGAAAGTCATTACTTATGCTCAATGCCGAACCAGTTCACCAGATATCCTTTTAAGATTATCATCACAGATTTATGTGTGATTATTTTCATAGGGTTTCGATAGAATGGGTTGAAGATGAGCTTTCCACGCGAACAAAGTCGCGGGCAACAGCTGATTGAAGTTGGATATTTTTGCCAAACTTTTTACTTTGCAATACTCAATGGTAGGTGCCATAAACTTACACGACACGGTGACGGCGTCGCTGTTGTTGACAAACAAAATGTCATTTTTAAATGGCGACACTTAGTTCAGCTTTTGGCCACCGGGCCAGATAAGTTTGTGGCGAAATTTTAGTGACAATTATTTGTCACTAAAAGCTTCCCCCAAACAATGGCGATCTGTAGTTCTTAAAAGGAATACAACAGAGAACCCACGACGCGATCTGCAAGCGGGTGGTCGTGACATCCCCCTTCGCCGCTGCGCAGGTCATGCATGTGATTATTTTGATGATGGCTATCTTTCGGAGGTTAGGAATGCCTCTGACCGGTGTAACTCGGGTGTAGTTTATTATTATTTTGTTTTTTTATTGACAATAGGCTTGCATTTGACCTCAACTCACCTGATAGAAAGTGACGATGAGGTCGAAGATGTAGCATGTATTCGGACCATGTGTCGAAAATAGAGAATTTTTAAGGCTTTAAGCGCTTTTGTTACAATTATTATTGGCAACATAATGTTAGACATAATTCAATTACTTAGTGTATATGTGTGCATTTCCCCTGATTTTCAGCATTGACTTATACCTGTTTTGTATTGCGCTGTCTCCGCTTTTTGAGAGGGAAGGCGGAAACACTATACTTACTAATCCTATCCGATACTTCGTAATAAAATTTGTTGCTGGTTTCAAGACAGTACTGGGACTAGCTTGTGCTCGGGCGCATTCTATGGGCGCGCCTGAGTGTCAAAACTCAGGACCTTTGTGTAGTCGCAGCGGTAGATCCTGGCTACACAGAAGTTGTAATAATGGAACGTAATTTTTAATGGGGCCCATTAAAATGCCTCTCATCCAAAGACATCTATATAACGCTCTTACCACACGTCCGCCAAGACGGCAGACCTTGGATTGGCTTGGAAATTAAGTTTGAAATGAAAATGCAGGTAAAGAAGAAAAAGGGTACATGGAATAATGCCATTTGTAGAAGGGAAAGGGTATTTTGTATATTTTGTAATAACAAAATATCTAGAGGCGACTGCTAGCTATAAATCTGAGGGCGATAGCTGCCAGCCGGATGCGGAAGGACAGGACAGGACACACAGGACAAGATTTTGTGGAGATCTCGGAGGGAGGCATATGCTAAACAGTGGGTGTCTTTTGGCTGATATAATGATGGTCTGTCCGCGGGCGCATTCAGTCCAATAGTAAGCGACCGCATCGCCCACGCCTGTGTGGGGTAAGGGTCTATTATGGATAGCCCATAGAGTTACTTTACGAGGTATATAACTCTATGGATATAACTCCTTGTGATATCCAGTTTCCCAGTCTTTAGCCAAACTCATTTTTCAGTATATAAACTCCTTGCCCTGTTGATGTAAAAGCTCTGCTTTTGTGCGGGCACAGACCTACAGAATTGGTCAGGGCCGGTCAGGGCCGGGCCCTACCGGTACACATTCTTAAAATGTTCATTCAATCGTTATCAAGCGCTTGCCGGGAATGGTTGACGGATAGAAATGAACGACGACGAATTAATGTGCATCGCCTTACTGATTGGCGCGAAAAACTAATAAAAAAAGGAAAGAAGGTAGATTGGATAAGGAGGAGAAAATTAATACGGGTGGGCAGTATCAGTCTATTACCATTAGTCTTCGTGAATACATGAATTTGACTCGAGTCAAGAATTGGCTATGTTAAGCCTGGGGCTTGACCAGGGTCCAGCCCAAGGTTACTATCCTTCTACTCGGAAACTATTGGTCCTAGAACACTAGTTCCTAAAAAGATATGATAGCATTCGTCGAGATTTACATTTCGGGTGACAGCTGTCAAACTTAAAGGGGTTATATCTCTGATTCTATTGGTTCTAGAACACTAGTTCCTATATAGACATGACAGTACTCGTCGAGATCTACGTTTCGAATAACAGCTGTTAAACTTAAAGCCGTTATAACTCTAATTCTATTGGTCCTAGAACACTAGTTTCTAAAGGAAAATTATATCACTCGTCGAGATATACATTTCAAATGAATGTTATCAAATTGAAAACTGTTGTAACTCGAGAACCATAGGTCCTAGAAGACTAGTTTCTATAGAGAAATGATAGTAGATACTCGTCGAAATCTACATTTCGTAAGAGAGCCGGCAAACTTAAAACTGTCATCCGAAATGTAGATCTCGCGACCTGCGTTTTACCAGCGTCGCCGACGCAACCTGCGTTATCGACGCTCCCTGCGTCGCCGACGCAACCTGCGTTATTGACGCTCCCTGCGTCGCCGACGCAACCTGCGTTATTGACGCTCCTTGCGTCGGCGACGCTTGTTATAATCCAGGCCATACAGATTATTTTATCATATTTATTGACCAAATATAAAAAAATTGTCACAAAGTACTACAGTGGGTAGTTGATATTGCTTTATTTCTGGATTAGTACGTTCGTTGGAAACCTTGAAGCTTTCAATAAATCCAATGAATCTACGTGTTTCTGGCGCCGAAACCTCCCCGCAACCACCTTACCTACTACTTAGTTGTTTTAATGGAATAGTGGGGATCAAAATGAATTTTGGCAGTCGCCAATCACTCGGTCGAGTTAAGATTCCGAATGAAAAAGCGAATGATTTATTGACTTCCCGCTGAGAGCTGACTGACTGAAAATTGATTTATTGCGTGAAATGTTCGCCATGTTTTTGTTACGAGGTTTCCCCTCCAATATGAGCCATTGTTATTAAACGTTGCGCAAATAAAGATACGAGTACGTTGCATTCAGTGCCTATTTGATCTGCTTTTTAATTGTCTTTTTGTTTTGGAATATCGTTTTTTTAATGTTTTGACGAGTTACTAAATAAAACATAATCGACATGAAAATTGTGGCTTACAGGGGAGAAATGGGTAAATTTATGAACAACTCGTGTCAGAGTTAATATTTTGAGTATGCTAATTTCACACAAAAAGTGCAAAGCTTCCTAAAATGATCTGTTACACTTGGCTAAATTCAGTCGTCTAAATTCAAAAGCAAAAAGGATGAGAGCAAGATCAAAGTGAAATCAATTGCTCATTGACAAAGGTCCATTATTGTATTACTTATACAAGTTACGCGTCGCTTCACTCCCCAAACGGCGCGATATAAAAATTGAACTTACTCTATGAGAAATACATTCCACTTTGATCTTGTTCTCATGCTCTTTGCTTTTGAATTTAGACGACTGAATTTAATCAAGTGTAATAACGCAATCTCTAGTTATCCCGGATTCGGAATTCCCAGGGTGTATTTACCAGATAAATAATTCCAACTTCCGACGAAATAGACACTTCATCTTTACAAACAATAAGCATAAACTGTTCAATCAAACATACCTGTTTATGGGGCTAGCCGTTCTGTTCAAAGGGCTATCCTTCCTCGACAGCGGGCTCGCAGTCCGGCCGACCGGACTAGCGGCTCTATACGGGCTAGTGGCTCTGTACGGACTGCTGGATCTATTCAGATCCAACCGCGTTCCATTCCCTAGATGCTTCGTCGTGATCGGACTCGCCGTTCTGTTCCTCGGACTTTCCGACCCGTAACGTGTTAGACTGTCCTTTTTATTGAGCCTCGACGTGGAATACGCCGAGTCGGTCACGTCATAGCTCTTCTCTTTGACGTCACTCGAGTAGGATTTGTAATAATCGGTGGAGTCACGTCTCTCCTCGCGGCGGTCGAACGAGCTCGTGCTATATTTCGTCGCGTTCGTGTCGTAGGCGCTGTGCTGATTCAGCGGGCTCTCCGATCTGAGTCTCGTCACTGGAAGGATCATTTAGTTTTTATGCAGTTTCAACTACATCATATTATATCTGTGTTAGTAAGGTAGGAATCTACCGTCTTATCTATTTCGGACACCAGCTAACAAACTTAACTTATTGTGTTCTGATAAGAAGGATAACGGTGCCGATTTTTAACCCGACTACAGAAAATGCGAATGGAAGATTGTGAGGCATTACATTAGTTTTTGAACTTTTTGCTAAACCTAAATCTAAGGTACCGTAGATTGGGATTACTTTGATTTGCGGGGAAACATTGATCACTCACTTTTTTCGCTATATCCACTTTATCAGTGTTGTCACATAAAGTTTAAAACTATTCGAATAGTCCTCCCCAAGTAGTGCCACGCTCAAAAGTGCCCATTACTGAAGCTGTCACAATTTATGACATGTTTTGTTTGCATGAAAATAGCACTTTATTAATAGAGAAAAGTAAGTGATCAGTACTTTCCCTCAAATCAGAGTAACCCCATTTAACCGGTATTGTAAACGATCCACCTATCTATTCTATCGACCTATTCTATAGACTACAGTAATTGCTTATCACATTGTTTGCCACCTCGGTTGTGCATTACCGAATTCCATTTGAGTGGGTTATACCTGGGCTAGAGACTCTGGCGTAAGCCGGCAGGGGGCTGGCGCTATCTCGGTGCTTCTTGGAGCGTGGTCCCACCCGGAACATGTGCGGCGACCCGTGAACGTCGTACCCGTTGAAGTAAATGTATAGCTGGAAATTAGTACACTTATTACTGTACTAATAATAGTTTGTTTAGCGGTGACGTAATAAATAGTTTACAAAAAGGTATGTAGGTATTTATTTACACGAAACAAGGAAAGACTTCAAATACATGTAATATAGGTAAAGTACCATTCCCTTATCTCCTAGAAATCGCGACAAAATATTTCGTGTGTAATTTAAAGATACAAAGCACTAAGCGGCAGTGGAACTGCGGGGAACCGAATAATGCGTGCCGTTCCGCTACAGTTCAGTTTTGGTTATACCCAACATTGAAAATTATGTAAATCTGCATATTTTTAGCCTGAAATAAACTGATTATTATTATTGACATTTCAATTACACTTCACTTACTCGATGTTTTCCAGCTGCTTTGGGCATAAAAGTGGCCCTGTATTTGGTAGCCGAAAGTTTTTCCAAGGCACACATGACACTCCTTTTGTCATGCACAATGTCCAGCTGCAGGTCGCCCCTGACTCCGCAGCCGCTGGTATCCAGCTCGAAGGAGTGAGGTTTGAGAGGCTGAGCGCCGTCTAAAGCGCCCTGGCTGAGCCGGACACCGGAAGGATCGAAGACCTCGCAGGTGAATGGACCACCCTGTTCAAAAATAATAAAAGTTTAAACAAACTTTTACTAATTATGTATTTACAGACAAACTTCGATAACAGGCTTATAAGAGTGTGTGCGTGCACATTTTCGCTCTTGTTTCGCGCGATGAAATCACAGAGCAAAAACATAAATTTGCCAGTCAGACCATGAGGGTAGCTAAATTTCTACTCTTTTGGGATGAAAACGACGCATTCGCGTGCTTTGGACGCACAACAGAAACGAATTAAAGTGTGGAATAACACCGAATTGTGTAGAAGGACTGGGAGTTCTAAATCCAGACGTCTTGTGAAGTTGTGACTTAGACTTGGTACCCTAAGCCCAATAGCTTAACTAGTCCATTACGAATATTCACAAACCTGAATATGGTCCCCCTTATAGGTGATGGCGATGGTCCAGGTACCAGCTTCATCAGGCTGGAAGGTGGCGCTGGAGGCGGTAGTGCCGGGCGCGGAGGGCGGCGGGTGGCGCGCCTGCAGCGGCACCGCGCGCCCGCTCGGCGAGTGCGCTGTTACGTCGATGTCTTCGCGATGGGGTGCGCCTGGTGGAAGGGGAGAGGGGTCAGAAATAAAAATAAATTAAAAAAAAAGACTTGTCGTTAATGTACCGGTTATGCTCTCGTGCACGAGGTCCCGGGGTCCGTCGTGACCATGAGAGGGGTTAAATGAGAGCAACTTTTTTTGTCGTTAGGGGTTTCGACTGTGCGATATGTGGCTGTAATATGATGGCCGCCTGGCCGGCCTTGCTGTCCATTTCCAGCGGCAATCTATTCTTTTCTAAGTGTGCTGTCGTGACAAAGTGACAATATTACAGCCATTTAATATTGTATAGTAAAAATTTTAGCATTTAAAAAAAATAACCTAAAGAGATAACAATAACAGCCCGAGAGAATACAAAAATGTTTGTTCTGTAATGTATAATTAAATGCGAACGCTGGCGTTATTCAGAATGTTCAGCAAAAATATAGTATCTAAGATTCACGTGTAGAATAAAACATGCTACGCACTGGAAATTACCCCTATACAAAGGTCAATAAACCTTAACGAAAAACTGTTTGTATTTAAAAAAGCAAAGTTCACGTATTTTGCACCAAATTCCGTGTTATTAAAGTCGTTTTTACCTGTAGCACTGACTAGGACTTCGACGATGCTACCGGCTGCGCACGGCGCCATGCCCGGCGGCGGCACCGTCACCAGCCTTGGCAACACTCTGAAGAAATATCGGCCGTCCACCCTGAAATTTTAAGTAAAAAGAAAATTCTTTTACACCCGTTAAACCAGAGGATTAATTATATTATAATGGTTACTACTCGGAGGTTAGGACCGCGGGAATTCTGCAATTTAATTCCCATGACACCTAAGAATAACCAATGAGTTGAAGAAAGTACGTAATCGTTATGCTTTGGGCAATAGTTATACCACTTTCCACAAGGTGGGCTTGCAAAAAAAAATCTTTTTAGCGCTAACTAACCACTCCGTGGAATACAACCAACCAAATAGATTGGAAATTTAGGTACCTTCATGGCTTAAACATGTTTTTTTTGCTCTGTGCAACCAACAAGCCTGTGTCGCCTATTCAGTGCCGTTGACATTATTTGGAGTTACATTTAGGTATGCCATTTCATAAAAAAAATGAATGAATGAATGAATACATTTAGGTATTTTGTTTTATGTTGACTATTTTATGCAAATTTAAAACAAACGGTTACCAAATAGAACCGTACAACACGTTCCACCTAGTGTTTCTTCATTCAGGCAAAAAAAATCGACAAAACCAAAATATCCATATGTTAGAAAATAATTACAAGGGAAAATCCATCTTGTTTCTCTATGACATGCAACTGAACTTCAACCTTAAATTGACAATCACAAGGTTCACATTATTTACCTAATATCATCAGCAGTAAGCACGATCTCGTGCATACCAGCGTGCTCTGGTACGAACTCGCCGGAGCCGCGGGCGTCCAGCCGCAGCCGGGACTCCTGCTCCAGCGGGTTCACGATGGACACCTTGACATCCGACATGGAGAGCTCGTTGGAGAGGCTCTCCACTTTTATGTAGGTCTGCAATGGATGGTCACGCGGAGTTTTACATTATGTTTGTAAATTTTTTATTTATTCTACTTGTATTGTTGCTACTTTGCTGAACTAATTAGAACCAGTATACAACTGGCTACTGATGATTGAATATTGACATACGTTTACGCTCACACCCGTTACAGATAAATTGCCAATTAAGGACATAAATATTCATATGCCAGCCGAGAGGAGATATGTGCGCAACTTTGCCTTAAAGGAGCTCAGTGACTTGGAGTGTCGAATCTCTTTAGGTAACTGATTCCACAAGACGGTAGCTTTCACAGTGAAGGACTCTTTAAAATAGCCAGATCGTGTAAACGGTGGCCTCAGAGTATTATCGAGCACCGATCGAAGATCCCGGACTAGGTCAGCACTCTGGAATCTGAAGCCATCTCTAAGGTACTCGTATTTGGGAGAACGGGGATCGATCAGTATTTTATACAGCAGCACCATCACATGCTCGTCCCGCCGCAGCCTAATCGGAAGCCACTGCAGCTTCTTACGGAAATCAGAGACGTGGTCGAACTTGCGCAGCCCATATATAAACAGAGATTAAGAAATAGCAACAGACCGGTTCTCCGACCCTCCCCGAAGTGGAGTCGAGCGCCACTCGCAGCATGTCGTGCACGGGCGGTCTGGGGGGCACGTTCCGGAACTGCGATGCCCATGACATTACACCCAGGTGCTCCACGTCGGTACGACTCATGTCATGAGCTGACAGTACTGGCTGCACTCCTGAGAGCAATAAATGTAAATGTAATGCGAATAATGTATTATCAGTTTTGTTAATTTAAAGGTCGTAGGAAGTAAGAGGCACACATATATGAGGAAGACCTGACGGGACGCCTATATCGGACGTGGATATCCTGCGCGACAGAGAATTATGATGATGATGAATTTAAATTGCTTAGATAATGACCGTGTGGTGGAAGTTCTATTGACGAATCCTTAACCTTTGTAGATCAGAAAATTTATTGAGAAGATCAGAGAATATGGCAAAATCTCCACTAATATGGAATGTTGTTGTGTTGTCCTCCTATCGCCAAAGATCGAGCAGCAACTGGCCAGGCTCTCTGTATTTCTTCACAGCTTACTGTGTCTAGGTCACTTTGATGGCTTAGTAACTCGTTCGCCGAATCAGCCTACTGCCATCCACTGCTCAATACAGGCCTCCCCCACAGAGCTTTACGGTCCTGATACGTTCACACACTTATCTTACCTCTACGCTGGTCGGTCTATCGTGCCATAGGGTAACCCACACTACGTTTACCTGCTGGATTTTATCACCAACTCCTCCACCACCACCAGGCATGCCCTATCTTGATGAAATACGGCAGTCAAATGCCAGCCTAGTAATAAAAATACTCTTCAGCTCACCTATCTTCTTCGCCGCGTCAATGGCGTGCTGGTTGTTGTCCTCCCAGCGCGAAGGGTCGAGTCGCAGCCGGCCGGGCGGCAGCGCGGGGCCGCCCATCGAGCGCACCAGCTCGTTTGAAACGCGACCGTCGTTCCAGTCGGTCTGGAATATGATGGAGATGTCAGAGGTTGATCTAATTAGATACCTACTTACTTATCTGCTTTGCAGATATTGCAATTCACTTTGAATTGTATGCGACTTGGTCTCTTTGGGTTATGGAACAAGCAACAAGAAGAAAGCCCAAGGACTCCCTTGCACGCTAACGACGTAAAAGGAGCTCCCTCCCTGTGGAGGCACATGGTAACTGCTTACCATTAGGCGGGCCGTGAGCTTATTGACCGCCTTAGTGGTATAATAACCCTCACTACACATTGCTCTAACCGATAAACCTCGACAAGAAAACATCATAACAGGAAAACGTTGTTCCAGCCAACCGCTATAAACTGTTTCCTAAAGAGACCTCCTCCGTGGAGGAGCGAAACCGTTGAAGTTTATCGGCGGTGTTGTGAGATAAGCTACTACTAGGTGGAATAAAGCTAAAAATTCTAATAACGACCTAATAAATTATAGAGTTCTGCAAAGTTATGCATAATATTACCAAGAATGTGTTGACAAGGACACTGATAGCTGTAGTTAAAATCTTACCGTAAAATTGGTGATCCCCTTCTCCACCTTGGAGTTAACAAAGTCCATGGTGGCTCTGTACCCTGGACCGCTTGGCTTCATGAAGTACGAGAGGTACGTCATCCCGGAGAGCTCGTCCAGCCATGGGGAGGCGAGGTACTCGGGCTCCAGAACCATTGGCACTTCGAATTCACGGTGAGCCAGCTTCATGGCTCTGCGACAGTTCTCGACGGCCTCGTGGCGATCTAAGGTAAAGATATAAATAATTATAATATTTATGTATGGAAAGCAATAGGCAAACTGAGGATGCTTCGGCGCCTTGGTCAACAGTGCTTAGTGTATATTTGCTAACTCTTCCTAATCCAATCAACAGATTTTGATGCGGTTCTTACAATCATTTAGAGAATTTCATCCGAAACGTTTATATGTATAACATATGCATATTTTAACAGAGAAAACCCCGGGAACACCCTCGCGAAGCCGGGGCGGGTGGCTAGTAAATTATAGTTGTGAATAGTACGTCCAAATAAGTAAATGGGTTTAATAGCTGACGTTGGAGATTCCATTTGTTATTTTTCATTGTCTGCTTCGTAATGTTACATGTAGGTATAATTAACAAAATATTTTGATTTATTTCTACTCCTCATGTGCAAAATCAAGTCCAGTGTTTGTTAATGGTATTTCTAGATCGGGTTGTAAGTAGAATATGAAATACAGAGAAAGTCAATGTGTGTCAGGAGACTTTGTGGCTCAGTTTCATACTCGTCTAAGATTTAGATGTTCCAATATGACATCGACTGATGCGATATTGTGAGTGCGTGTGTTATTTTTTTCTTGGTACTTACTGAGTTCCCTCCAGTGCGGGAATACGCCCGGCTTGCAGTGGTCAAGCAGCGCGGACAGCAGCACGCCACTGTTCCAGTCGGTGGTTAGGTTCCCCACGCGGCACTCCGGCAGCGCGCCTTGCAGCCACGACAGCATCAGCTTTCTGAAGACGAACGATATTAGCACGGAATTACAGGCATGAGTTAGTCCTTACAGTGGCAACGCACCTGCGGTTTTGCATTTTTGTTACCTACAACCCAAATGTATGAATTGTAGATGTTATGGGCGACAGTTATCACTTACCATCAGGTGGGCTGTCTGCTCGTTTGTCACTGAGTAGCAGAAAAAAATTCTAGGTACAGACGAAACATAGACCCGTTAGGAAGCTCAAACTTGTAATGAATTATGGACTCCTACGAAATAATTCCTATAACCATCAAGAGCTCAAAGCCGCTAAGCATGCGATGGAAAGAGCTATGTTGGAGTTTTTCTCTGTTATATGGGTAACAAATGTCACCGACACAGTAGTCGAAAATCTACTTCTTGAGTGGCGGCTGCATATCGACAATCGTAGCGTTGAACGGAACGGTTGAAAAAGTCTTTGAATTTTATTTAAAATTTTGAAATTCTTATCTCTATCCATGTGTTTAGACCTATTTATTAAAATTGTTCTATAATGTGCCAACATAAAAAAAATATTAGTGACTATTTGAATGATCACATTATGATTCGTAATTTAAATATTGTACGAGGTATCGTATTAATTAATACGAGGTATTTGTTAGACTTTCTAATCATTCTAAAAATTAATCTTTGTTGTACTTGGAAAACACCTACAAATACCTTGTACCTTATATTTAATTTGAGGAAAAACCTCGTAAGTCGTAGATTGAACTACGTGTAAGTAGATATTACCGCTTACATAATAGCTAAACCTGCCTGCGGATATATTTGTGTAACATATTCCTACGTATTTGAAATGGTACCAGTGTGGCCGCACCCACGTGAGACGACGGCTCGAGGCTCCACGCAGCCGTGTCCAGCTAATTGTTTTGTCTCACACAACCGTTTTTATCTACTTAGACACCCATTGTTACTTTATCTAAAGTCTAAACTGTGGGTGATGCATTAGCATTGCAATATCAAGCCGCATCAAATAAAATAATCTCACTGTTTTCGCATTGAAAAGCGAGTTTGCCGTCTGGAGATTGTAGGCAGCTTTATTACGAAACTCACCTCGGTGGGAACTTGCTTCTGCCTATTTGGTAGCGCACGATCAGCGACCATATTAGTCCTAATATTAATTTAAGATTTCCATTGACTATATCTGTGTTACCTGTAACAAAAAGTTGTCGATAAAGTACCTATTTATGATTGAGAAAATATAATTTATTACTGCGTAGACATATAATTATATAATCCCATTGCATTTAATAATATTGCAAAGATATTGGGATGTTTGTTACTCAATCACGAGTCAGTAGATGAACAGATTTGGATGGAAGGTAGGAGTGGGAGATAGGTTATACTTTTGGGAAGTCGGTAGGCTTCTTTTATCAAAGTCTGCAAGAACTAATTTGTAACATGAATGGTTATATAGATTACCAATATTGACAAGTTTCACTCCATCGTCTTCTATGGCCTGCAGTGCTGTGGTAACGTTGTCCAGATTTTGGTGCTGATTGGTGGGGTGCGGACTCCAGCCCTTCAACCTTCTGCCTTGCAGCGCTTCTACTAGGGCACATAGCACTGTACCATCGCGTAAATCCTCAACAATATCCACCACCTGAAATAAATAGAATTTTGAGCACGTCAAAGTTATAGCTGAACGACACGCTTAACCAATCTTAATTAATAGTATACCTATGTCATTATAAATGTGAAAGTATCGAGTTTCACAAGCATATTACTTCATTCAGAGCAATGGATCGACGTTCTTTTAGGTAGTAGGTATGTATAACAGACCGGAGAACGATATAGGTTTCTTTTCACAAACTGTGAAGTCGACGAAGTCGCAGAAAAAACCGGTTAGGTATTAACTGAACATGAAAACATGTCATCTCATGACAATAATCGAACGCAAAGTTCAACGCAATATCGTAACACCATTTCGTAACCCAAGACTGGTGGACGAGTAATTTCACAGCAATTTGCAATTAATCACGGACCGTGTGTACGAACTCGGTATGATAATTGTGGTAATTATAATTACCTTAATATCCATGGGCTTCAGGGTCTCGTTGACCCAGTTCCTGAAGGTGTTGGCCTGGATCTCGACCCAGAGGTCCTCGTGGCCTTTGATCGCCATGCCTTTGGCGGCTGTGCCCTCTGTGCTTCTGGCCGCCAAGCCCGCCTGGGTGATCCGCCCCGCGGAGCCCTCGGCGGAGTGCGCCCTCAGCCCCTGGTGAGAGACCTTGACTCCGTCCATCTTGCCCAGACTTTTGTCTAGTATCAACTAGTTGCTACGCACAGGTTTATCTTTATCTTTGGCGCGAAGCATCGTTGTTATCTGGAAATAAAAATGGGTCTTGTGAGTAATAAACGCGATAAAAAAATTCGTATTTTATATTTTAATTTATTCTGGATAAAGTAACTATGCACAAACTCAGATACCTAAGAAAAATTAATCTAGTCTACTATAGGTACCTATCTACAAACGTTCAAACCTAGAATAATTTTTAGAATGTTTGATTTGTGATATGTATTAGCAATTTTTAAAGGAACGTGTATTTTTCCATATCATTTTCGGAATGGAGGTCAGTTTAAGGTACTGTTACTTGAGGCTCTGTTTTTGAATCGTTCATCGTGATTTTCACACGATGTTTTTCATCGTATTTTTCATGACGAAATAAATATTGAAAACCGTTCGAATCGATGCGAGCGATTCAAAAACAGAGACCCAGACGATACACTTTGCAAGTGCGCGATGTTTGGAAGCGGGCAGAACAACACCTAACAATTAGGTGAGATGGCAGTCAAAAATACCTGACTAACTTCTATAAAAAGCACCTCTAATGACATAAGCCCACGATCAAAATGAAGGCAGAAACGTCGAGCTCAACAGTTCGTATTGAGAGCGATTCTCGGGTTGATTTACGTTTGGAAAGCTATTAGTGGCGGAGTGGCGTGGAGTTTGGTTCCGCATTCGACATTCAAATAGTTAACGCCCTTCTGAAATTGCTTTGAACCAGCCTCAGAGCCATTCCAGTTGACGTGACAGCGGAGACCGCTCTCACCGACGATTGGTTTTGACACCCCAATGAATTAAATTACAAGTTATACTACGCATTAAGCCTTAAAACATTTTCCAACGGCGCCCTGGTTGCAAATCAGAAAACGCGAGGGGTGGGCTACCGTTTTTTCTTGGTTGAAAAATGAGTAGATTGGGAAACAAGTCAATCCATAGGCAACGATGTTACGTTGTTTGTATTAATGTTATTATCTTGGCGTTAATGTCCTAGTTGTGCTCTCGCGCATGAGGGTCCGGGGCCATCTTGACCATGATCCAGGATTTGACAGCTCAGGTAATTACAGTGGAGTGCCTGCCATCTGACCACCGTGACCAGGGTAACCTGACCAGATTGGATCATCGTTACACATTCCTTAATGTGCAGGTTTCATTACGATGTTTTCCCTCACCGCAAAAGCATCGGCTAGAATTCAACTACACAAATCACAAAATCTCTACATATAAATCTGTACATAAATCAGAATAGTGTCATTGGTACATGGCCGCATCGGGATTCGAACCCGATACCCCTCGCTTACGAGTCAGATCCTGTCGCCAACCGACGCTCGTTGTTTTATTGACGATAAAATTATATTGTATTTTATAATAAAAACATTGGAGCTGCTAACGAATTTACCCAATTATGAACGTGAACAATCTTAAAATATCTCTACAAAGGTTAAGAGTAACTTGCGCGAACACTATCCAGGCTTCAATTCAAAATAAGGCATTGTGTTTAAAATACGAACCCAGCCAAGCAATTACGCCAACCTCCATTACGATACGGACCGGTAACGTGAGATTCGTGACGATGGATATTCGTTCAAAGTTTCCGACAAAGAAACAACAGTGGCTCCTGTCAGTTTTACCTTTGATTTATGACCAGGGATGATGGATTCGACTGCTGGTATCATGTGAACAGCTAGAGAGAAAATGGCCGAGTGCATTGTTGCTTAATGCCCAATAAAACTGCAGAAAAGTACGGTAGATTCTACTAAGTCCATAATCCAATTAGTGTTGAAAGTATACCTGAAGAAAAGCTAGTTGTTTACGATCCTAATTTCCAAGAAGGGAGCGGTGAATGTGATGAACGAATTTATGAGTTGTGACGTCCGACTTGTTACTCACAGGAATGGATAAAACATTTATTAAATGGACTACGTTTCATAGGACTGGGCAGAATACCTCCACTAAAAGTGCTGCTTGAACCGAATAGTAGACAATAGTGGATTGTGTTACAAAGGATCAAAATTATATTTTAAGGCCAGGATACTATTTGAGTACCCTGTGTCGCTTTGGATTTAAAATTGCGCTCTCGCGAGTGAAATTCGGAGTGTAGCAAAGGGATTCTAAAATATGGAAGAAAAGATTCAAGAAAAATCGCTAAGTGACCGTCGCTCTACTTTTCATCCCCGTCTACGAGAAAAATAAGTGACAGGTTTAAGGTATTTCAAGACATAAATATTTGTGTTAATTGCATTTTTGCGTCGTTTCTAACATTTTCAGGCGTCTTTTATTTTACCTTCACTTGACCTTACAAGGATGGGAACGAATGTAATCACGTTTTTTTTTTTAAGTAGTTTTTTTAATACAGTCAATACGATCGTCAGTTATTCAAGTACAATGTTGTGTCTGTTACTTTGTCCGTAAATATTGTCAATGCAAAAGTTCATGTTCTAAATTCAAACCCTTTTGCTTCCTGAAAAACGTCACAGGGAGTCTGTTATCAAAACATGAGCAAAATGTCGTTTTATGTCGTCGAAAATAAATACATAAATCATGCAGGTCATAGCATGCAGCCAAATTACAAGGAAACCTACAATCGCTATTGTTATTTTGTATGAAAATATATATATTTTTTGTTTTGTTGAATGCCTTGTCTAGTTATTTCAATGATTTTCGGTACATACATAAAAACCTGAAATGTACTCATAAGATTTAATAGGCATACAACTCTACACTACTATCTGCCAGCACACAAAATTTTGTGATAGAACACACTGATAGCCAATCCATTGCCGATTATTCGTCACTGTACCAGTAATGCGTGTGATTTGTCTGATTCATTGAATTACTGTGTTGGTAATTAAGCAGTGACTGATTGGACTGACGTAGGTAGTAGGATACTGAATAATGTTTGAATTTAACGATCGTAAAGTTGGTAAAAAAGTCGACCTTGCATCAAATTGGATTATAGGTAACTAATTATATAAATCTTAAAATGTAAATTCAACAAGAAACATTGCAGGCCATAACAATAAAATTGGTATTTAAATATATTACAGACAACTCAACCATTTCAAAACTAGGTACATGCTCAATATGTCGTGTACAAGTACACTCATCCGGCATCAAATACTCCAACAACAATAAGCACTTACAATTTTATGGCGGCAAACAAATGAATGCTAAGGTAATTAGTTTATAATTGAACGAGTGGACACTGTTACATATTCATGGCACACCTGAATATGTACAGGTGGTACATTTAAGACGACCGCACGCCCTCAAGTATGTACACACAGGGACCGAGGCAGAAAAACTGTATGTGGGCTGGCCTACTTTACTGCGCAGAGGCTGCTGAGGAAGAACGCAATCTAATTGAAAACACTGAATTAATAAAATACTCCAGAGAACCGGAACCAAATTGCATTTCAAAGTAGAAACGCTATAAGACAAATGAGAATGGAGGCCGAAATCCCATATGGATTGCCTAAGACAGAGTCAGTGCCAATTGGAACGTTTCAGTAGCTACGCTACGTTTCTATATAGAGAAGCCAGCGATGAATATTGTATGGCTTTTCTTTAGTGGAAAAGTTTGTCATAGAATGGTTTTGACATGATCAATAGATCTTTATAACATAAGTCTTGAAGTATGGCTTGTTTAAAAACATGTAATAATTAATACATTATCTTTTATAAAATATGTTTCTGCCTATTCGCTGAGCGACAGTGAATGGTATAAAAAAATTCATACTTAAAAAAGCTGACAGACTCTTTTTACATGTTACAGGACTGTCATAGCTCGTTTAATTTTATCGCTATGAAATTGTAAATTGATATCAGGCAACCAAGTGCCGCGGTCACCGCCGCAGGCCCGCTGCCACACTTTCCAAATGACGAGCGATTCGCTGGAACCGTACAGCTGATGGGCTGTCGATGAAAACTGTAATTGGCGGGTAACCACAAATAATTCCATACAAAGGGGAACAAAGGACGCATAAGCCCCGTTGGCCCGCGCAGCGTAGGCCGGCTCACCAGAAAATTGGCCCAATATTTCCCGATACGCATTTATGTAACTCTCCGACGGTTGCTCAATACTACGAACCTTTAGAACACACCGTGGGCAGAATATTTGCTACTGACGACAGCGACAGCTGATGTCTATTTCGCGCGTCATGTCTATTTCGGTTGATCTCGAGATGTTATGTCATTGTTAACAGCCTCCCGTGATCGTAAATATGTGATCAAAGTCGTGCAACTAAGCTGAGTGCAGAGCAGAGTGATATTGACTTTGCAGCCAGCTTTGAGGTGTACATGTTTAGAAACCGTAGGTGTTTATCTTTGTAGCTTTATTTATAAACAGCCACTTCCAAAAAAAACTGGACATGAGGGACTATAATATCGTCCTGAAACTACGTAATTTATGTGGTAACGAATGAATTATATGTAAAAAAGTCGTGATCAAAAGCTAGTATGTTATTTCTGAAATTTGCTCTATTTAGTTCTGGAACTAGGTACGTAACTTATATGTTTGCTATTGAATTATATGTGAAAAAGTAATAATTAAAAGTTTGTCAGTTATTTGTGTTATGTTTGCACTATGTCAGTTCACCTATGTTTATGACATGTGTAGTCACAAGGTCAAAAGACTATGATGCTGGTATGCATAATAAGCATAAATAAGTGTAAAATACGCGATTTTAATGGCAGTATATAACAGGTTTCTGATGTAAACAAGGGCAAGTGCCAAGATTTCCTCTATAACATAACTTGAGAACATAAACGTTAGACTTTGAAGTCTCTAAAATGTTTTTGTTTTATTTGCTTATTCTTTCAAGTATCATCTAGATTTTACCATCAGACGGGTCGTAAGTACGCTTGTTAGCTACCGTATAAAAATAGCCTTGTTATTCTTTTCTATCTCAGCTACACAATTAATTAATCTTGTAATGCGTGATTTCGAGTCAAAAATGCCATGTCGTGCAACTTACAGACATTAGAAAGATGGACCTTCTTGTTAACGATATATACAATAAAAACATAACAGTAAGGGCACAGTATCAACTACATCTATTTACGGGTGTCGTGCTAGGCGACTTTGTAGGAGTACACCCGAAACCAATGGTGTCGGTGTTATGAACCGTCTTGTCAACTCTATCATCACTAATAGCCAGGGAACGTAAAAGAACAATAGTTTCTCATGACGGAGGTCCGAAATCCTCCACACCTTTGTGTTCTATTTTGCAGAATCTTCCGATTTAATGTTTCTATGTTCAGAGACATGTGACAGGAATGCTTTTCTTATCACAGGTAGATGATGATTGA
The DNA here is from genome assembly GCA_907269095.1 of Blastobasis adustella. NCBI lineage: Eukaryota > Metazoa > Arthropoda > Insecta > Lepidoptera > Blastobasidae > Blastobasis > Blastobasis adustella. Next base: position 10,718,034 of record OU026119.1, on the reverse strand, counting down.
ATTTAATTTATTGTATTCAAAAGACAACAATAATTTACAAATATCTGATCTGTGACTCTGCTGAGTAGTTTTAGGTCAGCAGGAGTACCCAATTATATGTCACGAAATGTCAACATAAAGCGAGGTATTTCATCAAATATTCCATTTGTCGTACGCGTCTTGGTCATGCCTGCTTTTCCCTGTTTTTATGTAAACTTCGCATTCAGGACAGCTTGCTTTGTGAGTGTAGTTTAGACGAAGGCTCTATGGAGCATATATTATACTTTAGCAGTGCGCGCTTTATTCCTCGTAAATGCGATCTAAAGTATTTGATGTCTTAGGTCCGCACCCCATTTATCTGCTTTGTCTGTTTGTATTAAATAAAATAAAATTGTACTGTTATTATGTTTATATACTGTATCGTTTGTCAAAATGTCGAATGTCAAAATTTTCATTAAAAGTCTTCACACGCGGGCATTGTACAGAGTTCCAATTTATTCCAATATGCACTCATAAGTGCATTACCACCTAAAATTCATATTCCTGTGCAGCGTTAAAAGATTTTATATCATATAGCATACTGTTCGAAAGGGAAATAGCGTAGACAATATTTTAAAATAAATATAAAATCAAAATCGCTTGCAGTAATTTTTGTTATTACAATTTAAAATCACTTTTTCAGTTTTCCTTTTAAGTCACAATGGTTTTTTGCCTTTAAAAAAGATAACAATATGTGTCAATATATTTGTATTTATTGTAACTATACATTAATATTTACTAAATTGAAAATAAACTTTTGAGACAGTATTATCAAAAAATATTTTTATTTTTATTGACAAAGTATGGAAATTCGTTAAAGCAATTGTCATTAATTAAATTTTAAAAAAATATGCTGATTAAGAATTAGTTGTTGGTGCCTAAGAGACGGCTAATATTCTTATAGCCAATTCCTTTTGTTTAACAATGTGCCTAATATCCTGTGGCAGTCGTTACAAAAATGTATTTCTAAAAGTGGTTATGCATTTATGAGCGCGACTTTACCAGTATATAACTCCACTGGCTACCTGCAGAGTACATTGATTACTTTTACATAAAAATCATTGGTAGGAAATAAAAAGGGAAAAAAGGCTCCCTACGAAGAGTGAAAAAACGCAAAAAATCGTATTATGTGCAGAGAGTAGAAATATGGTTTTATGTTCTATTAACACAAAATCAAATTATTTTGAATCTCTAACTGGATTAATGTATCCAGTATCCAGTGGGTTACTAGTATTAACATTTAATTTGCAAATTTGTACTTATTTCAGTAAGAAGCCGCTTTTAGGGTTGCCTCTGAGATGAAACCTGTCTCAGGGTCCAATATGCCGCCAATGACGATAGACACTGCTTCATGCTCTTGGTGTACACGTACTAGGTATAATGTACAAGGTATTATTTTAATATTAAAATTAGAACTAATCTGGAATAAAGTTATCTTAGTAACTTAAGCTCGTACTTGCGCAGTTTCTACAGAGTCTACATGAACGAGTAATAGATAAGCCAATCAGCGTTAAAATTTTAAATCGTTTTAAAAAACTCGGATTCTTGCGATGATCCTGAAAACAGCTCGGATGATTACGAAATTCATTTTTAGATTTTATTTATCCGGTTTTTTGCAATCGTGCAAGAATTTTCGTGAAGATACATATTTTTCCAATTATCCTACGACGTAATATAAATCTACGGCTAGACCTGAAATGAAATGATTTTTTTTAGGCAATATTCAGACTAGCCCTGAGCAAAGGTTTTGCTCGATCTAATCATCAGAAATTTTGCTACCCGCGCAAAGCCAGGTCGGGTCGCTAGTATCTACAATAAACAGGATGATGTTCGCGAGGAAGCCAATCGATTGTGGGCAGCTATTACAAGGCGTTGTCGGCCTCCCACTGCGACAGATTTGAATTAACTTATGGCATGTCGCCGAGATTTCTATAGTCTGTTGCTCTGATTAGATATTAGTCAATGATACTATTAAGCAAATACTTGGACACAAGAACATAGCTCAAGAATAATAGGCTGTTGCGACTTGTAGTTACGCCAGTTACCTTCGTGTCAGCGTAGTTTTTTTATAATAGGGGAAAATCTTGCAAGCTTAATTTGACCCACTTCCCGGTGTCCAATTGAGCTGAAATTTTGTATAGGTATGTAACTTGGATGACAATGTATTAATATGGTAAAATGTAGTCTTGATGAGCACTATACCGCGCGACAAAAGCTTGTTATGAGAAAATATTTTTCATTTGAGAACTTGTTTTTGACCTAGTACAGATGTCAGCGTACCTAAATAATGCATATTGGTTAATGCAGTTTCATAAAGCGTCGTCGCTGTCGTTCGACTGTGTTTAAATACGTAACCATCTTGTAGCCATCCTTTTGTACCATAAGTACGTTTTAGTAGAATTATGACAGACGCATCGCTATGGAACCTAGCGAAATCATCATCATAATCATATCATCCGTAAGACGCACACTGCTGGGCATAGGCCTCCCCCAGAGATCTCCACAGAGGCCGGTCCTGTGCTTTCCGCATCCAGCTGGTACCAGCGATCTTTACCAGGTCGTCGGTCCACCTTTTGGAAGGCTGATCAAATTCAACAACTTGTTTCATTTTACTTCAAAACTGTAACCCTGCCCTGAATTTCTACACCGTCATCCCTTCTGCTCTAAAATTCTACTCAAACAATTCAAAATAACTGTGGGTCTCCAAGTAAATTAGTTTCTCCACAAAGACAATTTTGGGGGCATTCCCGCCTGTCTATAATTAACAGACCCTAAACGGTTAACGATGGCCGACCTTGACCTAGTTCCTGTATCGGCAAAAAGTGCTGCCTAGCTAGTTACGAACTCCGCTCGTTCCACTCTCGCCCCTATAAGCGGGTAATGAGGCCCACTGCTGGGCTTGCGAACCAGTTTAGAACAACTAATTTGCAGAACTTTAACTTTTAAATTCGCTTCGGATAAGAGAGTGTTTGAAAACGATAGTTTGGTTAACATCGGTGTTTTTCAATTATTATTATTTACATTACATTCAATTATTTTTATCTGTTTATAAAAACTAAAATATCATCACCCACTATGTCCATGAAATCATATTTCGAAATCTAACAATAGCCCATTGATTGAATTGATGAAAAACAACCATTTCATGAAATGGTCGGCCACGTTATGAAGTGATCAATTTAAAGATCCAGGCATCCGGGCACGACTGTGTATACAAAACATTAATTCCCGGTAGTGCCCACTAGGAAGGTACCCATAATACTTCAATAATTTGGTCACTTTGTATTTTGCATCTAAAGGATTTTTGTCCGTTCTTTACGTACATAATTCAGAGACTGAGAAGATCTATCTACAGACTTACCTATACCCCGATTCACGCCTGAGTCTTAAAACTCATCACCTGTTTGTGGTTCCGCTGTAGATCCTGTCTACACAGGAGTTGAAGCGGTGGGAATAAGCGGTGGGACAAATACCGTTAAAAAATAATATACCAGCAATACTCCTAAATTTTTCAAATAACTTCCAACCTGCTGCACCGATTTCGTTACAAAAATAGAAAACGACTTCATCCAGACTATCTTTCAACTTAAATTTATCGATCTTGAATTACATCCACCATCGAAGCTGATACCACCCCTCTTTATCATGGGTTTCAAAACCATAAGATAGAAAGACTTAGTACACAGTCCGTGCAAGACCTCCAGGGGTGTGAGGGGGTGCTGGGCGGGAGGGGTGCTAAATTTATTGTATAATTTTATTTTTAACGAGCGACGGCTAACGACGCGCTTCGTGCTCGGCTGCCTCCAATAATGTGCGGGACTAACCGTGTAGAAACGTTTGTCTATTCTACCAATATATACGGACATACGTACACTGCTACTGTTTGATGTGGTTATTAAATAAAATATTGCGCTGGTAATACGTGGGATTTGCAGTTTGATTCTTTGGGTTATTTGATTGTGGCCAGTGTCAGTACCTGCTTGCAATGTTAGATAAAAGCCCTTTATTTACAACTCTCAATATTTTGTTTTTGGTTACTGATTCGGCGTAGTCACTAAGTAGAGTCAACATACACATATAACGTCATTATTGTTATTACATAGTATGGTATATGGTCAGCATTAAAATACTGTACCTAGGCTAATTTTGTTTTCGTATTTACTCACACGCGTGCTTTAAAGAAAACGCTCTATTAAGTCGATCTAGCCGTTGTGCATTATCAACAATCGACATCTGTGAATAGAGTCAATATAAACATGTAGAGTCAAGTAATTCTTCTATACAGGCTTATTCGAAATAATACCCTTGTATTTAGTTTCAATTATAACCTAGCGATTTATGAAATTTGACGTGGAGATAACTCAGTTGCTGGAGCAAAATACTTTTCACTTTCAATCGAATCTTTTCGTATCGTATAAATTTTAGCCGTAAACTATTAATTTTTCCCATGAACGTTTCGTTTAATTACGCGGATGTAGTTCTCCTCTACCTCTATATAGACATTGACTTTTTATCAAAACTTAGCAATGTTTCCCTTCCAGAGCAGAGGTAATGGGAGGTAATTGCTTCATCCAAGAGTACGAACGCTGAGAATTTTGTGGTCTGTTGCTTTGGCGTGTGGAATGCAACCTTTACTATTAACGCGTTGATGTCTTTCCTATGAGGAGTACGTATGTTTGTAAACTCTGTATTGCAAGCTTTATTTAACTTGCAATGTTTGTAACTATGTATGTTTGTATGTATGTTCACTTCCCGGTGTTCAATTGAGGTGAAATTTGGTATACCTATGCAACTTGGATGACAAAGCATTAATATGGTACCATGGAACTGGTCTGATGATGGAGTCGGAAGGTGGTCACAGGAACTAATGAACGTAATAAGTTAACACAATCGTGTTTGAGCTCTTTGGAATGGTCTTGATGAGTACTATACCGAAAAAGCTTGTAAGAAAACATATTTTTCATTTGTTCATAATATTTTTTTTGTGTTGACTATTACTTGTTAGTGTAATATTGTATGAATACCAATACCATTGCCTAACAATATTTTAGGCAAGTAAGTGGCATAAGTGGCTGATTGTTACTTGATGAAATAAGTATTTTTTTTATTTCAACTCACAGAGTACTGCGTAGGTAGAGTGTTTATGTACATATATATTTTTTTATTCAATAGTGTATTATAAATAACTGATATAATCAAACATACAATTATTTTGTAATTGTTAATATGTATTCTTTCAGGACATGATGTGCAATAAGAAATTAAGTCAATAAAAATATCGCTGTGTACTACAAAATTTGTAATTGACCTCTAGATTTTCGGTAGGACACTAACCCAATGACCTTTGTTGACTTTTTGTCTGGCTCTTGTTATTGGCGACCTTACAGAGGTCGATAAGTTACGAAATTCGACCTATCAATTTTATTTACAAAATACGAAACGTATCAATATGTTCGCAACAACTACTTATCTATTAAGCAAAATGTTCACGAGTAAACATTAAATCGTGGTAGTTTGCACGTTCGATTCAAACACAAGCTACCTACTGCACGCGGTGTGGGTGTAGCGCGAACATAACTTGATGATGTCATTACTAACTCCTTCATACCATTTGTCACCCTTTGCAGTTAAAAAATCGCCGTTGGTATAAGGTAACTCGGAGGCCCGGTGACACACTACTTCAACTGCGGTTATGCAACACCCGAACCGGTCCACCTCTTTACTGGACTCATTCACAAACACCTGTCAATAAACAAGAATACACACGCGGAAAACCTACCTAACACTAATCGCAAATAAATACCCACATCACGTTATGTAGGTGTATTCCTGAGCGAACGTTATAAGAAATCATATAACGATAAAGTATAATAAAATAACTTAACTATAACTTACGATTTGTACGCGAGAGTCGTCGAGTCGCCGACGCCCTTGTCGCGCATTATCCTGTAGAAAATTCTATTTGTAACCGCTTTTAATACACCGTTCACTTAGTTCACTGGTAGGTTATCACATCACAGGCTCGTGTTGTCGTCACTGGTGATCGTAATTGAGGATTGTTGTTGTGGTGGTACGAGTGTGGACTAGCAGCGGGCGGGACGCGTGTAGTGCGGCGCGGGCGCAGCCGAGTCACTGCTTGGTGAATGACGGAGGCGACAGGTTGCGCCGGAGTGGGGTTACCAGATGGGTTGTACGGATACGGATAAGTTTTATGATGGAGACTGAGCGTGTCAAGATGAGAGAGCTGGTGTTAGAACGGTCGATTGACAGATTTTCTGTAATACTTATTACAAAAATATAGTTTGAAACATTTTCAAGAAAAGTTACCGAATAAATGGAGAGTAATACAATTTAAAACTTTTAAAGGCAATAACGCAATTAGTTCATGACAAATTTCAAAATTTGAAGCCGTGATAGCCGACTGTAGGGTCTGCCTTGCAAGTCGACTCAGACCCAGACTCGATTCCCACTCGGGACTAGTACGCACAGATCATCCGATTACCAAGCGCTTCATGCTTGGGAGGCCACGTTAACCCGTCAGTCCTGGTTCTTATCGATTGAGCAGTTACCATAAGCCACGTTGGAGACCATAAGAGACCTGTCGCATTTCAATAGCTAGGCAAACTGTGGATACATCTCTGGCCGCCTCATTAATGAATGCCGTGAAAGTATACCGTACCATATGCCGAATTACATAATTTTATCTCTTATAAATCTCACTATTAACCAGCGAATAACCACCAAGTCTGTCCTAAAACCGCGTACCTGGCCACACCGGCGCAGTCACCGCACGGAGGCCGGCTGCGCGGGAGTGCGGAGGCTGGCGGCGCCCCTCCCGCGCGGCAAGGCTGCGCGCGCGCATTCCGATTGTGACGACAACATGCCCATTTACGTCTTCGGACATGCTTGACGGCCACGGCGGCCATATGGTCCCCTGCACCGAGCGATTATCTTTTTTCTATGGACGCGTCTAATACACGTGAATTACCTCAAGGTGTGGGAACGACGCGCGAACCTACAATTCCGTTGTTGCCGTAATTTGCCGAAGACCTCCGTGGACACGATGGTGCCCGTTTTATAGCGTGCTCGGCACAATAACAACAAATTGTACATTTGTCATTTGGCTCGTAAAATTCAAAGTTAATGGTATTGAACGGGGAAACAGTCGGTATTATCATTTACAGTGTAAATCAAAGAACCGACGCGCGCTGTGAAGTTATTGAGCGTGTCCGAGCTACGGTTACACTATTGTTTAAACGACACATTAACTAACACATACGATGCATTTTAATCCTACTACGTAGTTGGATTAAAAATAATAAGTCATTTAAGTATGTAATATAAAGAAATTGTTATTTACGTGTAGGGCCTCTGAGGTCTCTTACGTATGACATGAGTAACGAATGATTCAGTCTTGCCTTAATTTCATTAGTCAGCTTTCAATGTGACTGCTCATACACAGTTAACCGCCAAATATAGAGATCTTCCCCAAGCATTGCACAGACCTACATAACTTGGCAACGTATACACCATATTTGCGAAAATCACATTTTATTTGCAAAACTATTCGTTCTTTTGTAAAATTTTGTTTAAACTTTTCAAAACTTTTAATTTCTTTTATCCATTTTATTGTACTGATACTACGTAAATCTAATTATTTAATTAGAGAAGACTGGTGTTATAACAGCATAGACATAAGCCTTAGCAGTTGCGCAGTTATTTGTCAGTTATTTTAATAAGCAAACAATCGTTGTAGAGAAGACAATAAATGTATTTACCTACCTAATATTTCCAAATACATCAACATAGCAGACGTTTTCCAACTAAAACTAAGTATTGACACAAAATAATACTTTTGTAGTAGCAATTTTAATTTAAACTTACTTTAAAACTCACGAGCTCAGTTTGTAAGTTGAATATAAATAGACAAAAATGACTTCGAGGGATTTAATGACCAATAGAAAAAAAAAAACTATTTATCATTGACTTTCTGTCTGTCTGTCCGCCTGGCTTTCTAGACCGCGCATTATAATCATCTTGGCATCAATATCTCGGTTGTGCTCTCCCGTGCGAGGATCCGGGGTCTACCTTGACCACGCTTCAGGATTTGGAGCCCATACAGACGTACGCGGTTTTCGCATGATTTGTCCAAATTATTTATGCAATTTTGATTTCTATATGTACTAACTAATGAGCAAAAAAACGCGCAGCGCTCGTATAGCGCTCGGCTGAGCACCGCGTCATCGTACGGGCCAAAGGCTACGCGATTTCTGTTCGGGAGCTACGCGGTGACCAGGCGGAGGCGACGCGTACGCGATTTGTAAGCGGCGATGTAGCGGCTGGCCCTGACGTAACTCCGAGAACAAGTGAACCTGCCCAGATGTCAATAATGTGACCAGAAAAGTTTTCCTTCACCGGGTTAGTGTTCATTCAAAAGTCATTGGTACATGGCGATACTAGGGATGAAATTCGGTACCTCTCGCTTACGAGATCGAACCGTTAGCCATTAAGCCACCGACTCACGACGCTCCCAAACAAAACATTTCTAAATCTGACTGAGAAATATAAACCAGCTAAAAAGACTTTTGCTTCGGTACAAAGACAGTACATTTTGGAGGTCCAGTCAGGCCAGGAAGGTTGATCGAATTCCCGGTAAAAGCTTGGTTCCTAATTAACATTATGGGCCGCATTAAGCTATGCAGATTCGTAATCATTTAAATGCGCTTCCGTACCGGTGCTCGCAACTGTTGCAAACAGTTTTGTTTTGTTTCAGACTGTTACTAAATGTTTTGTTTTATTACAAACTGCTATAAACAATTTTAATTTCGCTTGAGGACGGGGTGTATACGCTAGAGGCGGAGAATTAAACCTAGGCCCAGACTTAGACTCTGACTTTGACCTAAACTCAGACGAACACCTAAGCCTAGGCATAGACTTAGACATCGATATTAACTTAGACCTAGGCTTAGGTACACTTTTAGTTTAAGTTTAGGTTCAGTGTTCCGTAGAACACTGAATGTATCTGATGAAAGGGTTGCAAATCGCAGAATGACCTATAACCTGAGATTTTGTTATACCTAGCTGGACCATCGCCTACAGCTTATCTTTACCGCAGCAACTCCCATGCCAGCCGCGTATTAACTGCAAGTACACTTTGGATACCACTTACATTAGTGCAGCTGAAATGTCCGCGATAACATTCCGACACTCACTGATAAGCTAAGGGATGACCGACGACCTTTAAAGTCAATGTGCTTAGTGGATCAGTCCATCTGTTTTACTTTTCATATTGTATTGGATAGGCACTAACAAAACTATTGCAATACCATAGATTTAGATGTTAAGATGTAGTATACTATCTGTTGGTAAACCAATAAAGTAAAATGTAATATTAAGTTTCATACGGTTTTGTAAAGAATATGTATATTTTGTTTCGGTATGTTTAGTTGTTCACGCGGAATGTAGTAATAAAACATAAGTATCTCATATTTGTTGGTTGTATATTGTGAAGGAAAGGAAAATGTTTTGGTAATTTATGTGAGCATAAATTATTAATATAGAGCCCTTCGCGAGTAGCAGCGCTATCTGTGGCAGAGTTAAATTGGATCACGCAGGGACGCATTGCGGGGGTCTTGGTGAGTTGGTGCGACCTTTTCCTTTTTAAAGACGATTTAAGAAGCGACTTTATTAAAAAAAAATTGTGACCATAAGTGTTTTTTTAAAGGTGCATGTTTCATTTTATCTTATATGCTAGTGTCACATAGCGATAAGACCGCCTGTTGCTTCTCCTGCTGTTAATTTTAAGTACCCATTGTATTCTTTTGATTGTGCAATAAAGTTACTGTTATAGAAAAATAATATTATCATCATCATCTTCCAAGCGGTTAGTCCCAGCTTCTGCCAGGATCATTCTTCTCCACTTCGCCTGGTTTTGGGCATCCTGGCGTCGTAAGCCATTGGCTCTCGCATCCGACTCGGCGATGACTTTTTAGGTCTTCCGCGGGACCTCTTTCCTGATACCGGCAGGCTTACGCACCTATTTCCCACGTATCCTGTGACTTACGCAACACGTGACCAAACCAGCGAAGGCAAGCCTCTTTAATCTTATCCGCAATATACCTTCACGCCAAGGCTACCACGGATGTACTCGTTACGTACTCGGTCAACTCGTGTAACTTCGCACATACATCGCTGCATTTTAATTTCGTTGGAGTTTGCGAATGTGCTTCGTCAGCGCCGGCCAATTGTCGCAGCCATAAAGCATCACAGATTATTATGCTCTTGAATATAAGTCCCATAAGATTTATCACGATTTTGGGGTCGCAAATGACTGCCATGAGTTTATTATTATGAGCAATTGTCGATGAGGTTAATATGTAAAGTGGTGGGAAAATTGTATTGAAAATAAATGGAAACAAAATGTACATACAGTCTAAGCGGCCGAACACGCAGGTACAAGCTTGCAATGTCAAGATATAAATAAATATTTGTTTGCCAACAAGACATATGTAGTCCTTATTACCCCACGCGACAGATACCCTGAATGCAGATCTGTATTAAGGGACGCGTAGGTTTAATTTGATGCGGGTCTGGTCGAGCGGGTCCTTTATGTTCGGAGGAATTTGTCGATTTTTAACTCTTCGCACCAACGGAAATTCAAAATTAGTTTAGCAACAACTAGGGTACTGATTAACATTTATTAGTTGGTAGAACTTTCAAAATTTGTAGTGTTGGTGGTCTGACGTAGACACATAGTTATTACCAGTTAGAAAGTTATAAGTTTAGTAAATTAATTTTCAGCCAGTTCTGTTCCTAATAAATAAATTAGTAACTTACTTACTGAGGTGGCTCAGCAACCCAAAGTGGATCAGAGAACGTGGGCCGTGGTCTGTGGACCACAACTATTAAACAGACAACTTTGCAATTTTTTAGGCCAACTTATTTTAAAAAGTCATTATAATTACTAATTCAAAATTTGGAATATTATAATTTTAATGGTAGATACTCCATAAAGCTCTGTGATAGCGCCCATAGTGACAGAGATGGATTGTCACGTAACTAGGTTCAGCTAGAAGGAAGTAAGTAAACAAAACACGATGATTGAGGGAAATGGGTTCTAATCTTTCAGTCCAGAAAATAAATTTAGAAAAATAAACTCAAGTGAAGCACAACAGTTTCTAATAGAGTCTACGCCACATTACCTCAATCATGGCAGAATCACAAAGTCAACATGGATTTCGAGAGTAAGCCGAAAATTACAGAGTTCTTCATGTTTTATGCAGAAAGATGGAATTATTTTGGGCAACCGTGTGCCATTTTTTATTAAAAATGTAAAGAGATTGATTTGATGCAACCATAGAGAAATGATTTACTAACGTAAAGCGCACTCCACATGTCCGCCGAAACTTTCGGCGAAACTTTTGCCAGGACTTTGGTCGACCCTCTACATTCTCGCCTATTAGGGATGTGGTGGATGTAAAAACGTGTCGACATTATATCGATTCATCGGTGTAATATCGCTATCTGCTGTAAACAGGGTCACAGAGGTGATGGCAGCTGTTCTACTGTAATTACTTGATCTATTAATATCCTGGATCATGGTCAAGTGTACCCCGAACCTGTTACGGGAAAAAGCGCTAGAAATATAAATATAAAATCGATCGAATCGAGACGACAACAACCTATCTCTACTTAGTTTATGAAATATTCGAGGCATGCCAAACATGCATGGGACTACACGAATGCAGGCGAATACTCCCTCTACACTCTTGTGTTCCCGCGGAACTGTTCACATGTGGAGTGCGCTTAATAGAGCAGCCATCACAAACAAAAAGATTGTACCAACCTGTCACGTGCGTGAGGTGGGGGGCGGGGGGGGAGTGGGGCTGCTAAGTCATAGAATGCGACATTACAGACGCGACCATATAATATTATTCTACCTACTCAATCAGTAAATTGAGAATAAACTCAAAAATAAATAATAATGGACCGATTTAAAAAAAATTGACACTATTACAGTGCTACATTATTACTGAGTAACATAGGCTTAATATCCTGGGAAAATAATTGGTTGCCGCGGAAAAGTTGATTGTTTAGAGAGAAATGAACTGAGCGCCGGTGAAAGCCACCGGGAAAAACTAACTCTTTGGGCGATTTTTTTGGGCAAATTTAACCCATTGTTCTCTTTTTTCGTTTGATGAACGAACAAATCTAAAACAATATGTCAAGTTTCATAGGTAAACTATTTTCATCATAAAATAGACATTGTAGATTGATTACAATAATACATTGTGATAGTAGGTACATGTCGGATCAGTAGAGTAGCTGGTATTCAGTAACTTAAACAAATGTTTAATTCCAGTAGGTAAATCCAGAGCAGTGCCCATTCTGTAGGTTTATTTTTCTTAATCTATGACCTGCATAAAAATGGCGGTTTAAACCAATCCAGTAAAAAATTTACTTCGTAAAAAGGGTTTCAGCTAATTTTAGTAAGAGGTTTTTATACTGACCGATTAAATGTTACGCTATTTTCTTTTTTATTTTCCCTCGAAGGATTTGTTTTTTTGGATATCCAAGCTAATGTCAGATTGGTCCGCGTCGCGCAATGTCTAAGAACTGACTGCGGCCACTGCGGTCCATGGACCGCAAAGCGTGAGGCAAAGAAAATATTTGCGGCGTCTCCTCTATTACGTTAGTAAATTATTTCTCTATAGATGCAACCATGTTTTATTTTGTTAGTCTTTTGTTTTCTCCGTGGCATAAGTTGTCAAGTCGAGACATTTCGTAGACGGCGGAGATGGCAAATTTTTTAATCTATTTTATTTTCCTCTCATTCTAGATAACTGCTGGATCCTATTCTTCATCATGTCTTCATAGATCATAACCTCGGCTGCCGAACACGAGAACGCCTGAAAATTAATATCGTCTTCTTCGAGAACTGGCTGATTGACTATGAGTATTGGCCATCAAGACTTTATCTTCTTCTGTGCCAATTCGTTCTCGAACGAGTTAAAAAGAAGACCCGAGCCTTGGTTAGCAAGTGCGGCGGAGCAGTGGGCAGATTTTACCCAGCCTCTGCTCTAGAAGGTGATCGGACCAAAATATGCACATGGTGGCATCATCATCAACATCTCGTGCTCTCGCGTGTGTCTGCCTTGACCATGATCCAGGATTTGGCAGGTCAGGTAATTACAGTGGAGCGACTGCCATCTGAGCTCCATGACCCTGCTACCAGGGGAACCTGATCAGATTGGATCATGGTTACACATCCAGTCCCCTGAATGTGCAGGTTTCATCACGATGTTTTTCCTCACCGTAAGAGCATCGGTTAGTATTGAACTAATGTACATAGCTCAGAAATTAGTCATTGATAAATGGCCGGAGCGGGATTCGAACCCGGTACCTCTCGCTTACGAATCGGATACCCAAACCGCTCGGCCACCGACTCTCCACATACATCTTCTTCATGTTGCATTTAAACATGTAAGTTTTAACATCCCTAAAACTCCAAAATGCTAAATACTCAAGCTGTGTCTACAGGAAGTCTCTTGATCATGTGCGCCAGTTGTCACAGTGCAGGCACCGGACTGCGGCAGGCGATCTGCGTCCTAACTCGTGAATAAATTTGAATGGCTGAGTGTCACGACCCGCGACATTTGCTCCACAGGCCACAGGTGCTGTGTCCACACCCCCATAAAAATAACGCTGGAAAACCTCCACTATTTCTGCCGTCCTAGTTGGAGAGTGTACTGTACAATGATATCTATAAATAAACGACCTAGTTCGTATCAAAGGTGGTATGCAGGATTTATGCGGCCCATTTTAAAATGATTATCTGTTGCAATCTGATGTTAATTTCAATGATTTTTAGGCTCTTTAGGGGTTCGAAATTAAAAAAACTAATTGACCGGAATCCTTCAATTAGATAACTTTTTGTGGGTTTGTCTGGCAGCCATTTTTAACCACCGACGAAAAACGAGTAGTGTTATAAGTTTGACGTGTGTATCTGTTTGTGGCATTGTAGCGCGCGAACGGTTGGACCGATTTGGATGTGGTTTGAAAGCCAGTTTAATAAAGATGGTTCTTAGCTTTGTTTAATTATGTAAACTTGGTCGGGGGTTATCCGACTTTTTCTGTCGGTTAGATCATCATCATCATCATATCAGCCAGAAGACGCCCACTGCTGGGCATAGGCCTCCCCCAGAGATCTCCACAAAAGCCGGTCCTGTGCTTTTCGCATCCAGCTGGTACCCGCGATCCTTACCAGGTCGTCAGTCCACCTTGTGGAAGGCCTACCCACGCTGCGTCTTCCGGCACGTGGTCGCCACTCGAGAACTTTACTGCCCCATCGGCCATCTGTTCTTCGAGCTATGTGCCCTGCCCACTGCTACTTCAGTCTGGCAATCCTTAGAGCTATGTCGGTGACCTTGGTTTGCTTGCGGATCTCCTCATTTCTGATTCGATCGCGCAAAGAGACTCCGAGCATAGCTCTTTCCATTGCCCTTTGGGTAACAGTCAGCTTTCTTATAAGGCCCACAGTGAGTGGCCACGTTTCGGTTCCGTAAGTCATCACTGGCAACACACATTGGTCAAAGACCTTCGTTTTGAGACACTGCGGTAATTGGGACGAAAATATATGGCGCAGCTTCCCGAACGCTGCCCAACCGAGTTGGATTCGTCGATTGACCTCTTTCTCGAAGTTGGACCTACCTAACTGGACTATTTGTCCTAGGTATGAATAGTCGTCAACAACTTCAAGTGGAATGCCTCCAACTGTCACTGAGTAGGCACAACATGGACATTCGACATAATTTTCGTCTTGTCCATGTTCATTTTAAGACCTACTTGTTGAGAGGCACTACAGAGGTCATCGAGCATTTTGCCCAAGTCTTCCAGGGTTTCAGCCATGACTACGATATCGTCAGCAAATCTGAGGTGAGTGAGGTACTCGCCGTTAATATTGATGCCAAGTCCGTCCCAGTCCAGAAGCCTAAAGATATCCTCCAGTGCTGCGGTGAACAACTTCGATGATATGACATCACCTTGTCTAACACCCCGCTGCTGCTAAATAGGTTCTGTGGTCTTATCCTGGAGACGAACTGACATAGTGGCGTTTTCGTACAAACCCTTCAGTGCTTCGATATATCGATAGTCAATTTGGCACCGCTGGCTGTAGAGACTGGAGCACCGCCCAAGTTTCGATCGAATCGAAGGCTTTCTCATAGTCCACAAACGCCAAGCATAATGGCCGGTTATACTCTTCGGTCTTCTGTATAACCTGCCGCAGCGTATGTATGTGGTCTATGGTACTAAAACCTTTCGGAATCCGGCTTGTTCGGGAGGCTGGAAGTCATCAAACCTACGTGCGAGACGATTCGTAATGACTCTCGAAAACAGCTTGTACACATGGGTCAGCAGCGATATTGGTCTGAAGTTCTTCAAGAGAGCCTTATCACCTTTCTTGAAGAACAATATCACTATACTTCTGTGCCATGTTTCCGGCGTTTTTCCCTCGAGAATGACGGAATTGAACAGCTTCTGAAGGGTCTTAAGCACAGGTTTGCCACCAGCTTTCAGAAGCTCAGCCGTAATCCCATCATCACCCGGCGCCTTGTTGTTCTTGAGCTGTTTGAGAGCCATACTAATCTCGTACAGGCTGATGTCCGGGATATCTTCGGTCTAGTGTCGGGTCAACTTGGCTCTGGGGTCTTTTGCCAAACTGGTAACAGGTGCCCGTGTTGTCGTGTATAACTGTCCATAGAACCTCTCGACTTCCCTCAAAACCTCGAACTCGGTCGAAACAACTCTGCCATCATCCGTTTTCAGTCTCGTCAACTGGCCCTGTCCAATCGACAAATCTCTCGCTAAGTCTTTAGAGCCTTTATTCCGCTCGATCGCCGCCTCAATATTGATAGTATTGAAGCGGCGTATATCGCGAGTCAGAGACTTGGAGATCTGTCGATTAAGTCGCCTAAATTGAGAGACATCATCAGGGGATTGCAGAGTCATTGCGCGTCTTTCTTCCATGAGCTTGAGGGTATCGTCAGAGATTTTGCTTGTTCTATTTATACGGCAGGCTTTGTAAAACTTTGACCCAACCGTATAGACAGTTTCCACGAACCTGTTATTGTAGTCGTCCATTTTGTAATTCGAGTTGAAAGCTCTCGGGGTTTTGGATTTTGATGGGTACAGGCCGGAGCGTGGACCTCATCAATCTCGATCTTACCAGCTGTGGATTGATATTCAATGTGCCTCTTACCAATCGGTGATCACTGCCAATTTTTACGCTATTGATCACCGAGACATCATTGAATATATGCCGTTTCGTAGATAGGATGAAGTCAATCTCATTTATTGTGACACCATCCGGACTAACCCACGTCCATCTGCGATGATCCGGCTTCCCGAAAAATGAGTTCATCATAAAGAGTCCCTCTTTCTCCAGAAAGCCGGCCAGCATCTGGCTACGGGCGTTCCGACTTCCAACTCCAAATTGCCCCACTCTCAACTCGTCTCCGCTTCGTTTGCCCAGTTTCGCGTTGATATCCCCCATGACAACGGTGTAATGTGTCTTGGAAGTATGTATGGCTGTAGTTATGTCCTCATACATAGCCTCCACTTCATCGTCGGAGTGAGTCGAAGTCGGTGCGTAGACCTGTATGACCTTCAACGAATACCGCTTGGTAATTCTGGGTATAAGGTACGCAACCCTAGACGACACACTCTCGATCTTGACGATGTTGTTCACAAGGGATTTGTGGACGAGGAACCCGACACCACCTAGGGACAGTTGGTCGCCCTTCCGGAAGTAAAGCAGATTTCCGGACTTCAGAGTTATCGAGTCCTCCCCCTTTCTTCGGACTTCATATATCCCTATAATGTCCCAATGTAATCTGCTTACCACTTCCTCCAGCTCCACGAGCTTTTCGTCGGTCCGCAGTGTCTGGACATTGCATGTTGCCAGGGCCAGTGGTCGTGCTTTGTGGTAGCCTAGTCGCGTCCGGTGATTCTTCGCACCCCCTGCCCCGCCGTTACCGTGACCGCTACCATGGTCCGGAATAGCGGGGCCGCCGGGTACTGGGGGCCGTGGCCTGTGTGTGCTTGTCATCAGTAAACTTTTTTCACGACAGTCTATAAAATTAAAAAAAATTACTTTTTGATACAGCATTTCCCATACTATTTTCATTACAGCTGTATCGTAAAATAAGTTTTTAATCATTATGCAATACTTTACTTTTTTAAATTTTTGTCGGGCGCCAGAACACGGCTAAATGTAGGCTGAATACCTAAATGTCTTCAGCAAATTCAAAATTAAAATTTTTCTGTTTATATTTGTGATCAATTCATAGTCTGTGGTTGTCATTATGTACATTTGGAATTATTAATTTATATTTTTTCTAATTGTTGTAATTTGTGTTTGTGAATGTTTTTTCTTGTTTGAAGCAAATAAATAGTTAAATGTGAAAGTAGTGAAGTGAATTTCCCGCCGCTTGATATCCTCGACGCGTAGATACAACAGAACTGACTCGCAGTTACTTCCAGCAAAGTTGAAAAAATTATAGGTTCGAAATGTTAACATGAAAATATAAGTGTAGATAAAGGTGTATGCAACTGCATATAATTAGGTATTAAAACACTGGTGTCAAACTATTATCATAAACAGACACTCATGTTTTAATACCCCCTTTTATATGACAGTTGCATAAACTACTATTCAAAAGCAGATGAAAACATCAAGTTGAAAGTAATGAAATTAATGGAAGGAGTTAAAGTGATTTGAACTTGGAACATTAAAATTCGTATGAAAACTCTGGCATATGGGCATTGTAAAGAGAATTCATTCGAAAACGCAACTAGCCACCAATTCTATAGATTATATACCAAGGGAATAAATTTACGTCATGGGAGGATTGAAAGAAAGAAAGGACGCCACGACATGATAACTTAAATTTAACACAAAAAAAAAATTGTACATAAAACACGTAGACAATTAAAATAGGGCTCCCAGTGGCATTTTTCGTGGGCATCCCGCGTAACTGGACACTCCTCAGAATAATGTTGTGGTCGCTTGCCGCAAACCACAACGCTGGTTTTCAGTAGGCCCCGTAATATCCCACCGACACTATAAAATGAATTTATAAATAACATATTGATACTTCAGAATAGACATAAATAAAATAGTTAAAGAATTAAATGTCGAAATATATGTATATATATATATATATATATATATATATATATATATATATATACTATCATGCGCTTGCGGCTAGGCATCCTTGGGGACCTTGGGGGCCGGGCGGCCAGTCTAGAAACGATCGTCGCGCGCGCAACTCGTGTGTCTTTGCACCACCCTGATTGCTGCTATCGAACATAGACTAAACCAACAAAATTCGAACTATACAGTTGGAAATTGTAAGCATTATCATTCCAAATCCAAACGCAAGGCCATGGATGGAAAATTACAAGAAAAACACCAACAAAATGTGTTTTTCCTTTGTGCACGTACGTGCGCAGGCACCCCGGTAGTTATCACTTTGTGTTCAGTGCGTCTATTTATATACCTCGTCCAAATCATCACTTAAAATCGTTCTTCTTCAAAGGAGTACCGGATTGGGCACTGAACGTAGCGAAGGGCTCTAGAGTTAATTCCCGAGCGTAGTAGAGTTACGCCAAAGACCGAGTGAAGTGGACCAAGAGTAGTAGGAAGGGGGACCCCGGGCCTATGCGTGCTGCGCGAAAGCAAAACCAGGATTTAATGGCAGGGGCTCTATTTTTAAACTGTTCGAATCGAGTGAAACGGTTTTCAATTTAGATTTTGAGCATATAAAATTATATATTTTTCAAATTACATTTGCATTAACGAAAGCGAGCGGTTCAACAATAGGAAAAATGAGCGTCATGTATCAAAATATTGAATTTTTCATGCCATAAATCAAAGCCGAAAACCGTTCGGCTCGACGCGAGCAGTTCAAAAATATGTATGATGATGATGATGATGATGATTCTTTTCACACTTTCTGCGGGACAAAAAACCGAGAGCTACATAAATACATAAATAAACATAGATAGGTTTTAAGTAATTACTAGTTTATAAATTAGAAATTAATAGTGATATTGTACAGATTCATCATCACAGTCCATAACAGTCCACTGCAGGACTTCAAGCCTCTCCCACAAATGGGAGGTTGTTGCCATAATCTGCACGCTTGGCAGGCGAGTTGGAGATCGCAGTGTTATACAGCAATGAAAAACGCTGCTACCCATTTTCTAGCCTACAGAGACTTTTAGATTTTTTGCTTCGAAATCATTAGTCGCCTTGTACGACACCCACGAGTGTAAGGGGTTGGTGCTATTCAGTAGAATAGTACTGCCGGACATCACACGGCTTAGTCTAGACAGTCGACAGATTAATCTAGTTATAATAAAAAATTATTTAATTTTGTGTTAAAATACAGCTCATCATGCCTTTTTTGTTTTGAGCTTATTGTGGCCAGCAAACAGATTTTTGTACTAAATACCTAGAAAATGTGCTTTACTGGTCACCTTAAGCAAAAGACAGGTTAGTTTGATTATTTTAAGTTGAGAATGATAATTGTGTAAATTTTTTTTTCGTTAATAGCTTCGGATATAACAATTTCTGTACGGATAGATTACTGTCTAACATTCCTTTTTGACAAATAAAACGTTTCGTAATTATGACCTTATTATTTATTTATGAATTATAACATAAATAAAAATAAGAAAATAGATCACGCAGGTTCCGTGGCGCGATTTCCTGCAGGGAAAACTAGTGCAAACGCAAAGGTACAAATTTGGTACACCTACACACGCCCGTATAATATCCCACAACGGAAGGCAGAGACTATTCCGCTACACGTCTAAAGTCTATCCGTTATCTAAGAAGATAAACAGTAAACTTGTTACAAAAGAGAATGAATGATCGGCCGACACCCTCCCTCCACATAGCATTAACGATGCAAATATGCAGATGTATTTTACCATCCAACTTGGAAATGGTAAAACTCAGATTGGATTCCTCGGTGTGGGACGCAGGTGGAGCAATTTCAAGGAAATTTTTCAATAACTGAGAAATGGAATTTCTTCTCGCCATGAAAACACATACGTAGCTGTTTACGACAGGCATTAATAATATGTTCATTTCTTTCAAATATTTTTTTTATACTACGCCCTCATGACGCTCGTAAGAAAGATGTAACAGTTTGTCTTTATTCGATTATTTGACTTTTCATTGCGTGTCTCGTGTTATGTTAGGCTAGTGTCCCGTTAATTAGTAAATATAATGTTAATATAATGTATGTAAGAGTTTATTTGAATAACTTGTTTATTTGGTGTCATTTGAATTATTGGTTGAAAGGAGGTTATTCTTTTTAGACCTCAATGGCTTTTTAATTTATGAATAAAAATATTTTCGTTTGTTTAGATCTATGCTAGTAAATGTGAGCTAGAGGTTCACCTCAGACACCAAACCGGAAGAGGAACGAAATCATATTTCCAAAAACACCCTTAAAACTGATTGGCGCCAAACATTAAAATTACAAACCAAGACTCTCTCTCCCTTCTAGACGCTGCTCACATCCTATCTATTTCATTTGAAAAACACAGGTTCGAAAACGTTCTAGACCGCTTATTAAATATTCACCCACTTTTGTCTTTCCGCTTTTCCGGTCCCAAGTGGAAATATCCCTATCTTTATTATTCACTTGATCTTGTTATTACTTACCTCAAATTTTTATCTCTAGTTTTCTTGGACACTGTACCAGACTATCAGTTGACTTAATTAGGCTGAAATGAAATGATAAGGTAGTAGCGGATGGCACGCGGCGGCCCGCGGCCGGCGGCCGGCGACGCAGCGGCCGGCGGCCGGGGCTCACGTCGCTGCTGCCAGCTCGTTACCGTCCGTGTCGGGTAACGGAATTGCAATTTATAGCTTTCTCCTTGTTTTTCATAATTTATAAGATTACCAGCGCGCCGGTCTCGCCCCTTTATAAATTTCAAATAAGCTTGATTTATCGCAGCTAAAAACTAAAATGTGTTTTTATTATTTTTTATCGAGATTGTTCGACGTCAATCAATTAGCAAAGTAACTTGTCGGCTTTTCGATGAGTAAGTAATTAATTTTATTAACTCGGTTAGTCACTTTTTATTGTTGTCTTATACACATTAAAGTGATCCAATCTGCATACAAAACGTGGGATTATGACAAAGCATTTTGTCTTGGAGAGTGCTTAGGTTTAGCTGCGGATTTATTCTACCTATAATATGAGTACCAATGGACATCGTCAGCCGCAGCCCACTGTTGGACAAAGGCCTCCCCCCACGCCCTCCATAGCGATCTCGCGAATAGGGAAACTATCGAGCCCCGAACAATAAAATTGTTATTAAAAACAAACTGTACATTATATAACTGCAAACTCCACCAGCAGTCACCTCGAGGGGTGTAACACAAAACGTTTCAATTGGACACCCTTCCACGTGCCGTCTAAGTGCGCAGAATAAGGTGGAGTTTTATTCAAGTGACCCCACGTCGCGTCTCGCACGCCCGTAGTGCACTAGAGCGTTGCTTTGAGCCAGGCCGGCGCTAGCGAGGCTTCCTCCGACGGGATTCGGTTCAAGATCCCTGTCTGTACAAGACAATGTGGACGACTTCAGTTACGTGTCCGGTGACGTTTGCGTCGCGTTCGGGAAAATGACGGCTGACAGGTCACTAGGTAGCTCCTCAGAAAGTCTAAAAGCAATTACTTTAGTCTTGTTAGAGTGACGGTTTTATTTGACTGCGTTTCCATTATTGTCATTCGTTCAAGAGTTGGGTTTAGAGTCGATAGCCGCTCTTTATTAGTGATTTTATGACGAATTTGCCTTATTATAGTAAGTAATTATTTTTATTATGTCCACCGTGTTTGTGGACTATGAGAAAGCCTTCGATTCGATCGAAACTTGGGCGGTGCTCCAGTCTCTACAGCGGTGCCAAATTGACTATCGATATATCGAAGCACTGAAGGGTTTGTACGAAAACGCCACTATGTCAGTTCGTCTCCAGGATAAGACCACAGAACCTATTCAGCTGCAGCGGACTGTTAGACAAGGTGATGTCATATCACCGAAGTTGTTCACTGCTGCACTGGAGGATATCTTTAGGCTTCTGGACTAGGACGGACTTGGCATCAATATTAACGGCGAGTACCTCACTCACTTCAGATTTGCTGACGATATCGTAGTCATGGCTGAAACCCTGGAAGACTTGGGCAAAATGCTCGATGACCTCTGTAGTGCCTCTCAACAAGTAGGACAAGACGAAAATTATGTCGAATGTCCATGTTGTGCCTACTCCAGTGACAGTTGGAGGCATTCCACTTGAAGTTGTTGACGACTATTCATACCTAGGACAAATAGTTCAGTTAGGTAGGTCCAACTTCGAGAAAGAGGTCAATCGACGAATCCAACTCGGTTGGGCAGCATTCGGGAAGCTACGCCATATATTTTCGTCCCAATTACCGCAGTGTCTCAAAACGAAGGTCTTTGACCAATGTGTGTTGCCAGTGATGACTTACGGAACTGAAACGTGGCCGCTCACTGTGGGCCTTATAAGAAAGCTCACTGTTACACAAAGGGCAATGGAAAGAGCTATGCTCGGAGTCTCTTTGCGCGATCGAATCAGAAATGAGGAGATCCGCAAGCGAACCAAGGTCACCGACATAGCTCTAAGGATTGCCAGACTAAAGTGGCAGTGGGCAGGGCACATAGCTCGAAGAACAGACGGCCGATGGGGCAGTAAAGTTCTCGAGTGGCGACCACGTGCCGGAAGACGCAGCTTGGGTAGGCCTTCCACAAGGTGGACTGACGACCTGGTAAGGATCGCAGGTACCAGCTGGATGCGAAAAGCACAGGACCGGCCTTTGTGGAGATCTCTGGGGGAGGCCTATGCCCAGCAGTGGGCATCTTCTGGCTGATATGATGATGATGATGATGATGATGATGTCCACAATCCAATCCGAGACACAGAAAATCTTGCGATAGTTTTTTCTTTGTTGCTTAACAAAACAATTGACAATCGTTTAAAGTGCATAGATTATATCATATTTAGATGATTGTCAATTATTATGAGATCAAAATGATTAAGTACATCATTTTATTTCATTTAATCACGATTAGTTTTTGTAGTGACGTCGTTATTAATACGTATTTTTTTCTTAATTCGAAAATAAAGTAATCCTGCAGCGATATTCCAGAAGTCCGACATAGGGGTCTTCAAGAAACGAGCCTAAAAGGGCGAGACCGGTGCTCTGGTATCTAATCTTATAAATTTTGACACACACGGAGACAGCAATAAATTGCATTTCCGTTGCCCGAAAGGAAACACATTCACTACCCCCCTGGAGTTGCAGATATCCATGAGCGGCGGTGATATTTTTATAATGCTTGCTCGTTTGCCCCCTTATTACATCAAAAGAAAGTATTTACAACACTTGCCTATAAATAAACAAGCCGAGTTATTTTCACACTTAAAAATATTTCGAAAGGTAAAAACAAGCTTTGTCCTTTTAATTAATTATTCGTAATGTACTTCAAAGATTTTCTCCGCGTAATTGCTAATGGAATAAGGAAGTAAATAAATTCGCTATCATTAGTGTATTTGGAAACAACAATGCTATGGCTATTCCGGAGTTCCGTCATTGTTTACACGAGCCGCTCCACGGTCGCGTTAGTATTTACGACGTTTTTCATTCCTCCGGCAGAGTGGAATTAACATTTTTATGGTTCGACAGCAAATGGCATAAAACCTCGTCGGTCATTACGCGACACTCTGCGAAAGTTTACGCCCGGCTGCCCTATCGAAATTATTGTTCCCGATTCTGCATTTAAACTCCGGGGTAAACAAAGATAAGAAAAGTTCTCCCCGGGTTTTAGAGGGGCTAGGTACTCACGTTATTATAGTATAATTGGAGCCCCTTTTCTTTATGTTTAATGGCCGGTTTGCATGTTTTATTGGGTAGTAATTTTCGGCAGTAATGAGAAATCACATAATATTCTTCTTCTCTTCTTCATCAGTATTTCTCCGTTCAACTTTGAACATATGCCTCCCTTAACTTCTTCCATCCTGATCGACAGGAAGTCTCCCTCATCCACATCTTCCCGGCCATCTTGGTGATGTCGGCGGACTATATTGTCTTTGGCCTACCAGGGTTTTTTGTACTCGTTCTTGGCCGCCACAAAGGTAGTTTTTAACTCCAGCACATAAAATAAGTACTTTTATAAAATTCTCGAACAAAACAGTCAAGTAGAACGGCGATAAATGTAAGAAATCGTCGTTTTATATTTCAAGCCTGCAGCTTCCTCTGCGGTTTAAGTGATACAATAAAAAGTGTGGCAATTTACTTTTAATTTCCACAGCTGGCAATAGGAAAAATGGTTAAACGTCTTTAAAATCGAGACTTGAAAATTCAAGTCATTGTAGTTAAAATGAGTTGGTAATTAGTTTTGGATTGGCTGTGTCCACCGAGTGCTGGAACTGCGAGCCAGACCGCATAATGGGCTTAGGGTGCGGTTGTCTGGATACGTCCTTAAGAAAATAACAGAATTTTCTTGCCTTTGTACTTGGGAGATGTTATTATTGGGGTTTAGTCGGTTTCCATTACTGTAACATTTACAAGGAAGAAAATAGAGTCAGTAATAATTAGTGCAGTATTGGGGTGCTACATATTTTTTATACTACTGAGTGACAAACGATAAAACAACATAAGAACAACCTTTTTGCGATAACTTTAAGACTTCATCTCGATCGATCCTTTCGCGAGTGAGCGAGATAAAGTATGCAAGCTATCGTTATTCGAATTAGGCGATCCACCCCTGATGGAAAGTTGTAACTATCGCCTATAACATCTACGATCCGTGCCTGCAGGTTACGAATCCAAATTAGTAAAAAAACCACGGGTGTATTGTCACTGTGAGGACTAAGATGGTACGTACAAGGCGCGATTGCAGCCCGAGACGATGGCGAGGGAATGCCAATGCACACAAGTGTTTGTTGACAACCACAGATTGCAGTCGCTCCAATGTAATTTTACCTGATCTGCCAAATCCTGGATCATGGTCAAGGCTGGCCCCGGGCCCACGCGCGCGAGATCACTTCCGGGACATTAACCTAAAGATGACCTGTATTGAAAATTACTTTCAACATTTACACAAATGAATAACATCGGTAGTTTTTCTAGAGCCTTGCTAAGTGAAGTATAATTAAAATATTCTGTTACATTGTACTGTACTGTTTGTAAAGGCAAAATATAACGCAGGTATAAGCTGTCGACAAAACTACAACGTGGAAGTCACTAGACGTAAAGTCGTACCTCAAAGGCCATCTGATGTTGGTTATCCTGGATGCGATTACGAAAATATAAGACGTGGCGTCCTAAAGTTCAGAGCGACAATATTTTTTGTCACCACAAGCTAGTCATCTTAATCGTCAGTATTAACGTCCACTGTTGGACAAGTGCCTCCGCCTGAGAAACCTCCTACATGACAAAAGGAGGTTTTGTCTCCACGATCAGTTGGCGAATTGGGAGATATTGGTGTTACAAAATCACAAAAAGCACTTCAAAGAGACGACTTTTACTACAAACTCTATCTATTCGATCTTTACGTTTTCAATTCGACCCCTTCTGTTGGTAGTACAGTCAGTAAAAAACAGCTACAAATTGGATGGACTTTGCTGACTGTGCCAACTGAAGGGGTCGACAATACTAAACTCTTCCGGTCACAATTTGCTTTTTTTTTTGTTGAATTGAAAAAGTATAGGTTATATCAGTTCTATTTATGTCGAAGGATAACATCCACTTCAGGTCGTTGAGCCAGAGAAGTCAGTTCGTTTATGAATTGAGTACATTGGTAAATAAATAGATTATAAACAATGAACTCTAGTAAATGTCTGTGCACTAAACTTTAGGCGACGCCTAAGTGTAAGCGTATAAGTCTCGCTATCCAGCGGGGCAACACAATTACACAGAAAAAACACAAATTGTGTAAAAATATTTTTTAAGTTACGGAACAGCGAAGCATTAAAATGTGAATGTTCGTGACGTACTTGGTGCTGGCTCGCGCGTGCCTAGAAAAACCTTTTTAAATCTACCGGCCGTTATCCAAAATATAATGATATATAGATGGCAATCAGTAGAATTGAAAGTACATGGTGAATATTACTAATATCTTCGAACGAAGCTCTTCGAATAAGTAAGGTTCACGTACAGGTAAGTTCGTTTAATCACCAATAAGTCTTGCTATCCAGTGGGGCAACACGGCGAGCCTTCTTGGTACTTTTCCGCAATCTAGGGACCTGTGGCTAATCTTTTACCTTCAATATTAGTTAGTACTACTTTTTTGCGTTAATTGTATAAAACTAAATTATGACCCAATTTAATTTACTTATTATTGACGCCTAAGTCAATTTAAAATATCCCCGATAAGAAACAGCACAGCTCCAGCACCGACCTTATGTAAAAATTGAACTCGCTAAGTCAGTCTTAACTATAAGACACTTATTTTGTGACTCCTAAATGCTTAGGACTACCTTAGGGCGCCAACAGTTGGCGATTACTTTAGACTCGCCTCAGGTTACCACAATCGGACATAAGTCATAGTTTCTTCGTAAGAGCTTGATATTACAACAAAAAATATACTTGTTTCATTAGCCTGTAGTTTTAACCCGAAGGGATTTACACTGTTGTTCACTGCGTTTCTATAACCCTAGCCTGTGTAACTTATGTCAGCTGACGTTATGGAAATGAGGGCTCATCATGAGGCACAAATTTGCACATCATTTGCAAAGTTATATTAGGACTGTGTTTCAAGTGTTGCGATGCGGTAACGGAATGTTTTTTTCATCTTTCATAAATTATACATGCATTGTTATGTGCGGTTTTATAATTTCCATTGGTGGTGGCTACCTTTATACATAATGTGTAATTGAACATAGTTATTGACGGCCTGTAAATTCACGTCTGACTATAACCAGTCAGGGTCTGGCTAGCTGCCATCTCCAGGTTTGGTAGGTGGGCTGCGTTTTCATAACCATACCGATATTCGTTTGTACTCGTATGTAATTGCTCGGATCAGAAACATCCATTGCCAAGAAGTGTATACAGAATAATATGGCATATTTTAAAGATATCACTTAGAAAATAGCTATCTAGCATCACCCAATCTGTGACCCAATGAAGTTTAGTATAGGTCCTAGCAATCGCCTGCGACTTTGTGTATGTAGAATTCTGTTACATTTAGCAATAATATCTGATATAGATAGTCTATGTTCTTCTACAGGTTGGCAAGTTGGCATATATCTCCTTTAAATTTGATAAATCTGTTCAGATATGAAAATTTATCCGACAAACCGATAGATAGGCGAATTCCTTAAGCAGTTATAGCATTAGTTTAATTATAAACCACTTTACACTTAACATAGAAGTACGGCTTTCCTTCAATGACCACGAAGCTTTTTATACTGCATTTCATGATTTTTGAACCGCTCGCGAGCGCTTGCGTGCGCTACCTATCTCTTTCACATTCCTGGTAATTTCTAAAATAAAAGAAAACGACCGCTCGCGTGGATGCGAGCGGTTCAAAAATAGGGCCCCGTGGTACTGGCCGCAGCGCATTGCGGCCGGCGGTGGGCGGGTGTCGCATCCCAGGTTTCCGGGGTTATGCGGCCTCCCTTTTATCCCGTTAATGACGGTTCGACCTTTACATTCGCGGGAATTGTCGGAACGAGCGTCGTTACTCTGTTTATTATGGAGCATTGCCCTCCTCAGTCCGCGGTAACTGTAGCTCAGCAGTATCCGCCTGGGATTGTATTGGTTGTGATTCCGGTTGACAACGGCAATGTGTTATGCGCTGACCTATATCTAATTATTATGAAATTTGTAGTTTTTTTTACAATATTACTAGCTAGGCATTTGACTGCCATCTCACCTGATGGGAAACGACGATGCGGCCGAAGGTGAAGCATGCATGTCTAGAAATAATCTATTTACTCTAGCCTTGAAGTAATCCAGCTTATACTGTTCAGGGAACACTCTTTTATACGGCAAACAAACAGGCAAGTTTAGGCATCTATTTCCCACGTGTCCCTAGGATTTCACGTGCCAAACCAGCGCATGCAAAACCTCTTCAATCTTTCTCACGCTAAGGCTGCCGAGGATGTACTCGTTGCAACTCCGTCGAGTCGGGTAACGCCGCACATGCACCGTAGAATTTTAATTTCGTTGGCGTGAAGTTCACGGGCGTTGTCAGCATGACAGGCCTAATTTTGCTCATGGATTTATGTTCCATGAGCAAGGATTTTGGAGAAAAATGTACACGATGTGTAGAATCGCGAATAGGTAGAAAACCGATTGTGTTTTAAATCGATTAATACTTTCATAACTATATAAAATATGCACTTGTTTGATCTTAAATCTCAAACGTTCGATTTTATATTAGTTTACTTTACACCAATCGTTTCAACCTTTGGTACTTACTGATTTGATGCAATAATGAACCATACTGTGCAATAGTCTCTATTGTCCAGGCGCACAAAGCCGCAGACAGACTGTAGTCAGCATTATTTCGACAAAAAAAGCACAAAATACGATGGCACATAGATATATTGCCATCGGAACGTGATGTCGCGAGCCAGCCGCTGCAAATAGTTACTCATTCAATAAACTGCTGACAGATTTGCTTAAAGGATTGCTCTTCCTGAATACGAAAGCCAGCGCTGGCATGTCTTGTTTTCGAATAAGCGTCGGAACTTCGCCGTCTTGTTTTTACGATACGATTAGCATTGGAACAAAATTCTAAGAACGAAGTGAAAAGGTTTCTAAATAAGTATTGTACAATATTTACAACCAAGCGACCGAAAACTATATTTCAGCGTTCATAAAATGTATCTTTACCGCCAGGGCTAGGCTAGAATGTGGGCGTTTCGGAAGCGGTATTTGCGAGAAACTCCACACATTCACCACAGCAGTATCTTTATTTCCTGCTTGTGCCGCTTTAGTGGAGACCTCTATGATAGTCTTGTAAATTATTTAATTTTATTGAGCAGTTTTACCAAACGAGGTAACGACTGATTGGTGAAATTGACCACTGAGGCAAAGACGCTTCGACCCATCGAAGAAGTGTACCATCGAGATAGAGACATCGAGGTAATGATCGTCGAAGTTGTTTAACAGATAGTGTAGTCGGGTTTTGTTTTTGGAGGTTTTGCTTGTTTTTGATCCGAGTTGTAACTAAACTTTTTTGTACAAGGTACCCGATTTCCTCATATTCCACAGTAGTCAATTGCATAAAGCGTCTAGCCTTGCCCAACGAACAAAGACATACACGGGACAGCGTCCTGACGTCAGAGCTAGCTAGCGATGAGGGCGGCGCGGTCTAGACGACTGGCTCATATAGAACAGAAGACATTACGATCAAGTTTGTATACCCTGCATCTTATAAAGAGATATTATTGGCCTCAGTTTTGGAGGCATAAAGTAAGCTGTTTTTATGAAAGTACGGTTCAGGATGTAGCTAATCCTTTCCGTAACACCTTCTACGCAAATGGTACTAAATAAAGCTGGAAGTGGCTTGACTCAGTTTCTGTACCTTTAAACAAATAAATAGTAATAAATATTAACTTTGCGAAAACAAACCCGAATGGGGACAAAAATACTGGGGCAAAAAATAATGAAGCTAATATTGGCTAATTAGTCTATAGAGTCTTGGAGAGGACGCGCGGAACTTTAGCTCATTAGCACGAAGCGACTACAATGTGGTATTTGTCACAGATTCCGCGTGCTCTCCGATATAAAGATTTGCGAATACAAAAATTTTACAGAAATTCTGAAAAAATGAATTACGTATCTTCGGGACCTTAAATTCACGTATTTATGTTACAGGATAACATAATGTATTTAATGAGTACACGTGTGCACATCCGAAACCACCTTCCGGGATACTGAATGTGGATTGGTTACCCTATCCTTAATTAACAATGTTCCAATTACACTATTCACACGAAGTACTTTTACAACACCAGTAGTTCAAGTACAAACTCAGTGTAGCCACTTAGCATCTCGTCCATTACGTGAGCTCGAGGCCCGGAGTCCCATACGGCCTGCAGCGACAGTTGGCGCGCAATCCGTCAGCAGCCCGCTGCAGCGTGACCGGCGGCTCCGCGGGCTTTTTGTTCCCCAGGGCGCCCGTTCGCGGCGCATAACGACCCGCCAAACGACCCGCACTCATATCCACCGTATGTTATTGATAGCCCCCCAAATGTGTTACGTCATCCTGTCTGCAGCTGAAATTTCGTTCATCGATTATGGGAATGGAGTACAGGCAGTATTAAAATGTAAAAATTTGGGCGAGCAAGCGCTGGAAATATAGGGCTGGGAATATACCGCTCGAAATGCAACACAGAAAGGGACCCCGAATCTCTCGTGTTTAACTAAGTCGCTCCCGAAATAAAACGTGATTCTGCGAGCATGTGGCAGCGTTGGCTGTATGCCATGGAGGGACTTAAAGAAAATTTACTGCCCACAAAAATTTAGCCTCGCTACAATGCGACGTCCCTTCGGGACGCGTCGGTTAGATTAAAGTTTTGTTAATATGGAAAGGTTGCTGCGGCGGCCCGATTTCCCCGGAGACCAGAATAAACACGATTCGGATTTCAAACTGACGGTTTGAGGGATTTGGCACAATGGACGTTTCGATAAAAACGATTGTGCTCCGTCCGCATTGACTGGTGGCTAGAGCCTTACGAATGGCTTAAGCTAAACGCTAAGCTAAGGCGCTGAGAACTAAGCTTTTTTTAACAACGGTTTTAGGAAAACCTAATTACATTCTTCGCAATAGCAAATTAAATACAGTTTCGCAGTTTCGTTTTTCAGCCACGTTAAAGTCTCTCTTCTTTCTGTTGATTTTAATGTGGCTGAAAAACTAAATTGACAAGAGGATTTGAGACACTCCGGTTTTTTTTTATATTTAGAACCCAGACAACAGGATAAGTAGCTAAGAAACGTTGAAGGTTGGGTAACTAAAAATAGTTTTTGTGTCATGTTGTGCACGGGCAGACCAATGTTTATGGACCTACTATCCCTAAAGAGTGGAATTTTCCTTGTGTTCGATGACATAGAATACCACCCTCACAGTCTAATATATCTCTTTCGGTAATCTCCTTCCTTTCATCCTCTTTACATGTCTAAACAAGTTAAGCATTTCTTTCTATATAATAGTTACTGGTACATCTTCTTTAACTAAAGCAAAAAACCTATTAAAATAAGTGTTTCGATTTTGAAATAAACCGATTGCCTTTTTAGGAATAAATATTTTTCCTAATATAATTTAAGTTCAGCGGCGCTCGAGTGTTCTTTGCATCTTTTTCAAACATATTCAGAACAGAATGGCTGCCTACCTGACGGGGCACTCAAATCCGCGCGGACTCGCAAACGATCCCCCATTAAATGTACGAATTTCCTAATTACCTCTATGAAAGTCAATTGCCAACCATTATTCCAAGGGAAAACTTCTCTCCTCTACACAAACGAGGTTGGTTATGTAAACATAGCTAACAATATAATAAATGATATAGGTACCTTTAGTTATTATAAAAACTGCTGAGCTAAAAGGAATCCGTGAACGTTTACCAACATCTAAAATTGAATAACACAGTAAATCTCATTAGAGAGGATTTGGGCAACCGCTCTCTTTTGTGGGGTGGAAATCTATCGAAGGCAGCTCGCGCCGACTGAGCGCAGTTAGCGGGCGCCCGAGGAGCTCCAGACAATCTCGGCAAATGGTGCCATTAGGAGGATGCGTAGCGCGCTGCGTAACGAGCCGCTCGCCGCACGGCCCGCTCGCGATCATTGCACAATTTGAATAATACATGAAACACTCTCGCCGCCCTATCGGTGGCTGCGACGCCGCCCCGGCCGCCGCGCTCGCGGCAAACAGGAATCTAATCTAATGTATGCCGAGAACATCATGGAACCCTCATGTTTTCTATAAGCCCACATTGCATTTTGTTTTTGGGTATTGTGCTGTAAGACAGTTGTATATTTTCAATGGGTCTGCTTTGTTTCACGTAACTCAATCTCAATCTTTAGACGACATAAGTATTGATTTTAAGATTTTAGCAGCGTAAGCCTAGCTAATAAGTAGACGTGAAGCACTAAGCAGCGTAAAAGTAGCGAAAAATTCAGACATTAGAGGCAAGTGAAACATTACGCCATGTGAGTGTGGCGTACGCTCAGGTATTGCCGATAAAATGAAACAAACACACAGAAACAAAGAAATAGCTCAGGTTTGTGGGTTGTACAATGTTTTCGGGTAAACACACAGTTAATCAAACACAAACGTATTTTAGATAAACTGCCACCATGGGCTCGAACCAAAGAGACAATACGAAATTATAAGAACGTAAAAGAAATAAAGTAAAACGTAATAGAAGGAAGCATTTTAGAAGCAACTTTAGAATATAACACACCACATTGTAGCTGCAACTGTGGTACGACGCAACAAAGCCTTCAATGAAATGAGTTTAAACTTTCCGAAAACTAATCAGGCAGAGCTGCAGAGAGCTACGAGGCAATTTTACGGCATCGACAATTGTCCTCTGACTATTCATTAGACCGGTATTGTGACATAATGGCGCGTGCTTCGAAAATCAACCTTTTAAAGCTGCAAAGAGGGGTTATCATTGATGTTACATTGCCTTCATTTATCCCAGAAAAGATTGTCAATGCGAGTTAGTCACACTGTAGCTGTGGTTGTATGTCTTTCATATAAATTATGGTTTTAATGCTTCTCTATTGTTTTTCTTTTTTTCTATCTCTCTTTTTCTCTTTCATATGAGAGAGCAATCTCAGCAATCGCCTCCATAGCCATAGTCCTCTGTTCTGCAAGCTCATCCTCACGCTGCTTTCAATTATCCGCCTCCAGGTCATAAAACGGCGGCTGTCGCAGTTATTCTCGTGATCAAGTGACGCAGTCCGGCCGGTGTTCAATCGCAATGATTAATATCAGTTCGATAAGCTGTACAAATGGTGCGGCGGCAGCGCGGCGGCGGTGGCCGCGGGCGGCACGATAGTTTTCTCACGGGCAGTAATTAATCACCAGGGGGCGCCAGTGACGCCGCGACGATACATCATCCTCGGGGGCTAGAGCGAACCAACGCAGGCGCCGTCGTAGATTTACTCGAACCACCCCCTACCAGCGGCTAGTTTTTACTGCAGCGCGAGTAACAGCTTACAATTAATTTGTTTTGTGTAGATACAAACGAGTAACGTGGGTACCAACTGTTGTCAATTTCGAAATTACTTAAAGCCTAAGTACAATTTTATACATATGTACCTATGCTACAGCATTGTGTGCTATAGTATTATCACCAAAATACGTAATGCCTTCCACTCACCATCATGCGGCTCGTCAAGTAGGTACTCTCTTTTCCAAACGTGTTCACTCTTCGGCGATTCAATAGAAATGGTGCATTCCTGTCGAGTTGTGATGTCAGGCAGAACTCTGTCATATGGGGCGTGTTATGTGTGATGTGCGTTATGTGTGACTGTGTGGTTTTTATTTAATTTATTCTGTCCTGCGCCCCACTACGAAGCTCGTATCAAAGACCACTTGGTGGCGGCACTAACGCGTTGTGTTACCGCTTCAACATGAGTCCGTAATCATATCCGGATCCGTCATACATGTATTTTGTCATTGCGAATAATGTAATTTGGTTTCCCTAAAACAGTTTTAAAATAGCTTAGTTCTCAGCGTTTACAGGTTATGCCATTATTGACAGGTGTATCACCTAGCGTGTAGCGATGAAGGCGAATTCTAGGCGTTAAGCAAGCCACCTGTCAGTGCGGACGGAGCCTATGTAGAAACGTCTATTGTGCCAAATCTCTCAAACCGTCAGTTTGAGATCCGAATCGTGTTTATTCTGGTCTTCAGGGAAATCGAGCTGCCGCAGCAACCTTTCCATATTAACAAAACTTTAACCGACGCGTCCCGATGGGACGTCGGCGCCGTATTGTAGCGAGGCAAAATTTTTGTGGGCAGTAAATTTTCTTTAAGTCACTCCATGGCACCGCTACCACATGATCCCAGAATCACGTTTTATTTCGGGAGCGACTTAGTTCAAACAAGAGATTCGGGGTCCCTTTCTGTATTGCATATCGAGCGGTATATTTCCAGCCTTCTATTTCCAGCGTTCCAGTTTCCGGCCCAAATTTTACATTTTGATACTGACTGTCTTTACTCCATTTTCCATTCCACCTATTATAATCGATGAACGGAATTTCAGCTGCAGACAGGATGACGTAACATATTTGGGAGGCTATCAATAACATACGCTGAAAAATAAACAGTATCGATGCAAATATCCATTTACTTACGATCTGGTCACTCACCTTCATGCCGCAAAATAGGCTTGATCCCGTCCATTTTAGGTTTATCCCGCTCATTTGACCTCACACACAATCGAGTGGCATGACATGACGTCCTTCCAAAATTTCTCCCCAGACCCCATTAGTTAGTCTTGACAAGCCCCTTTTTGTCATGCCAAGAGACATGTCAAGCGCCATGAAGATATCTTTTGTTTTATTGTAGTAAATTTGATGAAGGTGCTACTGGTATTCATTTCACTTTCGTAAGTATTTAATTGCGTTCAATGAATTGTTATTGAGCTTCCCAATTATTGACGTAAGCAGGTATAGAATGAGTACAAAATGAACCTTTACAAGAGTAAACACGGGCAATTGTTGAGAGCGACGAGATGAAATTTTGGAGAGAAATGGACTTATTAATTGGAGAACGGGCCCGCATTGTTCCCGAATGGGCATTAATTGAAATAGGGATGCACACTGAAATAATGTAAAATTATCGATGTGTATAAACATTTTGATAACTACCACATCTATCGTATAACTACCAAGTATTATCAATAGAATTACACAATTTTTCAAAAAGAATTTTCAATTTTCCATTAACACTGACTATAATAGTCTAGTCAAAAGTCAGAAAATGTAGATTTACATCACACTCCTTAAAAAGGTAGATTTTCAGGTTTCAAGAATAACTTTAGTCATTGTTGTATACCACCTGATAAACGCTGTTAAAATTAATCTGTCGAGTAACATTTTGTATGGGCCGTAAATTATCCATTAAAGTCGTAAGATTAGGATAGACCAAGATTATTCTATAGTGGCTATGAGCACGAATTTTTTTATCGGTGGGTAAGTATCTAAAGTTATCTTGATTGAAAAACTTTTGAGAGAAATGAACAGGCGTAAAAAGCGGGCTTGAAATCTTGGATATCTAAAAAGCTTGTGTCGTATTACTGAAACAGTTAAAGACCTCATAAGTCCACTTAAGTAAAATAATGAACGAGTATCGCGAGATTCTAATAAAAATGAAACATAAAATAACTGGGCGAGGGCAGCGAGATCGTATTTTTAACCTTTCTGAGAGCAATGGCGAAGGGCAAAGTGGCGGTCCATAAGAACTGCCTAGCCCTCCTGTGGCACAAGCTTTCTGTATTCATGTACGAGGGAATTTCATTAATTCTGGTCGACCACGCCCTCTTTCTGCGCAGCTTTTTGTTACAGAATGAAAAGAAGTGTAACTAGCATTTGCCAGGTTTTTCCTTCTTTCAAAACATTCGTAGCCATTTTTGATAGTTATTGCCCTCCCTTTGGATTCGGGCCTGCTATATCACCCTCATCCGGGCGCTGACATCTGACCGCCGAGTGCCGGCCACCCTACGCCTCGGGCGAACTCCACTGGCAACTGGCCTACCTGTTATTTGACGTATTGATGAACATTACCTGTACAATATGTCTTCTGGGAACACTGTTTTAAAGAATCAAATTACGGTCTGAGAGAAGTCCTAACTTCCTTAACACTTTAAGTGCGAAAGTGTTTCTCAAGAGTTCTATTTTCAAATATTCATGGATACCTATAGCTTGACCTTGGGGAAGGCAAAAGGTTGCTTGTTATCGAAGTTGCGCCAATGAAGTCTCTGTAAATAGATAGTGCTTTATTTATGTATTTGTTTTGCTTTACATATTATACAAATTAGTTAATCGTTTATTTTCTTACATATAATAACTTAATTTCGCTGATCTTCTAAGAACATGAAATAATTGTGGTTGGGATGGTAGAATGTATTTAATTTTTCAGTAAGTGTGCCTTAACATCATTTCTTTGAGTAAAAATAGCGGCTTAGGGATAATAAAAACAAAGTTGTCCAGTAACAACGACGTGATTCAATTAAATATTAATTTCATCTGAAGCAAAATTATTAACAAAACTTCCAAATTAACGTTCTACTTTTGAAATTTCCTTGACGGAAAAATAATGGGCTTGCCGCAATTTGGACTCTTTCGTTATTTAAAAATAAAAAAGTGAGCAAGTTAGGCGTTTCTTGAAAATACACTTGTGTAAAGTATGACACCAATTTTGTAACTTGCTATATAGAGATTTAGGAAGTAAGTATACTGATGAATTATTGTGGTCATTATTACATCCCATTCAGTACTCTTTAGGTACCGCAAGGTATAAGTACCCGAGGTCCAAGTGGCCCGGAAAACACTGAATTTTAAACTGAAAGAATGTTGTTGAATAATGAATGTTGTCCATAACGCTTTGGATTCTATTTTCTATTTGTGAGAAAGCTTTATAAATAAATATAAACCTCTCCGTGAACAAAACGAAATTCCTTTACATTTGGCTAAATTCAGAAGAAAAAGCGCGAGAGTAAATCAAAATTGAATGTATTATTTAAAAATAAGGTGAATTTTTGTATCACTTACAACACATTGTGGTGTGATACAAAAATTTACCATACTTTATGAACACATTCCACTTTAATTTGCTCGCGCGCTTTTCGCTTCTGAATTTAAACGACTGAATTTAGCCAAAGGTAATAAGCGCATAAGCCAAAACCGACAAAAATTATTATACAAGCCAATTGCTTCGTCTTACTGCAATGAAAACATTCACGTGAGTCGGCAAATACACTGACGAGCAAAAATAACTAGTGACAATATTTAAACGATATGTAAAGATAGCTTTATGAAAAAGAAAACAGTTTTATTTTACACATTAAAATCTTTTTTAAATGCACTTTAATTAAATTCCTTTAACTTCATACAGCTATCATGAGTTGTTTATAAAATATCGTCGTCTCTATAAGTGACTAGTTATTTTTGCTCGTCAGTGTAATTCGTATTGGAAATCTGCCAAGGACTATTGTCTCTTCACTCTAGGCATGATAGTACAATCAGGTAATTTATACTTCTATCCAATGCCAGATTCTGGCCCGTGAAGTATAATATCGTGAAGTGGGCAGGTAACTCGGACGTATGCAGGTCGGAGTGCGGGGTGAGGCAGGAGAGGTTAAGCTGGCCGCGACGTTTTAACCTGTACATGAATCAGATGATAGGTGAGCTCAGCAGCACTGGTATTGGCATACAAACAACTTTAGTTATGCATATGACATGGTGCTGCTGAACCCATCTGTAGGTGCGGAGAGGAAGCTCCTGTCTGTATGTGAGAGCAATGCAGTGGTAAGGACTTTGCAATGCTAAAAAGAACGAACTGATATTAACTTGTTGATTTTTATATTAATAAGCAACAAAAAAAAATGTAGAAAATTCAGACGCAACTTATAATTTTTTATGTATTGTAGATTGAATTTTCGATACCTAAACCCTGTTTCTATACAATTCTTGTTTAGTTATTTTCCTCCCAATGTGTTAGTTACCTACCTGCTGTTAAACAAATGTGTATGTTATACACATTTGTTTAACAGCAGGTAGTCTGAAGTCAGCAGTGCGATATTTTTTAATTGCATGCATCGTGCAAGCAAGGACTTTGTCGTGGGCCCAGGCAACACTTTGAAAATCATTTATCTAACAAACCTTGGGAAATATTGTAGATTTCCAGTGCTTCATGGGTTGGGAATTTACGGAACCGAGGCTTTGGGAGTACTGGGGCATTTGCCTTTTTTAAGTAACGTGTTTATGGAGGTGGGCAACGCATTGGCGACACCCCTTGGGTCCATTTTCCATCAGACGGCCCGCTTTCCTGTTTGCCTACCGAATGTACCGGATGGATAGAGCTGGGTCCAGGAACGACAATCAAAGCGACAATTGAGGACGGATGATAAGACGTTTTGGATGGTTCGAGTGAAGAAAAGAGATCGGGCTATTTCCATAAGAGAACTACAACGGGGCAGGTAGATTGCTTTCGGAGCGAATAGTCCAAATCTAATTTTGGTGGGGGATTTTTAATAGGCAGTTCAGAACGCTTTCGAATTTATGGATTTGTGATTCAATAATAGATGAAATAGATTAATGCAGAATTGGAGCGCCTAGAAGGAAAAGAGACTTTTTGTCAAAATTTTTTGTTAAATTAAATTAGGAAAAAAAAATTAAATTATTGAGTTAAATTTAGAAACCATATGGTTTCCTCGTCTTCCGGTTTGGAGTCTGAGATGTACAGCTCACACTTACTAAAGTTTAGTTCTAAACCAATGGTACTAAACTTGGCGGTGAGGGCACAGAGATCGTCCAGGACTGTACTTATGTTTCCCCCGAGAGTGCCGTCGTTCAGGTACCAAAGGTTAAGTTTTGATGTGAGGTTAGGTTTCCTTTTTCACGTAGTTTTAGTTATGGTATATTGTCGTATTGTATATATATCATTACTGAACTAAAACGTATTCTCATTTTTCTAAATAATAAAGACACTTAGGTACATAAGACATTATTTACACTTATATAATTGACCCAAATAACTTTCTTTTTGTGTTGAGTGGTCAACCGTAACACGTGTAAGTAATTAGGGTGACCATAAATACTGACACATTATTGTGATGAAGGGGACCAAATAGCTAACCGAATGAATGACATTTATTACGGTAACGCGTCCAATCTGGGTTGTTTTAGCGCGGTCCGCTGTTTGTGGATATTATTACCTACAATAATTATGTGAATATTAATTTGATTCCCAATTTGCGTGTTAATTATGTACCCGTGTCCGGCGGCGGACAATGCTGCATTGTCGTGTAGTTCGGGCGGCTATGTTACACCGTAAGCTGTCAGACGACTGGACATCATCATCATCATCATCATATCAGCCAGAAGACGCCCACTGCTGGGCATAGGCCTCCCCCAGAGACGAATTGGGACGAAAATATATGGCGTAGCTTCCCGAATGCTGCCCAACCGAGTTGGATTCGTCGATTGACCTCTTTCTCGAAGTTGGACCTACCTAACTGGACTATTTGTCCTAGGTATGAATAGTCGTCAACAACTTCAAGTGGAATGCCTCCAACTGTCACTGGAGTAGGCACAACGTGGACATTCGACATAATTTTCGTCTTGTCCATGTTCATTTTAGGACCTACTTGTTGAGAGGCACTACAGAGGTCATCGAACATTTTGCCCAAGTCTTCCAGGGTTTCAGCCATGACTACGATATCGTCAGCAAATCTGAGGTGAGTGAGGTACTCGCCGTTAATATTGATGCCAAGTCCGTCCCAGTCCAGAAGCCTAAAGATATCCTCCAGTGCAGCGGCGAACAACTTCGGTGATATGACATCACCTTGTCTAACACCCCGCTGCAGCTGAATAGGTTCTGTGGCCTTATCTTGGAGACGAACTGACATAGTGGCGTTTTCGTACAAACCCTTCAGTGCTTCGATATATCGATAGTCAATTTAGCATCGCTGTAGAGACTGGAGCACCGACCAAGTTTCGATCGAATCGAAGGCTTTCTCATAGTCCACAAACGCCAAGCATAATGGCCGGTTATACTCTTCGGTCTTCTGTATAATCTGACGCAGCGTATGTATGTGGTCAATGGTACTAAAACCTTTTCGGAATCCGGCTTGTTCGGGAGGCTGGAAGTCATCAAAACTGCGTGCGAGACGATTCGTAATGACTCTTGAACAGCTTGTACACATGGGTCAGCAGCGATATTGGTCTGAAGTTCTTCAAGAGAGCCTTATCACCTTTCTTGAAGAACAATATCACTATACTTCTGTGCCATGTTTCCGGCGTTTTTCCCTCGAGGATGACGGAATTGAACAGCTTCTGAAGGGTCTTAAGCACAGGTTTGCCACCAGCTTTCAGAAGCTCAGCCGTAATCCCATCATCACCCGGCGCCTTGTTGTTCTTGAGCTGTTTGAGAGCCATACTAATCTCGTACAGGCTGATGTCCGGGATATCTTCGGTGTAGTGTCGGGTCAACTTGGCTCTGGGGTCTTTTGCCAAACTGATAACAGGTGCCCGTGTTGTCGTGTATAACTGTCCATAGAACCTCTCGACTTCCCTCAAAACCTCGGACTTGGTCGAAACAACTCTGCCGTCATCCGTTTTCAGTCTCGTCAACTGGCCCTGTCCAATCGACAGATCTCTCGCAAAGACTTTAGAGCCTTTATTCCGCTCGATCGCCGCCTCAATATTGATAGTATTGAAGCGGCGTATATCGCGAGTCAGAGACTTGGAGATCTGTCGATTAAGTCGCCTAAATTGAGAGACATCATCAGGGGATTGCAGAGTCATTGCACGTCTTTCTTCCATGAGTTTGAGGGTATCGTCAGAGATTTTGCTTGTTCTTTTTGTACGGCAGGCTTTGTAAAACTTTGACCCAACCGTGAAGACAGTTTCCACGAACCTGTTATTGTAGTCGTCCACGTCGACGCACTCTCCTAGGCACTCGAAGCGATTTTGTAATTCGAGTTGAAATCTCTCGGGGTTTTGGATTTGGATGGGTACAGGCCGGAGCATGGACCTCATCAATCTCGATCTTTCCAGCTGTGGATTAATATTCAATGTGCCTTTTACCAATCGGTGATCACTGCCAATTTTTACGCTATTGATCACCGAGACATCATTGAATATATGCCGTTTCGTAGATAGGATGAAGTCAATCTCATTTTTTGTGACACCATCGGACTAACCCACGTCTATCTGCGATGATCCGGCTTCCCGAAAAATGAGTTCATCATAAAGAGTCCCTCTTTCTCCAGAAAGCCGGCCAGCATCTGGCCACGGGCGTTCCGACTTCCAACTCCGAATTGCTCCACTCTCAACTCGTCTCCGCTTCGTTTGCCCAGTTTCGCGTTGAAATCCCCCATGACAACGGTGTAATGTGTCTTGGAGGTATGTATGGCTGTAGTTATGTCCTCATACATAGCCTCCACTTCATCGTCGGAGTGAGTCGAAGTCGGTGCGTAGACCTGTATGACCTTCAACGAATACCGCTTGGTAATTCTGAGTATAAGGTACGCAACCCTAGACGACACACTCTCGATCTTGACGATGTTGTTCACAAGGGATTTGTGGACGAGGAACCCAACACCACCTAGGGACAGTTGGTCGCCCTCCCGGATGTAAAGCAGATTTCCGGACTTCAGAGTTATCAAGTCCTCCCCCTTTCTTCGGACTTCAGATATCCCTATAATGTCCCAATGTAATCTGCTTACCACTTCCTCCAGCTCCACGAGTTTTTCGTCGGTCCGCAGTGTCTGGACATTGTATGTTACCAGGGCCAGTGGTCGTGCTTTGTGGTAGCCTGGTCGCGTCCGGTGATTCTTCGCACCCCCTGCCCCGCCGTTACCGTGACCGCTACCATGGTCCGGGGATTGCCATAATCGCCACGCTTGGCAGGCGGGTTGGCGATCGCAGTGCAGTATATGTAAATGTACCCAGAAAGATGCTGCTGCCCATCTTTCGGGTTTGTCCCTTAGTAGCCTCTTACGACACCCACGGGAAGAGATGGGGTGGTGCTTTTCTTTGAGGTGGCGGCACCACACACCACGACTGGACATGGACTGTCGAAACTACATATTTCCTACATTATAGAACCTATGAAAGCATTACCACAAAGTCGCGCATTTGTTTACTTCCCCTATGATGTTCGTTTACAATGGAAATTAAAATGTATCTTTTATGACAGTAAAACTTGACTAGTCCTCCAGATTCCGCACGAGCCGCTTTGGTTCGATCTTTATAATGCGTACGGCTAACGAATGGAACACGTTGCCTGCGAGTGTGTTTCCTGATCAATATAATCTGAACGCCTTCAAGGGTGAAGTGAATAGGCTGTTCCAAGAAGAGCATGATCCATGTTCGGCCGCGTCGTCACTTACCAACAGGTGAGATGGCGGTCAAATGCCTGTCTAGTCTAATATAAACAAAAAGAAACAAAAATAAATTGTAATACTATAAAAATACCTCCAGTACAAGACTACTTAACCCACGTAAAATGTTAAAAGGTACACTAGATTTGACGAATCATTATCTCATAGAATCTTATCCTCTTCATCCTTCGCCTTCCAGGAGGAAGCGGGCTTCAGCAGTCCACAGATTACCGAAGTATGCTTTATCACCTACTTTGTGCAACGCATTAGTTTTTAACTGTATAAAAATAAATAAATAAATCATTGTAGTGTACGGAACGAATAGGTATTACTAGATTTTTCCCGCGATTTCATCTGCGTAGACTAATTTCATATCCTTTAATCCGTTTACGTAATTACCTACGTTTTCATAATTGGCTACGAATAAGGAATGATTTTTCGCTGTTTCGTAATTTGTAATTGTAATACAAGATTTAAAAATACCAGTATAGATCGAATGTGTAAATAATTTCAAAATAGCTTTCATAGGGCTCAGTTGAGGTAAATTTTCCACTAGCGACTCACCCCAGCTTCCCGCGAATCCCGTTGGGAGATTCCGTTGGAATATATCGTATGTTACTTCTGAATTATTTAGATTTCTATTTGTGAAAGATTTTAAAATCAGTTACGTAGTTTTTGAGTTTATCCATTACTAACATACAAACCGACAAACAAATATTTTCTCTTTAAATATTAGTTTAAATAAACTAATTTAGCTACCTCATATTTGG
Organism: Blastobasis adustella; assembly: GCA_907269095.1. Lineage (NCBI taxonomy): Eukaryota > Metazoa > Arthropoda > Insecta > Lepidoptera > Blastobasidae > Blastobasis > Blastobasis adustella. The sequence continues at coordinate 10,675,071 of OU026119.1, read as the reverse complement.
AGGAGCCTAGCTTGGTATGTTTTATAAATAAACATAGGTCAGAAGTTGCGCCGGCCCAAAGATAGGAAGTAATCATTCTAAAATCGGACTAGTGGTTCCTAAAAATAATTTACCGGCGCTATTATTTAGATTGCTCACCATGTATAGATCGAAGCCAGTTGCAACTATCATGTAAGTACTTAAACCTGGTACGCCATACAGCCACAAATCACAGCTCACAGCTATTCGAAGCGGCACTAATCCTCTGTCAATGTTTAATCCCTCATTTGGCATCGGGGTGAAACACATCGCAAACGTCGACCGTCCACCGGTGTCGGCGGCGCCCAGACAAATATGGCGGGATCTGGTGCTAATAGAACCGGATAAAATCCCGATCGTTACTTTATTTGCTCACTGTGCGGCGCACCTGGTACCTACCGACGCCCGGAGCCCGGGGCGCAGCGCCTGCCCACCCGTCACGGCAACGGCACTCGCTTTTATTTATGCAAAGTGAGAACAATTGCTAGAAGCCTTTACTCGCTACAAATTGCGGACGTTTATTTTGAACTGGCTGTAAACATTGCGACGCTGCGATGAGGCTAGTTTTTCATCTGAACGGTATTGTGGTTAATGTAGGCTGTCGGTTGGTCTCGTAGTGAGAGTCGTGTGTGGAGCTAATTTGGTTGAAAATTAAATCTAGCATTAATAGTGGATTTTACATGCTTTTCTTGCGCTGACTATTGGGCTACTCGGGGCTACGGAACCATCCATTATCTAAAGCATAGTCATATTCAAGTCTACTATACGTACGGTTTACTTGTTGGCTAGAGCACCATTGAACTAGAATTTTCTGTGAATTTTTCGTTTTGTATCTCAAAAATTATAAACAAAAAACGACACACACTACTAGGACATTTAACGACAAGTTGTAAATTAAAAGCGTCACAAAAATAAAAAGGGGTAGGTAGTAAATACAGTACCCACTACCAGTCCAAATTCACCCGGATAAATATAATTTTTCAATCCGCACTAGTCTGTCTCCCGCGTATGCAGTCTGATTACACTCATCAATAACTTAAGTCTCGTGTTTCGTGCAAGAGTTGGCAAAGACATCTTTTTCATTAGGTCCCTAGGATTAACATCTAGTCCTACTACAACCAAATACTATTTTAATTATAGGTTATTTGCTAATCACTCTCGTACCTACCTACTCGTGGTGTGCTAATGTAACTAGAGGAGTAAGGAGTTTCCTAAGTCAATGGAGAGAAGACATATAATAAGACCACGCTAAGTCCGAATCACTTATTAAAAAAAAATCTCTGTATGGCAACTTATGACAACTTTTTAAAAATAATAGAACGTCATTCATAAAAGTCATAACAAACAATTTGATTTCTGTAAGATTGTTTATTTTCATAAGTTATGAAAAATATTATTAAATAATATGCAAAACAATTAAAAAGGAAGTGAGAGTGATAATTTTCAGCATGATTATTAATTTAGTCAAACCAAAAGTGCAAGTTCAAGCCAAATATCTAAATGTTTACAAGAAGGACTGACAAGGACTGACAAAGACAGATTATCCCCAGATTATTGCCATATCTACATTTTATCATTTTTACTACTGTCAGTCAATTCAGACTTATCGTGTTCCTATTATATTATTTAAATCACAGCAAGGAGTTAGTATATGTCACAGAAAGAAGGTAAAGCGCGCGGAACGATTATTCGCCTTTTTTCCGGACATAATAATATTGTTGACACAGATTGTTGATACAAAAGTCTTCCTACCTAGCAATAATGTGAGTACATCCACCGCTTTATAAGAAAGCTGAAATGTTTGGTTTATTTTATTATTTTAAATATTTGGAACTGCATAACATGATCGATGTACAATCTGATACCTGTATATAACATATATTGTAGTTCGTTCGCATATTACACGCATCGATCTTTGGGTCAGCCTGAAAATCATCAATGTGATGTGCTGCTGACCTTCATAACATTCCGCTGTGGCTGGTCCAGTCTGGTCTGAATTAACATCGCCCTACTTTTCTTTTTTGTAAATTGAATTTTAAATTTTTAAGGATATGTATTGGGGCCACAATAAAGATCTGTGTCTAAAATGTTGGCTTCATTCAAGTAATCGTGAGAAGCTATATTATGGGGATTTGACGCCACAAGAAATGCTTACTGATTTAACCACCAAAATATATTTGACCTCAATCATACATTGTGATTCGAGTGCGCTACGTTTTGCTATGATTCGACTGATGAAAAAAGACCCGTTTAAATACGTTGCCGCTTACAAACCCGACGATGCGGGTGCTGCACGACGACTGTGCGGGTGCGACACGGTGACTGTGCGGCGACTAAGCGGGCGCTGCGCGTTTGTTTACAGTGAAATATAAAATAAGCTCTCTGCCATTCGTATAGAAACCAAAACTCCTTAAACATTTGGCACAAACCATACAGAAATCCTTTACGTCTGTATGGCTCTAAAGGTAATAAATAGTTATTGTTTGTTTTTCGCAAATGTGTTGAAAAATGTCATACCTATGACACTCATATTATTCAGTAATTCAGTTTTATTACACAATCAAGTACATATACGGTAGTAGTACAAGACGCTCCGTAAAGGCACAGCAATATAGAGAGTGGCTAATTGTTACAACGTACCACTAGAAGGTATTATTAAATATCTTCTCTACTGTGGAGTGTTTCCGGGAAGGAAAAGGAACGCCCAACGTTACAAAGCGTAAGCGCCCGAGCGAACTGTAGTGAAAACGAGCGTGGGTGCCTGTGCTTTGTTATGCAAGGAACGACGGGGCACATTCCGCGCATCGCTAAAGCAACTACAAGACTAAGATGTAGCCTAATAAATTGCGTTAGTTTACAGATTCGAACTGAGACAACAAAGTAACAATTGTAGAATTAGACGCCACTGAAAATGTCGATACTAAGAATACCAATGCTCTTCAAATTAGGAAGGACTGCCTACTAGCTACAAGGCCGCTATAAACTAGAAGATAAATCCAGCATAGAAGTTATGACCACAGGTCAAGTACCGGATTCAAAGAAAATAGGGGTAAAACTGCTTTGGCCTCATAAACAAACAATGATAGCGGTTGAAGGCCAGTTTGCATCCCACCGGCAATTTGATATGAAGTCGCTCCATTACCAGGGGCCGCCACTAGGCCGCGATGTAAATGCTGCCGATTTGTCCACCCCTCACCCCCGCGACTGCCCTCGCCCCACTAAGGTAATGATGCTCTTAGATAGCTCCACCATTTCTCCACTCTGATATCCCGTTACGTTTTTGTTTGTGGCAACAGTGGTCGCGGTTTTCAGGACAGCTTTGTTGCGAAGCTGGCTGTTATTCCGCTCGTACACTTGAAACATTTTCATTTTAACTTGTTCATCTTTACCAACGAATGACTGCCTGAATATGTAAATTGGTAAATACAAGCGTGCTACGTAAATTTCTGGTGATTGGTTGATTGAAGTGTGATGAGAGCTCCGGGATCTTCGAGGGGCGGTGAGGTGAATGTTGACCTTCACGACGAAGAAAGAAAAAAGCAACAGTGTTATGAGTACCTACATGTGTGCTTGTGTGGTTGCTTACTCTGCATTTTAGCCAGGATAGATATAGATGGGTACGCTAAAACGGGAGGCTGTGAACTCGTTGCATTTTTAGTAATTTAACAAACTAAGCACTTAACTCTAGCGGGGAATTTCCAGGCTAATTTTAGCCGTTAAGCGGCCTATCTCGGGAACTCCCCGGCGCGCTGCTCCGCTAAAACATTAGTTGGCCTTTGCATTTCCTTATGCAAATTGTTTTGGCAAACTTGACAAAATCCCGGTGCAAGTGCCAACTTTGGCAGGGCAATATAACGTAAAACTCATTATTATGTAGGCTCGGCACCGAACAAAAATATGTGAAGATATAGAATAGCGTTGATAATATGATAGATAGGTATGCGTGCCGCGCGAGAGCGAAACCGGGCTTTAACCTTATAATGATTATAATGATGATGATGATAGATAGGTACGTGTTGTTCATAAGGCTTTTGAGTTTGGGATATACCTACCACTACGCGCTCGGACATACGGGCTCCGGTACTAACTTACTAACTTGCTACGTCGCCACCACGAGCTGGTAGACCCTTCCTTGTGACCATTTTTACTTATCAGCTTTCAGCAGCAGTCGTCGCCTATTAGAAGATAAAATAAAATAAAAACCGTCATGCCCTTAACTGCTCAGTTAGTCTTCAAGTCCTTACCGAATGACCTTGGTCAACCACCACGAGCTCGGCACTCGTAAAGTGTGCCTTCTAATACCGTTGGAGACGCGAGGTTGATCGGTTAAAAAATACCTGTATTCCATAAATATCCCAATGGATCAATTCAGAAACCAATTAAAACCTTAATGATACCTAAAAGTCGATACTATGAATTTTTATCGTTTATACGTGTCCATGACAGTTCTAGGCAGTTGGTAGTTTCAGAAAGCCAACGTAGTTCCAACCTAGTCCAATATCTTTGGCCCCAACCATACAATCCCATGGTACAACCACGCTACCTAAACAGACAATATTGAGTAAAGCGTTATTAAAACAGTAAAAATCTCAAAGAGGAATATTGGGCATTTAGAAAACGCCTCTTTACGACATTATTACGACTGTTCCCTTTCTCTACGACGGAATTAAATTTTAATGGCAATTCGATGGAGAGAACCACGCGGTGCTTTTGACCGTTTCCTGGCAGAAAACGCGGCGAGCAAAAGAAACTCGTTTAATTACTGATGTAGTTTCAATTATTTGCAGTATATCTCATAAAATTGCAATTGTATTAATTGCTTTTCAAGACGCGGTAAGGTATTTAGGTTTTATTGAACTTGAACGGCCGGGATTCGCACGTAGCTCATTTAAGCTACTTTGAATAATTAACGAAATACAATAATATAAGTTCAACAATCGCTCTCTTTATATTACTAGAATATTTGTATAGGTACAGCTTGTTATACTTATAAGGAAGCATCAAAATCTGGCAAATGCGCCGTTGCAGCAAGGGCCCGCGCCACTTACGCAATATTTGGACGCATCTACAAAAAGCTAAGATAAGTAGGTACATATGAATTTACAATAAAAAAACACCACGCGTAACAGTCCACTGCTGGACATGAACTCCTCCACATTAATAAAGACTGTTAATTATATTACTGTCACACGTACAACAGTTTATACTTGAGAAACTCCTAGCTACCTAAGAAAATATCTCGGCATTACGAAGAAATGAAGCTGCTCCAAACACTGAATAAAAGAAGCAATAAGAGTCGAGAGAGGCGAATGGAAGATTCCTCTCGCTTGAGCGATATAAAAGATTTTATAAAGATTGACCTGAGAAAACCTGCTTCACGGTTGACATGGCCATTTGAAATGCAACTTTGATGGAAAAGTGTTATCGACTTGTTCGTTCGGTCTTTGCGCATTTGGGATTTGACTTCTTTATTCATAAGCTGAGAGGAAATGTTTGTCGAACGCCGACGAATATTCCTGATTTGGTTAATGGCTTTGTAGGTACCAAGCTAAAATTAAAATTGCTTTTTGTCCTTCTTGCTCGCTGTTTATAGACCGTTATTTAAAAAATTAATTGCAAAAGTGTAGGTCTATCTTATTAATAGGTAGGAGTTTGTTATGTGCACTTTTTTCTATATTATCCCCCAAGAGATGAGTGATGAGTGAGAGACAGATTGATGTCCGTCTGACAGAGTGGAATAGTGCTGCCATAGAAGACGACTAATGTTTCAGGAAATGGAGATAATCTTATACTGCGTTCAACGTTGTGCGTGTGCGTTCTTAAAACCACATAGCAATCGGGTGTCGTTTCTACTCGGTTTTTTGAGCTTACCCTTCGTTACCCAATACATAAGTGATATCTGGGTGAAGCCAAACGAGTATGTAGCTGTCTTCCAGTTACCATCCAAATTATTGGAAAATAAGTTCTAGAACCGTGAAGGTAGGTTACTAGCCAATATTTCTTGTTACAACCCTCCAGACCAAGCCGCACCAGTGGGGATTCCAGACCGAGATCTAGGAAGCAGTACGGGTCTTGTCAGTTGCGCTGAATACGTCATCGTGGATCGCATGAACATTTCAAAGCCTCTTTTAACTGCAATACGTATACCCTTAGGTATGTTACATCGTAGACTGACTGTTTTCTCTACGTTTATTTTCCGAGATTTCTGTTAGGTTAGATTACTCACATCTGATAGTGTAATGTCTTAGAAGGCGACTAATACCCCCATTCAGAAACGTTTTTATGGTGTCTCACATTGCGCATAGGGTTTCAACTGAGAACACTTGAGTGGCGCTATTATCGTCAAAATAAAGTAAATTAAAGAGTCATATAGCTGTGTTGAACGCAGTGCGTTCACTAAGCAAACGAGCACTGTTAGAACGCACAGTCACGCTACTTTACTCAGACAGATATTGTTTACGGATACGGATACACTATCTAATAAAGTCTCCGTAAAACAAAAGTGTGTAGGTATCATTACATTATAAAATTAGCTATTTCTTTCTATCTATCAATTAAAAAAAACGCAATATCCTCCACGTGTGAAGTCCAACAGTGGTCTGTTACGAACTTTTTATGAATGGTATTAAGTACATGCATAGTCATCCTCAAAATACATGATAAAATTACTTACAAAACCAAAGCGGGCTGGGTAAAATTAATTCCAGCTACACACAGAGATGATGCGTGTATGTGTGTGTATGAGATAACCCCACAGAGCCGGTCTGGAGCGTCTATTCCACGAGTGATCCATAAAAATTTAATTAGCTGACTCTGGGCCAGCCGCCAATGACCGCTTTCATTACACTCTACGAGACGTGAAAATTTTTACACGTCCGCGTACTCCCGGGTCATAAAATATTAAATGGGTGTTCAAAATGTTTCTGGGACTTCATATTTTAGCATGGTTCAAGGAAATTTGTACGGGGAAGCGGGTACAGTTTTTCTGCTAGCATTTTTAAGTGGGTAAAAGTGCAGTAGTTTGATTTTTGGAGCTGAAGTAGGTAATAAGATGGTTTTAATTTTTTCAGTGACTTGTTTTGATTTTTTTTATAATTAATTTTGTTAGATAGGAAAACTCAGTAGAAGATAGTAAAAAAATAGGAAAATTTTGGTACTTAAGTACTCTTTCCGACCCCTGACTATCGAAGAGTATGAGTGTAGGATGGTATAATAGGACCACGCTAAGTCCTAATCGACTGACAGTAGTAAAAATTATAAAATGTGGATATGTCAATAATCTGGGGAATATCTGTCCTTGTCAGTCCTTGTCAGTCCTTCTTGTAAGCATTCAGATATTTGGCTTGAACTTGTACATTTACTTTGACTAAATTATTAATCATGCTGAAAATTATCACTCTCACTTCCTTTTTTGTTGTTTTGCCCATTATTTAATAATATTTTTCATATCAAACGAAAAAACAATCCTACAGAAATCAAATTGTTTGTTATGACTTAAATTAATGACGTTCTATTACTTTTAAAAAATCTGTCATAAGTTGCCATAAAGTTTTTTTTTTATAAGTGATTCGAACTGAGCGTGGTCTTATTATACCTACCGACCTACTTATTACGCTGTTAGCCAAGGCCGTCTTAAACTTTTTGTAGGCCCTAGGCACATTAGGATAATGTGGCCCCTATGACCTTGACAGAGTACTATTTTGCATACTTTACTGCATGACTGCAATACAATGGCCGGACGTATTTCCAGCAATACCAAAAATATTATTTTATATTATATAAAATATTGCAGCAAGTTTTAGTGTGTAGTGTAGTGTTATTTATTTATTAGCCCCCCGGCCATATAGCAACATATGGCCCGTAAAGCAACAAAAGCAGCGACCAAGATCAACTAAGGTTATTAAGAGAAATCATGACTAAAGCTTGAAATTTTGCGTAGTAGTTCATGGGGTCAAAAAGGGGCGATTAAGATAAATCGTCCCTTTGACCCTCCCTCTCGAATATCTCTAAAAATTCTAAGTCTAGAATATAGCTTTTGGAGTCATTTTCGTGTATAATAAAGACGAGGAACTCAATTAAATAATAACTCACCAAATTCACACTATCCAGCAACCCCTACTGCGAATAATGCGAATTGTAGGTACCTACTGCGAAATTTCATGAAAAGTGGAGATGGTGATAATTAAAATGTCAATCCTTTCTGCGTTCATCATGAAATAATATAAAAGCATTAAATTAATTATTTCCGTTCATTTTTTAAATTCAAATTATTTTTTCGGGCCAGCCTATAATTATAATTTTACCCCGACATTTCGATTACTTTACAACTATATTCACGCTTTCAAAGTGCTTTACTTGGAATATTCGGGTATCGCGTGAACAGAAGAAGACTTACTCGCAAAGTAAATATTCACGGGCCGCAATCTTCTCGGAGGCACCTTTTAACCCAAAGTTAATGCAAAGCTGTTTTCGCAGAGCGCCTAGTATATTTGCTTGTAAAAAACTAGTGAAGATCCCGGGCCGCCAGTTCAGTGAACCGAGCCAGATTCTTGGTTAAACCAGCGATAAAGTGCGCTCCGCTTTGCCTACCTTCGCAAGTTATGAAGCTATCGTTAAACAGCTTTACTCTATGAAGTGGGATTAGCAAGATTTAGGAGTGTAGTCCGTACGCGTGAAATTGTCGAGACCCAACCTAGCTACGTTTTGAGTCTGTTAATAAATATATATTGAAACGCGCGAGCGGTGGATTTGTTTATACCTACCACTATTTTCGTTTACCTAGGTACCACGGATTGGAGATAATAGTTATGATTAAATCTTCGTATACTTCGTATATAGATATGGGGTGGTCACTTCTCTAAAGTCCTCGTGCAGACAGGAGGCTACATACTAAGTTCTCGTGCAGATAAGGCGCTCTCGAAAAGTCTCTACTGTATAAACTGCAACTAAGTCCTCATGCTGACAGGGTTAAGTATTCGCTAAGACCATGTTACTTAAGTAGGGATCCATCAAACATCAAAAGAATGGTCAAATTCGTCATCATCATCTTGGCGTTATTGTTACGGTTGTGCCCACGCGCGAAGGCGCGGGGTCCGCCTTGTCCAGTATTACTGACCAGAAGATTTGAGATTGTTAAATTAATAAAATATTTTAATGAACGACGGATCTCCCATCAATATTCCGAAAAAGGAGCTTAGCGAGTAGGCAGACTTTAAACACGTTTAGCTTCTTAGGAGTTTAAAAATATTCAGGGCAGTCCTTCCTACTCTGAAAAAATATTTTTTTCCCAGAAGCGACGCTCTCAGGGATTGGCCGTTAGAGTGAACTAAATTATTAAAAGGGTGGAAATCCCAGAAACCTCGCGTGGCAAGTTACTCCTGTAATCTCTCTCGGGCGCTTGCTTTTTTATAAAGAAAATAGGTATGTTTTATTCACGTACTTAGGAACTGTACGTGAAGATTACCTACAGAACGCATGAATGACAAAGTATGTCCTTACCTAATATGATTGTTATTTCCTTTACTAACACAAAGCTATACCTAGATACCTTTGCATAATTAGAATATTATGCAAAGGTCTGTAAGTATAGCCTTTATTTACATATAATAAAAATATTTATAACAAAAAAGAAGAGCGAAATAAACATTACAAATGTCGTCCACACCGCTGCCCCTGGAATTGTGCCCAGAAAGTTGCCGGCGTTGCCTGGTTGCATAGCAATGCATATTCTCTGTCCGAGAAACGAGCCAGCTCTCCGGTCACCTGTGGTGTCTATTGGACGTTTGCTTAGTGCTATATAAAGTGCTTTTTGGGCGTTATAGGGCCCAACTGTCCCAACGTCTCGTCCTCAAACGGTTGAAATAAAAGGCATCGTGTATTAAAATTGCACGAATTATAAAATCCACGCTCACAATTATTTGTCGTGTGTGGTATCCGATTGAGTAGAGTTGCACCACGAAAATTTTAGTTCCAGACTAATGTCAAGACCAAAAAATGGACAGCAACGTTTTCTATTGTGTGTTTTAAACACTGCGATTTTGGTAAACCCTTCCACTGATGGGGAAGAAATTCAAAACCAGTCATGAAATGCGAACCATTTTGTTTAAATTAATCGCTGTCTTACCTAATAGTTAGATAGATCATTGGATCTCAAATCCTGACATCGTATAAAATATTGTCGCTTTACGCGTCTGTATATCCACTAACTCCTCCTGCAAGGGATTTTAATGCAGTTTTCACTATAATTCAGATAATTTATTCCAGAAGATTTGTATGTAATAATATTATAATAGGGAAACCCTGAGAAAACCCGTATAAAGCCGGGGTGGGTCGCTAGTAATTAGTAAATATTTAGCTTTAAAGGTATGTTCCAGGTTTCCTACCGCGTACCTTTGTTTACGAGTAGCCGGAACATAGATTTAAAATATGTGATAATACCGCAATATTTATAACATTATATTTAGCATTGTTCCACCTGCCAATTAATTGCTCAGCCCACACTCACAAAACAAAACATAATCACCGGTAAACTCTGTAAGGATATCTCTCGTCACTGGTAAACCACGACACGTGATGCTTCAGTAGTTGCGGAGATTACCTTCAACATATAAACTAACAACTTTTCCTCTTTACAATATAGAGAAGATTGATACTTACTAATACCACTTACAGTGTTTCCGGACAGCGCTCCATACAAATATAGTTTGATCATATTTTTGATATTATGCTATCAAAGCCAATGAAATTTTGTAGACGTGTTCCAGAAACCAATATATAGATATTGGTAAGCATAGGCTTGTGGTTTGTCACATATTCGTTTAATTTAAAATATATTTTTACTAAAATCTAACAAACCACAAGCATAGATATTGGTTTTTAGATCACGTCTACAAAATTTCACTTGCTTTGATAGCGTATTGTTGAAAATATGATCAAACTACGTTCGTATGGAGCGCGCTGCGGAAACATTCCTCTTAATTTAGCACTCCGACATGCTGTAGTCCGCTTGGATGTGCCAGTTAAAATGTAATGTACAATTAAAATACATTACATACACGAGACATGTTCGCTTAATTCTCAGAGCGACAATGCACCTGAGGTCTGCATTTTTGTTACATGGAACCTAGATAGGTGGAGTTTTGTGAGAGGTATGTCAGGACCGTAGTAAGAGAGTTACCACTTACCATCAGCTGTGCTGTCTGCTCGTTTAATAAAAAAAAGACAGAGATAAGACGTTATTTTAAATGTATTTAGGTAGATCTACTGTGCGATTGGTATGTACTTACCACTACCACTTTACATCAGACAGCTATATTTAAAATATTTTAATATACTTTGTAATAATCATCATCTTGGCGTTTATATCCCGGTTGTGCTCTCGGTCGAGGGCCAGGGGTCCGCATTGACCATGATCCAGAATTTGGCAGATCGGATAATTACCGACGCTCCATCATATTTGATGATTAAATGTATTTTAAGGTGATACTTAGGTAATAAAAATATGGAACTGTGATCCAATCTGGTCAAGTTAACAGTCAGAGGTCAGATGGCAGTCGTTCTACTGTCATTACCCGATTCTTAGCCAAGTCCTGGATCGTGATCAAGGCGGACCCTGGACCCTATCGCAAGTGCACAACCGGGATAAAAAAATCCTCTTGGCGTTAATGTCCCGGTAGTGCTCTCGAGAACGAGGGCCCGGGGTCCACCCCACCCCCAAGGGGTTAACCACCTTCAGTGCACAACCGGTATTTTAATATGTTAAAATTATGCGAATTTATTATAAATTGATTCAAAGAATTATTAAAATATCGAACTATCTAACTTCATCATCATCATCTGACGATATGAATTTCATACCAAGGTACTTTATGGATTGAAATACCACATTCATATTATCATAATCTTTTTATTAACAATAAAATGAATCTGTGCGATACATAATTGAATTTCCAAACTTTAGATGCACACACCAACGATCACTGTCCACCTCCAGGCCTCCGTCCAAAACAAACCTTTCGAGTTTAAGCGTCTTCAAAATACAAAAAACATAGTATACAGTTCACAGTAGTAATGTATACACATGCCGACAAACTGACTGATACAAATAACTATACTACAATATAAATAATATACCTTACTATACTTCAAATGACAAGTTCATTACGTCGAACAAATATAAGACTGCACCAGGGGCTGTATGCAAAACAAGAAGCTTTGTCAGAACCTTTGTTTAGCCTTATGTAAGTTCGACAGGGAGTACTAACTAAACTACTTTTGATAACAAATTCGAATAAAGTTGGTTGACTCTTCAAGAGGATATTTTATCTTTTAAATGTTAAATAGTAGTTACATAGAAATATCAGTCGGTCTGTCCGGCAGTCGGCAAATGTCGTCAATGAACATTACAATCGATTCTTGGCTGCACTTCAAAGTTCCCATGTAATTATTTCTACGTAGTTATTATGATAAAAAGCACTTGCGTTTCGTTAATTAAATATTCAATCGCATAATGCATCTCTCTTACCATTTTATAATCGAGAAATATTGTAAGAAGAAAAATTTTATGGAATATATAACAATAAATAAATATTTTATTTACAGTTAAAAATTTTATCGCCTATCTATTATATTCTCTGGCGTTTAGGAAACTAAGCTTAGTCGAAGCAACTGATTGACAGGAAATTATATTTGTTAGAGCAGTGTTGTTGATAGAGAAACGATCACTGAGATATATAGATAATGTTTGAGTATTTCTGAAACAATACCGATGGGATTTCTCTGGGCCGAAGCAAACAAGAGCCGGTAACGAAAGGCAGGTCCTACCATCCAGCTAAACTCGCCCTCTCTCACGCCTATTATCGGGTTCCAAATAAAATTCAATGGAAAACAGCTTATAAACACGCATAATCGCTTAGATTTAACTATTTACAATGCGCTGTACTGGAGACAGCTGCTCTCAATTTTTTCACAATTTGGTACGTTCTTATTTCAATTCGATAACTATAAATATTTCAACTTGTTTCATATACGCTAACTGATAAGGGGAACCAATATCAAAATTTCAACAATTAAATTCACATATCAATTCAATGCCATACATAACGATTCCATAAATCAATCTAGGTATATAGAAAGTATACAAAGTATATAATATAAAACATTATTTAGGTCAGTGGCATTAATTAATCTTTACATTAAAACACTTTGTTTTATCTACTTACATCTTATTTGGCAGTAGTGATTTTTAAAATTACCAAACTGACTTTATTAATTTTAAGCTACGTTCTTAATACATAGGTAATAATCCACTTTATCATATAACAAATTTCTATTTGTATTTTAGTGGTCATTTTTTGTTATACAACGGGTAAAGTTTTTCACGGTTATACATAGATTATAATTTACTGACGATGAGATACAATTTACTATACCGGCAATAAATACCCAACTTAAAGAGATTACGATGGATCAATAACATACTGCGGGGATGTATACAAGTCTTCCAGGATTTTATTATAATTAAAGCTCAAATTTATGTATAGTATACCATACACCCATTTATCAGTTATTGAGTTCACACGAATAATCTTACCCGTATTTTGGCCTTCAAGTTGGCACACAGTTTCAATTAAGTCAATTACATGAGAAACAACACTTGTAAAAATCTTGAAAATGATCACTGAATGTAATTTTAAAAACCAACATAAGTATAAGTATGAGTAAATGGTAAAACAATTAACGTTTAGCGTTCCGATGAGAGATTCACTCAGACACCGCCGTGTGGAACTCGGCAGCGCACACGCGCTTCATACTAACGACATTACAGACTAAGATAATATTGTCTTGGCAAAATCTCACTCCACGAACACTCGTCAAATATTAGCGAGTTGTATATACTACGTATATATATAAATTTGATAAAGTTAATTCGTATTAAGTATTCCGTACCTAATCGTGATAGACACTGTAGCCACTGTGGTTAGTTCGACACAGTCACTTGAGTCCGTTCGCGGGGCGGGTGCGCCAGCGCTAGGCGGCGCTCAGACCCGCTCACCTCAGTGCAGAACGGGTAGCCGGGTGCTGATACCCGCTCAGACCCGCTCAGTAGACGGCGGACATGGGCGGAAGGGCGGGCAGCGGGCGCGGGGGCAAGGGGGGCGAGGCGCGCCGTTAAATGATGCTCTCGCGGTTCCGCTCGTTCTCCTCCTGCGAGCTCATGGAGCTGCCCCCGCAGATCTGCATCTCAATCTCTTGCAGCCTGCGACAGTTGAACACAAATGCTTAATTCACTCTGTACGTGAGTCGTGACCCTCCGCCATGATGCATTGGAGCGCCTGAGTGGAGATCGAACATGTACAGTGTACTTGTGCTGAGACATAGGTACCTAATAAAATTTTCTTATTTACACACCCAGTAGAAAGCTTACTTACTTACTTACGGCGGTGGAAGATAACGCCCCATGAAATAAAATGAAGGAGGAATATTAATTTAAACCTACATAATAAAAACCCTATAAAATTCATATAACTACTATTATACAATTTCAATACTGTCTAAAGATGTTTAACATATTACTTACTTACACAGTAAGCTTTCTAATGAGTAAAACATTTATTTTTTAAAACTTAACTATGTGCACAAATGTGATACTAAATATTTTAAGTTACCCAAAGAATCTATAGTATAAATTATTATAAATTTTAGATTGGATAGTTAAAAAAAATGTGTGCCAATCAGCGCAACATATATGATATTGTTTTTTGGAACACCTAATATGAATAATTATTTGAATAAAAAAAACCTAAAGTATAATAAACAGAAGAATAAACTCTATATCTAATTGTGAAACAACTGCCGGATCACTTTTGCAAACATAATCTCAATATAACTTATCTCCACCTTTTATTTAATGTAGATGCCCAAAAGAATCATGCTCGTCCGAAAAGATATAAACTCTCGGCAACAAAGATTGGATAACAGAGTTGTTACAACGCGCATTGCGTACCCTTGAAAACTCACAAGCCTTTTTTTATTCCCCGAAGACGAAACTTCGTAACACGAGTTCCTTAGTAAAATCCCTTGTTTATCAGTAACTCCAAAAGTCCAGGCAAATGTTTTTTCAGGAAAATGTAAACACAATTTGAAAGTGCTTTTGGGGGCAAATGGAACATCAACAAAATCCCATTTGAATGTATTGCCGCAGTTGCCTTAGTTATTAGCTTTATTAACATTTATTGATTAGGTTGGAACCTATGTTTGTTGTTGCACTGGTGTTTATTGTGAATACAAATGATTAAATAATAACTTTTATTTTGTCTCCTATTTATCTAGTTTATCTAAAACTTCTTTGAACACAGATGAAATTGCCTAGGTAACCCACTTCGTTTTTCATAAACCTGCAGTTCCCAAAACAGCTGCAGTGCCAGTTTGTCTGCAGTGTACTCAACGCCCGAATTCGGTCAAAGGAACAACATCACCATAGTCTATTCAGTGAAGCGCCCATGAATACAAACCGGCGCAACATGCCAGCAATAGAATTTCAATTGAACACAACCTTCTTTGTGGAATTTCGCGATGAAAGGAATGGAGTTGCAATTGTGTTTACAATTGTGTTTTTAATATTAATTGTGTTTTTAATACAATTGTGTTTTTAATAACAATTGTGTTTACAATATTTTAATGTTATATTCAATGTCTGTTTAGTGTTTTAGCTGTTCTTAAAATATGACCCTATTAACCAATGCATTTGTGTCCATCTTAGGATAGGATAGTGCCTACATTACGGACATTTATTAAACAATAAGTCCATAACTATGGTACTTTAGCTAAGATAGATAAAATAAGGCACATAACTATTATTTAGGAAACTATAGGTCTTTATTTATTATGTTTTTTATAAATGTAATTCTGTATAAGACTGTTTGTTTCTGATAATAAAAAAAATAAAAAAAATGTAATTTCTATCTGCCTAGACTCGTTGTATGGAATCGAAATTCCGTCGCAAACTTTCCCGCTATGGCGCAAACAACCTTTTCAATCGGTGCATAATCAGATTGCATTCAGGAAGTTCCAAAATCCGAAGATTATTAAATAATGCTGTAATGATTAGTATGAACATTAGAGACATCACACGTTAGAACACCATACCTCTGGTCGACCTCCCACTGCTGCTGGCTCAGCTTGGCGGACATCGCGGCGTTCTCCGTCTCGACGGTGTACAGTCGCTCCCGCAGCCGTTTGATCTCGCACTCGAGGGCATCATGCGAGTCAAGCATCACGCGGGGGGCCGCCGACGCGCTGCCGCCGCCGGCCGCTGAGCTCCGCGCCGAAGACGCCAGCGACGCGACTGGCGATGCCACGCGGAGGGGGCTCACTGACGAACTGCGTGGAGGGATAGGTGGGTAGTTCAACACTTTATTGCTTATATAAGTAATGGAAATAAAGTACAGAACAGTAGCAATCGATATGAGACAGATGAGCAATGGCGGACATTATGCCTACTATATAGCTTACGCCTCTGTAGGGGAAGGTGAAATAACTGTATTTATGTTTTTATAAGAGAGCGTAAGCGTAGTCACGTCAATAGTCGTAACAATTTAATGTTGGACTTGAGCCTCGTCCACATTATTGCATCTCCTAGGTTGGCAAGCTGCTTGGAGATTACTGTTGAAGACATTGGACAGAAAACGCTGCTGCCAATTGCTTTTTATTTACTGGCGATATAATGGCGGATTTAAAACAGTTTTTCAAGGAATCTAAACTCGAGAACGGAAAGCGGTGGAAGAGAATGCCCCATGAAATAAAATGGAGGAGGAATAAAAAAACATAATAATAAAAACCCTATAAAATTCATATAAACACTATACAATTTCACACTGTTAAAGATGTTTAACATATTGGTGTAACTTAAAAGTATTAATTTGATTATTCCAAATTAAACTTAAAAGTATTTCTTTAGATTGTTAGCTAAGTATTTTGAAAAAAATATATCCCAGCGGTGTTGAATGTAGAGTATTGCTCAAGCAGGGAGGGGGAAGTACTATTGAGAATTTAAAAAATAATGATGCACTGGTCTGTGAAAAGAATATTTGCTGGATGTCAAAGGAGAGATCGTTTCAAAGTCTCACCGCCTTAAGTGCAAAAGAATTCGATATAAAGCCGGTGCGGTGAAGAAGAAACGATTTAATAAAAGATTATTTGAAGAGCAGAGTTTGAGTTATAAGTGTACGAAGGAGTTGTCTGCCTTTGAACATTGGTTGGGTTGCACGACACCCGTGAATGGCATGGTGCTTTGTACCTAATCATCCAGCCAACAAGTAGCCCGTTCAAACGAATTACATACTTTTATCAAACTTAGTTTACATTAATAATTTGCCGCAAAAAACTATGCAATTATACAGTTAATATGAACGTAGTATTTTTTTATCTGCTGTTGTATTTTTATAGGATGCTAAAACACATTATTAAAATTTGTTGCACAGGTTTTTGAAATACTTACTAGAAAATTCTAAAGTGCAGAAACTTGAGCGTACAAACTATTGAAACACTCAACAAGAAAAGTAATAAAAGCCGTCTTATACTCTCCGCTCTTCGAACTTTGAAAATTCGAAATGGCGGCATAATTGTTTATCAACTTCCACATACGTTAGAAACTTGGAAACACATACAAGTGACCCTCGATGTCGCTTATTAAACAATACACTTATTGTTGAAACTTTGCAATTGTGTCGATTGTCGCGGGCGGCGGCGCGCGGAGAATATGCGAGCTCGCTACTTTCCCCATAACAACAACTAATTTCAGTTTGTTAGCAAACTGTAGACGTCGGACATACACAGACCACCCACTCTACTAAACTACTCAAACAACGACTTATTTTGTTTTCAACTTTGAAATGGTACATTATATCGTGCACCCTTTCTGTTTATTTTGTCCGGCAACAATGAGAGGAGGACTTGATTTATTTTATTACACAAACAGCCGCCCGAAATAATATTAACTAGTTTGTCCTTTATTTATGTATGCGCAACGCTATACGGCAATAATGAAGTTTCCATTATGGGCTGGAAATATATGTATATGCAGGGAAGTTAGTAATTGTACTATAACTACAGATTTTGTGGTGTACTGGCTATCTGAACAGCTTGCCTTGTAATGAAAGTAACTTAAATATGAGAAATCACGCAATATTTGGAATTATGGCTATGTATAAAAAGTGAAATGAGCGCGGATCCCGACTTCGGTTTACAGAAGGAGTAATAAAGTAATTTTTGGGAATCAATGGGAAGAACCGCATTTCAGCTTACCTATAAAGCTGGTCCCGATACGAAGGCGGGTGGGGTGTGTGCATCGGCGGCGCGGGCGCAGTCGGCAGCTGCATCTCCTCGATGGGAATGCGGCCGCTCGTCTCCACCAGCCCCGGCGTCGACTGGCACCGCCCCATCGCCACTGGTACAGACCACAGGTATTACATGGTAACCCGCTGTCCTACTTCCAAACATAACAAAATCTGCTGGGCAGATCTGCAAACATCGTCATGCTATTCAGGCCAAATGAAGTCATTCGCCAAAGAGGAAACCCTTTGTGCCCAATACGCAATTGTAAATATGTAACTATACTACAATATCCATGTCTCGTGGAGTATACTAAAATAAAGAATCTTGACAAGCATGTGAATGATTTCATGGTACTGTAGAAGCGTAAGCACCTTTCTCAAGCGGTGCCTTCTTGTACTTCTCGAGTCTCTTGACGGCGATTGCCTCGAGGCGCACGCGCGCCGCCGGATACTCCTTCAGCACGTCCCACATGTCCTTCTTGCTCAGCACGAACAGGTCCGAGTAGCCCACTGAACGCACCGATGCTGTCCGCCGGTTCCCTGTCGACGTGTCATCCACACACTCCGTGCCAACCGGTGTCCAAGCCACGCGTCCGCCCCGGCTGCCCGCAGGCTTGGCCGCCGGGTCGTACGCACCGCTACAGGACATCACTCGGCGGGCACAAAGGTACAATGCAATAGATATAAGATGGTAGCGACATCACCAGGAGATAGTAAAGCCTCAAGATTAGAAAGAAGGGTTTTATCGTAAACTACCTTTCAAAGCACAGGGCAACGATTTGGTTCGAACACCTCGTTCATACGATAGAGCAGTCATGATTGATAGTAGTTACAAATTAAGTAATAAATAATTCCAAAAAGAACCATAACAAGCGATTTCTATCGGGTTCCTCGTGTGCTCCATGACAAAGACAAAGCGTTTAAAGATAGAATAAAAATCGGTATAAATAGTAAAATCAGACTATCAGTTTGAAGAACCAAGCAGTTCTACGAGTTGCTACGCATATGTCGAAGTAAGTTTATGAAATAAAATAACTGTTGAAACGCAACAGACAGCACGATGTGACGAAAGTCTTGAGAACAGTCAAGTAAATATAGAACACTTAATAATAGGGTTACATGCACCAAGAGGTCACGCCAAATATAATAAAATTGAGGTAATCGGGGGAGATGCAAAGCGATCGGGGACACTGCCTTCAATACAACCAAAGGAGATAGATTTAACGCAAACAAAACACGTGATGCTGATGCTACAAATGTCAAAAGGATATCTAGCAGAGCCATTAATTCAAAAATGAAAAATGAACGTGCTACACATTCAGTAGATACTGGATGAGGTTTTCTTGAGTTCAAATATAGGCTGAATTACGTAGCGTATAAAACAGCCGTCGAGTTTATAGTAGGATTGAAAAATAGAAGCGTATATGGGAAGAGATTTTATGATGATAAAAAAATATAAATACGTGAAAGCGTTTCCTATTAACCTCGTGTCGTAGGGCGTCATCACTGCCCTTGCCAAGTCCTCGATTGGAGTTATTTAGTGCAAGGTAATAGGTGAGGGGATGCGACTTGGCGAGGGCAGCGGCGCCATCCGAGGATGATGTCCCAAAACCTGTTGGTAGCGTCGCGGCCGCTCCCTCGGCCTGATTGCAGCGTCTCCTCGAAACGTTTGCTTTGCGAAACTTTTCAAGAAAATAAATAGAGTAATAATGGCGTGGCGTCTCGGGCCCTTCGATATTTACCAAGTTGTTTACCTGCTGTGCCCATGTTCAGAATGGAAATTTCGCCAAAATAAGAACCAGCCTTGAGTGTTGCTAACACGGTTTTTCCGTTGTCACCGACCACCTGCAGCTTGCCGCGGTTAACTATGTACATTTCTTTGCCGACTTCGCCTGAGGACAAGGGATAGTGTCAGGTTGCCTCTGTGCCGTTGTTTTGATGTGTATGTGGTGTCGGTCATACCTTTCCTGCAGATGTAGTCACCAGGCGAGAACAGCACCGGGCGCAGCCGCAGGACCAGCTCACACAGGAACCCCGCCTCCGTGTTCTGGAAAATCTCCACCCTGGCAACAGTACGTGGCTCACAAAATTATGGAAACGACGAGTGATATATATTATTATACCATGGTGAATTATAAATAGAGCTCGTTTTCTTGGAATTTTATTAAAGACATATTACTATTGCTTCGGGTCATATCAATAATATGAATAAAACACTTAGTTTTAAATTTAATTATGTACCTACAGAAAAAGAGAAAATAGAGACGACGAATTCACCAGATGCTAAAGCTAAGTGAAAAAACAATGGCAGGCATCACGTAGACAAACTACGCGTAAACAATTCATCTCTGGTCTGAAAAAGAAAAGCTCTAAAGTGCCATTTGGCGACAAAAATTTACGGATCGTAAACGAACACTTTTGCATAATTCATGGGCGTAAAGAGAGCGAATACTTCTTTTTAATTATACAAAACGGGATATTAAGCGCGAAGGCTGCATTAATGTGAGTGTAGGTAGGCAGCAGCGAGGGATCAAAAGTTAGCATCTTCTTTACTTGAAAAATGTGTCTAAAAAAGAAATACGCAATACACTTGGCCGTGGATTCCATGAAAATGGCTGCGAATTTCCTTTACAATTTTTCGTGTATAAAATACGATATTACGTTCTTTCAGGGCGTGTACCCGACATTGTATTATTTCAGTTTCCAAGGTGAAATCGATTATAATAAATTCTAATGAGTAACAGAAAATATAATATCTTCCCGCCTATTAGATTATTTAAAACTTGTCTTATATTATATGATAAGAATCCTTATTTAACATCATTTGTTATAATTATTGTTAGAGTTGTAATAAGAATAGTAGTATATTGCTATGCCCATAGATGTGTATGTGTCTATAACTATATAAGATTCTAGAGAGAAAAGACTTTAATATTTGTCGTTCTGTTTGTTTGTTTTTTTGTAATGGATAAACTCGAAAATTACATAACCGATTTTTAAAATTCTTTCACCTATTTTAGAAACCTACATTATCTGAGAGTATTTTATCTTCTAGAAATACGTTTATATGTAATTATTATAAATTGCAATAATATAACCCAACGTATCAGCATTTTAGAACGGCTGCACCCAGTTCAGGTGGAGGGTAGGTATAGGGTAAGTGTAGGGTAGTTGTAGGATAAGGTAGAGATAAGTGTAGGATAGGGTAAAGGTAGGTAGAGGTAGTACAATCATGAAAGAAGTTGCGCCGGGCCAGCTAGTATCAGATAAAATACGATAATCACTAGATCGTTTGCCAAAACTCCGTTCCTAATTATAAATCAAGAATAGGCGCTAAATAAAATGTAGCTACTTCTACATTCCTTCGCATACATGCACCGGAAAAAGGTTGACGTCTAATAAATTTTTTACTTGGGACGAGCACTACAGATTAAATATAAATAGATTTATATACCGATTCTCTACCGTTATTACTCAAAACGTTTATGGTTGATATTATTTTACTGCCACCAAGCTAACAGTTCCATCTAAGACGACCTACCTAATAGCAATGTAAACTAAATATTAATATAATCATATTTACCTCTTCAGTGTATCCAAGTGAACATTGATAGCTATCTCCGCCTTCAGTTTGTCCGGCAAGCAGGATACCGCCTTCTCCTCATCCGAGCACTTCTGCGTGAGCCAGAGGTAGTCGAACCACTTGATGACCTTCACTTGGAGGTTGTTTGGCACCCGTCGCATGCGCATATACGTTTTCACGCCGTCCAGTTTCGCTGTAACAAGATTGGCAGTAAGTAGGTCGTTCGGCGAAGTTTGTATGAAATGTTTTTGAATAAGGCTGATTTTTCGGTACTGATGCTTGGTTGGTGGGAAGAATAAAAGGCGATTAATGAACATAATTATAGCTTTACTCGGAAATGAAATTTAAGATGAAAACTGTAAACAAATTGCCACTAAAAAACATAAGCTTAAGGGGTGGATTATTTAAAATCATTGAAATATTGATAAAAAATATTAACATTAAAAATAAAATAAAATCGTATTAATATATAAAAAACACTATTTTAAAAGATCCACCCCTTGGGTATAGGTTTTAAAGTGGCAATTTGTTTACAGTTTTCATCTTAAATTTCATTTCCAAGTTTAGTTGCATGAAAATAATAGAGTTTTTTTTTCAGGACTGAGCGAAGTAGCGGTCCTTAGTGTGCCTAGGTCTCCCGTGAGACAAAGGACCGATCTTTACTTATGTATGTAAGCTATAATATATTATTTGAGAAAAACGCCTCAACTGAACGCCATAATCAGTTTCAAAAGACGCTTGCATTATAAGTTCCGATACAAGGTAAAACCTCACACAGCAGCCTTTCAAATACTATTGTTTCATTCACATCTCAAAAGATCAAGTCGGTACCAACATAGTTCGGCCATTATTACAACTGAGCATTGCGCACCATATCCACCCCTATAACACCCACTCAACTCACGAGCCGAGCAAGTTCGTACGACAATCTAACTACGAGCAATAAAATTAAGACCTTCCCCAACTTTGACGGATAACAGTGGCAACGGATATTATTATAACAGTTTAGCGAATCTCGTTAATTTACACCTGTCGCCTGTTAAAAGTTGTTGGCAAGTCGCGTCGTGTGACATCTTAGTTGCGAGGTGGAGCCAGGTTTCAGGTTAATAAAGGAGCCGTAGACTTGACGACGTTGTAACCTCTTGTAATTAATAAGAGCTTTTAGCACAGCAAGGAGTTATGTCAACAGTTTAATATTATATTATTTCTATAGACCAGAATCTAGGAAAAGTAAGACACTATCTAGATGTGTAACTATAATCAAGCATAACTTACACCCTACCCTAGTAGCTACAGGTGAATATCCAAAAACATTACGCGAAACAAAAAATAGGTTTTTTGGTAAAGTGACGTACGTCAGTGGTAAAGGGTTAAAAATATATTGGTATTCCTGATAATACTGACGTAAATTTATGAATATTGTTTGCATAAGATTACACAATTTAAATGTTTGTAATTTAGCCTAGATAATTATTTATCTTTGTTTTAATGAAATACTATATAAACTCTATCGAGTTGAGTCCTATTTTATAAGTAGTATTTGTATTGATTATAACAGGTGGTATATATAGTGCTCGCAAGATAACTTTGCTTGCGACTGAAAATGGTAGAGCTCGTCTAAGCTGAAATGACGTGCCCCACTATCGCATTAACGCACACAAGCAAATTTAAAATATGGACGCAATACATACACAAATGCCGATGTAATTGGTCATTCAGTTGCCGGTGAGACTCAAACGTAGGAGCACGCGTCGTTCGATTGAGCAGTCGACCCTCCCACATAAATGAAGTGTTATTATTAATATTTGCACTCACACATCGAAATCAACTAATTAAGTAGTGGGGCGCATCATTTCAGCTTAAACAAGCTCTACCTACCTACTCTGCCAACAAGAACAACTCTCAACACAACACAATGACAGGACGCCATAACCTTCAGCGCACGCTATTTCGAAATAAAGTGGACCATGTAACGTACACAATGGAATTATTAGAATAAAATTTTCGATTGCATTTTTTGAGGTTATCCGCTAGAAACAATCCAATTACCTCTTCAAATATTGGTGTTAAGAATAATTTTATAAGCACGCGATGTCAAGATATCCAAAAAAGAAATGCAAAATGTAATGTGGCAACTACGACGGATCTTTGGAATTTAACGATCGTATTTTCTTCATTAAAACTTTTTAAAGTATAACTTTTCCCACATTCTTATCAATCCATAAATTAATGCATACGACTATTACTTGATATTCTGCCGGGTTATGTAAAAACAAACAGTTCCAAGCACAAAAACTAAAACTGTTTGTTTTAAACAGTATATTCTTGCTAACATTAAAAATAGGGATGCGACCAAAGACGACGCAGCAGCGCGAATAACTCGCGGGCACCACGATAGTAGCATCCATTACGCGTCGGCTGCGAGAGTGTAATCGCGGAGTTTACAAACACGACCCGCGGCGCGGTAGCGGCCGCCCGGAAATGTCAAGATATCCAAAAAAATATGCAAAATTAAACAAAGAATGCAATATGGTAGATTTAGCAACAACGGCATTTTTTAATTTAACGATCGTATTTTCTTAAGTACAATAAGACTTTTACTACATTCTAATCAATCCATAAATCAATGGATACGACTATTACTTGATATTCTGCCGGGTTAGATAAAAACAAAAAGTTTTATGCACAAAAACTAAAACTCTTTGGTTAAAAACAGTATATTCTTCCTAACATTAAAATAGGGATGCGACCAAAGACGACGCAGCGGCGCGAATAACTCGTGGCACCACGACATTAGCATCCATTACTGCGTCGGCTGCGAGAGTGTAATCGCGGAGTTTACAAACACGACCCGCGGCGCGGCGGCCGCCCGGAAATGAGCCACGTGCCGCGTTACCCTTGCAATGCCGTAGGGATGCGCCGAGCCAACTCGATGTTCAGTCGATAGCTCGGTGTTTATAGTACAATGTTAACAGCGCCAAGCCCGATTGACTAACTAATTTGACCTGGACTGAACTGGTTTTGGGTTACTTTACTATTGGTATTTGTAAATAATAGGTTAAAAGTTGACTTTATTGGTGATCTATTTATATTTGATTAGGTATGTAAGAGTTCCGACAAGGCGACTTTTAAGCGATTTTATTTTAAACAAATTTATCTCATTTAGTACCAGGTTCATGGAACCGCGCTTCGTGGAGCTTCTCGGTGCACGGCGATAGTTTAAACCGCATTCTCACTCTTATTAGTTTGGCCTGAAATAAGGTTTGGCCATTTTACTAAGGATGTATAACGTAAATGTACTAGAGTAGAGTATAATATATTTTTTGGATCCAGTGTTTGACAATAAATTTTAGGATAATTTTGAAAAATTTTATGGCCTTTTTCTCACTTAATCTACATCCTCCTGAATGCATTACGTGCATCACCACATTGTAGTGAGCCAGGAACACGCATTTTTATGTCCTCTTGGAATGCCAACCACCAAATATCTAATCATTAAATTCAACATTCTCAAAAAACATTCTCAAACTTTGAGGGTATTTATAACGGTATTTTGAAAACATTTATGGTCATTACAAAAAAGTTTTGTTGAATTACACATACGATTTGGATGGATCAATTCAATAGAAATGCGATGCGCTCCACTAAGCTCCTCCATTTATCAAGCGTTTACGATCCTAGATTAATCGATACAATTTAAAACGTTGCGCATCCCTATGCCGCCGTTCGGCCGATCGCCACACACCCTCGCGGCAACCTAATTCACTCCCTTTTTTAATTTGATTGTTTTCACGGGTAATTTAACGATTACGGGGCCATCAAGTCGATCGACGCAGCCTGTTTGTGTACACTGTACAGGTATGGAAGCCGATAGGGCTTTTTCAGAATTATGAAGATAGGTTAGGATCTCCGTGGCCAACATTTTAGACTACATTGCTTTACCAATTATTTAACAATAGTAGACGACACAAAGTTTAAACATTGGAATCATCCCTAAAAAGTGCAAAGAAAAATCGCTGCTTGCTTTGTCATGTTTATATTTCTTCTAAATCACGCAATAAATGTTGACACTCTCATTTAGTGAATTTATTTTTAAGTATACTAGAAGGAAAAGCCGAGAACACCCGCGAAGCCGGGGCGGGTCGCTAGTAACGCAAAAACGTTACCTCTTAACTAAGCTGGTCAAGTGCAATCAAGGACAAGCTCCTTGAGGGTTCAGATTTAATACTTCATCCTATGTTCAGATGCTCAAATATTAAAAGCTGCCATTGGTACACATTCCCTTGGAGTTAGATACTATATGAAAAATGCAGTTTACCAGCCGCCAATAAGAAAAATATTTGTTATCTCAATACATTCCCAGTTCAGTGATAATATCGACAAATCACACCTAGCACTTTATCAAACCACACTACCCAGCACTATCTAAAAACTTGTTACTTAGAAAAAGGCTTCTAGCCATAGTCATAGTGCTTGGTAACAACGAGTAGCTACGCTTTCGCAGTTCGCTTGGTCCATTTGAATATAAACTAGTTCCTTCCTCTGGCTGCAATTTCACTTTGCTGATCTGGTGTTTATTTAGTGGCCGACTAGGTATAAGCTACAGAGAGGTCGGTCGGCTTCATCCAATAATCTCTCGACTAGGCTTGGGATCACAGAGCAGCTATTATGAATGACTAGGTGCCTCTTGGGTACGGTTATTTAAGCTTAAATGATAACGTTTTTCATCAGTTAGGCTGGTTTTTCAGAATAAAAAAATAAAAAATAGTACTTATAATTTGATAGAAAATTAGGTCCCTAATAAATCAGTACGTCGTTGAATAACTCATTTGGTAAGGATATGTGAGTGTTAAATGTAGCAGATGTAGAATATCACCAACACTCATGGAAATGCAAACGCACGTATGTATTGCCAATGTATCGCTATATCATGGACGTAATATAACCTAAAAAGTGTTACATTGTGCCATCTCTCTAACGTCACGCCCTTTTTCCCTTAATACGGTCATGACAAAGATTTTCGCTTCTTCCACATTCATCTACCTTTTCATATCATGTTCGTCGGTTTAAGGTAGTGGCAGGTAATATGATATCGACAAAAGCCAAGCATGCTACACGCAACTGCGTCGAAATATAAGGCTACTTAAAATGTGTGATAATAACCGAACATTAGGATATTTGAGCGATTTCTACATAATTCTATTTTTACGGCATCCCTATATCAAAATATACCTAAACCGCATACAATATACAAGTTGCACTAACTACATTTAGTTAGTGCAACTTGAATATTGCTCAAGCTTCGATCTCCGTTCTTGAGTGATACTATCAGGTATCTTGTTATACAGCTATAGTACCGACGCTGACGCCAAAACCATACCATATACAAACCATAGCTACGGAAATGGAGTCAGGTATGTTTGTCCACTAACCGAATACAGGATAATCACTGTATCGCTTGTATCTACGGTATATATGTGTATATACAGAATACAAGCTATCCCAGACAGGAAACTTTGAATATTACGAATAGGTATTTTCCTTTAGCGTCTTATACGTTTTCGAGATCAAAATTAGGCCTAATACCGGGATTATAGTGAAATTAGTGAAAATCTTTGATAAATCAATCAGTCAGGCAGTAGTTTCACAAAGTATACTTATAGTTACTTGAAGATGTTACCGTAATATATCTAGTCTGTTCAGTCTAGTCTATCGTTCATAGTACAGGATCAAACCTGTAGCTGGAAGGCACAAAACTACGTGGCACAAGAATACGGTGACCTTCCGTCACCGATGCGCTGGACCGACCAAGTGAAAGCCACTATCAATGGTACGAGACATGAGAAGAATGGCGACGGATAGTGAAGCGTGCTGCCGGTCCACAACCACTCTGTCAAAAGTGTAGCGATTTAGAAGATGACAGATGTTAGCACACAATCATTTTAGACCATTAACATAAATATGAGGTAGGTATTCTTAAAAAAGCTTGTTTCAACTAAAATAACTGTATTATTTTAGTTGGAGCAAGTTTAAGTCTTTTCATTTACTAGCTACATTATTTGAGGACACTCTTCTACGTAGCGCAGTTGGATACTTTAAGCAACAACTTAGTTAATTCGATATACACCTGTCGCCCGGTCTGGTTACTTTGTAGCTGATCCAATCCGCCAGCGAATCTATGCAAAATAATAAAACTGTAACTGTTCGATGCCTGTAGATAAATGAAAGAGATTTGAGAGTATTAAACTCCATAACAATGTTTTAAGTATGTTTGTCTGTTTGTCTGTACGTTTGGTGCCGTAATCTCAAGAACGTCGCCAATGTAGTTGCGGATTTTCACCGACGTTTTGTAATAAGCCTAATCATAATCATCATCAGCCTAGCCTATACTAGTCCACTACCGGATACAGGCTACCCCAATGAGCGCCCGTGCACTCATGCAGCCTGTCACAAATCGTCAATACTTCTGACTGGAAGCCATCTTACGCTTGCCGAATGGACTCTGTTTCTCAAGAACTCGTTTATCCTAGCTGTTATCAGTGCTTCGGCCAGCAAGACTTTAGAGACTCCGAGCATAGCACGTTCCATAGCACGGTTCGAGCGCTCATGAAATATGAACCAGCAGCCGTACAAGTGCCTGCGTTTCAGCACCGTAATAATACTCGCACTGGTTGAAAAGTTTTGGTAAGTTTCCCGGATGCCTCTTGGCCTCCTTCTCAAAATTGTTTCTGCCTCACTGCAAGATTTGTCCAAGGTATTCATAAAAAACGACAGGTCCCGGCTCGATGTGGGCATTTATTTTGACTTAAGTTTTGTACCCATTGTGAGACTAATACGCTAGCCAACATTTGTCCTAGCGGTTTCTTTATATTCCTTAATCTCTGCGTTTGAGATCGCAGTACTGGAAATAATCAGCAGAAAACGCTGCTGCTCATTTTCTAGTTTGCGAAGCTCGGTCTCTATTAATCCCCTTTTACGACACCCGTTAATGGATGGGGTTGGTGCTATAGTTTGACAACACATGATGACTACATATGATGTTACATCACCTGCGGGATAAGAGGTAGGTGGGAGTGCGATGTTTTAAGGATGAACGCCGGGCGCGAAGCAGTGAGCATTTCGTTCCGTGAAACGTCACTTGACGACGTTTAGCTCCTCGTCGCGCACCCCGGCGTTCAGCCCCGAAACAATCCAGAAATGTCGCCCCTCCCTCCTATCTCACTGCAGGCCGTATCAGTTGTGTAGCCAATCTATACATTCTACTCCGCAGGTCACCCAAAAACATTGAAAAGTTTACTATCTTCTGAGATTGGAAAGTTCACTCCACGGCCAGCGCCCGCTTAGTTATAAACAAATCGGTTTATAGACAAAGTTGAATCCATGCCGAATGCTATAGTGGATTTGCACTGTGGTGACAGTCGTGATCAATTTGAATATAAACTAGTTCCTAGCACCTGGAGCGGCTTGCGACGGTCCGTTGTTCATCCGAGACCGCTGACTACAAAGCAATGTCAGCTCAGGGGCCTCCCATAGCAGAGCTAGCGGTAGATTACATAGAGGATAGCACTAACGTGACAGTTATCTAATTACTATAAGTGCCGGGTTACCTTTCTCTGCAGCTGACTCTACAGTTTAGATGACCGGAGTGGTTCAGTGGGTCAG
This sequence comes from Blastobasis adustella, assembly GCA_907269095.1. NCBI lineage: Eukaryota > Metazoa > Arthropoda > Insecta > Lepidoptera > Blastobasidae > Blastobasis > Blastobasis adustella. The sequence goes on along the minus strand of OU026119.1, from coordinate 10,645,476 downwards.
TGGAATTTTCGAGGTTTCCGGGCGCTTTCTAACTCAGTACTTATTTATATTTGGTTCTTACCTATGAAGTTTGCGTTTTGTATGGCGAAAACAGGAAATTTCATACAAACAATTTTTTTAATTTCTTGGAAATGGTAAATCCGATTACGATGAAGCTTTTTAGGTATAATCAGACCATATTAAGGTAACTGGTGGTAACATACCATTTCATTTTGATAACTACCCTTTTTATAAAATTACCACCCAGTGAGGAGGCAAGTCAAATGAAAAGGGGTATTTTTAAACCTTTATGAAAACTTGAGAAAATATCTTTATTCTATTTTATCGACTTACTGGCATCTAAACATACTTCTTTTTCGAAATAAAGTATTGTTTTGTATATTTTGCGTACATTAAAAATATTTTAGCAAACGTAATTGCGAAAAAAAAACGCATATTTCATATAAGGACCAATATATCAATTTTACACTCAATTAACAAAATGACAGTTTTCACAATTTTTTTACGGACAACCCTATTTATCGACTACATGGCATGGGACGCGCACGAACCACACCACGCAATGTAATAACAACTGTCGGGCACGGCAATCAAATGCAATTTAGCTTGCGCTAGGTCATAATAACCATGTAGTTGGATCAAAGGTGGCTTTTACAGCATCAAAGAGTAACGCTTCTGTACTATTATCTATTCTGTGACTGAAACTACAACCCTACACCTATCAGATTGAACGTGCTCTACATTAGTGGACAATTGACAATTGATATCAGACGCTTTTTTACCAAATCGAATTGAATTAATGCTAATTTCTGATAAACACGGCCAAAAATGTAGATCATTTTCTTCGTCCACCCAATAAGTGTCAAAATAACCACGCCGCGGATGTATCATACATGGCATGCACAGCAGCTGAAAGTCAAAGGGCGATGTCTAACGTGGGTGAGCATTGTCGGTCAGTTTCCGCCCCTGAGGCCCTCACAATGCCGACAAGCAAGGCCTCGAGGGACCCACTTGCAAATAGAAAACTCCATAATAGCGACAAAACTAAAAATGAACCGTCCCTTCAGGCGGCTCAAGTATCCATGAAATATGAACAACTTTCGCCATACAGAATGACAACTTGACCGATTCAATTTATGTCGGCCAGCGGAAAAGCTCCCTTGGTCGCGTTTGTAAAAATCGTAAATACACGCGGTTCATATTCACGGGTTCTTTGGCACGACAATAGGCTCAGTCGAGCTACATTTGCCCACTTCAGTGGCACATTTATGTTTCTTTCAAGTTTTTTTCAGAAACGTATGAATTCATAGACCTTTTCGTGAAGGAAAACTTTTAGTTTGAGAGAATAGTTTTGTAGGCAAAAACAAATATTTTATGTACTTTATATTTTTTAAACTTTCATGATTACTATGATTATTTTGTCCAAATTAGGCTTATCACTACTTTTATTAATATTTTTACACTGAAATTTCAAAACTGAAATAATAAAAAGCCCGATAATATGATTACATATTTTAATAATAATCTTTATTGCGTGGCGCTAAAGGCGAACCCCGGGCCCGGGCAAGATGGTTTTTTTTTTATTGTGTGACGCTTAAGATCTAGTCTACTGTTACATCGGGGAAGAGCTATCATCCGCTACGAGTGCTACGAACACCGTAGTACATATTCGTAGCATATCCGTAGAGCTTTCAATACTGGCTTCACTCATTCTATGACACTCGTACATTCACGTCACGTTGTATAATTCAGTATAATGAAAGTTGTACCAGAACATGTATCACGTTTACTAGGTATATGTCTTAAAATATCGGTTTCCGGTTTCCGTGACGGGTAGTTACATGGTTGTGTAGCTGCGTCCCTATTAGCCGGGTACCAAGGTAATTATAGACTGTCGTTTCTGGGCTATCGCAGAGCCAACAATACACGACGGGACAATGTTGACATTGGTCGAGCCCGCCCGCCGCCCGCCGCCAGGACCCACGAATTTGAACGGATCACCGAGTGTTGCCAGCCTCATTGAATTAGCAGGGCCCTAGGTGACGGGTAATTTAATTTAGTTCACAAGTAATTTTGTTGGTACGTATATTTGTATTACGTATAGGAATTACGTAGGTTCATTTTAGAGTTAAATGTAAAATGTTACGAGGAATCAGTAAATACCAAAAGATAATTAAGTTTTAAGAGTAATATTTAATTTTACATAATAGAAAAAGACAAATGTATTGCGGTTACTGCTACTTTAAGGCAACAAGATGAAAGCAATTTTTTTTAAGAAAATTATTACTCTTTTCAAAATTTATGCGGACGAATTTGCGGGTATAGCAATTCAATAAAATTAAATAATGTATAATGGTTACTGAAAATATGAAATCAATTTTTTTCGTCCAAACTATTACTCTCATCAAAATCTTGCATACAAATTCTGGGTACACCAATTCAATAAATTGTAATACGCGACTCCATGAACACAATTAGCGTATGTCACCCCGGGTGTCGCCGCCAACACTAGCGGGCGCGGATCAATTATCGGTGGATCGCGTTTGGCAGAGCGGCGGGCGGCGGCAGGCGGCAGGCGGCAGGCGGCAGCGGAGCGGCGCGCGATCGATGCGCCGGACGCCCGCTCGCCCGCTCGCCCGCTCCGGGACGGGACGGGGCGCGGTGCCCGACTTTCGCCGAGCTATTTATAGCATTCAAGCCGCTGACCTAGTTCGCTGCAGCGGAAGGTCACGGATCCAGCGCTCTCTGCCGGCGCGGCGCCTACCGGAGACAAAAGACCGCGCTGCAGCGCCTAATTAAAGTTGTTGACACTCCGCCACGCTCCGACGCTTGCGGATTGATTAGTAAAGCCGACGAGTCTGTCAAGTATAAGTTGTCGTCGCGAACTAATTTAGTGTGTTGGTAGGGCCGCAATTTAAACTGTTAACCGTGATCGACTGTATAGATGCCGCGACCGTCATTTGTCTGTGATTATAGCGTGCCCGCGACAATTGATAGTTGAGACAGTTGGACGATTAGTCCGTTAAAGTGGGTCGGAGACGTCGGCGAGCGCACGTAGCGCTGAGGGCGGCTGGCGCGTGCCGGCACGTCTACCTGCTTAGTACGCTAATGTGACAGCCAGCCGCCCCGACCCCCGACCTCCGACCAGCTCGTTGCTTTCTCGCACGTTCCCATGATTTATAACGTTGAGAGCGTAGCTGCAGGTTCAAGGTGCGAGCGTACGATTTGTCATTTGTGGGGGACAATGCTTATTTTGGTCTAATATGGGGATGCGTGCGTTTCAGATTGCTGTTTCGAATATTTAAATGGATTATATTTATGTTTTCTTTAAAAAGGAGACCGTTTTAAATTTTTTTTGGTACGATTATAGTAACTTATAGCGTATTTTAAGCATAAGAGAGGTAGGCCATAGCGGGGTATCCCGTTCGAATTGGAGCCGCCCGACTGGGGAAGTACCTCCACCTTACAGAATACTGCAGCTAAACAATACTCCTTTAAGTAGTATTGTGTTTCTGCCGGTGAGTAAGGTCTCCAGTGCTCCAAATCCCCACGATTTGGGGAACCGTGTCTTTGGCAGTGGAGGGGCATTTGCCTTTTTGCTACTAGAGCAACGTCTTATAGAGGTGGGCAACTCATTGGCGATACTCTTGGTGTTGCTAATGTCTATAGGCAGTGGTGACCACTTTCCATCACGTGGCCCGCTTGCCTATTTGCCAACAAAACGTTTGACCCTTAAAAATACGTGTGGCACTCGGGGACTGCCGCGATAAAGCTATTGCATAGCATTTTTTATCAACTTATGCAATTATAATAAGTACCTTCATTCAAAAAATTTGAACAAAAAGAACGATATTAAGAGTTTGATCATCGAATTTCGCGCGATGTACATTTATATAGATATAATGTTACTTTAATACTAACTATTTTTGCATTATCTTATCGAACTCTAAAAGAAATAGAATCAGTTATGAGCAGATAGCAGCTAGTCTACACGCATACGTCTAGTCGCACGCACACAAACACCGAAACGACGTTAGACGATGCACGGCTTTCAACGCCGCACCACTGTGCCGGTCGGAGTGGGGGGTGTTAGGTTTTTTTCGTTACGAAATTTCTTGATTCGGTCGACGCGCTCAAAGCCCGCGATAAAAGCTATGCAATAGCTTAAAATGTTCATAAAGCGTTACATTTGTCTCATATTTATAGTCTCGCTTCATGGACAATATTGACTATTGTTCAACTATGCTTGTACTAAAGGTGCAGTCCATTCCCTAACTTATTTTACCGGGCATATTGGTGGTTTAAATGTACCATTCAAATAATGCTATTTATTTAATATTTGAATCGGAACTCGATTGGTATTTCATACAAATATGAAAGTAGAAACAAACTAACAAGATTTTAGAGAATTCTGTAGAAGAATTTAGTAGAACGTAGAAGGGCGCAGGAGTTCCTATGTATTCATTTTATAAATAAAGCCAGTTGAATCACCATTGAGACACAAAAACTGCCTACTTTCTTAATATGGCCAGCCCCCGTCGCCACTCTTTATAGGCGCTGGCGGCCAGCATGGTGCAGCGTACGATGTACATACGAAACCACCAATACGCCTGGTGACATGAGTTAGGAACAGATTGTACAGTTTCATAAATAGCATACCTGTTGCGATTAACTAAGTTTATTTTCCTAAAAACATCACACTATTCGATGTTATATTTTCTGGGCCTGCTGCGTCATCCGGCCCATTTTCAGATATCTCACAAAAAGTACTTGCAGAAAATATGGATAGGTGTCTCCGTAGAGCTAGCATAGAGCACTTCGTTTTTACAACAAGTGCTTATTGTAGAATACTTCTTACATACAGGAGCAGGAGGATACGGCTTCGATAATGGGTACATTTGAACGCGGTGGTACTTTGGGAGGGGTGTTTGAATTATTCTTTAATTGTTACACAATGCCTTATGCAGGATAAGTGTTGCTGGATTTTTGTTTTCCTCTTCTTGGGTGTAAGTTGGAATGTCTACCCTCACAACGAAGCATTTTGTACAGGAGTAACTTTTCCTCAGTTCAGATTCTTGTCTGAGGGTCGTGACTCCGCGTTACTTTGTCATGGCCAAAAACACGCCATCTCCCCTTTTTTTGGGATAAAAGGGAGAAAAGAAGAATTTATGTATTTTTTTATTGTGTGCAATAAACAGTTAAATAAATAAATAAGAATACAAAAAACTCACCCTGGAACTCCTTCCGCGCTGTGCTGACGGAGGTGACGATGTTGGCCACATGCCCCAGCACTGTCGCGAAGAGCAGCAGCCCGAAGAGCAGCTGCGCTATCACGAACACGTATTCCCCTTTGCTGCGCGGCCGCGGCAGGTCCCCTGTCAACATGGCTCGGTCTTAGCAAACTTTTAGACTCCGAGGGACTATTCTCTCTAAGTTCGTTATCATACATTTTAAAGGTATGTTCCGGGTTTTCCTAACGCGTACTCTTGTGAACCGCGATTGTTTAAAACATGATGTTCGTTAGCATAGTTACGGATGGATCATAATTTGTATTTTATGGAGTTTTGACACTTCTTTCGGAAGTCTTTTGGCTTCAGACATCAACTGTGCTGTCGACATATCGTTGCATTGCTCGGTTTTTTTTATACTATTCAGTGACAAACGAGCAGGTAGCCCACCTGATGGTAAGTGGTAACTGTCGCCCATAACATCTACAATCATACATTTAGGTTGCAGGTAACAAAAATGAAGAACGGCAGGTTAGTGGCAAACTACTTGCCAAAAAAATCCAAACATCGAACCTGATGGAGTCCCTATTGAGACGTCGAAATCAATAGACTCAGGCTCTTTGTAATCCCTTCTCCTCACTGGGAAGTAACCAACCAATGGACACCGTGGTTTCGGGCAGGGCAGGGATTTTTTATACCACCAAGGTGGCAAACAAGCTTACGGCCTGCCTGATGGTAAGCAGTACTGCAGCCTATAGACGTTTACAATACCAAGGGCATCAGCCACGCGCTGCCGACCCCATATAAACCTTTTCACCCACACTTACAACAGTCCACAACCAACACAACACAACACATAGCGTACTCCTATTATAATTTTCGATGCATTACATTATAAATGTAAATTTAAAGCTTATAAATAAATATACATGCACAAAAGCCCATACACAGACTCCAAATACTGAAAAACAGTACCAGTCCACTCGCTAATGAAGCCAAATTATAAAATATCCACTCGCGTACAAACAGGGTTATTTGGCCGTGTATCGCTGCAACATTTTGACGAGCCGATATTAAACAAAACTACGCATTAAACGAATATTAAATGGGCGAAGGCAGAATAATTTTGCAGCCAAATAAAGCCGCGTACACACGCGGGAGGCTAATTTATAACAAACTGCGGTCATTCACTGCACCACCGAAGCGACAACCCTAACTAACTCGGATGCCGTAGTTGGTTGCCAACAAATTAAAAGGAGTGTTAAAAAGAGTTTTGCAGGTATCGAAATACTATTTTGAGTCGCTAATGGGGGTCAGCAAGGGAACAACTTACGTTAGATATTGTTATCTATACTTCTATACAAATATTAAAAAGGGGAAAGATTTGATTGTTTGTGTGTTCATAATGGACAAATGCAGGTCATAATATAGCATAAGTGTAAAGATTTTAAAAATTCTTTCACCTTAAAGCGAGTAACATACGCTATATTGTCTTTCAAAAAGTTAGAGATCCCTAGGAAAATTGTAATAACGAAAGAATCGTATCGTATCAGTAGGGTAGATGTAGGGTAGGGGAACGGGGTAGGATATTTTAGAGGTAGAGTAGAGTAGGAATAGGACACCACGTGAACAAAGTCGCGTAGGGCTAGGCTAGTAATATTTTAAGAGAAAAGGTTTGTATTTTTGTTTATAATAAAAAAAATTAAAAATACTGGACCGATTAAAAAAAATATTTCACTAATAGGATGCCACATTATTCCCGAGTGACATAAGCTACTTTTTACGCCTAGTAATAATATAGGGTCCCGCGGGAACATAGAACAAAAAAAGACTTTGCCATGAAGGTAGCTAACTTTCCAATCTATTTGCGCGGGAACGTTGAATTTTTACAGAGATCCGATCTTTGCGGGTGAAAGTCGCTGGGAATAGCACTTATTAAATAAACTATATCAATAGAAAATATGCATATCAGCTAGTTAGATCGGCTTCGTAAAATGTTGTCTCTGTCTCACGCTTTTTTTTGCGCCCACCGCAACAGGTTAAAGCGCACCCACCGGTGGACAACGATGGGGGGGAGATGTAGTGATTGCTCTAAGCACAGAAACCAGAAAAGTAGTTTCTACTACATTTTTGTTTTCTATGGCTCCAAGCATACCAACGGAGCCGGCGCTATGCGCCTACTATGCTTCGAACGCGAGACCCCATGAGGATGGGATGCGCACTGTCACACGCGTGTAACTACGAAGCCGAAACTAACGTTATTATTAACTGAGCGTTATTTGCCGCCGAATACAAGACAGTAATGACGATATTTTTGTGAGATTGAGTCCACACAAAAAGAAACAAATACTACTATATTTCTATGCCACGCGCCAGCTTTATACTTGCAGACTACGCAACGTTATTATAGCAAACATAACGTGCTAACAAAAAGGTTAATAAATAAATAAATGACGTTTATTACATATAAACTCTTGATACTATAGTGACATTATAAGAATGCATAATAAATCGCTACCCGTGTCAAAAAATCGTGCGTAATACATAATCGTCGACAAATTCACACAGCGCCATCTAGCCTTAAACTAAGCAAAGCTTGTACTATGGATGCTAAATAACTAATATAATACATATATACTTTAAATACATACATATTATAACATAGAACACCGAAACCCGTAACAGAAATTAAAATTAATCATTTCAATTGTTTGCCCGGCCGGTAATCGTACCCGGGACCTCTTGCGTAGCCGACCTCTATTTTGACAACTAAACCAATCAGGTCGCTAATAATTAACTTACAGTAGATAAGTAAACCTCATTTATTATGACATTTTCCATGCCAAAACAAATATTACATTGGAATTGACCGCAGTCGATCATGGCAATGCACTGATTAAAACCCAATTTGTAGGCAATAAATTGTACGCCCAAACAGCCCCTTTATCGGCTAATTGCGGTACATCGATATATCTACATGTGTTGTAACGTGTTATTATTATATATTGCCAAATATTGCCATTTAAGTATTATGTTGGCCGTAGGGTGTCCGGCAGAGTAGAATAGCATCAACTCCTTACACTCGTGGGTGTCGTACAAGGCGACTAAAGTTTTCGAGGCAAAACTTCTAAGAGCCTCTGTAAGCTGTAAAACGGGAAACAGCGTTTTCCAGTTATATTTATAACACTGCGATCTCCAACCCGCCTGCCAAGCGTGGAGATTATGTCAATAACCTCCCCTGTCGCGGGAGAAGCCTTTCGTCCTGCAGTGGACTGTTATGGGCTGTAATGTGAAGTATTGTGTTGCATTGTTATTGATGTTGTGGTTACCTATCGATTGCTCCATATGCTCCATAGGCATTACACATTAGTTATGGATTTATTATGAATTTGATTTTGTGTCAAAATAATGCAAAGACGATGTTTTGTTTCACTTTTTTGTCGCGCCTGTTTTTTTATTTTTCGGTGGTCAGGAAAAAGTTTTATGTACTAAAGTGAGGTACTCCTTAGTGGCCAGTTGCATTTTTCCTTCTGTATAGAAAATTTTTTCTCTATGCATTTTTCACATAATTTATCTTTACAATAATAATATTGGCATTGTTCTGTCATTGGCGGGCATTCTGTGAGACAATAAAAGCGTAGGCTGGGCTATTAATTAGTTTACTTATAAATCATAATAAAATAAAACACGGTTATGAAACTTACACTTTCAGGCGACTGAATATGTATCCATGATCCAATCTGGTCAGGTTCCTCTGATAATAGGGTCACGGAGTTCAGAAGGCAGTCGTTCCACTGTAATTACCCGATCTGCTAAATCCTGGATCATGGTTAAATTGGACCCCGGGCCTTCGTGCGTGAGAGCACAACCAGGACATTATCGCCAAGATGATTATATATTTTATGGATGATATTGGATCATCATCACAGCCCGTAACAGTCCACTGCAGGACTTAGGGCCTCTCCCACGAAAGGGGAGGTTATTGCCATAATCTGCATGCATGGCAGGCGGGTTGGAGATCGCAGTGTTTAAATATAACAATGGAAAATGCTGCTGCCCATTTTCCAGACTACGGAGACTCTTGATCTTTTGCCTCGAAAACATTAGTCGCCTTATACGACACCCATGAGTGTAAGGGGTTGGTGCTATTCTACTCTGCCGGACACCACACGGCCCACATGATATTGGATACATTAGTCTAAATAAGAATTAAAATTTATTTTATTTTGTGTAAGACACGATTTTTTGTTTTACGAAGTCACAGATTCACAAGTACATAAAACTTTCTGAGACCAGTTGCATTTTCGAATAAAATCACTTTACAATGTCACTATGTTAAGAATTTTTATACGACCTTTAAGGTTCCAAATTCAAATCACTTTACTACCTTAGGAGTTTCATACAATATTATCTCTCTGCGGGTAATAATTCCATTTACACATTTCATGAGTTATAATCGAGCAGATCTAAAAAAAATTGCTATGCTACTCAACTTACCTCTAGTTTACATAGTTCTCATTATCAAGTAAATAATTACCAAATGTCATAATCAGCCTAACGCAGTCCACTTCTGACATAGGTCATTCCATAGTTTCAACATTCCTATCTCTCCATCGGAGACTATACAAAAATTGAAAAGATCAAGACCCTATTTTTTAAACCGCTCGCTGTCACACGAGCGCTCGCCTTCTAATGCTTGTCTTTTTTATCTCTAGCAATTTACCATGATTGTGAAAACGATAGGTAGCGCACGCGAAATTACTAGGGACTAGATCGGAGACTTTCAAGATTAGCAATATCTTGACGAGTGGGGCTTTGTATTGTAGTTTCGACATGCAAGATGCATAGAGAACTTTAAGAATTACTGCCCGTAGCTAATGAACGGAGCTTTCGAAGCAACCTTCAAAGTAACTATGCGACGCCAGGCTAAACAACAGAGATATTCTTAGAATAACTTACGCGGTTACATGGTTATATTTTTATGCAATTTTTTCAAATAAGTGTGAGAGTATGAATATAGGACCCAAAAGTGGTATGTTAGGATTGTAGCTTGTGACACTTAATAGTATCTGCACGGAGCGATAGCTGTGGGATGCGGGCGTTAGAGCTTAAGTAAATAGGTATCTACGTTTATGTGCTTTAAAAATATAATAAGATAGATACTTTGAATTGTATATTTAAAGGATGTTTTTGGATATTTTTATACTAGAAATTTTACTCCTAAATAAGTATCCCCAAGATATAGATTAGTCATCACCCGAGCATTTATAATAACATCTAGCAATACTCAATAGAAAATAGAAATCACAAGCCCAAGCCGGCCCCAGCGCAGCATTTAGCGCGAAAAACAGCGGTATAACAGTCGGGCTGGCGCGGGCTGATCCCACCGGCTGCGTCCATGTCAGATTAAGCCGAGCAAGTATTTTACGCTACACCTGTGACAAAGACACGTGAAAAAGGTAAATTTTGTTTGAAACGCGCCCGTAAATTGTTCCCGACGAGACTAGAATACGTACAGGCATTTAGCGGGCCAAGGGGTGGATTGCGCGCTTTACCGTAATGTGCGCGCCGTGTTGTGTATTTCGTTTTAAGGGATTTTAAATGGTAAGTATATGGGTTTATACCTAATTTTAGTTCACCGATGTGCATTTTGGACGGCTATAATATTTCATGTCACATTTTCATCACATATTACATTCTTTCAATTGTATTGAAATAACCTTGGCGTTTTTGTCCCGGTTGTGCTCTCGAGTACGAGGACACGGGGTCCGCCTTGACCATGATCCAGGATTTGGCAGATCAGGCAATTATAGTGGAGGGACTGCCATCTGACCTCCGTGGCCCTGCTACCAGGGGAACCTGACCAGATTGGATCATGGCTACTTGGTTATTTCTTTCAATTGTATTTTACCAAAACGATGGTTCGAGTGTGCTACGTTGGTAATTTCGGCTGCAATCGCTCCTTCTGCGTAATCACCAATGAAGAAAAATGTCATACGATGTTTTTTGTTTACGCGAGGGAAAAACAACACAAGGTAAATACTTACTTTTTATCTTTGAGCATCCGTGGCCTAGCGAGTCGGACGCGTAAGCGAGAGATAGCAAGTTCGATCCCCAGTGCCGCCATGTCCCAAATTAATTATCTTACGGGAAAAACATCGCAAGGATACCGACACATTCAGGCGACAGGTAACCATTATCCAAATCTGGTCAGGTTCCCCTGTTAAAAGGGTCATAGAGGTCAGACGGCAATCGCTCTACTGCCAAATCCTGGATCATGATCAAGGCGGAACCCCGTGCCTTCGCGCGCGGGAGCACGACCGGGATATTGACGCCAATATTATTATAAAACCTAAACCAACGTGTTACCAGGGGTTGAACATAAGATGGATCGCCTTTCAAAAGATGACAAGACAGCGGGGTTGGTAACAATCCATTTTTATTGATAACCGGGCGTAACAGGATAAAGAAAAATACCTACAACGCGTACGGTCTTCGCAAATTTAAAACGTCCATAATGTTCAACCAAAATAACTTGTACGGACATTTTAGTAATCCTAATTGAGGCCATGATACATGTTTCAGTTTACGTATAATATACGTATACTGAAACATGGATATCGTAACCGTATCCATATATACGGAACCGAAAGAACCGACCGAATTCGGATAACCCCCGACGAATAATAATATTTTCTAAAATATTTGATTATATCGCTTATATACTACATATAGTAGACATCGATTTAAATGAAAGAACCATCTCGATGAAACTGACATTCAAATAGGCTTATCCGTTTGGGAGTTACGATGCCACAGACAGAAACACAAAGCTACAGATACACAGATAACCATCTCAAACTTATTACACCCTCTTTTTTCGTAGGAATTAAAAAAGCAACAGAAAAGGCGTTCTGTTGGGTCGAATTGTATTTATCTACCGGAAAAACAAACTTCTACTCATACAGTGAGTTCGATTCCGAACTGGGAATGTTTATTTTACTTTCTCTGCGCTTGGTAGGAATGTTTGAATATCCCTATGGAACGCTTTTTAATGGAATGTTTATTTATTCATAAATTTGTATACGTACAAAAGTTTAGCTACCCGGCCTGACTTCGTTATGATACACCTATGACACAATGTACGTACACAGGCGCAATAACCTAAACATTCTTAGTTCGTACAGTAAAACATGGAATCCAAAGTAATTTGAGATTCAAATCTCTCTATCTGCCAGGCTGGTTGCCTGGAAGAAAATGAGAGATAAACCCGCATGTTGTTTTTAATTTCCACTGTTTTGTGCTTATTGTATTATTTGTCTCTACCTATTAGTGAAAATATTATCAAAAACCGATGGTGTAGGGTCTTTTGTAATCCTCTATCAGGGCTCAATTTTAGGACCACTTCTTTTCAAAGTATTTGTTAATGATATCAGTAAGTGATTTCGATATTCAACATTACTGTGCTGACGCCACGAATATTTTCACTAAAATTACATGCACGCGAAAAGCTGAGGCTCTCCAGTCCGATTAGAGTCGACTGGATGATTACTGGCGTACTAAAAATGTATTTTTACTCTGTTACTGTTTGTATAATAAGCTGGACCTTGAGAAATGCTTTGCAGTCATTTATACACATAAGGCTAATATCATTTCACTACCAGAAGCATTGAAAGGGCATAATTTTCAAGTTCGAAATGATATCCCAGACCTTGGTGTCATTCGCGATTCTGACATTATTTTTGACGTCCACGTCGAAGACAAAGGCTACCAAGGCTCTCGGTTTTGTAATGCGTAATTCGGTATGTTTCCCGCGGCATTTGCATTTTAAGCAAAATTTTGGGGGCATTTGTTAGGAGCAGCCTGGAGTACGTCTCGTACATCTGGAACTTAGTTTACCAAGCATAAATCCAAAGATTTGAGCGAGTGCAAATGAAATTAAATATTGTTTTAAATATTTTTATTATTAATGTTTTCGTTGTCTGTAACTGTTATTGTGTCGTGGTGTGCTATGTGTAATAAATGTATTTTCTTTCTTTCTTTCTTTCTTTAAATTTATAAAGCATCTGGGTTTCAGATTGCGATGCCCCGTAGCTCTTCAAAATTCATTCGTCGCTGGAGAAGCTCCGTGAAATCGCAGACATTCCTTTGAAGCTATAGAATATATTAAATAGAAATATCCACTGCCCTGATTTGTTGAGCTGTATCTCCCTAACCGTACCGTCGAGAATTTTGAGACCAAATAATTCTCAAAAATCAGCGTCAGCTAATTACAGGCGAAACAGCTTTTGTTGCGTGGCTGCAAAAGGTCTTAATAATGCTTCAATAGAGCTTCATCTCGACATAATTATTTGCAAAGTAAATGCGGTCTAGCTTACAACGGTCACCTACTAGCTAACTGCACCGAGCTATTAAGCTTTCACGTTATTCTTGTTGATTGCATGTTTTGTTCGTAAATAACTTATTTTTTCTGATGAAACTGTAGTTATGTATCCATTGTTGTGTAATATGCTGTTGGTTTTCCAAATAATACATAAATATGTTGTTTAATACCAGTTCTATACAGTATACAGTAATACAGTAGCTAACATTTCCTCCTGTGCCATTTCAGTTAATGAGGCTTAACTTATGATGATTACTCGAGAGAGGTGGAAAGTCGTATCCATTAAACGGTAATGCAGTGATGCCAGTCCCTTGATCCCTTGCTAGGTACCAAATACTTGTGTTTTCAAAATACGTATATATAAGTGGCAACCCTGCAAACTACTTCATATTGGTATAAACTAAAGAGATATTTAAGTAAAGTTTATCAAGACTTTTAAAATATTTTACGCTTTTTTTCCAATAGGTACCTAAACCTATTCAAATCCTTACACCCTTAATGATGATCCTTAATACAAAATGTTAAGTTTTAGTACTAGGTAGGTAGGTACTACCAGGCATACTTCAAGTCTCTACAAGTACTAAAGTTTACATGTTTGCATATCACGCTCTCAATGAGTTTTCCAAATCTGAAGTTTACGAACTTTCCGGCGATAGTTGCGCTGTTGGCTCGCACAATATTGACTGAAGAAACATTGACAAAACGCAAACGTGAACTACGTGAGAGGCATACGGCCAGTACGATTTTTCGAATAGATAGAGTACACTTTTATGTCTCCCATTTCCAAGTAAGTAGATTTCCACGAATTGCCTATTTTTTATGTTGAGCGAGCACATAACATTTGAGGAATATCAACGTGCTCACGATGTACGATAATATAGATCGGTGCTCGTGTCCATGGAATTATGGAAGTCAGTGTTGTTACTAAGTACTCCTCCACAATTATGGGCACATTTTTAACGCGTTTTTTATGAACAAATCTTGTTAAAAATTCACATGAATGTACTTATTTATGCTGGCAGCACACGTCAGGTTCACTTTTTCGGACCGTTCGGTCCAATCGGAAGCGATCGTTACCGCGCTGCGCTTTTGTATGGATTTCACGACGTCGCATCGGATGGCCTGATCGATGACCAGCCTGTGAGGCCAGTTAAAGTTACGATAGACGTAGATACTCGTACCTATACCACGCACACATACATTAATTTGTAAACTCTGCAACAATTAATTTCACTTTATCAAAGGCACGTTTGTGCCATTGTGACGGTAGTTCAGGGCTCATTTGGCCGGCATAATATGACGGCGCAGCTGATGCGTGATGCGTCGGGACAATTATGAGTTATGCATGGCTGCGCAGAGGCTGCCATCTCCCAATTAACACGGCAATTATCCAATCGCAGTGTTGTAAATTTAATTGGCAGCTCTAAACTGACAATACAAAGGCTCGCGTTGATTGGATGCTCAGCTCAGAATCAGGATGTATTGTATATATTCGTAATTATAATGATAGACTAAAATAAAATGAAATGCTAACAAAATATCCCGACTGTCACTTCATTTAATTTTAAATGGGTACCTCCATAATATTAACTGTTTAGCTGTGTAGCTTTAACAAAATTCAAACACTAATGGATGAAAAGACGTTCCAATGTTTGTATGGAAAACATTGTCATTAGGGTACTTTTTACTTGAAACTTGGTATTATGACGAATACCTAATGATCATCTTGGCGTTAATGTCGCGATTGTGCTCTCGTGCGCGAGGGCCCGGGGTCCGCCTTGACCGTGATCCAGGGTTTGGCAGATCAGGTAATTATGGTGGAGCGACCGCCATCTGACCTCCGTGACCCTGTTAACAGGGGAACGTGACCAGATTAGATCATGGTTACACATTCAGTAGCTTAAAGGTGCAGGTTACATCACGATGTTTTCCTCCACCGTAAGAGCATCGGGTTAATGTTTAACAAATGTCGGTACATAACTCAGAAAAGAGTCACTGGTACATGGCCGCATTGGGGTTCTAACTCGGTATCTCTCGCCTACCAATCAGACACCACCGACGCTTTTAAATTTAAATTTACGAACATCGGCTCTATTTAAATTTTATCTCATAAAAGAGTAAAAAGGGGTTAAAACATTTTCTAAAATTTCTTGATCTTAACCTAAAAAGTTGACGAAGAACGTCATTTTGACAGTAGACCCCTTTTATGGCGTAATAATCCACCCCTAGAGGGAAAAAAGGGGGGCTGTAAGTGTAGGAAGTTTTAAATAAATAGGATGGTTTCAAATTTTATTTATGTAAATAAAGTTTGCATTACGGACTTATTATGGATCTGCTTGTTTTTTGCTTTTCAGTTCTTCAACAGCAATTGAAAAAATATTTTAGAACATCACAATAAAAGACTTCAAATCCGCCATTTTGTATTTTTTTACTTCCTAAGTATCCAGTGATACTCGCGACATCAAGACGAATCAAACGACTTATTAATTCAATACAGGTCAAATACATAAGTCATGTCACCCCTTTCGCCTCAGTCTGGGTCAAAAGTGTATCTACCTCCTTCAAAACGAAAGTATAGGATAAAGAATATACGATCACTATCATCACAGCCCGTAATAGTTCACTGCAACAATCGAGGCCTTTCCCACGAAAGGGGAGGTTATTGCCATAATATCTACGGGTTGGAGATCGCAGTGTTATAAATATAACAATCGAAAACACGGCTGCCCATTTTCTAGCCTACGGAGTCTCTTAAATCTTTTAAGTCAAAAATATTAGTCGCCTTGTGCGTCACCCACGAGTGGAGGTTGCTGCTATTCTACTTTGCTGGACACCACACGGCCAATACACGATATACTAACCTTTGTGAACCGCAGGCCTCGAGTCATACGATTTTCAGTTTTGATTTCCATCATTAAAATTTCAATACATTATAAATTATATTGACCGTACCAAAAGCGAATGTTAGTAAATAGGGAAAATAAGCTTTAAGCATCGTATTAAATTTTTAATGCCGAAAATAATAATTGAAAACCGTTCGACTCCAGACCACCGGTTCAAAAATAGGGCTCCTTTCGTCCTGATTTTTGTAATTATGCAAATTCGCCGGCGTAAGTTTAAGGACAAATACTTTGAGCGCGATAACATCTAACCCGACCGTATATTTTAGCACGTCCTTATTCTATCTGTGAAAGGGGTCCTGGCCTAATATCTAATGACTTTTACTACAAAGGTGCACCGCTTCGCCATAAATAACCGACGATATAAGGCGAGGCCGGCCCCAACAAAAACCCTCCGACAAGATCAATTGTGCGACGAGCCCTCGGACATTCCCAATCAATATTTACTTGAATACGGTCAGAAGAAATCCCATTCGTACAAAGGAGCAGTATCCGTCGAATTATTTATTTTTCGTTTGCCAAGTAAATATTTTACAGACGGACAATGACCGCCGTAGTAACGAAAATTTATCTATTTGTATGTCTTGTTTTCTAAAATCCACGACAAATCACGCAAGTAATAGCTATCTGTGTAGGTAATTTGGTAGATACCTATATGCTTCGCTAATGGGAAATCGTGTGTCAACTTTTATGCACATTTTACTTTTATGCTTCATCCGTGAAAATGTTTTTGCATAAAATTTACTGTTTAAGGCTGCAGGGTTACGAACTCTGTCAGTTACTGGGCTCTCCATTTACTGAACCGTAGTTAAAGTACCTACATATTTTAAACCTAATACAATTCAGCCGTGTTTATTGCGGAGTTATTTTGAATTTAGACCTATTTACATTCTTTAATTGAAGATTTTTCTGAAATTCAATATAAATTCTCAAACCACCTTCATCTAATAAAACCAACTATAACTGTTAAAATTAAAAGAAAACCAAGACCATCTACTCGTAATTCTTTCGAACACATTGGCGTGCATATAAAGCAGCCCATAGCTAACGCACATAGTACGAGACATAATCGGGCCCCATGAATTGTTAGCTAATACGCTTTTTCGTGGGATAAGTCACCGCCGGCCATAAACTAGGAGTATAAATGGAGACATTATATCGTGCGTGAACGTTAGTTTTTGCCGGGCGGCGGGCCGGCTCCGCGCCCTGATTTATCGTAGGTATTACTAACAAACTTACGATTGTGGATCGCGCCATAAATGCATGGCACTTGCCCTTAATGCGCGCAGTGTTCGCTGCGCGGAACTGGAATGGTGTCATTAAACGGAACGACACCCGCCAGTGAACACCTCCGCTTCGTTTTTAACATATTGACTACGAAACTCGGTGATTCCGCCTCGTTACATAAACACCCCCGTATTTTGGAAGCGCTGTTTTCGCTTTTTAGCAAAATGGAAGGGAATGTCTGAATAACTGGGTGTCGAGTGGACCTAGTCTATGGTTATGCGTTTGTGCTACTGTAGGTGGATACAGTCGATGAAACCGAATGTTAAGCAACTTGACTTAAGTCTAAAATTGGCCGTGTTACTAGAAACCACAGACATAACAGACTAGACACAAATCACAAATATTCCCTGTTCGCTCACTCTACAATGATTATAAATCTTGCTATCCCGATTTTCATCTATGGGAATAAGTTGACGGAAAATGACGTGCGCAATGTTTTGAACGTTCGACATGTTGCTGAAGCTCCTTTAGACCTGACGTTTCTTTTGAAACATCGATGTAAATTTTATTAGGAAATTATTATGAATAAAATTTAAATAAAACCATCTAAAAGACGGTGTAATTTAGGGCACATTTATGTGAAAGCGCAAATTATGGGAATACACCTGGATTATCCTTTCACCGGTAAATAAACATTCGTGGTCGCGGCGATCGGAAATCAATTTAAGAAATTGTAACAAAAATATGCATCGTAATAATTGAAATGCTTTACCTTATATCAACATGCCATTAGAGATATATTTAAAATAATTGGCAAATTGAGCAATAGGTGAGGTGTCTAAATAGGTACGAAAATATTTTGATGCTAACAGGGTCGGACTTAGTATTTATTGTATATAATTTTAATACTCAAATCTTGTAAATAGCGGTCCACAATTTTATATGTATTAGGGTTTCATACCAAAAATGTACCTAGATGACATTTTAAATGTTCAGACATTTTATGCAACAACGGATTAATTGCGTATTTACGTTTATTTACATAAATATTTGTTTTTCTTGGTTTCTTAAACACCAGACATGGTGATGTCTGGTTATGCAAATTGGAAGTGCTGCGTTGTAAACATTTTGAAGAACAAGATAATAATTAGTTGCAAGTCCCTTCTGTCCTGGTGCACCAGCATTATATGAATTTTTACTGAAAATACAGGATATGCTGCCTGTTTAATATATTAATGTACCTATCCTTTACATTTTTTTTTTTTCATGACTTGAATATAAAGTCCTCTAGAGGGCTTCATATTTAATTTGTGAAGTCACATAGGCCAACCTGTGAACAATGCAGACGCTTCTAACGATAAGTAAGTAGGTGTCTACTTAGTTTAGAAGTTATGAGGCAACAAATAAACATTAACACCGGTTAAAACCATAACCCTCCTTTTTGCAAAAGCAAGCACTGCTGATTCACTGCATGTAGGATCGAGAAATCGAAATGGTGGTAGGTATCAGAGCGTGGGTTTGATTCACTAGACACCTTACCTTTTATTATAATGACAATATTAAATTATAAGGACAAGTTTTAAAAATTGCGTAGTCGTCTGGAGCGAAATAAAAGTCAGATTTGTTTGTGATCGTTACGAGTAGAAAATCGCAGCATAATATAACTTATCTGCAGATGGACTGCCTTGTTCTGTCCCTGCATTTGCATTAGAGTGTGTGCTATAGAGATGTGCGACATTTTGCCACGTATTTAAACTCGGAAATGTACTCTCTGCTTCTGTATATAAATTTTTTTCTTTATGCTAGAAACCGAATGTTTAGCAAGTTAACTTGAGTTTGAAATTGACCTTGTTACTATTTACCGACTTGTCATTAATGTCATAATGTCGTTTCTCGTAATAATACGAACAAATTAAGAAGACAACTAAACTGCTCAACATTCAGTTTCCTCGACTGTACATGAAACTGAGTTGTACCTATGAATCGTAAGATATCACGGTCACGAGTTACCGTTTTCTATAAGACCGTAACCGTTTATCACGTGGTTTCTACAAAAAAATATTCTTATAAATGCGTAAGTGTGTACGATATAACTGCTATGTTTTATGGCTACACGAGTAGATACTACTGGACTGATTCTGGAAAAGTCTTCGTGGGCGAAATCGCTAGCCTTTACATATTTTTTATTCATATCACCTTCTGAGAAAAGATGAACCACATTGATCCCTTTGTCCGTAGTTCCACGAAAGATTATTAGGTACACGCAAGTAACTGCTGGAGTTATTCCAGTTGCAGGTAGCAGAAAAGGTTTATTTAATAACTTCACCGCAGATGTACATACTACGAAACGAAAATCGAAATACGGCGACGTTCCTTTAAACAAGTTCCTCCAGCTATTCCTAAGAAAGTATAGTAGACACAGTGAACTAGCACCTATATGTTTACTAACAAAAGTTTGTGTCCGCCGGGAGCTAGTAGTCTCGCAAAGTTCGCGAATGAGCGACTGGCGAACGCGGAACTGTGTTTAGCAGACACATTTGTACAACTCGTTTATTCATTACAATTGCCTTTGTTATATGCTACGTCCTTCATAGTTTCATACGATACACTACTGATTGCTTATTTAAGTGACTGCTTTTGATTAACGCTTAATGGTTTAAAATGACTAATGGACGTTTTTACTAAAGACGAAATCGCCAAGTTTCGTCTTAACTAGTTTTTAGCTAATCAGCAACAGATAAGAAAGATCTTAGCCGATTCCTAAGTTCAGTGTAAACGTCAATAAGGCGCTTGTCCTAATTGACAACGGTCGTGCGACCATGGTCGTGCGATGAGCAGTTTTGAGGTCTCCTAATTGTCGAGCGACGTCGGTCGTACGACCATGTTGAAAATTAGAACAGCGCATTAAAGTGTTTCTGTCCGATAATTTAATAATTCCACTTTAAAATGCAATATTATTAGGAACCTTTAAATAAGGCCTTTTAAACTAAGTACATACAAGAGATTGTTTGATCGCGCTATCTTAGCTAAACAAAGACCAAATCTTAAAAGTCCTTCGCTAGCATGATAACTATATCAACTCCAAGTGGCATAGATTACTCGTACCTATCTCTTTATTCCGCAAATGATCCCGTGGGATAATTAAAACTGACAAATAAATAATTCATTCATTCATATTGCAGGCGGCCGGCAACAGTTGGGAAGCTGCTAGTTGTTATCACTATGTATATAGCTGAATACCGGGGAGTGTCAGTGGCCTAATGGTTAAGGGGTTCGACTTGTACCTCGAGGTACTGAGTTCTAACCCCCGCCATGAGTTAAGTAAGTGCATTAGTTGAGCACTAACTGATGCTCTTACGGTGAGGGAAAACATCGTGATGAAACCTGAATGTGGACAAAGGTGTTGAAAAAGAAAACTACAGGTAGTTTATACAGTTACAGAAAATTACTTCTAAAATTTATTTTAAAAAGATTTAAATTTATCAAATATGTCGATGTGAGCACATAAACTGTTAAAGTTTTGGCTCATTCTTATTAAGAGTTGTTAATATATAGCCGACAGTCAAAGCTGCCGTTCACAATTGTGCAGTTTTGTTCACACTGCAGAACACACAAGTCTAACACCCACCTTTTGTCATCAAGACTATGTATGTATCCGAAATCGAATCAAACGGCCCATGTATTCCGTCAGAGCGCGTCTGATTCCCAGTCTGATACACAAAGTTCGTAAGAATCACCGTTGAATTGACTCAATTTTATTTTTATGAACCCCGTAAATAGGGGCCCCAATGACTGAGCAGTATTCAAATATACTTCGCACGAGAGAATTATACAGCATCAACCACGAGGTCTCTGATCTGAACGGTTTAGCAATATACATAATAAAGTACTACATTTGATTGGCCCTGCTACATATACTATCATAATGATCTCTAAACGACAGTGCGGAATCAAATATTACACCTAAATCCCGCATAGTATTAATTCGGCGTAATATGACGTCCTGTAGATATATTTGAGGACGATCGTGGCAAAACAGCCCCAAGCGACAGGATGCTCATTACTACGATAGGCATAGACCAGTGGCAACCGATTTAGTACATCTATGCTGTAATACTTTATTTATATCTGTATGATCATTCTAAGTGACGCGCTTAGGTGATATTTAGCAGTATCGTCTGGTCATCTTTTCGTTAATACCAAGGTTGTGCTCTCGCTTGCGAGGGCCCTACTGTGTACCTATAATGGTGTATACCTACTTTAAATACACCGAAATCAAACTCATTATCAATTATGCCTTATTTATTAAAGCAATAAACTATTCTTCCGATCATACATTATATATTTAGGGCGATTTGCTCCAAATTCATAAACGTTACATTTAATTTGTTAAGTGTACAAATTAACTTCTTTAAAAAGGGAAATACATACTCCTGGTGCCCTTAATCACAATCTATTCTTTCGTCCAATATAAAGTAATAATGACAGGCATTTATATATCGTCATGGGGTGCCAATTGGTTTCCGGGCCTGGTTGAAAACCAGTTAGTTCGTTACCTTATTAATTTAACAAGAAAATTCCCCAGTGAATTACTAATTAGCGCACAGTAAAGTGAACTACAGCCGTTCTCGCGTCGATGCACACCCGACAGCCCTTCTGCAGCGCTGGCGTCGATATTAGTAAGCGGTATCTTAAATAAGCGGTAGTATAAATAAGCGGTATCTTTCCTGCAATTATCGGCGTATTTACGGGCGGAAAATGTCGGAGCGCACCGGGGAAGTTCGCACCGCGCTTACCCCCCGCACATTGTTAGCGGGAGCAATACCCCATTTACTCATTGCTAATATCGCTTTGTGAGAGTTACTATGCAATTTGGAGTTGTTTCTGCGGGTAGATTGCGTTTTGCATAGGTAAATTTGGTTACTTCAATGTGTAGAATACAAAATTTGCAATGTTAAAGTTATGTAGGAACTAACGCATAACACCATTTGCATCAACTATCAAAATTATATGTGTTCATATTTAGCGGAGCCACGAGCTAGATAAAAAAACTAGTGGCAATTTAATGCTTTGCTTGTTCATATTTATTTTGTTGACCTTACCTTACCAACTGTCTACTACCTAACTCACTATTATTACTATATGTTTAAAATGTAAAGAAATCGCAAAAAATTGGTTAAATGTGAGAAGCGGTGAGGTACTATGGTAACTAGATAACAATTGTGTTGATTTATCTCCCCGTATTCATTCAAATTACAAAGGGCCCTGGTAGAAAGACGAAACTTTCTTGGTGTTCTATTAAAGATTCTTTGGAATTAAAACATGAATCGAGAAGTTCCTTGAGGCAAGTTACGATCAGTATTATTTTTAAGTATTAAGAGCGTAATACAGCCGAGGGTCCCGCTGGATGGATGGATGGATAATGCATTTTATCGTAATTACTATCAAAATGTTATCACCAGTTTTTTTTATCTAGCTCGAGTGGCCCCGGTAGATATAAAAACATCAAAATTGAAGTAAATTACTTATTGAATATATTATTCACCATCATAATCTTAGCGTCTACCCCAGCTTCTGCCAAGGTCCACTTTCCCACTCATTCTTCTCCACTTCGCCTGGTCTTTAGCATCTTCGCGTCGTAAGCCTTTTACTCTCGCATACGAATCAGTGATGTCAATACATCGCTTCTTGTACCGCCCACGAGACAGATTTTTTGATACCTGGGCAGGTTTCGACACCAATTTCCTACGTATCCACGTCAGATATAATATTTCAAGTCGTGAAAGCCAACGCAGGTGAGCCTCCTCAATCATATCCGCTATATCCCCCACGCCAAGGCTGCCTCGAACTCGTTACGTACTCAAGCGAGTAGCGTAACTCGGCACATACACCTTAATTAATTTCCGGGAACGGCTTGTAGAAGGCCTAAAGGTCTTCTAGTGACAAGGTGGCGAACACATCTTCAAGGCAGACCGACAATCTGGTGAGGGTCGCAAGAGCACAAGCAGCCCAAAAGCGACCGAAATCGACAATTTGCCTTTTGTTTGGCAATGAACGTCTTTCGAGTGTCGCTCTGGATTTCTTTAATTACCGTACTGGACCCTCGGGGTGGACTATGTCAAGGCTAAAGTCAAGTGGTAAAAGAACCTAAAAGAAGCCCGACCTCACTACAATCCGGGAACTGTAGGGAAGAGAGCGAGCGATGGATACTTGCTTATTGTTATATTTAGCAAAATTATTATCATCAAAATGTTAATACTGATATTGTCTCTTAGCAAGCACTATCGGCCACTTAGCAGTCAAAAGTGTTTGTTCCAATACTGGCAGCGAAAGATTACCCAATCGATCGATCGCCGGGCCACGGCAAGACACTCTACTCGAAAGCGCTCCACTGGATAGAGCTACTCAGCGAGATCTTCTTATCTTTCCACGGGTTTACTTTGACGGTGGCTCTTTATGTATATAAAGAGCAAACAATTAAACACTTAGTTCAGAGTGATTTTGTTTAAAGTAAATAACAAATAAAAAAAAACATCTTGGTGATAATGTCCCGGTTGTGCTCTCACGTACGAGGGCCCGGGGTCCGCCTTGACTATGATCCAGGATTTGGCAGGTCAGGTAATTACAGTGGAGCGACTGCCATCTGACCTCCAGGACCCTGCTACCAGGGGAACCTGACCAGATCCGATCATGGTTACACATCCAGTCGCCTGAATGTGCAGATTTTATCACGTTTTCCCTCACCGTAAGAGCATCGGTTAGTATTTAACTAATGTACATAACTCGGAAAACAGTCATTGGTACATGGCCGGAGCAGGATTCGAACCCGGGACCTCTGGCTTACGAGTCGGATACTGTAATCGCTCGGACGCTCTAACTAAATCCTATTAATATTTTTTCCGTTGGGTTTCCAGTTTATTGTGGTACTAGGTTTTATATGTATGTAGCATAAAATTCTACTCCAGTCATAGCGGTCTCAATACATGCACCATTGTGCAAATATTGAAATCTCAACAAATACAGTTACGGATTTTTATAAAAGCTACATAGTGCACATCGAAAGTTCTGCGCTCTTAGCCGCTCATAAATGTTTGAATTTCAAATGTTATATTTTTTTAAACTCAATAAACTGAAGTATTAAAAAAATAATTGGCGGGCAATCGCGTGTAGGGTAAGGTAAGGGTAGAACGCTTCACAAATGAAGTTGCGTCGGGCCCACTAGTACATAGTATAAAATAAAGTCGCTCCTAGCCGTCTACGCGTCTGTCTCTCTGTATTTATGTATGTACGCTTAGATCTTCTAGTTAGTTATAAGGGTATACCGTCACTCACGGGGTGCCAGTCGGCAACACTTAGCCTGGACCAAATTCTTAAACACATTTAAGAATTACGTTTAACGTCATTTTGTATAAAATTATGTGTTTATCTTAATAAATGCGTTTAAGAATACGGTGCAAGCCGCCCTTAGCACTTTATTACGCTCGGAAATTCGAGTAATTTAAAAAATTACCTCCCAGCTTATAATGTTTACGATGAAATTTGAGTATATTTAGAAGGTTAACGTTGTTATGTTGGGGGGAAGAGTTCCTAATAAGCTAATCGCTTGCTGCTTAACATAATTCAGGGTAAGATGAGCTACACGCGTGAACTCGCAACATATTACGGCTACAACTGTAATTAAAAATTATGACTGCGGGCAGCGTCGTGTCGTGCCCAAATGAATTCGTTTGATTGTATTTTTTGTTTCGTTTCTGTTTGTTTTGAACGAAGTAGCTACCGACGGATTTTTTCTATCTTTGTATTTTCACAAGGTTGTAAAATATTCAATACCGTATAATGAATTTAAATTCAAAATGGGTATGCAGTGGTACGTAAGCAAGTCACTTAATCAGTAACCTTTTATATTTTTCTCGTTCTATTTACGACACGGTAATTCGTGTTAGTCATCTCGCTTACATCTGTGGACGAAGCTTACAGACAGCCCGTCTGGGCCTCGAGTTCGCTAACTTATTTAGTGCGATCGAATTGGATTTGGACGGGCATAGCAGCTTAACGTCAGTTTTAATTGTAGCAAAGTACCAAAAACGCGTAAACCCGATCCAATTACAATTCAATCGAAACATTAGTAACAATAGCAAAATACCAAAAACGTGCCAAACTGCCATTGACCTGTAATATTAAATTACAATTCGATCGAGCAAATATTAATATATTAGTAAACTTGAGGCAGATGACAAGAAATTTATAATAGCCATGGTATCGTTCGGGTATTCCTAACCCAATAAAAACCTATCATATCATACACGCACGAGTACAACCCAATTGCCGTAACAATAATAATTACCCGCAGTAAGAGCGTCAAGTGGCACCATATTATATGGGGGTTTTAGATTACTCAGCCACAAAGGGTTTGGGACTACACACTGCTGTGTGTAAAGGAAAAGTTAACACACTTCCAAGGAAAAGTTCACCAACTTCTCGACATAAATCCCCTGGCGAACAACATAATTAACGGATCCCTCATTGCTTTCAACTCTTTGTTTTTTCCTTACGAAATTCCGCGGTTACATGGCAACTTCCGGCCTCCCTGTCACTTCCCAGAGTTCCCAGTCAATAGAGACGTTTCAAACTTTCCCACTTCATGCCTCCACGCCTTTTGTCCTCTCCAACATTGCAACTTGAATAACTTTGTACTCAAACAGCGACACCATTTAAATGCACACTTTCCAAAGGTTTTAATTGAATTTCAAATGTTTACATTGTTGTCTGAGCAGTTGTTCTGTGCAAATGGAACGGGGAAGAGTGGGATTTGGTAAATGTAGTTTTAGTGGGTACTACACATTATAAACGTCTACGAGATAAATGAGCCTGCGGCAAGCGAAATACAAATGGGCTGACTGTTTTGTTGTGAGATCAGCCCATCAACGCGGCGCCTTAAAAAGTTATTATCTGCGTGGTAAATACGTGTTCCGTTTATGTTTTGCTCTAGCGAGGATCTGCGAGGTCTAACTAAACATTTTATTTTTCTTTATTTTCACACTGTTAAATACTTCAACCTATATACTTACCACTGAGGTGTCAAAGAAGCGTACGGCCCGCTTGTGTATTGTTGTTGGTACTAGTTGTGATAATGCATTTTGGTCTACCATTGTAACTATAGCTAATGGATCATCCGTAGGTTAATGATTTACATAAATATTTTTCATTTAAAAACATGCGTTACAGCCCCTGTGTGTGTCTGACTTTTATTTGTCTGACTATACCTAATGTACCTTAATATAAACTGACTATTTGAAGAAGACCCAATATGTCTATGCGGAAGATCAAAGCCAAATGTGAGTGCAATCTAGCCTGGATTTACCAAGATCTCATACGGGATAATAAAGTAACTTTATAGCCTACATTGTAAGTCAAAAATCGCTGTAAGTCATGGCTACAATACGAGCAAGTGTGTTCTAAAGTATATTCTTCGCATTCGAAAAAGCTCCCACTAAAGCTCGATACAATCTTCTATTCATCATCATCGTCATTATCACAGCCCATAACAGTCCAATGCAGGAATTAGGGCCTCTCCCACGAAAGGGGGGGTTATGGCCATAATCTCTACGCTTGGCAGGTAGGTTGGAGATCGCAGGATTTTCCACCCTACGGAGACTCTAGATCGATTGCCTCGAAAACATTAGTCGCCTTGTACGGCAACCACGAGTGTAAGGGGTTGGTGCTATACTCTGCCGTACACCACACGGTCGAGTTAGACTTTTATTATTTAACGTTAAATTGAATTAAGCCATGTGCCGTCGTCGTTCAATAGCGCACGACGTGACTGGAACTCATAGGCGTGTAGATAATTTTAGCCTCAATTAAGCACACGCTGTAGCTGTCCATCCTAGTTTGAACGCGACCTAACGTATGCAAACGAGCCTCGTGGTAACTCTGAATTGCTGCCTATTTCTGTGCAGTATAAACACACTGCGCTTAATTGACTCATTTTGTACCCACGAACCACGGTATTGTATTTAGGTACTTCAATGTAGTTTTTGTATAATAGAAATAAAGTATCCAACTGAATGGATTATATACATAATGTAACTGCTGTAAAATGTAAAAAAGTGTGTGTTTTAATTACTGTTTGGAATTCAATATTAAGGTATATATTAATATATATAAACATTCACGCTCGTATTCTACAGGAGTAGCCAGAGTCTCTAGAGTGCCACAAGCTACGATCCTAACACACCTCTTTCACATTCTTTTTTCTATTCATATTTATTTATTTCACAGTTATACAAATTATAATTGGTGTACCTAACACCAACAATAGGTGATAAGGCTCTCTTGAAGAACTTCAGACCAATATCGCTGCTGACCCATGTGTATAAGCTGTTTTCGAGAGTCATTACGAATCGTCTCGCACGCAGGTTTGATGACTTCCAGCCTCCCGAACAAGCCGGATTCCGAAAAGGTTTTAGTACCATAGACCACATTCATACGCTGCGGCAGGTTATACAGAAGACCGAAGAGTATAACCGGCCATTATGCTTGGCGTTTGTGGACTATGAGAAAGCCTTCGATTCGATCGAAACTTGGGCGGTGCTCCAGTCTCTACAGCGGTGCCAAATTGACTATCGATATATCGAAGCACTGAAGGGTTTGTACGAAAACGCCACTATGTCAGTTCGTCTCCGGGATAAGACCACAGAACCTATCCAGCTGCAGCGGGGTGTTAGACAAGGTGATGTCATATCACCGAAGTTGTTCACTGCTGCACTGGAGGATATCTTTAGGCTTATGGACTGGGACGGACTTGGCATCAATATTAACGGCGAGTACCTTACTCACCTCAGATTTGCTGACGATATCGTAGTCATGGCTGAAACCCTGGAAGACTTGGGCAAAATGCTCGATGAGCTCTGTAGTGCCTCTCAACAAGTAGGTCTTAAAATGAACATGGACAAGACGAAAATTATGTCGAATGTCCATGTTGTGCCTACTCCAGTGACCGTTGGAGGCATTCCACTTGAAGTTGTTGACGACTATTCATACCTAGGACAAATAGTTCAGTTAGGTAGGTCCAACTTCGAGAAAGAGGTCAATCGACGAATCCGACTCGGTTGGGCAGCATTCGGGAAGCTACGCCATATATTTTCGTCCCAATTACCGCAGTGTCTCAAAACGAAGGTCTTTGACCAATGTGTGTTGCCAGTGATGACATACGGAACCGAAACGTGGCCGCTCACTGTGGGCCTTATAAGAAAGCTCACTGTTACCCAAAGGGCAATGGAAAGAGCTATGCTCGGAGTCTCTTTGCGCGATCGAATCAGAAATGAGGAGATCCGCAAGCGAACCAAGGTCACCGACATAGCTCTAAAGATTGCCAGACTGAAGTGGCAGTGGGCAGGGCACATAGCTCGAAGAACAGATGGCCGATGGGGCAGTAAAGTTCTCGAGTGGCGGCCACGTGCCGGAAGACGCAGCGTGGGTAGGCCTTCCACAAGGTGGACTGACGACCTGGTAAGGATCGCAGGTACCAGCTGGATGCGAAAAGCACAGGACCGGCCTTTGTGGAGATCTCTGGGGGAGGCCTATGCCCAGCAGTGGGCGTCTTCTGGCTGATATGATGATGATGATGATGAACACCAACAAATTTTTTTTTTTTTATTAGTCCAGTACTTGACCGCCTACTGTTGGTATGGGATGATGCGAAATTTAAAACAAGTACAATATTTGTCAAAAATCTAACTTTGTGAACGAACTTTATAAAATAGTCTACGCAAAAATGTCAATAAAAATCTCGCAAATCAACTCCAGTTCTTAGAATGGTAGCTTACGATCTGCCTTCAATCAATGAAGAAGCTACACGTGTATTGAATATAAACATTCCAGACATATACACGTATTTGCATGTAAGATACCGACAAGGTATGAATCTTATGAGGCAAGGGACGGGAATACATCTGCACTTCTTTAGCGCCTACGCAATATTGAACTTGGAATACAATGTATTGTATAGCGTAGAGCCTTATGACGCCTATCCTTCGGTGGGAAGGGATTCATTATGATTCACCTCGCAGCGTCGCAATATGAGAAAGGAATCAAAGTTATTGCATCGACGGCTACACCGTGAAATCAAGTACAAAGTACCCACTTATTCGTTATTCCCTGCAAGGTAGCTTTCATCTTTAACAAGTGCGCGGTAAATTATATGTAAATCCTCCTTAAGGAGGAAAGTGGTAATTGGAGTAAAGCCTATAGATTGCCCCATTACCCTAATGGAGCAATCTATACTAATATTATGAAGAGGAAAGGTTTGAATTTTTATCGGTTTGTTTGTTTGTATGTTTGTAATGGATTAACTAAAAAACTACTTAACCGATTTAAAAAATTATTTAACCTGTAGACAGCTACTCAAAATATAAAAACGGAACCCTTATAGCTTCGTTGTCCGTCCGTCCGTTCGTTCGTCTGTCAAGACCCTTTCTCTCAGGAATGAGTGGCACGTAAGTCGAGTGCGCAGAAATCAAAATTAAGGTGTCGGCCGCAGCGTCATGCATAAGTGCTGACGTATTTATAAGTCTTTATTTACGAAGAACAGGGAAGGTACATTTTGGTCTTATAAACAATATTACATTCCAGTTCATCACGTTCAACCAGTATTAAAAGGCATGCAAAAATGGTCAATGTAAACATTATTTTAACGTACAATTTAAATATTATTTCACCAGTAAAAGCAATGCTTCATTAGCAATTATGTAGCTCCTTTTTGAACTTATTATTTAGCTGCTCTTTTATTTTTTGGTGGAATATTATTAAATGTAGATATCGCCATCGATCCGCATTGTTTAAGATATAATGTTCAGTTGGGCGTAATCTTGTGTACAAGTCGAAGTTGATTACGAGTATTCCCTGAGTTCTATATCTTTTGCTACTGTGAATAATCTGGGATTTAATCTCACAAAAGCTACCTCAAAAATGTAAAGGCTAGAAAGAGGTAGTATATTTTGAGTTCCAAAAAGGGGACGACACAGCTCATAAGGAGGTGCCCGAAACTTAGCTCGAATACATTTTTTGAGCAATATATGCTTTATTGATGTCCGTGCTGTTACCCCAAATTAAAAGGCCGTACCGAAGTGCAACCCTCGATGCGCGAGTCCAATTCGCACTTGACCGTGTTCTTTTATTAACATTTTGATGAAGTATATACGGGAAAGTGCCGTAGCGCGCGATATTTTTCATGCACAGAGAGAGCACTCCTTTAAAACGGCTTACCTCAGCACAAAGCTGCTTTTGAACTGCAATCCATACTCGAATACCTACGTCTACTATGCGATACGAGTTTGCTTTCAGTCTAAATCCTTGTTACTTGGAGATCATATTGCTTTAACGTATCAAAGTATTAGTTGCAGAGAACCTTAGTAGTCACAACATAAGCAAAATAGGTAATAACATCTATATTCATTGTGATACTATGCGTTTACACCTTCTCACTGTTTGACTTTATGACTCTATAATTGTCAATAGCATTCATTTTGACAGACGTATATTGCCAATCACAACTCAAGTAAGTCTGAATACGGGTATAAGAATTGTTTACAAGAGTGGCCCTTACATGTGTCAAAACGTAGCGACAGACGTCTCACGGGTGTTCTCGGCTTCTGAAATACCTTCCGGAAGAATTTCCGTTCCAAATAATATTTTTACATTGACACGAAAATGTCGTGAAACGACACTGATTTAACTCCAGAGTTTGCAAAATCAGACGCGGTAAGTGCTTTATTTATTGTCTCACAGGTGGTATGAAAAGTAGAGTATTACTGTCTGTATTGTCTTAGGCGGCTTGAACTCCTTGCTTCACTCAGGAGTTAAGTTTTAACTCCCTCGCTATGCTCGCGATATGCCGCCCATGATGTAAAACACTGTTTTATTCCCTTGGTGTAATCTACTATTATCGTTCTTGGGTTAATATTATTCAATGGGTGTTTACAAGTTTTGGCACCGTTAGTTTAGTTTATATTCAGCGCCGGGCATTGCACGTAGTCAAACGCTTATTTATTTAAATGTGTTTGCAGAGTCAAAGTACTTAACATACTTAACATTCTGTGCCGAATATTTACCTATTAGTGTCTACCTACGTATTATAAGGTCTGTTCTATCAATTTTGTTGCAGGTTCAAAGAAAGAGAGCGTTTTCCTGACAAGCTTGTCCTCGGGCTGGGTACTAAAATGACAAAACTCAGTGTTCTGAATATCCTAGCTAAACAAAGTTTGAACTGTAGGAACGAGAGGTGGGCGTTGCTTGCAAATGAAAAATGTCTAACGGTCTTTGTATATTTGACCTTTACATAGTTAAACCGTATCTATTTCTATGAGCGCAGCGACACAATTTAAATGTCGGAGTTGAAAAAAGGGATCATATTTTATCGAATTCTACTTTAAGACGTGGGCAAATTGTATATATTTATAGTAACCTACTTAGATAAAATATACGATACGAACCATTTAGTATACAGTTCTTTTACGTATTAGCGCAATAAAAACAGTCTACATCACTAAAACGACACGCACGTAACAGAAAAAGAAGCATGCAAGCGAGCACTACCACAGATAGGGGGGCCTGTCGTGCATCGATACAAAACGACACAGACTAAAGGGCTCCAACAAAGAAATAGAAACAAAAGACTCACCTATCGTGGTGAGCGCCAGCGTGCACCAATAATAACTCTGCAGGTACTGTTTCACTACGTCCGCCGTCTCAGTGTCATGAAACACCCAGTTCCTACTACCGAACCCATTGTTTTTATATATTATATGGTACAAGCACCCGTTCCAATGGAATATCACTAATAAGTAATGAATTAAACTTGTCGATCTAAATAGGTTTGGATAGTTCGTGTGCCGCTCCGTGCGGTCCATGAAGGCCCAGAAGCGGTAGATCTTGACGAGCCTGAACGAGCGCAGGATGGAGTTGAAGCCGATGGACAGGTAGAGGAAGTCCAGTGGCAGCAGGCACAGGCAGTCGATGTAGAAGGTGGTGGAGTTCATGTAGTGCGCGCGCAGCTTGGCCGCGTCCGTCTGTAGGACGCCGTCCTCCAGGTACCCGGTGCGGAAGTGGAACAGGATGTCCGCCAGGTACAGGAAGTCCGAGAAGTAGTCCAGGCAGAACCACACTATTAGCGTCTCCCCTGCAACAAAGGGATGAGGTCAGCGATGTGTAAGGGATACATACAAGTGTGTGGGATAATGGGTACTTCTAAATTTTATGGGGCAGTAATAATTGCTGTTAAAATGATGACTGGTTAAACAATGTACGTCTCTATAAAGATTTTTGGGCTCTTACAACATATTTCACGACGGTAGTCGACTTGACATTCAGACAAGTATCCTACTAATCCTACTTGATATTATATTTGCGAAAGTTTGTATGGATGTTTGGATGTTTGTTACTCTTTCACGCAAAAACTACTGAACAGATATTGATTAAACTTGGTAGTAATGTTGCTTATAGTCCAGAATAGCATAAAAACTACAATTTATCTCTAAATTTAATGTGGTTCCCGCAGGAAAGGGTCTGGAACATTATAACCTAATTTTATACAAACAAAGTCGCGGGC
This sequence comes from Blastobasis adustella, assembly GCA_907269095.1. NCBI lineage: Eukaryota > Metazoa > Arthropoda > Insecta > Lepidoptera > Blastobasidae > Blastobasis > Blastobasis adustella. Next base: position 10,612,131 of record OU026119.1, on the reverse strand, counting down.
AAAAGCTAGTACGACCAACCTATAAATGAAGCTTTTAGCACCCGTAACATACAAGCACTTATGCCTGTGTATCTGAGTAAAACCACCATCTACACAAAACATAGCCGAGTAGGTATTTCCGGACTCCGAAATAGCCAAAGCGAACCACCGAAGAGTCCGCACCACAGATTTCTTATTATAGTTATTACTCGATCCAGCTACTTGCACCGTTTCCAGGCGCCTTAACCTAATCAATAATCCAATTAAAACAATCTCAGGGACGCTGGCGTAAAACCTAATGGAAACAAGCGCATCTCGGTTGCAAAGCGCCAAAACGTTGCCTCTGGTATTACAACGTCTTCGGCAGACATTCGCGCTGGGAAAGCTATTTAGGTAAGTAATTTAATTCGCCGCAGGGCAAGTTGCGGGCAAGTTGCTGGCAACTATGCGGAGTGCGCTAAGTCGCAACCTGGTGGCTGGCGCTAATCGCGCGCGCTATCTTAAACGAACCCGTCTTTGCATAAGCTATAAACTCAAAATTGGTTTTTTATCCACTTAAGTGCCGTATTACGTTCGGCTCAAACTGCGAGGGGTCCAAACAAAATTCAATCGGCGATCCTTTTTTTGCGTGCAGGGTGCTATTTCTTTAGAGAAGTGGAGCCGAAATTAAATTATGTTGTCAATTTAATTATTTCACGCATAAAAATTGTAATTGGAGATTTTTTTACTTTATAAAATAACGTGCATCGAATGAGTCGAATAATACTAAACAAAAAAAAATACTCACCATTAATTTCTTGGAAGGCGAACCTATAAACTATGACCCAAAGGTTGTAGAGGAAGGCGAGGGACACCACCATGGACCAATAGTAGCACAGCCGGCCCGCCGGGTCGAATACGAACGACCAATGCGGGCCAGCGCGCAGCCGCCCGCTCGCGTACGTCGACCGCCTGCGCAGCCCTCTGCTGCCGCTGGGGGCAACATCGAAATATTAGCAACACAATTATATATTTTGGTGTTCTAGGTAAGAAAGAAGTCAGTCCATGTTAACACATATACAATATGGTTAGAGATATTAAGATGTATTGATTGTCTTCAATCGTAAAATAATCAAGTGTAAGATGAACGATGTAGTGGAGCGTCGGTGGCCTAATGGTAAGGGGTCCTACTTGTACACTGAGGTACCGGGTTCGGGCCACCTCAGTACCGCCAGACCCTCGTGTGCGAGAACACAACCGGAACATTAACGCCAAGATGATATACGTATTTACAAAATGAATGCGTAGCGATGAAGAAACATAGAGAAAGGTAGCTGGTCAAAAGGGTCATCGATGATATTTCTACATTGGAAACGCGGAGAGAAAACAACACATCAACAAACATCGAGTTTCATTAGTTAAATCCTATGATTAAATAAAACAATAAACAACAATCCTATGGTATATGATTAGAAGAACACAAGTCTTATCACTTTTCCTGCAAAAAATAACACTCTCCCGCTATAATTAACGGGATGACTTCCCCTGGCCAACTTCGAAATGATGTATAACGCGATCAGCCGGCTCCCAAACAGGGGATACAGTAGATTGACAAATGCGCCCAGCGAGATAGACGCAAAACAAATATTTGCCACAAACCCGAGCTAAACGTTTGCTGGGAACAATACCACGCCGCGTTCGCCATCGTTAAAAACAAGGATACTGACTCCCGATAAATAACTACCGAACTAAAAAGTGCCTTTCAACCAACATTGTATGCAGCCAGCTTGAATAAGGCCATTAGAACTTTTGTCATGAGATCAATTTGCCACGTTTAATCGGGCGATCCAGATATAAAAAGAAACGGTTAAGCGCCATTTATTACAAAGTGTGCAAGCGGACACGAAGATATCCCATCACCACAAAGTTGCCGTTCGATGCCGCCAACAGAACGGGATCGTAAATTCATCCAATTAAAACGCAAGTGTTACAATGTTGATTTTATGTAAACAAATTCAAATTGCACCTGGATTTCTATTACCGGGAGGATGCCTAAGCTAACAACGACTAATTCGTTTACGGAACGTACGTGAATGCGTGAGGATAGGGTTGCCAACTCGACGGCCGTTGAAATAACAAAGAGGAATTATAAAATGGGCAGATAAATTAAAAAGATAGGTGCGGGAGAGCTTGCTAATGTGTCGACACTTGGCACGCACCATATCCTACTGCTTGTGACTAATAAGCTTATTCTGTGCTTTAAGTTAAGTATTTAATAAGTAAGAATAATAAGTTTGGACGTGAGATTGCAATAAATAAAATTACAAACGTACGCTGAAGTATACTATTATCGATGAGTTATTAATTCTGAAGCTAATATATTTATCAGTAGCCGAGTTATAAAAATAGTTGTTGGGGCAGTAAAGTATATGCATTAGTTTAATAGAAACTAACCTATTAACCTGTAGCTTATATACATAAATATATATTATATACATACTTATATGTAGAAAACAGACGTTAGGTTGCTAAAATAAACCTTTTGTGGCTGCACGTATAACTTTCCTTAAATTATATGTTGATAAAGTGAAGCTAGCTGTATAAATTGTTTATATATAGATATATATTTCACTGTTATTCATGAAGATATTTTTTAAGTTTAATCTAACAGTGCGGTTAGAGCAAGTGAGCGAATGTGGTATACTTTGTCTGTCTCAACCCAATTTTCCATCGATGTAAACAAACCACTAATCGCACAAAAATATGCAGGTATTCATCTTTCTGTTTAACAAAAACGTAAAATTTGGTAAGTAAATTACCACTTAAAACGATCTACAAATCACCAGTAATTATCATCTGAATTTTTCCATCTGTTTACATCTACGAAAAACTGGTTTGAGAAAGATTAAACATAGACCGTTCGCTGGATAAATTGTCTTTCTTTTTTCTCAGAAGAAAGATAGAGAACGCGCATCTATCTTGTTATCTTTGTTAACACCGAGTAATCATTCGCTCGCTTGGTGTACATGCACTGTCATATGGAAATAACAACGCCATATCAACATAAAAAAACTGCCAATTAAACAAATAACTATACAATATGGTATATCGTACACACTTTTTTAGTACAACTAGTTGAAACCCCGCAATTTCCCCGCAAGTAATTCGAGACGCGGAAACTTTCAGCTGTCCCATAGGATTATATCGTCTAACTTGGTAAATAGATTTACACAATAAAGTGCAGTTTCCTAAATTGTGAAAAAAAAATTCAAATCAGTTCAGGATTGAGGTGGTTTGAGGTTGGTTATTTTTACAAATTAATCAATTTAAGAATTTCTAATTTACAAAGTTATGTCAATTTTAGCTAGTCTAGTTAGTTTTGTCGAAGGGTTGAAAAGTCGAGAGGTACTGCCTTACGAAATACTTTAGCAGCTTACCTTATCTAATATAGATTTCAGTGGCGCACCCTTTTCTCACCTTTGTCAACAGGGGAGACAATGGAGTGGTTTAGGGGTATTCGAGTTGACCGCCATCAATAACTACATGCTGATATCCAGAGATCGCTGCGGTCAAGGCTTGCTCATGTGTTTACGTAGAAGTGTACGTACGAACAAATATAGGTAAAGTTACGACAGGGGTTTCGACATAGTAGCGAAATATTTTGTAAAAAACCACACACTAAGTTTAACCACATACTAAGATAGTGGAATGAACTACCTGGAGAGTACAACAAGGAGTTCTTCAAGGAAGTGTTGTAAAGGTTTTTCGGGGTAGGCAACGCGTGGTTGATTCCCTTGGTATTACAAACGTCCATAGACTGAGGTGACTGCTTACCATCAGGCAGGCCGCAAGCGTGTTTGCCACCTTAGTGGCATTAAAAAAAACATTTGATCAAGTGAGCCACTCATTCTGTTGATATATTCGTAACTTGACCACTTTTTCATTTTTTCAACAACTTCTCGACTCATCGCTCACACAAATTGTGTATTTTCTACTAAGGGGCAACGACTTTGTCGTAGTTCCTATATAACAAATCTTCGTGTAGGTACTAGATTGGCAGCCCTGCAAACCTAATAGAATCAACGTGGGTTTGCTAGTGGCAAGAGCGGGTATGCAGACGAGATGCGCACGATATGTAAGCAGGCTGTTTGCATTACCTGATTGTTAGGGTTGGCTCCGATTGAGCCCGCCAGCTCTGTAAAGCGGTTGGCTAGCGAGGCCACTCGAAATGGCAAGGGCGGTGTATTACTCCTACAGTACCGTCGTGGTACGGTCATACGGACTAAATACGTTAGTACAAGTCATATATGTGTTTCAAAATAAACTACCTACTAATATAGCAACAGGTGACAGGGGTTTTGTTCAGCTATGTTCTGTCTGCTTATGGTCCAAGTTGTTTAAAGCCAAGATCCATCCTTTAGCTATTTTGTTACATTGTTACTTGATTTATTTATTTAATACTTTATGCACAAAATAGTACAAAGGTGGACTTAAAGCTTTGTAGCTTTATCTACCAGTCTACCCCAAAAACTAGTAATAAAAATTGCAGGCGGTGCACAGAAATTTACAACAACATTACACTTACGTACCTAATTACAAACACAATTCTACCCACTAGTATTCACATACCGAAACTCAAAAATTTTTGGATATACTAAAAACCAACAACAACAAGATAGCACAACGTTCTTGAATACAAATTTCAATCAAGTGCCTACCTACTAAGATCACTCGCAAAAGTAACAGGTGAAAAAAAAGAAATAAGTTAAAGTCGGGTATTACAAAGAATTTAGAAAATGCTCTCGAACAGCTTTTTTGAAGGAAGGTTTGTTGGAGCTACGTCTGATATCGATCGGAAGATCATTCCACAGCCTTGCTGCCATTAAAGAAAAAGAGCTGGCGAGAAAACCAGTGCGCTGAAGTGGAAGATTTAGACAGAGAGTATCAGAAGAGCGAAAATTGCGCTTATGAGTATCGCAGAGGAATTGAAATATACATTTCAAATACTCTGATACAACTGATTATTTCTGAAAATTCGAACTTTTTTAATAATCCATCCCAATCCATATTTTTCAAATCAACTCTTATATGCTCTTGCAAAACTTAATTACATTTCGCGATGCAAAACTTAATCACATTTTGCAATTTCAACCTTTAGGAATCCGCAAATTCGCCCTACTAGTATGGGAAGACATCACAAATTATTCGTCGTTCTACATTCTACTAATATTTAAAAAGACAGGGACTTATGTACTAAAAGTTGTTTATTAAATTATGTAATACATGTACTGCCATATTGAAATTTGCATTATTCATTATTAATGTACGTATTTATTTTAACAAAATGTACGTGCTACGTAAATAAATTATGGTACGCGCCTATACAGTATTTTTAAGAAGCTCCACCGCTAAGTATTTGAATATTTTATTTATAGGTTCGCGTGTAGGCCCCGCGTACACGACAGCCTACAAAACAGGCGCGTGTCCCGCGAACTTGGCGCGTTACAAATTACATATTAACGTGGCACGGAAACTTTCCCGGCTGCCGTCAATAACCACAGACCGAGCAATCAATTTGGGCCTCGGAGCACCGCTGCAAATATATTGTTACGTTTGAATAAATTAAGTAATAATTTAGCCGGACCCTTCGCTGAGATAGGAATAATTGGATACGGGCCAATAGGATGTGAAGCTGAAGCACACCTGCAGGCGGTTTCGTATTTATTCCATTACGTATACAATAGAAGCTGCTAATGCGGGTCGCGGTTTATTAAATCTTAAAATCAGGCCGAGGCTTATGATTCACGGATCCGCCCGGGGCGTGATTAAGTACATGGCGGGTGAGCGGGTGTATCTGCGGATTCTATTGTTATAAATGACGATATTTCGTATCTATGTGACTGAAAGGGTTAAGTTGTCAAAATCTATCGATAGTTGTTTATTACCTGTCAGTGCCTTTGCCGCCGTACCTTTAAGGCCGAATTTCAGGGGATGACGAATGACCATTAATCCCAATTTGGAAAATTGTATTGTGGAAGATACGCGAGAGATTTGTCAGGACTGTAGCAATTGAAACGATGTGGTCTCTCCCTGCCCCTATGGGAGAAAGATATGACGGAATTTATGTATGTGGGAAGTCGTTACCTATCAGTTCCGTTGCAGTGTGAGGCTAGGTGGTTGACGGAGTGGTGCGGCGCGGGCGTGGGCGGCGCGTGCGGCGTGTGCGGTGTGCTGCGCCAGCCGCTCAGCAGTGGGCCCTCGCCGCTAGCCGCCAGCAGTTTTAACCTGCCATGCGGAAATTAAGTAAACGTCATCTCTGTTATGCCAGACAACAAGTACCTAGGTGTTTTAAAGGTTTTAATGTAAATTAATGCACATCTTATCGCGGTTTATTATAGGCAAGCATTTGTCCACCATCACGTAGAGTTGGTACGATGATACGGACGATGGTGTATTAGCATGCCTACCTTCCTAGATAATAATACCTCTTCACTTTTGCTATAAAAAGACCCTGATTGTTATACTCTTGCCCTAAAAAACAAAATGCTCAAAACTATAATAAATAAATATATTTTTTATTCAGGAATGATTTGTACAAAAACAGTGTAGTGTAGGTTACTAAAACTATTTGCACAAATTTATTTTTAAACCCTGAGATCCAAACTAGGCAATAGCCTGTATCTTGTCAGTGTTCTGTTACTATTAATTGAAAATAGGGATAAGTGGGAAATATGTGATTAAGCCTGCTGGTATGAACGAGCTAGGTCGTGGGGGCGGCCTAAGAAGCGATGGATTGATATCAACGGCACCGTTAGCAACGGCTAACAATGACGCTGTGAGGATGTCGAAGACCGAATTAAGTAAACAAGAAAGAATACAATAAAGTTAAGTAAACAAGGAAGCAGACCCAGGCAGAAGACAGAAATAATCACTATGATGATGATAATGATAACATCTAATGATGATGGTGGAGGTGGTGGTGGAGGTCACGAAATACATTTTATATAAGTATACCACACACTAGATCAGCCTTTCTAATTACACTAACAACGAATCGGAAATAAATCGTAATCCACAGTCTTCAGTGTCGTATCCTGGTGCGGTAAACAAATTCAAATTTGGATAGCTCATGAAGGCGTGGCGATCGTTTGAAGCCCAATCGACTTAGTGGCACGCGATTGGCCACCGGCAGAAATTGGTTTCCCGGCGCGCGCGACGCCGAGCGCGGGCAAAGGGCCGCCTCGGCGAGCTGTCGTACCGTGAAATGAGATATAAACCGCTCAAAAATGTTGATCGGTTCTTTTGCGGCGCGCGGTAAGCCTCGCGTCTCTGATACGCAGTATATCGGGGGCTTTAGATGATTCTCCCGATACAAATTTCAGGCTCCGTACCCGACACGTGGCGCTTTTCCACGGCGGTGACAAGCGGGAAATGTTACGTGTTTTATCAAAAACATTTACGGTGGTTAATCTCGCTCACTCGCTAATCTATGGGTATTACGGTGCGAGGTTTGGTACTCTCGGGTCATAGCTCCGCGGTTAAAGGGGCATGGAAACAAAAAAGCCACGCATGACCACTACGAAAATGCATTCTTAAATTTTACATGGAACTGGTCTGACTTCGATAAACATTAGCCTATCATAAAAATCAGTAAAACACTTTACTGATTTATAAAAGGACTTTCCAAAATGCAACAAACATTACAGCACTTAGTAATAAATGCGACACATGCTGAGACACACAATATAGAAGTAGATATAGGAACTCTAGCAGTATTTCCTGTAGCACACAATTATGAATATTTATAGATTATTGGGTAACTTGAGAACAAGTACTGGTCGGATGGTAATATGGCACATAACGTTAGTATTATGCGGGGACCCGCGCAGGGCCAGGGCTCATCGAGTTAACACTCGTGATTAAGGCGGTCCTCCTCTCTCGAGAGCCCTCTCCTCCGCAAACAAGAGGTAGCCCCTCGAGGCCCTCAGGCTTCGCCTTAATGGAGACTTCGCCCTTTAACCTGGCCACGTTAAGAAAATTGATATACTCTTACTCAAAAAATGACCACTAATGGCTCTCGGTGGCGACACTTCGGTCAAAAGAGCAGGATACCTGACTCCGATGTAATCGCGTCGGGCGATTAGTACGTAGATAGCTAAATTACAAACTCATCGTATAGTTTATAGGACGAATGTTTACCTGACGTCTACAGAATTGCTTCAGATAGATTAAGAAATTATATAATATCACTGTCCCTCTCGATCCCCCATTAGCTGCCGCAATAACAAACCCACAAAATTAATTATTTAATTCTAGTCAACTGTTAGACATAGGTCTCTCCTAATGAGCCCCAGTACACCCTATCCTAGGCTTGCAGCATCCTACCTCCACCTTCTGCCTTTTATAAATCTGCTACCTAACGTCAGCAAGATCGCTTCCAATAGATGGTGGAATCAAAAACGTCCGTTCCAGTTATAACTTTATGACTACTTCTAAGTAAAGAGCCGAGTGATACCTCAAGGCACCATAGCCGCTTCAGGTAGATGGAAGAATCACTTCTTCCCTCCTAGTTATTACCTACTGCATAAACCCACCAAATCGTAATACTCCATACTTGAGCGGAAAGAGCGGGTAATACTTAACGTCAGCAAGATCGCTTCAGACAGTTGGAGAAATCACACCTTTCTATGCCCCTCCCAGTTATTACCTACTGCAATAACAAACCCATCAAATCGTAAACAAAACGCAATTTATTCTGGGAGCCATATGGGGAACATATTAATGGGGGGAAAAGTAAAATCGAATTGGAATCCGTCACCCTGTCGCGTGATAAAGAGACATGTCGAGTAATAACACTTTCAGGCTCAATGGATTGCTAATGCGTTTTTTCCTGTCGCGTACTACGCACATAAACGCTTATAGCGCGCATTATGCCATGGGATATGTATTTTCGGCGACGAAGTAATAGCCGGCGTAATATTTTAGACTGTGAGGCAAGGTAGTGCACGCGCAGACCAACGTTTTGTGGGTCTCCTAAACGTCTACTATCGCTACGAATTGAATTGTTTCTTGTACTCGATGACGTAGGATAACCTACGGCGCCCTCACAATCTATTTGGAATTGGGTTTTTTTAATTTGCTGTTTTTTATCATAGCAAGCCTACATACAACTAAAAGAATTTTTTAATGAATTACGAAGCCGAAAACAGGATCATGTCGGAAGGGGACAAAAGGAGCATGTAAAAGGAGCATCTCGGCGGTGGCGGCGGAACGGGTCGATACGAGGATATCGTATTCATTTAGATGATAGATATTCGGCAGCGACCGCCCCGGGATAAACGTCGACAGCCAACACCAATTAGGGTCAAAGGAATTCTTTAACTCCCTCTTTGGAAAATATCGGCTTGTTTCGTTTTTCGCCGAATTATGTGGAATGTCTGCGTCTTTGCGGCTACAGATTTATGTCTCCATTGGCTTTTGTCCATCCGAATTTAAATATTCAGCAGCCATTTACGTAAAAGCTAGGCGGCGTAGGAGTGCGGTTATGGGAGAGAACAATTATAATGACTTTGTATATATAATAATACACATTGTATTTGATTACGAATATGACTAAGTATAGTAATTGAGATATCTATAATGTAATTAACTATCCCTTCGTAGATTTCCATAGTATATAGAATATAGATAGAATAAATATAGATAATATAGCACACTAATAATCCATTGGATGCAGGACACAATGGCGAACTTCCACACACTTGATCTACCTAACGACGTAACTCTGAGCAATAGCCGCGCACAGGTAGATCCGGTGAAAGGATCAAAGTGGATGATGCGGAACACTGCCCAAGAAACTTGGATCATTTGCAGCTTCCCATATTGAAGCTTCTATGCATTAAGACGAGCGAATTGCAGGTAAATTCGAACTAGCTTGCAGAGGTCTAATTATTAAATATTCTAGCCAGAGGTTTTAACTTTTTTAATAACGGCGGGTACGAATCTATGGGGAAGCGCATCGTGTTAAGAACATTGAAAATATTATGGATGATCACTATAAATTATGCCAATCAACTGCAATAATGTTGATGTCTCAAGTTTTAGCAATGCTTATTAATGTTACTAACAATGTGGGAGATATAGTATTTTTTTATACAATAAATTCGGATTAAATTCATACATGAAAAGTCACAACGATAAATGATAATTTAAAAAAAAAAAAAAAATTATTCTATCATCTAAATTTACAATCACAATTTTATAAGTTGTAGGGGTCTCCTTTTAAGTAAGGGTTTACTATCAACTTTACAATTTTTCTTTTAGTTTCGCTTAATTTTAGTTTGTACTGTAACACCTTGCTCCTTGATAAATTTCACAATCATATGTCGTGGATAAGCACCCTACACGTTTTGATAAAGTTGCTTTGTAAATATCAAGTTGTGATAGTAGTATACCCAAGCAAACTTTGATACTCACAGAGTAACTTTATCATAACTTCTGGGGTAGTTGCCGGTGACCTATAACAATGAAATTTAACAAGAAGCAAGGTCTTACAGCACAAGTACGCGGGAATACAACAAAACCGGTAATTTATACATATATCACATAAAAATACATGTATATTTTATACCATATTTTTCATACAATTCCCTTAGAAAAGGGTATTTTACCTACCGCCACAACCGAGACTGTTTTGCTTATAAACGGTTGGAAAAAGTGTATAAAGAGAATTTTATGTAGTTTACCTTAGTATGAGATTTTTTTTGCTATAGGCCGCAGTTTTCGAGTTATAAGCAAAAAACTAAAAAAAGTACGAAAATTTCGTAGTTTTTCGAGCACAATGGGAGTAGCACAGTAAATATAATTTTGTTGATTGATGATTTACAAGTTTGCCATTTTTGTTAAGATATATTTAAATTTAGCCATAAATATTGCTATAAGACACAAATATCCTACCACACCTATCTCCGCGCTTGTGAGCATCCGTCATAAACCACATCGGATATTACACAAATTGATAGGTTTTGGTCGCACAAACCCGAAGACAACAGCCTCGAGTCTGGCTCTGGGAATGCCTCGATAGAATTGTAATTGTATCGCAACCGCAGCTCAATCGCGGTTTGACACGTTTTTGGTATTCTGCTACTAATAAAAGACCAATCAAATTCGATTGGTTTTACAATAGTAGCTCGATTCGATTATGTGACACAACGGTATTGCCCTCTTATTTGACAAGGGTCTTTGCGGAAAATTTAATTTACGTAAAAAAACGGAAAATTAAATAAATTAAAGCAAATCAATCGTATAAATTTCACGTTCATTTGTACAATCTCTTGGTAGGTAGATTTTAGAAGGCCAAGGGGAATGTCGATTGAGTCTGGATTCGATTACAATTCTATTGTGCTTACCTAGTTTTTGCAGAATACCCAATTTGTCTCGAGTTCTAATATATTTGTAATCGAATCGCAATCGAATTGCGAGATAACTAAAAATAGCAGTCTAAGCGGCGCACCTTATGGTAGGTCTAGGTGAACTTAATAGGAGAGCATGTATCTTAGGTGCTATGGCGGCAGATATCACTCACTTCTATCGGGTTTCTTACAAAGGCTGGTCTAGACAGGCATGTCCCATCCTCGCTCACAAAGTACCTTACTAGTCTAACGCTTGCCTTCCCAGACAAAGAGCCTTCGGTTCTAGCGGTCCCCTTTGCGTACAGCTTAGGATTCTTACAGAAGGAAATACGGAATGCTCAAATATGTAAACGCTTTCTATGTGATACATCTTTAAGGGATGACTAAAGCCTGATCATAACATCTGTAAAAAATAAGTAAGCTAATCACCTGATCGGCTGAAGGTTAAGACGGTTAAACTGATTCAGAGTGAAATGTAGCGCCAAACCCGATTCACAGGCATCGGTAAAGGCGAGTAATATTGTGAATACCGTTAGTTTGTAATATAACTAGCAATTGTACATTATTTCTCGAAAAACAATAAGTAAAATTCTATTAAGTTAGGGTTGTGTTGTGGCAAAGAGTCCAAGAGCCGCCAATCGGGGCTCCGTCTACTCAGCCTCTTTTTCGTCAGTTTAAAATCTGTGGTAGTAAGGTCTTAATTTTTTTCATAACTAGCTTTTATCGCGCGGAGACAGAACACGATGCGGTTATCATAATGCGTTCATTTATTCCTATGACCACCTTCCTCCATCAGCAGACCAGCTCCATAATACCATATTAATGCATTGTCATCCAAGTTACATTGTATACCAAATTTAAGCTTACATACGAACATCCGAACAGTGTAAGTTGACAAGCTTGTAAAAACATGGTGTCACATACCGCGCCTTGTTGGACCGCCTGGAGCGCGAGGAGAGGTCCAGCTCGCTGGCGGCGGTGGAGCACGCCGCGCCCGCCTGCAGCGAGCCGCGCGACCCGCCTAGCCGCCGCGACCCCAGCCGGCACGTCATCATTTCTGGGGACAATGACGGGGGATCATCAGTGTTTATACTTAGAATGTAACCATGTGGCGACGGCATACTGGAAGACACAGGCCTCCCACAAAGTGGATCAATGAACTGGTAAGGATCCTAGGTACTAGCTAGATGCGGAAGGAACAGACCCGTCTTTATGATATTGATGATGTCACAATTAGCAAACCTTAAGATATTGTACAATTATTGTAGGTCCAGGATCCGACCGAGGAGACGTACGACGAGAACTGTGGATATATGCGAGGCTACGGAGTTGTGTCAGGACTCATAACAGAGTTAAGTAGCGGTCCATAGTCTTAGCGTACCTTCAGTGGCATAAAGGCGTAAACTTAATGTATGTTATCCAACTTTAAATTAAAATAAAACAACGAAAAATGTGTATTAATGTTGTTTAATAGAAAGATAATTTTATATCACTTATGATTGAATATGATTTCGGCCATGTTGTGGGTAAAAATTATCGGGCTCATCACTACAACTATTAATATTTGATCTTGAAATTTCAAAGCTAAAATAATATGAAAACTTAATAATTTTTTATTTTTATATTAATAATTTATTGAAACGAAACTTTATTACGTGACGATAAAGATCTACCATAGATCGGAAAAGTGCTATCATCCGCTACGAGTGCTACGAATATCGTAGCGCCCGTAGCATATTCATAGAGGTCTGAATACTGACTTTATAACAGTGTTCACTCATTCTGTGATACTCGTATTTTCACCCTTACATGGTATCTAATAAAGTCGGTCGCCGCGTCTATTTGTCTGTATATTCGCTAACTCCTCCTAAACCACGCAACGGATTTTGTTGCGGTTTTCGCTGTCAATTAGAGAATTTAATTTATTTAAGTGAGCTCCTGTTGACAGGGTCACAAGGCAGTTGCTCTACTATAAATACGTGATCTGCCAAATCAGGGATATTGACGCCATTATTTTTTTATTATGGTTGTACCTAGTACGTACATAGCAATCATAGGTGCCAAAGGTGCCGAGTTGGTAATAATTGTCAATGGAAACATACTATTTCTATAAACGTTCATTTTATTGTTTCTCGATACACAAGATCGCGCAAGATACGACTGCACTGCTATTTTGATACATAAATACCTATCCATTTAAACAAGTAACAACTTCCTAAAATAACTCGCTAAAGCTTTTCTCGAAAATATTGGTATTGAAAAAACCGGACAGAAATAACTCAATCAGATGGAAAGCACGTTATACTCGTATTGTGTCTGCATTCGTGAAAGTACTCATCAAAAGCCCAATCACCGGACAAAGGGGGTAAAAGAAGATAAAAGCATGAAATGAATACAGCCACAAATCGAATGAGCCCATTGTTGCGTCGTCGCGTCGCGCCTTTTTATAAACTGCCGGCCACAAATTCGTGGAGGCACCCACTCGCTGAAAGTTCCGGTCCAAATTACATGGCTGAAAAGAAACTCTGCCGCACGCCGCCGGAAAGTTAGCTAACGAACTCTAAAAATAAATAAAAATCGCCCGCGGCGGGGCAGCCGGAGAACTTGTTTAAAAGATAACTACTTAACTATTAACACAGAAAAAATAGGTACGACTATTAAGTAATACAATTCTTCGACTGACTTGCTTCGGCTACAATTATAGGACGGCGGTTCGTGTGTACTTAGGCACGTAAAGTAGTTTAAAAAATACGTCGACGTCATAGGTAAGTTTTCAGTGTCTTTTCCGTAATATTCGCTTATTACATTTGACAAAATTCAGAAGCAACAAGAATAAAGAAATAAAGTTAATTTTTGTATCAATTACATTATACATATCGCTCCGCTTTTCAAAAGCCGTGATACAAAAATGGACCTTACTTTGTTAATTAATATTCCATTTTCATTTGCTCTCACTCTTTTTGCATCCGAATTTTAGCTACTGAATTTAGTCAAAAGTAATAAAAGCAGGGTGATGGCTCCAACTAAAAGCCTAAAAGCGTAACATCAATCGACGCTCGCATAGCCGCCATAGCCGAACGCTTGTTAAAAAAAGCAATTTGCACCCATACTGGATCCTAGGCGTAGACCGTAGGAAATATAATTAAGCGCGATGCTTCGAACCGGAGTCCGGCGCGGGCGTTGACGTAGGCAATGACGTCACGCGGCCGAATGCAAATGGAGGCGTATACGTGGATGCCGCGTTCGGCACTGCCAGTGGTTTTGCTAAATTTTAATGTCGCGTTGCGTCGCAGTGCGGAGTGCGGAAAGCTGGGACCTGTTAGCGCCCCAGGGTGCTTACCATGCGTTATGTTATGACCGTATTTACATACAACACTAAAATCTGTATAGCCGACGCGACGCGCAGCTGTTTCGAGCTGGAATTGGGTATTGGATCGAAATTTTGGGAAATGTAAAACCGTACCTTCGCACATGGGTTCCCGAGGACTTGTTCAAGGACAGTCCAAACGCTGTCTGCGTCGCCGAATACTAGGCCAATAAAGTATTAGTAAGAGTTTAGTCCATCATCTGGATAAGAAGAAAGGGTTCCCATGACTATGAGACACGTGTCTAGGTTTAGTAAGTAGGTGGTCACTCTACATACTACAATATACTATTGTATGAAGATTATTTATAAAAGCCGTCACAGTGTACTGGATCTGAGTCTCCTCCACATTTTGTTTATTTTATGTATATGCAATAAAGAATTTTTCATTTCATTTCATTTTCATTTCATAAGTGGAGGGTTTTACCATAATCTTCACTTCTAGCGAGCGGGTTGAAGATCACAGTGTCTAAAATAGACAACGGAACGCCGCGTGCTGCTGCCTATTTTCTGATCAACGGAAGTCCTATGTGTTCAGCCTCTAATAAAACATTGGTCGCCTTTTACGACACCCGCCAGTCGAAGGGTTTAGTGCAGGCAATTTTACTCTGCCGGCCATTATACTGCCAATCTATAAAAGTAAGTTTATAAACACGTATTGCAAAGATTTTAAAAAGCTGATTATAGGAACAAAACCGACGAAACCTGAAATTACCTTAAATAACCGTATATTTTTGATGAAAGGATCAATTTATTTTATGTATGTATGCGGTGTTGCGAACGTAACGCGGTAAAATTATATTTCATCAGGAAAATTAATGTACCTACTAAGGCGATTTTCGATTTTCTATTACCAATATTCGTAAATACTACGTCGGCGTTAAATTCGGTTACAGCGCGATCCCGTGGGAGCTACGAGCATCTATTTTGAATTTTGGTGAAAAGTTCTGTGTGTAGAATATTTTATATACATAACGTTAACAATATTTATCGCCGATATCTAAAGGTATCCTATAATCTGGTCAGGTTCCCCTGTCAACAGGGTCACGCGGGTCAGATGGCAGTCGCTTTAGCAATTACCAGTAGGCTAATTACATCACTCTGTTTAACAATTATTTTATTTTAATGATTGTAATTGTTCCTTTTGCGATTACGTATCATCGATTTAATGGTTTCAGTTAACACATGTATTCTGTATTATAGTACATATATCTATCTATTCACGTATATTTTTAATTTATTTGTTTTCAATAAACATTTATGCCTATTTTATAAATAAACAAAGCTTGGTTACTAACATAGTGCGAGGGGGGCCTGATATCCTGAAATACAGGTTTTTTGAAAAGCTTAGGCATCAGCCTCTCACACTTGTTATATCTAAGAAATTAGCATAATGTGAATTATAAATTACTAGGAGTAAATAAGCTTTATTTACTCCCAGTAATTTATTTTAAATATTATTTATTATTATTAGTTGCTAACAAAGTTCCATCGCAACAAACTGAAACTATTAAACGGATCATACGTAATCGCAAAAGTAACAAATTCAATAATTGAAATCAGAGAATTGTTAGCAACAGAGTTACGTAATTAGCCTACTGATCGCCCAAATCTTGGATAATGGTCAAGACGGAGCCCGAGGATATGGTGGTCAAGATGAGCATACTGGCCGTTATCTGGTTGCATATTATCGCTGGAATCGCACGAACAGCGGGCTCTGTGGAATTCTAATCCTGTTCCCTCGAAAATCGATAGTCTACACGTCCACCTAAATCTATCTCAACAACCTATGAATGTAAAGTATGTGAACACAGGGGTTCAATCGTAATCTTATTTTTCAAGTTTCGAATACGGCATGTTAAAAACACAATACAGTTAGAAACACTGCACCCCATTTCTAGTCCATGGATGTCCTATACGGTTAGTCTCTAACCTTTATTACCACTGCCACCTACAAATGAGTTCCAAATATCTTACCGGACAGATATCTGTGATGACGTATCTTTCATTTTATACTAACAAGAGGGAGATAGTACTATAGATATTAGTCAAATAATATATCTTGAACTTATCAGTAGGTTATCCAACAGGCCCTAAGTAGACTCTTAGGTCGCCAGTGAACGGAAGATGTGAGTGCTACTCCACCCTCCGGGCACCCGAGTGGAGGGCTTCCGTTCTCTATCAATTTCTACTACAACAAGTAAGCAGTAAAAACCCTAACTGCTATAAAAACTTAAAAGCAAACTATAAGTTGTATATATTTTTGAAAGACTTTTGAAGACCTGTATTTTGAATTTCCACTGGGTTGGTTTTAGAGAAAAAATATTTTTGACAGTCACAAATCAGCCCTTTTTACTTTTTAATATTTGAATGTACCTCATGTTACTCGCGCGGGCACGACGAATCTAAAAACACCTCATATGTTAAAATCCAATGCGCCGTTTGGGCTGTAACCCGTGCCAATGAAATAGACATACATACTTGCGTACAAACATAGGTACATACGCTCGGAAAACACCTCCTTCTGTCGCAATCGGGTAAATACTCGTACTTACATATTAAAGTAGGCAAAGCCTTACGACGTGCGGATGCTCAAGACCGATAGAAGTGTAGGAGGACGAGTAGAAAAGCGGATTTATTTTATCGGAATTTACCAAGAGGGTTCGTACTATAAATAGATACTAACAGGTACTACACAGTTTAAATCTGCAGTTTTCTTGCAGTTGTCTTAATAACTATCAGATACAACTATCGTATGTGACAGATATGCATCAGAAAAGAAATTTCATAATCATCAGCACGTTCGCATCAGGAATGGAATTGCTGGATATAGAAAAATTGTATAGTTAAAAAAGAAGAAAATCTGTTCAAAATCGTGATTTTACGAATACTAAGCAAGGGTTGAAAGAAATACACGTGTCTGTATCGCTCAGAGCTGGTTCAGAATCTGTATTAAATACTTAAAAAAAATGAAAGCGTCCTCTGAAAAAAAGACGGTCTGTTTTGCATAAGTTTAAATTTTATCTATTATATATTTACTGTCTTACTAATCAAAAAGTCGTTGATCATTCATCTGACAGTTATGTTGTTACTAGGCTGGTCCAAAAGTTTTTAGCCAGCGGCTTGTTATACACCCTATTGTTTTAATTTTTGTATCGTTTAAAGGCAAATTTTATCACAAACTTCTTGACCAAAAATCACTAGCCGGCAACTTTTAGTAATTTTTTATCGATTATTAGAAACAACATGTTTGTTAAAAATCAACCCCTACGATGGAGGTAACGCGGGACGCATTTTGTTGTATGTTTTACATAATGTTTGTATGATTATAAATATGGGTTAACGTTTATAGAATTACATGAAAATTTTATCAACCCCTTTGGTGAATTGTCGCTTGCCTATGCTATTGTCGTTTGTTGATTTTATGACTTTAAACGAGGTCAGAGCGACCTGAAACATGAACTTAGACCAGGGCAGCCGCCAAAGTCAGTCGCTCCAGAAAACGTCATCAGGGTATAGTCGCTGATAAAAGAATGTCACAATATTACTAGCTGTGAGATTCAGTATGAAATAGAATTTCAAACCCATGTAGTTTCTATCATTTTTACGGACCCTAGAAATTATGTATTATGAATTGGCACAAGTAACTTTCTGCTCTTCTCTGAAAAAGTGGGCTATTATTCGAAATACAAGCTTTCTAACCTTAAGAAGTTAATGTAAAGTGGTGGAAACTGCCTGGGATCTAATCCTTATTTCATGCTGGATCTCATGCTTGTTAATGTTGTGACATTTCTCTAATAACGAGTTAATCCTGATGACGTTTTCTGAAGTGACGGCAGTTGGCGGTTGCCTTACTCTAGGTTCATGTTTGAGGTCGTTTAAACTTATAAAATCAATAAATGACAATAACATGTGAAATGGGCAATGGGAAGGGGCAATTCACTAAATGCGCTGATTAAATTATCAAGTGATTTTTTATACGTTAACCCTAATAATATAATCATAGTACATCTGCCACGAAATGCTTCCATATTACCAAAATAATATTTTCAGTCTTGGCCACCAGGTCAGTTAAGTTTGTGGTGACGTGTGTAAAACTTGACATAAGTCTTGTATAGTGCCCAAACTTATCTGCCCCGTTGGCCAAAACTGGAACTAAGTGTTGCCATTTATTGTCATGTCAATTCCAACAACGACGCTGTCACAATCGGATAAACGTTTGTATAAAAGCATCGACGGCATACCGTTACGCCAGTTACGTTTCCACTTTCACGCGGCCTAACAGCTAGTTCGATATAGAACAATATCGTCATTTATATTTAGACGAAAAGGAAAGGGAAGTCCGGAGCGTGGCCCCGCACGCTTGAGTGGGCAAGAGCGGCGCGGTCTGCGCGCGATAAAGAATTGTCAGAATTATACCCCCAGAGCTAGACATAGTACACCCCCACCCTAACCAATAATGGCTTTTAAAGATAAGGTCCCTGCAATAAATGAAAAAATGTTTCCCTTGTTATTTTTAGACTTCCGCAGGAAAACATGTCCTGTACGTCTGTTCAGTCGAGTTATTTTCTTCCAGAACCGAATGGAGACAGGAAGTTAGAATTTAATATTCCATATGAAGGTGTACGGTACTTGTAATAAAAATCAAGCTCTTCAGTTCAGAAGCATCCGGCTTCTAAAGCAATAACAGGATGCGGCGATATTCTTTATTTGTTTTCGTTTTTATTTCAATTGTTTCCAGCTAAGTTCCCAAGATAAAAGTATGTACCTACTCGCTTGCAATATGTGAACAACTCCCACCTATTGTAGTGAACCCCTACAGTTTATTTTTAGTGTAGTAGGGCATTTTTTGGGCAGTGCTTATTACGTAACTAAATAAAATAATCATCTTGGCGTTAATGTCCCGGTTGCGCTCTCGCGCACGAGGGCCCGGGGTCCGCCTTGACCATGATCCAAGATTTGGCAGATCAGATAATTACAGGGAAGCGACTGCCATGCCGTGCAGCTAAGAGCATCGGTTGACATTCAACAAATGTACATAACTCAGGAAAGAGTCATTGGTAAATGACCGCAGTGGGATTGGAACACGGTATCTCTCGCTTGCGAGTCGGATATCTTAACCACTTGGCCACCGATGCTCCTAAGTGTCGGAAATGCTTCATTACCTAAGTAATTAATTATAATATAAAATAATAGATATTAATTATGACTACGATTGTGGCCTAATAAAGTAGACAGGTTTCTGGTAATAACATAAATATATAAACTTTTAATACTATTTTGGTGAAATACACTTAAGCTGGGATGTTCAGCACATTACCTACGCCGCAAATCATAATTAATGATTTAATGACAGGTTATATAAATAAATAAATAAAATACAAATATGTACTACTATCCCGTCCTTTCCAATAAAAAAGCTCGGAACAATATAACTTAATTCGTTCCAATACAGGACCGACTCACACATGCACGAAGCAATTTATATCAACGCAATCCACAGTGCGGGGTTGGAAAGAAAAACTGAACTAGAAGGTTTTCCATTACTGCGAGTGTGTACGTAGTTTCCGAACTTGTTTTATTGTGTGAGAACGAAGAATTCAATTCTTCTACAGTTACCTAGCAGGACGAGCAGGTTCTCTGATTAGGTATCTAAACCTTATGTTTCTAGTACGGGTGTAACTTATGCTTGTTTGCGGACGACGATCGTCTTATATTTAGGCGGTTTTTCTTAAAGCTTTTTTTCCAGGCGGTTTTTCACGCTGTTTGTTGCTTCTGATGTAACAAACAGTTTTCACATTTTTGCCCCTTTAAGACGGAAAAGATACGATTTTCTGTCAGAGGTAGCATTTCTATACAGCTATCCAATTCGTGTGTATTTCCTTTGATAGTGAGATAGGCAGTGTAACTATAGTAATATTATATATTTAGGTTAGTTACCGCTTTCAGAAAGGTAGTCTGATTTGGTCCTCATTGTCATTTTAGTATTCAACAGGCACTCAGTCTTAGCTCCCGCCATTTTCTGTTTTTATTATTTTAATTTTCATTTATTTATAGTACTTATACAGGGTGACCTTAGCCTTTGGACAAATAATGAAACCCTGGTTAGGACTGCACCTCAGCAGCATCATAAAATAGGACTTTCTTTAATTAGACAAAAAAACACATCACTATTTTTACTAAAAAATTAAATTGTAACTTAATCGGCAACAATTTCAACAAACTGTATCACGAAAACACGCATTTATTGATCTAGAATAATTATTGACATTCATGACATGACACATGAAAAGCGAGTGACGTTATGTCACACTTCAAATTATTGTCAAATTACAATACAACTTTTTTTATTGTTATATGTTATATTTATATTTTTTTATTATTACAAAACTTGCGAGTTATAATTCAGATCAAATAGACAATAAGGGCAGCGCCAAAATGATAATATGATATATAATAATGTAAATTTAAACTTGTATAAAACATAACGAACTAAAATTTAGATTTAATTTAAAAATTATGCAATCAATGCCAAGCCACGTTCGGCTGCGTCCAAATCTCGAGAACGCGGAGCGAATGCGCAGTTGCAGCAACGGCTCGCGCGCTTCTTGCGTGCATTTCCTTGCACGAAATCATTGACGGCGTGTAAAACAATGCATTTCGCAACTGTAGGTACACGCTACAGCATAGCACGTTATCCGAGTTACAGTTATAGCTGTGTGGAATCGTGCTCGCGACGTGAAACCGCACTGCGTCGCTACACGTCATTAAAATTTACTAGCATCCCTGTCTCGCTGTACTGATTTAGACAAACAGGATCACAATTAAAACCTCGCCTTTGACTGGGTTTAATGGAAATTTGAAATGACACAACTTTACTACACATTTACACATTTTAAATGGGCGTAAAACGGTTTCTTTTTATTAAGCATCCATGAGGTTGGCATTTAAAAAACAGAAAAATATGCAAATAAACAAACGATTAGACCATCTGAAATCGTTTCCCACATTAATACTTATACATCATTAATAATAGTAGACATAAAGGTAAAGTAGACATGAAAATGTCCAGATTACGGTGTGGACTATGCTCTTGTCTCTAATTTCGCTGATCTACCTTATCATTACAGGAATGCCAGCGCACGCTTTTTTGCATGGCGGCAGATATGTGTACCTAAAGCGGACGTTTTAGGCTTGACTAAAATCATGGTAACAACGAAATTGATAGTGTTAATTAATGAAAATGAGATAAACCATAACAATTAACTTCATATAATGAAATGTACTATGTTATCCACATCACACTCGTGGTAAATTACTAGAGATAGAAAAGTCAAACATTAGAAGGCGAGCTCACGTAGGTGCGAGCGGTTTCAAAATAGGGCCCCTAAAGTTAAACTTGATCAGCGAATACCTTAAAATATGACAATAATAACAAGTTAACGGAAAAGTTACAACTCAAATCTGTTTGCGTACATTACTTCATTTCGGAGAATCCAAGTCAGTATTTTGGTTGACTAAAGTTAATTTTCTTCTGTATTTCCTTCAGCGAAATGTATATTTTGAATGAGATAACTTTCTAGTAGGGCTGTGATCGCCTCGCAGCAGAACAAAAGTCTACATTTTAACCCGCGGCAGAAACACCGAGTTGTTACTAGTTTGAGATGTGTATCGTGTGTCTGTGTGTGGTGTCGTAGTTCCCGAACGGATGGACCGATATTGATACAGTTCTCTTAATTTTAAAAATAGTTTAATTAAGCGAACTTCATGGAAATCGTAGTTATTTGGATATTTGTCTATTGGATATTTGGATATTAACAACTGGAAAAAAAGCGGAATTGTATATCTCAACTCCGAGGAGCTAATCTGCCACGGCGATACATAGAGCAGATGATTTATTCGCCAATACCAAAAATTACGAGCATTTATGTTATACTTAAGTACACAGAGGTTTGAAACAACATCCACGAAAAATCCAACCGAGTATCCCACCTATCTCACCCGTTACGTTCTTTGTACTAATAATGGATGAAACAAAAACAAAGATGCAAGTGCAACTAACGATATGGAAATTAGTTGTATGGCGGTTATATTACGGGCTCAAAGTGCGCTCCTCGCCCGAGGAGCTAGACCGCACTACGTACAGACGAGATGATTCATAAGAGGTGGTCTCTCCTATTTTCGCTAATTACTCAGACGTGCCGCAGCCTCACAGCGCCGCGACATCCTTATCTGTCTTCCGCCAACTCTAGGTATTCGTTTTAAAATACTGCTTTCCGAGGCCAGAGATTTAAGTGGCATTACGTCGTTTGTAATTTAATTAAATGGAACGTTTAACTGTTCATATTTTTTTGTTTGCTTATTGCAAAACAAAAATTTAATGGGTTTCTTATTGGAGCCAATGTTTTGTTTTGTTCGCCTCTTTACTGAGATGCAAGGGGAAATGCGAAACGTGCAGTAGCGACTAATTCGTAGAGCATAAAAAAGGCGTTGCCCTCTCAACATATACACACATCCTACTGACGTTAGTCAGTGCTAACGATTCCCGATTTTATACTGTTATAAAAAAACAACCTTGTCTCTGTCGTTACTCGTTAGTGACGATGTATGGATGTATGACGAAAAAAAGGGGTGTTATAAATTTAACGTGTGTGTCTATCATCGTGGCTACCGAACAGATGGACCGATTTGAATGCAGTTTCGTCAGTTTGAAAGCCAGGTTAATTAGGATAGTTCTTAGCTTGTTTCTATAAAATTGGTTAAGTAGTTTAGAAGATATTTGAGTATATGTAAACTAGGTCGGGGGCTATACATAAGACTTTCTCTATCGGTTGGGTTACTATTGATGAAACTTTTCAGTTTCATCTGCAACCTCAAAGTATTTCCTATAAGTCTTAGAAACTGCAAAATTTTCCGGCTCACTAGCTCCTCGCAAGCAAGTGGCTCTTAAGCGGAAATATCTATATTCCATACAGTACACAATCGGGAGTATGGAGTCTCAGTTTTCTACATAATTTATAACGTCGACCCTTCTGTATCTTGTGCCATAAATTTATCCGCACGCGTTCATAGAGCACATACATTCGGATGCATGAGTACTTCTGTCTTCCTCTTACACGGGTCCGCACGTAAAAATAAAGGGGCGATATCTGTATGAAAGTCTCTGGTGACCACTTGAGCCGGTCATATGAAGAAATATATCTTCGTATCGGTTAAGTAACATACCTTCATGATATTTATGTCTACAGGGTTACAAAGAGTTTTATGTACAACCTTTGCAGGGTTATCGTACATATTTTTTCTTTGTTAATACTCGCTTGTGTATAAGCTGTACTTTTAGTAGATAATATAATTAGTATTTCGAATTCGTTTATTTGCAGTGCAATGGTACACATGGGTTGTAGTTTGACTGATGTGGGGTCATCATCATCATCATTTCAGCCGGAAGATGCCCACTGCTGGGCATAGGCCTCCCCCAGAGGTCTCCACAAAGGCCGGTCTTGTGCCTTCCGCATCCAGCTGGTACCTTTTTTTTTCTTTACCAGATCGTCGGTCCACCTAGTGGAAGGACTACCCACGCTGCGTCTTCCGGTGCTGAGGGTGATAGCATGTATATTGTATAGCTCATTTAACGATGTTTCTCAAAGGCCGGCAACTCCTTCGCATTCAAAAAGTGAGACGTGGTCGTTACGGGACCATCGCACAAAATCTCCCATGAACTATGAAATTGTAAGAATAAAGTGTAATGTGATTTGTAATGCAATAGTTCTTCATAGAGGCATACTCTCATGAGCATCAGGGTCCCAGTATACCATGAACCAATAATAATGTTCATTCGTGAACACGGCAGCGATACTCAAGTGAATCGAAAACTCCTGATGCCGAGCCGATCCCAATCCAATCCCTATTACAAAGTTGTAATTTAATAGTCCCCACAGCTGCATCAAATCGCGGGGAAAAGCTAGTTGTTTATAAATTTTAAAAATCCAGCAATATCAATAAATGTTCGCCGGCGAACTCTAGAGACTCGCACCGCAACTCTGAAAGTCCACAAGTCCTCCCAAGACCACTTGAATAAAAGATGAGCAGCGGACAGGCTTCATAAAAAAATCAGAGTTGGAATGCGTTTTTGTATGGTTAAGCTGTTTACAAGAATCTGCTTGGGAAACATCCCTTTTAATCTCACGGTCAGATTCCGTAAAACCTCATCTTGTTTCGAGACAATTTGTTGCGGTTTTTCTAGCGCTGCTTGCGACTGAGCAGCATTTTCTTATGGTCGGTGTAATTTCTAGAGCAAATTATTTTAAAATACGTTTTCTAAAGACTTTAGTTAGTTTTCTTTAGATAATAATTATATTTTAATTTATTTTTTACAATCTTCAATATTCTTGTTTCATTCCAAAAGAAAACATACATGCTACACTAGGCTGCGTATAATAACCTCCAAAGCGACATCTTAATTTAAAAAACTATACACACTATATTACTACTTAAAGATAACAAAACAAAGCAAAACAGTTGCCCTAAATTGATATTTGCCATATCGGGGCATCATTTACACGTTGACAACACCTTGACGAAGACCTGTAAATTTAATGCTGTTACATAGCTAGAGAACTCTCCAGGGACCTCAGTCCTCAACCTAAGTTTAGGTAAAAAAGGTCCTCTGGATCAAACCGTACGCAACTTCCGGACACTTATTCCGTTCTTTTCATACTTATAATGATTTAAGAGTGGACTACCTACCTACTCAATTTATTTTTTAAGTTTTCATTTAGTATTATTTATTTAATATAATTAACAGAATATTTATCATCGTCAACATGGCGTTAAATCACGGTTTCGCTCCCATGCGGCACGCAAGGGCCCGTGGTCCGCCTTCCTGCTCCTCTTAGTCCACTTAGCTCGGTCTTCGGCATCGTAAGTGGTGAGTTTATTGACACGCATGCCATTCTTATCTACGTCTTGCAATCAGGGGTGGCATAGCCAGACATTTGCTCCGTTGTATTCCCTATTTCTTATACAAACCGGCAAATTACGAACAAAACAGGTTATTTATCATTTCAGAACACAAATATATTTTAATATTAATTAATAATGAGATAATGAATATAAGCCAACCCCGTATCACGCGAGGGGGCGAAGTGTAGGAGAAAGAGTAGGATTTTTTATTTTTTGCTATGTTGACGTGACTTTTATGACGATTACAGCGACAAGGTGAAGAGTTTGACGCGCTCCTCTATGACGCTCGCTGCCGTGACGTCACGCTTGCTCACGCGGCGCGACGCTTTTGCGCGGACAAAATGAAATTGTAAACGTGATTTCTACTGAATTTACGATTTCATATTAATGAAATATGAATTGGAATGAATATTACAACCTAATAATACCTATGAAAAAATCTGAAAATAAACTATATTTTGTCAGACCAACATTCAAATCGAAACAATTATTTCTATTGCTCATTTGTACCTTCATTACATCGTAATAAAATCATACTTTTATCAATCCGACCTCATCCATAAATAGCCCTAATGTATTCCTAACGGAGGAAATATGCGAATAGAAGCAATTCAATGTGATTTTAATTGTCATGAATCATCTCCAAGACTTGAGAAAGACAAAAGCGGGGGAGTCATAAAAATAATTTATGATGGCCTCGTCAGCTGAGAACGAAATACATTTGCATCTTCATTTGGGGTAGAGATAGCGGGGATCTTAATAAAGATTGTCGGAGTTTTCAGTTAAATTATATCACTCTATTTGGGACAAATCCATTTTAACTACTGTTCGTAACTTCGCTCGTGGATCACAGCTTAATGGTTCACTCCATGACAGTAAACAACGAAATCTGTCTGGGTAATTTTAACGAGAAGTCTTAAGTTGCGTGGATGTGGAGTGAGCGCGTGGGGAAGCTCCATGGTGGCGCTGGCGCATCTTCGCAATAATTAGTAGTCATCATCACAGCCCATATCAGTCCATTGCAGAACTGAGGGCCTCTCCCACGAAAGGGGAGGTTATTGACATAATCTCCACACTCGGCAGGCGGGTTGGAGATCGCAGTGTTATAAATATAACAAAAGAAAACGCTGCTGCCCATTTTCCAGTCCATAGAGACTCTAAATCTTTTGCCTCCCACGAGTGTAAGGGGTTGGTGTTATTCTACTCTGCCGGACACCACACGGCTAATTAGCACTCACTTACCCGCAATTTCCGATGTCTATGAAAATGAATCAACGTGCCCGTTACAAAGGATATTTTGTCGCAGCCGGCTGACGATGAAATAATTATGACCTTGTTTTCTATTACAAAAGCAATTTAACACTCGGTGCGTTTCAGCCTCCGAGATGTCGCGAATGGGATTATACCCCGTGATAGCTCTGATGCGACATCAAAGCGGCTCTGTCTAAATTGAAAACCCTGGAGTGAGATTGAATCATCCATCATTAATTGGTGAGAGCGTATCGTAATTATCATAAGCATAACATCATTAGCCTACCTATGTTGGAGTAACGTGTAAATGATCCTTCAACGAACCAATATATTATTTAGAATATTTTCGATCTACCTTCATGTTCAAATTATTTACGTAAATAAGATTCAATTATGTATGCAAAAAATTTAATAAATTACTTATGTAAAAGTTTTAGTCAGACGCATCACGTTATACATGATACCATCGTGGCAGTATACCTAAATGGAGTAGCCAGATATATACGTAAAACAACGCATACGTCCAAGAACGTACCACGATACGACCTTGAAACTTCATTACACAAAGTAGTGATTACGCGGCGGTTCTGCCGAGACGTCACGTGATTAATCTCGCGATAGATATTATCTAAAGTTAAAGAATTAAAACTCCGCGCTCGAAGAAAGATGACGAGCTAATCAAATTTCGCGCAAGTTGAGGAAGTTCCAACAAGTTCTCAGATTCAATTAGTAGATACGACGCCGCGCCCCCCGCCCCGCCCGCCCCCGCTCTCGCCGCTGCAGTTTGCTTTCAGTGCATCCCTCCATCGGCGCTTAGGGAACCGGGCTCTCTACTGAACAGCTGTGAGCACTTACACTATGCAACTTCACAGACAAGTATGATTGAATCGCAAGCACTAGATGCTGTAAAAGACGCGAGCGTAGGTACGTTGCTTTAACGTCTGTAACAAACCACTGCTGGACTTCAATGTGTTCCATCTTTGTCTTCCATTGCCATTGTCTTAATGCATACCAGCAATTTTATTATTCATAAATAGTCAGTTATTGAATATAACCCAACGCCGTATCACGATGGGAAAACACAAAACAGAAAACGCTGCTCCTCGTTTTTTGACCTTTCTACGGAGGTTCCGGCAGCTAGAGCCAGCTAAAGGCAGGCAAGCCAGTAGAGTCTAGCTGCTCAGCTTCTAACGCATTGTCACCTTATACGATACCCGGGAACAGAAAGTACGTCGTTTTGTAATAACTTTTACTTTAAGCAGCTAAAATGGAAATAGTTTCCCGCCAAACTCCTTTGTGACCAGCGGGCAACCAGAAAATTTGCGAAACATTTAAAAGGAAAAGTTTTATCACGAAGGAGTTGAAAGTTTTTAAATTAGGACATTTAGTCAGATACACGTTCGCCCCCATTGCATTCAAACTCCGGCTAACTTTAAATAACCAAGTGTTTATCTCAAATTCAAGTATTCGCAGTTATAAAGTTAAAGCTGGAATTTGTGTTTGAATGTTTAGTAGGTACTTACTCACAAGAATCGCACAAAAATTAAGTGAGTCATAAGAAGCAAACAAAGAAAGTACCTCGCAAAAATCCCATTCAAAGCGGGAGTTAAATGTGCTAAAAAAATAAAAACAATAAAAAAAGTAATAAAGCACGTTGACCACTCGCAGTAGTGATCAACGGTGGCCATTTCGCACGCTTGTAGCGCCACTGAAAATGCAATATTCGAGAACACAGATGCCACTCTCATGCGCATGGGGACGCATGCCGCATTATGAAATACATCCAGATAGGTAGCGCCGGCCGGCCCCGGGTCGCACCTGCATTGCATATTCATATGTTACGGATATTTCTATTGACTTTCCTGTTTGAATGGTAGGATCATATGTTTCTCCTGATGTTTGGTAAAGAAATAGGCATGTTTGTTTGTAAAGGATAATCTCTGAAGCTACAGAACCAATTTCGTTCGTCCTGAAATCATAAAGATCTGTAAAATTTCGTTCATGCATAGATGTTAGCAAATTATATATTTTAAGGAAATCAAAGACTCTTTGTACCTGATTTGACGCTAACTGTGACGACGCTAATTGACAGTTAAACGTTTTGGCGCATTTTCTCACTTAGGTACATATTGCGCCCTGAAATTGCGACCAACGACTAGAATTTCTGCCCTATATTCTAACACAACTGCAGATCCTAGATAAACAGAAGTTGTAGGGGCTAGAAGACTATTACGTACTTTAACATAAATGTTATTATTATTTAAACGACAAAAATCATCAGACAATCATCTGTTTATTCCTGTTCATAGTTTTGTATAAATCCCTACACATAATTACTTATTCACAACATATCGCTCTATCAGAACTCTCGGTACATGAGTTCGTTAACAGAAACTGTAAAATTTGCAAACCTACATTAGCATCTACTAGTTAAACCCCATTCATACTCAACCTAGCGTGCAAAGCTCTATTATCACAGCTCGCGTAACAAATCCTAGGCACTAAAGAGACTAGGCTCGAGCAAAACAATGCTGTGTTCCGCAATCAAAGACTGCCATACTAGTTGCTAAGCACAAAACTGCTGCCATAATAGTAAATGAGCGAAGCGTGGCAAGGCAACCGATTAAACAAGTTGCACTTGTTGTGCGAAACGATTCCAATAAAACTGTTCAACTCAAGGATAACTTCCCCCGTAGGGTTCATCAAATACGTTTAATTCATGCAGTCGAGTTGAGAATAACTACAAATGCCGGCGCTCTCCCGTTGCTAGCCGAATAAAATTCAATTTGGATTCATGAAACTTTATAACAGAGCAATAACATTGCTAATGGTTCCCAGTGGTAACATGGCGAGTAAACGTTAAAGCGTCGTAATGCGAGTGCGACGCGGCCACTGCACATGCACATCACGTTCCCGCAATCAACTGTTTCACTCAGCTGCAAGCAGCAAGGCGAATCTCGCAGCAATAATGACGTCGACGCGGTCGCGAGAGATCGCCAATGAGGGCGTTGACGACGAACTGAGACGGTGCGAAGCCGCGAAGAGGGCCTCCGAGTACATATGGACGAAATCAACTGGGAGTGAGTCATCCGAATCGTGGTTACTAGCTCAAGCATTAGGAATTACACTTTTCAGCTGTTCATTGCTCCCTTGCTGCAACAAAGCGACCAGTTTTCTTGAAAACATTTTGTTTCGTGCAATATACATTTTATTAATGCTAATTGTACAATGTTCTTTATATATAACTAACATGTACGAGACATTTTTGGTAAGTATATCTATGTACTTATATATAGAATAATGCGTTTCTATTTAGGCATAAATATAATTTATCTTAATACTTGTAACTTGTAAAAGTTAGAGAACAAAAGACACTTTGGAATTACTCCAAAATGGAAGACGAATACGGCGCATTACAAATCCTACAATGGTTATTATAAATCCCACGCCTCCAAGTCCCGTCGAGTTCACCCGGAGTTCGTTCGGCAAATATAATTTTAGAGTTGCCAACGTCAAATTGTGAGCAAAGATCAATAATAATTAAACCGCTTTCCTTTGATCTCGCCCATAATGAATCAAGATCGCCCGATCGTCACGCAACCCTTGCCGCGATTATTAAATTCTACGAAATATCCATCCGTACCGTTCTTTATTGCTCGACATCGCTTTAGAAAGGTACTGCAAGGAATCTGCCACTTTTAGATACAAAAATATATTGATTTGGTATGTACATATTAATTTCCCTATGTTAATTTAATATCCACGATGATAATGCTTGGAGCTTAGAGCGACCTAATAATTAAACACGTCAGTGACTTTATTCCTCTATCCACTAAAAATCTCTGCAAAATTCAGACAGGAACAATGGATTTAGGAAACATCAGCGACTCCGCTGCTAATCCTGGCAGATGCGGTAGCTCCACGCCACCATACACATAGCAGCTGCGTATACACATCCCTTTGTGTAAAGTTCCACCTTATCCAGGAATTTTCTGCCCCTAATGAAACTTTATGGGCAATTCAGTAAGTACCTCCCGTAAAGATTCTCTAACGTATTCAGTGCGCTCTCGAGCCTTCAACGTAAATCTATTTAGTTCAGACGAACGAATTTCCTTCTGCTTAAGTAACCTTCGAGGATGTGGAAGATGTTTAACGGCCATTCAGTTCATTTCGCTGTTCATTCGTAAAAATACAGCTAATATTTAACACTAGCTTTTGCCCGAGACGTGGAAATCGTTTTTAGAGCAGTTCATATTTTTCCCAAGCGGCCCTTTTAAATTACTTCCCTAATATAAGAGTATGAAAGGTAGTACTACGGGGAGGTCAAGGTGTATCTCTGGTTCTACTTAACCGAATTAGATGAAACATGGCCTAGACTTTAAGTTGGACCCCAAACTACCAAACTGTGAAAACCCAATCAAAATCCATTTATTCTATTATGGCTTTACATCAGGCGTTCCAATTTTTTAAAATCTATTTTACCCTTCATGTTGCCCAGGCTTAATAGCTACACAACAAAATAAGTTTCAGTCAAATACATCTAGTAGTTACAAACAAAAAAGACAAATTAAAAATTTATTATTTATTATACAAATTAAAATTAAAAATTCTTATTTTATTACTAATTCTTCATAGCCCTAAATTATTTTCTTGTAAATATATTCAATGTACAGACACACTTTTTCTTACTGTTTTAATATATGTATAGATATAGATATTCCGTACATTTAACATAACATCATTTGGATATCGATGCATTTAGCACAACGGCGAGAATGCACACTATGAAGACACTACGGAGCAAGTGATCCCTTGCGGCAAAACTTACGTAGCCTCACGAAGACAGCCACAGCTTAACTTATTTTTTATCTACGCAGAAATATCTCGCTAGTGACGGAACTAGTGACGAAGTTCGTCCAGAAGTTACACCTGTTACGCGGGGCCATAACTCAGGCACGGGGGCGCAGGGCGCAGCAGTCCCGCGGGGACCGGGGCCCCGCCCCCGGCCTTTGAGGCCCTCTCCCGCCCGGACGGCGAGACTCCGAACAATAACGCGCCGAAGTGATTTGATTGATATTTATAGCACCAGGTAAGTTTTATTATACGTCGATGAATGCTATTGAAGATACACCCGGGCGGGGCGAAGGTTTTATGGCTATCTATGAATATTTAGCTCGGCTACGAGGTCGACGATGGGAGGCGCTGCTAATTTTAGATGGCACGGTGTCGATATTTACCGACACATTTATAAGGTGGACCCTGAGCCGTGCCGCGAGCGGGCGCCACCGGAAGATAACACCAGGGTGATGATGATGATCAGTGTCGATATTTTTCGACAAGTTGTAGTCAAATAAACAAAAATTTAAGGTAAAACCTAATAATTATAAAAATACTCGTGCTCAACTCTTCATTGGAGCACGTAATTATCTGACTGTGCACGGGAATGATAAATTATTTCGTTGCTAAAACCCGTTGTGCCTATTCCGTTAAAAAGCCAACTCCGCATGACACTGGCAGTCCCATGGAACGGTTGTGATAAAAATACAGCGGCGCGAAACTCGAAAGGTCTGACGGAACGGGCGGCACAATGACGAGTGACGAGGGCGAGCTGCGATGACACCCGCCTTATCAATCAGTGACATGTTTCGCGCACATTTCATCTATTTCCTAGTAATCCAAGCTATTGTATGTCGATGGGGCATTAATGCACGCCGGTACGATTACAGCCAGTAGTTTCGTGGATTGTTTTTATTCAATTACCTCGCAAATTATAAGACGGTGACCCTTATTGCGTGTAAAGTAATACTGACTTATTTAAATGACTATGCCTTTAGTCTGGAATATATTTCGCTTAGCGTGAACGTGGTAAAAAGGAATCAAACTTTGTTTAAACTCTTAATTCCCATTTCGTATTGATGTAAAACAGAATAAAATAAATAGATTGCTGTGACTCTGTTTTCGCTGTCACCGAGATACAAAAAGATACATGTTAGAGATTTTTATTTTACAACAGCGTTATTATTAAGTAGATTTATAACGTCAACAAAGTTAAGAAGCCCAAGGAGCTTAGCCTAAGACAGACAGACATGTAGAAACTGTGGCTAAAAACTACTAGGTAGAAATCTAAAACAACAATTCCCTCGCATCCTAGAGCACCAAGTCGTCTGTAAACGCTAACACAGTAAATTCATTATTAGGCTCCCGTGTAGCTATTCAGTAATGTGTAGTGTGTTGAAACAGTTCGCTCACAATGGCGGCGAAGTGATACGGGGCGACAGCGACTGACGGCAGCGGCGGCTCGCGTATCAATTGCTGACATGGCACACAAACGGACATTCTCATATCAACCGCAGGCAGGTATAATAGGTACTATTATTACACTAGTGGGGCTGGCGTGACTTCGTTCGCGTAGCGTCGTACCTAAGGGTACGATAGGGTAGGGTAGGGTAGGCTACACCTACTCTACACCTACCATACAACTACCCTTCACCTACTTAATCCATACCTTTCGTTCTTTTCTTGTCTATAAGCTTTCCTCTTGAATTACTCTGTCTATTGTTGAAAACCGTGTTAAAATCCGTTACGTAGTTAACATAGTATATGGGGATAGACTGCGGGAAACGACTTTGTTTTATACGATGTACGGCCGGATAAGTACCTAGATGTTAGAGTAGCGTATTCGTACAGCTGTTTTGGAAGAAGGACTGGATATTTTGGTTTTTGTGAATATACAAAATAAGCTTTTTAAATACAAATGAATAGGTGTTGTAATTCATAGTATTTTTCTGGCTCTTCAGAATCGTCTTTATTCGCAGCTTTGCCTAAACCATTAGCAAAGATACATTGTAAATGTATCTAATCAGCATTCTTCATCAGAATTCACTTCGACATCCAGCATTCTGGGAATCTGTTTCTGGAAGCTTTTCATCTCAGTTCAAAGCTGTTTTCTTTACTTACATACCTTTACTTTAAATAAAATACCTCCATTCTGTTTGCGTATTAAAAGAGAGAGATATGTTGTGCCGACCTTAAATATTGTCGTTTTACGGTATTAGTAATATTAGAATTTGGCATTTTACGTTTGGTCTGCATTCGACGTTTATGTATTGTCCGCCAAAAGGCCTGAACGTTGGCACATGCGAAACGAATCGATACATAAATTAATTGGGCCTAAAAGAGTGCCACTTAAACTGCGCTACGCTACGCTTCGGCACAAAGGACGTAAAAGACAGCTCGAAATGGCGGATGCAAATGTGACAATTACGTGTCTATGGAGGCTTCTTTATTTCGCCGCTGCATGTGTCGATAACGAGGCAGTGTTCAGTGGCCGAACCGTGACAAAGAAATTTAAAATGTATAATTTATTTATTTAAGTGACAGGGCTCCATATATCTCGACAAACTACTACTCCTGTCTCAATACTCGGTCTACTCGACAAACTACGGCAAATATATACTCAACGTAAATTTATAGTGAGAACCTTTCGCTCTGTTGCGTTTTGCGTTAATATTGATTAATTACCAATAGCGACCCAACCCCTGTTTCGCACGGGTGTTCTAGGTGTTTTCTCTATTATAATATGCACGTATTAGGAAGAGATAGCGGATACATCTTCAGACAGATAGACGTGGAAAGCTACTTTATTTTATGCTGTGTTCATCTTACTAATAAAAATTATTCATGTGTATTATATGTGTATGTGTATAACAAGTGTTTACTAGGCATATATCAAAATACTTTGAACATGTGCAACAATCTTGTGTGACCTGGTGGGAATTTCGCTGTTGTTACAATTGGCATGACTTTTCAAAATGGCGACACTTAGTTCCAGCTTTGGCCACCGGGTCAAATAGTTTGTGGAGTTAAACAGGGCTTATGTCATGTTACACACACGTCACCACAAACTTATTACACCAAGTGACCAAAACTGGAACTAAGTGTCGCCAATTGAAATATCATTGGGCCAGATAAGTTTGTACACATGCCGTGTAATACAGGCGCTTGTTGATAAGATTTATTATTTGTAAGATAGTGTAAGGATAAATTGATGAGTTGCCTATTATTTAATTAAAAAATAGATCATAATAACGGCAGATGGTAAAATATGGAATTCTCCCGATCGTGTAGTTCCGTAGTATTTTACACATTTTTCAAGGTGATGGGAACATCGTGACTGCTCAACTGAGAAATTGTAGGTTCACCAATTACTATTCTATTTAGTTTTAAGATGTTCGTGTTTATTTACAACTCTTAAAGTGATCGAGTGTTTAAACCCATAGTAATAAGCTGGATAATATTAGCAATACAATATAACTCGTACTACATTCAGTAAGAATTTTGTGTCCAAATAAGAATCATCCTAATTTATTACATACGTGCCTAACCTTAGTCAGCCTACCCATTCGTACAATCAATGCTCTGATAAACATTAGAGGATTCGTGAAACTGCTCACGTAGCAACTGTTTACAGAAGCAAGCCTATTGATTTTATGAAATTATGATTACCTACTACAGGGAGCTTGGATGCTTATTGCGTACAATAACGGCATCATCAGGTTAAACATTAAAAGCCAAGCAAAGAGCGTGAATAGGCGTATTGGTGTCGAAGTAAGCCAGTCGCGTCCATAGACAGGGGGTGATAACGAGCACATTTATACTGAAGCGCCATCATCACGTAGCGGGCTGCCTCGGCTGGCTATGCGGCCTGACTTCGGCTACAGAAACGTCACCGAATAAAAGTAAAACTTACTAGTTTATTTATATGCTAGAGAAACATTTACAAAGAAAGAATACGTCACCTACTATTCCGTATTTCATCAGTCAGTCTCTCTGTAAGGATATCTCATTGCAAACACGTCGCCAGACGTGGTGCGCCTGGCAAAGAATCTCTTCTCGCATCTCGCATTCAGCAAAATTTCGATCCTTATCGGATTTGAAAACACGCAAGCCAAATAAATTTGAATGGAGCCTTTCTCGCTCCTCAGTATTGCTTTCTTATCAACAGAGTCTAAATAAATGGGTATTCATGCTTCATTGAATTCGCAGAGCCCTGGGAGGGTAATAAAACGAGCGAACACAAGCTCGGTTGGCCCGTTTATTTCCGATGCTCCTATGGCGTCAATAGCTATTTAATGGACATTATTATCGGCCTGGAAAACTATCAGTTGTAATGATATGTTTTAACCTGGCATTATCGGGAAATGAGCGCCTGCGGCGGCGCGGCGGCCGCCGGCGATGTGTCATTTCGCCACGAAACGTGTCCATATTTGTTCGGATAATATTTAAATCCAAAAATAAACCGTATATAATTCAAATTAACGTGCTTTTGCACAGCTACTATAAGTACAACGAATCTGTTTATACTCGTATATCTAAGTTGTATGTACCTACATGGTCAAAAATTACGCGCTTTAATTGAATAAAATCTATAAGCTTCATGTGCAGCCAGCGCATGTTGAGATTCTGCAAGATAATTAGGTTCGACCGAAGTAGATCTTCCTTCTTGTTGCCTACGATATTGTATACGCCAAGCCAATCAACATCAAAGCATCCCTTCCCATTGTCAACGTAAAGAACAATGCAAGAATTTTAATTACACGAGCTAGTAATTTATGTTGCAAAGCAGTATACCCGTAATTAGTCAGAAGCAGGCGTGTATTCGCCGCATCGCCCGAGCGGTGAGATTACACGGTGACGCGTACCAAGTTACTGCCGTAATCACATTCCCGTAACGCAATTCCGTATAAAAGCTTTACGATTGCCGGGAGCCGCGGGAGAGGCTTTTTTAAACATGGCCTTGCGACAAACGCCTTGACAAATTCTTCTGATGAACCCACACTCGCTTTGGAACCTGGGCCCCAGTCTTCTAATTTTATTGAACTCACATACTGTTGACAATTGAGACTCCATTACAATTGATAATTGGGTATTCTGCAAAAACTTGTACCAATTGAGTCATAATGGAATAGTTATTAACTCTCAGTGGAATAGATAATGGTGTTACCTTCTAAAATCCACGTAGAGACTGCCGATTTAGTCAACAATCTAGTCACAATCAAACTAGCAAATGGTTCAATGGAATGTCACTGGAAAACCATTTGGTCTTAAATTCGTAGCAGAATACCAAAAACGTGTCAAACATTCAATTGAGATCCAATTGGGAGTCAATTGAATGATTCGTAAATTAGCAGACGCTGATTGAATAATAAAGACCATAGCGCTTCCGTAGACGGTAAATAGACTGTTGTACATTTTACACTGATCTGATAAGCAAAAGTTCCAAAAGTCCCAACTTGTGGGAAGCATATGTTCAGCAATGCAAGATAACGGGCCGTTGATGGTGATATTATTAAACTGGATGTCTCTAATTATTACTCATAAATATAATCGGATAGACCCATGTAACATTCGATGGCTTATATTAGATAGCTTGTTAACACAATACCACAGATACAACTACAAACGGGAAGACAATTAATTCCAACATGGCGACCTGTAGTCCTCGGGCTTGCGGCGGCGTCCGGGTAAACTATACCCGGTAAACTGTAGTCAATTACTTAATCCCTCCGATATCTATCCGGGTGTTGTCGCATTCTCATTCCGCCCGTTATGTTCGCATGAATAATTCTGCGCTCTCTATTATGGCGGGTCAAAACCACCCACTTGCTAGGTAAAAGGCTCATTGCACTCGTACACATGTTTACAACGTGTCACGGTTCTAGTGCTATAAATTATAATAAAGTACAGACACTAACAATGGCAACATAAATTAGTGTGATAATTGTAATAGACTGTTTTGTTTACAGCACCAAGTTGTGTTTACTTTGTTGATCGTACAATTGACGGGTGACGATTGGCTCCCGAGATAAGAAATGAAACATGGAAATTATAAATCCACTATTGTAGGGATTTTGATAATTATCAGAATTATAAAAAGAGATCTGTCAGAGCTAGGGTGACTGCTACGATAGCTCAAAGAATTGGCAAGATTGGCAATAGGCGGAACAAATTGCTCGTGGAGGCTACGGCTATTGAGGCCCAAAGAACTCAGCCCCCGCCTCGGATGTAGCGTGGACCAATTATAAGATTGAAAGAAAAGAAAAATTATTAAACATAGACACCAAGACACGACAAAGTAGGTAGTATGCAATAACAATAACAACAAAAATTGCGGACATGCGGAGATGTTTGATAAAGATCGTTGTCTAAAATGTAACTACAAATGTAGTAAACGTTGATACTAATATATTAGGTAGCCTAACCTAAAGAAAGCACGCAAAACCATAAGGAATGTTAGATAGAACATATATATATTTTTAATAAACTATTCAAAGCAACGAACACCCCTCTCTATTGTAGCAAAGAATTTAAGAAAAACAGAAAAGGAATTTCTTTTCTAGCTAAAAGTACGAGAATCATACGGTATTGAAAGTTTTAACGACCTCTTCTGAATTCTGCAAGCCGGCAAGAAAAATGCAAAAAGGAACAAGCTGCAGCCAACAAAATGTTAAGGAAATTGATTTTCGATAACCGCTGCCAACAGCGCACCCACAGCGGCACAGCGCAGTTCGTTAAACAGGCTACAAAACCAAAAGAGTACAAATAAGTCAACCATCAGCAACCATCATCCAAAAGCGAAACGGGTAGTAGGTTCTTGAATAACAAATTTCTCAAAGAGCTACGCATCGGAATCTCCGGTGAATATTCATAAAACCCAACGCAAGAAATTAAGGGCAGACGGTGAGAGTAACGAAATCCTACCTAAATAACGCTTTTCAGATGAGTTACAAGGATTCTCCGAAAATAAATTAATCAAGCGCTAGGCCAACCCACGTAGCGTAGATTTACGAGTAACCCCGCACCCCAGGGGCGCCTCCTCCGCGCTCCCTCTCGCACTACACAACTCATCAATTTCCTCAGGACACACGACTTGGAATCCTGTTAATTAAACTATGCCGCCAAATTAAACCGGCACAATCGAGGCGTCGCGCGCAAAGTATGTGCGTTAGAGGTTGCGCCTGCCGCGCCCGCACCCGCGCCCGCCGCGCCCGACGCGCTCCCACTGGAAACATTTTTCATGGAAACTAATCTACTTTTCGTAGTGTTTCTTCAGTATACGAACCGAGTCATTAGGGAGGGGATGAGGATTTATATTTATGTTTTCTCTGTAATTAGATAGTTTCCGAGCTATAGTCGATGCTCCTCTTGATTTGTATGTTTAGAATGGGATGAAAAATCGCTGATAAGTACCTGCGAGTTTTAAGAGTTTTAGTAAGTGATAGTATTTACAACAAAACTTGCAATAATAAAGTTTCTTACAGGAAACTCCAATTGTGGGCGGCATTTAAATGATAAAGGAAATAATTCACGAATCATAAATTTTTGGACTAAAAATATAAAAGTGCCAGCCAAAAAAAATTTTATTTTCCGACAGAGCAAATAATTTGTAACATCTTTTACTAAGACATCAAATGTTTACGCCCAAGGGTTACGTAACGGTAAAATGTTGAGAATTGTATACTCTACCTAAAAAATATTATTTTCTTTCCTGATGGTTTTTGGTCCAAAATTAATTATTTCCTTTGATAAATCTTTATATTCCTTGCTCTTTTTTTCAAGTCTTTGCAACTGTATATTAATTACAGATGCGAAACGTTAAGAAATACAATAACACGCACCTGATACAATAAAAATAATAAAAAATACAACAGTCCCAAGACGGGCGCCAATAAATACACCTCGATGGTGCCCTGTTTCTGCTAGTCTTTGTAACTGTCAAGTGTTCTGTTACAAGCGCGACGTGTTTCAATATGGCACGTACTTAATACAATAAAAATAATTAAATACGAAACAGTCCCACGTTGAGCGCCAATTATGAATTCTTAATTCCGCACTTTTATTGCTTGTCGTTGTAGTTGTCAAGCATTCTGTTTAAAGGCAACGTGTTAAGAAGTAGCACGTACTTCATATTAAGATAATTAATTCCATATATTATAGTCCCAGGGTGTGAAATCAAGCCAGTCTGTAAATCTTGTTGTCCGCTTATATTATGAGTCCTCGCAACTGCTGAGTATCTAATTAGAAATGTTTAGAGTTCCGACGTACCTATGAGGCTGTGCCGGCTGGCGCCGAGACTGGGCGCGGGCGGCGAGCCGGCCCCGGCCGCCCGCAGCGCGCCCAGGGCGCCGCCGCCGCCGCCGCCGCCCAGCGCGCCGCCCTCCAGCGCGCCTGCCGACAGATTGTATCCTGCTAAAATAATACCAAGTAAAAGTTTCCTCATTTTTTCACGTTTACAAAATAGTAGGTTAATAGCATCGTCGAGCCTTCGTCGTAAAATAAATAATCGAAAGTCCGATCAAAACCCCACGTTTGCGTCGCTTCGAATAAAATCGGAAATCGATAGACACATGAAGCGTAGAACTTGTCTTTTTAGTTATAGTAACACACAACAGTCCATTCTAAATAGTGTTGCAAGTCGCGTATTCTCGAGCATTATGTCAGGCAAGATGTCAGGTGACCACCGAAATGGGGCAGGAAATTGATAGGCGCGAACTGGCGAGCGCGCACGTTGACAGCCGCCCGACAGCAGCGGAAACGGGCCGCGCGGGACGCATCGCTTCGGCAAAAAATCTGCCTGCCTTCTTCGATACTTCGTTGATACTTCTGCCTAAGATGAACTTTTCTGGCACGATTCAATTTATACCTGGCGCGTTTATTTTGTAAGAAATAGCTGTTGCTACCTAGTTTGGTAGTTTTAAGTAAGTTTTTTTGCCCTAAACATTCAACTAGGTACATCGCGGGATTCTATTATTTTTACGAGGTGAAAAGTACTTACTCTATAACTCATGGGGACAGTATAGCTTCCTATTAGTGAAAGAATTACGAAATCGATTACTGGTTTCGGAGGATACCCCAACATCCAGACGTCCAAACATAAAAAGTTATCGTCTTTATAATATTACCCTAATTAGTTACCTATAGGTATATACCTATGGTATATAAGTAACTAATTAGAGGTGTAGATTCCAATGTGATACAAGCTTCCTAAGATGGAACAGAATATTATAGAGCACTCGAGTTTCAGATTGCGCCGCATGACACCAATGTTTGCTGCGTGGATTTTGGGGACTAACAAAATAACAAGCCATTACAAAATGTTCCTCTCAAAATATTTTCATGCACGACCGAGGCGACAGGGGTGTGGGGCGCGGGGTATGTTACGTAACGCACCTATAAACCAGGAAATATACCAGCAATATGTAAGGGAGAAATGGCCATAACACGGTATCTCACCGAGTCACTTATTTTATTTACTTATTTGGGTATAACATACGAGTACCTACTAAAACTTAATGTCGGATAATAATGCCCGTAAAACATGCTGCCTAAAGAAATAAAGGATACTTTGTGTTCCGTTGACAGTTATTTATACCATACTGACTCAGAATACATAATATATATTCTAAATGTTCAATAACAATACGGGGATTAAAACAAAAGAAAACATTTGATGTCTTTAAACGGAGATGGCTGGCTAACGGGTTGGCCTCGTAAGCGAGAGGTAGCAAGTTCGACCTCCATATCGTCATGTACTAATGATTTTATCTGAGATGTGTATTGAGGTTAGTGTACACTAACCGATTGTCTTACGGTAACCTGAACATTCAGGCGACTGAATTCCCTGTTAGCAGGGTCACGAAGATCAGATGGCAGTCACTCTACATAACATAATAATTAACATAACATAATCTACTGTAATTATTTTATCTGCCAAATCCTGGACCATGATCAAGCGTATACCGAACTGATACGAGAAAAAGCGCTGAAGACGAAGATTCGCTGTTTCTAAACATTAATGGAAAACTATTTTCGGTTCATGTACCAAACTACTCTACTATTTGTTGTTCATGTACTAATATAATCATAAATGATAGCCAATAAGTTTATTAATTCAACGAAATAGTCAATCCAACGTCAAAACCAGTCGGTAATTTGAATAGGTATAGTTTCGTGCTTACAAAAATATTTTAGAAACATTTATGACCATTCGCGTATTTGTACTTTAAATCAAATATTTCATTGTGAATATTTCCGTGATACAAAAGGATTTGCATGGCATAAAAGATAAATATTTTAATTAATATTTGCTAGTGGATTTATCCTGTGAAGTTTGCATGTTTCGGCTATAAACATATTTACTCCAATAAAGACGGATTATTGGATTAAATGCTTAAAATATAAATTTAAAATTGCTTTTATCCGCGACTTCGTCCGTGTAAAATTCGGTTAATATGTTTGAGGCCCATTCCCACGAGAACCATATTAAATTTCGAGAGAAATTATGGCCGTGTGCTGGCTGTTCTGGATTATAAAATACACTACAGCCAAATTTCTTCAAAATCCGTTAAATAGTTTATTCGTGAAGGAGTAACAAACATCCAGACATCCAAATGTCCTTAGAACCTCACATTTATACGCAAAGTTACAAAGCGCAAATCTAATACTCTTTATTGGTTTGAAAATAATGAAGGATAATCGTAGCTTTGAGTTCAAGTTATATTTTGTCACAATTATATGTATTTAAAGGACCTGGGGCCATAGTTTTTGAATCGCTCGCCTCTATTCGAACAGTCTTCAATACGCATAGGCAATAAGCATAACGCATAAAAATATCGAATCGTTCATGCCGAAAATAAAAATTTAAAACCGTTCAAATCGAGGCGGGCGATTAAAAAATAGAGCCCCTGGGTGCAATAAGATGGAACACAAAAACAACCCTTA
The DNA here is from genome assembly GCA_907269095.1 of Blastobasis adustella. NCBI lineage: Eukaryota > Metazoa > Arthropoda > Insecta > Lepidoptera > Blastobasidae > Blastobasis > Blastobasis adustella. Next base: position 10,569,405 of record OU026119.1, on the reverse strand, counting down.
CGTCAACCAATTGATTTCTCAGAAAAAAAAAACAATTTAAACGTGGCCTCTGTGGAGGCCTTCGCAATTTTTTCTCTTTTCTTCTCTTTTGCGATGACAATACGTTAATTAAAAGCATCCATGGCATAAGGCAATAGCCGCGATCCCAGAGCGAAACTCACGGACCATCCACCAACGTAGATAATAACTGTTTTTTCAAATACAGCCACAAAAAATAATGCCACGAACTTATCTGACGCGGTGGCCAAAGGTAGAACTAAGTGTCGCCATTTTAAAATGTCATGTCAATTCCAACAACAGCGACGCTGTCACCGGGTCAGATAAGTCACTCGTTCATCGCATAATCAACGTAAACTATTTTTATTAGTTAGTCGGTAGATTTTTGTTTCGTCTAATCAATTATCATGAAAATAATTATTGTAGTTTTATTTTTAGTCATGCCACAGAACATTTATACTAATGGTCATGCTTCAAAAGTGTAAAAGCTTTTGGACCACCCCGTAAATTTGAATGAAGGCAAAATTAACTTAAAGCATATTACCGAGAATAAGTGTCCTTCTTTAGTAAAAAGTTACGTACAATTACCAAAGAAGCATATTTTTTATTCTCGCGATTGCATACAATATGAAGCAATGCGATGGCAAAAAGGGTCCCGGCTCAGAGTAAGCTGCAGCAGAGCATTGCATCGCTGATTTTCAGAAGGACCTAATCAGTGTGGAGACAGCTACCAGAATTGAATTAAATATACCTACATAGGTAACAGTAAAGTTAAGTAGCGAGAATATTGTGAATAAGTTCGACCTTTCGAATCACTTAAAATGTCGTAGGAACATAAAATGTAATTAGTATTGTAAGTAGTTGTAGGTTGAACTTTGAGAAAGGTTAGGTGGTGATATCTATATGTGAACTAACGCGCAGGCAGATACTGTAAAGGTCATGCTTCCCCTCGCCCACGTTCCACGAATACAGCTTTTTGCACAAATCAATTCAACACACAGGCCAGTTCAACTGTTAGTGCGGGGTTCACGAACCATAATCTCTGCGTAAATTGGGCGACTCATACACCACCGGTATAGCCGGTTGTGTAGTGTTTACGTTTGTATCAATATTATGTGAGATCATAATGATCACTGGCTTCCCGCCGTCTGTCATTATGTATGTATCTATGTACGCTTTTATATTTTTAACTACGCAACGGATTTTAATGCAGTTTTAAACAATAACTAGAGTGATAAAAAAAAGGTTTATAAGCAACAGAAAAGGTTAGGTAGGGCTAAAGTAGCTGTACGCGAACGAAGTCGCGCCAGATCCGCTAGTAATGAACAAGATTTAAAAAAGACGGATAAGCTGGGGTCAGAAATGAGGAGTAGACAGTCAGGGCAAATTCGAATTTAAATGAGCTTAAAGTGATTTGGATCGAGGTCGCTTACACTAACTTAAAGTTTTGAAACGTTAACTCAATGTGACAAACTTTAATGGACCAGTGTTGGTTTGATTTGGTAGAAATCGTTGTTTTATTGCGCACACCGATTCGTAGTATAAACTTATAAAGTAAGTGTTTGAACGCATTCCATTTAGATAAGTGGCTGCGGTTATTTTCAATTTCAATAAGCCATTCGCGCTCAACGCGCTTAATCTGCGGCCATAAGCTGTTTGCGAATGTTGGGTGAGCGCGGTCATGCATAACTTGGTTTCTCAGCCTCTACAACCGGTGGTGGCACAAAAATCGAGATTCGAGCTCTCAGTAGCGACGTCGGCACTAACCAGCATCCACTAACACGAACATAAATCGACCCTATCTCGACGGGCCTATTTAAAGAGCCGTGGCATTTTTCATTATAATTTACGTGATAAGTAGGCGGTTAATTCGATTACGTTACTCAAAGCAATATTCTATTGAAGCAGCGTTGGGCTGGGAATATCTGATGAACCCTAAAGTGCCCCAAAGTGTTTCGAAGATTATACTTCGCCGCTGTTGTGAATATATTATGACATGGCTGGTGACTCGCCGCGTTTCCGTGCCAATTACCAACCAACTGGCTTTTTATTGTTTTAGGAGTCGATTTACGTGGATTCCTTTATCGTGTTCATTGTCAGTTCAAATTAAAATCAAAAGTATTATTTGGAAACTCGTGTATAAAACTTTAAAACAACTTTTGCGAGTACTATCGTCGCTTTGTAATATGGTAATTTATAGAACAACAGCATGCTCACACGAGACAAGATTTCATTTTATAATTTTTATATTTCCAGATACAGAGACTGTTCGAGGTGAAAAGGAATATATTGTTTACCTGGAAAATTGGGAAACAAGAGGGAAAATGCAACTAGCGTACGGTCTGCGAGCACTAATTAAACAAATACAACTCTAGGACTAAACAACACTTCATCGTCTACATGAAGTTTAACTTTGTCATTTTAAAGGGCTGCATGCAATGTGTTTCGTCTAAACTGATAATACACCATCCAGGGCAAGTTATAACTCACTTACTGTCGTCAGTAAATACGTGCGCTATGTAGATAATATAAACGCTGTTTATTAGGCTGCCGGCGGTCGGTGCACGACCTACATCCCGCGGCTCCGGCGCCAGCGCCGTTGGTTCTAACCCAATAGGCGGCGATCGCGCGGTTACGTAACTCACTTACACCCCAGCACTTCCCGAAACGAGCGCACGCAACATTACCGCCATTCCTCCCAACAAGCGAACCTCATCGAAGGTTAATTCCTCTTAATCTTTTGCATGCCTGCTAATGTATCCCAGCGAGCCATTAACGCCTATTCCCACTCGGTGGACGCCTCAATAGCAAGAAAACTAAACAGGATCTCGTTGATTAGTGACTGCAAAGTTTTGTCTTGGGCTCTCCCGGGCGCCATGCCAAATGTCGTTAAGGGGAATAAGTTAATACAGCATGAGTACGTGAAAGCTGCAATACAGCAATCCAATGAGAAATGGTGCCGATATATTCGATGCCACTTCTCTCTTCCATTCTGCAATTAGATGACCTTTTTCAACTCATCCACACTTTTTCATTAATACGGTACGATTTTCAGAGAAATTCCAATAAAACAGAGCACAAAATAAAAAGGTAAGGTCGCAATTTTAGAAACCTTTCGCTCCGTCTACCTGTCTTCGAAAAAGACGAAATCAAAATTGTACAAGGGTCGTCTTTATTACGCTTGGGACAAATGTGTTACAATTCCTGCGGCCTTTAATTAATTTTTTCGTTTTTGTAAATGCACCGCGCCACAGTAACGTTGAACTTAATTTTAGATTAATATGCGAGTGTTTAAAGTGGAAATTCAGTAAAATTCAATCGAGCCGTGCAGTCGAGGCGGAGTAGAGTGCGCGTCATTCATATCCGGAGCTGGGCCCGCGTTGATTAAAATATAAATTACTAGCACCGGACACTTGCAAGCCCCCCCGCCCGCCGCCGCCACCCCGCGCCCTCTTCGACAGAGTCTACGGTTCATTGCAGTAACTATATTATGCGAATCGATAAAATTGGATCAATAAAGACTTTAGTCACAAGGCTTGTATATTTTAGGGCATTTTCTAGAACTGATTTTATGCCCCAGTAGGTATCAAAATAACCCAGTAATAAAATATTCATATATTTTAATTTTAAATAGAGTAGGTATCACGCAAAGGTATGGCTATATTTTATACGCTACGGCCATACGCTATAGTTTCGCACTGTGCAATTCCCTTAAATCGTCATTATTACATATCATACAATACAACATATGATTAAAACATTAACTCTTTTGGACAGGCCAGTATATTACTGGCTCAGTAGCAAGGACATTATTTGTACATGTATGGAAATTCTCCTTATTCAGGCAATATTAGATAGCATATGAAGGGTACAGGAGAAGAAGGGGCTCACCGACGATTAGCATAATTCGAGTATATGGCCAATGAATGATGGCTTGCGTTGCAATTTACTCCGTTTATCCGTGTTATGCTTTTTAAATAGCCGGATTTTGTAAGAAATTATTTTTGTTTGTTTTGTCTTCGTCATATGTAAGACGGGTTCTTGACATATCAAATACTATTGTTTTCAATCAAAATGTCGATGAGCCCCTTCTTCTCCTGTACTCTTCGTATACTTTATGACTTGATAGAGCATTGAAATAGGGGATGGAGGGCTGGTATGATGCTACTATTTATTCAAGTATTAGGAAATCACTTTTAGTGTAAAGGACATAGTCATATGATCAATTGATACCACTACCTAAACATTAGAAACTTTTAACACATTAAATAAGATTGTGACTTATTAAAATATAATTATTCGAACGAACAAATTATAAGCGCTTCATAAGAGAGAGGGAGATCAAAATTGTCAAGTCGATTAATTCGTTCCGAATCGAGCTGATTTATATTCTGTGCGGATTATTCGGATTTCCCTTTTTCAATTGGAAATTCTTTAAACCCCTTGAAGTTAAATTAAGTGAGGAATCAATTTCACGGTGTAGCCAAAACTGCATAATCTATTAATGCATACTTTTAATAAAGTAGTTTACTTTATACCTTATAAATTGATCTTAGTGACAAACGTATATAACTATCATTAGACGCTCACTAGCAGTAAGTTAATATATCAAAAGGAACGCTACAAGAAACGTAGCTAGGTACAACATTTGGCACCAAAATCTCTGTCCATTTCTAAAAGAGATCCGCTCGGAATTGTGCACATCTAGGGAAGCAAGTACGCATGTACAGGCTGAGTCATGAATAGCAAACGCCTCTCCCAACGCCGACGTCACATTCCGTTACACTCGTTTGCCCGCCTTCACCCGTCCCAGTGACGTAACAGCGTGATAGAGTCGCACTACGGGAAACATATAGGCCTATCGACGGACGACGTGCGAACATTAATATGAAAGTGTGACGTAGACGCCCACTTTACCGCATATTGATCACCGGCCCGGGTGAAATTATATTATCATTACTCCAGCATGTAGATACAGTCAGCAACAATAGTATGTGTACATTTTTGTACCATGTCACAATAACTTCCATCATCAAACTAAAGTAACAACAAAACGTGTCAAAGATAACAATTATAATGACTTTGATTATAATTGAATTAATTGGATTGCCCGTAATGGTAATACTACGTTAGTATAAATTAAATCCATCCGATTAGAATAGTAATAATTTAATTCGATATTTTAAAAGAAGCTGCACTATACTTGCAATTTTTGCTTTTGGCGCCCAACATGGGACACCGACTGTATTACACAACAACGTGCTATTCATAATACCTACACAATTACTGATTTTATTTTCCACTTAACTTATAGCAGAGAGTGCAAATTTAAAAACGGTCACATATTTTTCTAGTTTGGCGTCCAGCATGGGATACCGAGTGAGTTGAAAAACAATGTGTTATTCATGATATTTTACCCACATTCAAGAAAATTGTCCAAATCAAAAAATTGTACTAACGCTTTTATAGTTTGGCGCCCAGCATAGGACACCGAACAGTTTCAAATTGTTTACAACTGTTGAAAACCGTTGCTTCGTCTATTTTCTTTGGTGTCGAACATGGGGAAATATCTTCTAAGATCAAAAACGATTAACCTACTCTTGCAGATATAAAGGCAGCCATGATCCGCCATAACCGCCATCAATAGATCGCTAGTACGCGTAACACGCGTGTCGAATAAATCTATTTTTGTTTTATGAGCACAGTCTCGCGTTTATTCAGTAAATATACATAAACGAAACCGATAAAAAGCAGAGTTTGGACAAACACAAAAAGTTTTATTTCCCCGGAGTTTTATCCTATTTCTCTCTTTGTACTGGGGTTATTTTATAGTTCAAGGGCGCACAGTAGACGTATAATTTATTAACATATTTGAAGATGTAACCTACTTTATTATTATACATCAAAAGGCTTTACAGGCCGTACTAACTTTCCACCCTTTATATTTCCAAAATGAAGCTCACTTCACAATTTCAACTTGCCCGCGGTGTATAACATTCGTGCTCGTAATATTGCAACGCGTCGGAATATTTGATTGTATTTCAGTTTTCCTTTTTCATACAGTTTGGCTCCTGCAGCCGCCTTACGTAACGTTCCGCAGACTTGGCCGAAGAAGCACAAAGCAACGAGTACTTTCTGATTTTCCTCCTTAAAATTAAATGCGTATAGTATAGAGCAGTGACATGGAAAACTAGCGATATAGGTGTAGCATAATATTGCTGGGTCTATTTCCATTTTACGAGTGAGAATGTGCCGTTGGTCGTAAACTGTGTACTTTACGAGGAGCAGGAAGGTCCACGCCATACAGCCAGCCCGCGCCGAGCCCAGGGGGTCATCAAAACATTTCTGCAATTCCACATGCTTAGCCTTCGAATAATGAGTCGCTTTACGAGGTGCCCCAACTGATAAATGTCGTTTTCATGCGTTGCTATACTAGCCCCAAGGGAAGACATCGCGCAAAAAGTTAGTGATAATAAATGTGCTTCGATAGGGCGGAACTATGTCTAATGCCTTATAATTTATGGCTCAAAGACTAATGTTAGGGACCCAGCGACCTATACTGAGCTATTACAATTAGTATTTTATTAATTCACATTTAAACGATACATCGTCTTGTCAGTATCTATCAGGTACCTTTATCGACTAAAAAAACATTTGCAAAACATCCAATTATTATTCGAGGTGACTGCGTCGAAACTCGACCGCGTGAAACCTTATCACGATCTCCCGACTCTCACACACGCCCCGAGAAAAGGACACCCGAACATATTCAGCCGAATGAAAAATGTAGACATGTACCCAACAAAGAGTCAATCCATTTGCTTCGAAAATGATGCCGACCGCTACGGTGAGATTCCATCGGCGGCCCCTGGGAAGACCTTCTTCAAAATGGAAACATCAGATTTCTCTCTAAATGCGTGGTTTCAGATTTTCATGTACCTACAGACTTTCAGTGTATCCCGCGCGATTGATGGAAGTCCCTTTGTTGTAGTGTTTGTATTCTTAGTTCTGTTTGGTTAGCTAATTTGGTGGGCGGTGGGATTTATTTACCGAGTACACAAGCACCGAAGTTATAATTAGAAACGTTATTTATATTGTTATATAAAACAATAGGTAACTCGAGGTTGTTTTTTTGTTTCGGTAGAGTCGGTATTGTGTTCCGGGAAAGAATACACCCGAGTGAACGCGGTTTACGGTCAAGGTTTCCGACATTTTTACATAATTAGATTCACAGCCAGGATAAGCAAATCAGGTTTAAGCACGAATTAAGAAAGGGTTAAAAATATTTACTCCAGCATTATCGTTTCAAGTCCTCTACAAACAAGGGCGCGCCACCGCTTTAATTACACGCCGTGCTTTTATTCCGACGCTACATCCCGCAGGAATAAGGCTTAGGGGAAGGAAGATGACGTCGTGTGCTTGTACAAATGTGCTCTAATATTTATGATTTAAATAAAATGGAAAATATATTTAAAAAATTATAATACTGAGTTACAAGTGATAAAGCCCACGGTCTGTGGGGAAGATGGCCACCAAAAAATAATCTTCTTGAATTTCGGGCACAACAAATTTATTGAAGTGCTAATAGCGATTTTGGATTCAGCGATGTCCAAAACCACGGAAATTACAACATTTCTTAGCAACTAGTTAAATATTGCCTCTCACAATTCTGAATTTCTTTCCTACTTTACTACCTAGTTATCTTTTCTTATTGGAACACAACAACACAATTTGGCGGTAGAAATATACAGCAAACGATGGTACCTTTCCACCCAGGAGGACACAGGTTTGACAGAGTGCCCCGGTAAATGACGCGATATGATCACGTGATGCGATATTTAATTCATTCGGGAAGTCTTTCATTTTTGTCGTCAAATTACTGTAAGCCTGTAACTCTCCATGCGTAAAGTGATGAAAAGTTTCGGAGCCCAGGGGAGCGAGTGCGCCGCCGCGGGTGCGCGGAGTGCGACTCGGCTTTGTGAGGACGCACTGAATGCGTGTCCAAATATTTCAGCGTTGATTGTTTGCGCACCGAATCCTTTGTCAACAGCGCGCCGGCTCGCTGGAATTACATGTGCGTATGAAGTTCGAGACCGGAGAACGTGTAACACGTTGTTTGGAGCAACGAGCCCGCTGCTAAACAGCTAGCGGCTTGGGCTAACAGATGGGCGCGCGGCGTGCCGACGGCGCCTGAGAAATGACCTGCCGCGGTCCGCAGACATGCTTGTTGCGGAACTCCCTAATTTAACTGTCCGCGGAGCTAGGTGTTTACGATGTTTGTGCATAGAACATGTGTATCATTTTATTTTCAATTCAAAATGCAATGTGTTTTTTGACGTGAAACGTCATTAGGACCACACTGAGTACAATGTCAGAATACTAGACCGTAACGAAAAGGTATATATCATCTTCCCTATTAAGTTATTAAACTGCAAAACTATTAGTCTTAGAAACATTAGTCGAGTGTCATTCTTTAGCGTATTATTTAGTATAACTCACGACTCACTCGTGATTGGACGGTGATTCTGGCGTATATTCATTGAATTTGCCTACACCCACGAATACATATAAAAATTGATGTAATTTGGATAAAATTTGTAGTAAAAATAAACAAAAAGTTTAAAAAGATATACGAAAATTAAATATACCGGCCTCAACCCGTGCAAGAGCTAGCAAGAAATACAAATCACGGCTTATCGTCGGAAAGCGGAGGCCATGAGCCACCTGTGGGTGCCCGAATGTCCGGTGCTGAGCGTGCGAGGCCATTTCGAGAGCGTCTCAAAGCTGCCAAAGTAGACGTTTCACATTAATACCAACGGCCGAGTCTCCCGACACAGCCCCACCAGCTTTTTTCCGTGACATTTCTTGTTCCAAATCCTATGCCCGTATATCAAAGAGCGTCGAAGATACATAACACGTTGCGATGGCTTCAATTATCTTGGAGATTACCATATGGGGCGGCATAGTGGACATGGAGGGCACAACGCCATACAGCGGAGTCTGTGCGGGCCCGGCAGCAAACACACGCCCGTTATCTGTGTTTGCGCACCTTCCACCAATTAACACAGCACACTAAACCAATACATGCCGCTTAATGCGCTAAATGTGGCCAGACAAGTCATGCGGCTAGTTTGCCTGCTACAGAGGTAGATGAAACTGAATACAGCGAAGCTTACAGACAATGAAATTTTTTAAATAATTTTGATACAATGCAAGAGCATTAGTGCATGACCACCTTAAGAATCATATTCTTTTGCACTACAGTGCAGTTGTTAAACGGTTTTTATAGCATTATTGAATTAAATTTTTACTTATTGTATAAAAACTATCCTGGGCATAAGGGACGGCTAATGCTTCCTTCTTTTAGCAAACTGATTATGGCTAAAGATGCACAAAATACCGTGAATGTTGCTGTAGTGACAAAGGAAAATTTTCTTGAAGTGGTAATGGACTTATGCTCTTCTACAGTATGTGTCAAGCTTCAAGTTACTAATTTTCAACCTTCAATGTTTATCTGTATTAATACTAACTAATATTATAAAGAGGAAAAAGAGCGTCGGTGGCCGAGCGGTTACAGTATCCGACTCGTAAGCCAGAGGTGCCAGGTTCGAATCCCGCTCCGGCCATGTACCAATAACTGTTTTCTGAGTTATGTACATTAGTTGAATAGTAACCGATACTCTTACGGTGAGGGAAAACATCGTGATGAAACCTGCACATTCAGGCGACTGGATGTGTAACAATGATCAAATCTGGTCAGGTTCCCCTGGTAGCAGGGTCATGGAAGTCAGATGGCAGTCGCTCTACTGTAGTTACCTGACCTGCAAAATCCTGGATCATGGTCAAGGCGGACCCCGGGCCCTAGTTCTCGAAAGCACAACCGGGACATTTACGCCAAAATGATTATTATAAAGAGGAAAAGTTTTTATGTTTTCAAGAAACTACTGAAATTATTTTGAAAATACATTCACTTATAGCTACATTGTTTCCGACTTCCGAGTGACATAAGCTACTTTTCATCCGGGAAAGCGGTAATAATCGCTCATAAAATCAGACAAGTCGATTAAAAACTTCATCCAAAGTTAGGGAAAGAGCAAACTGATTAACTGGTATCATCCTACTAATCCTACTAATATTATAAATGCGAAAGTTGTAAGGATATTTGTTACTCTTACACGCAAAAACTACTGAACAGATGTTGATGAAATTTGGCAGTAATGTAGTTTACAGAGCAGAATAGCACATACGCTATTCGGAGCAATAATTTATCAATCTGGTTCCCGCGGAACCACGTTGAATCCGGAACGTAAAAATCGAATTGTACGCGAACGAAGACGCGGGAAAAAGGTAATAGAATGATACGGATAGAACAATGAAAAATAAATTGTCAAAAATAGCTCGTTTTCCTGGCCACGCGCTAACTTGTACTTGACGCGCAGTAATGCCACGTGCTTCTCGAACAAGACTTTTTCTTTACTACGTCTGAATAGCGGTGAAATAAGTAGCACACCTGGTGAAATAGAACCTCGCGCGGTGAATTAAAGAACAACATCATCATCATCATCATATCAGCCAGAAGACGCCCACTGCTGGGCATAGGCCTCCCCCAGAGATCTCCACAAAGGCCGGTCCTGTGCTTTTCGCATCCAGCTGGTACCTGCGATCCTTACCAGGTCGTCAGTCCACCTTGTGGAAGGCCTACCCACGCTGCGTCTTCCGGCACGTGGTCGCCACTCGAGAACTTTACTGCCCCATCGGCCATCTATTCTTCGAGCTATGTGCCCTGCCCACTGCCACTTTAGTCTGGCAATCCTTAGAGCTATGTCGGTGACCTTGGTTCGCTTGCGGATCTCCTCATTTTTGATTCGATCGCGCAAAGAGACTCCGAGCATAGCTCTTTCCATTGCCCTTTGTGTAACAGTGAGCTTTCTTATAAGGCCCACAGTGAGCGGCCACGTTTCAGTTCCGTAAGTCATCATTGGCAACACACATTGGTCAAAGACCTTCGTTTTGAGACACTGCGACGAAAATATATGGCGTAGCTTCCCGAATGCTGCCCAACCGAGTTGGATTCGTCGATTGACCTCTTTCTCGAAGTTGGACCTACATAACTGAACTATTTGTCCTAGGTATGAATAGTCGTCAACAACTTCAAGTGGAAAGCCTCCAACTGTCACTGGAGTAGGCACAACATGGACATTCGACATAATTTTCGTCTTGTCCATGTTCATTTTAAGACTTACTTGTTGAGAGGCACTACAGAGGTCATCGAGCATTTTGCCCAAGTCTTCCAGGGTTTCAGCCATGACTACGATATCGTCAGCAAATCTGAGGTGAGTAAGGTACTCGCCGTTAATATTGATGCCAAGTCCGCCCCAGTCCAGAAGCCTAAAGATATCCTCCAGTGCAGCGGTGAACAACTTCGGTGATATGACATCACCTTGTCTAACACCCCGCTGCAGCTGAATAGGTTCTGTGGTCTTATCCTGGAGACGAACTGACATAGTGGCGTTTTCGTACAAACCCTTCAGTGCTTCGATATATCCCGCACCGCCCAAGTTTCGATCGAATCTAAGGCTTTCTCATAGTCCACAAACGCCAAGCATAATAGCCGGTTATACTCTTCGGTCTTCTGTATAACCTGCCGCAGCGTATGTATGTGGTCTATGGTACTAAAACCATTTCGGAATCCGGCTTGTTCGGGAGGCTGGAAATCATCAAACCTGCGTGCGAGACGATTCGTAATGACTCTCGAAAACAGCTTATACACATGGGTTAGCAGCGATATTGGTCTGAAGTTCGTCAAGAGAGCCTTATCACCTTTCTTGAAGAACAATATCACTATACTTCTGTGCCATGTTTCCGGCGTTTTTCTCTCGAGGATGACGGAATTGAACAGCTTCTGAAGGATCTTTAGCACAGGTTTGCCACCAGCTTTCAGAAGCTCAGCCGTAATTCCATCATCATCCGGCGCCTTGTTGTTCTTGAGCTGTTTGAGAGCCATACTAATCTCGTACAGGCTGATGTCCGGGATATCTTCGGTGTAGTGTCGGGTCAACTCGGCTCTGGGGTCTTTTACCATACTGGTAACAGGTGCCCGTGTTGTCGTATATAACTGTCCATAGAACCTCTCGACTTCCCTCAAAACCTCGGACTTGGTCGAAACAACTCTGCCGTCATCCGTTTTCAGTCTTGTCAACTGGCTCTGTCCAATCGACAGATATCTCGCAAAGACTTTAGAGCCTTTATTCCGCTCGATCGCCGCCTCAATGTTGATAGTATTGAAGCGGCGTATATAGCGAGTCAGAGACTTGGAGATCTGTCGATTAAGTCGCCTAAATTGAGAGACATCATCAGGGGATTGCAGAGATTTTGCTTGTTCTTTTTGTACGGCAGGCTTTGTAAAACTTTGACCCAACCGTATAGACAGTTTCCACGAACCTGTTATTGTAGTCGTCCACGTCGACACATTCTCCTAGGCACTCGAAGCGATAAAGAACAACAAAAGAGTTTAACCAAGTTAAAAATTCCATCCAAGTGCGCCATTTGGCGCAAGAATTTCAGGAAAGGATCAAATTGGTAAGTTCTATACTCTGGAGTACGGCAGCCGTAACTTTCCGCATAACGCACGGCGCGCCGCGGGAGCGTTCCGAAGTTCGCGGGTGCACGTCGCCGCTGCCGCACGCGCCTAATTACACTGCGGGCCCGCTGAGCCGTTTCATTAGAAAAAATAATAAGCACCAACCTCCCCAACGCCGAAACGAAACCAACCACCTCCCGTTCCCAAGCAACTTTAAAAAGCACACCACGTATAGCATACTAATTAGGCAATGCGCCCGACAATAGCGCTATTGCTCTTTTTTTATAATAGCCAAGCTTCACAGTTTTAATCTATAAAATCCCCGAAGATAATGTTAAGCGATGCACGTCCCGCAAATGATATTTGTATTCTGCCAATTTCCGCGGAGTCGTCCGTTGTTCTGTAGAATAATAAGTTTGTGAAATTCAAATATTTGACATCGTTAAAGGAGGTATCGCGCCAGAAATGAAGATGTTAGGTTTGCCCGTGTTAGAATAATCATGTCCGCACGTCTGCACCGACGGCACTCGCCGCCCCGCCCGCCACGCCGCCGCGGTAAGGAGGCGCCACTTACGGGAAAGATCGACAAAAATTTCCCACAGGTCCCGGTGTCAAACCAAACCGCCTAATGTTTTATTTTTACCCAGCCACCGCACACTTTATGTATTGTTTTTACACAGGGAGCAACAGCTCGGCGACAGGAAATTTCCCATGGGCTTTCGAGGCCATGTTCGACGTCGCGCGGCTCGTTGTGCGTTTTATTTTCATCGTCCCCGGAGAGGAATTAGTCGCCTTAATTTCACTTAAATAATCTCATTAAAGAGAAGCACAGCAGGTGCTCGAATAAAAGTTAGCTCGCAGTCGCGTTTACACACTAAATGTTACCGTTCACAATACGGCTACCAAATAATTCCGAGCAAGAAACACAAAGTTTCAATATTTTTATCGTGGTCCAAAACAAGCGACCATTAAGTTTTAACTCTTTTTATTGCGAAAATCTCAGAGGAAATAAGGCGAAAATTTGCTTAATATCTCCCAAACTTCGCCGAAGCCGAGATAAATATCGAGATTAAAATTTTATAGGTACCTACTTTTCTTCTCGAGAGTCAAACGTAATGCGAAAACTTTTTTGAATTGTTTATCGGCCCTAAAGTGTCTTTATTGTATTAGTCGAGTTATATTCTTGATAAGGGTACTAGCTGCATGGCTGGCCCGGTGACTTCGGCGGGCAAGTTTGGCGGCTATAATTCGATAGGGCGACCCTCGTAACTGAATTTGGGAATTGGAACAATCTGTTGTGCGTCAGGAGACGAGTCAGGTGACCGGCAGCCGCCGCCGCTGCGAGGGCGCTGTCGCCACTATTCATTGGCGGGCTGCGCGGGCGCATGACCATGTCTAGAAGGGCATGACAGGCGTCGGTCAAGAGTACCGGTAAATCAACTGGCGTAATTGTATCAGAAGATAAATGAGTATGGCAGTGGCGATTTCTCTAAGTTGGCGAGGTTGGCGCTGCCAAACCTAAAATGAACTCTGTTGCTACACTAGTTGTTAAAAATGTAACCTAATCTTCGCGCCAACCCAAGTCACACAAATGCTGTGTACACCTGGAATCGCTGCTGGAATATGGTAAAAGGAAAAGAGGTAGGTTTGTCAGGATCATTTGTGGCACTCAGACTACAGTCTTTGCCTACCCCAATAGGATTCAGTCGTGAGTCTGTTTGTTTGTGAGTAGTAATACTAGCATATAAGACATTAGTTTTAAAAAATGGCATGGAGCCTTATAACTTTATCGTATGAAGTTATTAGTAGAGGTTATATCCTATCCTACAAATAAATTAAGTTTATAAATATTCCTCACCCGTGAATGTGGCGCTCGTGGTTTGATCGGCTAGGTCGGGGCGGGCAGGCGCGCCGCCGCCCGCATGCTATCAGCTGGCCGGCGTCTGCGCAGCCATCCCGTCCGCGCGCTCCGCTCCTCACCGTACGGCACCTGGGGGGGGACCGCATTAGTATAATTCCAGCGTGTGAATTGTCCAAGTATGTCATCAACATCGGGATACCCTGCCCGTATCATTAAAGTATCCTTTTAATATCATTTTAAATCAAAGTAAAGTAAATCACGTTTAATTGGTAGGTCTTGTTTCGACGCGCGTTCCAAAGGTATTTTTTTAATTAGACTGAACAGGCATTTGATCGCCATTTCATCTGGTGGTAAAGATACGGCTGATCATGTAGAATGCCTGTCTAGGTGCACCAAGATCTCGCAAACAAGCCGCAATCACGGCGCGTTAAATAATGTTTTAAGGTGCCACTAGTCTCTTTTACGATCTGTGTCATTGATGATTATCATGAACAGTAAGAAGATGTCGAATCTGGACCTCAAGGCATTTCTATTACAACTGCCAGCAAACCAAGCAAACCAGCAAACAGCCCACCTGATCGAAAGTTGTCTACGATTCATGCGCTTAAGTTTCATATAACATAGCTGTAAAACCGTAGTAACATTGTCACTATGAGAATTATTAGGGTCTATGATTAAAGATAGAGTATGTTGAAATAAATGGTGGTGGTTGCACTCATCCAGACGAACTCTTCGGATTTGTCGGTTCTTTTACCGGCGGTGAATTCCATTGCGCGACGACTCGACAAATCATCAATCTACCTTGTAAGGAGCCCGCCTATCTAGCAGTATGTCTGAGGAGATGGAATTCAAATATGCGCCATGTGCTACGCGGAAAATGCAGCTGCAGTCTCGGACTCAAGTTAGCAAGTGGAACAATAGGTTCCTAGTAGGAGTAGTAACCTACCCTAGCCCACTCCTTGCCTTTATTATGAAATATGTGGCATATGATCTAAATTAAAATTATGTCTAGTTGAATTCATTGCCATTAGTAACAGGAATTTTGAAAACACAACTGATATTGTAGCACCATATCACAAGGAATTATTAAAAGTGAAAAAGCTTTGATAATATTGTTGCTCCTAAACGAAACTGTTTCATCTTCTGAACAAATCTCTTTAAACATGCCATGTAATTCCCGATGAAAGTTTTATTTTTATTGGATAGATATAAAATCATGTATCGCCCTCCAATGACACGGATAAGAATAGAGCGAGTTATGAGCTCATCTAAACCGGGCGAAAGCAAAGCCGCATTCTGGATCGATATGTTTATTATTAGGGTAAGCCTCGGGCTTGATTTCTGCTCGATTAAATATATGCGCACGTTCACGAACTGTGCTCTCATAGTCACAAAAACTCATAGTATCTAATTAAAACTATTTTAAGTGCTCTACTTTCTTTTTGTGAATATGTATAGAGTATCTAAAACTAAGAAAATATCTGGCTATCGAAGAAATTGACTTTTATACGGTGTATTTATACAGTTGTGCACAAAATACTACACACTACTAACTGAGGTGACCTGTTAATTGTGGCACTAGTTCAGCATTTTATGTAGCAACACCGGAAGCGTATAGTATTCTGTAATAGAATTTGAATGCCACCAACAAAGCGACATGGATAATAAAGAACGTGGCGGAAAAAGAATCTAACATGTCCTTACAAATTTTATCTCTATGGTCCTTACAGTAAAATCAGAACAATGGCGTTTCGGAAAAAAACCTAGCGTAGCGCCCTCCTTCTTGGAATTATGATTCTTATCTAATGTGTCAACATTTGACGTAGCAGACGTTGGCGCCAAAGTTCATCAGTTTAAACCGACTAATTTAAGGTGTACAATAACGAAGGTGTCTTATTAAGGTTATAGACTACTTAATAGCGCCGAGTTATATATATTTCCTCAATATTGTTTAATATTGCCAGTAAAATAAATTCAGTATGCTGATTTTTCCGCAATCTGTCAAATTAACCTGAGTTCATGGTACCTCTTTTTCTATCTTACCAGGAAATAAATATAAGACTATTTTAAGATATTAACGATAACCCTCGTATACGCCGCGTCAGCATATTCTGAGCTCCTTTGTGGACAGCTCACGTCAAAGGCGCGACACATGCGATGAGCCACGTAGACGCAGTGTCAACGTATTTTGAGCTACGGTGTCGGCAGTCAGCACAGACATAACAGACTAGACACAAATCACTAATATTTCCTGTTCGCTCGCTCTACAATGATTATGAATCTTGCTATCCTGTTTTTTCATCCATTGGAATAAGTTCACGGAAAATGACGCGCGCAATGTTTTGAACGTTCGACATATTGCTCGAGGTCCTAACGACCTGACGTTTCTTTTGAAACATCAGTGTAAATTTTATAATTTCCTAATAAAATTTAAATCAAACCATTTTAAAGACGGTGTAATTTAGTGCACATTTATGTGAAAGCGCAAAGTATAGGAATACAAATGGATTATCTTTTCATCGGTAAGTAATTTCATTCGTGCACGCGGCGATCGGGAATCAATTTTAGAAATTGTGATAAAAATAAGCATCGTAATAGTGTGAACTTGCAATAAATGAAATGCCTTAAAACAATATGCCATTAAAGATAGATTTAAAATTATTGCCAAATTGAGCAATATTTCGGTGTCTAAATAGGTACGAAAATATTTTGATGCTAACAGGGTCGGACTAAGTATTTATTGTATAGAATTTTAATACTCAAAACTTGTAAATAGCGGTCCTCAATGTTATATGTAACCTAAATGACGTTTTAAATGTTCAGACATTTTATGAAACAACGGATTAATCGCGTATTTACGTTTATTTACATTTATTTGTTTTTCTAGATTTCCTAAAGACCAGACATGGTGATGTCTGATAATTGTGGACAATGAAGACGCTTCTAACGATAAGTAGGTACCTACTAAGTTTAAAAGTTATGAGGTAACAAATAAACATACATACTGGTCAAAACCATAACCCTCCTTTTGAAAAAAAAGCAAGCACTGCCGATTCACGGTATGTAGGATCGAGAGATCGAAAAGACGGTGGTAGGTATCAGGGCGTGGGTTTGATTCACTAGACACCTTACCTTTTATTATAATGACAATATTAAATTATAAGGACATATTAAAAAAATGACGAATTCGTCAGGAGCGAAATACGCCAACAAGTCAGATTTATTGTGTACGTTACTAGTAGAAAGTCGTAGCAAAATATAACATCTGCAGATGGGCTGCCTTGTTCCGTCCCTGCATTTGCATTGGTGTGTGTGTTATAGAGATGTGTGACATTTTATCTCGTATTTCAACTTGGATTGTACACTCTGCTTCTGTATATAATTTTTTTTCTCTATGGCAGTCAGTTATAATATTAGGTCTTTACCTATGAAATGGGCGTTTTGTATGGTGAAAATGACGGAAACTGGAGTTTTCATACAAGAAAATTTTTCAATTTCTTGGAAATGGAAAATCCGATTATAATAAACCTTTGTAGGTTTTAATCAAACAACATTAAGCTAAATGGTGCATACCATTTTGTTATGATAACTACTCTCTTCGTAAAATAAGGCAAAATTTACGACAAATGAAAATGGGTGTTTTCAAGCCCTTACAAAAACTTAAGAAAATATTTTTTAATTTATTTTATGCACATATCGGCATCTAAACATACTCTATTTTCGAAATCACGTATTAATATTGATATGTTAAATACAATTAAATATATTTGAGCTCATATATACTTGCGAAAAAAACGCCAATTTCATACGTAAGGACACAATAGTACTTATCAGATCACATACAGACGTGTACGATTTGCGCACGATTTGTTCCAAATATTTATACAATTTTGGTTTCTATACTAATGACAGAAAGCTCATTTTATTTTTTGTAAACAAACGCGGAGCGCCCGCATAGTTACCGCACAGCAATCGTGCCGCACCCGCATCGTCACTGCGTCGTGTGCGCCCCAATAGGGCAGACTGCACGTTTTGTGCTCGGTAACTAGGCATGCGGGCATGACGCGTATGAGTATTCTTTCCAGTTTGCAAGCGGTGACGTATAAACGGGCACATAAGGATACAATAAGTCTCGCGAAGATAAAGAGAAAAGTCGGACGAAAAATATTTTAAGAACATTGTCAGTACACTCGCGATTGCCGCGTCAGACCAAACAGTGCTAGTTTACTGAACAAAGCTATTCTACACAAAGATATTCTACACGAGACTTTATTCTTTTGAGAAAATAACCAGGGATCCCCCTGATAAAAAAAACAAAAGCCAGAGCTGAGTGCAACGACATTATATTTCATGCATTTCTTTGTTCTGTAAACAGTTGTTTGTTTGCTCTCCCATTCGCTCTATCTAATCTTTCTGGGCATTACTCCCGCTGGAACTTTTTGAGTAGCTACGACCCAGCCACGATGATATTTTGCGAAGATTTTATGTAGGTAGATACCTACATAAAATCTTCGATTGATTGTATTTTTAGGGCATGCGCTGCGTTGAACGTGACCTGCGCGCGAGCGTACGCTCCGGGCGATCCATTGCGGGCTTAATACGATCAAACAAACATAAGGCTATGTAGGGGCTGTATGCAAAATGACGCGTTTTGTTAGGGACTTTGTAGCCTTAAGTTTGTTCGACTGTACGTGGTGCGCGCGACGGAATACTTAAAAGACCAGCAATGCAATATGACTTTTTATGTAATACGGTAGGCAAACATGCAAGCGGGCCATCTGATGGAAAGTGGTCACCGTCGCCTAAGAACATCAGCAACACCAGGAGCGTCACCAGTGCATTACCAACCTCTAATCAGGATAACTGGAAAGTCGTTCCACATTCGAAACGTTCTTTCGAACCGCTGCGTTACACCCACCCACGCGGTACCCAGTCCGCGGCGGGTAGTGCGATGGCGGAATTACCAGATCAAAAAGTTTCTCAGAACATTCCCCTGCACAGCCGGTCGAACATACACAGAAAACCACTTCGAACAGCCAGTACTTCTAACTTGCTTGTTAGTATGAGATCGTCAACAATTCATATGGCGCGCCTCTGCACGAAGTCGAGAGGATTAAGCAGGTCAGCAGTTTTGACGCCCCAAAGATGGAAGCCATACTCCATATGTGGCCGCACCCGGGCTTTATACAGTAATATGATAAGACAACGCTAAGTCCGAATCGCTTATAAAAAAAAGTATCTCTGTATGGCAACTATTTGAACGTCCTCGAACATCATTCATAAAAGTCATAACAAACGATTTGATTTCTGTAGGATTGTTTATTTTCGTCAGTTATAAAAAATATTATTAAAGAATGAGCAAAACAATTAAAAAGGAAGTGCGGGAGATAATTTTTAGCATGATTAATAATTTAGACAAACTAAAAGTACAAGTTCAAGCTAATAGTGACCAAATAACTGAATGTTTACAAGAAGGACTGACAAGGGCTGACAAAGACAGATTATCCCTAGATTATTGCCATATCCACACTTTATAATTTTTACCACTGTCAGTCAATACGGACTTATAGTGGTCCTATTATAGGTGCTGACCAGGGGTAAATCCAAGCTTTTTCGAAGCCAATTTGGCCAAGACTTCGAAACCGCATGCCTGCCGAAATCTCGACACCAAGGATCCCAATATTTTTTGATGGCGGCACTATGATAAAAGGATCCTTTATGTGGATTTAGGATGCCTGTATCGTATAGGAGTTAAATTTGATTTGGTTTAGTCTACTCTAATTAGGAACTTACTCCATTTAAGGAGTGTTCTATACACAAATCTAATTCGGCTTTCCTACACCTTCGCTCGGCCAGTTTAACAAGCACCTCCAGTGCTGCCATCTGAATAACATAACAATTAATACTTGGAATATTCAGAACATCGTTGATATCCAGAAGAAACAGCAAGGGAGATAACACTGAACCTTAGGGTACTCCGGCATTGATGGTCTTGGTATCGAAGCAGCATCAATCGACAACGACTTGGATGCTCCGTCCAAACAGAAAGCTGAATACTAAGTTCTACAGCCCACCGGGAAAACCGTCAGGACCGACCGATAGATGTGTGATATACCTAATACATGCATATTTAGATATTTACTTTGTAGTGATTACCAAAAGAGTTCAACTATGTATACTAAATACAATAAAGTAAAATCTTCGGTACTACATGTATTCAACAGTATTCGTTGTTTTGCTTATTCGGACTTAATTTATTGTTTGCTTACCTAAATTGGTTCTGCTAAAGCGAACCGAAGGCATGATATATTTTTAACTAAATTTATGAAGGAGACTCGAACAGTCAACGTTTCTATAATTTAATCATATTAAATGGCTGACTTCGCTTGATTTAAATTTGTAGTTGAATGTGTTTCTCGTATATTGTATTTTTGCCATACGAATAAATAAATAAATCATATGAACAGAGTCTGTGCCTTTTAGCATGGCAGTAGCGGACATTAATCCCAGTTCTATCACAAAGGCAAATCCCCAAGCGATATTTCACTCCTCGATACTTAATCTGTCGCAATCGGTCGATACTTTAATATCAAAATGCAAGCCTTACTCGGTGGACTTACTTGACGGTGAAATAGATAAGCCGGGATGCAGAATGGGCACCACATTCAGTGAGACTCTTTACGTTTGACAGAGTGCTACAACCGCTAAAACGACAGTGTAATTTTTTTTGTGTTGCGAATGTGGAGAAAGCTCAAGTCTGTTAAGGGCTTTGATGATGATGACTTGCGATATATGGTTATGCGGTATATAGTAATATGCTCTACTACACAATTCCTCAAAGTTTTTTTTTTTTGCAACGATTATAGGTTGTTGATTAATTTTCATGTTCTTCAATTCAATTTCAATTCCAATCTTGTCGAAGGCATTAGAGAAATTATTCAGCTATATCAATAAGTCTTAGTTTTTATTTATCTTTGATTAGTAAGTGATCAAAAGCCTCCTTCTAAAAGTAAATATTTTGAACTACGGAACCCTACACTGGGCGTGGCGCGGGCCCGACACATCTCGGCCGGTTTTCAATAAAAAATTATTTCTATTTTAAATCAATCCAGAGCTCTTTACTTTTACCCATCAGTGTCTATACGCTAGCAAATTTAATAAAGCCTGTAGGTATGCGATATGAACAGGTAATGTAACACAGATACTTCTCTTAACTTTTATTACATTTCCCCGAGCCCGCAGTTTATGCCTCCTTGCCGTTTACAACGGGGACGAGATATTTTTTATTAACGTTTGCAAGCGAACTGTTCCATAAAGTATCGTTTATATGTAAAACATTAAAGAGTGATTCAATATTCTAACGTAACATTCTTTAAATTGAATTTTATGCTAATAAACTTATATATATAACAGCAAGCGTTTGTCACCTAAATGGTAAGATAGGCAGCACAATTACAAGATTATGGTTATGGCATTTCATCTTAGTCCTCACAGTAACAACACACCTGGGGTGGGGTACTAAGTGCATGTATCGTATATGTTATTGGCAGTAGTCACCGCTTATCATCAGTGGTGGGATATCTGCTCGTTTGTCGCTGAATAGTGTAAAAATGTCACTATGTTTCGGTTGCGAAACGGAACTTTCCTGCCACCTAAACTTTTCCAAAATTTGCATGTGTTTGAAATACGGCTGATGTCATCCACGAGCGCGGCTACGACAGCGCACCAGCACACCATTTGTCCTGGCTGCGGCTGCGTCTGACACACACTCATTCTCGAAATGCTTTCGATGTACAAACGAGGCGCTTGCCGCGGCGGTCCTCCCGCCGCATTCCCTTTCCGCGACGCCCGACAAATGTGCCTTCCTTTTTCAACCGCTTACTTCATACCCCCAAAGCCTTTTAGGCTGTTATCATGAGCAAACACATACATTACTGTCAGTTCAGTCGAACATTGTTACCATTTCCCCGAACTCAACGGGCCCCGCACACAATTGGCCCAATACGAATCCGATTCAATGGCTGCGCGAATCACAGAAATTAATTGTAGCATAAAGTAAATTGGCGACCTAAATAATCCCCCTCGTTAATTTATTCAGTGACTTAGTAATGTAATTGGCTTAGCCATGTTAGCTCCATGCTCGAAGGAGTCCGTAATACGCGCGCTGGGTGCCCCACCACCCACCGACTCTGGCGAGTTGTAAGCTACAGCTATTATTAGCGCGACGCACGTGTGCCGATTACACCGACATAACGGGCTTAGACCTCGCATTCTCACTAAAAGCTTTCCTACAATTCAATAAACTGCCTCCCAGCCTGGTTTAGCATTCACACATAGCGCACAAACGACGTCTAAACTGTTCTGTTACGATCATAGAGTTGGATGCTATTTTAACTCGTTCGCTTAGGTTTAACATTATTCCCAGGATTTTATTCTAAGATACTGATAAAGTAAAAGGCATGACTAAGCGAAAGATCATTACCAAAAGCTTAATGGAGCTGGTATTGTAAAAAGAGAGGTGAAAAATATCGCCCTATCGAGCGCCGTTGACTGCCGTTGACAAGTACTCGGATCAAACGCGCTAAAAAAAATGTTTTCCCCTCAAAGGAAATTCATTTGGTTTTATTACTGGCGCTTATGACCGGCCAGTCCACTTGTATTGCTTCTCTTGAAGAGCAATCGATCTCCTCACTAACCAATTTTTTTAAAGACGTTGCTAGTTAATCGTTTCCATAAAATATGAATAGTTTGTATTTGTGTGAGAGATATGTACCTACTTGTAGGTTTGTATTATTTGCATACAATTGGAACAAGTACAGCATTCGGAAATATCACCTTATTCCACGTGTTCTCTTTCTTTGTTTCAAAGAAGGAAAATAAGTCTATTATCAATTTATAGTAGCAAAAAAACTATAAAAAGCTTGGTGCATAAAGTCAAACTTACACCATTAGAAAAGAAAAAATAAAGGAAGGCTGTCACGGAGCGGAAGATATCTGGCGAATGCATTGGCGCAATATATCACGTGTATTGCTTTGAATGCGGTCTCAGTCAATCACTTATAGTAAAGATTTGATCAAATATAACGTCATAAGTTATAAAACTTATATTAACTGTAGTGTTTTGGTTGTATGTAACAGGGGTATTGTTACAAAAGGAATACATTGAATATTTCTTGTAATACCTACCTTTGCATCGATATATTTCAGGACAATTAAGGACGGAGACATTACTTAGCGTTGGCGTCTTATTATCTCGTCACACACCTCTGCGTAGTTTATTTAGCACATTTATCATTATGAAGAACTGATTTCTATCTTAAAGATACATTAGAAATCTTCAAAACAGGGCTTTATCTTAAGATTTTGTGTAAGAGAGTTCTGTTATATTGATTTTTGTATAGCTAACAATCGTACCTAGCTACCCAACTCAACGTCAAACTTCATTGGCATTGAAATGCGCGACACCTGTTACATTGGCCGTGTGAGGCGTGTATTACAAGCTCCCCATGTAATAGTGGGAATCATTTATTGTTTTTTAAGGCTAATGAAAAAGAAAATGAGAAAGTCAAGGAGCGTATTCATTTTGATGAAGAGACAGGGCGCACGTGCGCGACTTTATTCCCTCTGGGTAGAGGTTAAAATACAACAAGCGCTCCCGGGGACAGGCGGGCTGGTAATTCATTCATTTTTATTCCGAATGCCACTCGCTGTTAGCTTGCGGAAAATCGTTACCGGCGACGACAAATGCCGTGCGGGATCGGTGCGGGCACACGCACTTACACATGGATTCACGGTCGCGGCTTCTTTACATCGCGCCACAGTCGCCGGTGTCCGGGAACGTGGTCACTGGCCCGGGCCGGGCCCGGCGCGGCACATGCACAGCGCGGCCGCGGAGTGGCGCGGTCGCGGTCGCGGTCGCGGTCGCGGCGGTCGCGGCGGTCGCGGGTCGCGGCTGGCGGCGGCGGCAGGGCGTGACGCGGCGTCGCGGGCTCAGCGCGAGGCGGCTCGGCGGCTCGGCGGCTCGGCGACTCGGCGGCTCGGCGGAGGGCGGCGGGACGAGCGCTCGCACGGGCCAGCGCCGACACACGACAGCCTCCGTCGCAATGGCGAAGCGGCCGGGTACGCGCGCGCGCGTTGCGACGCAGCCTCCCGATTGTTCCCGACCATCTGCGAAATCTCACGACGCCGGGGTGAACAAACCCGCCACGCTTCTCCTTCTAACGCGGCGGTGAGGTTAGAAAGGATTCCCATAAAATCTCCCGAGATTTCATCTAAATTTGGACTAAGTGTACCATAGATGTTTTAAAATTCTATAGCGGACATGATACCTCCTCCTTTCGTTTTAGGCAGCCGAGTTTGAACCTTTGTAATGTTTCTACACGTGCGTCTGACACCGAGAATCACATTCGAAAGAAACAATCCCCGAAAATACTTAAGCACAACAAAGACCATTGTTACTACCCACTATAAGAGATAAATTCCAATACATCTTAAGCTTAAGAAATACTTAACAAACTTAGAGTCGCTCAAAGAGCAATAAAAAGCAAGATAGTACGTATAACGCTCAGTAACCGCAAAAGAAATGACTTGCTCTGAGAACAAAGCAAAGTTAGAGATGTCATCAACACATATAGCGAAACTGAAGTTGTAATGGGCTGGCCATTAATACTGCGGGTTCATAGTGCAAATCACTGGTGGAGTGGAAACCGTGGGGTGAAAAGCATCCACAGGGAAGACATCAGATGCGCCGGTTTGATGTCATTAAGAGAACAGCTGGTGTGGAATGGTTAAAGACAGCACAAGACCGACAACCATGGAAGACACTCTAGAGATTTAAAATGGCTAAAAAAGAGGAGAAGAAAATGACACCTTACGAAATAACATTTACCAGTGCCGTTATTATCTTTATTCATATTAAAACGCTGCAGTTTCGTCACCGCGGTTAACCGGTGCATTATAAAATGCTAACAATGCTGCATGTGACGACCGTTGGATTATTTAAATAGTTCCGGAGTTCACTTCACGTTAGAGGAGGTTATTGCGATAATCTCCACGCTTGGCAGGCGGGTTGGAGATCGCAGTGTTATAAATATGACAATGGAAAACGCTGCTGCCCATTTTCCAGACTACGGAGGCTCCAGATCTTTTGTCTCGATAACGTTAGACATCCACGAGTGTAAGGGGTTGGTGCTTTTCTACTCTGCCGGACACCACATGCCCACCGCGGCGGCTTATACCTCTATTCTTCTATAATAATTTAAGTATATTCAATATAAGGTATTTGATGTATTTAAACCAGATTTTATGAAAATAATATATTACTTCCCTTACACTCGTAGGTGTCGTACAAGGCGACTAATGTTTTCGAGACAAAAGATCTAAGCGCCTCCGTAGACTGGAAAATGGGCAGCAGCGTTTTCCATTGTTATATCCTTATACACTGCGATCTCCAACCCGCCTGCCGAGCGTGGAGATTATGGCAATAACCACCTTTATCGTGGAAGAGGCCCTAAGTCCTGCAGTGGACTGTTATGGGCTATGATGATGATATTACTTCCCTAATGTGCTGCCACCTCTGGGATGGATCAGCCAAATATCAACTAGCGGCTTTGGATTCGGTTGAAAAACGTGCAAAGAAGATAATTTGTGACCCGCAGTTGGTTGAGGCTAGGCTGCAGAGCCTCGAACATCGGCGTAGGGTTGCGCGTCTGTCGGTCTTCTACAGGTTACATTTCGGAGAGTGTGCGAAGCAGCTGCACGACCTCATTCCGCCGGCCCCTTTCCGCCATCGGGAGACGCGATCCGGGCGAGCGCTTCATCCTTATGTCGTGGATGTTCCAGCTATCCGCACGAGCCGCTTTGGCTCGACCTTTATAATGCGTACGGCTAAGGAGTGGAACGCGTTGCCTGCGAGTGTGTTTCCTGATCAATATAATCTGGATGCCTTCAAGGCTGGAGTGAATAGGCTGTTCCAAGACGGGCATGCTCCATCTTCGACCGCATCGTCACTTACCAACAGGTGAGATGGCGGTCAAATGCTTGCCTTGTAAAATATAAAAAAAAAAAAAAGAATCTCTAAATTGCCAAGCATCAATTAAGATATCAATAAGAATACGAGAGTAACACACAACAACAACATGTGTGCGTGTATGTGTGCAACAACATGCACACATACACGCACACACGTACACAAACTCACGTACGCATACGATATTACTACGTTCATTTATCATTATATTATTATTTTATGCGTATCACCACTGCTGTTTGATCTTCTTAGCTTCACTAATCCCATTTGTAAATTGCAGTTTTGTAATTGGCAGTACCCCTTTTACCTCTATCTGATTATAAACAAATGTACATTGCTGTAAAACTGTGAAATAAATAAATAAACAAACGCGGCAGCTCTACGAACATGCCATGTCTACGAAAACGCTACGCCCCGTAGCTCGTAGCATGTTGGCGTAGCGGTTGGCGTAGCGTGAGCGAGGTGAGCTAATTCCATTTGCTCTTAGTAGTTGTTTTACATAAATGTATTGGAGTTCTTATAAATGTTTAATTGAACAGTTAATGTTTGTATTAAGAATCTTCTACACTGGCTTTCGTTTACTCATCCTACTAATATTATAAATGCTAAAGTTTGTAAGAATATATGGATGTTTATTTAATTCACACAAAAAGTACTAACGGATTATGATGAAATGAATGTAGCTTATAGTCCAGAATATCCGAACCAAATTTTACGCAGACGATGCTAATATCTAACGCTTAACACTTACCTATTACTGAGTAAATATTGCACGTCTTCTTCTTTGCGTGTCGACAAGTGGCGGGTCAAATTTGCGAGGACCAGTACTCCGCCACTGATACAGCGTTATTCGTGGCCGCG
This sequence comes from Blastobasis adustella, assembly GCA_907269095.1. Lineage (NCBI taxonomy): Eukaryota > Metazoa > Arthropoda > Insecta > Lepidoptera > Blastobasidae > Blastobasis > Blastobasis adustella. The sequence continues at coordinate 10,542,078 of OU026119.1, read as the reverse complement.
TACAAATCCTCGCGCGTGCAGGTGATAGGGCATGCTGGGCAAATAAATAGGTGTCCCATTGTCTGGGTATAGCCCCATCGACACATATTTTCCCTGCTTCGGCCGACTTGGGTCCGGAGTCTGTTCAGAGACTTCCATGTCAGCCAAAGCAGGTCAAGTCCAGCCGGTAGGGACTCAGACAACGGGATAAGTGACGCCGTGGGGTATCCCTCTTCCCATACACTGAGCCTTGCTGTGGTTGGCTCCCAATTCAGGGGGGACACCTCTTTAATAAAGCTGTGCCGGCTTTTCAAACGTTGAGGAACCGGCACGTGGTGATGTAGGGGGTGTCTCCTTTCGGTCACTTGTTTAGCCCGCTCCAGAGATCCGGCCACGTCTCTGCGAACGTCCGGCGGAGCAACACCAGCAAGAGGGTACAGCTTTTCCACGGATGTAGGTTTCATTGCACTACGCTACTATTTTAGAATATTTATAACCACAGAAATATTGTCAGTTTGTAGTATATTGTCACTTGGTTATTTTCAATGTATGCTAAAAGCAAACTCAAACTCAAAATTTCTTTATTGATTAGGACATTAAATATCTCTTTCAATCGTCAAAAAGGAGGTAGGTAAGTAGGAAGGAAGCACACAGTAACCCCATGGCCGGAGCAAACCCACCCCATGCCAACCACGACCGGACCGTGCCCGACAATGCCAGGCAGAGCCGGACCGCACTCAATATATTATATCTATATAGTCTAGTATAATTATAGCGAAACCAAATCCTACCCTAGCGCGGCGGAGTGGCTATTAGGTAGGCACTAGTGGAACGGGCATCCAAACGAGACGCCGCCAGCCTTCGCGCGCCTGTTAGGCGCAGTTTATACAGAAGAGACGCGGCGGAGGCACGCGGCAGAGGCGGATAATCAAATAAACCTAAAATAAAACTGATAGTTATATCGCATAGCGTCCTTTTTGTCGTAAGGAGAATTTCGACCGCGCCAGGGGGGCTATTGTAGCTAGAAAAAAATGACGCATTTCTGGTGTCACCGCGCGAGCATACGTCGAACGGGAGCCGCATCTGCATAAACTACGATTTAGTTCGCCAACGGTATTAAGAGGCACACCTCGAGCCTCTGTCGGTGGCCTAGCAGTGGGTTGTACGGCGCCCGATAGGATGTTATAATTGTGACAAATATGTGTTGCATAGGGTGGCGTGGTGTCGGTGGCCGAGCGGTTACAGTATCCGACTCGTAAGCCAGAGGTCCCGGGTTCGAATCCCGCTCCGGCCATGTACCAATGACTGTTTTCTGAGTTATGTACATTAGTTGAATACTAACCGATGCTCTTACGGTGAAGGAAAACATCGTGATGAAACCTGCACATTCAGGCGACTGGATGTGTAACCATGGTCTAATCTGGTCAGGTTCCCCTGGTAGCAGGGTCATGGAGGTCAGATGGCAGTCGCTCCACTGTAATTACCTGACCTGCCAAATCCTGGATCATGGTCAAGGCGGACCCCGGACCCTCGTTTTCGAGAGCACAACCGGGACATTAACGCCAAGATAATTATTTTATTTAGTTTCCTATCGCTGGCGTGAATTGTCTTTCGGGATCAATACGAAGTGTTATAGCTATTTTTCTGGATTTAATAAAATAGCCTATGGGTCATTTGATATTACAAAAGGCTGAAGGTAAAATTTTTTTACTTGCAGTTTTTTTTTTTTTAATGTGTAGTTTACCCAGAACGAACGCCAGCGATAGGAAACTACCTATTATTAAATAAGAAATAAAGGAAACAAACTTTCTCTTTTCAATGTGACCAAGACGTTGCAACTTAATACTTTGTAATCCACACTACTCCGGATCCAAATTATATATTTTTACAGACGCGCAGTAACCGGCTTCTTCAGAACTTGTGAGGTGAGGTACCTACGCGATGTATGACTCAGCTTGCGTAGGATGACTGGCTTGCTTCTTCTTAAATTAATAGAATAGAATAATCATTTATTTGATGTTCACATTGTTGAGTTACAGTTAATAGGTTTACTGAATAATAAATTGCCGAAACGGTTCCAGCTCAACATATTGCCACAGCCGAGGCTGCGACGACAGCTGAGCTGTCCATTACGAGCTGTCCATTATACATAGAAGTCTGCTATGCATCTCATTCGCATTGATTAAGCCAAAATTCCTTGATGTATGGTGTCCGATAGATAAATAACACCAATCCCTTCGACATACAGACCTACAAGGGTCTTTTGGCACGTTGCCGAAAACAGAACTAACGCCGCCATCTTGTAAAGTGTCACTTTAAGACAGCTGGAGTTGATGTTAGACAACCACGCCCTCCTCCAAGTGCCAAAAGATCCTTGTCGACGTCGTACACCGCGACTAATGTCCGAGCTGGAAGGCTAACCTAGGACCTGCGTAGACAAAAAGAATATGGGCCGCAGCGTTGTCTTGAATATTTTTAATATTTGGTTCTCCAACCGGCCTGGCAAGCGTGGAGATAATGACAAACCTCAAGAAAAAACTACACGGACGCAAAGAATTTCTAATTAGCAAACTCTCCACCAATGTGGAAGAGGTTCAAGTCCCGCAGTGGACTGTTACGAGCTGTTGATGTGATTGAAGCCAATGTTAAGTGAATTGATATCGAACTGTACATGTCAATACAAAGTTGTGACTTAAGAGAGGTGGAGAGGGCTATTTGCTCGTTTTTCACTGTTGATATAAACTCCGCGACAAAATTGAAGTACCAACTTATCGATAGTAAATAAAAGAAACAGGTTGAATTATATTTAAGTGGTTGGATTAAACTACACAGTCTTAAGTCTTTTTTCAATCCTCAGTTAAAATTTATCTGATAAAGTAATATACAGCCAAATTAAAACAATAAACCTTACTTATATGTGAAGTAATGATACCATTTTTTTTAGTCTGAGGATTGCAAAAATCGGCCCTTAGTCGACAGACCCGCAAGGAGGTCTGTTGACCCAAAAATGAAGCATCAGCGTTTTCAGTTGTGTTTTCAACACTGCGATCTCCAATTCGTATGCCACACGTGGAAATTATGGTAGGTAAATCCCTTTACTGGTATAGTATTCCATCTCAAGTCAAGACTTAAGTCCAGCCGTGGACTGTTTGACAGCCGGTTGTTGATACTATTTAATTAATCTACACAAACACTTTATAGAGAAAAATTTTGTTTGTGGAACTCTGAAACTAATGCAATGATTTTGCAAATTCTCAACTTAAATCTATCCATATTATAAACAGTAAAAAAAAGCGTCTGTACATTGAATATATTTACAAAAAAATAATTTAAGGCGATAAACCCCTGGACCAGAACGACTGGACGAATTACAATGAAACTTTTTTAGTTGTGTAGCTATTAAGACTGGGCAACATTTGGCATAATTGATTTTGGAAACTGGTAAACCTGATGTAGAACCATAATAGATCAGCAAAACTATAAGAAATATGGAAATGGCGCCGATTGGATTTTGATGGGGATGGATTTCACAGTTTGGTAATTTGGGGTCTAACTTAAAATCTAATCCATGTTACATCTAATTCTGTCAGGTAAAACCAAAGATACAGCTTGACCTTAGGGAGGTCAATGAAATGGTCACTCGGGAAAAAGATAAACTGCCCTGAAAACTATTTCCACGCGGACGAAGTCCCGGCCAAAAGCTAGTATAAAATAAATATGCACTTACATAAATATACACAAAGCTAGTTATACTATTCCCGAATGAGAACGGGTAACGGAAAAATAATAGGATCTCGCGGGATCAACTACGAAAGTTCATAGTTTCGAACTGCATGTGGTTGAAAGCCACGGGGGACCGATACACGACTATAATTACTGTTTGTCAGGGATTAAGGAGTTTGATACATTACGGTTTAACATGAATACTCTATGGAACCTTCTTAAATTATGAATTCTTTAATTATAATTTACTAGCGACCCGCCGCGACTTCGCACGGACTTCGTGATCTTAACAAATTATAGACAAACCTTCCTCATGAATCACTCTGTCTAATGGTAAAAACCGACAGAAAATCCGTTTAGAAGTTTTTGAGTTCGATTTATCGAACTCAAAAACGCGGCATGAGACTTTGTTAAATAATATGTAGTGATTGCTACTTTCAATAACTCTACAAAACATAAATGGTATCGAAAATGTTTTGGGTAAGTATTATTTATTTAACAAAGATAGTAAAATATAATTATTTAAATAATTAAAAAAAAGCTTAACCTTAAACTAAACCAGAAAATAAAAATTTTACCCAGGTCGCCCGAGTTTGGAAAGGTGCCCAGAAGGCTGGCCGAGTTGCCCTGCTGAATAGCAATGCTTAAGCGCTGACCCAAGTAGAGACCAACCTTCTGGTTAAAAATAAATCGAAAATTTTTAATTTGAAATATATTTCATACACTCACAAAAATCAGTCAATAAAATATCTTCTCATAATTACTTACAAAAATACCTCTGGCAAACTGCAATCTACTGTACTATCCAAGTTAATAATAGCGCTGTTATGCTTATAATCCATTGAAATCTCAAAAGCGTCTCTTTCATCTGTGACTTTGTCAAAGAAATAACTAGTGTTCGCTTTATTGTTAACTGAGTTAGAGGTATTTGGACAGAATCTAAAACTATGCCGACGTACCGGACTGTCCTTTGGAGTCGAACAATTATTACGTATCTCAGAAAGCACGCTCTTTCTTACAACCGATTTTTTCGGCGTGGAATATTTATCAAATACTAATTTGTATATCTGTTTGTCCACAACAGCAGTTTCTGTCATTGGGGCTCTACTTACAATCTTATCTACAATATCTGACAAGTCACTATCGCCTATGTCCTCCTGACTTATGCGTGACTTACTCAACAAGCGTTTGTTTTCCTTATCCCTACGTTTAAAATCATCTTCGTGTTCGACTAGATTAATCGACATCTTTCTAAAACTATGTCGTAATGACTGTATTTCTTTGATACTAGATTTTCGTCGCTTATTCGCTATGAAGCTATCAATTGTTTTCTGTTTAGCCTTCGTTTTTAATTTCCTCTTTAATTTATTAACTGAAACACTAACATTCAATTTACTTGAATTGAACTCACTAGGGTTTGCAGATAAACTGATATTTTTCATAGAAGTGTTCAAATTGTCAATTTCAACCTGAATAGCTTTGACTTTTTTGTTATACTTTCTCTTGGGTTTATCAGGCTTATCTGGGTTATCATTTTTCTTTCTTGCCCTAGTTTTCTTCTCCTTGGGTGGTTTCTTGATGGACTCTTCAAATACTTCTACAACGTCAGGGTAATACTGGCGCATCAGATCTTGACGTTCTGTCGTGGTCCACACAGATGACGGCTCTTCACCTTCTACACGTAAAACATAGTTGTATATAGTAGTAGATATACAATTTACAGAAAACTAATTAATTGTAATTTTGATACACATCTCAGGTTGTATTTGAACACAGACTCAAGTCAAGTTCAAGAAGTGGGTTCCAACCCACAAAAATAAATTATTAATAGCAAAGGATTCTTGTCTCAACTTATTTTTTTAAAAATTGTTTATAGACATATTTATTGTTAGAGTAATAGAGTGAAGGGTGTCGTAAAAGGCAACAGACAGGCGAGGCAGATCATTTATTTATCACCTTCGTTACCCAGAAAATGGGGAGCAGGATTGAGTATTTTCAACCCTGCGAGCCCGCCTGCCGAGCGCGGAGATTATGGTAATGATATGCAGAAAGCTACGTCCAACGGTGGACTATAATGGGCTGTTGATGTAATGTGATATCAGATATTACATTAAATTTAAACTTATTAATATATTTATCTCAAACTAGCGACCCGCCCCGGCTTCGCATGGACAAATTAAATACCTAAACATTTCTCATGAATCACTCTCTACTGGTGAAAACCGCATGAAAATCCGTTCAGTAGTTTTTGAGTTTATCGCGAACAGACAGAAAAACAGACGCGGCGTGAAACTTTATTTTTTATTATGTAGTGATATTATACCTGCAAACTGGTCATCGGAAATTAAATTCTCATATTCCCCATTGATATCTGTCCATAGAACTTCGAAACTCGGGATACCTGGAACAGTGCTATACTTAGTAAGTTATTAACTTTTGAGTTCTTAAAATATAATTTTATCTCTTTGACAGCTGTAATTTTTTACACTGAAATAAGTGCCTACACACAAGGAAATGCTATATTTTAATGTAACCATAAAACACTATTGCTAACTTATAGAAATGTTGGCTTTGCGCATTACACATGGGCTAGTTGGCTTTGTAGGGCATCGTCTCTGTGGCATGGCTAAACGAAACCAAATCTAGGCGATGCGCATTATTTGCCGCCTTATACTATACTGTACGCGTTAGCTACCGTGATAGCTGTCCCAGAGATCAAGCTATATTTTACTTATTATTAATTATATATCAGAATAGCCTGATTCTCTACGGATCGCGTCTCCAGAAAGGGAAACCTAGTATTTGACCCCTCCTGAACGCTATCAGAAAAAAGAAACTCTCACTGGCCGCACTGGCGAGAAGAGACTACAACAAACTCAGCCCAAAGGCTTCCTCACCATGCGGGATACAGACTGTCGGGGACCTAGAACGGGGCACCCCGTTGGGGCGGCGTGTCAGGTTTCTTAGGGATCTCATTTTTTGCATTTGGACTCACAGACGGTCCTTTATGCGTGATTAAGAACCGGCTCCAGTAGCCAGCCCAACTCCTTCCAGAAGTCTGTATCTTAGAACGGGTATCTTTAGTCTTGCAGTCAGTGGTAACCGGACGTAAAACTGAACCTGGGCCCTTATCGCGCTAAACTTGACCGTATTTACCAAAACCAAACCGCAGCTGTTGTCACATGACGTCTCTTTTTCATGATATAGTAAAAATAAAAGACGGCATGAGGTTTTGGTAAATACGTTCAAATATAGTGTGATAAGGGCCAACAACCTAATTAACGACAGATTAGAAGAGACCCGACAGCCGACATCCATTTACAGTGAGAAAGCTCAAGCAAGAAGGTAGAATAGAATAGAAAGCCATTTATTTGGTACTCCATGCACACACATCAACTTATACCTAAACAATAAATACATCTTAATTTAACAAAGAAAAAAAAAGAAATACCACTTAATATATAAGCTGTATGTGTGCGCTGCAGCAACACAAAAGGGTTGTGGCTCAGCACAGTATTACCTTGAAGGGCAACACACTGATTTTCAGCCAAAACCCAGGTAGTACGCGGTACCCAATGAAATATTTTTTAAAACATCTAGTGTGTAAAGTGATCCATCTGTGTGTTCATCCACATGCTCCACATTTTCAATTACCAATCAACACTACAAACGCAAAAGTTATGACATCTGTCTTTTCGTCTGCTACTTTTCAACGCCTAAAGCGCTGGACGGATTCGGATAAAAAAAAATGTTAGCAAGGTGATGGTCAGAAAACCCAAAACAGGACATGGTGGCCAAGCATTCCATATGTTAAGTTCCGCTATCGCAAGAAGTGCTCTGGAATACCCTCCTTCTGGATTTCTAAAATATTACTTTTATAATGTTTCTTAAAGTGCACTTTGTGCCTAACATTTTTATTGGAGGGTATGTTATTCCAGCACTTCGATGCTTGACAGCGGAAACTGCCCCTAAAAGCTGCCGACCCATGCTTATTTATTTATTATTTGTTTAACAATTTATTGCACACCATATATAGTAAACAGAAATTACAAAAATGAAAGACGACACAACAGGCACTACTTATTTCTAAGAAGAAATCTCTTCCAGCAGGCCTATAGAAGAGAAACATGGTAGAGTATAGGGGACGAGACGTGCGCAATTGTAATAAAAAAAAATTATAAACTACATAAATTATAAATAAGATACTAAATACACACAATAGTATAAATATATATAAATATACACATACACATATACATACTAAAATATATTCAGGTATTGTAGAACATTCAGGCACATAAGGAAAGATAATGTTCTTTTACACGTTTCTTAAAGATTGCTATAGATTGACAATCGCGCACTTCGTGCGGGAGAGAGTTCCACAGTCTTGCGGCATGAACAGTGAAGGAGTAGGAGTAGAAGTCGGAATGGTGGATCCAGCGACGATCTAACACTGGAACGACAAGTTTTGTCTTGTGGACGAGAAAAGTGGAATCGGTCACGGAGGTATAAGGGCACGGAGGCATGCTTATGAACCGACAGAGGAATACGTACAGATCTACTGCCATACTTCTCCTGAAGTGAAGTTTTCTTAATTTTTTCAAATAAGTAATGAGGTTGCTTAAACTTCATCACATCAAACAGGACACATGCAAGATGCAACCTCTGCCTAGATGCCATATTTAACATTGATTTATTGTTTAAGTAAGGGGTTATATGACTATGAGGTGGTATTTCGAAGCAGAAGCGACAGCAAGCATTTTGAACCCGTTGTATCAGGCTCTGGGTTTTACACAACAACTGTGGGCCATATAGAGTGTCGCCATAATTTAGTCGTGACATAACAAGAGAGTCGCACAACCTAACGCGCACTTCCTCGCTGAGTAAGTTACGGACCCTGTACCTGTAGGTACCTAACAAAACAGTCCCATAACTTCGGGAAGACGTCGCTTAACATCCAAACAAGGTAAGGAAAACAGTATTTACAAGTCTACATTATATTAATAATGTAACGTGTTTATGATAAAAAAAAATTATAAAATTATAAACCTGCACAAGCAGAAACTACACTGTGCAAGGAGGGGATTGTATCTCGCGTTAACACGCATGGAATTCGAGATATTGCGAACTTTCTGTGCTCCCTAGGGATACTTATATTTTCCCAATATTGAAAGCAGTGTAGTAGTTGTCTCTAGGGAATACGTAGCCTTTGAAAGAATTTACAGAATAAATCAGTAGTTCGAATGTGTTGATATATATTCATCATCATCGTATCAGTCGAAAAACGCCCACAGCTGGGCATAGGCTTCCCCCAGAGTTCTGTACGAAGGCTGATCCTGAGCTTTTCGCATCCAACTGATACCTGCCATTGCTGCGACTTCCGGTACGTAGTTGCCATTCGAGAACTTGCCCAACCCACTTAAGCCTGGCAATATTTCGACAAGGAATAAAGAAGAAAAGAACTTAATATTTCGGTTTATGAAAGTTTTGAGTATACTTGCCTCTGGGATTTCTCTTCTTATTAATTTTGACAGGTCTAATAGTCCGGCACGGTATGTGCTCTTGCAGATGCCATTTTGTCAGTAGCGGCAGAAATTTCTCTACGCAGTACCTTTCCGACCAGTCCAACTTGTAGGACATGAGTTTCTGTTAGAAAAAATGTTTTACTGACTTAACAACAACAATTTACTTAACAAATTATACTGAAGACGCTATTGCCATACTTAGAAGTTATTTTATATTAAAATATGAGTCATTCATCTACAAAAAGATTAGGCTCAATTCACATCGAAGTGGCAACTGTCGGCTGTGCAGCGGTAAACAGTTTCACTGTCACGCCATTTTGAGCTTTATCTTCATTAGGAAATTGATAAATGCGGCCAAGTGGCGTGTCAAAGGCTTGCACTCGGAGCACCACGGGCAACCGCGAGCGGCTGCTGGTGTCTCATACCGAATTTTCTTTTCCAGTGTGAAATTTACACTCAAAAAGCCGCTCGCGACCTCGAGGCGCCGTAGGTGCCGCTGGAAACCACATATTTCACCTGCTTGCTGAGTTAGATGCTGCCAACTGCTGTCACTTCGGTGTGAATTCAATCCAGAATTGTAAAGATTTTCACTATTTCAAAGTTAACCCCATACTAAAATCGCTCGGACACTAAAGGAGCTCAGAATGTAGAGTAGTATCATTGCAACCGCAAGATTCTGATATATCAACCATACATCAGAATGTTGCGGTATACCGCCTCCTCTAAATTAAAGTAAAGTAAAACAAGGTAAAGTTATATTGTATGGATTCTTCAAATAAAAACTTAACTTATTACACTTAAGTTAGTAAACTTACTACAAACTGGACCAGGTTTGGTGTAGGGCAAGCCATAGTATTGATGTCTATTTTCTCATCGCTTGAACTCAGAAACTCCGTTATGACTCTTGGTTGGGGGAACAACCCCTCGGAAGACAGCGCTCGGGTGCGGAGCGACAGTTCACGTTTCACTTCCGCTAATTTTGCCCTAAAATTTCAAATTAAATTAATTTATGACAGAAACAAAACGATACCCCAGCCCTTGTCTGGAGCAACACAGCGACGACAATGATCTTATTGTGTTATTAATTTATTTACAATGCACATGTTTTCAAACCGGTACAGCATTATTGCTGGCGGCAGAAAAGATACGGCGGTGGCACTCACCCATGCAAATGCTCGAACTTGACAGAGCAAATGCTTGACGCCCGATTGCACTAAACTTAGGCGACTCTTAAGTTGACGCCTTAAGATATTCCTAAGAATTTAGGAGTCACAAAATCGGTGTCATAAAGTTAAGAATAACTCAGCCAGTTTAGATTTTAAGTGCAATGCTGTTCTTGCATGGAATATTTTTAAATCATTTAGGCGTCAACCACAAGGTGTATCGACGACCTGGTAAATATCGCAGGTACCAGCTGGATGCGGAACGCACAGGACCGGTCTTTGTGGAGATCTCTGGGGGATCTCTGTGCCCAGCAGTCTTTCTTCAGGGCGCCTTTCAGTTGATATGTTGTGGCGTCAACCAAAGCGTTGCCTAAGTTTATTGCAATCAGATATTAGTCGTACTAGTACAGAGTAAATGCCAACTCACTTATGGCCGGTGTCGTGACAGCCGCGGGGCGTAACGCAGACGGGACAGCCGTTCTTGGTGTGGCGGCCGGCGTGCCCGCAGCGCTCGCAGCGGCCCGGCACCGCCGCCCAGCGCCCGAGGGACTCGTACTTCTCGGTGTTGGACACCCACGACAGGAGCCTGGTGACGGGGTATTGTGCTAAATATACATACATAACAGCCACGGATGGTATGGCCACAGGCCATGCCACTTCTGCTAGAAGCCGGCCCAAGGAGCGATTGCTAGACATCGTTAAGAATGACATGTGTGACCGAGCGATGTAAGACAGCAGAAGGGGCCTTCGCGTCCCGCGCGACCGGATTTTTTTTATTCAGGAGGTGGGATTAGTATGAAAATACCGTTTACCAAAAACTTATAGCGGGAGAGTGCACTCACACCACTATTAAATGTTATTTTTTAGGTAAATTGTAAAATTAGGGAAGCCTTTATTAAAAATTTTCGCCGGTCTATTACATAAATATAAACCAAATTTACCGTGGAAGAATTTCTTCATCAGGAACTGTGTGTAAGAAGCTCACGACGGTGGCGATCGACGAGCCGCACACGCCGGGCCCGTAGTCGCAGCCGCAGAGCAGCGCCAGCGCAACCATCTTATTTCTGCCAAAACCTTGAGAGAAAATAATTTTATAGTTTTAGATGCACTCTATATTGGGACACTCACAATGTATGTGAGATACTAGACGGCGACTAGTCTCCGAGACTAGAGTCGTGTGGGCACATTGTAATGGGAAACAGGCCTATGACAGTAAGTGACGAAATTACAACGTTGCAAAATAAAATATTGCTCGTGTAGCGTTCATCTCTGAACGCCCCGTATGCATCCACTTATGTTCGGAATCGGAACATCCCGTCTATCCTCAAGCGACAGTTTGCATTTGCCACCCGAGCTGCCCATTGTATTCTTCGGTATTGTAACTATTATTGTATTGCAGTGGTGTTAATAAGTGAATACCTTAACCTACAACCCGACAAAATGAGTTAGGGGATCTCTAAACCTCGTCAAATCCCTAAACGCATTTAGAAGCCTCTTAAGTCAAATATTTCTGCTTTAAACTCTGCATATTCACTCCACACGTTCTCACGCACATTCAGAGTATATACACAATATAACAACTATATACCATTGTCTTTATACATTTTGTCAGAGTCATAGCAGTCCACGGAGCCAGCGAGCGCGCCGCCGCCCGCCGAGCTTGACACACTGAAGTTTCGGTACACGCGACGCGCCCCATACGCGAAGCAGTCAGAGTCTTGAGACACGACGGCATGCACCAACTGAAAATTTAGTATTTAAGTATACATGTTTTACAGGACTCAATCTCAATAAAAAAAAGTTGATTAACCCATCAAGTTATGGGAAAACAAAGGGTTAGTTAAACAACCTCATCCAGGTAAGGGGTGACGCACATAGACCTAAGGCCGGCCAGCGTCCATGAATGCACACACGGCCAACGGGGCGCCGGGCAAACACCAATGCATTCAACATCCAATTAGGCAAGGAGGTTCTGTGATTAAACCGCTCTATATACTGACAACCTAACAAATTATCTGCAGAAATCGGTTGCAGACTGAATGCGCAAAACTGAGGACCTGTTTAGGTGGCGGTTTAATTAGCAGCTTAAATCGATATTTTAGTTTAAACTACAATAAATAGTTAAATTTACAAATAGTAAGTGCAGTCTCTGTCCACTTAAATAAATATCACAAATAATATTTAAAGAAACAAGTAACTAACACCTTGTGCATTCAACTGGGCACAAGTGGCCTCTGCTTCACCAGTCCCTTTAACACAGCGGACTCCCATGCATTTTAGAAGTGATTCACACTGCAAAAACAAAAACACTCATTATTGATAAGTATTGTAGAAATAGGACAACAAATATCTTATTAAGACAAAAGCATACCTCTTTGAGAACCCCTTTAAATCTCTTCCGGCAAACATCAGGCTTTTTTTTAGTAACTGTATCAGCTTTTGGGGCTGCTCCACGAAACTGTAAAGCATTCCTAGCAGCCATCACATCCTGCTTAAGCTCAGGCGCATCTCCCTCTAGCACAAATATCGGATTTATATCAGCAAGTAACAGATAAATAGTCCTGAAGAATAAATTTCTGAAACAAAACAAATAAAATCTCTGAACATTCATAACTCTCATGCTATAAATACTAAGGTTGTAGTGTTTTGAACACAAAAGTCATCATATGAACACCTACACCTTAAACATAAATAAATATCAACATTAAAATTTTGGGAAGACCAGGTATAAAATTTGGGGCCCTCCCCCTGCTTAGCAGACTAGATTAGTATTTACAAAACAGGAAATTAAAACAAATTTGATAAATCCAGTAAGTTAGCCTTTATTTCTTATTAAAAGCATATGGCGCAGAAGGCCTAGACAGAGATGGCGGGATGAGTTGGATGCCTTTTCTAAAGATTAGCCGAGGAAAGAATTCGACCTTGAGTCGTGGAAGGTTGAAAGGGAGGCCTTTGCCCTGGCCATGGCTAAAAATAGTAGTACAATATATGGCACTCGAGAATCACTGTCTACCCCTGTGCAACATGGATATTTATTTATTTATTAGTTCATTACACAGTTTAACAGCAGTTAAATTGCCAAATACAAAACTGCATTTTAAAATTTTGACATATAGCCACTAAGCAGCTTTGCAGATAGATACAATATTGACAAAAATAATAATAATAAAACAAAGAAATACATGTATACATATAAATGTATACATGTATACATATGGTAAATATAAGGTGGTATATCAAATGGAGAAGACCCAGCTCAGATACACTTCCATACTCCACGAGGCCAATTTTATACATGAGGCTGAAGCAATTTCTTTGTACCTATCTCTTTATTTATTTGACTCTATATTCTATAATTATTTAGATAATTTTCTCCGTAGATGCTACTAACCTGAGATAAAGTTTCGGTTGGACATGATAATCGGTAACATTTTGGCTGTCACAGACCCATCCTGATAGGTCTACCGCAATATTTTCTCCTCTGATCTGTTGAAACACGGGAGGTCATTGACGTTTACTTACAATAATAGGTAATATTATATTAAACCAATTTTACATTACACTTCTGCTAACCTCATGCAAGGATATTTTTTCACTGTATGGAGCCAGTATATTCCATAGTCCTTTGATGCCCATTTCCAGCTATCCTGGTAATCCTGTTATTTTATTATATTATATTAAATTATATTGTTATAATATATTTCATCCAACAAACTACTTTTTCAAAATATTCAAAAGAAACTGACAAACCGGTGATCAGTCCAGGGTTTCCATATGTCAATTTGGTTTTACCCCAGATTTGTTAGAAATTATCCCTAAAATATTAATTTTATAATATAATTATAATTTTTACTTACTATAGAAAATACCATAAATTGCAATTTATACTATAAATTGCATGTTAAATATAAAATATCCCATTATCACATAAAATCAAATGAGGCCTTACTATGAACTTTTTAAAAACCATCCAAGTTCCGCGCAGTTCAAGAGCAGGCCTTGACTGAATTATTTAAAATCGCAATATGACATATAATCGCAATCGTTATACATAAACATGTCACATTTAGCTTCTCTCTTTCCCAACTGAACTACGCGGAACTTGGTTGAAAAAGTTCATAGTACGGTTATTTGAAACTATTTTTACCTACCTACTTTCTTATATTTTTAGAATAGGGAAAGTTCCAGTGGCATGTTGTCGTGAAGGTAGTATGGACAAGGAGAAATAGGGAAACGGACCGTGGGCCCCTTGCGCGCCGCGTGAGACCACAACCGGGATTGACGCCTACGGCAGACAAACAGGCAAGCGGGCCACCTGATGGAAAGTGGTCACCGCCGCCTATCAACAACACCAAGGCTGCGAGCTTATTTTTTTTTTAGTGAATTTATTTTATTTTATAGCCAAAGTTGATTTGTAACATTCACTTTACATTGCTTTCTATCCTCAAGTCTGTGACCATCATATTTTGTAAACTTTTGCTGTGGTACCAATATTTTATTTGCTTCACAGTATTGGTAAAGCGAAATATAAATGACTTTCTCCATTATTTTAGAGAATATTGGTATCAAGGCCAAAGGCCTATAATTATTAACATTTTCGCAGTCTCCTTTTTTAAACAATGGTTTTATTATTGTAGTTTTCAGTTTCTCTGGGAAGACACCTTCAGCAATGCACAGATTAACAATATGGCTGATTGGTGTGGAAATAATATGCGATACGTATTTCACAACGTTTGTATTAATATCATCATAGCCTGTACTGTTTGTTTTTCAAGTCATTTATTATAAAAAAAATGTCATTATTACAGGAGTCATAAATATTGAATTCATTATTGTATTTGAAATTGTTTTCCTATAATTATTTGTACTAGGCCTTGAAGACGAGCTCGCGACATTTGAGTAGTGATCATTAAAAACTTGTGCTATTTTTTTTGGATCATTAATGTTGCAATAATTTAATTTTAATTGGGTTATGTCTTCTTTTGGGAGCTGCTGTTTATTATCGTTAATTATCTTCCACGTAGCTTTAGCTTTATTGTTTGCCGTCATGATATAATGATTATTTTGGGATTTTTGAGTCAGTTTTATTATTTTATTTAGTATCATAGAATATTTTTTAAATGTATTTCTATCGGTTTTATTCCTTGTGAACCTATATTTCCAAAGAAGTTGACGTTTGCGTTTAGTACACAATTTTATACCCTTAGATATCCAGCTTAATCGTTTTGTAACAGTGTGCTTTACTCTAATAACAGGGAAACATAGATTGTAAAATAGTTGGAAAGTATCATAAAATTCATTAAATGAGTCGTTAGCATTTTTGCTTAAATAAATTGAATTAAAGGTTAAGCTTTTTAGGCAATCAGCAAATTTAATTAGGATTTCTGCGCTATAATCACGTCTTTCTGTGTACCAGGTTGAAATTCTGCAATATTTTTTTACTGGACAACTGACATATTGAGCCGTGTGATCTGAAATACCGAATTCAAACACCTGATCTTTACTTCTTGGTATATTATATATTATATTATCTAAGCAAGTGCCACTCTCCAATCTTGTTGGCTTATTTATTGCAAATTTAAGATTGTATGCAGATATAGTTTGCCGAAACTCAGACGTACGATTCGATTTTCCTAGAATATTAATATTAAAGTCTCCATATAGTATTATTTTGTTATTATAAGAATACAATGTCAAAATCTCATGTAAATTATTGAAAAATATGTCAAAATGTTTTGATATGTCATTATTCTTTGGCACCCTGTATATACAAATCACTATAATTTTTTGTTCAATTAGTTTGATAGCGCAACATTCAAAAACATTTGGCATGGCGTATCTAGAAATATCGGGAGTTTTATACTTAAGACCATTTCTAACCATTAAGCGCGCTCCACATGTGGACAGTTCCGCGGGAACACGAGAATGTGGAGGCAGTATTCGCCTACATTCGTGTAGTCCCGTGCATGTTTGGCATGTCTCGCCTATTTCATAGACTAAGTAGAGATAGTTCGTTGTCGTCTCGATTCGATCGATTTTATAGTTATATTCCCAGCGCTTTTTCGAGTAACAGGTTCGGGGTACCCTTGACCATGATCCAGGATATTAGTAGTTTAAAAGTTTACGTTAAGTTTTCAGGAAACCTTCCAAGCAAGATTATTTAAATTATTTTTCCCGTATAGGTACCTTAGGCACCTATATACACACTACCTTCATGACAACATGCCACTGCAACTGTCGCTATCCTGCTAAATAAAGGGTTAAGAGATTACGAGGCTTGGCAAACCAATTTTACATGAAATATTTTGGTGGTATTTCATAAAATTGTACACAAGACTTCAGTATCCAGTATTTTATCTTTGACAAAAGCGTAGCGTAAAATATAGGCAATTTTATTGGCGTATTCAACAAAAATTTAAAATATAATCCATTTCCCCAAAATAGTGCTTTTATGTCTAATAAGGCAATACTAATATACGGCTGTCACTGTCAGGCTGACAGTCGATCGTCAGTGTCGTGTTTGTTACGTTTGTTAGCCATGTTGTCACTTTTAAGTGTTTCTATCCTCCTTGTTTGTATTGTCTACGTCAGCTGGCTGCTGGCTGTCAACAAATGTTTGCTTCTTCGACCAGCGGTAAATTACAAAATAAATAAGCCAATAATCACAAATGGGCACCTTGTTTTAGATAAAAATGTAAATGGGAATAAATTAGGCAATTGAAATATGTAAAACAGTTGTGTGGTATTAGCAAAGCACTGTTGTTTTGTCTGTTTGATTGATTACAATACAAGGTTAAACCCATTCGTTACTTTTTTATTTAAATACCTACTGATAAAGTAGTTGCATGACGTTATGATTGTATTATCATCATTATCAGTACAATCGTAGTGGGGGCACGGCAACAGGAGGTCGGTTTATACGTATGATAAGTGAAATAGTTTCTGTGATTTAATTCCCTTTGGAGTCTCATCATGTCTTATTTAAAGCAAATCTATAGAATTAGGTAAGTTGGTAATTAAAGTACCTATAAATACCTGTGAATTGTACATAAATAAAGCTCTATAGTCATAATCTATAATATTTATATAAGTAGATATGATGTACTTTTTACATATTAGTTGTAACTCGAATGTAGTAGTCTAAAACTAGTTATATGCCTAAATAATTATTTACAACAAATACAAGTACTTCTTGTACTGTACAAGAAATAACTGTAAACCTACTACCATCATCAAGTAATATATTGCAAGATATATTTTCTTACCACTTCACTTCGCAGGTTACTTAACAAGCAACAAACAGTAAGATTCAACCATGTGCAAGTCAAGCCAGACATTCAGAGGAAGATCATTGACAAAGTGCTCATTGCCAATCGAGGAGAGATAGCATGCAGGGTCATGAGAACAGCAAAGAAACTTGGGATACGGACAGTAGCAGTGTACTCCGATGCAGACAAACATGCTATGCATGTTGAAATGGTGAGTGAATATTGATGTCATAATAAAATCCAAGCTTGACTGCAAACAGTAAACAGCAGACCTTCATTCACATAAAAATAGGACCTGATATTTTGAGTTTTCTTCTGTTCAAGAAATGTAGGTGAACAATGTCTTTCATTCCTCTTGTACACAATAATACCTGTAGTCCATTAACTGGGTTCTAACACTCCTTGATACATACCGTGTTAAGCACCTAAACTGCACTAGGGCTTTCTTTATTATACCATGAAGGTATCAAACAAGCTTAACAGCCTAATGGTAAGTAAGCTTGAGGCTGAAACTAATTCAGGGCTGGCAATCGTTTATTCTCACATAAACACAAATGTAATTAAACAGTGTTTATTTCAAGCCATTTTACTTTTATTGTGTGCAGTTTCAACAATTTAAAGATGTTTTTTTATCATTTTTAGGCAGATGAAGCTTACCATATTGGACCTGCTCCATCTACACAGAGTTATTTAAATGCATCAAAAATACTAGAAGTGGCCAAAGAATCAAACAGTAAAGCCATTCATCCAGGTTATGGATTTCTCTCGGAAAATGTAGAGTTTTGTGAAAAGTGTTCAAGTGAAGATGTCATATTCATTGGTCCTCCGCCTTTAGCCATAAGGGATATGGGTATAAAAAGGTAATATTTTATGCTATACTAGCTTTTGCCCGCAAATTTGTCACCTTAAAATCGATTGTTTTTGGAGATAACAAGTAGCTTGTTGTATTCCCTAAGTTACCATTTATTTCCTTGGCACATTTTAGCCAACTCTGTTCAGCGGTTTAGGTGTGAAAATGTAATGGACATACAGAATTACTTTCATGTTTATGATATTAGTTTGCAATGTTATAATATCATAGTCCATCTGACTGAATCCTCAAGTAAATAAAAGTAAAGAATATTTAAGACATGTATATTTGCATGGTTTGTGACAAACAATAATTTATACCTATTATCTTGATCTTATCATCTTGTTTTGTTGCTATGAAAGGTATGAAAAAAACACCAAACGTTTTTCTAAAGTATTATGTAATATTGTCATAGCACTTCAAAAGCAATAATGTCAAGTGCTGGAGTGCCCATAGTCAGGGGCTACCATGGAGACAACCAGAACATAGAACATTTACAGGCCGAGGCTCAGAAAATTGGATTCCCTCTCATGATAAAGGCTGTCAGAGGTGGAGGTGGCAAGGTAATTTTAACACTAACTCTTCTTTTTAATCAGTATATTTTTTTTTCTATCAAAACATGTAAAGAAACTGTAAATTTTAAGGGCATGAGAATAGCAATGACTGAAGCTGACTTTCTGCCACAACTGGAGTCGGCGAAAAGGGAATCATTGAAGTCATTTGGTGATGACAACATGTTGTTAGAACAATACATCACTGACCCAAGACATGTGGAGGTTCAGGTAAGGGCTTATAATTGGCAAGTATTTTACCTCCATTGCACCTGATGGTTTTTAACTTATTACTATTTTACTTTCTGCAGGTATTTGCCGACATGCATGGCAACGTGGTGCATCTGCACGAACGAGATTGCTCAGTCCAAAGGCGTCATCAGAAAATTATTGAAGAAGCACCTGCGGTATGTATTATTTCTGAGAGTGCTTTAGAATAATCCATTCACTCACGAACGGCCTCCATAACACAGCGCAGGCTACTTGGCGATGTGGCTTATTTTGGAGGATCTTGACCCATGCCACCGAAACACTTCAGACACTCATTTAACACCATCCAGGGGCCACCTTGTGGGTAATTACGATTAGAACCAAAAATGATGTTCCCACGGTAAGAGTCTATATTCGAATTGTACGGTCAAGCCGAGGACAGAAACAATATTTTAAAATCTCTCGACGGTAAAACGAGTACTATAAGTTTGTCTTACTGTCTGGCGTTATCGTTCTTCGCTTTGTGTTGTGGTTCTTCGCTTTGTTTAATTAATATCGGTCCAGTAGTTTGGGAGATATTTGCGTATATGTAGATGTGGAGCTTCAAGTCATCGGTCGGTCAGGCTATTTTTTATACATTATTTTTCCTACCCACCCAGCCAGGCCTCTCGGAGGAGACCCGCAGCGCGCTCGGCCAGGCGGCGGTACGTGCCGCCCGCGCCGTCGGCTACGTGGGCGCCGGCACCGTGGAGTTCATCCTGCACCGGCAGACGCACGAGTTCCACTTCATGGAGATGAACACCCGGCTGCAGGTCGAACATCCGATCACGGAGATGATTACTGGTAAGAAAATAAACTATATGTGGCCATTTTGCTTACCTACTTCAACACCGCGACCCGTTCGGCACTACATACGTATAAACTTCGCATTTCCAGTAATCTCGGAAGAGGCTCAAATCCAACAATGTATATTAGCAAGCTGTTGATTGTGATGATTTTATCGATAGCAGGATTATCTCGAGTCTTATGTTGTTGAGTTGTTTATATTGTATTTCAATTTGTCGGTTAAGGCATCCAAAGGCAGGAAGTAGGTATTTTAACTGAGGACTCACAGTGAAAATGCACCTTACGGTTCTACATTTTTGTTTAATTCATTATAAACAAATTAGTTATAATCGTTACTACGAAAATATGTGAATCATATACGATATAGTCAACAGTTACCGCATATCAAGCTGACAGCTTGTCACTAGAGGTAGCTATATAAAAAAAATAACGATAATCCCAGGCACGGACCTAGTGGAGTGGCAGCTGCGAGTGGCAGCCGGCGAACCTCTACCGGTGACCCAAGCAGACATCCCTCGGCGCGGGCATGCGGTCGAGTGCCGCATATACGCCGAAGAGCCTAGAGCTGGATTCCTACCGCGCGCCGGCACCTTGCACCGGCTGGCTCAGCCACTGCCAGAGGAAAACGTTAGGGTAAGAAAAGCTGGGTTTCAGTGGAATTTTCGTCCATGCACCCTTCGGTTTTCAAGCGTTTTGCTAAGGTTTTCTCGAGTACAAGTTGCAGTTTTTCAAGAAGAAATACCATCAGGTGGGCCGGACGCTTCTCGCGCTGCGGCATAATAGTTGAGAAAATATGTTTTTGGCTGCAATAGACATTTCAATGTCAGTATTAATGGAGATATGTGGCTAGATAATATGTCGAATTCGACATGTCACAGCGCGAGAACTAGGCCCCTGTACTTAACCAAACTTAATCATAGATCGGTTAGTATCGTCTATTTTTGGCGTTAAATATATCTTATGTGTTATCAGGCCCCCCGCTGTTAGATAGCCTATCAGTTAACGTAATGTAGAGCACTACTACGTAGCAAGAGCCATAATAACAATATGCTTGGACATTTCACACATTGGACATTTTTGTTATCTATCTCTCCCAGCGCCGGCTCAAGGGAGCGGAGCAGGAGCGGGCGCTCTATGCGCCAAATGGCAAGGGGCGTCATAAAGTCAAACGCGCAAAACAATATTCAGAGCAAAATAAGATTTAGATAACGCCTTTTGAGTTTTGCAGAATCGCTCATTTAAAAGAGGAGAGTGATTTAACTCTTTCGAAGGAGGCGTCCTTGCCTGTTCTTCAGCAGTTTCGATAATGGCAGCAGGTTAGTTCTTTAAAGTTTTAAGTTGTTTTTCAACATAAAACTGAAGTAGAATTTTCGTTAACTGAAAGCTTCGACCAAAGGGCGCCGAAAGACAATCTCGCTCTAGCTTGACCAAGGGCTAGGGCCGGTGCTGATCTCTCCTCATATTTCTAACATGCAACCAATAATGCCTACTCCCCCAGGTGGAAACGGGGGTGCGCGAAGGCCAAGAGGTGTCGGTGCACTACGACCCGATGATCGCCAAGCTGGTGGTGTGGGGACGCGACCGCACGGAAGCGCTCGCCAAGACGAGGGCCAAGCTGACAGAGTACCAGGTATGCATTTTATCTAGAATCTAGATCGAACGCTGACTAACACCGAATGTAAATACCAATGAACCAGTATGTATTGCTTTATGTTAAGATGTAATATGAATTAGCATTTTAATTCCAGCGGCGGTGGCCTAGTTGTTAAGGGGTCTGACTCGTTAGGGAGAATTGGTTTAGCATTCAATCGACTGATTGTGTAACCATGATCCGAAGTGGTCAGGTTCCTCTATTAACAGGGTCACGGAGGTCAGCTGATGGCAGTCGCCCCACTGTAACAATTTTTATTTTTATTATTGCTAATACTGTTATTACCTGATCTGGCCAAATCCTGGATCATGGTCAAGGCGGACCTCGGGCCCTCGCGAGAACTCAACCCGGACATTAACGCCAAAATGCTGATGACGCTTTACCATTTTAATTTCTGCGACGCAGTCTACTCGCACTCTACGGGACGAGATATTTTCGCACCATTCAAAATTATGACT
Source organism: Blastobasis adustella (assembly GCA_907269095.1). NCBI lineage: Eukaryota > Metazoa > Arthropoda > Insecta > Lepidoptera > Blastobasidae > Blastobasis > Blastobasis adustella. The sequence continues at coordinate 10,519,854 of OU026119.1, read as the reverse complement.
TCTACGCTGGTACATCGGCGCAATTTATAAACGTGGTACTACCCTAAGTTAATTATGTCACACCTGACAATTTCCAGGTGGCCGGCCTAGAAACCAACGTGAACTTCCTACTACGGCTGAGCGGCGCGAGCGCATTCGTCGCCGGCGACGTCCACACCGCCTTCATCCCGCAACATGAAGCAGAGTTGTTCCCGCCGAAAAGCGAGCGGCTGACCGACGCGAGAGCGATGCAAGCTGCCTTGGGATATGTATGTAGACTAATACTGGTAACAGACACTCCAATTTGACTGGAGCCGAGTAGCCGTTAGTTACAGTCGATACTAATCCTTACGTTGTACAAAATAAAGTCGCTTTTGGTTTAATTGCAACATGAGGCAGAGTTGTTCCCGCCGAAAAGCCAGCGGCTGACCCACGCGAGAGCGATGCAAGCTGCCTTGGGATATGTATGTAGACTAATACTGGTAACAGACGATCCGATTTGGCTGGAGCCGAGTAGCCGTTAGTTGCAGTCGATACTAATCCTTACGTTGTACAAAATAAAGTCGCTTTTGGTTTAATTGCAACATGAGGCAGAGTTGTTCCCGCCGAAAAGCGAGCGGCTGACCGACGCGAGAGCGATGCAAGCTGCCTTGGGATATGTATGTAGACTAATACTGGTAACAGACGATCCGATTTGGCTGGAGCCGAGTAGCCGTTAGTTGCAGTCGATACTAATCCTTACGTTGTACAAAATAAAGTCGCTTTTGGTTTAATTGCAACATGAGGCAGAGTTGTTCCCGCCGAAAAGCGAGCGGCTGACCGACGCGAGAGCGATGCAAGCTGCCTTGGAATATGTATGTAGACTAATACTGGTAACAGACGATCCGATTTGGCTGGAGCCGAGTAGCCGTTAGTTGCGGTCGATACTAATCCTTACGTTGTACAAAATAAAGTCGCTTTTGGTTTAATTGCAACATGAGGCAGAGTTGTTCCCGCCGAAAAGCGAGCGGCTGACCGACGCGAGAGCGATGCAAGCTGCCTTGGGATATGTATGTAGACTAATACTGGTAACAGACGCTCCGATTTGGCTGGAGCCGAGTAGCCGTTAGTTGCGGTCGATACTAATCCTTACGTTGTACAAAATAAAGTCGCTTTTGGTTTAATTGCAACATGAGGCAGAGTTGTTCCCGCCGAAAAGCGAGCGGCTGACCGACGCGAGAGCGATGCAAGCTGCCTTGGGATATGTATGTAGACTAATACTGGTAACAGACGATCCGATTTGGCTGGAGCCGAGTAGCCGTTAGTTTCAGTCGATACTAATCCTTACGTTGTACAAAATAAAGTCGCTTTTGGTTTAATTGCAACATGAGGCAGAGTTGTTCCCGCCGAAAAGCGAGCGGCTGACCGACGCGAGAGCGATGCAAGCTGCCTTGGGATATGTATGTAGACTAATACTGGTAACAGACGATCCGATTTGGCTGGAGCCGAGTAGCCGTTAGTTGCAGTCGATACTAATCCTTACGTTGTACAAAATAAAGTCGCTTTTGGTTTAATTGCTACATGAGGCAGAGTTGTTCCCGCCGAAAAGCGAGCGGCTGACCGACGCGAGAGCGATGCAAGCTGCCTTGGGATATGTATGTAGACTAATACTGGTAACAGACGATCCGATTTGGCTGGAGCCGAGTAGCCGTTAGTTGCGGTCGATACTAATCCTTACGTTGTACAAAATAAAGTCGCTTTTGGTTTAATTGCAACATGAGGCAGAGTTGTTCCCGCCGAAATGCGAGCGGCTGACCGACGCGAGAGCGATGCAAGCTGCCTTGGGATATGTATGTAGACTAATACTGGTAACAGACGCTCCGATTTGGCTGGAGCCGAGTAGCCGTTAGTTGCGGTCGATACTAATCCTTACGTTGTACAAAATAAAGTCGCTTTTAGTTTAATTGCAACATGAGGCAGAGTTGTTCCCGCCGAAAAGCCAGTGGCTGACCCACGCGAGAGGGATGCAAGGCTGCCTTGGGATATGTATGTAGACTAATACTGGTAACAGACACTCCGATTTGGCTGGAGCCGAGTAGCCGTTAGTTACAGTCGATACTAATCCTTACGTTGTACAAAATAAAGTCGCTTTTGGTTTAATTGCAACATGAGGCAGAGTTGTTCCCGCCGAAAAGCGAGCGGCTGACCGACGCGAGAGCGATGCAAGCTGCCTTAGGATATATATGTAGATGTAGACTAATACTAGTAACAGACGCTACGATTTGGCTGGAGCCGACCAACCGGCAGTTGCAGTCGGTACTAATCCTTACGATGTACAAAATAAAGTCGCTTTTGGATTAATTCGAATTCGCGGGCCACCCGACCTTGGTCGGGCGGCCGACCACGTCCCCCGCACCGCAAAGCGACTTTATATAATACTGCGTAAGAATTAGTATCAACTGCAACTGACGGTCGGTCGGCTCCAACCAAAAGGGAATGTCTGTTACTAATTTCAGCCATTAGTTACTAACATAACCATACTATTAGTTTGCCAAATTGATGCCGATTTCCTAATTGTTTGAGAGAGCGCTATTGGCGTAAGGTCCGCTGTCAAAGTATCTCGCGCTATTGGCCAGAACCCAGCGCTCCAAGTTGGATTTCAGCCAATAGAACGACGTTATTTTGACAGGGACAAGACCTTATTCGACAGTGGCTCCCACTGGTGAGCACAAAAACGGCTCATTGGATATGTTATGGCCCTGCCGCAGCCCCGCCTCGGCATTTTGGCTAACTTCCGACCTTGCTCAATCTTTGGGATCACTTTGATAAACTGATGAGTTAGTCAAATCAAAAACGACAATGAGGATTTGCCTTACGCCTGTAATTGCACTGACTATTAAGCATGACTAACCTTCCCTTTCGTGGGAGAGGCTGTGATGATGATGATGACTAAGATTTTCCTTAGATTAAATTAGTTGTTTATACTGTTCCGTTGGACAAAACTCTTCTATTTCGAGAGCGGTTTCGTATATATTATTAATCGCGATTAATTAAACCCTGGCGTTTATCTTGGCAGCTTCTTCTAAAACAAGAGGAGCAAGCGAGCGCGGACGGCTGGAAAGGCATCGAGGTGCAGCCCTCCGCGTGGCGGCCGAACTACCTGCTGCAGAAGACCGTGCCGTTGCGGTTCGATGGGAAAGGTAAGGTTACATAGGATATTATTTGACATTTTGTATCACATAGTTGGTCACTCATGTGTTACATATACGTCACAAAATCATGTCAACTGGCTGAAATATACTTAGTTACTGTCGCAAACACTGGGTGTGACTCTTGCTTGACAACTTTGGGCTTTTTTTATACCACTAAGGTGACAAACAAGCTTAGGGCTGGGTGCTTGACTGATGGGACTGCTATACATTGTAAGCCACAATGGTATCCGAACATTAATCGCGAAGTAATAATCAAAGGCTGTTTTCCAGCTTCAATAGTGAAGTATAAAGTTGAAACTTGAATATTCATTACATACACATAAGAGACATTTTTGTATCATTTGACATCATTCAAGAGCAGAGCGTTGAATAGCATTCTTCTCACTAACCTCAGTCTCAACCATTGAAATATCAATAATGGCCTTTCAGTATCGTTTCTCAATCTCAACCGCAACCCTATTAAATAAAACATTCCCTTTATCTCCGTTGAATAGCATTCTTATTATGGACGTCAGTCTCATCGATTGAAATGTCACTAGTGTCCTTTCAGTTTCGCTTTTCCATCTCAACCGAAGCCTTATCTAATTGAAATTGGGAGCTTATAAGTAGGTCAATTTACAGATATTTTAATTTACGTGTATATTCGTGTGACTGTTTATTCCAAAATAAAATAAAATTCGCTTTCCTCCCCTCCCTCCCCAGACATAGAAGTATCCGTCGAATACCAGTCCCTGAACCAGTACAATGTCCGCGTGGGGTCCTCACCGGCGGTGTTAGTGGAGGCGCGGCTGGCGCGGGCAAACGGGCTGCGCCTGCGCACCGCGGCGGGGGGGCGACGCAGCGACGTCGGACTGCTGAGGCATGGGGACGAGATACATGTTTATGATGAGGTATGAGTATACGCTACTTTGATATGCCACCATAAGAGTGGAGTTTGCTTCTACCCGCAAGGGTTCCTCTATTTTAGGATGGGGGTCCCACAATTGTTGGGTTGTGAATTGAAAAAGAAAACAATAAGAAAAGCATGGATCAATAGTCCGTTCGCTGTAAGAAAATGACTAGTGCAGGGTAAAGGTGTTTTCACAGTGGAGTAAAAATTTAAACAATTTAAATTTTTGAAAAGATTTAGTTTAATGGATAAAAATCAATTAATTGTCTTAAATAAATAATGTCACTAGTAATATTCTTAATCAGTGTCACTAAACCCTTCATTTGTATTTAATAATTTTAATAGCGACGTTTTACCTAAAAATAAAACGTTTATTAAACATACTTACCTTATTCGAAGCCTAATAAACATGAGAGTAGCATCATTGACTTCCGCTTACGTCAAAGCCAGCCGTGCGAGCCGTCCAATAGTAGCCCTCCGTTTTCCCGCGCTATATCCCTACCACAATCCGCAGGCAGCTGGGCGTTGAGGCCCAGACCCTTGTCATTGAATCTCGAATGTGAAATCCGCCAGGCAGGTTTTAAAATATTAGGCTTCGAATAAGGTAAGTATGTTTAATAAACGTTTTATTTTTAGGTAAAACGTCGCTATTAAACAACTTGACCGTTATTCGAAGCCTAATAAACATGAGAGACGTGTTTGTTATCGCCTGGCGGTAGTGGTAGGATAAGATGCCAATGTGATGAGTGTATATTTAGAATTTTACAGACACTGATAGGACAGTTAGCGTTCTAGTAACTAATAGAATAAAAGATAAACAGCTGTTAAACAACCACATTTTATTAAGTAAGTAGGTAATGCTTACTTAACTTATATTTATAATGCAGAAACAGATCAATCTGACAATATGAATGTACTTATATGTTTATAAAGTATGATAATCAACTAGGTATTAATCAGTTGTGATTGGGATAAAGCAAGACGTAATCAATGGATGATTTTGCGTCTCTCTAATCTCACGTCTATAGAATTTCTGAAAGGTATTAGCAGATCTCCAATTTCCACGAGACAGTATATCATCTAATTTATGATTTTCAGTCCAGGACTTTGATGCCACCGCCGATCGGAAACTGCCGGGGGTTCCTTCGATACCTGCCTCCCGCAGTACCTTCTTTACCCATCCAGCTAAAACCGTTCGAGAAGCAGGTTTAGGTACGCCGTTCGTGGTGATGAATAAGTGATCACATTTTGCTTCATTCCTTCTCGGTTGTGATAGTCGTAAAAGTTCTTTAATTAAATGCACGGGATCGAGGGCCTTGTTTTCATAATTACTCATTAATTTCCATCCAGATTGTTGATATTTTGCATTGTCAGTTTTGGAACCGTGAACTGGCCAAAATATTATATAGTTTTCATCGACAGTGCAATGATCCGCAGACACTCTTAAGAGTGTTAAGTCATGCACCCGTCGGCCTGAGCATAGTAGGAGTACAGCAGCTACAGTCTTGGATATATTGTAAAGGTTATCCGCATTCGGATCTTTTCCGCTGAGATAACTGACAATAGTATTCATATCCCATATAGGTGGTTTTATGCGACTTGGTTTTGCTAGCTCGATAGATTTTAAGACTTGTTTCACGAGTGTATGTGAACTTAGTTTTTCGGAATTATTAAGATTACAAAAGGTCGAGACAACTGATTTATGCAGCATAACCGTACTTAGACTTAATCCTTCCTTCTGATGCAAGTCTGCAAGAAATCTTGCCAATTGAGAACCGCTTGGATTGCAAGTATTTACATTATGTTTTCCTGCCCAAGATAGCCATCTCTTCCAAGCCGATTTATATGTCTGCAAAGTCGACTTTCGCCAACTTGTTCTAAGTAGTGAGATTTGTTCGCTTGACCAGTCCTTTAAAAGTGAACTCCACCCCCACATTTCCAGATTTCCATTGTCATTTGTGAGGCTTTCGGTGGCGGTAGATTAGTCGACGTATCTACTAGCACTTGAGGAAGGTCTAGAATGGTAAACGGAGCCGCTAATGCCCTGGCTTTCAGGTCTGGGCGCCAATATACCTTGTCCCACCGAGGAACCACAATCAGATAAACGCCTTGCGCTTGATTGAGGTGAGACAACACCTTCGGAATTAGGTACGGAGGCGGGAACACCCACGCTAGGGGAAAGTTCCATTTCCATGATAGAGCATCGTAGTAGCTCGCTTGGTCGTCTACTCTGTCGAGAGTGCAGTAGGTTGGTACGACGTGGGCTGTTCTCGAGGCAAACAGATCTATTGCTGGGTGTCCCCACTTGGCGAAGACTACGTCCGTCAGCGGCGGCAGTAGATGCCATTCGGGAGCGCTTTTCTGACGAGAAAGACGATCTGCGTCGCTGTTGTAAGCTCCTGGAATGTGGTACACTGATACGTGAATTTTGTGATGGTCCAAGATATGAAATATCTGAGTCACCAAATTCGTCAATGTTTCCGACTTGGTCCCGCCTTCGTTCCGTAGGTACGCAACGACTGTTCGGTTGTCGCATTGCACCACTAGGCTTTTCGAGCTCAGATAGTGGCGGTGTTCTTGCAGAACTCGTAAGACGGCGATCATCTCCTTGTGATTGCAATGCAGGCGACGTTCGGCTGCTGTCCATGTGCCTAATAGGCTTATGTTGTTTATCTTTGCGCCCCATCCGATGTCGCTCGCGTCGGTGGTTAGGTAGTGCGACGGTGGCGGGTAATGAATAGGCGACGAGTTCCTGCAGTTTGTTCGCCACCATTCTAATTCGTGAGTCGCTTCTACTGGCAGTATTGCGACTTTTGTGTTGCCTAATTTGAGGAGATGGTTTGCTTGCTTCTGTAAAGCGCGGTAGTGCAGTCGCCCTCTCGGTACTACGAAACTGGCGAAGTTCATCATGCCTATGACCTTTTGTAAGTCTGTGATGTTTGCTTTGCGACTGGCTAGCAAACCCGTAACACATTTCTTTGTTTTTGATACTAATCGATCGGGGAGGTACTTTATGTTGCACCAGGAGTCCCAAATTATGCCGAGGAATTCCAGCGACTTTTGAGGGTGGAGTACGGACTTCTCCTTGTTGATTCTCCAACCCAGAAATTCTAAGAGATTTTTTGTAATTGCTACATGTTGCATCAATCGCTCTCGTCGTTGGTTCACTAAATAAAAGTCGTCTAGGTACACGAGAAGGCGGATCCCTTGTTCTCGCAATATCTGCGCCACCCAATTGGTCAGTGTAGCAAACGTTTTTGGCGCGGAACTTAGTCCGAAGGGCAAGCACGTCATTTCGTACACCTTGCCGTTGTAAACCAAGCGAAGGTAGGGCCTGTGGCTTACGGCGACAGGGACATGGAAGTAGGCTTGATGTAGGTCTATTTTTGCCATCCAGTCGTGGGGTTGTATAAAGTCGGGCACTCGATGCACGTTTATCAGTTTGAACTTGTCTATGAAGACGTACTTGTTCAATTGCTTCAGATTGAATATTGGCCTCAGCGTTCCATCTCCTTTGGGCCTCAGGAAGAGAGTCGAGATGAAACTCGGGGAGCGTGGTGCCAATTCCAATACACTCTGTTGTACCATTTTGGTGATTATTGACTCCATTTCCGTTGATGAGTGGGTCACATTGCGAGTGCGATTTGATAGACATAAGGGAGGCTTTTTTACAAAAGGTATTCGATATCCGGCCAGTATGCTGAGAATGTAAGACGGTGCCTCTAGAGCTTCCCAGCGGTGTAGAAAATGAGTTAGCTGACCGGCATGGAATGGCCTGTAGTCAATATTTTCTCTTGTTATATGTTCTCCTATCCCGGTAGGATGAGGGAGAAGGTGCTTGAGCTTTTTTAGGTTCGTTATTTCGGTTTGTCGAGAACTTACCACCTCGGCCTCGAAAGGAATTATTATTCCTCGGTGCGTAACGTGTTTCATATTTAGGTTGCGTAGTGGTTTTCTTTTTGTTATAGTTATATGCCTGATTTGTGGTGCCGGCTGTGTGATCGTTCCGCGGAGCAGAGGTAATACGATCCTTATTTTTCGGCCAAAACACGTTTTTCATGCCACCCGCCTTTTCTATAATTGTACTGAATTTATCGTTGTCAAACAAGGTTGAGCAAGATGGTGGCACCTTACGCAATGCATTTTTATGATACATGTCTTTTACTGAAGCTAAAACTGCTTCGCGTCTGTGTTGGACTAATTCAGCCCTGTGGCCACAGACAATCTGAAATATATCACTGCACACTTTGCTGTATTCACTACTGGAAAAAATTTCATTAATCCTGGAATAAATTTCATTATAATTCACGTTTTCAGCATTTTGTACCCATGACAGAAAATGTCTCATTTCGTCTTGTAGGACTTCGCGTTGCTTAAGCAGCGCATATGTTAGACCTGCGAACGCTTTTTCCGAGTTACACGAAGTCTTTGACACATCATACTGCCGTATTTCTTCGTTAGGTTGAAGATTAATAAATCCGGGGGTGTGAACATATTGTTTTTGTACCTCGGAATACCTTACGTTCACCCAATCGTCTTCACCAAAGTGCTGTAATGGTTGTAAGTAACCTAAGAATTCGTTAGGAGTCTTGGGAACAGATGGTTCTTTTAATTTGGTAGCCACTGACAATTTAAAATCGGTTTTATTAGTGGGCTGGGGTCTCACTGGACACTCGTCGGTATCCGGAACACCAGCCTCATTGGCCTCCTCATATAATTCACCACTGATGTTTGGATCGACATAGCTTTCATGAATTGTGAGGCTAGGGGTACTGGTATTATGGCGCCCCGACGCGATCTGATTTTTAAGCTCATACACTACATCAATTAATTGGTTCAACTTACGGTCTTGTGCACGTATTTTGTTCTTACTACGGGGCGAAAGTGATGGACTGCTATCGCTCGAATTACACCTCCTTTTCTTTTTCGGTACTCGACGGCCTCGCTTCTTTTGATTTCTGTTAGTATCCGACGAGCTTGAAGAAGAGGAGGACCGCGAGGAACTGGTGCTTGAGCTCGTCGAGGACACCCTTTCAGTCCTTTTCCTCTTGTTAGTCTTTTTAACGCTGCGACTGCTCCTTCCCTCGTTGCCTTCATCCTTACTGGTGGACGGCTGTGTATTATCCATATTTCAATCTGAAACGATTTAGTTCGACACCGAACGGTAACACCGTTAAACACAACACAAGTTAAAAGTACAGGCTAAATACGATCAAATTATTCGATTTATCCTCTTAAAGCAGGTAGACATAAATAACTTGAAAACATTTATCAAGAAAAAGTATTATAAGAATAGCAAATGAGGATAGTTTCTACAATTCTAGAAAGAAAATACTTATAGAAATAGACAACGAAGGCAAGTATTTTCTAAAACATACCTCTTGATAAAATCAAACCTTAAATGCACGACTGAACTTTTTCGGTCCACTAATCGAGTTTAGCGACTAGGCGACCTCACTGGTCGGGAAACACGATGCCAATGTGACAAGGGTCTGGGCCTCAACGCCCAGCTGCCTGCGGATTGTGGTAGGGATATAGCGCGGGAAAACGGAGGGCTACTATTGGACGGCTCGCACGGCTGGCTTTGACGTAAGCGGAAGTCAATGATGCTACTCTCATGTTTATTAGGCTTCGAATAACGGTCAAGTTGTTTAATAATAAAATAATTTTGTTCTGCTTGCCCCATGACGTCATCCAAATTTCACTTAACTTTTTTCTTCTTGGATCACGTGTTCGCAGCATTTCTTCCATTGATTAGTATCAGTCGGAGAATTTCAATATCTTCTTCTTTCTCCGGCCTTTTCCCATTTTTATTTGGAGTCGGCTCTCCCAATCGCCTTTCGCCAGAATACTTTATCCTGGGTCGTTAAAGGATCCAAGTCCAGGTCCTTTAAATCTTTATTAACTAAAGCTATCCACGAGAGTCATGGTCTACGGGAGAATTTCAATTACGTTACTTTATTTTTATGATTAGTCTATCCAGGCATTTGACCGCCATCTCATCTGGTGGTAAGTGACGATGCGGCCGAAGATGGAGCATGCCTGTCTAGGTACAGCCTATTCACTCTACTTCAACTTTTAGCAGTTTCGTCTACTAAATATTTATTATATTCACTGGTCACTGTAAACTTAGCTTTCTAATTTGCTACGACCCGATTGGTCGAGGTTCGGGGCTAAACAGGCGGCAAAAGATGAGTCACTTTTTTCTTATCGCGAATGGATTATAGAAACTTTATTGTCTCCAATACCAATATTAACTTATACTATATTTGGCCGTGTGGTGTCCAGGAGTATAGAATATCACTAACCCCTTACACTCTTGGGTGTCGTACGTGGCGACTAATGTTTTTGAGAAAAAAGTCAGCAGCGTTTTCCATTGTTATATTTATTACACTGCGATCTCCAACCCGTTTGCCAAGCGTGGCTATTATGAAAATAACCTCACCTTCCATTGGAGATTCCCTGAGTCCTGCAGTAGACTGTTATGGGCTGTGCTGATGAAGCTTTAACAACCTATTCTCTCCTACAGGCCGGCCAAACGGTGGTGGAGATCCCGCAGCCGCAGTACGGAGCGAGCCGCGACGCGGCGGCGGGCGCGGCCGCCGACAGCGCCGCCTCGCCCACGCCCGGCATTGTGGAGCGGGTGCTCGTCGCCAAGGGGGATAAGGTACTACCCTCCTCTAGGGTCCTATCCACCTCTCGGTCATACGGACCCCCTCAGACCTAATCACGCATGCTTACTTGGCAGTGGCTCTAGTGGGGGCAGAAAAGGTAACACGTACATGGCTATCACTCAGGAGGGAGGGAAGAAGCATAGGGGCTGGTTGGCAGGAGAGCACAGTGTGCTATGGTGTCTAGCCCGTTGTAAGAGACTGCGGAAGGGACTGATCTAGAGTTGTGGGAAGGGAGTGCGCGTGCCCAAAACAGCCACCGGCAAGTAAGCGGCGCCGCCTCGCCCACGCCCGGCATTGTGGAACGGGTGCTTGTCTCCAAGGGGAATAAGGTAACATGTCTCAGGAGGGAATTCTGGTTTCACACGAGGGCAGAACAGTAGGACAGAACAGTTTGGAAGGACCGTGGGGTTTAAACATAGGGCCCAATAGGACAGTCCACAAGTGAGAACTGCCCCGAAAAAATGCGCGCGCCCCTCGCGATCTGACGCGGTCCGTATTACCGAGAGGTATCAGTAGCACCATGGGTGGACCTCGCACTTCAGTAACACCATCTAGTAGATTTTAATTTGCGGTTGCGATCATACATTCGTGCGCGCGCATGAAGGTATAAATAGGACAGGAAAAACTTCGAGCAAAAGCTTGAGTCAAATACGTATAAAATATTTATTATATCACTATCGCTCTCAGTGTCCTGACCGGCCTGCACGGCCCAAGTGTGCCCGCACCATCTCGCGCCGCGAGGGAGCGATTGTTTCCTTCTCTCAATACTGAGATGAAAGAGATCGCAGTATCTGTGTCGCGAATTTTCTCGCTTATCGCGCGCGAGAGCACACTTGTGCTAGCCCTGCGGACTACTACTAGAGAGTGTTATTTTATTATACTCGCTGGAAGGTCAGTGTGTTAAGTGATAGCGCCGGTTTTGATTGAATGAATGAAAAATGCTTAATCACATAGAAATACACCACAATAATATAACCACTTCTTGTTTGTTGTATTTTTTTTATATTATACAAGACAGGCATTTGACCGCCATCTCACCTGTTGGTAAGTGACAATGCGGCCGAAGATGGAGCATGCCCGTCTTGGAACAGCCCATTCACTCCAGCCTTGAAGGCATCCAGATTATATTGATCAGGAAATACACTCGCAGGCAACGCGTTTCACTCCTTAGCCGTACGCATTATAAAGGTCGAGCCAAAGCGGCTCGTGCGGATAGCTGGAACATCCACGACATAAGGATGAAGCGCTCGTCCGGATCGCGTCTCCCGATGGCGGAAAGGGGCCGGCGGAATGAGGTCGTGCAGCTGCTTCGCACACTCTCTGAAATATAACCTGTAGAAGACCGTCAGACGCGCAACCCTACGCCGATGTTCGAGGCTCTGCAGCCTAGTCTCAACCAACTGCGGGTCAAAATCCATTCCAGAGGTGGCAGCAGTACTCCATGCAGGATCGGACTTGTGCTTGATATAACTGAAGCAACTGCTTTGAAGTAAAGTACCGCCTAACCTTCAAAAGGACACCAAGCTTCTTTGCTGCAGTCTTAGCCTTGGATTCGATGTAATGACCAAAGTTGAGATTTGCAGATAGCTCAACGCCAAGAAGCTGTAGGTTGTCGGTAATTTCCACAGGAACATCCCGAAAAGTTTGAGTTAAATGGAATGGACTCCTTTTGGCGGAAAACAAACACGCCTGTGTTTTGGTTGCGTTGAACGCCACCAGATTGGCTTCACCCCAATCAGTAACTGCCTTGAGAGCTTTGTCCAAACGATCAACCATAGCCTCTCGACAAGACTGAATATCTTGTATGTTTGTTGTATGATATTGTATTTCTCTTTTCTACTCCTTTTCGAAGCTCTCGGAGTATTACCCTTGATGAGTCCCGTGACTCTCGGGTCGGGTAAATCCTTAGAAAATAACAAGTAGTGACGTGACATGCTGTATTATTTAATCTTTAAAGTTACTAGTCTAATGAGCTTTCATAGGAATGATGACTGTTTCCAACGGCGTATCGCCATGCTCCGATAGTACGCCGCCGTCCTACGGCCAATCGCAGCAAGGCAGCGCTGGCTCTGCCTTGCTGCGATTGCTCCCTACTCAATTGGATCAAGATGGCGGTGTACTATCGGAAATCGGTACGGCCTCAGTTCCAATTGTAGCATTTTGTACGTACCAAAATTAGAGATTCATTTAGCAAGAACGAAACAGACTATTACCTAAACTTAAAAAACTAGTAAGTCCTTTATGTTAAAGCGATTTTAATTTTATTTTTGAATACAATTTATTTCAGTACAACTTTAATATTTTGCACAAAAGACAATACGACATTCTGTATTTAGCCCATTAAGCCGACAGGAATCGTATCGTCAATCATTTACCCGATTGTAAATTACTAATCATTTTAAGTAATCGCTAATTGTTCCTAAACTCTGTACATTGTATTGTAACCATGTCGTATTGTCATGTTTTGTTCGAGCAAACTGTTCCACTGATCCATGTATGTAACTGATACCATCATTTCCTTCCCAAAGGTGGTGAAGGGCCAGCCGCTGTTCATAGTGATCGCCATGAAAATGGAGTACGTGGTGAGGTCGCCTCGCGACGGCGTCGTGGCAACCGTGGCCGCGTACAAACAAGGCGACGCGGTGGGCAAGGGCACGCAAGTCGTCACCTTGGAGACCAGCTGAGGAGTCAGCTGATGATGTGATGGTGGGAGGTTCGGAGACGAAGCTCACAAAACGAAACCGCGTTGAAGTCGGTCCATAGACAAATACACTAAAAAATACACGGACAGATTCACTAGTTATTTTCGCGTCGGGTATAAACCAAACTAAAAGTACCTATGCAAAGAATGTGTCAAGAACTTCTTGATTTTTAGGCCCTTTCCTGACTGGGTATGTACGTTTTCGTTTCTGTGCCGAATTTCGAGTACGTGTACGAGTAGTTTGACTGAGTCGTTTCAGTACAGCTTCGACTCAGCCAGGAAGCCCTCATTAATTTACATGCACTCGGTAAAAAAATATGCATAGATTAGGTACAGAAAGCAAAACACGACCGGTTAGGAAGGCATCTTAAATTTTTAGTCCAGCCTTGAGTTTCGATTCTGAATCTCCGTAGTTTTTACGTGGACATATTCATTTAACTCTTCCAAGTGCTTCTGAACGGGCAATATTTTTACTGCAATATGTGACTGCATCTGCAACATCTTCAACGTTAATTGCCAACCATTTTTTCTGTTGTTGTTTCAGCAGCACTCTACTGTTGTTGCATAACGCGTTCTTTTCTGTTTGATGCGAAATTTGCCGTGGGTTACTAGTGGCAATGTATTGCACATTGCAGCCACACAATTAATAAAAATATTGCCCATTCAGAAGCGTCTTTCATGCGGCCATGGGACGGTAACCCGCCCTAACTATACCAAAAATGCATTTAATTTTATAGTCTATACTATACCGTAACTATTAGTAATCGTGAAACTTTATTCTATGTAAAAATATGTTGAGTTATAGATAAGAATGATGTGAAACATTTTTATAAACTTTTGATTATTTGAAATTGTCTTTCCAATTAAATAAATAGTCTTGTTGTGTAGTTGACTTGCGTTCAGTAACAATCTCACTGTTGAATTTTGTATAAATGTATAGAATTTGTAATTATACACATTTTATTTAGTCTAAAATAGAAATATAGTAATAAAAACATAAAACCATAGAATAGTGTTTGTTTGCAGCATGCAGGTTGTACTGTTTTTCGATTACTCTTTTCACTCTTACGATCAAAATATCTAGATTTTATTCCAAGTGGGTGAAGTGGGTAGCTTGATGGTCGTTGTTATAGTACTAGACACACACTTTATTGTTCTTATACTTAATATCCTATACTGCTTTAGTGCTGCTGATTCTATTTGGGCAAACAGGGTAAACGTAAATACATTCCGAATTTACATGTGCAATAAATATTATGTAGTAATTATTCATTCATGTTTAAGGTAAAGTTTTTGAAGAAATGTATTGAAATGATGTATAAAAATGTGTATTTTGTTAAATAAATGTTTATTAAAATATTAAAATGGGGTTTTAATAAAGCACGGATCAGAGGGCTTAATGCTAGTTTACACTGACGATTCCATTCGATAGTTGCGAGAGCGTAAAACATTTGTATATAGAATTTTATAGCGCCCCTGGCGGTTACACGTTGAACTACATGTTCGCCATACAAACTGCGCTCTCGTTAGCGGCTGTAGAATATAATCTTCACTGTAAACTCGCACTAAGCCTTCTGGTTTTCCTTTGGAATAGAACTTTAGGTTCTTCAAAAATAGTGTCTGCAGGTACCTAGGGAGTGCAATCCCGCAACTCATTCAATCTCGCGGGATTGAATGAGTTCCCGCGCGGTATCCCCACGGATCACGCCCCCTTAAAATGTTATAAAATATAATTGATACTACAATTTTTTATTTAAAGAATTAACCTTTTTTAGACACTTGCGAGCCGCCCCAGCTTCGCACGGGCAGTAACCTTGACAAATTATAAGTACACTGAACCTTCCTCATGAATCACGCAAAAACCGCATGAAAATCCGTTCAGTAGTTTTTGAGTTAATCGCAAACAGACAGACGCGGCATGGGGCTTATTAGTGATCTCATATGCCTATATGAATTAACAGTCATAAATAAACAAATAACAAAACACTTTAAAAAATAGACAAGTACATACTTGTACAGACTTATCCGACCAATCAATCGGGTAAATTACCTGACAATCGAAAATGCTTAGCTAAATAAAGAAAGTGCGGCTCATACCTACTGTATGATTAGAGTATGACTAATTTTTATATGCTTCCTTTGGCATACAACGTATAATTTGCTTACTTCTAACAGTTTTATGAAAACTTACTATGACTAACCTATGGTGATAACTTCTGAAAATACCCTCTTAAGAAGCAAATGGCGTTTATACTATTCCCAGCCTGCTTCTTAGTGAGCTGCAAATATATCCTGAGGCCGAAAAAGCTCTATCGGCTTCTATGCTAGCAGGTTGGACTGTCACGATATATTCATAGGCGAGCGTCAGGTACTATCCTCGCGCTACTTCCGCTATGACGTGAAAGATTTAGCGGTCATTTTTAAACTTACACAAGTCAATAAGTGGACGGGATCCTGATTTGCGGGATTGCAATTCCTACCAAGCGCGGATCCAGCGTTGTGGGCACGATGGGCATGCCTATAACCCTAATTGAGGGCCAAGGCTAACGTTGTATAGAAAAGTTGGTTTTCTTATCATTACTCCTGCTTTGAAGTGCCAAAATGTCAATAATTTCGAGCTCACTCCGCTCGCCCCCTTCTTGATTTATGTTAAGTATTATTTGTCACAGCTTTTAAGTGCTAAAAACTTCGAAATTGCGTTATAAATTCGGAGCTCGCTGCGCTCGCTCATTCTTTGTATTATCTTAGTTCCAGCTTCTAAGGATTAACTGAAGGTCGTACCTAATGTCAATTTTAGTCAGTCCATTAAATTTTCGTACAGTTCTGTCCTTATATACTTAACGTATTTAAGATAGAATTTATTGACGCTCTTAATTTCAAGCAAACAGCGCTGCGTGTGTAGATATTTTGGCCAATATCCGTAAAGGTAGGTATAGAAAGACCCCCAAACACTTTGCTGCAAAATCAGACTCGCACTTGGCTGATTTTCAGGTGATCATGCCCACAACCTTTTTAAGGGGCTAGATCCGCGCCTGATCCCTACCGGCACCAGATCCGCTCTCATTAGGCTTGGCCGCACTCAGATGGCCCATCACACCTGATCGTAAGTGACGATGCGCCCGAGGATGAAACAGCCTATTCAATCCGGCTATGGAGGTGTTCGGATTATAATTTTGAGAGAATACACTCTCAGCCAACGTGTTCCATTCTTTAATTAACTGTACGAATTGTAGAGGTTGAACCCAATCTGTTTGTGTAAACTACCTATAGTACAGCCTATGGCTGAAAGATCCACGACATAAGAATGGAACGTTAAAACGAAGTTTTATTACGTGAAGATATTAAAAACGCAAGGTTTTGTATAGGGACTAATTATAAACATAATTAAGGTCTCCACTGCTTCATGGGGTGGGGATTTGAGGAACCGTGGCTTTGGCAGTGGAGGGGCATTTGCCTTTTTGCTGCCAGAGCAACGTGTTATAGAGGTGGGCAACGCATTGGCGATACTCTTGGTGTTGCTAATGTCTACAGGCAGTGGTGACCACTTTCCATCAGATGGCCCGCTTGCCTGTTTGCGTACCGTATGACATAAGACAAAAATTAATTATACATAATTATGCCGAATTCGGATCGGAAACAATTTCAATTGACGATAATATTCCGATAGTGGTATCTGCGAAGTCCGAAGGTAACATATTTAGTTATAGGTATAAAATATGTTAGGGACATTGTGCAGTATCTTTAAATCGTTGTGTCATTGCATCTTTTTTATTTATATGTTTATCCTTAAACAAACAAATTGGCCCGTGCGGGCTTAGCAATGCTGAGAACAAATACATTCACCTCATAACTTCATTGATCTCAAACTTCTTGGAAGGTCTTATAACAAAAGTGAGAATTGCAGATTCGTATTTCTTTCTTTGATTTTTTATCCTTTCGGCGAAAACCCGGATGATGCTAATTAACGCGTTCCACGTAACAAAGAAAGGTACAGCGACCTATAATTAGAATCAAAGTAATGGTTGCTCTGCTAATGTTAAGTTCACCCCAATTTAACGGTTTCAGACGACACCTGAAAGATGATTTAGGTATTCTCGTCAAATGCAACGTGTCATTTAAACGATTTTACTCAACAAAGTTAAATTTAACAAAGCGGAAGAACACTCCATTGCCGTAGCTAGGTACATTGCATACTTTCATCACCCAACCTTGACGATAAGCAATGATAGATTAGACACGAAACCTTGAAGCTCTGTTTGTGAAAGTGCGTTTTGCCTTGTCTTGCGTTTCGTAGTACGCACGCAGAAGGCATTGTTGCAAAACGGCTCGCTATTCCGATCGAATGGAAGGGACGATGTATTTCGCTTAGTCTCTCGTCGGGGGCGTAGCTCAGATGGTAGAGCGCTCGCTTAGCATGCGAGAGGTACCGGGATCGATACCCGGCGCCTCCAATTTTTTTTTTTATCCGCCTCTATTAAATTATTTTTTTTTTATGTCAGAAGCCGTATACACATATTACGTACTTATACAATTTTTTTAATATCGTCCTGTGTTTCTAAATGAGCCATTCATCATTAGCATCACCTTTAAAATTTATAAACTGACCACTATAGTTTCAAAATATTCCCATTAGTAACAGCCAAACCTACAACCACAAAATAGAACTACAGCTATTTCAAGTTTAACCATAATAACAAAATGTTTATCGAAAATAACTTCTGTCTCAACCGCGCTTTATCTCGGTATGCGGTTTCCAAAGATACGACGCGGCGACACGATTCTCATTGTGCTATTTCTATCAAGGTCCCTGTCGGTCGGTACACAGTCGGTAGATCACAGTTAGTTACAACAACCGCCGGTTAGCAAACAGGCGCGGGTATTCCGGACGCCATATTATGCTTCAACACTTCATTCTGGTTTTAACCGGAAATCTAGTACTTATCGCGTACAATTTAAATTAAACCTGATTAAGAAGCTAATAAATAATTGACTTAAAAGGTTAATGTAATTTTATGTATTTATCTATAAACATAAAGGAACTAATACTCCTATGTAGAATAGTTAGGTATCTATCCTTCCTTATTAGAGGACAACATGTGCGAATTAAAATCGTATTTTATTGTTCGTAATATTGAATTTGTCGTAATAATGACGAATTATGATTTCATCTGTTTGTTACGGAAAATACGTAATTACATAAGTGGGTATTAGTTTACTATTTAGCCAACAAACAATGGTTTACCATAACTTAAGTTTGCAATATCAACATGTGTACCAACAACAAAGTTAGGTACCTAATAGGTAATGTTGTTCCTACTACGTAATAGGTATGGCATAACTTATCTAGAATCCCAATTCCCAATGAACGTGAAAATGCCGGACAAGCTTTCGAAAATGTCGCAAAATAATTTACCTATTGGCTAGTTTCGCCATGTCCGTCTGTATGTCAGTCCGCCCTCGGTTTATCGAAACTATTTGTACTAAGGTGCTGTTTGATATGGTTGCACATAATTATTAATTACGCCGATAAAGTTCTAAAGTCAAACTTTTGAAATTCTACTTCCTTGACTTAGAACGAGTGTAAATGTTTTTACCTTCTATTCCATCGTAAACCGAAAATTTAAATAGCATTGGACACTTTACAAAGATATAAGATCTATTCATAGTATAAAACAAAGTCGTTTCCAGCCGTCTGTCCCTGTGTATGTATGGTGCTATGTACGCTTAGCTATTTTAAACTACGCAACAGATTTTAATGCGGTTTCAACAATAGATGGAGTGATTCAAGAGGAAGGTTTATACTCAAGAAAAAAAGGGTAGGTAGGGGTAAAGTAGGTGAAAGGTAGATGTTAGGTATAAGTGTAGGATAGATGTAGGGTAGGGGTAGGACGCCACACGAACGAAGTCGCTCCTAAATAAATTCCATCGAGTAAGTGATAAGCGAGCAGACAGCCCGCCTTGATGGTGTTTTTGGAAGGTCGTTTAAACTTTATACAGTTTTTTTCCTAATCTGAGTTTACACACCGTAAAGGAGATTTTTATGTGTTGATGCCTTCTATCATAATTTTAATATTTCTTACTACTTTCGATGTTCAAGGGAATTTTACAATCTTGCAGTGGAATGGAATTATCTTGCCATATAGTCTCGCGTTCGCCGGCCGGTACATGTAGTCTGGAATCCCAAAGCCAGCTGATTAGGACGAAGTACATTCACCCAACGTATTGCCCACTGTTTGTTAAATAGTAATGTTGCCTGATGTATGTGTTCTGTATGTATGTATTTATTTAGTTGTAAGAGAGTATTTAATCGTATTAGAAACTTGAGGTTTAGTTGCAATCCTCTTTTCGTCTAGAAAACGAAACCACTGCACTGCAGGACTTAGGACCTCTTACATGAGAGGGAAGGGTATTGCCATAATTTCCACACTTAGCAGGCGGGTTGGAGATCGCAGTGTTGTAAATATGGAAATGGAAAACGCTGCTGCCCATTTTTCACCCTACGGAGACTCCAGAACCTCAGCCTCGAAAACATTAGTCGCCTTGTACGACACCCGCACCCGTAAGGGGTTGGTGCTGTTCTACTCTGCCGGCACCACACAGCTAAACTTAAACTATACCTGAACTAAATTGTAACGTACATATACAAATACACAGATGTGAATAGGTAAATTGCAAGGTTAGGTTATTTAATATTATTGTAACCTCTCGTAACTTTATTGTTTATAAATAAATTATTATTATGAAAGCTTTGCCAACCAATTTTATACTAGAGCCTAGTGGCATGTGTGATATGATAAAGTATATTACCTCATTTAGTATTAGTATGGTAAAAAATTAAACTCCTTTAGTAAAATTAGTACAAACCTAGTAGGTAATTTTAACTTTAATTTCTGCAGGACCATAATGCGGCTACCAATCGGCTAAAAACAATGACATTCTATCTCAACGTTTAAGTAGAGAATCCATTTTAAAAGATCTTTTTTATTTAATTGTGAAATAAGTCGTTATTTCAGTACATTCTCTAGCTTTATTACCTGAGAGTAGTTGGCGGCCGGACGCCGCCGGCTCCTTGTTGATAGTTTTTTCTTTCGTTCTAGCCGGGGCATTCACTCACACAGCTGATCGGGACCACAAACCCATGTGAATCCCGCATACAGCGCTCTCATTGGTCCAACACACTACCACCCTACTTTGTACTAAATTTAAGACCCCTTACACAATACATCAATGAATTCCATATCGGGGAGTTTTGTGTTTCTGTCTACCTTATGGGTGCGGGTTGATTCAGATTCGATCATCTATTTGGGCAACTCCGAATCTATACTTGAAGCAATTGTGCTTATAATAGAGCTCTTTAAGACTTGGTGGCTAATTAAATTCTGTTTATATACCCACTGGTTTATTTTCCAGCCAATCCTATCAATCTTTTCGGGTTTGTTTCGACCGATAAAGGCAAGCGTGACGCGAATATAATTTTGAATTATTTTACTACCAACCGAAAGATTACAGCCGTACCCTAAAATATTTCTGAGACTTGTTGCGAAGAACAATATGCTTATAACTTCCATTATTATTTGCAAAGCGTCTCTATTCACTTCAAAAGAATTTTACCTTTTCTCCGCCATTTGGCGAATACCTTTCCTTTTAAAGTTCAACGGTATTGTTTACCAGTTCCAAGGAGCTGTTAACAAAGGTAAAAGCAATAATCAGTGGAATTTGAAGGGGTGCATTGTATAGAGTCCCTTAGACGCAGCCGGTGCTCGCGCGCATCGCACGGGCAAACAGGTTGCGGGGCTGCGCGGGAGCAAAAAACTGGCCCGTATACGTCGCCGACCCCTATGCGCCTTGGGGAGGACATGCCGGGCAAAACAGAGCAACTTACACATTCTAACGTTGTGATTGTGTGCTGTATAGTACAATTAAATAAAAAATTTGTAACAATAACACAGCATTGTACAAAGTCTGAAAACTTTGTCGTTCACAGTACGCAATCAAAACTAATATGCTGTTATATAATACAATCATCAGACAGAGACCGTTACAGAAAGAAATTAAATCATAATCTGTACGTACCTACATTATGTTGATTTACTAATACTTACGAGCAGGTACCCAAACCTATCAAAATCATAAACTAATGTGATGTTAATGATATAACGATCGGTAACTGGGTACTACGTTTTCCAAGAAAGGTTCAAGATGTAGCTTACATAGCGGTCTAAATATAACATCCAATGTAATTAATTACTTTTAAGGTACCTACCTACATGGTAATAATGAAGTAAAACTCGGCGTTCGGTGTTCCGCGGTCCTTGATAAACTTATCAATAATAGTCACTAACCTTTATCGAAACTGTACCTATTCATAGCAAGTGAAAGTGGAAATGTCGGGACCACGGCAGAACGCAATTACTCATCGATTTCAACAAATACGTAGCCGACCTAAACTGGTCGTATCTGTTTAATGTTTTCATTATCATAGTTTAGTATTTGTGTAACGCGAACATCTATCATCGCGGCACGAGCAACGTATCAACTCGGCCATAGGAAATTACACAAACTACCAAGTAGGTATTGCCTATTGTACTAAGTACGTGACTGTTTGGAAAAATGGTTATTCTGTTATTCAGAGATAAAAGGTGTTTGGCTTTAGTAAAAGTAGCTATTTCACAACTGTCTTGGCAGATTATATTGTTTTCGAAATATTGTAGAGTAGGAATATACCATACCTACCTATTTAGGTAGATATTCATCCTAAGCTTCGCAAAAATACCTAAAAGGGACGAATGTTTCGTTTTCATTTGCTCAGTACATATTGAACATGAGAACCCTTTAATTTAGGTAATATTTTCTTGTTTATGCGATGCTCAGACATTCGATATTAAACAACTCCCATTACAACAAATCCTCCTAACTGAAATTTGAAAGAAACGTTGGGATTAAAGGAGTCTTAAATATAAAACAATAAGTAAGAAAGAGATAAAACATTTGTACAATAATTTTGGTCGTATTGGCGTTTGCGTTAATGTCCCGGTTGTATACACGCGCGCGAGGGCGCCGCGGGATCCGCTTTGACCATGATCCAGGATTTGGTAATTACAGTGGAGTGACTGCCATCTGACCTTCATAGCCCTATTAACAGGGGAACCAGATTGTATCATGCTTGAATTCAGTCAGCACATTCAGTCGCCAGAATGTGCAGGTTTTATCACGATGTTTTACCTCAAAGTTAGGGCATTGATCAGTGCTCAACATAACTCAGAAAAGAGTGATTGGTACATTGCGACACTGTTCGATCATATTATTTGTATTAAATTTAATAAATACGCATAATTAACTGAATTCCATTTCATCCCGTTTCCATCACTTTATAGATAGGATTCCAATGTGTATTACGTTATTTGTACCTATATCATACGGATGAGTATGTATGTATGGGCGTTAGTGTGTATTTAGATATTGGCAGCTACTATGATTGTGTGAGATAATTCGAGCTGATTATGTCACAAGATACTTAAGACAATTCAACACAAAACATAGTAAGTTATACGACAGCAGTTATTGTTTTACAATAATAAATTCTCTAATTATCGTTTTGTAAGGCGCGTTTTGCGAATTTCTAATCCAACTAGGCTATTTTTACATGCCTTTCATTATTATTCCACCTATATCATATATGAGTAAAATAAATAGCAACCCTATTTTTATTAAGGAGCATCTGTGGCCGAGTGGTTAAGGTATCCGACTCATAAGCGAGTGACCAATGACTCTTTTCTGAGTTATGTACATTGGTTGTATGGTAACCAATGCTCTTACGGTGAGGGAAATAATCGTGATGAAAACTGCACATTCAGACGACTGATATATAACCATAATCCAATCGGTTCCCTTGGTAGCAAGGTAACAGTCACATGGCAGTCACTCCACTGTAATTATTTGATCTGCCAAATCCTGGATCATAGTCAATGCGGACCTCGGGCCCTCGCGCGCTAGTGCATAACCGGGATATTAACGCAAAGAGGATGAAGTCTATTTTTATCAACTCTGTGAACAGACTTTTAGTGGAAACATTGCTGTCCCTTAAAACGTCCGCCAAGTCTCGACCTACATGTAGCGTTAACGGTGTTTTCCAACGCGTTAAGCAAACATCCCACGCAAGTCGCTACGCAAAAATGTTTTATCCCACACAAAGTGACCAACCTTGGAAAATGTATTCTTTTAACAAGAACCGAGTGTTTGCTGCACACTTGGGTGCCTACAACAAATTGTAGATAACGTTTTATCGCTAGACGATCTCTTCCAGACAAGTTTACGTAACGAAAATGTTAGAGAAAGAGTACCTAAACAGGAAAATTACAAAATTACTTGAAGATACTTACTGAGGCGTATTTGTAGAGAAGAATGAGTAGGAAAGGGGACCCTGGCAGAGGCCGGGATACGCGCTAAGGCGATGATGATGATGATGACTTACTGAGGCGTATTTATTTAGATTTCTGTGCCTGAGCCTGAAATTAGTAGTAGCATAATCATTATAGTGAAACGTAAACAATAACAACCCACGCTTGACATAGGTAGACAATTAATATTATAAGCTCTTAAGGTTATGTTTAAATTCACTTTGAAACATATCCCGTTTAAGAATTTTTTAGAGATCTCGTTGATGTCTTTTGTATGGCAGTGTAGAGATAAGATCTCGTTCATGTCTTTCATATGGCAGTGTGGAGTTAGGAGCTCGTTGATGTCTTTTGTACGGCAGTATAGAGATAGGGTCCCGTTATGTTTTTTGTTAACAGTTTAATTAAGTAGGATTTTATACGTAGGGTGCCTAGTTTATAGTATCGATAAACATAAGAACGCTGTTACTATATCTAGATAGATAAATGAAACCAATATAAAAAATCACAGTTGTTTTGTTATTTATTTACAGAAATGATGCAGATTCAGATACAGATTGCCACTGACGCGACTGAGTATTGTTGTAAGTAAACAAGACTGGGTATGGCCGTAAACTTGGAACCATGGATGACGCAATCAGATAGAGATTGACATACTCACTTGTAAACAATATGTCTTGTGTGTAATTTGTGGATCTTTATTCATTGTGATGTTGTTAGTTAGTAAGTTATCCATAATTAATAATAATAAGTAATATTTTTTACCACTATTGGCATAATAATTAATAATCCATTCAATGTACTTTGTTGTTAGCTTATTTCAAAAGGGATTGATGCTACATATTTTACTGTTTGAAATATTTACAATCTTTTGATTATTTTGTTTGAGGTGTCCTAATTAGAACTTTGTGCGTCGCAGAAGCCGGGTCACACAAATAGTGGGTATTGCATAAGTGGGTGCATCTGCTTGACATTTGAATCGACCCCGAATCCGAATAGAAACTGTGTCACGCATCAGCCAGCGAGCGGCGCGCGGCGGCGGCTGCGGCTGCGGCGGTGCCGGCGCAGCGCTGCGGCGCGTCGTCGTCGCGTTGTGCAATCCCGTTAGCGGCGGTCCACGTGCGGAGCGGGCCGGCGCGCCTCAATGTCGCCCGTGGCGTGGGCGGCCGCCCGCCCCCCGCGCGCGCCGCCCTCCCCGCCCGCCCGCCTTCCCCGCCGCCCGCGAAATCGCGAGCTAGCCCGACCTCCGCCGCCGACGCCGGCCGAACGCGCCGCCGCACTCCCTCGCACCGCGGCATTCCCCTCACCGGCTCTCACTCCCCCAAACAGCTGAGTATCAAAACAAAGAAGCGAGACGGGCGGTCGCCGCTCCCGCTCGCCCGCCGGCCGGTATCGCGCCGAACGCACGCCAGTTCTCATTTGAACCGCTTCTATTGAGGTCGTCCGTTGCGAGCTTACGTGCGAAGTTTGCTACCGCGAAAGGGTTTTCTTTGTCCCGACACTCGAGGACCCTGCCCTCGTATTATGTTTCCGCGCGAGTCCCGCGAGCAGCCCCGGCCTTCTGAGGAGCCGGATCGAGCACTACGTGCCGAATCGCG
Source organism: Blastobasis adustella (assembly GCA_907269095.1). Lineage (NCBI taxonomy): Eukaryota > Metazoa > Arthropoda > Insecta > Lepidoptera > Blastobasidae > Blastobasis > Blastobasis adustella. The sequence goes on along the minus strand of OU026119.1, from coordinate 10,494,428 downwards.
TCGGAATAACACTCGTGATTTCCCGAAATTCTGTGACGGTTACCCAGCGAAACGCGTTCGCCGGGCGATTTGAAATACTAGTGTGATAGAGTGAATTAACGGTAGTTTGAATATTTGTGAGACAGTAACCTGTAGAACTGTGAACACGATGTCGACCGGGAAACGGTTGGCGAAGCGGTCCATCATAGGAACGCGCGTGGCGGCGCTGGGCGACGACGGGCGCTACTACTCGGGGCTGATCCAGGCGGTGAAGACGCCGGCGCCGTTCGCGGAGAACACCAACTGCATCAACCTGACGCCCAACACGCGTTACTCGGTGCGCTTCGACAACGAGCCGCGCACCCGCGAGTACCGCGACGTGGAGCTGATCGGGCCCGGCTTCCGCGGCATGACAGGCGTGCGCCTGCAGCCCGGCCAGCTGGTGTTCCTCACGCACAACGGCCGCGAGGTGCGCTCCGTCGTCTCGCACCACGACCACGACACCGACGAGCTGCGCGTGCAGCTGCAGGCGCCCGGCACAGAGGTAACGTGATCCTGCCTAATGCCATTGCTATATCCATCGTGGCCCATTTTCCGCTTTTGGCTTCCTATTTCTATATTAGTAGGACGTAGTTCTTTATTTGAAATATTAGTTTAGATTTAGGTCGTAGCTTTGATAAAGATTAGTGGTTGGCGCTGTGTGAATCAGCGCATTAGTAGCGTTAGAAGGCTTTGTTGTCGGGAGCACGCAGACAAAGGTGTCGGTGCACGCGCGGCGCGGGGCGGGGCGCGTGCAGCGGCGCGGGGGTCGAACCTGGCTCCACGTGCAGCCCGCCCCGCCGCCCCGCGTCGCTACCAACTATGCAATCTGAGTCATCTCTAAATCCCCAAGCAATCACTGTGATCGCTTTTTGTCGTTCTTTGTGAGTGTAACGTAATTTAACTTTTTGGAATAGCTAACTGCAAGTTATGAAGAGAACTCTCACTTGCGCAAAATAAAATATCGCAATACCTAATTGTGGTTATATGATAAAAGTTATCAGAACGCATTTACATACCAAGGACGCTGCTATCATTACATCAATAACCGGTAACAACTTGTACTTTTTCGTTTGCGTCATAAATTAACTCCGTACTTACCTATATGAATTATCACAATGTACCATGCACCAATACCAACAATGATAATTGTAGGTAAAAAGATAACATATTTAAACGTCGGTGGGTATTGCCAATTTTTATCTCACGATTAAGTAGATAAACAATCCGGCTCTACCGCACGCGGTTCGCGTTTGAGCGGTGGCAAGCCAACAAAAAACCTATACCAACCCGGCGCAATTTGATTTGGAATTCGCATCGAGTAGGAGCAGGCGTCGCGTCGAGCCATCACGTTTGCGTTGGTTCAAGCAGAAGCACACGCATAGATTAAATAAATTCGGTCGCACCGTTACCCGCGGCAACTGTGCGCCGTGTAACAGGTAGTGGATTACAATAATCGGGCCAGCGGCGCCGCTCGCCGCGAGACGCCCGGTCGGCTACCGGCTACCGGCCACCGGCAAAGCCATCGCCACCTGGTGTCTCCACGCCGCAATCGGTGTGCACTCTGCACTCGCCTTATCGCCAAAGCTAATTGCTCCCGAACCAATTGTAAATAAAATGTAGGTAAGTCGTTTCGAATCATATCAGCGATAATAACCACTGTTATGACCTGCCACGACATTCGGAACGACCGCCGGTTCTGCCAAGGTCCGATAAAGGTCTTACTGATTTTAAATGTCAAACGCTATTTTTTAAATATCAACTTGATTCTCCTCAATAATATTAAACGAAAGTATGTCTTCGTTAAAGTATCTATGAGAGACCACAAAGGCATCAAAAACACCTCTACAATTCTATCAATCAATGTAGGCCGTATCTTGTCCATTTGGTGGGTGAGCGACGTCGCTACTCTCAGAGAACTTGATCTCGGCGAACTTTGATCCTTCCACGGTATCTGTGGCGCGGCTGCGGTGCGCGTTATCGTGAGTACAATGACAAAAGACAAATATATAATGGCGCAGTAACTCTATGACACAATGAGGAAGCCGGCGCGCGGCGTGCGGCGCGGGCGAGCGCTCGCGCAGCCTCGCCGGCCGGCGCGCGCTGTAAACACATGACGTCGGCGGCCGCGATACCGCGCGTGACGATGTGCCGCGCTGATACTACGCTACACTACAACTACACCGACGACGCACGCTCCTCCACGAGCACACCTATTTAGTACTTTCACGCTTATTCATCAATCGATTATTTTTAGATGTTTATGATTATACTACGCTACCTGCAACTACGACGGCACCTTAACACTGCTCTAACTAAAACAAGTGGGTTCCGTGTCGTATTTTGTTCAATTTACACGTAGGGTAACCTTGTTTACGTGTGTGTGCTAAATAATTGTTATATGTTATTTTTTATTTGTTCGTGATTGCGTCACGGACTCCTACTTTCAAAACAAATTAATAATGATAGCAGTACGATACGCAATAGGCATCCGCGAAAGAGGAAAACAAAAATATTATTCTAGATTGTCGTATCATACGCACATCCATGGGATTAGAAGAAATTATTTAGACAATGAACGGTATTTATTTGGTGCGTTTATTCTGTGCGTCATTTGGATGACTAGTAGCATTTTATGGGAACATTTAAAGCTAAACAGAAAGGATAATATTGACAGGAAAAGGTTTCTATGTGATAAAGGCATTACACATCGTTTACATGGTTTGAAGAAGGGATTTATCCTTGTGCGGATGATGATGCTGGAAATCACAGTTTGCATTCGTAATGGAGGAAGTCATTATCGGTGGGCGAGTGACGCGGTATTCCCCGGTGTGGTGCGCGTCGGCGCTGGCGCATGTACGTCATGCGTTATTTACACCATTTTACTCGGCGCGGGGCGGCGGGCCCGCTGCGCAGCCAGCACGCTACGCGGAATCTACTCAATCAAAACCACGCTCTGACTCATTCGCCTGCCATTCGTAAACAACCATTATTTGCTATCGTTCATTTTTTAGCACCACGTATATTACGCAACTCACAAAAAAGTCATTAACATAGGGCGCGAATCAAAGTCGTATCTAAAGCGAGAAGTCTGAACTCACGAATTTACACGGCCGAGTATCGTGTAGAGCTCCAAAATAGCCCTCCGATATATAGTAACCGGCGCGCGAGCCGGCCATAATATGTCAGGCAATAAGATATAAAAATAAAGAGTGCGCAGGCCAGAAATAAGGTCGCCGGCAGGCCCGGAACCGAGTAACGGTATTGGTTACAAAATCGCGTCAAGAATTATTTTCACGTGCGCGCGGCGCCGGCGACGACGGCGTACCGTTACCCGCGGCCCCGCGCCGGCGCCGCCCGCAGCCGCCCGCGAAGTGGAACACTCGCGGCCCAATCCTCGGCATATCACGGAGACCCTAATGAGGTTATTCTCCTCCTAAAAACGGATATCGTGCGTCAGACAACCAGTTGGTAGAGTCAAACGTATCTTTAAAAAATAATCCAATGTTCTCAAGTCCATCTAGAAGAATTTTGAAATAATATTTCCTTTTTCGGCGGGCTGCCTACGCATGATATGGATGCCTGAGAACTACCTACCTATATGTACAATTTCGTGAAAGAAATTTCTGACGCATTTCAGTTAACGTTGTGTGAGGTCATGAGTAGAAATATCGTCTCGCTCAGATTGCCTAACGATACCAACAGGCGTATGACGATCACAAAGCGATTGTATAACAGTCAATTGAAAATAATTTTAGCTTTTACTCGGTGAAAAAACGCGAAGTGCGATACGATGTGAGGCGAATCCGATTTCTACAAACCGGCTAAAAATAAACTAGACAATTTGGTGGACATTGAGGTCACGGAGTAAGTCGTGGGTTTATCTTACATAAATTGTGTCTACACAGTTTTCCTGTATTGGAAAGGCCCGGAGGCCCGCGGGTGCGCCGCTTGCGGAGGTCGCGGCCGCCGGCGGGCCGTGAAAGTGCCCTGGCGACGCACCTGTGCTAACCGTGTCCACAGATTCACTTACCTAACCGGCCGACACAATGCCAAATTCCGGCGGCTCCACTCCACGTTGATCTTAATTAAGATAAAAACGAGCCGTCTGCCGAGTAGTTATCTACTTTTCTTAACTGTTTACTGTGCGTATACATGCCTCTCTACTAGCTAGATAGAAATAATGGACACAGCGTAAGAGACAGACTACGAACAAAACAAAACTCGGCACGTTTCAAATTGCCTACGGTGTCCGTCTTAGTTGCCGGCGATGTAGAGCAATCAAAGTTCAATTTATTATTGCACTCGTTTCAATTTCACCTCAGTTTACGATTACATAACGAAAGATTACAGTTTTATATATTGATGTAAAGTTAAACAAGGCAAACAACTGACTGAATAATTGGAATAGTCCTTTAACAAGTGAGGAATGCGCATAAATCGAAGACGACGACGCGGGCCGCGCAGCCGCATGTAAATCCATACTTTGTTCGCGATCATTGCCACCGCAATTAGTAACTCGCTGCAACACACATCATTTCATTGGCAGTGAAAGCAGTTGTTATTCAAAAGCAAATTGCACGTGCACTTTTAGATTTTCCAGTCGGCTAGAATTTTTTATCGTTGAAACATAGAGACACTTACGCTCATGGCGACTGCCGGTGCGTGGAGCGTCGCGTGATTGACGCCAATTTCACTTAATACAACTACACGGCTTATGTTATTAGACTTGTAATTCCATAACCGAGGCGGTCTACTATTACCGCTCTAAGTGTGCCCGTTACTAACGTTTCTCCAGAATTGTGATGTTGAAATATCAGCACCTAATAATGCTTTAGTTATGATTATATCCAAATGGTGCGTTGCGTTCAGTAGACTTTCGATACAGTTTCAAGTTTCTCTGTCGATGATTACAAATGTGGACGTACGTGACGTTTTTGCTGATGCTAACGCGCGAACGGAACTGGCGAGCTGAGCTAGTCGGCCATCGGTGAAGAAACCATGGGAAGAGAAAACGCACCGCCCCTATTTACAATGTGCGAGCGCACGTTGCCGAGCGAGCTGCCTACTCACGTAAATCATCGGTTGCCTTGAATACAATGTGTTTTATTCCGTTAACACTCGCTTATTCTATTGTTTGTGCTTTGGTACTCTCCTCGCGTGGGCAATCAAAGATCAGGGTTCGGAGCGGTGGAGCGGGTTGACAAACGTTATCTTATTGAACTCGATTGCGACGGCGGCGTCACTCGCGCCGGTTGCAACACCGGCCGGCGGCGCCTGGTGACACAGTTTTAAATAAATCAAGGTTGATAAGATAACGCCGGAGATTTGTCTCCACCACAGCACAGGGCGACACCAACCTGACGTCAGGTGAATTACATAATCCACAGATAACAATCACGTAGTTTATACGGAAAAAGTTAGTATGCACAACCAAACCCAAGCCTTTTACAATACTTCAGAAAGTTAATTGATAACTATATTTGGCGTTTTAAATCTGGTACCTATTCAATTCAAAATTGTACACGCAACAAATGGATATCCATGTAAGCCCTGTAATAGCCCATAAAATGTTATTAACATTTCAAACTTCACCTACTCCTTAGACAGATCAAGCTAACTGTAATCCGTAATAATATTACACGTTGAACTAGATAATGGACAAGCAATTTGTTACCGGTAGCCGTTGCGAGCGGCGCGCAACATTCCCTGTTGATTTGCTTCTAAGATACTTACTTTGTGCAAATTGCCACTCGATTTCTTATGACAGAAAGCAATATTGCATCGATATTTATTAATACGCTCATTAGAATACATTTCAGTGGAAAAAATGTGTAAATTACGCTTCTTCAACGTATAAGTATTTATGTACATTTTACGTCATACGTGTTTTTATTTTATCTTCATAAGAAAAAAACATTGTTGAATGGTTCACATTTATAGATGTTAACAAAAAACTTGAGAGATTGGAGCGCTCGTTTATGTACCTACGTGCAGAATAGTTTGGCTAATGTATTCGACCCACATTCGACTCAGAGACAGAGATGATTGACCCTTTAATCATGACGGAGAACCGTTGCGAATTCAAAAATGGTAGCTTTGTAGAGTTATCAACTCTCGCGCATATTATAACAAATTGTCTTATTTCCGGTTCCATTGTCAATTAATCAATCTAATATTTTTATTGTGACACAGTCAATTGTCAATAACTACTTTTTCCCGCGTCTTTTTTCAGTGGACCTTTTGGTATTCTGTCGTACATTTTCCTTGCCATGTTCTCCCGTTTCAGTCTTTCCCGTGGGAAATTCCGGGATTACATTACGCAGTAGGAAACTCACTAGTAGTTCTCCCATGTCGCGAGAAGCTTTGTACTGGAGAAAGAATTTTTGAAGTCGATTCGCTTGTTTCGGACATATGAGGACCTCGTCGACACTACAAACTCACTTACTATAATATTGGTACCCAGGACTTATGGCAAGAATATTGCACTAAGTATCTACTTCGAATAATTCGTGATGCGCCTGCTGTCCAAGGCTTGATGACAATTTATTTTCGGATTGTTCTTTCATCACGCCAATCAAACCGCCATAAACCAAATGGTTTGATTCTTACGGCATACGAAATAGAGAACCTCTTGATGGACCTTGGAGTATTTTCGTCGTGAACAGCGTCTGTAATAGTGGCCCTCCCACAAGCCAGCAGCGACGGCAAGGCCGACCCTTTGTCGGTGGCCTCATTGCACTCGCCTTGGAATAGTTACATGATTTATATACCTCTTATCTAAACAGCTGCAGAACGGGGCGGGAAATTCGACGCATCTGCAACTCGACGCATTCGCAAACTTTTTTCACGACCATTTCTGATACGACTAAGTTTAATTTTAAGGAATAATGTTCATTGCTGACAAGTTTTAAGTATATCGGCTGAAGTCAGATTTGAGCATTCTTTTTAGCGTCACGGTCCAAGCCTCTGGTTGAGTCAGCGACGCAAAATAACTCGTTTTTGGGTTTGGGTTAACAGTAACCCACGAGACCGTTACCACGTGGGTGGGTGTCGCAACCGCATCGCTCGCGCATCTTCACTTTTATATAAACACACACAAGTTTGAAATGTAAACATCCTACAAAGTATAGGTATTTGGTAAGCTACGCGATCAACAGAGCCCACTTGGGTCGGCCATATAATTAAATCATGATCAATAATAAAGTCACGAATCTTATGAATTACGTACTCGGAGCTAATCCAAAACCTCAGTTTCCGCAAATAAAGTGCAAAATTCATTTAGTGTAGGTACGTCACTGGGAAATTATTGTTGCGAAGGTAAAGGTCACAAAGCTAAAGCCTGAAGGCCTGAAGTGTCATGAGCCGCCTCGCCGCCGGCAGCGCGGCGGCGCAGGGTGACGCGAATTACGCTGTGACTTTGACTCAAAGTCGCTTGCGTCATCCAGCACATCATCTACGCCTAAGTACGAATCGATTAAAGACATGTTTTGTTATCGTTAAAGTTTTAGCATGACGTATCAGGAGGTAGTTATTACAAATGGCGAAGTGTGGCAGAGTGCGGCGCGCGGGGCACGCTCCGGCATGCTGACCCACTGACCTAGAATCGCTGATATTGAACCAACGACGCACTGCCCGCATTCGAAACTCGACCTCAACTTGTGTTTTCCTTGTGTTTTCCTTTGAATCTCTTGCACTTTGTGTCTTGAGAAATAATTTTGATTGCGTTCTTGGAATCATCGCGGTATCCGTGACTCTGTACTTAGTAGATTCCGTCATGGCCAAGGTAAAGATTTAATGGCATTTAAAATGATATGACGATGATATTAAAAGTTATGGGTGGAATTTGTGTACATAATACAAAGTAGAGGAGCTTTTGAAATATGGGGAATGAGGATGACCATAATTATTATTGATCCTAGTGTTCTGCAAAGTAACCGTTTAATGTGCCGCATAATGAGTCCGGCGAAGGTGGGCAGTGCGGCGAGTAACGGTGCTACGGCGGGCGACAGGCGGCAGTGCGTGTGTCGCGCGCGGAGCTGCGAGCGAACAGGTTCCTGTATCCGTTATCAACTGGTAGCGGGGCGCGGCGGGGCCCACTCCGTTTTTGGGTCAGGTTGGGTCACGACGCCTGCGTACTAGCCGCTCTCCCCCCTTCGAACATATTTAGCGCTATTTCGATATCCAAGAATAGAGAGGCGAACCACGATGGCAAGCCGCTCAAGGTGAAACGCTCACTTTTCTAAGCGTCGCACGTAAATGATGCGATTATGGCATAACGTCGGGTGTCGTGGCGAAACCGCTGAGCCCGCGTCCTTGCGCGGATTTCACGTCCAATTACGTAAGATAACGCCGGAGCGTGCGATTTATTTGCATTGTAACTCGGTGGCCGCAACACCGCCTACGCGGCGCGGGGGCGGCAGCGGGGGCGGCTACGGTCCGCCCGTGACGTCACCGCTACGACGCGCGCCTACGCCAAGCGCTGCTCCACCAACACACTGTGACGTAGTCTCCTCAATTATATGGATTCTTAATCCAATACCGCCCTTGACGTTACACATCGTAAATCAGAGTACCAGCTAAATGTTAGGGTAATATTTGGGGCCTCGTGTAATATTAGTATGTGACCTTTATGAATGGCCCATATAAATATGATCACGGACTACCACATCTTGCTGTACAATAAAACTTAATTTCCTGATAAAAGCTCGTATTTGAACGTTTTGATAAGCAACTCTTTATGGTTAGGGATCTCTACATTTGTGCAACGCCGGGAATGCAGGCCTCTAGGACGCTAAGATCGTGACCTGGTGACACGGTTGGTGCTGCCAACTAGGCCGCCTGGTCGCGACCTGCAATCGATGTCCTAGTCCTACTTTAATTGGGGTTTCCCAATTACTATTTAATATCTTCCTCAAATACGAGATGAAGAATCGTATTGTTTCCTTAAGCAAAAAACAGACAAACTCAACCGACACGCCTGGCTGAGCAAAGACATTATCCGAGTCATTCCGTGAAGTCATAAGTTTTTCTCATGCCGACCGAAGCGAGCTTGATCAAAATTGTGGAATGGCCTTTCAAGGCGAATAGGTGTAATAAAAACGTTCGCTGCATTTTGACGGTACGTAATGTGGGTCACGAAGTTTCGGAGCAAGGTTGGCCCGGCTTGCGTATCGCGTGCGCCGCCCTGCTTCCACTGCATCCGCTTTGCGATTCTCTCCTTCGGCTGCCTGCCGAGGCCGCTGCGCCGGCGCCGCCGTGCCGATCGATTGCCTGCGGTAAAGGCGCACATCCTAAATCGTTTATTCAATGTTAAACAATATGTAATCCTCTATCGTTGTTTATGAACATGGTACTACAAGCAGTTCGAGTAAAGAATGTACTCAAAATCCTCATGGTTTAGAAATCCAATCATTGCAGATTGTAATTAGTTAATCAATACACTATAATACTCAGTCAAATCTAAATTTACCTAACTACGAGCAGCAGTCGCTAACACGTGCAAATAATCTATTTCTGGTTCAGGCGTAGTTCCTCCGTAATCATAGATACTTAGATAAAATATTTGTCAGAAGATTTAAATACTTGAAAAAGAGAGGTATTGTATATAACTCTGTGCTGTGATGTGGAAATGATGCGCATACGGCAAAATGGCATGGAGTCTAAAAGTCAAAATAGGCTATTAGGTGACGGTTGATGTCGCTTGGCAGGCGGGCGCCGGGAGGGAGTGCCTCGGCGCGTTGAGCAACTCAAAATGAACGATTGCTCATTCTGAAAGCCCCGACTCCATACACCGATTGTCGGTCGTAGTTATGCGAAGCTATTGACCTATTTATCGGTGCACGAGCGCTTGTCGACAGCCGAATTGCTTATGCATGCGTGTCGACGCGACTCCTCCACCTCCACTGCACCGCAGCCGCACCGAATATCTAATAGGTGAATAATCATCCGAATCAGATGATTATCAAACTTGGATAAGTATACTTTGTTCAGTCGAATCTGGCTCCCTCATGCATATTAGAAATATTCCCTCTTACCATCAGTTTGCGATTGTAATCGTGTTCCTATGTAAAGTAATATATCTTGTTCTTTTTCTTTGAAAATTTGTCAGCAAGGTACTTAAACTAGAGCGCGTATAATGTACCCAGTAATGGGTAGATAGCTAAAGGCAATTATGTATAACCCCAGTAATTTGTTTACAATAAACGGCGACAGTCGCATGTCGACGTCACGCGCACACAAAGGCGGGTAAATCGAAGGTGCAATTTTATCGGTCGTCGTAACTACGGTAGTCCATTGTTTTCCCAATAACAAGGTAATGTATTCAAAGTGCATTGTCCTGCCGGCAGTGTCCGGGGCGGCCGATAACCGCGCGGCGTACGACTCTCCCGCGCCTCCGTACCGAGGTACAAGTACACAGGTATCCAATTACCCCACCCTTGTTGACGGCAACGGGCCAAATATAAACTGACAATCTGCCTCTGTGACTGATCTATTCCGGACGCACGGTGATGACCATCCCGCATTTTTACAACAAATAGAACCTTTATTTTACCGTTGATTATGTGGCTTCAATAATCGGATTATTGAACGATATGCAAATAACAACGGGGGAATGGAATATAAGAATATATCAATGTACGATAAATGGCAGAAGCGGGCGATTGACCGCTCGGATTATGGTGATTATCAATGTGCGTACACGCAAGCGTACTACGTAGATCCAATACTTATAATTGTGTTAATGATTGTTATTACTAATCATTATACCATCAATCAATTTAGATTTTAGCTATTAACTTTTTCCATTTTTTTCACAAAAAATTGCATTGAAAAACTTGTAGATATAGATACGATTTATCTAGTTAATAACGTATATGGTGTATCTAGTCATTATAGCCGTGTCATTACGCATTTACAACTTTTTTAGCTGTAGTTAAACTCACTTACCTATACTATTAGTACTTAGGTACTTAATTTACGGTTCTTTTATTGATATCATCATCAAGCACAAACATCTTAGTGAGCCGAAATTAAGTCTTAATCCACGCCGGCCAGGAGCGCTCATCAGAGCATTTCTAATCAGTCTTAAATCCTATCCAAGTGATACAATGACTCCTGAAGGTAATCAGGCGACGGGCGGTGCCGGCCGGCGCACCGGCGGCGCGGCCCCGGTCGCCGGCCGGCCGGCTCACCGCAGTCAATGCCACTTGTCGCCGCGCCCCGCCACCCCGCAATAACTTTCGCCTAGCGAGCTACTGGAATGCGTTATGCGCTACATTGTATGCGCTGACGACGAATAATCTTGAACAAATCACTTATTATGCGCTTCTTTTATTGCGTTTAGGTAATTGTGAACTTATTTATGAACGCTGATGTCGCTATATTTCTATGAGAGTCGGCGTTTTATTTTTAGGTGACTTAGATTTGTACGAATCAGGTTGGTGTAGCCACGGGGAAGACGATTCGAAGTCTGACTGCTAAGTGTCAAAAATTATCATGAACGTAGCGCGTTTGTGTTTTAAATAAGATTTTTTATTGTTTTAAATTAGGACAGTGACTGCAACTTGTATATGGGTCATTGCATCGTTTTAACAGCGAGTGTCGTGTCGAGGAGGCGAGCATTGATAATCCGTTTTGCGCACCAACATCGATGCGCAGTAGAGCGGGCAAAGCTTTCGCAACCAGATGCCAAGAGCACCGCCCCTGCCCCGCACTCCCCGCACCGCCGATGCTACACAAGCCACTATTGCTACTAATACCACTATTGCACTACACTTATACTCTCCACTCCACTTACAATTACACTAATACCGGTACCTGTCTACGTAATCGTTGACAGCTTTTACCACTAGCAGTTGGTCGCGAAAATGCGCCATCATCGTTTTTTATTACTTGATCTGCCAAAGTGAAACCATTCCACTGCCCCAGGGTATTTTCCGGTTTTAAGTTCTTTTAATATTTGCGATAAAGTTCATCGACAAAGAAATTCTAATTGGCAGTTAGCTTCTCACATGCACAATTTATAAACGTTTAAAAACATCGATTTGTCCACCGGGTCACAAAAATAATTAGGGACAAGACAACATTCTTTGCGGCCATAATGACAGCCGAACGAGCGGACAACAATAGGGTTAACCGCACGTCTTAACGACCGTGTACCTCATTTTACTTACTTATTACCCACAGTTTTGGGAACACACGATCATTGAAAATGATATCTCATCAATTTAAATCCCTTAATGGAAACAAAATAAGTGAAAAATTAAAGTCTTCCTGTAAACTGTTTACATTGTACTGTATAACATGAGTTAAATGTTAACATAATGAAACGATGGCTGTATAAAATATAATATCTAATACCTAACGCTATAATAATTACGCGGTGTTACCATGTCAAAGTCACTCGGTGACTTTCACTGGCATTTAAAAGCGACCAAGTTTCGCCATCGAATAAAGCAATTGTGCAACAGTTGTCACTTTTTTACATAACACGTTGCTGGGCGCGAGGAGCGAGAGAGCCTCTGTTTGTCGGCTCTAAACACAAACTTGTTAGTTTATTGGCATTTGTCCTATTTAGTGGCATGTAGAGTCGTTTGGACTAATGATGCGGCATCAATGCATGTACAAAATAAATTAACATTCAGCTCTTCTATCGCGACTGCCTTACCTACAAGATAAACGTCTAGCAGGCAATACGTGCTTGGGTCAATTAAATGTCCACAGTGTGATTTCGACCTGATCCTTACGCGTCAAAATAAGAGTGTGGTATGTGGGTCACGGCGATCGCACCATCAGATTTGCTCATTAAGACAACTTTCATTGTTCCGGCGCGAGTAAGGGGCCGGCGGCGTCTCACGGCGCGTCCACACTCGCACGAAATCGCGTAAAAGTGAAAGTATGATGTGATCCGCTCACCTGCGCCCGCGAGCGGCGCGGGCGCAGCGCCGCCTGCTAGGAAACCAATCTGCCATTAGTAACACTGTCGTTTCCGTATCGGCCTTCTACTTGCATTCTATAACATTGTATGCGCGCTACTATATGTGGTGATACTTGTCAACATAATGTTTAGGTATGCAGCAATGCAGCTATTTATTTTCGCCTTATAGGTAGATTAGACAAACATGTATTTAAAATACACCGGGACCGGGGACCGTAGTCTCTTGACTCCAAACCAACTTCTTCAACAACGGTTGTATTGTATGTTAAGAATATAGCAATTTCGTATTCAGGTTAACGATTTCAAGAACAGAATCACTAATTAATACTTTACGACGAACATTTTAACAAATCGACCCAAATAAATGACTGTTTTGTATTTAATGTGAACAAATGCTTTAACAGATTTATATTTAACAATAATTCCTCTTGCGATATGAAATTATGATTAATCCTCGGATTAACCCACGGTAAGAATGGCATACTCTTAGTACGTCAGAGCACACCTACAATTTAATCTAACTAGATACGGTATCCAGTTGTATGAACCTGTATTGAGGTTGAAATCGGCCTTTCGTTGGTGCCTGCGCACGTAACTGCGTCACGTCGATCACGCGTGCGCAGAAGGAAGCCCGCGACGAAAACGCAACCAATGTCAACCGCTTCGCCACTTATTGCACATGAATTGACCGAGACCGAGTTTCGCTGCCGCGCGGCGCATGCCTACTTCCTAATGTTGCAAGTTCAACTTGTATGGCGGGAGCATATATAGAAATCGACCTTTACATGAAGCACCATGTTATGCGGAAAGCAAAACTAGAACAGGACTTTGTGAAGATTATAGCTGCGTTTAACTACGGTAGTTAATGAAACGAGTTATTCCTATATTTTAAGATAGCTACGGTTGTCGATTTCAATGTTACGTTGAATGATGCAGGAAGCGACCGCAAATATGAATCGATGTAGGTAACTGCATCGTCCATTGTAGAGCACATGAAACGCGAGTTCACGGCACGGACGCATCTCGCCGAGTTCCAGGTTACCCGGTCATGACGTCACTAGGCACGGATCGCGCGAAGGTCGCCCGTATTGATCTGCCCACACCCACTTTTAACGCTGCTTGTAAACTTGACTGAAAATTTCACCTAATTAAAATTGCATAACAATACACGAAGGCGCTAAAAGTACTGTCTTCCTCAATCAATTGTTAGTTTATTTGAATGTTTGTTCTCTTTGTTCGCAGACGCCAACAGAGCTGAAGAAGAGACTGGATGACATAAGACTGTTGGAGTCGCGCAAGTCCGCGCGCTTGGCGGATGTGGACACGGATTTCGCGCGGCTGGCGGACATGGCCGGCGACCGCCGCCGCGCCTCCGCCACTATCGAGGTGCCTGCGCACATGGGCGGGTACGTTCCCTTCTCTTATTACCTCACGCTACGAGCCTCCCATGAATTATAGCTACCAGCAGGGCTGCTGAAAAGTAAAATGGAAGCTGGAGACAAAATCGAACCGACTCTACCTAGATAAAGACAGGTGGATGATAAAAGGCGGCTGTTGGACTACAAGTCTCTTTACTTAGCAAGCAAATAGTAGCTAGCCGAAGTAAGTCGGATCAAGTCTTCGATTATCCTAATTCCGGAGACCAGAACGTGTTTAATTAACGAATATCGATGTAATATCGCCTTGAGTGGAGCGGCTCACCTCGCCGCGAGCCGCGAGGAAGGCCGCAGCATTTCTAACGCTCACCGCGCACCGCCTGCCAGCGCAGCGCCTTGGCTTGCTAAAGCTTTACGTACATAGACTATGTCTACTGTTTTATAGCAACCATTAGATCGATATTCTGAAATGTCTCTTTAGATTGATGTTATGAAATTCTTCGAAAGATACTAAAAACATGTCTTGGAAAAAAAAACAAATCGTACTCAAATCGGGATTCACCTCAAGTAAAGTCCTTGACCAGATTAACGCGTCAAGTTTGTGTTTATCCAATACACATTTTGACGCTCTTACTTTTAAATACTAACTGTTCAAATAAACCTTGTCTAAAGACGGTGTCTCGAATAAAGCTGTTGGTGTTTCATACGAGAAGCATTCTGTGTGTACCAGGGTAGCATGTACTGTGTGGTGCTACCTTGTAGGTGTAATCGTGCATCAGCGAAGCGGGGCAGGCGGGCGCGGGCGAGCGTTGCGAAATCCACACCGAGCACGATAGAAACTGGATGGAAGTGTTAGCGCGGAGTACGGGCGTGTCCTTGTCACACTTGCCTACATTCTGCGGCCGGCTCCCTCCTCCCGGCCCCTCGCGCTGCCCTAGCCGCTCCTCAGACAGGGACAGACAATCGTGCATTGTGAGAATAATTAAAAATTTCAATAGCCATGCTAGTACTACAAGTAAGTGCATCGAAGGCAAATTAGGCCTTACTCTACCAAGAGACAAGTGAACGACTGCCAGTACCTGAAATATGAATGATTCGGTAATTCGTCACGTCTTGATGGCTAACCGAGGGGCATAAAGAGGACGTTAATGTAACTGCAGTGGAACCGGAACAAACTGCTTCAAACGATCGCCGCGAGACGTGACGCTGACGGAGTTTCACTTTTCATCATGGCCCGGTGAGAGGCGAGACCTCCGCTCGCGGTCCAAATTTCACAACTACCGAAACAAACACGCGAGCAAAGGTTCGATGCGGACTGTAAACTAACCGGCGTGTCACTATTATAACAAGGAAATATTTTAAATAACAGAATACAAACTGTTTATACATTACGTACCCGCTACAATCCTACTCCTTATATGTCAGCGGTTGATATTTAAATAGATCGAGTCACCAACATCTCTAAACCTGTTTAGTTTATCCACAAACAACCGTTCGATACTTCGATACCAACAACTTGAAGAGCAAAGGTACCTACAATTCAAATGAAATTGGCTCAGGTTTTGATATGTAAAACAATAAAGTTGCAATGTTTGGTCACTCTCTAAACTAGCTATCGAGTCCTCCGCCTATCTACAATCGGATAGAAACCCAATCGTGATTTGAAGAAAATATCGCAATCACGGGGGTCCATTCCATGGCGAAGTGAAAGTTTCCAAGTCTCGTTTTCTTTTGAATCCACGGCTCTAGAAGCGTAATAGTGACTTTGTGAGTTTTAATGTTGAATACGATTGGCGGCCATAATGTAATGTTACGCGGTTTAAAATGAATTAACGAAATTCAAAGATGGCGTCGCGGCTTGGCGCGGCCGCCTGCGCCGAGTGACACAGTGACCCACTTTCGAAATGGAACGGCACTAGTGGAGTGCCGCATGGCGTGCAGCGTCCGCGAATACCTACTGTAAACAGCAAGGTCTATTGTATTGTAATGCTATCCAAGATGGGTCAGCCCGACTGCGTCCGAATCGGTGTCAAGGATCAAGTGAAACCGGTGAAACGGTACAATTCCATAAAAGCACTGACATCTATAAATGTAACGTTGGCAAATTAACACTCATTAATTTAGTGGTATTCCAAATGACCTGACGTTGACGTCATTTAACGATATGAGTCAATATAAGTGGGACGCCTGTTGAGTGATGTGATGTCGCAAGCGCTGCCTCCAGCGTCCGCCGCCTTGGTCGATGCCAAGTCAATGTCGAGACCCGACGCCATGATAAATTAACGCCCAGCTCGCTCAGACATCGGCATTACGAAGGTTGAATATGTAACATACATAACACCCTCACACGTTGTAGTCAAAAACATTGTCTTAGCCCAAGTTTATAATACAATACAATACAAAAATTGTTTACAATACGATCGCTGTCGTTTGTACTCATATATGGCAAGGCGGATCTTCATCATTCTTTCTATTTACGAAAATGGTAGCGGCATTGACTATTAACTTTGGAATAAGTACCTATGCTATACTAATTAAATGCTAAACTGACCAAAGTAGGTACTTGAATGGATTAATATCGCAAGCACGTTCATTAATACCGAAGCGGTAGTTGGTATAGAACTAGGTTTGATTACGGCTTAGTTGGCGCGTAACGCGTGATTTATAAATGCAGTTTTGCCGGCAAGCTTCTGCGAGCGGTTCACATTCCGCGTGCGTTTGCGCAACATGCAAAGAGAAGGCGCGCGCCCGGCGCGGCGGCGGCGCGGGCGGCGGGCGGCGGGGCGCTCGCCACTTTCTCGGCGGATACGCGTTTGCTTTCGTTGGTGCTGGCGGAGGCCCGTTATCTCATTTGGCAGGTGCAACTACACCGCCCAGAGAAAGTGTTACACAAATAATTGTATTCAATATTATGCAAACTATTTAATACCGACCATTGTTCCGCCACCGAGGGCATGACGCGTTGGAATGAGAACGAAAATTACAATTCCACTAAATTTACAGACAAAAGCTTTCCCAATTGAGTTGAATGCCTCGTCTTGTAACACTCGGCCAAATGACGATTGTAAATGAGTAAGCCATCCCGGTTTCCCCACTCCGTTTGACTTTAGTCGACCTACCTGCAGGTTATTCCTCCTTGAAGGGAACAAAAACGAAACAAAACATTTTCTTGGAAATCCACGGTACCAAACTGTACGCAGCTAATAGCAGCTTAATTGTACGGAGGCAGCGCTGCCTGTGATTACTTGACAAGTACTAATGCTGCCACGGCAGAAGGTCGGCACAACCTCTAGTCTGACCGACTATTGTCATTTCAGGATTTTACAAGTTCAATGCTTTATTGCCGCAAAACATACCGCTATTATATGTACGTACTATGGGTTATTTTGTACGATAACACAATGGTCACGACAGATCAATTTTGGAACGTTGTTCTGTGGCTTGTTATTGCAAGTGACACTTCGAAATTGGTAAACCAATGACAGCAAAGTCAAACTACATTTAAGTATCGGACACTACTAGGTAATATCTGTTTGTTTAACTAAATCGTTTTACAATTTGCTAAATCACAATTCCCCTGGCAAATGGCAGTCACGGTGGAGGCAGAGCTAAGTTTATCGATGACCTCACTGCGGCGATGGCGGGAGCAGGGCGGGCGGGGCGCGGGCGGCGCGGCGCTTCTCCGGATAATACCGGACCTCACTTTTTATAACGAAAAAAAACTAATGCGACCTGCCTCAACACTAGACAAAAAATAGCGCAGTCTGAGTAGTGGCTACAATAATTTGTGAAACCCGACGACATAGCCTGTAATAGACACGCAGACTCTATCTATGACACGACTGACATTGTCTGGCTTTTAGTTTATCATAGAGACGTTAAACTTGTTAATAAACCGATAACTAAAGTAAAAGATGTTACGTCAAGACTTATATATTCTTGTTAGTGTGCGTACTTTACTGTGTTAAAATTACGACTTAAATAATTTCCTATTCGTGTATAGCCAGTAGTAGCAGCCCCTAACTCTACAAATCCTTCTTCTTTTATGTAAATAAAATGTATTTTAAAACTGAAAAATTGATATTTCAAAAAATTAAAAAAAATTGTATGTTTTTAATGTTACAGGAATTTAAGTGGTTACTATTGTTTAACAACAATTTAATCGTTTAAATAAACTAGATAAAGTATCTACATAATTATTACTCATGAAACGCGTGTTGATCAGAATGTTATTTATTACGTACATACTGTGATGACGCAGCGACCCTAAAGGATTATTATTTATTACAAAATAATCAAAAGTAAGACGCAAATTGAGTGTTACTATGTACTCGTAAGTACGCAAATGCTACGCGTGCTGGGAATTCGCAGATAAACAGTGGCATCAACGGGGACGCGGCAGTCAGCTACTACGGCAAGGTCGCCATCGCTGCCGTGTCAACGCGTGGAGTGTGCACAGCTGTGGCACTCGCGGCCGGCGCGCTCAGCTGACCCTGGATGTAGCTCGCCGCGCCGCACACGGCACGCTCAGAATTTCAGAACCCATTGACGTCAACGCGCTCCTGCATCGCTACTCAAAACAATCTATGCGCTCTTCTCCGAATTTCTCAAGCATTCCTGTAAACCATGACTAACGAGGCGTGGGCTGTCCTTGCGCCAACCGCGTCGAATTACGTCACCCAATTTGAGGAAATCGCGTCACGCGTCTATTTGCGGGGCTGGGGCGGCGCGGGCGGCGGCGGGAGCTCGCGCTCCGAGGAAAATCAAGCAGCGGGCACCTGCACGATTCACCGATGCCCTGATATCGTCCGGCTGCTAACCTCCCGCGCTACACCTGTAACGATACCGATGCCACCTCGTATTGTACACCCACCGCACTTGCGCACGTCATCGAACGATCGTTCTTCAAACATGCAATATAATATCATGTTTTTCCATCACCTAATTCATGTTTTTGGCGAAATTAATACTGGATAGTGATTAATACCTTTATTAAATACGTACCTACATGGAATAACGACCTGCAATCTATTTTGATTCGGATAACGATCGTGAAGGTCGCGCGCGGGCGCGGGGTGATTATACCTTGTATCTAGGGTGCCTTCGCAGCGTTACGCAGGAGGTCATCGGCGAAAGAAATACACAATATCATTCATTAGGTCTGTAGGTAATTTACTAAGAGACGTGAGTCGTTTTTTTTAACTTAGTAATGTCATTGATTGGTAGGTTATTTAGGTCGCACAGTGAAAATTCTAGGTTCAGGCATCGATCGCGGTCGATGAACGTCCTCTAGCGTCAACGAACACCGAGTACGGGCGGTCACCAGCAGCCGCCGGCTGCTCTGCGCGTCACTTGCGTTTATTATTGTAATACGTACTTGCTTGAGGTATTGTTTATTTACTGTACAGATTATTTTAAATAGTGCACTGCACGTATGCGTAATAGGTATGCTGGTATTTATTGCAAGAAGTAGGAACTTTCTTCCAAAAACTGGGCAAAAAATAATTCACCAAACCACTTCACTTTAACAGTAGTAAGAGTCCTAGGAGTAACTAAATACGAAGAGACACTGAATAGTTTCAATCGGTTGTAAATTAAATATTGAAATACGGTTTGATGTCATCAGTTTACATGCGCAAATCGGTTCAATATGTGTGTAGCATAGCCAACGCATTTGTGTGATTTTCTTTTGTGGAGAAATATAATAATACAATTTAACTGTTTTACATCGAACGTACGTAACTATTTATCATTTGAGCACACAACTTTTGTGCGTCAGTTCGTACATTGCCTACATAACTTTGAAGCACGACCTGCGTCACTCACAAAATGTTAGCCACTCTCAAACAGGTCTTTGATATTAAATTATAAAATATTGTAGATATCCGCTACGTGTCAACCACGTAGGTACACTTTGTTGTAGGTTTTCTGTTAAAGATAATGGCTACAAGATCTTTTCTCGCAACTATTTCCATAGAAGCGTTGCATAATCCTAACGTACGGTAGGTACTGACGTTAGTTCATTCATAGTTCATAACATTATGTGCTTAACAGCTTTGTTCACCTTATCACTTGTTTTTTTTTTATTTGAATCATAGTGTGTATAGGTAAGTAGGCTATTACATCGGTTATGTTTTGAAGATTAATAATTCTTGCTTCGTGTTTGTTTTTTATTAGTCAAGATTATCAGGCTGTTTACATCGACTTTTAATCCGACCGCCAAAATTTATCGACATGTAAAAACTGAATATCAGATATATGTAGGTACGTAGTTGTACAAAATAAAATGGTAACGTCAGGTTGTTCATCTCACTCTCAATGAGCAGATTCAATCTAAAATAATTCTAAATACTATAAGTTATTGATTAGATGTTAATAATTACCTAGCTCTAGGTGTTGACCGAACGAACTTTGTTGATGAAGGGGGGGGGGGGGGGGGGCTCATTCTCAAACAAAGTTTCAGAAACTTTGTCTCAAAATGAGGAGGCCAGAGTTCAGTTCGGCGGCTTAAATAGAGAGTACTGAGTTAAAATTACCGGTTAACATTAAAAGTTGGTTGCATTGAATGTGACTTCTAGATTGTTCGGCGAGATGAATGCCCCTTGAAGGTGGCGGGGTGAGCGACCAACGCAGGGCGCGCAATGTCCTTGCCCAAGTGCCGAACCTAGGCGCGTAGGACTCCGCCTCACCGCCTGATTTTTGGGTCGCCGCCGGTTACGCAACGGGTCTGGAGTCGACGCCCCCGCCGCTCCTGCCCGCCGCCCCCGCGCCTGCCCGACCCACAGAAAGAGGTCAACAATCTGCGTCTAGACTTGTTGATTGAAAACATTAGCCCGAAACTTATAAGAGAATTCGGCAATTCATTTCTTTTATATTGTTTCTTAGTCTGCCATTGAAAGTTTGAATCCAACAGCTGATGCCTATTCTACATCTTTATCTAAACTTATCGATAATTGCAACTTGAACTTTAATAGATACGTAATTAAAAAGTGAATAGATGCTTTTCCAAACAATAAAAAATATTTACGCTATATTTTATTAGATGGCGCTGTGTGAATTTTTCCACGATTATTTATTTATTATTATTATTATAAGTACCTATCTACACTCTTAAAAATTAGCGTATTGAAACAGGCTACCCTCTTCAATCCATCATGAACTGTCGTTCATAGCATTAACCCTAAACGCAATGCAAATTACTTTCCCGGAAATGGAAACTCGCCAGTCAGCATTATCGATTCTTTTAAGTGGGCAGCGGATAAAACAGTAATAAGCTAAGAGGTTCATGAATTCTTGTTGAACTATAAAGTTTTATATTTGTAGTTAACGTCATTGAATTCATTCAAATTATTTACAAATATTTGCTTACAAAAATTTCAAACAACCATAACTTAAAACTAGTTCAAATTTGAACGATATCACCTGCCACTGAGATGCTGTCTGTCCAGTTTCAGTACACAAATTGGCCCCCAATTTCTAGGTAACACCAACAGTACATTATTAAGGGAATCTTGTTCATCTTATGTTACAGGTCTCGCAAACGCGGCCCCAGCAGCTCCTGCGACCTGGGCTACGTTGAGCGCGATGAGCAGATGAACGAGTGCAATGCCGCTCTGGTGCTCATGTCGCTCAGCTGCTCACCAAACTCACCGCGTCCAAGTGAGTGGATATGCTATTAATTATGGTAATGGTTATTACAGCTGGATGAAAGGTGGACGTTTAATCAGTTATATTAAGGCTGGAGGTACTAGGCGTATTGATTGTTAGGCTAACTGAAAAATTGTTCTGTAGCTGCCTCGAATACATTTTTAATCGATAAGATTAATTGTTCGTTTACTTCCATCTACGTTTTTACCAATGGAAGCACTAGCCCGAATTTTACGCTTGCAATTTTCGCTATAGTGTTCATATTATGCATTTTATTTGTGTACAAATTTATGCAATGGCAAGTGAGTTATGGATTTACACATTAGGCATTTTAATGTATGCTTATTAAAGGGCACCCACCTAACAATAAATCCACGGGGCCGACAGGAATTTTGTTAGTTTATTGATCAGCCAGAGATAGTAAAAGGTAGATCGAGTAAACCACCAAGTTTACTATGTTTCAGTTGTGAACATTTGCCTTTCACACGTAATTTGTCCATTGGTGGGTTACATCACGGCCGCTACGCAGCTACGCGCCGTGATGCCCGTGTTACGCAAGCCACATGTTGTAACGACAGAGTGCCTACGATGCGAACCACAGCCAACTATGTTATTGAATTCTTACGCGCGTAACATCGGTTTTTAATTATCGACGTAACCTGTATTTTTCAAATTGATTCACGATAAACTTCTGCACCTACCTAAATAAAGTTGCGATACTGTGTACTGTAACATTTGGCACATGCAGGTAAGATTTCAGTTTGAAATATTGCATTTAAAATTTCAGACAACTGTAATTAACTTCATCTTCATTTACATCACTTTTCTTAGTACTGGCGCTAGTTGAATTTCGTTGGTAATGTACGAAACATAGATAGAGTCTAGACTCATAGACTGTCTAGACTATGTCTAGACAGGTATTCGGTGGTAGCGCTCTTTGGTTACGAACTCCAACCATGCGCCACTTCTGCACTCCAACATATTTGATGTGATATTTTATTAGGCATTCATTTCTATACAACAAAACGAATACTGTCTGGATGGATAATCATAGCATACGTAATAGGATAGTCAGTAGAAGCAAATATAGAGTCAATATCCATCCATAACTTAAAAGCTTTGTCATTGCTGATATTTATCTGCAAGGTCTTATGCAGTTGCTCAATAGTGTTTGCTGCACTTCGGGGTCCAAATTCGTTGGTTCTCAGCATGTGCCGAACGTGCTGTGACTTATAATGCGGGCCTAGTTATGCCAGTTCCAATGCATTAATTACGCAACTGCAGTAAAGCACCGCGATGCCCGCCGAGGCCTATACGCCCATAAAACTTTACGATGCATCTTCAGCGACGCCGGCCTCGCATGCGCCGCAAGAAAATAGCTGTTCTTGCGAGTGAAAGTGGATGCCCATAGATCCGTTTCATAATTTATTTAATACATTATGCAGCGCTGCCGCTCGTACCACTTAATTTGTATTAGAAATTTGCGTTCTACAATTGCGTAGTAACGCATATCAAACGTGTACGCAGAGCAGTGGAATTCCACTAATTCCATTGTCGTGTTGCAAATGTAAATAATTCTGAAATGGATTGTTAATTTCTGGCATCTTACAAGATTGGCTTTAAAACTGGCCGTAACCTGTTTCTTTTTTCTATAGGATTCGAGGTTCATCATCATCATCGTCACAGCCCATAACAGTCCACTGTGGGACTTAGGGCCTCTCCCATAAGAGCAGCTAGGGCACGCTTGGAAGCTGGGTTGGATATCGCAGTGTACTACGGAGACTAGAATTTTAGCATCGAAAACATTAGTCGCTAAGTACGACACCCACGACTATTCTACTCTGCCGGATACGACACGGTCAAATTCTTAAAGAATTCGGAATTGGAATTGAGTATGCTGTTTGGCCGTAGGCGCGTCATGGGGCGGCCGCTCGTCGGTGTCGCCGGGCGCGAGCAGCAGCTCCGGCTCCTCCTGGCGCTCCGGGACGCCCTCCCCGCCGCCCGCCTCCTCCTCCTTCAGCGACGAGGGAATCAACATGGACTACGAGGATATGCATCCCCGCAAGAAAAAGGTTTGTGTACTATTTATACAACGATTTATTTCATAGTCAGAAATTCTGTCGGCGACAGCACTTCTGCAGTGTTACTGCTACTCACAAAACACTCAACCACTCTTACACGGTCGTTCGGTCATAAATCAATGCAATAAGTCAACAATAAACGCACCAACAACACGTATAACTGCTTCAATAAACGCGTGTCCATAAATTTAGTTGTTAGTAAGAAAACACGTCGTCGAGCTGTGCATGTAGGTGTGTCCAGCGTGATAACGGCGTATCCACAGTCAGAATTACACAGGCACTCCGTGTGGAACGTGCGCAGCCACCAGCAAAACCCAATTAGACCGTGACACAAACCGTGCTCGCTTTCATATCACGAGTACGACCGTACCTCCTACATATCTGTGAGATTTCAACGCCGATTTCTTTGTCGAAACTCGGCAACCGCTGCTCAACCGGCGACCCTTACTTAGCAGGCCCCATGGCAGCCTTGGCGCTGCGTCGCAACACGCATTATGGTCCGTCATGACTCAGCGTACAGATGCACTTGATCAGTTGGGTGTTAGACATGCGTTCGCATATGCAATTGTGTCGTAATGGCTTAAGGATTTTCTTTGTCCCGTGTAGATGAATATGCGGCTGTGGCTGGCCACTTTCACTAATATGAGACACCTGCGTGCGCGCCGGCTCCGTAGCTAAATGCCACGACCACTATATCACGGCTACACCACGCCGCAGCGCAGTGCACTGCAGTCATTTTCTATTCCTCGTTTCGCAAATCTGCTCGCGGCGGACAATTTGTGTATGTGCATGAGTACTTATGCAATATAGAAAACCCGTTTTACGCTCGCTCCGTGTAAAGATTTCAAAACCTATTCTTAACTTAATAATACATTTCAAATTGATCATACATTATCGTTCAAATACACGAGTTAATTGTAATAGGTATACCTAATGGTGAACAAATATTTATTGTTTACAACTTAGGTATGAACGCTTAACTCAGCACGTTGCACAGATAAAATGTCAATGACACATTTTATCTGTGCAACGAGCAACGGGTGCCAACTAGCGAAACACAAAGTAGTTAGTGCACACGTGTAACGATACACAACTAGTCAACACGGTGGCCAGGCAATAACTCATGCATTTAATTAAGTAATAGAAACTCTATTACACCGTTACGTAAGCCAATCACTCCGAGTGTCAGTGTGTGAAAAAATATATTTCCACCGTATTAGACGGAACGTGCACGTAGATTGCAGCAGGTCGCTATAGATTTCAGAATGGTGTATGCGCCAATCACCACGGTACATGGTTTTACGGCGCATATGTTTTCATGATTTACGGTCCACGTGCGTTCAGTGTGTCGTACAATGTCAAGGCGGCTCGCTGCGCCCGCGCTGTTATGCAACTCCATTGTAAACTCCTCATAAAATCCGAAACTATCGACTTGTTTGTTGGATAAATAAACCACTCGGTTTTGAACTTTCTAATTGCCAGTTGCTCGTGTCGTTTACGCAACAAAATAAAATGTTTATTTGCAATTAGGCGAAATAGGTTTAAAATAATTGCAAAATTACCTAATGTTAGTAAATTTTAATAACTCCTGACTCAATTCTTGTATAAAATATGTCGTCTACAACGTATATTTTCAAATTATAATTAATATAGTGATTGATAATGTACCCTGATCTTAGCTAGGTTCCCTAAACACTTATTCGCGACACATTTTTGTTTTCAACACGCACAGTTGAAATAAGAATAGAATACTGCGTGTTTTGTTTTTCTGCGCCTACGTACAGCACCGGCCGCGGTCGGAAACAATTGAATCCTTGAAACTGTTTAACGCCGATCTACGATAGAGCTCAATGGCGTATATAGTACGCTATAGTACAGCCAAGTTAATTAACCCGTGACCATTCACGAAAAAATAGTTTTTAACTTATAAGCCTAATAATTTGATACGCTGTTCTGCCTAATAGATATTAGCTACTGGAAATATGGGTCAAGCGGATTTCACGTCCATTTACTATGTTCATAATTGGACTCGCTGTGTAATTAACCATTGTTAGTATTGCCTTGTTTCCGCCATATATTCTGTGCGCAGACCTGTGTATAGACCTGTTGTCATTATCATATACTGTACAAATATGATATAACATCACAGAATGGTGGGAGAATCACAATGTTATGCAGGTAGGTAGTACATACTTGAATTTTCCCGTCGTCACCACATTGTTTAATACAACAGAACCGAGATAACTGATTGTTTTCAAAGATAGTCGTAGAAGTTCGGATGAAGCGGTTGCCAACACGTGTAGTAGTTTGTCCGGCGTGTCGTATTGGCGCGCGAGCGGCCGGCCGGCGCTGCCTACGCGCAGCTAACCTTGCGCCGGAGTTGGCGGCCGCTCGCCCGTGGGCGGGCCGGGACGCGCAGCTTCTGTGCACCACTTACGTAATCTAGTAACAGCTAACGTCTTAGCTCCGTTGTGCCGGACACGGAACAGGACGCGGCTTATTGCCAAGAACCTAGCTCTACTTTGGACAATGTGGAATAATCCGCGCGGTCTACTTAAGGAACACTTGATTTGATTATTAACTTTCACTATTATAGTCTTATAACCTATTTACCCAATAAACTTAACACATGAACACATGGAAGAAGGACATCGGTGGTGTAGACAATATGAATTGGTGTCCATTTGAGGCGAGCAAGAGCGCCCCGGTGCGCGGTGGTGCGCCGCCGCACTCGATATTCTACGCATGCAGGCTGCGCCTACGCAAGCAGCAGCCGATGCGCTATTATTGGTGCAGCAGAAACAATGGCAGCTCGCAACCGGCCAGACGCGGTGTCGCCAAGCAGATTTATCGCATCAGCCACGCTGCCAACACTATACTTAAACGCGTTATTACCAATGTGACGCATTGACATGTTGTAGTGTTGCTACCCACAACTGGTGGCCATACTGATTTTATGACGCAAGGTTCTAGATTTAGCATACCTGCCATTTAGCGTACCGATCTACTTTAGTAATATTTACCATACCTACTTATTTGCACGCCTGACGATCAAGATGCATTTTTCTAAATAAGGCAAGAACGTACGACCATTAGGGTTTTCTCCATGTCGAAAAGACGTAGCCAAACATAGCAACAGAGCCTGTACAAATCGGTATAATAATAGCATGAAAAATCGTCAGTACGAACTGTTAATTTTGGCATTCACATGCTGCCGCTTACAATAATTGAATCGCAATTACCAGTATATGCCCCAAATTTCCATGCGTCTATCACCGGGCTGATATCGAAGGATGATAGATACAATTTTTCCTTACTGGAGTGGAGCCCTCCGATTATAGCCGGTCAGTGACCGCGCCACATGTGATCCGCAGAACCTGTTCCTGCGCCACTTCGCCCAGCAATGCTGGCCGACCCTCGATACGCTCTAGCCGGAAAAAAATAAAACTTAATCATTACCTAGAGGCTCAGCGTTCGATAACCTATTACGCTTCATCTTTTTTTTGCGAGAACTCATCAACGTAATCTAGATGCACATGACAAACCTCGACCGGATATTGTATTCCATTCCTTTATATTATTTTTGGTAATGCAGCGTAGTTTTGTGGTTTTTGATATTAAAATATGTTCTTGCAAGTATTACATAGTCGGTTACAGACATCTGACAGTGAACAGTTTAAATAGCAAGGTCAAATTACTTGTCTTATAAACAATTGACATTTAATGAGCATTGTGATTGTTGCTGCGAAGTTGAATATGCATGAACCCAGCCCTGGTGCAAAATCTCGTTGTTGCCTAGTGTAGGTAGCGGCTGACGTCACCCGCAGACCTTGGCTGAGGACACAGCTATTAGAGCGAA
The DNA here is from genome assembly GCA_907269095.1 of Blastobasis adustella. Lineage (NCBI taxonomy): Eukaryota > Metazoa > Arthropoda > Insecta > Lepidoptera > Blastobasidae > Blastobasis > Blastobasis adustella. The sequence continues at coordinate 10,466,507 of OU026119.1, read as the reverse complement.
GCAGAGACCTTGTAAGCTTTCTGTATGCATGCAATACAAACGTCCATTATTATGCATACATGTCTGCTTATCGAATGGATACCGACGAGTTTAGACTATCCTTGTCCACTCCATAATAACACATCGCCTAATTTAATGGAGCGATTAACATGAACTAGCGCATTTAAATTATTAGTCGCTGTGTCCACTTTCATGAACGACGGCCGCAGTCTGCTTTGCGGAATTAGTAATGACGACAGGGCTGTCAAGTGTGTTACACTCGATACTGGTTCCCAGGGGCCTTTTGTTCCACGGAAAGTGCACAGCAATAAAACCAGACTGTCGTGATGTTAGCCGCCTACCGTTCCTAGTTACATTATTCCGTTCCTAGAACGAATTACCAGCAAAACATTGCAGCTTGCAGCTATTATTAGTCACAGCAATTATTGTTGCATTAGACCTCAGTTCATAGATTACCATACGAGTTGTATAGTGGCTCCCAAGCGGAAATTAAAACGTTCCACACGCGCATTTATATGCCTTACCTGTTTTCGCGCTATATTGTATCTATTTCATTTGTAATCTAACTGCTATAAAATATTATAAGCTTCTTATATAGGTTAGGTATCGACAGCCCGGAAATGTACATACGTCACGTACATGCATTGTATCTATCTGTAATTTTGATATCTAAGCGTATTTAAGCTGTAAATTACTGCACTAGTGTGCGAAAAACACCAACTCCGTTTCCTCGCTCCGTGTCTCTGCTAACGCGGTATAGCAACAAAGGTGCGCGCGGCATTGCATCACAGCCGGGCGCTCTCCGCGCTATCGTTTGCGTAACGCCCGCGCCTCTTCGCCGCGACCGGCTTCACGTGACCATCTCACTATATTGACCACACACTTGCATAACTAGGTAGTTGATCAAAGGTCAGTCGCAAACAAAGCCTCATAGAACAACTCGACATACCAATAACATCGAGCCTCAGAAAATATTCGCAATTAAACATCCAATGTCCCCAATTTGTCGATAATACTAAATTGGTACAGACGTGAATATGTTCATATTCTGGCGTAAAATGTTGATTTTATACCGTAGCCTTGGAGAAACGTGCCCATAAGGAAATGACTGGCAAACGTTGCATGTTTCTCGTTCGTGCGGAGAACGTCTTGCGGTGCCGCTGAAATGTGCATGGTTTCATTATCGCGCGGACGGCGGAACACGTGTAAGTTACCACAACCTGAGGACGCGGCGGAGCCCTTGTGAGGCAGTGACGCAGTTAGCGTAGCAGCCTCAGCGCTCGCTGTGACATAATCATTCTTGCAACCAACTTTAACTTCGCCGTTCATAATCTCGATCTTACAGGGAAAGTACCTACCTAAAGTATTATTCTCCCGGTACTTTATCTGCGAATATAAATGATAACCATGCCGCTATCATCTCTAGATACTTCTCAATAAACCATCATGTTTTCACTATCGACATTTGGATTGTGATATACGCGGTTGGCTAGTTTAAACAATGGTATCGTTGATATGATATTTGAATAAACAAGGCGATTGTTTGAATTTAACTCTAAAATAACAGCAATCACTTGTAGTCGCGATAGTTTATCTCGTAATAGCGTTCAAGTACATGTGTGAGTGCCCTTAAACTGAAGATTTAATTTTAATTGAGTTCAGAGACGTCCACTACATAATTGTAAGCGAAATAATAACATTATTTTTTCTTGTTTCCTAAGAGTACTAAAAGCCACAAAAGTAACGGACTCCGTAGCAAACTGGTGCGTTCGAATGACGTAGCAGCCCGTAGGCCGGGCGGTTGGTTGCAAGATTTCGCGAATTTTACGACACGCGCTCAAGGCAGCGCGAAGGTGACACTGCGCGCGCGGCGAAGGTCATTTAATCGTTTGCTTGCCGATAAAATACGCCAATTGTTATCGGGAGAGGCGAGGTGACTTCCGCGTGCGGCAGCGGCTCACGGCCATTGTAATTGCTTAGATAATTAGCAGCGCAATTCAACGCAGCCTCGGTGCGCGTCCTCACTTGTGCATCGCTGCGGGTGTTGGCTGTTGTCCTCAAACGTCTCTTGTTTGCTTCCTATACAACGCAAAACATGTTATGGATAGCATGTGTTTGATTATGTAAAGTTATGGTCAGAAATCATTAGATTATCCACCTTCGTGAACCTGAAATTGGGCAGCAGCGTTTTTTGTTGAGTATTTTCAAAACTGCGATCTACAATCCTCCCACTCAAATAAAAATTCAGCAGCGGATTATTGTGACTGTGACGGACAAAATTATCTAAAGATTTTCCTCTTCATTGATAAAATTGGAATTCGTTGGAAAAATTGTTGTGACGCTAAGTACGTGTGTTATCTCCGAGTGCCAATCTAACGTGCTAAATGCGCTGATAAGTAGCTCGACTACTAGGCGGTTACACGGGCGCTATCGACGCTCACGTGAGGGAAGATTCTGTGCGCGTGCACAACGTGACCGGCTGCTCCACCATCCACAAACTGTTTGCGCAGCCTTTACGAGACCTTGGCGCTAACAGTTTATTACTTTTAATTGTATAACGCTGGTGTTCTCGAATCAAAACTAATTGCGGATCGCTAGAAAAAAATTACAAGTTTAGGCGTTTGCTTTTAGTTTTTACACTCGCAATAGCTCTGACTGCTGGTTCGTAGCTATGCTACACGGCGAATAATGGAGCCGACCTTCGGGCTCTATATTTAAAACGCGGAAGACGTAGCGGCACTGCGCTAGAAGCGCGCAGAACGCTCCCCGCGCCCGCGGGCCGCGGGCCGCGGCTAACAGTTAGGAGCGCAAATGGCACCCGCGGAACTGGTTGTGCGCCCGCGCCTATTGCCGGCCACGCTCCGCGCGCATGCGCCCAGCGGTTGAGCTGTGACCTCCGATACGTCATTAATTTATTTTACTACCTAAACTAATTCTCCGAGGGCGATATCGGTATCGACTCCACCAGTGGTTACGGTTAGAGAAAACACGCGGAACCTAACCACTCGATAACAAAAGAATCAATTACGGGATAATTGTGCACCGTTCTAGCTCTAGTCCCGAGCACCGTAAGCTAGCGATTCTCGATCGCGATACTGTATAATTAAATCTATTACCACATTAATTTATTCGATTCGGTCGGTCGGTATACATTTTATAACCCATAAGTGTGATTTCCTGGCAGTAACAATAAGGTTTGTGGTTAAAAGCGTAACATTTGCATAGTAACATTATCGATGCGTAACCTACGGTGTAGTAAATGTTAATGCACGTCGGTGCTGGACATCCGGTAGTACGGCCGACCCCGCGCCGGCGGCCACCACGCCTAGCTGCGCCCGCGCACCGAGCGGTGCACGGCGCCGCTTTGTTCACCAATTACGCGTCAATTTCAAATAGCATTACGTAACTGACACGATAACATGCAGATAAATACGCTCCAACGTGTCTACTTATATGATAAAACGTCCAATGATCAGGATTTTCAATGACGTCCGGAAATTTTCTTGCAACGTCATTGTGATTTTCATAATCAAGTAACATTTGCATTTCATTTCCTTTTGTAATTAACTCGCTCAGAATTTTTTTTCCAACAAAGAATGTGGGGTCTGTAGATAAAGGATAGTTGGAATGCGGAAGGAGATACCATTCTGCGTCAGGCATCACCTTCCTGGAATGTCGATAATTGCCTGCGTCATATTTAGATTTATGGGGCAATGGTTCACTATTTATTGGGGCAACGTAAAGAGATATTGAGATTTGTCGCATACAAATTACAAGTCTCGTGACTTTTCCGTAAATTAATAGAAGAGTATAGCCGCAGCCACCAGGCCCCATCCATCTATCTGTTGACAGTGAACCGCGCCAAAATGGAGCGCAGCCACGCTGATTGCCCTATCAATTTAGGTCGCAAATGTAGAGCGCCCGCACTTGATGCGTATGCCTTAATTATACCGAATTTCGTCATGCAGCTGGCTATACGGAACCGAGAGGCACATATGACCTGCATTTTAGGTCAACTAGACCTGTTAATCATTTTACCTTGATATATCAAACCTTCTTCATATTATATCGTCGATAATCGCCTTGTAATGAACTTCAGCATCGAGATCTGCGATATATTGTTTTATTTCATTAACGATTATAAACTCATTGTCTCGTGCTAGAACAATAGATCAGTTTTATTACGAGTTTTTATACTTACTTACATAACATTATGAGTTTTACATACTAACACTAAAGGCATCAAGCTGCGAGTGCTACCACTCTATAATTATTGATCGGTTATTGGTCCGGCAATAACTGTTCAAGCACTGGGGCTGCCTGTTCGTTTCGTACAGCAGGAATCACGTTGTGCAACCGCTAAAATGGGTTAGCTACATACGGCCGACCTACTTCACTTCCAATAGGTACATGAGACATAGCCGATTCCTTTGTTCGCAAGTAGCTACGTACTTTTCCACCGCACTAGGTCGATGACATATTTTATTTGGTATACTTGGTCAATTATTTACCAAACAAGCTTAATAAATAGATAAAGTACCAAACAAATTCACAAATTTGATTGTAATGTGCGTCTAGGTGGATGAATTACCAAATTATATGGTGTTTTCATTCATTGTGGCGTCACTTTGAAACGCACGAACTTCAGCGTTGTTGTCTCTCCGTCTCACTCTACAGGTCATCGCCCTGCACTCCCTCGTTCTAATAACCCCATGCATTAAGGGAGTCATGCTATCTTTTTATGGATTTCACAGTAAACTTTATGCAGAATGGAGCAGTAACGCGAAATGTATTGCCACTGGTATCGGTGTCGCGTGCGTTGTAGTTTGATGTTGATGATGGAGGCAGGCTGGGTGAACTGTGAATCTCGGTTCAGTTACCTGGTCCCGCGTCCTTGGTGCGGTCAAAAACACCGGCAACAAGACATTGACCACGGCCGCAGATCTGTACCGACCGCGATCGCCGCGTATGGCGCACGGCCGGGTGACTGGCCACATTAGGCAATTACTTCCACACCTCGCACAATTACACCAAACAAAGGAATACACCTACTCGCGTGTGTCACACGGCACGGCACATATCAACTGTGCACTTGCCAGTTGGCGTGTTACGCCTTCTTAAAAATAAAACGTCACTTCGTTTTATTCGCGGTATTGTTATTTTGTATTGGATCTTGTCATTCGTATACCTAATTGCAGATAATTACCTAGGCACTCAGACTGTAATGGCCCGTACTTATCCAGTCACAAGATGTTGAGAGTAAAATTGCCCTCGTTTCGTCCATCCTTATCGTTGGATACGAGTCTGATGGCAACGCGTCGGCGGCGACGGATAGAAGCAATGCGCTTTTTTAACCCGGGCGACGCGGGGCAATGACTCCGCGGCCGGGGCACTGCCCGTTCTTGACAGTTCAAATATTTACGCGCCACATCTCCAAGGATCACCACGCGCTATTCACTCGGCGCACACTTCAAATACATCGACATATACATTTTTCAATAAAGATAATGTGTTGGTACGGTACGCACGCATTACTTCCTTCCGATGACCGATGACGACGTATAAATGACGCGTGCCAGTACATTTCCTCGTCATCGAATGGCTTTGTGTCTCGAAGATAAAATGTAGAGCCGTCCGTAACTGTGGTATTATCAGGCCTGTCATTATTATAATGTTTAAAAAAGTTGAGGAATGCGTTAAGTGGCTACTTTTATTACTACGTTGAATTTGGTGATGTTACGCCTCGAGTAATGTTACCCGTACACTTTTGTTTAAATAAAGTTTGAATGCGTTTAAAAAGATAAAGATTTTCAATGACACGCCTGAATTACAAATCTATAAACGGGTAGGTAGGTAGTTCCAATTAATATGCCCGTGCTCGTTCTATTTTTAAAATCGTATTGTGAGTGGCTCTACGCGGAGGAATAATAATGGGTACGAGTTCATCAAACGCGATAAGTAGTCCCGTGGGTTCAACAAACTCCCTATTTCACGACTGTGAAATAATGCGATTGCCGCTTCGCGTCTAAATGCCACCAGCACCACATTCCGCGGCCGCGAATAGCGCCCACCGATACTGTCAATTTGGGCCAGGTGCTGCCAAATCGGCCGCCTTGTTGCCAAACCACGTCATTGTGATATAATCGAAGCAAGTTTGTGTAATTTGCGTCCACATTAGAATTAGGAATCCAAGGCCACCATATTGTTATTGTTAACATGTCGACTAAAACATTCGATCCCATCCGATGTTTAGTCTTGTTTAAAGATAGCCCTTGCTTTAGCTGGAAATGAAATGGACTTTTATCCCTCTGGGGATGCCTCGAAATAATGTAGATTCAAAGCAATGATTTCCCGTTATGCATAAACCGCCGCCGGTGGTGGATGAACAAACTGGCCTGACGTATGCGCAGAGAGGGAGGCGCAAGCGCCGAGCTGCGTCGAGAAGAAAAAGTGAAACTGTAACAAGTTAGAACCTGCAGGGGTCGTCGACCAGTCCGCTCGGGAGTCGCTCGCTGCGATTGGCGACTGCCCCACTCGGCTGAATCATCCACCTTCCTTCCCTCGTCGCCGTAGCGCTGATTCACCACATCCTTTGCAATAAATAATTAACTTATTTTGTGAGAATATCTTGGCTTGTTATTTGCGCAAAGGTATTAATTTACTAATACCTTTGCGCTAACGCAACTGTATGCAGCCGACTACATTCAAGTCAAGGACCTAGATTGCAACCTTGCGGCACAACGCTTTGTCCTGTGTACAGGCTGTATCGTACCATTTTATTAATTCCATCTATATCATGTTTATTTTTTAGTAAAACTTACATCAATTGCATCACATATAGGTAGGTCTATGTAGCTGGTCTTCTACAATAGTTCGAATCAAACAACTCGGCCAATGACGCACGCAGTATTGGATGACGTCCCCTCTTTTCACCTTTGGCACTTCTACGCGGCACACGTGCCCGCTGTTAAGCTAATTACTATTTGTCTACCTTTTCTGTAAAGCTAGGTTTTGACTTATCCTGATTGGAATCCTTTCTTTTTAGAATAACTCACAAATATTTTTATTTTCATTCTTCAGACACAGTAGCTAAGTGGTTCATATCCGAATATCTAGCTCTAGTATTTACTTACATAGATAACAACATAGGAGAGGCATAATGCCCCCAAAGATCGGTATCCCCGCCTATGCAGCAGAGGCGATGTTCCCGATAATCCCAATCGCCGAACAATAGTGAACGCACAATTCTCACAATGAGAGATGAGGCGAACGAACGCAGCGTAGTTTCTTGCCACCGCATTTTTTCATGTGTTCGTATAAAGTGCGTATGTCGGCGTAGGTAAAATGAAAAACATGAAGTGCGAGGGTGCTCGGGGCGCGGGGCGGGCGCGGGGGTGTTTCGGGACCGGGTTCAATGCATCCGCGATGCCACCTGTAGGATAGCCCTTGTTTGTGTTAATATATAAACATTATAAGGGGCTCCGTGATCGGTCTTTCTTCGCATAACTCCTAAGTGTTATTGGCTTTATATGCTTTTGCTGCAAGTATACCTTTAATTTATGATACGGACTGAAACCTGGACACCAACGATAGGTACGTCGACAACTATTTGTAGGTCTAAAACTTTTAGTTTCAGGTGACTGGCCTGGCCATTTGCATCCCTCGTTATAAAAAAATTGCAAAATTTTTAATTATGCGTTTTTATATTCTTAGATTGTAATTTGCCACTGGACGTCTTTGTAACATAGTTGAACAGAGATGAGAGAATGAAAAGATTTTGTTTCCCCAAAAGTGTTTCCGAAAGCGGAAGACACGGTGAATCAATTTTCGGCGCCACCGGGGGGTCAATGGATAAAGTAAGAATGGCTATAAGTAGAGAGGGTAAAGCCATAGTCGGTTCAGTGACCCGCTACAGTCCCTTGCCTCCATGGGGTGCATGCACGCCGATTGACGCCTTCTCGCTCGAGGCATACGCCATCTCATCTAAATTTTCTTTGTGTGCAGAGCTACATTTCGTCAATGACTGCGGCTCTTTGTTTTCGGATGCTAGTCCCACTAATCGCCAATGCGCTTTGTTTCGAGCACCTGCGCGGCGAACTGTCTTTTTGTCTTTTGCGGAAATATGCGCGTCTTTTTGCGGGGTGCCACGCGGAAAGAGTAATGCTTGTAAACATAGAACTAGTCCACAAAGCATGTTTTGAAACAAGGCACAAAGGCCGGCCGGGCCACGTGACAATATTTCCGCCAACGCGCCTGTCATGTGCACAGTTGAGAAATTATGCCCTTTTACAATCAATTAAGAAATAAAGGGAAAACATGAATAAAACATAGATTTGAGCATTGCTCGTTACGTTCTCGAATAGTGGAAACATCTATTCATACTTAACTTAAATATTATCCACATGAAAAATACTCAACTTTTTCTAAAGAGAGTAGAGTCAGTAGATACCGCACAAGGAAAACCCCTACAGAAATTCTTTTGTACAAAATTAAATTACTTTGTTTAAACTCCGTGCATCCGCGAACGTTGTCCGATCTAGAAATATTCCCTGCATAACTTTCAAAGGTTTACTTTACTTAGTAATGTAGAGATAGAGGTAGAGCGCGCATATTTTGTGGTAATCTGTGGTGTACACGAATAGGCGAACGCACACGAGTGCGCCCGAACGCACACCGAAGCGCGCCGCTCGCCGGCGACCGGCAACACGCAGTAGCATAACACGCGCTTCGATAAACTGCGTCTTCCTTCGTCGTTTCTAGCGTTAGAGCGAGATGACAAGAAAACAACTTACCCGACCGCGTATGTGAAGTAAATAAGGAGAAGGTCACGCCGGCGAGACAGACTTATGTCCGCCCACGGGCAGAACAGAGACGCAATGAAAACAAATCAATATCATCTCGGCGTTTCGCGGTAGAGTGAGATGGCGCAACAACAAACCGGCATTTTATGCCGGTAAATTTTACATAATGTACGGGTTTTCGAATATCGACCCTATGGGTTTTGACTTAGAGTGTACTTTTTATTGACGTTGTATTGTTTACAGACCTAGAACTCAGTAGGTACGTGATTATTTTCTAGATGGAAGGTCCCGTTGTGATTTTTTTCAAAGTTAATAAGGGCTTTGTTTTTCACATCTAACGTAGTTAGTAGGCTACTCATACATATTACTTTTAAAATGTTTTCTTTGTTATTTACACTTGGTGTTGTGACTTCATGATGGAACTCCATTATTATGAATTAAATCACTTTTTGTACACCAGTTCCACTTAATTATACAAATTTTATTAAATTGCAACCGTTTTCGAATTACTCATCTTCAGGCAGTATTTAGTATTTTCTTTGTTACTTTTGTAACAAAGAACAAAAATAATCTTTAAAAATAATAATACCTATAATAAAGTACCTACCTACCTAAATATTAAATAGTACAAATTCTTTGATAACATATCATGTAAGTGTTCTGATTCACCGTTCGTTGTCACGCACAGTTACACTCACTCAGGTTTTTCTGAAGCTCGATCTGTTACCCTGGAATAGAACAGTTACAGTGAACTGTTAGCCGCCTATAGCCGTTATTGACACTGTAGGAAATGGCTTTCTGTATATTATTATCTAGTTATTGCTAGTTGCAATGCAGTTCCCTTGATTTCCATTGCCTCTACATGTATTTATTACAAATCTATGGTATTATTATTGTGGTCCACCGGCTCTACATGTTGCTCTACTACATGTAAGTAGGTAAAGCAAGTAATTCAGTAATAGGGATGTATTTATACAGGATATATTTATTAGACCGTAATCGTACCCAGCCACATTTGTTACAATAAATGTTTTAATAGGTACCTAGTTCTATGCATTATGCAACTACTTCTCTCGGTCTCCTCGACCTTCCGGCGCCTGTGACCACGACACGTGTCGGTCGCCCCCTCTGCCACTCCTCCGCCCGCGAGGCCATCAGATATTAAACATTAAAAACGAAAACTAGGTACGTACACCTCGTACGTACACATAGCATTGTTTGAAATACAGCTCTTATCACTTCTTCTTTGTTTGTCAATCTGAGAAATATCATAACAAAGGATTAAGGTGCTACGTAGGTACCTAACAAGCACAATCTTTAATGTATTACGCAGTACGCATACCCAACAGAACAACGTAACAGAACAGTGTGCGTAAAATGTTGCAATCGGGACGTAAGACTAGAGGAAACTCACAAAGAGTCGTGTATGTATAGAGAGCCGGCCGGCGCGGCGTTAGATGAATTGGATCGGCGGCACTCGGTGGCTACTTTTAGCAGAACTGGGTCGAGCTCCCGCGCCCTCGGCCAAGTAGACCTCCGCCTGCAATGGCCCGGGCGCACACACGCTTGCACCCGATGCAGCGCACACAGCCATGCCCCCGCGCACATGCAGCGGCCGGCACGTGTAATCCGTGCGCACGGCACACAACCACAATGCGCCCCGCGCAGCGCTGCGCCACCTATTCGCCGAATCGAGCCCACTGCGCTGCGACACAAACAACCATCTAACCTACTAGACTAGGAGCCAGGAGTACAGGCAGATGCAGAGCTAGTCGAGCTTATTTGCATTGTGTTGATGATTGATGATTCCTATATCATGTTTCTTACTGACAAGCTTGATTGATTTACCGACAATGAACATGTAAGGTATGATATATGCTGTCAAAAACCGATTTCTCACCTCCTCGTAGAAATGTTAAATGAAAGGAAATCATATTTCCTGTAGAATATTTTTGGATACAATAGAATATAGATATAGAATAGATAGAGCTTACATTTCCCGGCACAAATACAAGTACCCGCGGCGGTACGTTTATCGAAGGCCAAAAGTAGGTCAGTGGTGCAGCGGAGGGGGCGCCCACCGCCGCCCGCCCGCCCGCCCTGCGCGGAATGGTGAACCATTCAATATTAAAATACTACCTATACCTCAACTCTACGTCCCAGACCTACCTAAATGTAGACGTGTACATTAATTAGAGAGTACCTGCCTAGTTATTAATATATTAGAGGAGGGTAATGTAAAATAAACTAGTGAGAATTCGATGAAACTATAGGTTTGAGTACCGTAATTATTTCATATTCGTATTATTTCAGCACGTTACATTATCAGCACGTTACATACACTAATGTAACGTGCTGAAATGCTATGTCATCGTCACTCATCAATTGTCCAACAGTGGCGATGGAACATAATTATCGGTCACTTTCAAGTGACTTTGCCGATGCGTCAGAATTTTTTATGTATTTATACTACGATATTGCTGTGTGGAGCAGTCTCATAGCTCAATGGCAGCCAGCAGCGGGTGGCTACGGCCGGCGTATCGATCGTGTGCCTCAGGCGAAGGACACAGCCCCCCTCCGACCTGCAACTATCCTCTACTGGGTTACATCACTCGGCATTCCTAGCTAACGTAGCCCCCGAACAATGTCGTCACTGACATATCGCACAACGATGATTCACATCACAATAAGTGGCAACTTGATACTTGCGATGACACAGTTCACGTTAACCACCTACCAATTCTTGGTAAACTGAATTCAGCAAAAGTAAACGATTCACCGCAGCCTGTGCGTTCTACCCACTTCCTTAGATAAGAAATTGTTGTTTAATAGTGACGCAACTATGTGTGGTGTGTTGGTAGAGATTTTCGTTTTACATTGGAAAAAGATAACATCTAATTTATAAATCAGATATAGATACCAGGGTTTTAACATCTGCGATATACGTATATTGGATAAATCTATAAAAAATTGCACTTGCACTTGTGCAATTTTTGCAATTGTATCGATCAATATTAGCAGATCAATCAATGCAATCCTATTTAGACTAGTAAGATTAATGAAACTCAAACCATACATAATTATCGACATACAATATCATTCTCAGGATTTATGAAGTATATTGGAATCTTTTAACTCATAATTAACAATATAATAATTTGATGGGTAGAGTTACATATGGAGAGAGCGTCCTCTGCTAAGACAAAGGAGAACAGCGCAACCTTCGCTGATCACCCTTGGCCGTGGTGCTGCGACCTACTTGGCGGCCTTCCCCGCTCCCGCACCCCGCACCCCGCTACTGTATGACCTGACCTACTTCTGAATGCACTTGATATAGGTATGCCTAGTTTCCAAGCGGGACTATGCCTCAGCGCGCGCAACCCAATTCACCTAGCCCCTGACATAGCCTGCCTGCATCCGGGCTATTTATAGATCCGGGCGTTTTATATGGCTATTATTGCCAACATATATTTGGCAATAATCACTGCGATCGTTCTAGGTCATCCCTTTATGTAACATCCGCATCGTATCGTCGGAGGACAGATATTGCACGCTTTATCTGCAGCAAACATTATGCATTAGCACGGATACGTCACGCCTATCTGCCTAAACAAACGCCTAGACCAGAGGTGAGTCACGAAATATTTGCATCAGCGTTATATTTAAGTGCGCGCGGCGTAGCAACAGGACTAATCCGACCGAGGCGCTGAGCCCGGCTCGGGTGGCCGAAATAATGTGGCATTGGTGAGAAGGTCGCTGCGGAATCTTTGGCAAGCCGGCCGGCCGGCCCCGCTCTCGCCTCGCCTCTCGCCAACCTGCCGGCCGCCGGCAGCCGGCAGCCGGCAACACCAATTAACCTTAAATTAATATATTTAAAGAGCAAGCGGCTTATTGGCGCCTTTTCCCCTTTTTCCTTAATAGGTCTCGATTCGATCTTACGTATTTTCTTACTTGTGAAATGTAACTAGTTCTTGGCTAGGGTTGCAGACTCAGGACCTGCATGACTCAGTTCCTGAGTCTGCAGTTGTGTTATTATAATTATAATCATGGACAAATTCACACAGCGCCATCTATCTATATGAACTAAGCAAAGCTTTTGCTATGGGTGTTAGATTACTGATATACTACTTAAATACTCTTTTAAATACATACTTATTACACATACACGTTATTGAACAGCGTCGCTATGTAGCTGTAGCAATATAGTTGAGCATCAAGATGCCAATGGCGGAGGGCGCACGCGCGCGCGGCCGCGCAGATCGCGCTGCGGGTAGCGGGCGCGCAAGGCCACGACCTAGAGCTGCTTCCGAGTTAACTAGCGCTACATCACCGCTACAACAACACACCTACCTTACCACTTACACAATAACACATTGTTCGCCGTTATTTAATTCCTAGGTACCACATAATACAATTCCATTGTAAGAATGGCTAAACAGAGATACGATCGCAGATGAAGTAGTGCAGTTTATAGCCTTATAACTAAGTATATTGGCAGCAACTTACTGATTATTTTCTTTCTTACAGATTAACAGCGTCGTGTTCGAATGCACATGGAGAGGATGCGGATACATCACCAACACGTGCCCTTCCATTGAAGCTCACATTAGATTCGCACATTTAGGGTAAGATTTCCTTTATTCCTTAGACTAAGGATAGGTCAAACCTGATGGGAAATGGTCACTGTCATCCATATATCTGACCTAAACCGGTGCCGGCGGGAAGTTGTAACTTGTGTTACATTTAAATGCCCAGATCATTACTTCATGTTCAAAAGTCATTACTTTTGGATTGAGACCGAAGAATGTAACAAAGAGTCATTGTGAAACACACTATCAGTTCTGGCTCAATCACATACTTGATCAGTTGTTGGCGACACTCTTTGCAATAGCTTCTGTTTAATTGAGAATTGCAAGACATTTTCAAGGCGGATTATTACGCAAAGGTAGGGCGTTTCAATTCGTGGCAATATTGTGTGTTACGCGATTGGCTAAAGTAACAAATAGCGTATTGCGCGGCGCGGGAGTGCAGGGGGCACGTGCAACGCGGTCACGTGTGCCCCGCGCACGTGCATCCATCATAATTGCGCAACACGCCAGCTGGCAGAGAAGCATCGATGCAAACATCTCATTTCATTTCCTTTTGAAAAGTAAATAGGTGCCTAGAATCGTATTTACTGCGCAGAAGTTGCGGTTGTATCTATATAACCCTACATGTCCGACTCTACACTAACGTTACTCAAAGTTGTTGTCCAGTGTCGCGATCCAATGAAGCTTGACTTTCGACCTTTCCTATGTAGAGCAATGGCAACGATGCTATATTTCTATGCGAGGCACTTAGCCACTAAAGACCCAAAGGCCAGCCCTAGCTGACCCGGAAGCGCCGAGGCTTCACGACAAGGTTGGCAGCTACTCGCCGCGCAGAGCTCCGGCAAGGTCGCGCGGCGGTCGCCCGCGCCCGCGCCCCTCTTACGTAACCCGGCCCACCGCTCATGTTCGTGTTAATACCGATAACATACCTAAATGCTGGCAGATGCAATGATTGATTGCAAATTCTTGTTTATAAACCTAGGTTCAAGTTCACTAGGGTTAATTATCAATATCAAACAAACATTAGCAACTCCATTGCGAGCTGTTATGCCTCCTTACTGACGAAGTGATTTACGCTTTTAGGCCAAAGAAACTCGGTGATAACGACCATGAGGAGGAGTTTTATTACACGGAGCGGGAGACCGTGTCGCCGGCGCCGCCGCCCACCCTGTCGCACCAGGACATGTGCCGCCCGCCCTACGAGGACCCCGACTACCAGAGGCAGCTCGTCGGCACCTACAGGTATTTATCGCCACTGATACTATCATTATTGCAATCACAATCAAACTTTTAATGATTTATCTTACCTAATAAATGCCGTTTTTTGCAGGCAAGGGCTGCTTTCTACATTGCAGAATACCGCCAGGCCCATAAGCATTCCCTTAACGCATTCCTGGTCGAACTCACACTCACCTGTAAGTATCGATTGTTATTTTATTTTTATTTTTTATATATGGCAAACCAACAGCTACAGAAATTCGGATAAACTTAGTTTGGATTACAATAAGCCAATTAAAGGTTCACACTTTAGTACGACTGTAATACTCTGAACCCTTAGTGGTACCTATATAAGAAGTAACTATGTGATATGTTTGCTATTCCAGAAACACATGCGGCTGTCAGGTGCGGCCGGCTCGCCGAGCAGCCCGGGCCGCGGGCGGCCGCGCTCCGACAACAAGAAATGCCGCAAGGTGTACGGCATGGAGCAGCGCGACCTGTGGTGCACGCAGTGCAAGTGGAAGAAGGCGTGCACGCGGTTTGGCGATTAGCACGTGCGTCGCCGCATGCGCCTGCGCGCCCCTCACGCCGCGCACGCCGCGAACGCCGCCCTCGCCGCGCACGCCGCCCCCGCCGGGCATGACGCGCACGCCGCACACGCCCCGCAGCCCGAGTGCCGCACACTGAACTGAACTGAAACTACGTGATAATCACTGCGCGAGAACTATTCCAAGTGTGGGTCGTGATATGAGAAGTCCGAAAGAGTTTTAACGCATGAGAAGTTTATATTTAATATAAGAGGATACGGAGTAAATATATTATTAATATATTGATTATAATGAATATGAAATGTAAGGGAGACATATTTTTGCGGTTGTGGCATGTATTTTGACTGCATAATGGACATTGCCCACGTATTTTTGTAGCGCAGTAGATTCGCCTTTACCGTGACATGCATGCGGAGTCGCGTGTCGCTCACGGCAGTGACTGTGAAAATTAGATGTAAGAATTAGCTGTAAGATGAGACTGACGCGGCCGGTGCGGAGCCAGCGCGGCCTCTCAACTCGCGCAACGTGCTCATTCATTATCTATGACTCCACTATTTTTGCACTATATTACAATTTTATTTTTTTACTCTTCTCGATATTTATAATTATTTCCGGAACCGATCCGAAAATAATAAATGTGCGAGATTTCATGTTTATACAATGTAAAGTAGTTCCTCCAGAGCGCACGTAAATGCAAGATAATAAATTCAACTATTGATAGAAATTGATATCCGTCCACATTTTGGGATGTGCTTTATCTGAGCTGACCACCCGCGAGTCGCGAGCTCGCGGCGCTGCCCCGTGCCGGCCGGCCCCGCGGCCCCGCGGCCCCCGGCCCCCGGGCCCGCCGCGCCGCGGTCGACGCGATTCGGAGACTATCGACTCGGTGTTTACGCCTTTCCAGTCGAATAGAGTTCAGTGATATTATTCACTAAATTATAATCGATTTGACTGAATTACTAGATAATAACGAAACAAAGCTAAATAATATATGAATTAGTCTTATAAGTTATCTCAGATTCGACGAAAAGACTAAAAATCTTGTTTAGACTTAAATTTTTATGAACATATCTGTCGTATACAATGGTGGTCTTTTAAAAGAAGAACAAGATGAGAATACTCAAGAGGCCCCGCACGCCTGTAGTGCGATGCAGCGATGGCACCACCCAGACTCTGGCCGGCCGCCGCGCCCGCACCGCGCACGCCGCGCACGCCACGTACGCCGCGCACGCTACGCACGCAGCGCGCCGAGACCGATTATACGCGAAGGAATGGAAAGATGATTGGAAAGAAAACATAAAAGGACATGGCATTACAAGTAAAGGCGATTGCGAGCTGCAATATTATTTTATAAGTATTATAACACGATTATAGATTTCGTAAATAATAATAATATAACTAATTATATGATGAATTATTATATTTAATACATTTAAATTTAAAAATAAAATATATTATTACATATACTTTTAAAAAATAAAAGCAATGTTCGGATGTGTACATAAAATTATTATTATACATAGTATATTGTTACTTAAAATGTGATCGTTTAAAATTTTATACTTTAAAATTTTGATTACTTATATTGTCAGATATTAACAAGGACGTTCATAATTGTTCGAAATCTGTTTAAGTTTTAAATGCATCACATCGCGTTATTTCTGATCCCATATTATGTAGTTACCAAGATTTGTTGTAATATACTCTAACGTAAGCGAGTAATAAATACATAATAAACTTATTTTTAAGGAATTTGAATGAATAGTGGGTAACTATTTGTTGAAACACAAAACATGTGCCAATCGTGGAACATCTGACGAAGTTCGAATTAGTTAAAGTACTTGATTTGTTGCGGCCCTCCGCGGCGGCGCCACCAAGCGCACAGCATCGTACTTACCGCGCCCACGCTCATGGTACGGACCTCCTCGTATCATAACATTTAGATCTGACTAAGTATGTACCACTTAGCACGTGAACGTGGCTCACACACTCTCTCCGAAAGATTGAAAACAAATTATTTATATTCTTGCCAACGCTTCCGAGTAGATCATCACAAGGTGCTTTGCTTCATCGACAGAAATTAACGGTATTGATGATATTATTATTATTTTACGTGATGTACCTGCAAATATTACCAAATATAACATTTTCATTGCAATAATGGTTGTGATAAAACATCATGAAGTTGTCATGTATAGCAAAATTAACGTTTGTTTAACGCAACGATACTCCGCGCTCCCAAACCAAATGACCACGTCTGACGCAGGGCGGCGCCCGCGCACCCCGCGCGTCCGGGCGTCCGCCGTCGTCTTGTACACTAGGCTCCAAACGACAACTCAGCTAGCGATTTGACAACTGCCATAACGTAAGGATCTAGATATAACTGCGGTTAGATTGTACTGTAGATTTAATTAATAATACTTTAAGTTGGAGTCATAATAATAGTATTTAATAATGTTAGGTACAATAAAATTTTAATATTGTGTATTTACTGTTAAGGAGGTAGTGAGTTACATCATCACTCATTCTCTTTCCGAACATTGTACCTACATTGTTGTGCAGTATTTAGCTAGTAGCGCCTCCACAGCTGGTATAGCGCAGCGCGGCCGCTGCGCGCGCGCCGGCCGCGCCGCGTGTTCAATACTATACCGATCTCAATATATTTTGAAGCTATTAGATTTATTTATCGTAAACCTTTCTTATTTGCTTAGATTTTAGTAGATTATTTTTATTATCTTAATAAAGACAATTTAACTTGTAAATACCTAATTTACTTTTAAACTAATTTATTTAGCCAAAATTTTGCTCAATTTTGTATGCACTCAACACCAAAGTCATAATATTAACGAGGATACTACTTACATATCAGTACAAAAGAAGCATAATTGAGTCGATGAGTATAAAGTTATTTTTCACAAATACATAGTAAAAATAGTATTTTTGTGTATTCGTGCGTCCGCGTTTCATTGCTTCCAAACCATCGACTCGCGGGCTATAGTGCTCTCGAAGCGGCCCCGGTCCCTGCGGTGGACCAGTCGAATACTCGGCGCTAGTCGAGCTCTAAGTCTTTTTTAACGTAATTCAATATTTTCGGGTACAGGAAGGTAATATCAGTTCGGGTGATATTTAATAGGGAACTAAAAAATCTAAAATCACAATGCCAACACCGACATTATAATTATTTAATATAGGTACAGTTCTTAACCCACATATATTGTATAGGTACAGTAATTTCACAAACGAGCGTTCGTACTTAGAATTTATATTTTAAATAAGTTTGTCTTTTTCGAACCACTTGTGGCTTGTTGTAATGAAATTTCGGTATCGACGACAACTCAAGGTGCCTTTGCGATGTAAGATTATTATTATTGTGTAAAAGTTTCGTTGGATCAAAGAATTCGATCAAAGGGCACAAATTAAAAATGATTGCGCGTTGATGTCTTTTATATCAGTCAGCCGGAACCGATATAATAGACATCAACGCATACGCCCCGAAGTTTCGTCATCCGAGGAAAAGCTAAAAGTGAATGTTGATGTAATGTGCTGTAAGCAATAAAATAATTGTAAACCTAAAAAGTCCTTAGCTTAGTTTCTGATAACTTTTCACTTTCGTTAGTCTTCAATTAGGTATATACGCTTTTCTAAAACTACACTTTACGTCAAAGCTTGTTTTGTATATATGTAAATTCACTTCAATAACCATAAGACACAACGCTGAAGATTAATGCTGCTATACCGTACTCTGTAAGCTAGGTACACTGTTGATCGATCTCTACCAACATTGATATACATATACATACGATGAACATATTTGACAACGTGTTATCCAATTCGTAAATGACGTAATACGTAGCATATTTGCCTAAATATGTATAGTAGTCCTAAATGAGCTCGTATAT
The DNA here is from genome assembly GCA_907269095.1 of Blastobasis adustella. Classification (NCBI taxonomy): domain Eukaryota; kingdom Metazoa; phylum Arthropoda; class Insecta; order Lepidoptera; family Blastobasidae; genus Blastobasis; species Blastobasis adustella. The sequence goes on along the minus strand of OU026119.1, from coordinate 10,447,452 downwards.
AAGAGCCACTTTCACTATATTTAGTATTTTTAAAATGATTTTTAACATGTAATGCTATACAATACATACCATCAAAAACTAGGATGTATTTCTTCTTATCTACCTTCGTAATTTCGCATAGATTTATGGCACTATAATTTCGTTAATAATTTGGAAACATAAATAATTATTATCATTAGTTCTAATTTTGTCCATGTATTAATATATTTAATCAAGATTTATATCGTACTCTGTAAATAATTTCCTTTATTTCGCTAATGATACAAATACCGTACATGTATGTGGGCAATATTATTTTTTGAAAATATGTCTCCTGCCTTTTTAGTGGATACGATTTAATGCGTTACTAGTAGATATTTGTAAAGGGGTCGTGTACTTTGAACAAAGCGGAGAAATGAATGTGAGTTCAACCAAAATTTCCCTAATTTTATTGGCATTTCTATACGCGCCGTACGACGCGCGCCGCGCGCTCCGCTTAGTTCGAAGTGATGTTACGCGCTTCATACAAATCTGATTTAATTAAGGAATATTTGTTTACCTGCAAGAAAATTGTATTGTGCTTAATGAAATCTTGAATAGTGTATTTACATCTTCATGTCGTGGATAAGTGTTACAAGAGCAAGCAATAGCTACTATGTATTAATGATAAATAATCTACACTGAACGCTCCCGAACCCCAACCCGCCTATGTTATATATTTACATAATTTAGCGTACATACAGTTTACAACATATAATTTCATCCTTAAAGCTTAACTGACAAGAAACACAAAACGATAAAATTGTATTTTGTTTTCTAGCAATGAATGAACATACCTTACTGCACATAACTGAACATTCATACCTAAACAACTAAAACTGTACATTTATTATAATAATTATTTCTTAGAGCCGGTGGAGCGTGGATGCGCATCCTTTGATGGTTACCAGTAGTTTTAAGAATGTGTCTCTATGATCAAAAGATGTTGTGTCCGATGTTCTCAGTCGGATAAAGTGTCCTCTAGTTGTCAATATCACAGCAGTTTCGACAGAGCTGCCAGCGCGAACCGCGCCGCCCCAGAGGGACATATGCAGCAACTGAGCTGGCAATTACCCTACTGTGATATTAATAATTCTATTTATTATTTTTCTAGATTTATTATTTATAACTCTATTGTTGAACGTGAGCGTGTGTTATATTTTACTGAAGTTGTAGCATAGGTAATGTTATTTATAATGTACCTACCTAAATCTAAACATTAAAGGTCCATAAAGTGTTCCATTATGATTGATTTTATTGCGTATATAGATATTATAATTGTATTATTGAAATGTTTTTGTTGAATATGTTGAATTATATGTTCTTGACGTAAATAACTAAAAATTAGTTGGAAATTAATGAGTAATGGACTTTACAAACTGATCAGCCTTATAGCGTTTACTCTGAGCTCTCTATGATTAAATGTAGGTAATTGATTTAATGCATTTCATAATAAACAAAACTTAATTTGATTGCTCTACCAATGTAGAGAAAGTTACCTACATGTAAAAATTTTAAGAGTTTTGTTCAACGTGCTTCGGACTCTCCGTCTGAAATATACCTCAATAAGTTTAGAATGACTTTCTTGTGTCTGAAATATAATAATTTCCGTTATTGTAATCAGCGAGTGGCATTATTTTTTATCCCTTTTACCTTAAACTTTTTGGTAGCTGCCTAGACCTACCTAATTCATATTACCCAAAATATTTATTAGTTTCAGAAGTACTTAAATAAAAGTTTTTACAAAAGATAAATTCCAAGTACAAATAAAAGTAACTCAAATACAAAATCTTAAATTGTTGGGACAACTTTTACCTTTTCCCTGCCAACGGCCATGTAGCGCATGTACTTACCTACCAAATTAATTGTACGGAAGCTTGGTACGCGCATTGACTATGGCAATGAAAAGGTAAACTTAGTATTTAATTACACTGGTAGGCATCAATAGTTCGTGCCAATTGGATTGGCAATGGCGTGCCTTGCCCTCTCGGTCAAAAACCGGTAATATCTCATGAAAAATATATGACAACAATTATAAACTCTTCTATTTTATTAAATTGTAAGGAATACCACTATTTAAATTCAAATTTAAAATCATTTATTCAAATTAGGTTTTTACAAACACTTATGAACACAACTATCGCTGTGATCACTTACAAATTAATTCCGAGAGATTAATGACCGCTATTGACAGTCGGTTTGTCACGAACTATAGGTATACGTACTACCGAAATTATAATGACCTCAACATGGTTAAACATAGTCTTCCTACAGTATGAGACTCATGTATTTCACCTGTCACTAGTTTTAGGGGCCCTATTTTTGAACCGCGCGCATCCACGCGAACGCTCGCATTCTAATACCTGTCTTTTCTATCTCTAGCAACTTACCACGAATGTGAAAGAGACAGGTAGCGCAGGTGAGTGCTAGCGTGGATTCGAGCTGCTCAAAAATAGGGCCTCATAATACAAAAAACCGAAAATTTCAGAGTGGCGACCAAACTTCGTTCAATTAAAATGCCTATTAAAACATAATACCATAGAAAGTTTTAAACCATGTAATAAGAATTAAGTATAAATGGAATCTATTATTATTTCTCGAACAAGAATGGATATTTATATGGAACAAGTCTAGACCTCCTATGTTTAATTTATTTCAGATCGTTATTCATTTATATATAACTATATATATATATTTACAAATATAAAAATTAGATTTAAAAAACCTACTGTTTTATTTTTAAACTACCACATGCCTAACCCACAGTAATGTACACACGCCGACATCCCACAGGGGTACGCAGAGATCTAGAACCATAAGGTGTCCATTTATTTAGCAGTCTCACTTTATAATTTCATAGTTTTGATTATGCCAAAACATAATGCGAAATGTCCCGGTTGTGCTCTCACGAACAAGAGCCCAGGGTCCACCATTACACTACTTTATCTACACTCATACTTTCATGTTAAAATTTCGTACCTATAATTTTCTCAACTTTGCTGGAAGTAAGCTGCGAGTCAGTTCCTGTGGTATCTACGCGTCGAGAATATCAAGCGGCGGGAAATTCACTTTACTACTTTCACATTTATCTATTTATTTGCTTCAAACAAGAAAAAACATTCAGAAACACAAATTACAACATGTAGAAAAAATATTCTGTTTAGCGGGAAAATAATATTTGAATTTGAATTTGGAAATGGAATATTTGAATTTTCAATTTGTTAAAGACATTTAGGTATTCAGCGTGTCCCTTCGCCCGACACAAATTTAAAAAATAAAAGTGTTGCATAATGATTAAAAAGTTATTTTAGTAGTATGGGAAATGCTGTATCATAAACTTGGAATATTACGCTATGAGTGTAGATAAAAGTATTTTTACAACTCGATATCTGTCGCTTTCGAGTTGGACCCCCTATGGAAGTAAATAACTCAAGCACTCGTTTTTTATCTATTGACATCCGGGATATTAATAACGCGAAGATGTTTATCATTATTTTATAGCTCTACTATTGGCAGTGTTATTTTGTTTTTGTTTTTTAACCCCCGACGAAAAAGAGGGGTGTTATAAGTTTGATATGTGTAAGTATCTGTGGCTCTGGTTATCTGTCTACGGCATCGTAGCTCCCAAACGGATGGACTGATTTCGATGTGTTTTTTTTTATTGAAAAGCAGTTTAATCGGGATGGTTCTTTCTTAACTATGTATTATTAAAATCGGTTCAGTAGGATCACTACTTAGTTTAGAAAATATTTGGGTAGGTATATGTAAACTTGGTCAGGGCTTCTCCGACGTTTATCGACGTCGGTTAGTTACTTAGGTTATTAACATTTGTATAGTTAGTATCATTTCAGAGCAGGTTTTATGACAGTACACCACCAGAAGCGCCGCAGGAGCCTAATAAGTCGGAATTTAATAAGTTCTAACTAACTACTAAACCGATTTCGACTAAAGCGAAAAGGGGATGTAAGGCTCTCTGCTTTTTTTACTTCTAGAACCCAAACTTAGGATATGACATAAGTACCTAGTATCGCAACGAAAAGTCGAAATTTGGATCATTAAAAACATTGTTTTTTGTGCACGGGCAGACGTGATTTTTGTGGTTCTCCTAAAGGTCTACTATTGCTACAAAGTGTAATTTTTCTTATACTCGATGACGTACTACGACGGCCTCGCGAGAGGTGCTATTAAGTAATGCTATGTACACACTGGCCCAACGAACGCCAATAAATGGGTTTCGTTGAAACAGAATCAGAATATTTATTTTTCCACACAAACAAACTTAAAATAGCATAGGTACTTAAACATTTTAAATATAAATAGTAACTAATACCTATGTACATACAAAATTAAATAGACGGGTCACAGTCTCAAGTAGAGATGAAACGGATAGATGTTTGACCGAATACCGGATATCGGATATACGGCAGGACATAGTCTCTGAACAAGCTTGTGATTTTAAGTTATCGTACAATGTGAATAATTTTAATTTTGATCTCAACACAACCTTCGACCTACGACGGTTCCATAGATTCGAAATAAGCGTTTACACATTAGCCATTGTGGACCAGAGTGCAGTAAAAGATTCTCATAAGGTCAAGACAAACGCAATTGTAGGAGCAATTTGAAGTTTAATCCAATTTATAATAATTTACCTTAGAATAAACTTTGTAAAAGTTTTTTTTTTTCAAAACCTTCCTAATGAACAACAGGTGATTTGATTAATAGTTATAATTTTTGAGATTATTGAGTTTCGATGTACAAAATTACTTTTATTTACTTTTCATACATTTTTTGCTATCCGGCTGGGTGAGTACCACCACCTTATCTGTTTCTGCCACCAAACAACAATGCTTGCATTGTTGTGTTTCAGTTTGAAGGATAAGGTAGCCAGAGCAATTACAGGCATGAGGCATTTCATCATAGTCCTTACAGTGACAACGCACCTGCGGTTCTACATTTTGTTGCCTGCGACCTAAATGAATCGCCGATGTTATGGGCGACAGTTACCGCTTACTATAAGGTGGGCTGTCTGCTCGTTTGTCACTGTGTAGCATAAAAAAAGCTGTTGAACGTATTTAAAATGAAACTATGAAATCTGTTGCTGCAGCAGACGTTGATCATTGTTGACCGTACAACACTGTTGAAAACTGCCCACGATTATCTGTTGCTTTAACTAATTGTTAAACTTGCGTAAATGTACCATATCAATACATATGTTATTAAAATCATTATTATAAGCTATTGAAAATTTTATTTAAAAGTAGTTAATTAGCTACTTATGTCTTATTGTTAATAAAGAATACGGTTCAGCAGAAAGGATTACTATGACTCTGTGTAAAACAGATTATGCAGATAATAATTAAAATTCAGGTTATCAATGAATGTTTGCTTGCAAATGGTATTGTGATAGGTGAAATAGACATTACTCAAAAGGTTAGGGGCTATCTGAACATTTGTGCTGGAGGGCGTTTTACCCTCAACATAACCTGAGACTAGAGATGAAACGGATATCCGGTTACTAACCGATATCCGGCCTATCCGGCCGGTGTGTACACGTTCATCAACGGTTTGGGAACACTTCGATGACGGATCGGGATCGGGTTGCGAACAGGACGTAATCGTGTTGTGATCGAGAGTCTTGACAAATATATATTAGTCGGTGGTCTTGACCGCCGCCCCATATTTTATATTAGAAACAGGCAGATAACGAAACGACCGATAAGAATACATTGTCCTTTTTCTGTTCATGAACATGACGGCTAGGCAATCGACGCTAGACCTATTCTCGAGCCGCCCGTAAACGTACCGAACACGACCCGTTGCGAACAGTTTTACATAGTCGAAGCACAGATGAGAAATGTCACATTAATGTCAATTTTGACGTTTAAAGTTTGATGACTTCGTAAGTCTCTGTTGAACGACCCGTTGCCATTTCATAAAAAAATGAATGAAGTCTGTATGGTTTAGTTTGTTTATTTGTTAGTGGTTTAATTAGTCATTGGTGAAGTGAGTCAAAGTGAGTCGTGACGTGCGTGTATCGGAGCGGACTTTATTGATTATACTCATTTTACTTTTTCCAAATACAATAGTGCGAGTAACACTTAATTTCGATAGAAACAATATAAAAAGAGAAAAATTTGGTGTTTCAGTTAAATCAAAGGACTGATTTGACGCCTAGATCATGGGAGCAGTGCTAGGTCTTTGTACTGCAGCGCAGGTACGTAAATTGTTTGCATGTGGTTGATTCACAACATAAATTTGTTCTGTCGTTATTTTCTCTTGTTACCTAAGTACTTTTACTTGTCTAAAACAGCATTGGACGATGTTTTACAATAAAATATTAATAAGACGATGTTCAGAGAGATATGAGAATATATCGGCTATAGCATTATAGCACTTTCCTGTCCCTGATAAAGGAAAGTCGAGACGCAAAATATTTTGTTTACGTCTCTACTTTCATCAGTACAAAACGTAAAACATGATAATTCAACCACAATCAGTACTCTCATACCATAGAACATTGCAAACAGTTGTGCAAATCTTTATTGTTAGGGAAAAATTGCTGTTAACTAAGAGACTGACATAAACAACCTTGTGTTCTGAAAATCCTGTAATATATTTGGACAAATGAATATTAATATCCCTTGTCATTGTATGCATTGTTTCTATGATGATGGTCTTGCAAAGGATCTCAATTACTCTATTTTAGTAATGAATACACAATACAAGAAACATATAACAATAAATTTATGAAACCTTAAGAAATGAAAATCTTATGGTGAGGAAATGTTAACAGTCGCTCAACAATAATTACCAAATCTGCCAAATCCTTCACATCGTCAAAGCGGACCCTGGTCCCATTTGCGGGAGATGCTGGACTTATTTCATGCTTTTATGTAAAATAAGTCCATTGTGTGACTACAGATATTATTGTTTTTAGCTGGCATGTTGTTGCGGGAGCACAGCATGCTCTCTATGCTGCTCAGCATGCCCATCATGTACGAATTCAACGTCCACCCGCCTCATGTATACTGTGATGCTGTTGCTGGTCATGGTCGTTGCCTGCATCACTCTCTCACCAGGATTACACAATGAAATGAAAAAGGTAAATAAGTTACAATTAATCTGAAGATTTTAGAGTAATTGTGGTCAGGTACATCAAGAGAGCCTATATTATTTATTTATTTAACAGTTTAACAGCAATCTAATTCTATTTAAAATAGATACATTATCAAGTTGTAGTGCCTACTAAAGTGCCTAATGACTAAACTGCAATTTACTAACTTAATGCAGCTCTTACACCTAATTACGATGAACGAAATTGGTCTAGGTATAATATTATAATACAGTTATATCTCTTACAAATAAAATATAAATTTCTTTTTAAATTAGCAGAAAAAAAACAAGATATAGGTACTTTGTTCCCTGTATGAATGCGAGGCTGTAGGTGCGTGTTTAGGCATTTGTGTGTGTGTTTTCTGTGTAATTATAATTATCACTTATGTAAACAATAAATTTACTCATACTACCTAGAAATGTCTGCAAAAAAAAATATTTATTATACAGTAGCAGTGATAAGCTGATGCGTGTATATACTATATTTAAATTCTGTAATGTGTATCCAGTCTATTTTTATAACAGTTCACTGATAGAGCACTGATCACTGATTCCATGAAGCATCGGGAAGAGATAATATCAGGATCACTTTAGGTACATTCTCATTTTGTGAATGTATCACTGTGGCTCCTATATAACAGAGATCATGAAATACACAACATTTTTGTTCGTAAACATGCAAAAATTAATGTGCAGACAGTATTACATGATTGCAGCACTAACCTTATTTTCCTGGAGCTGTATTGACAATGATTTTAATGTTTTACAGGTCCCATTTTGTCAAAATTCTACAGGCTATATACCAGGAGATCTAAAAGTGGATTGTAATCAAGCTGTTGGTTATTTAGCTGTTTACCGGTAAGCTGTCATTTCATGTATTACATAAAACAGCACTAGAATAAATAAAAAGCAAAAGTTTTTTTTTGTTTGAAGTCACTAATCTCTGAAACTACTGAAGTTGAAAATTATTTCCCTAATAGGAAGCTTTATTCGTTCCAAGTCGCATTGAATAGTTTGTCCCGAAAACTAACTGGATCCCATGGGATAGTCAAATGTTAGCAGAGTTTTGCACTGAACACTGGTAGAAACTACTGGTGACTGCTAATATTTAATAGAATTGTATACTTATTTTTTATTTCAGAATCTGTTTTGCAACATGCCTCTTCTTTGTTTTGATGGCGCTCATAATGATTGGAGTAAGATCCTCCAAAGATCCGAGAGCAGGCATACAGAATGGGTAAGCATACTTATGAAAGTAATAATAATTTAGGGTTTGTGACAAAGATACACATTGTCCATACATAAAAATGTATAAATAAATATGTTCAGTATTCAGCACTTTTTACAAGCTTTTATTTAACTTGCACTGTTTGTATGTAAGTTGTCCATCAAAATTTGCAAACCGGTTGTTGGTATCCGATTGAGTTGAAATTTGGTATACCAATGTAACTTGGATGACAATGCATTAATATGGTACCATGGAGCTGGTCTGATGATGGAGTCGGAAGGTGGTGATAGGAACTAATGAACGCAATAACCCCATATTGTTTGGGCTCTTTGCAATGATCTTAATGTGTAGGTATTTATACCGCACGATAAAAGTTTGTTATGAAAAAATATGATAAATACTTATTTATTACTGTAACTTTATAATTTTGTTTTTCAGCTTCTGGGGTATCAAGTATCTGATCGTCATTGGCGGAATAATTGGCGCGTTCTTCATACCCGAGGGGTCCTTCGCGTCCACCTGGATGGTGTTTGGCATGATAGGCGGCTTCTGCTTCATAATCATACAGCTTATCCTGATCATTGATTTCGCCCATTCCTGGGCTGAAAGATGGGTTTGTGAGTACTTAACATGTTTCACGCCTAATGCCTTGCTATACACATTTGTTTGTTCCATTTGGAAATTGAGTATTTAGCACAGTGGAGCAATTTGTCTAAGAAAATAAACTAATACTTCCACATATTTAAATCACTAATAAAAATGTGAGGTAGTTTGGAAGATGATGATCAGTCATCTTTCGAATTACGAATCTGCGAAATTTGCTTTCTGGACTGCAAAGAGGAAGCATTGATTTGCCGCATTACGTCACTTTACGTTCCTACTTGCGCTATCCATACTACTGCACATATCTATGGCAGTGCAGTGAATGAGGAAAGTAACATGTTGCGTGTCCGGCAGCTAACTACGAAGAGTCGGAGTCGCGTGGATGGTACGCCGCGCTGGTGATCTCCATGCTGACATGTTTCACACTCGCGATCGTCGGCATCGTGCTGCTATATGTCTTCTATACCAAGGTAACTTGTGATATACTCGCCTTATTTGAAATGCACACAGCTTTCTTAATCCATCTCAATTTATCCATTAGATTGGGTCAATGATTAATTGTTTACAATTACGAGAATAAAAGGAGGCGCATGTTGAACAGTTCAACTTGAACTATACCTACTATAAGCTTAATACAGGGTTGTAACGGAGTATGTTGACAATATTTTATTTTATGTCTCTGTTAGGTATTACCTTACAATGTCTGCATAGTTTAATAATGTCAAGAAAACTTTGTCTTGATTTGTCACTGTTTACCACCAGGAAGCTCATGCGCTTTCCAAACGCAAAATTAAAAAAATATGCTAACAATGTAATCAGCAAGATGACTCCTATGCACACAGAAGTCCCGGGTTCGATTCCCGGCCGAGCAGAAATTTAAATTATGAATTTTAATTTCTGTTACGTTTGTCTGTTACATGTATAATAAGTATGTATTACAAAAAAAGTATAAGTAGTTGTTTATCAGTTATCTAGCACCCATAACACATTGCTTACTTTGAGGACTAGATGGCGCTGTGTGAATTGTCCAAGCATATTTATTTATTATTTATGCAAACAGTTAAGATTATGTGATCTCCAACATGGCAAAAACGACAAGATGGGCTGACTCCACACCTTTCACAGTCCAGCGGCTGCGACCTGTCCAAGTTCTTCATATCCGTCAACCTGATCCTGGTGGTGATAGCGAGCGGCATCTCGATCCTGCCTTCGGTGCAGGAGCACCAGCCACGCTCAGGCCTCCTGCAGTCCTCAGTTGTGGCGTGCTACGTAATCTTCCTTACATGGTCAGCCCTGTCCAACGCCGATAAGGAGTGCAACTCCTTTAGCGGCAATCAGGTAATTTAATTCAATTCGTTTATTGCGCTTCCATGTGTTAGTAAATACAAGTCCTTAAATATATATGTTAGTACAAGACATGATACCCAGGTAGGGTATAGCAATAATTTATAGTTGGAATTTTATTTATTTATGAGGTGTATCAGTTAAGGGAGTCGATTTCCATACTAAATTTGTTTTCCATTCTTTCGTTCGTTTGAGTGTTTAGTAATAGAATTATGGTTTATACTCTTTGTAAATGTATTCAATGGTGCGCAAAATATATAATAAAGCAGTTAAGTCGGCAAAACCATAAATCGCCGCTAGATGGCGTTCTGTGTTTTGTGATTTTATTATTTTTCTTTTTATTGCTGTATTTTATATGATTAAAATGTAGCAATCCATTTCACGCTCATTTGATTACATTTACTAAAGGCCAATTGCATACATTAAAAACGTCAAACCCTTGAAAGAATGGATGAATTAGGTTACAAAAAATCTATATGAATAACATTCCCCCTTAATAAACATTTTAATTCTCGATTAAAAGACCAAGAAAGTTTAACTTCTAATATTTTAAAGTGAAAGTATATTATTGAACAAGTAAAACTAACATATATTTTCACTGTCTAACACGAACTAAACAGAATATTTTATGTACTTTTATATATTTTTATATTATGTACTTTAATATAACACATTACATTTATAAATGCATGTCCAGGGACCGGAGGAAACATATTGGGTATGTACCCGGTGGGAATCACCCCTCGAAGGTTTTATTTTAACACCTTCCTTCATTTACCTCCCTTTTCTATACCGTCTTATAAATGCACGAAGTACCTTCAATCTTTTCTGTATCGTTATCCTTACCAAATTTCAAATTTATGTGTACATATTAGTAGCATAGTTAATTAGCCTAGCCATGTACTTATAATAAATAAAAAAATATAGAGCTCATCCTTCCACCCCACATCAACAGAATAGTAAATTCCTACAAATGTTATATTTGATTTAAGCATACAAATATCCTTTATTGCCGCATTCATCTCTACGAGAGCCCCGATTCCCCGCTATTCTCTAATGATATGCTCCATCCCATGATGCATCTTTTTTATCATTTTTCTAATCTTCAAATTATTTCAAAGAAAGGTCCTTGAATAACGTACTTTACTGTAGCCTAGTCACGTCCATCCATATTGTAACTGTCCACACTCTTATACACATTTCTTATTCTTATCTTTTTCTCGCTTTCAATCCTTTATCTTTCTATATTGTCTCACTTCCTCACCAATCTTGCAGTCATCTTTCGACGGGCAGTCGATCATTGGGCTGGTCGTGTGGGGATGCAGCGTCCTCTATTCGTCGATCCGCACGGCCTCTTCGTCCTCCAAGATTACGATGTCCGAACACATACTCTCTAAGGAGGGTAGTACAGGTGAGAAATTCCACGTATTATACATTTTCAGAAAAGGAATCCCAGAATTTTCTCTTAATTTCATCAAATTATTCTTATTCTACGTATCTGTGTCAATAAGGGTGCGTCCAAATCTCCCGAATATGCAGTTGCAGCAACGCGGAGCGTTCGAGATATTTGGACGCACCCTTTTGTAAGTGATCAAACACCCATTGTAAAGGTGGCAACTTTATATATATATTAAATTATCGTTGTAATTAACACCCGTTGGTTTTAACAATCGCATTTAAATAGGTTGTGCAGTACCACATAATAATAATTTCCATTTCATTGGGGATTCCGAATTTTGCGTGACCACTAACATTTTGTGCATTGTTCGTCGCGTTGGCGCGCCGGCGGCAGCAGGCCAAGGAGGGCTCATTGCTCACGAAGGTAACTCATTCGCGAACCCCATGCTATTTCCATGCCACATCAACTGAACCATTGTAAAAGGTATAAAACATAACATTATTTTGGAAGGCTAACGGTGGATAGTAGGTAACAGTAGATACCTTACCTAGATACAACAATGAACTTCAAATCAACTACATCGGAAGTTACTCATTCGCGAATCCTCTACGAACTCCATGCCACATCAATCTATTTGTTAAAAAAAAAATGTTCTGGGACAAGCACATACCTACTTGTCCGATAAATAGACCTAGGGCAAACTAGTTTGACCTAAAATGGGTTTGGTTGGGTCTACATTGAACATGTACCTAGTTGTAGTTACTGTAGATTTAGCATTTTAGCATTTTTCGACAGAAACATCCTAACTATTGATATTCATACTTTGGGTTCATATGGTCCGCCACATCAAAATGTCTACTGTATCATAGCATTGAAAAATGTTGGATTCATGAATACTGACTAATGTAATGAATATGTCTGCTTTTAGTGTCAGTTTCAAAGAAATTAATTGTGGTCCTCCTAGCTTTAGTGGCTTACTTCTAACTGCTTACGTCCTATAAAATGGTGTGGGAGGGTGTCATTTCATTATTTACACGTGTGTTCATCCAACACCCTATCTAATTAAGCCGCTTAAATTTTAACTAAGGAGGTACATTTTTGTAAAACTTCGAGCCAACTGCTTATTGAACAATTCATAATTTTTGTTTACTATCGATTAGATATATACGTTTCGGTATTAATTCTCAGCAGCTACTTTATGGGGCAATTGCATCCAGGCAGCTCATTGGCCAACTCCCGACTTCCTCAACACCCCTTCACCATCGAGAATCCGCGATAGTTACAGACGTTCCGTTTTGACTGGAGCCAACCAGCTATCAGCTGCAATTTGATTCTAATCCTTACGCAATATAATATAAAGTCGCGCTTTGGGTGCGGGGGACGTGGTCGGACGTCCGAATAAGGTCGGCTCGCTCGCGCATCCGAATTAATCCAAAAGCGACTTTATTTTGCATATCATAAGGATTAGTATCGCTTGCAACTGACGGTTGGTCGGCTCCAGCCACAATCGGAGCGTCTGTTACTAGTTTTAGTGGTCAGTAGTAGTCGAGTGGTTACGGTGAGTCGGGAGTCAGCCAATAAGGCCTCTCTGTCCACAATGCTAACAGTTGCATTGTATCGCTCGACTGAGCGCAGGGTATGATTCCATAGAGGGCGCCGACGGCGGCGAGGCGGGCCGCGAGGGCGAGACGAAGGTACACGACAACGAGGGCGATGAGGTCGTATACTCGTGGACCTTCTTCCACTTGGTGTTCGCGCTGGCAACACTTTACATTATGATGACGCTCACCAACTGGTACAAGTGAGTAACTTTTAACTACTTACTAATTGTATTGTGGAGTTCATTAGGTCGAATTGTGCTGGCAGAGAGTGATCTGTCTCCAGAAGGATGGGCGATACGTAGCGATGCTTCTTTTAGAAATATTAAAAGGAGAGAGTTGTTTTTTATGTTGTACCGATGGAAATTGGTCACCGCTGCCTAAGGCCAGGGGCGACACCACTGCGTTGCCCACCTTTAATAAGGCCTATAATGTCTCAGGTGCCTTCTGTAACTATTCAAAGAGAAATGTTATTCTTGTCACTGTAATCACACTCACGAGGCCGGCGAACAATACCCTGGGTATTGTGGCTTCTTTTTATTATTAATGGGTTTGCTCTTGACTTTGTTGATGGGTTTGTTTGGTATATCTTATCCTAAGATAGGAGACCGAGCTTACCCATAAGTATTATCATAATATCCAGTCGGCTTATAACGAATAAAAATGTTTGCAGCCCAAGTTCCCAGCTGTCGAAGGAGAACATGGCGTCGATGTGGGTCAAGATCACGTCATCGTGGATCTGCGTCGGGCTCTACATCTGGACTCTGGTAGCTCCAGCCATGTTGCCCGACAGAGAATTTTAATGCATTTACTTCAATGCAATTTCGGACTAAATTAGTTCACTCAACGAAATGAAATATAATTATGTGCCACCAAATACGGTATCCAATGGTATTTTATTAAAAAAACTAATTTTGAATGAGTGATTACTAAATAACTCCGAATATGATTATTATGTATAATACTTCATTAAAACATCAACTATTTAACCCTTTATTGCATGGATTTTTTGGATATTATTGTTATTCTACTGCCAAATGTGACCTAGAAAAAAATTAAACAAGAAACCAAAAATATGTTTTAAGTGATAATCAATCAGTGAAACAGTAATGTTCACATCATAATGTTTTGACTAACATTTAAAACGGAAGAATTTTAACGCGAACAACTGCTTTACTAACTAATTTCAGTTCCTCAGCGTAATTTGGAGCATAGGTTTTTATGAAGTTAAACACAAACTAAGCTCAAGAGATCATGCTTGTCGTCTTTGGCCGAGTCAAATGTTTAGTGTTCCAGATTTGACCCGACATGTGGTAAGGGGTAATCAATTTCATTAGAATGAGATCTCAACTATTGTTTTATATGTTTAACTGAACTTACTCCGAATTCTCTTGTTTCCTTGCCTGAAAGTGATATAGCCTTTTCTGAATTGCTTGTGTCATATATTATGTTCTTTTCTATTTTTTATTAATAGTTACCTACTGTGTAAGAACAATTTTATTATTGAGCTTTAAATGTCCTGTGTAGTTTAATATAGGATTAATTAATAAATTATCATCTCCATTAATTCAAGTTTTATTTCCAATTTTAAAAAAAACATTTAAACTTAAATTAGTTAATTTCAATCAGATCTTTATCTATTATTACTACATATTTTATAAGGTTTGCATATTTCTTTAATAATGTTCTCCAGTAACATTTCACATCATTGTCAGTTAAATTGTCCCAAATGTGTTGAAAACCTCTCATTGCTATTTCTTTTGCCAATGAGTCATTTTCTTTGAAATATTCCAAAATCGTTTTTAATTCTTGTTCAGTGGATTTAGGGCTGATGGGTACATAGTGGACCCATGGTTTTAAAGAGGGATAAAAAAATTCTAACCATTCATCCCCAACATGAAACACAAGGGATTTACATAAAAATAAATGCTTTAATCTGAAACTAGCTGCAACACCGCGATAGTTGAAAAGATACTTGAATTTGCAATGGTCTTCAAATGATACTTCAGATGCTGGAGGGGCATACAAAGTATCCTGGAACAATAAGTAAGTAGGTAAGTAAAAAGTAAAAACTCTATATTGCACACACAAAAGTAAAAGATACATAAAAGAAAAACATCTAACCATTTATATATATATATATATATATGCTCGCAAAGATGGCCTTATCACTTTAAGCGATCTCTTCCGGACAACCTTGGATAGAGGTAATTATCACAGTATTTTATAGAAGTGCAAATAAGGAGAAAAACTAAAATATTGCTTACACACGTCATCATAAACAAATATACAAAGAGAATACCATAAATATAATATTATAAACTATGGATAAATAAAATTCTATTCAATATACATATTTTAAATATACAATAAAAGAACTAAGTTCATTATGTTACTTTGCTCTGCAACAGTAAATATATCCTAACAAAGAAAAATCCAAAACTGAAAGTATTAGTAGCTCTGCCCTACCTTGTCTGATTTCCAAGCTTGATTTTTAGTATATTGTGCATCAACAATATCAGGATGAGATCTAGATAACAATATTAGAGCATCTCTATCCATACTCGTCCTAGACCCTCTAAAAAATGCTTTGTCTTCCTTCAACTTCCATTGCCATCTAAAACACAAAGTATAAATATCTTGAGATCGCAGTGTCAATAGTCATTCCAAATTCAGAATTTCCTTTAATTATATTTATATTTTATAGCTTACCTATCTGCTGCTGCAGATATTGAAAGCCTGTGTTTGTCCCACCTGCCGATACCTGTTGGATACAATGCAATTGCTGGTCCACCTTCCCAAAAACTCCACGTAGGGTACATTATATCATAATATTCTTTAGTCTGCAACACAAAAGTATTTGTCAATATAGTAATGTTGAATAACGAACACATAATATTTAGTAGTGGTTGATCTACATTTTAATAACCTTACTAAAGGAAAAGACAGGGGTTTTACTATGACCCCAGTTCGAGTTGACTTGTGGCCAATCCCTAGTATTGATAATCAAGTCCATATTGGGTAGTTTAGGTGCAAATTCTTTTAAATAGTGCTCGATTCCCGTACATCTTGCTGGAAAGTGACAGTTTTCTTCTCTGTATAATTTCCCATTGAATATCTGAAATTAAAAACTATAGTTAAAATAAAGGCAAAAGCTCTTAAATATTTTTGAGATAATGAATGATAGAATAGAATATAGCAAGGACCTCTGTTCCTCATGATGGTGATGATGATGAATAAATAATAATTATTAATTTTTATTAATTAGCTTACTTGATACTTGGTGCCTCTCGATTTACCTGCAGCGATATCTTCCTCAGTGATTCCCTTTGCAAATGGTAACAAATCATTTTCAATTACAGCCTTATGGCACCCACAATTTTTAGTTTCACATGGCTTGTACGCATTTAAAGCACTAGTTATCTTATTGTGAATTGTTTTTGCCCATTCATTAATTTCTGATGAGAAGAATAAAAGAAATAAAACACGAATGTTAATTGATATGCAACTTCCAACCGTAAGTTTAGGACCTACCTTTACTGTATTTATTGTGGCCTTCAGGGCAAGTATTATCTATGTTGGCTTGAGTATCATCACTACTATTTACTTGTTTTGAAACAAATAATAACAGTAAAATAGATAATAAAGACATTATAATAAATGCGGATGAATACAAGCCTTCAAGAACATCACAAAAACATTATTATATTACACTTTCTATCAAGAAAAAACAGTATATCATCATAATTTCGTAGAAAACGTAAAAACAAACAGACAAATCTAAGTTAATCTAACCTAACCAGTGTTGCCAGACGTGTTCAGTACTTTTGCCCACAAAGGTTGTTAGAATTGCCCTTTTCGACCCAAAATCGCCCATTTTCATGTTTTTCAATGAAATTCGCTTATTTACTAAAAAAACATTAAAACATTTATTCATCGGGTCTTGAAAATAGTACCTAAATGGTTTAGACAGTTTAAGATAGACAGATAACCGAAGTGGCTGTTGATACGTGTAGGGGAACACATTGACATTATTTGTATCTAGAAAAATCTATATTTATCGAAAACTCGCCCTTTAAAGATTTTTTTTTTTTTAACATCGTTATGTTAGTCTGTTGAGAACCGCGAACCACCGGCGCTGTACGTACAAGTATAAAATTTCTGAAAGTGGCTGTTTTTCCAAAATTGCCCATATTTTGTCGGTTTCGAGAATTTTCCGCCTTTTTGCCCTTTTTTCAAAAAAATCCTATAATTGCCCATGGCGTGGGCAATTGCCCACGGTCTGGCATCAATGAACCTAACTGAACCAAGCAACCCTAGCGCTCTTTCTGTCAATCAATCAATCATATCTGTAAGTGAAGTGACAGTCACCGATTGACAAATGCGGTGTGACCAATTTTAAATCAAGATTCTGTTGGTTCCATTAAAAAAGGAAATAAAGCTTAGCTAATAGCAGTAGCCAACAGCTGATTACAGTCCGCTTAGGACTACCAAAAAAAAAGTTGTTTTTTTACCACGTGGTCCTACATGTTTCCAAAAACAAAATCAGTGTTAAATTTGTTTAGTTTAATACGATTTTTAGGTTTGTTTTCCCGTTCGGGCCACGACGTCCATAGTTGGGTGACAGCTTCCATTCGGGCTGCGCTTCTTAGAGAACGTCAAACATCTACGATACGGAAGGCAAAGTGAGTCCTTCGAATTTGTGTAAGTAATTTTAATAGTAAGTAGGTTATTAAAATGAAGAAACATGGCGTTGCAGTTAGTGAGAGATCACTTGGCTTTCGGTAAGCATGACGAATATATTAATAAAGCTTGAGATTTTGCTCGTATAAAAGCATTGCCATACGACACAGTCTGATTGTAAGATCAGATTGCTTGATTGAAACAATTTGATTGTCAAATCAGCAGGGTCTCCAGATTATGCATGTAATATTTCCCCAAATTAGTTTTGTATGTAATTTATTAAATAAATCTATTGCGGAAAGATTAATATTTTCTCATTGTTTCTATTATTAATTTGACATCTACAATAAATAAAACAGTCTTTCATTTCCCCAAAATGGGCGAAAGCCCCCTAATCTGGAGACCCTGATTTGATTGTCCATCCAGGCAAGGACTTAAGTCGACCGTTCCGAGCCGGCTAATGCTAGTGTGCCGATCCGTCAGATTGAGTACTATATTAGTACACTATCTGGAGAATCGCCACACTCATGGCTGACATACAAACGTATAATTGTTTTTACTAGTCGGGAAAGGCTACATTGCCAAAGACATTATTTTTTCTCTATGTACATTGCCGACTAGTCGGCAAAACCATAGAGAAAGAATTTTATATACAGAAGCAGAGAGTACGTTGCGAGTTTAAATACGAGACAAAATGTTACACATCTCTATAACACACACACTAATGCAAATGCAGGGACGAAACAAGTCAGCCCATCTGTAGATAAGTTATATTTTGCTAGGACTTTCTACTCGTAACGAACACAAACAATTCTGACTTGTATTTCGCTCTAAATGACTACGAAATGTTTTTAAACTTGTCTTTATTATTTAATATTGTCATTATAATAAAAGGTAAGGTGTCTAGTGAATTAAACCCACCACGCCCTGATACCTACCACCGTCTTTTCGATCTCTCGATCCTACATACAGTGAATCGGTAGTGCTTGCTTTTGCAAAAAGGAGGGTTATGATTTTGACCGGTATTAATGTTTATTTGTTGCCTCATAACTTCTAAACTAAGTAGGCACCTACTTACTTATCGTTAAAAGCGTCTTCATTGTTCACAGGTTGGCCTATGTGACTTCACAAATTGAATATGATGCAATCTAGAGGCCCGCCATAAAAAAAAAATGAAAAGTATAGGTACATTAATATATTAAACAGGCAGCATATTCTTTATTTTTAGTAACAATTCATATAATGCTGGTGCACCAGGACAGAAGGGACTTGCATCTAATTATTATCTTGTTCTTCAAAATGTTTACAACGCAGCACTTCCAATTTGCAACCCAGACATAACCATGTCCGGTCTTTAGGAAACTTAGAAAAACAAATATTTATGTAAATAAACGTAAATACGCGATTAATCCGTTGTTTGATAAAATGTCTGAACATTTTAAATGTCATCTAGGTACATTTTCGGTATGAAACCCTAATACATATAAAATTGTGGACCGCTATTTACAAGATTTGAGTATTAAAATTCTAAACAATAAATGCTAAGTCCGACCCTGTTAGCATCAAAATATTTTCGTACCTATTTATACACCGAAATATTGCTCAATTTGCCAATAATTTTAAATCTATCTCTAATGGCATGTTGTTTTAGGGTAAAACATTTCAATTATTGCAAATTCACACTATTATAATGCATATTTTTGTCACAATTTCTAAAATTATTTTCCGATCGCCGCGACCACGAATGTTTACTTACCGGTGAAAGGATAATCCAGGTGTATTTCCATACTTTCTGCTTTCACATAAATGTGCACTAAATTACGCACAAAATTACAATCTTTTAAATGGTTTGATTTAAATTTTATAAGGAAATTATAAAATTTATACCGATGTTTCAAAAGAAAGTCGTTAGGAGCGGCTGCAATATGTCGAACGTTCAAAACATTGCGCGCGTAATGACGCGCGGAAAATGTTCCGACAACGTATTCTAATAGATGAAAAAACGGGATAGCAAGATTTATAATCATTGTAGAGTTAGCGAACGGGGAATATTTGTGATTTGTGTCTAGTCTGTTGTCTGTGGCAAAAACTGCCGACTAATCGGCTCTTTTCTTTACTTATATTTATTCTCAATGCTGATTACAGTCGAGTGTTAAAATCAATTCTACCAAAACGCACACGTGTTTCTATTTTCCACCAAATGGAGCCCATTATATCTTACTTAGGGCTTTACTTAAAAGCCAAAGCAAACCAAAACTATCGACATCCTATCAAAGGCTAGGCGGTAGCTTCTACACAAGTTTGGTTTTGTAGTACTGCTGCCAGGTTTGAAGTGGAACAGCCAAACATGAAGTGGTTGTTTTGGATTTCTGTTTGGGCCAAGTCATTTGGTTTACTGGTTAAAACCGGGAAATCACAAGCATTACTCATCGGAAGCCCTTATAATAATAATAGTAATCTGCTGTATCCTCACGTTGTCGTCGTGGCGGGGCTTGCGTGACCCAATGACCCTTAGGGCTATGCCGGTAGAGCCACTCATGCCGGACTAAGGCGAGGATCCAGACTAAGAGGGATACAACCTAAGCTAAGGTGGAACAGCATACGCCGGGAGCTGCGTTGCCAGGAGGGAGCCTGGTCTTTAGTATGCGGACTCTGGGTACCGGGGGACACCCAGTTTTACTTACCCTTGCCACGGTGAACGCAGGGCTCTGCCGTGATTGACGCGTCGTCCCTAGCCACTCGTGGGAATTATATGAGAAGATCATTAAGAATTAAAACTAAAAACTCTGCCCAGGTTGCACCTGCTGCAGAAAATATAGCGACCAAAGCTACTCGTTCATCATCCCCAATATCATCTACAGATAGTTTATTTCAATCATCGTATTCATCCCCAAATCCATTCGAGAGTCTATTAAGTTCTCGGGCATCTACTGTGGTACCCGTATCAATGGATACTGAGCATGAGATGCGTGTTTTACTCCCAGCCTCGGATGTTGCGCGGGAGTCAAATGCCTTTTTACCCGCGTCCACCGAGGCTGGAAAACCTAGAGTACGCATGAACTGGAGCAAAGATGTAAACATATTCATCATGCGTACTTATTACCATATAACGAAACCCGAGACAGATTTCACAACCTATAGAAAAACTCTGCATGAATTTTTCTCGTTGCGGTATCCTGAAGTTACAGTATCTGAGCAAAGAGTATTAGATCAAAGAAGAATGATTGTGAAAAATAAATATCTATCGCAAGAAACTCTAAATACAATTAAAAATGAAATAGGAAGGCATTTTCAAACAAACTCAGAAGTTGCTCGTAATGGTAGTACCTTTATAGAGTCTACCTTTATAGAGTCTGAGCCTACGTCAGAACCACAGACACAAACCACACACTTGCATAATAACACTGATTCTTCGCAAAGATATACTTACACAAACACACTAACTCCTAACATAAACTCACAAGCCGAAGTAATAACACCACAAATAGAACTTGTAGAAACCTTCTCCGACACAACAATCGAACAAATAAACTACAAATTAAAAACAAAACTTCAAGAATACTCCGAAATAGACCCAATAGAGAGACCATACCTGCCGAAACTAAAATATACAAAACAACTGACGTATCTAGTAAAAATATTCAATGTAAACATTCTACCTCGGTACGTTTCCCAAGATTCACAACTAAATGATGTTCATACCCTCATAGCACAGCATTAGTTATAGCAGAGGAGCTAAATTATAAAATAATCCACAATAATGAATATACTAGAAGAAAAGATAGCGATAAACCGGCAGTGCAGGTACGTCTACAAAAAGATATAGAAAAACTTCGAGCAGATATAGGAAGACTTACACAATACATTAATAATAATAGATCGTAGAGATTGGTTAGAAAAGTTCAGGAAATTTTCAAAAATAATACAAATATTCTACTTATGAAAAAGATAACGTAAACGCTAAAGAATATTTAGATACACTAAAACAAAAGCTAGCACTAAAAACTCATAGACTCAAACGGTACAATAAGGCGCAAAAGCGAAAAGATGATAATATAAAATTTAAAACGAATGAAAAATTATTCTACAGAAACCTTTGTAATTCACGGGCAGGTTCTAATACCAATGATAACCATAGTGAAATGCCGACAAAAGAGTTGCTCGAAAACTACTGGTCCGGTATATGGGAAGAAAAGGCACAGCACTACGATAATACAGAATGGATAAACGAAGAAACTGCAAAATGGAGTGGAATAGAAGAAATGGAGTTCCAAGAAGTATCTGAAGATGACATTGCAAATATTACTCTTAGACTTCATAACTGGAAGGCACCGGGCATTGATAAAATCCATAACTATTGGTATAAAAAACTTACTAGCTTACATAAATACATAGCAAAAAATATCACAGACATAATTCTAGGCAAACAAAATATACCACAATTTATTACAACAGGAATCACTTACATGCTCCCTAAAACTAAAAACTGCACACAACCCTCACAGTACAGACTTACAACGTGTCTATCCACAATTTACAAAATCCTAACTTCAGCAATTACTTCAAAAATTACATCACATATAGAATACAATCAAATTTTAGCAGAGGAACAAAAAGGCTGTAGAAGAGGACATATGGGATGCAAGGAACAACTGATCATAGATTCTACTATTCATAAACACGCCAACTCTAAAAACAGAACACATACATAGACAGATTTATAAAATAAACCCGACTATAGTTGAATTCCTACGCAATATCATGACTTTCTGGAAAACAACTTTACATTTAAAACAGGGCAGCAAATCTATCTCAACACGTCAAATCAATATTGAAAAAGGTATCTACCAAGGTGACTCTCTGAGTCTCTTATGGTTTTGCCTCGCCTTAAACCCACTGTCCAATCTACTACACAACTGTCGAGCGGGATATCGGCTATGGACGACATCAAACTGTAGGTACGCAAGAACTGAAATAGAAATGAAAAGACTTGTAGAGACTACGTCAAAATTTAGTAACGATATTAATATGCAGTTTGGCCTAGATAAATGTAGAACTTTGCATATTAAGAAAGGAAAAATTCAAGCAGGAGACTATTTAATAGACGACAACCATATAATAATAGCGATGGAAGCAACAGATGTTTATAAATATTTAGGGTACAATCAGCTAAAAGGTTTACAATACACAGAAATAAAGCAGTCACTTATAACTGAATATAAAAGACGATTATCTGCGATCTGTAAATCACAATTATCTGGAAAACATCTGATCAAAGCAGTCACTACTTACGCAATACCCATACTAACTTATTCGTTCGGGGTAATAAAATGGTCAAAGACAGATATAGAGCAAACGGGACGTATCACACGCGCTACACTTACCCGAAATAACCACATACATCCTAAATCTGCAGTAGAAAGGCTTACAATTAAAAGTCAGAGTGGAGGTAGAGGTGTTATTGATATCCACCACCTTTGGCAAAAGCAAATTAACGGACTCAAAAAATTCTTTAGCAGTAAATCTCAAACGAGTAACATTCATTTATTAAATTACTCAAAATGATAAAAATCTTACACCACTTAATTTAATTGACAATACGCACCATCCTGATTTAGTAAACG
Organism: Blastobasis adustella; assembly: GCA_907269095.1. Classification (NCBI taxonomy): domain Eukaryota; kingdom Metazoa; phylum Arthropoda; class Insecta; order Lepidoptera; family Blastobasidae; genus Blastobasis; species Blastobasis adustella. Next base: position 10,423,839 of record OU026119.1, on the reverse strand, counting down.
TTCAAGAACAAAAAATAGAAGAATGAAAAAAGAAAGTGTTACACGGTAGGCCACGATTTAGAACAGCCATACATAGATAAAATTGCTTCCAATAAGTGGCTCAAACTAGGCAATTTATTCCCTGAAACCGAAGGGTTTATGATTGCAAAGGAGGTCATCAGGATCTGGAAACAGGAAAAAGTTTATATAATACCTATAGTATTATCCACCACCGGAGACATCCCTAATCATATCTACAATAGTCTGAAATCTCTTGATTTGCCAGAGATGGGTGCGGTCCGCACCGGGCGGCACTTTGCCGGGGGTGGCGCTGCGGAGGTGGCCGTTAGAGAAAAAAAAATTCAAATATAAAAAGAAGTTAATTTCTTTCAGTTAGAATATGCATCCTGGATTTCATTTTCTAATTTTTCATGTGTCGGTGCCTTCACTATTACCGTTGTGTCATCCGCAAAAAGCACAATTTTATATTCTTTCATAAAGTTTGCTAGGTCATTTATGAAAATCAGGAATAGTGTATTCCCTAGTGATGATCCCTGTGGAATGCCTATCGATATGTTACCAACGTATGACCTGTACTTTTTTCCATTTATAGGAACTTCTACCGTCTGTTTTCTGTTAAATAAGAAAGACTTTAATAGTTTTTGGGCGTTCCCTACTATTCCATGCCGTTGTATCTTGAGAAATCGCCTACTTCACGAACGCTCTTTTGCGCACGAGTATCATTACAACCTCAACTCCTCACTGAAAGATTAAAATTTATCTTTTCTAGTCTTCCTTTCAGCAAAGTTTTTGATCACACTTTCAATATCGATTGCATCAGTCAGGTCTTGTTCAATCGACAATCATTTTTCTAAGTGATATTCCACCTTCTACTCTATGTCAAAAAATGTTAATTTCACTTTTCAGGTTAGTGTTATTCAATAAAAGTACTCTTTTTACCGTGCCCCAAATTTTTTATAATGGATTGCAAAAATAAGAGGGCGGCAAATTTGGAATCCGCACCGGGTGCTAGTGACCTATGCTACGCCACTGTCAATGAACCTTAGGGCTAGGCCGGTAGAGCTACTCATGCCGGACAGGCCTAAGGTGAGGATCCAGACCAAGAAGGATACACCCCAAGCCAAGGTGAAACAGGATGTGCCGAGGGCTGCGTGGCTATAGGGGAGTATAGTCTAGAACATGCGAACTCTGGAGACCAGGGGCCCTCCAGTTTCAACTACCCTTGCCACGGTGAATGCAGGGCTCTGCCGTGGTTGACGACCAGTCCCTCGCTACTCGTGGGACTAAAATGAGAAGGTCAACAAGAATTAAAAATAAAAACGCTGCCCAGTCAACAACTGTTGCGGCAACATCATCATCATCATCACCTTCCCGAATCACAACTGCATCCTCACCAATATCATCTACCCAAAGCATATTTCAATCACCCAGCTCATCACCTTATTCATATAAACATAATTATGGATCTTCATCTCGATCCACTACTATTTCACCAGTGTCATACGATGTTGCACATGAAGCTTCTGCGGATTCTCATGTGTCCACCGTTGATACCACATACCCTACGCTGCTATCGCAAACGAACTCATTAAATTGCGTAGGTCATAACACACAAATATCAATACCGATCAGAGACACACTAGCAAAAAGTGTTTTGCAGGAAATGCTTCCTGCAACCACTATTGCTGGAAAAAGTAGACAACGAATGAAATGGACAAATGAAATAAACATAGAGCTCCTCCGTTGCTACTATATAGTCACAATATGTGAAACTGACCTCACTGCCTGGCGACCATTGCTGCGCCAAACGTTTGTAGAAAAATTCCCGGAATTAAGCCATCTTTCAGAACAACGATTATCAGATCAAATTAGAGTCATTCATAGAAATAACAGAATACCAGCACCCGAGCGAGAACGCATTAAACAATAACTTTCAACAAATCTTATAGATAATCCTATTAATGTATCAATACTTTAGTAGATCCACACATCTCTAACACGCCTACACAGTGCGACATTGAACAAAATATGATAGACTCACAATCCCCGACACAAGCAATAATCAATACACAACAGACACCCAATGACATAGAAACACCCCCAATTATCACACCAATAGAACAAACTCAGAACACTGAGATAGAATCAGCTACGGAGCCAATAGTATATGAACAAATAGAAACTATTTTTACAGAAATGCTCATAAAGTATTCCGGTACAGACCCAACCTTGAGACCAATTATTCCGAAACTACAAACAACCCGTAAGATAATTAAAGCTGTCAACGCCGTTAATGATATAGTTGATAAACACCTACAAAGCAAAGAATATATCACATTAGAAGACATCCACGAACTTATTTACTGTGCAGCAATGACTGTAACAACATTACAAACTAAAAAAGCTAAAACTACAGTAGTAAATACGACCAACAACACAATAGATAAACAAAAGAAACCTTACTGGGAAAGACGGATAGAAAACAAGATCAAAGCACTAAGAAAAGAAATAGGACAACTCACACAATATTTAAACGGAAATCTGACACAATATTTAAACGGAAATCTGACACAGAAAAAACAACAACAACTAAACCTTAATAACAACAGTAGACAAGAAATCGTAGACCGATTAGATACAAATAAACAGAAACTACAAGCTCAAGCTAAGCGACTGAGCCGATATAAGAAAAGTGACAAGAGAAAATCAGACAATATACTATTCAACAACAATCAAAAAATTTTCTATCAAAAACTCAATGCCGAAAACATTACTGTAACACAACATCCCAATGTAGCCGACGTTGAAAATTACTGGCAAAATTTGTGGCCAAAACCAGTAGAACACAACGCACTCAACATGGGCTGAATTAGAAGAAGAAGAAATGGAAAATATCATTCCTATGCCTGAAATAACAATAGATAAAGATGATGTCACACAAGCAATAAAAGAACTCTAAACTGGAAAGCACCTGGACCTGACAAAATTCAAAATTATTGGTTAAAATACCTGACTTCAACACACGCACATATTGCAAACGCACTGAACCACCTCATACATAATCCACAAGACATGCCCCCATTCCTAACACAAGGCGTCACCTACTTAAAACCAAAAGATAACGACACGACAAATCCAGCTAAATATAGACCCATCACTTGTCTCCCTACTATGTACAAACTACTGACATCCATCATATCTTATAAAATTAACACACACATCTCAATTAACAAAATCATACCAGAGGAACAGAAAGGCTGCAGTAAAGGGTCGATGGGCTGCAAGGAACAGCTGATAATCGATGCAGAAATACACAATCAAGTCAAACAGAAACGCAGAAACCTACACTATTCATACATTGACTATCAAAAAGCTTTTGATAGCGTACAACTTGTAAGTCTGTGCTCGTTTCGGGCGGCCTGCCGTCCTAGGCCAATAACGTCTACACACTAAAGCGAATCAGAAATGAGGAGATCCGCAAGCGAACCAAGGTCACCGACATAGCTCTAAGGATTGCCAGACTGAAGTGGCAGTGGGCAGGGCACATAGCTCGAAGAACAGATGGCCGATGGGGCAGTAAAGTTCTCGAGTGGCGACCACGTGTCGGAAGACACAGCGTGGGTAGACCTTCCAAAAGGTGGACTGACGACCTGGTAAGGATCGCAGGTACCAGCTGGATGCGGAAAGCACAGGACCGACCTTTGTGGAGATCTCTAGGGGAGGCCTATGCCCAGCAGTGGGCGTCTTCTGGCTCATATGATGAGTAAAGCGATTATTGCCTGCCTGCAATGGCCTGCTGCGACGTCTGCGACTACACACTAACAGTTGTAAGTCGGCAACAAAATAATACTATTTTTACAGCACGCAATGACCAAATGGATGACGAAGCTCAATTTAAAAACCAATACCACGACACTCAGTACATCACCGATAAAAATTGCACGCGGAATTTTCCAAGGTGATTCCCTCAGCCCGCTGTGGTTTTGCCTAGCCTTAAATCCTCTCTCTAGAATCCTTAATAATACTCCCTACGGATATACAATAGACAGGGACAGCAATTTTAGAATTACGCATCTGTTATACATGGATGATATTAAACTCTACGCAAGCACAAAGCAGGAACTAGACCATCTACTAAGGTTAACAGAAACATTTAGCACCGATATAAAAATGACGTTTGGTACAAATAAATATAAAATAAACAGCATTATTAAAGGCCAACACAGCAGAACAGATGCATTTGAATTAGAACTGCAAGGAGGGATAATTGATAGTATGGAACCCAGAGAAACATACAAATATTTAGGATATCAGCAGAGCACGTCCATAAACCACACAGATATAAAAATATTACTAAAAACTAAATTTAAACAGAGACTCAATAAAGTACTGAGCACCCAACTCTCCGCTAGAAATAAAGCTAAAGCAGTTAATACCTACGCTATCCCCATTTTGACTTACTCTTCTGGAGTCGTTAAATGGTCTGATACTGAACTTAATGCCCTCAACACCCTAACAAGAACAACTAGCAGTAAACACAACATTCATCACATACACTCTGCGGTACAAAGATTCACACTGAAAAGGAAACTAGGAGGTCGCGGATTTATTGATATTAAAAACCTGCACTACACCCAAATTGATAACCTGAGATTGTACTTTATCCGAAAATCTCATGACAGTTCACTACACAAAGCCATAGTCAACTTACCACATTCTGGAACACCCCTACAACTAAACAATAGTCAATTCGAGCCAAAAACCAAAGTCATCCGAGATGAACATAAAATAGAAGACTTGAAAAACAAAGCACTGCACGGAAAATACCAACTAGCACAATACCATATAGACCAAACAGCATCATCAACCTGGCTAACAAAGGGAAATATATTTGGCGAAACAGAGGGATTCCTAGTAGCAATACAGGACCAAATAATAAAAACTCGAAACTATGCCAAGTATATCCTAAAAGAAGCAATAGAAACGGACAAATGCCGATTATGCCACCAGTATACAGAGCATATTGATCACATCACAGGTGGTTGTAGTGTACTGGCCAATAAAGAATACACACATCGTCACGATAACGTGGCAAAGTACATTCACCAACAACTTGCACTCCAACATAAACTACTAGAAACAAATACACCATACTACAAATACAAGCCTAAAAATGTTTTGGATAATGATAAAGCAAAACTGTACTGGGACCGGGACATCATAACCGACCGTACCATATTAAACAATAGACCCAACATTACACTGACGTTAAAATCCACAAAGACCACCTATCTCATAGACATTGCCGTTCCAAATACTTACAACCTAAAGCAAAAGCACGCCGAAAAAGTCCAGAAATACATACCTCTAGCTGACGAAATAAAACAGATGTGGCACCAAGAGACTGTCAGGATTATCCCGATAATTATTTCGTCAACGGGTGTAATACCAAAAACTTTACATAGTGCCCTGAAAATGCTGGAACTCCACGAAAAAACCTACGTACCCCTACAAAAATCAATAGTACTAGATACCTGTTCCATAGTTCGCCGCTTTCTCAACCCGACTTCGCTAACACTCCATAATGTCCCAGATATCACAGGCACGCATAACACGCGCATAACCCAAAATTCACAAAATCACCAGACGAGCTCACAGGAAATAGAATACTTGGCATAAGCCCGTACCTGGTTCCAAATAACCGACTTCGAGTCGAGAATATAAAGAAATCTTCCTATAATAATAATAATAATACTCTTTATTCAATAAAAACCGATTACACGTTCAACAAGCAGATACTGAAGCCTGTGGTAGTTAAAACTGTGCTACAGGCCTCAGTTCTTTCCAAATGCTGTAGATAAATTATTGTAGGTATACATTTCTCAACCGTGGGCAAACTTATAATATAGGTATATAGACAAATAAGTATAAATACAGTAACCATACTATAGAGGTATTCTAGAAAAAGTACAGGTATATTACATTTAATGTGCATTTATGTGTGATGTATATGTGTGTGTGTGTGTGTGTGTGTGCGCGCGCACGGGCGTGTGTGTGGGCGTGCGTGTGCGTTAGCGTGTGTGTGTGCATGTGTGATAATAATTTATTCTATCCTACGAAACAGACTTTCAGTAGCATCATAGTCAAATTCTTGAAGTTTTTCTAATATTAGTTTTTGAAATTTGTGATTGGTGAGCTTTTTAACCGCTTTTATATCTTTATTTAATTTATTATATAGCATTGGGGCATAATAGTCATAACTTCTGTTGGCAAACACGGTGTTACATTTGGGCAGAGGTACTCGTACTACGCTTTTGTTGCAGTGTGGAAGAGTTGGAACAGTGAAACGATGATATCTACGTAAACTCTGGTAAATAAAGTGTTTTCTAACGGACAACATGTTGCATAGTTTATACAAATCTGTGGTAGGGTGTCGAAATCGAAGCCGATACATGACCTTCAGTATGGCACGCTGGGCACGTTCAACTTCAATTAGGTACGTTTTTGCTGCACATCCCCAGACACTAATGCAATATGAAATAATGCTTTGGCACAGGGACCTGTATGTTAGTACAAGAATTTCATGGGTGACAACATCTCTTAGGTTTTTAAACACATGTATCAGCTATCTTGCTCTGGTTGTGACTCCAGTTATTTGTGGTCCCCAGTTAAATCTGTCATCTAGGATGACACCTAAATACTTAATATTGATAACACGTGTTAGGTAAGTACATTGGCAACAGGCCGGTATACAGTCTCTTCTGTTATATGGATACACATGTATCTGTAGTTTGAAGCTATTATTGGGACTATTAGGAGCTGTTATTCCGAAGCAGATGTACTTAGTCCTAGCTACATTCAAGGTTAGTAAGCTGTCCTTTAACCAGGCAGTGACCTTGCTCAAGCCAGATTCCGCCACACATCGCACCTTATTCCATGTGGATCCATGAAACAGAAGAACCGTATCGTCAGCAAACATAAATATATCCGAACTTTCTAGTTTAAGATTGCACAGTGCGTTTACGTAAATAATTAACAATGTCGGTCCAAGAGTACTACCTTGTGGTACACCAAATGAGCAAGAAGCATTATCACTTAAGCACCCGTTTATCCTGACTCTCTGTGTCCTTCCACCTAGATAAGAATGAAACCATTCAAGAGGAATTCCCCTAATTCCCAAGGTTTGCAGTCTTGATAAAAGTATGGGAATTGACACCGTGTCAAAAGCCTTTTGAAGGTCTAAAAACACTCCAAGGCATCTCTCATTCCCATCCAAGTAGAATCGCACCCTTGTTGTTAAATTAAGAACGGCATCCTCAGTAAACCTACCCCTCCTAAACCCATATTGCTGTCCATTGAGTAAATTGTACCTTTCTAAGAATGATACTAGCCTATTGTTGACAATTTTTTCAATTACTTTTGAAAGTGTTGGGATAAGGGAAATTGGCCTATAATTAGTTGCAAGTTCTTTTTCTCCAGCTTTATATATTGGTACAACTATTGCTTTTTTTAAATCTTCAGGAAATACACCTGTTTCAAGACTAATATTAACTAGATGTGTAATTTGTTCTATTATGTATACAGGGTGTCCCGTAAGTCGACGTCAAGCCGGAATCGGGTGATAGTCCAAATCATAATAGTTACTAGAAAAATAAAAAATAAAATCTGTCTTGAATTTTTTAAATTATAGGCATTTCTTTTTTTTTCGAGAAAATGTACACCCTGTGATGGTTTTTTAACTTCTGTTGCTACAAATCTTAACTTTTTTTCAATTTTATTTTTCTTATGTAATCCCGAATAGTGCTAATCTAACCTATTACTTAGAATTCCACAGAAGAACTACTAAACAAACTTGAGCGGTTGCAGAATAAACTAAATAAATAAATAAATATTCGTAGAATGTCTGCATTAGGTTTATTTTTGGTCTACGAAAGTATGATCATATTCTCTTTATCCTATGTCCTTTCTATGCTTTACAATATCCTCAATAATCCCTCTGTTCCCTCATATCTCCGCAACTCCTTCCACTTCTCCTGGGCCCAAGACAAGCCTTGTCGGTCAAATGTAAAATCCCTATCCATCATTCCGATTTCTTCACTTACTCCTTTACTATCCATGCAGCGAGACTATGGAACTCTCTGCCACATAATGTGCGTGACAGCCAGTCACTGTCTATATCACAGATTACTATACAGGGTGTTACATCATCATCATCCTGGCGTCATGTCCCGGCTTCGTCCCCGCGCAGCACGCGAGGGCCCAGGGTCCGCCTTCCTGCTATTTCTGGCCCACCTCGCTCGGTCTTCGGCATCTCTCGTGGTGAGCTTATTGGCACGCATATCGTTCTTGACAACGTCAAGCCATCGCTTCTTGGGCCGGCCTCTCCTTCCCGTGCCCGGCGGGGGCGGCATAGCCAGACACTTGTTCCTCACATAACTTGCCGATCTGCGCAAGACGTGGCCATACCATCGAAGGCGGCACTCTTGCAGCTTATCTGCGATGTCACGGACGCCAAGGCTACCCCGAATGTGGGCGTTTCGAACCCGATCCTTCCGTGAAACTCCACACATCCACCGCAGCATCTTCATTTCCGTGACACGCAGCTCCTGCCTGTGTCGCTCTAAAAGGGGCCAAGTCTCGCTACCGTAAAGAAGAGCAGGTCTAACGATGGTCTTATAGACCTGTCCCTTCAACTTTATCGGCATTTTGGGGTCACAAATGACACCTGTTACCTCCCGCCATTTGGCCCAAGCAGCGGATATTCGGGCCTTGACGTCGCCATCGATGTCCCCGGTTGAGCTAAGCACAGATCCCAAGTATCTCACCTGATCCGTGCACTTGACTTCCTCATCGCCTATGCGCACGGGTAGGGGATCTGCACTGTTGCAGGCCATGTACTCTGTCTTCGCCACATTTATCTTCAGACCGCCGTTCTCAAGTGCCTCCTTCCACTTTTTTACACGTTGGATTAGCCGCCCCTTGTCAGAGTCTGTCAGCGCGATATCGTCAGCATACATGAGCAGCCATGGAGGTACCTCATGATAATCTCGGATGCTGTCTGACAATACGTCTAATATCACGTTGAACAGAAGTGGGCTGAGCACAGAGCCCTGGTGTACCCCAACGGTAATCGGGAACGGTTTGGTGTCACCAACGGCAGTCCTTACTATAGAATCGGAGTCGTGGTACATGTCTCGGATAATGTCAATATAGGCCTCAGGTATCGACTTGGACCGCAACGCCCACCATATCATCTCCCGAGGGATACAGTCAAAGGCCTTCTGCATATCCAGAAACAGGAAATGCAGGGGTGTGTTCTTTGATCTGTATCCCTCCATGAGAGTTCTCAGGGCAAATACGGGGTCCATGGTCCCACAACTCGGCCGAAACCCATACTGACACTCCGAGATTGTACACTCCCGTCGGATCCGAGAGTCCACAATGCGTTCGAAGAGCTTCATGGTGTGAGACATCACCTTTATACCGCGGTAGTTGGTGCACTCCCGCACCGAGCCCTTGCCCTTATAGACTGGAGTAATAATACTTAGCCTCCATTGGTCTGGTATCTTCCCGGTGCGGAGAATGCGGTTATAAAGGTCGGTTAGGATGCTCACACCACGAGAGCCCATCGATTTCCACGCCTCGATAGGGACTCCATCGGGCCCGACAGCTTTCCGATTCTTCATGCGGCGAAGAGCCGTCTCGACTTCCTCAGGCGTTATCGGTGGCACAAGTCCTTGGTTCCGAGGGAGGTTCGGGGGCTGCAAATCTTTGTGCTGCTTGTTGAGCAGCTCGTGGAAGTACGAGCGCCATCTCTCCTTCACCGCGCGGTCATCGCATAACAGGTTACCGCTAGGGTCATTAACACAGCGGCACGTGGAAATGTCCTGTGCCGCTTTAACCCTCGATCGTGCCAACTTGAAAATGAGTTTCTGCCCCTCAGACGATTCCAACTTATCGTATAAAGGACGTAAGTGGTCTCGTCTGGCTCTGGCTACCGCTCGTTTGCTGGCACGTTTGGCATCCCTGTACGCAGCGTGGTCTTCAGGAGATCTGGACGCTTGCCACTTTTTAAAGAGGGCTTTCTTCAGCCTGGTCTCCCTCTGGACTGTATCGTTCCACCACCAGGTCTCCTTGTCAAGCCTGCGACCACCCCTAGACACACCCAGCACCGTCCGCGCTGCCCAACGATAGCTGCCTGAGTTCTGTCCCAGAGTTGTTGGACGGGTTCACCGTCTGTCGCAACACTAAGGTCGCTGACAGCAGCGGCGAACTCGTGGGACTTGGTTCCTTCAAGCAGCCACCACCGGGTTTGGCGTCGGCACTGCTCCCGGTATTTGCCTCGAGGCTTAACGCGCAGGTCCATCACAAGGACCCGATGCTGGGCAGTGAGACTCTCTCCGGGTATAGCTTTACAGGTGGCTACTTTGCCAATACCGTCTCTCCGAGTGAGAAAGTAATCGATCTGGGTAGCGTTCCTCCCACTCTTGTAGGTGATCAGATGTTCGGATTTCTTTTGAAAAAACGTGTTTACGATGGCCAAATCGGCAGCCGCACACGTCCGAAGAATTTCTTCCCCTTCAGCGTTACGGCTCCCAAAACCAAAACCGCCATGTACACGGCCAAACTCCTCACACTTCTCACCCACATGACCGTTCAGATCGCCACCCACAACAATACCCTGTGACAACGGAATGTTTCGTAGCACTTCCCCGACTTGCTCCCAGAACAGCGCCTTATCCGCATCGCCGCAACCGACCTGTGGAGCGTAGGCGCTTATCAAGTTGGTCACGACCCCTTCGACAAGCACTCCTACAACCATCAGGCGGTCGCTTATACGCTTCACATCCAAGACGCTGTCCCGAAACTCCTCAGAGAGCACTACCCCCACGCCGTTGTCCCCACTCGGAGAGCCCGTGTATATAAGCTTGTAGCCGTTCCCGATGTTGCGGGACCTGTTGCCTCTCCAACGAGTCTCCTGCACGAACGCCACTGCCACCCTCCGCCTGGCGAGCACATCGGCCAGCTCACGCGCCCGTCCGGTCAGCGTGCCAAGATTCCACGACGCGAAGCGGACCTTTCTGTGGGCTAGCGTCTTTAACCGGGCCCGCCCTGGACCCGGTAGCCCTAACCGACTTGACACAGGAGTAGGGCGATCCCCCTGCGCGTCGTTTTGCGGCGACGCCCTATCCGTGTCCGGTTTCCTTTTCGACCTATCCATAATTTTTTTGCGGGGTTTTGGCTTTTTACGTGCGTCGACTCCCATCCGACACGCACAACCCGTTAGGGAAAAGCCGATTCGCCAGAGCCTCGTCCGTCTGCCAGCAGGGGGACCACGTGCAGGTGAGGTTGGCTTGGGCCCCTGAGATGGTGGTGGGGCCCCAAACCCCCCCTACATACAGGGTGTTACATAATACATGTATAAAGCCGAAAGGGTGTTAAAGTATAGCTTGCAAAGAGTACACTGGCGACTTCATATTATCCAGACATTGAATTTTAATTTTCATTAAAAAATATTCGTTTTTAAAGAAAAATGATCATATCGACTACGTTGAAGCGCAGCTCTATTTCAAGTTGATGCTCCTACAAGGAGCAGTTCAATAACCTCGTGCGACCCCTATGAAAATAGAGCAACCTTCTTAAGCCTACTACCAGGAGCCTAATGCTAAGTACACACGCACCGGTTTCGGTCAACGATTGTCTGTTGGCGCGTGCCGGCCGGCGATCCGCAGCGCAGCGTGGCGGTAACATCAAACGGATAGAAGCAATCGACCAAACGCAGTTTTGGCGGACACCGAAGGCCAACGAACAAACGTGCGAATACGAGCCCGAATCGGTCAAAACTCCCAAATCTTGCAAAGCTACTTGCTTGACCACGAAATGCAAGTATTGGACCTTAGAAGTCCAAAGAACGTGCTGTAGCCAACGGCGAATTCGCCCGACAGCACTTCGTTGGCGTACGTTGAGTGTGTACGCACCATAAGGAGGAGTTTAATAACCTCATGCCATCCATATCAAAACAAACGAACCTTCTACATCTTACTACCAGGCGTCGAACTAAATGTTACCTACTTATCTACATGAATAATGCGCTTATTACACCTGACTAAATTCAGTCGATTAAATTCAGAAGCAAAAGGCGTGAGAGTAAATCGAAGTGGAATGTATTGCTCATAGAATAAGGTTCATTTTTGTATCACTCGTACATTTTACTTTGATATGCTCTCACGCTTTTTGCTTCTGAATTAAGACGACTGAATTTAGCCAAATGTAATAAGCGCATAATATCTACTAAATTAACTAGAAACTTACCTACGTATGACTCGTACGCGAGAGGTACCGGGTTCGAATCCCACTGCCGCTATGTACCAGTGACTCTTTTCTGACTTATGTACTTACATTAGTTAAATACTAACCGATGCTTTAACGGTGACGGAAAACATCGTGAGGAAACCTGCACATTTAGGCGACTGAATGTCTAACCATGATCCAATCTGGTCAGGCAATCAAGTTCCTCTGGTAGCAGGGTCAGGCAGAACTCAGGACTGTCAGATGGCAGTCGCTCCACTGTAAGTACCTGAAATGTGAAATCCTCGATCATGGTCAAGACCGAGATAATTTGTACTAGGTACCTAACAGGGCAAACCACCCCAGCACAACAAAGGTAAAAAAGGAATGAAATTCATAATACTTAGTTATTAACTAGAGGCTTAAAAACAGTATCTATGTAGGTTAGGTAGGTAGGAACCTAAGTAAATAAAAAACATAACAAAATGTTAATCAGTCTGGGAGACAGCCGGAGCCGCGGTGTGGACTGCCGCAGATAGGTACCTAGGTACTTCAACTAAATAAAAATAAACATAGTCAGCTACCTACCTTAAGTAGATATCTACTAAACTGAGACGGCTTTCGTTCAATTGACAAAATTGCTCTACACAGATAGGTAAGTACTAGGTCCCTACTAACACGGGTCCCTCATCTAAGTACCTACGTAGCGTGGGGAACCACTTATGAGTTGAGTCTAGTTTTGGTGAAACACATTATAGACAGGTTCCACTAAATACCTACATGTTTTTATGAAAAGATAAAACGCTGTCTTTTCTACCTATTTCCCGTCGGAAAATGTCAGTATGGTTTAACCTACTTTCTTGCTTTCTAGTGGCTCGGATGACTGATAGGTATTAACTATCAAGTAAGCTTGTACTCGTATCGTAGCGTAGGTAGGTAGGTACACTCCATACACACAGATACACAACACTACGCAGGCTCTGGTTGCTATGCAATACGTAAGTAGGTAGGTAGCATGGTGTTTGGCCTACTGCTGGTTTGCACTCATGCATAGAATAATGATTATCACAATACTAACACTGTTGAACGCTGAAGACAGACAAGACTACGTTAATGCTGGTACCTGAAGCAATAAATCATTCATTCATTCATATCGTTAACACTCTTATCACAGTTATCTTCACAGTAGGTACCTACACATACAACGCAACAAGTAATCACTTCGATCACGCGAAAAGCTAAAAACCGAATGAACGAACACGACACGAAAGTAGGTAAATTTCGTCAATGGAAGCCGCGCCGTAGGTATAGCTCCATCAACTAAGAATCATTTAGTTAATTTTAGTTGATGAGTAATGTTCGTGAAATCTTACGCATTTTAATCAACATTAATAGCCGATAACAATCTACTGAGAGTTTGAGCCTTCCCCACATCAGTAGAGGGTTCTGTCTTAAGCTCCACTACCTACAGTCTTTGTTTTATTTATGTTACATTCATTATGGCCGGCGGCGCTAGGGTATTTTATTTATTTTACTTGATACTAAAATATGTGTGTGTAGGTATCGAAAAATCTCATGGCAGATAGGTACGATTACCTACGCGGCACTGAAACATTACTGATAGACAAGACATGAGAAAGCAAACTCGTAAAGACAAAGATGTTAGATTAATTAGAGTTTGCTACATTAATATGCTACAGTAATTTGGATTAGTCTACTTTGCTATTAGTTAGGTGGTGGTGCACTTTCGATAAAACTATGAATGAACCTTTTGAATTAAAATCATAATTGATTACAATATTTTTTTGTACAGAACCCTCGAACTAAAAAATACAACACCTATATCCTATCTGTAATTGGTAAATTTGTAGTCTTCGGTTGATTGACCTGATTATGAACTTGAGTAAACTATTACAACTGATTTCTAGAGATGCAGTCTTTCGTTTTCAAAATGTCATTATCGACAATGAAAAAGAAAAAGTTCGATAGTCATTTTCTCGCTAACTATTCCACGCAAGAAAAAAATGATTGTAAGTACCTATAGTTTTAATACGTTTAGCACTCCACCCAGTTCACGGCTTTATACATATATTATGAAACACCCTGTATATTACCTACGGTATATGGTCTATATTTAAAAAGAGAGTCAAGGAGTATTATCTTTTCCTGTCTAGTCCATAACTCATATATTTATGTATTTTAGTTAGCTTGTTTTAATAATATGTATAGCTTTATAAACCTATACTTATATATATATTGATATAATATATTTACGTATTTATATATTCAATTATTGTGCACGTCGTATATACGTTACTTTAGTCTAACATCATTCTTGGCCTGCTGGAAGAAATTTCTTTTTAGAAATTTTTATATTCTCATAATTCTCTGTATATCATGATTGTGTACAATAAACAGTTAAATAAATAAATAAATAAAGAGTGCTACGATAATTATTCGTAATAAAGAGGATATTGACGCTAACCTACAAAGCCTTTGATATCGGCGTAAACTAAGCAAGACTGAAGGGGACATTTGACCCCTTGACCTGGACCTAGACGTACATTTCATGATAAAAAAGTGGCAGAAGTTCGTCGGCACTAAAGCAGGTGGAACAATGTGGTTTCTGCTTGCACATACGCTAACACCATACCCCGACGTAGCACCGATGCCATCTGAACTTCGCCTAAAGCAATGATCAGTTAAGCCGACTAGTCGGGTAGTCGGCCAAAACCATAGTCGGCCCATTTCGTTTTTTTTCAAATTGACAATAACTTATTCTAGTATCCATTTTTAAACATTTCGATTTCATACGCGTCCATCAGTCACGACTTCACGACAGACCGAAGTGTGTAAATAAATCAATATACTTGGACAAATTTACACAGCGCCATCTAGCCCAAAGTAAGCAAAGCTTGTGTTATGGGTCTTAGATAACTGATAATTTTTTTTTTTTTAAATACTTTCTTATTATACATGCTACACCTAGACCCGTAAAAAAAGTTAAAATTCATCATTTCAATTTCTGCTCGGCCGGGAATCGAATCCGGGACCTCTGCGTGGCGACCGGCATGTTAACCAACTGAACCACTCAGGTCGTCCTAACCTACCTACCTAACCTACCAGTTGCCCAAAAATTAACTCACAATAACTCCGTAACCGTCTACAAAGGCTCGCAGAATGTTTGGCGTCACCATTCTGGGATCCTCGGGGCGATACGCCTTCCGGAAGTATTTTTCTATTTCTATTTTTCTATTTCTATTACTGCTGCAGTCCTTCACCTGAGCGCTGAATACGGCCGCGTAGCTGTGCCCGGAAGATATGTTCCAGGTGGCCCTCCCTGTGCGCGCTAACTTGATTCAAGCGCCTCCATAAGATCCTTGAATGTGCTGCAAGAACTGGACAGTGTCTCCATGACCGACAGAGCTGAGCCCTTGAGTGCCACAGTAAGGGCCGTCAGGCTCTGATCCGTAGTCCACCCATTTGCAGCAGCGATGGTCTGTAATTGCTGCCGGAACGCGGGCCAAGATTTAATATCGTCATAAGACTTGTACTTTAGGCCCCTGTGACGCGTTCTTCCACGTGATTTATGTCCTCCCGAAGTTTATCGGCCACAGCGCCGAGTTTATTCACGGCCGCCAGAACTGTCTGATGACCCTCTTCTGTCCTTTCACGCATCAGACTCTGTTGACCCTCTTCTGTTCTTTCACGCATTGGTACAAGCATTTGCATTGCTTCAGACTAGACAGATTCACGGTGGGTGGAGCCTGGTGGGCATGGCCGGTGGGCGAGGCTTTTTAGGCGCAGCTTGACGCCTGGTTGTCAGCAACAGTGACGCTCGGGACGAGCATCTCTAACTAAGAAGGGGACAGTGTCGCGGTCGCATTCGACTAAACGCGCGCGCGCCATGACTTATTGCGTCGAAATAAGTGTGCGGCTTGCCAGAATGAACCTTATATGCTGGAACCATAAGGTCCAAAGTTTGCTTGACACACGGCCGTCTGGAATAAGCCCGGATGTGTGCCGCGGCTTTCAGTTCAGTTTTGACTAACGGAGAGGTAATTTCGGAGAGAATACCGAGCGATAATCTGCGACATCCGCGATACCTACGGACTACGAGAGACCTGCGATTGTGGAAGATCAGCTTGACGTGGAAACCTTGGAAGAGTACAAAACTTCGGAACCTGTCATTAGTGTTTCACTCCAAATAACGAACCCTAAATCTAACAATATTATAAAACAAAGTCTCACGGCGCGCCTGTCTGCTCGCGATAAACTCAGAAACTATTGAACGGATTTTTATGCGGTTTTCACCAATAGACAGAGTAATTCATGAGGAAGATTTAGGTGTATAATTTATTAAGCATAGTACCGGTGCAAAGCCGGGGCGGGTCGCTTTTTTTATAGTAATGAATCAATATACCATCGCCAATCAGCTCCCGCCTGCCGTGACTGTTCAACCAGTCAATATTCATAGACACTTGGCTAGTGCAAATAAAACAATTAGACTTCAAAATAAAATTTATTCGACTGTACCAATGTTTTCACATTCTGAGACTAATGGAATTCATCATACAGTAACAAAAGTACAAAAGCTTTTTGCTTGATCTTCATGGTAACTTATCATGATCACTATTCTCATCAAGATATTCTTGGATCACTCCTTGAATATATAGAAACTGTGGGAAGTTAAAAATATTGGTTTATCAACTTTATTATTGATCACTTCAAAATGTTTTATTAAATTCAATTGATACTAACTAAATTAAACAAGGGAATGGTGATTTCATTACTTACAGATATCAGTTCTTATAGCTAAGTCTTATGCACTTAAAAACTAAAATGTTTCTAAAGGCACTTGACATGATTGGCCAGAATAAATAATGTCTATTTAGCCTTGATTTTAATTGATTTTAAATTTAAAATAAAGTAATTGAGTTACTTTGACAGTTTGCGCTCAAGTTGATCAGCAATTGCTAGAAGGAAATCTTCCGTGTGCAAGTACATGCCTTCCTTAGTATTGGCCATTCCATGGATGCAGATCACTAGGTCCTTAGTCATCTTGCCATTGTCGATACACTCGATGCATGCCTGGAAAGAAAAGTAAATTATATTATTTCAAATATCGAACATTAAACATCGAGAAGCGTTACGTTAACCTTATTAACTGCATTTAATTTTTTTATGTACGTGATGCGTCGACATGTAATCATCGAAATGATAAATATAACATACTTAATAAATCGTTTGGTAACCATAAGACACACCCCACGATAAATGCTTTTTTATTATATAAACATGCGTTTGCGTCACAGCGTCACGTAAATACGATAATTTACATTGTAATCTTAAATATTAGGAAAACATCGTGACCGCCAAATGTAAAAGTAGTAACGCAAACCGGATCCAAGATTTAAGAAGTTAAATGACGCAAATTTGCACCCCTGTTTTCTTATTCTTCACATAAATATGTATAATAATTAAAATGGTGGTTGGGTTGGATTTAGTTTATGGTAGGATATATTGTTTGCCGTTGTGCTCAGAACAATTATACCCATATGATATGATTTGTACCCTTGATATGATGATTTTTTACTATAGTACAAGCACTGTGTAAGCAATCAGCCTGACTGATGACGATGATGACCTTGCAAAGATATGGAAGAATCAAGTATATGGCGAACAAAAGAAATTCAATGGCCTTCAGTTTAACTCGACATCAGACTCGACCCTATCGGTGCGCCAATCGGAGTTACCAATTATTATTGTAATAAAAAAGTGTATTGACTGTTCTACTAATACAATGTGTCTCAAAATAAAGTTTATATTTATTTAGTTTACTGCGTGAACGCAACGAATCCGAGGGGCACGGGGGTTATGTCAATCGGTAGCCTGGCTCTTGGGAATTCAGTCGCTATGGAGCCTTTTTCAGGAGCAGACCGCGCGTTGTGCGTGCGAGAGTTTTACAAAAACGGTGATCCGGCGACTGTAGCGCGTAGGAGATTCTGCAGTATTCGAGATTTTCGCCACTCAAATGATGCGTCAAGCATTCCTCTTATTCGAAAATGGGTCAAAAAGTTTGAAGAGACCGGTACAACGCTGGAAAAACCGAAATCCGGGCGACGAAGGTCATCAAGAATGGTAGAAAACGTGGAGAGTGTTAATCAGTCTGTTCGTGATGACCCGAACCTTTCAATTCGGAAGCGCGCAAGTGCTTTAAGTGTGCATAGATCATCATTACACCGCATTTTGCACAAAAATCTAAAACTGCACCCCTACAAAATTCAATTGGTGCAAGAATTAAAGCCCCAAGATGCCAGTCAGAGGCTAGACTTCGTAAATCAGGCAATTGGGCGCTTTTCAACGTTTACCAACATTTTGTTTTCGGATGAAGCTCATTTTCATCTTAATGGACACGTAAATAAGCAGAATTGCCGCTACTGGAGTGCAACGAATCCGAAACGCAAGCATCAGAAACTCCTTCATTCGTCTAAAGTGACCGTATGGGCAGCGATGTCGGCGCGAGGAATTATCGGCCCTTACTTTTTGAAGACGACAGGGGGCGTGCAATTACAGTGAATTCAGAGCGTTATGTGGAGATGTTACACTACTTCTTGGTGCCTGAACTGCAAAACTTTCCTGGCTATAACCAAAGAACATGGTTCCAGCAGGACGGAGCAACGTCACACACGTCCAATACATCTCTGCCACGAGTTCGTAAAATTTTCTCGGGCAAATTGATCTCCAGGAGAGGTGACATAAATTTACCTCCTCGCAGTCCTGATTTAACCCCTATGGACTTTTCCTATGGGGTTATCTTAAATCTAAAGTTTACGCCAATGAACCGACTTCCCTGGCGCGTTTGAAATAAAATATCCGTCACGAAATGGCAGCCATCACTGAGTCCATCTACCGAGCCGTCATAAGTAATTTTACTTTTCGATTAAATGAGTGCCGCGAACGCGAGGGTCTACATTTGGACGATATTATTTTTAATTCCCAAATTGTGTATTTTAATAATCAATCAACATTTTTTAGATACACGGCTTACTTTTTTTTTAATCGATCCACTAAATATAAACTTTCTTTTGAGACACCTTGTACAAGTACGAAAGAACTCACCATGACTGTTTCTAGGTAAGTGTGTTGGCTGATGAGATAGCTAACAACTTGCTGATTTATTTAAAAAAGCTGGAGTCCGAAGTGGCAAGAATAAAAGGAGATATAAAGATTTGTGGATATATGCGAGGCAAGGGCAGTGCCAGGACAGAGCAAAGTGGCGTCCATAGTCTCTGCCAACCCCACTTGTGGGACAGAGGCGTGAGCTTTATGTACGTGTGTACGTATGAATCTTCGTGTTAAGGGCGACATTTACCACTATCAATCAGATGCGTTTTTCGCTAAATTGTCCCTGATCTGTATAAAAAAATTAAGTAAAAACAACAAAATGGCGTCAACTTACCTCCTCTAGGGCAAGCGCGAACCTGTGCAGATCTGGTGTGCCGTCGAGCTTGGCACGATGCATGAGCCCCCTGGTCCAGGCGTAGATGGAAGCCACTGGATTTGTGGAGGTGGGTTTGCCTTGCTGGTGCATGCGGTAGTGGCGGGTCACGGTGCCGTGCGCCGCTTCCGACTCCACGGTGCGCCCGTCCGGACACATCAGCACTGAGGTCATCATGCCTAACGAGCCGTAGCCCTGTGGGAGAAATCAAATATATTTCGGACAACAATCCATGGACATGTGTTAGTAAGAGCTTAAACTACGTATGTTAGTATTTATATTATCATTGACTGTAATTCTATAGCCGCATTGGAGGCGTGCAACCGCAATACTGTTCGAACTGACGCTGACGCTTCGTAACGTTGCTTCCTAATTACCGCGTAGAACAGTCTATGTTCGTTTTAGCGAACATAGTCGAAGCGCTGCTGTATCGCGGCAGACCGAACAGCACCCTGAACGCATATTATATTAAACACACAGTGTGCTTTGTTTGTCCGCCGCGTAAAGTTAACCCATAGACTGCACGTGTAGAAAGTTTGACAATACGCTTTGAACAAAGTAACTTTGCTACCACAACATGCAAATCTACGAGCCAACATTACAACGGACACACAATGTGCTCCCTCTCCATGTCGTCTTCATGTGTGTGTGGGTTTATTTTATTTGTAAACCGATTTTCGATAGTCTGTTGTTGTTCATTATTCGTAACACGTCACTAAGTGGACGGTACCTGTCAATAAAGTACGGCAATATCCGTAGAAGTACGACATATTACCGAAAAAAATTTACGACCCTTCATAGGCGTGAGCAAAAGACCAAGAATTAGTGAGCTGTTAAAATTATCGTTCTAAATTAGACAGAGCATAAGTTATTACATAAGCGCGTCAAAGTAAAAAGGTCACTGTTAGGGCCGGGACACATAAACACGATACGACGTCGTGTCGTATCACGATGCGGCGTCGTTTCACGATGCGACCTCGCGTCGTAGGAATCTACGACGAGCATCGTAAAAAACTACGTCGCGACATCGTAACGTGCCACGATACACAGCACGACGCCGTCGATACAATGCAGGGTGAATTGTCGCAGTTAATTTCGAGAAATGGACCGCACTAGACGCGTCCTGCTCCTGCTATTGTTAAGAAGACGGATAAAGAAAAGACAGAAACTCAGAAGATAATTGAATTGAATTGAGATTTTGAATAACAACTGTGGCACTGACACAGGAACGCATCGTGAGTTTCTACGACGCGACGTCGTGCCGTGTATCGTGGCACGTTACGATGTCGCGACGTAGTTTTTTACGAAGCTCGTCATAGATTCCCACGACGCGACGTCGCATCGTGGTACGACACGACGTCGTATTGTATTTATGTGTTCCGGCCCTTACTCCTATTGGGGAAATTACAACAAAATATGGTTGCAAAATTTGATAAGATGTTATAAGATTGATAAAAAGGAAAATTAGTATACGTCAATAATGACGTAAGTAGTGCATTCTTTCATTAATAGTAATCCTAATTAGTGAGTAATGAATTTCGATTTTATTGATATGAGGGGATATCTTGCTCGAATATTGCACAAGATTAGTTGTCAAGTCGATAAATACACGTATAAATCTGATATATGATAGCAAATATCTGAATTTCACTATCACTTTGTAATCACTATGCGGATTAACTGCACAAACCTGCGCAATGATGTCCGACTGTACGTCACCGTCGTAGTTCTTGCACGCCCACACGAAGCCGCCGGAGCTCTTCAGAGCTTGCGCCACCATGTCATCTATGAGCCGGTGCTCATACCAGATCTTCGCGTCATCGAACTGCTTTTTGTAGTCACTGGGGAACGAAACACTCAGTATTAAACAAAAGGACTGACAGGATGAAGTTTTAACCGTCATCTCCAAAATTACCTCTGGAAAACTTCTTCGAAAATATCCTTGAAACGGCCGTCGTATCTCTTGAGAATCGTGTTCTTAGTAGACATATAGAGCGGCCATTTCTTTTGTAGCGCCACCTGTGTTTGTAGAACGTATTGTTATTACCGTGAATTACAAATACCTACTATCTGGTACGACTTACAGAATTCTAAACTCACTTGAAAACTGGAGTGTGCAAAAGCTCGGATAGATTCGTCGAGATTGTACATTCCCATTGCAACACCAGGCGACTTGAAGTCGTACAAAACACGTTTCTCTACGACGCCATCATTCGCTGTATAAACTAATTCAACCTGCAGGCAAAAAATAATATTTAGGTTCTAGTATGTTAAAGTACAAAGTTATTTACTGTTTGATAGGGTTATCATAGACAAATTCACACTACAATTCTCCATTAAAATGAAAATCCATATATTGCATACATAGGTCACACTGAAAGTTTTCGAAACTGGTCCCTTATATAAACAATATAACAGTAATTACAACATTTGAAAATTGTATACATTGGCTGTGAATATAGTTTGTTTCATCTGATTGTAACTTGTGCTTGCACTGTGGTGCCATTTTAAAAATTGCGTGTCTACATCACCATGGAACTAAGACGTGAAAATGTTCGTAGCATGATTTTCTACGACTTTAAATGTAACTTGATAGCTCAGCAGAGCCTCGATCGTCTTTAAATTGCTTTGGGTGACAAAGCACCATGCAAAACGACTACTTATAACTGGTATGCCGTTCTCGACATTGCAAGATCTCACACGGCCAAACGTACAAACGAATTTTTAAAGGTGAAAAACGTAGCACTTATGAGCCATCGTGCATACAGTCCTTATCTGCCACCTTGTGACAATTTTCTGTTCCCCAAAAATTAAGAACCAATTACGCAATCAACGCTTTCTATCACCAGAAGAGACTGTCGAGGAATATGAATTTAAAAAAATCTGAGATTACCACGGAGGAGTGGCATAATAATAAAATGTAGGCTGAATACCTAAATGTCTTCAACAAATTCAAAATTTAAATTTTCCTGTTTATAATTCCTGTGTGTAATTATTTTCCCGCTAAACGGTATATTTTTTGTAATTGTTGTAATTTGTGTATGTGAATGTTTTTTCTTGTTTGAAGCAAACTTAGTAGTGAAGTGAATTTCCCGTCGCTTGATATCCTCGACGCGTAGATACAACAGAACTGACTCACACCTTACTTACAGCAAAGTTGAGAAAATTATAGGTACGAAATAACATAAACATATGAGTGTAGATAAAGTAGTGTATGCAACTGCATATAATTGGGTATTAAAACATGAGTGTCAAACTATTATCCTGTGTCTTTAATACCCCCTTTTATATGACAGTTGCATAAACTACTATTACGCCAACGGATAAAATTTTGATAAATAACTCATTTTTTATCATTTATAGTATATTGTATCGTGACCACGACAGAGGTGACCTGTCAATTGTGGTGCTAGTTTTGCGTTTTATGTAGCAACACCCGAAGGATGTAGTATTCTGTAACAGAATTCGAATGTCGCCAACAATGGGACATGGATAAGAAGGTACGTGACGGAAAAAGAAACTAACATGTCCCGATTGTTAAATTAGAATAATGGTTATAGACTACTCAATAGCATCAAGTTATATTTCCTCGATATGAGTTCTTGCCAGTAAAATAAATTAGTATGCTCATTTTTCCGCAATGTGTCAAAGTAACCTGAAGTCGTGGTACCCCTATTCTTATTTTTTTTCTTATTCATTCTGGAAATTTTTCTTGTGCGTACGTTCCTAACAAGCAGATAACAAAAAAGTGTTTTCCTATTATCATTATTAACTATTAGGGCTTTAAAATCGTCACTTCAGACGTGTCTTATCGTTAGCAACAATTTGAAGGCCATACGGTTGTTTAGTATCTCCCTCTAATTTTCATTGTAGGAGCTATAAAATTCGCTTTGTAATGATTATTATACAATTTTATATCGGTTGTCGCGAATTGCCGAAGAAATATGAATTTTTCGATCGAATGCATATTTCTTCGAATTAAAAATCACAGTAGCAATTTTCTGTATTTAAAACAATCCATTACCACTCATTAGTAACCAATAAGTAGACAACCCACATGATTGAAAACGGTAACAGGTCGTCTATAACATCTAAGACTCACCACTCATCACTTCTAGATATCAAATGAGCTACTAAAAAGAAAAAAAAAATGACTGTGACAACGTTAATAATTACCGTGAGTTGCCGTGAGACCGTTAGTTGTCTTTTCTCTGATGATGATGGTATGTACGTACCAAAGAGATTTTTATACATGGTATGTACTATATACATGGTATGTACTAAGTCCTTCCTTTCTTGATTTCCTCCACACCTTCTTACCTCCTAACTACGCCACATTCAGTAATATCGTCGCCGCGCAATTTTTTTTTCTATATTTATATTTTTTTTTATTAAGTGCGCTCTTTTCATCTCTAAGACGAGTCACTACCACTTTCGGCTCACCTTTCCAGGCTTGGGTACTAAGAAGTCTGTTGATTTATACTGGTCGCCGTGTGCGTGACGACCGATTGTTATCGGATTGATCCAGCCTGGAACCAGCTTCGGGATGCTCTTGCAGAGGATGGGCTCGCGGAAGACGGTCCCGCCAAGGATGTTACGGATGGTGCCGTTGGGACTCAGCCACATGTTCTTTAGCTTAAATTCTGGGGACAATTTTGTTTGTTGTTAAGATATTTGACATGTTTGTGGGACAAAACCTGTCTGTAGGCTTATTGCGTGACTCTCGTTGCTAACAATTCGCTAATTTCAATGATTGAAATTTTTACTTCGATTACCTTAATAGATTCAGTTTATTGCAATGGAACTTTGTTAGAACCACTGAGCCCATAAAATCGATCATACGTAATCGCAAAAGTAACAATTACAATAATTGAAATCATAAAATTATTAGCAACAGTTACGTAATTAGCCTACTGGTGGGTGACGCTGTAGCTTGTGCTATAGTTTGTTTTATTGCGAATAATTGCGATATCTCAATATTATTAAAATTAAAAATAACGTTATTAAACTTTTTTCAAATGTCAAAAATCGAATGGAAAGCAAAGGGAGAGTAAAGCATGCTTATCCAGGTAGCTTATAGTTATAGGTACTATCATAGGGTACTACAGCAATGCCGATATAAGCAAGTTGTTACTCTGTCCTATAGGCAAAGATTTAGACATATTTAGTCTGTGCCTATAGGTGACAATATTAATTACGCCACGCTACGTAAAAACGCCAACAGCTATTGTTTACCTTACAACAAAGAGAAGTAATTATACCTGCACTGCAACAGTTTCGTAAAAAACGGTAACAACTTGTGGCCTTAAGACTCGATACAGATATCGGAGAAATAACTCCTAAGTGATTATTCACTTAGCTGATGCTCGCGACTTGGAACATATTATAAAATATGTTATTGTGCACTAAATTTCAAACCACGAATAAGCATAATATTAGGTCTTTACCTATGGAACTGCTGTATTGTATGGCGAAAAAGACAGAAACTGCAATTTTTATACCAGCAATTTTTTTTAATTTCTTGGAATTGGATTTGTAGGTTTATACCTACAAAGCTTAATGCTGAAGATTATTCAGACCACATTAAGTTAACTGGCGCATATTAAATTATTTTTCTGCATAAAATTACATCTGTTTAAATAAGTCAAACTGACGAAAAATGAAAAGGGGCCTCTATAATAGTTTAAGACAATCTCTTTTATTTTAAGGACTTACTGTAATCTAAACATATTTATAATCTATTTTCGAAATCACGTATTAATTGTGAATTGTGATGTACCTATACATCATCATCATCATCATCATCATCATCATATCAGCCAGAAGACGCCCACTGCTGGGCATAGGCCTCCCCCAGAGATCTCCACAAAGGCCGGTCCTGTGCTTTACGCATCCAGCTGGTACCTGCGATCCTTACCAGGTCGTCAGTCCACCTTGTGGAAGGCCTACCCACGCTGCGTCTTCCGGCACGTGGTCGCCACTCGAGAACTTTACTGCCCCATCGGCCATCTGTTCTTCGAGCTATGTGCCCTGCCCACTGCCACTTCAGTCTGGCAATCCTTAGAGGTATGTCGGTGACCTTTGTTCGCTTGCGGATCTCCTCATTTCTGATTCGATCGCGCAAAGAGACTCCGAGCATAGCTCTTTCCATTGCCCTTTGGGTAACAATGAGTTTTCTTATAAGGCCCACAGTGAGCGGCCACGTTTCAGTTCCGTAAGTCATCACTGACAACACACATTGGTCAAAGACCTTCGTCTTGAGACATTGCGGTAATTGGGACGAAAATATATGGCGTAGCTTTCCGAATGCTGCCCAACCGAGTTGGATTCGTCGATTGACCTCTTTCTCAAAGTTGGACCTACCTAACTGGACTATTTGTCCTAGGTATGAATAGTCGTCAACAACTTCAAGTGGAAAGCCTCCAACTGTCATTGGAGTAGGCACAACATGGACATTCGACATAATTTTCGTCTTGTCCATGTTTATTTTAAGACCTACTTGTTGAGAGGCACTACAGAGGTCATCGAGCATTTTGCCCAAGTCTTCCAGGGTTTCAGCCATGACTACGATATCGTCAGCAAATCTGAGGTGAGTGAGGTACTTGCCGTTAATATTGATGCCAAGTCCGTCCCAGTCCAGAAGCCTAAAGATATCCTCCAGTGCAGCGGTGAACAACTTCGGTGATATGACATCACCTTGCCTAACACCCCGCTGCAGCTGAATAGGTTCTGTGGTTTTATCCTGGAGACGAACTGACATAGTGGCTTTTTCGTACAAACCCTTTAGTGCTTCTATATTTCGATAGTCAATTTGGCACCGCTGTAGAGACTGGAGCACCGCCCAAGTTTTGATCGAATCGAAGGCTTTCTCATAGTCCACAAACGCCGAGCATAATGGCCGGTTATACTCTTCGGTCTTCTGTATAACCTGCCGCAGCGTATGTATGTGGTCTATGGTACTAAAACCTTTTCGGAATCCGGCTTGTTCGGGAGGCTGGAAGTCATCAAACCTGCGTGCGAGACGATTCGTAATGACTCTCGAAAACAGCTTATACACATGGGTCAGCAGCGATATTGGTCTGAAGTTCTTCAAGAGAGCCTTATCACCTTTCTTGAAGAACAATATCACTATACTTCTGTGCCATGTTTCCGGCGTTTTTCCCTCGAGGATGACGGAATTGAACAGCTTCTGAAGGGTCTTAAGCACAGGTTTACCACCAGCTTTCAGAAGCTCAGCCGTAATTCCATCATCACCCGGCGCCTTGTTGTTCTTGAGCTGTTTGAGAGTCATACTAATTTCGTACAGGCTGATGTCCGGGATATCTTCGGTGTAGTGTCGGGTCAACTTGGCTCTGGGGTCTTTTGCCATACTGGTAACAGGTGCCCGTGTTGTCGTGTATAACTCTCCATAGAACCTCTCGACTTCCCTCAAAACCTCGGACTTGGTCGAAACAACTCTGCCGTCATCCGTTTTCAGTCTCGTCAACTGGCTCTGTCCAATCGACAGATCTCTCGCAAAGACTTTAGAGCCTTTATTCCGCTCGATCGCCGCCTCAATATTGATAGTATTGAAGCGGCGTATATCGCGAGTCAGAGACTTGGAGATCTGTCGATTAAGTCGCCTAAATTGAGAGACATCATCAGAGGATTGCAGAGTCATTGCGCGTATTTTTTCTATGAGTTTGAGGGTATCGTCAGAGATTTTGCTTGTTCTTTTTGTACGGCAGGCTTTGTAAAACTTTGACACAACCGTATAGACAGTTTCCACGAACCTGTTATTGTAGTCGTCCACGTCGACGCACTCTCCTAGGCATTCGAAGCGATTTTGTAATTCGAGTTGAAATCTCTCGGGGTTTTGGATTTGGATGGGTACAGGCCGGAGCGTGGACCTCATCAATCTCGATCTTTCCAGGTGTGGATTAATATTCAATGTGCCTCTTACCAATCGGTGATCACTGCCAATTTTTACGCTATTGATCACCGAGACATCATTGAATATATGCCGTTTCGTAGATAGGATGAAGTCAATCTCATTTTTTGTGACACCATCGTGACTAACCCACGTCCATCTGCGATGGTCCGGCTTCCCGAAAAATGAGTTCATCATAAAGAGTCCCTCCTTCTACAGAAAGCCGGTCAGCATCTGGCCACGGGCGTTCCGATTTCCAACTCCAAATTGCCCCACTCTCAACTCGACTCCGCTTCGTTTGCCCAGTTTCGCGTTGAAATCCCCCATGACAACGGTGTAATGTGTCTTGGAGGTATGTATGGCTGTAATTATATCCTCATACATAGCCTCCACTTCATCGTCGGAGTTGAGAAAATGTTCAAAGACCTATTACTTATCAATAATATAATTAATGGTCATCTTGGCGTTAAGGTGGTTCGTCACGCAAACATAAATTTCTCTTCATTCGTTTAAGTGTTTAGTTATTGTATTATGGCTTATACGTAAATGTATCAAATTAAACGCGAAATTGCTTTCTATAGCTTAGTGATAAAAAGTAAAGCAATTAAATCGAGAAAAACACAATTCGCCCCTAGATGGTGTTGTTTGGTGATTTTATTCTTTTTCTTTTTCATTGCTTTGATTATAACATTTAGAAATCTATTTCGCAGTTAATTTGGTACATCCTTAACGGCTAATTGCACAAACATACATTAAAAACGTCAAACCCTTGCAAAAATATGTACATTCTACAAGGTAACATAAAATTTGTGTGTAAAACGTACCACCGTAATGTCCCGTATGTGCGCGAGGGCCCGGGGGCCGCCTTGACCATGATCCAGGATTTGGCAAATCAGGTAATTACAGTAGAGCGACTGCCACCTGACCTCCGTGACCCTGTTAACAGGGGAACCTGACCAGATTGGATCATGGTTATACATTCAATCGCCTGAATGTGCAGGTGTCATCACGATGTTTTCCCTCACCGTTAATGTTCAACTAAAATACAATACATAACCCAGAAAGAGTCATTCGTACCCGGTACCTCGAGTGTACGAGTCGGACCCATTAACCTTTAGGCCACGGATGCTACAGATTAGCATACATTATCGTTTACATCATATGTAGATAGTTGCTATTGATGGTTTTGATTAGTGTTCGTTCACAGTAAGTTGTCTAAAAGAAAAAGACGTAAAGCCATTTCCATCTGGTCAGTGTTACGTAACGTAATGGTCTGCTATTCTGGGCTCAGGCAAGGTTAACAACAACTTTTTGCACGCACCCTGATATTTGCATAACTAGTTTAGTAGAAGAAAAAACTTGTGCAAACTTGAATATCTAAGTTACGGATACATGATAATTCACAACTGACTCATAAATAATTTTAGGTCGTTGCCTATAAAATTAGCGTTCTGTATGGCGGAAATGACGGAAACTGAAATTTTCATAGAAGATAATTTTTAAAATTCTGGCTAATCTGAATATCTACAGTGAAAGTAGGTTTAACCAGACAACATTAAGCTAACGAGATTGTACGAGATTAGTATGGCTCTCAAACAGCTCAAGAACAACAAGGCGCCGGGTGATGATGGAGTTACGGCTGAGCTTCTGAAAGCTGGTGGCAAACCTGTGCTAACAACCCTTCAGAAGCTGTTCAATTCCGTCATCCTCGAGGGAAAAACGCCGGAAACATGGCACAGAAGTATAGTGATATTGTTCTTCAAGAAAGGTAATAAGGCTCTCTTGAAGAACTTCAGACCAATATCGCTGCTGACCCATGTGTATAAGCTGTTTTCGAGAGTCATTACGAATCGTCTCGCACGCAGGTTTGATGACTTCCAGCCTCCCGAACAAGCCGGATTCCGAAAAGGTTTTAGTACCATAGACCACATACATACGCTGCGGCAGGTTATACAGAAGACCGAAGAGTATAACCGGCCATTATGCTCGGCGTTTGTGGACTATGAGAAAGCCTTCGATTCGATCGAAACTTGGGCGGTGCTCCAGTCTCTACAGCGGTGCCAAATTGACTATCGATATATCGAAGCACTGACGGGTTTGTACGAAAACGCCACTATGTCAGTTCGTGTCCAGGATAAAACCACAGAACCTATTCAGCTGCAGCGGGGTGTTAGACAAGGTGATGTCATATCACCGAAGTTGTTCACCGCTGCACTGGAGGATATCTTTAGGCTACTGGACTGGGACGGACTTGGCATCAATATTAACGGCGAGTACCTCACTCACCTCAGATTTGCTGACGATATCGTAGTCATGGCTGAAACCCTGGAAGACTTGGGCAAAATGCTTGATGACCTCTGTAGTGCCTCTCAACAAGTAGGTCTTACAATGAACATGGACAAGATGAAAATTATGTCGAATGTCCATGTTGTGCCTACTCTAGTGACAGTTGGAGGCATTCCACTTGAAGTTGTTGACGACTATTCATACCTAGGACAAATAGTCCAGTTTGGTAGGTCCAACTTCGAGAAAGAGGTCAATCGACGAATCCAACTCGGTTGGGCAGCATTCGGGAAGCTACGCCATATATTTTCGTCCCAATTACCGCAATGTCTCAAGACGAAGGTCTTTGACCAATGTGTGTTGCCAGTGATGACATACGGAACTGAAACGTGGCCGCTCACTGTGGGCCTTATAAGAAAACTCACTGTTACCCAAAGGGCAATGGAATGAGCTATGCTCGGAGTCTCTTTGCGCGATCGAATCAGAAATGAGGAGATCCGCAAGCGAACCAAGGTCACCGACATAGCTCTAAGGATTGCCAGACTGAAGTGGCAGTGGGCAGGGCACATAGCTCGAAGAACAGATGGCCGATGGGGCAGTAAAGTTCTCGAATGGCGACCACGTGCCGGAAGACGCAGCGTGGGTAGGCCTTCCACAAGGTGGACTGACGACCTGGTAAGGATCGCAGGTGCCAGCTGGATGCGAAAAGCACAGGACCGGCCTTTGTGGAGATCTCTGGGGGAGGCCTAGGCCCAGCAGTGGGCGTCTTCTGGCTGATATGATGATGATGATGATTAAGCTAACTGGTGCATACCATTTTGTTATGATAAACACTCTTGATAACGTTACACCTGTTTAAAATTGACGACAACTGAAAAGGGGTGTTTTCAAACCCTTATAAATAATAACAAAAGATTTTTTTTTTTTAATTTTCGTCATTTATCGGCATCTGAACATACTTTATTTTCGAAACCAAGTAATCACTTTAATATGTTATGTTCAATTAAAAATATTTGGTAAGGGCTAAGCCTATATTTTCGTAACTTTTTCGTAGAGACCTATATTTCCTAAAATTTATTTATTTTATTCTACGCAGTGACAAACAAGCAGGCAGCCCACCTGATGGTAAGCGGTAACTGTCGCCCATAAAATGCCCTTCCCTTAGCAAACTTTCCGTCTAAAGCCTTTTATTTTAGCAGCATGCAGTAGTATCCTTACCTTCAACTCTTTGCTCATCCGGGGTGATGGTGGCGCACTTGATGCCGACATTGTGTTCGAGTATGGCGTGTGCCGCGTCTATCGTCACTTGGTCATTGGTGGCGTCGCGGTGAGGCAGACCCAGGTCGTAGTACAAGCTGTCCAGCTGTATATACCAAAATATAAATTATTACTTAAAGATTCATGTGAGTTGCATTTTCCTATTCCACACCGTTTAGGACCTCTAGTAGACAAAAATATGGGCATTTTTTTTACAACGAACGACACGCTGTCTCTTTGAAATTATTGCGATTGATTTTCGTGTGCGTGGGTTCCCCGAACAAGCCTACGTTCCATAATAATACCAATTGAACGTAATTGGCGCTGCCTGTCTTAATTCCCGTCATAAAGAAGCGCGAGAGCGACATAAGTTTCGCCTCGGCAACGCTTTAATTAGTTCATTCATCCAATATTTACTGCGAACAGAATACAATATTTGAACGGCGTAAGCCTTGATAAATGACAGTATAAATTACTCTTAATGTGTGACTTTTACTTCATGAAAAATATCTCGATAAACTTCAAGGTGAGTTTTAATGACGAGGTGTTTGATTAAAACTATCTGCAATATGGCAGCGATACCAGCATGGGACGTGGTGTGGGTAGCAAACATAACGACGCCAGGCTATTGTCATCCGATTATCGCTAATGTATTGTAGCGCAGTAAAAGATCCCATAGCTCGGTCATCGTAGCAGTGATTGTACGATGTGCTTATGACCTTTTGTTTACTACTGACCACCGGGTTAGAGATAACGTTGCACAGATAAACGTACGAGTGTTGGAAGTTTTATAGCTTTAATTATTTTATTGTATTTACTAGCCTCATTTTATGGCAATGTGAAGGTTATATCATAATATATAGATTCATTCAATAATAATATCGACATCGAGTTTAAATTTGATGTGCGGCGTTACTCCACTTCCGAATCCTCAACCAAAACTTTCGCGTTGCCTTAGCGTGAGAGACCTCGCGGATAATTTGTAAGTGGCTCGCCTGCGCTGTTGTGGGCGGTCCCCAGGAAAGAGGCCCATGAACGATGGATTGACATCGCTGAGTCAGATGCAAGAGCCAACGGCTTACGGCCGCGAGGGTTTTCAAGACCGGTCCAAGTAAAAGAGAAAGAGCAGTGAAGCGAAGCGATTGACCGGTCGGATATATTTTAACCACAAACTGTTTCACGTTGCCCCACGTTTTGTACACCAATTACGCACTTAAATCTATTTTTGGAAAAAGTTTGAATACCTGCAATGCTGGGTTTTCCTAATCTTGTAATTTGTATTAAGTCTGTGACAACGTGGAAAAAGTAAATGATTGATCGTGATAACTACCGTAATTGATTGATGAAGAAAGGTATAGACATACCTGTTTTAGTACCTAATTTGTTTAAGTAATCTCAAGGATCGGCAGTAGGTTTTTTTACAATAGTTAATTTTCCATTGAATGCAATAAAATAATCTTATCTCTAACCTTCATGTTATAAATTAATTGGAATACCGCGAAGAATTAGACTTAGATAGGAAAATATGTAAGAAATTGATGGCAGAGGGATACGACAGGTAGATTACCTACTCGTACCTACATGTCGTGTGTACGTGAGACATCATTATCTTGATGCACTCCAATTCTTATTCACTATCAATCATTTCTTGAGAATTCCAATGTGTTATGTATTTGTCCCTTACGTCAGTTAATATGATACCATTTAAAATCGTCCATCAACGTCGGTTTACAATGGGAATGAGAAATGTACCTATCTTTATTCCTATCTCATCTAATCTAGAACATCATGTACTGGCTCATTCAATGGAAACCAACGCACGTAATGATAAAATCACAATACGATAACAAGCACGATTACGTAAAACACTGGCCCAGTATTTACGTACATGTGAGATAAAGGAGTCTCGTCTAAAGCCATTGATAACCTGAGGCTGTTACTGTATTTTAATAACATCTAGCAAAATTAAACAACTCTCGTGACTATGATGCTAGCAGTGACTCGATCAAAACAATCCCCAACCTTCACTGTACGTATGAGTATTCTTCCTCTACACCCTATACCTACCTATGTCCCTATATTGATAGTTCGCTACCCAAAGGTTTCCTGGAAGAAGTCGCTTCAAGCGATAAGGCCGCCTCTTGTGTTCTCTGTTGCTACCTATATGTACCGACTGTATCCTGTATTTATGCAATGCTTTCATTCATTAATTTTATTCTGTGACTACCTAATGTACCCAAAAATATAACAAAATTGTAGTTAAAAAAAAATACCGTCACGAGACCCTAAGCTATTAAACCAGTCTCCGTGTCCCCAGCGAGACCTTGGTCAACCTCGATTGTAGATTTGTAGTTTAAGTAAACTCTTTAAGCTAGGTTACCCCGAATTCACGACTTTTTAAACCAATTTTTAATAGGTAAATATCGATTATTTTGTATGTATTAAAATTTAATATGTTGGAGTTCAACATATAACGCTACACAGCTTTAAGTCCACCTTTGTACTATTTTGTGCATAAAGAATTAAATAAATAAATGAATAAATCTAGAACATTTTCATATTTTTAATGTAAATCGGTAAAAAGCTTGGAAAACTGGTCTAAATCTCTTAGTTTTTCTAGTTTTGTTCTAACAAAGAATTTTTACACAGATGAGATTTTTACAGAAGATGAAAACCCTGTGAAATCGAGGGAAACCCTTGATAATTAATGGCATATTACACGTATGGTGTGTAGGGCGTCGGCGCCCTATTGCCATACCAATGACTCTTTTCTGAGCTATGTAAATTAGTTGAACACCAACCGATGCTTTTACGGTGAGGGAAAACATCGTGATGAAACCTGGTCAGGTAAACAGGGTCACGGATATAAGATGGTAGTCGCTGAACTGTAAGTACCTGACCTGTTAAATCCTGGATCATGATCAAGGCGGATCTTTTCGCAGGCCGGCCTGTGTGATAGCCACTCATTCACATAGGAATATGGTACTTGTCATAGAACTATTTACACAATCCTATTTTCTAGAACTGCAAAAGGTGCAGCCACGACAGATGCTGCGGTGTATGGGTGGAGTTTCACGCAAAGCCTACTTGATGGTAAGCGGTAACTGTCGCCCATAGCTCTTACGAGTCATGTATTTAGGTTGCAAAAACGCAGAACCGCAGGTGCGTTGTCACCGTAGTATGTCAAAATTGCGAACTTTAAAAATTCACGTAAAAATAAGAATGCGTGCGAAAAGTAATGCAGGTTTAACACTTACACTAGAAAAGTAATCGATACAAGAATTTGCATACTGTAAAAAAAATTATATCAAGTACGTTGCACAGGAATGTAATTCTTAATTTTGATATAGCTTACTAATCTCGTCGTCTAAGACGTTGTCGCAAATTTGCATACTATAAAAAATGGGTCACCTCCAACTGTGGCGTCCGCTCACTCTAAATATTTTTTCCTGTCATCCTCTAAATTTAGGTCACATGTAGTAGGTACTGTAGCATCAGTACACCGGGTTGGTCACGCTACGCGGGTCTTGTTACTTTTCCCGACGACATTCGAGAAGACTGTAGCTACCTTTAGTGTAAGTTTCGAAATCGATTAAGCAGTTACCGAGATTAGAGAGTCGGTGGCTCAATGGCTAACGGGGCCGGCTCGTAAGCTAGAGGTACCGGGTTCGAAAGAAATAATTTTGTTTTTGCGATTAACTGTTAATCCAAAATCCGCCTCGTAATTCCTAAGACGTGGACTGCTCGGAGTGTCTCTGAAGGTTAAAATTCGCGACGAAGCACCGACTTAGCGCACACGCACAAAGTTTTTTAGCTGTAATGGCAGTGAGCTGACCATATATGCCGAAGAACCGACAACCAATGGGGTACTCTCAAGGGTAACTCAAGTATTTTACATGGTAAACTAGTTTTGCATGGAGAGCGCGATTCGGCAAGTGATAGTCTAGGACGTCCTCCGGCCAGGTGGAGTGACGATTTGCGAAAGACTGCAAGTGGATAGCTAAAGCGGCAAGCTGAGGACAGGGTGCATTGGCGCTCTTTGGGGAAGGAGTATGTCCAACCGTGACTAGTATAGATTGATGATGATGACTAATAAATACGACAATTTATCCTTATAATATATATATATATATATTACTGTTTTATGACAGATAAAAATTTAAAATATTACAAACGGCAAAAGTAGGACTTATATGTGAGTCATGAGTGAGTAGGAAACTGTGTAAGTGAGTAGGACAATCCTAACACCGTTTTTTTTTAATATTTGTTTTTAGTATAGCGACAACATTAATTTTACAGCAACCATGTGTTTGTCACAGTCACAGGGCTATATATCTTAGTATTCCTCGTAGGGTGTCACACTATCACAAATAGACAGACAGAACAGGCTTTGTAGTGGGTATTTATTTGGGCTGTAATAAAAGACAAATTAACTATTACTGAGAAAATTGACTTGAATCACTGTTAAACTTACACTCTACAGTGGTTCCAGGTCTCATAGGTAATAAATAAGTAATTGATGTGATGCAACTAACCTTAACATAAGGGAAGATAAGTTTCTCCTTGATCATAGCCCATATGATACGGGTCATCTCATCACCATCCATCTCCACAACCGGCTTTGACGCCACAACTCTTTTCGCAGTGCCATCTGCAAATCAATATTTAGTTTAGTAAATCTGTACAGCCTTAACAAGAAATGAATTATAAATTTCTATTAACTTTAGCCTACATGGCCAGTAATAGTTGCTGACACTGGTAAACTGATCGCTTAAAGAGTATATATTTATTACTTTATTGTCCAATTTGCCTTTTTCAACAACTCCTTAAGATTGTACGAAAATACTAACTTTCATTTAGTTACATGTAAAAAAAAGGATTAATGAGAGTTGTCTAACTCTCCTGACTTTGCTGTCAGTATTTAAAAAGCAGGTACACAAGGGTCAAGCACCCAAGCAAGTTGTCAGATACTGACAGTTAAAATTAAATTTATTAAGTAGGTACTAAAACTTAGCTGTATACCTATATATTTAAATTTTGTATTCAAGTTATCACAAGTGAAAAAGAAATTAATCAAGTAGGTAGGTTTAATTTAAATGATTATTAAGGATACAAATGTGGCTCATATTTTGTTTTGGTACATAGGTCTGTAGGCTGGTATTTATTTACATATTATCTACAGCATACTGAAATTATTTAACGCCTAGGGGTTACGAGTTTAGTTATACCTATTGTGTAGTAATTTGAAAGGTTTGAACAAAGTCCTTGATACAATTAAATGTCGAACTATTTTTTCTGCATTTACAAAATAAAGGGAAGTCCCTACTTAATAGGTGGGTAGGTTTAAGTAACTAAATATGTAAACAAATTTTCTTGAATTCAGCATCCGGCGTGTTAGTAAAATACACAGGTTACTTACAATTTCTTGAAATATTCGTTGTATTTTCTGTTATAATTTTTAATAGTTGTCTGGCATTGTTACGGGCCATTTTAAATCAATTTAGTACGTGGCGTCTGTTATTTATCGGAAGCCCAACAAGTGGTTCTCTCGCTGTGTCCGCCTACAAAATCACCACCGCCACAAAACCAAGCGAACGAAAACGAAATCACCCAACCAACCCGACCCGCACACGCCTGCCAGCCAGCCAGCGCAGCGCGATAATTGACAGATGTAGTGATGTACAAAATAATTTCTTGTGTAAACATCGAATCGACAGTACAAATAATGGCCGTTAAAATTTATACAGTCCGTCCGCGGTTCCGGTACTATAAGGTTGCGCTCACATCACATCTCTCGGTATGCAGTATTGATGCCAGTCGAGCAAGAAAAGTGTTGTAACCGAATTAGAAATAACCCGTTATGTAAAGATTAAAAAGTGTAGAAAATATGATGTATGGATAAATACTAATTGAAAAATCTTTTCACTGTTGTTTATTTTGTAAGGTACCAATTTCAAGTGACCATACGACATTTTAAAATAGAATTCTCTCCATAAAGAGAATACTGCTACTAAGTTTAGGTAACTAGATACAAAAAGGCTGTATTCTACAACAAAAAGGAATGAAATTGCTAGGGTTTGACTGCAGTCAATGAATGAGCGACCCCAGGGAGCTCGAAATTTTTACACTATGGCCCTTTTGATTATCTACCTCTCTATCAATGTACTCGCTCTAGGTCTAAAATATCCCAAATCAGTCAAAAAGCACTTGTACCGACAGCCCTGCCGGATCAAAACGGAACAAAAGGGGCTGTGTGGCGTAATATATGACACAACTATGAGCACGCAAGAAATCACGCCTCTTTCTTACCGGTGCGAATGGATCGAACGGCGATGCTCTCCGTCTCTTTCGCACCAGCTTTCTTATCGGACGGACCGGTCTAGTGTGGCACATGATGGTGTTTTCATTGAATTTGTACCTTTCATTTACATTATGTTATTACCGAAACGGATGAAAACGGCTGTTCTAGCATGGCGCAGGCCTTACAGTGCATTACAAATTTTAAAAAAAGCTGCCAAGCGTCTCCCAAGACTGTTCAAAACACAACCAGTCTCAGAGTCCCTAGCGGAAGACTTTGGTCAACCTCGTTTTACTGTCACCATCATCTTGGCGTTAATGTCCCGGTTGTGCTCCCGCGAACAAGGGCCCGGGGTCCGCCTTAACCATGATTCAGGATTTGGCGATCAGGTAATTACAGGGGAGTGCCATCAGACCTTCATGATCCTGCTACCAGGGGAACCTGACCAGATTGGATCATCTCACCACCAACCTCGTTTTATTGTGAAATTGTTTTATTACATTACAGTATTTCATGATATATTCATCTCATAATAGGATTTAGTTTATTTTATCTTCCTACTTATTTGCTTACATTTTGACGTTGGTTGGCATAGCAAGATCTATTAATGCAGTTAGCTTAGCTAGGAACTAGTACCCTTAAATGAAATATCCTATGGAAATATCGATAAAGTTCAGAAATGTTAGTGGCACTGCACATCACTACAGTTTAGTTGTCAGCGGAACGTGGCGCCGGCCGGTACGCGTACTGAGCGAGCAAGCAAGCGCCGGCGGCGGCGGGGTTTCGGAGCGGTTGGCGTGCGTTGTGCGTGGTTGTCGGAGTGTCGGTCGGCCTTTTGGAAGCGGGTGCGCAACCTGACGCCGTTAATCTTGTTTTGGAACAGGCAATTTACGAAAAACTTGAAAGGAACGACCTCGAATCCCGTCCGTTAACCCTACCAGTTTCGGTTTCGGGGGCTACTAACTAATAATAATTATTTTCGTGAAGAGCGAGCACAAGATCGTCGCTGACATCCTGCATCGCTACGGTAAGACCTTTTGTGTTTTTTATTTAACAGATGGGCAGGTAGCATTTTTTATATACACAATTTGTAAATACTATTATCTTGGCGATTTCGAGCAGTAAGATTATATTTTAAGTGTATATCAGATTAAACCATAATTCCAGTCCATAGTTCGCAATAACTTTATCAAAAATAAATTAGTTTGAATCATGTGCTGTTTGTGTATGCATGCATAGTGTATTTCTAGCCACAAAAATCCCTAAAGACCCTGGTTACCAGATTCATCACTAAACTGGGTAAGTGTACCTAACTAACTTGATTTGTCACAAATAATAATACTGTCTACTGTAACTTTTTATTACAATAATAACATGCATTGTGTTATCTAACTATAAAAATACCCACATGTTATAGATACATACATATGTATATGATACATACATATGTATAATAACATCTGGGATCATGTTACTGTGACCCACACCAATTAAAATTGTTCACCTTACAACCTACCTTATGTGACTCTGTGATGTAATGTATAATGTAATGGGTTTTAATTGAGAAATGTTTTACATGTAACCTTTATTATATTATGGAATAAATAACAAAACTTAAAATAAAAGACCATGTTAGATGTAAATTTTAAACAGCATGTCTCAAAAGTCGAATGGTAGGTATCGTTTGGAGGGTTGAGTGAACCCATGTCTCAATGCCACTGCACAAAGCAAACACCATATCAGCCACTATTAACAGCCATTATCTCGAAAATAATTGACTTTTTACTAAGGTATAATAGTAAAATATATCCTCGACGACCAGCCCTCCAGGTTGACTTTAGGGATACTCTGGATTCCATTAGGTAGATAATTGAATGCGTAATTAAGGTGTGACAGTGTGAAGTACTTACTTAAAAAACTGTAATACATTTTCTAACTTTAATATATCTGGTACTTCAAAGGAACTGGTCAATGTTAGGGGCTCTACGTTCTTTTCAACCTTAAATAATGCTAAGTACTAGTTAAATTATCCCTGACCACAGTTCTCCCAACTCTTGTAACGAAGCACTGTGCTGAACAGTTATTTGAATAGGAGTAACAGTAAGCACCTTCAGGGCAAGACCCTACACTCTGTCTCATCAAAACATTAATAAATTAAACTTTACTACAGGCAAAAAGCAGCAACCATGTGTGGCTGTGTAAGAATACTGTCTGGATATAGGCAGCTGCCACGACCATGGCTGGTCAGACACTCTAGCTCAGCCACAGCACCAACCCCTTCAGTTCAGGGCATTCCTTACACTAAGCTGAGTGTAGGAGTACCGAAAGAAATTTGGCAGGATGAGAAAAGGTACATCCAGTGTCATATTTATTCTAAATTTGTTGTGTTTTTAGTAATATAAGAAAGAAATTAATTATGATCTGCATTTCAGAGTTGCTATAGTACCTGCAGTAGTTAGCAAATTAGTTAAAAAGGGCTTTAGTGTCAATATAGAAGAAAATGCGGGAGCCTTAGCAAATTTCCCAAACAAAACGTATGAAGAAGCAGGAGCTAAAATAACTAGCTTAAAGGATACTTATCAGTCTAGTAAGGATATTTCCCTCTACTTGCTATTTTGGAATTCAACTATGTACTTTGAAAAATAAATAATATATT
Organism: Blastobasis adustella; assembly: GCA_907269095.1. Taxonomy (NCBI): domain Eukaryota; kingdom Metazoa; phylum Arthropoda; class Insecta; order Lepidoptera; family Blastobasidae; genus Blastobasis; species Blastobasis adustella. The sequence continues at coordinate 10,383,647 of OU026119.1, read as the reverse complement.
TTGTTACAGATATTGTGCTAAAAGTTCGCCCGTTAGTAGATAAGGAGCTACAGAATGTACTCGATGGGGGAACACTCATTTCATTCTTGTATCCAGCACAGAACCAGGAGTTGATTAAACAGCTAGCGGCTAAGAAAATGAATGCCTTTGGTAAATTCAAGAGAACCTTGTACTACTAATCTAGTTGTTTCCAATTCCATGAGCTTTTTTAACTAAGGCATGCGTTTTGCAGCAATGGACTGCGTGCCTCGCATCAGCCGCGCCCAGGCGTTTGACGCACTCAGCTCCATGGCCAACGTGGCCGGTTATCGCGCCGTTATTGAGGCGGCTGCGCAGTTCCCACGATTCTTCTCGGGTAAGTCATACCAACATCCAGCTTTGCAGCGAAGATAGTATAATACAGTCGCGCCTAATCTCTACAGAGACTCATCTCTACAGATATCGGCATGAAATTATCACACTACATCACATGAACAGCCTACAATCTGGTTGCAATACAACAGTGGATACAATAGTGGAGGGTGCCATAATCTCTTCACGTTTGTCGCATTGGAGGTCGCAGTGTTGAAAATACTCAACAGAAAATACTGTTGCTCATTTTTAACCCCCAAGTCCAACCAACAAGTTTGATGTGTGTGTCTGTCTGTAGCATCGTAGATCCCGAACGGAAGGACTGATGCGGTTTTCTTGGTTTAAAAACCAGTTTAATAAAGATGGTTCTCAGCTTTGTTTTAATAAAATTGGTTTAGTAGTTTGAAAAATGTGAGTACATTTAGGTAGACATTGTTGGATGTTTATCGACATCGGTCGTTTAAGTTTTTATCTGGTTTGCAAAGGTTAGTGCTGCTGTAGAAAAAATGTGTGTCTTTGTTCGCAACTGGTTGCGAGACTTGATTGTGATGGCGGCCGGAGGGGTCTGCCTCGCCTATTACGACACCCGTAGAGGTTGGCAGAATTCTACTCTTCCTTACACGCGGCCAATTGACATTATCTCGCTTCTTAATTTAGCAAATTATTTTCCGATAATGACCTCGTTTAATTGTTAATGCTTATCTGTTTGCCCTCGAAGCATTTAGCACCCATACTTGTCAGGCGCAGTCATGCATCACAACATATTATAAAACAAAGTCCACGGCGCGTCTGTCTATCTTCACGCGATAAACTCAAAAACTACTGAACGGGTTTTCATGCGGTTTTCCTGTTTAGAACTTTAGACCTCCTTGGCTCACGTTAGGTTACGACCATACAACTCGAGTCTAGCAAAATGTTTCATGATTATTGCTGCTGAAAATGTCATATTTACGAATCAAATTTGAAAATAGCCGCAATACTAAACTCACTGTAAACTGCAAAAACTAACATTACGTTTAGCATCACGTAGGTATGTAGCGTTTTACTGTTCTCGAAAACATGCATAGCAAAACTCCATCAAATGAAAAAAAAATTCCAGTCATCGTCTCTATTACTATTCAAGCATGTATTTCATCTCGCATGTTTTCACTACGTACCCAATGCACTAAATCAATCTAAATTTATGCCTTTCCTAATCTAAACCACAGAACAGATCAGAGCCTCTAAACTCGCCTAGAATGTTAAGTTGTTTGTGTTCTCAATCGACAGTAAATTGAACTGTTTTTGACACAAGTCCACGTCCGTAGCTTGAATTAGTATGATAGAAAAGCATGTGCTCTTAATTAATACGCACAAACGACGCATACTATCATATAGATAGATAGATATAAATATTTTGACAAATACACTAAACAGTGGATAGTAGATAGTATATATCTACCTAAAATAAATTATCAGCAAATCAGTATCAGTTTACCTTTGCACCAAAACTTTTATTTAACGTCATGCTCTTCCTTCATTGCTTGAACGTGACATCGCTCTTACTGAATTCTATGAAAAGCATAACATATTACGGCCTTCCCCATTTCAACTAACCAAGAAACAGCCATGGCATTTCAGTTTTTTATTTTATATGTATGGTTGGCGTACGAAAAGGCCTTTTGTTGAAAAACTAACAAAAGGTTTCTGGACCTAGTTGGAATTCGGAAATTTAAAAATAATAACAAAAAATGCCGTCGGTCCTTTTTTTTTGTCTTGAAAGTTGTAGGGCTTTACGTACAACTCGGGGTATTTTTATTAGACACGTCTTCAATTGCCAAGAATGATATCTGTTTTTCTTTACTCGAAAATTAAGCAACTTCTTTGAAAACCTTGGAACGTTGGCTAGAGGTAAAGACTCTTATTTACTCTTAGGTATCTTGACTATATCTTCAGATCAGTAGAGGCATACATTTCCACCGTTTCAATTTTAGGTACCCTAGCTTATAGAAAATTGCAGTGGATAAAGAGCGTCCTAAATAGTTTGATAAGTTTTCATAGAGCGGCGGCCATGACAAAGACTTAAAAGGTAAGCGTGTCGTGTTATAATAGCCACGTAATATGTGATTTTAAAGTTCATGGCTGTACATTGACTCTGCTCATGTTAAGGATAATAAAAACGTCGTTTCCAATTTTTCATTAGAACCGGTCCAAACACGTACGTTGTACTTGTATTAAATACATGATCGTTGTGGTATTCTAGGTCCAGATGTTTAATTATCGTTAGACTGCATTAGAACTAAGAATGAAAGTGGACTAGGTACCCACGTAAAACTATCTAGGTGTTGTATTTATAGCACGAATGAACCGTGATCTCATTGCAGTCTGCTTTTAACGTCTGTTGCTGTGTAATAAATGTATTAAAATTACGCATGAGGCATTTGCAATCCGATCCGACATAAAACGTGGGCTTATATACCTACCGATATCATAACATAAAAAACTGATACCATACTCCGGTAGGAGACCGAAAGCCGATACCAGTTTCTGACTTCCTGTCCTGGTTTCTTATAACATAAGTACAATGTACATAATATATGGATCTAAAAAATAAAACTCGCAATAGTACATCTGAATAAGCTAGCCGCCTAGACATATAACGTAAGAAAAACATTCACGATAAAAAACTGTTAACGTTTTATACAATAAGTAGTAGGTATTAAGTACTTTTTATAAAATTGGTAATGTAATATAATTGATAGATAGATAGATAAATTTTTTATTGATCTTACTATTCTATCCATATTTCGCGGCGAAAAGTAAACTTAACCGTGTGGTCTTACCACAAAGTAGGTCCTATAGAAATAGGATTGTGGTTGTGGGCCAGCTGCGCTTGTTCCTATCAAAACATGAACCTGTTCCTATCAAACTCACGACCGACCGGGTAGGCAAAGACTATCGACTACCACAAGCAACGCACCTGACTCACCTTTTTTGCCTCTTCTACATTCGTTGAGGGAACCTCACGACATGAAATCGCTGACAATATCCCCTTGTCCCTCATAGGTCAGATGACGGCCGCTGGTCGCGTTCCACCGTGTCGCGTGCTGGTCGTAGGCGGCGGCGTGGCGGGGCTGGCTGCGGCTGCGCAAGCGCGCTGCATGGGCGCGGCCGTACGCGCCTTCGATACCCGTCCAGCCGTGCGCGAACAGATTGAGAGCCTTGGCGCCCAGTTCATTACCATGGACATGAAGGTCAGACTCGATGACAGCTTGTGTACATGTACATGTCGCCGACACGCCCATTTGTTTATTTAGGCACGCCGTGTCTAGTCAGACTCCATAAGCGTGTATGTAAATGATGGTTATCCTCACTGACAGTAGGCCCTGACGTTACGTATTCTCTTTTCTGTTCGCTTGTATTTGTTTCGGTGCGTGGGATGGGATTGTTGTTGACTTTGTTCGATATCGGGAAGTTTAACTAGATATCATAAAACTGGAACTGCGATCTAGTCCAAGTAATATAATGCTGTACGGCCATAATGCTACTATCATGTAATAAATAATGGTGGCAATGATGTAGTATAGCAATAAGTGTCGAGTTGATAATGGATATGGATGGATATTTGCTCTTATTACGTGGTTTACAGTTTACATTAACATGTGTGTGTGGTTAATGACATTGTGTTCAACAGACCATTCATTGTGGGTAAAGGTTCAGTATCACACTATCGAGTTACATTCGTCTATGAATGTTGTGTTAAAGATAGTACAGACTGCATATTGTGAGAGGTCTTGGCTCTTGCGTTCTCATCCAAATGAATAGCGCACACGCAGCCTGTATAAATAGAGGTATTGAATACGAGGCCATAAAATAAACCGTCCAATGCATTGAATGTGACATTATCATCAAGTACCGCTTCAGCTTTCATTATAATAATTTTAATTGGTGTCTGTCGTCGTTTACTATGTTGATGTGTTTGTTTACAGAGGTGGGTGTGCCCTAATCGCAATGGTTGGGGCGCACCGATCCTCCCGCCCTTGGCCGCTGTCGCCAATGGTAAATTCACATATAAATCTTTACGACACGGCGTACAGTAGCGAAGACCATATCAATCTCGCCGACCGGCGTGTCCCACATATTAGAGCTACGTTATTTATGTCGCACCGCGCTAAGCTTTGTGTAATCAAAGAAATGAGTTGCTAACGGATATTTATCATTACACGTCTCGTTACTTGGCTTTGTACTCTTTTGTATACATGACAAATTTTAACTTTTCGTGCGTAGGTACCTATTCATGGCTTGTTACATACAGGTGTTATATTTTGTTAGTGTATGCGTAGCAATAACGTACATATTATTCAATACACTATCATTTTTATGATAAAGCTGCGGTATTACGCTGTAGGTCAACAAGCTTGTTTTTGCTCACTCCTCTATATAATTTAATCAAGGTCGAAACTTTGTGCCTATTCTCCGCGACCTGAAAATACCTTTGACGTAAATCAATGCATATTATTCTTGAACCAAAGAGTACTTGAATCTATTTTCAGTTTCTATATCTACTCCGATTGATTTATACATCAGTCTGAACTATAATCATAAAAGATGAAATGAAAGCAATGGATACCACTTATCGCGTTGACGTGATCAAAATGCATCGATGTGATACAAGGCCGTGTTCTAAATTATTTATTGCGATTTATCGCAAACGTTATGTAACCGTGCAAAATGTATTTTTATGAAGGAAGCATATTGTTGTAACGTTCATAGTGTGGAGGAATAGTATAGTTGGAAGTTTACTTCATTTAATTTAAAGTTTGGCAACATTGCTATGTTTGTGTATGATATCTTTAACATTTGCTACAACTCTAGTTCCTATCCTTGCTGGAGTATCTCAATAGTCAATATTTTTGTCGATTTTGCCAAACAGTTTGAGCCTTGCGTGAAACAAACATAAAGATGGTCACAAAATCTAAATCTAAACTTTGAGTAACTGATAGCAATATTTGGCACAAAATTATTAAAAATTGACGTGATTGTAATTGTATGGAGATTATTTACAAGTCAATTGTGATTTTCAGTCTACTGTCAGTCAATCAGTATACTGTCATGTATCCTCACCTCCCATTAGAGTGTGGTTAGAAATAAACTAAAAACTTTAACCATAAATTGCATGGCAAATGGCGATCGTGCCAGAACATAATCGCGCATTCACACTTCACTCATCAACTATCACTCATCTATGGCATCACTGATTTTATTAGAATCTAATAAGGGTTCGTGATCGCAGGAGGAGGGCGCGGGCGAGGGTGGTTATGCCAAGGAGATGAGCGATGCCTTCTTGAACGCTGAACGCGCGCTTCTAGGGAGAGAAGCTCGCACTTCCGACGTCGTGATCACCACCGCCCTCATCCCGGGGAAGCCGGCGCCGAAGCTCATTCTTGAGGTGCGTATAATTAGCATCAACAGATGTCGCTAGCTACGCCTACTGTGATGACGTCAGGATTTAGTTGAGTGTCATTTTCACCCAACTAAATCCTGGTGCTTGAACCCTGATGTCATCAGTTTTGTCAGACTAACTGAACGTGGTCATGGTACATAGTAATGGCGGTTAGAAGTATGCAATATAAAAAGGAATATTTATTTTAAAAATATTATTTTGATAAGCCTCGCATAGTAAAGGTGACTCAGTATATTATATTATCGTAACCGCCTTCTTTACTTTTCCAAACCCTTCAGATGCCAAAATGAGGTGTCAGACACTTGACAAACCGCAATTAACTCCACAACAAGCACAACGCCGATCGAATCTGTGCATGCCTCACCAGCATACCAACCCAGGCTCGCCCGAACCCTGCTAAAGAACGCTTTCATTGCACGCAGGACGCCGTCCGCGACATGGCACCCGGCAGCGTGATAGTGGACTTGGCGGCGGAGATGGGAGGCAACGTGGAGACGACCCAGCGCGGCAAGGTGGCGCGAATTCATGGCGTCACCCACGTCGGGTTCACGGACCTGCCGAGCAGGATGCCGGCACACGCGTCCACCCTGTACGCGAATAACATTTCCGGATTGCTGTTCAGTTTGGGTACCGACATTTTGACAGTATTAGTTGAAACATTTTGAAAATGGGGTGTGAATTGTGTTCTTATTTTTTGTTATCGGCCATGTGGAGTTTTGTTACCTTTTTTTTATATATGTTTGAGTAGAGCTCGAGGTGGGTGAGATCGGTTGGTTAATTATATAACTTTCCGATATCTAACCCACGGCCTTGGAGGCGTCATTCTATATACGTACATACCGGCTTCTGCTAGGGTTCGCATTAATACTCTTCCTCGCGGCATCGGCATCCTCGCGGTAGCTCTCTCATTTGACTCTGCGATGTCAATCTATCGATTCACGATCGATCTTAAGCATTTTTCCTGATACCAGCCGGTTTAGGCACATATATCCCTATAGATTTTTTTCACTTACAAACTTACAACCACTAAGATTATATGACAAACACTGTTTATATATTTTTTTTATTTTTTCATAAAAAGAAAAATAAAATTGAATTCATTCAACTTTATGGATTTATTTTCTGTCAGTAAAATTACGTATGAAAATCAAAATGTCACCAACCGCAAAAACTTCGCAAATCATCAATTCAACTCCCATCTTCTCCATGTTTCCCACAGGCACGAACGACCATTTCCACATAAACCTAGAGGACGAGGTGACGCGTGGTTCGATAGTACTCAAAGCTGGCGAGTTGCTGTGGCCGCCGCCGCCGCCGCCCAGCCTGGCGCTTCAGGCCTCCGCCAAACCTACCACGGCCGCCGCTAAGGTGGAGCCACCGAACCCCTTCAATGAGACCCTGAAGGACACCTTCTTGTATTCCACTGGTAAGTAGATTCGACTGCAAGAAATGCAGCTGCATATACGGCTGTGTACAAAATACAGCGTGTGAGTTGAGATACTGAAGGACACCTTCTTGTATTCCACTGGTAAGTAGAATTGACGGCAAGAGCGAGTGAAATGCAGTATACAAAGTACAGTGTGTAAGCGCTGGCAGCACTTTACCTTTCTAACATTTTATTGTAATAAATGTAGAGCCATTTGAGTCAGTACTTGCACGAACGCCTAGCCGCGTGGTACTCCTAATCAATCAATAAATCTTAATCTTCGGATATAAGCATTATCATTTATTATCAAGTTAATTATCATCTAAAAAGTCTGTGGTAGCAAAAACCCTACAATAGTAAAATACAGGCTAAAATTGGCATATCAAAATATAATCACCATTTTTTTTTTCTCTTTTTTTTATACCTCTAAGGTGGCAAACAAGCTTACGGCCTGCTTGATGGTAAGCAGTCACCGCAGCCTTTATTTCGCTATGCCCATTTCAGCCGTATGCGGAGCACATTAAGTTGCATTTCTACCATTCTTAGGCGAAGGGCTTTAAGGATGGTTACCGTACCGCACAATCTGAACTCTTCTAGATGGCGTACTGAGATTTTAGTTTAAAAGCTTTGAATCGGAAAACTCTCATCGATCGATCCATTCCATCTTGTCACTAGCGCGGTAGGTAGACCTCACTCCTTACATGAAATGCAGATATTCTCTAAACTGACATACTTTAATAATCCAGCCGTCGTACATTTGTCGACCGTGAAGGCTGTGCGAATTAGTCTCTAAAGATTATTCTATTTTTGTTTCAGGTCTCGCCAGTTTGATAGGCATGGGCATGGTCTCGCCGAACCCAGCATTCACAACCATGACCACCACATTAGCTTTGTCAGGTTGGTTCTCCGCACTAGTCTTTTGTTATTTAGTTAGTTTCCTTAGTTCCTTAGTTTTTAAGTTGACTATACATTTTTATGACGTGTATGTATACTCAGTAGTTCATTACCAATATGTGGGATGAGATTTTCTGGGTGGGTATACTCGTCAGAAATACAAAAAAATTTGGTAGTCTTTCATTTCAATAAGCTAATACGAATCAGGCATATTCAATTTTTATACCTTGAAATGTGTTAAAAAATGAGCTCAAGGCCTACCGTCAAATATTCTACAAATATAAAACACTCAAGTCACTTGATTTGATCTCGTCTTGACGCGACTTACGTATTTGGTCTTATTTATCTTAAAAGATAAATTCATATCTGAATTTACCTATCTTAAATTAGGTTGTGTCTGACCACACCCAAACGCCTTATGAAGGTGGTTGTAACGTTAAACATTCGCTGTATTCATGGAGTAAATATGGCTAAATAATGATGTACAAAATCAGTCAGCTGATCTTTAATTCGTATATCATATTTTTAGATATATTAGTGAACGATTGTACGTCATATTAGACTGAGAATAACTTACAGCCGGCCAGCCCTCTGTATATTCTCTTTTCGTGAACGCTTCAGACTTTCGTTATGTTTACTCTGGCCTTCAACTCGCCATGAGTGAACAGCGCTGCATGCTCCAGTACTGGTATCTCCGAACGGCCCAATATAGGGGATGGATGTAGTCCTAAGCCATTATAGTGTCCAATCACATAAACACTTCACATCAGTAACAGTTCCATGCAGGACCCGAGCCTCGTCTACATTTTGCCGTTACTTCCACTCAACTAAAAACGTTGCTGCCCGTTTTTTTGTTTACGTTGGTCCTACCTGGTCTGTCTTTAAAAGCGCGCAGGACGGCAGATGCGAATATTCTCGTTGATTTAACTTCGCTACCCCGCCTATACGCCTAGCTAGCCACTATAGCAAGCCCCCTGTCAGTGGGGCCGTAAACTAGTAACAAACGTTCCGTTTTGTCTGGAGCCGATCAACCGTCAGTTGCAGGGTGTTAGATAACTGATAAACTACTTATATACTTTTTTAAAGTACATACTTATTATACATACTACACCCAGATCCGTAACAGAAATTAAAATTCATCATTTCAATATTTGCTCGGCCGGGAATCCAACCAGGAACTCTGCGTGGCGACCGGCATTTTGAGCAACTGAACCACTCAGGTCGTTCAGGTCAGCAGAGGCACCGCCGATCTCCAATAGCATGATACCACCATCTGGAATGACGTCACAGAATATCCGAAATGCATGTTATGACGTCATTTCAGAGGGTGGGATCATGGTATTGGAGACCGGCGGGTGCCGCTGCAGGTGTTATGAACCATAGCCTCACAATCCCTATCCTATAGGCGTGGTGGGCTACCACACGGTGTGGGGCGTGGTGCCGGCGCTGCACTCGCCGCTGATGTCGGTCACCAACGCGGTGTCGGGCATCACGGCCGTCGGCGGGCTGCTGCTCATGGGCGGCGGGTACGTGCCCGAGACGCCTGTGCAGGTACGGGGGCAAGCGTGGTTTTTTTTATACCTTTATATTAAAAGATGGGTGTTATAAAGTTTGATGTGCGTATCTGTGGTGTATATTATTATGGGGGTTATTCCTTTCAGTGGTTGGCAAGCACTGCCGCTCTCATCTCGTTCGTCAACGTATTTGGCGGCTTCTTAGTCACTCAGCGGATGCTTGACATGTTTAAGAGGTATGTTGTTGGCTAAGAGAAAAATTTAACCATAAATTATTTCTTAGTTTCTGTACTTACCCCTGTACTTACCCCTTCAATATTTTTGCTACAATATTTTCTGGCCACAGGCCCACGGACCCTCCGGAATACGGCTACCTCTACGGCATACCGGCGGCCGCGCTGTTCGGTGGATACATCACCACTGCGATGCAGGTGGGATATGAAGCTTTATATTTTTCTACTTGAAATGTACTAATAAAATATTAAACACTAGTACAAACCAGTAGGGAACAAGAATATTTCGTTACCGTATGGTGATCGGGTCGGGACCAGCGGGTCTAGCCAAGATGCAAATTAACGACAGTCGCAGAGTGGAGACACTGTCTCTAGGCGACTGAAGTATTGCTGTAGTAGTGTAGTATCGCTTGTAGATCGGCGCAGTACTGCGAACGTAGCCGACGGGTTCCGATCGTCAGTCGCAGTCGCCTAGTAACGACGACTCCATTTTCCGACATTTTACATCTTAGCTAGACCCGCAGGAGCTCTTCGTTTTCCTATCGCATTGCCGCCTTGTTTACGGAGGAAAAGTTGGTCTACGGTATTGTTTTCTTTCTTCATTCTTTCTTATTGTTACGTTTCTCGGTGGTTTCGCTATTTCGATTTATATTTATCGTATCGATCATCGACAATACCATGGTCGGACCAACGTTTCATTCGCAAAGATGGCGGGGCGGTACGATCGCGAAATGAAAACCTCCCGATCTCATCCCGTTATCGACAGGAGTTGATGTCTTACAGAGAATTATGTAATGAGTCGTTTTTCAGACTAGGTCCCTAAGAATTGCCATAGATGGCGCGCACTAACAACCCAACCGTTAATATAATCTCGATTATAAGGGGCTATTGTTGTTGACATATGGCAAACCATATGTGTGACTGTCGTCATACATTGCCTCAGAACAAATGAAACGGCATTAAAACGCCAGTTATTATTTGCTAAAGTGCTACCATAGATATTAATAAAAGTTGAGCCCAAAGGAGCACTAACAACTAAAACCGTTGAATTAACAGATCTAATACAAATTGAACTGAAAAACGGATTTTCAATACCATACTGCCAAGAGATTATAATAATATAGGTGTCGTTAGAGCGCGCCATCTATGGGAATTGTTAGGGAGCTAGTCTTGCTAGTCAATCTATGTTATTTGGACTTAATTAAAATTTGGCATGGTTGCTCGTAGCTTAGCATACGTCTGTATTTTTTAATTAAAATTTTAGAATTAAATTAAGAATTTAGTTTGATCATACAGGGTTACCCCGAAGTGCATCAAATTGCGTACCTCGCGTCCTCATTGTGCTGCGTGGGTGCGCTCGCCGGCCTTAGCTCTCAGAAAACAGCGAGGAAAGGAAACTACCTCGGAATGGTGAGTCTCGAAGAAATACGTTTTAAGAATACTTACGATGAACCCTGCAACCGATGATTAGAAAAGGCATTCATAAATTCAATATAACAGTGACCGCAGCTTAAGACTCGGCCCAAGACCCGCTCATTGTAATCTTGATGGCATCAGTCTCAATCTGTTGACCATTGTAAAAACATTGAGACATAATTTGACATAGAACCAAATTCCCTCATCAAATTATTTGCTTTTCTTTTCTTTTTGACATTTTACATGTAGCCAGTAGATTTTCAAGTCTCATTCAGTTGATTTGCTAACGCATTTTAACTGAGATCTAAGCCCAAGATGTGGTAGTCTAGTTCTTGTCAACAATACAAACTGTCGACAGTTCAGAAGTCTAGCACTGACGGCTACCAATTACGGTTGTATTGTACAGTACCCAACCAACGTGGCAACTTGGGTGCAAGCTCGGCACTTTACATTGATGACTCTTTAGTAATATGAGGCTGCAGAATGACCGCTTCCGAATTATGCGCAAGCAAACTAGTATGGGAGTACAGAAGTGGAATATTCCCCAGATCGGTGTCGCCGGAGGTATTGCAGCTACACTCGGGGCTTTGACGCCTAGTGCCGAAGTGCTGGCTCAGATGGTAGGAGTGTGCGGCATAGGGGGCGCCCTTGGCGCGACCATCGCCAAGAAGATCGAGATCACTGACCTGCCCCAACTTGTGGCTGGATTCCACAGGTAACATTCAACATTAATTTGATTTCTTCACGGTTACTTTCCTCTTCAAAAAATTATGTTATAAAAATGTAAAGCTACTAAATTAGATTTCTTTTTCGCTTCGCTTCTCTTCGCGATTTCGTTAGACGACGCTGTTGAATAAAATCAAAACACTGTCGTGACCTAACCTAACCTAACCTAACCAGACCTCACATCTCAGTAGCGCCATCTGGCGGATTTTGGTATCTTGATAACCTAACTGACAGAAAAAACCGGATAACCCCCGATAAAGTATTTAGTTTCTTCAATCTTTCCTAAACTACTGAACCGATTTTAAAGAACCGGCTTTCAAACAAAGAAAACCGCATCGAAATCGGTCCATCCATACGGTCGCCACGATGCCACAGACAGACACACATTCACAAAGCGTCTACACACGTTAAACTTACAACACCCCTCTTTTTCCCGTTAAAATCCCTTATCTTATTTATTTATTCCATAAACTTGACAGCATTACAGTTTAAAAACGAACGCACTGTAAAATTTATACTAGGTACATCATAAGATAATAAAACTGTCTATATTAACACAAAGTACAATTTTAAATTTCTCATCTATTCATCGTCTCACAGAACCTCAAACACTGCCTGCACACTTATTGATAGATCAACTGTCCCACACATTTTAAGGGTATGTTCCTTACCGCGTACCTTTGACGAGTAGCTCGACACACACACACACACACACACACACACACACACACACCGCACCACACCACACCACACACACCGCACCACACCACACCACACCACCACAGTAATAACCGCGATAGTTTAAAACATTATGTTTACATAACTGTCCCACAGCCTAGTGGGCATGGCGGCGGTGCTGACCTGCGTGGCGACGTACATGCACGACTTCCCCGCGATGGCGCTGGACCCCACCGCGGCCACGCTCAAGACCGCGCTCTTCCTCGGGACCTACATCGGCGGGATCACGTTCACGTGAGTTTACGTTTGCTACGAGAAGGAAACAGGCATTTGACCGCCATTTCTATCGTTATCATCACAGCCAATAGTCCACTGCAGGATTTAGGGTCCCTCGCTCTTCTTCGGGACCTACATCGGCGGGATCACGTTCACGTAAGATTACGTTTGCTACGAGAAGTAAACAGGCATTTGACTGCCATCTCCATCATCATCACAGCCCATAATAGTCCACTGTAGAATATAGGGTCCCTCGCTCTTCCTGGGGACCTACATCGGCAGGATCACGTTCACGTGAGTTTACGGTTTCTATATGAAGTAAACAGGCATTTGACTGCCATCGCCATTGTCATCATCACAGCCCATAGTCCACTGCAGGTTTTAGGGTCCCTCGCTCTTCTTCGGGACCTAAATCGGCGGGATCACGTTCACGTGAGTTTGCCTTTGCTAGATGAAGTAAGCTAGCATTTGATCGCCATCTCCCATCATCATTACGGCTCGTAACAGTCCATTGCAGGATTTAGGGTCCCACGCTCTTCCTCGGGACCTACATCGGCGGGATCACGTTCACGTAAGTTTATGTTTGCTACAAGAAGTAAACAGGCATTTGACCGCCATCTCCCATCATAATTACGGCCCGTAACAGTCCATTGCAGGACTTAGGGTCTCCCCTACGGAAGCAAAAACCTCCTTATTGCCATAATCGCCACGCTTGCCAGGCGGATTGGAAATCGCAGTGTTATAAATAAATAACAATGGAAAAGGCTGCTGCCCATTTTCCAGCCTCCAGAGACTCGATTTTTTGCCTTAAATATATTCGCCAATAAATATATAGTCGTCATTTAATTATAAGGGAGAAGGGAACACATTTGCAGTAGTGTGAATACTTGGAAGATCCACGATATAAGGACGGAGAATCCCGCTCACGCTTCGTTTCCCATTGTGTGTTTTGTTGCGTTCGGTCAAATATCATATAGTTTTTTAGTGATGTTTCGCCGACTGAATTTAGCCCCACAACAAACAAGCACACAAGACACACACGCCTTACCTTCCCACTATCCCCGCCACAGCGATTCCCTAGTCGCTTACGGCAAACTGCAAGGCTCCCTGAGCTCCTCCCCGCTGCTGTTGCCCGGGCGATACTTGCTGAACACGTGGCTGCTGGCTGGCTCGCTGGGCTGCGGCGCGGCGCAGTACGGCGGAGTAGAATATCACCAACCCCTTACACTCGTGGGTGTTGTACACGGCGACTAATGTTTTCGAGGCAAAAGATCTAATCTCTGTAGGCTGGAGTATCTGCAACTTTTTCCATTGTTATATTTATATCACTGCGATCTCCAACCCACCGGCCAAGCAGCCAGAAACCTTCCCTATCGTGGGAAAGGCCCTTAGTCCTGCAGTGGTTTGTTATGGGCTGTGATGTCGCATAAGACACCCGCCTTACCTTTCCACTATCCCCATACAGCGGTTCCCTAGTCGCCTACGGCAAGCTGCAAGGCTCTCTGAGCTCCTCCCCACTGCTGCTGCCCGGGCGGCACTTTCTGAACGCGGGGCTGCTGGCCGGCTCGCTGGGCTGCGGCGCGGCGCTCGTGGCGATGCCCGACGCGCCCGGGCTGCCGCTGCTGACGGCCGCCGCGGTGCTCAGCGGGATACAGGGGCTGACGCTGACGGCTGCTATTGGGGGTGAGTTGGGGGACGGATTTGGGAGAAGATTTTTTGTGGTTGACACTTGTTTAAGTGGAAGGATAAAGCAGCCGCCAATGTTGGCAAGCACTTCGCTGGAGAAGGTGGAAAAGGGAGACCCACCTGGACGGGTAATGCGACAGTTGATCGTCGGAAGTTGTAAATATGCCGCGGAAGTTTGCACACTTGTCTAGCGCGATGTAAGACGGTCAGCGCCATCTATGTGCGGATGCTTGCCAACCTTGTGTTCGTGTACTCGTAATGTAAGTATCGTTGAGTTTCCCTATTGGAGCGATTGATGTCGCTACAGACATAATGTTTATTTGGCTCAGGCTCGGGGCTCGCACTTACTTGGGCGACTTGTTGAGCAACTTGAAGAGTTCATGCGAACGGTCGGATTCCATAGACTCTGATTTTGTCTTATAACTTTCGTATACTTGTAATTGTTAGCCAAGCATGAGTTGTTCATGAAAAGCCTCAACTTATTCGCTTGTGTCCAGGTGCTGACATGCCGGTGGTGATCACAGTGCTGAACAGCTATTCCGGCTGGGCACTCTGCGCTGAGGGCTTCATGCTCAACAATTCACTGATGACCATCGTTGGTGCGCTCATCGGCAGCTCTGGTGCCATCCTCTCGTACATCATGTGCAAGGTATGTGAGCTGACGTGCGCTGGTCAGATAGGATATCAATTAATGCAATATGTTCAAAGATATAGTCTGTCTTTGTCAATTATTATTTCGATAATGCCTCTACCACTATTTTTTTGTCAACTTCATGACTAGTTTTAAGTAGGTAATCTGTTGCATTATTTTCTACAATATTCAGGATAACACGTGTTACGTAAGCTACAGTGATATTAGGGAAATAGATGTCTAAACTTATCGCTACCTGATAAAAGATCCTGCGGGGAAGGCCCAACAAGCGATCGATTGATATCGCTGAGTCGGATTTGAAAGCTAACGTGTTAAGAAGTGAGGTTACTCGGATGGAGGACGAGGATAGTTAGAAAAGCGGACCATGGCATAAGCCGGGATTGAAGCTAAAATGATGATTAATTATCATACGGAATGTCAATCAACTGTGTTGTTTGATTCAGGAAAAGGTTTGTATGTAAGACCAAAAGGGTAGATAGGAGTAGGGTATGGTAAGTGTAGAGTAGGTGTAAAGTAGAGTAGGGGTTGGGTAGGATAGTGTAGGGTAGGGTTGAGTAGCTAATGTGTGACCTATGGCTTATATTGCAGGCAATGAACAGGTCGCTACCAAACGTGATCCTCGGCGGGTATGGCGTGATCACTTCCGGTTCGACGCGGCCCGCGGGCGCCACGCACACGGAGGTGAACGTGGACGCCACCGCCGACCTCATTCATCGCGCCTCCAATATCATCATCACGCCCGGTGAGTATGGATGGGGACTGAGGACTAAGAGAATATGTAAATGAGGGTTTTTGCCGTTGCACAATCCACTAGATGGCGCTACTGAGGCATAGGGTGTGTCGTTGAAATGCGGCCATGCTATTGCACAGACACAGCAGAAGCGAAATTACAGATCCTGGTATTGAAAACATCCATAGGCTGCGGTGACTACAGGCCGTAAGCTTGTTTGCCACCTTTGTGGTATAAAAAATCCATTGTGGCCAATGATACGGTTTTATTTTGATAATAGACTTTAGAGGCGAACACCCTCGCTAGTCGGCGGCACCGGCGATTAAGGTCTTGCGAATGCTATAATAACGCCGTTTTATTGACTAAAATCCAACTGTCGACTTTAATTTTGATTATTTTTTTATTATATTCTGACCGACATAGCACGACGTATTACGACAACTTGACTTCAGCTTTACATTTGTCGCCTAGTGAAATTTTGACTCGCGATATCCTTTCTATAATCAAGCAATATTTGTTTCTATCAGGTTATGGGCTGTGCGTCGCTAAAGCCCAGTACCCAATCGCTGAACTCGTGGATCTTCTGAAGAAAAGTGGAAAGAAAGTGCGATTCGCCATCCATCCAGTAGCAGGTAATTATTAAATGATATATAACTCCCATCTACACTCAAGCCTGCATTGCAGAAGAGCAGGCAGTGACTATTGATTAACTTTAATAGCAGTAGCAATGTAGTAAACTTCTATTACCACAATAGGCATGTTCAGATTGTACAGCCAGTGCAATCGCTGACAGCGCTCACTAAATTCTCGGCCAAGGACACGCTTAAGTAGTCAAGTCACCGTTGACCTGCGTCTGACAACTGGCGCGCTAATCATGGTCAAAGAAGGGGAACGTATACGTCATCACTCGGCGATTTATTTTTTATTATAATGAGGGTATTCAGTCGATATCATGGCACAGCTGAAACTAAAACTTTTACAAATTAATTTACTGAAATGTCACCATGGTTATGTCAAACACAGCATTGGTCTGCTTCTATAAATGTTTCACCTTTCCCTTAGGCTTTTTAAAAAATAAAAGGAAATGAAATTAATAGATTATTTTACTGGAATGTCTTTGTGTGTTTAACCTTTTGCTGCGAACCCAAATATTCAAGAGTCAGGCGTGGTGATCGAGTCCGAATGTGTTTGTATGGACCAGCCAAACGTGTCCGCGCGCACTCTCGTAGCGCCAATATTATATGGGCCGGCAAAACGAGTAGTGCGCTCTCGCCAATTACGACCCAAATGTCGAGGCGGCCGCAGCGAACGGGTTAAATAAAACACAACATTGGTCTGTCAATCAATCAATCTTCTTTCCCTTAGGGCGCATGCCGGGCCAACTGAACGTGCTTCTGGCCGAGGCGGGAGTCCCGTACGACGACGTGTTCGAAATGGAAGAGATCAACGATGAGTTCTCCGACACCGACCTCGTTCTTGTTATTGGTGAGCAAACTTTTATGAAGCTTTTATGACCTTGAAGGAGATAAAACTTCTTTATTCTATTATATTTTGTTCGCCTATCAAGAGAAAGATTTAAGTATTACTTATGCATTGCATTGTAGTTCCTTGGGTCAGCTTGAGTATTTTAGAAACACATCAAACTTTCATCGTGGTCTGTCCAGTCAAGGGCATTGGAGATTACTAATTTCCTTTTTTTATTTTAATGTGGTAATTTTATACTGTTTAAAATTATGAAAATAACAATAATAAGATTATCATTAGCTAATAACATCAAGGTTTAGCAAATTCAACTGTACATAACCTATAGCAAAGTCTTTACTTAGTATTGTTCATCTGTATGTGTAGGTGCCAACGACACAGTGAACAGTGCAGCGGAAGATGAGCCCAACTCGCCGATCGCTGGTATGCCCGTTCTGAAGGTGTGGAAGTCTAACCAAGTGAGTAGACCGGTAACAATTTATGACGCACACACAGCCCACACCACTGTCTTTATCTATAATCGGCACAAACCGGTGCCCAAAAGCATAAATTATATTTGCATACAATGCAGAGACATTAGCAGGGAGCCAAGTGGCACAACTGCGAATTATCAACATGACGTGCATCGTTAATCAATGCCTACAAATTGTCGTGCAATTCAAAATGGTATAATGGTCCTACGTCATCAAGTACAAGAAAAATTCGACTTTGTAGAGATAGTAGACGTTTAGGAGACCCACAAAACGTTGGTCTGTGTGTACACAATCAAGCCCAAAATAAAAATTTTGTTTAGTTACTTAAATTTCGACTTTTCGGAGCGATAGTACTTACATATGTTCTTGTGTGGGTCCTATAAAAAAAAAGGCCGAAGTGCCTCACGTCCTCTTAGCAGTTTTGCTTTTCAGACACAGTAAAGTCACTTTTCTTTTTCGTGACTACGGCCTACCCATGGATAATCTACGGCGTCCTTATAGTCTAAAAAACAGTGTTCGGCAGTGCAGAATATTGCATCAACCCCTTAGACTTATGGATATGGGTATCGTATAATGCCTTAGAGAATTACTTACCAGCTAGGATCTCGAACCTATCCACTAGAAAATTGACATCCGTGTTTTCTCTCTCTTTTAATACTTCTACATCGAAACCGCCTGCAAAGCGTGGAGATGGCAAACCCCTCCACCGATCTGAGTGGACTGTCATGATGTGATGTGACAATATATCCTTTTTTTTATATCTCAGGTGGTGGTAATGAAGCGGTCGATGGGCGTGGGCTACGCGGCAGTTGACAACCCCATATTCTACAACCCTAATACCGCCATGTTGCTCGGAGACGCCAAGAAGACGTGCGACGCGCTCCTCGAACGTGTCAAACACCTGTCCGTATAGTGAGAATAGTAAATAACGTGTATTAGAAATTTCGTAACTCTTTAGTAGCATAAGACGTAAATGAGGAGATTAACAGTTGTCCAGTGTATTGTGAATCGAGTATTTTGCTGGTCTTATATATCGATTTAAACAACGAAGCATTTTATAACTTGTATTAGGCAATAAAAGTATATGTAAGTATATGTAGGTATAAGTAATGTTAAATGACACACACAAAGGTGCTAAACAATAAACAACATCACATGATTTTTATGGTAAAAACGTATATTCTTCAGTGTTATATTACTATCATAAAGATACAAAATGAAATTGGAACATAACGCATTTTTAAAGACTTCTGTCCTCTTTACAAATGAAAGACTCAACCACTAGTCTATTCAATTTATTGGTTTATTATTAGGATATAATTGTATATATAAAAATTTGTACCTAAGTATGTACTTTATCGAGTCTCTAAAAACGTTGTTCTGTTAATAAAAGATATTGATTTTGTTCCGTAATCAAATATTGATTACTTTTACTGTATTATATTAGAGATTAGCACTATTACTTTATTGCAGCAGACCTCCCCATACATTCCAACTTCCAGGGCTAATATTTATTACACTAGGAAGCAGTAAAAAAATTACAATACGTTATATAGGTATTGCTCATTCCAAGTTTGTTATCTTATGTTTATTTACATAAAAATCTGTTACCAGAATAACCAACCACAATTTATTTCAAGATTATTGTTTTATGCAGGACAATTTTGTTTTGTGAAGAAGTAGTTTTACGCTAGCATTTCTAAAACAAAACCTTTTTTGTTGTATACGAAGACAGGAATAAAATATGTTTTAAAATGTAAAGTTAAAATAAATCATTTGATCACATAAATTCTTAACTTTATTTGGGTGGGGATTTATCTTTGGGGCCCCTCATTGCATGTAAGTACATACCTCGTCTCTGTGCCACTTTCCACTTATACGGCTAAGACCTATACCCAACTCTGTGGCACGGCACTATACAGGAACTAAACATGTGTAATTGTGAAATACAAAAATTATGTTCAATGATTGAACCTTCATGCCGTTAACATAAAGACGGTTTTGGATTGCTGCATCTGCAAACACTATTTTATACTAAAGTACTTAATGTCCAAAACGTTTGATCTACGTATATGGCGTCTCATACTGGGGCCGTCCAAGTTCCCATGCCACCGTGTCCCTTGCTATCGTCTGAAATCATCTCGTACCGAGCCCGAGGGTTCTAATGCGGAGGACACTTAGCAACAGCCCAATGTATGATGTCATTAAGGCCGCAGTCACGAAGTCAGCGGTGCGGCGGCGCGGTAACACAGACCCGGTCACGAAGCCAGCTGGCAGATCGGCCGGCACTCGAGTGAGAGATTTGTCTTTGTTTGCTCCACCACGTCCGCGGGCATTTTGAAACGTTCTAAAACAAAAAATAAAATGCATAACACTACATCAACGCAGCCGCACGGGCACCGCTTGACTACACCGCCCGGCGCCGCTGCCTTTGTGGCCAGTTCCATATACTTACATTTATTCATTGGAACGCGACGCTCCCCGGGCGGGCCCCGCCGCCGATGCCCCGCGACCGCTGACTTCGTGCCCGCGGCCTAAAGCTGTCTACGCATTAGGCCGCAGGCACGAAGTCAGCAGTTAAGCAGCGGGGCGGTGGTGACGACGCACAGTGGGCTGAAAATCGAGCTTCATAGACATAGGCAACTCAACTTTTAATGTGTCGTTTTTTTGGCGGGAATTGCTTCCATGAGCTATAACTATACATAAAAATGTTATCCGAGTTAACTCTGCGCAAAAACAAATGAATTATATTTTTTTTTACGAAAAAAATGTATGGAGCCAATATGAAAAATCCAATTATCTCTGAAACCGCTAGGAAAACCGTAATATCCTTACAGATGGTTATAAAACTAATTATTCATGATTTTTTGACATACTCCATATAACGGTTACTGCTGCAGAATTTTTTTTAAAAATCGTCGAAATATTTTATTTATTTATTTATACACGGTTCCTTTCGGTGAGAATTTAGCAACACGTTAAATCATATAGTATTAGACTTGGTTCCTAGAAATAGTAGGTAGATGTAGGTAGGGTAAATTCTCACCGAAAGGAACCGTTTATAAATAAATAAATAAAATATTTCGAAGATTTTTAAAAAAAAATCTGCAGCAGTAACCGTTATATGGAGTATGTCAAAAAATCATGAATAATTAGTTTTATAACCATCTGTAAGAATATTACGAAAAAAATGTATGGAGCCAATATGAAAAATCAAATTATCTCTGAAACAGCAAGGAAAACCGTATACCCGTAACCTAAGCGAGACATAACTGCACCAAACAATACTTTATAGTCAAATGAAGTACTTTCACTTTTTAGAAGAACAAACAAGTCTAAATTAGTTATTAAACTTTCCATTCTAACACTTTTCAGTCGCAGGACAAATGTAATGTTAACGGTTACAAAGTTTTGTAAATACTAAATTATAACACAAAATTTTAGTCCTTTTATTGTAGTGGTCGCTCATTAAGGGTAGTTAACTAATGATCATCATTAAGGGTAGTTAACTAATGATCATTAGGTAACTACCCTTAATGAGGGTAGTAATTAACTAATGAGCGACCACTACAATAAAAGGACTAAAATTTTGTGTTATAATTTAGTATTTACAAAACTTTGTAACCGTTAACATTACATTTGTCCTGCGACTGAAAAGTGTTAGAATGGAAAGTTTAATAACTAATTTAGACTTGTTTGTTCTTCTAAAAAGTGAAAGTACTTCATTTGACTATAAAGTATTGTTTGGTGCAGTTATGTCTCGCTTAGGCGATTGCATTGGTGCCGAAGATTGTGTGACTTTAAAAGAATTTTGTCGGAAATTCACACGAGCTGCATCACAGAGATGGCAGAGATCTCACCGAATTAAAGATACATTCAGAAAACAGTACGATAATTGGCTACAAGCAAATATCGATTGGCCAAGTTGCGTACAAACAATGTTAAACACTCAAGAAGCAACTGTTGATGAATGACCAGTCTCACCAGAGCCATCGACATCATCCTCTGTTGGAACAATGACCAAGATACTTCGAAAACCTTTTGAAGATCTAGGAAGCAAACAGAAAAAGAGAAGATCTGATGATCATAAAGACGAAGACCCAAGTGAATTGGCATATACAGCTGCACTACGTTTAAAAGAGAAAGGCCACGAGGATATCGCATCTGTCATCGAATATATATTAAAAAATCCTGAAGCAGCTGGTCAAATTAAGGAATCAATAAAAAAAACTGTGAAAACTGATATATTTACCCCAGAAAAAGCGCTTGGATTATTGCTCTCTTTAAAACTATCGAAGTGGCAATATATCACATTGCGAGAGACGGCCATTAGAGAAGGTGCTAAGGACATTTATCCATCGTACTATAAAGTGCAACAAGCGAAGCTTGAATGCTATCCGCCAAAGCAAGCAGTGTCGGTGACGGATTCATCAGCCAGGATTACACTTCAAAGTTTACTTGACATCACAGTGAAGAGAATCCTCCACACTCTTTCTAACAATGTGCAAAATAAACATTTGAAACTGATATCAAAGTGGGGATTTGATGGTGCTTCAAACCAAAGCCGATACAAGCAGAAAATGGAGGGTGAGCAAGATGATTCCAGCATTTTTATGACGTCCTTAGTGCCACTTAAACTGACTGATGGAGACAACACTTTATGGACGAACCCGAAACCGTGCTCAGCGGTGTATTGTCGCCCAGTTCAGTTTACTTTTGTGAAGGAGAGCGAAGCAGTCGTCATTGATAATAAAAGACACATGGATGATGAAATCAAGGCTCTTATTCCCACAGAGTGCAATAATGGAAATAAGGTGAACCATCAACTGATGATGACAATGATCGATGCTAAAGTCTGCACGTACCTATCTGATGCCAGATCAAATTCATCATGCTATCTGTGTTTAGCAAAACCAACTGAAATGAACCGTTTGGATGCTGTGACGTCAAAGACCGTGTCCGCTGCCGTTTACGAATTTGGGTTGTCATCTCTACACGCCCGTATTAATTGTATGGAATGTTTGTTACATATTTCGTACAGACTTGATTTCAAAGAGTGGGCAGCGAGAGGAAATGAGCACAAAGAAATGTTAAAAAGAAGAAAAAAGATTATCCAGGATAAGTTCAAAAATGAACTCAATCTTTTGATTGACATCGTAAAACAAGGCTCGGGAACTACCAATGACGGAAATACAGCAAGAAGGTTCTTTGAATTCCCAAATAAAACTGCAGCCATTACCGGGTTGGATGAAGAACTTGTAAGAAGATTTGCTGTAATTTTGCAAACAATCACTTCGGGTGAGAACATCGATGTCAGTAAGTTCAAAGATTATGCTCGCCAAACCGCAGAAAAGTACGTGGAGTTATATGACTGGTATTATATGTCTTCAACCGTCCATAAAATACTTATACACGGGGCAGATATAATCCAAAATAATGATATTGTACCGATTGGAAGTCTCTCAGAAGAAGCATCAGAAGCTCGAAATAAAGATTTTAGAAGGTTTCGAGAACATCATTCGCGGAAAAAGAACAGGCAAGATAGTAATCAAGATATCCTTAATATGCTTATTATTTCTTCAGATCCTATAATAAGTGCACAAAGGCCCAAGTTAGATACCAAGAAAAGGCAGCAGTATTTTTCTGAAACTCTCGAGATAATTCAGTTTCGAGAAACTGACTTTGAGTTTCTAGATGTTTCCAATGTGCATTATGACTCAGAAATGGATACCCAAGACGACGAGAGTGATAAGGAAAATGAATAAACTGAATAATGTGTTTTAGATTAAGTCATATTTAATTATTTTTTGTTATTTTTTTTATTTCAATAATATTATTGCATGCTATTGTTATTCCTTATTTCTTATTACTTGTACATAATAATAAAAAGTGAAGAAGTTAAGTTTCTTCTTATCAATAGTTTGTAAGATATTATAAATTACTATCTTTTTATTATCAATACATATTATATTAATAAAAACCACATTTTTGTAACCCACCATTTTATATAAATGTAAATTATCAATATAAACAATTATCAATTTGATTAAACGGTTTTTATATACATATACCTATTATATATATACCTACTAAACATTTGAGCAAATATATTTGCCTACCATTTAAAATTTGAAAATACTTTTTTTCAATAATTTAAAAAAAAAATCTGCAGCTGTAACCGTTATATGGAGTATGTCAAAAAATCATGAATAATTAGTTTTATAACCAAGCAAAATATTTCAGAGATAATTTGATTTTTCATATTGGCTCCATACATTTTTTTCGTAATATTCTTATAGATGGTTATAAAACTAATTATTCATGATTTTTTGACATACTCCATATAACGGTTACTGCTGCAGATTTTTTTTTAAAAATCTTCTAAATATTTTATTTATTTATTTATAAACGGTTCCTTTCGGTGAGAATTTACCCTACCTACATCTACCTACTATTTCTAGGAACCAAGCCTAATACTATATGATTTAACGTGTTGCTAAATTCTCACCGAAAGGAACCGTGTATAAATAAATAAATAAAATATTTCGACGATTTTTAAAAAAAATTCTGCAGCAGTAACCGTTATATGGAGTATGTCAAAAAATCATGAATAATTAGTTTTATAACCATCTGTAAGGATATTACGGTTTTCCTAGCGGTTTCAGAGATAATTGGATTTTTCATATTGGCTCCATACATTTTTTTCGTAAAAAAAATATAATTCATTTGTTTTTGCGCAGAGTTAACTCGGATAACATTTTTATGTATAGTTATAGCTCATGGAAGCAATTCCCGCCAAAAAAACGACACATTAAAAGTTGAGTTGCCTATGTCTATGAAGCTCGATTTTCAGCCCACTGTGCGACGCAGCTGTTCCATATAAATCTATACAATTGAACGCGTCGCTCCCCGCGCCGCTTACTTCGTGACTGCGGCCATAAGGTGAGCATGGTGCGATAAACGGCCGTCACATAGGTAAGCTTTTGTCCGCCATTTCACCTGATGGCAAGTGACAGCCTATGCGGGCCCACATTATATTGCTCGTGATCCGCAGGCAACTTGAATCTTTTGGAGCAAGAGAAGAGAAGCCGCAGCAGCGCCACCTTTAAATACTTCAAAAATGAGTACTATGTCTAGTGGAGTGGCAGCGAAACTAACTTTTTAGTACAACAAATTAAACTCAACCTTATTTGCTTGTTTATAAGATTGACATTAGTAGGTATTTACCGAAACAAGATCACAACAATGGAGCGGCAAAAGAGCCGGCGCACGCGGTTCTCCGTGCGCGCACGGTAATGGCCAAAGAAAGTTTCATGGGGGCTTACCATGAGCTCCCATAGCAGGACCAAAACCGAACTGGGCCTACTTAAAACGAGTTTCATTAGATACCATTCCCACTATTATAGCCGCTTGGTACCCAACCTTGCCAAAGGCGCTTGCAGACGAAGATTGTGAATTGTTTTATGTTATACATTACATTTATTTATACAGACAAACAGGCAAGCGGGGGCCACCTGATGAAAAGTGGTCACCGCCGCCTATGAGCATCAGCAACACCAGGGGAATTACCAATGCGTTGCCCGCAATCCGTTTCCGACCCCTCAGAACGAGGGACATTCGGTCACCTGGAATAGCAATCGAAGCACAAAAAAGTATAAATTGTGATGTAAAGGTATGGCGGTCTGAGCCTTTTTCCCTTTGTCTAACCTTCTTCGAGGTAGAGGAGTCAAGTATCTATCGATTTTTCGGCATAAATACCGATAAAGTTTAAGATGAAAAGATGACTTACTCGGAGATGGCGGAGACACCCTCTCAGAAAGGTTGACTGTCGGATGCTTCCATTCGGTCGCAAATCGCCAAGGTAGAATTCTTCTGGAATTCTTAGTAAGTTACCAAAATAAGCCGACAAGTGCGAGTCTGTCTTAACTAGTCGTGTTGCAGCGCCCAAAGATCACTTGTAGAGTCGCTAGGGTAAAAAATCCCATGGGAACGAGTCTGCTAAAGTCTAAAGCTTTTTATTAATTTGATACCGATTTTTTATTTGCAATTATCGATTACCGGTTTTGTATTCTATGACAAGTATCTGTTTCGAACTGTCATGGGACAGCTGACACTGACACATGACAGTAGGCGCCTTGGCCGCACGCCTTGCCTTGCCTTGCTCTTGGTTTGAGTCTTGGGTGGCTCACTGTGAAATTGTGACTTAATGCTGTGGTCGTTTCTTTCTGCAACTTCCCTTTCAATGAATCGTTTCGTTCGTTAGGTTTTATAGTTATTATTAGTTTTCGCACGATTCCGAGTTCTAGCTCGAACATAAGGTAATAAGCCGGTTATAACATTGTGTTAATTTGTAGTGTAAGAAATTGTTTTTGTTATTGTTACTCGTTTTTTTTGTCGGCTGCAGGCCGTCTGCAGTCATCTGTGCTGTGTAGCATGGTACGTTATGATTTCGTTAATCCTTCGTTGATTTTACTTCTATATTGTGTTTTTTATAAACTGCTCGCTTACCGACTTCTGCTCTCACTAAGCTTTTAGTTTTATATGAAATCTATTAATAAAAGTGACCTAACACACCACTGTTGTCTGGAATATTGATAGAACGGCTGCTATTTCTCTAGTAACTATTTTCGAATCTAAAATGTCTTTCTTGTTTTTTATTATTTAAACTAACAGTATTCCATCCTTCGTAATCTTTAACTTATTCTTCACACTTATTTTAGACAATAATTTTTTTCTTATTTGCAGGCAGAGACAATGGCTTCAGGTAGCAAGCTGGTGCTGCCTGTTAGCAGTGATGATAACAGCAGTGTTTTGTCAATGATATACAGATTCTTTAAAAAGGTAAAAGGTATTTTATATCTACAGATTTAAATAATATTATTGTTAAACCTATGTAACAGTTTTAATTGAAGATTGCTTATTTGAACTACTATAGGAAGCATTTTTTTTTATAAGAGGCTAACATTCCAAATGAGGTGTTATTATGACTCAGGTGAGACCTTGAAACTTACTGCCTGAGCATGTTTATTTAGGATTGTAATCGGAGTGTCTGACTCAACTAAACAACTTGTTTATTTGACCTTCATTTATTCATCTTGATTAGGTCTTGGTTTGGTAATCACTTCATACATAAAGGAATGTGTACTCAAATAGTATATTTTATTAATTCATTAAATAAAGTTCATTGGTGTGTGTTGCTAAGCTTAAATCTCGAGAATTGCTGGACCAGTAGGAATAAATGTTTATTTACAAATGTTCATTGAACTCTGAATGGTTTTCATGAAGATTAAAATTGGTAAATTGCCCGAGCAGTGGTAGTGCAGGGTAGGGGTAGGACTGGTGTTGGAGCTGGGTAGCAATAAAATTTGACAATTTATATTACAAGTATTTATTTATTTCATTAAATTCACTAGGCCTATCAAAATCCTATTAGTAACATAGCCCTGTTTTATAGGAATCACTGTTTCCCATAGCACAGGATATCCTAGTTTTGGAACCAGGGACTCCACTATAAGTTAAATACAACTAGTTGTTTTAATACCTGTTATTTTAATGTCTTTGGTTGTATCCTGATATAAAATAAGGATTATTTATATGTATTATGAAAAATGTTCTCCATTATACATACACTTTTTTATAAATTTTTTTGGTTCATGAAATAAATGTTTAATAATATAGTATAATAAATAAATAATTCCCATGTTCACACATAATAATTTTTACAACAGTATAATTTAAATTTTCTATCCTATTTATTCTTTAAGTTGTTCCTGCTTATATGTATGAGTGACCAACTAACCAAAAACTTGCTTAAACAATGTTATCAGAAAACTATAGTAATTAAAATGACCAAGATTTTCTTATCAGTAATGAGCAAGATACCTCATAATGTGCTAATCAAGATTGCTTATTAAACTCATGTATGAACACATAAAAACCTTCAGATACATTAAAATAGAAGCATGACATCAGCATGGTAGCAAGAAATATTAAATTACAAAATATTTTAGTAAACAGGGTTTACACATTCGCCTGAATGTGCAGGTTTTTCACTGGGTTTTCCTTCAATGTAAGAGGTTAGTGTTCAACTAATATACATAACTCAGAAAAAGTCATATTGGTGGCACTGGGGTTGGTACCTGCTACCTCTAGCTTACGAATCTTGACTCCCTAGCCATTAGGCCACTGACGCTCTATCTACATATTATACATAATTTTTATAACAATAATGTTATCAAGTCAATAACTATAATATTGATTGTGAATAATTGTAATTTGTGTGTTTACATGAAGCAGTTATCAGTGATAAATTTTATGCACAAATTCATTCATTATGATAAAATTACATTGTATAGTATTTTATTGTAAAATTTTCAATGATAATGCTAATGCTTCGCCGTTTTTTTGTGCAGGTGTCCATAGTGGGGGCGGTGTACTTAGTGGGCTACATGCAATGGAGCGTGGCATGGCTCATCGGGCCCGTTATACTGTCGGTGTTGCGCGACCAATGGCGCAAAGATAATGAATACAGGCGCAATCTTGCAAAGTCGGCTGCGCTGTCTTCCGAGAAAGATGTAGTTCTCGCCAGATTGGACGATCTACCGGCTTGGGTATGTTCATGTTGTACCTACATTCACGAAATGAAAAAAGGTTCGTGGAAAAGTATCGATCGCCATAAAGATTTGATTTGAATATGTCTAATATACCTTGAGGTGACGAACAAGTTCGTGCCGCAACTGCACGATAACAGCAGGAGCTCATGGTTGTCGCCCGTGATCCTGAAATGCCTGTCAAGCTTACAAGAGCATTAATTAAGGCCTGTGATTATCTATGGCTGTGAGACTTGGCCAGCGCTGACGCAGCACGTCCGCTAACTTCACGCCATAAAATGCAAATGTTGTGGTGGATGTACGCCGTTACACGGTTAGACCGAGTGCGTAACTAGTAAATGCATAGTAGTACTAGCCTAGATGTAAGAAATATCGCGGATAAGATTGAAGAGGCGCACCTGCGCTAGTGCTACGTTAAGACCCAGGGATACGTGCTAAATAGATGCCTTAACCTGTTGATATTAGGAATGAGTTCTCGCGGTCCTTCCTCATCATCCTTAATCAGAAGAAATATGTAATATTAATCATATTAATTACAACATAAGCCATCGGGTGCGCAAGCCAGTAGTGCAATGGTCTCCACATTCTTCTGCTGTAGAACAACCAAGCAAAGTTCGATTCCCTGCCTAGTCCAGCAATATTTAAGCTTTTAATGCGCCCTAGTACCCCAGAGCTAGTAGATTCTAAACTTTACAGTGTAGCGCACAGTGGGCCGCCCGTTGGTTCGTTTCTTATAGGTTGTAGTTAGAAAATGTGTTCAAAAGTTTAATTCAACCTTCCCTCTTCCACTATTCTACCAGATCAACCGCAGGCTTGCACCGTTACTACTAGTATTCCATACAATTACATTCGTAAGTGATTTGCTCATCGCCAGTGAGTGCGATACCCGATGTGTCTCTCTCTTCATTGCTGACCTCATCTCTCCCGCAAGCTAAGATCTTCCTCAAGACCAAAGCCTAACCTAAAATCAATTTTATTTTTGTCAATCAAATGTCAGCGTGTGTTTATCAAGTCATTGCATTTTAAACATTCCAGTTCGGTCTGCGGTCTTTTTAACCACAAGTGATAATGCGAATGTATATTTCGTAACCTACGTCTTCCTTTGAAAACATAATAGGTATGTTATGTTGTTATTACATAGCCGTTTAACGTCCTGCAGAGTAGAATATAAACCAACCCCTTTTATTAACGGTTGTGGTACAAGGCGACTAATATCGAAAACCACCTAGGACCCCTAAATAGACCAGAAAATTGGCAGCAGCTTTTCCTGTTATGTCTTAAACACTGCGACCTTATGCGAGGTTACGGCAAACCCCTCCACCATTGTGGAGGGGGCGGAAGTCCAGCAGTGGGGTGTTACGGCTTGTTGATGTACCTATGTGAAGTCAATTATTAAGAGAGCAACGTAATAAAAATGTCGGTCTCTATTGTATATCCTAAAATTTATTGTCCTAAGCATTATAGTCCTAAATATCGAATGTCCTAATTTTTTTCATCCGAATTATCAAAATTAAAAGAGTATCGGTGGCCGAGCGGTTACAGTATCCGACTCGTAAGCCAGAGGTCCCGGGTTCGAATCCCGCTCCGGCCATGTACCAATGACTGTTTTCTGAGTTATGTCATCATCATCATCATCTCAGCCCGTAACAGTCCACTGCAGGACTTAGCGCCTCTCCCACGAAAGGGGAGGTTATTGCCATAATCTCCACGCTTGGCAGGCGGGTTGGAGATCGCAGTGTTTAAATATAATAATGGAAAATGCTGCTGCCCATTTTCCAGACTACGGAGAACACTTGATCTTTTGCCTCGAAAACATTTGTCGCCTTGTACGACACCCATGAATGTAAGGGGTTGGTGCTATTCTACTCTGCCGGACACCACACGGCCGGAGTTATGTACATTAGTCGAATACTAACCGATGCTCTTACGGTGAGGGAAAACATCGTGATGAAACCTGCACATTCAGGCGACTGGATGTGTAACCATGATCCAATCTGTAGCCGTATTCACAATGGTTCGATTCGGATTCGGATTCGAAAATTTTTTCGAATGACCTTGAAAATGACTGTTCAATTCGAAAGTTGTCTATTATTCGGAAATTTTCACGAATGCTATTTAGCTCGCGGAAAGTTTTTGTGAATTGTGAATTAGAACGCTTTTCTTGGAAAATGCAGTTTGTACTGGCGCTATAACACCGTAATAGGATAAAGGCGAAGCAGAGAGCCGATACAATGCACCTAAATCGGCAAATAAGGGATTTGTCGAACCCATTTAACATGCACAACTTTAGTAGGGTTTATCGCTTCTCTGCGGAGACTGCGATCCGCATTATAGAAGATATAAAGCCCTATTATCCTTGGACCTCATATGCTTGTGCGATTCTGGTGGAATTGAAAGTAAGTATGACAAAAATTGTGCTAAACGCTGAAAAATAACCTAAAATTTTTTACAATAACGACAATACAAAACCATTGAAAATATCTGTATTAATTTCAGTGTCTATGTGCGCATAAACCCACCAGACGAAATGGAAACTGAGGATAGTGATTCATTTGCATCTGCCACTAAATTTGAAGAGAGGGATATATATAGGCAGAGGCACTGAGGGTGAGAAGGCAGTTAGTACAGAGTTTCTGCAATTGATTATGGTTAAGTGACTCTCTATAATAACTTGGTTGCAAAAGCACCAGCGTATCACCTTGGCCGTTGGGACTATATTAAAAAACACGCTGTGAAAATTGTAGTGTTTGTTCTGAAGAAATATTTGTCTTGATGCCTACAGCTACTTTCTATCAACGCACCGCTCGCCTTCGGCATAGTTCATCCTCACATCGTGGTCCCAAAGACACATGCGAGGTCTTCAAGAAAGTGGGTAAAAGGTTTTTACAGGGTCGGCAACATGGAAATTTCACCACTGGAATTGCAAACGTCCATAGATTGCGGTAACTGTTTACCATCGGGCAAACCACAAGCCTGTCTTCTTTGTTTTCTGAACATTGAAATGTGTTTTTTTTATTTGTCTTATATGCACTATATGTAAATTTTTTATATCTTTCCTTTTATTTCTGTTAAGTTTAAATTAGGTAACTAATTAAATTATTATTCATAAAAACGTTTATTCTCTTTTTCTAATTATAATAACCCTTACAAACCCTCTAAGAAATTAAAACTGTTCGTTTTTACTTACAACAGTACCGATCAGCTGATCACATTTTTATAGAGAGTTTAGTTCAATGAGTAGGACATTCCTATTACGGACTTCTTACACCCTTCCTGATATAGGTATATTAATAAAAATATATACAGTTGTAAAAAATACTTTACTAATTATACTTTTAAAATCACAATTCATTTACTAATTTAAATCAGACTCAGTAAAATCACAGCAAAAATTAAATGATCACTACCTTATTTACTAATAACCTAATTATAGGTACATTTAAAATCACAATTCAGTTGCTAATTTAAATCACAGAAAAAATGCTGTCTTAGTGCTTTTTGTATTTTCAAAGTGTAATTTGGTAAGTGATACATACAAAAGCATATCTCAATTATGAAATTTTTTTAAAAATCAACCTACATTGTTAATTATAACTTTTATTAACAGTCAGTACAGTTACTAATTTAAATCAGACTCAGCAAAAATTAAATGATCACTACCTTATTTACTAATAACCTAATTATAGGTACATTTAAAATCACAATTCAGTTGCTAATTTAAATCACAGAAAAAATGCTGTCTTAGTGCTTTTTGTATTTTCAAAGTGTAATTTGGTAAGTGATACATACAAAAGCATATCTCAATTATGAAATTTCTTTAAAAATCAACCTACATTGTTAATTATAACTTTTATTAACAGTACAGTTACTAATTTAAATCAGACTCAGTAAAAATGAAATGATCACATAAAACTAATAAAATAATAAAGTTGAAATTTAGTGAGTGGTGGGTAATCAAATTTAGGTAATCACTTAGTTAGATTTTCTATGGCAGTTGCGATTCGGGTGAAAACCTCTACAAGATTTTCTATCGCAACGGCCTGTCTAATTATGCCCTCTGACACTTTATTCACCGCTGCGGCTTGCACTTCGGCTGCTTCAGCTTGGCGTTGAAGGGCATTAAGCATTGGGTCACCCCCACCAGAGAAGGTCCACCACCAGTGCCAGATTTAAATACCCGAATTGTACGGGCTTTATTTTTTATATCTGACTTCCAGTCCTGCCAAGTCTGAAAATAAATACCAATTTAATAAATATATTATATTCAACCTACAACAACTTATGTTATATTCAAAATTAATCAATATTTACTTCTTCTTCGACCTTCATCCATTTGTCTGCAGTTTTAGTTGCACCATCACCGATAGCATTCAATTTTACGGCGAGGTCCGCTAACAATTTTTCTTTTCCCTTGCTGCGTCTGGGCAATTCAGTCAACCCGTTGCGAGTGCGGGATGGGCCCGCATGTATTCTAACATCGCCACTCGTTGGCCGTATGATGTACGTGATGGCTGGAATCGCAAGAAAACAGGCAGTTTAAATAGCTATTTATCCAAAATTCAATTACCGAGTTTGTACTTGATTCAAGTGAATAGGTACTATAAATATTTAGTCAGGTACTTACTGTTAACATGGTTTCTTCGATTAGATTAGATACGAAAGGGTAAAAATAAATTTAATCACTAAACTAAATCGCTCGAAGAAAAACGGGGAAACTTTTTTGAAAACTTTAGTTTGACAATATTTATGTGTTCATGACGACAGAAAGAATTTAACTTTCAAATAATTACTTTATATTTTTGCAAATTAACTTCAAAGAAAAAAATATTCTACTTATAAACAATCAAATATGATATAAAAATTAATATATAGAGCGAAATATAACTTATTAATAGCATTTTTTACAAATTTATGTTATTAATTGCCAATAATCCATTTTTCAATCAACAAAAGTGTCTTCGTAAACGCTCTTCTTTTCCGAGGGAGAACCATAGACATTTCCCATTCGATAGAGTTTCCGTGGCCGAATATTCGACAAAGTTTTCGAATCATTGTGAATACGGCTACAGGTCAGGTTCCCCTGGTAGCAGGGTCATGGAGGTCAGATGGCAGTCGCTCCACTGTAATTACCTGACCTGCCAAATCCTGGATCATGGTCAAGGCGGACCCCGGGCCCTCGTTCTCGAGAGCACAACCGGGACATTAACGCCAAGATGATTATTATTTATATCAGAAACCTAATGTCGTTAGTCCTTATCGTTCGAAGTCCTAATATTTTATTATCCTACTCCTATTTAACATTAAAGTGTCTTGCAAAATAGGTTAGCAAATTATACATTTATTATTAGATTTGATAATTTATAGAATATTTTAGATTTAATAATTTTCGCCAGTGTGTAAAATGAAACGCCGAAAACTTTGGTTCTGGCACTCGCCGGCCGCTGCCGGCACGCTCGCTTCGCTCGGGCAGCTCGTGCGCGGTGGATCATGACAACTAGCTTCGCTCCTCGCAACCTAACCCCTTTGTGCACATCCGATATCCCCAAATTCAGGCGACTGGTTTCCTCATTTAACCTACAGAGGATAACTTTAACTAGACTAATACTTATTAGGATTAATTATTTTTTGAAGGATCGATATTAGGACATCTAAACTTTAAGACTAAAAAACTTTAGGACAATGGCTACATTTAGATAAACAATATTTAGGATAATCGACTTTAGGGCTATAAACATTAGGACAAACAAAAGGCTCCCATAAAAAAGTGTACGGCTTTTTTAGGTTTTTATTCTAAACTAGACGTTAAAAGTAGGACGATTTGGTAAGCACCGGAAAATAAGAAAATAATAAATAACAAATTTTCGTCAATTTTACACCTATTATAACTACTATTGTTTATGGCTGAAGAAGCTAAATTATTTAATATTCCTTCCAACTGTGACCTTGCAACTGGACATTGCTGACACTGGAGCAAAGTCAGTGTTATACGGCAATTTCATATTTAAACCCCTATTACATAGACGAGCTGAGCAAACAAAACAATAATGTTAGGTATATTAAAAGTATAGAGTAAGCATTTACATATGTAATCATTATTTCCAGGTGTTTTTTCCGGACGTGGAACGTGCCGAATGGCTTAACAGAGTAAGTGTTACTGTGCGTTATTTACTCCATGGCCTAATCGGTAATGTAATTAGAGCATACGCTAAGCGACTGATCAGTACGTACGAGTAGTACGTGCGTGTATTTACAGTTTTATCTTCGATACACACATCATCAAACATTCATTTCGATTTGAGTTGATAAAATGCCTCTAAGGTTTGACATACCACGTTGATTTATTGATCAATGGAGTCGCATACCAACAAATGAAGGTCAAATAATAACTCGTTAAATGTGTTGACTCTTATCACCATGCTTAATTTTCGGTGTATGTACCCACTTACCTTATAACAACCGAGACATGCCACTCTTCATTGTGCCATAAAATCTAGAATCTAAATATCCGCATCTCTACTAAAACGTAGGAAGTGCTGACCTTTAGCTTCTTAAATTGCCTTTTGACACCTACACATTCATGAGTTCCATGAATGCCAATTCAATGAGGGAATCAAATTGTTGCAGATATTGCTACAAGTGTGGCCAAACGTAAATCACTACGCGCGCAGTCTTTTAAAAGACACAATTGAGCCGGCCGTGGCGGAAAGCCTCGCCAATTTCAAACTCAACGGCTTCAAATTCGAGCGCATGATTCTAGGAACTATCGTAAGTGACGTAATGGACTTTTATTTTATTTATTACTAGGCAGGTCATTGTCCACAGTCTAAGATCGAGCATGCCTGAATAGAAACAGCTCATTCGCTCTGGCCTTGAAGCCGTCTAGCTAGATCTTTAAATACAGCTCTTTAAGGACTTGGTACCTACTATGCATACCGTGTGGACGGTTTAACATGCAAAATACTTTCAGCTGGCTTTAGCCGGGTGTTTATGTACTTAGTTGTTTTTAATATTTAAAAGTTTAAAATAGTATCCCCTCCTTATATTATACGGACGGAACCACTATCTTCTTATAGTTATTAATCTTCGTATTTGTTTTGATATCACCAAAGAACAATAACAACAAGTAGTAGTGGGATGGTAACAAGTCCCTTTTCAAATTTGAAATAGAATTATATTTCCTACGCTAGTTAACTACATGCCAGTACGAAATGCGTGATGTGTTAATGGCAATGAAATGATTATACATTTATCGTTTACAGGCGCCTCGTGTCGGTGGCGTTAAAGTCTACGATAAGAATCTCTCGAGAAATGAAATAATCATGGATATTGATCTCTTGTGAGTATGAATCATCTTACTGTTTCTTGTAATGTTCAATTCCTGAAAAAGTGAAATAGAAAAACTATAGTTTAAGGACAAAACACGATATTGGTCTACTTATCTTGATAGATCTTGGTTCACATTGTATATTGATGTTTTCAATATGCGAACTCTTTCAGTCAATTGTAAATTCGATTTCCATTTCAGTTACGCCGGTGACTGTGATATTTCGTTTGTCCTGCAACGTATTCGCGGTGGTATTAAAGATCTACAGGTATGCTTTTTTATATTAATAATATGGGGTCAGTTAGGGTGACAGGAACACTGGTGAAAGAGGAACATCATAACTCTGAAAGAGTATAGCTTTATGGTAATCTGTTCCTCTTACCTTTAACTGACCTTACATAGAAATGAACATTTCTATGCACTGTAAAATAATACATTAAATATATTATCTACGGTCCTGGGGCGCTCCTCTACCCATGGAGTACGACAACACTATTCCGTGCCCATACCGTAGGAACCAAATGTCTATTCGACATATTTGCCAAAGTGTGCGGGCGGGCGCTTTGCTGAACTTGTTTGTAGGTTCAGTCTAGTATTGCTAGAACTTAGAGTGTCGAGTGTTTTTTGCACAACTCAAAGGAAAAAGCGCTTGCGTCTACACATCCTCATTTTTTGTTTCCCTTTTTTTTCCTTAGTTTTATAATAAAGATAATTTTATATCCGACACAAGCTAGACGTCCGCTATGCTTGATCGAAAAGATCTACTAGCGCAAGCAAATGGTGGACGTCTCCCCAAATGTAGCTAAACGTTTGTTGAAGCTTGGAATTCGTTAGCCGAGCTTAAGCCATGTGGTGTGAGATTGCTCCGGTCCAAAAATGTACCCTATGCACGTTGGCGCAAGCTTCCAATCGGCCTGTAGGCGAGCGTCCACAAGCGATGGCGAGGCTATACAAATCAGCCTTTAAGGGAACGTGTACAGCGCGCGTCATTGAGCTAGTGCTGGTCCTCGCAAATTGGACCCGCCACTAGTCGACACGCAGAGAAGAAGAAGCCGCGTTAAAGCCACACTGCTAGCACCTTGCTCTGTTTCACAGCTAATACCGTATTACTGACATAATACAACACAATCAAAGGTATATGGTCGAAAAAATAAAAAGCTGCACAAGCGCTGTACTAAAACGCGTCATTTTTCTTTGATCCTCTATGTAGCCTTCTCCTTGTTCCACTGTACATCATCTTTACAACTTTAGTATTAGAAGAACATGTCTACAGATCCACGGCATGGTACGCGTGGTGATGAAGCCGCTGATCAGCAAGATCCCGCTGGTGGGAGCGGTGCAGGTGTTCTTCCTGAATAAGCCCGCCATTGACTTCAATCTCGTCGGCGCAGCTGATATACTGGACATGCCTGGGTTCAGGTATGCGAACATAGTCTGTATAAGTATGATAATAAGGTGTACATAAATGTATCATCCGTCACCATACGAACTTA
The DNA here is from genome assembly GCA_907269095.1 of Blastobasis adustella. Lineage (NCBI taxonomy): Eukaryota > Metazoa > Arthropoda > Insecta > Lepidoptera > Blastobasidae > Blastobasis > Blastobasis adustella. Next base: position 10,346,240 of record OU026119.1, on the reverse strand, counting down.
TTATGAGAATATAAATCCGTTCAGCGGTTTAGGCGATAATCGCATAGTTTGCATATAGTATACCGAAAATTAACTTTGTTTATACCAGTAAGGTGGCAAACAATCTTACGGCTTGCTTTTTTACCCTAGTGACATATTGAGAAGCTGTATCGTGGAGCAGGTCTCGAAGATGATGGTGCTGCCGAACAAGCTGTCCATTAAACTGAGCGATGAGATACCCACAGTCGATCTGCGCATGCCCGAGCCAGAGGTAAGCAATTTTAAAGACAGTCTTCTTAAGTTGCTCTCACACCGGTATTTGCAACTGTTGTAAAAAGTTTTCTTTTGTTTCAAACTGTTTACAAAGTTTGAAACTGTTTCCAATGTTCCCAGATCGATGTTCGAAGTCTAAAAACGAGATACTTCTTGTTTTTGCATGGCGACTTTTGTGGTAGCTCATATAATGTTTAAAAATGTTCCATTTTGTTTAAAAAGTTTCAAATGCTCCCACACCTGATGTTTCAAAAAGTTAACAATTGTATCTCAACACCTGTGTTGAGCACCTTTAGGCTACGACCGCGCTGACAGGTGGTTTGGAGACTCTAAGGTTTTAGAGCCTAGCTAATGGCCGGTTGAAAACATTCTCTAACATTCGTTTTACTTTGCTACCCTAGGCGCTAAGCAAGCCACCTGTCAATGTGGCTGTAGCCTCAAAGTTTGTCTTTTCGTATGATAGACAAATATGACGCAATTACAGAACATTTAACGACACCTCCTATCGTGCATTTTGTTTACGTGTCTAGTAGTAAACGCTAGATCGCAATTGTTGCCACACTTCAAGATGCGATGGTCATTACCCCCTTATCAATAGCTATAGATATGTATGCATGTATGATACAAGTAATGTTATTTATTTCAGGGCGTGCTACGAATTCATCTAGTCCAAGCGCAAAATCTTATGAAAAAGGATGTATCTATGTTAGGTAAGCAAACCTTCTTAGGGCCAATTCAAACTACCGTAGAGTCGTAATATCGCGCGTGTTTTTTTATCTCAAATGGTAAAAAAGTCATTGCTCCCACAGAAATCGAAATAAGAAAAGCCTGGCGAAGTCCTAAGCGCGCTTGAATTTATCGCCAGTCGCCTTGCAGATGACCCGATCACTTTCTTTTGCCCATAGTCTCTGAGGCTTAATCATTGATTGGATATCGCCTACAGTGGTACAATCCAAGTCCTGTCAATGCGAGTTCGTCCGTAGAAGTTTTGTTACAATCTGTAGTGACAATAAAAATGTCAAATTAACATAATGTACCCCATAGAAATCACGCTTCTACGTTTGCTAGAGGTTGCGGTGCTAGCTTCTACCTATACAATAGATAATATTTTTCCGAAAGACATATACCTACTTCACCTTTTCAACGCCACCAAAGCACCAAAACCATCTTAACGCCAAGAAATCATAATTGCAAACACCCATAGCCAATATACGTAATTTCTGTTCCGTATTCAGGTAAGGGTAAGTCGGACCCGTACGCCATCATAACGGTTGGCGCCCAGCAGTGGAAGACGAAGCACATCGACAACGATGTCAACCCTCGCTGGGAGTACTGGTGTGAGGTAGGCTTTAGATCTGCTATTACAAATCTCTTTTTTATAAAACCATTTCTCATTGTTCTCTTTAATGGCACTTGTACAAATGTTTTGCACATTTTTATAATATTATTAGTAGTTAGGGTACTTAAGTAGTTAGATTTTTGTAGCCCGAATATTGATAAAGTTTAATAAACGTATTCTGTTAGCACTGTTTCCTGCTTATAAGAAAAACCGCCAAGATGCCTCGAGAAAAACAATCTTACTTTATAAATATCCGGGTACACGTTTGATGAGTTACAAGCGGAAGTCGGCAAGTCTTATCTAAGTCGAAACGCCATTTTCTTTTGGCCATACTGTACGGGTTTTCCCTAATCCTTGTACAATCAAATAATTAAAAGTGCTGATATATTTTTTATTTCCCTTCTATTAACGGATCAAACGTTTTAACTTATTATTGCCTATATTATATTTGTTATAAGTATTTTAGATAGTGTCTTAATTTATAACCTGGTGCTGGTGAGTATTCGTTGAAGGGTAGTCGCCGCTCATTTCTGATGCAAGCCTGCATATATACTAAATAATTAAGTACGTATTATACATTACAACTCATTGATACCATACAATTTCTCATAAAGTCGAGAACTGCTAGTGAATGACGCATTCCATGTTGAAATATTATTGGCGTTACATTTACAAACATTGGAATAACAATTATGGAAAATGTATGAACGTAGCACGGTTGCAATGCTTCAAATATATTGGTTCGCAATTTCTCATACAAAACTTATTGGTTTTATACATATTTAAAATTCTCCTATATTGTTATTTGAATGCACTCACAAAACATAATATGTTTGATCAGGAATGAGCATGATAGTAAATTTAATAAGTAGTGTATTTTTCTAACTAATTTGTGATTTTTCATTTGTTTCGTTTTTGTTTTGTAATTTGTTGTGGCTTATAATTTTTATGAGTAGATAAGTTCGTCAATGTTTTTGATATCAGTTAGAGAAATACCTACCGTATTAATTGTATTGATTGAATTTTATGTTTATTGTCCTAAATTAACATCATTTTCCGATCATTTGTGTTAACCAACGATTATGTTTTTGGGGACTCTTTGGACCTTTTGAACTTTTGGTCCTTTATGTAACACAATGACAAAAAATATGATTCTTGCAATGTTATTTATTTCAGTCTTACCTAGATATCTATAATACGTATTTTATAAAAAATAACTAATTTATAACAAACTTGAGGGCTTTAATATTCAATCAATCAATCAATTTAGGGGTTGCTTGTTTTATTAATATTCCTATTAACTTAAAAAAAACTACGAATACATTTGTACTGATGCAGTAGTTATGAATATTTTGTTTTCCCTACTTATGTTTGCGTCGGACTTGCGTATGGCGTACAGGCGCAAATTATCCAATCGCTGGGGCAAGCGTTGACCGTAGAGCTGTTCGACAAGGACGATGGCAACAACGATGACAAGCTCGGAAGGTGAGTGCGGTGGCGGCGCTGGGGGGAGGCGGTAGGCGTCATCAAGTTGTGGGTAAAGGTGGACAGAACACTCTTAACATCTATTTGAAACAATAGATTTATATCGCTCTTAAGGCTGGACCAGGGGTGCGATTCTCTGAGAAACATCCTTAACCGTAACAATGACATGTAAGATGTTCTGTCGGATGATAACAATATTTCAATAGCTTGGCCACGATCTGTCACGAATTACGTTTAATTGTTGCGCTCACAGATGTTGATTTAGAGAATAATTACATAGCTAACAAAGCGGGGTCACCCTCTATGTGGCGCCCTCGGTTTCTCTGTATGTAGGTATGACTGAAAGGTCAGACCACGTATATCGTATTTTGTGGGTACAAATGACTCATGCATTTGTTCAAAGTGTTCTCTCCATCTTTATCTATACCTTCATGGTAGGCACGCTTGGCGCATGACACCAGGCACACCCACGGACGCCATGACGACGATTTGTTGTCAACTCTTTTTTGTCTTCAGTGTAACAGGGAAGAGATAAATCCTTGTCGTGACGTTCCTTAACGAGGTAGCAGGCAGATTTAACTTCACATTTGAGGCGCTTTATTATTGTTTTAAGAAGCACTTACTCATAAAGAGTATTATAATCCGTGTCATGCAGTCACGGGCGTCACGGGCTCATGATGTTGATAAGTGAATGAATAGCATGGCGTCGGACATATTTGATATTAATTCTGCCTGCTCTGCCCGATCTGTGTAACGATACAAGGCAACTAACACCGCTTTATATGCTATCAAATTAAGCTTTATATTGTTTGAGTTATTAGCTCTGAACGAAATGATGCTGCTTGGTGGGTCAATGGAAGTGGCATCGTTTCACTCGATTTACAACACACGCATCACATCATATCGCCCATTTGTATGTCACTGTATAATGTCATATTATTTTTCTTAGTTATTATGTATTCCATAATAGCAGAAAATAGTAGGACCTACTTAACGGTGGAGGTAAGTCCTGGTTGTCCTTTGTTCATTATATTATATTTTAGTTACCTTACAGATACACATACACCTGACGAGAACTCGTTGGCACACATCGAAAGCAGTTGTTTATTACCAGGACATGGTTAGAGTATATTGTTCCATGTTAGACTTACCATGACATATCCGTTCATACAATGGATAATATAATACTACATTTTATGGGGGGGCATCTTTACAATAGCAGATAGCCTGTCGGGTCTCGCGAATTTGTACTTAATGGGCTATGCTGCGCCGTTTACCCTTACAGTAAGTTACATTTACAGAAAAAACTAACCAAGAGTGAAGCACTGCCCAAAGTGTACGTGATCTCCGACAGGACTGCAATTCCCAACGCATTGTCATGAAATTAATGTGTCGCTGTTGTGATTTGTCCCAAGGCCATAATAAGTTCAATGAGGAGCCAAGAGCTGCAGTGCGAGCTGTGGGACTGGGACCCGGGCATGGGCATTCAGAACGATGATTACCTCGGCAGGTCCGTCCCAGCCTCCGTGTTACACTAGCGCCATCTAGGCCGTGTTGTGTTGCGTTCCGCCACGAGTTTTATTATCATCCTCATAGCCGAAACGCGAAACCTAGTTTATACCATTAGTAATTAGTCGTCCATCCAGTGATTTAGATCAATATTGGTAATTAGATTAACTAGGTAGCTACCGTAGAAATTTAGATTTAAAAAATAGAGAGTTATTTTAATTGTCACATAACCCGTCTAGCAGACAGACGTGCCAGTGGCACGGGCAGTTGGGACATTGCTAGCGAATTTAACTGGCCTTTGTCTGCTAGGTCGCCGCGCGCGCAATGTATTTTGATGATAATAAAATTCTTTTGCAATAACAATTTTACTTACCTATATTTTATATTATTTTTTGTGTGGTTATATTTCATATCTAATTTGTGTGGTTTGTGTTTTCAATTTAATTGTTACGGTACAGTGATTTGTCCGAGGGGTTTTATTATTATTTTAGTCTCGCTTCAGGTGACAACTTGTTGCTGGTGATCGTCAGGGGGCGACTCGTATACGGTTTTTGTTAGGAACATGTAATATTATTAAGTAGAGATCAGAAAATCGTCATAATGGTATCTGATCTCAACTTAATTTACCTACTCACATACAAAATGCATACAAGTCACGGTGTGGTGAAAAATTCGACATGTAACAAACCCACATGAACCTACTAACAATCTAATCTACAAACATCCAGCAAGACCACGTATAATAAAGCTGACAATCCGACAAACTGGCATTTTTTTCGTATTTTGCATTCTTGATTTTGAACCCATGATCATCACTAATGACGTGAAACTGTGATCCACAATCCATACGGTAGGCATTTGCCTACCAATAGGCCACCTGATGGAAAGTGGTCACCGCTGTCTATAGACATTTTATTTTGGCCATTTACATGCTGCATATTATCTGCCCATCTCCTACCTACTTTCATTTTTTTAAATCTTTTACTGAGATAGAAAATTAATACTGCTTTATAATGATCGTATACCAATGGTACCTCGATTTTATTTGAACTTAAGGTGGTTCGACGCCCATACTTATCATTGTCTTGTCATTCTTTCATTCGTTTGACTGTTTAGTAATTGTATTGTGGTTTATACTCTCAGTAAATGTATTCAATGGTGCGCAAAATGGGGTGCTTTCTACAGTTTAATGATACAAAATAAAGCAGAAAAAGCCAGATGTCCCCGCTAGATGGCGTTGTTTTATTATTTTTCTTTTTCATTGATTTGTTTTACATTATCAACATGTAGAAATCCCATTTCGCGCTCAATTGAATACATTTACGACATACATTAAAAACATGAAACCCTTGAAGTGCCTATAAATAAATATAGTTTGTATGAAAATCGTGGCGTTATTGTGTCACTAAATTGATTACCTGAATAAACGGAATACTGACACAGCACAGGGTCCTGTCACGATTGTCCGACTATTCTAAAAGTACCTACGTCTATGTCGTGGACATTTTTCTGTGTGTAAATAGAATTTGAAACACTCAAACCTGTCACCTGTTAATTTCATTAGGTAAACAGGTCAAATTGTCCAATTGTAATGTTTGATTGCACTCGTTTAAGTCAGATTGACAACTTTATTAAACATGGCCCTGGTGAAGCGGTACCTAAAATTCCTATTCACTTGAAGTGTGTTTTGCTTTGTATTATAACGCTTTTTGTGTGTGTTGTGTAATGCGGTGGGTTGTGGCAGTCAGTGCTGGCGTGCAGCGAAATGCGGCTCACGGTGAAGCTTTATGACTGGGATCGCGCGGGGAGAGACGAAAAACTCGGCAGGTCGGTCGCTGCATACAATGCTTGTGTACGATCACCGGCATACAAAGCGACTGTACATGCCAAAACACGTTCCGCACTCTCGAGGCTGCGTTGGCGAATCGTCAATGCTTTCGCATCTGACCGTACCATTTGAAGCTTGAATATGAACACTCTCTGTACATACAACGCGCTATTAGTACTAACGGTCGTTTATCACGATTTTCTAACACGTCTCCCAGTCAGAGTATCACAACATTTTAGTATCGCCCTAACAATCGATAAACTAACTTTCGACGGCCACTAAACTGGAAAACGCGTACAACATTGGCACTGCACAACATTCAATTCATTTGCGATGCCAATTTATTGGCTTAATTCATGTATCGAGTCTTTAATATATCATCAAAATATAAGTGATCATTTCAAACACGGCACGCCACACATTCGCCATAATATTTCGTAAAAGCAGATTGTCGATAATAAAGAATAAAGAGTTGTAATTTGGTTCATGTCAAGTCAGGATATGAGTTCCCCGTTATTTGTTTCTTCCAACTTTAGTATAGAATTATACTGTCTATTCATGATCCTTCACTTTCGCCAAATGAAACGGCTATTTACCTAGCCTAAGTGCGAAATACTGCCAACATATGATACTTCTGAATCTTTTTAACCTCCGGCGATAGCCTAATCCTGGTTTGGACAAAATATACATAATTCGTCTATAACTAGGTAGCATTATTATCGCGGCAGATATTATTATAGACTTTATTTAGACGAATTAATTAACGCTGTAATTTATATTTCCGATAGCTTCGTTGTAGAGTTTTCAGTACATGCCCAAGTAGACACATAGTCCGAATGATTTTACAATTAACATTTTTGTGTCTTGCCTGCATTAACAAAAATCGCTTTCGTCTGACTTTAAATCGAAAAGCATTTTTGTAGTTCTATCTATTTGTTGCAATATTGCTTGGTAGTTTGTTTTGCATGTTAGCCATAGTTATAAGTATTAAAATGAATGTAAAATATATTCCCATGTGGTAGGTCTTTATTTAGATGTAGGTAAATAATAAAGGAACTAAGTAGTGTCTCTATAAAGACATCACACATTGTAGGAGCTCGAGACAAAATTGAGATAAAATCAACCCTTTAATAATGCGTAGAAAACGTCTTCATATTTGATGTAGAGTTGACCAAGATAAACTAAGAATCCAGAAAGAAATAATTATAGATTAAAAGGTAAAATAAATATTAGAAAACGTGTAATGTAATATTAATTTCTAGGTGCTCGCTGGATGTCTCCCAAGTTGTTAAAGCTGGGCGCATAGACACTGTAAGTTACTATTCATACATTGTTATGCCCTTATCTACTTCTATTGGCATGTTTTATAAGCGGATGTTTAATTTGTCTTCAGTGGCAAACGCTGCAACAAGCGAAGCATGGAAAAGTGCATTTGCGTTTGTCATGGCACCGACTCTCCGCTGATCTCTTGGATCTCAGCCATGTAAGTTTAATTCGAATTTATGAGTAGGTAAATACCTAAAGTATGTTGTATAATAAAGTGCTTTATAATCTCTTATTGTAGGCCTTGACGGAGACACAACTAATCAAAACTGGAGATATAAGTTCTGCTGTTTTGTCTGTCTACATTGATTCGTGCAAGAAGCTGCCAGTAAGTACATTCATTTAATCAATTTACCAAAACTTCTCACGAAATTGTTTTAAGAAAAGTGCAACTAGCGACACTAAATACTTCTAATTCCATTTGTAAAAGAAACCCGCCTTCGTACAGAGACTGAATTTTAATTTTAATACTACATCGATCACTTTATTCCCAGAATGCGCGCGCCCAGTCCAAGCCAGACCCCTATCTCACGTTGACGGTGGGCAAGAAGGTCGAGAACACCGCCGTACAGATGCGCACGGACAACCCCGTCTACGAGATCGGGCATTCGTTTCTTGTGCAAAACCCTCAGATTGACAAGCTCGAGATACTGGTAGGACTATGAGCTAGAAATTACACTTTTTTATATGTCAATTGATAGACAAACAGATAAGTTGCGACAGAACTACATCAGGTGTGATGGAAAGTGGTCACTGGTGCCTATGTACATTAGCACTACCGGGGGTATCACCAATGCGTTAGCTATCTCTAAAATCCCGGGCAACGTTGCTCTGACGGCGATTATGAATGGGATTAGGAAAGCTATGGTTTCCCATAGAGCACTGGAGACCTTGCTCACTTAGGCAGGGACGCAATACTATTTACAATAGTATTTTTTGGTTGCTGCGGTATTCTGTAAGGTGGAGGTAGTCGCACTCGGGCGACTCTTATTCGAATGGGGTATCTTGCTAACTACTTCTTAGTTAATCTGAATCAACAGCCCAATGGGCCGTGAGCCGCAGAAAAGGAATCCATACAATGACCCCGATCGAGAAACGTACTCTTCCCGTTCCAGGTCTCTCACTTCCCAGGTAAATATTTCAGCTCTGCGGCCACACAAAAAACTTTTTTAAATTAGTTAAGTTATTCACTTAAGTTTTCTTTTTATTATAAATTAAATCTGGTGGCCTCGTGAAATGACCAACTAACGATACGTTGTGTTGAGCATGATATCTCGAAAATTGAATGAACTAAATCCCAGCTAAAATGATTGTATACTGTTTCAGGTTCTAGATCAGAAGACAAGCAGCCCGCTGGGACAGCTGAGCTACTCGATCAGTGCGCTGCTAAAACAGAAAGACCTCAGCCTGATTATGCAGCCGATTATGTTACAAAAGTCTGGTGCGGAGTCCAAAATCATCATGTCGCTGCAGCTTAGGGTACTTTTATGAATCCCTACTAATATTATAAATGCGAAAGTAACGCTGTCTGTCTGTTATGCTTTCACGGCTAGACCACTGCACTGATTTTGATGAAATTCATTTGAAGATTTGCGACAAGACAAAATTTAAGATCCGATATCCTATTTCAGATACTGTTGGAAGCGAAGATCGAGGAAGATATAGAGGAGGAAGCGCTGGTCGCCGAGCCCGCGCCGCCGCCGCCGCCGCCCGCGCCCGCGCCCGCGCCCGACGCCGCCGACGGCCCGCCACAGGAGGCTGTGCCTAACGAGCCAGGTAATAAGGCACAAAATAGCAAACCAAGCTCTTCTCGTTGACAGTTAGTGCACACCATGACATGATAAAAAGTTTCGTACAGTCCGCGGCACGTATCTCGAGCGGTGACCGTTATTGAGCCGCAGCGTCATGTGTGAGCGCTGATTGGCTCTTCGCTCCGTGCGTTGTTGGATTAGTGCGCGACTGAAACACCATCCACGTTCCGTTCACCGCTCCACTTACGTGCCACTGGGTATCCAGTAAGACTACAATAGAGTACAACGTTCGAAACTTTACAGATTAAAAACCATTTTATACAGTCAAGTGATTAGCAGTTACTCGTCTTCTTAGTTTGTTCGTGTCCAACCATCGTGACCAGAACATCGCATAATGACGAAAGCATACGTCGAAAAATATTAGTCGGACGGTCAATTTCAAACTTTCTCAACTTGCTTAATATTTAATTTCCTCGACTGGAGTTGTATACCTTAACGTAGCTGTTAACCGCCGTTGGTAATAAGGACGTCCGCTGCGTAGAGCGAGAAACCGGCGCGGGTGTCCACTCCGTCTGGTGTTATTGCTAACCTTTAACTATTCCGTCGCACGCACCACGTACTAAACCCGCAATGGATTACAATCCGCGTCGGCTCAACGCAGCGGGTGCCCTAAAAGTTCTAATGTTACCACCAAAGCTATTTGAAACGGTTACACTAAAATAAAAATATATTCAATTACAGCGCATCCAAATGTTGACCTCAAAAATATAGAAGATAACTCCGACAGCACGTCGCAAAGCTCAGTGGCAACGGAGCAGATCGTAAAGGAAGTCGGTGAGCGGCGTTTAAAATGAAATAAATACCTATTTGTAATTATGTAGAATACAAATCATCCATTCTCTTTTTCGTTTTAGAAGCATCATTGGAAAGTCAACGTCCTTCCGGTCGCCAATCGCCGAAACTAGTACATAGGGCGTCATCTATTACAACGTGAGTTCAACATTAAAAAACAAATAGAATTACGTAAATTTAAAATTAATTAATAATTTTAAAATTACGTCATCATATTTGCGTCTCGTAGACCTACAAGCTTAAGAGCCTTGGTTTAGGTTAGGTAAGGGGCTCCCATTTTCCGTATTTGGCTTCAAAGTCGGTCCTTTACACGTGATTGAGAACCGGCTATGATAGCCAGCCCAGCTCTTTACAAAAGTCTCTTAGGAGGTTCACAGACCTCTCGAAGGGAACCTGTTCCTTTGGCTCTGTAGCCCTTTAGTCCCTTACACTCCAGGACCACGTGAACTGTCGTTTCCTCAGCTGCTAAATAACCCCTGCTCAGGGACTCCGTAGCTCCGATGATGTGCAGTTGTGTGTTCAGGGGGAGGTGCCCAAAAATCGTGCCAACTACTGTCTTGAGTGAATTCAACCCATTTGTGAGTGTACAAAGTGAACCCATTTTAAATTGAGCGGTCTGTTAGTTAGGAGCCTAACTTTTGAACCAAGTATTTGCCTTACAGATCGGCAGGTGAGGCGGGACTCGGTCGGATCTTACTCTCACTCCGCTACAGCATGCAGCACCAGATACTCTACGTTGTCGTCCACAAAATAATGTTAGTAGTATACCACATCTTAACAAAGTTTTATCTAACTTTATTTTACATTTCTGTGACAATTTTTTTTATTTCCACAGGAACATACCTCTAAAAGACCCCACCAATGTGCCCGACCCATACGTTAAACTCTACTTATTGCCTGGACGTTCGAAGGACTCCAAACGAAAGACTGTGGTGAGTAGAACAATAGGCGCGAGTAGATATACATATACAATGTTTCCAGTCCTAATAGGACCAACCACATATTACTAGCGTGGTTACGCTAACAGTCGACGCCATGATGCAGTTTAGATCGTGGAGTGCAAATCAGAATGTTTACGTTCTAAACACCACTCACCGATTTGCTACCGCCAGGCAAAGAGTGAATGCAATGATTGTTGGCTCTACTGAGACGTTAGTAGGTCTGATGTCAAAAGAAAGCCTTGCCATTGGCTAGATCTGTCATTTTACAGCATTTCTTTCTGTACTTCTCAGTAGCGCGAAAAATGATTTCACATACACTAAGAATAGTCTTCATCTTCGGCCTTTCTATATAGAAGAATTTGTGTTGCTTGTCCATGCAGGTGGTGAAGGACAGCTGCATGCCCGAGTACGACGAGCAGTTCGAGTGGGCGATCCCGCTCGCGGAGCTGCACTCTCGAAACGTCGAGGTTACCGTCGCGACGCACAAAGGCTTCCTCGGCGGGAGCCCCGTCATCGGACAGGTAAGTAGCCCGAATACTGCGTTCCCGTTGAGGGCGAGAGCGATCGATTTGCAACTTAAATTGCTTCACATACTAAATAAATTGTTATATTTCGCTATAATGAGGGTTTTCAGGATTCCTAAATCCAAATAGATGGCGCTGCTGCGACGTAATGTTTGATGTCAAAATGTCATTGTCACTGTCATTGGCTGGAGTCGATTTGTCATTTTACAGCAGCTTTTTTCTGTCCAATATCACGAGCATTTTAACAACAGACCTTACGCCTCATTAGCGTCATCTCAAATCCGTCATTGAAATAAAAACCCTCATTTTTGCGGCAGCATTTTAAGTTACATTTCGGTCGCTCCTGCCGTCAACTGAAACACGGATCATGGAGACATTGGGTGGTTGGTTCCACTTCCCATACAACATGATCAATAAAATAAAAGTAAAAAAAATACTCTTCTCAAAACCCCTATAATGCGAAGGATTGAAAAATCGGCCCTTATTTGACTAATTCTTTATTTGTTGGGTAGATAAGATAAGCGGGGGTAAAGTAGAACACGATAGGGTAAGGGTAGGACACCAACACCACGCAAACGAAGTCGCGCCGGCCAGCTAGTGAAATATATTACTATGGTATAGCGGAAGGCCTCGTCCGCACGGGAGCTTTTTAAAGCATTCGGAGTTGGCGAGTTGTTTTTGTACCGCCGTTTCGACGCTGTTCAAACTAGCGCTATAATAATCAATGTCCAAGCAATCCCAGCGTGCACTTGATACGGACGCTACATGAAATCAGCTTACACTTACGTGTAAGCAAAACAAAATTATGGGTGCATACAGTTATTAATTAACAGTTAATAAACACTTAAAAGAAGATACCAAAAAATAAGGGTTTAACATTGTGTAAAACTTGTAATACTGTATGTCTCAAATAAAATTCATACATTCATAAAAGGCCATTCAATTCCTTTTTTTATTTTCATATATTTATTTTAGACGACGCGAGGATGCCGAAGACCGGGCGAAGTGGAGGAGAATGAGTAGGAAAGCGGACCCTGGCAGAGGCCGGGATAAACGCTAGGACGATGATGATGATGATATATTGATTTTAGGATTATATCAAAATGAAATAATAAATACGGTCACGGGGCCGTAAACTGCTTCGCCATCGGCTAACGAGTGGCGAGCTCGTTGCTGTGCTGAAGTTCGACTAGCCTGGAAGTACGAAACGGTTACACATACAGTTCCCATTGCCATTGTTAGTAATGTTTGCTTAACCTTGGTTATCGGTCTCGCAAATAACACGTGTTAAAGCGTCGAAAAAGCTCTCGTGCGAACGTAACCTAACATGGTTTGATACTGGTGTGAAATAGTGTCTATAGAGGAAAGAATGGTTAGTTGGTTTGGGGGTGTGTAGAAATGATGAATGTATATGAATCAGATTACAAAATGACGGAAGTCTCACGAGTTAGAATATTTAAAAAATCGGGGGAGATATATTATGTTAGCTCTTGGCTAATGTATCCGGCCTCGCGTTTGATTGTTGTTGTTGTTTGTCGATCGTATTGTGCCTCATACGATCGACAAATCATAAAGCTGCAATACTGTCGCATTTCTTATTAACAAATATTTGATTTTGAAAGTACACCTTTCGCTAAGGGAGCCACATTTTCTTGTCACTATTTCGAAATTACAGAACCCCCTCCAGAACAATGGCCTACTTTTTGAACCAAAGAAAAATATGAAGACTGTGTGACAGTTGCGATGTTTTCAAAATATTTAACTCTCGCAAAACATACATTATGGAAATTGACCATTTTTTAATGTATTTATTTCTATTTACAGGTTATTGTTCATCTCAACCAATATGATTTTCGTGAAGCAAAGACACTGTGGTTTGACCTATTACCAGAAGCTGCGCCAAGAGATTAAACTTACGTCTTAAGATTTGCTATTATAAGTGTCTTATAAATTTCCAATTTTTATAATATATTGTTGCCATAATCTTATGATCTGGTCTGATAAATTGACATAGGCAAAATCATTGTCAGGCATCAAAGGAAGCCATCATGTAAAAAGAAAAAGGAAGATTGTCATGCACAAAGCTTGAATGTGTGCTTATATTTTTATGATCTATTCATGAAATTGATGTTTTATTATCACTGCTTGTTAAGTTTAAGTTAAATGTTGCAATATTTGTACTTGTATAACAAGAAAAATAGATATGTATATTAACAGCAGCACAAAGTGTGTCAGTGCATTTTCTAGTTCAATAATAACTTATTACCTGTTGACTTTATTTATACTGATAAGGCAATCATTTTATAACTGTGAACTTTATATTTTTTTTATGTTTACTGCTTTTCAAATATTGAAATGTTTTAAACAAAAATGGTTTTATTTTTAAATAAATCTTGTATGAAATAAATATTTTAGCTTATTTATTAAAATATGTGGGTAATGTTGGACATCACATTCACAATTGAATGTTTTAGTTCTCAGTTCCAGTCTTCCATATAAATCACTTATCACTATTTTTAACACTCAACGTTCCAAGGTATTTGGAGTAATCTTCTGTGCTATGATTTTACCATAGCCTCCCCGGCCTCCGTCATAGTCTGTTCTGTATTCATCACGAACCTGAAAAAATTATCTGTAATTAATCCTAACCCAAGCATTACAGGGTCGGTAATGCGTGGATGATGCCCCTGGTAATGCAAACGGCCACAGGCTGTAGTTACTGTTTGCCACCTTAGTGGTATAAAAAAACATGTTAAGTCAAGAGCGGTTTTATTGCCTGCTCTGTCTAATTTGAAACTTCAAACATTCATGTCTTTCTTATTTTATAAAGATATTTTAGAAACTTATTTTATCTTTAATAATTAAATTATCATGCCTAGTGCAATCAGTAAAACACTGACAATGGGGACATATAAACAAAACAATTGATTTCAATATAACAAGACTTAAATAGGTAATAAAACATTACCTGGCCTCCAGTTTTTCCACGTCCATATTGTCTACCCTCCACAAACCCTGCATCCCAATCACATCTAATAATTCTGTCATCCAACCTCGTACCGTTAATATATCTGTAAAAAATTATTATTAGGCATGAAGTATTGGCCATTACAACATAATCGTTAGGTGGATTGATTTTGAAGGTCGCTAGGGCCCTGGGGATTATGTCCATAGTTTATTTTATAGTACTATTTCATCTGATGGGAAGCGACTATGTGAGCTAAGCATGCATGTCTAGAAACTGCCTTACACTCTGCTTGAAGGAGTCCAGGTTATACTGCTTGGGCTTATAGGTTTAACAAAAAGTGACACAGCTTAATTTTTATAAATTTAATTAGCTTTTAGAACTAGTGGGATCATGGGTAATGTAGGTGCTTTCACAAAAATATAAACTAACCTCATACAATTTTCAGAATCCAGCCTTCCATAGTACTCCACAAAACAGAAACCACAAGGAGTCTTTTTATATTTATCTAAACCCATTACGACTCTTCGAATATCACCACATCGGGAAAACAGATCATAAATCTGTTCTTCTGTAGTATAAAATGACAGGTTTCCTATATAAAGGGTTGACGATGCACGTAGTAAACGCTCTTGATCATTTCTAGAACCCTAAAATAAAAGTTTTATTATTGTAGAAATATTTACTTGAAATAATACACGATGTAGCAAAAGAAACAATACTTTACACAAACCTTGAAATGCTGATCACGGTAAGAACTTATTTCGACAGATGAATTCATAGAATCGTATCCTCTCTTCATTATGTACGATACTATTAGAACACTATTTCTGATTATTTTATTGATAAAGAGAACTTGCTAGGAGAGAGAACCACTAAATAAGAATCCCAAAATGTAAAAATTGAAGAGAATGCTCACAAAAGAAAGACTGATATGACGTTTGTCGCGTCGTTCATAACATTTTTTTTTAGAGCGGTCAGTATTGCCAGTGGAACTCATATCTAGCGTCGCTAGATAGCGCATAGCTTGACTACAATAGGTCGAAATCGGGCTCTACACTCACCGTTTTCATTCTTTTCTTAACATCTCTCTCTCACCTCTTGGTTTGCAGTGTTGTCGCCAGTCGAACAAGAAAATTGCCGTAGTTAACCGAATTATAAATGACCTATTATGTAGATAATGTTAGTTTTTATTAAAAAGGAATGAAATTGCCGTAGGACAGCAATCAATGATTAGTGACCTCAGGGAGCTCGAAATTTTTGTATATACTATGGCCATATTATGATGATATACCTGAATACCAACGTGCTCGGTCAAGGGCTAAATTACCCTAAATCAGGTAAAGAGTATTCGTAACAGCAACCCCGTTGGATCAAAACCTTACGAAACGGGCTGACTTTTCGGGATATCCCTGTGGAAATTACCAACAGCCTGGTGTTGAGCTATCTACCAATCTCAACTTCGGTCAGTATGTCGAATCCAAAGCAAAGTCTGCAGCTAAACAACTTGGTATCTTCTCAAAGGTCAGACGGTATTGCATGGACTAGATACTCCTGTCACCTTTGGGATGGACCAGCCAAATACCAACTCCTCGCTTTGAATTCGGTGGGAAAACGTGCAAAGCTGTACGGAGTAGATACTGCTGCCACCTTTGGGATGGAACAGCCAAGTACCAACTGCCCGCTTTGGATTCGGTGGGAAAACGTGCAAAAAAGATGACGCGCAATTGATTGAAGTTGCACCACCTCATTCTGCCGACCCCTTTACGCCAACCGAAAACGCGGTACGGGCGATCGCTTCATCCTTATGTCGTGGATCTTCCAGCTATCCGCACGAGCCGCTTTGATTCCTCTAGTCAACCTTTATAATGCGTACGGCTAAGGAATGTAACACATTCCCTGTGAGTGTGTGTATTTCCTTATCATAATAATCTGGACGCCTTCAAGGCTATGTTCCTAGACAGGCAGGGTCCACCTTCGGGCGCATCGTCCCTTACCACCAGGTAAGATCCTCCTGAGTCTAATATAAAAAAAGCTCAATCAAAAGTAATTCTATAATGTAAATTTATTGTAACTATGAAGGGGGCAAGGCAGTGTTCCTAAACCACGCCATGTCTAGTTAACAATAAATTTATGAGGTACGGCAGTGTCCTCCGCCAAGTAGAACAGATAAGATTAATTAAATATTACAATTACTTATTGCATTAAATGAAATATACAGGGTGTCCCAAAACTCGAAGTCAACCCGGAATCGGGTGAAAAGGCAAGTCATGCTGGTTGGCAGAAAAATATTTAAAAAAATCTAAATTGCATGATTTCAAAATTATAGGCATTTAAAAAAACGCAATATTGCACACCCTGCGACAGACTTTTCAGTCCTGTTGCCACAAATCTTTACTTTTTTTAATTTTTTTTTGCTGTGTCACCCTGAATAATGCTTCTCTAAAATGTAATCAAAATTTTGAAACCAGCTGCTTAAGCTTGCATAAAAATAGGACTTATCTCATAGAAAAAATTTCAAAATAAAAAATCGCCTAGGTTTAACTGACTGTATTGAAAAAAAAAGTACTACGCGAGTTTGGCGTGTTATGTCAAAAGTTGGCGCATTTAGTAAGGATTCCAGGATGGTATGATACTTGGTAAATTGTAGCTGCTATCGTTGACAAAAAATTGTTTTTCCTTTAAAACCCAGTTTTTAACAAATTTTTGTTACTTGGTCAAAATGGCAAAACTTATTGCTTTTTACATGGGAGCCGATTAAAATGCACACACTGATTAAATTTAACTCAATTGTACGTGTGCTTGTCTATCTTAAACAGATTGTTCACTAAATTTAGTTTAGTTCTCTTAGTGAATGCATTGGAATAGGTACCATATTTTTTGTAAAAGTTTTAATTATTAACTGAACCTGGCACTGTCCGTGGGACAGTGTCACGTTACATGTATCACCTTTATTTATTAATTAATTTGAAGGTCCATGTAATATTTAATTGTAGGTGTTGCAGGGCAATACTGCTCATCCCAAAATGTTAATTTATTTATTTATTAATGATAACAACAGCCATACAAAATATGAATTACATTTTTGTTGTGATTTTTATAACTATGCCAATGACAGTTTATGCAAGTTATATGTTTTATCAGGTATTATCCAAAACATGGGATCACAAATCACCATTTGGTTGTATTATTCTATGATGATTTTATATAAACTTGTAGGTATGGTGGATTAAGTGAATTCCGTACCTGCTGTGTTCTGTGTCGCTCCGTGTTGACAGTTGCGCACGAGTAGGTAATTAAAAGTAAGCAAGCCAATAAATGTTCGTACACAATTTATTCTTTACACAAGCACAATTCAAACAAGCAATGCACAGAATGGAAGGAAGGTGAAGAAAGATAACAGCGAGGAAAGTACAACAATAATAATTTAGCGAAAGCGCGAGTAGGTATGCGGTAGCGTAAGCGAGTAGCGTCCCGTGGTGAAAGCGGTGTTCGTTCGACTGACGGACGGCGGCGCTCCCGCCGGCCGGCCGGTGGACGTGGGGACGAACCGCGGCTCGCGGCCGCGGCGAGACGACAACAAACTATCTCTACTTAGTCTATGAAATAAGCGAGACATGCCAAACATGCACGAGACTACACGAATATAGGCGAATACTCCCTTTACATTCTCGTGTTCCCGCGGAACTGTCCACATGTGGAGTGCGCTTCATATTGTTGTGGTCCAAAATGTAGCCACATCTACCATATGCAGTCTGTTTTGTTAACTTTGTCACAATTTACCTATAAAAGTCTATGGAATTTGCAGATTTTTCAAAATGTTAAACTTTTTTTCAACTAAAATTATTCACATGAATTTTGTCACAACAAATTATTCACATTTTGTATAATTGATGAACCAATTTTAAATTGAATTTGCTGAAAATAAAGAAATTATAGGCACACAGTAATCTGATGGTATGGTAAGCAAGTGTGCAATACAAGTATGGCCTGTTTACAAAGTTTGATTCATGACTTGATCTCAACTAAAATACTTGTTTATCAGCTTGAATGTAAATAGGCCTGTAGTGAGTAGACATAAATATTTTATTGTAGCATTATATTTTCAAGTTTGCAAAAAAATTTGAATATGTTAATCTACCTGCTTTATAAAGATTTGTTCATGTTTATGTGACAGATTGCTTTGTCCCTAGTTTTGATCATTACTGCACACTTGATTTAACTTTAATGAATAAATTATGTCCATCAGATATACTTGTAAAAATTTAGATGGGGTTACCTCACATCAGTAGTATACCATATTTACTGATGTTCATTCCAATCACAGTTTTGATCTGAAAAGGGATTCTTGCAGGTGCACCACAGCCATTACACTACAGGAGCAGATACCTCTAAGGGCTGATCACTTGCTGAACATGGAAATGTTTTATGTCAAAATCACTCGATGAGTACTCCGTTTGATGGGTACTTACATATTATCTGAAAATTAATTCACACGTTTAGCTAAGTACTGAGATTTTTAATGCTTGATTTATATAAGTAAAGAAAAATCGTCCCTTTTGTTGTGGTCAGATAGATACTTCGTACTCCAGATTCTTATTTACATTTAGATGTTTATTCATTGTTTTTCTTAAAACTTTTGAACCAGTTGTTATTCGGCTTTGTACTTGTAACTATTACTTGAATTTTAATTTAAAGTAGTCAGTGCAGCCAAAACAAAACTTTGTAAGGCCGCCATTGTCTTTTAAATAATTTCACGTGGAATGTAATATTTCATTATGCATGTAACCAGGACGTATAACAATCTTATAATTTCCATAAACAGAATGGATTTCCAATTTTCATTTACGTTTCACATAGATTGTCTTATTTTCACTTTTCAAAAGGATTTTCAATAGGACAGACCGTCAGACATGTTCGTGCTTGTTTGTTTCTTTTAACTTTTATTTGAAACTTACAAAATGTTATTAGCGCAGTGAAGCGAGCTTATTTGGGCCCATAACCTATTGGATAATGGATTACGGGGCCGATAAATAACACACATAGTTAAAGTTTATACTTAGCTTTACAGCTTGTCTTTCGTCGTAGCCCACACGGAAGAAAGAGAAGTTTTGGATCCTAGACCACAGACTAGAGAGAGGGTTGTGGGAATGTGGCCATTACGAGGTTCGGTTTTTGTATATATTCCAACAATCATCATTCTGGTTCTAACTTATATTCAGGCCGAATCTCTCTCCAACCTATAAATTTTATTCAAACTCACTATCAAGTAGGTAGCTATTTGGAGTATCCAAAATGAGGACGCATAAGGAAGTTGAATAGGTACATTGGTATCCACAGGGCTCTTTTCTATACAAGTCCAGGAAAATCATGTAGGTATGTATGCCTTGTCAACTGTAGAAGAGACTTCTTATTGTGGCTGACTTCTTATGTGGGGTGAGACAGGGTGGTCTGACCTCTCCTTCATTATTTAACTTGTACGTGAACGCACTGATCGACGAGCTCAGCAGTCAGCGTGTTGGCTGCCATATTGACGACGTCTGCGTCAACAATCTGAGTTATGCAGACGACATGGTGCTGCTGAGCGCGTCGATCTGTGGTCTAAGAAGGCTTTTACAAGTGTGTGAAAGGTACGCAATAAAGCACGGGTTGCAATATAATATAAATAAAACTCAGTTTATGGTGTTTAAGGCGGGTCTAATAAGACCTTCATGTGTACCGCCCCTTAAACTATATGGTGTTCCTCTGAAAAGAGTTGAAGAGTTTAAGTACCTCGGACATCTTATGACCGCTGATTGTAAAGACAATGCTGACATTGAGCGGGAGCGGAGGGCTTTGTTGATAAGAGCTAATATGATCGCCCGTAGGTTTGCACGATGTTCCAAGGAAGCTAGAGTTACGCTTTTTAAAGCATATTGCACGTCACTTTACACGTGTAGCCTATGGGTAGATTATACGCAGAAATCGTACAGTGCCCTACGCGACCAGTTCAATAACGCGTTCAGGGCGGTGGTGGGTCTGCCCCGCTACTGTAGCGCCTCTGGCATGTTCGCGGAGGCGCGCACCGATTGCTTCTTTGCCACAATGCGCAAGCGGTGCGCGTCTCTGGTGCGCAGAGTGCGGGCCAGCTCCAACACCGTCCTGGCGATGATTGCCGGCAGGCTAGACTGCCCATATATAAGACACTGCTGTAACTTGCACGTCACAGCAGTGAAGATTTTACTTTAATACTAACATTAGATTAAGTTATTGTATCTACCTACTAACAAATTGTATGAGTTTTAAATTGTATGAGTTTTAAGATACTTGAAATAAATGATTATTATTATTATTATTATTGACTGACTTCTAACTGATCGCCGACCGCTGACTTGGAAACTCTGGCCACGTACTAGTGTTGTAGGAGCAATCGTTTCAGAGTTATTACAATTCTAAGTTTGACAGCTGTCATCCGAAATGTAGATCTCGACGAGCACTACCATTTCTCTTTAGGAACTAATGTTATAGGACCAATAGTTTCAGAGTTATTACAGTTTTAAGTTTGATAGCTGTCATCTGAAATGTAGATCTCGAGGAGTGTTATTATTTCACTTTATTAATTAGTGTTCTAGGATCAATAGTTTGTGAGTAGCAGGGTAACCTTGGGTTGCACCCAGTCCGGCTGTGCTTGGCCCTGATCGGTAGGTCGATGTCCGCGCTAAGTAAAAAAGTAATTCGGAATTTGCATCACCAATTATGGTAACACTAGAAAGGGACACAGGACTATCAATGGTGACTCGCTCGGCCCGGTTTTTGTCTTAGAAGCGCCACAGACATAACAGACTAAACACAAATCACAAATATTCCCTGTTCGCTCGCTCTACAATGATTATGAATCTTGCTATCCCGTTTTTCATCCATTGGATTAAGTTCACGGAAAATGACGCGCGCAATGTTTTGAACGTTCGACATATTGCTCAAGGGCCTAACGACCAGACGTTTTTTTTGAAACATCGGTGTAAATTTTATAATTTCCTAATAAAATTTAAATTAAACCATTTAAATGATTGTAATTTTGTGTGTAATTTAGTGCACATTTATGTGAAAGCGCAAAGTATGGAAATACACCTGGATTATCCTTTCACCGGTAAGTAAACATTCGTGGTAGCGGTGATCCGAAATAAATTTTAGAAATTGTGACAAAAATATGCATCGAAATAGTGTGAATTTGCAATAATTTAAATGCTTTACCTTAAAACAACATGCCATTAGAGATAGATGTAAAATTATTGGCGAATTGAGCAATATTTCGGTGTCTAAATAGGTACGAAAATATTTTGATGCTAACAGGGTTGGACTTAGTATTTATTGTATAGTATTTTATTACTCAAATCTTGTGAATAGCGGTCCACAATTTTATATGTATCAGGGTTCCATACCAAAATTGTACCTAGATGACATTTTAAATGTTCAGACATTGTATTCACGTTTATTTACATAAATATTTGTTTTACTAGGTTTCCTAAAGACCAGACATGGTTATATCTGGGTTGCAAATTGGAAGTGCTGCATTGTAAACATTTTAAAGAACAAGATAATAATTAGATGCAAGTCCCTTCTGTCCTGCTGCACCAGCATTATATGAATTTTTACTGTAGATAAAGAATATGCTGCTTGTTTAATATTTTAATATATCTATCCTTTTCATTTTTTTTGTTTCATGTCCTCTAGAGGGCATCATATTAAATTTGTGACGTCACATAGGCCAACCTGTGAACAATGAAGACGCTTCTAACTATAAGTAAGTAGGTAGGTAACTACTTAGTTTAGAAGTTATGGGGCAACAAATAAACATTAATACCGGTCAAAATCATAACTCTCCTTTTTGCAAAAGCAAGCACTGCCGATTCACGGTATGTAGGATCGAGAGATCGAAAAGACGGTGGTAGGTATCAGGGCATGGCTTTGATTCACTAGACACCTTACCTTATATTATAATGTCAATATTAAAATATATAAAACAAGCTTAAAAAATTGCATAGTCATCTGGAGCGAACAACAAGTCAGATTTGTTTGTGTTCGTTACGAGTAGAAAGTCGTAGCAAAATATAACTCATTATGAGTTATATTTTGCTGCAGATGGGCTGCCTTGTTCCGTCCCTGCATTTGCATTAGTGTGTGTGTTATAGAGATGTGTGACATTTTGTCTCGTATTTAAACTCTAAATGTACTCTCTGCTTCTGTATAGATTTTTTTTTCTCTATGAGAAGCGCGCAGTCCCTTTAGGGTAGTAAGTCCATGGTTATGACGGACGTTGTGGGCTGGACCACAAGGGCTGCGTGTGAGGAAACAACCGACGACCGACGATTAAACGAAAAGCGACTTTATTGTTTATGTGGTAAGGATTAGAATCAACTGTCTCTTTCCCTCAGAAAGAGACAGATTGCATTTCATAACAACACGCACCACACCATAGCCTCCTTCATCTTACAAGCCATGCGCAGAAGTTTGACAACGTCGCATTTTTTAATTTTAGTGAATATGATAATGACTGTAAAACTATCATCGCGGTCGTCATCGTTTAATGTTATTAGTTATTTAAGTGATAAAGTATATTAATAAGTATAAACATTAGTTAAATTATATGAAATTGGATAGATTCCTGTACTATTTACCTGTCTACCTACTTTCAAAATTATTATCCTAATATTATAAATGCGAAATATAAAGTGCGTTTGGTTTTGTACGTAATGGATGTTTGTTACTCTTTCACGCAAAAACTACTGAACGGATTTTAATGAAATTTGGCAGTTATATAGCATATAGGCCCGAATAACACATATGCTATAATTTATTCTGATATTTAATGTGATTCCCGCGGGAACGGGTCCGGAACGTTATGGCCAAATTTTATGCGGACGCAGTCGCGGCTAAAAGCTATTATGAAATAAAATAATCTATGCCAGTCAAAATAGTGCCCAATTTATTAAATATTAGGTATAATACATTTTAAACAGTTTTATTCAAGTTCCTAAGTATATACAGTTTGTATACGTAACTACTTACTTACCTATTGTACCTATCTACTTTTTCAACGTTTCCATCATCGTGGATAATCAAAGACCGTGGTTTAAAGTAGTTGTGATAACTTTTACAATGCGAAAATGTTTGCTGCACAGTAAAGATCCTTCGGTGGGACTCCAGCATGCTTGGGGAATAGCAGAAGTCTGTCTGTTTAATAGAATTACATCTTTTGGAAAGCAAAACTTCGGCACAGCTTCTTTCCCATTTTTAAGGTTTAATCATAATTGTACTTGCATTTTTCATATGCAACAACGCCTTGGCATCTGTTAGGGGAATAAGTAAAAAACAACAACAAAAATGGTAAAGGGTTGATTTTTAAAAATCGTATAGTATTATAAATTTTAGCGCAATTATAAATATATTTACTTTTATTTACCTTCGTAGATGGTCCATATAAACGTGTTAATTTACAGTTTTATCAATATATTTTTCATTTATCATCATAAAATTCATAATTTTCCCGCACATTGACATGTAAACATTGAGTAAATCGATTCACAGCGACGTTGCCGTTCCGTGCTACAGCATGGCTTGTCATATGAAGGAGGCTATGACCACACTCAAACACGCACATGTGTGCGTGCTCAGCTATTGTGCATAGTATTTTGTATGAAGACGGTCGTCTGTATATATAGTTTATAGTTTGTGGTCAACATTGGTCTGCCATGCAAGATGTGATGCAAGAAGTTCCGGATTCAATTCCAGAAAACTGAGATGTTGATTTTTAATTTCTGTTACGGGTCTGGGTGTGTTTAGAACGCATTGTATGAAAAAGACTTTAAGTAGTCATTCCGATAACTATTTAGCACCCTTAGTAAAATACAAGCTTTGTAGTTAGATGGAGCTGTTTGCACTGTATGCATTTCTCCATGATTATTTATTTTTTATGGTAAACCATACGGTTTCTTTTGCTGTCAGAGCAGGGGCCCTCAAAATCACTTGCGGTTTGCTGAATGTGGTACATAACCTGGTTCAGTTGGTTAACATGCCGAACCTGCCACGCAGTGATCCCAAGTTCGATTCCTGGCCGAGCAGAAATTGAAAAGATTAATTTACTATTACGGGTCTGGGTGTTAAATCTATAATAAGTATGTATTTTAATAGTAGGTATATAAGTATTTTTTTGTTATCACTCGAACGCAGTTATACATAGGTACCTGTATTTTTATGTCCTCACTATCTTTATCTATTTTTTTTCAGTTTTTATAGGAATTTTACCATTTATAGCTTAATATTGTGGTAATAGATTTGATATACCTTATTAGATTACAGTTTTTTCAAATCACGTTGACTCGACATTGCGCCAACTCGCATGATACTGGACAGCTACTCGAATCATGTGGACAGCACAGGCACCCCCAGCTACTGGCAACCTACTGGCGAGTACACCACACCAATTGCGAGCTGCTGCATACTGTCAGGTCGGTAACTCGCAGATTGCCATGGGTGCGACCGCATTAATCGAATTGAACGACGCCATCTTAAGCAATAGGATCGCAGACGAGCTGCCTTGCTGCGATTGGTAGATTGCTTTGCGATCCTATTGCTTAAGATGGCGATGTTCGAGTTAGGCGGTCTGGCTCAGGCCAGGGAACTGCAGCCAGCTCGTAGCCAGTCTTCCAGTACAAGATGGCGTCATTGTCATTATCCCCTGCCATGAACCATTTTCAGTCGCGAGCAAAATTATCTTGCGCACACTCTACGAGGCATGTCTTCTTGTATTAGGTACAGACAAAAGACAGCATTACCTACCCAAAACCAGTATAAAATGAGCTAGCGTCTCTATAGACGCGCCATGAATTTTCATACAGGTTTTGGGTAGGTCGGTATGCATCAGGAATTAACAGAAATACGGTTGTCCCCTTATTCCGTCGATTGACGATTGACTTCTCGTTAGTATAGAATTTCGTCCGTATTTTTTTCAGGTCCGTAGTACACGCACTTTATATATTGGTACCTAGACGTTAAAAGCATCGTCTTTGCAGGTACGTTTATTTACCTATTGGACACTAGGTAGTTACTGGGACCTAGGTAGTTTATTATAAAAACAATTTAAATATTTCAAAGTTTAATTATGAGTACTTAGGTATCTACTTACTGAAATACTTTTTATTACTTGTAAATAAAAATATTTATAATGCATCTGTTTAGTAATTTGATATCTATGTAGGTATATAATTTCTTTGTATTTAAATCTATTTATACTGATATAAGTAATAAAATTAAACAAATCATTTACAACCTAGGTATTCTTTTAAGTAATACCTATCTACACCTATCTACTTTATTTACATAAATCTGGAACACATTTGTGATAAGTTTGGACAGTACTATCGACGGACAGCATTAAGCATTTTTTAACTAATATAGCTGTGGTGCGATTATTTATCTCTATGACAATCGGAACGCTTTCGTTTTAAAGTTTCGTGCCATGATCAGATTTTGTAAGGCAAGTTTTTTGGTATTCTCGTGTCGGAGTGAAGCCGCCCAACCAAGGGACTTATGATGTGGTTTATGACCAATAGATAGTAACAGGGACCAAAAGCTTTCCCCTCCATAGCATATAAATCCGTGGCCCCTGATGTTGGAGATGAGCGACAGTGATCACTAAGCACGTAAGTGTGCTAAGTGATCACCGTCGCCCAGGTCATCAGGTCGCTTGCTTTTTTGCTGTTAAATATTTTGACTTTCTGAACCAAAATAATGTTTGTGACTGGTAGACAGTCTAAAGCCAACTATATCAACAAGTATAACATGTACTATTTCTTCATTTTGGACCGAAGTGTGCTCAGTTAAATAATTAATATACTCTTCAATTTCTATAATATTTTATAAATACTGGCAGGTGCGTTTGTGTATAGCTTTCTTTTTCATGGCGGCGCGGACGGCTTCCTCGAACACTTCTGTCATATTCTCCCGCTCCAGCGCCGAGCACTCCACTAGCTGCGTAGCCCTGCAAGTTGACATAGACAACATAATATTAAATACTGAATGATTATCAGACGTATGGTGTCCGGCAGAGTAGAATAGCACCGAGCCTTCCACATGCGGGTATCGAACAAGTTTGCTATAATATGCTATAGACTGACTACCTACGTAAATAGACCAGAAAATGGGCAGCAGCTTTTCGTCTTTTTTTCCAGTGGAAATTATGGGAACTCCACTACAGTGTAGGAGGCTTAATAAGTCCAGCAGTGGACTAATTTATTATAGGCAGTTGAAGATTTTTTTCGGAACCCAGTTATTTCGATTAAGTAACTTTTACAAACAAAACACACCAAGAACTATAAACGATTGGTGATGGGTGATGGACTAGTCTATGTCGTGGTGTGGTGAGGTCATCTCCACATGGCCCACTAACTCTATGTTCTAACGTGTTTAATATAAAAATTTTAAACACATTTAAGAATGATGGTTAACGCCAATTTGTATAAAACTTTGTGTTTATCTGCGATAACGGATTTGATGCAAGCCGCTCTTATACAAACAAGTTAACGTTTGTACAGGGGCTGCAGTCTCGATATAGATAGCGATCGCAAACCTATAGATTTTGGTCATTGTCATAACGATTAGATTTTATCGATATTCCGAAGCCTGTACACTCAAGGCTATCGATAAAGATAGGTAACTTTATGCATTCCTGCAGCCGCACCGCCGATCTCCGACAGTACGTCGCCATCTTGATGCAATTGAGTGTGTACGAATCGCAGCAAGCCTGACCCAGAGCGGTCTTGCTGCGATTGGTTTTAAACTCAATTGCATCAAAATGGCGGTGTACAATCGGAGATAGGCGGTACCATCATCGGTGGCAGGTTTGTGACGATAAACTAGGATACGCCACCGTATTTTAGGTAGATGCGTTGCAACTTTCGCATAGCCCTCTCCCGACCATTTGATCCTGGCATTTATCCTGATGAGCATACAGAGGACTCATAACTGACACTCAGCGCCCATTAGCGTGAAGCGTTGGCACCAAACCAGTAAAGGAAAATTGGTAGAGCTACTTGATCAAAATTAAATGTTTACCTACATATACACAACATTACCTACATATAAACTGCATTTAAGAACCTATTATCTAGGTATCCTGACAAATAAATTATTTGATTTCTGTAAATTATTTGAATGCCTGTATGTAGGTACCCATGTACTTAAGGAATGATGTTGCTATTGGAAAAATATTGTGCTAATTTAGGTACCTACCTACCTCCATGTACCTAAATTTTAATTCAATTGTCAATGTACTATGAATTGTAATTCGGTCTTCTCTATAATGATTATGGCTCCACTAGTTAGACGAAACTGCTTCCTAAATTGTTCGTAAATATTGTTTGTGTGTTCCATATTTTTCTAAGCTATATACCCGTTTCATTTGTTAAAATAAATGATTTCAATGACGCGTCATCGTCGTCAATAGATAGATAGTAGTTATCTCCATCCACCCTTCACAAGTGGCTGCAAACGGGCAGTTAAATCAATTTTTTGTTTTCTTTTTGTCCTATGTGCCGTCAACTATGTCATGATATGAAATAAAATAACAACTGAGTATATTTATTTTACAAATTGCGCTTGCGTGGTGCTCCGCGGCACTATCACGGCCGATAAGGCCGATAGCGCTGCCGGCGCGCGCGCCGATAAACGAAGCATTTCACTCCCTCTGATAGTTATGTATCACAAATTCACAATACAATATTATCTCGGCTAAGTTCGTACCAACATAACATTATCTAATGTTGTGTCATGAAAATTACTAAGAATTTATTTGCTTTTTTTATAGTAACTATGTGAACGTGGTAACTAGACTTCGGTACTTACTTTATTTTCTTTTTTAGCTTCTTTCCCTCTTGCGTTGTTATGACGGCTTTCCCTGAAGTTCGCAGGTCTGTTTTCGTAGCTGAAATTGCAAAGGGGAATTTATTGAATATGTATTTTAAGTCATTCAATTTTCCTCAGGGCAAACACGTTGCACACCGTTGTATGCTTGCGTCATTGTGTATCACGTCAATGGGACAAATGACAACATATTTCTAGGTAAATCCCGTTTTATACTCATAGTTATACCTATTATTACAATACTAACTAGAACCTAAACATTTTAAGGATATGATTATTAAGTATAATACCTACGTATTATACTTAATAATCATATCCTACATAAAACAAGCGCCAATTAACTAACTCATCCTCATTAACATTCAGAACTACGAGTAGGTAATGGTGGTAATTTAGTTAATTATGTTGATAGATACGAATTAGTTTACGCTAACTGTTAAGTTTAAGTAATTAAGACAGTACGTTATCGTTAGAGAGTAATCATAATTTCTACTTTCACCGTATTCCGGCAAAGAGTAACTTTTTAGCATATCGGAACTATTCTGTCACGGTACATACCTTACATACTAGCAGAGAGTTGTAATGGATAGGCATGTACACAATATATTTGAAGTAGGTTAATACAACAAACACGAAAGCGTATATTAATGTACTAGTAGGACGTAAGTACAAAGGCGTTAGTTAGACCATGTTTATACAAGTATATTTGATTCCGTCACTACCTTATATATGTGACGAAACAAAAATTCCATTTTACATTGCCATCACTCAGCTTAGGTACATAGTGCGTCAAAAATACGTACCAACTAAAACAATAGGCGTGAAGGAGTTGAAATGTTTCAGTTCCGGATACCACTTGTGTACGACGTTCTCGAACGACGACCGGCTGCCCACCGAGTAGCATACCAGGAAACAGTTTGTCTGTAAACAAAGATACGGACAATGTACCAATTTATTTAACACAAACTTTGTAGACAACAGCACCAAACTCATTCGGGAAAACGGTTTAGTTATGCGTTAAAACAATTGGTCATAATTCGTGTTGAAAGGTTGCTTACTGGGTATCATTCCGGGGCAGCGGTGTGGACAACCTTTGGGTCCGACTCGGGGTACGAGACGGACCCTCAACCGTTAGGCCACCGACGCTACTGTTATTTATTTTTATAATTTCTTTTTAATAAAGTTTTTGCTTACACTGTTTTATATTTATTTTAGAATTTACTGTGATGTCCGACATGTACATGACTATGGAACGTAGGTACACAATTTTGGCGTTTGGGGACCACATCATTATTTGTCTCTCTCTATATTTGACCAGTTCTGGATTCGAAAATTGGCTGTAGCATTTTCTGTATTATTTTTTCAATATTGTTGTTATCTACAGCCCGACAGCCAAGTCTAGTTTAGAAACCAAATTATTTTAACTTTCCGTGCGAAGGAAGACCGGTCGATTGTTAGGGCGAAAGTGAGAGGAATCGGCGGACTATACTAACGTTATCCAGCAAGACCGCTCCACTCCGAGCCTCACTTTACTATCATCGTTTCAGATGGCGGCCAAGAGATCGCCATATCGGAAACCTCATGTGCCCGGTTCAGATACTTAATTATTACTAAGGTTTAAGTAATTAAATAGGATTAGGTTTTCCGAGTCCGAGAAAATGGACAGCAGCGTTTTCCATTGTTATTTATAACACTGCGATCTCCAACCCGCCTGCCAAACGTGGAGATTATGGCAATAACCTCCCCTTTCGTGGGAGAGACGCTAAGTCCTGCAGTGGACTGTTATGGGCTGTGATGATGATGAAGTTTTCCCTTTCCGATATTCAACATAATCTATCACTACATATTATAAAACAAAGTATCAAGCCGCGTCTGTCTGTTCGCGATAAACTTAAAAACTACTGAACGGATTTTCATGCGGTTTTCAACAATAGAGAGAGTGATTCAACAGGAAGGTTTATATGGTAGGACAATATGCGTGCGAAGTCGCGGCGGGCCAGCTAGTACTATATATAATGAAGGAAAAAGGAAAAGTACCAAAGCCTATTGGACTCGACTAGTAATATAATAATTTAAACGATTCGACAGTTATCGCCATAGTAAAATTTGAAGAAAATTAAAAATACTTTTAAATGACATATTGCTCAACGATTATTAGGCTTAATTTTCCAGTACAAAATGAAATTTATTTTAATTGACCATAACTTTTTCCCACTACGATTCGAGAGTTCTCGCCATAGTAAAAGTTATTTCTAGTGACATATCGCTCAACGTTATTGGTCATATATAGGCGGTCCATATATTTCTGCTGGTCTAAAAATGATACCTAAGGTCAAATTGCTTGTCCTTAGAAACGTTGGCTCTAGTTACTAACCAAACTAGGCTCACTCCACATAACGTTAACTCTCTATCACGAAAAAAAACATGCTCGGTCCGTTGAGTTTCGCTATAAAGAGTTTCAAATAAAAAGAAAATTTCAAATCGGTTTATAAATGACGGGTTTCTAAGGTAACAAACATTAATAAACCAATAAGCAACCAGCAACATACAACCGAATTGAGAACCTTCTCCTTTTTTTAAGTCGGTTAAAAAATGGCACGCATAGTGACCGACAAAGAGTAAAAATTGTCGAAATAATAAACTTGCTACCATAATTTATGTTGGGGAAGGCTGGATCGTATAAAATATAATGTGGTAATCAAAGTATTCTTAAATTACGTGCCGGATAGGGAGCTACACACAAGCTTAGTCGCGAGTAGTAAATTTAAAAAAAAACAACACCTTGAGAAGGAGATCCTGATTAGCGACAGAGTAACCACTTCGGCCAACCAATAAAAACGTACGAAGACAAGTAGGTACGCGTGCGATAAGAGTTTTGTGCATTGTCATATTTTGGTCCAACCTCTCAACAGTGGCGATGACGTCCGATAGCACCGTGCCACATGTCGTGTCCGACTTATTACAACCGGAACTTGGTTGAATCACTAAATACCTATAAGTGTAGGTAAAGAATTACTCACATTGTTATACGACAACGGCCTTAACCGCTCGTAGTCCTCCTGCCCCGCGGTGTCCCATAACGCCATTTCCACTTCCTCGCCGTCCACCTCGATGTGACCGACATAGTTGTCGAATCTAAAAAAGAAGAAATTGATCTAAATTTCTAAACTAATTGAATATTTTTAAATAATTTCCACTTTTTGAGGTGGACCACGGATTCTTTCCGAGTGTCTATGCCTCGTAATAACAACAAGACCGCCCAGGATAGTAGAATATTATAAGAGTTTCGAGTTCACGTTAATGGCGCGTACAAGTTAGTAGGACAAGAGGTGGCAGAGATCAGCTTGTTACACTTGCTCCTTGTCCTACTGACATGACACACCTACAAACCTAGGACGTAATAAAAGTCTGCTATTGGATATAAAATCAGTAAGTAGGCTTCTCCCTTGGCCTTCAACACCTCTCCTCGAGCCTTCAGCTACGTGGCACACATCTAACCTCTAATCTCCTTACTACTACTGCAGCGACTTTAATTTATACTATGTATAGATTACAACGATTGTGCACCTAGCGACGACCTGGTAGTGATCGCAGGGACCAGCTGGATGCGGAAGGCACAGGACCGGCTTTTGTGGAGATCCCTGGGGGAGGCCTTTGCCCAGCAGTGGGCATCGTTCGGCTGATATGATGATGTATAGATTAATCCGTATGTCGTAGGAAAAATCGTATTTTCACGAAAATCCTAGGAGCAAAAACCGTAATATTCGGACGATCTTTGAAAAAATCCGAATCATTTTAGGATTATCGCGAATAACGGGCTCACATTTCTTAAGCCATGACCGCTGATTGGCTGATATGAACGTTGCGCTCTGACATTAGCTAGGCTAACGGCTACATTCCTTCTTCTCTACATTTATTCTTTTGTTATTGTTTCTTAGCTACATATTATAAAACAAAGTCCCACGCCGCGTCTGTCTGTCTGTCTGTAGAATTCATTTCTGGTATAAGAAATGCAATAACTTGAGCAATTTTTGTTTAAATTACACAATATTCAAACTCAAATTTTAGTCACCAGTAAAATTAAACTGGTGTTTTCGTTTGCAAACAAAAAATATGCTAACAAAGCCCATTTAATGCAGATTGGAAAAATATAATTTTAAAGTACCTTTACAAAAAAAAAAACGTCACACGCCGTAAATTTTTTTCTGTAACATCCGAACGAAGAGCACGATCTGGCGACCTACTGAATTGAAATAAACTATTTTGTCGATCATAAAGATGAAAAAATATGTATAACCCGACTACCGCATTAGGGTCATGTTTTTCGAGTGTGTGAATCAATTTCTCTGCGGTTACCAACTATAATACGGTTTGTTTGATGGATTTCAATGTATGTCATTAGTACTTACAGATGTGAGCGTCATAAAAATACATATTGTAAATACTTACATACCGTGGCCCCATTTTCCTGTAGGCTATCCCTACAGGAAAATGCGAGGGAATAAAAACACTCTAACATAATGCGGATGCAATGGAGTGACATACGATAAAATAAAACTGTGAGTTTTGATGCCGTACAACCACGAGGAGTCCGAAACGCGTATGATGGTCCACGTTGCAGATGTCGTAGAACAGGGGCATTGTAAAATAATGATAAGCACAGTGGTCACAGATGTGGTTGAAATAGCTGTATCATGTGTGCAGGAATTGCCCTGTGAGAAAGAATTGTGGGTTCGTGTGTTCACGGGGAAAACCCTCAATTTGACTTAAATTTAAAATGTTGAACATTTTGAATATTGTGTAATTAAATAAAAACTGCTCAAGTTATTGCATTTTTTATACCAGAAATGAATTCTACGTCATTGATTTATATCAAACTGATACCACACTTGACCTATTTGAAAAACATGGGCAGTTATAAATTTAGAATAAAGCCGAGGGCGGAGCGCAACTTTGAATCCCTCCGGTGCCAGTTTGGGTTAGGAAGAGGCACAGCACCATTGACCAGGTGCAAAGAATCTTAAAATAAATTATCACGCTTTCGAGAGAAAGGAGTACAACATCTCGCAAGGTTTCGATAGTACTTGTATTGGCACAAGGGTCATATAGGTACATAATCAGTTCTCGCAATCTCACCTTGAAGATAACCAGAGAGAAGCGAGAGAAAACATTTCAGGGCGGGTGTCCCTCTGGGCAGCGTTCTGGGATCTACCTTGTAAAACATCGCCTTTCTCTTGAATAAAAGGATCCTTACGGGTACGTTCGCGGACGATACAGCCATATTAAAGATCCAAAACACACAACAAGTAATCTCCAGAACCACAAGAACACTATCAACCTAATTCAAGGTATCTCAACAATTTGTTAATGAAAATAAATCTGTACAAGTCACCTTTTTAGAATAGAAATAGTTAACAAGAATACACTATGTAAACTCTTCCACTCTATAAAACAGAGCATCTGTCCAGCCGGAAATGAACCCCAACCTCGACATAGCAGACAGGCATGACAACCGCTGCACTAATCAGGTCACCAAGCAGTGTTCACAACGATTCCCGTGTTAAGGTGGCTAACTATGTGCTTGTTAATTTAGATCTCTGTCATTCTAACTAGGGTCATCGGCTCGACGCGTGGGATCAAGTATTTGTCACGCCATTTGTCAGAGAGATGGTTCGCGAGATCGAGGATGTTAGTTGGCCCGTAGGCGTGCGTCCAGCTCGCAAGGAGGAAGCTGTGCCGCATACAATACAACAATGCCTCGGCACAATTTGACTTTATAAATAGTGCAGTTCGCTTTGTGCACTACAGTAGGTAACTACTAAGCATAAAACAATTCAAACAGTTAACGCGGTTAAGAGTGGTTTCATATTGGTGTAATGCTGTTTAGAGAATAATTAAGTACCTACCTAAAAACATAAAACGTTATCTATCATGTAGATACACTTATAATGGCACTAATATGTAGATACACAAAATATTGATGCATACAGTCTAAACAAGTGTTTTTGTAGTAATAATACACGTAATAATAACCTTTCAAAAATAGGTGAGGGAAGTGTTATCTTAAACTAACATAAATATCATTTAACCAATACAACCTTGACCTACGATGTTGATTCAAATCGAAGTGGTAGACGTAACGTGTTTTGTCGATGTTCGAATTACGTATTCCTATGAGACAAGGTGTAGTTCGCCTCGCATTACTCATCGTTGTTGAATTCACGCCTTTAGTGTAAAGTTAATAATGACGTAAGAGCGATTAAATACGTATCGATTCAACGCGATTAGAATATTTCCTTCCCTGGCGTTTTCAGCATTAGAGCCGACTACATAAATACTCATGTACGGTAATCCTGCTATGAATTTTCATAAACATAATCGCTACAGCAATGAATCACTATGTATACCTAAACCCGATGATTCTTCTACATTTACACACTATGAGTTCATAAAAGGAAAAATAATTATATTGTTGCCTGTGGGCCCTTTAATGTTATCAATGACTTAGTAATAAAAAATATGGCAGCCAGAGAGATAGGAAAGCGGTGCCTAACCGA
Organism: Blastobasis adustella; assembly: GCA_907269095.1. Taxonomy (NCBI): domain Eukaryota; kingdom Metazoa; phylum Arthropoda; class Insecta; order Lepidoptera; family Blastobasidae; genus Blastobasis; species Blastobasis adustella. The sequence goes on along the minus strand of OU026119.1, from coordinate 10,311,018 downwards.
CGCCGGCCGACTATAGTTAATTCAACTTCACGAACTAAGTTACGACATCAGATTGGTTAATTTGACGAAGCGACCTCACGTCGTGGCGGCGAATCATCAGCTACCTTCCTGACCAAGCGACCACAACAACATGACAGACATACTTACACTGTGGGTACATATTCTTCGGGAAATTCGTTCTTCGTGTACACGTAGAGCAGGCAGGTCTTGCCGACCATACCATCCCCGACTACTGTAATCTTCAGTCTCTTCGCGGTCCCCATGGTCCGTGCCGCAACATACGAACAATTATCACTCACAATTCACACTCCTCCAATGTCACTATACTATAATATCAACACTTTAAACTAGAGACTTCGCATCGCTATCAAATATCAGCGATTAACTGTTCACAATAAGACGAATCGGCCCTGAGTGAATCTTGGCACCTAGTGATGTAATGATCTTATCAAACTTGTAGAAACACTAGTGATAACGCGCCAATTTGAAGTTAAACAAGACGCGCGCGCAGTACCGCGGCCGAGTGCGCAATGATTCAGTGGCTGGCTCGCCGGTTGCGCCTGCGCACTGCCACTGGCAAACTGCTTCTACCGATTCGGTATTCTACATGCGTGCGCTAGCGCCCAAACCGCACAACTTGTAACGTCATACGCATGTATTTGTATTGTTTCACGATACGTTTGGCCGTAGGACGATTTGCAAATCCGAACCACCGTTTCCATCTTTTGTTTTGTAATTTTAGGTACCACAAGCTAACCACAAGCGAATGACGAGTTCGCGTCGCAGTGGACGACATAAAATTTAGACTAAGTTACATCATCTTTAGGTTTTATGGCTCGATAAGCCCCTTTTATGTGCAGCCTATTATAGAGTTCACATAAGAGCAAAGAGTTAGGAGAGTCTCTATCTCCAAATTCTTTGCTCCAAACCTACTTAGTTAAATAGCGACTCAAGCAAGGACGCCGCTTGAGGACTGACTGACTCCACATGTTCGATCTCTGTTGCGTTTCAATTTCAAGTTCTACCAAAATTACTACCTCATTTTGGGCTTAGTACAATCCTTTTTAACCTCCGACGTAAAAAGAGGGAAAACTTATAACAAGTTTGTCGTATCGTCGTCTAGGTGTGGCATTGTAGCTCCTGAACGTAAAGATGGACCGATTTCAATACGGTTTTGTTTATTTTAAAACCTGTTTATTCCAGATTTATAAACCACAGAATGAAGCTGAAAGGGGTAGAGATAATTCTTAAATTCAGTTCTATAGTAAATATTTCAGTATATAGGTAGAGGACATTGTTCCCAAGTTTCGTGTATTTAATGTAAACTACAAAATACGGTATTCTAGTTATGTAGTTAAGAAAAGGGTATTTTGCCTACAGCCACAATCCAGTGTTTTGCTCGTATACGGTTCGGAATTCGAAAATGTATGAGAAGCAACATTTGTAGAGAATTTTATAGGCTATAATTTAGTAATGGGCCATATTTTCGTATTCGAGATATTTACAATAAAAGAACAAAACATGGGACCTTTCGAGACAGATGTAGATTACCAACGTTTGCCGCCAAATCATTTCTTAAAAAAAGCTATTGCTAATGCACTATACTTATGTATGATTAACACAATTAAGACAAGCCATTAGTTGATTACTGCAGTAGTACGTCTTTTATTAGGATATCACATCATTAACAAATTATCACCCTTTATCATAATCTTAACAACTATAATTCAATAATTTTTAATGTTACACTAGTAATACTGTAAAGGCACATTTTTATCACCAATTGACATTGAGAAACAGTACTTAATCTAGTTGACACACTTAGGACAGGACAACAATTCTTTTGGAAGTCAAATTTTACAAACATATAAAACTAATATCTGGCACAAAGTTTGAAACACTTATTATCCTAGCTAGACAAAAAAAAAAGTGATTTATCCGCGACCACTATTTGTATCGATACAAACGTGCGTTTGTTGAACACGTATCTGCTTACCGTCGATACCGACAGAGTAGTAGAACTTTTAATTGCTACTGCACAAAGCAACCTTATAGCAGATTTTTGTTTAATTTTTAAAAACAATATATTCTAGTTTACTATGAAACAGGGTTAATTCTGCAATACCTACAGGGTTAATTCCACATAATATAAAATTAACAATAAAATCTAAAAAACATTAGTTTCACTTCAGTTTCAGTTACAGTTAGATTTTAGTTTTAGTTTAGTGACACAGTGATAAAACAGTTAGAGCAATAATATAATGGTTATATAATAGAAGGAACAAAACTCAAATAACTTATTTTTACTGTGGCTGTTGAAAAGCTAGCACACATTAAGTCACACATATGAATGTGGATTGTGTTGCAATTGAATCACTGCAAAAAGACGTCATGTGTACCACAGGTCTTAAGTTCAAAATGCTTTTTAACTTATCAAATAGCATTACAAAATCATATTCTAAAAAAAAGTTTGTGGCATTCGCCAAGTCACTCAAAGGCGAGTTTCGCTCCATTCTGTGGATGAACCACCTCTACACAATACAAAGCATTTTGTACTTAGCAGCAATGCACATTTAGTAAATATTAAATGTTTAAGTTTATGATTGACTATCACAATGAAATTACAAATTAATCAACTGTAAAATCAGCAGATGATATAGTCATGATTCAGTGAACACAGCATCTGCTTAAAACTTATGAGTAAAATTCTAATGCTTTTCTTTATCAAGTTTCACATCACACAGACCTCCAAGGATTAGTTCCTCCTTCATTGCTATCAATTCTCGGAGTAGTGACTGATTATTCACTTGCAGCTGTGCTATCATGGCTCTCTGCCTCCTCTCCTTCTCTTTTAAGCTCAACAATGTAGAGTCACACACTTCACTGCATGGTGTGTGAGAACCTGAAAGAAAAAAAAATACATATTACAACTACAAAATTTACAGAAATCAAAAGCAGAAAAGGAAACAGCAAATTTTCCTTACCAGATTTATTTCTTAACCTATCTAATAGCTTTTCATTTTCACATTTTAGTCTTGTTATTTCATTCTGTAAACCCTTCTCCTTTGTCTCCTTTTGCTTTGTAACTTGTGTTAATTTTGCACGGGTTTCAGACAAGGTTTTGTAAATTTCTTCAGACTGATCAGATATTCGCTTTGCTGACGCAATGCAGGCCTTTGCTTCATTTTTTTCATTTGATGCTTTATCTTTCAATGTTTTTATTACTCCCTAAAATGAAATAGGTATAAGTCATAAAACATGGCCCAGTGTGAGTGCCAAGCCATGGTGATAGGTATACCAGTCTCTTTCAGTATACATACAGATTGTTGAAGTGGGTTTCAGTAAAATATTGTGATACACACAATTTTTCAGTGAAGGATGAACCTTCACTTGTCTTTTACTGAAATAGCCCACTTCAAAAATCTGTATGTACTGATGTACTAATGTCGAAATTAGTGTACATATATCATGTAATCAGTTTACAAATACTTAAAAAATATTATTAAGTCACTTATATACTCTATTATATATTCTATTGTTGTACATACATTAAGCTGCTTTATTGTGTGCTCAAAGACATGGTTTTGTTCCTCCAATCTTTCAGCCTTTTCTGTAGAGTTCTTGTGATAATGAATCAGAGTCCATACAGCGTTGATTAACTTTACAAGAGCATCGACTTGCAATGTGTTCTCAGTAATATCCAAATAAGGATTAAAAACATAATTTATATTGTACAGACTTAATTCCTAGAAAATAAATATCATTACATATTTTAAACCAAAGTTTTACATCCCATATATCTAAAGATCTGTTCGTGATAAATTCAATATATACTAAACGGATTTTCATGGGGATTGAGCCAGTCATACATAAGGACGGTTTAGGTGCATAATTTGTTAATGTTGCTATACATGCGAAGCCAGGGCGGGGCTAGTTATATAATAAATTCAAAACATTCAGAGCACAACAGTTACTACCACAACTTACATATTAAATACATTTGTTACTAATAACAGGGTCACTATCAAAAGGCGAACCAAGGGCCTCGCGCGCGACAGCATAACAGGGATACTGATGCCAAGATTATATGTATTGTATAGGTACCTACATTTATTTTAGCAACATATTTAGATAATAATTATTTACCTCAGTCAATCCAATCAAACATTCTCTATAGTTTTCAAGAGTGCAAGGCTCATATAAAGTAGCTTTCTTGTTTTTGTAGTTTCTTAGGAGCTCTTTCACTTCTTCGTCTGTAGTTTCGAATTCGCTTAAACGTGCCATGTTGTAGACGTATATAATGGTCTGACTATACTTTATGAGACTAGGATTAATCCGAATTATAGAATAGATCTGTTTTGAAGGACGATTACGGTAAATGTGTGGTGTTGGTACAATAAAGATAAACAAAGTCAGAACCAAGTAAGAACGGAATATTTAAGTAATGGAAAAAAGAAACCAGATTTAAGTAATAGCGACGAAATCAAGAGAGAATACAGAGCAGATGCAGAGGGCTATTATACAGAAGCATCGTATTCTTATTTAATTTAACCCAGAAAAACTCCGCAGACCATTGCCGCCGAAAACACAAGTACCAAAGAGGATATAAACAAATGACAATGACAAGTGCTTGACATATTATTTCGATTCGATGGACAAAACCTAGGACCAAGAATTTAAAAAACGCAACGTATTTTGTTTTGTATTACGGCTTTGGAAACGAGTCATTTTTTGGGCCCTTTACCTACCTATGAAACCTATGAAAGTTTGTTTCAAAGTGAATTGTTTATCGGCTACAGACCAGGAAACCCTGCCCGGCGCTAACGTTGAATGAAAGCTCGTAGCGAACTCCACGCCAACGAACTGTCGCTGCGTATCGGCTCAAGCGATACTACAGCGACGACAGGGTCGGTTTGTTCAGTTCTAAAGTATTGTACAGGCATATTTCATACTCCCGCATACTGCTCGCAAATGAGCTTTGCAGTCTGTTATAGGCACAGGATAAACTAACTACTCTCTGGGTTAAGCGTACTCCACATGTCCGCCGGCGAAACTTTGGCCGCGACTTTGGTCGACCTCTACATTCTCGCCTATTAGGGATGTGGTGGGTGTCAAAACGCGTCGACATTATATCGATTCATCGGTGTAATATCGCTAATCTGCTGTAAACAGGGTCACAAAAGTGATGGCAGCTGCTCTACTGTAATTACTTGATCTACTAATATCCTGGATCATGGTCAAGTGTACCGTGAACCTGTTACGGGAAAAAGCGCTAGGAATATAAATATAAAATCAATCGAATCGAGACGACAACGAACTATCTCTACTTGAAACTATGAAATAGGCGAGACATGCCAAACATGCACGGGACTACACGAATATAGGCGAATACTCCCTTTACACTCTCGTGTTCCCGCGGAACTGTCCACATGTGGAGTGCGCTTTAGGGCTAGTGCGCACGGAGGTGCGGTCAGTTACGGTGCGTTTTAAAATCCGCTGCGGAAATAAAACCGTTATTTTTCAGTACGCGCACGGCGGCGAAATATCCGCACGTTTTGCCATTCGAGTCTCAACTCAAGTACGTTACGCACGTCCACCATGCACTATTACATTAAAATTTGCATCTGTGTAAATTTACTGTCACCCAAAAAGTACCGAAACAGTATTAGGTACATCCCCTCTATGTACATCCGCTCACGACATTGCGGCCTATTAAAGGTTTTATTTTAATTAGATAAAGTGACTTGCGTTTGGAGCTATCCAAAAAAATTTTGGCTATTGCCTTTGATAGGTAGGTAGGGTAGGGTTTATTGTTTAATTCGCTCCAATTTTCTGCAACGTTAATATAGGTACCTATTTTTTCCCACATTCATGTTTTTATTAATTATATCTGAATATTCACGGCAACTTTTGTCCCAAATCGGCGGCGGTCTGTTGTGGATTTCATTAATTCATTGTTTAATATTTAAATTCTCGGTCGGCGCTTGTTCCGCAGCCAAGGCAGGTGAAACGACAGCACCGTGTCGCGAGAACGACTGCCCAATACGCACGAAAATTTTTACGCAATGCGCGAGTTTTTATACAAGTCCATAGTATACAAAAAAACCAAGCGGCACGCACCACAACAAATCTGCAGCAACTAATTTACATCCGCATGCGGATTATTTACAGCGGTGCGCGCGCCTCCAAGAGATTCCATACTTCACAGATTTTGTGAATAAAAAACGTACGGAAATTATCTGACGTGCGCGTTAGCCCTTTTGGGTGAGAGTTGTGTGCTTTTTGCTAAAACGTTAATTAAAAAACATCTACTGTAAAACTGTATAGCTAGGATGATCATGTGGCTAGGACTGAACAGAATGACGTCAATAGTTGAATACGTATAACTGGTAGGTATTGGTCTAATGAAATAAATATTGATTTAAAAAAGTATGTAATTGTTATGTTTATTTCCTAAATTATAAAAATCAAATATGAATAAATTAAGTTGATATTTAATATTTTTTTAGAGTCTTTCTAATGAGGGCCATGCGTTGTTTATGAGCTTCTGTTACTGCGGCACGTTTATAGGGCCTCAATTCATCATTTCCAAAGCCAGGTATCCACATATTCCATTGTCTTTCTGGAAAATTAATAGTCCATTAATATATATTTTTATTATTTTATATAATAATACCCAAACTGCAACACATCAATCAACAGCCTGAAATAGTTCACTGCTGGACTAGAGCCCATATTTGTTGAGAGTTTTGTCCTAATCTCCACTCATGGCAGGCAGATTAGAATATATCAATAATTAATACTTTTTGAAAATAATTAATTGCAAGTAAAAAAAGTATACCTAAATGTAATTGAACATCTTTAAGTTCCACAGTAGAAGCATGTCTATGTTTTGCCAAAGCACATGAAGCATTCAATGTTGAGTCAATGAAGTCATCTGCTAGCTGAAGTAGCATTTCTTCAACTTCTTCATCTAATTGAACTGTGGGATCTACTTCACGTACTAGTTCTTGTAAGCGGGGACGACTGAACACCTTAAAAATAAAAATTCTTTAAATTAGAATGCAAAAATATGCAATGGATGTACCTACATATTAATTTTTTACATATTGCATGGTGCCTTAAATCACGGGTAATGTAATGTTTTTCAAGTACATAACTCAAAAGGCATAGAGACAAGTATGGAAAGGGTACTTTTGAAAGTGTACACATTGTATGCAATGGATATATTTGATATCAATTATTTAGGTCCAAGGCTAACATTGTGTAGAAAAGTTTAAGTAAAAAACCTGTGCAGTGCCAGAAATTTTTCTGAACCGTTTTTAACAGGGCAGATATATTTCTGGCACCGTACACGGCGTCGCTTTTGTTGAAATGGTGACACCTAGTTTCAGTTTTGGCCACCGGGTCAGATAAGTTTGTAATGTTGTATTATCAAATCATTCATCAGCAACAAGACTTTGTTTGACGCCACAGTGACATTTGAGTGACATTAGGTAAATAATTTGTAAAAATTTAAAACCAACATATCGGATAACGTGCGATTCCGGAGTCACCTGAAAGGCAAGGTCAAACTGGCTTCGAAAAAGCCTGGAGTGCTTCACCAGTTCAAGCGATACTTCACCCCAGGGCAGCTCATGCTGCTGTACAAGGCACAAGTGCGGCCTCATATGGAACTGCCGACTTGCTTAATCCTCTGGACTCCGTTCAGAGAGGCGCCGTACGAATTGTCGATGATCCCATACAAACAAGCAAGTTGGAACCACTGGCAAACCAAAGGGACTTTGGCTCCCTGTGTGTGTTCTATCGGCTGTACAATGGAGAGTGTTCCGTGGAACTTTTCGATCTGGTGCCCACAGCACAATTCCGCCATCGCACCACCCGCTGTGGGCTGGGTACTCATCCTCACTAGCTAACAGCCACAGTATTTCCTTTAGACTATGACATGGGATCATTTAAGAGGTATATTAAAGGTCTCTTCAGAGACGGGCAACGCATTGGTGACTCCCCTGGTGTTGCTGATGTTCATAGGCGACGGTGACCACTTTCCATTAGGTGGCCCACTTGCCTGTTTGTCTGCCGTATAACATTAAAAAAAACCAAGGTGCACAATTATAATAACTATTACTACCATTTACACCATGAAAAATGAGAGTTTTTACAAAAGTCAAAACACATAACTAAGCTAAAACCCAAAAACAACACATTAATCTTCTACTTCTATTATTTATAATAGTTGTTACCATAGCGGCCATTCTATTAAAATTTCAAAGATATCAGGTACCTACCCTCAAAAGCAAGGATAGTCTACCTAGGATAGGGTAGGATTCCTGAATTTTTGTGTTTTACTAGCAAAAAGTATGAACTTGCTGTGTTCAATTCTTGCTAATGTCTTCGGAATTAGGAAAATAGACTAATTAGTAAGGGAGTAGGTGGCATGGTGCTGTCGAAATCAAGGTTAATGTTATGTTCTCAGTATATAAGCCATAGAGACAAGTAAGAATAGGGTTGCTTTTGTAAGTGTACCTGTGTCGAACTGTCTCCAGCACCACTTGCATTTACTTTGAGACCAACATGAGATTGAGTCCCCATAGGACTATGTTGTGATGGTGATCCCTGTATCGACGAGGACTGTAATTGTGGATTTTGCATAGGGTTGTTGTACTGCATGCCACTTTGGTTCAATCCTCCCATGGATGGCATATTGGGCGACTGATTATTAGACATTTTTAGTATTATTGGTAGCGTCGTACTGCTGCGGGCGCGTTTGCTGAAATTGAGACCAAATAAATGTAAAATAAAACACAACAAATTTAATACAACAAGTTATTCGAGTTATAAACGGATAAATTTCTTTATAAATTGGAGGTAAATGAATTACCTACATTACAATAAATGAAGCAATTAAATCACAAAATAAAATTCGTCATTCCGTCGCTCGCTAAATATTCTCGTTGTTGTCTTGTCTGTCCAGTCACTGTCGTTGTCATTTTGACAGTTAACGTTAGTCGATTACACCATGCAGAACGCACATCTAGTGCCCTAACTAGAGCACTAGAAGTACTCTAAATGCAAAAATCTATTCGACGTTTATTATCCTTTTTGAAGTGAGTTATGTTTGTTTTCAGGGTTTGTTAGTGTGATTATCCTAAATCTCTTTAGTAAAAAGTGTTTGTAAATACTCTTTGTTTTAGTTAGTGGTGTGCTAATAATAGTGCGTACAGACGCTTGCGTTCAAAGCGATATTCAACGAGCACAAACACGGCTACAAGCATGTAAGCAGACTGTTTGTACATGCACTCGTCCCCGTGCTCGCTCTTGCCGCCGATTTTTTTATTTTTTTTTATTTATTTAATTTATTCAATGTACATTGGATTGGATTGGTCCGAGTAATGCACGAGCTGTGTGCCGCAGCGGCACCACCGCTCTCTAATCGCATGATTCCATCACTCTGGAATGACGTCACAACATGCATTTCGGATATTCTGTGACATCATTCCAGAGGGTGATTTCATGCGATTGGAGATCGGCGGTGCCGCTGCCGGAGCAGGCGCGGATCCAGGATTTGGTTCAGGGCGCAAAAGTAAAAATTATAGGTATCAACATAGAGCGAGCAAAAATTTTGCTTTTTTAATGGGGTGATCATTAAATTAGGTAATGACCGAGCGGAATGAGCTCGGATATTTTGTGCTTTAATACCTGGGGTCATTTTGGGTCATCAATGAATGAGCCACCGGAGCGAGTTCGACGGTTTCGACGTTTCAGGTCTTAAACGCTGGGGTGATAAATGAAAGAATGAGCGAGCGGAGTGAGCTTGAAATTTGTGACATTTGGGGTTATAAAAACCTGAGGTGATTATAGAATGAATGAGACAATTTTGGACATTTTTGGTTTTAACAGTAATGGGTGATCCTAACAATAATAATTTAAGGAAATCAATGAATAAGTGACCGCAACGAGCAAGGGAATGATAAGAAAAGTATCTGAAACGTATGAATGAGCGAGCGAGGCGAGCTCGGAATTTTCAACATTTTGAGTCGTAAAAGTTGAGCGAGAAAGCTAAGCTAGAAATTCTTGTCATTTTGGGTTATAAAAGCCTGAGGTGAATATAGAATGAATGACCAAGCGAAAAGATGCTCGAAATATTAGACATTTTGGGTCTTAACAGCAAGGGGTGATCTTTACAAAAGTAACTTATGGAAATTGCTATGCAGATGACAGTACTGGAGACGCCTTTAATACGGGTCGTGCGGTTTTATATGGTGCTAAAATGCACCACTACGGGATTCAAGGTCCAGCTTGCCTCCTTATAAGTCTTCTTCTTCGAGAGAGGTCAAATTGTAACCGCACATGGAGGACAGGTCAAGTCTGAACCAATAAACACTACTATGGGCGTGGCTCAAGGTTCACCCATATCAAATGTATTGTTTTCCCTTCTTCTGAACGACCTTCCAGATGCGGTAAGCACCGGGGATGTTTTTATGTATGCTGATGATGTGGAAATAGTTCTTACTGCTCAATCACTTGGGGATCTCGAGGATAAGCTCACGATGTCTCAGTGGTTTCAACTAAACGGTCTTGTTTTAGACCTGACAAAGGCACACTTCCTGCACTTAGACCTGTCAGGAAGAAGGGTGAAGCCACTGAGAGTACACGCTTGTGGGACATGTGTTGAGCAAGTTGAATCCACGAACTTCTTGGGTTTCCATTTGGATAGGACCTTGACGTGGAAACAACATATAGAACGGCTATGTGGTAGGCTGAATGGTGCGTGCTTCGTGCTATGGAGACTGTCGCGCGTCGTGTCGCCTGCGATGGTGCGCACATGCTACTTTGCCTTAGTGCATTCGATGCTGCAATACGAAACTGAGCTGTGGGGCAGCGCGGCGGACTGGGAGAGAGCGTTTAGAATGCAAAAACGAGCTGTACGCGCAATCGCTCGTGTGCCGCAGGATACTTCTGCAAGGCCATATTTTAAATCTCAAAAAATTCTAACGCTTCCATCGTTGGTTATCTTTCAAACGGCATTGTATGTGAGGAAAAATCTCGCCCTCTATAAGAGGAACGAGGATGACCACTCATACAATACTCGCAACAAGACGAATTTCGCGCCTATTCCACGCAGACTGGCAAAATCAAATAAAATAACCTAAGTAATGGGCCCGAAAGTATATAATCGTATTCCTAAGTCCATAACCGAGGTTACCAGTGACAGTGTCTTTAAAAGAAAACTAAAGTAGTGGCTAATTAAGCAAACGTTTTACAAGCTTGACTTTTAAAGAGACTTGAACAGTACTTTTAAAGAGAACATTCAACTTATAAACTAATAGCATTCCATAGCATTATTTTATTTTATGCTGATGTACGTGTTTGCGCACGCGCGTGAGGGCGTGCGTGTGTGTATGTGTGTGTGTGTGTGTGTGTATGAGAGAGAGAGAGAGAGAGTATGCGTACCTATTGCATTATGTTTTGTATTTGGAAAAATGTAGGATAACAGTTAACTAATTTGGAGGATGAATTAGGCACTCAACAGTTTCATAGGAAAGATTCTGGAGCCAGTTGGTGACATTTGCTTTAAGTTCGTGTTTGTGTTGGAAATATATATTGAGAATGCGGTGTATATTATTATATAAAAAGGGACCAAGAAAGCAGAAGAATTTGTGACGTAAACTTGTGTTGAAACTGGATTTGGCAACATTTAATTGTATTATGCGCAGTTCCCTTCATAAAAAATGATTATAATTATGAAAATGACCGTATTCACATGTTGAATACTTTGATGTATAATTTGACTTGCAGTCAGAAAGACGCATTCACCTTTTTCGACTGTAATAAATTTACAGATAAATTATTCTTAACAGAAGATACTATGTACCTTCGACGTAGGTACAAAGTCAAATTGGCTACAATGTTAGCATACCATATCATATTTATTTATTTCTCCTACCTTAGGTAGATGTGACCAGAGTCCCGATTTGTTAATAAACAAAAAGGGTCACTGTTTAAACTAGTATGTAAGACAAAGGAGCCGTCCTGTATCATATCAGCAGCATATAACAGTCCACTGTTAGACTTGAATATTAAACCTTTTGATATTGATCAGAATATACAGGACTGCTCTGGCATAAAGTCATCAGTAAATAGTGGTATTAAGCCTTTGGATGTACGTAAAGTAAAATGTTATAATAATAGACAAAATTGTATGATCAACTAAGTACATCAAAATATCCAAGGCATGTCAAATAAAGAATTGGAAGTTGAGCTATTCATGAACAGTGAGAATGTTGATATTTTTTGCGTTACTGAACATTGGTTAAAAGATCACCAGCTCATATTTGGCTTTAACAACCATAAACTTGCAAGTTCGTTCACCAGAGGGCAAGCAATTCATGGGGGTTCCCTAATACTTGCTCGTAATTGCCTAAAATGCAAGGAACGTACTGATACACGAACGTACTGAACGTACTGAACATTTACAGAGTTGCTCCAGAAAATGATGCCGTAACTTAGATGAGGATGAACGTAACCATAATAGGCATTTATAGCAATCGATTCAGATGTTATTACCGAAAGTATTGAGAGAGCATAACAGAAGCTGGAAATTTTATTAGTTACATTATTTATATGAGGCTTCCAGTTTAAATGGGTATCAATAGTTATGCCCAAATATTTGGTTTCGTTTATATCTTCAATGACTTGACCAGAGTTAATGACTTAAAGTTTTTGAGGTGATTAATAAAATGAATATATTCACAGTTTTCGAAACTGTCTGATATAGTTTTTAAGTTTATGTGTAGTTTATCCTCATTTAAGTGCCGGTTTCCTAATGTTTCAAGTAAGAGTATTCTAGGCTTAGCAACTTTTTGTAATAATGATGTGACATTATTACTAAGTCGTGAAGGGTTTGCATCATTAGAACCAATTGATAATACGACTCAGTCATCTTCATTTAGTCCTAGGTTTTCTATTTTGGACGAGTAAAGAATGTAGTCAGTTTTTGCGCCATTAAACGTGGTGCCGGTAATGCGGTACTCTTTTGGATCTTTTTCGGCGGATCTAACTTCAATCTCACAATCACGTAGCTGTATCCTGAAGATTGTTCAAAATTGATAAGAATCCACGACAAGAACCTAAATATTTTAACGCAAAACATTCGTAGCTTATCGGCAAATTTTCCAAGTTTTGAAACGTTTTTTCAACAAATAAAGATAAATTGTGACTTAATTATTCCAACGGAATGCTGGTTGCAGCGCAATCCTGTTATACCCATACTATCGAACTTTGTACACTTTAACTCTAATAATCCATATAACCAAAATAATGGTGTGACAGTTTTTATCAACAATAATGTTAATAGTTTTACTGTAACTGAACCAGAAATAACAGAGGCTATATAGTAGCCTTTTGATTAAAATTTGATTAGAAACTGCAATACTTGCTATTTATAGACCACACGCTTTTACAAATGTTGAACCATTTCTGTTTTCATTGGGAAACATTTTATCTGAACTTAGCTCCTTTAAAACCATTGTCCTGACAGGTGATATAAATATAGATATACACCCTGATAACCATGACAGACGTTCAGACGAGTATCTAAATTTGCTTGCAACCCATTGTCTTCTCTCTTGTCATAATTTACCCACACATAGTTCTACATGTTTAAACATTTACAAACACAAATTACAACAATTAGAAAAAAAATCTGTTTAGCGGGAAAATAATTCCAAATGTACACAATCACAACCACAGACTATGAACTGATCACAAATATAAACAGGAAAATTTGAATTATGAATTTGTTGAAGACATTTAGGTATTCAGCCTACATTTAGCCGTGTCCCTGCGCCCGGCAAAAATTTAAAAAAGAAAAGTGTTGCATAATAATTAAAAAGTTATTTTTCGATACAGTAATGAAAATAGTATGGGAAATGCTGTATCGAAAAGTAATTTTTTAAAATTTTATTGACTAGCGTAAAAAAAGTGTAGGTATTCTTAAACAACTGTTTTCAAATATGTAATTGGAACATTACGCTATGAGTGTAGATAAAGTTATTTTACGATACAGCTGCAATGAAAATTGTATGGGAAATGCTGTAACAAAAAGTATTTTTTTTTAATTTTATGGACTGTCGTGAAAAAAGTGTATCCTTAAACAACTGTTTTCGAATATGTAATTGGAACATTACGCTGTGAGTGTAGATAAAATATTTAATAATTTACCTTATGAAATAAAAATCTACGTTATCTAATTTAAATCAACGCTTAAAGATTGGCTGTTACGAAAGTCATTTTACAGTCTATCTGAATTCTATAAATATAGATATGATACATATTTTGTTATTTCTAAAAAATTTTAGCTTTGTTTTGGATTTAGATTGTTATTATGTTAGGTACTATTGTTAAAAATATTTACCTACTTTTAAAAGTGTTAAAATGGCTGCTACTGTCTGTTTTAGTCGTAGCTTATTTATAATAGGTACTATACTATCATCTAGAATATTGTACGTCCGAAATGGACAACACTGTAATTAATAAGAAATTATTGTCAGTGTCCTACAATAAAAGATTTCTATTCTATTCTATTCTACCCTTACACCTTGGAGTCAAATTGGTCGCGAACTGTGCGGTTCCAAAAAAACTTTCTCCCACGCACACTGAGATTGTGGAATGAACTACCTGGAGAGTACAACATGGAGTTCTTCAAGAAAGGTGTTAAAAGGTTTTTACGGGATCGACAACGCGTGGGTAATGCCCCTGGTATTACAAACGTCCATAGGATGCGGTTACTGCTTACCATCAGGCAGATCGTAAGCTTGTTTGCCACTTTAGTGGTATAAAAAAAATCAATTAATGAGCGACCGCAACGAGCTTGGCGTAAGATATGAAAAGTAACAGTGTGTGTGGTGTGCTGAGCCATGACCCTTTTGTGTTGCTGCAGCGCATACTTACAGCTTATACAGGGTGTTTCATAATATATGTATAAAGCCGTGAACTGGGTGGAGTGCTAAACGTATTAAAACGATAGGCAAAATTATTTTTTTCGTGCGTGGAATAGTTAGCGAGGAAATGACAATCGAACTTTTTCTTTTTCAATGTCGATACTTATATTTTGAAAACGAAAGACCGCATCTCTAGAAATCAGTTGTGATAGGTCACTCAAAGTCATAATCAGGTCAATCAACCGAAGACTACAAATTTACCAATTACAGATAGGATATAGGTTTTGTCCCTTTAAGTCTTTTCTGCCTACCGTTTCATATGAGCTTTAAAATTCAATGTAGAAATCACTACGATCAATACCTCAAGTGGCTGGTTAATTAAATTATTATCACAAGCAGCTCGTGAGCAGCCTGGCACAAAAACAAGACATTTCGATGTTTGTTTCTACTTTAATTTATTCGTTTTTTTTTTTTTTGCCTTCAACACAATGTTCGCACCTAGGTACATAGTCGACAAACTAATTGCGAAAACACAATAAACATTAGTAGGCAAACAAGTCACAGCTTGATTTCGCGTCTGCGCCATATCTTCTATTGTACTATATCATAGGGTGTTATTGTACTATACACTATATCATAGGGTGTCCAACAATTTTAATATTTTTGGAAAGTGTGTTTGACAACAATGTTATATTGGACAGGATATTGTTATTACACTTTTTGGCCTATTTTGTCACATAGTCTACATCCCGTTGCATGCACTCCTCGAAGAATTTTACCGCCAGCTCCGAAATAAGGAAAGACGTCATTTCAGTACCTACCTATTTAATAGTAATTATTAAATTCTACTCATGTATGAATTCAAGAAGGTGAATTTTCAATTTGAAAAGCTGAAAAACTACCTAGCAACACTATTTACGGACTAGGTATGGTCAGTAGACCCGGTTTTACCATTTAGTCAATTTACTAGTACTCCATGCACACACATCAACTTATACTTAAACAATAAATATAAATAAATACAATTTTAGCCGTGTGGTGTCCGGCAGAGTAGAATAGCACCAACCCCTTACACTCGTAGGTGTCGTACAAGGCGACTAATGTTTTCGAGGCTAAAGATCAAGAGTCTCCGTAGTCAGGAAAATGGGCAGCAGCATTTTCCATTATTATATTTAAACATTGCGATCTCCAACCCGCCTGCCAAACGTGGAGATTATGGCAATAACCTCCCCTTTCGTGGGAGATGCCCTAAGTCCTGCAGTGGACTGTTACGGGCTGTGATGATGATGACTAGTAACAGATGCGTTGTCACTGTGAGGACTAAGACGAAATGCTTCATGAGTGTATTTGCGCTCGCTTATTTTGTGGACACCCCACGTACTAGGCGCAATGGGATATTAAGGAGATCAAAATTATCCGTCTTGTATTTTTTGGTTCGAGGGTTCTGTACAAAAAAATATTGTAATCAATTATGATTTTAATTCAAAAGGTTCATTCATAGTTTTTACGAAAGTGCACCACCACCTAACTAATAGCAAAGTAGTCTAATTCAAATTACTGTAGCACATTAATGTAGCAAACTCTAATTAATGTAACATCTTTGTCTTTACGAGTTTGCTTTCTCATGTTATGTCTGTCAGTAATGTTTTAGTGTCCCGTAGGTAATCGTACATATCTGCCATGAGATTTTTTGATACCTATACACACATATTTTAGTATCAAGTAAAACAAATAAAATACTCAAGCGCCGCCGGCCGTAATGAATGTAACATAAATAAAACAAAGACTGTAGGTAGTGGAGCTTAAGACAGAACCCTCTACTGATGTGGGAATGGCTCTCAGTGGATTCTTATCGGCTATTAATGATGATTAAAATGCGTAATATTTCACGAAAATTTCTCATCAACTAAAATTAACTGTAAATATCCCATGCTTCACCCAGTTGGAGAACCTAGGTCACCTAGGTGGAGCACGGACCCAATCACAATTTTAGAAATTACTGTCTAGGTTACTGTCATTGTACCAAATTACCCGATAAAATAGTGGTAGCCTCACTCTATCAAATAAATAAAATCAACATTACGGTGCATCTACCAGGAGAACATAAAAGGCGAAATAAGTAAGACTCCTAAAACACGGATCCCTAAATAGAAATCCTTTTGCACGCCGCGCCGTCGCGCCGACCAACGCCACGCCGACCAAAACGCCGCGCCGCCGCGGGTCGAGGCGCGCAGGCGCTGTGGCGGTGCGTTTGACCTACGGCGCGGATTCCATTGACGAAATTTACCTACTTTCGTGTCGTGTTCGTTCTTTCAGTTTTTAGCTTTTCCCGTGATCGGTGTGATTGTTTGTTGCGTTGTATGTATTCGATACCTAAGTACTGTGAAGATAACTGTGATAAGACTGTTAACGATATGAATGAATGAATGATTTATTGCATCAGGTACCAACATTAACGTAGTCTTATTTGTGTACAATGTTCAACAGTTTAAGTATTGTGATAATAATTATTCTGTGCATAAGTGCAACCAAGCAGTAGGCCAAAGACCATGTTACTTACCTACTTACGTATTGCATAGCAACCAGTGAAGTATGGTTAACACCACTGGCACCTGACGCTGTTTGTTTTCACAAAATAACTTTTAAAAGGTACGTACCTACATGCTCTAAATGTCTAGATTCTAGCTAGACTAGGAGACGCTACCTACCACCTAATCGTGACGTTAGAAGCGCAACCGTCGCCGTCGATTCTTTTCCGACGGGAAATAGGTAGAAAAGACAGAGCTTTTATCTTTTCATAAAAACATGTAGGTATTTAATGGAACCTGTCTGTAATGTGTTTCACCAAAACTAGACTCGACTCATAAGTGGTTTCCTACGCTACGTAGGTACTTAGATGAGGGACCCCTGTTAGTAGGTATCTAGTACTTACCTATTTGTGTAGAGCCATTTTGTCAATTGAACGAAAGCCGTTTCAGTTTAGTAGATATCTATTAAGTAGGTAGGTAGGTAGCTGACTATGTTTATTTTAATTTAGTTGAAATACCTAGGTACCTATCTGCGGCAGTCCACACCGCGGCTCCGCGGCTGTCTCCCAGACTGATTAACATTTTGTTTTGTTTTTTTATTTACTTAGGTTCCTACCTACCTAACTCTACATAGATACTGTTTAGGCCTTTAGTTAATAAATAAGTATTATGAGTTTGATTCTTATTTTACCTTTGTTGTGCTGTCGTGGTTTTCGCTGTTAGGTATCTAGTAGAAATCATCTCGGTCTCAATGACCTGGTTTTGCTTTCGCGCACGAGGGCCTGGGGTCCGCCTTGACCATGATCCAGGATTTCGCATTTCAGGTAATTACAGTGGAGCGACTGCCATCTGACAGTCCTGAGTTCTGCCTAAGCCTGCTACCAGGAGAACCTGGTTACCTGACCAGATTGGATCATGGTTGGACATTCAGTCGCCTAAATGCGCATGTTTCATCACGATGTTTTCCGTCGCCGTAAGAGCATCAATTAGTATTCAACTAACATAAGTCAGAAAAGTGTCACTGGTAACTGGCGGCAGTGGGATTCGAACCCGGTACCTCTCGCGTACGAGTCGGATACCATAACCTTAGGCCACTGACGCTCGGACTATTTAAGCATACTTACCTATTGAAAATAATTAGTGTAGGTAAGTTCCTAGTTGATTTGGTAGAGCTTATTCATGTAGATAAGTAGGTAACATTTAGTTCGACGCCTGGTAGTAAGATGTAGGAGGTTCGTTTGTTTTGATATGGATGGCATGAGTATATTAAACTCCTCCTTATGGTGTGTACACACTCAACGTACGCCAACGAAGTGCTGTCGGCCGAATTCGCCGTTGGCTACAGTACGTTCTTCGGACTTCTAAGGTCCAATACTTGCATTTCGTGGTCAAGCTTTGGGAGTTTTGACCGATTCGGGCTCGTATTCGCACGTTTGTGCGTTGGCCTTCGGTATCCGCCCAAACTGCGTTCGTCTATCCGTGCGTCTATAACGTGCTTCTATCCGATTGATGTTACCGCCACGCTGCGCTGCGGATCACCGGCCGGCACACGCCAACAGACAATCTTTGGCCGAAACGGGTGCGTGTGTAGGTATCATTAGGCTCCTGGTAGTAGGCTTAAGGAGGTTCCTCTATTTTCACGGTCGCGCGAGGTTATTAAACTGCTCCTGGTAGGAGCATGAACTTGAAATAGAGCTGCGCTTAAACGTAGTCGATATGGTTATTTTTCTTTAGGTTTTTTTATGAAAATTAAAATTTAATGCCCGGATAATATGAAGTCGCCAGTGTACTCTTTGCAAGCTATACTTTAACACCCTTTCTTCTTTATACATGTATTACGTAAAACCCTGTATATTAAGTGGTATTTTTTAGTAAAATTGTATTTTATCATCAGAGCCCGTAACAGTCCACTGCAGGACTTAGGGCCTCTCCCACGAAGAGGGAGGTTATTGCCATAATCTCCACGCTTGGCAGGCGGGTTGGAGATCGCAGTGTTTAAATATAATTATGGAAAATGCTGCTGCCCATTTTCCAGACTACGGAGACTCTTGATCTTTAGCCTCGAAAACATTAGTCGCCTTGTACGACACCCACGAGTGTAAGGGGTTGGTGCTATTCTACTCTGCCGTACACCACACGGCTAAAATTGTATTTATTTATATTTATTGTTTAAGTATAAGTTGATGTGTGTGCATGGAGTACCAAATAAATGCTTTTCTATTCTATACTATTCTATTCTAATTGAAACCTATGAATGAGCAAGCGAAGCGATCTCGAAATCTTTGATATTTTGGGTATTAAAAGCTAGTGTGACCAATGAATGAATGAGCGAGCGAAACGAGCTCGAAGTTTTTGAAATTTAGCTTAGGTGCTGTGATGATATATGATGCTGATCGTAATAAAATACAAAAAAAGTAATATAAATTATTTAATGAGTAATCGGAGCGCGCACGAAACTTTTAACATTATGGTTTTAAAAGCTGGGGTGATTGTTAAAATTAATATTTGAGCAAACGCAGCGAGCACGGAATTTTAGTATTTGAAAGATTTGTAAATGGTATGAAAAAACTAAAGCAAATGAATGAGCGAGACATGCGAGCTTGAAATTCAGGGGGGGGGGGGGGGCGTTGCCCCCCCCCCCTAGATCCGCGCCTGTGCTGGACTGCATGACGGGATGCTTGCCAGGCTGCACGACGTGCGTCTGAATGCACCATAATACGTAATGGTTATATACTCTTTAGTGTACTTAATAGTGTTCGGTCTGTGTTGTAATGATTCTATACTCTTTGTTGTAGTGTTTCTATCGTCAGGGTGGTCCAACTGGCAATACCTAAATATGTCTGGTAATAATAATAATAATGTTACCTCTGGGATGTATCCATCTCCACTTACTCATATTAAAAGAATTTTGTCCCTTTCCCTCCATCCCGTGCATATGCATAACAGACTATATGCGAACTTGCGACTTTATTACGTAAGGATAAGAATCAACTGTAGTAGTTTCTTGTGAAAAAACAAACTTTGCAAATCGACGGTTATTATTCCAACTACTATAAACTAGTTCAAACCAATTTGTGTACTTTGTCTGCCGCTGTGACGCGACCGACGTTGTTTTCTTTCCTAAGCATTTTCAATTTTATATTTCTAATAGTTATTGAAGAGTTTAGTGAAATTAGGTTTGTGTGTGAAGTGATAAATTTGCAGGGCGTTTAGCGTTTTAATTCTGTGTTTTGTGTTCGTGCGTATTAGTGTATTTACGGCCCTACTGTAATACTGTATGTATTTTGATTTTGCTAGTATTTCCCTTTGATTTTATCCAATATTTTTTCCGTTTAACAACTATGGGTCGAAGTTGTGCAGTTCCCGGTTGCCGAAGCCGACAATCTAATTCTAGATTGTTTGCAATCCCGTACACAAATAGTTCTCGTTTTCAAGTATGGATAAACCATTGTCCATTCTTGCTAGACTATCATCGTAGCCAGTATGATAATTTACGTATTTGTGTACGCCATTTCACTCCTGACAATATTTTTATAAATGCGCAGGGACGTTCGGTGCTTAAGCACAACACATATCCCACGGTAAATTTACCTAGTTGTTTGGATTTGCGTTGTTTTCAACCTTCAAGTTCCAAGAAGCTTTGTCTAGAATTAACCCCGTTTAATTCTAACGGTAAATTGGAGTGTAAGGTTGTAGATTTTTTCAAATCCAATTGTGCTCTCAACCTAACTGCACAAGCACTGCCCCAAGAGTCACATCCATATGTTGATGTGATAAGCTCTCCTACAACCCAACTTGCCCCCATTGATGAGCATTCTGCTGACCACCTCTCAACACCTTCCACATCTTTTGATGTGGAAGCCTGTTTAAGAGAACAGTCAGCCTACTGTTCACCAAGGCCTTCTACATCTACTGGTGTATTCAGCTCTGATGAACATTCAGCTGACCACTCCTCGACACCTACATCTCTTTATGTAGGAGCCAGTTCGAGAGAACAGTCACTTTACTGTTCACCAAGGCCTTCTACATCTACAGATGTATTGAGCTCTGACCAACATGAGCGGCCTTCCATTGTTAGCTCCATAATTCTGTCTGAGTGTACTACTCCTGTTTGTAGGAGCAGACGTGAGATCAGAAAGAAACGTGATATTGTTCCTAGAGTGCGCTTACAAATTAATACACAAATTGCGCCAGTGATGATGATAAAATGTTAGGCACTTTGTATAAGTTAGTAGCCAAAAAGATGACAACTTCCAGTCATATACTTAATTCTGAGATTATTACAGAGAATGCAACTTTGATTGTAAGTTCCATTCCATGTGAAAATGTTATGCAGACTCAAGCAGTATCATACATCGCTGGGGCAATCTGTCGTTGCTTGCTACCTAAATTGTTGTGTGGTGATTGTACTAATTGTAATAATGCACTATTGTCTGCAGATGTACAATCTTTCCATGCTTTAATTGAAAGACGCGAATATAATTCTGGCAAGCAAAACTTACATTATCCCTCGAAGGAACTCTGTTCACTGGTTTGGCATTCTATTTATATAATTGACAAAACTGTGTATTTGGGTATTTGTAGTGTTTACATTTATCCAGACCTCATCAAGGCTCTGGAAAGTAATATTGAGATCTCGTGGTTTACGTGCCTTCAGCACAAACAAGATTTTATTACAGCATTTTGGCTGTATGTGATTCGAATGCAAGTCAGACAATGGTGTATTAATTTTAATAGACGTATCCACAACCTCGATTCGAGACCTAAGTCAGCTGAAATGGAAGATTTGATTAAGAATAAAGTATCCAAAGGTCATAGTTATAGGTGTCGATTACGCAGAAATACAATTGCAGTCAGTATTAGTACATATTTTTAAGTTTAGAACAAGTACTTATCAAATTTTCCATACAAGGCATGCATGCTTGCATCATTGTTAAATTGCTTTCTTAACTATAAGATTATTCTATTTGGTATAAATAGTGTGCATAAGATTTTCTACTTATTTACATTATTTAGCCCATTTTTATTTATTTAAAGTTAACCCATAATAACTAGGTTGATATACCAACCTAGTTATTGTGTGATAATGTACTTTTGATGCTTTATACTACCTAGTTAATGTATGAATCAATCCATATTAATTAATACAATAAAAAATAGATGAGATGCTGAAAATTTAAGAAGGGATTCATGTTTGGATGTAGTTGTTTATTTAATTTGAATAGGTACTTATGTACCTAACCTACTAGTTAAAATTATAAGTTTCATTCTAGTTTGCATGTGGTTCTTTCTTCAAATGGACCAAAATAATGATATGGATTGTTTCGTCATTTGGTGTTTATTTCATTTGTCTTGTAAATGGATCATCTCGCTGTTAATATTTACTAACTAATTTTTTTTTCTTTCAGACATAAATAATTTAAATGAGAAGACCGCTACAAGACTAACTCCAGTCCTCCTGTGTGAAGCGTGATGTAAGGATGTTTCATTCATTTTTTATAATTGATGAATTGAATAGGTCTTTGAAGGTTTCATTATGGATGTGGCTTTCAGTTGGCTACATCGCAGCATGGTAGCACGATCGATCGGCGAGCACATACTACGGACCCCTTGTAGCATAAGGAAGGAAATTGGAAATTGCACACAGGAATAATATTCACGCAAGTAAGATATCAAGCCATCTCACCTGGTGGTCACACGATGCGGCAGATGATGGAGCATTTCTGGCTAGGAACAGCCTATTCACTCTAGCCTAGAAGGCGTCTAAATTATAATGATTATTAGAATATTCATTTGATTCAATATCTAACGTCCATAACACAAGCTATGCTTACTTTGCGGCTAGATGGCGCTGTGATTTTGTCCAAGCATATTTATTTATAACATACATACCCGCCTGTGGGGGTCTGTCTACTAACCCTTTGCTTACTTTGGGGCCATATGGCGCTGCATGGATTTGTCCAAACACATTTACTTATTAATCCCTTCCCCCCAGCTCTCCCCCTCAGCGTTCCACACGGAAGCCGTATCCCTAGCCCCCGTGGTGCCGTACATGGTGCGCGCGGCCCGCCAGCGCTGGCCACCGACGCGGCGGCGTACCTCAGCGCGCGCGAACGCCGCAGGATGCTGTCGCCGGACGTGGATCTCGTTGAGAGTATTACGGATAAGTTAGTGGTTTTCGGTTTTTAGACGTTTGCCGTGTGGTGTCCGGCAGAGTAGAATAGCACCAACCCCTACATTCATGGGTGTCGTACAAGGCGACTAGTGTTTTCGAGGCAAAAGATCAAGAGTCTCCGTAGTCTGGAAAATGGGCAGCAGCGTTTTACATTATTATATTTAAACACTGCGATCTCCAACCCGCCTGCCAAGCGTGGAGATTATGGCAATAACCTCCCCTTTCGTGGGAGAGGCCATAAGTCCTGCAGTGGACTGTTACGGGCTGTGATGATGAAGTAAGATATAGTTCATTATTCAACTAGCTTCTGCCCGCAACTTCGCGCGGTCCGCGTTTATTTATTTCATATCCCTAACTTGTGAAGTTATTCCTTGTACTAAGATAGTACCGCTGATGATATTTATGACGTTGTTAGGTGGTGTTACCGTCGTTCCCGATTGCTATCGATTGCTAGCAGTCGAGATAAGCCACACCGGAGGCCTTTTGGGCAGCATGAAACTGCGACACCAGAGGTTTCACACGATGAAATGAATAATTGCTTCAATTTCCATATCTATGTCCTCAACGACTAATATCACTTGAACGCAAACAGATGTCATGGAGACACGCGCTGCGCAGTGCCATGGCCCGAGGAGCTCCTGCCGGCCTTCACGGAAGAGGAAGACGATGAGGAGCAACAATCGCAGCATGTGAGTATGCTCTGCCTTCTGTTTATTAATGCTTTAGAAGGGTGCCCTCGAATGGTTTCCCTACATATTTGAGTGTAAAAGTGGTGGTTCGATTTTCGTTATAACGATTATCGAAAACGGTGTGTCGACATTTCCGTATTGCAAAAAATCATGTGTCAACACCCTGCAGCGATAACTCAACAATTTGGTGTTTGGTCGTTATGATTAGTGGGTTTAAATCAGACGCCTAGTTACTGCCTATTACATTAGCATTATTTGAATATTTCAAAATAAAATGGGGATCATCATCGTCATTATTTATCAGCCCATAATGTGTCCCGCCTTCGAACGTAGGCTCTCTCTTCAATGAATGAATAACTCTTTGCCTTTTCTCATTATATCATCAACTTGGCATCTACTAATAAATGTATGAAACAGATTTATATTTCGGGTTACAGTAAAAAAGGTCAGATTTAGAGAATTGTTTTGCTGTGTATGCTGGGTTTTTGTGGGACGATTCTAATACATGTCTTATGTTCACAGTGAAAGTCGACTATGGTGACGCCCGAGAGGTGAGATTTGCGGAAGCATCGCTGGTGGAATTCTACAACTGCTGACGACTGCAAATTAGATAAAGCTATAATAGCTATTCACCTGTCCCACCAATACTAGACACTAAGACAATTCTCCCATTGCTTGATTTACAATTTGTGTTCGTTTTCGTTTTAAATGTTGTACCTAGATTCAATTATTTATAGTTTACTAACACTATTAAAATACAAGCACTGGCTAAATATTGTTAAAATAAATCAAACTATTGTAATTAGTCTTGACACTTTTGACTATTTTAAATTGTTTATCAATTGTATAATTTACAACCAATGAATTATTTTATATGTATAATGGCCAATATTACAAGAAACGTATTGTAACATACGTTCACCGTACAATATGATTGTTTATTATTCAACAATATTAAGATTAGTTATAGAACAAGTAGAAATGCTAAGACTGTTATTGTTTAAAGTATTATTATAAAGTTAATCGCCAGAAGGGTGAGTGCCGACGAATAGTAAAGCAAAGAGTATTAATTGGCACTAATACTAAGGACAACGATATTTATAATATTTACTAGCTACGCACAGGTTTTCTCGACTTTTCTTTACTATATTAAATATGTATTTTATACACAGGTATAAATAATCGTTAAGAAGTGATCTAACTGATGGTGAAAACTACATCAAAATCCGTTGCGTAATTTACCGGAAATACATTTAGACTGACAATAATAATGTAATAATCCATAGATAATATAAATTAAAATCGCTTTCCGCGTCTGTCTGTCTATCTGTATGTATTTCCGCTAACTCCTAAATCACTCAGGAGATAGAGCTATTAAGTCGAATCTACGCGGGCCAAAAACTCAAAAGTGCTGTCGTAGACAATAGCTATAAGATAACCAGATATAAGTTTTTATTTTATCATGTATAATGGCACGTTGATATTAAGACCGCTTGACAGAATTCGGTTGCAAGCTGGGTTTTGTATTTCTGTCACAAAGTTCTAAAACTAAAATGCGTCTCAAAGCTAGTTACGTATCTATAAATGCGCCAGCGCGTGTGATCGACACTTACCATATCATACCCATACCATACCCACCTACTAAATGTATCGTGCTAAAACGACTTCATGTTCTCAATTGTTTAATCCGCTGTATTTGTAATTTTGTAGGATTACATACATACATAAAGCTCACGCCTGTGTCCCACAGGTGGGGTAGGCAGAGACTATGGACCGCCACTTCGGACCCCAGCATTTTTAAGAACATTACTGATCTGATTTTGTAGGATTTCTTTAATAAAATTATTTCTAGAAATAAATATTGCTTGTTTCATTTGAATTTTCAAACAGTATTTGGTTAGGAAAAACTAGAGAATCGGAAACCAGTCTCCTTGAAAACCGAAACTCCTTGGTAGCTAAGCTCAATAAAACCTACTTGCAGAAAACTCTTCACTTCCCGCCGAATTCGAGATCTGTCTCTTTCTCTTTCTTTAGAAAGAGACAGATGCATCCCTTAACAACACGCACTGTGTGTGTGCACTCAAACGCACGTGTGTGCGTGCTCCGTGCGTGCTTAGCTACTGTGCACATAATTTTCTATGAAGTCGGTCGTCTGTATTATAGTTCATAGTTTGTGGTCTTTGATTGGTGTGGTGTGTGTGGTTGTGTTTGTTCGTTCATTTTTTTGTGGCTAGTTTTATCAATGATCCTATGCATTTTCTTTCCTGTAATTTGTAAAAAGAGGCTAAAAGGTTTATCTTTTTAGCCAAAACTATATAAAATGAGTTTTTCAAGCGATGAAGTGAACTTTCTAGTATATCGCTATTTGCAAGAATCAGGTACGGTCATTGAACTTTATAGACGCTATTTGAGCACCTATTTGCATTGAAACATTCTACAAAACTAATAATAATTGAAAATATTTGTTAGGTTTCCACCACTCAGCTTACACGTTTGGTATTGAATCTCATATATCACAGAGCAATATCAATGGAGCTCTTGTGCCACCGGCTGCATTGCTGAATATTCTACAGAAAGGTTTGCAATACACAGAAGCCGAAATTACCATTGGGGAAGATGGTATGTTCAAAATATGATTATTTATTTAGTTGTTACATAATTAACAGTACAAATTAATAACAAGATTTTCACATTATAGGCACCGAAACACGTTTAACTGAAAGTCTTAGCTTGATAGACGCTGTAACGCCTGATATAGTAGCTGCACGTCAAAATGCTCAGAATGCTCAGAAGCAAGCCATTAAAGCTGAACCAGGATCAGGCAGTGAGCAAAATGGTGTTGATGTAAGTGACTTTTATCCTTCAGTAAAGCAGCAGTCTTGTAGTTGAAAACTCTTTTATCATTGTATGTTACACTTTGAAAAATAACTAATAGTTTTGGTTTTACCAAAGTACAAACTTATTTCAATAAATAAAGTCTAAGAATGTAAAGTCAGTAGAAATGCAATGTATGTCCCCATTACATTGTGAAAACTATTCGTTTATAATTTTTAAAAATAGTGAACTGGGACATTCTAATGCAATTCAGCACTGTATCCAGTTGCCGGAGCAGAGGTTATCAATGCTATGTCACAATCACAACAATAACCTAACATAACCAAATATAAATCAGTATTTAAATGTTGCTTCGAAAATCAGTGTGTAAATGGTTTTGTAAATTTTGTTGCAGTTTACAATTCTTGATATTTTATAATCTGTAAGGTTTAAGGCTCTGTATAGGAAAACTCTTATTTCAGGGTACAACTTGTAATTCTACTGCTACTCCAAGTGGAGCTGCCACACCAAGTGCTCCAGAAAACATGGAAGTGGACCAGTCAATTGAAATACCTGCAAGTAAAGCTACTGTGCTTAGGGGTCATGAATCAGAAGTGTTCATCTGTGCATGGAATCCAAGCACAGATCTACTAGCAAGTGGCTCTGGTGATAGCACTGCCAGGTAATAAAAGTTTAATTTTAATAAATTACTTAGTAAATTAAGATCTAAAAGATAGTAAAATCACCAAGAGTCTCGGTGGCTGAGCGGTTAGGGTATCCAACTCATAAGCAAGATGTACCGGGTTCGAAGCATTCAAGCTCTTATGGTGAGGGAAAACATTGTGATGAAACCTGCACATTAAGGCGACTGAGTGTGTAACCATGACCCAATCTGGTCAGGCTACCTTGGTCAGCAGGGTCACGGAGGTCAGATGGCACTCGCTCCACTGAAATTACCTGATCTGCCAAATCCCGGATCATGGTCAAGTTGGACCCCAGGCCCTCATGTGCGAGAGCACAACTGGGACATTAACGCCAAGATGATAATTTTATTCAGTAAAATAAGAATCTTGGTGTCAGAAAGAGAAAGAAATTAATAAATGGCTGCATAGCAAGACAGGCCTCATCATGAGTGATACAAGTTTGTATCTCACGTTTTATTCTCACGACTTTGTTTGTTGGCTTTGAAAGAGTTTGATCTTGTTATTTCACAAGCTCTCTCGCGAGTAACAAAGCCCATCAAGCTATGCAGGCTCAATCACTTTGGATTTATAGATGTATTAGAGAGGCTTTCTCTTCACTCCCATGATGCCAATCTGCCAAGATGCCAAAATCAAAACCTCTGCCAGATTTTATGTTGTTCTTTAAGTAAGACGTTTTTAACTTTTGGGTATTTTTAAGAATTTGGAAAACAACCCAAATTACATATTCAAATAAATAAATCACCTCAAATAACCCACAGTTTACGTTTGTGATATTAATGCCAATGTGTTAAACATTAGATATTGATTTTCAGGATTTGGGATATGTCTGATAATCCTGCCACAATTCCAAACCAGCTTGTTCTTAGACATTGCATTCAAAAGGGTGGTGCTGAAGTACCCAGTAACAAAGACGTCACTTCTCTGGATTGGAATGTAAGATTTCTTGTGGTCAAGAATAATAAATATTATGGACTAGAAATTTAACTAAATTGCATTTTTTTTTCAGTGTGATGGTAACCTCTTAGCAACTGGTTCATATGATGGGTATGCTCGTATTTGGACTACAGATGGGACTTTAGCATCCACGTTGGGCCAACATAAGGGCCCTATATTTGCTTTGAAATGGAACAAGCGAGGAAATTACATTTTAAGTGCTGGGGTAATTCTTGTATTTTATCATGTATTGTATAAATTACTTGTGAAAATGTCTTTTTGCTTACATGTAATATTATAAAAACTTTCAGGTTGACAAAACTACTATAATTTGGGATGCAGCATCCGGGCAGTGTACTCAACAATTCTCATTCCACAATGCTCCTGCTCTTGATGTTGATTGGCAAACTAACACATCTTTTGCGTCATGTTCTACTGATCAATGCATTCATGTCTGCAGGCTAAATGTCGACAAACCAATCAAAAGCTTCCAAGGCCATACAGTAAGTGAAAAATACTATTATCATCTGCCTGCCAGTTACATAGAACTAAACAGGTACACCAATTTTGATGTAATACATCAATCCTATTATAAAACTGTAAAAAATCCGTGTCTGTACAGATATTTCTGAAAAAATACACTAAAGACGTAATTTAACTCAACAATTGAGACGTAATTGGTACAAAATTGTATAGATAGTGCGCGCCGACTCATCTGGCCAGTCCATACAAACTCAATCGGCGTCGGCCCGCGAACTCGAGTAGCGCCAACATGGACTCAGCCGTCCACGCATGGTACACACACAAGCGTATGGGATATTTCTGCAGCCATACAGCTGTGCGCACGACTAATCTGGCCGCTGGCCGTGTTTGTTAGCATCGCGCCTGACTCTTTAGATTTTTGGATTAACAGCGAAAGGTATTACAATAGTCGCGCGACTTAAACCTGGACTGCCATAAAAACGATTTACCAAAGCTATACCTGCGTAGCGCGCATTCGCTCTGCACTGAGGGATCATTCATTGTCATAATGTCATTTTTAGGCTACGTCAGGCCGCAGCCGACGCGACGTCAGCACTCTACGCTACGTCGGTCGAGCACTAAATTCACCCTAAAGGTGCTTCCACACCGGATGTTTCTAAATGTTTACAAATCTTTCGCTGTGTATTGTTTCAAACTGTTACTAAACTGCTCCCACGCCGAATGTTTCTAAATTTGAAACTCAACAATACGCATCGCCTAGATAGCGCTGACCGTCCTATATCGCGCTAGATGTATCCTACTGCGATATAAATTCTGCTTCCCATGATAATCTGTCAGACCCATGGTCCTCTGGTCACAACACAACGTTGGCGGCAAAGTGGTAACCCGACGTAATTCTTTCGTCTTCTCTACCCGATGCTTTACGCAGCAGTCACCGCTCAGCCCCCAGATACGTGCTTCGCTTCGGCATAGCTCACGCTGCAACCTCACGCAACAGCTTCGCAATTGCTCACAGCATCGTCAGACTGACTACGCTACATTACGTCAGCTTCAGCGCTTCTCGCTCAGTATAGACCTCCAGACTCCGGGGGAGTACTGTAGCGACATAATCTGTCGCCCCAATAGTCACCAACTCAACAATACTAACATTACGAGTACACGAACACAAGTTGGCAAAGTATCGCATATAGATGGCGCTGACCGTCCTCCATCGCGCTAGAGAAGTGTTCGTCTGTCGGATCCCTAGTCCCCTGGTCACAAGTCAAAACACCCGGTCAGGTGGGTAATTACCCTTTTCTACGTCCACATCTTCGCTTGCCAACATTGGCGGCTACCCTTACCCTTTCCGTTAAAAAAGCCACAACGGCATTCTAGTAAATCACATTGTAAAGATTTAATCAAAAATTTAATTGCTAGCAGTCCCCCGCGGTTTTCAACCCCGCGCATTTTAGCTTTAAGTCCGCCACTGTACTTTTTGTGCATGAAGTATTAATAAATAAATGAATGTCTCAGAACATAAGGTCCATTCTGGCTTTTCGCACACTTATTACATCGCAACAAATCACGGCGCGCGCGAGTTTTCTCAAATGCGTGACCGCGACAGTATCGTATCTATATTATATACCTACTATTGATTATAATTTGTAATCGCCTACTTCCTTTCATTAATGCCCCTGGCTAGGATAATAAAAAAAAGTAATAATAAAAAATAAAATATGAAATTATTTATTTCTAGAACGAGGTAAATGCTATCAAGTGGGACCCACAAGGACAACTGCTGGCTTCATGCTCGGATGACATGACTCTAAAAATTTGGTCAATGAAACAAGACACTTGTGTTCATGACCTACAAGCTCACTCCAAGGAGATTTATACAATCAAATGGTCACCGACTGGACCTGGTACACAAAACCCTAATATGAACTTAATATTAGCGAGTGCTTCGTTTGATTCCACGGTCCGCCTTTGGGATGTTGAAAGAGGGGCCTGCATCCACACACTTACAAAACACACAGAACCCGTGTACAGTGTGGCTTTCTCACCCGATGGAAAATTTCTAGCCAGTGGTTCTTTCGACAAATGTGTACATATTTGGTCAACACAAACTGGTGGACTTGTGCATTCCTACAAAGGTACCGGTGGCATTTTTGAAGTATGCTGGAATTCTCGAGGTACGAAAGTAGGCGCCAGTGCTAGTGATGGCAGTGTATTCGTATTAGACTTACGTAAGCTATAACAAGAAATGTATTATGTAGATTATTAATTACATTGATTTGGATTGACTTACATAATGTTCTGTAGGTTTTGTAAAATTAAACTGAAGTTTATTAAGGGTTTTAGGTAGGATTGGACAACTGTTGTAGGACATAGATCGTAAAATATAACTTTATCCAATGTGACTTATAATATAAAGGCTATTTGAAAAACATTACCCATAAGAAATAGTTGACCATTTTATTATAGCTATATGGGAGCCGTTGCAATTTCAGTATTCTATACTTGCACTTGCATATATAAAGACGGCAAAAATACTACTTGCACAATATTTTTATTATTATGTTATTGGTATGTGACTGCAATAGGGGATTTTCAGAAACCTACTTATAATGTAAAAAGTGTAGTACGACGTGCCTCACTAGGCGCTGCTTAGATAGGATTCTCAAGTATTGAATTTAGTAACTGAAGTTTCTCGGAAAGGTGTTTCGTAAAAAGAAACCGTAAGATGTTCACATTTTTATACAGCCAATAGTCTCGTTTTGATTTATTTTTGAGGATCATATCTAATCCACGCCATCTATTACAATTATGTGAACAATTTTTTCCTTTTATCGGCTTTCGGAAAATCTCCCATTGCTTTTACATAATATTGTCATGACATTTATGGTTTTCCGCTCCGACTTCTTTGAATGTAAACTTTGATGGTTAGGAAATTGCATTGCTCAAGTAAAAACAGTGGGGGATACCACCCCTTTTTAGGGATGGAAACTATGCGCACTAAATAACTCCCGAAATGGACAGGAAAAAAGAAAGAGTAGGTATGTATTAGTGAATGAAATCCACAAAAAGCATTGAACATTTCGGTCATCACCCACTTTCCGCTATTTTGAAAAAATAACGATTTTGCGGCCACTCATAAAACTTCATACTAATTGATAGGAAACTTTAATATCTATCGATCACTTTATGTTCAAAAATGTCGAAAGCGATATATCTTGCTAGATATCGCAAGTCAAAGATATACTACCGACACATGCCGAACAAACACCCTCTACATATCATAGTTATCTTTCAAACTACTGAATCGATTTCGATTAAATAAAGCTAGGAATAACTTTGATTAAGAGCTTTCAAATAAAATGAACCGCATTGAAATTGGTTTATCCGTTTGGGACCTACTGATACACACGTCAAGCTGACAACAAAAATTAAAATTAAATTGTAAGATAATACGTTAAATAACATCCAAAATACTGTACTTCATAATAATATACTGACACGGGATACCACTCGGCTTTCGGAGCCTGTCCGGTCCGGTTTTCTGTGTGATGTACTGTAGTTGAATACTAACCGATGCTCTTACGGCCGGATACTTTGAACATAAAGTGATCTATAGATATTAAAGTTTCCTATCGATTGGCATAAGTTTTATGAGTGGCCGCAAATTTGTTCGTTATTTTTTCGAAATGGCGGAAAGTGGATGGGGATTTTCTCCAAATTAAATGTTCAATACTCTTTTTGGACGCTGAGGAAATAGCAAGCTAGATATTGTGAATAAAGTGAAACAATTCGTTGTTCACGATGGTTATCATGTCTGCCTCTATTTTTTATTGTTGGCCTCAGATTCGGGAGGATCACCCGCCGAATTTAAGCATTATTATGCGGAGGAAAAGAAACTAACCTGGATTTAATAAGTTGTATTTTACAACTACATCGAGTACCAAACTTGTCTACAAATTGATATTTCTTTGTAATTATAGTAAACCCATACAAATAGCAGTGGTAGTCAGTTGTATAAAGTAAATCTTTGGGCTTGCTAATTAGTAATTAGGTACCTACATAGGAATCGTAACCCTCCGCACTTGTAGAGATTTTTTTCATCCCTTAACACGTCGAGACCCAAGATATATTAAACAATAATAATAGAAAATACAAAAAGTTCCATAAGGAGCGGCGGGTCTCCTAGGATTAACCCCAAATTAACCCTAAAAACAAAAAGCGCAAGTCAGACTACGAATAAATAAGTCAGACATATTATGATACTTTTAAAGTTGACAGATTAGCTTTTTACTGTCACTAACAGTAATAGCAAACCGTACTATAATTATTGACTCAGAAATGCTGTATGTATTAATTTTGTTTACGCGTTTATATTTTTTCAGAATGTATTGATTTGTTACTGTCATTACCTATTACAGCAGTAGTCCATTTTGGCGATGTATTTCTATCTTTGAAGCAATCTATAAGTAAATAATATTGTACACTATGTGTGTATATTATACATTATTATCCTATAAAATTACAACCGTGTTTTATTAAATCGGTTAATTCAATATTATGCAGTTCCTCATTGTAATCAGCCTGCGCTATTACGTTCTACCTGTTTGGTTTAAAGTTTGTCGCTGATGCTGTTAGCTAAACGGAATAGTCCTTTGTCCCCTTCTGATGTTGCCGTAATTGTAGCTGCAAATTTGATCCGAATTACTTTTATCACCTAACTCTTTTCTAACTTTGACTTTTATCGTTGTATGAGAGTGTAAAAAAGTCCGACAAGTAGTTTTTTGAATGACTTCTGATTTTGTTTCGAGCAAGGCTTGACCTGACTTCACCTTACTTAAACCGAGTCATGGCTTGATCCTGACTAAGGCACTTCAAGCAGAGTCAAGCTTTGACACGGGTCAAATATACTTGACTTAACCTGACTTGACCTGACGTCACTTGGCTAGACCCGGGTCAAGGCTTGACTCTGCTTGACCTGGCTTGACCCTTGACGGTAATAGTGTTATCGGTCAATAGTTTCGTCGACTTGTAGTTTGTCGGGCAACTGTTTTAAAGAACAAACAGTCGTAGGTTAATAATTCTGTCGACTCGACGTTTGTCGGACAAACGGTTAGTAGATCACAAGTAATTTGGGTAACTACTTATCGGACTAAAAATTCAGACTCAAAAGAAACGATCCCTGCGGAACTCGTTGATAGCTTGAAGATCGGATGAGTAACCATTATTAATTACGCGGACAATCGTCCTCTCAGAAAATTTGATATCCAGGCAGGTATTGTATGGCAAGAAAGTCGAGAAAAATTTGAGGGCGCAACTTGACAGCTGAAATACTCACTTTGACAGTAATTTATTGTTGCAAGAATAAGAGTTCCTTTTACGACTTTCTTGCCAGACTAGGCATTAATACGTAGGTACTTAGTTACGTCCCCCACAAGGTGGACCGACAACATGGTAAATATCGCAGGCACCAGTTTGATACGGCTGGCACAGGACCGACTTTTGTGTAGATCTCTGGGGGCAGTGGGCGTCTTTCGGCTGATATGATGACCTAGGTACGTATGGAGTTGACTCTCGTATTCAACTCGGCGATGTCAATCCATCTCTTCTCTCTCCCTCCTTTCTCGTTATACTGGTTGTTTCAGGCACCTATTCAACCTCACCAGCACAGGCGAGCCTCTTCAATGTTATCCGCGATATCTCTATCTGATAATAAGGCAGCCACGGATGTAGGAAATTATTAGTATTGTATTGTATCGTAAAATACTTAACTTCGGATATGGATATATTATAGCTTTATGTACAACCAAAGCAATTGAAAATCTAGCTATACTACACGACCAACCAAATTAACAGATTCCTCCACGGTTTCGTTCACACGGAAGTTATGATCGTGTGGCGCCAGCGGCAACTTTTTCACTTCCCGTAAGCCCGCAAATAGCGAATATTTTTTAATGTATTATGTTGAAAATTTCCTGGATGAGGGTTAGGGTAGGTATAGCGAAACAAAATACCTACTAATTGAATTTATTTCTCCTCTCCCGGCGCCTTTCGCGAGCGAGTGAGGTGAAGTCATCATTGCTGTTGGGAAAGCTCCCAGGCAGCTTGTTTACAATATGGCCACCAGTGAAAATAATAAGTGTTCTTTGAGAGGAGCAGGTAGTTTAGCTTTAGGTCAGATTTGGATATGTCCTCTATACTTTATGCCCGATTTACTTTGGACAAGGACAGTGGCGAATGGCGTGTACAAGTACATTACACCGTAAGGACTCGCTACTGTCCAATCAATTTATAGTTTACACCAGTAAGTGCTCATTGTACATGTCAACTTCGCTAAACACTTGACCAATGTTAATCGGGCATTAGGTATATATACATAACGTCATGCCTGTAGGCATGAGTATGCGTACCTATTACAAAAAAATATGCACCTACTTAATTTTAGAGATTATGGAGTGTCCATACTAATCTATACATTGTATAAGTTGCTTTCCACCGTCTGTTCCTCTGTATGTATGCTTATGCAATGGATTTCAATGCGGTTTTCAAGAGGAAGGTTTATAGATAATTATATATTTTTATATACTTTATAGTAAATTACAAAATAAAATGGCGAGCCAACTTATAGTACAGGCGCTTTTAAATAAAACAACATCTTAGGACCCCATCATGTTATTGGTCTCTGATATGCCAACATGTCCTCATGTTTATACAGGGTATGTAACTTTTCATACATGAATTTAAAAAAATAAAGTAAGTTGTCATATTGACCGTTATACGGGTTACATACTATGTGGTTATCTTCATGAACTGGAAACTGAGAAGTAAGATGTGTTGTGTAATTTGGACTGCGACCCCATGCACAGAGATGTAATTCCAGTAACAACTGATGCAATGCTTCCACAGTAGACAGATACCATCTAGGACTTCCTTTCTGATGTCGCCAAAAGTGTGACATTCTTGTTTGTAATACTACTTTAGGTATGTGTGTCAATCTTTCATCAGCAAATATTCCTCGGCTTTGATTCCATGTACTATCAATCAATACAACACAATCAATAGGAAGCTTCTCCACATGATATATTTTATCACACTTCATTTCAGTTGGGAAAGATTTTAGCATTAGAGTACCTACATTGTAGCCATTAGGTAATTCAGCCAATAACTTTTCAGAATACTTCTCAGAACTTTGTTTACCTATAAATAATTCTTGCACAGACACAGCTTCAACGCCAGGGTACAGCAAAACCGTTCTACCATTAAGCTTGTATTCAGGTATTTCTGGGTATGTATAAACTTGTACATTGTCTGGTGCAAGAACAGCAGCATGTGCTGATGTACTTTTTCCATCAATTTCTCTTTTGTGTTTTATGATATGTACTTCTACAGGTAACTGAAAAAACATTGATTAAGTTATTGTTACAGGATTATATGTACGTACTTTTAATCCAAAATTATCCAAATGGACAATGCAAGGTTATGTACTACAGTGAGTTACTCATGGACGTACAACTTACTTTACAGAGAGGTATACGACCTTCGAGTTCAGATACTAGAACATAGCATGTGTAACAAAAATACATTCGTGATTTCCCACAGCGTGGACAGGGGCTTCTACCACTAAGATTATACAAAGGCTCAGCATTTTCTATGTGAAACCCTTCAAAGGGCTTTTCATCACTAAGTCTAGCTTCAGGACTTTTTGGATTCATTGGAAAATATCTAATTGTTACATATGCCTCTGCTATATTTATTATCTGAGTTTATTGAGTTTTTCCAAATCCGCTAAAATAACAACCGTCTTTGGCGACAAAACAAAACACAAGTATTTTATTAGAATGGAATGAACTCAAATGAACATGAATGAACGAAACCATACGAAACTAAAAGGATTGACTATGTCAATTACAGCTGTCAATCAATCGTAGTGATGGCCCGCATAAAATTATCAACCGGTATAAAGTTTTATAAGCTTTTATTCGCTTGCTTCTGTATATGATTTTTTTCTCTATGTTCGCTTGTCCATCAACTTGAATAAAAATCACCATCTCACTCGGTTTTCGTTTGAGTAAGTGAGATGGTGATGCATCGATAGCGTTTGCCTTCAACTCGAGTAGGCTGTCGGGCCCCAGAACGCCCGTCTCTTCAAAGCTAGAGCCGATCTCCGATTCTACGCCGCCATTTTGATTCAATCGAGTTTAACCAATCGCAGCAAGCCAGAGCCAGAGCTCTCTGCGGCGATAGGTTTAAACTCAATTGCATCTGTATGTATCTGAAAAGTTAAATTATGTACATAAAATCCACTCCCACCCACGGCCGGGTTGTGGAATCATAGACCCCGTATTTGCCCTAAGAACTCAATTGCAGGGATACAGATCATGTAACACGTCCCTGTATTTTCTGTTTCTAGACATGCAGAAGGCCTTTGGCTGTGTCCCTCGTGAGATGATGTGGTGGGCGTTGCGGTCCATGTCAGTGCCTGAGGCTTATATTGACATTATCCGAGACATGTACCGCGATTCCGATTCCATAGTTAGGTTGGCGACACCAACCCGTTCCCTATTACCGTTGGGGTACACCAGGGCTCTGTGCTCAGCCCACTTCTGTTCAACGTGATATTAGACGTACTGTCAGCCAGCATCCGAGACTATCATGAAGTACCTCCGTGGCTACTCATGTATGCTGAGGATATCGCGTTGAGAGACTCTGACAAGGGGCGACTTGTCCAACGGGTGGATAAATGGAAGGAGTCGCTTGAGAACAGCGGTCTGAAGATAAATGTGGCGAAGACAGAGTGCATGTACTACGTGCCTGCAACAGTACAGACCCCCTACCCGTTCGCATAGGTAAGGA
This sequence comes from Blastobasis adustella, assembly GCA_907269095.1. Lineage (NCBI taxonomy): Eukaryota > Metazoa > Arthropoda > Insecta > Lepidoptera > Blastobasidae > Blastobasis > Blastobasis adustella. Next base: position 10,272,903 of record OU026119.1, on the reverse strand, counting down.
GGAGGTAAAACTAACGGATCAGGCCAGATACGCAGTAAAAAGTTACTAATAGTTTATCTCTATTAGTAACTCTTTACTGCGTATTACTTTAGATTCTAGTAAGTAGAGCGTCGGTAGCTGGGCAATTGAGTATTCAACTCGTAATCGAGAGGTACCGGGTTCGAATTCCGCTACGGCCATGTACCAATGGCCCTAAGCTATATAATGCATTACCGTCGAATGTAAGGGATGCATCAAATGTTGACACATTCACAAACAAATTAAAAAATGTTTTGGTTGTCATAGCTTGCTATAATATTGACGATTTCTACAAAGGAATAAAACAATGTCATTGACCCAAACATACCCACACAATAAACATTATAATTATGATTATGAATATCAATGAATTTAATACCTGTATAATTTAAGTTATATGTTAAATAACACTAATATTAATTTGTAACAATTTGAATTTAACAAAGCGGACATGTAAATTTTTAATTTATGCAATAAATGAACAATGAACTCTTTTCTGAGTTATGTACATTAGTTTAATTCTAACCGATGCTCTTACGGTGAGGGAAAACATCGTGATGAAACCTGCAAATTTAGGCAACTGAATTTGTAACCATGATCCAATCTGGTCAGGTTCCCCCGGTAGCAGGGTCACGGAGGTCAGGTGGCAGTCGCTCCACTGTAATTACCTGATCACCAAATCCTGGATCATAGTCAAGGCGGACCCCGGGTTGTTCTCGTCGGCTTGAGAGCACAACCGGGACATTAACGGCAAGATGATGATGATGATGACTTTAGATTCTAGTAGAGATCTGGTCACATTGTACGTAAAATTGTGTATTGTGGCAGAGACTTATTGACTCCCCGAGAGGTTTTATTCAAAGTAATTTATTGCTATTGTTATTGTTGACCGCCCCGCGGATTCATAACAAGCATACCGAAAAGTAGCATGTGTAACTGGGCTTTACATTATCCAATGGGGTATTCTACACACACGATATTTATCGTGATACGCGGGTTACAATCCTGGATCACGATATTTATCGAGTGTGTAAGACTCACAGATCGTGATATGAATTTCTAGAAAATCAGAAATCCACGATACGTATCGCGATAAATATCGTGTGTGTAGCATCCCCCATTGAGCAGTTTTCCAATAGGTATCTAAAGCATTCTTAACCACTCAATAGAGGGCGCCGCCACAACATATAGATTTTTTAAAAAAGCACCAATATTGTAACAGCGCCATCTAGTGATGCTTTTTGAAACGAAATGACAAAACTTACTGGAAAACTGCTCATTGTAACAGGGGCTTTATGTGAAATATCAAAAAATGAGATGCGCGTGCCTGCTGGTTACAACAATGCTTCTAGTTGTACATATGAGGATACTTCCATGTTAGCACTGACAGCTTTTTTCATCTATAGTACCTACCTTGCGTCTACTTATCTATTTTCGTTCTTACGTCAAAAAGTGCACTGAAATAACGATTTTGTGAATAAGTTCGTGATTTTTTCATTAATTTCATTGTAAATTTAAAGTAATTACTGTTTATTACTTATAATTTTCTAATATATTGGTTTTTGTGTTGCAGTTTTAATTACTAGCATTCTATAATGCTTTGTCTTGTTTTGGATAATGACGCCATTTTGTCGCGCCGGCTGATCGTAGAATTATTTTGTAATAATGTAGTGAATCCCCTGTGCGATCCGGTGTAGAATTATATATTTGCTTAGTTTATTACACCACTTTTAAACAAATTGCAAATTAACGGTTTTATAGGTTCTAAATACGATAAAATTACATAAGTAATACCGCTAAACATGCTTCCTTTTTTGCCCAAAAATTCCGTCGGTATTATTTATAAACGTTTCGTAGGAACTACGTAGTTATCGATTAGCTTAATTTTCTTCTTATTAGAGTAATGTATTCATTGTATTGGTAATAGTTGTCCATTCCCATGCTAATGAACATTTTTCGTAATAAGTTGAGAAATCAATTTCCAGGGAGGCAATGAATGTTTCGATTCAGATGATAAAACAATGACGATATCAATGAAAGAACAAGATCCAATGCCCGGGGAGGTAAGTGATAATTCATTGTTTTGGTCAAAATATGGTCGAATAATTTGTTCTTTTACAAAAAAGTGTAAATACATTATCACTGGGTATCTCACAATGAAACAAGATGTTCTTCATCAGCTTATAACAGGGCACTAATGGAAATAGATATTTTGCATTGGTATATATTTATTGTGTATATTGTGTGTACAACCACAAGTGCAGTGATTAGCATTAGATGCTAGAATAATAATTATATTTTGAAAACAGGTTGAACTGGGCAAACCCCAATAAATTTTATCTTTTACTTTTGCTCATTTAATTCTTTAACTTTTAGTTTACATTCCCCGAGGCTAAGCTGAAGGCTCTGGAAGATAAGATTTCTCACCCTCGTTGGGTGGTGCCTGTCCTGCCTGAACAAGAGCTAGAGGCACTTCTCATAGCAGCTACTGAACTAGCTGTTAAGGGTAAGCTTTATAAACATATTATTATAGTTTACCATTTTAAAACTTGCCTCGTTGTTATTTACTATTTTGCTATGATTTCAATACTCACATATTATGTATTGAACAAAAGTCTTAATTTTAGTCACGATGGTTTATAAGCCATCCTAATTCAATATAAATTTCTTGCACCATATAAGAGTCAACATGAAATTTTTTATTATTGTACAGGCGAAGATTTTAATCACACAGCTTGCCAGAGGTTTTACAATGATTCACTCACAGTCTCATTCACAAAGATTTTAACTGATGATGCAGTATCATCTTGGAAGAACAACATTCAGCAATGTGTTAGATCAAACTGTGAGAAGTTAGTCAAGCTATGTGCTATGAAACTAGATGATCCCCGGTTTCTACATCTGCTGTCTATGGTTTTCAATCCTAACAATAAGTAAGTGAATATTAGTTTAAGTTCTTATCATTGTTGTATACAGTATGGAGAAAGTGCACGCTATTTGTTTATTGAAGTATCCAAATAAAGAAATAAAATATTCACATAGTTGAGATCAATTTCAGAGACAAATAGATTTTATGCAGGAGCTAAGCTAGAGTTGGGGCAACTCGGAATGCCATGGCATAAGAGTTTACTGACCCAACCCAATTTGGACATAGTATTCTTATCTGTGGTTCTGATTTAACATGAACAAACACACAATACAATAACATTTGAACTGTTTTTCTCAGCGGAACATATGTTCCGCCTGGACAACCAGTTATAAAGTCTGTTATGACTTATGAGCATGGAGGGACAGCGGCGGTCCATAGTCTCTGCCTACCCCACCTGTGGGACACACATAACTGGTTTTCTCTGTGGAATAATAAATGTTTCCCCTAGTTAACTATTTATCAAACTTGGTTATGTGTGCAACAAAGGGCTTCGTTTTTTAATTATACTTTTCTGATGACCAATGTTTACTTCAATCCTGAAAAGCAGCGGCGGCGCTGAAAGCGGCGTGTCTGTGTAGTCGCTATGTCAGAACTCAGACATTTTTGGGAATAATAGCATAATTTTATTACCTAACAATGAATAACATCTGGCATCTTGTTTATCTCTATCTTTGTCTCAAAGCGTAGCCATCGGTCGACGCTCGTGTTCGGCTTGCCGCAGCGCGACCGTTCAAAACATCTCGAAATATGAATATGATTAAGTCGTGCGAACTGCTCTTCGCTGTCGTCAAGACCATGACAAAAAATATATTATTCTAGCCAGTCATTATGAGTTGGTCTATCAGCCCACAACTGGAAAACTTTTTTCAAGCTGACTGGCTATCTTGTATCAACTATGTCAATATGACAATAGGATGAAAATCAATTAATGCCTCGTAATGAATATTCTGCTCCTATTTTTTAGATTTCATACTTTTAATGCATCAAGAACATGTGAGGGATTATCAGTGACTACAGCTAGCACCACAGCAACATTGCCAGGTTCTACACAAGAGCCTGAAGTGTTCGCAAGGTCGCAGGATCATCGAACGCCTCGGGGATGGCTGGTCCATCTGATCAATGTGTAAGCAAATAATATATTCATTTATATTCCTTTTGAGGTATTGTGAGAAACTTTTTTAATAATTTCTTCAATATTTTTTATTAATTCTCTATTTTGCAGATTTGGTCAAGCCGGTGGTTTTGTTAAGCTAAGGGAACGTTTTGATGTAATAATGGGCTTTCTGAAGCCTGATCTAACGTCATCTGTAAATTCTGAAGAAAAGGTTTCAAGTGAAATAATTGAAAAAGAAAATGACGAAAGTACAATCAATAAAGTTGAAAATACTGACAGTGTAACTACTGTTGGGGAGGGCAGCGAAGTGAGTGTTCCTATCGAAAGATACTCGCACGATGACGAAAGGAAAGGAAGAAAGAAATTGATACTATAATCTGATTACAGTGTTCAACTCCAGCGCGAAGCGAGCAGCCTTCGTCTTTAGAGCAGTCTTTGAGCGGCGAGACTCGTGTAGCGTCCGTGTGGCAGCTTCTACGTCCACTAGGGCTTTGCCACGACCTTCTCACCCCTTACACTGTGACCACATACCTCTTGCCTGTGTTGGTGAGTGCTACTTATATATATAATTCTAAAAGCATATTAATTCTCCAATGAAATCTTTTGTTCAAGAATTTATGTTTAGGCAAAATTACGATTTACAAAAATACTAATAAGGGCGTCTTCTGTCGTGCATTTTGTTACCGTATTTAGTAGCAAGGTCGACACGCGCCAAGGTGCGTGGCAAGAAACTGTCTGGTTGATAGGCAATAACAAAAAAAGTCTACAGTATAACTTAGAAGCCAAAATATGTCGTGCGTGACTTTATAGTTTCTCCCACTTTTTACCTCTGTGACAAATAAAACTATGAGATTCCCACCTGGAGGTTAGTAACTGGCAACTTTCGCCCATAACATCTACAATTAATGCATTAAGGTTCATGTCATAAAAATGGAGAACCACTGGTGCGTTGTCACTGTCACGATTAAGATGAAATGCCTCATGCATGTAATTGCGCTGGTTACCTTCCTTCAAACTGGAAAACAACAATACCCAAAGTTATCGCAAATGGGATATATATGAGGAAATCGAAAAATACCTCCATTCCAATCCCATTCACATTCCACCTACCCGAGTGACGGGTATCTTCCGATTACCTCGCTTACATTGAAAGCACTTATTAGTCAGGACCCAGCCCTGAAGTGTGTGGATTGACTTTTATTGTAGCTTATAATTGATCCATTTTATAGGAATGTATACCAACTCTGTTAGAGAGTCTTACTGATGATGAGCTTAAACGAGAGGCCCGGGGCAGCGAAAATAAGACTGATACAGTTTCATGTTTGATACGCGCCTGTAAGTGTGTATCTGTGAAGACACCACATCATCACAACCTTCTCAAATGTAAGTAACATGTAATATAAGGATCTTTATTATTAGACTAGCCGTGACTCAACTTGTCACTTTCTCAGCTCGTCATTTTTTTATATCGTCGTTTTTCCCCTATTTCAATCGAACAACAAAGTCAACAAACATATTACTATGCTTAAAGTTCGTGAATTTTGTAAAATGACGAGTTTTAAACGTGACGGAGTTGCGATGGTATGCCGCGTTTGCGTTTACGACGATTTGCTACTAATCCCTTTAAATGTGTATTACTACCTTGAAATTACTGTTAAAAGAGGAAATCATTTAGAACCATTTGTTTTTGTGTCGCTGTTATTTTTTATTTAAATGTTATCTAGTTTCACATAAGAAAGTTTTAAAAGCAGAATCTTATTATTTTATGTTGCTTATTTACAATATTTTCAATTAAAAATAGAATATACATCAACTGACATATTGACAACAACATATTGAAATATTGTGTATGATAAACATGCGAAAGCTACATCCTTAGTATGTTGAAGAATTGAAGAAGCGTTGAAGCCGCCTCGCCATGGGCCAGCCGCATACCCTGTAGCTGCTAAGGGGCGCTGTCCTAGTCTCCCCTCGGCTGCTACATCGTATGCGACTGTGTACCAGTCACCACCGTGTTCATGGCCGTACTTGACACATGCTGTACTGTATGCTTACTGAATTTGTGTTTTCATTATATTTTCATAATTTCTTCAACTTCAAATTTATTTTGTAAATAATTGTGATATTTATATATACACTATATTTCAGCTCTTGAGATGTTTCGGTTAAAAATGATCTTACGGTTACTTCAAATGTCTTCATTCAACGGTAAAATGTCTGCACTGAATGAAATTAACCAACTCATAAGTACAATTTCTCAGCAACCCAAACCAGAATGGCTTACGCCTGCTGTTATAACAGTGAGTAATAAATTAATCAAATTAAATTGGTACTTTTGAATGTTTTATGGACAGATTGTTACAGTTTATATCATATTTTTCCAGAATTGGATTCGTGAAAATAAAGTTGTAGACATAGTTTTGCGTGACTCGCTTCATCAGCCACAGTATGTCGATAGATTGGAAAAAATGCTTAGGTTTATGATCAAAGAGAACTCTCTCACTAGAGACGATCTGGACGCCATATGGAAAGCTCAGCATGGAAAACATGAGGCTATTGTGAAGAACTTGCACGACTTATTAGCGAAACTCGCTTGGGACTTCACACCTGATCAACTAGACCACTTGTTTGATTGTTTCAAGGTAATTGGCGTCGTGATATTTTGCCGAAAATTCGTTTCTTGTCAAAAAACAACGAGTTAATTTTCTTTAATTCACATTTTCAGGCTAGCTGGGCTACCTCTAGTAAAAAACAAAGTGATAAATTATTAGAAGTTATCAGACGATTAGCGGAAGATGACAAAGACGGTGTAATGGCGAACAAAGTAATATATATTAAATTTTTTTATATTCCCGTTTCTTGTATCGTACATCTTTGTAATGAAATATTTAATATATTCTTGTTGTTATGCAGGTGTTGGTTCTGTTTTGGAATTTGGCGCATTCGCATGAAGTATGTACAGAAATCATGGACGTGGCTCTAGCGAACCTCATCAAGATACTCGATTATAGCTGTAGCCAGGATCGTGATGCACAAAAGACGCTGTGGTTGGACAAGTACGTACATTGCAAAGCTGTAAATGATGTACATCGGCTAGTTTCGGCTTCGTATTTACTCACACGTTTGCCACAGAGATGACGCACTTAGAAGCCAACTAGACGATGTTCTTTATTTACCGCAAATATCTGTATTTCCCTTTTTGTTAAGTATTATAAATTCTAAAGATTTACTTCGTACCGAGCATGTCAGATTTTTTTTAAAGTATATGTACTCGTAAAGTTACTTGTATGTAACGCCCTCTCTGTCTAATTAGAAATTTAAAACAATAAAGAAAAATCAATCTTACATTGCTATTTGTTAACCAAAACTCCATCCCATCTATACATACTATAAAACAAAGTCGCTTCCCTCCGTTTGTCCCTATGTATCTATGTAATCTTAGATCTTTCAAACAACGCAACAGATTTTAAAGCGGTTTTCAAAAATAGATAAATTGATACAAGAGGAAGGTTTAAAAACAAAAAAAAAGTGTAGATAAAGGTAAACGTAAAGTAGGTGTACGCAAACAAAATCGCGCCGGATCCACTAATGCATTGAAAAAGAAATTCAGCCATCGTGGCTTATTCCCTAATCCAAAATCTCCCCGTCAGGTGCGTGGAAGAATTAAAGACCAACGAGAAGTGGGTGCTACCCGCGCTGAAGATGATGCGCGAGATCTGCTGCCTGTACGAGGCGGGCGGCGGCGGCGCGGCCGTGCGCCCGCACGTCACCCGCCAGGAGCTCATCGAGAGACTGCAGACGCAGCACTCGCTCGTTATCCTGGTCACGGACTCGCTCACGCACTATATGGACGGCGTGCGGAACAAATTGGCTGGTCAGTTCTCTTTGGTTTATTGTCCTAATTATATTGTAGCATCCGGACGACTTCGTCGTTTTGTCGAACTTGCCCTGTTTCAAAGTTACAAAGTTGGCAACGGTCGTAGCCAATTAGGAAAGCGCCTTACAGTATGTTTGGCAATTTTATGATAGTTTGGGCTGAAAAAAAACCGTAGTTCAAAGAATACAAGGTTCAGCTGTATAACCAGCGGTGGCAGTCCATCCTCCCGTACTGTATGCATGGCCGCAACCAGCGATCTGTTGGGCTCTATACTCAGTAGTTTGTAATTAAATATATAGAGTCAAATCTTGACATTTAATTTTCAGATGAGGGAGAAATTGACTGGGATAATTGGCTACCTGACGGCAGATATCCTCACGCATCACAAGTACACGAACGCTTAAGTTTCCTGAGATTTTTACTCAAAGACGGACAGCTTTGGCTTTGCGCGGAACAGGTGAGGTTTCATTTGTCTTAAGATTGTCATGTAATTGTTTTAACAATGACCAATTTATTTATTTGGCAATTGTTTAGGCGAAACAGATATGGGTGTGTCTGGCGGAGCGACCGGCTCATCTGGGCGACCGAGAAGCCTGCTTCCGGTGGTTCAGCAAACTAATGGGGGAGGAGCCAGATTTGGACCCAAACATCAACTTGCATTTTTTTCGTCGGAACATTATGACATTGCCTCCAAATTTATTAACCCACGCTGGTATAAAGTGTTTCGAAAGGTACCCATTATATTCAAATAATCAATCTTTACCAATTTTGAAGTTTCTATACAGTGTAACATAAGTAATGGTATATTTGTATTTCAGGTTTTTTAAGGCAGTTAATTCCAAAGAAGGCAAACTGAAAGTAAAACGACGTAGTTTTCTACTTAACGATGCTGATCTCATAGGATTAGATTACTTATGGAGGGTAAGTAGTCGGTTTCGGGTCATCGTAACTTATTGATAAAGGCAAACAAAGTGATTTTAATGTGAAGTTTATTATATAATAAAGAGAATGTTGCGCCTGAAATCCTTTTTTGCCCTTCGTCTCATTTAGCCGTATCATCCTAAATTCTCTTCCATCCTATCATTCATTTTATCAATTATTATGGAATGAAGTCTATTACTTCCACAAACTCGTTTGAGTGTCAGTGATTCTGATTGTTACGAAGTCTTTGTGTCTAAACTGACTGAATGTGAGAACTGCATTTCTTATTATTGTACCACCTTCATTGTTAAAGTACAATGCAAGAGCATAAGTGCCTAACCACCTTAAGAATCATATTTCATTGCACTACTATGCAGTTATTAAACGGTTTTTAAAGCATTTATGGATTAAATTTTTATTTATTATATAAAAAATACCCCTAGGTAAAGGACAAGTCCTTTGGGCGTAAGGGACAGCTTATTCTGCCTTCTTCAGCGAACTGATTTTGGCAAAAGATGCACTTATGTGCATCTTTAGCCAATGTGTGCTCTAATATGCTCTTGGACTATCGAATTTATAGCATAACATAGAGCGCCGGTAGCTGGGCGGTTGAGTATTCAACTCGTAAGCGAGAGGTACCGGGTTCGAATCCCGCTGCGCCCATATACTGACTCTTGTCTGAGTTATGTACATTAGTTGAATTCTAACCGATGCTCTTACGGCGAGGGAAAACATCGTGATGAAACCTGCAAATTCAGGCAACTGAATTTGTAACCATGATCCAATCTGGTAGGAGGGCGTCAAGGCGGACCCCAGGCCCTCGTTCTCTCAGCACAACTGGGATATTAACGCCAAGATAATTATTTTTGTTTTATCACAGCCCATAACAGTCCACTGCAGGACTCAGGGCCTCTTCCACGAAAGGGGAGGTTACTGCCATAATCTCCACGATTGACAGGCGTGTTGGAGATCGTAATCGTAATTCCCTCGTCCCACCCGGCAGGTGATAACGGAGTGCGAGGACGAGATCTCGGCGCGCGGCACGGAGCTGCTGCGCGAGGTGAGCACGTGCGTGGGCCCGCAGCTGGCGCCCGCGCACCACCACGAGGCGTTCCTCACGCAGTGCTGCGCGCGCACGCAGCGCCTGCAGAAGGAGATGGAGAGCGCCGAAGGTGGGTGCCTCTACTATCAATAAATAAAAATAACCAATCAAGTGTCCGGCGCGCAAACTTACCAACGTTACTCACATCCGCGCACTAATATGTAACACCATCGGGCCGCGCATTTTCGAGAAAAACAAATATTACCATAGATGAGAAATGTCTTATAGAGCCATATTAGTATCATAGATGAATAATTTAATACAGTACCATCTATTGACCTCTTGTAGAACAAATGGCAGCTGTCAACAGATAACAAACTGACTTGGGGCCTGTAGTACCTTTGGACAGTTGAGAATTTTTTTTCGAGTACTACACTTCCCGTGGACATGTAAGTGGGTAATAGGCTTAGACAATTCACATAGCGCCATCTAGTCCCAAAGTAAGCGAAGCTTGTGTTATAAGTACTAGATAACTGATAAACTACTTATATACTCTTAAATACATACTTGTTATACATATAACACCCAGACCTGCAACAGAAATTAAAATTAATCATTTCAATTTCTGCTCGGCCGGGAATCGAACCCGGGACCTCTGCGTGACAAAGCGGCATGTTAATCAACTGAACTCAGGTCGTCACGATAAGAAAATAATGAGTCATCGTTTTCCGCCGGGCTAGCCCCGCCCATCGACCAATCGGGTGGCTACAAATTAGAAAGCTAATTTCACAGTAATCAATTGACGGCAAAAATAATAAAAATTAATACATCGCTGGTTGGAATAAACAGCGAATAGACTCGCTGCTAAGCGCAAGGATATCCTTGAGTTTATTTTTTATTTGAGACAAATTTGAATTTTACTCCACTATCTACACTTTTACTCACTGTTTTCTTAACGCGAATGGGCAACGAGTAGTTTCAAGTGTAACAGCACCGCCACAAGATGGCGCATTACACGTACCGTTTCCGCTTCGTAATGAATCTAGGCTCATGACTCATGATCATTTCCGACTTGTATAACACCATCAGATTAGATTATGACGGCGGCAACATTTACGCAATATTTACGGCAACGTACACCACTATAAATATGGAACCCTGTTTAATTATGAAAAAGAAAGCCCAAATACAACTACAAAATTCAAAAAGTTCGACAAATCCTAAAAATTTGGACAACCACTGTATGTTTATTCGTTCTTGCCCTCAGATGCTGCAGAATGTTGCACTAGGATGTGCAGGATAATTCGTGCCATACAAGAATATGTAAACGAATGTGATAGAAGATTTTCATCTGAACGGCAAATTTTGCCAATTTATCGCTCAGGACGGGGCAGGCAGTGTACAATAATAGTCAGATTCAATTTTCAAACAGGCCAAAGACAAATTGATGACATTGAAATTTTCTCACACTCTAACGAAACATTACACTCCTTGAGAGCTGCAATCCAAAGAAGGTATGTGCACATACAGAGTAAATCAAATATATTTGTATATTTTGTTACAACATGACATGTACTCTATTAATTTTTGTTGCAGACTGAAGTGCGCTTCAGACGGTAATATAAAGTTAGAGATGTTTGTAAATAAGCTAGAGCTGTACTTGAACAGCGACATCTTAGATCCCAGCCACGACAGAAAAATATTATCCCAGATTCCTCTAAGAGATAAAGCTGTGATTGTAGCTAAGGTAAGCTGTGGTTGCGCAACAACAAAATACGCAGATGCATATGTTTAAAGTCGTCTGAAGCTAATAGGTGTTATATTGTAGGTGTATGACGGACAAGTGTGCGGGAGCGGGGGTTGTGGTTCATCAAACGAATCCAGCAGTGATTCGAGTACTTCGTCGCCGCCTCTACCGCCCACGCCGGAACACGCCTTGCCTGGCGTTGTAAGTATCTATAAAATGTCTACATAAGTTACCAATCATCTTTGTTTATCCCATATAATAACCTTAACATTGTTTTTCCAGCTATTTGCCCAAGGTACATGGTATTTGCCGTTTATACTGGATCTAGAACACGTTGGCATCTCCAAAGGGCACGGTCCACTGACAGAAGCGGCCCATTTGCTGTCTCAAATTTGCCCAGCACATAAGCAAACGGTATGTATGGCAACATGGCTAGCCTGACCAAAATTGCATTAGATGTCGCCACTGACGAGTAAAATCCGTTGTTAAAATACCAGCAGTAAATTGGATTTCAGCCAATAGAACGGCGGTATTTTGACAGTGACAAGACCTTACTCGACAGTGGCGCCAACTGGTGAGCACAATAACGATAGCCCCTTTTGGGCCTGCCTTTGTTGTTTTTCAGGAATTCATTATCTTATTAATTTATTTTATTTACAGGTTGAGAAACTAACAGAGGCGTTATTATGCCGGGAAGACACGAAACTAAGGGACATGTTCTATGGCCCTGCACCACCTACTGTAGCTTATAATGTTGAGGTACGTCACTATATTTTCTAACAAACATTTATTTATCATTCGTTTTTATTTTATACTTTGTAAAATGTCAATTTCACGTTTCAGGTACTGTACAGTATGGTGATGCCATCTTCAGACACGAGGCTCGAGCGCAGTCGTGGCTTCCAGCTGGCCTGTGTGAAAAAGGCGCCGCTCCTAGTACAGTGTCTGTCAGACAAGGACTTTTTACAAGGAGCTGCGCCACACACGAGAAGGTATTACATACCCGTACTCACTAGAATACATTTTGACCCGGGGCCTTAATCTACTAACATTTTCAGCTAAACCTAAAAGAATGCAACTGCAGCTAAAAATCACATGCCTTCTTTCTTTTTCACTACTTCAGACTAGGCTGTGGTTGTTTGGTTTTATGTTTATAAGGCCCCAGTTGTCGTATTGACCGTGCTAACTATTCTCAAATTTGTTGCAGAGTGGGCTATTTGGCCTTAGTGAGACTCGCTAAATTAGCGCTTTACACTATAGGACACCTTTTTGAAATTCTTGCGCCAGACGGTTCGGACAACAATGTAGACAAAGAGTTCAGGTACATTTTTTAGTTCATTTTCACATTCAATAAATAAGTGAATATAACTAATAAATAAATTTAATTTACGTATTGGCTTACAGAATGGATGTCACCATATTGAGAGAAGCATTGCAAACTGTACCGAACCACAGTTGCGAGTTGATTGTGAAGGCCATAGCTGAGAAGTTGGCGAATGCGCTCGGGGAACAGGTAAGGAAATCTGAAAGAACCACTCGCTACTCTTAGTCGGAAAACTCGCCACAAATAGTGAAGGAGCTCGGAATGAATAGTTGTAATAATAAACCTTTTTCACGATTTAAAAATCTACCAGGCGCTACTGGGAAATAAGGTCCGTCGTCAAAATGCTGCTGCACTATTGAACAGAAACGACATCTGTAAAATGACGAATCTTTTTCAGCCAATGAGAGAGCTTTATTTTGATAGCAACCAAAAGAAATTGGACATAGAAGGAGCCTACTCACAGCTGAAGTCATAGTCTATATTTTGTTTCCTTTTTGTTAATGGTGCATATCACGTGTCGAAAAGGGACGGCTATAAGTTGTCAAATACCCCTCCATAACCACTGCTATTGTCAAATTTGGTGGCTTAGTTTTTGTATGTTGTGACAGAGTGACCAGTGTACATTCTCTATACTTTTAAGAACACAATCGTCTGTTTGTGACAGGTGGTAACCAGCGGCGACGAAAGAGATTCTGTGTCTTCGTTAGTATGGTGGCGCGTCCCCACCATGGCGACAGTGCGCGCCCTCTACGCGCTCTCGTACACGGTCGCCCAGCCGTTCGATGTCATCAACGGCATGGTTCATCCCGATGACGTCACCTGTAAGTAGTCAATGTTTTTTAGCATAATGATGTAAGTTTCATTAGCATAGCTTTGGCTCGCAGGAGTCGATTTTCACCGCCATACACGGAGGTTAAGCTGTGTGGTGTTCGTCAGAGTTTCTACTCCATTATTATTATTAGCATTCTTATAGCACCAACTTATGTCTGGCCATACCGCCCCCGCTGGGCACAGGAAGGCGAGGCCGGCCCAAAAAGCGATGGCTTGACGTCATCGAGAATGGTACGCGTGCCAATAAGCTCACCACCAAGAATGCCGAAAACCCGAGCGAGGTGGGCCAACAGTAGCAGGAGGGCGGACCCTGGGCCCTCGCGTGCCGTGCGGGGAGCAACCGGGACATAACGCCGAGATTATAATTACCAACCCGGCTTCTATTCACCGGCGTCGTACAAGGCGACTAATATAAAAATGGGCACCAGCGTTTTTTGCGGACTGTCAAGCGTAGACATTACGGTAAAACCCTGCACTAATGTAATAAAAGAATACTTTTAATTAATGCAATAACACCTTTTGAATGTTCCGTGCAGTGGTCCGCGAGTGCATGGAGGTAGTGACCATACGCATGGCGCTGGGCGGCGGCCACCTGGAGACGCTGCTCCACGAGACGTGGTGGCACGACACCGCGCTCTACTTGATGATCGACTGTCCTAGCGCTCAGGTGAGTTTGGTCCTTTTGTCTTATGTCGTTTGATTACTACAACTTTAGAAATCTATACGTGTATCATTCCGAATCAAACACCAATAAAATTGTAAAACTTGACTATAATTTTTGCCTTAGGTCTATTCAATAAAAAAATACTTTTCTGTACCATCCGTTTGAAAAACGATTCCGACAAAATTACAAGGATTTTATCTATTCTAAATTCCTATAAAAAAGAAAAAAATCGATAATCAATCCCTCTGCAACCAATCAATCTACACAGTGCAAATAGATCCCGTTGGTCAGACTAACCCACCTCCGCCCAGGATATCACAGCACAGCTCAATCTTCTTCCCCGTCGTCCAATTTCCTTCTGCATTCTCTCTCCCTGTTTTTCCTATTCCTCCTCTGCTCTCCTCTCACGGTACCATGCGCATGCTAACTTTCCACTAACCTCACGAAGTTCGCCTCCGAGGACACAAGGTCCGCAAAGTAGACCGGGCCTGCGTCCTTCTACTCTAACCCAGCAACCCACAAACTGTGGTCCCTAGTCTCCAGAGCCCTCCAGAATGGTATGGTATTCCTCCTGTTCTCGGCTCTTCACCACATATAACCCGACCTTTCTGCACCAAACTGAGGCAGCTTACGTCACCGTAGCGACGTACGTGCCATAGTACAGTATCGGGAGTAGATACCCTAGCAATTTTCCCAAAGCATCTTCCCTCTCCCCCATTTTCTGTGCGTGGGCTGATACCGAGGCCGTTGTCTGACCATCAAACTGACCGACTCGGATTTTTTGCAAACCAAACCTTACATACCCATTTTGTTACGGCAGGTGCGCGTATCGTGCGCCGAACAAGTGCTGGCGATGTGCGCGTGGGGCGGCGGCGACGGGGCGCGGGCCGCGCTGGGGGCCCTGGGCGCTCTCGGGGCGCTGGGGGGCGGCGCGGGGGCCCCGGGGGGCGCGGGCGGGGCGGGCGGCGCGCGTCTCGAACGCCACGCGCGCCACGCACAGCAGTTCCTGCAGTTGCTGTGCCGGCTCGTCGCGTTGGCGGGGCCCACGCCGCGCACCGCGCTAGACTTGGCGGTCGAGGTGGGTGGACTTTACGAAGAGAAGTTTTGTTGGAGTTCTATGCTTTTTTAATTGATGCAGTATGTTATGTAGGAAATTATTCGAAAATAAAGTAAAAGTTATGTCACCGTTTCCGTAACACGGAAATCTATTAGGTGGCCCTACTGAGACGTGTGGTGTGATCTTCTGGCAAAATACAATGGTGTTAAACGGATCTCGCCAATGATGGCTGTTTCTATCCCATGGCACGAAAGTGATCGAGTACCACACTTTAGGCCTCGATCTCTTTAGCGCCGTCTACTTTTATCGTGTAATACTCATTACAACAAAAGCTATTTGTAACTTAAATAAATAAATTGGGAAATAGTTACTATCTCAGATGGTATATTTTGTGTCAGGTCGCCTGGCTGCGGGCCGTCCGCGCCAACCCCGAGACGCTAGACGATACGTTGCTGGAAGGCCACCTCAACCTCACCAAGGAGCTGTTTGCGCATGTGCCTGCGCAGATCAAGTATCAATACGGCGCTCATCCCGACCACATGGATTCCGGCTTGATAAAGGTATGCTTACGAGACAAATCTTAATCTAATTATGTTACTTAAAATAAAATCAATCGATAACATTTTATTGTCGTGTTCGGTATTTTTAAATTTTTGAGAAAAAGATCGTGTGATCGTGAACCACGGTCGTGTGGTGTCCGGCAGAGTAGAATAGCACTAACCCCTTACACTCGTGGGTGTCGTACAAGGCGGCAAATGTTTTCGAGACAAAACTTCTAGAGTCTCCGTAGACTGGAAAATGGGCAGCAGCATTTTTCATCGTTATATTTAAAACACTGCGATCCAACCCGCCTGTCAAGCATGTAGATTATGACATTAATCTCCCCTTTCGAAGGAGTGGCCCTAAGTCTTGCAGTGGACTGTTATCGGCTGTGATGATATAGAATGTTCTGCTCGCGAAGCTAACTAAACTAGGAGATGAAATTCTATATCAAAAGTGTAAACAAATTGCCCCCATAAAAATAACCCCAAGGGTCCACCCCTTGGGGTTACTTAAAATAGTGTTGTTTTAAATATCCATACGATTTTAAGGGTATGTTCCGGGATTCCTTCCGCGTACCTTTAAAACATTATGTCATACGATTTTATTTCATTTTAAATATGATAACTTTTATCATTATTTCAATTATTTTAAATATTCCACCCCTTAGGTTTATTTTTTATTTTTTACAATTCATATACACTTCTGATCTTGAATTCCATCTCCGAGTTCACCACTCTGACACCCCTGTCCACCCCCACAGGAAGTGACAACCGAGTTCCTCTGGCCATACTCATGGGCGTGGTGCCGCATGGGCGAGGGCGACGCGGGCGCTATGGGCGCTATGTCCGCGACCGAGCCCCAACCGCCGCTGTGCCGCGCGCCGGGCTCCGCCGCCGCCGCCACCGACCTGCTGTTGGCTTTGGTGCAAGGCTGCGTGCCCAATATGGACGCGCTCGCTGATCTGCTCGATTTGATGTTCTATTCTGGTTAGTTTGTTGTTTTTTTTTTGTAAATGAGGGCTAAGTTGCCAGTATGGTAGGGCTACCTTTTACCAAACTGGTAGCCCTACCGTACTGCCTTTGTTTTCTTTTCTCAATACTAAAATGAAAGAGATAGCATTATCTATGTCGCGCCTTTTCTCGCTTGTCGCGCGCGAGAGCACACTTGTGCTAGCCGTACTGAGGCTAAGTACAAATTTTAGTCTAGAGAACATTTTAAAGCAAACTATCATCTGTAATAATCTGTATTTTACAAATAGTAGAGACAAATCGTGTATTAAATAAGAGCTACCGCGTTTCACTTTTGCCTCTAGATGGTGCCACAAAGTCTGCTGTCAGAATAAGCTATTTATCTATTTGCCGTTGGGTAGAATAGATTACGACTTAAACTAGATAACGACTTAAACTAGAATGCCCGAACGTCGAATACAACAAATCCTGAATTTTTTAGAGATTGTAAAGAATAAACGAATCCTGATGGTTATTTTTCCGTTTCATATCATGGTTGAGCTTAAATTTGCGACTACTTTCAGCCCTTCTAGCTTGCCAACAAGCCAACAATAGATTAATATTGTCTCTCCCCCCGTCCCAGATAAGAGCATGCCGCTGACTGAGTGGGAGTACATACCGTGCGTGGGCCCGCGGCCGCCGGCCGGGCTGGTGGGGCTGAAGAACGCGGGCGCCACCTGCTATATGAACTCGGTGCTGCAGCAGCTGTACTGCGTACGCGCCGTCAGGGATCCGCTGTTGACTGTACAAGGTAGGCAAGGGGGAGCTGTTTTTATCTGGTGCCCATAGCACGATTCTGGGTACTCATTTATTTATTTATTAAATCTTCATGCACAAAATAGTACAATGGCAGACTTAAAGCTAAAATAGCCTTGCCTTATCAACCAGCCAACCAGGAGATAATGGGTAAAGAAAAAGGTAGGCGGTGCAAGAGAAGCTACTAGACAAAATGGAGGGGAACCGTTTATGCAACTATAACCGAACCATCCCCATTACGTAGACCCTCTATTGGTGTCCACGCGAAGTTTCGAAAGAACGTTTTTCGCTCGTACGATTCGGATGTGGAATGCGTTCCTAGCCATAATGTTTCCTTTCAAGAGGTATGTTAAGAGGTCTGCTTAAAGGCGGGAAACGCATTGGTAGCGTCCCTGGTGTTGCTGATATCCATAGGTAGCGGTGACCACTTTCCATCAGGTGGCTCGCTAGCGTGTTTTTCTACCGCATTGCACTAAAAAAAATTGTATAGGCCGCAGGATGGTAAGTCTTTCAGTTATTTGCTTGAGAGCCAGTTGCAGAGGTTACTTTACCGCGTGCACTAATCCACTCCCTACTGAATTCGAGCTGTGATAAAACTCTGGTCGGGCTTAGATGTACGATATAGTCGGTTATAGTCGGTACACACAGAAAGAGCATTGTTTTATTTAGTTCCTTGTTTTCAGGTGCAGCAACGGACCCAAACGAGGATTTCTCGGGCGAAATTGTACATCACACGATTGTAGAGAACAATGTTGAGGTGGTTATTTGTTGTGTTCTGCCAATTCTATAATTATATTTACTCTAAAAAAGAAATGAGTTTGACGATGCCATTTTCTTTCACAGAGCAACAGTGACTACAACATTACAATTTTAAAACAAGTGCAAGCAATTTTTGCACACCTACACTACAGTAAACTTCAGTACTATGTTCCTAGAGGTCTTTGGGCGCATTTCAGGTACTTATCTCATTATCAAATTAATTCAATTTGTTGTCAGTCTAAACTGAAAACACGTGTACCATTATACTTTTTACTGTTTCAGGCTTCAAGGTGAACCAGTAAATTTAAGAGAGCAACAAGATGCAGTAGAGTTTTTCATGTCCCTAGTGGAGTCCTTAGATGAAGCCCTGAAATCACTGGGGCAGGAGCAGCTAATGGCGAAGACTATGGGAGGAACATACTCTGACCAGAAAATATGTAAAGGCTGCCCTCATAGGTATGAGTATTTCCATATTTTAATAATAGCTTTTGATGTTTCTCCAGTGTGACAATCTTTAAGGAATAGACATTTCTATGATTGAAGCTCAATGAGAGTTTTCACGATTTGTGAAGCGTAAAGTCCGTTGTCAAAATACTGTTGTTCTATTGGACAGAACCAAACGCTATAAAATGACAAATATATATTTCAACCAATGATGGGGCTTTATTGTGACAGAAGACCTTATGTCACAGTAGCACCATCTCGTGGATTTTGTAGTCACGAAAACCCTCATTCATCACATGTGTCGCATCACGTATGTTTATTCTATTACAGATACTGCAAAGAAGAGCCATTCAGCGTAGTATCGCTGGACATTAGGAACATGTCTCGACTGCAAGAGTCATTGGAAGCTTACGTTAGAGGAGAACTATTAGAAGGCGCCGATGCCTACCATTGTGATAAATGCAACAAAAAAGTATGTATAACATGTTTAAATCGTAATATTTAGCGATTTATAAAGGAATATCTGTAATGTTCGCTGTTCATTCTGCAGGTGGTGACTGTTAAGCGTTTATGCCTGAATAAACTGCCCCCAGTTCTAGTCATACAGTTGAAGAGATTTGAATACGATTTTGAAAAAGTGTGCGCAATCAAGTTTAACGATTATTTTGAGTTCCCTCGGGAGCTGGATGTTGAGCCCTATACAGGTATAATCTAGTTTTTATTCATTTGATCCCTTAGTTAATCATATCTTTTATTGTTAAAAGATTTAATTCTTAGTTTACTAAATGGCAATTGTTATAGAAATTTTTAAGTCTGTGCTATCTTAGGCTGTCTCTTAACTGTAGCGGAAAGGAGTGAAGCAGAGCTGTGCCAATATTAACCAATATGATTGCATAAAATCTCTGCTGCGCTTCAGTGATTGGTTAATATTAGCACAGCTAAGCTTCGTTTCGCTCCACATGGTTCCAGTGGACAGGCAGCCTAAAACTAGTAACAGACATTCCGTTTTTACTGGAGCCGACCAACCGTCAGTTGCAGTTGATACTAATCCTTACGGTGTACAAAATTAACTTGCTTTTGGGTGCGGGAGACATGGTCGGACGTCAGACCAAGGTCGGCTCGCCCGCGCATCCGATTAGTATCAACCGCAACTGACGGTTCGGCTCCAGCCTAATCGTAACGTCTGTTACTAGTTGAAGGAAAGACCTTTCTCGAATCTGACCTCGGGAAGTGAACTGTTGTTGTAGTGATGTGTCCAATTCTTCCCAGCGTGGGGCCTGGCGAAGGCGGAGGGCGATGCGACGTTGTGGGAAGGCGGCGAGGAGCGCGCGCCCGAGACCCGCTACCAGCTCAGTGGGATCGTCGTGCACTCGGGACAGGCCTCCGGGGGACACTACTACTCATATGTGCTGCTCAGGTAAGGACCCATCCATTGGACGCGACACGCGGCATTGTTTGGGGTAAAGGTTTTTTTTATCAACGCAGTGATAAACGAGCAGACAGTCTACATGATGGTAAGTGGTAATTGTCGCCCATAACATGTGCGATCTAGTAAGCGGTAACTGTTGCCCATAACATGTACGATTCATGCGTTTAGATTGTAGACAATAGAATCGCAGGTGCGTTGTCACTGTGAGGGCTAAGATCAAATGCCTCATGCCTGTAATAGCGCTGGCTACCTCTAGCTGGCTAGCTTGCTCTCTGGTAATCTTGTCCTTTACCAGACTGGTTTTGACCGACGGAATAATTTACAGCAAAGGACGGTGATTTAGATTTCGAAATTAAAATCACCCCACCTTTTGTGACTCGCACTCTGTTCCCCCCATTTTAGGCTATGAAGAATTAAGGTTTCCGACTTACTGTATAATGCGGTTCGCTCGGCTTAGTGTATTTATGCATTGTAGTATATTAGAATCAGTATTTGAACTGCATGCTGCAATATGGCAGTTTTTAAACTGCAAAGTGGCGGTCCGCCTCGAGATTGATCAGCAATAACGAATCTGCATCCAAACTACAGTTTTGAAACTGGAATGCAGTTTGGACAAAGACAACCCCATTGCAACAATGTAGTTTATTACAATTTGTGCTCACATCGCCGGCCAAATTGCTCTTTATTACCTTTGAATAGAATCGATAGTCGAATGTCCATTATCGCAGGGACAACGGCAGCGCGCGCGGCCGCTGGGTGAAGCTGGACGACGGCGACGTGTCCGAGTGCGCGATGCACGACGACGAGGAGATGAAGGCGCAGTGCTTCGGCGGCGAGTACATGGGCGAGGTAACTATGTATTTTTTTATACCACTTAGGTGACAAACAAGCTTATGGCCTGCCTGACGGTAAGCAGTCACCGCAGCCTATGGACGTTTGCAATACCAGGGGTATCACCCACGTGGTGCCGACCAACTATGAGCGATATCGACCATACTGAATGCGGCGTAAGGAACCAAGATGTCGCTAATAGGGAAACTATACAGACGCCCCTCACGGTCGTTATTATTGTTGTTACGCTCAATTGTTTTATCTTTTCCTAATGAGACGTATACACGACGGAAAAGGAAACTATACGCAATGTTTCTGTATGAGCTTTTCGAAACATCACACTTGATGAAGACGAATCACGAACATAAAAAGATCATAATGAGGGTAACGTTTTAAACGATCGCGGTCATTATCACATTTTTTAAGTGGTTAGTATGTTCCGGGTTTCCTACCGTGTGTACCTTTGTTTACGAGAAGTCCGATATTTCGACGCAGTTGCATTCAACATGGTCACGGGACGACTAAAACTACATAATGAGGGTGTTTGGGATTCCACCATACATAAGCTGACGTTATTGAGACGTGACGACGTGATTCGTCACTATATCGACAACTAATCTCACATCTGTAGCGGCATCTGGCGGATTTTTGAATCGCATACAACTTCTTTGAATATTACTTCCCATATTTATCAGTAAAAATATATATTTTATCAAAAATAAATACACGTTCGTTCAAAGTACGCATTTTCTATCTATAACGTTGTAAAAATGTTCCAGGTATTCGACCCAATGTCCAAGAGGATCTCATACAAACGACAGAAACGATGGTGGAACGCATACATGTTGTTTTATACCAGGAAAGACACCATAGAGACCCCAGGCCTCGTGCAGTCTATGCAAAACTTAACTCTCAAGTAAGTGTGCTTCATTATATGGATGGATATTGCAAGAGATGTAACAGATTTATGCAGGCTTCTCTTTACAAATAACCAATTCGTTATTTTCAGGGAGACTTCCATACCGCGACCAATATGGCTATCTGTACGGCGGAGTAATATCGCGTTCTCGCACAACCAAGACCAATTTAGTCTGGAACATTTCAATTTTATGAAGAAACTGTGTTGTATGCGGATACAAGTTTTGCCAGGTTCACAGAGCGCAATTTGGGTAAGCTATTTACTAATACCAATTATGTATTTGTGTGTTTCTGTTTTAACTTACCTTAATATAAAAGTACTTACTACTGTCGTTAGGATGTCCAGTTAGTTATCAATTATAAATGAAACATGATGTGTTTACCTATCATTGGTTTTACACTTAAAACTAGACTACAAAATGTATATAAATAGATTATACCTATGTATCTTGTGTACAAACTATTGGTGAACCAAAATAAATAAATAAATGTGTATAATTTCATTTAACTGATATTAACGTGACATATGAAATTGCCATGTAATTGTTTCAGGGGCCTGAACACGAGGAAATGTCGATGCTCTGTGTGAAATTGGCTACGAAATTCTTATTCCAAGTCGGTTTTCATACAAAGAAGGCACTACGTGGGCCAGCAGCCGATTGGTAATCATTATTCGTAGCTATCGTCTATTGCATTATTACGCAATGCATCAAACATTCTAATCCATGCATGTCATTACTTACAGGCACGATATATTATGTCAGCATTTGAGGTGCTCGCAAGCTGTAAGGACGTGGTTTGCGACAGATCTATTCAAGCATCCCCATCGGTCAGTGATTCCACAAGATATAGTTAATCAACATCTGAAAGTTATTAACGTATCATATTTTTTATATCATTGTTATATTTTTTACAGATTATGCGACTACCTACTGTCGTGTCCATCTGCTGAAGTTCGCCTAGTGTTCATGAAAATCATCGTGTTCTTGGCCCACTTCTCCATCAATGATCCGCCAGGTAACTTCTGATATTATACATTCACTGATGACATTTGAGTCGCACAGGAAAAGTATTGCATTGTTTCCGTTTCCTACTTTCGACTATCAGATTAAATGCTTAATAAGGAGTAGATAGTATTCAAGGTTCCTTGATAAGTGACACGCGGCGTAGCGTAGCGTGGCGCTAATATGTTTCCGTCTTCAGTGTGATAATCTCGTCATCAATGATATGATTACTCCCTAATATTCGCTATTTTACTTACTTATTACT
Organism: Blastobasis adustella; assembly: GCA_907269095.1. NCBI lineage: Eukaryota > Metazoa > Arthropoda > Insecta > Lepidoptera > Blastobasidae > Blastobasis > Blastobasis adustella. The sequence goes on along the minus strand of OU026119.1, from coordinate 10,249,423 downwards.
CGCTAAAAGTGATAAGACCGCCTTTGGGCGCAATTTTGTTTTCTTGTGCACTGCGGCATATGTGCTCTGCAGACCTTAGGTAGATCGGACTCTAGGATAAGTAGGCTTTCAGGATGGGTACCTATCCAGTGCAATACAAGTGCAACAAAAGATACCCAGCCTCTGCAAATGCAGTGCAAGTTGCAGTACCTATCTATTTTATATTCAATGTGTGCAATAAGAAGTTAATACTCACGTTCCTCCCCCAGTCCACTGCGGCTACGCGTCGTGGTGCAGCCGCGAGGAGGCGGGCAGCCTGTCAGACCAGGTGGTGTGCAGCGTGCGAGCGCTCGCCGCGCCGCACCCGGCAGACGCGCACGCCCACGCGCACGCGCACCGCCACCTGCCGCTGCTCTACAACCTGTTCCATGCGTACGCCGTGCTCGGGCTCGCTGAGAGGCATCAGCTGTTGAGGGTGAGTGGCGTAGTGCTTGCTTAGTAACACTGTGTAATTGTCAGTTTTCAGATTTTTCCTAAAAGGCAAATTATGGATTGTGGGCAAGGCATACTACGAGCCCTCGTGCGCGAGAGCACAACCGGGACATTAACGCCAAATTGATTATTTTTTATTGTTAGTTTTAAAATTTTGGTTGTGTAATTTGACGAAATAAATATAATAAAATAAAAATAATAAATACATGTCGCAGTTGCCGCGATTGCAAAATCCACCAGACGACGCAAGGTCCGTTGTCAAAATGTTGCCGTGCCGTTGTGGTTGTCATAGTATTGGACATAAACAACAGCTGTAAAATGACGAATCCATTCCAGGAGGCTTACTATGAGCTCTTATAGCAGAACCTAAATAGAACGAGACAGCACTATACGTATCACATAAGCCTGTCTAGTTCTAAATAGGGCAGTTCTGTTTAGGTCCTGCTATAAGAGCTCATGGTAAGCACCAGGACTTCATTTTTACATCAAACCTCACGTCCCAGTAGCGCCATCTAGTTAGTTTTGGAATTGCGAAAATGCGTGTTCGTATTAATTCAAATTCGTTCTCTGCCTTCCTGGCATACATTAGCAATAGCAATGACGAGTCCGGTCACTCTGCAGACGGCTGTAATATTAAACATCCACTGCTCCTTTAGATTTATTACCACCCGTACTCTGTTCTTAATCCATAGAATTCAGAGCTGCACAGAAACGTGTTCGTTTAGGGTATGATGTTTGTTGAAGAAAATAAGTTGCTTACAACTGCATTAAAGATGAGCGACTAAAAGTTCTTTCAAATGGCCAAGTTAATGGCGCTCGGCGATTATTTTAAAATTTACGCTCGTCTCACTGTTTCTGCTAAATATATAAAAACAGTCTGCATAAAATTATTATTACTGCAGAGTAGTAGTACGAGTACAAAGGTACTCACTTGTAGCATACGACTTCTGTGACAAAAGTCCATCGTTTGTGATTATATCTAGATATTAATTACGCCTTTTCTTGTTACAGCTGAAAATCCTGGATATCGTTTTGTCGGTGTGCATGGATGATTCCTCTTCGACTATTGGCAAATACCAATACCCGGAATCAGCTAAAATACATCAGGTATGTGTGTTATTTCGTGTTGACTTCTTTGATAAAACGAATTTGTACAATCATGGTACTGATTCTCCTGTAATTTGTAACGAGAGAAAAAAGTCCTACGGGCTGAACGATCTACTTTTTCGTCTATTAACCTAGAAGCATTCCGGTAATGTATTGGTTAGCCGGATACTGGAACCTCCCCATTACCCAAACGATAAACTCCACTCCCATATAAAATGGGCTTAGGTTCGTCAAGTAGCCGAGAGATCCCGGGTAAATCTAAAAAGCTCACGGTATATGTATAATGAGTATGTATTTCAAAGTATTTAAGTAGTTAATCAATTATCTAGCACCCACAGCACTAGGTGTGCTTATTGTGGGGCTAGATGGCGCTGTGTGAATTGTCCAAGTAAAAAAAAATATAAATCCCAGGTGGTATGCGCTCTGGTGCGATGCTGCGACGTGTCAGCGCGGTGTCAGAACGCGAACGTTGCGGACGGCACGCCGCCGATGCCCAACCCGTACGGGGACCCGCCGGCGCCCGCGCCCGCAACCGCATCCGCATCCGCAACCCACGAGGTGGCTCTCGATGCACCGAGGCCGCTGCTCTCCGCCGCCGCAGCTGATATACTGTACAATAGGAGCGGGTGCGTAGCTATATCGACTAGTCTTTTTGTTTTATTGTTCCGGAAGAGACACGGTTTGACGGGCCATCTGGTGGAAAGCGGCCAGTGCCGTGTAGTTGGACATCAACAACCTAAGGGGAGCAGATGTCGAGGGCTGAAACTACTAACAGACGCCGATCCGATTTAGCTGGAGCCGAGCAACCATCAGTTGCTTACGATATACTAAATAAAGTAGCTTTTGTATTAATTCGGATGTGCGGGGCGAGCCGACTTTTGTCAGACTTCTCACCACATCCTCCGTACCCAAAACCGACTTTTTATTCAGGGAGGATTAGTATCAACTGCAACTAACGGTTGCTTGGCTCCAGCCGTCCAACGGAACGTCTGTTACTACTTTGTCCTCATACTATCTTTTTTCTTTTTCTTTTTTTTTATATTAAACAAGACAGGCATTTGACCGCCATCTCACCTGTTGGTAAGTGACGATGCGGCCGAAGATGGAGCATGCCCGTCTTGGAACAGCCTATTCACTCTAGCCTTGAAGGCATCCAGATTATATTGATCAGGGAACACACTCGCAGGCAACGCGTTCCACTCCTTAGCCGTACGCATTATAAAAGTCAAGCCAAAGCGGCTCGTGCGGATAGTTGGAAGATCCACGACATAAGGATGAAGCGCTCGCCCGGATCGTGTCTCCCGATGGCGGAAAGGGGACGGCGGAATGAGGTCGTGCAGCTGCTTCGCACACTCACCGAAATGTAACCTGTAGAAGACCGACAGACGCGCAACCCTACGCCGATGCTTGAGGCTCTGCAGCCTAGCTTCAATCAACTGTGGGTCACCAATCATCTTCTTTGCACGTTTTTCCACTGAATACAAATCCGCCAGTTGATATTTGGCTGATCCATCCCAGAGGTGGCAGCTGTACTCCATGCAGGATCGGACTTGTGCTTGATATAACTGAATCAACTGCTTTGAAGTGAAGTACCGCTTAACCTTCGAGAGGACACCAAGTTTTTTTGCTGCAATCTTTGCCTTAGAATCGATGTCCTGACCGAAGTTGAGATTGGTAGAAAGCTCAACACCTAGAAGCTGTAGGTTATCGGTAATTTCCACAGGAACATCCCGAAAAGTTGGAGTAAGATGGAATGGACTCCTTTTGGCGGAAAACAAACACGCCTGAGTTTTGGTTGCGTTGAACGTCACCAGATTGGCTTCACCCCAATCAGAGACTGCCTTGAGAGCGTTGTTCAAACGATCAACCATAGCCTCTCGTTAATACTGCATATCGTCCCTATTGGCTTTTGCATCTGACAGATATCTATCCGTTACTGTGCTTTCGTCTGCGTACCCAAAGGTACCTGGTACCGTTAGCAGATCGTTAATATGCAGCAGGAATAAAGTCGCGGACAGTACCGATCCCTGAGGAACTCCCGCGTCGATAGCCTCAAGATTAGACGAGTAGCCATCGATAACTACACGGATTGAACGTCCACTCAGAAAATCCGATAACCAGGTGCAAAAGCCAACAGGAATACCAAATGAAGGAAGCTTGCTTAGAAGGCCCGCATGCCAAACCCTGTCAAAGGCCTTGGAGATATCAAGAGACACAGCAAAGGCCTCGCCATGTCTCTCAATGGCCTCACTCCACAATTGTGTGGCATACACCAGAAGGTCCCCAGTAGATCGACCACGGCGGAACCCGTACTGGTGATCGCTGAGGAGATCGTTACCTTCAAGATGCGTAAGGAGTTTGTTGTTTAGTGCACGTTCCATAATCTTACAGAGTATGGAAGTGACCGAAATAGGGCGGTAGTTGGCAGGGTCGGCGCGGCTGCCTTTTTTGGGCACGGGCTGCACATTGGCAAGCTTCCACGACTTAGGTACAATACCAGTCTCAAGTGAGAGGCGATACAGGCGTGTGAGAACAGGAGACAACTCAGGGGCACAACTACGCAGGACTATTGCCGGTATACCATCAGGTCCACTAGCCTTGTTCACGTCCAGATTCTGCAGGATAGTTTAAGATCTCTCTCTGATGTATTTGCACCTCTGCCATAGCGCAGTCAGCACGGGATGAGATAGGTGGTGTTTTTCCTGCAGTATCCAAACGTGAATTAGCCGCGAAAAGAGAAGCAAGCAAATTCGCTTTCTCTTCAGCAGCATGGGCCAATGTTCCGTCTGGCCTCAGCAACGATGGCAACGAAGATTGACCAAAATTAGATTCGACCGCTTTTGCCAAAGACCAAAACGCCTTACTCCCAGGAGGGTAAGAGGCCAGTTTGGCGCCAATCCGGCTTATGTGGTCGAATCTAGCCCTGCGAAGCGTCCTTTTGTAATACTTGGCGGTGAAGTTAAAGGCTCTCTTCAGTTTGCGAGTATCCGGAGACATATGCGCTCGAGCCTCAGCCCAGGCAGAGTATGCCGAATGCTTCAGCACTTCAGCACTTCAGCACGTCTGCACTCAGCACCAAACCATGGGCGAGACCTGCCGTTCATCGCTACGACAGAATACGGAATAAAGTACTCCATAGTCTGCAGTATAACCGCTGTAACGGCTTCAGCACAATTCGACGGATCGCCCGAAGAGAAGCATACCTCCCGCCAAGGATAGGACGAAAAGAAGTGACGCATCTCATCCCAATCTGCTGACTTGTATCGCCACACCCGTCGGGGGTTGCATGGGGTTTGCTCGGATGGGAAATAAACGGATACAGATTTCACCAGACAGTGATCGGATGTACCCAGCGGTGCAGAGACCGATACTGAGTGTCTGTCCGGATCGGTTGTCAGCAGAAGGTCTAAGCAATTGGCGGTATGGGAATCAACATCAGGTACCCTCGTGGCACAGTTTACCAGCTGGGTGAGATCTAGCGACAGAGCTAGTTTACGCGCCTCTCTCCCAGCATGATCCGTCACCTGGTATGGGAAAAGCCACTCTTGGTGGTGGGCATTGAAATCCCCCAGAATGACAAACCGCGCCGCGGGGTAACGTTCCCTCGCCTCATCCGCCACTTCTATGAGATGGTCACATAAGCGAGTCGTCTCCAGATCCCCGCTGTGCGATCGGTAAATGCAGGCATACAGGATTTGCACTTGACCTGTATCCACCAGCAACCATAAAATAGAAAAACTAGAAAACTCAAAGCTCCTTAGACGCCGAATGCAGATGTCTTCGCGAGCGTACACACAGACTCCGGCACGAGGTACAAACCTGTGCTCGAGAGTATACCCTGGGTAGCTGAGGTACGTCGCGTCAGCCGGACATCTGATCTGCGTCTCAGTGAGGAACAGCAGCTGCTGTTTTTCAGTCTCAAGGTGGTATTGGACTGCATCGAGATTTGAGTGCAGGCCTCGGATGTTAGTGAGGTGCACTTTGAGTGGGAGTGCAGCCGCTGTTTACAGTTTCTTTTTTTGTTGTCTTTCATTTGAATTGAGTGTGAAGAGGTTGTTGTAGGAGGATAGCAGTTGGACGAGGTAGCGCTTCGCCTACCAGCAAAACATGCTCACCAATACCGCACGGGAAGGTGCCTGACGCGGAGACCGCGGGGACGCCCGAACCCCCCCAGATTGGCTACCTGGCCCTCCCATCCGGTCGCCAACCGGCATGGTAGAGCAATCTGGGATTTTTCGTAAGATGGCGGGGCAGCCTTTCACTGGTGGCTAACCAGCTACTTGGCCCCCCCACTCTCTACGGTCGGCCAGCGGCGGCACCGTGCTTCGCATCTAATATGTTCTTGGCTTTCGCTCGTCTTTAACTGTGTTTTTGACTTTGACTGCCATACACACGCCAAGGCCTTCGCTCTCCGCCGCAGCCTGTATCAGGAGCGGGCGCGAAACTATTCGACTAGCCTTAATGCTTTCTAATGTGGCCCGTAGTCGTACAGTCTGCGTTTGCAGCAGGCCGCCACACTGCTCTCCGCCGCCGCACCTGATAATATACTCTACAGCAGGAGACAGTGCGTTACATAAAGAAATGTGCTGCATTCTTGGCTAAGCGTGATGTACAGTCGAGCGCAAATAGTGTAATTACGTCACATTTTATCTCTACCTATCTATAGTCTCACTGGCAGCATGTACGCAGATCCTGTCCCCATTTAGTCACAACAACACAGGATTTCCTACGCTTTTTTTTCTATCTTTGAATTTTTTAAATCATCGTCATCATATATTTAACAGTACAACTCTTATCGTTAAAGCAATCGCGACTCCTCTCTCCTGTCTGCCAACCTCTTCATCTTTTAAATAGAACCGACTTATTCCCCACAGCACCTATATGAAGAAACTGACCGAGGAGTGTTGCGAAGAGGGCATCCGGCTGCTCCAGTTCCTCTGCTGGGAGCACGCGGGATGGTCGCGTATGGCTCTCGCGGAACTACTATGGCAGATGGCGTACGCGTACTGCCACGAGCTGAGACGGCACGCTGAGGCACTGACCGCGCTGCTTCTTATGGAGGACAGCTGGCAGCACCATCGCGTACATAATGTCATCAAGGTGAGACGTGAGGACAAGTATTTTGTGTCTGTCAGTCTTTGGTCTGGTTAGAGTGAGTCTTGGGGTTCAGTTTGTGGTTGGTTTTGCTATCACGCAAATTGCTTCACGTTTCACAAGTTTTGCTTGGGAGGGCACGTTAAGCCGTCGCCCCCGGTAACTGTTGATTGACAGCAGTCATCAGAAGCCACCTCGGAAACCTCTTGTGTGTGTCATAATTCCGACATCAGAAATGAGAACCACTTCAAGTTGACGACATTTTGTTACTTGACACTATCACTCTTTGAAAGTTCCTTTGGAACTGCACAGTGCGCCATCAATTTGACTCCAATTTTTATTATAATTCCAGGGCGTATCCGAAGAGCGCCCCGGCCTCCTGGAAACGGCTGCGCGCGCCCGCGGGCACTACCAGAAGCGCGCGTACGCGTGCGTGAAGCTGGTGGTGGGCGTGATGGCGCGCGCGCCGGTGGCCGTGCGGGCCGTGCACGCGCAGCCGGACGCGCGACGCCGGTGGCGGCAGCTGCTCGCCTGGCTGCAGGACGAGTTGGATCGCGTCAGTATTGTGCTCACTACACGATATTTTATTCTATAGGTTTACCAACATATGTACACTACATCTAACATCTAAATAAAGCCGCCTTTGCCCATAACTAGGCTTTTCTCTACTTTTTAATGTGTGAACAATAAAGAATTTGTCGCCGCTAGCGGCAGCTGCTCGCCTAGCTGCAGGACGAGTTGGATCGCGTTAGTATTGAGGCTACTTGAGGGGATGGATGAGAGATTGAGAGTGTTGACAAATTGGCCATGATAACAGCACGGCTGGACTGCCAGCACTTGAATCGGTGCTGCTCGATTGCAGACGGAGTAGCGCTGATTATCTATGCATCGCTTTTGTTTTTTAATATCGTATTTTATTTATTTAAGTACAAGTCATACAAACAAAAATAAGTCCTTTGTTACTTGAAAAACTAAATGAAATTGAAATTGCCACTATTAAAAATAAACCCATGAGGTGGATTGTATAAAATCATTGAAATATTAATAAAAATTATCATATTCAAAATGAAATAAAACTGTATGAATATTTAAAAAAATAATGGAATAAAACTGTATGAATATTAAAAAAAATACAATTTTAAATAATGCACTACATGCACATGCATGCTTGAATTTATTTTTATAGGGTCTATTTGTTTACACTTTTGATCTTGAATTTCATCTCCCGAGTTTAGTAACAGACGTTCCGTTTTCGCTGGAGCCGACCAACCATCAGTTGCAGTTGATACTAATCCGTACGCAGTATTAAATAAAGTCGATTAATCGAAAATATACTTTATTTTGTACATCGTAAGGATTAGTATCGACTGCAACTGACAGTTGGTAGGCTCCAGGGAATATGTAAAACGTGGTGTATGACACGGTTTAGGAATAACTTATGTTTACTTGGTTCCAGAAGTATGGTCCAGGCGGGTACGGATCGTATGGTACGTGGTCCCCGCCGGGCACCTCCAACGAGACTTCGAGCGGGTACTTCCTGGAGCGCAGTAACTCGGCGCGGAAGACCCTTGAAAAGTGAGTCGGATGTCAAAACTATTTTAACTGTTGACGACCTGAGTGGTTCAGTTGGTTAACATGCCGATCGCCACGCACAGGTCCCGGGTTCGATTCCCGGCCGAGCAGAAATTGAAATAATGAATTTTAAATTATGTTACGGGTCTGGGTGTAGTATGTATAACAAGTATATAAGTAGTTTATCAGTTATCTAACACCCATAACACAAGCTTTGCTTACTTTGGGCCTAGATGGCTTTGTGTGAATACAAATTTATTTATTTTTATAAATATTGAGGAACAGAAAACCGTATACAGCCGCGTTCTTGGAAGCTATGTTAGTAGACCCAATGCTAATGTTGTGGCGTCGATTCGCAGGGCGTACCAGCTGTGCCCCGAAGAGGAGGAGGATGAGGACGAGGGTCGCGAGCCAGCGGAGGGCGAGGGCGACGGCGACGGGGGCGACGAAAGCGGCGACGACGACGACGCAGCGGAGGAGGACGGCCCCGCGCACCGGCTCGCGCTGACCCCGCAATCGCCCGCCGCGCCCGGCCCCGCCGCCGCCCCCGCTGCCCCCGGCCCGCCCCCCGCGCCCCCCGCACCCACCGCGCCCGCCCCCGCCCCCGCCCCGCTGCCCTCCCCCGCCCCCGACGCGCCCGCCGCCCCGCGCGACCCGCTGCCCGGCCTGTGAGCGCGCCCGCGACGTTGTGCCTCTAGTCCGCCGGGACGTTCCCCCGCCGACCGCCCCGCTCGATTACCCCAATAGCTGTTTTTGGCTGAAACCGATGAAAAATCAGTCACTCCTCGTGACGATAATCGGGGACTTTCAACGAAATATTTTGAGCGCAACATGATCTAAGGTCCCGAACGTCACCGGATCTAATGCTTAGCCGTAGGTTTTTGTTCTGTGATGTTAACGATATGTGTAAAGTTCGTTTACGAGGGCATTTATGATTAAGTATTAATTGGAAAGTTTCGTTTCATGCCCCGAGACTGCGACTGTTTCACTGCCAGCGTCCCGTCACGTTTGAGATGGTGAATCGAAAATGTGAAGGCACTGCTGGATTATTATAGTTTTCTTACTTATTTTTTGGTTTAAAGTACCATAGTATTTATTTTTATCTAAGATTTTATTCATATTCGTTCAATAATTAGAATTATTTACTATGTACACATAGTATGTATATTTCATGTTTATAATTGTATTAAGGAAGCCTATAACCGTATTTTGCTGCTGCACTTCAAGCATGAAACTTTGTATAAATATTTTTATGAAGCACGTTTTTCATAAACATTAATATTGTGTCCAGATTGTGCCGATAATACGTTCTTTCAAAAATTTTTCATAACTTTTGATGCAATCGATAAGTTGATAAAATGTAATGCTAGTTACGTAAATTCTGAGTGAAATATAGATATTCCTTAGTTTGAATCTTCGAATTTTCGTAGATGCTGCGTAATTTTAACGTTGTCTTTTTAATATACATTTGAAATTGTATCGGACAAATGGAGGAGTGACATTGCTATTGTTACATGCATTTTTTATATGAAAAAAATATATGTTTATAGACCTTAACTTTACCAAATACCACCACCGAAGATGTTAGGGACTAACTGTACTGAAAACTTTAAATTATGAATATGAACGGTAGTGTATCTGATTCTGTATGAAGCATCTTCGGCATTGTTATTTGATAGTGTCAAGAACAATGAACGAAAATATTGGAGTTATTAGCTTGACAAAGTTGGCATTAAATACTATCGAATATAAGTAAAAAAAATACCCTAGGGTTAAAAAAGAACAGGTAAGATTAGGCGGGTGCTATGTAATGGAGTCATGCAGTTTATAAACTCCGGAAATAAGTGAATTAATTTATAGTCTTGTGACTAACATTGCTTTTGTGTTGTTTAGTAGCAATGCAAAGTAGAATAAAAATAATAATTGGTTTAGGAATTTTGTAACAATGCATTTTCAACTCGATTACTGTAACGCAATGCTTGTCAATTATGTAATAATTGTTTCCCTTGCTAATATGAGGTAAAAGTTCCATACCGCTCAACAATGCGACATTGTAAACGCAGCATTTAATTTTAATTTTGATATATTAGCAAATTGACTGTACATAGCATAGGTGACTGTTGAGGCCAGAAAACAAAATTTTGGCCTAACACTGACTATGTCTTACAAAAATTAGGGATTCAGTTTATTTATTTGCTAGAAATGTATCGTGAAAATTTGTAGATATAGGTATTAACTACTAGTCTAACAGGAAAATGTTGCCACTATATCATTGTTCTGCTTTGTAATATATGTTATTTATTTTTATATTTCATAAATGGTTGTAACATATTTCATCTTCTTTATCGTTGGCCGTTGTATCATCCAGACTATCAGGCTGTTCCGAGACGCGTAGCGCGTGTGATGATAACGTAATCCCTCGCAATCAGGCTTCATCTCGCAGTCCAATATTTACTCATTACGCCTCTTATTTGGATTGTGATTAGGCCCTTGGTTACTTTCATCTCTTCTAATTTTCCGCAAGTGTAATGTTTAGATCTTAAACGGTTTTAATTAAATATTCAATAAATTAGGTCGTGTAGACCCATGTGCCTTAATTTTACATTAATTTGCTCAATTTTACTATCTCCTGATGGTCTGTACATTTACATGTTTTAGTTCTAATTCTAATCCGAATTGTTTTAAGCGATTTTCCAAAAGTTGTATTTGCGCATAGGTTTTATTGGTGAGTTTTTAATTATGGACATTGTATGCTTATTTAATGGACATTGCATTGACGATTAACTGCTATATTATTGTTAACGTTTTTACCAAAGACGAGGTTAAAATCGAGGGAAGCGTGGTGGCCCTTTTCTTGATAACATTATAATAATTGAGATGTTTTGTAACTTTTATAAAAATGCATAGTTAATTAAAGTTTTGTTGAAAGGAGGTAAAATGTGATTGAATCTAGGTATTTAGATAGGTGAAATAGCAACGGTAACAAATCTGAATTCTTGTTACGAACAACTCTGCGACTTCACTGACGATAGTACATTGTTAATGTTCATTGAAAGTAACGTAACGACGCGAGTTGCGGCTCGCAACTTCAAGCTTGCCTAAATGTGTTCGCGCGACATGTTGTCTGTTCACCTAATTGCCCATTGAAGTAAGCCAGTGTACTAAATTATACATAAATGCAATTTTCATCTGAACAGTGTAAATGTCTTATGTCTAATTAATAGTAATTATTGTAAGATCAGTTGAGTTTTGTATAACATTTCTATGCAAATATTTAACAATATGGCATTTGACATAAAAAGGAATGCATAAACAATGGCATTCGTACAGATATTATAATATTAAAATCAAAAAATAAATTCAAAACTTTTTAAATGTCTTTCATTTTACGCACAGTACCTACCTAACAATAACAAATAAATATATACCTTAGATTTAACATACTGAATATGAGTAACTTCCTAAAATATATCATTCGCTCGTATTCATTGTTGAATATTTCATTTTTCCTTAATATAATATTTGAATTATGGTTAATTTTTGTGATTCTTATTATATCGATTAGGCACTTAAAAAAAACAGTAGGTAACTACTGGTTTGTTTTTGACTATATAAATCGGTAATAGTTTGTACAACACAGTTTGCATTTTCTTAGAATATTTTTCTTTGTTTTTTAGCCCTATTCTACTCCCAGGGAAAGGCCTCTTTCCCATTTTAAGATGTTCACAAAAGCTTACTATCTCTCAATTGCTACTGCTAATGGAATAAAACAAGATTGATTACATATTTGACCCATGCCCTTACCCATATACATTATGTAATGATTTAGATAAAACAATGTAGAAGCCGACTATCGCTTGTGTTACATTGCTGTCTTTTTTGTAGTACGTTTGTAAAATGGAAAAGTACGTCAGCGTTAAGGACATTGAGGAAGCAGCTTTAGGTTTGCTGCCAAAGAATACTCGTGATTATTATAAAAGTGGCGCCACAGACGAATTTTCCTTAAAGGAAAATAGACGAGCATTTCAGAGGTATGTAAATATTACTTGTCTTTCTTAGATAAATAGCTCCGTAAAATGTGCTTCCGGGTCTTTTTATTTTCGATGAATCACAATTAAAATAATTGGTTGACTACAGTCTCTACAAACGCAGAGAATTTGTTTATAAATAAAGTAACGTAACGTTTATAAATAATATGTAAATAAATCAACAATCGAATTTAGTGCAAATCGAATAGTAATGAATCTATTTTACCAAAAGATGTAATTAATTTGAATCGTCAGCAAAATTTCAGCTTGTGTGCGTTTAATTTAACTGCTTTAAAACTGCCAAGCTACTGCGCAGTTCCATTACAATTAGCCTATGTTTTTATACACCTTAAGAGCAGACGAGCAGACATTCCTCATGGTTGCCCATATCCACGATTGGAATAATCTGGTACTTATGGTACTGGTATTTATTTAGGTGGTACTCACCCAGGTACGCTTTGACAGACTCCTAGTACCATTAGTCAGAGTGTAGTTCTGACGACTACGTTACAGGAAGCTGCGAGTTTTATTGTAAAATAAAATAAGCAGTTGCACTAATTCCAATATAATACATTACAACTGCAATTTCCCACAAATCTGTATCGAATTTTATACTAAACTGCTCCTAAATTATTTTGTACACGCCTAGATGCTCTTTCCACTGTCTGTGGTTTGGGGTACCACTGTAATGATTAACAATATAAATAAATACTTCCTGGGTAGTACTAACAATATTATCAAATAATGATCTCTTTAGGTTACGCATTCGTCCGAAATGTCTAATGGCAGTTTCGAAGTGCGATATGAGTACCACGGTGCTCGGCCAGACGGTGTCTCTGCCGGTGGGCATCGCGCCGACTGCAATGCAGAAAATGGCGCATCCGGATGGAGAACTAGCCAATGTTAGAGGTAAAGTGCAAAAACATTCTAGACTTAAAGAAATCTGTTTACCGTCCTTGCTCGATTTCACGGGAGACTTCCGCTCACAGAGATCAACATAACAAGATTATTTACATTTCTGCGCGCCCGCTGATGAATTGAATGATGTTCAACATTAATTAACTCGTGCCTGCCAACCGTGGAGATTATGGCAAAACCTTCTATTATGGCGAGGCGGTTCACAAGCTGTGGTTTATTTACACAGGCAGAACAAACTGGAACGCGTTGCTCATTGAATAAGGGTCATTGTTGTATCACGCAGACATTGAATTTAATATGATTATTTTGTTACAGCTGCTGAAGCAGCTAAAACGATTTTTATTTTGAGCACCCTTTCAACAAGCTCAATAGAAGAAGTTGCGGAAGCTGCGCCAAACGCCATCAAATGGTTACAGCTATACATTTATAATGACAGGTACTTACCTTACTTGTTATTAGCTTTTGCGTCTTCTTCGTCCGCGTGGTACACACTCACGCCCATATCATAGAGGTATGCAGAAACCGTCGAAAATAATTATATATCTCAATAATGATAATATACTGTCAGAGTCCATCGATTCCGAATGATACCGGGACTGTTGAACCCGTCTCCGTGATATACCTTTGTCAACCTCCCTTCGCCAACGAGTCGCGAGCTTACTGCGGTCATCATCATCATCATATCAGCCGAAAAACGCCCACTGCTGGATAGGCCTCCCCCAGAGATCTCCGCAAAGGCCGGCTTCTGCATCCAGCTGGTACCTGCGATCTTTACCAGGTCGTCGGTCACCATGTGAGATGCCTAGCCACGCTGCGTCTTCCAGTACATGGTCGCCATTCGAGAACTTTACCGTCCCATCGGTCATCTGTTCTTCGAGCTATGTGCTCTGCCCACTGCCACTTTAGCCTGGCATGCGTTGCGGTGCTGAAGGTCAATTAACTACAAAATACGAAACGGTTTCTTTCTTTTACAGGGAAGTAACTAAGAACTTGGTGTTAAAAGCTGAGAAAGCTGGATTTAAAGCTATAGCGTTAACAGTTGACACGCCTTTGTTTGGACTCAGACGTGCAGATGTAAAAAATAAATTCACTTTGCCTGGACATCTTACGTAAGTACCTTGTTGTGTTCTCAGATCCCCTGGTTTGATGGGGAAAAAGACTATGCTTTTGTTTGCGTTCGTATTATTTCGTTAGTGGGTTACAAAATGGGCGCGGTTCACTTGTTGCTCCGACTTGCTCCGCTCCAAAGGTCTACTAGAGCTTCAGGGGCTCCTAAAGTCCATAGGTACATGGTCGACTCACCGCTGTAACGTCGTTTGCACCGTAAATAATCTAACGGCATTATTCATGCCTCTTTCTATTTACGGTTGTTTTCATCAATCTAGGAGAAGTGGACATAAAACGTGCTCGATTACTAAGTACTAATTCTTCTAATGGAGTCGATGAGCTAAACTCCAACTTACACTTTAGTGACATCTCTATGCAACGGCTCATTAACCGTAACCCTAAATATATGGCAGATGATTGCGGTGTTTGCAATGGCCGCAACATTGCCCTATGTTTAACATTTCTTTGGATTATGTTGTGCGACCGATGACCGCTTTTTAATAACGCGCATTAGATATAATATTGTGATCGTAAATGTAATGTTATTTTATATCTCTAGACTGGCGAATTTTCAAGGTCAGTTGGCGACCAAGATTAATAACTCTACTGGAGGCAGCGGCTTGAATGAGTACGTCAAGAACTTATTCGACAGTGGATTAACCTGGGATGACATCAAATGGTTGAAAAGGTATTTTAAAAATAATTGACATACATACACTCATCTTTCGTGTAGCGTAAGAGTAGGTAGAGTAGGAAGCACATAATAAATTGCTCCTCTTTCTACGAGGGCTGATCCCTATAACCCATCCTGACCCACCTTCTAATGAAACTACATAAATATATTTTTATTATTTTTTAACATAGTACCTCGTAACACTAATCACTTAATCCGTAGGAGCTCCAGCATTTCAGTAGCCTCCAGGAATAAATTTGATCTAATAGAGGTGATCAAGAGATAGTACAAAAATCAGGAGTGGGAGCCCGGTGGCTCCTTGATTAAAGGCTGTTCCCAAAATTAATTAATCCACTTTGCAAACGTGTTTTTTCAGAAGTTAGACAAAATTTCATTTTGAAGGCTTATTGAAATGCTGTAACTCCGATAGATTAATTAGTGCGACAAGAAAAAATAAATGAAGTGAAAAATAAGAAAAAAAATGTAGCTTCATTGGAAGTGGGTGGAAGGAGTGGAGCATATAAATGGAGCAGAATTAACCTACGTAGTCTATAGTCCTGACTGCTCCTGACCATATAAATGATTATATGAATGACATAGATAAAACATAGTAGGTACCTTTAAGTCGGTAGGGTAGACCGATTTATGTGACGGAAATATGACGCCACATCATCACCTTAGCGTATGCTGCCGGCGCACTGCAGTCGGCGTACAGCGCCATCTATAGTTGCGTAATGTAACTGATGTTTCACATCTGCCGGTCGTCCCGCACGCGACAGCCACATTTTACACACTAGTCACGCTAACGTTTTAGTAATTTTATTCTCTATAGTAGAATACAAAGCATTAACTGAAGGCCGAGCCCAACATAATTGTTACCTTTTTAGCATCACCAAACTGCCGATAGTGGCTAAAGGCATCCTGCGCGGCGACGACGCTGTGCAGGCCGTGCGTGCCGGCTGCGCGGGCGTCCTCGTCTCCAACCACGGCGCAAGGCAGCTGGACAGCGTGCCAGCCACGGTATGTTATCCTATTTATGTGATATTCAGACATTTTGTTTGCCAACGAAATCCATATTGGTATCTGTTACTGGCAATTTAAACGACAAGTCAGCCTGTCAAAGGCCTCCGTACTACTCCGTACTAGACAAAGACAGCACCGTTGTGTGTCTGTTTTTTAACAATGCGGTTCTTTAACCGTTTTCCATGCCGGGTGGAGATTAGGAAAAACACTCCAATAATGTGGAACTCGCTTTACGCTCATATAGTGTCAGTATTCTATAACAGAAATTAATTTACGAATGCTTTGAAGAACGGAATTAATGTGTGTGAAAACGGTGTGATAACAGCTAGTGCAAATGTAATGCTTTGTTAAAATGTTTCAGATTGAAGTTCTTCCGGAGATTGTAAATGCTGTTAAAGATTACAACGTTGAGATATATTTGGACGGTGGTGTGACGACCGCGACTGATGTTTACAAAGCATTGGCGCTGGGAGCAAAAATGGTAAATTGATACCTCTGTGAATATTACGTGTAAGGTACAGAAGATTCGGGGGCTGGACGAGTCGAGCTGGGATGACAATCGTCTGGCCCCGGAATGCTTGCTTCTGCTTTTTTTCAGTTAGAAAAGCCCTTGCTTGGTAGAGCCCTGAGTTGTTTTAAAAAGTCATCATTCCGGGGTCCGCCTCAGCCATGATTTCTAGAATTTGTCAAATCAGGTAATGACAGTAGAGCGACTGTTGTCATCTGACCACGTGACCCTGTTATAGACCACGGGACAGGAACAGATTTTCATGACCAAGTTCCTCTCGGGGGTAACTTGTAAAAGGCTTTAGAGATTCCTTAAGTAATAAAAAAAACAGCTAGCAATATACCGAGGGGAAAACTCGTTATCTGGCGCATCTGCGGTACACCAACTTAACTCCAACTTTTCGGGATGTTCCTGTGGAAATTACCGACAACCTACAGCTTCTTGGCGTTGAGCTATCTGCAAATCTCAACTTCGGTCCGTACATCGAATCCAAGGCTAAGACTGCAGCAAAAAAGCTTGGTGTCCTCTCGAAGGCTAGACGGTACTTTACATCAAAGCAGTTGCTTCAGTTATATCAAGCACAAGTCCGATCCTGCATGGAGTACTGCTGCCAACTCTGGGATGGATCAGCGAAATATCAACTAGCGGCTTTGGATTCGGTTGAAAAATGTGCAAAGAAGATAATTTGTGACCCGCAGTTGGTTGAGGCTAGGCTGCAGAGCCTCGAACATCGGCGTAGGGTTGCGCGTCTGTCGGTCTTCTACAGGTTACATTTCGGAGAGTGTGCGAAACAGCTGCACGACCTCATTCCGCCGGCCCCTTTCCGCCATCGGGAGACGCGATCCGGGCGAGCGCTTCATCCTTATGTCGTGGATATTCCAGCTATCCGCACGAGCCGCTTTGGCTCGACCTTTATAATGCGTACGGCTAATTAGTGGAACGCGTTGCCTGCGACTGTGTTTCCTGATCAATATAATCTGGATGCCTTCAAGGCTGGAGTGAATAGGCTGTTCCAAGACGGGCATGCTCCATCTTCGGCCGCATCGTCACTTACCAACAGGTGAGATGGCGGTCAAATGCTTGACTTGTATAATATAAAAAAAAAAAAAACACCCTTCAAAGCATCAGCTGACCATCTTTCCAATGAGTTAGTTTATTTATTCACAAATCACAATAACACACAAACTATCATCTTGCAAATTTTCATTTGAGAGGAAATCTCTGTAAAATATATATTTTTTACTTGTTCGTGTGACCAACTTACTCCACTGTAGGTCAGTTGACTTATTATTTTTCGTTAAGATATTGGTTTAGCTATAACTTGACGAATTCTCAGTCGGGAGGAAATGACTGATTTTTTTACGTACTTGGGAGGCTACCGCTGCTTATTTCACCCAAGTCGGCGCAGCTGACTTCCACGGACCTTCATCAAACAACTCTCTGAAGCCTTTTACAAGCTACCGCCCGAGAGGAAATGACTGACGAGTGGCACAGGGGAACCTGACCAAATTAGCTCATGGTTACACATTCAGTTGCCTGAACGCGCAGGTTCTCACCGTAAGAGCATCAGTTAGTGTTCAATATAATTAACCCGGTACCACTCGATTACGAGTCCGATCCGATAGCCAATGGGCCACCGATCGACGACGCTAACATTGCTTATTTCCTTTGCTTACATTAAAATAATTGATATCTCACCTTTCTAGGTTTTTGTTGGACGTCCTGCATTATGGGGACTTACTGTAGGCGGCCAGGCTGGCGTAGAGAAAATGCTCAATATATTCCGAACAGAGCTAGAGTACACGCTTAAAATAGCAGGTTAGTTTCTAACTACAAAGCTTAAAATTATTGTGTGACTGAAATTGTCGGCCGCTGCCATTTAAGCATGAATTCAGCTTTCTACCTTTTACTAGTATAGATATTCAGTGCTTATACACGTAATTTATTTTTCAGGAACTCCGACGCTGTCCGATATTACAAAAGACATGGTACAGCACGAGCAAGTTTACAGTAAACTTTAAGAAAATCGGTGGCGTGAACGTTCATTATCATCCTAATTGTAAATCTCGGCTTCCGCCAGGGTCAGCCTTCTACAGCTGGTCTTCGGCATACTAGCGTTGTAAGACGTGAACGTTACATACTTACTTATCGTAATAGAAAATGATTCCTTTCTTTATTTATTTATACAAAACTTTTCTTCAAATAAAATGGATTAAAAATACAAAGTTTATTTGTAATCATTTTCCTTATTTAACTATTAATTTTCTATAAATATTATAGAGAACTTTAGGCGTCAGGCATGTTTCTCGTGCAAACATAGTTCTCGAAATTTTCTGAAAAAGAAAGGAATTTTTTAAAATCATTTGTAAATAGTGTAGGTAAGGTATGTATAACGCATTATCCAGAACATGCCTTAAAATCACATCCATATAGGTTTATCCCTAGTTTAAGCTTCTTAACCGTATCTTTAAGGCACTGATCATTTGCAAATTTATATTTTAACGCAACTGTGTTGTCGCATGTCTTACAGGAATTGTCTTTACTAAATTCATCCCAGTCGGCGTTGTTATTACTCGTGTAGTCTTTTGCGTCTCTTTTACGCATGTAGTTTGTGAAGCTGTAACTGCATGTACTAGTATTGCTGATAGTGCGTATTCCAGCTTTCTCTTTTTCAGGTTGAGGTTTGTCTTTCACTTTGAATATATTTCGTACATTTTTTGCTAAAAATGAACATGATTCATTGAAAGCACTGAATAGCTTCGCTGTAAATGACTTGTTACTGTTGTTGTTACGTGTTGTTACTTCTGCTGGCGATTTCTTACTTCTACACTGCCTTCGTCTGTAGTATTTCTGTACTTTACTTTTGTGGATGGAACAGGTAACATATGACGATCTTTGTGATTGTGTTACTTGCAGTGAACTTTCGTTCATCCATTCCATATTTCGCGATTTTGGTGTAGATGCAAAAGCCGGCTTGAAACTAGTAACGCTTCTTTTGTCGCTTTCATCAAAAGGTACTTTATTATCTCTGTATTTGAAATCTGTTTGGCGAGTGTTATTTACTGCACTTGAATGGGAATTCAAACCTCTATTACAAAAATTTATATTACTGTATTTTTTCGATTCTTGAAAATCTTCTACTATGTGAGAAAATGATAAATCTGTTTTAACTCTGCATTTTATTTTCTCAGTATAGTTTTGAGACTGACCAATACTCATTCTCTGAGTTGATTCCATATGATTTTCTTTGGTACTAAACTCTGTATGATCTCGTTTGGTGCAATGTACGTTATTTTTCATGTCATTGTTTTTATAACTGAACATGGTAAATGGCTTCTTAGATTTTAAATCGTTAAATGAATTCCAGTTCATCATCTCGGTAATTACGTTTCGGAATAAATTTGCAGTCTCATTATTATCATCTGTGCGTTTATTTGTACGTGTTATCTTGTTTACACTTTCATCTAGTAATTTGTTTTGTGATAACATCAACACTTCATTTCCTGGAATATCAGACATATATGTTATTAATTAGGTACGTGTTTGTAGGAATCACTACATCAACACATAATTGTAGCTACTATACGTACCTTTTAATTGGGGATGAGAATGCAGACGAAACAAAATAATATTCGACCACTGACCGATCTAGAAAAAAAATCTAAAGTTTATAAATAGGTAAATGCATGTTTTGTATAAATTACTAGTTATTGTCTGCAACTTCAATTAAAGTTAACCCATGTCTTTTCAATCATATCATGGTTCAAACACAAATAATATTAACGATATGTAGATATTTCAACTCAGTTGTGCGCGCGGCCCTATGTGTGGGTAAACCGTCGTCTCGCTCGTCTCGCTCGTCGCTCGCAAACGTCTTGCTCGGACGACGACTGCCGCGTCACTGCCACATAAATGAAAGCTGTATATTTACAAGCGCACGCACACATAGCGCCGCACGCACAACTGAGTTGAACTATCTATAACTATTATAAGGATTAGGGTAAGCTGTTGTCTTTTTTACTTGAGAATGTGATCCACAAGAACTTATGAAGTATTGTAGATGTTTAACAACGCCGGAGTCTCGAAGGATCGATATTTCTGGTGACGACGATTGCACTATAGTATTCAGGAGCTGCATACCCATCTCATATTGAAGCATTTCTCTGTAATAACAAATTAATGACAAATTTGCAGTGTATAACAATTTTAAAAACTGCTCGACTAGTCATGATTAATGAATTTTGAACCTCGTAAAAATAGCAATCCCATTATTTTGTAGGAACAGTTGAATGTTACGTTCGTGGTTCTGTAACAAACTCTGCAACAATGCTAGAACTTCTGTGTCGTGATATTTGTAACGGTTCAGACACTGAAAAGAAATGCTTAGTTAACATAATTGCATTTATTTAAAATTCAAGTGGTTTAATGAAATGCTTACCAAAGGTACGAGATGGCAACAATAGCTCTGATTGAATTCACATCCTCGGCATACCTCAGCAAGGCAGTGGCACAGGGCAACCCAGGTATCCTGATACTAACGGAAAGCAAAATATGTTCGACATTAATATTTTAACTAGGTAGTTTGATATTCAATTATTTCATACTATCTACATGTAGGTCCGGGACAACGCTGCTTTTTGTGGTCCCTCATCCGCGGCGTGTGCGGTTTCAGTCTAGAGGAAGAATATCCTCGTAAAACACCGCTATGGTAAAGGGAAAATACGGTAGATTTCCTGTGTTTTAGTAGGCGACGGATGGCCTTCACAATGTAGCGACCAGCTTTGCTCTTCGAAATAGACCCGCCAAGCGTCTGAACGGGCGCAATTTCCCGATTAACGCAAGACAGAATAAAATACTACACAGAATACTTTGTGTAGTAAATTCTTGATGGAACTCCATCCAAAGGGAATAGCATTTTTCCATGGCACTACTGGTATGATAACGCCGTTGTGCCATGGGACAGAAACGATTTATCCAGAACCGGTCGCAATGTATTAGGGTTACTTTAATTATAGCGAAACTGTTTTGTGTGTTTTAATGTATCATGCAAGGCAGGCTCCCAACTAACCATCATGCAACCTGAAAACAAACTTGTCATGATCGCCAAGCAGCCACTAACTCTTATCAAGTTACGTGCATATAAAGCGTGACTTTCGTCGGCGTTAGCAGACAGCAACACAGTTATGAAGTTCATAACTAATTGCGTGCTTGTTGGCTGGTTGGTGGAAAGTATTTCTTGAACTTTATCATACATGGGCTTCCACGTTACTATGGTATCTGAATATGTGCCCTGGAAAGATGGAGGTAATATTAAGGTAGATATGGTCGCCTATGCAATAGTTTTGAAAACAAATAGTTAAGTATGTAAGTACAATATGGTACAATGGATAGCCAATAGAACTTACGTTCGATATTATGTAAGATGATAAAATTGCAATCAGTCTGTTTTGTAATTTCAAATCAGAAGTGGTTAGGAATATCTCTAGGAACTCTTGCAACTCAGATTTATTTATATTGTGTATTCCGCCGACAACGTTCTGTAAAAAGGCAGTAACTTTTAGATTAAATGGGAATTTTATTTCCAGTCGTACCCAGTGTGTCCTACTGGGAATCAATGCTTTGAGCCTCAATAATCTCCACGCTTGACAGGGCTTTGGGTTGGAGATCGCAGTTAAATAAAATTGTTAGTTCTAATAAATAATAATACTCTTACTGTGAGGGAAAACATCAAAACGAAACCTGCACTTTCTGGCGAGTGTACTTAACCATGATTCAATCTGTTAAGGTTCCCAGGGGTCACG
This sequence comes from Blastobasis adustella, assembly GCA_907269095.1. Classification (NCBI taxonomy): domain Eukaryota; kingdom Metazoa; phylum Arthropoda; class Insecta; order Lepidoptera; family Blastobasidae; genus Blastobasis; species Blastobasis adustella. The sequence continues at coordinate 10,227,121 of OU026119.1, read as the reverse complement.
GATGTCAGATGGCAATCGCTTCACTGTACTTACCTGATCTGGCAAATCCTGAATTTTGTTCAAGGTGGAGCCCGGGCTCTTACGCGCAACAGCATAACCGGGATATTGACGCCAATTATTATGTTTGTAATTACCAAAAAACTTACGTTTTGTAACAGTGAATTTCGAAATTTGCATATTAAAACATTTTTTTGGGCTTTATTCATGCTGTTCAGTAAATTACAAATGCCTGAGAAATTATTAAATAAACTATAAAATTGTTTAAAAATTGCCGCTTGCCGCCTTATTTCTTTTTTTTATAAAAGTGAAGCAAAGGCTGTAGAATATCGTTAGATACCATAGACAACTCGCTACGATAAAAACGATTTCTGAAAGCGTCAGTAGAGGTCTTTATATTAACACACCGTTCCTCGCAGTTTTCACCCGCACGCGGAGATGGGCGGTACTGCTGCAGAGCTGCGTTGCAAGTTGCAAAGGCGCGCGGGCGGCGTACTATCGGAGTTAAGCGGTACAACCCCAGTTTCGCAGATTATATCATAGAACATACACAAGCTTAAATTCTTCCAAATATTTATAGATGTTTTGTTGATTGAGAATATTGATGTAGATGTTTTTGGTGATTGAGAAGCCGGAAGTCGCACAGCATTGACTATTGACATTGACAATTGGCGATTGAGTGATTATTGATTGATTGACATTTGACGAATTGACAGATTGAAATGTTTGTGTTTGGTTGGTTGTAATTGTGAATATTGTGATATTTGTTCTGTCTTCTCTACAAGTATTGAACTGAATTTCCTGATTATGCCATTCCAAGATATAAAACATCAATTGATTTGTTGTAATTCAACATAACCTTATTTCAATAATCCTAAGTTCAATAAGCTTGATAGATAAATAACCTCTGTTGCACCTAACGTTGCACTAATTTTATCTAAATAATGGATGTTGGTGAATTGCTTTCTTTCAAAGTAAGTTCTTAATTCTAAATAATATTTATATAACTACCAACTATTAGGATGTCCTACCCGCTACATATCGCAGACGCTCCTCTATCTCACTTGGATGGGAGCTCACTTATGATATGACACTAACCTTTTTTATAGCTGTAGCGATATACCTAATCATGCAATAATTTAAATTTTGTAGCCCACTCCAACCCCTAAACGACCAAATGAGGATGATAGTGGAGACGAGTTTGATGATGAAGTTAAATCTAAGAAAATTCGCCGTATGGGTGCTGCCAACCTAAATAACATAATGTACCAAGCAAGTGGAGGCCTTCCCAAAGAACCAGCTATAACTGACAAAGAAAGAGAAGAAATCTTGAGATTTGTTGAAACTGAAGTTACACAGGTGAGAAACTTCTTTTCTGCAAATTGTTCAAAATGTCACATTGTCACAGTAAAATTTACTGATTTTTATTTATATTTTTAGAAATAATATATGTTATTTAAAATGTCATGTAGAGTAAGTTAATACATTATACTAATATTTTGGTTATTAGGGAGAAGTACTTGACGATACAGCTGTAAAGAAGCTGGTGCTAAACTTTGAGAAAAAGGCTCTTAGAAATAGAGAGATGAGAATCAAGTTTCCAGACCAAGCTGAGAAATTTATGGAAAGTGAAGTTGACTTGCATGATGCTTTGCAGGTGATTTACCTATTCTATCTATTGTTTAAAATATTATTCTTAATCAAATGTAGTAAGTCATGTATTGTCATTTCAAATAAAATATTATCAACTTGCATAATGTCGTCTTATTGATATTTGTACAATTTTGCAGGAGTTGAGTGCAGTTGCAACTGTGCCTGACCAGTACCCTTTACTTGTGGAGTTAAAGTGTGTCAATTCATTGCTGGAGCTGTTATCTCATGATAACACAGATATTTCTTCTAAAGTTGTAAATCTTCTACAGGTAAATCAGTGTTCTTCTAAAATAAATAATTGATTATTTTAAGTTTCTTCAAAAAATTCTTATTGTCTTATTCATAAAAGTTATTTGTGAATAAGATGGTTAGTGTTTTCTATTTTCATAAAAGCTTTTATCATTTTGATAAATCTGTTTTATTGACAGGAACTGACAGATGTGGATATCTTACATGAAAGCGAAGACGGGGCTGAGGAACTGATTAACGCATTGACAGACTCCGAGTGCCCGGCATTGCTGCTGCACAACCTGGCACGGCTTGATGAGCAGGTGCCTGATGAAAGAGATGCAGTGCATAACACTCTGGGTAAGACAATGTTTCAACACACACTACAGTGTATTATGTTTAACTTTGTTGTAGCTGTAACTGTTTTAAACATATTTCTTTCACTGTCATAGGTATAATAGAAAACATCACAGAGTTCAGACCTGAGTTGTGTTTTGAGGTGGCAAAGCAAGGTTTCTTGCAATGGATTCTCAAAAGATTGAAAATGAAAGCCCCATTTGATGGCAATAAATTATACGCCACAGAGATACTGTCCATTTTGCTGCAAAACACTCCCGATAATAGGAAACTGCTTGGTGAACTTGACGGGATTGATGTGCTCCTGCAACAATTGGCGGTAAGAATTTGTTATCAATTCCTAACCTTTATGTGTACTTTAGGCTCATTGTTCCTCGATGTATAACTCCAGAGTGTTGAAGGTCACACGATAATCAATAATAAATCACTATAGATGTAAAGTTTAAGTGAAGTGAGGTGAAATCTCACATAAAAGCACTTCGGCGTACATTAGATCGAGGGCCTGACTTGAGCTTATTTGCCACTGACTAGCAAAACAGGGATAGTGCCCTTTCTTCAATGAGTGTGTAATATGGTTTTCCACAGTTCTACAAGCGGCACGATCCGAGCGGCGCGGAGGAACAGGAGGCAATGGAGAACATGTTCGACTCGCTGTGCTGCGCGCTCATGGAGCCCGCCAACCGCGACCGCTTCCTGCGAGGCGAAGGGTTGCAGCTGATGAACCTTATGCTCAGGTTAGTGGCGGCGTAGCATGGCTTGGCACCCGGGCGGTTTTCTATTGAGCACCCCCAAAATACAAATACTTAACGTACTTACGTGACTTTATTTACTCAGTCACTTCTATATTTCATTAATAGTTAGTAGAGTGCTAACAAGATAACTTGGCTTGCAGCTGATAATGGTACTTAGTTTAACAGACAGCCAACAAGAACATTACTAAAATGGGATTAGCTTAGCCTTATTGCATAAACATACAATAAATCGAAATCGCTCCACCACTTCGGGACCTACTATGCCACAGACACACACGTCAAACTGTAAAACCCGTATTTTAGCGTTCGGAGGTCATAATTTACTTGTGATTCCACATTCACCTCAATGTGGCATTTTGTGTTGAGAATAAAACTCATTCACTAATTAGTTACATTTAGTTTTGTACTATAGGTGTAGTCATCATCACTATTATCATCTCAGGACGTCCAATGTTTTATAGTAATAATACAGACAAATTGCGTCACTTCTAGGGAGAAGAAAATGTCAAGAAACGGATCGTTGAAGGTGCTGGACCACGCGCTGGCGGGGCCGGACGGCCGCGACAACTGTAACAAGTTCGTAGACATCCTCGGGCTGCGCACCGTGTTCCCGCTCTTCATGAAGACGCCCAAGCGGAAGCGACTACTGACCGTAGACCAGCACGAAGGTGAGTATATCGGATAGCCTGTTCCGTACCTCATCTCTTAATCACTCATCAATTAATGCCACTTGTTTTGATGTATATAGGTTGAGAAGTAATGTATGTAAATAGTTAATATCCCAGCATCAAAAGACTTAATATTTTGGTAATCAATTACTAGACAATAAGAAACTAATCCTAATCCCCCACGAACGACGTCTTCCGTAGACACGGCACCTCAGAAAAATGCTGTGGAAAATCTTTGTATGGATGCTCTGACCAACTTTGTTTGGCATCTTTGCCTAATATACAATTAAACTGAAATCTACTCTATCATTGTCACAGTGTTGTGCATTTGTTTTGTTTTTTCAGAACATGTGGTCTCAATCATATCATCGATGCTGCGGAATTGCCAAGGCAGTCAAAGGCAGCGGCTGCTAGCTAAATTCACTGAAAATGATCTCGAAAAAGTTGACAGACTCCTTGAACTGCATTTCAAGTATATGGATAAAGTGGACCGCACAGAAAAGGATATGGAGGTATGCTCAATTACTGAGAGCTCTTAATTTTCGTCTTTCGATTATTTTTTTACTAAACTTTATTTCTTGCAGCAAGAAGCGGAAGAATTGGACGACGATGCTCAATACTTGAAAAGGCTTTCTGGCGGCCTTTTCACACTTCAACTCATTGATAGAATAATACTGGAGGTATGTGTTCGATGGTCTATCTATGCTATTATAAAACTGTAAAGAAGCCGTGCCTATACATTGAAAATATAAAAAAATAAATAGTCAGTATAAAGTACGGGACGTAAGCAAGCTTAAATTTTTTTTAATTTGGTATTTATGTCTGTTTGTCTGTACGCGCATCACGCAAAACCGCTGGACGGATTTTGATTTAATCGTCACAGTTTGGTATCTTGGGAAAGGCAGAACCAGAGACACAGCTTGACCTCCCCGTATTACTAGCATTTATACAATAAGGTCATTTAAAATGTTCGCGTGGGCAAAAGCTAGTAAATGATTTTATTAATAAATTCTCATTTAGGTATGTACGGCTGGGTCCTCTTCGATAAAGCAACGCGTGCAGCGCGTGCTCTCGCTCCGTGGTGGCTCGCTGAAGATCATCCGGCATGTAATGCGAGGTAAGACCATGTTGCACATGCGGCCTTTCAAATGCTCGATCATCATTACGAGTTTGTATCAAGTTTACGCCTTTATTTTGTGTCTGAAATAGTGATGTCCAAAGTTGCAAAGCAAAACATAGTTTATTAGGGTCAGCGGTGGCAAAGCGTGTCTTATGCAATGAGATTCGATAGAACATAGATTGATAACCACGGAGGACGACTAAAAAGGGTGATGGAAACGGCCCGAGGCAGCCCGTCGCCGTAACATTACCTACTTTCCTTCGCCACTGAACCTAGTACCTATACCGAAAAAATGGCGCGCCCATTGTTTTTATTTCGTGATATCAATATAAATTTTTAGCCATGTTGAATATCTTCGAAATGGCTCGTTGGCCCGTCCCTTATTCAAATAAGTAATCGTTCGCCCCAGTATATACCGCTCCTCAGGTATGCATGTCGTTTCCAGAATATGCGGGCAACTTGGGCGATGCCGGCAGCGAGGAGTGGCGGCAGCAGGAACAGCAACATATATTACAACTTGTAGATAAGTTTTAAGTAAATGATTTTGCAATAAAGACAAAAAGTGTTCAAAGTTTATTGTGGTTTTAATTACATTATTTTCTGGATATAAATTAGAGATGAAACGGATAGTGGTTTGGCCGATATCCGGCGGCCGAATATTCGGCTGATCTAAGTCTCTGAACAAGTTTGTGCAAGCTGTAATCGTGGGGTGGGCTTTAGACGACTGCATGTATTTACGGTGGCCGTGTGGTGTCCGGCAGAGTAGAATAGCACCAACCCCTTACATTCATGGGTGTCGTACAAGGCGATTAATGTTTTCGAGGCAAAAGATCAAGAGTCTCCGTAGTCTGGAAAATGGGCAGCAGCATTTTCCATTATTATATTTAAACACTGCGATCTCCAACCCGCCTGCCAAGCGTGGAGTTTATGGCAATAACCTCCCCTTTCGTGGGAGAGGCCCTAAGTCCTGCAGTGGACTGTTACGGGCTGTGATGATGATGATGTATTTACGTCTTCCGTCAATGAGAATAATTTGAACGTTAAACTGAACAATTCTTTCGACCTCGAAAGGATTCGTAGTTTCGAAATACGGTTTTACACATGCCCCCAACATATCGGAGGACAAACGACATCTTATATTACCTCTAAATGTAGAGAAATTTGTATTTTTATCCAGTATAAACCTTGATTGACTTTGGAAAAAATGTTATAGTAAACAACACTTGTCAAAACAACACACGACAGAAATACGCATTTTTTACGCTGGTCAGCGGGTGTCACCCTGTTGGGAAACGTACGTATCTAATGTCCACACTCGTGGAAGTTACAGTCTCATATATCCCAGAGAAAATTAGAGAACGCCGAATGCGATGGTATAGGCATGTGCTCTGTCACCCCAAATACCACTATGGTGCAAGTAGCCCTAAATTTGTCGACGACGCGCTGCCGCGGATGACCCCACACGCCACCTGGCTGACGGCGGTCCAACAGGACCTGGAAGATAATATCACTGACGCGGCTACTGCTCAGAGAAATAAGGAAGCCAATAAGCAAAATCATTTTTTTTGAATTTTCATACATTTTTTACTATCCGGTATCCGGCCGGATAGCAAGTGGATATCCGTTTCATCTCTAATATAAATGTCCCTAAAACCCTTTCGTGTGACGTGTTTTGCAACACAATTATGTTTCACAATCACATCACATAATTTCAGCCGGTCGAAAGAGAGATGTTATGATTTTGATTATGAATTCGTCTTTATGGTCCGGAAAGACCGCAACGACCGCACTGCAGCAACCAATAACAGTCCCCTGCTGGACTAGAGCCTCCTCCACATTATCCACGCTTGGCAGACGGATTGAAGTTCGCAGATTTAAAACAAACAGAACACGCTACTGTCCTTTTTCTGGTCTCTGTAACTCTCCTGTATTCTCTTTTTGACTCTCAGGCGCAGGAACTCGGGCAGGAGTTATCTCAAGATGTTAATCCTAATGCATAAAATAAGTACGTTTGTAACGGTTATTTACAAATATCTCTATAACCTAACCGACAGAAAAATGTCGGAACACCCCGACCAAATATACTTATACTCAATTACTTCCTTAACTACTGAACCGATTTTTATTAAACAAAGCTAAGAACCATGTCCATTAAACTGGTTTTCTAACAAAGAAACCGCATCGAAATCGGTCTATCCATATACACCTCAAACTTATAACACACCTCTTTTTTCGTCGGGGGTTAAGAACTTACCGTTATAGTTTAATTATAAAATAGCCAAATCTTGACTTGACATGATCTATACTTCTTTATTGCGTTATGTTGTGCAGTTGAAAGTTGTGTATTGAAAGAAATTCGGAGATTTATTCGGCATACGTAGCGCAGTGTGCTGTAAGTACAGCGCCTGAACCGATTTTTGTATCTTCGAAATCTTCGCTGGTTACGTTAATAAATAAAAAACGATATAAACAACTAAATAATTTTATTGGATTACTGTACTAAATAAATGGTAACAGTAAACGAATATACAACAATTTAAACAATTCAAGACAAACAATTTGATGGCTGTAAATTTCACATTGAGATAAATAATGATTTTTGTGCTCATGTTAAGAAAATTATAATAATGATTGATTCTATTGACTTATATAAAAAATAATAGCTATAAAATTAACCAATAGGTACTACTAAAACAATAACATCATAATACAATATAACACCCTGTTAGAAACAACTGGTAGTATGTCAAACGAGATAGAAATTTCACAAATACCAATTTAAATATCACCTATAAAACAACATAATATAAACAATGATTACATTAGATTTTTATAACACATAAAAATTAATATTGTAAGGTTGATTAAGGTTTCTTGTGCCACTAGGACAGGAACTATTGCAATGCAACTTCTATCTTCTGTGGTGTACATTGCTTAACTATACATAAATTAGACTAACATACCCCAAATAAAGTTTTCGATAAACCTAATTTTAAAGTAAATCTTTTAAGTGTAATTTGTCAGAATTAATATCTAATTTATCATCAAGTACTTGGTCCAATTATAATCTTTATTATAATTCGGATCATTAGTAAAACCTTTTATGCGGATCTGAGTGAACAATCCAATTTTATCTGCCTTGATATAAATAATAATATAGCTGATTCAATCTTCGGTTTTTCTTTCACACGATTCAACTGCATAGATACATTAAATTGAAAAGGAGGAATGCTATGTTTGTACACAAGTTTTATATACTTAACAGACTTATCTACTTCGCGAGTTACTCAGCTCATACAATTGTTATAAGTTATCTAATCGATAGGCAGTAACGGCATAACTGATAATTTTTCTTTTACATCACAACCTTAACTAACAGTGCGAATTTTACTTATACTTTGTCTGTACTAATTCCGTTTGTGCTAGCTATTTGTTCGGAACAATCAATGAATTCGCACTCTAATTATTTCCATCACTGGTACAGGAACTGGCTTTGTGAACTTTGCTAAGTTTAATACTGTTTTAAATGCTTCGTGTGGCAGATCATCTGCCGCTAATCAGATAAATACGACTAACATTTTGTGGTTGCTAGGAGGAAACCATTTTTATATTTGGGGTCATTTACAATTATTCATCCATGATTGGATGAACCATACACATTTAGTCGTTAACAACTTCAGACAAGGATCAGGTTTCGAGCAGTTTTCAACTTAGTTTTGACTGATCTATTTAATTACATAGTTCCACTATTACCACAAAATCTTCACCATCTAAATTATGATTCGAATCTGGTGTCCATTACAACTATCAATATCACATTTATTACACATTTAAATTTATGAAACAGTGAATAATCATTAATGGTTCAAAGCTATTACCGTATTCGGGAGCAAAACTAAGCATAACGTACATAAGGCAACTCTAATTAACAATGAATTACTCTAGGCAGAATCGAGTGTCTGCGGCACAAAAGGCACTACACTGGGCGGCTAGATGATTCACTCTGCGAGGCGGTAAACGCAACCATTTGACAGATATTGTGGATAAGAGGAGAAATAATTTACGGCTAAACAAGAAATTTTCGATGCAATACACTTGCATTAAATAGTTCTAAAAGGTCTGTGGTGGTCGTTAGCCATCGGTGAGTGAAAGCGCCGCGCGGTCGCGCCGCAGTTAGGAGCACTCTTTGCTCAACATCTTGGTGAATGCTTTGGGAATGTCTTCGTTGGTTTTGGACGTGGTGCTGGTGCCGAGCAGCGACGGCGCGGGTATCGTGCCCGTCTGGATGCCGTGCGCCGTTTTCAGTAGGTCGTAATTTATCGTTTCTGACACGATGGAATCTTTTCTGTAGAAAATCAAATAAATACAAATAAGTAACTGTTACGTCTCTGCAGTGTAAGCAGTAAACACCCGTTTACTCTTTGACTTTTCATCTTTTCATCTATGGCACTTTTGATCTTTCTATCTTTCCATCGTGCGTGGCCAATTTTTGTATTGTCAAGATGGCGGAATGAAAACTAATTTGGAGAATAAACCGGCTTTTCCAGAATTTCATGTGTTTAATTAGTAGCAGTGCAGTCTATTTTAGTAACCAGATAAAACTAGGCGCCGGTGGGTCAGTTCACACGAATGCGCTGAACAACTTACTTGTACTGTGCGTGGGTGGTGACGAACTTCCTCATCCAAGTGGCCATGGTGGAGATCTCCCCGCTGGCGCGTCGCTGGATCAGCTTGAGGTACTGCTGTACGGAGCAGTGAGTGTCTGCGTCCACGTCCATCCCGGACAGGTACGACTCGATCAGCGGGATCAGCCCGGGGAACATGCCGTCCTGAGAGGGGATAGAGTAAGTTACATTTGTCGTGTATTTGTCAAAGCTCAAATGAATACACTGGCCATATGGTGTCAAGTAAAGGCGTATGATCACAAAAAGGGTAGCAGCTTTTTAACTTGTGTATTTGATCTTCAACCTGTCCGCGGCACCAGACTTTAACAGAACCACCACTAATGTAGAGGATGCTCAAGTCTTCTAACTGTGGCTGGCTCTTTACAACAAGCAATTTTTTTACGTAAAGGACGTATGCATTAACAAATAACCACGTACTAAGTAAAATATTTTCGAGAGTTCAGTTCTGTCTCCCATATCCTTTGGCTTTCGCGGTAGAATCACATCGTGGTGTCGTTGCCAGTATAAGTTAGTGCCATGCAAAAGCAATATTCACTAACCTAACGTAGCAAGAAGATTAAGAAGAAAAATATTTATTACACATAGCAATGAGTAGCCTCCCATGCCACTGTCGGTGCCGGGGCGGCCAGCATAAATGGTACTCAGCATGTACTGTGAGGTGCAAGAAGCGACTCACAACGACAACAATAATTCCCTGCCAGTATCCACTACCACTCGCCATACCTTTCCATTGACGATCTCGTCGATGGTCATCTCTGCGTACTGGTCCGGCGCGTCGTCGCTGGCCTGCGGGGCCACGGCGGCGGGCGCGCCCACGTCGCGCCGCCACCAGAACCGCTGGTTGAGGCACGCGCCGCGCTTCTGGGCGCGTTGCATGTTCTCGTCCACCTGGGGGCGTGACGGTGCGAGGATTAGGATAGAATAACATTTATTCACAAACAAAAGAATAACATTTATTTACAAAAAAAGACTACCTTATCATAGGCAAACTAAGAACGAATGGCGCCAAAAGCGATTGTATCCAAAATCTGTTGATTGGTCAAAATTACAAGTATGTCAAGTTTTGGCGTTACTAAATCCAATCAACATATGATTTTGGGTACAGTCACTGGTGGCGCTATTAGCTTTTAGTGTGCCTCCACATTGTAAATGACAAAAAGAGAAAAAAAAATTTAAACGCAATAGTCACAAAATAAATTGAAAGACACTATATAATACAACACCTTAGTTAGGTACTACACTACCAGCATGTATGGTATAAAAGATTCATCATTCTCATCATCCTAACCCGGCTTCTAGCAGAGCAGCTTTCCTACTCTTCCTTCTCCACCAGAAGATCATTGCTTTAGATTTTAGAAAGTTTTGTAAGAAAGCTAGCGAAAGATGCACGAGCTGGGCCTAATATTAAAAGTGAATCAAAAGCGAAATTAATGTTTTGCAGGTTTCGCGTAACGGTCCGGTCGAGTATACATTAGTATTCTTTAGTCGCAAACTATAGATAGAAACAACGAGATCTACACAAGCAGTGTGAAGGTCGCATAAACATAACATTGTAACACAAGAAGTCGGACTCTTATTTCGTCACTAACCGTGAATACACAAAAAAAATCTAAAACTATCGTCGCTTGGTCTCACCTTGCTGATGGGCATGACGAAGTTGAGGTGGTAAGAGAGTATGACCCTCGTGAGCAGCACCACGAAGCAGACGTAGGCGGCGTTCTCGAAGTCTGTGAGCTGAGCCTCGCACGGCCGGAACTCGACGCGCCAACCGATCGGCGAGTTTGGCGGCGGCGGCTTGAACCGCATCGTTTGCCAGTTCGTCGACTGAATGTTCTGAGGGCAATAATATACATATTCGTAAAGTCATTATAAGCCTCGTGGGATGGAATTTGGGCGGATCGTAACGGCTCACAACTCAAATTAATTTTAATCAATTTGAGTTGGGCATCAAGCATCTCGCATCAAGAGTTGACGAGTGAGGTGGCGATAGGATTTGCGGTTTGAACAAGTTACAAGATGGCGACGTTCAATTTAAGTTAAGCGGTCGCTCTCCTGTATGTGAAGAACAAACAGGTATGTATTAGCCAAAAAAAGAGTGGCGGTTGCAGGTGAAGGTATTCGACTGGCTCTACTGCAACGGCCATGGAACTGGATGTAAGACCCAAAAACAAAGGAAGCAATGACCGGAAAGAAATAAGTTTGGTCGAATGAGAATATGTGCAACCTTGATATGTATAGAGTCGTCATATAGGTTGACGCAAAGAATGTGAATGTTACTACAAGCATGACGTTTGCATTTCTCGTAATTACGTCATCAGTAAGGAAACATGACGTTAGAATGCGTCATAAACGAAACTAAACAAAACTATAGTTATTTATTTGTTCAACAAGCGCTAGCTTATTTTTTGCTACGAGTGCTGACTTTAAATCAGTGTAGCGAGCAAATCTGATTTAGACTACTCGTACTGAGCACAGTGAGTGACATAAAGGCACAAGACAAAAAAATTTGCTCTCGTGTGAAACCTACAACTTTTCACCAACAAATTTTACATTCGATTTTTTATTAATACACTATAGCCTACGTAAAGTCACACCTTTTTACCGTACATACAGCACACAAACTAAACAAATTAATTAAACAAAAAACTCAGCTGTCAAAATAAGAGGTGACAAAGCGACACGTAAAATGAAAACGTTTCTTTCAGTAACACTCTTAAAAAATGTTTGATTTCACGTTTTGTGTTAGAATCGTACCAGGATCTCGGGACCTAGTACTGCTTAACTTTCAGTATAGGTATATTATTTTCATCAACAGCCGCTAGTAGTTCTCTATTGGACCTGAGCATTACCCAAACTTACGGGTACGCTTTGCACACGGGTTGTTTGCGGTGTTGATAGACCAAAAATTATGCTGTTGCCCATTTTCGGGTTTACGGTTTACTCTTGAGACATTAGTAGTAACAGTAAATTTTCTATACACAACAAAGTGACATGACATAGTAGATGCTATATGGATTGGCGATAGCGGTCATTGACCCCTGTGATTTGAATAGAAAAAAAGAACAAAGAGTGCGACAAAGATAACAATAAACGGGTCTTTTTCCTTCAGTAGTATTTTCAACATTAACTTCTCGCGCTCTATTGTTTTGCCCTTTTTTTTTATTCCAATACATTATAGATTTATGTACAGACAAACTGACATGACTCCACTTTATGACTGAGATTGATAAGTGTTCAAATTCAAACCTGTTAAACAAACCGAGAACAGGGATCATTATTTAATCTACAGTTTCCGATTTTATATATGGAAAACATTAATCTGACCTTGTTTCTGCTATGAAAGCATAACATCAATATTATTACTACTTACAGTAACAATAAAAGTTACGTCAGACGTTTTCCATTCATTCCTGTAGATTACACATGTCCGTAGTGCGACATAAGTCCATGTCGGTAAATGGCAATACATTGTAAAACAATGCAGTACACAATGTAAAAATATACATTTAAGATAGAGAGAAACGGCCCCTTTTGTTCCGGCAATTCTGTTAACGTAGCAGTTTTTCTTATTTACTGTTCTTATCTCAGGTTTAATATTCCACAAATATGAAATCCATCCAGTTCTTAATTTATTTTGTTCTAACACCATATTTTATTTCCACAAAATACTACATGTTATAAAACAAAATACCACGCCGCGTCTGTCTGTTCGCGATAAACTCAAAAACTACCAAACGGATTTTCATGCGACTTTCACCAATAGACAGAGTGATTCATGAGAAAAGTTTAGGTGCGTAATTTTTAAGGTTACTACTTACTACCCGTGCGAAGCTGGGGCTGATAGCTAGTATTATAAAAGTGGAATGCTACCTCATGGTAAGTGATCACCGCCATCCGGACACCCCGCCACACAGATAAGGTCGCAGATTTAAGTGCTGGTCTGGTTGCAATGGCTAAGCCTACACACAAGCACTGACACAAACACACAATAGCAACCAACAACCTTTTTTTTTGTTTTTTTTTTTATGCGGGTACTGCATGACGCATGTTGCTTTCCGTCGGGGGACGAAGGGCCAGCCGTCGTTCGTGACTCACCTCAAAATGGTCAGTATCATTTGTGTCGTCCTGATGCACGCGCTCGCTGAACAGCGAGACGGTGTCCCGCACGAACAGGTGAGCCACGTGCAAAGCCAGCGGATGGTCGATGCCGCCCTCGCGCAGTCGCTGGTAGATCGCCGGGTCGTGCACTAGCGGAATGTCGTTGTATCTGTGGGGGGTTCGCGAGCTTAGAGGGGTTCGATTGCCATTGCTGTTTATGAGTGTTTAGTAATTGAATTATGGTTTATACTCTTAGTAAAAGTATTGAATGGTGCGCAAAATAGGATTCTATAGGTTAATGATTTATAATATAGCAGTTAAATCGAAAAACAAAATCACAAATCGCCGCTAGATGGCATTGTTTAGTGCTTTTTAAATTTTGAGTTACATGGGCTCGATTTATATGCGTGCACGCGATCAAGCGGAAAACTTATTCAGTTTTCTATGGTCTGGCTGCTACCGCTGCCAAATTACAAGCAACTGTATATACGCAACTTATTTTTAGAGGTTACAAATTTTTAGTACGTATCATATGCTATATCATAATTACATATTTGAAATGTGTATGAGAATAATAAACAGTACTTCTGCTGTATGCACCCAACCAACGACCTTCGGACAAGCAGGCAGGGTAATTACCGACTTAACTAACAGGCTAGACAAAATAAATAAAATCAGTGAATTCTTAAAGTAAAGTATAAATAAACTCTACAAGTCGTGATCTCTACTGTGGCAGATATTGTAGTCAGATAACCTTCGACGCCGCCCTAATGACTTACGAGTTAATAATTAACAAGGTTACAAAAATGTATTTACTCTTTAACAAATCCGGGTGCAAAATATTGATCTTGATTGATCTTAACGCAGTCCGCGTCAGAGAGCTGTGGCGATATGTATCTGCGCATTGTGCGTTTTACAGGCTGGATCGGTGGTCCGGTCGGCCAAGGTGGTCTTTGACAAAACTTCCCGTTTAACCAATATGTATAATTGTTGGGCATTAGCAAATTTTCAAAATATTATTGCAAATCCACTTACTCAACATTGACTAATAACGAGATTGCCTGGAAGTTTAATAAAAATCAATCAACATACACGCACACATGTATTTAACACAAAATTGTCAATACATTCGGCTGGTTAAGGCGGCTCCACATGTTGGCCGAGTAATCACAAGTGAAGGCAAGGGCTAATGTGTAGAGGGCTGATTTATTGTGTCTCGCCTTAATTTGTCATTCATGTTCATTTTTAGACAGCAGCACTCAAGTACTCGCATTGGCGTAGGTTTGGCCAATGTGTACATATAGCCGGCTTCGAAGAGTAACAGCGAAAAGCAACTCACTTCTCATGCTCGGGCGAAAGGTAAGAGTCGATGGAGTCGTAGCGCGATTTGTTTATGCGGAACTTGTTGTTCTTGAGGGGCTCGAGTCCGCGTTCCTCACGCGTGCGGCAGTCCACCGACGCCGAGATCACGTTCCAGCGGCAGTCCACGTCGGTCAGGTACCCGCGGTATACGGGCGACGCCGCGGTGAGCGCCAGCTGACAACAATACAACACAGGTCAGACATAGCCACTTTCTAGAGCGGCAGCCATACCGCCGATCTCCGATAGCACGACGCTATTTTGATGCAATTGATTGTGGACCAATCGCAGCAAGCCAGAACCAGAGCTGTCTTGCTGCGATTGGTTTAAACTTCATTGCATCAAAATGGCGGCGTACAATCGGAGACAGGCGGTACCACTGCTGGTGTAGTGTGTGGATAGAGGTACCCGCGGTATACAAAGAGATATATAAGAGGAATATTGGCCACATGTGTGTAGCTCTATATAATCATCTTCCTGAAGACTTGAAGTTGTTGACTAGGAACTCATTTAAATCTAAACTGACTGCTTGGTTGCTCCACCATTCTTTCTATAATGTTAAAGAGTACTTAGAATTTTAATTTTGAACGACAAATTATTTAAATTCACAATGTTTGCACACTTGCATGCAAGTTGAATACCTACCAATGTATTAATGTTAAGAACTGTATTACCAACTACTGTATTCTTGCAAATAAACTATTTGATTTGATTTGATTTGATATATGGGGGACGCCGCGGAAGGCGTCAGCTGACAACAATACAACATAGGTTAGGCATAGTCACTTTCGAGCGCGGGTGTAGGGTGTAGATGGAGGTACTCGCGGATGAACAATACAGCACAGATCAGGCATAGCCACAATGAAGACAACAGGACATTTTGTCAAATAATGCGTGTATACACATGCCTGTAATAGAAAATGACCGACGGATGTGCCCAAAAAGGACTAGCATAAGAATTTCCTAGGATCATAGCACACAATATAGACATGAATTTGAGGGGAATTTGCTGTAGATAATGCTACTTTAACTCAATTTTATACATTTAATTTTTTATTACCTTAAACATTAAGTATGTTGAACAAATTAATGTTATTTAAATTAAAAAAGATCATAGTTTAATTAAAACATTTGATTTGCATTAAAAAAATATTATATTTACAATTAGTACCATTGTGAATAATAAAGAATTGCTTTCAAAATAGTCGCTATTGCCTTCACGCTTGTATATTATGTACTTAGTGTGGGAATCATGTTAGACAGAATTGCCAATGTTTTTGTGTGGGCAGCTTATAGTTATTGTAGGAGAAACCAGTCCCGTTTGCTTTAAAATATAAAAAATTATGAATCTTACATTTATTTTAGGATTTTCATATTTTATTTTAAGATTCAATTGATCATAAAAGTTACCTCAGACAACTACCAGTAAAAGTTCTTCTCAATAAACTAGTAAAATTACGATCGCTACCCACTAATGCAATTAATAATAATGAAACGTTGACAACCGCAGACCACGTACTAAGCTCGCATAACAATCCACTAATTCACCGTAATTCAAAGTTGTGGTCTATTGTTCTATGTCATGCGTAACTAGTGACAAATTAAATGAGTATCGCTCAAATGAATTCAATGAATGGACACGTTATCACAATGAAATAAGTTAAACTCAGATCATAACCGCATATAAATTTATATAAATTGCATGATTTTTAACAAACATGGTATTGTTATTTGAATAGACCATTTATTTAAACCATATTTTATGTTTATTAAGATTGCCTACATATATTTGTTACGTATATTATATTTCGCTATAAATTGAAACAGCAAATAGCTAGCCATTAGCTTCCGTCCGCCCGAGTAAAATTCTGACTAGATATTAGCCGTCCCGTGAATTACATTGCATTTCAAGTTACGACGGCCAAGTGCTTATGCGCTTATTACATTTGCGCTTAAATGAGCAAGAATTCATTAAAACTTCCATTGGATATAGAATCGTGGCATACCATAATGGGGCACAACGGTGCGAGTTGGTCGTACAAAGTGCGCGCTTCCGTGATGCAGCACGCCTGGAAAGTGAGCTGAAGGCAGCAGCAGCCCATGCCGAACCCCATGGCGTCCATGTACACGCAGTCGGGCTTCGCCGCGTCGGGCTCCAGTACGTGCGAGTTGTCCACCGGCAGCTTGGTGTTCGTGTCCCGGAATACTGCGCAATCGATACTTTGGTTAGAAACTGGCCGAAACTGTGTTATTAGTAGCAGTAGTATACCGTCACTTAGTGCAATCGGCTCCCGAGAATGTTAGCAAAGTAAGTTATTGGGGTCCGTCCCGATAGTTATTTCGAATCATTAGTAAGCTAGGTTAACCAATAAGACAAGAAAAGGTGCGGAAATTCTCGGTATCGTGTTGCACAATAATGCTTAATAGTAGTCAAAACACAGTTTTTTATGCCGCGGCCGGCATGGTTTTATCGACATTATTTGTTTAACAAATAGCCGAGTTTATATCTATTCGAAATTTATATCCTCTATACATATATGTTACCGGACAAACCCAATGTCACGCTAAATGAGTCCGGACAGTTCAGGACAATCTAATTTATCCTGATACGCTTTGCAAAACTAGTTTGGCTAATAAACACATACCTGTATATCAACGAGCGGTCAAGTCAATCCCGGCTTCTGCCAGAGTACGCTTCATATTTATACATAAAATAAAGACTAATAATATTTTACTGTTACTTCACAACTGTTGTTACATTGCTATAGATATTCTGTGGTTACATAAAAAAAGAACTTTACAAAAAAATATTCGGAAAAAAATCTCCTTGACCTACTTGGTATGTTGATAGCAACCTTTTCGCCTCGTCGCTGCCGGATGTTGGCCGTAAGGGTCTTGAACCGCGGGTGTCCGGGGAAGATGGCTTCGTCGGGAAAGAAGTGGGAGAGCGTCACGCCGTCGCGCGAGTTCGGGTTCGTCGGCGGACTGGTGAAGTTCGGGCAGCCTAGTCTAAAAACAGCAGTTCAGGTTTTAATTTGATTGTTTTTTTTTATAACAGAGGGAGGTAAACGAGGATTCGGGTAATATGTTGGAAAGTGATCACCGCCGCCCATAGCCACACCCGAGGAGTCGCGAATGCGAATAGGCATGATGGTTGAATTTTTAATTATTTTATTTGATAGCCTCTGTTTTAAGTAAATGGAAAAGTTTGAAATTCCTAATTAGAGACATGACGTCATGGTTGAGTATCTCCATTTAAAATACATGTAAACTCCGTTTTGGGAGGAGAGAGACCTTTAAGACTCTATAAGACCTATGTTTTTGAACTGGTTTTAATTTCAGTGTTTGTTATAGTTTTAAAGCTATTCATATTTAGTTGATAAATAAGACATATTCAGTATCAGTCATCATCCCTATTTTTGTAATAACGTCACTAAGTTTTTATATGTAGAGTGACAAACGATCGACTAGGTACCATAAATTATATATCGATACTTAGCGGTAGTTATCGCTGTAACTAACTAGTTTCATTATGTGTAACAAAAATCAATAATCGCTTGTGTGTTGACACTGTTAGTGAAGACTACCTTACAAGTTTCCAGACTACTACGATACAGAGTATTATCTCAATTATAAATGAAGAATCGAAGATATCTTTGTAAACAGCTAAGAAGTGGAACTCTTTACTAAAATCTTGGTCTTTTTACGGCAAGAGTGAATAGACACTCTCTAGCCTAGGTAGGTACCTAAGCTAAGCATACTTTACTATCGTCCGCACCGGTTGGTAACCAACAGATGCAATGGCCGACAAATGATTGCCTAAAATAACCATAGGCTAGCTTTTGTGCGTTTACAAATTAGGCTAGTTTCGATCAACTACAAAAATATGGCTGACGCAAAGTGAAATGGTAAGTTTTATCTTGCAAAGAAATATATTCTTTAAGTCAATTCGGTACGAGTTAAAATGGATTACATTCGAAATCCGTTGTAGCGTAATTTACGGTATGCCTCATCATCGATCGATAAATTGCTTAAAGCTCCATTGTTTGTCTAGAATCGAGTTATGAATGAATATGAGGTTCGAACTATATTTCTATTTTCAAGCAAACAAAGCTAGAGTGTTATTGTGTTCCGGTTAGAAGTTAAGTTAGCGAATATAAGGCTAGAAACTTGAACAAACTACGGCTAATTTCTCCACTGATTTCGTATCGCAAGATTACAACCTAAATTCGGCACTGAACACCCACATTTCATATAAAACTGTCATGACATGCGATTTTTTTTATAAGAACTGGCCAGGCATGTTACCGCCATCTGCGGTGGTGATGTAATTATAATATTGAGGGAACAGACGCAGGCAACGTGTTCCATTCCTTAGCTGTACGCATTATAATAGTAGTTTATGCAACTCTTATATAAAAGGGGGTATTAAAATACGAGTGTCTGTTAGCCGAGTATGATAATAGTTTGACATGAGTGTTTTAATACCTAATTATATGCAGTTGCATACACAATTTTATCTACACTCATATTTTCTTGTTAAAATTTAGTACCTATACTTTTTTCAATTTTGCTAGAGCTGCGAATCGCGTTTCTGTTGTCGCGTCGAAGATATTAAGTGGCGTGAAATTCACCTCGCTACTTTCACATTTATCTATATAATTGCGTGCTAAATAAGGGTACGTTTATGATTTCATTCTACAACTTCGTCGGCGTGATTAATATGTAAAACCATACCGAATTTCAGCTTTCTAGTACTAATATTTTTTAGAGGTAAGCCGCGGACAGACAGATGGACTGACATGGCCAATCTATAAAGGTTCCTTGGTTTACTACGGAACCCTAAAAAAATATGAAACAGCCAAACTCACCTCGGAAAGTTGGTGATGCTCATGATGACCTCGCCGTCCTTGAGCAGCGTGGTGGCCTCCGCGCGGCGGTACTGCATGTTCGCCTCGACTATGTTGAAGTGCGCGAGCAGACCACCGTACGGTTTCCCAGGCGTGCCCTCCACCATATACGCGCCGTACTCGGGACGCCACAGCGACTTTACGTCTAATAGGAAGAAAATTCTTTTATGATCTACACGTATTTCTCGACGGCTTGGGTATCATATATTCATATACTTTCGCCTATGGTTCAGCTTGCGTAAAATTCGCTTGATCGAGTGATCCTATGGGAACTACTTAGCTTTTCGGGATAAATTACAGCCTATGTGCCTACAACACTGCAAAATGTTATAAATGTCAGTGAAGTCATTTTTGTTTGAAAGAGTAATAAACATCCTAAATCCTCACAAACTTTCTTGTTTATTATATTTTTATATTATGTAGTTTTAGTTCGATTAGTAGCGTACCCACATATCACATGCGATTATCGTTTTGATTTGGGGTCAATAAATGGGGTCCACCAACCAAAATTTAATATACACCCGGTTTTCCTCTACTCAGCCTCACCGAGAAAGCGAACCAACATATGATCGACCGATTAGATAATGGGTCCACTACTGGGACATGTATCGATTGTCTTGAAAACGTCGTTCACCATATACATAGAAGAAAACTAACAATAGCTCATCATAACATTGTAGCACTACAATATAGACCATCGTACCGTCACTTAATGTGCGTCACATAAGTCGTCCACTAATCCACTTCTATGTTATAAATATTATACGTTTGAGGAAAATTATCATTACCATGCAATTATCTCTATTTAATTATCATAATTGGCCATCACGTTCTGTTAAGTTTTGTTGTAAGTACCTATGTTATGTTAATGATATGTCACCTGGGTCATAAGATAAAATAATAGATAATAATAGCTTGCTGTATGAACACTTAGCTTTGAAAGTACGAATTATATAAGTCACGGTTATTGTAAAAAAGTTTGAATAACATTTTTGAAGAACTGTCGATGGCAAGTGTGTAACGAGCAGTTATCTAAACATAGTAAAGTAGCTACGGTGCAGTTTGTGCAACACGCAATACGAGATTTCCTTACACACGCACGACAAACATGCGCTGTTTGTTTGTTGTACGAGGTATTGTTATGATTTGTCTACTCGACACACGTCTACGGTACTTTATAAGATTTACATTTATGAAATCTCTCTCTCTATCTCTCGTTAAATTTACCTTTTATGCTCATATCGATCATCATCATTATCACAGCCCATAATAGTCCAGTGCAAGACTTAGAACTTCTCCTACGAAAGGGGAGTTTATTGCTATAATCCACGCTTGGCAGGCGGGTTGGAAATGGCAGTGTTATAAATGTAATAATGGAAAACGCTGCTGCCCATTTTCCAGCCTACGGAGACTAGATCTTTTGTCTCAAAAACATAAGTCGCCTTGTACGATAGCCACGAGCACGAGTAAGGGTTTGGTGCTATTCTGCTCTGCTGGACACCACACAGCCATAACCATATCGATGCTAATTAGTAATTAAAGAGATACGAGTTCAATAAACCATAAACAAATGCTTTGATATCATAGTTATCATGCAGGCGATGTTATACAAAACATCTTCTATGACTTGATGAATTGCATAAGTTCATCAATATTGTAATTTATGAGGTATTGAATGTAGTGATTACGGTTTTATTATAAAATAGGTATTCATTCAACATAATTACATACCCACGATGAATGAACACATAGAAACTTATTGATATCTATAATATCTATGCATGCTTTAGTACCAAGTAAGAAACATGTGTTACGTTATGAAGCGTGACGTGTATGTTATATTATAAAATATGTATTTGGACCAATGAATGTCTTTTATACATTTACCTACTGATATTAGCTACAGTTCAAAGCAGATAAAATAAAAATGCTTAATAATTATGAGCTAATGCGTATGTACCATTTAAGAGTTTCATAAGGTAATCTGTGCCTGAGGCCTAACTAGGTACATTGGAATTATCCCGGACATGTACGCCAACACTGGGGCCGTTGTGAAAACCATCATAGGTTATACTAATCCCTTCTCGATTAATGTAGTCGTTCACTAGGATTCGTTCTGAGCCCTTTATCGTTCTGCGTTGGTTCCGCAAAGTACCTTGGTTAACGAGTAGCAAGATATTTCGACGCAGTTGCATGCGCCATGGTTTCGGGACGACCGGGACGACCAGAGTCGTCCCGTGGCCGTGATGCATGCAAATCAAGCTGCTCGTTATCTATGGTACGCGGTATTGTAAGGTTAATTGTTGCATACCGGGTATCTGTAGTGCCCCCAGCTGCATATAGGTACTTATTAGACTGAGGCGACCATTCATGTCGTCTATCGTTTCTCCGTACTCATCGAATTCGGTTATGTTTATATAAAAGCAATAAGACCGTACTAATGTAAGACTCATTGTTGCATACCGGGCCTCTGTAGTGGCCCAGCTACGTAAAGGTACTTATTAGACTAAGGCGAGCATTCATGGCGTCTATCGTTCCTCCGAATCCATCGAATTCGGCTAATTAAAGCAATAACACCGTCCTGTGTTGGAGACCGCAGTGCAGTGCAATCTACAAGTGACACGAAACCGTTTTATTCTCGCCCAAATTCGAATGTTGTTTGCTGTAATTACAATGAGCCGGGGCATTTTAGTTTCAAGTGTACAAAAAATAATGTTGAAATGTACTATATGTAATAGATTAGGGTCATGAAAATTGCAAACGTCTATAGGCTGCGGTCACTGCTTACCATCAGGCAGGCCGTAAGCTTGTTTGACACCTTGTAATTATAAAAAAAATTATCGATTTATTGCCAAAAATTACCAAATCAGTAGAATAGAAAGGGTGACAACCCACAGTAGAAACCCGTGATTCGTCTTGAAAACGAGATAGTAAATGATAATAAGTACTTGATACGTTTACAACTAAACGATAACGACATGGAAGGCTACGTAGACCTGCGTAGCCAGTGCACCTTATTACGGCGTAGCGAAGCCAATAGACTAGGTATTTCTTGGTTGAACAGCTAACTGCCCATGCTGCGAGGTATAGGTAATATTTTGATTATGCCTGTAGGATCTGTAAGAGTAAAAATCGAAATGCAAGATCACAGAAATGGTTGATATTTATGTTGTCGAGGATAAAATATTAAAATATTCAATCCTTATTGGCCATAACTTTACTAAAAAAACTGGCATTATAATAACAAAACAACTGACTCGTTAATCTTCACTAGGAACTCTGATATGAAAATGTCGTTAAAATTAAATGGCGACGTCGCTATACCTCTTAAAAGTATATAAGCAATATTTGTTAACTGCGATGAGAACTATTCAGGTACAATTTACGCTAGAGTATCTCTACGTGGTCTGAGAAATCATGAATCATGAATACGACTTAAAAGATGGATTCGGTGCATTGCTTGTTCAGAACTTGAGTAGTAATATTATATCATTAAATCAATATTCATTAGCCACGCGCGCCTTACACGCGGATCGTCTTTTAAACGTTAAAATATTAGAATTTTATAATAAACACAGGAATCTTTAAATTAAGGTAAACAACTACAGGAACATGGAATTACAAGATCTAGATATTTGATTTCTGAGCAGTCATTAAATGAAGGGATGGTGCGTTTGGAGGAAGTATTGAAGTTGCTCAATGAAGCGATGTTAACTTTTAAAAAATGCAAATGCCATTTCTTTTGCACAGAATTGGATTATCTTGGTTTCGCGTTAGTGACAATGGATACGTCCAGGGAAACGAAAAATTTTAGAGGTATCTCAGTTTACTACATCACGAAACGAGCATAATGTCAAGCGTTTCCTTGAACTGACAGGCTTTTGTTTTCGGAGCTTTGAAATAACATAAAAAATCTTTGATTGCACGACCACTTACGGATTTATTAAAATTTGAATGGAAGTGGAGAGAGAACCAGTTTAACGCTTACAATTCTCTTCGCAAGAAACATAGAACGACCTATTCTTGCATTATATGATATGAAATTAAAGACCGATCTTCACACAGATGCCTCAGAATTCGGAATCGCCGATATTTTGTTAAAAAGGGGCCTGGATGGACTATTACGTCCAGTCACGTATTGGCCGTGTGATGTCCGGCAGAGTAGAATAGCACCAACCCCTTACATTCATGGGTGTCGTACAAGGCGACTAATGTTTTCGAGGCAAAAGATTAAGAGTCTCCGTAGTCTGAAAAATGGGCAGCAGCATTTTCCATTATTATATTTAAACACTGCGATCTCTAACCCGCCTGCCAAGCGTGCAGATTATGGCAATAACCTCCCCTTTCGTAGGAGAGGCCCTAAGTCCTGCAGTGGACTGTTTCGGGCTGAGATGATGACGTATTGTAGTCGAAAAACAACAGGTGACGAACAAAAACTTCACTCGTTTGAATTGGAGACAAAATCATTACAGACTGTCATGCTTAACGCGTGACCGTGACTAAAAGAGACCTGATTCTTCATATTTTACGTTAGTGGGTTCAGATTTAGGAGTACGACTGTGAGAAAGAGTACCGACCCGGCGAATGTATGGCACACGTAGATGCGCTCAGTCGTGACCCTGTCACTGATCTTACCGATGAAGCTGAGCAATGCGTTTGGATGTACTTAACGTGAACGTTGATGATTGGATAGCGACTATTTAAATTCATTATAGCGAAGTGAATCATATACGAGGTATTAAAGGACGATAAAACGAAATATGTGACAGATATTCGCAAAATTTACTGAGTTAACTGTAACAATAAAAATTAAACATATTTAAATGCAGTGGTAACTCCTAGAGCGGATGGTCAGGTTAAAAGATTCAACCGTACCATCTACGATGCACTTAGTAGGTACTAAATCTTATGATAAAGATAATTTATATGCTATGTTATGATATGCTAATTTATGGGATGGATATCCAGCTGAAGCTCAATTAGGCATTAACACAGTTGTAAATAAAACTACCGTTAAAAGTCCCGCTGAAATACTATTTGGGTGTAAGTTTGTGAATTCGGAAAATTGCTAACTGATCTTATTATGGAAACTGCAGAACGGGTCACTGGTGACAATATGGTCGTACTTAGGTCGGAAACAACGGGAGCGTATAGAGAAACAACAAGAATGTGACAAAAAGCGCTTTGATAGAAATAGAAAAAAAAAGCTACTCAGTAAAGAAGGCGACTTAGTACGGGTTGAAAGAACCATTATTGATAAAGATCATGCAGGGAAATCGAAAAGTTTGTTCCGAAGTTTCATGGCCCCTACCGTATTCTAAAAGTATTACCCAATGACAGAATTGTAATTGAGGATACTCCGCTATCGAGAAAAGGAAACAAAAGATATGAGAATGTAGTAGCACTTGATAAAATTCATTTTTGGTTAAATTTTTAAGGTTATTCAAGCGAAAGTAGTGATAATGACGATATGTTCGAACTAATTTGATTTGACTTGTACCTTGTTGAGTTTGATTAAGTTTACTTAGTTGAATGCATGTATGTATAATAATATATGTATGGCGATCAGTGCAGAAAGCTAATGATATTGAGTAATCAGTATCGCACAGATGGTCGTAGATCATTATGGACCATGCAGAAATGATTGGACTATTTAAGTATGAGCTATGGAAAATCATGAGCGATCAGTGCAGATAGCGAATGATATTGAGTAATCAGTATCGCACAGATGGTCGTAGATCATGATGGACTATGCAGAATTGATATGTTAAATATGAGCCATGGAATGCCATGAGCGATCAGTGCAGATATGAAATGGTATTTAATAGTAAATACTGCACAGATGATCGTAGATTGTGGTAGATCATGTGCAATAGATTTAAATTTATATAAAATCATTATGGATCAGAGATGATCACAGAGTGTAAACTCAATTTGTAATTATCTTGTTATCGCGAATGAAAATAAGTAGCTTCAATGACTTATAATATTGTATAGCTTTAAGCATCAGTTTCAGCATTTATCTGAACTCGAGTGGCACCTGGTGGAACAGGCACCAGGTCGGACGGCCGTGTTGGCAATCGCTGCTTTGTGACAAAGAAAGGATAACATCACCGTAGCGGCCGATGGAGACGGCGCTGTTCCCGGAGCAGCGACCACCACAAGGCCGGATGGTGCAAATTCGACTCGTTGGAACAATAACAAGAGCAGCGTTGCGACGAAATATTATAATTAAATTAGATGGATTCATTCTTTGTTTGAACCTATCTGTGCTCTGTTGTGTACTCCTAACTGAGAATTAATGATTATATATTAGACTTTAACTCTTGGTGTAGTTGTTTTCGTTGTTTCATCTGTTAAATATAATATTTAACATGTACGAGTATATTGTTATTTGTGAGTTTGTTTTGTTAGTAGTATTGTTGAATGCTTATGTAAGTAGTTATATTTATTTTTAGTATAGTACGTGAATTGAGAAATTATCTTAGGTGAAGGGCCTCACTTCGAATTGGATGGCCGAATGTAAGGTTAATTGTTGCATACCGGGTATCTGTAGTGCCCCCATCTGCATATAGGTACTTATAAGACTGAGGCGACCATTCATGTCGTCTATCGTTTCTCCGTACTCATCGAATTCGGCTATGTTTATGTTTATGTCTATGTTTATGTTTATGTTTATGTTTATATAAAAGCAATAAGACCGTACTAATGTAAGACTCATTGTTGCATACCGGGCCTCTGTAGTGGCCCAGCTACGTAAAGGTACTTATTAGACTAAGGCGACCATTCATGGCGTCTATCGTTCCTCCGAATTCATCGAATTCGGCTAATTAAAGCAATAACACCGTCCTGTGTTAGAGACCGCAGTGCTTTGTTCTGTAGTCAGTATAAGAATATTTGAACCCCGGAACATAATCAGTTGATTTTAACTAGTGGACCAAAACGCAAGGGTTTTCACAAGTGACTGTATAAAGATTTTTAATGCTTATAAACAGTTAGTGAACGATTAGTTGAGTTTAAATAGTGTTTGGACCCAGTTTGATTACTAAAATCTACTTTTACTGAGGTAAGATTCAGATCCCTTTGGTATAAACCCGTTACCCGTTAAAAGTTTTGACCGAGAAGGTACTTTAGAAGTATATCCGTGACAACCATGCCGTGAGCGACATGACATAAGATTTAAGAGAGTTGGTTTCGTCTGTGTCTGGGTTGGTATCCCGGTATCAGGAAAGCGATCCCGTGGGAGGCCCAAGAAGCTATGGATTGACATCGCTGCGTCGGATGTGAGAACCAACTGTTTACGACGCGAGGATGAAGACCGGGCGAAGTGGAGGAGAGAGAGCAGCAATACTCTCCCAGAGTATAGACATGCAGCGACATGTACGGCATGAATCATTATGTAAAATAACTTTAATGTCAACTAAATTAATATTATATATTATAATAAGCCTTCCTCGTGAATCACTCTCTCTACACATGGTTGTTTCTCTGAAGTGGCAGTTTTATTTTCAGCCGGTTGAGGATAGATGGAATAGGTATTACGGAAATATAACGGAAACGGCGGCGCCTAACCTAATGGCTGGTTTACATTGGTCAAGGACAGTGGCAGTGCGCTGTACGGACTCGTTACTGTCCTATCAGTTTACACTGTGTATTTGCACACTTTACTCTCAACGCCACTCAAACGCCGGCGCTCTGTAATGTGGCGGTCTCATAGTCTAGGTAGTAGTATTATACATACGACACTTTGTAAGGATGGATGGATACAATGTTTGTTACTCCTTAATGAAAAAACTACTGAATTTGGCGAAATTCTACAAAATATTAGCATTTAAGCTATAAATTATCCCGAAATTCAATGTGGTTTCCGGAAACGGGTATGGAACGTAATAACCGAATTTTACGCGGAGTGGATGAAGTCACGGGCAAAAGCTAGTAACGTACGTAATGATAAGTCAAAAATAAGCACGCTTTCACATTTATAATATCTAGAGTAAGGATTTAACCTAAAAGTGAACCATTTAAGCATCTAATCTATTCACTTACCTTATCTAAATAAAATTAATAATGACCACATTGAGTACACTGAATACATTTATCAATGCACTTAATGAATGACTTGCTGTTTATTTATGGATTGGTTATTTATTTGTTTTCACATAAATTAACTAACCCTTCCCTGTGATTTCTTTCCATAGAATTTGATAAGAAGCATGTCCCACTTTTCTTCAATTACATTATTACAGGATATGTCTTAACATAGCACATATATCTAACTAATCTGTGGTATGACCAAGCATTAATAATATCCATAATCATTGATCTCCATTAAATAAATAAATTCAAGAAACCACCATGACTCTCAAGTTTCAACTAATTTCAATATGAGTGTGGCCTTCAGTGGATGATGTCACTGTTTATTTATAATGTAAATGTCATGACAACTACTGCTATGACTGAAAAATATTGTGTAACACTAGGTTGGAACCATGATACAGCAGTTTTTTTACTTGATGAATATGCTGGTTATAATGTAGTCAGTTAAATTACTGGTCTTAATAAAATATTGCTTTTGAAACACTATTGTAAGTTTAATAAAATTACTAATTTGTACTATCACTGTAAATAAAATGACACATACTTGCAAGAAAAGTAACTCAAATTTATTACTAAAATAAATAAAGAAATAATTAAAGTAACTACAATAAAAAAAGGCAGTATTTCATTAAAAACCAGGATTTCAAGTAATTTGTAGTGAGGTGTCTGCATGAGTATTACCTAAAAAGTACCTCAGTACCTGCTTTTATCATACTAAAACAAAGATTTTACGAGGATGGTTATCTCCAAGGAACACCCCATCCTAGTCTTTTATTTATATTTATAATATAGGATTTTTGGAGCTATTGTAATGCAATAGATTGTAATTAAAATTATGATATTATTTAAAATCAGTTTAACTTACTATCTGGGTCAGAATTCTCTTTCTCTTGCAGTTTGGGCAGAAGCTGGGATGCCCTAAGACTGACTGTTGCACGCCGATTTTCATCATCAAACTTCACTATTACATACTCCACCTACAAAAATTTCACCAATCTTAATTACAGTGTGAGGTATACTTATAAATACAACTAGCTGGCCTGCCGTGATTTTGTTTGTATGTTGTCATACTCTATAAATCTTCATCTTGAAACACTCTATCTATTCTTGAAAACTGTGTTAAAGTCTGTTGCGTAGTTTAAAAAAGACTCATATTGAGCGGGAAGCATATTTGTTTAACGCTAAGTATAGACAACGGTAATTATTCAGGCTAGGCTTATACCAGTATATAAATTACTTATGTAATCCATAAGGAAAACTGAAAAATAATTTGTTTTAGAAAAATTATCTTTGCTTTTTTAAACTAATTTAAAATAAAATTAGAAAACACTTTTTACACTAGTTCGACTATAATTCAATTTAACTTAAAATATTGCGACCGGTGTCAATTAAATCATTATCAAGCCTGATTAATGAATTTATCATACAATAGAGTTACATCAAGAATGCATTAAGCAAAGTATTTGAATCAAAATATATTTGTAATTATTACTTACATATAGCACATTATTTTGGACTGCCTATGTTGTCATTAACAATAATGCTACATTTTATTAAACAATATAATTTGTATTCTCACAACAACACAAGCCAAGCGCAGGTTTTGGACAAAAGTTACCACTTTCCATCAGATGAGCTATAGGCTAATTTGACATGAAAAAACATTTTAAAAAAAATGACATCGAGTAAAATACAATTGTGGTAACAGCTATATACTATACATACATACATACATAAAGCTCACACCTTCATCTAACAGGTGGGGTAGGTAGAGACTATGACCACCACTTTGCTCAGTAACGAGTTCTTGACAGAACTGACTAGGTAATAGTTAACAATACCCAATTATGACTCTATAATCTGTTCTTTGAAGGTGATATTTTATTGGAAATTTAATTTATGTAAGAGTGAATAATATTTAGCTTTTTTTGTTACCAATTAGAAAATAGACAAAATGTAAATGGGATTGAAGAATATAACTGAATAAAGAAAAAGTACATAAAGTGAGCAAACCTCATCACCCCACTTTAAGACGTCTCCTGTGCGCTCTCGACGCTTGCTGTACAAGTTGATGAATTGCTCAATACCGTGTTGCCGCACGTGTTCTGCTAAGGCTTTAGTTTCCTCCCACGACAGAGGACTTCCTTCAGTCAGCAAACCCATTTTCGTTACTAAATTAAATACTACTTTTACCGAATGTACAAGGAAATAACTTTTGAATCTAATATTTATGCACAAATTACAATATATACAATGACTGTAAATTTCACATGCACCGAATGTTTTAATTTTTCATAAAATCGTGGCAACTGCTGAAGGTATACCTAGTGTTTATTGCATGAAGTTATGAGATAGACAGTGAATTTACGCTTTCGATGAACAATTTATAGAAGTTCTCGTGTATCACTAGATGTGTAATGAACAGAATGAACCATCGGAGCCAACAGAAAAATCACTGAGAAAGAAAATCAACAATCCACAAATTTATCTTGTCAAACAACCAACCACCAACCACACTACACTGACAGTGACAATGACAACAACTGTCACACTAGAAGCATAGACTATAGCATACAGCAGCAATAGAGGTGAGAAGCAGAATATCGATTTAAAAATTTTTCGATCATCTTCTCTAATCTACGAAACGATAAGTCATCGTAAGGCGGATGCTACCCACACGATATTTATTGTGATACGTGAATTACGATCTGTATCACCATATTTATCGAGTGTGTAGGGAGGATGTATAGGATCGTGATACGGATCACAGGATTGATAGAAAATCAGAAATCCACGATCCGTATCGACGATACGTATCGCGATAAGTATGGTGTGTGTAGCATCCCCCATAGATTCTGGCACTGGCAAAAGAAGAGACAAGCATGACCAACACTCACAAGAAATCACCATTCTCTAAACCATCTTCTTCTTCTTATCGAGTCGATGGACTTAGCTCCTTACACTTACACTTGGTTCGCCCAGTATTCGGCAACGCATACAGCATTTGGACTGGCCTCGAACAAGTCCTCCATTGTGCAAGTTTTAGGACACGCCGACCATGAGATAAACCTACACCATAAACGGCCAAAGTGCAGAGTGTTCTTAAAAACGAATGATTGACAATATGTTTAGATGGTCAGGGTACACAATGCGTCAAGTCAAGGTAATGTTTGTAAGTTTAATAGTCTGCGTGATTGAAGTAGAATACATGGAAGCGAGCTGCGTGTGAATTTATTTATTTATCAGCAGACAGATTACTTTCGTTTATGCTTTTGTGTTATTTTGTATATTTTGTGTTGGCCGTGTTTATTGAGAAGAAGTTAATTACAAATATGAGAAAATTATCAGAACAATAGGGAATAAATAGGTTAATCAAGATGGTACCAGTAGCCATTGAAGGGTGCACTCAAGGCGCCGAAGGTGGCGGTGCCCGTGGTGGTTCAATTGCACTCTCATTATTGATAGACTTTATAGTTCAGCGAACCTACGATGAACTTACAGTATTGGCTGAGCTGTAAGTACATACTATAAACTTTATTAAAGATGTTGGTTTAGTTGAACAAGTTAAAAATATATATTTAATTTTTTTATAGGTTGCCTCGTAAAACAGATATGGAGCGCAAAATTGAAATTTACAAATTTAGTGCTCGCACTCGTCAGTTATTTGTACGTTTACTGGCACTAGTCAAATGGGCAAGCAGTGCTACAAAAGTGGATCGCTCAGCCAACATAATGGCATTTCTGGACAAGCAAGCTTTACTGTTTGTTGAAACAGCAGATGTGTTGGCAAGGGTTGCTCGAGAAACACTAGTGCATGCTAGGTAAGTATTATTTTGGCTGTAAATATGTATAAGGGGTAGTAAATCTAATCCAGCACATGCAAGATCCCGCAAATGCGGTTTTCATTTGCTTCCATTTTAGATATCAAAACATTTGACGGGATCCTATTATTCTTCCGGGATCAAAAGTCACACATAGTGAAGATACTAATAAACGTGATGATGACCATTTCATCATACATTTTTTGCAATCCCACACTTGATGATCTCAATCCAATTGCTTGCAGGATTAGATTTCCTAATCTACCAGTAGAGACCACAAGCTATACTTGAGCAAAGAAGAAAGTGTGGAGATCTCATAGAAATTTAAAATCCTATCTGCTCACTAGTACCAGGGCTAGAACAGATGTTAAAAAATATTAGAACTATAATCTGAGAGACACAGATCTCAAAAGCAAATAAAGGTATGTCATACCAACAGTCCTTTATGGCCTTTTGGTATGACATTGACATGCAGTGGGCGGTGTAAATGTTTAAAAAATGAGTGAGCACAACTAGCTCAAAATTTTAAAAAGTTTTGCTCATAGGAGCTGGCGTGAACACTATAATAGAAATATGAATGAATGAGCTAGCTCGGAACATTTGGTATTTTGGTTTTTAAACCTAAAACCAGTGTCAATGGTTAAAAAAATAGTGAAAGTAGCAAGCTCAAAATTTTTGGAATTCAGGTACAAAGATCCAGATACTTTTTTTATTTTGCTTTTTAGAATCTGGATTGATAAAAGTAGATAATATAATAAATGAACGAGCAGAGCTTGGAATTTCGTTTCAAATTATCAAAAAATTGCATAATTAGAGATTTTTATTTCAAACATCTGGGGTGAATGAATGAGTGAGCTCAGCGAGCTTCGAGTTTATGATGTTTTGACTTTTTGACTTTTTGACTTTTTTTTAATTTGGCCCAAAAGAACTGGGACAACCACAATAAAAGTAACAGAAACCAACTAATGAGGGAGCGAAACGAGATCGGTCATCATCAACCGTGCGGTCAGTCCGCTGTCCGACTCATTTTCCTCCATTTCGTCTGGTCTGGGGCATCCTCGCGTCGTAATCCATTGCCAGTGCCAAGCTCTCGCATCAGACTCGGCGACGTCAATCCATCGCTTCTTGGGTCTTCCGCGGGACCTCTTTCCTGATACCGGAAGGTTTAGGTACCTATTTCCCACGTACACCTGGGGCTTACGCAACACAAGACCAAACCAGCGAAGCCGAGCCTCTTTGATCTTATTCGCGATATCTCTTAGGCCAAGGCTGCCACGAATATACTCGTTACGCACTCGATCAAGTCGCGTAACGCCACCCATCCACCGCAGCATTTTTATTTTGTTTGCGTGGGGTTCACGAACGTGCTTCGTCAGCTATAGAACATCAAAGGTCTATTTACTTATGCTCTTGTGTAATATAGCCCATTGAACTTCATCACAGGTCCCTGCCGTGAGCTATTTGGTCCAAGCTGCAGATAAATATTTTTAGCTGTAGATAATTTATATTTATTTATTATAATTATGATCAATAGGTTGCCAACATTCCACATGGCGGCTGCTGTCGAGGTGTTGACACTGGGCACCTACAGCCGGATGCCGGCCGTGATCCGCGAGCGGCTGGTGCCGCCGCCGGCGCTCACGGCGGGCGAGCGCCGCACTACGTTGCGCGCTCTAGCGCATATCGTGCGCCAGCGACTGACTACCGCTTCCTTGCCTAGTGATATTAGAAATCTGAAGGTGGTACGTACCTATTTGTTTCTATGTTCTATTTTATTTATTCAACCCAAAAAGACGCTGAAGCGCGCGGTTGTTTTGTGGTCTGAGGCGTTGCGTTTGCGCATATGATTTTTTACATGTAAAACTATTTTCACGCACTGACTTTTACATCGAACGCCAGTAGTCGCAGTACGTAATAATCTAGACGTCAGATGAGGGAAAATCCCCGACAAAGACTCAAATATTTCCCAAACTAAGCTAAGATTTTATCACGTCAAATTGTTTGCGTCGGGGTTTAAACAAACGCAAGTGAAACGTAATGCATTTAACGCAGCGAATGATACATAAAACAACCGTGAGCTTAAATGTGTACCTACATAATAAAAATAAAAATTTATTTTGTACATTAGGTGGAAAATGGACGCGCCACATTCACAGTGGGACAAGATTTTAGTGTATCCTTGACCGTTATGGGCGACGCGCCGAATTTACCGTGGCGATTGCTTGACATTGCAATCCTCATCCAAGACAGTGAAACTGGAGGTAAATAAAGGACAATGTTGCTTTTTTTTTTCTTTCTAATCTTATCAAATTGGTGTTGTGTCAACATGTTAACTAATGACGTTCCACTGCGGCTTTAGATTACCAGAACACGAATTAAAGTGGCCAATATTGGATTTCAGTGAATTTAAATTAAACTGTACCTTAATTTAAATCAAATAAAAAAGAATCAAGCAATCTGTATCGTATAAAAGCTTAAGGCATTGATTATAATTAATTGTCAAGAAATTAAATAATTGAATTTATTTATTGATCGACTTCGCTAGTTGTTCATTGCTTCACTACACGTATGCTATATTCGCAGAAGGCAAGCCACTGGTGCACAGCTCGCAACTAGCCTGGCTACGCGGCGTGGCGCAAGCGCGGCTGGCAGCGGCCGGGCTCAGCGGCGCTTTGGCCGCACTGCGGTTCTTCTGTCGCTCGTTGTCGCTCGAACTGCTTTACACACAGACGCTGAGGCTGTGCCGCGACCGCCTCGCGAGACACCTGCAAGTCGACCGGTATACGCCCGGACAGAAGCTGCAGGTTTCATATTGGAGGTCAGTTTGGTCGATTAGTACGACTAATTTCGGTGTGAATTAGCTTATATTATTATAGCCGAATATGAACGTGACTTTTTTCTTTGAATTATTTTCTCACGCGTTGAAATCACTGTTTGAAATTACTGGTTTCTAAAAAAAACATGCTTCTAAAGTTCTAATGAGTAAAAATACTTTCGTTTTCCTTTACGAAATAGTACCATGACAAAAAATTACGCCCTCTCTTCTACCGCTTCTTCTTCGCACCGCTCCCCTCCGAAAGGGAGTTCAACCTCGCACCTTGGAGCCAAATTGGTCCCTATCTGTGCGGTTCCAAAGGAACTTTCTTCTACGCTTACTAAGGTTGTGGAATGAACTACCTGGAGACTACAATATGTAGTTCTTCAAGAAAGGGGTGAAAATGTTTTTACGGGGTTGGCAACGCGTGGGTGATGCCCCTGGTATTGCACGCGTTGCAAAGGCAGGCCGCCATAAGCTTGTATGCCACCTTAGTGGTATAAAAAAAAGTACCGCATACCTCCTCATTAACCCATTTAGACTGTTTGTCATGCAGCGGTCGGGTTACGATAAAACAACGTTATTTAAATTTAATTTACTAAACGGCTGTCCTGTACATCGATTTGCGGGTTTCTGTCAATATTTTCTTCGTACACCGACCACTAATGTATATAGGCATATATTTGAAAGCTAACACGTGTCCGCACTCTATCAGGGAGCTGGGCTGCGAGCTGGGCTACCGGCTGGTGATCACAGCGGATGGCGAGTCCCTCTGCGTGTCGCACGTGCCCGCGCTGGCGGGCGGAGAGCGCGTGACGAACGCGCTCACGCCGCACGCGCCCTCCATGGAGCGCTTGCTCGCGCATACGGTGCACGTGCGCTCGAGGCAGCGGCTCAACGATTTGAGGGTGCTGCTCAACGATTTAGGGGTGAGTGGCGGGGCTTTGCAATATCATTCATGTTTGTCCATAATTTTTGTACCTACTCATAAGCTGTTTGTTTTCCAAATAATTTCAATGATTGAAATTGTTACTTTTGCGATGAGCTATTTAATCGTTTCGTTTTATTGCAATGGAACTTTGTACGTAACTGAACCCATGAAATCGATGATACGGAATCGCAAAAGTAACAATTTCAATCATTGAAATCAGGGAATTGTTGGCAACAACGTCACGTAATTAGCCTACTGTTTAATAAGACAACGCCAGCAATATATTCTTTTTTTATATCACTTACTTACTGCGCTGGCTCAGCGACCCAAAGTGGATCTTGACCTCCGACACCAAGGACCGCCACCTCTTCCTATACTAGCTAATATCACACTGGTTATTACTTTAGCTGCGGCCGACGCAACAATTGCGTCCGAAATCTGCGCTACGACGCACCTCCATTTAATACGCGCGCTACGATACTGAGCACTGCTGTAGTATCTCTGGTATTTGAGTTAGCAGTGGAAGTGTGTGTGTTAATATCGACTCCCCTATCCTGACAGGTGGAGTGCAGCGTGGGCGGGTGGCCGTGCGTGCTGGCGTGCTCGGTGGTGGCGCCGTGCCTGCGCGCGGAGCAGCTGCTGGTGTCGGTGGGCGCGCACGGCGGGCGGCTGCGCGCGCGGGTGCCCGCCTACCCGCACACGCCGCGCATGCCCGAGCTGGCCGCCGCGCTTGCCACCACCCACCTCGCGCAGATCCGGGCGCTGCTCACGCAACTCAGGCGAGTCCATGGTTGCTTGAGCTTGCTCGGTACCACCGCGCGTCAGCCCACGGGCCGCGGATGACTGAGCTGGCCATTGCCACCACCGACCAAACATTTTATGGGGTCCAGTGCGCACGAAACCGCGGACGGTGCTTCTTTTTATTTATTTATTTATTTATTTTATTCAGAAACAAACGGTTACATTGGGGTTAATTACATTTACCAAAATGTCTACATTTAAACCTATAGTTTCCTAAAAATATATATAGCAGTGGTGCAGCTAATTGTAGTTAATAACAACTAAATTAAATTAAAAACATTTGCAAGCAGAATAAATAAGTACCTTATTACAATAACATGTATGCTTTCTTTATTGTATTTACGTTGCAATTAAGTATATCTATACTCTTATTAATTGCACTACAATTGTACAATAGACACGCTCTTTTTAAGAACATATTCTTAGCATAACAAGTTCTACTACGTGGTATGTGAAACAGGTCTTTAGGGCGACAATCACGTTCCGGTCTGCGAGGAACTCTGAAATCAATTTTATGCAGTAAGGGGGTGTCTAAAATATTGTGTATTATTTTGTAAATGAGTACAGAATCCACACAATCACGCCGATGTTTGAGTTGGCAAATTTTATGTCGTTTAGTCGAATCTACATAGTCTACATAAGCGTTACCGGTTCTATAATCCAGGGCTCTAAGAAATTTTTTTTTGACTTTCTCTATTCTATTTATATGAATGGCAAAACTAGGATTCCACACAGCGCATGCAAACTCAAGATGACTCCTGACAAAGCTATTGTAAAGGATTTTATATGTCAGAGGGTTTTTAAAGGGTTTACTAACTCGGAGGATAAAACCTAACTGTTTATAGGCCTTGACAAGGATTGAATCTATATGCGGTATAAAAGTTAATTTCGCATCCATTGGCTTCTGTGCCATAAAAATACCAACCAAATTACTATAGAAAGCTCTTCTTTATCGCCTTGAAATTCCATTCAGCTAACCCTCATCCCACAGATTCTGGTTGGTGTCGCGCCGCTGCGAGAAGACTCTGCAGCACCTGCCGGCGAGCGTGTGCGAGCACCTGCCGTTCCTGCACGGGCCCGACCACCCGCTGACCAGGCTCTCGCAGGACCGCCTCTACGTCACCCTGCACAGGCACACCGACCACATCTTGGTACGTATATTTCATTTCATTTATTGCGTATTACAGTTAATATATTAAGTTGATACATGGGTATAAGCACCTCACTTGTAGCGTTGCTGGAACATGGGTTTTTGGGGTTGAGCGATTTACTAGTTTTATGGAATTGGCTTTTTATTAATAGTTAAAATTCCGTTTTTTTTTCTAAATGTGTCTCTTCATCATCACCATCATCTAATTTTAAAATAATTTATATCTTAGCAGTCAACTTCGGCGTCCGCCTGGCAGTCAATCCCGAATTCTGTCATGGCTGCCAAGCAACATCCTAGCGATCAATCCGGGCTTCTGCCAGGGTCCGCTTTCCTGCTCATCCTTCTCCAGCAACAGTGATTTGCGTTATTACGAAACCTTCTTACCTTGTTATCCATCCGTCCAGATCGTGGAGATGAAGGAGGTGGCGGCGGGCTGCACGGCCACCACCAGCAACGCGGGCAACAGCGGCAGCGCGTGCAGCGTGGCGCTCTCCTTCCACCTGGCGGGTGCGCGCCGCTGCACGCCCGACGAGTGCGAGGACGAGGTGAGTCCGGAGTATTGGTGCACTAAAACTATTTTTCTTCATCCTACCGGTAAATCCCGGCTCAACGGCTTACGGTAAATCTAGCGAGGGTCTGCTCTTCTAGGCTCTTCGGCAGGTGCTCGCACACGCCCGCCGGCAGGTGCTGCAGAGTCTTCTCGCAGCGGCGCGACACCAACCAGAATCTGTGGGATGAGGGTTAGAAAAAACGGGTTATAAAAGAACTACTACTGACACAGGTTTTTAATGCTAGAATCGGTCCTGTTTTGTTCATCAATTTGACAAGGAAAATCCTATCTGCTTATGAGCTTTTCAATGAAAATAAAAAAAACATGCTGTATTGAAGTGGCCACATCTCGGTAAATGTATCTAACCCAAAAAAGATAAAAAAGAAAAAATATCGAAGTTGCGAGATGTATTTAAAAAACTTATAGATAGACCCCTTATCTCCAATTTGCGCCCTCAAATTTATTAGCACTCCGATTTCAGCAAAACATACTCCATGGCCTATTCTACTAGGAAAGCACTTTCAGGTTTACTGTAATTCTACCAGAATCCTTAATTGCTATGTACAAACCGGCCCAACGAACGCCAACGAATGGGTTTCGTTGACCTACGTTTATCCTATTTGGATGGATTAGCAAACGCCAATGATCGTTCGTTAGCATGTGCCGACGATCCGTGAGTATCGCGGGCGCATTTGCTCTACTCTGCCGGTAACAACACGGTTATGAAGTAGACATATCGAATACATTTTTAGTTTATATTAATATGGTTAAAAATAATAATACTACAACACTACTAATTAATAAGCGAGCAAACAAAACGATACTGTAAAAAAATACATAAAAATAAGTACTGCAGTAAATTTTTAAACACGTGAATTGGTTATCATTTAACTTTAATGAAGTCAGTACCTATTGATTTGATAAAGTTAAATAAAAACTAATTTGATAAGGAATCAAATCCCTGTTACACAGTCCCAAAATTCAGTTACACACAAAAGCGCAAGCAAGAGCAATTATGGTAGTATCAGCAGTACATATAGATCCAG
The DNA here is from genome assembly GCA_907269095.1 of Blastobasis adustella. Classification (NCBI taxonomy): domain Eukaryota; kingdom Metazoa; phylum Arthropoda; class Insecta; order Lepidoptera; family Blastobasidae; genus Blastobasis; species Blastobasis adustella. The sequence goes on along the minus strand of OU026119.1, from coordinate 10,188,083 downwards.
CATATGACGTTGTTCTGCTTACGGGGATCGTTGTATCCACACTATTTTGGATCGGGGCTCTAGTTACCTGGTGTTTGTTGCCACGGTGGCGGTCGCTGCAGAACTACATCGCCATCAACCAAATCGCTTGCGGAATACTCCATTTAAGCCTGCACCTAATTGACAAACACTTCAATATCTGGTATTATATGGAGAACAGTCTTACAGCCATCTGCACACCCTTCTTCATGATAACATTGTGTTGGTCCGTATGCGGCTCACTCGTGGCGTACTTGAAGCTTGTGTTGGTGTACGTGGGGAAGATCAGTGCGGAGAAGAAGAAAGTGACCGCGCTCGCTTACGGACTTTTGGGTTTGATCGAATTGGTGATTGTAGTCATAGTGCCCTATACGACCGATCAACCTCCACTGGAGAATCTTTGGATAAATTTTCTGGCGGTGTTGTTGGTGATGTCGTTCAACCTTGGGGTATTCGTGTGTGTGAGTGTGTCGGTCCTGCGGCGCGCCCGGGTACCGCCCGGGTTCGCTCTAGTCGCCGTGGCTGTCCTCTTCGACTCGGCTGCCCTCGTCTACCCGCCGACACTGATATTCGGGTTATTGCAAAACTACTATTGGCTAACCAAAGTCACATTCTACATGTTCAACACGAGGCTGATTCCCCAAGCGGCCGTGTTGCTGCTCAACAAGAGATCAAGGGAGCAGTGGAAAATATACTTGGCTAGACGGCGGTCGCGTGTTATTTAGATATGTAGTTGTTTTGAGTCTAGTTACTGCTCTAGTAGTGTTTAGCTGTACATTACTCTGTATCTTACTTTAAATGTATGGTTAAAGCTGATTATGATGAATGATGTTTATTTTGTATTCTTATTTTGATTAAACACGACAATAAGTAAATACCTAAAATGTTAATTTACTAATGGAATAAATCTCCCTGCTTGAAACACAACATTATCATTTGGGGTTAGGTGGGGTTATGTGAATTAGCCAAGCATATTTATTGATTTAATTAATTTAATATTCATGTCATCATACTTAATTTCTAAATCCACCAACCAGCTTCGTATTGTACATATAGAACGCGGCTTTCGTGAGCCAGTAGCAGCGTTGCGACAATCCGATGATCAGCGTCTACAGATGTCCTAATTGAAGCCTTTGTCGATTAGGTGCAGTCTAGAATGGATTATTTAATAAGCAATTTTGTTGATGGCAATGTAGTTCTGCAGCGACTGTCATAGCGGCAACAAACAACAGGTAACCCGAGTACTGATCCATAACAATGTGGATACAGAGACACATGGAGTCCGGACCATGGAGTACATAGAGAACGACGACAAAAAGTTAACACATAATAATGTTTTGTGACCGGGTGATTTACTAAACCAGTGCTTCATTAAAGTTTTAATGATAAGGTAGGTATGTTATAATCTAGGTATACTAACTTTATAGTTATATACAGGTTGTTATTTGTTTAGAAATGGCATAGCTGTTCAACTTACCTGGTAACCTTCCAACATTCCTTGCACGGCAACCGCGGCAGCTTCGCCGGCAACAGCAGTCTATTGCTGTTCCCACAAGAATTCATTAACAGCCCGTAGTTTTTAACCCCGACAAAAAAAGAGGGGTGTTGTACCATCTGTCGGCTAATTTATGTTTTGTTTTCATCATCATATATTTAAGAGAGACTCTTGTCGGTGGAGCAATCGCCAATGTTTTGTTTTAAGTATCGAAAAATATCGCGCTCTAAATACTGGTAAAAGAGTACAGTATAATTGTACGCCATATAATCAGCAGCCAGTAAAGCTATCCTTGTTCTGACCCCAGCAGGGCGGCGGCAGCGGCGGCGCGCCGGCGGGCGCAGCGCGCGCCTTCCTGAAGCTGCATTCCTTGGTGGAGCTGGACACGTTCACGCTCACGCACGGGCCCTTCACGCCGCTTGACACGCCTGGTGAGTGTTGCTGTAGCTGTATTAACATTGCGAACCACGCGGTATCGTGTCACCCGACCCGGTATCGATGGACGGGGGTCGAGGAACATTATTGTTGTTATTATCGGCTAAAAAGCCATTAGCCATCAGTCGAACTCTTAGTTTTTCGACCTGGCAACATGTATTAAGTAAAGTTAATTGAAAGATGCTAATACTACACAAAATTATAGTGAGGACACCACGCCACTAGAATCCACTAGAGGGTGCTAGAGAATCGTGACAGCAGCTGTCAAAATACGTCTATACTCTATACTATTGGTGAAAAACAGGTGCTAGGTGGCTACAGACAGTGCGTAAACTTTTTTTTTTAGATTAAATGTAGTATTTTTGGATTCAGTAGTCATAAAAATATAGTAGAAATGGCTTTGATTGAAAAATATATAGTATTTTTATTATTTAGCGCCACCAACCATAATCGGAACTATCAACAGCTTGCGGAAATAACATGTACTAAAAGGACATTTTAGTTAGTTCCGATTTTGTCTACTGAACAGAAGAGCTACCGATATCGCAACACCAATAATTTATTTTGATTTCATTTCGCTCGCTCGTTTCGCGTATGTTCGTACGTTTATGTTGTACATATTTACGTACGAGTGCGCTTATGAAAGCGACTTTGCTGATAAAATATAGTAGGTAGTTTCGCCTATAGATTATATTTTTAAAATGATAGTAGTATTCCCTGATCAATATAATCTGGACGCCTTCAAGGCTAGAGTGAATAGGCTGGTCCAAGACGGGCATGTTCCACCTTTGGCCGCATCGTCACTTACCAACACGTGTGATGGTGGTCAAATGCCTGTCTTATCCAATATAAAAAAGGCACCTAAAATAAGGTACCATAATAATATTATAAAGTAGGGTGGGCAACCCTACTTACGCAACACTTGCGCATACCAGCGCAGCAGTGGTACCGCCTATCTCCGATTGTACGCCGCCATTTTGACGCAATTGAGTTTAAACCAATCGCAGCAAGACAGCTCTGGCTGTGGCTTGCTGCGATTGGTCCACACTCAATTGCATCAATATGGTGGCCTGCTATCCACTGCTGGCATCACAATCAAGCGTAGCAACAACCGTGACCCGTGGTCCGCAGGTATGCAGCCGGGCAAGCGCAAGCTGGGCGGGTCGGTAGTCCGCGCGGTCCGCGGCCGGCAGCCCGCGTACTTCTTGCCGGAGCTGGCTCATGTGGTCGCCGCCGCCGACGAGCGTGTGCCGTTTGTGCATCTCGCACAGGAGGTAATATGCGTAACTGTATATGGTTGTCTTTTCCCATAGATAAAAAGAGATACAGAGATGAGAGTTGGAAGGATCCTAAACTGACGAATTGTATGAAAAGGTCTATTTTAACTATGTTTAAACAAATGTCACCTTAGTCTATCCATGTGTGAAGAGACATTTTCTCTTTACCGAATCTGCATTAATTAAGTGCAAACCGATTAAACTGCTACGACCTATTATTGACGTAGATGAAAAAATTCAGGTTTTATTAAAGAATATCTACGTACAGTTAACGCTCTTAACAAAGTGCGTCGTTTTGCATACGACCCACGTCTAAGCCTTATATTTGTTCGATCATACGACGCAACCAACACCACCGCGCCAATTCACATTCACAATTCACATCACAGTTAGCGGCGCGGGGCGTGACACACGGCGGTGTACAGCCCGAGTGGAGCGGCTCAGCGCTCGGCATGCGCATAGTGGCCCTTCCCAAGCCCGAGGGCGCCTGCCCGCGAGCCGCGGCAGCCCTGCGCGCGCGCATGCTCGCCGCCACCGTACGCCTCACAACGAAGAACCAGGCGCGGGTGTGGACCGCTGAGATCGTCTTCCATGGGTCGCCGGTGCGCACGCCCAATCCGAAGGAGCAAGGTGCGTGTAGCTACAGTGCGGTCGCGGACCAGCAAGTAGTTTGGACATTGACTTGTTACTACTGTCTCTGTCGCTCCTGAGTAAATGTAATGCAATATTTACACGGGGACAACAGACATAGTAATAAGTCAATGTACGAATTTCTGCCAGCTCCGCGACTGCAGTTTTAGTAGCAGTGGAGTTAGTCAGTGTGTATGCATCTGCAATGTTTGTTAATGATTATAGAAAAGAGTGTAGTTTCGAAAACTGACGTCAATTCAATTTTCCTATATATTTCCAAATTGTAACCGAAGATACAATGGAGGAAACTGAATGTTTAGCATGTTAACATAAGTCTGAAATCAGCCGTGTTACTATTTCCGACTTGTGGTTTGTTATTAAGCGATAATAATACAAATAAATTAAGATTGACCTGCTAAACATTAAGTTTCCTTGACTATACTTACATTCATTTGCATCTTCGTTAGGCCCGCTGATCTGATTGATAAAAATATGCACCAAAGATGACAAGATAGTTATAATTGTTTGTGTCAATCGCGTAATGTTCAAATATTTACATATACAAAAACAGTCTATTATGATCATCATCATACCAACAGGAAGACGCCCACTGGTGGCCATAGGCCTCCCCCAGAGATCTCCACAAAAGCCAGGCTTGGGCTTCGATCATGCAATGAGACTTCGAGTATAGCCCTTTCCAGCGCCCTTTGGGTAATAGTGAGCTTACTTATAAGGCCCTGCTTATGATAAGCCAATAATCCCGTGAAATCCCCCCACGTGTCAGGCGAGCGCCGCTGCGTGTACCTGCAGTACGAGTTGGGCGCGGACGCGGCGCGCACGGCGGACGCGCTGCTGGCGGACTGGGCGGCCATCGTGCACCTGCACGCGCTCTTGCACGACTTCACGCTGAGGCCCGCGCACGGTACGTACGGCCCCCACCGTATATTCATTGCTCATACAGTCGGAACATTTCAATATTGAGTCACCTGCCCTCATTCATCATTATAATCATCATCACAGCCCATAACAGTCCACTGCAGCACTTACGGCCTCTCCCACGAAAGGGGACGTTATTGCCCATAATCCCCACGCATAGCAGGCGGGTTGGAGATCGCAGTGTTGTAAATATAACAATGGGAAAGGCAGCTGCCCATTTTCCAGCCTACGGAGACTATAAAACTTTGGCCTCAAAAACATTTAGTCGCCTTGTACGACACCCACGAAACGTGCGTTATGCGAAGAAAACAGTTTCATCCATGAATGTATATGTGTAATTTAGATTTATATCTACAGGCCGGCTAGCACAAGTGTACTCGCAACATCGTGCCGCGAGAGTCTTTATTTCCTTCTTTCAATACTAAGATGAAAGAGATAGCTGTATCTTAGTTGTGTCTTTTCTCGCTTATCGCGCGTGAGAGCACACTTGTGCTAGCCTTACAGATTGCTTAACGTTCTCTCTTAAATCTAAAATATTAAAAAAACAATTGCCGACCCAACTTCGCTAACGTTTCCCTGACCCAATACATCATCTCTGCTGTCTATCACCCCATAGAACGCGAAACCCTCTGGCAAGGCGTCTGCATCCGTTCGTACACGTACCGGTCGCTGGTGATCGGGTGGGGCGCCCACATGCGGGCCACGTGCGTGCTGCAGTGGAGCGCGGCCACGCGCCGCTACACGCTCGCTACGCCCGCGCACCAGCCCGCGGCCAACGCACACCACGCCACGCACCACCATCTCGACCATTATATCAACAGGTATGTCAATACACTACTGACAATGGAATGCGGTTGTACTGTACTTAATTATGTTATGTGTGGCCATCCAGAACCCTTCCATCTAGGCCAGAACAATTCCAATGTAATATAAAGCCTGACCAAGGTATCAAGGTGGACTACTGTTGCTGTTACTTGCTGTTGTCAGTGTAAGAAATGATTTAAAAAAATGCTTTAATCCACGATGTCAAAATAAAGTCCTGTCATTGGCTGGAATAGATTCGTTATAGTCGTTTCTGTCCAATAGCACAGCAGTATTTTGACAATAGACCTTGAGTCTCACTAGCGTTATCTGTAATCGTAAAAACCCTCCTTCATTGCTATTAAATCATATGTCATATTCCCTCCTGCACCATTTTATAGCTCCGACATCACCAAATAGCGACTCACGGATGCGCGAGTACCCACTAATACTACTTTCGCACTTTGGTGTCGAAAATCGGAACTTCGAACCTGGATAAAACGCTAGTCTCGACTACCCCTATGGGTAGGCAAGACTAGCGTTTTATTTTTTGCAACGTGACGATATTATCGTGGACGTCCACGATGTAGGGGAGAGGTGACATTTTAGGTGCGAATGGTTGTGTTTCAGGATTGCCGTCAAAATGTTGTCGTCTCGAGACGTTTCTTATTTTACCAATTATTTGACTTATGCCTTTCAATACGGGTCCCTATCATACCACCTCTTCCCCATATCGTGGACGTCCACGATAATATCGTCACGATATAAATTATAAAAACAACCATAGGCTGATTATAACCCTTCTTCCCCATAAATAAGGACCTCAAGTCGCTTGGCGTGGTAATCTGAATTAAACGCTAGTCTCTACCCATAGCCTGATTATAACCATTCCTCCCCAGGAATAAGGACTTGATGTCGCTGGGCGTGATAACCTGAATTAAATGCTAGTCTCGCCTCCACATATCCTAATTATAACCCCTCTTCCCCAGCAATAAGGACCTGATGTCGCTTGGCGTGGTGCTCCGCGAGACGTACGCGCCGCTGCTGGCGCTGGGCCGGCTACCCGCACTGCCGCAGTTGGGGCTGCACCACGTGCGGACACAGATGCCCACGCCGACCTTCACGCTGCTTGCGCACTCTTGGCGAAAGGTAGGGAACACGAAAGACGAAAATAGCCGGGATACCGATCATTTACATTTATTTCCTTCTTTCAATACACAAAAATATATTGCATTGACAAAAATAACCTTAAATCTATGGTTGTTGGAGACTCCTTTAAAAACATAGCCTGTGTCAGGAGGCACCTTATCTACTATACTAAGATTGAAAGAGATCGCAGTGTCTATGTCGTGTCTTTTCGCGCATATCGCTCGCGAGAGCACACTTGTGCTAGCGGAAGTTCTGTTGGTGACAAACAGCTACGGGTCGTTGACAGATGTCTTTTTGCAAATCATATAACTTCTTAATAATTATATCCTTTCATTCATTGACAACAAAGCTAAGTTTGAGCATAGATCGAAAGATATTTCGCATCATCGATTAGATGCTCAATATAACACAAAACACCAGCCCATCACTGCGTAAAGCTTACCAAACGCTCTATTAACATTGACAAAAAAATAATTCGACCAACATCCAAACAGATCCGCGTGATATACGCGGGCGCGTACTCGCTCGAGATCTGCATCCGCGGCGGCGGCGTGGTGACCGTCCGCGACGGGTCGTACTCGAAGTTCGACCGGAGCTCCGTTGTGGACGAGTTTGCGCCTGCGCAAGGGCTACGGGCGTTCCTCTCGCGCTACGTCGAAGATACGGTCAGCGCTAGGCTGCTGGCTGAGGATGATAACCCGCCGTCGCCTATGTCGCCTATGCCGCCAGGTATGTAACACCTTACCGATGCTGGTACGATCCTGGGCCCTATTTTTGAATCGCTCACGAATCGAACGGTTTTTAATATGATATTCATGAAAAAAAATCCATATATTCTAAATTACATTGGCAACACCGAAAGCGAACGGTTCAAAAATAGTATAATCAGCGTCATATATCAAAATATTGAATTGTTCATATCGAAAATCAAAATTTAAAGCTGTTCGACTCAAAGCGAGCGATTCAAAAATAGGGACTGACAGTCAAATAAGCTACTTTTTATAAACTGTCCAAACTTGTATGACAATTGTTTATTACGTCATAGTATTATGTTCATATTTAACGTTTCATATTGCTTTGTTATCTTGTAATGTAGATCGGTTTTAAATTTTCACAATTTACTTGGTTTTGAGAGACAATATACAACGTTTACTACTTACTACGAAAGAAAATATTTAATAAATTGTTTGGTTATTATTCGCAGTTGGAAAATCATAGAATTAGTTTTCAGTTTACTCTATCGACTTTCAGGTGGACTTCGATTCCCGGCGCCATTGACGCCTCCGCAACCACACACTCCGCATTCGGCCCCAGTCACGCCGCACCCCACTTCGCCGGCGCAACACCAGGTGGGTGCATACTGTAACTCAAAACAGTTTTGAAAAGGGATTTTGCGATTCCAAAAATCCACTACATGGCACTGCTGTCAAAATGAAACCAAGTCATTGGATTGAATGGATGCATCAACTTACAGCAAATATTTCTGTACAATAGCACTGCAGTATTTTGACACAGGACCTCATATCTCACAGCGCGATCTAGTGGGTTTTTCGTAGCGTAGAAACCCGAAATTGTTGGACTAGTGAACCTAAAACACAAGTATAGTTTAGACTCCTATCAAACGTATCAAGATGTTCCACAGTATTGTTACCACTTACCATCCGGAGAGCTGTCTGCTTTGCTGTTGGCCAAAAAACTATTAACCAGAAACAAATCGCACCATACTCTTTCTGTGCTCATAATGCCACAGTACTATTTACTACAGCCCAGTTTAACACTTTCGCTGCGGCCGACTCAACAATTGGGTCGAAATCGGCGCTACGCGTGTGCGCGTGACTCATCTGGCCGCTCCATTTAATACGCGCGCTACGATACTTAGCACTGCTGTAGGGTCTCTGGTATTTCAGTTAGTAGTGAAAGTAAACCAACTGTCTCTGGTATTTCAGTTAGTAGTGAAAGTAAACCAACCGTCCCCCTATTTCAGATGGGCGGCGGCTCGTTCAACCTGACGTCCCCGCCGGGCAGCACTGGCGGCGCGGGCGCGGGCGTGTCCGCCTCTCCAGCGTCCCCCATGGCGCCCTCTCCGCACGCGCCGCCCGCCGCCTCCCCGCACCCCCCGCCGACCTCGCCATTCACTGCGTGGCCCGCCTCGCCTTCGCTGCCGAGACCTTCGCCAGGGCACCACCCCTCACCGAGGCACCATTTGGATCAGAGAGGTGAGTACGATCCTCCTTGACGGCGCTGCACGCGTCGCCCGCCGCCTCCCCGCACCACCTGGATTAGAGAGGTGAGTACGATCCTCCTTGCCCTAATGATCCCGGCGTCCCCCATGGCACCGTCGCCGCACCCGCCGCCCACCTCACCATTCACTGCGTGGCCTGCATCGCCATCGCTAGCCGTTCGCGGGTCGGACCGGGACGTGTTGATGTTGCCTAGCCACATTGTGGGCATATCCATAAAAATAATTCCAACCAGAATTCTAACCGCCTTACCAACCACCCAGGCCCGCAACCCAGCTCCTCGACCGGGTCCCGCTTGCTAGTAGGCGGGCGGGCGCCATGCCCATTCCGCTGCCCGTTAGAAAGCTGGAGGCGCTGTGCATGCCGTGCGAGCCGCAGGGCCGAGACTTGTTATCTGTTGTATTGACTAGATAGTATACGTTGTGGGCCTAGTCCGATTAGGCAGGAGCCATCCAATCGTCAGTTGCGGTTCATACTTATCCTCACGCAGTGTAAAATAAAGTCGCTTTCGGCTGCGGAGAGCGTGGTCGGACGCCCCACCAAGATACGCCCGCGCATTACTTCGGAAGTATTAGTATGAATTGCAACTAACCTTTGATCGGCTCCAGCCTAACCGGAGCACCTGGTACTAGTTTAATAATAACCGCCGTGTCCACCCAGGCCCGCAACCCAGCTCCTCGACCGGCTCCCGCGTGCTGGTAGGCGGTCGCGCGTGGGCGGGCGCCATGCCCACTCCCCTGCCGGTTAGCAAGCTGGAGGCGCTGTGCACGCCGTGCGAGCCGCCCGCGGGCGCGCCGCCGGGGCCGCCGCTGGCGCCGCTGCAACGGTTCCTGGCATGCGTGTATATGAAGCGCACGCTGCAGCGGTTTGTGCAGCAGGAAGAGTTTGTGAGTCGGTTTTTCTTTTATCTTGAGTAACAACTAGTTTATGCAACAGCCATATAAAACGGGGTTATTAAAATCTGTTTTCTGGAAAAGGTGTCTGTTTACTGTAACACTCGGGGATCTAGGGACTTTGAATAAAAACTGGTAACTGCTTAATTAAAGATATATTCGTGAAAGTATACTGAAGAATGTTACAAAATACAAAAAATACCTTACATCTAATTCAAGTGGAACCCATTTGAAATCCTACCTAGCCAGTGCTATGTGTGCTCATAGAGACAGGCTAAAGACCTACGTCCTATTTGCTCCGAACTATCTAAGCCTACCGACCTTCTTAACTGATTAAAGCCCCGGCTATGGGAGCAACAACCTAACCCGGAAGCCTACTTAACCTAGAGTCCATCCAGACATAAGGCCTCCGAACGCCTACCTGTTTTAGAACCCGTCGTAACCTAGGGCCTGCCCAAGTACACATGCTACATTACCATACGAGGCGTAGCCGAGTCTGTCTTAATTAAGGTATTTCAAACAAAAAAGAATAAAATCGGACGCTCGGTTCAGTCGCTATGCTTAAAAGTAAAAATAAGCAATTTAACGGCGGTTTTTTTTTTAAATTACTGTTATTCGCCTCGATAAATTTTTTGTGACTTTTGGGGATATGAATCAGGATACAATTCTTTACATTTCCACAAATCTTCAGCTTGTTACTTGAAATGTCCGGATTTGTAACATTTTTTGTCTAATTTTCCTGTATTGCCATGTATCATCAAGCACGTAGAATTCGTGTTACAAGAACCAAGCATTGACGCAATATCCCCTCCGCAGCTGACAATGGTATCCTCGGACGCGACCAGCCTGACGTTCCGGTGCGAAGGCGCGGGGCTGGCTGCGCGGGTGGCGCTGCATCCGCAGCACATGCAATCTCTACACCTGCAACTCACGCCGCTGCCAGACAACACCAAGGAGCCGTGGACGCCTGATGACCTGCAGGTGGGTGATGGCCGTGGACCGATGGCTCAATGAAAGAAAGAAAGAAAAGACATTTACTACACTTAGCACACCACGACACAATACCAGTTACAGACAAAGGAAACAAATAATTAAACATCTAAGACAATGCGTAGCCTCCCATGCTACTGTCGGTGCTGCGGCGCAAATGGTGTCCACTCAGCAATGAGGGGTTTCACGATATTAGATATTTTTTTATATTAGACAAGACAGGCATATGACCGCCATCTCACCTGTTGGTAAGTGACGATACGGCCGAAGGTGGAGCATGCCCGTCTTGAAACAGCCTATACACTCTAGCCTTGAAAGCATCCAGATTATATTGATTAGGGAATCCACTCGCAGGCAACTAGTTACATTCCTTAGCCGTACGCATTATTTTCGCTCGAGTTAGCAGTAAGCTCTGTTGTCAAAACACTGCCGTAAAATGACGAATCTATTCCAGCCAATGACAGGGCTTTACTTTGACAGCAGAACTTACATCGCAGTCACGCCGTCTCGTAGATTTTGGATTCGCGAAAACCCACATTGCTCCCGTGCTCCGGTGCCGGAGCAGTTAAACACACGTTTTAAACACTTGTCGCCGATTTGCGCTGGGGGAGAGGTAAACGTCGCTGAATGCAATTAGGAAGTTTCCTAATATTGATATTTAATGACATAGTGTTAAAATATAGATCAAAACTAACCAGCCAGTGAAAAAAATTTTGAAATCCGTCCATAAATGACTGAGTTATACAATATTTAAGTTGACATATTTTTTCGCGAAATTATTGCTGCCGCGATCGGCCCCTTATTTTAGATTTATTATTATTATTATTATTCGTTGTTATAGCGGCTATAGTAACACATACTCTGTGAATAGCTCAAGTGTCTAGCTATTACGGTTCCGAAGATACAGTCACTAATAGTTTCAGTGTAAGGGTAGCTCCATAGTGGCGGGCGGGATGACAGCCTGGTGACGTCACGCACAAATTCGCGCACCTAATGAAATTATACTTTAAAGTCTCATTACTTTTCTTTATGTTGAGATTTAAAAAAAATTGTTTACCGTTTTGTTTCATTTGGCTCAAATTTTTACATTCAATAAAAAAAATTAGGAAACTTCCTCATTGCCCGACACACGGCATCATTGAATGCCGTTAATCGACACGCGATTGACACGGGAAAGTAAGCTGCTTACTTAGGTGGAACAATCCTTCGCATATACTAATTGGACGATAATATCACTTAATCCACCCATTTCCTCCGCTCCGATTCCTGTTCAACTAAGATCTACTGCGGTTACCCAAAGCTACACCAAATATGCAGACACCGACTATAACAAAAATACCCGAGCATCACCACAGATTATATAATAGTTACTACGTGTCATCAACACCTACAACAGCTTGTGCCTGGATATCAAAACTAAGTAGCTCTGCGTCGCCGGCGATCCTGGCTAAACACGACTTACAGCAACAACTAACCCCCAAAACTAACACCACCCCCTTCCGCAGGTGATGGAGAAGTTCTTCGAGCAGCGCGTAGCCGTAGCCCCATACCGCGCGACCGCCCTCCACGGCTGGGGCCGCGCGTGGGGCGCCCCGGTGGTCGCCCTCCCGTCTCTTGTGGCTCTCATGCGAGCGGACTTACAGCCCGCGGCGCCCGCGCACTGGCAACTGCAGTGGGCGCTGCGGATCCCGCCCGCGGCGCCGCAGATCGTGCCAGCGGGACAGCCGGCCGTGCTGCTCGCCAAACATAAGATATTGTTCTTTGTTAGTAACTTTTTGTTTTGGTTATACGGGTGCACTTAGAGGAATTAAGTTCAAGGTTGTTGACATCACAGTAGTGTTCGAGCCGGTGAAGGTCTGACTGCAGGGCCTCAGCATAAAGTAAGGAGTTAACACTGGCAAATATCTTCATATCGTCCGCAAAACACAGTAAACTTGAGTAATTTAGAAAGTAATATGTCATGGGGAATTCTATCAAATGCCTTACCGTAATCAGTGTAGATGACATCGACCTGTGAACCTCCCTCCATCTCTTCAGTAAAAGTATTATTCAACAAAACCAGATTGGATACCGTTGAGCGGGTTCTAAGGAATCCATGCTGAGTGTCACTGAAAGACTGCTTTAATGCCGGATACAACTGATCGTAGACCAACCTCTCGAGCACTATGGAAACTATACAAAGTTTGGAAATAAGTCGATAGTTTGATGCCTCGCTCCTAGACCCCTTTCTATTTACAGGTGTTGCTCGCCAAGCACAAGATACTGTTCTTCGTTAGTAGCTTTTTGTTTTGGTTATACGGCGGTTAAGCAGGCAGGTCAGGTAGAGCGAGGTAACTCTAGGTAGCCTCTTTCTATTTGCGTTGAAATAAGCCCAGTTATATCCCGCCCGCCGCGCCGCAGATCGTGCCAGCGGGACAGCCGGCCGTGTTGCTCGCCACACACAAGATACTGTTCTTTGTTAGTTGCTTTTTCTGTAATGTACCGCTAAAGGGATGCCGTGATCCCCATCACGGCATTCTCCTGAAGAATATACCTCTTGAAGGATCCCATCAGGAGGTATATTCAGCCCGCGGCGCCCGCGCATTGGCAACTGCAGTGGGCGCTGCGGATCCCGCGCGCCGCGCTGCAGATCGTCTCAGCGCGCAAAACACAAAATACTGTTCTTTGTTAGTTGCCTTTTTCTTTTGTTATACGGCAGATAAACAGGCAGGTCAGATAGACAGGCAGGTCAGATAGAGCGAGATAACTGTAGGTAGCCTCTTTCTATTTGCGTTGAAGTAGTAGAGTTATATCTTGTGCGACTTCTTCTTAGCGAGTCGATGGCAAATTACATTATATTTTAGACGCCTAAAAATTGGCCACGCATACTGCAGTTTTAGTGGCTTCGTAGAGGTCTTTCGTTGTGCAGGTGTCAGGGCACAAAGGGCAGGGTAAAAGGTAGTGCATAGTTTGTGGTGTTTCTCGCGACAATGCCGCAGTATGGATGTAAAGTGACTACCGCCGCCTGTGGTCATCAGCGACACTAGCATGGCTGGCACAAGTATGCCCGCCACATAGCAAGCGCAGCTAGAGAACCTTTGTTGCCTTAACGAGATAAGAATGTCTTGTCGTGCTTATTCTCGCTTGTCGCTTGAAAAATGCGAGCCGTGCAGGGCACCATCAATGCGTTGCCTGCCTCTAATGAGACCTCTAATATACCTCTTGAAGTATCCCATAATGGGATCCCATGTCATAATAGTCAGGTAACACTACCAATAACTGACTAATAATAATCAATATTCCCCGGCAATGAACCTCTGCGTCTGGGGTTTGTTGTTAATATACATCGTGCTATTGATTAGAACAGGCAGTTAGATTCTACACAACAAAGGCCTATTGACACAGACTTCAAGTCATAGTAGCACGCGCAGACTACATGTTGTCCAATTTCAGCCTTCATTTATAATGCTCCATCTAGTCCCAAACTAAGAGACCCTTATTTGTAGAATTAACAAAGAGATTATTTGTATAATCCTGCATTCCGCGTGCTATCGAGTCCCATCTTTGTTCTCGGAATAACAAGCAACCTTTTGATGCCCTATTAATTTCTCTATGTTCATACATGTAACATATCTCGGCAGATCTGCCTGACACGCGGCGACACGCAGCTGGTACTGCCGCTGGTATACGACATGCAGCTGAACGTGACGCAGCTGGCTGAGAAGAGGGACCTGCAGCCGCATTTGATCGCGGTCAACCTGCATTTGAAGAGGTAATCGCAAATTAAAATGTCATCGTATTTTAGCTGACTAGTCTGGCTGGAATATCCTCGGATTAATGTCCGAAGTCTTTCCTCTGCACTACAATATGAGGTTTTTCAAAAGACATGTCTACAGGTACCTCAAAGGCTGGCTCAGCTTCCGCTCCCTTTAGGTTGCAGATGTCCTGGACGAAGTGGCCACTTTCCTTCAGGTGGACCGTCATCCGTTCCTCCCTAGGCAATAAAAATAAATAAAGTGTGTCTTAACATAGTAGAATAATTAATATGTTCAACGTCTTCATGTTTATTTCAAGGTTTTCACGATTTCAAAATCCAACAGATGATGCTATTAAGAAATAAGGACAGATGAAAAAAAAAGAGATTGTAAAAATACAGTTAAAAACAATATAGGTACAAGGGCGGCCTTATCGCTGAGAGCGATCTCTTCCAGGCAACCATTTTCACATAAACTGGTATAAGAATATTAATATTGTAGGCAATGTACAAAATACAATAAGAACATAAACAATAGCAACTACTTAGATACATATCCAATAACAAAAATAACTGAAATACTAATGTGCTATTGGACAGAAACGACTGCTATAAAATGGCAGATCAATTCAAGCCAACGACAGGGTTTTTTGACATCACGTCTCAGTAGCACCATCTGAAATCGCGAAAACTCTCATTGCTGCTGACGTGTTGTATTTAAAAATAAATATATTTGTAATTGCCAAAAATTCCAATTTGGTTTCGCGATTCACAACCGCCCTGGAGCACAAACGCTTGCACAAAACACATTGCCTGATATTTCCACGCTTTCTACACTGTAACTCACCGATGGCAGTTCTAATCTTTGTCGCCTTCCCACCACCAGATTCACGGAATACAACCCGTCGCCGGCGGAGTGCACGCTGTGGCCGGCGGTGCGTGACCTCATCACCAACTTCACGTTGCCTCAGGAGCCCCCGCAGGCGCCCGCGCCGCCGCCGCCCTAGCCCGTACTGCCTGCGCTCGCGCCCACGCCCACGCCCACGCCTGCGCGTGGCCTCCACTCCCCGTACACGTACACGCTCGCCTTGTAGACAAGACGGGTGAGTGGGTGAGCGAATGAGCGTTTCAGGGGGGCTGTTGGCTATCTCAGTGGGCAACTGAATATGACATATAATAATCTCACACTACTTTAATTTGGGAGACACTATAGCCACTGACCAATGTAGATAGCGTAGTGTAGAATGATCTAATGTCAATTTCAGTTGTCAGGTCTAGGTTTGACGATAGCCCCGCAGGTGAGAGCGATTGATGAATTTATGTAGGGTAGGTAGTAGGATGAATTTAAGTTTGTATTGAGGCTTTTGGATCTCAGCTGTAAAACGTGTCATAATTCATATTTGGTAAAAGCGAAAAATAAACCAACCATCTCCCATTGCTTTGGGGCTAGATGGCACTGTATGAATTTGTCCAAACATTCTTATTTTATTATTAACTCAAACGAAATGTTCACGAAAAAATTTGCATCGTTTTGTTTATGAACTATATTAATTATTTCGCATCATGTAAATGACGTACGACAAACGGTTTGTCCTAGATGTCGCTTATGTGTTCGCGACAGACTCCTCATTTGTAATATAGATACAGGTCAAAGCGCGCGAAAGAGATAATTTAAGTCTGTAGGTAGAGAATGATACTTGATTTTTAAGATTGTTGTATGATATGAAAATCGCTGGCCCTGCTGTGATGTGAGATCTGAATGAAAATAAATTAGTCCTATCGGATTAAATAACTTGGTCATAGTTGACTAATCATATAATAAGACCACGCTAAGTCCGAATCACTTATTAAAAAAAAAACTGTATGGCAACTAATTACAGGTTTTTTAAAAGTAATAGAACGTCAGTCATAAAAATCATAACAAGCAATTTGATTTCTGTAGGATTGTTTATTTTCGTAAGTAATGAAAAATATTATTAAATAATGGGCAAAACAATAAAAAAGGAAGTGAGAGTGATAATTTTCAGCATGATTAATAATTTAGTCAAACTAAAAGTACAAGTTCAAGCCAAATATTTGTATGTTTACAAGAAGGACTGACAAGTACAGATTATCCCCAGATTATTGCCATATCCACATGTTATAATATTTACTACTCTCAGTCGATTCGGACTTAGCGTGGGCCTATTATACCACCCAATGACAATGGCTTTTGACAACAGACAATTACAGAGTGTCTCGCAGACCTCGCATCGCCACGCAATAGTTTCATTCATTTACAGGATATGATAGATATATGTTTGTTTTGTAATGATTTTTACAATACTTCCATGCTCTATTTGAATCTGATTCCGTTCATAATTGTACATGAATTGATATGATAATTATTGTACTGTAAAATATTTAAATAATGATCTAATAATACTGTTGCCTCGGCTCCCAGTGGCAGGACGGCAACGCAAGCAATTTTTTTTTGATGATTAAGAATGTAACTTAGGAATATAAAAATAAAGTTGAAATTCCAATCTAGGCCTAACGCGATATTGTTTCCGTGCCTACGATCATTGTCAATGTGATTTCAACTTTATTTTCATACTTATAACTTACGTTCTTACTCGCCCCTAAAAAATCGTTTGCCGTGTTGTTCTGCCACTTAGTGCTGGGCCTGATGTTACTATTGAATAGTTATTTTGTCACCTACGTACTTCTTAGAATAAGTGTAAATTTACATTATTTAATAAAAATATCTTTTTATAACACATAATTCTGTTTTCTTTATCTATCCCGCGTTGTAGGATTTAAAGTTTTAATAGGTTGATAAAACAGAGCAGCACTGGTCTAGTGGCAGCAAGACTGATAACCCCAGGTTAAACAATGCTACGCTATGGTGTCAAGTGGCAGCAAGACTGATAACCCCAGGTTAAACAATGCTACGCTATGGTGTCAAGTGGCAGCAAGACTGATAACCCCAGGTTAAACAATGCTACGCTATGGTATACTATGTCTGAGAACTTTGAAGCTAGTGGAACTTTAGCACCGCAACGAGCTCGCCACTCTTTAGGTGTGCCTCCTAATACCGTTGCGAAGCGAGGTTTTCCAAGGTCTTTCGCTGGGCGACTTGTTGAGCAGTTTAGGATCCCTTTATAAAACAGTGACTGTATAAAACCATAAAGTTACCTAGCATGCAAATGCAAAAAATAATAATTGGACCATAGAGCAAATAAGTATTTGATTTCTTTGTTTACAAGAAGGAACAAAGGTGCCATAAAAATAAATTGTTTGTGCATATTCATTTCATCTGTGTCAAATTTGATCGGTTTGCCAAATTCAATGTCAATGCTAACTTCACTAATAATGTGATAAAAATTACTGCGTTTTTGGGTTTTTATTTGTGATTTGAAATTGAGTTTTAATTGAGAAATTTACTAGTTGTAACAGGAATAAATTACCCAAATAATTCAATATGAAACGAGACTCTGTAGAAACTATTCTAACTATAGAACAGAATAGAACAACGGTACGGTCACTTTGTTATTGTGTTTCGGTACCTACTTTTATTATAGCCTCTTAATAATCGCGCGCAAAGCCGCTAACCACCCGAGAAACATGAGTGTAACTATCGTAGGCCATACTAATCCCTTCCCAATTACTGTAGGTGTTCACCAGGGTTCAGTGCTGAGCTCTTACTTGTTTTGCATTGTGCTCGATGCCCTTTCAGCGGTAATTCAGGACATGCCCCTCCTTGGCTTATAAAGTATGCTGACGACATTGTACTGGTGAGCAAGCTTAGGCAGGATCTTGAGATCAGGGTATACATCTGGAGGGATGTGCTAGAAAATGGTGGTTTGAAGCTGAATGTCGCCAAAACAGAGTACCTAAACAGAGCTAATAAACTGTTTGACATATACATAGACGTATATTTATTTAGTCCAATAACACATTCAAAGAACTTAAAACTAACAGAATAAGTACAAAATAAGAAAGCAGGGCGATGCTTCCTCGGACCAAATTGGACCAGCCTCAGCTTAATGCTATGAATGGCAGCAGCCAAACACAGCGCTGGTTTTCAAACTGATCCATAGAGCTCGATGCGCGCACTACGCAAACGACGTGCTAACACAGAAATTATTAATCATCATCATCATCACAGCCCGCAACAGTCCACTGCAAGACTTTGGGCCTCTCCCACGAAAGGGGAGGTTATTGCCATAATCTCCACTTTTGGCAGGCGGGTTGGAGATCGCAGTGTTTAAATATAACAATGGAAAATGCTGCTGCCCATTTTCCAGACTACGGAGACTCTTGATCTTTTGCCTCGAAAACATTAGTCGCCTTGTACGACACCCATGAGTGTAAGGGGTTGTATATATATAATACAAAATATAGAAAAGAAATACATATTTTTCCATGTATAACCTGTAATATAGTGAATATATAAATAAACCTGGGATGAATAATTATACCTTATTTTTTATGAAAACCAATACATAATATATGAGTATAACTTAGTGTAATAAAGGGCAAACATTAAAAATTACCTTTTCTTTTTCTAAAACGCTGTTTCCAGCTGGGCAAAAAATGGCAAACAAAGAAATAATCACAATAAATAGCGAAAAACACACTCACATCCTAGCTAAGTAAGTAGGACGCACTCGCGTACCAGGGTCCAAATATTTTTGGTAGTTTATTAAGAAACTTTTAATGTGTTAAAAAAAATAATAACAACAGAACAGAAGTAGGTTAATAGAACAGATAAATCCAAACACCTCGGATCCGTGATACACGAGTCCGGCGATATCGGCCCCATTGTCAAGTCCCGAATCTCTGCAGCTGCGGGAACTCGCGGCAGTCATCTGTGACCTTTAAATCCTTGTCATGTTCAAAGGCTTTATATACAATAAAGGTATAATTAGACTTGTGAAGCTCTTTGGCTGCGAGACATGACCAACGCTGACAAAACACGTTTGCGAACTCCACGCCAACGAAAAAATGCTGTTGTGGATGTGGTATCTTGCATCGCCTCTTTCTTTATATGGACAGCGGCTTGAACAGTTTGAAAGAGATGGTGAAATGTGGATTAGAACGGATGGGTTGCGTTTCAAGTGTCTCCTTTACGCTGACGATCAAGATCTATTTGCATCGTCGGAGAGAGATCTACAGGATTTGTTACATTTATATTAGTGAATGGATCGTTTAAAGTTATGGGTATGAAAATTTATGTAAGTAATAAAATTTAGTGTAGGTAAGTAAGGTGAAAATTATGGTGATAGAAACAGAGGAGAATGTTGCTCAGTGCGGTATAACGATAGATGACGAGAGAGTAGAACAAGTGAAAAACTGGATGAAGTTGAAAAGTATGATAACGAGGGATGGGGATAGGAGAGTGTCAGCTGGGAATAAAATCGACAGTGCTGTGCACGCGGGAGTAAGTAGTCAAGCGGTCTCACAAAAGGGACGAATGGCTATTTACAATGACGTGCTAGTGGCAGCGCTTATGTATGGAATGGAAGTGAATATTGGGTAAGGCACAAGAAACATTAAAGTCGAATTAATGTGGTAGAAATGCGCTCCCTACGGAGTATGTGTAGAGACATAAAGGATTGAATGAGGAATCGTGACATAAAAATTTGTTGTGAGCTGAAGAATGATGTGGTGACTAAGATTAAAAGAGGTTGGCTGAGATGGTTTGGACACGTAGAGGCGATAGATGAAAGACGGCTTACGAAATATATCAATGTTCTTTTGACTTCATAGAGCTCTCGTTACTTGTTTACATAATGTAAATGTAAGTGACTATGTACGTGCTCACGGCTACGCAGCTCGATCCGATTTTGTTAAAAAATATGAAGATAGCCAGAACCAGCGCACACAATAAAATGTAGGTAGTGTATATCCCTGATTACAAAGGAAGTTGTTAGCTTGAAGTATTCGCAATTAACACGTACGTATTTACCAGGGCAGCGATTATTCATTCGTGTGGTCGACCACGAATATACGCAGTGGCATGGCGGTGGCGACGGGCGGGGCGTCGCGCCGGCGCATGCTTGGTCGCCGGCGCATGCGGCTTGGCACACTCGTGCTGGGCAGTATGCTCGCTATGCACTGCCGCGTCAGTGCGTCCTCACTAACTGGAGGGTTTTGTTCGTACTCTCTTATTTATTTTTCCGTAGAAGTAGACCTAGTGTGTAAGTAAAGCAGGACCGACCAAACCGGAGCTACAAATACACTGTCGCTGCAATAACGGCTCATCGGCACATGGGTTGCGTTTTTGACTCGATTTGTCCACATCGAAGCTAAATTACTTCATAAATAATACTAGAGCTCCGGTTTGCTCGGAACTTTAGTCAGTAGAATCGTGCGGCATAAGTGAGATACATAAGTATGTAGAGCAATTTGTACCGTTTGTACGTACCTCTCCGCTACCTTTTCTAGAGTAAAAGCTTAGACCTATGTAATACATAGCATGTATCTACACTACCTACCTATTATATGAACAGGGATTCCGTCATGATTAGATTCTGAGCCATGACGACAATACTAATTGACATTTATGCCGGATCCTGTCCAATTCAGTTGATACTTATATATACCTACTTCATTGTGCAGTTGTGTTCCTGCTTATGCTTGGCCCATCCGTCGCGCTTCTGGGCAATCCCCTGCGTCACTTCGAAATTTATTTGGGCCAGTGGGCAATCAGTGGCCCTGGCCGGGCATTCCGTATTATACGCATGCTTGACGGTACCGTACCTACATTCTAAATTACATTGTTAAAGTTGTAATAAAATTAGATAATGACTTTCTTCGCATTCTTTCCAGGAATCGGTCTTGCTATATGCATAAATGCATTATTTCGTTCGATTTGCTGTGGTATGCTGGCTGCTATTTCTGCAACTTATGTACTACAAGGTATCTCTGACGAACGACTACCGTCTACATTTTGTCGGTGAGTTAGTTTGGTGAGGTAGGTACCTATCTAGTTTTTTGTATTTTATGAAAGTAAATGTAGGTATAATCTTCGATTTAAAGTAGTTAACATTATGTAAAATTGAGCAAACCTTTATTTTTCAAACAAAATTACCTTTGTTTCTCAGAGACTTTAATTTAACCGCCTATCAACCGGACCGGATTAACATTCTTTCGAGTGAGGTTAGTAAAAAATTAAATGAATTAGGTACCTACTGAAGCATTTCCCTAACTAAATGCAATACAGTAATAGAAATTATGAAATAAGATTGCTGAATGACAACGCCGACAAACGTGTGTAGCGTCCTTCCTTTTGTCCTTTATGTATATAGGGTGACTTTAAATTTATCCTTGATACCAAGTGGTATGCCTAAAACGTCGGTGGCCGAATTTTGACCAAACTAACATTAAAAACAAGAGCGTCGGTAGCCGGGCGGTTGAGTATCCAACTCGTAAGCGAGCGGTACCGTGTTCGAATCCCACTGCGACCATGTACCAATGACCCTGTTCTGAGTTATGTTCATTTGTTGAATGCTAACGATGTTCTTACGATGAGGGAAAACATCGTGATGAAACCTGCAAATTTAGACGGCTGAATGTGTAACCATGATCCAATGTAGTCAGGTTCCCCTTGTAGCAGGGTCACGGAGGTCAGATGGCCATCGCTCCACTGTTATTATCTTAATCCTGGATCATGGTCAAGGCGGACCCTGGGCCCTCGTGCGCGAAAGCACAACCGGGACATTAATTAACTCCAAGATGGTGATGACTAAGGGGTATGCCTGTGCCATGATAACAATAAACTTTTACTATGGAACGAACTTTGAAATCGCGAAAAAGAATTCGGATGTTTCGCACATTTTGGCAGATAGGTCAAGCCAATTTCTTTGCTAATAAGACGCCCTCTCAGGAACTTCACTCGAATGAAGTGCTGGAGAAGTGATAAATAACGTCACTGGTATCAGCGGCCTGGCATACCTTTTTACGCCACATTGATTATTGTCCTAACATGCCGCCGTTTTGGAAAATTCCGATGAAAAGACCTTATTGACGCGTGTCCTAATGTTATGTGTGATTTTGTAACATAGTTCCTTCGTGAAAAGTCATAGTGATACTACCGTGCCATTATTTAGCACACTCGAAATAAATACTAGAGACTTATTTTAATTGAAGTTCGGGAGAGGCCGACTTAATAGTAAAAAAATCGGGTAAAACAGATTGGCAGGCATGGCATATAAATTTCCCACTTGGCATCAAGTATTAATTTGGAGCAGGGCTGTCAAACTGGATTTTCTAAAGGGCCATTCATAAAAATTAGGGTGTGTTAGCGGGCCAGGCTCAAAAGAGCTGGTCGAACATAATAAAAGTAACAAACGAATGAAGAAGCGAGTGCAGCCAATACGGATATTTTTAACATCCGGATTAATCCCGATTGATTAAGCGGCGTATTAATATTTATTGTTTAAAAAAGCGATATTGAGCTCAAAAGAGCTGGGTTAGTGAACATAATAAAATAACTAATGAATGAGCCAGCTCAGACAGCTGTTTTTTTTATTTTTAATATTTTATCTCATAAATTCCGAATTAAGCATGCGGCGCGGGTCGTGTGAATACTAACTAACAAATTAATGAAGGAACGAGCCCAGCGAGCTCCGAATTTTTTGTGCTTTGCAGCGTATGCTTAGTGAAGTGCGTGGGCGTACTGCGCGAAGCAGTTAGCATAATCTGGTACCCACTAAAAATCTTTACTAGCGGGCCGTATTAATATGGTTTGGGGCGGCACAGGGCCGTATCTTTGACATAGCTGATTTAAAGACACCCTGTATAGGTAAATAGGATTGTCCTGTAGATCATAGGTACACATCGTTTCGGAAACGTTCAGCATTCTTGAGTGGTGATATTGTAATTATAACTAATTTTTTTGTACAATTTCAGCTATCATGGTTAAATCCCAGCACTACAAGTAGTCCTTCGACAACTATCGGCACTGAGATGTACGCTTGGAGAAACATTATTGGAAGAAACGGAACAAACAAGTACGCAGTACAGAGTAAAAATAAGCTAGCTAGGGGGTTATTTGCAGTAAGTTAGTGACTGCAGTGCAGTCTAACGAGTTAAAAATGGGTTGTTTGGTTAACACTTCGGCTACCTATAGCATTTTTATTTTCTTAGTTGCTTTTAAAACAGAAAACTACTCGTGTCAGGATAGTAAAGTTACTCAATGTATTTAAGTTATGATTTATTTTTGGTAACTCAATCTAAAATATCGGATTATCGCCTTTTATCAGTAGACATATTTTTACCACGTACCGTTTATCAGGATTAAATTGATTGCAAATGACCTCATAGCCTCTTTGAAGATATATGCAAATTCCTCGTAAAACAATAGGCCAATTTCTAAAATAATAATTTAAATGGTTCTAATTAAAGCCCGAACGCGGAACTTGACTTGGAGAGGACCATGAGTGTATGTAGAGAAAAGTATCCTGCGAAGTATCCAGCTATATACAAAACACCAGCATACAATTACTTTTAGTGAGTATCTATCCACCGCCAAGCGCGGATCCACCGTTGTGGGCACGATGGGCATACCCACAACCCTAATTGGGGTCCAAGGCTAACGATGTACAGAAAAGTTAAAGTAAAAAAACCTGTAGCAGTATCCGTGACAGTATAGAAAGACCCCAACACTTTGCTGCAAAATCCGACTCGCACTTGGCCGATTTTCAGGTTATAGTGCCCACTACCTTTTTTAGGGGCTGGATCCGCGCCTGTCCACCGCATGTGTACACTTAACTATTAAATTTCATAATAAATACAATCTGTAGAATTGCATTGAGAATTCCAAATAATTTTGCGATATGGATACGTATTGTTACGAGTAGCAAGTATTTAAAACAAAATTACTAACTTTACTCCTTTACTAGGAAGACAAAGCGTGCTTTGACAACATTAAATTCCCGTTGTCTCCATGATCCGAGTCCCCGTTAAAGGCGAGAACGATCGATTTGACTTGGTGTGTTCTGTTTCTGGCTGGTGAATTTGGCAGAGAGAAATAAAATCAGAAATCACACTTGTTTTATTTGTCTGTCAAGTTTTGCCGTTTGCTATTGCGTACACTGAGAGTATTTACTGCTAAAGTAACGTGTCTCGGGATTTAAGAGGTGGGCAACGCCGGTGTTGCTAACGTCTTTATGCATTGGTAACCGTTTTCCATGAGGTGGTGCTTGCCTGTTTGTCTACAGTGACATAAAAAAGACTGGGGTCTTGGTCACAACTAACCATACGAGCCCATACTCCATCGATTTGCATTGTTTTATTGAAGTTTTCCTGTGGCCACCTTTCGTCTGCGCCTCCATCGGATGAGCTCATTGATTGATACCTACCATATGATTGCATTTTCATCTGAATTTCAATTCAATCGATCACTAAAATTTGGGTCAAATCTTTAAAAATATATGTTCGTTGAGTGTGTGGACGTGGACTCTATGGGCTCTTAAAAGGATCAAGCGATTTTGATGAAGCTTTGTTGAGTTGTTATGCATACGCTTGCGAATGTTTAGTAGTGAGGTAGGAGTAGGACACCACGCGAACGAAGACTCACCGGGCAGCTAAAATAAGTATCCAAGTGCCCTACTCTATTATGACTAGGTAGAGGTTTATATCCGAATTTTTCAATTTACTGCGCACAGTAAGATACTATGCAATGTTTTCCCTACAAACTTTATTCGATCTATTACGATCATATTATATTTAAATAAAAATTGGCGAAATTCATCGATCCTTATCAACGGCCATCATAAAATTATTGTTGTACATAAATATTTATGGAGAGCAGTTCAGCAGTCTTCTGTTGTAGGTACCTGTAACTTTAATTTAAAACTACGATCGCTGGAAAGATAAAGAATTAATGGCTTTAAGTCCGCCAATTGTATTGTTGTGCAATAAAGTTTATAAATTAATTAATTAATTAATCCGCCGCCCAGCAAGGGGAAATAAAGTCAACATCCTCTTCTAATGTCAAGGAGGCTCAAGTCCAATAGTGGCTACGGCGCTGTTTATGAAGCTGACAATAACATTATTTATCTATCTACGTACCTACACATAAGTAGTTATGTCACATTTACCTTCTTCTTTTATGCAGCGTGGAAGTGATGAGATTGCGACCAGATTACAGTTATGGAACCTTGAACAGGAGTTTGATATGGAACATTATATTTGTTTGGGGATTTATATGGCTTGTGTTACTTTTTGAAACAATGGCTCATGGGAAGGTACGTATTAGATTATACATTAAAAACTATCACCTGCACACGCACACACACACACGCACGCACGCACGCACGCACGCACGCACGCACGCACGCACACACACACACACACACACACACACACACACACACACACACACACACACACACACACATGTTACTTAGAACTAGATTTGTACCGGGTAACAGGCTTGCCGGGTACTCGGCAGCCAAGTAGCCGGGTACCTGACCAAGAAACACGTCAACATCGCTCGCTTTCTTGCGCCGTGAATATTTTAAGTTATGTACTAACATAAGATGAAGCACGACCGGCTTTTGGAAACACCTAGGCCATTTGAAGAAATTGATGTGCAAATTAATGTCCCCTTGTCGTTCTCGACTAACTAACTGACAACAAGTTCAATTTCTTTAATTTAAATTAAACTTTAATTTGAAGATGATGTGTTCTTTATAACTTGTTCGTTACCCGGCGCTACTACCCGGTACCCGGCCGGATCCTTGAAAAAGTGCCGGATCCGCCGGGTACCGGATCCAAACCGGATCCGGTACCCGGGTATACTGGGTAGTACGTGTCTACTTAGAACAAAAAAACGTATGTTCAATCTGTCGTTCAATCTATTGTCATTAATTATAACTGTGGATACACTATTGCTTCTTGATAGTAGGTACATAGCTCAGAAAAGGTCATTGGTACATAACGCAGAGTGGGTAGGCCTCACACAAGGTGGACCGACGACCTGGTAAGGATCACAGGTACCAGCTGGGTGCGGAAAGCACAGAACCGGCCTTTGTGGAGATCTCTGGGGGAGGCCTATGAACCGCAGTGGGCGTCTTCAGGCTGATATGATGATGATGATGATGACATGGCGGCATTGGGAATCGAAGTCAGTAGGTACGGACTACAGAGTCTGATTTCATAACCATTAGGCCACCGACCCTCTATGTGTTTACATTATAGATCTTGAGTAGTTTATTATATAAACAGTTTTATTATAGCTGGTTTGGAACATCACTACGCAGTCATGGGCTTTGATTCCATGGTTGTGGTCACCAGTACTGGTCATTTCAAGCATAATGGGCTTCTTAGCAAGGAATCGAATGTTCCGCTACGTCCTGAAATTAGAAGCGAAAGACTTTGTCGCTGTAAGTATTAACGTAGTTACTTTATAGTGGTAGCGTAGGATACTTATATAGGTAACTTATCAGATGGCAGGACTCTGTTCGGGCTGAGGAGTCCGCCTGTTGTGTTCCCGTTTGAAGGATATGGTGGTTTGTTCAAGGTGATTATACATATACATGAATCGTAGATGCTATGGGCGACAGGCAGTTACCGCTTACAGGTGCATCTGCTGTGCGTTAGTCACTGAGTAAATAAAAAATACAGGTCACAATAAACAACCAGAGCGTTTTCATGAAGATCGAGATTTAAATTGAAACTATCGGCAGGTCATGATAGAATTTCCGAATTCCTATGGCAAAAATGTATGGATCACACGGCGTATTAATTTATTAACAGCAACACTGATGCACGACGATGTAATGTCAAACTGTTATCTGTCTTCTGATTCTCTCTCTGTTCGACCAGCGACCTTGACAATCTTAAAAATTTAAAATATTTTTCAAAATTTCTTGATCCTGGGTTTCCGAATAGTCGTACATTGCGTAATGTGCCTAGATAATAATGCTCTCTGCTACAATACAATACAGAAGCGCCGCACTTCTTTTAGACACACCTGAACGCAAAAATATCAATTAATATTACGAATTACGAAAAAAAAATACATGATGATCAAAACTATTACAGTACACTATTATTTGACGGTTAATTTTGTAAACTTAAATAAATGTACCCAATACTACAAAACACATTAATTTTACGAAAATTCAAATGATTTCCAAAAGATACATTTCTTAAATATTTTCAAATTAAGGTACATGTTACGTACCGATAATCTTTGCTATTCTGCAGTAAACATCTTCCAAATGGCACAGCAACTTATTTGCTCTGAACTCGGCCATACAGTTATGAACAACTCTGAATATTTCATGTCTCATGCCGCTTTTATTCGTTTTTGCATTAATTGCGAAAATAAATGTCCAACACAGTAAAAATCTGGAAATATACACATATCATCTTAAACATAACAACAACAAACTATGAACTATATAACAACAACAAAACAACGACAATGTACAGATGACGTGACAGCTGAAGTCAGTTTTACCACAGATAGCTATCGAATATTTAAGTTTGACAGTAATTTAGTGTGGCCAAGTTAGGCGAGAGCAGTAGTTCCCAAAACATTATTTTCACGACTTCCTTGCCAAACTATATATTTCGTTTTATTGATTATTTGCAGATTTCACAATGTTTTTAAACGTCGTTGCTTAATCGTATAGTGCACTAAGAATTTTTACGTTTTTACCATAACTTTTTCCCACAGCGATTCGAGATTTGTCGCCGTAGTAAAAGTTGTAGAATAGGTATGAGAAATCTTTTTAACGACTTGTTGAATTGTCCGGTCCTAATTAAAAGGATAAAATCCTAGAGGCGATGGAGTGAATTAATAGTGTTCGTCAGGTATTATGTTATTGATCAAAACTATTGACAAGTGGTCCAAATATATATACAAATCAGATGTTTCGAGCGATGTGGAAATATCATTGTACATATCGGTCACCATCCACTTTCCGCCATTTAGAAAAAATATCGATTTTGCGGCTTCTCATAAAACTTATGCCATTCGATATCTTATCTTTATTCGAAACTTTAATATCTATCGATCACTTTATATTAAAAAATGTCGAAAGCGGTATATCTTGCGAGATTTCGCAAGTGAAAGATGTACATTAACTACCGACAAATGCAGAACAAACTCCCCCTATTACGTCACTCATAGTAAAATATCTTCTAAACTACTGAATCGATTTCGATTTAATAAAGCTATGAATAATTTCGATTAAAGACCTTTCTAATACAGAAAACCGCATTGAAATTGGTTTATCCGTTCGAGAGCTAGAGATAGACGCATACACGCGTTAAACTTACAACAAAAATTAAACTAAAATAAAGTGTAATGTTTTAAACTATCGCGGTTATTATCATACATTTTAAAGGTATGTCCCGGGTTTTCTACCGCGTGTTTGTTCTCCTTTTGTCGATAGTTAATGTACATCTTTGACTTGCGATATCTCGCAAGATATACCGCTTTCGACATTCTTGAACATAAAGGGATCGAAAGATATTAAAGTTTTCTATCGATTGGTATAAGTTTTATGAGTTGCCACAAAATCGATATTTTTTCAAAATGCGGAAAGTGGGTGGTGATTTTCTCCATAGTAAATGTTCATTGCTCTTTGAATATAGTATGCCAAATCACGAGAAATAATTTGACTTTAGAAAACCGCCAAAGTTAAATCTCGCTTGTCAATGTGCAAGTGATCAAGATGACTATTAAGCAGCTCAAGAACAATATGACGGAATGGTGACTATTTCACATTTTAGCTCACTCTGTTGGAGATATAGTTGGTAAAATCACCTCTAGTCGGCGAGACATGGATTGCAAACAATTATTTAAACATTCCATAGCGGAATTAGTGCCCCACATAGTAGGTACCTAAGACTATTAATTGTTTCTAGGTACACATTATGATATGCTCTTGTATAATCACCACAGCCCATATCTAACAGTCCACTGCAGGACTTAGGGCCTCTTCCACGAAAGGGAACGTTATTGCCATAATCTCCTTTATAACACTGCCATCTCCATAATGGTTGGAGATGGTAGTGTTATAAATACAACAATGGAAACCGCTGGCTGCTGCCCATTTTCCAGCCTGCGGAGACTTTAGATCTTTTGCATCGGAAACATAGTCACCTTGTACGACTTCCATCGGTGCTATTCTACTTTGCCGGACACCACACGGAATGTTCTTGTATACTTAGTTTTTATTTTCAGGGAATATCAGATGCTCTTGAAGTATCTATTTACATTCACGCAGCTAGCCTTGGCACTGAAATAATTCACGGCAAAGGCTTGAATTTTTACGGTAAATATTTAGTTCTGGTTCACATCCTATTGTCACTTAATGCAACTGAGACCTAGATACCCAAATAACTAAGTATCGTACAGTACGTTTCAATAGAAAAAAGTAGAGCAAAATAACGAATAGTAGGTAATATCCACAGAAATAAAACCAAGCTGGGGAACCGCATCCCCTCTCAAGGGTAAGGAATAGGCACCTAATGACAAAAAAATTACACGTTATTACTCGCGCGAAATCAAACTTCATTATCGAGCCACCGCCGCAGTTTATGATAGGTCTAGCCTAGCCGTGGACCTTCCTATTTATATGAAATTTAGTCTTATTGAGACAATTGCCGGCAGCGACGGGTCACATCGACCCAAAGCTGAACTCGGAGAACGTGTGGCACTCGGTGCTGATACTGTTGCTGTCGGCGCTCAACGCAAGCGGCTCGGCGATTTGCGCGCTCGTCGACCACAAGCACCAAGAATTGCAGTCATTTGAGAATGTCGTCGATAGTAAGTGTACCTACAGTTTTTCCTGGGAATAAGCCCTGGTTGTAAACAAAATCGTTATTAATGGAGATATGTGGCTAGAAAAAATTTCGAATTCGAGTTGTCACAGCGCGAGAATTAGGGCCCAGTTCGTAGTAAGCTGCTGACCTCTGCTAACTTAGTTTAAACTTGAGTCTCAAACCTAAACCGTCTACAGAAAGTCTTAAAATTTGTATATGGTTAGTTCAGTGGACCTATTTACAGATGTAGGTTCATATTTGAGTACGTCAGTGTATAAAAGTAAGAAAATAGCACGGCAGCGGATTGAGCGTTAAGTAAGTTCTTCATCGACATAATACGTCTTTACCGCCAACAGGAACGGTCTTAAAATTGGTATATGGTTTGCTCAGGGGCCTATTACCATCAGTATAAATTTGAAGCGGTAACTGGCGGTAACCTCCAAATGTAATTAATTGCCAAATTTGGAGCCTTACCTACGATCTTTATGACTCCGGTTTTAGTATGTGAAGAAAGTGTAAAATGTGAAGAACTGTAACAGTACCACAATGTCAAACGGTAACGTATTTTGTAGGTACTTTGAATGCCCACGGGAGACCGTACCCATGGTGTGATAAATTTGGATTCTTCGATTTATTTCAGGTACATTGTGGGTACTGCCAATGTATTCAAAGTGTACGTCCTACGGTACTCACACACACTTCCGGTATGTTAAAACTGAATAGCTTATAGGTACCTAATCTGGTAAGCTCAAGCTACCTATTGGTTGAATACACATTAGATACATATGGAAATTATTTTTCACTTTTTCTTTTAGGACAATTTTAGTATTTACTGGTTTGATGATCTCTTATATTTTTGTTGCGTGTACATTACTGAAATCTGCTTTGCACGCCATTTTCGAATACAAAGTCCGATTAGTGTAAGTATATCTTTCTTTTTTGCTTCGTTACATTTGTTTACTATTTAGGGGAAGGTGGGGCAGAACCGAGACCCTAAGCTATTATTGTCTCTAGAATTGCTCCAGTTGGACACAATTCAATAAACAATGATTTATAACTACATACACTTATACCCTAACGAAAACTTAATCAATTTATTTAACAAAAGCAATTGGATGTACAGAAATAATTATTTTTCGAAAAATGGCATTTACCCGGTTTTACCCCACTAGGTAAGGTATAACTGGGTATGCTGTTTGGTAATACTCGATCATGTCCCATTTCTATTATCATTATAAGAAAGGAAGTTTATGACCATGGATGGAAATTTGTCACTTTTGTTCTTTTTACTACTTCCCGCGGGACCACAGTGTACGTAACAGAATTCTGCACGAATAAATTCGAGGGAAAAATGCTAGTTTGTTATATACACCATTATTTTATTATATTAAATATTTTCCACTGTCGGGCCAATAATGAGCATTCAATTTGCATTTAAAAACTGAAGAAATGTCATATGGCCCCAAAAGTAACATAATATCGATACCGACGATGATACCCGGTATTGCTCCATAATTAGTGGGCGGTTTTACCCCGAATGTACAATTTTCAAACAAAATGAAATAAAAAAAAAATTGATATAAACATTTCAAAACTCCATTTAACTAATATTTATGCTATGCTTAATCTTTGACATACTCATCATTACAGACGTGTAGATGTAAAGTTGATTTACTGTAGTCGAAATCAGACGGAAAATCGGTAACATTTCACGGGTTTTGAATAAAAATCAAATTTTCCTCCCAAAATCCCTGTTACAAACTGGCATGCCATCAGGAGACACGCAATTTACCATAAGACCGATAAATGCCAATAACAGTTTTCGAAATAATCAGGTATCCGGTTATATACAACTTTCCCCTACTTCAATATTTTTTTTATTTATTAAGATGTTACCCTGACCTTCATTTCAGTTTCATAGAGCAGTTTGTAGTCTTTGCATCAATCGCATTTTGTGCATCACTCAGTTTGGTGTTTACTACAAACGTGCGTATATTTTTTTTTTGGTATTTCCTTTGAACAAGCACCTAGCTTCTACCTGCAATTTCGTCCCGAAAACTTCGATAAAAGTATCTTTCGAAGATACTTTACCTACCGGTGCTTAAAGTGACTCACATCAAACGTATACATCTTTTTGTACATACACAACTAAATTTATTGCAAAACCAGCTAATTTCTGGAACAATTTAACCTGATATTATCATCTACAAGCCCGAGAGGTCCGCCTGGATGTGTACATAGGTAGGCTACCACCGCCTTATATACTTAGAGGTATTTAGAGACAGTTATCTACCGCTTTCCTTTCCATCAGGTACGCTGTATGCTCGATTGTCTCTATATACATAAGTATTTTTTTTCTTCTAAATAGTCGATTTTGTTTCCACAGGGAGGTCTACCATTATTAGAAAGCGTGGACTCCTTGTTATCCGGCGTAGCAATGCCTTTTATATGTGTCATGGAGCTAATAGCATTTCTGTTCGTATATCGCAGTTCGGACTTTATGTCCGACATAAATGTTTCTACGGAAGAAAACACGTGTGCCATGCGCATCGGCATACAGTGGCTGTCATTGCCATGGATAATGGGGGTAAGCGTCTCGAAAGCTCCAATTTTTTGTAATGTGTTCCATAGTCCGTAATCACACAACGAGAGGTTCCGCGTTTTCTTGTCTCCCGATACTCTGCCCGCTCAAGGTCGGAGAGTGGCAGCGAAGCGATTCTACTAATGTCTTTGCTTCTACATTTTGCATGCAAAATTAAATCTCTCCGACACGGCACCTCGCGTCGGTCCCCACTCCACGTCGCTGCGCCCATCTGCGCTGACCCCTGGTCTGCATTTGTTACAGACTGCGATAGTGTTGAAAATAATCGTGTTATCCGGCGCGGAGTATCCGTCCCGGTACATGGTCTACGGCGCGGTGCCGCTGCTGATCATCGTGCTGGCGGTCCCGACGCGCGCAGGCATCAATATTTACAATTTCTTCCACCCGCGTCACACCTAGCGTCCTCTACTGACCGGATTGACAAGTGATGTGGCTGTAGTAGCCCAGCCTGGCGCGTACGTAGGACCAAAGTCACTCCAAGGACTCACTTGCGTTAAAAAATATACATTGTATCGACCATTTGCGATGTTAAAGGAAACCATTCGATCGATAGAAATAAAAAGAACATTTTTGTTGAAAATAAATGTTTATTTTATTAATCGTTTAAAATATTTATAAATATAGAATCTTTGTACAATGCACTGAATATGCCATACACATGATTGATATCTTGATGTTCAATATAATTGAGACGATAAAAGCGTTGAGAATTTATTCTCGAAGTAGGCGCTATAAGCGCCAAGGCGCGCGGCGGCGTCCGCTCGTCGCTCGCCGCCGCGACCGCCATTCACTAACTACCATTCATAAGAAGCGTCAAGGCAAAATACTAGGAACGCTCTGAATCAATAGCAAGACGGATAGTTCGACTAAGTACCCTACATATGATTAAATTAAAATATCACAATATGTACAAATTATTGATGCAGCCGATCAAATCTTGATAATATCAATCATTTACTTTCAATGTGACATACAGATTAACGAAAAATATCTTCGATGTAAAATAGTAACCTTGTAGGATATGATAAAATCAGTCACTGGTATTCAATTTATGTCGCTTAATTACCTTCTACTTTTACAAACTAATATTCGATTTCAAAAACAATTAGGCCACATGGTACACATCCATATTAATAATACTATCAGATAGTATGAAACCTGCCATATGATTCAATCACATACAAAACGAAGGCACTCCCAGCTCTAATTCCACTTCGTTCATTATAATGTAAACAAACGTAATATTTTAATTGCCACACCCCACATCCTTATACTTATTTTTACTAGTGCTGCTCGTCTAGCTCGACATGGTCGAGCGAAAGCCGGTAGCGCCCGTGGGGCCCGGACCCGGAAGCTGCGTCACGCGATACGATGCGTACCGCGCTAAACTGGCTCAATAAATTACATAGCAAACATTAATAGACATAAATAACCAGTACAGATCTAATCGTGACACGTAACAATTGAGTGTCGATTCACTGTCCATCGAGTTTCTGATATGTCACTGTCGGTTAGAACGAACGTCCGTTCCGTTCGGGAGGGTTAGAACTTTGGTGTCGTGCGTCGGCGTCGCGCCGCGGTCCGCGGTGGCGCGGTGGCGCGGTCGGCCCGCGGCCGGTCGCGGTCGGCCCGCGGTCGGTGACTAGTGCGTGCGTCAGGCGCGGCGCGAGGTGCGGCGTCAGAAGCGGCGCAGCGCGGCCGCGGCGCCCGCCTTGCGCGTGGGCTGCACCGACAGCGGCGCCACCAGCACCTCGCCGCCCTCCGGCAGCCCGGAGCCGCCGCCGCTGCCGCCCATCTCCTGCGACACAACAGCAGCGGTCAAACCAGTCGTGCTGAAAACCTCTGTAAGCTTTGCAAAAATTCGATTAAATCGGATAAAATCACTTCCTGCGCTGGTGATAGGAATCATTTTTGACGACCACGCCCGAAGCGAGGATAGTGTGTGAGTATATCTAATTGTAGATGACTCTTTTCAAAATACAAAGGTTTTTGTACTGAATTCCGGTGACTTAAGGATGATATTCCGGTGATCTATGTATAATAAGTATGTATA
Source organism: Blastobasis adustella (assembly GCA_907269095.1). Taxonomy (NCBI): domain Eukaryota; kingdom Metazoa; phylum Arthropoda; class Insecta; order Lepidoptera; family Blastobasidae; genus Blastobasis; species Blastobasis adustella. The sequence continues at coordinate 10,153,057 of OU026119.1, read as the reverse complement.
TAAAAGTACATAAATAGTTTATCATTTCTAGCATCCTTAACACACGATTTGTTTAGTTTGGGGCTATAGCACTGTGTGAATTGTCCAAGCATATTTATTTATTTAAGTTTTATATCTGCTTGACCCCAACTAGCGCTGTAAGCTGACGGAAAATCTACCCATTACTTTGATAAAATACTCACGTTAATATTATTGCATGAGGCGAGCCGCATCTGTGCGAGTTGCGATGCGGGCGTGAGGTTCGACGTCGAGCCGAACGGGGAGATCATCGACGACATGGCGCGTTTTAGTTTAGACGGCGTCTTGTTGAACGAGAACGCGCGCCCGACCTGAAGCCATTGTTGTAATGTATTGAACACCACTTCAAATTGAATCTGAATCCCAACACGAATTACGTGACTCACGTAGCAGACAGTCACAGACGTACAGGGTAACAGGTAGTGAATTGAAAATGAGAAATCTACGCTTTATTATAACTCAAACTTACAATAGGTAAATTCAACAAGGTAGCTAAAATTCATTCGACGTTTACAAAACAAGTGTACATTGAAACTCCACAAAAACTTTCAATAACATATCACAAAGAATACTTTCTACTAGGACCGAGATTGAAACTAAAACGAAAAAATCAGTACTATGGAATGTGTAACTCTAATAACGTAAAACAATGTTGCGTGTAAAAAGAGGCTTTAGTGACTCTAACTGAATATCTAGATATATCTAAATAATATAGAATATCTCGTCGTTCCCGCGCCGCCCTTCATTCAATTCAATTCAATTTATTTATTCATAATTGTTTACAACATGGCAGTAATCTTATTTACCAAATCGTTGCAAATTGAATTCATATCCTTCATTCGTCAGAGGCTTAACGTTATTGTAGTTTCACATTGTCGGTAATTGTAATAATCATATAACAATTTTATTATAGTTAGAAACATATTCATGCTTTCAATTAAATATTTCATTTACTAATTTGTGAGTCAATCAATTAGTTGGTTAAATTATAATGAAGACGAATCTATGTTACCGTTACCATGTTACTTTCGAGCAGATGATACGATCAGTTAAGTACAAATAGACAAAACGGAAGACATGAATCTCAGGCTATGGAATGATAACCACTCAACCCAAGGTATGGCACGCTCACTAAAGTTATACACAAATGATTTAAAGCGAAGCATTATCGTCATAACTTCCACTCCCTCTCCGAGGTGACATAATGGATCACAAGACATCGTCGATGAATCGTCTTCACACTTCAACATCCATCTCAAACCACGCCACATTGACGCCTTCTCAGTTAAATATTACTAAAGCTGTAATGTAAGGCCATTGCACAAACAATGGCCATTGTAAATATTTAGGACACACTGATTCCTGTGTTTATGAAATGGTTTATATTACGGTGATGATAGATGCCCGGAGCCCGAAGGAATGAGAAAAGATCGAGTTCGTTAAGGTGGTTCGTCACCCATATTAAATTTCACTTACCATTACTTCATTCGTTCGAGTGTTAAGTAATTGTATTTTGGTTTATACTCTTAGTAAATGTATTCAATGATGCGCCAAATGGCTTTCTATAGCTTAATGATATTGTCGCCTCAGTACATACTACGTCGTTATCATAATGATAAGTGCGCGACAAGCCAGAATGTATCTTATGTACTGAGATACAAGGTCCAAAGTTTGCTTGACACAGGGCCGTCTAAAATAGGGCCCGGATGTATGCCGCGGCTATTCCCGACCAAACGTCGGGACTAGAACATTGAAGTTTAAGGGCCGGAGTATATAACCAGCAGCCGGCGGATACCTACGGAATACGAGAGACCTGCGATTGTGGAAAATCAGCTTGACGTGGAAACCTTGGAAGAGAATATACCTTCGGAACCTGTCATTAGTCTTTTACTCCAAATAACGAACACCTAACACGAAACATAAAAAAAAGCAGATTTAAAATAAAAAAACTACAATTTGCCGCTAGATGGCGTTGTTTTGTGATTTTATTATTTTTCTTTTTCATTGCTTTGTTGTATTAACGTTTCACATCCCAAGTATCCGCTAATCTATTGTTATCAATTGTTCTCGCGACCTACTAGTATGGCGCCGGGACGTGACGGGCTTCATATATTACTTTCGATACATTTACTAACAGCTAATTACACAAACGTACATTACCTTGAAATAATGTATATAAATACACAAAACTTGCATGAAAAACGTACCACCTCAAGGAAAGAACGCAAGTAACACAGGAAGCAACGTGTAATGATCGTTATTAGTCGGGATGTCGGTTTATATGCGAGAGGAGTGTGGTGTGATCTTTAGAGCATCATTCGCCAGACCTGTGCGATTAAGTGAGCGCGCAATACCCATGTGTCTAGCAGGCCGGTGCCCGGGTCAGCTCGCAGCCAGCCGCCCAGCCCGCCCAGCCCGGCTAGCGCCTCCAGCTACAACACAACGCGCCGCTACACTCCACTCCACCTGCTACGGCCTACGCCGCTACGACCGCCTACGTCGCAAGGTCTAGCTTCTACGCCGCGAAGACTAGCTAGTTAGCTACGCTACTCCCGCTACGACTTTATATTCGTTCTATTGCTCTCCTCCCACTGTGTTACTCGTGTCCATCATCCCAGAATCCTCACTTTTGAAAACTTCACGAAAATAAATTTTGATTATGCCGAAAACATTAACGAAAGAAACACCCAGGGCGTGTCAAATATTGCGTGTAGTATCTAAATATACGTGTAACAGAAAATGGCCGACAGATATGCCCAAAAAGAGAATAAGAGCTAGAATTCCCTAGCATTATATTACACAATATGGTGAATCGGCGCGCTCATGGCCTGTTATCGCAATAGAAATTGAACCGAAGTTAGGCTTGCCCTACTTGTGAAGTTTTTTTTCGTCATTGCTGTCACCCGATTAGTGCACATCAGTTTCATGTATTCTAACAAAAATGCAGAACATGCCTGTAATTGGGCTGGTTACTTCTATATAACTGCTATACACCGAAAATTTTTTTACATTGCGGACTATCTGATTTTATTTGACTCTTATTTTTGTTCATGACAAATTTTTGATCTACTCAAAAATTATTTCAATGAAGTTTTCAAAGTGAGGATTTTGCGCTGAGGGACACAAAAACTTTTAACTGCTGTAGCAGTCTACATTACCTAAATAAAATTATCATATTTCATAATACGATGTGTATGTTTGATCGCCCATGAACATTGTTAAATGTCATTACACTTTTTGATTCATATACATTATCATGCCTTAGTTACATTGATACAACAGAACTTACATTTCAGTGATCGCTATCAGCTTTTATAATAAAAAAAAAATAAAAATCAATTATTATGGTTATTTTACTGTTATTTTTCTAATAAAAGCTAAGCTAGATACACCACATAGTGTGCTGATCATGCTAGACATGGTTTCGTGTCTTTATTTTATGTATAATATCTATAGGTGAGGTGTTTTGGGTGGATGACATGACTGGTTACCTTGATCTTAGTGCGGGCGGCGAACTTTGATACTTTGGAGAGCGTGCTTAGTGCAAGGTCACTCGTGTCGATGTCGAGCTGATGTGATTCCAAGCACGCCAGAAATTTGTCCTGCATGAAACAATAATCAATTAATATCAACGACAAACATATCTGAAATATGCCTGCAAAAACTTCTGCAAATACAACTTGAATGTCGCACATTGATTTGCTCCAACGTATTAAGTTTGCGTATCGCCAAAAACAGATAACCATTAAATATGGAATTGCTAAAGAAAATGGGTACTCACCGCGTCAGCTTTGCAGACAGTGTTAGCCATTTGCCGGCAGAGCTGTCGCAGGAAGTGCGACTTATCCACCGTCTCGTCGGTGATCATGAACGAATACAGCTTTTCTTTGAGCTCTTGGTTGCTTCGACACATCAGCGCGAACACGTTGTGACAATCTGTACAAATTGTAAGTTTAAGTCCGATGTTTAAGTCATGTTGAATATGAATGTGATGCATGCAGGAAGACGAAGACTAAATAAATTGTGTTGAGGGATATCAGTGAGCGAGAGCTGAGCGTGGAGATGACAGGGAATAGAGAGCGGAGAAAGAAAACATACTATGCCGATCCCAAATTAATGGGATATGGGAAGGCAAATGATGTTAAAAGCATATGGAGGTAATAATCACGTAAACAATATAAAAAGCTTTTTATTTTTATTTGAATGGTAGGATACGAACCTTCGGCTTCTTTTATATCGACGACACGCTTCACTGTGCTGAGGGGCATTAGCGATATGTGCCTGTAAGGTTTACTTGAGCCTATTCGCATCGTGCCGGTGCCGTTGGTCGGGCTTTTATTGTTGAACGCCTGAAAACATACAAGATTAGCCAGTCAGTAAAGAATAAGAAGACAGGATAGTGGCAATTTTAGATTTGGTAATTGGCTTTCAATGATACTTTGTGTGACGAAGTAAGTGAGTATAGGTGGATAAACTATTGTATACTTTGCATGCCGAAAATCTGTTAGTTCAAATAAAATTTTGGCATTATAACATTTCTAGCGAAGTCGACAATGGCACACGTGGAAAATGCTCCTGTTTGCACCTCGCCAAAGTGCGAAAATGAGAGAGAGAATGTCTGAACGAAACAAGAACGAAAAATTCTGAACTCACTTTGGATCGTTTCTTGCAGACTTCCAGGGTGTCTGTAAAAAGGAAAAGCACGAGGTGGTCCCCTCGGCCCGACAGTTCCTTCGAGAGCTCCACGACCTCGCAGCGCGACACGAACGAACGGTGCGACGAGACCAGGTGAGGCTGCAAGTACATACACATATTGTGATCATCCTCACTTTCAAATTCGCAAGATTTCTTCCTGCATGTGTCTAGCTCGACTAGGAACGTGTTATGTAACTTGTAAAATTTAGCGCTAGTTCTGCTTTTTATATAGATACACCGCCCAGTGGCGTTACAGTCATACAAGTCCAAAAGCCGGGCTTGCCGTATAAAAATAATGAGAGGTATAATCTAAATCTAAAAAATGATAAAGGTAACTATTTAAAATTCGCCCTGCGACTGAACTCACTTACAATGCGAGATGGATCATGAGGAACGTCGCGGAAATGGGAACTAATATAATATGGCCAATGTGCAAACAGAATACCGACGTCTTGAAAAAAGACCTAGCGCCCTCCTTCATGTTTAATATGATCCTTGTCGCACTGTACGTACGTAATGACCTCCGCAGCAAAATTATTGTATCCGTTTCCGGTTAAGACCAACTAATTATAGAAGATATATTTCATGTATGTTCAGTAAAAGCCAGTAAAATAATTGTCAAAGTAACTTAAGTTCCTGGTCGAGTTTCGATTACAAAAATTCTACGTAAATTCGAATTTCAGGTTACGACACAAAGGTCAGGTTTTAGATTTTTTAGGAGAGATATAGTCACACATCCGCTGTATACAATATTCTAAAATCGTATTTGTACTGTACAATTTCGTAGTCTAAACTTATCTATAGAAATAGAGATGATGCTTTTGGGTCTCCAATTATCTTTAAACACTTGGTGTGAAAATAATGATTACGGAAAATATAATTAAAACCAATAGAGCTGCAACTTTTTATGTCTCTATCTATATTACATGAATATTTTTTGAAGCTATTCAGTGACAAATGAGCAGACCCAGAGCCCACCTGATGGTAAGTGGTAACTGTCGCCCATACCATCTACAATTCATACATTTAAGTTGCGATTAACAAAAATACAGAACCGCAGGTGCGGTGTCACCGTGAGGACTAAGATGAAATGCCACACGCTTGTAATTTCGCTGGCTACCTTAAGAGCCGATCCTACTGACGGCCGATTTTTCAATCCTCGGATAAAGTTTATCTGCCCGATAAAGTAATACACCATCAAATTCAAACAAACTATAATCCTTTACAATTATGAAGTAATTATGCAATTTCATTTTAGTCGCATAATAATCACTTATCAGACTGATATGTTTTACCTGAGGATTGAAAAATGGGCCCTAATATTATAAAGCGGCGACTTACCGGGCACTGGTCGATTTCATTGTATATGTCGAACATCTGCAATTGCCCCTCGGTCTTCCGCTTGTCCTCGTTGATGTGCGACATGACCTCGCGGAGCCCCGCCAGCGCCGACACCAGCGCGCCGTGGTCCGGGTTGTTCTTGTGCGTGTGCTTCAATATGTCTGGAACGGTGGGTTTGTTTGTACTCAGCAACGGGAATTCATGGTCTTATAGGATTTTGGCTATTACTACGCCTGTTAGCCTCAGTAATGTTGGCTACGGAATACCGCGAACGCGACGAAGCCCTGTCCTTCAGTTTTCAGCATGTCACTAAAGTATAGTGCCATAAACTTATCTGACCCGGTGGCCAAAGCTGGAACTAAGTGTCGCCATTTTGAAATGTCATGTAGATTCCAACAACTACGATGATATAATAAGACCACGCTAAGTCCGAATCACTTAATAAAAAAAAATCTCTGTATGGCAACATATGACAGGTTTTTTAAAAGTAGTAAAACGTCATTCATAAAAGTCATAACAAACAATTTGATTTCTGTAGGATTGTTTATTTTCGTGAGTTGTGAAAAATATTATTAAATAATGGGCAAAACAGTTAAAAAGGAAGTGAGAGTGATAATTTTCAGCATGATTAATAATTTAGTCAAACTAAAAGTACAAGTTGAAGCCAAATATCTAAATGTTTACAAGAAGGACTGATAAGGACTGACAAGGAAAGATTATCCCCAGATTATTGCCATATCCACATTTTATTATTTCTACTACTGTCAGTCGATTCGGATTATATTACCGGGTCAGATAAGTTTGTTGCACTATAAACAATCTACGCGTAGGCCATCTTTGTAAGATTGGTGGTACTAAAAATAAAACTCATCATCATCATGAGTGGGACTCTGGGTGCTAAAACTATGCGCTTGAAAATATAGATAACAATAACTAAAAATGAATTTAAAAAATCAAGAAATTATAAAGAAAAAATCTAAAACATTTGTTTTGGTGAAATCATCGAAAAGTGATCTAAAGGCGTTTTTACTATCATTTATTTCTAAATCAGTCCAAATTATCCTGACCAGACATGTTGCTACTCACCGTCGAGTAATAAACTTATACTAGGCAGTCGCTGCACCGGTCTTATTAGGAGTTCCTGTAAACTTTGTCTGCCACACTCCGGTTTGGTTTGGCAAATTTTCAGGAATGCATGAAATCTGAAAATTACATAATTGAAAATTAGTCCTTGCAGCTGTTATTTTTCGTAAACCGACGTAAGGAGGATACGCACCTGGGGGTATTTTTTTTGACACTGTGCGGCTTGCACATTTGCCACTAACAAAATTTGGAAAACTGTACAATAATAATCAGTGTAGGGGTTTGGATTCACCTGGGGTTCTCACGATCGCATTGTTGCAGCATCTCCTTGGTGTTCTCAAAGAAGTTGACGAAGGGCGGGTACGCCTTGAGCATGTCGGGCGTGTAGCGCACCACCAGCTTGCCGATGCTCACGTCCTCGCTCCAATGCGAGTGCGCGTACCGGAGCTCTTCTAGCATGCGCCTGAAACAAGCGGACATCATTTAGATTTAGCTATATTTATTTCAATACAAAATTTACATATCAGCAATCAAAAATACAATGCAAGCACGTTTAGATTTACGAGTGTCATACCATTCAATCTTTACATATCATTACATCTACAAGTCAATTAAATGGCAAAAGTAAATTAAATTGTGTCAAAGATATATCTCGATCTGTAGATTCAAACATCCATTCGGTTGTAAATAGTAAACATGACGAGAATTCTAAAGAGATCTTTGAGAAATTCTTAGCACTCACAATAAGCAAGCAATTAATTAAATAAGCAGTAGATTCAATTAACGAGCTATATACTCACTGGTGCAATTCATAAATAGGCGGTAAATTTCCAAAAATAATTTTGAGTTCCGTATTATTGAGCAACGCAAGTGTCCTTCCGTTTGCATTGTCCTCCTCGGTCATTTCTTCAAGTGGCTGCTTAAACATCTGCAATTAAACAATGCCATTATGCATCTGAAAGGAAAATATCTCGTATCGGCTGTCTCTTAGAAATATAATAGTAGTAACTTACATTGACTATGGTATGTAAAATTCCAACATAATTTGACTCTGTCTGTAGCAGCTCCATGAAGACTTGTTGCCGAGGAGACAATAACTTGCGGACCACATTATCGGGTACTTCATTCTCTGTAAAATCATCACACAACCATTTTAAACACAGCACAATCTTCGAGGACAGAAATCTGGTGATTGAACAAACATCACCATCAATAGCAGCGTACTGAGTGACCGAGCGACCTCACGAGGCTGCGCTGCCTCGCACGGCAATGGGGGCTAACGCGAATCAAATTCCACTAGGTGGCGCTACTGGAGTCTGACGTGCTGTTGTCAAAATAAGTCATGCTATTGGTCAGAATAAAACAATCAATATTGACGGTTGGATTTTAGCCAATAAAACGGCGTTATTTTGACAGTTAACTTACCGTATTTTTGTTCACCAGTTTCGCCAACTGGTGAACAAAAATACGGTAACCCTCACAGGCGGCCATTTACCTTTAAGTATTTGCCGCCTCGCGAGGCTGGTCGGCTGGACAGTACGCGGCAGTACTCGAATGTGTTCGTGTATACCTTCCAGCAACTGTTTCCCGTCCGGCGAGGGTGTGCAATCGAGCAGGTTCCCGGAGAGGCTGAGCAGCAACGAGTCGCCGACGGACGATCGCCGCTTGTGCAACGCCGAGTCGCCGCCTCGCAGCTTGCGCTTGCGTAGTCGCTGCAGCTGCGAGGGCGTACCCTGCGCCGTCGCCGCGCCCGCAGCCGCCTCCTCGGCCGCCCCAGCACCCGCGCCGCCCGTCGCCCCGCCCACCGACGACCGTCGGGACACCTCGTCCAAGTACTACGCATCGGAGGAATCGCATCAATCAATACTAAAAAGAAATAAACTTGAAATCTCAAACTTATCGACTTTTGCGGCGACAAATTACTCACGTCCTTGAAGAGATAGTCCCGCTCGTCCTGCGCCTCGTCATTTTGCACGGACGCCCAGAACCATTCGGCCTTGACGATGTGCACCCGCGCGGAGCAGTCCGGGACCTCCGTCGTGTTGTGCTCGTCGACGACCTGCGCGCAGACGCGACGTTAGTACACGCGTCGGCACACTCCCACCGTCACCGATAAAGGTCTGACTAATTAAGTGATTTCATTTCATTTTCGTGCATAATCATATCGAAGCGCCTAACTAAATCGTGGTATCACTTGGTATGGTATAAAACATGCGACAATATATCCTTGGTGTGAACCGCCGTCTACTCTATAATCTATAATGACCGCAAGTTTCTTTCATGACATGTTAAGCTCTGTCTATTGCTTGTTAAGTATACTAATTGAAATGGTGTTAGTACCGGCAGCGATATTCCATGGCATTGCGATATGGCGCGGGCGTCGCGGGTGGGAGGCGCCGGGGCAGGCAGCGGCTGGTCGCGGGCGGGCCGGGGGAGGGGGGCGGCGGGGGCTAGGGGGGCGGGGGGCAGCTCGCCGCCGCCGCAGACCGAGTGCCGGTGGCCGCGCACCCACACGTTCTGCGGCGTCTTGAACACTCCCGACTCGTCCAGCTCGTCCACGTCGTCTTTGTGGGGCGTCATCAGCGTGCTGTCCACCGTATCCACTTGAACGGGTGATATATCGAAATTGATCTCGTCCAGCTCCCTCTTGGGCGTAGATACATTTTGCATGTCGGGTGGTAAATGGCATGCGCTCACTACGATCGTATTTCTGTCGGCCCTTTTCTCGTACTTCTTTTTCCTTTCGCTTCTAAAGGATGCCGTGAACGATTTCACACTTCTTCTCAATTTCGAGGCCGATTTGGCAGTTTTCGATGGAATAGAGGCAAAGGATATGTCAAAAAACCCTGATTGTTTACTAGTGTTCATTGAGCAAATAGATGTATTGTCGTCTTCTCTGATGGGTGATGACGTTGACGCAGTAAATTCACCCGCAGGATCGGTCGGTTTCACATTCTCCGGGCTAACTGGCTCTATAGTTATATCGCCGGTTGTTTTTGAAACGGAATCTTTTTTGGTTCGCTTAAATATTGTTGGCCTATTTTTAAACTTAAACGAATCCTTGATTTTGAGCCTTTTGATGGATTTCCAGTTGCTCTCTTCACATTTATCTGGAGAAAGGTTCGAGTCGACAACGCTAACTTGAAAGTTAGACTCGGTAGAATTACGACTCCGTTTCTTTCCCGATGAGATTGTAGTCGTGGATTGTTGTAATTCTTTATTCACTGCCGAGGCAGGTATCAAAAGACCAGGCTCATCTTTGGCGTCCAAATCGCATAAGCTTTTCGTCAATGACGATTGTAAAGATCCTGCCTCAGTGAGGCATTCCGCTAAATTAAAAACATTCATAGATTTATTTTTAAATACTTCTCTCTTTTCATTAATACTCATAGTAATGGCACCATGTAGAATTTGTGACATATTTTCCTTATCATAAGCTTTATAATTCCTTAACTCTACATGTTCAATTTGTGAGCCACTCTCGTTGACATCATTGTACGAACATAAATCATCCGTGAAGGACTTCCCTAAATTACTAATACTGAAGTGGTCTGTTTCATCTTTGCTGATGACTTTGCTCTTTCTGACTTTGTCGCGAGCCATGTGCAGGCGCCTCTCTCTATCGTCCCTGGGGTCTGGGTCGGGGTTGGGGTCGGGCGGCGGGCTGCGGCGGCCGGACAGCCGCGCCGACAGTCGGCGGTAGAGCGAGCTCTTGGGTGTGGACTGGGAGCGGTTAGGAGTCCCTCGGGCGGGCTTCGCGGACGAGTTCGGAGGAGTAGGGTGGGGGGAAAGGACAAGCGAACGACCGAAAGTCTCCCCATTGGCCATTACCTGAAACATGTGTGAACACACCACGCAATGATGTAATGAAGCCATTCCAGTACAAACATGCACAACGATAATGTGATTATTATCGTGATCGAGGCGATTAGACACAGAGAAAGCGATCGTCTTATTGAGGATTTCTTTATGGGATATATTACAAACTATATTTATCAGTCAGTGCAAAAGGAATACAGGACAAGTCTCAAATATCTTGTTTATTTATCTTAGATTTTACAGTTTGTACTAATTAAATAATAAAACCAGTGCAAAGGTGCAAACAACTACATCTAAAGACGATAATGTAATCATGTGAGATTGTGGTGTAGCACATACATAGCGTAAATGTTTAAACCGTGCACTATAGAGTGAATTGGTGATACTGAGTAAAGCAGTGATTGCAATGAAATGATGAAAATAATAAAACAATGGGTCGACTTCACGTCGCGCAATGCGGAATAGGACGTTTGGGATTCGTCACTTGCGTGAGCCTACACTCAAAATATGGATGCTACTGGCCATGATTGCAAAAAATACGTGAAAGAGTAGAAGATAACTAAAACCATATTACGATCTACGTGCATACTAGGTTCATAAAAAACATTTCTGTTGCGTAATCACAAATGCTACTGACATTGAGCCGTAACACGACTGGTAATCTTGATGTTTACTTGTGATTTTTAAAATAAACATTGCCGACATTGAAGATATTGCCAAACGAAATCATAGTCTACGGAAGAACAACTACAGGACAGAATCTAAAGAAAATAAAAATAATGCTTGCTAATTTATAATGACTACAATGTAAGTAACCAGTGATTGGAGTTCCCAAGGATACTACGTGCATGCTGACTTCATAACGCTAAAATTAGTAACTAATGTACCATAAAGTATATAAATAAACAGGTATGCGAGGTATTTCTGGGGTAAACGTTCGATGATAAAGATTTGAAGTAAACAATCCTAACATTGACTGATATGTATTATTACGCCTAACTTTTTATTGTGTAGACTGGTCAGCAATGCGATTGGCTCTTCTATAAAGATTAAGTTACTTACAACGTGTGTGCAGTCGGCGTCATTGGCTATGCAGGTTGTTCCTCCATTGTTGGCCAGAATCTCTGCCATGTGTTGGGTTTCATCTTCTGGGAAACCCATGAAGCACACTCGTGCCCCCACAAACACTTTTAACTTGTGCTCTTTCTGGAATTAAAAGACATTTCTTTAATTCACAAACAAAGAATAGGTCGGGCCGATTTAAGTAGTTTCAAATACGAACCATCAAAATTTTAACGTCTCATGACTACATCCCATAAACCGTATCGATCGAACAGTTCTCTGAAGGTGCTTGGTTACAAAACAATTTACGATCAACAAAATACAAGTAACCAGACAAGTATTGTTCCTGTCACGTAATAAGAACGCTGAGCGATAGTGGTTGTGCCCTTCATACAATCAATTTGTTATATTTTTGTCTCATATTTTAAAAACGGCCAGCATTATTCTTACGTGACGGGACCTATTTCCGCTTCGGCTGTTTGTTGCGGAGGGATAGATAGATACCCGTAAACATAATGAGCACTCACGATGATGGCGTCGTCGGTGGCGAGGCAGGCGGGGTCGTCGCGGCGCGCCCAGCACGCGTCGACCCACGAGCGCGCCAGCACGGGCAGACCGAAGCCCGAAGCATACCGGTACTTGTCTCCCGTGGCCGCCGCCGCGATCAGATGCGTCACCTTGCTCGACATATCCTTGCGGATGGATCCGCCCATGTAGTGGATCAGAGTTATCAGGTACGTCTGCACGAGAACAAGAAAAATTGCGGAACATCTCTGGGAAAGTACAATTTTCGTAACCCGCCGACCGTTTGTAAATTTGATAAGGTATAGCCGTTACGCAAACTCGTGACGCTTGGTCCGAGTAATTACTTTGAATAGTAATTGCTGATTTTATTGTCAGCTGCATAATAATATGTCTTTTTGGGTAAACTTTATTTGTTTAATATTTTTAGCAAACATAAAGAATGAATCTCCGGATGCAACCTCAACTTCAGTCATACATTAATACTCAAACATGTCTGTATGCTGTGCAAGTATGAAAACGATTAGATAATATAGCACTGCGTACGGGGTATTCATCGATTAAGTATTCTGCGTAGCTTTCTTCATTTCCCGTTACGAAATTGGCAAGACGGAAGTTGTGCACCTAACGTAGATTAGAAAGAGGTCGATGAATAATACATGTCAATGTGTAATGTGCAAGTGTCGTTACTAACAAGTTCATCTTTCTTCCGGAAGCCGGAGAAGCATATGATGGCGCCGCGCATGGCCAGCGAGTAGAGCGGGCGCGCCACGCCCGGCGGCGGCTCGGTGCGCTCCGCCAGCTGCAGCACCACCGTCGGGCCTAGCACCCTAAAAGAAACAACACTGCATTATCATACTGAAGCGAGCGTGCATCTACATCTTGTACTCGTATGTTTTCACGCCAGTGCGTGGCGTGTGCGTGTTCTCCGTATCTCAGGGTATCTTGAACAATGGGTGTGTAGGTAGAATGTAATGTGGTACGTTATTATTAGCAACATATGGCATCAACATTTTCCAACAAAAAATTTTCGCTTTTACGAATAAATGTTTGAAACATTTAGCGAAAATCTATTTTGAGAAACTATTCGCTATTTGACCATTCCATGTTTAATGATACATTTATTCAACTTCGGCACAACATTGTGGTCACTACAAATTTTTTATCCCGCTACTTTGGGAGTTTTCAGCAATGAAGTGATGCAAATATTGGTTATATTAATAGGTTTATACAACGAAAAGTCAAGATTGTCTGTTCTCGTTCTCCACGAAACTCGTGTCCTTCGGTCTAGCTTCGACTTTCCAGCATGTATCCGTACCGACAGCTGACTTTACGTCGACATAAACCTTGAGCTGAGCCATTTGCCACAACTGCAGTCAAGAAAGTTGGTATCGCGGCGAATATCGGTGAACAGGATACTAAATATGCTATTAAATTAATAAAAAGACACGATCCAAAAAATATCCTTTTCACAGATGAAAGTTCTTCACGGTGGAAGGAAAGTTCATCCGACAGAACAACAGAGTTTATGCTAGCAGCAGTTCGAAGGACGTCCAGCCTTCTGTACCCAATGTTCAGCGACCTTGTGATACGGAAGTATGATAGTTTAGTGAGGTATTTCTTAGCCACTACTTAAATATTTTAAATTTCTTTTAGTGGTAAATATTTCGTAAAAAAAAATTTGAGTTTTACTTTGTCTCAAAATTCATGAACACACATAACGGTGAACGAGAGATCACATGGATATACCTCCTTTACCCTTCGATCTTCGGGGTACCAGACATACGTTGGGTGGGAATGCCCACTTCTTGTCGATCACGCAAACACTTCCATTCCACTTATTAAGTGAACAGCCAAAGCGTGGAACTATTTGCTTGTGGATTTGTTTCCCAAACAGTTACAATCTGAGCGTTTAGGAAAAGTACTTATACAAAATGAAGCGATAAGCCAACCAAACAAGCGTTACCTTAAAATATTATTTAAATGTTTCTAAGGACTTAGGGAGAGCCGAGGGAGGTGTGTCAGGACCATAGCAATTAGTACAATGTGCAAGCGTGACATTATGTATGTATGTACAATTAAGTAGTTTTAAAATTCAACAAGTGGCACCATCCTGTCTGACCAACCATTCTGATAGACAAGACAACGATATACCGCGTTTATATATTATTTTATTACACGACTTTATGAGGTTTGTTCAAAACTATCGCGTTTATTATCAGCCATTTTAAACGCATTTTCCGGGTTTCTTACCGCGTACTTATTGGTTTACGAGTAGTCCGATATTTCGACGCAGTTACATGCATAATTGTCACGGGACGACGTCATTCCGTGAAAATATGCATGTGGCTACTCGTAAACCGAGGTACGCGGTAAAAATCCCGGAAAATACTTTTTAATATGTCGGTCAATAAACAGTTTGTAGAATGCGAGCGGCAACCATATTTCCCTACATTACACCGTTTTATACGCGTAAAAAGGACCCTTCTTTGAGCTCTTACTTCTCCCTCCCGCTACTCCCCTAAAAAAGATGCCAGGACTTGTAGGTACTATGTTCATTCTCTAAGCATCCTGATCAAGGATCGCTTAGGATCCTGCTCATGGTCTACCAACCCTTTTTGCGATATTCGTTTGGCGGGGTATTATTTGGTATATGTCGTGGAGACTATAATAAGTCATCAACAGATTCTTTTTCTGATACAAAACATTTTGCAAAAAATGTTTAGTACTCAGAAACGGTAGAATATCAAATTGTGTTATCGTATAAATCACACTGAAGTGTTTTCATGTTGTGTATTGCGTAAAACATGAACTCGTTGAAATAGATAAAGTATATTGGTTGTAAGTAATAAAGATGTTATCTATTAGCTGTGGAGATTTTAAACTAAAATACGATTTACATAGAGCGCGTCGGAGCGTAAAGAAACCCATTTTCTAAAATCAATTTACTTTAGTGCCGTCATTTAACTTTATTACCTGTAACTTACAATACAAGCATGCATCTATTTTTATATTGCAGTTTTTTCCTGGACCACCCCTATCTTTCTCGGGCTTAGATTTTTCTAGTTGACTGGCTGGTTCACTTTAGCTTTAAGTCCACGACTATACTATTAAGGGCGAAAATTTTTAATGAAGAAATTTAACCAGCGCGATTTCCGCATAACTTTATTTGACATTATCTCTATGATACAATTTGTTGTAAGTATATCGCTTGAGAGCAGCGGGCAGTGGGCTACTGGTAGATAATATTTCACAAGTTTTCGCCACGTGTAGTAAGTAAAACGTTATCGTGGCTTAAACGAATAGCTATAGATAATTATTTTGTTTACCTTTTCACATATGCATTGTAAGAACACAATAAGCCGTAACAGTCCGAGTGATAACAAAGCCCGTCAAATAACGTCTTCGTTCTTAGTCAAATACTTGCTTTGGCTACTGGTTTGTTTTAAAGAGATTGGTACATATTGTTTGGCCTACATATTTATTGGATATTTATTTCGGGGCCAAAGGTGCCGTCAAAGTCAGGTGTCCTGCGAATCAAAAGTAAGCGATAACTGTCGACCATAACATCTACGATACATATATTTAGGTTACATGCAACAAAAATGCAGAACCGCAGGTGCGTTGTCACTGTGAGGACTAACAAACGAGCAGACCGCCCACCTGATGGTAAGCGGTAACTGTCGCCCATAACATCTACGACTCATGCATACAGGTTACAGGCAACAAAAATGCCGTACCGCAGGTGCGTTGTCACTGTGAGGACTAAGATAAGTGGTCACTATACTTTCTAGCCATGTGGTGTCCGGCAGAGTAGAATATAGTATCAAATTTTTCCAGTAACAGGTGTCGTACAAGATTGCTAATGTCTTGAGGTAGACCAGCTACAACCCACGGAAACCAGAGAATGGGCAGCAGCAACACAGCGATCTCCAATCCAACCCGCCTGCCAAGCGTGGAGATTATGGAAAAATGCCTCCAGTGATGTGGAGGAGGCTAATGGGTTTGCGTTCACTTGAGCCTACTCTGCGTTAGTAGAGAGTCTGACCATAAGCTCCACACTTGTCAAGCAGGATGGAAATCGCAGTGTGATCTCTACAAAACAGAAAACGCTGTTGTGCATTTTTTGGTCTTTGGTGGTCCTAGTTTGTTAGCTTCTAAGGCAGTTGATTACGACACCTATTATGTCGGAGAGGGGGTGGTAAAGAATGTAACCTTCTCGTACACCACATTTGCGTTTGTGACGTTATTCGCCTATCGTTATGGTTGTGTATGAAATTAAAGAATCGAATTAAATTACGAATCGAATACGTAGTACAAAATTGATTGCGTGTGTAGTTGACGCAAGAATGCAACTACTCTACTCTAGCTAGTATTTCTCTACCCTTTGTATACACCTGTGAAAACATGTGATGCATGAGTCAGTAGTAAATACTAAGGATTGTTACGCCCATAGTGGAAGTGATTTCACTATAATATGTTTGTTGAATATAATTATTAATTTTTCGGAAGCGCACCTGGACGTCTTCTGGTTGATGTCGCTCCATCGTTGACTTCATATTTGCCCTCACGATCACGGTCAACAGCAAGCACATCGACAAGCCGATCGACAAAAAAAAATCCCTGCTCAAAGTCCACTGCTGCAAAGGTCGCCCCTGTCCGTCCGATTAAAATATAGACACAGCCCTGTAACATCCGTCATTGCGGATGTAGAATGTTTTTTTTTGTGAAGTAAAATTTCTGCGATACCGGATATTACCAAGAAAAGCTTAGTTTGAATGGTGTTTTCGGATTTCTAACATGAATAGTATTTTATTTATAGTGTAGACAATTTGTCCTGAGACATGAATTACAGTATTCGTGGATGTGGTGGGCGCCCGGCGCGTGGTGACGCGCGCGTAAACCGCGTGCGGACGCGAGGAATCTGCGCCCGCGCCGCCGACGCCGACTCAGAGAACATTATACGGTGATGTCAATTTAAAAGAATTTTAAAATGACCTATCTATCTTTGCGCAGGTACATACGATGCCTCATACAGCTGAAACTGTAATTATTTTTTATGTAAATATGAAAAAAAAACGTAAAAATATAGGTCAAAATATGACATGAAAAACAAATTTTCAATTGTAAAACATTGTAAATGAAAACACAGTAAATGAATATGAATGAACGACGATAACTGTAATGAAGTCGCTACCTTTTTCACTACGGAGGGGCCGGTGGTACATTGACGACACTACAGTTACGTGTCTTCGTGGAAATAGTTTCGATGACTTCCATTCACATTCCGGGGAACATGTAAACAATCACCACGATTAAATTAGCCATCGCGTCCTTATAATGTCATGATACCGACGCATGATACGAATATCCCTGAGCCACTTCTTTCAATATAATCTATGTGTGTCACTCCGCAGTTATTGTTTACGTAGGTGTTACTTTTATTTGTCTTAGTAAGGATAATAAAAACAATGTATTCATAAAATTATACGTATGAAAATGATCAAACCAATACGTAAATGGTGATACTGTCCTCGACGATTATAACTTTCTAAATACAAAGGCCATGCAGTCAACATGTAAATTCAGATAATTAGAGTCGAGTTATTATGTAAATCAGTTGGTTATTGTCATTGCTATGAGCAATATTCTAATCCTTTAAAGTCGATGCGATAATTGACAATAAATATTTAAACGAATTGTTATGTTTTGATAAGGCCGATTTCCTGGCAGTGTCAGTTCACATGACAAAACAAAGTGGTTAAAGCTGCGAAGACATGTTATTGAAATGTCTCAATGTGTATAAATTCTCACAGGCTTGGAGGAATGGAGTCTGGCGTCTTGGGCTCCATGGCCGCAAGAGGGTTGAGTTCCTGAAAGGGTTCTTCGTCCTCAGGCGTCGGTGGCGACCGAGTGGGTCCCATCGTTAACACAGGAAGCAACACTTAGACACTAGTCCGATATTCGTGAGACACGCTTCTGTTACACTTGCTACACTTATTGACACTATGCAACATCATAGCGGATGTCACGACCACTATATATCAACACATTTCGTATTAAACCTCAACCATGGTTCCCATCTCACGAAGTTACTAAAACGATCGTTAACATTTCTCACTGGGAATTGATAGAATAAACTGTTTAATCGTCGAGCTCGAGGGCCGCAAAAACAAAGACGCGGGCGGCATGCGCGTTATGCGTTTCACGTTAGATTGGAAAACAGTCGCGCGGAATGTGAGGCCGAAAATAGCGTGGAGCGTCGCGCGGCCGCAAGGGCGACCCTCGTGCTACGTCGCGCCGCCCCGCGTCCCGCGCTCGCTGCCGCCCGCACCTCAAGCGCACCTTTATTTACATCCTTCCATGAAAAACAGTCACCCGGGAGTATGACCTTTTTACGAGTGGAAGGTCTCGAGTATGTACAAACATGATCGACAGCCACACACCAATCGTTTGGCTGAAGTGCCCGCCGTGTCGCCATCGAGGCGAACACAACCTTAAGTATGTACCTAGTTGGTAAAATAGTATGGTATGGAACTGTAAAAATCTACTTCCAAGTCGTTAAGGAATTTCGTGTTATTACTTAAATCGACGTTTAATGTAAATCATATGGAGATATGAATCAGCTCTTCTTAAAAATAATTTACGGCACACGAGTAGGTTCTCAAAATTGAATTTTCGCAAGTAAACAAGGACGGACGGCCGGCGAAGGGAGATGAAATAATAAACAATTAACTCTCATTTCATCAGCAACATCGGCAGTTAGCTGCGGATGCAGAGAATTATATACTTACTGCATCGTTTAACAATTGCATATTTGCTTACATTACATGTATAGCTATATACATGTTCTTTAGTACAAAGTACATTGTTACAAGATGGCAGTGAGCTAAATTTTCCACAGCTCCAACCACTCACAGTACCTACAAGTGTGCGCCGCCGTTTAGTCGCTTAAACGAACATGATCAATAACAGGGGCGCCCAAATTGCCAATTGTTATAAATCATATTCACTAACGCAATCATAGTTTCAAACAAGAGAACTATTGACATAAAAGAACCAGGGGTTGATGAACCTTCGATTTATTTATAGTAATCGAAAGCGGAATTTAGGGAAGGTAGATTTGTTTGTATGGCGATAATAAATAGGTAGGCAGGTGGACGTAATAACAAAGGAGTCGTAAGTAAATACGTAATACTATAGTCTTCTTAACGACTGAAAAATAGCGATGATGGTAGAGTGGTGCACGACCGTTTGTTTAATAACCACTTTTATTTCAGAGAAAGTACGTAAAATAATTTTCATAAATTGTCCATATCTGCCTTTAGGAGTTTTAGTCGGCTCACAGTCACAGCTTTTCGGCAGCTGTCGCTTGAGCAGTGGTTTGGCGGAGTGCATGCCCCCAGTATTTTACGACGGCATTGAGATCCCCGACACAAATAAAACTCGCAATTTGGATATGATTATGGACTCAAATCTGTCTTGGTCATTGCACATCAACGACAACAGCAGGCGTTTGCAATTTGCCTACCACTTTCTACGGTGGCCTCAGTTTTGTCTTGACAAAGCCGCTATTCCAATAGCGGCTTTGTCAAGATAATCCATTATGCAGCTGACCATTTCACGCCTAAACCAATGAAAGGATTTGAATGAAATTTGGTAGGTAGGTATATTAGGATCTGGAATAAGGTATAGGCGACTTTTTATTCACGGAAAGCTAGTTTATCACTACATATTATGTATAAAACAAAGTCTCAAGCCGCGTCTGTATGTCTGTTCGCAATAAACTCAAAAACTCCTGAACGGATTTTCATGCGGTTTTCACCAATAGATTCATGAGGAAGGTTTAGGTGTATTAATTTCTTACGGTTACTACCCGTGCGAAGCCGGAGCAGGCCGCTAGTATATAATAAAGTATCTATTTTTATACTTAGAGAGTAAGTCAGTAGGAAGTCGGGAGACCCAGCTCCATGCCACCTTTGTTGGCTATTCACGCGCTAAGCGATGTGATTTCGTCAATCGACTACATCATGCCCGCCGCGGCTGACTCATTCACGTCTTATGTATTCGTAAACCGAAGGAGAAAAATAATATCTATGTTCCAATGAATGAAACTAACAATAAATCGTTACTTCTAAAGTGTTGTGTAATCATTCTTTACCAGTATATTTTCTACCACAAAAAGAAATTACAGTACCATATTAAATTGAGACAGTGATAAGCATCCACTATGATAATGTGTCAACAACGACTATGATGTTCCAACAACTATGATATAGTTTCAAAATTGAATATCAATAGATTTCATTCATGAAGTGACGAATATGTTCATCTATCGTCGTAGTAATTAACGGCCAACTGCGAACTACGCCCACGCCTCGACGGCAGCGTTCGTCCGCTCCGCTTTCTCAGAGATTAAGTGAGGCCGAGCCGGTAAAGCCCAAACGAGCTTTATCACTACTTTACATCTCTAATGAGTATACTATTTTAGAATGAATGAGCGTCACTGGCGTGCGACGACGTACTACCGTGGCTAGATGTACGCGGCATGCGGTGTAGGTGAGGAGACAACTAGTCGTCAATGTAAACGTAAACGCAACAAAGCATCCGCTAGCGGTCGTTAGGTACGCGGCGGCCGCGCATGGAGCCAAAATTAATGTCAATAACGAAGTTTTGCTACACTTCACGCGTAACCATTTCGCTTCTATAGACGTGTCGAGTCGCGATCCGATAACAATATTACTATTTTTACAACAGCAGCTCCGACTCCGTAATTAACATAGAAGATCAAAAAACCAGATTAAGACTGTGTGTAGTCGCAGAACTATTCAGATGTATTTCATAAGGGACAAACATGCTCTAGCTCACGGCCAGTCCCCACTCTAGCTCTCGCTAGAACCATTGTTAAAACTAGGGACTGGCCGTTTTTTACTTTGTGGTCAACACTAGAACCACTGAAGAAAAAACCAGACTAGAACACAAGACATATCGCTATTACATAATGTAAAGTAACATGTACAATCGAAAAACAAAGATACCAAAAGTATCGCATCTATTAAATTAGAACAGGAAATAAGTAATGTGATACACAGAGCAAGTATAAAGTTATCTGTGTCCATGCTCGTTCAACGGAAGCGTTGCACACAATAGCTGAAGTCGCGGAGGTGTGAATTTAACTAACATGGTATGATATTGTTAGCATGTAATAGCTATATCATGTAGACAGTAAATATGACTTCAGAAAAATTACGCTTCTTGACTATTTAGGAAGTAAGTACACAAGTAAGTATGTACATCATAAATGCGGAAGTTTTAAGGTCACACAAAAACTAATGAACGGATTGATAAAAATTTTAGTGTTTGAAATTATAAACAAAAATAACAGTTTCGAGTTTATAATAGGGATTGTTCAGGTTTGTTACCGCATAGATGCCTACCTTGGTTTCCGTTAAAAGTAGCCCGCTATTCGTAAGTCGTAACGTAAACCAAGGTATGCTGATAAACCCGGAAAATACTTATTTTGCGCGGGCCAGCAGCAGGTGGAAGCTAGTACGTCGTTCAAATTTACTTAAGTGATTGTCAAATTTTTGCCACTACAATACAAAATCTCAAATTCTACATTGCCAACTTGACATTTAAAGCCCAGTAATACACACATAAATTACATGTGTGGCCAATAATACACAAATATTCCCATCAGCGGACTGGATCTCAAAAACACTCCTGGTTTACATACTATTGTTTTGTAAACCGAGGCTGGCACGCAGTGTGATTAACATCGCATGGTACCTACCTCGGTATTTTGTGACACGTTTATGTACGCTGAAAGTCTACAGTTTCGACTGTGTACAGTGATGTAACGCAAAAACACTTACAATGAAACCAAAAAAGTAGACTTAGTATACCTAGATCCAGTTCTTCTACCTGTAGTAGTTCTTATGCCAGTTTTTGGGGTATGAGCGGACGCCGGAGGAGTGGAGGTGTTCCGTACGGCGTCTGACGTCTATTTTTTATCGTGAGCCTGATGCCGCCAGCAGTACCAATTCGCTACCACAGAAATCTTCCACACTTGTTAATACACAAATGCCAACTAGACTGACCTGTATTTGGCTTTGTGCGCCGCATCGAAGAGTTCGCCCTCGAAGGGCGTGGTAACGAGGTAGGTAGGTGGCGCCGGCGGCTGTTGCGGCGGCGGCAGCGCGTCCGGCGCCGGCGCCGCCGCCACCTCGCCGAGCCGCTCGCACGCCGCGCGCACGCGCTCGCACTCCAGACAAGACTCGCTCAAGTACACCACCGCCGTCGACGAGCCTGACATAAACGGACTCGCATTAGATACTCGTTACTTCTATATCGGTGGCGTTATGGTGGCCACTCACCAGCTTGCCACTCGATCCAATGGCGTGATAAAATAGGGTTGATCAAGTCAAACTGACCGTTTGGGGAGAAGTTTTTGAAGGTCATGCCACTTGACGGAAAGTATCTCCTCAAGCATGGTCAGTTTGGCTTGCTCAAGCCTCTTTGCATGCGGTACGATGGTGAGTGGCCGCCATTAAGCTGGCTAGGTGTCCAATTGCAGTTATTCTATTATACTTTTCCAATATTTCTTTGACTGTATCTCAATTTTATGAAACTATTTACTAAGTGCAATTGCTAAGCACTTAGTAAATGCACTTCGGCTACGAAGCCGCACTCCGTAGTCTCTTAGTGCTGGCTGGCTTACGTCTAGACTAGAAGCACAAAATGTAGAATCAGTTGCGCTTTGATCAGTCAGTCAGTTTCTACTTTTTATTGATTTTTCTAGGAAGCCAAACTCCATACTCTCTTAGTGCTGGCTGGCTTACGCTTTGATCAGTCAGTCAGTTTGTACTTTATATTAATTTACAGTTGGACTTGCTTAGTAGAGAAATATGGAAGAATTGTCCATAATAATCACGCACAATTAACTGTAAGCGACGTGAAACCGTTTAATGTGAGCATCCGCAAGCCTCTTGAGTATCCAAAGAAGGATCTTTAGCGTTTCCAGTAAGGAAATCGTGAGTTGTAAATACGATTTATCTGATTACGACAAATTTGCCTTGAAGAGAAGCAGATACTGACATTTAACGTTTCCTTTGATCCTTCAAATATTTGCTAAGGAAGGCACGTGCTGCACTTGATTTTCAACTTTGCACCAGCGGTCATTGCCACTCGACAATTTTGTTCAGATCAGAATTTTTCGAAAGATAAATCGGTATTCTTTACCGCCATATGTAGCATAAAACAATAATTAAATCTCAGGTGTTATGCGAGAAAGTCACCAGAATTTCGCATGAAAATTCAGGGTCGAGCTGTATAGAATAAGCGCATAATTTTACAGTTACTAACTGACGTCGCTAAGATTGATAACGTAGATAAAGTGCGCCATAGACGTCGTATAACCTTCCTATCATGTTCATCTTAAATGGCTGATATAAAACTGTACTATCTATATCTAAGATAATATTTATTTCATCAAATACACCTTATCAATTGGGTAATATGATAATTGTATTCTACTGGTGCGTCGCCGACATCGAGGCTGTGCGTGTACGCGACGGAGCACCCACTCGTTTGATAACCACGGTCGCTGTCTTTTAAGCAAAATAATGCGCGGTATGACCTCTAGGAGCGCGTTCCCACGTTAATGGTTCAGGGCCGCTGAGTCACAGTTGCGACACAGGGAACACCCGGCTCTCTTGGCATGCCTCGCACCAGAAAGCATCACCGAAGCTCCGACGGTGTAAAATTTTAACGGAACGTATTTCAATGCAACGTATTTGAATTCTTCGTCGTCATGAATAAGATTTCTTTGAAAGATGATGTTAATTAGCGCGAACAGCAATTGCAACCATGTTGTGCCATTTGTAATTTCAGAAGTTGTTCATGCATACACCGAAAGTGTGGCCTATTATGGTTTTCTTGTTATAACATTATAGGTACATAGCGAATAATTTTTTATCAAGCTTAACTTCCTTTCTTACAATAATCTTTAATTAATCAAGTACTACGTCAAATGGTTAAAAATTAGTCACCTTTAGGCACATTCCTAATCTGTCAACTCATTGTTTTATCGTGTCATGGAAAACTATCTACACACACATGTGATGGATGAAGTTTAAACAGTATTCTTATTTTATCAAACGCGAATTTTAGTCTTGTCTAGGAAACAATCATAACACATTTTCATGCAATGGTAGATTACCTTTTTTAATATAGAATTCTAAATAATTAAATCTATTGTTCAAGGATGTCACCACACTTATCGACGACGAATCAACCCAGAGTCATCAAATTAACTTTATCATATTAGATCCAACCATTATTATATAATATATCCCCGCGTCGTATTCCACACTGTTGATAGTCTTGACGAGCTCCTTGGATAATTTGCCTACGTACATCTGTATTTCGCCACGGATCGCGGACGACATTGAAGAGGCTCGCCTGCACTGATTTGGTCACGTGCTGCGTAAGTCACATAGTGGTACCTACGAGCCGAATTTCAACGAAAAATTGCAAATCGATGTAGAATACAAGCTAGCCGTTTGGCACACGATATCCAAACAATCATTTGACCCGCAGTTCTTAATAATATTTCCCTTAGGAGAAGAGTGTTGACGTCATATTTTTTTCTCTGAACCCTATCGAGTGGCGTATCAAATAAAAGGGTTTTTCGAACCGATTCCACAAATATCCCACATCAATACATTTAAGCCATTTGTTTTATTAAAAAAAAAACATTTTCAAAAGTTTGGCTCCCTCCAGATAGGATAGCACGCAGAAGGTCCCATTTTTCGATTTCGAAACTGATGCGTTTTACGGAAATTTGGTGTAGGTACTATTAAATTGAAACCTATAAACAATCTAAAATTTTTAAATTCTCAACGGTTTACGAGCTACACGCTCTCGGAATTGAATTTACATAGGAATTTACTTTCCTATATTTACTTTCCTACTTACATAGGAATAAAGAAAAATTGCAATTTTTGTATTTAATAAAAAAACATTTGTTTGCCTGAATGTAATGATGTGGTATATATTTGGAGTCAGATTGGAAAGCCCTTATATTTGATTTTTTTCCCATATATGTAAAAGAATAATCACATCACTCTCCTCCTAAGGAAAATATTGTTATTAATATAACTGCGGGTCAAAATTATTTTATGGACATTTAGCAATAAGTGTGCGAAATGGCTAACCTGTACATCAAATTGCAGGTTTATTGTGGGCATACCACGGACCATAAGGATACGTGGGAAATAGGTGCCTAAACCTACTGGTATCAGTAGGCTAATTACGTAACTCTGTGGCCAACAATTCTCTGATTTCAACGATTGAAATTGTTACTTTTGCGGTTACGTATGATCGATTTAATAGTTTCAGTTTATTGTAATGGAACTTTGTAAGCAACTGAACCCATGAAATCAATGATACGGAATCGCAACAGTCACGATTTTAATAATTTATTTTTTAATAATTTATGAATTACATAATTATCCTACAGGAATAACTCGCAGGAAGCCTAAAAATTTATAAATTGATATCGCAAACAAGGACTTATAACGCGAGGATGCTGTAAAACGGGCGAAACGGAGGCGAAAGAACAGGAAAGCGGACCTTACAGAAGCCGGGATTGACCGCTAAGATGATGATTATTCTTTATTTCGCTATCCGCCGCTAGGGTGCATGTATAATAAAACTTGTTGGTGTGTTGCGGCTAACCAACTCCGTTACCGGTCCCAAGCCCGGATGTAATTAGAGGAGAAGAAGCAGAGAGGGTGCTAATCCCTGAGCATCGGGCGGCGATCAATTAACCTTTGCCGAACCATTCGTGTATTCGTCAAACCACTAGCGACACGTTTTTTTGCCAATATCCTTTACTGCACAGTACAAACGAAAGAAGGCCCCTCGTCTCCAGCGGTTTTCTTGTTGAGACCTATACTGAGAACGAGATAGACAAAAGCGGCTCTCTACATTTTCTTACCTAGGAGTAGGGAGTGCTAAAAAGTCTCGTTATATTTTTGTTCATGTTGGACTATTTGGACCTAAGAACAATAGATTTGGACTATTCGTCGACATTGTGCAACATTTCAAGTCTCGTATTCGGGGCACGAGATTTAGGCAATAAGTTTTTAGGTTTGCTAAATTAAAGGTTCAATTTAGTTATTCAGGACTCTCCATATTCTTGGCAAAACATTTCCCAAAATCGAACTAGACAAGAGCGGTTCTCTACATTCTTGCCCAGCAGTGTGCATCTCTACTGTCGCAACGACGACGTGCAAGACGTGTCATCTTTGGCTAGTGCGTTAGTTAACTCTTCCGCAATTTTACGAACGTAGCCTTTGACCTCTTTCTCGAAGTTGGACCTGATGTTTAGTTACCAAAACAAATAAGTATTTTTATTTCATTTACTAGTCAGAAAAAATTTTCTCAACAAGTTTTTTCAGGTACCGTATAGTTAGCGAAGTACCAACAATACGTTTTCGCCACAGTACCAATACTGCAACCGCCACTGGATCCGGTCTAAATTTCACGTCAAAAAGTGTAGTGACTCCACAAACGTTTTTGATATTTACAAGTGTTTTTGTTATGGAAAAAGTTTTTATAGTCTAATCTAAGACAAAGTCATACAAATCACAAATCAGGCATGCCACTCGCGCACTCACATCCTCCACTGAGGTATAATCGTAGTTGTTCTACCAACGCTAGCATAGTTGGCGACCGTGCCGCACACTTCGCATTACGCCATCTGCAAAAGCAGCGCTCTACAATAATTGCTACATCAACAGTATCATCTTGTACAGAATTCAAAATAGGTGATGGCCAGGTAACTACAGCAGTACAATAAATCTATTTTGTATGATATGTGTAGGATGAATATAAGAATTTTAAATATTGTTCTAATTAGTTAAGGAGAAATAGCATAGGATTGCTGAATCAGGCATTTATAAATCAGCACCTCAACTTTTAATGTTCTATTAACCAATGATGATCATTCCAACCCTGAACTCTGAGCAGGTGGGTTCCATGTAGTCAGCTCTAGAGAGACCTGACTCACCTCCCGCACCTTTAATGTATGCTAGGGGGGTATATTAATTCTGCAGCTGACTGTACATAGTGTTGATTTATCACAATCCAAAACAGGGAGTCTTTTTTAAAATGGCAAATTCCACCATACAGACAGATACATTATGGTTTTACAATAATAGTGTAAGTAAAATATATGATGAGAAGCATTAGATAGACTTACTGATGAAATTGATGTAAAAAAAAGTTGTCTAAAATGTGATATTGTCAATGACCCGCCATCCGGTGGAGAGGTATGCAGAAGGCGAGGGAGTATGCAGCTGATTAAGTTTGCACGCATAATGTGGTCATTCACCATTAATTCAAACTAGGGGTCGCAATACCGGTATATCTTTTCAAAACCGGGATTTTCGGTATTGACAGGAGGTCAATACCGGAATTCCGGTATTTTCGATATTTTCGGGATTTGGAGTAGTTGCTAGCAATTTATTATCAACTTTTCATTTTTATGTTCTTTATTGCATAAACTCATAGACAGACTTAAATAGTATCTAAATTGCCTAGCTTCTTCCAAATAGTTAGTGGATTTGATACACATGAAATGAGTGGATTTCATTCTTTTAGAATAAAAACCTAATTTTAATTTCCCCCTATTGCAGATCCCGCATTCATAAGTTGTTTCTTTCGCTATAGTAGGTCCTGGTTGTGCTCTCGAGAATGAGGGTCTGGGGTCCGCCTTGACCATGATTCAGCATTTGGCAGGGCAGTTAATTACAGTGGAGCAACTGCCATCTGACCTCAATGACCCTGCTACCAGGGGAATCTGACCAGATTGGATCATGGTTATACATCCAGTCGCCTGAAAGTGCAGGTTTCATCATGATGTTTTCCCTCGCTGTAAGAGCATTGGTTAGTATTCAACTAATGTACATAACTCAGAAAACAGTCATAGGTACATGGCCGGAGTGGGATTCGAACCCGGGACCTCTGGCTTACGACACGGATACTGTAACCGCTCGGCCACCGACGCTCAATACGCTATAGTAGGTATTTGAGAAAATTCTGTTAAAGCAAACTACTACTTGTTTTGCCGAATCCAGGACCAATTAAATGAGTCTGTAACTGTCTAAGACTAAGAAAATTCCTCTTGACCTTTGAATAAGTTGGTCAGCCAGACCAATGTCAGTTGGAACATAAATAAGTATGGAACGTTTTGACTAGGACAAAAATCTTTAATACAATATTTCTAACCATCTTCAAGTCTAATAAGAATATAAAATTTATTCTAGTAGTGCAATATCTTAATTTTTACTGAATACCGAAAATCCCGGTTTCTGTAAAATAAATACCGGTATTGTGAAGGCGTATGTTTGGTTCGGGATCCCCGTATTTTCGGTATCTGGGATCCCGGTTTGCGACCCCTAATTCAAACATCTTTCATTCATATTTTGAATGATAAATATGATAGTAATAATGTTAATTGTCTTTTGATTTTTAATTAAGTTTAGTACTTAGGAATTACCTCATAAAAACTGTTTACACTATTCTTTTTATTACTAGTAAGTAGTACTTATTTTATTCATATTAACTGGTAAAAGAAAAGAAGATTAAGTTTTTTATGTCAATCAGTAGACAAAGAGGCATGAGTGCCACCTGATGGACAGTGGTCACCGCTGCCTATGGACTAGTTAGCAATAAAATATTAAGACACGGGCCTCCTCTAGAATAAGAGTCTAAGAGGTATAAGACTTGAGAGCCATGATAACAATATCTTATACAATATCCACTCCATTCATCCATCACAGGTAGATGACAATTTTATTTGATGACTTGCTTAGCTCTGTCATCCTGTTATGTGGTTAAAATATATTATTTAAATTCCAGGCCTGGGATTTATAATGTCCAAGAAATTTTGAGACTAAGGCAAAACTCTCTGGTTACAGTGGAAGCCTCAAAGGAATCATGTCAAACAGACATACCAAAAACATTCCCTTCAGTAAGCCCTGCTTCAAATTTAAACAATAACACAAATCTCTATTGATTATACAGCCTTACTAATATAAAAGACTTTTCTAATATACCAATATCAGAGATTAGATATTTTAAAAACTATTGTAGGTGGGCCATTATTTCTTTTTTTGTGTTAAGTTGGTTTTCTCTCTTTATTATATAGCTAAACTAAAACATTGCTAAGCCAAATAAAAATACTTTGTATATAACAAAAATAAATTAAATATATATAGAGAAATTTATTTGGCATTTAGTCAATTTGAGATTAGTCCTTTTGACTTAATTGTCATTTTGAGAATTAAGACTCTTTGCTGATACTAATTTTGCATGCCTTGTTTCATTTTATATTTTTTATTAGAATTTCTTATTGCATTAAGCCCTCCCATTAAGGCTATGTCTGCAATGACGCACAACTTGTGTAGAACCTAGAGGCTAGCTAAGCACCTAGTGGGTAGCAAAGCCGCCTAGCGAGGAGGGGCAAGTTGCACAGTGGGCATCTCTGGGAACATTCACGGTACTCACTACACTACGCACTAAGCAAGCCACCTGTCAGTGCATCCGTAGCCTAATGGTTGTTAAAATGCAGACTATTGTCATAGAGGCAAAGCAACCAGTACCTCCAATACAAATTAGAAATTGGGGAGCAGTGTTTTATTATTGTTTCATAATATACCTGCACAGATGACTATAAAACTGATTAGACACTGAATTGGTTACATAACTGAAGGAAAAGTATAGTACGATAAAAAATGTATGATAGTTTTGTAGTAAATATTAAACAGTAAGATTATTTATTGCTCTTTTATCCTTACATTTATTTATAAAATAAGTTTCATGAAACTTGCTCCCTTTGGTTTCTTCTACATACTAACTCATACCCTTTATCCATTCGCTATTGTGTTATCATAGGAAACTAATATTCTAAAAATAAGAAATTTTGAAGAAAATCTCAAATGGGCTTTATGTTTACATTGATGTTCAACTTAGTAGAAAACTTAGGAAGGATAGGAATGTATATGTGATATAATACAAATTGTAATATAATATCGTAATAAAGAAATTACCATCATTTTCTTGGGTTTTGTCGGTTGTAACAGCGCTTCCTGTTTGTGTCATGCCCTTAGACAATTCGTCCATCTTGCCGTACACTGATTCGTTACATCAATTTCAAGAAACACATCACCATTGTAACATTTTAACAATCATCACATAGTAATTTTCACGCCACTAAATAAAATTCAGTCTTCATCAAATAAAATCAACTTTATCCATTTCAAACACATTTCGGGGAGATCGAAAAACGCGTAAACCAAGCAAGCAAGCGAGCAAGCGAACTTAAAGCGAATACAAACCATAGACAAATCTCAAATTCTCAACGGACCATCAACGGACAGACAGAACGACAACGATCAACGATGGTGGTACACCAAGGACCTACTAAAAATACCTCCAAGAAAAATATAAGACCTTTTCTTAAGACTATTATACGTACTCAATTATGCAACACGCTTGTTCTCTCCAAGCTTAATTATCTGGACGTAGTTTATGGCCCTCGGTTACTATCTAAAACACAGAAGCAAATTCAGAAAGTGCAGAATGCATGTGCTAGGTTTTGTTTTCCTATTCCTCCTCGCACGCACATCACTCCGTATCTAAACAAAGCAAATATTTTAAAGATGCATTTCCGCAGGGAGTTGCACTTGGCAAACCTACTATTCGGTATAGTTAGGTTTAAAACACCATCATACCTTGCAGACAAACTTCAGTGGACTAGCGACATCCAGAACGTGACCCGAGCATCTCAATATTCTCTGGTACTGCCCAGTCACCGTACAACTGCGTTAGCGGAAGTTTCAAATTCGCAGCCACCAAATGCTGGAACGACTTGCCGCCTCCGCTTCGTAACCTGAAATCATCACACACTTTTAACACGCACGTCAGAGTATTACTACAAAACTTGCAAAAGAATAAACAGTGATATACCCTTACCACAATGATTGCAGGCTGGCGGCGCTGGGGTGCGCGAGTTTGTTCCAGTCCTGTACATATGTTTGCCTTTTTTTACAGTATATATTTTGTACCTATACAGGGTGTTTCATAATATATGTATAAAGCCGTGAACTGGGTGGAGTGCTACACGTATTAAAACGATAGGTACAATCATTTTTTTCTTGCGTGGAATAGTTAGCGAGAAAATGACTATCGAACTTTTTCTTTTTCAATGTCGATAATGACATTTTAAAAACGAAAGACCGCATCTCTAGAAATCAGTTGTAATAGGTTAATCAACCGCCGACAAACGCCCCGCCCCGCCACGCGCCGTGGCGAGCCGCCCTGTGGCGGTGCCTTTGATCTACGGTGCGGCTTCCATTGACGAAATTTACCTACTTTCGTGTCGTGTTCGTTCATTCGATTTAGTTGTTCACTTGAAATAGAGCTGCGCTTCAACGTAGTCGATATGATTATTTTTCTTTAAAAACGAAGATTTTTTAATGAAAATTTAAATTCAATGTCCGGATAATTTGAAGTCGCTAGTGTACTCTTTGCAAGCTATACTTTAACACCCTTTCGGCTTTATACATGTATTACGTAACACCCTGTATATGTTGCTATGTCCTGTCTCGTTGCGGATTTTCATTGCTTGTTGCTTGCTTTGCTTATGTGGCTCACTAACATTCACATTGACATTTATTTACTTTCATTTTTCTGACATTAATTTAATAACACTTAAAACATTTACATTGACATTTATTTTTCTGATATTTTATTTAATCACGTAGGTAGATAACGATTTTTATTATTAAACTGTGTATTGACATTACCATAATCGCTATATCATAGGTATTATATTGGGTATACTCAGTACCTACTCACCCGTATACATTACTTGCTATAATATTACCGAACCTTACACACTACACAACATACAAATTACCCAACGGCATTATGGTTTATGTATTAGATGAATATATTTTTATTTTATTACACACTTTCGTCCGTACCTCACTCAGCGGGTCCTACTGAAAACCAGCGCTTCGGTTCGCACCGGGGCATAATGCTGAGTGAGGTCCCTTTTACACATGCATTACACCACTAACACACATCTACTACCATACGCATCGACACTGTGCTTTTGTTTGCTTCTGCATTTATTTGCTTTTTGTTAATTATTGTGTACGTTTTCATTTATTCTGTTACAGAATGTCGTGTTTCCAAATTTTTGTGTTGTGGTGTTTATGTGTAAATAAAAAAAATCTTATTCTTATTCTAAAAAGGTGCATGTAAGTAAACCCTGGCGCTCTGCGAAGTAAACCCCATCGAAATAAATGAAGAAAAAAAATCTACATTTATTCTACTATGAACAAATATACGTACAAAATGCGTCGGTACTGTGCTGAAAGAGCGAGCCGATAGGGATAGAACGGAGTCATTTCATCCCACTCTATTAGTGTGTGACCATAATTTGACCAACCAATAAGGTAATGTCCGAAAATTGGGGGTCCGATTTTAAACCCAAAAAAATTATTGTCACCCTTCGCACCATGAAAATCTTCGTTGCCAGAGTATGATACAATATTAAAATCATTTATTTTTCAAGATACGATACAACATTTATTTATCGGAAAATACATACAATGAAAAGATTATTGCAAAAGGGTACTTTCAATATTTCACCTTATTCGTACGAAATCTACTAAACCTTAACCTGGCAATGTTAAAAAGGGACACATTGACTCCGTTCTTGACGTCTCTATCGGACCGCGGCTCCTTTTCATTCAAATACAAGTCTAACGCTACGCTACGTAGATTAACGTGATAAGATCTGTTCTTGTTTTAAACTAAACTCGCGTTCTTTACAAATATTATTATATTATACGTGACGTACCTTTTCGATTTGTTTTCTCGACGTTTCGGTAGGGTTAAACCCACCTTGGTCACGAGAAGATGTTGCGTGTAAGTCTCTGTTTTCCGTATTTCGACAAGTGGGTTCCTGGGGTTTACAATGAGCTCTTATAGCAAGAACTAAACAGATCTGCCCTGCTTAGAACGAAACAAGCTTATGTGACATGTGTAGCGCTGTTTCGTTCTAAGCAGGGCATTTCTGTTTAGGTCCTGCTATAAGAGCTCATGTTAAGCTCCCTAGGTATTATTATTTCGATAGTATTATTACAGAGAAAAAAAAAACTACACAAGTATTATTATTTCGATGAGCGCACGCCAAAGAAATTTGCTCTACGTCCAATATCTTTAGTGCACACATTTCGTCCTAGGGTGCACATTATATCGTTTACGCATGTCACATCACTATTGTTGGCGTTGGTTGGCAGCATTTATTATTGGCTGTTGGCAGCTTTGTTGCGCAGCGAACGTCAAGCAAATGTCACTGTGTCAAGTTGGTATTGGACTCAAGGACCAAGAATTCCTTGATTTTACCATAGTTTTTTTTTCTATTTCGGATTCGGAAATCGGACTTTATAGTATCTTTGCTTAAATCTTGACATGACAAGGCAAGCAAGCGCAGCAAGCACAAGCAAGGCTCAGCCAGCAGCAATCAAAAGCAAAGTGGCAAAGCGCAAAGTAACCAACAATACGTACAATTTACGACGGTGTTTCGATAAGATAAAGTCCCAAGCTTTATTTGCATATTGATAATGATATAACAATGGGAGAGAACAATACGTAAATAGTATAACGTACATACATCTAATAAATTATTCCGCGGTTCAGAATGGAACATTTTGGTTTGTCTCATATATTGTGGGAGCCAGATAAATATAATCCGGATACTTTGGACCTGTTAGTCGATGAAGAAGCAAGAGAATATTGGCTCAACACTTGTGAAAAACTGGTTGAAAAATACGTAAATTTTGCTTTGGCGAATACAGAAGACCCAACAGTTGAAATAAGAGCTTTAAAATTCAAGACATGCTACGTGGAGGCGATAAAAGAACTAAGGATTAATCCGCTGTAAGTATATAACCACTAGAATCCCCTTTATCGAAACTACTGTTCTTTTGGGTAGTAATAATTTTGTTATTCTCCAGTGCACATGGACAGTTGACTATACGTCTCCTACTTGATGTAAATGAAACTTGTCTGCGGTCTCAAGGGTTCTTTGATTTGTGGAAGCAGCAAAAGAAATATGAAAATGAAACAGCATTGGCTAAACTTGGTGCAAGATTAGCTGAAATTGATGCTTTACCTGATGATAGGCAGCGTTGGCTGGAGCTATGTAGAGGTGTTTTAGCAGGTAGTACTTCATATTACTCAGCTCAAATTTCTATTGTGCCATGACTATATCATTATTTCAAATTTCAGGAAATATGTTTGATTGGGGTGCTCAGGCTGTGACAAGTATTCTAAATTGTGGACTCTATGAAGCTCTACAGAAGATCCAAGAAAGACCTTGGCTGTATGACGGTCTAGAGAAATGGATAGAAAAATTAGAGGTATCTAATTATTTTGCATAGTATCTATTTGTATTTCAGTAGAAGGGAAATGATCAAACTTAATATTTGTTGTAATATTCCAGAAAACTGTTCACCAATGTGCAGCCATATTTGTAGATAACAGTGGTGTTGACATAGTATTGGGTATTTTACCCTTTGTGAGAGCTTTACTGCTAAGAGGTACTTCTGTAATATTATGTGCCAATGAATGGCCTGCCCTAAATGATGTCACAAATGAAGAGCTGGAAGAAATACTGCAACATGCTTCTCTTATATGTCCAGTCCTATCTGCTGCTATGGCCACAGGTGATCTAATTGTGAAATCTAGTGGTCAAAGAGGGCCATGTCTCGATTTAAGGACTATTAGTGTAGGTAAGAGACACAAAATCAGTAAATCAATTCAAAATAGTGAGCCTGTGACTAATGTGGTAAAATTTATTGTTTAAGGTCTATGCACAGAAATGAAAGTACGAGGAGTGGATCTAATTGTTTTAGAAGGAATGGGCAGAGCATTACACACTAACTTCAATGCAAGACTGGCTGTAGACTCACTCAAATTAGCTGTTGTGAAGAATAATTGGTTGGCACAACGCCTTGGTGGACCACTCTTTTCAGTTATCTTTATTTATGAAGAGAAGCCCACACAAACATAGCATACTGATCCCTCAGTATGGAACTTTTGAGACAACAGTGTAATTTTCATTTCATTCTTAATTGAATGTCGAGTGCAGTGTTGACACCTAATGGAAGTGTTTCTGAATATATCGAGTGTTACCCTGAAATTGATTTTCATTTATATGTTTTATAGAAATTCAAAGAAAGTGAGTGTATTCTATCATTTATTGAATGGAAAATGACCCACATCTAAACTAAAAGGTCAAAGGTCACATCTCTTCCAACAGTTTCACAGTACCTTACATAAAAAAGTGCAGAGTACACAAGTATAATGAAAATTCATTGAACTGTACAAAGTTTCATAAAAGGTACATGACAGTAAAAAAACATTACCTAAACGCTAACAAAGTATAAGTTTCCAGTTTAATATTTATGAATATTTGCTACAGAAGGATGCAATAACTTCTTTAACAAAATTAATGTAACCCAATAAATTCATCAACGTCAACAAATAGTTTAGTAGGTAGTTATATACTTCATCTTATACATTTACTAAGAGGTTTAAGATCTATTCAACCAAGCAATTACTTTGAACAGCAAATATGCTATCCCTATAGCATAGGCAATCTTTTCCTTTTGTTGTCTCTGCAGCTGATCAGATTCTATAGCCATCACCCTTCGATTCAGCTTCACTATCTGACGTCGTAAATGCACCAATTCCTCACCAGTTGAGAGGCCTTCACCATTACCCATTGGAGGTGTTGGATCTCTGTAATATAATATATTAACTTGATCAAATTGTTTTGGATGAATGTAATTTAATATTGACATCATGACCAACAAGATTCAAGTATTAAATTAAACATACCTCAACACTAAGCGTGACTCTGTCATTGTAGATTCATTGAAGATTTCCGGACGTGGTGTTGAACGAGCCCCATCACCTTGAGATCTAATTGTCCTTACATTCCTTGGGGGTGAATTTGGCACACCCAGAGGAAAATCATCAGCAGATGGAAAATAATGTTGGTCCAGAGTGATCACACGGGGTGGAGTACTCACTCGAATCATGCCTGGGTCTGTAGGCAATACTGCATTGTCCAATTGTATTTCTCTGGGTGTTGCTTTAGTTCCTATCCAATAAGACAAATTATACACATATAAATATACATTACATTTCCTATTTGAAACTAGTAAATCTGTATTAATTTGCTATTTTTCAAATACTCTAGAAGCTATTTAACACTTTCCCAGCAGATATTATTATACTTCTTCCTATCATGTCAATGTGCATTTATTTGCATATCCTGATCCCAAATGCGCAACAAAAACAAACCCGATTACTGTAGAAATAAAGTCTGTTAACTATCACTACATATTATAAAACAAAATCTCACACCATGTCTGTTTAACGGTTCGTGATAAACTATTAAAAGTAGCCCTGAGAAAAACCGTGCAAAACTGGTGTAGGTTGCGTTGCTAGTTATTAATAATTTTGAAAATGATCTCGTTTTTTGCAGTAACCTGACCCGAAAGTCGTAAAACCCACAAACAATTTTATATTTATTCAAATATTTTTTTAAATCCTGATACAATTTTAAAGAAACAAAGCTCGATTAAACTAGCTTTTCGATAGAGAAAACCGCATCCTAATTGGTCCATCCATTTGGCAGCTACAGTACCACAGACAGCCACACACCGCTACAGTAAAATTCATAAACCCTCTTTTTTTTGTCATGGGTTAAAAATAAAAAAGTATTGTTATTGTGTTCTTATTACCAAAATTTATTTGAATCTCTTTTGGAATGTATGACATATTCTAAAACAGGGCTCACTACATAATAAAATATTGGACAGGGGCCTTTTTGCAGTTTGGAACCTATTCATTTGATTACAGATCACGAAGCTAGATGATGTTCAATCAAAAGCAAAGAAACGAATCACATACTGTGTCCGTGATCTATGTATCCAATATTAAAATAAGTTTCACACCTTTTTCACTTGTGAGATCTGCTGGGAATGTGTTAAACCTGTCAGAGCTCTATGCTGCCTACATCATACATGGAGATTAATTCTTGAATGTCATCAATAATTTCCAATACTTTTTATGCAGTTTGTGTAAGTAAATTGGGTAAGTAATTCTTACCAACATGTTGATCCTGTCCCATCACAAGTATCCGTTCTGGTACTTTCATATCAAATTTCTCATTGGCATAGTCCCAACCTGACACAATTCCATTAGGGTTGGTCTCATCCTCCACTATGTCGCCAGTGGCCTAAGAATTGGATTAGATTAATCATTTATGTAATAGAGACCTAGAATAGCAGGAAAGCCTATAACCATATTATATACCTTGATCCTTTGAGGCACAGTCATATTGTGGCTGATGAGGCGAGCATACGCTTCTTCTGAAGTGAACTGC
Source organism: Blastobasis adustella (assembly GCA_907269095.1). Taxonomy (NCBI): domain Eukaryota; kingdom Metazoa; phylum Arthropoda; class Insecta; order Lepidoptera; family Blastobasidae; genus Blastobasis; species Blastobasis adustella. The sequence continues at coordinate 10,114,974 of OU026119.1, read as the reverse complement.
ATTGCGACGTGATGAATAAAAGTGACCTACGCACGCAAAATACAGAGTTAAACAAATCTATTCTACCTTCACCCGTCAGCAGGGGCAAAAGCAACTTCCACTTCACTGCAAAGGAGGGTGTGTGTATACTTTACAAATACGTAAAAATATTATAAAATTGGTGTAACCCGTCTTATTTATGTACCTCACTTACCCCAGACAGTAAAGTTAACACTTTTATAGCAATTAGTCCATTGATTCGAGTTTTATTACAATAATAATCAAAGGAAACGAGAAATATTTAGCTTAGCTTTGCATAATGACAGTCAACCACAAATAAGAAAGAAATGTCCAATCAAATCAAATCCAAAGTGCAACATGATTTTTTATTAAGCTTGTTTTGTTACTCTGGATTCAAGTTATTTTGAGCCGTGCAGCCTTATAAGTGGTTTGCGGATGCGTCAATGAAGAATTCACATGATGGCCCAAACTTTTGGCAACATATGCCGAGACTGATCGACCCTCTACATTCTTTTAGCGGATTTAGATGCTTGGATCTGATCGACCATTCTCTACATTCTTTTGGCGGATTTAGACGCTCGGATTACAATACGATCACAGGATTTCTAAAAAAAAAAGATATCCACGATACGTACCGTAGTCTACTGTTGCGTTCGCATGCGTAAGCGGACGAATTCGAATCTCTCGAAAGTCTCGCTCGAATTACAGCGAGATTTGTATAGTTGCGTCCTTGTCAATACTGTTTCACAGTTCGCATTCCTACCCGAATGGGTCAGTACTACTGGCATAATGTTACAAATGTGTTGACAAAAGGTTGGGCCTATGCGTTGAGTCTCCTTGGGGGATAGTGAGAGCCCGACTGCCTTATTTAACACAGCGTAAGTAGTGCTACCTTTTTTTTTTGTTATATTATACAAGACAAGCATTTGACCGCCATCTCACCTGTTGGTAAGTGACGATGCGGCCGAAGATGGAGCATGCTCGTCTTGGAACAGCCTATTCACTCTAGCCTTGAAGGCATCCAGATTATATTGATCAGGGAACACACTCGCAGGCAACGCGTTCCACTCCTTAGCCGTACGCATTATAAAAGTCAAGCCAAAGCGGCTCGTGCGGATAGTTGGAAGGTCCACGACATAAGGATGAAGCGCTCGCCCGGATCGTGTCTCCCGATGGCGGAAAGGGGACGGCGGAATGAGGTCGTGCAACTGCTTCGCACACTCACCGAAATGTAACCTGTAGAAGACCGACAGACGCGCAACCCTACGCCGATGCTCGAGGCTCTGCAGCCTAGCTTCAATCAACTGTGGGTCACCAATCATCTTCTTTGCACGTTTTTCCACCGAATCCAAAGCCGCCAGTTGATATTTGGCTGATCCATCCCAGAGGTGGCAGCAGTACTCCATGCAGGATCGGACTTGTGCTTGATATAACTGAATCAACTGCCTTGAAGTGAAGTACCGCTTAACCTTCGAGAGGACACCAAGTTTTTTTGCTGCAATTTTTGCCTTGGATTCGATGTACTGACCGAAGTTGAGATTGGTAGAAAGCTCAACACCTAGAAGCTGTAGGTTGCCGGTAATTTCCACAGGAACATCCCGAAAAGTTGGAGTAAGATGAAATGGACTCCTTTTGGCGGAAAACAAACACGCCTGTGTTTTGGTTGCGTTGAACGTCACCAGATTGGCTTCACCCCAATCAGAGACCGCCTTGAGAGCGTTGTTCAAACGATCAGCCATAACCTCTCGACAACACTGAATATCGTTCCTATTGGCTTTTGCATCTGCCAGATATCTATCCGTCACTGTGCTGTCGTCTGCGTACCCAAAGGTACCTGGTACTGTTAGCAGATCGTTAATATGCAGCAGGAATAAAGTCGCGGACAGTACCGATCCCTGAGGAACTCCCGCGTCAATAGCCTCAAGATTAGACGTTCACTCAGAAAATCCGATAACCAGGTGCAAAAGCTAACAGGAGTACCAAATGAAGGAAGCTTGCTTAGAAGGCTCGCATGCCAAACCCTGTCAAAGGCCTTGGAGATATCAAGAGACACAGCAAGAACTCGAGAAAGAAGAAAAGAGAAAAGTCTCTCAATGGCCTCACTCCACAATTGTGTGGCATACACCAGAAGGTCCCCAGTAGATCGACCACGGCGGAACCCGTACTGGTGATCGCTGAGGAGATCGTTACCTACAAGATGCGTAAGGGGTTTGTTGTTTAGTGCACGTTCCATAATCTTACAGAGTATGGAAGTGACCGAAATAGGGCGGTAGCTGGCAGGGTCGGCGCGGCTGCCTTTTTTGGGCACGGGCTGCACATTGGCAAGCTTCCACGACTTAGGTACAATACCAGTCTCAAGTGAGAGGCGATACAGGCGTGTGAGAACAGGAGACAACTCAGGGGCACAACTACGCAGAACTATTGCCGGCATACCATCAGGCCCACTAGCCTTGTTCACGTCCAGACTCTGCAGGATTTTTAAGATCTCTCTCTGATGTATTCGCACCTCTGCCATAGCGCAGTCAGCACGGGATGAGATATGTGGTGTTTTTCCTGCAGTATCCAAACGTGAATTCGCCGCGAAAAGAGAAGCAAGCAAATTCGCTTTCTCTTCAGCAGCATGGGCCAATGTTCCGTCAGGCCTCAGCAACGGTGGCAACGAAGATTGACTAAAATTAGATTCGACCGCTTTTGCCAGAGACCAAAACGCCTTACTCCCAGGAGGATAAGAGGCCAGTTTGGCGCCAATCCGGCTTATGTGGTCGAATCTAGCCCTGCGAAGCGTCCTTTTGTAATACTTGGCGGTGAAGTTAAAGGCTCTCTTCAGTTTGCGAGTATCCGGAGACAAGTGCGCTCGAGCCTCAGCCCAGGCAGAGTATGCCGAATGCTTCAGCACTTCAGCACGTCTGCACTCAGCACCAAACCATGGGCGAGACCTGCCGTTCATCGCTACGTCAGAATACGGAATAAAGTACTCCCGCCCGAAGAGAAGCATACCTCCCGCCAAGGATAGGACGAAAAGAAGTGGCGCATCTCATCCCAATCTGCTGACTTGTATCGCCACACCCGTCGGGGGTTGCATGGGGTTTGCTCGGGTGGGGAATAAACGGATACAGATTTCACCAGACAGTGATCGGATGTACCCAGCGGTGCAGAGACCGATACTGAGTGTCTGTCCGGATCGGTTGTCAGCAGAAGGTCTAAGCAATTGGCGGTATGGGAGTCAACATCAGGTACCCTCGTGGCACAGTCTACCAGCTGGGTGAGATCTAGCGACAGAGCTAGTTTACGCGCCTCTCTCCCAGCATGATCCGTCATCTGGTATGGGAAAAGCCACTCTTGGTGGTGGGCATTGAAATCCCCCAGAATGACAAACTGCGCCGCGGGGTAACGTTCCCTCGCCTCATCCGCCACTTCTATGAGATGGTCACATAAGCGAGTCGTCTCCTGATCCCCACTGTGCGATCGGTAAATGCAGGCATACAGGATTTGCACTTGACCTGTATCCACCAGCAACCATAAAATAGAAAAACTAGACCCCTCAAAGCTCCTTAGACGCCGAATGCAGATGTCTTCGCGAGCGTACACACAGACTCCGGCACGAGGTACAAACCTGTGCTCGAGAGTATACCCTGGGTAGCTGAGGTACGTCGCGTCAGCCGGACATCTGATCTGCGTCTCAGTGAGGAACAGCAGCTGCGGTTTTTCAGTCTCAAGGTGGTAGTGGACTGCATCGAGATTTGAGTGCAGGCCTCGGATGTTAGTGAGGTGCACTTTGAGTGGGAGGGAGTGCAGCCGCTGTTTACAGTTTTTCTTTTTCTTGTCTTTCATTTTGAGTTTTAATTGAGTGTGAAGAGGTTGTTGTAGGAGGATAGCAGTTGGACGAGGTAGCGCTTCGCCTACCAGCAAACATGCTCACCAATACCGCACGGGAAGGTGCCTGACGCGAAGACCGCGGGGACGCCCGAACCTCCCCAGATTGGCTACCTGGCCCTTCCATCCGGTCGCCAACCGGCATGGTAGAGCAATCTGGGATTTTTCGTAAGATGGCGGGGCAGCCTTTTACTGGTGGCTAAGCAGCTACTTGGGCCCCCTACTATCTACGGTCGGCCAGCGGCGGCACCGTGCTTCGGATCCCGCTGCCCTCCGAAGCCAGGCACCCGGTACGGGAGTGGTGAGCATCAAGAAAAAACGGTTACGCAGAGCGTCTACAACTATCCAGACCCATCCTCCTCGATGGCTACTCCAGACATCGCAACGGAACACGGCTGGGCCGCTTGGCGCCGCGTTCGCTTGGAGGGTGGTGACCAGCCACGGCCGAAGCCTACCACCGGAGAGAGTGCTGTCCATTTCGCACTACCCGGGGATCACGTGTAGGGTATCTAGAGTCATGAAGCCCAAAGTGGGCTTCGCCTACGGACGCGGACAGCATTGATCTAACCTAAACATAACACTAGACTAGTGAATGCAGGGTAGTGTAGTCGACGCTTATTTCCATTTTTTTTGAGAACGCAGCCAAGTTGGTTGTTTATGATGTTAATGTCATCTGTCACAAAGCGCCGAGCGAGCCGTGCCGTGTTAATCTGTCATTGGTAGTTTAATTTTTCATTGCAGTCTTGAATTTTACGATTTTCAGAGCAATTAACTACTACCGGAATTATATCTGAAAGCATGAACTTATTGTTCTTGTCGTGTCATTGTATTTAATAACTAGTTAGTACATTTCCCAAATCTAGAATTCACTATCGCATAATGCGGGCTGCCGGTATAGGGCTTTGTTTAGTTACATTACTAGTTACACTTACATTAGCTACTACGAATACCGATTCTTTGAAAAGAGATGATAAGAGATCCAAGTCAGTGACATCCTTTGTAAGTGCAAAATGGGAAACTACACCTGTTGTATTGGAATTGGCGGAATACCTTTCCGAGGAAAGCTCCGATTTGTTCTGGACTTTTGTGGACGGAATAAATTCTTTAAAAAGTAGCTTGGATTCTCTAGGTAAGAAATATGCGTTTTTGTAAATCCACTTATAAATTAAACATGTTTTCTTAATATAAACCTGGATGATGGAATCCCGAATTTTTTGCTTCCAACCTAATTTGGTGAAGACCCAGCTACAGTTTGCTTTACAGCCATAACCAGGTTAACTGGTAAATTATAATTAAAAGAGTTTTGGCAACCAATTGGTACCCTGCGATTGTTAATTTTTGCAAGCAAAAGGAAGTAAAAGGTTTACTCCAAAGTCCACAGAGTAACAGCTAAACTCTTACCATTTTCTTGTGACCTAGTCTATAAATGAGAAAAATAAAATTGTAATTTGTTTTAAGTCCATAATTTTGTTGCTGATGTTACCAATTTTAAGCTAAAGTTTAGTTTATGGACCGTTGAGTTCGGTGACTGCAATTATATGGTGGATCCAGAATATGGTCTAAGTCTAAGTAATCTTTCTGCAAAGTTTCAGATTGCGAAGTTTTACTTCCATACATCTAGAGTTATTAATTGTGCATTTGCCCCCTTCTATTAAGAAAACAGTCCATCAATTCAAGTACAAACTCTATCATCATAATATATATCATATAGTAAATATTCATATAAACATATGAATATTTACTATATCCTGATTAAAGATAATAATAATATTTATTAAATCATTCATCACAATTTCAGAAAATGATAAACAAGTGTATGATACATGCATTGCTGTTGCCAGCACTTTGTTAGCTCCTGCTCAGCTGCGCATGGCAAAGTTGGCCCTCTCCATGCATACTACTTCTCCTACTGTTCATATGTTTGATCAGATTGCCACACAGAATGGAGCTAAAGATATCAAATGTGATGCATTTGTGCATATAGCTAACAGAAAAATATGTGATACAGATGTGTTAAAAGATGTACTAAAATCTTATCAAAGCTATAATCCTGTAAGTAGAATAAAAGTTCAATGTTTTGTATAATTTGTCAAATATTTGTTTTATAAGCTCTTCCACTGTTTTAGCAAAAGTTACTACCGGCCCAAATTTTTGTTTGTTTTACCCTTTGTTTATCATCTCTTAGGGATTTACAGGATTTTTATTTTGAACAATTGTTGAATTTGTATTGATTAATATTTTGTACGACAGCTTTGTTATAATACTTTGTTGTATTTTCAGGAGGAAAATAAATTGGAGACCTATTTACTAGACCATTCATACCCTGGAAGTGACAATCAAAGTTTGACTGCAATCTTATATGGTGAACTTGGCAGCAGAGATTTTAGTACAAAACACAGTATACTTGCTGGTTATGCAGACCGAAGGGCAATCAATTATGTTGTGCGGTGGAATGTGAAGGTTATATATTTTTGTTATTTAAATTTCTATACATACTACAATGTTTATAAAGATTATAATCAACTCACTTATTTTTTGCACATTTTTTGTCATAGATAATATTATGAAATTACTCATATTTAACATAGTAGAATTTCAGATATTTATTTTACAAAGGTAAATAATTTTTTGTAGCCTCGGGGTCGACCAAAACTTCGTCTATCAGGATATGGGGTTGAATTACAATTGAAGAGCACAGAATATAAGAGTCAGGATGATTCAACACCTAAGGAATCTGATGCTGGGGATGCACCAGCACCATCTGAAGAGGAGGACGAAAATGACCCACAAAATCAAATTGATGGTTTCAATTTTGGAAGATTGAAGTAAGTTTGTTGTTTCAGCATGTCCAATATTTTGCTACCAGTTTGGTCTGTTTGACGCCAATGTAATATGTTGAGGATCAAATGTACATCAATAAGCTATTTATTCCACTTAACTCTTATTTATCTTAGCCAACTAATACAAATAGCCAACAAGGTAGTCACAATCCTTAAACTTCATATATGTTAATATTTACTCACAGGAATCTGTTCCCTGCCCTCCGTACCCCGCTGGAGCGGTTCCGCCGCCACCTGTCGGAGTCTAGTGAAGAGTTGGCTCCACTGAAGGTGTGGCAGATGCAGGCACTCAGTATGCAGGCCGCGGCGGCGGTGGTGGACGCACAGGACGCGGGCGGCGACGAGGCGCTTCGAGTCCTTACTTCTATCGCTCAAAACTTCCCTATGCAGGTATGAAACATTCTTATTCTTCATTCTACAATGTCTGCCTAAGCATCTTCAATGTATGACGTTATGTATGTATACTTATAAAAAAGCACACCCAGAGAATTGTTTGAAGACATATGGCAATGGTGTGGTGATGGCGATGGGATAGCCGCGGTGTCGGTTTTTCGACAACACAGGGTAGTGGGTCAGCTGTCTACAAAAGTCCCGCTGATCATTTGGTTAAATGGGATTAAGTTTTAACCTTTGCACTTGGTTCTTATGAACGATATAAAAGAATTACGGCATAACCAACTTTCACGCGGGCGATAGCTAGTTAGATGTTGTTACTGTAAGGGTCATTTCAGTTCAGGCGGAAAAGTGCTCGAGTGCTTATTAAGTTTGTTGATATTTTACTATTTGCACCTCTGTTGTAACGATATAAAGTTTATATTTAATTACCCTTAAAAATTGCTCGTAACATTTTTCCGCCTAAACTGAATTGACTCGCCAAATTAGAGTAGTGTAAGATTTTTCCTCAGGCCGCTCATAAATGTTTGAATTTCGAATGTTAAATTTTTTTTAAACAGAAACTCAATCATCTATACTTCTATACTAATATTATAAAGAGGAAAGGTTTGATTTTTTGTTTGTTTGTTTGTTTGTTTATTTGTTTGTTTGTATTGAATAGGCTTCGAAACTACTGAACCGATTCAAAAATTCTTTCACCGTTGGGAAGCTACACTATCCCCGGGTGACATAAGCTATATTATATTTTCTAAAAAATTACGGATCATTAATAAAACTCCAATAATGTAACCCAAGGTGTAAAAAAATACCCAAAAAATTCCTTACGTCGCGTGTGCTGCGAAAACTATTGATGATAGAACAAAATAATGTACTACGACTTTGCAGAACACATCATGATCTACAAAAAGTGTCGCGACAGTATATGTCTAACTATTATAGTTATGTCACAATAAGTGTTCTTTTATTTTCAAAATTTAATTGAAATGCCGTCGCTAAAACACGCTCTTTATTTGTACCTTGGTATTAATCCTTATCAAAATCAATTACTTCATATTCACGACTGCTTCAATACCTTTATATAACTTTTTGAATTATTTAATTCAGACATTCCATTCGAAAGATATCACGAGTTTAAAAATGTGAATATTAGAAAAAAGTCGCGTGTTCGCCGCTCAGTCCGCTCGGCTATCTAGGCAGCACGGGGTACGGGAGGGGAGTCAATGTCAAAAAATAAAATGCACATACCCGTGCGAAGCCGGGGCGGCTGCTAGTTGATTATAAAAAGAGTTGGCGGGAAATCGCGTGACGATTGTTTCTTAACACAAGATGTGAACACAAGAATGTAGTTCGTTGTTCGTATTCGAAAAGCGAATAGATTTTAGAAGTTGATTTTTTATGATTTTTAAAGTTAACAGTCTCCTCAAGTCTGCACTCTATTACTTTACATAGAAATTGTTTAAATAATGAATTACGCAAAGCTTTTAGTGTACGCCGCGTATACTGAACCGGTAACAAAATTTTGTATTAATGAGTCGCTACTTGACTTCACGGTATTTCAATAACCCATATTAGATTTATCGAAACCGGAACGAAAGAAGTTAGTGGAAACGAAAGATTATAATATGACTTAACATTTCGTCTCAATATTCCGGTACTCTTACATAAGGCTTGTTGTGTTCCGAATGGAAGGATAACAAGATTACGGACTCAATGTAGCTATCGCAATTACAGTCATGAGGTATATCAGCTTAGTCCGTACAGTGACGCGCATGCGCGGTTCTGCATTTATGTGACATGAAACCTAAGTGCATGAATGTAGAGATTATGGGCGATAGGTTAGTAGGCTTGGCTTTTTTTATTATTACTTCAATTGAATCATTTTCCGTAAGGAATATCAATTTAAAATTCAACTACACAAAGAGCCATAATACGCTCCGTTTTGTGAGATAGAGACTGCCTAAATCCTAATATTTTTAGTTTCTAATTTCGTTTTCAAACAGCGCCTGTTGTGTCGTTATATCTCTTTGCATGTATAATAAAGTGTTCATAAATAAGAAAGTAGTATTGTATCAACTTTGACATTATATCCTTCGCATGGATTAGAAATGTCACATTCGCAAAATGACATCTTTATCTCAAAATGCCTTTTAACCTTTAACGATATTTTGCGAAATCCAATGTGTCTTTTTGCAAATGTGGCATTGTGCGCCTAATCCTTTCGTGCATATATCAGGCTACCACCTGGTTACCGCTATACGTAGCTGCCTCATTTGTCATTGTCAGTCACTATGTGTAGTCGTACAACGAATTAGCTAACCATGACTTACCCGAACTACCTTGAATAACCTACCCGATAAAAATGTATCACCCCTCCTAACAGACCAAGTCGCTGATCCACGTGAACGTGCCGCGTACGTTCCGCGACGAGGTGCTGTTCAACCAGGATGTCTGGTCTTCCTCCGTTGGACTGCGGCCAGCCGAGCCCTTGCTTCTGGTCTCCGGCGCGCAGTACGACGCCGAGGAGGTGGACGTGTTGGGACTGCTTACGGCGTTGCGCGAGGACATTGGGCCGATGAACACTCTGCATGGGCTTGGTGAGTCGAATATGTCGAATTCAGTGGCCCTTTATATCATGTGGACCGTCTAATCGTATGCCTCTAGGCAATAAAATATGTAAAGATCTAAACCGATTGTCTGCGTTGAATTTGGGCGTCACACAGCTGAAAAATTGTAGTTCTGTTGCAGTTGTTGGTGTTTATGCAAATGCTCTCAGCAGCATTACTCACTAGTAACCACTAAGGGCGTAACATCTCTTCAAAGGGCGCGTCTGAAGAAGGCTACTCCAACCGAACGCCAACTGCATACCGAATACACAATCAGTGAAATCCAAACTGCAATTTTTTTTGTCGTGCAGTTGAAATGGTTTGTCTGTTAGAGTTGCCTCCTCCAGTTGCAAATACAGGGTGAGTGGTGACACAAACCACAGTCCAGGGTGAAACCAATTTTTTTTGGGAATTTATCAGAATGCGCAAACACGATTTTTTCATTTTATTTTAAAATTTTGTGCTCATCTGGACCAGACTGCAAATTAAATTTTAACTTTCTGTATTGTCTCTAACATGAAATCAAACCGCTCATCTCAAAAAAGTAAACACCAAACAAATATCTCGTCTCAAACAGGTCTGTCAAAGAATCTCATCAACACGCTGATGTCGCTGGAGCTCGGCGAATCGTTCACGTGGGAGGAGTACGGTCTGGACGTCCGCGACTCGGCCATCACGTGGCTCAACGACCTGGAGGCGGACGAGCGCTACCGCCGGTGGCCTTCCTCGTACATGGAGCTGCTGCGGCCAACATACCCTGGCATGCTAAGGAACCTGCGCAGGAACATTTATAATTACGTGAGTGTGATAATTGGGCCGCTATTTTATGTTTCTAATGCATTTTTGGTATGTTTGGGGTCAACAATTGCCTATATCAGGGGTTCGCATACTGTGCGTCGCGATGACCTGGGGCATCGGAAGTGATGTAATTGTGTTATTTAACGCGGTTCAGTTATTGTATTTTTATAACCCATTACGTAGTTTAACGTAATTGCGCTTACAATCGCGTTAAATAATTGGCGTTACACTTATATTCTCGCCTATAGGTACATGCCTAAATAGAATAACTAAATGATTGTCTAACATTTGTCGCAGCCGAAAAAAGCACATTGCACGATGGAAAATGTGAAAACAGTGCGGTGATGATGGACTCTCATCCCTCAGAAAATGGAATCATTTAATTGCATTTACAGGTGATAATAGTGGACCCCGCCTCCACTGCTTCCGGGCCGCCGCTGAAACTAGGCGAGACCCTGTTGAAACACGCAACACCAGTGAGGGTCGGCGTGGTACTGGCGCCTGGCAGTAACGACCCAACTTTGGAATCGGCCATCCGGTCGGCCTTCAACTACGTGGCTCAGGAAAGGAACTCGAACAAGGAAGCTTTCTTTTTCCTTACTCAGGTGAGACACTGTTTTGGTTATGTATTTCTGATGGTTAGTGACCATGCTTGCGTCTATGTTCACCGGTTTGAAATACATCTGCGGATCGGAAATATTGTAACTGTAAATGTGAATGATCATGTTCCACGCTGATCAACTGATTAAACTACGAAACGTTTGTTGATCCCCTACAAAATAACCGCGGTCCAATTCTTCCTTTATTATTTGCTACAGGATTGCACGATACTTTTTAAATTTTTCAGCTCCTACAACCATCTAAAGATGAAAAGTTCGATCTTGAATATGTGAAGAAAAATCTGAAAAAATATGTGAACTCCAATGCCAACATGGACGATATCATGTCGGAAGATTCCGAGTACAACTTTGGAAGTCAACTGGCTCAGGAGTTTGTCTCGAAGATTGGGAATAAAAAGTATCCTTCGGTGAGTTATTTATTTTATTGTAAAAAGCCGAAACAAACATACTTGTCATGCATTTCGAAAATAGCTGTTACTGGTATAGTTATAAGATCTAAACTATTACTGAACCCTCTTTGAGTTCCACTGGCACTTGTCCCTTTTTTGTAATGTACATTTTGTGACGGCATGTAAAAGCAGATTCTTGCAGTAATCTTGTTCAATTACTGAAATGGGTCTTTGTTGAGTACTTATGAGTTGAATCGCTTTTTGGCCGACAGAGTGCAGCAGAACTTACCCTACTATTCTCATTGTTCTTAAGTTTCGTATGCCCAAGTGCGATCGAATTGCAACTTAATGTGTGTACGTCCGATATTGGCATAGCGAAATAAAAAAAACTGTTTTATTGTTTCGCTACGCCGTTGTCAGCCGTATGTGGACCATATTAAGTTGCATTTCGATCGCTCTTGTGGTCAATGGGGATACGGATCCACCTCCATTCAAGGTTGCGTGTTAGTCGTATTTTCTACCAGCAAAGCGCGGATATTATTTCATAGAAATCTTTTACTACTGCATAACGTTGTTCCCTCCCCTCACCAGGTACTAATAAACGGCGTGCCCCTCGCCGACGAGGGAAGTACTCCGGTGACGTCATCCGTGGAGGTCCTCGAAGAAGCTCTAGTGACGGCACTGTCGCGTCACACCGGCCGGCTTCAACGCGCCGTGTTCCGCGGTGAACTCAACGACGGCGACGATGCGGTGGATTATCTTATGAAACAGCCCCATATTATGCCGAGGTAAGTTGGCAGGCAGCACCCAGGTGCCGGCATTTGTAGATGTCGTTGATCGGTCACGTCACTGCTGCGACACGCTGGCTGGCTGACCGAAAAGACGGTGACAATATCGAGAGTGATGCTCTGAATGGCGACGCGGCTGCTGCATCCGCCAATCAATTATCTTTGTTTAAATATTGCAAAAGACTAACATACTTTCCTATCTATACAGGTTGAGCCGTCGTATCCTTGCATCAGAGACGTCGCAGTATTTGGACCTTACCGGCGTTGCTGCTTCTCCCGAACATTTCACCGAGGACAACATTCACAAGCTCATGCATTTAACAGGTAAAACAATGAGACCAACTATAACAACGAAGTTGAATAACTTTGCCAATGCCCTTAGAATTAGAATCATTTATTTGCTATAAATGCGATATTGCCTTGAGATATTATTGTAAAACGAACGTTTTCTACAGGACGCGACGCTTTGGCTACGGCCTTGCCTCTATTCAGATACTTTACCAAACCTGGCAAGACGGAAAAAATCACAGAGACTATTTGGATAGCTGGTGACCTGAACGACGAGGAATCAAGGACACTGTTGAAGAATGCCCTAACCTTTATGGTAAGAATTTATAGTTATATTACTTTAAAAAAACAAACAAATTCGAACCCAATTCGAATTCTGTTGTTATTTCAGCCGCACTCTATTGTTGTGGCACAGTGCGTCTATTTAGCATGAAGTTACGTATAAAGCTGATTGTCCACCGCCGCCGTCACTGGGACGACACCGAGAACGAGATGACAGCGTCGAGGTAGCAACGCATACATTTACTATGGCTGCCTGTCCACCGCACGCCTGTCCACGGCGGTCGGTTACAGGCGCGCAGTGGACAGGCTGTCATAGTAAATGTATGCATCACAACTTCGGCGCCGTCATCTCATCGGTGACGTCATGGTGACAGTGGCAGTAGACAAACGGCCTTACAGTAAAAATATTGTCCCGTTACAAGCGTCTTTAACAACTTGACTAAATATCTGTTGAAATCTCGTGAGCATTGCGTAATTACATTTTCATTAATACTACAATACCCACCTCCACCCAGGGTCCTATCGACCTCGGTCATGTGGACTGCGTCGGACCTAATCATGGTATTATAACTACAACAGAGGGAGTCGAGCGGTGTCCGCGTGGCGTTCATACCCAACACCGAGGGCGTGTCGGGCGACCAGTCCTTGAACAAGGTGGTGTTGGCCGCGCTCACCGCGCTCGAGCCGCCCAAGGCGACCAAGTACGTTGTGCAACTGCTCGAGAACGAGGGCTGCCACGAGAGACAGGATTGCGATATATTGGTGAGTGAACTGGACATAGCAAGGAGGGTGTTTGCGATTCTTAATTTCACCGGATGGCGCTATTGGGGCGTAAGGTCTGCTGGGAAAATAAGACCTTGGCATTGGCTGTAATGTATCCGTTATTTTAAAGCTGTTGTGTTTGGCCAATAGCAAAGCAGTGTTTTGAGGCCAGACCTTACGCGCCAAGAGTACCCTACAGCGATGAGTAAAAAAGTATTGATGAATGTGGAAGAAGCGAGAGATGTTTTTCAGGAGTCAGGACCGTACCAAGTGGAACTATGTGGTCTTTGCCTACCCTTATGGAAGATTGATGGGACATTGTATACCTTATGTTTCAATAGCGTCTGGTGGATTTTGAAATTGCACAAACACACATTAGTGAAGTTGTGTCTATCGCCTCGGCCTGTTATTGGAATGTTTACTATGTCTTATGTTGTGCTTTCTATATTATGTTGAATACAATTATATAAAACCGTCTGTGGGGGATGAAATGACGGTGAGTATTGAGATTTCAACGTGGGCAAATTTGCGAGTCCAATCAGCGTGCGCCCTGTAGCTCTTACAGTTTATCAATGCCTCAAGTGAGTGCCTCTACTGTGGTTTTATAATTAACATTTCACTGATATATTTATTTATTTATCAACTATAGGTGATTACATATAATGCTTATAATGATAGCGCGTCGCTAACACCGTCCTTTCTTCACTTCGACTATTTGATGTGACGTGGGCAAATCGTCGAATTGGGTCGATCGTTAGTATGGAAGTTTAAATTCGGTTGGGTTATTTTTTTGTCTTGTTTCACTCCGTCATCTCGGAGCAAAACTGACTTGGGTTAGCTGATGTGGTAACTTGGCGATTGACGATTTGGCCAGGCAGATCTCGATCTGCCCAACTCAACGATCGACCTACCTTTCTCCTTAGGGGTATTTTTCCTTAAATAGGAAGGAAAGAGTTTCAGTTATCAATAATAATCTTCTTCTTATCGAGTCGATGGACTACACTATATTCGCCCAGTATTCGGCGACGCATACAGCGTTTGAACTGACCTCGAACAAGTCTGCCATTGTACAAGTTCAAACCAATAATAATTGAACTCGATCCCAACCCCGCCCCCAGCCGGAACTAGTGCCCCAGCTCAACAAGTACGCGTGGGTGCTGAAGGCGGCGCGCGTGCTCTGCTCTCGCAGTTTGCGCCTGCGCGGCGGAGAGAGAGCCGTGGTGCACAACGGCCGGCACCTGGGCCCGCTCGCTGACACCTTTACCCTGGACGACTTCGCATTGCTCGAACGGTAAGTGTAACCGCCACCGTCGAAGATGCATGCCTGCACGGCTAACACTAGTGTGCCCGCGACATACGACGATAGAGCGTTTGTTTCCTTCTCTCAATACTAAGATGAAAGAGCAGTATATATGTCGCGGCTTGTCTCGCTGTCGTGCCTCTTCTCGCTTATCGCACGCGAGAGCACACTTATGCTATCTATGCTACGCTGGTTTAGTCACGTATTGCGTCCGTTATCAGGAAAGAGGTCCCACGTAGATCCAAGAAGCGATGGATTGACGTCGCCGAGTCGGCCGCGAGTGACTTACGACGTTATGGATGAGGAAGATTGGGGAAAGTGTAGATAAAAAGTAGGACAGCGGAACTCGGCAGAAGCCGGGATTGAGCGCTGGGATGATAATGATGATGGTGATAAACTGTCGCTGACATGAACCTGCGTGCAGCAAGGCGAGATACGACCTTACTGTTCACACGCGAGCCTCGTGTGTTGCTTCGCGTTTTGTATCGTGTGTGTTACCAGTCTCAGGCAATTTAGATAGAAAGCTCGAGACGGAATAAGAGTATTCATGATTTTAAAATCCAACAGATGACGCTAGTGAGAACTAAGGTCTGTTGTCAAAATACTGCTGTGCTATTAGACAGAAACAACTACTGAAAAATGACGGATAAATTGTAGCCAATGGCAGGGCTTTATTTTGACATCAAACCTTACGTCTCTGTAGCGCCATCTGGAATCGCGAAAACCCTCATTAGGTTGTAGGCTCTAAACTGTTTAGTCATAAGATTTCTGAAATAACTTGCAAAAACTTGTATGAGTTAATCTACAGAGAGTAATCGTTTGTGTTGAAATCCGAAAGTATCCGAAACCGATATTAACGGGCTCCCTTTTTTTTCTTGTAGATATAGCAGCGGCATGTACGGCGACAAATTGTCAGACGTTTTTGACAAGAAAAAGTCATCCAAAAACGACGTCAACGACGAATATGGTTAGTACACGTTAACTTTTTTTCATTAGCTCTTGTCTCCAGATACTTGAATTGATTTACATATCGGTGCAAGCGAGCTTCAACCCTACTCACCTCACATTAGCGGTGACTTTTGTTACCAATACCAGAAAATACTCAGACGCTAAATATTAAACATTGCGAATATTTGCTCCTTGCTCAATGGGATTGAAAACAGCAGCCGCTCACACTGATTTCTTTTTCACCAGAGAATTGAGAATACCAGCCATTCTATTTGCCTGTCTCACATTCCTACGTCGTCGAATAAGAGAAAAATTTCATTTTCAATAGCGACAGTAGACGTTTAGGAGACCCACAAAACGTTGGTCTGCCCATGCACAACTTGGCTCAAAAACAATTATTTTTACTTAAAAGAAAAGTGACTTTAATGTGGTTGAAAAGCAGAACCAAGAGGATGTAAGGCAGACCGTTTTTTTTTACTTCTAGAACCCACATAAGAGGATACTATGTAAGTAGGTACTATCGCTCCGAAACGTCGAAGTGTGGGTCACTAAAATAAAATGTTTTTGTGCCAGATTGTGCACGGGCTGATAAACGATTTGTGGGTGGGTCTCTTCTACTATCGCTACAAAGTGGCATTTTCTTCCACTTTATAAGGTAGGACTACCTACGGCACCCTCACAGTCTATAATCTATATCATCCCTTCTCCCCACCAGAGGACGACCGCGTGGACTTATCGAACGAGGACCGGCTGAAGGTGATATCGGTGTTGGCGTCTCGAAGCACCCGCGCCCGCACGCCGCTGCCCGCCGGACTCAAGACCGACTACTCTGTTGTGGAGTTGCGGCCTCAGCACGATAACGAAGCCGCTGTCGAGGTAGATATAGTAGCTACTAGGTTTTGCCCGCGACTTTGCGTGAAATTCGGTTTTTATGTTCCGGACGCGTTCCCGCCGGAATCATACTAAATTTTGGGATAAATTATATGCCCGCCGGGCTCAAGACCGACTACTCGGTCGTGGAGTTGCGGCTTCAGCACGGCAAGGAAGCCGCTGTCGAGGTAACTATAGTATTAACTATACTCTATTTTTTAACTATAAAGTACTGAGGCTGAATACGACATGCTCCTTGTTTCATACAAATTAAGTACGCTAAGGCGGCTTTCACGGCGTGGATTGATTGGTGGTTGATATAAACGCCGGCTTGTAACCAATAAGAAAGGCTAACGTTATCCCAGTACTTTATAGTTTAAAAAAAATTAGTATAGCTTTTTCCCGCGACTTCGTTCGCGTAGAAGTCGGGCTAGGTGATATTGGTGTTGGCGTCTCGAAGCACCCGCGCCCGCACGTCGCTGAGCATGATAACGAAGCTGCCGTCGAGGTAAACATATTAGCTACTAGGTTTTGCCCGCGACTTTGTGTGAAATTCGGTTTTTATGTTTCGGACGCGTTACCGCCGGAATCGTACTAAATTTTGGGGTAAATTATATACCCGTCGGGCTCAAAACCGACTACTTGGGCGTGGTGTTAGCTCCTCAGTACGATAACGAAGCCGCTGCCGAAGTATATTAGCTACTAGCTTCGCTTATCAGCTTTTGCCCGCGACTTTGTTTTCGAGAAATTTTTTTTTTTCATTTTCCGAACCCGTTTTCGCCGGAATTATACAAAATTTTTGGGGTGAATGCTTATGTTTTTATTCTGGGCTGTAAGCTACAGTATTGCCGGAATGTAATACTGAATCACGATGTTTAAAATAGCGATGTACTGTTTTCTGAGTTCTGTGAATCAGATAGGGTAACGAGGGAGAGATTGAATTGCCCTTTTTTGCATTAGATCGTGGCGGTAGTGGACCCGGCTTCGACGGCGGCGCAGCGCCTCGCGCCGCTTCTATTAGTACTGCGACGGGTCCTCAATTGCCACGTTAAGCTGTTTATGAATCCGCAAGACAAGAACTCTGACATGCCGCTCAAGAGGTAAGTCCGTTGTGTGGGTAAGGCCGTGACCGCGATAGTGGCGGTGATGCGGTGCAGGGGTACGTGCAACTTGATCAAATTGGTGGGCCGCAGAGGCAGCAGAGTGGCAGCGCCACTAGTTGATATGCTCTTATGGTAATCATTGGAACTGGCCAATGATCGCCTCCAACGAGGATCGATGCGTATTATTTAATCGGTGTGTCAATGGCTAGGCCTAGGCACAGAACACCATTCATTACGGCTCTATTTTAATACATTTTAAGGGTATGTTCCGGGTTTCCTACCGCATACCTTTGTTGACGAGTAGCCCGATATTTCGAAACAGTTGCATGCATCATGGTCACAGGACGACTGGAGAGCTGCGTGCGCCGGACGGTATTGGTTAGCAATAAAGCGGCCGAAATCGATCTACCCGCATTCGCCAAAGTTGTCTGCTACTACTGGAACTGAAAGGTACGCGGTAAGAAACCTGGAACATACCCTTAAAATGTGTGGTAATAATCACGATAGTTTAAAACATTATCTATGAGAATAGTCTATTCCTAAACCATCCATTCCACCCTATTTCATTATCGGCCGCATCGTCACTTACCACCAGGTGAGATGGCGGTCAAATGCATGGCTATTTAAAAAACACAACCCCAAGCCTTTCGAAGATATTCTAATTACAACTGTTCCCCCAGCTTCTACCGCTACGTGTTGGACGCGGAGCCTCAGTTCACGGCCGGTGGCGCAGCCCTAGGCCCGCTGGCGCGGTTCGCACGACTCCCACACGCACCCCTGCTGTCCATGGAACTGCGCACGCCCCCCAACTGGCTGGTCGAGTGCGTCAAGTCGGTCTACGACCTGGATAATATACGGCTCGCGGATGTCGACACCGTGGTGCATAGGTGAGTGGTTGACTGTCGAAAGGGGGTCGAAAGTCTGGGTTCAAACTCCTAAGGCGAAAATGCGAAAAGGCTGAAAAGTGAAAGTACTCGCGATTGTAAAATTCAACATGGCGCTAGTGAGAAGTTTGGTCCATTTTCGAAACATTGCCGTGTCATTTGACAGAAACAACTGCTGTAAAATTACCGATCTATTCCAACCAATGGCAGGGCTTTGTTTTGACATCAGACATCACGTCTTAGTAGCGCCATTTAGAATTGCGAAAATCCTCTTTAGTGATGCTGAACTATCGACAGTTTGACTATCGATTGTTGAAATTGAATATGATATTTAATGTCAATAGGGCTATCGGCAGTATCGATAGCATTGACTAATTGAGATGCAATACTAATTACTATCGATAGTATTGATGTGTATGAATACTATCGTTAACCTGTCGATACTATTGGGCCACAATTCCATATCGCATTGTCCACAGTGAGTTCGAGTTGGAATACCTGTTACTGGAAGGCCACGCGTGGGACACCAGTCTGGGCACGCCGCCGCGCGGCCTGCAACTAGTACTGGGCTCCCGAGATCAGCCGGAATTGATGGACACCATAGTGATGGCGAACCTAGGATACTTCCAGCTGAAGGCCAACCCAGGCGCTTGGATACTGAGACTAAGGCCTGGACGCTCCGAGGAGATTTATGAAATCGTCGGGTAAGTGTAAAAACTAATTTTATTTTCTTTGTGGTTTCGTCTATGATGTTGTAACTTGTTACTTTTGATCAGAGATAAAATATGAGTAGTAAAGAAAAAGAAGGCAAAAATGCCGCCTTATTGTATAATTAAATACAGGAATTCGGGACAATATTAGCTTGTTCACGAGCGTGCCTAGGTATCTAAACTCACTAGCTCTTTGTGTCACCGCTGTAGATCCTGATAAACAGGAGTTACAGCAGTGGGAATGTGTGGTGGGGTATTGCCAATAAAAAGTCTAAATGTAATCTGTACGCGCGCCGTTTTGTATTTGTACCCACTGTTGTATAGGAGCGTAATAAGCGTGGCCTTTATGACCAATTATATATGAGAGCGATTTTCAGGCACGAGAATACAGACACGCCGGCGGGCAGCGGGGACATCCAAGTGCTGATGAGTTCGTTCCGCAGCCACGTGATCAAGTTGCGAGTCAGCAAGAAGCCAGACAAACAGAACCTAGACTTGCTTGTCGAGAACGAAGATGCCAACTCTGGAGGAATTTGGAACTCCATTGCGAGGTATCTTTTATTTTTCTACCGATCTCCTCGTTATTCGAGTCCATTTGAATTTGGAGTTCTATTTAAACATGAATTGCTGGGGTCGAAGGAATCTTAGAACAGGAGGAAGGATCCTTAACCCGTCACGTCCCGGCGACACAATTGTGGGTCGCGAGAACAATTGATAACAATAGATTAGATGATACTTGGGATGTGAGTGGTTAATACAGATTTAGAAGCAATGAGGAGTTTTGCAGCATCCACCAGATGACGCTTCTGAGACCTAAAGTCTGCTGTCGAAATAAAGCTCTGTCATTGGCTAGAACGGATTTCATAGTGGTTTCGCTCCAATAGCGCGTCAGTATTTTGACACCTAACCTCACGTTTTAGTATCACCATATGGTGGATTTTCTAATCGCGAAAACCCTAATTATAAAACCTGCATGTCAACATAAGCCCTTTGTTCAGACTACTGCTAATTTTGCCAATCTACTAAAAGCCTATTTCGTCCTTAGCTCTTTCGGCGGCGGCGGCGACGAAGTAGATAGTCAAGACGAGACAATTAACGTGTTTTCGGTCGCTTCCGGTCATCTTTACGAGCGGTTCATCCGGATCATGATGCTGTCGGTACTGAAAAACACCAAGTCGCCGGTCAAGTTCTGGTTCCTGAAAAACTATCTGAGTCCGTCGCTCAAGGTAAGAGCTTGCTACTGAATTCTTATTGAAACTTTATTTCAAAATTGACTACGTACGTCAGTGACGGAATGTGAGATTTACTATGTTTAAACTAAGCTTAGATAAAATTGTACTTAACGACTTACGACGCGGGTATGCCGAAGACCTGGCGAAGTGGAGAAGAATGTGTAGGAAAGCGTACCCTGGTAGAGCCGGGATAAGCGCTAGGATGACGATGATGATGAATGTACTCTACGCAATCTTAATTGTAATTTATTGCGTCATTTTGTGCCGTTCTAAATGCAATATCTTCAATACAGACATAATGCTCATAATCATAACCTTTGTCCTATCAATAAAGCGGTCGCGATATACCCGGCAGAATAAGTGAAACATTTATGTATTTTAATACATACACGGTAGATGGCGCTGTCAATGGTGATGGCTGTCTTACGAGACACACAACACAAAAAACAATCATCATCATCATCACTGCTAGGCAAAGGCCTTCTCAATATATTTCCATAAAGGCCGGTCCTGTGCCACACGCATGCAGCCGGTACCTGCAAACTTTACCAGGTCGTCGGTCCATTTTGTAGGAGTCCTACCCACGCTACGCCGTCAAAAAAGAGAAACACCTAATGAAGGGTATTTTTAGAGGTGCAGAACTGGTCATTGCAATAAAACAAAGAAAAAAGTATTTAGTAAGTGTAAAATTAGCTTTATTAGAATTTGTCGGCAGCCACATAACCGAAATCGTATTCAAACATAAATGCTAAAAAAATATATTTCCAATGAAGCTAGTTTCACTGATACTTAATTCCTTTTTTGTTGTTTTATGTTATTTTAAAATTCTCCGCCTCTAAAAACAATCATCATCATATCAGCCGAAAGACGCCCACTGCTGAGCATAGGCCTCCCCCAGAGATCTCCACAAACGCCGGTCCTGTGC
Organism: Blastobasis adustella; assembly: GCA_907269095.1. Taxonomy (NCBI): domain Eukaryota; kingdom Metazoa; phylum Arthropoda; class Insecta; order Lepidoptera; family Blastobasidae; genus Blastobasis; species Blastobasis adustella. The sequence goes on along the minus strand of OU026119.1, from coordinate 10,093,366 downwards.
CTTCCGCATCCAGCGGGTACCTGCGATCTTTACCAGGTCGTCGGTCCATCTTGTGGGAGGACTACCCACGGTGCGTCTAAAAACAATACCTAATAGTAATGCCTCTATAGGATATCCTGCCGTACATGGCCCGAGAGTACGGTTTCGAGTACGAGCTGGTACAGTACCAGTGGCCGCGCTGGCTGCAGCGCCAACGCGACCGCCAGCGCACCATCTGGGGGTACAAGATACTGTTCCTCGACGTGCTGTTCCCGCTGCAAGTGAAGAAGATCATCTTCGTGGATGCTGATCAGGTGGGTTGATAGGGTATAGTTTTTTATGCTTGTGACAGAGGCCGCCTGCGTGCTTTGGAGACTGGATGGGTTGGATGGTTGTGCTATTTTGTTTTGTTTGTTTCGACGTGGTTTGGTGCATTTGATTAACTTTTACTTTCTTATTAACATCCTTATTTTCCAGTCATCTCTTTAAGCCCGTCTTTAGACTCCCGAGTATTAATCGGATTAACTCATCTTGAGTTATTTGCTATAAATAATATGATTTGAAAGTTATTGGCTCTTCAATAAACCATTACTTCAACCATGGATACGGTTAGGTGCAACGAATGTTGAGCCATTTGCAAGCATAAACAATTCTTTTGTAATTTTTTGCACGAGTAAATCCCCGACTTATGCCAATTTATAAAATGGCAGTTGACGTAATAATAAATAAACAATGTATATTTTCTTTGTTGTATTCACTTGACGCCAGGTGGCTAAACATTGGTTTAATCATTAGCTGTACATTTTCTGCTTCTTTGAAGTGGTGATAAATGTCCCGACTGTTTTTTTATATAATGTTGTATTTCCTCACAGATCGTACGAGCGGACCTAAAAGAATTGGTTGACTTGGACTTGGGCGGCGCGCCATACGGCTACACTCCCTTCTGCGACAGTCGGAAAGAGATGGAAGGTTTCAGGTGAGATAGATATCCCATTGAATTGAATAGGTGAAAATGAGGGTGACTGTGAAAATATTAAAATTACTTTAAAACCAAACAAAAACTGTAAACTAAATTAAAGTCGGTTGAAAAACATAGCATAGACTTAGAGCTTGTCTAAGCTGAAAAGACGCGCCCCACTACTTAATTATTTGATTTCGATGTGTGAGTGCAAATATTAATAACGACACTTCATCTGTGTGGGTGCGTCGACTGCTCAATCGAACGACGCGTGCTTCTACGTTTTGAGTCTCACCGGCAACTGAATGACCAATTACAACGGCATTTGTATATGTAATGCGTTCATATTTTAAATTTGCTTGTGTGCGTTAATGCGATAGTGGGGCGCGTCATTCCAGCTTGACGAGCTCTAACACGCTATCAAATTATACAATAAAAAACTCCAGCAATCAGGCTTGTTTTTAAAATCTGTTCAGTAATACCTGTATTATAGGAGGTCGGTGCTTGGAACTTTCTCTGAGCCATTGTGTAATTAATGTGTTTGTGGTGTTATTGTGTGTAAATAAATATTTCTTTCTTTCTTTCTTTCTTTCTTTAATTTATGATATTATCGTATTACCCCCAACAGCCAAACTTCCAAACCTAACATACTCCACACACTTGCAGGTTCTGGAAGCTGGGCTACTGGCGGAACCACCTGCAAGGCCGTAGCTACCACATCAGTGCCTTATATGTGGTGGATCTGAAGCGGTTCCGGCGGATCGCGGCCGGCGATAGGTTGCGTGGACAGTACCAGGCCCTCAGCCAAGACCCCAACAGTCTGTCTAACTTGGGTAAGTGTTGGGTGTAGCGCCATCTATAGCTCCCATGAGGAAGCTCAATAATACTGGTAATTATAAGTAGGTAAAGAAATTTGGCCGTTTGGTGTCCGGCGGATTATAATAACCCCTTACACTCGTGGGTGTCGTACAAGGCGACTAATATTTTCGACGCAAAAATTCTCCCGAGTCTCCGTAGGCTGGAAAATAGGCAGCAGCCTTTTCCATTTTTTAATTTACAACACTGCGATCTCCGACCCGCCTACCAAACGTGGAGATTATGGCAATAACCTCCCCTCTTATGGGAGAGGCCCTTAGTCCTGCAGTGGACTATTGTGGGCTGTGATGATGATACGACTTTTATTACTACACTTCGTTTTATTGCGGCTTATACTTGTTATTTATTGAATAGTTATTGCAAAGTTGCGGAGAAGTAGAGCTCGGCCCGTTGGCTATGGCGCTGCGGTCCTCTCCTAAATATTATCTGATAATCGTCTGTTTTGTTTATAGATCAAGATTTGCCCAACAACATGATCCACCAGGTGGCTATAAAGTCCTTGCCTCAGGAGTGGCTATGGTGCGAGACTTGGTGCGATGACGGATCTAAGAAATATGCGAAAACCATTGACTTGGTAAGTTTTTATTGTTATCGTTCATAAATGAAACTGAATGTTTAACTTGAGAATACCTTGTCGAAGAGAGAGAGAGCGAGATAGAGGGAGGAACAAAGAGAGAGAAAGAGACAAACCATAAACGCAAGGTACCATCAGAGAAACACCAGTATTTTTTATGTAGGAAATTGTGGCGCCTCGCCTTTTAAACCAGTCCGGACAATACATGAACCGACTTTTTACTTGTCAAATTGGTTTGAGATATAAGGAGGTCGATAAGGAACTGTGCGCCAAGCTAGTTTATACAGTCACGGGCTGCCAATCGGCTCCCGAGACTGTTCAACCAGTCTTAGGGTCCCCAGCGTCAACCTTGGTCAACCACGTTTCGCCAACGGATGCCTAACGATTGGCGACCTCGTTGCGGTGCTGAAGTTCGACTATAGTCCATTGACGTTAAGAAAATATTGAGTAAAGGTATTTCCACAGTGGAAAATTCAAATAATTTATATTTATAAAAAGATTAAGTTTATTAATGGATAAAAAACACCACTTACTTTGCTTAGAAGCCAGTCTAGTATTTGCTGTTTATTCCAACCGGCAAGGTATTCATTTTTAATATTTTCAACTAGTCACTGTGAACTTAGCTTTCAAATTAGTTGCGACCCGAGGGGCGGGCTTAGGCCGGCGGACAACGATGAACGAACTATTTTCTTATCGCAAATGAAGTATAGCTTCAAAATACGAAGCTGTCACTGTCACCCATCCATCCCTGTCTCGCAAGCACACTGCTATTATACCACGGCCACTAGTTTATCGTTTGCCACACGTAGCTAACCTCGAAACGTGCCAATGACGCCAACTGTATGTTCGCAGTGCAACAACCCGATGACGAAGGAGGCGAAGCTCTCTGCTGCGATGCGCATCGTGCCCGAGTGGCGCGACTACGACGACGAAATCAAGGCGCTTCAGGCTCGCGTACGCCGCGGCCTCTATCAGGCCAACGACGACGAACAGGTACGCTACGTCACATCACATCACATCAGCAGCTTTGAACTGTCCAATACAGTAGTCTGGATTCGATTCAGTAAAATGAAAAAAGGCATATTTTATTTGATAGCGTTTTACCAATTCCACTTCCACTGTGCAAGATGTTAAAATATAATACGTATAAAATGTGTACTTCTAGCCTAAAAGCTACTCTCATGCTACATTTTGTGTGGTTTTGTATTACTGTAACTGACAGATTTAACTGTCATTTTACTAATTCGAATTATAAATCAGATTAAAGTGTAAAAAATGATTATCATAATTGGATATGGTTTTTAGGTTGTGGATTGGGTTGATGTAAAATGAAAATTATTGTTTTAGGAGAATTTTTTCCTTCTGGAGTTGTATATCGATTTGTCATTACTGAGATATTATTTGGAATTTACCCTGAAACAGCGGCGGAAGTTTCGAAATGTAAATGAATATTTTTTTACAGGAAATCGATCACAACGCAGAAGACTTTAAGACCGATAGCCATACCAGTAAGTACTTTTCAGTTATAAAAAAAAAACAGAGAATCCGCAAACAAGTTTTGATTGACCTTTGCATTCTTTTCAGGTAAAGACCACAGCGAGCATACAGAGTTATGATGAGGGAATATCGCGAGATGATATTACTAGTTTGTTTTGTTTATTCCATATTCGTTGTTAAGTGCAATGGAAGAGTGCGAGTGCTTGAGCGTGTGTAGAATATTATTACGGCAATGGAATTAGAGAATGGGCGCTTTTATAATTTGTAACATGATGATATTATCGTGGACGTCCATCGATATAGGAAAGAGGTGGCACTAAAGGGACATGTATTGTCTAATAATCAGTAAAACAAAAACGTTTCGAGACGACAATGTTTTTGTTCTTTGGCAACCCCAAAGCACTACCATTACCTACTAAAGCCACACTCCTGGCATGTTAAATAATGTCCCCTTCATGCCACCTCTCCCCTATATCGTGGACATCCACCATAAATAATATCGTCACGTTACAAATTGTAAAAGCGCCCAATAGTTGATTCCCCTTTGATTCATCTATGTAGCTTATATAAATCAATAGAAGTCGCCCATTGAATTTTAAATCTTTCAAAGTCAAGTGATTTAATAATAATATTTTCATTAATAATTGTAGTTACTTTCAAATATGACATCAACCACCTTTCTCACTTGTCGTCCATTGTCGTAATTATAAATATTAAAATAGTGAAATTCTCTATGAATTGTCTATAGCTCAGAAAATATAGCCATAAATTTTATTAGAAAATGAACTTTTAGTTTTTTGTTATCACATATAGCACATACTAGAGTACCTAAACCTAATGAGCGACAAACATGGTGTCTCCCTCTAAGCATTTTTATTGTGAAGTTTTTATTTTCTCATCTTTTATTAATTTTCTTGTAAGCCGCGAGATAAATGAAAGCTTATGGAGTTTCGAATTTGAGTGAAAGTAGCTCAAAAGTAACTATTTGTGAAATGTACAAAAGCATAGAGATATATCACTGATATGCATCATTGGCTGGTTCATTTGTAATTTATGATTATAACAGAAAGTAAGGGAAGTATTTTTATTAAACGAATTTATATTCGGTATTGTGTTTATTATAATTTTTGAAACGTATAATGACACTTATGATGGTTCAAAAGTGAAAACATCAAAATCTATATTGTTTGTGTATATTTGAGTTAGGTAGTTGCTGAGTATTTACTTATTAATATCTTGAATGTAATTTTGATTATGAGCTAGAATTGTGATATTGAATAACTCTTGTCCAGTGATTCACATTTCAGTGTTGTGTTGTTACCACCACATTTAAGATAATCTATTGTAAGAGGAAGTGACATGTCTTGATGTAGTTGTTAGGGCATAACAGATTATATATGAATAGACTGTATATTTTTATAGTTCAATAGAGTTGTTCTGTTGTGAATAGATATATTCTATTGTACTTACAGTTTCTTATTGTCTTTGTACTGGCGGGCTAAACGTTGCACCAGTGAAGTGAGTTGCTTACAAAGACTGATAGATCTGTGGACCGAATTTCCTTCGAAACCCACTTCGTTGTCATGCGACGGTTACTGGCCTTCTTAAGTCATCACAGATCTCAGTTGCTAATAAGTGATTAGATTTAGGTGGTGACCTAGCTGCTTTCATAATTTTGCATTTTTTTTTATACATTCAATGAGTGTAATTAAACTCTTGCGGTACAATTATTCACGAAAAGCAATTTCCTGTAAATAAAAGTAAAATTTAAAATGAAATTTTGTTTTTTTCATTGTATAATAGATACTCCTCTCAAATAATAATGCGACTTGGACCCATTGCATCGGATGAGTATGAACTTAATTATTTTATAGCTGTATAGTGGACGGAAGAATAAAAGCCATAGTCTAAGTACGAATTTTATTTACAATGAAATAGAAGATAAATCATTACATTAAACTTATTATAGCGTCATTCATTACGTGGAACTGGAACGTCCTGTGATACATAATTTATTCCTAACAAAAACGATAATGATAAAATATAATGAAAAACGTTTCTGTCGCTTAATTTTTGATCTAATAATGTGAAATGATATATAAAATCGGTAGGTATGGTATGGTTTAAAAAAAAGAAAGTTTGGAAAAAGATTTATAAGATAAGGAATGAATTAGTGTAAAATTTTTAAAATAAATTATATTTACATCAAACTTATGCCTATACTTAAAAATTCTACTGAAGTTTAACTAAATATTCGTGCAAAGCAATATTTATAGCGCTTTCTATAAATCTACTGCACATTATTGTCGCGAATACACAATACTACTCCAAACATTGCAACGATATGTAAGAAAAATACTGCGAAATTAATTCGTAAATCGTAAGCACTACAATTATTAATGTATGGAGTTACATTTTCTCTTATTATAAGTACGGTACAAATTTTAGTTAATAAATCGTCTACTTCCTAATAGTAACATTATTTAATATGAAGAAAGAAATTTACACCTTATTATTATGGATGTTAATAAATCTTAGCTGCGTATGACTAGTACTAGTGTATTTATGGATGATTGTAAAATTACTCTTTGGTCAATTTTGTACGCCGCGTCATGCTAAGATCAAGGTTGTGGAATGGAGCGTATAAAGGAGAGTCATGTACAGTATATCGACCTATCCAAAACCATTAAAGGTGAGTTAGATCCTTTATACTGGTTTTGGGTAGGTCGATATGCTGTCATCTGTACGCCATATTTGGCGCCCAACAAGGGACAATTCCGGGTCCCATCTTGGCCGCCAAGCTCTGAATATCGTGTTCAAGGATTCAGAACTTGTGACGTGCAATTAATGCGCTTTGATATAGGCCTATTTTGAATTCAAGTATTAATGTGAATAATTTAGTTGAAGTTTTTACAGGAATGTTTTTTAAACGACTCCAAAATTAATTAGATCTGAAATTAATGTCACCGGAAAATAAAGCGTTTAGAAGGTAAAACATACCTAATGAACGTAATTCTAGCATGCGCTATTCTAATGAACAACTACTCTTTCTTTAGTAATTCAACTTCGCTTAAAATTTTATTCTAACTCTTCAATTTAAGAGATACTATTTTGATACCTATAGCTTACGATTGTAATATGTCTACTGGTTGTCCACGAGATGTCAATAGCAGTGATCTTATAATATGTCCCTACTAGTGGTCTCAGTTGCAATAGTGCTCCTCGGTGGTCTGTCGGCATAGTTGGCAGTCGACGCGGCAGCACCAATGGTAGCGGCAATGGCAGCGCTCGAGTCGACTCGAGCGCACGAGCCGTCGGCCGCGGCCGCAGCATAGACGCCCGCAGCCGCCAGCTGCACCGCTGAGACTCACGTTGCATTTCCTGGGGACAGCGGTGTGTGGTGAGTGCATTTTATTTTATTACACTCCTTTATAGAGCAGCTTTATTAAATGTTTTAAGCAGATAACAAATGGCTTTCAAATATGGTATAACACGGTGAATATCAGATGACGGTAAACAGTTTTAAGGGTTTGTTGTGTAAACAGCGTAAAAAAATATTACATTGCGTGTATAAGAAATCGAAGCTTTCGCTCCGGCTTTCGACAGCAAGAGACGGGAACAACGGCAGCCACCCGCCATGTATACTCTGCGATCCAGCAGTGGGATCAGGCTGTAATTCGTGAAGTACCGCAACAATGGGCGCGAACGCACCTGGATCGACTGACAAAATGTGCCGTGGTATTGGCTCACCTGCCATGCGTGCCCTGCGAGCCAGCAGCAGGGTCTGGCTCACAGTAATCCGGGCTGGGCGTGACGTAGCGCAGTCGCGGGCGAGCGCGCCGCGGCGGGCGGTGTGGGCGAAGGGGGCCGGCACGTGCAGCTTCGCCACCTAGCGCCGATGCCAGGCGAGACAGGGCGGGCAGTGCGCGCCAGCACGTGCGCACCGAGCACGAGCCCGACACGCCGTGGCACGTGCACTTGGTGCGCATGCCGGCGGAGACCACCTGGCCACCAATGTGCAAAATTAATTTACGTTTTCGGAAGTAGAGGAGAATGAGTAGGAAAGCGGACCCTGGCAGAGGCCGGAATAAGCGCTAGGACGATGATGGTGATGATGAATTTACGTTCTCGTCAAGTTTGTTCGAAATTTCGAAAGATATCGGGATTCTGGGCAGTTTAGTTTACTGTCTTTTTGGGAATAGAATTTTGACATTATTCCTCGTTACTGATTTTTGTGCTACTCCAGTGACAAAAGAGCAAATGGCCACTTTACCTTGCGCCCAAACCGAATGTTGATGAGATTAGCGGAAGCGATCAGCGGCCTGAGACGTTCTAGGCGCGTGCGTAAATCCACTTGCGGATCAAAGCGTGGATCGTCCGCTGCCATGCGATATTCGATGTTTCGAAAACGGGATCCTCTTTCTTCGTATTCGTATCTATCAAGAGAATATATCAATTTTATATCTTTTAAATATAATATGCAATCGTTTATCATATATATTTTTAAGTTTATCATTATATTATTATATAAAAGTATTGATAATTTACCTAGATCTGAACCGTTTCCGAGTGGGTCTCCCGCGTCGTGGTGATCGTGGCAGTCGTTTTCTCCCTTTTCGGTTTCTCTTTTTGGTCTTTGGTGCGGCGCTGGCGTTGGCTGGAGCCGGCTGGTCATCCACGAGTATCACCACCGGCGGTGACGTCATCGGCTCCAGCGTCGTCGTGGTCGTCGGCTGTTCGGTCGTGGTGGTCGGCTCAAAGTCGTAGAAATTTTCGATCTTTCCGTCGCGGACGTCTATTTCATGGGCGTCCAAGAATTGCTTCACAAATCTGTAAGGAATATATTATTGACACTGGTTTTGATTTGAAACTTAACTCTGAAGTGGAATAAGAATTGTTTGAATTGAAAAACAAGTAAAGTGAGTCGCTAATAAGACATCAAAGCAATGCCTATATCGATTACGTACCTACCTAGTTTAAGTTATCACGGTCAATGTCTCATATGTTTCATCCATACTCACTTATTGATACACTGGAAGTTGTCGGCCTCACTTGCATATGCAGGTTCATGGTTACGTTTATTCATAGTTGTCGCGATCCCTGAATCCTTGACTGGACATTATCGACTCCGCTGTCATACATGAAACTCAACGAGAGCGACGCGAGTTCTTAGTTATCCCGATTATATCTCAAACCTTTAATTACCTCGCTTACTGCTCGCACTACTGGACGTTCTCCCGCAGTCCGTACTTGATCTCCACAGGGACGACGCGCGTTATAGCTGTCCATACTTCATGATTACTCAAACTATCTCTCCTCTCTGCCCACTGGAAGTTGTCGGCCCCCACTTGATTTGCGTATGCCGGTTCATGGTTACGTTAATTCATAGTTGTTGCGATCGATACCTATCCCTGGATCCTTGGCTGGAAATAGTCGACTCCACTGTCATACACGTAACTCGGCAACTGCGACGCGAGTTCTTAGTTATCCCGGTTATTTCTCAAATGTACCATTACCACGCTTACTTCTCGCCCCACTGGACGTTCTCCCGCAACCCGCACTTCATCTCCGCAAGTTCGACGCGCGTTACAGCTGTCCATATTTCATGCTTACAACTCAAACTATCTCACCTCTCTGCCCACTGGAAGTTGTCCCCGCAGCCGCCCCATTTGAACCTCGCGTGCGGTTCCGCGGGCGTGACGCGCGCCTGTCGCGGGGGGCGGGGCGGCGCGCGCGGCGGAGCGGCGCACGAGCACGCAGCCAGCGAGCCCGCCGCGCACGCGCGCGCCACCGACCACGTGAGTGTGGCGGCAGACACCGCGTACACATACGCTTGCTCGCGGGTGCCTGGTATAGAGCAAGTGTTGTCGAAATTTAGAAACAGAAACACATAAATACAACTCTCTATTAATACTAGTTTGTCGTGAAGTCGATTTTTTTATACCACTAAGGTGACAAACAAGCTTACGGCCTGCCTGATGAATAGCAGTCTCCGAAACCGAACCAGACACCCGAAACCAATCTATCAGTTTACCGAAAAGAAATAGAGTCTATCATATTCCATTAATATGACCATTTAATGATTTACGTTTGACAGTTGCTGGTAACCTCGGTTGGTGGTAAGTGACGATGCGACAAAGGATGAAGTTGCACAATATATTACATGTCATAGTTCTCTCTTAGCTGTTTTCTGTCTTTTAAGTAGGAACGTTATGTATGCTCCGTTTTCGATCTCATTGCCTATAGTGAGAGATTAGGGTCGTGTCGTGTCGTATGAAATCTGATTTATAACGAATTAAGGAATGCTCAAAGTAATTGATAATTAAACCTTAGCACCGATTCAAATAGAAAGGAGTTGACGAAAATTTAAAAACGCGTGCTTCGTCGTTTCAATCATATTCAAGCCAAGCCAGTATTCATATTGTGCTGTAGGAAGGAAAACAAATTACACAGCAGAGTTTAAAAAATAATCCTTTAATGCAGCGTGATCGAGATAACGCCCGCACGCGCGTCCTTAGCTCGGCTAAACAATAGGTCCGCCACGCTTATCACATGGCACATCGCTGTGTCGGCAACGGATCGCGCCTGACTGCACTGCTCAGCAGTACACAGAGTTCATAGAGAAGCCAAGATGATTTATTTGAGTACCTACAGCTTCATGACAAAATAATTCTGTAAAAGCCAACTTTGTATAGAAAATGTTGCAAATATTTAATACCCCATATAAGTAGAATTCGAGAGAAATACGAGTAACATTTTATTATGGCGTAGCACAAAGAATTGCTACGAACACCAAAACCGTAGCTGTGGGTAGATACGGTCCTCTTTATTTTTGTATGAGCGGTGTTGCTACAGCTCTCCCACTCTGTGGTGTCATTATTTAATTCTACGAGTATTATAAAGATATTATTTATTACAAGACTAACAAAAGAGGACGCTATACTTAGCCCGGCTTGCACCAAATTCTTAAACACATTTTGACGTTTAACATAATTTCGTATGAAGTGTATTTATCTTAAGCTTATTGCTATTAAGAATTTGGTGCAAGCCGCCCTTAATTTACAAATTTGTATTCTTACGGCTATACAGCCGGTCCTCTTCTATTCTTTTTAATTTCGCCTGAGGATAACACGCAAAAGGATTCAGCATTTAGTGAGGCTCGTCACCATATCTGGATGTTTTAGCCAGCCTCGGTAAGGCTCGCAGCTATCGCTGTCAACCCCCGCCCGCCGCCCTCGCCGCCTCCACCCTCTGCGCTTGATTCATGCGTGTAATTAAATCTTTTGTCCGTCTCTGCGAAGCTCGACCCTCACCACTGATCGTATTGTAAGCCATTCGATAGCCTCTTTAGTTAACCGAGCCAAGATAACTTCATGCTTTTCAGAAGAAAACTTTCATCTCATCAATAAAGATTTAAAGACTGATTGGTTTAGTTTATCTAAACAAGATTGTAAGAGGCTGTACCACAGATAAGTACGTACAGCACATTGAAAGTTCTGCGGTCCTGGCCACTCAAAAATGTTTGTGTTTTCAATGTTATATTTTAGTTAACATAACAAACTCAATAATTAATTTTTACGTAGGTAATAAATCAATTATTGCCTATTATTACTCCTGGACGGGTCCGGGTGCACAATCCCACTTGAAGAACAAAAAACAGTTATTGCTGAGCGGTACACCACCATTTGTTTGCCCAGTATCTTTGAAAAAGTTAGGGAAAAACGACCATTAAGTCGCATCCTATTGCACCATGACAATGCTTCGGCGCACACCGCGAATAAGACAAAGTTATTTTTGGCATTTGAAAAGGTAGAGCTAGTGACTCACCCCGCACATAGTAAAGACCTGCCACCATGCGATTTCTTTATTTTCTCAAAAATCAAAGATTTTATGAGAGGTAAAAAAGTGTTATTAAAATGTAAAGGAGAATACTTCGACAGCCATAATAGTAGTTTGTGCAACTGTCATATACAAGGGGGTATTTATTTTTTTATTTATTTACGAGTATTTTAATACCTAATTATATGCAGTTGCATACACTACTTTATCTACACTCATATTTTCATGTTAAAATTTCGTACCTATAATTTTCTCAACTTTGCTGGAAGTAAGCTGCGAGTCAGTTCTGTTGTATCTACGCGTTGAGGATATCAAGCGGCGGGAAATTGACTTCACTACTTTCACATTATTCTATTTATTTGCTTCAAACAAGAAAAAACATTAACATACACAAATTACAACAATTAGAAAAAATATTCTGTTTAGCGGGAAAATAATTACACAGGAAAATTTTAATATTGAATTTGAATTATGAATCAGTGTTGCCAGATGGTCTCGGCGGCGTACCCCTAGACTAATTTCGTTTCCCCCTAGAAATCCCCTAGAAACCCTCACCAAGCGGATGGTCGCATGCCGCGATTTTCAAAAGAAGCGATAATGTTCAGAAATGAAAGGCATTACGAAAAGGAAGAAAATGGATTGACAGGAGTGTGTTTATTTCGCTTTTTGGTTACACACAAGACTTATAATCTCTCGATCGGTTCTCGTTAACCAACAATTCTAGGCTATCGAGGAATATATTTTGAAAAAAATCTGCTTCTCCGGCCTCCAAGTTTCGTAAAATGATGGTTTACAGGAAGGTCAGGATGGTTTACACAAGGTCAGGAACCGATATATGGCGAAAAACTGTATTTGGCGTGTTTTTTAAATTTCCCCTAAAAAAACCCCTAAAATTTTGTTCCCCCTATTCTGCCCCTAACTCAGTCGAAAAACCTAAATCTAGGGGGAAATCCCCTGATCTGGCAACACTGTTATGAATTTGTTGAAGACATTTAGGTATCCAACCTACATTTCGCCGTGTCTCGGCGCCCGACAAATATTTTAAAAAGAAAAGTGTTGCATAATGATTAAAATAGTAGTTTATGCAACTGTCATATAATAGTAGTTTATGCAACTGTCATATAATACCTAATTATATGCAGTTGCATACACTACTTTATCTACACTCATATTTTCATGTTAAAATTTCGTACCTATAATTTTTTCAACTTTGCTGGAAGTAACTGCGAGTCAGTTCTGTTGTATCTACGCGTCGAGGATATATATCAAGCGGCGGGAAATTTTCACTACTTTCACATTTATCTATTTATTTGCTTCAAACAAGTAAAAACATTCACAAACACAAATTACAACAATTAGAAAAAATATTCTGTTTAGCGGGAAAATAATTCCAAATGTACACAATCACAACCACAGACTATGAACAGATCAAAAATATAAACAGGAAAATTTAAATTTTGAATTTGTTGAAGACATTTAGGTATTCAGCCTACATTTAGCCGTGACCGGGCGCCCGACAAAAATTTAAAAAAGAAAAGTGTTGCATAATGATTAAAAAGTTATTTTTCGATACAGCTGTAATGAAAATAGTATGGAAAATGCTGTATCGAAAAGTAATTTTTTTAAATTTTATAGACTGGCGTGAAAAAAGTGTATCCTTAAACAACTATTTTCGAATATGTAATTGGAACATTACGATATGAGTGTAGATAAAAGGGGGTATTAAAACATGAGTTTCTGTTTATCATACGAGGCGTAGCCGAGTGAACTTTACAGAGAACTGTACTGCCCCATCGGCCATCTGTTCTTCGAGCTATGTGCCCTGCCCACTGCCACTTCAGTCTGGCAATCCTTAGAGCTATGTCGGTGACATTGGTTCGCTTGCGGATCTCCTCATTTCTGATTCGATCGCGCAAAGAGACTCCGAGCATAGCTCTTTCCATTGCCCTTTGGGTAACAGTGAGCTTTCTTATAAGGCCCACAGTAAGCGGCCACGTTTCAGTTCCGTAAGTCATCACTGGCAACACACATTGGTCAAAGACCTTCGTTTTGAGACACTGCGGTAATTGGGACGAAAATATATGGCGCAGCTTCCCGAACGCTGCCCAACCGAGTTGGATTCGTCGATTGACCTCTTTCTCGAAGTTGGACCTACCTAACTGGACTATTTGTCCTAGGTATGAATAGTCGTCAACAACTTCAAGTGGAATGCCTCCAACTGTCACTGGAGTAGGCACAACATGGACATTCGACATAATTTTCGTCTTGTCCATGTTCATTTTAAGACCTACTTGTTGAGAAGCACTACAGAGGTCATCGAGCATTTTGCCCAAGTCTTCCAGGGTTTCAGCCATGACTACGATATCGTCAGCAAATCTGAGGTGAGTGAGGTACTCGCCGTTAATATTGATGCCAAGTCCGTCCCAGTCCAGAAGCCTAAAGATATCCTCCAGTGCAGCGGTGAACAACTTCGGTGATATGACATCACCTTGTCTAACACCCCGCTGCAGCTGAATAGGTTCTGTAGTCTTATCCTGGAGACGAACTGACATAGTGGCGTTTTCGTACAAACCCTTCAGTGCTTCGATATATCGATAGTCAATTTGGCACCGCTGTAGAGACTGGAGCACCGCCCAAGTTTAGATCGAATCGAAGGCTTTCTCATAGTCCACAAACGCCAAGCATAATGGCCGGTTATACTCTTCGGTCTTCTGTATAACCTGCCGCAGCGTATGTATGTGGTCTATGGTACTAAAACCTTTTCGGAATCCGGCTTGTTCGGACGGCTGGAAGTCATCAAACCTGCGTGCGAGACGATTCGTAATGACTCTCGAAAACGGCTTGTACACATGGGTCAGCAGCGATATTGGTCTGAAGTTCTTCAAGAGAGCCTTATCACCTTTCTTGAAGAACAATATCACTATACTTCTGTGCCATGTTTCCGGCGTTTTTCCCTCGAGGATGACGGAATTGAACAGCTTCTGAAGGGTCTTAAGCACAGGTTTGCCACCAGCTTTCAGAAGCTCAGCCGTAATGCCATCATCACCCGGCGCCTTGTTGTTCTTGAGCTGTTTGAGAGCCATACTAATCTCGTACAGGCTGATGTCCGGGATATCTTCGGTGTAGTGTCGGGTCAACTTGGCTCTGGGGTCTTTTGCCAAACTGGTAACAGGTGCCCGTGTTGTCGTGTATAACTGTCCATAGAACCTCTCGACTTCCCTCAAAACCTCGGACTTGGTCGAAACAACTCTGCCGTCATCCGTTTTCAGTTTCGTCAACTGGCTCTGTCCAATCGACAGATCTCTCGCAAAGACTTTAGAGCCTTTATTCCGCTCGATCGCCGCCTCAATATTGATAGTATTGAAGCGGCGTATATCGCGAGTCAGAGACTTGGAGATCTGTCGATTAAGTCGCCTGAATTGAGAGACATCATCAGGGGATTGGAGACTCATTGCGCGTCTTTCTTCCATGAGTTTGAGGGTATCAGAGATTTTGCTTGTTCTTTTTGTACGGCAGGCTTTGTAAAACTTTGACCCAACCGTATAGACAGTTTCCACGAACCTGTTATTGTAGTCGTCCACGTCGACGCACTCTCCTAGGCACTCGAACCGATTTTGTAATTCGAGTTGAAAGCTCTCGGGGTTTTGGATTTGGATGGGTACAGGCCGGAGCGTGGACCTCATATTTACTCATATTTTCATGTTAAAATTTCGTACCTATAATTTTTTCAACTTTGCTAGAAGTAACTGCGAGTCAGTACTGTTGTATCTACGCGTCGAGGATATCAAGCGGGAAATTCACTTCACTACTAAAGGTACACTTGAAAAGTTACGAAATTTTAACATGAAAATATGAGTGTAGACAAAGTAGTGATGCAACTGCATATAATTAGGTATTAAAACACTCGTGTCAAACTATTATCATACTCGGCTACGCCTCGTATGATAAACAGACACTCATGTTTTAATACCCCCTTTTATATGACAGTTGCATAAACTACTATTACGCATGGTCATTACAACGTAAACTACTAGCATGATTTCGCTAATTCTCGATGATTCGAATGCTTTAATCACATACAGCCTAAAATGTTTTTCTTGATTTTAATTCTACCATCGCCTTAAATATTGTAGTAAGTAAGTAAGTACCTATTTCTCCTTTAGCAACTGCGGGCGGCAGCTGCAGGCGTTCTAGCTTCTCGAAAGTTTTAATTAAAATGTATCTAGCCAGGAGCACTGAAAGATTCCTAACGGTTTTGTTTGTGTAACCAACGACGTTCCGTGTCAATTAATTTTCTAAAGTGGAAAGACAGTCGCAGGAGTGGCGACTGGGGCTGGTTGATAAAAACAATGCTCCGTATTTCGTAGTCGGATCCGGGCTGGCGGCTGCCAACTCCACAATGTCGGCGAACACTCTAAAACAGCAAAAAACTTCCCCATTGTGCCTTTTCTTTTCTATTGCAATCTTAAGGTATATTGGAGTACCTACTTACTTGAAGAGTTTTAGTTCAGCGTCTTATCTTAAACTATCTTAGCATTGTCTCGAATCTTTAAATGAAATATATATTTTCAGTGTAAAATTTTCACTGCGTCTGTATATGTCTAGGTATGTAATTTTAATGTTTTCTTAATAGAAATAAAGAATTTTACTACGAATATGTATGTAGGCAATTAGTACTATATTGAGAACGCCTACGCCTAATTGGTCTGTCTTGCCTTAGGCACTGAAGTTGGGTATCGTATTTCGTGATTGCTAGTGGGGGATTGTGTCTTTTATTCGTCGACAATACTCTGTAAAAGATCAATAAAGGTTGTAGGTACAGTCGGTCACGTCACGACATTCACGACACAATGATGTACAGCGACAGTTGAGCGGGGTTCGTGCCACAGGCGAATTAGGAAGTCATTGCGTGATTTCCACGGTTATTTAATCCTTTGACAATTCGACCTTATAAACGTTGTCATTTTAGTGGTGAATGCAACGCGATCTACTTGTACTCCTGTAGCACAGATACACCCGGCCTTAAACAATGCAACCGTTTGGACATTGAGATCCAGGAAACAATGGGCTAATTTAAAAATTAATTACCCGCGAAGCGATAAATAAAATGTGGATGTGACAAGTAAATAAAAAGAGTGGCCGGTGCGGAACGGCGGCGGCGGGCGGCGCAGAAAGGGCGCTGTCGTTCCGCCGGCCGCGCCGCCACAATGCCGCGCGCCGCTGATTTAAAACACTCCACAAACCCGCCTTATCTTTCATTATGGGCGGAAGTTCTATCCTTTCTAGATGGAACACTCGTTTCCCAGTTAAATAAATCAAGCGATGTCTAGTTTTTGTCTCGGTCAGTAACTCAGTCGTTGCAGTTGGGTTTCCTATGCAGTTCTTTGTTTCAAAATTCAGCATTGTTATCTTCTGTCCAACTGCCTCCGGTAATAACTATAGGTACCTACCATAATTTATTTTCTATGGTCAAAGAGATATCTATTTCATAAAACAGCCTATAATTGTACATTTGAGAAAAGGAATTCGTATGCTTCCGGTTTGCTGTGTATTCAGGAGGCCATGTGGAGTCCGGTACAGTAGAATATGGCACAAATCCTTTCCATTCAGGGATACCTACTAACATGTCTTGCCACATCTACGATCAGAAAAGTTGCAGCAGATTAAAAGGGCACCACCGTATTCTGTTGTGTCTTCCACCCTAGCGATCTCCAACTCCATCAAGCGTGTAGATGTGAAACACTTCACTAATGTGGACGCTCAAATTCAAGCACAGTTACGGGCTGTTGTTGATGGCAATCGCGCATCAGCTTCCAGCAACGACATATCGAGAGGACTTACCTGTCAGCAAGTCCGGTGTGAACTTAGGCGCGAGTTCTATAGAGGAGCAGTTCCAGCGCTCCCCAGCGTGCGCGTCGAGGCAGGCGGCGCGGGCGAGGCGCGCGGCGGCGGCCACGTGCGGCATGGCCGACGGCTGCCGGCGGCACGCGCGCGCCTGACCGCCCCATAGCGCACCGCCGCGACGCGCCTCCGCACACTCGCTCTCAGTCCAGTTGCCCTCGCTCGCATACAAGGATCTGGAAGGAATGGGGGGTTGAGGCGCGCAAGAATGATTATGAAGATGTCTAGGCGTCTTGATTGTATGACGTTGATGTATCGGTTTGGTGTCCTGCAGAATAGACCCAACGTAACCCCTCTCACTGACCCTTAGTCGCAAAATGTCCAGTGATAGCAAAATGTCCAAGTCGCTGAAATGTCAGTGTCATGGTCTGCCGCAGAACCCCCTTAATAAATACGATATACGCCGAATACGCAAAGTGTAGTGGGTACGCCGCAATGTTTGTACGTGGGTAACGAAATAATAAGGATTATTTGTGGCTCTGTTACAGAGCATACTCCCGGCAGAGCCACCTTAGAACCAGGGTTGCTAACTTTTCCAGTCGCCATATCCGGACATTATTCTGGTCACTGAACTAAAATCTCAAAAACTCTAACGGACCATTGCATATTTCGGTAATTTAATGAGACTTAATGACTGTCCTAGTAGGCAATGTCAATGGCAGGAGGTTAAGAGGACGGTCACCAACTAGATGGACCGATCAGTTGAAGGTTGCGCCAGCCAACAGATTCTGCCACGAGGTGAGGCGGCGATAGATAGGAGCGGTTTGAGGCATTTCAAGCGCTCGAAATTGTGTTCATAAAACCACGATCCTCAGTCATGAGAGACAGAGAGAGTACTAAAACGTAATCGAAAAAAAAAACTTAATAATGGTGAAAGATGTTCATAAACAAATAGCTTTTTTCCCGCGCCTTCATCCGCGTAAAATTCGATTACTACATTCCGGACCCGTTCCCGGGAAATGACATTGGATTTCGGGAAAGCTATAGTTTATGTTACTCCCTATGTTACCGATTTAGACAATTTACACATGGACATTTTGCATCTTGGACATTTTGGAACCTGGACTACTACTACTGGGCATTTTGCAATTTGGACATTTTGTTCCTAAATTGCACTGACGGGTGTCGTACAAGGCAAGTGTCATTCAGGTGTTTTCTGTGGACGAATTACAACAGTTCGATCTTTAACTTGCCTGTGGCACAGACAATATGACAAAACCTAAGGTTAACAGTAGATTGCACTTAGGGCCTGCAGTGTAGATATGATGGTGCGTTTAATAGTCATATTCGAAGCTAAGTGGCAATAATCATTCGGACCGAATGAAGTGACACTAATATGCGCAGCCTATATTGTTTCTGCTCATACATAGATAGGTATACCTTAAACTGAATAGGGATTTGCAAGAAATAGCTATTTTTAGCTAACGATATTTCTGAAACTAGGATGGCGACGGGACGGAATGGTAAATGTCGTCATCCTACTCCTACATCTGATATGTTTGCTACATGCATAACCCAGCTCACGCCTTTTCCAGAGTAGGCATAGACCAATTTCTTTTTTTATACCACTAGGATGGCAAACAAGCTTACGGTCTGTCTGATGGAAAGCAGTCACCGCAGCCTATGGACGTAATTGATAGTCGGTAATGCACATTGTTTGTACCACGTGCCGACGGCGCAAGAGAGAAGATGGGGAATATAAATATTCAACAAGAAAATAAATAAAAACCATGTTACTTCGGTGACAAATATTTATTTTAATAGGTACCTAATAATTTAGTGTTAGTGTGACTTACTGTAATCAAGTTAAATTGCTTACTTATTCTATTAGGTACGTACGCTTACCTACGCTACAACGAACGATACGATATTATAAGTGGCAGTGGCTTCGACGTCTGTTAATTCTCATAATCGTGAGTGGTTATACTAACAATAAGTAAATAAGTGCATCGTTTTGTGTGTTTGCTAGTTATTTTTGTTTTCTTTAGTAAGCTGCTCTGTAGAAAACGTGGAGGTGGCCCCATCGTGGCGCCGCGCCGACTCCGGACGTTGCCCACGCTGGAATGCTTCGCACATTTCGTACAAGTAATTAGGAAGGAAGTCAGCCGCTTCGCCTTCCCTCCTACGGAGGACGCGGTACGCTTCACGCAACGTAGGCTTCGGCGTCAAACGTAATTCCAACTCCACTGCCGAAGGAAAATGTGCGGCTAGAGAATAAATTATCTCTAGATCGGACGGAGGCGGCGTTAAATGCCTGTAATTGGAAACTTTGTGCAGAAAATATTCTGACATACTCATTCGAGTATTCGACTCTTCGTATTTACCAAGCTTTAAGTCGTACAGAACAGATTTTTGTCTGCCCGGTCCCCAGAACTCTTGTTCGAAAGCATTATAAAAGCTCTCCACGTCCTTGAATTCGCTCCGGAAGCAGCGAACCCACATGAGCGGGACGCCATCTAAACAAGATATTATAAATGGAAATTGTTTTTCTTCCGACATATTTAACTCGGATATGTAGTATTTAACATTTTCAATAAAGTCCATGGGGTGTATGTCACCACTGTCATCAAATTGTGGACGCTTGTTTAAAGACGCTGCTATTAAATCATTGAGATCGTCTTTGGATAACTGTATGATCGGCTTGGCAATAGTTTTATCATTTATTTCAATAATCTTGTTTCGGCGATCTTCCTTTTTCGACGCGGACGATTTGTCCAATACTTCACCTTTGTCAAGGTTTGGAAGCGACATGTGACTGCGTAATCTAGATGAAGGCATATTTCGGAAGACGTCTTCTTGGCTTTGTGAAAAGCGGACGCCGAAGCCTAATGTGGTAGGTTTATAAATTGAAGCACCATACAGTATTGATTCTTCGTTCTTCGGGGTCTCTTCCTGGCTTTTTTCCTTGCCGACCGTAGTAGATATCCTGTCAACCATCTCCGAAAGGTTTGATACTGAAGATTTGATTTGACGCAAATCGACGAACAAGCTCATGTTTATTATTTGTTAATTAAGAACTCGTTAAGTTACTTGTTTTCGTATCATAGTGGAGAACTGTAACAAAATTGGGTTTAAGTGAGTTCTTTTCAGAATTTTTTACTAACTTTTACAACTAACACTCAACTTTCCAATCAACATCATTAACTAGGCAACTTAACAATAAATTTTATTTCTGTATTCTTTGCAAAAATTTTGATCTACATTTAGATAGCATTTATGTGCCTATATGTGACTGAGAACTACAATGTCGCCAATCTACTTATAGATACCAAATATCAATTTGTTGTGCTAAGATACGTTGCGTGCGTGAGTTTGGTAGAGAAGGCAGCTTACGTGCGGTGGCGGCGGGCTGGCAAACGGTACTACCCGCCGCCAACCGAGGGATGTCGTAGTTACTTGCCGCTTTTTATACAGCTTACGTTACGATAACTGGGTTATCGTAGCCGGAATATTAAGTTTCATTGACGTTCCGCTGTTTCTGTGCCTGCCAAGGACGCAGTTAAATATATCCCAGCCTTCAATAACACGAGGGGACTGCAAATCGTCGTCGCAACTGGTCGCAATAGACGAAACGTTACGTAGCGTAGGTTTAGTGTACATCTCAGTGTACAGCTCTTTTTGAAGAAACAGTTGAGTATGTATTATAATAAAATGTTTATTAGAACACGCGGTTGTCATGGTAAGAGCACCCATACAAACATACCTATTATCTAGTTAGGTACCTATGTAGATAGATAATACTGTAGAATGAAAGTACGTTATAGTTAGGCTGTTGCAGGATATTCAAACTCATTATTAATGCATTACTTCCGCAACACGCCACCACTTTGTTGCAAAATCAGCCAGTAGGGCCTATAATAAATTGTAGCCATAAGTAGGTATCGATGCTTTGGATAATATGGAAAAAGTGAAACAAAGATATGAGGTATTAAAATCGAAGCTGCCGTATGGACTATACAAAGCTATAGAACAGCGAGATACCACTTTATTAGTCGGTACTTAATCTGTGGCATTAACCACACATATTTCTATGAAGTATGTTATTTACTTACTTTAATTATTATTTAAACCCAAACCTACTTAGCCTAAATAACTTAGCGGTAAGCTTGATATATTTTTCGCAAAATCATATACAAAATCTCACCTGGTGCCTAGATATTCATTTTATAATATCTCATATCCCTCATTTAAAATGAACCATTACAATGTAAAATTACACTCCTAAAATAACGTGTTTGCTACATGCACATTTCACTGCTAACCCATTTTCAAAGGGAATCCCTGCCCAAACGTCAGCCAATGGGAAAGTGTAATATTGTTGCAGTTCTATTAATAATTGCTTTTGTTTCGCTTGGAAAGCCGATATCCGTGTAAAGTCGTGGGGGCTCGGGCGTCGGGGCGCGCACGCGACGTCACGTCGGGCCGCGACGCCGACGGGTGACGCGGCAGGCCAGGCCAGGCCAGGGAGGGCGGCTCGCCCAACGGCGTAGTAGCAATTGACTCCGGACATCGAGTCACGGTGCTACGGGCACAAAGCTTCCGTAGCCGTATCTCTATTATGGTTAATTCATGTGGAATGTAATTGTTCCGTTGTCGACCCGGTGCCGAGAACATTATCGCATTCGTCACGCCGCGCACGTGTACGTTGGATCTAATAAAATAATGCCCGTATCAAATTTTACGCGTCTATCTCGATGTAGTAGACAAAGAACCCCGCAACGGCAAAGGGATTTCGCTTTGTCATAACTGGTCGTGGTACATAAAAGACCACCGATCTCTTTGGGAGGCTTGCTTTGTGTTCTGTGTGTAGATAATTTAAAAATAGACCAAACGTGGAGTTACAATGTTTTCGATTGTTATTTTTTAGACTGGGGATGTTTAGAATAGGGTGGGTGCAACAATAAATGATTATAAGCATAGTTAGTAACCATGTTGCGTGTGCGTGAGTACTATTTTATTTTAGAAATTAATTAACGGTCGTTGCTTATTACCTACATTTGAAAAATATTTCACTATAAATAAGTCATAAGCGGCGGGAGAAATCAGTTTAGAGTCTGGATTTGCATTTATGAGAACTGACGTTAATTACGCTGAGCCAGTATTCAAACCCCCGAAGGGGAGGGACAGTCGGCTAATGAAGACCTACATAATATGCCTATTTATTTGGAACTTGTCACTTCTCTAACTACTTATGACTACCTACTTGCTCTAAGCGTTTCATTAGCCGCCGAGAAAAGCCTGAGTCTGTCCACTCAGACAATGGGAAAAACTTCGTAGGACCAGAGGAGTTTCCTGCATTTTAGGGAGTAATTATATTAGAAAGTGATACGATGTAAAGTGAAGCTATGGGAAAGTGGGGTACGATTGCGAAGAGTGATATGAGTACTCATATATACCTGCAGAGTAATTTTATTTGCTGGGCTAATACTGGGGTGGGACGGAATGTGCATTCAATAAAAAATACCTCTGTAGGTATAAAAAAGGTATCTTGGGAAGTTGGGAGTCGCCTGCTCGCGCGCAGCGGACGACTGCCTAACGCGGGGACCTAAGCGATATCTAAACGCTTGCGTTTCGCACGGTGGTGAAAAATCATTTTGAAAAGCTCTTTCGAGCCCTCCAAAGTAACAAAAACACGTTACAGGGCGGTTTACAGCTGACGCGGCTGCAACGCGCAACGGCGCGTCGCTGATTCCGCTTTAATGATGATTAAATGCCGTATGATTGTCCCGGACGTCGCGCCGTGCGTGCCCGCCGCATGGCTTGTGCCACCCTGGCTGATGGCAACGGACTTAGGTATAACAACATAAACAAATTGGTAATATTAATACACATAGATCAAATTCAGTTTTGAAGTATTTCAGAGTGACTGGTTAATCCATACTTTTCACGGGTGTCCAGGCTATTTGCAAGTGTTCAAGGAACAGAGAAGAGGGTAGGTACCTTTTATATACCTGTAGGTACTACCTCCTTCAGTATTTAGTATAATACCGTAAATGTGACCGTGTATTTGTTCTTTTTTTTATCAAAAGTAGATAGATAGGTTTAGGTAACCGCTACGCGTCATGGTTCCGAAGGAATTTAGCCCTGAGGATGACCACAATTTATAAAATCGTTAATTACGAATAGGCTAGTTTATGTATACTATACAATACAGTATTATATTATCTTTGACTATATTTATTTATATATAAGTAGGTACCTAGTTGTAGATTCCTTGCTTGCTCTACTACTTATAGTCTATAGTTAGAGCAATCAGATAAAAGCAAAGCTACACAAAGAAAAAACAAAAAGCCTCTGAAACAAAAACGCCGAATCATTTCCAAGCCCACATCTCATTGTGCGATCTTTGTTAGCGGCTCGAGTTGGCAATTAGGTATATTACCGAAAGAAATCTCAATTTGTTACAATCAAGGGGCCGACTCCCGCCGCGTCGCGAGCGGCACGGTTCATTACACACGGGACAATGATACTCTAATTATGAACCATTCGACACACGTACTGTGCACTGACTGTTAATAATCAAGATCAACGTATTCAATTTATCAAATCGCTATATACCCCACGGCTCTCCCGAAATTGGCCGCATCAATCCTCACCTAAAGACCGATCCCGTACCCGTAACACACCTATTTCACATTTATATGAAAATCACGTTACATGCGTAAGTGGATATAATCGAATATCACAGAGCGAGGGATGTTTCGTACGTAAAGCTTTTGCAAAACGCGCGTTTGCGGGAATGTTGGTATAATTACTAGCATAATTTCCAATGTATATTCCGGACACGATCCCATTCCCGATTTAAATGTAGGGAAACGTAACCATCAAGGAGGAAACGGTATAATTGAAACAAATGTAAGGATTACTTACTCGACAAATTGTTCAATACAACGGCGATTTGTCTAAGTCGTCTCGTTGAAATGAACCAATGAAACATTTTATTGGTATAAATTTGATATGAAATAACAATTCTTGCCTATTTATATTACGTTGAAATGTAGGTACCTACGTATTACGCATAGGAGGAAAAATGCCTACAATTCTTCCATAAGAAGGTACTTGAAGTATTCTCTACTGTTACATTATTTATAAATCTACTTGTAAAGTGTAAACTCAAAAATATTAGCTTAGGTAAGTAGATATATCTAGCTCTAACGCAAATATAGGGATTAAATTTGGTATAATTAAGAGCAATGTATTTGTGAATATCCCTGCGTGCGTGTTTTGTGTTATTTTAGACATTTAAATGACGATGTTTTGTCTGAGCAAATGTTCACCATAAATCTTGTCAGATCGAGCTTGCATTCAGCTTAGCGTTAGCGTGGAACTGCAAGCAGCGATTTCGTTATGTACCTACCTAGCTATATTGTTTGGTTTCCTACTCATCTGTTCTGTAAAATAACTTAGAATTAACGA
This sequence comes from Blastobasis adustella, assembly GCA_907269095.1. Lineage (NCBI taxonomy): Eukaryota > Metazoa > Arthropoda > Insecta > Lepidoptera > Blastobasidae > Blastobasis > Blastobasis adustella. The sequence continues at coordinate 10,068,326 of OU026119.1, read as the reverse complement.
TATAATTTACCTTTAACATGTTTGAGAAAAGGAATAATATTCCAATAAAGCAGGAATCGAAAAAAGAAAGGAGGGTACAAAACACTTAACTAATAGGTAGGTAATTGAACTTAACTTTCGCTAGTGAACTTAAGATAAAATCAAAATGTTAATCTCTAATTCTCTATAAAATTATAGAGCAGGTATAGGTAATCTATTATCTCTCTACATATCGAACGAATTCTGTAATTGAAAGTCGAAATAAAACATTCATTAATTTTTTAAATGGTAAATCAACAATAATAATTTTTACTTGAATTAAATGTTGGATAAGGATTTATTTTCGGTATCATTAATAGATACTTACTATCTTAAAAAATAACATAATAGAGGCAGCCATGCTAGTGTACCCGCCCTGCTTATTAGCATTTGATTTGTGGATAATTTTTTGCAAGCTGTTATGGGTGTTACGAGGGGACCGCCCGTGGTGACGTGCCTTATCTTTACCAGGGAGGAGGTGCTATTAGGTACCTGTAGTCGATATGAGAGTTTGCAGTTTATGTCGCAAACCTTTCGTCGTAAATTTAGTTAAGCATTGTCTTTCATAAAAAACGTAGAATACTCTACTCTGTATACAGAAAATTGCTTACCTGCCTAGCCAATACTGCTGCCTTCTGTTGGTTGGTAGACCCTACAAACTGACCACCTCACCTTACCTGCTTAAGAAGGATATCAAGTACATTAATTGAATGAATAGTCAATTTAAAATCGTTTTTTAAGCCCATGGCTTGCTGTCGTGTCTACAGTGACGGGCGGGCGGCGGCGGGCCCCGCGCGACGGTGAGTCAGCTAGTCGCGCCAGACAGCACGCCGCCCCGCCCGTCCGAGCCTACGCTTAACGCTAATTAAAGATTACTTTGTTATGTTTTATTTCAGCTTTTAGCACGCCCTAATGTATTTGCAATGTTGCACTTACAGTAAAGCCAGGGTCTTCATCCACAAGGTTGAACTAGACTGGAACATCAAACTGAAATGTAGGTAACTAAACATTCCATTCTTACAAATTGTCTTCTTTCTAATAATTGAAAATAGAGCTCCAGTCGTTGGAGTTCCCATGCTATAACTAAGTAAAACTTCATTATTTCACGATCTCAAAGCCCATTGTGGGGTATTGATTAATGAGCTATACATCAAAGACTCGCCGTCGATGCGCTTGAACAAGAAATCTGTGGCTAAAATAAAAGCTGAACGAATCGCTGAGCGAGGATGTTGGTAATTTATGAATTTGTCAGGACAAAGTGAGCATCGCCGGCGTAAATAAACAGCTCTGTGGCGCGGATAAATTCGTGTCAGATCAAATGAATCGTGGCGCGGCATTCTTGCTCTTATTGCACTTCGCCGCCGCCGGAGCCAACTCGCGGGTTCCTAATAGCCATACTGTCACACTAACTAATATCTACTTACTAACAACATACCTTTACTTCATGTCCTTAAGCTTTTTGTATGCTTTTCTAATACACATTAAAGTATGATAAGAAGAGACTCATAATTGGCTACGAGCTATTGTATAGTTACCTAAATATTTTGGAAAATGGACGTTGCGATCCAGTCTACTTATTAGGCAAATTAACCTGAAGCATGCAATATTCCAGACAAGAATTTCACGGTAATTTAATCATCGTTTCCAAACAATTACGTTACTAGCATACTCCCTGCTGCTATTATATTACATATAAGAGAAGTTTATGAACTCGAACGCTGGAAACTTTGGCCCTCCGTGCTTTGAGAAGCCTTTCACAGTCAAAGTAGAGCTTTCGAAACCTTGTGCTACGGTCTATGAAGGGGCTTACTCTCCATGTCTCACTAAAATAGTCATAGGGTATTATAATTTTGCCTGTAGTAATAGGTAGGTATTATTTGAAATGAACTACATAGAGGACACTGAAAGTTCTGCGCTCCTGGCCGCTCATAAATGTTTGAATTTCGTGTGTTATATTTTTTTAAACGTAAGAAATTTCTTGAGAGCATGAGAAATTCAACAATTTTTTTTTTAAATTGGCCGGATATCGCGCGTCAATTGTTTTTTATCACAAGTTGAAGTTGAAGCCTGATGGCTTTAAGTCCGCCAATTGTAATAATTTTAGTGCAATAAAGTTTTTAAATAAATAAATAAATAAGTTCGTCGTCCGTAGCAAAAATAGAATTAACGCGATTATTTTTTAAGATTTTAAAAGTTGACTATCTCCGCGAGACTGCACTGCTCGTCTTCAAAATGCTTTTGGGAGGGAAGCACCTCATTTGAGCATCGTAAGGCGTTAGTACGCAGAATTTGATCGTAGCTGTGTTCCTCTCCATGTTGAAATTCGTGAAAATAAACCCTCAACTGCGATCACTGAGGAAAATGTGGCTACTATCAGCAACAAAAGAAAAACGGCGTATAACCTATGAGGACAGATGCGAGGACATTTAGGGATTGGTAAGAACAGAATTGAAAATACTTACATCAACATTTAAAAGTTAAAAAACTTTGTTGCCACTAGATTCCTTATGAACTCTCTCCAGAACAAAAACGGACTTGAGTTGATTGGTGTAAATAAATATAACTGACATTCAAACATTGCATGAAACGGAAGTGACAGGAGATGAAACAAATATATTGTTACATGCCGGAAAGAAAGCAACAGTCTTCAGTATGTGTGTTCGAAGACAGCAAACCAACAAATTTGCGGCAAGCGAGAAGGCAAAAAAATGATTACGTTTTTTTTCTCCCGGTCTGTACGATCCCACTTGAAAAACAAAAGACAGTTAATGCTGAGTGGTACACCATCATTTGTTTGCCCAGTGCCTTTGAAAAAGTTAGGGAAAACGACCAAGAAGACGCAATCTATTGCACCATGACAATACTTCGGCGCAGACCGCGAACAAGACAAAGTCATTTTTGGCTTCGGAAAAGGTAGTACTAGTGACCCATGCCAAACCTGGCATCATGCGATTACTTTATTTTCCCAAAAATCAAAGATTTGATGAGAGATTTGACATTTACGGGTTCGGGAGAGGCCGTGATAGCTTTCAACCAGTACGTGTAAAACATGCCCTTAGACCAATGGTTATCATGTTTTCAAAAATGTTTGACCAAGTGAAAAAGTGTTTGAAATGGCGAATACTTCGAAAAGCAGTAAATATATTTTACATGTAAATTGTTTTATTAATGGGTTACGCAAAACTTTCAGTTACGTACAGTTAATTTCATCCAAATAGTGACTTGTTCCCTTTCCAAAAATTTAACATTATCTACACTTTCATTATAGAAACAAAATTCATTCGAGAAAATACAGGTTCTAATCTTATTTTATACGTAATAAATTTACCACCGACTTGGTACAGCTAAGTACCCGCCAAGATCCTCCATCAATCAAGAAAGCAATTTTCTTAGTAATAAGGCTAGTGTTGCGTTGCGACGCATAAAAGCAAAGTACCCTTTGTTGTGTGGAAAATATAAAATTGTAAGAAACGTGTGTCCAACACACCGCTATAAAATAAATCTGGCAAAGTGGCTCGTATTTCACCTTCGCCCGCAGGCATATCGCGGGCTCTACGCAGCGCGGACGGGGGAATTCAATAAAAATCACAATCGTAAAAACTAAGACGGTAGCCATATAAAAATACCTAAGAGAGCATTAAGAGCGGTCCCCTAATAATAGGTCCCGCCAGATGCACGGGACGGCCGCCTGGAAAAGTCACAGAGGGAACTCGAGCGAGGGAAATTATTTTTTCGGTCTGCCACACACGGCCCTCGCTAGCTCAGCGAAAACTGAGAGCGCTTCTCACGGGAATCACTTACCTCCACCGGCCATACTCGTCCTTCAGGCACGGGGTCGCCATAAGAGGGCATATTAGTTTTGCAGGTTGAATTTGTAATTTTACTTCCGAGAAAAAGATACTGGCGACTTATTTTGTACACGTAGTTTTTGCTCCGATACTTCAAGCTCATTTTCGATTAAAAATTCCCACCTCCGTTCATTTACATAGGGTAGAATTTTTTTTTAAATCATTTTTTTTTAAATCATTTCTTTTTGCTCACTTCATCATCATCATCATCCAGGCTTCAACCACGGTTCAGGTATAATACTACTCCTTATCTACTTATAGACGCCAATACTTATTTTCCTTGGCCGGTCTCTTTAGGTATCCCTTATCTGACGGAACATTTGTTTCCCACGTAATTTATCAGTCTGCAAGAGACGTGGCTTTATCTGAGATGACATGGATGTGAAGACTTCCTCGAATGTGGGAGATTCGGACGTGGTCTTTGGGTGAATCTCAATACATATATCCATCGCAGCATCCTCATTTCCGTGACAGCTCCTGATGGTGCCGCTCTAGCAGAAGCCAAATCTCGCTGCTTCATGGCTAATGACAGTCTTAGGGACCTGTCGCTCCAGCGTTACTGGCATCTTCTGGTTACAAATTACCCGTCACCTTCCGCTATTTAGCCACCCGCGGGTATTCAGGCTTTGACATCTGACGATGTCGAAAAGTATTTGACCATGCGGACGCATTTGTATTTGTTCACTTGTGGCGCCTATTTAAAATTGCATTTGCATAGGTCCCATCATTATTTTTTTAACGCACTTGCTTGTAAAGGGGCCATTATTGAACCGGTTTTTATTTCTATTTGTAGACTACTAGCTGGCACGGCGCGACTTCATTCATGTGGTGTCCTATTCCTACGCTACCCTACCGCTATCCTTTTTATACACCTACCCTATACCTAACCTACATCTATCCTACACCTGCCGTAAGATAGAGGGTAGAGTACATACCCTAAGTACTCTACACGTAGGTACCCTACACGTACCCTACATCTACCATCCCCTTTTTTCTTACATACAAACCTTGTCTTGACAATTATAAATCCATTAAAAAAATAATTAGCTAAATAGGTGCAGCCGTTCTGTAATTATGCGCAAAATGCGCATACACCTTGGGTTACATTATTGCATTTTCCTAGGGATTTAAAACTTTTTTAAAGATAAAATATAGCTGATCATTATCAGCGAGTAACATGCACATTGCACATGCTACATTTAGCTTCCTATGGGTGACAGATTTTCAAAATCGGTTAAGTAGTTAGTAATGGATAACCATAACAATCAAATCCTTCATCTTTATAATATGATAGTATGAAAATTACTTGGGTTATATTATTGCAATTATCCTAGGGATCTCTAATTTTTTAAGGATAAAATATAGCCTATGTAACTGGCTGATAATGTAGCTTTCTGTAAGTAAAATAATTTTTAATATCGATGTAGTAGTTTTTGAGTTTATCCATTAGAAACAAAAATACAAATTTCTTTATAATATTAGTATAGATAACTTATGCGTGCTTTTTGCTTTACATTACCGTACTCCTGCAATACCATTTTTTGGCGTGCGGTAAAGCGATGTTACATATAAAACTATTTGTGTATAAAATATGTAAATCCCTACGCAAACACCTAATCGGTTCCCGTAAACGTATTATTATGACAGTTTATATTGTTCAAACCCACAGAATTACCAATAAAAAATTATCATCTTGGTTTTAATGTTCCGGTTGAACTCTCACGCACGATGACCCGGGGTCCGCATTAACCAAGATCCAGGATTTGGCAGATCAAGTAATTACAGTGGAGCGAGTGCCATCCGACTTCCGTCCCGGAGGTATCATCAGTCGATCACGGTGAAAACGTTATTTTTAATATATTTAAGTGACATGATAATACCCAATACAAAATATTTCGTTACCCCTCTGAGGCTTGCTATATGTTTACCTACTTATATAAAAGGCATTCTCACATTTTGTCTGAACAGGCAGCAGACACGAGTCCAGCTAACATAGCAGAGTTCATACCCCAGAAATAGAACAAACGTTAGGAATATTCTAAACATTGTCGTTTTTGCTCTTTTGTGTTATATTAATAAACAACTTTGCACTCGGTACGAGTATGGGAAATTATTGTTTTGTCAGAATTGCATTTTGCCTTATTAACAAAAACGATGCAACTTCGGAGTTAGACAAATTAAATTTCCATTCACAGCGTGCGGTACGAACCCGAGCGTTATTCCGGCGTACAAAGCTCAATTATTATAGTGGGGAAATATCTGCAGGACGTAAAGGCTGCCCCTGCGTTCGTCGTCCCTAATTGAACGTTGCACTAATGAGCGCGGTTCGGTTGCAACCCGCAATTATGGCTGAGATTACACCCGGAAATAACCGGGAATGCGAGCTTCGCGGCTGACTGCCCATCGCCAGACCGATTTTCATCTATCTCCGTTATTAAAAGACTTGCTAGATTCACAAAGCATTGTTAGATTACTAAGTACTTATTCGTATTTAATAAGTGATTTAGTACTGATTGTTAGGTTTGAGAACTCGTTGCTTTGTCACTAAGCCAACGAAAATAGGTTACCTTTGAAAACTATTTAAGTCAGTAGCAAAGTAGGTATTAGATACATGCGATCAAGCGACGTAATGAGGTGGAAAAATACGTAAGTGTAAAAACAATGTTTGTTAACTCGGACCGAGTTAAAAATCGATATCGTGTGATATTGGTGTATGTCCACTATGGACAGATTATGTAGGTCTGCGTGATGTCATCTTAAAAATTAACTAAAGTACCTACTGATGCAGTTTTCTGATGCAGATATTACTTAGCTATGGGTAGAGCATTTCACGGGGAAGCTTTGTTTTATGCGTTTATTTTATTTTGTTTTTTAGAATATCATTGTATCCTTAGTGTGTGTACTGTTCCTAGATGTAAATTAAATTACATCGGAAATTACTGTTGCTATTGTTGTTGATTGAAGGCGGTATTATAAAATTGCATTGGTTGTGAACTGTGAGACCCCGAGCCCTCGTACGCGAGAGCAACCGCTGAATATTAACGCCAAGATAATATTTTAAATTTTTAAAGTATGTTTATAATAACTAATTCTTTAAAAAAAAAAAATTCTAACGAATTCCATTCGTGTACCTAAGTAGTTTTTTTAAGGTAGGTTATACTTTTTGAATTATATTTTTATTTAAGTATTTCATATTAAAATACTAATTATCTAAAAATACTAGAAGCACTCCATATTATAAGTAGGATTTATTTTTTCGAACTAAATACGCTCATTCCGAGATCTCTGTTTCATTTATATAAATTAGTTTAACGCTTAAAATTATTGTTATATTAATTTTAATATATTAAGTAGTAAGGTACTTACAGCCACCGGATCGCTTCACCAGATTTCGGCAAAAACACAAAGAACAAAACAAATAAATACACAAAAATTGTACGCATCACAATTCTTTTTTACATTATTAAAAAAAAGTAAAATGAACCAATCATAAAGGGAGTTCGCGTGTTTGGCGCGAAAATGATCTCGTAGTTTCGTCAGGGGAGGAACGCTGCGCAGGGAGCGCGGCCCGCGTGCGTCTGCGAGAGAATGCACGGCGCGCGGCCAGTGGTCAGGCCGTCAGGGCGGACGAACTCGGGCCCGCAGAGCGCGCCGCCGCCAATAGACGGCCAGTGCTGACCGGCCATAGATTATAGCGCGTTGAAAACCACCCCTATACTTATATTGTAACTAGCTTTCTGCCCGCGGCTTAGTGGGATTGTGTTCAAATGTGCTATGTTGGTAATTAGTAATTACCAAGGTAGCATACTCGAATATAATTACTAATTCCGCACGAGGCTCGGAGGATTGCAGACTGAGTCGAAGACGAGGGAGACATAGTTTCGAGTTCGGTAATGTAAATAGAAACAAATAAAAAAAAAATGCTTGTTTTTGGATAAACAATACCTCCGACACTCGTATCATACATACACTAGGTATATGTACTTTTAGGTCACGGACCTGAATTAGATCATATAAATGTGAATAAATAATAATAGCATATAAATTAAATACGAAATAGCCTCAGGGAGACTTCGCCCAAGTAGGCAGGGGTGCTAAAGCCAAAGCTGGGCAGTCTGCGGCACGGCCGGGCGACCACGCGCTCCACGCTCCCTCCACGCGGCACGGCACAACCCACTTATCAATTCAGTCGAGTGGGCATTCATTCATTGAGAAGCATTGTGCCTATTATGCACGGATTCGGTGCCCATTTATCCGTTCACATGCAACTTTGGTAACCGAAACGTCACAACAGTATAGAGAATAAATTCTCACGAATCTGTTTGGTTAGGTACCTTTGGGATTCTATAAATTGTAACTAAGCTCACGGGGTACTACTTGTAATAAGTGGGGCTACTGAAAGTTTCTGGACCTGGCCACTTACAATAAAAATAAAAAAGCAGTTACGGACTTTGAAAATGGAACGAAACGACGATGGAGAAACGAGTCTACATCTATCTCATAGGCGGGCAACGCATTTACACTGGTGTTGCGAATGTCCATGGGCGGCAGTGATCACACCATCAAGTGACCTGCTTGCTCTTTTGCCTCTCTCTGATTTGAAGTCAATTGACGACTGTTTCCACCCACTGCAATTTTTCTATACGCAAATCGCTTTTAGAAGTTTGTAGACGTTATCTTCCTGCAAGATCTTTCAGAACCGTTTCGAAAGAACTTACAAATTACTTGAACCAGAGCGATCAAACGTGGTTTAAGATGAGGGTTACGTTTACAATATTTGCTTCATAGGTAGTTGTTGGATTAATCTCGTATAAAAGTATGAGTTCACCGTTTCTTCACGAGCAAAAACTTTTTTTTCGCTCATGTTGAAAATACTGAAGATACTAATTCATGTGGGGACTATGATCCTCTAGTACCATCCTCTGGGCCCATGAGAAGCTCGCCTGTACATGGCCTGCCAGCAGGCAGACGGCCGAGGCTCTGGCGAACCGGACTATTTCTAACGGGTTGTGCGGGTCGGATGGCAGACAAAACATTCTGGTAAGAAACCGGGAAATTATACACGTACAATATCGGAAAATTAAAAAAAAATTTAACTTGCGCTAGAAACATCCAACTTTATTGTGTGAACATAATAATGTCGCAAGCGCTTGCTGCAAGGATAAAACAACCGTATATAAACGTGACACTTGGAGCTTCGGCAACTCGTTAAAATTTGCAGAAGTCCATTTATTGCGAGTGTTCACACGATGGAAGGGGCTTGCGCAAGTAAACTTGTGCAAAATTTATTGCTAGTGGACACTTTGTATTTCTGATAATGTTACTTTTTAATTTCCGAGACTGACAGGTTAGGATAGGTATTAAAACACTCGTGTCAAACTACAGTTGCATAAACTACTATTTTAAAATTTCATAGACTGGCGTGAAAAAAGTGTACCCTTAAACGACTGTTTTCGAATATGTAATTATAACATTACGCTATGAGTGTAGATAAAGAGTATTTAAAAGATCGAATAGAATTTTAAAGATTGTTCACAATAACATGTCATTTCAAGGACCAATATCTAATCTAATGTGATCATAATTGCTTCCCAAGCTGTTCAGATTGTGTTCAAGTATCAGATTTTCCATACCAGCTTCAGACATTATGCCTTTAGTAAGCGTTATAATAATATACAGATCTTTTTACTTTTTAAAAATTCACCGGCACCTGATTACATCATCAGACCCTGAGAATAACCTTTCCCTGACCTGGGATTTAACAAACTTCCCGGTAATAAATTGAATTGAAAATTTTATACACATGTAAATTGGTGAAAATGCAATACATATTATGGTATTAGTCAGTTGATCTGATGATGGAGAAGGAAGGTGGTCAGCGATGTTTTTTATGTTAGGCTAGACAGGCTTTTCTGACTAGAAACCATCAAGGTGGCCATTACGGTTTGTTATTCTGTTAAAAACTGTCACGTGGTGCCTGAAACTGTTCAACTAGTACTAGGGTCTCTAGCGGAAGACCTTGGACAATCTCGCTTCGCCATCGGTATTAGAACTCGTAACGGTGCTGAAGTTCGACTAGCCTCAAAGTCTGAAATGGTCACCCATCAGTTCTTTGATTCTGCGTGCGTTGCTTGTATGTTATTAAGTAATCTTAGTTACGTACAAGTACTTTTATTTTATCATAAAATAATATCGTTTGATTAAATAATATTCAATTTACGTCGACAATACAACGAATTCTCGCGGTAACAATCGCGACCGAGCACTGCTTGAAACTGCTTAACAATGCCTGTAAACGTAACGTCAATGTGTGCGTGACGGAAATGGCGCATTGTTTCCAGTGGACCTTCTGCTTGGGGCGGGCCGTTCTTTATTTTGTGTCCTTAGGTACCAACGCCAACTGACAAACTTTTTAGCGATAGCAAAAACGCGTTATTTAAAAAAAACTTTTATGTCTGTATGACACATAAATAACTTAACATTCTCTTGCCAATGACAGCTGCCAATCTTACAAAATGTAATTCAAGAAAAGGAACATTAGTAGAATTGATACCTTCCTCCTTTTTTTTAAGTCGGATAAATTTTTTTACTTTTCATACAAAAGAGTTCAACGCGAGCGACGCCCTCGTTGATATCTTTTAATATGAATTTAACATCGACTCCAAAAAAAAAAAGTACCTATGTCACTCGTATGTATTATATGTTAGTCCGTTAAGTTAAAGCAGTTTACATGGATAATTATAGCCGAATTGAAAAATCTCTATCGGGCAACTCCATTTTCTTGCTAACCGTTTTCATGTCAAGAGTGACCGATATCAAGTACGTTTAGTAAGTAGCGTACTTGATTATGATTTAATAAAGTCATCAAGCGTTTTTTACACGCTTTTAAAAGTCACGATCTTTGATATTATGTTAATGCACTAAATATAATAGATAGGTAAGTACATCTAGATTACAATAGAGTAAGACGCATAATTGTGCCTAGCCGGAGTACCATGAAATGCAACTTTATAACTGTTTATTATTATAATAAAAACTTCACTGTTACAATATCTTTATCACCAGATCAGCTCACTGATACCATGATATTGCATTGTTATTTAACTTACATCATCATCATCTTCTCGTTAAATCACGCAAGGCACGCGTGGACCCAGGGTCTGACTTCCTACTTCTCTTGATCTACTTCGTAGGTTCTTCCGCATCCTTGGTGGTGAGTTTATTGGTATGCATGCCATTCTTAATTACTTCTAGCCATTGCTTCTTGGGCCGGCCTCTTCTTCCCGTGCCTGGCAGTGGTGGCATTGCCAGACATTTGTTCCCACGTAATTTGCCGGTCTGCGCAAGACGTGACCGTACCATCAAAGGCGGCATTTTTGCAGGTTGTCTGCGATGTCACGAACGCCAAGGCTACCGCCAATGTGGGCGTTTAGACCGCGATCTTTGCGTGAGACTCCACACATCCACCGTTGCATCTTAATTTCCGTGAGGCGAAGCTCCTGCTTGTGTCGCTCTAGTAGGGGCATAGGGGTATACAACAGCAAGACCTAGGTCTGGTCTAATGATGATATTTTAATTTTGTCCCTTCAGCTTTACTGGCATTTTGGTGTCACAAACTACACCCGTCACATCCCGCCATTAGACCCAAGCCGAGGATACTGGGGCTTTAACGTCTACGGGAAACCCTGAGACTGTACTGACTCCTGTCGGATGCGAGTGCCCACAATACTTTCACCTTTATACCGCGGTAATTGCTGCTGTCCCGCGCCGGCCGAGCCGTTACCTTTGAAGACTACAGTAATGAAACTACGCCGCCATTGGTGCGGTATTTTTCCAGTAAGTGAGCATCCTTATTTAGGATGCTCACACCACGAGAGCCCATCGATTTTCGCGCCTTACTCGATAGAGACTCCGTCGGGTCCGACAGCTTTCCCATTCTTGATGCTGCGAAGAGCCGTCTTGAATTCCTCAGACGTTATTTGTGGCACAAGTCCTTTATTCGAAGGGAGATCCGGTCGCTGCACCTCTTTGCAAACTGTTATAATTTGTAAATTATAAATTCTAGAATGGTATTTCAATGATAGTATTCGTCGAGATCTACAATTCGGTTGACAGTTGTGAAACTTTAAACTGTCGGGAACTATTGATTCTAGAACGCTAGTTATCAAGGATAAATTGTTTGGATGGCGCTTAACCTGCACACCTCAAAGAGCTCATCTAGAGATCAGCGGACAATAGTGGTCCTCGGCTTTTATTGGCTGACCAATTAATGTAGCTTTTTACTTGCGGGGTATTCAAATCCACGGGTTTGCGCTTACATGTACCGGACAACATTGTGTGCGCTCAAAAATAAGGAGGGCAGTATCAGGCCGATCACGATTGGCAACTCCTTCCGAAGACTGACGGCGAAGGTGGGCTGTGCAGTGCTGCAACCGAATCACATTTCAAGCAGTTTGAGTTGATGATCCCGGGCCTGCAAACCTGAATGCTGAGACTTTTAACAAATCCAATCTTCCCGGATACCTAAGGTTTTTAGGGCCGGAGAAAATATGCTATTGGTCGCTTAAGAACACCTAAAGAATTTAAACCCTCATGTCGCTTTAACTCTTTTCAGGCTGTGTTTTGGGATGCAAAAATCACGTACTTACTAGGACAGCTTCCACTTTTTGGCTCCGCTCCTTTGACGTGATCCTGAGGAATGCGTTGGAATCGGTTTCAAATGTGAATTTAGAGGCGGAACGGTGGACTCAGGCGCCATTACCCATTATATTTGGTGGATTAGGAGTGTGCCGTGTGCAGGACGTTTGTTTGGCAGCTTTTCTGGCATCGTTCCATGGGTTACCAGTCTTGTTGGGGGGAAAATTTTTATTTCACCCGAGGAACAGATGATCGGATTTCGGGATGATGCCAGAAAGCTTTGCTAGCGTTGATCCTAGGGGTCAAATGGGCTGGGATGACGTCAGCTGTGAGCGGGTGTTAACGCAGTTTCTGGACCGATATTCGGGTACGGGCTCGGTTGGACTGAGGGTAGTATCACAGCCGGAGTCTGGTGTGTTGCTCAACGCGCTACCGTCTCCTCACCTGGGCACACGGTGGGACGGCGACTCTTTGCGGGTGGCGGTAGCCTTTCGCCTCCCCTGCGACGTATGCAAGCCACATACTTTGGGGTTGCGGCTGCATGGTAGAGGCCTACATGCGATAAGTTGTTGCTGACACCGCCTAATCTTATAAATATTTTTGTCAATGCGCTCATTATTTGCTCTGAGTATGAGTAAGTATTAATTTTTTTTTAATTTATGCCCTCGTATAACTTCGCGTTCTATCTCAATAATTTCATTTGAAATCCTCATAATCTTAACGTCTTATAATACCAATATAAATTGATCTTTCGTTGATAATCCTTCATAATTTTTGACATAAGCATTGTGTAGATATCTCCACAAACTTATCTGACCCGGCGCTGTTGTTGGAATTGACATGACATTTCAAAGTGTCGACACTGAGATCCAGCTTTGGCCACCGGGTCACATAAGTTTGTGAAGTTATACAAGGCTGACATCAAGTTACAGACACGTCACCACAAATCCTTGTGACCAAAACTGGAACTAATAAGTATCGCCAATGGAAATATCGTTTGACGGCAATACTAAATTCAACAATAGCGACGCCTTCATTGGGCCAGATAAGTTTGTGAAGTTATACAAGGCTTATGTCTCAAGGCTCATGATCAACGACTTTTTGATTAGTAAGTCAGTGTCTATCCCGCCTTGTGCCAGGGACCGCTTCCCTACTTTTCTTCCTCCACTTCGCCCGGTTTTCAGCATCAGAATTGGACCCGAGTCTCTCGCACGTTGCGTGTGGACGCAATGTATCGGTGCCTAGTCTGTAGTCTGTACCACGCCAACGCGCAAATACTCACGGTGAATTCGCTCCATCTGGATAAGGTACCGTGGATACTTACCCGTATCCGTTAACTCCTCCTAAACCACGCAACGGATTTTAAAGAAAAGTAAAGTAAAATACGTATATTTCACTCAGACACACCGCACAATATTTAAAACAAATACATAAATCGACGGAAAAAAGATACGATAATAGATAGATTTTGATGTGATTTTCCTGTCAGGTTACTTTACTACAATATTTCATAGAAGGTTTATTTATAAGTACAAGTAAGTGTTAAGCCGGGGCAGGTCGCTACTTTAATAAAAAGTATGAGTTGATGAGAGGGCTATAAAAAATTAATAAAACAAAATACCTTTTCGGTAACAATACCACATTTATTTTATCATAAATTACATAAGCACTAAATAAAATACTAATACCATATTAATTAAGATAAATTTCATCATTTTACACTCATAATTAGTCTATAAGGCTTTTACTATCCATTATCAATAACTGACAAGTTTTTTGTAATTTTAATTCAAAGTATTTTACACTCAGATTTTAATATCAGATCAAAATATAAGAAGAAAGAGTTAAAAAATCCTTGTTTACTTACCTACTACAGTTTGCAACAAACATTCAGTTATTGATAATAAATATTTGTTTTCAGTGACGACGGTTACGTGTTCATTAAAAAGAATTTGTATAATTTTATGAAATCGTTGTCATTACATTACAAACAGTATTTAACAGTACTGCTTAAAAAGATAATTGCTTAAAGATAAATTGATATTGCTTATGATGTTTATCTAGTGCAATTTGACTTCAATGTAATAAATAAAATATCCCCCAATAGATATTTCGTATTTCTGTTTAGTTGGATTCATTTATTATGTTATGTTGGCTCTTGTAATATCAGGACCACATAACATTTTAGACCAGTGCGCCTACTCACTAAGCCCGTAACTCGTACGTAACTACAGATGTTAAATCTCACTTAAACCTGTTCATAATTTGAAAAATAATACTTAAATGCCATTTATCTGGATAAAAACTGTCCTACATGTTAATCCAATATTTATTGCTTCATAAGTTGTACATACAATATTATACATTTATGAAGTATTAAGAGGTTTCAGCTGACACAATTCAGAAACAAACGTGTACTACTTACACTACTTATATTATACTAACCGGGTGTTTTTCAATCCTCAGATAAAACTAAAGTCTAAATAATGAAATCGTATCATTATTTCCTATATAAGTGAAGACAAGGCCGATCCATGTCTAGCAGATAAATTCGAACTTAGGACACACTTAGGATTGAAAAACCCGCCCTAAGATTATATTATATATACAATCAGTAGACTCCTGATGAATTTAACCCTTCTTATAGACGCGCACAACTCGTCAGTAAGTACAACAATAAAGGGTTCACACTCACAATATGGGCTGGATTTATTGTAAAATTGCACTAGAAAAACTGAATGCACTAACCTAATGCGATCTCGCTGTAAAGGAAGCATATTGTGCTAATTATACGTAATTGGTCAAACGAAGGCAGTACCCTATCGGTGTAGCTGGTGCTATATTTTCTTTCTGCTATACTGTCTGATTATGGCTACGTTGTAGCGAGGTCAGGCAAGGTGCGACAAGTCGTCCAACTCGGGCGGCGGCTGCTGGGCGGCGGGCGCCTGGGCGCGCGCGAACACTGGCTTGGCCACCACCGACACCGGCGCCTGGGCACAAGAAACGCAATGTTAAGACAGGGTTAAAGACCGACGGAAGACGCCAGGGGGGGTAAACATAGTATAGAATATGGGGGCGGGGCACAGGAACGGCACAGGAACAGCCTTTCTGGAGATCTCTGGGGAATGAGTCCCTGAGTGGGCAGGCCACCGATATTCGATGGCTAGCGCGTTAAGTACCAACAGGGCGCTAAGGTTTGAAGCTGAAAGTGATGGGGACTGACGTACTTTTGCTGACCAGCTAGCGCCACCATAATAACGCCATTTTACTGGCTTAAAATCAACTGTCAATTTTGAGTGTTTTATTCTGCCCAAAGTGCTTGGTATCCTTTAGAGGTTGTCGCTCTACGCGAGTACTGGTGCAGTCGTTCGCTCGATCATACTCGTAGAATCTCGGCATTACTACATGTTAACAACCAATTATAAAACTTCATGCCTGGCTGTATTGCAGCCGCTTATTGCTGTAAAAAGATTGCCTGTTTAGAAGCTGTGCCCCTTAAATAATGTCGGCACCGCATCCACTCCCCTTAGCTTACAGATATCCTGAACGGTGGCCCCTTTCCATCTGACGGACCGTCCGTCCGTGTGTTTCCCTAGGCAATAAAAAGTTGATAGTTACCTGGCTGACCCCCCCAGGCACGAGCGTCTGCTGGTGCGGCGGCGCCACCACGACCACCTTCTGCGGCCCGCCCGCCGCCGGCCCGCTCGTCACCACCACCGACTACGCAATACCATGCATGCGCACACTGTACTATACTACTGCATACATGTTTTAGACTTAGCCTGCACGCGCACGTCAGACTTCCTGTAGGCCCGATAGTAGGACAGTGTTTACAGTACGGTCGACTAATCTAATACGACTCACTCTGAACTATTTTGTCACATTAAACTCGCTCCTTTGCCGCACAAGAGAGGTAGGCAAAGACTATCGACCGCCACTTTGCTCTGTCCTGACTCCTGACACAACTTCCAATGATTTAGGGGTCGCCGACTATTCACAGATTTCTTTTTTCTTATACTCTTGCCACTCGGATCCTAGCTCGGTCACCTACCTCAGCTCATCGTCAATCACGTGATTTTATTTTATTTACATATTTGTGACAAAATTGTTCAAGCATCGAGGTGTTTCCGCGACCATACGAGAACTTTTTGGCTACGGTATTGAACTCATTTTCGCAGACATAAAATCTGACGTGTGCGAGCAGCCCTATGATAAGACCGCACTGTGCTGAAACTGAGCGGAAACTGGATCGTAATTTCTATGGCCGAAATTAATTTTCAATCATTTAATTTCCAAGTTATAAGTCCGCGGGCGTGTAGTTCGTGTATTTAGTAGCCAGTACGATTTCGTACCACAGCGGTTCAGTTCCCCATAGTCCGGTCTTGTCATTACGCCACAGAAAACGAATATATGGTTAAGTTTTTATTTTATCAACTCCAGCTTCGAGACCAAATCGCTAGTATGTACGTTCTGCGTCGTTCCTAAATCCTACTAAAAAATAATCTTTGTAGCGCAATCGACCTTCAACCAAAACTCGAAACTGATTTTGGGTCGTAATCTGTATTAACAATTAATTATAATTTATATTACAACCGTGTGTCGTCAGCCTAACTGAAACCGTTCTACGCGAATGTTAAACGATATTTTTATAATAGTATTTTATAATATGGTATCATCTTCACACTCTTGGTACACCATAGTCTACACTGGGGTTACTTTGATTTACCGAGTGAGAGGGCCGAGATTTGTCACAACAATCTAAGCATCTTTTGTAACTGGTGATCTGCTGTGATGCCAACATTATTGATTTTAATAAAGTGATTTTCGTTCTGGTGGTTGCGCTAAGTTTGCGGCTGGTGCTGGTAGCATCAACAAGATTATTTTTTGGCAACTCCTATAATACCAAAAATATTGGATAAAGCAAAGATAGAGCCTCGACCTATGGAGAATGTAGACTGTCACTCTGTCACTGCTCTATACAAATAATTCAATGTCACACAAAAAGCTAGTACATTAAAGGCCACCAAAATTTTACAATAGCTGTGGTTATGGAAGGTTATTTGACAACTTATAGCCGTTCCTTTTGGACACGTTATATGCACATTAAAAAATGAAGCAAAATATAGATTGTGACTTCAGCTGTGAGAAGGAGCGTACCTTCTATGCCTCTATGTCCAATTTCTTTGTATAATCTATACATAGTATAAAACAAATAAGTCAAAGCACTCTCAAATTCTTTAAACTTGTAACGGATTTTAATGTGTTTCAAGGGGAAGGTTTATAAGTAAAAAAAAGGGTAGGTAGGGGTAAAGTAGGCGTACACGAACGAAGTCGCGCTGAGTCCACTAGTACTACTATATATCTACGACCAATCGCAAACGTGCATGTGTCTACGATTTTTTTTTATATATTGCCTTTTTTTGTGAAGATTTATATTGTAATACCAGTCTACTGAAATTATTAATATTAACGCTACTGGAAAGTGACATAGAGTTGCGGTAAGTGTTTCGCTATAATTCAAACGGGTATTTAGTTAGTTAAAAATAATACATAAACACAACGTCGCGCATTATCCCCGTAGGGTGTACAAGAATAATATTGTCCAAAAACCATATCATGCTTTCAATTTTATGCATTAACCTCGTGCATATTTCCACAGTCAAATAATAATATTATTCAAATTTACACACTCCAAACCACTGACGACGATTCTCTTTAACAGGTTATTAAGAGCCATAATATTAGTTTTTTATTATAAAACAGAAGAGAGAAAAATTACTTAATGTAGGTAATTTACATGCAGACCAAATAAAAATTTAACTTCACACATACCTGGACATTTTGACTACGCACGATGGTTGGTTGGGACGAGTGTACAACAATGTGACCAGCGCCACTTGCCGGTTGGATGCTCTGAGTGGAAGAATACTGAAAGTAAATAAAAAAATTTGAGTGAAGTGATGTACATTGTAAGATTGAAATAGATAGACCCATACATATGGAGACTAATAGAGATGATATTTCAGACTATAAAAAGAGAGAAAGTCTAATTTGAATTGGGACACTGACGCCCGAATACTAGAATGTCCTTTAATTTTAAAATCATGCTATCCCTTTTGAATGTCAAAAAGTGACAGCATGATCTTTAAAGAGCCTTTAAAGTTATAGTCTAAGAGCCCATGACAGCCAGACCTTCCTATTGTCCGTAAATATGAAAGTTTTTCCATGTGTGTCCCCAACACAGGTAAGAATGATCCCCACCCATGAAACCTGGATCGCGGTTCCTTTGGCAGGTAACAGGTAACAAAGGTGTATAAAATCTTATCTCCAATTTATTAAGTTACCAAGCTCAATTTTTTTGTATTTTATTCGTAACAGCATTAATACTCACGATGCTCATTGCCAGACATATAGTATAGTTACAACCCTCCGCCGGACACCCCTAAACTATAATTCTCTGTAATTATACTTACCTTATATTAGGAAAGCTGAATTTTATAAATGTTATTCAGAGAATTATTAAACTAAGTTTTCTCAGTAGCCAGACAGTTTTTTGGGTTCTATAATCCTGCCAGACGCATTAAAAGTGTCTAATAGTTGCGAGAGTGGGGCTCATGTGCAACAACTGGTGTGAGTGAGACAGAGCGCTCGGTTCGTTGCGATCGTTTACTGCGCATCAGCTGTCGTATTATTATGTGTTGAATGTTTATGCTCATAGTAAAACGTTGCGTTGATTATTTTAATACTTGATAAAATAAATGTGACAAAGATTCTTGATAAATTATTAAAAAAAAATCACTAAACGATTTGGAATAAACGATAGTTTATTATTATATTATGTTTAGCAAAAGATTGCAATGAACTGAGCGCTCTGTCTTACTCGCACCAGTTGTTGCATATGAGACACTTTTAATGCGTCTGGCAGGATTATAGAACCCAAAAAACTGTCTGGCTACTGAGAAAACTTAGTTTAATAATTCTCTGAATAACATTTATAAAATTCAGCTTTCCTAATATAAGGTAAGTATAATTACAGAGAATTATAGTTTAGGGGTGTCCGGCGGAGGGTTGTAACTATACTATATGTCTGGCAATGAGCATCGTGAGTATTAATGCTGTTACGAATAAAATACAAAAAAATTGAGCTTGGTAACTTAATAAATTGGAGATAAGATTTTATACACCTTTGTTACCTGTTACCTGCCAAAGGAACCGCGATCCAGGTTTCATGGGTGGGGATCATTCTTACCTGTGTTGGGGACACACATGGAAAAACTTTCATATTTACGGACAATAGGAAGGTCTGGCCGTCATGGGCTCTTGCTCTATTAAGAAGCATTCGAGTATTCAGGCGTTAGACGTGATTCTTAATGACGCGATTTAAAACGAATCCATTGAATCATTAAGCATATATGACGGAATTTTCTTTTGTTATTTGATAGGTACCAACATTATGTAGGTACTAACAAAAATTATAAATCCGTTTATCAAAGCAAGATCTAAAGGTTACCTGAGGCGTTTTCTGCTGGGAGACTATGACGAACTTCTGCGGCGGCGGCGTGATGGGCGCGGGCGACTGCGGCGCCGACGCCGACGTGATCACCATACTGCGCGCCGCGGCCGGCTCTGCGACCGTACACGGTTATTGTTAGGCTAATTTGGGACATTAACACTTGCTGCGAACCCAAATATCAAAGAGTGAAAACAAATGTAGCCAGATGAGTCGTGCGCACAGTTGTATGGCCGCCGAAATACACCATATGCGTCCGGCCCGGCCAGCTGAGTCCGCACACGCGCGACGCGGGCCATAGCCGATCGAGACCGATTGTGTTTGTATGGACCGGCGAAACGAGTCGCGCACTCGCGTAAGACCAATCAACTTGGTCTCTACTACGTAAGTAGAGATAGTACTCACATATCCTCATGTGTAAGTTCTATAAGTGAAAAAAAAACCGGTCGCCATCACATCCTTTTGGCAGTTTCGCTTTTCAGCCACGTTATAGTCACGAAAAAGAATAGTAACTTCATAAAATGTCTAAAAAAGAAGGAAATTTTGTATAAAGGCCGCTCCGTAGATGATCCACTCACCGGTCTTGGCGCCGGTGTGCGCAGCGTGCGCGGTGTGCGCGGCGGACGTGGCGGGCAGCAGCGGCGGCGTGCAGGTGACTACCGCCACCGCGCCGCCGCCCGCCGCGCCCGTTGGCGACGACCGCTGCTTGCTCACCATCTGCTGCAGACTCATGCCCAGGTAGCCGTAGTCGCGTCTAAGGGGGATAGTTCACATTAGGTAAAGTACGTTTCAATAAAAATAAAATTCAAGATTCTTTATTTTGTGAAACACAGGTAGGTGTTATGGATACATGAAAAGTGCTTTTGAAATAACCGTGGCCTTCTCTACGTTTTTGGTGTCTACTCGAGACCATCGTGATACTTCTAAATATCGAGATAAAATAATAAACTCCGATAAAATGATAATGAAAACAATTTAAGTCTACTCTGATTGAATTTCAGAATGACATTGGGGTAGGGCGTGGCATCTGAGAAGCAAAGGGCTATTCGTGATATCAACTACCTGAAAATGTTAGTCATAAACGTAAAAAACTGCTACAGGATGGCATTTTCTCATATTTTTTCTCTACGTTGTATAATTTCTCGTACAAAACAAACAGACAAACAACTAGTTAAAATGTCACGTTTTGTTCAATAAATACATAATATAATTATATTTAATATTGTGTAATTACAAAACAACAGACACTCTCGAAACTCACTGCGACTTACTAGTGACCTGATGCATTTATAATTTTTGACGCTAGACTCATCATCATCATATAGTCGGAAGATGCCTGCTGGGCATAGGCCTCCCCCAAAGATCTCCACAAAGGCCGGTCCTGTGCTGGTACCTGCGATATTTACCAGGTCGTCGGTCCACCATGTGGGAGGCCTACCCACGCTGCGTCTTCCAGTACGTGGTCGCCACTCGAGAATTTTACTGCTAACTAGACTCTACATTCTACATGATAGGCGACAATATAAATTATCTACACGCTATAATGAATCAAAATAAAATAATGACAGGTTGTTATGTGATAAAAATTATACTGTAACTAGCCTACGTTCAATCTAAGTAAAGTATTTGATGTCTAACTCCATCTTTAGCCATGTCAATTCATTATTGTACACTAAAATACTAATTCCTACCCCTTAAACTACACTACGTACCCCTTTACGCTACACAATCCAATATTCAATTCAGTTTACACAGCTTACCCAGACCGCATCGCACCTCTTCTTCACCTCGCTACTAATATTTTACGACACCATCCACCTATACAAGGCGTAATTTTAGATCGGGCACCGGTAAACAGAATGATAACTACAACGTGAATTGTACGTTTTTTTAGGAAATTTCTGCCTAAATTTTTATACTATATTAAATTTCCACCCTAAATAAAAATTAAGTCTAAGTATCGAGTATGAGATCTAGAGTTATGGACTATTTTGCGCATCTCTTTTCAGTTGTAAGCTTCAATTCAACATCCTACCTTGTTAATTTAAGTTACTATGTTTGGTAGTGTATATGATGACACGCATGTCATTCTTAACGGCGTCTAGCCATAGCTTTTTGGGCCGGCCTCTCCTTTCTCCTCCCATGCCTGGTGGGCCTTTGTTCCCTACGTAATTTGCCCGTCCCTGCTAGACGAGGCCATACCATCGAAGGTGGCACTCTTGTAGCATATATGCAATGTCACGGACGTGAAGGCTACTGCGGATGTGGGCGTTTCGGATGAGGTTATAGCAAGAAACTCCACTAGTCTACTGCATCTTAATTTCCGTGACCTCAAACAGATGTTATGTATCACAGTAAAGCTCATTTAAATGTACTGACTTGTAGTCGTCCGGCGAGTCCGGTGGCTGTCGCAGCTGCCTGACGACCGGCGCGAGCACCTTTAGCAGTTGATGCTTCAGGTTCCCTGCGGCCAGCCGGTCTGCGCCGCCCACGCCGCTCAGCGCGCCCTCCAACCGCTCGCCCAGCCAACGCACTCGCGGCAGTATGAATACCTGTAACAGAAAACGTCGTGTCGAACTCCAACCCGAGCAAAACTTGTCAACTCTTGTACTATACATACACACACACCCGTTTCCCATAGTGGTAGCCGGTAGACAGACTATAGAGTGCCACAGGCTACGACCCTAACACGACACACCTCTTTTGCCTCTTCCACATTCATACATCTTCTCATCTTCAAATATTTACGCCGGTGGAAGATTAATGATACTTCTCGTACATGTCTCGTTCTAAATCATGAACATAATTTTAGCTGCAATTCATCCACTACTGGACTTCAGTCTTGGGGTTAACCCCAAGACTTCCATACCAATTGACTTTATGGTATATGCAGCTATCCTGCTTCATACAACCCCCAGGGTCACCTGTACATTTCCAGACTGTTTACGGTTAAAGCAGAATCTGACTAATGTGTCCCAAATCGAAATTTCAAGCAATCTCCTTAGAGTTATAAGACACGCAACGTTTTAAATCCTAGCTTCCTCATGTTGGTTACACTTTATATAAACAAGGCATATATATTGGCACCTAGTTATTTGGTTTATTGTGTCATACTACAGAAGAAAGAAATTGTAACAAAGTAAAATTACCTTAATCACTTCTGATCCAAGTTCAGCTAAACCCTGAACGGCGCCATAAAGCGACGCTAGCGGAGTCTTCTCTGACTCCTTCATAGTAGCCATTGATGGCCCACTCTCATTATTTGTTTGTGACGGACACTGCAGGGCTCTAGCAAATAACCTGCACCCAAAACAAACATGCAATATATTAAAAAAATCTTCTTAAAAATAATGATCTTGGAATATTTTATATTGCATACCTGGTGACTCTGGTCTGTAAGTTATTTGTAGAAGTATTAAATGTCTTGCATATTTGTGCCATTAGCCTGGCAGCGAAATCACGCAATGCCCAGTGGTTATCCACCTCTGGTCGGAGGCACAACTGACGAGATACTATACAAGTTGATACAGATGGAATCAACTCATGTAGCTAAAACAGGGACATATTATAGCATCAAAAAGCAAAATAAATTAGGTATATTATTATTATGTTACAAAACCTTTACTTACATATTTCTCTAAATACAATGATTGATTATCAAGTAATGCTTTGACCATACGCATCAAATATATCAGCAGGGCAAGATTATTTTGAACAACATTCACTTTCACCCCCTCTGATATAAATGTGCACATTCTTGGCAGCATCTCATGGAGCCCTGGATCACATGCAAGAGATTGAAGAGCCTCCTGCAACAAAAATTTGGTTTATACTTTATAATAATAAATAATCGTGGACAAATTCAAACTAAGCAAAGCTTGTGCTATGGGTGCTAGATTACTGATATACTACTTAAATACTTTTTAAATACATACTTATTATACAAAGAACACCCAGACCCGTAACAAAAATTTAAATTCATCATTTCAATTTCTGCCCGGCCGGGAATTGAACCCGGGACTTACGAACCATTGAGCCACTCAGGTCGTCAATATCTTCGTATATATCGTAGTTATGTAGCTGAAAGAAAACTTAAAAGTGATATTTTTACCGCTCGTCGTCCTTCATCACTGCCAACACAGGCTTCAGTAATTTCTTTGTAGTACAACTGTTGTTCCACACTTAGCTCGTGAGTAGCTAGTTGTTTAACATGTACTGACTCGGATGCTTTCAATCTGGCTGCTTTACCACACATTGGCTTGCCTGTAAATTTAATACGATCATTACCATAGGTGACTACCCTATACTGCAAACATACATTTGTTGTAATATTATGGTTTGTTGAGCTACATACCTGCAGCATCTTTGTTAGTTGGTTTGCTCAGTTTGCTTATGGGATCAACAGACTCAAGCTTTTGGGCCTCTTTGGACAAAGGTGGTGGGTTCTCAGGCACAGTTGGCTGCACTCCATCTACACTCAGCCAGTGAGCCCTGACTGATACATCAAGAGGTACTTTTGGTGGTGGGGATGAGAGGATTTCTGTTAAATCAATTTCTTTTTCCTCTATAAAATGCAGTTCTCTTCCACCTCCAGATGCAAATCGAAAAGGAATGTAATCTGGCTGGAGAAAACCGTATTGGGGCTGGAAATAAGAAACAGCTGTGAGTGAGCAACCACATACAAACATTTTTACAATGCAGCTTTAACATTAATTTATTAACAGCAAACCCATCATACATTGTATTTGATAAAACAGTTATTGACAATCAGAATTTAATTATAAGATAGTATAGGCTTATCAGTTGTCTCTACTGCCTTCCTGCCTGGTTATGAACAGCTTAAAAAGTTGAACCATATTTTACAATGCTATATTGAAAAAAAACATGGAATAGTTCCTGATCAATACAACACCATATTGTAATAAATAATTTTAGGAAAAAATTGTGATCCTTCCTGTATTATTCAACGCTACTCAGAAATAATAACTGACATTAAACTGGTTACTCTACCTTGGAGTAACAAGGCTGAGAAGTGAGAATATGCTCAAAGCCTATGTATATTGATATCAAACAAAAATTAGAAAATGGTTAAAAAAGAAAACGATGGCAAAAAGGGGTTTTCGTTTGGACTAAATATTCAAAGTACTTACTTCAATATTCTTAATTTTTAGAGTATGGTCGATATCAGCAGTCGAAAGTTTCTGTCTCTTAGAGTGATGCATGAACTTCATGGAATCTTGTACAAGAACTTTTAGCCGATACGTAACATCGTCAGCTAATTCTTTAGCGGCGTCATCTCCAAGACTTGCAATGCCAAGGCTTTCTGCAATTACTTTCATAGAATCCACTGACAAAGATGATCCATACGCAAATTCAGAGTCACTCATGGTGAACTACCTATTGATATAATAAAAACAAACTGCCAATATCAGAATCCCATTTAGGTGGATATCTCTTCAAGTTATTTGTTTATTTAGTAACTGTAAAGATTCTAAGATAAAGAAATTAATTATTTCCGCAACTACTACAAACACGCTCCTCCATCCGATAAATAAACTCGGATTTGATTGACAATGACAAATCGACAACGGAGAGTTTGGACGACAGAGACAAAAGCTCTCAATCAATCAATCAATCTTTAATGGCTTTGGCACTGATGCATTGCTCTGCGAATGAGAACTGCGAAATAGCCATAGATAATTTTTTTTATATAGTATATTTATGTCTGTGGAAATAGCTGCATCTCGCTCAAACTATAGCGACATTTATACTTGCATCCTTAAGCGTACTCCACATGTCCGCCGAAACTTTTGCCGGGACTTTGGTCGACCCTCTACATTCTCGCATATTAGGGATGTGATGGGTGTTAAAACGCGTCGACATTATATCGATCTATCGGTGTAATATCGCTATCTGCTGTAAACAGGGTCAGAGGGTCATGGTCAGGGTCGGAAACATCAACAGAGGTGATGGCAGCTGCTCTACTGTAATCACTTGATCTACTAATATCCTGGATCATGGTCAAGTGTACCCCGAACCTGTCACGGGAAAAAGCGCTAGGAATATAAATATAAAATCGATCGAATCGAGACGACAACAACCTATCTCTACTTAGTCTATGAAATAGGCGAGACATGCCAAACATGCACGGGACTACACGAATGTAGGCGAATACTCCCTCTACACTCTCGTATTCCCGCGAAACTGTCCACAAGCGAGAAAAGGCGCGACATAGTACTGCTATCTCTTTCGTCTTAGTATTGGGAAAAGTAAACAAACGCTATCTCGCGGCGCGAGCTGTGTAGCGGACACGCTTGTAATAGCCGTGCAGCTGTCCGCGTAACTCCGATAGTACGCCGCCATCTTGATCCAATCCTGAAGAATGACGTCACAGAATTCGTGCCGTCTAACTCAGTATCGGTCAGAATGGACGAAATGAATGCTATTGGGGAGTATATAGTAGAGATGAAACGGATAGTTGTTTGGCCCGATACCGGATATCCAGCCGGATATTTGGCAGGACATAGTCTCTGAACAAGTCTGTGCAAGCTATGAGCGTGGGTGGGAAATTAGACAACTGCATGTGTTTACGTGATTTCAAGTCTTTTTCTTTTTTCTGAACAATTCTTCCGACCTCGGGCGGTACCCTCGATTCTAAATACGGGCATTAGCCCCCAGCATTGTGACCCAGAATGTAGTGAAAGATTATTTTAAGCTCGCATAAGAAGAGAAACGAAACCGCATACTACCTCTCAATGTAGGAGCAATTCGTATTTTAAACCAATTTTTAATCATTTCTTTTTATTTACCTTAGATTAACTTTGCTAAAAATTTATTTGCTAACCTACCCACTAAATGAACAACGAGTAGGTACCTAATCAACAGTGCTTTGATAAAGGAATGTTTAAAATTTTTGGGATTACTTTTTTCCTATGAATAAAATCTTTTTTATTTACTTTTCATCATAGATACCTATACCATAAATAAAAATCTATTTTGTCTCCTTCAAATTATTCCCCCTCGGGTATAATCCACTTGTGCCAACGTTTTTTCCAATCCTCGAAGCACTTAAAAAAGTCATTTTTTGTGATCTTGTTCAGCTCCTCCTTCGAGCTGTCTTTATCTCCTCATTCGTGGCGTAGCGTCGTCCTTTCATGGGCCTCTTCAGTTTTGGGAACAGGAAAAAGTCACAGGGGGCCATGTCTGGGGAATACGGTGGCTGCGGCACCATTACTGTGTTGTTTTTGGCCAAATATTCGCCTAGAAGCAACGATGGGTGAGCAGGGGCGTTATCATGGTGCAAAAGCCAGTTTTTGTTCTTCCACAAATCCGGGCGTTTCTGGTGAATTGCTTCCCGCAAATTGCGCATAACTTGCAGGTAATATTCCTTATTGACCGTACTATCCTGTAGCAAGAACTCATGGTGCACCACGCCCCTGCAATCGTTTGTTGTTGACGTGCTCGGGCGTCCAGCACGCTGTTCGTCCTTCACATCTTCTCAGCCCTCTGAGAACATTTTGTACCACCGAAAAACGTTGCTTTGGTTCAAGGTAGCTTCACCATATGCCACAGTCAACATTCGGAATGCGTCCGCGCACTTTATTTTGTTTTCACACAAAATTTGATACATATTCTTTTATTCATTTTTTGGAATAGACAAAAATCTAAGACTAGCCAAAACATATCCAAGCAAAACAGCTGTCAACAATTAACTAAACATTCAAAATGATCTCTTATAGGTACATCTAGATCCGGTTGAACGAACAAATAACTCTGACGGTTACCGTATTAAATAAAACAGCGTCATCTACAGTGCCACAAACATGTCTGACCGGGTGACAGCGTCGTTGTTGTTTTCATTGACATTACATTTCAAAACGGCAACACTTAGCTCCGGTTTTGACCACCGGGTCGAGGTTTGTCAACAATCTTGTCAAGGCGCCAGATATAACATTGTTAACGCGTACAATAATTGTATGGACAGTGGTAACCATTCCAATAGCTATGTGTAATACGTCGTTGGATAGCTATTTTCGAGCTGAACAAAAGTAACTGGCGCTAGTTCCAAATATTAGTCCGTTTGGGGTTATGCTATACTAAACATATCACAGTAATAAGTATTTTTTTTTCTGTTCTACCCACATTTCATGGTCAGAACTAAATCCACAGTGTTAAGCGTACTCCACATGTCCGCCGAAACTTTTGGCGAAACTTTGGCCGGGACTTTGGTCGATCCTCTACATTCTCGCCTATTAGGGATGTGGTGGGTGTCAAAACGCGTCGACATTATATCGATTCATCGGTATAATATCGCTAATTTACTTTAAACAGGGTCACAGAGGTGATGGCAGCTGCTATACTGTAATTACTTGATCTACTAATATCCTGGATCATGGTCAAGTGTACCCCGAACCTTTTGTGTACCGCTATGTACAATATTTGAGTATTAAAATTCTATACAATATATACTAAATTAGACCCTGTTTACATCGAAATATTTCCATATTTATTTAAACACCGAAATATAACTCAATTTGAAAATAATTTTCAATCTGTCTTTAATGGCATGTTGTTTTATGATAAAGATTTAAATTATTGCAAATTCACAGCATTACGAAAAACATTTTTGTCCCAATTTCTAAAATTGATTCCCGATAGCCGCGACTACAATTGTTTATTTACCGGGAAAGGATAATCCAGGTGTATTTCCATACTTTCGCTTTCACTTAAATGTGCACTACATTATACTGTCTTTTAAATGGTTTAATTAGAATTTTACTAGGAAATTATAAAATTTACACCGATGTTTCAAAAGCAGCGTCTGGGTTTTGGCGGATGCTACACGCTCGATATTTCTGATTTTCTAGAAATCCTGTGATCCGTATCACGATCCGTGAGTCCTAAACACTCGATAAATATCGTGATCCAAGATCGCAATCCCTGTATCACGATAAATATCGAGCGTGTAGCATCCGCCTTTACGAGCTATAGCAACGTGGTAAACGTTCAAAACATTGCGCGCATCAATTTCTTACAACTCATTGAGACGGGTGATAAAACGGGATAGCAAGATTCATAATCATTGCAGAGTGAGCGAACAGGGAATATTTGTGAATTGTTTCTAGTCTGTTCTGTCTGTGGTCGTCGGTTCATCCACACAAGACTATTGTCAATCTATCTTGTGTCGTGTGGAAGCCTCTTTAACAACGTTGGCAACACTACGTGGATGCGACGGACGACGAAAACAAACGGCAAAAAAAGCTTGAGTGGAAAGGAACGTGAGTGAATTGAATGGAAGGATCTCTTCTCTTGTGTGTGACGAAGGCGAAATTTCATTTCACTGATTTTTTACCTTTACCGACTGTGACCGTTTACCCCACGCGATATTTCATTTCTCTTCTTTTGTAAATATTATATTATTATTGCGTGAATATTAGGTGTGAAAATGTATAGAACTAAAAAAGACGTTGACAAACATGTGGAAAACTTATTATCTAAGCTATCGGCAAAAGAGGTAAGATCAATTCAAACGCAAACCACGCATGGGTTATATTTTGATATAAAGATTAGGTATGTGAAATTAAATGCACGCATATTTCCAGTTCAAATCTAGAGCGTATTCCGTGGCACGACTGTATTTCGACGTGGGGGACTATTCAAGCTGCCAAAAATACGTTGAGCAGTACCTCGCGCAGAAGGACAACAATGCAGCGGCTCAAAAGCTTCTTGCTCAAGCCTTGCATAGATTAGGCCACAAAGAAAAGGCTCTGGAACATTATAAAACATCACTGGATATCGACACCACGCAGTCTAGTACCATTTTAGACAGTGAGTAATGATTATTTACAATTAACATCTTTAACCTTCATTATAACCAATATTTAAAAATTTATGGTAATATTATCGAAAAATATTACAAGTAAAATGTATACCAAACATGTAAAGAGTCTGTAGAGTAGTAATGAATACCTACATGTAGGTATACAGTTTCATAAACCCTGGGCTTGGCACTATTGCATTTCTCTACCTACCTCAAATGGAATGTTATCTTTGTTATAGCTTTAGATGTTTAAGTGTAATTATTAATGATAATATGTAGTAGAACTCCCCATTATAATAAGGAGTAGACTAATAACTTTAAAGACAAATCTGTTCACTTGATAATCCTGTGTATTAGCCCTTCACATATACAATCTAGCTCTAATGGATAGCACGCGAGAGAGACAAGGGAGAAATTGTGTGACACCTCAACATAGATCCTGACTCTTTCATCTTAGGATTGATATAAGGAAATAAAGGCTCTCGCAGTATGAGCTATGTCACAAACACTTGTGCTAGCTGTGCTATCTATTATTTGATTTGAGTAACACATCAGTAGAGTATTTTTTTAAGATTGTTCAATTGAATGCCCAGTTTTAGTGAATCACGTGCTTCAGATTGGAAATAAAGTGGACCCTTTTTATAATGCCGTTGGTAATACCACTGATTCAGTTATAATGCAATAGGCTGTGATCATATTAATTTTAAATGAACTTTCAATTAAAGTTACAACAAACTCAACAAATTACCTTTTTTACTACTCTACCATGTATCTATAATGAATTGTGTCAATTAATGTACATTTCGAAATTTACTTATGGCTCCATTGTGGCTAATTAATTTATAACTTTTTAGTTTCACCTTTGTGGGATGTCTTACTCCAACTAACATAATATTGGTTTATTTAAAAAAAAAGTAAATTATATTTAATGGAAAACCATGAAGATATAGTTTTGCAACTGAAAGCGTATCCTGAAAAAATTTAGAAAAGATCATTAGGCACCTTTGTATGGAAACTATAACTACGGCCTACAAGAAAAAAATTTAGTAGAATATTTAGTTAACCATTTCTAGTTTACAAATATAAATGTTGAATTAAGGCATATAATGCGATTCAGGTAAAAATGAAATGAAACATAAAGCTAAAATATAAGAAGGTTCATGACATTTATTTCGGTTTCTTATTAAAATAAAATAAGGAGAGCCGATGGCCTAATGGCCAACGGGTCGGCCTCGTAATCGAGAGGTACCTAGTCCGATGACACCTATTTTCGACTTGTCTTACGTGCAAGTAAGCCACTGAAATGGTTTTATCTACATATTTTTAGATAAATATTCACTGATAGTCACTGATAACCAATTATTTTATCTACACTTATTTAGATTAAATTTTCACTGATTATTAATTTTTTACATTTGATTCCTATGGTTTAAAAATTAATAACTATACTTAAAATTAAATATAGGTTTGTTTCATACTTAACAATAAAAAACCAAATTTGTTTTTGTAGGATTTCAGTAACTGGGTCATTTTGTGCCCAATGACCTTGACCTTTAAAAAAATTTCAACCACAGTATAGAAACAATCAGCAGGTCATCTTTATAGAATTTAATGGAACTTTAAATTTAATCAAATACCGTGAAATGTCAAAAGGTGCCAGTAGTCTAGCGGTTAAGGTATCATTTGTAAGCGAGAGGTACCTAGTTCGAATCCCGCTGCCGCCATGTACCAGTGACTCTTTTCTGAGTTAGGTACATTAGTTGACTAACCAATAACAACATTGTGAACCATGATCCAACCTGGCAAGTTCCTCTAGTAGCAGGGTTACGGGGGTCAGATGGCAGTCGCTCCACTTTAATTACTTCACCTGCCAAATCCTGGATCATGGTCAAGGCGAACCCCAGGCCCCCTTGCGCGAGAGTACAACGGGGACATTAACGCCAAGATCATTATTTTACTGTGTTCGTCATAATAGAGTAAAGTTGGAACCTTGGCACTCTGTTAGTTTTGACCCACTACCTGGTATCCGATTGAACTGAATTTAGCGAGCTGATCCGCCGATAGAGACGGGAAGTGGTCAGAGAAGCTCTTAAATGTTTTAATGCATTTCTATCAAGTTTGAGCTTGTATGTCTTGTCTTGACGAGAATTCTATTCCTGTATGATACTCTGGGTCTGATGATCCATCATCATGCATGGCTTGCCTGAAAATGCATGGCTTGATCTCTTTTTATTGAAACTATGCAACTATTGTGCATTCCCTGGTCAAACGCAAGAAAGTTATTATTTTGAGGACATGTCCAGGACAAAATACTGATTGTTTCTATATACTGTGTGTATCAGATAACAGGGTAAAAAATTTCAGGGTACGCTTACGCTTGCCAATTAATTATTGGGTGAAAAGTGAAAGTGATGGGCAATGTAATAGATTGTAAGGGCGCCGTAGGTTATTCTACGTCATTGAGTACAAGAAACGATTTGTGGGTCTCCTAAATGTCTACTATCACTACAAAGTGGATTTTTTCTTGAACTCTATGACGTGGGATAACCTACGGCGCCCTCACAGTCTATAAAAGAGGTGGCAGAACTTAAGGATATTATTAAAAATGTTTTTGGTAGCGCCCCAAATGAAAAAAAAAAATATATATATATATTTACACATAGAAAACACCACAGTAATAAACAGTAGTGTCTCTGTCTTATTCATAAAATTTATTGGAAGTTGCATTTGTTTGTTTCTTTCAAATTTAATACTTTCAGTCTCAACAAACACATTTTTACTAAAAGAGGTTCAAATTATTTTTATGATTAAAACAGTAGTGTAGATTTTATGTCACTCGACAATATAAAATCCACAATATTAATCTTGTATAACCCATAAGCAGAATGGGGTGACAATATTTTTTTAAATGTATCTAAAATAAATTATGTACATGTATTTTTTTTTTCTCTTTTTTAGTTTGTGAGCTCCTAGCAGATGATGAAATAGTAGTTGATCCAGGACGTGCCAAGTACTGGTGTGAAAAAGCTGAAGCGGCATTCCCCCGGCACCCTATAACTTTTCGACTTCGAGAGCGGCTTGTGGCTATGGCGAATCCAGATCCTGAGGCACTAATTAACTTATTAAAATCCGAATTGGCAGTAAGGCCTAAAGATGCACTGCTCCATGCGCGTCTCTTGCGGCATTATTTAGAAACAAATCAAATCAAAGAAGCCTTTGATCACAGCTGTAACGTAGAATTTGGTAAAAACAATTTTCTTAACAGCTATACTTGGTATGATATTCTTACTGACATCTTAAAACACAATTTGCAAGACACTAATAACTGGCTGTACCAACTGTTATTATTGACAGTAAAGGAACGTCTTTGCACCCTAAGCCTATCAGAAGCACCCAGAGGCACATCCAAGAGTCTAATTGAATCTACTGAATTACTACATGCATATGATCAAGCAATAGAGAGTGTGGCTAGGGTGGGACCACCTACTGGTTTTGGAGAATTTCACACCAGCCTTTTACAACATCACAGAGGCCAATTTGCATTACATGCAGCCACACATCTTTTAAAGAAGGCTAAAAAAGATCAACTTAGCTGGCGCGACGCAACTAAGTTCGCAGCTCCATTGATGATGCTTGCCTGGCAATCAGTTCCTTTAGATTCTAAAGTAAACTGGCTTACACATGCTCCTGATAAACAACAAGTTGCCGTTCAACGTTGGTATACTGAAGGAACTTATAGATGCTCCCAGGCTGGTCATTATTTGTTGTCAAATATTCAAGATAAAACACAGTCTTTTCTGGACAAGATCTCACAGTGTTGTTCTGGTGCACATTGGAGAGATAAGTTATATGAAAAGCTATTCACAAGTAGAGAACATTTGATGAAAATTAAAACTTCGCACTTTGTTTCTAACGCATTTTACTGCGCACCTGTTTTGAGGTTACCAAGAAAAAGTGAAGTAGAAGCTTATGATAGCGACGCTCAAAGAGAATATGGAAGTTCATTACACCACTTCATTTGGACTTTATTGAATTACAAAAATTATGCTCACTTTAATTGCTTACTTTTTGATATGTTGGTCCCAACGACAACAAACTGTGGCCCTGAAACTTTAAATAAACTTGATATTCATGCTTTTCTGTATTGCGCTGCTTTGAGTAGTCAGAAACAAATATCTGATAATACTTACGTTTCTGCCGATAAACCAAATGTTCTTCCTGCTAATATTACAGACTTGCTTTGCCCTCTTCCACAAATGAAATGGTGGGATTGTGCTTACAAATTTTGCCAAAATGAATTAGGCACTGAGTTAACTGACATAAGGGCCACACTGACGCGTGGAATAGGAGTTGTAAGATGTATTGACAATCATGGGCTGGACCCACAATTACTTTGCTTACTGGGACGAATATTTGATGAAAAAGCTAAATTGACCAATGCCATTAATGAAAAAACATTTTTAGAGAAAAGAGCTTGTTTGTACTATTCATCTTCTCTACCAATGCTTGAAAAATTGAAAGCTAAAATATTAGTCAAAATTCCCGATAAAAGGCTTTTTGATTACACTCACAAAGACCTGAGTTCAAAAGACTTGAATACTTTGATTGAAGAAAGCAAGTTATTTGTGGCTGTTAGTCTGTTTCATGATGGAGAATACGTAAAAGCCATAGAATTGCTATCCAACTTAAAATCGCCACTAGCTTTTTACTATATAAGTCAGGCACACAAAAAAATTGCAGAAGATGATACATCTAGAGACACCAGCACTTCTGAAAATAAGTCAAAATATTCATTGTATACAATAGCTAAACACTTTGCTTACAAAGCTCTGGACATACTCAAAGATGGAGAAAATAAGGATCAGCCTCTTTATATTGAAATTCAAAGCTTAATTGAAGACGTGGAAACAAATTTGAACAAAATAGATTCAGAATTATCAGGAAATGGTAATAATGACACGGATGGAAAATATTCATCTGACGAAAATGTATCAAGTTATCGTGAACCTGGCCGAAATAATTACTATAACCTCCGTAATTTGAGTTCTACTCCTAAGCATCCATCCCAAGCAAATACAACAGCTTATCGTACGGCTGTTGATTCACAAGTATTTGAAAGTGCACAAAGAGATAATCAAGTATTAGAGCGGATGGAAAACCAAATAAAAACATTCCAAAAAAGACTTACTGACGATTTTATGGAACAAACTAAGACATGGTTTGAGGAAAATCAGAGACTTGGTAACAGAATTATGAGTACATTACAGTCAGATATGCAGAGCACTAATGATCAGTTCAAACTTCTTAAAATATCTGTAGATCAGGTGAAGGATCAAATAGACGAATGTAGAAATGAATGCAAAGATGTGGGTGACTTAAAGAAGCAAATAGCAGAGCTTAAAAAAGAAGTAAACAAGTTGAAAAAAGTTTCAACTGAACAGACAATAGATGAAAGTGACCTATATAATTTGGATGAAGAATACAGAGCTAGTGAAAGCACTTCGACTTTTTCCGCTCAACTACCGTTTCCAGCTGCGCAAGTCATGCCACAGTTTAACCAGCGAATTGTACCTCCGTTCCCTATGCCGCCAAATCCATACCAACTGTATAGTCAAAATTTATTCAACCTTTACAATCAATATTCTCAATTCGCACAGAACCCTGGTGTTCAAGGTGCTCCTCCTTTCTTTGACCCGGCTCGAACTGCAGTCAACTATTCAGGTGTATATCCCACTCCTGACCAGATGTATCTTGACGTAGCACATCTAGTTCCACCTACAGTACCTCCTGTGCCTACAGTTCCGACTATGCCCGCAGTACCACCTACAGTGCCTACACTGCCTTCAGGGCCTAACATTGCATCTACGGCAGTTTCAACTAATGCGTCTTCTATGTCCAAAACTGCGACTGTTGACACTAAAGATAATGTTCGCTCTTTGCCTGTGAATGTTGTAATAACATCTTCTGATCCATTACCAACTTGTACTACAGCTCCGGCTCCAGTTTTGAGTGTTACAATTCCACCCAAACATATTAAAGGAATGCCACATAATTACCAAATTGCAATGCCTTCAACAAATGACACTAAAATAATATCACCACCAGTATTTAGTTTCGCTACAACTGGAAGTAAACAATCTGTTGCAATGCCAGCTAATACATTGGTCAACTGGCCGCAATCTACTGCATATAATACTACGAATCCTATGAAACTTGCAGATAATAGCGTTAAACCATCTTTGTTGTTTACATCTGCAAAATCGAGTGACACTACCGACAACCCTCATACTGAAGAGGGTACTCCGAATACCAGTTTGAATAAGTCAAGAACTCTGTCCGAAAGAAGCAACACATCTATAGAAAATTATGACCCTTGTCCAGATTTTAAACCTATCATTCCCCTACCTGCTGAAGTAAAAGTTACAACTGGTGAAGAAGATGAGACAGCAATATTTAGTGCTCGAGCGAAATTGTATCGTTTCGTTGATAAGCAATGGAAAGAGAGAGGAATAGGGGAAATGAAATTACTTAAACATAAAGTAACTGAGAAAGTTAGGGTGTTAATGAGAAGAGAACAAATACACAAAATTTGCGCTAATCATGTCATAACGTCTGATGTGAAAATTAAACCAATGAAAAATGAATCGAAGGCTTACTTCTGGGTGGCTAATGATTTTGCTGATGAAACAGTGGTTTTAGAAAAGTTCTGCGTTAGATTCAAAACTGCGGATATTGCAAAACAATTTTATGATACATTTGAAAAAGCAAGATTAGTTTGTGAAGTATCAGGCAATTTACAAAAATCTGCGATTGAAGCAAAAGAAGCGACAGAGATTCCAAAGGAAGTAGCTACGCCTATTAAGAGTATATTTGGCGTACCTGTTCAACAAACGAAAACCGAATTTGGTGGATTTACTTTTACTAGTACACCTACACTTAAAACAACACCGGATGTTACAAAAACTGCCACCAAGACATCGGAACCAGAAACCACTAAAATTAATGTTTTTAGTGGTTTGACATTTAAAACAACAGCTGCGTCACCATTCTCCAATATATTTTCAACTTCAGCTGGTGCAAATATTGCAGGTGATAATATTAAAAAGTCTGCTGATGTTATTACTAAAATTACCGCTGATACTATTCCAAAGGAAGTGCAATCGAAACTGAACACTTCCGATGCTATAGAAGAATTCGAACCTACGGCAGAATTCAAACCAGTAGTTCCACTGCCGGCATTAATTGATCAGAAAACAGGTGAAGAAGATGAAATAATTCTATTTGAACATAGAGCAAAACTACTACGATTTGATGCTTCCGGTAAGGAATGGAAAGAGCGTGGCTTAGGGAATATCAAGTTACTTATAAATAAAGAAAATAGTCAAAAGTTAAGACTCTTAATGAGAAGAGAACAAATCATGAAAGTATGCTGCAACCATGCGGTAACAAAAGACATGACTTTCCAAAAGATGCCAAATATGAATAAAGCTGTTACATGGTGCGCTAAAGACTTTTCGGATGGTGAACTAGTTGCTGAAACATTTTGTTTACGTTTCAAAACTGTGCAAGTATGTGATGACTTTATAAACGCCATAGTAAATGCACAATCTGCAATAAAAGATGAGTCTAAATGCGTTAAAGAAGAACAGAACGCTACACAGCAGGTGGTACAGAGTGGTTTTGGCGATAAATTTAAGCTGAAACCAGGAGCATGGACTTGTGATGCTTGCTATACAAACAATCTAGACAATTTCACGAAATGTGCTTGTTGTGAGCAAGCGAAACCGACACCTACAAATGTGACCAATTCTGGTGGTACCACAGCTAACTGGGGCGATAAATTCAAACCCAAGGCTGGAAGTTGGGAATGCACTTCATGCTTGGTTCGCAATGAAGCTACTATTGAATTTTGTAGTGCATGTAACAATCCAAGAGATCCTAGTAAAACAAAACCAGGAGGTATGTTATTATCTGATGATGCTCCAAAATTCAGTTTTGGAGTCCCTGCAGCTGTAGATAAAAAACCAGAATCTAAATTATCAACTGTGAATATTTTGGGGCATGGAGTTGGAATAGGCTGGGGAGACAAATTCAAACCAAATAAAGGATCTTGGGAGTGTAAAGAATGCTTTGTGAGAAATGATAGCAATACTTCAGTATGTTCTGCGTGCACTAGTCCAAAAGACCCAAATGCTGTCAAGACAGAAAATCAATCCATATTTGGTAGTGTAACATCTGGGCCGAAATTTAACTTTGGAATTCCTGCTGAGACTCTAGCACCTACCATCGAGAGTACACCCACACAGAAATTTAATTTTGGAATACCACCAAATGCAGAAAATTCTGTTTTCGGTGTTTCAAAAACTCCTGCAACTGATGAAGTGATAAAGGAAGAGCAAGATAATAAATTAGTTACGCCTTTGAAACCAGCTTTACTACCGACACCTCAAACAGGAAGTACTACTCCTTTCACAAATAAAGAGGGATCGACTTTTGATTTTGTATTCAAGCCTAAAACTCCTCCAAAAGGAAAAGGATCCATAAAATCACCTAAGAATAAAAAAGGAGATGAAAGTGATGATAATGAATATGCTTCTGACGATGAAGGAGATCATATTCATTTTAGTCCAATTGTACCTCTGCCTGATAAGGTATTGCTTTTTTTTCATTAACTAATGTTATTTCGAAGCTTGTAAGGAAAAATTTACAATGTTATTTGCTTTCAGGTTGACGTAGTAACAGGAGAAGAAAATGAAACTGAGCTTCACGGTCATAGGGCGAAGCTATACAGATTCACGGCTGTGGAATGGAAAGAAAGAGGAGTAGGAAACGTAAAGATTTTGCAACACAAGGAAACTAATAAGCTAAGGTTAGCTATGTTTGTATATCTTTGGCCAAACTATGAAATATCTTCCGACGAGAAATAGAAGTCAGACCTAAAATTTTTGATTTTTAAGCAATATTTATGTCAAATCTTTACTTAGAGATACTAATCGATTACAGTGACAGGATGGCCCTATTAAAGTGTTAGCATTTTCTGTGTAAAAAATAGTCAATTTTTTGCTGTTAAGTAGTAAATCGTTTAGTTTGGAGCTTGACAATTTGTTTGGATTGCTTCTTGAAAATGATATCGCGTACCTAAATGGTCATCTTTATAACGGATGACGCATTGAGCTCGTTTTTCAGCGTTTTCGAGCTCCACAGCGACTATTTCGCGTTGAATATTGGCCATGAGTTCATCCACAGTTCGGGGCTTATTGACATACACTTTGGACTCAAATAAATCCACAAGAAAAAGTCCGGTGGTGTCAAATCGGACAGTCGAAATCACAGATTTTTTAATTTAGGTGATAGACGAACTTACGGCGCAATAAGGCGATGGTGGCTCAGACTGTGTAGGCTATGGCGCCGCTCTTTTGGAACCAGAAGATTTCTATGCCGTATTTAGCTAAAATTACAAAAAAATGCGAGTTCTATCAAAAAAAAAACGGATGCTAAACTGAGCTGAACGGCGGCGACTCGATGTTCATGGTGAGGGCCTCTCACAGTTTCAATACTCTCATCGGACAGTCTCGGGCGCTCTTTCCTTTGATGACCGGTATTGCCAAAATTTCCTGCATTCACAATTTTTTATGCAAACGCTTAATGGCCATGTGAGAACACGCGTCTCTGACTTTAAATTTTTAACGGTACCACATTACTTTTTCACAATTGACACACAAAAAACAGCGCGTTTTTGTAGCTTGTACTATACCATAGTAAAAATGCGGGTTGTTACAAGTCGATAACCCATGTCGTAGTTATAGGGTTTCCAGATTGTAACTCTTAAATTGGGCCACATCTTAGAATAATTCCAGATTAAAGGACACAGATCTGGGTACCAACCTCG
Organism: Blastobasis adustella; assembly: GCA_907269095.1. Lineage (NCBI taxonomy): Eukaryota > Metazoa > Arthropoda > Insecta > Lepidoptera > Blastobasidae > Blastobasis > Blastobasis adustella. Next base: position 10,028,604 of record OU026119.1, on the reverse strand, counting down.
TTGGAAAGATATTTTTGAGCTGAAAAATTAGATTAGTGTGTCTCTTGGTAGACTTAATATTTTAATAGGAATTGTTTTATTATTCAAAATCCTGTATGTGTTTAACATACTTTTTTGTTATCTTTCTTTTAGGGTGGTCATGCGACGTGAACAAGTCTTAAAAATTTGCCTGAATCATGCTTTAACCCCTGATATTATTTATACGCCGAAAGACGATAAGACCTGGCTATTCGCAGCGAATGATTTCAGTGAAGGAGAATTAAGTTTAAGCAATTTTTGCCTCCGTTTTAAAACTAAAGAAATTGCTTTAGAGTTTAAAGAGGCTATAGATAAGGCAAGGAATAGCAACGCAACAAATATAAAGAACGAGAATAAAGATAAGGACGACGACGACGTCGAGTTTATAAATGAGATACAAGCTACAGCAGAAGAGAAACAAAAAGCGAAAGAGCTTATGCTGCCTGAAAATTTTTATACTTATAAAAATAAAAAGCCTTGCCAAGGTTGTCGTGGATGCCAAGACGACAACGATGAAACCACCGACAATCCTGTATTAAGTAAAACTCCAGGATCAGAACAGTTGGTTCTTAAGGCAGGACCAATTGCCACGGAGTCTTCGGTTTGTACACCAATTAAAACCTCAACCCAAACATTCCAAAGTCCAATGACATCTTTCTATGGCACACCAATGAACTTTGATAAAAATGCTGATACTTCAATTTTCCGAACTCCATTGGGTTCTATTACTTCAAATCTAACTGCAACTTCGTTCTCGCCTAACAGTAGTTCATCTGAAAATGAACAAACTAATAAAGAAAATGCTTCATCAATTTTTAAGAATGCTTTCATTGGATTTGGTGGAGGAGCGAGTTTAACTCCATACACCAAAGAGGGAAATGTTGTGAATCCACCAGCTACTACTAAACCATCAATACTAGCAGCACCTAAGCTAAACTCGCAAAACATATCAGCTAGTGAAGAACCTGCTGCTGTAGCAAAATCGAATATATTTGGAGTACCGCCAGTTAAATCATTATTTGGCGGAATCAGAAATACCGACCAACAGACCGAGTCTAAATCAACATTTGGATCTCTAAATAAACCTGTATTTGGAATCACAAATACCACTACAGGAAATGATAATTCAAAATCGGAAAACAAATCTATTTTTGGAAGTGCTTCAAGCTTTGGGGACTCTAAACCAATGTTTGGCAGCATGAGCTCTGGTTTATCCTCGAATAAATCCATATTTGGAGGACCTGTAAATAATAAGACAGATGAGAGTTCAAAATCTGAAGCCAAATCATTATTTGGCACTGATGAGAAACCAGTTAATATGTTTGCTACTGCCGTACAGGGCAGTGTATTTGGTCCAGGAGCTTTATCAAACAATAACCAAAATGCTAGCACAGGAGTATTTGGATCTAGTGGCGCGTCAATATTTGGTAATGACGGTAAAAAAAATGAAAAAGTTGAACCACCCGTCACATGGTCGTTTGGGGCACAAGCGGGTCCGAAAATACCACCTGCAAGTGTTGTAACTAATAAAACCTCCGAGGAAACGTCACAAAAAGAAGAATCTGTCAATAAAAAGGATGCGCTATTTAAAGTTGACAACAGTTTGTCGTTCGCAGCATTATCGACAGGAGAGACCGAATTTAGTATTCAAAGTAAGTTTATATAATGCAAATAGTCCTAATAATAACTTTTACTTTAACAGATTAATAAATAATACCAGGTCATGGATTTCACAATTATTAGGTGCTATTTGACGGTGCCGCAGTGTTCATCATACCGTGGTTCCTGATTGGATACCCAGTTAGATTTTTATTTTGGTTTTCATTGCATCCACGACGTACTCGTTGGAAATAAACTCTTTATTTTGAGGGTATGGATAATGCTAGATTTCTTTTATGATGTCTTAAAGTATAACGTGTAATATATTTGTAGAAAAGGCTGATTTCCAATGGGAAGGAGCTGGACAGCAGTTGTTTGTTCAAAAGACTAACAAAGAAGGAGATAAGTCCAAAAACGAAAGTGGTGCAGGAGAGGCAGGTGAAACCGCGGCTGTTGAAGACGAATATGACCCACATTATGAACCTATTGTCCCATTGCCAGATAAAATAGTTGTCACCACAGGTGAAGAAGATGAGGTTAGTAACATACACAATTAAGCGCAAATTTATTAAAACTAATATTCTTAAAAATGTTCAAATTAAAAATTCTTTTTTTTAGGAAAAAATATTTGGTGAACGTTGTAAGTTATACCGCTATAATGAATCAACCCGAGAATGGAAGGAAAGAGGTGTTGGTGAAATGAAAATCTTGTATCATCCAGAGAGAAAGACATATCGGTTTTTACTTCGACGTGAACAGGTATGGCACTCGCTTTGAAAATGCCACAGTTATTGCCATTTCTTTGAAATATTTGGATATTGTAACCGTTGACATGATTTGTTGATAATAGGTTCACAAAGCTGTGCTGAATACGCTGTTATTTGCGGATTTGGAACTTCTGCCTATGAAGAACTCGGACCGGGCGTGGACGTGGGCTGCTCGCAACTTCGCCGAGAACCCGCAGGGCGAGCAGGAGACACTCGCTGTGCGCTTCAAGTCCGTCGACCTGGCGACCACGTTCCGCGTCAAAGTCGAGGAATGTGTTAGGGTACGTGGATTACGTCTATATTTTGTTGTTATCTCGTCGGAAATGAACGGACGGAATGAACAGAAAACAATGGTTTATTTGTTTGTAATTTCTTTATTGCATTACACTAAATACACAAAAAAGGTTATAATACAAAGGCGAGCTTATCGGGATTTCTCCCAGCTAACCTTTGATAAGCCGATAGGACCTTTGGTGAGCGGTGAAGGCAATAACGAATTTAAACATCTTAATAATAGCCTAAAATACTATAAAGAAAATATGCAAATAGTTAATAGTTAATAAATTAATACTTTCTAATGATTTTATTTCTTTGAATCAGAAATTACAAGAGGCAGCAGCACAAGCTGTCAATGAAGAGAAACAGAGCACCGAAGCTATAGGAATGGCGCCGTTGAGACTCCCGAAGCATCTGCAAGACAGCGCGCGGGCAGACCCTGCGATATCAACGAAAACATCAGAGCAGGCACAAATGGTGGCCCAAAGCTTCGCGCCGGACAATACTGTGAAACCTAATGGCGGTGTGGATGCGTCCACCGCCAGTGGACAATTCAAACAGGTCCAATTCCAGGAACCTGAAGAAGGTGGCGATGACGAGGAAGAAGATGAAGACTATGATAACGACGATTATCAAAACGAAGATTATGAGGCCTATTACAATGACGTTAGTATACAAAATGTTCATTTGTTTATATGTAATAATCAATCATTATCTTCATCTCAGTCGTAGAATGTCCAAAGGACATAGGTCTCCTCCAAACCTTTCATACCGTTCGGCTTTGGCTTCATCCATCAGTCCCGTCCGTCTAAGTGGGGCCCCATTGTATAGCTAACAGCCTCCACAGTCAAACACTATCGACTGTCCATAAAGTCCACTGCTGGGGGGTCCCATTCGTATCTCATCTCGTTCGCAGCTCGTCCCATTTCCTGACACCAGAGTTATATCTGAGGGTCATATTGTCGTTAATGTTACGGTGGTATACTTGCGCCCGATAGCCCGGGATTTCGCTGCGAATGGGACGAGTTGCGAGCATAGGAGTTGCTACGAACCCAATGCTGGACTTGAGCCCCCTCCACATTAATGTAATTGACACTTGACGGGCGGGCTGGAGATCGCATTGTTGAAAATACAACCAAAACCGAAAGAGTCTTAGGTGGTCATAGCCAGTAAACATATGTGAAGTGAATGTATCCATGTATACGAAATGCCCTTGTGTGGTGGTCAGGAGGAGGAGGAAGGCGCGGCGTTCTACGCGTGCGACGGGGCAGTGGTAGTGGCGCAGGGCACGGCGCGCGCTACCGCCGAGCACGCGAGGCTGCAAGTGCTCTTCGACCAGGAGGTGTACTCGCCCAAGATACTGGTCACGGACAACGACACCGGCGAGATACTGGCCGACATGCTCATCTACACGGACACCGACTTCCACGTGAGTTGGCGCCTGAGTGATAGTTTTTATGTTTGGATGTGTTTGAATTTAACGCTTTCTTTGACGACCACATGATGTCGTGTGCCCCGGCCTATAGATTCGATGGCCAGGGGACACGATATCCCGCGTTTGTTCTTAAGAAACTTCCATACAAAAATTGGCGCTCTCTTAAATCCAAGTTATAAATAAAGCAATGAATGTGTTAAAAGTTAGCGATATTATATAGCCATTATTATAACGATATGGGTACATCGTTTGTGGATATACCTGGATCGTGGTGGGTCCCCCGGGCCCTGGTACGCGAGAGCACAACCGGGCAATAACGCCGAGATGATTTACATTTTATTTTATACCTATATGGTTAGCAGAGTCTCAAGATCTCTCAATGGTGTAGTGTGTGAAACGAAAGAATAGTCCCTACTATACTTTCGTCGGGCCCTTGCCCGGGGTCCGTCTTGACGATGATCTAGGATGTGGTAGATCTGGTAATTACAGTGGAGTGACTACCATCTGAACTCCGTGACCCTGTTAACACACATATTGCAGTAAAAATATTTCCCGTATTGGGGTGTTCGTTATAATACGTCTCAATCCCATTTATAGATGGACGGCGACTCGTGTACGTGGTCGGGCCTGGACTACACGAGTAACAACCCAGTGCAGAAGACAGTGACAGTCAACTTTTTCGACGCGGAGACTGCCATGCAGTTCTACGATAGTTGTGAGGTATGCTTTAGCTATTTATAAAACATTATTTTTCAAATGGCAAACGACACGACCAATAAAGAGCTATATTTTGCCCGTAACCTACACTTGCGCAGTCTTCGGGAAAGCTCGAGTCTGTTTCCATAACAAATTTCATACAATTTAATGTTATAAAATGCTTCGCAGTGGACCAGCTGATTAAATTTTGTATACTTCGGTCTCGTGGTCTACCTTAAAGGTCCGATCAAAACCAACGCGTTCAGCCTGCGTAAGTCCCATATATTGCAAGCGAATACAACTGTAGGCTAATTACGTAACGCTGTTGTCAACAATTCTCTGAACGCGTTGGTTTGACGAAAGCTTTACCGTTGCAGAGGCCTTAACGTCAAAAGACCCTTACTACGCGACGTCAAAGGGCCTTTAAAATTTTCGCTGCTAACCCAAATATCAAAGAGTCAGGCGCGGTGCTAAACAATCGCGGCCAGATGAGTCGTGCGCACAGCTGTATGGCCGCCGAAATATCCAATACACGTGTGCGGACGGCCGGCCAGCTGAGTACATGTTGGCGCTACGCGAATGCGCGGGCCGACTCTGATTGAGTTCGATTGACTTTATATCATTTTCGCTGCGACCGACGCAACAATTGGGTCGAAAACGGTGCACGACTCATCTGGCCGTTTCAATTAATACGCGCGCTACGATACTTAGCACTGTTGTAGCCTCTGGTATTTGAGTTAGCATTGGATGTGATATCGACCGGCCAGATGACTCGTGCGCAATCGCGTATCGCCGATTATGACTCAATTGTTGAGGCGGCCGCAGAGAACGAGTTAATACGCATAAACCATACACAACTCATCACGGTGTGTGACTCATCATTATCATCATCTTGGCAATGATGTCCCGGTTGTGCTCTCGAGTACGAGGGCCCGGGGTCCCCTTGACCATGATCCAGGATTTGGCGATCAGGTAATTATAGTGGAGCGAGGAGGATGGAGCGACTACCATCTGACCTCCGTGACCCTATTACCAGGGGAACCTGACCAGAATGGATCATGGTCATAAATTCAGTTGCCTGAATTTGCAGGTTTGATCACGATGTTTTCCCTCACCGTAAGAGCATCGATTACAATTCAACTAATGTACATAACTCAGAAAAGGCTCATTGGTACATGGCCTCAGCGGGATTCGAACCGCTTGGCCACCGACGCTCCGGTGTGTGACTCATGTGTAGTATGTGTAAATTGACAAGAGCTCTTGTTGCAGACGAGCAAAGCATCCACATACTCTTCGACGGATCCAGAATCATAGTTATCGATAGTATTTTAATAAAAATGTAACTAGATTTAACTTAGAAACTAATATTCATTGTATAGATAGTAAGTGTGTAGTCCCATCAATATTTAATTATGTAGTGAAGTCTGGCGGACTAAAAAAAAGTTTTTTTTTCCTTTGATAATAATTTTTTGTTACCTGTTTTTATTATTTAGATCTCATCCACAAACATGTTACATAATTTGATTATATAACAAGTTGGAGAATTTATTTAGTTAATAATTTGCCTCCTTTTGATTCAATTTATTAATAAAAATATTATTGCATACAATTTTATGAAAACCTCTAAATAATTAACCAATAATTGGACATCTGATGAACAAAGAAAATGTGTATGAATTAAACTTCAATATGTTATGATAATTAGGCTTAATAACGATTTAAATTGTTGGAAGTGAATATACAAAAATAAACATATTTTTTGTATACGTATCTCAGCGCGCAGATCCAAGTTATGATATTTTACGCTATGTTGCGCTGCTCCCGAAATCGGCACGACAAGCATATATTAATGACTTAGTGCGTTTAGTTCTACTTATGTTATTGTAATTATTATTGTAGTGGACCCGGCGCGACTTCGTTCGCATACTCCCACTTTACCCCTACCTAATATTTTTTTCTTGAATTCCTTCTTTCTCATGAATCACTCTATTTATTGTTGAAAACCATATTAAAATCCGTTGCGTAGTTTAAAAGATCTAAGCGTACGACTTTGTTTTATACTATGTATAGATACAATTTTAATAATATCGTTTGTCATAGCCCATAGTTAATTTAGCTATACCGTTAGTATTAATTAGTGTTCATAGAGGGGGAGTGGCGCAAACACGCATCTTTGTGGTTAATGAGACTGTCAAGTTAGTATTGTTTATTAATTGGTTACTTTGGATCCGCGTTATCGGTGATAGATTACTTAAAATGTTACAAAGAGAGCTAACCAAAATCATATTGAATTATTAGTTATGGGCATGTATGTAGTACACTCTGTTTAACGGAGTGACGTAAGTTTTTAGTGAAATGTTCCTATATTTGGTTAGATCTTTTTGCACTTGTTAATTTTTCAAATGGAACCACGACTGATATCCCATAAAATCACTCATGGTTTTATGTTGCTTTCCAACTGTTACTTAATTATGGAATTCATAAGTACCCAGGCTAATTAATTTATCGTGTTTCATATTGTTGACATAGTTTAGAAAATGGAGAAATCATGCCATGAAATATGAATTCCGTACTTAGTGCAAACTAGGAAAAAAATTAAATGAGATTGGTTTCCATGTGACAATTTACTTGTCAATTCCATCTTGCACTGTGTATAGTTTAATTTAATGAAATGGAAAACGGTATAAATGACCTTTCTCCTTTGAATTTTTTCCTCTTCTAATGTAATGTTCAATCAAGTGGAATTCAATAGAAAATGATAAAACAACATTTCTGTGTTTCAATTTTAATTCATTTACCGCTGTTGTACGTAAATAAATAAAGTGTATACATACTCACGCCCGTGTACCGTACACTTTTATTTTGTGCTCTTTGGGTTAGATTCCATAATCCGCCATAATCAAATGTCCTATGGCCTATATGTACATAAATTCTGCTGTTTTGTTGCTTATCGAAGCTAAATTTAAATTACATCGTTACGGCAACCTCCTGTCTTTTACACAGGAGGTTAACGGGATTACGCCCTTATATTCCAGTTATGTTGCCTCGCCCATTATCCATATCCCCATTGATGACAAGACCTATCAACACGCAACATAGTGTATTTTTTAAATAATAAACTAGGCAAGCATTTTGTTGACCACCACCTGATGGAACATGCTTGGATGCTTGTCTATAAAAAGTCCTATTCACTCTGGTCTTGATTGAAGGAGCCCATATTGTGCTATTCGGGGAACACTAACCTGCCATACGCATTGGAAAGGTCGAGCCAAATCGGTTCATGCGAATGCATGAATGAATGGTATAACTACAACATAATGATGTAACTCATAAGGTTCACTAACACCCTGTGCTATAAGCCTACAAGGGTAGATACAGGACATCGATTCTTAACACAACTACCGCCAACTGCTTGGATCTTCTGCTGACAACCGATCCAGACAGACACTCCGTGTCGGTTTCTGCACCACTGGGTTATTCGGATCACTGTCTGGTCAAATCTGTACCCCTTGTACTCCCCACCGGAGCAATACCCTTGCAATCCCAGCGGCTGCACCGCTACAAGTCAGCAGAATGAGTTGCGTCGCTTCTTTTCGTCTTATACTTGTCGAGAGGCATGCGTCTATCTCTTCAGGAGATCCGTCAAGCTGTGATGGTGTCGTTACCGCGGTCATACAGCAAACGACGTAATCTTTCTGCTTTTTTTTTTTCATATTTAGGGATAGTAGCCGCGAATTCGAAAACTCTTATTAGCGAAATGATTTTAATACTTAATTGTAAGTTTTTAGAATGCTCTCTCTGCGTCTTCGCGTGCATCGCGTTTGGAGTCATGTCCGTTTCAACGTCGTCAAGAACACAACAGTCCACTGCTGAACTTAACCTCCTCCAAATTAGTGGATGGTTTTACCATAATCTCCACGATTAGCAGAGGGCTTGGAGAGCGCAGTGTTGAAAATGCAACCGAAAATGCTGCTGCCCATTTTCAGGTCTTCGGAGGTCTCAGCTAGCCAGCCTCGTTAGGACATTAATCGCCTTCTATGATGTCCGTAACTCGACGCTAGACTACACAAAAACCCTTCAAAAACCCGGAAAACCCACCGGCACATAATATAGTTATGTACGTACAAACTTTTTAAGTTTATATTTAAACTTTCAAAAAATGCTTAGGTACTTATAAGGAATTACGTAGATGTAGGTATAAATAAACACAAATTACATTCATATTATAGTGTCTAATAATTGTAACAAATATCTACCTTACGAAATATTTTTAATGTGTAAATAATCATATCAAGCTGTAAGTATTACCTAGAATAAATTTGTCCATAATAGCTTACAGACGATAGGTAGTATCTTGAAAGCGAAAATGCTCTGCAAGTGTTCTATCGAAAGCAAATGCCTATCTACTAAACAGCAAGCAAAAGGTAGCTAAAATCTAAACAAACGGAGGTCACATGATGAGGATACACTTGTGTAAGCTCCGAGTCAGCAAGTGCAAGAAATTGACAAATGAAATTGTGTATCATGGGCAATGTTCATTGTGTACGCGTTTTCGTCGACGGTGATTCTGAGGATCCCTTTTTCGTATATTTCTGTAGACAAAATAATGTAATGTATTGTGTGAGAGGGATCAAATAATGTGTGAAATAAAAAAATAAACAACCTACTCTATCTGATTGAACTGCCGTGCTGGTCATCCGAAGTGCCGCCTATGGAAGACAAATATAGGTACTTGAACACGTTTGAAATTTACATTTTATAGGTATTTGAACGCGTTTCTGACCGGGTCAGTACCGGCATTTTAAAAGAGAGCTTTGTGACTGAGTTGTATCAGTACCGAAACGACTCAGTCAGGAAGTCTTATTTAATTATATACATATTATATAATTATACACATAGTATGTACTCGGTGAAGAATATACAGATTTATAGATAGAGAAAATGAAAATGCACCGACCCGGTCAGTGGTGGGACCATGATATCATTCATATCGATAGCTCACGAAAGGAGCGAGCCAGATGCGATGAAGTCGTAAAGCTGTCGCAAAAAGTTAGGCGGTAGCTCTCCAGGAATGGGGTCTGAAAGGCTCAAATTGAGAACACATTTTGCAAAAATGTACCCAAGGCAACCTCACCCGCTCAAGGTCCCGCTACTGGTAAGACTTTTTCCATAATGTGTTACACGGATCAGATGGTAGTAGCTTAAAACCATCCAGAAATATGGCGTCGTGATGCCGGAGATCGATCGAAGTGGGTCAGGAAGAGTAGAAAAGCGGACGGAGATGAAAAGTCTTCTTGAATGCATGTCGCTCAAAATATTTTGGTGCATCCAACATCACATATAGGTGGGAGTTATCATCCTCGCGTCAATGCCATTTGTGCTCTTGCACGGCACGTGCGGGCCCTAGGCTCGCCTTCCTACTTCTCCTTGTCCACTCCGCTCGGCATCCTTGGTGGTGAATTTATTGGTGTTACATGAGAATGTCGATAAACTAAAACGGCAAACAACGTTAGCAACTCACTGCGAGCGATTCGCGACTCTTCTGCATCTGAGTGAGCACGTAGGCGGTGTCGTCCCTTTCGGAGTCGGCTGGCGAAGGCGGTTCGCGTTGCGGCTCGGCGTAGCGGCGCTCCGTTTGCGACCGGCTCCCTTTAGGCAGCAGCGGCTGCATCTGGGCCGCCGCCGTCGCCGCCTGATAATAACTATGTCTTTAGACCGTTATTCAATTGGTACTATAGCTCTGGCACTAAACGGCACAGGAGGGGATGGTCAATTTATTATAGCAAGGCTAAGAGATGATAAGCTCCCCGTGTCTACTACGTAACTATCACCGGTAGGGTTATAGAATAGAATAGAATAGAATATAAATCGTTTATTGTAGGACACTGACAATAATTTCTTACTAAGTACAGTGTTGTCCATTTCGGACGTACAATATTCTAGATGATAGTATCTATTATAAATAAGCTAATACTAAAACAGACAAATACCTGCCATTTTAACACTTGTAGGTAATAGTCTTTAACACTTGTCTTTAATACTTTTAAAACTTATAGGTAATAGGTTACCTACTTTTCGCTGCAGCACGCTGTTTATCGCTACCCATGTCGCTCCCCTACCACATAATATGTATATGGATGGAAGGAGTCTCACCCTATAAGGAAAATGTGCGTCCCAGATGTTGGCTTGGCGCGTATTTCGTAATCTGTTAATCTACTCGCCCCAGCTACCTAACTACTTGAATATCTTTGAACAATAGATAAGAGTTACTGTCCAACACCTGTTGTCCTTTTAGACCTTCCAAGGAGGCTCCCCGTAGCTGGGTTAGAGCTCCATGCCAAATGTTCCCAGAGAACTCCTCGGCTTCGGGCGTCATCCAGCGCTGCAGCGCCGTGTGCCGCCGCCGGCGCAGTTGAAGCTCCCCACTCTACAAACAGTCAGGAATTGCACTTGACCAAATAATCTAGTAGAGATACATCAGTCCTAGAATGCAAAGCTAACAACTAGGCGGCATTGGAGGGTAGTCATCACAAAGTGCAATTCCTTACTGTTTAGGTACTCACCATTGTCGCCGCGTCGTTACAACGTAAACATGTGGCTGAACTTACTTGAATGTCCGAGCTGTAGCACTTGTTGGCGTTGTCGCTGCAACGCATGCTGGACACCTCGCGTCGGCACCGCGTGAATCTCGCGGTGATATTGCGCGCGCCGTTCACGACAGCCGCGAACGGCAGCACCAGGAAGAATATCGTGTTTAGCAGGAACAGCATCGACCTAAAAAGCGGTCAACAATGTTACAGGTGTACCTTTAAATATTGCCAAATAAAATAGCGAAAAAAATTGGTAACCTACCGTATGTACTCGTAAGCTGTGGATTTATGATGATACCTACTCGGATTTTTAAAGAACAGAACAGAGATACCGTACCTAACTCAATGATAATGTATTTTACTTGCTAATAGGAAGCACGCTGCGGCGGCCGGTGTCCGGATGTACGGGCCAGCCAACACAATCGTACTGCACTGGGCGGCTCTTAAGTTGTGGCTCATAGTATTTGTCTAGCCTTCGAGGCACTTGCAGTATGACGCTGGTACCGTACACCGCGACACATTTGCATTTTAAGCCTATACATGCTTTTAGGAAACCTGGAAATGAAAACAACAGGTAAGATCAGTTTCTTTGCCCAATTTACCTATTACCACGCATCGAACTCCGTCACAACTCTAGCCGGACACCAACTCACTGGCGCGCCTTAAATGAGAAACGATGGTAACGAGGACTCAAGTGGGCTCCTCTCAAACTTGTAATAAACTATAAATCCGTCCGAATTCGACAAGTGTCAATTCCAATATTTTTACGGACCTGACGTCCGTCACGTCAAGCGAGAGTAGTTCTGGTTGGTTCACAAAGCTATGTGTCATCAACTTACCCAAAAACAGCAAGAGACAGATTACACCAAACACGGAGGTGGTGACATTGATGCAGGTCCTGTTGGGGTACCGGACGGAGCGCACGAGCCGCGGATGCTCCCGCACTGGCAGCCCTGCGGCGGCCTGCAGCGTGGGGGACATCTCGCGGCACAACAGTTTCGGATCGTCACCTAGGTAGTTCGTCCTTTATAGTAAAGGGAGGCAAACGAGTAGAACATCTGATGGAAATGCAACCACCGCAACACCCAGGGAGTCGCTGCGATGCTGACCTTCGATAGATGTCGATGCAAAATGGGTTAGTTAGCGGATGTTTTAAAATGTAAATATCTATACCTAGAATAAAGACCGGCCAAGACGTGTCGGGCAGTGTAGGATAACGTAGTTGCCTGTCGATATGATTGCTTAAAAGAGGGATGTTTGATACTATAAACACTTTACAAAGTTACAAATGCAGCTCCTGTACAACTTTACGAAATATTTGCTTATCCAACTACACTTTATAAGTTGGTTAGCTGTTTTTTGTGATGTAACTAGAAGTTACCGGTTTTCGGGTTTTTAGATGTTCGATTTTTTCACTGCTCCAAGGGATTGCAGACCTGAGTATTTGATATTAATTTCAGCATGATACCTCCACGCGTTCCTGAGAAAAAAAGGTCTTCACATACGAATGAACGGACAACAAAATAATCTAGTAAATAAGGGTTGTATTTTCTTTCAAGGTACGGAACCCTAAAAAGTATTTTATATTGTGGGTTTAGAATTGGGCCAATTTTAAAATAAAACCTGTGAGGGCATGAAACCCTCTTGTGCTCCGCAGTGATCTGGCGCCACTACAGACGCTAAGGTATGTTAAAAATAAAACAATGTTTTTAACTATCGCGGTTTTTATAACACATTTTGGGGGTATGTTCCGGGTTTCCTACCGCGTACCTTTGTTGACGAATAGCCCGATATTTCGACACAGTTGCATGCATCATGGTCACGGGACGACTAACGTCAACAAAGGTGCATACAACACGCATAACAACAAACAACGCATAAAATGTGAAAAATAAAACAGTTTCATTACTATTTACTTACTTAAACACACACAGTCACAGTGCCACACACAGAAACAGCGGTCATCTTTCTTTATAGCGATATCACGAACCGCCACAGAATCGTCGTTGTCGTTCAAGAGGGCCACTGAAAATACTTTACATCTTTACCTTTTTTAATTTTATAAGCGAGTATCTAAATAATGCTTTCAATAAAACCCTATTTCAGTGGTACCCTTAAAATACCTATTAGGTATTTGAGTGGGATTGTATGTTTCATAGCGTAATAGAATAGGGATTTTTCAAGCATGGACCAATTAAAACCCTCATCTAATATGGAGGAGGTTTAAGCCGATGGACGGATTCGATCGCCCTATCATATACGGATAAAAAGCATAAGAAAGCGAATATACAAGGTTTATTTATTTCCTTTACGTTCATATGGTCCACTATATCAAAATGCATAATGTATCAGTACGTCCACTTTATCAGAATGTCCACCTACTGTACCAGAATGTTCTCTGCATCAGAAACACGTAACAGAGTTTAATTATTGCGCCAAGTGCATTAATTGCATTGAAACACGAACAAAGTTGCGCCGGGAAACTAATAAAAATTACTTATACTAAAAGTTTGTGTGTTTTTGGGGGTGATCTCCGAATCTACTGAACCCGGAAGGATGATGAAGCCGGAAGGTGGTCAAAGGAACCCCTAAACTACGAATAATAAAACCATCGAGTTACAGCACGTTTGATACAGAAGACCGAAAGAGAGACAGACGCGGAGAGCGACTTTATTTTATACTACGTTTAGATAGATACAACGGCCATGGAAACATTATTCCACGAACACAATTGTTTACCTATTACGGTTCCACGTTCCAATGATATTGCCCCATGACTACCGCGATGTGCCGCGACCAATCATCATCATCATCGCAGCCCATAACAGTCAACTTCAGGACTAAGGGCCTCTCCCAGGCAAGGGGAGGTTAGTGCCATAATCTCCACGCTCGGCAGGCGGATTGGAGATCGCAGTGTTAAAAATATAACAATGGAAAACCCATTTTCTAGTCTATGGAGACTCTAGATCTACTGCCTCGAAAACATTAGTCGCCTTGTACGACACCCACGAGTGTAAGGGGTTGGTGCTATTCTACTCTGTCGGACACCACACGGCACACACCCTTCACGGGTACAGAGGCCTAAAAAGCCTTTTAGGAGCATAAGGGGGTTTTCAGCATGTATAAACCTTTTAACCGCGTTCAAAGGTTAAATTAGAGCAATAGAAAACAGACCTACATCAATATAAAAGACATCAACGGGGGCGTCGCTCGCGTTGAACTCTTTTACACGAAAAATCATAATTTTCTTAAATAGGTACATTTATGAAAATTATCATGTGATTGTAGGTATGGCAGCTGTCCTCAGACTATGAATGCTGGAGTGTTGAAGCTCTTTCAATTATTGATGCGTCTCACAGACCTTTAATTTTTTTTATTATGCACATTATGTTTGCGCTGATTGGTCTTTTACCCCCAGATCCTCAAGCCCCCAACCTTGGTGCTGCCAGTCGAGCGGCGGGTTCACTGTAAACGACGGCGTCCAACCGCTATTGGAACTCTACTCACTCGTGCGCGGTCCCTCAGTCTTCTAAGAGTCGTTTTTATGGTAGTATTATATTTATAGGTGGTCGTTTCGATTAGCTGGAGATTATACTTGGGTGATAGTTCAGTACCTACCTACAGTACCTAAACAATGCGGTAGGACGGCACGATCGAGTGGACATTTCTGTATAGAGGGTAGACATATAAAGTAAGACCTGTCATAATTGGCAACTGTTGTGCGACGGGTGGTGAATTTTTACACAGTGAACCTCCTTCGTGAAAGCTAGCAAATGGTACGTATTACTGCGATATTTTTTTAATGTAGCTGGTGGAATTACCCGAGCAATGTGCGACAGGAGCCTGCAGATCGGCGGGCAGCTCGATCCGCAGGCGGCGGGTGTGCCGCGGCGGCAGCAGCACGGGCCCCGCGCCCGCGCCGCCCTCGTCCGCCCCGAGCCCCGCCAGCTCCGGCCCGCAGTCGCGAGCTACCACTCTGAAGATATATGTGAGTTTACTTTTGAACTTTTTGGGCATTGAGCTCGATGAATTAGGTTAAATACCGAAGCTAAGGGAAGGCCAAAACAACGCGTTCACCCCGCGTCTGCGGTGGCCTGCACGGTGGCGATGACTACGCGTGCAAAAGTTGTTCACACTGTCTCGTTTTCCACGTTCCAGACGCCAGGTTGGCCTTACTACAATAAGATCACCGCGGATGCGAGCTGAACGCGTTGCTTTGGACTTCCCTTTAGAACTTTTTGGCAAAACGGATCGCCGATGGGGCGGAAAGGTTCTCGAGTGGCGACCACGTACGAGATTAACTGCCTTTCAAGCATAAAGTCGATTGGCGTGAATGGGGTGAGGCATATATGCAACAGTGGGCTTATTCATTGATTAGTTTACCTAGGTATGTATTTACCTACATATTACGCCTCAATAAACTCACCTGAATCGAGCTGACGCCAAGCCAGTGTTCACGGCTTGTATGGTGAGGATAGAACGAGCTTTTCGTGTACTGTCAGACACAATTTGTCCGATGCATCCAGACGATCTGCATAATAAATATATAATAATATACGTACAAGTATTTTAATTTTGTACATGATCATAATGTGTTGGACATAATGAGTTACATTATTTCAGGCACAACAAACCACTAATCATGGTTCAGTATGGGCATGTTATGAGGATAGCTATCAAAGACACGTTACGAAGAAGGTCGTGAGTATAAATGGATAGATACAGCATTAGAACACAATACAGTAATTAATATATAGCATGTATTATTTTATGTGTATTGTGACTACAGGTCGGTCAAAGAAAAGGTGAATGGCGACACGACACGCGTGCGAGTGAAAAGACTGAATACCGAGATGTAGAAATGTGTAAAATGATAGGATTGCATGGAAGAGACAGGTATGTTGTGCCGACTCCATCTATTGGGAAAACTACAGGCAGAAGAAGAAGCTCTACTCTAAACATGTTACACCTCTACCCGAATCTCTAATCTCTAACACCTCTAATACCTCTTACCCGACTCTAACCAGCTGATTGTCATCGGCTTGTACTTCCAAATCGATCTGTGCATGGTGCGGGCGGCGGTGGGGCAGGGTCAGGAACTGTTCAGAGCCGCGCGTCGCTATGGCAAAGTTCTCCGCGCCACCGTACAGCGCCCGCGCAACGCGCACCTCCACGCGCCGCCGCCGACGATCTAGGTTCGGCTACGATTACAACATATCAAGTTCAACTGTATAAGGCAGCGTTTACCAAACTTTATTATGAACTGCCTCTATTATTTTACTGTTTCTGCAGAGCAACCACAAGTTTCTTAACTCTCCTCATGCACATTTACCACTTTTTTTACACCACTAAGATGGCAAACAAGCTTGTGGCCTGCCTGATGGTAAGCAGTTATCGCAGCCTAGGTATGGATGTTTGCAATACCAGGGGCATTTCTTCCGCCCGTGTTGTCGACATTTAAGAAACAAAGAAAGAAAAAATATTTATTACACGTAGCACACTACGACACAATAACAGTTACAGTTACAGACAACGGACACATTAATAATTAAAATATCTAAACCAATGCGTAGCCTCCCGTGCCATGCCATGCTATGTATTTTGTGAAGTGCTCCATTTTGTACTCTCCAGAAAGCTCATTCCATAACCTTAGAGGGAAAAGCTGGCATAAGGGACGCTGTTACTAAGTCTACAATTAGTCTATACCCTATTCAAAATCCCGTGAGACAAAGTGTCAACAAAGAATTGAAGTTTTGAATGAAAAAGTAACACCTAAATTAATCTGTTTTATGTTTTGTTTATAAAGGCGTAGGAGCCTAGTTAAAATAGCAATTATTTGATGATTAAAATGTTCTGTTATTGATGAAAAGATGGCATCTTAAATAACCTTTTTCGTGGTTTGTTTACATTTTGTCTCACGGGAAAGTGAACAAAATATAGTACCTACGTATCTGGTACGCAGTCGAGTAAGGCAAATATGGGTGGGTATGTATAAACTCCAATATTTATTTATCTAATTCAATTAATAGTATTAATTATTTAATTTAGTTTTTTTTTATAATATTTACAACTATTACACATAAGTAGGTGGATTCTGGTAAATTCTATTTCGGGAAAGGTGATTTTCCGATAGGAGGGATGGCCATAAGAAGGTATTTTTAAACCGTTGAATATTTTTGGCAAATTAGTCATAAACGCAAAAATTTGCTTCTTACCTGAGTATTATTAGAAGTGGTGGATGTTATAGATGCATTAACTGCAACATTATCATCGGCTTTTATCAAAGCCTCTCCGCCTGCGCCCAGCTCCACGACGTCCTCAACGGGTACCACCATATACTCCTCTGTATCTATTCAACAAACACATAAATGTACTTTACTCGCAACACAAAAAGGGTGAAAAATTTAGAGCTAGGTGCAGGTTCCTCTACCTACCAAGTGCGTCAGATTTTCTTAGACCAGGGTAGTTTGTTTCATTATAAAAATAGTTAACATTTTCCGTATCGCTTAAAGGCTTTAAGAGGCAAAGGTTTTTCATAGGCAACGTGAAGTCATTCTTTCCTAACCACTCTGCAGGTCGGTATCGTAGATTCATGTCTTCGTTGGACCATTCATGATCAGTAGCACCAACACTGAAAAATCATTAGGTATAACGAGTTAAGAAGGCAACAAGTAGCTTAACTATTTCAGAAGATTATAGAATAAATAAGCACATTGCTGGTTTTCCTTTAGTCAAGTCGTTCCAGATCGTTTTTCCTTCAGGAGAGCTTAACTTCTGAAATAGTTGAACATGTGCATTGAACCATAAATGCGGTTCTCCAATTTCATACAAAATAAACGCTCTTTCTTCTGAAATTATCCTACGGTTTAAATTGTCTGGAAAAGTTCTTCTTATATGGATTTCTTTATTTAGTTGTACATCACGCTGACTGTCTAAATCCGCATCGGAAAAGTCATCCAAAGGGGTTGCATCGTTTAGTAATTGTTGGTTGACATTACTTTTAGCTGTTACGTAGATTACTTGATTAGTTTCCGAGTTCTCTAGGTCAGGATGAGCCACGCTTTTCTTGCGTTTTTGTTTTGGATTATTTTGGAACCGTGGTTTATAGGAATGGACTATATGCATTTTATCTGACGTCCCATATATATCCGAGGTATCTTTTACTTTGCCACGACTGTTACTTCTATCGGGAAGTTCGTTTACTAAAAAACTACGTTCATCGATTTGCTGCAGTGTTTGATTATTGAACATTGAATATTCATTTAGTTCTTGTTCATACCGCTTAACGCGTTCCAATAAAATATGGTTGTCGTCGTCCGGAGATATTTGCTTGAGTACTGTAAAAAATATAAAAATCGCTGATAGGTCTGTAAACAATAAAAGCTACCACCATGAGCATGTCGTGGATTAGGTACCACAAAACTTTGTGCGTGTGGCAATAAGCGACGGATTTCAAACTAGGCAAAAATATCCTGCATATTCCTTTTACCTACTTAATACCTATCTTTCTGGTGATTTATAATGGGAAAAGAGTTCAAAGCTATTCAGATAATTCTATTATTAAAACTGATATACTTAGGTAAATAACAGGTATTTGGCCAGCTTAGGACCTTTTCCATCATTATAACAATGAAGAAATGCGATAAATAGATTTCACAAAATAAAATATATAATAAAATAAACATATCCATGTAAAAATAAGTAAGTCATATTCTCGTAAAATTTCGATTTCCGTACGTTTCGACAAACACGCTCGTCGTATCGAATTGAACAGTGCGAGCAATGGCAGACAGAACAGATTTAATAAGAATAATATAGTCTGTTGGCAGCTGGCAGTTAACTGGAATGGTAACAGAATAAAAACCGGTTTTCTAAAGACGCGCGGAGCGGGAGGCGTGCCCGGCTCGAGCGAGCCGAAGCGAGCCAGTACGAGGCCGCGACCGCCGGCGCAGCGGACCGTTTCCGCACCACCGGCACTGCGCTTGCGCACTCCACTACCATACGATTCTCTTAAACTGTACCTAAAAATGAAAGTTTTTATTGACGCCGTGCGTGAGCAACCGTGCTTATGGAACCCTTTGCACCGAGACTACCGAGATCCACATAAAAAGGACGATGCGTGGCAGCACGTAGTACTTCACTGCAATCACGACTCTATTCGCAACAGTGCGTACCAAACATTCACTCGGATGTTATACTTAAGTAATTTTTAGACAACCTAAAGCAGAGCTTACTTTGTCTATTTTCTTTAAGACTTTATTTTATTTATTTAACCATTTATTGTACACAATTATGATTATTATTTATTGTCTATGTAAGTACATACTAACGCTAACAAATAATTAAGTTGTATCCAGCTACTAACATTTTAAACTGTGCAACGATATAGACTAACATAATGGATAGGTAGGTGGCACGAATGGCAGACAATGTCGATCTTGCAACATGAAGTCGAGCGAGCTAAACTACACCGTTGAACTCCTACTGGGTAAAACGAGTTTAATTTACTGCTATGAATATATCTGCACAGTAGAATACATACATTTAATTATAAGTGCTCTGTATTGCCTCCACCGCTGTTTATATCTCCTTTCAAAGGGTATGGGGTTGACTGGAAGAAATCCCATTGTGGGATAAGCCCACCTTTGCTTTGTAAAATTTCATTTTTCGCATTTTGTATTTAATTATTATGCTATAAAGAGTTTACATACATACATACATACATTTAACGTAAAATAATTAGTAAATGAGACGAAGGAAAGTAGTATCAACTCATATTATAGTACCTACCTACTAACTATTAGGTTAATTGGCTTCCTGCTTTTAGTACAGTCAGCTGCAGAATGAACGGACGCCCATACTATACTTTACCATATTTTTTCAATGTAGGGATGCTAGGGGTGCGTTCACCCTGCAGCTGGCTGTACCTACACCTTGTGCCTATTAAGTATCGCATTCTTTTGACCGGGAAAAAATCATGTCGTCATATCTATCATCACACATTACTGACAAAGCCCATCCCTTATAAGTAGCAATTATGTCTATACAGTTTTGTGTATTTCAGTTTTGATATTTTAAAATGTTATGCACGCAGTGCTTATATTTTGATTTTCGAAATTGTAATAGGTACCTACTTCCCAATATCTGTCACTACAATATTATAGAGTTAGCATAGGTTTGTATTCCTGGCACATGGGTGTATTTAATACCTAATAGTACCCTTATAGGTAGTCGGGAAGCCTACCTGCACAACTAAACCATAAACAATGGTCGCCATTGGTATTCAAAACCAAATAGGTACACACGCTATATTAATTGCAAAAGTGGCTAGGCGCTTTCTATAGTATAGGTACCCTAGTACAAAAGTGCTATATTGAAATGTGATTTACTAATTTATGTACATATTTTGTTTTAGTACAAATTGCGAAAATAGAATGGAAGAAACTTCGTGACAACCACCGGGACGCCTTGAAGAGAGCGAAACTTGGCAAAAACAAACTGTTACCCGCGCAAGTCACCACCTGGAAATACGCAAAGGCGATGCAATTTCTTGAACCCCACATGAAATATCGTATTACGGAAAATATTGAAATGGAACCTTCTGTAGGTAACAACTCTAAAAATTCAGATCACGATGTCTCCACGACCGAACAAGCCGATGTATGTGAACCTGCGAGTAAGCGACGTTGTTTCGAAAGCGGGAGCACTGCAAGTAAAAATCAA